>CM073437.1:39040959-44040959 GCA_037074515.1 Mimosa bimucronata
TTTATGATTTTTTCAAAGTTATGATACTTTGAGAAAGGCAACATAATTTTAGAGTAATGAATTTTTAAAAAATTGTAAAAATTGAAAAAATCACCGTTTTTTAATATAAGATATTAAAAATCACTATCTTAACGTAGAATCACTCTTGAAATAGAGCATTGCAATCACGGCTTCACTCTTCCTCTTTATTCTCCCATTTTCATGCTTCTTCAGGTTTCCTTTAACATCATCTCTGAGAATTTGATTTCATAGAGCATATTCACCCTTATGTTTGCCTTTATTACCCTATATTTAATTGATTATTTCTTTCCTCTGTTTTTACATCGGAACTAATTATGGAAGGGTGGAATCACGCCGTCCTTTATGTGCTAAGTATCATGCCACATCAGCTCATTAGTTTAAACTAACGGCTTATGTTGATGGAAGAACTAGCAAAAGAAGTTCAGTAAATAATAATAATTGAATTAAAAAGGAAAAAAAGTACAAGTGCTTGATTCAAAACTTATTGATAGAAGGTAACTATAAGTACGCCATATTAATCGCAATCACGTCTCTAAGAGGGTAAATTAATATAACAAGGACCCTTGAAATATCAAAATTATTTATGGGTCTAGGAGAGCAGAGGGTAATATAATTCCTTTGTAAAATAATATCATTACACACAATAAGGAAGAACTTTGACTAGTAGTGTTGCCTTGATTCAAGTTAAGGTGTCTTAATTGGTAACTGCATTTATTTTTCACATTTATTTTTCACAAGTATTACCAACATATTATTAACAACTAAATAAAACTATATTGACTACTATCGCAACATATATTATTAACTAATCAATAAGGGTAACTTAATTATTTCACAATTGCATTATATTACAACATGTCTATTGGGATCTGCTAATAACTTTGAAAGCTTTTAAGGGACCTTGCAGTACTTACTTGTCTTCCTTAAAACCTGAATGCAATTTTCTCAATTAATTTTTCCATATTGAAATTAATATAATCTTTGAATCTACGTACGTAGTGAGTTTTTTAAAGGAGTACTAGGGTTGAAAATGCATTTCCCCTCTATATATCAAATGCTCATTGTTGCAAATATCTCAAATTAAAATTCTTGGAATACAATGGACAGCTTAAAACAAAATGACATGTTTCTTAAAAAAAAAGTACCGTACAAATTTTAGAATGTTCAAATGTAGATCTAACGATACAAGAGTAGCTTACAATAATACATTCTTTATTCATACTGTTCGCCACGCGCCGCAAGTGCACGGGTCGCGCCAAGTAATAAAATGATGAGTAGAGTATCGTTCCCACGAGGATTTGTCCAAAACCCGGTCAAACAATGATTATCACACTCTCGCCCAATTTGAGTGATACAAATGTAGAGTTTGAAAATGAAATAAGAAAATAAAATGAAGATAAAATTATAAACAGGTGATTCTTCAACCTCAAGGCTAAAATGGGTCCTAAGATTATCTCTCCCCCTTATACTTCTCAAAACTCAACTAACCTCCCCTCAAAGAAGCTCTCAACGACACCACGTGTTAATCTAGGGTTCAAAGACTACTTGTAATGCTCTATCGAGTCAAGAACAAGTGTTTAGTCCTATTCTTTGCACAATCTCTTGCCACAATTTGATAGAACCCAATTATCACACTCCAACCCTAATGTGACTATGCAAGGCTAGCAAGTATATCTCTATCTTACCAACAAAACCATCCGTTCGTCATGCAAACTTCCGGTTCTTGCACTACTTTACCCAAGTTCTACACTCAACCTAGCTCTCTCGAGTCATAAATCAAGCGAACACAACATCTAAATGGTGATCAAGCACTTAGAAGCATTAAGAACGGGGTAAAATAAGCACACAGATATCATTAATCACAAATTAAGAGGAGGAATCAAGAATCAATACATACAAGGGTTCAAAATAATCTTAGAATACAAGTATTTAGCTACACATGTTCAACAACTCCAAGGGAGCATAAATATATACATTCAGAAACAAAGAACAAGAGAAGAGAATGGAGAAGGAAGAGATAAACCAAGAGAGGAAGCCCAAATCTCTTCGAAGCTCCAAGCCCAAGCCAAATCCCCTCCAAACTCCAAGCCCTAGCAGAGCAAAACACCCGCAAGAATGCCCAAAAGTCGAAGAATGTCGAGCTAGATCGAAACCCTAGCTTTTATATCACTTAAATCTGTCAAAAAACGCGCAGCAGAGCACGTAGTTCGCCGTGGGTTCGCCGCGGCGAAGTCCACGGCGAGCTATGATCGTTTCTGCCTCTTTTTGGGGGTTTTAGCTCGCCGTGAGTTCGCCGCAGCGACCTCACTGCGAACTGGGACCTGTTGGTAATTTTGGAAATTCGGGGACCTATCTGTAATTTGAGAATTTTAAGGTCCTTTTCTGTAATTTTTACAATTTGTCCAAAAACTCATATTTTCCCTTTTTTTCTTGAAATTTCAACTTCTAGCCCCAATTCTCCTCTTTTTAAATGTTCTTCTTAATCCGGATCCCTTGGTTATTGCATCAAATTATTCCTACAAAAATTACATAAAACAACATAAGAAATTAACTACAAAAATAATCAAAATCTACATAATTAACAATAATGTGAAACCGAAAATCAAATGAGCATTTTCCCTCTTGAGTATCCAAAATGTATAAATAATAGACAAAAACTCAAGTAAAATATACTTAAATATCATGAATTTCTAGGAATTATCACATACAAATAAAAAGGAAAGAAAGACAGAAACAAGTGATATGATTATTCATTGCACTCACAGCAACACGCATAATCAAGTTAAAGCACAGGAATGATAGCTTTAGAACCAATTTTCTTGGCATCCATTTTCCCTTCAGCTATCTTTGCAAAGAAAAGAAAGGGATAGTAGGAAACATATCGAAAGAATGGTCTGGTTGATGATGAAGGAAGCAAAAGGAGCAAGTACAAGGACACAACCATGATGATCAAAACCACACCAATCACCAAAATGGTAGTGGCCAACCAGCTAAGTTTGCTCACTATAAGGTACATGCCTGCCATAAATGCTAGAGAGAGCATTGTCACGGATAGACCTAGAAGACGTATTGCCCAAGCAAGAGCAAAGGTTGCTAGATGGAGATCCCCTAGCCGAGCCCACATGAGAATGATGGTGGAACTTATAGAACCAAACATAGAAATTGTGAGGAAGAGAATGAAGAAATGGAACATACGGCGATTTAGTAGGACAGGAATGCCTTTTTCTACATCACCTGGGAAGGTAAATCCGGCAGCATATGATATTGTTATTATAAGGGTTGAAACCACTACCAAAGTGTCAATTCTATCTTTATATGGTTCAGTGGTATATGGTTCATTATCGAAATTTATTTTATTTCCATCATGTAAATAAAATCTCAAAGAGCTTCGAGGTGTTCCAACAGATACCAATGCATTCCAGGTAAGCCGCTGCAAATAAATAGTTTGATTTGTGTGAAAAAAGGGCTAAAGATAATTGAAACCTCAATTATATCATAATTTGATAAGTAAAAATATAGAAGTTGAGTTTGTCAAATCACGCATGCATACTTGCCTGTGAAAGGGAAACTGTTTTTCTCTGAGATACTTCTGCAATGTCCAGAGCCGTTTGGTATTCATTGTTAAGTAAAGAAAGATTGACTCTATTGTCCCATGTCAAGTGGTGCACAATTTTGGCATGCCAGGAAATGGTAGCTAAATGCAAGGGAGTATTCCCTTTGAAGTCTTTTTGATTTATCATTATGCCAAGCTTTGGATCTTTGAGTAAGTACCTAACTAGATCATAATTTCTACATGAGCATGCAACATGGAGCAAATTTTGGCCACTACCATTTACCATCTCTGCAGGATCTCTGCAACATTTCATTAACTCTTGAACTATTTTGACATGACCTTGAATACATGCCAAATGAATAGGTAAGGAGCCATTGTTGTCCCTTTCCATGGTGCAGGAACGACATTTCTTTACTAAGTAGAGAACACCTTGAAGGTAACCCAAAAGCGCTGCATGATGAAGCGGAAACCATCCTTGTTCATTTCTCATGTGTACCCAATTTGGTTTCTTGCTCAATATGGTTTCTAGCATACCTAATAAAATAGGACCATATTAATCATAGTATTGTGCATGTTTAAATTAAAAAAATACTCTATAAACGAATGTGTACGTATGTGTTTGTGTGTGTGTGTGTGTGTGTGTGTGAGAGAGAGAGAGAGAGAGAGAGAGAGAGAGAGAGAGAGAGAGAGAGAGAGAGAGAGATCACATTGGGTTTATATACAAGTCTAGCCTCAATTCCTTGATTAAGCAGCAATGTCTATTGTCTCTTGATAATATTGTAAGAGTGTTACTGTGATTAAATGTGATTTGATTATAATTGATCTATGATTTTCAGTAGATTGTACATCCTATATTTTTTTTATGTTGACCTGTCACATTTAGATTTATTAAGCATTTATTAGAATACCTCATTATTGTTCTTTATAAACTCTCTTGATGAATGAATAGATATAGCACAATTTTCCCTAAGTTTTGCCTCCTGCTCTTTCAAAGAGTGTGTGTGTGTACCATTTTTTCCGATTAGTAACAATTAAGCAATGAGTAATAAGCTCAAGAAATTAAGCAGTGAGTCAAATGTAAGAGTTACCTAATTTATTGTTGATGAGTGCGGGAAGAAGGGGTGATTTTCCTTGAGGCTTCAACTCCCCTTCGATGCAGAAATCCATCAATTGATCAACAACTTGCTTACAGTTAGCCTCAATGGTTAAGTATAGTAATGACTTCCCTTCCATGTTGACTGCAAATGGTGCTAAATGATTAACAAGCTTCTTAAAGCTAGCCTCGAACTGATCTAAATCGCCACCTGTAATGAAAGGATCTTCAAAAGCTTTGAAAATCGCAGCACCATTGTGGCTACTGGTCTTAAAGGCCTCATGAAGAAAGGTGTTCCCTTGTTTATTTCGAAACAAAGTTAGTGATACCATGAGCATCATTTCCAAAATGGACTTGTAATCATGACCATTTGTCTCATTTCTTACAAAAAGCAAGAATTTATTCAAGAGTGACTTAATGATAGAGCCATGTCCTGTTCTTGCAGCAACATGTAGTGCAGTGTCACCATTGCTATTAACGACAGTGAAAAGTCGGGGATCATGTTGAGCTACCTTCTCTACCATCGAATCATGTCCAAAGCTAGCTGCTAAGTGTAAGACTGTATTGCCAAGTGGTGTACTTTTCTCATAAATGTCATCATTGTCCTTCATTGAATGGTATGCTTCAAGCAAATCGAAATCCTTGTTGGGTCCTTGTTCTTGCTCCACTAACTCATGCTTCAAACTTGGTACATTTTTTAATCCTGATTTATGCTGTTGCATTTTCATGTCATCAGGGGCCGACGTCACTTTCATGTCATTTTCTAGCTCCATTAACTCATCCTCCGAACTTGGTACATAGTGAAATCTTAATTCATGTGATTGCATTCTCATTTCATCATGGGCGGACGTCGACATTTCTTGTTCTATGTCATTTTCTTGCTTCACTAACTCATCCTCCAAACTTGGTACGAAGTGTAATCCTGATTTATACTCTCCCATTTCCATGTCAATTCCGCCCACCCCTACTAGTAAATTGTCCTCTTCCTCTTCGTCTTTGGGACACAGGCGGAATACATTTACTGTCGATGGTTCACTCAACAATGAGAAGATGTTCTTCAAACCTGATACATCTTCAAATCCTGATTTATGACAAAGTATGCTAGTTTTAAATACCCATTATAAATTAAAAAAAGTATAGATTTTGTTTGTACAATGGCAAAAACATAGCAAAATAATGAAATATGGCATACCTGTGATAAATTCAGATGATTCATTTGTCTGTGAGAAGAAAACATACCATCCAATAGAATTTGCCATGTTTTCTTGTGAGCTTGCCACGTTATTGATTCTAGTAGAGCATGGAAATGTGTTAACTATACCGATTTCTTTTGCATTGATTGTTACGTGATGTCTCATTTCGAGCACAGGTTCTGATCTATCCCGTTTTAGTTCGGGCAGAAGCCAAGTTACTCCAACTTCCCCTAAAACCGATAAAAAGGGGCTAAATTATAAACATCATAATGGAAAGAGATTTGGATTCCTAAGTGATGATTTGGGAAGCATCGTCAATAATATGGGGGCAACTTGAGTAGCTAAGTGACTTTGGTTGAGCCATTAGTAATAATATCAATGGAAAGATCTTGGGATTTTTATCTTCTAATTGCAAGAAAAAAAGTATGTAAATATAGAATGTAACTCAAATATTATGAAAGCCGGACTAGAAGTTGAATTGGAGAGGCTAACGAGTCACAGTTCTTACACTCGGATTGGTCAGACCGACAGTTGGACCGATGGCAATGAATTGAAAATACCATTATATGTATATATAATATAACCATGTGAAATAAATATGAAATTTTAATCAAAATAAACATATTTAAGAGCTCTAATGCAACATTTTTACTCAAATACCATATTATAACATGTTGAAATCATTAAAGAGTATGATTTGTTCATCACATTATATCTTAAGGGGTATTTTTGAAAAAGAGTTGTTGTTTTTGGGTAGATATGTGTCTTTGTGTTTTTTCCCATCATTTTAAAAAGGGAGAAGGGGCAAAAATACCCATGTTAATTTGTTAAAGGTGTGTCCAGCATCATATTAAAATTTTGGTACAAATATATCCATGTTAATTTGTCAAAAGTTCGTCTGGAACTATATTAAAATTTTGGTGGATAATAGGCATGGCAGTGCTTATGATAGTGATACCTTTTTCGACAATGGTGGTGGATGTTAGGCACCCCTGTGTTTACGATGGTCCAGACTTGGTAGTGGCGGCGACAAATCATAGGATCACAGTGATAAAGTGCAAATGAGGGGAGTGGAAGGATTAGTTGCATTTTCAGTTTAAATCAAAATCCAAGAAAAGTGTGTCATTGAAGAAGAGATAGAAGAATTATGGTGAGTGAGACTATGAGAGTGCAAATGGTAAGGGAGATAGGAATTGAGAGACAATTTTTGTTGATTAAAAGTATCTTTCAAAGGGGTTAACACATAAGATTAAAGGGGGTACTTTTTCCTCATTTTCAAATTTTTATATGCATTTTTGCACCAAAATTTTAAGACGACGTCAGACGCACTTTTGAATGATTAACGTAGATAACTTTTACCTCTTCACCTTTTTAAAAACCACAAGGTTCAAGGTTAAACCGGGGTTTTCAATATTCAATTTAAAGCGGTTCAACACGACCCAATCTTCAAATGGGCTAAACTATTCAGAATGAGTCGAAGACTATTCCAGTGACGATAGGACATGTCCGACCGTTTTGTTCTGGTTTTACAACATTGTGAAGCTAAAAGGACGGAATAAATGTGAACCAGGTATCATTATATGAAAATATTTTTTTGGACTGAAATTATGTGAGAATATGACATTCCTAAGTTGTGCGTCAACCTCTCACCCACTTGATGAGTGAGCGATACCCAAAGAAAACCATTTCAAATGAAACAAAAAGCGATAACCAAAGAAAACCATTTCAAATGAAACAAACAGAGCACTCTCAATTGAAGGCAAAACTTTCTAGAACACAATATAATCTGACAGAACACTCACCCCTGTTTGGGCTCTGCGATCCCATTTGATGAAATAGTGATGACAGCTCGAGTTTGCCGTTTGTGCCTGCGTCTAATTCGAGAGCAACTTTCTTAAGCTGGAAGGTTCAAGGAGCGAAGGAAGCTTTCTATGATCTCTCTCCAGTTTATTTAGTTTCAAGGCGACAGTTGTACACGCATAGTTATGATTATTTACCCATTTGTGTCTTTATTCTCCTATTTCTTAAATATTCAGTGTTTTATAGTATTTTGGAAGAGTATGGAGTCAGCATTTTATGTTATAGTATTAAGAACCATCACAATATATTTGCTTTATTTTTCCCTTACAAGTGCGTTTCAAAGTTAAAGGGAATTACCGTGCTGTACACGTGGGGATTTTGGAGGGATTGTTCACCATTTATAACGTGGACAAGACAGTAATTACATGGGTGACGTGATATGAAGAAATTATTGTAAAAGGCCTTTGTGGCTCATGTTTAATAATGAAGACATTATTGTACACACACAAGCACGGTTCATTAATGAAGGCGCCAATACCTTTGTGGCTCATGTTTGCTCACCAAGGACTGGGGGGCTAATAGAATAAAAGTTTGTTAAAATTCATTATGAATGCTCAACTACCCGGTGACTACTTTTAAAATTCTCTATCAAAATTAATTCTAGTTGTTGGCTGACATGTGTGTAAAGGGAAAGGTCCATTGGTTTGTGCAAAGCTTTGTGGGAGGGTTTGAAAATTTTAAACACTCAAATGCAGGCCCTTGGTTGTCGGCTAGTGACTTTGGGCTTATTTGTTTTTCTTTTTAAAAACAGTTTTTCTATTTGAAAAAAAAAAGAATTGTATGGCAACCTATTTTTTAAAAATTGTTTTTAAAAATAAAACAGCAAAAATTGTTTTTGTAAAAACAAATTTTAGATTTTTTTAGTTTTTGTTTTTGCTTTTTCCCCAAATATGATAATATTTTTTTAAAAGAAAACTTGAGTTTGTCACCCTTGCTATATCCAAAATGTTTTGACATCACCAACAAACAATGATGGAAACTACGTCATCGATGACGGTGGAAACAATAACACTACATATGACGATCGTGACTATAATATCCTAAAAATGTATGATTTTTTTTAATTAACAATAACAAAGTAATTGATCACAAAAAGAGAAGAAAGATAGGAAAGAATAGAAAAGAAGAAGAAATTTATAATGGTCTTAAGACTATATTAAAATAATTAATTCATGCTTAATTAATATTTTAATTCATTTCTTTTATCTGCTTGAAATACGTTTTAAAAGCGGATGATAGGCTAGTGGAACTTTTGGGGAAAAAATGGAACTTGTGTTGTTGGCCATCTTTATTGTAATGACCCAAAAAAAAAATATATATATATATATATATAATCACCTAAAAAAAATTGAATAAAACTGTTTCTCTCATAACTCATTATAATAGCCCTTGAATTTTGAATAAATGATTAACTCTTTCAATTAATGGGTGAATGGTTGCCTAGAAGAGTTTTTATTTTTGTTATCTGTCCATGGCCATTGTGTTGTTTTTTTAAAGTCAAGGGAAAATTTTATTTATTCTAGGAAATTACTAGAATGTCCAAATGAATCATTTAAAGTAAATATCTCCTTTGGTTTTTAGTCTTTTCCCAAACAAATCCTATCCCTCATTCTCTTACACGATTGGCACTAATAGTGGCAAGGGAATAGGAAAAAAAAAAAAATTATGGGGACTTCTCTAGAACATTCCGGCTTTCTTTCCTTCTTCATTCAGCATTGTTGTTGCTGGGTGTGCAAGATCAATACTCCATGTTTTTCCTCTTTGCTATCTCATCCACCATCTCTCCCAACCAAGCTTCTTCCTCCTCTGTTTTGCTAATCATCGCAGTGTTTGGTGTGGGTGCAGAGCTTTGGCTCTTCTCTTTCCTTTTCTGGGCGTCGATTGTGTGTGTGGTAAGCGTAAAATTTATCTTCCTTACTGCTGTTTTAATTTCCTGCATCTTTGAGAAATTTCCTCCATCTTTGTTTTCCTCCTTGCTTTGGTGTACAACTTGGGTTAAAGTTTATTTCCCTTCCTATGTTTCATCTGCTGTACTGAATTTTCTTTCCCTCTCCTTCGTTACTGTCATATATTGGAGTGAATTCTTGGACTTCATTGTTTTTGTTCATCTCTTTTGCAATTATGTTCCTCGGTCAGTCTTTAGGGGCTGGTGCATACATATATAGATATAATATACATGTGCGTATGTGCACGTGTGTGTAAGTCTGTGAAGGCAAAAGGAAAAAAGAATAGTAAGAACTTGTCTTGCTAATGTCTTTTTCTTAGTGAAGCGTTTTGTTAATTTCTATCTTATGCTTGAAAGATATTTGATAAAAAAAAATGTGAGGATTTAAAGTTATAATGAATCACTAGATAAGATTAAAGTGTAAGTCAAATTATGGGTTGAGACAGTTTGAGTGTCCATTAGATTTTTGATGGAATCTTTAAAAGAAAATTAAATTACTATAATATATATTCTTAAGGTATAATTGTTGTGAAAATTCTGGGTATTTCTTGGTAGGCTTGTGATTCAAAACTTGCTTTTTATTAACACTTAGGGATTAAGGGGGTGTTTTGGTGGTTATAGTTCCTAGTTTGTTAATTTAGCTGTTGCTTTATGAATTGGATTGTCTGAAAATGTTTGATGAATTGTTCTAGAATTTATTTATAGTTGTATATGATGTGATAAATGAAAATTTGAAGGGTATGCGCAGAAGATGTTGGTTATAAGGTGTAAGGATTGGAGAAATTGATTTGTCTTCCTAAGAATTGTTAAATGTACAAATTAGATTGGTGAATGATTCGTTTATGCTTTGATGGGATAGTAGTTTCATGTTTAATAAGATAAGTGTGTGTATCTATGATAGAATTGAGCTTTTGCTTTTGTTAGAAATTGATTAGTCCTTAGGGAATTCTCCAATAATTCTTACGTTGAATGGCTGTGATTATTGATTTATTTCAAAGGAGTCATTTCCTATTCTAGACCTTTTAATTGTGCATCAATCTTGGGAATTCTTTATTATATTTAATTCTTGATTCGCTGTAATTCTATACCATCTTTAACCTAATAGGAATTTGTTCTATATATGGTATTGTTGCTGTAAATGAGTCAATGAATTACATTAATCAAGAGCATTATTCCATTAGGCAGTTGTGAATCGCATATGAGTTTAACATTATGTTAATGATTGTGAAAACTAAGAAATATTATTATCATGAAGAGAGTAATATCGAAGGGCTTGATTGAACGTGGTATTATGAAAGTTCTTACATAAAAATTATGATTACAATTTTAATGTTTTGCTTTCGGAATACTAGGGAATTGAGGAGTGATCATAATTTGGAGTCCAATCTAAATTGGAGTAAGTTATGAATTTGTAAGCTCAACATGTGAGTGAATAACATCCCATCCTAAATTATATAGATGATATTATTACTATTTGTTATACTTAAAATTTAACTTGATTTAGGTATGATTCCACTACGGATAGCTATTCTTATTATCGAAATTTCTTATTTACATTGAAAGTGAGCAAGTAATGGTAATTACTTATTTATTGTCATTTGTCACTTTCCATTTTCCTTGTACGAAGCATTTATGTATTATTTATAAAATGAAAGAATAATATGAGATGTTCTTCAAAATTTTCATGCTAGGGTCACTTGATATGTAGAGTTTATAGTTAAAAGAAGATATATGTTCGTTAGGTACAGATTGACCCTTAGCATGCTTGAGATTTTTTTTAGGACTAAGTACAGAACACTGGTTACTAACAACAGAGCTGTTAGTCCTTGGTGCACCATGGTTAACCCCGAGCTCGCTTGACATTCGTGGGCACAGTACTCACGCTTGATAATCGTGGGATTTATTCTCACGCTTGATCTTCGTGGGTTTTGTACCTACGCTTGTTTCGTGGCCTTGTAGCGTGCTGCGCTTGTTTTCGTGGCTTCGAGCTGCGCTTGGTTAGTTTACCCTCGTGGACTTTGTGTCCACGCTTGTTATCTGTTCTGTCGAAGTCCGAAGGAAATAAGAAACTTTATAGTTATTGTTTTTTTCTAATTGATTATATGAAGCAAGTGGACATAGTTTTATTTATTCACCTATCTTTTATAGTGTTCAATTTTTGTTTATGATTTTATACTTCAAAAGTTGTAAGTTATAGTGATGTTTTATTGTTCAAGGTTAAATTGTGTAAATAATTTCCTTTAGTATTTTACTTGTTCTCATTAATGGGACGTTATTCACTGAAAGATATTTTTGGTCTCAGATGGAGCAGCTAGCTATATTCCTTTTAATAATCGTTATAGATCTTCTCTTCTGCTTGAAGTTGAAGCGTCATGTTGGAAAATTCCTACTAAATGTAAGATTTAGGCTTTTGTATTTACATTTGTAATTAGGTGCTCCACGTATGCTATAGACAGGATCCTCACCTTACCGATATGTTGTGTAATTATTTCTAAGGAGTATAACTCCTCTTGACTATATCAGACTATTGTAGAATTTTCAAGAGGTCCCACTTTCATGGGATACTTTGCCAAAATCCTATAGGAATTTAATAACTATTGTTATATGATATATATTAATACTTTATATCATAAATCGTAAATATTTCTATAAATAAGTAGTAGGAATTTTATATATTTAAGGCTTAAGAAATGTGAGTATTCTCATATTTTGGGCCGGTCACATCGTAGATTTTCAGGATGTGACAGTGACGTCACTAATGATAGCGGAACCTGCAACGCTACCGACGATGGTCATGATGTCACCGAAGACGACAAAATTCGCAACATGATCGACAATGGCCATGACGTCACCAACAATGACGAAAACCTTAGCATCATTGATGATCACGGAAATCGCATCGTCACCAACAATGGTCGTGACGTCACCTACGATGACGGAAATTGCAACGTCACTGACAACAACGAAAATTGCAACGTGATTGACGATGACGACTGAAACCACATCATTATTAACGATGACGGAAATCGCAGCATGACCGATGGCCATGACGTCACCGATGACAACGGAAGCCGAAATATCACAGATGACAACCATGACGTTACCGACGATAGTAGAAACCGCATCGTCATCAACGATGTTCATGACGTCATCGACGACGACAAAAATGGCAACGTGATTCATGATGGCCATGACGTCACCAACGATGACGGAACAAATATGTTAAACAAATTTTTACAGTTTTATTTTGTTTTCAACACTAGTTTTAAAAGCAATTACCTAAACGGGTTTTCTTTTAGTTTCCAAAACATATTTTAAGAAACTATTAGCTTAACATGTTTTTTTTGTTTTCTTGTTTCCAAAACTTGTATTTAAAACTATTTTTAAATATTGTCTTTTTAAAAAACAAAAAACAAAACCAAACAACCCCTTTGATGCTTATCGATCCATTTAGGATAAAAGAGGGGGTCTCAACATAACTTCAAAGCTATGAGATGCTTTAGAGACTGTTTGGTATGAGAGATTTGGAGGGGAGGGGAAGGGATTTTTTGTGAACTGAATATTTACAAATTGAAGATGTGAGGTTATGATATTTTAAGAAATATAAGATGTAAGATAGAAGAGTAATTTTGACAGTGTTGGAGAGTGCTTCACTTAGGAAAGAAAATTAGTGAAAGAAAAAATTGATTGGGCTTGATCAAATATCCAATGTAATAAATTATTTCCTTTCATAAAAGTATGCCATTTGAGCAAAGTTTGGCTTTGATCATCGCCCTCTCTACATCCAATCAGTTCCGAGCAACCATATGAGATATCTCAAGCCTCCGTTTTGATGTCTAGTCGGGTGGTGGTTAGAACCTGATTTCATTTAGTAGATTTTCAGATATATTTTATTGTATTTGGATAGTTATCAAATAATAAAATTAGGAGATTTGTTGTGATTTAAAAAGATACTACTTTGTTCCTTATTATAAGTTCACCCTATCTACTTCTCACATACCAAGGAGTGTAAGTTATAGCATTAAATATGACCTATTTTTTTTAAAAAATTTCAACTTTACCATTATTTAAGAATAATATGTGTGAAAATATTATTTTCTCTCATCTTTCCTCTTTCCAACATGAGGGTAAAATAGTCACAATAGCATTAATTGATCCCAAATTGGACTTATATTTAGGAACAAATAATTTGTGGTAGTTTGATTTATAATAAGGAATAGAGTGGTATCAATTTGATAAATTATTTGGGAATTTCTTCAGAAATATTATATTTATATCTAATTAAAAAAGGAAATAAAGGAAAAAGGGTTTTAGACGAAGGGATTTTAGTCTAATTATTTATTAGCATCAGTTTTCTTAATTTTCCTTTATGATATGGTGTTGCTGATTTTGATTAAAAACAAAAGTAAAGAAAAAAAAAAAGATACAAGAAGGCAGCCACATGAAGTGCAGCGTTTTGGGGGAAAAGAAAGGAGACCTAATTGAACTAATCTTGAAAACGAAGATGCACGGGAGAAAGGAATCAAGCCGCCACTGTTCAATCATCATCAAGAACTATTTATCATCGTGAGAGGAACCGACAATCATCTTCTACTGGCTGAGAGAAAGCAGCAGCCTTCGATCTTCTGCACCTTTGACAGCGGGTGGAGTGAGGATGAAATGAACTTCGGTTTGCTTCAATGAATTTAATTAAAGGTTTGTGAAGCTAAACTTTTGTCTTGGATTATTATAGTTTGATTATAGATTAGTGGATGATTTCAATATTTATTTGTTTTAATGTTATAGTTGTTTTTTTTAATCATGTGCTTAATTGTCTTGAAACAAGAGACATCTAATTGGGGGTTAAATTTGGTGTTTTAAAGGACTTTAAACATACGAAATTCAGATTAGACCTTCAATTGAATCTTGTAAGTTTGAGTTTTTAGACTTGATTCGTTTGTAGGATAGACATATACATTTCGGTCCTTCATAGTCACATTAGGCTCACTCTTAGTTAAGTAATCACTAAGATATTGTGGATTAATTTAATTATAATGCCTTTTAGTGGATTGAAAGACACTCTAAGGTAATTAAGAGTCCTAAACTAAAAATTATAGTGTTAATTGCAATTAAAGGGGGAAATTAGACACTAAAAAGTAATCAAAGTTATGATAATATAAATCATCATTTTTGTTCATTAATTGTAATTTAGGTTTGTTTTCATTCTAAACAGGGCTCGATTTCATTTGACAATTGTTATTTTTGTGTCTTGTCCAAACTAAACAAAAGTGTAAGGTTAGTGCTCAAACTAATCGTTGATACCTAGTCCTCGTAGAAACGATACTTTACTTTTTATTACTTGCCCATGCTATTGCGGAGTCTTAGGGTATAAATTTTGTGCCTATCATTAATATTGTATGGAAATGTTGGGAGAAAGAAGACTGGGACCAAAAAATCAATTCTGCCTATCATCATCTTAGTCTAGACTTTTCTCTTGGCTAGAATCTTCTCCCTTCTCTGGGTGCGAATCAACCCATTTTCAGCGGAAAATGACATCGTGCTCGAAATTTGCTTGTTGAACTGCGACAACTAAAACATATACTATGTAGAGAAAAAAATGCAGGCAAGAGTAAATGCATAAGATTTTGGTATGAAAACATACCTGGTTGAAGCTTGTGCAGAAAAAAGAGGAAAGTTATGGTGGGTTGCGTAGATAAAAACAAAGGGATTTGTTTGGAGCAGATTGATAATTCTTTCTATACATGTTGGGTTCTCAGTTTGGAAGAGGATTAAATGGAAAGATCAGCTTTGTAATCGGAAGACAATAGAGGACAATTTATTAAGGTGGTTGTAATTTATAACGATCTTTTGAATAAGGTGTATCATAGTTGTAATTAATGTGTTTCTTTCTTTCTTTCTTTTTTAAATTATAAATGTCCCTTAGGTAGGAAAAAATGGGACCTTTTCGTGGTTTTGTTTTTTAGTTCTGCTCTGTTGCACATAGAAACTCCTAGCTTTATCTGTTAGAATCTTAAGTTTTGATGAGGACTGGCCCCATAGATAACATAAGTAAATAGAGTGTAAGTTACCTTTGAATTAAACAAGTAAAATCTGATAGGTAACAGATTTCTATCGCTAGAGCTAAAGACTATCGTAAATGAAAAGCCCAACAATAGCTGATGGAAACTTAGCTGAAATCTAAAGTAAATATTTCTATAGCTAAGTGTATCCCTATCGCTAATAGGCAAAGAGCCATAGCAAATGAAGACATGAAAACAACATAGTTTATATCTATCGCTAAGTCCTTCACTATCGCTAAAGAAATATCCTATCGCTAGAAGTTCATTGAGAACATGGATAAATGAAAGGAAGAACAACTAGCAGAAAAATGAACCAAGTCCTTAAGCTATTGGAATCAGTTAGCGATATCATAAGCTGCTATCGATAACAGGATTAGCTATCGATATCTAAATACTTGAGGAAATATCATAAGTTACTCAGATAGCTAAACAAACTTGCGATAACAAAGGTCACTAGCGATAACGCATCTAGCTATCGATAGGAGAATGCCCATTGTGATAACTTAGACAAACTGATAGGCTGATACATTGAGCTAATGGACTAAGCTTGCAATAACATCTGCTGTGCATTACATGATTACTTGTTTAGCTAACAGCTCAAGTGCAGGAATTATACTATGCAGTTAGTGATAGTAAAGCATGCTAGCGCTACTGAAAAAGCTGCTATGCAAGTACAGTTGGTACAGATGCTCAGAACGCTCAGTCTACATCTCTCTTAGCTCACCCTACGCAAGAGCAGTTGAAGCTAGAGCAGAAAGTTAACCCCGATCAAGTAACTGCATTAATTGCCAACGGCTGTGAGCTCTCAACGACTATATTCAATCGGCTTCATGAAGATGAACGCAATGACAAATCTGAGAAGATATATAAATACAGAACTTGAGCATTTATGAAGAACTGACGAAAACAAAGAATATTCACGAACACATTCATTGCTCTCTGATCTTTGTATTTATTGTTCTTAGTGATTTTACTCGTACTTAAGTGATTATCATAATCTGTTCATTAAGTGAACTTTATTATTGAAATCCTCTATTGTTTGAGGTTGTTCTAAAGCTTGGTGCTTTGAGAACAGGATAGTAACCTTACAGGTAGTAAGGGGGATTGTTTAGAGGGATTCTAAAACTCTGTAAAGGTTGGCAGGTGAACCTGTGTTGTAAAACCTGTGGTTAGTGGAACCCAACGAGGAGTTTGAGAACTGGACGTAGGCAGTGTTGGCCGAACCAGTATAAAGATTGTGTTGCATTAATCAGATTTTAATTTTCGGAAGCACAATTCACCCCCTCTTGTGCGATTGCCATTCTCATTTGGTATCAGAGCGGGTCTTCTCTGTTTGATTCCAACGAATCTGAGACGTAAAGATCCTAATGGCATTGCTTGAAAATATTCTACCTGAGGGAAGTTCCATTAACAAACCTCCTGGCTTTCATGGGAAGCATTACACCTTCTGGAAACTTAAGATGAAGATCTATATCAAAGCAAATGGGTACAAACTATGGAAGATCATCGAAGAAGGAGATATCGTGCCTAAAGACACCTTGGGCATTCCAAAGGCTGAGAATGAATTTACAGATGCTAATCTAGAGTTGAACAACAAAGCAATTCTCATGATCTAAAGTGCTCTCAGTCAGACTGAGTTCTTCAGAGTGAGCCATTTGAACACTGCTAAAGAAATGTGAGAAGCTCTGCAGATTGCTCACGAGGGAACCACTGGAGTAAAGGATAGACGCGTTGAAATGCTAGTTGAAGAATTCCACAAGTTCGAAATGATTGAAGGAGAAAAGATAAGAGACCTGGAGATCAGATTCACTCATCTCATCAATAATCTTGCTACTCTAGGAAGGAAAATTACAGAGAAAGAGCAAGTTAATAAGATTCTGAAAGTTCTAAAAGGAGATTGGCTCATGAAGGTCACTGCCATGCAAGAAATGCAAGGAGAATCAACTAAGTCTATTACAGCCCTGTTTGGCAGCCTTGAAGAATATGAGCCAACCTTGATAGCCTAAAGGTAAGCTCAAGGAAATTCCAAAAAGAAGTCTCTTGCTCTTGCTGTATCTGAGAAAGACGAAATTGATGATGATGATGAAGATGAATATCTTGATGATGAGGACATAGCTATCATGGCCAGAAAGTTTGAAAAGGTCTTCAGAAGAATAGGAAGATTCCAGAGAAGTGGTTCTAGCTTCAAGGACTCTCAGAAGGACAAAGCTCCTGTGTGCTTTGAATGCAAGAAGCCTGGTCACTTCAAAGCTGAGTGTCCAAGTCTTCAAAGATTAAAGGAAAAGGAGAAAAAGAAGAAGACTTTCGGAAAGAAGAAGGCTTATGTGTCATCCATCTGGGGTGATAGTTCTGATGAAGAAGGTAGCGATAGCGTAGAGTGTGCCAACCTCTGCCTAATTGCTCGAGAAGAGCAAAGTGACTCTGAGGTATCTGATTCTGAACCTTCTCATTCTGAACTTCAAAGCTTGTATGATGAAATGCGCATTGAATTAATGAAACTTGCTACAGAAGTTGTCAGGTTAAGAAAAGAAAACAAGGAACTTCAGAAAAATTCTTCTTCACAAAAAGTTTCTTCTTCACTATCGATAGAAGATGAGCTATCGCAAGCTCCCAGAAATGAGCCTTTGATAGCTGAGCCTCTATCGATAGCAACTCCTTCAAATTCTGAAAATTGTTCTAACTGTGAAAAATTGTTGAAGGAAAAAGAAAAGCTTTCAAATGTTTTAGAAAAATTTACGAAAGGCTCAGAGACGTTAAATGTGATTTTAAATAACCAAAAGGTTTTTAGAGACAGAACTGGTATTGGTTATGAGCCTAAGCAAAAATTTTCAAAGAAATGGGTTGAACCCAAGGTGAAGACATATATGAAATATTTTAGAAAATCCTCTGAATATTCTTCACCATATAGTTTTTGCAATTATTGTAACAAGAAGGGCCATACACAGTCTACTTGCAATCACAGAAAATATGGAGTTAGTAGCTCTTATAAGTGGGTTCCTAAAGGAACTCATGTGCCTAAGGTTTTTACAAACTTAGAGCATAAGCCTAACCCTAAAGGACCCAAGAAAGTTTGGGTACCTAAATCTGTATAGTTTGTGCAGGTGTGTCTTAAAGCATCCAACAAAGGAAAATGGTATATTGATCGTGGATGCTCGAGGCATATGACTGGTGACAAGGACAAAATCAACAATCTAGTGATAAAGGATTGAGCCAAAGTTAGTTTTGGTGGAAACCAAAGTGGAAAGATCACTGGAGTTGGTGAAGTTGGTCCAGTCAAGGATGTTTACCTAGTAGATGGTCTCTGCCACAACTTGCTGAGTGTTAGCCAAAGCACAGATCATGGTAACTGGGTAATTTTTTATTCTAATGAATGTCTCATTGTTGATAAAAATGATTTAGATATAAATAAGTCTAATCTCAAGTGTAAGATAAAAGCAAACAGAAATGGAAATTTATACACTTTGGATTTATGCCAACAACTTGAAGAAAAATGTTTTATTTCAAATGATGAAACTTGTTGGCTCTGGCATAAGAGACTAGCTCATGTAAACTTCACTCAACTTGATAAGCTAGTAAAAAGAGAGCTAGTTATAGGCCTTCCTAGCTTTAGGACTAAACATGATTTAATCTGTGAATCTTGTCAAAGAGGTAAACAAACAAAGTCCTCTTTTAAAATTAAGAAGGCAGTCCCCACAAGCAGGCCATTGGAACTAATCCACATGAATTTAGTTGGGCCAGTAAGAGTGAAAAGTCTAGGTGGAAGTCTATACACCCTTGTAGTCGTGGATGACTATTCAAGGTTTACTTGGACTATGTTTCTTTCCTCTAAACATGAAACTTTTGATGCCTTTTGTGTGCTTGCTAAGAAATTGCAGAATGAAAAAGACACAAAGATTGTAGCAATCAGGACTGATCATGGAGGAGAATTTGAAAAGAAAGAGTTCATGGAGCTGTGTAATGAAAATGGGATTGAACACAACTTCTCTGCCCCTCGTACTCCTCAACAAAATGGTGTTGTAGAGAGAAAGAACAGAGTGCTCACATAAATAGCAAGAAGCATGCTGAACGAGAAACAAGTGCCTCAAATATTTTGGGCAGATGCAATGAGCACAGCTTGCTACATCTCAAACAGAGCCTATATCAGAAAGGGGATGAGAAGACTCCATATGAGCTCTACAAGGGAAGGAAGCCCAATATCAGTCACCTGAGAATTTTCGGATCAAAATGCTACATTCACAACAACGGAAAGGTAAACTTAGGTAAATTCGATCTTAAATCTGACATTGGCATATTTATAGGCTATTCAAATAGAAGTAAAGCATATAGAGTCTATAATAAAAGAAATCAAACTGTTGAAGAGTTTATGCATGTAGTATTTGATGAAACACCTCGAGAAAAACAACAATCTGTTGATGAGGATGAAGATTTTTCAAAGTTTTTGAAACAGTCTCTATCGATAGCATCTCAGCCATCGATAGCAAATCCTGGAAACGATACTGAAAATGATCAGGATGAAACTAAAGATGATCTAGATGAAGCTAATGAGCCTCAATCTTCCATAAGACATCTTAAGAATCATCCTCCTGAACAGATTATTGGAGAAATTTCAAAAGGAGTCAGAACCAGAAGGCAACTACAAAATGAAATAGAATTTTCTTGCTTTTTTTCTCAAATTGAACCAACTTGTGTTGATGAAGCTCTTGCTGAATGTGACTGGATAGTTGCAATGCAGGAAGAACTTAATCAATTAAAAAAAAAATAAAGTTTGGGATTTAGTACGTAGACCAAGAAATCATCCTATTATTGGTACTAAATGGTTTTTCAAAAAAAAACTTGATGAAGTTGGACAAATTGTGAAAAATAAAGCCAGATTAGTTGCCAAAGGATATAACCAAGAAGAAGGCATTGATTATGAAGAAACTTTTGCTCTAGTTGCAAGACTTGAAGCAATAAGAATTCTTCTAGCTTTTGCATCCATAAAAAATATTAAACTTTATCAAATGGATGTTAAAAGTGCTTTTCTTAATGGATATATTAAAGAAGAGGTATATGTAGAGCAACCTCCTGGTTTTGAAGAAAAGTCTAAGCCTGATCATGTTTTCAAACTTAAAAAGGCTCTTTATGGTCTCAAACAAGCACCTAGAGCTTAGTATGAGAGACTTGGTACTTTTCTGCTTGATAAACGATTTTCTAGAGGAAAATCAGATACTACCTTGTTTATCTTGCCTAAAAATAATCACATGCTCATAGTTCAAATTTATGTTGATGATATTATTTTTGGTGCAACTAATGAAAAGCTCTGTGAAGATTTTGTTAAGATAATGCAGGGAGAGTTTGAAATGTCTATGATGGGAGAATTAACATTCTTCTTAGCCTGCAGATAAAGCAAAAGAAGGATGGCATCTTCATCTCCCAAACCAAATATTGTAAAGAAATTCTCAATAAATTTGGGATGGATCTATCCAAAGAAGACGACACTCCCATGAGTGCCTTTGCCAAGTTAGATGCTGATGCACAGGGCAAAGTAGTGAATCAATCACATTATAGAGGAATTATTGGTTCTTTACTTTACTTAACTGCTAGTAGGCCTGACATTCAATTTAGTGTAGGCATGTGTGCTAGATATCAAGCAAATCCTAAAGAATCTCATTTATCAAATGTAAAAAGGATTTTGCGTTATTTACAAGGGACTCAAGAGCTTGGGCTGTGGTATCCCAAGGGAACTCAAGAGTACCTTCTTGCTTATACTGACTCTTACCATGCAGGTTTTGTAACATCCTGAATTTTAAATTACCAATAAATGTGTATAATTCCCAAATTTAGGAAAGAGGTAATTAAGGAGTCATTTAAAGTTCTCGGTGTCTCTAGAAATATACATTAGCTTTATAAATAAATTCACAAGTTTAAAGTATTTTTGGAGGATTTTAAAAATGATTTCCAATATAAGTTAAGAAGGAACGATTGGGTATTTATTTCTAATTTACAAAATTAGGAAAATTATTTTTTAAAGCTTAAAGGGACTTTAGGGGGGATAAAATTTACTAATCTAACATAAGAATGAATTTCAGGAAAATAATATAACTTGTTAGGCCTTAATTGTAAACTTTTTCAATTTTTAGGGCACTTTAGTAATTTTTCCCACCTACAACCCTAATTTTCCCTATATATATACTTCCACGTTCTTTCTTCTTCTTCATGGGAACCCGCCACTGTACACACACTCTGTACTTCGTTCTTCATCCAGCACCGCACACACACACACACCACACCTCGTCCGTATTCTCTCTCGCAGCATACACACACACTCGGCCTTCTAGTCCTCAACCCGTCACCCTTCTCCCTCAACCACCCTCATCATTGGCACCACAGTTAGGGGTGTTCACGGGACGGGACGGGACCGGGACGACCCCGTCCCGTCCCGTCCCGAAGAAAAGTGTTCGGGACGGGGTTTCCGTCCCGTGTCCCGTCCCGTCCCGAACTTGTCCCGGTCTCGATCGGGACGGGACGGGACCGGGACGGGACAGGCCTTGTCCCGGAACTTTTTCCCAATTAAAAAAATTGACCCAAAAATATTTTTTTTGCAGAGCAACACATTTGGTGGGTGATTTTATAGCATAATTAAATCTCCTCCAGTGCCATGAGCACTCCATATTAATACATAATAAACCAAAAACATAATAATTAGAGTAAAAAAAGTAGCAACAACTACACATTTAAATAGAGTTTAAAAAAACTTCAAATGTGATATGTTACACATAGAGCATAGTGGCAGCGGACCAGAAATTTGAGATCAATGAATGGTTGGAACTTAGTTTAGAAGTAAGAGTTATATATTTTTTTTAAAAAAAATTCATATATACTCACATGTGAGACAGATGACACATGTATTTTTTAAAAAAAATTATGAGCATACATATATATATATTCGGGACGGGACGGGATCGGGACGACCCCGTCCCGAAAATTTTCGGGACGGGACAATCCCGTCCCGAAATGGTCGGGACGGGACGGGACAGAGTTGAACAGCCCTAACCACAGTCATCAACGCCATGAGAGAGAGAGAGAGGCCGCCGAGTGAGAGAGAGAGAGAGAAAGCTTGCCTTCATCTTCCCCACCTTCGATCTCCAAGCATAAGAACGTGGGAGGGCGAGAGGACCACCGACAAGGTTGAGCGCCGCCATCCGCCGTTTCGGCCGTGGTGCCGGTTCTTTCATTCTTCTTATGAAGCTGCGGTCTGAATCTCCCTACCTCCCTTGCCATTTGTTGTCGTTATTTCTGTCTTCATTGGGGTGAGCAGTTTTCCTCCTTCTTTGTGGTGGTTCGGTGGTGCATTAAAGTTTGTTTTGGGAGTTCTTTGTTTGAGTTTCTGATTGGTGGAAGTCACGGTGATATATTTTGTTTGGTTCGGTGGTGACATGATTTCTTATGAAACTAAATTCAGGCTCATAAAGTTCAAAGGGTTTTAATTATCCAAATGAAGAGGGAATGTGGAAATAATCAGAAATAGTTCATAATCCTATTAGTCGTAAATACTTTATGTTTCACGAGAGAAATTTAACAATTTTGGGAGTGATGGAGTAAGTAAAGTTGATGATCATATTTTGAAGATGGAGCGCGATATTTTAATGTAGTTAATTTAATTGTTTAAGGAAGGAAGGAAGGGCAAAGGCTTAAAGGGTGGATGTATTAGGAATCTCGAATTATGACTATTATGTGGTTATTGTATTTTTGGGTTCAAATAAAAATGCAAAGGAAAGTTGAAAGTTATTATTATTAAGAATTAACTATGGACATATGGAGTTTAAGATCGAATAGGCAAGTTTGAGGATACTTGTGATTTAATAAGCTTGATGTGGGTTAAAATTAACTTAATTTAGCCGTGTAATTATAATTTGTTACACCAAGTAGCATTAGGAGTATTGTAGGATTAATTCCCTAAGTGATGAATGGTAGCACTTGACTGGCTACTGATTAGGTTCGTGTATATGACATTATTTGTAGACTTTGATCTTGCTTGATTCGAGCACGGGGGCGCACTACGGTAACTAGTTGTTTAACTTCACGGAGATAACTACTTCTGTTTGTTTGCGTGTGTGTGTGGGTTAGTGAGTACTTGAAACTTATAATTTTGTGATTGGCTATAGTCTTGATGAACATGAATTTTGAAAGCTTATTTTTATAATATAACCTGTTTAATGGAGTATGTATTCTTAAATGGCATGAAGGTATGAACTTGTATGTTTTTGGAAATTTATAGTATTTATTGGATATATCTGCATGATTCAATCAGAGAATTCCTTGGACTGGGCCTTGTGCCATATGTTGGATATGTACATTTATGACGTGCTGTGCTGATTGTGTGAACACCGAATAAATAAATAAATAAATAAATAAATAAAAATGCCATCGCGCGATGAGGTTCCTTGTAGGCCCACAAGGACTAAGTAACATAAAATGGAAAGACGAATTGGGGAGAACGCCCCCGGTCTCAGGCGTGGGTTGTGAGTCCCTACTGGACCGTATAATAATGGTGTTATTGATTTGTTTGTTTCATTTAGCTATGTATTGGATAGCGATATTTGAATGTAAAAATGTGATTTTATGTGTGATTATGAGGAATTGTTTCATGACGATAATTTATATGGAAATATATATGTTATAATATTGTCTTGCATCTAAATGGTAACTGTCTCATGTATTCAATTCTATTACATTTATTAATACTCCACTGAACACCTTGCTAGCACATACCGCACGTAAGCGAGCAGTTAGTGGTTACCTGGGTCTACCCCCCCTTATTTATTTTTACAGGTCATAGCAAAGCAGTAGGAAACCAAAGGAAGGATCCGGGACCGTCTCACTAAGCTAGTGAGTTCTGGACTGGTTTGACGGATGATATTGCCACATCTAGGGATTCATATCACTTGTTTCGCTTCCGCTTACATTTTCACATTATGTTTCTTTATTTCCAAATTGAGGATTCCTTTTAGAATAATTATTTTGACAACTTGTTATTTTGTTTCTGAAAGACCGGTCTAAACTTTATTGGTATTTCAACTATGTTGGTTTTATTGTAGACTATTGGGATTTTGTATGTTTTGAATATGTTGGATGGTTGAGAGTTTTAAATTTATAATGGTTTTAGTTATTTTTGTGAAAGTGTTTAATGGTCAAATATGTTATTGGTTGTTTGTGAATATGTGAATTAGTCAGGTGGTAGGTTGGCTTTATTTATCCATGTTAGCCATTGTTCTATTAGAGAAATTCTTTTCTAACATGGATAATCTTCTGTTATAATATGTTAAATTCTTTTCTAACCATGATAGCCCTTTTTTATATTAGAAATCCTTTTTCTGTCATGGTTAGGGTAATTATGTTATGCTAAATTCTTTTCTAACCATGATAGCTTTTTAATATTAGAAATCAATTTTCTATCATGGTTAGGGTATTTAATTGGTATTTTTATTCAAATGACTAAAAGCCTTTTTCTAACTATGTTAGTGTTTGTTTTAGTAAACTTCTTTTTCTAACGTAGTTAGTCAATAAACAATTTTGTAATTGTTTAATGGTAATTTAAAGTATATTCAAAAGTATAATTAGGTAGCTAATATATTCTAACATACTTTATTAGTCAATTCATTTTTCTAACATAGTTAGTTCTAAATTAGTTTTGAAATGAGTCAATGGTGATTTAAAATATATTTAAAAGTGTATTTAAACGAAATTTGTATTTTATTAAAATTACAAAGAATCATTTTCTAACTATGTTAGTTATTTTTCTAAAATAAATTCTTTTTCTAATATAGTTAACGGTTAAACTATTTTGAAATGGATTATTGGTGATGTAATGTGTAATTAAAATGTTATTTAGGGAGTAAATATTACAGTTTCTAACAGGGATAATCTTTTGCTATATTATGTTAAATTCTTTTCTAACCATGATAGTCCTTTTTATAGTAGAAATCCTTTTCTATCATGGTTAGGGTAAATATTGTTATGTTAAATTCTTTTCTAACCATGATAGCCTTTTAATATTAGAAATCCATTTTTCTATCATGGTTAAGGTATTCAATTGGTATTTGTATTCAAACGACGAAAAGCCTTTTCTAACTAGGTTAGTGTTTGTTTTGGTAAACCACTTTTTTCTAACATAGTTAGTCAATAAATAATTTTGTAATTGTTAAATGGTAATTTTAAATGTATTAAAAAGTATAATTAGGTAGCGAATATTACAGGTTTTAAGACAGATAGAAAAAGTACAAGTGGTCAATGTTAATTCCTTGGTGGCTGTTTAGTCTCTTGGGCAAGCAAGAAGCAAAACTGTGTCTCTCTTTCATCCACAGAGGCTGAATACATCGCAGCAGCAAGTTGTTGTACTCAAGTCTTATGGCTTAAGCATCAATTAAGAGATCTGGGGTTGGAATTGTAAGTGCTGATTGTCACCCAAGAGGGGGGTGAATTGGGTGATAGGATAAAAGCTTAAAAATCTTTTAAATTTTCTACTTTACAAAATCCCAATGAAGTGGACTAAGGAGTATACAAGATAGATATGCTGGAAATTAAGAGAGTAAAGAGAAGAGATAATGCAAACTCAGTTTATCCTGGTTCGGTCAACCTAGACCTACATCCAGTCCTCAGGCTCCACCTGAGATTTCCACTACCCTCTTGTTTAAACCGGGTACAAGAGAAGCCTACCACAGGTTTTACGAACACAGGTTCACCTGCCAACCTTTACAGAGTTTTAGAATCGCTCTAAACACTCCCTCTTACAACCTGTAAGGTTACAACCCAGTTCTCAAAGCACCAAGCTTTGGAACTACCTCAAACAGTGGAGGATTTTAACAATAAAGTTCACTCAAAGAACAGATTGTGATAAACATTTAAGTACAGAGTAATGTATGATGAAATACAACTAGAGCTTTAATAATCTAAACAATGTATTGCTCTAGCACTTCCTTTTCTAATGCTCTCAATCTGAGTAATTTGCAATTCTGTATAATGCCCTGTTCATCGCTCGTTGATAATTCGTTCGTTGATTATCATCATCGTCTTCTGGAAGCAGATCTTGTTCTATTTATATCTTCACAGATTGTCTTTTGATTCAGCTTCATATGACCGTTAGAATATAGTCATTGGAAGTCCATAGCCGTTGGGGATAGATACTATTCTTCAGCTAATTCAAACTTCTGAACTGTTCATGCGTAGAGTAGGCTAGACTGAGCGTTCTGAACATCTTTAACACCTGTACTTTCATAGCAGCTTTTTCAGTGGCGCTAGCATGCTTTGCTATCGCTAACAGCATAGTATAATTTCTGCACTTGAGCTGTTAGCTAAACAAGTAAACATATAATGCATAGCAGATGTTATCGCAAGCATAGTCCTTTAGCTCAATGTGATAGATTATATTTATATTAGCTAAGGATTTTCATAAAGCATGCTCTATCGATAGATATAACATTATCGCTAGCATATTCTTCTAATTCAATGTTCAAACACACTAGGTGACATATTTATAAATAATCTTCTATGGATAGCTAATTTCATTATCGCTAGGTACTTGTTCATTTAGCTTTAAGGATACTGAGATGATTATTCAAGGGCATTTCAAGGTATCCTACTATCGATAGCTAATCGTGTTAGCGCTAGCAATTATGTTAACACTAAGCTCATTTGTTTTTAGGCACTAGCTATCTGAATGATTATTATCTGAAGCACTTTTGTTATCGATAGCTTAACCTGTTATCGCTAGCTGATTTCTTTTGTCCACAGACTTGGTTCATCTTTCTGCTTAGCTATTTACTCATGTTCTTTTATGAACTTCTAGCGATAGGATACTCTCTAGTGATAGTGAATGACTTAGAGTTAGATATTAAGTCCTCATTTGCTATACCTCATTGACTATTAGCGATAGACTCTATCTCTAGCGATAGTGTTCTGTTACCTATTAGATTTCACTTGTTTAATTCAGAGGTAACTTACACTTATGTTTTCTATGGGTCAGTCTTCATCAAAACTTAAGATTCTAACAGGAATTCCCAGAAGTACCCATCTATATCAGAAGAGAGCCAGGAATGGTAAATCCAAATGAGTTGTAAATATTTTTGACTTAATTCTTGATTTATTTTCATGTTATTCATATGAATTATCGCTAACTTAGGCATCGGAGTGCCAAATCTTAAGTTTTTACAGGATTGACCCATCGATAGTGAGTTCCACTATCGCTAGCTGTATGCAGAACAAAAGCCTAAATCTGAGTCAAGATTACCATCACTAGCTAAATGCATTATCGATAGCAAAGTCAGCTATTGATAGATGAAACTTGGAAGGAGTGAGTGATAAGTCTAAGTCACTTGTTCAGCGTGGGATCATGCCCGCTAGCGATAGCAGCTTGTACTAGCGATAGCAAGTCACTTAATCGTCAGAATGCGAAACGTTTAGCGAGTATTCTTCATTGATGGTAAACTCTGAACTTATAAAAGTAGATCATTTGCATTCTACATTCATTATTCATCTGCATTTTCTCTTCTACTCCAAACCTCTCTGAGCATTCAAGCCTACTTTCTCTCTCAAAACCCTAAACCCTAAAAATGGCCAGAACCAAAGCTCCAAATGTGAGTGATGTTGAGGAAACCTCTAGCGCTAAACCCTCATCTCAATCCGCTAGCAAGAGGTCCATAACCCAGAAAGGTGTATCATTCTCAAAAGAGGTGGGTGAATCAGGTCAGAAGGGTCAAAAGAGAACTACCACAGATCTGCCTTACGCATCAGAACCTCTTGCAGCTCCCAGCGCCTTCTTTGCAGAGAAAGGAACCCTAGATAGGGCTGTAGTTTGGGTGGACCTTGAATATTTCAAGAAGAATGGTTTCGATTTGGATGCTTGGCTTCTACCCTACAAGAGCTGGCTCAGCATTCAGAATGACTACAATGAGGAAGTACTGAGGTTATTTTACTCAACCATGAAAGCCAAGCCAGAGTATAAGAAATCGAAGCTGGTAAATATAGTGTTTGAGGCTTCTGTGAGAGGAAGGGGGATTTCTTTTGACTGGTTGTTCATCAACAAGATTTTGGGGATATTTGAAGCAGAATACAACAAGTGGTATTCCCCTGAGCCCTACTTGAAGGAGGATCTTGAAGAGATTTATGAAACCTCCTCCAACAAGCCAGCCAACATGCCTATGGTCAACAGAATCCTATATTATGTGTATACTAGAATCATGACTCACAAGGCAGGGAACTTTAGTAGCTTTCCCAAGATAGACAACCCCTGGCTGCCCAACCTGATCTCAAAAGTTCCTTCAAATCCAGGGCAGTTGGTATCAATGGAGCTTCACAGATTCTTATCTGACAAGTCTGCCAAAGCTCCTCTCCCATATCCTCAGCTAATATCATTCATCTTGGAGTTCTCAAAGATTAAATACACAGTGGATGGAGACAACAAGAAATGCAAGCAGCTGACCACCACCACCCTTAAGAAAATGAGGATCCTGTTGGAAGATGCTGGTGCTGCCTCTACCTCAAAATCTCAATCTTCTCGTACTGTCTCTTCAAAAGCCCACACTTCCACCTTGGCTCTGGAATCTCAGAAAGCATAGCTAATGAAGCCAATTTTGGAGCTCAAGGCACAAGTGAAGAACTTGGAAGAAAGCTTCTGCCTTATTCCTGAAAATGTCAGACAAAGGGGAACAGCTCCTCCCTCTGAAGGTACTTCATCACATCATCATTCCCGTCTCTGTTTTCGATCACCCTCTCATTCCTCTCCTCAACACTCACCTTCAACCCCTACCAGTCCTTCTATTAATCTCTCTCACTATCCATCTCTTTCCACTTTCCATCATCCTTCCCTTAGCGATAGCCACCATTCCCACACCAAAACAACTACAGCTCCACCTTCACCACAAACCAAACAGCAAACACCTCCAGACACTCCTACCGCTAACCCTTCCCTTAGCACTAGCCCACAAACACAAGCCTCACCCTCCTCAAAAACCAAAGTCCCAACACCACAAGCAACCCCTACCGCTAGCCCCTTCCCTAGCGATAACACCCATACTTCACCACCAATACAGCCAACCTCTATCGCTACCACCACCACAAGCCCTCCTCCTCCTCCCATCTCTTCCCAACCTCCTGACCAACCCTCTTCACCTACCCCTGCCGATGATGATGACAAAAAGGGGGAGAAACACATGGAGAAAAATGTGGAGCTAATTTTGAAGGATCCCATGATAGCAGAAGAAGCTGAGAAAGTAATCATAGAAATTGCACGCTGCTACATGGAATCAGAGGAACTCAGAACCCCTCCTCCTCCTCAAGAAAAGGCTCAAGCTCCTCCAAAAAAGAGAAAGAGGAAAGCTACAGCTGAAAGCCTAAAAGGGAAAAAGACCAAGAGAAAAGCAAGGAAAGATATATCCTTCAAGGTCACTCTTAAGACTCCCTCAGAAGCTACTATAGCTAGAGCTCCAAGGATAAAAATGTCAGCTCCGAAGCCAAAGGCCAAAGCATCTGAAGAGCTATCTCTTCCTCCAGAATTGTCAAAAGAAGACAAGAAAGTCATAGCTGAGATTTTAAGGCAAGATAAGAAAGAAGCAGCTAAAGCACAGAGGGCAGCTGCTAGGGCAAATAAGAAATCAATTGCAGTACTCTTAAGGAAGGACAAGGAGGAAGCCAAAAGGAAAGAATTAGAAGATGCTTTAGCAAAAGAAAAATCTGCTAAGGATAAGATGGCTGCATGGAAGGCTGCTTATAAAGCAAGAAAGGCTAAATTGGCTGCATAGAAGGTGAAATGAGGAACAGAAAAAGGCTGAAGCAAGAAAGAAGGAGATTGCTAAAGGCAAAGAACCCTGGGTCTACAAGAGAATATTTCACGAATCCAAGGGTGGCTCTTCAAATATTTCCATGAGAGAACTTGTTCATAAAGCTGAAGAAGAAAGAGCTAAGGGTGGCCCCAAGAGCATTGACGAAGACAAATTCTTCTACTCAGACTCTGAGCTATCTGACTATCCTGACGAAGAGTACTTTGCCACAGTCTCTTGAGAGAAATGTAACAATGATTACACCCTAACTTTTAGAAATCTCTCTGAATACCAATCATACTTAGCTAGTCATGACATTTCTGATTTTAACTTTGATTTTGAAATTTCTTTTGAAAGGCCAACTTATGAATATGAACTTGAAAGCTCTGACTATGATAAGTCAAAATAAAAATGTACACTTTTCATCTCAATTTTTGCTCTAAACATACTTATATTATATGCTCTGTACATGCATTACTATTATTTTATGTTCTGATATATGCTTATGCTGATATATGTTTATGCTCTGAACGTGCTTTAATATATATGGTTTACTTATGTTTTGTCATCATTAAAAAGGGGGAGAATGTTATAATCTTAAGTTTTGATGCGGACTGGCCCCATAGATAACATAAGTAAATAGAGTATAAGTTACCTTTGAATTAAACAAGTAAAATCTGATAGGTAACAGATTTCTATCACTAAAGCTAAAGACTATCGCAAATGAAAAGCCCAACAATAGCTGATGGAAACTTAGCTGAAATCTAAAGTAAATATTTCTATAGCTAAGTATATCCCTATCGCTAATAGACAAAGAGCCATAGCAAATGAAGACTTAGAAACAACATAGTTATATTTATCGCTAAGTCCTTCACTATCGCTAAAGAAATATCATATCGCTAGAAGTTCATTGAGAACATGGATAAATGAAAGGAAGAACAACTAGCAGAAAAATGAACCAAGTCCTTGAGCTATTGGAATCAGTTAGCGATATCATAAGCTGCTATCGATAACAAGATTAGCTATCGATATCTAAATACTTGAGGAAATATCATAAGTTACTCAGATAGCTAAACAAACTTACGATAACAAAGGTCACTAGCGATAACGCATCTAGCTATCGATAGGAGAATGCCCATTGTGATAACTTAGACAAACTGATAGGCTGATACATTGAGCTAATGGACTAAGCTTGCGATAACATCTGCTGTGCATTACATGATTACTTGTTTAGCTAACAGCTCAAGTGCCGGAATTATACTATGCAGTTAGCGATAGCAAAGCATGCTAGCGCTACTGAAAAAGCTGCTATGCAAGTACAGTTGGTACAGATGCTCAGAACGCTCAGTCTACATCTCTCTTAGCTCACCCTACGCAAGAGCAGTTGAAGCTAGAGCAGAAAGTTAACCCCGATGAAGTAACTGCATTAATTGCCAACGGCTATGAGCTCTCAACGACTATATTCAAACTGCTTCATGAAGATGAATACAATGACAAATCTGAGAAGAGATATAAATACAGAAATTGAGCATTTATGAAGAACTGACGAAAAACAAAGAATATTCACGAACACATTCATTGCTCTCTAATCTTTGTATTTATTGTTCTTAGTGATTTTACTCGTACTTAAATGGTTATCATAATCTGTTCATTAAGTGAACTTTATTATTGAAATCCTCTATTGTTTGAGGTTGTTCTAAAGCTTGGTGCTTTGAGAACAGGGTAGTAACCTTACAGGTAGTAAGGGGGAGTGTTTAGATAGATTCAAAAACTCTATAAAGGTTGGCAGGTGAACCTGTGTTGTAAAACCTGGGGTTAGTGGAACCCAACGAGGTGTTGGAGAACTGTGAAAGTGGTAATCGCACAAGAGGGGGGGGTGAATTGTGCTGTTTAAAAATCTAGGAATAATTAGAACAACACAGTCTTTATACTGGTTCGGCCAACACTGCCTACGTCCAGTTCTCCAACACTCTGTTGGGTTCCACTAACCACAGGTTTTACGAGCACAGGTTCACCTGTCAACCTTTACAGAGTTTTAGAATCTCTCTAAACACTCCCCCTTACTACCTGTAAGGCAATATCCCTCTTCTAAAGCACCAAGCTTTCAGAACAACCTCAAACAGTAGAGGATTTCAATAAATACGTTCACTTTATGAACTGATTTTGATAAACACTTAAGTATAGATAAAATCTCTAAACAAAAAATACAGAAAACAGAGAGCAATGAATGAACTTGTAGAAATTCTCGTTTTTCGTCGTCTTTCAATAAATGCTCAAGTTCTGTATTTATATCTCTTCTCAGATTTTGCCCTAGCGTTTAATCTTCAAGAAGTCGTTTGAATTTAGTCGTTGGGAGCTCATAGCCATTGGCAATTAATGCAGCTTCTTCATCGGGCTTAACTCTAGCTTCAACTACTTCTTGCGTAGGGTGAGCTAGGAGAGAGATAGACTCAGCGTTTTGTGCATCTGTACGAATTGTACTTTCTGGCAGCTTTTTCAGTAGCGTTATCTTGTTCTGCTATCGTTAACTTCGTTGTGTGAGATCTGCACTTAAGCTGTTAGCTGAACAAATAATCATTTAATGCACAGAAGTTGCTATCGCAACCTTAGTCTATTAGCTCAATGAGATAGAGACAATTTATATATGGTAAATTGAAAGCATTCTCTATCTTTAGACGAGAGCATTATCGCTAATATATCCCTTGAGTTCAATGCTTAGAGTTCTAGCAATATCATGCCAACAAACATTTTACTATCGATAGCTAATCCAATTATCGCTAGTTACTTGATTGCTTATTAGCTTTAAGGATACAGATACAAGTATTCAGAGGTATTTCGAGGTATCCTACTATCGATTGCTAAACTTGTTAGCACTAGCAACAATGTTAGCTCATTTGACTCTTGCTCTCAGGCACTAGCTATCTGAATGATTATTATCTGAAGCACTTTTGTTATCGATAGCTTGACCTGTTATTGCTAGCTGATTTCATTAGATCAATGACTTGGTTTATTTTTCTGCTAGCTGAGTTATCAATGAGCTTCTTAGCGATAGATTCCTTCTTTAACGATAGAGAATGACTTTGTGAAAGATATCAACTTTGTTATTTCATTTCTAAGTCTTCACTTGCTATTCCTTTCTATCTATTAGCTATAGAGATTCACCTAGCGATAGAGACATTCATTCTTATTGTTCTGCTAAGCTATTAGTGATGGATCTTTAATCTTGCGATAGAGAATCTGTTACCTATTAGATTTTACTAGTTTATTTCAGAGGTAACTTTCTCTTATTTACTTATGTTTTCTATGGGTCAGTCTTCATCAAAACTTAAGAGATTCTAACAAACTGGACGTAGGTAGTGTTGGCCGAACCAGTATAAAGATTGTGTTGCATTAATTAGATTTTAATTTTCGGAAGCACAATTCACCCCCCTCTTGTGCGATTGCCATTCTCATTATTAATTGTATTTAAAGTTCAAACGATATAAATAAATGCACATTTTTATTAAAATACTACAAAGAATATAAAAATTACCAAATTCCTATAGGAGAAAAAGTTTTTACCCAAATGCTATATACTTTTTTTTGGGACTGAACCCAAATGCTATATTAAAACTCATTCACATGAACGGTTTGGATTTATGAAGAGGTTTATTTTGGCATGAACGATGAGTTTCATGTCTGATACAATTTTTTTAAATAAAAAATGAAACTTGTTCATGTGATAAGATGTAACGCCTCTTCTCTCTTAACCTCGGCACGCTTTCTCTGTGTTATTTTCTTTCTCTTTCAGCAAAAACTACAACTAAAACCCCCATTCTTTAAAGTTTAAAGTATTCACGTTCTCTTTGATTTGGAAATGTTACAGTTATTCACCTCAATACTTCATTTTCTCCTTAGTCAAGTGTAGTTGATTTTTAAAATGTAATAACAGAAAAAGATAAGTGATTGCACCATATTTTTATAAACTCTTAATTGATATAATCATTGGATTTTGGCATGTTCTTGGGGTAATTGACCTAATTAGGATGAATTCTGACTTTTGCACACCTTTATTGAAGTTTATACTAATCAAGGGCAATTCGGTCATAATTAACATGATTTACTGATTAACCAATTTTTAAGGACATATGATGCTACCTTGGGCCTATTTCATTTATAGATCATGGGAGAATTGAAGAGATTAGTTGAAAATGTTAAAAACAAGCTCAAAAAGTGAATATGTCAAATTTGGAGAAAATTACGAAAATGCCACTCATTTTCTGTCCTTGGCCGTGGCCTTGGTACGGCGAGGGCTAAGGCAAGGGTCCCAAACTTGCGTAGCTTCTGTCCTTGGCCGTGGCCTTGCTACGGCGAGGCCCCGAAACAGCAATTCTGCAGACATGTTTTAGGGTTTATGGGGGAGTATAAATAGCACCCAACACCCCAACCTTCATTTCCTAAGCCTCCAAACACGAAAATACAAGGTTCTCCTAGGGTTTCCCTTATTCTTCTTCATTCTCCACTCAAATCCTCTCATTCCCACTCATTTCTACCTCAAATTTCACTGGTTTTCTTGTTCTTTCCTTTTCCATCTTCCATTTCCACTCCACATTTCTTTCTATCTTCTTCATTCATGGAGGCTATCATCATGGGTCCTCTTGGGCACGAATTTGAAGACATGACAGGCTAGAATCTTGGTGCTTTGGTTGTGTGAAGGTGGCTTGAGCTTCAATGGGCGAAATAGGGGATTTATTTGTTTTCTCATGCTCTTTTCCTTATGTATTGAGTATTGTGGTTGCATTTCTCTTGTATATTTGGATTGGATGCATGGTTTTCCTTCTTCATTGTCTATGGTTTGGAATATTTCTGTTGGACATTGAGTTATGTTAATTGAATGATATGTATGTTCAAATTTCGTTTTGGATTTGTGATGCTATATGATTTTTAGTGGTTGCTAGATTGTGTAGCTTAATTTATCCAATTGAATGTTGTGGTTGCACATTCTTGAGAGGAGTTGGTTTTCAAAACTCAAGTTTCAACACACACCAAGTGGAGCTTAACACTAACCCTAAGTAATGGCTAAGAAAGTAGTTGCTTGATTAGTCATTAATTAGGGTAGTGGTTTCTTGGGGATTTTTCAATTATACTTGGTGCATCTTTTAACTCCCAATATCAATTTTAATGAAGCGTGAGAGCCACCAAAACACTACCAAAGCCCATTTTATAAAATCACCCTTAATCCAAACTCCTTTCACTCATTAATCTAAAATACCAAAAACAAGTAATTGCATTCGTCAATAGTTTTAGTAAATGAATTTTCAAACCAAAACCCCCCATACCTTCTATTATTTTAATTGCATTTAGCTAGTTTAGGTAGGTTAAAAGACTCCTAAAGTGAAACGACCCGGGTTTGCAACCTATATTGCAATCCTTGGATTAAATCTTGATTTTAACCCCCAAGGCGCATTAGGCAAAGGTTAAATCAATAAGTAAATTTTGTATAAAAAATATTTTTACTCCATCAATTAAATTAAGGGAAACTATATAAAACATTAGGAGTAAAGGTGCATCCAGATTTATATTTTCCCAAATAAAAATTTTGGGAAAACTTATAAAGTATTTCTATTTTACAATATTTTGTATACAAAATCTACTCAGTTTTATTCCTACAGCTAGGGCTGTTCAAAAAGTTCCTGTCCCAATTGTCCCGGTCTTGTCCAGGACATGTTGGGACCGGAATTTCCCGGGACCAACGGGATCCGGTACCGGGATCAACGGTACTAGAACCAAATTGAAACAGGGACGGTACCGAGATATGGTCACATCTCTGGGATTCCCGGTCCCGTCCTGGTACCATAAATATAGTTACTTATTTAATTTTTTTTCCTAATTCAGCATGCACTTATTCCTTTATTTTTTTCAATTAATTAATCATTTCCCTACCCAAATACTCCCTCTGGTCCAAAATATAATATCACTTTGACTTTTTTTTGTGGAAGTTAAGGAAGCAGATTAGACCACTTAATTATAATATATGTCACATGTAATTAGATTATAGGTTAGTTTATACGTAGAATAGAGTAGTTTTGAGGAAAAAAGATAACTATAGATAATTTAAAGTGATTAATTTTGTATCCTTAATTTTTTTCAAAAAAGTCAAAGTGATCTTATAATTAGGACCGGTGGGAGTATTATTTTTTTCTCTTTCTTCACAAAATCATTTAATTATATTGATGATTAATTGATTCAATCATTTAAGGCTAAGGGTTTAACTTTTTAAGAGGCACACCTCTTTTTTGTTTTCCATCATTCCACAATCCTCAACGAAGAGGAATGATCAAAGAAGTAGGGAATGGCAGAATTGTTGGCTATTGTTTTGAATTTCTTTTTTTTTTTCCGAACAATGATGTTACTTTGAATTTTAATGTTTAAATTTTCATTATAGACTTATGGTTGTTGTCTTGTTTCATTATAATATTTTGGAGACTTTATAAGTAGTTAAAAAGGGTTTGTTGGACTAAATGATTGTTGAATGATTAATATTTTTTTACACATATATGTGATATTAAAAAAATTAATTATATTATATTAGTAGTAACTAAAGTATAATCATACAAAGGTGTTTCGTTTTTTTTTTGGTTTCTTGATAAGACAGATTGTGTCAAAGAGAATCGAGATGTCCAGGTCTTGGTCCATGTCCCGGCCTCGTCCTGATGGGTCCAGGACCCCTTCAGTACCAATACCGGGACAGTCCTACCTAAAGCTAGTATGCTCTTCTCAGACACCCCATAGTGTTTCGGTTCTAGACTCGGTGCCCACACAATTCATACCGCAGAAAGTGACATTTTAGAGACCATTGCAGAAATTTAATTACATCTAAAACCAATTCGTGAAATTGCTCCTCATGTTCTTAGTGATACAAAAAAATTTCCTAGCTTATAAATAACATTAAAATAGTTTTATCAATTTATGTCTTTAAAATTTCTGTGTCTTTCTACTCTTAATCTCTGTGAATCAACTAAACGATGCATGCGTAGCTAAGAATAATATATCGAACAAACATATAAAAAGGCAAAAGAGATAGATACATGTGATATAATTCTTCCCGACAATCACAACATGCATAATTAAGTTAAAGCACGGGAATGATAGCTCTAGAACCCATTTTGTTGGCATCCATTTTCCCTTCAGCTATGCTTGGAAAGAAAAGAAAAGGATAATAGGAAATATAGCGACAGAATGGTAAGGATGACGCGGAAGGCACCAAGAGGAGTGCATACAAGAACACAAGCATGAGAATCAAAATCAGACAAACCACCAAAAAGGTAGTGGCCAACCAGCAAAGTTTGCTAACCACAAGGTACATTCCTGCCAAAAATGCTAGATATAGTGTTGTCAAGGACAAACCCAGAAGAGGCATTACACAAGTAAGAGCAAAAACTGCTAGATGGAGATCCCCTAATCGAGCCCACATGAGAGTGATGGTGGAACTTATAGCACCAAACACAGAAATCGTTAAAGAGAATGAATAAATGGAACACAAGGCGATTTAACAAGAAAGGAATTCCTTGATCTACATCACCCAGGATGGCAAACCCAGCAGCAAAAGATGTTGTTATTATAAGAGTTGACACCACCATCAAAGTGTCAATTCTATCTTTATATTGTTCTGTGGTACAAGACATAGCGCTATTAGTTTCAACATTTTGATTAAAATATCATAGAGCTTAGAGGTGTTCCAGCAGATTGCAATGCATTCCAGGTGAGTCGCTGCAAATCAATAGTTTGATTGGTGTTAACAAAGAGCAGAAAATATCATTGAAGTTGAAATTATATATGCATGGATAGTTGCTGTGAAAGGGAAACCCTTGTGCCTTGAGATTCTTTTTGCAATGTCTAGAGCCGTTGGATTTTTATTGTTAATTAAAGAAAAATTGACTCTGTTGTCCCAAGAATGTATACACAATTTTGGGATGACCAAAAATTGTAGCTTAATGGCAGGGAGTATTCCCTTTGAAGTCCTTTTGATTTATCATTATGTAAAGCTTAGGATATTTGGGTAAGTACTTTACTAATTCATAATGTCTACATGCGCATGCAACATGGAGCAAATTTTGACCATGATCATTAACAATCTCTGCGGGATCCAAGCACCAGTTTAATAACTCATGAACTATTTCCACATGACCTTTGATGCATGCCAAATGAATCTATAAAAGGCCCTTGATGCCCTTTCCATGGTGCATGTAGGACATTTCTGGACCAAATAGAGAACACCTTTAAGGCAACCAAAAAACACTGCAGAGTGAAGTGGAAACCATCCTTGTTCATTTCTCAAGTGTATCCTACTTGGTTTCTTGCTCAACACAAATTCTGGCATATCTATCATAATTAAGACCGTATACATAACAATTTTTTATATGTTCAAATTAAGAAACTACATTGTGTAAATGAATTTGTGTGAGAAATACAATATTGTGCTTATGAGGAAGACTTGTTGTGTACATCTTGATAATTACAAATGTTTTGAGTGATAATGTAACCAAATGTGCTTTTCTCTCTGACTATTATTGTTTCTCACAAGCAGAATGAGAATTGATTAGCAACTACAAATTGATAATATGCTCATGAAATTTGGCAATAAGTCAATGAAAGGGTTACCTAAATTGTTCTTGATGAGTGCCCAAAGAAGGGGTGATTTCCCTTGAGGTTCTAACTCACCTCGTTGCAGAAATCCATCAATTGATTAACAACTTGGTTACAGTTAACCACAACGGGCAGGTACAATAATGATTTCCATTCCATGTTGACTGCAAATGGTGCTAAATGACGAATAATTCTCTTAAAGCCAGCCACAAACTCTGGACCGCCAAATGTAACAAAAGGAGCTTCAAAAGCTTCAAAAATCAAAGTGCCATTATGGCAACGGCTCATAAAGGCCTCATGAAGGAAAGTGCTCCCTTGTTTATTTTGAAACAAAGTTAGTGATACCATGAGCATCTTTTCGAAAATGGACTGATGATCATGACCATTTGTTTCACGTATTACATAAATAAAAAAGTTATTCAAGAGTGACTTAATGATAGAGCCATGTCCTGTTCTTGCAGCAACATGTTTTTCAGTATCATAGTAGTTGTTAACAGCAGTGAAAAGTTGAGGAGCATGTTCAGCTACCTTCTCTACCGTTGAATCATTTCCATAGATGTCTGCCAAGTGTAAGACTGTATTGCCATATGGGGTACGTTGTTTAAAAATTGCATTATCAAATGTGTTTGATTGCCATTCATTCATTGAACAGTATGCAGCCTTTATCAAATCAAAATCCTTGTTGGGTCCAGTTGAACCTTGTTTTTCTAATTTATTTTCTATATGGCACTTGATTCATTGATTTGCCTAGTGGTGGTATAGTTTAAGCAAGAGCTATGGACCCCAAAAATGATTTAGCGGTTTATTGTTATGGAAGTGTCACATGGACGAAACGAATGGATGATTGGAAAAAGAAGCAGAATGAAAAACTTCAGGTGGTCAGGCAAGATGACGGAGAAAAGAATGCCTGATGAATTGGATGATCCTGAATTGCCAACGTAAGTTCTACGAGTATTATTTTGTTACTGCTTTCAAATTAGAACACTAGTTAGATTGTATCTACCAGAGAATCTATGAGGCATATATGCTATTAAAGAAAAAAAGAGGCTGCCTGCTTTGGATACATGTTGGATGCTTTTATCAGCATTAAAAACACTTTAATTAGAACATGAGCATGTAACACTACAAAAAAACAACAATTTACCCACGGAAATTAGTCACGAAATTCCGTGGCTAAAATTTGTTTCTGACGGTTTTTCCGTCGGGAATATTTTTCCGACGGAATTACCGACGGAAATCATTCCGTCGGCAATACCTTGGTCGCTAATTCTATTTCTGACGGAACTTAGTTCCGTCGGAAATTTGCCACGGAAATTCCGTGGCAAAAAGAGCGACGGAATGTTCCGTCACTAATTATGCAACGGAATATTCCGTCGCTAATTCTGCGACAGAATTTCCGTCACTGGTTTACCAAATTCAGCGACGGAATTTCCGTCTCATTTCCGTGGCTAAAGCTTCTAGAATTTTTTTTATTCGTTAGTCATATTTATTACTTGCTTTTTTGGGCAGGATCATTTTATTTAATAGAACTAAAATTAGATATATACTGAAAACACAATATATATTAACCTAATTATAAATAAAAGTACAAATCCTTAAATTAATACATGCATAAACAAAAAAGAAGTTCATAATACAAAGTTCAACTAGTAATATCATAAACGAAGCACAATTCCAACAAAGGAGAAACAACCGTAACAAATTACATCAGCTTTGACTACCACCAGATGTATCAGTGAGATCCGACAACTTGATCCCCAGTCCATGCAGTGTAGTAACAATAATTTTGAAATTATGTTTCATATTTTCATTCTCTTTTATAAGATGCTGGGTGGTTTGTTTTAGATTTGTATTCTCTTCTGTAAGATGTTGAGTTGTTTGTTGGAGATGTTGAGTTGTTTCTTCGAGCTTTTCCTTGTCCTTTGAGAGCTCTGCTATCTTGTTTTGCAATTCTGCATCCATGTTATGAAGCCCTGTGGAGTTGATTGAAGGAGGTGAAGCAGCAACATTTTCATTTTCAGAACTGAACCCATAGATGCGGCCTTTCTTGTTTCTACCTCCAGTAACTTCTAACCACAAGTTTAACTCATCCTCATTTTATTGCACACTAGGACAATCAAGCTCAAGACTCAGATTCTTTGCGGCTCATGAAACTCTCCTGAAAACATTAACAAGTGCCTTACACATTTAAATTTAACACAACCATTTATAGTACAATTTGATATAAAACTTTGACATTCAAAGTTGTAGCAGCATGCATAATCCTCCTAACCCACATGATATGACAAAATAGGCATACTAGTTATTTCATTGCAGAAACTTAACTACTTGAGAAGATGTGAAAATTAAATTAACATGTGCTTTACTATCAAGAGAGCTGTAGACCTTCAACATGTACTTACATAAACACATTTGGCACGATGGTCAGCGAATTCTCCAGTTTTCTCATTATAATGAGTCTTCTTGAACACATCAAACACGCTAGGTTCTCTTCCCATTTCTGCTGCCTGCATTCATTTAACAATATATATGAGAGCATTTTTAGAATTAAACTTAGAGAAGGAGGAACTTAATATATCAGTAGCAATTAAATACACATGGTGGACAGCGACCAAATTAAATTTCTGCAATGAAACATGCTAAAATTAAATAGCAACAATGAATAAATTCCAGCAATTATTAATGGCATTAGTTAATCGATTCTACACCAAATCCTCAGCAATATTCAATAATAAAAACAAGTGAGAATTTTATGTTCAAGCCCAGCAAAAAAGACAGAGTAACAAAGTTAATCGATTCTACACCAAATTCTTGGCAATATTTCAATAATAAGAACAAGTGAGAAGCACTGCAATAAATTTCTCAAAATCAAATCTGAAATCAAATTGCGGCAAAGGCGAGAATTTGCACAGCTTAAAACTCAAGTCCAAATCTGACAATCCAAATATATCATGAACATGGAATGAATAAATAAATATGCTAGGGAAAAGAATCCATGCACGAAAACAGGGGGAGTTTCATTGAACATGCTATATGCCCCAATTTAAAATTAAATTTAACAATTTAATGTTTACAAGTTACATTTTAATATTTATAAGTCCAGTTTCATTATTTACAAGTTTGTCAAACTTGTAAATATTAAATCCCTAGAGATATATAAGTTTTAAATAAAAAATTCAAGAATGGATTGGTGCATGCATACTGTGAATTCGAATTGGGAGACGGATGTTACAAAAGTCCAACTTTGATGATTGCTTTGTCCTCATTCTTATCCATGAAGAAGCTTTAAAAATTAATATATAATATACACAGTCATATGGTAGTTGACCGAATTATATATACATACTGCCGCTATTGCTACAATGGGAAACAATGCTTCTCATATAAGTTTCTAAACTATATTTCTTGTTGTTCAAATGAAAAAATTTCAAGAAACATGTGCCAAGTTTGACTTATAATTTGCAATTTAACCCTTTGTTTGTTAATGATGCTAAAACGGCCAAACTTTTTGTAAAAGATATAATAGGTATGGGAGTTAAAAAACAGTCATTCAAGAAAGAAATGAATATTCTCATGATAATTATACCATATTGATATGTTTACTAGGTTTAAATGCTAATTTATCCTTTATTATGAAAGAAATAGAATGATACCTTAAAATATTTAAACAAAAGAAAGACTGAGTTTAAAGAAATAATTCTTACCAGCCTCCTCTTATTTCAGTCATAGGAATAGTACCCCCTTTATGACAAGTGCCTCCAGTGGAAGATGCTCTATTAGTTTTAGCTATCTCACTAATTTGCTGCAATTTTGATGACATCCATACTCTCACCAATTCATCCATCACAAGCTCAGGAATCCACGGAGGACTAATTTGTTTTTTAAAGTAAGCTTGCCTGACTTCGTGCATTAAACCTTTCAAAATGTCTTGACACTTTTGTTCCCAAATCTCCTTAATTGCAATATCATGTTGTGGCAGCCACTTGTATTTTTTCTGCACAAAGAAGGTAAATATTGTTAAATGAATGCACCATTATAATGTAATCCAAACACGATAACGTATGATAATAAAAAGGATAAGACATACCGCCCATTCATCAAACCATTTGACCTTATACAGGTTAGGTGTCTCTTTCCAACACCAACATGCATGGTCAAATTTGACCCGAATTATACCACGAAGAGGTCGAACAGCGTCAAAAGGATGAAACCTAATAAGAATAAAACATAACAAATTTTAGAAAGACTTGAAGGTGTCAAATCAAGACAAAATATTGACAAATTTCTATGAAGATAATGACTTACGCAAGCTTGTCAGGATAAACCCAGGTTCGACCATCTGAAGCATCACAACCCCAATGAGAATAACTAGCATGAGGACCCTGTGGAGTAAAGGGTTGTGAGTTCTCAGTTTCTGGGGATGGGATATGAAGTGGGATTTCCCAGGATGGGGTTTTTGACGGTGAGCCTTGTTGTCTACTAACTGAGTGTTGCATTTGAGAAGATGATCCAGCTGACAATAAACGATTATTTGCTCTTGGAATCGATATGGGTCTGGTATGTTGCTGTTCCTCAGTCGGAGTACTTGTAATTGGCATACGATTGTTTGGAACTTGTCCTATTAGTGTAGACAACTGTGAAAGTCTAGGGGGGCCACTTGATAGAGATTTAGTACGTTTCTGCTTAGGAAATGACATCTGCATATGTATTTAAACATGAACAAACCATTAATCGTTAATATTAAAAATGAATAGATAAAATTAAAGCAAATGCAATGAAAGTCAATATAATAATCTTAATATGGACCATCATCATCATCATCTTCTTCCTCTTCTTTTTTTTGATCTTCTTCTTCTTCTTCATCCTCGTCGTCGCCGTCATCTTCTTCTGCCTTTTCTTCTTCGTGTTTGTCATCATCTTCTTCTTCTTCTTCTTCATCACCATCATTGTCATCCTCTTCCTCCCCCTCATCGTTATCAACAGCCATATCCACTTCTTCATAACGAAGTTCTGTGTCTCCTTGATCCCTTAATTCATCATCATCATCAGCAATTATTGGCAGTACAACTTCCAGTGCATCTACTTGGAATGCTTGTACATTTATTTCAGAAGCAGGAGTTTCAATTATGCTACGAGCCTTGATAGTAATAACAGCAAGCCAATTAGCCTTTTGCCGACAACAAGGATATGGGGTGTAGTAAACCTGCATTGCTTGAATTGCAAAAATAAATGGGTCATATTTATTATACTTGCATGATGCATTAACTTCAACAGTCCCATACTGTTTATAAACCTTAGTCCCACGATTAGGTGTTGGATCAAACCATTCGCATTTAAACAACACTAATCTCTTCAATGGCAAACCCATATATTCAATCTCCACAATTTCTTGTAGAACGCCATAGAAGTCAAGTTCTAATTATGTGTAGTCAGTTCCCTTGATGCATACACCACTATTTAAGTTGCTTTTCGAGCAGCCCACGAAGCTGAATGGAACTTATATCCATTGACGAAGTACATAGGCCATGTTCTCACTTTTCTGTTGGGGCCCCAAGCAAGATCATGCAAAAATGAGTCCGTAATGTTGTTTGAAGGGTCTTCAACCTTCATAACATCAATAACAAAATCAGGTTTGTTGTTGGTATTACATAACATAATGTAATTTGTACAACTTACATGATTTTTGAACCATGATGCAAATCTTTCATTGATTTCAGATTCTATTTGATGGTCCATAATATAAGGATTCGCTTCCTTCAAGGTTTGAACAAAAAGACTGCATAAAAAATGAAGTGTTATCCATGGATTATTTGACATAAGGTTTAAATTATCATACTTTACTGTCGCTTACTTCATATAAGGTTGCACCTCATCACAATTCATTAGAACACATCTTATAGCAGCTTTTACTTCCTCATCTTCCACAAATCGAGACTTACATTCTCCATATGCCCTTCCTCGATGGTTAAATATAGATATTAATGGCAACTCTGATCTCCACCTTTATCATTTCTTATGGGCCTTGCTATTCTTGGCGGAACACCTGTCTCAAAGTAGTGCGAGCAAAACATTGTACTCTCTTCAATTATATATGCTTCACATATAGATGCTTCAACTCGAGCTTTGTTCCTTACCTTTTGCTTTAAGGTATAAAGGAACCTATAAATATACACAAATGTAAAATAAAACTCATTATTGTCTTTATCATACTTCTATTCATAACTCAGGTGAAATAAATTTCATTACCTTTCAAATGGATACATCCATCGAAATTGAACGGGCCCTCTAACTTTAGCTTCGTATGAAAGGTGGGATATGCAAGTGCTCCATAGAGTCAAAGAACCCAGGGGGAAAGACCTTTTCTAACTTAGACAATGTAACAACAATATTTTTCTCTATCAACTCTAGTTTATCTACCATCAGGGTAGATGAACATAGTTGTGAAAAGAAATTACTGAACTCCACAATAGCATTAAAGATACCATCGGTCAAACAAGCAAATGTTATGGGAATCAAACGTTCCATGAACACATGACAATCATGACTCTTCATTCCATACAACTTTCCTTCTTTTATATCCACACAACGGGCTAGATTAGATGCATATCCATCAAGAAATTTCAAATTCTTGACCCATTCACAAATTTGTCGCTTTTTTCTAAATTCAACGTGTACTTTGCGATCGGCTTGACTATTTTCCCATTTCTTTCAACAAGTTCATATTCATTCCGTCGACAATATTCCTTCAAATCCAATCGCGCTTGTACATTATCTTTAGTTTTCCCCTTTGTGTCCATGATAGTGTGAAACAAGCTGTCAAAACAGTTTTTCTCAATGTGCATGACATCAAGATTATGACGGATCAAGTTACTTTTCCAATATGGCAATTCCCAAAATATGCTTTGTTTAGTCCAATGATGAGTGCAATTATACCCTTCAATCGTTACAAGTTCTCCATACTCAGTGACCTTTGGAAGATTTTGTACTCTGAGCCAAATTTCATCTCCACTTAATCGGGGTGGAGGCATCGATTGCTCAACTCTATTCTTGTAAAATGAGTTTCTATTTCTCCTGAACGTGTGATTCAATAGGAGGAATTGACGATGACAGTCAAAGAAAGATGTTTTCCGCCCATGCTTCAATTGGAATGCTTTTGACTTCTCCATACATATAGGACATGATAGTCTTCCCATTGTCATCTACCCAGAGAGCACACCATAAGCAGGAAAGTCATTGATTGTCCATAATAATGCAGCAGGCATATTAAAGTTTTGTGCCAGTGAAGCATCATATGTACACACCCCATCACTCCACAATAATTTTAATTCATCTATTAATGGTTGCAAGTACACATCTATTTTTCCTTTAGGATTATTGGGCCCAGGGATGATCAATGTCAAAAACATATACTCTCGTGTCATGCAAATGTGAGGTGGTAGATTATATGGAGTAACAATCACTGGCCAACAAGAATAACACTTCCCAAATTGCCCAAATGGTGTAAATCCGTCAGCACATAATCCAAGCCTCACATTTCTTGGATCATGCACAAAGTTTGGATATGTCCTATCCAAAACTCTCCATGCTTCACCATCAGAAGGGTGAGAGAGGACATTGAAAGCACGGTGGTCTTCATAGTGCTATCTCATTTCCTTTGTCGTTCTTTTAGAAGCAAATAATCTTTGTAATCTTGGAATAAGTGGTAAGTACCACAGTTGCTTCCTTGAAACTTTTTTCCTGCTTCCATGACACCTTTTGGAGAAATATCTTCACCACAAAACTTGCATTAAGTAGCACTTTCATCATTTTTATAATACAACATACACCCTTTCACACAACAATCGATCTTCTTATAATCAAGACCCAGCTTCGCCACCAACTTCTTTGCCTGATATAGGTCGATAGGCATAAGAGTGTCTTTAGGTTGTGTCCTCTGCATGAGTTTGGAAACTAAATTATACGATTGTTGAGACATATTTGTTGTAGCCTTAATACTTAATAACTGTAAAGTTGTTGAAAGCAGAGATTCTTCACAACCTTCCCACAATGGTTGTTGTGCAGCAAGTAACATGTCATAAAATGCTTTTGAGGTAGGATTTGGTTCCTCTTCAATCCTTTCATTATAATTACCCAAAAACTCAATCCAGCTGCATCTATCACCGTCATCTCATATTGATTTCGTTGATTACCAAGAAGCACCCTAGGCGAGGCATTTAGGGCAACTGGTATTTCAGACACAAGTGAGTCATCTTCTATTATGTTTTCCCCAGGACTAGTCCATATATAATAGTCATCCATGAATCCCTTACTATAAAGGTGTGTCCTCACATTTTCAAATAGTAGATATGGCTGACATTTATAGTTTACACACGGACACCTAAGTTTTCCCATTCTTTGAGAATGAATGGATCCACGTGCATGATCAAAAAATTATTCAACACCCCTTTCAAACTCTAATGTAACCCATTTGGTCGTTGGATCGATTCTATTATACATCCATCTTTGATTTTCTGGAATTTCCATTCTAAAAAAGAGAAATCCTATGTAAACTTGAATTAGACCAAAGCAAGAATGTTATCAATGAATCATATAATGATTATTGTTTTATGCTGTCATATCTACTCAACTAGGCTATCTAGTAATGAAAATAAATTAAAAGAAATATGATGTCAATAATTATGTTCAATAATCAATTATTAAAAGAAATAATTATAATTTACCTCAACTTTGTTGCTCGGTCTTTTTTGCTTTTAATTATTTTTAATCAACTCCAGCACCTACTATAGCTTTCACTATCTGCATGTAGTCCAATAATGGATATAAGAGGTCAAGTCAAGTAGGACAGAGATACATAGTGTATATGCAAGTTCAAATTATTAGATAAGCACCAAGTTGTAATTTAGTTAACTTGTGTTGTATCTTAAAATTGGGTTCAGCTTCCATACAAGCATGTTTCTCTAGCATTTACAATAAAAAGTATTTTTGTCTAGCATTAAAATTATTTTTTAAAAGAAGAAAGGGGTACGGTAGTAATCCACTACTTTAATTATTTTTTTCAAATACATCCAATGCTTTAAACTATTTTGTAGTGTATCTAGCACTCTAAAACATATTTTATAACAACGGTTAGATTCACCATAAACTGTAAATGTTGGATACACTTAGAAATACTTTGGCCATCACACTTACTCACCAAACAAAGAGAAAAGCTTTTATAAATATGTTTTTTACCATGAATAGATCAACCCAACTTATTTGTTCCTCCAAATTTCGCAGGACAACAATTAAAAAAGAAAACAAAGAATAAAGAAAAATTTAAAAAAGATGACAATATACCGGGTTGCCATGGCTTTATGAAGCAAAGTTGGCTACATAGGGACCCAAGTTTCACCCACACAAAAAATAAATAATTAATTGTATTGGGGAATGGGGAATCAGGCATTGGCCGTAATCAGTGAGAATCATCTTGTAAGACTGATTTGGTTCTTTTGACATTTCTTGTTTGGAAAACCCCAAAAGCACTTCAAAAAGCGCAAAGAAAACAAAAACATCATTGATTTTCCTGGCGCTAACAATAGTTAAACTAGAATCATCTTATACTAATTTGGACGATAGTTGGAAGTTAGCAATGAACAGGCATAAGTTGCTGGATAGATCATAGAAGACAAATTAAGGGAGGAAAAAAATTCCACAGATCCACAGTACTTGTCTCCCTCATGATTTTAAAGGGCGAGCATCATTAAGTGCTGCCAGTGCCAATTGGGCAAGAACATGATATGTAATGTATTATCTGCATAATAAGTTTTCAGATTTCATCTCAAGATCATTAATCATCTGATCGATCAACGATGCAAATTGGAAATATCAAAATCATCAGAGTAAAGGTCATCTGTAATGAAAATGGAAGCTTAACTCTAACTCTAGTACGTACAATTTGCTGAGCTTCTTCCTGACCCTCCAGACACCCTTTTTCTACCAAAAACTAGGAGCAAGATTTTAACAGACAAGAAGCAATAGCGATGGTAAGAAACAACTTATGGTTTCCACCAGTTCCATCCATTAACAAGCCACAAGTCGATCAATTTACTTAAGTCATGAATGATAAAAAAGGAATCTTACCAAAAGGTGGACCACAAAATTTTTACACAAATGCAAAATAACAGCTGCTTTCCAGACATATTGAAGCTAATTAATTATTTGAACGGTGACAAGCAAAATGGTAGAACAGCAATGGAGCAAGGCTCCAAAAGAAATTGCAGACAAGTAGAGCAGACATTGAAAAATGTGAGTGAGTGAAGAAATTTCTTACCAAAAATAAATCCTACGGTGACGGACGGCCAAGAAATTGAAAATGTGGAACTTCTTCGGATTGCTTCTGGTGTGACATTGCGTCCAGATTACAGCGATCTGAAGGGAAAAAAAGGGAAAACCGAATCAGACATATATCCACCAAACCTCAAATAGAACAATAGAGAATAAAGAAAAAAGAGAATAAACCCGTTTCCTTTTCTAAATCAAGAGGTGTGAAAAGAGAGGGGGGAAGATAGAGGGAATAGAGATAGGGTTGCTGAAGAGGCTAAGAGCAGAAGACGGAGATGCGATGACGGCGATGGTGGGAATTTGGTGGCAATGATGCCGATGATGGGAATCCGGTGGCGATGACGGTGATGGTGGGGAGGGTTTGGTGGGAATCAGAGACGTTGGTTTGGAGGGTTTAGTAAAATTTATATATTAAAAAAAAGGCCACCCTTTTCCAACGGAAATTTCGTCGTAGATATCACCGACGGAATTTCCGTCGCTATTCCGTAGGTGAGTCACACTTTTAGACGGAATTACCTACGGAAAGTACTTCCGTTTGAAATTGCGACAGAATTCCATAGGAATTCCGTCAGAAATATTTCCCGACGGACTTTCCGTCGTAAATTCGGCGGCATTTCCGACGGAATTACTTTCCGTCGATAATTCCGTCGGAAATAACAGATTTTTTTGTAGTGTAAGATTTTATTGTGCTGTCACATTTCTGATGATCCTATCTCTTTCGGAACATCAACTACAAAAAAAAAATCAAATTACCGAACATAATTTCCATCGGTAATCACCGAACGGAAAATTTACCGATGGAATTTCCGTCGTAAATTCATTAATTATATTATTTTATAAATAAATTATTATTTTAATTTATAAATAATATATTAAAATAAGTAATTGCGGACAGAAATTCCTTCGGTAATTTTATTAATTATATTATTTTATAAATAAGTTATTATTTTAATTTATAAATATTATTATTACCGACGGAACATTTTTGTCAGTACTTTTATAAATTATATTATTATTTTAATTTATAAATAATATATTAAAATATTATTTTATAAATAAAATATTCTCTTTATTTATTTTAAAAATATTTTATAAATAAATGATATTTAATAAATATTAATAAAAATTAACATATACATATATATATATAAATTTTTTATAAATTTAATTGAAATTTTTTATTAAACAATATGTTATTTATTAATAAATATTAGTAAGAAAAATGAAAAATAATTATAATTGAATAATATATATAATAAATAATTATTAAAATAATTTAATAATAATAATAATTATAATTAGGAATTACAATTTAAATGTAAAATGAAAATACTAAATATAATGTAATGTATATGAATATAAAAGATTATTTATATAAAAATAATAGAATTATTAATATGTAAATTATATGTTAATAATTTAGATCAAATATAATTATAATAGTGGGAGTTTGAATATTATAAATATAATAGTTTGCAAATAATATCACGTGGTCTTTATAGCTCAACTGGTTAAGGCATCAGCACGAACGCAAGAGGTTGCGAGTTTGATTCTCAGCTCTGCCACAATTGAAGACAATCTGTGGAGGCGACAGGTGGCGGGCCACAAAGAGGGACAAATGGCATATAATTTAAAAAAATTAAAAAAATTTCCGAAGGAAATTCCGATGGAAATTTTCTTCAGTAAATTGCATCTGTGAGCGCGATCTTTTAATAAATAATATATCTAAAGATTTGGTTACCGATAGAGCACAATGGCGTCGTGCGATCCATGTAGCCGACCCCACTTAGTGGGATAAGGCTTTGTTGTTGTTGTTGTTGTTGTAAATTGCATCTGTGAATTCCGACGGAAAGCAGTCTGAAATTACCGACAGAAAAAATTTTCCATTGGTAAATTAATTTCCAACGGAGGAATTTCTAACGGAAAAAATTCCATCGATAAAATTTTTCCAACGGAAATCCACCAGAAATCTGTCAGAAAACTAAAATTAACGATGGAATTCCGTCGGTAATTTCATGTTTTTTTGTAGTGTTCCATGTATGTGTCTATATTGACAATTCTTAATTGTTTGATATGTGACCGGTATCATTTTAAAAATAATTTCAACTTATTTTGTGTTACCATTGGCGGCTTAGTTAGCATTGAAATTCTTTTCTGTGAAGCTTAAATCTTGAAAGGAACATGCTGATGCAATCATATTTTTGGCGCAAACTATTTTTTGATTATCCAAAGATGATGCATAATACTTGTCAGAAAGGAAGTCTAGATTTTCATTAAATAAGATGCTTAATTACAATATTAAACTTGCCAAGGATGAATGCATTGATGATATCCTCCCTTCGTCCCTCTATATGCAAAAAATTTGATTGGTTTTGTCCCTTTTTTATAAGAGTTTGACCAAATTTGTCAAAGCATTAAATGAATTTTTCCCACTTTACCCATCATTATTATCTATATTCACATTCTCTTTCATACTCATTTATAACACTATTATCACATGTCTCTCTCTCTTATATATTCAATCACAAATAAAGACAAACTTGAGAAAACAAAATTATTTCAGACATAATTCTTATTTTCAACTACTTTCTTAATTCACGTTATTTGACTAGTTGGGCTTTTATTGAGACGGAGGGAGTACTTTAACAATTAAGAATATGTAAATTCTTTCTTTACCAGCTAAGAATATTGAATGTAATTTTAATTTAAATTCTTTTAACAGAATGGATGAAGGTAGGCAGCCTCTTTGGAGGAAGATACCAGTTCCTTCAAGCAAGATAAACCCATATAGGATCATAAAAGTTCTCCAGATTGCTATTCTCGGCCTCTTTTTAATTATAGAATTATCCATCCTGTAAATGATCCATTTGATCTGTGGCTAACATCAGTAATATGTGAAATCTAGTTTGCTGTGTCATGGATTCTTGATCAATTTCCCAAATGATGCCAGATTGGACGAGAAACATACCTTGATCGTTTATCACTGAGGTATTGAATTATTCCTCATTCCTTCTGTCTCGATTATGGGACTGTTCATCTAGTTATTTTATGGCTAATGCTATATATTGCTCTGTTGGTACGAGAAAGAAGGAAAGGCGTCTGGACTAGCCAATGTTGACATATTTGTTAGTACTGTAGATCCCATGAAAAAACCTTCACTCATCACTACAAATATGGCTCTATCAATACTTGCTGTAGACTATTCGGTGGAGAAAGTTGCGTGCTATGTCGCAAATGATGGTGCGGCTATGCTTACATTTGAAGCCTTTCAGAAACATCTCAGTTTGCAACGAAGTGGATTCCATTATGCAAGAAATTCAGCACTGATCCACGTGTTCTTGAATGGTATTTTGCTCAAAAGGTTAATATTTGAGAGACAAAGTTGACCCAACATTGCGTCGTGCTATTAAGGTAAATGTAGCATGATTTATATTGAACTAGATCCTGCCTATTATGCATTTCTTATACTTTTGCTGCTTTTAAGTCTTGTGCTGAGCTTCAATTATCGACGATTTAAATTTGGTGTTTTGATTTGTATTGTGCCGCGGGAGTACGAGGAGTTCAAAGTGTGTATTAATGCATTGGTTGCGATGGCTCAAAAGGTTCCTGAGGATGGTTGGACTATGCAGGATGGGACTTCATGGCCTAGGAACAATGTCAGAGATCATCCAGGAACGATTCAAGTGAGTAGTGTTTCTTGTTTGTAAAAATGTGGTGTTGACCTGGCCCTTTCAGAAAATTTCATCTTTTGATGATCTTCTCTATAGGTTTTCCTCGGTCAATATGGTGTATGTGATGTTGAAGGAATGAATTACCCCATCTTGTCTATGTATCTCGTGATAAGGGACCTGGATTTGATCACCATATGAAAGTTGGAGCTATGAATGCCTTGGTTGAGTTTGTACTCTTTCCTCACATATGCTTTTACTTTTCTTGCAACTTTCATTATCCTAATGTATTTTTATCGTGTTTGGTTTGATCATCAAGGTGCGAGTGTCCGCCATCATTTCAAATGCTCCTTATCTGCTCAATGTTGATTGTGATCACTACACTAACAACAGCAAAGCTCTTTGTGAAGCTATGTGCTTCCTGATGGATCCTATGTCAGGAAAGAAAATATGCTACATACAATTTCCTCAAAGATTTGATGGTATTAATCATCATGATCGATACTCCAACCGTACTGTTGTGTTCTTTGATGTGAGTTAAAACTAAGTAGAATTTACTCTTGTTTGCATTTTTGGTTTTATATTTGAGGAAAAATTTGATGGCAAAATTTTTTATCATATAACAAATCAACATGCAAGGCCTAGATGGTATCCAATGTCCGATTTATGTTGCCATTAGTTGTGTCTTTCGGAGGCAAGCACTATACAGCTATGATGCCCCGGCTTAAAAAAAGCCACCAAGGAAGACTTGTAATTGTTGGCCTAGATGGTGCTGCTGTGGATCTAGGAAGAAGAACAAGAAAGTTAAGTCAAGTGGGAAAATTAAAATAAAGAGCAAGGAGGCTACAAAGCAATTGAACTCACTAGAAAGTATTCAAGAGGAAGTCGAAGGTATAGTAGATTGTAATATGATCTTCTATATTTAATTTTATTGTCTATACTTACTGAGATACTTAATTGTTTATTTTTTGTTACTCTATGAACTTCAATTACAGGAATTGACAATGAAAAGTCATTACTAATAGCTCTAGTAAAATTTGAGAAGAAATTCAGACAATCTTCGGTCTTCGTAGCTTCGACACTTTTAGAAGATGGTGGCATTCCTAAAGTAGTGAGTTTTGCATAGCTTTTGAAAGAAGCCATCCATGTCATTAGTGTTGGTTATGAGGATAAAACAGTGTGGGGGGAAAGAGGTTAGTAAGTACTTACACTACAAAAAAAGTAGGCTTTATTGGCGGTTGCATTAGTAGCGGACGACTCAAACCACCAGTAATGTGACTTTAGTAGTGGTTATATATAGAAACTGCAAGTAAATTTGACTATTTGACCAAAGGTGTAGTTAGTGGCGGATATTAGTGGCGGTTACTCAGAAAAAACCGCTACTAATTTGGTGCCCTTTGGTGGGGACATTAGTGGTGTACATCTAGTGGCGGTTATGGTGGACAAAATTGAGGGAAAATGAAAGGCCACTGAATTAGCGGCAGTTGTTATACGTTAGTTGCGGTTTTACTAATAATTACCACTAATTGCGCGAATTAATGGCAGTTGGCATTAATTGGCTTAGCTTTTTAGCGGAGGTTTTAACCACGGTTATGGCTCAAACCGCTACTATTACTAGCTGTTCTTACGGAACCACCAATCAATGCATAAGTTTATACGCTTGTTTGAAAAGACACGAGCCTTTCAGAGAAAGTGACGTGAGTTCGATCGTTACGAGGAAAGCATGCACGTTTTGTCCTATCTTCTGTCACATTTGTTTCATTCCAGAGCCTATTAGTTAGTCAAAATCATGGCTGGAAAAGGTGATCATAGTAGAAAGAAGAGGCCCATGACTGATGAACAAGAGCAAGAAGAGGAACGATGCCGTAGAGAACTGTTAGAGCGGGTGAGGGAACGGATAGAAGAAGAGCGTAGACGTATGAAAGAGGCAATCGCACAAGAGGAGGGGTGAATTGTGCTTTCAAAAATTAAAACAATGACAAAAAGAGCAACTCTAAAACTTTATACTGGTTCGGCCAACACTGCCTATGTCCAGTTCTCTAACTCCTCGTTGGGTTCCACTATCCACAGGTTTTACGAGCACAGGTTCACCTGTCAACCTTTACAGAGTTTTAGAATCTCTCTAAATACTCCCCCTTACCACCTATAAGGCAATATCCCTGTTCTAAAGCACCAAGCTTTAAGAACAACCTCAAACAGTAGAGGATTTCAATAAACGTTCACTTAATGAACTGATTTTGATAAACACTTAAGTATAGATAAAATCTCTAAACAATAAATACAGAAAACAGAGAGCAATGAATGAGTATGTAAATATTCTCGTTTTTCGTCGTTCTTCAATAAATGCTCAAGTTCTGTATTTATATCTCTTCTCAGATTTTTCCCTAGCGTTTAATCTTCAAGAAGCCGTTTGAATTTAGTCGTTGGGAGCTCATAGCCGTTGGCATTTAATGCAGCTTCTTCATCGGGCATAACTTTCTGCTTTAGCTTCAACTACTTCTTGCGTAGGGTGAGCTAGGAGAGAGATAGACTTAGCGTTCTGAGCATCTGTACGAATTGTACTTTCTGGTAGCTTTTTCATTAGCGCTAGCTTGATCTGCTATCGCTAACTTCATAGTGAATTCTGTACTTAAGCTGTTAGCTGAACAAATAATCATTTAATGCACAGCAAATGCTATCGCAAGAATAATCCATTAGCTCAATGAGATAGACAATATAAGGTATTTCAAAGCATTCTATATTGATAGGCAAGAGTATTATCGATAGCATATTCTTATAGCTCAATGTTCATAGTACAAGCCATTTCATATCAGCATTCATTCTTCTATCGATTGCTAATCCCTTATCGCTAGTTACTTGAATGCTCATTAGGTTTAAGGATACTGAGATGATTATAAAAAGGGTTTCAAGGTATCCTAATATCGATAGCTATATCTGTTATCGCTAGCAACTATGTTAACTTATTTGACTCATTCGTTCTCAGGCACTAGCTATCTAAATGATCATTATCTGAAGCACTTTTCATTATCGATAGCCTAATCTGTTATCACTAGCTGATTTCATTATTTGAGAGACATAGTTCATTTATCTGCGGGGTTCATTTACTCATATGTTCAATGAACTTCTAGCGATAAAATATTCTTTAGCGATAGTAAATGACTTAGCGATACATATATTAGCTTTGTTATTTCTAAGTCTTCATTTGCTATGGCTATGTCTATTAGCTATAGAGATTAACTTAGCGATAGAGATATTCATTCTTATTGTTCTGCTAAGTTTCCATCTGCTATATTTGATTCTTTCATCTAGCAATATATCTTTTACTCTCTCAAAGGTGATCTATTACCTATCAGATTTTACTTGTTTAAATTAAAGGTAACTTGCACTTATGTTTTCTATAGATCAGTCTTCATCAAAACTTAAGATTCTAACAACGTATAGTGTTGGATATGCTTGGTTTTGATGATGTCAAATATAGAGATAAATGTAGGAAGCAAAAAGTGTGGATAAAGTGCTTATCTCCTACTACATGTTTGCTATGTGTTTACTGTGATTGAAGCATTACATATATGATCACTAACATATCCATAGGCTCAGATTGCATTCATAAGAGCATGTAACTTAGTCTGGAATAAGCTGAGATAAGAATCATAATAAATGACTAAGTAAAAGAGTGTAGGTTACCTTTGAATGAAACAAGTAAAATCTTATAGGTAACATATTCTCTATCGCTAAGCTAGATCCTATCGATAATAAATCTCTGGAAAGCTTAGGATAACAATGGCTAATGAAGACTTAGCAATAATCTGAAGAAATATCAATATCACTATCGCTAAAATCTTTACTATCGCTGATACAAAGAGTTAAGCTAGCCTAAGCAAGCAAATAATAGATCACTATCGCTAAAGCTCTGTACTATCGCTAAATCCCTATAAAATAACATGGATAATACAAAGGGGGAAAATGTTGGAGTAGCTAGCAAGGTTAACTAGAGATGACTTAAATAGCTATCAGTAGCAGAATGAACTAAGTTAGCTAGCGATAATGGGATCAGCTATCGATGAGATAATACGTGAAATAACTGGACAATCAGATAGCAAATTCATTGAGCTAATGAGAGTCACTAGCGATAACGAAGTTAGCTATCGATAGAATAATACCTGTTGAAATAACTTAATCGGATAGCTAAAGCTGAACATTGAGCTAATGAGGTGTGATAATGATAGCTACTAGCGATAGCATGTTTGGCTATCGATAGGAGCGTACTTGAATGAATCAGATTGTAAAATCATTGAGCGTATGAATTGACTATTGATAGAAAGATACTTGAAATAACAGAATCAGATAATGTAGTATCTTACTAGCGATAACATGTTCTAGCTATTGATAGAAGATTACTTGAAATGACAGCTATTACATTATCTTTATCATTGAGCTAATGAACTAAGCTTGCGATAACATCTGCTGTGCTTTATATGATTATCTGTTTAGCTGAGTACTGGATTTACACTATGAAGCTAGCGATAGCTTTGGTAGCTATCGATAGCGCAATATCTACTGAGCTAATACATTGTTTCTAAAGTGCAGATTTTACACTGTCAAGCTAGCGATAGCAAAGGCAGCTAGCGCTAGTGAAAAAGCTGACAGCAAGTACAGGAGTAGGTAGCAGCAGGTTACCGTTGCTCAGTCTCCATAGCCGTAGCAAGAGAAGAAAGAAATCCTCAACGGCTAGTTCTCCAAGTCTCCAACGGACATAAACATAAGACCATATATAAAGACTTGAAGACATCTGGAGCATAGAGACGAGCGTCACACAAGCTACACACATACGACGCAAACCGCGATGAAAACAGAGGCTCTGCTCAGAGTATTAGTTACATATCAGTGAGCCCAGAAATGATGAGATGAGCGTATAAGAAAAGAAGAGCTAGAGCACTCATTGTTCAGATTATTAAGCTCTTATTTGTATTTCATCATACATGCATTTGTAATTCAGTGATTATCACAATCTGTTCATTTAGTAAACTTATTACTTTGATAAAATCCTCTATTGATTGAGGTTGTTCTAAAGCTTGGTGCTTTAAGAACAGGGTTGTAACCTTACGGGTAGTAAGGGGGAGTGTTTAGAAAGATTCTAAAACTCTGTAAAGGTTGACTGGTGATCCCGTGTTCGTAAAACCAGTGGGAAGGGTTGACAGGTGAACCTGTGCTCGTAAAAGCTGTGGAAGGCTTCTCTTGTGCTCGGTTTAAACAAGATAGTGGAAAATCTCAGGTGGAGCCTGAGGACTGGATGTAGGTCAGGGTTGACCGAACCAAGATAAATTCTGTGTGCTTTATCTCTTCCCTTAACTCTCTTAGTTTCCAGCATATCTTCATTATATATCTCTTGTGCATTTAACAGATTTGAAATACTCTGTGATAAACAGAAAAAGGTTTTAAAGATTACCTTCACAGTGTTTTATAAAAGAGAAGTTTAAGTCTTTATCCTATCACCCAATTCACCCCCCTCTTGGGTGACAGCCAGCACTTTCATTTGGTATCAGAGCAGGTCACTTGTTTTAGGTGCATTATGTTTTCTGAAGGTTTTGATCATTCTATTCCACCTCTTCTTGAAAATATTGATTTTCGGTTTTGGAAAGCTAGGATGAAGAGTTTTGTAAAATCGTTTGATTATCATATGTGGACTGTTTTTACAAATGATTTTGATTTCAAACCAAGAAAGGATTGGACTGAAAAAGACAAGAAACTGTTTTCCTTGAACATTAGAGCAATGCAAATTCTGCGTAGAGGCTTAACTGAAAATGATTTTCAGAAAATCAGACTTTGCTCTAGTGCTAAAGAAATTTGGAATTCACTTGAGTCTATATATATCTCTAACCATCTTGTTGAAACTGAAAGTGTTGACAGCTCATCTGAATTTCAAAGTCGCATATCTATGGCTGATGAGCAATTGGAAGCTGAAATTGAAGGAGAGATCATAGAACCCTTCCAAGATTCAGTCCACAGAAGGACAAGAAAAGGATGACTGCCAAGAGCTCTACCTGATCGAGTCTGATCAATCATTCTCTGGAGCTCAAGATGCAGCTATGATATACAGTTCCAATTCCTTTGTTTTTGAGAAAAACAATTTTGATCTGCATAAAACTCATTGACAACCTATCACAGATCATGTTTCAAAAAGAGATTATTGTTCATTATTTAATATTATTGGAATTTGATTTTAATAAATATTATATGAAATTCATTTAGTATATGTTATTTCTTATTTATTATGTTTGGAATATGATTTTAATACATATTATAGGAAATGTATTTGTTATTTGTTATTTAATATTATTGAAATATGATTTTAATAAATATTATGGGAAATGCTTTTATTATATGTTATTTCTTATTTATTATGTTTGGAATATGATTTTAATACATATTATAGGAAATGGAAATGTATTTATTATTATTGGAATTTGATTTTAATAAATATTATAGGAAACGTTTTTATTATTTGTTATTTCAATTCCCGGAATTTTCTAGTGACTTGAGAAATTTTCGCCTTACTCTCGCATCAGACGGGTTCAATCTGTTTGGGAATCTTAGCACTACGTATACTATATGAGAAATCATTAATGTGGACAGTTAGCGATTTCCCCAAACTTGGCATATTGTCTGGTTGGAACTTGCATACGGGGAGAGCTTGCCCTAACCGCAACTTTGACCAAGACTTGGTCCGCCATCCTCATAGTCACAAGTTTAGCTTCATGGGTTAGTAGCAGTTTCTTCCTAGAAGTCATAGGTTCTGGCTGCAGAAGATTATATTTAACGGATCACAGGAAATGAGAGATCCTCTTGTGTTGTTGTCTGGCATAGATGTTCTTCAATGGCTTGAAGATGTTACCATAATTCAGGAAGAAAGATGATGTTCAGTTTGGTGGCAGAAGGGGTTGCTGCCAGTTCCAGGGGGATAATGTGTAGCAATGGTGAAAGAAGAGCATTTTTCGAGCTCCCCTACTGGAAATCTAATTTGCTTCACCATTGTCTTGATGTCATGCACATAAAAAAAATGTGTGTGACAATGTTTTGTACACGTTACTGATCGAGTCAGGAAAGTCCAAGGACCATCTTCAAAGTAAGGAAAGATCTGATGGTGATGGGAATAGGTGAAAATTGTTAGAATCTTAAGTTTTGATGAGGACTGGACCCCATAGATAACATAAGTAAAATGAACAGATAGCATATAACTTAGTCTGGAATAAATTGAGATAAGAATCTAAGTAACTAAGTTAAAAGGTGTAGGTTATCTTAACATTGAAATAGGTAAGAACCCTATAGATAACAAATACCTCTATCGCTAAGGCCAACTCTATCACAAATATAAAGAATTGAGCTAGCCAAAGCCAACAGAGAATAGATCACTATCGCTAAGATATGTCTCTATCGCTAAGGTCTCAAACATGGATATCACAAGGGAAAATGTTAGAACAACTAGCAAAGATAACTAGCGATAACAGGATCAGCTATCGGTAGTAGAACACTTGAGATAACTTACAGATAGTAAAAACATTAAGCTAATGAATTGAATTAGCGATAACATAGTCACTAGCGTTAAGGAGATCAGCTATCGATAGGAAATCACTTGTTGAAATAACTTAGACATTCTGATAGCTAATACATTGTTTGTATACACTGAGCTAATGAATTTCACTATCAATAACACCAACTGTGCTTCACATAAATACTTGTTTAGCTAACGGCTAAGTGCAGGACTCACACTATGAAGCTAGAGATAGCTTGGGATGCTAGCGCTACTGATAAAGCTGCTATGCAAGTACAATGTTGCAAGTTATCGTTACTCACAGACTCTGCTTCTCTTAGCTCACTCTCTGCAAGAATTAAATGAAGCAAGAGAAGAAAGTTGACGGAAATGAAGACCAGCATTTATTGCCAACGGCTAATAGGGCTCAACGAACATATTCAAACGATCTATTGGAGTTGAAGGAAAAAGGCAAAGCTGTGAAGATATATAAATACCAAGACTTGAGCATTTATGAAGTAGAGAACAAACTGACAAACTTACATTCATTATTCTCATCTACTCACTGCTCAAAGCTTTATTACCTTCAGTGAGTTTATTTGTACTTCAGTATTTATCAAAATCTGTTCATTAAGTGAACTCATTTATTGAAATCCTCTACTGTTTGAGGTTGTTCTAAAGTCTGGGACTTTAGAATAGGGTTGTATTCTTACAACTTGTAAGGGGGAGCGTTTAGAGGAAGTCTAAAGCTCTGTTATGTAAAGGTTGGCAGGTGAACCCGTGTTGTAAAACATGTGATATAGTGGAATCCAACGAGGAGTTGGAGAACTGGACATAGGCAGTGTTTAACCGAACCAATATAAAGGATTGTCTTTGAGTTTACAGTTTAATTTTGAAAAGCACAATTCACCCCCCTCTTGTGCGTTTTGCCATTCACATTTGGTATCAGAGAAGGTCTTCTCTTTTGATTCCAACGAGTCTGAGAAGCAAAGATCTAAATGGGATCGTACGAGAATATATTTCCTGAAGAAAGTTCCATTAACAAACCCCCTGGTTTTGATGGAAAGCATTATACCTTCTGGAAACTCAAAATGAAGATATACATCAAAGCAAATGGGTATAGGCTGTGGAAGATTATAGATGAAGGGGATATTGTGCCTACAAGTATTCTAGGCAATCCAAAGAGTGAAAATGAATATAACCATAAAGACATTGCCGATCTCGAGTTGAATAGCAAGGCAAGCCTCATGATCCAAAGTGCCCTTAGCCAAACTAAGTTCTTCAGAATTAGCCATTTGAACACGGCTAAGGAAATGTGGGATGCTTTGCAGATTGCTCATGAAGGAACCTCGGAAGTAAAAGACAGAAGAGTGGAAATGCTTGCTGAAGAATTCCACAAGTTTGAAATGATTGAAGGAGAAAAGATAAGAGACCTAGAGATCAGATTCACTCATCTCATCAACAATTGATTTAAACCTTTTCCTAATCGCCTTGGGGGTTAAATGCAAAATATTTATAAAACCAAGGATTGCACTATAATGGTGTGATCCCGGATCGTCTCTCAAGGAGCCTAATGACTAACCTAGGAAACTAAATGTCATGCAAATGAAGTATAAAAAGGGTTTTGTTGGGTTTTAATATGAAATACGCAAAATGAGCCTAACTACAATATTTTTTTCTTTTCTTTTCCTTAATGAGGTGGAATGGTTGAATGGGTGAAGTGAAATTGATGGAATGGATCTCTTGAGTCTAGGTTAGGCGACAAACATAGGTTCAAATCATTTAGGGGTTTAATTCATCAAGTCTAGTTAGAGAAATCCCCAAGCAACCACTAGGGGTCCACTAGCCCTAATCAATGACTAATTTAGCAACCACTTTCATAGCCATTACTTAGGGCTAGTGTTAAAGTCCACTTGATGTGTGAAATACTTCGAGTCAAAACACTTGTGGCTCTCATAAAAATGCAATCACAATAATTATGAATGGAAGCAATCAATTAAGTCCACTAGCAACCACTAAAATGAAATTAACTTCATACAACCACAATGTAGATAAGAATTCATAACTCAAGTGTTCAAAGCCCAAAATAAACACATATAGTTCATACACATACATATCCAAAATCTCAATCCAATACATAAATCCAAACATCTTCCAAGAGAGGTTCAAATAAACATAGAAGAAATCCTAAATACATATGTTAGAACAAAGAAAAACTCCCCTAATGAAGAACCCATGCTTGAGACACCATCAACCCATCCTCAAGAGATGAAGAGCTCCTCAATCCAACATAGAAACTCCAAGAGGAACCCCAAGAAGAGGCCCCATCCGAAAATCCATGGAAGAAGAGGGTGGAAGAAGGTAGAAGATGAAGATGGAGGTGGAAATGAGTGGGGAATGAAGGAATGGAAGGAAACCCTAGCAGAGAGGGTGTTTTTCGGGCTTGAGAGGCTTGGACTCATGAAGAAGGGTTTGAAATTTATCTTATGTACTCCCCCAAAATTCCTGAAACACACAGCAGAATCCCAGTTTTCGGGGCCTCGACGTGGGCCTCTCACGGCGAGGGGCAGAGGGGATGCGAGAGAAAGGGCCTCGCCGTGGGAGGCTCACGGCGAGGGGCAGAGAAGGTGCATAACAGGGGTCCTCGCCGTGGGCCTCGCCGTGGAAGGTCCATGGCGAGGGGCAGAAAAGGGCTCAGGAGGAGGGGCCTCGCCGTGGGCCTCGCCGTGGAAGGTCAACGGCGAGGGACAGAAACCATGTCCTCTTGATTTGCTATTTTTTCTTCAGTTTGGGCATGTTTCTTCTATCATCTGCGCATAAGAATGAACTAGAGGTAGCATCAAATGTTCTTGAAAATAGGTTAACAATAATTTATGCTAATTATGCCCAAATTGTCCTTGACTAGAATAACCTCCAACAAAGAGTGCAAAAGCCAGAAATTACCCTAATTAGGTGCAATTACCCTAAGAACATGCAATAATCTACTGATTTTATCAATGAAAAGTATATAAAAATATGGTGCAATCAACAATCTTGCTGCACTGGGAAGAAAAATTCCAGAGAAGGAACAAGTCAGCAAGATTCTGAAAGTGTTAAAGGGTGATTGGCTTATGAAGGTCACCGCCATTCAAGAAATGCAAGGTGAATCAACCAAGTCCATCACTACCTTGTTTGGTAGCCTTGCTGAATATGAGCCAACTCTGATAGCTCAAAGGGAAGCTCAAGGAAATCCTAAGAAGAAGTCTCTTGCCCTTGCTGTATCTGAAAGAGATGAAGCTGATGTGATGATGAAGATCTTGATGATGAAGAAATGGCTCTCATGGTCAGAAAATTTACGAAATTCTTCAGGAGAAGAGGAGGTTTCCAGAGGGGTAGTCCTAGCTTCAGAAAGGATTTTCAGAAAGAGAAAGCTCCTATGTGTTTTGAATGCAAGAAGCCTGGTCACTTCAAAGCAGAGTGCCCAAGTCTCCAAAGATTCAAGGAAAAGGAGAAAAAGAAGGAGAAGTCCTTTGGAAGGAAGAAAGCATATGTATCATCCATTTGGGGTGATAACTCAGATGAGGAAGCTAGCGATAATGAAGAAAGTGCAAATCTCTGCCTTGTTTCTCAAGAGGAGCTAAGCGACACTGAGGTATATGATTCTGAACCTACTTACTCTGAACTTCAAAGCATGTATAATGAGATGCATACTGAATTAACTAAGCTTGCTAAGGAAGTTGTAGGTTTGAGAAAAGAGAACAAGGAACTTAAGAAAAATATTTCTTATTCTGCATCAAAAGTTCCTTCTGCACTATCGATAGAAGAGCAGCTAGTGCAAGCTCCCAGAATTGAGCTATCGATGGCTAGTCCTCCATCGATAACTAATCCTTCAACAAATTCTGAAAAGTGTTTTAACTGTGAAAACTTGTTGAGGGAAAAAGAGAAACTTTCGAATGCCTTTGAAAAGTTTACAAAAGGCTCAGAAATGCTAAATATAATTTTAAAAGACCAAAAAGCCTTTAGAAACAAAACTGGCATTGGTTATGAGCCAAAACAAAATATTTCGAAGAAATGGGTGGAACCTAAGGTAAAACCGTATTTAAAGTTCTTTAGAAAATCTTCTGAATATTCCTCACCATATAGCTTTTGCAATTATTATAACAAAAAGGGGCATACTCAATCTACCTACAATCCAAGGAAATATGGAATTAGTGGGTCATATAAGTGGGTTCCTAAAGGAACTTATGTGCCTAAAGTTTTTACAAACTCAGAGGCAAGGACTAATCCTAAAGGACCCAAGAAAGTTTGGGTACCTAAATCTGTCTAGTTTGTGCATGTGTGCCTTAAAGCATCCAACAAAGGAAAGTGGTACATTGATAGTGGATGCTCAAGGCATATGACTGGTGACAAGGACAAGTTCAACAATCTAGTGATAAAAGATGGAGCCAAAGTCAGCTTTGGAGGAAATCAAAGTGGAAAGATCACTGGAGTTGGTGAAGTCGGTCCTGTCAAAGATCTATACCTAGTGGATGGTCTCTACCATAACTTGCTAAGTGTCAGCCAAAGCACTGACCATGGTAACTGGGTAATTTTTGATTCCAATGAATGTCTTATTGTTGATAAAAAAGATTTAGATCTAAATAAAACTAATCTTAAGTGTAAGCTAAAACAAATAGAACTGGTAATTTATACACTTTAGATTTATGCCAATAACTTGAAGAAAAATGTTTTATTTCAAATGATGAAACGTGTTGGCTATGGCATAAGAGACTAGCTCATGTGAATTTTACTCAACTTGATAAGCTAGTTAAGAAGGATTTAGTCATAGGGATTCCTAGTTTTAGAACTAAGCATGATTTAATTTGTGAATCCTGCCAAAGGGGTAAATAAACAAAGTCTTCATTTAAAACCAAGAAGACAGTCTCCACGAGTAGGCCATTGGAACTAATCCACATGGATTTAGTTGGGCCTGCAAGAGTGAAAAGTCTAGGTGGAAGTCTATACACTCTTGTAGTTGTGGATGACTATTCAAGGTTTACTTGGACAATGTTTCTTTCCTCAAAGCATGAAACTTTTGATGCCTTTTGTGTGCTTGCTAAGAAATTGCAGAATGAAAAAGGCACCAAGATTGTTGCAATCAGGACTGATCATGGAGGAGAATTTGAGAACAAAGAGTTCATGGAGTTGTGTGATGAAAGTGGTATTGAACACAACTTCTCTGCCCCACGTACTCCTCAACAAAATGGTGTTGTGGAGAGGAAGAATAGAGTGCTCACAGAAATGGAAAGGAGCATACTGAATGAGAAACAAGTGCCTCAAATGTTTTGGGTAGATGCAATGAGCACAGCATGCTACATCTCAAATAGAGCATACATCATAAAGGAGATGGAGAAGACTCCATATGAGCTCTACAAAGGAAGGAAGCCCAACATCAATCACCTAAGAATCTTTGGATCCAATTGCTACATTCACAACAATGGGAAGGTAAACTTAGGTAAATTCAATCCTAAATATGACATTGGCATATTTATAGGACATTCAAATAGGAGTAAAGCATGTAGAGTATATAACAAGAGAACTCAAACTGTTGAAGAATCAATGCATGTAGTATTTGATGAAACTCCTTGAGAAAAACAACATTGTGTTGATGAGGATGAAGATTTTTCAAAGGTTATAAAACATCCACTATCGATAGCCCCCAAGACATCGATAGTAAATGCTGAAAATCAAGTTTCTTCAAACTTTTCAAAACCTCCCCTATCGATAGCACCAAAGCTATCGATAGTGAGTTCTAAGGAAAACGCTGAAGATGATCAAGATGAAGCCAATGAGCCTCAATCTTCCATAAGACATCTTAAGCATCATCCTCCTGAACAAATAATTGGATAAATGTCACAGGGTGTTAGAACCAGAAGGCAACTACAAAATGAAATAGAATTTTCTGCCTTTATTTCTGAAATTGAGCCAACCGGTGTTGATGAAGCTCTTGTTTACTATGACTGGATAGTTGCAATGCAGGAAGAACTTAATCAATTTAAAAGGAATCAAGTTTGGGATTTAGTACCTCGACCACAAAATCATCCGATTATTGGTACTAAATGGGTTTTCAAAAACAAACTTGATGAATCTGGTCAAATTGTCAAAAATAAAGTCAGATTAGTTGCCAAAGGGTATAACCAAGAAGAAGGCATTGATTATGAAGAAACCTATGCTCTAGTTGCAAGAACTGAAGCAATAAGGATTCTTCTGGCTTTTGATCCATAAAAAATATTAAACTCTATCAAATGGATGTTAAGAGTGCCTTTCTTAATGGCTATATCAAAGAAGAGGTATAAGTTGAACAACCTCCTCGTTTTGAAGAAAACTCTAAGCCTGACCATGTTTACAAACTTAAAAAGGCTCTTTATTGTCTTAAATAGGCACCTAGAGCTTAATATGAGAGGCTTAGTACATTTCTCATTAAAAAAGACTTTTCTAGAGGAAAATTAGATACTACTTTATTTATCATGCATAAAGATAAGCATATGCTCATTGTTCAAATTTATGTTGATGATATTATTTTTGGTGCTACTAATGAAAAGCTCTGTGAAGAGTTTGCTAAGATGATGCAGGGTGAATTTGAAATGTCAATGATGGGAGAATTAACATTCTTCCTAGGCCTGCAAATAAAGCAAAAGAAAGATGGCACTGTCATCTCCCAAACCAAGTATTGTAAGGAGATTCTGAATAAGTTTGGGATGGAGCAATCTAAAGATGAGGACATTCCCATGAGTACCTCTGCCAGTTTAGATGCAGATGTCAAGGGGAAAGTAGTTAGTCAATCTCATTATAGAGGAATTATAGGATCTTTACTTTATCTAACTGCTAGTAGGCCTGATATTCAATTTTGTGTGGGAATGTGTGCTAGATATCAAGCAAATCCCAAAGAATCCCACTTAACCAATGTAAAAAGAATTTTGCAATATTTACAAGGAACTCAAGAGCTTAGGCTGTGGTATCCTAAAGGAACTCAAGAATACCTTCTTGCTTATACTGACTCTGACCATACAGGATATAAGACAGACAGAAAAAGTACCAACGATCAATGTCAATTCCTTAGTGGCTGCTTGGTCTCATGGGCTAGCAAGAAGCAAAATTGTGTCTCTCTTTCATCTACAGAGGCTGAATATATTGCTGCAGCAAGTTGTTGTACTCAAGTCCTGTGGCTTAAGCATCAACTAAGAGATCTGGGTTTGGAATTCCCAGAAGTGCCTATTCTCTGTGACAACACCAGCATAATAAGCTTGGCCAAGAATCCAGTTCATCATTCCAGAACCAAGCATATTGATGTGAGACATCATTTTCTAAGAGATCATGTTCAGAAGAAGGATGTCAAGGTGGAGTTTATCTCAACAAATTTGCAACTTGCTGATATCTTTACCAAACCTCTTGAGCCAGTTCAATTTATCTTCATTAGAAGGGAATTAGGAATGGTGAATCCAAATGAGTTGTAAATATCTTTGACTTATTCTTAATTTGATTTCATTTTATTCATCTAGATCAATCACTAACTTAGGCATCGGAGTGCCAAATCTTAAGTTTTGTAGGACTGACCTATCAATAGTAAGGTCCACTATCGCTAGCATATGCAGGGCAAAGCTGTTTGAGCAAAGATTGCCATCGCTAGCCAAAAGCATTATCAATAGCAAAGTCAGCCATCGATAGCTAGAAGGAGTGAGTGATAAATCTAAGTCATTTGCTCAGAGTGGGATCATGCCTGCTAGCAATAGCAGCTCTTATTAGCGATAGCAAGTCACTTAACAGGTCAGAATGCGAAATGTTAGCTGATGTTCTTCATTGATGGTAAACCCTAAACCTTAAACCTATAAAGTCAGGTCATCTGCATTTGCATTCATTCACGAACACTCATTTTTCTCTTCTACTCAAAAACCTCTTTGAGCATTCAAGTATACATTTCCAAATCTCTCTGTTCTCAAAACCCTAAAATGGCGAGAACCAAAGTACCCAATGTCGGAGCAATCTCTAGCGCTGATCCATCTTCTCCATCCGCAAGCAAAAGGTCTCGTACTCAGAAGACTGTCTCATTCTCTAAGGAAGTCATTGAAAGAAATCCCAAACGACAGAAAGAAACCCTTCTAGTGTTCCCTATGTGCAAGATCCTCTTGAAGCTCCTCGCCCTTTCTTTGCAGAAAAAGGAACCCTAGATAGGGCTGCTGTATGGGTAGATTTGGATTATTTCAAGCAATAGGGTTTTGATCTAGATGCTTGGCTGCTTCCCTACAAAAACTGGCTGAGTGTGAAGAATGACTACAATGAAGAAGTGCTGAGGTCATTCTACTCCAGTCAAAAGGCCATTCCAGAGTACAAGAAAGGGAAACTGGTAAACGTCTCTTTTGAAGCTGATGTGAGAGGAAGAGGCATCATTTTTGGTTGGTTGGCTATCAACAAAATTTTGGGGATCTGTGGGGAAGAATACAATAAATGGTAAATGCCTGAAAAGTACCCAGAAGAAGAACTTGAGGAGATTTATGAGACTCCTACCAACAAGCCAGCTGACATGCCTATGATAAATAGGATCCTCCACTACGTTTACACAAGGATCATGACTCACAAGTCAGGGAATTTTAGCAGTTTTTTGAAGATTGACAACCCTTGGCTGCCGAATCTCATTCAGAAGGTTCCTCTAAATCCAGGCCAGTTAGTAAGTATGGAGATTCATAGGTTCTCATCTGGCAAGTCTCCAAACGCTCCTCTGCCCTACCCTCAGCTCATATCTCATCTACTGGAATTTTCAAAGATCAAGTCTTTAGGAAATGGAGAAAATAAGAAGTGTAAGCATCTCACCACAAGCACCCTCAATAAAATGGGCATTCCAGTGGGCGCCAGCAGGGGTGTCTCATCTTCTTAGTCTTCTCACGCTCCTTCCTCCTCGGCCCAGGTTGAATCTGCTGAAGAAGAGGCTCAATCAAAGAGGGCTCCTCCTCCTCCTCCTGCTACTGCTTCCAAGTCCTCCACATTTTCCAGAAATGCAGTTGAGGAGATCATTTTTAGACCCTCTACTAAATTCAACTTTGCCTTGGAAGCTCAGAAAGCAGAGTTGATGAAACCTATCAAAGAGCTTCAGGCACAAGTTAAGAACTTGGAAGAATGCCTCAGCCTTGTCCCAGCACATATTAAGCAAAGGGAAACTCCTCCTCAGTCACCAGCTATATCATCACCCATCCTCTCCCCTATTCACCATTCTTCCTCACCTCTCCACTCCTAAAATCACTCCCTTACTCCCTCTCACCATAGCCAACCCCCCTCTCCAACCCCACAAACCACCAAAGTCCTAACACCTCTAGCAACCCTTATCGCTAGCCCATTCCCTAGCGATAGCCACCACACTCTACTCCCAACCGCTCATGAACCTCATGAAACTCCTATCGCTCACACCTCCCCTAGCGCCAGCCACCATTCACAAGTCCTCCCAACTTCACCAACCTCTATCGCTAATCCCTCTATTAGCGATAGCACTCTTATCCCTACCACCACTACTAGCTCTCCTATCCCTCAACCTCCCATCTCTTCTCCCATCCTTGCCCAAACACTTACCCCTAGTAATGATGATGACAAAAAGGGGGAGAATAATCCAGCTCCTAAGGATCCAGCCTCTAAGGATGTTTCTCTTGAGGATGCGGATACTGAGGAAATTGAGGAAGAAATTAGAAACATAGCTTGCAGCTATATGGAATCTGAGGCCCATAGGTCTCCTCCTCCTCAAGTTTCAGCTCAAGCTCCTCAGGCTTCAGAAGAAGACCTTGTTGCTAAAATTGCGCAGAAGCATGGTATTCCTCCCAACAGCAGTCCAGCAAAGTTAGTTCCAATATCAGTCATCCCTCCAGAATCAAATGTTGAATTCTCAATTGGAGTCAAGCCTAGCACTGGAAATAAGGTTCAGGATGATATTCAGAAATTGCTAGTGCTTGAGGCTGAGAAAAACAAGAGCAAAATTTCAGCTGAAGAGGTGAAAAGAGAAAGGAGCAAGAGGAAAGCCAGAGAAGAGGTCTCCTTCAAGGTTATCCCTAAGACTTCTCTTGAGGCTCCTAAGGGTCAAAGGATGAAGAAAGTGGCTCCTAGAAGGACAAGAGGTAAAGCAGCTCCTCCTCCCAAGCTATCAAAAGAAGAAAAGAAGGCTCTTGCTGAAATCTTGAGACAAAAGAAGGAGGATTTTACTAAGGCTATGAAGGAAGAAGAGGAGGCAAAGAAAAAGGCCAAGGAGGCTGCTGAGGCAAAGAAGAAAGCAGAAAAAGAAGCTGCTAAGGCAAAGAGGAAAGCAGAAAAAGCGGCTGCAAAAAGAAGAAAGAAGGATATTACTCTAGGCAAGAAGGCATGGGTATATAAAAGGAGGTTTCACACGTCCAAAGCTCAAAAGAAGAAGGCTGATTCCAAAGATATATCCATTGCTGAACCATCTCAGACCTCTAAGCAAGAGAAAATCGAGCAAGACAGATTCTTCTACTCAGATTCTTCTGTTTCTGACTATCCTGATGAAGAATACAGAGCCACACCTTTTGGAGCAAAATGTGACAAAGAAGAAGTCTTAGTCTTTAAAAATCATTCTGCATATGCATCATACATGGCTAAAACTGATGTGCTTCCTTTTGCAAAGCTAATATAATATATGTGTTTGCCTTAATTTATTCTCTACACATGGCTTATTTTATAAATGCTTTTACTTATGTTTTGTCATCATCAAAAAGGGGGAGAATGTTAGAATCTTAAGTTTTGATGAGGACTGGACCCCATAGATAACATAAGTAAAATAAACAGATAGCGTATAACTTAGTCTGGAATAAATTGAGACAAGAATATAAGTAACTAAGTTAAAGGGTGTAGGTTATCTTAACAATGAAATAGGTAAGAACCCTATAGATAACAAATACCTCTATCGCTAAGGCCTACTCTATCGCAAATATAAAGAATTGAGCTAGCCAAAGCCAACAGAGAATAGATCACTATCGCTAAGATATGTCTCTATCGCTAAGGTCTCATAAACATGGATATCACAAGGGAAAATGTTAGAACAACTAGCAAAGATAACTAGCGATAACAGGATCAGCTATCGATAATAGAACACTTTAGATAACTTACAGATAGCTAATGAATTGAATTAGCGATAACATAGTCACTAGCGATAAGGAGATCAGCTATCGATAGGAAATCACTTGTTGAAATAACTTAGACATTCTGATAGCTAATACATTGTATGTATACACTGAGCTAATGAATTTCACTATCGATAACACCAATTGTGCTTCACATGAATACTTGTTTAGCTAACGGCTAAGTGCAAGACTCCCACTATGAAGCTAGCGATAGCTTAGGATGCTAGCGCTATTGATAAAGCTGCTTCTCTTAGCTCACTCTCTGCAAGAATTAAATGAAGCAAGAGAAGAAAGTTGACGGAAATGAAGACCAGCATTTATTACCAACGGCTAATAGGGCTCAACGAACATATTCAAACAATCTATTGAAGTTGAAGGAAATAGGCAAAGCTGTGAAGATATATAAATACCAAGACTTGAGCATTTATGAAGTAGAGAACAAACTGACGAACTTACATTCATTATTCTCATCTACTCACTGCTCAAAGCTTTATTCCCTCAGTGAGTTTATTTGTACTTCAGTGTTTATCAAAATCTGTTCATTAAGTGAACTCATTTATTGAAATCCTCTACTGTTTGAGGTTGTTCTAAAGTCTGGGACTTTAGAATATGGTTGTATTCTTACAACTTGTAAGGGGGAGCGTTTAGAGGAAGTCTAAAGCTCTATTTTGTAAAGGTTGACAGGTGAACCCGTGTTGTAAAACCTGTGATATAGTGGAACCCAACGAGGAGTTGGAGAACTGGGCGTAGGCAGTGTTTAGCCGAACCAGTATAAAAGGTTGTCTTTGAGTTTACAGTTTAATTTTGAAAAGCACAATTGACCCCCCTCTTGTGCGTTTTGCCATTCACAAAAATGCCTGGCCGAATGAGAATGACAAGTTTGCCCCAGCCTTATTCACACTGACAAGAGCCAACAAGGAAGTCTTCCTCTCCACACTTAAGGACATTAAGGTTCTTGATGGTCATTCAAGCAACATCTCAGGATATGTGAATATGAACTCTAAGAAGATTGTCGGGTTGAAAAGTCATGAATGCCACATTTTGCTCCAACAATTCCTACTTCTTGCAATTAAAAGCACACTGCCAAGAGGTGTCAAATGTCTTGGTTCAACTTAGTTCTTTCTAACAACGGTTGTGTGCATTGGTTTTGGACAAAGCAGAGCTGGATCAATTGTAGGAAAAAAATCTTTCTAATGCTCTGTCATATGGAGATGATATTTCCCCTGTCTTTCTTCACTGTCATGGTCTATCTCACTGTCCACCTCATTTAAGACACAAAGATGGGTAGCCCAGTTCAATACAGTTGGATGTATCCCATAGAGAGGTCTGTTGATTCATTATTCCAATGGTTTCATGATTGTTTCAGTAATCTGATTGTACTTGTAATGACAGATACTTAGGGAAATTGAAGTTGTATGTGAGTAACAAAGCATCTCTAGAGGGTTCTATAGCAGAGGGTTACTCTGGTGATGAGGTGTTAACATATTGTTCACACTATTTTGATGATTACTAAAGATAGCTTAGGCATCACATCTATCAATTTCTCGAGGCTCATTCACAAAGAGGAAGTGCCAGATGACAAGCCGTGTATTCTTGCCTCACAGGCGCAACAGGTTTACTATGTGCAGGATCAGAAACACAAAGATTGGCATATGGTGATTCATATGAAGCCGTGTGACCTCTACAAAATGGTTGATGAAGATGATCTAGAACTAGACAGCTAGAATTTTGAATATGACGATTTCGAGAACCTGATTCTGGAAGAAGGTGGTCATTTACCAGTAGTTAGATGAGTCTTTTCACTACAAATAAATTAAACAAACTTCAACACCATTATCAATAAAAATTGATATATTTGTTTATATTTTTAGGCAGGAGCAAGAAGATGATTGAAGCAATCTGCTACAATTATTTTTCATTTTGTCAAATTTCTAAAACGATGTGTATTAAACATTCATATATCATTTTTTAATATTCCTTGATGTATATTTTTTTTAGAATGAGACAACATTTAGTAGCGAATCCATAACCGCCTACAGTTTTCTCATTTTTTATTATAAAAGCATATAGTAGAGGTTTGAAACCGCTACTAAATTCAGAAGACGTTAGTGGCGATTTGCCTAGCGGTTGTAACCACCACTAATTCGACCGAGGGAAACTATTTTGAATGATATTAATTTTCATTTAGTAGCAATTCTGAAACAGCTACTAACGTTACGTAGGAACATTGTGGCGATTCAAAGCCGCTACACAAACCACTACTAATTCCTGCCTCCAACCGCTATAAATATCCACCCTCTCCCCACATTTCATTTCACACACCATTACTTCCTTTTTCCCTTCCAAATGCTTCCCTTCTCCTCTAGTTCCAATAGCCTTTTTTCGTCTCTTCTCTTCCTTTCACAATTTAATCTATTATATATTTGTTTATTCATATTGTGTAATTTAATTTTTTTATCTTATTTATTTACTAACTTGTTTTCTTCTTTTTTCAGGTTTAAATATTTATTGATTGTTTTTTATTTATACTGTTAAATAAAAGGATTATTTATTATCAATATTGGTATTTACTACTTAATTCATCTTTTTATAAATGATTTCGGATTTAGTCATTGTTCATAGATGATGAAATTTTTTTTATGAATAATGAAAGTGCTATTTAGTTGTTTCAATTACCAATATTTTCTAAATCTTTTTATTGATATAAAACTGAATTTTGAATAATCAAATTTAACTGTGTTTTTTTCTTTGGATTTATAAACATCTAGTAGCGGTTCCATATCTGCCACTAGTTTCTCCGATTTTTTTATTATAAAAGCTTCTATTAAATTCAGAAGACGTTAGTAGCGATTTGCCTAGCAGTTATAGCCGCCAATAATTCGAGCAAGGGAATATATTTTGAATGATATTAATTTTCACTTAGAAGCGGTTTAGAACTGCGAGTAAACTCTAAAAAATTACTAGCGGTTCTAGAATTGCTACTAAGATACAATTAACTGCGAATTTCATCATTCCAAAAGTAGTGGCAGTTTGAGCATACTGCCACTAAAGTAGTGGCATCGTCGACCGGATTACTAGCTGTTCAAATAATCGCCAATAAATTTTTATCACGGGTGTTTTAGTGGCGGACTTGGAAACCGCTAGTAACATCTTAGTGGCATTTAGAACCGCTACTAATCATCCTTTTTAACTGCCACTAAATGCTGTGTTTTTTGTAGTTTTAAATTGGTTTCAAACTTAATTTACCACATCTTTAGATGTATGTGTTCTACATTTGCAAAGTTTCAATTATCTTTTCAGGTAGGATGGATATATGGCTTGGTCACAGGGCATATTCTAACTAGTTTCAAAATGCACTGCCATAGTTGGAAATCTGTGTACTATATGCCGAAGAGGCCGGTATTCAAAGGTTCAGCACCCATCAATCCTCAGACCAACTGGATCAGGTTCTCCGGTGGGCGCTTGGATCTATTGAGATATTTCTTAGTAGGAATTGTCTGCTATGTTATGGATATGGCTATGGTTTGAAATCATTCGAGTGATTCTCTTACATTAACTCTGTTGTTTATCCTGATTTCCATTCCCTTCCTGGCCTATTGCACCTTGCCAGCAGTCTGTCTCCTCACCAGGAAGTTCATTGTCCCTTAGGTAGGATCACCTGTTTCATTTTTGGTTTTATGAGGAAAATTCAACCTTACTTTCAATAGATGTAGGATGGTGTGATTAGAATTGTTAAAGTGATGATCAATCAGCATGTTCAATCCTGTTCATTTCTTTCTGTGGTTAGAATTGTTAAAATGTAGGATTTTACGGTTAGAATGGTTTAGACATGTAAAATCACAACACATTTGCATTCTCTCTATTTCTTTCTTCTCATTTTCAAATACAGATATAGACAAGGAATGTATGAGATTCACTTATTCTTGCTCTAATTTTTATTTATTTTTTGCAAAATTGACAATAAATGAAAACAACAAAATAGAGAGAATTCAAATCCATTGCTCTGATTTTCAATGAATTGTTGATTGTCTTTTTTTTATCTAGATTAGCAACTATATGAGGCTCGTTTTCATTGCGCTCTTCATTTCCATTACCACGACAAGCATCTTGGAAATACAGTAGGTAGGCCTTGGCATACATGACTGGTGGAGTAATGAGCAGTTCTGGGTCATCGGTGGTGTCTCCTCACAATTTTTCACACTCTTTCAAGGTTTGCTGAAGCTTCTAGCAGGTGTTAATACAAACTTCATTATCACATCCAAAGTAGCAGACGATGGAAACTTCGCCGAGCTCTGCATCTTCTAGTGGATATCCTTGTTGATCCTTCCTCTAACCTTGCTCATCATAAACATAATCAGTGTCATTGTTGGCGTCTTTGATGCAATCAATAATGGCTACGATTCCTGGGGACCTCTCTTCAGAAAGCTCTTCTCCCCCTGGGTCGTTCTCTATCTTTACTCAATCCTCAAGGGAGTCATGGGAAAGCAAGGCGTTCCTACCATCATCTTATTCTAGGCTATTCCCATAGCTTCAATCTTCTCCCTTCTCTGGATGCGAATCACCCGTTTTTAGTGAAAACAATATCATGCTTGAAATTTGCGGGTTGAATTGTGACAACTTAAACTTATATTATATAGAAAAATAAAATGTAGTCAGAAGTAAATACACAAGGTTTTGGTTTGAAGACGTACCTGGTTGAAGCTTTTGCAGAAAACAAAGGAAAGTTATGGTGTGTTGATGTAAATAATAACAAAGGGATTTGTTTTGAGGAGATTCATAATTCTTTCTATACATTTTGGGTTCTCGGTTTGGAAGGGGATGGAATGGAGTTCAGCTTTGTAATTCGACAACTGATGACAATTAATTAAGGTGGATTAATTTATAATGATCTTCTGAATAAGGTATGTCTTACTTCTAATCAAACGTGTTTTTTTTATTTGAAAGGTCCCTCAAGTAGAGAAAAAAGGGACCTTATAGTGGTTTTTTTTACTCTGTTGCATGAAGTCAATAAAATCATGTTTTGTTATATGCAAATTTCGTAACAAAGGTGTGTTTCCCAATTAAAGCACTATATGCAAAGTACTAAGTTACCCTTAATGATTGGTTATTAATACATATAATTGTTGTGAACATAATATGGAGGACAAGTGACTTCCTTACCCATTGTATGAGTTAAGCCAATATAGAGATGGTAAGGTCTAGATGTTACCAAATTTGGTGAATCATGGATGGGTGAATGATGTTCTGTATCAACCTCCATGTTGGCTCTACCAGAAGGTTCTCCAACTTCAATTCTCTTAGGTGCAAGCCAATTGCCTTTTTCCTCAGTAGCTTCCTTATCCCCATAATAATTTGAGGCTCAACAGTCATTTCAACAACTTTAGCAACATCTGATTCTTGAGGCTTGTCAAGCGCCTTAGTAGGATTTATGTGCCCTTTAGAGATTTCATATCAGAGTGTTCTTGAGGTTCAAAAGTACTATCTGTTTTCTCATTAATTCACTTCACAACAAATTTTTGGATAAGCATGACAGCAATAATGATCCTATATGTGTTCAGAAATTTCAGATTTGACATGATAAAAATTGAGACAATCAGGCTAGGGACTTCAGAGTAAATGCATGCAACAAATGAGCAGCAATCATATGCAAGTCAGATTTATAGATCCATCAAGAAATTTGAGAATTATAGAATCAAAAGCAGACTTGTCAATATTGAACAACATTCAACTATTCAACCATAATTTAATTCAACATATCTGAAAGATATTCAATAGCCAATCAAGTGCATAATGTTGAACAAGCAAGATTCTAGCACCAGTCAACCAAGGTATATTCACAAAACAATAGATTAAGATTAAGCAACAAATCTAACAGCAAGATATCAAGGCAAAGCCTTTTATGACATGATCAGATTTAAGCATTCAAAGCCACATACAAATTACAAATAATCAGATTTGAGCATGTAAATCAAATTTAGTTAGATTTAAGCACATAACAAGCAAGGATGCATAAGTGAAGACAACTATCAGTAATAAAATTGAATCACCGGCGCCAAGAATGAATGAAGCGAGGAAAAAGGGATAACCACAGAAGAACCATAGAATTCGGTATTCAAGTTTGGACAGCAAAATCAGCAAAATTCAGTCACAAATCTTTAGAAGTTGCAATGGAATTGAAGTGCATAAATTGGAAAACCAAATTTCAATGTTACTATGAACAAAGGTAAAAAATCTATTTGAAATATTGAAATTGATCTATTAATTTGCCAGACAAAACATGTCCAATTGTGTTGCATTGAAACAAAATAATGATAGCAAAATTTGATAAAAGTGACAGTAATTCTGGATAGACTCTAGTAAGCAAATTTGACTTCAATTTTGCAAAATGATGACAATAACATATTCAAACACCAAAACCAAAATCTCAGTGCACAGAAAATCAGTTGATAGAATATGAAAACAAGTCAATTGTAGAAGAGATAGTGATAACACAGAGTGGCACAAAAAAATATCACAAAAAACTCAGAGATCACAAAATTCAGAGACCACAGTAGATAAATCAACCCAAAAGTCATAGAAACACTACTACAAAAAACACTTTTCACGTCCTTTTTTGGTGGGACGTGGATAGAGGAGACGTAGAAATTCGGAACTTTCCACGTCTCTTTTTTGAAAAAGAGACGTGAAAAGTGACCAATACCAACTTTCCACGTCTCTTTTTCAAAAATGAGATGTGGAAAGTTTCCACTTTTCACGTCACACATTTAAATGTGAGACATGGAAAGTGACCAGTGCCAACTTTCCACGTCTCCTTTTCAAAAATGAGATGTGGAAAGTCTCACTTTCCACGTCTCTTATTCAAATAAGAGACGTGGAAAGTCTTTTTTAAAAAAAAGGATATTTTTTTAATTAGGATAATTAACCCCAATAAAAAACCCAATATTTTATCAGAATAATATAAATACAACACTTAAAATGATAAAAATGAACTAAATATTATTTATATCCAAACTAATATTACAAAAATGTTATAATACCACTTTCATTAAAAAATAATGGACAGCAAGTTAAGGTTCCAGATACTAAGGTTCCAGAAATTCATGACTCTTTCAATCTTCACCAAAACTTGTACTTCCAAGAACTTCGCAGGCATTTTTCTCATACTTCTTTGCCCCATCTTGCATCCATTCGTTCACATAATGGAAATATTGGTTTACCAAGGCTGTGAAAATATCAAGAATGTAATAGAACTTAGATCTATTTGACATCAAGTTCTACAACAAAACACTAGACCACATGAATTCTCTTTGCAGCTTAATATTAAGTTGTGAGTTCCTTCCAAATCAAGTTGTCTGATGAAGCATAATTTTACTGAAAGGGATAATAAACCATTTGAAAGTTTCACACAAGCAGGGACATTATCCATAGTGCTAATTATAAGGCTCATGAGGGACACAATGGGTCCACTAAGATGATATTGCCAATGTTTGTACCGAATGGATGTTTGGGAATGTTTCCTAAGAGTAAGTTGCTTATTTGCCATGTGTTATATGGTTCATAGGTCTTACTTTAGTGTTGTGTACTCAAGCTTAGCTTGCCTTTGTATCTGAAAAAACATAGAAGTTATGCATGTTATATCTATAGTATAAAAACCAGTGATATTCTTCCTTCCCAACTTACATGCTTTCTTAGCTTTTCACCACAAAATTTAAGCCCAAAACAGGACAACCAAAAATCATAGCAGAATCGCATATTAAGCACCCAAGAACAATCCTCATATACTATCATAAAACTGAAACCACAAGCAAGAAACTGAAGAAATGAATTACCTAAGGGAAAATCAGAAAAGGGCGAGAGAGGGAGGGGTGAAGCACAGAGAATCAATACCTGCAGACAATTCATAGTGCTTTTAATTTCAGATTTTGACTCTCGAGAATAATCAACTTGAATGTGATTCCAAATGTTAGTAACAGAGCAGTGAAACTTTCAAATCGGCCAACATTGATAAATAAGCCAGTGATAATTAAAAAAAGTGGAAACCATGACATTATTTATTGAACAGATCTCCTTCCTCACAACAAAGTAAGGAGAAACAATAAAAACAAAAGCGTTTTTGTTTTGCCTTTTCCTCCTCCCCGAGGCAGAAGAAACAAGTTGAAATATATATTCACTTTGCAATTTGAACTTGAGGCACATAAGAAATCTATCCCAATGAAAATTTACAAAACAACGGGGAGATAGAGTTTTAGTGTCTAACAAGCATTTTAGGTTACAGCGGAACCTGTAATCACCTTGAATTTCTTTTCCACGAAACATAAAATAAAAATAAACTATCGTTATTCGTTATAGCCACTGATTCAAAAGTCAATAATCAGGTTAAAATATTATACACCAACAAAAAAAAAAGAAGACCATTGATAAAACCATATTACTAAAACAAATTCAACGTAGTTAATACGTAGTATTATACACATAGGTCGAATAAGAGAAATGAATGAGAATACGCATTCTAGAAGAGACTTAAGAACACAATCGATATTGTAGTTCATGAAAAGCAAAAAAATTTTTGGGGGGGTTAACTACCAAGACGGCGATGGTGATGAAAGGGAGGAAAACGGTGAGGATGGAGGAAGAATCGGAGGTTTGCTTTGGAGGACGAGGCCTCTGTGCTAAACAGTCTCCTTGGCCTCTGGAATCTTTAGCATCAGTTCCATCAGGACCCTCCTTCAACGACGACAATGCCTCTGCCGGCCTCAAGCTTCCCGATCTCGCAATGAACAACTCAGGCGGCATCGTGTGGTGCTTCTTCTGGTGGCGGAGCAAACTTGACATCGAAGAAGCAGACCTCACTGGACTCTTAGCCCTCGACCACTTCTTCTTTAAGCGTTGAAAAGAAACCCTACTTCCTCTCGATCTGATATGAAATCGCCACGTGAGTTGCGGTGATTAGGAGCAGAAAAAGGAGAAAGATCAACTTGTGAGATCGGGAAATAATGGCTTGAAAAATGATTTGAAAGGCTAGGGTTTGTGAGAAAGGAGGGTAATTTGAATGGGGGAGAAGGGAATCCATGTCTCACTTCTACATGTGAGACGTGAAAAATCTATGAATTTTTTTTTATGTTTTAAAGGGCTTTCCATGTCTCAAAATATATGAGACGTGGAAAGAAGAGAATTCACGTCTCACTTCTATATGTAAGACGTGAAAAATCTTTGAATTTTTTTTTATGTTTTGAAGGGTTTTCCACGTCTCACAAAATATGTGAGACGTGGAAAGACTCTTTTCCACGTCTCACATATTTTGTGAGACGTTGAAACTACTTCTCGCCTTCCCTTTTTTCACCTTTTCGTGTTTCCCGCCCATTTTTGGTAGAATCCACATCTCATAAATAAAAAAAAGATGTTGAAACCTTTTCACATATTTATAATTTTGCCACCACCTTTTTTCTACATCTCATATTTAAAAAAGAGACGTTGAAACTTCTTGACATATTTACAATTTTGCCACCGCCTTTTTTCTACATCTCATATTTAAAAAAGAGACGTGAAATGTGGACGTGAATACTGTTTTTTGTAGTAGTGAAAAGTAATCTTTGATTATTTAGCCTTAATGACCCTGGCCCTCACTTCTTGAGAAGGGGTTGGAGACTATCGATTGTTTGACTTCAGTCAATTGCTGCTGTGGCCAAGTTACTCGAGTAATTTTTTTACCGACACTCGATATCCCATCGATTTTTGCTTCTCATGTTCAATCAATGGACTATGAAGCTATCGATGGCTGACCTGTAATTTTCAGACATATGACCTGCAAAGCTGTGTGAGACAACTTGGTACCCATCTTTTCTTGGGTCCTCATAATATTAGTCACAACAGCTCCTATTCTCTTACGTAAGCAATCAGCATAATTATTTATCAAAGTTTGTACTTGAACCAAAGAATATAATTTACCAAAATCATTAGATTCAAGTTACTGGTCATACAAAAAAATGATTTGATGATTTTACATTATCAATGACATTTTAAAAGAAAATAAACTTATGTAGAATGATGTCATTGATATAAATCTTATGTAAGTAGACCAAATCATTAGCAAATAGCAAATCTACCCAAAATAATATTTATCAGCTATATGAGGGATAGAAATGCTCATTCAAAAACTGGTGAGGAGTTCTTCAATGTGTGCTGGTGAAGTATATTCCCAATATCATCTTTACTATATCACCTTGAGCACTTCTTCTTGATCACTTCAAGTTGCTTCAAGTGTTCATCTCTAATTTCCTCAGTCAATGATAGCCTTCAAGATTTCTCATAATCTGTGGAATCATCCTCATAATAAAAGCTTGTTTTGAAATCATTGGTATGATTTCTTTCTAGTAAGAATATAGAAACTCAAGATGAGATTTGAAGCAGATTGCTTATGCTTTTAAGTTTAAGTACAGACAAAACTATATTTCATAAAGTATTAGGAACATTTGATAGACAGTTTGCTTAGCATAAGTTTAGGATATCATTGGGCATAAATGAGATGCATATTTAAAACGTAACATCATTTTTTTATTCAAACGTGGTAATAGCCAATGCTCAAAAAAAAAGATGGAAGATAATAATGAAGAAAATATGTCAGAATGCTTCACTTTTAAATCAGATAAGATATCCAAAGTCATATGAACAACAGTATGACAAAGAAGGCTTTGTGCTATATACAATGATTTTGCAGAAGCATAGATATGTTCTTGACTCATAGAGTTATATTATAAATCTATTCAAGGTCAGAACATGAACACAAGACTCTAGTTACTCTGACATAGAAATGATAGTGACTGTTAATGTATTTGAGTAACAAATAAGGGTGAGGATTTTTGAATAATGAAGCACATACTCATTAGTCCAAATAACTAGTCAAGAATTTATGAATTTATCACAAGTCTTTCTCAAAGATGCACAATTTGTCAGATATAAGGTTTACCTCATTATAGAATAAATCTGGCAAGTTCTAACACTGGATAACACATGAATTTTGGAAGAAATCATACGTGGATGAATTTCAAGCATCCATCTTTTATTCATAACATATATATATATATATTAAAAGACATGCCTTTGAATTATGCATATTTTTCAAAATGTGTTAATGCAATTTTATAAACAACGATTAGTTAAAACTAAAAAAATTTGAATTGCATTTCAAAAGCATTAACTAAGATAAATTCTACAAAATTTTAATTGTTCAATCCATGTAGCAATCTGAGGGTAATTTTATGACAATGAAAGATGAATTGCTAATGGAATAAAGAAGAAGCATTCATTATCCAAACAAAATTATATTCATTCAGGTACAAGATAGGATAAGAATGATATCACCATAACTGCACTTGTCCATACAGTAAGTTGCTTGATCTTGGTAGAATAATGTTGATTTTCTTCTTTTGCAAATTCAGCACCAAAATCCAAGCACTATGTTTAGCACTCCAAGATTTGAATAAATTTCATGCAAATCATAGTCTTGAAACTTTCTATCCTCGTTACCTACAGAACTAAGTAATTCTTTTCTTTTCTTCAGTATCCAAATTTGTATGGATTTGCTCATGGTTAGTTGTAGGATTTAACAACATAATTCACATGTTTTAAAAATATATCATTAATTCAAGATAGTTTAGCATAGTGAATTAATCATGTCTTAATGCATAGAGGTGTATTGTTTTTTTTACCGTTATGTATGCATAAAGAGCTAGATTATGAACATTGTAATTCTATTGCAATTGACTTTACTACACAATTCAATGCTCATTCCAAAGGTTGCAAAGTGTAAAATCTCAATAAATATTACTGATAATAGTGTGGGAGATTTTACCATGATATACCTCTACCTTAGGTATTTGGAGGATTGTTTTTGCTCAACCAAAAGGTTCTGATATACTTGGAATTGGGTTGCAGCATTGTCTCATGTGACATAGAATTCAAGAGTCTTCCCCTTGATGCCCGAAAGATCCTACTTCTCTTGTTCTTCTCAAGGTAATCATATGGTACTCTATGATAGTTCATTCTTGAGGTAGAACATGTTCCTCTTGTGTTTGTGCACTGCTTCTTATGACTAGACCAAGAAGTTGTGCTAGTGGATTTGCCATGAGTTCTCCTTTTGTATGTAGATTCTCTGAATCTGTTTCTCAATACATGAGAAACTTTTGGATTCTTCTCCGTAGTTTCTGCACCATAATATCCATTTATGCTAGAATCAATCTGTACACATAAAGCACTAGATGGACATTTTGGTACCCATTTATATTTAGGTCCTTCATTGTTATCCTTGGACCTTATGTGTCCTTTTGGAACCCAAATAAATTCATTTCTCACATTTGAATTTCTTCTAACATTACATGTGTGAGAAATATGACCAGATCTTCCACAATAATCACAAATAATAGAATGATGTGCAATATGAGATTCTATACAACTATTGTGACAGTCAGAAGAATACAAACTCAACTTGTTTTCATTTGAGTGATCTTTCTTTCCAAAACATTTTCCAGCATATTTTAGTGCATTTTTGTTTTTTGAAATATGATCAGTGATAGATTGAGAATCAATGATATGCAGATCAAAATTGTTTTTCTTAAATACGCAAGAATTGGAACTGTATACCATAATTGTATGTTAAGCTCTAGAGGATGATTGGATCATGAAAGTGTTTTGTGATTTCATCTTCTTCAATCTCTACTTCCATTTGTTCATCAACCGTAGATATGCAACTTTGAATTTCAGATGAACTGTCAACACTTTCTGCTTCAACTAAGTGGTTAGAAGCATATATGGAGTCAAGTGAATCCGAAATATCTTTAGCACTAGAACAAAGTATAATTTTCTGAAAGTCATTTTCAGTTAAACCACTGTAAAGAATTTTCATTGCTCTAATGTTCAAAGAAAACATTTTCTTTTCTTTCTCAGTCCAATCCTTTCATGGTCTGAAATCACAATCATTTATGAAAACATTCCACATATGATAATCCAATATTTTATAAAACTTCTCATTCTAGCATTCCAAAACGAAAAATCGATGTTTTTGAGAAGAGGTGGAATAGTACAATCAAAACCTTCAGAAAACAATTTACACCCAAAATTAGCCATAATCTTTTCACTTGAGATCGTTGGATCCTTTAAACAAGTCACCTCCTCTGATACCAAATGTAAGTACTAGCTGTCAACCAAGAGGGGGGTGTGAATTGGGTGATAGAATAAAAACTTATATCTTTATGAAAAGTCACAATGAAAACAATAATCAATATTTAAAATTCTTTTCTGTTTATCACTGAGAGTATTTCAAACTATGAAATGCATTAAGATATATGCAAGTTAGATATGCTGAAAACTATAAGTTACGGGAAGAGGAGATGCAATCAGAGATTTATCCTGGTTTGGTCTATTCCTTTGACCTACATCCAGTCCTCAGGCTCCACTTGAGGTTTCCAATCCACTACCTTCTTGTTTAAATCGGGCACAAGAGAAGCCTTTACAAACCCACAAGTTTAGCCGGTCACTTGTGAAGCCTTTTCTCCCTCAAGTTTAATCTAGGCATTTGAGAACCACTCCCCTTTACAACATGTAAGAGCACAATCTGTTTCCCACTCAAGATCACCCAATCTTGAGCATCACTCACTAAAATAGAATGATTACAATGAATGCTAACTTATTTCTATGAAGTGGATTTTGTTCCACACTGAGGCACAGAAGAATATATGATGAAATAACAGTTCTAGAGCTTAACAATTTGAACAATGTGTGCTCTAGCTCTACTTTTCTAATTCACTCAACTCATCATTATTTCTCCATTTCTGGGCTCACTTATGTTTTGCTCTCAATTTGTGTAATCTACGTAGAGCCCCTGTTCCTTGTCTTGTTCTGTTGTCTTCAGGTCTTTATATATGGTCTGATAGATTTTGCCCGTTGAAGACTTGTGGAACTAGCCGTTGTGAGAGAGAGAGAGAGAGGTGAACTGGAGTGTGTTGATGATGTTTTAGATGTTGTAGTAATTGCTCCAGATGTTATCCATTGTATTTGCTTCTTTGTCCAGAGTATATCAGCGTAATGCCCTCTGTCTCTCTGAGTTTTTCTGTGTTTTGCTTGGGTATTGTGTCCAACGGTACTTTCCTGAAATAGCCCAGACAAAAAATTCCCAAAATATTATAACGTTAGTGAAACATGAGAAGAGTAATAAATTTTGAATTTGAAGGTTGTCAATCGATGGCTCAGTCAGCAACCGATTGCTCTCCATGCTTGGCAGTCGATGGCTTGGGTGCCAATCGATTGCTAGCTTCACATGTCAATCGATGGCTCTCAGATTGTCACTGGCAATTGATTGAAATATTGTCCATCAATTAAAAATGATGCCAATCTGTATGCAATCTAACTCCAATCAATTGCTACACCATCAATTCCATCGATGGTTGGTTTATCAATCAATGGCTCTCAGCATTCTCTTCTTCTAAGGAATGTTTCAGCATAATGGTATAATCTTTGAAAATTCATAACTTTCTCATTTCAACTCCAAATTTAGCTTTTAATATATCCCCAGAAATCTCTTTAGATATACTTTTTAATACAGAAAGAATCATTGTAAAACTCAATACTGTTCGAATCGTGACTGTCAGATTCCTGAGAAACTGAATTTACTGGGCAAAATTTAGAAATTCATATCTCTTCCAGTTTAAAATCTTTGAGAGTGAAACTTGTGTTCATGAAACAGTTTTAAAGTCTAGTTTTATATGAAACAAGTTTCATCCAAATTGGATTCGTATTCTAAGAGATATGTTCCAAAAGATCATTGCCCGACTACTGCGTGACGTGAAAATTCTCGGAAAACTTTAAAAATTCATAGCTCCTTGGATATAAATGGTTTTAGTGTAAAATTTATGTCCATGGATTGCTTTCAAAGTCTAGTTTCATACGAAATGAATTTCACCTCAACCCAATTTATATTCTATGAGATATGATCAAAACACTGAATCAGGGTCAGACTGAACGTTCCAATCGATTGGAGCACTTTCCAATCGATTGTTGCTCCATAATTGACACCAATCGATTGGAAAATCACCAATTGATTGTTCTTGAGGTCCAGCAATCGATTGGTGATGTTGCCAATCGATTGGTGACCCCAAAAACCATAAATATTTCCTATTAACATGCTATTTGATCATATATGCATGGAAACTCATGGTTTGATGATATGGACTTCATTTGAGCTTCTTTTAACTTCCGACTGTGTACAGAAACATCTAATATCAAGTATAATAACATGATTCATGATTTTCTCATTTAATGTTGATCATATCATTCTCCATAAGCAAGCATAATAGTTCCATTCTTTCTTTGACTAATCTATGCAAGATATTCATATGAAATAACGGTTAGCCAAAGTTGGAGATGAATATTCCATGCAAACTTTTGGCTCATTAGATATAAGTCTACATCAAAACTAATATTTCTCCATAAATAAACACAATAGCTTCAATCTTTCTTTGACTAAATTATATAAGATAGCAACATAAAATAATAGATAGTCAAAGTAGGAGATAAACACTTCATACAAACTTTTTGCTCATTATATTTAAATCTATATTTGACATAATCAAAACTAATCATAGCCAACAATATTGATAGATTGAGAGTGTATTCAATGTATTCAATCAATTACTTCACCAACTTCCTCACTAATAGCTTTTATAGCTGTCCCTGAAATTCTGGCTGTTGGTGAGTTTATAGCCGTTGTGTCTATGGATGAGAGATGATAAATCTTGATGGAGTGTTGAGCTGATGACGTTCTTATGTTGCATTAACTCCCTTATACTAGGTTAGCTTCAGTTCTTCTCACTTCATTAATTGCAGAAGGCAAATCCAGTTTCAAACGACTCAATTCTTGAATCTGTGCGAGTAACATTAACTTCCTAAAATAGGTCTGACATACTCTGTTATAAAGGCTAAACATTGTATTTTGAAGCAAATCCATAGCCAGATTGATTATAAGGCTCTATTAGATCACTGCTTCTATTTTCTGATCGATCACACAAAGATCAGGCTTAGATTAGGACGTGCATCACTTAAACATGAGAAATTATAAAATGCCACACCTGATCAATCATAGAGTACCCTCGTCGATCATGCTTCATTGATCAAATAGGCTTCAGTTATATTGTCATTGTTTCAGTTAATCCTAGACTTTCATAATTGATCACAGGACATCACTCACATACTCTCTGATTGATTAGGTGACTATGATCGATTAGGCTAAGATCATTCTAGAGGAGTTTGAATTGCAACTAAGGCTTCATGATCGATTACAGGGGAGTCCTGATCGATCATATACTTTCTCTCGATCATGCTAAGATTACTAAGTTGATTTCCAATTAAGTTCAAGCTTCTCTATTCGATCACAGAGTATCCTATTTGATTAGGCGGCCATACGTATAACTTATATTTATTCTAACCTTATTCTGATCGATCATACCTTTAGATTCTTAATTGATTATCTCTCTCTGATCGATTAGGCAATGACTTAGGATTTTTGTCAAATTATTCCTGTTCTAAGTCCAATATTTCTTTATGCCTAAGTTATGTTTAGTTATCATCAAAACCTATTATTCTAACATAATATGCTTTAGTTGTCAATAACAAATATGTTGAGCATGTTGGTATAAATTGTTAATAAAGATAGTGCACTTGTTAATCAATGCACTCATAACTTCACAATTACATTATATCATCCTTAGATCCCTTGAGACATTAGCAATTTTGATATTTTGAAGCGAACTTATTGTATTAATATGTCCTTCTTAGGGCTTAGAGTGCCATTTCCCCTAGTTTAAACTGATAACTGATGAGCTAACATGGCATCATAATAAGGGCATGATTCCACTGCTTTTGGGTCTTCCAGGACTTAATGGTCTCTAATAATTAATTCATCCCTTGAATTCTCTTCCTCTAATGTTTTCTGCTTTGCCTTCAACCTCACTTTTCCATAATCAAGGCTTCATCCTCCATGCTCTACTCATTCTTCCCTGAAACAATATAGTAGCACACTAAATAAATTCTGGATTTATGTAATGACAGATTAAGTATAGACAAAATTATATAGAGATATTGGTATAAATGAATCTAAATATGTATTGCCTTACGGTATACAGTATAGAGGGAACATTAACATCAATAGAATGGCTAGAAGAGAGAGAAATGAAATCTGTAACAGAAGTAGGAAGGGAATATGTGAGAGAAAGAGAGAGAGAGAGAGCTGACAAAATATTGCACAATCCATACCCACATCAGACATGCTATTGGCTTCTATTGACATCTATCCTCATTTAGCCTCTAGTTTTTTTATCTGCATTTAGCCTCTAATTGATTCTGGAGCTTTTTCTTAATGAGCCCATTCTTCAACACATCTTCATTGCCCATTTGATCTGAGTCCATTACAATCTACCCCAACTTTTGCTGCAGCTTTATTGTTAATTAATCCTTCCGGTTTTAAATATAAGATCTGCGTTAACTTTTTTTATAAATTAAGCATGCAAAATTAACAACTTTAAATATCTATATTATTTTTTTCTCAAAATTAATTTACCTTAACTAACATTTAATATAATTTCATGTAACATGTGTTAAAATTGATTTGTCTATTTGGTTTCCTAAACCTCCACAAAAGATCAACTTAATTTTATTTTAAGAACTGAAGGGAGTACTGCTTATAATGATGAGCCATTTAAAAGAAATTAAGTTTCAGGTTATGAAGAATATAATATTATTATATTAATAGTCTGAGCTAATTATTTGATGCATTTCACTACAAAAAAACATGGAATTATCGACTGAATTCCCTCGGTAATTTAAATTTTCTGACGGAATTCTGTCGGAAAAAAAAGTACCGACGGAATTCCGTGGCTAATTTAGCGACGGAACTCCGTCGGTAAATTACTAGCGGAAATTCCCGGCGGAATTACGTCGCTAAATTTAGTGATGGAAATTACCGACGGAATTTCGAAGGTAATTTTTTTAATTTTTTTTAATTTATGCCACATGTCCCCTCTCACAGTCTACCACGTGTCCCCTCTCACAGTCCGCCACGTGTCGCTGCCGCATGCTGCCACGTGTCGCTCTCACAAATTGTCTGAAATGTGCGTTGATGTGATTGGAACCTGTGACCTCATGTGCGTGTGCACATGCCTTAACCAGTTGAGCTATGAAGACCTTGTGATATTATTTGTAAACAATTATATTTATATATATTTTACATTATATTTAAATTAATACATTATGAAATATATTTAATTATTAATATATAATTTATATATTAATAATTATTATTTTATTATATATATTATTAAAAAATTAAATTAAATTTGTAAAAAATAACATATTACTTAATAAAAAATTCAAAATTAAATTGTAATAAATATATATGTACGAATTAATATTTATAAAATATATTTATTAACTATTATATATATAAAATAGTTAATAAATTAAAATAAATAATCTTATTTTTTTAATATTTTTTTATAAATTACCGACGGAATTCCGTCAGTAATTTATTAAAAAATAATAAATAAAGTTCCGTCGGTAATTTTTGTTAGAATCTGAAGTTTTGATGAAGACTGACCCCATATATAACATAAATAAATAAGCGCAAGTTACCTTTGAATTAAACTAGTAAAATCTGATAGGTAACAGATTTCTATCGCTAGAGCTAAAGACTATCACTATTGAAAGGTTCAACTACATCAAATGGAAACTTAGCAAAACTCTAAGATAAATATCTCTATCGCTAAGTATATCCCTATCGCTAATAGATAGAAAGGAATAGCAAATGAAGACTTAGAAATAACAAAGTTAATATCTATCACTAAGTCATTCATTATCGCTAAGAAAGATCCTATCGCTAGAAGCTCATAGAAAACATGGACACATGAAAGAGAGGACAAATAGCAAAAATATAAATCAAAGTCCTTGAGCTATAGAATCAGCTAGCGAAAATGGGTTAAGCTATCGATAACAGAATTCTTCAGATAATAGAAATTCAGATAGCTAGTACCTAAGAACAAATGAGTTTAGTGATAACATAGTTACTAGCGCTAACACGTTTAGCTATCGATAATATGATACCTTGAAATACCCTTGAATAATCATCTCAGTATCCTTAAAGCTAATAAGCAATCAAATAACTAGCGATAATGGGATTAGCTATCGGTAGAAGAATGTTTGCTGATATGATATAGCTAGTACGTTGAAAGATTGAACCAAGAGAATATGCTAGCATCAATATCTATCATTAATGGTATGCTCTGATAACTTAGACAATCTTAGCTGATATATATTGTTTCTATCTCAATAGACTAAGCTTGCGATAGCATCTTCTATGCATTAAATGATTATTTGCTCAACTAACAGATTAAGTGCAGAACTTACACTATAAAGTTAGCGATAGCAGATCATAAGCACTACTGAAAAAGCTGCCAAAAAGTACAGTTCGTACAGATGCTCAGAACGCTAAGTCTACCTCTCTCTTAGCTCACCCTACGCAAGAGTAGTTGAAGCTAAAGCAGGAAGTTAATCCCGATGAAGAAACTGCATTTAATGCCAACGGCTATAAGCTCTCAACGACTAAATTCAAACGGCTTCTTAAAGATGAACGCTAGGGCAAAATCTGAGAAGAGATATAAATAAAGAACTCGAGCATTTATTAAAAAGAGACGAAAAACGAGAATATTCACGAACTCATTCATTGCTCTCTGTTTTCTATATTTATTGTTTTAGAGATTTTATCTGTACTTAAGTGTTTATCACAATCAGTTCATCAAGTGAACATATTTATTGAAATCCTCTACTGTTTGAGGTTGTTCTGAAAGCTTGGTGCTTTAGAACAGGGATATTTCCTTACAGGTAGTAAGGGGGAGTGTTTAGAGGGATTCTAAAACTCTGTAAAGGTTGACAGGTGAACCTGTGTTGTAAAACCTATGATTAGTGGAACCCAACGAGGAGTTAGAGAACTGGACGTAGGCAATGTTGGCCGAACCAGTATAAAAGATTGTGTTGCTTTAATTAGTTGTAATTTTTCAGAAGTACAATTCACCCCTCTTGTGCAATTGCCACTTTCAATTTTTTATTAAATAATTAATTTTTTTGTTTTTTTTAAATTACCGATGGAATTCCGTCGGTAATTTTTTTATTAAATAATTAATTTTTTAATATTTTTTTATAAATTACCGAAGGAATTCCGTCGGTAATTTATTAAAAAATAATAAATTAATTACCGACGGAATTCAGTCGGTAATTTTTTATTAAATAATTAATTTTTTAATAATTTTTTATAAATTACCAACGGAATTCCATCGGTAATTTATTAATAAAATTATAAATAAATTACCGACGGAATTCTGTCGGTAATTTTTTATTAAATAATTAATTTTTTAATTATTTTAAAAAATTACCGACGGAGTTACCTACGGAATTCCATCGGTAAATTTACCGATGGAAATTCTGCCGAAAATTACCGACGGAATTGATTTCTTCGGTAAATTCCGTCTAAAATTACCTATTTTTTTGTAGTGTTTGTTGAGTAATCATTGTTCCACTACCACGAACCCACTCTTTCCCCGCCTTCATTATTATTTTTGTTTAATTTAAAAATTAAAAATGGAAAACAAATTGATTTCATCCATTCTTCTTTGTGAATTATCAGTCATAAAAAGGTAATTACCACTACATCTAATTGTATTTCTATTTTTTTTCTTAATTAAGAGCTAGGGTGTCCCTCATCTGCCCTTAAATTTGGAGGTCTTCCCAAATGTGTTTTTTTATTTCTCCTTATACTATTAGATTATACATTAAAAATGTGACATTTTCATATTTTATAAAAAAAGGGTCATATTTCCAATTTTTATGATGTTCCAAAGATTTGATACATTGAAGAAGATGATAGCACAATTTTGAAGTGTCGAGATTTTAAAAAAATCATAAAAAATTGAAAACAGGACCACATTTTACCCCATATGATATTAGAATATCAATATTTTCATGTAAAATCTAATAATAAAAAGAAAGAAAAATTTAATGAGCAGCTGACATTGGGCAGCTGACATCATGGGTTTACTCTTCCAATCACTCTTCTTCTTTATTCTCTTATTTTCATGCTTCTTCGGGTTTCCTTTAACATTATCTCCAGTAATTTTGATTTCTTAGAGCATATTTACTCTTTTGCTTGCCTCTATTACTCTTTTGTTTTAATAAACGAATTTTAGGAAAAGGGGTTGCGCACACCCACAATCTAAGGGTAGATAGAGCTCCTAACTTATGGTCCACTAGGGGCCTGTCCTTGTTCGCTTTTGAGCATGACATGCATGCCTCTATTACTCTATATTTAGTTGATTTTTTCTTTCCCCTACTTTTACATTGAAACTAACAATGAAAGGGTGGAATCACGCCGTCATTTATGCGCTACATATGGTACCACGTTAGCTCACTACACTACTACAAAAAACCCTTTCCATGTCACTAATTAACGTCAGTTAAATAAAAAACTGACATAGAAAAAAATGCGGTGGCATTTTTCTAAATAAGTTGGAAGCTAAGGGAGAAACAACGTCACATATAATGTTTATATGTGACGTTGAAAGTAACAATGTCACAAAAATTTTGTGTGTGACGTCGTTTCAAGAAACCATGTCACACATAAAATGTGTGTAACATGGTTTCTTGAAACGACGTCACATATACTTAGTTGTATGACGTCGTTTCACTTTAGCTCATACCCCCCACCCCCTCCAGAACTTTTAGATTCGTGCCCTCAACCCCCACCTCCCCTGCCATCAGCTCCCACCTTCCCAATCAGAGCCCTAAGCTCGTCCCAACCAGAGCCCTCAGCTCTCCCCAACTGGGTATCACCATCACTTTCCCTTCTCTCTTTCCATTTTTCAATTCCTCTCCTACTTTCTCATTCTTGTCTGCCTATGTTCCTCCAGCGAGCTTCAATGACGGTGATTCACGGTGGCGTGGAGCTCCGACGGCACATCCAAGCACTTGGTTGAGTTCAGGTGACTTCCCTCTCTCCTATTTCTACCCTTAACTCCTTCGGTTTAAGCGGGGATCAATCTGGGTGCTAGGGGATTTTGAAGCTTCTAAACTGGTCAAAAACAAGTTTAAGCTTCGGTTAAGAAGTTTTGTGAAAGATTTTGAGGAGTTGGTACAAGTTTCACTGGATTTTTGGGTGACTCTGATCGATGTCACTGTTCACCGTCGAATTTCTTCAATTTTTCTTCCCTTAAGCTGACAATTATTAGTGTTAAACGGTATTAGGAGTAAATTAGGATAGTTATCTGTCACTGCATGTCTAATAATTATGGTTGTTGGAGTAAATTTTGGTGAGGACTGAGCTTTGTATCTTCATTTTTCTTCTAGTGTAGCTTTCAAGAGTTTAGGTATGTCTACAACTTTTCCTTATTGATGCTTGCACAGTGGAATGAAGGTGTATTTTAATTCGTCTTTGACTGTCCGTTGCTGACATGGGTTTAGGTGTTCCATTCTTTTCCTTCCTTCATTCATTTCTTTATGATTTGTTATGTGTGTTGTCAGCCCAAGTTTTTCTTTTGAACTTAGATTGTCACTAATTTAGGGAAATAAAAGGAGTTATAATGTTAGTTTATTGGAATTGTTAGGCTAATAAATTTATTATAGACACAAGAAGAAGTTAATATTAACTATGGTAAGGAAATTGATTTTTAGGTACTGCAGGACATTTAATTGATACCTAAAGGCATATTCATTTTTACTGTTTGTAGTTTATATATTGGGGTTGTTGTGTTACAAGTTAATCCTAAGTGCCTACAAGGTGTTTGATGTAATGGATGAGAGACAAATAATAATCATTATTGCGATTGAATAAACTAGTATTGCTTACTTGAATTTTAGGTGTGCTAAATATATTTAATATCCTGGATGGTTGTGAGTGTACCTTGGGTTAAATTGAATGTGGAACAAGTATATGGCCTTGAAGGAATGAATAGTTGATAACTCCTAGAAATTCATGTCGTTTGAGTATATTTTCCTTGAGTTTTATTAACTCATTGATAAATTTTGGATACTCAAGATAGAAAATGTTCATTGGATTTTTGGTTACACATCATTGTATATTTATATAGATTTTGATTATTTTTGTAGTTAATTTTTATGTTGTTTTATGTAATTTTTGTAGGAATAATTTGATGCAATAACCAAGGGATCAGGATTAAGAAGAACACTTAAAAAGAGGAGAATTGGGGCTAGAAGTTGAAATTTCAAGAAAAAAAGGGACAATATGAGTTTTTGGACAAATTATAAAAATTACAGAAAAAGACCTCGAAATTCCCAAATTACAGATAGGTCCCCGAATTTCCAAAATTACCAACAGGTCCCAGTTCGCCGTGAGCTCGCCGCGGCGAACTCACGGCGAGCCAAAACCCCCAAAAAGAGGCAGAAACGACCATAGTTTGCCGTGGACTTCGCCACGGCGAACTACGTGCTCTGCTGCGCGTTTTTTGACAGATTTAAGTGATATAAAAGCTAGGGTTTCGATCTAGCTCGACATTCTTCGACTTCTGGGCATATTTTTGGCGTGTTTGGCTCTGCTAGGGCTTGGAGATTGGTGAGATTTGGCTTGGGCTTGGAGCTTCAGAGAGATTTGGGCTTCCTCTCTTGGTTTACCTCTTCCATCTTCATTCTCTTCTCTTGTTCTGTTGTAATGTTGTATATATATGCTCCCTTGGAGTTGTAGAACATGAGTAGCTAAATACTTTGATTCTAGGATTATTTTGAACCCTTGTATGTATTGATTCTTGATTCCTCCTCTTAATTTGTGATTAATGATATCTATGTGCTTATTTTACCCCGTTCTTAATGCTTCTAAGTGCTTGATCACCATTTAGATTGTTGGGTTCACTTGATTTATGACTCGAGAGAGCTAGGTTGAGTGTAGAACTTGGGTAAAGTAGTGCAAGATCCTGAAGTTTGCATGGATTGATGGTTTTGTTAGTAAGATAGAGATATACTTGCTAGCCTTGCATAGTCACATTAGGGTTGGAGCTTGATAATTGGGTTTTATTAAATTGTAGCAAGAGATTGTGCAATTAATAAGACTAAACACTTGTTCTTGACTTGAGAGAGCTTTTACGAGTACCCAATGAACCCTAGATTAGCACATGGTGTTGTTGAGAGCTTCTTTGAGGGGAGGTTAATTGAGTTTTGAGAAGTACAAGGGGGAGAGATAATCTTAGGACCCATTTTAGCCTTGAGGTTGGAGAATCACCTGTTTATAATTTTATCTTCATTTTATTTTCTTATTTCATTTTCAAACTCTACATTTGCATCACTCAAATTGGGCGAGAGTGTGATAATCATTGTTTGACCGGGTTTTGGACAAATCCTCGTGGGAACGATACTTTATTCACTACTTTATTACTTGGCGCGACCCGTGCACTTGCGGCGCGTGGCGAACAAGTTTTTGGCGCCGTTGTCGGGGATTTGTTTCCTAAAATCGTCCTTGGTCAACCTTGATTAGAACCTAGTAGCTTAAGCTTGAGTGTGTATATATTTGTTTGTGTGTTTGTTTTTCTTGTGTAGTTTCTTTTCTATTGTTCTTATGTGTATATCTGTTTTCTTTGTTTTTCTTTCTAGTTTGTTATTTATTTTCTTTTAATTTTTGTTATGGAATATCCTTGGTGGACTATTGGGGCAAATAGTGGATTTGAACAGGATAATGATTATCTACCTTCTTGCGATGATCCTAATGCTTTTGAAACTCACTGTGAGTACATTTGTTGCAATTTTTGTGGAGATAATCATTATATTGATCAATGCCCCCATGTCTCAACCTTGGATTATGTAGGGGATGATTTCAATAGGGTTCAAACTTATTGGCATGATAATTCTTTTTACCCTAGTTGGAATCATGAGCATTCATTATCTTGGGATCCAAATGTTTCTTTCCCTTCATATGCATCATATTGTCAACCATCACCTAGTCATTTAGATGAAATCACTCCCATTCATGAGAAAAAGCCCACTGTAGAGGAGATGCTTCAACGTATTTTGGATAATCAAAATGAAATAAGAGCTTGGACAAAAGAGAAATTGAATGAACATGAATTAGCTCTTGAAAGTTTAGCATCTAGGGCAAATGAAATGGCATCAACCATTGAGTCTTTAAAGCAAAATGGTGTTTTCATTGATAGTTCAAATGACTATGATGTGGAAGAGGCCATTTCAAGTGAGGAATTGTCTGTGGGAAGTGATAATGTGCTGTCAATGTCTTGTACTACTTTTGTGGGTGATGGTGAGCTAGAAATGGAAGAGGGAGAGAACAACATTGAGTTGGAGCCTAATCAAGAGATCCCTGCAATTTGTGTTCAAAATCCTCCTACTGAAAGCTTGGCTCCTACTGAGGGGAGTCAAGTAGATTTCATTGGGTTTTCAAAGTATTTGGGGGCTAATGGGGATAATTTTGAAACAATTAAATTGGAGCCACCCATGTACAACATTGAAGCATGTTTCTTGAAGTCACTTTTGATTAAAGGAACATGTAGTGCTCATATGAATGAATTCCCAATTTTTCTGATGCCTTGTCTTCCAAAGACAAAATGAAGACAAGGTGATTTTTGTTTTTGATACGTATGATTAGTAATTAGAAAGTCTGGCTGAAGACTATAAACTTAGCGCTTCTTGGGAGGCAACCCAAGTTTTAAAAGTTTAATAGTTTTCTTTGTTGTTTTTCTTTAGTAGGTGTGACCTCTTTTGAGCTTTTTCAAGGTTTGTCATCAAATTGAACATGAGGCAAAGGAAAGCAAGATTGGAGCACAAAGAGCATTTACAGGGAAGTATGTTGCATTTCCAATTTTGATTAGAATTGAGTGATTTGATGGTAGACTGCTGGTTACATTGACATGAATTTCAATTTTGTAAACTTGGACGATTACTTGTCATTTTACAATAAGCATGATTTAGATTGATTTAGTATCCACTAAACTAAAATGTGGGATCCAATGATAGAATAGTTGCTTAGATTATATGTTTAAGAGGAAGTTGTGGTTAATATTTTTGGATGCTGGATTTGCATTGTTGAGACTGGCTTTCTGACTATTTTGAAAAAAAAAATAAAATGAAATAGAATTTTTGGTACACTCGAGTTGGAAATGATTTGACAGTCTTTGTTTGGAGATGTTGTAGCATTTTAGTTTATATTTTCTTTCTCAGCTGATAACTCTAGAACCTATCTTGGAATCTCTTGAGGCTTTGTAATGATTTTTGCATGATTTTGGAAAATGATATGGGCATTCTTTCAAATGCGTTTGAGCCTTTCAAGCCTACCTTTGAATCATTTCCATTTGAACCCCCATTTGAGCCTTAAATGAAAAACCATGAGTTTCTTTTCGAAGCCCTCAATAGACCTTAACCTTTATAGCCTGAAAAACCATGAATTACCTTAATCTTGAGATGATTGTTAATTTGATGATTATGATTGGTGGTAAGGATTGGTTTGGTGCTGTGGAGATGAATATGATTGTAAAAGTGGGTATGAGGAATATTACATGATAGTCAATGAATTGTACTCCAAAGTCATTTCAAGTTAAAAAAAAAAGAAAGAAAAGAAAAAGAAAAAGAAAAAGAGTTAGTTTCAATAAGACTTGGAGTGCAAAGACATCAAAATGAGATAAGTTTGGGGGAGTGGTCAGATTTTTGGAAGGGAATTTTGTATAGAAAAGAAAGATGAGCTACATATTATCATTTATCTCAAGATATTTGAATTCTCTTATACCTTCCTTTCTATAAGCTAACCCTTGGCCACATTACAAGCCCATCAAGTCCCATTGATTTTGAATTTATGTAAGAAAAATTCTTTTGGTGGAGAGAGAGGAAGAGAGTAGGCATATGAAGTTTTGAATGTTGAGAGAGCTCAATATATATTGAAATGTTGCAATTTTCTTTTTGACATTTGCTGAAGAATTGTTCTCTGGCTTTGCACACACACACACACACCTAATAATTGTTGGGAGGTTTGTTCTTAATGTGAGTTTTGCATCCTTCTATATTCCATTGATTTCCTATTGAATATATCCTCTTGAGCAACTAATGAGGAAAAACTCCCTGCATGCATAGTAAGTGGATAGTTCATCAATCTTTCAATCTCATCTTTTGTTTTACTCGAGGACGAGTAAAAGTTTAAGTTTGGGGGTGTGATAACTCCTAGAAATTCATGTCATTTGAGTATATTTTCCTTGAGTTTTATTAACTCATTGATAAATTTTGGATACTCAAGATAGAAAATGTTCATTGGATTTTTGGTTACACATCATTGTATATTTATATAGATTTTGATTATTTTTGTAGTTAATTTCTTATGTTGTTTTATGTAATTTTTGTAGGAATAATTTGATGCAATAACCAAGGGATCCGGATTAAGAAGAACACTTAAAAAGAGGAGAATTGGGGCTAGAAGTTGAAATTTCAAGAAAAAAAGGGACATTATGAGTTTTTGGACGAATTATAAAAATTACAGAAAAGGACCTCAAAATTCCCAAATTACAGATAGGTCCCTGAATTTCCAAAATTACCAACAGGTCCCAGTTCGCCGTGAGCTCGTCGTGGCGAACTCACGGCGAGCCAAAACCCCCAAAAAGAGGCAGAAACGATCATAGTTCGCCGTGAACTTCGCCGCGGCGAACCCACGGCGAACTACGTGCTCTGCTGCGCGTTTTTTGACAGATTTAAGTGATATAAAAGCTAGGGTTTCGATCTAGCTCGACATTCTTCGACTTCTGGGCATATTTTGGGCGTGTTTGGCTCTGCTAGGGCTTGGAGATTGGTGGGATTTGGCTTGGGCTTGGAGCTTCAGAGAGATTTGGGCTTCCTTTCTTGGTTTATCTCTTCCATCTTCATTCTCTTCTCTTGTTCTGTTGTAATGTTGTATATATATGCTCCCTTGGAGTTGTAGAACATGAGTAGCTAAATACTTTGATTCTAGGATTATTTTGAACCCTTGTATGTATTGATTCTTGATTCCTCCTCTTAATTTGTGATTAATGATATCTATGTGCTTATTTTACCCCGTTCTTAATGCTTCTAAGTGCTTGATCACCATTTAGATTGTTGGGTTCACTTGATTTATGACTCGAGAGAGCTAGGTTGAGTGTAGAACTTGGGTAAAGTAGTGCAAGATCCTGAAGTTTGCATGGATTGATGGTTTTGTTAGTAAGATAGAGATATACTTGCTAGCCTTGCATAGTCACATTAGGGTTGGAGCTTGATAATTGGGTTTTATTAAATTGTAGCAAGTGATTGTGCAATTAATAAGACTAAACACTTGTTCTTGACTTGAGAGAGCTTTTACGAGTACCCAATGAACCCTAGATTAGCACATGGTGTTGTTGAGAGCTTCTTTGAGGGGAGGTTAATTGAGTTTTGAGAAGTACAAGGGGGAAAGATAATCTTAGGACCCATTTTAGCCTTGAGGTTGGAGAATCACCTGTTTATAATTTTATCTTCATTTTATTTTCTTATTTCATTTTCAAACTCTACATTTGCATCACTCAAATTGGACGAGAGTGTGATAATCATTGTTTGACCGGGTTTTGGACAAATCCTCGTGGGAACGATACTTTATTCACTACTTTATTACTTGGCGCGACCCGTGCACTTGCGGCGCGTGGTGAACAATAGTTATAAGCTCATTTTATGTAATTAAATTCCTAGCTATTAAATTATATTTTAGACTAATTTAATTGTGGCAAGAAAATTATCATGAAAACTTACCTTGAGAAATTTTAAATTAAAGGAAACTTTGTTTCATAGTGTTAAAGTGTCAAGCTTGATTATGATTGATTATGACTGTAGAAGAGAATGATTCTTGAAGTTATTAATCATTGAGAATAAGGAAAAATTAATTAGAATAGATTATTTATAAGCGACCTTTTATTTTAAAAGGTTCAAGAAAGTGTGAGGCAAATCATAACATTCTTGGATAAAATGAGTTGTTCTACAAGACTGATTGTGTGTTCCTTTCAAGGTGTTATGCATTGAAAAGCTCTTTGAGTTATTATAACGAGAATGGAGATTATTTATGGATTAGTAAAGTATAATTTTGTTACATGTATTATGAAACATGTCATTTTTGGATTGTTCATTTTTATCTTATAAAAGTTAAGCTGTCTAAAATTTACATGTTAGATAAGTTATTGTTTGTCTTAGTATGGTCTTTGGCGAATACATGGTCAAATCTTCTAAACTTGGCTTCATTTGATAGGTACAAATATTATGAATGTTAATCAATAAAAGCTAAAGTATATTGGTACTTTGTTAGTTTTATTTATAATTATCTTTCTTGTGTTTTGGCTTTAATTTTTAAATTGAAATAAAAATAAAATAAACTTTTCTTTCTTTGTGCAATATTATCAACATTCAATATTATTGATAATAAAATTGAAATGAAAATAAAATAAACTTTTCTTTCTCTTTATCGGGCTTCTATTCATGTAAAAACATATGGGCTTTTTTCACTGATTGAAGTTGATATTATGTAAGAGATAACTTCTTAAAGATTGCTAGTGCTACCTCCACAATTGGGGATCATTGTGCAAAACTTTTTAACGTCACAAGTACCACCACTCCTCTGATTCATATTCGTCCTCTTACATTCTATGATTGAATTTGGAATAATTTCACCTCATGTTTTGTAAGGTCTGTAACATCCTAAATTTTAAATTACCAATAAATGTGTATAATTCCCAAATTTAGGAAAAAGGCAATAAGGAGTCATTTAAAGTTCTCAGGTGTATCTAGAAAAATACATTAGCTTTATAAACAAATTCACATTTAAAACTGATTTCCAATACAAATTAAGAAGGAATGATTAGGTATTTATTTCTAATTTACAAAATTAGGGAAATTATTTTTAAAGCTTAAAGGAACTTTAAGGGGGATAAAATTTCCCAATCTAACATAAGGATGACTTTTAGGAAAATAATATAATCTGTTAGGCCTTAATTGTAAACTATTTCAAATTTTAGGACCCTTTAGTAATTTTTCCCACCTAGCAACCCTAATTTTCCCCTCCTTTATATATGACTATTCTTCTTCCTGCATGAGGGCACGAACACACACCCTGCTTCCAGCGCAGCACCTGCACACACACATACACCACACTTCGTTTCTCTTCCTCGCTGCACACACACACACACTCGACTTTTCCTCACTCTCGTTTCCTGTACGTTCCTTCTTCCACACTCGTTCACACACACACAACTGCTGCATCGATCAACCACCTTCACCTTCTGCACCACATTCATCAACGCCACCGCCGGCGAGAGAGAGAGAGAGAGAGAAAGCTTTGCCTTCATCTTCCTCACCTCCGATCTCCAAACATAAGAATGTGGGATGTAACACCTAAATTTTTACTACTATATTATAGCATTTTAATTGATTTATAACCACTTTTTAATTCTAGAAGCCCAAAAATACGAAAAATTTAAAACTTTTTCTTTCCAAAGTATTAAATCAAATTTCCTTTCTGTCAAATCGGATTTTCTGACAAATTAGAATATATTTAAACTTTCAATAAAATAGAGTGGTTATTAAAACAATTAAAATAACACGAATTATAATGCTTGGGGAGTCAAACCCCTCACACTATATTTACATATTCTTTAGATTACGTTCTATTTATCTATTTACACCTCTCTTATTATAATAATATATTGGCGGGTTATCTCGATTGATAACCCTCTTACATGTGTATATAGCTCTATTATTCATTAAGGATATTTATATATATATACACATATACAAATATACATTAACTACTAGACAAGCTTCCAACTTGTCTTAATTATTTAAACATACAACATACACAGGTAAGTAGGTTCCTAAAGTAACTACCTACAGGGTACAAGACAAGCAGGCATTCCTGCCCCTTCATATTACCTTACTTCTTTCCCAGCTAGCTACTCCCCTTCTGCTATACTGAAAACGTTTTGAAAAACAGTGAGATTGAAAATCTCAATAGCAGTTTATTCCATATCATGTGTGCACTTATATATACATATACATCAATTTTATAAACCTGTGCATATAATGAAAGCATATATCCATTTTAAACCAATACTTGCAGATTTTCCAATCATAGCCCTCACGGCTACTCAATAACCCTCACGGTTATAGGAATTTAACTGTAGCCCTCACAGCTACTCAATAACCCTCACGGTTATAGGAATTTAACTGTAGCCCTCACGGTTATAGGAATTTAACTGTAGCCCTCACAGCTACTCAATAACCCTACCGGTTATAGGAATTTAACTGGCAAAGGGGGAGCGACCCACCTAGGCCTTGGAGTACTCCATAAATATCATCAATATCTTCATAACAGGAATAATGCCCATTTAAATGCCACAGATATTACAAAATTATATATAGAAATTTATATTATGAATTAAACTACTACCTGGATACCAGAGCTATTTCCTGAACCAGATCCTTTACTTTCCACTGTCTTGGTGAACTCATACCAATATCAAAGCCTATCTACACATCATATTATAATAAGAGTAAGTTAATATATGTACTTCTATATTTATACTATGCGTCTCTCTTGGGTCCTAATATGCTTGTGACTACCCCACTATTTATATCTATGAATCATTATAATTTATTATATCTTGACTATTTAAGATTAAAAGATCACTTGTAATTACTTTACTCCAATTAGTATTTCTTATTCTCAATGTTTGATTAATAATTTAATCAATTCTTTCTAACAATTTAAGAAATCCAAAACAACTCTATAATTAGCTTTCAAGCATCAATTATTCTAATCTTAAAGTTGTCATCAACATAACAAATTCAAACATCCATACTTACTTCCAAATTCAATCACTATACCTCATATGCACAAACACCGCCAAAAGTACAGACTTCATCTAATATTTATTCAAGCTTTTCATATTCTAAGGAAATCCCCAATGTATAATCAACATATCACAGTAGGGAAAATCCTTCACTCATTGAAATACTCGTTTAGCAGTTAAAGTACAGATTTGCAACTAGTACAGCTTTTCTTACTAATCAACTTTTCAATACATCCAACTAACACTTGACCATAGGTTCACTGATCAACATTGAGAGGTACTCAAACACTAGACTCTAATCCTTCCTTATGCATCTTTCTACCCAAGATCATTAATCATAATAAACATAAACCAGTCATCTTGATTTTTAAAACTTAATTCTTTATTACAAAAAGAACTTCACACAACAAGCATTATTTACTTAGTCTGATTGTAAAGCTATAGAAATTCCAGCAACTTATATCATACCGTATAATCCTACTCTTCATAACAGAACTTCAGCCACAACCTCAATCATTCTGTTCTCTATTCCTATAAATTTTCATAATCATAGAAACCATTAAAAGCACAGATTTTAGACTATAAACCTCAAACAATATCCTTTATAAACCAGCTTCTAACTTCACTCATGATAAATGGATTCCTACAAAAACCTTTGTTTAACAAATCTCATACATTAGTTTAATACTTGAACCCTTAAAACAATAATCAGAACAAATTTTAATACCAATAATTCTCCAACTAAATTCCTTCAATAAAGTAAATCAAATCTTTATATTTATAATTGAACCTAACCCATCAGTTACTCAAACTTTGAACCTGCCTATAAAATACCGGAAAATTCAAGCACTTCCTCTTTGAATTGAAAGGTCAGATTTCAGATACAGATTTCCAGACCCAAATCATAAAACTTGAGCTTGAATTTAAAATATCTAGTCATGCTTAATACAATAACAAATTCTAGAATTGCCATCCCTAAGCTTTGTCACTCACAACAACCCAAATATTCTGCAACATTTATGCTAAAGTAAATTTCTACTTAGAGGAACAACAATCCAGATTCCATATCAGAGTAACCGAAACAGAGCATCACTTTCAGAATTTCCAATATCTCATACTAAATGCAACTCCATATTCAGTGAGGATTCCATCAAAGGTTCAACCGTAAAAATGCACCTTATATTTTCAAAATTGCAGTTTTCATTCAGATCATATATTGATATCCCGATTAAACTTTAATCTGATCGAATATCTTCAATCAAAACAGAGAAATGAAACCAGGAGCGGTGCAAGAAATTTCACATTCAAAACATACTTTGAACACACAGAAACATATATTAGTTTTATCCTATCTCCAATCATTTATCAATAACATCCAGATTCTAAAATGAATTAGACGCAACCAGAAAATAGAGCAAGTACATCTCGTACTCAGAGAGCATTATATACTCTTAAAGGTACTTCCCACACTTCAAATTCCACTCTAATTTAATTCCAATTAAATATAAACATCTAATTGTTACTTTTGATCTAAACATGCAACAACATATATAAGCTCTACTATTATTTTCCATTACTGACCCAACCAAGCAGAGAATTGGTCCGCCACAGAGGAAAAACAGAAACTTCTGAAATCCTCAAATTTATCATTCATTCTCCTTAAAACACTTAAACCATTTTGTTAACGCCTTAGCTCAAAAACTAACGACCCAAAACAGAGCAAAAGAAATTCATGAACAAAATCTCTAAAATCAGCAACAAATCTCACATGCAGCTACAAAACCAACTCCATAACATTCTTAACAACATTTAAACGCCTATAAATTTTATTTTGTGTCAAAATCCGCAAGAATTTCGTCCATGAGCAGTAACCTCGCACAGAGACCACTAAATCAAAACCACAACTCACATGCAAGCTCAATTTCTTTCAGGAAAAATCTTCCTTATAGCTTATTACTTAGTTTAATCGGTGCAATTTTCTAAAACCCCAACTTGAATCGGAACCCCTCTTCTCTCAAACAATCAGAATCGCAGAAATGAAGGTAAGAGGAATGTGGAGGAGACTCACCAGAGTCGAAATCTATCGTTGCATGGCACATAGGCCGGCGTTTCCGCCGACGGCGCCGCTTCAAAGCTCCCATGTCCGCTGAAGTTGCAGAGAACAAAGGAGAGGGAGGAGAGAAATAGAGGGAGACGAAGAATGGGACGGGAATGAAGAAGGAAGGAGGGAGGGACTGATTTTATAAAGGGGTTAGGAGTTAATTTCGTTTCTGCCCTTTCAACTTCTGTTCTTTTCAATTTAGTCCCTATCCTTAAGTTTTCCATTATTTTCAGTTTGGTCCTTATCTGAAAAATTAATTTCCTAAAATTAATTCTAATACCAGGTTAGATATTTTCTTACCCATAAACTTATTTGGGCCTCAAAATAGTTTTTCCTCAATTAATAAAGAAAATAAACCTTACAATTATTAGAAATACATTTTTATCTGATAAATTTATTTATAAAACTTTTTAATTTCTAAATGACACCCCAAAACCGTCAATAAATTCCTATTATCTCTAATTCAAATTTTGGGGTGTTACATGGGAGGGCGAGAGTGAAGCCGCCGCCGTCCGCCGCCGCCGTCTTTGCCACCGCTTGCCACCGTAGTGCCGTCTCTCTCTTTTGTCTTCTTTGTACTTAAGGCTGCAACCTGAATCTCCTTATCTCCCTAGCCATTTTTCTTCCTTCGTTGGGTAAGCCAGTTCTTTACCCTTGTTCTTATTTTTTGTCAGGTGTGAGTGTTAATGTGGGAGAAAATTTTCAGAATAATTCTGTGGTTGCTATGAGCCTTGGATTACAGAATTTTAGTGTTGATTATTTGAGATAAGAGGATTTCCATATTTGATATGAGCCTTAGTTGATCTGATGATGGCCGACTTAGTTAGCAGGAGAAATGATAGTGGTAGTGGTTTAGTTGAAGGTATGGTCAAGGATGATATTGGTTAGGTGTTTAGTTCTACGTAGTGATATTCTAGATGTTTGTAATGTTTGCTATATAGGTAGTTGTGCTGTAAGTAGTTGATGTTTTAGGGAGTCATATATACATGGTATTGGTGGTTGTATTTCTTTGATTGGAAAGTAATAGATGGTTTCTTTTGTTAAAAAAAATAATAAATAAATAAATAAAATAAAATAAATAAATAAAGGGGCTGTAATTTGGATAATTGAAATTCAATTTTTATTAGGGAGCTAGCTAGAAAATTCTGGAAGTATAAATTAATGAAGAGTTATTGGTTAGTATGGATAAAATTTGGAATTTTATTAGGTGTGTATGAATGTGAGAGATAAGAGATGGTCAGATGTGGGCATAATTTATTGTAGGATTAATTCCCTTAGTTTTGAATGGTAGTACTCTGATTAGTTACTAATTAGGTGCATGTAAATAATATTAATTGTAGACTCTGATTTTGCTTGGCATTGAGCACGGGGGGCGCGTCTACGGTAACTAGTGGTTTAACTTCATAGAGGTAACTACATCTGTTTGTTTGCGTGTGTGTGTGGGTTAGTGAGTATTTGAAACTTATAATTTTGTGATTGACTATAGTCTTGATGGACATGAATTTCGGAAACTTATTTTATAATATAACCTGTTTAGTGGAGTATGTATTTTTAAATGGCATGAAGGTGTGAACTTGTATGCTTTGGAAATTTATAGTATTTATTAAATATAGCTGCATGATTGAAATCTGAGAATTTCTGGACTAGACTTTGTGCCATATGTTGGATGGGTACATTTATGATGTGTTGTGCTGATTGTATGAACACCGAATAAATAAATAAATAATAATGCCATCACGCGATGAGGTTCCTTGTGGGCCCACAACGACTAATTAACACAAAATGGAAAGATGAATTGGGGAGAAGCCCCCGGTCTCAGGCGAGGGTTGTGAGTCCCTACTGGACCGTATAATAATGGTGTTATTGATTGTTTGATTTTATTTATTTGTGTATTGGATTGCAATATATGAATGTAAATATGTGATTTTATGTGTGATTTATATGAATGCGAATATGTGATTTTATGTGTGAATTATATGAATTTGAATATGTGATTTTATGTGAGATCTTGAGGAATTGTCACGTGGCGATAATTTATGTGGAAACATATGTTATAATATTGTCTTGCATCTAAATGGTAACTGCCTCATGTATTCAATTATGTTATACTTATTAATACTCCTTTGAACACCTTGCTAGCACACACCACAGTAGGCGAGCAGTTAGTGGTTACCTGGGTCTACCCCATTTTTATCTCACTTTCGCAGGTTCGAGTCACGGAGTAGCAGGTCAAGGGAAGGATCCGGGGGAGCTTCTCACTGATATAGTGAGTTCCTCTGGGCCGTTAGGACAGGGGCTATTGCCACATTTTAGGGCTCATGAATCTTTAAATGCTTCCGCATGATTTCACTTAGTTGGTGGTCTTTTGATTATTTTTTTTGGATTGAAATTTAATTAAATCCTTTTTCTAAAATGGATAGATTTGATTTATAAGTGTTGTTTTATTATCCATGTTAGCTTATTCCAATTAGTTAAATTATTTTCAAACATGAGTTTCTTTTATAAGGTTAAATTCTTTTCTAACTATGATAGGCTCATTTTATTATTTTGGAAGTTCCTTTTCTATCATAGTTACACCATGGAAATTGTTTTATTAAAAATATTTATGGAAATTATTTTCTAACTATGACAGGCTCATTTTATTATTTTGGAAGTTCATTTTCTATGATAGTTAGACCGTGAAAATTGTTTTATTAAAAATATTTATGTAAATTCTTTTCTAACTATGTTAGTCATTTAAAATGAGATGAATCCTTTTTCTAACATAGTTAGCTGCTAAAATGGTTTTAAGGTCGGTTAATGACGACTTAAAATGTTTATAAGAAAGCAATTATTATAGTTGGTATCAGTTTTATGGTGTAAAGACCTGGAAGGTGCTGTGCATGCGATTGTTTTTGTTCCGTCATGCATTGCACGTGCATTAGTGGTATTGTGGCAATATATTTCCCGATCCTTTCCTTTTAAGTTTTGCATTGTATGATTGTTTCTTATCGGTGTAACTTCCATCTGTAGGTGGGTGGGAGAGTATACCTCGTACTATTTAGGTCTTATCGATTATATATTTATGTCTATAATGTTATGTGGTACATTTTCCATCCCAGGATGAGAAGGATAGTAAGGTCGATAAGGATCTATTTAAAAGATTGAACAGCCTAAGTTGATAAATAGTAAATTCTGATGGGAAGTGTTTTGTCAAGATTCTTATGTGATGTGTGCAATTATTTAATTGGAATTGGAATTTGTTTAGGCTTTGTCCAGTTTCGTTGTAAAAAAAACTATAAATGGTAAGGGAAAATGGAAGATCATGGGAGTTTGGCTTAGATTTAAGTCTGCATGTGTAAATTTTATGTGGGGAGTTGAAAATTTTGAACTTATCTCCTGCTTTAGTTTGGTTATTATAGTAATTGGGAGAAAAACTTTGATGTTTAATATTGCTCTATTTAAGGATTAATGGATGCGCTTTGTGATCCAAGGTGAATGAAGGGTTAATTACAAAGGAATTTGTATTTAAGGATGATTGGGATTCCAGTTAGATGTAACCGAAATAAGGAAACTATGAGTCGATCAAAGTTAAATGTTAATGATTGAATGACTGATTTCTGATTTGTGTTGTGATTTCGAGCTTTCTACTTTAATTTCTGTTCTTGATTCGAGTTTGGCAGCTACTGTTTATGGCTGAAATCGTTGGATTCTCACCCCCTAAATAAGTGAAACTAATGATTGAAAGTGTGTAAAATGTTTTAGGAGCCAAAGATGTCTCTACTTGTAGGTTGTGAGTGTTGTAGTTTGGTTATGAATTGTCTTTCTTGCTTCTGTCTTGAGTGCATTTTAGATGATTAGAGCTTCGATCTCTTTTATGATATGTTAGACAATTATGGTGATAGATTATTTCATATTGATAGTAAAATCTGAAGTATATATGTTATAATGGATGTCGTTATGCATACTTGAGGTTATAAATGGTGATTGTCGGAATTAAGTAGTTGAGGTGCAGTTCTGAATTTATTGATACTCAAATTTTAGGATTGTGTTATCAAGGATTTACATCTTAAAGGTGATCAAGAGCTGAATGGTGACAAGCTGTGGCCTTGGTGTACCGGAATTTTTGGGTGATGTTTCTTTAGTTCTTTAAGTTCAAATACTATGATGTTGAGGCTAAGGGTGTGAAGATTGAGAAATATGGTTGTTGAGGATTTTTGAAGGTATAATTAGTGGTAGTATAGCACCATAATGAATATGGGTAAAGTAGGAAATTTCAAATTCTTGGAATGTGATTTGGAAGTAAGGAGATATTTGTTGATTCAAAGGAACTTTAATCTAAAATGAATAACAAGAGCTACAAAACCTATATGTTTAGTTTTGAGAGAGAATTTGTAAATGCGTGCAGTATTGGTTGTTTTATTATAAGCTAGTAAAGTCATAAGTTGAATGTTTAGTGGGACTGAAAATTGTATTTAGAGAAATCACCAAATCTAATTCTCGATGATTGTTAATTCTTGCTAGTTTTATTGGAAAATTTGATGGATAATATGGCTTTAGTATGGTGGTTTTGAATATGTATATACCTTTAAATATGAGGATTTGATTGAGTTGTATAATGAAAGCTAAGATCGGTTGATGGTTTTGAAATTTTGAGGACTTCCGGTGATTTAATGACTTAATTTAAATGAGGCATAGGAAGGTTCTTATTCGGTTTGATTTATTGATGTTGGGTTAGAAGAAATTTTTAACAGATTGAAGGTAGTAAATGTTAGAGCTTGGTATGGAATTCGAAAATTCAAAGGAGTTTTGTGATACTTTCAGTTCATGGACATATTGATACTAATGAATATTTTCGTTCGGTCGAAATTGTTGGGGATTCATTGAGTGAGTTAGATTGATAGGAGATGTGGTAGTGACTTTGAAGATCTATATGTTTTATAATCGTTATGAATTGATGGTTAATGAGTTAAGAACCTTACCAAGCTTGAGATTGGAAATTGTGTTATAGGAGTTGAGTTTAATTAAGGGTGATTAGTTGAGATTTTAATGAATTGGATATACTATGTTATTTTGAATTGGGAACTATTGAACATGAATTGTTACTTAGGCTTGCTAATGGAGACCCATTTATATGTAAGAGGTTTGGCTATCAATCTAATTAGATGGGGAGTGATCTCTAAGTCTGTAGGCATTCTATTAGAGAATTATGAAAATCGTTTGGTAAATGATTAATTAAATAAATTATATCTATAGAGAGGTTCTGAAGTTGCTGTAATTGGAGTAACAATTAATCTAACTTGGTAGCTGGCATATATTATAAATGAAAGAAGAACCGTAATGGGCATAGGATGTTAAAATTTTCTAAAGTCAAGTTTGAAATTGAAATTTTAGTTGGAGGATAAAGTAATTAGGCTGAATAATGTTAGAGAATCAGAGAATAGGGTTACTTAAATTGATTTTTGTATGCATCTTGAAGTTTTGGGAATGAAGAAATGCTGTTCGAATGGGTAATTAAATACGTTGATGAAGATTGAGGCTTGTTAATATTAATCAAACATAGAATTTTTTTTATAAATATGTTGATGAAATTAGTTATTCATATTGTTCGACTATAGGAAATAAAGAGTAAAAGAGTGTTTGAGTGCCTTGATGATCAATTGACAGATTTTAGTTTAGAGCATGATTGGAGTTTGGGGTATCTAATTGATATTATAGAAGAGGTCAAAGGATGTTTGAGAATTTGGGATAAATATTACATATTTAAGGTCTCTAAAGAGAATTGAGTATTAATTAGTTCTAATTGAGCTCCTAAATGTAACACCTTATCTTTTATTACTATATTACTGTATTTTAATTGAATTATAACCACTTTTTAATACCGAAAGCCCTAAAATATGAAAAATTTTAAACCTTTTTCTTTGGAAAAATGTTCCAACCTTACTATAGTTAGAATGGGCTTTTCGGACTAATTTAAAATACTTAAATCTATTTATAAGGTCAAGTGGTTATAAGACAATTAAAATATTAATTAGATTTGCCTTAATATCGGTCTAAGACTTAATAACGATTAGCGTGGCTTAAAAATAAACTAGAGGAACAATCTCGATCGACGATCCTCTTTAACTGCAGCTATCAGCTTACTGCTCATCAGTTATGTACTTATGCTTGTCTTTTTTTTTTTTTGCTTATCTTTCATATTTACAATATATACAACTAGGCCCAAAATGGTTACTATAATACACTAACCAGCAGGCATTCCTGCTTTCTTCTACTTTACCTTACTCCCCAAAAAGTCTATCTCCTGCTAGCTTATCTGAAAAGCAATGGTTCAACGCAGTTTATCTCATTAACCTTTATTCTCTTGAATATATATTCTGACATGTATGCATTTTATAAATCAGTGCAAATAATGACAGTTTATTTCTATTAATCTGTGTGCGATCCGCACCTACCAACCACTAGTAACAATATATTCGTTAAGAGTGGAGGCTCTACCTGCAGGATTTCTCGTTATAGCATTTAAAACTATAACTAACTGGTTGGGAAAAGAGGTAGCCAAACCCCTAAACCCTGGAGTACTCCAACTGAGGAATAATAACTTATCAACTAAATGCAACAGATAATATAAAATGATACATGTATTTTAATTTGTTACTGAAATAAACTGCTACCTGATTCTTGATTTACTCTTCGCTGTACTCTTTCTCTGCCTCGTACTCTGGAATCTCTATTCCACTATCTTGTCCTATAAATATTTATAATATAAAATATTACATTAATATCTAACTTAGGGATAATAATTAAACGGCTCTCTCAGTCCTACTGTACTACCCCTTTCTATTTCTAATTCTATTAATTCTTAATTTCTAAATAAATGGTTAATCACACCATTACTAACACATATTGCACAAACACCTAATAATATACACACAATAAAATTAGTATACACAATACAAAACATAAGAACAAAAGGGTCTTTACCATTTAATATTAACTAACATTTACCATCAATCAATTAATAATCTAATAAACTTACCAATCAAGGATTAGAATTCAATACTTTTAAACTTTGTTCTACTTCTTGAGAATCCCAAATAGTAAATTAATTTTCCAACTAACCTTGCAAATCCTTAGCTTTTCTCTTTTCTTCCCATTGAACTCATATTCCTCATCATTAAAATCAATGGGCACCCACCAATTAAATATTTAGAGTTTCAATCCTTAGACTCCTAATCCAACCTAAATCACCACTTTCTTTTCCTACTACTTAATCAATCGTATTTATAATCCTATCCTTCTCCCTATCATAAATCAACAACCAACAATATCAATAATGATTCCCTCTTCCTTTGTCAACAAACCATATTTCCTTTCCTTTGTCACTAAATTGGTAACCCAAAACAATTAAACTTCTAACTTTCAGCACCTAAACCTTTAATCAACAACAATAGCAATTTCTTCTTATATCATCCATAATCCTTTCCTTTTCCTTGCTCAACTTAACCATCACAACATTTTTTCTCCTTTCCCTAATTAATTCCAAATCAGCCAGATATCAATTGAACAAGAATTGTACCTCTAAGTACCTAATATTAATCAGTCATATATAACCAAAATTTCAAGCCATCTCCCAAGACAAAACAAACATCAAGGCCATTTCTTTCTCTCTTTGGCCGAAACAGAACAGGAAATTGAAGGATCAGAGTTAGCAACTATAGCTCAAACTTAACACACACAAAGCAGAGATAAAATTCAACTAATATATCTTAAGAATTTTGGTTCCCCATAATTCTTTTCTTCCATTCTTCTTCCTCTCGGCCAGCAGAACAAGAACAAGAGGAACAAAATCCAACTATCCCAAATTTCATAATTTCACACACATAAAACCTTCAATCAACCCATAAGATTGACTTCCTAATTACCAGTAAAATATGCTCAGAAATTTTCCCCTTTTTGCCCGTCGAAATGCAGAAACAGGGGAGGAGAAAAAGGCTTCAATAATCCACATCCAAGGGACAATCATGCTTAAAATCACTCATGCATCAAACTAATCGAGCTTTAAAACAACAAATACCCAAAATCCCCAAGTTCTTGCCGTCGGTGAACAGTAGCAGGGGAGGAGAAAATTCGAAAATCTTGATTCCAATACACTTCCTTTCCAAAATCAACAACCCAAACAACAATAACAAGCTTCAAGCTTCACTTCTATAATTTCAGAGATCCCTAAAAACATCTGAAAAATTTGAACCATCCCCCCAAAAACGCTCAGATTCGCGAGAGAGAGAAGGAAATGAGGGGAATATGCTTACCTAAGGTTCCTCTAGCTTTCTTGTTCGTTCTCCCCTGCACGTGGCCGCCGCTCGCCGCCGTCGAAGCCGCCGTCGCCGCTGCCAGAGTCGAAGGAACGGAGGGAGGAAGATGAGAATGGTGAGTGATTTAAGTGTGTGTGTGTGTATGTGCGTTTTCGGCAGAGAGAGGAAGTATATAAGGTTATTATTATTATTTATTTTATTTTATTTTTTTGTATATATGTGTGTAATTCTGACGGAGAGAGAGTATATAATTAATAAGTTTTTTTTTTTTTATATATATGTGTGTATCCACGTGGAAGAGAAGGAAGGCTTTGGAAGATATGAGAAGAATGTAGAACATCAAATTGACACGTGTGGCTGAGATTTAAAAGGGAAACTGATATTTATTTTTATCAGGTATTTTACTATCCTGCCCTTCCCTTTTAATTAAGGATATTTTCCAACTAGGGGCAGATATTGTCTTTTTAATTTCCCAATTTATATTTTCTCTTAAATGGTAATTTCATTTACCATTTTCATTTACAAATAAATCTGAAATTTGTCCCAAAATAATTTCTCTAGGTATACTTTTAATTTCCAGATTTATTTATAAGACTATTTAAATATCAAGTAATACCCCAAGATTCCAAATATTTCCTTATTTCTTATTTTCTAAAATTTGGGGTGTTACACTAAACATTAATAAATATTCAAGTATATTCGAGGTTGGGGCATATAACTTGAATTACTATTTTAAAGCCTAATTAATTTCGAAGTTAAAGTATAATTCCTTCAAGTAAGAAGGTGAACCGAGTTAAAGATGGTGAAGTTGGTGATTGCTTGAGTTGGGTTAAAGGAACCTAGTGAAGATATAGTGGAGTTGGGGAATGATATTAAAGATGGCAAAGTGGAATAATTGATTATGAATCTGATGTTATATGATTATGTAGAAATTTTCTATATGATGGATTGTTGGATTAGTAGTTCATTTTAGGTTGCAGTAATTAAAGTAATTAGATTATGCCCAGTGTTAAGAGCTACTTTTCTATGGTTTAAATTGTTTAGAACTTGAAGAGTAAGATTCCAACTGCAAAATAATGATTAATGGTTATATAGTGAAAGCGGAAGTAGAATGCTATCTGAATAAGGATATGGAAGTAGAAATAAGTGAAAGTTTATTTGGTTTCAAAATTCATGGGCGAGTTGATGATAATTGGCTAGAAGTTTAGTACAATTGTGGAGCTTATGATAGTTACTTTTGAGATGCTATTGTTTTAGGGTTAAATTATGAAAGTTAAGTGCGTTGTCTCAAATATGCGAGATATCCAAAAGTTAAAGAATTGGGACTTTCAAAAAATTTACGATTGTGTTTTTGGGTCTAAAGCATCACATTCTAAGAAATTGGTCTAAGGACATTGAGGTTGTTTGGTAATATGCATTTTTCTATGACGAAATATAGTTTCGTACATGATTAAGTATAACTTTTCATCGTTGAGAATTGAGATTTAGGAAATAAGGAATCAAAAATGTACCAAAATATGATATTTTGAGGATTTCAAGGACAAGATGTGGGACATTTCTGAGTTAGCATAGATGTTAGGTGGCCTAAAGAAGAAGTGATATTAGAAAAAAAAAAGAGATAATTCAAAAGGTGGTGATTTATCCATAGTAATGACGAGTTTTAGTCTAATATATAGGTGGTATGATAGGATAATTATAGAAGATGTTCCGATTATTGGAAAAATAAGGTTTAATAAAGTTAGTTGGTGACTTGAAAATTTTAGATAGACAAAGAAATGAGGTGCGTGGAATATCATCTTAGTTAGATTTTAGATTGGATTCCTGTGACCATTAAGGGTTCTTGCGGGAAGTGTTGGATGACAGAAATTTTTATGTGAGGGCCATTATATTGTATATTAATTGTTTGAGGTTGCATGGTATAGTGAATTTTGGGCGCAAAATTTCTAAAAAGGTGGGTAGAGTTGTAACATCATAAATTTTAAATTACAAATAAATGTGTGTAATTCCCAAATTTAGGAAAAAGGCAATAAGGAGTCATTTAAAGTTCTCAGGTGTCTCTAGAAAAATACATTAGCTTTTTTTTTTTTTTTTTGACTATAAACTGGAGAAAAAGTTTACATGAAACTTAGAGTTCTAAACAACATTGGTTTGGTCTCTACCCCCGACTGCCTCAAGGGATGGCGGGGGTTGTTCAAAGAAGCAAAAGTTTTGCACCATAGCATGTGCCATCTTAGCCATATGATCTGCCTGAGAGTTGCTCTCTCTCGGAGTATGTTCCATCACAACTTGCCAATCTCTTGCTAACAACAGGCGTGTATCCTCTATGATATCTCTGAACGGATGTTGATTAGGGCATCCTCTTGTAAGCAAATTAATAACCTCTATCGAATCCGTCTTGACTTGAACTTGCCTTATGTTACGATCCCAGCACAGATGCAGTCCCTGTATGACTGCCATAATTTCCGCAATGGTTGGAGGAACATTGATTAGCTTGCAAACATATCCCCCAATCCATTCTCCTGATGAGCCTCTGATGATCCCTCCACAACCGCTGCTACCGGCAGGGAGGACTGATCCATCAATCTCTAGTCTGGAAAAGTCGTGTTCCGTCGGCCTCGTAATTCTACAATCACCCGCCTGGAACTTATAGAATTTGCATCGAGCTGTCAAGTCCTGGTCCCAAACTGCCCTCAATAGGCTGTCAGTTGCATTACTGAAATCGAAATCTACTTCCTCGTTGAAGACCCTCTTGCATCTGGTTCTCCATATGTCCCAGCAGATGTATCCAAAGAGTGTCGGCCATTGGACCTTTTTGGTGAATGGTCTCCCTGCTGCATGCTTTAGATTCCATAGTATCCATTCCTTCCCTTCCAGTGTTGAGAAGCGCTCCCATGATGTTTCTGATATGACTGATCTCCATTTGTGCCTGGCATTAACACAATCTCTGATCAGGTGCATGGCATCCTCATCTTGTGAACATCCAAAGGGGCATATAGCTGAGGTTGCCAGTCCTTTCTGATGTCTCAAGGAGCATGTGTGTGTCCTCCCATGAGCGAAAGTCCACATAAAAGACTTAATCTTTTCTGGAACGTCCCACCTCCATATTGCTTTCCAAGTAGTGTCCTCATTATTATAGGTACCTGCAAAAAGAAACTGATAGGCAGAGTTAACAGAAAAACGACCATCTGACGATGGCTTCCAAAAATACTTGTCCTCTCCTCTCTCCTCACGGGGTGGATGAGCACTCATAATTCGGGCAACCACTTGAGGATGGAACCACCATTCTAGCTTCTGTACATCCCATTCCCCCCTTGGAGTGGCATAGTCCACCACCTTTTCCTCTCTGGAGGCATACCCTTCCAACCCTGGAATTAGTTTGACTAAAGGGGCATTGGTCTCTGCCCAATTATCAAACCAGAAGGATGCAGTCTCGCCATTACCAATTTTGACACCAAGACCCTCATTGAACTTGCTCCAGACATTACAAATACTACGCCATGTAAGGGATGATTTGTCCTTCTTGAGAACTTTCGGCATAGGTTGATTGCTACACTGGTACTTGCTTCTAAGGACGCGCACCCATAAGGCTTCCTTATTAGTGATGAGATTCCAGCACAACTTCATGATGAAAGCTTCATTTTGTTTTCTCAGGTCTTTTATTCCTAGACCACCTTCCTTCTTATGCCTAGTAACCATACCCCAAGATATAAGGTGCAATTTTCTACCTTCTTCTTGATCGCCCCATAAGAAGCTTCTACTTCTCTGCTCGAGGTCTTTTAATAATCCTTTAGGTAGGAGAATAGTTTGCATATAATAAGATGGAAGAGCAGACAACACAGATTTAATCAAGGTAGTTCTACCCGCCAGACTTAAACAATTTCTCTTCCAGCCCGACAGCCTCTTCTTTGTCCTTTCTAACACAGGGGCAAAAGTGAGGTAAGAGGCTTTCTTATGTAGGAGGGGTATACCAAGGTATTTCCCCAAATCTCCCGTCAAGCCAATTCCCATCCGTTGACTTAGGGCTCTGGTTCTACAAGAATGCACGTTCTTGGAGAAGTGGACCCGGGTCTTTACCTTATTAACACTTTGACCAGAGGCTGCACAAAATGATTGAAGACATCTCATTATTACATCCGCTTGGAATTCCGATGCCTCTCCAAAGAGAACAAGATCATCCGCAAAAAACAAGTGGGATAGAGGGGGTCCATCCGGACTCAACCGGATTGGATCCCATTCGCCCCCCTCTACTGCATCCTGAATGATATGGCTCAATCTCTCCATACATAAGGTAAAAATGTAAGGGGAGATTGGGTCTCCTTGCCTGATGCCTCTACTTGGCCTGAATGTTTGGGTTGCCTCACCATTCCACAGTACTTGAAAGGAGGGAGTGGTTATACAAGCCATAATTGCCTCTATCATCCATTCTTCCATTCCTACCTTGGTGATGGTGTCACGAATGAAATCCCATCCTAAGCGGTCATAGGCCTTCTCGAGATCCACTTTGATCATCATCCATCCTTCTGTTCCTGTTTTCGTACGCATCGAGTGGATAACCTCCTGGGCAATAATAATATTATCGCTACTCTGTCTGCCGGCTATAAAGCTGCACTGATGCTTTCCCACCAATGTATCCATAACATTCCGAAGACGGTTACTAATGATCTTGGTGATTATCTTGTAGCTCACGTTGCAAAGGGATATCGGTCTAAAATCTCGTATGCATTCCGGAGTGTCAGATTTTGGAATAAGAACCAGGTTGGTATTATTTAACTCTTCGACCCAGTATGGGTCTTCAAAGAAGGTTCTAACCATACCAATTATTGAGGCACCTATTATGAGCCAGTATTCTTGGTAAAGGATGGCTTGAATTCCATCTGGTCCCGGGGCCTTGAAACCATTGATGTCAAACGTGGCCTTTCTCACCTCATCCTCGCCCACTCTGTTGGACAAAAACCTACGTAGCTCTTCATTAAGTGGGGGGAAGTGAGAATGAGTGGTAAGTTCAATCGTGCTAGCCTGGGCACTGGTGAAAAGGTCCTTATAATAATGCCATGCGAGGTATTTCAGGCCTTCCTGATTGAAGACCCATACCCCTTCATCATCCTTAAGGCTCTCAATCCTATTTTTCCTTCGTCTAATTGAAGCCGCCGTGTGAAAGAATTTAGTGTTTTTGTCCCCCCACTTGAGCCATTGGCACCTGGATTTATGATACCAAGTCAGCTCTTCTTGAGATAATAGCTTGTTATATTCCTTCCACAGCTCTTTTTCAATTTGAGCTAGATACTGGTTGTCTCTGCGGGCCCTTGACCTCTCAACTCCCTCAATTCTTTTGATTATATCTCTCTTTTTTGCCATAAGATTCCCAACCTTGGTTCTATTCCACTCTTCTGCTTCTTTAGCAAACAAATTAACATTAGTCTTCCAGTCATCACCCCTCCAGCAATTAGTCACAATATCCACAAAAGTGTCTTCAAGGAACCAAGCTGCATTGCATCTAAAAGGGGGCCTAGATCGAGTAGCCCTATTAAAAGGTTCACTTCGAAGAAGAACGGGCCTGTGATCTGACCCAAATCTATTTAGGTGGTGGACCTTTGTAAGTGGGCAAATTCTGTTCCATTCACCATTAGTAAAAGCCCAATCAATCCTCTCTTTGAGTAGATCTCTTTCCCAGGTAAATCTATCCCCCACTATATCTGTTTCAATAAGTCCCGCTTGATGGATACAATTTTCAAATTTCTTCATGGAAATAGTATTTAGCCTAGCTCCACCTTTCTTGTCTTCACTTGACAGGTACGCATTGAAATCGCCCATTACAACCCAAGGCATAGTATAATTTCTACTCACTGCTAGAAGTTCATCCCAAAGCTTATTCCTAAGGCTGTGAGATGGCTCTGCATATATACAAGACAATAGGAAATTTTGTGAATTTTTCACCAGTCCTCCCTTAACATGAAGAGCTTGATTTGAAGAAGATAAGTAGCTGATAGTCACAGATTCATGATTCCACATAAGCCATATACCCCCAGCAAACCTCGTAGCTTCAATTCTAATCCAATTATTAAAACCCAACTTTCTAACAATATTATCAGCCTTTTTTCCGCTTACTCTGGTTTCACATAAGATCACAATATCAACACTATTTCCTCTAAGAACATCCCTAAGTCTCCCTGGAAAATTTCTTGCAGCAGCTCCTCTACAATTCCAAGCTAGAATATTTATCATCATTAAATAATAAAATTGGAAAAGAGTGACCTGTTTCATCTTCATTGGCCTGAGTCTGAAAGTTTCAGCGCCTCCGTCTCATCTTGGTGGTCTTCTTTGACTTCATCGTGGGGATCAAAATACATTAGCTTTATAAACAAATTCACAAGTTTAAGGTATTTTTGGAGGATTTTAAAACTGGTTTCCAATATAAATTGAGAAGGAATGATTGGGTATCTATTTCTAATTTACAAAATTAGGAAAATTATTTTTAAAGCTTAAAGGAACTTTAAAGGGGATAAAATTTCCCAATCTAATATAAGGGTAAATTTTAGGAAAATAATATAATCTGTTAGGCCTTAATTGTAAACTATTTCAAATTTTAGGGCCATTTAGTAATTTTTCCCACTTGGCAACCCTAATTTTCACATCCTTTATATATGACTATTCTTCTTCCTGCATGAGGGCACGAACACACACACCCTGCTTCCAGCGCCGCACCTGCACACACACATACACCACACTTCGTTTCTCTTCCTCGCTACACACACACACACACTCGACTTTCCCTCACTCTCGTTCCCTGTACGTTCCTTCTTCCACACTTGTTCACACACACACAACTGCTGCATCGATCAACCACCTTCACCGTCTGCACCACATTCATCAACGCCGTTGGCGAGAGAGAGAGAGAGAGAGAGAGAGAGCTTTGCCTTCATCTTCCTCACCTCCGATCTCCAAACATAAGAATGTGGGAGGGCGAGAGTGAAGCCGCCGCCGTCCGCCGCCGCCGTCTTTGCCGCCGCTTGCCACCGTAGTGCCGTCTCTCTCCTTTGTCTTCTTTGTTCTTAAGGCTGCAACCTGAATCTCCTTATCTCCTTAGCCATTTTTCTGCCTTCGTTGGGTAAACCAGTTCTTTACCCTTGTTCTTATTTTCTGTCTGGTGTGAGTGCTAAGGTGGGAGAAAATTTTCAGAATCATTCTATGGTTGCTATAAGCCTTGGATTACAGAACTTTAGTGTTGATTATTTGAGCTAAAGAGGATTTCCAGATTTGATATGAGCCTTAGTTGATCTGATGATGGCCGACTTAGTTAGCAGGAGAAATCAGAGTGGTAGTGGTTTAGTTGAAGGTATGGTCAAGGATGATATTGGTTAGGTGTTTAGTTCTGCGTAGTGATATTCTGGATGTTTGTAATGTTTGCTATATAGGTAGTTGTGCTGTAAGTAGTTGATGTTTTAGAGAGTCGTATATACATGGTATTGGTGGTTGTATTTCTTTGATTGGAAAGTAACAGATGGTTTCTTTTGTTAAAAATAATAATAATAATAAATAAATAAATAAATAAAATAAATAAATAAAGGGGGTGTAATTTGGATAATTGAAATTCAATTTTTATTAGGGAGCTAGCTAAAAATTCTAGAAGTATAAATTAATGAAGAGTTATTGGTTAGTATGGATAAAATTTGGAATTTTATTAGGTGTGTATGAATGTGAGAGATAAGAGATGGTCATATGTGGGCATAATTTATTGTAGGATTAATTCCCTTAGTTTTGAATGGTAGTACTCTGATTAGCTACTAATTAGGTGCGTGTAAATAATATTAATTGTAGACTCTGATTTTGCTTGGCATTGAGCACGGGGGGCGTGTCTACGGTAACTAGTGGTTTAACTTCATGGAGGTAACTACTTCTGTTTGTTTGCGTGTGTTGTGGATTAGTGAGTATTTGAAACTTATAATTTTGTGATAGGCTATAGTCTTGATGGACATGAATTTCGGAAACTTATTTTATAATATAACCTGTTTAGTTGAGTATGTATTTTTAAATGGCATGAAGGTGTGAACTTGTATGCTTTGGAAATTTATAGTATTTATTAAATATAGCTGCATGATTGAAATCTGAGAAATTCTGGACTAGACTTTGTGCCATATGTTGGATGGGTACATTTATGATGTGTTGTACTGATTGTGTGAATACCGAATAAATAAATAAATAATAATGCCATCGCGCGATGAGGTTCCTTGTAGACCCACAAGGATTAATTAACACAAAATGGAAAGACGAATTGGGGGGAACGCCCCCGGTCTCAGGCGAGGGTTGTGAGTCCCTACTGGACCGTATAATAATGGTGTTATTGATTGTTTGATTTTATTTATTTGTGCACTACTACAAAAAACACTTCTCACGTCTCTTTTTTGGGACTTTTCACGTATCTTTTTGGTGGGATGTAGATAGAGGAGACGTAGAAAGTCGGGACTTTCCACGTCTCACATTTAAATGTGAGACGTGAAAAGTAAAAAAAGACTTTCCACGTCTCTTATTCAAATAAGAGACGTGGAAAGTCTTTATTTTTTTTAAAAAAAAAACTTTCCACGTCTCTTATTCCAATAAGAGACGTGGAAAGTCTTTTTTTTTTAAAAAAAAGGAGATTTTTTGAATTAGAACTATTAACCCCAATCCAAAAAAATCCCAATATTTTATCGGAATAATTGAAATACAACACTTAAAATGGAAAAAAAATGAACTAATTGTTTTATTTATAGTCAAACTAATATTACAAAAATGTTAGAATACAATTGATCCTAAAATATTGGATACTTAGAAAATAAAATAAAATTGACCATAATAATTATAGCCAAAGAATGCATTTGAGAAGGGCAATTTCTGCATTCAATATGATAGGTTCATCAATGAGCAGCAGCAATTTAGTATTACACTAACTACAATAAAACTGTAATAGCTGATGATAAAACCTGTTGATTCAGTTTGTAGTCAGCCATTGCATGTATGTATTGCATTTTGTTCTCATTTGTCACCACGATATCTTTGCAACCAAAACTTAGCTCAATAACATTCCATTTCCCAAATGATTCTCCAGTAACAGTAAAATAAAGAAGGAGCTCATTGACATCACCATCATAATGCTGCATGAAAGAATATGAGAAGCTTCCTGAGGACTATTGTTGGAAGAACTCTATTAAAGTATGCTAAGCATATTAAGTTTGACCAGCATAAGGAATACTAGGAATCTCAGAGGAATGCAAACCCATTTTGCAAAACTATCACTGCTTCAAAAGCTACAGTGTACAAATAATGATATAAAATTAGGCTTGGAAGTTTCTATGTTGCTACCCATTTTCCTTCCCAACAACTAACAGATTGCTAAGAAACTAAAAATTGAAGGCGTAGAGACTAGCTTCTTCAACACAAATCACTATTAATGGGATTAAAATAATTATATACACAGCTACTATTTATAAAGATGACAACTTGAACTGTAAAGTTTGGCATCATCTTATTATTTCTCACAATAATGACAACCATTCATTCGAAAACAATATATGCTCACTTGACATGTCATTTATTCGAAACTAAAAGCAACTAAGATGCAAATAGCCATGAATAAAATCCATACATGTTAAATAAGCAAAAAAAAAAAAAAAACAAGACCAAAAGAACAAAGAAAAGAAAAGGTATTAGCAGTGAGCCATTTATGACACAACAAAATGATCTTAGAAGGTAGAGTTAAGATCTAACAGCAAACAGATAAAGAAACAAGAAAACCAAAGTAAAAAACACAAAGCAATTTGTGACAAATATATGAAGCAAACTAAAACCGAATATTCAGTGAGCCCCTGAACTGCAAAATTTGTACCGATAAACTTAATCCCAATGTTCTCCAACTGCACAGGCCAAAGAGGAATAAGTTTTTTTCCTAAGTTTTCAAGTTATGATTGATCCACAAGCATGTCATATCAGTATAACCATAAATGAAAGAATCCAATGAAAATTCTTTCCTGTCTCACATGTCAGCAGAATATAATATCACAGATTCTAAGCGATGAAACACTTTAAATAGTTTTTTTCTATCCCATAAGATATCACAAATTACCTCAACTTGACCATCACTGTTTTTTGATCTATTAACTATCAGTTCCAGTGAAGGTAGAAGAAAATAAAGCATACGACTTGAAGACGTTATCATCCTTCAACAGAGTGATATTGCTACCTATACTAATGTTACAGATTATGTTGAATGGCACAGAACAAAACAATGCTCCCAATGCTCAAAAGTTATCCAATGAGTTAGGCATAGTTTTCTACGAGTGCAATTTGTAGGATAAAACTTGACCAGTTTAGCATTTTCCCATGGCGCCTTATCACAATGGAGTTGGAATCGACATCGAAGACCCTAATGAAGCTATCAAGGAAACAGGAAGCAGCAATGGATCCAAGAGGATGAGCCCTAACTTCATTTTCTCGCAGATCCGTACAAACCCTAACTTCAACCACATAAGTTGACTAAGGCCTTCGTCGAAGGTGATGCCGTCAGATCTGATGCCATTCTGCTTCAAGATGCCGAAAATGGTTACCGATAAAGGAAGAATGGTGAGAGGCAATGGTGTGTTTTGGGGGTGGGGTGGCTTGGGTTTGAGGAAGAATGGTGATAATGAAAGGTTTCGTGAGAGGCGATGGTTTGAGTGGAGTGGGAGGGTTTGAGAGCGATCGGGTTTAAGAATCCACGTCTCGCGTTTGGAAATGAGACATGGAATGTAAATAATTCAAGTCTCATGAATAAATATGAGACTTGAAAAATACTTTCAACGTCTCATATTTTGTTATCAGACGTGAAAAGTAATACTTTCTACGTCTCATTTTTATTTGTGAGACGTGTAAAATACTTTCTACGTCTCACAAAAAATATGAGACGTTAAAAGTATTTTTCTGCCTTTATTTAATGCCTTTTATTCACCAAAAATCAACTTATTTACGTCTAACTTAATTTATGAGACGTGGAAAAAACTTTCCACGTCTCATTTTTATTTTTGAGACGTGAAAAATACTTTTCATGTCTCATTTTTTTGTGAGACGTGATTTGTCCGCACATTTCTCTTCATATTTACACTTTTGCCACCGCCTTTTTTTCTAAGTCTCTTATTTGAAAAAGAGACGTGAAATGGGGATGTAGATTATATTTTTTGTAGTAGTGGTGTATTGGATTGCAAAATATGAATGTGAATATGTGATTTTATGTGTGATTTATATGAATGCGAATATGTGATTTTATGTGTGAATTATATGAATGTGAATATGTGATTTTATGTGAGATCTTGAGGAATTGTCACGTGACGATAATTTATGTGGAAACATATGTTATAATATTGTCTTGCATCTAAATGGTAACTGACTCATGTATTCAACTCTATTATACTTATTAATACTCCACTGAACACCTTGCTAGCACACACCGCACGTAGGCGAGCAGTTAGTGGTTACCTGGGTCTACCCCATTTTTATCTCACCTTCGCAGGTCCGAGTCACGGAGTAACCGGTCAAGGGAAGGATCCGGGGAACTTCTCACTGATATAGTGAGTTCCTCTGGGCCGTTAGGACAGGGGCTATTGCCACATTTTAGGGCTCATGAATCTTTAAATGCTTCCGCATGATTTCACTTAGTTGGTGGTCTTTTGATTATTTTTTTTGGATTGAAATTTAATTAAATCCTTTTTCTAACATGATAGATTTGATTTATAAGTGTTGTTTTATTATCCATGTTAGCTTATTCCAATTAGTTAAGTTATTTTCGAACATGAGTTTCTTTTATAAGATTAAATTCTTTTCTAACTATGATAGGCTCATTTTATTATTTTGGAAGTTCCTTTTCTATCATAGTTACACCGTGGAAATTGTTTTATTAAAAATATTTATGGAAATTATTTTCTAACTATGATAGGCTCATTTTGTTATTTTGGAAGTTCATTTTCTATCATAGTTAGACCGTGAAAATTGTTTTATTAAAAATATTTATGTAAATTCTTTTCTAACTATGTTAGTCATTTAAAATGAGACGAATCCTTTTTCTAACATAGTTAGCTGCTAAAATGGTTTTGAGGTCGGTTAATGGCGACTTAAAATGTTTATAAGAAAGCAATTATTACAAGGTCTAGTGTTAGTTAAATGGATTTTGTGTGTTTGCTGAGAGGTCTGCTAGGATATTTTTCTTTAATGCTCATAATGCTGCTGCTGCTGCTCTGTTATTTATAATGGATTTTGTTTCTTTGCTGTCATTGAATTAGTAATGGTATGATTTTGTATTTACTAGACTAAAATTGGATTGTAAATGTAATTTTTGGATGTCACATTTACAAGGAGAAACCCTGCCAATTTTTTAAAAAATTTGTATGAAGTGAAGTTAAATGAATAGCATGCCCATTTCTTTACAATGCAGTGAGAACCACTAAAGGGGAAACTCTGCCAAATTTTTTAAAAAAATTGACCAATTTGTTGGAAATGACATAGGTTTAATAGAATGGATCGTAGTTGGATGCATGCATTGAGAACCACTAAAGAGTATCTGATGGGTGTGGAAGAATTTATTGAATTTGCCAAGAGAAACGTGCCGAGTAAGAATAGCATGTATCTTTGCCCTTGTGTGAATTGTGCCAATGCTTATCATAAGAGCATTGATGATATAAGGGATCACCTTCTTTGTGATGGGATCAATCTCCATTATAAGATGTGGCTTTGGCATGGGGAATTGGGAAGTACTGTACATGCGTGTCTGTCACAAAATGTAGAAGTAGCGGTGGATGATGTTTGTGATGATGGAATGGACGACATGATCAATGACATTGGGGCGGAATCATTTTCTGTGGTACATGAGTTTGACACAAAGACCTAAAGTAAGTACTTTTTAGGAGCATTCAGTAATGGCATTTTGTGGAAAATACCGATGGAATGAATGAGGCAATTATGACACAAAGACCTAAAGTAAGTACTTTTCATTTAAATTCCTTCAATGTTAGGAAATTGACATATTATTTACTTTGTTATTAATTTATCCTATTTCTTGTGATTTATAAAGTGCCCCAAGCAACCGACGAATAAGGAGTGTGGGTATTATGTCATGAAGTACATGTGTGACATTATTGAGAGTGACCGTACTGGATCCTTCACACACGTATAAAATTCTTATCTATAGCTTATTATATGATTCATACAATTAATACATAAATATATGATGTTTTATCTAACTTTGCATTGATCATAGCATCCATTATTGTTGCAGTTTTATGACACATCCGACTCATTTACAATTGAAGACGTTGATTCGCTTCGTGAACGTATTGCTCAATTTTTCCTTTCATTGTTGGTTAATTAAAATTCTGAATTGGCAATTATGTGCTAGTGATCTATTTCCTTTCATTTGATTCGACTTATTTTCTTTGGTCCGACCTATGTTGGTGATTTCATTTGTGAGAATGCTCTGTACGTTGCTGGAATTTTGTGTATAATGTATATATATTTGTTGATCAGCATTTGTAGAGTTTCTGTGACATATGCAATGTAAGTATATACAGATGAAGAAAAGAAAAAGAAAATAAAGGATTTTTTTTAAAAAAATAAACCACGTCAGACATATATAAAGTGTGACGTGGTTTATGAGAAACAACGTCACACTTTATATAATGTGTGACGTTGTTTCTTATAAACCACGTCACACATCATCTAATGTGTGACGTCGTTTCTCTGAAAAATTTGACCAAATTCTTCTTCTTCATACTTATTCACATCACACACTAGTTAAATTGTGACGTTAAAAGTATAAAACAACATCCCCTTGTTTATAATATGTGACGTGGAAACTCATACTTTCCATGTCACTTATTTTTGTGACGTTAAAAGTCCAGTTTTCCACGTCACTTGATTCAACGTCCCCTAAAAAAGTGACATGGAAACCCCAAAATAAGTGACGTGGAAACCCTGTTCTGCAGTAGTCTTAGTTTAAACCAATGGTATATGTTAGGCTCTGTTTATTTGGGAAACTGTTGGAGAGTTGGGGAGAGGGAAATCTTATTTGGTTAGGGAAAATGGAGGGGAAAATGCCCCGTCCCATCCTTCTCTTGCCCCCGAATTTGGGGTTTCTTGGATGGGAAAAAAGTTTTACTCTTACATCGATCGATTTGCCCATAACAACCTTTCCATATTCCAATGTATTAGCCTTTTGACCAACATACTACAAACAATAAAAAATATTACGCTACACTCTCAAAAGTATTTTCCTAGATACTACACTTAAAGTTGTTCACCCCAAAATGAACTTTAAACTTGAACACAAGTTGTTCTCTCCAAGATGAACTTTATTTTGTCTTATATGAATTGATTTTGTGACGTGAGAGAAGAGTGGAGAAAAGGAGAGGGTAGGGGTGATGAGGCATAGGGAGAGAAGAGTACAGGGAGAGAGGGAGAGGCAATGAAATTGAAAGGGATAAAAGAGAAAAATTTCTTAGATAAACCTCATTCATCACGTCATTTATAATCTGACAAATCACAAGCAAACATAATAAGGTATGATATGAAGAATTTAATATGATCAGACAGCTTAAAAAAAAAACAAACCCATGTGCAAATTAAAAAACACAGAAAATAGGAGATTGAAATTTTGTAATTGGAAAATAAATGAATTTTATAAATAAATTTTGTAATAAAGTTATTTATTTTTCCCTCACAAAGTTAAAAAACACAGAAAATAGGAGATTAAAATTTGGGTAAATGTGCAATTTTACCATTAAAGTTTTGTGATATGAGCATCTAGCACAAAGTTGTTTTAAATGGTGCAATTTTATGAATAAATGTTTAAAAATGGAGCAAAACAGCCAACACCGCTTATTTCTTCTAAATGTCCTTCAAGTTAAGCAAAGCGTATAAGACGTTAGGGGAAATAAACGGTGAAGATTGTTATGCTCTGTTTTATTGTTCATTGGTAAAATTATGCCCTTAAAAACATATTTGAAGCATATGCTTTTCATGCAATACTTTATTGGTAAAATTGCATCTGTGCTCTTAAAATTTTATAAGTGAAAAATAAAAAAGATTTCTAAATTTATTTATATTTAACTTACAAAATTGAAAAAAAAATGCTGAAAATTGGAGAATAAATTTTTTTACTTTTCAGATAATATTTTTAGGGTGTCCAATCATTTTAAATTCTCCATGTCATACCTTATTTGATTTACTTGTAATTTGTCAGATCGCAAATGGCTTGACAAATTAAGTTTGTCTAAGAATTTTTCCACTTTTATTATCCTTTTAATTTCAGTGCCTCTCCCTCTCTCCCTCTACTCTTCTCTCACCATGCGCCAACAATCCTCTCCTCTCCTTTCCTCTGCTAAGAACTCTTCGTCAGAAAATCAATTCAAATAAGACAAAATGAAAGTTCATCTTGGTGAGAACAACTTGTGTTCAAGTTTAAAATTTATCTTGGGGGAACAACTTTAAGTATAGTATCTAAGAAATATTTTTGAGAGTGTAGGATTCTGGTAATTTTTTTATTGTTTGTTGTATGTTGGTCAAAAAGCCAAATGTATCCACTTAGCTTAAAAGTTCTTTTATTCTCTTATTCTTTTTTGGGAAAATTTCAGTTTACCCCCTAATAATGAGTTAATGTCAGATTCCCCCCCAAACTTTCTGAAACTTCACTAACCCCCCAAGGGGGCAAAGTGAAAATAATTGTGGGAGCCTCAAAGACCATTCTGCCCTTGGAAAAGAAAGAGGAAAGTGAGCTAATATATGGTTCAGCACACTCATAAACTCACTCAAGCACACTCATCAGCCTCACGTTCTCTCCCTTCATGTACGCAATGCAATCGGCCCACTCCCATATGATTCCATGATTTCTGAAATCACTTGACTTCACTCCCAACAACTCTCTCCTAGATCATGATTTCTAGAAATCACTTGAGTTATCAATGTTTTCATGCGATGTGTTTTGAAGATTTTTAGAAGGCAATGAGATAAGTGTTGTGGTAAGCAAGCTATTGGAATCACTTCCAAGTATAGGTAAATGCTTATCCCCAAGTAGAAAATTCTCATCTCTTGATTCTAAATCTTTGAAGTCTTGTACTATGTCTTAGAAATTCGTCAAATGTGTCTTGGAAATTTGTCATACGTGTGTTGGAATGCTCTGAAAATATGAAGTAATTACCAAGTATAGGCTTTGAAGACTTGTACTATTTCTTAGAAATTCTTCAAATGTGTCTTAGAAATTTGTCATAAGTGTGTTAGAATGCTCTGAAAATATGAAGCCTAGTATAGGCTTTGAAGACTTGTACTATTTCTTAGTAATTTATCAAATGTGTCTTGGAAATTTGTCATATGTGTGTTGGAATGCTCTGAAAATATGAAGTAGATACCAAGTATAGGCTTTGAAGACTTGTACTATTTCTTAGAAATTTGTCAAATGTGTCTCAGAAATATGTAATACGTGTGTTGGAAATTTGTCATTTATGTCTTGGAATTCACTGAAAATATAGAATAGGAACCAAGCATAGCCTTTGAAGACTACTTGTATGTCTTAGAAAATCGTCAAATGTGTCTAGAAAATTTATCATATATGTCTTAGAAATGTCATAAGTGTTTTGGAATTTGCTGAAATTGTGAAAAAGTATAGCATATGAAGACTTGTACTATGTCTTATAAGTTGGTGAAATATGTGTAGAAAATTTGCCATATGTGTCTTAGAAATTTGTGTGTAAGAATTCCCATGTCTACCATAAATAATATGTATTGGGGACAGAATTGTTGTTCAAATGGCACTAATGCATATGTATTCATAATGTCTGATGTTGTAAATATGGTTATTTGTGTAGTAAGTTGTTATATGTGCGTTGCAAATGGAGCATATGTTCTTGTGAATGCCATTATGTGTCCTAAGGTTAAAGTAGAATGTGTGGATTCAGTATATATTATGAACACATGTAATTGGTAGTCCAAATGAAAGTTTGAGTATAATCACTGGCAAGTCTAATTGATGTTAAGCTATCTTGTCCATAAATTATAAAACTTTGACTTGATATAATGCAATTGTTATGTTGTTAAATTGTCTATTTCAATTCTAAACTTATAATTGATTTAATTTCGGCATGTCATTGAAATGTGGGAATTAATTATGTGCAGCAACACATAAGGAGAATGAGTAGCAGTTGTGCAAAACAATTATTTTGCATCTTCCATGTGGGAGGAAAATATGTTAAGAACTTGGATGGAAAGATAATATATGAGGGTGGGATTGTAATTGGAAGAATGATAAATAAAGGGATTTCATACGAAGAGCTTAAAAGTTTGATAGCAACAGATGTGTGGCTGGAAAGTGGTGGATTCAACATGAAGTACACAATTAGTTTTGCGGGGACATATTATTGGACCTTGTAGATGATGTTGGAGTTGCACAATTGATTGACTACAACAATACCAATGGGCATGTGTTTGTTTGTCAGAATGTGGAAGAGTTAAAACAAGCATCATAAGTGGATAACATAGAAATGTAAGTTATGAAGCTTCTTATGATATTTTGCTCATTGAACAAGAAGTTGCATATTCAACTAAGTCAATTATAATTTATGATGATTAACTTGTATTTGCAGGATACATGATTTGGCAGTACCTTCATTTGGAAGATCAGTATCTCCAAGTATATGGGAACTTGAGGCAGACAACTCAAGCACACCATCTCCCATACAATGTGTGTCACCTCCAATATGTATACAAAGTGGGCAAAGAGCATTGAATACAGATAGTTTAATTGTCGAGAGTTTGCCAAGTACAATTTCAAAACAAAAAAGTGTATCATTGCTCGAGATGCGGTGAAGCTGGTCATTCTGTGAAGACTTGCAGGAACCCAAATCCTAGCTGAAATGTGTAGTAGATATAGTGCTTTTATTTTGGTGTTGAACATAGCTGCTCCATACATAGTTATGAATGTATCCCAACTTATATATTTTTGGTGGTTGGGAAAGCAGCTATTGTGTGCATAAACACAATATATTTTGGCTTTTTGTAATAAAATGTAAATGCCCTTTTGAATTTCAGGATGGTACTTTGTGGCTTTTGGACCTAAGTACCAAGATGAACTTTGCTTATAACTATGTAAATGTACATGACTTGTATGAATATGATAAGTAATATTATATTAGATGACATCATTTGTGTTGCTGGTACCTTTAGTGTTAAGATCTGAAAATATTGATCATGACAACCATGATGAGTATGTATCATTAAAGTAGCCTAAATTCTTTCATTTTTTATTTACAAAATCCTGACAATCATGTTGTAAAAACGTAAGAAAGTCTTGGAAATTCCTCCTATATGTGTTGGAAATACGTCATATGTGTCTTAGAAACGTAGATGTCAAATGTGTCTTAGAAATACAGGTGAAATGCAAGCATGAATTTATCTAGGAAGATTTCAGAGACTCAGAAAATTACACAAGCATGTTGGAAATTCGCCATATATGTCTTAGAAATATATCATATATGTCTAGGAAATATATCATATGTGTCCTGGAAATCCATACGCATGGGAAATGCAACATCTCAGACTCAGCAAATTACACAAGTATGTTGGAAATTGTTCATATATATCTTGGAAATATATGATATGTGTGTTGGAAATACGTCATATGTGTCTTGGAAACCCATACGTTTGGGAAATGCAATGCAAGATCTGAGACTAAGAAAATGACACAAGTATGTTGGAAATTCATCATATATGTCTTAGAAATATATCATATATGTATAGGAAAAATGTCATATGTGTCTTCGAAATGTAGTTGTCAAATGTGTCTTAGGAATACATGTCAAATGCAAGCATGAATTTATGTAGAAAGATTTCAAAGACATGGAAAATTACACAAGCATGTTGGAAATTCATCATATATGTCTTGAAAATTTATCATATCTGTCTTTGAAATATATCATATGTGTCTTGGAAATCCATACGCATGGGAAATGCAATGCAAGATCTCAGACTCAGAATATTACACAAGTATGTTGGAAATTCGTCATATATGTCTTGGAAATATATCATATGTGTCTTGGAAATCCATACGCATGGGAAATGCAATGCAAGATCTCAGACTCAGAATATTACACAAGTATATTGGAAATTCGTCATATATGTCTTGGAAATATATGATATGTGTCTTGGAAATACGTCATATGTGTCCTGGAAATCCATACACATGGGAAACGCAATGTAAGATCTCAGACTCGGAATATTGCACAAGTATGTTGGAAATTGTTCATATATGTCTTGGAAATATATCATATGTGTCTTGGAAATCCAGATGCGAAATGCAAGCATGAATTTAGATTACACAATTTTTGAGACTTGGAAAATTATGATATCTATGTTGGAAATTCGTCATATATGTCTTGAAAATGTGTCAGACTCTCTTAGATATGTCATATGCTAAATGGAACATGAATTGGTTGGACTTGTGAAATTACGAGAGTCATGTTGGATATTGTTGTATGTGTCTTCCAAATGCATGATCTTTTACATGTTAAATTGGACAATTCTGGAGACTTTGAAATCTACACACTTATGTTGGAAATTCATCACTACAATGAGTAACCATACTTTTTTAAAAAACAACCTTATTGTCATGCAAGTGACAACAATTTCCAAAATGTCACTACAATTTCATCATTACAACAAGGCTGCACATATGTTGATTCTAAGCCTCAAAAAGGGACTTTCACATACCCTACATAGACTACATACATCTAAATTGGCAAAAGACAAGTTCACCAACATCAACACAAAACCCAAGTGCCACAACACTTGGATGCCAAAATGGATTACAGGTTCAACAGAAATATTAACAATGATAAGTTATCTCTTCCTTTTCTCATTAGTTTTTCCTACTCTCAGTAACTTTGTTGCAGCCTCCTGGATTGAATTTGTCGGATGGTTGATAAGCCACCACAAGTAGTCTTTCCTCAAGCTACCAAATTATTCCTACATAAAAAATATATGCCAAACTTTGTTTAGGACATTGTGAACATTGATTACAAATACTGCTGAACAAAAGAACAGGAAAAACAATCTCTGAAATTTGTTAAGGTAGAAAAATCAAACTTCAGCACCAAAGATCAGACTATTGCTAACAAAAAATCAGACTATTGCTAACAAAAGAATAGGCAGAACAATCTCTGAAATTTTCCCACAAAAGAACAGGCAGAAAAATCAAACTTCAGCTGAATAATCTCTGAACTTTCAAGCACATGCAGAACAAAAGAACAAAAATAATCTCTGCAAATGGAAGATAACAACAACAATAATAATAACAACAACACAAACAATGACGAGATGAATTTGTCAAGCCAGTTTCTGGAAAGTGATCATCAACATCAGTATTGGGGTAATACTACCACTAATGTTGGTGGTGGTTCTTCTACTTCTGCTTGGACTGATCTTTCTAGGTTTAGTTCGTCATCAACTACTAGCAATCCACTATAGACCCCAAAAAAAAAGTTTCAGCTCTTTCCACATGTGAATTATATTTGAACTGATTTACTGATCTAACTTTGGCGGGTGATCATGATGACCAATTCATGAGTTGTGTTCTTATGAAGACTGTCATTATATTACACGGTCAAATTTACCTTTAACAATTGTTTAATTAATTGTACTTTATTTCAGGTGTGAATAGAGAATAAAGTTAATATATATATATACGGTGGTCAAAGAAAGGCATAAGTATTAATAAACTAATAAGGTTGTGTCTTTTTAATTAACTACGAATATTCTTCATATTATGGTGTGTGTAAAATATATACATCAGAAAGTTTTAATTTTCTTCCATTGAAAATTAGATTTGCTGTTATATTTTGCCCTTTTAGAAAGTTAATCTAATCACCATAAACATTTTTTCTTCATGATGCCATCATCAAGACACGCATATAAATTCAAATAGGGATATATTATTTCCTCACAAATTTCCTTAACTATTATGAAACTTTATTCCCATCTTTGGAACATGTTCAATTCATTCAAAGCACATCATCCTTTTTCTCAGACTTACAAGACTACAATACATGTCATGGATATATAGGATATATGATTGAAAAGTGTTGGATTCAAATTGCTTTTTTCATACAAAATGAATGAACTTTTTTAGTATCAGTTAAAAACTGAGCTATCATTTTAAAATGTGACTCCCGCAGCTAAGTTTTCTAACTAAAGCAAACTAATCTAAGTTACACTTTATTGACTAATGCGAATTCAAAATTCTCTCTTAAACTGGAAAGTAGTTAATTAATTAATAATAATAACAATAATGTGATGTGTCTTTAGTCTTTTCTAAAATCAGACTATTGCTAACAAAAGAACAGGCAGAACAATCTCTGAAATTTTCCCACAAAAGAACAGGCAGAAAAATCAAACTTCACCAGAATAATCTCTAAAATTTCAAACAGGCAGAACAAAAGACCAAAAATAATCTCTGCAATTTCTTGTTTCCATTTTATGTATTAAAAAAAAGACAAAACGTCAAACCTGATTGTGAAATAGAGCAGAGAAGCAGGAAGAATCAGCAAGAGTCCCTGAAGCTAATGCCCAACGGACCGAAGACAAAGATCACAGTCACGAGGCAAGACATTTCCAGATGCAGGGGAGACAATGGCCACGGTGTGGCGAGGAGAACAAGAGAGCTATGTCACCACGGGAATGAATGCCGACAGCGATGCCGTGTCGACGGCACTAGCAATGGTGACTTCGTTGACCCGGATGAGAGAGCTATGGAGGGATGGCGTCGTGATGGTGACGACGGCCGACGGCGCAGTGATGGTGGTTGATGGCGTGAAGACGGAGAATGAGAGAAGAGAACTTAGGTTTGCTTGAATCTGTCCCCTTTTGTTCAGTTCTCTCCTTACAAGATTTATTGGGGATATAATGGTCTTTTACTTAAACAAAATTAACTTCACTTTGCCCCCTTGGGGGGTTAGTGAAGTTTTAGAAAGTTTGGGTGGGAATCTGACATTAACTCACTATTAGAGGGGTAAACTGAAATTTTCCCTTCTTTTTTTCCTTTTAGCAGTGGGAACACGCAAAACACAACCTTTTTCTTCACCAAAAAAAAAAAAATTATATTTTCACCCAAAACGGCAAGACAAAACAAGACGAATTTAACATTTCTTTCTTTCCTATTTAAACATTTTCATTCTCTTCACAGCACAGTCATGCTTCCTATATACATAGATACTTATATTTTTATAATATATTCTAATAACTATGTTACGTTACTGTTAGTGATCAATGTTAGTGCCATATATAATAAGACTGGGTGTTGCCTTTTTTCCCCTCTAACCCCATATTATAATTTTATCTATATAGATAAAGATTTTAAAAATAATAAGTCATACATTAAAATTAATAAAATAATATTTTATCATATATGTAAGTGACGTAATAAGTTTTTGAGATTCAAATATTTAGAAAATAGTGATTTTGATCTAAATATTATTTAGGAAGATATATTTTAAAACATTGAAAATTAATAAGCTAATACATTAAAATTAATAAAATCATTCTATAAAATGTATATTATAAAATATTTTACCATATATCATTAAGACAATAAGGGTATATTTGTCAAGTGATGATTAACTCCCCTCACCTTACTTTCTGAACTAAACAAGAAACATCTATCCCTTGTCCTCCCCCTCCAAACAAGCAAAGCTCATAATATAACCTCCCCTACCCTCCCCTTAATGAACCTCCACTCAATTGAATCAAACACAGCACAGAAGGACTAACAAAAATAGTTCAGTAAATAATAAGAATTGAATAAAAAAGGAAAAAAAACTACAAGTCCTTAATTCAAAACTTGTTAGAACTATAAGTACTGCTATATTAATTTAGGAAAATTGCATTCAGAGCACAAAGAGGGTAAATTAATATAACAATGTCCCTTGAAATATCAAAATTACTTATAAGTCATACGAGAGCTGATGGTAATATAATACAATTATGAAATTATCTCATGACCCTTACTGATAGACAAGAAAGAACTTTGAAAAGCGGCGGTGCATTGATTGATAACTGTATTAGTTATTAACAAGTAATATCAACAAATTGTTAACAACTAAACAAAGCAACATTAGCTACTATCACATCATATATTAATAATTAATCAATAAGAGTAACTTGATTATTTGACAATTGCAATATGTAACGCACATGTCTATTGGGACCTATTTATCTTCCTTAAAACCTGAATCCAATTTTCTCAATTAATTTTTCCATATTGAAATTAATATGATCTTTGATTCTACATACTGAAAATGCATGTCCTCTATATATCAAATGCTCATTGTCGCAAATATCTCAAATTGAAATTCTTGGAATACAATGGACAGCTTAAAACAACACGACATGCTTTCTTAAATAAAAGTACCATACAGATATCAGAATGTTCAAATGGAGATCAATCGATACAAGAGTAGCTTATAATAATACATTCTTTATTCATACAAATAAAAAGGAAAGAGAGATAGAAACAAGTGATACGATTATTCATCGCACTCACAGCAACACGCATAATCAAGTTAAAGCACAGGAATGATACCTTTAGAACCCATTTTCTTGGCGTCCATTTTACCTTCAGCTATGTTTGCATAGAAAAGAAAGGGATAGTAGGAAACATATCGAAAGAATGGTTTGGTTGATGAGGAAGGAAGCAAAAGGAGCAAGTGCAAGAACACAATCATGACGATCAAAACCACGCCAATCACCAAAATGGTAGTGGCCAACCAGCTAAGTTTGCTCACTATAAGGTACATGCCTGCCATAAATGCTAGAGAGAGCATTGTCACGGAAAGACCTATAAGAGGTAATGCCCAAGTAAGAGCAAAGGTTGCTAGATGGAGATCCCCTAGCCGAGCCCACATGAGAATGATGGTGGAAGTTATAGAACCAAACATAGAAATTGTGAGGGCGGTAACGAATAAATGGAACATACACCGATTTAGCAGGACAGGAATGCCTTTTTCTACATCACCTGGGATGGTAAATCCAGCAGCAAATGATATTGTTATTATAAGGGTTGAAACCACTACCAAAGTGTCAATTCTATCTTTATATGGTTCAGTGGTATATGGGTTATTGCAATTTATTTTATTTCCATCACGTGAATAAAATCTCACAGAGCTTCGGGGTGTTCCAGCAGATACCAAAGCATTCCAGGTAAGCCGCTGCAAATAAATAGTTTTATTTTTGTGAAAAAAGGGCTAAAAATAATTGAAAGTTCAATTAACATCATAATTTTGATAAGAAAGAAGATAGAAGTTGAGTCTAGCAAATTACTCATGGGTACTTGCCTGTGAAAGGGAATCCGTTTTTCTCGGAGGGACTTCCGCAACGTCCATAGCCGTTTGGTGTTTATTGTTAAGTAAAGAAAGATTAACTGTTTTGCTCGGGGATACTTCGGCAATGTCCAGAGCCGTTAGGTATTCATTATTAAGTGAAGAAAGATTGACTTCATTGTGCCATGTCAAGTGGTGCACAATTCTAGGATGCCAGGAAATGGTAGCTAAATGCAAGGGAGTATTCCCGTGCAAGTCTTTTTGATTTATCATTATGCGAAGCTGTGGATCTTTGAGTAAGTACCTAACTAGATCATAATTTCCAAATGAGCATGCAACATGGAGCAAATTTTGGCCACTATCATTTACCATCTCTTCAGGATCTCCGTAATATTTCATTAACTCTTGAACTATTTTGACATGACCTTGACTACATGCCAAATGAATTGGTAAGGAGCCATTGTTGTCCCTTTCCATGGTGCAGGAACCACATTTCTCTGCTAAGGAGACAACACCTTGAAGGTTACCCAATAGCGCTGCATGATGAAGCGGAAGCCATCCTTGTTCATCTCTCATGTGTACCCAATTTGGTTTCTTGCTCAATATGGTTTCTAGCATACCTAATAAAATAGGACCATATTAATCATAATATTGTACGGGTTTAAATTAAAATAAATACACTATAAATGAATGTGTACGTATGTGTTTTTGTGTGTGTGTGTGAGAGAGAGAGATCACATCGGGTTTATATACAAGTCTAGCCTCCATTCCTTGATTAAGTAGCAATGTCTCATTGTCTCTTAATCATAAATGTTTTATGAGTGTTACTATGATTAAATGTGATCTGATTATAATTGATCTATGATTTTCAATATATTGTATATCCTATATATTTTTATGTTGACCTATCACATTTAGATAGTTAAGCATTTATTAGAATGCCTCATTATTATTCTTTATAAACTTTCTTGCTGAATGAATAGATATAGCACAATTTTCCCTAAGTTTTGCCTCATGCTCTCTCAAAGAGAGAGTGTTTGTGTGTGTTCCATTGTTTCTGAGTAGTAACATTAAGCATTGAGTAATAAGCTCAAGAAATAAAGCAATGACTCAAATGTAAGAGTTACCTAATTTATTGTTGATGAGTGCAGAAAAAAGGGGTGATTTTCCTTGAGGCTTCAACTCCCATTCGATGCAGTCTATCAATTGATGATCAACACCTATCTTACAGTTAGCCTCAATGGTCAAGTACAGTAATGAGTTCCCTTCCTTGTTGACTGCAAATGCTGCTAAATGATTAACAAGCTTCTTAAAGCTACCCTCAAACTGATCCAAATCGCTACCTGTAATGAAAGGATCTTCAAAAGCTTTGAAAATCAAAGCACCATTATCGCTACTGGTCTTAAAGGCCTCGTGAAGAAAGGTGTTCCCTTGTTTATTTCTAAACAAAGTTAGTGATACCATGAGCATCATTTGCAAAATGGACTTGTGATTATGACTATCTGTCTTACTTCTTACAAAAAGCAAGAATTTCTTCAAGAGTGACTTAATGATACAGCCATGTCCTGTTCTTGCAGCAACATGTAGTGCAGTATCACCGTTCCTGTTGACAGCAGTGAAAAGTCTGGGAGCATGTTGAGCTACCTTCTCTACCATCCAATCTTTTCCAACACTAGCTGCTAAGTGTAAGATTGTATTGCCAAGTGCTGTACTTTTCTCATAAATGGCATCATTATCATAGAAGACATTATCTTTCATTAAACGGTATGCATCGAACAAATAGAAATCCTTGTAGGGTCCTTGTTCTTGCTCCACCAACTTATACTCAAATATTGGTATATAGGGTAATTCTGATTCATGCAGTTTCTTTTTCATGTCAAAATTATAGGCTGATTGCGTATGTATTTCCCTGATACGTGCTACACGTTCCACAATAGTGGTATTGAGTAAATCGAAATCCTTGTTGGGTCCTTGTTCCTGCTCCACTAATTCAGGCTCCAAACTTGGTGGAAAGTGTAATCCTGATTTAAGCTGCTTCATTTCCATGTTATCAAGGGCCGACGTCGACATTTCTTGTTGCATTTCCATGTCAAGTGGTGTACTTTGCACATCAATGGCATCATTATCATAGATGACATTGTCTATCATTGTCTTTAAATGTCGTGTTTCCATGTCAATAACGGCTGACATTTCTTGGACCCGTCCAAACTCTGTCTTTTCCATTTTCGGTTTCTTTCCTTTCTCTTTTTTCAAATTGTCCTCTTTCTCTTCGTCTTTGGGGCACAGGCGGAATACATTTAGTGTCGATGATTCACTCGAAACTGAGAAGATGTTCTCCAAACCGGATAGATCTTCAAATCCTAATTTATGACAAAGGTATGCCAGTTTTCAATCCCCATTATAAATAAAAAAGTATAGATTTTGTTTTGTATAACGGCAAAAACAGAGCAAAATAATGAAATATGGCATACCTTTCATATATTCAGATGATTCGTTTGGCTGTGAGAAGAAAACATACCATCTAATAGAATTTGTCATGTTTTCTTGTGAGCTTGCCCCTTCGTTGATTCTAATAAAGCATGGAAATGTGTTAATTATATCAATTTCTTTTGCATTGTTTGTTACATGTCTCATTTCGAGGACGGGTTCTGATCTATCCTTTTTCAGTTCGGGTAGAAGCCAAGTTACTCCATCTTCTCCTAAAGCCAATGAAAAGGGGTTAAATTATGAACATCATAATGGAGATTTGGATTCCTAAGTAATGATTTAGGAAGCATCGTCCATAATATGGGAGCAACTTGAGTAACTAAGTGACTTTGGTTGAGCCATTAGTAATAATATCAATGGAAAGATCTTTGGATTATTGAAAATCCTCTAATTGCAAAAAAAGTCTCTAAATATATATATAAATATATATATAGAATGTAACTCCGATATTGTAAAAGATGGATTAGAAGTTGAATCGGAGAAGCTAATGAGTCACAGTTAGTACAAAACCATTTTCAGTGTTCGTCGCAAAGATAAGTAGGAGGTGCTCCTCCACTTTGAATCGTCTAGATCTACTCTGGATGATCCAGATCTAGTATGTTAAAAATTTTGATTATTTAATGACAATTATTTTTATTGATATAAAATTAAAAATAAAGATAATCTATCAACTATCATTTTGTCAAAAATTATAGTTTTTATTTAAAAATTGTAAACTTTTAAATATTAAATTTAGACCATCGGGATTAGATTTGGACGGTTCAGAGTAGAGGAGCGCCACCTAATATCATTGCGACGAACACTAAAATTGATTCCTAGTTTGTACAGTTGGACCGGTGATATCAACAGCCGAACCGATGGCATAATAATGAATTAAAAATAATATTGTATGCATAATAATATAATCACATGAAATAAATTTGAAAATTTAATATAATCTTAAAATAAAAATATTCAAGAGCTCTCTCTAATGTAACATTTTTCTCAAATACCATATTATAACATGTTGAAATTAGTAAAGAGTATGATTTGATTATCACTTTTAGGGATATCTTAAGGGGTATTTTTCCATCATTTTCTAGGTGAGGTATTTGAATCGTTCAGTTTTGTAAAAACCGAACGGTTCATGGTTGAACCCTGGCTTTCAATATCCGTTTTGAAGCGGTTCAACACAATCCAATCTTCAAATTAGTCTTAACTATTCAAAAAGAGCATAAGACTGTTCCTAGTGATGATAAGGCCTGTCCGACCATCCTGTTAAGGTTTTACAACATTGTGAAGCTAAAAGGGACGAAATAAAAGTGGATAGGGTATCATTATATAAGAATATTTTTTTTTAGACTAAAATTATGTGAGAATATGACATTATTCCTAAGTTGCTTGTTCGAGTGAGCGATACCCAAAGAAAACCATTTCAAATGAAAGAAACAAAGCACTCTCAATTGAAGGCAAAACTTTCTAGAACACAATATAATCTGACAGAGCACTCACCACTTTTTGGGCTCTGCGATCCCATTTGATGAAATAGTGATGACAGCTCGAGTTTGCCGTTTGTGCCCGCTTCTAACTCGAGAGTAACTTTCTTAAGCTGGAAGCTGAAAGTTGGAAGGTTCAAGGAGCACTAAATGTTGTGTGAAGGAAGCTTTCTATTTTCTCTCCCCATTTATTAAGTTTCAAGGCGACAGTTGTACACGCATAGTTATGATTATTTACCCATTTGTGTCTTCGTTCTCCTATTTCTTAAATGTTCTTTTTTTTTTTTTATCTTTCCTATTTCTTAATACTATAAAGAATAAAGAAATAAGAAATGGGTGTTCCTATTTCTTAAACATTCAATGCTTTATATTTTGGACAAGTATGGAGTCAGCATTCGATATTTATGTTATAGTATTAAGAACCAACATAGTATATTTGCTTTATTTTTCCCGTACAAGTGCGTTGCAAAGTTAAAGGGAATTACCGAATTACCGTGCTGTACATGGGGGGATTTTTTTTTTTTTTTTTTCCTGGGAGGGTGAATGTTCACCATTTAAAACGTGGAGAAGAGAGTAATTATGTGGGTGATGTTAAATGAAGACATTATTGTAAAAGTGGGTGGGTGGGTACTGTTATTGCCTTAATCGCTCCTCCATAAACACAGAACGGTTTGCTCACCAAGGATTGGGTATTATAAGTTCAACTACCACAAATTTTTTGCTCCTAAATACAAGTCCGCTTTGGGATCAATTAATGTTACTATGACTATTTTACCCTTATGTTGGAAATAGGGAAGATGAGAGAGAATGTTTGTAATACATAAAATATTATTTTAATACCTATTCTTAAATAAAGGTAAAGTTGGAAAAAATTTTAAAACAAGAGCATATTTAATGCTATAAATTCTACTCCTTAGTATGTGACAAGTAGTTATGATAGACTTATAATAAGGATCAGAGTGGTAAATATATGTTAAAATTCATTATGAATGCTCAACTACCTGGTGACTATTAAAATTCTCTCTCAAAATTAATTCTAGTTACGCTGCTAGCTGACATTTGTGTACAGGGAAAGGTTATTAGCTTGTGCAAAGCTTTGTGGGGGGGTTTGAAAATTCAAAACACTCAAATGCAGGCCCTTGGTTGGTAGCCAATGACATCAATGCTTTCAATCCATTCAAGGTAAAACGGGGGCTCTCAACAAAACTTCAAAGCTCCCTCACTAAGGAGAATGTTTGATAAGAGGGATTTGGAGGGAGGTGAAAATATTTTTTTTTTAGCCGAATTTTTACAAATTGAAGAGAGAGGTTATGATATTTTAAGAAATATAAGATGCAAGATAAAGAGTAATAAATATCAAGAACTTGGGAAAATACGTTTGTTAGTACCTATACTTTTATTGAGTTTTGATTTGGTACCTATTTGTATTTTAATCATAATGAAATGTTTTAATTTTAATTTTTAAACACCATTAGCTTTTATATAAAGGCTATAATAGAACAAGATAGAGGAGATAATAGTGGTAATTGAATAAAATTAATGATATAATTAGGAAATTTAAAACTACTGATACTAACATCAAAATTGAATAAAAGTATAGTGATTAACCTCGTCATTAGGTTACCAAAATATTACTAGGAAAACTCTCTATAGAATAGTCAGTCAACCTTAGGTCATTTCCTTATTACCTTGGCAAAATGTGTGATCATATTGCAGAGCTAAAAAAATTAATTCCAGAATTTTTAGAGCAATATACTACTAGAAAAAACAGAATTTACGTCCCTATTTCACGTCCCTTTTTTAAATATGAGATGTAGAAAGTTGGGCGGTGGCAGAATCGTAAATAACTGGAGAAGTTTAAAACTTTCCACGTCTCATTTTTATTTATGAGACGTGGATTATTCTAAAATCTGGGCGCGAAATTTGACAGTAGGCAAAATAAAAAGGCGGGAATGCACTTTCCACATCTCACAAAAAATGTGAGACGTGGAAAAAGACTTTCAACGTCTTACATTGGAAAAAGACTTTCAACGTCTCAAACTGTTTTGAGACGTTGAAAGTCTCTACGAAAATTAAAAAAAAAATTCAGCATTTTTCCACGTCTCACAATTTTTGTGAGACGTGGAAAGTCTCTTGGAAAAAAAAAGATCCCCACTTTTCCACATCTCACAAAATTGTGAGACGTGGAAAAAGACTTTCAACGTCTCACATATGTTTGTGAGACGTTGAAAGTCCCTTTTAAAATAAAATAAAAAAAATTATCTCAACTTTTCCACGTCTCACAAAATTGTGAGACGTGGAAAGAGACTTTCAACGTCTCACATATGTTTGTGAGACGTTGAAAGTCTCCTTTTTAAAAAAAATGAACTACCACTTTTCCACGTCTCACAAACATATGTGAGACATGGAAAGAGACTTTCAACGTCTCACATATGTTTGTGAGATGTTGAAAGTCTCCTTTAAAAAAAATTAGCTTTCCCGGTCATTTTTCCTCCACGCGAGCTGAGGGCTGAGGGCGAGGGTGAACTGAGGGCTGAGGGCGAGATGACGGCTGAGGGCGAGCTGAGGGTTAAAAAAAATCAATTTCCATCATTTTTATACTCATGAGAGCTTCCATCCCCATTTCCTCCACCACCGGGCTTCAATTTCCATCATTTTACTCCGACGAAACCAGCAAGCTTCGATGACGGTGTGCATGAATTCCAGCGACGGCAAGCCCCAATCTACCACCTATTTAGCTTCAAGTGAGTTCCCTAAACTCTTTTCTAACCTCTGTTCCTCCGATTAGATTCAATTTAAGAGAGGGAGAGTTCGATTCTGGTGCAATGTTCATCGTTGATTTCTACCCTGCCTTACATTTCCGATTATTGTTGGCCCAGCTTCCTTTATATATATGTATATAGGCACTTTCTTTTTCTTTATTTCGTTGAGATTCTTCGAATTCATTTTTGCCCCTTAGTGATTCTCGCTCTGAGGAATTTGAACATGGTTGAATGTTAGCAAAAGTTTAATTAGTTTGAAATATGAAGAAATTGAGGTATACTATTCTGAATCACGTTTAATTTCAACGTAATGTGGTTTGGTAATTGTGAAAATGGAGGCTACGTTGCTCTTATCTCATTTTCCATCGCCCTGTTTTCTCATTTACCTGGCATTCCATTGATCTTTTCAGAATGGATGCACATATTTATGATACTGTATTGGTAATTGCAGATTGAATGTCGTTATATGAATTGGTAGTTGTGACTTGGTTTCCATTTTTTTCCTAATAGTCCTTTAATCCAAAAATTAGCTCAATTAACGAGCCTTCAATTACATGCCTATTCTTCAGGTCTTAATTCTATCAAGAGTAAGTAGTTCTGAGTAGATGGTGAATGATACGAAAATTTTGTGTGCGCGCGTGCATGTGTTTTGTTTGGGGGAGGGGTAGCCTTTTTCCATGTATCTGATCAGGTTTTAGTGGCAGATGTTGCATTGGATCATTTTATGGAGGTTGGGATCTGAGAAACAACAAATCCTTCAATTTGTTCATTGCATGTCTCTTGATTGGAGCAATTTGGCTCTTCCTTCTAGTGGGTATTTTTAAGTGTCTTCGTTTTTGTGTAGCTTCTGATCCTGTAATTACTTGCGTTTCTCTATATAAAGAAATTTCTTTTGTTTTATTTCATGTCGCCTTATTCTTGCTTGATATGATGTTGTTGTGCATTCGGATTTTCATGTCTCAGGTTATGGCTGGAAAGCTGAGAATGTAATATTGCTCTGTTTTTGTCTTAACTGGTTATTAAAGGATCATTTTTACTTCTGTTGGCTGCTTACTGTAAATGCTGGCTGTCACCCAAGAGGGATCGTGAATTGGGTGATAGGATAAAAGCTCAAACTCTTTTGCGATCTTTTACTTTACAAAAATACAATGAAGGCAATCTTTTCAAAAGGGTTAAATGCACTAAGAAATGTTTAATGTTGATATGCTGGAAACAGAGTTAAGGGAAGAGATAATGCAAACAGAGTTTATCCGGGTTCGGTCAACCCAGACCTACATCCAGTCCTCAGGCTGCACCTAAGATTTCCACTACCCTCTTGTTTAAACCGGGCACAAGAGAAGCCTTTACAACCCACAAGTTTGGCTGGGCACTTGTGAAGCCTACCACAGGTTTTACGAACACGGGATCACCTGCCAACCTTAACAGAGGCTCAGACTATCTCTAAACGCTCCCCCTTACTACCTGTAAGGTTACAACCCTGTTCTTAAAGCACCTAGCTTTAGAACAACCTCAAACAGTAGAGGATTTTAGTAAGAATGTTCACTCAATGAACTGATTATGATAAACACTTAAGTACATAGATATATGTGAAGAAATACAAATACAAGAGTGTAATGATTTTTACTATGATTGATCTAGCTCTTCTATTCTGTAGCACTTAACTCATAATTATTACTCCATCTCAGGGTTCATTGTCATGTGACTAATATTCTTGAGTAGATCCTTTACTTTCATTATCGTTTACGCGAATCTCATCATTATATCATCTTTATTTTCTTGATGTCTTCAAGTCTTTATATATGGTGGTATACTTTTCTATCCGTTGGAGACTTGGAGAACTAGCCGTTGATAATTTTCTTGCTTCAATTAATCTTGCAGCGGATAAGACAGGAGAGACAGAGACTGTGAGTAACGTTATCCTTCTGCTACCTGCCACTGTACTTGCATGTCAGCTTTTTCAGTAGCGCTAGCATGATTTGCTATCGCTATCATCATAGTGAAGTCCTGCACTTAAGCTGTTAGTTGAAATGAGTAATCATATAATGTACAGCAGGTGTTATCGCAAGCTTAGTCTATTAGCTCAATGTATCAGCCTGTCAGATTATGTTATAACACTGACATTCTCTATCGATAGCTAATTTCATTATCGCTAGTTACTTGATTGCTCATTAGATTTTAGGATACTGAGATGATTATTCAAGGGTATTTCAGGGAATCCTGTTATCGATAGCTAAACGTGTTAGCGCTAGCAACTATGTTATCGCTATTTAACTCATTTGCTCTCAGGCACTAGCTATCTGAATGTCTATTATCTGAAGTACTCTGTTATCGATAGCTTATCTGATTATCGCTAGCTGATTCTATAGCTCAAGGACTTTGATTTATATTTCTGCTATTTGTCCTTTTGTTTATTTATCAATGTTCTCTATGAACTTCTAGCGATAGAATACTCTCTAGCGATAGTGAATGACTTAGCGTTAGATATTAACTTTGTTATTACTAAGTCTTCATTTGCTATGGCTTTTTGTCTATTAGCGATAGACTCTAACTCTAGCGATAGAGATCTATTACCTATTAGATTTTACTTGTTTAATTCAGAGGTAACTTACACTCATGTTTTCTATAGGTCAGTCTTCATCAAAACTTAAGATTCTAACATTCTCCCCCTTTTTGATGATGACAAAACATAAGTAAAGATATGTAAGATAAAGCATGTTCAAAATAAGAATAAGTACTATTATTGCAACATGTACAATGAACACATCAGGGTAAACAGTTAGGATCAGTATGAATAATAGTACCCTCAGAATATTCCTTTTCAGAATCAGAATCATCAAAATCATGCATGAATGGTATAGGACGAATATCTAGCATGCAATCTAACAGCGGTGGGTCATCAGAAGAGGCTACGTATGATTTGTATTCAGAGAAATTTCTAAAGGTTAGGGTGTAATTATTTTAAAAATTTGCTCCAGAGGCTGTGGCAATGTACTCCTCGTCAGGATCGTCAGATACCTCAAAGTCTGGGTAGAAGAATTTGTCTTGGTCAATGCTCTTGGGACCACCCTTAGCTCTTTCTTCTTCAATTTTCTGAACATGTTCTTTGATGGAAATGCCTGAAGAGCCACCATTGGATTTGTGAAATCTTCTCTTATATTCCCACACTTGTTTTCCTTGAGAAATTTCATTTCTTCTCCTCTCTTCTGCCCTTTGAGTAGCAACCTCTGCATCTCTCTCTATTCTTGCCCTCCTTCTTGCTTCAAAGGTAGCTTTCTTCTCAAGGGCTTCTTTGAGCTTTCTCTCAGCCTCTTCAAGGGCTTTCTTGTTAGCAGCCTCTTTTTCAGCCCTTTTCTTTTCTTCTTTTGTCATTCTGTGAGGGCGAGAAGTAGCTATTGACTTTTCTTTAAGAACAGGCATCTTTTCAGCCTTTTTCTGCTCCTCATATTTTTCTTTCCATGCAGCCAGCTTAGCCTTTCTTGCTTCCCAAGCAGCCTTCCATTCAGCCATCTTTTCATCTTCTGATTTTTTCTTTTTGGCTTCCTCCTTGTCTTGCCTTAAGAGTGCTGCTATTGCTTCCTTATCTGCCTTAACAGCTTCCCTCTTGGCCTTAGCTGCTTCTTTCTTATCTTGCCTTAGAATCTCAGCTATGACTTTCTTGTCTGCTTTAGAAGCTTCCCTCTTGCCCTTAGCTGCTTCTTTCTTATCTTGCTTTAGGATCTCAGCTATGACTTTCTTGTCTTCTTTTGACAATTCTGGAGGGAGAGACAACTTTTCAGATGCTTTGGCTTTTGGCTTTGGAGCTGTCATTTTGATTCTTGGAGCTCTATCTGTAGAAACTTCTGGGGCCTTGGGAGAGACCTTGAAGGACATTTCTTTCCTTGCTTTTCTCTTGGTCCTTTTCCCTTTCAGGCTTTCAGCTGAACCTTGACTTTTTCTCTTTTCTGGAAAAGGAGGGGTTCTGTGCTCCTCTGATTCCATGTAGCAGTGAGCAATGTTTCTGATAACTTCCTCAGCTTCTTCTGCTAACATTGGATCTTTTAGTAGTTGCTCCACATTTTTCTCCCCATTTTTGTCATCATCATAGGCAAGGGTAAGGGAAGAGGGTTGATGAGGATTTTGGGAAGAGATGGTAGGAGAGGGAGGGCTTGTGGTAGCGATAGAGGTTGGTTGGATTAGTGGAGAGGGATGGGTGCTATCGCTAGAAGAAGAGCTAGCGATAGGGATTGCTGGTGGTGTTGGGACTTTGGTTTTTGAGGAGGGTGAGGCCTGTGTTTGTGGACTAGCATTAGAGGAGGGATTAGCGATAGGAGTCTCTGAAGGTGTTGGCTGATTGGAATGTGGTGAAGGTGGAGGTGCAAGTGTTTCAGCTTGCGAGTGGGGGCTATTGCTAGGATGTTTGAAGGTGGGAGGAGATGGGTAATTAGAGAGATGAAGGGAAGAGCTAGAAGTGATTGAAGGTGAGGGTGTAGGTGTTTGAGCTCGTGAATAAGGGCTATCGCTAGGATGTGTGAAGGTGGAAGGAGAGGGGTAATAAGAAAGATGAAGAGAAGGTGATTGTTGTGGAGAGGAATGAGATGGTGAGTGAAAATTGAGAGGGGAATGTGGTGGATTGGGAGAAGAAGAAGGAGTAGATGAATGATTTGGTGAATGATGGGGTGAGTGAGAAGGAGTAGAAGAGGGATTTGGAAGGTGTATGGGAGAGTGTAGAATAGGCGAGAGAGGTGGTGATGATAATGTACCTTGATGATCATTAACAGGGGCAATGCAGAGACTGGCTTCTAGATTCCTTACTTGATCCTGAAGCTCCTGGATGGGCTTTAGCAATTCTTCTTTTTGTGCATCCAGAGCGAAAGCAAATTCGGCAGAGAGCCTGAAGACTATTTCCTCCACAGCTTCCTTGGAGATCCTTGTAGTTTGATTTTCAGCAGGAGGATGAGGTGCTCTTCTGGATTGAGCTTCTTCTTCTGGGGAGTCAGGCTGAGCAGACGAGGCAGAGACATGAGAAGCTTGAGACTTAGAGCCAGAAATCCTTCTGACTGGGCCAATTAAGATCCCCATTTCTTCAGGATGGAGATTGTGACTTGCTTGCATTTCTTATTCTCTCCATCCCCAATAGACTTGATTTTGGAATACTCCAGAAGTAAAGAGATCAACTGAGGGTATGGAAGAAGAGCCTTGGAAGATTTTTCAGACATGAACCGCAGCAATTCCATACACACTATTTGACCTAGATTTAAGGGTATCTTCTGAATGAGATTGGCCAACTAAGGATTGTCAATCTTGGCAAAACTGCTGAAGTTCCCAGACTTGTGAGTCATGAGCCTGGTATATACGTAGTGAAGGATTCGATTGAGCACAGGCATATCTACAGGCTTCTTGGATGAAGTCTCATATATTTCAGCAAGTTCTTCATCTGTATATTGCTCAGTCATGAACCACTTGTTATAGTCTGCCCCAGAAATCCCCAACATGTTGTTGATAGCAGACCGGCCAAAACCAAAACTTCTTCCTTTGATAGTGGCTTCAAAAGATATGTCCCTTAGAAGCCCATTCTTATAAACTAGGATAACTTTCAGGTTTGAGTAGAAGGATCTCAGAACGTTTTCATTGTAATCATTCTTCACACTCACCCAGTTCTGGTATGGCAGTAACCAAGCGTCTAAGTCAAAGCCCTGCTCCTTGAAATACTTCAAATCTACCGAAGCTGCTGCCCTATCTAGGGTTCCTTTTTCTGCAAAGAAAGCACTGGGAGCTTCTAGAGGTTCTGATGCATAAGATAGATCTGTGGAAGTTCACTTTTGATGCTTCTGGCCTGATTCAATAACCTCTTTTGAGAATGATACACTTTTCTGGGTTTTGGACCTCTTGCTAGCGGATTGGGAAGAGGGTTTAGCACTAGAGGTATTCTCAAGATCACTCACATTTGGAAATTTGGTTCTGGCCATTGCTGGTTTAGGGTTTTTAGGGATGCAAAAATGTTTTCGAAAATGCTCAGAGAGTGCTCAGACAGTGTCTGGAGTAGAAGAGAATGAATGAAAAATGAATGCAGATGCAAAATGATCCACCTTTATAAGTTTTAGGGTTAGGGTTTTACCATGTGTGAAGTACATCAACTACCGTTTCGTATTCTGACCTGTGAAGAGACTTGCTATCACTAATATGATCAGCTATCTCTAGCATGCATGATCCCACGCTGAGCAAGTGACTTAGACTTGTCACTTACTCCTTCCAAGTTTCATCTATTGATAGCTGACTTTGCAATCGATAATGCATTTAGCTAGCAATGGCAATCTTGACTCAGGCTTTTGTACTGCACATAGCTACTGATAGTGGAACTCACTATCGATTGGTCAGAGTTGCAAAACTTAAGATATAACATTTGAACAAATTCTATAGAGCAAGATTGTTATTAATCGTGCAGAGAGGTGTCAAAAATAAATTATAAATACTAATATATGAAATTTTATCCAAAAGGTCACTGTCAGAATATTTTTCCTTTTTCTGCCAGATATTGTACTCCTCCATCCCAGGCTTGTCCATGTCAAGCCACTGATTCAAATTCCTCCAATCAAATGAGAACTTCTTGCCTCTAACCTGAGATGATACAATAATTTCAGAAGTTATGCCTCCAGTCTTGGTGATCTGAGCCTTTCCTAATACGCCTTGGGGTTCAAATGCAAAATATTTTTAACCAAGGATTGCACTATAGTGGTGCGATCCCGGATCGTCTCTCAAGGAGCCTAATGACCTATCCTAGGGAAACTAATGCAATTAAAGCTATAAAAACTTGGGGAATAATAGTAGGAATTTTTGGTATTTTTCATAAAAGGAATATAAAGACTTGTTTTTGGTATTTTTAGGATAATTTGAATGGATGATGGAATGGAATGATGGGATGCTCTCTTGACTAGGGATGACATGTGACAAGGAGCTAATCGGACTAAGTTCAACATAAGCAGATACAATTAGTCCTAATCGAAGGAATAGGTCAATTAAGACCCACTCAACCTCAATAGACCAATTAGATTAACTATAATCCTACATCAACTAGAAATAGGTTCCAATAGATAGAATAACTTGGGTCCCATCCAAATCACTCAATATCCTTCGGATCCAACAACCAATTCATGCTAGACTTTAATAAAACAATCCAATTTATGGAAGTCTACCTAATCATACTCATGCACATAGATTTGATTAGTGATCTAGTTCCTTTAGGCAAGTTGATTAATGGAATTACCTAGCGCTATGGAAACTCGACATCAATAACTCAAACCCACAAATCAACTCCCAAACAACATAATTATATTATATGAAGCACAATGGACTAAATTACCCAATAAACATGCTAGACAATAAAATCAACAAAGACTAACATAACATGGTAATTTGGGAAGATAGGTGGAACTAGAAGAAAGCCAAATCAATACATGCAAATAGAATTCAACAATTACATTGTCTAGAATCTCAAAACAAATGAAGTCCAAATATAAGAAGAACAAATACTCAAGGAAACAAATGGAAATTCAAGACTACATAATGGAAACTAATAAAACTCCCCTAAAGTGGATTCAATGCTTGCTTCAAGTCATCCCGTCATCCAAGAGAGCATCGAGCCGAATTAGTTCTTCATAGAGGAGGAGAAATTACCCAAACGGATCTGCAACTCAAACTCCATGGTGAACTGGTGAATGATTGTGGAATGGATGAGGGAATTGGTGGAAGAGATGAGAGAATTTGTGTCTTGTGATGTGTAAATTCGTGCTCTCCCTCCATAGGCACACTAGGCAACATATATATAATCCAATTTGGCCTAAGATCTCCTATTCTGACTAGGATTATCAATTAGGAAATGATTGGGGAAGACCCAATCACTCAAACTTCAAGAAACCTAGTTAAGATAGGAAATAGTGAGTAGGATAATTAATTAGGAAACTTCCTAACCTCAATCAAGCATAGGGTTGCCTATTCTTGTAGAAATAACAAATAGGAAATATTTTAAGCAAACCCAATCAATCAATCAACCAATCCTAATTGAAATAGGAAGTTTCCTATTCTTGTTGATTTACTAATTAGGAAAGATTATTGGCCAATCCATTAGATTCAATCAATCAATCCAATTTCCTAATTAGTAATTTCTTGTTGTGTAGAATTTCCTTTTTCTTGTAGAAGTTTCCTATTTTGTTTTCTTCTTGCTTTGACCTTAATTCTTTGCACCCACAATGGAAATTTTAAGCACATGTGAAGTATTTGAAGTCCATAAAAAATAAATGCATGAGTTAAATGCCTAATATGCTCAAATTATAATGAAAATGCAATTAACTCTTTAATCTTGGACCCTAAGTATAAAAGTGCCTAAATCCCCATTTAATAGCCTAGAACAAATGCTAATTTCCTACAATTAGTGGATAAAAACATGTAATAATCAAGTGCAATCATTCCCCCACACATAGACCTTTGTACTCCTGGACAAAGCATAGACTCACAATGGTAAAGGCCTAAGATAACCAACATTCCCATGTTGGAACAAGACATGATCAAGATATATAATGAGAAAATCAATTATGCAATTGAGAATCAAATAGCAATATGTGAGAATTCTCAAGGATATAAAGTGTTTCTCACAATCTCGCAATCATGGGTTTTTTCTCTCTACTTGCTCAACATGCAATTTACCATATGCTTGTAACAATTCTCAAAATCTCCACTAATTTAGCACACATGCAAAGAATCAAGAGGACTTGAAAGCTTGTAATGTTGGAAAAGGCTAAAGATGGAATAAGATGTAATATATGAAAGGAAGATGGTTGAGATGCACATGCAAGTCAAAACATACTCGGTAGCAATGAAGACCACAAATTCAAGCACAAACTAGCCATATTTCTCAAGATGCCTTATTTTTCACTTTTTTTTCCTTTTTTTCTGTTTTCCATTTTTTTCTATTTTTTTCAACTTTTTCGTTTTTTTCTTTTTTTTCTTTTTTTTTAATATATGGCATCTAACTTTCTTTCACAAATGGCTTTCATAAATGTAAAGTGGCAAATGCTACACACCACAATTCAAGCAGTGCAAATCAACCAAGTAAAGTTCTCAAAGGGGTGACTAATGGAAGTATGGAAGGGTTTGTATTTGGGACAATGTGTGATGAAAGAGTGCCTCTATCATGTTCAACACACATGGCTAATACCGTTTCAACCAAGAATTGAGACAAGTGCTAGAAATTGACACAATTAAGCAAGGATGCACACATATTTTAGTGGAAGTTGAAATTAGGCTGGCAATAACTTCACGGTAAGCTAAAGCTCACACATCACCATTCAACAACCAATTAACAAAGCAGTTTTCACAATACATGCGTTAAACATATCCCATGTCCAACTCTTGAAAATTGAAAAGCAAAGGACAAAAGCATTGCAAAATCTATCCAAAGTCCAAGATAACAAACAACCTAAAATGGATCTCTTCTTGCACAAGTTTTGAAAAAGTAGGGCAAGCTAGGTTTTCAAAAAAACATTTTGAAAAGCACTTGAATTCACTCTTAACAAGTCTATTATGATAAATGCTACCATTTGTGATAATAGACAAGTCAAGAACAATTTCAAGCCAAAAAATTTAAAAATCAGTTCAAAAACAGTCAAAGTTCACCCAAAACCACTAACCATAGAAAATCAAGCAAAGAACTATCCAAAATGACTCAATCAAATGACCCTTCCCCCATACTTGAATGTTGCATTGTCCTCAATGCAAAATCCAGATATAAGGTACAACAAGCAATCATCCACAAAAGGGGTATTTATTGATTCTACTAACACTAAACAAATACTAAACTACCTTTTACTACTGGAATAGTTCCTCCCCCACACTTATTCTAACATGCATCATCAAATATCACTAGCTAGTCACACATGTATAAGAGTAGAATAAGAGAGGAAAGGAACAACCTGACAAGTTATGGAGGCTTATAACTTAAATGGTAAAGTCGAAGCTTGTCTAGCTCGCAACACATGCTATGTCCCTCAGAAAGTTGAAGTGAAGCTTGATTCTTGCAATAGTCAATTGACTTGATCTCCAATGGTCCTATCCATCGGGCTTTATCACCAAAATCCGCATCTCTAGACTGAGTGATCTGGAACCAAACAAAATCGGAGACCTTGAGTGGGACTTCTTCCACAGGATCCGAAAGAAACGGGTCTTCGTAGTTCGGTGCATCCAAAACATCCAATCGAGCTAGGATGGGAGAGAGGAGTGGTAGTAACTTGGAATGGACTGGCATGGTCACTTCTCTTTGAAGTTCTAAGAGCACGGCATATACCATAATAGCATTTGTAGATTTCCTTCTAGTTCTTTTCTGCTTGCTCTTCTTCTTAGGAGTAGACTTAGGAGGTGTGACCTCCTTGCTAACACCTGCAACATCACATAAAACAAAATATTTTCCAAGCACAGCAAGGTTAGGTATAACAGTAGGAGCAACAGGCTCCTGACCAACAGAATCAGAGGGAGAGGGGGGTGGGCGAAACACGGTATCATAGTTTATAGCATGCGTAGATGAAACAACATTTCCACAATCAAGCACATAATCATCAATCTTAACACCATACAAAGATGTAACATCATGCATATGCTTAGAACAGCCATCAAGCACATATTTGATTTCATGCTCCCCAACAGACATAATAATAGACCTTTCTTTCATGTTGATGATCGTGTTTGCAGTGTCAAGAAAAGGTCTACCTAAGATAAGATTACTCTAACCATTAGAATCCCTAGAGGTATCTAAAACGACAAAGTCAGCAGGGAAGACTAAGTCTCTAACTCGTACTAGCACATCCTCTAAAACACCATAGGGATACCTAACAGTCTGGTCAGCTAACTGTAGAATGGTCCTGGTAGGCTTTAAATTAGTGAATCCTAAGGTGTCATACAAAGATTTAAGAATCATATTAATGGCAGCACCTAGGTCCAACAATGAGTTAGAAATGTAAGCTCTACCAATAGTACAAGGAATAGTGTATGACCCTGGATCGGGACTCTTATGTGGCATGCTATCAGTAAACAGTACAGATACACTATACCCTAACTGGACTCTCTCATCAAGTTTGAATTTATCTTTAGAGGTGCATAATTCTTTTAAAAATTTAGAATAAGCAGGCACCTTTTTAACAAGCTCAAGAAAGGAATGTTTACCTCAGTTCTACTAAACAAATCAACAACATCCTGATCATGCTTAGGTCTATCATGCTTTCTACTTTTGACTAAAGCTTGAGGAAAAGGAATATCACGAAGACTTACCTCTTTACCTGTTTGCAATGAGGCTCTATGCATGTCAGTGGTTCCTTGCTTGGCAGGTGGTAGTGAACTCGAGCCCTCAACAATGATCTCTCTCAGAAGTGGTGGTGTCTCCACTTGAGACTGAGGCACATCAGTAGTAGCAGCTCCTTGTTGAGTTGATTCATCATGGTTGCATACAATAGATTGCCTCCCCTTAGCATCAAGTAAGAGTGGATGCTTGGGTAGAGGACTTTCACACTCAATCTCCTCATCTACCTGTTCTTCATTCTCAATATGATCCTTAAACTGGACATCTCGCCCGCTTCTAAGGAATATGGCATTAAGGGATTTTTGATCCAGTAAAGAATTAGTTATTTTTGCAACAAAATCCTCAAGTTTAGAATTTTGTGCCTCTAGCTGCTGCATTCTAACATCACTCTTTTCAAATTTCATGTCAATCTGATTTTGAAAACCCTAGAAACTTTGCTAGAAAGTTTTGGTCAATTCATTAATAACATTAGAAAGCTCGTCTTACTGCACAAGAACTATCTAATTTGAAATTTCAACTTGGCCTTGGCGATTGGAGGGCAATTATAAGAAACATGCCTAAGAGATCCGCAATAATCACAACTTGGTGCCATCAACTCTCTACTGGTTGGATTCATAGGTGAAGATGAGGTAAATCTGTCAAGTTTATTAGAGAGTGCACTGAATTCGGCCATCTGACCATCTAGCTACGGTATGTGTAAGGGAGTTGACTCAACCTTTTTTAGAGCTCTTGTAGACCGGCTAGAGGTGCAATGTTTCTGCTTAGAAAGAGCAAGTCTCCGGATTATGTCCCATGCCTCATCTGAAGTGCAATCTAGAAAAGACCCCTGCGTGGTGGAGTCTAACAAATCTTGATTCTTCTCTAAAAGACCATCATAGAATGTCTGCACAAGTGACTCTTCTGAGATCTAGTGATGTAGACACTGAGCAAGCAGGTCTTGGAATCGTATCCAAAAGTCATACAGGGACTCATCCTGATTTTGGAGAATGGAAGTTATTTCTTTTCGCCCTGCAGAGGTTTTTGTAGCTGGGTAATACTTGTCTAAGAATGCCTTCCTCAAATTTCTCCATAAAGTCAACGCATTTGGATCAAGCCTAGGTAGGCTCATAAACCATGTTTTAGCCTTCCCCTCCAAAGTGAGGTGGAATACACGCCGTATAACATCCTTAGTTGGGGCTCCAGTGGGCTTCAAAGAGTCACATTGAACAAATAGCTCATCCAAGTGTCTGTAAGGTTCATCTTCCTGCAAGCAATAAAATTTTGGTAAAGACCGAATCAAAAAAGCTTTTATCTCATAATCAGCATGAATATTAGGAAATGCATTTAAAAAGGATTATAATCATCATTCACAGTAGTAGCATCCCTAATGGTCCTTCTAACTCCATATGGGACGCCACCCCCATTGACATTGTGACCATGTACACCGTTACCCCCATTTTGGTTCCTAGGTGGCTCTACACCTTCATTTGGTATGTTGGGAACCATAGGGACTTCTGGAACAATTGGGTTGACTTGGTTATTGGGTGGATCCATAGCTGGGAAATCGAGGTCAAATTCAGTGTTGGGTTCCTGTTCACTAGAGTAACTAGAAGATGCATCCTCTACAACTACCTTGGTGGTAGAAACAATGGCTTTATTGGCTCTTCTTAACTGGGTAAGGTGACGCTCAATCTCAGGGTTCTCAGGAAGTAAATCAGACTCACTGGTATTGGTTCTAGTCATACACAAGGAACAGACAGCAAGTGTATGCAAGAACTGCAAGATATACACAAAGAGATAGGTAGATAGCCCAAAATTTACTAGCATGTACCAACAAGTCAAATTGATGATATGGATATTGAAAATAAGTGAAACCAAGAAAAACAAACCAAGAATGAATGGAAATCAAAGAAGAGAAACTCAAAAACAAAATTATCCTAAAATATGAAAAATATCAGAAAATAAAGAAAAATTGGAAAAGTGCCCAAAACGATGGAATTTGGCCAAACTCCACCACACCCAATAGCTAGGCTATTGAACGTGCTTAGAATGGCCTAAAACTTTAGGAAACCGAATCTCATAAATTTCTGGGCAAAAAGTTTCAAAAATTGACAGCAAGCTCTAGTGTGAGTGTTGATGTATTTTGAACAATTTTCAATCGATGTGCAAGCAATATAGCATTCAATCCAAAAAAAAAGAAAATTCAAATCAGATTTAGAATAATAGAGAACAAACAACAAGAACAATATTGTTTGATTTTTTCAATTTATGCAATGCAAAAGCAACTAAATGACCTAAAATGCTAAAAATGCAAAATATGACCTAAAACTAACCTAAAGACTCCTACCCCTTATAAATGCCTCAAGTGACACTTAGCTAACCTAGGGAGTAAAAAACGACTCCCCGGCAACGGCGCCATTGATCTGAGCCTTTCCTAATACGCCTTCGGGTTCAAATGCAAAATATTTTTAACCAAGGATTGCACTATAGTGGTACTATCCCGGATCGTCTCTCAAGGAGCCTAATGAACTTTCCTAAGGAAACTAATGCAAACAAAGCTATAAAAACTTGGGGAATAAGAGTAGGAATTTTTGGTATTTTTCATAAAAGGAATATAAAGACTTGTTTTTGGTATTTTTAGGATAAATTTGGATGGATGATGGAATGGAATGATGGGATGCTCTCTTGGCTAGGGATGACACAAGACAAGCTATTGACTCACACTCTTAGGGAGGAGCTAATCGGGCTAAGTTCAACATAAGCAGATACAAGTAGTCCTAATCGAAGGAATATGTCAATTAAGACTCACTCAACCTCAAAAGACCAATTCAATTAACTATAATCCTACATCAACTAGAAATAGGTTCCAATAGATAGAATAACTTGGGTCCCATCCAAATCACTCAATATCCTTTGGATCCAACAACCAATTAATGCTAGACTATAATCAAACAATCCAATTTATGGAACTCTACCTAATCATACTCATGCACATAGATTTGATTAGTGATCTAGTTCCTTTAGGCAAGTTGATTAATGGAATTACCTAGCGCTATGGAAACTCGACATCAATAACTCAAACCCACAAATCAACTCCCAAACAACATAATTATATGAAGCACAATGGACTAAATTACCCAATAAACATGCTAGACCATAAAATCAACAAAGACTAACATAACATGGTAATTTGGGAAGATAGGTGGAACTAGAAGAAAGCCAAATCAATACATACAAATAGAATTCAACGATTACATTGTCTAGAATCTCAAAACAAATGAAGTCCGAATATAAGAAGAACAAATACTCAAGGAAACAAATGGAAATTCAAGACTACATAATGGAAACTAATAAAACTCCCCTAAAGTGGATTCAATGCTCGCTTCAAGTCATCCCATCATCCAAGAGAGCATCAAGCTGAATTAGTTCTTCATAGAGGAGGAGAAATCACCCAAAAGGATCTGCAACTCGAACTCCATGGTGAACTGGTGAATGATTGTGGAATGGATGAGGGAATTGGTGGAGGAGATGAGAGAATTTGTGTCTTGTGATGTGTAAATTCGTGCTCCCCCTCCATAGGCACACTAGGCAACATATATATAATCCAAATTGGCCTAAGATCTCCTATTCTGACTAGGATTATCAATTTGGAAATGATTGGAGAAGACCCAATCACTCAAACTTCAAGAAACCTAGTCAAGATAGGAAATAGTGAGTAGGATAATTAATTAGGAAACTTCCTAACCTCAATCAAGCATAGGGTTGCCTATTCTTGTAGAAATAACAAATAGGAAATATTTTAAGCAAACTCAATCAATCAATCAATCAATCCTAATTGAAATAGGAAGTTTCCTATTCTTGTTGATTTACCAATTAGGAAAGATTATTGGCCAATACATTCGGTTCAATCAATCAATCCAATTTCCTAATTAGTAATTTCTTGTTGTGTAGAATTTCTTTTTTCTTGTAGAAGTTTCCTATTTTGTTTTCTTCTTGCTTTGACCTTAATTATTTGCACCTGCAATGGAAATTTTAAGCACATGTGAAGTATTTCAAGTCCATAAAAAATAAATGCATGAGTTAAATGCTTAATATGCTCAAATTTTAATGAAAATGCAATTAACTCTCTAATCTTGAACCCTAAGTATAAAAGTGCCTAAATCCCCATTTAATAGCCTAGAACAAATGCTAATTTCCTATACTTAGTGGATAAAAACATGTAATAATCAAGTACAATCACTTGGTAACTGAGATTTTCATGTTGGAGTAGAATGCTTTCACAACTTTTTCATTGTAGTGGTTGTTAATTCCTATCCAACGTCTGTATGGTCCCAACCACTCAGTCACAGGGAACCCATTCTTCTCCATGTAGCCAAGATCCATATATCCACATCTTTTTTGAATGGATTTGAGCAAAGGCTGGGCCAACTGGAACTTCTGTGTCACTAGAAACCAAATATCTGACCCTCACAGTTGAAGGACTTTTGCTCTTGGACTGGGATGCATTGGCACCATTTTTGGCTATTGATGGTGATGGTTGAGAAGTTAAGATTGTAGGGTTTGAAGGTGGTGAAGGGTGTATGTATGTAAGTGCAGGATCTCTTGGTGGCAAGGGAACTGTATCTAGAACTACTTGTGCTCTGTAATTTTTGGGTATACGCATTTTGGGTGCCATCTGAGAGGTTTATATAAAGAGCCAGGAGTTATGTCTGGTGATTCGAAGGGATGGAAATGGTTCAGAGGAGTTATGACTAATGATGTTTCGAATGAAGGCTTCAGTTACGATTGTTACGAAGGGATTTGATGTATTGGGTTTTTAGGGTTTGATGAATAAAAGAGGGAAATGATCAAGAGTGAACGCGAAATGATGCTACAGTTACATGTGTCAAATATATATGAGAGAGTAAGTGCAAAAAGGTATGCAACTGTCAGAAAAAGTGTACGTTACAAATGTTACCGTTAGCACCTGATCGATCACATGTGCCCTATGATCGATCATAGTGTCTAGTATCTAATCGATTGGATGCGTCCGATCGATTAGGGATTGTTGTGATTGATAGGTCCATGCTGAGTAACCGATGCCTGATCAATTACTCCATCCGAGTGATCGATCAGACAGCTCTGATCTATTGCAGCCTTCTCCCTAATCGATTGGGCTATCTCCCTCTATCTCCTCTGATCGAAACCTAATCGATCATAGAGCATGTTCTGTGATCGATCAGGGTTACCTAATCGATTGGACGATGGAATTTGTTACTTTGTACACAGAACCTGCAAAATATTAATTTGACACTCCGATGCCTAAGTTAGTATATTATCATCAAAACATAGCATAATTTAAATAAATTAGAAGAGTTAAGGATATGAAACAGTTTTACAACTCATTGGGATTTACCATTCCAATTCTCTTCTAATGAACATGAATTGTTCAGTTGCCAGAGGTTTGGTGAAGATATCTGCTACTTGCAAGTGAGTGGGCATAAATTCCACATTGACATCCTTCTTTTGTACATGATCCCTAATGAAGTGATGTCTGACATTAATGTGTTTGGTCCTTGAATGATGCACTAGATTTTTAGCCAAACTAATTGTGCTGGTGTTGTCACAGAGGATTGGAACTTCTGGGAACTCCATTCCTAAATCCTTCAATTGATGCTTGAGCCATAGAACTTGAGCACAACAGCTTGCAGCAGCAATGTATTCAGCTTCTGTAGATGATAGAGAGACACAATTTTGCTTCTTGCTGGCCCAAGAGACTAGGGAACCTCCAAGAAATTCACACTGACCATTGGTACTTTTCCTATCAGTTTTATACCCAGCATGATCTGAATCTGAGTAGGCCATGAGGTTCTCATGAGTTTCTTTGGGGTACCATAATCCCAAATCCTGGGTTCCAACCAAGTACCTCAAGATTTTCTTAACACATGTGTGATGGGATTCCTTTGGTTAAGCTTAATATCTGGCACATATTCTCACACTAAATTGAATGTATAGTCTGCTGGCAATTAAGTATAGGAGGGAACCAATCAAACCTCTGTGTGTGGACTGATTGAAGTCCTTTCCCTTTACATCAGTATCCAGTAATGCTGTGGAACTCATGGGAGTCTCTTTTTCCTTGGATAAATTCATCCCAAACTTCTTCAAGATCTCCTTCACATACTTGGTTTGTGAGATGAATATCCCATCTTTTCTCTATTTAATTTGAAGACCTAGGAAGAATTTTAGTTCTCCCATCATAGACATCTCAAACCCTCCCTGCATAGTCTTAGAAAATTCTTCACAGAGAGATTCATCAGTAGCACCAAAGATGATATCATCTACATAAATCTGTACTACAAGCATGCTTTTCTTTTTATGCAAAATAAATAGAGTGGTGTCTATCTTTCCTCTTGTAAAACCTTTATCTAATAGAAAATTACTTAATCTTTCATACCAGGACATTGGTGCCTGTTTAAATCCATATAAGGCCTTTTTAAGTTTGAAAACACGATCAGGCTTAGAAGAGTCTTCAAAGCCAAAAGGTTGTTCAACATATACTTCCTCCATAATATAACCATTAAGAAAGGCATTCTTCACATCCATTTGGTAAAGATTGAAATTTTTTAGGGATGCAAAGGCTAATAAGAGCCTTATTGCTTCCAATCTTGCAACTGGGGCAAAAGTCTCTTTATAATCTATGTCTTCTTCTTGGCTATACCCTTTAGCCACAAGTCTTGCCTTGTTTCTGACCACAGTTCCAGATTCAACAAGTTTGTTTTTGAAAACCCACTTGGTTCTTATAATAGGATAGTTTGAAGGTCTTAGAACCAAGTCCCAAACTTGATTTCTTTCAAATTGATTGAGCTATTCTTGCATAGCAACTATCCAGTCACAATATGTTAGTGCTTCTTCAATGCAAGAGGGTTTCAGAGATAAATGCAGGAAAATGCATTTCATTTTGAATATGGCTTCTGGTTTTGACACCTCCACTAACATCACCAATATTTGCTCAGGAGGATGATCCCTAGGATGTCTCTAGGCTGAGGGACCTGCTGGTTCATCATGAGAATCATTCTCTTAGCCTTCTTCATCTGGTGATGATATTGGTTGTGTTGAGGCTTTAGCTTTGTTTGAAAAATCATATTCTTCTTCTACTAATGGCCTCTGTTCAGAGTCAGTTTCATCAAATACTACATGGACTGACTCTTCAACAATAGAAGTTATTTTGTTAAATACTCTATAGGCCTTACTTCTGTTAGAATAACCAATAAAAATTCCAAAATCATCTTTAGGGTCGAATTTACCTAAGTTTACCTTTCCATTGTTGTGGATGAAGCATTTGGAACCAAAGACTTTGAGATGGCTTACATTTGGCTTTCTTCCTTTGTAAAGCTCATATGGAGTCTTATCCATACCCTTTCGTATGTAGGCCCTGTTGGATATGTAGTAAGCCGTACTCATTGCATCTGCTCAGAAAATAGTACCAAATGGACAAGTGAATGTAGTCTCATCTTGATCCTCAGGCGCCATAGGAATTTGAAAATACCCCAAATAGCCATCTAGAAAATAGTAATGGCTTCATCCTGCAAGCCGTTCCAACATTTGAACAATGAATGGAAGTGGAAAGTAATCTTTTCTGGTGGCATCATTCAACTTCCTATAGTCAATACATACATGCCAACTATTTTTCACCCTTGTTGGAATGAGTTTATTGTTTTCATTTTTCAAAATAGTGATTTCAGACTTATTAGGCACTACTTGGACCGATGAAACCCACTCACTATCCGAAATCGGACATATGATGCCGGCACTTAGGAGCTTTGTGGCCTCCTTTTTTACCACATCCAAAATGAGGGGGTTAGGCCGCCTTTAAGTTTTCCTAAGAGGCATAGAATCCTCTTTTAGCAAAATTCGATGGGTGCAAATGGTAGGGTTCATATCCGAAATATCTGCCAATGTCCAACCTAAAGCCTTGATATATCTTTTCAAAACATCAAGCAATTTAACCTCCTCAATTGCACTCAAGGTATTAGAAATAATAACTGGAAATTTGTCATTGGAAGCAAGAAAAGCATATTTAAGATTGCTTGGTAAAGGCTTTAATTCCAAAGTGGGTGGTTCCAACATAGAGGGAACAAGAGTAGGAATTAAAGGGTTAAAGTAAAAGAAGAACTTCCCTTTGTAGACCCAATTAGACGAGGTGGACTAGGTCCAATAAACTCCATTACTTGTGCATTGGTCTTCCCAAGAGCCAAATCAACATTAGGTTGATCTATCGCAGTGACTTTCCTTGGGGAACAGTCATCCACAACACCTACATCACAACTTGCAACAATATCATTCAAGTATCTAAGTGTGTGGGAAGAAATCCTGGGTCTAGTATTAGAATCAAGAGAAGAGGGATTAGAAAGTGGCCCTTTTACCACATGGTGCTCTGGTCCAAAGAAGGTCAATTGTGAAGTGGCTTTGGTTGGGGTGAGGTGTAACACCTAAAATTTTACTATTATACTAGAGCATTTTAATTGATTTATCACCACTTTTGCAAATGTGAGAAGCCCAAAAATATGAAAAATTTAAAATTTTTTCTTTTCAGAAATTATTCCAAGTTCACTTTCATTGAAATGGGCTTTCCAGACAAATTAGAACAACTTAATACTTTTTCTAAAATAGAGTGGTTCATAAAACAATTAAATTACTTGAACCCTCTTATGGTTCTACCCCCTTAATTATAGTGCCTAGGGAGCAAAAACTCCTTTATATATGTATAATATCTACTTATAGGTTTCTACCCCGAAACACTGGGGTTATGTCAACTGATAACCCTCTTACCTGAATACATAGTTGTCCTGTTTATTAGGGCTACTCTTACATATATTTTTCCTATTATATTAATATAATAACGGGTTATATAGAATGACAACCATTTCTACCTGTATAGGCAGCTGTATTGTTCATTTAAGATGTCACATATATATACACATTTATATATTAATTACTCTACAAGTTACCATCTTGTTCTACTTACTTAAACTTAAAACATAACTAAATAACTAGAAACTAAAATATCTAAATATGTAGGTACATAACTTAGTAGGCATCCCTGCTCCTTCATATTACCTTACTTCTCCCCAGCTAGCTTCACCCAACCTACGTTACTGAAAAATGTTTGGGGAGGGGGGTGAGATTAGAAATCCCAATAGCAGTTTCTTCCATATGAGTTCATGCATAATAAATCATAAACCTTAACAAAATTGATAATCGTTATCCTTATAACCTCTACCAACCACTACTAACGATATATTGATTAAATAGTGGAGGTACCTTTACCTACCTGTAGGATTTTCAGTCTCTGGCAAAGGGCTATCTAGCCACCTAAGCCATGGAGGACTCCCCTCATAACCTCTAAGGAAAAGTTACCGTTGCTACAGATATTATGAAATTTATGCATGTAATGCGCTTTAATGAATTCTTTATATGAAATAAACTGCTACCTGATTACCGAAGCTTAATCATGAACTGGCTCCTTTTCCTTCTTGATGCCTCGACGAGCTCGCACCACTATCTTTTCCTATTATTACACTTAATATATAAATAATATATTAATACCTAAGCTCATATGTATTTATTCAGCGTCTCTCACGTTCCTATAGTACTGCCTATATCTCTACCCCTTCCCTTTCTAACATATGTTCCAATCCTAGTCTCTAATTAAATTATTAATTACACAATCATCAGACAGACATTTTACAATCATCAAATAATGCACACACATAAACATATATATATATATATATATATATATTCTTATTTTCTATGTACTACAAAATTGCAAGAATAAATCAATCAAGCTCCATCATCATCATCATCATCATCATCATCAATAACATAATATTCCCTTATCTTCATCGACAATGTAATTCATGTTTCAAGCCTAAACAATTCAATTCATCGAAGAATATAACCAATCATTCTTGTTATTTGAAACTTATGCGTGGAATGATGAAAATGACTACATTAGTCTAGTTCATTTAAAGTTCCAAACCTGAAAAATAGAGGCTTCTCACAGCCACAAACAACAACAAGTCAAAGCAACAACTTGTACTAACACATCCATATTGATTACAGAAATCCAAAATCATCATCTACCATTTCTATACACACTTTAATTTCTCAGTAAAGCTTTAAACTAAAACCTTCTTAAACATCAAACAACAATAATAACTAATCAGATCTTAACCTTAATAAAATTGATTTCACTTTTGCATTTAAAACAAGAACATATAATTTCAGGGACGAATGGAGTATTCCACACAGAGTAAAATAGTTTCCAATTAATTTACTTGTTTAAAATCTAAGGAAGCTATATATGATCTCTATCATCTGTTATACTCAAGTTTCAACAAGACTAAGTTGTATTTGCATTTGTTATAATGATGTTTTATCATTTGTCATGACATAATCTCAATCTTTCTTAAATTAATTAATTAAAACAAGTAACTTTACCCCTTTGTTTCATCTTTATCATGTTTTTAATATGCAATGTGTTATATATATATATATATCAATTCATAATATACGCCTTTTTAGATTTTATTACCATTATCCAAGTAACTGACTACTCTAGTTTTAGGGTTTATGACTTCCCTCAACATAAGTGTCTCATCTAGGACTCAAACTCGAGACTCCAAAAGATCTAGCAGGACCTTACACCTCTAAACTAACTATATGTGTTGGCGCAATATGTTGTATTATTTAAAGGGAGAGTGCAATGCGTTATATTTTGGACATGGAGGGTGGATGTATTTGATATTTATGTTATGATTAAGAACCGACACTGTTTCCGCATGTTTGCTTTATTTGTACGTATAAGTGTGCTTCTATAGTTCTATATTAAAGGCAATATTTTTGAGTTGTTAACTTGTTGTGCTTTACTCCCTCCTGTCATAAATATAAAGATAAATCGACTTTTTCTTTTTATAAAAATTAAGGAAGTCAAATAGATCGCATGATTATAATATTTGTTATACATAATTAGATTATATGTTAATTTATATATAAGGAAAATTAGTTTTAAAAGAAGATGACAAATATAAATATTTTACAATGATTTATTTGGCATCCTTAAGTTTTTTTAAAAAATTCAAATTGATCTTATATTTAAAACAAAGTGTGACTGATAGAGCATATGATAAAGTTTCCTCAATCACGACGATTTATGAATAGCTATAATCACTGATTGTCAATTAATAATTATAACTTACAAAGCATATGCAACATTTATGGTTCCAAGGATAACTATTACTTTTCGTATTAATAAAATTAATTTACATTAATAAATAATAACTAAATCGTGTTTAACTAAACGATATTACAAGGAAGATTGATAATCAAGTGTGCTAAACAATGATTAACAATTAATTTGATCATTAATATAATTAATTAATGATTCATAACTAGACAGGTTTAAACCAAATGACATTAAAAGACACATTGATAACTAAGTGTGATAAACGGTGTTAAACTAATCCATTTTCTAGAATATTTCTTATAATAAAATAGAACATACAAATAGATTGGTTATCCAACAAAATTTATGAATATTCTTGAAAAGACAAGAAATACAAAAGAGGGGGGGGGGGTGAATTGGGTATTTCAAACAATTTCTAACTCACTCTTTTTCTGGGATCTTGAGGCCTTATGAGACCTACTTTCAGTTCTCCAACCAAAGTTGGGTTCCACTATTGTTCTTCAGGTTTTAAACTAGGCTCTTGGATAGCTTTACAACCAGAGAGAATTTTCTCAGTAAGAAATCACTTCCTCACCAAACTTTCTCCTACTTACACTTTGTAAAAATACACCCTTTCCTTAGGATCTCACTAACCTAAGGAACTTAACCAGAAAAAGAGATTATAAATGAAAGCTCACTCAAAGAGCCAATAGAAAACACCCTAGCTCACAGATAGAAAATGGTTTGAAGACTTAAAGAACTTTTGAACATTTAGTCACAGTAGGCTTTAGCCTTTTGTTGTCTTGGTTTTCTCTTCTATATATCTTTAGCTCCCATATATGCCTTGAACATTTGCCGGTTGCAAGTATTCAAAACACTCAACCATTGCCTTGACTTGACCATTCAACTGATTTGAATGTCTGAAGATGTTGAAAGGTGCAGGAGTTGCCACTTTAGTAACTTGTATGCCTTAGAGCTGTCTTGATTATTGGATGAAGATAACTTGATGAATGCATAACCTTTGGAAGCCTTCTAGTTCATTTGAATTAGCCAAGACCACTTGGAATTGGTGCAAAACTAGATAGTTTTCTGCTAACATCACTCTATGCTTTACTGTCTATGTGTGTCTAATAATATATAAAATATCCCGAATCCAATGAAACTACTTAATGCTACAAAAACACTAAGTTAAAGGTCAGGAACATGTATACATGAATTCAGAGGAAAATTCGAATGTTTAGAAGAACTGCTCGATGATTGATGTGGTAATCTATGTAACTTTGTGTGATTCTATCGATTGCTTCACACAATGCTAGTTCATTCTTCCTTGGTCAATGAAATACTCAATGGTTTGACATTTCAACCTGCAACACTCGATCAAACTGTTAAACATCAATTGAAAGTAATGAAAGAATGCTTGATCACTAATTTGATAATCAATTATACCAAATGCCCGATGAATGAATCAATAATCGATGACTAGCTGAACTTCGGAAGAACTTTACAAAAATTCTAAGATAAAACATGATACTTGATCGAGCAATCCTCAATGCTCAATGGCTAGTTAAATGCTCGATTGTTCTTCCTCAAGAATTCTTTGAGTATTGTCTAAACCTTCAATAATTGGTTTTGAAAATTATGTTGACAATCGATAGATCCCACAGTGTTTGATTTTTTTCTTAGAAAAGATCAATACTCGATATGTGCTATGTGTGTCATCTATGATTGAAACCTTACAATATTCTATCACTTGTTGAACTATCAAGAATTCTTAACTTGACTTTCAAAACTTGTTTCAAAATATTTTCTAAGTTAAGAGTTCTATAATTTTTCCTATCCCAAGTCATGTTTGGCATCAAAAATATGAGATTAAACAATTCTAATAATTAACTAATGCAATAATATGATACAATGTTTTTAAAAAATTCTAATCAACACACGCAACACTAAGTGGATGCCTAATTAGAGTCGTGAACAATGTGACGTGCTTTTTCTTAAGAAATGAATGCTGTCCATTGTACAGTTTAGTTTCAATAAGATATTGTTGGAAGATGGATTGCAAATATATGGATCTCAATTATAATAAGGAATTTAACTTTTATAAACTATTTCTATTGAATCACAATTGAAACTCTCATATTTATAATTAGGGATAATTAATCTGCAAGTCTTTATAATTTCAACCATTTTTATTTGAACCCCTATATAGTTTTTTTTCCTTTTTATCATTTCCTTATACTTTATTTTTTTAACCATATCATTGTAGCTTAATTTCTTTTTATCAAGCCCTCATAGGTTCTTCTAATTTTTAATTAGCCCAAATAGTTTAAATTCTATATACTATAGATTCTAATAATAACCTTCTATAAATATTAAACATATCACTATTGCAAATAATAATATTTATTTTTATAATTACACAATTCTAATCATATTAATAAAAATATAATATAACTACAATTAATTATTTATATACAAATTTACCAGATTAATTTTTTTCTGATTATGTATCATTGATTTAAATGTATTATTATTTATATCATTTATTTATTTACTTTTGAATTGATTTGATAAAGAAAAAAAAATATAAGGACCCAATTAGCATTCATGTGAAACTATGAAGACCTAATAAATAGAAAAAGAACTACACGGATATGATGAAAAGCAAGTAAAAGCATAAGGATTTGATAAAAAGAAGGAAAAAACGATAGTGATCCTTTTTTTTAGTAAAAAGACAAAATAATATTAATTAATTTTAAAAGACCCTTCTACAATGCATTAAAAGCAATTGGATTAATATGCGCTAAATTAAGTCTACTGAGAAAGCTAGAAGAAACTGTAATAATATTATAACTAGGAAATTAATTAAAAATTGAAGGGAAAATTAATCATTTAGACCTTATAGTATGGTGGAGTTCGCAAGTAATTCCTTATTGTTTGACTTGTCGTGACTCACCCCTTATAGCTTTGTAATTTTTACAAAATTACTAAGTCACTTATAACCCTTGTTATGTGGTTGCTGTTTGTGCATATTGCGAACTTATACGATATAGGTCCCACTTGACACCTTGCCAGCACACACGCACATGTAAGACAATTAAGAAGTGAGTTACTGAGATGTTTATCTTACCTCGGTTACTCAATACTTTTCAGGTGCTAGTTTGAGTTTAGAGCCGAGGGGAAAGAGGCCAGTTGCAACTCATTAGTGTTCAATGAGGACTTATTTGGCTTTTGCATTTGGTATTATATTGCCACACAGTTTTAGGGATATTTACTTGCTTCCATTTGCTTGTTTTAAAATTGTGCATAACTTTTTCGTTTATTTGTATTTTACTGAGACTGATCCATTCTGGCAAAATGGTCGGAGGCCTTATGAGATATTGTTGATTATGAATTACAAAAAACACAACATTTAGTAGCGGTTAAGAAGAATGATTAGTAGTGGTTTGAACCGCCACTAAGAAGTTACTAGCGTTTTTTCATTCCGCCACTAAAACACTCGTAACAAACATTTACTGGCGGTTATTTGAACCACTAGTAATACCTCAATAGTTTGAAATTTAAATTTTAGAGCTTACTAGCGGTTCTAAACCGCCACTAATAAAAAGGTACCATCATTAAAAAAATATTCCTTGTTCAAATTAGTGGCCGTTCAAACCGCTAGTCAAACCGCTACTAATATATGTTGAAGTTTGTAGCGGTTTTGGAACAGCAACTATTTGATTCCATAATTAAAAAATTTATTGAAATTAGTAGCAGTTAAGGAACCACTACTAAATGTTACTAGATAGAAAAAAAATGCTGTTATATTTAAATATTCGAGAATCCTTTTTATATTATTGAAAATACAAAAAAAAAATAGTAATAAAATCTATTAAATAAAACTATCATTATTGAAAAAAACATTTATCAACTATTAACAACCACTATATAAGAAAATCATGTATAAAACAATAAATTAAGTGGTAACACCATTATGGATCATAAATAAAAATTGTATTTATTAGTATGAATAACAAAATAATTAATATTTAAACTTGAAAAAAAAAGAAACAAGTTAGTAAATAAATAAGATAAGAAAATAAATTCAATAACACAAATTAAATTGTCAACAAAACAATGGGGAAGATAAAAGATTGCTTTAACTGACGGAAGGAGGAACAATTTGGAGGGAGAGGGGGAAGGAATGATGTATATGTGAAGTAAAATGAGAGGAGGGGTGGATATTTATAGTGGTTGGAGGCAAGATTTAGTGGTTGTTTGGGTAGTGTTTCGAGACCACTACAAATCTCCAACTAAATATTAGTAGCAATTTTGAAATCGCTACTAATGGTTTTTCAATTGAAAAAAAAATATACATCAGTTTAAATAAAAAGAAACATTATATATGAATGTTTGATATACATTGTTATGATAATTTTACAAAATGAAAAATAATTATGGCTGATTGCTTCAATCATTTTCTTGCTCGTGCTTAAAAAGAAAAGAAAAACAAATATATCAATTTTTATTTCTCATAGTGTTGAAATTTGTTTAATTTATTTGTAGTGAAAAGTCTCACCTAACTACTTATAAATGATCGTCTTCTTCTGAAATGAGGTTCTCGAAGTTGTCAGGTCCAAAATATTGGTTGTCTAGTTCCAGATCATCTTCGCCACCTATTTCGTAGAGGTCATGGGGCTTCATATAAATCACCATGTGCCAATCTTTGTGTTTATGATCTTACACATAGTAAACCTGCTGCGCCTGTGAGGCAAGAATATACGGATAGTCATCTGGAACTTCCTCTGTGTGAATGAGCCTCGAGAAATTGACAAATGTGATGCCCAAGATGTCCAAGGTAATGCCTCGAGAAGTTCCGGTGTCCGACCACATGCAATTGAAGAGAGGCACGGTGAAATGACCTTGATAGTTAAGCTCGATGATGTCCATGAGCTTCCCATAGTATGATACACTTCCAAATTGCATGTCTGTATCCCGTGAGCTGGCATAACTCCTTGTATTGAATGTGCCAAAGACTCCGGAATTCTGGGTGAGAGAACCTTCATCCCTTGAAACGGTGCAGAACTTGAAACCGTTGACATTGTATGTTGTATATCTTCTGACACGGTTTAGTGGACTGGTTACTAGATTTCTCATATCATGCGGATGAGGATTGTTGACGTTGAGTACCTTCCATCCAAACCAATCCGAAAACTCTCGATGGACCTTTCTATCCACCTTAGCAGACGACCTTGTGCAGCTTCATAGTTGGCGTTTAATATAATGACAGAAATCCCTTAATATCAATGCAACAAATTAGAGGGTTTTATGGTTTGGAAATTAAAAAAAAAATCATGATGGGTGTATAGAGTGTTAGAATTCTTACTGAATGTAGGGCTCCACTTGAGGGCAATTTGTCAAGACATGTCTGTGTGGTTGCAACCTCTCAGTGAGATTGAACTTGTAATACTGACTTCCTCCAACTGGCTTTTCGACGGGCGGGAATAATGTGTTAGAAGGTGACTGGACTTTGGTGGGGCTGTCATTAGCATGAGGAGGGCAGTTGAACGAAGTCTCGATGTCATCATCAAAATAGCACGAACAATATGTAAACACCTCGTCACCAGAGTAACCCTTTACTATTGAACCCTCTGGAGATGCTTTGTTCCTTATGAATGACTTCAATTTCCCCAAGTATCTGTAATTACAATACAATCAGGTAGCTGAAACAAAATCATGAAATCACTGGAATAATGAATCAATAGACCTCTCTATGGGATACATCCAATGGTATTAAACCAGGCCGACCATCTTTGCGTCTTGAATGAGGTGTGGACAATGAGATGGACCATGACCGTGAAGAAAGATAGGGGAAATATCATTTCCATATGAGAGTGTTTGAACGATTTTTTCTTGCAATTGATCCAACTCTGCTTTATCCAAAACCTTTGCACACAACCATCGGTAGAAAGAACTGAGTTAAACCAAAACATTAGATACCTCCTAGGGCAGTGTGCTTTTAATTGGCAAAGGTAGGAATTGCTGGAGCAAAATGTGGTAGCCATGGCTTTTCAACCTGACAATCTTTTTAGAGTGCATGTACACACATCTTGAGATGTTGCTTGAATAACCATCACGGACCTTAATGTCCTTAAGTATGGAGAGGAAGGCTTCCTTGTTGGCTCTTGTCAGTGTGAATGAGGATGAGGAAAACTTGTCATTCCCATCCGACCAGGAGTCTTCACGTATTCCCATCACCATCAGATCTTTCCTTGCTTGGAGATGGTCCTTGGACATTCCGGACTCACGTAGTAACGTGTACAAAACATTGTCACACATTTTTTTCTATGTGCATGACATCAAGATAGTTGAAAAGTAGATTAGATTTCTAGTAGGGGAACTCGAAGAAAATGCTCTTCTTTCGCCACTGCTACACCTTGTCCCTCTAGGACTTGCTGCGGCCCCCTCTACCCCCAGGCTGAACATCTTCTTTCTTCCCAAACTCTACGTTAACATCTTCAAGCTGTTAAAGAACATCTGCGCCAGATAATAACACAGGAGGATCTCTCATTTCCTATGATCTATTGAATCTAATCTTCTACAGCCGGAACTTATGACATCCAGGAAGGAAACAGTGATGACCCATGAAGCACCACTTGCAACTGTGGGAAAGGCAGGCCAAGTCTTGGTCAAATTTGTAGTTAGGGTAAGCTCTCCCTGTATGCACGTTCCAACTAGACAATGTGCCAAGTCCGGGGAAATCACTCACTATCCACATCAATGACGCATGGAGTGTGAAGATCGTCTTACCATAAGCATCATACATCTCAACTCCGTTGCTCTATGTTAGAATCTTAAGTTTTGATGAGGACTGGACCCTATAGGTAACATAAGAAAAAATGAACAGATAGCATATAATTTAGTTTGAAAAGAATCAAGGTATATGACTAAGGAAAGTATAAGTTATCTAAATGTTGAACAAGTAAAGTCCTATAGATAACAGATACACTATCGCTAGACTGAGAGCCTATAGGTAATAGATGAAGAGATAAGGATAATAATAGCTAATGAAGTCTTGGCAATAAACTGAAAGTAAACATTCCTATCGCTAAGAACTTCACTATCCCTAAGGTCTCTTAACAGAAAAGACTGATTAGAACAACTCAGTATTAAACCATAGTCACTAGCGATAGCATGAATAGCTATCGATCGCAGAACACTTGGACATTCAGATGAGTTACTGGGTAGAGCTAATGACAACCTATCAATAACATAGTTTCTAGCGATAACAAGTTTAGCTATCGATAATAAAATCACTTGCTTAACATTCTAATAGCTAATGCATTATCTATATACATTGAGCTAAAGAATCCTACTAGCGATAACACCAAATGTGCTTCACATGAATACTTGTTTAGCTAACAGTCTAAGTGCAGGATTAACACTATGAAGCTAGCGATAGCATGGGATGCTAGCGCTAATGAAAAAGCTGCTACACAAGTACAATGTTGTAGGTAGTTGGTAGTCATAGTCTCTATCTCTCATAGCTCATCTTCTGCAAGAATTAAATGAAGTAAGAGACGAAAGATGACTAAAATGAAGACCAGCATTAAATGCCAACGGCTAGGAGCTTCCAACGGACATATTCAAACGGATTCATGAAGCTGAAAGAAAAAGGAAAACTGTGAAGACATATAAAAGCCAAGTCTTGAGCATTTATGATGCAGAGAACAAACTGAGAACTAGCATTCATTATTTCTCATCTACTCACTGCTCAAGGTCTTATTACTCTTAGTGAGATTATTTTGTACTTCAGTGATTAACAAAATATGTTCATTAAGTGAACGCATTTATTGAAATCCTCTACTGTTTGAGGTTGTTCTTAAGTCTGGGACTTTAGAACAGGGTTGTAGTCTTACAACTTGTAAGGGGGTGTTTAGAGGAAGTCTAAAACTCTGTCTTGTAAAGGTTGGCAAGTGAACCTGGTTTGTAAAACCTGTGGTTTAGTGGAACCCAACGAAGAGTTGGAGAACTGGATGTAGGCAGTGTTTGGCCGAACAAGTATAAAGGATTGTCTTTGAGTTTAAAGTTTAATTTTTGAAAAGCACAATTCACCCCCTCTCTTGTGTGTTTGCCACTTTCATTTGGTATCAGAGCAGGTCTTCTCCTTTTTTATTCCAACAAATCTGAGAAGTAAAGATAAAAAATGGCATTGTACGAGAATATCTTGCCTGAAGGAAGTTCCATCAACAAACCTCCTAGCTTTGATGGAAAGCATTATACCTTCTGGAAACTCAAAATGAAGATATATATCAAAGCGAATGGGTATAGGCTATGGAAGATTATAGAAGAAGGGGATATTGTGCCTACAAGTATTCTAGGCAATCCAAAGAGTGAAAACGAATATACTCCTGAAGACATTGCAGATCTTGAGTTGAATAGCAAGGCATCCTCATGATCCAAAGTGCCCTTAGCCAAACTAAGTTCTTCAGAATTAGTCACTTAAACACGGCAAAGGAAATGTGGGAGGCCTTGCAGATTGATCATAAAGGAACCTCAGGAGTAAAAGACAGAAGAGTGGAAATGCTCGTTGAAGAATTCCATAAGTTTGAAACGGTTCATGGAGAAAAGATAAGAGATCTGGAGATCAGATTCACTCATCTCATCAATAATCTTGCTGCTCTAGGAAGAAAAATTCCAGAGAAGGAACAAGTCAGCAAGATTATGAAAGTATTAAAGGGTGATTGGCTTATGAAGGTCACTGCCATTCAAGAGATGCAAGGTGAATTAACAAAATCCATCACTGATTTGTTTGGAAGTCTTGCTGAATATGAGCCAACTCTGATAGCTCAAAGGGAAGCTCAAGGAAATCCTAAAAAGAAGTATATTGCCCTTGCTGTATCTGAAAGAGATGAAGATGATAGTGATGATGAAGATATGGCTTTCATGGTCAGAAAATTTAAGAAATTCTTCAGGAGAAGAGGAGGGTTCCAGAGGGGTGGTCCTAGCTTCAGAAAGGATTCTCAGAAAGAGAAAGCTTCTGTGTGCTTTGAATGCAAGAAGCCTGGTCACTTCAAAGCAGAGTGCCCAAGCCTCCAAAGATTCAAGGAAAAGGAGAAAAAGAAGGAGAAGTTCTTTGGAAAGAAGAAAGCATATGTATCATCCATCTGGGGTGATAGCTCAGATGAAGAAGCTAGTGATAATGAAGAAAGTGCAAATCTCTGCCTTGTTGCTCAAGAAGAATTAAGCGACACTGAGGTATATGATTCTGAACCAACTTACTCTGAACTTCAAAGCATGTATAATGAGATGCATACTAAATTAACTAAGCTTGCTAAGGAAGTTGTAGGTTTGAGAAAAGAGAACAAAGAACTCAACAAAAATATTTCCTCTGCTGCATCAAAAGTCCCTTCTGCGTTATCGATAGAAGAGCAGCTAGCGCAAGCTCCCAGAATTGAGCTATCGATAGCCACTCCTCCATCGATAGCAAATAATCCTCCAACAAAGTTTGACAGTTGTTCTCACTGTGAAAATTTGTTGAAGGAGAAAGAGAAGCTTTCAAATGCTTTAGAAAAATTTACAAAAGGCTCAGAAATGCTGATTTAACCATTTCCTAATCGCCTTGGGGGTTAAATGCAAAATATTTATATAACCAAGGATTGCACTATAATGGTGTGATCCCGGATCGTCTCTCAAGGAGCCTAATGACTAACCTAGGAAACTAAATGTCATGCAAATGAAGTATAAAAAGGGGTTTTGTTGGGTTTTAATATGAAATATGCAAAATGAGCCTAACTACAATATTTTTTCATCTTTTCTTTAATGAGGTGGAATGGTTGGATGGATGAAGTGAAATTGATGGAATGGATCTCTTGAGTCTAGGTGAGGTGACAAACAAAGGTTCAAATCATTTGGGGGATTAATTCATCAAGTCTAGTTAGAGAAATCCCCAAGCAACCACTAGGGGTCCACTAGCCCTAATCAATGACTAATTTAGCAACCACTTTCATAGCCATTACTTAGGGTTAATGTTAAAGTCCACTTGATGTGTGAAATACTTTGAGTCAAAACACTTGTGGCTCTCATAAAAATGCAATCACAATAATTATGAATGGAAGTAATCAATTAAGTCCACTAGCAACCACTAAAATAGAATTAACTTCATACAACCACAATGTAGATAAGAATTCAAAACTCAAGTGTTCAAAGCCCAAAATAAACACATATAGTTCATACACATACATATCCAAAATCTCAATCCAATACATAAATCCAAACATCTTCCAAGAGAGGTTCAAATAAACATAGAAGAAATCTTAAATACATATGTTAGAACAAAGAAAAACTCCCCTAATGAAGAACCCATGCTTGAAACACCATCAACCCATCCTCAAGAGATGAAGAGCTCCTCAATCCAACATAGAAACTCCAAGAGGAACCCTAAGAAGAAGCCCCATCCGAAAATCCATGGAAGAAGAGGGTGGAAGAAGGTAGAAGATGAAGATGCAGGTGGAAATGAGTGGGGAATGAAGGAATGGAAGGAAACCCTAGGAGAGGGGCTGTGTTTCGTGCCTGAGGGAGCTTCTGTCTGATTTTTCGGGTGTTAGAATCCATTTATACCGCCCTAGAAGCACTGAAAACGCGTCAATTTTCGCAGATTCTGGAGAGTTCGCCGTGGGTTCGCCGCGGCAAAACCCACGGTGAGCCAACATTAACTCTGGAACTTGGGGGAGAACCCGCGGCGAAACCCACGGCGAGCCAACATTAATTTTGTCTCTTCTTTTCTTCCTCGCCGTGACCTCGCCGCGGCTTCGTTGCAATTTGGCTCCTTAATTTGGGCATGCTTCTTCTATGATCTACAAGGAAAATCAAGCCAGAGGTAGCATCAAATGTTCTTGAAAATAGGTTAACAATAATTTATGCTAATTATGCCCAAATTTCCCTTGACTAGAATAACTTCCAACAAAGTGTGCAAAAGTCAGAAATTACCCTAATTAGGTGCAATTACCCCAAGAACATGCAATAATCTACTGATTTTATCAATGAAAAGTATATAAAAATATGGTGCAATCAAATGCTAAACATAATTATGAAGGATAAAAAAGCATTTAGAAACAAAATTGGAATAGGCTATGAGCCAAAGAAAGCTTCAAAGAAATGGGAAGAACCCAAGGTGAAACCATACTTAAAATATTTTAGAAAATTTTCAGAATACTCTTCACCTTATAGTTTTTGCAATTATTGTAATAAAAAGGGGCATACTCAATCAACCTGCAATCCAAGGAAATATGGAATTAGTGGTTCATATAAGTGGGTTCCTAAAGGAACTTATGTGCCTAAAGTTTTCACAAACTCAGAGGCAAAGACTAATCCTAAAGGACCCAAGAAAGTTTGGGTACCTAAATCTGTCTAAATTTGTGCAGGTGTGACTTAAAGCATCCAACAAAGGAAAATGGTATATTGATAGTGGATGCTCAAGGCATATGACTAGTGACAAGGACAAGTTCAACAATCTAGTGATTAAAGAATGAGCCAAAGTCGGTTTTGGTGGAAACCAAAGTGGAAAGATCACTGGAGTTGGGGAAGTTGGTCCTGTCAAGGATGTATACTTGGTGGATAGTCTGTGCCATAATTTGTTGAGCGTGAGCCAAAGCACTGACCATGGTAACTGGGTAATTTTTGACTCCAATGATTGCCTTATTGTTGATAAAAAGAATTTAGAGTTAAATAAAACTAATCTTAAGTGTAAACTAAAAGCAAATAGAAATGGTAATTTATACACTTTAGATTTATGCCAACAACTTGAAGAAAAATGTTTTTTTTCAAATGATGAAACCTGTTGGCTATGGTACAAAAGACTAGCTCATGTAAATTTTATTCAACTTGATAAGCTTGTTAAAAAGGAACTAGTCATAGGTATCCCCAGTTTTAAAACTAAACATGATTTAATTTGTGAATCCTGCCAAAGGGGTAAACAAACCAAGTCCTGTTTTAAAACCAAGAAGACAGTCTCCACAAGTAGGCCATTGGAACTAATCCATATGGATCTGGTTGGGCCTGCAAGAGTGAAAGGTCTAGGTGCAAGTCTATACACTCTTGTAGTTGTGGATGACTATTCAAGATTTACTTGGACTATGTTTCTTTCCTCAAAACATGAAGCTTTTGATGCCTTTTGTGTGCTTGCTAAGAAATTGCAAAATGAAAAAGGCATCAAGATTGTTGCAATCAGGACTGATCATGGAGGGGAATTTGAGAACAAAGAGTTTATGGAATTGTGTGATGAAAGTGGTATTGAACACAATTTCTCTGCCCCGCGTACTCCTCAACAAAATGGTGTTGTAGAGAGGAAGAATAGAGTGCTCACATAAATGGCAAGAAGCATGCTGAATGAGAAACAAGTTCCTTAAACATTTTGGGCAGATGCAATGAGCACAGCATATTACATCTCTAATAGAGCATACATCAGAAAAGGGATGGAGAAGACTCCATATGAGCTCTACAAAGGAAGGAAGCCCAACATTAGTCACCTAAGAACTTTTGGATCCAAGTGCTACATTCACAACAATGGGAAGGTAAACTTAGGTAAATTCGATCCTAAATCTGACATTGGCATATTTATAGGATATTCAAATAGGAGTAAAGCATATAGAGTATATAACAAAAGAACCCAGACTGTTGAAGAATCAATGCATGTAGTGTTTGATGAAACTCCTCAAGAAAAACAACACTGTGTTGATGAGGATGAAGATTTTTCTCAAGTTTTAAAACGTTCACTATCGATAGCCCCAGAGCCATCGATAGCAAACGCTGAAAATCAAAATTCTTCAAGCCTTTCAAAACCTTCCCTATCGATAGCACCAAAGCCATCGATAGTGAATTCTGAAGAAAATGCTGAAGATGATCAAGATGAAGCTAATGAGCCTCAATCTTCCATAAGACATCGTAGGCATCATCCTCCTGAATAAGTAATTGGAGAAATGTCAAAGGGAGTTAGAACCAGAAGGCAACTACAAAATGAAATAGAATTTTCTGCCTTTATTTCTGAAATTGAACCAACCTGTGTTGATGAAGCTCTTATTGATTGTGACTAAATAGTTGCAATGCAGGAAGAACTTAATCAATTTAAAAGGAATCAAGTTTGGGATTTAGTACTTAGACCAAGAAATCATCCTATTATTGGTACTAAATGGGTTTTCAAAAACAAACTTGATGAAACTGGTCAAATTGTCAAAAATAAAGCCAGATTAGTTGCCAAAGGATATAACCAAGAAGAAGGCATTGATTATGAAGAAACTTTTGCTCCAGTTGCAAGAATTGAAGCAATAAGGATTCTATTAGCTTTTGCATCCATAAAAAATATTAAACTTTATCAAATGGATGTTAAGAGTGCCTTTCTTAATGGGTATATCAAAGAAGAGGTATATGTTGAGCAACCTCCTGGTTTTGAAGAAAACTCTAAGCTTGATCATGTTTACAAACTTAAAAAGGCCCTTTTTGGTCTCAAACAAGCTCCAAGGGCTTGGTATGAAAGGCTTAGCACATTTCTCATTGAAAATGGTTTTTCTAGAGGAAAATTATATACTACCTTATTCATCATGCATAAAGATAAACACATGCTTATAGTTCAAATTTATGTTGATGATATTATTTTTCGTGCTACTAATGAAAAGCTTTGTGAAGAGTTTGCTAAGATGATGCAGGGAGAGTTTGAAATGTCAATGATGGGAGAATTAACATTCTTCCTAGGCCTGCAAATAAAGCAAAAGAAAGATGGCATCTTCATCTCCCAAACCAAGTATTGTAAGGAGATTCTCAATAAGTTTGGGATGGAGCAATCTAAGGATGAGGACACTCCCATGAGTACCTCTGCCAGTTTAGATGCAGATGTCAAAGGGAAAGTAGTTAATCGGTCTAATTATAGAGGAATTATTGGATCATTACTTTATTTAACAACTAGCAGACCTGATATTCAATTTAGTGTGGGAATGTGTGCTAGATATCAAGCAAATCCTAAAGAATCTCACTTAACCAATGTAAAAAGAATTTTGCGATATTTGCAAGGAACTCAAGAGCTTGGGCTGTGGTATCCCAAGGGAACTCAAGAGTACCTTCTTGCTTATTATGACTCTGATCATGCAGGTTATAAGACAGATAGAAAAAGTAGAGTGGTCAATGTCAATTCGTTGGTGGGTGTTTAGTTTCTTGGGCCAGCAAGAAACAAAATTGTGTCTCCCTTTCATCTACAGAGGCTGAATATATTGCAGCAGCAAGTTATTGTGCTCAAGTCCTGTGGCTTAAGCATCAACTTAGAGATTTGGGATTGGAATTTCCAGAAGTGCCTATTCTCTGTGACAACACCAGCACAATAAGCTTGGCCAAGAATTCAGTTCATCATTCCAGAACCAAGCATATTGATGTGAGACATCACTTTCTGAGAGATCATGTTCAAAAGAAAGATGTCAAGGTGGAATTCATTTCAACAAACTTGCAACTTGCTTATATCTTTACCAAACCTCTTGAGCCAGCCCAATTTATCTTCATCAAAAGGGAATTAGGAATGATAAATCTAAACGAGTTGTAAATATATCTGAAATATTCTGAATTTAATCTCATTATATTCATGCAGATTAATCACTAACTTAGGCATCGGAGTGCCAAATCTTAAGTTTTTGCAGGGCTGACCTATCGATAGTGAGGTTCACTATCGCTAGCATATGCAGGGCAAAGCTAAGGTTGAGCAAAGATTACCATCGTTGGCCACAAGCATTATCGATAGCAAAGTCAGCTATTGATAGAAGGAAGGAGTGAGTGATAAAAGTCACTTGCTCAGCGTGGGATCATGCCTGCTAGCGATAGCAGCTCATACTAGCGATAGCAAGTCACTTAACAGGTCAGAATGCGAAACGTTAGCTGATGTACTTCACTAATGGTAAACCCTAAACCCTAAATCTATAAAGCTAGGTCATTTGCATTTGCATTCATTCACGAATACTCATTTTCTCTTCAACTCAAAAAAAAAACTCTTTGAGCATTGAAGCATACATTCTCAAATACCTTGTTTTTCCAAAACCCTAAAATGGCAAGAACCAAAGTTCCCTCTGCCCCAGCGACTTCTAGCGCTAACCCATCCTCCAAATCCGCGAGCAAAAGGGCTCGTATCCAGAAAACTGTTTCATTCTCCAAAGAAGTGAATGAAGACAACCCCAACGTCTGAAAGGCAGTACATTTGATATATCTTATGCGAAAGACCCTCTGAGAGCTCCAAGCACATTCTTTGCAGAGAAGGGAACCCTAGATAAGGCTGCTGTATGGGTAGATTTGGAATATTTCAAGTAACATGGTTTTGATCTTGATAACTGGTTGCTTCCCTACAAGAACTAGCTAAATGTGAAGAATGACTACAATGAAGAAGTGCTGAGGTAATTCTACTCGAGTCTAAAAGCCATTCCAGAGTACAAGAAGGGAAATCTGGTAAATGTTTCTTTTGAAGCCATTATACGAGGAAGAGGCATCATTTTTGGTTGGGTGGCTATCAACAAAATCTTGGGAATCCTTGGGGAAGAATACAACAAGTAGTATCTGCCTGAGAAGTTCTCTGATGATCAACTGGCAGAAATATATGAGACAACCACAAATAAGCCAGCAGACATGCCAGTCATTAACAGGATCCTTCACTACGTGTACATAAGGATCATGACTCACAAGTTTGGCAACTTCAGCAGCTTCCCAAAGATTGACAACCCTTGGCTTCCTAATCTGATCAGTAAAGTTCCCCTCAATCCAGGCCAGATGGTGTGTATGGAGCTACACAGGTTTCTATGTGATAAATCTCCCAAGGCTCCTCTCCCATACCCTCAGCTCATATCTCACATCCTAGTATACTCAAAGATCAAATCTTTAAGGAAAAGTGAGAACAAGAAATGCAAACAGCTGACGACCACTACTCTCAAGAAGATGGGAATTCCTATGAACATCAATGGTGGTGGCTCTGTCTATGAATCCCAGGCTTCTCATGCTCCTTCTTCCCAAGCTCAGCCTGATACAGTTGAAGAAGAGGCTCAATCAAGAAGAGCTCCTCCTCCTCCGGCCTCAGTCAAAACCTCTGCCTTCTCTAGTGATGCCATTAAAGAAATTATCTTCAGACTATCCGCTGAGTTCAACTTGGCCTTGGAAGCCCAGAAAGCAGAGCTCATGAAGCCAATCATGGAACTCAAAGCTCGGGTCAAGAATTTGGAAGACTCCCTGTGTCTTGTTCCTGATGATATCCTGCACAAGGCAGCATCTCCCCATAAAGGTACATCACCATCACCAAATCTCTCCCCTATTCACCATTCCTTCTCACCTTTACACTCCCCACACCACTCCTCTACTCCCTCTTCTAATAGTCCACCCAATTCTCCTCTTCAAACTCATCACTCACCAACCTCAAAACTCACCCAAGTCCCAACACTTTTTGAATCTCAAGCCCCTATAGCTAATCCATCTCCTAGCGCTAGCCCACACACACAAATTCCCACCTCTCCTATTGCTCATACCTCCCCTAGCGTAAGTCCATACTCCCTAGTCCCTCCAACTCACCAAACCCCTATCGATAATCCTCCTATTAGCGATAGCATTCCTACTCCTACCACTATTCCTAGCCCTCCTATCCCTCAACCCTCTATCTTTTCTCCCATCCCTGTCCACCCTCTTCTCCCTGGTGATGATGACAAAAAGGGGGAGAATCATCCAGCTTTTAAGATAATATTCCTGAGGATACTGAGTAGATTGAGGACGTAATTAGAAACATCGCGCGGAGCTACATGGCGTCTGAGGACCACATTACTCCTCCTTAAACCTCTAATAAGCCTCAGGCCCAAGCTGCTAAAGCTACAGAAGTGGACCTGCTTGTAGAAGCATTTGTGATAGCAGACAAGTATGGGATTTCTCCAAGTGTCTTGACTGCCAAACCAATCCCAGTTTCTATTCTTCCTCCTAGAACTGATGGAGAAATAACAATCCAGGACAAGCCAAGCACTGGAGATAAGTTTCAAGATAACATTCAGAAATTGCTAGTGTCTGAGGCTAAGAAAAACAAAAGCAGAGAAAGGAGCAAGAGGAAATCCAGAGAAGAAGTCTCCTTCAAAGTCATCCCAAAGGCTACCCCTAAGGCTCCTAAAGCTCAAAAGATAAAGAAAGTAGCTCCAACTCGTCCTCGCAGACCATCAAGAGAAGAAAAGAAAGTTCTTGCTGAAATCTTGAAACAGAAGAAGGAGGACCTTGCCAAAGCTCTAAAGGAAGTAGAGGATGCAAAGAAAAAGGGCAAGAAGGCTGCTAAGGCAAAGAGGAAAGCAGAAAAAGAGGCTGCTAAAGCAGAGAGGGAAGTAGAAATAGCTGCAGAAAAGGCAGCAGAGAAGAAGAGAAAGGAAATTGCTCAAGGAAAAAGGGCATGGAGATACAAAAGAAGGTTTCATTCATCCAAGACTAAAGAAGCTACAGCCATCTCCATTACTGAACCTTCTGAAAATCCTGAGCAAGCCAAGTCTGAGCTAGTAAGAGTTAAGAAAGAAAAAGCTAAGCGAGACAAACTCCAGCAAGACAAATTCTTCTACTCAGATTCTTCTATCTCTGACTATCCTGATGAGGAATACATAGCCACTCCCTCCGGTGACAAATTTGACAATGAGGGTGCTTTAGTCTTTAAAAATCATTCTGCATATGCATCATACATGGCCAAAACTAATGTACTTCCTTTTGCAAAGTTAATATGACATATACTCTTATGTGTTACACTATTTATATGCTCTAAACATATTTTATCTGATATGTTTTTTTACTTATGTTTTGTCATCATCAAAAAGGGGGAGAATGTTAGAATCTTAAGTTTTGATGAGGACTGGACCCTATAAATAACATAAGAAAAATGAACAGATAGCATATAACTTAGTCTGAAAAGAATCAAGGTATATGACTAAGAAAAGTATAAGTTATCTAAATGTTGATCAAGTAAAGTCCTATAGATAACAGATACACTATCGCTAGACTGAGAGCCTATCGCTAATAGTTGAAGAGATAAGGATAATAATAGCTAATGAAGTCTTGGCAATCAACTGAAAGTAAACATTCCTATCGCTAAGAACTTCACTATCGCTAAGGTCTCTTAATAGAAAAGACTGATTAGAACAACTCAGTATTAAACCATAGTCACTAGCGATAGCACGAATAGCTATCGATAGCAGAACACTTGGACATTCAGATGAGTTACTAGGTAGAGATAATGACAACCTATCAATAACATAGTTTCTAGCGATAACAAGTTTAGCTATCGATAATGATATCACTTACTTAACATTTTGATAGCTAATGCATTATCTATATACACTGAACTAAAGAATCCTACTAGCGATAACACCAACTATGCTTCACATGAATACTTGTTTAGCTAACAGTCTAAGTGCAGGATTAACACTATGAAGCTAACGATAGCATGGGATGCTAGCGCTACTGAAAAAGCTGCTACATAAGTACAATGTTGCAGGTAGTTGGTAGTCACAGTCTCTATCTCTCATAGCTCATCTTCTGCAAGAATTAAATGAAGTAAGAGACGAAAGATGACTAAAATGAAGACCAGCATTAAATGCCAACTGCTAGGAGCTTCCAACGGACATATTCAAACGGATTCATGAAGCTGAAAGAAAAAGGAAAACTGTGAAGAGATATAAAAGCCAAGTCTTGAGCATTTATGATGCAGAGAACAAACTGACGAACTAGCATTCATTATTTCTCATCTACTCACTGCTCAAGGTCTTATTACTCTTAGTGAGATTATTTTGTACTTCAGTGATTAACAAAATCTGTTCATTAAGTGAACGCATTTATTGAAATCCTCTACTGTTTGAGGTTGTTCTTAAGTCTGGGACTTTAGAACAGGGTTGTAGTCTTACAACTTGTAAGGGGGAGTGTTTAGAGGAAGTCTAAAACTCTGTCTTGTAAAGGTTGGCAGGTGAACATGGTTTGTAAAACCTGTTGCTTAGTGGAACCCAACGAGGAGTTGGATGTAGGCAGTGTTTGGCCGAACCAGTATAAAGGATTGTTGATTGTGCATGATTGTTATATGATTTTAACCACTAATAATGGGAAATTAACATTTGATTTAGGAGAATTCTATGAGAATTAAGTACAATTGCATGTATAGTTCATATTTAAGAAGTTAATTGCAAACTGATGATAATTTGAGCATATTAGGCTTTTAAATTGTGTAATCCACATTCATGAACTTAAAAATACCTCATATATACTTTATTTTTCCATTATAGGTGCAAGGATGAGGCCACAAATGATGAAAGAAGCAAAAGAACAAAGAGGAGAAAAGACCCAGAACTTTATAAAAGTTTGCAATTTAGTCCCTCCTCACCTTGGAACCTCCACAGCAAGGGCCACGGCCAAGGACAGAAAAGGCACCAGAATAAGTAGCCTTGCCGTGGAACCTCCATAGCAAGGGGTAAGGCGAGGGCACAAATCCTGAACATAACAGGAAATTCTTAATTCGAATTTATTTCCTTGTTTTGGCAATTTGGTCTTCTTCCATTATTTCCTAATCAATATTTTCAACCCCAATAAGTAACCTTAGTCCAGATTAAGATTAGAAAGTTTCCAAATCAATTATTTCCTATCTTGACTAGGTTTCTTGAAGATTGGTTGATTGGGTCTTCCCCAATCCTTTCCTAATTGTTTTGGGAGATCAAAATAGGCAACCCTAGGCCAATTTGGATGGTTTATAAATTGTTTTTAGTACCAGAGATGGGGAGGACGAAAATTACCACCCAAGAACACTCCAATTCTATCTTCCATTCCACCACCACTCACCACAATCCCTTCCATTCTCTTGCCCTCAAGCCTCTGCATGAATTCCACTCTTCCATTCACTCATCTACACCAATTTCACTCATCCCACCTTAATCCCTTGGCTTCCAAATCCAAATTCCATTCAATCATGTTCAAGAGCATGAGTGGCTAAGTTCTTCGTGGGGATCTTGATGGAGAACAGCAACCGGAGCTTCAACGTTTCTAATGAGGAGTTATTTAGTTTCTCTTGTCTAAGTCTTATTATATATTTCAATCCCTTTTGTTATATGTAATGGGTCTTGGAACAAGTGTGCTTCATTGTTTGATCTTTTGTTTAAATGGTCATGCATGTAATTAAGAGATGTCTTTTATATGTATGAACCTAAGTGTTGTTTTCTTGATTTTATGCAATATGGATATGCTTCATTTATATTCCCTTTGGATTTCTAGAATATGTTGAATGCATGCGCGATTGTATGTGTGTTTAGACACTAGGTCCAACGTTAGATGGTTCGATTTACTTCTAACGAGAGTCTCCTTGCATGTTTATCATGAATCCTCACTACCAAGTTGAAACTTAACGATTGCCTATTTAATTAATTGAATGAGTGATGCGCCACGTTAGTTGATTAAGTAGGTTAATTGGACTAAGAGCGATTGCCTTAGGTTTTGCATTAGAACTTAGTTTAAAAACTCCCATATCATTTTACAAGCTAGGAAGGTTGCCCAATTCATCAAGAGACCCATGTTCATCTCAATAGTTTTCACAAATCCATTTTAATTGCTTTCTTTAATAACAAAAATCCGAAAAAGAATCTAGTTTAGTTTCCTTAATTAAAATCTCAAAAACCCCGACTTTATAGCTTTTCATGCATTTAGTTTCCTAGGTTAGTTCATTAGGCTCCTTGAGAGACGATCCGGGAAAGCACCACTAGTGCAATCCTTGGTTAATTAAATTTTGCATTTGAACCCCAAGGCGTATTAGGAAAGGCTCAAATCAATGGCGCCGTTGCCGGGGAGTCATTTTTGACTCCTAGGTTAGCTAAGTGTCAATTGCTTATTGACAAGGGGTTAGTAGCATTTTAGGTTAGTTTTAGCTCATATAGTTGCATTTAGGTTTTAGTTTAGTTTTAGGTTGCATTGATAAAATTTAAAAATCCAAAAATATAGTGTTCTTGATCTTGTGCTTGATTTCTACTATTGTGCTTGTGGTGTATTGCTGGTTTCTTGCACCATTTGAGTGAAACTTGTTTGACTAGTTGCTGCTGTGTGATTTTTGCCTTGATTGGTTGAGCTTGTATTTGTGCATCACATACTCATATTTTGCATTACACTCATTTTTTCAACCAAAACCACTCAACTCAATTAAGTCATTTTCTAGTATTTGGACTTGTGAGGCCATTTGCACCAAATTTTATACTCAAATTCTTGAACTTGTGCATTTGGTCAATTTTCAAAGAGGTAGTTTCTTGCAATTTGGCACTTTGGAGGTGAAATTTGGTTCTAGGTGATTTTCAAGTGTTTTGACATTTTTCCTAAGCTCCCTCAACTTATTTAAACTTGTTTCAATAATTGGTTTGTGTTAAAATTGCTTAGAATCAATTTTGGACTTAATTCCCTCTTTGTTGTCAAATTGCAGAATTTCACTGTCAAATTTTTCTGAGCCTCGCCTTACCCCCTCCAAGGCAAGGGCCACAGCCAGACATAGAAACCACCCTTCTGGTTTTCTGCACTAATTGCATTTTGCACCACTTTTTCCCCAATTCAAATCCAATTGATCTCAAATTTTGCACACACATTCTAACCATAATTTGTGACTTGTTTGCATTGGTTTCACTCATATTTCATATTCCTATCATTAATTTGACTTGTGAGTGTTATTTTGGTGAATTTGGGGATTGTTGGTTGCTATCTTTGTGCATATCTTGCATTTCTTGCATACACTTGCTGTCTGTTCCTTGTGTATGACTAGAAGCACTACTAGTGAGTCTGAATTATTGCCTGAAAACCCTGAGATTGAGTGTCACCTTACCCAGTTGAGGAAATCTAATAGAACCACTGCTTCACTCACGAGGTAGTTGTAGAGGACACATCTTCTAGCGACTCTAGTGACCAGGAACATAACACTAAGTCTGACTTAGACCTCCCAGCTATGGACATACCCAACAACCAAATTAACCAAGTTGTGCTTGGAATGCCGGACATACCCAACATACCAAATCAAGGTGTAGAGCCACCTAGGAACCAAAATGGGGGTCACTGTTTGCATGTTCACAATGGTAATGTGGATGGGATACCACATGGAGCTAGGAGAACTATTAGGGATGCCACTACTGCAAATTTTGATTATAATCCATTTATGAATGCATTCCCTAATATTAATGATGGTTATGAAATTAAGGGTTTATTGATTCAGTCCTTACCCAAGTTTCATGGTTTGCAGTTAGAGGAACCACACTTGCACTTGGATGAGATATACATTCGCTGCAGTTCTATGTTGCCAGCTGGCGCGCACATTGATGATGTTATGTGGAGGGTGTTCCACCTTACTCTTGAGGGCAAAGCAAAGGAGTGGTACATGAGCTTGCCACGAGTTGCACCTGCAGCTCTACTCTCTTGGGCTAATTTGATGAGTGCCTTCTTTGAGAGTTTCTATCCATCTACTCGGACCTCAGCTAGAAGGAAAGAGATAAATGGGATTATGCAGGATGTAGATGAGTCACTTTATGACTACTGGTCTAGATTCCAAGATTTGCTACAATGCTGCCCACATCATCAAATACCCGAGGAGCAGCTTGCTCAAAATTTCTATGATGGGTTACGTGAGAAAGAGCAAGAGAAGCTGAATTCTGCTGCTGGTGGTTCCTTTATTGATATGATTGTTGAGGAGGGTTGGGACCTAGTCAGAAAGTTAGCCCTTACTAAGCAACAGCATGGTATATCTCGGAGATCTGTCCGGGACCTTGATAGGGTTGAGGCTACTTCTTTCCACATCCCTCAGATGGAGAAGTTTGAGTCTAAGCTTAATGCTATTTTGGACCGTGTCTCTGGTCCTTCTTCTTCTTCTTCGTCAGGCCACGCGGCAGGTAACGAACTTGTAGCCCTCTCTTGTGATTTTTGTGGATCTGCTATGCATGTATCTTGTAATTGTCCCTCCAGGTATGAGGATTGTAATGCCATGTTCCAAGGATGCCAGGGAGGTGGAAATTCACGTTGGGATCCTTATTCCAATACTTATAATGAGGGTTGGCGTCAAAACCCTAAGTTCTCATGGAGGCAGGATAGTGATGCACCTAGGCCATTTAATCGCTCAGGCCAAGGTGAAAGTTCAAATCAAATAGTTCCTGCTAGGCCTGATAAATTTGATGAGTTGACTAAGATGATTAGAGGCCTTGATTCTAAATTAGACAAGAGTGATGCTAGATTCCAGCAGCTTGAGACAAAGAATTCTAATATGGAGGAATATGTTACAAAATTGTCTAATTCTCTTAGTGAGCTGCAGGCACAATTCAGTGGTTCTATTCCCTCTAATACTGTAATGAATCCAAAAGCCCTTAATGCTATAAATTTGAGAAGTGGGAAAACACTTGATCTTGCTCATCCAACGAAAGGGGTGCAGTTTGAGACTGTTATAGTGGATGAGGAACCTGTTGATTAGGAGATTGTTGCTGATAGCCCTCCTCTAAGCCCTTTGAATCTGGGGGCATCTGAGAGTGCCAAGGAGAGGAAGCTGCTTGAGAGGCGCAGTATTACCATGAAGGAGCAGGCTGCTGATGAGGTTCTTGAGGCACCCACATCTCTTAAAAGATCAAAGCTTCTGAGCTTACATGAGCATAGAGAGTCGAGTTCCAGCAATGACCTAGCCAAGTCTCCGGCTAGGGAGGTAACACTTTCTAAACTTCCTTTTCCACATGCTTTCATTAGAAGTAGGAAGAGATTAGATGATAAAACTGAAAAAGAGATGCTTGATTTGTTTGGCAAGTTGCATGTTAATGTTCCATTTTTTCAGCTTGTTAAATCCATGCCTAGTTATTGTAAGTTTTTGAAAGAGCTGTGCACTAACAAAAGAAAATTCAGACCTAATGAGCGCATTCAATTGAATCCTAGTGTGTCTGCTTTATTTAAACCTCAGTTGCCAGTTAAATGTAAGGACCCTGGATCATTCATGATTCCATGCACTATAGGGAACTTGACAGTCAATAATGCATTGTTGGATCTAGGAGTAGCTATAAATGTGATGCCTAGTGCGATTTTCTCTACTTTAGGCATCACAGGTTTGAAAAAGACTAGTGTTATTTTACAATTAGCCGATTGCACACTCCGGTATCCACAAGGCATTCTTGAGGACATACTTGTGAAAGTTAAGGATTTGGTCTTTCCTGCTGATTTTTATGTTTTAGACACTTCTAATGACCCGAGTGAGTTGACTATCATTCTTGGTAGACCATTCATGCGGACTGCTAGTTCTGTTATTGATATGAGAAATGGTTTGATAACTATGGAAGTAGAAGATCATAGAATTAGTTTTAACATGTATGAGACTATGCGACACCCTTATGAGGACTATTCTTTGCTTGATGTTAGTGTGCTTGATATTGCTGTTGAGGATGCCATAGAAGAGCATGAGTTAGGTTTGCATTCATATGATTATATCTCTGACCTAGATTCTTATGACTCTTATTTCTCTTCATTGCCTTATGTGTTTTCTCTCTCATCTTTGAGTAGTGATGTGAATGGTCTTGAGTCCCTTATGCTTGATAGTTTGCTGTCTATTAGTGGGAATGTCTCTGTGCTTGATGATTCCATCTGTGACATGAGTTCCACTAACCTCTCCTTGTTGAGTGATGACTGTTCTGTAGAGTCTGGTAGTTTGTTCAGTCCTGTAGGTACCAAGAACGTTCGAGAAGTAGAGTTTGAGTAGGAAAACCATGATGTGAACTTCCAGGGGATAGCCCTCAATCCAGCCCCGATGACTCCCATTGCTCCCATCAGGCCTACTCCTCATCTGGTTTTAGGGCCACTTTCTTTACCTTCTCCTTCTGATTCACTTTCTAGACCTAGAATCTCCTCCCATACCCTGCGTTTTTTAAATGATCTTATTATGCAAAGTGATACAGGTGTGCGGAGTGGAGGAAAAATTGAGGTAGTCGCTGTAAGTAGTCAACCAGTGGTTGATTCGGCTACTTGGACACCATATTGTAGTGTGGATGATGCTTTCCCCAAGGCAGTTGCTGCGATAGACCAACCAGTGGTTGGTTCAACGCTTGGGAAGACCAATGGTCAAGTGGTAAGTACTATTGAGCCTTGTTCTAGCCGTGTAGGCGGGTCAACAAAGGGAAGCTTTTCTATGCCTGCTGTTTTTCCTTCCCTTGTTCCTTCTATTGTTGAACCCCCTTCCCTTGAACTTAAGCCTTTACCTAGTAATTTGAAGTATGCTTTTCTTTCTTCCGATGATACGCTGCCTGTGATAATCTCTAGTGATTTGATGGCGGGCGAGGAAGCGCAGCTGTTGAATGTTTTGAAAAAGTATAAAAAAGCTATTGGCTGGACATTGGCAGATATTCCGGGTATAAACCCAATTGTTTGTACTCATCGTATTTTATTATAGGATGATGCTAGGCCTCTTAGGCAACCCCAGCGACGGTTGAATCCACTCATTTTAGATGTTGTCAAAAAGGAAGTTACCAAACTCCTTAGTGCTGGAATAATTTATCCGCTTTCGGATAGCGAGTGGGTTTCATCGGTGCAGGTGGTACCTAAGAAGTCTAGGATCACCGTTGTTAAAAATGAAAATGATGAACTTATTCCCACGAGAGTGCAAAACAGTTGGCGTGTGTGCATTGATTATAGGAAACTGAATGATACCACTAGAAAAGACCACTTTCCCCTTCTGTTCATCGATCAGATGTTGGAACGATTGGCGGGTCGCAGTCATTACTGCTTCCTGGATGGTTATTCTGGGTACTTTCAGATTCCCATAGCGCCCGAGGACCAAGATAAAACCACTTTTACTTGTCCATTTGGTATGTTTGCATATAGGCGCATGCCTTTCGGTTTATGTAATGCGCCAGGCACATTCCAGAGATGCATGATGAGCATTTTTGCTGATATGCTCAATGATTGCATGGAAGTATTTATGGATGACTTCACAGTCTTTGGAGATTCATTCCACACGTGCCTAGAGAGTTTAGAGAGGGTACTCGCTAGATGTGTCCAGAAAAATTTGGTTTTAAATTATAAAAAGTGTCATTTTATGGTTTCTCATGGTATTGTTTTAGGACACCTTGTTTCTAGTCATGGTATTGAAGTTGACAAGGCTAAGACCGAGGTGATAGCGACCTTGTCTTATCCCACATGCTTGAAAGATCTTCGATCTTTCTTGGGACATGTAGGCTTTTATAGGCGCTTCATCAAGGATTTCTCTAAGATAGCCTTACCCCTCTCTAAATTGTTATAGAAAGATGTTGATTTTGTTTTTGATAATGATTGTGTGCTTGCATTTGATATATTGAAAAATAAGCTGCTTGAACCACTTATACTTGCTACTCCAGATTGGTCTTTACCCTTTGAGTTGGCGTGTGATGCATTTAACTTTGCAGTTGGTGCCATGTTGGGCCAACGAAGTGATAAACAACCACATGTAATTGCATATGCCTCTAAAACTTTGGATACTTGTCAAAGAAATTATACTACTACTGAAAAAGAGTTGTATGCCATTGTTTTTGCTCTAAATAAGTTTAGGCAATATCTGTTGCATTCTCCTATTGTGGTATATACTGGTCATGCAGCTGTGAAGTTCCTCTTCACCAAGAAACATTCTAAGCCGAGACTGCTTTGTTGGACACTGCTAGTCCAAGAATTTTGCCTTCAGATCAAGGATAGAGCCAGTAGTGCCAACCTTATAGCAGATCACTTGAGCTGCCTTCCATAAAACACAAGGGGAGTTGATTGTTCTGATTTGACTTGTGATGATTTTCCTGATTCCTCTCTCTGTGCTATTTCTGTTGATACACCGTGGTTTGCTGCTATTGTTAATTATTTGGTGAGTGGACTCACTCCCGGTGATATGTCTTCTTTTCAGGTCCAGAAGATGAAGCAGGAGTCCCAACATTACATATGGGACGATCCTATTCTTTGGAGGATTTGTCAGGACCAAGTGACTAGGAGATGTGTTACCGATGATGAATTTGCTGCGATTCTTACTTCTTGTCATTCAGTTGTATGTGGTGGGCACTATAGCTCATAGAAAACAGCTAGAAAAATTTTAGAGTCTGGTTTTTATTGACCTTCTATTTTCAAAGATGCTTCTGATTTTGTTAGGTCATGTGATGTATGTCAATGTTTTGGGCGGGGTGTGAGCAAAAGAGATGAATTGTCTCAAAAAACTATTTCGTTTTGTGAGCCATTTGATGTTTGGGGTATTGATTTTATGGGTCTTTTTTCATCTTCCCGTGGTTTTTCATATATATTGCTAGCTGTCGACTACCTTTCTAGGTGGGTTGAAGCTATTCCTACCCGGGATGATGATGCTCCAACCGTGTCTAGATTTTTGAAAACTAACATTTTTAGTAGGTTTGGAGTTCCTAAGGCCCTAATCAGTGACAGAGGCACCCACTTCTGCAGCAAGCTTCTTAATAGCTTGCTTGCTAAATATGGGGTTTCCCACAGAGTCTCTAGTCCCTACCACCGGCAAACGAATGGTCAAGCTAAAGTGTCAAATCGTGAGGTAAAGAAGATACTTGAGAAGATTGTGAAGCCGAGTAGGAGTGATTGGAATCAGCGACTTGATGAGGCACTTTGGGCCTATCACACTGCATTCAAGACACCCATAGGAATGTCACTTTACCGGTTGGTGTATGGTAAGGGTTGCCACCTTCCGGTAGAGGTTAAGCATAAGTCCTATTGGGCGGTGACATTGTGCAACATGGAGATGGATGCAGCTGGCAAAAAGAGAGCTCTACACATTCAAGAGCTGGATGAGTTGCGACTTAATGCCTATGAGAATTCGAGGTGATACAAAGCTAAGACCAAATTGCTTCATGATCGAAATCTAGTTAACAAGAGCTTTAAAGTTGGTGACTTAGTTCTCATGTACCAAGCCCGTTATCGTCATGGTCGTGGTAAGCTGAAATCAAATTGGTTCGGGCCGTATTGTGTGACTAAGGTTAATCCATATGGTATGATAGACCTTGTGGATGAGGAGACTGGTAATACTTTCCAAGCTAATGGTCATCTCCTTAAGGTCTACCATGGTGTTGCAATAAAGCCTCCTTGAGGCCAGGTTGTTCCTTTCCTTTACTCTTTTACTTTACACTACATAATTGATTTGATGCTTTTTTGACTGACGTGGTGTGTAGTTTAAGTGTGGGGGAATGGGATTCACCAGTAGAATAGTAGTTTGTTTTGTTTTTGATTTTGTTTTTTTGTTTTTGGTTCCTCATATTTTTGTTGATGGTTGTCCACGTTTACAGGTGTTGTTCCTCTTTGGTCTCTGATAGTATTGTATTTTAAACATTGAGGACAATGTTTCGTTTAAGTGTGGGGGGGGGTAGATGTGTATTTTGAGGATTTCTTGCATGATTTCCCATAATTTGTGGTTTTGGGTGAACTTTGAATGTTTTTGAACTAATTTTAAAATTTTTGGCTTGAAGTTGTTCTTGACTTGTCTATTATGCACAAAGGGTCGCATTTGTCATAGTGGATTTGTTAAGAGTAAATTCAAGTGCTTTTTTAAAATGTTTTTGTGAAAACCTAGTTCACCACACTTTTTGAAGACTTGTGCAAGAAGAGACCCATCTTAGGATGTTTTGTTATCTTGGACTTTGGATAGATTTTACAATGTTTTTGTCCTTTATTTTCCAATTTTCAAGAGTTGGATTTGAGGTATGTTCAGGATATATATAGTGGAGACTGTTGTGTTAATAGATTGTTGAATGGTAATTTGTGAGCTTATTCCTGCTGAGAGGTTGTTTTGGGCCAAATGAATTTGAGTGCATACTTGCTTAGATATGCTAACTTCTAGAACTTGTCTCAATTATTAGGTTAAGCTGCTTTAGTCATACATGATGAACATGATAGAGGCACTCATTCCATATATCCATATGTCCATTTCAACTACTGCCAACTAGTGTCTTTCATGAGTAGGGCATATTTCTAAAATTGCATCCAGGTTCTAAATGCTATGATTGCACAACTCCGCTGGCTCTCTAAGCTTGACTTAGTAACCGGGGGCACTTCATCACCAATGTTGGCACTCGCGTCAAACGGTCAAGGCAAGGAGATTTATGAGTTAGACCAAAGGTCTCTTGATGCTTTGTTCGAGTAACTGAGTAACCAGCGTTGCATTACCCATGTGCAAAGTCACGTCAAGAAATAACAATAATAAGGATGCTTGTAATTTGTTTGGTTCTTAGTCATGGATGACATCTTTCCACTACCATAATCTTAAGTCCTCGTGATTCTTTGTGTGTGTGCTAAACTAGTGGAGATTGAGAATTGTTGCAAGCATATGGTAAGTTCCATGTTAAGCAAGTAGAGAGTGAATAACCCATAAGGCGAGATTGTGCAAAATATTTTTGAGTGTGCTCACTTATTGCTATTTGATTCTCAATTGCATTAATAGTTCTCTCCTTTATATGCCTAGAACATGTCTTGTTCCAATTATAGATCATTGATTATCTTAGGCCTTTACCATTGGGAGTCGATGCTTTGCCCAGGAGTACAAAGGTTTAAGTGTGGGGGAATGATTGTGCATGATTATTATATGATTTTAACCACTAATAATGGGAAATTAACATTTGATTTAGGAGAATTCTATGGGAATTAAGTACAATTGCATGTATAGTTCATATTTAAGAAGTTAATTGCATACTAATGATAATTTGAGCATATTTCCACATTCATGAACTTAAAAATACCTCATATATACTTTAATTTTCCATTATAGGTGCAAGGATGAGGCCACAAATAAAGAAAGAAGCAAAAGAACAAAGAGGAGAAAAGACCCAGAACTTTTTAAAAGTTTGCAATTTAGTCCCTCCTCGCCTTGGAACCTCCACAGCAAGGGCCACGACCAAGGACAGAAAAGGCACCAGAATAAGTAGCCTTGCCGTGGAACCTCCACAGTAAGGGGTAAGGCGAGGGCACGAATCCTGAACATAACATGAAATTACTAATTTGAATTTATTTCCTTGTTTTGGAAATTGGGTCTTCTTCCATTGTTTCCTAATCAATATTTTCGACCCCAACAAGTAACCTTTGTTAGAATGATAAGTTTTGATGATAACTAAACATAACTTAGGCATATGGAAGGGCTATGATAAGATCAGAAATATCTTAGGATAATCTAATAGAAAATCCTATGTCTTGATCAATCGATCAGGGATAGATTACAAGTCAAAGAACTTAAGCTTAATCGATTAGAGATAAATCAGATAGCGCCCAATCGATTAGAGGCCCCTGTAATCGATGAGAGAAAGATAGACCATTCGATTAGGAGAAATTGGAGTAATCAATTAGAGTCATCTAATCGATTAAAGATACCATAGCCTAATTGATCAGAGTCCAATAATCGATTAAGAGAAAATTGCCCAATCGATTAGAGAGCGTTAATCGATCAGAACATATTCTAAGCCTAATTGATTAGAGAGTATTAATCGATTATAGGAAATTTAGTAATCGATTAGAGAAATCATGTAATCTGAATGTAATCTGTTTGTAATCGATTAAACCTGCCTAATCGATTAGGCTTCCCCTGTAATCGATTAGGCGCATGAATTTCTAATCTATTGCTCAGTGATGCAGGACATAATATATGCTTAATCGATACGTAATCGATCAGTCACCAAGCCCTGTGATCGATTAAAGGCTGTAATCTGAGTGGCGATGCGAAATATTCAAAATCAATGAAAAGCCTATTTTTAGCTTTCCAAGTACAGAGTTGTTCAGACCTGCTTAAGGAAGTTTACGTTAGGACACAATTTGATCAAAAGAGCCGTTGGAACTCACCTACCCTGTCAGCGATAGATGAAGAGAGATGAGCTAAAGCAAAATCAAGTACAATGGAGTAAATGCATAGCAGAATACATCTCCCATACTCCACCAGATCATCCAACTCTCTTGATATGTTCAACGGCCAAAATATCAATGGATATATTTCCAGACGAAACTATAAATTCAATTGGGTAGAAGTTAGTTGAAAGAATTGATTGCCACATTGATTGTTTTTATCTACTGCATTCAATACTTATTGTTCTCATACTCTTAAGTGTGTAACACAATCTGTTCAATTTGAGTGAACAATTATTCTGTATTCATTACCAAAGTGAGATTTACTCTTAAGATAGTGGGATTTTAAGAGTAGGGTGTAAACTTACAAAGAGTAAGGAGGAGTGATCAGTAAAGAGAGGAGTTCTTGATGTCACTTGTAAAGGCTATCAAGAGCCTGATTTAATCTTGAGGGATTAGTGGAACCCAACTGCAGGTTGGAGAACTAGACGTAGGCCAAGTTTGGGCTGAACCAGTATAAACTGTGTTGTTTTATCAGAGTTAGATTTTGAAAGCACAATTCACCCCCCTCTTGTGCATTCCTGCCTGTTACATTTGGTATCAGAGCCTGGTCTTCTCAGATTCCACTGATCCCACGATCAGGAGAAGAAAAGATCTATCATGGTAGGATATGATAACGTGCTCCCAGAAGGCAGCTCAATCAACAAACCTCCTGGATTCAATGGTGAACATTATACCTTTTGGAAGATGAAAATGAAAGTGTTCATCAAATCATCCGGGTATGATCTTTGGAGGATAGTTGAAGAAGGAAATCTTGTTCCTATGAAAACTGAAAATGGAGTTCAAGTGCCAAACCTCCCTCAGGAGATGACGGATGATCACAAAGGAGACCTGGAACTCAACAGCAGAGCGGTCTTGATTCTTCAGAATGCCCTAAGCGAAAAAGAATACTTTAGAGTATGTCATTTGGAGACTGCAAAAGAAATGTAGGATGCCCTAGTAGTTGCTCATGAAGGAACCAGTGGTGTAAAGACTAGAAGAGTTGAGCAACTAATTACTGACTTTCATTTATTCAAAATGGAAGAAGGAGAACCAATTAGGGAGCTGGAAATCAGATTCACTCACTTGATCAATAATCTTACAGCTCTCGGAAGAAGGATCTCAGAGGCAGAACAAGTCTTCAAAATCTTAAAGATTCTGACTCCTGAATAGCAGATGAAAGCTACTACAATCCAAGAAATGAGAGGAGAATCCATGAGCTCCATCACTTCATTATTTGGGGCTGAGTATGAAACAACCATTAAAGTGCAAAGAGAACTCTATGGAGATAAAAAGAAAAAGAATCTTGCACTAACAGCCTGTACAAAAGATGATGAGGATGAGGAAGATGAGGAGGAACTGGATGATGATGAGATGGCCTTTATGGTCAGAAAATTTAGAAAGTTCTTCAGAAATAGAGCGAGATACCAGAGGTGGTTCAAGCAAGATCAGAAAGGATTCCCAGAAAAATGCTCCTGTGTGCTATGAATGTAAAAAGCCTGGACATTTCAAAGCTGAATGTCCAAGTCTTCAAAGATTTAAAGAGAAAGAGAAAAAGAAGGAGAAGTTCCAAGGCAGAAAGAAAGCCTATGTTTCATCTATATGGGGAGACAGCTTGGATAAGGAGACTAGTGATGTTGAGGAAGCAGCCAACCTCTGCCTGGTGGCTCAAGAGGAATCATCTGATAGTGAGGTATATTCTACTAACCCATCTTTTCAAGAGCTTCAAGATGCTTATGATGATATACATATTGAATTTGAAAAGCTAGCAAAAGAAGTATCTATTTTGAGAAAGAAAAACAAAGAACTTGAAAAGAAAGCTGAAAAATTTGATTGTGAAAAATGTAAACAGATTTCAGAGAAGATTTTTCAAGAGAATTTTGATTGCAAAAACTATGAAACACTTTGGGAAGAAAATTTCTGAAATTCTAAAAAAGTTCACCAAGAGCACAGAAATACTTGATATTATGCTAATGAATCAAAAGACATATAGAGATAAAACTGGGATAGGGTATGATCCAACTCCCAAAAATTTGAAAGAAAACAAATCTGTGCCAAAAGAGAAATCATACTTGAAATTTTTCAGAAAAGCTTCAGACTATTCATCACCCTTCTCTTTTTGCAATTACTGTAATAGAAAAGGTCATTCTGAATCAACTTGTTATCCTAAGAAACATGGATTATCAAAATCATACAAGTGGCTAAAGGGACGCATCAGCCTAAAGTCCACTTGGATCAAGGGCAGCAAACTAATCCTAAAGGAGCCAAGAAAATCTGGGTACCTAAAACTGTTTAATCTGTGCAGGTATATCTCAAAGCATCCAACAACACAAAATGGTATATTGATAGTGGGTGCTCAAGACACATGACAGGAGATAAAGAGAAACTGGACAACCTGATTTTGAAGGATGGTGCCAAAGTTAGTTTTGGCAGAAATCAGTCTGGTAAAATCACTGGAAAAGGAGACATTGGTCCAGTTAAAGATATCTATCTTGTGGAAGGTCTCTGTCACAACTTGCTGAGTGTCAGTCAAAGTACTGACAGAGGTAACTGGGTAATTTTTGACTCAAATGAATGCCTCATAATAGATAAGAATGAATTAGCTATAGACAAATCAAATATAAATTATCGATTGAAAGCTAACAGGAATGGAAATCTGTATGTAGTAGATTTAAATCAGCATCGTTATGAAAAATGCTTTATAAGCAATTCTGATAACTGTTGGCTATGGCATAAAAGATTAGCTCACGTTAATATGTCTCAACTAGAGAAACTAATCAAAAAGGATTTGGTTATTGGGATACCAAATATGAAAGTAAAATCTGATCTAGTGTGTGAAGCATGTCAAAAGGGGAAAGAAACAAAGTCCTCCTTTAAACCTAAGAAGGAAGTTACCACTACTAGACCCCTGGAACTAATTCATATGGATTTGGTTGGTCCTGCAAGAGTGAAGAGTCTAGGAGGAAGTCTGTACACTCTTGTGATTGTGGATAACTATTCTAGGTTCACTTGGACTATGTTTCTTTCCTCCAAACATGAAACCTTTGATGCTTTTTATGTGTTTGCTAAGAAAGTACAGAATGAAAAAGACAAGAAAATCAGCTCAATCAGGATAGATCATGTAGGAGAATTTGAGAACCAAGACTTTCTAGAACTGTGCAAAGAAAATGACATCAATCACAATTTCTCAGCCCCTAGAACCCCTCAACAGAATGGAGTGGTTGAAAGGAAGAACAAAGTACTCACTGAGATGGCTAGAACAATGCTCAATGAAAAAGAAGTATCTCAAGTGTTCTGGGCAGATGCAATGAATACCGCATGTTACATTTCAAACAGAGCCTACATTCGAAAGGGAATGGACAAGACTCCATATGATCTTTACAAAGGAAGAAAGCCAAATGTAAGCAATCTTAAGGTTTTTGGTTCCAAATGCTTCATCGACAACAATGGGAAGGTAAACCTAGGTAAATTCGACCCTAAATCTGATTCTGGAATTTTCATTGGCTATTCTAGTAGAAGTAAGGCTTATAGAGTATTCAATAAAAGAACCTCTACTGTTGAAGAGTCAGTTCATGTAGTCGTTGATGAAACTGACTCTGAACAGAATATTGCAGCAGAAGATGAATCAGTTTTTCCAAAGAGGCCTAAAAACTCTATACAATCATTATCTCCACTAGATGAATCCCATGAGGAGGGACAAGAGGATGATCCTCATGATACACCAGCTGGACCCTCAGCATGGAAACATCACAGGGATCATCCACCTGAGCAAATCATTGGTGGGGTTAATGAAGGTGTTAAAACCAGAAATCAAGTTCAAAATGAAATACACTTCTCTGCATTTATTTCTGAAATTGAACCTACTTGCATTGAAGAAGCCCTAAAGGACTGTGATTGGATAGTTACAATGCAAGAAGAGCTCAATCAGTTTGAAAGAAGTCAAGTTTGGGATTTAGTTCATAGGCCTTCAAATTATCCTATTATTGGAACTAAATTGGTTTTCAAAAACAAACTTGATGAGTATGGATCTGTGGTCAGAAATAAGGCAAGACTTGTGGCTAAAGGATATAACCAAGAAGAAGGTATTGATTATGAGGAGACTTTTGCCCCAGTTGCAAGATTGGAAGCAATAAGACTGTTATTGGCTTTTGCATCCCTAAAAAATTTTAAACTTTATCAAATGGATGTAAAGAGTGCCTTTCTTAATGGTTATATCATGGAGGAGGTATATGTTGAACAACCTCCTGGTTTTGAAATTTCTACTAAACCATATCATGTCTTTAAGCTTAAAAAGGCCTTATATGGACTTAAACAGGCATCAAGAGCCTGGTATGAAAGATTAAGTAATTTTCTATTAGAAAAAGGTTTTCAAGAGGAAAAGTAAACACCACTCTATTTATTTTACATAAAAAGAAGAACATGCTTGTTGTACAAATTTATGTAGATGATATTATTTTTGGTGCTACTGATGAATCTCTCTGTGAGGAATTTTCCAAAACTATGCAGGGAGAATTTGAGATGTCCATGATAGGGGAACTCAACTTCTTTCTAGGTCTTCAGATTAAACAAAGAAAGGATGGGATCTTCGTTTCCCAATCCAAGTATGTGAAGGAGATTTTGAAGAAATTTGGAATGGATCTGTCTGAGGAAGAAGATACCCCTATGAGCTCTACAGTAGTAATGGATGCTGATCTAGAGGGAAAGGACGTCAATAAATCAACATATAGAGATCTAATTGGTTCTCTCTTATATCTAACTACCAGCAGACCAGATATTCAATTTAGTGTGGGAGTATGTGCCAGATATCAAGCTAATCCAAAGGAAACACATCACACATGTGTTAAAAGAATCTTAAGATATCTGGTAGGAACTCAGGAGCTGGGGTTGTGGTATCCAAAGGGAACTCAGGAGTATCTCATTACTTACTCAGACTCAGACCATGCTGGGTACAAAACTGATAGAAAGAGTACTAGTGGTCAATGTGCATATCTTGGAGGATCCTTAGTCTCCTGGGCAAGCAAGAAACAAACATGTGTCTCCCTATCTTCAACTGAAGCTAAATATATAGCTGTTGCAAGCTGTTGTGCTCAAGTTCTATGGCTCAAGCATCAATTAAGGGATTTGGGGATGGAGTTTCCAGAAGTTCCAATCCTCTGTGACAACACAAGCACTATCAGCTTGGCCAAAAACCCTGTGCATCACACAAGAACAAAGCATATTGATGTAAGGCATCATTTCATCAGAGACCACGTGCAAAAGAAGGATGTCATAGTGGAATTTATTTCGACACACTTGCAACTAGCTAACATTTTCACTAAACCCTTAGCAACTGAACAATTCATGTTCATCAGAAGAGAATTGGGAATGGTAAATCCCAATGAGTTGTAAGTCTGTATAGAATTCTTTAATTCTCTAAAATTTATCTGAATTATTCCATGTTTTGATGATCTAGTATTAACTTAGGCATCAGAGTGTCAAAATAAAATTTTGCAGGTTCTGCGTCCAATCGATCAGGCAACCTTAATCGATTACAGAGCATGCCCTGTAATCGATTAGGCATCGATTAGAGAAGAAAGAAAGATCAATTAGGGAAAAGGTATAATCGATCAGACCTGTCTGATCGATCACAAGGAAGGAGTAATCGATTACTCAGCGTGGACCTATCGATCACAGCAATCCCTAATCGATCAGACGCATCTCATCGATCAGAGACTACTCCCTGTAATCGATTACTCAGCACACGTAATCGATTAGGCGTCAACGGTAACTTTTGTAACGTACACTCTCTCTAACAGTTACATGCTTTTCTGTGATTTCTCTCTCATATATATACTAGACATATGTAACTGAAGCATCATTTTGCACCATATTACATTCATTCTAGAGCTTCTTCTCTTCATCTATTCTTAAACCCTAACGTTCGAATCATCAAACCCTTTCATAACCATCATAACTGTAGCCATTACTCGAATCATCATCAGACATAACTCCTCCAAACCAGTTACAACCTTTCGAATCACCAGACATATCCTTAAACCCTCTATATAAACCCTATCCATGGCACCCAAAATGTGTATACCAAAGAACTACAGAGCCCAGATTGTCCCTGACACAGTTCCCTTGCCAGAAGGTGATCCTACCTTAACCTACAGACCTTCATCACCTCCCTCAAATCCTCCTCCCTCAACCTCTCATCCATCACCACAAATGGCCAAAACCCGTGGTTCTGCATCCAAGTCCCAAGCCAAGAGTCCTTCTTCAGTCAAAGTCAGAGAACTCATTTCAGGGGATACAGAAGCTCCCATTGATTCATCATTTGCTCAAGGTCCTATTGAGGATGCCTTAGAAGATATTCAGAAGAGATTTCTGCAACCAAGGTGTGGGTTTGTAGATATAGATTATCTGGAGAAAAATGGCTATCCTGTGTCTGAATGGTTGGAGCCCTATAAGCATTGGACATGAGTCAAGAACCACTACAATGAAAAGGTTATCAAGGCCTTCTATTCCATTATGAAGATTCAAGTCAATGAGTCAGAAGGAAAAGTCATAGGGATTACCATATCTTCCAAGGTCAGAGGCAAGACCTTCTCCTTCGACTGGAAGCTTTGGAACCAATGGCTTCATATGGATGGGCCTAATATGGAAGAGTACAACTCTTGGCAGATAAGGGAGAAATTTTCAGATGAGGAACTCAAGAAGATCTATCAGCCAACTAGTCCTATTAAGGGTAATCTGAAGCCTGCCCAACTGCCTCCTGCCTATAGGATCCTCCACCATGCCTACTCCAGATGTATGGTCAACAAGGCATGAATGTTCTTCCTGATTCTTGATATTGATAATCCCATCCTGCCCATGCTGATCAACAAAGTCCCAATCAACCCTAGACAAGTTATCTGTGAGGAATTTTTGAGGTTTCACAAGACCAAGACAGTAAAGACCTCTCTTCCCTTTGCTCAACTTATTTCCTTCATTCTCTGTAACAACGAAATTTTCTGGCTTGAAGAAGAACATAATAGGGAACCACCTAAGTGTGATCTGACCACCCTGAAAAAGATGGGGGAGAATCCATTTGGTCAGGTTCCTTCTCAGTCTGAACCTACCATTAATATTGAAGAGGAACAGCCTCAAGAAGAACTTGAGTCCGGAGAAATACCTGTCCAGGAGGCACATGTCCAGTAGCCTCAGGAACAGGTACCAGCCCCTGAACCAGTAGCCCCTGCACCCCAAATACCTCCTCAACCTGCAGCACCTCTCCCAGATCAAGGGGTCCCTCTTCCTGCCAACATCATTGATGAACTGGTTGAGAGAGTCTCAGCCAGAGTTGTGGAAGAAATGGCCCTAGAACATCAAGCCATGGAGGATCAATTGCCGAAAAGATTAGTGGCTGCTCTGAATGATTCTGTGGTCAAGTCTGTCAAGGAAAGCACCATGACCATTTTCAATGGGTATGATGTAGTAGTTAACATGCACAAGTTCTTGCACAACAGACTTGCTGGGCTGGAGGACATACTGAGGCACTCTCATCAGGTCAATCTCCCAGTGTCTCCTCTATCACCATTTGCTGGGCATGAGGCTCATCAGGTATCCCCCATCCATTATTCACCCTCTCACTCTCATCCCTCTTCTCCAATTCTCCAAACACAAACCTCTCCCAAAAACACTCCTTCACCATCCAAACCTTCATCTCCCTCCAAGAAAACTTCTTCCAGTTCCTCAGACAACTCGGACCCTCCACCCTCTCCTATCCACATTCTTACACCTGCCTCTCATCCTGCACCTCCACAACAACCTACTCCACCACCACCCCCTCAGCCTACATCTCCATCCCTACCTTCTCTTAAACCTGAAATTGCCAAAACCTATATCAGAAAAGGGAAAGCTGTCCTAGATGCCTCCCCTCCCTCTTTTGATGATGCCAAAAAGGGGGAGAAGATATTTAGTGTACCAACCCCTGGAGAAAGCAGCCAGATTCAAGAAAAGGCTGTGGAAGATGCCACCATCCTCTCAACCATTGCCTCTGAAATCCTTTAGATGCCCCAAATTCCTGAGGAAGCCACCATGAGCCAGACACTTGAGGAAATTCATGAGCTTGCAGAAGCCATCAAGCTAAGCATGGCTGAAGAAGAGGTTGTGATAGAAGAAGCCTCAGATTCTGAAGTTGAGGCCACCACCAATGTTCCCCTAGAAAATGCTGAAAATGTTCTGGAGGAAAAGTTAGAGATGGCTATGGTTCTGTATGAAAGGGAGCCTAAACCTGTTGCTGTTGATTTGTTGCCTCACTATCTTCATCAGGCAAAAGTGCTATATCAGCAAGTGGAAGAATTAGGCCAGACTTTGGCCCAAAGTCAAAAAGAAAGAGAAGACAGAGTTGCAGCAAAGGTTGAGTTGGCAGAATTAGAGTAGAAAGAACAAGTTCCTCAGTCTGTAATTCCCAGTTGGGGTGTCCAGAGGCAAGTAAAGTTTAAGAAGTCTGGTTAGAAGGAAGTAGTGGATCCTATTCAGACTACATCAGAATTTTTGAAATCTGATAAGGAAGAAGAAGGGCAAGAAGTACAATCTGTTGACAAAGGGAAGAGAATTAAGAAAACTGCTCCTAAGCTTGCTATCAAGGTAGCAACCAGGGCAAGCACCAGAGCATCTAAAGGGATTAAGATTGAAGAGCCCAAGGTTGCCCCTAAGCCTTCTACTAAAAGGAAGGCAACACCAAAAGGGAAGGGAAAGACAGCAAAGCCTCCTCAGAAGAAACAAAAGCGACCATCCAAATTGGATGAGCTTCTGTCATTGCTTCCTCCTCCATCTCCTCCTAAGAAGAAAGCTGTCACAAAGAAGAAAGCACCTGCTAAGAAAAAGGAGGATGAAATTCAGTCTGAGTTACTTGAAGATCCCTCAACTGACTCTGGAAGAATTAGCAGTGAATCTGGGGACAATGACTTGGACACATCAAATTGGAAGGATGACACTGATTCTGACTGATCCAGAAATCTTCCATCACACTTCAACTACCCTCATATGCATCATACACAATCTGCATGTTTATTTGCTTTCTAGTTCATTTTATTATATGCTTGATTCACCACATCTTTTATATTACTTGACTTATGGTTTATAATATGTATGTTATCAGTTCTCTATTTCTGTCTTTTTCGGACTGTTTATTTGTTTGCTAAATCCATTGTTTTGTCAACATCAAAAAGGGGGAGAATGTTAGAATGATAAGTTCTGATGATAACTAAACATAACTTAGGCATATGGAAAGGCTATGATAAGATCAGAAATATCTTAGGATAATCTAATAGAAAATCCTATGTCTTGCCCAATCAATCAGGGATAGATTACAAGTCAAAGAACTTAAGCTTAATCGATTAGAGATAAATCAGATAGCGCCCAATCGATTAGAGGCCCCTGTAATCGATGAGAGAAAGATAGACTATTCGATTAGGAGAAATTGGAGTAATCGATTAGAGTCGTCTAATCGATTAAAGCTACCTTAGCCTAATCGATCAGAGTCCAGTAATCGATTAAGGGAAAATTGCCCAATCGATTAGAGAGCGTTAATCGATCAGAACATATTCTAAGCCTAATTGATTAGAAAGTATTAATCGATTATAGGAAATTTAGTAATCGATTAGAGAAATCATGTAATCTGAATGTAATCTGTTTGTAATCGATTGAACCTGCCTAATCGATCAGGCTTCCCCTGTAATCAATTAGGTGCATGAATTTCTAAGCTATTGCTCAGTGATGCAGGACATAATCTATGCTTAATTGATACGCAATCGATTAGTCACTAAGCCCTGTGATTGATTAAAGGCTGTAATCTGAGTGGCGATGAGAAATATTCAAAATCAATGAAAAGCCTATTTTTAGCTTTCCAAGTACAGAGTTGTTCAGACCTACTTAAGGAAGTTTACGTTAGGACGCAATTTGATCAAAAGAGCCGTTGGAACTCACCTACCCTGTCAGCGATAGATGAAGAGAGATGAGCTAAAGCAAAATCAAGTACAATGGAGTAAATGCATAGCAGAATACATCTCCAATACTCCACCAGATCATCCAACTCTCTTGACATGTTCAACGGCCAATATATCAACGGATATATTTCTAAAAGAAACTATAAATGCAATTGGGTAGAAGTTAGTTGAAAGAATTGATTGCCACATTGATTGTTCGTATCTACTGCATTAAATACTTACTGTTCTCATACTCTTAAGTGTGTAACACAATCTGTTCAATTTGAGTGAACAATTATTCTGTATTCATTACCAAAGTGAGATTTACTCTTAAGATAGTGGGATCTTAACAGTAGGGTGTAAACTTACAAAGAGTAAGGGGGAGTGATCAGTAAAGAGAGGAGTTTTTGCTGTCACTTGTAAAGGCTATCAAGAGCCTGATTTAATCTTGAGGAATTAGTGGATCCCAACTACAGGTTGGAGAACTGGACGTAGCCCAAGTTTGGGCTGAACCAGTATAAACTGTGTTGTTTTATTAGAGTTAGATTTTGAAAGCACAATTCACCCCCCTCTTGTGCATTCCTGCCTGTTACATATTCACTCTTGTTGTTGTGGATGACTACTCAAGTTTTACTTGGACAATGTTTCTTTCCTCAAAACATGAAACTTTTGATGCCTTTTGTGTGCTTGCTAAGAAACTGCAGAATGAAAAAGGCACCAAGATTGTTGCAATCAGGACTGATCATGGAGGAAAATTTGAGAACAAAGAGTTCATGGAGCTGTGTGATGAAAGTGGTATTGAACACAACTTCTCTGCCCCGCTACTCCTCAACAAAATGGTGCTGTGGAAAGGAAGAATCGAGTGCTCACAGAAATGGCAAGCAGCATGCTGAATGAGAAACAAATACCTCAAATGTTTTGTGCAGATGCAATGAGCACTGCATGCTACATCTCAAATAAAGCATACATTAGAAAGGGGATGGAGAAGACTCCATATGAGTTATACAAAGGAAGGAAGCCTAATATCAGTCACCTAAGATTTTTTGGATCCAAGTGCTACATTGACAACAATAGGAAGGTAAACTTAGGTAAATTCGATCCTAAATCTGACATTGGCATATTTATAGGATATTCAAATAGGAGTAAAGCATATAGAGTATATAACAAAAGAACCCAGACCATTGAAGAATCAATGCATGTAGAGTTTGATGAAACTCCTCAAGGAAAACTGTTAATGTTGGCTGTCACCCAAGAGGGGGGTGAATTGGGTGATAGGATAAAAACTTTAAACTCTTTGAAACCTTCTCTTTTCTTAAACATAATGAAGGCAATCTTCAAGAATCTTTTTCAGTCTATCACTGAGAGTACTTTTAAAAACTGTTGAATGCACTCAGATATATATATTGTAGCTATGCTAGAAACTAAGAGGGTTAAGGAAAGAGATAATGCAAATAGTATTTATCCTGGTTCGGTCAACCCTGACCTACATCCAATCCTCAGGCTCCACCTGAGATTTTCACTACCCTCTTGTATAAACCGAGCACAAGAGATGCCTTTACAACCACAAGTTTAGCCGGGCACTTGTGAAGCATTTACCACAGGTTTTACAACACGGGATCACCTGCCAACCTTTCAACAGAGTTTTAGAATTCTCTCTAAACACTCTCCCTTACTACCTGTAAGGTTACAACCCTATTCTTAAAGCACCAAGCTTTAGAACAACCTCAAACAATAGAGGATTTCAGATAATATGTTCACTTAATGAACAGATTGTGATAATCACTTAAGTACAGAATAATGTATGATGAAATACAAATTAGAGCTTAATAATCTGAACAATGTATGTGCTCTAACTCTTCTTTTCAATGCGCTCAACTCATCATTTTTGGGCTTACTTGATTTTTCTCTCAATCAGTGTAATCTGCGATTCTGTATAAAGCCCTGTTCATCGTTCATTTGTCGTACTTAATTCTAGAAGCAAGTCTTGATCTATTTATATCTTCACAGCTTGCTTTTTCTTCCAGCTTTATGTGGCTGTTTGAACATAGTCGTTGGAAGTCCATAGCCGTTGGTAATAAATGTTATTCTTCATCTAATTCAAACTTCAGATCTAGATTCAACTGTTCATGCGTAGAGTAGGCTAGACTGCGCGTTCTGAACGTCTCCAACAACTGTACTTGCATAGCAACTTTTTCAGTAGCGCTAGCATGCTTTGCTATCGCTAACTGCATAGTATAATTTCTGCACTTGAGCTGTTAGCTAAACAAGTATTCATGAAATGCACAATAGATGTTATCGCAAGCTTAGTCCATTAGCTCAATGAGATAGAGACAATATATCATCTAAGAAAATTTCTAAGCATTCTCTATCAATAGCCAATCATGCTATCACTAGCATCTATTGCTAGTTAAGTTCATTAGCTCAATATGTTAGCTAAGGAATTACATCAAGTATTCTCTATCGATAGACATGAGTATTATCGCTAGCTTATTCTTTTAGTTCAAAGTTCAGCGTACTAGCTATGTCAACTTAATAAACATTCTTCTATCGATAGCTAATCTCATTATCGCTAGTTACTTGTTTGCTCATTAGCTTAAGGATACTAAGTTGACTGAATATTCTAAGTTATTTCAAGTATCCTGTTATCGATAGCATCATATGATATCGCTAGCTAATTCCATTAGTTCAAGGACTTAGTTCATTTTTCTGCTAGTTGTTCTTTCTTTCATTTATCGATGTTCTCAATGAACTTCTAGCGATAGAATCCTTCTTAGCGATAGTGAAAGTCTTTAGTGATAGATATTAACTTTGTTATCTCTAAGTCTTCATTTGCTATTCCTTTATATCTATTAGCGATAGGGATATACTTAGCGATAGAGATATTTATCTTAGAGTTCTGCTAAGTTTCCATCTGCTATGGTTGAACGATATATCTTTACTCTAGCGATAGTGATCTGTTACCTATCGGCTTTTACTTGTTTAATTCAAAGGTAACTTGCATACTATTTACTTATGTTATTTATGGGGTCAGTCCTCATCAAAACTTAAGATTCTAACATTCTCCCCCTTTTCGATGATGATAAAACATAAGTAAAAGATAAAGAGAACAATGAAATTGATAGAGATAATTCAGTGTATGTATATGTTGAAAATTACGATTTGTATTACAGAAAGAAATACTAAACATAAACTATAAAACTGGTAAACGTGCAATTTATGTATGATGCATATGAGAATGGCTTTAGGTAAGGATTCAGGCTCTTTAGTTCAGTCAGACTCAGAATCATCCTTCCAATTTGATGTGTCCAAGTCATAATCTCCAGACTCACTGCTTATTCTGCCAGAATCAGTTGAAGGCTCTTCCAAGATTTCAGGGTCAACCTCAACCTCAACCTCAGATTTCTTCTTCTTCTTAGCAGCAGCTTTCTTCTTCTTTGGAGGAGAGGGAGGCTTGATCTTCTCCAACATTTTATCAAGAAAAATCTGCTTTTTCTGTTTCTTCTTAGGTGGAGGCTTAGCTGATTTTCCTTTCCCCTTTGGCACTGCTTTCCTCTTTGATGACTTAGGGTCTGACTTGGGTTCTTCAATTACAATTCCCTTAGATGCCCTAATTTTCTTTTTTGGGGGTTTAGGAGCAGTTTTCTTGATCCTTGATCCCTTAGAAGCAGACTGGACCTCTTTTTCCTTTCCACTAGATTCCAGGTTCTGGGAGGAGGTCTGAATAGGATCTCTTTCAGTTTCTGCCCTTGCTGCATCTCTGTCCTCTCTTTCTTTTTCAGACTGAGCAGTTCTCTCTAAAAGTTCTTCAACTTGCTCATGAAGCTCTTGCGCTCGTTGAATATAATGAGGAATCAGATTTACAGAGACTGGTTGATATTCCCCCTCACACAGTACCATGGCCATACTCATGTCTTCCTCTTCAACTTCATTATTATCAGGAGGAATGATTTTGGCGCTGTCTTCCTCATCAGATGCATCCTCTACTTGGCCTTCTTCTACTGTCTCCACACTTTTCTCCCTTTGTTTCTCCCCCTTTTTGTCATCATCATTGGTAGGGGTAGGTGAAGAGGGTTGGTCAGGAATTTGGGAAGATATGGGAGGAGAAGGAAGGCTTAGCGATAGAGGTCGGTTGTATATGTGGTGAAGTGTGGGTGCTATCGCTAGGGAAGGTGCTAGCGATAGGAGTTTCTGGTGGTGTTGGGATTTTGGTTTGAGGTGAAGGTGGAGATATAGGTGTTTGGGCTTGTGAATGGTGGTTAAGAAAAGGGGTAAGATGTTTGAAAGTGGGAGGAGATGGATAATTACAGAGATGAAGAGAAGGGCTAGGATGGGTTGAAGATGAGTGATGGGGAGAGGAATGAGAGGGTGAATGAAAATAGAGAGGTGAATGATGATGTGATGAGGTACCTTCAGATGGAGGAGCTATTCCCCTTTGTTTGACATACTTAGGGACGAGGCATAGATTCTCTTCCAAATTTTTCACCTGAGTCTTTAGCTCCAGAATGGGCGTCATCAACTCTGCTTTCTGAACTTCTAAGGCAAGGTTGAATTCAGCAGAGACCCTGAAGACAATTTCTTCAATTGCATCCTTGGAAGGAATAGAAGTCTTGACAACATAAGGAGCAGAAGGAGGAGTCCTTTGTGATTGAGTCTCTTCTTCAATAGGCTGAGACTGAGCTGATGTAGAGGGAGCATGAGAAGCTTCAGACACAGAACCAACACCATCAGCTTGAATAGGAATTCCCATCTTTGTGAGTGTGGAGATGGTAAGCTGTTTACACTTTTTGTTATCTCTTTCCCCTACATATTTGATCTTTGAAAACTCCGGGATGTAAGACATCAGCTGAGCATAGGGAAGAGGGCACTTGGTTAATTTCTCAGATAGAAACCTGTGAAGCTCCATAGACACCAGTTGGCCAGGATTGATTGGGATCCTTGAGATTAAGTTAGGCAGCCAGGGATTGTCTATCTTGGGAAAGCTACTGAAATTCCCTGCCTTGTGAGTCATTAGTCTTGTATAAACGTAGTGAAGAATTCTATTGATCACAGGCATATTGGCTGGCTTGTTGGAGTCCGTCTCATAAATCTCCTCAAGTTCTTCTTTGGAATAGAGCTCAGGGGAATACCACTTGTTGTACTCTGCTTCAAATATCCCCCAAATTTTGTTTATAGCTAACCAGTTAAAGGAGATACCCCTTCCTCTTATAGAAGCTTCAAACACTATATTTACCAGCTTCGTTTTCTTATATTCTGGCTTGGCTTTAATGCTTGAGTAAAATGACCTCAGCACTTCTTCATTGTAGTCATTCTTAATGCTGAGCCAGCTCTTGTAGGGTAGAAGCCAGGCATCCAAGTCGAACCCATTCTGCTTGAAATATTCCAAATCCACCCAGACTGTTGTCCTGTCTAGGTTTTTTCGTTTTGCGAAGAGGGCACTTGGAGCTTCGAGGGGTTCTTCTTAGTAGGGCAAATCATACGTAGTTCGCTTTTGATGTTTGGAACCTGATTCAACCACTTCTTTGGAGAATGACATAGCTTTCTGGGATTTTGACCTTTTGCTAGCGGATTGAGACGAGGGTTTAGCGCTAGAGGTTGCCTCAACATCACTCACATTTGGAACTTTGGTTCTGGCCATTTCTAGGGTTTAGGGTTTTGGGAGAGAGAAAGGCTTGAATGCTCAGAGAGGATTGGAGTATAAGAGAATTTGCAGATGAATAATGAATGCAGAATGCAAATGACCTAATTTTATAAGTTTCAGAGATTACCATTAATGACGAATACTCGCTAAACGTTTCGCATTCTGAACTTATAAGTGACTTGCTATCGCTAGTACGAGCTGCTATCACTAGTTGGCATGATCCCACGCTGAGTAAGTGACTTAGTCTTTAGTTCACTTACTCCTTCCATCTATCAATGGCTGACTTTGCTATAGATAATGAAAGTGACTTAGTCTTTAGTTCATAATTGGAGCAATTTTCAGAAATTTAAGGAATTGCTATCGATAGAGGCTCAGTTATCGATAGTTCTTGTCTAGGAGCTTGAGATAGCTCCTCTTCTATCGCTAGAGAAGAAGAAACTTTTTGTAAAGAAAGGTTTTTCTAGAGATCTTTGTTTTCTCTTCTTAATCTGACTACTTCTTTAGCTAGTTTCATTAATTCTATGTGCATTTCATCATATAAACTTTGAAGTTCAGAATAAGAAGGTTCAGAGTCAGATACCTCAGAATCACTTTGCTCTTCTCGAGCAACTAGACAGAGGTTGGCATATTCCTCGCTATCGCTACCTTCTTCATCAGAGCTATCACCCCAGATGGATGATACATAGGCTTTCTTCTTTCCATATGTCTTCTTTTTGTCCTTCTCCTTTAGTCTTTGAAGACTTGGACACTCAGCTCTGAAGTGACTAGGCTTTTTGCATTCAAAGCATACAGGAGTTTTGTCTTTCTGGGAGTCTTTGAAGCTAAGACCACCTCTTTGGAATCTTTCTCTTCTTCTGAAGAACTTTTTAAATTTTCTAGCCATAAGAGCTATGTCCTCCTCATCAAGATCTTCATCATCATCATCAATTTCCTCTTTCTCTGAGGCAGCGAGAGCAAGTGATTTCTTTTTGGGATTTTCTTGGGCTCCTCTTTGAGCTATCAGGGTTGGCTCATATTCAGCAAGGCTGCCAAACAGGGCAGTGATGGACTTTGTAGATTTTCCTTGCATTTCTTGTATAACAGTAACCTTCATGGGCCAATCTCCCTTCAGTACTTTCAGTATCTTGTTGACTTGCTCTTTTTCAGTAATTTTTCTCCCTAGAGCAGCAAGATTGTTGATGAGATAAGTGAATCTGATCTCTAGGTCCCTTATCTTTTCCCCTTCAGCCATCTCAAATTTATGGAACTCTTCAACCAGCATTTCCACACGTTTATCTTTTACTCCCGTAGTTCCTTCGTTGGCAATCTGCAGGGCTTCCCACATTTCCTTAGCAGTGTCCAGATGGCTTACTCTGAAGAATTCTGTTTGACTAAGAGTGCTTTGAATCATAAGGACTGCTTTGCTGTTTAGCTCCAGATTAGCAATATCCTCTTCTGTATATTCATCTTCAGACTTTGGAATGCCCATGGGATCTTTGGGCACAATATCTCCTTCTTCAATAATCTTCCAGAGCTTGTATCCATTTGCTTTGATGTAGATTTTCATCTTAAGTTTCCAAAAAGTGTAGTGCTTCCCATCAAAGCCTGGAGGTTTATTGATAGAGCTTCCCTCAGGTAGAATATTTTCAAGGGATGCCATGGTGATCTTTACTTCTCAGATTCGTTGGAATCAAACAGAGAAGACCTGCTCTGATACCAATTGAAAGTGGCAATCGCACAAGAGGGGGGTGAATTGTGCTATTTAAAAATCTAGGAATAATTAAAATAACACAGCCTTTATACTGGTTCGGCCAACACTGCCTACGTCCAGTTCTCCAACACTCTGTTAGGTTCCACTAACCACAGGTTTTACGAACACAGGTTCACCTGTCAACCTTTACAGAGTTTTAGAATCTCTCTAAACACTCCCCCTTACTACCTGTAAGGCAATATCCCTGTTCTAAAGCACCAAGCTTTCAGAACAACCTCAAACAGTAGAGGATTTCAATAAATGTGTTCACTTAATGAACAGATTTTGATAAACACTTAAGTATAGATAAAATCTCTAAACAATAAATACAGAAAACAGAGAGCAATGAATGAACTTGTAAATATTCTCGTTTTTCGTCGTCTTTTCATAAATGCTCAAGTCCTGTATTTATATCTCTTCTCAGATTTTGGCCTAGCGTTCAATCTTCAAGAAGCCGTTTGAATTTAGTCGTTGGGAGCTCATAGCCGTTGGCATTTAATGCAGCTTCTTCATCGGGCTTAACTATCTGCTCTAGCTTCAACTACTTCTTGCGTAGGGTGAGCTAAGAGAGAGATAGACTCAGCGTTCTGTGCATCCGTACAAGATGTACTTTTTGGCAGCTTTTGCATTTGCTCTAGCTTGATCTGCTATCGTTAACTCAACAGAGTGAATTCTGCACTTAAGCTGTTAGCTAACCAAATAATCATATATTGCACAGAAGATGCTATCGCAAGCTTAATCTATTAGCTCAATGAGATAAAGACAATATAAGGTATATCAGAGCTTTTCATATTGAAAAGAAGATGTATTATCGATAGCATATTCTCTTAGATCAGAAAGGATCATATCAGCATAAACTTTTCTATCGATTGCTTAATCCATTATCGCTATTATCTTTAAAGGATACAATTAAATAATCAGAGATATTTCCAGGTATCCTATTATCGATGGACAAGCATGTTAGCGCTAGCAATCATGTTAGCTTATTTGACTTATTTGCTCTCAGGCATTAGCTATCTGAATGATTTATTATCTGAAGCACTTTAGTTATCGATAGCTTATCCTATTATCGCTAGCTGATTTCTTTTGTCCACAGACTTGGTTCATTTTTCTGCTGGTTATATGATTAATGAACTTCTAGCGATGGAATCTTTCTTAGCGATAGTGAATGACTTTTGATATTAACCTTGTTATTTCTAAGTCCTCACTTGCTATTTTTTTCTGTCTATTAGCTATTGAGATTCACTTAGCGATAGAGATATTCATTCTTTATTGTTCTGCTAAGTTAACAGCTTGCTAAGATATCATTTGATATTTGATGGTTTTTTTCATTTGTGATGAATCTTTATTTTTGTGATAGAGAATCCATTACCTAACAGATTTTACTCGTTGTAACTTTCACTTATGTTTTCTATGGGTCAGTCTTCATTAAAACTTAAGATTCTAACAAAAATGATTAAGGCTGATGAAGATTTGAGTGGGGAATGAAGGAAAAGAGTGAAACCCTAGGAGAGCTCTTCAATTTCGTGCATAGGAGGCTTAGAAACTGAAGGTGGGGGTGTTTGGATCTATTTATACTCCCCCAAAAACCCTAAAAACGCGTCAAAATTTTTGCAGATTTCGTCCTTTTCGCCGTGGGCTATCCGTGGCGAAAGCCACAGCGAGCTAGCATCCATTCTGGAGTTCGCCGTGAGTTCGCCGTGGTGAAACCCACAGCGAACTCACATTGGTTCTGCCTCACTTGTCTTTCTTTGCTCCATCCAGAATTCTTCACTGCAACTTGGCTTCTTTGTTTGGACATGTTTCTTCTATGACCTATAAGTAAAATCAAGCCAGAGGTAGTGTCATATGTTCTTGAAAATGGGTTAAACAATAAAATATGCTAATTATGCCCAAATTGCCCTTGACTAGAACAAATTCCAACAAAGTATGCAAAAGTCAGATATTAACCTATTAGGTGCAATTACCCCCAAGAACATGCAATAATCCAATGATTTTATCAATGAAAAGTGTATAAAAATATGGTGCAATCACTCAGCCAGTTTTGGTAGGGAAGCAGCCAAGCATCCATATCTAAGTATTTCTGCTTGAGAACTCCAGATCAACCCACACTGCAGCTCTATTTAGGGTTATTTTCACTGCTAAGAATGCACTGGGAGCTTCAAGGGGTTCTTCCGAATAGGCTAGATCATAGGGGGTTACTTTCTATCATTTGGGATCGTTCTCTGCTACATCTTTTGAAAATGACACAGATTTCTGAGCTCGCGACCTTTTCCTAGCGGATTTGGAGGAAGGATTAGCGCTAGAGGTTGCTGGGCCATGGGAACTTTGGTTCTTGCCATTTTAGGGTTTAAGGAGAGAGGGTTTTCAGAATGTGAATGCTTGAGTTCTTAGAGAGTGTTTGGAGTAGAAGAGAAAGTTCTGAGAGTTTGTGAATGTTGAATGCAAATGCAAATAACCTAGATTTATAGATTTAGGGTTTACCAGAGTGAAGTGCATTCGCTAATCGTTTCGCATTCTGACTTGTTAAGTGACTTGCTGATTGCACCATATTTTTATACACTTTTCATTAATAAAATCATTGGATTGTTGCATGTTCTTGGGGTAATTGCACCTAATTAGGGTAATTTCTGACTTTTGCACACTTTGTTGGAATTTGTTCTAGTCAAGGGCAATTTGGGCATAATTAGCATGATTTATTGGTTAACACATTTTCAAGAACATTTTGATGCTAACTTAGGTCCATTTTATGTGTAGATCATGGAAGGAACACACCCAATGGAAGGGCCAAGTTGCAGAGAAGAATGCTGGACAGAAACAGAAAAAGAGGGCAGAATTAACGTTAGCTCGCCGTGAACTCGCCTTGACCTCGCCGCAGCCAGCTCACGGCCAGCTCCCAGCAAAACCTCCAGAATCAACGTTAGCTCACCGCCAGCTCGCCGCTGCGAGCGAGACGCATCAGCAACGCGCTGTTACGAATTCTAGGGTTCCTAGGGTGTTATAAATAGTTCCTAACACCCGAAAATCTCTTCTCCAAGCCTCCAAACACGAAAATACCTCAGTTCTCCAAGGGTTCCATCATCTATCCTCATTCTCCACTCAAATCCTCTCATCCCCACTCATCTCCACCTCAAATTCAACTGATTTTCTTGTTCTTTCCCTTTTCTTCTTCCATTTCCACCACATCTCTTCTTCATCATTCCTCACCCATGGAGGCTGCTATGGTTGGTCATTTTGAGCAAGAAATTGAAGACATGAGAGGCTAAAATCTTGGTGCTTTGGTGGTGTGAAGGTGGCTCTAGCTTCATGGGCTAACATAGGGGAGTTTCTAGTTCACAATTCCTTATTTCCTTTGTATTTTACTTCTACTCTTTTGCATTGGCCTTGTATTTGGATTTAAGACATGAGATATGTGGTTGCTATCTATGTTTGTGAACTATTATGTGTATGCTTTGAATTTAATGTGATTGAGATATAATTTCCTATCTACTTGTGGTTGTATTCTTGGTTGTAGCCATTTTAGTGGTTGCTAGCTAGTGGTTATAGTCAATTTCTTCCATGCATGAATGTTGTGGTTGCACTTCATGAGAGTTAAATTGCATTTGTTTCCAGGCATTTCACAAACCAAGTGGATCTTAACACTAACTCTAAGTAATGGCTATGAAAGTGGTTGCTAGATTAGTCATTAATTAGGGCTAGTGGACCCCTAGTGGTTACTTGGGGATCTTTCAATTAGACTTGGTAAATTAAACTCCCACTCATTTTAAAGAGGCATTTGAGCCACCGTAACATTACTAAAGCCCCTTGTAAAATCACCCTTAATCCAAACTTATCTCACTCTTTAATCAAAAATACCGAAAACAAGCATTTGCATTTCCTTTATCGTTTCATTAAATGAATTTTCAAAACCAAACCCCTATACCTTTATTGTTTTAATTGCATTTAGCTAGTTTAGGTAGGTTAAAAGACTCCTCAAGTGAAACAACCTGGGGTTGTAATCTATATTGCAATCCTTGGATTAAATCTTGATTTTAACCCCCAAGGCGCATTAGGCAAAAGGTGAAATCACTTGCTATCGCTAATTGGCATGATCCCACGCTGAGCAAGTGACTTAGACTTATCACTCACTCCTTCCTGCTATCGATGGCTGACTTTGCTAGCAGTAATGCTTTAGGCTAGCGATGGCAATCTTAGCTCAACTCAGCTTTGTCCTGCATATGATAGCGATAGTGAAACTCACTATCGATTGGTCAGTCCTGTAAAACTTAAGATTTGGCACACCGATGCCCACTCTATATCCCATCGATTATTGCTTGTCATGTTCAATCGATAGATTATGAAGCTATCGATGGTTGACCTGCAATTTTCAGACATATGACCTGCAAAGCTATGTGAGGCAACTTGGTACCCATCTTTTCTTGGGTTCTCATAATATTAGTCACAACAGCTCCTATTCTCTTACCCAAAGAACCAGCATAATTATTTATCAAAGTCTGTACTTGAACCAAGGAATATAGTTTACTAAAATCATTAGGTTCAAGTTACTGGTTATAAAAGTTGATTTAATTATCAATGACATTTTGAAAGAAGATAAACTTATTTAAAAAGATGTCATTGACATGAATCTTATGCAAGTAGAACAAATTAATAGCAAGTGCCAAATCTACCCAAAATGATATTTATCATCTATATGAGGGATAGAAATGCTCATTCAAAAACTGGCAAGGTGCTCTTCAATGTGTGTTGGTGAAGTATATCCCTAATATCATCTTTATTGTATCACCTTAGGCTATTCTTCTGATAATGAGTAATGGCCTTGGCTATTCATACTCTTTGAAGCAACTTGATTGCACAACCTATCTCGATCACCTCTAGTTCTTTCAAGTGGCCATCTCTAGTTTAATCTATTAATGATATTCTTCAAGCTTTCTCACAATCTGAGATGTCACACTGATAACACAAGCTTGTTTTGAAATCATTAGCATAATTGATTTTCAGTAATAGCAGAGAAACTTAAGATAAAATTTGAAGCATTTCTAACCTTTAGTTCATAACAGACCTTACCTTCCAGTTTTCAAAGACCATTTAAATGCAATTGAAGTGAACATATTTCTCAAAATATGTGAGTGCAATTTTATGAACCATGATGAGTTGAAATCTAAACAAATTTTGGATTCCACATTTCAAAAACTCCACAATAGGTAACCTATGCACAATTTTAGCTTTTCAGTCATATAGCAATCTGACAGATATTTCAGGACAATGAAAGATTAATTGCTATTGGAATAAGGAACAAGCATTCATTACCCATGCATAAAATTATATTCATTCAAGTGCAAGATAGGGTAAGAATGATATCACCATAACTCTTCTTCTTTTTATAGTAGCTTGTTTGTTTCTGGTGATGTAATGTTGATTACTTTCTTTGCATATCCAGTACCAAGATTAAAGATCAAGAAATGAAGCTTCACCAAGATCTAGCTTAATTTTCATGTAGTCATAGTCTTGAAGCTTTCTATCCTTCTTTCCTACAAACTGAGCAATTCTTTTCCTTCCTCAAGTATCCAATTTCACTTGGATCCACTCATGGTTAATTTGTAGGAACATAATTCATATGCTTCAACGGATATAATCAATTTAGGATAGTTAGGCATAGTGAATTATTCATGATTTTTATGCACAAAGATATATTGTATTTTCAAATCATTATGCATGGATAAAAAGGTAACTTATCAACATTGTAAGCATTTTTGCAATTGTCTTTAACACAGAATTCAATGTTCATCCCTAAGGTTGCAGAGTGTAAAATCTCAATAAATATTACTGATAATAGTGTGGGAGATTTTACCATGATATACCTCTACCTTAGGTACATGGAGGATTGCTTTGGCTCACCCAAAAGGTTATGATATTCTTAGCATTGGGTTGCAATATTGTCCCATGTGACATAGGGGTCAAGAGTCTTTTTCTTGATGCCCAAGAGGCCCTGCTTCTCTTGTTCTTCTCAAGGTAATCATATGGTACTTTATGATAGTTCGTTCTTGAGGTAGAACATGCTCTTTTTGCAGTTGTGCACTACTTCTTATGATTTAACCAAGTGGTTGCAACAGTGGATTCTCCTAGAGTTCTCCTTCCATATATAGATTATGTGAATCTCTTTCTTGACGCATGAGAAACTCTTGGATTCTTCTTTGTTGTTTCTGCACCAGAATATCCATTTCTTTTGGAATCAATCTGCACACACAAATTACTAGATGGACATTTTGGTACCCATTTGTACTTGGGTCCTTCATTGTTAGCCTTGGACATTACATGTCCTTTTGGAACCCAAATAAATTTCTTTCTCACATTTAAATTTCTTCTAACATTACATGTGTGAGAAATATGACCAGATCTTCCACAATAATGGCAAACAATAGAATGATATGTAATATGAGATTCTATGCAACTATTGTGATGGTCAGGTGAGCACAAACTCAAGTTGTTTTCATTCAAGTGATCTTTCTTTCCAAAACATTTTCCAGCATGATTTAAATCATTTTCACTCTTTGAAATATGATCATTGATAGGATGGAAATCAATTTTCTGCAGACCAAAATTGTTGTCTTTAAAAATACAAGAATTGGAACTGTATACCGTAAATGTATCTTGATTTCTAGAGGATGATTTTTCTAAGTCATTCATGTTGAGCTCTTCTTGAGATTTATCTTCCTCCTGTCTTTTTGTGTTGACATGACAATGGAAGTGTTCTGTGGTCTCTCCTTCTTCAATCTCAGCTTCCATTTGATCATCCAGCATAGATATGGCACTTTGAATTTCAGAACTGCCAACACTTTTAGCTTCAACAGAGTGGTCAGTGGCATATATAGAGTCAAGAATATGCCAAATTTCTTTAGCACTAGAGCAAAGTCTGATTTTCTGAAAATCATTTTTTGTTAAGCCACTGTAGAGAATTTTCATTGCTTCAATGTTCAAACTAAACATTTTCTTTTCTTCGACAGTCCAATCCTTTCTTGGTTTAAAATTAAAATCATTTATAAACACATTCCACATATGATAATCAAATGATTTAATAAAACTGTTCATCCTAGCTTTCCAAAACCGAAAATCAATATTTTTGAGAAGAGGTGGAACAGTGAAATCAAAAATTTCAGAAAACATGTTACTCCCAAAATCAAGCATGATCTTTTCACTTGAGATCGTTGGTGTAATATTAGCTACCTAAGTATACTTTTGAATATACTTTAAATTACCATTTAACAATTACAAAATTGTTTATTGACTAACTATGTCAGAAAAAGAAGTTTACTAAAACAAACACTAACATAGTTAGAAAAAGGCTTTTAGTCATTTGAATAAAAATACCAATTAAATACCCTAACCATGATAGAAAATTGATTTCTAATATTAAAAGGATATCATGGTTAGAAAAGAATTTAGCATAACATAATTACCCTAACCATGATAGAAAAAGGATTTCTAATATTAAAAGGGCTATCATGGTTAGAAAAGAATTTAACATAATATAACAGAAGATTATCCATGTTAGAAAAGAATTTCTCTATTACAACAATGGCTGACATGGATAAATAAAGCCAAACTACCACCTGACTAATCAACCCATTCACAACACCCATTAACATATTTGACCATTAAGCACTTTCACGAGAATAATTAAAATCATTATAAATTCAAATCTCTCAACCATTCAACGTTTTCAAAGCATGCAAAATCCTAATAGTCCACAATAATACTAAAATAGTAGAAACACCAATAAAGTTTAGACCGGTCTTTCAGAAATTAAATAGCAAGTTACCAAAATAAATATTATAAAGAAATCCTCAATTTGAAAATAAAGAAGCAATACGTGGAAAAATGAGGGGAAGCAAAACAAATAATATGAATCCCTATTTGTGGCAATATCTTCCGTCAAACCAGTCCAGAACTCACTAGCTTAGTAAGACGGTCCCAGATCCTTCCATTGGTTTCCTATTGCATTGCTAGGACCTGTAAAAATAGATAAAATGGGGGTAGACCCAGGTAACCACTAACTGCTCGCCTACGTGCGGTGTGTGCTAGCAAGGTGCTCAGTGGAGTATTACTAAGTATAATTGAATTAGAAACATGAAGCAAATACCATTTAGATGCACAACAATACCATAATGTATATTCCCACATAAATTAACATCAAGAAACAATTCCTCATAGTCACACACAAAATCACATACTCAAATATTGCAATCCAATACATAGATAAATAAAACCAAACAAACAATAACACCATTATTATACGGTCCAGTAGGGACTCATAACCCTCGCCTGAGACCGGGGCCGTTCTCCCCAATTTGTCTTTCCATTTTATGGTAATTAGTCCTTGTGGGCCTACAAGGAACCTCATCGAGCAATGGCATTATTATTTATTTATTCGGTGTTCTCACAATCATCATAACATGTCATAAGTGTACATATCCAACATATGGCACAAAGTCCAATTCCAAAATTCTCATATTTCAATCATGCAGATATATTTAATAAATACTATAAATTTCCAAAACATACAAGTTCACACCTTCATGCCATTTAAAAATACATACTCCACTAAATATGTTATATTATAAAATAAGCTTCCAAAATTCATGTCCATCAAGACTATAGCCGATCACAAAATTATAAATTTCAAATACTCACTAACCCACACACACACGCAAACAAACAGAAGTAGTTACCTCCGTCAAGCTAAACCACTAGTTACCGTAGACGCGTCTCCAGTGCTCAATGTCAAGCAAAATCAGAGTCTACAATTAATATTATTTACACGCACCTAATTAGTAACTAATCAAGTACTACCATTCAAAACTAAGGGAATTAATCCTACAATAAATTACGCTCACATCTGACCATCTCTTATCTCTCACACCTATACACACCTAGTAAAATTCCAAATTTTATCCATACTAACAGATAACTCTTCATTAATTTATACTTTCAGAATTTTCTAGCTAGTTCCTTACTAAAAATTGAATTTCAATTATTCAAATTACAGCCCCTTTATTTCAACATTAAACAGTTCAAAGAGAAACCATCAGAAACATACTTGCTACATTAAATCTGGAAATCCTCTTTAGCTCAAATAATCAACATTAAAATTTTGTAATCCAAGGCTCACAGCAACCATAGGATTATTCTGAAATTTTCTCCCAACTTACATTTACACCTACATGAAAATAAGAACAAGGTAAAGACTTGCTTACCCAGGGGAGGCAGAAAAATGGCGAGGGAGATAGGGAGGTTTAGATTGCGTCTTAAGGATAAGGAAGAAGAAGAAAAGAGACGGCACCATTGTGGCAAGCGGCGGCAAAGACGGCGGCGGCGGACGGCAGCGGCTTCACTCTCCTTTCTTGGTCTCTTCCTTTTTCAGCCAGAAATGGAGGAGGAAGAATCTACTCTCACTCTCATTCTCCCTCTCCCTCTCGTTCTCTCTCTCTCTCTCTCGGCAGCCTCTATCTGCTGGCGGCCTTGATCTCGCACGGTGCTGATGAAGAACGAGGAGAATGGTGAAGGTGGTTGAGGGAGAAGGGCGATGGGTTGATGATTTGACCCTTGTCAGAATGGTGCGCCTCGGGGTCAAATGCAATAAAATATGTAAAACCAAGGCTTGAGCAAAGTGGCTCAACCTCGGGTCGTCTCTCAAAGGAGTCAAATTATTTTGATGCCTAGACTAACCTAGATGCAAAGAAAGCAAATAAACTGGGGTTTGTCATTGAGACATGTATTTTTTTTCTTTTTCAATTATAGAAATGTAAAGACACTTGTTTTTGGGTTTTAAAGATAAGGAAAGCAAAGTGGATTGTTTTTGAAAACCTTTTTGATTGAATTAGAGCCTCTTGGTGAGATGTTGCAACCTTCCTAGCTTCTTGATTAAATTGGGAGTAAAAATCCAAGACCAAATGTATTTAACCAAAGGCAATCGCCTAAGTCCAATTTCCTAATTACTAATTGATTCGGCGTATCGCTTGTACAATTAATTAATTAGGTAATTGTTAAAAATCACTTGGTAGTGAAAGTCCTCGATAAAGAAACAATGAGTCTCTTCTTGAAGGTGTAATTTGACCCTTCAAGATTGGATCTAGTGTCTAGTGCTAAATGCAATGAACAAGAGCACTAATCCAAGCTAGCAATCCAAAGGAGATAAGCAATTCTACCACATCAATTGAATAATGCCAAGATACAAACACTAAGATTTATATATATATAAGCAATCGCTTAATTACATACATAATCCTAAAGGAAAACTACCACAAGTAATAGAAATCCATAGTGTATCATGTACCAATCAACACACATACATACAAATCAAAGGAATTTGAACATAAATGTGTAATTAGACATAGGAAAACACTAAACACTCCCCTAGAAGACCATTGAAGCTCCGGTTGCTCTATCCACAAAGAATCCCCAAAAAGCTCTAGCCACTCATGCTCTTAAGCTCCAACTCAATGTTTTGAACAAGATGCACCACGAGAAATGTGTGAAGCAGTGAGAGTTGATTGGTTGGGAGGAGAAATGTGCTTGGCCGAATGGAAGATTGAAGAAGGATGGTGAATTGTGGTTTTTGGCGTCAAAATGGAGAGGAAGGTGCTACTGGCTGAATGTAGGTGATTTAAGAGGGTGAAGAAGGCATGAAGTAGGAGCTGGGTTTGTGGGGGAATGGCCGAAGATGTGGATTAGGTGGAGGAAAAAAATGATGGAGATTAGAGAAGAAGAATGGCGATGTGTGTGTGTGGATGAAGGTGACTATGGTGTGATTGAAGAAGGATGGTTCCCTTTGTGGCTGAAGCTCCAATGGTGGCTATCGAAAATGGTGCAGATGATGGTGGAGGGATTGATGATGGTGATGGCGTGAAGGAGATGGATGGTGGTTTAATGAATATGGTGTGAGTGTGGATGAAGAGAGAGAGGTTGAGTGGTGGCTGTTCATGTTTTTATTCAGATCTGGGCAATATTTAGGTATAGAAGGAGCTTAGGGGCTGTTTGGTTGAGGAAAATTAAGCCCAAAATCTAAGGGTTTTTGCTGGATACCCAAATAAGCTTCCAAACGGGACCCTTACTCATTTAATCTCTTTTTAAAAAAATATAGAAATGAACCCAACAATTTTTATTCCATCTTTGCCCTCCTTTAATCTCCCAAATTGCCCAATTTGTCCTTGCCCAATTGAGATATGCAGTGCAGCGGGACCTAGGTGTAATTTCTGAAATTCGAGCACTAAATTGTAATTTCTGGAATTCGGGCCCATCTTTATCAAGACTTCCTACAATGACAAATTCAACCACAAATTGTAATATCCCAAGTCCAAAAATAAGAAATACATGAGTTTAAACCTTAAAATTCTCATTTAAGTACTAAAATGCAATTAACTCAATGTATTGGAATTCTAAGTGTAAAAGTGCCTGAATTGCCATATATTAACCTAGGACAAGTGCTAATTTACTATAATTAGTGGGTCAAAATATAAAATAATAAGGTGCAATCATTCCCCCACACTTAGACCTTTGTACTCCTAGACAAAGTATAAATAAGCAATAACAATGACCTAACTAATCAACAATCTCAAATTGGAGTGAGAAATGCTCAAGACGTGCAAAGAAAAATTGACAATGTAATTAGAAGCAAATGGCAATATCTGAGAACTCTCAAGGATTGAAGTGTTTAACTCATCTCACTGTATGGGTTCTTTCGCTCAAATTGCTCAATATGTCACTTACCATAAGCTTGTAACAAATCTAAGATCTCCATTTATAAAGCAAGTATGAAATGAATCATGAGGACTTTGAGGTGCTAATGATGGGGGAAAGCCATATGGATCAAAAAAATGAGATATGAAATGAAGATGGTTGAAATGCATGAGCAACATTCAAAAATGTATTGTAGCAACCAAATTTACACATTTGAACTCAAACTAGCCACACATTTCAATATACCATATTTTTGAAATCTTTTTTCTTTTCTACCTTTCTTTCTATCTTATTTTTTTATTTTTTTTCTTTTTCTCTTTTTTTTTTCAAGCTACCATTTTCTTTTATTCACATGGCATCATATATATTTGCACAAATGGCTCTTACAGTTCAACTCAACAAGATGCTACATTCAACAACTCAATTCAATGCAGATCAACCAATGAATGGCTCAAAGGGTGGACAATGGATGAATAATTATGGCTTGTGTTTGGGTTAAAGAGGTGATAAAATGAATGCCTCAATCACTTTCAAAACACATATGCTAATGTAATTTTGACCAAGAGTTGAAACAAGTTCTAGAAGTTAACATACCAAGCAAAATGCACTCATCTATGGAAATTAGGCTCAATTACCTCACGGCAAGGCTAATCTCACATATCACCATTAACAACCAATTACAAAGCAATTTTCACAATGCATGCTTCAACAAGTCTCATATCCAACTATCAATAATTGAAAAGCAAAGGCTAAGGTCATTGCGAACTCTACCCAAAGTCCAAGATAACAAACAATATAAGATGGGGCTTCTTGCACAGGTTTTCAAAAAGGTAGGGCAAACTAGGTTTTTTATAAAAATAAGTTGAAAAGCACTTGAATTCACTCCTAAGAAGTCTATCATAGCAAAATAGTCAAGTCAAAAGCAAAAACAAGCCAAATTTTGAAAAAAATTTCATTGGAAAATAATCAAAGATTGCCCAAAGTTGCCACTAATCATAGCAAATCATGCAAAGACCTCAAAATTTCCAAAAAGCCATGCAACTACCCCCCACACTTGAACAAAACATTGTACTCAATGTTTAAAAATGGCTAAATATCAATTAACCAAACTCTATGTGTAGCGGAAAGTATGAAGTCCAATTCTAGATCAGAGCATACACATCTTCTACACGAAGAGGGAGAGAGAGTAGTAGAGAATGGTGCAATCAACATAAAACAAAAGTTTTAGAAAATGAAAGAGGAACAATGAATGCAAGCATATGCAACCATCACAACAATGTCTAGGGATTTTATTGAATTTAAACAACTAAGTTCCTACTAGGAAGTCCCATTCCCCCACACTTAAACTAGACACTACATTGGATCATAACATTGATCAGTCCATCTGTAATGAAAAGTAAGACATAAAGGAAAGGGACAACATGTCCTCAAGAAGGCGGTGGTTGTGCTCCACAGTAGATCTTAAGGAGATGACCATTGGCTTGTAAGGTGTTTCCGGTCTCCTCCTCCAAAAGATCTAACATTCCAAACGAGTTGACCTTGATGACTCTACACGGCCCGAACCAATTAGATTTGAGCTTTCCTTGACCATGACGGTAGCGGGCTTGATACATGAGCACTAGGTCCCCAACTTTAAAGGTCTTGTTGATGATGTGTCGATCATGAAGTAGCTTGGTTTTGGCTGTGTAGATCCGTGAGCTTTCATAGGCATTCATACGCAATTCTTCTAGCTCTTGGATGTGAAGGGCTCTTTCTTTGCCAGCTTCATTTAACTCCATGTTGAAAATGTGACCGCCCAATAGCTCTTGTGCTCAACCTCAACCGGAAGGTGACAACCCTTACCGTACACCAACCAGTAGGGTGACATGCCAATTGGAGTCTTGTATGCTGTGCGGTAGGCCCACAATGCTTCATCTAGCCTTTGGCTCCAGTCTTTATCTGCTCGGCTTCACAATCTTCTCTAATATGCGCTTGACCTCTCTATTGGACACTTCGGCCTGTCCATTGGTTTGTGGGTGATATGGGCTTGAAACTCTGTGGGCCACCCCCATAGTTAGCAAGCAGCCTATTGATGAGCTTGTTGCAAAAGTGGGTGCCTCTATCACTGATCAAGGACTTAGGTACTCCAAACCTACTAAAGATGTTAGTTTTCAAAAATTTCAAAACCGTCGAAGCATCATTAGTCCTAATGGGGATAGCCTCGACCCACCTAGATAGGTAGTCGACGGCCAAAAGTATAAAAGTAAACCCATTTGAAGAAATGAAGGTCCCATAAAGTCTATGCCCCAAACATCAAAGGGTTCACAAAATAGAAGAGGCTTTTGGGGTAATTCATCTCGCTTACTTACTCCCCGCCCAAATCTTTGACAAGTGTCACAAGCCCTTACAAAATCATTTGAATCTTTAAAAAGGGTGGGCCAATAAAAACCAGCTTCTAAAACTTTCCTAGCTGTTTTGGTTGAGCTATAATGCCCCCCACAAACCACAGTATGGCACGAAGTCAGAATGTCCTCAAATTCAGAATCCGGAACACATCTCCTGATCACTTGATCTTGACAAATCCTCAAAAGGATTGGGTCCTCCCACAAGTAATGATGGGCTTCCTGTTTGAGCTTTTGGACCTGAAAGGGAGACATGTCACTGGGGGTGAGTCCGCAAACCAAATAGTTCACAATAGAAGCAAACCATGGTGTCTCAACAGATATAGCAAAGAGAGAAGAATCAGGGAAATCATCACAAACATAATTAGAACAATCAACTCCCCTTGTATCATCCGGAAGGCGGCTCAAGTGATCGGCTACTAAGTTGTTGCTCCCGGCCCTATCCTTGATTTGTATTTTGAATTCTTGGAGCAAGAGCGTCCAATGAAGCAGCCTAGGCTTAGAATGTGGCTTGGTAAATAAGAATTTCACCACTGCATGATCAGTGAACACAACCACAACAGAATGCAGAAGATATGGTCTAAACTTATCAAGAGCAAAGACAATGGCAAATAATTCTTTTTCAGTGGTAGTGTAATTTCTTTGTGCAGTGTCCAATGTCTTTGAGGCATAAGTTATGACATGTGGTCGTCCATTGCTCCTTTGACCTAACATGGCGCCAACGACAGCATTAGATGCATCACATGCCAATTCAAAGGGCAAAGACCAATCTGGTGCAACTAAAATGGGTGGTTCAAGTAGCTTTCTCTTTAAAGTGTCAAAAGCAAGCACACAATTCTCATCAAACACAAAATCGGTGTCCTTTTGAAGCAATTGAGAGAGGGGTAGGGCTATTTTAGAAAAATCTTTAATGAAGCGCCTGTAGAAGCCTACATGTCCCAAGAAGGATCGAAGATCCTTTAGGCAAGTGGGATAAGGCAAGGTCGCTATCACCTCAGTTTTAGCCTTGTCTACTTCAACACCACGACTAGATACCAGGTGTCCTAATACGATACCATGGCTAACCATAAAATGGCATTTCTCATAATTAAGCACAAGGTTCTTTTGGATGTATCTAGCGAGTACCCTCTCTAAGCTGTGTAGGCACGAATGGAATGAGTCACCATAGACGGTGAAGTCATCCATGAAGACTTCCATGCAATCATTGAGCATATCAGAAAATACACTCATCATGCATCGTTGGAAGGTGCCTGGCGCATTACAGAGCCCAAAGGGCATGCACCGGTAAGCATAAGTACCGAATGGGCAAGTAAAGGTAGTTTTGTCCTGATCCTCGGGTGCAATAGGAATCTAAAAATACCCGGAATAACCATCTAGGAAGCAGTAGTGACTGCGACCCGCCAATCGTTCCAACATCTGGTCGATGAATGGAAGAGGGAAGTGGTCCTTTCGCGTGGCATCATTCAATTTCCTATAGTATATGCAAACCCTCCAACTATTTTGCACCCCCATAGGTATAACCTCATCATTTTCATTTTTGACAACGATAATCCCGGACTTCTTCGGCACCACCTGTACCGGCGAAACCCACTCGCTATCTGATATGGGATATATGATCCCGGCACTTAGGAGTTTAGTGACCTCCTTTTTTACTACATCAAGGATAAGCAGGTTAAGCCGGCGTTGGGGTTGCCTTAGAGGCCTAGAATCGTCCTGTAAAAGAATACGATGGGTGCAAACAGTTGGGTTAATACCCGGAATATCAGCCAAAGTCTAACCGATGGCCTTTTTGTATTTTCTCAAAATATCTAGCAATTGGGCCTCCTCACTTTCCATCAAATCATTAGAGATTATCACAGGCAGCTTGTCATCGGAAGCGAGAAAAGCATATTTAAGATTGCTAGGTAAAGGCCTAAGTTCAAGGGATAGGGGTTCAACAATTGAAGGCACAAGAGAAGGGAGAGTAGTAGGTAAAGAAAGACTCCCCTTTGTTGACTCGCTAGCTAGGTATGGACTAGGCTCAACAAAAGTATTAACTTGGCCCACTGATTTAACCTTTGCCTAACGCCTTGGGGTTAAAATCACAATAATTACCAAGGATTGTGTAAAGTGGCACAATCCCGGATCGTTTCACTTAAGGAGTCCTTCTAAACTACCTGAGCTAACTAAATGTAATTGAAACAATAAAAGGTATGGGGGTTTGATTTTGAAAATTCATTAAATAAAACTATTGACAATTGCTATTACTTGTTTTTGTAATTTTCTTTTGATTAAAAGGGAGAAAAGGGTTTGGATTAAGGGAATTTATAAAATGGGCTTTGGTAGTGTTTCGGTGGCTCTCACGCTTCATTAAAATTTATATTGGGAGTTAAAAGATGCACCAAGTCTAATTGAAAAATCCCCAAGCAACCACTAGGGGTCCACTAACCCTAATTAATGACTAATCAAACAACCACTTTCTTAGCCAATACTTAGGGTTAGTGTTAAGCTCCACTTGGTGTGTGTTGGAACATGAGTTTTGAAAATCGATTCCTCTCAAGAATGTGCAACCACAACATTCAATTGGAAAAATTAAGCTACACAATCTAGCAACCACTAAAAATCATATAGTATCATAAACCCAATAGGAAATTCAAACATAGACATCATTCAATTAACATAACTCAATATCCAACACAAATATTCCAATTTAAAGACAATGAAAGAGGAAAAACATGTCTCCAATCCAAATATACAAGAGAAATGCAACCACAAAACTCAATACATAAGGAAAAGAGCATGGGAAACCAAGTAACTCCCCTATTTCGCCCATTAAAGCTCAAGCCACCTTCACACCACCAAAGAGCCCAAGTTCTAGCCTCTCATTGGTGAAATTTCGAGCTCAAGCACTCTCCCAAGGGTAGACATCATGCTGGACAGAAATGGAAGAAAATGAGGAAGAAATGGTGAAAGGATGGAAGGTGGAAGAGGAAAGAACCAGAAAACCAGCAAGAGATGAGGTGAAATTGAGTGGAAGGATGAAGATTTGGATGAAGAATGAAGATGGAGAAGGAAACCCTAGTAGAGAGGGTAATTTTCGACTGGAGAGGCTTCAAAAACTGCAGGGGGGTCTGTTTTTAACCTTATATACTCCCCCAAAAAACCCTAAAACGCACAGTAGAATTTCAGTTTCGGGGCCTCGCCGTGAGCCTCGCCTTGGGAGGTCACGGCGAAGGGCAGAAAGTTTCTGGTCCTCGCCTTGACTCCTCACGGAGAGGCTCACGGCGAAGGACAGAAAAGGTGGTTGAGTTTCTGGCCCTCGCCTTAACTCCTCACGGCGAGGCTCACGGCGAAGGACAGAAAAGGTGGGCCAAGAGTGGCATTTTCGTAATTTTCTCCAAATTTGACAGATTCACTTTTTGAGTTTGTTTTGACATTTTCAACCTCTTTCTTCAATTCTCTCATGATCTGTAAATGAAATAGGCCCAAGGTAGCATCAAAATGTTCTTGAAAATGGGTTAAATAATAAATCATGCTAATTATGCCCAAATTGCCCTTGACTAGAATAAATTTCAACAAAGTGTGCAAAAGTCATAAATTAACCTAATTAGGTGCAATTACCCCAAGAACATGTAATAAGGGTACAATGCAAAGAAGAATGGTTTTAACAAATCAATAATCTCAAGCCAGCATGAATCCTGATCAAGAATATGCAAAGGGAGAATTGGCAAAGCAATCGGATGAAGCAATGGCAAAGAGGACTCTCAAGATAATGGTATTTCACTCTATTCACCTCATGGGGGATTTTTCACTCTAAACTTGCTTAAACAACAATTTGCCATAAGCTTGTAACTACTCTTACATCTCCACCCATGCATACAATCAAGCATGAATCAAAAGGACTTGTAGGGTTGAAATGATGGAAAAGGCAAGATGGATTGCATGTTATGGAAAGGAAAGGTTGAAATGCAATTTAATGTTTCTATTAGGGCACATAGCATATGAGAGCATAATTTAAACAATGATGATGCCACATCAAGAAATGCCTTATTCTTCAAACCTTCTTTCTTTCTTTTTTTCTTTTTTTCTTCTTCTTTTTTTTATACCTTTTTTTTCATACTTTTCTATTTGATTTTCTTTCTAATATATACATGGCATTAATAACAAACAAAAGTAGCTCAATCTCAATGCTTCATCATAAAATTAACATTAATGCATTACAACCAAGGCATGGCTCAAAGTGGGTGAACAATGGAAAATGTCATGTTGTAGGCTTGTGTTTGGGAAAAATAAGGTGATGAAATGAATGCCTAAATCATCTTCATGTATGAATGCAATTCTAGCTTTGACAAAGAGTAGAGACAAGTTCTAGAAATTGAATGATCAAGCAAGCATACACTCTTGAAATGAAAATTAGGCCCAAAAATCTCACAACAAGGTTAACCTCAATTGCTAATTGAACATCCAATTGCAAGGCCAATTAACACAATGCATATGCTTGAATATAACTCATCACTAGCTCTTGAAAATTGAAAGGCTAAAATGCATAATTCTCTTAATTCTTCTCATTGTTCATGAAGCTCATTGGTTAAAAGGGTAGGGTCCAGTCTTGCTCCATGGTTTTCAAAAATTATTACCACACTAGGTTTTCACAAAACGAGTTTTAAAAATGGGTAGAAAAATGCAACTAGGTCCTCCATTGCAATGAATGCGACCCTCCATCACAATGAAGGACTAAGGAGCAAAATTTACCTTGGTTTTGAAAAAAAAAATTTTGACAAAAATTTTGAAAATTTTCCTCTAATGTGGCATAACATCATAATATGATAAAATCAATAGATCAAGCAGTAAGACTACCTAGTCCCCTCCCCCACACTTGAAATTTACATTGTCCTCAATGTTAAAAATCACCAAACTATCAATTGACTTATCCCTGGTGAAGAGGAAAGTTGCGAAGTCCAATCGTAAGATTGGGCCACAACACGTCCCTACACATAAGGGGAGAGAAGAAGAGACAAGTGCAATCAATAGTAGGCATGTTGAAAAACGCAAATCATAGGACAAATGTATATCACAAGTAAAAATGACAGAAAGTTTCAATGGCATAGGGTATTTTATTGAATGTAAAAATCCTAATCTTCTACTTCTACTAGGATGCTCCCTCCCCCACACTTGTTCAATGCAATGACAATAAAATATCAACCAGCCAGTCCAGAATGCATGAAAGTAAACAAGATAAGGAGAAGAAGCAACCTGGCCTCAAGGAGGCTTGGCAATTGGTTCATGGTAGAGCTTGAGGAGATGCCCATTTGACACATTCTTTCCCAGACTCCTCTTCAATGAGCTTGACCATCCCATACTTGTTGACCTTTGTTACTTTGTACGGCCCGAACCAATTGGATGTGAGCTTCCCATGACCATGGTGAAAGCGGGCTTGGTACATAAGAACTTGGTCACCAACTTTAAAGCTGCGGTTGAAGATCTTGCCATCATGGACCAACTTGGTCTTTTCCTTGTAGAGCCTTGAGCACTCATATGCCTAAAGGCGCAATTCATCAAGTTCTTGCAATTGAAGGCATCTTTCATTTCCGGCATCATCCAACTCCATATTGCAAAATTTCACGGCCCAATAGGACTTGTGCTCCAACTGAACCGGCAAATGACAAGCTTTACCAAAAACCAACTTGTATGGAGACATGCCTAAGGGTGTCTTGAATGCGGTCCGGTATGCCCATAATGCATCCTCAAGTCGGTCACTCCAATCTTTTCTTGATGGCTTCACGATTTTCTCTAGAATGTGTTTTATATCCCTATTTGACACCTCCGCTTGGCCATTTGTTTGGGGATGGTATGGACTAGACACTCTGTGGGATACCCCATACTTAGCAAGCAAGTTATCAAGAAGCTTGTTGCAAAAGTGGGTTCCTCGATCACTTATGAGACCTCTTGGTACTCCAAATCTACTAAAGATGTTAGACTTGAGAAAATTGGAGACCGTGGGTGCATCATCCTTTCGGGTTGGGATAGCTTCTACCCACCTAGAGACATAATCTACGGCAAGTAGGATATAAGTGAAACTGGAAGAAGGTGGGAAAGGTCCCATAAAATCTATCCCCCAAATGTCAAAAATCTCACAAACTAGGATGGGTCGTTGGGGCATCTCATGTCTTTTTGTCACACTCCCCCCAAATTTTTGGCACTTATCACAAGATTTACAAAAGGAATAGGCATCTTTGAAAAGTGTAGGCCAATAGAAACCAGCATCTAAAACCCTCATAGCGGTTTTCCTGGAACTATAGTGACCAGCACAAACCATCGATTGGCAAGCAGAAAGGAAGTCTAAGGACTCGGATTCCGGTATGAATCCCCAGATTACTTGATCATTGCACAGTCTCCATAAGTGTGGTTCATCCCAAACATAGTATTGGGCCTCTCTCTGTAATTTTTGCACCTGAAAAGGAGACATGTCATCCGGGGTGAGGGCACAAACAAGATAATTGACTAAACAAGCGTACCAAGGCACCTCAACATCAATCGCACACAAAGAGGAATCCGGAAAATTATCACAAGTTAAGTGATGACTCCTAGAAAGTCATGATTATTTGAGTATATTTACTTGAGTTTTTGTCTATTATTGATACATTTTGGATACTCAAGAGGGAAAATGCTCATTTGATTTTCGGTTGCACCTTATTGTATATTTATATAGATTTTGATTGTTTTTGTAGTTAGTTTCTTATGTTGTTGTATATAATTTTTGTAGGAATAAATTGAAGCAATAAGCAAGAGATGTTAGCCCTCATCCAAGCCCTCAATTGAACAAAAATAAGAAGAAGCCAAAGTTCAGCCAAGAAATAAAGAAAGCAGAGCAAAGCACCAGAGAATAAAGAACTTCGCCGTGGACTTCGCGGCTAAGTGAATCTACCTCTGCCCATTTTTGGGAAAGCTCGCCGTCTGCTCGCCGCGGCGAAAGCCACGGCGAGCGACTCTTGATTCTGTAATTTTTGGACTTCGCCATGGGCTCGCCGCGGCGAGACCCACGGCGAACTTCGCGTTTTGCGCGTTTTGGACAGATCAGGCACGTTTTCACTGATATAAAAGCTAGGGCTTCGTTGTGAGCCCTCATTCTTCGACTTCTGGGCATATTTTGGGCGTGTTTGGCTCTGCTAGGGCTTGGAGATTGGTGGGATTTGGCTTGGGCTCGGAGCTTCAAAGAGATTTGGGCTTCCTCTCTTGGTTTATCTCTTCCATCTTCCTTCTCTTCTCTTGTTCTGATTTGTAATGTTGTATATATATGCTCCCTTGGAGTTGTAGAACATGAGTAGCTAAATACTTTGATTCTAGGATTATTTTGAACCCTTGTATGTATTGATTCTTGATTCCTCCTCTTAATTTGTGATTAATGATATCTATGTGCTTATTTTACCCCGTTCTTAATGCTTCTAAGTGCTTGATCACCATTTAGATGTTGTGTTCGCTTGATTTATGACTCGAGAGAGCTAGGTTGAGTGTAGAACTTGGGTAAAGTAGTGCAAGAACCGAAAGTTTGCATGACGAACGGATGGTTTTGTTGGTAAGATAGAGATATACTTGCTAGCCTTGCATAGTCACATTAGGGTTGGAGTGTGATAATTGGGTTCTATCAAATTGTGGCAAGAGATTGTGCAAAGAATAGGACTAAACACTTGTTCTTGACTCGAAAGAGCATTACAAGTACTCTTTGAACCCTAGATTAGCACGTGGTTTTGTTGAGAGCTTCTTGAGGGGAGGTTAATTGAGTTTTGAGAAGTACAAAGGGGGATAGATAATCCTAGGACCCTTTTTATCCTTGAAGTTGGGGAATCACTTGTTTATATTTTATTTTCTTATTTAATTTTTAATCTCAGCATTTGTATCACTCAAATTGGGCGAGAGTGTGATAATCATTGTTTGACCAGGTTTTGGACAAATCCTCATGGGAACGATACTCTACTCATCATTTTATTACTTGGCGCGACCCGTGCACTTGCGGCGCGTGGCGAACATTAAGTCAGAAAGATCTACTCCCCTAGTGTTTTCTAGGAGTCTGCTCAAGTGGTCGGCTACCAAATTGGCATTGCCGGCGCGATCCTTGATGTGCAAATCAAACTCTTATAGCAAAAGTGTCCACCGAAGAAGTCTCGGCTTGGAGTGTGGCTTTGTGAATAGAAATTTTATAGCTGCATGGTCAGTATAAATGACAACCACAGAATGTAGCAAGTATTGCCTAAACTTATCTAATGCAAAGACTATGGCAAAAAGTATCTAAACTAGATCTAGATGGACTATAGAGGTTTAGCTCTATGTACTTATCGATAAGAATGGAAGCTTGTTCTCATATACTCTTCAAGAAAAAATTTTGTTCCTAAATTCTTGTCAGCAACCTTATTAAATATAATTTTCTCATTTTATTCTTATTATTAGCTGAGGTTTAATGGTTGAAAAATAAAATCACATCATTTAAAGAAGAATAAATTAAAAAATATCATTTTAGGGAAAATAAAATAAGTAAAATATGATTACATGCCAGAATTAGTTAAAAGTGTGTTATAAAAAGATGAGGGAGAATGCATAAATATTTTTTAGTATTAAATATTTTTGTTGTTATTAAGAAATAAAGTCATCCACAACTGCCATACAGCTATTTGGATATTTCTCGGTACAAGCATCTAGTCTTAGTTTGCCAGGTGGTATTAATGCTAATTGACCCACATTGGTCGATAATAGTAAATCACTGGCTGTTTATATATATATATTGGGATGGGATTGGGAAGTATAAATTATAATATGCTTTCATGGGCTATTAAGAGCCATTAATTTAGGCCAAACCCGTCGAATTAACCCGTTTAAGTAGAAGGCCAACTTTGATTTTGGAATCCCTAGAAAGCAATCAAGCATAACAGGTCGGCCCTGTAAAGTCAATGGCCTAAAAGGACTAGCCCTGCAAGGCTGAAGGCCGACCAGTTAGACCCTTTTGTTTTTTATTTATTTATTTTTATTTAAAATTGTTCATATAACATAATATTATCTATTTTTTTACCTTAATGATTAATGATGTTACAAATCTTTTTCCACTTTATATTTTTATAATATTCAAATTCATAAAATAATTTGATTTATGTGGTTTTAAACAATATTTTATTCATTTAAATTGTAGATAATGATTTGATTTATGTTATATGTGTTAATATTTGTAAACTATATATATATATATTTAATAGGATAATATTATGATTATTATTTAATTATGGACTTAGTACTTTATGTGGTGTTTGCATTTTAATTTTGACAATATTTATGTATGGAGATGGTTGTGGTTTGAAATCATTGGAGCAATTCTCTTACATTAACTCCGTCGTTTATCCTTTGACTTCTATTCAATTGCTCGCCTATTGCACCTTGCCGGACGTCTGTCTCATCACCAGGAAGTTCATTGTCCCTGAGGTAGGATCACCCGTTTCATTCTTGGTTTTATGGAAAAGAAAATTCAATCTTTCAAAAAATGTAGGACGCTGTAATTAGGGGTGTTCAAAAATTTCCTGTCTCACCCGTCCCTTCCCAATCCCCATGTGTTTCCAGTCCCGAAAATTTTCGGGACAAGATAAAATGGGATCGGACAAATTTTTTGTTGTGAGACGGAAATGGGACGGGATGGGGTCGTCCCATTCCCGTCCCGCCCAGTTAGTATTATATATATATAAATATATATTTGTTAATTTTACATAGGTCAGCATGTCCATACTTACAAGTGTAGCACAACAAATTTCTTTTTGTTTACATTAGTATCCTCACCAAAAGCTAATTCCAGAATGTACATAGCCCAAGAAACTTGTGTGTCCATATTACATAGCCAGCTTCATTTGCATCAAAATACTTGTTCTCTGTACATTTAAATTATCATGCCTTACACGTGAATAATAACATGCATTTTTTTTTTGTTTTGCATCAGCTTTGTGGCAAAGAAATGGGAGGAATCAGGAATGTGTGGCACAACAAAGCCTCATGTGGAATACGGATCTTATTAAAGTCTTGAGGACATGTTTTTAATTTAAAATTTATGTATTAATATCAAGGTTTCTTCTAGACTTAATTTACATGTGTTTTTGTTATTATATGTTGAATTTGATTACAGTTTATTATGTTGTCAATGTTAGTGCTAGTTGTCACCCAAGAGGGGGGTGAATTGGGTGATAGGATAAAAACTTAAACTCTTTTCAAATCTTCTCTTTTCTAAAAACACAATGAAGGCAATCTTTTCAAAACTGTTAAATGCACTAAGAGATATATAATGTAGATATGCTGGAAACTAAGAGAGTTAAGGGAAGAGATAATGCAAACAGTATTTATCCTGGTTCGGTCTTCCCTGACCTACATCCAGTCCTCAGGTTCCACCTGAGATTTCCGCTACCCTTTTGTTTAAACCGGGCACAAGAGAAGCCTTTACAACCCACAAGTTTAGCCGGGCACTTGTGAAACCTTTACCACAGGTTTTACAACACGGGATCACCTGCCAACCTTATCAGAATATTAGAATTCTCTCTAAACTCTCCCCCTTACAACCTGTAAGGACTCAATCTGTTTCCCCACTCAAGATCTCCCAATCTTGAGTATCACTCACTAAGTATAGAGAATGATTACAAGGAAATCTAACTTCTCTCAAAGAAGGGATTTTGATAATCACTTAAGTACAGATTCGTATATGATGAAGAAATACAAATTCTAGAGCTTAAAGATCTTAACTATGGTTGCTCTAGCTCTTCTATTCTATAGAACTATACTCATCGTTATTTCTCCATTTTCTGGGCTCACTGATGTATAACTAATACTCTGTGCAGAGCCTCTGTCTTTCATCTCGTATCATCTTGTCATTTGTATGTATATGCGTCGTGTGTTCTCTTTTGCTCCAGATGTCTTCAAGTCTTTATATAGGGTATTATACTTTTCTGTCCGTTGGAGACTTGGAGAACTAGCCGTTGATAATCAGCTTTCTTCTATTGCTTCACTTTATCTTACAGAGGATGAGCTAAGAGAGATGGAGACTGTGAGTAACGATAACCTGCTGCTACCTACCACTGTACTTGCATGTCAGCTTTTTCATTAGCGCTAGCTCCCTTGGCTATTGCTAGCTTGACAGTGTAAGACCTGCACTTAGAGCTGTTAGCTAAACAAGTATTTATGTAGTGAATGTTATAGATAGTGCATTTCATTAGCTCAAAGAGATGGAGACAATATATCAGCTAAGGAATTTCAAAGTATTCTCTATAGATAGCAAATCATGCTATCGCTAGCATCTATTGCTAGTTAAGTTTATTAGCTCAAAAAAATAGACAATATATTAGCTAAGGAATTTCAAAGTATTCTCTATAGATAGCAAATCATGCTATAGATAGCAAATCATGCTATAGATAACAAATCATGCTATCGCTAGCATCTATTGCTAGTTAAGTTCATTAGCTCAAAAAAATAGACAATATATCAGCTAAGGAATTTCAAAGTATTCTCTATAGATAGCAAATCATGCTATCGCTAGCATATTCTTTTAGTTCAATGTTCAGCGTACTAGCTCTCATCTCAATAAGCATTTTTCTATCGATAGCTAATCCCATTATCGCTAGTTACTATGTTAACTGATCTAACATTCTTCCCCGAGTATTTATTCATGTTATCTGAGGGGCCTTAGCGATAGAGACAGAGTCTAGCGATAGGATCTATTCTTATTTGCTTAGACTAGCTCTACACATTCCATTAGCTATGGTGAAGACATTTAGTGATAGAGATTTTGCTCTTTCAGTGGATTACTGCTAAGTCCTCATTAGCTATTATCCTAGGCTTTTCATTTGATGGCGATAGGCTCTTAGCTTAGAGATAGAGAATCTGTTCTTTGCCTAGCTAGCTCAATTTCTTCCTATTAGCGATGATAAACATGTTAGCAATAGAACTTCTACTTAGTCATCATGATTCTTTATCTCAGTTTATTCCAGACTAAGTTATATGCTCTTATGAATGCAATCTGAGCTCAAATCATAAGAAATCATCTATGGATATGTTATGTAATCATATATGCAATGCTTTCAATCACAGTAAACATATAGCAAACATAATCTAATAGATAGTAGGAGATAAACACTTTATCCACACTTTTTGCTTACTACATTTAACTCTATATTTGACATCATCAAAACTAAGCATATCCAACAGTCAAGACCAAAAAATTGTTAGAATAATAGTATTTTGTAAAAACCCATAGTCAAATTTTTGGTACAATATTGGACTCATTTTTCTGTGAAAATGGCCTTTTATTTTTATTTGTCAATAAAAAGGGAAATTCCCGTCCCGTCCCGTGTCCCGTCCTGTCTCGAATGGGAAGGGATAGCTACAGGACCGGACAGAACATGGGATGGAAAATCCATCCCGTATGCCTTTTGACGGGACGGGACGGGATGGGATCAACCAGTTCCAGTCCCGTCCCATGAACACACCTAGCTCTAATTAGAATTGTTGAAATGATGATCAATCAGCATGTTTAATCTTATTCAATATATAGGTTTTGACATGTAAAATCGCAACACATTTGAATTCTTCCAATTCTTGCTTCTCATTTTCATATATAGATATAGACATGAAATGGATGAGATTCACTTATTCTTGCTTGGTATTTTTATTTTTTTGCAAAATTGACAATATAAGAAAACTATTAAGTGGAGAGAATTCAAATCCATTGACTACTCGTTCAGTATGGTTTTAATTTCAATGCATTGCTAATTCTTCATGCTTTGTTTTTTGGTATCCATATTAGCAACCATGCGAGTCTTGTTTTCATGGCACTCTTCATTTCCATTTCTACCACAAGCATCTTGGAAATGCAGTGGTGGAGGAACGAGTAGTTCTAGGTCATCGGCGGTGTCTCCTCGCACTTATTCACACTCTTTCAAGGTTTGCTAAAGGTTCTGGCAGGAGTGAACACAAACTTCAATGTCACATCCAAAGCAGCAAAAGATGGAGATTTTGTTGAGCTCTACATCTTCAAGTGGACATCCTTGTTGATCCCTCCTCTAACGCTGCTTATCATAAACATAATCGGCTTCGTTGTTGGCGTCTCCGATGCAATCAACAATAGATACGATTCCTGGGGACCTCTCTTTAAAAAGATCTTCTTTACCCTCTAGGTCACTGTCCATCTCTACCCATTGCTCAAGGTTGTCCTGGGAAAGCAAGAAGGTGTTCCTACCATCATCTTAATCCGAGCTATCCTTTTGGCTTCAATCTTCTCCCCTATCTAGGTGCGAATCACTTATTATAAGGCCATTGGTTATAATCGGCGTCGTTGTTGAAGGTTTTATATGCGGTAGTAAGTTTTGCCAGCTATTATGTGATGAATATTTTGATTATTTTGTTCCAAGTTTACAAAACAAAACTAGGGCTTATATGGTGCATGTCACGGGTTGGTGTATATTGTAGGATACAATCTATGGTATACAATCTTGTAGGACTACTTTCCAATTACTCCTTCAGATCTTAAATATAGAACATATTTGTCTAATTTAATTAGATTAATGATGTTAGTTAATTAACTAATATGACAGTTTTTTATAAAACATATTAATCATATTCCCTCCCTAAAAAACTTAGTTTAAAGCAAAAATTGCATTCAAGTCTCAAAGAAGAAAAATTAAAACATCGAGGTATCTTCAAATCTCAAAATTACTAACTGGTTCTAACATACTATGAGTAACAGAGTGCAGTTAAGAAATTGCTAAGCTTCTGGGTCCTCCAGGACATAAGTGGTCTCCAATATTTTATTCATCCCTTGAATTCTCTTCCTCTAATGTCTTCTGTTGTGCCTTCAACCTCGCCTTTCCATAATCAAGGCTTCGTCCTCCATGCTCTACTCATTTTTCCCAAAAAAAAATAGAGAAGCACACTGATGCAATCTGAACACTTAAAATCAGAGAGTACAGTAAATATTAGGAAAGAACAAAAAATAGCAAAGAATGGCAGAAGCAGAGAAAGAGAGGAGAATGAAATAAGAGAGGTTTAGGAAGAATAATTCTCAACCACGATGAAATGGCCACTATGCTTCTCGTGTATTACATATACTACTGCATAATAACCACTAACAAGCCCTGTAGGACCCCTTACAATAGAAAGAGGATATTACCCCTAGAATATTCTACTAATTACTAATATATCAATACCCTCCCCTTAATTGCAGACTTTTCGTCTACTTTGTAAAGAAGCAACAAAATCCGGAAAAGCTATTGAAATCATAGGCCAATCTTCCCAAGTAGCCTCCTCTGGCAGCCCACTCTTCTAATGGATCAAGACGTGAGTAACAGGCCAATTGCGACATGAGACCACACCTTTGTCTTATACAACAAAAGGCTCATGATGCCCAAATGTATTTGATGTTGGGTTAGGTAATGGCACCAAAGGAGTATTATGATTAGGGAAATGCTTGAGGATAAGGATGCTACTTGAGGAAAACCCAATCATCTACCTCAAAAATCGTTCAATCTTGTACATACCCTCCATTTGCTTCATCCTGTTACGTGCCGCTGCCAAATTAAACTTCAGCCGCTTCAGTAATTCTTCTCTTAAGTTGAAAGACCTATCAATGGATTCCGTCAATGATTTATGCGGCAAGTATGGGATGTGTAGTGGTGGTGGCTGACCATACATAACCTCAACCGGAGTGGTTTGCGATGCCGTGTGAAGGGTGGTGTTGTACCACTGTTCTGCAAGTGGAACCCAATGAGCCTAATCCTTAGGTTGTTGCCAAGAGAAGCAACAAAGGTACTATTCCAAGCACCTATTGAGCACCTCAATTTGGCCTTCACTTTATTGGTGATAAGTTGTCGACATCCTCTGTTTCACCCCTAACTACAATAAAAACTGTGTCCAAAACATGCTTGTAACCAAGAGGTCTCCGTCGCTCACTATATTAGCATGGGCTCCATGGAGCTTATAGATGTTGTCCATAAAAAGTTGAGCCAGATCCATCACTGTAAAGGGATGATCCAATGGAATAAAATGTGCTTATTTGCTCAGGCTATCAACCATGACCCACACAACATCATACCCTTTAGATTTGGGCAACTTTTCTATGACACCCATGGCAATGCTCTGCCATACTCGTTCCGAAATGGGCAGTGGCTGAAGCAATCCTGAGTAAGCTATATTTTCATACTTACAGCGTAGACATATCTCACGTCTCCTAATGAATGACTGCACATCGACAAGCATATTCTTCCAGTAAAAAAGTGCTTTGACTCACCTATAAGTGCCCTGAGATCTTGAATGTTCCCCTAGTGGACTTGAATGCAGCCATTGTAATATATTTTCCTGCAACTCTTATTGCTTGACCCCTCCATCAATTTTCCCTTTAGCAGTAACATCCCGTCTCGTCATGTGTACTTTAGGTGGGTATAAGGATTATTGATTAAATCTTGAATAAGTTTTTGTAGCACTAAATTTGATTACCGTTGAGCTTGTAATTGATCCCATAATTATGTCAAAATAGAGGAAGTGATCAACGTGAGCAATTCTCCATGAGTTTCTCTTGATAATGCATCTTCAGCTCCATTCTCTTTTCCTTTCTTGTACTTAATTTTGAACGGAGTCCCATCAATTTGTTAATCCATGTGTACTGAGAACGAGTTGAAAGACGCTACTCCAAGAGGAACTTCAAACTCTTGTCATCAGTCATGATGGTGAATGGCTGAATGCTTAAGTATAGGTGCCACTTCGTGATGGTGTGTACAATGACCAACAACTACCCATCATATACAGAAAGTAGTCTGATTCCTGGGAGACAACACCTTGCTCACATAAGCTATTGGGTGAGAATCTTGAGTTAGCACAGCACCAATTCCCACAATTGAAGCATCATTCTCCACGGTGAAAGGTTTGTGGACATTCAGGAGTACCAACAAATGAGCACTCATTAAAGCTTTCTTCAACTTCTCAAAAGCTTGGGTTGCTACCTCAGACCATATGAATCCGTCCTTCTTCAATAAATCAACCAATGGATGTGCGATAATGCCATATAACTGGATAAATCTCTGATAGTAGTACCCTTTGAGGCCCAAGAATGCCCTCACATCATGCACCGTCCTAGGTTGTGGCCATGTTTTTGTAGTTTCCAGCTTGGCTGGGTCAGCCGCCACCTTCCCATTAGCTATCACATGTCCCAAATACTTAATACTTTCGGTAGCAAAAGCACATTTGGACCTTTTCACCAGAAATTGGTTTTTCTTGAGTATTTCAAAAACACATTTCAAATGATGTTCATGAGACTTAAGGTCAGGACTGTATACCAATATATCATCAAAGAAAACCAGTACAAATTTCCTCAAAACTCCTTCAAACAGATGATTCATTATAGACTAAAATGTCAATGGAGCGTTAGTCAAGCCAAACGGCATCACTAGATACTCATAATGTTCCCCATGGGTTTGAAATGCTATTTTATACACATGCTCCTCCTCTATACGGATTTGGTAGTAACCAGCACATAGGTCTAGCTTTGAAAAGACTCTGGCCAACACTAATTCATCTAGTAAATCTTCGATCAAAGGGCTAGGAAAGGTATCCCAGATCATCGCTTTATTAAGCACACGATAATCAACACACATTCTCTAGCTTCTGTCTTTCTTCTTTACTAGCACCACAAGTGCCGCAAATAGTGGTGTGCTATGTTGAATAATTCCTTGTTCTAACATATCTTTCACCATTGCATTAATGACATCCTTCTGCATAGTAGGATATCTTTATGGCCAAATCTTGATTGGTGGTGTCCCCTCCTTGAGAATGATACCATGGGCACGATTGCCCTGTGATGGTGGTAGGGACTTAAGTTCATGGAAAAGAGACTCAAAGGTGGTCAATAATGTTTCCACCCCTTTCGGCATTGCATTAGCATCACCTATCTGAACAATATAGCACTCTATATCTTCGCAATATCAGACCACCTGAAAGGCTAGCAACTCCCATGCATTATGAAGCAATTTCATCATCCTAAATTTGGATATCACTAGACTCTCCGTGGAAGTAACAGTCATCAAGCTCGGCTTCTCCACATAAACTCTATCATCAAATTCTTGCAATCTAAGTGAATCATCCCAAGTTCCCTTAGCCAGTGCATTCCGACCACCATGTCACAACTTCCTAAAGGAAGTAAAAACACCTCTGCCTTGAACGAAGTTCCATGCAACTCCCATGCCAATTGTTGGCACTTCCTGATGACCCATAGTTTACCTCCACCTACGTTAAAAATCATCAGAGGCAAAATATCTTGCACAATTATGTCAAGTTCAGAAGCAATAGATAAGTCAAGGAAGTAATGAGAACTCCCTGTGTCAATGAGAATGTGGATTGTTCCTCACTCAATTTAGCCAACAACTCTCATGGTTTGCTCGTTAGCAACATCAATCATGGCATTCAGTTATGCAATTAGAGTTTTTACTGCATCTGTATAGACAGCTTCATTCCTCATTCCATTGAAGTAATTTCCTCACACATCTCATCATCTCCAGGGTCATCCAACCCTTCCATTGCAAATATCTATATGCACTTTTGACTTGCACATTTGTGGCCTGTAGTGTATATATTTATCTCTGTAGTAATAGCAGAGGTTCCTGGTATGAAACTCCTCCAATTCTTCAGCTATCACTCCTTTCGTTGAGCTTGTGATTGCACCATAATTTTATACACTTTCCATAGTTAAACTCGATGGATCACTACAAAAAAAACATTTATTGGCAGTTACATTAGTAGTATACTCCAATAACCGCCAATAATGTGACATTAGTGGTGATTTATCCAAAAAGCTCCGGTAAATATGACAATTAGACGCAACGCTTAGTTAGTGGTGGATTTAGTAGTGGTTTGTAAGTGATAAATGCCACTAAATTGGCACCCTTTTGCGGGAAATTTAGTGGTAGTTTAGGCTGCAGAACCATGGGAAACAGAAATGATACTCCATTAGCAGTAGTTTTTGGAGGTTTTATGTATAACCAATTAATGTTAGTTTGCATTAATTACAAACACGATTTAGTGGCAGTTTGACCTGCGATTATGGTTGAAACAGCCACAATTACTGGCGGCTTTGTAGGAATGGCCAGTAAATGCACCAGTTTAAAGGCCTCGTGCCTTTTCATTTGTAAAGGCACGATCCTTTTTAGAGAATGTGATAAATCATTTAAATAATGAAGAAATATTTTGGTAATAGTAATGATGATTAAATTTTATTTTATGTTAACAGAAGAGGTCGCAGCAATGTGTTTATACCCGATCGCATCAGAAGGTTCATCATACAGCTTGGATGAAGCCATTTTCGGTTGCATACGGAGAGATGGTATAAAGTAATGAACCTTTGTTGTTTAATTTAAACATGATTTAATTTAATATATTAATATTATGTTGCATTATAATTTTTACGAGGATGAAGCTGTGAAGAAAGGGTCGAAGGCTTTGTATGGTCTTTTCTACCGTATATATCACAAGCACGCCGACAGGAGTGCTACATCCAGGGAGGTTGAGGAGAAAATTGTAAAATTTTAGTTATTTAATTTTTAATAACAATTAAATTATATTGAAAGTTTAAATATGTTGGCTGTGCAGGCTAGGATTAAACAAGCACAGAGATAGAGAGAGAGAGATCAAAGAGTCGCATGGGAATAATGTAAACCCCACTGCCTCGCTCAGGGCTACCTTAGGGTTTTGTGAGCACCCTGATTGGGTGCGCGGTATGGGATTTAGAGCACAGCCTTCGGTGGTCTATGGCGAGATAGGCGACCCAGGCAGTGCCCAGTCTGTAGCTTCAGGCCTACGGTCCACAAGCGGGCTGATTAGGAGCAACGCTGAGTATGAGTCTCATATGAGGGACAGGCTGATACAGGAGATCACCCAGAACCTAATAGAGAGGATTATAGAATAGGTGACGGATCAGGTGTTAAACAGATTGGAATCCTGGGAGGAAACAGCCAATAGTGCGCTAAAAAATGTTGTGCATGAGCATTTTATAGTGAAACAATTCCCATCCAACTACACCTTCTAGGTTGTTCATGGCAAGAAAGATGATGATGGTGGTACAAATGTTGCTGCAATGTCTCAGGTTTAAATGCAGATCGACGATGATGACGATCATGTAGATCCATTTAACGATGTTGTGCATGATGCTTTCAGAGTGCAAGGTGACAACATAGGTAGTTAAGAAGGCGTTAAAGGACCACTTCTAGAGTTTTTCCGAAATGAAGCCGCTAAGAATTTTTTTGACCTTATGACAGAAGCAGATAAGCCATTATTTTTGGGTTATACTGATTACTACGAACTTGCATTTCAGTTAGTCACTTAAATTTTTTTCTTTAGACTAAAATATTATTTATTCAGGGTGCAGTAAATACTATAAACTTTCACTTATGGTCAAACTCTATCATATCAAGTGCTTGTGTGGCTGCAGCGATAAGGGGATGTCAATGGTGTTAGAATTATTGGAGGATGCATTCTCTTATGCAGAAATCCCACCTTCATTCTACGAAGCGAAGAAGACTATCAACAAGTTGGGATTGAACTACATTAAAATCCATGCCTGCCAAAATGATTGTATATTGTATTAAGGAGATGACGCCGAGTTGGAGAGATGTAAGCGGGGTATCAAAACGGCTGAACACATGTGGTGGCATTTATCAGAGCCCAACGTAGATGGGAAGTTGAGACATCCTAGGGATGGTGAGGCTTGGAAAGCATTTGATGCTGAGTTCCCAGAATTTTCCAGTGACCCCAGAAATGTCTGCCTTTCTCTCACAACATATAGGTTCATTCCGTTCTAGAATATTAGCACTACGTACAATATATGGCCTATTGTATTGATACCGTACAACTTGCCTCTTGGAGTGTATGAAACAAAACTCACTCATTCTTTCGATGAATATTCCAGGGAAGAAAGCTCCTAGAAATGATATAGATGTCTACCTTCAACCGTTGGTGTAAGAGTTAAAGGAACTGTGAGCAATGGAGTTAAGACGTATGACGTTTTCGATAAGACGCTCTTCATAGCGCATGAGTCGTTGATTAGATAGTTGGCGATTTCCCCGGACTTGGCATATTGTCTGGTTGGAATGTGCATATAGGGAGAGCTTGTCTTAACTGTAACTTTGACTAAGACTCTGTCCACCTTCCTCACAATCACAAGTGCTACTTCATGGGTCATCAACAGTTCCTTCCAGGAGGTCATAGATTCATGTTGCAGAAGATTTGATTTAATGGATCACAGGAAATGAGATATCCTCCTGTGTTATTGTTTGGTGTAACTGTTCTTCAATAGCTTGAAGATGTTAACGTAGAATTTGGGAAGAAAGATGACGTTCAACCTAGTGGCAGAAGTGTCGGCGGCCAGTATTAGGGGATAACGTGTAGTAATGGTAAAAGAAGAGCACTTTTTTGTGCTCCCTTACTGGAAATCTAATATGTTTCGCCATTGTATGGATGTCATGCACATCAAGAAAAATGTGTGTGATAATGTTTTGTACAAGTTACTGAACGAGTCTGCAAGCAAGGAAAAATCAGATGGCAATGGGAATATGTGAAGGCGCCTGGCCGGATGAGAATGACAAGTTTTCCCCATCCTCATTCACACTAACAACAGGCAACAAGGAATTCTTCCTCTCTACACTTGAGGACATTAAGGTTCCTGATGGTTATTTAAGAAACATCTCAAGATGTGTCGACATGTACTCTAAGAATATTACCGTGTTAAAAAGTCATGACTGCCACCTTTTCTTCCAACAATTTCTATCTCTAGCAACTAAAAGCACACTGCCACAGGAGGTGTCTACTATTTTGGTTCAACTCAGTTCTTTCTACCGACGATTGTGTGCAAAAGTTTTGGACATGGTAGAACTGGATCAATTGTAGGAGAAAATCGTTTTAACTCTTTGTCATATGGAGATGATATTTCCTCTATCTTTCTTCACTGTCATGGTCCATCTTTCTATCCACCTCATTCAAGACACTCTCGCCACCTCGTTCAAGACGCAAAGATGGGTGGCTCGGTTTAATACCATTGGATGTTTCCCATAAAAAGGTCCGTTAATTCATTATTCCAGTGGTTTCATGAATTTGTTTAAGTAATCTGATTGTAAATGTAATTACAGATATTTGGGGAAATTGAAGTCGTATGTGAGGAACAAAGCATCTCAAGAGGATTCTATAGCAGAGGGTTACTATGGGTCTGATCTGTGACACATGGCAGGAGAATAACAACGGTTAGCTCATATTTGACTGCATTGACCAATCTGTTCGATTTTAAAACTTCTTTAGCATCCAAGATGCCATCTATTAATATATGTGCCAGGTGATACTTAGCCTATAGTTCATTGGCCAAAATGATCTTTAACCCAATTTTTGGGCCTATTTTCATTTCAAGAGTGTATACTTGCTTGATCATTCAATTTCTAGAACCAATCTCTATACTTTGTCAAAGCTAGAATTGCATTCATGCATAAAGACAATTTAGGCATCTATTTCATCACTCCATTTTCCCAAACACAACCCCATAATATGTCATTTTCCATTGTTCACACAATTTGAGCCATTCTTGGTTGTAGTGCATTGATATGAATTTTGTGATGATGCATTGAGTTTGAGCCTCTTTTGTTTGTTGTTAATGCCATGTACATGTTGGAGAGAAAAGAAAAATAGAAACATAAGAGAAAAAAAAGAGAGAAAAAGAGAAAGTTTGTTTGAAGAATAAGGAATTTCTTGATGTGGCATCAATATCGTTGAAACTATGCTCTTATGTGCTTTGTACTCCAACAGTGACATTGAATTGCATTTCAACCTTTCTTTTCCATAACATGCAATCCATCATGCCTTTTCCATCATTTCAACCCTTTAAGTCTTTTTGATTCATACATGACTTTATGCATGGGTAGAGATGTTAGAGAAGTTACAAGCTTATGGCAAATTGTTGTTTGGGCAAGTTGAGTGTGCAAAATCCCACATGAGGTGAGGAGAGTGAAACAATATTATCTTGAGTGTCCTCTTTGCCATTGCTTCATCCAATTGCTTTGCCAATTCTCCCTTTGCATATTCTTGATCATAATTCATGCTAGCTTGAGATTATTGATTGGTTAAAACCATTTTTCTTTGCATTGTACCCTTTGTATAGGAGTATAAAGGTCTAAATGTGGGGAAATGATTGCACCATAATTTTATACACCTTCCATAGTTAAAATCATTGGATTATTGCATGTTCTTGGGGTAATTGTACCTAATTAGGATAAGTCCTGACTTTCGCATAGTTTGTTGAAGTTCATACTAATCAAAGGCAATTTGAGCATAATTAGCATGACCTATTGTTTAACCAATCTTCAAGAACATTTTGATGCTACTTAAGTCTATTTCTATGTGCACATCATAGAAGAAGAAGGCTAATTAAGAAGGCAGAGCTTCTGATCATGGCAAGGGCAACCAGAATGCAGTGCCTCTGACCTTCACCGTGGGCATGCCACAGTAAGGCCACAACGAGGGTAGGCAAATTTGTGAAGCCTCTGACCTTCATCGTCGGCACTCTAATGTATTAAGGGGAGCGGATCGGCTAGAAGACAAGTATAAAGATGAGAAAAAGATAACACGGAACCGATGATCGATGGGAGGAAGAGTACCCGTCTCTTACAACCCTAGCCCACAAAGACACCACAAGGATGATCAGTCCTTGATACAGTTAAGTATTCTCAAGAGAATACAAAGATGCAAGCAAAGCTCACACAAGAGAAACAAGAGTCTCAATTCATTCAAGTCTTCCTTGTTTATTACAAAGCAAGCCTATATATAGGCAACAATGGAATACTCTAGAATGAAGAAAACCCTAAGACATCAATGGTGCATTAATGATGATTGGCTTTTTGAATTGCACCATTCCATACAAAGAAATGACTTATTCTTGAAGAAAAAGTTAGCTATTCAAAATAGGAAAATAAGACAAAGCTTCTAGAATAAAATAAAACAAAATCCCATCAGATTTGGTGCATGTGGAGCTTTGTGTTGCTTCTTGAACCTTCTTGTATCTTCCAAAGGAGTCTTCATTTTATCATTTTCGTCCAAAACAATGTTGGGCCTTTAAAACAACCATTTGGGCTTGAATGTGGTTCAATCACATTCTAAAACTCTCCTGGTCCACTACAATATGCATTAGGGCCCCAATTTGAAATATTAAAGCTACATTAGACTCCTCCATGCCCAAATAAGTGTATTGGACATGCCATGGTGGCTTTGGGGGTGCCCTTTTTTGTGGCACATCAAGCTCAACATATTTGGCTGTCAACCAAGCAATAATCCATGTCATCCTCCATGTAAGCACTATATAAAATCCTCCTGCACCTTTAATGGCTTATCGATCCTTTGATTGGATTAGTACTTCTTGGACTTCATAATCAACATATTCAAAGCCTCTGGATATTCTATCATTCTCCCTCTCTTGAAGAAGAGTCGTCCTCGACTCTTGACCGTCATCTTCTCCATGTGTATCAATCTTTGTCAAGTCATCATCAAGCTCCTGTTGCGATGATGAAACCAGACTAGGAAAAGAAAAGTCATTATCAAGCACAAGTTCTTTTTTTATATTTTCTTTATCCTCTTTAACACATGCATTTGCTTTCATTTCACTCAAATCATGCTCAATCACTGTTATCATCTCAATCTCACTTTCTCTCCTACTCTCTAATTTTCTTTTCTCTTCAAGCTCTTTTTTGTAGGTCTCTCTCTCTCTTTTCATCTTCTCTTTTTCTCTATTTATCTCTTTTTTCTTCATTAGTTCTTCGAGCTCAATGGCTATAGAGACCATTCCTTTAATATCACTATAAGGATACAATTCAATTTGTTTAGAAATGCTTGGATTAAGTCCATTTAGGAATCGATCCATAGTTGCTTCTGACCTTTCTCGTACTTTAGCTCGAAGCATATCAATATGCATCTCATCAAAATATTCTTTGACACTCATGGATCCTTGCTTAAGCTCCTGCAATTCTTTGTGAAATTTAGAACGAGATGATGCCTTTAACTTGGCTACCTCTGAGCGTAGCTCAAAGAGGTTATCTCTCATATTTTTCAAGAACAATCTGAAATCTCCAAGCCTTTCTTCTTTACTCATCCTGAATCTGTAATATTAGTTTGAGAAAAGAGGAAGAAAAACAATAATAAAGGACCTCACCACTAAACTCACGTATTTCACTCAAAAGTTGTATTGTCACTCGTGTTTTGCTCAAATATGGCTTTTACTTTATGCAAGCACTCTTGCCTTTTACCACTCTAGCTTGCCTCTAATAGTATTCTAGATTGAAACTTAACAACAAATCAAGAGACAATATCAAACATGTGGTAATCTTTATAACCAAAGTTGTAAGAATCAGATTTTTTTTAAAAAAAAAAAGAAGAGAATAATGGAAAGGGGAAATGTGAATCTGGAAATCAGGGGGAATGTAAAGATGCAGGAAATGAAGATGGAAAGTTTATGAAGAATGGAAAGGAATTCAGAATAAGAAACTTGAAAAATAAGGAAATTAGAACACAAGAAGAATGGGAAAGGAGTCTTACCACCCAAATTTGATATTTATGAAATTAATGGTGATTTGAAATGGAAACTTTTCCCAAATCTTGAAATTTACCAACCTGCAAATCTCTCTTGTAATTTTTTTTGAATTTTCGTTTTTTTCTATTTTTTCTGCCTTTTTTTCAGTATCACAATAGTTTCTTTTTTTTTGACTATTTTTTTTTATATTTTTTTTATAACAATAACACACAAACACAAAGAAGCGGTGGAAGAAGGAAATGAAACTGAAAGAAAGAACAAGAATGCTGGAAACAAAAAGAACAAGTGATAAGAAAATAAGACAAAAACGAAGAACACACAAGCGATACGACAAATAAAACAAAAAGGAAAAAGACACAAAGGATAGAACTTGAAATCTAGCAACCTTTGCTCTGATACCAAATGATGTATTAAGGGGAGCGGATCGGCTAGAAGACAAGTATAAAGATGAGGAAAAGATAACACGGAACCGATGATCGATGGGAGGAAGAGTACCCGTCTCTTACAACCCTAGCCCACAAAGACACCACAAGGATTATCAGTCCTTGATACAGTCAAGTAGTCTCAAAAGAATACAAAGATGCAAGCAAAGCTCACACAAGAGAAACAAGAGTCTCAATTCATTAAAGTCTTCCTTGTTTATTACAAAGCAAGCCTATATATAGGCAACAATGGAATACTCTAGAATGAAGAAAACCCTAAGACATCAATGGTGCATTAATGATGATTGGCTTTTTGAATTGCACCATTCCATACAAAGAAATGACTTATTCTTGAAGAAAAAGTTAGCTATTCAAAATAGGAAAATAAGACAAAGCTTCTAGAATAAAATAAAACAAAATCCCATCAGATTTGGTGCATGTGGAGCTTTGTGTTGCTTCTTGAACCTTCTTGTATCTTCTAAAGGAGTCTTCATTTTATCATTTTCGTCCAAAACAATGTTGGGCCTTTAAAACAACCATTTGGGCTTGAATATGGTTCAATCACATTCTAAAACTCTCCTGGTCCACTACAATTTGCATTAGGGCCCCAATTTGAAATATTAAAGCTACATTAGACTCCTCCATGCCCAAATAAGTGTATTGGACATGCCATGGTGGCTTTGGGGGTGCCCTTTTTTGTGGCACATCAAGCTCAACATATTTGGCTGTCAACCAAGCAATAATCCATGTCATCCTCCATGTAAGCACTATATAAAATCCTCCTGCACCTTTAATGGCTTGTCGAGCCTTTGATTGGATTAGTACTTCTTGGACTTCATAATCAACATATTCAAAGCCTCTGGATATTTTATCACACTCCATGGTGAGCCCCATGGTGACGACCATATATCTGCAAACCAGAACGCAATATTCTGGGCCAATCCGGGTCCATATCCTACTCACTGAAACCGATCTGGGGACCTATTAGGTTGAATTCTCAGACTATTTTGGGAAAGTTTTAAGAGACTTAAACCCTAGTTCTCACTTCTCTCTTAATTGGTCATCATCTCTATCCATTCTTTCCTCTATATTTGCTTATTTTCAGCATTATCCCCCTTTTCTTCCATTTCCACTTCATTTCTTCTTTAATCTTCTTCATTCATGGAGGCTATCACCATGGGTACTTTTGGGCATGAATTTGAAGACATGAGAAGCTAAATTTTTTATGCTTTGGCGTATGAAGGTTGCTCTAGCTTCAATGGGCAAAATAGGGGTTATTTGTTTCCTCATGCTCTTTTCCTTATGTATTGAGTTGTGTGGTCGCATTTCTCTCTTTATATTTGGATTTGAGACATGGTTTTCTTTTCTAGTTGTCTATGAATTGGAATACTTGTGTTGGATATTGAGTTATGTTAATTGAATGATGTTTATGTTTAAATTTCCTATTGGGTCTATGATGCTATATGATTTTTAGTGGTTGATAGATTGTATAGCTTAATTTATCCAATTTAATGTTGTGGTTGCACATTCTTGAGAGGAATCGATTTTCAAAATCTAAATTTATACACACACCAAGTGGAGCTTAACACTAACCCTAGGTAATGGCTATGAAAGTAGTTGCTAGATTAGTCATTAATTTATGCTAGTGGACCCCTAGTGGTTGCCTTTAACTCCCAACATCAATTTTAATGAAGTATAAGAGCTACCGTAACACTACCAAAGCCCATCTTATAAAATTACCTCTAATCCAAACATTTTTCACCCTTAAATCCAAAATTACCAAAAAAAACAAGTATTTACATTTTTACTAGTTTTATTAAATAGCCTTCCAAAACCAAAACCCAAGGCTTTTTATTATTTTAATTGCATTTAGCTAGTTTATGTAGAATAAAAGACTCCTCAAGTGAAACGACCCAGGGTTGCAACCTATATTGCAATCCTTGGATTACAATTTGATCTTAATCCCTAAGGAATATTAGGGAAAGGTTAAATCAGATTGGCTCACTCATCCTTCTATTATCACTGCCAGATAGCTTGTCCTTCAAAGAATAAGGTTTGGTAGATGCATAATTGGACAATGACTTATTGCACCATATTTTTATACACTTTTCACAGATAAAATCATTGGATTATTTCAAGTTCTTGGGGTAATTGTACCTAATTAGGATGAATTCTAACTTTTACACACTTTGTTGGAGTTTATACTAATAAAGGGCAATTTGGGTATAATTAGCATGATTTATTGTTTAACCAATTTTTAAGAACATTTGATGCTACCTTAGGTCCGTCTTATGTGCAGATTATAGAAGGAACACACCCAATTGAAGAGCCAAGTTGCCGAGAAGAATGATCGGGCGGAGCAAAAGAGGAAGCAAAGGAAGAGGCAGAAGCCTCTATCCCTCACCATGGCAAGCTCACGGTGAGGGGGACCAGAAGAGCCAAAAGCCTCTGGTGAGGGATCCCAAACTCAACCAAAAGCCCCTGTATCTCGCTATGGCCTTGCCACGTTGAGGGCCTAATATCAGCAATTTTCTGACGCATTTTTAGGGTTTCTTATGGGGTATAAATATCACCCAACACCCCAACCTTCATTTTTCCAAGCCTTCTTGCATGAAAAACATCAGCTCCTCTAGGGTTTCTCTCATTTCCCTTCATTCCTCATCCAAATCTTCACATTTCCACTCATTCTCACCTCCTCTCTTGCTGATTTTCTTGTTCTTCTTTCTTCTACCTTCCATTTCCAACCCATTTCATCTTCAATCTTCTCTACCCATGGAGGCTTCTGCTATGTGTAATCTTTGGCACGAATTTGAAGACATGAGAGGCTAAGTTCAAGGTGCTGTGGTAGTGTAAAGGTGGATCTAGCTTCATGGACCAACATAGGGGAGTTTTTAGTTCACAATTTCTTATCCTTTGTATTTGACTTATACTCTTTTGTATTGGTCTTGTATTTTGATTTGAGACATGGGATATGTGGTCGCTATCAATGTTTGTGAACTATTATGTGTATGCTTTGATTTAAATGTGATTAAGATACAATTTCCTATTTACTTGTGGTTGTATTCTTAGTTGTAGCAATTTTAGTGGTTGCTATTGGCTATAATCAATTTCTTCCATGCATGAATGTTGTGATTGCGCTTCATGAGAGTTAAATTGCATTTGTTTCAAGGCATTTCACAAAACAAGTGGACCTTAATACTAACCCTAAGTAATGGCTATGAAAGTGGTTGCTAGATTAGTCATTAATTAGGGCTAGTGGACCCCTAGTGATTGGTTGGGGGTTTTCTCAATTAGAGTTGGTAAATTAAACTCTCACTTATCATTTTTAAAGGAGCACTTGAGCCACCTAACACTACCAAAGCCCATTTTATAAAGTTACCCTTAATCCAAACATTTCGTCACACTTTAATCCAAAATACCAAAAACAAGTATTTGCATTTTCTTTGTAGTTTCATTAAATGACTTTTCAAAACCAAAACCCCATACTTTTTTACTATATTAATTGCATTTAGCTAGTTTAGGTAGAATAAAAGACTCCTCAAATGAAACGACCTGGGGTTGCAACCTATATTGCAATCCTTGGATTAAATTTTGATTTTAACCCCCAAGGCACATTAGGCAAAGGTTAAATCAATGACTCCATGATCTTTGATGAGTATTAATAAAATTTGCTCAATACCTGCTTACTTGTATACTGCTGCATCAAATCCAGGTTAGACTCTTGTAGCCTAGCCATTTTAGTCGCCTCCAACAAGGTCTAGGGATGTATGAGCTTAACACCCAATGCAAGCTCTTGTTTCAGCCCCTATAAAGCAACTGAACCTCTTAGCCTCTAGTAGATCCAATCTGTACATCTGGTTGTCAAACTCTCTTTGAAAATCAATCAACAAACCAGATTGTCATAGGTAAATGAGATCCTCTTGAAAGTGGCAGGAATGCACAAGAGGGGGGGTGAATTATGCTAATTAAAAATTTAAGCAGTAAAACACGAAACTTATACTAGTTCACCCCAACTCTTGGCCTAGTCCAGTTCTCCAACTTTCAGTTGGGTTCCAATAAACTTCAAGATTTAATCAGGCTCTTGATTGCCTTTACAAGTGATCCCTGAATAAGAACTCTCTCTTATAGATCACTCCCCTTTACAACTTGTAAGATTACAGACCACTCTTAAGATCCCACTATCTAAGAGTAATCCTCACTTAGAATGAGATTACAGAAACTACTTCACTCAATGAATAGATTTTGATACACACTGTAGTACTGATGTAATAAATGAGTATAACAGAAAGTAGGTGTAGGAAGTATTGATTGCTTGAGAGTGTATTCAATGTATCCACCAACTTCTTAATCAATAGATTTCATACATATCTCAGGATTTTTCCCGTTGGTGACCGTTTATAGATGTTGCTTGATCTTTGATGAGAGATGATTAATCCGATGGAGTATTGAGATGTAGATGTTCTTATGTTGCATTAATTCCCTGGTACTGGGTTTACTTCAGTTCTTCTCTCTTCATTAATTGCAGAAAGCAAATCCAGTTTCAAACAGCTCAAATCTTGAGTCTGTGTGTGTAACATTAACTTCTTAAAATAGGTCTAATATACTTTGCATATGAGATTAGAATTCATTGTGCCTGATCGATCACAGGGGTTCCCTGATCGATCATGCTTCACTAATCGATTATGCATAGGTCATTTTAGTTAATCCTAATTTTCGTAATTAATCATAGGCATCAATCACATATTCTCTAATCGATTAGACAACTATGATGGCTAAGATCAGATTATGAATCACAATTGGGACTTCATGATCGATCACATGGGTGTCCTGATTGATCATTCCTTCTCATTCGATCACACCAAGTTTGATAGATTGTTTTCCAATTAAGTTCAAGCTTCTCTGATCGATCACAAGGCATCCTAATCGATTAGGCGGCCATACTTTATAACCTATATTCTTTCTAACCTTATCTTGATTGACCATAACTTTTAGTTTCTTAATTGATTATCTCTCCCTGATCGATTAAGCAATGACTTAGGATTTCTATTAGATTATTCTAAGTTCATTCTAGTTCTAAGTCCAATCTTTTTTTATGCCTAAGTTATGATTAGTTATTATCAAAATCCATCATTCTAACACCTCCATGGAATCATTGCTCAAGGATTTGAACCTGATACGAATGGCCTCAACAAACACCAGCTAGGTACCCACCTTGTCTTCCCCTCTCGAAGTACTGGAACCATTTGTATGCCTCTCCGTCTAAAGCAATACTAGTGAGTGTAGTCTTCCTCACCTCCGTCGTGCCATCTAGCATAAAGTATATTTAACACTTAGCGATCTGAGCGTCAACATCTGATTGATTCTAGAGCTTTTTCTCAAGGTGCCCATTTCGTCTTTCTTAACGAGCCCATTCTTCAAAACATCTTCATTGCCCATCTCATTTAGGTCCATTACAATCTACCCCAGCTTTTGCAATAGCTTTATTGTAATAATCCTTCCGGTCTTAAATTTAAGATCTAAGTTCACTTTTTTTTGAAGAATTAAGCATGCAAAATTAAAAACTTTAAATATCGATATTATCTTTTTTTCTAAAAATTAATTTACCTTAATGAAATTTAATCTAATTTCATGTAACATATGCTGAAATTAATATGTCTATTTGGTTTCTTAAACCTCAATGGAAAAGTCAACTTTATTTTATATTAAGAACTGAAGGGAGTAATGCTTATAACAATGAGCTATTAAAGGAAATTAAGTTTCATTTTTTAATGTGAAAAAAAAGAAATTAAGTTTCAAGTTATGGAGAATATATTTTTATATTAATAGTCTCAACTAATTGTTTGGTGCATTTGTTAAGCAACCTTTTTTTTAATACAATTACAAGATCCTATCTTGATGTTACTCTACCATCCTATTGATAACTAATTGATTCTGTATCAACGCCATCTACAAATTAGCTCTACCTAGGTCATATCAACAATCATTTGCAAAGAGAAAAAGTCTGGTGGTTCTAATAATCTCCTCCATAACGGCTCCACTACTTGGGCTTGTTTAGCTAATATATCTGCGCATAGTAATGCTTCTCTGTGGTCATGTTGAACCTCTCAACACTATAGAGAATCAAATCTCTTGCTTCCTCAATCAGTGACTTCAATGGATGATTATTTCCACCACCTCCAAAAATGAGTTACAGTGTCTCCACCGAATCAGTGAAAAGTCTGATCCTTCTGATTGCACCATATTTTTATACGATTTTCATAGTTAAAATCATTGGATTATTACATGTTCTTGGGGTAATTGCACCTAATTAGGATGAGTTCTGACTGTTGCACACTTTGTTGGAGTTTATACTAATCATGGACAATTTGGGAATATTTAGCATGATATATCGTTTAACCAATCTTTAAGAACATTTTGATACTACCTTGAGTTAAAATCTAATGTAGGTCATGGAAGAAGTGGGTTGAGTCGAAGAGTGAATTGAGGAGAAAGAAGCCGGCAAAAGTTCAAAAATCAGCCCTTACCTTCTGTGCATCACACTGCAGCCAGACAAGACCTAATCTGATACTTCGCTTCTGTGTGCCATGCTGTAGCCAGTTCTTCGTGATAGCAATTTTGCTGTCGCAATTTTTAGGGATCCAGGCGGGTTTTTAAGGGGGCCCATGCCCAAAAAACACTTGAGAAGCCTCTTCCAAGCTCGAAAACACATTCCTCTGCTAGGGTTTTCATCATTCTCTTCCATCCTCATTCAAATCCCCAAATTCCCACTCACTTTCACCTCAAATCTTGCTAGTTTTCTTGTTCTTCCTCCTTTCACCTTCCATTTCCACCTCACTTCTTCTCCATTCTTCCCCATTCTTGGAGGCTATGGTTATGGGCTTTCTTTTGCAAGAAATTGAAGACATGAGAGGCTATATTCTTGGAGCTTTAGTAGTGTGGAGGTGGTTCTTGCTTTGATGGGCACAATAGGGGAGTTATTTGTTTTCTCATGCTCTTTTCCTTATGTATTGAGTATTGTGGTTGCATTTCTCTTGTATATTTGGATTGGATGCATGATTTTCCTTCTTCATTGTCAATGATTTGGAATATTTATGTTGGACATTGAGTTATGTTAATTAAATGATATGTACGTTCAAATTTCCTATTAGATTTGTGATGCTATATGATTTTTAGTGGTTGCTAGTTTGTGTAGCTTAATTTATCCAATTGAATGTTGTGGTTGCACATTCTTGAGAGGAATCGGTTTCAAAGCTCAAGTTTCAACACACACCAAGTGGAGCTTAACACTAACCCTAAGTAATGGCTAAGAAAGTGGTTTCTTGATTAGTCACTAATTAGGGCTAGTGGACCCCTAGTGGTTGCTTGGGGATTTTTCAATTATACTTGGTGCATCTTTTAACTCCCAATATCAATTTTAATGAAGCGTGAGAGCCACCGAAACACTACCAAAGCCCATTTTATAAAATCACCCTTAATCCAAACTCTTTTCACTGATTAATCTAAAATACCAAAAACAAGTAATTGCATTTGTCAATAGTTTTAGTAAATGAATTTTCAAACCAAAACCCCCATACCTTTTATTGTTTAAATTGCATCTAGCTAGTTTAGGTAGGTTAAAAGACTCCTCAAGTGAAACGACCCGGGGTTGCAACCTATATTACAATCCTTAGATTAAATCTTAATTTTAACCCCCAAAGCGCTTTAAGCAAAGGTTAAATTACCTTCTCAGGCTCTGATCTTTACATACGTTCAAGCCTGTCACAATGGCTTACATTTCAGCTTCCACCAAGGATACAAAACCCAGTTTGTACTGAAATCCTAGCACCCACTCTCATCGATGATTCTTATGATTCCTCCACAAGCTCCAATGCCCTCTTGAGTTCTAGCACCATTAACATCAATATGGACCCAACCCATTGGTGGTGTCATCCACTTTGCTTCGGCTCTCTCTGATATATTCAACACTTAATGCTTGTATTTGCCATTATCCACTTCTTCCATTAGATAATGACGGCATTTATGTAATATTGCCCGAGATTTCTCGCCATTTACTTCAAATACTACACGGCACCTGTTCTTCCATATTGCCCAACATGATTGACCAAATACTGATAGCCATGGTCACTGCCCCACTCTCTAGCCACCTAGTTCATGGGTTGTGATCCACGCTAGCCATCCCTGCAAGTCATTAGAAAAAAATAGAATAATATATTGGGTTAATTAAAGTCATCCACACATCTTTTACAGTCTCATAATCCCTCATAGAGTGTAATATGGATTCCTGACAATGGCACTCAAAGGGACACTCAGCTATTTCACTCAATCCTCTCTTACTCCTAAGTGCATTTGTTGGGACTCTCTCATGGAATACTTGCCACATAAAGAATTTGATTCTCTCTAGTATTGGCCACTTCCATATATATTTCCACTAGAAGGTACCAACTGGAGGTCTAAAATTTGCAACAAACTCATAGGCTGCACCCACATGAACACACTATCCCTAAAGTTCCTTCAACAAAACCTGTCATCACCTTGCAAGGTTGAGGGTCTAACTTTTGTGATTTTTCTACCACCCAATCTGGTAGAAAGCTTCTCCACTTGTTTATATCCCATGAGCCATCATCCTTCACAAAACGTTTAACTTTTTCCTTGGGATCCATCAGGTGGGCATTCTTATCTACAAATTGGATTAGTAGATTGTCAAGAGGGGTCCACAAATCCCACCACGTCTTGGTAGACAACCCATTGACCACTTTTCTCCCTACACATATGTAGAACGTATCCCACCCCTTTCATAACCTACTTCATATGGCCAATTGCTCGGATCTCTTCTGGACTGATGGAACACTGTTGTCACCACATCTGTATTTACACCTCAAGCACTGCACCCATAAGGCATATGGCTTGGTCAGCATTCCTTAACAGGGTTACATAATGAACACTTGGTATTAACAAAGGTGATCCTTTATGCCCAGTCTTCCTGTCTCTTTCGGCATCTTAAATTGTGTTCCAAGTGATAAGGTGAAGTTTACGACTCTCTTGGCCATGGTTCCAAAAGAATTCTCTGCTCAACCTATCAATCTCATTAAGAATCCCTTTTTGGATTAGGAGAGTCTACATTTGGTGGAAAGGGAGAGATGATAAGACCGACTTAATTAGCACAGTCCTTCTTGCCATACTCTGATACCGACCTTTCCAACTAGCCAATCTCCCCTCAACGGTTTGAATGATCGGATCAAATGTCTACCTAGTAGCTCTCTTATGCAATAAGGGAACACCTAGGTATTTACCCAAATCCCCGGTGAGCCCAATCCTAAGGTCTTGTCTTAGTTTAAGAGCCCTATTAAAATGAACATTGGGAGAAGCAAACATTTTCAATTTCTCATACTAATCTGATGCCCAGAAATTTCACAGAAGAACTTCATCGTATTCTTAAATAGCTCCACCTACTCCCTAGATGCCTTACTGAATAAAAATAGGTCATCAGCAAAGAAAAGATGGGAAAGGTTTGGCCCCCTCCGACTTAGCTTTAGGGATTTCCACATTTTTTCTTCCACTTCCTTGTGAATCAATTGACCTAGTCTCTCCATACATATCACAAACAAGTAAGGGCTAAGTGGATCTCCTTGTCTAATGCCCCTCGATGGATTAAAAGTCTCTGATTGCGATCTATTCCAAGGCACACTCATTGATGCCGTCGTAACACACTGCATAATTAGATGGACAAAGCCTTCCTTCAATTATAGGCTATATAAATTGAAATGGATGAATTCCCAATCTAACCTATCATAAGCTTTTTCCATATCTACTTTGACCGTCACATATCCTCTGGACCCCTTTTTGGTTATGGTATGTATAGCTTCCTGCGCAAGGATAATACTGTCATAACCCTGTCTCCCTCTCATGAAGCTACACTAGTTCGGCTTGGTAATGCAGTTCATGATGCTTCTTAGTTTGTTGGCTAAGGGCTTTTTAATGATCTTGAAACAAACATTACACAAGGAAATGGGCCTAAAATCTCTTATAGTGCTTAGGGATTCCACCTTAGGGATCAAGACAATATTAGTTTGGTTTACCTCTCCCACACGCCTTGGGTCCTCCATTATTCTGAAAATTATATTACTCACCTTCTGATCTACTACCTCCAATTGGGTTTGGAAAAAATGGGGTTGTAGCCCATCTGGTCCTAGTGCTTTGAAAGCCCCCATCTCAAAAGCAGCTTTCTTCAAGTCAACCTGAGAAAATTCTTTTTGAATATCTGTAACGTCTGGAATTTTACTACTATAATATAACATTTTAATTGAATTATAACCACTTTTTAATGTCAGAAGCCCAAAATACGCGAAAATTTAAAACTTTTCTTTTAAAACAATAGACCAACCCTCTGTTGGTTGGAATGGGCTTTTCAGACAAATTGAAATAACTTAAAACTCTTTATACAATAAAGTGGTTAATAAAACAATTAAAAGAACACTAACTCTCTTAAGGAAGTCTATTCATAATTCATAATACTTAGGAAATTTAAATCTTTTAATAAATTTATACAATTCTATTTTCTATACTTTCTACTATTAATTTAAAAATTTAATTTTACAACATATACAAATAACCTTATTAAACTATTTACTGCCTCTTGCTTTCCAAATTATAATCCTAATTTCTTCATCTACACTTCTTCCCCAGCTAGCTTCTTTCAACCTGCTAAACTGAAAAATGTTTGGGGAAGGGGGTGAGATTGGAAATCCCAATAGCAGTTTCTTTCATTAACTTATATTATCATGCTAGCATTGACATGTATATATTTCATAAACCTGAACAAATAAAACAATCATACATACTTCCTGCGCTCAATTTCTACCAGCCACTATTAACAATATATTCGTTAATTAGTGGAGGCCTCACCTGCAGGATTTCTCGTTATAACATTTAAAGTTATAACTAACTGATCTGGCAAAGGGGGAGCGACCCACCTAAGCCTGGAGTACTCCATAAACTCTATGCAGGAATTAACAAGGCTTATCACCTTCATGCATAATGTAAACTTGAAACAGATATTACAAAATAATACATGCAATTCTTTTAATGTAATGAAATAAACTGCTACCTGATTATTGCGCTTAACCTTCACTAAATTCCTTTATCTCTTCGTACTCGGGGATCCAATCCCACTATCTTGTCCTATAATTACATTTAAATAATAAATTAATATATGCATTAACCTAAAAATTTCTGCGGCTCTCACATTCCTAAGGTATTATCTATAACTCTACCCCTTTCCTTTTTTTGACATATAATTAAATCTTAGTTTATAACTTAATGGCTAATCACATAATCATTTAACAAATTGAAGTCACCAATTTATCTTTAATCATTGAAGCACAATTCCAATACATACTTATGGCATCATCAAATTAATATTTACATAAAGCAAATTTCAATCAACCATGAATAGAGAAAACAGAATCACAAGATCCAATTACTGCCATAGTTAAATAAACTCTTGGAAGCAAGAGTAATCACTTTGGTCTAATGGTTTTAATTCCAAGATTCTTAAACACCATTATAAATTCTAACTCCTTACATCAATTTTAAACAATATTTCTTAACACCAGTATTATCCTAATTCTAATTTCATTAGGTTCACAATTTAAATAAATTGCAGAACTTCAACATACGAGAATTCCAATTACTTCTTAATTCCTAACTAAATAATTAATCACACCATTGTCAATTAACATTGCACAAATACAATTAATATACACAGTATAAACATAACAATTTCTTTGTTATTTTAAATTAACTCACATTGTTATCAATCAGCTATCCCTTTTAATTCAATTTGCTTTCCATGTTTCTTACTAACTCTTGCAACCACTTACTTAATATTTAAAGATCCAATTCACCATTTAGGTGTCCAAATTCAACCAATCAAAGATTAGAATTTCAATATCTTAAACTCACAATCAAACCTCAATCATAGCATCAATTTAATCTAATAAATACCATTCCCAATCAATCCAAGAACTACCACTTCATCTTTCTATTTTTCTTAAATCAATTCATATTAAACTAACACCACCATTTATTCTTTCTTTGCCTTTAAACTAGCAGTCAGTGACCTCAACCAGCAGAAAATACCATTACATTTATTATCAATAATCATCCAAATTCCAGAACCTTAAGCTTGTACACATCCAATATTCATAACAACTTCCTTCTCTTTTTAATTGATAACCATAATACTATTCTCCTTCCCTACCAATAACCAACAATCAATAACAGCAATAAGAGCAGGAAAGCATTGCTACGCCCTTTCTTGTCAACATTATTAACCATTTCCTAATTCTTGTTTAACAGATAATATAGCATTCCTTCCTCTTCTTCTGAACAAAATCCACAACCAGAACAGCAAGGAAACAAGAATGACACATTTTAATAACCTCATAACAATAATCCCTAAGCAACATCCTCATTTCATCTTCCAGAACATAACCAACAACAATGGCCATTTTTCCTTCTTTTGGCCGAACAGAGCAGACAACTAAGGAACAAAATTAAGCAATTATAATCACACATAGCAGAAGGAGAAATCAACAATCACATATCAGAATTATCACTCCAAAATTCCCTTCTTTCCCTTTCCTCCTCCTCGGCCAAAACAGCACAGAACAAGGAAAATTAAGCAATAATTCAACCCTTCACAAATTCATCAGATCACACATATAACATGCTTATTAGAACCTCCCAATTGCAAGTATATCCTGTTCAAGAATTTTCCCCTTTTGGCCGACGAATACCAGAAACAGGGGAGACAAGGGAGTGTTCAGAAATTCCTCAAGCTTCAATAATCCACCTTCAATATAACAAACATGCTTAAACTTACTCCTATTGACGTTTAATCAAGCTTTAAAACAACAAATTGACAGAAATCCCAAATTTCCATTTCGGGTGAACAGTAGCAGAGGAAGAACAAATTCGAAAATCTGAACCTATTTAGCTTAAATCCCAAAATCAACACTCAATCTACCAAAAACAAGCTTCAAGGAACATTTCTATAATTCCAGAAGCTCCAAAAACGACTCAGAAATTCGAATCATCCCACCCCTATTTCGCTCAAATCGCACCAGAAAAGAGAAGAAACAAGAAGATGAAGCTTACCTAAGGTTACTCTAGCCTTCTTGTTCGTGTTCCGCCGTACGTGGCTGTCGGACGAAGCTGAGGACGCCGCTGGACGAAGCACAGAGGAAGGAGAGAATAAGAGAGAGTTTTCGGGTGAGGGAGATGAGAGTGTTGAGTGTGTGTGTGTGTGAGACGGTGAGAGAGGGAGTATAATAATAATAGTTTTTTTTTTTTTAAATACATATGTATATGTGTAGGAATATAGGCAGAGGGAGTAAGTGAAATAGAAATGAATAGAAGATTGTAGAATTTGGTAGAATGGAACACGTGTGTGGTGGAAAATTAAGGAGGATCAGATATTTATTTTTAACAGATAATTTACTATCTTGTCCTTCCCTTTATAATTGAAGATATTTTCAATTAGGGGCAGATATTGTCTTTTTCATTTTCTATTTTCTATTTTTCTCTTAAGTCATAATTTTATTTATTATTATCATTTAGAAATAAACCTAAATCTGTCCCCAAAATAATTTCTCTAAATATGTTTTAATTTCTAAATTTATTTATAAGACTTTTTAATTAATAATCAATACCCCAAGATTCTAAATATTCCCTTATTTAAGTTTATCTTCTAACTATTTTCCCTGAGCTAATAAAGAAAATAAACTTTAAAAATTATTAAAAATATACCTGGCCTCATAAATTTATTTATAAGGCTTTTTAATTTCTAAGTACACGTCTAAGATCTCAACTACATCCTTGTTATACCTTTTCTCAAAATTGAGTTTTATCTTCTAATAAATTCTTCTTTGTTTCTTAAATAACATAAGCCTTAAAATTATTAAAAATGCCTATTATCATAAATTTATTTATTTTAAAGCTTTTTAATATTTTAAATAATATCCCTAAAACATAAATAATTCCTTATATCCATTTTATAAATTTTGGGATGTTACAATATCTGTAAGTTGTGCCTCATTTAGAATCAGGAAATTTCCTGGCCAATTATTCACTGGAGTAACCTCTACATCTTTTGAATACAACTTTTCAAAAAAATCTCCCGCCATTGTCTTAAGTAAGTTTGGGTCCGTCCCCAACACCCGTTCTTATCCTGCAAAGCCTCAATTTTGTTTCTTTTCCTTTAGCCCACTACTGTTGCATGAAAGAACTTGGAATTTTTATCCCCATACTGAATCCAATTGAATCGTGATTTCTGGTACTAAATGAGTTCCTCTTGATGGGATAGTTTAGAGTACTCCTGCCATAATTTTTCCTCCAATCTCAGCAATCCTTCATGACAGTTTCTTAGTTTAGCTTTATCAATCCCCTCTAATCTTTTAATTAGTCCCCTCTTTCTTTTAGGAATATTCCCTACTACATTTCTTTTTCCATTCCATTGCTAAGGTCTCGAACATTTGCTTTCCATCTGTCCAATCTCTATCATGCCAAGCATCTTTTACTAGAGCTAAGAATTCCCCTTCCAAACTCCAGGCAGCTTGATATCGAAACCCATTCTGCATTGTTCCTTCACTGTTATTTTGATTATCAGCCACCACTATCACCCGATGATCAAACTTAAACTTTAGGTGATGGTATGCTTTTGTTAGGGGATTAGAGACTTTCCACTCCATATTACTAAAAACACAGTCTAGCCTTTCCCACAGCCCCTTGCATTCCTAAGTAAGTTTATCTCCCACTATTGGCATCTTTATCAACCCATAATCATTTATACAGTCGCGAAACTGGGACATGCTTAAATAGTTTGTAAAAAAAACTCTACCAAGCTTATCCGATGGCACTAGAAAGGTCTTAAAATCCTCCATTACAACCCATGTTCGTCAACAAATGTAGAGACTCTTGTTAGAAGTACATCAAACCATCTAACATTGTACCTCGTGTATAAACACACATACAATTGCACATGCATTCAACATATTCTAGAAATCCAAATGAGATATAAAGAAAACACATCTATTGCATAACATCACGAAATCAACACTTAAGTTTATACACGTAAAAGCCATCGCTTAATTATATGCATGACCATTAAACAAAAGATTAAACACTAAAGCACACTTGTTCTAAGACCAAATAATTATGACAAAACACAAGGAATTGCGATACATAAATAGAACTTAGATAAAAGAAACTAAATAACTCCCCATTAAATACGTTGAAGCTCTGATTGCCTTCTTTCATTAAGATCCCCATAAGGTGTTTAGCCGCTCATGCTCTCAAACACGATCAATTGGAATTTGGAGATAAAAGCCATCAAAATTGATGTCGAGGAGGTGTAATTCGTATAGATGGATGAATGGAAGGGATGAATCGTGCAGAGAAGCTGAGGGTGACAAAATGGAAAGAATGAGTGTAAATTATGGTGAATGGTAGTAGTGTAGAAAGGAAATTCGGGCAGATATTTAATAATCAAAAGAGGAAACCCAAGAACCTTCCTAATTCACTCTAAATTACTTGGGGAGGTCGAATTCATTGATTAGGAAATAATGGAAGAAGACCCAATTGCTAAAATTTGGAAATATAATCAAAACGGCAACTTCCTAAAATATCCATGATTCACTCCCTCGCCGTGGCGAGCCCTCAGCAAGGGAACTTTAATTATGTCTCCTCTCTATCTTTCGCCGTGGCCCTCACCATAGACTTTTCCTTTCTTTGCTTATCTCGCCTCTTCTTCAATTAGAGCTTCATCTTTTTCACCTATAATGGGAAATTAAAGTACATGTGAGGTATTTTAAGTCCATGATCATGGAATACATGAGTTAAAAGCCTAATATGCTCAAATTACCAATAAAATGCAATTAACTCCTTAAGTATGGATCATACATGTAATTGTACCTAATTCCCATAGAATTCCCCTAAATCAAATGCTAATTTCCCATTATTAGTGGTTAAAATCATATAATAATCATGCACAATCATTCCCACATACTTAGATCTTTGTACTCTTGGAAAAAGCATAGACTCACAATGGTAAATGCCTAAGATAATCAATAATCTCAAATTGGAACAAGACAAGTGATAACTCTTGGAATTCATATATTTTCAGCACATTTTCCTTGAGGTTTTATTCAATCATTTATAATTTTTGGATACTCAAGATAGGAAAATGCTCATTTGATTTTTGGTTGCATATCATTGTTTATTAGTGTAGATTTTGATCACATTTCTAGTTAGTTGCTTATGTTGTTTTATGTAAATATTGTAGGAATATTTTGATACAATAACCAAGGGATCCCGGATTAAGAAGAACACTTAAAGAGAAGAGAATTTGGGGTTAGAAGCTGAAATTTCAAGAAAAAAGGGAAAATACAAGTTTCTGGACGAATTGTAAAAATTACAGAAAATGACCTCGAATTTCCCAAATTACAGATAGGTCCCTGAAATTCCAAAATTACATATAGGTCCAATTTCGCCGTGAGCTCGCCGCGGCGTACCCACGGCGAGTCAAAACCCACAAAAAGAGGCAGAAACGATCATAGTTCGCCGTGGACTTCGCCACAGCGAACGGACGACTCTGCTGCGCTTTTTTGACAGATTTAAGTGACATAAAAGCTAGGGTTTCGAGGGAGCTCGACATTCTTCGAATTCTGGGCATTCTTGGGGGTGTTTTGCTCTGCTAGGGCATGGAGTTTGGAGGGGGTTGAGTTTGGGCTTGGAGCTTTGAAGAGATTTGGGCTTCCTCTCTTGGTTTATATCTTCCATCTTCATTATCTTCTCTTGTTTTGTTTTGTAATGTTGTATATATATGCTCCCATGGAGTTGTAGAACATGAGTAGCTAAAATACTTGTATTCTAGGATTATTTTGAACCCTTGTATGGATTGATTCTTGATTCCTCCTCTTATGTTGTGATTAATGATATCTATGTGCTTATTTTACTCTGTTCCTAATGCTTCTAAGTGCTTTATCACCATTTAGATGTTGGGTTCACTTGATTGATGCTTGAGAGGGCTAGATTGAGTGTAGAACTTGGGTAAAATAGTGCAAGAACCTGAAGTTTGCATGGATGGATGGTTTTGTTGGTAAGATAGAGATATACTTGCTAGCCTTGCATAGTCACATTAGGGTTGAAGCGTGATAATTGGGTTTTATTAACTTGTAGCAAGAGATTGTGCAATTAATAAGACTAAACACTTGTTCTTGACTTGAGAGAGCGTTTACAAGTACTCTATGAACCCTAGATTAGCACGTGGTTTCGTTGAGAGCTTCTTTGAGGGGAGGTTAATTGAGTTTTAAGAAGTACAAGGGGGATAGATAATCTTAGGACCCATTTTATCCTTGAAGCTGGAGAATCACTTGTTTATAGTTTTATTTTCATTTAGCATAGGTTTATTTTCTTGGTTAATTTTCAAACTCAACATTTGTGTCACTCAAATTGGGCGAGAGTGTGACAATCATTGTTTGGCCGGGTTTTGGACCAAATCCTCGTGGGAACGATACTTTACTTATCACTTTATTACTTGGCGCGACCCGTACACTTGCAGCCGGTGACGAACAACAAGCTCAAGATATATAAAAGGGAAAACTATCAATGCAATTGAGAATCAAATAGCAGCAAGTGAGCACACTCATAAGTGCTTCGTACAATCTCACCATATGGGTTATTTCCTCTCTACTTGTTCAATATGCAACTTACCATATACTTGCCGCAATTCTCAATCCCCACTAGTTTAGCACACACACAAATAATCAAGTGGACTTAGGATTATGGTAATGAACAGATGTCATCAATGAGTGAGAACTAAACCGCTTACAAGTATCCTTATTATTATTTTCTCTTTCTTCTTTTTTTATCTTGAGCTGTTGTAGATCCCCTTTTAACGTGACCTTGCACATGGGTAATGCAACACTGGTCACTCAGTTACTCCAACAAAGCATCAAGAGACCTTTGGTCCAACTCATAACCCTCTTAGACTTGACCGTTTGATGCGAATGCCAACATTGGTGATGAAGTGCCCCCGATTACTAAGTCAAGTATAGAAAGCCAGTGGAGTTGTGCAATTATAGCATTCAAAATCTTGATGCAACCTTATAAATATGCTCTACTCATACAACACATCGATTGAAAATGGAAAGGATGTATATATGGATGTATGGAGTGAGTGCCTTTATCATGTTCATCATACATGGCTAAAGCAGTTTAAACTAAGAATCAAGATAAGTTCTAGAAGTCAACATATTAAAGCAAGTATGCACTCAAATTAAGGAAGTTATCATTAGGCCAGGAATAACCTCAAAACAAGGATAAGCTCACAAATTACCATTCAACAATCAATTAACATAGCAATTTTCACCATAGATACCCTAAACATATCTCATAAACTTTTGAAAATTGAAAAACAAAGGTCAAAAGCATTGCAAAGTCTATCCAAAGTCTAAGTTAACAAACAACCTAAGATGGGTATATTCTTGCACAGGTTTTCAAGAAGTGGGGTGAATTAGGCTTATTAGGTCTTCACAAAACATTTTGAAAAGCAGTTGAATTCACTCTTACAAGTCAAGAATAACTTTAAGCCAAAATTTGAAAAATTTTCAAAAACAATCAAAATTCACCCAAAACCAACTAACAATAGGAAATCATGCAAATAATCCTTAGAATACATATCTACTCCCCCCGAACACTTAAACAAAACTTCATCCTTAATGTTCAAAACATTACAGTATGACAGACATGTAAGCATAGGCGACTATCAATAAGGATATGGGGAACAAAAAAACAAAAATAACTACTATCCTACTGGTAAATCCCATTCCCCCACACTTAAACTACACACTACATCCAGTCAAAACAGCATCTAAACAATGTATAGTGTTAAGTGAAAAAGTAAAGGAAAGGGACAACCTGTTCTTAAGGAGGCTTTACACTAGCACCACGATAGAACTTCAGGAGATGACCATTAGCGTAGAAAGTATTACTAGTTTCCTCATCCAAAAGGTCTATCATGCCATATGAGTTTACCTTCGTCACACGGTACGGCCCGAACCAGTTCGATTTTAACTTACCACGACTGTGGTGATAACGGGCTTGGTACATGAGAACTAAGTCACCAACTTTAAAGCTCCTATTAACTAGATTTCGATCATGAAGCAATTTGGTCTTAGCTTTATAGATTCTTAAGCTCTCATAAGCATTAAGTCGCAACTCATCTAGTTCTTGAATGTGAAGAGCTCTCTCCTTACCAGCTGCATCCATCTCCATATTGCACACTGTTACTACCCAATAGGACTTATGCTCAACCTCTACCGGAAGGTGGAAACCTTTACCATACATCAACTGGTAAAGAGACATTCCTATGGGTGTCTTGAATATAATGCTATAGGCCAACAGTGCCTCATCAAGTCGTTGACTCCAATCAGTCCTGCTCGGCTTCACAATCATTTCAAGTATATTCTTTACCTCACGATTTGACACTTTAGCTTGCCCATTCGTTTGTGGGTGGTAGGGACTAGAGACACTATGAGCAAGCCCATATTTAGCAAGCAAGCTATTGAGAAGCTTGTTGCAGAAGTGGGAGCCTCTATCACTGATTAAAGCCTTAGGAACTCTAAACCTACTAAAAATGTTAGTTTTCAAAAATCGAGACACAATCGGAGCATCATTATTTCGGGTAGGAATAGCATCAACCCACCTAAAAGGGTAGTTAACAGATAACAATCTCTATGTAAAACCACGGAAAGGTGAAAATGGACCCATAAATTCTATACCCCATACATCAAATAGCTCACAAAACAGAATAGGTTTTTGAGGTAATTCATCTCTCTTACTCACACCCTACCTAAAACGCTGACATACATCACATGACTTAATAAAATTATAAGCATCTTTAAAAATAGAAGGCCAATAAAAACTAGACTCTAAAATTTTCTTAGGGGTTTTATGTGAGCTAAAGTGCCCTCTACATACAACCAAATGGCAGGAAGTGAGAATCGCAGCAAATTCGTCGTTAGAAACACATCTCTTAATCATTTAGTCATGGCAAATCCTCCAAAGGATAGGATCTTCCCAAATGTAGTTATGGGAATCTTGTTTCCGCTTCTGGATCTGAAAAGAAGACTTATCACCAGGAGTGAGTCTGCACACCAAATAGTTAACAATAGCAGCAAACCAGGGTGTATCAACAAAAACAGCACAAACAAAAGAATCAGGAAAGTCATCACAAGTCAAATTATGAAAAGGTGGCTTAAGTAATATGCTACAAGGTTAGCACTTCTGGGTTTATCTTTGATCTGAATGTGAAATTTTGGGAGCAGTAGTGTCTAACGGAGTAGCCTCAACTTAGAATGTTGCTTGATGAAAAGAAACTTCACAACTGCATGATCAATATAAACCACAACAAAAGAATGCAACAAATATGGCCTAAACTTATCTAAAACAAAAACAATGGCATACAGTTCTTTTTCAGTGGTAGTATAATTTCTCTACGCAGTATCCAAAGTCTTAGATGTATATGCAATCAATAAGGCTGTTTACTACTTTATTGGCCCAATATGGCTCCAACTACAAGGTTAGATGCATCACATGCCAACTCAAAGGGCAATGACCAATCTGGTGCAACAAGTAAAGGTGGTTCAAGCAGCTTATTTTTCAAAGTATCAAATGCAAGCACACAATCATTATTAAAAGCAAAATACACATCTTATTGTAACAATTTAGAGAGGGATAAGGCTATCTTAGAGAAGTCCTTGATGAAGCGCCTATAGAAGCCTACATGTCCCAAGAAAGATCAAAGATCTTTTAAGCATGTGAGCTGTCACCCCGATCTTAGCCTTGTCAACTTTAATACCACGACTAGAAACAAGGTGTCCTAATATAATACCATGAGAAACTATAAAATGACATTTTTCATAATTGAAAACCAAATTTTTCTAGACACATCTAGAGAGTACCCTCTCCAAACTCTCTAGGCACGTATGGAATGAATCTCTATATATTGTGAAGTCATCCACAAATACTTCCACAAAATCTTTGAGCATATCAGCAAAAATGCTCATCATACATCTCTGAACTTCGCTTGACACATTACATAGGCCGGAAGACATGCGCTTGTATGCAAATATACCAAATGGGCAAGTAAAAGTGGTTTTGTCTTGATCATCGGTGTAATGTCCCACATCGGCTAGTTTCGGGATGTCCTAAGGAGATATAAGGTGTTCGGCTTCCCTTGCCCTCAAGACTCGTTTTAAAACCATGAGGGGAATAGCTATGTCGCCAAAGTGGACAATATCTTGAGCGAGATTTTGAGCTAGTCCATCAGATATGGTATCAGAACAGGCTCCAGTCGGTATGCCAACGAGGGTGCTGGGCCCCAAAGGAGGTGGATTGTAATGTCCCACATCGACTGTGTTCGAGATGTCCTAAGGAGATATAAGGTGTGGGCTCCCCTTCCCCTCAAGACGTGTTTTAAAACCGTGAGGGGCATACAAGGTCCATTTTTAACAACGGTGATCCGAGACTTCTTAGGTACTACCTACACCGATGAAACCCACTCACTATTCGAAATTGGATAACTGATGCTAGCATTAAGGAGTTTGGTAACTTCCTTTTTGGCAACATATAAAATTAGTGGATTCAATTGTCGTTGTGGTTGCCTAAGAGGCCTAGTTCACTCTAAATTACTTGGGGAGGTCGAATTCATTGATTAGGAAACAATGGAAGAAGACTCAATTGATAAAATTTTGAAATAAAATCAAAACGGAAACTTCCTAAAATATCCAAGATTTACGCCCTCATCGTGGCGAGCCCACGACTAGGGAACTTTAATTCTGTCTCCTCGCTGTCTCTCGCCGTGGACTCGTTTTTCCCCTATAATGGGAAATTAAAGTACATATGAGGTATTTTAAGTCCATGATCGTGGAATACATGAGTTAAAAGCCTAATATGCTCAAATTACCATCAAAATGCAATTAACTCTTTAAGTATGGATGATACATGTAATTATACTTAATTCCCATAGAATTCTCCTAAACAAATGCTAATTTCCCATTATTAGAGGTTAAAATCATATAATAATCATGCACAATCAACACTCCTCCATCCATACTCCCATTCTTGACCTCGTCAAACTCCTGCCCACCATTTGTCCCATCTACCTCATCCTCCAGTTCTACAATGGCTGCAAATCGAGACGAGGACAAGATTTTTCCTGCACCCCCTGCTTTTTCACTAGCTTTACAAGATGTCCATTGGTCCCTACATCACTTCTTCCACATTCCTTCTTTGATGTCCGTGCCCTATTTGCCCCCTACATACATCCAAGGTCCAAACTCCGCACCCTTTGCTAGTAAATCATTTTCCGGTAGTCTGCTCATTTTCTCCTATTGCCTTGTCGGGCAAGGATGGTCACCCTTCTGACTGCTAGAGCTATCGTTCAATGAATAAGCTTCTCTCCTATGTCCATATCTTCCACTTGTAAAGCATATGAGATCAATGTCCTCATACTCCACATTAAAAACTGACGATACCATGATTTCCTAGGCACCATTTCTTCCTCGAATCAATCTTCACACAAATTCTTGTGAATTTACCCCTTTCTACTTTGATTTTTATCTCATCTTTACTGTCCAAGGTGTGATTATCCACCCTCAAAGTTCTTCCAACCATGTTTCCCAATCTCCACAGGTGCTTGCTTGTGTAATAATATAGTGGGATATTTGGGATCCTAATCCACGTAGCAATCCGGCCAAGCTGATTATGAAAGGGGTTAAAGTAAGGGGACCACCGTTGAACAAGGACACTGTATTCAAAGACTATCCAAGGTCCCTCATAAAGAACCTTCTTATACTTTTGGCCCTATGATGCTTCATCAATGAACTTCACTACATAGTAGTTGTTAGGTATGTCTATTAACTCAAAGTAATTAAATCCCCACAACTTACCCAATCTTTCTTTTAACCAATAGTAATTAAATCTAACCCCTAAAACTGTAATAATAAGGTTATTATTCCATGCCTGCATCCTTCAATATACTCTTCCTACGTAAGTTGCATGACCGGGTATACACTCATCAGTTTTTTGAGTTCCTCCGACGGCTCCAGTACCTTCCACTCCGTGTCTATCAAATCTAACATAAGCGTGTCCTCATCCATATCTGAGTATCTATGAGCAACCCCATTAAAGCCTACATCTTTAAATCCCAGTAAGGAATCCTTATACGAGGCTTGTTTAGTTTCTCCCATAGGAGCTTCTTACGCCCTACCTTCCTTTACCCCTTCGTCTTCACTTTCTGCATCCACCATCTAATCTGACATGATGGAATCCTCCTTAACTTCCTTCTTATGCTTCTTTGTTGAAGAAAGCTTCTCTTTTTCCTCTGGTGATCGGTCAGGAGGTACCTTCTGGACAGCGGTTTCCTTTATTGAAAATCAAAAACAAAGTTGGCGCGTATCCCAAGAGAGAGAAAAAATCCTACCGTCTCTACCTTAACGCTAAAAGAGGGTTTTTTGTTGAGTAATCTTTGTTCCACTACCACGAAGCCACTCTTTCGCCGTCTTCATTATTATTTTGTTTAATTTAAAAATTTAAAATGGAAAACAAATTGATTTCATCCATTCTTCTTTGTAAAATTATTAGTCATAAAAAAGTAACTACCACTACTTCCAATTATATTCCTAAGTTTTTTTATTTCTTAATTAAGAGTCAGTAGGTCCCTTCATTTGCCCTTAAATTTGGAGCTCTTCCCAAATGTCTTTCTTATTTCTCTTTATACAATTAGATTAAGTGAAATTTTCATATCTTATGAAAAAATGGTTATATTTTCAATTTTTATGATGTTCCAAAGGTTTGATACTCTGAAGAAGATAGCACAACTTTGAAGTATCAAGTTTTTAAAAAATCGTAAAAAATACAGGAGCATCTTTTACCCATATGATAGTAAAATATCGCTATTTTAATGTAGAATCTAATGATACAAAGAAAGACAAATTTAATGAGCAGCTAACACCCACAACAGAGCATTGCAAACACGGGTTCACTCTTCCAGTAACTCTTCCTCTTTATTCTCTTATTTTCATGCTTCTTCAGGTTTCCTTCAACATTATCTCTGGGAATTTTGATTTCATGGAGCATAACCACCTTTTTGCTGGCCTCTATTACTCTTTTTTTATAAACATATTTTAGGAAAGGGGTTGCACTCACCGACAATATAAGGGTAGGGCTCTTAACTCATGATCTACTGGGCTTGTCCGTGTGGGCTCTGGAGTATGACAAGCAAGCCTCTATTACTCTATATTTAATTGATTGTTTCTTTTCCATGCTTTTGCATTGGAGCTAACTATGGAAGGGTGGAATCAAACCGTCATTTTTGTGCTAAGTATGGTGCAACATCATCTCATTAGTTTAAACTAAAGGCATATGTTAGGCTATATTTGTTTGGGGAATTTTTGGAGGGGTAGGAGGGGGAAACCTTATTTGGTTGGGAAAATGGAGGGGGGAATGCCCCCCTCCCATCCTTCTCTTGCCTCCCAATTTGGGGTTTCTTGGATTGGTGAAAAAATTTTACTCTTACATCGATCAATTTGCCCATAACAACCTTTCCATATTCCAATGTATCGGCTTTTTGACCAACATACTACAAACAATAAAAAATATTACTTGAATGCTACACTCTCAAAAGTGTTTCCCTAGATACAACACTTAAAGTTGTTCACCCCAAGATAAACTTTAAACTTGAACACAAGCTTTTCTCTCCAAGATGAACTTTCATTTTGTCTTATTTGAATTGATTTTCTGACATGAGAGAAAAGTGAAGACGAGGAAAGGGGAGGGTGATGAGGCATGGGGAGAGAAGAGTACAGGGAGAGAGGGAGGGGTGATAAGGCATGGGGAGAGAAGAGTACAGGGAGAGAGGGAGGGGTGATAAGGCATGGGGCAATGAAATTGATAGGGACAAAAGTGAAAAATTCCTTAGATAAACCTGATTCATCACTTCATTTGTAATTTGACAAATCACAAGCAAACATAATACGGTATGACATGAAGAATTTAATATGATCGGACACCTTAAAAATAAAATAAATCCACTTACAAAATTAAAAAACACAGAAAATAGGAGATTGAAATTTTGTAATTGGAAAATAAATGAATTTTATAAATAAATTTTGTGATAAATTTATTTATTTTTCCCTTACAAAATTAAAAGACATAGAAAATAGGAGATTAAAATTTGGGTAAATGTGCAATTTTTCCAATGAAGTGTTGTGATATGAGCATCTAGCACAAAAATGTTCTAAATGGTGCAATTTTATGAATAAATATTTAAAAATGGAGCAAAACAACTAATGCCGCTTATTTCCCCTAAATGTCCTTCAAATTAAGCAAAGCAGATAAGACATTACGAGAAATAAATGGTGATGATTGTTATGCTCCGTTTTTTTGTTCATTGTTAAAATTATAACCTTCAAAACATATTTATAACAGATGCTTCTCAGGTAATACTTTATTGGTAAAATTACATCTTTACTCTTAAAATTTTACAAGTGAAAAATAAAAAAGATTTCTAAATTTATTTATTTTTTACTTACAAAATTGAAAAAAAAGGCTGAAAAATAGGAGAATAATTTTTTTATTTTTTAGATAATATTTTTAGGGTGTGTAATCATATTAAATTCTCCATGTCGTACATTATTGGATTTACTTGTGATTTATCAGATAATAACATGATAGATTAGGTTTATCTACCACTTTTATTATCCCTTTCAATTTCACTGTCTCTCCTTCTTTCCCTCTACTCTTCTCTCCATGCGTCATCACCCCTCCCCTCTCCTTTTCTCCACTCTTCTCTCTTCATTAGAAAATCAATTTAAATAAGACAAAATGAAAGTTCATCTTGTTGAGAACAACTTGTGTTCAAGTTTAAAAATTATCTTGGGATGAACAACTTTAAGTATAGTATCCAAGAAATATTTTTGAGAGTGTAGGATTCCGGTAATTTTTTTTATTATATTGTTTGTTGTATGTTGGTCAAAAAGCCAGATGTATCCCCTTTAGCTTAAAAGCCTTTTTATTCTCTTGTTCATTTTTTTTCTCTTAGCGGTTGGAACAAGCAAGGCAACTTTTCTTTTTTACCTTAAAAAAAAATCATATTTTCACGCAAAACGGCAAGACAAGACGCAATTTAAGATTTCTTTCTTTACTATTTAAACATTTTCATCCTCTTCACAGCCCATGTTTCCTATATATATACACACTTATATTTTTCTAATATATTCTAATAACTATGTTACAATACTGTTAGTGATCATTGTTAGTGCCATATATAATAAGACTGGGTGCTGTCGTTTTTGCCCTCTAACCCGATATTATAATTTTATCATATATTGATAAAAGATTTTAAAAATATTAAGTCATACATTAAAATTAATAAAATAATATTTTATCATATATGTAACTGAGGTAATAAGTTTTTGAGATTCAAATATTTAGAAAATGGTGATTTTGATCTAAACATTATTTAGGAAAAAATATTTTAAAAGCATTAAAATTAATAAAATCATTTTATAAAATGTATATAAAATATTTTACCATATATCAGTAAGATAATAAGGGTATATTTGTCAACTTATAATTAACTCCCATCACCTCACCTTCTGAACCAAACAAGAAACATCCCTTGTCCTCCCCCCTCTAAACAAACAAAGCTCATAATGAACCTCCCCTCCATTGAACCAAACACAGCCTTAACAGAAGGACTAACAAAAATAGGTCAGTAAATAATAAGGATTGAATAAAAAATAAAAAAACTACAAGTGCTTGATTCACAACTTGTTAGAAATATAAGTACAGCCATATTAATTTGGGAAAATTGTGTTCAGATCTCAAAGAGGATAAATTAATATAACAAGATCCCTTGAAATATCAAAATTACTTATAGGTCATATTAGAGCTAATAGTAATATAATACAATTATGAAATTATTTCATTACCCTTACTGATAGACAAGGAAGAACTTTGACAAGCATGGGTGCCTTTATTGATAATTGCATTTATTATTAACAAATAATACCAACATATTATTAACAACTAAACAAAGCAACATTAACTACTATCACATCATATATTAATAATTAATCAATAAGGGTAATTTGATTATTTTACAATTGCAATATGTTATGCACATGTCTATCGGGACCTATTTATAATTTTGAAAATATGAGGTACCTCGCAATACCTATTTATCTTCCTTAAAATTTGAATGCAATTTTCTCAATTAATTTTTTGATATTGAAATTAATATGATCTTTGAATCTGAATCTACATACTGACTTTTTTTTTTTAAACAAATAAGTACTAGGGTTGAAAATGCATGTCCGCTCTACATATCAAATGCTCATTATCGTAAATATCTCAAGTTAAAATTCTTGGAATACAACGGATAGCGTAAAATAAAACGACACACTTTCTTAAATAAAAGTACCATACAGATTTCAGAATGTTCAAATGGAGATCAAACGATACAAGAGTAGCTTACAATAATACATTATGTGTTCATACAAATAAAAAGAAAAGAGAGATAGAAACAAGTGATATGATTATTCATCACAATCACAGCAGCACGCATGATCGAGTTAAAGGACAGGAATGATAGCTTTTGAACCCATGTTCTTGGCATCCATTTTCCCTTCAGCTATCTTTGCAAAGAAAAGAAAGGGATAGTAGGAAAGATATCGAAAGAATGGTATGGTTGATGGCAAAAGAAACAAAAGGAGAGAGTACAAGAACACAACCATGACGATCAAAACCACACCAATCACTAAAAAGGTAGTGGCCAACCAGCTAAGTTTGCTTACTATAAGGTGCATACCTGCCAAAAATGCTAGAGAGAGCATTGTGACAGACAGACCTAGAAGAGGTATTGCCCAAGAAAGAGCAAAATTTGCTAGATGGAGACCCCCTAGCCGAGCCCACATGAGAATGATGGTGGAACTCATAGAACCAAACATAGAAATTGTGAGGGTGGTAAAGAATATATGGAACATACAACGATTTAGCAGGATAAGAACACCTTTTTCTACATCACCTGGGAACGTAAATCCGATAGCAAATGATATTGTCATTAAAAGGGTTGAAACCACTACCAAAGTGTCAACTCTATCTTTATATGGTTCAGTGGTATATGGTTTACTGATATTTATTCTATTTCCATCATGGGAATAAAATCTCTCAGAGCTTCGGGGTGTTCCAGCAGACACCAATGCATTCCAGGTAAGTCGCTGCAAATAAATAGTTTGATTTGTGTGAAAAAAGGGATAAAAATAATTGAAACTTCAAGAATTATCATAATTTTGATAAGAAAAAAGATAGTAGTTGAATCTGGAAAATCACCCATGGATACTTGCCTGTGAAAGGGAAACCATTTTGTGCTGATATAATTCTGCAATGTCTAGAGCCGTTTGGTACTTATTATTAAGTAAAGAAAGATTGACTCTATGGTCCCATGTCAAGTCGTGCACAATTTTGGGATGCCATGAGATGGCAGCTAAATGCAAGGGAGTATTCCCTTCGAAGTCTCTTTGATTGACCATTATGCCAAGCTTAGGATCATCGAGTAAGGACCTAACCAGATCATAATTTCTACATGAGCATGCAACATGGAGCAAATTTTGGCCACGATTATTTACCATCACCGCGGGATCTATGCAACATTTCATTAACTCTTGAACTATTTGACATGACCTTGAATACATGCCAAATGAATCGGTAAGGAGCCATTGTTGTCCCTTGCCATGGTGCAGGAAGGACATTCCCTAACTAAGTAGTTAACACCTTGAAGGCAACCCAAAAGTGCTGCATGATGAAGCGGAAGCCATCCTCGTTCATTTCTCAAGTGCATCCAATTTGGCTTCTTGCTCAATATGGTTTTTAGCATATCTAATAAAACAGGACCATATTAATCATAATCTTGTAATGTTCAAATTAAGAAAATATATTGTCTAAATGAGTGTGTGTGTGTGTGTGTGTGTGTGTGTGTGTGTGTGTGAGAGAGAGAGAGAGAGAGAGAGAGAGAGAGAGAGAGAGAGAGAGAGAGAGAGCAATGTGTTCATATACAAGTCTAGCCTCCCTTCCTTGATTTGGTAGCAATGTCTCATTGTCTCTTGATAATAAATGTTTTGAGAGTGTTACTTTGATTAAATGTGTTCTAATTATAATAGATCTATGATTTATAATTGACTGAAATATATATATTTTATATTTCTTTTATGTTGACCTTTAACATTTAGATTGATTTAGTATTTTTTAGAATATCTCACTATTATTCTTTATAAATCCTCTTGCTGAATGAATAGATATAGCATCATTTTCACTAAGTTTTGCCTCCTGCCTCTCAAAGTGTGTGTGTGTGTGTGTGTGTATCATTGTTTCCGATTAGCAGCAATTAAGCAATGAATCAAATGTAAGAGTTACCTGATTTATTGTTAATGAGTGCCGGAAGAAGGGGTGATTTTCCTTTAGGCTTCAATTCTCCTTCGATGCAGAAATCCATCAACTGATCAACAACTTGCTTACAGTTAGCCTCATTGGTCAAGTACAGTAATGATTTTCCTTCCTTGTTGACTGCAAATGTTGCTAAATGATTAACAAGCTTCTTAAATCTAGCCTCAAACTTATCCAAGTCGCAATCTGTAATGAAAGGATCTTCAAAAGCTTTGAAAATCGAAGCACCATTATGGCTACTGGTCTTAAAGGCCTCGTGAAGAAAGGTGTTCCCTTGTTTATTTCGAAACAAAGTTAGTGATACCATGAGCATCAATTCCAAAATGGACTTGTGATCACGACCATTTGTCTTACTTCTTACAAAAAGCAAGAATTTCTTCAAGAGTGACTTAATGATAGAGCCATTTCCTGTTCTTGCAGCAACATGTAGTGCAGTATCACCGTTTCTGTTAACAGCAGTGAAAAGTTGGGGAGCATGTTGAGCTACCTTCTCCACCATCCAATCATTTCCAAAGCTAGCTGCTAAGTGTAAGACTGTATTGCCAAGTGGTGTACTTTGCTCATAAATGGCATCATTATCATAGACGACATTGTCTTTCATTGAACGGTATGCATCAAGCAAATCGAAATCCTTGTTGGGTCCTTGTTCTTGCTCCACTAACTCATGCTTCAAACTTGGTCCAAAGTGTAATGTTGAATTATAGCATGGTAGCATTTTCATGTCAATACAGGACGGTCCAAACTGTATATTTTCCATTTTCAATTTCTTTCCTGTTTTTTTTAAATTGTCCTCTTTCTCATCGTCTTTGGGGCACAGGCGGAATACATTTACTGTTGTTGGTTCACTCGACAATGAGAAGATTTTCTTCAAACCTGATTTATTCTGTTGCATTTCCATGTCAATAGACTCATCTTCCGAGTCATCAAACTCGTCGTCTTCGGAGGAATAACTCTGCGAGGTCATGTCTGACGGACACAATGTTTAAATCCCCATTATAAATAAAAAAAGTATAGATTATGTTTTGTATAACGGCAAAAGCGGAGCAAAATGATGGAATCTGGCGTACCTTCAATAAATTTAGATGATTTATTTGGCTTTGAGAAGGAGACATACCATCTAATAGAATTAGCCATGTTTGCTTGTGAGCTTACCACGTTGTTGATTCTAGTAGAGCATGGAAATGTGTTAACTATACCGATTTCTTTTGCATTGACTGTTATGTGATGTCTCATTTCGAGCACGGGTTCTGATCTATCCCCTTTCAGTTCCGGTAGAAGCCAAATTACTCCAGCTTCTCCTAAAACCGATAAAAAGGGTTAAATTATAAACATCATAATGGAAAGAGATATGTATTCCTAAGTGATGATTTAGGAAGCATCTTCAATAATATGGGGGCAAGGGGGCAACTTGAGTAACTAAGTGACTTTTCTTGAATCTTGAGCCACTAATAATATGGAAAGATATTTGGATTCTTGAAAATCCTCTACTTGCAACAAAAAAACAAGACTTAGATATAGAATGTAACTGCCATGTTATAAAGGTTTAAGGGTAAAAAATACACATATGATTTTATCAAAAATTTATCCAGCACCAAATGCTTTTTTATTTTTTTTTACCAAAAGTAACTCTGAACATTTAAATTACAGTCAAAAGTATCACTAGCAGTTATGATCCAAAGAAAGCACTTGGTGCTGGACGAATTTTTGACAAAATTACATGTGTATTTTTTACCCTAATTTAATGGTAAGTGTGATTTTTTATCCTAATTTGAAAGTTTAGAGTTACTTTTGGTAAAAAAAGAAAAAAAAAAGAAAACATTTAGTGCTGGATAAACTTTTAACAAAATCACATGTGTATTTTTTTACCCTTAACCCTATTATAAAAGTTAGATCGGAAGGTAAATCAGAGAGGCTAGCAAGTCACAATTTGTACGATTGAACTAGCCAGATCGACGGATGACAAAATAAATAGTTAACAATAATACTACATGTATATATAATAATATAAGGGAGAATTGCACATAGATCCCAAACAAGAGAATTAATTTCAGACAAGTCCATTGAGAACTCATTCACTTGTTAATCAAGGCTATTGCAGTTGTTAATAGTTGTCATTAACAACTCCTTGAAACCTGTCTGAAATTAATTCTCTTACTTGGGACCTATGTGCAATTATCCCATAATATAACCATATAAAATAAATATGAAATTTTAATATAACTTCAAAATAAACATATTTAGGGACTTTAATGTAATATTTTTTTCAAATACTAAGTTATAACATAATGAAATCATGAGAGAGCATGGTTTGATGATCACATTAAGGGATATCTTAAGGGGCATTTTTGGACAAGAGTTTTTTTTTATGTGTGTGTGTGTGTGTCTTTGTATTTTTTTTCCAGCATTTTCAAGGTGAAGTATTTGGGCCGTCCAGTTTTTTAAAAACCACGGTTCATGATTAAATCCCAACGTCCAAACATCAGGTTTGAAGCAGTTCAACACAATCCAACTTTCAAATTAGTTGAACTATTGAGAACAAGCCGAATATTGCTCCAGGTGATGATGGTTCTAGTCCGGGTGTTACAGTAATGTGAAGCTGGAAGGAACGAAATAAAATTGGACTAGGATTTTAAATTATTAGATAGATTAAGTTTGTGGAGTCAAATGAAATTGAAATTTCTGTTAAAGATGCACATTCATCTTGTTCAATTTCAGGTATCATTATATAAGAATTTTTTTTGGGACTGAAATTATGTGAGAATATGACATTCCTAAGTTCTGCGTCAACCTCTCACCCACTTGACGAGCGGGCGATACCCAAGAAAACAATTTCAAATGAAACAAACAAAGCACTCTCAATTGATGGCAAAACTTTCAAGAACATAATGTAATATGACAGAGCACTCACCTCGGTTTGGGCTCTGCGATCCCATTTGATGAAATAGTGATAAAAGCTCAAGTTTGCTGTTTGTGCCTGCGTCCAACTTGAGAGCAACTTTCTTAAGCTGAAACCTGGAAGGTTCAAGCAGCAAGAATGTTGTGTGAAGGAAGCTTCCTATTATCTCTCTCCACTTTATTAAGTTTCAATGACAATTGTACATGCATACTTCTCTCGTCCTATTTATAGGGGCAGAGAAGATAATGTTTTATTTGGTCCTATATATAAATCACCTCATTAAATATTTCAAGTGAATGTATAAATTTACCCTTCATTTATTATGTGTTACTTTATTTTTATGTGGTATAGTGGATATTAAATATGAGTAAAATTTATTGGATTTTAATGAAAAGTTAATGATGTTTTAAAATTTTCCTTAGTCTGTGTGTAATATGCTGTAAGTGATTTATAAACAGGGCAAGAGGAGTAGTTATGATTATTTACCCATTTGTGTCTTCTTTCTTCTATTTCTTAAATATTCAATGTTTTATATTTTGGAGAAGGATGAGTCAGCATTCGATATTTATGTTATATTAAGAACCAACATAATATATTCACCTGGTCATATTTATAAGGCACATTTAACATATTTCACACAATTAAGGAAAACATTTAACTTCATTGACTTTGCCTTAAAATACAATAATTTTTTAACTTTACCCTTATTTAATATATACTTCATCACACACAAACAAAATCAATACATAATAAATGAAAGGCTAAAATATACATTCATATATAAAATATTTAATGATATGAATTATAAATAATAATAAATAAAACCTATCAATAGGAAGCGTAGAGTATTTGCTTTATTTTCCCGATCCAAGTGCTTTTCAACGTTAAAGGCAGCATTGTTGGGGAAAAAAGTTAAAGGCAATGTTTTGGACAAGGATGTTGTCATCACGTGAATTACGGTGCTTGTCTGCTTGATATGTGGGGACTTTTTCTTGGGAACAGAGGAGTAAGGTTGTCAAACACGTGAGTTTAAGTAAACTCGTGAGGAGAATGTAAAATCGGATCGTAAACTCGAATCGTAGACTTATAAGAGTTTACCTTTATTAATAAATACGTGTTTTCAGTATATAATTAAATAAGAAATACAAAAATAATAATTTAACTTGACGATATTTTAAATATAAATAGTTGATATTAAATATATCAACATTCATACTTTATCTCACTCAATAAACAAATTTCTATGAAATTTATATATAAATTCATTGAATATGGTTAAATAAAAATAATAAACATGATATTTATAGCAAGTTAACACAATTTTCTATAAGGTAGAAACGTAAAAACGGTGAATTCGGCATGTAAACTCGTGAGTTTTTACCGATTTTACACCCAGTACAAATTTAAGTGACTCGTGACACGTTTTGGTTAGGTAGAGCCGTAAAAACGGTAAAATAGGAGTGTCAACTCGCGAGTTTGACAACAATGCAGAGGAGTATTTGCTTTTTCACTTTTGTCTTCTTTTTTTATTTCCTTATTCTTATTCTAGTTGTAATTAGATAATTATTTAAGACCTTGACGTTGTTGTGATCCTTTTTTAACTTAATTAACTGAATTGTCTTTGAATAAAAAAAAAAAAAAAAAGAGGAGTATTTGCTTTATGAGTAAAGGGTTAAAAATGACAATGTACTTATATCAAATGTGTATTTGGTACCTTGTACTTTTTTTTGTTTAAAATTGTCCATCAACTTTTAAATTTGAGTCAATAATGACTCTTTCGTCAAACTGGACCACAAAAATTAGATTTCTATGAAATTTCAATGTATGACCTATCCATTAAAAAATTACGGAAATTAGGCCAATTTGACGGAAGAGTCATTATTGGCCCGAATTTAAAACGTCCGTTGGGTCAGTTTGACATATGAGTCATTATTGATCTGAATTTAAAATACTCGCTCTGCTAGTTTGACGAAAAGTTATTATTGATCGTATTTAAAAGTTGATGGACAATTTTGAGTAAAAAAAATATAAAGTATCATATGCATCTTAGATATAAGTACATGGTCATTTTTTACCCTTTATCCTTGTTTTATTTTCCAGGTACACGTGCTTTTTTACGTTAAATGCAATATTGGGTTTGGGGGTCGGGAAAAAAAGTTAAAGGCAATATTTTGGACAAGGATGTTGTCATCGCGTGAATTACGGTGCTTGTCTGCTTAATAAGTGGGGATACTTTTTTTGGGAACAGAGGAGTATTGGGATTTTTACCATAATACTACACCAAAAAAAAGAATTTACCAAAATGCTACAGAAAAAAAAATATTTCCCCATATACTACACTTGAAGTCGTTCTTCAGGTGAACGACTTCTGAATAACGAAGAAGTCGTTCACGCGAAGAACGACTTTAGAAGTCGTTCTTCGCGTGAACGACTTCTTCCATTTTTACTATTCACCATATTTCTTACCTCTTTACTGCATACAGCCATAACCTCCTAATTATTGACCTCCAAAATAAAAGACTTTCTACTGCAAGTAGTTTAATTAAAATGAAGAACATAAATTAACTAATATAAAAGAAAAATTTCTTTTAAACCACCTTAATCATCTTTTATAATTTTATCCTTTTTTTACTTGAGTATTGTTAAGGTAGTATTATGGAAGTAATTTAGGTAGACATTGAAAAATATTTACATCACATATTTTTAAGACTAAGATTAACTTTCTTATAAAGTCTTGTATTAAAAGGATAGGATAGTAATAGTCACATAAAACATAAATAATAGCACGTAATTTTGATAAGATTGAAAAGTATCATTTGCATGTGGTCTAACACTTGAAGACTTTCACAAACTTCTAACCAATCATAGTCGGTTTTCCCAAATGATACTTTTCAATCTCAACAAAATGACATGCAACAACAACGGCCACAACGTAGGAGGAGGGGAACCAGATGTGGTACATGCAGTCACTATTTATAGGGTAATATATTTTTTATTTTTCATAAACTGTTATTAGTTTTAATTTATGTGTTATTTTAAATTTAAACTAATATGCACTTTATCAAAATTACGTGCTATTATTTATGTTTTATGTGACTATTACTATCTTATCCTTTTAATACAAGACTTTATAAGAAAGTTAATCTTAGTCTTAAAAATATGTGATGTAAATATTTTTCAATGTCTACCTAAATTACTTCCATAATACTACCTTAACAATACTCAAGTAAAAAAAGGAGAAAATTATAAAAGATGATTAAGGTGGTTTAAAAGAAATTTTCTTTTATATTAGTTAATTTATGTTCTTCATTTTAATTAAACTACTTGCAGTAGAAAGTCTTTTATTTTGGAGGTCAATAATTAGGAGGTTATGACTGTATGCGGTAAGAGGTAAGAAATAGGGTGAATAGTACAAATGGAAGAAGTCGTTCACCTGAAGAACGACTTCAAGTGTAGTATATGGGGAAATATTTTTTTTTCTGTAGCATTTTGGTAAATTCTTTTTTTTGGTGTAGTATTATGGTAAAAATCCCGAGGAGTATTTGCTTTATTTTCCAGGTGCAAGTGCTTTTCTACGTTAAAGGCGACATTGTTGGGCGAAAAAAATGTTAAAAGGCAATAATTTTTTACAAGGATGTTGTCATCACTTGAATTACGGTGCTTGATATGTGGGGATATTTTTTTGGGGGACCCACCATTTTACATGTTCAAAAAAGTTCTTACTGTAAAAGTGATGTGAAATGAAGACATCATTGTAAAAAATTCTTAGGCTTTGATGTGAACAACCGGACCGGAACGATTGGATTAGGCTGGAAACTGGCAATCCAAAACCTTGTCCAATCCGATTGGTTGTCGAACTAGGATGGGACTGAGACTTGGGTGACTTGGTGCAAACCAGCATAACCTGGGAACAACTCAGGAAAATCATTGTGCTTGTTGAGTCAAACGAGTCAGTTCCTTGCTTGGCGGGGAAAAAAGGATTTCAAGAAAAAGGAGAAATGAGGAAAGAAAATAGTAGAAGAAGGATGTGTTGAGTGAGACTATATGAGGTGACCAGACGAAAAAATATATGTAAAAACAAGCAGTTCTGTCAAGCTAAAATGAGTAGTGTGAAATGGTGAGAGGCCACCGTAAACTGAAGCTCCGAGAAAAAGATTCAACAATAGAGAAGAAAGGAAAATGGTGATATGAGGCATACGAGCATGGTTCAAAACCCGGATCAAACTGATGGTTTAGCCGGAAACCCAGTGTGCCGGTCTCCATTTAGGGATGGGTCAAACCGGTGTGAGGTGGTTGAACTAGCTCACCTTTTTTTTTACTTTTATTTTACAAAATGTGCTTTTTTTATTTTGTTGTATTTTCCCCTAATTATGAAATTGTATATGTTTAATATTTAATTGTTGTTGCTATTATTAGTATTTCTAATTAGGTCATTGGATTGTAGAATAATATTTTCATTTATATGTAATTATTTTCTATTTTCCCTCTATAAAAATATTAAAATATTCAAGTTTAATGAATTATATATACCTATCTATATTTATATTTTGATATTAGTGATTATTAATGCTATTATCAATAAAATTATATTAAATTAATAATATTAGTTTGACCCCGAGTTGACCCCCGATCCAACCATTAACCTTTAACCCAATACCTAAATCCGTTTATACCTAGTCCCCTTTTTTAACCTTACCTATGCGTGATTGGGTTGCGTGTTGGTGTGATTACACTCAGTCCTTTTTCAAAGCGTCTTAGACACCACAGTCTCGTTTTGCGTAACAAATTTATTAAAATATTAATTGGGAGCTATAAATAACGTTTCTTAAGAAAATATGTAAAAGTTAGTTGGGAGCTATAAATATATCTGAAAAATAACTGTTTTTCCAATATTACCCTTATTTATGATGAGACTAGAGAAAAAAATATAAGTAGGAATATTAATGAATACTATAAAAGAGAGTATTAATAAGTAGAGGCAAATTTGGAAAAATGGCATTAAATGATAACAGATTCCAATGCGAGCTCTTATATTTTGGACCAAAACAATTCAAATTTCAGACTCTTATAAATAGGACCGGAGGGAGTACTATGATGTCATCCAGTCATTCACTCATTTGTCCATCACTCTATCCTCATCCTACATTTTTTCCTCAAACATCATCACCCTTTAGAACAACCACCAGTTACTTAATTTTCTGGCTTGTGACCAGTTACTTTATAATATTATATTATAATTACAATCTTAATTTTCTGGCTTGTGACCAGTTACTTTACAATATTATATTATAATTACAATATATAATAGTGTCATATGCATTACAGTTATTGTTGAATATGATACTTTTACATAAGAAAAAATTCTTATGCACCCTATGTTAAGTTTTTCTAAGGGAAAATTGCAGTAGGGTCCTAAGTAAGGTAAATTATTACTCTGAGGTCCCTTGAAATCTCAAAATTATTAACAGTTCCTAAGGACTTGAATGCAATAAAATGGAATTACTCACCAAATTCAATTATTAACGAAGGCTTATGCAGTTGTCAATGAAGGCCTGTTGAGTTGTTATTGGTGTTTATGACATTTCCTAACAGATCCCATTAACAACTCAACAAGACTTCGCTAACAACTGAATAAGCCTTCGTTAACAACTGAATACGGTTAGTAATATTAACATACATCTTAATCAAAATATCAGTTCATTACTGATTGTATTCAATTATTAACGAAGGCTTATTCAGTTGTTAGCAAAGTTTTATTGAGTTGTTAATGGGGTCTGATGGGAAATGTCATAAACACCAGTAACAACTCAACACGCCTTCATTGACAACTGAACAGGCATTCTTTGACAACTGCATAAGCCTTCGTTAACAACTGAATTTGGTGAGGACTTCCATTTTATTGCGTTCAAGTCCCTGGGGACTTGGTAATAATTTTGAGATTTCAAGGGATCTTAGAGTAATAATTTGCCTTACTTGGGATCAGGGTGCAATTTTCCCTTTTTTTAACATACATAATTATGCTTTATCTTTACATATAGTAATATGAAATTGGATAATTTAACATATTGAATATAAGAAATTTGATGTAGATTATGTCTATAAATATTAGTTTTATTAAAATATTTTTAAAATTAAAATATGAATATTTTTATACACTTTAATTAATCTATACTATTTTAATCATTACTGATCTAATACCGAGTTAACCCACAGTCTAACTCTCTAACCTTTAAACCATCGTCTTCACCGGCTCACTCACTCACGGGTCCGATTGTAAATACCTTGGATGTGAAATGAAGACATTATTCTGATTGAAAAAGGAAAAAAAGACATTATTGTAAAAGTGAGTGGGTGGGTAGTATTGCCTTATTCTCTCCTCCGCACACACACAGTCATGGATCCTTAACGAAGGTGCCAATACCTACGTGGCTCATGTTTGCTCACCAAGGATTGGCGGGCTAATAGTATCAATGTATGTTAAAAGGGTTAAAGGTCATATTTGCCCTTGAAGTATACACGGTGGAGCACATCTGCCCTAGAAGTATTTTGTGGTTCAATTTTGCCCCAGAAGTGTGCAAAGTTTATCATATTCGCGCTTTACCGTTAAAATATTAACGGTCAATGTCAACTATTTAACGGTGAACGTGAGTTTTTTAACGATAAAGGGTGAATATGATACACTTTGCACACCTCCGGGGCAGATGTGATCCACCGTGCATACTTCCGGGGCAAATATGATCTTTAACCCATGTTAAAATTCACTGTGAATGAGAACTAACCGGTGACTGTTAAAAAAATTATCTCCCAAAATAATAATTCTAATTGTTGGGTGACGTGTGTGTACGGTGAATCGTCCATTGGCTTATGGAAAGCTTTATGGGAGAGTTTTTTTTCAATTAAAGGGGCAAGATCTAACTGCATGAAATTACAAACGAGATCGAACCCGCAACCTCTCACCTAACTAGGGGATGGCATACCACAGGATTATAGGTCTCTGGTAGGATTTGAAAATTTTAAACACTCAAATGTAGGCCCTTGATTGGTGGCCAGTGACTTTAATGCTTATTGATCCATTCAAGACAAAACAGAGAAGTCTCAACTAGGGGTGTTCTTGAGCACGGCATTGGGCGGTGGGCTACAAGGTCAAGGCAGGCATACATGTCCAAGTGGTGACGCATTGCCTAAATACTCATCTGGTCTTATTTATAAAACACTTTCAACATATTTCACATAGATCAAGAAAAACCTTAAATCTCATTAATTTTGCCTTAAAATCCAACTTTTCAATTTTACTTATATTTAATATTCAACACACCACATGAAAATAAATTCAACACACAATAAATGAAAGATAAAATAGTACATTGATAGGAAAAATTTAATGACATGCCCTATAAATATGACCAAATAAAACATTCTCTCTCTGCCTTATATATAGGATCAAATGAGTATACCTGATAAACACACTTATGAATTTCAAATACATTTCAATTACATAAATCCACACCTTGAAATATTCCAAAATAAGTCTAACACTTAGTAATTAAATTTTAGAGTTAAAAGTTATATTTGTTCGGGAAGTGTGAAAGGTATATCATATCAGCCTTCAAAGTATTTTTTGGCCCAATTTTGCCCCCAGAAATGTGCAAGGTGTATCATATTCCCTCTTTACTGTTAAAGTATTAACAGTCAACTTCAATTATTTAACAGTCAATGTGAGTTTTTTAAAGATAAAAGGTGAATATGATATACCTTGCACACTTTTGAGGTAAAATTGAGCCAAAAAATACTTACACGATAAATATGATACACTTTGCACACTTCCGGGCAAATATGACTTTTAACCTAAATTTTAAAACTATCACATGTCTTAACAAATATCCATACTTCAAAATTTAAACAACATCCATAATCCTGTGTGATGTGTGTGTGTATTATGCTATATTATGCTACATGCCTACATCCATAATCCAGTGTGCTGTATGTATATATATAGATATATTGTGCTATATCCATTATGCTACATGCCTACATCCATAATCCAGTGTGCTCTATATATATTATATATATATATATATATATATATATATTATATGTTATATCCATTATGCTACATGCCTACATTTATAATCCATGTCTTATAAATTTTTTTTAAAAAAATAAAAGCTGCCGAAATGAAAAATAAGAATATAAGGTTATATTTGTTTTTGTTGTTGCCGTAGACAGTAGTGCAAGATTACTCCTATAGTCCTATTTATAAGGCACATACATCACATTTTATACAGACAAAAGAAAACCTTAAACCTCATTAAAAATGCTTTGAAATTTGACAACTATTTTAATTTAATCATATTTAACATCCACTACATCACAAGAAGCTAAATTGTGTTAGAATAATAAGTTTTGATGATAACTAAACATAACTTAGGCATAAAGATAGGTTGGGTAAAGATCAGAAATGACTTAGAGATAATATGATAAGAAATCCTAAGTATTGCCTAATCGATCAGGGATATATTACAAGATAAGAACTTAAAGCATAATCGATTAGAGACAGATCAGGTTCAGATTAGAAGTTAAGTTTGTAGCCGCATAATCGATTAGAGGATCCTGTAATCGATCAAGGGTTCTGTGTAATCGATTAAGAGGAATTATTCTAATCGATCAGATAGCAGTAATCGATTAAGAGGAATTAGCCCAATCGATTAGAGAGCATTAATCGATCAAAACATAATCCAAGTATAATCGATCAGAGAACAATAATCAATTAGCATATTGAGTGATCGATCAAAGAGAACATGTAATCTGAGTATAATCTGTTTGCAATCGATTAAGACATGCCTAATCGATTGGGGTTCCCCTGTAATCGATTAGGCGGGTTTCTTTCTAACTTGAATATTCAGTGATGCAGGCTGTAATCTATGTGTAATTGATCATAAACCATTCCTTGTAATCGATCAGAGGTTATAATCGAAGTAGCGATATGATCTATTCAAAACCAATGGCTAAGTCTATTTTAAGCTTTCAAAGTACAGATATGCACAGGCCTACTTAAGGAAGTTTACGTTAGCACGCAATCTGTCTCAATAGAGCCATTAGAGACTCACCAACCACTTCCAGCGATAAATGAAGAGAGATGAACTGAAGCAAAACAAGTACAATGCAGTTAATACTTCCTAGAACACAATCCTAACACTCCATATCAGACTAATCAAGTTCTGGTCATACAACGGCTAAGAAAACTCTCAATGGGTAGATTTCCAAAAGAGATTATAAAAGCCTCTCAGAAGAAAGTTGGTTGTATTCATTGATTGCCAATATTGATTATCTGTAACTACTGCATTCAATACTCACCAAACTTTAGAAAGCTTATTTCTTTGATATTCTTCAGTGTGTAACATAATCTGTTTAATAGAGTGAACAAGTCTTCTGTATTTACTACCAAGTGAGGATCACTCTTAAGATAGAGGGATCTTAAGAGTGGGGGTGTAATCTTACAAGTTGTAAGGGAGAGTGATCAGTGAAAAGAGTGGACTGTCTCTTGTAAAGGCACTCAAGAGCCTGAGTTAATCTTGAAAAGTTAGTGGAACCCAACTGAAGGTTGTAGAACTGGACGTAGGCCAAAATTGGGCTGAACCAGTATAAATCTTGAGTCATTCAATTTTAAATTAAAAAGCACAATTCACCCCCCTCTTGTGCATTCCTACAAAATTACAAATTCAACATCTAATAAACGATGGATAAAATTGTACATTCACATAGAAAATTAAATGAGAGGCCTTATAAATAGGACCAAATGAAACCTTCTCTCTCTACCCTATAAATAGGACTAGAAGAGTATATATTATGCTATATATATTATGATATTGTAATTATAATAATATGTAATATATGATATTATAAAAATGTAAATATAGAATATATAATCTTCTACATTTTGTTGGGCCTATTTTTTGAGCTAAACCAGGTATTTTTTGTTCAGGCAAGAGCGGGTGTCCCTAGCGGTCTGGCCACATGAACACCCCTAGTCTCAACATAACTTGACAAGCTATGACACGTTTTATGTAACATCCCAAAAAAATTAATTAAGGATTAGTGGTAATTTAAGAATTAATTTGGGATTAGTTAAGGAATTTGGAGAGCTTTACGAATAAATTCGTAAAAATAGAAGTATTTTGAGAATTTTTAAAGGCCTAGTTACTCCCTTAATTTGAGAAAATTGGAGTTAAAGAAATCAATTTTTGACCCAAAAAAGATCCTAGTGAGAGAAAAATCTTAGTGGATATTTAAAATAAATGTTAAAAAGTGAAAGGGGAATTTTATCTGAAAGGAAAATATCTTATTTTGAGGTTTAAGGGCCTTGTAGTAATTTTATCCTACCAATTTAATATTACTTTATTTTTCCCTCATCCCGTTCTTTTTCCCTCACCCTCCTCGTGCTCCCTCATCACCATCGCCTTCCCTCTTCCCATTCGTATCGAGAGAGAGGCATGAGAGAAGGGAGGGCTGCTGCCCATCAGCATCGGCGGCGGCACCGCTCGTCACCTTAAAGAGGGGAGGCCCTGTAACACCCTCCAAAACTACGTTTAAATTAATGTATACCCTACCATGGTAATAAAAAATTTAATACCCACATAGTAAAGTTTACCATGGAAGAAAGTTTAAAAGCCAATTATAACTACTGATCAAATGAATAAACATTACTATGATAGAAAAAGAATGAAACTAGTTGAAAACTCTACCATAATATAAAATGATTAAATTTAAATTCTCAAGAGCTAACCATAGTAGAAAAGAATAAAACTACCTATGGAAGGTCTACCATGGTTATCTCGAAAACAACAAAATTCTTCAAGATTTTTAATAAATAGTTTCAAACGACAATTTAAAAAGCTTATCATGGTAGAAAAAGACAAACGTAACAAAATAGCATCTACCCCGATCAATAGAAAACAACCACAATAGTTTATTAAATCATTTTCTAACTAAAAGTTTTATAATGTAAAATTATCCTAGTGTCATGGCAATTTAATATAAAGTGGCAAGAATGTGCTCAATGAGCACAACAGAACCTTCTAGGCTCACTCCTCAAGTGTTTTCTCTTGCTTTCTATTAGATTCTTCACTTGAAAAATGTTAATAATAGGATGAGATCGACATCTCAGTAACTACTGAAAAATCCTAACATACACAAGCAAATCATGTATAATTTTAATTTAATCAATTATACACATGTAGTTATTTGCATAACTCATGGTTTTCAAATACATATTAAATACTTTCAAAGATAGAGAAAACTATAATTCTCAACAAGTAGTGCTCATGAATAAATATGATGTGCAATATGCAACTCCTCATATCATTGTCCACCCTTATTCCTCTTATTGGTGCCATGGTCTAACACATATTGTCTAATAGAGAACCAATTCATACAACTGAATTGTCTCAAGCTCACCAGTACTTGAGATAAACCCGGCCAAAGGTACAGAGCTCAATCCCGGACTATGGCTCTCCTCCTTAAAGAACCACACTAAGGAGGTGTCACAGCATGTCCCGCAACTTCAATACAACCTTGGCCAAAGGAAAACATGGAAAGACGGCCCTGACAAGTGCCATCCACTGTGCATCGAGTGATGGCTTACCACGTGGTAAAATAGATATCATAAACTCCTCTATTAAACTTAACCCATCATAGATGCAAATGCGATCATAGTCACACCATAAATAATTCCCGATCCAAATGTACCCAACGTATTCAAGCATGCTTGAAAAGAAATAAATTTAACTTATTTTCCATATGAAATAGGTAAAAAGCAAACATTCTTGAAAAGGAATAAAATTATTATTATGTGATAATTAATTAAAATAAAACCACACATAATCTACAAGCATACGAAAAAAAAATTTTAGAGTTACCTGTTACTCCTCATGTTCATGTTAAAGATAATTATCAAAATGTTACTTCCCAAGTTCTCAATGAAAATCTACAAGGTCACAATGCAAATATCTATTAATATTTTATTTGAAACTATTGTACTCCAATGCTAATCTAAAACCTTAGGCTACTCTCTAAAAAAAATCAATATTGTGCATCTTCAATTGAGCAATCTTTTGTTTTAAGATTTACGTTGAAAATAACAATTATTATATAAAGAAAAAAATTTTAAATATACTACACACACAAAAAAACGATCAGATTCGTTGAATATATATATAAATATAACTTATAAATTCCCACAAAATAGGGCGGAGGGATAAATATGAAGTTTTGAAAGTGAAACATCTATATACCCACACAAATAAAAATTTGATCTGATGCCTCTATTTGTATCACGATGATGGATAAAAAGGTAGAAGACAAAGACAATGGTTGGGAAGAGGGATGGAGTTTACGAACGAAAAGCATTGTGAATATACACAATATTATAATAGAGTTTTGAAAAATATAGGAAGAAGAGGATATGAAACACTGAAATGGGTTCAGCAGATATATAGAAGGTGCATGTGTGTGTGTTCTCTCCCTTCCGGAAGCACTTGACAAAATAGGCTTTCAATATAAATATATATATAGGCTTTTCAAATATATTTATATATATATATATATATATATATTGTTCACGCTAAGGAAATATGAAGGGAAGGGGGAAAATGATTGAGTAGTAAGTACAATATACACACACACCCACGCATTGACCGGAAAGAGGTCCTTGGGGTATGTGATAGAATAAGTGAACAATACCGCTCAAGATTCAAGAAAGGACGCATGGAAGAAGGGACATGAAAAAAAATGATTAAATATAAATCCCATCTCACACACAGGAATATATATTTTGACAAGATGATAAAGAGAAGGAATGGCAAGACATATACAAAAAGACAAAATAGTAAACTATGGAAAAAGAGGTAGGAAAAAACGAGGAAGAGAAGAGGAAAGAGATGAATACCCAGTCCAGTCTAAATTCAGGCAAGTGCAGAATCATACTGTGTTGAGAGAGGTGTGGCGGCAAATGTGTTTAAAGGGAGAAAAAGATAATTATAAGGGAAAAGAATGGTGTAGGGTTTCCAATCTTTAGGCCCCTTTTTTTCACTGTTAGGATTTTTCATAACTGAGTTATTGTCCTCTCTCTCTGCCTGACCCCCAGTATGGTTGAGCTCTTATCAAATGTATACTTGATTAATTTACGTTAATTATATTCTGTAGGGAAATACCTAATCCATCCTTGGTGGGTTAGGATCCAAGCCTAATAAGAATTAGGGTTAATATGTAATGTCCAATGAAAAATGGGGCTAATATATAATTATGGAGAGATTTGGGATAAAATGAGTATTTTTTCCCTTAATAATTTGAAATTGAAAAGACATGACTCTATGTATATATTGTTTATAAATAACGGGGTTTGTGGGAAGAAAGACAACTTTTACGCAGAAAAGAAAACTTCCATGTATTCCCCTATCTCTTCTCTTCCTCTATGGTGCATCTGTTATATACGTATTTAGAGTCCAAATTGGTGCTCCGATTTCGTGTGGATACCGAGCGAATCTACCGGATTCCAGGTACACCCGAAATCCTTCATATTCAATTGTCTTATAAAATAAAATCTAGATTTAGATACATTATGTTCAATTTTATTCATCCAAACATTAGAATAAAATGTGACTTTATGTAAATATCTCAATAACTCCACAATATATCTATATATCTAAGAAAAATCCAAACATGTTTTATATGTATTATTTATATATCATAATATTATCTAATCTTTATTCACCTCTAAATAGTGCACACACATATCCTTCATGTTCTCTAACTTATGACTAAATTTCTAATCCCTAAAAATAGGATGCTCCAGGCCCAGCCCCAGCCCCATCCTTCTCCCAAAATCGTCCTTACCCCTCCCTAGTTCCTTGTGCGATGAAAGAGAGAAAGGAGGGAGGAGGAGAGATCGGTGCTGACGGGAGGCGGCATTCCGGCGACAACTACTGTCGGTGTTCCTCTTCCTCCATTCCTTCCTTCTCGTTTCCTCTGGCGATCTCTCTGTGTGTGTGTGGTGCGAGAGAGAAATGAATAGGAAGATGGTGGTGGATTGGCCGCCGGTTTTGGGCGGCCCATGGGCGTTTTGTGGTAGCTTTGAAGGTTGAGGGAGAGCTATGGAGTTTGGGTAACCTTTCTTAATTCTCTTTCCTCTTCGTTTTTTATTTTTTTTAAGAGAAAACTTTTAGGATTTGTTTGATTTTCAAATTTCTGGCTTGATTAGAGAAATTGCATGATTCTACATGTTTAATTAGACTATTTGTAACATCCTGAATTTTAATTTAAAGATTAATAAGGTGTTATTTAAAGTGTGGGGGTCTCATTGGAATATCTTATTAGTAATTTTATGTGGAATAGGATCTAAATTGGGAATAAATAAAAGATTGCTTATAGGAATTTAAATTTTAAAATATATATATATATAATCTGTTCATTTAAATTACCTTGATGCCCCTAATAATAGAAAATAACCTTGGTATAAAGGGAAGGGCAATTTGGTCATTTACTCTTCCAAAACCCTGATTTCCCTCATCCCTTTCCTTTTACCTTCTCCCCAGCCGCGCCTCCCTCTGTTCCTCATCACCATCAACATTCTCTTTCTCTCATTCACAAAACCCGTCACCCCCCATTCTCTCGTGCTTTACAACCATTCTTCTCCCTCAGTTCGTTCGGCGCCGGGAAAGAGGGAGAGCGGAGAGAAAGGAGTGTGAGAAACCACCCATTCCTTACTGCCATCACCATCGAGCACCGCCATCACCATTCACCTTCTTTTTCTTCCTCAGCGCCGAGCTAGTAAAGAAGAGAGCGAGATGAACGATGCCGGAAATCAGTGAGCATCACGGCGCCGGAGGGAGAGCCCTGTTTCAACTCGACCCCTCTTCTTCTTCTTCTTCTGCTTCTTCTGCCGTGGCCGAGCTAAAGAGAGAGGGGGAGCAACTCTCACTAATGTTTGGCTTCTGCCATTCCATTTGCTGAACGAGTGATAAAGGCTCAACTCCAGAGCAACTTTCTTACGCTGGTTCTAGCAGGTGAAGGGCCCAAAGACTGACTGAGTAATTGTATTTGACTATTTGTGTGGTAAAAATGTAACAGAGTCTGGATTTATCATTTATCAGACAGATCATCTATCACCTACTCCGAACTGATTTTCCTACTGAGATATTAGCCTCCGTGGACCATTAGGATTTGTTTTGAAACGTGTTAATATACCATAAAATTTTAAAATAGAGGAAAATAAACAAGGTCGTTTATTTTTTTTTTAACGTCCATTACTTTTTTTTTTGACCCACCAGTATGTGTTTGCTTTAGTGGACATTTTGGAGAAAAGAAATGGCATTGGTATTTTAGCATCTTTAAAAAAGTTTATTAATATTTTAACACCCTTCAAAACATATTTATATCATATGTTTATATCGCACCACTTTGTTACTAAAATTGCCTCTTTACCATTTTTAAATAAAAAATACTTTTAAAATAATAGTCTCATTTTTAAATATAAAATATATTTATCTAATTTGATTAATTACTAAACTTTTGGTTATTTATATTTGTATTAAATATCATTTTGGTCCGGTAACTTTGAAATTTGTAATTTTAGTCCTTTTTTATTAACACCTTTAGTTTCACTTAACCGGAAAATTGTAACTCAGAAAATGTAAATAGTAATTCTATAATTAAATGTAGATAAAAAATTACTAAAAAAATGCTTATACTAAAAAGATTTAAACACATTTTATCAACATTTAACCACAACATAATCATTTAAATATGTTGAATTGCCATTTTTAGTGAAGTCAAACTAACGGTATTAACAAAAAATGAGTAAAAATGCACTTTTCAAATCCAAAATGATACCTGATACAAACATAAATGACCAAAAGTATATTCTAGCTTTAAATTAATTAAAATTACATGATATATTACCAAAACACCCTAATCATTTACCTTTATTTTCCCATTATCCCTCTCTTGTTTGTTTGTTATTGAGGAGTATCGATAGGGATAATATGCGAAAAAGTTGAGAAAAAAGAAAGATGTTTTATATTTATGACTAAGTTTACATCTCAAATAGATCATGTATTTAAGAACCAAGGGAGCAATTGTTTAAAAATTATTTTTATTTTATATAATATGCCTATTGAAAAATTTATTTTAAAAATATAGACTTCGAAAAAAATTCAATTATAGATCCAAATTAGATCTAGATGGACTAGAGAGGTTTAGCTCTCTCTATTGTTTATTTGTTATTGAAGAGTATCGATAGGGATAATTTGGAGGAATGTTAAGAAAAAAAGAAAGTGGTCTTATGTTTAAAACCAAGCTTCAATTCCAAGTAGGTCCTATATTTAAGAATGAATGGAGCAATGGTTTAAAAATTATTTTTATTTTACATAATATGCGTATCAAAAAATTTATTTTAAAAATAGTGACTTAAAGAAAAGTCAATTATAGGTCATCTAAATCAGATCTAGATCGATGGACTATAGAGGTTTAACTCTGTCTACTTATTGATGAGTGTGGAAGCTAGTTCTCATACACTCTTCAAGAAAAAAAATTGTCACTAAATTCATGTCGCCAACATCATTAAATATAATTTCATTTTAATCTTATTATTAGCTGAGGCTTAAAGGTTGAAAAATAAAATAACATCATTTAAAGAAGAATAAATTAAAAAAAAGGAGAATTGCAAATAGGTCCCAAGCAAAAGAATTAATTTCAGATAGGTCCATTGACAACTCCTTTACTTGTTAACCAATGCAATTGCAGTTGTTAATAGTTGTCATTAACAACTCGGGACCTCTTTAAAATTAATTCTCTTACTTGGGACCTATGTGTAATTGTCCCTAAAAAAAATAACTTTTTAGGAAAAATAAAATAAGTAAAATATTATTACTTAGTATGATAGAATTAGTTAAAAGTGCATGTGTTATAAAAAGATCGAGGGAGAATGCATAAATATTTTTGTTATAATTAAGAAATAAGATCATCCACAACTGCCATGTTGATTGAGTCACACTGATTGATAATAGTTAATCACTGGCTGGTTTTTTTTTTATATATATATATACACCTATATATACACTGTACTTGGGAAGTATAAATTATATGGTTTCATGGGCTTCTAAGTAGTAATGAGCAGTCTCTCATTCTAATGCTGAGTCATAAACTCACAATACCGACTACCGAGCTCTTGCTAATTATCATGCCGGAGTAATGGGCTTTTTTCTTTTTGAAAATAAGCAAAATGATATTTTAATAAGAATAATGATCAAATTTACCCCGGAAGTTTTAACTAAGAATTACTGGATGTCAGGAAGTTTTTTTTGGATCAATCTTGCCCCGGAAGTATACAATTGTTCATAAGTTTTTGTACCTACAAAAAGTATATAGTGCTAAACGCACTTTGATGTAATGAAGCATATATCTAAAAGTATATTTTAGCCTTTGCATTTAATTCAATTATATGATCCACTTGCTTTCTCTCTCATAGATCGTAACAGACTCCCGCGGTCTCTTTACTACTATAAAAATACCCTATTGCGGCGCAACAATAGCGGAGCTTACAGATGTAAATGCTGGAATTGGTGGGTTGTTGACCTATCCTGGCTCTTATAAACATAAGCGTCGGTATAGGTACAAGCCTATCCCGACGCTTATTTATATTAAGCACCGGGATAGCCTCTCTTTTCCTTACTTTTTTATTTTTTAAAAGATAGACCTATCCTAGCGCTTATTTCGTGTAAACGCCGGGACAGGTTTAATATGCTTTTATTTTTTAAAAAAAATATTCCTACCTATCCCGGCGCTTATTTATATTAAGCGCCGGGATAGCCTCTCTTTGCCTTACTTTCTAATTTTTTCAAAAAAGATAGACCTATCCCGGCGCTTATTTCGTGTAAGCGGCGGGATAGAGGTAAATATGCTTTTATTATTTTTTTATAATATTCCTACCTATCCCGGCGCTTATTTATCTTAAGCGTCGGGATAGGTTTGATGATTTTTGTAAAAAAATTTATATTAACCTAACTCGATGTTTAGGTTTTATAAGCACTGGGTTAGGCATAATACCCTCATTTCATTCCCCGCGCTATTTTTCCCATTTCCCTCTCATTTTACATTTTCCATCATTCTTTTTTTTTTGGAATAGAAATGGCAAGTTCTTAGACTTGAAAAGAAGCTATCCTCTCCTTGGACAAGCTATGCGAGAGTCCTCTGCAATTGATCTTCTCTAACGAGGTTGAGACAGCTTGGGTGTGGAGTCCTCCATATCCTCATGTCATTAGTTAACTTGTGGGCTTCCTTTGCGAGATAATCTGCACATCTGATAGCCTGTCTTGGTGCATAGCGTAGTTCTATATCCCACTCTGAGAATAGAAAATCCGGGATTCCCCTAATTTCCCATCTTAAGGGGTGTCTATGTCCCCTTTCTCTTAATATCATATGCATTGCTTCCAATGAGTCAGTATGGACAATAATTTTCTGGATGTGTTCCTGTTTACAAACTTGAAGACCAGTGAGTATCACCAAGATTTCTGCCTCTGTGGGTGATCTGGTGCCTAACTTCCTTTGAAATCCAATGATCCATTGTCCACTGCTATCTCTGGCAATTCCGCTACATGCAGTTTCCCTGAGATTATTTACCGATCCATCCGTGTCCAGCCGAATGTAATCTTCCTGTGGTGGTTCCCATATTTGTTCTTCTTCAGTGTTGAACCTTAGGACCTGGTGAACTAATTCGTCTCCCCGAGCCTCTTCCATTAATTGTGATACAATTCCATGGATGATCTCCCTTGCTTGATAATGGTTTCCTTCCATGATTCCTTTGCACCGATTTTTCCAAAGGAGCCAGCACGTTATACTGAATACCCGAACCCATGACCACCGGGCAAATCGTCTGTTGCCTAAATTTTTCGACATGCCTCTCCTAAGCCACACCTGCAAATCAGAGGAAAAGAAACTAGATAATATGTTAGTATTAATAATATTTTTCCACACAATTTTTGCTACTTCACAGTCTCGAAGTATATGAAGGGTGTTTTCCTCACTATGGTACTCAAACGGACACTCTCCACTGTTTATTAATCCATGGTGAGCTCTGAGTGAGTTTGTGGGTAGCCTTTCATGAACAACTTGCCAACAAAGTCCCATCCCGGGCATTTCTCCAACAAAATCGGTCTTCCTCCTCACCACTAGGAGGTTTGGTGTTTTTTAGAATGTTACCAACCCATGAAGGCAAGATATTCTCCCATTTTTGAACATCCAATCTCTCATCATTTAATACAAAGTCCCTTACTGTAGCCTTGGGATTGATGTGGTTGATGCTTCCTTCAACAAAATGGATAAGAGGCTCATTTAATGGCGACCAGATGTCCCACCAGAAATTTGTTGTAGCACCATTTTTTATGGTTCTACCTATACCCTTATAAAATTTGTCCCACACTGCATTAATACTACGCCACACAATTGATGACTTTTGTTTCTTGCAAACGTAGGGATATAACCCATTCCCACATCCATACTTCTCTCTAAGACATTTCACCCACAAAGCCTCCTGATTATTTAACAAGCCCTAACATAGCTTCATGATAAAGGCCACATTCTGAGTTTGAAGGTCTTTAATTCCCAGCCCTCCTTCATCCTTCCTTTGTTTTGTTTGATCCCAGGATATTAGGTGCATTTTCCTTCCGTCCAGACCTTGATTCCATAGGAATTTCTGGCTTAGCTTCTCAAGGTCTTGAAGGATTGTTTTTGGAAGTAACATTGTCTGCATCTGGTAGCTAGGGATAGCTGTTAAAACAGATTTTATTAAAACTGTTCTTCCTGCCATACTTAGATATCTGCTCCTCCAGTTAGTAAGACGCATCTGGGTCTTTTGAATTACAGGTAGGAAAATGGCCTTCGATACTCTTTCATGGAAGAGAGGAACCCCCAAATATTTACCAAGATCCCTTGTGCTACCAATTCCAAGCTTTTGACTTAGCGCCTCTGCCCTGCTAAATCCCACATTCTTGGAGAAAAAGGCTTTAGATTTTTCCAAGTTAATCTTGTGTCCTGAGACTTCATAGAATCCTTTCATAATTTCTCTCATTTTATCAATTTGCTCTAATGTAGCTTCACCAAAGAGAATGAGATCATCAGCGAAGAACAGGTGTGTGATGGTAGGACTTGCTCTATTGAATTTCAAACATTTCCAACTACCCTCTTGAGCCTCCTTACAAATCTGCTGGCTTAGTCTTTCCATACATAGAATAAATAAATATGGACAGCTATCTCTCCTATGACCATAGCGTCCGCAGGCGAAACAAATGAGGTTGAGTCCCTCATATTCAACATGGTATACATTATTCAGTGCAATAATTCTAGGCACAAGTTTTTTCTGTAGATCTAACTCCACGCAAACACGAGCATATTTGCCTCGGTTAACTCTGTTATTTTCTGTTGGCAGCGATGCTATTGATGTTGTCACCATGTCCACTCTTAAAGTCTTCCCAATCCTGTCCCCCAACCTTGTGATAAAATTCTTGTTGTAGCACTGAACTGGTATATTGGGTATGCGAACCCAAATTGTAATCTTGCCCAATGGGTTGTTGAAAGGGTCGAAATTTGGAGTCCACCGTTGCATCAATATACTGTGTTGCTGGATAGTCCAAGGTCCTTCATATAATATCTTTTGGTAAATCTGCACCCAACCATCTTTCTTGGGAAGTCTGATGATGAAATAATTATTCGGCAAGTCCACAATGTCAAACTCTGGTGTTCCCCAGATCTTACTGAGATGAGCCTTAAGCGTATAAACATTGTATTTCCTACCCAACACTGTGATAATTAATGCTGCATTCCATGGCATACACCATTCATTATATTCCTCTGTCGAAATTGGGACTACACAGTACTGTTTCATGAGCTCCTTGATTTCTTCTGATGGTTCAGGAATATCCCACTCCCTATTCAATACATCTGACAGTAGCTCCTCATCTTCACTGCAACCCCCATAATTTGCTACCCCATTAAACCCAAGGAGAGATTCTTTATATGAGACATATGAGGCTCTTGTTTCCCCTTCCTCCTTCTTACCATTCCTAGATCCATCTTCAACATCCATCTCGTTAGTTTCTTCAAATTGGGTCACATTAGTCTGCCCCTCATCCATCTGAGTATCAGTCATAGTCTGTTGGTGAGCGCCTTTTTGTTTCTTCTTCCTATTAATCAGACAGACCAGTTCATCCGATGGTCGGTCCGGTGGAATTTTTCGGTTGTTCAGTTCCTCCATGACGAAATTGATTAGCACACGTTCCAAAGAGAGCAACCCTTCACTCACTCAGAGCCCGTAGCTTTTAAAATATCTTATAATTCATTTTCCATCATTCTGTCTTTCCATTTTGCCCTAATCCCTCTCTGTTCTCCCCTTCACATCGATCCCTCCTCTCCTCAGCCGCCTCACCCAACCAAACCCTAATACCATGAAACACGCCTGTTTTCTCACTATCATCGTTCTTCTCCTCTTCTTTCCTCACCATCGCCATCGCCCTCTCCCCTTCTGGCTTCGATCCTCCTTGGTTCGTTCTCCATCTTCGTCTTCATTTATCCATCACCTTTGAGCGTCCAGCCGAGGAAGAGGGAAAGAAGCCATCGGAGGTTCCCCCATTGCCGTGCTCCTTCATAGTCCAGAAGTAGAGGGAGGATCGTCCTCGGAGGTCACTGGAAGGTTTCAAAGCCACCAGAGAAGACGCCGATGGGTACATGAAAAACTTGATTCGTACTCCAGTGAGTGTCCTTTCTCCATTCCTAATAATGGGTCTGATTCAAGTTAGGTTATATGGGAAATTTCATCGATTAAAATGATCCATAGGCACAAGGAAAAGATTTGCTCTAAGAAATCGAAGTTGAATGAGGTTGACAGGAATTCATGTGTTATTGCAAGAATAGTTGGATTAGATTTGATTTCTACGGTTAGATACTGATTTGGAGCTTCATTTTAATACTTCAAACCCTTGTGCTCTGTTCGGGTTCTCCATTTTCCCCATAGAAAGCCTTGATTTTCTGAGATTTGAAAATTACAATGCACTGAAATAAATGAAGTTTGGTATTCTTCTGCTAAGTTTTAGTAACAGTGATTGATTTATTCTGACGTGGTTGTATTTAATTTCTTATTCATTGCCAATACTTTCTTCCATGTAAGTGAGGGAATATAATGGGCCATTTTGTACAAAGTTATGATCATTTCTTCTGCATGTGTTTGTTGCTGTTTGAATTGACCCACCTCTTGGAAATAGTCCAAATCACCTTCAAGGTCAGGATTTTCATGCTTTTTTCTTTGTTTTCAAATTTGGGTGTCAGTTTTAGGTGTTTAATTGCATTATTATTGTGTTATCTTTAGTTTTCAAGTTCAGATTAAATTAATGTGGTATGAAGTTTACGTATGACCTTGGTGTGTGATGTTAGAAATTTGGGGATTTTGTTTTTGGATGAAATTTGGTTTCGGTTCCAATTGAAAGAGATAAGGCGATGTTTTAGCTGTCGCTTTATGGGGGAACATGTCTTGTTTGCTCTTATCAAAATTCCTAGAATCAGCTGTTTTACCGTATGGCTGTGCTCCAATCTAAAATAATCTCCCTTTTGTTGATTCTAGGATTGTAATGGAAATTCTAATATTGTCAAAAGGTTTCCATATTTGCTTAAGCAAATAAGACATGTTCATTGGACAACGAGGTATTTTCTTGTTGACATTCAAATTCAACTAATGCTGTCATAACCATTTACAGGGGAAACACTTTAGGCTTATATATTTTGTTGGCTAGCAGGGCTCAGACAAGCAAGATGATCTTGTAGAAGAATCGTCTCTAGGTTACTTCACACTGGGAGAATTGTTTCTAGGTTGTTACTTGAAATTGTGTCCTTATCTTATTTTGTAATAATGTGTGAATAGTTAACTTTGCATTTTTGTTTTAATCCCAACATGATCAATACTGGTTTTCTTTTTCTATAGGAGGATGCTATACTTGTTCCTGAGGATGAAAACCAAAAGCCATATGTAGCAATCATCAAGGTATTATACTGGTCCTTGTCAACTATTTTTGTCTGTCACAAGTTTTCCAGGGTTCCCAAATCTCATGTAATATAATTTTTCTTGCGTTTAGTGATGCTACTTGGTTCTGCATCAATTTTCTTAGTTTTAATCAATTTTACTTGGTTCTACATCAATTTTACCAATATTATTAGTCATTTTTAGTTTCTAACAGCCTTTTATGTGTCAATATCATGCTTTTCTGTAGCTGGATGAGATCCTTGCTCCCAATCCATTGAATAGCCCCTGTGCTGTGTTTTCACTGGAACTGAATGGAATCAATGGTCTCTAGCCTGTGTTTGAGCTGGATTTTTGAGTTATCATTGTTGTCGTTTTCATTTATAATAATTGAAAACAAAAGAATTGATGTATGCATATGATTTAACCTTTTCCTAATCACCTTGGGAGTTAAATGCAAATTATTTATAAACCAAGGATTGCACTATAGTGGTGTGATCCCGGATCGTCTCACAAGGAGCCTAATGACTAACCTAGGAAACTAAATGCCATGCAAATGAGGTATAAAATGGGGTTTTGTTGGGTTTTAGTATGAAACATGTGAAATGAGCCTAACTACAATATTTTTGATCTTTTCTTTAATGAGGTGGAATGGTTGGATGGGTGAAGTGAACTTAATGCAATGAAATGGATCTCTTGAGTTTAGGTGAGGTGGTAAACATTGGTTCAATCATTTGGGGTTCAATTTATCAAGTCTAATGAAGCAATCCCCAAGTAACCACTAGGGGTCCACTAGCCCTAATTAATAACTAATCTTGCAACCACTTTCATAGCCATTACTTAGGGTTAGTGTTAACGTCCACTTGATGTGTGAAATACTTTGAGTAAAAACAATTATGGCTCTCATAAAAGTGCAACCACAACAATTATGAATGGAAGCAATGAATTAAGCCCACTAGCAACCACTAAAATGAGATTAAGTCCATGCAATCACAATGTAGATATAAATTCATAACTCAAGTGTACAAGGCCCAAAATAAACACAAAATAGTTCATACACGATGTGATTAGCTAACTTAGATTGGATTAATGTTTCTTTCCTTTACCAAGTTCAATCTAGTGGAAGGATGTTCCACAAAAGAGAGCTCATAAATTACACACATATCCTAACTAAATCAACTTGATTGAATCATCAACACAAGGCCAAACAACTCAATACCAAGAGGAATTAATCAAACATACATATATAATTAATAAGGTACTTAATAGATAATCCCAATCCAAATTAGCAAAGTCAAACATCAAACATTCATATCTAGAATCTCAATCCAATACATAAATCAAAACATCTCCAAGAGAAGTTCAAATAAACATAGAAGAAACCCTAAATACATATGTAGAACAAAGAAAAACTCCCCTAATGAAGAACCCATACTTGAGCCACCATCAACCCATCCTCAAGAGATGAAGAACTCCTCAATCAAACATGGAAACTCCAAGAGAAGCTCTAAGGAGAAAAACTCCAAGAGAAGCTCTAAGGCTCATCCGAAAATCCATGGAGGAAGAAGGTGGAAGATGAAGATGGAAGAGGGTAGAGAGAGTTGAGAGGATTTTAGGGTTTTGGGAGTGAATGGGAATGGAAAAGATGAAGGGAATGAGGCATTAGGTTGAAATTTAAGTGAGGGAGTTGGGGTCTAGTGAGTTTTAGGTCGAATTATACCAATGGGTACCCTAAAAACTTGAAAAAAAACCAGCAAAATCGCGCACCAGAATCGCGTGTGTGGTGCGGCGGACAACTTTGTGTGCCGCGTGGACTACACAGATTAGCCACTGACTTGTTTGCCGCAGTGGACAACACAGTGAGGCCCTCACTATCTTGTTGCCTCTGGTCTTCTGTTGCTCGATTGCTCTTTCAATTTAGGCCCATTCTTCATCTGATCTACAAGATAAAACAAAGGCAAGGTAGAATCAATTGTCCTAGAGAGATTCTAATCAAAATAAAATACTGATTATGCTCATTTTACCCCTCATTTTTACAAATCCTAACTAAGTGTCCGAGAATCAGAATTTGCTCTAGTTTGGTGCAAAACTCCTTAGAACATGCAATAATCCAATGATTTTAACTATGAAAAGTATATAAAAATATGTGCAATCAACATATCATAAACAAATTTCCCAACATAATGAAATGTTTAGCAACACATGCGTTTGAAAAACTTTGCTCTTCATTTATTCTTCAATGCTAACTTCTCTATCTAATCATAGTTTCCTTTTCCAAGAAGATTCACAGATTTTGTAGGGAAAAAGAGAGTCGCAATCATAGAATTTTAGCATAATGATGGAAAATAACTTTCAGCTGAAGGTAATTACGAGTGCTTACCAATCAACTTTTATAATTCTCAGTTACATTTTTAGTCTTGCTTATTTATTTGTATGAATTATCTCCTTCTTGAGTGCTGCATTGCATTATAATGCTTGTGTTTCTGGAATCTTCTGCTTGGTTTAACGTGAATTTATGTTTTTGTTTTGCTTACTCCTGCTGCATTTTGATCACAATTACCATTCCCATGTGTCATTAGAGATTTAGTGAGAATTCATGGTAAATTACAAATGGTTATTTTCTGTTTTCAAACTTGAAATTTTCTTTTAATCCTCAGGATGTGAGAAGAGGGTTGAATTCTGTTTTGATGAATTTTTTTATTTTCAAATCTAAACCTGGATTGATTGGACTGTTATAATTCTTCCCTGTTCTTTTGTCCTAGAGTGGTAGTATTATAAGTTCCATATTTGGTGTGTGCATTACCACTGATTGAATTTTGGCTTTGATACTTTGGGAAATTTGGCCAATTAATATTGTACATATCACTCTAGATGCAAATTACTTGATCATTTATTGACTTTCTGGTGATATCTTTTCCGCAAGTGTGATTATTAGCTATTAGTTTGATGAAACATGACTAGTTTCTAATTGTGCATGGTAGAAATGGCTGATGTCTTATGCATAAACTGGTTATTGCTATTGAAATTACACTTGATTGAATTTTGATGCAAGCATTGCATTGGGATTACACTTTGAACCACATAGTACTCTTGGTCCATTCAAATTACAGTTTCTTATCACTTTGTTTTGTTACCATTGGAAATTTTTTTAAGAACATTTTGAGCTTAGCCCTGAACATTTGCCTCAGAAATTTTGAGAATCATGAACTTAGTACTCCTATAATATTGTATTTACTCATTGCATTAAAATTTTTTGAGAACCAAAAATCTTGAATTTTTTTTCTCTGCACCACATTAGAAAAACTTAAGGATTACTGTCATTATAGAAGTTAAAACAAAAATTTGAATTTTGTTCGCTGAAATCACTTGCATCTAGTGTTCATATAGCGGATACTAAACTTGACAATTATGAAATTAAAAGAATTTAATATGACCTTTATCGAACTCAGTGATTACTTGTTGCAGAGTAATGGAATATACTTTTCCACATGTACTTAAGTTTTGATACCAATGATCAAGTTATTTACCTTATTGATCTCTTGTTGATGCAACAGTTCTGCCATGTACATAATTAAAATGACTGTTTATGGACAAGTGAACACTTTATTACATCTTTCTCTTGGACATATATATGTATACATTCTTTAGTTATTGATTTTGGTGCTTACTCATGTAAGAAACAGTGTGAAACTAAAATGATGAAAGATGAAATTTCAATGACATGGAAGAACTTTTGCAGTGATATAGAATCATGATGATTATGCGCGATGTTTCCATCTTTATTAACCCTTTTCATCTAGTACTGAGCACAATTAATCTGTCCTAGTGTAAATAAATGTATTCATGGTAAATTACAAATGGTTATTTTCTGTTTTAAAGTAGTGTAAATAGACTCGTAGTTTATTAGCCATACAAGCATTAGTTGTTCTTGAATTAATATGATTTAAAGTTCAAATTCTCATGCTATATATTTTTCTTTCATTCTTTGTTCATGTACATGCTGAAATCTTTTTGTTATACTATTGTGTGTTCATTTTGTTGCGCAAGTTTTTCATGCATAATTTGATTTAGTTCTAAGATACTCATATTATGCTAGTAATTGCAAGTCTGAAATTATCCTTACTGATGGGAAAAATCTTACAACAATTACTTTACAGTTTGCTGAAATTATCCTTACTGATGGGCTATTCACAACCAGATGGATTTTTTTCCTCATGCTATGATTTTTCTTATTTCAGATTACATTTGAATAAACTTTAATCAAGCAATGTGTTGGAGACTATCTGTAAGTTTGCTGAAATTACTTTGCAAGAGGTTTTAAATAGTCAAATGTCCAGCTGTGATTTGTCCATGTTGCTTATTTTTGCTGATGAGAACTATAAGTTGATGATGGATTTTCTGTCATAAGATAGACATATAAAAGTTTTGGTGGAAAAGATTGATTGTAATAGTTCAACATCAACTGCTGTAATATCATTTTTTATTTACTGATGTTATTATAGTGGTTAACTTGTAGTATATTGTAGTTAATAATACTTGCTTTAAATGCATTTGATTTTTGGATATATTGGTTTTTGGTGTATATATGTATCGAAAATGTATGTAATTTCTGGATGTGTTACTGGTGTATATGTATTGACTGGAATTGTATAGAATTACTGGTATTTTAGCACTGATGCAAGTGGGGTGTATATAAAATTAAATAAATTATTTTTAAAAAAAAAAATCAATAGCAGCGCTTTTTATGATAAAGTGCCGCTATATGTATTTTAGGCCAGCTAAATTTAAAAAAATAATTGGCCTAAAGCAGCGCTTAAAGAAGATAAGCGCCGCTTTAGGCTACCCTATAACAACACTTTTAATAAATTAAGCGACGCTATAGGTATGCCTATATCGGCGCTTATTAAGCGCTGCGAGGCTTAATGGTCTATCGCGGCGCTTATTAAAACAAAAAAAGGCGCCGCTATAGGCAATTTCAGTGGTAGTGCTTGGATTATTTGAGTGTTAAGGTGGAGGAAGAGAAATGATTTCAAGTTGAAGAAACAGAAGGTAATTCTCCATTAATGGGGTGTTGGAGAGCTATCAATGGAGCCAAAAAACAAAGAAAGAACCAGTCATAATGATAAGATGAATCGCCAATTCTCTTTCAAAAATAAGGGAGAAGGAGAAGCAAGTTAGTTAACGGCATTGGTGTTGATGTGTTAAATGATCCAAATGGCACTTGATAAGTGGCAAACTGGATGCACTGGTTGTCTTGCATTGAACATAAGTTTTTTTCCTTTTTTCCCAACAAGTCGGATTCAACATTTAACATAAAAGTGGTAAAAATGTGTATTTTGATTGATATAATTATTTTTTTTATATACTATAAACAAAATAAGTGTTTATTTTTAATATAAAATAAAACTATCATATGATAAAACTAAAATTAAATGATAAATAATATATTTTTGATATAGATATGAATGTGGTTGGAAAAAAAATTAAAAAAACAATATAAAAAAAGATATGATTATTGGGATGGTGGGTGGTTATATACTTATAGTTCAGATTTATTAAAAACATTTATGAATATAGGAGGAAATTAACTGAGTTAGTTAAGGGAAATTTAATATTTTTAAATTTATATTTTGATAGTTGGTCTTATTTTATTATCTCCTCAATAATTATCACTTTTTTGGAGTGGAGTTGGCTTTCTTCTTTTACTCTTATCTATCGACTTTTCCTCTCTTCTTCCTCCTTTTTTTTATGAAGTATTATTCCCTTCTCCTCTATTCTCATCCATTTCAATTTTTATAATATGATTGATATACTCTCCCTCTAATGAGATTAAAAAAAAAACTTACAATATTATACCAAATAAACTTAGTTATATATGACAAAGTGTGAATATTTCAAAACCTGCTATTATCTTATTATTCCAGTTTATTTTATATAATGCTGTTAAAAAAAGTTTATTTTATATAATGACAATTTCTACACAATATCCTATGGAAGAAGTTAAGTGATTGATTTCTAATCAATTGTCTCATTGGGTGAAACCAAAATTTCATATTCTAATGAATGGATTCTCATAGTAGTAATGAGAGTCCCGATTGTCTATATGTGCTTATGGGAAATAAAAATACACTTGACATTATATGAATACATGGGATAGTTGGCAAATTTTAGGTGCAATGATTATAGATCAAATAATACATATTAACGACAAACTCGATCGATTTTCATCATTGCCAAAGTAAATTGGTGTATGGATCATGGGAGTGGATTTTAAATTTCAAATATTATGCATATCTAACCCATTTATTGTCATTACTATCTAAGACAAATTAACAAAGGATAATGAGATTGAATTTTCCATTGAATTTTGAAAATTTAAATTCCTAATTTCTTTTCCAATAACATTAAATATATTTGATTGGTGATGAGATATCTCTCACTTCCCAACATCACTATCACTCCCTTAAGCTATAATAGGTCAATGCTCACTATTTTTAGGCGTTCTAAGAAGATATCATATTGGGGGGGGGGGGGTGTGGGTCTTAATTTTCATAGTAATTGAAATATTACATGTAATATAAATTTTTTGTTTTCTATTTTTTTGTTTTCTAAAATTTTTTCGTTCGCTGTAATCCTAAATATTGCATCATGATGGGCATTTACAGGACAATATGGTCAATCTAACATGCTGAAGTTTTGTCAGCTAGTATATGAATATTTGAGCAATTGAAACTTGTATCATTGTGCACATATTAAGTTCAGTTGGATGAATTCTATAATTGAAATTACCTTCAATCAAACATTAAATTCCACTTACATACTATTTAATTAAACATCATCAGATTATCAATTTATAAATGAGAATGAAATATAACAACAAATGCCCATTAAATATAGCTTACTGAAATAAAACTTTCAAATATTTCTCCATTCACTTTTATGATTTAGATTGTTGTCGTTTTTTAATATGTTACCATGTTACATCACTGAATAGTTTAGATATATCAAGCGTGTGTTTAGTTTCACTTTTGAAATATGATTTGGGGTAAAAAAATATGGCTTTCAAGAAGCTATTTCTTCCTATTTTTTTTTAAATCATATTATCTTAAATCTATTCTCTAACATTACTTTCACCATTTTTGTACAAATTATTCTCTAAAAGTGAATCCACACACATTCTATTAGTATTGATCTCCAACTTAAAAAATTACCCTTCATTTTCAATTCCGTTCACATTTAATCCCTTAGTGCAATGCACATGGTTGTATTCTAGTTTCCAATAAATCTTAAAAAGGTTATAGTTTCACACTCCTGTATGACTAAGATTCACAATTTCAGTTCATACTAAGATTCACAATTTCAGTTCATTGTTTGTCTGCTTTAACATAGATTTTGACTAGTTCACAACTTCAATCGAAATAGAGGGATCTGATTAGGTAATTGTGAATATGAATTAGACAAATATTAGGTTAAGTAGTACAAATATTAGGTTAAAGTAGTCCAATGTTAAACGAAAATTGTGAATCTTTGTCATAGGGGAGATTGTGAGCCATGAGCTCATCAAGATTATTTTTTTGGAAATTGAGGGATTTTATTAGACAATTTCTAATATGAATTGGACAGGCATTTGTTAAAGTAGTCAACCACTAAACCGAAGTTGTGAACCTTAGTCATATGAGAATGTGCAACAAACAAAATTTGGTTGTCAGAGCTTCGGTGACCAATCATCGGCACTGGAGCTGTGGTGGCCGACTGTTGACAAGTTCCGGTGACCGCTGAGGGGAAAGACTATTTAAAAAAAAAGAAAAAGAAAAGAAAAGGTATCACACTTGGAAATTTTGACAAATTTTCAAAATTTTAAATTGATTTAGGGTGACTGTTTTGATATTTTCTTTATTCGAAGCACTAATATTTATATATTTTAAGGGTATTTTTTTTCTTTTCATTATTTTTATTCCATTTAGAAAATTTCGAACTGAGAAATTGATGAAGAGATAAGGGGTTTTTTTTTCATACAATCTGATAATCCATTAGCTTGAAATGAGTACTCTCTCTAGTGCTTATTATAAGGCACCAATTAACAAATCTCACATACTAATAAAATTGGTTAAAATTTTTAAATTTGTCTTGAAATTCTAATGATTTACAATATTGCCCATACTAACTACACTAAACTCAAATACCATATTAATTACTACTCTCTCCTATTACCTTTATTAAATGTGAGCATGGATGGAAAAACATATTTAATGCTTCTTGAAAACTAACAAATGCCTTATAAAATGACCAAATGAACTTGCCGATGATGCCTTATAATAAAGACCAGAGGGAGCATCACACAACTAAAAAAACATCCTACACCCCCAATACCTCCTAATCGAGATTTGGAGGCTGATTCAAAAAACAAAAGTTCTAAGCAAGACTGTGGGATGTGGGTGTGTTTATAAACTCAATTTTCATTCATACATTTCATAAATTTTTTCCCTAATTCTTTATTGTTTCACCTAATTATGTTCTTTTAATTTTTTTTATTGGGTCTTTATAGTTTTCTCAATTATAGACATTGGTTACCTACACTCATACTTTGTTAATTCACAAGAAAAATGATGTTAGTAGCTAAAATAAGGTGATTGTGAGCATATTTATTTATTATTATGTTAATTATAAAATTCTATGGGAAATCCCAGAAAAATACCTTTGAAAATGGAAAAGTACAAACTAATCTCTTAAATTTGAGAAATCCCAAATCAACCTGAGGGAGGAATCTATGATTTATATATCTTATGAAAAGATAGAATGACCTTATAATTGTTAAATACATCATAAGTATTTACAAGTTTAACATATGGCTTTTCAATTTGATCACATTGAGTTTCAAGTTCATACTTAAAGTTCACAACTCCAACCTTTTTCATTTGGAATTGACAAGGTATAGTATAAAGGTTTACAACTTCAATTTAGAAGTTTCCAACTTGATCGTAACGATTTTGAAGTTCATGTTAACAATTCACAGTTCCAACTTTTCCATTATGAATTGATAAGGCATATGTTGGAAATTTTTCACAAGTTCAACCTAGGAATTTTCAACATGATAATAACAATTTTCTAGTTCATATTAACAATTCACAGCTACAACTGTTAATTGTATTTATGTCTTTTAGCAATATATGAAAATCTAGATTCCTCTCTGGGTTTGATTTAGGATTTCTTAAATTTAAGATACTTATTTGTTCTTTTCCATTTTTAAGAGTATTTTTGTGAGATTTTCCCAAATTATATTCCATCATTTTTTAAAAAATATTTTTCTATTTTACATTATATAATAATTTACATATAAGCATTTCATTGTGGGAGAATTTCAGAAAAAAAACTGTCAAAATATGCAAAGGACAATGATTGCACCATATTTTTATACATTTTTCATAGCTAAAATCATTAGATTATTGCATGTTCTTGGGGTAATTGCACATAATTAGGTTAATTTCTGACTTTTGCATACTTTGTTGGAATTTGATCTAGTCGAGGGCAATTTGGGCATAGTTAGCATGATTTATCGTTCAACCCATTTTCAAGAACATTTTGATGCTACCTTAGGTCCATTTTATGTGTAGATCATGGAAGGAACACATCTAATGGAAGGGTCAAGTTGCAGAGAAGAATGCTGGACGGAAACAGAACTCAAGAATGAACTAAAAAGAGGGCAGAATCAATGTGAGTTCGCCGTGGGCTCGCCACGGCGAACTCACAGCCTTAAAAAAATTTCCAGAACCAATGTTAGCTCGCTGTGGCCTCGCCACGACGAGCGGGACACATCAGCAAAGTGCTGTCACGAGTTTTAGGGTTCCTATGATGTTATAAATAGTTCCAAACCCTCGAAAATCATCTCTCCAAGCCTCCAAACACGAAAATACCTCAGTTCTCCTAGGGTTCCATCATCTATCCTCATTCCCCACTCAAATTCTCTCATCCTCACTCATCTCCACCTCAAATTCCATTGGTTTTCTTGTTCTTTCCCTTTCCATCTTCCATTTCCACTCCACTATTCCTTCTATCTTCTTCATTCATGGAGGCTATCATCATGGGTCCTCTTGGGCACGAATTTGAAGACATGAGAGGTTAGAATCTTGGTGCTTTGGTGGTGTGAAGGTGGCTTGAGCTTCAATGGGCGAAATAGGGGAGTTATTTGTTTTCTCATGCTCTTTTCCTTATGTATTGAGTATTGTGGTTGCATTTCTCTTGTATATTTGGATTGGATGCATGATTTTTCTTCGTCATTGTCTATGATTTGGAATATTTGTGTTGGACATTAAGTTATGTTAATTGAATGATATGTATGTTCAAATTTCCTATTGGATTTGTGATGCTATATGATTTTTAGTGGTTGCTAGATTGTGTAGCTTAATTTATCCAATTGAATGTTGTGGTTGGACATTCTTGAGAGGAATCGATTTTCAAAACTCAAGTTTCAACACACACCAAGTGGAGCTTAACACTAACCCTAAGTAATGGCTAAGAAAGTGGTTGCTTGATTAATCATTAATTAGGGCTAGTGGACCCCTAGTGGTTGCTTGGGGATTTTTCAATTATACTTGGTGCATCTTTTAACTCCCAATATAAATTTTAATGAAGCGTAAGAGCCACCAAAACACTACCAAATCCCATTTTATAAAATCACCCTTAATCCAAACTCTTTTCACTCATCAATCTAAAATACCAAAAACAAGTAATTGCATTTGTCAATAGTTTTAGTAAATGAATTTTCAAACCAAAACCCCCATACCGTTTATTGTTTTAATTGCATTTAGCTAGTTTAGGTAGGTTAAAAGACTCCTAAAGTGAAACGACCCGGGGTTGCAACCTATATTACAATCATTGGATTAAATCTTGATTTTAACCCTCAAGACGCATTAGGCAAAGGTTAAATCAGACATTTAGATGTAGCAAATTTAAAAAAGGATACAACATGCAACTGGCCTAACTGTCCTTTGTAAATTTAAAGTAAATGACAAAATTGCCCATTGACAAAATTTATTACTTTTTTAAAATTGGTAATCTGTTAGGTAATCTGTTATACAAATTTGGTAATTCATTATACAACTCTGTTAACAAACAAAAAGAAGTTGGTAAATGGATAGAGACATGTTGGTAATCCGTTGTATGAATTTGGTAATTCATTATACAATTCTAGTAACAAATAAAAAGAAGTTGATAAAATTATGATGTTGGTAAATTATAGAGACATGTGGTAATCTGTTATCCAAAGTTGATAATCCGTTACACGAATTTGTCAGGGGCATTTTTGTCATTTCCTTTGAATTTGCAAAGAACAGTTAGGTCAGTGACATGTTTCTGTCCTTTTTGAAATTCGTTACATTTAACTACTCCCTCTGGTCCTAAATATAAGAGGTAACATTGCAAATATTTTGGTCCAAAATATAAAAGGTAATATGTAAAAGTCAAAGTAATAAATACATGTTTTTCATTTCTGCCCTTATATATTAATAGAAGTATTGAGGGAAGAGAAAGTGTGTATAATAAATGAGTAGGGTTAAAAATGTAAAATCTACCCATAATAAATGATTACAGCATGTTTTTATTGGTATGTGTAAAAAAGTTGACTACCTCTTATAATAGGGACTAGAGGGAGTATCATTTACATATATTTCGATATATTTTTTCTGGAATTTTCCCTTTCGTTGTCTATAGGTTTGACACAAGTCATAACTCAAGCCGTTTTCAACAGGAGACTTAAAAGGAGACCCAAAAAAAAAAACCACACAACCTAATTAAATAAAGGAGTATTATGCTCCAGCACTTGAAGGCAAATATATTTTGAAAAAAAGACCTTAAGAGCTATAATCCATAAGAACTATATTTACTTAGGAGGATAAGATGTAAAAATATAAATCTTAAAAAACGAAATTGCCCATGGCCATGTTAGATACTCCTTATGTCATTTATTATAAGAGTCCAAAATTTAAATGGTTTTGTCCCTTATTATATGAATCTGCATGTGGATGTCAGAATATTTAATGACTTTTTTCTCATTTTACCCCCTCATTATTTCTGAAATTTCATGCTAATTCCTGTCATTATTAGTTTATATTTCTCTTATACACCCATCATAAATAAGGTTTTAACTTGGGAAAATAAATTTATTTCACACATATTATCTCTTTTAATTACTTTCTTAATATGTGTGATTTTACCTTCTGAACTTTTATAATATGGAGCAGAGGGAGTATTTGAGAGGGAGAGCATAGGAAGAACACTTATGGACAATTTAGTTTTTTTTTTTTCAAAATTAATAGTTTAATATTTAGTCCTTCTAAAAAAATATAGTTTTTGGAGGTGGCTTCTCTCCTCTACTTGTCTCCCCTCCTCCGCTTTTTTTTTTCACATCTGGACTAGTCCAGATTTAATATTTTATACAAATAAATATAATTATAATAATATTTATAAATTTCATAAATAAATTTAATCTGTTATTATTTAGTCTGAACAGTTCACAACTGTAATAAAAAATAAAAGTAAAATCTTAATTTATAATAATAGTCTACATTTCTTTACTGTTCAGACCATATTTTAATAGATTAAATTTATTTATGATATTTTTAATTATTATTATAATTATATTTATTTTTATAAAATATTAAATCTAGACTATTGCATGTTTGATCCAATGGTCAAGAAGATGCGATAAAAATGCAGAAGGGAGAGAAGGAGAGCAGAGAAGTCCATAGTTTTTATTGTCTTTCTTACTAAATATTTTTTTAATTATCCCTCAAATAAATTCAACCTAAGACGTACGATATATAAGCGCTTACTAGGGTTTTAAGTGCCGGTTCTTCTCTCTGGTTCGCTACCCTGCCGCTGAAGCTGCCTCAGGTCCTTCTTCCTTCACTCTCCCTCCATTGCTTCTTTTCTTCCTCCATTTTTGTCTTTACATTGTCTCGTTATGCTTAGAATTCACTATTTTTTTATCATTAACTACTGATTATGCCTCAAACCTGCGTACATTATCCATTTCAATGAGGATTTCGTTACTTATCTTTCTTTTATGCCGTTTGTACATACTCTTTGCATTCACATTTTCTGCCATTACTGTTCATTTCTTATAGCTTTGTTTTCAATTTACCATCTGTTATTTCATTTTTTCCGTGGTTAATGTGATTGCAAGACCCAGATTAGCGACACCCTCCATTAATTATGATCTGACTTTTATGATTTGACTTCCTCATTTGGATGAACGGCTGATCTTGAATATAGGAGAGGAGAAGGATGTCGCACAGGAAGTTCGAGCACCCTAGGCATGGTTCTCTGGGATTTCTCCCCAGGAAGCGTGCTGCTCGTCACAGGGGAAAAGGTATCATTTCATTTTATTGTAGATGTTCTATCGTGTAAGCCTTGTAATGTTGTTTTGCTATAGTTTATTATTCTTACGGTCATGCAAAATAACAGTATATCATGTAATTGGGTTGGTTGTTCTGAGCTTCTGATCAGTCAAATGGGTGTTTTATTTATAGGTACTTTTGATTTGATTTTGATTGGTTTGTTTAATTGTTTCAGTGAAGGCGTTCCCCAAGGATGACCCAAGCAAGCCGCCTAGGCTTACTGCCTTCTTGGGTTACAAGGCGGGCATGACTCACATTGTAAGAGAAGTTGAGAAACCTGGGTCAAGTGAGTCACTTTATTGTTGTTCTATTCATTTACAACTGATACACTTTTTCATTAGGAGCTTTGGTTTGTGTTGGTTTCTAAGCAAGTTTCTGGCTATTTTTATCTGGTATTAAGCATCTGGCTATAACTTTTGACATTTTCACGATAATCTTGAATCAGGGTCATATATTTTCATGTGTGCAGTAATCTGAATTCTATGGTAATTAAGTAGTTTGGGGGTTCATTATTGCTGTTAGCCCTGAGATGTTTTCCCAACATAATTTTATTCTTCATTGTAATTTGTAGCTTGACTATAGATTTAATTATGTCTTTGGCTTTCAGAAAGAACATAGTTCGTTCTTCATATGATTCAAGTGGGGTTTGATTTATGAGGGTGCTAGTGTTTGGAAATACACTTGGTACATGTGGCAACTGTTCTCTTTGTTCTGCTAGCTCCTCTGAAACTGATGTGCATTAGTTTGTGAAGTATTGGGATGGATATAAAAGTACATTATCTGTAGATTGTCAACTTCAGCTTTGATTTGCATGAGCTCTGTATTTGAATATTTGCTGTATTTATATTTGGGTTTTCATTTTTTTTTTTGGTTTTAAAATATTTTTGTTGACTTGACTTTATTGCCAGAGATAATTAGTATCATTTAGCAGCCTTTTTTTTCTGATCTGATATTGTATTTTGTTGTATAAGAACTTCACAAGAAGGAAACCTGTGAACCTGTTACAATTATTGAGACGCCACCAATGGTTATTGTTGGAGTTGTGGGTTATGTGAAAACTCCTCGTGGTCTTCGAACATTGAGCACCGTGTGGGCTCAGCATTTGAGTGAGGATGTGAAGCGCAGGTTCTATAAGAATTGGTGCAAGTCCAAGAAGAAGGCTTTCACTAAGTACTCCAAGCAGTATGAATCTGATGAAGGCAAGAAAAACATTCAGGCTCAACTTGAGAAAATGAAGAAGTATGCCTCAGTTGTTCGTGTCTTGGCTCACACCCAGGTATAGCTTGAACCCTCACATCCAGTATATTGTTTAGTTGCTAATTCTTGCTTCAACATTCAAACTGTTGATCCTCTCATTTGGCAATTTAAGGGTTTGAATCTAAAACAGAACTCTGCCTTCTTGCTTTCTCACAGATTAGGAAAATGAAAGGTTTGAAGCAAAAGAAAGCACACCTGATGGAGATTCAGGTCAATGGCGGTACAATTGCTCAGAAGGTGGACTACGCTTACAATTTCTTTGAGAAGCAGGTTCCTGTTGATGCTGTGTTCCAGAAGGATGAGATGATTGATCTCATTGGTGTAACAAAGGGTAAGGGTTACGAAGGTGTTGTCACTCGTTGGGGTGTGACTCGCCTTCCCCGAAAGACTCACAGGGGTCTGAGGAAAGTTGCTTGTATTGGTGCCTGGCATCCTGCCAGAGTTTCTTTCACAGTTGCCAGAGCTGGTCAGAATGGATACCACCACCGCACAGAGTTGAACAAGAAGGTTTACAAGCTTGGCAAAGCTGGAGATGAGTCCCATACTGCTATTACTGATTTTGACAGGTGAGTTGCTTAATGAACATACATGATTTGTGATATAAATATGAACATTAATTAAAATTTAATTTCTGTAATCTCAAGAAAAGAGGTCGCATAATATTGTCATGGTTACTTCTAGTAATCAATAGTTTTATGATGAATTAAGATGTGAATGTGAACTTTAACTATAAGTTAATATGCTTGATTTGACTTTTAGGACTGAGAAGGACATAACTCCAATGGGTGGCTTCCCTCACTATGGTATTGTGAAGGATGACTATGTGATGATCAAGGGATGCTGTGTTGGTCCCAAGAAAAGAGTTATCACATTGCGCCAATCCCTCCTTAAGCAGACTTCTCGTGTTGCTTTGGAGGAGATCAAGCTCAAGTTTATCGACACATCTTCCAAGTTTGGCCATGGCCGCTTCCAGACTACACAAGAGAAGCAAAAGTTCTTTGGACGTCTCAAGGCATAATTAATCAAAGTGCAATGAATTTTGCGGGATCGTTATATTATAATTACATGAAGTTGGACTTCATTGTGTTGTTTAGTTGAGAAGTTCTTTTTTCTTTTTTGGTTCACTTTTGTTTGCACACGGATTGTTTACGAATGTTGCTCAGGCACTTCAAATTTATCTTGTTTCAATGAGCAGTTACTCAAATTTTGCTTTTTGTTTTGGGCTTTTAACTGTTCTGATAACTCCTGAGCCAAAACCCTCGGTTTGACAAGTGGTTTCGTTGCTCATCAGTATTGATGTGCGGGATATGCAGTGGATGCCACTTGGCTTGCTAATTCGGTATGTTCATTTTAAAAAAAATCTGTCAGTTTTCCCTAACAATCAACTAATGAGCAGTTATCTATGTATATTTTGGTATGTTATAAGTATAGATACATGTACAGCTGGTTGGTCAGCTTAAAAATGCACAACTACAACATCACTGTTAGGTGACGATTAGTTTGGTGGATAAGCTGCTTTAAATTGGTGATTAGTTTGGTTTTTTTTAATCAAATAATTAGCTTTCTTGATTGCTGTAAATTGGTAATTAGTTTGGTTTCTTTAATCAAATAATTAGTTTTCTTGATAAGCAGCTTTAGATTTTTGAATATCTTGTGGAACCATTTGATACTCTATGCAAGATATCACATGTAAGGGTGTTCAAATACTGGGACCAGATTGTCCTGAAAAATGGCGCATCAGTCTTGTTTGGATGAGGCTAGGAGTTCCGCTTGTTTTTCATGAGGCTAAAAAACAAATAACCAAGGTATTAAAAATCAGACCGGCAGATAGACCGGATAGGATAGTGGTTTAAGGGTCAGACCGTGGGTTAACCCGCTGTTAGACCAGTGATATTTAAATTAATACAATTTAATTCAGATATATTTAATTATTCATTTTATAACTTAAAAAAAATATTTAATAAAAGTAATAATATATAATAAATTTGATAGCTTATGTTATAAATAATAAGATAAAATTTTAAGTAAAAAGATGTATTAAAGGAGCTAGTGTAATGCATTTGTTGCGTGATTCTTGTGTGTCAGACAAACTTTGAAAAAATGGAAGGGGTAGCACCAGTTCACCACACAAATTACACGGAGCCCAATAAGTCATATCAAACGAGGTACTTTCTTTCCTTTTCTTCTATGCTCTTCTAATTCTCTTCACTCTACTCTTCTTCTTCATCAGTTCTTCATTCTCCGGCGATCCCAATAACATATATCTGCGTATCTGCTTCTCCTTCCATATTTTTCAGGTCATCCTCTTACAGTCTCATATAGATCCTAATACCTTTACTATTTTCTTTCTCCCTTTTCTTCTTCTTCCTGAGATTTTTTTGCTTGCTCTGGGTTGATACGTTTTTCTGGCAACCAAAGACGTGGCCCGGCTGACTTGTCTAGCCCAACGGTTTTCCTGTTCTGTTACCGAGTTACACCGATTTGTGCAGGGTTTGCCGAGTTACGATTCCTTCTAAGTGTGGCCACCAACCAGATCAGGCATGTGGCCGGGTAGTCGGTTTCCGGCCTAACCCGGCCGGTTCGGTCCGGTTTTTATTCATTGCAAATAACCCTTTTAATTTTGGCCTTGTCACCTGTAACCTCTCTTAATCTTTGAAAGCTTAAAAATAACAGTCAACTAACTACCGTAGTTTGTCCGTTGCATTAACCGTTAAATCTAATGGAATACAACTCACCTCAAATCATTTAAAATTCTTTTGTTGATGACGTAATTTTTATTATTTTAGTAATTAAATGGTTTTGGGGTCAAATTTTTTGTGTTTGATTTTATCATTAGATTCTACATAAAATTAGTGACATTTTGATATCTTATGGACTAAAAATGGTTCAGTTTTCAATCTTATAAGGTTTTTCAAATATTGAAAGCTTAAAATTCTATACTTTTTTTTAAGATAAAGTATTGAATTTTTAAAAAATCATATAAAATTGAAAAATGAACCATTTTTTGTGGGTAAAGGTCCAATTTTGCCCCGGAAGTAACAAATGGAGCTTATTTACCCCGGAAGTAGTAAAAACGGCGTGTATTAGCCCTCAGAGGACACTGAATGCTCCCTTTATTATTGGACAAAAGTCCAATTTCGCGCCGCTTTTGTTACTTCCAGGGTAAATAAGCTCCATTTGTTACTTCCGGGGCAAATCAGCTCCTATCGGGTTACTTCCGAGACAAAATTGGACCTTTACACCATTTTTTGTCCATAAGATATCAAAATATTACTAATTTTATGTAAAATCTAATTATACAATCAAATAAAAAAATTTGACCCCAAAACCATATCATTTTAGGGTAGAGGAGGGGTAGTGGAGAGAATCCACTACCGTTTATCTTACCGTTAAAAACCCTATTTTCATTTTGGCCTAATCATCTCACTCTCTTAAACCCCCCCCCCCCAAAAAAAACCAACTTGCGGCGCTTATTCTCCTAATAATGTTCTTCATTCCAAAAATCTTCTTCAAAAAGTGTATTTTTTGATTGTACCGGTAAAAAAGCCTAATCTCATTTCATAATTCACATTATAGACAGGCCAGAAAGGGATTTCATATTTTATGGTAATATAATGTTGATTTCGATTAATAGAACAGTGCATCAAAAGATCAATTTTATTTGGGTAAAGGTGCAAATTTAGCATGTTACAATATTACAAATTGCACTAAACATAAACTTACAATTTTTGTGTGTGTTTATGGTCATCATGAATTTTTTTCGCTATAATAATGGTAAAAATTTATGATGCGAAATCGGTCATCATGAATTTAAAAATTCATGATGACCGTAAACACAAAAAATTGTAATTTATATTTGGTACGATTTACAATATTATATGATACTAAATTTGCACATTTATCCATTTTTAATTTGGATCAGTTGAAAAAGAACTCATACGTACAAGAGGATCCATATTGTACTCAAACAAAAACAACAGCAACCATAGGCATAAATTGATAGGCAATTGCAAATTGGAAGAACTGTAAGAGAGGCCTGGATGAGAATTCACACACCCACATTCAAATGCACATATAGCATGATATAGTTATATGGCAACTTGTATATTTTAAAAAAAAATAAATTGAAATTTCCTTGCGATTTACATCAGGCATCTCATTGAAAAATGAAAGCAACAAGGCATTTTAGGGAGAGTGGGAGAGGGAGGGAGGGATAGAGAGAGACATAAGTTCAGTCTTAGACCCAAACAAATCCAAGAGGCGTCTTATAGTGAGCTTTTCCAATGCCAAAATTAATATTAGGAAAACTGAATAATAATACGTATAACAAATTATTGATGCTGATATATATATATATATATATATATTAAAACAAATGGGGTGTTCTTTTTTAAATTAAAATTGGAATATCATTGTGATATCCATCACATATCTCAATTTAAAAACATAAAAGACATTTAAATATATATATATATATATATATATCTCTCTCTCTCTTAATACAAATGGGGCCTGGGCATATTTCATGCCCTAGCTACTTTTTTTAAATTAAAATAGGAATATCATTGTGATATCCATTACATATCTCAATAAAGAAAAACAAAAACAAAAAGACAGCTACAAAAAGAATAAATATACCTTTTGGTTTCTCTCGGATTTTTTTTTCTCGGAAAGTCTTTCTCTTAGATCCAAACGAATAAAATGAAACATATTATATTGAGCATTAGTTTCCAATATCTAAACCTACTATAGTAATATCCATACAACTACATAAAACTCACCTTACTTCTGCTTGGTTCAGCTGCTATTTAGGAGTATTTACATTCCCTTTTTCATCAACCCTAAGAATCCCACAGTACTTGCCTCCGGAAACATTAATCCAGGGGATCCGACTGCCGATGACCGGAAACTTACGCGGCCATCTTCTCAAACAATTCCACAACCTCTTGCATCACAGGTCTATCTTTCTGTAATTCACTGGTACATTTACAAGCAATCCTAAAGTACTCCTTCACATGATCTTCACTCATCCCTTCTCTTGATATATTGACATCAACCATCTCCATTAGGGAGTTCTGGGCCTCCATTTTCCCGGCCCATTGTACAAGCCCAATATCCTTATCCTCGAACCTCACTGACAGATTGGGCCGCCGGCCCGTTGCAGTTTCCAGCATCAAAACCCCGAAACTATACACATCCACCTTCACATTAGCCACATTCACCCCATTCCTATACTCCGGCGGCATGTACCCCATAGTCCCGGCGAACTGCGTCGACACGTGCGAGTTCGACGTATCGATCCTCCTAGCAAGCCCGAAATCCGCAATATGGGCCTCAAACTCAGCATCCAGCAACACATTACTAGCCTTAATATCCCTATGTATAATGGGCTTATCCAGCCCATGTAAGTACAAAAGCCCATTCGCTATGCCCCTGATTATCCTCCACCTCAGCTCCCACGTGAGTGGGGCCCGCTCCGTCGGATCGTGAAGCCACTGATCGAGATTTCCTCTCTCGAGGAACTCATAAACCAACATTCTCTCCGAACCGGCCGACCAATAGCCGAGGATCTTGACGATGTTTTGATGGCGGAGCTTGGTGAGGGTTTCCATTTCGGCGCGGAATTCACGGAAACCTTGGAAGGCATCGGGGGAGAGTTTTTTGATGGCGACGAGGAGGCCGTTAGAGAGGTGGGCTTTGTAGACGAGGCCGAAGCTGCCGTCACCGATGATGAGATCGGGGGAGAAATTGTTGGTGGCTTTGGTGATTTCGTCGTAGGTGAATTGAAGGTGGGGATCGATGGACCAGCTGGCGTCAACGGTGACGGAGGAGGGGAGGTCCGTTAGGGTGTGGTTGGGGGCAGGGGGAGGGGTTTGACGGTGACGGTGACGGTGAGGGGGAGGAGGGTAGGGGTGGGATTTGGGGTGGGATTTGCAGAGGAGGAAGATGGCGGCGAAGATGAGGGTGACGACGAAGAAGGTGATGGCGGCGGCGAGGAGGGCTTGGAGGGCGTGATCCATGGGGGAGGAGGAAGGGGAGGGGAGGGGAGGGAGGGATATAGGGGAAGAGGGGAGGGGGTTGACTGGGAAAGAGTGGGATAGGGGAGACCAAGAGGAGCCATCAAAGGAAAAGGGGAGGAAGGTGGGTTTTCGTTTGAACTGTGATTGTGTGAGGCTGTAAGGTTGAACTAGTCAACGATCATCTTATCTGGACTTGCTTGTGTACCCGGGTCCAGTTTGCACAATTTATACTCCTTAAATTTAATTCCAAGTATATAGGCTTAATTGATTTTTCTTTCTTTTGGAAAGCCCAAAAAAGTGGTATGTACTTACAAATTGATTTACCTGATTTTTTTTAAACTAGTTTATTTAACTTATAAACTAACATATACTTTAGTGATACACAATATGTTATGATTAAGTGCTTAGTTACACTTTCTTATCTTTCTAAAAAAAAGTCAATCAAGTTTTATATTTAGGAAATGAGGAAGTATTTAATCTTTGGGTTAAAGGACATTTTTAGCCCGAGAGTTATCTCAGATGAGCTATGGGTATCTGGAAGTTTTTAGAAGGGCAATGATGCCCCGAAAGTTTAAAAAACGGGGCAATGTTGCCCCTAACAGATGATGTAGGAGAGGGAGGTGTTAATGAGGCCATGAAGGTGCTGGAGGAAAAGAGTGACCTCTAGTCATTGGTCAATTAAGTTCCTATCACCAAAAAACTGTTTTTTTATGGATTTTATAGCCTAGAATTGTAGAGGCTCTGCCTCCAAAACCTTCCCGGGGAGAATTTAAGATATGATTAAAGGTAGAACGATCAATTTGCTTATCCTAGTTGAGACACGAGTCAGTGGCTCAAAGGTAGATGCAATAATGAAGAATTTGGGATTCACAAGTTGGATCAGAGGTGAGAGTACATGCAATACGGGAGGTATATGGGTACTATGGCAAGATGATGCTTTGCAAATTAAATATCTTAAGTTTACTATTCAAATGCTCCATGTTGAAGTCTACCCCAAGAATAGTAATATTAACTTTCAGCTCACCTGTGTTTATGCCGAACCAATTGCCCCTCTGAAAAGAACCCTCTGGAATGACTTTGAAGAAATAAGCCACACCATGAGATGTCCTTGGATTGTGATTGGTGATTTCAATGCCTACTTATGTGGGGAAAATAAAACTGGTAGGGGACCCGTTAATGTGACATCAATGAACCAGTTTGGTAAGTGTATCCAAAACTCCCAACTAATGGAGGTTGATTGTGTGGGTGACAAGTTTACATGGGAAAGGAACCTAATTAAGGAGAGGATCAACTGGGCATTCTCTAACTTTGAATGGAACAGTTTATTCCCTCTGTCTAAGGGCCACCATTTGAACCATTTTGGTTCAAATCACAGCCTGCTATTTAAACCAACTCCAAATTTGTACTAGCAACAATGTAAGGCCCCATTTAAATGCCTAGCAGGATGGTTAGTGGAAGAGGACTTTATTGATGTAGTTAAGGAGAGCTAGACTAGTGGTAATTGGCTTCAACAGGTCCAGAAATTTTCTGCATCAATGGAGAAATGGAATAGGGATCGAATAGGCAATATCACAGTGAAGAAGAGATAGCTTTTAAATAGAACAAACGGGATTGATCATTCCAGAAGTTGCAGGGACTCCCAGGACCTCATGGAAGTATAAAAGAACTTATGGAAGGAATACAATAAAGAACTAGCTCAGGAGGAGCTGCTTTCCAGAAATTTGATGTGATTGGCTCAAATGGGGATATTGGAATAGTAAGTTCTTCCATGCTTCTGCAATTGTTAGGCGCCGACAGAATCGGATTGATGGCCTTTAGAAAGATGATAGGGAATGGACCTTCAATCAAGAAGAGCTGAAATGCATGGCTCTAGAGTACTACAGAGCCCTCTTCAGCAGTGAAAACCAGAACTACAATCCTCCACAGCATCTAACATGAAACAGTTAGCCTCCCAACGGTAATGAACCACTAAGCAATAATGTGTCCCTTAGAGCCCTTAAACAAGAAGCATTGTCAACTAATATAGAAAACACTTTTTTTTCAATCCCTTATGACTTTAAGTACTTGAAAATAACATCTACCACATCAATTCCCCACCTAGGAGTAGGAACTTTCACAAAACTTAAAAATCTCTTTTGAAGATTCCACTCTACATCAATGAAGTACCTGATCATGACCATGTATTATGTCACTTGATGACTTGACTTCCACATAGCGGTTGTCAAGCTAATTTTACTCACACAAAGTTGGGCTTTCAATTCTTTTCTCTCTGCCTCATATATACCAAAACAATTACTTCTTGCTGTCTTGAGTGAAATTTTCTAAAAATCAAAATTTTCATATTGAAAGCCCCACATCCAAACCTCATCCTCAGCAATGTTAAAAGGGTGCTCATGTACCATGATTGTAGTGGCAATTATTTCCCTCATTTTTTCATTGAAATATCTTACACCTAATGACAAAAAGGGATTAATGCTTTGATTAGAAGGATGAATAATAATGATGGATTGCTTGTCTTTTGATGCATTTTGCAACATCTTCTCAGGGCAAATTTGTATATGTCGCCAAAGATGGCTAGTGCTAGCTTCCTTCCCTTCATATGTTAATACACTTTTACAATACTTGCATTTACCCTTGACTTCATCCTCACATTCAATTTGATCAAAATCTTTCCAAACAGCTGAGGTGATTTTTCTCCTCTTCTTAATGATGCTATCGGCACCATTTTTATCATTTTGATCATTAGTTTGTTGACTAGAATCTATTGGTGCTTATTGTGTGGCCTCAATAGCATTTGAAGGACTTCTATTAGATGATTTAGTTTCACTCACAAAAGGAGATGGCATTAACTGAAAAAAAAGAACCATATGGCAATATTAATAACAACTATATTGCTCTAGGTGAACTTATCAAATCCCAAATTCAATCATGACAGTATGGTATGAGTAGGGCTGTTTAAAGAACCTAAAAACCTGGCTAACCCGACCCGGTCCGGTCTGGTCCAGCTCGGTCTAGTCCGAAAAGAGGAAACAAAAACCCGGTCAATTTCAAGTAAGATTGGGTTTGACCCGAAGTCCAGGTAAGACCAAGTATCGGGCTAGCATTTTACACCAATGAGCCCGGTCCTACTCGGATATAAAAGGATGTATGCATCAATATTTTTTTTGCCTGCATGTATATATTAAACATGTGATATAGTAATAGTAAATATATTAAAAAAATATGCAGCCACGTGGTTCCATGAGAGCCACTTATCCTTGGATATTTTCTCATTTCATGAGTTATAATGTGTATGCCTGTATGGTGATTCGGCCTCTTATTCTTAGTCTCCTCTTTGGTTCTTCCTCCTCCTACCTTCTTCGATCTACCCATGCTGATGGCTCCATTATTCTGACTCCGTCATTCCCATCTTCCCTCTTCTTCCTTTTGATTGGTTTTCAAGTGTGCCCAAAGTTGAGTGTTCTCTGATGGCATTTTGCATATTTGCTAAGCCAAGAATTAATATCCCATACTAGATCTACATAGCCTAAAGATGAAGGCCTTCTAATTTTTTTGTGCGAGCTTTGTTCAATCTGTGCTGTATAAATATTTTGATCTGTTGCTATCAAATACCTTTGTTGATTGCTGATGTTTCATTCTTCTTCTACCTTTTATCATTGCTTTCTTCATGATTGTTTTGAGTTTGGGAATTTAGAGGAATGGGTATGCTAAAGCCTGAAGGTGTTTGGGTGTGCCGTTCAAAGTTTCTTTTTTTAATATGCAAATGATTGGTCTGGAGACTCGGTTCAAACCCAATACCAAACCCGGTATGGTTTACCACCAGGTTTTTCTCGGACCAGACCGGGCCTCGGGTTGCAAAGTTTAACCCGGGGTGATTTCAGACCAAACATCGAGTTGAGGGTGAACCTGGTCTTCCCCTGTCTAAGTACAGCCCTAGGTATGAGTAACACCAACTACATTAGTCATTGCATTTCAATTTGCAAACAGTTCGCCTATGAATAAGAGTGAAAGAATGGTAATAGTTATAAATACTCTAGAAAGCCCCAAAATACATACATTTAACTGCTCAGTGCTCACTGTGCTCATAAGAAAACATTTAACAATTTTTTTGGAAGAGTTGTTTCATTTGGGAAATGACTATACTCCAATGTGATCTCATGACATTAAATGTTATATATTATGTAAAAATGATGTGAATGTGAGTTGAGTGGTTTTTATTGTCTAATAAGAAGAATTGTTGAGAAAATAAATATGAGAACAATACTTAAATTCAAGTATTATTGCATTGACAATTGTAAACTACTATAGAATTCATGGACATGCGAGGAATGATATCGTAAGATAACAAAAAAAAATAATGGATGGTGGATCCCTAATGTATGAAGAATCCAATTTTTTTATCTTGATAAGTTCAGTGATATGCTATTTTTGTTTGGATCAACTAAGAAATAAAAAAGAACCCAAATCCAGGTCAAGAAATTATTAAATAAAATAAAGCACATTGTTTTTATATATTGCAATCAGTAGTATAAAGGCATGAACATTGCAAGATCACAGAGAAACAAAAAGCAACAATTGGAGAGCAAGCAAAGCTACAAGGAAGTTGGCAACTAGTAAGGTGATGAGAAATTGTGAACGCCGGTGAGAGTAAGGGATAAGTGATGGATTCATGTCCTAAATGAAAATGGTAGGAAAATACACAAGAGTGGGGTGAATTGTGTATTTAAAAATTTTGAAACTAAGATAAGAATAAAGAACACTAAATTTATATTGGTTCTATCTAACTCGATTGAAACTGGGCAATCGATTGGCAATCAATATGCCATTGATTATTGAGTCACAACTTCAATCAATTGACACTGAGGGCTATCGATTGCTCCTTAACCTAGTTTCAAAAACTTGTTTCAAAAATTTTTCTAAGTTAAGTTACCATACTTTTCATAGCCTAAGTTATGTTTGGTTATCATCAAAATCTGAGTTTCAACACTAAAGGGTGCTCATGTACTTGGTTGGGTTCCAAGGTGATGATTCACGTCCTCTGCCATTGAGAGTGAGCAAAAAGTAACAATATGTGGATGTGAAATTGTGAACGCCGCAATGAGAGGGTGAGAGTGAGTGAAAAAAACTAGATACATACATGTGTAGTTTTGTTTCAAGAAGAGTACAAATGTAATGTTACTAAACTATATGTTTTTTTAGCGTTGAGGTGCATTTTGGCCAATGGATTGTTATAAAAAGCGCACCTGGCACAATTATTTTTAAAATGGTCCATATAAGCCAACCATCTTTTAAAATAGGGCAACTTGGCCAATAATTTATTACAAAAAGGAGCGTCTGACATAATAGATTTCTGTACGATTTGGACAAGTTGCCCTATTTTAAAATATGGTTGGTTTATATGGACCATTTTAAAAATAATTGTACAAGGCGTGCTTTTTGTAACAAATCATTGGACAAAATGCATTTTAACCCATTTTTTAATATATAATAGGCCCAGTCCTGCCTGTTAGTCCTAATAAGCTTTTTTAAGAGCCTTGAACCTGCCCTATATAGCTAAATATGCTTTTAAAAAACGCCTAAGCCTAAGCCTGTGGCCTATTATTCAGGCCTGGGATAGGCCAAGCTTAAGGCCTCCTATTAAAGGCCTAGCCTATTCAGGCCTGGATCACTTTCCTCACAATAGAGCTCATTAGTCCTTGTGGGTCAAAAAGGTACCTCATCACATGATGGTAATAGACAAGTACACCGGTGTCACACACATATCAATGTACACCCAATAATCATAGATGTTTCTTAACTCGGATAGCATTCGGCCTATCCAAGGTTTCCAAAATGTGTAATATGCAATCTTTCCAAATTCCAATATATTATAATTTTCAAATCATTTTCAATTACAACTATGCTATTTCAAAATTAAGAATCTCATAAGACGGTTTTATAACCAAATAATCAGTTTAAATTTGCCATATCTCATATAATCAAGATAACAATTGAAAAGAGATGGAAATCTCTTACGAACTTGCACATACATATAAATCAAGTAGAAGGGGTTACCTTATAGCTGAACATAATATGTTGATTTTTCATTAACTATATTAACCAATTCCTTTTCCTAGCACAACTAAATTAGTAAATTGCAAATTATTTTGAAGAGTTGCAATGGTGAGCTTAAGTAAAGTTTTATATCCATAAGGAGATTTTTTTCTAACATGGATTTCCTTTAAAAGTGTGTTGAGTTTAATTATCCATGGTAACATTTTTCTAAAAACTTTATTTCCTATCATGGATATGCATCCTTGAATTAACTTGAAAGTTTTTATAATTATGATAGGCTTGAAAACCCTTAGTCAATGATTTTCCTATCATATATATGTTTACTAAATCAAGTTGATCTTTTAATAACCATTTTAGCATTTTCCCTTTCTAACATGGTATAGTGATATCTATTATCCATGATAGAGTATTTGATGGATTTAGAAAATGATTTTCTACCATGGATTATCCCTTTTATAATAAGTTAAATTCTTGCACGAAGGTGCAGAAATGCCTATGTAGTTTGGTCCAAGGTAAACCCAACAAATCCAAGTGGTTTTTTTTGCCTAAATGTGCCTACGTAGTTACCAAAATAGGTCAAAAGTGGTAATGCCTTCAATCTACGCTAACAGTGTTGAGTTTATCAACGTTAGTTTTCAATACTATATTTCTCTCTTCGTGAATTAAGTCATTGTCTAGTGTAACGGCCTTCTGAGTCTCTTTGCGTTTTGAGTTTCTTTGGCTTCTATGTCCAATGGAACTTTCTTGAAATAGGCCATGCAAAAACTCCAGAAATATAAAGTTAGTTAAGCATGATAAGAGTAATTAATTTGAACTTTAAGTTTAACAATTGATGGCTTGACCAGCAATCGATTGTGCTCCATGCTTGGCAATCGATAATGCTCAAAGTGTTCTGATTTTCTTCAGATTGTTGCCTACAACACTCAATAGAATCATCAGTAATCAAAAGAAAATGTTGTTCCAACAATTGATTAAAATTATGTCAACTGATGCTTTTACATTAATCGATTGATACTTCATTGATCGATGGTTTTTGAGTTTCTTGGCAGTCAAGTATCCATCGATGGATTCTTTGTCCAGCAATTGTTAATCAACAATCTATGGCCACTCATTACAATAAATTGAACTTAGCTTAATTTACTCTGAGTATTCAGTATCACTCGATTAAAAGGATGTCAATCGATTGAAATATGTAACACTCGATTGAAGATTTCAATAGTCGATTAGCAATCGATATGCCATCGATTGAAGTGACTGAAGTTCACTCGATTGTTTCCTAGCTATCGATAGATCTCAACATAGTTTTCAAAACATTTTCTAAGTTAAGATATATATAACTTCCATAGCCTAAGTCATGTTTGGTTATTATCAAAACTCTGAAGTTCAACACCTTGTGTTATATTATAGTTTTCACACACTATCCTTTAAAATAAAAGGAAAATGAGGTTACCTTGAGTTTACTAATGAAGTTTGAAAACCACCAAAACAATGGAAAAACAAGCACCTCCAAAGTCTAATAATAAGGTGACGATGACAAAAGTTAATTGGTAAATTGGGGAAAAGCCTCAATGAAAAAGTTTTAGGTGAGTTTCACCAAAACCACAAGAGTATTTGTTTAAAACTTTATAAGGTTATTCTCACTAGTAAAAATCCCCCCCCCCCAAAAAAAATTTCCTTAAGTTGATTCCCCTGTATAAAAATAGGGAAATAAATCTCCGTTGTCAACATGATTGTTTACATTACAAAAATCTTTATAAAAGTAATTTTGAAGGGCATGTCAATCTATCACCTAGATTCTATTAAAGATTAAAAGTAGGAAATGAACTCTTACATTGAAAGGAAACTAAACTAACAATAAAAACTTCTTATTTCTTCCAATGTCAAATCAAATAAATTCAATCAAACAATTAAAATAATAGTCACTCAAGTATAACCTTACCATTTGAATCAACAATATGAAGTCACAAAATGATTTATGTAAATAAAAAGTTAATCAACGAGTAGATTATCATGAAAGAGTTTGTATAGATAAATGTCACAAAGAAACAAACAACCTATAAAACAAAAAATCCCCACAATAGAAAATTCCAATAAAATACAGAATCAAAAGCCACAGCCCACAGAAAGACTCAAGCCAGAATACATGAGAACTATTAATACATAATGGAAAAAGAAACAAAGACAAAGAAGAATACAAAGAAGTATGAGAGAGTAGAAAAACATACTTGAAACAAAGAGAGGAAATCAATGCATACTTTGAGGAAATGGATCAAGTGTTGAAGTTAAATGGAAATGGGGGAAGATGTTCATAATGGGATTGTTGGACTATGTGTTCAGGTGTACCATCGATAGACCGTATTATTCGAATGAGGTCTAGTGGAGCCACATATCAGGGAAGTTAATCATTATTTAACATTTACACTTGACTCAATCAACATTCATTGCTGATTGAAGTCAAATCTTTCCCTTTGTGTGAAGGAAAAGAATCTTCCATAATTGTTGATTTGCAGAATTAATTAAGGGCAATTAGTAAGGTAGCATCTTACAATTCAATATTTACTCTGAGCACTATTAATAGGAGGTTCTCTTCCTTTTATTCCTTACCCCAACCAAGACTTCTCTAGCTTTCTCTTCCTAGATTTTCTTTTAGTGATTTGTTGTGCAATCACATCAGGCTCTAGTAGGCTGACATTGTATTAGTTCGAAACACTTGAGTCTGCACGACCAAATATTTCTTCTACTCAAATATTTTCATATTTGTTCCATATTTTCTAAAATTGGCATCAAAGCCAACTTTTCCCTAAGGCTATGATTATTCTTTGTGAATAAGCATGTAATATGAAGTTTTTTACATGCTATTTCTTTTATTCTGCTATGGAAAAAGGAAATATGCTGTGAATTATCATATTTTAGTGTATGATTGAATCAAACGATCACTATCCCTTCTTTTGTTATGCCTCCACTTCCTTATCCTCACAGGTTCAAGAAGAAGGAAGAAGACACTCAACTTAAAAAGTTTGTTGACATGTTCAAATTGCTCTCTGTCAATATTCCCTTTGATGAGGTACTTGAAAGTATGTCCAAGTACACTAAGTTCTTTAAAGAGGTGCTATCTAAGAAGAGATGATTCAATGAGTTTGAAACCATGGCATTGACAGAAGGTTACAATGCAGTGATTCAAAGAAAATTACTGACCAAACTTAAAGATCCTAGAAATTTCAATATTCCATGCAATATTGGAAATAATTTCACTGGTAAAGCTCTATGTGACTTGGAAGCTAGCATCAATCTCATGTTATTGGCTGTGTTTAATCAATTGGGGCTTTGTGAGCCACAACCCAGCACAGTCACACTATTATTTACAAACTGCATCACAGCTAGACCTTGTAGCATTGTTGAGGATGTGTTGGTAAATGTTGATAGGTTTATATTCCCCATATATTTCGTAGTTTTAGATTACAAAGTAGATTGGAAGATCCTTATCATCTTGGGATGACCATTCTTAGACACATTATGAAAGCTCATCAATGTAGAAAAGGCGGAGATTACCTTACAAGTAAATCATGAGAAGATTATCTTCAACATGCTGAAACCATTACAATTTCATGGTGATGGGCATAGTCATTGTTTCTTTATTGATTTGTTAGAAGATATGGGTCAAGAAGAGGATTGTGACCTTATGATGAAAGATTCTTTAGAAGAATTCTTAAATGGAACAAAAGTCTTATAAATGCCAAGAAATGTGAATTCAATGGCATTTTTTATGTGTGGCTCTAAATAACTCAATACCTGAAATTAACACTTGAAAAGTATTATGACAAGCATATTTAAGTGTCAAAAGTTATGATATATATTTTGGAAGCAAGATTCAAAAGTTTGCTTTCAATGTTCAATCATTCACATAGAGTACTCAGGCATTCTGAGTATTAAATATTTGCAGCATTATAGTAGTGCCATGTAGCATTATTGATTTTCATCAATGCTCGAGCATCACATAGAGTGCTCGAACATTCCTAGAACCAAATTCTTGCATCATTCTAGTTGTGCTATAAAGCATTATTGATTTTCATTAGTGCTCATCACATAGAGTGCTAGGGCATTGCAAGTACCAAATGCTTGTAGCAATCATACAAATGCTCTATAACTTAGTCCATGATTTATAAAAGTTATATCAATGCTCAAGCATAAATCGGATTTATGCTACCGAGTAACTCGGAAGCATTAAATTTTAGAAAAAAAAAATTAGAGGATGATGCTCAAGCATAAGTCAATTTTATGCTATTGAGTAACATACAAGGATTGAATTTCTGGAAAAATTTCAAGACTGAATGCTTTGATATTTAATCAATGCTTAAGTATTCTTAGTTCTAGAAACAATATTTTTAAAGTTATCGATCATTGTTTGAGAGCATTAGTCAATGCTTGTAGCACAACTCAATACTCATAGCATTTACATGTGTCAATGATCTAGCATTGCACTCTTGTGCTCGAATATCACTGGCTCTTTTTCTAAAATGCAAAATGTTTATTGAACACTTGTTCTTGCATTTTCTTATTTGTTGTATGATTTTGGTTACAATCAAAACATTGTGATTTATTATCTACTTTTCATTATCTCTTTCAGTACAGTGTATTATTATTACATGTAAAATAGCATCAGGTGCGCTAAAACTGCTAATGACTACTTCAAAAATGTATTCCTAGGGAGTAAAATTACATATAATATTCATCATTATCTATAATATTGAAGCAAATATATTATATTATATGATTGATTGACATAGTCTTATTTTGTTTTCTTTATAGTGCTTGGAACCACAAAAAGGTAGCATCGATTGTTTTGCAATACATGATGAAACTTATGAAAGACACAAGCAATTCCTTATTTGATAGTTCAAAAATGTCAAGTATAGACAAAAATAAGCTATCAAATATGTATTCCTTTTTTGTGATAATGAATAGAGTTAAGAGAAAAAGTTGCAGAAGATTTTTAGTCTGATAAGCATATAGGTACTTTTAAGATCAATGTTGATGGTTGCCCTTCAATATGAAACCCCTTCAACTTTTAAACCTCACTTCTTTTGATTTATCCTCCAATATGAAACTCATTGCAAAGAATTACAAACAAATACGCTTTTCATGGTAGAGGGTTTGACTATTCAGAAAGCTTTATTATATTTATGTTTGTTTGAGTTTCATTAGTGAGTGTGATGGTTTTTTATATTATTTCCTCCTTAAAATCCTTTACAGATTTCCATTTTTAAATCACCACTACATCCAAACCAATTACAATTTCAATAAATCCGACATAATCCAATTAAAATAACTATGATAGTAAAGGAAACCGCTCAAATCAATATATTTATCATATTTAGAAAAAGAGTTCAACTACCTTTAAAAGACTAACTATGACAGAAAAGAGACTATCATAGTTATTTAAGAGCTTAGTCAAATAATTCAGTCTTAACTACAATAGAAAGGAAATACTAATTCAAAAGAGTCTATCGTAGTTAAAAAAAAGATCAATCATTTGCAAAACTTAACTATGATAGAAAATAATCTATCATAGTTATTAGCAAAGTTGTTAAACCAGGACTAGGACCTGACATGGTCACGGCAGTGGGTTAAGGGTCAGTAGGTCGGACCGGAGTCAACTCAGGAGCTAGATCAGTGAGAAATAAAAAATTGAAAAATAATTTAAATTATCATCATATCATCCAACCATTAAACAATCAAATAGTAATACAAAATTTTTTAAATATTTAAGACACAAATTTTCATTTATTCACTTCAAAATACATTTAATAGTTTTTTATCAAACATTTAATAGTAAACAAATTTTTTGTTGAACAAAAAAAAAGGCAGATTTCTTAAGTAAGCATGGCCCAAGCCCATTAACACTTAACCTAACCCTAAATAACTTTTTTCACTCACCTTCCTTGCTCAAATAGCTGTCACACACCTACAACTCTCTCTCTCTCTCTCTCTCTCTCTCTCTCAACTTTTCAACTTCATCTTGCGCTTGCTTTTCTTCTTTGGTGTCGATCTCTCTATACTCTTCACATCCTTCTTCTTCGACTACCACTTATGAGAAGTGATCTTTGTAGATCTCAGATCTTCACCAAGGCCGCCACCGACGAGCGATTGTCTTCCCTTTTCAACCATCGACATCACTGATTGTGTTTTCACTCTCCTTCTTATATTGTTCATCTATCCTCTCTTTCTCTTCATCTCTTTTGATCTGGATGCTTACTGAAATCTTAAAGGAAAATATTAACTTGGGACTCGCTCCACTCGACGAGTCAAACAAGTTAGGCCCAGGTTATCCTAAGTTACCTGGGGTCACTCCAGGCTAGCTTCCCCTCGAGTTGGGGACTTGACCGGACAGGCTAGGTGACTAGTTGGTCGAATCTCGAATCAACTCGGCTGGTCTTGTCCGAGTTTGATAACTATGGTTATTAGAAAAACAATGTAATATTTGAAAGTCATTATCCATGATAGAAAAGGATGTTTCTAAAACATATTTAATTCTCTATCATTAATAATAAAAGATTATGCTATCTTTGAAGAGGTTAACCATGTTAGAAAAGGACAACCTCTAACATGATTATTACAATTCACTATATATAAAATTTACCCTAATTGTGTTAAGAATCCCATATGACATTTTCATATCAAAATAAACAATTGAAATCATACTATATGTATACCACCATAATTTAGAATTTAGAATAATTTCGAAGCTCTTACTAACAACACACACACACACACAGAGACTAAGTAAGCATTGGTCACATTCAAGCAGAATACCAATATACTGTAGTCAACCTTACCCCCATGCTTGACTCAAGACAAGTCATCGTCCACATAACAATCACATACAATAAAATTAACACTTAAATTAAGTGTTTATATAAAAAGTTAGGGAATTCAGTTCCCTAACTAAAAGAAAACATCCATCCTCAAAAACCCTGACTCAAACAAGACCTATTTTTGAAATAATACAAATCGGAGAAACTAATGACATAGGTTCGTAGAGGAGACTTATGTGAGTCTGAATATGGGCTTAGTTGGCCGGAGAACCCCCTGCTCCAGCACCGACGATCTTTAAAAGATCCGACCACCAACTTTTTCGATTTCCATCCGCAAGCATGGATTGAACCAGAAATTGGTAGAGGAAGGATGCAAGAGGTTGGAGAAGGTGAGGGAAGGTGGTGGCTCACCGATTTCCAGTGAGGATCGCCAAAATAATCTCTCACCTCCCACCCCTTGATTGGTGCCGTTGCGGAGAAGAAGAGAGAGGAAGACAAAGGTGGCTGAGGAGAGGGAAGGGGCGACGGCAACGCCGTCCAGCTAGCATTGCGTCACCAGTCGTCGCCTCCCATTGTGACCTGCAAAGATGAATGGAGAGAGGGGAAAAGAGTAAAGTCGGGTAGGGACAAGGGGAAAATGAGGGGAGAGGGAGAAAAATAACAGCAAAAGGATACAGAGAAAAATTAAGGAAAAAGGAAAAATAGAAATGAAAGGGGGAAAATAGACTACCGAGTCCTAATAATCCTCAAATAAGATATTTCTTTTAAGCTACAAATTTCCCTTTCACTTTAAAAAATTTACCTATAATATCTTCGAATCATTTTCTCCTATTATAACCTCTTTTGAACCTAAAATAATTTTCCCAAATGATTGTCCTTAGAATAAGGGAGAAGCTAGGCCTTTAATTTCCTAAAAAAATACCTCAAATTCCTCAAATATCATCATAATTTATCATTTTTCTTTAATTAATATCTAGCTAAACTTACTAAATTAATTTCTAGGATGTTACAGCTCCCAAGGAGTTAAACCACACCAAGTGACCGGCAGAAGTCCCCAAGAACCAACTTCCAAACACCATCACATCACTTTACATAACCGCTAAGAACCGGTTCCAAATGTCGAATTTATTGATACCTAAAAGGTTCACCTGATGGCCGTCAGGGGAACCACATTATGTGAAGGGGCTAAGGCACAGCTCAAAGGGCGCCAGAACCAACCAACCAATCAAATGCAAAAATGTGCACAAATATATGTTTCTTGAAATATTGGCACTTACATCACAATGATTTTATAAATAGCATGCGACATTGCTAGCTCAATTTCAATAACAATTTCAAAAGCTTGCAACGCATGTCCATTTTTTTCACAATAATCAAATTTAACATACAATTCCACATAACCAATGTACAAAAAGTGAGCATATGAATATCTTTTAAAACCTTACCGACCACACACACCCGTAAGACAAGAAAGTGGTTACCTCTTGACGCAATTAGCGTTACCATCAAAGTGTTACCCCGATGCTGCACAAGTCAAAGCTTAATACTCTACAACCATCTACAAATACAAGCATACCATATCAATAAATTGGGTATGCACAACAAGATTATTCACAATAACCCAAGCCCAAGACTTACATCCCAAGCTATCTAAGGCCCAATTCTAATGTCTAAGCCCAATGTCATACTTAACCGAAATATACCATAATCATATTTATTCTCCAATTGGGCCATTCATCCTCAAATCATTATCAATGAAATTCACAACCACCAAATAATTGGTCAATAACCATTATCTTCTTATCCAATCCTCAAACCATCATTTAACCATAATTCACCTCTAAGGCGACTGATGTTGAAGGATCGGTCAAATTCGCTGTGGGTACATAAATTGTTTGAATAGAAGTTGTGGACCCTTCTTTGGTAGAAGTAATTGGTATTACATCTTAACCCAAAATCACCAACACCTAATCATTCAAACATCATCAACCAACCCAAATCAACTTACTAAAATCATTGAGACACCCAACGCAAAAGCATCATTCAGAATCCCCTTTGTAAGATCAAATTCCCTAAACTTTACAAAATAAAAATTTGGATCGAGTGATAAATCAAGAGTTCAAGACACTAGAAACCTTTATCTAACTCCAATAAACTCATTTCAATCATTAAAGCTATTTAACAATACTTATCTTCAAAATACATCACAAAACCTCAAGATTTTTGAAACTTTATTACGCCAAAATTCAGTTAAAGCAAAACCCAAAGGATTTCAACGTTTAGAACTCATTAAACAACATCAAGAAGCATGTTGAAAATATCAAACACACTTTTACATCAATAATTTTGGAATCATAGGGAAACCCCAAGAATTTCCAAACTCTATCTTACCAAAAATCATCCTAGATCAAAATACAAGTACCCATAGGATTTAAAACCTTTCATAGGTGGAAATAAGCTCACTGGAACAAGGTGATAAAATTAACTTGGTGAAATTTTCGGATTCCCAAGGAATTCTAAGTAAAACAAGCTTAAAATTGATTTAAAATAAAGTTATATGTTTCCCACCCATAATGGATCAATAAAAAAGCTTAAGAAGGTTCAAAACAAGCCTAGAAATCAAAGAAATGACCCTCACAAACCAGATTTTCGGATTATGGTAGAAACTCAGGAAAATAACAAGAGACTTGGAGAAAACAAGAAGAAAATGAGAGGAAAAGAGCATAGATCTACTTAACCCAAGGATTAACACCCCAAATCCCTCTCAAATCTGCCTAGAAATGAAGCCGTAACAGAGGTCCCTACTCTGCTCCTCGGCCTTTCTTTGAACCAAATGAGAAACCCTAAAGAAAATGAGTTGATTCGGCCTATTTTAAAAACCAGATTTTCGCAACTTTGCCTTGGCAAACCCATAGCTAATTACCCCTTTTTGGGGTTACGCCGTGAACAGGCCAAAATTTGTCACTCAAAGCAATTGGGCCTTCCAAATTGGCTTCAACCTTACCTTATACCCAATACTTATATTAATTCACACCTTAGGCCATTTTCTATGTTCAATTTCCAAGCTAATAACATCAACATAAGGCCAATTACACTCACGAATTTCTACGAATTCCAAACCAACAATAAAATCAACTAAAACCCCACAATTAAGCCACTAAAATAAGCTAAAATCCTCAAAAACTCCTTTAATCACTAAATAATTAACACCTAAAATTTGAGATGTTTCACCCTCCAATTTAAAATTTAATAGTTACTAGAGAGGTTTACTTTGTTTTTAAATGTATGATCTTAATATATTTTGTCTCAAATTTGTAATTTTTTAAGGTGTTCCTATTAGATGCTCATAATAAGGATTGCTATCAAATGAGTTGTTTTCAATGTGAACGATGGAAATAAAAACTAACACAGTTTTTAACAAATAACTAACCTAACTTAGCTTTTTAATTTGTGAAAATTAATTATTTACCTCGTATATTTAGACCGGATGGAGTAATAAAATTGACTCCCTTTTTCTTTAAAAAATCTCACAGTTTTAGACCGTAGAGAGTGATAAAATTGACTCCTTTTTTTCTAAAGAAAAATCTCACAGCAGAACATATAGGTAATCTGATGAGAAGCCAAGAATGGTTGTATGGGAATTTAGAAACAAGAAGAGCATAAAGTATATTATAGTTGTTCAAAAGTAAGGAGAATACACACACTACCTAGGACTATGTAAAATGTTTTAAGAAACTTTATTCAGGAAAAGAATATATGCTTTGAAAACTACAAACATTATGTCAAAGATTAGTACCAAATTGCATCTATATGTCGTGCTATTACTGTTATAGGAAGGTGGAAGACAGCAATATGACGAAACCAAACCATTCCTTTAATATGCTAATGACTTGTGTGACTATATGGTTCCAAATGAGTCAATACAAATAGAATATTGCATATATAAAAAAGTAAAATTGTTATTCTGACAAAAAAGACCTATACAATTTGGTTTATTAGAGTTTTGTTTAATTAATATAAATATGATTACATAAGTTGATATACAATATGTTACTTATTTAGCGCTTATAATATATGAATACGCTATATCATTAAATGTAGTGCAAGGCCCACAGTTCATACTTCATAGTACAATTTATTTGATTCTACGTGTAATGTTTTTAATGATTGTTTAACCAACCTGGCACTCTAAAGGCTAAAAAAAATAGAGTTGATGGTCAAACTTAGAACTGGTAATACGGGAGGGCTCGACAGGTTCGGGCCGGGCCCAAAAAAACCTGTTTTGAATATGCACTTGATTTTTCAGTTCGGACTATATTGTTCGGGTTTCGGGTTGGGAAAAAAAAAGCCAGTTTTAAGCTATTTTTTTCTATCAATTTTTCCCCTTTTTTCGAATGAGCCCCGGTTTTATAATATACTCCCTACGGTCCTAATTATAAGAGCATTTTGGCTTTTTTGGAGAAACTAAGGATGCAAAATTAATTACTTTAAATTGTCTATATTTATCTTTTTTCCTCAAAACTAATTTATTCTACTTATAAACTAACCTATAATCTAATTACATGTGACATATGTTATAATTTAGTGGTCTAATTTACTTCCTTAACTTCCACAAAAAAGTCAAAGTGATCTTATATTTAAAACCGCATGGAGTAATTAGCAAAGTGAGGACAATCTTCGACGTTCACCCTATCTTTGGCGTTCACCCAAGTGAGGACCCTAAACAAAAAAATAAAAATAACACTAATAAAAGAAATGAGATTAAAACAAATAAAATAACACTAATAAATAAAAAAGAAAGTATTATATTTTTATCATTTAAATATTATCATATTTTTACTTTTTCAATCATCTCTGTTATATTTATTATATTTTTTTAAAAAAAGGAAAACGGGGTTCGAGTTGGCCCACGGGTTTCGTCACGGGCTCGGGTTTGATGGGTTCGGATCCAAAAGACTTATTTTAATATGGGCCCTATTTTTCCGAGTCCATAACCGTATTTTTTTATGGGTTTCGGGTTGGCCCATAGGGTTCCGGCCCGTATTACCGGCTCTAGTCAAACTCAATCCCACATAATATATATAGGGTGAATATTATATAAAACTATTTAAGACAAGAAAATTCTAAAATCAGTTCGTAATTCAAATTTTCTAGTTGAGTCTTTAATCCAATTCACGACTTCAAAGTACGAGTAAAATTACTTTAATGTCCTCTCCTATTTGATCTCTTTTAAAAAAGCTTTATTGCCTGTATTTTATGTATTTTTATCAATACTTTTCAATTTGAAGTTTCATTATACTAAAGTCATTTAGCTCATATTTTGAGTCCTAAATTGGGGAAGTGACTCGATGACATATTCGTTAAATTTGCCAACTTGACTTATAATTTTCCTATTTAAGTAGCTTTTACATGGGATTTTCCCATATATATATATATATAGATATATTCATAGGAACTTGTACAGGTGCCAAAGAAATTAAGAAAAATAAGAATCAGTTTCTTTGGAGATGATTATGAACGTGATAAAATCAAATTATATTGGTAATTATAAACGTGTTCTCAATAATGATTAGATTCCATTAATAACTAACGATACAATTTGATTTAATATAACTCAAGGACCTGTTTAATACTTTTTTTTGGACATGTGTGTCCTTTTCTCAAATACTCCTTCGGTTGGTTGGGTTGTTTCTTTTTTAAATTTTTAGTTGAAGTAATGAAAGATTGTAAGAAAGCAAACTTTTTTTTATGGAGAAAAATTAAATTTTCTTATTAATCAGTATAAGAATATTTTTCCTTTAAAGAATATAGTGTACAATTTTCATAAAAATCCCAACAAAAATGCACTAAATCAATAAAATCAAAACAAGTTGGCAATATTCTAACATATAGTTAGTTTAGCGTTGAAAGGCACCACTAAATTCCTTGAAATCTTGAAAAGGCAGTGATTGATTACCCGTTTATATATTAAACAAGTTGGCAATATCATGAGGCCAATATTTTTGTATCCCATTGATCTTGAGTTGTTATAATTTATTAATCTAAGTTAAGTTGAGATTTAAGCTCAACTGGATGGAAAATTTACATGGAAGTCTATTTTTTAATTCATCTGTTATTTCTTAATTATATTATGTAAAATGTACATACTATTTATTTATTAAAGGAACAAAAAAAAGACTGACTAAAGTATGTTTAATGGTCAAGCAAGGCATGGGAAGCCCCCAACAATCAATTTCTGCTTTTCTCTCCTATGCTTTTGGGCTCATTCCCTTTTTCCACTGTACTCAGATGCACAAGATTCCCGCCCTTTATTATTTTTGGAGGCATTCATAATTTTTTTATGGAACAGTTTAAAATTTAAATTACATGGCCTACCATAATTGAGATTTGATGGCACAATTTTCCTTGGGATGTCGAACAATTACACAATTTTTAATTATCATTATTACATGTCCAACTTTTTGTCACAGTGAACTAGTGAAGTATTTCCAATATATGTATCCAAAAAAGTGTTCTCCAGAATCATTGCCATGAATTTTGATCAAAAAAAAAAAAAAAAAAAAAAGAAAAAAAAAGAAAAGAATCATTGCCATGAAAAGTATTTTAGAGAATCGTTTTCAATTTTATTAAATTTTGATTTCCACACACATTTCAAGTAAATTTTATCATTTTTTCCTTACTGAAATACAGGTTGGATTTATTTCAAATTTTAAACTGACAATGAATGTATGGGTCGAATATATATAGAAGGGAAAAAGACAAAAAAATCCCTTCCAATTTGTAAAATCCTAAATAAAGAATTTTGTGTTGTTAATGGTTGTTAATACCTATCATGAAGTTGTTAATGCCTATCATGAAGTTGTTATTGGGATTTTGCAAATTGAAAGGGATTTTTTTGTCATTTTCCCTATATAAAATCCCTATATACCATAAGTTGATGGTTGTAGTAATAATAATAATAATAATAATAATAATAATAATAATAATAATAATAATAATAATAATAATAATACCGTACTTAATATTTTAAAAATAGAAAAAATTAATTTGGAGTCTTATGACCGTAATTAAGGAGATGTCCCACAAAATGACTAAATTAAAGTTAAGTCCTTAGAACCTTATTTATATGAAGTTTCAAATCTAATTTACCCTTTTACCCTTTTTGTATTTACCATATATTTACAATTTACTACACTTATCAGTGGTGCTCATTAACTTGTTATACACGACCAAAACCTTGTTACAGTAAGGCTAAAAGTTGTTACTACCCAGAATTATTACACCTTGTTAATGAGGCTAAAAAATGTTATGTATGGCTAAAACGTTGTTCAGATAAGTCAAAAGTTATTATATTGACAATAGCATTTTCATGCATATTTACCATTGACAACACATGTCAGACACGGCCAAAACCTTGTTATAGTTAGGTTAAGAGTTGTTACCACACAGAATTTTTATACATTATCAGTGAGGCTAAAAAATTATTACGTATGACCAAAATGATGTTACAGATGGGTCAAAAATTGTTATATAAACAATATAATTTAAAAGGTGTAAAAGGGACAGAAAAAAGTAAATTGGGTTTGGTATTTAATACAAATCAAGTTCTCAAGAGACCTAATATTAATTTGGTCATTTTGTGGGGACCACTCCAAATTAATTTTCCCCCGTGTTAAGAAAATTGTAGGGTGATTGAAGAATAAGTTATTATTTTATATATTTACATTAAAATATAATATAATTGGAAGATTTGTTTTTGATGGTGTATATTCGAAAGTTAACGCCACGAAATGATGGTCAAAGATGATGGACTATCTCTATCAAGCACTGGGACCGTCAGATATGATGACATGGCAGGAAGATTAAAACAACAAAAGTGATAAAACTGTAAATAGGTAATCTCTAAAGGGGTAATTTGGAAAAGTTAGGGTTTAGAAATGGGGGCGTCAGACTCATCACACAGTGACGTGAGTGAGACGGTAAGGGTTCGCTACTTCTCTCTTCTCTTTCGTCTCTTCACTGTTTGGCCTTCAAATGTTTTTCCATTTTTCCTCTCTCTCTCTCTCTCTCTCTCTGTAAAGCATACTTCCAAATTTCCAAACTCAAAAACCGCCATAGCTGAGATCACTGATTGTTTGGCTTCTTTTTCATTCGCTTTTTTTCATAAAGCCCTTTGATTTCTGCTGTGCAGCCTCGGATTTTACTCCTCATGAGTGCGAGATTTTTGGAAGGGCAAAAATGCTGATGAGATGAACGCTTTCGAGTTGCGGGTCTTCCTTGCTTGCCCTATCTAGCAGTCAGTGTATAGATCTTCATGGCAAAGCGCGTGTACGAAGTCTGGAAAGGAAGTAATGTAATGTTCTCTCTCTCTCTCTCTCTCTCTCTCTCTCTCTCTCTATGCTTCTGGTTCTTCCTCTTTTCAATTTTAAATTCTGCTAGTTTCGAGTGTGCGCTAGGTTTTCTGTTGTTGTGGGTGAAGTTTTAGGTTATTGAATGGTTAAGAATGCAGCTGAAGAGAGGAAATTTTCGCTTCGTTTTATATGTTGACTATTCGTTTTTGAAATTGATGAATCACATGCATTCTTCAAGTGGTTTGAGATTATGCATTTTGGCTATTCTACCTTGAATAGACGTTTCCCTCTCTCTTATTGTCTCTTTGCTATTTCTCCGTTGTGCTTGTTTATATGCTGCTGCGTGGGTGGATATGAACCAGCGGAGCCTCGAGAGTAGTGCTGAATGGGGTATTTGATCGCATACTAGTTCTGATCAATTACTGATATTGGCAATTGCTTGTCTGCTTAACCATGAAGTAAGGTGCTCGCATTCTTGTTATCAGTAGGAGAATACATTAGAAACAATACATAAGCCTTTTATGTACTTTTAAGCAAACGAAGTGTTGGGTTCAACATGTTGTTGGTTTGCATTTGGGAAAATTAATAATCAATATATGGAATTTGAAACGATATTTTAGTTTTGCTAGATCTTGTTAGCCAGATAAGTTTGTAGATTTTGCTGAAAGAGAATTTACAAATGCGAGCGAGCTTTAAAGCATATTTATTTTGATATTTGAATAATTTTTATGTTTGCTACTTTGGGTTGAGATTGTTAGAGCTACAATAATTGGTTAGTTATTCGTCTTTTTCATTTCTTCCCTCTTGATCTTGGAAGATCATTGTTTTACTCTTGTACTGTTTGATTTGCAAATAATGTAAGTATTAGTTGCACGGTTCATATTAGTAACAGGAACAGAGTAATGGTTAGTGTTCTTTTGAAACTTTACCAAGTTGTTTGGGTAACTGGCATGGATGATTTAGAACTGGCCACATTAAGAGTTAAGATACTGGTCTGTTTGAATGAGTGATATCTGACATGGGCTTGGTCATTGTTGGTGTAGGCAAGTTATTATGGCTTAACATGACAGGGTTAGGTATGACATTGGTGTCTACGATAAGTGTAATGTGAAAATGCTTTTGGTACATGAACACTTAAAAGGAAAAAGAAAATTGATACAATGCTTTTGAAACTTAAGTGGGTTTGAGCATGAAGAATCTAAAATCTTCAATGTTTATAATTGCCTTAACAGCTATGCTTAAAATTGGGATTGGAACTTTGAGGCTTTTTAATTACTATTATTACAATGAGAATTGGTGTTATGTTATTAATGAACTATGAATCTCTCTATCTTCAGTAGTATATATGGATCTAGAGAAGTCCTCTTAATCTAATGCCTATATAATAGAAGTTAAAAGATCTACATGGAAATAAATATCTAAAATAGGGGATCAAAATTAGAATTAAACCTAAAAAAAGAAGGAATATGTAGTTTATAGTTAGTTATTTGAAGTTTAGAAGGTTTTCTCTTATTTCCTTATTTTTGAAATGATAGTAAAATGCAAGAAAAGACGAAAAGGTGTGATATGCCTTCAATTACTGTCAAGGCTTTAGCCTTCGCAGCTCTCCTCCCTTTTGTGGCAGAAATTGAAGCTATGTTAATGCCTGTGAGGTTACAATACGGTCATGACTTATGATTTTTTTGACTCAGTGAAAGAATGGACATATTTGCCTTTTCATGCATAGAGTTAACTTCAGGGTCAAATTGGATGTACACTGGAATGAGTGTTTATTTTGTTAAAGCTGAGTGTCTTAGCTGATGACTGGTGAGACTTTTTTACAGGAGCTACCGATGGCAAACATTCTGAATGTGATGAACTTCAAAAATGTTTTTCATTATGGCTGAGGAGCCATATTATAAGTAATTTCTGTGTACAAATAATGAGATCTCTGTGTGTTTCTTTGAAATAGTAATTTTAATCTCGTGAATCTCAAGTCGTATCTCATGATTTGATTTAAAAACATGTGGGAAAGTTACAAATTTATTCATGTATCTCACCTGAATTGCGCGATGCAAGCCGGAATCGATCATGAATTTTACGATTCTTGATACGTTTGGATTTATGAAATATGAACATGTTGATGTATCTTTTGTCCCCATGTTTGAAAACCTTTATTCTTTTCAATTTTGCTGGTCCTTTTGCTTTGAATTTTACTCTTTAAATGTTAGGCTTTTTGAAATAAGAAGTGTTATTTGCCTTTAAAATGATAATATCTATAAACTTACGATGTTTTCTTGTGGGAAGATTACATTATGTCATCTTTAATAATTGATCATGAATCTGAAGATACACAATTCATTTCGATTCACGATTCCAAAATTAGGCTTTCCAATATGAAATACAATTTGGTACATGCCAATTGCCAGTCATGTGAGGAGGTTTTATTTATCTACTTATTATTGGAATTGGGATTAGATATCTGATATGAAGTTTTGATTGCAAAATGACGTGGATAAGATTGTTTCAGTAAACAAGGATCAATCTGGTGTAATGCTTGATCTTATGATCCATGTTCAGTAGTACTGAGCATTGTTGAGAAAAGAACTCTTTAAATAACTTTCTAGCTGTCAATGTTGTGTTTGTGAAATGCTAATTGATTGTTAACTTACTATATTTTGGTCCCATGGTTATTTCATGCCCTTTTAAGCAAATGGCTATATTAAGATCATTACTTCTTCACATATTGAAATTAAGACAGAAATCTCCTTTTTTAAAGTATCCATCATGAGTGGGATTTTTATTGAAATTCTATTTCTGGCTGCTGCCTATAACGGTTGCTAACTGCCATGATTATACTGTTGCTTCTTTATTGACGCTGTTTGATAGAGTGAAGGTTCAACCTCCAACCTTAAAAAGTTGTGAAAGTTATTTTATTTCGAGGACCAATTAAAAGTTCCTTAATAATGGATCACACAAGTTTGCCCCCTTGCCATGTCTCATGATGGTGTCCTATCATGAGCCTACTATAGTATAGCAACCCTAGTGAGGATACGTGCATTGAAAAGGAATGTAATAATGGTTGTGGCTTTTGTTTAATTTCCCTTTCTTTGTTCTAATAGTATTCTTTTGGTATCACGTAGCACATTGCTGGTTTAGTTCTTGGATTTCAGTAGTGGCATTAGCCTGACACCCATTATTAGACTGGTTTTATGATATTAAGTTGAATATTGACTGCCATGATCTTGTTTCTATTGTGTGTGGTGACTTCGTCCTTTTTTCTTTTATACTTATGACTCCTGTCCCTCCACTCCAGACAAAAGAAAACAATCATGTTGCCTATAAATAAATGGAAAGAAGAGATCATTATGCCTTTTTTAAAGCTTATAGTCAGTCATGAATCATTTTTATCTTGTTAAATGTCATTTCTTATTTCACTTCTAACAGTCTTAATCTTATGCAGAAGTTCATATGTGGAGGGAGGATAATATTTGGGCCTGATGCTAGGTCTCTGCTTGTCACCTTGTTGTTGATCACTGTTCCAATCATCATATTTTGTGTATTTGTAGCAAGGCATCTTCGTCATGAATTTTCTTCATACAGTGCTGGATATGCCATTCTAGTGGTAGCAATTCTCTTTACTATTTATGTAAGTTTTCTCAACCTTTTCTTCATTTAGATTTTAAATATTTGATATGTTTAACTCTCTAATTCCATAGTTGAGACCTGTCATGCATTTCATTTGATTGTCCAAGTCTCACGAACTTGGACAATGAAATGAAACATGTAACAAGTTTCAACTTTGTATGTTAGAAGGATACAACTTTCTTTCAATTATCTTATCTGACAATTCCTATATGTTCTCTCAATTCATCTTGTTGTATCACATTTTATTCTTCCTTCTTTAATTTAATAAAGTCAGTTGACAACATTTTGTTGAACACATTCGTTGATTACTCAAATAAAACACTATCTCTTAATTAAAAGCTGGTAGTTGGCGTTTCAAACTTTCAATAGATCATTATAATCTTCTGCTGCATTACTAGATATGAAGTGTGTTGATCTTGTAAATCTTGTATCACTTTTCCATTTTTACTTTTGTTACTTCACCTGCTATATAATATTTGGTATAGCTACTCTTTTGATATTTTATTTCAATAATTTTTTCCCGTAGTAAACAAGTATATAAAAGTAATTTTTTGTAAAACAAACTTCTGCTGACATATAGTGATTCACGAGGTGGCCAGTGTAAAGTCTTAATACCTTAATATTCCATATGCACCTTCCCTGTTACTTCGAACCAAAAAACACCATATGGATGCAACCAGAACCTGCTTTATGTTCCTACCCTTTTCTGCTCCCTCTATATCTTCATGACCAAGAGCAATAACATCTGATCTGTGGCTTTTTTAGCGTGGTATATAGAATAGATGGAAACAATTTATTGATGTATTTATTGATGCTATCTCTTGCTGTTTCCAAATTTATTATAGTAGGTTGAAGGCTGTTTTCATGATCATGGTAGCATTTTCTCTATCTAAACTTACGATTGAGTTGCAATTTCTACAAGATATTGAATGTCTTTGATAGGGTTCCAAGATGAATTAATTATTTTGTTTATTAATGTTATTTAGTTTAATTAATTAAATTAGTTTAATTTCATTATTTGACTTATTCAAATTATTTGATTTGTTCAAATTATTTGATTTAGTTAAATAAAGATATTTTAGAATATTTTATTATTTTATTTAGGATGGTTTGTTAGGATATTTTCTTATTATAATTTTGAATATTTAAATTAGGTTATTTCCCTTTTATCTAGAGAGTTTGGTTAGGATAGATATTTTCCTAATTGTTTTAGGAGATATCTTCCTAATTGTTTTAAAAGAGTCTGTAATTTCCAAGGTAATTAAACCTGGACCGGACTCTGACCCGTTCGCGGCAGTGGGTCAAGGGTCAGTGGGCTAGCCCGTGGTCGACTCGGAAGCTGACCCGGTTAAAAATAAAAAAAATAAAAAAATATTTAAAATCTTACTACATTTTCCAAAATTATAAACAAAATATTTCATTTCAGCACTTTGAATCACTATCCAAAAATCATCCAAGTATCCATCATTCTTTACAATTGGTTTGACAAAATGACATCATATCATATTGTCTGTGCCATCCAATGACACCAAAATCGGTCAGTAATTAGTACCTAATAGTCTATTACTAACTTGTCATCATAGCAAAATATCCAAATAACATGCTTCATCTACAATTCTTTGATCACTTGACTAATAATCCTAAACACCAAAATTATCATTAATATCAGTCATATATGAAGGTATTGAGACGTTAGGAAGTGAAGCTGCACGTGGAAATCCAAAGGCACTAGGAGAAGGAGCAACATCATCATCATTTAAAGATGGGATCACATTAATATTTTCTTGACCTACATATGAAATAAATTAAATTATGTCTAAGAATATACTTTGGAATAAGAATATAAACTTAAAAATAGAATTGCCAATTATAAACCTCCAAAATCCCTTGTAATTTGATCAAATTCAAGATCAAGATCTGCTACTTCTGGATCAGGAGTTGGATCCTCTTCAACCACCCAACAATCTACTTCATCAATGCACTCAATCAATTGGGTCATAACTTTCATTCTTCTTTTGCAACAAACTCCTTTATTTGCAAAATAAAAGCTCAATATTAGTAGAATATATTTGACTAAAAAACTATAAAAAAGTTAAAAACATTCACAAGTTATTACATTAAGATTACCTATACTTTAACTTGAGGTTGTAATTTGTAAAAACCAAATCATTCAGTCTTTGATGCTCTAATCTATTTCTTCTTTTAGTATGAATGCGCTTGAACAAGCTCCAATTTCTTTCACATCCAGAAGAAGTTTGACTAAGAATCTGTAGAGCAAGTCTCTGCAATTCTGGAACTGAACCTCCATAAAAGGACCACCAATCATCTGCATAGTAATATATAAAACATTTTTAATTACATACAAGATAAAATACATACTCCTTAGTTCTTTGATTTCTTTCAAATATGAAATCAAATAATACTTACGAGGGATAATTTTTTGAGCTACTTTTTGACATGCAACTTTACTTAAAGCTTCTTTTCGATCACGGTAGACAGAAAATTGATGCATCAATTTCACATAGTAATCAACATCATCACTTGCAATTGCCTCAAACACACTAATCAGAGCTTCTGTCACTTTGTTCTTGTTAACATAATTATCACTATAAAAGAAGGCGGGATTCAACAAGTATGCCGATGCATGAAGATCATTCTTTAAATGCTTATCCCAACGAGCCTGGATAATATTTGTGAAAGGCTCGTACAACTGCTTATTCCCTTTAAACATGTCCTTGATTACTTTTTAAGCCCTATACATACCTTCATAAATATAAGGCAATGATGGCTTCTCACCTGAATCAACAATCCTCAGCAATTTTATAAAAGGAGACACAACTTTCACAATTTGATAACACTCATTCCAAAATCTATTATCCAAGACAATCGTACTAAACATTTTCCCTGCATCAGTGTTTGCCAACTTGTGCTGCACAAAATGATTGTCTATAACCAAAGCTTGCAAGTCATTTTTATGTGAAAGTATGCTATGCAAGGTTATAAATGTGGTGGCAAACCTTGTTGCACTTGGACGTACGATTTCCTTCCAACTGGATCTTTTTCTTAACCATGACAAGAAGACCGCATGATTATATGCAAAAATAGTTAGTCTTTGAGCCTTTTTTGCAAGAAGTGCAATATTAGGCAACGAAGCAATGTCCTTCAAAACAAGATTCAAACAATGAGCTGCACATGGTGACCAATAAATTGTTTTATATTTCTCTTTAATTATGTTACCGCATGCTACATAATTAGCGGCATTATCGGTTACCACATGCACTATATTTGCAGGACCAACCCACTCAATAACTTCACTGAACAATGAGAATAAGGTGGTGGCGTCTTTAACTAAATCAGAAGCATCAATTATTGATTTCACAAAGATCATACCATGCACTGAGTAGACTAAAAAATTAATCAAAGTGCGCTGCCTATTATCAGTCCAACCATCGGCCATAAGGGTACATCCATTCTCAACCCACTTAGATCGATGGCTATCAATTAATAGCTCACATGCCCTTTTAGAATCCCTCAACATAGTAACTCTATAATCATGGAAACTAGGGACTTTAAACCCAACACCGATTGCAATGGCAGCATCAATAGCTTTCTGAAACAAAGGACATTTCAAAGCATTGAAAGGAATGCAATTCACATAAGCCCATTTAGCAAAGCCCATCTTGGCATTATATTGAGCTTCTTGACTAGCCCATGCACTCTTGATACTTGGTTGGGAACCGTGACTTGTCCTAGATGCAAAATAATTGTCAACTCTCCCCCTAACACCGGTAACCTTTCTCTTTGAGGCTGTTGACGCCTCAGATTCTTTATCTTCCTCAACCTCAATGTCCTCTTCTACATCATCACTATGGCTGGTTTTCTTTTTCATTCCTTCCACCAAAGACTCTTTCATTCTAGCACGAATATCATGAGAAACCTTCTTACAAGAACTAATTTGACCACTCACACCAGCTAAATGTTGTTTAAATCTATTTATCCCACCTCCCCTGAAACTTGAAGCACATAAAAGGCATGTGAAAATATTTACTTTCCCTTCTTTCTTAAGTGAGACAAATTCCCAAGCGGGATCAGTTTTCTTCAGAGTTCGGGATGGCTGTGATTCAGGTAAGCTAGTGACAGGGAGATTGCTAGAAGGATTATTCGGCCCTTCTCTATTTGTGGCATCCATTTATAGACAAGATATCAAACTAGAAAGGGAATAAACCCTTTGCAATCAACAATAGAAAGCGAATGAAAAGCAGCAACTTGATCAATATCCAGAGCTATAAAGAAAATCGCAATAACAGAAAAAATTAAAAAAACAGAGTCATAAACTAGCCACAACAAAAATGCCAATAACAAAAAAAAAAGAGTCATGAACTAGAAAGCAAGTCAAGTATTCCAATCCTAGCGGGATTAAACAGTAGTCGTGGAGTTGTAAACAAGAACAGCAGGGCCAGAACAAAAATGCCAATAACAAACAAAAAAACATAGGCATGAACTAGCCACAACAAAAATGCCAATGATAAACAAAAACAGAGTCACCATAATGATCATGTAGACAGTCATGATCGTTAGCCACAACAAATTTTAACAATTATTCAGCACAATTCAAGTAGGTAAAGCACAAAATAATAAGAGAAGGAATCAAGAGAGTAAACCCAGAAATAGAAGTAAGGACCCGAAAATTTCTTGCTTCACGAATTCACCATGTTTGGTAGGGAGGGGAGAACATCTTCAGAATTTTTTCCAATCCTATAGTGAAGTATATGCGCCTAGATGATGGAAAATAGTCAAATACATTGTTAGAATTCTTATATGCTTGATGAAGAAGGAAGATGAGTAACAGATACATGCTCATATTCTTGAAGAAAAGAAGAACGAAGAACAACATACCAAACCCTAACTCTCCCAACGAGAAGCAGAAAAGACGGAGCCCGACGAGAAGCAGAAAACACGGCAACTCCAAAACTCCGGCGAAGGTGAAACACCGGGGAGAAAACTACCAACTCGAGCCAGCGATTTCGTCGATGCCTTTTGATCCGAAAGAAGGAGAAGACGAGAAGAAAAGCCTACAAACTCTAGCTTGACAAGGAAACCTCATCCGCCAGAAAGACAAGACGGATGACGGTGAGGCACGGCGGACAACGGCGTCGTTTTGGCGATTTGGGGTTAGGTCACAGGGATGCGAAATCGATTTTGGGGGGGGGGACCATCTGATTTTGCCATTTTTGGGGGGAGTTTTGAAAAAAAATAGAGGGACCAAACGGCGTCGTTTTGGCAAGGAAATTTTCTGAAAAATAAATAACCCAGCGACTCGCCCAACTCGGCGAGTCGCACAGGTCATTAACAGGTTCGGCCGAGTTAGTTCGTACCCGGGTTACTGTCCAACCAGGACCGGTCTAGGCGCCGGGCCGGCCCGGGTTTAATTACATTGGTAATTTCTCTATATATACTAGTCCTATCAAACAGTATAGATGAAACAATTTGAGGTGGTTTGGACATGTACAAAGGAGGCCATTAGATGCGCCAGTGAGGAGGGTAGATCAAACAGTCTAGAGTCCGATTAAGAGAGGAAGAGGGAGACCGAGGCTTACACTCAATGAAGTTGTAGAGCGAGATCTTTTAATAAATAATATATCTAAAGATTTGGTTACCGATAGAGCACAATGGCGTCGTGCGATCCATGTAGCCGACCCCACTTAGTGGGATAAGGCTTTGTTGTTGTATACTAGTCCTATCAAACTAGTATTTTCATCCAGTAAAGTTATTGTTTAATTTATTGGAGATTTCATGTTGGCTTCTAGTTTACTTTTCTAGTGAGATTCTTGCTAGAGAATAAATTAGGAGAGATTGTTATTAGGCTTCTGATTTGTCTTCCTAGTGAGATACTTGCTGGGAAAATAAATGAGAAGATATCACTCTAATTCTAATTCAAGTAAAACAAACTGCATTTATCAGTCTTTAATTAATTTCTTCCAACCCTTTTCTTCTTCCCCTGTATCTTCATGACCAAGACCAAGAACATCTGCTCGGTGGCTGCTTTAGCCTGGTGAATAGAATAGATGGAAACAAATCATTGATATATTTATTGATGCAATCTCATGCCTTTTCTAATTTATTGTTGTATGGAAGCTGTTTTTATGATTATGATAGCATTTTCCCTGCCTGAACCTACGCTTGATGTAGAATAAATTCTTTACTTAATTTGTTTGAGCTCTCAAGAGTGAATAGTAATCCTGAAGTATTTGAATGGTGATGCATTCCTTCTGACATATATATCTAGCAATCTCATGCCTTTTCTAATTTATTGTTGTATGGAAGCTGTTTTTATGATTATGATAGCATTTTCCCTGCCTGAACCTACGCTTGATGTAGAATAAATTCTTTACTTAATTTGTTTGAGCTCTCAAGAGTGAATAGTAATCCTGAAGTATTTGAATGGTGATGCATTCTGTTACAAGTTTAATAACTTGTAATGAGAAATTAAGAGAATTAGGGTAAAGAAGAAGAATTTAGAGGGTTTAAGACAAGAAGTTTAGAGGGTTAAGAGACAAAGAAAGTAGCCGTCAAGAGGAAAAGGGAAACTCCATTATCAATTCAAATGCAAGACCTCCAAATAATATGCCCTAATCAGGTTTATATATTGATATGATATTATAATTAGGAATAAGGTTAGTTAAATTGTTAGTTGAGTAGAGTCGGGCTTAGTACTGATTACTTAACTAATGGGATTAATTAGCTAATTAGGGTTAAATGGGATTGATTGTGCTATTATTAGGTTTTGGGATTGATTGGGTTATTATTATATGTTTTGAGATTATATTATATTTTGGGATTATTATTATTATTATGTGTCGGGCTCATTGGGCTTAATGAGCTTATTATAATTAGGTCTGAGTGTAAGACTAGTCAGGTCAATGACCTGACTAGTCTTACACTCAGACCTAATTATAATAAGCTCATTAAGCCCAATGAGCCCGACACATAATAATAATAATAATCCCAAAATATAATATAATCTCAAAACATATAATAATAACCCAATCAATCCCAAAACCTAATAATAGCACAATCAATCCCATTTAACCCTAATTAGCTAATTAATCCCATTAGTTAAGTAATCAGTACTAAGCCCGACTCTACTCAACTAACAATTTAACTAACCTTATTCCTAATTATAATATCATATCAATACCCCCTTTCCAAAGAGATCCTTGCCCTCAAGGATCAAGTAAGAGCAAAAATACAAATATAAAAGACTGAAATCAACTAAAAAAAAAAAAAATATATAGGCTAAAATTTTTAAAAAAAAACTTTCTGCAGCTTAGTGAAGAAATCTGGAACTTGAATATTGCTGCACATTTCTTCTCTTTTTTGCTTTGAGAGCAAAATCCTCCAACAAGCATGGTAATTAATTCTCCCTTATACCATATTCGCAGCAGAATTTTTGTTGGAGAGAAATTAATAGGTATAACCCAATTAGAATATCCTCTTGTAAGCCCATTGGAAATAAACCATGACAGCAGCACTTTTGGGCCCAAATCTTGAAAGACAAAGTCCATAAGCCCATTATCTTCAAAAAATATATGCTGCCCCTGCCAGAAAATGCAAGCCAGCTGTGATAATTTTGACTTTTCAAACTTCCAACTATTCATCCACGTGAACCCTTCAGCATGCATTGTAACTTGCCACGCAGCTTCCTCATCTTCCTTTAAAATAAATTTATTGCACTTGTGTTGCGAAAATTCACAAGTTGAAGGAAGCAAACCCAAAGGAATGAAAGAACCTGCTTGCAATATTGATTTCGATTCATCCCTTGCTTCAACGCTAGAAGCAACCTTCATGCTATTTCCATCGATTTTAGAATCAGGTTGTGCAGAAATTGAAGAAATCGACCCCATATTTGACTCGGGAACCTTGGGTATGACCAGCAACGATATCGTGTTCTTGCTTTGGACTTCCGGAGACAAGGATAACGGCGGTGGAACAGAAGCCGGAGGAGGAGACGTTGATGAAAAACCCGGTTCCTCATCTTCGATAGTTTTCAGGCCGCCGCTTGTTATTTGCTTCGACATTATGCTTTGGTTCTTGGTGCCGATAGAGGAGTTCTTGGTATGACCCAGAGAAAATTTCTCCCCAGTTGACGGTGGCGCTGCCATTACAGATTCTGTAGACAAAATTGGCGCTGGGGAACTGGCTTCGAAACATGCAGAAGAGGCTTCGGAAGAAACAGGGAAAGGTTTAGAATATGAGCCCATAGAAAGAAGGGCATTTTTGTAAATGCTCCTAGCCTTCTGCGTGTTGACCGAATCCGAGTTGGCGTTGAAGCTTGAAGAAGAACCCCATCGCGAATGATTCTTGGTTTTTTCAAGTATCCCTTCTTGCATCTGAGCTAATCGTCGAGCTTCTTGAAGGGTACGAGGATTGAACATACGAACGGGTCCCTGTATCTCCCTCTTGAGGGCTGATATATATGCATCAACCATGTAGTCTTCAGGCAAGTTCAGTCTCGCCATAACCACATCCCATTCGGAGTTGAAGTCGGCCAAAGAACCCGTTTGTCGGAGATGGGTGAAGTCGCCCTTAGGAGTCTTGAATGGTGGTCCGAAGGCGTCTTGTAGGAGCACCGCATACTCCTCCCACATCGGAAGTCGCCAACGCAAACGCCGCTCGAGGGCTCGATGCCATTGGTAAGTCCTTTCATCAAGGTGGATCGAAGCCATAGGCACCTTGTTTTCCTCGGGTGTGTGGTCAAATTCAAAGAAACTTTCACACCGTAATAGCCAAGACAAGAGATCGCCACCATCATACTTCGGAAATTCAAGCTTGGTAAACTGGGTCTGGCGCGGCGGAGGAAGCTGACCTTTGCCATTACCATAGCCCAAGCGACGATCTTCAAAGCGAGGTCCTTGAAGATTAAAATTATCGAATCTTGTGATAAGAGCAAGAATCGATTCTTCAAGTCTGTCCAGCCTATCAATCGATGTTAATCTCCTATTGACACCACGGGGTTGGTGTTCCAAAGCATCAAGCCGTTTAGCAGACATTTTTAGTCCTATGAACGGTTGCTAACCATGAAGGGGGGAGTAGGAAACGCCAAGGATCGAAAAGCTCTGATGCCACTGTTACAAGTTTAATAACTTGTAATGAGAAATTAAGAGAATTAGGGTAAAGAAGAAGAATTTAGAGGGTTTAAGACAAGAAGTTTAGAGGGTTAAGAGACAAAGAAAGTAGCCGTCAAGAGGAAAAGGGAAACTCCATTATCAATTCAAATGCAAGACCTCCAAATAATATGCCCTAATCAGGTTTATATAATGACCTGACTAGTCTTACACTCAGACCTAATTATAATAAGCTCATTAAGCCCAATGAGCCCGACACATAATAATAATAATAATCCCAAAATATAATATAATCTCAAAACATATAATAATAACCCAATCAATCCCAAAACCTAATAATAGCACAATCAATCCCATTTAACCCTAATTAGCTAATTAATCCCATTAGTTAAGTAATCAGTACTAAGCCCGACTCTACTCAACTAACAATTTAACTAACCTTATTCCTAATTATAATATCATATCACATTCCTTCTGACATATATATCTAGCAGCTGTGCTTTAGATGAAGGGCCTTTGTTGGATCTTTCTAATATTCTTTACTTGTGAATATGGGAGATATTCATGATGTATCTTTTGATGTCAGCTCTCCAAATAATCTATAGTAGTGTTTGGAGCTCTTTTTATCCATTCGTCTGCTGAAGTTTTCGCTAAGATATATTGATAAGTTTACATGTTTTCAGTAGGTTGTTAAAAGTTGGAATTAACTAGTTGGAATAAACTAAGTATTTAAGTTCAGTTATGCATTCATTTGAGATATCAAACTTCACTTTCAAATGTGTTTGAATGAAATACCTTTTGAATAGGTTCTTTTCTGGTTTCTTAAAATGACTTTTCCTAGGTCAGTCTTTGACACAATATAATCCCTTGGTCTGTTTTTATAGGTACTGGTAATTCTCTTTCTTACTTCATCTCGTGATCCGGGCATTATCCCAAGGAATTCACACCCACCAGAGGAAGAATTTCGTTACGATTCTTCAGTTACTGGTGATGGAGGACGACAAACACCGGGCCTTCAGTTTCCTCGAACAAAGGATGTAATAGTAAATGGTCGTACTGTAAGAGTGAAGTATTGTGACACTTGCATGCTGTATCGTCCACCTCGTTGCTCACATTGCTCCATATGCAACAATTGTGTTGAGCGATTTGATCACCATTGCCCTTGGGTGGGTCAATGCATTGGACTGGTATGGTAGTTGACGCGGGTGACAAGTGTTTTTCTTTTTTGTTTTTGTTTTTATGTGTTTTTATTTCTCACTGGTGCTCTTAACTTGTTGCTTATTGTTGTTTTTTGGCTGGTTATTCTATGTGCAGAGAAACTACCGTTACTTCTTTATGTTTGTTTCATCAGCAACCCTTCTCTGCATATATGTGTTTTCCTTCTCAGCTTTCTACATTAAGGTTTTGATGGATAACTATCATGGGACAGTTTGGAAGGCAATGAAAGAATCTCCTGCGTCTGTGATACTTATGGCTTACTGTTTCTTCTCCTTGTGGTTTGTTGGTGGGCTTACAGGCTTCCATTTGTACCTCATAGGAACCAATCAGGTAATTCAATTTCTTAATTCATGCTTGATATTTTGTCTATATTTATTGTTAAGTATGCTTTTTTACTGGATTATTGCTAAGGCCTTGTGTGGTTCAGGTAAAAGATTTCTAATGGATGGAGCAAGGAATGGAAATGAGAATAGAGTGAAAATAAATATGAAAAAAATGATGCTAGGCATATGTGCGAAAGGAAACAATTTCTCGTTGAGTTTTATTCAGTAAAATAAAGAGAAAGGTGAAATAAAAAAAATGAAAATAATTTTAGCAAAAGACTAAACTTTCCTGTTAAATTAGATAATAGTAGGGGCATTTTGACTACTTCATCTTGATCCCATTTTACACAGTAGATTTCCTTCTATATACCTACAAAAATGTCATGCTTACATCTTGCTGGAATCCCATGTTCTCTCCAAGCATTTTTCCTCTGCCATATAATAAATGAGGCCGAGATGAATTCAGAATTATTTGGATTTTTTATTGTCATTCCCCTTTTCTGGTAGAAAGAAGTTGAAAATGTGTAGTGGGAAGCTGGCCTAGCTGGTAGAATAAATGCTAATCCTAAAAGACTTGGTAAATTTATATACCCCCATAACACCTTAAATGTAGGAAAGCCAATAGTTTCAAGTTTTGTCTTTTATAAGCTATGTGCTATTGAGGGTGGATAAACAAGGACAGAATCATGAAAATATAGTTGAATCAAATAGTGTTAGTTCACGAAATAAAGCTGGTCAGCTTTTTAGCTCACATATCTCTGCCAAATGGTGTGCTAAAATGGCTAAACTGTAGTATTTAGTTTATGCCTGATAGGATGGATAGTGCTTCCTGCTCGTATCCATATAATTTACGGTCACACTGATTTACTTCCTGGAAACTAATTCTTACTATTCTTTTTCTACTTGAGTGTCTTCATCACCTTGATTGACACCCCTTGTTTTGCAGACTACCTATGAAAATTTCAGATACAGATCTGATAGCAGAGTTAATGTTTATAATCAAGGCTGTTTTAGTAATTTTCTTGAAGTATTCTGCACCAAGGTCAAGCCCTCAAGAAACAATTTCCGGGCATTTGTTTCCGAGGAGGTACAGAGGCCACCCCCGGCAGTCACTCCCAGGGAACCTGAACCAGATGATCTGGGTGGAGATACCCGTCGTAAGGTTGAAGATGATCTGGATATTGGGGAAGATTTATTGAAGATTTCACAGCGGAGGAACATTGAAGAAATTGATGAGGATATTCGCAGCAGAGGAAGCAATGGAGTTCCCCACAATGCATCTGAAGTTGATTCAGCTTTCGGTTCAGATCATCGAGCCCCATCAATCCGATCTGACATCCGGCATTCAAGTTGGGGAAGGAGAAGTGAGAGCTGGGAAATTGCGCCAGAGGTCCTTGCCAATTCAAATGTCACTGAAAGCAGAAGCTACATTGCTGCAAAAGAGGTAAGATGATGACAGATGGTTTGCCTTCCTTGAAGTTCAAGGAATCAGCATAGAAAGAAATGTAAGATCAGTTGAATTTTTAAAGAGATTTAAAGGGAAATGGGGAGTTGAATTGATTAGTCCTTTCAGTATAAAAACTTAGTTTGGCCATTTTGTTGTAGTCCTAGCCTTTTTGGAAAGCATAGAAATGTGTGCTTGTAATTGTTTGGAGAGGCGGAGGAGTTATATTGTCTGATTCAATTTCTTTATCTTTTCTTTTTCCCCTTACTGTCTAGTATGTGTATGCCATCTCATTTCTGCAGGCTTATTCTTTTGTGTGTAAATACTTTATAGCTAGTTGTAACTCTGAAAAATTTCCCCAACTGTAACGAGGTCATTCGTTCATGTAGATTAGTATCTTTCCAAAAGAAAAAAAAAAGTGGGGAATGATGATTAGATGGACCTATTTATGTCTTCTATGGTCATCATATTTTCTTCTTGAGGTCCTTGCAATGATTTAGTAGTTTCTTGGCTTGTCCGCTGGGAAGTTGTGTTCTATTACTGGTGTTTTATTAATTAAATTTATTACTAGTAGACTATTAAATAGCTTACCAAAGAGACAGACCAACAAAGCAAAAGTTTGTCAATTTGGTGATAAATGGGGCGGTATTAAGTTTGATTTTCTAAATTAATGCATGCTTGATTAGATTGAATATCATTTATTCATTATATAAGTGTCAATATTAGTGGTTTCCAAATATACCTTGAGACAATATTACGTCTAGGATTTATTGCATATAAGTCTAAATCTTCCAAGAATTTACGCGAAAAGTTGCAATAAGAACAAAACTTGCATCTAGTACCTTATAGTACTTAGTTTATCTAGTTCACTAACAAAAAATTGACACTTGGACAATTTTAACTAAGCACTAACGTCATTACTGTTTACGCCAGTCAAGTCTCCACCTCCGCTCATCATCTTAAACCCTATTTTCCATGATTTAGCTTCAATGATGATAGTGAAGAGCGGGTTTGTCGATTGGTGAGGATTTGGTGGCCATCGTGAACAGCTGATCGGCGGCCAAGGATTGTCGCTTGTATTGAAGAAAATAAGGTGTTTTTTGGGTTCAATTTCTTAGTGTTTGTATGAGCTTCCATTCCCATCAATTATCTCAAATTATCTGATGCTTTAGAATTCTAAATCCAAACCATTTGTCCTCATGTTTTTGATGATTTGTCAAACCCAATGTAAGCATGTTATCAAAGGCCAAAACTCTGCACCATCTCGTTGATTTCCATTTTGCCAATATGTGGATTTTTTTATTAATTTATTAAATTTTTATTATACCAATAACATACAAAACATAGTATTAACGATACAATATAGGTTTCTGCTAGTACATACTCCATCGGTCCTATAATATAAAGTCATTTTTTTAATGATTTTGTCCCAAAATATAACGTCATATTTGGTTTTATTTGAGTAATAAATACATTTTTCTCCATTTCACATATGCATTAATTTCTCCACATATTTTCTTTCATCTTCTTTTCATAATTACCCTCTCTCTTACTCATTCATAAATAAGGTCACTTTTGAAAAAATAAAGGTACATTTCCTACAAAATTATTATGTTTAACTAACTTTAACTTATTTTTCAGGAAACCGCAATTATGTTAAAAAGACCTTATATATTGGACGATGGAGTATTAAAAAGACTAATTCATGCTATTAACTTCAAAAGATGATGTAGAAGATATGTCCTAACTGAAAATCTCTTCATCTTTGCTTCCATGTGCATTATCATCTGTGGAGGTTAGATGTGAAGGGGTGAGATTTTGGGGAGAAATCCAATTAGCAATAGGGATTTCTAAATAACTTAAGTTGCATTCACAAACAAATCAATGTGGGTTAGGACCTAGCGATCCTTCCCAAACAGAGGGCTAGGACATAGCGATCCTTCCCACACGATCGGTTAGGACATGGCAATCCTTTCCTTGTAAGGGATGTGGGCATGACGATCCACTCCTTATTGAGAAATGGCATGGCGATCCTTCTTACAAATATACTTGCTTGTGATAATAGTGTATGATTGTGTATATGAATTATATGTTGTTCATGTTAACATATGCTTGATTTTTTTGTGAATGCAACTTGAGTTATTGAGGAATCCCTATTACTACTGAGATTTCTCCATGAAATCTCACCCCTCCACATCTAACCTCCACAAGTGATAATGCACATGGAAGCAAAGATATAGAGATTGTAAGTTAGGATATATTGTCAACATCATGTTTTGAAGCTCATAGCATGAAATATTCTTTTTAATATATACTAGCATAAACATATGTTGTATTATTAATGTTATGTTTTGTATGCTACTAGTATACTATGAAAAGACTTTGTAAATTTATGAGTTATATGTATGTTTATTATGGAAGGTTTTATGTTTGTTCCATCTCTTATAAAATTAAATAAAACTATTGCCTATTGACAGCTCATAGGCTGATATCATTCTCTCCTCCATAATCGCCATCAAATCTGCCATTCTTGATTGTAGTTAGAGGTGCCTTTTTTTTTTTTTATGGCAATTGGATATGCTATTTATGTCCTTATGAGTTATAATAAATGGAGGTGGAGGTAGAGATGGAGATGGAGATTGGAGAGAGTAGAGAACAACAGCGATATTGCTTATGTGTTAAAATATCAAGGTGTCAAGTTTTTATTGGTGAAATGGAGGAATTAGGTATAAGGTACTGGATGTAAGTTTTGTCCTTGCAATAATTAATGCAAGACTGGTTGCTCATTAGAATTTTCAATTAAAGTTTTCAAAGTCTTATTCAGACTTTTCGAGAATCGATCATGAAATGCATTGAAAATCTTGCAAATAGTTTCTTTGAAAAATTTATATGCAATTAAGTTTGTTTAATTTCTACTCATTTTATATTAAATGTCAGTAGTGTTTTCCTTTTTTATTTCTTGTAGTCTTCATAATTATAGGTATGTATCTTTATACTTTTGATTTTTCAAATTGAAAGAGCTACATTATTTGATAATAACCTAACTCTCACTTTTTTTGGCCAAAAAAAATAATATAAGACATAACTGACTTCTTTTGAAGAGATTAATGAAGTTAAATAAATCACTTAATCATAACATATGTTGTATATTATTAGCCGTGGACTTGTTGGTGCAAAGCTATTGATATCAACACTTCGTCAAAAAAAAAAAAAATCCACAATAATTAAATCATCAAGTGCTGGTAAAGGACCAATCTCAAATAAACAATATACCTAGAGGCCGGCCTAAACTAGCAATCATGCATTAAAATTCATATAGTCATCCTCAAGTAGTAATGCAATTCAAAGAAGCGGAAGTAGATAATAGTGCCTAAGAATGAGTGGCAATATACATAACCCTCGCACCAGGCCAAAATAGAAGCTCACTATAAACTCAGTGAGTAGAAGCTAGCTCCTTTCCCTGAGACTCAACAGCCAGACTAGCACCTGCAAAGATTGAGCAATTGGGGGGGTGAGACAATGTCTAAGCTAACACGCTTCCTACTTGCCTACATGCGAGTGTATTCTAGCAAGGTTTTGACCACCATAGATTTGGCCCAAAATTCCCCCTGATTCTCCTATACTTTCTCATTACACATATAATCATCTTCCTTATTGCCCACTTTACACATCAAATTATAATTTTCTTCACATTATAACCACTAATTCAAATAAATTTGTGCTAATCCTATTTATCCAATTGATCCAAAATCCTCAACTTGCCATTAAGACTACATCAATGAATCCTACAATTTATTATCATTTATTCCAACCAAATCCTCAATCATCGACATATTCCCTAATCCATACTCATCACGTAACTCATACCCCTTATTATACTTCAAAATCACTTCAAATTTCCCATAATCATCAAGAATTATCCTTAATCCCTATAATTAGAATTTAGGAAGTTACAAGTTTGATGACTAAGGATTGATGTTGAGATTGGGTATGATGATAATGATAAATGGAAGACTTGATTAGTGAAGAGATAAAGGTAATAGGTGGTTATGCGAGAGAGTAGGGCTTAAAATCACCAAAAGCTAATGATTAGATGTTTTTGTTTCAAGACCTTTTTGGAGCAATGCTAGAAATAAAGGGTTTCAAGAGCCCAAATGAAAATATTTTTGGATAATTCTTTTTTCATTAGAAGGAAGACATCTTAAGCTTTCCAATGAGTCATAATTTGTGGCTTTTGACGATTTGTGGAGTAAGTTATGTAATATTAAAATCAGACCTCTTGTTATATGTGGTTGTTTTGGGCAGTCATGGTAGTATTTCATTTTGAAGGATTAAATGAAAATATTTTTTAGTCATTTATTTTTTATTGAAATTAGACATTCTAAGCTTTCCATAGAATCTTAAATCATGATTTCTGGGGTCTATAGCATCAATTATAAATTTTTATAGTTGACGAAGTGTAGCTATTAGTGACACTCACCATGAGTTTGACAAAGCGAACCCATGATGAATTGTCGATGAAAAATGCTTCTAAGAAAATCTAAGGATGTCAAATAAAACTTGTCAAGGACTTGTTGGTGCGAAGCCACGGTGAGGGTACTATTCTGTCACTTAAAAAAACAACATAATTTGACAGAAATGACGGAAAACAAGAAGAGGAAATGTGAGGTGCAACTTGGGTTTGCTAGGGCACAAATTTTTGAGGTTCCAAAGCCATTTTGAAGCCATTACAATTTAGGTAATATCTTCCCTACTCCTTCCTCATGAATTCTTAAAAATTTTCATGGAGGAAAAACTAGGATTTATAGGGATTTTGAATTTTGGCTTTAGTTCTTTAAGTTCTCTTGCTTCAAACAACTTCTACGACCTAATATAAGGTTTTAATTGGTTTGGTTTGTTGGGTTTTGGTCTAGATTGAATTTTGGCTACATAAACTTGTGAAAGGTTAGGGTTTGAGTAGAATTTCCAATTTTGGTGAAATTTTCTGTAGTTCATCGATTACCCCAGAATTCTTGATGCTATTGGAACGCTTTAATCTGTTTACTTTTTTGAGAATAGAGACATGTGGATTTATGAAGTTAGGGTTTAGACATATAGAAAAAATTGGTTTAGGTTTGGTTGATTTAGTTGTGATTTTGAAGGTTAGAATACCTTATGTTGAGTATAATGATTGATGGAATGACAATCTTGCATAGGCTTGGATTTGGGAATTTGATGTGTTGAAAGGAAGCCTTGAGTAACAAGGATTGGGAATTCAGTTGATTGGGGCCTTGAATGTGGTTTTGAGGATTTGTATATGCCATGTTGATTATGAAGTGAGGATTATTGTATTGGAACAATTATTTATGTTTGGAATTGGGAAATTGGTGGAAATTCCTAAGTTGTGAAGATTGAATTTGGAATTTGAAATTGGGTAATGGAGGTTCATAGAGGATTCTGAATGTAATGGGAGTTGTTTACCTTAATGGGTCATTAAATTTGAATTTTCATTGCCTAAAGTATGTAAATGGGACTTTAGAGGGCATTAAGTCCCTAATTACTTTTTGCCACTTGATTAAACAATTAATCATGTGTTGTGTGATATAATTTGTGTAGAGGATCTATTATTGGAGTTGAGCATGGGGAAAAACACATGTGGTGTGGCTTTTACCTTGGTCTACAAGAGGTGACCACTTTCCACTTATTTTGTATGTTTGTGTCTAGTTTGGGAGTAAATTTCAAAAGCAAATAATATGCTTATTGTGATAAGAATGGAAAATCTTTTCGGTTACATACTATTATGTTCCGTGACCAAGGTTATGATATAGCTTAAATGAGTTATTTATTGTTTTGAAAGGCAAGTTTTTTTATGAATCAAAGATATGCCTTATATAGGCTATTTGTTAAAGTGTCTTGTGGGAGTGAACTTGCATTATTATTAGAGATATATGATGGAAAATTATGAAATGTCATTGTTGATAGTGATTGTGATATATGTACATATGAATAAGAAAAATATTTTGAAACATATAGTATGTTTATGATGCGATTTTCCATCATCAAATCATGAGATGACTAAATGTCATTTATATGCAAAGTTATTGTTTTGGTTTATGCTAATTATGTGCATTTGAAATGACTGTATATTTATCATTGGGTAAGTTATGGTTATAAGCATTGTATGGGTATTTTATGAATGAGGAGTAGAAAAATATGATTACATCAACGTAGTATAGCCTCCGTTCGATGCATGATGGTTTTCTCATTATACATATAGATATATATATTTTCCACATTGCTTATTGATGATTTACCTCGACCTTATGTTGAGAGGCATGTGGACCCCCTGGTTCAAAAGGGGTTTAGACCCATTGTCCAGCATAATGACTCGAGGGTTTTGGCCAACCGTATCATACGCACAATAAACGGTTATGTGACTAGTCAAATGGACATCTCTTTGTCCATGGGTCTTGTTGAGGAAATAAGGCAATTTGGATGGACTGATGGGAGGATAGGATTGGGATACGACACCATTATTTGCATTATCCATAATTAATTATGGTAGTATACTATGGTTGGGTATATCTCTTGAGAAGAGTGATAGGCCTACTGGCTCAAAATCATGATTGTTGTAATCCTCCTAAGGGAGAGGCTCATTGGAGCTAGATTTAAAACGAGAATGATTTGGGAAAATAAAATGAGTTATAGTGTTATATTAAATGATTGTGAAGGAGATTTCATTATGATTTTGGATCTAGATTGTGTATGAATATTTGAATAGGCTATTAAGCCATTTATCATCACCGTGAATACTTTGAGGATAATGGTTCTGAATCAAGCGGTTGACCGTTAATTTTCTTGTTTTACTTCCAATGAGAGAGACCCTTGTGTATATACACCTTTGCAAAACTGTTTGCAAAATGTTAAGTTTGAACAAAGTCAATCCTACCTGACACATCTTACTTGCACCTACTTACCTACTTAATGAATCAGATTATGTGTTGCTGAAACATTCTTCTCACCCCCATTGCTAAACCCATTTTAGGTGGAATTTTCTTGGTATTATTGGGACTTGGCGCCAGGAAGTGATGGTTGGCCTAGGATGAGGCTTAGTCCTGGTTAAGAATATGATTATGTATATTGCCACTTATTAGGCATGTGTTTGCCATTTCTGCATATTCTATTATAAAGAAGTCATTTGGATACCTATTAGCTTTACCATATATGGTTTTAGGATCAGTGTGCTTTCCAACAAGGGCCTGAGGCATTCTTATGTTGTAGTTTTAGTTGATAAGTTCACATGCATGTGAACTCGATTTAGTGGGAGGTTTAGTTTTTCTTAAGGTTACCACTTTGAAAAGAATATGCCTTCAAAAGTGTTTTGAGTGAATTGGCATGAATGCACTATGGTTTAGATTACACTTTGTGAATGTTAAGGTTTCAAAAAGGGTTTCAATGGACTGTCTAATATGTGTTAGTCAATTTGAGCTTATGAATGGACTATGAAGCATAATAATGATATTGAAAAGGAAAGGAAAAGTTTGATATGTATGATTTATTCTAATTATCATGTTAGGAAAAATTTGATATATATGATAATTGTATGCGTTGAGGTTAATTGAGGATGAGACTTTTTGGATTGAGGTGTCAAGAAGTGTGTTGCTTTAGTTGCTTTATTTGAGAATTAATACCTGAATGAATTGTAATTTAAATTATACAAGTTGATTAAAGATATTTATCATGTGTAATTATGGATCATGAAGATTTAGTAAGGAAAGTAAGGAGAAACCGTGGTGAGGAGGCACCCTATGTGACCTCGTCACGGAGAACCAATAGAGGGGGGAGTCCAGTTTCTTGACTCCTAGTCACGGTGAACGATCATTTCTATATTGCATTTGCTGCCTCATTCACCACACCGGGCGAACACGTCAAATTTAAAGCTGATCTATTCGAAAATAGATAAGCAAGTGAGAAGAGAAAGAGAGAGGGTCGAGAGAGAAGGGAAGTGGCTTTGCTAGGGCAAAGTCTTTGGGAGTCTTAGAGCTGGAATCAAGAATCTACAACTTAGGTAATATGCTCCTCCCTTAATGTTAGGAATTGATCTGCGTTCAGTTTTACTGGAAGAAACCCAGAGCGAAAGGATGTAGAAAGAGACCCAGCTATAAGTAGAATTAATCTGCATTTTTGTATATTTTGATTAGTTACATGTATGTTAATGCCATTTATGCTGTAATTAAGCATGCGAATATGTAATATCCTTACTCAGTTTTGCCATGATCATGTGCCAAATAGTTACAGTTACAGATTACAGCTTACAGCTAATCAGTTTTGCAAAGCATTATTCTCATTGGCTTGTTTTGCATGCACAGTTTTTACCATGCATTATATACTAATTGTTATTATTACTACTGAGATTTCCCTAAATCTCACCTCCTCTTTCTATGTCCCACCCATAGGAGCAAGCACTTCCAGAGGAAAGGAGAAGCTAACGGAGAGTTAGTTAGCTAAGGAAAGGAGGTAAAGAAGTATTTTAGAGCTGTAGTTAAATTCTCCTATTTTGGTATGTATGTATAAGCTCCATAAGGAGCCACAATAACTTAGAGACCTCCAAGAGAACAAAGAACCTAAACTCTGCTCCAAGTAGAAATCTATGATTACAATTAGATACTTATGAATGCATGTGCATATGTTTATGTGTGGTAGCAATTTCGTCAGGTTATAGTTTGATTTAGACTGTGGGACTTTCTAGGATCATAGTACACGTCCTAAGCTTTAAATCAAATATTCATACATAATTATTGGACATGTAGATTAAGAGATATTAGTTTTACAAGTTAGGCTTAAAATGAATGTCATTATGTTTGGTACCTTTTATGTTATGATGTATACGGATTATGTATGTATTAGTCAGTCATGGCCAAGTTGAACAAGTATTATTATATGTAAGTTATGTTCTATTTTTTTGGGTTCCAAATTTGAGTTATGTTTGTTCATGGATCAATTTGAGATAGTAAATGAACTTCTTTTACCCCGAAATATTTATTTAAAATATTAGACATAGAGCAATTTCTAGAAACCTAAAAATGAAATGAATCGGAGTCGTATACCTCCAATTAAAAATCACAGAATCAGACAGATAATTCTGGACATGTGAGCAAAGGTAGATTAGGAAAATCAATAAACTATATCATATGGGTCGATGCATGTTCTATTTGATATTTTTCCCAGATAGAGAACTCTTCAAGTGTTAATTTGGGGCTTTAATCTTGTTAAAATCATTTTTATGCAATTAGTTATAATTTTTCAAAGTTATTGGAAAAGTTTTCTGCATTTCACAAATTTCCAGAAATAAAGAAAAGTTTGAAAAAGTTCTACTTTTGATGTTCTAAATCTCATACAAGCTTAAATAAGTTTCTCATTGCTAATCTAGCTTGGAAATGAGTCCTAAAAGTAGGGTGTTATAAATCACATGTGTATTTTTGAATGTATTTAATGGAAATTGTGACTTTTGAGCCTAATTTGGAAGCTCATGGTCACTTTTGATAAAAAAAAAGCACTTGATGCAGCGTGAACTTTTGAGAAATTCACATGCGTATTTTTGACCCTTAACTCTTCTTTAATTTATAAGGACATGACTTATCAAATACATATCTCCATTTTAAAACATTTAAATAATACTGGAAAGACTCTTTCTTTGACACACCCACACACAATTTTCGCAACATAAGGGCAACCTGTTTTATTCATGATGCCAATACACTAATTACAACAAGTACTTTCTACATAGGATCATGCCCCTATTTTTTTCATTTCATATAGTCAGAAAACTCATTTATTTCTAAATAGATTTACTATGTGTTATTAGGAAGAGAGTTCATATTGAAGAAGCTCCATCTTTTCACTTTTAGTAAGAACTTCTTATGTCATTTCTTTTCTCTCTCTTCCTCTTTTCATTTGCTTGTTTTATTGGTCATACATGAAGTGCATAAACAAGAATTTTGTACCTTAAAACTGTACATTATAGTAACTCTTGGGTGGCAGTTGGGAGCTTGGATGATAGACTTGTGATAAGGGATATAGCATTCATCAAACTCAAGCTTGTCTACCCATGATGTGCGTTGAAATATTGTTCTACACGAGTCTTCTGTTACTTCTATATTTTATCTTGTTATAAACTAGTTTTTTTTGTTTGGCTAAAATTGTGTGCTTGGATCCAAGGTTGTAAATTTTCACTGTTGGATTGAATGAAAATGCGTTTTGGCATTTGTACAAGATGGAGTGACATGTTTGGCGTGACTCGATGCATTGTATGTGGTGACTAGTTCTGGGGGCACTCAGATGCAATTCAATTTCTTTCTCTATCTCAGTTCACCTTTTGAACTGTGCAGATATACTAACTATGATATGAAAAGCTATTACTATGTCATTTGAAAGCATATCATAGTTAGAAATAGATTTCTACATACTTTAAAAAATGATATCCATAATACAAAAGGAAAACGTTAAATAAAAGGGATATTATGGACATAATATCTTTTCAAAATATTAAGCTTTAAGTAAACCATCACTACTGCAGAACAGGGTTTCCATGTCACTTTTTCAGGGGACGTTGAATCAAGTGATGTGGAAAATTGGACTTTTAACGTCACAAAAATATGTGACATGGAAAGTCAGAGTTTCCACGTTACATATTATAAATAAAGGGATGTTGTTTTATACTTTTAACGTCACAATTTAACCAGTGTGTGATGTGGATAAATATGAAGAAGAAGAATTTTGGTCAAATTTTTTAGAGAAACCACGTCACACATTATAATATGTGTGACTTGGTTTATTTTTTTTTAAAAACATTCGTTATTTTCTTTTGCTTTTCCCCATCTGTATATACTTACATTGCAAATGTCACAAAAACTCTACAAATATAGATCAACAGATATATATACATTATACACAATTCTAGCAATGTACAGAGCATACTCACAAATGAAATCACCAACATAGGCCGGGCCAAAGAAAATAAGTTGAATTAAATGGAAGGAAATAGATCACCAGCACATAATTGCCAATTCAGATTTTTAATTAACCAACAATGAAAGGAAAAATTGAGCAATATGTTCATGAAGCGAATCAACATCTTCGACCGTAAATGAGTCGGACGTGTCATAAAATGCAACAATAATAGATGCTATGATCAATGCAAAGTTAGATAAAACATCTATATTTATGTATTAATTGTATGAATCATATAATAAGCTATAGATAAGAATTTTATACCTGTGTGAAGGATCCGGTAGGGTAACTCTCAATAATGTCACACATATACTTCATGACATAATACCCACACTCCTTATTCATCGGTTGCTTGGGGCACTTTATAAATCACAAGAAATAGTATAAATGAATAACAAAGTAAATAATATGTCAATTGACTAACATTGAAGGAATTTAAATCAAAAGTACTTACTTTAGGTCTTTGAGTCATGATGGCCTCATTCATTCCGTCAGTATCTTCCACAAAATGCCATTGCTGAATGCCCCTGAAATGGAACCAAAATTAGCACATATACATGAAAATAATTTATTTAGCCTAAAGTAAAAAGACATTAAAACTACTTACTTCGATAAGAGAGTTTTATAATAGGAGATTATATTACGCTTTAAGGAGTCAAACCAAACCAAACGATGTTGTCTGGGGCAAACGACAACTAATGACCAGTGTTCACTGAAAGATATTAAAAATATTATGTCCAAACGAAAACATAACATTTGTAAATGTGCATAATGATGAAAAGTTGGAAAAAGGTAATAATCACACTTACTCTTCAAGAATAAGCGCCAAACAGATAGATCCCTGATTCTCTAACATTTGATGTATGACATAAGCCAGCATCTCATCCTCATACCTCAGCTTGTCCTCCGGGGTGTTGAAATCATCTCTCCTTGCTAAGGCTTATGGATTGAAGAATCTGTATTGTCCCCTGCCTAATTGGTTTCACAGCTGGTAGAAGCACCTATCGTAGAATAATTGAAATTATAAAAGGATAGAAGTAAGAATATTGTAGAGACATAAAAAGTAACAATCAATTACATAGTCGCTAATTCGAGCCAACTGAGGTCAATTTCGTCCATCTCAAAAACTCCACGATATCTCTGTCACCAACAAGCCCAAATTTGTATGTACGATCAGGACTGACTACTCCTGGAGGCATCCTAAGGGATGTGTAGTGCATAGTTGGCTGCATCTCCCGCAGGAGTTGGAGAGAAGGATAGTTATCTGAAAAGAACTGCGGGCGATGAAAAAAATCAATGTTATATATTCTTACAAACTGTAATATATGAAACAAGCAATATCAAAAATTAAGTGTGCATACCACATCAATCAGCGCCTTTTGTGGAGTCTTGTGTACAAATTGTCTAGGCCACAAGATGAATGCCCCGATTACCTATTCTAGTCTGGTGACTTCCTTATCGGGAAAGGATACAGCTGTCCCCCTCTCATTCTTTAAGACAGTTGTAATAGCCACCTTTACTTGGTCTTCTCTCATATTAGGAACAAACAGATAGATAATGATAAAACATACCAAGATATCTGATCAACATTGATCCTTAATGTCTTTTTCGACTTCCCTCCAATCGTCAACCAATATGCTTACTCGGTTCCTTGCCACAAAACTGACGTAGCTCACGAAAGTCGTGCCAATTTCCTCGATAGGATTCATGTTGTCGTCAAATTCCACACTGATAGGTTGCACATTTGTCCCTTGACGGACAACAATGTCATTGAGCTCCGTCGGACCTCTTACCTTTCTTCAAAGGGGATCGTTCTGTTGCTCATTGTTAGAATCGTCCACCATGTACCTATTAACATATCAAAGATGTGATGAGTCACAATGCCACAACTTTCACAAAACCAAAACAAAAACATTAACAAGAATTAATACATGATAATTCAAAAAGGTTCTCACTTTATGTGTTATCCCATATCCCCTCACAATGATCATTTCTAGAGGCAAATTGGTCATCATCATCTATAACTTCAAATTTACTTGGTTTAGGTGGTCCTACGCACAAAGGTGGTATCTCATCAAGATCTAAAGTGGGAGCACGGTCCTTTTGCTTTTTCCTTTGCAAGACTATGGCAATTGCTTATTTGCAGGATCTGTTACATAGAACACTTGTTTCGTGTGACTTGCTAAAATAAAAGGCTCATCTCTGTACCCAACCTTGTGAAGATCAATTGAGATCATACCAGTATGGGGATCAATTCCAACTGTGCTATTGTTAACCCACTTGCATTTGAAGATTGGAATTTTGAACTTGGTGTAACTAACTTCCCAAATTTCTTCAATTACCCCATAATATTCCAAGGAAGCCAATCGTGGGTTTTTATCTTTTGAACTGGATAAGTGCATCTCTTCGGCTACCACCATCACACCATTGTTTTGCATGATGCTGTTGCTGTCTTGAGCCTTAGTGTAGAAAGAATAACCATTTATGTCAAAAGAGCCCTAAGTAACAACCTCAAAACGAGGCACTCCGGCTAACCATCTTATTGTATCCAGCCCACCAGTCTCCTTTTCAACATTCTCCTTGAACCACCTAATGAATGTCCTGTTATGCTCGTTAGAAATCTGCATGCCACTCTTTTTCGGGTTCTTTTCTTTCAGGATCCTCTTATACTCGTCCAAATAAGGCTGCGCTTCTTCCATATTATTCAAGATGTATAGGTGTGCTTGTAACACCTCTTCACGGCACATAGTTTTCACTTTGACACCCCGTACCCCCTTACCGATCCCATCTTCATGTCAGGGGCTTTCCTCAACCCCTTTTAGATACAATTTGAAAAAATCCATTGCCTCCTCAACTAAGTATCTTTCAATTAATGTGGCGCATCGCTCATTCAATTAATTAATCCAATTAATTAATCCTCAACTAAGTATCTTTCAATTAATGTGGCAATCACTCTTAGTCCAGTTACCTAATTAACTAATTAATGTGGCGCATCGTTCATTCAATTAATTAATCAAACAGCCATAACTCGGTAGTGAAGAATCATGATAAACATGCAAAGAGGCTCTCTTTAGAAGTAAATCAAACCATCTAACGTTAGACCTCGTGTCTAAACACAATCACACATGTATTCAACATATTCTAGAAATTCAAAGGAGATATAAATGAAGCATATCTATGGCATGATATCATAAAAACAACACTAGGTTCATACATGTAAAAAAACATCGCTTGATTACATGCATGACCAATAGAAATTCCAAGACAACTTGTTCCAAAAACATATACATATACCAAAACACATGGAATTGAAATACATAGATGAGATTGGATAAGAAAAGAAACTAATAACTCCCCATTAAAGACGTTGAAGCTCCGGTTGCCTTCCTCCATCAAGATCCCTACAAAGGTGCTTAGCCACTCATGCTCTCGAGCAATATGGACTGGATTTTAGAATTGGATGCCATGAGAGTGTAGTGGAATGGATGAATTTCGCGCAAGGAGGAGAGAAGAGAGGAGGACGAAAAATTTGAGAAAAGAGGCATAAATTTTCATTGGTGGAATATATACAACACAAGAGGCAACCCAAAACCTTCCAAATTGGCCTAGGATGTCCTATTCTTACTAGGATTAACAAATAGGAAAGGTTTGGGGAAAAAATTATGGGACGAAAGAGAGAATGGGTAAATAAATATGGAAATTCGGATTCTCCCTCTATGGCACATGAAACCACTCAAAAACTATCCAAAATGGCCTCCGGTTGACTAATTTGGCCTCCCATAACATATAGGAAAGATTTGGGGAAGACCCAAGTACTCTCTCTCAAGAAATCTAGCCAAAATAGGAAGTTGTGATTAGAATAATCATTTAGGAAACTTCTTATCCTCAATCAAGCCTAGGGTTGCCTATTCTTGTAGAAATAACAAAAAGGAAATATTTTAGGCAAACCCAATCAACCAATACAATAGGAAATTTCCTATTTTGCAAAAGTTTTCTTTTTTGTAGAAGTTTCCTATTTTGCTTTGTTCTTGCTTTAACCTTTATTCTTTGTACCTACAATGGAAATTTTAAGCACATGTGAAGTATTTCAAGTCCAAAAACAATAAATGCATGAGTTAAATGCCTAATATGCTCAAATTATAATGAAGATACAATTAATTCCTTAAGTATGGACCATACATGCAATTGTACTAAATTCCCATTGAATTCTCCTAAATTGAATTCTAATTTCCCATTATTAGTGGTTAAAATAGTATAATAATCATGCACAATCATTCCCCCACACTTAGACCTTTGTACTCCTGGACAAAGATAGACTCACAATGGTAAAGGCCTAAGATAATCAATGATCTTAAATTGGAACAAGACATGTTCAAGGCATATAAAGGAGAGAACTATCAATGCAAGTGAGAATCAAATAGAAACTAGTGAGCACACTCATAAATATTTCGCACAATCTCGACATATGGTTTATTCACTCTTTACTTGCTTAATATGCAACTCACAATATGCTCGCAACAAATGCTCAATCTCCACTATACACACACAAAGAATCAAGAGGACTTATAATTATGGTAATGGAAAAATGTCATCCATGAGTAAGAACTAAACCACTACAAGCATCCTTATTATTATTTTCTCTTCTTTTCTTTTCTTCTCTTTATTTTGTTTTTGGATTTTTTTATAATCTATCTTAAGCTGTTGTAGATCTCTTTTTGACATGACTTTGCACATGGGTAATGCAATGCTGGTTACTCAGTCACTCCAACAAAGCATCAAGAGACCTTCGGTCCAACTCATAACTCTCTTTAACTTGACCATTTGACACGAATGCAAATATTGGTGATGAAGTGCCCCCGGTTACTAAGTCAAGCTTAGAAAGCCAGCGAAGTTATGCAATCATAGCATTTAAAACTTGGATGCAACTTTATAAATATGCTCTACTCATGCAAGACATCAGTTGGAGGTAGAAAAGATGGATATATGGATATATGGAATGAGTGCCTCTATCATGTTTATCATGTATGACTAAAGCAACTTAAACTAAGAATTGAGACAAGTTCAGAAATTAACACATTGAAGCAAGGTTGCACTCAAATTCATTTCGTCAGAAACAACCTCACAGCAAGGATGAGCTCACAAATTACCATTCAACAATCAATTAACCCAATAGTCTCCACCATATATACCCTGAACATAGCTCATATCCAACTTTTGAAAATTGTAAAACAGAGGTAAAAAAACATTGCAAAATCTATCCAAAGTCCAAGATAACAAAACAACCTAAGATGGGTCTCTTATTGCACAAGTTTTCAAAAAGTAGGGTGAACTAGGTTTTCATAAAAACATTTTGAAAAGCACTTGAATTCACTCTTAAAAAATCTATTATGACAAATGCGACCCTTTGTGCATAATAAACAAGTCAAGAACAACTTCAAGCCAAAAATTTTAAAAATTAGTTCAAAAACATTCAAAGTTCACCCAAAACCACAAATCATGGGAAATCATACAAGAAAAACTCAAAATACACATCTACCCCTCAACACTTAAAAAAAAATTGTCCTCAATGTTTAAAATACCATACTATCAGAGACCAAAGAATAACAACACCTGTAAATGTGGGCAACCATCAACAAAAATATGGGGAACCAAAAAAACAAAAACTGTTGAACTTTGAATTTTGATGATAACCAAACATGGCTTAGGTTATAGGTTTATGAGATCTTAACTTAGAGAAATTCTTAGAAAAACTATTTCTCAAAATCTAAGTTAAGCAATCGATTGAAAGAACAGGAAATCGATTGGAGAATATATTATGCAATCCATGACTGATTGCACCATATTTTTATACACTTTTCATTGATAAAATCATTAGATTATTGCATGTTCTTGGGGGTAGTTGCACCTAATTAGGGTAATTTCCTACTTGTGCACATTTTGTTGGAATTTGTTCTAGCCAAAGGCAATTTGGGCGTAATTAGCATGATTTATTGTTTAACCCATTTTCAAGAACATTTTGATGCTACCTTAGGTCCATTTAATTTGTAGATCATGGAAGAAACATGCCCAAATTAAGGAGCCAAATTGCAGCGAAGAATTATGGACGGAGCGGAAGAAGAAAGGGAAGAGAGAAACAGAATCAATGTCTCCTCGTCGCGGCGAACACACGACGAGGAAGACAAGAAGAGGCAGAACCAATGTGAGTTCGCCGCGGGTTTCGCCGCGGCGAACTCCCAGCAAGTTCCAGAGTGTATGCTGGCTCGCTATGGCTTTCGCCACGGCGAGCCCACGACGAAGTCCCCAGAATCTGCAAAAAATCTGACTCGTTTTTAGGGTTTCTAGGGCAGTATAAATAGATCCAAACACCCCCACCTTCAGAATCTAAGCCTCCCAAGCACGAAATTGAAGAGCTCTCCTAGGGTTTCACTCATCTCCTTCATTCCTCACTCAAATCTTCACCATCCTCACTCAATTTCACCCCCTCTCTTGCTGATTTTCTGGTTTTTTCCTCTCCCACCTTCCATCTCTTCACCATTTCTTCCCCATATCCTTCCATTTTCGTCCAGCCATGATGTCTACACTTGGGAGGGTGCTTGAGCACGAAACTTCATCAATGAGAGGCTAGAACTTTGGTGCTTTGGTGGTGTGAAGGTGGCTTGAGCTTCAATGGGCGAAATAGGGGAGTTATTTGTTTCCTCATGCTCTTTTCCTTATGTATTGAGTTTTATGGCTGCATTTCTCTTGTATATTTGGATTGGAGACATGTTTTTCCTCTTTCATTGTCTTTAAATTGGAATATTTGTGTTGGATATTGAGTTATGTTAATTGAATGATGTCTATGTTTGAATTTCCTATTGGGTTTGTGATGCTATATGATTTTTAGTGGTTGCTAGATTGTGTAGCTTAATTTATCCAATTGAATGTTATGGTTGCACATTCTTGAGAGGAATCGGTTTTCAAAACTCATGTTCCAACACACACCAAGTGGAGCTTAACACTAACCCTAAGTAATGGCTAAGAAAGTGGTCGCTTGATTAGTCATTAATTAGGGCTAGTGGACCCCTAGTGGTTGCTTGGGGATTTTTCAATTATACTTGGTGCATCTTTTAACTCCCAATATCAATTTTAATGAAGCATGAGAGCCACCGAAACACTACCAAAGCCCATTTTATCAATTTGCCTTAATCCAAATCCTTTTTACTCATCAATCGAAAATTACCAAAAAGAAGTCTTTAAATTCTCACTACTTTTATCAAATGACCTTTTCAAAACAAAAACCCATATCTTTTATTGTTTTAATTACATTTAGTTAAGTTAGGTAGTTTAGAAAGACTCCTCAAGTGAGACGATCCGGGATCGCACCACTATAGTGCAATCCTTGGTTAACAAATAATTTTGCATTTAACCACCAAGGCGATTAGGAAAAAGGTTAAATCAATGGCGTCGTTGCTGGGGAGTCATTTTTGACTCCCTAGGTTAGCTAAGTGTCAATTGAAACTATTGACAAGGGGTAGGAGTCATTAGGATTAGGTTTAGGTCATTTGCATATTTAGGTTAGCTTACATTTGCTTGTTTTGTTTTGCATCTAATTTTCCTTGAAAATACCAAAAACATTGCTGACTCTTTGTCCTTGATTGACTTGTAATTACTTGACTTACCATACATCCATACTTGCATACATACCACACACTCGCACACATACTATTACACTTCATACATATCATACACATTTCATATACATTCCATACCATACTCACTTGCATCATCATTCATCCATTTTTCCTTGAATTTGTGCAAGTGCAATTTTGTCTGAACCTTAGTCTACACTTGTTGTCTGCGCCTTGTGTATGACTCGAGGGAACACTAGAGACCAAGAGCTTTACCCTGAATACCCAGAAATTGAGAGACACCTTACTAGATTGAGAAAGACACAGAAAAGGGAACCTCAGTTACATCCTTGATAGTTGAACACCCATCTTCTTGTGAGTTAAGCATTGATAGTGATCCAGAAACTAATAGTGATACTAGAGAAATGGAGGGGGCTCACCATATTCCTGAAGCCCACGTAGAGCCAAATCTAGGTGGTAATGGGGGAGGACAAGTGTTTAATGATGGTGAGCAACCAAGAAGAAGAACCATTAGGGATGCCACCACAACCAACATTGACCACAACCCATTCATGAATGCATTTCCCACCATTAATGCTGACCATAAAATTAAAGGTTTATTGATACAATCCTTACCTAAATTTTATGGTTTGCAGGAAGATGAACCACATGACCACTTGGACGAAATTTTCATACATTGCAACACCATGAAACCAGCGAGAGCAGAAGTGGAGGATGTTATGTGGAGAGTGTTCCACCTCACTCTGGAAGGCAAAGCGAAACAATGGTATATGAGCTTACCCACTCTCAACCCATAAGCCCTAGCCTCTTGGGGCAACTTGAAACAAGCTTTTCTGGCGAAATTTTACCCTGCCACAAGAACATCAGCAAGGAGAAAAGAAATCAACTCCATTATGCAAGAGCCGGATGAGTCTCTCTTTGATTATTGGACAAGGTTCCAAGACCTTTTGAAGAGGTGTCCACATCATCAGATTCTGGATGAGCAGTTAGCCCACACTTTTTATGATGGGTTGATAGAAAGAGACCAAGACAAGTTGGATGCGGCCGCCGGTGGACAACCGCATGAGCCAATGGGAGACTAAGAGTGCCAATTTGGAGGACTATGTTATGAAGCTCTCCAACTCTTTCAATGAGCTTCAAGCCAAGACAAGTGGCCCAACTCCATCCAAAACGGTCATCAACCCTAAGTCCTTAAATGCTATTAATTTGAGAAGTGGGAAATCACTAAACCCCATCCCACTCAAGAAGAGGGTTCACTTTGCAAGTAGTGATGAGGAAGATGATGAACCGGTGGATGAGGAAATCGAAGTGGAAAGCCCTACATGGAGCCCACCATTGAGCCCAATGAAGTTTGTGCAATCCGAAAGTGCTAAGGAGAGAGAACTCCAAGAAAGGAGAGCATTTACTCAAAAAGAGAAAGTGGTGGAGGACCCTAAGGCACAACCTCAAGAGAAGAAAAAGCGCACAAAGCAGTTGAGCATTAATGAGAAAGGAGAATGTAGCACACAAGACACCTTGGCCGAACCTCCGGCCAAGGAGGTAACTATCTCTCAATTTCCTTTTCCTCAAGCTTACTTTAGAAGCAAAAAGAAACATGATGAGGTTGTTGAAAATGAAATGCTTGAACTTTTTAGCAAATTGCATGTGAATGTGCCTTTCTTTCAACTTGTGAAATCTATGCTTAGTTATTGTAAATTCTTGAAAGAGTTGTGCACCAATCAAAGGAAGTTTAGACCAAATGAAAGGATTCAATTGAACCCTAGTGTGTCGGCTTTGTTCAAGCCTCATTTGCCGGTCAAGTGCAAAGACCTTGGATCATTTATGATCCCTTGCATGATAGGGAACTTGACGGTGACTAATGCATTGTTGGATTTAGGAGCGGTCATTAATGTGATGCCTAGTGCGATTTTCAGTTCTTTAGGCATTACCGGTTTAAAAAAGACAAGTGTGATTTTACAATTGGCCGATCGCACACTCCGATATCCACAAGGCATCATTGAGGATATACTTGTTAAGGTTAAAGACTTAGTTTTTCCCGCTGATTTCTATGTTCTTGACACCGCTAGCGAGCCATGTGAATCGACTATCATTCTTGGTAGGCCTTTCATGCGGACCACCAGATCGGTAATTGATATGAAAAATGGTTTGATAACAATGGAGGTGGGAGAACATAAGATTAGCTTTAACATGTATGAAGCAATGCGGCACCCCCATGAGGACTATTCTCTTCTAGATGTGAGTGTGATTGACATTGCTGTGGAAGATGCCATTAAGGAGCATGAATTAAGCTTGCATTCATATGATTACACATTTGATCTTGAAGCTTATGACTCTTATTTTCTTCCCTACCCTCTGTTCATTCTTTTTCTTCCTTAGGTGATGACGTGTATGACCTTGACTCACTTGTAGTTAATTGTCTACTTTCTGTCCCTTTGGATTTTTCTTTGATTGATAATGATAATGCTAATCTGGATATGAGCTCCACTAACATTTCTCTGATGAGTGATGATATTTCTTTGGAAGATGGTAGTTTTCTTAATGTTTTAGGTCATAAGTTGGTGAAGAATGTGAATTTGAGGTTGGAAGCCAAGAGTTGGCCAATTTGAGCTCAAAGGGTATAGCCCTCACCCCAACCAAAGCCACTTCACACTTGACCTTTTTTGGACCGGATCACCATGTGGTAAAAGGGCCACTTTCTAAACCCTCTTCCATTGATTTTAATCCTAGACCTAGGATTTCTTCCCACATACTTAGATATTTGAATGATCTTGTTACAAGTTGTGATGTAGGTGTTGTGGATGACATTTCCCCAAGGCAAGTCGCTGCGATAGATCAACCAAGCGTTGATTCGGCTCTTGGGAAGACTAATGCACAAGTGATAGAGTCTAGTGAACCTAGTCCACCTTTTCCAATTGGGTTTACAAAGGGGAGTTCTTCTTACACTTTAACTCTTCCTACTCTTGTTCCTCTGTTTTGGAACCACCCATTTTGGAATTAAAGCCTTTACCAAGCAATCTTAAATATGCTTTTCTTGCCCCCAATGACAAATTGCCGGTTATTATTTCTAATACCTTGAGTGCAATTGAGGAGGTCAAATTGCTTGATGTTTTGAAAAAATATAGCAAGGCTTTAGGTTGGACATTGGCTGATATTCCGGATATGAACCCCGCTATTTGCACCCATCGAATTTTACTTAAAGAGGATTCTAGGCCTCTTAGGCAACCTCAAAGGCGGATTAACCCCCTCATTTTGGATGTGGTAAAAAAGGAGGTCATAAAACTCCTAAGCGCTGGGATCATATATCCAATCTCGGATAGTGAGTGGGTTTCGCCGGTCCAAGTGGTACCTAAGAAGTTCGGAATCACTGTTTTGAAAAATGAAAACAATGAACTTATTCCAACAAGGGTGCAAAATAGTTGGCGTGTGTGTATTGACTATAGGAAGTTGAATGATGCCACCCGAAAAGACCACTTCCCGCTTCCATTTATCGATCAAATGTTGGAACGGCTTGTGGGAAGAAGCCATTACTGTTTTCTAGATGGTTATTCGGGGTATTTTCAAATTCCTATAGCACCTGAGGACCAGGAAAAGACCACTTTCACTTGTCCATTCGGTACTTTTGCCTATAGGCGCATGCCCTTTGGTTTATGCAATGCGCCGGGCACCTTCCAACGTTGCATGATAAGCATCTTTTCTGATATGCTTGATGATTGCTTGGAAGTTTTCATGGATGACTTCATTGTTTTTGGTGATTCTTTTGATGTTTGCTTGCATAGTTTGGAGAGAGTGCTCGCTAGGTGTGTCGAGAAGGATTTGGCTCTTAATTATGAAAAATGTCATTTTATGGTCACACATGGCATAGTTCTAGGCCATCTAGTCTCTAGCCGAGGCATTGAGGTTGATAAAGCTAAGACCGAGGTGATTGCGTCCTTGCCTTATCCCACTTGTATCAAAGAGCTCCGCTCTTTCTTGGGACATGTAGGCTTTTACCGACGCTTCATCAAGGGTTTTTCCCACATTGCATTACCTCTTTCTCATTTGCTGCAAAAAGTTGTCGAATTTGTTTTTGATAGTGAGTGCAAAACGGCTTTTGAAAATCTAAAGAAAACTCTTTTGGAGCCTCCTATTCTTCTTGCTCCCGATTGGTCATTGCCCTTTGAACTAGCATGTGATGCTTCCAACTATGCGGTTGGCGCCATGCTAGGTCAAAGGAGCAATAAGACACCACATGTTATAGCATATGCATCTAAGACTTTGGACTGTGCACAAAGGAATTATACCACCACTGAGAAAGAACTTTTTGCCATAGTTTTTGCATTAGACAAATTTAGACAATATTTGCTACATTCTGTGGTTGTCATTTATACTGACCATGCAGCTATCAAATTTCTGTTCACAAAGCCACACTCCAAGCCGAGACTTCTTCGGTGGACACTCTTGCTGCAAGAGTTTGATTTGCATATCAAGGATCGAGCCGGCAATGCCAACTTGGTAGCCGACCACTTGAGTAGACTCCCAGAAAACACCAGGGGAGTAGATCTTTCTGACTTAACATGTGATAATTTTCCGGATTCCTCTTTGTGTGCAATTGATGTTGAGGTGCCTTGGTATGCCTGTTTAGTTAATTATCTTGTTTGTGACCTCACCCCGGATGACATGTCTCCTTTTTAGGTGCAAAAATTAAAGAGAGAGGCCCAACACTACGTTTGGGATGAACCACACCTATGGAGACTGTGCAATGATCAAGTAATCCGGAGATGCATACCGGAATCCGAGTCCCTAGACATCCTTTCTGTTTGCCACTCGATGGTTTATGCTGGCGACTATAGTTCTAGGAAAACCGCTAGGAGGGTTTTAGATGCCGATTTCTATTGGCCTACACTTTTCAAAGATGCCTATTCCTTTTGTAAATCCTGTGATAAGTGCCAAAAGTTTGGGGGGAGTGTGACAAAAAAGACATGAGATGCCCCAACGACCCATCCTAGTTTGTGAGATTTTTGACATTTGGGGGATAGACTTTATGGGACCTTTCCCACCTTCTTCCGGTTTCACTTATATCCTACTTGCCGTAGACTATGTCTCTAGGTGGGTAGAAGCTATCCCGACCCAAAATGACGATGCACCCACGGTCTCCAAGTTTCTCAAGTCTAACATCTTTAGTAGATTTGGAGTACCAAGAGGTTTCATAAGTGATCGAGGAACCCACTTTTGCAACAAGCTTCTTGATAACTTGCTTGCTAAGTATGGGGTGTCCTACAGAGTGTCTAGCTCATACCATCCCCAAACAAATGGCCAAGCAGAGGTGTCCAACAGGGATATAAAACACATTCTTGAAAAAATTGTGAAGCCATCAAGAAAAGATTGGAGTGATCGACTTGAAGATGCATTATGGGCATACCGGACCGCATTCAAGACACCCTTAGGCATGTCTCCATACCGGTTGGTTTTTGGTAAAGCTTATCATTTGCCGGTTGAGTTGGAGCACAAGTCCTATTGGGCAGTCAAATTATGCAATATGGAGTTGGATGCCGCCAGAAATGAAAGATGCCTTCAATTACAAGAGCTTGATGAACTGCGCCTTCAGGCATATGAGAGCTCAAGGCTCTACAAAGAAAAGACCAAGTTGATCCATGATGGCAAGATCTTTAACCGCAACTTCAAAGTTGGTGACCAAGTTCTTATGTACCAAGCCCGCTTCCGCCATGGTCATGGGAAGCTCACATCCAATTGGTTCGGGCCGTACAAAGTAACAAAGGTCAACAAGTATGGGATGGTGGAGCTCATTGAAGAGGAAATCGGGAAAGAATTTGTATCAAATGGGCATCTCCTCAAACTCTACCATGGACCGGTTGCAAAGCCTTATTGAGGCCAGGTTGCTTCTTCTCCTTATCTTGTTTACTTTCATGCATCTTCTCCTTATCTTGTTTACTTTCATGCATTCTGGACTGGCTGGTTGATATTTTACTGACATTGCATTGAACAAGTGTGGGGGTGATTGCACCATACTTTTATACACTTTTCATTGATAAAATCAGTAGATTATTGCATGTTCTTGGGGTAATTGCACCTAATTAGGGTAATTTCTGACTTTTGCACACTTTGTTGGAATTTATTCTAGTCAAGGGCAATTTGGGCATAATTAGCATAAATTATTGTTAACCTATTTTCAAGAACATTTGATGCTACCTCTGGCTTGATTTTACTTGTAGATCATAGAAGAAGCATGCCCAAATTAAGGAGCCAAATTGCAGCGAAGAATTCGGGACGGAGCAGAAGAAGGAAGTGAAGAGAGAAACAAAATCAATGTTCCCTCGGCGAACTGGCGGCAAGAAAGACCAGGGAGGCAGAAGCAACGTGAGCTCGCCGTGGGTTTCGCCGCGGCAAACTCACGGCGAACTCCCCAGCAAAAGCTCCAGAATAGATGCCAGCTCGCCGTGGCTTTCGCCGCGGCGAGCTCACGGCGAGCGGACCCAAATTCAGACAGAAGCTCTTGTTGCTCGCCGTGGCTCTCGCCGCGGCGAGCCGACGGCGAAGTCCCAGAATCTGCAGAAGTCTGGCGCGATTTTAGGTTTCTTTGGAGGGTTATAAATAGTTCCAACACCCGAAAATACAGATCTAAGCTTCCTCAGGTCCGAAAACCAGCCCTCTCCTAGGGTTCCTCTTGTTCTTCTTCATTCCTCACTCAAATCCTCTCATCCCCACTCATTTCCACCTCCATTATTGCTGATTTTCTTGTTCTTTCTCCTTCCACCTTCCATTTCCACTCCACATTTCCTTCTATCTTCTTCATTCATGGAAGCTATCATCATGGGTCCTCTTGGGCACGAGTTTGAAGATATGAGAGGCTAAGTTCTTGGTGCTTTGGTGGTGTGAAGGTGGCTCTAGCTTCATGGACCAACATAGGGGAGTTTCTAGTTTACAATTTCTTATTTCCTTTGTATTTGGCTTATACTCTTTTGTATTGGTCTTGTATTTGGATTTAAGACTTGGGATATGTGGTTGCTATCTATGTTTGTGAACTATATTGTGTATGCTTTGAATTGAATGTGATTGAGATACAATTTCCTATCTACTTGTGGTTGTATTCTTGGTTTTAGCCATTTTAGTGGTTGCTAGTGGTTATAGTCAATTTCTTCCATGCATGATGATGTGATTGCACTTCATGAGAGTTAAATTGCATTTGTTTCAAGGCATTTCACAAACCAAGTGGATCTTAACACTAACCCTAAGTAATGGCTATGAAAGTGGTTGCTAGATTAGTCATTAATTAGGGCTAGTGGACCCCTAGTGGTTGCTTGGGGATCTTTCAATTAGACTTGGTAAATTAAACTCCCACTTATCATTTTGAAAGAAGCATTTGAGTCACCGAAGCACTACCAAAGCCCATTTTATAAAATCACCCCTAATCCAAACTCTTCTCACTTTTCACTTATTAATCTAAAACACCAAAAACAAGTAACTGCTTTTGTTAATAGCTTTAGTAAATGAATCTTCAAACCAAAACCCCCGTACCTTTTTATTGTTTTAATTGCATTTAGTTAGTTTAGGTTGTTTAGAAGGACTCCTCAAGTGAAACGATCCGGGATTGTGCCACTTTACACAATCCTTGGTAATTATTGTGATTTTAACCCCAAGGCGTAAGGAAAAGGTTAAATCAGGGGGAGGGAGCATCCTAGTAGAAATTAGAAATTAGGACTTTTTCATTCAATATAATACCCTACGCCATTGAAGCTTTCTGTCATTTTCACTTGTGATATGCATTTGTCCTATGATTTGCATTTTTCAAACATGCCTACTGTTGATTGCACTTGTCTCTTCTTCTCTCCCCTTATGTGTAGGGACGTGTTGTGCCCCAATCTTACGATTAGACTTCGTAACTTTCCTCTTCACCAGGGATAATTCAATTGGTAGTTTGGTAATTTTCAACATTGAGGACAATGTAAATTTCAAGTGTGGGGGAGGGGACTAGGTAGTCTTACTACTTGATCTATTGATTTTATCATGTTCTGCCACATTAGAGAAAATTTTTAAATTTTTTGTCAAATCTTTCAAAACCAAGGTAAATTTTGCTTCTTAGTCTTTTATTGCGATGGAGGGTCGCATTCATTGCAATAGAGGACCTAGTTTCATTTTCTACCCATTTTTAAAACTTGTTTTGTGAAAATCTAGTGTGGCAACAATTTTTGAAAAACCTTGGAGCAAGACTGGACCTTACCCTTTGATTAATGAGCTTAATGAGCAATGGGAAGAATTCAAAGAATTATGCATTTTATCCTTTCAATTTTCAAGAGCTAGTGATGAGTTATTTTCAAGCATATGCATTGTGTTAATTGGCCTTGCAATTGGATGTTCAATTGGTAATTGAGGTTAACCTTGTTGTGAGATTTTTGGGCCTAACTTTCATTTCAAGAGTGTATACTTGATTGATCATTCAATTTCTAGAACTTGTCTCTACTCTTTGTCAAAGCTAAAATTGCATTCATGCATGAAAATGATTTAGGCATTCATTTCATCATCCCATTTTCCCAAACACAAGCCCATAACATGACATTTTCCATTGTTCACCCACTTTGAGCCATTCCTTGGTTGTAATGCATTAATATGAATTTTCCATTGAAGCATTGAGTTTGAGCCTCTTTTGTTTGTTATTAATGCCATGTATACATATACATGGAAAGAAAATCAAATAGAAAAGTGTGCATAAAAAAAATAAATAAAAAAAAAGAAGAAAGAAGAAAGAAGGTTTGAAGAATAAGGCATTTCTTGATGTGGCATCGTTATTGTTGAAATCATACTATCATATGCTATGTGCCCTAATAGTAACATTAGATTGCATTTCAACCTTTCCTTTTCCATAACATGCAATCCATCTTGCCTTTTCTATCATTTCAACCCTACAAGTCCTTTTGATTCATACATGATTATGCATGAGTGAAGACATTAGAGTAGTTACAAGCTTATGGCAAATTGTTGTTTGAGCAAGTTGAGTGTGAAAAAAACCCCACATAAGGTAAGGAGAGTGAAACACTATTATCTTGAGAGTCCTCTTTGCCGTTGCTTATCCAATTGCTTTGCCAATTCTCCCTTTGCATATTCTTGATCATGATTCATGCTAGCTTGAGATTATTGATTGGTTAAAACCATTCTTCTTTGCATTGTACCCTTTGTCCAGGAGTACAAAGGTCTAAGTGTGGGGGAAATGATTGCACCATATTTGTATACACTTTTCATTGATAAAATCATTAGATTATTGCATGTTCTTGGGGGTAGTTGCACCTAATTAGGGTAATTTCTGACTTGTGCACATTTTGTTGGAATTTGTTCTAGCCAAAGGCAATTTGGGCGTAATTAGCATGATTTATTGTTTAACCCATTTTCAAGAACATTTTGATGCTACCTTAGGTCCATTTTATTTGTAGATCATGGAAGAAACATGCCCAAATTAAGGAGCCAAATTGCAGCAAAGAATTATGGACGGAGCAGAAGAAGAAAGTGAAGAGAGAAATAGAATCAATGTCTCCTAAGCCACGGCGAACACACGGCGAAGAAGACAAGAAGAGGAAAACCAATATGAGTTCGCCGTGGGTTTCGCCGCGGCGAACTCCCAGCAAGTTCTAGAGTGTATGCTGGCTCGCTGTGGCTTTCGCCACGGCGAAGTCCCCAGAATTTGCAAAAAATCTGACTCGTTTTTAGGGTTTCTAGGGCAGTATAAATAGATCCAAACATCCCCACCTTCAGAATCTAAGCCTCCCAAGCACGAAATTGAAGAGCTCTCCTAGGGTTTCACTCATCTCCTTCATTCCTCACTCAAATCTTCACCATCCTCACTCAATTTCACCCCCTCTCTTGCTGATTTTCTGGTTTTTTCCTCTCCCACCTTCCATCTCTTCACCATTTCTTCCCCATATCCTTCCATTTTCGTCCAGCCATGATGTCTACACTTGGGAGGGTGCTTGAGCACGAAATTTCATCAATGAGAGGCTAGAACTTTGGTGCTTTGGTGGTGTGAAGGTGGCTTGAGCTTCAATGGGCGAAATAGGGGAGTTATTTGTTTCCTCATGCTCTTTTCCTTATGTATTGAGTTTTGTGGTTGCATTTCTCTTGTATATTTGGATTGGAGACATGTTTTTCCTCTTTCATTGTCTTTAAATTGGAATATTTGTGTTGGATATTGAGTTATGTTAATTGAATGATGTCTATGTTTGAATTTCCTATTGGGTTTGTGGTGCTATATGATTTTTAGTGGTTGCTAGATTGTGTAGCTTAATTTATCCAATTGAATGTTGTGGTTGCACATTCTTGAGAGAAATCGGTTTTCAAAACTCATGTTCCAACAAACACCAAGTGGAGCTTAACACTAACCCTAAGTAATGGCTAAGAAAGTGGTCGCTTGATTAGTCCTTAATTAGGGCTAGTGGACCCCTAGTGGTTACTTGGGGATTTTTCAATTATACTTGGTGCATCTTTTAACTCCCAATATCAATTTTAATGAAGCGTGAGAGCCACTGAAACACTACCAAAGCCCATTTTATCAATTTCCCTTAATCCAAATCCTTTTTACTCATCAATCGAAAATTACCAAAAAGAAGTCTTTCAATTCTCACTACTTTTATCAAATGACCTTTTCAAACAAAAAACCCCATATCTTTTATTGTTTTAATTACATTTAGTTACGTTAGGTAGTTTAGAAAGACTCCTCAAGTGAGACGATCCGGGATCGCACCACTATAGTGCAATCCTTGGTTAAAAAATAATTTTGCATTTAACCCCCAAGGCGATTAGGAAAAGGTTAAATCAATGGCATATCAATTGCCTATCGATTGGGGACTTTCAATCGATAGAAAGAATGAATAATCGATTGTAGCACAAAATCATTCTTAGTTATCAGACTACAATCAATCGATTGATTGTAAAAGCAATCGATTGGGACTACAATCGATTGGAACTTACTTTGAAATCAAGGATTGTGTAATCGATTAAAGCTTAATCAATCGATTGAGACAGGACAATCGATTGAAGAATCAAGGAACTGATTGACTCACTCTGTTTTTATTTGATAGCTGACATTTCAATCAAGTCATGTAGGTAGCAACCTGAACGAACTTGACGGCAATCAGTTGACGGCCAGAAACACCAATCGATTGATAGCTCTTACAATCAATTGGAAACTGAAGATTTTCAAATTTGTTTCTTCTCTTATGTCTAACTATCTTTATATTGCAAGATGCACTTGTTGCTATTTCAGGTAGTTTACGTTAGACACAAAGAAACACAATCAGAGAGTCGTTACTCACAACAATCTAGCCTTTTGGCACAGTACACTGAACGCAGAAAAGAAGAAAAGAGAAAACACACTCAAACTACACTGGAGCATTAAATGCAACTGAGAATCATCATCAATCTCCAGAACTTCATCTCTCTCTCTCAGCATTGACAATAAGAGCATAGAGACTCAGATACTCCAACGGGCAGAAATTCTAAAAAGACTATAAAAGGAGTTAATGTTGACATTGGTTGGTAGAGAGCATTAAGTGAAATCCAACTACCTATTTTCTACGACAATCGATTCAATCTGAGTTCTCTCATATTATTTATCTATTGAGTGATTTCCTTGCGATAGTAAGATCTTGGAGGAAAGGGGTGTATTCTTACAAGTTGTAAGGGGGAGTGATCTGTGAGAAGAAGTTCTTACTGAGAGATCACTTTTAAAGGCACTCAAGAGCCTGTTTGAATCTTGAGGATTAGTGGAACCCAATTGAAAGTTGAAGAACTGGACGTAGGCCAAGAGTTTGGGCTGAACCAGTATAAATTCTGATTCATCCGGCTAAGTTTCTGAAAAGCACAATTCACCCCCTCTTGTGCAATACTGCCAATTACAAAAACAAAATCAAAACAAAACAAACTACTATTCTACTGATGAATCCCTTTCCTCCACACTTAAACTACACACCACATCATTCAGAACAACATCAAATCAATTATGCAGTGTAAAGCAAAAGAGTAAAGGAAAGGGACAACGTGGCCTTAAGTAGGCTTTATTGCAGCACCATGGTATACCTTAAGGAGATGACCATTAGCTTGGAACATGCTACCAGTCTCCTCATCCACAAGGTCTATCATACCATATGGATTAACCTTAGTCACACGATACAGCTTGAACCAGTTTGATTTCAGCTTACCATGACCATGGCGATAACGGGCTTGGTACATGAGAACTAAGTAACCAACTTTAAAGCTCTTGTTAACTAGATTTTGATCATGAAGCAATTTGGTCTTAGCTTTATATATCCTCGAGCTCTTATAGGCATTGAGTCGCAACTCATCTAGCTCTTGAATGTGTAGAGCTCTCTCTTTGCTAGCTGCATCCATCTCTATATTGCAGAATGTCACCGCCCAATAGGACTTATGCTCAACCTTTACCAGAAGATGACAACCCTTACCATACATCAACCGGTAAGGTGACATCCCTATAGGTGTCTTGAATGCAGTGCGATAGGCCCAAAGTGCCTCATCAAGTTGCTGACTCCAATCAGCCCTGCTCGGCTTCACAATCTTCTCAAGTATCTTCTTTACCTCATGATTTGACACTTCAGCTTGCCCATTCGTTTGCAGGTGGTAGGGACTAGAGATTCTGTGGGCAACCCTATATTTAGCAAGCAAGCCATTGAGAAGCTTATTGTAGAAGTGGGTGCCTCTATCACTGATTAGGGGCTTAGGAACTCCAACCTACTAAAAATGTTAGTTTTCAAAAATTTAGACACAATTATAGCATCATCATTCCGGGTAGGAATAGCCTCAACCCACCTAGAAAGGTAGTCAACAACTAGCAATATATATGTAAAACCACGGGAAGGTGAAAAAGGACCCATAAAATCAATACCTCATACATCAAATGGCTCACAAAACATAATAGGTTTTTGAGGTAATTTGTCTCTCTTACTCACACCCCCGCCCAAAACGTTGACATACACCACACGACCTAACAAAATCATAAGCATCTTTAAAAATAGAAGGCCAATAAAAACCAAACTCTAAAATTTTTCTAGCGGTTTTCTGTGAGCTATAGTGCCCTCCACATACAACTGAATGGCAAGAAGTGAGAATTGATGTAAATTCATCGTCTAGGATACATCTCCTAATTACTTGGTCCTGGTAAATCCTCCAAAGGATAGGATCATCCGATATGTAGTGTTGGAATTCCTGCTTCAGCTTCTAGGCCTGAAAAGAAGACATATCACTAGGAGTGAGTTTGCACACCAAATAATTAACAATAGCAGCAAACCATGGTGTATCAACAGAAAATAACACAAAGAGAGGAATCAGGAAAGTCATCACAAGTCAAATCAGAACAATCAACTCCCCCTATGTTTTCTGGAAGGTGGCTCAAATGATCTGCTACAAGATTGGCACTACCCGCTCTATCCTTGATCTGAATGCGAAATTCTTGGAGCAAAGTGTCCAATGGACCAATCTTGGTTTAGAATGTGTCTTAGTGACAAGGAACTTCACAGCTACATGATCAGTATAAACCACAACAGAAGAATGTAACAGATATGACCTAAACTTGTTTAGAGCAAAAACAATGGCATACAATTCCTTTTCAGTGGTAGTATAATTTCTCTATGCGGTATCCAAAGTTTTAGAAGCATATGCAATCACATGGGGTTGTTTATCACTTCTTTGGCCCAACATAGCACCAACTGCAAAGTAAGATGCATCACACGCCAACTCAAAGGGTAAAGACCAATCTGGAGCAACAAGTATAGGTGGTTCAAGTAGCTTATTTTTCAATGTGGCAAATGCAAGTACACAATCATTATCAAACACAAAATCTACATCTTTCTGTAACAATTTAGAGAGGGGTAAGGCTATCTTAGAAAAATCCTTGCTGAAGCGCCTATAAAAGCCTACATGTCCCAAGAAAGATCGAAGATATTTTAAGCATGTGGGATAAGGCAAGGTCGCTATCACCTCAGTCTTAGCCTTGTCAACTTCAATACCACGACTAGAAACAAAGTATCCTAATACAATACCATGAGAAACCATAAAATGACACTTTTCATAATTTAAAACCAAGTTTTTCTGGACACATCTAGCGAGTACCCTCTCTAAACTCTCTAGGCACGAATGGAATGAATATCCATAGACTGTTAAGTCATCCATAAATACTTCCATGTAATCACTGAGCATAACAGCAAAAATACTCATCATGCATCTATGGAATGTGCCTGGCGCATTACATAACCCAAAAGGCATGCGCCTATGTGCAAACATACCAAATGGACAAGTAAAAGTTGTTTTATCCTGGTTCTCTGGCGCTATAGGAATTTGAAAGTACCCAGAATAACCATCCAGGAAGCAGTAATGACTGTGACCCGCCAACCGTTCCAACATCTGATGGATGAACGGGAGGGGAAAGTGGTCTTTTCTAGTGGCATCATTCAGTTTCCTATAATCAATACACACTCACCAACTATTTTGCACTCTCATGGGAATAAGTTCATCATTTTCATTTTTCACAACAGCAATTCTAGACTTCATAGGTGCCACCTGCACCGGTGAAACCCACTCGCTATCCGAAATCGGATAAATTTTGCCATCACTGAGGAGTTTGGTAACTTCCTTTTTGACAACATCTAAGATGAGTGGATTCAACAGTCGCTGCGGTGGCCTAAAAGGCCTAGCATCATCTTGCAATAAAACACGATGAGTGCAAACAGTTGGGTTTATACCCGAAATATCTGCCAATGTCCAGCCAATAGCCTTTTTATACTTTTTCAAAACATCTAACAATTGTGCTTCCTCGCTTGCCATCAAATCACTAGAGATTATCACAGGCAGCATATCATCAAAAGAAAGAAAAGCATACTTCATATTACTAAGTAAAGGCTTAAGTTTAAGGGAAAGGGGTTTAACAATCAAAGGAACAAGGGAAGGCAAAGCAATAGGTATAGAAAAACTTCCCTTTTTTGACCTACCCACACGACTAGGACTAGGTTCAACATACAACCCTGATCACTTGGCCATTGGTCTTCCCAAGCGTTGAACCAACTACTGGTTGGTCTATCGCAGCAACTGCCTTGGGGAAAGCATCATCCACACTCAATTTTTTTCCTCCACTCCGCACACATGTATCACTTTGCATAACAAGATCATTTAAATAGTGCAAGGTATGGGAGGAGATTCTAGGTCTAGAAAGTGAATCAACAGACGTAGAAAGGAAAGAAAGTGGCCCTAAAGCCACATGAGAAGTAGGTCTGATGGGAGCAGTGAGAGTCATCGTGGCTGGAGTGAGGGCTATCCCTGGCAACAATGCCATTGATTTGCCACCTTCCTAAATGCCTTGGGGTGCAAATACAAAATTAAATTAACTAAGGATTGCACTAGTGGTGCTTTCCCGGGTCATCTCTCAAGGAGCTTAATGAACTAACCTATGAAAACTAAATGCATGAAAAGCTATAAAAATTTGGGGTTTTTGTGATTTTGATTTGGAAAACTAAACTAAATATTTTTGTGATTTTCTTATTTATGAGAAAGCAAATAAATTGGTTTTGAAACTTATGAGATGAACATGAGTCTCTTGATGAATTGGGCAACCGTCCTAGCTTCTAAAAGAATATGGTAGTTCTAATCCGAGTTCTAATGATAAAACCTAAGGCAATCGCTCTTAGTCCAGTTACCTAATTAACTAATTAATGTGGCGCATCGCTCATTCAATTAATTAATCAAACAACCGTAACTCGGTAGTGAAGAATCATGATAAACATGCAAAGAGGCTCTCGTTAGAAGTAAATCAAATCATCTAACGTTGGGCCTAGTGTCTAAACACATATACAATCACACATGTACTCAACATATTCTAGAAATCCAAAGGAGATATAATGAAGCATATCTATGGCATGATATCTTAAAAACAACACTAGGTTCATACACAAAAAAGAACATAGCTTGATTACATGCATGACTAATAGAAATTCCAAGACAACTTGTTCCAAAAACATATACATATACAAAACACATGGAATTGAAATACATAGATGAGATTGGACAAGAAAAGAAACTAATAACTCCCCATTAAAGACGTTGAAACTTTGGTTGCCTTCTTCCATCAAGATCCCCACAAAGGTGCCTAGCCACTCATGCTCTCGATCAACATGGACTGGATTTTGGCCTTTAATCATCTTAGTCAACTCATCAAATTTATCGGGCCTAGTAGGAACTATTTGATTTGAACTTTCACCTTGGCCTGAGTGATTAAATGGCCTAGGTGCATCACTATCCTGCCTCCATGATAACTTAGGGTTTTGATGCCAATCCTCATTATAAGTATTGGAATGCGGATCCCATTGTGGATTTCCACCTCCCTGGCATCCTTGGAACATGGCATTGCAATCCTCATACTGGGAGGTACAATTACAAGATACATGCATAGCAGATCCACAAAAATCACAAGAGGGGGCTACAAGTTCGTTACCTGTCGCGTATCCTGACGAAAAAAAAGGACCTGAGACACGGTCTAGAATAGTATTGAGCTTAGACTCAAACTTCTCCAACTGAGGAATGTGGAGAGAAGTGGCCTCAACCCGATCATTGTCCTAGACAGATCTCCGAGATGTACCATGCTACTACTTAGCAAGGGCTAGCTTGCTAACTAGATCCCAACCCTCCTCAACAGTCATATCAATAAAGGAACCACCAGCAGTAGAATTCAGTTTGTCTTGCTCCTTCTTACGCAACCCATCACAAAAATTTTAAGCACATGTGAAGTATTTCAAGTCCAGAAGCAATAAATGCATGAGTTAAATGCGTAATATGCTCAAATTGTAATGAAAATGCAATTAATTCCTTAAGTATGGACCATACATGCAATTGTACTAAATTCCAATTGAGTTCTCCTAAATTGAATGCTAATTTCCCATGATTAGTGGTTAAAATAGTATAATAATGATGCACAATCACCAACTAAGCTCAAATGGAACCAACTCTTAAGTCACAACGGAGTCACATGCAATTGAATAACACAATTAACATCAAATCCAAGAAGGCCTCAGGTATTTGTGCCAGAAAGTAGACCGGTCTTAGACAAAATATAACATAATTCATAGTTATCCAACAAATATAAATAGAATATACAAAAGCAACTTAAATATGCCTAGAATATGTGGCAATATACAAATCTCCAATTTATAAACCAATACTAAACTCACTATAAGTTAGTGAGCATTAATTGGCCCCTTCCTGTTGTTCCTAGAATCAAGATTAAGCACTTGACGAAGTGAGACTGGTTTAACCTTTGCCTAATGTGCCTTGGGGGTTAAAATCAAACTTAAAATCCAAGGATTGCAATATAGGTTGCATCCCCAAGTCGTTTCACTTGAGAAGTCTTTTTATTCTACCTAAATTAGCTAAATGCAGTTAAAACAATAAAAAGCATGAGGTTTTGGTTTTGGAAAATCATTTGATTAAACTAGTGAAAAATGCAAATACTTGTTTTTTGTAATTTTATATTAAAGGGTGAAAAGTGTTTGGATTAGGAGGAATTTAATATAATAGGCTTTGGTAATGTTATAGTGGCTCTCAAGCTTCATTAAAATTGATGTTGGGAGTTAAAGATTCACCAAGTCTAATTGACAAATCCCCAAGCAACCACTCGGGGTCCACTAGCCCTAATTAATGGCTAATCTGAAAATTGATTCCTCTCAAGAATGTGCAACCACAACATTCAATTGGATAAATTAAGCTACACAATCTAGTAACCACTAAAAATCATATAGCATCATAAACCCAATAGGAAATTTGAACATAAACATCATTCAATTAACATAATTCAACATCCAATACAAGTATTCAAATTTGTAGACAACTAGAAATGAAAATCATGTCTCAAATCCAAATATACAATGAGAAATGAAACCACACAACTCAATACATAAGGAAAAGTACACGAGGAAACAAATATAGTGGCCAAGAATGCCCATGGTGGCTGCCTCCATGAATGAAGAAGAATGAAGGAGGAATATAGTGGAAATGGTGAAAGGAAGAGGAATAATGCTGAAAATCATCAAGATTGAAGGTGAAGATGAGTGCAAATGATGAGGATTTGAGTGGAAATGATGAAGAACAAGAGAAACCCTAGGAGAGCTCAACTATTTCGAACTTAGGGGGCTTAGGGAGTGAAGTTTCGGGGCTGGGCACCACTTATATAAGCCCCAAAACCCTAATATTCTTAACAACAATTTTTGCTGTCACGACTTATTCGCCGACAAAGAGGGGGAAACCCTCTTTATGTAATTCACCATGGTGGACACTTGTGTGTTGCAGCAGACAAGACAAAGAGGTCTCTCCTTGTTTTGTTTGCCTCTAGTCCTCCCTCGCTCGAATGCTCTCCCAATTTCAGCTCATTCTTCATGTAATCTACGATACAAGCCAAGCCAAGTAGAATCAAATTTCCTTGAAGATTGGTTAATAAATTATGCCTGAATTGCCTTTGATTAGTATAAATTCCAACAAAGTGTTCAAAAGTCAGATTTTATCCTAATTAGGTACAATTTTCCCAAATATATGCAATATTCCAATGGTTTTAACCATAAAAAAGTGTATAAAAATATGGTGCAATCAGAGCAAATATCTCGATAACTTACAATCCTACTTGCCCTACATGTGCATGTGTGTTACCAAGGTACCAAGTTGGACCTATGCATATAATTTCACAATATGTACAATAATCATGTAACATCATCTCATATTGAATCCAAAATCCTTCAAAATCGAAATCATATATATAAATATATCCTTTCAAACATTTTACAGACCATAATCAACAACTCCTAGCAAAAAAGGTTCAACACACAAGCCAAAATGACCGCCATGGGAGTCATTAATTAGGGCCTATTACCTACACTTAGGGAATGAGGTGGAACCAAATTCCCATGCCATCCTATCTCTGGAGAACGAACACAATTAGTCCCTGTGAGCCATCGGCATACCTCATCACATGGTGGTAGTGGAACCAAATTTACCGGTGCGCCAACAAACACAACAATCATCCATCCAATGAAACAACAAATACATCACTAATCAAAATTGACATATAGCCTTCCCATAGTTTCAAAAATTCATGGCATGCTCAATTCAAAATCAACATATATATATCTTTGAAAGTAACAGGAAATACACAAGAGGGAGGTGAATTATGTATCTTAAAAATTTGAAACACTTTAAAACAAAAGACTCAAGATTTATACTGGCTCGGTCCTAACTCTGACCTACATCTAATTCTCCAACTTCTGTTGGGTTCCACTGTGATCAACTTTACTCCAAAGATTTTTATCTGATGTGTTTGCATACCTCTTGCTGGTTTAAAACATTATCTAGTGTGTTGGCATAACAGCTCTCTGTTCTCTCTGCTTTTCTGTGTTCTGCATGGCTTCTGTGTCCAACAGAACTTTCCTATAATAGGCCAGGCAAAAGTTCCAGAAATGTAAAGTTAGTTAAGCATAGGAAGAGTAATTAAATTTGAACTTTCAATTTATCCATCAATGGCCCGCTCAGTAATCGATGGCTCCATATGCCTCTTAATCGATTGGTATTTGAGCATTATGATTTTCTTCAAAGTTTCCCCTATAATACTCAATGGAAATATCAGTATTAAATTGAAGTTCAATAATCAATGGTGATTCTGCCTATTGATGGATAGTGAACAATCGATTGGACACTAAAATGCTCGATGGCTCCTGAAATTTTCTAAGTTAAGGTATCCATTGATTGGGCCATTCTCCATTGATTGTTTACTATCACTCAATGCTCATAATTAATGATCGCTTGTTTTCTACCTAGTTTACTTTAAGTTTTCATCTTAACACTCAATTGAAAGTAATGCCAATCGATTAGAATGTATAACACTCGATTGAAGCTTCAACACTCGACTAGTGCTATATAGGTTATCGATGGAAGCTCTTCCAAACAATCGATTGTTGCACAAGCTATTGATGGTTCTTAACTTAGTTTTCAAAACATGGTTCAAAACATTTTCTAAGTTAAGAGATCTATGATTTTCATAGCCTAAATCATGTTTGGTTATCATCAAAATTCTGAGGTTCAACACTCTTTTCATCATATGGTCAACCACAACAATGCCATTTCATTAATGAAAATCCACAAGACAAATTATATATATATATATATATCTCAAAATAGTCATTTCATAAGCAGTTTCACATATTCTCATGTTCAACGATTCAAGAGTTGAAAGAGTTCACAATCCTCTTACTAACAAAACACACACACACACACACACACACACACACACATAAAACAAACGGAAAGTGGTTACCACTTGATGCCAAGGAAAGATTTACCACTAGTGAGACTTCCCTGTGCTCAACTTCAACAATCAATCATCTACACAAATAATCATATGCAACATATGATTAATTACTTAATCAAATGACAAAAACACAATTAGGGACCCAAATCCCCTCTAAAGTCCCTATTGGGCACTTTATGAAATCAAATTCCATTTCAAGGACCCATTATGCTAACCAATGCCCACTAGACCCACAATCATCTATAATCCTCAATTCAACCCATAGTGAACCCAAATTCTCAATTTCTCCAATAAGCAACTTTCACATCAATTCACAAAAATCAAAATTCTAAGCCTTAATGACTATTCCATCCAACTAACCATAATTTCATAGTCATTAAAACCTATTCCAATAGCTAACACCACCCGAATTTTTCAATTCACCAAACCTAAATAAAATTGTCCATATGACCAATAAAAATGTCAAAATTCTAAATAACCCAAATCTCACCAATCTTACCAATTCGACACCATCCATTGGCATCATCAAGCCCATTAGAATCATCAATTTGCATAAAAACAACTTAAAATTCGAACTTCACTTCAAAACCTAACTTGTCAAAACTTTAAATAGTAAAAAATCATGTTAGGCCAAAACCAAATGAACTAAACCATTTAGAATCATCTACTAGTATTATTGAGAATATGGGAAATAGTAAATCCCAAAACATTCCTTGAATTTTTGAAAATCCCAAAAAAAAAACCTAGACGTTCAATACTTTGAAGGGTCAAAATTTGTTCCAAGCCAAAATCCAACAAATTAAACCATTCAAAATCATTTATTAGCATATTTAAGCTCAATGGAATCACCAAAACTCAATAAGAATCTTGAATTTTTGAAACCCCCTTAAACCCTAGAATATTAAAACTTTGAAGAGCCAACTTTCATCCCAAACCCCATTTCAACAAAGTAAACCAATAGGATTGTTTATAATGGTTCAAAAAAGGATTAGAAGCAAGAAAAACCAGAAATTTGGCTAAATTTTGAAACCCCCAAATTTTCCCCCATGAAAGCTTGAAGAAAAGCAGGGAAAAGGAAGAAAAAAGAGAGGAAAAATATTTACCTAGTGGAAGAATGCTCAAAACCACCTTGAAGAACTCCAAAAACGGTGCCCTAGTAGATCCTCAAACGCCTCTCTCGAACTCCCTCTCAATCTCTCTCGCATTCTGTCTAAAACTCGCCTATTTCTAACTTAATATCGCATGTTCGCCGTGGCAAACATATTTGTTTATGCGGTGAACAACTCAGAGGCTTTTGGGTCTCTTTGGCTTGTTTTCCGTGGTGAGCAAGTTTGTTCGTCGTGGCCAACAAGGCAGCTAGCATCATCCAATTTCAAAAATTTATAACTAATTTCACAGACCTCCAAAAATTAGAAATTAAAACTCTATGAAAACCTTAAGCTATCTGTGTTCCGATAAAAAGAAATGAATATAAAATTTTATTATTTGACCCTTAAAAAGGACAAAGTCTAAAGACCACCTAAAACTCCAGTTTAAAATGAGGGCTTCAACTTCAAAATTGCATAACTCACTCTACAAGTCTCCAAAATTCATTAACTAGGATTCTTTAGAAAGCTTATATGTTAGCTTTCTGATTCCAAAAGAATCATTCAAAAGTAATATCATTTGCTACCTCAAAACTTTTTATTTCTCAACAATACTCTAGAAAATCTCAAACATAACTTCCAATCATAAGCTTAGTTGTATCTAATCCTACAATTCTCTTGTATAACTAATTTTCCTTTATTCCTTTACCAATCAAATCATCCATTCCTCATTATTACCATTCTCAATCGATAATCAAACTCATAACCCTAATTACTTGCTCATAGAATCGCCCATTTCTTAGCTCAAAATCTAGGATGTTACACAACCCACAGGACTGGATAGTTGAACCCATATTACTGGATCTAGATGTCACTAATAGTGACAGAAATTATGATGTTTTGAATGGCGACTGATGTCGCCACATTACCAATGGCAGCTGCAATGACAATAATGGAGGCAACCACCGTGACTTAACCATCATCGTTGATGTTATCGATTGCCGTCATCATGTCACCACAGGCGATATAATTTTTATCTAAATTGATAATATAAGATTAAGAACAAATATTTCAGACAAACTTTTTTTATATATTTTGTTGTCAAATGTAATTTTTCAAAACTTGTTTTAAACAACAGTTTTGAAATAAATTTCTTTTAAAAAAATGAAACAGGCCTTAAACAACAGTTTTGAAGTAAATTTCTTTTAAAAAATGAAACAGGCCTTGCATTTTCTCTGTTCCACTTGATGGTACTATTTTTTTGAAGTTTCTGGGCTTAAGGGAAAGCTATATATGAAGAGATGAGTAAGATATGCCGATTCACTTAACGTCATCCTAAGTAACTCTTCCTAAAATCTTATCCTCTTTGTAATTTCGTGGTTTAATTTCTTTTCATTTCCATGCATTTACAAGTTAGATTGAGTGCTTCAATTGAAATTTACACATGCTACAAGCCTCTGCTTCCTCTTTGTCAAAACGGACATTTTGCTAATTATATGTAGATCTAATTTGATGTTGCCTGAAATTTGGGAATGTCTGAGGCTATGCTAAAGGATTTGATTCTTCAAATTTTTTTGAAACAACCCTCACTATTGCTAATACTTTCAAATATAATCTAGATAATATTTTAATTGGTTTGCGCAAAAGTGTTTATAAGAACCTTGGATAAGTTTCTTTTAGTTAATGACACTTTTTATTAATTGGTCAGTTTAATTAGAAACTACCTTATTAGTTGTATATAATTATGTTGTTATTCTCTAATATTAGTATCTTAAATATACGAATTGTGAGGCCCAATCTTGAAGTTTTAGAAAAACATCCCTAATAAGAGAAAATCAATTGGTTGGTTTAGTCAAAATCTCTTATGAACTTTATTAGTTTGAATAATCCAATTAGATTTCTCTCCCCGTGCAATGCACGGAGCGACATGTATAGGTAAGTATGGAGTTCATTTAAGATTTTAAAGACAAAGATTAAAAGAAAAGAAAAGAAACTAAAAAGTATATTTATATGAGTAAATCTTTAGTCATACATGGTAGTTTAAATATTCCTCACCATAAAAGAAGAGCACATAGACAAAAATTGACACTCCTCCTAAATATATTAACCAAAAGTTTTGACGATGTGATGTACATGTAATAAAATAACATATGTAATAAAATGAAAAATATAGTAAGGAAAATGAAAAATAATTATAATTTAATAATATATGTAATAAAATAATTATTAAAAAATTCTTATAATAAAAGTAATTAACAAAAATAATATTTAGTATAAATACTAAATATAATGTAATGTATATGAATATAAAAGATTATTTATATAGAAATAATTGAATTATTAATATGTAAATTATATATTAATAATTAACAAATATTTCATAATATATTAAATTAAATATAATGTAAAATATATATAATATCCGATATAATTATAATAGTGGGACTTTAAATATTATAATTGCAAATAATATCAGGGTCTTCAAAGCTCAAATGGTTAAGGTATCAGCACGTATGCAGGTACTGACAGAATTTCAGTCGGTACTTTCTGATAAAACCAAAATTCCGTCGCTAAATTATTAAGTCATCAGAAAATTACCCACGGAATGGTTTCCATCGGAAAACTCAATTCTGTTGAAAATTCAATGAAATTTCCGTCGGTAATTCTGTGTTTTTTTGTAATGTTTGTTGTTCTCTAATATTTGTTTCTAGAACTATAGAAACTAACCAACACATAATTGGTTTAGTAGTATAAGACCCCATTAAATCCCTTGAGTTCTCAAGTTCGAGTCCTATATGAAACAATTGTGTCATGAGGGAAAGCGATGGAGAAGATTTTGTGGTTTTATTCGAAGTTAATCGTTTCAAAATTGAAACTTTCCAGTTTGTGTTTTGATTTTGTTTTTGATGGACTCTTCGTTGAATATTGTTGCCCATATGTTTTTGCCTTTATTTGGTGTGCTCATCGAAGAAAGCACCTGGAAACGCCGAAAACAGCTATTGTCGCCGGAAAATATGGCACCTGAAATTACAGATCCGGCGGTTTCTATGTGGCTCATGAACAGTCACATTCACATTGTTTTGTGTTGCTGTCATCCTTTAAAAAAAACTTCTTCTCTTTTCCATTTTAATGAAACATACCGTTTATTTAGTTAAAAAAAACCGTTTCATTAATTGAGTAAGGGTTGGACTTCCGGTTTGGGCCTTCCCTGTTTTTTCTGGTTTTGTTTTAATTTTCCATATTTGGGCCTTATAGCTCTTGGGCCCTTTCTGGAAATAAAAAACGGAAAAAGCGAGTGATGGCTACCAATGTGGGCCTGTTGCAATATTTTTTTGAGTGTCTAGGCCCACGATTTTGGGTTTGCTGTTAAAAAAGTCTTTTGCAGCATCTGAGCCTGCAATTTTGACACAATTATTTGGGCCCTTTCTTTCTGGATTAATTGTTTTTGTTTTTTTCCAAAATTTTAGAAAAAAAATGTGGTAGTTTTGTAAGTGTTGATTTTTTTTTTGGCTTATCAGTCTCCAAATCAATTAACATATCGAGAGGTATTTATAATTTAAGTCTTCCGCTGTTTACTCTGAGATTGGTAGGAATTCTTATGCATGTATGCTTTAGTATAGTGTTTATCTAACATGAATAGGTAAATTACTTGGGAGAAAAGTATACCTATAAGTGATGAAAGAAATAGAAATTTCTATATTTGAGTATAAGACTCTAAAACAAAACCTAGAAGGACAAGATCCTTAAGAGGATCAAGAGAAAGATAATTCAAAGTAATTTTTTGAACTTGAAATGAAACAAGAGGTGTAACAAAAAGAAAATATTGAATATGCACAGGAAGAGGATAAAAGAATAAAATACACCTCGAGTATGACTTGAAAGCCCACCTTAGGAGAAAAGAGAATCCTAAGCCTAGTCCAACCAGCAACGATCGAACCAATAAAAGACTTAAGAGCAAAGACTTGATGTTTATGTGAAGAAACAAGTTTGAATTTCATAAGACATTTTTGAATATTTCTTTGAGAAAATAGAGAACCTCAAAGAAATTACTAAATCAATATGACACAACTTCTATCATGTCACTTAAGAATATGAGATTCCTAAAGCCTTGCTAGATATTAAAAGTGGGTTTGAGAAGTAAAGAAACTTCACCCTTACTTTTTGACACTATATTAAGCTGAAATTAACTTCACAAAATCAGGTGAATAGAGAAAGAAAGAAAACGCTTAGGTCATATAAATAAGAAGTTAATAAGACATTATGAAATTAATGTAACGAGAGATATGAAGAAGTAAATGTCAAAAACTCTCTGTAAGTGGGAGTAAACATCAAATGCTCCACTGAGTGGGAGTTCTTAGAAAGTAATTATTCTAAGAATTTCATACACTATGTCTAACTGGGAGCTCTTAGAAAATGAGTCTTCTAAGAGTGTCATATGCTCTTTCTTAGTGGGAGCTCTTAGAAAATAAGACTTCTAGGAGTTTCATATGCCTTATCTGAGTGGGAGCCAATATCAAATACTTTATCAAAGTGGGAGCTAATGACATTGCTCTGTATAAGTGGGAACTTTCAAAAACTAGGCTTTCTGACAAACATAACTGAGCATATTGTAGATAGCACTTGTATAAAATTCTCGATAAATGATAATATTATTGGTGAAATCTGTGTGATGGGAGGTACAAACGTATACTCCTGATCATGGACCCAACAGTGTTATTGTTTTTCTAGTCAAGAATAATAGAAATACATGACATTGTATACTTCAATGTGCTACAAATAAACAAGTTCTTGGATCAAATTAGATTGTGTATAACTATATAAGTGGGATGATTTGATGTAATTAAGCCAAGATAGGCTGCCAAGAACAACACAACTATAAACTAAATGGGGGCAAATGGATATCTGTTATTGAAAGGTCTCATTTAATTAAATAGATGATGGTGTCATATCATTGACTGATGGTCATAATAGAGTTAAAGTTGATAAGCCATCTTAGCTTAGCTTAAAAAAGAGCATGAGACCTATATGGATTAAAAAGGGAAATAGTGTAGCATAAGTTACCCTATAGAGTGTAAACATGATAGAAATCCAACAACAAAGAGCCATGTGAATTGTGTAAAAGAAAATTCTTTTTTTTCACAAAATTTCCATTACACAAGTTGAAAAAGGTTGTCAAATAAATTTGGCACGTATAACTTGAGGCTTAATGCCCTTTATGAGACAACTATACATGAGATAACCAACAAGACAAAGAGATTGAAAGGAGTTTATTGTATATTATTGAATGAACAATAAGTGCAAATTGTTTGTAAGGGTGCTCCTTCCCAGTTGGGAACACATGAAAGTTAAGTTAAACTAAAGTTAAAACTTTATTACTTTTCAATGATATATCAAAGTACTTGGAGCTTGAAAATGGATTCCTAGAGGTATACAAATCCTTTGGGCTAGCTTATCCTCAGAGGAAACATGTTCTCTACACTCTAAACCCAAATGAGAAAAGGGTAAGAGGTTCCTCAAAATGGGAAAAAGAGGATCAGTCTAACCTCATAGAAGTAATAAACCCTTTAAGGAAAAGAATGACCTTGGTAAAGTCAGATACTTTTTCTACTAGAGAATAAACATTTTGAGATGAGTTTTTCTGTCAATAGTGAGCAGAAAAAGACCCAAGCTCCATAGACTAAAAGAATAAGGATAAAAGATCATTTATTAAATGTTATCAGATCAAATTTAAGCGAAAGGATTTAAATTGGTAATGACGTGAGATTGAGATGAAAGGCATTAGAGCCTACAAGTCCATTTTTTCATTGAAAAACAACCTTAATTCCCCCATGATATGATTCATCCACTAGACTTATGGGTTCTAGGTGAACTATCTTGACCTTCCTTACAAGATAAATTGTTTGTGATATAGTCTTCGTTGACATTTCTTTGTTTTTTCAACATTGTTGATAATCTTTGCGTGTATGACTATTTTACCACCCTAATTCAAGTGTTGACTTGAATACATGTCATGGTGAACAAGGGCACATAAATGAATTGGCATTTTCAGGAATATTGTGTTCATTACCCTATAAGGAATTGTCTAGCAGGTAAAACAACAAGAAAAGTTTTTCAGTAAGGGAACTAAGATAGAAAAAATATTGTAATTCTTCTATCCGATTATATATGGTCCAATGAATATGAGGGCATGTAATTATCATTACCTTATTTCACACAAGTTTAAGTTCAAGAGGTTTAGATGATAAGTGAATGAAGTTGAAAACCAAGTGCATACAAAATTCAAGAATTCTAAGCACTAATAAAGGTTGTTTCTAACCAATTTCCGTGAGCTCTGTGAAGAGAAAGGGATATTTATTCAGTTAAATGATCCCTTACGCTCTATCATTAGATGGAGTTGTTAAGAAGCGTAATGAAATGCTACTAAACATAGTCATGTATATCATGATTTAAGCTAACCCACCAAAAGTGAGTGGAAAAGTGTTATCAAGTCCACCTTTGGTGGATTAGTACACATATTTGATTGATCAAGTATGATTTTCTCTTTAAGAGAGATACAAACTTTATACTTAACCATGTGCCCTCCAAAGTGGTCACTTTCAAACCCCATGAATTATGGTCAATATGCAAATCAAATTTGAGTTCATGCATACCATAAGGGTTGGTTGTGCACTTCAACACAAGCTGTGTTTTGAGTTCTCGTAGGCCATAACGGTCTCATTATGGTTACATTTTCATAAGTGAAAATGAAGATGGATTTTGAGTTTAGAAATAATTATAAGGAACCATATTTGTTATGGATGAGTTTTCCAAGAACAATGGTGAAACTCATCACATTTTATTTCTTTGTACCTCTTTTATGAGACACAGTGACATGGCAATATAAAATAAGCCTAAAGTCCTCAATTGCCTATGTGTGAGTGGGAGCTTGTGAAAGATCAGATAAGAAAAGTAGAAAGCTCTAGCAAGAAGGAGTAACTTAGAACAACGTTCATAGTTGCTCTAGAGGAGGATTACATAAGTGTTCTGTATAATAGGCCTTACCTGCTTCTTAGAAGGAATGGAAGAAAGCAATGTAAAAGGACGTATATTCTTCGAGAAATAATCAAGTCTGAGAATTAGTTGATCTACCTCAAGGATGAGAGGTCATTTGAAAGCAAAAGTTTGTTAGATCAATTAACAACATAAGGCTCATTTAGTTACAAAAGTGTATATATATTAGGAAGGTAAACATTATGTGAATACCTTCTCAGATGTTTTGTGCTTAAAATTAACTCATTTGGGAAGTAGTTGATTGTTTGATGTAAGTTTACATCAAGTTGATATGAAACTTGCATTTTGGGTAGTGATTTGGATAAAGAAATCTATATGCTTTGGATATTAGATTTCAGTACAATGGATATTTGAGGTTTACAAAATGATAACCTCATATCACATATTTTTTGTATAAGTCATTTCATAGATTGAAGCAATCATCCAGATAATGGTATTTAAAATTCCATATGAGTGGTAACTTAATATAATTTTGTTTTGTGGTTGAAGAAACCATAACTAAGCAATTTTTGATTTTATCCTTTAAGGGGATGATATACTATTACCTAGAATAGTTTGATTTTGATAGTGCCTATTAAGGAAAAGTACTAAGAACATGGATGAATCATCATATATTTTTGGAGTTGAGATCCAAAGATATAGCTCAAGAAGAATTCATTCTCTGTCACAAAATTCTTGAGTGGTCAAATGTGAATGAATGTGATCCCATGAATACCTTAGTTTAAAGGATAGGTTAATCATGTGCATTTAAAAGTACTTATTGTGGTAGTACATATGGCTATATAGTTGAGGGTGTCTAGAAGAACATCTTGGATTTGAAATGATAATTCAAATTTAGTGTTAATGCATTGTGTAAACATTGCAGCCATTGCCTTAATAAAAGACCTTAAGTATCATAGCATGAATAAAATATATGGATAAATATGTAAAACATAGACCTTAAGTATCATAGCATGAATAAAATATAAGGATAAATATGTGAAACATATTGTAGCATATAAGGTTGTTGTTAAACAACACGTTCCTATTCACAGTCCCGTAATCAAGCCTATAATTAAGGATATATATATATATATAAGAAACATGGTAAGTCTTTTGGCATGCATAGGATATGAAGTTATGTATACTTTATTATGGCTTTATATGTGTATGTGAAAGTATACAATGTCTAGTATGCCATACAGGTTGATGAGGTCAGCTCTCTCACACGAGCAACCACCTTTGACACTCAAGAGAAGTGTACAAAGATGAGACAATTGTTCACTTGAAAAACAACGATAGTACAGATATGGTAGAGAAGAAACACAAATTATATATCGTCTCGATTTAAAAGTGCATCAAGTCAAGATGAGATACGTGGTTACACACATATTGATTGAATTATGGATACCCACGTCCGTAATACCTATAGCCATATGATAAATTCTTTAAAATTGACGTCATACAATGTGAGAAGAGTTGAAGAATTTGGGTTTAGATATTGTGTGTATCTAAACTGAAGTTTGTATGGTGTTAATGATAAAATTAAATCGACGTATGCTCTTATAGAAAATGAGTAACACCGTAATATGTGATTCATATATATCGCATGTGCTAAAATTATCGCAAACTGGAAGCAAGTGAATGGATTCATGATGTGTGAGTCCAAGAAAAGTTCCATACTTTTTAGATATCCTTAGACTTTGACAATTTCATGGAAATAATTTTTAGTGTTTGCTACCTTAGCGTATATCCTATGATCATGATAAATGCGATCTAAAGGTGTTATGTTAGGAAAGCGGTTGATTCATATTGAAGTGATATTTGGGAGAAAGAAATATTACCTGAAATACACACACTTATGCTAGTGTTTGAGACCGGTCCATTATGATGTTAGTTTGCTAATTTTATAAGTGTGGACACTATGCATATGAGAAAGGCAATCTAAATTTTATCCTGACTCAAAAGGGATTAGATTAGCCTTGAGAAAAGTGTATATGTGTAAATCTAGGATATCTGAGGCATTATACTAAATTTATTGAGCTGCACTGTAAGGTTGTTTTGTGCTGGTATTTGTAAAAGGGATTCCTAGTACAAAACATCTAAAAGGAGATGCCGTGCTTATGTGGTTACAGTTGACCACTGAGTATGAAAAAAAAAAGATAGAAGAGAGAGAGAATTGACCCTTAACATTTAACCCACCAAGTGTGAGTGGGAGATGTAGGAATACACTTAATCCACCATTAGTGGGTTAGGGCCCAAGCCCAATAAGAATTGGGGCTATAATGTAAATATGAAAAGACATGGGTTAAAAGGATGAGTTTTCCCCAAAAGATTTGAAATTCAAACAATGTGACTTTTCATACGTTATATATGGGGAGTAGTTTTGTCTTTTTAGAGAAGCAATAAGAAGAACGTGAACATAATTCCTGTTATTTTTCTCTCTTAATTCCCTTCTTACCCTAATTGTGCGTTTGTCGTATAACATAATCAGGGTGCAAATCGGTGCTCTGATTTCGTGTGGGTACCAAGCGAGTCATCCGTATTCCAGTATACCCTAAAACCATACACTATAAATAACTAGAATGCCCATCATTCTTGATTTGAAACTGAAATAAAAATTGTTCCTCACATCGTAGCTTGTTATTTTGTTTCCAGGCTATAATAAATTTTTTTGACAATTTTAAGTTTTCTAAGTCATTCATATCACACTGATAAGGCATAGCAATAAGCTCAACTGTTGATCTTACTATAAATTACTCCCTCCGTCCCACAATATAAGGTCGTTTTAACTGAATTGCGGGTCCCTAAAAAATTAGTTAGAGTTAGTTAAAAACAATAAATGTGTAGGAAATATACCATATTGCCCTTATTTATGAATGAGTAAAAGGGGGTAATTATGAAAAGAAGATGAAAGAGAATGTGTGAGAAAATTAATGCATGGGTAAAATGGGGGAAAAAAGCATTTATTACTCAAATAAAGTCAAATAGGACCTTATATTATGGGACAAAGTAATTCAAAAAAACGGACCTTATATTATGGGACAAAGTAATTCAAAAAAATGGACCTTATATTATGGGACAGAGGGAGTATATGGTTTTCTTCACATTGTGGAGTTAAAAGGGGACGATATATGCTTTTGTTGCTTGCTGATTGTTAAAATCTTTTGGCTTTACATCGGAGGATGTGGGTTTTGAATTCTGATTGTTTCTAGTTATATGTGCTTTTATTAATTATTGGATGTTATAAATTGACTTTATTTTAAAAAATAAGAATAAACTGAATTTATAAATTATATTTCAAGAAATTTGTCAGTCTTTATTTTATTTATATAATGAACATTTTAAATAATAAATACTTGATCCATTACAACACATATCCTTTAGACAAAATCAATCCTACATAATAGGATCTTATTTTTTTTTTAATCCTGATTGAATGATGTGCCTTGTTTAGTGTCTATTATGTCTCGAATAAGATTTCTTTGAATAAGAGGATATCTACTCTAAAAAACAAATAATGATACAATGAAAAGATTATTGATGATCCATGTAATATATAAAATAACAGTAATCACTACTATAGAAAAGAAGAAAAGTAGAGTCATTATTATAGCCTTTTTTAAAAGAAAATGCTATAGCTTATAATTTTTATGTTCTTTCAAACAATATCTTAATTCTATAGTGTTTTCCTAAGAAATTGCTACAAGTTATGAACTTTTGTAGCATTTTCCATGCAAAACACTACAGGACGTAATTTATTTATTTTTTAAATTAAGAGTTATTTTTATGTAGGGCTTTGCCAAAAAGCTACAGAAACAGAGTTCCAGTAATTATTATTATTATTAATTTTTACAAAACCAAAGTCTCAGCATACTTAATACTTAATCTGACATTTATCATTTATAAATTTATGAGTAAAACACACTGATATCGATCCCTTCTATTTTGTCATAGTTATAGATACATCCTCTCTATTTTAAAAACATACAATTTAATCCGATTATTTAATAACACCGTTAGGAATATTTTGAAAAAAAATCTAAGAATATAGTTGTTAACTTAAATCTATATTTTTTTTACTAATTAACCTTCATTCTAATAAAACACTAAGTTATAGGAGTATTAAAATTCCTTTGGTTCCACACACTTCATTCCGAGAAAATAACAAAAAATTAAGTAATTAAAAGTTGTTTTTAAATTCAATTTGTTCTTTTAATAAAGGTATCCTTGGATAAATGTGGTTACAATTTGTAGCAAAAATTATGTTTTATATCGTGCAAAAAAAAATATGTCTTTAGGAATTTTGATACATGAATTTAAATGAATTATATATTCTCAAAAGCTTATATAATTTGCGCCATACTCTGAATAAAAATGTATCGGAATAATTTTTTAGCAATTTAAGAGAAATTAAAATAAATATTTTTAATATAGATATTTAAAAATTTAAATCATAAACGTATATGATTTAAATAAAAATTAATAAATTTATTAAACATATTAAAAATTAAGTCTAATTCCATGTTTGTTTTAATTACATGAATAAGGATTACAAGTAATTCTAATGAATTTTGCTAATTCATGGTGTGTTTGGCTGATACACAGTAAAGTAATGAAGGTAATTTTAATTACAATGTAGTACAACAAATTTTGTAATCCCCACTATAATGTTAGGGTGACGGGACAAAAATGCCCACATTAATTAGTCAAAAGTGTGTATAACATCATATTAAAATTTTGGTGCTAAGATAACTATGGAAATGTAAAAATAAGGCAAAACTAGTGTGATAGTTAACTTTGTTAGAATCTTAAGTTTTGATGAAGACTGTCCCATGAAAAATATCGCTAATAAGAAATGATAACTTAGCAGACCAATAATGAATGAGTATCATTATCGCTAAGTGTATCTCCATAGCAAATTGATAGAAAGGAATAGCAAGTGAAGACTTAGCAATATCAAAGTTAATATCTATCGCTAAGTCTCCCTCTATCGCTAAGCAAAGGTTCCATCGCTAGAAGTTCATTGAGCTTATAAGTAAATGAAACCAGCAGATAAATGAACTAAGTCCCTAAATCAGTTAGCGATAACAGGTTAAGCTATCGATAACAAAAGTGCTTCAGATAATAAATCATTCAGATAGCTAGTGCCTGAGAGCAAGAGTCAAATGAGCTAAAGTAGTTGCTAGCGATAATGGATTGAGCTATCGATAATAGGATACCTGGAAATATCTGAATACTTGGACGATAGTATCCTGAAGGATAATAGCGATAATGAATTTGCAATCGATAGAGATAATCTATGCTAATGAAATGCTTTCTAATCCAAGAGAATATGCTATCGATAAAAAGCTCTGAAATTCCTTATATTATCTATCTCATTGGGCTAATGAGCTTTGCTTGCGATAACAACTGCTGTGCATTTATATGACTACTTGCTTAGCTAACGTCTCAAGTGCAGAAATTATGCTATGAAGTTAGCGATAGCAAAGCATGCTAGCGCTACTGAAAAGCTGCTATAAAAGTACAAGTGTACAGAGCTCTCAGTCTAGCCTACTCTACGCATAAACAGTTAAAACCAGATCAAAAGCTTGGATCTCCAACGGCTAGAAGTTCCCAACGTCCATATTCTAACGGGCATATGAAGACAAATCAAAAGGCAATCTGAGAAGATATAAGTACAACAAGATTTGCTTCCAAAAAAGAACGAACAATCAACGAACAAAAACGAGAGATGAACAAAGCTTTATTCAGAATCGCAAATTCCTTAGATTGAGAATGCTTGAAAAGAAGAGCTAGAGAAATACATTGTTCAGATCCTTAAGCTCTAGTTGTATTTCTTCTTTCACTTCATTGTACTTAAGTGATTATCATAATCTGTTCATTTAGTGAACCTCATTATCAAAATCCTCTTCTGTTTGAGGTAGTTCCTGAGCTTGGTGCTTTGTGAACTGGGTGGTAACCTTACAAGTAGTAAGGGGGAGTGTTTAGAGAGATTCTAAAACTCTGTAAAGGTTGGCAGGTGAACCTGTGTTCGTAAAACCTGTGGTAGGCTTCTCTTGTGCCAGGATTAAACAAGAGGGTAGTGGAAATCTCAGGGGGAGCCTAAGGACTGGATGTAGGTCTGGGTTGACCGAACCAGGATAAATCTTGTGTGCATTATCTCTTCCCTATACTCTCTTAATTTCCAGTCAATCTTTTTATATCTGTCAGTCCATTTCATATTTTTGAAATAATCTCAGTAAGAGTTTAAAGAATTCAAAAAGGATTTAATTATATCCTATCACCCAATTCACCCCCCTCTTGGGTGACAGCCAGTACTCTCAAACTTCACCAAACAATTGTTATTTTGTTTTCTTTTTGTGGAACCTACACCCATATTCACATGTTTGTAATTTGCCACGTCCTTGGTACATTCTCCAATGAAAAGATAACACAACACATTCAAAAATCTTGTGTTACCCCCGTAAAAATATACTTACACTCAACAAAAATTCTCTATTGATTCCACTCTCCCTCAACATTGGTACTCTAGTATATAGTTTCATTCTCTAGGATTCTATCTTTTCTTCAATGATAAATTTTGCTTGGACTTTGATCTAAAATAGCAATGCAACTAGTGGAACCCAATGAAAAAAGATAGCAGCCATTATGGTACGGTCATCGGTTGATGGTTTTGCCATTTTTAAACTATTTTATAATCTTTATAGGAACTTTGCACCAATATTTTAATATGGTGTCGGACATACTTTTGACAAATTAACGTTGGTATTTTTGCCCTTTCATCTTATAATATTATATGTGAGATCTAGATTCATATATACTTCCATGAATCAACATTTATATGGAACTTAGGCCACAAAAATGAATCAACATATGGACATCACACCCCTAAGAATCAACATTTAAATATTTATATATACCCTTTTATTTTATTTTTCTTTTGTCTTCAAAAGGATAAAAATATCATTTTATGTTTAATTTTCATTATCTATTTCAGATGTAGGGTTAGCCCACGACTTCTCAGAACATGATTCCTCAGAATAAATGGATTACTTTCTAGATAAAATATCAATCTCATTCCATGATATTATGATGACATATCAAATAAGTAATTTGTAATGATCATTTCATTACATTCTCTATGATATTTTGAAATAAACGGGCAGTAAGATAAACAAAAGTAAAAGTTATCTCATATGTTATAAAACCCACGGACCCACAAATCTAGATCTACAATCATAAATTATTTAGGTAAGCTCAATAGGTTTGGCAATGACAGGATATGTATTGAATTAACTTTGTCTAAATATGCTTCAGAGTCATGATTATTGAAAAATGTGTTTCATTTGACTTCAATGTCTGGTCCTACAAACTTTAATACCACAAGCATACACACACAAACTGTGTGTCTGCCAAATACTAATACTTGCCTAGACCTGAATAATTAGCTAGCTGCTACTAAGCCATCTCAAATAATGTACATCAAGTTGTATTATTAATTCAAACTTATGTAGATGGTGAATAGTCCCATATATGCAAGAAGTTGACTTACTTTTTGTCTAACCATTTTCAATGTCTATTGATCTTTTCAAAATTCTAGGGTTTATCGGTTTAGGGGTCTACATCACTTAGAATAACTATTCAAAGTATGTTTTGTTTTGTGATTATGGAGTATAATATAATTTTGAACAAAAATGAACGAAAAGAAATACCCGTATTTATTTTAATTAAGAGGCACACATATATATACTACAAAAATAAACAATTGTTCAACATAATGTGACATTCAAACAAATCCTTAAAGTGTTGAAAGTTATCATATTTTTGTGTATCAATATTTTATTTGAAATACTGAAGTTTATTATATCTCTCAGTGGGTGGGAAAGACGTATATATAACTAAAATGTTGGATTTTGGATGCCCTTATGGGCCAAAATATTTAAAGATTGGGTCAGCTTGGATATAGAGAAAATGGGGAGGAAAGAAAATAGGAAGGAAAATAGAGGAGGAAAAGCATTTTCTCCAGCTTGGATAAAGAAGAAAATGAGGGAGGAAGGAAAAGTATGAAAGAAAATGAGGTAGGCCCCATACCCCATTTTCCTCCCAAGTTTTCTCTCTATAAGTGGAGAGATTTTGAAGAATAAAACACATTACCACACTTGCCCTTCTCCCAGTCTTTCTTATTTTGTTCAACACACGGTTTTTTGGACTGTAGGCACAGTTGCGTGCTTATTATATTTATTTTTAAATAAACAAATAACTGATATTTAAAAGGGTTGTTTCATTATTTTGTTATAATACTTTAAACTTCCATTTTTATTAATTGGTAATAATATTGGATAATTATAATTTATTTATAATATATTTAATTTTATAAACAAAATCACTTGCTATTTTATATATTTAAAAAGTAACAATTAATATCTAATTTAAGTTATAATTATTTTTTATCTTTTAAAATAAAATTTTTGTGAGTGAAACATGTAATTTAAATATAATTTTTTAAATATAAAAGTAAGGGTATTTTAGTAATAAATATCTACTCATTTTCTTTCCTTCTAGTTTTCTCTCACCCATCCAAGCAATGTGAGTGATAACATTTTCTCCTCACTTTTCTCTCATTCCCATTTCCCCCCCCCCCAACTTTTCCTCTCATCCAAACACAGTGTAAGGTTGATCCAACATTTGGAAGTATTTTTATATGTAATTATAGTATTCTAAAGTATTTATTTGTTTTATTCATTAGTATCTGAAAGCATTTTTCTAAGTACATCTAGTATCCTAAAGTATTAGGTAGTTCAATTTTTTTATTTCTAAAGTATTTTATTTGAAAGCAATTTTAACCCCCATTATTGTTTTACTCTGAAAAATTCTGTTAAGAGAAAGTTCTCATCTTCCATGTTTTTAGTACTGAAAATAATTAAAGATTGGGTTGAAAACATGAAAGATATCTATAGAAAACATTTGAGATGACTATTGGAAAATTGCAAAAGCTGATTATCAAAATTAAAGATGAGTAAAAAGGGAATCTTAGTACTGAAAATATGAACAAAGAGTAATAAAAAAATTAAAAATTATGAACAAAGAGTAATAAAAAAAAATTAACTCAAACGATTCTTTAGGGTAAAATTGCATTACAAAATAATATTCAGAATATTGAATGCACAGATAAAATACTTCTAGATGCCAGATGAATCACAAAACACTTACAGACACTTGAAAAAAATACTACATCATAGATAAACCTTAATCCAATATAATATTAAATGAAACTCAATCATGGCTTAGTAAAATTATACTAAATTAACTAACAAGTGTTGTTCCATACCACAATTTTACTTAAAACACTAGGTTTCAAGTTCAAACATGTGTGAATGCAAAAAAGGGTTTTGGGAAGGTAACGATCTATTGGGAGTAATATAAAAAAATATATTACATTAATAATTAATTAATGTCATTAATCAACTTAGTTTTGACAAAGTGGAAGATAAGTTTGAATTGATCTTAAATTTTTTGGATTTTTTTTCCATCTTGAATTGATCGTTTTTGAATCATAAAATACTTTTTTAAATTAATTAGGATATTAAAAGTGATTGAAGGATTTTTCTCCTGTCGGTTATAACATACAAGTTACAGCCATTCATTGAATTTCAGAAGGTGGTAATTCCCTTCGTATATATCACAATCATTCCCATTATAAATAGGGGTGCTTACTATGAGTTAAAACCCACACAGTGAAAATAATTTTCTCTCTCTCATAAGGTGAGCATCTGCTCAACGTTGATAGTTTAACATATTAATATTAATCGAAAAGTGAATTATCGTAAGTCGTAATTATATATATCAACAAAATCCGCATAATAACTTGTGTAAAAAATGTGAAGATGAGACTAGGGCAAATTCTCTTAAATACTCAGAAAATTATATTCGGGGATCTACTAACACCAAGAAGTTTTTTTGGGATCTTAAGAAGTTAATTTTGGTAGATATGTTGACCATTTTTAACGGTGCCAACTTAACTGGCGTTAAGTAACACTTTAGCAGAACACATAATGGACATATAGCTTGGGTTAAGGTTCTTAAATACCCCAAAAGTTTTCTTGAATGAGCATATAGCATCCGGAAGTTTGGCTTTAGTTTTTAAATGCCTCTGAAGTTTTCTCGAAAGTGATCCTTAACCCAAGCAATATTATCATTCATTCAGTCTGACGAGGTGTTGAGTCTGACGTGGCAAACGTCCGTTTTTCTCTCCGTTCACTTTAGGTATTAATGCTACGAAAATAATACTTCCCACGCATTTAAGATCCAAAAAAAATTTTCTGGTGCTGGCAACTCCTTAAATATAATTTCCTAGGTATTTAAGAGCCTTTACCCGATGATACTATCGCAATAGGATATTATCAGTTCCATGGCTTATTGACAATTTACAAATTAAACCACGAATCTCACTATTTTAAGTTTAGGTGGGCCAAAAACAAAATGAATTTTAGGCAAGCATACATATAATACCGTGAAATGTTCCTAACCTTTGTCCTTTGCATGCTCATCATGTATCTAACTTCAAAAGTTTGGTTCATGCCTTTAATTTGTGGGGGCAGATAGAAAACCTTGTACCTTATTATATTCAAAGACATAACGAGCAGTACATAGACATCATCTTTTAATTTGATTACTTCGATTCGGTCACGACAGGACATGGCATTAATATGTAAAATCACTCTAACAAAACAGAAAACTATTGTCAGATTTTTCACAATGAAAAATCTTTCAATGCAAAATCCGTTATAAAAACATTTGGAGAAATTAATTTGTTTTTTATTTTTTAAATAAAGATAACAGTGTTTCAGCTTCTTTCTAAATTGAACTTGGGTCCTAATCTATCAAATTTAAACCGGGTATAACCCAACAATTATAAAGGAGTTCAATATAAAATTCGTTAATGCAACTTTAATTTATGATGAATTTTTAATTTCTTCTCTTTCACGGCAAATTTCAATTTATGTTGCGTTGTATATAGTAGTGGATGTATCTCTTGAAATTTGATGGTTCTGTTTGACTTGATTGACTCTTTGGGACATGAAGTTAATGAACAATTGATACCACGTATATTCTCTCATCTAACATTTGAATAATTAGGTATAGTTATTTCAAATGCGATGTGACTGTGTGTTGTAGGGTCGGGTATCGCTATGTTTTGTCTTATTTTTGTGAATGACTAGCGTTGTCCATCGCTAAATTCAAAATTTAGGTGATGAAAAGATTCATAAAAAGTAAGCATTTGGTATACCCTATGTCTATATATATGGTCTACACAAACACCCCCAACTATATATATCTATATCATACTTACCTTAGTGTGTTTTAATTTTTCAAAATTTATTGAAAAAAAAAACATCAAGGGCTATCTAATAGACATGAAAGCATATAAATGCTATAAGCAATTAGGCTTCAACATCAATGAGAAATAAGTAAAATATTTTTTTTTCTGAATTCACCAAATTAATATTTATGAACCGGGAATTTAAAATTGAACAATTAAATGTGTTAGTGGGTATGTGGCGCGTCAGTTTAGTTACATGAATTCGGCCATGTTCGTATTAATGGACTAAAAAGGGACTATCCGTCAAAGCAATATTTTTGGATTAAGAATCGACTATGTTTTGGTAACAGCAAACATCAATCCAACTGCTAATAGTAAAGACATATTCCATAAGGATATAGGTATAAATCTTACAGTTAAACTGAGATTTCTATATGTGTTCTTTGAAAAGCAAGTCTTTTTTGGTGCCGTAGATTATTTATTCTTAATTTCAAGATTAAGATTATTAATAGAATAATCCAACACAAAATACTAATGATTGTTGCGTGGTGTGATGAGTTTCAATATTAGCGGATAGGATATTTCTGAAAGAATAATAATACAATTAAAAAGTTTTCTACTATATATACCGAAAATTAGAGTCCTCTTACTTATTTATCAAAGGATTAGCATGAACATGCATCAATACGATGTGAGAACGCGACAAAAGAGGGACATAGACAGATATAATATCCATTAAAAAATGTGATGGATATATAGGTTCTTTGGATTAGATTTATTTATATAGCATTAGCAGCGTAGCTTACATTACTTTGATTTAGAATTAGATCAATCTCTATCCTTTTGTTTCTGTAGATGTGATGAAAGATATCACCAAAGTCTGGACAAAATAAGAAAAGGGTTTAAGTCAAGTTGATGCCATGTATTCATGATACAGTGATGGCTATTAATTTTAGTTTAATTTTTAGGTATTGATTGACAGTCTTGGCCTATAGTTTGGGTTAATTAGATGAATGAATAACCAATCATGGTTTGAGTTAAGATAGGTTAAGAAAACACTAATCTTCATAATTGTTATTTAAGGTGGAGTCCATAGAAGATAATATAAAAAATTAATAGTGCTAAAAATTTGAACAAATGTTAAACATTTTAAGTGTTTTCAGGTTAAAATAATAAGCTGCATATGATGTTTTCATTTTATTTTTATGAGATGAAGGAGGATAAATTAATTTGAAACAAATTTTATCATAAGGTAAAACATTTTTGGACGTTTCCGAGAGATCAGTGAAATGGTAGGATAAAATAAAATATATGATTGTTAAAAGAGAAATAAAAAAATGTCACTGTACTATTGTATAATAAAGACCACATAAAAGTTTAAGAAAAATGAAAAATAAGTAAACCAAAACTCACCATTAAAAAGTTAACACATAGCAACATCATCAACGACAAATCTTTTACACACACACACACTTATATATATACTTAGATGTTCGAAAATCCTTATACACACACACTCCTTTATTTTAATGGATAATATTTGTACTGTGCTCTCAAAATTAATATGATCTGGTTAACGGACATGGGAAAAGTAAAATAATTTATTTTTTTTAAAAAAAACTAAGCTTATGTTCAAACCAAATGGATAAATAAAATTGAGAAAAGAGTTATCTTATATTTGAGGCATGACAATAATACTCAGATTAGGAATAATTAGTGTTATTAGCAATAATTGATTGATGTTATGTATCCCAAAATCCATAATTAATTAGGTAAAAGAAGATGATAAGACATACAAATCATACATCACTTTCGAACCACAAATCGTAAATGAACCTCACAAACAATATAATTTAACCATTAAGTGATTCTTTCATATATTAACTACTCCTCAGCTCTAGGAAGATTGACAAATTTAATGTTTTCATTTAATTACAAAAGAAACCTTTTTACTCTAAAAATTGTAATGAGCAGACTGGCTAGACTATGTCACATGTGCTTCACAAAAAAATTCAGTCGAGACACATTATTTATCATTTTTTTCATGGTATTTGCTTCTTAAAATATTGCATGTTTAATATAACTTAACTTTTGGTTTTTAAACTTTCTCTTGATTTTGAATTTGGTCCATAAACTTTCAGTTAATTTTAGTTTTAATCCCTCAATTATAACGATTGATTGGTCTTTAATTTTCCAAGTTTTTTTAAAGTTAAGGGATTAATGACCAAAACTGTTGATTTTAAAATTGAAGGATCAAAATCAAAATTAATTAAAAGTTTAATGACAAAAACCACCGATTATAAAATTCAAAGACCAAAACCAAAAATTGATGGAAAGTTTGAGGATCAAAAGTTATATTAACCCAATATTTGGGTGGATAAAATAGTTGAGAGAAAAGAAAGAAAAAAAAAAGGAAACTGGGTAGAAGAAGTAAAAACTGGAGAGATAATGATAATGTTTGTTTCTAGTTTTAAATTTTAAAAAAAAATCATTTGGCAATTTATGTTTAGTTAGATTTTCTTAAAAAAACAAGGATAATAATTACCTGTTATTTAAATACTAAAAAACCAAAACACCTGTTATATGTTTTTTTTTATTTTTATTTCGGAAAATGGAAAAGATATTTTCTCTCTATTGGGGGCTTGAGCTCGTTACCTATCTACCGTCAACATCACATCACCACCACTATCGCATTGTACCCACTGTGAATGCCACCTTATCACTCAGCAACGGCCACCCCATGTCACCACCCACATCGACTGACTCCATGTCACAGACATGGAGAGCCAATGGCTTATGGCTGCATACATTATAATATTATTTTATATTTCCAAAACTTACTCCAGTTGTGGAAGACAGATTGTAGGGTTTGGGGACATGCCTCGGTGATGATCAATGTTTTTTGATTACCCACACGAGTCAGAGTGGATGTTGCTATAATACACAGGAGAATGCAGGAGAGAGAAATAGAGAAATTTTGAGAGAGGGAATGGGAGAGAGAGATTTTTAGTTGATAGTTTTTGCTCCCGTGGCTACTTACTTAAACGCACGATGTAAAACTCTACCCTCCTTATTTCCACCTATTTGTTTTAGAAAATTGGGTTAAGTAGAAATATTACATTTAATACAGAACAAACTTGAATAATTATATTCTTACCCAAAAACTATTTTATTGGCCTAATTCACCTTTACCCATTTTTCTACACACAGACAATGAACATGGAGTGAAAGCCAGGAAGGTGCAGCATGTGAAATATAGTTTTTCTCTTGATTTCTTCATATTTTGGGACCCACCTTATTTTTAAAACAATGTATTACAAATTTTGTATAACTTTTGCTAGCCAAATATCTTGATAGATCTAGAAGAACCCACAGGATTGTTTTAACGCGTAGATAATACAAAATCCGAAGATAACATACAAGAATTGGCATAAATCCATATTTATTAATTATTAGAAATTAAACAATTACTCCATTTTAAGAATTGTCATATTTAATTTACTGGCAAGTTGAAACTAGAAGTAATCTCTTTTCTTCCAATTACTGACTATGAAAGAAAATATTAAAATTTTGTCCCTATTAGTATTATGTCACATAAACATACATATTGTAGGTTTAATTGGTTTAAGCCGTTCACAAATACTTTATTTATTTATCACAATTTTATGCGTTATTTTAGAAATAAAAAATTCTAAGAAAAATTTTATAATTGAACATTCAAATTTAAATATGTGAATATTCATCTATAATCAAAAAATGAATTTATGATAAACCATCAATCATATTTTCTATTACTAAGTCCATCCATTACTGTTAATAATTTGTTTGATTAATATATTACTATTAATAATAATGTACATGAATAATGATTATATTATATTAAAATGTGTATGTGAAGAAAAATTCTTACCTAAAAAATTAATGTCATTTTGTAAAAATAATTAATATTGATTTAAAAATACAATTGGGAAACCAATAACATCACCCTTTTCCTTCTTCTTATTTTATTTTTTTTATTTTTACTTGTTGTAACGGTTTTTTTTTTTTTGGTTTACCAGTAGTTGTACCGGTTTTCAAAAAACTAATTTTGCATAATTTCTGGACCAGTTTAGGTATCAGTTCAACAGTTGCCACGCACAGTTAGGCATCAATTTCATTTTCAAAGTAACTTTCGAAATGGCAAGAGTAACTTTCACTTACCTATCTCAAACTGACTTTTAATTATAATTTTTCGACTTTACAGAGAAGTTTTGAAAAAAAAAACAACAATATAAATTTCTCTATCCAAATATCAGTTTGTAAAAATTTAATTTATCAATATATCCTTTTTGAGGCACAACATTCTCAACCTAATTTTATAAACACCATATTCAAGCACCTTAATCAAAAGACATCATGTCATTTTTGTAAGATAGTTGGCCACTTGTGCAAGTTTAATTCCCATCCCACGTTAATGTCACTTTATCCAAAACTCTTTTTTTATTTTAATTAACAAAATGGATGTGCGTCGCTGATTCCAACTTTTAAAAATGAGATATGAACTAGGAAAACCAAACATATGAAACAAATATCTGATGCAAATAGTATGGCAAAGCCTTAAAAAGTTGGGTAACAAAGAATAACTTCTAGATAAAACTAATATGTCTCTGGATAAATCTAGTTACCTTGGATATATCTTGACCCCAAAGTCTCTTCCACTATCATCTCTCCAAAACTCATATGAGCTTATTTCCACGAGTCTTCATTTACACCTTTTTTCAAAACTAACATGCACTCAGTAGCTCCATACTAAAGCACTTCACTCACTTCTACTCGTCAGCCTCTCCTATTTAAACCTTTTGTAGTTGTTGTTGTGTTGTTGTTGTTTTTTTTTTTTTTTTTCGTTAGAAGACTCTTGACTATATCACCAATATAATAAGTTATTAGGATAACCACACGTCAGAAAGTTAGCTTCGACTTCTTTCCACTACTTTTCCCATCCACTTCATTTTACTTCTCTTCTCTACCATTAAATTTGAACAGTATATATTTAACATTTTCATAAAAGATTATAAATCTAACTCTGAGAGTTTAGTAACTCAATACTCGACTCTCTATCATATAGAACCCCTTTTGTAGTGATCACCCTATTGTTTTTTTTGTTTTTTGTCGAAATGATCACCCTCTTATGAGACTTGTAATAATAAGAAGAATCCAAGAACACTTCAAATCTATTTTTTCTAATACCTTTGTCTTGGGGATAGGAACAGATCATGTGAATGAATGCAAAGAAACCCCGTAATAACACCCTTTACCGGAAATGGTAGGTAAACAACCAATCACTCTCCAAACTCACCACTTGTCACTTTTACTTTTCCCAATGTTAGGTTACCCAGTTTGCCACTGAAACATTATTATTATATCCTATCTTTTTGCTTTAGGCCTCTGTGCACGTGTCATCTCCTTGTTGTCTCTATCCTTCGCACGTGCCTCCTCAATCCATTACTACCAATTACTATGTCCATTCTATTTATATTCATCCTCATCAATGTCATCATTCTTCTTTCTTTTCTTTCTGCCCCTTTATTTCCTTTTTTTTTATTTTTTTCAAAAAATTCATCTTGAGACCAGTTGGTACAAGGCAAATTGAAGAGAAGGGAGAGGAGAAAGAATTTAAAATGTAGAAGCGGATAAAATTTAAATGTAAAATAATTGTTAGATTAAAGAGTAAAAATTTAATTTAAAACTTTCAATTTCATTTTTCCATTTTTTAAAAATCAAACTCATTAAAATTTCTCCCCTCGTGCCAAGTAAACCTTTTAAGTTAATATTGAATAAAAGAAACTAATGGTTAAAACTGTCTGAAGTGATTTTTCAAACGGAACAAATTTATATGAATATAGTCTGATACATTGTTTGTTGTATGACTATCACAAACAAATATCTCACAAATTTTTTTAATATAACATGGATAATTTTAATTTGACGTGGCAATATAGAGCATTCATTTTTTTTCCATCACAATAGGGAATAAAATTAGTGCGGTCTTGTTTTGCCTTACACACGCCTCACATCATATTAGAAAATTTGTGATATTAACTTCTAATTAGTTAAACAACAAGTGACATGATATGCCAAGTTTTATGCAAGAATTTTTTTAGGTATGATCAAAGAAGATCGTTAGATAGATGTGCGGATGAAAATAATAGGTCAAACATTATAAAGGCATTTGAGAAAAGGTGGAGTGCAACCAAGTATTTGATTTTTTTTCGTTTCAAAGACAATTTATTAAAAAGATCAAGGAAAATATACGTAAAAGGCTTGCTAGGCTTAGAAATTATTTTATTGGTTTTATGGTTTCTGGTTGCGGTCTCTTGCCCAAAAAAAAAACAAAAGCATTGCGTCATGAACTTTTGTCGTTATCTGCCACGTATTCTGCGGGCTCCACATAAGTCTGAGTTGATCTTCTGGGTCCAGCTTTAAATGTGCTTCCACGTGGATACGCTCCTCACCACATATAGTATATTTGTTTTCTGAAAAAAAAAATTGTAGATATCTATAATGCACGATCATGGTACAAATTCGTTCCTTTCATAAAAACAAATTAATCAAAAACAAATTAGTCTGTGTTTGGATGGGCTTTTTGAGCCTAAGAAATACGGCCCAACTCCAGAAGTTAAATTTTATTTTTTGATTATATTTGGGTGGGCTGAAATATGAAGTGTTTATTAGTCAAATAAGTTTATAGGGTAAAAGCAGAAAGAATGAGCTTTTAGCTTCTGACTTATGGCTTCTACAATGAAAGTGGGACTACTTGGAGAGAGAAAGGTGAAAGAAATTGGGAGAGGAAGGAATGTAGTAAAATGGATTATTGGGCCCTAAAAATCCTCAAATAGAATATTTCTTTTGAGTTAAAAATTTTCTTTTCACTTTAAAAAATTCACCTATAATATCATTTACTTATTTTCTCTCTTAATAACCATTTTTAAATCGAAAAATAAATTTCCCAAACTTATTATCCTTAAAATAAAAGAAAAACTGAACCTTTAAAATTCTCAAAAATACTATTTTCAATATATTAACATATTATCCATTAAATTTTTACTATTTTCAATTTTTTATAATTTTGATTTCACGTTTTTCTATCTAAACTATAACAATATATGCATATTATTTTACATGTGTATTATTTAATAAAAATTATGTCATTTTACGTGATTTTCCATATAAACTTATTTTGCAAAATAATTATCTAAACATGTTTCTAAAAGTCAGATTGAAAAAAAGTCACTTATACTATCACAAATCCAAATATAAATCACATTACACAAGCTAACTTTTATCTAATCTTACTTTTAAAAAATTCATATTGAAAAAAAAAGTTACTTCTCCATCGCCAATCCTAACACACCATTCTTATCAATCTGAACGGCATACGCACCATATTTCTATATGAAAATAAAAAAACCACGGCATATGCACCATATTTTATAAATTATTCAGATATTTTTTTCAAAATTATTAACGACTTCTTATCAAATTTTAATTACACACACCGAACGTAAAGGATTTTTTCACTTATAACTCAAAAATATCTAAAGGGCACGAGAGGTAAGAAAAACAATTATGCTTTTCATTGTCTAGGTGAAGTTACGTTGTACAGGAGAAAAGAAAACGACGTTTGATATATTTGATGAGACGTGAACATTAATCTCACGCTTTCCATTCTAATTAACATTAACATTGATTATTAAATTATTAAATGATATTAAAGGGAAGCACAAAGCCACAAAGCAAATCAAAAGCTAATATAATATACATTATTCTCGACCTTTCACATGCATCGACGATATTAAATTACTAAGGGCCTGTTTGTTTTCTTAATAAAACCTAAGTTTTATTACCAAACCTAGGTTTTAAAACCTAGGTTTGAAATGGTAGCCAAACACTTTTTTCTGATAACTTAGGTTTGGACTCAAAAACCTAGGTTTAGACTCAAAACCTAGGTTTTAAAAAAGGTAACCCAAACACTTGAAAAAATATGAAAAGCTATTTTGGATTGGAAACCTAGGTTTTGGTTGCCAAAACCTAGGTTTTGAATAAGCTACAATTTTCTCCTTCTGCACAAAGTACAAGGTAAAAAAAAAACCCATCATTACACATGTCATATTGAAATACCTAAAATGCCCTTATTCTCTCTCTTTCCCAACACATTAAACTTATGTCCTTTTTAGTAATTTACACAGAAAAAGCTATTCTCACAACAACCATCCAAACACTCTCATTTTTACAAAAGCTACTTTTTCTAAACATCAGCTTTTTTCCCAGAAGCTATTCTCCAAAAGCTAATCCAAACAGGTAACTACTTTTTTCAGCTTTTACGCGAATTACGAGACAGAAAACACCATCATTACACATGTCATATTGAAATACCTAAAATGCCCTTATTTTCTCTCTTTCCCAACACATTAAACTTATATCCTTTTTAGTAATTTACACATAAAAAAGATATTCTCACAACAACCATCCAAACACTCTCATTCATCAAAAGCTATTTTTTCAGCTTTTTTTCAGCTTTTTCAAAATCAGCTTTTTTTTCAGAAGCTATTCTCCAGAACCTAGGTTTGAAATACGCAAACAGGCCCTAACTCAGGTATGCGTTGGATACTTGGATTCTACTATACTCTTCTCTGATATGTTATTTAATAATTTAATAAATAAAAAACAAATAAATAGATGAAGAAGCATATGTTTCTGTACCTAACCGAAGTTTTCTTTTTGTTCCTTTTGATAGTTTAGTATATATATGAAACTGGCTCCCTACGATTTTTTTTTTTTTAAATTCTCTCGTAGGCCTGAATAGAAAATAAGATTTTAACTATTTTGGTATTATTCAAAGGTGACTAGTCAACCATGTACAGGAGCCTGAATAATTGCTTTAAATGGAAAGTCTAGGTTTTTAAACATGCACATCACCAATATGAACACAAAATGGTGCGCATCACACAAATCACTACCAACAACACAACAAAAACGTAAATCATGATTAACTAAGATAATTAAATTTAGACATTTTGCACGTTTTGTTATAGTTGGTTACAAACAATTTGTAACAATTATATATATAAATATATATATTTATATATTCATTTTGAAATGGAAGTATAGATAGACATGTTTTCATGCTCTGAGTCATGATGAGTAAGCAACGTAGATAGAGATACAAAATATAAGTACTAAATAACAAATACAGTTTTTGACTCATTAAAGTTATGTTTGGGATCATGTTTGATAGTGTGTTTAAAGCGTGGCGGTACTTTGCCAGCTATATATGTTCTGTACGCATAATGAGCTTTATGCTAACAAGAAGCCATTTCATATAACACAGAAATTTGAGTTTTAAACTGAAAATACGTCATCTCATCATACTCACGCGAAAAACACTGCAAACTGCATTTATAACTATAAAAGACAATCTGTTATGTATTACATGTTTCAAAGACAATAGAAACCTCCAAGAGATTGAGTAAGGAGAAACTCTTTATAATTTGAATATAATTAAACAAATTAAGTGTACACGTGATTTTTGGATAATTTTTTTGAGAGAGCTTTCAATTCAACTTTACCCATAGTTTCAAAATTGATCAAACTTATTAAAAATTAAAGATGCTTTTTTGAAAGAGATGATCAATATATTTATTTTAAAATGTTACATGCAAAACTTATCTTTTGATGAGTTGAAATTATCTATATTCATCTATTATTCAGCTACCTTCTTCAATTCTCAGAAATGTCAAATGAAAAACAGAGAATCATTCAAAATGCTTTGACTGATCCACTCAATGTTCTAATTTTTTTAAAACACAAATAAGCAAAAGGATTTGGATCTCCCAAGATATTTTAACTACCCACTATACCAGTGACTAGGCGTATAAAGGAAACTAAACTTCGTATCTTTTATGTTTTAATATATCATGTGGTAATCAGCGCCTTTTTTTATATCATATTATTAGATATTCAAATAACTAAATACTTAAATTTCGGGGTTTGTAACTTCCACTTCCAACGTAAATGTTTCCTTTAAGACTCTAATTCAAGACTTCAAAGAATTTAGTAAAGCCTTACTCAAAGGTACCATTTAAAAATTGAGAGAAAGTATAGCAATGTGTTAGAAGATTTATCCTTCCCAGATTTATTTAAAAAGAAAAACTGTTTAATCCAAATCTAATTAAATTGTGTCTTTTGGGAGGCGATGAGAGTGTATGTAAACAATAAGGAAAAGGATCATCATCATCCTCATAGTCATCATCGTTATAATTTATTATTCTCTTTGTTTTTAAATATAGGATCTATTTGACTTTTTTTGGAGAATCCTATAAAAGTTAAATAAGTTATTTATAAATTGATTTTTCTGAATTTTTTCCCTAAACTAGTTTATTTGTCTTATGAACCAACATATAATCTAATAATATACAAAATATATTATAATTAAATAGCTCATTTAGCTTCCTTAATTTTTCTAAAAAGAAGTCAACGGAGGAAGTATAGAATAATAAAAAAGAAGAAGATAATTAAGGAGAAACTTAAGAGTATGCAATTGGTCGTCGTCGTAAAAATTCTGTGGTTGTAAAGCTAATAGCAGACCACTTAGGTAAAACCCGAATGCTTCGTCCTTAGAATGAGTAAACATATCATTAAGCCCGTCAAACTCTTAACCTTAATGGCTGCTTTGTCCTTTCCTCTATTCATAACATCTTTCTATAATAAATCTATTATATTAGTAATTATAGTATAATACATAATACATACCACTTAAACTAAAACCTACATCTACTTGCAAGTTTAAGGAATTCCAGGTTTTTTCTTGAAAAACAATAATTACGATATAATAAAAATGTTTTTGTTTTAGTTTTTTCAGAAATTAAAATAAAAAATTAATACCATGTTTATAATTAAAAGAAAAAAAGAAAAAGAAAGAAACTCTCATGTATGATCGATCAGCCTGAACCAGGTGGAGGGTAGCCACTGGTATCGGACCAAGTTGACGCCGGAAAGTCCGAACTGCCGCCGACGTTGCCGCCTCCTCCTCCGCCGCCGCGGTGTTGATCTTCCGGTGGCAGGAAATAACCTGCTTGCTGACTGGAAAACAGAGGATACGAAGCAGAGGAGGATAGTTGGCTGGATGGCGAAAATGCCGTTGGTGAAGAAGATGAAGACAAAGGCGAAGATGACAATAACATAGAAGACGATTGAAGCGCAGCCAATTGTGAACTATACAGCCATTGTTGCAATAAATTCGAATGTTGCTGCTGTTGCTGTTGCTGTTGTTGTTGTTGGAAATCATCTGAACTCTGAAGCAGCTGAGAGTATTCCCAATAGTCTCTCATCAAATCCGATGATGATGGTTGAAAAGAAGGCGACCGGAGAAACGGCGGCTGCGGCTGCGGAGGAGGAGCCGCAGCCGGCGGGGGAGGGCGAGGGAGATTGTGAGCTGCCGCCGGGGAATCCGATATGGCGAGGCGAGTGGCTGGGAAATTGTGAGGAGGGGGCATTACTCTGACATTTTCAGGGAAATTGAGTTTTGCTCTGTTTCCCCTGAATCTCAATGCGGCCTCGTCGTAAGCCCTGGCGGCCGCCTCCGCCGTGTCGAATGTGCCAAGCCAAACCCTCGCCGCCTTGTGTGGGTCCCGAATCTCCGCCGCCCATTTCCCCCACGGCCTCTGCCTCACTCCCCTGTACCTTCTCCTCCGTTCCCCGCCGCCTTCCTCCGCCCCCGCCACCGCAACATTCGCTGCCTCCTCCGCCACTAAAAATTGAAAAAGAAAAAAAAAAACTCACTCATGAAACAACAACAATAACAACGTAGCCTTATCCCACAGGGTGGTTCGGCTATATGGATTGTAGGATGCCATTATCATTCGTGAAACATATTTTCATAAATTAAAGAAATGACATTTTGGGATTTTTTCATGAATGTACCTGAAGATGATTGTCCTTGAGAAGGAGGGGTTCTGAAATCAGTGAAAGATCCATAGACAGAGCTTTGTTGTTGTTGTTGTTGTGGTGGATGTTGTTGTTGATCACGTGATCGTTTGTGGCCAACCCATGGGGTGGAAGAAGAAGCAGAGGCAGAGCTTAAAACAGAGGATGAAGCAGGAGAAGGTAAAGAAGAGTAGGATGAAGACAAGAAAGGAGAAGTATGAGAAATAGTTGACGTCACAGGGATCCATTCGGTGCGCCCCTGACCACCAGATCCAGACACCACATGCGTCAGCGCCGAAACCATCGCCGTCAACTCACCTGCTCTGTTACTGTTATATCCAGAAAACACGCCCTCGTCTTCCTCCTCCGCCGCCGCCGCCGCCGCCGGAGCAGCTCGGTTTAGTGCTTCTTCCTCACTGGCGGCGCCGCCATCATGGCCCGTGAAACCCGAACTTCGTTGGTGCGCCACCGTTTGTAAAATCATGCAAATGAAATATCGCTTTGTTGTTTGTTCAGATCAAAAAAACAAACCCAGAGAGAAATTAAGATCAGAGATATTTCGACCCAGAGATTTTTTTTTTTTTTCCCTGGTCGTTTTGTGGAGACCTGTTTGGGAAATAACACTAATAAGAAAGAACAGGGCTTATATACTCATACACACACACACACACGACGAATTAAAGGAGAATTTAAGCACGAGTTTACGCCTCCATTAAAATAGTACTACTATTATGTTGAGTTGACACAAACCATCCTTCATCCACCATGCAAACATGAACTTCCTCGCACTAAAATTCTTCATTTATATTCTTCGTACAGTAAATGAAAATATTCTTCCTTTTTTTTTCCTCTTCCTAATTTTTATTTACCTGGATAATTGATGATCACTAACCCGAATAAATAAATAAATATGCCGCCTCTGGGGATTTTTGGGGGCCTACACGTTCACACATGAAGAGGCCTTTTGACTCTGAAATTAAAACTGAAGATGATGGTAAAGGAAAATTGAAGGTATGAAGTATTGGTTCATCGGTGTTGTTTTAAGAGAGAGACAGAGAGAGAGAGAGAGAGAAGAAGGATGAAGAAAACAAAGTGATCATCTTTGAATTGAATTTTTAGAACTAGAGACTTAGCTAAAAGCAGCCAAGTTGGCTGTTTCCATTTCTTATTTTTATTTCAGTTTTGGTTTTTTGTTTGTTTTCATATTCTGTATACCGACATGGCGATGTTTGCGTGTGCTGATTTGGGGTAAGCTTACGAGGATAACTAAGATTAACTCATGATTAATTAATTAGTTAACTAAGGCTAAGTGTGGTGAAAAATATCTACAGAATATGCTAAGGGCTAGGGGTTAAGTTACAAGTGGATGAATCATATGGATTAACTTGGGGATAGAATAAAAAGATAAAAAGCCACGACACAAAGGAGGGAACCACTGGGGTACGTGGATTAGGTTCACAGCAGTCTTTTGTTTTTTCTAGGATAAATAAAATGGTAGGAATTATATAGGAATGTAAATATTAAAAATTTAGTTTTCATATATCACTTTTTCTTCATTCACATTTGAAATTATCGGAAGCTTCCCTCATTTGTCCAAATAATAAAGATAGTTCATGAAAAAATGTATTTTCCCTCATTTGTAATATTTGTGCTTTAATTTATTTAAAAATAACTATACAATATTTGCTACATATTAGTTGAGAAAAAAAAATGATTATGAATCTCCTTTTACACCATTTGGATAATTTTTCTGAATTTTTTTTATTGACTGTAATTTCAGTTCCACGCGGAACTTAAAAGCATAAGAAACAGAGGGTTGCTTTTACGATGGAAAAATCTGGACAGAACTTTGGCAATGAGAATTCACTCCCTTCAGTTTCATTTATTTATTATTTAATATATACTTAATGTTTGTACCTCACATTATTTTGTAAGTTATTTTCAATATTAAATAAAAATAATATACGTTAAATATAATTATTGAAATGTAAACAGCTCTATAATAGTATAATACTCATACCCTTTTATTTAAGTATGCATCCATAATATTTCAATAAATAAAATTCAAACATGATCAAATTTCTCAAAATCATTTAAAAAGAAAAAGTATCCAAATAGAAATTATAATTAACCAATATTACTTTAATTGGTCCATGGAATTTATAAAATTACTACCCCTCCATCCCTAAATATAGGACCTAGTTGATTTTTTGGAAAATTCTAAGAACATTAAATAAAATACTCATAAATTGATTTAACTGAATTTTTTTCTCTAAACTAGTTTATTTGACTTATAAGCTAACATATAATCTAATTTTTCCCTAAATATAGGATCTAGTTATCGATGTGTACTTTCTTTTCTGGGAGGCCAATTCTAGTTTGGTGAAACTTTGGTCATTTTGCTATTATTAATTAGGTTTTGGATGTTGAATATATTTTTTTAGGACGATACATGGTTTGGAGATTTAAAATCATGATTGTTATGGACATTTTTTTGTAGAAGCTCTTTAATGATTTTAATTGGTGTTAGAACCTTATAGATGGATTGATTAGCATATAGTAAGGTGATTTTTATTTATCCATGTTAACCATATATTTCTATTAAGGTAAATTCTCTTCTAATATGGATAACTCCTTTCATATTATGTTGAATCTTTTCTAGCCATGATATGTTTCGTTGGTAGTTGAAATCTTTTTCTATCATGGTTAGACTATTAATTTGTATTTTTATTAAAATTATGAAAAATCCTTTTCTAACTATGTTAGTAGTTTTGCTAAGTTGAATTCTTTTCCAAATATAGTCAGCAAATGGTTTTGTAATTGGTCGATGATAATTTAAAATGTATTTAAAAATATAATTAGGTAGTAAGTGTTACAGATTTTATATTTAGGAACTAGAAGGAAGTATCATTGAAAAGTAATGTTTGTTTATTTTGAACTCAAACAAGTACCAGTAACAATTGTTGAATTATCATGAACAAGACAAACACAAAATCTACAAAACAAATGTAATTGATCCGAGTTATGCCAAGGAGTGACATTGTCCTTAAGACCACCCATTTTTGTATGCACGAGCCTACCTCTTGTTCTAACCCATGTTAGCTCATAAATGAGGTAACTTATACACACCCACAAAATACCTCTTCTTAATTCTCTTATAAGGTCATTGACAAGTTTCTTCTTATTGAAACACTAATTTGCAATATATTAATATCTGAATATTTTATGAAAATATTGTATGTGCTAAATTGCTAATATATAACTGAATTAATTAAACTATTTTTTTATGTATAAAATGTTGGAAATTCCAAATCAATTATGTCCGTGTGTGTGGGAGACTAGGAGTGAATCTAGTGATAATTATATCATGAATAATTAGCCATTACAGCAACTGGCCTTGGCTGGCAATTACGTTGTCGTAAAACATGAACGGTAATGCAAGCTGCGCAAGTGCATGAAACACTCAAATTTATCAAAGAATTGATGCAGACAAGTATGTGTATATATAATTAACCCAATGTGTATTCCTTTCTTTTGATATAACTGTTTATCACTTGGTATTTCAGGTTATGCCAGTATATATGATCAAGTTTAATTGAAATTTTTTTTTCCTCAATAATATTATTTTAGAAAAAATCAAGTTTTTTTCTACTCGATTCATTGGTAATGATATATTATAATTCGTCTAATGTTAATGTAATGATAGTAGTGGTAAAGTGTTTTTATTTTTTGCTATTTGGTCAGTCAAAAGGGAAATATATACAAATAATTAGTTGAAATTTATAATTTATTATTTGCCCCCAAATTTTCTAAAATTTAATCAACTTAGAGATTTGAAAAATGGTAATGTAATGATAGTGGTGGTAATTAAAGTATTTCCATTTTGCGTTATTTGGTGAGTTAAAAGGGAAATATATGCAAATCAGTAGAAATTTATTATTATCCCCATTTTCCCCAAAATTAAATGCTCTGAGAGATTTGAAATGTTATTGTTCGGTCAAAACACGTCTCTAATGAAAGTCGCCAATTTTCCATGCAAGTGCACACTCACTTCTCTCGTTAATCCGTTGAATTCTTCAATTCAACCGAGAGCATTTTCATCATTATCATTATTTGATGTTAATATTCTCATTATTAAAGGTAATATTTTCATCCTGCTATTATGATGTATCGTGCCAAGAGGTATTTTTCGTAATATTCTTCTATAGTTAATTAGATATGTTTATGATGTAGACATACGCATATTGTCTCATTGCCAATCATTTGATAAAATATCCAAGCATAATTTATAATATATATTTTTTAAATAATTTTAACCAGTCACATTATATCTTTTTAATTCTTAAATTTAATAACTCTTGTAAGATTTTAATTTCCTACAAATAATAAATTATGTTTAATTTAATACATGTAAAATAGATAAATAATGCTATATAATGAGTAAATCATATTCAATAAATTTTAATATGCGTGTATATATATTTATATATTCTAGGTTTTTTTGTTTTTCTTTTTTGCACGAGAAAAAAGTTCGGCAGTGATAATCTACTGAATCTATCATTGTTCATAAAATTATCTTGAGATTTATACTCCACTCAAAGAAATAAATAAATAAACTCAAACTGCTAAATTTTATTCATGTCTGTTTAAAATTATAACGAAGAAATATTTTAATAAACTTAACATGTCAAACTTGCATACTTATCAATCAAAGTTAGCAATTTATATTTACAGGTAAAACTTTTATGTCTATAAAATTTACAAATCAAATTTGTAAAATGTGTAATTTGTTATATTTAATTTTTTTTTACCTGTAAGTTATAAATAATTTATTAATGATAGTTAAATTGAATGAAACAACTTCTTGTTTAAACTTGAAAATGTCTAAATTTGAAGTGGTTAGTACTACAGAAAATCAAAAGATTTTTCCCCTCTTTTAAAAATTTATAAAAAAAGAAATAGGGAAATGAAATGGGGGAGAGGAGGACTTGGGCTAGAAGAGCCACATACGTGGATCTCTAACAGAGGAAAAGAGTGTCTCCAAATAATAAATTATATAAACTCTCAAATGTGTGAAGTGTGCAGAGAACTTCTGATTTAATTAATAGCAATGACGATACTATCATCCTCTTCATCATCTTCTCAATTCATAACAACAATTTCTAAAGACGCACAATGCTCCACGCAAAATGGTGTTAGAAAGTTCAGAAAAAGAGAAGGAAAAAAAAAACGTGGCCCCCATTTAGCTACTATTCTGTTCCCTTCCACTTGTGTGATCGGATTCCGATCAGGGTGTTCATGGGACGGGACGGCCTTGTTCCGTGTCCGTCCCGTAAAGATCTCAGGACAACATGTTTGTTTCATGTCCTGTCCTATTATTAGCTTTGTCCCATCTTATCAAGATTATGATTGGAATGGTACGATAGCGGACGTCTGGTTAATTTTTTTTAAAGGGTATAAATTTATTTAATAAGTTTTTCTTTTTCCTTTTTTTGTCTATTCTTTGTAAAAAAAACACTATATATGAGATATACAATTTAAGATAATTCTAACATTTTATATTATATGTACAACCAATATGATAATATTTTTTTATATAAAGAATATTTATGCAAAAAATTTATTAATTACATCTTTAAAAATATGAATTATGTCTTTAAAAAATAAATATTCGGGACATGACAAAAAACTAGGACGGAATAAAGCTCATTCCGTGTCTCGTCCCGTCCCTCTAATAATTTTGTTCCATCCTGCTTTTATTCCTTCCTAAAATTTTTGAGATGGAACATTATACACTACAAAAAAACAGACTTTCTGTGGCGACTAAAAAAGTTGCCGCTGAAAGTCCCCCTTTCCGCGGCGACTTTTTTTGTCGCCGCGGAAAGTGGACCTTTCCGTGGCGACATAAAATAGTCGTCACCGAAAGGGGCACTTTTGGCGGCGACTTTTTTTGTCGCCACCGAAAGGCATACCTTCTGCGGCTACTTTTGTGTCGCCGTAGAAGGTTGGAACTTCAGTGGCGACATTATAAAGTCGCCGCTGAAAGGGGGACTTTCGGAGCCGACAATAGTCGCCACTGAAAGTCATGTATTTTATTTTTTAAATAACACTAATAAATATTGCTTTTTTATTTTTATATAAAATATTTAAAATTTTAAAATGTTAAATAAATTATTTTATCATGAAAAATAAAATAAGGTAATATTTTAAATTTTTATTCGTTATTAAATTCATAGTAAATACTTTAATTTAATTAAAATTAATGATATATCAAATAATCTTATAAATGAATAAATAATAATAATTTTTAAATTAATAAAATTATATCAACTATACAACCATTTTAATTTATTAAAAATGAATATATTAATAAAGAAACATTTATATTATATTTTATCTCTATATATTAAATATTTAAATGAATATTTAAAGTGGGACTTTCAGCGGCGACTTTATAAAGTCGCCATGGAAGGGGACCTTTCAGCGGCGACAATAGTCGCCACTGAAAGTCATATAGTTTATTTTTTAAATAACATTAATAAATATTATTTTTTTACTTTTATATAAAATATTTAAAATTTTAAAATGTTAAATAAATTATTTTATCATGAAAATAAAATAAGGTAATATTTTAAATTTTTATTCGTTATTAAATTGATTGTAAATACTTTAATTTAATTAAAAGTAATGATATATCAAATAATCTTATACATGAATAAAGAATAATAATTTTTAAATTAATAAAATTATATCAACTATATCAACATTTTAATTTATTAAAAATGAATATTATATTAATAAAGAAACATTTATATTATATTTTATCTCTATATATTAAATATTTAAATAAATATTTAAAGTGGGACTTTCAGCGGCGACTTTTAGTCACAGCTGAAAGTCATGTAATTTATTTTTTAAATAATAATAATAATAAATATTATTTTTTTACTCTTATATAAAATATTTAAAATTTTAAAATGTTAAATAAATTATTTTATCATGAAAAATAAAGGGAAAAAGACAAATAAATACCCTCCAATTTGTAAAATCCCATTAACAACTTCATGATAGGTATTAACAACACAACAACCTATCATGAAGTTGTTAATACCTATCATGAAGTTGTTAATGAGATTTTGCAAATTGGAGGGTATTTATTTGTCTTTTTCCCAAAAATAAAATAAGGTAATATTTTAAATTTTTATTCATTATTAAATTTATAGTAAATACTTTAATTTAATTAAAATTAATGATATATCAAATAATCTTATACATGAATAAAGAATAATAATTTTTAAATTAATAAAATTATATCAACTATACCAACATTTTAATTTATTAAAAATGAATATTATATTAAAAAATAAACATTTATATTATATTTTATCTCTATATATTAAATATTTAAATGAATAAAAAATATGTATACAAATAAATATTAAATGTAGGTAATATGATAATATATTTATATTATAATAATATATGTATTTAAATTAATATATTAAATATATGCATATAATATTAGTGTGTGTATGTGTGTGTATATATTTAATTTTGTAGTAATATGATGGAAGGTCATCACAGCTCAACTGGTAGAAGCTTCACACAAGAACAAAATGGTCATGGGTTTGAACCTTGGGAAGGCACCTTTGGAGGAGAAATAAAAGGTAATGAAGTTGCGCGATGTGGCATAGAATGATGATGTGGCACATGACAAGTGGCAAGAGGGTGGATGATGTGGCACGATGTGGCAAGTGGGTGAGGGTCACCACATCATCAGCCATGTGGCCATAGGGTGCTGATGTGGCTTTATTTTTTTTTTTGCAACTTTCAGCGGCAAAAAAGGGTACCTTTGGTGGCGACTTAAAATGTCGCCACCAAATGAGTTATTTTTTTCTCCCCTCCAAAGGGTACCCTTTTGTAACCCTTTCGCGGCGACAAAGGCAACCCTTTGGCGGCGACACATGTCGCCGCTGAAAGTCGACTTTCAGTGGCGACCCAAAAAGTTGCCGCCAATACTTTCGGCGGCGGTCACATAGGCGGCGACCTGGTGGCGAAAACACCAAAGACCTTCAGCGGCGACTTTTTATGCTTTCAGTAGCGACTTTTTTCACCGCCGAAAGCGAAATTTTTTGTAGTGTTACTATCCCAAAATGTTCTAGATCGGAATAGGACAGCCGGGACGGGACATAAGTGAACACCCATCGGACCATAAATTAAGGATTACAAGAAAAAAAGCTTCCTAATAGTAAAGGTGTGATAATTCAATCCAATAAAATATTTTTAATCAATATGTAGACAAATTCTTTATCAAAAAAAAAATCAATAGAAAAATTTAATTAGTAAAAAAGTCTTGTCTTTTTGTTTTTGACCTGGAAGTTATTTCTTTTATCATTGTACATATATGTATATGGGAAAATTCCAGAAAAAGACCCTCGAATTACCAAAAGGACACTTTAGTACAACGAATTTCGGAAATGACGAATCAGTACAAATCCGTACAGTGACTGAATTGTCCTTTAACAAATTTAAAGGAAAAGTCCAAAATGCCCCTGGTTCAATTATTTTTTTTTTAATAATTGCCCACAGCCACCACCGGTGGTGGGGCCCGCCACCGCCGACCGTCGCTGGCCAGTGGCCTCCGCCACGTGACGCGCTGTGGGGCTGCCACGTGGCATGTGTCCCTTGTAAAAAAGGGATACAAAATGTGGGACCCCCTCCACTTGGTGGCCTGGTGGCCTTACCACCAGGCCACCAAGTCCCTCATGATATATATTATAAAAGTAATATATATACTATATTTCATTCTTTTATAATATTTTCCCAGAAACGTTCAAGGGATTCCCAACTTCTGTCAAGGGATTCCTAACATGTACATTACCATTTACCAACTTCCAAAATACTTCACCAACTCTTCCTCCTTTTCACCAGAACCGTTCCCAACTTCTCATAAGGGATTCCCAACTTGTCATAAGGGATTCCCAACTTCTGTCAAGGGATTCCCAACTTGTACATTACCATTTACCAACTTCCAAAATACTTCACCAAATCTTCCTCCTTGTTACCAGAACTGTTCAAGGGATTCCCAACTTCTCATAAGGGATTCCCAACTTTTGTTAAGGGATTGCCAACTTTTGTCAAGGGATTCCCAACTTCTGTCCTAAGGGACTACCAACATGTACATTACTATTTACCAACGTCCAAAATACTTTACCAAATCTTCCTACTTGTTAAATGGTAGTGTACATGTTGGTAATCTCTAATGAGAAATTGGGAATCCCTTGACAGAAGTTGGGAATCCCTTAACAAAAGTTGGCAATCCCTTAACAAAAGTTGGAAATCCCTTATGAGAAGTTGGGAATCCCTTGAACTTTTCTGGTAACAAGTAGGAAGATTTGGTGAAGTATTTTGGAAGTGGGTAAATGGTCATGTACATGTTGGTAATCCCTTATGAGAAGTTGGGAATCCCTTGACAGAAGTTGGGAATCCCTTACTTGACAGAAGTTAATTGGGAATCCCTTGACAGAAGTTGGGAATCCCTTATGCGAAGTTGGGAATCCCTTGAACAGTTCTGGTGACAAGGAGGAAGAGTTGGTGAAGTATTTTGGAAGTTGGTAAATGGCAATGTACATGTTGGGAATCCCTTGACAGATGTTGGGAATCCCTTGAACGTTTCTGGGAAAATATTATAAAAGAATAAAATATAGTATATATATTACTTTTGTAATATATATCATGAAGGACTTGGTGACCTGGTGGTAAGGCCACCAGGCCACCAAGTGGAGGGGGTGGGTTCGATTCCCACCCCCCACATTTTGTGTCCCTTTTTTACAAGGGACACATGTCACGTGGCAGCACCACAGCGCGCCACGTGGCTCGCTGTGGGGATGCCACATGGAGGGGGTGGGGCTCTCCACCACCCACCGGAGGCCGTTGGTCGACGGTGGTGGGCCCCACCGGCCGGCGGCGGTCGGCGGTGGTGGGCCCCATCGCCGGTGGTGGTTGTGGGCAATTTTTTTTAAAAAAATAATTGAACCAGGGGTATTGTGGGCAATTTTTTTTAAAAAATAATTGAACCAGGGGCATTTTGGACTTTTCCTTTAAATTTGTTAAAGGACAATTCAGTCACTGTACGGATTTGTAATGACTCGTCATTTCCGAAATTCGTTGTATTGAAGTGTCCTTTTGGTAATTCAAGGGTCTTTTTCTGGAATTTTCCCTATGTATATTCGTTATACTTTTATTATTATACCAAACATTTATCAACAGTATATACAGGAAAAAAACTAACTACGAAATATTAATTGTTAATTTTCTTTTTTTCCCCTCATTCTATGTTGCATATCAAATGGTAGCATTCGATGTCTGTTTTACATTTTTTTCCAACAAAAAATTCTATAAAAGAAATAAGACTATAATAAGCGTAGAAATCATATGAGGAAGGCTCTTAAATACCCAGGAAGATTTACTCAAGGAGCTGCCAATACCGGGAAGTTTTATTCGGATCTTAAATGCCCGGGATGTATTATTTCGTAGTATTAATATCCAAAGTTAATAGAGAGAAAAACAGACGTATGCCACGTCAGACTGAACGACTTGGGTTAAGGAGCACTTTCAAGAAAATTTCTGGGGCATTTAAGAGGCAAAGCAAAATTTCCTGGTGTTGGGTACTCCTTCCAGAAAACTTCTCGAGTATTTAAGAACCTTAACCCAAGCCATGTAATCACATATTCAACAAGGGTTGACTCTGACATGGCGTTCAATTTGACGTGACAAACGTCTGTTTTCTTCTCTGTTAACTTTGGGCATTAATACTACGAAAATAATACTTCTCGGGTATTTAAGATAAAAAAAACTTTCCAGTACTGGAAACTCCTTGGTATAACTTTATGGGTATTTAAGAGCTTTAACCCAAAGAAACATAATAAAGCCGATGTCCAAACAACACAAGACCCTTATCCCAAACTACACAGAGAAAATACAACAAACCCTAATTATGAAATAACTAGGGCCACCACTAGAATGGATATAAAAGAAACTTGATAAACGTTCCCTACAAGGGACAACGAAACTCCACTAAACACACTAAACAAGGGATGAGGTTTGATTGAACCGTTGCTATTTTTCACTTCCCTTTTAGCGACATAATTGCTGCAGTTTTAAAAGAACTACATGCAGGGTTTTTTTTTTTTTTTTTTTTTTTTTTTTTTTTTTTTAAAAAAGAGAACCACACCTTCACTGAGGTGAAAAGCACCAACAACATATCGACCATATCTAATATCTGATGTCAAACGTCACCACCAAACTAGAAATATTGTTATAAGCCTTGAAACACGACATTGACCATCCCGCTTTAAATCTTCCATCCACACCATTGAAGCCTTCAAACTCAATAAACCTAAACCCTCCATATTCCCTATCATTGTTGTCGCACTGATCCGTCCTCACTACAAAATCTCATAGCCAAAAAGAAACCCTCATCCCTTGACACACACGCACGCGCGCACGCACACACACTAATAAGAAAGCCTGGAAAAATCAAGAGCATATTTTTCAATGAAAATTAATTAATTATTATAGCATAGTGATTCTTGATCAATAAATATTATTTAAAATATACTTAGTCTTTTTTATTTATGAGTTTTCATTTTAGTCACTTAGCTTTATAAAGTGTATTTTAGTTTGATAATTTTAATAAACTTACGATCACTAACGGAATATAGTGAATCTACTAATATAAATGATAATTATATATACAGCTAACAAAGGATATCTGAATTTCAAATATAATTAATATTAATTTTAAAACCAATTTCACAAAATAAAAACCTAATTTATGATATTTTCTTACTTAATAAAACTATGACATTTGTTTTTTTTTTAAATAATTAAGTAAGATTATATTTAAATAATTTATTATAGAAATTTAAATTAATAAGAATAAATCAAATTAAAATTAATCAACAAATGGAAAATATATTTAAAAATGAATTCAAACACTTTTTTTAAGAAATACAATAAATAAGTTTTTGAGTTTACATTTTCCGTTAGTAATACTAACGATATTAATTTTACAAGACTAAGGGATACTTTATGGAGTTAAGGGATCAAAATGAAACAACATCCAAATTTTAAGGACTACATTTATACTTTAGGCATAAATTTTATAATGTAAGGCTATCCATTCAAATAAGAGACAAAATAAAACCAAAAAAATTATGCGTACAAAAAATTCTATACTTGTCAAAGTCATTGTGTACAGATAAAAAATATCCTTAAAGATTAATATATACAGGACACAAGTTACACAAAAATTAAGGCCCCCCCCCCCCCCCCCCCCCGGCAGGGGTGGGGGGTGGGTTGGCGATGTATAGACCAATTAGAAGTTGCAATATGGAAGGCAGTAATGAACATCTATCCTCTAATAGTTAAGTGGTTGGGTGTAAAAAAGTTTAGAAAAGAAAAGGAAATATATATACAATATAGTCCCAACCACGGAAGCATTTCCAAAAATGAGGAATCAATAGAGGGCTTGAATTACAAGTAAGCCAAACAATCCCTTCTATTTAAAACCATGCAACATAGCAACATAGCTGTTACCACTACCTTACCACTCATTCTTCCTCCTTCCATCATCTAATTATCACAATTAATTTCACTGTACCACGCCTCTCAAATTTCTAGTAACAAACAATATCTTGATACACCTATTAATCTAGGGCGCCTCTATATATACCTAGTACTCTTGAGACTAAAATCCGTATTATTCATATATTAATAATTATAACAAGTGAAAATTTTGATGTTAATACTCCCTCTGAACCTTAATAAATAGCCTATTTGAGTAGTTGATCTTAGTTCGAAATATAGAATATATTTCTAATTTTTATTAATTGTTTCCTAAATTATTCTTATTGATACTGTATTAACAATAATCAAGTAAGAGGGGGAGAGGGAATTAAAAGAGATGAGTAGAGTGTTTTATAAATAGCATGTCATATTAACTAACTCAACAAATATCTTTAATATAATCAAATAAGGTAAATATATTCTACATGTAGGATTGGAGGGTATTTATAGGCGACACGCATAGTTAACAATAATAGCCCATTTTGTTCATTGAATCATAGCTAATAGAATATAATGAAATAGTAGGAAATGAAACATAATGCAAAGATGATAACAATGGGTTTATTTGGATTCATCTTGGAAATGTTAAAAAAATAATTTTTAAATTAATTTTACTAATAACAAAAACAAATGGAATCACAGAATGATTTATATATACGTATAATGGAACTCGAAATTGGAAGTCATGATACTTTATGATGATTATGCAAATAGACTTAATATATATATATATATATGCTCAATATTCTTTTTCAAATTACATTAAAACAAATGGATTTGAAGTTTTCAAAAAAATAAGAATATTCATATAATAATAATAATAATAATAATAATAATAATAATAATAATAATAATAATAATAATAATAATAATAATAATTTATAGGGCAAACCATTAATTGAAAAAATAAAGATGTCCTAATACGAATTTATTCATAAAAAGTAAAGTTGTTTTTTTACCTTTTGATATGATTTTAAATTTTATTCATTATTCAGTTCCATATTTAGAGTTTGCCAAAGAAAATCAATCTTAGTTGATCCTACCGTGATATCTTGTAAAATAAAGTATTAGTGTTTTATACTGATTCGAGATTAACCATACAGTTAATATCTTGTGAACAACGCAAGGTTTGCATCCAACTGATATCTTATGTTTGCTTGAGAGAGTCAGAATTAATTTGTGTTCATCATCCTTGTTGGTAATCTGGACATTCCAAAATTATTTTACAAAGTTTATCTTTTTTTAACATTTTATTATTTTAAAGAATTATTTTAATATGTATAAAATCTAAAATAAAGATATTCTTTTAATTATCATTTTTCAAAAAAATATTTATTTTTACTTAAAAACTTATTTAAAAGACTTTAATTTGTAGAGTTGAAATTGTATTTGGTCAATGTAAATTTCACCAGCATGAGCATCATGGTACTCATCACTTCGATGAGCACCAAAATTGGTTCCAACGAGTCTAATATGCTTGGAGCCATATAACATGATAATTGATTAAGGGATGTTGAACATATTAACTGCATCAAGAATCTAACAAATTTTGGTCATTTAGGACAAGAATTTTTTTCATCTATATTAAATATGAACTAAGGAAAAATGAAGATTAGGATTTCTTAAGTAAATTAAGGTACTTAGCTTTTAATTATTTTATGTGGAGCAGTAAGAGTTGATTAATGCCTGTGAATGGCGAGAATAATATCATTGAATAAGTGATAAATGATTTCCCAATTAGGGGAACACAATATGCTTGTATGATTGTATCAAATGTGCGTGTAAGGATTAATTATTAAAGAAGACAACAAAAACGTGGGAAAAGCATAATACAAATGCATTTAAGAGCTTTAAGCATATTGATGAATGAGGGGATATGGGAACAAATTAGTGTCCCTGAACAAAGGGACAATAAAGGACGGTTCGTTTGGTTAGAAACCTAATTTCACATATTAGTTTGTCTGTTCAATGCATTTGAGCACAATAAGGGTATGCATAATAATAAATTGGGACAAGCTTCATCTATTACCTTAAAATATCTTTTAAGTGCAGCAATTATTCTAAAAGTATTTTTTAGTTCAATTTTGTCCAAAAAGTATTTTTTTTCATGGTTATGAAACTCAAACTGGCCTTTCAACCGATGAAAGTAGAGGGTCAATGGTCAGTGGGTCAGCTTAAAGTCAACCATGGGGCCAGACGATAGGGAATAAAAAGTTCAAAAATTATTATTAACTTGAATATTGATTCAATACCTTAAATCTCACTTATAAAATAATCATATACTTATCTAACATTCTTTACAATTTCTTTGACATATTAAAATGATAGTTTCAATCAAACATCAATAATACCAAAATCAGTAATCACTAAATATTCTTCCCAATAAAATATCAAAATAGATAAATGATAGCAAATTATTCATATAAACTATGATTTAATCACTAAACTATAGTTATTAATACCAAAATTATCATTGACTTTGACAAATCTTGTTTTCTACAATTCATACCGCATATAAAAACAAATTAATAATGTTTTAAAAAGGGAACCATGTCAACTCAATAAGCTGTCAGTTTGCCCGTGTTGCACCGGGTTAACCTGGGTCGCACCGGGTTGCTGCTATCCTGGGTTATGACACTCTCGAACAGGTTTCATGGTAGAGTCACTAGGTTCCAGGCTAATCAGACCAGGTATGTCTAGATTTGATTACTATGAGTTTTTCAAAGAGTAATCTTATTCTTGCTTTTAACTCCCCAAGGAATTTACATACAGTATTTAAAAATAATTTTCACTACAAAAAAAACATAAAATTACCGACTGAATAAAATTTCGACGGAAAATTTACTGACGGAATTACCGACGGATATTTATTCCGTAGGTAAAAATTACCGATGGAATTCTATCGGTAATTTGTTAATAAATATTAAAAGATAAATTATTTATTTTAATTTATATAAAAATATTTTATATATAAATTATTTAATAAATAGTATGTTATAAATATTAATAAAAATTAATATATACCTATATATTTATTACAAACTTAATTTTAAATTTTTTAATAATATATATAATAAAATAATAATTAAGAAATTTCATATAATAAAAGAAATTCACAAAAATAATATTCATTATAAATATAAAATGGAGATACTAAATATAATATTATCAGGTAAAAAAATACTAAATATAGTCTAATGTATATGAATATAAAATATTATTTATATAAAAATGATATAATTATTACTATGTAAATTATATACTAATAATTAAAAATATTTCATAATATATTAATTTAAATATAATGTAAAGTATATATAAGATCAAATATAATTATAATAGTGGGAGTTTAAATATTATAAATATAATAATTTACAAATAATATCACAAGGTCTTTATAGCCCAACTGGTCAAGGCACTAGCACGCAGGCAAGAAATAAGGGATTCAAGCCTCCACTCCGCCATATTTCAGACAATTTGTGGGAGCGACACATGGTGGCATGTGGTAACGATACGTGGCGGAGTATGAGAGGGGACACGTAACATAATTTAAAAAAAAAGTTTTAAGAAATTTACAGACGGAATTTCGTCTCTAATTTCCGTCTCTAATTTAGTGATAGAATTCCGTTGGTAAATTTATCAACGCAATTCCGTCGGTACTAAATTCCCATTGCTAAATAAAGTAATAATAATGGTGAAATTACCAACGGAATATTTTTCGTTAGAAATTTCGTCGGTAATTTCATTTCCGTTGTTAATCCGTCAGAAATCCGTTGGAAAATTAAAATTACCGATGGAATTTCGTCAATAAATCCGTGTTTTTTTGTAGTGTTTCAACAGCACTCAATATAGTAAAGTAATTTTTAGTATAAATTTTCTCCTCCAATATTTTTAAAGTTATTTTTTATCACCTTTTGTTTTTTCATATTTTTAGTACTCATCTTTCATTATTATACTACTTTTAACATTTTCACTAATCATTTTTGCGATTTTTTCCATACTCATCTTAAATATTTTCCTAGACTTTATCTAACATATATTTTCAACTATAATATTTAATTATTTTCAGTAGTGAGAAAAAGCTGAGTAAGAGCTTTCCAATTTTCAGCAGTCATTTGAAATATTTTAAGTACTTATTTTCCATATTTTCAGTACTAAAAATAATTAAGGATTATAGTTGAAAACATGGAAGATAAGGTAAGAAAATATTTAGAGTGACTACTGAAAAAACTTGAAAAACTATTTATTGAAATGATAAAAGATGAGTACTTAATTTTAGAAGATAAACTTATTTTTTTTAATTTTAAGTGTTGGTAAAAAAAAAATTACATGATGTAACGGACTTTTTGGGAATTAACATTGGGGTTGAAATTGCTCACAAAAAAAATATTGTAAGGACAAAATTATACCATAAAACACTTTAGAGCATACTAGATGTTCCTTGAAATAAAATACCTCAAGATGCTAGATGAACCGATCCCATATATAATAAGGAGCCATTCTTGAAATAAAATACTTCAAGATGCTAGATGAACCAATCCCATATTTAATAAGGAGCCGTATATGGAGTTTATGGAAAAGAAGGTAATGGAAAGGCACATAAACATGTGGAATGATGACGACTAAGGATTTGTTTGGTAGGATAAGAAGGAAGCTGGGAATTAAAGTATAAAGACCATATTACCCTTAAGACAATAAAACACATCAATAGCATTTCGTCTTCATGTTTTACCATTATGTATTTCCTTTCTATTGATGCCTTTCTTATATACGAAAAGGGTGTGTGTATATACTATATATATTAGGAATTTTTCAAAAACTTGAAAAAATTCTAACTTATGAGAGAGTTTTTTATAAAGATAAATATTATACACAAGAAATTAAAAATCATATAAGTTAGATAAATTCTTCATGCACTTAGCAAAATTATATTTAAAAAAAAAACGAGTTATACTAATTTTTTTTATCAAAAGTTTTACTATTTATAACTGACTAGCTCATAAATAATGTATTATGTCTAAAATTTTATCATAAATTGACATATGACGAGTCATTGGTATATCATATTAATATATTAATGCATGAAATTTAAAAGAGTAGCAATAGTACTATTTACTTCAATTCTTGTATCTGCTTGAGTTAAATTTTATTAATGATTTATAGTTATCATATATGTTGATACTGAATAATTATATATATATATATATATATGCGTGGCTCTCTTCTCTCCCCTCCCTCTCCAACTTTTGGGGTTGTATGAGCTCTTCTCTTTCCATTATGTGAGTTTTTTTTTACTGTGTCTCCCTCCTCGGTTTCAGTCAAGGAAGGAAACGTCCGTATTTTGCAACAGTCTGCTTTTATTTTCATGTTTCTTTTTGTTTCCTATGGTTGTGTTACTTTTCTCTGCAGAAATAAATTGGTTTGGAGGTTTAGATGACAATGAGGGTTTCTTCTACCTCATCTTCATATTTTGTGTTGGTGTTTGTGGGTTATTTTGTTTCCCTGAGATCTGCTCATGGAGATTTTCCAAAAACCAATGTGGTTGGTTTATTGCCGATAAGAGGTGTGGATCATTTGAGATAGATCTTCAAACAACCATTGTTTACGATGGCTTTGTTGCTGGTGACAACATTTTTCTAACTACGAATTCTGCTAAAAGAAATGATGAAGACGGTAGGGTTCTTGGCTGCTACGGCTTTTTCCTTACCTACGTTAGGTTAAGTTATTTTTATGGTTTATATCCATTGTTATTTGGATTTTCTTTTTATAGACTTTTATTTTATGCTTTGTGTCTCACTTTTTCCTAGTTTAATGAAATAATATAAATGATTATATATATATATATTGTTCATATAGAAAGCTAATAAAATAAAAACAATAATTGTGGAACAGATTTTTTTTTTTTTGCACTGAAATTGTGGAAAAGATACAAAGATACATAATGGCCTATAAAAAAATGGTTTAGGAACCCAACTCAGGCAATATTGTTGTCCTATGAGAGATTGTCAAGCCGAGGCCCCAGTGACCTAATTGATTAATATTGGACGAAAATATCCAAAAACATAATAATTAAAGACTAAAGCCACTTGCTTCTAGTTGTAATTATGTGAAATTACCAATAAAGTCTTTATTTTAAATTTGGTGCCGACAAATAAAGTCTTGAATTTTTATGAAAGAAAAAAAGGCTTTGTATGGATTATCAGGAGAATTTTACAACCACCGAGAGGAAGAATCAGCACCAGGAACGGCCAATCTATCTAGAGAGGGGACGTAAGCTTTATTTCAAAATATTACTTTAGTTCCTGTTATAAAATTAATCATCTCACCCAAATTTCGTTTCAAAATGTTCTTTTTTTAAAAAAAAAAGTTAACCAAATTCAAAATCATGAATTATATATTGAGGAAAAAAAATTAAAATCACATCATACTATAAATATAGGGAATCTACAAGCAATATAATTAACATAACTTACAATTTTTTTTGAATTTATCCACAGGTATCTAACATTAACGGCAATTGACTTGTCTTGTTTGTCGGAGTATAGCCTACAATGAAAGAATCACACTACCTCTAAATAATTATTATGACTTCATATCTAAGACTCAAATACAAAACCATTAGTTAACTTAGAACGATCCATATACATATACAGTTGATCCAAACATTTGGTTTGGTGGTGGTGACTTGCAAATTACAATAGAAATCATTCAATCTTTCTAGAACATACTTAGAATAGTAAATTTTTTAAGGTTTAAGCACACAATAAGAAATGCAATTATCACCAAAGTTGTCCTTAATTTAATACATTAAAACATTTTCACTATACTTATAAATAAGGATGTGATAGGAAAAATATAAATGAATGTTGCTATGAACTTCTAAATTAAAAAGACATATAAATTGAGACACTTTTTTTTTCTCTAAAATTATATTATGAAACAAAAGGAGTATTGTTTTCTTTCTCATCGATATTTTTTTTGTTCTTCTAACCAGGGGTAATTAAAATTTTATGATCTGAGCTTTCCTTTCAGTCTTTCTGTGTATACATTTTTTATGTTAACGTTTCTTTTTTGCTCTTTTTTTTTTTTTTTCTGAATATGTTTGGGATCATACTTTAAATGTTTTGTAAACTATATTCCTTTTAATGACTTAATCTTTCGAAACCCGAAACGAAATTAGAACATCCATTCTAACTCTAATATGAAAAACATTAAAAGTATTTAGCAAAATATTCGCACGCAAGCTTACACGTTATAGAACAGATTATTATGAATTGGAAATGGAGAGTAGTTGTCCACTAATCAACTACCCCACCTTTATATATTAGCACTTAATAATTTTGACTAATTAAATATTATTCCGATTTTATTTTCAAAACAAAGTACTCAAACTTTGGGTTAGTAGAACTCTTCAAACGGTATAATAATAATAATAATAATAATAATAATAATAATAATAATAATAATAATAATAATAATAATAATAATTCCGTACAATCCCATGGGCCAATCGAGGCCATTTTCACCAATTCGTGAAATTGTTATTTGTACAGCTTTGAACGAGTCTATGGTTTTGCATGTCGAAGTCAAAATTGAATTCTGAAAGTTCTTTCGTTCTGGAGGGAAGGGGGGGGGGGGGGGGTGTTACATTATGGAAGAGCTTTGAGACTGGGCATTGTCTCCGGAGTTTACTTTGCTTCTAATTTTTAAATGGAATTTTACATGTACGTTTACTATAATTTAATTAATTGATTAATGAGGATACCAACCGTGTCGTGTCGATTCTTGGCATCTATTAGTTTGCGTCACGAAAATGATATATTTCCATAAATATTTTTAATCTAACTATATGAGGTGTTTTAAACTCATTTATTCTCTTCGACCCACTTGTTATATTCTATATTTTTTAATTAACGCTGGCCTTTTGCGAAGTCTCGATGTGCTTTATTTACTTATTTATTTTGGATAAAATGACTATCTCATGTTTGATGCGACACAATTTAATTTTATATAAATGAAGGCGATGCCTTGCTGTTGAGTATTGTACTCTTAAAATGTGGAATAATGGGAATACTTGAGTGGGACTTATTATCTAAAATACCCACATCAAAACCAGATTACAATTGGACACGATTATTGATACACAACAAATACTTCACTAAGAGAAGAGAGAAAGAGAGAGCACACTTACTTTAAAAGGAAGAGAAGAGAGAGCACATACCCACCCTTTTCACTCTGCAAAGAGACTTGTGTAATCATATGAAGAAATCAAAATGATGTAAAACAATAGAGAGAAAGGAAGGAAAAGGAGGAGAATTAGAGGAGAGAAGAGAAACTAGAGGAGTGAGGACAATAAGAAGGAGGAGGAATCAAACGAAAGGTGGTTAAAGAGAAGAGGCAGAAAGAGAAGATGAATGGGAGGAGAGAAAGGGAAGAGAGGAGGCCGGGAACAAGGAAATCTTATTCAATTCAATTTAGTCAATCAAGTCTCCCTATAACTTGGAACCCTAATCATAGCTGGGGAATAATAAAATATGAATACATATATAAATGAAATCCTATCTAAATTTGAATTTTGAATTTTGAGAAGATAATATAATAAACAAAAATAATTAACAAAATACGGTGATATCATTTCCCCCCTTTTAAAAAAACTCTCCTCTAGAGAGAAAGAAAATTGGTAGGCATCAACCATGTGGATTCTATGCAGCAAAACCCTTCTTTCGTGATCGATGTAGCATCCAACTCAGAATGGTCTATCTAGCAAACAAGGTAATGTTGGATGGGTCTAGCTGGAGTTACAACTATCTGCTCATCCATGATCACATAAATGGCTATAGTTGCGGCATAACGGGGGGTAGCGGCGGAACGGGGACAAGATGGAGTTGGGTACCCGCACAATCATCAGAACACAAAGAGCGCAGCTCAAAAGTACCATGGTAATGAAAAAGACCCGACATATCTGGAGGAAGTTCTAATAAATAAGCATTGGGCCCAAGTTTCTTAGTGATGCAGAATGGGTCTGAAGCACAACCATGCAATTTTTTGAACTTTTTCTTTGGGAAACACTCTAGGCCTATACGAGCCATGACATCGTTCTAATCTCAAACTCTTGATGACAACAATGGGCATTAGCAGCTAGTCTATACTCATTATTGTCAAGTCTAGTTCACACCTAACCTTAGTATGAACGGTTTGCAGGTGTTGAGCTAAGTGTAAAATCCTTTCTATTAACTCATTTAAACCCCTAATTTACAACCAATTAACCCTTGAAACCAATGGATCACTAATTACGATAGAAAAGAAAATCACTGAAATGAAAGGTATATCATATAGTTAGAAAATGATTTTGTTAAATTTAAAACCATAACTGTGATAGCAAGGAGACTCTCATAGATATCGAAAGCCTTAGCCAATTGATCAAGCATTAACTATGGTAGGAAGAGAAAATACTAAATTACCAAAGTCTATCTTAGTTAAAGAAAAGAGATTAGTTACTTAAAAACCTAACTATGATAGAAAATGATCTATCATAGTTATTAGAAAATGGCGTAATGATTGATAGCAAACTTACCCATAATAGAAAAAACAATAATAATAAGGAAAATAAAGGCTTTCATGGATAAAAGAGGTTTTGTAAACATCTTGTAAGATAAACCATATTAGAAAGGATAAGACTAACATGGTTATAGAGCTTTTCTGATGTTTAAAGGGATCGAGGAAATAAATCAACTATGTTAGAAATGAAACACCTAACATGGTTATTAAAAGATTACTGAATATCATAACTATATTAGATAAAGCTCAAACTAATATAGTAACTTTTTACAACCCAACAATTTCCAAAATGAGTAAGATAAATATGTTAGAAAAGAATTCCTTTCATTTGTGACCAAAGAAACGACCTAATTTCTTTGAAAAATCACTTGATTACTATGTTAGAAAGGAATGATCTACTAACATAGTTATAAAAATAATTTACCTAATCAAATAAGTCCACCATGTTAGAAAAGACTAATCTAACATGGCAAATAGAACCAAGTTGCAGAACCCAAACTTGCCTTTCTTTGAAAATTTCACAAACCATGACCGTAATTAAGAAAACAACAATATCAAAATTTATGACACCATAATCACATTGCCCAACCATACATGAATCATTAGAATCTATGAGTCCACAAAAACCATCAGCATACTACGAAAGTCGATAGTCCAATCATTGAAACCAAATTTTAAGCATGCATGATGGAGCCACAATTCACATTTGTTGAACCTTAGAGTTTTGATGATAACCAAACATGACTTAGGCTATGAAAGTTATAGATATCTTAACTTAGAAAATGTTTTGAGATAAGTTTTGAAAACTAAGTTGATTAACAATCGATAGCTGGGAAAAAATCGAGTGAACTTCAGTCACTTCAATCGATGGCATATCGATTGCTAATCGACTGTCAAAGGCTTCGATCGATTGTTACATACTTCAATCGATTGACATCATTTTTAATTGAATGTTGCTGAATATTCAGAGTAAACTAGGTTAAATTCAATCGATTGTAGATTGATTAACAATCGATGGACAAATGAATCAATTGATGGAAACTTGACTTTAAAGGAACTCAAAAATCATCGATAAATGAAGTATCAATCAATTATCGCAGAACCATCGATTGACATAATTTCAATCTATTGTTAAATCATATTTTCAGTTGATCACTAATGATTCTATCAAGTGTTGTAGGTGACAATCTGAAGAAAATTAGAACATTCTGAGAGCTACCGATTGGCAAGTATGGAGTGCAATCGATTGCTGGTTAAGCCATTGGTTGTCAATGTTACATTCAAATTAATTACTTTTCTTATGCTTAACTAACTTTACATTTTTGGAGTTTTTGCCTGGTCTATTTTAGGAAAGTTCCATTGGACACAGAAGTCAAGTAAACCCAGAACACAGAGAGACTCGAAAGCCGTTACACTGGACAATGACTTAATCCAAGAAGAGAGAAGTAAACACAATAGATAAACAACTCTGGAGTATTAATTACAACGGCTAAATTCACTCTAACACTCCAGATCATCTCACTCTCTTAATGGTCAACATAGAAACTTCAACGGGTAAATTTCTCTAACACACTATAAAAGCATTTGAAACTCAAATTTGGAAGGTAGAAACATTAAGTGCTATCCAATGAACTTATTCAAATATCATTCAATCCAAGTTATCCATCTGAGTTCTCTCACTGTTCTTCAATATGTAAATTATCAGCTCAAGTGTGTGAGCAAGCTTTTACTTGTAATCATTCCTTTCTTACTATGTGATTTCCTTGGGATAGAGGGATCATAAGGAAAGGGTGTAATCTTACAAAGTATAAGGGGGGAGAATTTGGTGAGATAGAGAGATCTTACTAAAAAATTCTCTAAGTGTGTAAAGGTGATCAGGAAACCTAATTTTAATCCTAAGGTAAACACTAGTGGAACCTAACTAAGGTTGGAGAAATGTGTGTAAGTCAGAGTTAGGATCGAACCAGTATAAGTCTTGTGCATCTTGATTTAAAATTCAGCAAATTTTTGGGATACACAATTCACCCCCTCTTGTGTATTTCCTACCACTTTTAACTTTTAGAATATCCAAACAAAAGTCACCCACCAGTGGGGCTATAAGAATACATCAACAAAATGAAATAAATCATATGGCCTCCAGCCACAGTTGAGACAATATACATGATACAACGTAACCAAACGACAACCTCACAATCAATGAGTGTTAGCTGGCTCTTTCCTTTCACGTCTACCTCTGGAACTAGCACATAAAACTGAAGAGTAACCCAATGAGACAAACTCCCAGTAGTATTTATTCTTCCTATACTATTTACATGTGCAAGTGAGACTTAGTATAAGTAAGTGGGAAATTCAACTGTAAACATTTATCACATATGCAACCATTTTCCATAATACCAAGTGGGATGAAACCATATATATAATTGATGAAATCAAAATTGCATGAAATAACGAAGCCATTTCAAAACATGCATGTAAACCTCCAAAGAGGGCAACCCACATATTGTGCCTGATGGAAGCCATCGAAACTAGACTTAACCATCATCACATGAAATGGAACTCAACTCATCTAACTGTGAGCCATTGAAACCAGACTCTACGGCTTGATAGAAGCCAATGGAATCATATTTCACTATCAATAAGTCCCCATGGGACACTCAACCAAAAAGGCACCCAATGGTTGTTGGGACTTCATCATGTGAAGGGGCGAAACCAAATTACAATAGGCGCCAATACCAACTAATCATATATGAATAATCATAGATATTTCAAAAGGTTGGAAAATAACCACAACATGTTTACATCAGAATTAAATAATACATGTTCAAATTTAATAACATGCAAATACTCTTCGTTACATATCCAATTATCACAGCAACCAAGTTCCACCACATAATTACTTCCCACATAACAAGGTAATGAACTACACATTCATAGTTACCCTAATGGTATGGCGAATTAGCCCATGTTGCAATACCATAATCAGCAGTAGAGTTTACCAACTCCACACACCCAATTTAAGATAAGGAAGTGGTTACCTTTTTGATGCAAATTAGTGTTATCACAAGATGTTACCACAAGGAAGCTAGCCTAGTCTGAACGAACCAAATATCAAGACTCTTCAATAACCAACAAAGTAAAAAGGCAACAATGTCACATCAATGATTTGATCATACACAACAAGGTTATTTGGAAATAACCCATGCCTAAGAGTCACATTCTAGTCTTTCTAAGACCATTTTCTAACCACAAAGTCCCAATATTCCATATTCATATTTTTGTTCCAATTGAACCATGAAGTCCTCAATTAATAGCCAACATTATTCACAACAACAAACTAATCCTCAACAATCATTTCCTTCTCAATTAATCCTCAAACAGCTACTTTAATCAAAATCCACCCTCTAGGCTAATTTTGCAATTCCTACATAACCCAAAATACCACTCGATCAGCCATCCAAATATCACCATTCATTTACGACTCAACTCATCACAACTATTAGGTCACCCAAAATAAGATCCTAGATCAAAACTCCTCATTACAATCAAAGTCTCAAAACTTTGCAAATACCAAATTTGAATTAAGTCACCATTCAAGAATTTAAAGCATTACAAACATCTATATATCTCCAATAAACTCTTTTAAACCACCAAAATCATTTAGCAACACTAATCTTCAAGTTACGCCCCAAAACCTCAAAGTTTTTGAAACTTTGTTATACCAAAATCCAATTTAGTAAGACCCAAAGAATTTCAAGGTTTAGAAATCTTCAAACATCATCAATAAGCTTCTTGGAAACACCTAACACCCTTTTTGCAACATAAATTTTGAAATCAAGAGGAAATATTAAGATTTCCCAAATTTTGCTGAACCAAAATCAATTGTAAATAAAAATCCAAGTACCCATAAGATTTAAAACCTTTCATTGGTAGATATAAGCTCATCGAAACAAGAAAACCAAATCAAAGTGATGAATTTTCGGATCCCCAATGAATCCTAAGCAAAACAAGTCGAAAATTGCTTCAAATAAAAGTTTGCATGCTTCCCAACCATATGGATGAATAACAAAGCTTAAGAAGGCCCAAAAAAACCTTAGAAATTAAAGGAAATAATCTCTCAACCTAGATTTTCGAAATATCAAAGAGGCCCCAAAATCTGTCATGAACTTCAAGCATGAACAAGAAGAAAGTGGAAGCAAAGGGCTTAGATTCACTTACCCAATGCAAAACTCCACTTAGATTGGCCTCAAGAACCTCATCCTATAAACCCTAGGAGTTTGCCATGGGTTCGCCACTGCGAAGTACCACTGACAGTAACAGTGGTCCACTTCAAAAATTCATAACTAATGTTGTAGATATACAAAAATCGCAATTTAAGACTGCCAAAAGCTTAGGATGTTTACTTTCCAATGAAAAAGGAATGAGTCAAAAATACTATCATTTGAACCTTCAAAATGAAAATGTCCTAAAACTAGTAAAAACTTCAATTCAAAATGAGGGGTTCAAGTTTGAAATTGCATAACAAAAGCTACACATCACCAAAAATCATGATTAAAGACTTGGTGGAAAGCTTATGACGTCTAATTTCCAATGAAAAAGTAATGAGTCAAAAATATCATCATTTAGCCCTTCAAAAATGAAAAAGTCCCAAAACTACCCAAAACTTCAGTTTAAAATGAGGGGTTCAAGTTCAAAATTGCATAACTAATGTTACACACCTCCAAAAATCATGATTTAGGACTCAATGAAAGCTTAGGATATTATCTTTCTAATGCAAAATAAATAATTCAAAAATAGTTTCATTTGCTATTTCAAAACTCATTATTTCTCATCTTTGCTCTAGGAAATCCTTAACATAACTTCCAATCATGAGCTTTGTTGTGTCTAATCCTCTTAAACCTTTAAAATTACCCATGATTCATAATTAAATTTATATCCTAAAACTTGGGATGTTACATTAAGATTTTAGCAGATTTAATGGTACAGGCTTAAAGTAGGATATGCATAAGGTTGATGGGTTGTTCAAGTTAAAATATTTACTCATGATTGAATTCACTTACCAAAAAAAGCAGTGAATTAGCGACGAAATCCATCAATAAAGACTAAGTTTCGTCGCTAAATTAGCGACAACCTATTTTATAACAAGTTGCGTTACAAATTGACTATTTTTTGTAGTGACTGTTGGAGCTATTCCTTTGGTTTACTCCTAATGAAACTTAAAAAAAAAATCCTCCAACGAAGGTAAACTTGTTTCAGTAGTGGAGTTTCAAAAAATTGATATTACCACAATGTCTAGCCTCATGCTTTGTGTCATTTCCATTTACATCCCAATGGATAGTGGACTTGGCTTAACCCACCTAGGGTGGACCACCCATATAGGCCAACATGAAATGAGGAAGGTGTGGTGTATGAGATGCCCAAGGGCCAAACTTACACAGTATAAAGATCACTAAATATCATTTAAACAGAAACACACATTAAATTAAAACAAGGAGTTTCGAGGGAAAATGCTAGCACTTAGCACTTGGATTGTTTGTTGGATATCAAGCCCCAAATATAGTGGGGATGAACAACAAATTAAGGATATTGTAATTGAAAAGCAACAATAAGATATATAAATCTTCCAATTAATGGAGTATTCGATGATCGTTTAGGCTGTAACTAAATCTCACCAACTAAATTGACTATGTTTGAGTAATTTTAAAATGAAAAGATGGGTATTTTTTAAATTTCATGCCCTTATAAATTAAAACTACTTTAGTTAAATGTATATTGATTTTTGTCTACATTTAAGTCACAAATCATGAGATATACAAGCATTAAACATTGATATTTCATGATTACTAACCATGAAATATATTGTGTCATATTTTATAGTCTCCTAACATTAATTATCAACTATAATGTGTGATATTTCACATATAGTTATGATAGACATGAAGTATATTGTAAAATATTTCACGTTCACAATGTCACATATTAATGATGGTGAAATCATTTAAATAGAGGGCTCATCATTTTTATCAGCCTTGGCTATACATTAAAAATAACATATGCATAGATAAACATCCAACTGTAGAGAGATATCAAATGGCCAATATACTACTATTATAGAATCGTTAACAATTAATTATTTCTATCAATATTTCACTGTTTAGGAGGACACTATGATATATTAAGAGGTGAAGATTGTGTAAAGCAATATTTCATGATTGTTTATAGGGTAAAGGTGTAGACATAGCAATAAACTATTGAGTGTTGTGCACCCAACATAATTATCTTTTGGTAGGTGCAAATATGGTATTAATCAAATAAAAAAGTTGAAAACGTAGGAACTGCAATCAACTAGTTGGAAATGCAATTAGAGGTAGTATTGATGGGTGGTGGTGGTTTTAGCAGAGATTTAGCTTCCAACGGTGACCACCTTTCTACAAACCAACTTCTCATAGAGCAAGGGCTCAGATGATCTATGACTACGTGAACATGGTGGAATGAAACATTCAAATTTTCAAAATCATCAGTCGGTTAAAACAAAAAATTTGGAGACACTTACATCATTGTCCATAGCTTTCTTACCATCTTCATATCTTCCAATCGGAACTTAGTAGTAGCCATCTTCCTCAACCAATCCTTTATAATGGCACCACTGCTTAACACCATTCTCCGGTAACAAACCCACAAACACCTTAACACATACTCAATAAAAATCAACAAAACCACACCATAACCACAAAACCCCACAAGGGTTTATTCGTAATGCTTCACATAAGTCAGCTAAATACTTGCTAAATACATTTGAAGAAGGTAGAAGAAATCCCTATGAAAAGATGGAAGGAAAGATGGGAAATTTAGTAAAATAGAGGGAAATAGAGTGTGATGGGAAAATTAAGGGGAAGAAGGAAGTTGGAGTTGAGAATGGAGGGAGGGAGTTGAGGGGTTGGTGGAGCTTCTAGTTTATGTAATAAACAAAAAAGAGGGAGAAGAAATGGACTAATAAGGGCAAATGATTTTGATGATGGGGGCACAGTCCCCAAATTGACATTAGGGCAAGGAGAGTGGAGCCTCAGCCACTGTTTGTTTTAAAGAATCCTGGGCCAACAAGTGAGCGGGCTATTTAAGGTATTTTTTAATTTAAACGATATTTTGGTCTTTTCACAAAAATGTGTTAGTAGTTTTTGCACTCCACATGCCACTTGTCATGTTTGTGGGCCCCACTACACAATGCTTTATGGTTTTCATGGCTAGCTAATGGAGTTCCTAAGTTTGCAATTTTTTTTATTTGATTAATACCATGTTTGCACCTGCCAAAGGTTAATTATGCTAGGTGCACATCATTCAATAGTTTATTATTAGATTTGCACCTTTATCCTTGCTTATATAACCAGTAAAGTATATATATTAATACATATTTAATGGTTATAATAAGTAACTACTTTATATATGGTTCATTTATTTTAACTACTATCACTTAATTCATGGTTTTTTATGAGAAACTATGAAGTAAACTATGTCAATATTTCACATTTTATTTGTTAAAACTTTCATATACTTTTAATACCCACTCTTTCTTCAGGTTTTAATTGTGAAGTATTTTTTTCTTAAAAGTTGTTTTCCTTTTCTATTTGATACTTATATCACTCACTCGATCGGTCATCCCTCATTTAGCACCTCCAACCACTCTAGATTGATCATTTCATATTCTTCATCCTCAAGTTGAGTTCTTTTTGAGACATTTTGATTTTGATTTTTCTTAGAGCTATGTGATTGAGTCGTGTTTAATCATTGTAGTTGTACCTTTTCTAAGAAGCTACAAAAACCTTCATCACTACTCTTCAACTTCCCAAAAACTTCATCATGAAAAAACTGCCAAGAACCTGAAAAACATTGACTGTTCATTTTTTTCACACCTTTTTCTATTTAAACGTTTGGGCTCTTATGTACTATTCCAACATTTCTTTCCTTTATCAATCTCTCTTCTCCAACAAACATTTTTTCAGCAAACCCTTAGTAGCTAGAAATGGAGGCATCATTTCCCTCTTGATCCTGTCCTGCCAAATGCCCTAGCCTTGATGATGAAGAGTAAGACAATGGGAACCCTCTTCTTGAGCCTGTGCTTCAAATTATTGAAGAAATCCTTGAGTCGATGGAGATAAAGAGGGAGAGAAACGATTTAGAGAGCGTCCTTTGGGCCGAACAAGGTTCTGTGTACCAACACAACAACAACTTCATTAGGAATGACACATTTGGCTTTTCTAGGTCTTTGGAATCATTTTCTAATTATGAAGAAGATCAGTAAAATTTGTTATTCTTTTTCTATGTTCATCCCTCTTAATTTTTGATATATTTTGTAAGGGATAGATGTTAGGATTAGGAAAAAAAATATTGGTTGGCCTTCTTATGTAAAGTGCCAACATTTTGTTTCTCCCCCTCTTTCTTTAAAATCTTTTAGCAAATATATTATTTGGCTTGCCTCATTGTTATTGATCTTGTATATTGAAAGAGTGCCAACTTTATTTTGTAATGAGACTTATTATATGTAATTAATGACTTTTTTCTATTTTTATTCTACTTAACTATTTGAATCTTACTGATAATAGCATAATATTGAATGATATCCATGGTGTTCCAATGATATTTGTTATTTTGTACTTGAAAGTGGCAATCGCACAAGAGGGGGGTGAATTGTGCTATCTAAAAATCTAGGAATAATTAAGACAATACAAACTTTATACTGGTTCGGCCAACACTGCTACTTCCAGTTCTCCAACACTTTGTTGGGTTCCACTAACCACAGGTTCTACGAGCACATGTTCACCTGTCAACCTTTACAGAGTTTTAGAATCTTTCTAAATACTCCCCCTTACTACCTGTAAGGCAATATCCCTGTTCTAAAGCACCAAGCTTTCAGAACAACCTCAAACAGTAGAGGATTTCAATAAATACGTTCACTTAATGAACAGATTGTGATAAACACTTAAGTACAGATAAATCTCTAAATTAATGAATACAAAGAACAGAGAGCAATGAATGAGTTTGTAAATATTCTAGTTTTTCGTCGTTACTCAATAAATGCTCAAGTTCTGTATTTATATCTCTTCTCAGATTTTGCCCTAGCGTTCAATCTTCAAGAAGCCGTTTGAATTTAGTCGTTGGGAGCTCATAGCCGTTGGCATTTAATGCAGCTTCTTCATCGGGCTTAACTTTCTGCTCTATCTTCAACTACTTCTTGCGTAGAGTGAGCTAGGAGAGAGATAGACTTAGCGTTCTGAGCATCTGTACGAACTGTACTTTCTGGCAGCTTTTTTAGTAGCGCTAGGTTGATCTGCTATCGCTAACTTCATAGAGTGAGTTCTGCACTTAAGCTGTTAGCTGATCAAATAATCATATAATGCATAGAAGATGATATCGCAAGCTTAGTCTGTTAGCATAATGAGATAGAGATAGTATATATAAGGTTAGTTTAAAAACATTCTCTATCGATTGCTAATCCCTTATCACTAGATACTTGATTGCTTATTAGCTCTAAGGATACTGAGGTGTTTATTAAAAGGTGTTTCAAGGTATCCTATTATCGATAGCTAAACGAGTTAGCGCTAGCAACTATGATAGCTCATTTGACTCTTTTCTCTCAGGCACTTGCTATCTGAATGATCATTATCTGAGGCACTTTTGTTATCGATAGCTTAACCTGTTATCGCTAGCTGATTTCATTTGCTCAAGGATATGATACATTATTTAGTTAGTTATTCTTCCTTTTATTTAGAGAGTCTTTCTTAACGATAGATATTAACCTTGTTATTTCTAAGTCTTCACTTGCTATGGTTCTGTCTATTAGCTATAGAGATACACTTAGCGATAAAGATATTTCTTTTAGATTTCTGCTAAGTTTTCATCTGCTATAGTTGATCCTTTTAATTTGTTACCTATCAGATTTTACTCGCTTAATTCAGAGGTAACTTATACTTATCTTGCTTAGGTTAGTCTTCATCAAAACTTAAGATTCTAACATTCTCCCCCTTTTTGATGATGACAAAACATAAGCATATATATACATTACAGCAAGTTCAGACCTTAATCATTTATATCAGCATAAACATATATCAGACTAGAACAATAGTAATGATTGTACATAGCATCTGATATAAGTATATTCATAACAAAGTACATTTTGCAGAAGGAAATACTAAAACATAAACGATCTATTAATGTATGATGCAAATGAGGGTTTCAGGGAACAGGCTTTAGATTCAACATGGATCTCCCTTTGCTTTGATTTGCTTCTCCCCCTTTTTGTCATCATTATTGACAGAAATGAACTAATCCATCATCACATCCCGCTGGAACCCTGGACGAATAGTACCCCTGATCCAAACCAAAAAATCAGCAGCAGAATAATCTTGGACAGGAGCCGCTTCGACTTCCTCAAGTTGTTTGGTCTCCTCAGGCTCTTTGTAGAAGAACAAATCCACTAAAACTATAGCCCTACTTAGGGTTTTTTGATTTGCGAAGAGGGCGCTTTGAATTTGAAAAGATTTTTCTGGGTAGGGTAACTCAGAAAAGATTCGTTTTTGAATCATTTCTTTGGAGAATGACACAGCTTTCTGGGTTTTGGAACTCTTGCTAGAGGATTGAGATGAGGGTTTAGAGCTAGAGGTTACCTCAACATCACTCATTTTTAGAATTTTGGCTGTGGCCCTGTTTAGGGTTTTGGGTTTTTGAGAGAAGAGAGGCTTGAGTTTTCAGAGAAATTTTGAAGATGAAGAGACGATCCAGATGAATAATGAATGCAAAGTGAAAATGACCTACTCTTATAGATTGCAGAAATTACCATAAATGATATATTATTAGCTGACGTTTCGCATTCTGAGACTTTTAAGTGACTTGCTATCGCTAATATGAGCAGCCATCGCTAGTAGGCATGATCCCACGCTGAGTAAGTGACTTGGGCATCACTTTCTCCTTCCAAGTTTGATCTATCGATAGCTGGCTTTGCTATCGATAATCCTTTAGGCTAGCGATGGCATTCTTAGCTCAAACTTAGCTTTGTTCTGCATATGGTAGCGATAGCGAAACTTACTATCGATTGGTCAATCCTGCAAAACTTAAGATTTGGCACTCTGATGCCTAAATTAGTAATAATTCATATGAATAATCAAAAGAATAAATCAAGAATAAAAATATTCACAATTCATTTGGATTTACCATTCCTAGCTCTCTTCTGATATAGAGAAATTGATCAGGCTCAAGAGGCTTGGTGAATATATCAGCAAGTTGCAGATGAGTTGATATAAACTCCACCTTGACATCCTTCTTCTGAATGTGATCTCTCAAGAAGTGATGTCTTACATCAATATGCTTGGTTCTGGAATGTTGAACTGGATTCTTGGCCAAGCTTATTGTGCTGGTGTTGTCACAGAGAATGGGCACTTCAGGGAAATCCAACCCCAGATCTCTTAGATGTTGCTTAAGCCATAAGACTTGGGTACAACAACTTGCTGCTGCAATGTATTCTGCCTCTGTGGATGAAAGAGAAACACAATTTTGCTTCTTGCTTGCCCAAGTGATTAAACAATTACCAAGAAATTGACTTTGACCACTTGTGCTTTTTCTATCTGATTTATAACCTGCATGGTCAGAGTCAGTATAAGCAAGAAGGTACTCATGAGTTCCCTTGGGATACCACAACCCAAGCTCTTGAGTCCCTTGTAAATAACGCAAAATCCTTTTTACATTTGTTAAATGAGATTCTTTAGGATTTGCTTGATATCTAGCGCACACGCCTACACTAAATTGGATGTCAGGTCTACTAGCAGTTAAATAAAGTAGAGAACCAATGATTCCTCTATAATGTGATTGATTTACTTCTTTGCCTGGAGCATCTGCATCTAATTTGGCAGAGGCACTCATGGGAGTGTCCCCTTCCTTGGATAGATCCATCCCAAATTTGTTGAGAATTTCTTTACAATATTTGGTTTGGGATATGTAGATACCATCCTTCTTTTGCTTTATCTGCAGACCTAGGAAGAAAGTTAATTCTCCCATCATAGACATTTCGAATTCTCCCTGCATTGTCTTAGCAAAATCTTCACAGAGTTTTTCATTAGTTGCACCAAAAATAATGTCATCAACATAAATTTGTACTATGAGCATGTGATTATTTTGATGCATGATAAATAGTGTAGTATCTGATTTTCCTCTAGAAAATCCTTTACCCAGCAGAAAAGTACTAAGTCTCTCATACCAAGCTCTAGGTGCTTGTTTGAGACCATAAAGAGCCTTTTTATGTTTGAAAACATGGTCAGGCTTAGACTTTTCTTCAAAACCAGGAGGTTGCTCTACATATACTTCTTCTTTAATATAGCCATTAAGAAAAGCACTCTTAACATCCATTTGATAAAGCTTAATATTTTTGATGGATGCAAAAGCTAGAAGAATCCTTATTGCTTCAAGTCTTGCAACTGGAGCAAAAGTTTCTTCATAATCAATGCCTTCTTCTTAGTTATATCCCTTGGCAACTAATCTGGCTTTATTTTTCACAATTTGTCCAACTTCATCAAGTTTGTTTTTGAAAGCCCATTTAGTACCAATAATAGGATGATTTCGTGGTCTAGGTACTAAATCCCAAACTTGATTTCTTTTGAATTGATTAAGTTCTCCTGCATTGCAACTATCCAGTCACATTCAGCAAGAGCTTCATCAATACAGGTTGGTTCAACTTGAGAAAGAAAGCATGAGAATTCCATTTCATTTTGTAGTTGCCTTCTTGTTTTAACTCCTTTTGAAATTTCTCCAATAATCTGTTCAGGAGGATGATTCTTAAGATGTCTAATTGAAGATTGAGGCTCATTAGTTTCATCTAGATCATCTTTAGTTTCATGCTGATTATTTTCAGGATTCGCTATCGATGGCTAAGGTGCTATCGATAGTGACTGTTTTAGAAATTTTGAAAAATCTTCATCCTCATCAACAGATTGTTGTTTTTCTGGAGGAGTTTCATCAAATACTACATGCATAGATTCTTCAACAGTTTGGTTTCTTTTATTATAAACTCTATATGCTTTGCTTCTATTTGAGTATCCTAAAAATATGCCAATATCAGATTTAGGATCGAATTTACCTAGATTTACCTTTTCATTGTTGTGGATGTAGCTTTGATCCGAAAATTCTCAGATGACTGATATTGGGCTTTCTTCCCTTGTAGAGCTCATATGGAGTCTTCTCCATCCCCTTTTTGATATAGGCTCTGTTAGAAATGTAGCAAGCTGTGCTCATTGCATCTGCCCAAAATATCTGAGGCACTTGTTTCTTGTTCAACATGCTTCTTGCCATTTCAGTGAGCACTCTGTTCTTTCTCTCTACAACACCGTTTTGTTGAGGAGTACGAGGGGCAGAGAAATTGTGTTCAATTCCATTTTCATCACATAGCTCCATGAACTCTTTATTTTCAAATTCTCCTCCATGATCAGTCCTGATGGCTATAATCTTTGTGCCTTTCTCATTCTGCACTTTCTTAGCAAGCACACAAAAAGCATCAAAAGTTTCATGCTTAGAGGAAAGAAACATAGTCCAAGTAAATCTTGAGTAGTCATCCACGACTACAAGAGTGTATAGACTTCCTCCTAGACTTTTCACTCTTGCTGGCCCAACTAGATCCATATGAATTAGTTCCAGTGGCCTACTAGTGGAGACTGTCTTCTTGATTTTAAAAGAGGACTTTGTTTGTTTACCTCTTTGACAGGATTCACAAATCAAATCATGCTTTGCCTTAAAACTAGGAATTCCTATAACTAATTCTTTCTTAACTAGCTTGTCTAGTTGAGTAAAGTTCACATGTGCTAATCTCTTATGCCATAACCAACAATTTTCATCATTTGAAATAAAGCATTTTTCTTCAAGTTGTTGGCATAAGTCTAAAGTGTATAAATTTCCATTTCTATTTGCTTTTATCTTACACTTCAGATTAGATTTGTTTATATCTAAATCATTTTTATCAACAATAAGACATTCATTTGAATCAAAAATTACCCAGTTACCATGATCTGCGCTCTGGCTAACACTCAGCAAATTGTGGCAGAGACCATCCACGAGGTAAACATCCTTGACTGGACCTACTTCACCCACTCCAGTGATTTTTCCACTTTGATTTCCACCAAAGCTAACTTTGGCTCCATCTTTTATCACTAGATTGTTGATTTTGTCTTTGTCACCAGTCATGTGCCTTGAGCATCCACTATCAATATACCATTTTCCTTTACTGGATGCTTTAAGACATACCTGCACAAACTACACAGATTTAGGTACCCAAACTTTCTTGGGTCCTTTAAGGTTAGTCTTGTGCTCTAAGTTCGTAAAAACCTTAGGCACATGAGTTCCTTTAGGAACCCACTTATAAGAGCTACTAATGCCATATTTTCTATGATTGCAGATAGACTGAGTATGGCCTTTCTTGTTACAATAATTGCAAAAACTATATCGTGAAGAATTTTCAGAAGATTTTCTAAAATATTTCATATATGATTTCACCTTGGGTTCAACCCATCTTTTTGAAAACTTTTGTTTAGGCTCATACCCAATACCAGTTCTGTCTCTAAAAACTTTTTGATTGCTCAAAATCACATTTAAAGTTTCAGAGCCTTTTGTAAATTTTTCTAAAACATGTGAAAGCTTTTCCTTTTCCTTCAATAATTTTTCACAGTTGGAGCAATTTTCAGACGTTGAAGGAGTTGCTATCGACAGAGACTCTGCTATCGATAGTTCTTTTCTGGGAGCTTGCGATAGCTCCTCTTCTATCGATAGAGAAGAAGAATCTTTTTGTGAAAAGGAGTTTTTCTGAAGTTCTTTGTTTTCTCTTCTTAATCTGACTACTTCTTTAGCAAGTTTCATTAGTTCTATGTGCATTTCATCATATAAACTTTGAAGTTCAGAATAAGAAGATTCAGAGTCAGATACCTCAGAATCACTTTTCTCTTCTTGAGCAACTAGGCAGAGGTTGGCGCATTCCTTGTTATCGCTAGCTTCTTCATCAGAGCTATCACCCCAGATGGATGACACATAAGCTTTCTTCTTTCCATAAGTCTTCTTTTTCTCTTTTTCCTTTAATCTTTGAAGACTGGGACACTCAGCTCTGAAGTGACCAGGCTTCTTGCATTCAAAGCATACAGGAGTCTTGTCTTTCTGAGAATCTTTGAAGCTAGGACCACTCCTCTGGAATCTTTCTCTTCTTCTGAAGAACTTTTTAAATTTTCTGGCCAGAAGAGCTATGTCCTCCTCATCAAGATCTTCATCATCATCATCAATTTCATCTTTTTCTGAAGCAGCAAGAGCAAGTGACTTTTTCTTGGAATTTCCTTGAGCTTCCCTTTGAGCTATCAGGGTTGGCTCATATTCAGCAAGGCTGCCAAACAGGGCAGTGATGGATTTAGTTGATTCTCCTTGCATTTCTTGTATGGCTGTGACCTTCATGAGCCAGTCTCCCTTTAGAACTTTCAAAATTTTGTTGACCTGCTCTTTCTCTGTAATTTTCCTGCCCAGAGCAGCAAGATTATTGATGAGATGATAACCGCACTCTTTGTTGTCGAATTGTTGAGGGCACTGTAAATTATAAAAAAAAAGCAATGAAGTCAGCTAAATAATTAAAAAAAATTATCCACACTAAATACTCTAATGAAATGCAAGATAGAAGAAAATTTGGATATCCTTTGGGGTTCTTTGATAGCCATAGTGAAAATGACGGGGAAAGATGATCTTCCTCCACCCCCAACATGTCTTTCGTGAGGCCAGAATTCTCCTCACCACTTTCTATTTCCAAAAGAGAAAACTTGCCTCAATCAAGACAAAAAATCATAGAGAACCTTGGGTTCTTTGTTTTTGGCTCTGCTCAACAATCTTAGAAAACCATATCCAGGAACAATTTAATACAGTTTTGGATTTCCGATTCTAGAACTTACAGAAAATGATCTCTATAATCTCAAAAATTTCAGAGTCTCAGCAGAGAAATCCTCAAACCAGCAAATTGATTGGTTTTTGGTAAATCAAATCAGCAAACACGTGCTCAAGGAGTTCCTAATCAATTTACACTCACAACCTCAGTCCATAACCTCAAAAAAATTTCATTTTCTAGACAAGAATCTCAATCAATTCCAAAACTTCAGACACAAACAAGACAGAAGCAAATGCACAATTTCATATTCTCAACTCTTACCAGAAAGTTTCCAAAATGATGATAACAATGACCAATTAAAGTCAACAACACATTAATGATTCAGATGCATGACTGAACAGAAAACTTCAGTCTCTAAGCTTGTACATGACTTAAGGCAAAATAGGATTTTATTTTCTTTAGAATTCTATTTTTGAATTAATTTAAAAGGTGGTATTTAGATTACAGAGAACAAGGGAAACCGAATAGAAGCATTTCTCACTCTTAGAACAATAAAGTTGAACAAAAGAAACACTAATAAATAAATAAATAAATACCACAACAATGGTAGCGATGGAATCAATTCGTTTAGTTTCATAGCAGGCAATATCACAAAAGAGTCAAACAAATACCACAGCAATGAAAATGCATGCAATCATCTAAAACTAATAACAAGTATGAAGCCAAATCACTAGCCACTAAAATGAGTCGAAGCCAGTTAATGGCTAGGGAGCATTAAGAAGCCTACAAATATTTAGCTCATACAAGGCTCAAAAAACAATATAAAGCTGACTGATTCTGCTTTGGTAGATGACTGCCACATTGAGGATTTTGGAGGATCCATCAGTGGGATGAATCCATATGGATGCCTTAGAAGTCAGAACCACATTGCTGCAAACAAACACTACATCTAGCCCGATTAATAAACAACTTGTGTGGCTGGAATTTGTATGATTTCTTTTGATAGTCTTTTCAAGAATATACACTAAGTTTGACCAGTTCATGCATACAAACGTTAACTTCACAAAAACAAAATTGAAACATGAAGCAGAAATTCAAACTCAATTTGAATGAACTAGTAAGCTCATATTGTCTCAGGAGAGTACCATCTTTAACAGTTGCCTCCTGTTGATTTTTCTTGTTGATACCATCCCATTTGACTTTAATTCTACAACCTTAGAAGTTTACAAGAGATAATGGATAAACAACAATCATAGGGGAAAAATGAACGCCACAAATGAAGTGATAAAACAGGGTAACAAACACCAAATTATACCACATAAACTGGTTCACGAATTCCCAAAGAAACAGAATCACCAAATGCGGTGGTCGAATTTCTTTGCAACATTGAATCAACCCAACCATTAGTACAACACAAATTGACCGTAAGCTTCATTCTCCTAGTCTCTGTCCTCAGTATCAGAATCTAAAAAGACATTTTCTGCTTCAGTCCATTGTTTATCCTCCATAGTTTTTCCGATTCAAAAGAAGAAAGCCCATCAAAATTAAAAGTCCAATTTACTTTCAGATACAAAACTAATGGGTTCAATAATGTAATTTTTCCAAGAGGTCAAATTGAACTTAAATTGAATTGATGAGAATGACGGAAATTGAACTTAAATAAAAAATGTTCAAGAAAGCATATACACTTACACTGTTGTTGCGTGTGGTTCAAAATGATCAAACAGAGGCAGAAGCTCGAATAGAGGGAGGCTCGATATTGGAGAAGACAAACGCGTGAAGGCACAGTGAAGATGAATGTAGAGTCACTGAAGTCGCAGTAGAAGATGGAACCGGGTTTCAGATTAGGTTTTTTTTGCTACCATAATGCTCTGATTTCTGCTTGAGTTCTGTGGTTTTTCCGTTGTTCTGCCAAGAGTCACCAAAATTGCCGAAGAAGATGAATATTGCCCAGAGTCGCCGGAGAAGTTGCACGCAGTCGCACGAAGATCGTGCGATCTGGGAGAAGGCCATGGGAATTATGTTTTGGCTTTTGGCTATAGGGTTTGTTTACTAATTTTTTAATTTTTTTACCAACATCAAAGTCCATTAATACAACAATGGACGTTGTTTTTTCCTAAATTTTTTTAAAGTCCTTTTTTAAAATATGGACATGAATTAGGGATGTAATTTATATATTTTGTAGTAGTGATTGGATGTTGTTCATTGAAGAGCCCTGCTTGCTCGGTGTAATATGCCCTTAGGCCCACTCTCAAAGAAAATAAGATCCAAGGGGTAGTGGAAGCTATCCTCAAATAGCGTTCTTGAGGAGCTTAGTGTAATTAACTATCTAGCAACTAGCAAAAAACTTGTAAAAGCGAGTAAAGTATTGTATTGTGATTTTCATAAAAATTTGGGATTTGAAAGAGAATTATGTACATAAAACAAATGAGATTTGAATTAAAAGGGATTTGTGTTAAATGGGATAAATTATTCTAGATGGGAGGAGGTTTAGGCAATCATTGCTTCAAAAGGTTTTTGGGGAGTTTTTGTTGGACATTTTCAAAACATTGCTAGAGGAATCTCTTTAGGCAAGGTTTGAATTGGAGGAACTAATACCATAATCCCGGATATTAACTCTTCCAATACCAAGTTGATTAAGCTCCTTGACCAAAGATGGACTTTCTAATTGTATGGGCTCTTAGTCCAACAATTGGTGCCTCGAATTGCCACTTAGTTAATTCTATGATTTTAGTTCATAATTGGTGTACTACATAATAAACCCTAACCAAAAGATTGAACCTGCACACCATTCATGCAATTAACAAGTTCATATGCCATTTTTCAAATGCATTACTTGTTACCGAGGTCCATAAATTGAGAATCTTCAAATAGCAAAAAGTCTTTACTAAAATATTCATTCAAAATGATGAATCCATACATTTAAACAATGCTCAAGTTAGCAAAGTTAAATATTAAGCATACACAAGTGATAAAATAGCTAGAGATGTTTCTACCACTCTCAATAGAAAGATAAACAACAATGATTACTACCAAATGCAAAAGTAAGCTCTAGAATCCTATAAACAAAGCTTAAACATAAGGAAGAGAGAGTGAGAGAACAAGAACACCCCTATTAAAGTCCAAGCTCATGCTTCAACCTCCACCACCAAGAATAGTGGCTACTTAGCTGCTGTACTCCATGGGAAAGACAACAAGAAGAGGAGTAGAAGAGGAATCCATGGAAACAAGGTGAAGATGGAAGTGGAAGAGGTTAGGGTTGAGAGAAAATGAGTGGGGTGAGTGTTTTAAGATTTTAAATCTATCTAATTTAACCTAGGTTTGCGTGCTAAGTAGTGTGAGGTCAAGTCAAGAGGGCTAAATTTGAATCTGAGTCACAGGTTACTTGAAAGACACAACATTTTCACGTCAGAATCATGGGTTCGCTGTTGCTTTTACCGAGGCACCCACGGCAAATGAGACAGTGAATGAAGTTAGAGAAATTTTTTGAAGTGATTTTTAATTCATGGGTATTTAATTCCTTTGAAGTTGTTGTGTTTAGAAATGCTTGAAGAAAGGTACCGTGAATTGACCTTAGTAATTAAGTTCAATGATATCAATAAGTCTTCCATAATAAAGGAGTCCTCCAAACTACATGCTCGTAGCATTGTTGCTCGAATAACTCCTAGTCCTGAAGGTGACACAAACTTTTGAGTTTTGAGTAAGTAGGCCTTGATCTTGAGAAAACGTGAAAAACATTAAATTATTGATATTGTATGCTGTAAACTTTCTTGCATAGTTTAGTGGTTTAATCGCAAGAGATTTCAAATCTAAATAGTGTGGATTGTGATCATTAAGTAGTTGACATGTGAACCAAGATGGGAATTCTTTGTGGACTTTCTTATCAACCTCAGAGTATATGGTTGTTCGATCCTTAGTTGATGCTTGGCATAAATTTTAAATTCCCTACTTGCAATTAATTGAGTGAGTGAATGGTTTGATTTATTGCACTATAACAAAAGGTAGACATGATTGAGGCTATTATTATTTTTATTAAAGGAACAGATCAACTTGACTGCAATTTATTAAGATATGTCAATGTGCTTGTAGCTTCTCTGTTATAGTTAGTCTAAAGTTCTCATTTCCTCCAACTACTTTGCCAGCATGAGGGATTAAGATTTCTTCTAATGAAATGTTAGCTTTAAGGAAATTGACTGCATGAGCTGGATTGTTGAAAGATGTCTCGATGTCATTGAAGTATCTAGAACAAAAGTATAGACATCATCCCCTAAATGGCCTTCAGCTATAAAACCTTCTGGTCATGCCTTATTTCTAACTTATGACTTCATTCTTCTAAGAAACTTGTAAAAAATAATAATAGAAAATAATCAATAATGATTCAGTTTGGGTTGATGTAAAAGAATGGAAGTGTGTGTGGTCATTAAAAAATGTAAAAATATTACATACCTCTTCATATACATCCATAGATACTAAACTGGCTTAGCTAACTTTGTTTCATGGACAAGGGGGATTATATTGTCAGGTGAACCATGACAATGAAAACAAACGGAGGAAAGATCATCTCTAAATGATAGAGGATAAGAATAATTTTTTGTTACAGTTGATCAAGTTCCTCAACTACCAACACATTTGAACACAACAATATGAAGAAAGAACACAACCCAACCAAAACAATGGATACATCTGTAGACAATGTACTTTCAATTACCATTGGAAGTAGTTGGTGCATGAGAACAACATGTGGTCATAATTATTCAAACTAGCAACCTTGTGAGCATGCATATAAATAAAATGTGAAATGTTGCTAGAATATCCATCAGGAACTTAAATATTTTTTTAGTTTGATAGGAAGATGTCCTTGTTCTATTTTCTTAGAGTGACTTTAGGAGGCTAGAATATGTCCTTGTCATCTGGCCAAGCATCTTGACATTTTTCAATGGCATGTATATATTTCCTTTTGGACTTTTCTGGTTCATTAAGTAATGAATACAACACATTATCACACACATTTTGCTAATATTCATGACATCAAGATTGTAATGTAACAAATTAGATTTCCAATATGGAGGTGAAGAAAATGATTATTTTACACCAGTGTTAGGGCTCAGTAGATGATGTCATACTAACTATTCTACTAGCATGTGCTAAATCATTAGGCTTTCCAAATTGGAATTGAATATCAGCAAGCTGCTCGAAAAACTTTACACCAGTTTATCATTTTGGTGCTCCTTTTTTCTTTGGTTTTCCCATCAAAATGAATTTGCTGCAATCTGAATTTTTTCTTACTAAAAAGAAACTGTGATGACCATTAAGCAACACTTTTGACTATGTGGGAGGTAGGCTAGGTCAAAGTCAAAATTTCAAGTCGGGAAAGCAAGGTCAATATGCACATTCCATCCAGATAATGTGCCTAAGGCAGGAAAGTCTCTGATTGTCCACATCAAAGCTACATGGAAACTGAAAACACTCTTTTCAAAGGTGTCATGTGTTTCTATGCCATTGATTGCACCTGATTATTTTATGTTCCTAACCACTAATTTTGGGAAATTAACACTTGTCCTAGGCTAATACATGGCAATTTAGGCACTTTTACATTTAGAGTTCTAATGCATTGAGTTAATTGTATTTTGGTGCTAAATTGAGCATTTTAAGGTTTGAACTCATGCATTTTTTATTTATGGACTTGGGATATTACAATTTGTGCTTAAATTTGTCATTGTAGGAAGTCTTGATGAAGATGTGCTCGAATTCCAGAAATTACAGTTTAGTGCTCGAATTTCAGAAAATACAACTAAGTCCCATGGCACTGCATATCTCAACTGGACAAGGACAAGTTTGGTAATTTGGGAGCTTAAAGGAGAGCAAAGATGAGATAAAAATTGCTGAGTTTATTTTCATATTTTTTTAATTAGAAATTGCAAAAGTAAGGGCCTTGTTTGGAAGTTCAATTGGGTACATAACCAAAACCCTTGGATCTTGGGATTAATTTCCATCAACCAAACAGCCCCTTACCTCCTTTACTCCCTAAAACTTGACCAGACCCAAAATGCTTCACTCCTCACGGACCAAGACAGAACCATTGACGCAAGAGCTTCACCATCCTTCACCCACCCGCCACCATCACTACCATTCACACCTTCCTCACCATTCCTCATCTCATCCTTCACACCACCTTCCATCTCCAAGCACGCTGTTTACTTCTCTCATCAAGCTCCTCACCCTCGCCATTTTTGAAGGTACCATTGCATCTTCATCACGCCATTCACCATCAACGAGCATACATCTCCATTTCCTACATCCACATTCATCTCCAACAAACGGCCATCTCCATTACTCTCATTTTCCACCATTTTTATCATCCATTTGGCGCCTTCTCCATCATCCTCACCATCACCATTCGGCCTCAACTCCACCACACACACAAACCACGCCAATCCTTCTCATATTCCTCTCCAATCACTTGGCCTCCAACAGTTTTCTTCACCCCAAATCACGCCATTTGAACAGCACCCATTCTTCCCATTCATCTAAATCCATCTCAGCTTCACCATTTTCATGGAGCATTTTGTTCAAATCATCGATTATGGGCTCAAGAGGATGATTGGCTAGAGAAATTGGGGTTTCTTGGTGGCAACAATGCAATTGGAGCTTCAATGTTTTATTAGGGGAGTTCTTTAGCTTCTTTCTTGTCTAGATTATGTATTTGGTAGAGATTCCTTTTTGTTTTTGCTTGATATATAATTTTAGAACAAGAATTGCTACGATTTCTATTTCTAAGGGTAGATTTCTTTTGGGTTATGTATGTAATTTAGCGATTGCTTTTATGTGCATAAACCTTAGTGTTAATCACTTGGCATAATACAATTTGATGTGGTAGCATTGATTATCTACTTTGGATTGCTAGATTGGATTAATGCATTTGCTTCTTGCATTTAGCATTAGACACTAGATCCATTCTTGAAGGGTCAAATTATACCTTCAAGAGGAGACTCATTGTGTGTTGTCAAGGGTTTTCACTACCAAGCGATTTTCTAACAATTGCCTAGTTGACTGATTATGTATTAGTAACTAGGTCAATTGGACTTGGGCGATTGCCTTTGGTTTTTAACATTCGGTCTTGGACTTTGAACTCCCAATTCATTTGAGAAGCTATGAAGATTGCAAAGTTTTCACGAAGAACCCATACCATTAAAGAGTTTTCAAACTACTTTTCTTTGCTTTCCTAAATTTAAAAAGCCAAAAACAAGTCAATTTGCATTTCTTAACTCAAAACTATCAAAAACATCATTTCAATGACAAAACCCCGGTTTTAATCGCTTTCTTCATGCATTTAGGTTAGTCTAAGCATCAAAATAAGTTGACTCCTTTGAAAGACGACCCGAGGTAGAGCCACTTTGCTCAAGCCTTGGTTTCACATATTTTCTTGCATTTGACCCCGAGGCGCACCATTCTGACAAAGGTCAAATCAATGGTTCCACACATCTATAAACCCATGCTCAAGTGGTTGGAGGTAGACATCTATATCGTGACCAGGTTATTTTTTTCAAGGAATGATCATGTATAAAATAGAGGAACTTTACTTCTTACATATCCAAAACGGCAAGTTATATAGCACTAGGACAACTAATCATATGTTGTGACTTGTGCTTAGGTTCCCAAAAGGATTCAACCCCTTAGTTACGAGAGATTGGTACACATTTCTTGCATCAACATCAAATGACAGAAATTTTGAGTCAAATGCTTTAACTACTTCAAAAAAGGCTTTTAACTTCCATTATTTAAGGGTTTTGGTGTCCGTTAAGCAGGTGTTGTCCTTCTCTGTGACGTTGAAAAGTATGATTTTTAATGTCTGACGTTAAAAGTCATACTTTTAACGTCTCTCATTACAGAAACAAGAAGATGTCAATAGTCCTTTCCAAGACGCCCATTATGTCAATGTAAGGGACCTTCGACATCTCACTTTAAAATAAAGTGAGACATCATTTGTTGCATTTCAACATCTCTTATTTTGTAGTAGGAGACGTTGAAACTTACGACGTCTCTTAATACGTAATATGAGACATTGAAACATTTAATATTTTTTAGCACTTTATTTAATTGTTCTGGTTTCCATCTGCTTGTTGCAGATCTCACACTATACTCATACATACAGAAACAAATGTAGATCAACAAAGAATCATTATTCACAAGTATATTAACATAACCTAGCTAACTAATCAATAAACTAACAAATAGTTGCTATGGACAATAAACTAACAAGGGAGAGTTGGTATTGATTAATTCATTTTGAAAATAAACTAAGCAATATATATGTTGTGTACATGAAAATTAACAAACTAACATATATACAGTTGTTGAAAGGAAAAACTCTACAAACTAATCAATAGCCTTAGCTTTGTATATGCATGCTCTCATTTTACCCCATCATACTTGAGAGGAAAAACTCTGCAATATATTCGCGAATTTGGTCAATCTCATCTGCTTGGTTAAATGAGATATTTGTACCATAAATCTGCAACAATTAGGATGTGAAAAGCAATAAGATATGACAATATATTTATGTATGGTATATCAATAATTTAAGAGAACTAATAGATAAAAATTTTATCGCTTTGAGAAGTGTCCGATATTTCCAGTCATGATAATGTCATACATGTACTTCATGACGTAATACCCACATTCGTCAGTTGGATAGGGCACTATAAATCATAAAACATGGAATTAATAACAAAGAAATTATATACAATAATATATATCTCAATATACTAACATTCAAAGAATTTGAATAAGAGAAACTGCTAACTTTAGGTTCTAGTATCACGACATCTTCAAAGGCTTTATTAGTTTGTTCTAATTGATGTGAATGCTGAACGCCCTTAAAATTGAATAAATTAGAAATTATATATACACAAAAATTATATATACACAAAAAAGACTTCATTAACATTTACGTTAATAAGATAGATTTATACTCAGTGGCTATAGTATGCTTCAGAGAGTCAAACCAAAATATACGATGATCTGCAGGGCAAAGGGCAGCTAAACTCCAGTGATGCCTGAAAGACATTAAAAATATATATTATGTCCATATGAAAACAAAAAGTTTACATATGTGCAAAATAAACAAACTTACTCATCAAGAATAGGTGCAAAATAGCAAGCTTCCTGATTCACCAACATATGATATGTGACATATGCCTGCATCATGTCAAAATGATTCTTCTTCTTTGCCTTAGTCTTGAAATTTCTCCTTATCACTAAGGCCATTGAGCTGAAGAAGCGGTACCTCGTCCTTCCTAAATTGTCACACAACTTGTGGAGGTACCTATCATAGAATTAATGAAATTATAAAAGAATTGATGAACAAATATTGCAAATAGATAAAAAGTAATGTTTACTTTCATAATTGCTAATTCAAACCAGCCAAGGTCAAGTTTTTCCATCTTCAAAAACTCCACAACATTTCTTTGACCATCAAGCCAAAATTAGTAAGAACGATTAGGACTAACCACTCTTGGCAGCATCGTGAAGTTGATGTAGTCCATTCCTTGCAGTGGCAAATATCTATCAAGAAAAGCCTATGGATGATAAAAAAACTCAAGGTTAATTATGTTATTACAAATTGTAATCTATAAAACAAGCAATCTCAAACTTAACTATCTTATTACCTAATCAACTAGATCAAGTGGCACCTGCTGCGGAGTCTTGTGTACAAGTCGTTTAGGACACAAGATGAATGACCGGATCGCCATGCCTAATTGATTTACTTCCTTATGGGGAAAGGTTACAGCTTCCCTAGCCTCATTGTCCAGGACAACATCAACCAACACCTTGACTTGGTCCTCTTGAATAGGCATATTATGGAAGAAGGAGGCCATCAGGAACTGGCGAGCTTTAGCGACTGGGTGCAGGCAAGGGACATTGAGATAGAGATAATACTCCTCTCAAATATTAGGGTTGTCATCTGTTGTGGGACTTGAGTCGTCATCACGAATTATTCCTAGAGGCAAAGGCTGATTGTAGTTGTCTTTGCCGCTGACCGCTGGTACCGATGGACTCCTGCAAGGAATGATAATATACAAAATAAGCGCATTAATGAACCCAAAATTCGGTAATAAACATATGTATGGCAGACGCTCGAACCTGTTCCTTAACCTGTACCCAAATCTGCTCAATCATTTTTTCCTTAAGCTGTTGGACCTGTGCCGCCACCTGTTGTTGGACCTATGCAACAACTTGCTCTTGGAATTGGGCCTTTATCTCTTCTCGAACCCTGGCCACAATCTCCTCAATGGTTTCTCTACGGGCGGATCATTGGGGTTTGTGATCGAAATACTTCTTTAACTCAATAGTCCTAGGCTCCCCAATAACTCGACTCGGGTGGTCGGGCTTCCCCATTGCCGTTGCCAAGATGTCCATCCTCCCAGATGGTGTGAATGACCCATGGGTGGATAAGTCCTTAAGTTCGTCTTGTAATAATGACCGAAAAAATCATAAGTGGCAATATACTATAAAACCCTAAGTTAAATGAACAATCAACCAAGTAAAATACTTAAATCCTCTTTGCAATCACTTCAACCTCTGGAATTACGTATTTTCCTCCTCTATGCTTGTTCCCTCAGCCCACTTCGTATGACGCGGGATGGTTGGCGGCGGCTCTACAACAATGGTAGGATTGGATCCTGTCACTTCTTCCATTTCTTCAATTTGTGCCTGGGTTAACTTTTTCTCCAGCCACTTGTAACCCCTGAGACATGGTGTGTTTGTAGACATTCTTTGCCTGTCACTCTTACTACTGCTTTTTGCTCTTCTCCTGTGAAAATAAAACAAAAGTTAACAAATGTGTTAACAATGCAATTTTAAATCAAAGTTAAAGAACTATTTATGAAATATGCACACCTTGAACTTAGGGTCTAGCAAGGATACAAAGAACTTCTTCCAAGTCTCCGAATCAAGAAAGGGATAGACTGTATAAGGATCTTAACCCTGCTTCTTCCCCCGGATGTAATGTTTGCCCAACTTATTCTTGAAGTCCTTCCACTTCTTGCGCACCTCATCCAACCAAAAATCTTTGAACTGTTGTGTGTTAGGGACATCGAAGTTTTGCTGCAAAAAAGAAAAAGATGAACGAACATTAGTTGAGTTAACTAACAAAACAAATACATATTAGGAACAAACATAAATATAACTAAATATATATACCAAGATAACGGACTAGTAGGTATCCTTAACGGTATGATGGATAGCCCTCCAATCATTATCCAAGAAACTTATCCGGTTTCTTGCCACAAAACCGATGTAGCTGGCGAATCTTGTGCCATTTCACCGATACGATTTATGTCGTCATCAAAATCCACATGGATAGGCTTCACATTTGTCCCCTGATGGACAACAATGTCACTGAGCTTCGTCACACCTCTAACCTTTTTTGAGGGGGATCTCTCATATGCTCATTGTCAGAACTGTCTACCATGTATCTGTTAACAAATAAATTAAAACATGAGATAAATCAATACAGTGCCACAACATTGACAAAATCAAAACAAGCATAATAATAAGAATTAATACATGATAATTCAAAAAGGTTCTCCCTTTATGTGTTATCCCATATCACCTCACAATGATCATTTCTAGATGTAAATTGGTCATCATCTAAGAATTCTAATTCGCTTGGTTTAGGTGGATTTGAGCATAAGGGTAGTATCTCATCTATACCTAAAGTAGGAGTACGGTCTTTTTGCTTCTTTGCATGACTATGGACAATTGCTTATTTGCAGGATCCGTTACATAGAACACTATTTTCGCTTGACTTGCTAAAATAAAGGGCCCATCTCTATACCCAACCCTGTGAAGATCAACAGATATCATACTAGTGTAGGGACCAATCCCAACTATGCTATTGTTAACCCACTTGCATTTTAAAATTGGAACTTTGAACTTGGTGTAACTAACATCCAAAATTTCTTCAATAACCCCATAATATGCCATTGAAGCCAGTCTTGGATTTTATCCTTCAAACTGGAAAAGTGCATTGCCTTTGCTACCACCATCATGCCACTGTTTTGCATGGTGCTGTTGTTGTCCTAGGCCTTAGTGTAGAAAGAATGCCCATTTATGTTATAAGATCCGCAAGTAACAACCTCAAAATGAGGCCCTCCAACTAACCATCTTATTGTATTAGAGCATCGGTCTCTTTTTCAACATACTCCTTGAACTATCCGATGAATGTCTTGTTATGCTCATTAGAAATTTGCATGTCACTCTTTTTCGGGTTCTTTTCCTTCAGGATCCTCTTATGCCCATCCAAATAAGGCTATACTTCTTCCATATTAATCAAGATATATAGGTGTGCATCTAAAACCTCTTCATGTTTCTTACTCTTCACTTTGACGTCCTATATCCCCTGACCGGTCTCATCTTCATAAAGGGGTTTTCCTCAACCCCTTTTGGGTATGATTTGCAAAAGTCCATTGCCTCTTCTACTAAATATCTTTCAATAATAGATGCCTCAGGTCGATGTGGATTCTTAGAATACCCTTTCAAGACTTTCATGAATTGCTCAAAAGGGTACATCCACCTTAGATAAACCAGGCCACAAAGCCTTATCTCCCTTACCAAATGAACAATCAAATGCACCATCATATCAAATAAGACTAGAGCAAAGTGCTTCTATAGTTGGCACAATAAAATGTAAGCCTCATTTTCCAATTCGTCTAGCTTTTCAGTGTCAATGACTTTATTGCAGATCACATTGAAATTCATACACATTCTTGTTATAGTCCTCCTTACATCATCTTGCATGATGCCTCTTATAGCCATTGGTAAGAGTTATTGCATCAATACATGGTAATCATGCAACTTCATTCCCACCAACTTCAAATCATCTATTGACACAAGTCTGCTAACATTAGAAGAATAACCTTGAGGCACCTTGATCCCCTGCAAACACTCACAGATACTTCTTTTCTCCTGTTTGGAAAGTGTATGAGCAGTAGGTTCCATATAAGCCTCTTGCCATCATCATCACCATCAAAGGTACCACATTACCTTCAAAGGTGGCCCTTTCTTTACTCCATCATCATCACCACTAGCATCTTTCCTCGGCTTATACCTTGGAGTATTACATTTTGGCTACTCTTTTAGGCCTTCATACTCATTCCTGTACAACAAACAATCATTAGGGCAAGCGTGTATCTTCTTATACTCCACGCCCATCTTGGTTAGCACTTTTTTAGCCTTGTACATTGCTTCGGAAGCACATAGCCGTCTGAGAACATATCACTCAAAGATTCAAGCATCGTTGAGAAACCCACATCCGCCCACCCATTTTTTGTCTTTATTTTCAACAATTTCAGGACGCCAGTCAACCGAGTATACTTAGTACACCTCGGGAATAATGGTGTCTCTGTATCACTCTACAAGTTGTCAAGCTCATCTATCATAGAAAATGACTCTGCCACAATGTCATTGATCATGTCGTCCATTCCATCATCACAAACATCATCCACCATCGCTTCTACATTTTGTGACATGCACACATGTACGGTACTTCCCAATTCTCCATGTCACGGCTACTTCTTATAACAGAGATTGATCCTATCACAAAGAAGGTGATCCCATATATCATCAACACTCTTATGATCAACATTTACACACTTCACATAAGGGCAAAGATACATGCCATTCTTACTAGTCACATTTCTTTTGGCATCAATAAATTCTTCTGCCCCCATATGATACTCTTTGCTATTTCTCAATGTATGAATCCAACTACAATCCATTCTATTAAACCTATGCCACTTTCAACAAATTAGTCAAGTTTAGCTCACTAACTTGTGAAGAAATGGGCATGCTATACACTTAACTTCACTCCATGCAAATTTTTTAAAAAATTGGGTAGAGTTTCCCCTTGTAAATATAACATCCAAAAATTACTTTTACAATCCAAGTTGGTTCAATTGAGTATAAACAAAACTAATCTAACTATATCATACACATTACTAATTCAACACTAATTAACATACATACACAACACTACTAAACACTAATCAATATGTACACACTATTTCAATCATATACCAACATTTTAAAAAATTTGACAGAGACTTTGTTAATCAATAATACTTCCAAAACATTGAAAAGAATTCTATAAATCCTCAACAACAAATAACCAATATCATTAAAGTAAAAAAAATATCAACAAATTTGCATCATAACACATTTTTCAATCCATGATAACTAAAAAAAAAAGAACCAAAAGATTGGTTTGGAAATTGAAAAAAAAATGAAAAGAACAAACTTACCACTCTGAAGGATTGAAAATCTATGGGAAACTTTGCAAACTTCCTTTGGTTTAATGCTAACTTTTCCTCTTCCTCTAGCAAGCCAATTCCTACATTCATAGTTAACATTTAGACTGAAAATGGCAGGAAATACACAAGAGGGAGGGTGAATTGTGTATTTCTAAAAATTGTAAGAACTTTAAAATCAAGTACACAAGGGATTATACTGGTTTGGTCCTAACTCTGACCTGCATCCAGTTCTCCAACCTTAGTTGGGTTCCACTAGTGAATTAGGATTACAACAGCTTCCTGAGTACGTTTACACCTCAGATAATTTACTCAATAAGACCTCTCTATCTCACCAAATTCTCTCCCCTTTACACTTTGTAAGATTACAGCCTTTTCCTCCAAGATCCCACTATCCCAAGGAAATCACTTAATAATAATGAAAGAGTTTACAGAATTACAAAGCTTGCTCACACACTTGAGATGATAAAATAATAGTTTAATTGATTGCAGTAGGATGTTGTAGTTGAATAGCACTTAATTCTCCTACCAACCAAGTCCGGGCTTCAAATGCTTTTATATCGTGTTATGAAAATCTGCCTATTGAGTCTCTGTTATAGCCGTTACTTGATCTTTGGTGAGAGATGATTAGTCTGATGGAGTATTGAGATGTAGATGTTCTGTTGATGCATTTACTCCTTGTACTTGGTTAGCTTCACCTTCTCTATCTTCATTATGTAAATGGTAAAACGCACAAGAGGGGAGGGTGAATTGTGCCTTTCAAAATTAAACTATAAACTCAAAGACAATCCTTTATCCTGGTTCGGCCAAACACTGCCTACGTCCAGTTCTCCAACTCCTTGTTGGGTTCCACTATATCACAGGTTTTACAACACAGGTTCATTTGCCAACCTTTACAAAATAGAGCTTTAGACATCCTTTAAACGCTCCCCCTTACAAGTTGTAAGAATACAACCCTGTTCTAAAGTCCCAGACTCTAGAACAACCTCAAACAGTAGAGGATTTCAATAAATGAGTTCACTTAATGAACAGATTTTGATAAACACTGAAGTACAAATAAACTCACTAAGAGTAATAAAGCTTTGAGCAGTAAGTAGATGAGAATAATGAATGTAAGTTCGTCAGTTTTTGTTCTCTACTTCATAAATGCTCAAGTCTTAGTATTTATATCTCTTTACAGCTTATCCTTTTTCCTTCAGCTCAAACAGATCGTTTGAATATGTTCGTTGAGCCCTATTAGCCTTTGGCAATAAATGCTGGTCTTCATTTCCGTCAACTTTCTTCTCTTGCTTCATTTGATTCTTGTAGAGAGTGAGCTAAGAGAAGCAGAGTCTATGAGTAACGACAACCTGCAACACTATACTTGCATAGCAGCTTTATCAGTAGCGCCAGCATCCCAAGCTATCGCTAGCTTCATAGTGTGAGTCCTGCACTTAGCCCTTAGCTAAACAAGTGTTCAAGTGAAGCACAGTTGGTGATATCGATAGTGAAATTCATTAGCTCAGTGTATACAGACAATGTATTAGCTATCAGAATTTCTAAGTTATTTCAACAAGTGATTTCCTATCGATAGCTGATCTCGTTATCACTATTGGCTATGTTATCGCTAATTCAATTCATTAGCTCAAACTATTTGCTATCTGTAAGTTCTCAAGTGTTCTACTATCGATAGCTGATCCTGTTATCGCTAGTTATCTATGCTAGATGTTCTAACATTTTCCCTTGTGATATCTATGTTGTTTATGAGACCTTAGCGATAGAGACATATCTTAGCGATAGTGATCTATTCTCTGTTGGCTTAGGCTAGCTCAACTCATTATATTAGCGATAGGGATATTTTCTTTTCTTCAGATTATTGCCAAGTCTTCATTAGCTATTGCTATCCTAAGCTTTCTATTTGTTAGCGATAGGTTCTTGGCCTAGCAATAGTGTATCTGTTATCTATAGGGTTTTTACTTGTTCAGAGTTCAGATAACCTACACTTCTTTTACTTAGTCTCTCAGCATAATTCTTATCTCAATTCATTTCAGACTAAATTATACGCTATCTGTTCATTTTACTTATGTTATCTATGGATCCAGTCCTCATCAAAACTTAAGATTCTAACATTCTCCCCCTTTGATGATGATAAAACATAAGTAAAAGCATGTATAAAATAAGGCACGTGTAGAGCATAAATTAAGGCAAACACATATATTATATTAGCTTTGCAAAAGAAAGCACATCAGTTTTAGCCATGTATAATGCATATGCAGACTAGTTTTTAAAGACTAAGACTTCTTCTTTGTCACATTTTGCTCCAGAAGGTGTGGCTCTATATTCCTCATCAGGATAGTCAAAAATAGAAGAATCTGAGTAGAAGAATCTGTCTTGCTCGATTTTGTCTTGCTCAGCTTTTTCATTCTTAGCTCTGACTAGCTCAAATTTGGCTTGCTCAGGAATCTCAAAGGGTTCAGTAATGGAGATAGCTTTAGCCCTTTTAGCCTTAGTTGAGTGAAACCTTCTTTTGTACACCCATGCCTTTTTCCCTCGAGCAATTTCCTTCTTCTTTTTCCTTGCAGCTGCTTTTTCTGCTTTCCTCCTTGCCTTAGCAGCTTCTTTCTCTGCTTTCTTCTTTGCCTCAGCAGCTTCCTTGGCCTTTTTCTTTGCCTCATTTGCTTCCTTCATAGCCTTAGCAAAATCCTCCTTCTTTTGTCTCAAGATTTCAGCAAGAGCCTTCTTTTCTTCTTTTGATAGCTTGGGAGGAGAAGCTAACTTTTCAGCTGCTTTACCTCTTGTCCTTCTAGGAGCCACCCGTTTAATCCTCTGACCCTTAGGGGCCTCACGAGAAGTCTTTGGGATAACCTTGAAGGAGACCTCTTCTCTGGCTTTCCTCTTGCTCCTTTCTCTTTTCACCTCTTTAGCTGAAATTTTGCTCTTGTTCTTCTCAGCCTCAAGCACTAGCAATCTCTGAATATCATCCTGAACCTTATTTCCACTGTTAGGCTTGACTCCAATTGAGAATTCAACATTTGCTTCTGGGGGGATGACTGATACTGGAACTGACTTTGCTGGATTGCTGCTGGGAGGTATACCATGTTTCTATGCAATCTTAGCAACAAGGTCTTCCTTTGAAGCCTGAGGAACTTGAGCTGAGACTTGAGGCTTATTGGAAGTTGGAGGAGGAGTAATGTGGTCCTTAGACGCCATGTAGCTTCAAGCAATATTTCTAATTGCGTCCTCAATTTCCTCAGTATCCTCAAGAATAGCATCCTTAAAGGCTGGATTATTCTCCCGCTTTTTATCATCATCAGCACCAGGTGTAAGTGTTTGGGCAGGGATGGGAGAAGAGATGGGAGGTTGAGGGATAGGAGAGCTAGTGGTGGTGGTAGGGATAGGAGTGCTACCGCTAATAGAGGGATTAACAATAGAGGTTGGTGGAGTTGGGAGGACTTGTGAAGGTGAATGGTAGCTGGTGCTAGGGGAGGGGTTATCGATAGAAGGTGCATGTGGTTCAGGAACGGTTGGGAGTAGAGTGTGGTGGCTATCGTTAGGGGATGGGCTAGCGATAGGGGTTGCTGGAGGTGTTGGGAGTTTGGTGGTTTGTAGGGTTGGAGAGGGGGGTTGGCTATGGTGAGAGGGAGTAGGGGAGTGTTTTTGGGAGTGGAAAGGTGAGGAAGAATGGTGAATAGGGGAGAGGATGGGTGATGATATACCTGGTGACTGAGGAGGGGTTGCCCTGTGCTTAATATCTTCTGGAACAAGGCAGAGGCATTCTTCCAAGTTCCTTACTTATGCCTAGAGATCTTGAATAGACTTTATCAACTCTGCTTTCTGAGCTTCCAATGCAAAGTGGAATTCAGCAGAGAGTCTGAAAATGATCTCCTCAACTACGTCTCTGGAAAATGTGGAGGACTTGGAAGCAGCAGCAGAAGGAGGAGGAGGAGGAGGAGGAGGGGCCCTTCTTGACTGAGCTTCTTCTTCAACAGTCTTAGGGTGAGCTAAGGAAGAAGGAGCACAAGAGGCCTGAGATTGAGAGCCAGAGACACCCCCATCTGTACCCACCGAAATGCCCATTTTCTTGAGAGTGGTAGTTGTCAGCTGCTTGTATTTCTTGTTATCACTATCCCTTAATTATATGATCTTTGAGTACTCTAGGATGTGAGATATGAGCTGAGGATAGGAAAGAGGGGCCTTTGGAGACTTGTCTGAAAGGAATATGAGGATCTCCATACACACCATCTGGCCAGGATTCAGGGGAATTTTCTGAATGAGGTTTGGCAGCCACGGGTTGTCTATCTTTGGGAAGCTGCCAAAATTGCCAGATTTGTGAGTCATGATCCTTGTATAGACGTAGTGAAGGATCTTGTTGATGACTGGCATATCTGCTGGCTTATTTGTGGTTGTCTCATATATTTCTGCCAGTTGTGCGTCAGAGTACTTCTCAGGCATGTACCATTTATTGTATTCTTTTCCAGAGATCCCCAAAATTTTGTTGATAGCTGACCAACCAAAAATGATGCCTCTTCCTCTCACATAGGCTTCAAAGGTGATGTTTACCAGTTTCCCTTTCTTGTACTCTGGAATGGCTTTTAGACTTGAGTAGAATGACTTTAGCACTTCTTCATTGTAGTCATTCTTCACACTCAGCCAGTTTTTGTAGGGAAGCAGCCAAGCATCTAGATCAAAACCCTGCTGCTTGAAATAATCCAAATCTACCCATACAGAAGCCCTATCTAGGGTTCTTTTTTCTGCAAAGAAAGGGCGAGGAGCTTCAAGAGGATCTTGCACATAGGGAACACTAGAAGAAACTTCTTTTTGTCGCTTGGGATTTCTTTCAATAGCTTCCTTAGAGAATGAAACGTTCTTCTGAGTACGAGACCTCTTGCTCGCGGATGGAGAAGATGGATTAGCGCTAGAGGTTGCTCCGACATTGGGTACTTTGGTTCTTGCCATTTTAGGGTTTTGAGAATAGGGAGATTTGAAAATGAATGCTTGAATGCTCATAGAGTTTTGGGAGTAGAAGAGAAAATGAATGTCCGTGAATGAATGCAAATGCAGATGACCTGTCTTTATAGGTTTAGGGTTTAGGGTTTACCATCAGTGAAGAACATCAGCTAACGTTTCACATTCTGACCTGTTAAGTGACTTGCTATCGCTAATAAGAGCTGCTATCGCTAGCAGGCAGGATCCCACGCTGAGTAAGTGACTTAGATTTATCACTCACTCCTTCCATCTATCGATGGCTGACTTTGCTATCGATAATGTTTTGGCTAGCGATGGCAATCTTTGCTCAAACAGCCTTGCCCTGCATATGCTAGCGATAGTGATACTCACTATAGATTGGTCAGTCCTGCAAAAACTTAAGATTTGGCACTCCAATGCCTAAGTTACTGATGGATCTATATGAATAAAATGGGATTAAATCAAGAATAAGTCACAGATATTTACAACTCATTTGGATTCACCATTCCTAATTCCCTTCTGATGAAGATAAATTGAGCTGGCTCAAGAGGTTTGGTAAAGATATCAGCAAGCTGCAAATTTGTTGAGATAAACTCCACCTTGACATCCTTCTTCTGAACATGATCTCTCAGAAAATGATGTCTCACATCAATATGTTTGGTTCTGGAATGATGAACTGGAATCTTGGCCAAGCTTATTGTGCTGGTGTTATCACAGAGAATAGGCACTTCTGGGAATTCCAAACCCAGATCTCTTAGTTGATGCTTAAGCCACAGGACTTGAGTACAACAACTTGCCGCAGCAATATATTCAGCCTCTGTAGATGAAAGAGACACACAATTTTGCTTCTTGCTAACCCAAGAGACCAAACAACCACCAAGGAATTGACATTGACCGCTGGTACTTTTTCTGTCTGTCTTATATCCTGCATGGTCAGAGTCAGTATAAGCAAGAAGGTACTCTTGAGTTCCCTTGGGATACCACAGTCCAAGCTCTTGAGTTCCTTGCAAATATCGCAAAATTCTTTTTACATTGGTTAAGTGGGATTCTTTAGGATTTGCTTGATATCTAGCATACATTCCCACACTAAATTGAATATCAGGCCTACTTGCAGTTAGATAAAGTAAGGATCCTATAATTCCTCTATAAAGATTGACTAATTATTTTCCCCTTGACATTTGCATCTAAGCTGGCAGAGGTACTCATGGGTGTGTCCTCATCTTTAGATTGCTCCATCCCAAACTTATTGAGAATTTCCTTAGAATACTTGGTTTGGGAGATGAAGATGCCATCCTTCTTTTGCTTTATCTGCAGGCCTAGGAAGAATGTTAATTCTCCCATCATTGACATTTCAAATTCACCCTGCATCATCTTAGCAAACTCTTCACAGAGCTTTTCATTAGTAGCACCAAAAATAATATCATCAACATAAATTTGAACAATGAGCATATGCTTATCTTTATGCATGATAAATAAAGTAGTATATAATTTTCCTCTAGAAAAGCCTTTTTCAAGTAGAAATGTACTAAACCTCTCATACCAAGCTCTAGGTGCCTGTTTGAGATCATAAAGAGCCTTTTTAAGTTTTTAAACATGGTCAGGCTTAGAGTTTTCTTCAAAACCAGGAGGTTGTTCAACATATACCTCTTCTTTGATATAGCCATTAAGAAAGGCACTCTTAACATCCATCAAGTTGTTGGCATAAATCTAAAGTGTATAGATCACCATTTCTATTTGCTTTTAGCTTACACTTAAGATTAGTTTTATTTAGATCTAAATCCTTTTTATCAACAATAAGACATTCATTGGAATCAAAAATTACCCAGTTACCATGGTGAGTGCTTTGGCTGACACTTAGCAAGTTATGGCAGAGACCATCCACTAGGTATACATCTTTGACAGGACCAATTTCACCAACTCCAGTGATCTTTCCACTTTGATTTCCTCCAAAGCTGACTTTGGCTCCATCTTGTATCACTAGATTGTTGAACTTGTCCTTGTCACCAGTCATATGCCTTGAGCATCCACTATCAATGTACCACTTTCCTTTGTTGGATGCTTTAAGGCACACCTGCACAAACTAGACAGATTTAGGTACCCAAACTTTCTTGGGTCCTTTAGGATTAGTTTTGGGCTCTTGGTTTGTAAAAACCTTAGGCACATGAGTTCCTTTAGGAACCCACTTATAGGAGCCACTAATTCCATACTTCCTTGGATTGCAGGTAGGTTGAGTATGGCCCTTTTTGTTACAATAATTGCAGAAACTATAAGGTGATGAATATTCTGAAGATTTTCTAAAATATTTCAAATATGGTTTCACCTTGGGTTATTCCCATTTCTTCGAAGCTTTCTTTGGCTCATAACCAATGCCAATTTTGTTTCTAAATGCTTTTTTATCCTTTAAAATTATGTTTAGCATTTCTAAGCCTTTTGTAAATTTTTCTAAAGCATTTGAAAGCTTCTCTTTCTCCTTCAACAACTTTTCACAGTTAGAACAACTGTCAGACTTTGTTGGAGGAGGATTCGCTATCGATGGAGGAGTGGCTATCGATAGTGCAACTTTGGAAGATTGCGATTGCTTCTCTTCTATCGATAGTGCAACTTTGGAAGATTGCGATTGCTTCTCTTCTATCGATAGTGCATAGGGAACTTTTGGTGTAGAATTGGAAATATTTTTCCTAAGGTCCTTGTTTTCTTTTCTCAAACCTATAAATTCTTTAGCAATCTTGGTTAACTCAGTATGCATTTCATTATACATGCTTTGAAGTTCAGAATTAGTAGGTTCAGAATCATATACCTCAGTGTTGCTTAGTTCCTCTTGTGCAACCAGGCAGAGGTTTGCACATTCTTCATTATCGCTAGCTTCCTCATCTGAGCTATCACCCCAGATGGATGATACATATGCTTTCTTCTTTCCAAAGGACTTCTCCTTATTTTTCTCCTTTTCCTTGAATCTTTGAAGACTCGGGCACTCGGCTTTAAAGTGACCAGGCTTCTTGCATTCAAAACACACAGGAGCTTTCTCTTTCTGAGAATCCTTTTTGAAGCTAGGACCACCCCTCTGGAAACCACCTCTTCTCCTGAAGAATTTCTTAAATTTTCTGACCATGAGAGCCATTTCTTCATCATCAAGATCTTCATCATCACTATCAGCTTCATCTCTTTCAGATACAGCAAGGGCAAGAGACTTCTACTTAGAATTTCCTTGAGCTTCCCTTTGGGCTATCAGAGTTGGCTCATATTCAGCAAGGCTACCAAACAAGGTAGTGATGGACTTGGTTGATTCACCTTGCATTTCTTGAATAGTGGTGACCTTCATAAGCCAATCACCCTTTAACACTTTCAGAATCTTGCTGACTTGTTCCTTCTCTGGAATTTTTCTTCCCAGTGCTGCAAGATTGTTGATGAGATGAGTGAATCTGATCTCTAGGTCTCTTATCTTTTCTCCTTCAATCATTTCAAACTTGTGGAATTCTTCAACAAGCATTTCCACTCTTCTGTCTTTTACTCCCGAGGTTCCTTCATGAGCAATCTGCAATGCATCCCACATTTCTTTAGCCGTATTTAAATGGCTAATTCTGAAAAATTCAGTTTGGCTAAGGGCACTTTGGATCATGAGGATTGCCTTGCTATTCAACTCGAGATCGGCAATGTCTTCATGATTATATTCATTTTCACTCTTTGGATTGCCTAGAATACTTGTAGGCACAATATCCCCTTCTTCTATAATCTTCCACAGCCTATACCCATTTGCTTTGATGTATATCTTCATTTTGAGTTTCCAGAAGGTATAATGCTTTCCATCAAAACTAGGGGGTTTGTTAATGGAACTTCCTTCAAGCAATATATTCTCATACGATGCCTTTTAGATCTTTGCTTCTCAGACTCGTTGGAATCAAAAGAGAAGACCTGCTCTGATACCAAATGTGAATGGCAAAATGCACAAGAGGGGGGGTGAATTGTGCCTTTCAAAATTAAACTGTAAACTCAAAGACAATCCTTTATACTGGTTCGGCCAAACACTGCCTATGTCCAGTTCTCCAACTCCTCGCTGGGTTCCACTATATCACAGGTTTTACAACACAGGTTTACCTGCCAACCTTTACAAAATATAGTTTTAGACTTCCTCTAAACGCTCCCCCTTACAAGTTGTAAGAATACAACCCTGTTCTAAAGTCCCAGACTCTAGAACAACCTCAAACAGTAGAGGATTTCAATAAATGAGTTCACTTAATGAACAGATTTTGATAAACACTGAAGTACAAATAAACTCACTAAGAGTAATAAAGCTTTGAGCAGTAAGTAGATGAGAATAATGAATGTAAGTTCATCAGTTTTTGTTCTCTACTTCATAAATGCTCAAGTCTTGGTATTTATATCTCTTTACAGCTTAGCCTTTTTCCTTCAGCTCAAACAGATTGTTTGAATATGTTCGTTGAGCCCTATTAGCCTTTGGCAATAAATGCTAGTCTTCATTTCCGTCAACTTTCTTCACTTGCTTCATTTAATTCTTGCAGAGAGTGAGCTAAGAGAAGCAGAGTCTATGAGTAACGACAACCTGCAACACTGTACTTGCATAGCAGCTTTATCAGTAGCGCCAGCATCCCAAGCTATCGCTAGCTTCATAGTGTGAGTCCTGCACTTAGCCGTTAGCTAAACAAGTGTTCAAGTGAAGCACAGTTGGTGATATCAATAGTGAAATTCATTAGCTCAGTGTATACAGACAATGTATTAGCTATCAGAATGTCTAAGTTATTTCAACAAGTGATTTCCTATCGATAGCTGATATTGTTATCGCTAGTGACTATGTTATCGCTAATTCAATTCATTAGCTCAAACTATTTTCTATCTGTAGGTTCTCAAGTGTTCTACTATCGATAGCTGATCCTGTTATCGCTAGTTATCTATGCTAAATGTTCTAACATTTTCCCTTGTGATATCTATGTTGTTTATGAGACCTTAGCAATAGAGACATATCTTAGCGATAGTGATCTATTCTCTGTTGGCTTAGGCTAGCTCAACTCATTATATTAGCGATAGGGATATTTTCTTTTCTTCAGATTATTGCTAAGTCTTCATTAGCTATTGCTATCCTAAGCTTTCTATTTGTTAGCGATAGGTTCTTGGCCTAGCGATAGTGTATATGTTATCTATAGGATTTTTACTTGTTCAGAGTTCAGATAACCTACACTTCTTTTACTTAGTCTCTCAGCATGATTCTTATCTCAATTCATTTCAGACTAAATTATACGCTATCTATTCATTTTACTTATGTTATCTATGGGTCCAGTCCTCATCAAAACTTAAGATTCTAACACATTAATTGCAGATAGCAAATCCAATTTCAAACGGCTCAATTCTTCAGTCTGTGAGAGTAACATTAACTTCCCAAAATAGGTCTGACATACTCTTCACATAAAAGGCTTAAACATTCAAATCCATCACCAGATCGATTATAAAGCTCCATTCGATCACTACTTCTTGTAACATCCCAAAATTTCCAAAAAGAGTTAATAAGGGAATATTTAGAATCTTGTGTTATTGTTTTATGAACCACTCTGATTAATAATAGGTTTTAAGTTGTTCCAATTTGTCTGAAAAGCCCATTCCAACAAAAGTAAAGCTGGAATAATGTTTAGAAAGAAATTTTTTTAGATTTTTTTGTATTTATGGGCTTCTGACAATTACAAAAGTGGTTATAAATCAATTAAAATGCTCTAGTATGGTAATAAAAATTTAGGTGTTACACTTCTGTTCTCTGATCGATCACACATAGATCAGGATTAGACTAGGACCTGCATACTTGAACATGAGATTAGATAAAAGCCATGCCTGATAGATCACAGGGTATCCTGATTGATCATGCTTCACTGATCGAATAGGCTTAAGTTATGTTGGCCTTGTTTCAATTAATCCTAGACTTTCATAATCGATCACAGGACATTACTCAATACTCTCTAACGCTTAAGCAACTATGATCGAATAGGCTAAGATCAAGACTTGAATTACAACTGTGAGGTCTTGATCGATCATAGGGTGTTCATGATCGATCATATGCTTTCATTTGATCTCACCAAGATTACTTAATTAGGTTTCCATTAATTTCAAGCTTCTCTGATCGATCACAGGGCCTCCTGGTTGATTAGGCGGCCATACTTATAACTTATACTCATTTTAACCTTATCCTAATCGATCATAACATTAGATTCTTATTCGATTATCTCTTCTTGATCGATTTGGCAATGACTTAGGATTTGTATCAGATTATTCTAAGTTCATTCTAAGTTCTAAGTCCAATATTTCTTTATGCCTAAGTTATGTTTTAGTTATCATTAAAACTCACTATTCTAACATAGACATCATCTTCCGAGATAGTAACATAACTTGCACTCACTTCATTAGCATTTAGACACTAATCTATCATTAGTTCATACAAAACCAATAATTTTATTATTTTGAACTCTTTCATGAGGGAACCCCTGCTTTAATTCTTAGAATCAAATAGATGAATTGGCTAGGAACAGTAACATCCAAAAGCACCCACGGATTCAAAGCCAAATCCATATATTTCAGCAAGTATACACCTACTAATCATACCTTGATAGTTCAAAAATGAGCTAAGATGATTTGAAGGCGCATAAAATTTCTTCTTCCCCTACACTAACAGTGGTGAAGGTGTAGGTAATGAATGGAAGCATAAGTAATGACGTCTCTAATTAGTTTATTTAGAGACGTCGTTACTTCCTCTGTTTGCAATTTAATTACGAAATTGTCATCACTTTTTTTTCAACGCCAATGACGTCTCTAATTAGTTTATTTAGAGATGTTGTTACTTCCTCTGCTTGCAATTTAATTATGAAATTGTCATCGCCTTTTTTTCAACGTCAGTTATGTAAATACCGGATGTTAAAAGGCGATGTTAAAGGCCTTTTTTGTAGTAGTGTTTCTATGCTTTTGCGTCACAAGGATATCTTAACTTGCCATCCGGATTCTTGTCAATGCTATGTGTAACATCCCAATTTTTGTTCATAAGACTTAAAGTGATATTTATGAATGAATATCTTACCCTGAATGAAATTTAGGAAATAATATTTAAGTAGGAAAGATATATCTAAAATAATATATCAAGGAGAGAGTTGAAATATCAAGTGATAATATTCAAAAAGGATAAAGTTATCAAATCTTAAGGATATTAAGAAATAACATTCTTAGATATTTATTTATATTGATTTCTTTTAAAAGAGAAAGATAAGGATAAATCAAGTTGTAGATATTAAATTAGATTATTCAAGATATATCCCATATATACACAAATAATATTTAATAAAATAAGAATAGTAAGAAGTTCCATATCGATTAAATGAGAGGAGGAGCAAACTCTAGGAGCTTATATATAGAAGGTGATAGGTTGAAATTAAATAGATTAAGATATTTTCACCCAATTATTAGGCAGTTTCGCTAAAATAACAGTTACACATTTGTTAACTGTTGGATCGCAGCGAAATTTGCTCACCAAGTTCGAAACATTCATCAGGTCTTTTTCAACGGTTGGATCGTTGATTTGTGTTATGTAGTTTGAGTTATTAAGCCCGAATTGAATGCATAAAATCCTGAGTGGTAAATTAGGTAACTGGTTTTCTTATCTGTCGCGCATATCAGTATGTGTTTGAGTTTTTGAAAAGTATATTGCTATATAAAATTGCTATCTTTTTGTATTATAAGTTATTTATGAATTTCTTCTACGAAAACCGTCTTATGGGACATTACCTTTGAAAGAAACATGTTTTAATGTATTGTGTGATAATTATTATGATATTGTCTTGGTGTATTAATTGATTGTTATGAATCTGTGAAGTTTATCGAATTGTTATGATTATGTTATATGATAGTTAAAGATTTGAGTTTTAATGATTATGTTCATGAATATTGTCCTATGATTTATGAGTTATAGTTGTGAAATATGCGTTCTATGATAACATTAGAGATAATAAGGATGTAGTTGAGGGAGATGGATATTTTACCACTTGGTGATGCCGCCATTTGGAGCTCTTTGGTTGGCCGAGTCGTAACCCACATGTTCTCTGAGGGTACGGTGCCCCACTTGTTCTATGAGGGGTTACCATGTCCCACCTATTCTATGAGGGACAGCCCCACTTGTTCTATGAGGGGCTGCGACACCCCACATGTTCTATGAGGGGGAACCCATGGTCCGGTTGTGTGATCCGTGGATTTGGCCATCCACTCCACATAATCGTGAGCTTTTGGAGTAACCAGTGATATGGGTAATTAACATAGCCCATGGGTTCGGTCAGTGGGAATAAGGAGGATATAAGGGAGATTAACGATTGGAAGGTTATTGGTACTATAATTAGGATTAACATTTGGTACTACGATCTTGTTTTTCCCTAAGTTCTATGATCTTGGATTAGTTGTGAACATGAATGTTACTTTTGGCTTATTGATAAATATTTATGTGTATGATTATATATATAAATGTTTTATAATTGTTCCACGTGACACCTCGCAAGCATGTGCTGGTGTGTACGGTGGGTAGGATAGCCGGTTACTAAGGCAGTGGTATCATCCCGTTACATTACCATTTTTTTAGGTGAAAGATATAGAGAAGGGACGTCAGGGAAGGCTATGGAGGATTGATATTATACCAACTAGGCTAATACTCTTAGTTGTTGTTTTCTGCATATTGCCACAATTAGGGCATTTCATGCATTTATTATCAATTATTTCTTGTTTATTATTTATAAATTAATAAAGAGACATGAGTCTATGATATTAGGTTTCTAAGTAGTATGACTTTTGGTACAATGAGTTATTGCATATGAACAATGAGTTGTTTTAAATTATCACGGTTGCTTTTCATAAGAGAATTTCTCGAAAATAGTTTCAAAACTATTAAGTTATAAGTAATTTTTAGAAGGACGTTACACTATGCCACCTCATCATGTGCTTAGCAATCTTTGATGACATGCATAATATTTGCAATCAAGGCTTCAAAGGAATGAATTTGAAAATCTTTGTCGGTTTCTTCTTTTGTCTTTTCCCCTATCACATTTCCTTGTATCTGGAAGTGTGACACTATTTACAGGTCTCTCCATTAGCATCAACTTCTAAATACAACATACAATTGTTGAGGTAAGCATCAACTTTTTGGTAGTTCTTCAACACTAGTCTGTTTATAATCTTCTTCGCTTCATAAAACGATGTGGGGATCTCAGCGTTGGGAAATGGATCATGCAATAAATTTGTCATGGTTTTTATGGAAAAACCTCAACAGAGAGAGTTAATGTTATTTGCCACAGTTTAAAATCACTACATAAACCACGACAAAACATGTGCCATTGACGAAAAACCAAATTTGAAACATCAACCTTTGTTACGGTTTTGATGGAAAAACCGTTACAAAAGTTGTTTTCTTATATTTTGTTGCCTTTTTTTAATGATCATATTTTTAACCTGAGCCAGTTAATATACTAAACATTAAATTAATATTTTCATCTAACATTCTTTAATATTTTCGATACATATAATGTATTTTTGTTCATGCACATATTCACGCATATTGTAGCTAGAAATAAACCATTTGTACAAAAAAAAAAAATTCCTTAGAAAAACTCTAAATTTTTTAATAAACATTCTTTCAAACTTGTATTGATTCAGATAAATTAAAATCAAATAAGAACACACGCGGTAATAATTGCAATAGATATCGGCATGAAAAGTATATCATAAAGGAATAAGACATTAAAGCCGATAAAAATACTAATTGAAATAAGTGTACATCCCATTATAGAAGAAATATGGAAGCAGTCAACAATATCCTGTATATGCGTAAGAAAATTAAAGGAAAGGCAGGCTTAACACTTTAATTTATACATGTAGCTTTGGCGGCAGAGAGGATGTAAAAGGTCAGGTTCAATGTTCTCAAATTCGCTCGCGCATATATGTGTATCTATATATATGGGACCCACCATAAAAGAAATTGAAGATAATTTAAAACATATAAGTTTAATTTTTCAAATTGGCGAATTTAATTAAGGATAAAAACAAAAAAAAAACCAAAAAAATTTTAAAATGATAAATCAGGGAATTAAAAAAATAAGTCACGGGCAGTGAAAACTTTTTCTCACATTTTACAATTCCAAATTAGTCCATGTGAGCTGTTTTTATTGGATGGAATGGTATTTTTTGTATTAAAAATATTTAATACTTAAAATATTTTAGTATTTGTAATATTTTTATGAAACATTTCAACTTTAAAAAATGTTTAATCACTCTTTTTGAGAAAATATAAAGAACAATTAAGAAGTCATTTTAAAAACAAAATTTTAATTTAAACAAATTTCTTGACTTGACAGTCTCTTTTTAATTATAATGGGTCAGATGGAAGTGAGTTATAATTATGATTATATAATTACATGTAAATACATGTATTTCTTTACAAACAATTTCTGCATTCATATGGAATTTAGATTTAATTTTTGAGAAACTATTAGCGGATTACTTGTTCGATTATGTTACGACCACTCCCCAACATCTCAAAAACAAATTCATTAAAGAATAACATTATTGTTAAGAGAATTATTGCATGAAACTGGATTCAAAAATTAATAATGATAAATTTTTATGTTATCATATTTTGTAATACAAATTTAGAAGGGCAATGTGTATTTACCATTAGTGGTATCCAGAGATAAAAGATTTGCCAATTTTTTTTTTTTTTCGTCGCTTAATTGCTCTGATTGATAATGCTTTTATCGCTTTTCTTTTTTATTTAAAAAATAATTAGGCAAGTTGAGGAATCGTGATTTATTACGAACAAAATGTACGTAAATGGTGGCATTACAGCCCAGTGGCATGAAAGTGTTCTCAATCAAACTTTAGTGAGGCGGGATCAATTACAAGAACATGCCCTTCCAAATAAAAAGTACTTTAATAAGTAAAACTAGAAAAATTATACACTCTCATCACACACACTTTTACTGACTGATCAACACATTCCATTTTCTCAGGCATAAACAGAATTATACACTCTCACTGTCTCACACACTTTTACTGACTGATCAACACTTTCCATTTTCTCAGGCATAAACAGGTTTATAATGTAGTTTAATTGAGGGCGATAGACAAATTATAAACAAATTTACACCAATAAATTAATTTATAATAACTAGCATGACTTTTGTATTTAAAAAATGTATATTTGTTGAAGACAATTTTGTTTTGTGTTTTACATACTTATTTCAACTACTTTAAATTAGGTACATACGTTAAGACACTTAAGTATTTAAAGTTTTGCGCACGTATTTAATTAAACCGCTCATTCAATTCAAACGTGTCCGTCTATATATATATATATATATATGTGTGTGAAAGAAGTCAATAAAATCAGTTAAGATTTGGTGATTTGATTGATGACAATTGAAAATCTTTGACGAACATAATCTATAAATTCGTTTTATTCGAGGGTTTAAGATTTATTAATTTTCTTTTTCCGATCCATTTAATATTTTTTGCACGTAGTTATCGTAAAAAATCATATTCGAGATTACATGCTGTTAAAATTCAGGAAATAACATGAAAGTTTTGTTATATATGAGAGGTGGCGGCCTATATCCCAGCACATTTGTAACTTTATGTGGTTATTGTCTTCTCCTCTAATTAAAAAACAACACCGGCCAATTCAGCTTTCTTTTTTTTTCCATTGAAAATAAAATCCCAGGTCGTAGAGAATATCGTGATAAAATTTTAACACAATATGTGATTTTTTATTGAATTGATTCAAACCCTAAATGTTTTATTTTAAAAAAATTGAGTTTGTTCTACTCAATCCAATTATCTTTGGAATCAACCTATAAAGTTTTTTTTTTGAGCAAAACCTGACGATTTTAAAGATGAAGATTTGTGATCCCATCTCATAACGAGCATATACTTCGGTCCTACATTTTTACCTTTGCCAATCATAAAATCATTTTAATACAAATTAATAAAAATCAATTGATTGCCACACACAAGACCTATTAGATAATTGATAATAGTTATGATTAATAAAATACAATTCTTTTTTTATGTAAAATTTTTATGAAGTGTGTTGGGTTCACCTACAATCTAAGGACATGCACCTAACTCATGATACATTGGGTCTTGTCCTGGTTGACTCTAGAATATGACAAGTAAACATTTTTTTTTCTGTCAAGATAATAAGCAGGTTTCTCTTGGATTATTCAATTAGTTATGAAGATCCTCCCTAAATGATATGACTGGAACCATAATTAAATAATATTCTCCAAATGGTCGAAGATCTAACCATTTCATCTGTTGAATCTAATCCACAGATGATGGGTTAATAAAAGACAATTCTAATAGTTATATGTAGTATGATGCTACCTCGCTCAATCTGAATATAATGCAATTCAAGAAATTTTTTTTTGAACAGAAATATAAGACTCTCTTATGTTTTTTCAAATTCATTAAATGATTTAAATTAAAATCTGAGGTTCAAATAAATATAAGAGATAAATCATATTATATTTATATTACCAGATTCAACAAACAAATCTTGGCATGTGTGATTTTTATTTTTAATAATAATCTAATCGAAATTTTGAAAGTTAGAAAAATTTGGAAAAACCTACACAATATTTGATTGAAGAATTATTTGACCATATATATATATATATATTAAATGGATCAAAGTCGTTTCATTAAGGGAGGTTAATCATTTTTTAAGGATGGGATGTTAATCATTTAATACGGGGAAATACACACAATAAATCTTGTTTTGGTACAGATCTAATAGCAAAATGTATTTTCTTTTCTTTTGTTTTTTGGTCTGAAGTAAAATGTATTTCATTTAATATTAGATATAGTAACATACTACCTCCTGACCTATTTTGTAGTGAAAACTGTACTACGAAATGGATCTTATATTAATTATGGAAGGTAATATAATTTTATTCTTTAGTATATCAATAAAAAAATTTAAAATATAAGTCCATTATTTCCTGCATTACAAAATTAACATCATAAGAAAAAAATTTTGCAAGGATTTTTATTTTTCTTTATAATCTATTTGATAAGACACTGGATCTTAAAATCTAAGACTTAAAATTTTTCGGATTCGTAGAAATCAAAACTGCATTGTACCCGATCATGAAGAGTAAATCTGCATGCAAGTGGGAAAAATATGTGTGGCTTTTGTGTTCGGGGTTACTGTTCTCAAGTCACGCGCACAAACACACTAATGAGATTTTTTTTATAACAATATCTTTCACGATACACACATTTTCTTAAAATTGTTCATTTAATTATATAATATGTGATATTATTAAATTATTTAAATTAATATAATTTCGAATTTTGATTAGAGGTAATTATCATAATAATATGATTATTAACTACTGATTTTTTTGTTAAATACATGTGATGGCTGTAATTATTATTGAATTTTGAATATTGAATTGAAGTTTTGGTCCACTTGCTATTATACTATAATGTTGTCGCTTTTTATAAAGTGACATTATTCTCTTTGTGGTCTTCTTTCTTATTACTTCAACCCTATCTCCATTCAACCCAAAAAATTAAATATGCTTTCTTTCCTTTGCGTTCTCATTGCTCATATATCCTTAAAAGAAAACAACAAAGTTTATTAAATTAGAGAAGTTTGTTTCCTAAAAGTAATGAGAATAAGAATCCAAATTGGCCCTTAATTATATATTACATGATGAAAGCTCGTTCACATGCACGAACCAAACTAGGTTATGTCTGTTTTTTTTTTTTTTTTATTCTTTAGGTTTAAGTACCACCTTTCGAAAATGTAATTATATATTATTTATGTCTTAGTAATGTCCAACATTTTGAGTGCATTCTAATATTAAAATATCTATGTGTTTGCGTATGCATATTTGTTTGCGTTCATATTTGGAAAAAAAAAAAAGTGAATAGAGACTTGTATAATAAATTCTATTCTAGAAGAGGTGTTAAGTATGGTGGATTTTGATAACTTTTGGCCTTTGCTGAGATTCTCGTTATGCCATTAGCGTCTAACTTCATATACTAATGGATAATTTTCTTTGTCGATCGTCTCTTAGTTGTGGGTAGGGGCGGGTGAATCGAATGAAACTTGCCTCAAAACGAGTTGGGATTTGTCCAAGCCAACATTCCAATAGTGGGATGGCCGACCAACCCATTTTTTTCTCTCCTTTTTTTTGTTTTTTTTTCATTTTCAAGTATTATTTAATTTTAAAATTAAATTATAAATTCTTGCCAACTATATTCAAGTTGATTTTATATTTTCATAAAGTTATACAATTAAATTTATCACAAGATTTTTAAATATAATAATATATCTATTTGACATAACTATTCCATCAATGTAAGAAATACAAGTCAATAAAGAAAATGAGAAATCAAGTTCCTGACAGAAGAATGACTACTTCAAAATACATTAGGATTTCACCAACCCAACTAGTCAATTTTTGATGAGTCGAATAGTTAGGCCTCTAGACCCAATCAATATTCCCAGCTATATATACTTACTCCCTATCTCACACGTTTTTTTTTTTTGAAAATGTCAATTAACCCCCCCCCCCCAAACAATAGAAATTAACCTCTTCCCGCTAAAAAATCCTGAAACTCCACTTTGCCCTTAAAGGAGCAAAGCAAAATTAAATGTTTCAGCTAAAAAACTAAAATGTCCTTAATGAATTTTGTAACCACAATTAATCCAAGACACATGAGGAATCTCCAATATATGTTTGTGCTTCTTTCCAACATCAACATGGGTATTAACAAGTCTAAAAAATAATGGAATTTAACATTAAAGCATTCGGCATTACACAACTGGATTTTTAAGACATATTTGAGGAATTTTCAAGACCTTTTTGCTTATTTCCAACATCAACGTGAGCATTTTCAAGTCTAAAAAATTATGGAATCAAATACTAAAGCATTCAACATTTTATAACTAGATTTCCAAGACATATAGGTGGAATTTCTAAGACCGTTGTGCTTCTTTTAATACTTTTAACTAAAACATTTAATTTTACTTTGCTCCATTTGAGGCATTTGTGAAGTTTCATATTTTTTGGGGGGAATTTGATGCTAATTTGCTATTGTGGAGATTAACTGACATTTACCCTATTTGTTTTACCATTTGAGCTTTCAGAAGGCTTCCTTTCTAATGTCTATATATAAATTATTTTATTTAAAACATACTGAGATGCATTTTTTTAAAAACAGTAAATTGAGCTGATGTCATTTTCTCCAATATTTCGATGATTGCAAGTGGAGCAACATGGCATAATTATGGGTACTGCCAAAGCTGCTTCACTTAAAAAAAAAAAGGTCACATGCATGCATGAGTGAGCTTTTCACTGGCAACTTGTTTCCTTGCTTATAAATTTCAATGATTCACTTAATTTTTGGGCTTTATGTCTTTCTTTATTTCCTTCATTTTACTTCCAAATTCCTCCTAAAAGTATACACAATTAAAGGCTAAAGCATACGACATTCGATCTTTTATGATTATATCAAATTTGAGTTTAGTTTTTAAAGTTATATAGTGTATTTTAAGTTAGTTAATGTTAATACCATTAATCACATTAATGAATATGTTAATTTTGTGAATTTAAATAATGACTCTACAATTAAATTATAATGTATTGATTATTGATTTAAAATTTATTAGGGATTAATACCAATTTTTTCCTGAAAGTATTCCCCATGTAATGATTTTGTCTTAGGAATTCTTTTGGGATCAATGTCACCTTAGAAATATGAAAAATGTAGTAATGTCACTCTAAACTCACAAACTCGTCAATGAATGTTGGCCACGTAATATTTAATGCAACACCATGGTCCACGCATAACAAAGATGAACAATGTTTTCTCTAAAAGCTTTACTTGACGAGGGATTGTTTAAAATATTCTTCTAATTCTCCTAAATTAACCATTTTTTATCATAATTAATTTTAATAAGCTCCTTTTCTTAAAGGTGATCATCATGCTAACTATGATAGGTAAATCATATTAAGCCTATCATAGTTAAAAAAAAGGTTTTAACTCCCTTTACAATTGAAATCAATGATAGAAAAGACTATCATGGATATTTGGATTCAATCCACTAATTTTGAAGACAATCCATGTTAGAAAGAACATGCCTAACATAGATATAAAAGTTTACTCGTATAAAGATTTATAGCTTTCCTAATTACTTCACAATTACATGGTTTAACTATGTTAGAAAAGAATCTAACTAACATAGTTATTTAGAATTCAAGTTCATAAAATAATTGAACTAACTATGCTAGGAAAAAGGGTTCTTCTAAAACATAGTTATTTAAAGCTTTTCTCAAAAAGTTAAATCATGTAATTGTGAAGTTAACCTCAAACATAATTAAATCTCCTGCCAAAATGGGGTCATAAACATGTAAACTATTGATTAGACATCCAATATAAAGAGGGCTCTCCATGCCCTTGCCAGAAAACACATTGGTCCCAAAACAATATATATATAGATATAGCATAGCTAATAGTTATCCCAAAAATGAGTTTCTAAAACATAATGCAGAATCGAAAAATGCCCAACTGTTTGGCAATAGACAATTCTACAAAATAACCAAAACTAAGCACACTATAACCTTAGTGAGCATTAGTTGGCCCTGTCTTGCCGTTCCTTTAGTTGGGAGTAAGCACTTGTAAAATATTGAGCAACGGGGTGAGATGAATGTCTCAGTAACTCACAATCCTACTTGCCGTACATGTTGTTGTGTGCTAGCAAGGTGTCAAGTGGGATCTATACATACATACATACATACATACATACATTGGTAAAATCCCACAAATTTAATTGAGGATTAATAATTACAAGTGTTGAATAATGATGATAATTAAATGGTTATGAAGATTTTTGTGAATAAAGCGAGGATATTGAAGATGATGATTTGGGGTGTAAATATTCATGATGTGGGTTTAATATGATTGATAATTGATTATGATTTGAGGTTTAAGAGGATTAGGTACAACAATGATTATGATTGGATGTTATGTTTGAGATTTCCTAGAGTAGTACTGAGAAATAAAGAGTTTTGAGGTAGTAAATGATATTATTTTTGAATTATGCTTTTTTTTATTAAAACGATGACATCCTAAGCTTTTCAAAGATTTTAAGTTTATGAAATTTGGAGACTTGTAGAGTTAGTTATGTGGTTTTGAAGTTGACCCACTCATTTAAAGTTGAAGTTTTGGGGGGCAGTCTTAGGACTTTTTCATTTTGAAGGGCCAAATGATAGTATTTTTTGATTAATTCCTTTTTCACTAGATAGTAGACATCATATGCTTTCCTTAGAATCTTGAATCACTAATTTTGGAGGTCTATAGCATTAGTTATGAATTTTCCAAGTTGACCTAGTGTGGGTGTCAGTGCACTTCTCTGTGGCAAAGTCATGGTGAACCAGCAAATTCTCTTTGAGGAAAGAAAGAAATTTGGAGGTGTAATTTTGGGCTCTGCTAGGGCTTTGAAGGAGGAAGGTTTGAGATTGATTTGAGGCTTCTAAGTTACTTGGTAAACACCTTAATCTTGATTTCTACCATTAATCTTCTCTATTTCTTAAGATTTTTCAAACTTGGAATTTAAGGGTTTATGCTTAAATTGGAAATTTCTAGGCTAATTGATGGATTCTAAGTTATCATTAGTATCTTTAGAGCCTAATGAGAATTTCTAATGGAGGGGTCTCTTTGGTTTGAGCATATTTGAGATTTTTCGTAATGTAGAGCTTAAATAAACTAGGGCTTGTAGTGATTTTGAAATTTATCTTGAATCTTGAGGTTCTGATGGTTCTTATAGGTTTATTGGTGCTTATCTATGATTCTAAATGTATGGGTTGTTAGAGATATTGATTGACTGATAATTTGGATATTCAAAGAGAGGAAATTCTCATTGTAGGATTGGGAGGTTGATATGGGTGATGATTTGGGAGGATGATCGAGATGACACTACTACAAAAATTCCTATCAACATCCCTATTTCACATCTCATTGTCAAATAATAAACTTAGAAAAAATGCGGTGGCAAAAGTGTAAATATCTACAACTTTTCATGTCTCATATCTATAAATGAGACTAGATTACTATAAAATAAGGGCGGTAAGCAATTTAAAAGTGTGACATGAAAAAGTATTTTCCACATCTCACAAATAAAAGTGAGATGTGAAAAGCCTCTCAAACCCTAAGCATTTAGCCTCTCAAACCTCTTCTCTTTTCATTCATTACTCTTCTTTGTTCACCCTCTCAAACATACCTTCACCATTCTTCATTCTCATCTTTGTCCTCAACTTTTCCCCTTCTCCACCATCTCTGACTTTCTTTCTCAGCAACTAGAGAGTGAGAGAGGTGAGGATGCAATGTTTAGACTCCCTTTGTCGCCTCACTTCTCTTTGGAGCCGCCGCTGCCTCAGGAGGTCGCATAATCTCTTTTCTTTTTCTGTCGAGATGAGAGAGAGATAGAGAGGACATGGCTGGAGCTTTGAAGCTTCACAAGTATTGGAGGAGAGGGCCGTTCGGCCATGCAATCATGGATTCCGATTCAAGTGAACCTCCTCTTGATATCTCTACTCTTTCTTCTTTCGATTAGGGCTGTATAGAGAGGGTTGATTTGGGTTTGGGGGATTTTGAGAGATACAAACAGATGAAATGGAACATTGAGCTTCAATACTAATGTTTCTTAAAGAAATACTTCAGTTTTTAGGATACTGTATGAATGGTTTCGGTTGGGATTTTGGGGTGCTTGGTTTTAAGATACTGCTCATTTAGGGAATCCTTCGTATTTGTGACTAAAAAGCACAAGCGATGATAAATATTGTTGAAGGTAGTTAAGAGTGTTTTGGATTTGAGTATGGTCTTTGCATGCTTAATTTCTTCTCTCAATATGTAGTCAAGTTTGATTTACCTATTCTGGACAAAAATTCTAAAGGAGCTTAACTAATGTAATGAAGCTTAAGAATTGTTTCATTCTATGGTTTTGTATGTGGATTTTCATATTGTGTATTTCTGAATTTAGTGTTGCCATACTATGTTTTAGTGGTGGCTCTTGCTATTGAGATTGTTATGACTGAGGATTTAGTTAAAATAAGTTAAAATATGCAAAAGATTAGTAGTGTAAGAAACTGAAGCATGTATTGGTTGTTTAATAGTGATTGGTGAGTTTATAAGTCCAAGTTGAAGTTTGATTTGATTATTTCAAATCCAAACGCTTGTGCGATGTTCTTGACCTGAAGATTAGAGAGTATGTTAGTGAAATTCTTATAATTCTCATTGGTTCTTAAATCTGCTACTGAGAAAAGCATTCATGATTATATTGTCAAGGTATTGGCAGAATTTTAATAAATTTTATCCTCTTAATTTAATATAGAAATTTCTCCTGCACTATGTGTTCTCCAGTTGTCCTTAGTTTATGATTTAATTTTTCTCCTTCTTGGTTAGTCTTGCATTTATGCTTTCTTGCTTTTTAAAGCATGATGTCCTTGGAATTTCAATTTGGTGTAAGCTTGATGGATTGGTAATTGATTTTGCTAGAACCAAAATTTCGAGCATGGATAATGCGCTTATGGTTATTATATGGTGCAGGATGTTGATGGGAAGGATATTTCTCTTAGCAAGTTAAAGGGGAATGTTTTGTTGATTGTCAACGTTGCTTCGAAATGGTACCAAATCCATAAGGAGGCTATGTATCTAATAGAATTTTTGACTTTATGTCATAGACAAACTTGCCCTCTTTTGGTCTTTCTTCCTTATCCCTCTTTCTTCAACGTTGCTACAAAAATTGAATAAGCTTTAGGGACACGTAGAATTATACTATTCTATGAAAGTTTCTACATGTTTTGATTTACTTAATAAATTCTCTTTGAATGGCAGTGGTTTAACATCATCAAACTACTTAGAGCTATCACACAAATATCAACAAGGTCTTCCCCTGTCATTTCTTTTATCTCCTAGTCAATAAACTCATTTTTAGCACTATTGCACTAAATCTGACTCCTTAAATTTCAGATTTGTGTCATTTAGCCCTTGTATTCTAATGTCTAAAATAAGGGTTGCAATGGGCAGTTATAAAAAATTCTGATAGGAGTTATCATGGATATATATTCACTACATACCCTTCCTGTTTGATGAAGGTGAATTCAATCAAAGGCATTATATAATTCTTAATCGGATAAATATTTCTTCCTGTTTTAGTTTTTTCAATAAAGAAACCATGTTTAGTATGATTTCTCAACAGCTTAAATGTTGTCTTATTATGTAGGATATAGTTATGTCCTGATAAGCATATTGTACTCATTCTTAACGTTTTACCAAAATAGATGTGAAGCCAAGCTTCAGAAGAACTTCAATTTTCTTGTCAAACTTGCTGAGGTGTATAACGTAATCTCAACTCACTGTGTGCATGCTCTAACCAAGCTTGGTTTAAACATAGAAAAGCTTTGATGTAGTTTTTAGGTTGTCAAGTTTTCAAAAAACAACATGAAAACTAGATAATTCTTGAGCTTGTCATTTTTTTTATCAGGTCTCTTAATTTCATTCAGTATCTCATGTTTTTATTGGATAACTCTGTGGAAAAACTTTACCAAATTCTACTCTGTTTCAAATTGAAACTCTTGATCACTTCCAAGGATACCATGCCGCAGTCATCCTTATTATTATGCAACAAGGACAAGGTAGCTAGAACCCTCCAAAAAGAGACTTAAAAAGTGTTTTCTGTAGTAATGTGGTGTGATTGTTTTGTGATATTGAAAATCGAGAATTGATGGTTACAACTTTAAATGAGCAAGATGGGGTTAATTGTGATGAATCTACCATTCTAGCCTAGGCTTAAATATGTGAGATTTTCTTGGTTCACAGTTTAAATAATATAGGGTATGCCAAGAAATTACGATGAATCTTGGACTTTAATTACTTTCAAGATTTCCTTGAGCCCTATCGATAATTGTGAATGGTTTGGATGGTTGAGAAATGAGTTGGAGTTCTTTCTTAGGTATTCAAAGTTTAGGAATTCTTGATAAAAGCTTGGATGGTTGAGTTAATAATATTTTGGTTAATGTAATAATTGTTTGGGTCAATGGAAGTCATGAATTAACTATTACAAAGTTGGATTGTTGAGGATTGGGTAAATCTTGATAGTGAAGTATGTTTGGCCGATAATGGAGTGTTGTTATAATGTGAAGAATGATGAACGGATGATGATTTAGGTAATACAATAGTATGCGATGGATTAAAGATTTGTGGTTAATGAGATGGAATACTTTTCTTTGGTATGGATTGTGAGATTAAGGCTAATTGGGTGGAAGTATCTATGTTAAGGAAAAAGGAATTCTTGATTCATGAGTGGTTATTGAGGATGCATGTTGTCGTAGGTTTGATGTGAGTTTAATTAAACTTAACTACGCCAAGTAAATGTAATCGTATTGCTTTGCCCATTCAAGACACTTTATGGGCTTAGTCTTGAAGTATTATGTGCCTCTTGACTTGTGTATTGATGCATGTCATGCATTATGGTGATTGTAGACACTACTGGAACGAGCTGAGCTAGAGGAATTTTTGCTTTTGGCAAATTCAAGTAACCACTCTCACCTTACAACAAGAGTGTGTGTGATGTTAGTCAGGATTTTCCTAAAATCCATTCTATATAATTATATGCTTATTAGCATAAAGACTAAATGTCAAACGATATGTTTATATCAAAGAGTTTATTGTGTACCTTTCAAATCCTATCTATTTTAATGAAAAAATATCAAGAGATTTGTTATAATATATGTAGGATCCTGACTGATAGTATTATGGACTATTGTTTATTTGAGGTGTTGAAAATGTGAATGAGATATTATGAGATAATTGTGGTAAATTGTTTATGTTGTAATTGTTGCATGACACTGAACTGTACCGTCGCGCGATGTAACCCTTGGTAAGCCAACCGAGTGGTTAATTGTACTAATTATCCTTATTACAGATGAGGACCAATGGTCATCCTGATTATAGACATGGATCACTCCTTGATTATAGATCAGAAGTTCCTCATCCTGATTATAAATAGGGGAGTCCCCATACTAATTATAGACAATTGGTAGGACGCTATCTTGATTATATATAGGGGCATAGTGTTGGGTAGGATGCTGTCTTGATTATAGATAGGGGCATAGTGTCACTTTATACATATATTTGTTATGATTTGATTGCAAAGGCTAATGAGATGATTCTGTGGTTGTAATACATACATATTTGTACCCTGTTGTGATTCAAATATTTTCTAAAATGTGGTACCTATTAGAAAATTTGCTAACCCATTCTCACTCTTGTATTGAGTTGAGTTGTGGTTATTGAGACATATTTGTCTTACTCTATCATTGTTTACATTTTTGTAGGTGATCATGCACAGACCAAGTCGTAAGGGAAGCAGATGGGGTCGTCTGGCCCGTATTGATCTTGTGAGTCAGCCAGAGGTTTATTTTGAAATGTATATTGCCAAACAATCTAGGCTTGCATTTGCGTCCTCATCTTTCATTTGTGATTAATAATAAATTTTGGATGACTTAATTAGTATTTACTTTGAAAGTGGCAATCGCACAAGAGGGGGGTGAATTGTGCTATCTAAAAATCTAGGAATAATTAAGACAATACAAACTTTATACTGGTTCGGCCAACACTGCCTACGTCCAGTTCTCCAACACTTTGTTGGGTTCCACTAACCACAGGTTTTACGAGCACAGGTTCACCTGTCAACCTTTACAGAGTTTTAGAATCTCTCTAAACACTCCCCCTTACTACCTGTAAGGAAATATTCCTGTTCTAAAGCACCAAGCTTTCAGAACAACCTCAAACAGTAGAGGATTTCAATAAATACGTTCACTTAATGAACAGATTGTGATAAACACTTAAGTACAGATAAATCTCTAAAATAATGAATACAAAGAACAGAGAGCAATGAATGAGTTTGTAAATATTCTCGTTTTTCGTCGTCTCTCAATAAATGCTCAAGTTCTTTATTTATATCTCTTCTCTGATTTTGCCCTAGCATTCAATCTTCAGGAAGCCGTTTGAATTTAGTCGTTGGGAGCTCATAGCCGTTGGCATTTAATGCAGCTTCTTCATCGGGCTTAACTTTCTGCTCTAGCTTCAACTACTTCTTGCGTAGAGTGAGCTAGGAGAGAGATAGACTTAGCGTTCTGAGCATCTGTACGAACTGTACTTTCTGGCAGCTTTTTCAGTAGCGCTAGATTGATCTGCTATCGCTAACTTCATAGAGTGAGTTTTGCACTTAAGCTGTTAGCTGGTCAAATAATCATGTAATGCATAGAAGATGATATCGCAAGCTTAGTCTGTTAGCATAATGAGATAGAGACAATATATATAAGGTGAGTTAAAAACATTCTCTATCGATAAACAATAGAACCAACGCTAACATATTCTTCTAGATCAACGTTCAGAGTACTAGCTATATCATATCAGCATACATTCTTCTATCGATTGCTAATCCCTTATCACTAGATACTTGATTGCTTATTAGCTTTAAGGATACTGAGGTGTTTATTAAAAGGTGTTTCAAGGTATCCTATTATCGATAGCTAAATGGGTTAGCGCTAGCAACTATATTAGCTCATTTGACTCATTTTCTCTTAGGCACTTGCTATCTGAATGATCATTATCTGAAGCACTTTTGTTATCGATAGCTTAACCTGTTATCGCTAGCTGATTTTCCTGGTTCATTTTTCTGCTAGTTATTTACTCATGTTCTTCAATGAACTTCTAGCGATAGGATCTTTCTTAGCGATAGGGAATGACTTAGCGATAGATATTAACCTTGATATTTCTAAGTCTTCACTTGCTATTCCTTTCTATCTATTAGCTATAGAGATACACTTAGCGGTAAAGATATTTCTTTTAGATTTCTGCTTAGTTTCCATCTGCTATAGTTGATCCTTTTAATCTGTTACCTATCAGATTTTACTCGCTTAAATCAAAGGTAACTTACACTTATGTTTTCTATGGGTCAGTCTTCATCAAAACTTAAGATTCTAACATACTTGATTTGATTTCTTGATGTTTTCTTGATGCTAGTTCGATTTGTATCTTGCCTATGATATTAAGGCACTTTGTTGTGATTTGAGATGGTTTATGCAATCACATGCATGTGATGTTATACAGATTATGTTATCTATATATGTAGATGTGTTATTCTTAGTTGTGGGCTATATTATTTATTCTGACATTGTAGACCTGAGGACTGATTGGTATGTTTATTGATTAATTGAGCAAGTTTTGTTTAATATCCATGTTAGACTAGTTCTTTCTAACATGGTTATATTGAATGGACCAATTGTAATTGGCAGGAATGCATAAGAGGGGGATGAATTATGCAAATTAAAAATTTAATGAATCAAGACACAGACCCTTATACTGGTTCAGCCCAAACTCTTGGCCTACATCCAGTTCTCCAACCTCCAGTTGGGTTCCACTAATCCCTCAAGATTCAATCAGTCTCTTGAGTGCCTTTACAAGTGATTGCATAGCAAGAACTCTCTCTTACTGATCACTCCCCCTTACAACTTGTAAGAATACACCTTACTCTTAAGATCCCACTATCTTAAGAGTAAGCCTCACTAGAAATGTGATTACAGAATGCTTGTTCACTCAATGAACTGATTGTGATACACACTGAAGTACAAAGATAATGAATGATCTTTCTAAGAGTTGGTAAGTGTTGAATGCAGTAAGTGTAACTTGGCAAGAATAATCAATGTATGTAATCAATGCTTCACCAACTTCTTCATCAAGGCTTTTATACTCGTATATGAAATTCTGCCCATTGATGAAGTTATTGCCGTTGCTTGATTTTAGGTGAGAGATTATTGTAGATGGAGTATGGAGAAGAGTGTGTTCTGGGTAGCATTAACTCCTTTGTACTTGGTTTGCTTCAGATCCTCTCTCTTCATTAATTGCAAACCTTAGTTGTTGAGTCAAACGGCTCTAATGGCAGGCTTTTGTGTCTAACGATAACTTCCTAAAATAGGTCCAAACCACTTCTGTACTTGAAAGCTTAAAATCGGCTGATAATTTAGTTTGAATTAAATCCTATCACCACATCGATCATTGGTGTCTGATCGATCACTCCCTCTAATATGATCAATCACACATCGATCCTAACCTGCAAGACTTGAGAATATATTAGTAATCGCATTGCCTGATTGATCACAGGGGTCCCTGATCGATTAGGCTTATATAATCGATTAAGCATAGATTGTTTTATATTCACATGATCAATTGATCGATCACTTAATTGATCTCTGATAGATCACTTATACTTCTTTGATCGATTGATCGATCACAGGTTGTTCTCTAATCGATTACTTACAACTCTCTTGATCGATTGATTGATCACGTACCATCCTTTGATCGATTATGCCTCCTCTGATCGATTAAGCTTAGATTAGACTAGACTTATACTTTGAGCTTTCTGATCGATTAGATGCAACAGTTCGATTACACTAAGTTTCTTCTATTTCTCTAATCAATCAACCTAAGATTACTTAGTTCATTTTCTTACTTCTCTGATCGATCACAGGGGTGTCTGATTGATTGGGCTCTATGATTCAAACTTATAATCTAACTCTGATCTATCCCTGATCGATCAATGCCTTAGTTTCTTAACTGATAATATGTTCTTCATTGATTGGGCAATACTTAGAATTTTCTATTAGATTAATTCTAAGTTATTCTTGATCTATGTCCAACCTTTCTTTATGCCTAAGTTATGTTTAGTTATCATCAAAACATATTATTCTAACATCGATCGATGAAATACTTATAGGTATATGTGACTTTCAATAACCATGTTAGATTGTTCTTTATCTAACATGGTTAATTATTTGATAATCAGGTGAATTTTTATTAACTATGTTAAGTGGTGCTATTCTAACATGGTTAGTGAATTGTTTTCTTTATTAACCATGTTAGTAAAAACATTTTCTAATATGGTTAGGTGTTCTATTATCCATGATAGTGATTATGCAGTATTAAGATTTGCTTTTTCTATCATGGATAATCCTTGAATTGTTATGAAGATCTTTTTCTAACTATGATAGGGTTATTAGAATTGTATTAAAAAGTCCTTTTTATATCATAGTTAGTATTATTAATTGTGATTTAAATTGGATAATATGGGTTTACTTAATTATTAGTAAGTAGGACTTTACGACATACATACATAAATACATACATATATATAAATGTATATATATTCATAATATGCAACAGAATAGCTAGATAAACATAACATACAACAGATGATCAATTGCTTAATCTAGTGGTAAAATACAATTATGGACATAATCCCCTTTAAAGTCCTCTTTAGGTACTTTAGGCAATTTAGTATAATTTCGATGTCCCATTATGCTAAAAAACTACCATTACATTCAACAATCATCACTAAACCTCAATTAACCATTATCCTACCCCGAAACTCAACTTCTTCCAACTTAGCAAATTCCACCGATATGAAAATTTCCAGTTTCAAGCTTAAGTAGCGAATCTAATCAACTAACCATTAATTCAATATCCTTATAACTTATTCCAATCATCAACATCACTTCTAATTTCTCAATTTACCTAGTCAAAATTGGTTCACATGCCCAACTAAAACATCAGAATTCCAAATAACCAAAATCTCATGTTCCAACGATCACATAGTTACTCATATTTATTTAGTTAATTTAACCATTAACCTCAACTTTCAAATTTTGGGATGTTATAGATTTTGCCCTTGAACTTCTTGGGGTGTAATGTCACCATGGAATATTAAAATTGATAGTGCTGGCTGTCACCCAAGAGGGGGGGTGAATTGGGTGATGGGATAAAACTTAAAACTCTTTTCATATCTTCTCTTTTCTTGAAACACATTGAAGGCAATCTTTAAAATCCTTTTGGTTTGTCCCTGAGAATATTTCAAAACATGAAATGCACTAAAGAGTATACAAGTTAGATATGCTGAAACTAAGAGAGTTAAGAGAAGGGATAATGCAAACATAATTTATCCTGGTTCGGTCAACCCAGACCTACATCCAGTCCTCAGGCTTCACCTGAGATTTCCACTACCTTCTTGTTTAAACCGGGCACAAGAGAAGCCTTTACAACCCACAAGTTTAGCTAGGCACTTGTGAAGCCTACCACAGGTTTTACGAACATAGGTTCACCTGCCAACCTTTTCACAGAGCTTTAGAATTCTCTCTAAACACTCCCCCCTACAACCTGTAAGGTTACAACCCTGTTCTTAAAGCACCAAGCTTTAGAACAACCTCAAACAATAGAGGATTTCAGATAATAGGTTCACTTAATGAACGGATTGTAATAAACACTTAAGTACATAATCGTATATGATGAAGAAATACAAATCCTATAGCTCAAAGATTTGAACTATGCTTGCTCTAGCTCTTCTATTCTATTGAACTATACTCATCTTTATTTCTCCATTTTCTGGGCTCACTGATATGAAACTAATACTCTGTGCAGAGCCTCTGTTTTTCATCTCGTATCATCTTGTCATGTAAATGCGTCGTGTGTACGTTTTTGTTTTTGACGTCTTCAAGTCTTTATATATGGTATTATACTTTTCTTATCTGTTAGAGACTTGGAGAACTAGCTGTTGACACTTTTATTTCTTCTCTTGCTTCAACTAATCTTGCAGAGGATAAGATAAGAGAGATAGAGACTGTGAGTAACGTTATCCTACTGCTACCTACCACTGTACTTGCATGTCAGCTTTTTCATTAGCGCTAGCTCTCTTGGCTATCACTATCTTAACAGTGTGAGTCCTGCACTTAAGCTGTTAGCTAAAACAAGTACTCATGCAGTGAATGTTATCGATAGTGCATTTCATTAGCTCAAAGAGATAGAGACAATATATCAGCTAAGGAATTTCGAAGCATTCTCTATCGATAGACATAAACATTATCGCTAGCATATTCTTTTAGTTCAAACGTTTAGCGTACTAGCTATATCATTTCAATAAGTATTCTTCTATCAATAGCTAATCCCATTATCGCTAGTTACTTGATTGCTCATTAGCTTAAGGATACTGAGTTATATGAATATTCAAAGTAATTTCAGGTATCCTGATATCGATAGCTAAATGTGTTAGCGCTAGCAACTATGTTATCGCTAGTTAACTCATTTGCTCTCAGGCACTAGCTATCTGAATGTTTATTATTTGAAGTACTCTGTTATCGATAGCTTAACCTGTTATCGCTAGCTGATTCCATTAGCTCAAGCACTTGGTTTATTTTTCTGCCAGATGTTCTTCCTTTCATTTATCCATGTTCTCAATGAACTTCTGACGATAGGATATTTCTTAGCGATAGTGAATGACTTAGCGATAGATATTAACTTTGTTATTTCTAAGTCTTTATTTGCTATGGCTCTTTGTCTATTAGCGATAGACTCTAGCTCTAGCGATAGTGATCTGTTACCTATTAGATTTTACTTGTTAAATTCAAAGGTAACTTACACTCTATTTACTTATGTTATCTATTGGGGTCAGTCTTCATCAAAACATAAGATTCTAACAAAAATTTGGAGCAATGTCGCTCCCAAATTAATAGCCTAAACAGTTAATGGTTAGCTGACTGATTGTACTCAAAATTTATGTTTTAAATACCCAATTTTGGAGGATTATTGAACATTCTAGGCCATTATGAATAAAATTAAGCATTAATTGTGATTAAGAGTCATAACACTTAATTAAGCTTAGTTTTTGTTTAATTTAGGTATATTAGATGATAATCCACGCATTATAGGAAACTCCACTCTGGATATTACAATTGTGCTTGGTTTTTCATTGTTTTATCAATTGGAGGTAACTTGGCAAAAGAATAAAGAAGTTGTCCATAATAGTTAGAAAAACTCGTGAAGGCCTCACTGGTGGGAGTGCCACAACAAACCTGAGAAAATTGCCAAGATCATGGAGTTAGTTCGCCATGGGTTCCCTGGTACGAAGCTATGGTGAACTTGCGATGCCTAACTATGTTTTAGGGACTCCAGCCTCGATCTAGTTTGCTATGACCCATATCTGACCTGAAAATGGTTAAACCCCACTTCCTTAAATTAAATTCAAACTAATTCACCTTATTTCACATCTCTTCCATTCCATTCCATCTCTAAACCTAATTCCTCTCATCTATTTCATCATCCTTCTCCATCTCCATCTCATTCCACCCTCTTTCTCTATGGATATTCAAGTTGAGATTCCTTTTGGCATTTCCTTTAGAGCAGCAATGAGAGGTTGAGGTTCCTACTTCTCTTGAGGATTGGTTGAAGAGTGTAACACCTAAAATTTTTCTACTATAATATAGCATTTTAATTGAATTATAACCACTTTTCCAGTGTCAGAAGCCAGAAAATATGAAATTTTTTTTTAAAAAAATTTCTTTCCGAATATCAGTTCCCTTCATTCCTATTGAAATGAGCTTTTATGAAAAATTGAAATAATTCAAAAACTTTGTCTAAAGCAGAGTGGTTCATAAAACAATTAAAAGTACATTAATCATCTTAGGGTATCTATTATCTATTCATAATACTTAGGAATTTAAAATTCCTTTATAAATTTATACAATTCTATTTTCTATACTTTCTACTATTAATTTAATAATTTAATCTAATTTTAAATCATATACAAATAACACTATTAAATTATTTAACTACCATAGTAAAGCATATTCACTTACTTAAGCCACCAATATATAAATTCCCCCACAACCATTTCTTTTAGCATTAAATTACAAAATAAGACTCCAATTATAACCAACAAAATTTCACAGTAGGACACACATTCGCAACAACATGTTAATCTCATTACAATTCGTCGTTTCCTTCTCTTCCTCCCTTTCTCTACAACTAAACTTGTCGGCAGAATAACCAGAAAAGAAAGAGAAATTAAACAACTTCATATGTTCAATCAAACCTTATTCCTACTAAGTTAAACATCCAAAATCAACCTCAATCAAAATCAACTCAACCATAGACATACTATCTTACTAAATTCAAAATACCAGCCTATTACTTCAATCTGCATAAACCTTAATTAATAAATTAAAACTTCATTAACTTTTTAAACAGAACTTAAATTTAACTAGCTACAACATCACCTAATCTATTTTTAATCAAAATGCTTTTATATCTCTTTACCTACTCCCAATAGATTAATCCTTGACTTCACTTATCTTCAACCTCAATACAATGGTACCGTCAAAACAATCAAAATAAATAACTAATATATAATCAAATTTATTTAATAACCATCTTCCCCAATAATTCTCATCCAAACTATACTAATTGTCATCCTTTAAAAGTCTCTAACACTTACTAACTATTAAGAAACCTCAAACATAATGAAATCACCATTAATTCTTGCTTATCACTAGCACATCACAATTAGCAGGAAAAGAAAACTCCAACATAAAGCAACAAATATATGTTCCATTATTTCTTCATCTTAAACTTATTAGAACAGAGCTTCGAACAACCACAACATCAAAGAAAGAAGGAAAATCAGTAAAAATTTCAAATCCCCTTCAACCCTAGAGAATCGAATACAAATACCAAAGGAAGGAATAAAAGTTTTCCATCATCATTTGAGGATCCAATTACACATAACAAATTTCTAATCCCAGCATAATACAAACAAATTCCTTCCCTTCCTCTGCAACCCGCAGAACAGGGCAAACAAGAAGTAGAAAATCAAACTTCATCAACCATAATCAGACATGCAAGGGTAGATAACCATCCTAATTTACTCCTAATACCATTTAAACACTAATAATCGTTGGCTTCAAGGAAGAAAAATCGATGAAATCTGGTGGTGAACAGTAAAAATTTGGGGCTCTTGAAGGAAATCAATTAAACTTGGTTTATTACTCAAAATCACTCCCTAAATCGTTGAATTCGAAGCTTAAAATTCATTTTAATGGATTTAGGAACACCAGAAACCCTAAAATCCAAACCAATTCCTACCTCAAACTCACTCAAAACGGACCGAGAAGGAACGAAAAATGAAGGAGAAAGGCTTACCCAAGCTCTATGCGTGTTTCCTCCGCTGCTCGCCGTTTACGCTGTTGATGGCCGCTGTCGAGCTCAGAGAAACAGAGGAAACAGAGAGGGAGTGAGGAACAGAGGGAGATGCGGGTTTGAGAGGAAGAATAGTGAATGGAATACATGGGGAGTATATATTCATTGAAGAGAAAGAGTTGATATTTTTAATGGGTATTTTACCATCTCGCCCTTCCTTTTATAATTGGAGATACTTTCAACTAGAGGGAGATATTGTCATTTTCCTTTTATTTTATTTTTCCTCTTTCCCTTTATGCCCTTCTTTAAAAATTTTAACTACCATTTCCTTTACAAATTAATCTAAATTTATTCTAAAAATAATTTTCTAGATATACTTTAATTTCCAAATTTATTTATAAGAATTTTTAAATACTAAACAATATCCCAAGGTTCTAAATATTCCCCTATTTAAATTCATCTTCCAACTATTTTTCCTCAATTAATAAAGAAATTAAGCCTTAAAAATTATTAAAAATACACTTGACCTCATAAATCTATTTATAAGGCTTTTTAATTTCTAAATGCCACCCCAAGACCTTAAATAAATCCTTATTTTCTATTTCCTAAAATTTGGGGTGTTACAAAGAGGCTTTAAACAATGCTTCATCATTACGGCAGTTAATCTCGTTCTATATATATATAAATATATATTTAGGTTTTCCTTTATGTATATTTTCTTATGTTTGATGTTCATTTGTATACATTTGGTTGAGACCTTGAATATGCTTGTGTGAACTTAACTCAGCCAATTTTGGTTTGGATTATGTATTGAGTACTTTTATCAATTATATATGTGTGTTGATTAAGCCATCTTGGTATTGAGTTGTTGATCCATTTGTTTGATGATTATAAGAAGGGATTTAGTTGACATGTGTATTTAATTGTGCTAAGTTCTGTTCATGGAAATTCTTGCATGTGACAACAAGAAATTCTATTGATCTTGACATGGAAAGAAACATCAACCAACCTAGATCGGCTAAGTACAATTAAATCCAAGATTAATTAACGAATTGCCCTACTTTAGCTTTTGTATGTGTTTAAGTTGAGCCACCTAGATGAGAATACTTGTATGGCCCTCAAGTAATCCCATTTTGTGAGCATGAGTTTGATGTTTGCATGAGTTAATGTTGTTGAATTTGTGTTAGTGTAATGGCAATCAATTAATTGAATTCCCTAATGACATGGTTTCACCGTTTTTGGTCTTTAGGTTAGTTTTGTTGCATTGCATAATAAATTTGAAAACAAAAGAGAAAATTTGAAAGCTAACCCAAAATTTTTCTTGCCTGTGTTGGTTGTGTTTTCTTACATTGAAATTGGTGTATTGCTGGTTTTCTTGCACCAATACTTGCTAATTGGGTGATTAAGTTATTGCTAGGTGAATTTTTGATTAACTAATTGTGTTTTGGGTTTGTGCATCACATACTTATACTTTGCATTCCCTCCAATTTTTCAAGAAAAATGACTCAAACAAGTGATTTCCACTATCTTGGACTTGTTGAGACCATTAGAAATTGATTTTGAACTTGTTTGACAAATCTTGGTGTTATAATTGCCACTTGAAAAACTTTTTGTGTATTCTTTCCATTCTGACGATGATTTGAGTTCTAAGCCAATTTTAATAGATTTGAAGTTTTCCTCAAGCCCTCCAACTACTTTCAAATTTATTTCAACTATTGGAGGGGCTAAACTTAGATTTGAACCAAAATTGGTCCCTAGAACCCGAGGCCTTAAAAACCTCTGACAGAATCTGCATGTCACAATCTCCCCCAGTTCATTGGAGCGAGTGACAGTGAGCTTTGCAATTTTTGTTACTAAACCGTGGAGAGCTTTGAAGGCATGCACGGTAGAACTTTGTAAAATCCCCACTTGCCATCCATTTGTTGAAGCGAAGCAAAGTCAAGCACTGAGTTAGCTCTCGGGAAGGATTTTTTAGACACCGTTCATTGTGGGTTTGTCGCAACGAAGCCAAGCAGGTATCCTATAACTTAGCACATTTCATAGTTTTGAAAAGAAACCAAATATATTTTAATTATATATGTCATATATTCATGCATTTCATTTCGCATATCTTTTCTTCTTTTGAGCTTTTGTATTTGTGTGCTCACATATTAATTTCTTGTGATTCTTTTGGACTTAATTTTTGAATTCTCATGCCTTGGAATTACAAAGCCTTCAGTTACGATCATGATCTACATGAGGATTTTCGTTCTTTTTCAGGAAACACCTCTATAATATATGAGGCTACTCCTACAAGATGGGACACTCTCTCACAACAATTGGAAAGGATCCCTACAACCCAAAATTTCACCCAACATTCTAATGACAATACCCATAGAACACCATGGGTGGATGATTGAACCTTTGCCTAATGCGCCTTGGGGGTTAAGATCAAAATTTAATCTCGATTGCAAAATAGGTTGCAACCCCGGGTCATTTCACTTGAGGAGTCTTTTAATCTACCTAAACTAGCTAAATGCAATTAAAAAAATAAAAGGTATGGGGGGTTTGGTTTTGAAAATTCATTTAATGAAACTAGTGAAAAATGCAAGATAATTGTTTTTGTTAATTTTGAATTATAGGGTGAAAAGAGTTTGGCTTTGGGGTTATTTTATAAAATGGGCTTTGGTAGTATTATGGTGGCTCAAATGCTTCTTAAAAATGATGAATGGGAGTTTAATTTACCCAGTCTGATTGAAAATCCCCAAACAACCATTAGGAGTTCACCAGCCCTAATTAATGACTAATCTAGCAACCACTTTCATAGCCATTACTTAGGGTTAGTATTAAGATCCACTTGGTATGTGAATGCCTTGACACAAATGCAATTTTAACTCTCATGAAGTGTAACCACAACATTCATGCATGGAAGAAATTGACTATAACCATTGAAATGCTACAACCAAAACAAGATAGGAAATTGTACCTCAATCATATTTAAATCAAAGCATACACATAATAGTTCACAAACATAGATAGCAACCACATGTCCGATGTCTTAAATCCAAATACAAGACCAATACAAAAGAGTACAAGTCAAATACAAAGGAAATAGGAAATTACAAACTAAAAACTTCCCTATGTGGGTCCATGAAGCTAGAGCCACCTTCACACCACCAAAGAACCAAGATTCTAGCCTCTCATCTCTTTAAATTCATGCCCAAGAGGACCATGACGATAGCCTCCATGAATGAAGAAGGTTGAAGATGAAATGGGGTGGAAATGGAAGATGGAAGGATGAAGAACAAGAAAATAAGCAAGATTGGAGGTGAAGATGAGAGGAAATTGTGAGAATGTGAGTGGGAAAGAGGAAGACACCAAGAAACCATAGGAGAGCTCTTTGCTTTCATGTTTCTATGATCTACACATAAAATAGGCTTAAGGTGGCATCAAAACGTTCTTGAAGAAGGGTTAAACAATAAATCATGCTAATTATGCCCAAATTACCCTTGATTAGTACAAATTCCAACAAAGTGTACAAAAGTCAGATATCATCCTAATTAGGCACAATTGCCCTAAGAACATGCAATAATCCAATGATTTTATCACTGAAAAGTGTATAAAAATATAGTGCAATCATTTGCCCCACACTTAGACCTTTGTACTCTTGTACAAATGGTACAATGCAAAGAAGAATGGTTTTACCCAATCAATAATCTCAAGCTAGCATGAATTATGATCAAGAATATGCAAAGGGAGAATGTACAAAGCAATTGAATGAAGCAATGGCAAAGAGAGCACTCAAGATAATAGTGTTTCACTCTCCTCACCTCATGTGGAATTTTCACACTCAACTTGTTCAAACAACAATTTTCCATCTACTCTAACATCTCTACCCATGCATAGAATGATGTATGAATCAAAAGGACTTGCAGGGTTGAAATGATGGAAAAGGCATGATGGATTCCATGTTATGTAAAGGAAAGGTTGAAATGCAATTCAATATCACTATTGGAGTACATAGCATATGAGAGCATAATTTCAACAATAATGATGCTACATCAATAAATGCCTTATTCTTCAAACTTTCTTTTCTTTTTCTCACTTTTTTTTTCATGTTTCTATTTATATATATATATTCTACTTATTTTCATGCAAACCTTTATTTTTTCTTTTCTTTCTAACATATACATGGCATTAAAAACAAACAAAAGTGGCTCAAATTCAATGCATCATCACAAAATTCACATCAATGCATTACAACCAAGGAATGACTCAAATTGGGTGAACAATGGAAAATGACATATTATGGGCTTGTGTTTGGGGAAAATGGGTTGATGAAATGAATGCCTATTTCATCTTCATGCATGAATGCAATTCTAGCTTTGACAAAGAGTAGAGATAAGTTCTAGAAATTGAATGGTCATGCAAGTATACACTCTTGAAACGAGAATAGGACCAAAAATCTCACAAGGTTAACCTTAATGGCCAATGAAACATCCAATTGCAAGCCCAATTGACATAATGCATATGCTTGAAAATAACTCATCACTAGCTCTTTGAAAATTGAAAGGCGAAAATGCATAATTCTTTGAGTTCTTCCCATTGCTCATGTAGCTCACTGATCAAAAGGTAAGGTCCATTCTTGCTCCATGGTTTAAAAATAGGAAGAGAATGCAACTAGACCTTGTATTGTATCGAATGTGATCCTTCATCACAATACATGATTAAGAAGCAAAATCTACCTTAGGCTTTGAAAAAATTTGACAACAAAATTAAAAATTTCCTCTAATGTGACATAACATGATAAAAGCAATGGATCAAGCAGCAAGACTACCTATAGTCCCCACCCCCACACTTGAAATTTACATTGTCCTCAATGTTAAAAATCACCAAACTACCAATTGAGTTATCCCTTGTGAGAGTAAGTTGCGAAGTCCAATCTTAAGATTGGGGCATAACACATCACTACACATAAGGAGAGAGAGGGAAAGAAACAAGTGCAATCAATAGTGGGTATGTTTGAAAAACACAAAGCATAGGACAAATGCATATCACAAGTGAAGATGACATAATGCTTCAATCTCCTAGGGTGTTTTATTGAATTTAAAAGTCCTAATTTCTACTGTCTACTAGGATGATCCCTCCCCCATACTTGTTCAATGCAATGACAATAAAATATCATCCAACTAGTCTAGAATGCATGATAATAAACAAGATAATGAGAACAAGCAACCTGGCCTCAAGAAGTCTTTACAACCAATCCATGGTAGAGCTTGAGGAGATGCCCATTTGACAAAAAATCTTTACTGGTCTCCTCTTTAATGAGCTCCACCATCCCATACTTGTTGACCTTTATTTTTTTGTATGGCCCGAACCAATTGGATGTGAGCTTCCCATGTCCATGGCGAAAGCGTGCTTGGTACACAAGAACTTGGTCTCCTACTTTGAAGCTTCGGTTGAAGATCTTGTTATCATGGAGTAACTTAGTCTTTTCCTTATAGAACCTTGAGCTCTCTTATGCTTGGAGGCGCTATTCATCAAGCTCTTGAATTTGAAGGCATCTTTCATTTCCGGCGGCATCCAACTCCCTATTACATTGTTTTACAGCCCAATAGGACTTGTGCTACAACTCAACCAGCAAATGACAAGCTTTACAAAAACCCAATCGGTCTGGAGACATGCTTAAGGGTGTCTTGAATGCAATCCGATATGCCCACAATCATATGAATGCAAACCTAACTCATGCTCTTCATGGCATCCTCAACAGAAAAATCAAGTACACTAACATCAAGCAAAAAGTAGTCCTCATAAGGGTGTCACATAGTCTCATACATGCCAAAGCTAATTCTATGGTCTCCTACTTCTGTAGTTATCAAACCATTTCTCATATCAATAACAGAACCAGCAGCTTGCATGAATGGCCTACCAAGAATAATAGTCGACTCACTTGGCTCACTAGAAGTGTCTAAAACATAGAAATCAGTAGGAAAAAACAAATCCTTAACTTTAACAAGTATTGCTTCAAGAATGCCTTGTGGATACCGGAGTGTGCGATCGGCTAATTGTAACACTAGTTTTTTTTTCAAACCGGTGATGCTTAAAGTATAGAAAATCACACTAGGCAGGCATTTATAGCCACTCCTAGATCCAACAATGCATTATTGACTGTCAAGTTCCCTATAGTGCATGAAATCATGAATGATCCAGGGTCCTTGCATTTGACTACTAACTGAGGTTTAAATAAAGCAGATACACTAGGATTTAATTGAATGTGCTCAGTAGGTCTAAACTTTCTTTTGTTAGTAAACATTTCTTTCAAAAATTTACAATAGCTAAGCATGGATTTCACAAGTTGAAAAAATGGAGCATTAACATGCAAGTTCCCAAACAAATCAAGCATCTCTTTTTCAGTTTGATCATCTAATCTCTTCATACTCTTAATGAAAGCATGTGGAAAGGGAAGTTTAGAAAGAGTTACCTGCCTAGCTAGAGACTTCGCTAGGAAGTTGTTGGAACTTGACTCTCCATGCTCATGTATGCTCAAAAATAACACATACAATTGCACATGCATTCAACGTGTTCTAGAAATCCAAAGGAGATATAATTGAAGCATATCTTTAGCATAATATCATGAAAACAACACTAGGTTTATACAAATAAAAGGCATCGCTTAATTACATTCATGACCATTGAACAAAGGATTGAAACATTAAAGCACACTTGTTTTAAGACCAAATACATATAGCAAAACATAAGGAATTGCAATACATAAATAGAATTTAGACAAGAGAAACTAATAAACTCCCCATTGAAGAACTTTGAAGCTCCGGTTGCCTTCCTCCAACAAGACCCCACAAGGTGTTTAGTCGATCATACTAACACGATCGATTGGTGGTGTGAAAGAGGAATAAGTAGAATGAGTGAAATTCGTGTAGATGGATGTATGAGAGAATGTGATTTCGTGTAGAGAGGCTAAGGAAGAGAGAATGGAAAAAGTGAGAGTGAATTGTGGTGAATGGTGGTGTGAAAGAGGAAATTCAGGTAAGTATTTAATTAGCAAAATAGGCAACCCAAAAACCTTCAAAATTAGCTCTAAATTACTTGGGGAGGTTGAATTCATTGATTAGGAAACAATGGAAGAAAACCCAATTACTAAAAGTATAAGTTGAATAAAGAAAAGGAACTTCCTAATCTGTCCAGGATTCACGTGCTCACTTTGACCTCTCCGTGGCGAACCCATGGCGAGGCAACTTTGACTCTGTTTCCACTCACTGTCTCTCGTCATGGCCCTCGTTGCGGTGAGTCCACAGTGAGGCAATTTTTTCTTTGCTTTTCTCGCTTCTTTCTTTGATTCGATCCTCCTCCTATGCACCTATAATAGGAAATTAGGACATATGTGAGGATATTAAATCCATAATCATTAGATACATGAGATAATGCCCTATTTGTTAGAAATCTTAAGTTTTGATGGGGACTGGACCCTATAGATAACATAAGTAAAATGAACAGATAAGAATACAATTTTATCAGAAAAGAATCTAGGGAAATGACTAAGGAAAAGTATAAGTTGTCTAAACGTTGATCAAGTCCTTCAGATAAGATATATACTATCGCTAGACTAAGAGCCTGTCGCTAATAAGTGAAGAGATAAGAAATATAATAGCTAATAAAGTCTTGGCAATAAATTAAGACAAATATTCCTATCGCTAAGAACTTTACTATCGCAAATGGAATAGTTAGTCTAAAGCAAAGAACAAGATCACTATCTCTAAGACATGTCTCTATCGCTAAGGTCTCATAACAAACAAAGGACATAGCCACTAGCGATAGCATGAATAGATAGCGATAGCAGAACACTTGAATATTCAGATAAGTTACTATGTAGAGTTGATAACCTATCATAAACATAACTACTAGCGATAATGAGTTTAGCTATCGATAATGAAATCACTTGCTGAAATAACTTAGACATTCTGATAGCTAATATACTATCTACTCTGAGATCATGAATCCTACTAGTGATAAAACCTGCTATGCTTCACATGAATACTTGTTTAGATAATGGCTAACTGCAAGACTCACTCTATGAAGCTAGCGATAGCATGAGATGCTAGCGCTACTGAAAAAGATGCTACACAAGTACAATGTTGCAGATAGTTGGTAATCACAGTCCCTATCTCTCATAGCTCATCTTCTGCAAGAATTAAATGAAGTAAGAGAAGAAAGATGACTGAGATGAAGACTAGCATTAAATGCCAACGGCTAGGAGCTTCCAACGAACATATTCAAACGGACTTATGAAGTTGAAAGGAAAAGGGCAACTGAGAAGAGATATAGAAACCAAGTCTTGAGCATTTATGAACAAGAGAACAAACTGGCGAACAAGCATTCATTTCTTCTCATCTACTCGCTGGTCAAAGCTTTATTATTCTTAGTGAGATTATTATGTACTTCAGTGATTAACAAAATCTGTTCACTGAGTGAACTCATTTATTGAAATCCTCTACTGTTTGAGGTTGTTTTTAAGTCTGGGACTTTAGAACAAGGTTGTAGTCTTACAACTTGTAAGGGGGAGTGTTTAGAGGAAGTCTAAAACTCTGTTTTGTAAAGGTTGGCAGGTGAACCTGTTTTGTAAAACCTGTGGTTAGTGGAACCCAACGAGGAGTTGGAGAACTGGACGTAGGTAGTGTTTGGCCGAACCAGTATAAAGGATTGTCTTTGTGTTTCAAGTTTAATTTTTGAAAAGCACAATTTACCCCCCTCTTGTGCATTTTGCCATTTACATTTGGTATCAGAGCAGGTCTTCTCCTTTTGATTCCAACGAATCTAAGAAGTAAAGATCTAAAATGGCATCGTACGAGAATATCTTGCTTGAAGGAAGTTCTATCAACAAACCTCCTGGCTTTGATGGAAAGCATTATACCTTCTGGAAGCTCAAAATGAAGATATACATCAAAGCTAATGGGTATAGGCTATGGAAGATCATAGAAGAAGGGGACATTGTGCCTACAAGTATTCTAGGCAATCCAAAGAATGAAAACGAATATACTCCTGAAGACATTGCAGATGTTGAGTTGAATAGCAAGACAATCCTTATGATCCAAAGTGCCCTTAGCCAAACTGAGTTCTTCAGAATTAGTCATTTAAATACGGCAAAGGAAATGTGGGAGGCCTTGCAGATTGCTCATGAAGGAACCTCAGGAGTAAAAGACAGAAGAGTGGAGATGCTCATTGAAGAATTCCACAAGTTTGAAATGATTGATGGAGAGAAGATAAGAGATCTGGAGATCAGATTCACCCATCTCATCAATAATCTTGCTGCACTAGGAAGAAAAATTCTAGAAAAGGAACAAGTCAGCAAGATTCTTAAAGTGTTAAAAGGTGATTGGCTTATGAAGGTCACTGCCATCCAAGAGATGCAAGGTGAATCAACCAAATCCAACACTACCTTGTTTGGCAGTCTTGCTGAATATGAGCCAACTCTGATAGCCCAAAGGGAAGCTCAAGGAATTCCTAAGAAGAAATCTCTTGCTCTTGCTGTATCTGAAAGAGATGAAGAGGATAGTGATGATGAAGCCCTTGATGATGAAGATATGGCTCTCATGGTCAGAAAATTTAAGAAATTCTTCAAAAGAAGAGGAGGTTTCCAAAGGGGTGGTCCTAGCTTCAGAAAGGATTCTCAGAAAGAGAAAGGTCGTATATGCTTTGAATGCAAAAAGCCTGGCCACTTCAAAGCTGAGTGTCCAAGTCTCCAAAGATTCAAAGAAAAGGAGAAAAAGAAGGAGAAGTCCTTTGGAAGGAAGAAAGCATATGTATCATCCATCTGGGGTGATAGCTCAGATGAGGAGGCTAGCGATCATGAAGAGAGTGCAAATCTTTGTCTTGTTGCTCAAGAAGAACTAAGTGATACTGAGGTATATGATTCTGAACCTATGATTGCACCATACTTTTATACGCTTTTCATTGTTAAAATCATTGCATTATTGCATAACCTAGGGTCTTTTGTGCTTAAAAGGGCAAATTCTGGCACTTGCATGCCTACTTGAGATTTGTGCAAATTGAGGACAATTTGGGCATAATTAGCATGATTTATTGTTTAACCAATCTTTGAGAACATTTCAATGCTACCTTAAGTCCAATTCTATTGCAGATCATGGAAGAAACAAGCCCAAATTGAAGAAACATGTTTCGTAGAAAAGCTAGACGGAGCACAAAGAAGAGGCACCCTCTCTACAAGGTGTGCCGCGGCACACAAGTTTGTGTTCTGCGGCATAGCAACCAGAGAGATCAGGAGGGCCTCTCTGCCTCGTGTGCCGCGGCACATAAACATGCATGCCGCGGCATACACGCATTTTCTGGCAGCCCGAAACTGCTGCGTTTTGGGACTGTGTTTGGGTGTTTTTAAGTGATACCTAGCCCGAAACTTCACTTGCCAAGCCTCCAAAGTCGAAAATACTCAGCTCTCCTAGTGTTTCTTGGTCTCTTCCTCATTCACACTCAAATCCTCCCCATTTCCACTCATCTTCACTTCCATTTTGCTGAAATTCTGCACTACCTTTCTTCTTCCTTCCATTCTCTCCTCATTTCTTCTTCACTCTTCTCTATTTTCGTCCAACCATGGAGTCAGCTATTGGGGGAGTGCTTGAGCTCGAAATTTCATCAATGAGAGGCTAGAGTCTTGGTGATTTGGTGGTTTGAAGGTGGCTCTTGCTTCAATGGGCAAAATAGGGGAGTTACTTGTTTTCTCATACTCTTTTCCTTACATATTGAGTTGTGTGGTTTCATTTCTCTTGTATATTTGGATTGGAGACATGATTTTCCTTTCTCATTGTCTATGAATTGGAATATTTGTGTTGGATATTGAGTTATGTCAATTGAATGATATTTATGTTCAAATTTCCTATTGGATTTGTGACGCTATATGATTTTTAGTGGTTGCTAGATTGAATAGCTTAATTTGTCCAATTGAATGTTGTGGTTGCACATTCTTGAGAGGAATCGGTTTTCAAAACTCAAGTTCCAACACACACCAAGTGGAGCTTAACACTAACCCTAAGTAATGGCTATGAAAGTGGTTGCTAGATTAGTCATTAATTAGGGCTAGTGGACCCCTAGTGGTTGCTTGGGGATTTTTCAATTATACTTGGTGAATCTTTAACTCCCAATATCAATTTTAATGAAGCATGAGAGCCACCGTAACACTACTAAAGCCCATTTTATAAAATTACCCTTAACCCAAACACCTTTTCACTTTTTAATAAAAAATTACCAAAAACAAGTATTTACATTTTCACTACTTTTATCAAATGACTTTTCAAACAAAACCCCTTACCTTTTATTGTTTTAATTGCATTTAGCTAGTTTAGGTAGATTAAAAGACTCCTCAAGTGAAACGACCCAGGGTTGCAACCTATATTGCAATCCTTGGATTAAATTTTGATCTTAACCCCCAAGGCTACTAGGCAAAGGTTAAATCAACCTACCTACTCTGAACTTCAAAATATGTATAATGAGATGCATACTGAACTAACTAAGCTTGCTAAGGAAGTTGTAGGTTTGAGAAAAGAAAATAAAGAACTCAAGAAAAATATTTCCTCTTCTGTATCAAAAGTTCCTTCTGCGCTATCGATAGAAGAGCAGCTAGCGCAAGCTCCCATAATTGAGCTATCGATAGCCACTCCTCCATCAATAGCAAATCATTCTTCAACAAAGATTAACAGTTGTTCGCACTGTGAAAATTTGTTGAAAGAAAAAGAGAAGCTTTCAAATGCCTTAGAAAAATTTACAAAAGGTTCCGAAATACTAAACATAATTTTGAATTATCAAAAAGCATTTAGAAACAAAATTGGAATTGGCTATGAACCAAAGAAAGCTTCAAGGAAATGGGAAGAACCCAAAGTGAAACCATACTTAAAATATTTTAGGAAATCCTCAGAATATTCCTCACCTTATAGTTTTTGCAATTACTGTAATAAGAAGGGGCATACACAATCAACCTGCAACCCAAAGAAATATGGAATTAGTGGATCATATAAATGGGTTCCTAAAGGAACTTATGTGCCTAAAGTTTTCACAAACTCAGAGGCAAAGACTAATCATAAAGGACCCAAGAAAGTTTGGGTACCTAAATCTGTCTGAATTTGTGCAGGTGTGTCTTAAAGCATCCAACAAAGAAAAATGGTATATTGATAGTGGATGCTCAAGGCATATGACAGGTGACAAGAACAAATTCAACAATCTAGTGACAAAAGAAGGAGCCAAAGTCAGCTTTGGTGGGAATCAGAGTGGGAAAATCACTGGAATAGGTGAAGTTGGTCCTGTCAAGGATGTGTACCTAGTGGATGGTCTCTGCCACAACCTACTAAGTGTTAGCCAAAGCACTGACCACGGTAACTAGGTAATTTTTGATTCCAATGAATGCCTTATTGTTGATAAAAAGGATTTAGAGTTAAACAAAACTGATCTTAAGTGTAAACTAAAAGCAAATAGAAATGGTAATCTATACACTTTAGATTTATGCCAACAATTTGAAGAAAAATGTTTTATTTCAAATGATGAAACTTGTTGGTTATGGCATAAGAGACTAGCTCATGTGAATTTTACACAACTTGATAAACTAGTCAAGAAGGAACTAGTCATAGGTATCCCTAGTTTTAAAACTAAACATGATTTAATTTGTGAATCTTGTCAAAGAGGTAAACAAACAAAGTCCTCTTTTAAAGCCAAGAAGACAGTCTCCACAAGTAGGCCATTAGAACTAATCCATATGGATCTGATTGGACCTGCAAGAGTGAAAAGTTTAGGTGGAAGTCTATACACTCTTGTAGTTGTGGATGACTATTCAAGATTTACTTGGACTATGTTTCTTTCCTCAAAACATGAAACTTTTGATGGTTTTTGTGTGCTTGCTAAGAAATTGTAGAATGAAAAATTCCTCAAGATTGTTTCAATCAGAACTGATCATGGAGGAGAATTTGAGAACAAAGAGTTCATGGAATTGTGTGATGATAGTGGTATTGAACACAACTTCTCTGCCCCTTGTACTCCTAAACAAAATGGTGTTGTGGAGAGGAAGAATAGAGTGCTCACAGAAATGGCAAGAAGCATGCTGAATGAGAAACAAGTCCCTCAAACATTTTGGGCAGATGCAATGAGCACAGCATGTTACATCTCAAACAGAGCATACATCAGGAAGGGGATGGAGAAGACTCCATATGAGATTTACAAAGGAAGAAAGCCAAATATCAGCCATCTGAGGATCTTTGGGTCTAAGTGCTACATCCACAACAATGGAAAGGTAAATCTGGGTAAGTTTGATCCTAAATCTGATATTGGAATATTCATAGGATATTCAAATAGGAGTAAAGCATATAGATTATATAATAAGAAAACTCAAGTTGTTGAAGAATCAATGCATGTAGTGTTTGATGAAACTCCTCAAGAAAAACAACTCTGTGATAATGAGGATGAAGATTTTTCTCAAGTTTTAAAACGTTCACTATCGATAGCCCTAGAGCCATCGATAGCAAACGCTGAAAATCAAAATTCAAACATTTCAAACCCACCCCTATCGATAGCACCAAAGCCATCGATAATGAGTTCTGAAGATGAGGCTGAAGATGATCAAGATGAAGCTAATGAGCCTCAATCTTCCTTAAGACATCTTAAGAATCATCCTCCTGAACAAGTAATTGGAGAAATTTCAAAAGGAGTTAGAACCAGAAGGCAACTACAAAATGAGATAGAATTTTCTGCCTTTATTTCTGAAATTGAACCAATGTGTGTTGATGAAGCTCTTGTTGATTGTGACTGGATAGTAGCAATGCAGGAAGAACTTAATCAATTTCAAAGGAATCAAGTTTGGGATTTAGTACCTAGACCGACAAATTATCCTATCATTGGTACTAAATGGGTTTTCAAAAACAAACTTGATGAATCTGGTCAAATTGTCAAAAATAAAGCCAGATTAGTTGCCAAAGGATATAACCAAGAAGAAGGCATTGATTATGAAGAAACCTTTGCTCCAGTTGCAAGAATTGAAGCAATAAGGATTCTACTAGCTTTTGCATCCATAAAAAATATTAAACTTTAACAAATGGATGTTAAGAGTGCCTTACTTAATGGATATATCAAAGAAGAGGTATATGTTGAGCAACCTCCTGGTTTTGAAGAAAACTCTAAGCCTGATCATGTGTACAAACTTAAAAAGGCTCTTTATGGTCTCAAACAAACTCCTAGAGCTTGGTATGAAAGGCTTAGCACATTTCTCATTGAAAAAGGTTTTTCTAGAGGAAAATTAGACACTACCTTATTTATCATGCATAAAGATAAACACATGCTTATAGTTCAAATTTATGTTGATGATATTATCTTTGGTGCTACTAACAAAAAGCTCTGTGAAGAGTTTGCTAAGATAATGCAGGGTGAATTTGAGAGTCAATGATGGGAGAATTAACATTCTTCCTAGGCCTGCAAATAAAGCAAAGGAAAGATGGAATCTTTATCTCCCAAACCAAGAATTGTAAGGAAATTCTCAACAAATTTGGGATGGATCAATCTAAGGATGAGGACACTCCCATGAGTACCTCCACCAGTTTAGATGCAGATGTCAAAGGGAAAGTAGTTAATCAGTCTCATTATAGAGGAATTATTGGGTCCTTACTTTATTTAACAGCTAGTAGACCTGATATACAATTTAGTGTGGGAATGTGTGCTAGATATCAAGCAAATCCTAAAGAATCCCACTTAACCAATGTAAAAAGAATTTTGCGTTATTTGCAAGGAACTCAAGAGCTTGGGCTGTGGTATCCCAAGGGAACTCAAGAGTACCTTCTTGCTTATTCTGACTCTGACCATGCAGGCTATAAAACAGATAGAAAAAGTACAAGTGGCTAATGTCAATTCATTGGTGGATGTTTAGTCTCTTGGGCCAGTAAGAAGCAAAATTGTGTCTCCCGTTCATCCACAGAGGCTGAATATATTGCAGCAGCAAGTTGTTGTGCTCAAGTCCTATGGCTTAAGCATCAACTAAGAGATTTGGGGTTAGAATTCCCAGAAGTACCAATTCTCTGTGACAACACCAGCACAATAACCTTGGCCAAAAATCCAGTTCATCATTCCAGAACCAAGCATATTGATGTGAGACATCACTTTCTGAGAGATCATGTTCAAAAGAAAGATGTCAATGTGGAGTTCATCTCAACAAACTTGCAACTTGCTGATATCTTTACCAAACCTCTTGAGCCATCCCAATTTATCTTTATCAGAAGAGAATTAGGAATGGTAAATCCAAACGAGTTATAAATACTTCTGAAATATTCTCAATTCAATTTCATTTTATTCATACAGATTAATCACTAACTTAGGCATCGGAGTGCCAAATCTTAAGTTTTACAGGACTGACCTATCGATAGTGAGGTTCACTATCGCTATCATATGCAGGGCAAAACTAAGGATTGAGCAAAGATTGCCATCGCTAGCCACGAGCATTATCGATAGCAAAGTCAGCTATCGATAGCAGGAAGGAGTAAGTGATAAGCCTAAGTCACTTGCTCAGCGTGGGATCATGCCTACTAGCGATAGCAGCTCATATTAGCGATAGCGAGTCACTAAAGATGAGAATACGAAATGTTAGCTTATGTACTTCACTGATGGTAAAACCCTAAACCCTAAACTTATAAAGCTAGATCACTTGCATTTACATTCATTCACGAAAAATCACATTCTCTTCTACTCTAAACACCCTCTGAAGCATTCAAGCATTCATCTTCAAATCTCTCTGTTCTCAAAAACCCTAAAATGGCCAGAACTAAAGTTCCCCAAGTTTCAAAGAGCCCTAGTGCTAATCCACCTGTCAGATCAGCTAGCAAAAAGTCTCGTACCCAGAAGAGTGTCTCCTTTTCTAAAGAAGTTCTTGAGAATCTCCCCAAGCGTCAAAAAGTAACCCTTCTGATGTTGCCTATCGGACAGACTCTCTTTCACCTCCAAGCGCCTTCTTCGCAGAGAAAGGAACCCTAGATAGGGCTACTGTATGGGTAGATTTGGAGTATTTCAAACAACAAGGTTTTGACTTAGATGCCTGGTTGATTCCTTACCAGAACTGGATCAATGTAAACAATGATTACAACGAAGATGTTCTAAGGTCCTTCTACTCGAGTTTGAAAGCCATTCCGAATATAAAAAGGGGAAGCTGGTGGATGTCACCTTTGAAGCTGGTGTGAGAGGAAGGGGTATTACTTTTGGGTGGCAATCACTCAACAGAATTCTTGGGATCTCAGGGGAAGAATACAATACATGGTACATGCCTGAAAAGTACCCTGAAGAAGAGCTAGCAGAGATCTATGAGACTCAATCCAACAAGCCAGCAGACATGCCTGTGATCAACTGGATCCTCCATTATGTATATACCAGGATTATGACTCACAAGTCAGGGAATTTCAGTAGCTTTGCAAAGATTGACAACCCATGGTTGGCCAATCTCATTCAGAAAGTCCCACTCAATCCAGGCCAGTTGATTAGTATGGAGTTGCTAAGATTTCTGTCAGACAAATCTGCCAAAGCTCCTCTACCTTACCCTCAGTTTGTATCTTACATGCTGGAATATGCCAAGATCAAATCTTTAGGGGATGGAGAGAACATGAAATGCAAACAAGTGACCACCTCCACCCTGAAAAAGATGGGAATCCAAGTTGGAGCAGTCAGAGGTCATTCTAGTTCTCAGTCTCAGGCTTCTCATGCCTCTGTTTCCTCTGCTCAACCTGCATCCTCTGAAGAAGAAGCTCAATCCAGAAGAGCTCCATCTCCTACTCCTGTCGCGTCAAAATCCTCCATTTTCTCCAAAGAAGCAATTGAGGAAATAGTCTTCAGACTCTCTGCAGAATTCAGTTTTGCTTTGGAAGCACAGAAAGCAGAGCTATTGAAGCCTATTCAGGAGCTTCAGGCTCAGGTGAAAAATTTAGAAGAATGCCTGAGTCTTCCAAGAGCAACCACCTATCAAGGTACTTCATCATCACCTCTCTCCCCTCTCCATAATTCCCCTCTCCACTCCCAAAACCATTCCTCTACTCCATCTCATCCCAGTCCACCAAATTCTCCTCTCAACACACACCTCTCTCCAAACCCCCAGCACAAAGTTCCAACCCCTCCAGTAACCCCTATCGCTACCACTTCTCCTAGCGATAGCCATCACTCTCCCAGACCATCTCCACAAACCACCCAAGTTCCAACACCTCCTAAAACTCACACATCTCCTATCGCTAACCCATCTCCTAGCGCTAGCCCCCACACTCAAATTCCAACCTCTCCTATCCCTCAAACTTCTCCCAGTGCTAGCCATCCTTCAATCCTCTCAACTAACCCAACTACTATTGCTAACACCTCTATTAGCGATAGCATTCTCACACCTGCCACTACCACCACCCTTCACACCACTCCCAACCTTGACCCAACCCTTCTCCCTGGCCATGATGATGACAAAACGGGGGAGAAAGATATTGACGCTTCCATGGTTGCTGAAGAGATTGAGGAAGTTGTCAGAGGGATAGCTAAAAGCTACATGGCATCTGAGGATCATGTATCTCCTCCTCAACCTTCTAACAAGCCTCAAGCCCAGTCTGCTAAAGCACCAGAAATGGACCTGTTTACAGAAGCTTTTAGGTTAGCAGACAAGTATGGGATTCCTCCAAGTGCTTTAACTGCCAAACCCATCCCAGTCTCTGTACTTCTTCCTGGAACTGGTGGAGAAATAACAATTCAGGACAAGCCCAGCACCGGAGATAAGTTTCAAGATAACATTCAGAAATTACTAGTGTCTGAGGCTAAGAGAAATAGGAGCAAGAGGAAAGCTAGAGAAAAAGTCTCCTTCAAGGTCATTCCTAAGGCTACCATTGAGGCTCTTAAAGCTCAGAAGATGAAGAAAGTAGCTCCATCTCGTCCTCGCAGAATGTCAAAAGAAGAAAAGAAAAGGGCTGAAAAGGAGGCTGCTAATAAGAAAGCCCTTAAAGAGGCTTTAAGAAGGCATAAAGAGGTTCTTGAGAAGAAAGCTGCTTTTGAGGCAAGAAGGAGGGCAAGAATAGAGAGGAAAGCAGAGGAAGCTGCAGAGAAGGCAGCAGAGAAGAAGAGAAAGGAAATTGCTCGAGGAAAAAGGGTATGGAAATACAAAAGAAGGTTTCATACTCACAAGGCTAAAGAACCTACAGCTCTTTCAATTACTGAACCTTCTGAAAATCCTGAGCAAGCCAAGGCTTAGCTAGTGAGAACTCAAACAAGACAGATTCTTCTACTCAGACTCTTCCATCTCTGACTACCTTGATGAAGAATTCATGGCCAATCCCTCCGGAGACAATTTTAACAATGGTGGTGCATTAATTTTTGAAAATCATTCTGCATATGCATCATACATGGCCAATACTGATGTAATTCCTTTTGTAGAGTTAAAATAACATATACTCGTTTGTGCTATATTGTTTATATGCTCTGAACATATTTTATCTGTCATGTGTTTTTACTTATGTTTTGTCATCATCAAAAAGGGGGAGAATGTTAGAAATCTTAAGTTTTGATGAGGACTGGACCCTATAGATAACATAAGTAAAATGAACAGATAAGAATATAATTTTATCAAAAAAGAATCTAGGCAAATGACTAAGGAAAAGTATAAGTTGTCTAAACGTTGATCAAGTCCTTCAGATAAGATATATACTATCGCTAGACTAAGAGCCTATCGCTAATAAGTGAAGAGATAAGAAATATAATAGCTAATAAAGTATTGGCAATAGCAATAAATTAAGACAAATATTCCTATCGCTAAGAACTTCACTATCGCAAATGGAATAGTTAGTCTAAAGCAAAGAACAAGATCATTATCTCTAAGACATGTCTCTATCGCTAAGGTCTCATAACAAACAAAGGACATAGCCACTAGCGATAGCATGAATAGATAGGGATAGCAGAACACTTGAATATTTAGATAAGTTACTATGTAGAGTTGATAACCTATCATCAACATGACTGCTAGCGATAATGAGTTTAGCTATCGATAATGAAATCACTTGCTGAAATAACTTTGACATTCTGATAGCTAATATACTATCTACTCTGAGATAATGAATCCTACTAGCGATAAAACCTGCTATGCTTCACATGAATACTTGTTTAGCTAATGGCTAAGTACAGGACCCACTCTATGAAGCTAGCGATAGCATGAGATGCTAACGCTACTGAAAAAGCTGCTACACAAGTACAATGTTGCAGATAGTTGGTAATTACAGTCCCTATCTCTCATAGCTCATCTTCTGCAAGAATTAAATGAAGTAAGAGAAGAAAGATGACTGAGATGAAGACCAGCATTAAATGCCAAAGGCTAGGAGCTTCCAACGAACATATTCAAACGGACTTATGAAGCTGAAAGGAAAAGGGCAACTGAGAAGAGATATAAAAACCAAGTCTTGAGCATTTATGAACAAGAGAACAAACTGACGAACAAGCATTCATTACTTCTCATCTACTCACTAGTCAAAGCTTTATTATTCTTAGTGAGATTATTCTGTACTTCAGTGATTAACAAAGTCTGTTCATTGAGTGAACTCATTTATTGAAATCCTCTACTGTTTGAGGTTGTTTTTAAGTCTAGGACTTTAGAACAGGGTTGTAGTCTTACAACTTGTAAGGGGGAGTGTTTAGAGGAAGTCTAAAACTCTGTCTTGTAAAGGTTAGCAGGTGAACCTATTTTGTAAAACCTATGGTTAGTGGAACCCAACGAGGAGTTGGAGAACTGGACGTAGGTAGTGTTTGGCCGAACCAGTATAAAGGATTTTCTTTGTGTTTCAAGTTTAATTTTTGAAAAGCACAATTCACCCCCCTCTTGTGCATTTCGCCATTTACACTATTATGCTCATATTAGAAAGGAAATGCAATTAACTCCCTAAACTTGGACCATATATATAAATTTACCTAATTCCCATATAATTCTCCTAAATCAAATGCTAATTTCCCATTAATAGTAGTTAAAAACATATAATAGCTAAGCTCAATCACATGGTTAATCAATAGAATATGACAATAATAGATATATACACATGTTGGGCCTCGGGACTACAAACCCAGAACGATGCAAACATAGCCTTTTTTCACATAATAGCATATCAATGAATATAACATTTCAGCATATCTAATTTATAGAAAACAGACACATGTATGCGATGAAACTGATAAGCCACCAAACAACAACTAGAAGCCAGAAAGTCATCTACAAAAGAATAAACAACTATCATAACAGGTATTCTGAATTAAGCATATATTGTAATACAATTATCTAGCTAAAACTGGTCAAAGCATGGAATGTGGAAGTGAAATGCAACCTATATAGTTTGGAAATATACAGTCCAAAATAATAACCCCGCCAACTCACAGACTCAATGTGGTTCAGACAGCCGCTTGTCGGTCACCCCTGGCAGTGGATGATCACCTACAAAAATATAAATAACTATGGGATGAGACTAATATGCCTTAGTAACCACAGCTTAACTCATTCCATAGGTGAGTATGGGATAGCTGTGTATCTAAAGGTACCACATTTCAGAAAATGTTTGAGCATCCATATACTATACATATAGATATATACAATCATAAGGAACAATTTATTATCCAACACAATTGGTATGTATATGCTTCATGAAGTGACACTGTGCCCTTGTCTAAAATCAGGATGGCATCCTTCACCTGTCTAAAATTAGGATGGGGAATTCCTTATCTAAAATCAAGGAATTGTCCATGTCTATAATCGGTGACCAATACAATTAAACACTTAGCTGGCCGATCAAGGGTTATATCATGCCATGATTCAATGCAGTGTCATATGTAACAATCATATTCCCAAAAAAATTTCAAGTATCATATGATTTTGTAAATCAGGATAATCAACAAGATTCCAATACCAACAGTTCATTCATCAACATCATGTCATCACAATAGTCATAATTAAAATAAGGTACCCAAGAGATGCTTGAGATGCGAAAATAGTACTTGAAAATTTGACTCATTATATACTAACCAAAGTGTAAGAGATTTTGAAAATCCTAACTAAAACAAACACACAAATGTAGTATGGTGAGAGTAGTTGCTTGAACTTGCCAAAAGCAAAAGAAAATACAAGGTTAGTGTAGACCTCGAGCTCAGCCCGAACAACGGGTGTATAACATCACCAAACACACATTCACTTGGTCAAGACACATTCAAGTGACATTGACCTTACAATTTAGGACTTAGTCCACAAGAATCCTAATGGGATGAAGGAAATCAAAACAAACAGATTGAACTTGATAATTTAAATGACTCAACTCCAACAACAACAATCATCCTTCATTCTCTCTTGAACTAAGAACCCTTACTTAACTTTAATTCCCAATCCAAGCCTAAAGAAAATATCTCCAATCACTAACCATATCTCTTTAAACCCAAATTACACCATTGAGTCCTCAAATCAACATTCCCTTTTCATTACACATATTAACCCCACAATTCAAGCCTAGGCCAAACTAGTCTACCATCACAATGTAACCAATCTCAATCATTCAAGATTTTAATTATCAATTCTCAATCTCCAATATCATAAAACAATTATCATATCATCCCAAATCATCATACAAACCAATCTCCTAATCCTATCACAAGAATTTCTTCTCTTTGAACAACCCAAATGCAAATCAAACAATATCTCTACAAAAAAAATCCATTTAGAATCATTAATAAGCACAAATAAACCTAGAAAAACCACCAAAACCTTAAGATTAAACATAATTTTTGAAATCCCTATTAACCCAAGCTTATTAACTTTAGATCAAGAAAAATCTAATATAGGCTCAAATCTAGAGAACTGAAACCATTAGAAGCTCTTATTAGGATCGAATGATGCTAATGATAACCCCAAAAACCATCAACTAGCTCATAGATTTTCAGATTCAACATAAACTTGGAATTCTCAAAGATAGAAATCTGAAAAATAGGGGAAGATTAATGGAAGAAATCATGATTAGAAGGCTTATCAAGTGATTTAGAGCCTCCAAAACAACCTTAAATCTTCCCCCTCTCAAGCCCTAGCAAAGCCCAAATTGCACCTCTCCTATTTCGTTTCCTTCTTCTTCCCAAAAATGAGGCACATCGTCTTTTAAAAATTAAGTTTTTAGGTTTTCGCTGCGAACACCCTAAAATGGCAGCCCACAGTGATCCTAAAAGATACGGCCACGGCGATCCCACGGCAAACATCCTCAAAGTTTTCCCAAAGTTACTTAAATACCTTAATCCTTCATCCAATCTAATCAACCACTAAGCAATGATAATTATCATAGTTCAACACTAATTAGCTTCTAATCCTCAACCAAAACATAAATTAAGAAATAATCGTTGAATAATAAATAACTTACAAATATTAGGAAACTAAAAACATAATATTTCTTTGTTATTATAAAATACCTGTTAAATATTTTAAAACCAAAGCTAACATTTATCAAGAATAACCATTGAATAATATTCCACGAAATTTCATTTTCATATGCCCTAGATAAAAAATCAACCATTTCTTCAACCACCATTATTTGGATGTCTGAAACTAAACTCTAGTTTTACATTAGTTCATTACCCACTCTTGTTCATGTGACCTATAACATCAAATTTCAAATTGGAGTTAATAGTTAAATTAGCCAATTTATTAATGATTTGTGATTAATGACATTATATTATTAAGGATTTTTGTAATGGTAAACTGTAATGTTTGGTTGAAGGATTAATAACATTCATTTGAGGTTGACATTGGGAATATTGGAATGGAAATGATGATGATGATGATAGTTCATAATTGATTATTGAAGTTATTAAGGATTTGTAAATAAATCATAGAATAATTGGAAATGTATGAGATATGCATTATATTAACATCTTGTCAGAATAGGTAACAGTTATCAAGGTATTATTATAAGAAAGTAATCCCAAGGAAATACATATCATATTATAACATAATGTGGAAACATAAATATTGTAACATCTTGATTCTTATTGGTCTCGAATAAAATTCGATAGGTAGTAGTTAAGAGCATGAGCTAGTTAAAGGGCTCATTTGATAACTATTCGGTAAGAATTCTCATAAAATATGAAAAGAGAATTTATAAGAATTAAGTAGAAATTTTACATTTTGATAGGGTTAAAGGTAAAAAATACACATATGATTTTGTCAAAAGAGTAACTATGAACTTCCAAATTAAGATTAAAATTCACATTTACCGTTAATAGCCAATAGAAAGACATGCAAAGGAAAAGTAGAAGGGGTTATCATGTCAAGATAGCCAATAGAAAGACATGCAATGAAGGAAACAAAATAAAAAGTAGAATGTAATAAGAAACCAAATAGAAAAATGCATAATATGTGACCAATAGGTAGACATGCAGGCCAAGAGGGAGTCTTGTGAGTGATGACATCACTATTATTGCAAGATAAGAAAAAGAAGTCTCTCTGCCTTCCCCAATTAGCCAAAAGTGGTGCATGGGAGTGTATAAGAAGGCAAAGAAAGAATACAAAATATATATAGTCCACCAATAGGCATAAGAAAAATTGTGGATTAAGTAATTAAGCAAAATGGGAAATTGGCTTTAGTCTGAAAGAAGTAAAAATAGTAACTTTCTATGGGTTAGATGGTCCTCAATGAAAGAAAAGAAAAGCAAGAAAAGAAAAGAAAATACATGAATGGTGCATTAGGGTTGGCTAGTCTAAGGTAGGATAAGGGTGGTGGAGAAAATCTTCACACAATTGAGCAATGAGTGAGGTGGTTTAGAGTTATCCAAGCCCTCTCTTCTCCTATAAATATAACCCTTTCCATCCCATTTTCCTCAAATTTTTGCAGCCTGCCATAGCAAGTGAGGAAAAAAGGTGAGTTTTGAGTGTTCATTAGGAGCCTTGAAGGTTGGGAGTCCAATAAAGGTTTTGAAGCTTTAAATTAGTACTTACTCTCTTACATTTCCAGCCTTGTTTAGATATTGTGATGTGATATTTGGTTGCCATGATGAAGCATGTTTGAAGTGATTATATGTTTCTTAAATGCTATGGCCATATATGTTTATCGAACACATGAATGCTGAATGTATAAGTTATTGGTCCTGCTATATCTTGTCCAATGTTAAAACTGCTTGGTTATTTGTTGAGTTTGTACTACTGAGATTTTCACCAAAATATCACCCCCCCAAATCTTCACCATTTTAGGAGAAAGCTCATCAAAGAAGAAAGAAAAGATGATAGTCAAGTAGTAATGGAAGAACCTATGTTCATTGTTTTTGTTTATTCTTATAGACCTTGATAAATCTGTAAGACTCATAAGTGTGCTTGAAATGATTGTTATTATGTTTAATACATTGTGATTTTATCATTTTTGTTGATTATGTATGTATATGGTTAGTCATGACCAAGATGAACAAGCTTTATCATATGCAAGTTATGTTCTATTTTTCTGGATTCCAAATTTGAATTATGTCTGTTCATAGATCAATTCGAGATAGTAAATGAATTGCTTTAACCCTGAAAATTTTATGTATAATAGTAAACATATAAGGCTTTTTTCAAACCCAAAAACAAAATGAACCAGAGTTGTATAGCTCCAATTAAAAATCACATAATTAGAGAGATAATTTTAGGCTTGAGAGAGAAGGCAGATCGGGAAAATCAACAAATTGTAGCATATGGGTCATTGCATGTTCTATTTGATATTTTTCCCAGACAGATGACTCTTCAAGCTTTACTTTGGGTCTTGAACCATGTCCAATTCATTGTTATGCAATTAGTTATGATTTTTCAAAGTTACTAGAAAAGTTTTCCGCATTTAAGAATTTTCTAGAAATAAAGAAAAGTTTCAAAACGTTGTGGTTTTGATGTTATAAATCCCATGCAAGCTTGAATAAGTATCCCATTGTTAATTTAGCTTGGTAATGAGTCCTTAAAGTAGGTTTTACAAATATGGCCTAACAATAGGTAATACACATTGTTAGAATAATAAACAAGAACCTAGTTGGCCAGCCCTTTCCCACCCATAAAGATTATTTTTACCTCCCATTCTCCTAAGAATTAGCTTTAAACGGATATATGTATTTTACGGCAGCAATTGGGGAGGTTGGTTTTCAATGGTTAAATGGAAAAAACCATTTACATTTGAACATCCATCTTAAATGAAAAAACATATTTGATCCTTTCAACCAATTTTCTCACTATTCCTTGAAAAGTTATTCCCTCTTGGCTAGAATAATTTTTAAGCCTTTTTAAATAATTTTCTAATGTGGCATCCCAATTTCAAAATCTATTAATTTTTTTTGAAATAATTACAATGATTTAGTGATTAACTAGTATATTTTTGTCCTACTTTTCATTCCCTTCAAACAGCATAGATTTTGTACCACTTTCCTTTTTTTCATCTCCCTCTTAGTGATTAGTCATTTAAATATTCCACTTAATATTCTACTACCATCTTTGTATATGTATCTATAGAGGTGAGAGAGAAAATATATTCTTTTTTATAAGGAGAGAAAATATATTCTTCTCCAACGAAGAATAAGAAATATATAGAGAGAGATGGGTGTGAAAATTTCCTTTATGGAAGTTGATTTCTTGGTGTTTCTCACCATTCTATGCCGCGAAAAGTGCTCTTGAGGTCAAGCTTATCAATGTAGAAGACTATGGTGCAATTTCAACTGGCATGATAGATAACAATAAGGTAATATAGTAATATCAAAACTCAATGATTTAGTATCAATTCAACATTCACTATACATATGCGTGCGTTCACACACACATAATATAATGCATATCTAATACATTTCCATATGTTATATGATAATAACCGAATGATGGGTTGAATGTTGATGCATATCTCATATATTTCCAATTATTTTATGATTTATTTACAAATCCTCAATAGCTTCCTCAAATCAAACATTAACCATCATCATTACTATCATTCCTATATTCCCAATGTCAACCTCAAATGAACATTATTAATCCTTCAAGCAACCAAATAATCATTTTCAACATCACAATGAATCATTATAAATAAAATACTCAATAATACAATATCATCAATCACAAATCATTACTTAATTGGCCAATTTGGGATGTGTAGTATCATGAGTACCCAAATATTCGAACTCAAACCGGGTTCACGATCTGTATCTTGAAAAAGGAGAATAATATTATCGGAGCCAAGAATCAACATATTCTCGAGGCTCATGCACTAAGTTATGAGAACTTAGATGGAATTCGCACAGCAAATCGCCTAAGAAAATAGAGAGAAAGAAAGAAGCTAGAGATTACTGTGCTGGGTGAGAAACACACTAAGGGGCACCTCTTTTATATTCAGAATGAATGCTAGAAAGGAAGATTACCACTGTCATTATTACCTCTCATAAATGTTGCCAATCAGTAATTATGATAGAATCTCTCATTTCCATAAAAGGAAATTATTTGACTTCAATCAGCAACAAATGCTAATTAAGTCAACTTGCACTTGATTGCCAATCAGTAATTTCTCCCAGATCTTTTCTCATCCGTCGGATCTTCTTTTAGATGATTCGGCCCATCGAGGGTGGACCCAGATACATAGTCTAACATCTCCTACTTGCACTTGATGGCCGTTCTGTTGTACAATTTATTTTCTTTACAATTCATACTAGGTGTTTACCGTGACTGCGTGAGCATAACATATGCAGTTTAGGTGCTTTCAAACTTGAAATCCTTTGAATGCAATCAAAATGCAAGGACACCTAGTCCATGTAGATTTATTGATCGTTGCCTCAGATTCCCTAGGCTAACTTACACACTTGTGGCATTTCTAATCTCTCTCGAGTTAATACTATCATCAACTCATATTGCCTTCGTGCACACTTAGTATCGACACTTACTAACTCTTCTAGTAAGGGGCATGTCATGGAAGTCCAATGTTATAGTGTGTTTACAAGTTAAATTCATTCCTCTTTGACTAAACATTAGTCCTATTTGATTTGATCACTTTCCCAGCTATCACTTGTTAGATCAGATGTCTCTTGACCATCAGAGTTTCGGCTAGAGTAATTGTCACCAAAACAAATATTCTTGATGTCATCTAAGTCTTAAGGGTATCGGTAGAAAGGATATTATCCTTTTCGGGACTCACACCATAATTGATTAGGGATTTTCCATGTACATCCCTAATTGCGGTTTATTAATCACATGCAGTACAAATTACATGTTATGGTGATTGACCAACTATCATATGTCGATTTCTTGTTATTCATCACCTTACAGGCATTGGTCCTTGAATGACACAATTCACTTTAAGGAGAATTCCATGACTGGCTATAGACCTGACGGGATACTAATGTATCCCTTGTCCCAGATTTACTGAGTTGACTTGTGTGCAAGGATTCACCATCTCATGATGATTACCTGCACATCTAATCTTTCCATGCCCCTAACGTACATGGAAGACGATTGTTTGTGTGAGTGAACTAACCTTTTTTGAGTCTGTATGACATATAGGTTGCATACTTTACTTTCTTGTTTTTGTTATCGTATATGGACACTTAGCTTTATATATGTATAACACAATTCTAAACTAAAAATGCATCATTTTATTGCGGAAACAAAGAGTTATTCAATACATAAAAAATTATGCATGCCCAAAGGTTTTACATGTTTAACAAATGGGCCTTTAGTGATGGGCTTCGTAAAGAGATCAGCTAACATTTTATGGGTGGAAAGGTATTGAACTGTCACTTGTTTCTTAGAGATCATGTCTCTTAAAAATGATATTTAATGTCTATATGTTTAGTCCTTTTGTGATCCATAAGGTCCTTGGCCTAGTCAATTACGGCTTGGCAATCATAATATATAAGGATAGGATCATTCTTTTTACCGTTTATGCCTAAACACTCAAGAAATCTCTTATGCCATACAACTTCTTGAATAGAAGCTGCACATGCTATATATTCCAATTCCATGGATGACAGTGACACATAAGTTTTCTTTTTATTGCTCCAGGTGATTGCTCCATTATTTAGCATATACTTGTATCCTGAGGTTGAGTGTGTCTTATCTAGGTCTCCCGCCCAATCAATGTATGAGTATCCTTCTAGATGCAACCCTCTACATTGATAGCACAACTCATAGTCCATGTTCTCTTTACGTATCTCATGACTCGCTTGACAGCTTCCCAATGCTTGACCCTCAGGTTGGACTGGAATCGGCTTGCCAAGCCAACGGCAAAATATATGTCCAGTCAGGTGCACAACACAGTGTTCATCAAACTTCCTATCACACTTGAATATGAAACTCATTCATGCGTTGTACTTCGAATTCTTTTGAGGGCACATATATAAACTGAGGTGGTGTCCTTTAACCACAGGGGTATCCAAAGGTTTGCATTATCTCATGTTGAATCATTCTAAGATCTTTGTTATGTATGTCTTTTGTGACAATAATAACAGTCCCATGAAATGATCCCTTTTTATCTTAACTCCCACAAGATATATTCTGCTTCCCCCATGTGTTTCATTTTGAAATTCAAAGACAGCCAGTTTTTGATTGTTTTAACCGCCTTGAGACTAGTCCCAGCTAGGAGTATGCCATCGATATAAGGAGATAATATCACATAATTACCTCTAAACCTTTTTATGTAAACACAATGGTCTTCTTCGATCATCTCGAAGTTGAATGATGTTATAGCTTTATGAAATCTTATATACCATTGTCTAGATGATTGTTTTAGCCCATAAATGGACTTTATGAGCTTTCAAACCTTTTGTTCACTTTCTTTCTGCATAAAGGCTTCAGGTTGTTCCATGTAAATTTCTTCATCTAATCTCTCATTGAGGAAAGCGGTTTTTACATCAATTTGATGTAACTCTAAGTCTAGGCTGGCCACTAAAGCCAATATTAGCCTTATTGAGTTAAAATGTACCATAAGAGAGAAGGTGTCTTCAAAATTCACCCCTTCTTGCTGGGTGTACAAGGCTACTAATTGTGCTATGGGTTTATTGATTGGTCCATCAGGCATTCGCTTATATTTGAGGATCCACTTGTTCCCAATAGCTTTTTGGCTAACTAGTAGATCAACCAACTCTCATACTCAGTTAGTTTTCATAGAATCCATTTCCTCTTGTAAGACCTTTTGCCAGTTTTCCTTAACCATCCCTGAAAGTGCATCTTTAACACTTTTAGGATCCTCATCATCATCCTTTAAACAAACGATAAAGGCTTCTCCTTCAACAGAGAAGTGTCTTCTCAGGATTTTTTCTCTTTGGCTTCTCCGAAGTAGGGTTTCATTAGGCTCATTTGCTTGTGATTGGTTGTGATCGCCATTTCCATTAAGTGAAAATGGTTCAACTCACCTCATTCTCATAAAGAGATTCAGTTTGGGCAAGACTTCCTCTACTAGGGAAATCTTTTTCAATGAATATCATATATGTTAATTCAATCTCAGTCACAAATTCGTCCTCATTTTCACCAATAAAGACGTATCCCTTAGAGTGCTCAGAATATCTTATGAAGATACACTTTTTGCCTCTAGGTCCCAACTTTTCGTATTTGTGGGATGAGTTTGGATATAGGCCACTAACTCCTATGATCTTAGAATGGTTAAATCCGGTTTGCTTCCCATACATAACTCATACGGTCTAGTTATGACTGATTTTGAAGGCATTCAATCAAGAAGGGTTCTATTCCTTCTTTCGGTGACACCATTCTGTTGTGGTGTGCCAGGGATTGTTAGTTGTCTAGCAATTCCCATTTCATCGCAGAGCATTTTAAACTGTTTTGAGAGATATTCTCTACCTCTATCAGTTCTAGAGGCTTTTACCTTAGAATTAAGTTGATTTTCAACTAAATGTAGGTTTCTCCTGAAACATTCTAATGCTTCAGACTTGTGAGAAATCAAGCATACATGTCCATATCATGAAAAATCATCGTTAAATGTAATAGAGTACCATGCTCTATGATGTGCCCTTACACTCATAGGTCCGTCATTATCCAAATGAATAAGTTTAAGAGGGTACTCCACCCTGGTTTCCTCTCCGAAGGATTTCCTTGTGCTCTTGGGTGTAAGACAATGCTCGCATAGGGACATTTCCCTTTTCAATACATCACCCATCAAGCCTTCCTTAGCTAATTTGGTCATTTGGTTTTTACCAATATGCCCTAGTCTAGCATGCCATGCATCATAATAAACATTCAAAGATATTGAATAATAAGAACTGAAATCACAATCATTCATTAAAACAAAGAAACCATCTGAAATACAACTAGATCTGAAATAATCTGTCCCATTATTAGTGTCAACAACATCCTCATGAAAGTTAACAATAAAATCAAATTTAAATAAAGAAAGACCAGGCACAAGATTTCGTTGGATATTCAGTGCATAGAGAACTTCATGTAACACTATGGTTTGACCTTCATGCAAAGAAATCTTGCAGGTGCCGATCCCTTGTACTTCTACTCTTGCATTGTTCGTAATGGAAAGCCGTATGCTTTTTGCTCATAATCAGCAAAACATTGTGAAGTTCCCTCGATCTCTACTCATGTGGTCTATGGCCCTCAAGTAAACAACCCACATAGGATTAGCTTTAGCTATAAAAGCTATACTAGATACAAATGAATAATGAGTTAGGTCATTGTTCAGTACAGTTTTCTCAGTGCAGTCCTTGGTATATTGGCCGACATTTCTACAAGCATAGTTCATCTTCGAAAGATCACGCTTTTTAGCTTGGGTTTTGCCTTTATTGAAGGCATTTTTTCCTTTTGGGCCTGTGAAATCCACTTTCTTCTTTTGAGGTCCCTTGCCTTTCTTGGACTTTAGCTTTGAGGATGAAGCCCCATTTCCTTCAACTAAAAATACTTGACCATTTGGTTTCACGTTCTCTATACGGTCATCCTCAAGCTAGATATGATGAGAAACGTCAGTAAATGTCTTGATGCTATCATTGTGAGTAATTGTATGTTTCATGTGATCCCAACTAGATAGGAGTGATCTCACGAAAGCTTGCACCTGTTGTACTTCAGAATGAGTCCCACATGCTTTAATGAGCTCCCTTGCTGTCTGATAGTAATGTTGGGAGCTAGATTGAAGTTATCAAGCTTGACCGCAATGCTTCTAAGGTGTGCCTCAAAAGCGCCATCAAACTCTGCTTTTAGAGCTACCCACATGGCAGAAGTGGTAGTATGTCCTTCAAGTTGACACATGACATCGTTGGTCATAGCTGTAAGCATAGTGATCTGAGCGATGGTATCTTTCCACTTCCAAACGTTGATGCTCTCTTGCTCCCTCCGTGGAGCAGAGGCATCAAGTGTTGGAAGTACCTTGGTCAGAACAACTATGACTTCTTGCTCTTCCAGGACATAGGATATTTTACGGTGCCACATGCCGTAATTTTCTCCATTCAAGTTGTCTCCACTAACGAGGTCAGCAATGAATGTCTTTTGAGCCATCGATCTAATACATAGACAAAAGAAAGGATTTTTCAATAAAGTGTGCAAATAGATCTCCTGTTGAGATAAATTGTTCTAAGGGTCTTAGAAAAGGCCAAAAATGATCGTTTACTAGTTTTGTTTTTAGAAATCAACTAGATTGACCCCCATCCAACTTATGCTAGTTCACCATTCATTATTGATTTTTTTCTTTATTATTTAAACAAATAAACATTTTTCAAGAAAATGCAGCTCCCACTCAATTAGAGCATTAAATTTAATAAAAGACAACTAATGCAATTTATTAAAATTGTAAAATTTCCCGAAGGAATACATATGTTTTAGTGGAACTAAGATAATAGAATCAAAATTTAAAGATAGTCAAATTGAAACAACTAAAATAGAATCTTTAATTATTTGGAACATTAAAGCCATAGTTAATCCAAGTTCTTGCAATTGATCTATGAGGGCTTCTTTTGATATTCTAAATGCCTTTGTCGAAAACGTCCACTTAAGACTCCATAGTAAGTGTTGGTTTGGCTTTCAACTGTACTTGCTGATGGTACTCAACAATGAACTTTACACAAAAAAATGCAACTTCCTTTTTGTAGGCTTGCGTAACTCCGTAGACACTTTTAGGTTGGACGTAATTTAAAATGTCCTCCTCAGTACAAATGATGAGCTTAGTGTCGAGGTCAAGACTCTCAACCTCTTCCTCTAAATCAACACTTATGAAGATCTGTTCCTTCACAGGAACATTAGATCCAACAGAGGAAACCAGATATGGCTTCTTGTTAGTGCTCATAGCATCAAATCCCTCATCGTCTGATGCGGGGGAATATTCTAGGGGGTCATCGCCAAAAGAGTTGTTTGTAGTACCAATCGATCCTATGATTAGTATTAAAAAATATTTCCTTAAAAAAATGGCCCACAAACTTAAAATATAAATTAAACACAAGAATTGGTTTTAAAAACAAATACATCCATAAAATAAACATGAATTTAAAAATTTTAGGACCACATAGAACCCAAAATTATTAGGTAGCACACACAACTTATTTTTGTAGATTTCAAAACAATTCATGAATATCTTGGAAAAATATAGAGTAGGAATACTCCATTTAATTGACACTTAATCAATTAATTGTGTTTAATTTAATTTTAAATAAATTTTGGGCCCCCATACTTGGGAGGAATTATGGAAAAAACTATGGAAATTATTTTTTAAAAATTTAAAATAAATAAATAAATACATTATTATTATAATTATTTTTAAAAAAAATTTGGGTTGGGTTTTCCAAAAACTAGCCCAGAACACATCCATGCGCTCCCAAAAAAAATTTTGGGCCGAACCAGTTCCAGTCCATAAACACCTGAAGCGTTTCCAATTTTTTTAATTGTACTTGGCCGGATAAGTCTTAGCCCAGAAATGTAAAAACGTTTTTTATATATTTTTTAAGTTGGATTGGGCCGGGTTGACCAGCCCAGCCCAAAAACTCATTGGTGCCCAAAAAAAGCCCAAAATGCAGTGTTTCACTTTAAGTGAAATGCCGTTTAGCCCCTACTGATCCTTCTTCAACCTCTGTCCGAGTCGGGATCGACCTGTACAAAGGTCCAACGGATTTGACAAAAATAATCCAATTTAGTTCAATTGATACAAAACTAACACAAGTAATTCAACACTAACTAACATACTATTTCGACTCCATAAAAGCTTTAGAGAATTTGATAGAGTCTTCGTTTATAAATATGACATCCAAAAATTTCAAGAGAGTTCTATCCACCATCATAACAACCAATCACATTGCACTCATAAACTCATGTAATGGCTAATTTCTTTTGGTAAGGATTGAAATTTTATATTAACAACCATCAGTATATCATAAGAATTTAAAATATCCCAAATCATAGTAAAATAAACAATGCCAATCCAATTCTCTACTTAAAAAGCTTAAATATATAGTGTGTGTTTGGATTGGCTATTTGAGCCCAAGAAGCACGGCCACCCGTAGAAGTTAAAGTTTGCTTTTTGATCATTTTGGGTGAGCCTAAAATATGAAGTGCTTACTTGTCAAATGAACTTCTAGGGTAAAAGCAGAAAGAAGGAGCTTTTAGCTTCTAACTTATGGCTTTTGCAATGAAAGTGAGACCACCTGGAGAGAGAAAGGGGAAAGAAAGTGGGACCACCTAGAGAGATGGGAAGGAATGTGGGAAATTGGACTATTAAGCTCTAAAAATCCTCAAATAGGTTATTTCTTTTGAGTTAAAAATTTTCTTTTCACTCTCAAAAAACACCTATAATATCATTTACTTATTTTCTCCCATAATAATCTCATTTGAACTGAAAAATAATTTCCCCAAACTTATCGTCCTTAACATAAGGGAGAAACTGAGCCTTTAAAATTCTCAAAAATACTATTTTTAATATATGAACTTATTATCCATTAAATTTTTACTATTATCAATTTTTTATAATTTTAATTTCACCTTTTTCTCTCTAAACTATAACAATATATGCATATTTTATATGAACTTATTATCCATTAAATTTTTACTATTATCAATTTTTTATAATCTTGTCATTTTACATAATTTTCCATCTAAACTTGCTTTTCAAAATAATCATCCAAACATGTTTCTAAAAGTCATATTGAAAAAAAAAGTCACTTTTATCATCACAAATTGAAACATAAATCACATTACACAATCTGCCTTTTATACAATCTTACTAAAAAAGTCAGATTGAAAAAAAGTTACTTCTCCACCACCAAACCAAACACACCCATAAATTGGTAGTTTTCCTCCTAAAAGCCTTATTGCAAGACCCATAAACCCTAAACACCTCAAAACGGGATAATAGACAACGGTGATGAGGGGCTAACCTAAACATGCTTGTTCGGCGAGGAGAAAACTCGAAAATGGGGAAGTGATGAAATTTTGTCATGACTTTGTTCAATGTCGGATGTGAGTAGGGGACTTGCAATCACATGCTTGGAGTACTAGTAGTGAAACAAATTGAAAAAAAACGGATGTCCAATATGTGTGTGTATATATATATGGGATAAAGGTCTAAAATGCTCCGGAAGTATCCATTAGGGGGCATTTGGAAGTTTTTTTAGGGGCAAATATGCCCTAGAATTAAACAAAAAAAGGCAATTACGCTCAATCCAGGCAAAAATTCATATACCCTAGAAATTTTTTTATGGGCAAATATGCCCTGGAAGTTATGTAATTGCCCTCTTTTTTTGACTTCCAGGGCATATTTGCCCCTAAAAAAACTTTAAGATACCAGATGCCTCCTGGTGGATACTTCCGGGTCATTTTAGACCCTTATCCCTGTATATATATTTATCAAATAATGCATGTGAGTAGGGGGCGTGAAATCACCTGCTTGTAGTAGTGAAACAAATTAAACAAAAATTTATAGCAAAGCACAAATCGAACACTTCAATGTCAAATATAACGGATGTGAATAGGATGCGCGTGAAATCACCTACTCTTGTTTCTTTAAAGGTTTGGCTTTATTTAAAAAAATGTTACTTTAGATTTTAAAAATAAAGTATTAATTGTTTTAACAATTTTATCCTTTTAGTTATTCAGAAAGGGCAAAATGTATAAACTATTCTAAACTTAAAGGTTTACGTGGATAACACTCAAACATCAGTTAAGCATTCCTTAAAATTTATTCTTGTGTACATATAACTCCTACAAGTTTTAAGTTATGTATCCATATATACGCCTTAAACTTTAAACTATGAATATATAAGTAATGAGCATAACTAAATAATAATAAGAGAGTTATCTAGAAAAGTGTAAGGTTTAGGGGGCTTTATTGTAAAGTTTCAAAGATAAGTGAGATTACTTGTACATAATATAAAATTAAGGGGTACTATAAAATATATATATATATATATATAAAATTAAGGGGACTGTGTATAGTTTAATCTATTTTAAAATAATTACAATTAAGGAACGGTAGTTTAGTCAAAATATCATTACATTTATGTCAGAATTTAGACAATTTAGTAGTTTTCTTAATTTGTATGTACAATTGTAAGATAATAATTGTTGTGAAACGGAGGGATCCATAAAAACTTTATATTTATTTTGAAAATAAAAACAATATTTATGATCCAACTTTAAATTCTGAATAAATTAAAAAGAGTGATTTTAATTCTCTGATTATCTTCACCTCCCAAACTGAAAGAGTCTATTAATATGGGCAGTCTAAATTTGATTTTAAATTTTGTATCAATTAAAATATTTTTTCTATAATTTAAATTTAGAACGTCCATATTAGATCTATATTATTTAAATATGATTAGCTCCCTCTACTCATTTTTAATGAGTAGAGAAACCAATTCACCTTTTGAAAATGTTATTGCTGATTTAACACTACGCATTAGTCAAGGCAAATGGCTTTGTCAACTTAAGTATAGGATCTCGAGTTCAAATATGTGATTAAGATAATAAATACTCAAATCTGACAAGTCAAATGGCCATATCAAAATTATATTTATACTTCAGATTTTTTTTTAAAATAATTATTGTTGAAAAATTTAAACCAAAATTAATTATTTTTACATCATTTAAAAGTTCATGTGTATTTTTTGTCCAAAACAAAAACATTTAGTACATGATGAACTTTTGACAAAATCACATGTGTAATTTTGACCCTTAACCTTATAAATTATGTAATAGCTTCTTTCCCCATATGTCTTCATAATCTTAAACTATAATTATTTTGTAATGGAGGTATTACAAGACATACTTATCTTCTATAGAAAGTTCAAAGGACCGTTAATAACATATAATTACATAATTCATTGGTTTCTTTAGAGTCGAATAAAAATGAAAATAAGAATATGACAGTTGTCGAAGCTTCGACATGTTAATTTCTTCAAATACTGACTTGCCTAACAATACACTGAAATATAAAATTTAATATAACAATGTTAGTTAAATTGTAAATTGATCGACTCAGTGCATATTATGAATCTTGGAGTAAGTCAACTCATTCTTCAAAGCTTGAATGGTGAACTTGGATGTGTTGGTGAGTTAAACTTGTGATTTTGACAACAATAGTGTGAACTGAATAAAACTCAAGTAAAAAACTTTAGGCCTTTGTATATGTCAAGCCAGATGTAACGTTGAATGAATAAGCTGATTACTCATGATTATACAGTATTTTGAAATCAAGCTTTTATTTTCAAGTGGAATAAAGTAAAGTACCCTCCAATAAAATTGGAGACTTCTACGTTCCGGCGATGTAATAATATGTCCGAAAAGAAATTTTCAAATAGCCAGATAAACACAACAAATTTAAGGAAAAAATATAATATTCATACAGAGGCTTTAATTGCTTACAATTTGGTCTAAAGCCTAAATATAGCCAACATTAACAGTAGGAATATAATTTAGATTATCTTTATTGCTAACAACATCACAATAATTTCATTTTGTTACAGAAATGTCGAACTATTTAGATTATTATTGTTGTTTGTATAGACCAAATTTTAGTAATATAACTTATCTTCGTACAAAAATTATAAACTATAAATATATACACATATCTCTTTCAAAATATTTATATTTGTTGTTAGAAAAATTTATATATAATTAAAATCTAGAACATTTTATTTATGGTTCAGATTTACAATACCAGCACTACTGTATTATCCTTTGGAAAGAAAAAAGAAAAAAAGAAATCGCTCTTGTTAATAACTAAAAAGTCCCCAAAATAATTAAACAATTCTGAAGTTCCATGATATATCTAACAGTGAGTTATTTTAGCTGTGTAGTTACCAAAATTTCCTGTGTTAATTTGAAAGAAAAACAGAAGGGAATATTGAGGGTTTGCACTCTGCTAATTTACACATCTCTCTCGCCTCCATTGCTCTATCTTCATCACGTTTGACTAGGTATTTATTTTTACTCTTTCCCTCTCAACCTGTCAATTCGTCACTAGTGACCACTTGTCTCATTTAAGCTGTGATCCTTTTTTGTCATCACTTTCTTTGCTGGTGAATACTTTTTCTGGTGTCTTTTATAATTTAAATGTTTGATATTACATGCAGAAAAGTAGAAAATATAAGTTCGTCTCGGAAACGACAATTGTTTTCTTCCTTGGCCATCACATGCTTGAGATAATGCATTTCCCAATAATTCTAACACTATTGACATCCTTGTATCAGTGAGGCCACACAAGCACTTGATACGATATAGCTTCACCAAAAATGAAAGTTTAGAGTATTTATTACAACCTAAATAAAAAAATATTTTGGTAAAAAATCAAGGATTTAATTGACAAGAAATGAAAGTTTAAAGTTTTTAATGGAACCTAGATACAATGACTTATCTGCTTCCATCATAAGGTCAAAAAAATTCTTAACAACTTCGTTTTGGAAAAACACCAAGTCTGGTCTATCAATGCCTTCTTCGGTACCCATATTGTCACCTTGCATCCCCGAAAGCATCACGTGCAACATAATTGACGAGATCTACGTGATTGTTGATCTGCATTCCAACCTAAGACATTGTAACAACGTTTTCACCAACATCATCATCTTCCTTACCATGCACCCACATAAGGTGTAATTGGATGGGAATCATTTTACTATGAGATGCTCTAACACAACATTTCTTGGGTGCCACTTTTTAAATTTGCTTTTCAAACAAGCATAAACTATTTGATTATTAACACTTGAGCGGTTGAAAGCAAAGCCTAAGAAATGGTTCAAATCAGCCATATAGCGGGGGGACTTACGGTGCAAATTAATCCAAGATCTATCCATCATAAGGTTAAGAAATTATCAGAGAAGGGAAGAAGTTTCAACGAATGGTGCAAATGAAATAAAAGAATGGAAGGGCTTTTATTTGAAATTTCTAATGGTCAAACCATTAGTAGCTGTTGCTAACCACTATTAAAAATGCCACTAATATGTTTTTAATCTTTGTGAGTATGAGAACTTTGAATTTGGAGGAAAGTGTATTAATAGCTGTTTCTAACTGCTACCTAAACCACAACTAACGATATGATCGTTAGAATCAGCTAGTTGTGTGCGAGTGAGCTTTGTTTTGGAAATTTTGGACATATGTATTTTATTTTCTTAAAAAAAATTTCACATATTAGTGGTGATTGCAAACTAATACTAACATCACTCTGAGTGTTTTTTTAAAACAATTGCCAAGTATTTCTTAACATTATTTAAAATTTCAAACAAGAATAAGATGCTAACAACAAAATTTGAAACTTGTGCAATTGAAAAAAAAAGTAAATTAATTTCATAACAAAGTACGGTGATTCTAGCAACATTCAAAAAATCAAAATAAGTGTTCCATACATATAGTTAATTAAAAAACCTAATTCTAAGAAGGGGCCTGCTTGTTTGGCTGCGATCTTGAAGGACGATTATGAGGCTATTTAGGTGGTCGTGGAGGTAGTAGAGGGCGTAAATAGGAGCTGCATCATGGTTGACTCTTTGCATTATCTCTCCCAATGCATTGGTGGTGGTGTCCACCCAGCTTGATAGACCCTGGTAGACCTTCTCAGTCACCTCTGCCCAAACTCATTCGGTCAACTCACCCCGAACTCTCTTGGTCACCTCATCGGCAATCTTACTCGTCAGGTACTGGGTCACCTCCTCCCTTAGATTAGACTCGCTCCTAATAAGGTCAGTGGTTAAACACAGGGTCGAAGTTGTAGATTGAGTGTTGCTTACCTCACTATTCCTACCGTATACCGCCTTAGGTCTAGCTCCGAATCCCATCCCGTGGATGCAACCAGCATGCTTGTGGGGCCCTAAGGTGGCCATGAGCGAGGCAGTTGGATGTATATTATCTCCTTGCGACTCCCTCAGCTCTGCCTCTATTCGGTTAATTAAGCCTACACACACAACATATTTTGAACATTCAAATATAGAAAATATATTTTTAATAATCTAAACAAAAAATAAATAAATGCTTACAATATGCACTTCAGCCTCCGGAGAAGTTGCACTCTCATCAGCGTGCCTGTGAATAACCTTTTACATATGAAAATACATAAGCTTGTTGCCTTTCTTCGCAGCTTGATCCTCCTAAAAATTATAATAATATTTACTATTAATATGTAAAGAAAATTCATTATTAAATTTAATAAAAAAAATTCAATATTTCATACCATCTCTCCAAATTTAACAGAATATTACTTCGACCCGCTGTATGATGAATCTTCTGTTTCGACCAACTGACAACAACTTTCTCTGACTTTCTCTGTTAACGTAAAAAAATTGAATATATTTTCAAAAAAATATATTTTCCTAATGACGTAAATATTAATAAAATTATATTATCAATTATACCAATCTTTCAGCGAGCTCCTAAATTGTACGTATCTTTCTCACTAATCTGACTTGACTCTACCAAGGACCATTCTGATTACATCCTCATTCAGTGTGGTCCCATCCCCATTCTAATTGTGATACAGAGTCAACCTCCAGTTCTTCCAATTGTCACCCATATTTGACTAGGACCAATTTTTATGCGTATCCCTCACATCAAACTTTTTCTGCAAAATAAAATATTAATTAAAATTAAAATGTTATTCCTTTAATAATAAATAAACACCTAAATTTATTTAAAGTAAATTTAAACAACATTCACAATTTCATTCCATTCTAGGTCCTTCCTCTTTGCCCTATCTTCTTCCAATCAATCGTGTCAATTGGGTATCGCATGAAATTCCGCCAACATTGTTCAGAAGCCTAGTGCATAGTTGACCCCCTTGCCTTTAGGCTGTTTGGTCAGCAAGGTCTAGTCAACCTTCACCCTATACCCACCACTATGTAGGTTCTACACATTTTGAACCGTCAACCTTCTCTGGCTTGTGCTACTTTGCGGATCTGTAAGAATTTACACAATATAAATATATTATAACAAAATACTTTATAAGAGAAATTAACTTTTTCTAATAAAATTAGTAACAACATGAATTTTCTTACCCTGAACCTGTACTTCAAATCTTGTGGATCTACTGGACAATCATTTAGGCCACCTCGCATCAATATCTTCATCATTGTCCAGAAATTCCTTCATATCATCGATCGAAGGCATGCTGGGCGTGTCTAGCATGTTCTCATTCATGAATGGATGGAGAACATGGTCTGAAATCTCTTCTGTTAGAATCTTAAAATTTGATGAAGACTGACCCCATAGATAGCATAAGGCTATGTTTGGTTCAACGGAGGGCAGGGGAGGGGAGGTTCATTAAAGGCAGGTGAGGGTAGGGGAGGGGAGGTTATGAACCTTGTTTGGTTGTAATAGAGGTGAGGGAAGGGGAGGTATTTTAATAATTCTTGTTTGGTTCAGAATCGGAGGTGGGGGGAGCTAATTATAAGTTGACAATTATACCCTTATCATTTTATTTGGATTTTTATTTTTTCTTTTATAATATTTACATCAAACTATTTCCCAATCTTTTGTTGAAAAAACTATTTCCTTAATTTTGAATTTCAAAAATTTAATTATAATTAGAATAAATTTTGCCCAAAAAAAAAAAGCAAAACTCAGCCGCATAAGGAAGACAATTTATCAGCCATATCTTTTTTTTTTATGCAAAAAAGAAACACCTCAACTAGTTCTTATGGGTTTATTGTACCCATTGCAATCCCGTGAAATTAGGTCCCTCATATCCTGAGAAGCTTCGCTACAGAAATGAAACCCCATGGCTGCCGATAATCCCATTTTAGCCAACAAGTCAGCTGGTCCATTTGCCTCACAAGGAATGTATGAAATCGCAGCCTTCTTCGCCATTTTACAAGCATATCAGCGATGTCTTTTTCACATTTTCATCATTAAACCACTATACAAATAAGATTTTTTCCCATCATTTTATTTAGACGAGAGAAATTCCAGAACAAGGAAACAGAGATTTAAAACAGTGTCGCATATTCTTCATCATCATATTACTGCACATAAATGATAAGAAGAAAGATGACTGAACTACGGGAGTGAAAATGGCAGCGATCAACCACAAGGGTGTCGGCGGTGGCGGTGATAGAGGCTGCGGCGGCTAGAGAACCAAGTGGCTGCTACAATCGACAAGGATGGGAGGAGAGGCAGAAGTGGCTGTGAGATGTGAAGACGATGAAAACGGAGAAATGGGATTTGAGTGGCGAGGGTAGGACCGGAATATTGTAAAGACAATGTGGGCAATTTTGTCAAACTAGGGGAACAAGCTTCTCAACCCTCCAAAAAACCCCGATTTGGGGGATAAGTAAAAGGAGGGGAGGGAAGCACATACGGACAAAAATTCATCCCTCCCCTCCCCCTCATTTTTTGAACCAAACACAAATTCTCCTCCCCTAACCCTCCCTTTCCCTCTCCTCCCCTTAAAAAAACCCCAACCAAACATAGCCTAAGTAAATAGAATGTAAGTTACCTTTGAATTTAATGAGTAAAATCTGTTAGGTAACAAATCACTATCGCTAGAGCTAGAGCCTATCGCTAATAAGAACAATAGCAAATAAAGACTTAGAAATAACAAAGTTAATATCTATCGCTAAGTCATTCACTATCGCTAAAGAAATACCCTATCGCTAGAAGTTCATTGAGAACATTGATAAATGAAAGAAAGAACAACTAGCAGAAATATAAACCAAGTCCTTGAGCTAATAAAATCAGCTAGCAATAATAGGTTGAGCTATCGATAACAGAATACCTCAGATAATAAACATTCTGATAGCTAGTGCCTGAGCAAATAAGTTAACTAGCGATAACATAGATACTAGCGCTAACAGTTTTATCTATCGATAGTAGGATACTTGGAATTACTTTTGAATATCCATATAACAGTATCCTTAAGCTAATGAGCAATCAACTAGCGATAATGGAATTAGCTATCGATAGAGAATGCTTTGAAAATACTTTAGCTGGTATATTGTCTCTATCTCTTTGAGCTAATGAAATACCCTATCGATAATATCCACTGCATGAGTATTTGTTTCAGCCAACATCTTAAGTGCAGGACTCACACTGTCAAGATAGCGATAGCCAAGGGAGCTAGCGCTAATGAAAAAGCTAACATGAAAGTACAGTGGCAGGTAGCAGCAGGATAACGTTACTCACAGTCTCTGTCTCTCTTATCTTATCCTCTGCAAAATCAGTTGAAGCATGAAAAGAAAGAAAAGGTGCTAACGGCTAGTTCTCCAAGTCTCCAACGGATAGAAAAGGATTCCACCATATATAAAGACTTGAAGACATCTGAATAAGAAGTGAAACAAGTGAGGGCACATACGACGCATCTACATGAAAAAGTGATACGAGATGAAAAGAGGCTCTGCCCAGAGTATTAGATATATTTCAGTGAGCCCAGAAATGATGAATCAATTGAGTTAGAAAAGTAGAGCTAGAGCTCACATTGTCAGATTGATAAGCTCTAGAATTATAGTTTCATCATATATTCATTTGCACTTAAGTGTTTATCAAAATCAGTTCATTAAGTGAACGTATCTATTGAAATCCTCTTCTGTTTGAGGTTGTTCTGAAAGCTTGGTGCTTTAAAACAGGGATATTACCTTACAGGTAGTAAGGGGGAGTGTTTAGAGGGACTCTAAAAACTCTGTAAAGGTTGGCAAGTGAACCTGTGCTCATAAAACCTGTGGTAGGCTTCTCTTGTGCCCGGTTTAAACAAGAAAGTAGTGGAAATCTCAGGTGGAGCCTGAGGACTGGATGTAGGTCTGGGTTGACCGAACCAGGATAAACTCTGTGTGCATTATCTCTTCACTTTCCTAGCTCCCAGTATATTTTACTTACGTTTTCTTTAAAGCACTTCATGGTTTGAAATATTCACAGTGATAAACCTAAAAGGATTTTAAAGATTATCATTACTTGTGTTTTGTTGATAGAAAATAAAAGCTTTTATTCTGTCACCCAATTCACCCCCCTTTTGGGTGTCAGCCAGCACTTTCATTTGGTATCAGAGCAGGTCACTTGCTTAAAGGATCCAACAATCTCAAGTGAAAAGATCATGGCTGAGTTTGGGTACAACTTGTTTTCTGAAGGTTTTGATCATACCATTCCACCTCTTCTTGAAAATGTTGATTTTTTGTTTTGGAAAGCAAGAATGAAGAGGTTTATAAAATCATTTGATTATCACATGTGGAATGTTGTCATAAATGGTTTTGTTTTCAAACCTAGAAAGGATTGGACTGAAAAAGACAAGAAAATGTTTTCATTGAACATTAGAGCAATGCAAATTCTGCATAAAAGCTTAACTGAAAATTATTTTCAGAAAATCAAACTTTGCTCTAGTGCTAAAGATATTTGGGATACACTTGAATCTATGTATATCACTAATCATCTTGTTGAAACTGAAAGTGTTGACAGCTCATCTGAATTTCAAAGTTGCATATCTATGGTTGATGAGCAATTGGAAGCTAAAATTGAAGAAGGAGAGATCATAGAACCCTTCCAAGATTCAATCAACACAAAAGGATAAGAAAAGGATGACTGCCAAGAGCTCTACCTGGACGAGTCTGATCAATCATTCTCTGGAGCTCAAGATGCAGCTATGGTATACAGTTCCAATTTCTATGTCTTTGAGAAAAACAATTTTGATTTGCATAAAGATGATTTACTGCCTATCACTGATCATATTTCAAAGAGTAAAAATGCTTTAAAACATGCTGGAAAATATTTTAGGAAGAAGGAACATACAAATCCATTTTTATACTCATTTGGCCATCACAATAATTGCATAAAATCTCATGTTGAACATCATTCTATTATTTGCTATTATTGTGGTAAATCTGGTCATATTTCTCACACATGTAATATTAGAAGAAATTCAAATGTGAGAAATAAATTTATTTGGGTTCCAAAAGGACATGTAAGGTCCAAGACTAACAATGAAGGACCCAAATATAAATGGGTACCAAAATGTCCATCTAGTGCTTTATGTATGCAGATTAATTCTAGAAGAAATGGATATCATGGTACAAAGTCAATAGAGAAGAATCCGAGAGTTTCTCATGCATCAATAAAGGGATCCACAGAATCCACATATAAAAGGAGAACTCTAGGAAAAGCCACTGCTGCAACTTCTTGTTCAAATCATAAGAAACAGTAGATAGCAACAAGAAGAGCGTGTTCCACCTCAAGAATGAGCTACCACAAAGTGCCATTCAATTATCTTGAGGTGAACAAGAGAAATAGAATTCTCCATTCATCAAGTAGAAGATTCTTGAATTCTGTTTCTCGTGAGAGATATCTGCAACCCAAAGCTAAGCATGCTAGAACCACTTGGGTAAGCAAAAGTACTTCTTCAAATGCCTAAGGTAGAGGTATATCAAGGGTAAAATCTCCTTCACTATCATCAGTAATATGTATATTGAGATTTTACACTTTGCAATCCTAGGAATTGGCATTGAATTCTGTATTGGAGAAAATTGCAAAATATCTCCAATGCTCATAATCCAACTCTTATACAAATGCATATTGATTTGAAAAGGAATATATCTATATATATCTTTGTGCATGTAGTCATGATTAATTCATTATGCTCAACTATCTTAAATTGATTACATCTTTTGAAGCATATGAATTATGTTGATACCTACGAACTAACCATTAGCAGATCCATATGAATTTGGATACTAAAGAAAAGAAAAGAATTATAGTTCTGTAGGTAACAAGGAGAGAAAGCTTCAAGACTATGATCTATATTCAAATCTTCTCAAGTCTTGATGAGATGAACTTTATGCTTGGATTTTGGTGGAGAACCTGTAAAAGAAAATATCAACATCCTTTCTGCCTAAATCAAGCTACTGCATGAGCAAGCTCAGACTGATCAATCGATAGTGAAATTCACTATCGCTAGCATACGCAGAACAGAGCTAAGATTGAGTTGATTGCCATCAAGAGCTCTATCGATAGCAACTCTCATTACGGATAGCAATCTTCTGCATAGTCAAGTACAGTTATGGTGATATCATTCTTATCCTATCTTGAATAAATATAATTATGTTTGGATAATGAATGATTGTTTCTTTTCATTAGCAATCAATCTTTGAACTATCTGACAGATTGCTATATGATTGAAAGGTTGGAACTGTGTATAGTATTATCTTATGTGGAATCTATGAAATGCACAATTCAAATTTGCTTAAATTTCAACTCAGCATGCTTATAAAATTGCTATGCTATAGAGACAATATTTGAAGCACAAAGCAATCACTCTCATGCTGTTATTTGCATGATGTTAAATATCTCATCTGATCTTTCATACATCAAAATTTTGACTTCTTGTTGTAGATGTCAAAACATATTGTTACCACTCTGATTGATTAATATCAATCATGTTTAATAAATTTTTTTTTAAAATGTCAAATCTTAAGTTTTGCAACATTGACCCATCGATAGCAAGTTCCCCTATTGATAATTGTATGCAGGACAAAGCTAAGTTTGAGCAAAGATTGCCATCGCTAGCTAAAATCAATATCGATAGCAAAGTCAACTATCGATAGATGAAACTTGGAAGGAGTGAGTGAAAAGCCCAAGTCACTTGCTCAGCGTGGGATCATGCCTGCTAGCGATAGCAGCTCTTACTAGCGATAGCAAGTCACTTAACAGGTCAGAATGCGAAACGTTAGCTGATACACCCCATTAAAGGTAAAACCCTAAACCCTAAAACTTATAAAGCTGGATCATTTGCATTTGCATTCATTATTCATCTGCATTTTCTCTTCTACTCCAAAACTCTCTGAGCATTCCAGCATTCATTTGCTTCTCAAACTCCTCTCATCTCTCAAAACCTAAACCCGAAAAATGGCCAGAACGAAATTTCCAAATGTAAGTGATATTGAGGCAACCTCTAGCGCTAAACCCTCGTCTTAATCCGCTAGCAAGAGGTCCAAAACCCAGAGAACTGTGTCATTCTCTAAAGAAGTGGTTGAATCAGGTTCCCAGCGTCAAAAGTGAACCTCCTCTGATTTGCCATACACAGAAGATCCCCTTGAAGCTCCAAGCGCTCTTTTTGCAGAACGAAAAACCCTAGATAGGACTACAGTCTAGGTGAATTTGGAGTATTTCAAGCAGAATAGTTTCGACTTGGATGCCTGGCTATTTCCTTACAAGAACTGGCTCAATATTAAGAATGACTATAATGAGGAAGTATTGAGGTCATTTTACTCAAGCATGAAAGCTAAGCCAGAATATAAGAAAAAGAAGCTGGTCAATATTGTGTTTGAGGCGTCAGTAAGAGGAAGAGGAATCTCTTTTAACTGGTTAGCAATCAACAAAATTCTGGGGATATTTGAAGTAGAGTACAACAAGTGGTATTCCCCTGAGCCTTGCTCCAAAGAAGAACTCGAGGAGATTTATGAGACAGACTCTAATAAGCCAGCCAGTATGCCTGTGGTCAACAGAATCTTGCATTATGTTTATACCAGACTAATGACTCACAAGGCAGGGAATTTCAACAGCTTTCCCAAGATAGACAGTCCCTGGCTGCCCAACCTGATTTCAAAGGTTCCTTTAAATCCAGGGCAGTTGGTATCAATGGAGCTTCACCGATTCCTATCTGACAAATCAGCCAAAGCTCCTCTCCCATATCCTCAGCTCATGTCCTATATCCTAGAGTTCTCAAAGATCAAATCTGTAGGAGAAAGAGACAACAAAAATTGCAGATAGCTGACCATTACCATACTCAGAAAGATGGGAATTCCTGTTAACCAAATGGTGCTGGTTCTGGTTCAGAAGCTTCTCATGCTCCTTCCACATCAGCTCAATCTCAGTCTCCTGAAGAAGAGACTCAATCTCAAAGGACTCCTCCTTCTGCTCCTTCTGTTGCCAAAACTTCTATTCCCTCCAAAGACGCAATTGAAGAAATTGTCTTCAGGGTCTCTGCTGAATTCAACCTTGCCTTAGAAGCTCAGAAAGCAGGATTAATGAAGCCCATTCAGGAGCTACAGTCTCAGGTGAAAAATCTGGAAGAGCATCTATGCCTCGTCCCTGAGTATGTCAAACAAAGAGCAACAGCTTCTCCCTCAGCAGGTACTTCATCCCATCATCATTCCCCTCTCCATTTTCACTCACCCTCTTATTCCTCTCTACAACACTCACCTACGACCCCTACCAGTTCTTCTCTTCATCTATCTTATTACCCCTTTCCTCCCACCTTCAAACATCCTAGCTCTTCCCCTAGCCACCATTCACAAGACCAAACACCTCCATCTCCACCTTCACCACAAACAAAAATCCCAACACCACCAGAAACTCCTACAGCTAATCCTTCCCCTAGCGCTAGTCCACAAACACAAGCCTCACCTTTCTCAACTACCAAAGTCCCCACGCCATCAGCAACCCCTATCGCTAGCCCCATCCCTAGCGATAGCATCCACACTTCACCACCTATACAGCCAACCTCTATCGCTACCACTGCCTCAAGCTCTCCTTCTCTCCCCATCTCTTCCCAAATTCCTAACCAACCCTCCTCTCCTACCCCTGCCCATGATGATGACAAAAAGGGGGAGAATCAAAGGGACGCAAATGTGGCAGAAGAAGGCTTAGTGGAGGATGCATCTGATGAGGAAGAAAATGCCACAATCATTCCTCCTGATAATGAAGCGCAAGAGAAAGATATGAGCATGGCCATGGTTCTATATGAAGGGGAGTATCAACCAGTTTCTGTAAATCTGCTTCCTTATTATATTCAGCGAGCACAAGAGCTGCATGAGGAAGTTGAAGAATTTTTAGAAAGATCTGCTCAATCTCAAAAGGAAAGAGAGGATAGAGATGCAGCAAGAACAGAAACTGAAAAAGAAAAAGAAATGGATCCTATTCAGACTTCTTCCCAGAACCTGGAACTTAGTGGGAAAGAGAAAGCATCAGAGGTCCAGTCTGTTCCTAAGAAAATAAGGATCAAGAAATCTGCTCCTAAACCCCCAGAAAAGAAATCCAGGGAATCTAAAGGGATTGTGATTGAAGAACCCAAGTCAGCCCCCAAGTCATCAAAGAGAAAAGCAATACCAAAGGGGAAAGGAAAATCAGCTAAACTTCCACCTAAGAAGAAACAGAAAAAGCAGACTTTTCTTGATAAAATGTTGGAGAAAATCAAGCCTCCCTCTCCTCCAAAGAAGAAGAAAGTTTCTGCTAAGAAGAAGAAGAAAGCTGAGGTTGAGATTGATCCTGAAATCTTGGAAGAACCTTCAACTGACTCTAGGAGAATAAGCAGTGAGTCTGGGGATTATGACCTTGACACATCAAACTGGAAAGATGATTCTGAGTCTAACTGAAGCCTGAATCATTCCATAAAGCCATTCTCATTTACATCATACATAAATTGCAAATTTATCAGTATTATAGTTCGATAAGTTTGTGTTTTGGTATTTCCTTCTGCAAAATGTACCTTGTTCTGAATATACTTATATCAGATGCTCTGTACATGCATTACCATTATTCTAGTCTGATATATGCTTATGCTGATATAAATGATTATGCTCTGAAAGTGCTTTAATGTAAATATGCTTATGTTTTGTCATCATAAAAAAGGGGGAGAATGTTAGAATCTTAAGTTTTGATGAAGACTGAGCCCATAGATAGCATAAGTAAATAGAATGTAAGTTACCTTTGAATTTAATGAGTAAAATCTGTTAGGTAACAAATCACTATCGCTAGAGCTAGAGCCTATCGCTAATAAGAACAATAGCAAATAAAGACTTAGAAATAACAAAGTTAACATCTATCGCTAAGTCATTCACTATCGCTAAAGAAATATCCTATCGCTAGAAGTTCATTGAGAACATTGCTAAATGAAAGAAAGAACAACTAGCAGAAATATAAACAAAGTCCTTGAGCTAATAAAATCAGCTAGCAATAATAGGTTGAGCTATCGATAACAGAATACCTCATATAATAAACATTCTGATAGCTAGTGCCTGAGCAAATAAGTTAACTAGCGATAACATAGATACTAGCGCTAACAGTTTTATTTATCAATAGTAGGATACCTGGAATTACTTTTGAATATCTATATAACAGTATCCTTAAGCTAATGAGAAATCAACTAGCGATAATGGAATTAGCTATCGATAGAGAATGCTTTGAAAATACTTTAGCTGGTATATTGTCTCTATCTCTTTGAGCTAATGAAATACCCTATCGATAATATCCACTGCATGAGTATTTGTTTCAGCCAACATCTTAAGTGCAGGACTCACACTGTCAAGATAGTGATAGCCAAGGGAGCTAGCGCTAATGAAAAAGCTAACATGAAAGTACAGTGGCAGGTAGCAGCAGGATAACGTTACTCACAGTCTCTGTCTCTCTTATCTTATCCTCTGCAAAATCAGTTGAAGCATGAAAAGAAAGAAAAGGTGCTAACGGCTAGTTCTCCAAGTCTCCAACGGATAGAAAATGATTCCACCATATATAAAGACTTGAAGACATCTGAATAAGAAGTGAAACAAGTGAGGGCACATACGACGCATCTACATGAAAAAGTGATACGAGATGAAAAGAGGCTCTGCCCAGAGTATTAGATATATTTCAGTGAGCCCAGAAATGATGATTCAATTGAGTTAGAAAAGTAGAGCTAGAGCTCACATTGTCATATTGATAAGCTCTAGAATTATAGTTTCATCATATATGCATTTGCACTTAAGTGTTTATCAAAATCAGTTCATTAAGTGAACGTATCTATTGAAATCCTCTTCTGTTTGAGGTTGTTCTGAAAGCTTGGTGCTTTAGAACAGGGATATTACCTTACAGGTAGTAAGGGGGAGTGTTTAGAGGGACTCTAAAAACTCTGTAAAGGTTGGCAAGTGAACCTGTGCTCATAAAACCTGTGGTAGGCTTCTCTTGTGCCCGGTTTAAACAAGAAAGTAGTGGAAATCTCAGGTGGAGCCTGAGGACTGGATGTAGGTCTGGGTTGACCGAACCAGGTTAAACTCTGTGTGCATTATCTCTTCACTTTCCTAGCTCCCAGTATATTTTACTTACGTTTTCTTTAAAGCACTTCATGGTTTGAAATATTCACAGTGATAAACCTAAAAGGATTTTAAAGATTATCATTACTTGTGTTTTGTTGATAGAAAATAAAAGCTTTTATTATGTCACCCAATTCACCCCCCTCTTGGGTGTCAGCTAGCACTTTCATCTTCTTCCTTTACTCAAAGACATTCCTCCTCTATCTAGTACTGCTCCTTCTCCTTAATATCTTACCTTCAGCGCTGTTAATTTGCTTGTATCTCATTGGCCTCTTGTCTTTCTTGCATCCATTGTTGACTCTGTACATGATTTGTGAGAGATTTCACTGATAAAGATAGAGAGGGTCGAGTGATGACTTAAAGAAAGGAAAAAAGGACAAACACAGTGCTTTTATAAAAAAATGTACACAGAGAACCACACGTCATTTTCTTTAAAAGACCTCTTGAAAAGTCACGAACCTTTTAACATGAAGGATTAGTGGCCTAACTGCCACTAAAATGCATTTCCAATAGATGCATCATTAATTCCCACTTTGAATCAGCGGCGGTTAAGATTTAAACTGCCACTAACTGAACCCCAACCACCAATAACGTAAAGGCCGTTATTTTCCAGCGGTTTTTGTGACCAAACCGCTATTAATTACACACCATTATATTTCGCACCACGTTGGCGCCAAATGGTGCCACATTAGTGGTGGTTCGACCACACAAACCGCCACTAACTTCTGCCACTAATAATGCTCTTGGTCAAACTATCACCATTAGTGGCAGTTTATGACATAAACAACAACTAATGTGCATTTACTAGTGGTTTCCACCAACTGTTAGTAATTTAACTGCCAGAAAATCTTGCCTTTTTGTAGTGTACCACCTGATTTCTCTCCCTCCCACTTCATTTCTCCCAAAATCATCATGGAAAAGCACACAAAAAAACAAGAAACAAGACCCACCACCAAATCCATCTTCTCTCCTGAACCTTAACCCCTTATACACACTGATTGCACCTGATTATTTTATGTTTCTAACCACTAATTTTGGGAAATTAACACTTGTCCTAGGCTAATACATGGTTATTTAGGCACATTTACATTTAGAGTTCCAATACATTGAGTTAATTGCATTTTTATGCTAAATTGAGCATTTTAAGGTTTAAACTCATGCATTTCTGATTTATGGACTTGGGATATTACAATTTGTGCTTAAATTTGTCATTGTAGGAAGTCATGTTGAAGATGTGCCCGAATTCCAAAAATTACAGTTTAGTGCTCGAATTTCAGAAAATACAACTAAGTCCCATGGCACTGCATATCTCAACTGGACAAGGACAAGTTGGGCAATTTGGGAGATTAAAGGAGGGCAAAGATGGAATAAAAATTGTTGGGTTCATTTCTATATTTTTTTAAATAAAGATTAAATGAGTGAGGGTCCCGTTTGGAAGCTTATTTGGGTATCTAGCAAAAACCCTTATATTGTGGGCTTAATTTTCATCAACCAAATAGCCCCTTACCTCCTTTTAATACCTAAATCTGCCCAGACCCAAGAGAACATACAGAACCAGCACGAACAGCCACCATCTTCATCGCAAGAGCTTCACCATCGTCACTCACCTTCTCCCATCATCACCGTCGGCACTATCACCATCAACCATCTCCATCTCCTCCACAAGGCCGGCGGTTTCCACCTTCCTCAGCCATTTTTGACGCCATATCCACCATCATTACACAGCCACCATTAACGCCTCCACCATCACATTCGGCCACACCATCTCATTGATTCCTCCATCTCTTTCACCCAACGCCTTCAACATCTCCCATTCAGTTCCTTCTACATTCTCACACATGCCTTAATCCCACCTTCTTCACTCACGCATACACACATCCATTCATCGCCTCCTTCATCCCATTTGACGCATCACCCATTCCTCTCTTTATCTTCCATTCATAGCTCATTAATCTCCTTCACCATCTCCATTTTCCATCTGCTCATTCACCTCTCATGGAGCAAGAAGGTCAATTCATTAATTGTGGGCTCAAGGGGATGATTGGCTAGAGTAATTGGGGTTCCATGGTGGCAACAATGCAATTAGAGCTTCAATGCTTTATTAAGGGTGTTCTCTTGCTTCTTTTGTTTCTAGATTATGTAATTGATGTAGATTCCTAATTATTTCTTCTTGATATGTAATCTTGGAACATGAGATATTATGATTTCTATTTTTAGAGGTAGATTTCCTTTGGGTTATGTATGTAATTTAGCGATTGCTTTTATATGCATAAACTTTAGTGTTAATCACTTGGCATAATGCAATTTGATGTGGTAGCATTGATTATCTACTTTGGATCGCTAGATTGGATTAATGCATTTGCTTCTTGCATTTAGCATTAGACACTAGGTCCATTCTTGAAGGGTCAATTATACCTTCAAGAGGAGACTCATTGTGTGTTGTCAAGGGTTTTCACTACCAACCGATTTTCTAACAATTGCCTAGTTGACTAATTGTGCATTAGTAACTAGGTCAATTGGACTTAGGCGATTGCCTTTGGTTTTTAACATTCGGTCTTGGATTTTGAACTTCCAATTCATTTGAGAAGCTATGAAGATTGCAAAGTTTTCACCAAGAACCCATACCATTAAAGAGTTTTCAAACTACTTTTCTTTGCTTTCCTAACTCTAAAAAGCCAAAAGCAAGTCAATTTACATTTCTTAACTCAACTATCAAAAACATCATTTCAATGACAAAACCCCGGTTTTAATCGCTTTCTTCATGCATTTAGGTTAGTCTAGGCATCAAAATAATTTGACTCCTTTGAGAGACGACCCGAGGTTGAGCCACTTTGCTCAAGCCTTGGTTTCACATATTTTCTTGCATTTGACCCCGAGGTGCACCATTCCGACAAAGGTCAAATCAATGGCGCCGTTGCCGGGGAGTCAATTTTGACTCCCTAGGCTAACTAAGTGTCAGTTGGGCATTGACAAGGGGTTTTTAGGTTTTTAGGATAGGTTTAGGTCATTTAGTTGCATTTAGGTAGTTAAGTAGTTGTAGGTTGCATTAACATTGCATAACTTTTGAAAATCTAAAAATATTGTGCTCTTGTATGTTCTTGCTATTTGGTCACTGCATATTGGTGTATTCCTGGCATTCTTGCACTACTCTTTGTGATTTGTGTGACTTGTTGCTGCTAGGTGTGTTTGCTATTGAATTGTTGTGTGAATTGTGTGCGTTGCATACCAAGAATTTGATATATCACCAATTTTTCAAAGCAAACCACTCAACAAAGTCATTTTCTCCTATTGGGACTTGTTGAGACCATTTCCCACTATTTTTAAACTCAATTGCAAGATCTTGGTGTTCAAGTCCACTTAGAAGTGCACTTTTGGGCGTTTTGGCGTATTGGTGTCCAAATTTGATTCTAGGCTTTTTCCAAGTGATTTGATATTTTTCTCAAGTCCCTTTGACATATGTAAACATGTTTTGATCATTGGGGGATTACATTAGCCTAGAATTAATTGAGGACTTTTTGCAACTTAATTCAAACATTTAGTGAACCTTTTAGAATTGCATTGGAAATTTTGAGAAAAACCCAAAAATTTCGTGTGCCCTGTTTTGCTACTGTTTTGGACATGTTTGGATAGGTGTATTGCTGCTATTCTCACACCTAAACTTGTTTGATTGGTTTGGTTGCTCAATTTTGTGGTTTGGAGTCAAATTTGGTGGTTATTTGCACCTTGAACGGTCAAATTTTACATTTCAACCCACTTTGCTCTCAAAACCATTTCTCCAAGTCATTTTTAGTGTTTTGAACTTGTTTGGATCATTTTTGCAAGCTTTTAAAGCCAAATTCTCACTTTTGCAACTTTGGCCCATTTTCAAGAACTACTTTGTGCATTTTTGCAACCCAAGTGGCCATATTTGATTCTAAGCATTTTTCAAGTGGTTTAGCATTTTTCCTAAGTCCCCCTAACTCATTTAAACTTGTTTTGATCATTGGGAAAGATTAAAATGGCTTAGAATTAATTGAGGACTTTTTGCTAGAATTACTGCACATTTCGCTGCATATTTTTCTGAACTTTGCTGCAACTTGTGCAGCCACATTGCTGCAGTTTTGCAGCCGCATTTGTGCAATATTTGTGCTCAAAGTAGCCTACCTTTTGCTGCTCAAATTAACCTCATTCTACTGCAATTACAGCAGCCATTTCTGCTGCATTTCAGCAGCTTTTCTGCTGTATTACAGCAGCTGTTTCTGCCGCAATTTCAGCAGCAATTGGTGCTGGTTTTTCTGTGTTCAGTTGCTGGTTTGTGCGAGTTTAGTCGCTGGTTTGTGCAGAAAATTGCAACTGATTTTTTTTTGTCTCAAATTGAGCTCGTTTGCTGTGATAATTTGTACTCCCTTGCTGTCAAAATTTTGTGCTAATTGCTCCCTCATGTTGCCTTCATTTGCTGCAACTTTTATCACCATTTTGCTGCTGTTTCTTTGCTGGTTGGTTCTGATCTGAATTGGCTGTAATGTTGCTAATTTCTGCCCAAAATTGTTGCTGAATCTGATTCCATTTTGCTGCAAATCGCTGTTGAATTTTTGCTGCAAATCATTGTTGATTTTCACCACGTGTTGTTGTCATATTGTTGCTGTTTTGCACTGTGTTGTTGCTGAGAGTTTGCTGCTATTTTTGTCACTGCCACTTTGCAAATTTGTTGCTGCAGATTTGCTATATTTTTGCAGCAGAATTTTACTACCAATTGCCACTGAATTGCTGCATCATATGTTGTCTAAATTTTGCTGGCATTTTTTGAATTTTGCTGTGATAAGTTGCTGAAATTCGGTGCTGCATTCAATTCAGTTTTGGTTGTTATTGAATGGTGTCTCGCTTAATTATAGTCAATTGTGCTATTGCGTTTAGTTTAGCTGATTTGTTTGGGTCTTCTGCATTTTTTTTGGTGCACAAATTAGAGTAAAATTTGCAACTTAGCTGTAAAATTCCTTTTCCGAACACTGATTTTGTGAACACTGAATTTTGCAACTGTGAACACCAATTTGCACTTGCTGGAGATTCATGATTTCTTGTCCAGATTTGAGTGGAATTGTTTCAGCTTGTATTTTTCATCATTTTGGAGCCAGGGACATCATATAGACAACTTGATTGTTTTCCAAACTTTGCTTTTCATCACTTGAATCAAATTTCTAAATGCTTATTCATTGCCGGACTCATGTTGTGCTTGACTTCATTGATCTATCCTCATTGAGATTGCTGTCCAGTTTTGAAATTTTTGCCCAGAAAATTTTAAGCTTCGATATCCTAATGTTTTGGGCCATTCTAAGCAAGTTCAATAGCTATGCTATTGGGTGTAGGTGATTTTGACCAAATTTCATCGTCTAAGGCACTTTTTCAATTTTTCTTTATTTTCTGTTATTTTTCCATAACTTAGGGTAGTTGAGTTTTTATTCTTCTTTTTTATTTTTTTCCTTGTTTTGTAGGTTGTTTGAGCTTCATTTAGATATGATTGCTTATTAGATTATGGATGGCTACACACCTTGTGTTTTGATTGAATTGCTCTCATTTGCTAAGTGTTGATGTGTGATGTTTGCTAATTGAACTTGAGATTTTACATAAAAGAAACTAGCTTGTGTGCATTGCCTTTTGGACATTTTGTGTAGGATTGTCCCCTTAGACAAGATCAATAGGCTTTAACCATGGAAGAGGCACTTTCTTCATTTAGGAATGAGTTTTCTAAAGAGATCAACAACATAATGACCTCTCTCAATTCTTTCTCCAAGTCCTATGAATCACCATGTAGGGATCCACCTTCACCTTCACCAAATCATCATCCATACTTCAAAGATCCCACGCCACCAAATTACCATCCATACCATGAACCATACTCTCAACCGTGTCCTTCATCATATCAAGCCCCACCATATCAGTCATACCAAGAACCATCTCCACAATTTCAATGGCTGCCACCGCTTCGAGTCGAAGAATACCCTCCATCCCAGCCTTGCCCACCACCATTTCACCATTCATACCAAACTATATACCACCCACCACCACGTGAGCCCTCACCTCCACCCAAACCCATAACATCTAAACCAGCTGGGGTTGATGCTTTCTTCGACTACCCCAACATGGATGACCATACAAAAGAGCTTAAGAGGATGTATGCAGTGCATAAAACCCGATCCTTGGAATTGTATAGGAAGAAAACTGTATTTGGGCTCTCCAAACAATTGGAAGAAGAATTGGAAGATTTAGGGGTATACCTCAATGCATTTTATATGCATGTGCTTTGGAAAAGAACAGAAGGAAAAGAGGGAACCCCATGGCCATATGATTGTAAGAGTGAAGAGATTGAACAAGTGGTAGCCCAAGTGCAAGAGGATGCACTTTAAAGCATAAGTAATATCCCCCCTCTTTTAGAAGAGGTTTATCCGCTTCTTACTCCTGTTTTGGCTAGTGAGAATGATAGTGAGGTAGATGAGGAAATCATTGTTGAATCCCCTCACACGCCTAAAATTGAACATGATCACCATGATGCCATCATTAGTAGTACTACACTTGAGCATACCAATTGCAAGGTTGATTCTTCTTGTGATGATCATGTTACTCTCCCTAGTGCTAGCAATGTTAAGGATATAGAAAAAATTGATTGTTTGCCATGCACTTGTGATGAGCATATGAGCTGTATGAATTGCATTGATCAAAAGTGCCACTTGCTTGTTGAATTTCATGAGCATGCATTGCATGATACTAGGATTGCTGTAGTGACTGAGCATGGATCTTTTGAAAAAGTTGACTCTAGTTTGGGTGCCAATGTTGATGACAATTTTGAGAATGACCATTCTCTAGGACTTAGTGAATGCATGTGTTACATGATGTAGAGATACACACTTCTCTTTTATCCACTTCACACAAAAGTGAAGATAACAATGATGACTTGAATTTGATCACTAGTCCTCTGGTTGAGAAGTGCTTTCATGAGTGTTCCTATTCTCAAATCTTATCTTGTGATTTACCTCCTGACATACTTGAACTTGATTGTGATATGAATTGTGTGGACTTGATTGATGTTGTTGATGAGAAGGTAATACTTGCTTGTGATACTCTCATTGTTACAAACCATATTGACTTTGTCGTATCTAGTTTTGATAACTGTATGACCTTGGTTGATTTCCTTGGTTGTGAGAAGCACTTGCTATCAAATGTGCCCGATTCTAGACTTCTCACATTACATACACCACTTTGTCAATTCATTTGTGCTAATTCCTTCCATGGATTTAAGTATTTCGATTCATATGGTGTACTTGGTGTAGGTACTGCTACCTTTGTGTTGGCTAACTCTTTGCAGGCCTATCCTTTGGGAGTGTTTCATCTTGCCTATCAACCATCTTCACTTTTGGATGCCCTACTGATGGAGCCTAGACCACCACTAAGGAAGACGAAATCAACCCTCCTCTTGATTCTCCTCTCTAGTTACAAGCCGCCATGATCATAAGGTTGTCTCTCTCCTTTCCTTGTTCCTTGATTAAATTGATATATTATATTGAACAAGTGTGGGGGAAGGGACGTGCTAGTAGGTAAAAGGTAGATTTTACAATTCAATAAAATCCCTAGTCATTGTTGCGATGATTGCACTATACTTGCATCCATTGTTCCTCTCTGATTCTCAAACATCACCTCATGTTAATTGTACCATTATCTACTCTTCTCCCTCTTTGTGTAGGCGACGTGTATGCTCCAATCTAGAATTGACTTTATACTTTCCACTACATCTAGAGTTTGGTCAATTGATATTTGGTCATTTTAAACATTGAGGACAATGTTTTGTTCAAGTGTGGGGGGTAGATGCATCTTTGTGGTTTCTTTGCTTTATTTCCCTTGATTAGTGGTAACTTTAGGCAATCTTTGATTATTTTTTAATTTTTTTTCCAAAATTTGGCTTGTTTTCGCTTTTGGCTTGACTATTATGTACAAAGGGTCGCATTTGCCATGATAGACCCGTTAGGAGTGAATTCAAGTGCTTTTTAACTTGTTTTTGGTAAAAACCTAGATTGCCCTACTTTTTAAAAAAACCTGTGCAAGAAGCCCCTCATTTTATTGTTTGTTATATTGGACTTTGGTTAGAATTTGCAATGACCTTAGCCTTTGCTTTTCAATTTTTGATGGTTGGATATGAGACTTGTTGAAGCATGCATTGTGAAAATTTCTTTGTAATTGGTTGTAAATGGTGATATGTGAGATTAGCCTTGCCGTGAGGTAAATTGAGCCTAATTTCCATTCATGAGTGCATTTTGCTTGATATGTGAACTTCTAGAACTTGTTCCAACTCTTGGTCAAAATTGCATTAGCATTGTGTTTTGAAAGTGATTGAGGCATTTATTTTATCACCTCTTTATCCCAAACCCAAGCCCTAATCATTCATCCATTGTCCACCCTTTGAGCCATTCATTGGTTGATCTGCATTGAATTGAGTTGTTGAATGTAGGATTTTGTTGAGTTAAATTGTAAAAGCCACTTGTGCAAATATGTATGATGCCATGTAAATAAAAAGAAAAGGGTAGCATGAAAAATAAAAAGAAGAAAAAGAAAAGAAAAGAAAGGAAGGTAGAAAATAAAAAAGATTGCAAAAATATGGCATATTGAAATGTGTGGCTAATTTGAGTTCAAATGTATGAATTTGGTTGCTACAATACATTTTTTAATGTTGCTCATGCATTTCAACCATTTCCGTTTCATATTTCATTTTTCAATCCATATAGCCTTCTCCCATTATTAAAACCTCGAAGTCCTTATGATTCAATTCATACTTGCTTTATTAATGGAGATCTTAGATTTTGTTACAAGCTTATGGTAAGTTGCATATTGAGCAATTTGAGTGAAAGAACCCATACGGTGAGATGAGTTAAACACTACAATTCTTTAGAGTTCTCACATATTTCCATTGGCTCCTAATTACATTGTCGATTTTTCCTTTGTATGCTTTGAACATTTCTCATTCCAACTTGAGATTGTTAATTAGCTTAGACCATTGTCATTGCTTATCTATACTTTGTCCAGGAGTATAAAGGTCTAAGTGTGGGGGAATGATTGCACCTGATTATTTTATGTTTCTAACCACTAATTTTGGGAAATTAACACTTGTCCTAGGCTAATACATGGTTATTTAGGCACATTTACATTTAGAGTTCCAATACATTGAGTTAATTGCATTTTTGTGCTAAATTGAGCATTTTAAGGTTTAAACTCATGCATTTCTGATTTATGGACTTGGGATATTACAATTTGTGCTTAAATTTGTCATTGTAGGAAGTCATGTTGAAGATGTGCCCGAATTCCAAAAATTACAGTTTAGTGCTCGAATTTCAGAAAATACAACTAAGTCCCATGGCACTGCATATCTCAACTGGACAAGGACAAGTTGGGCAATTTGGGAGATTAAAGGAGGGCAAAGATGGAATAAAAATTGTTGGGTTCATTTCTATATTTTTTTAAATAAAGATTAAATGAGTGAGGGTCCCGTTTGGAAGCTTATTTGGGTATCTAGCAAAAACCCTTAGATTGTGGGCTTAATTTTCATCAACCAAACAGCCCCTTACCTCCTTTTAATACCTAAATCTGCCCAGACCCGAGAGAACATACAGAACCAGCACGAACAGCCACCATCTTCATCGCAAGAGCTTCACCATCGTCACTCACCTTCTCCCATCATCACCGTCGGCACTATCACCATCAACCATCTCCATCTCCTCCACAAGGCCGGCGGTTTCCACCTTCCTCAGCCATTTTTTACGCCATATCCACCATCATTACACATCCACCATTAACGCCTCCACCATTGTTCCTCCACCATCACATTCGGCCACACCATCTCATTGATTCCTCCATCTCTTTCATCCAACGCCTTCAACATCTCCCATTCAGTTCCTTCTACATTCTCACACATGCCTTAATCCCACCTTCTTCACTCACGCATACACACATCCATTCATCGCCTCCTTCATCCCATTTGACGCATCACCCATTCCTCTCTTTATCTTCCACGCATAGCTGATTTAACCTTTTCCTAATCGCCTTGGGGGTTAAATGCAAAATTATTTATTAACCAAGGATTGCACTATAGTGGTGCGATCCCGGATCGTCTCACAAGGAGCCTAATGACTAACCTAGGAAACTAAATGCCATGCGAATGAGGTATAAAAAGGGGGTTTTGTTGGTTTTTAGTATGAAACATGAAAGATGAGCCTAACTATGATATTTTTGATCTTTTCCTTAATGAGGTGGAATGGTTGGATGGGTGATGAAGTGAAGTTAATGCAATGAAATGGAATCTCTTGAGTTTAGGTGAGGTGGCAAACATTGGCTCAAATCATTTGGGGGTTCAATTCATCAAGTCTAATAAAATAATCCCCAAGCAACCACTAGGGGTCCACTAGCCCTAATTAATGACTAATCTAGCAACCACTTTCATAGCCATTACTTAGGGTTAGTGTTAAGGTCCACTTGATGTGTGAAATACTTTGAGCAAAAACACTTGTGGCTCTCATAAAAGTGCAACCAAAACAATTATGAATGGAAGCAATGAATTAAGCTCACTAGCAACCACTAAAATGAAATTAACTTCATGCAACCACAATGTAGATAAGAATTCATAACTCAAGTGTTCAAAGCCCAAAATAAACACATATAGTTCATACACATACATATCTAAAATCTCATTCCAATACATAAATCCAAACATCTCCAAGAGAAATTCAAATAAACATAGAAGAAATCCTAAATACATATGTTAGAACAAAGAAAAACTCCCCTAATGAAGAACCCATGCTTGAGCCACCATCAACCCATCCTCAAGAGATGAAGAATTCCTCAATCCAACATAGAAACTCCAAGAGGAACCCCAAGAAGAAGCTCCATCTGAAAATCCATGGAAGAAGAGGGTGGAAGAAGGTGGAAGATGAAGAAGATGGAGGTGGAGGAGGGATGAGAGGGTTGAGAGGAATTTAGGGTTTTTGGAGTGAATGAGAATGGAAAAGATGAAGGAAATGAAGGCCTAGGTCGAAATTATAGTGAAGGAGTCGAGTCATAAGGTTCCTGGGTCGGATTCTACCAATTAAAACCTAAAAACCCGAAAAATCAGCAAAATTCGCGCATGTATCAGCATCCTCGCCTTAGCCCTCGCCGTGGGAGGTCACGGCGAAGGGCAGATAAGGTAGTGAAGTTTCTGGTCCTCGCCTTGACTCCTCACGGCGAGGATCACGGCGAAGGACAGAAAAGGTGGGCCAAGAGTGGCATTTTCGTAATTTTCTCCAAATTTGACAGATTCACTTTTTGAGCTTGTTCTTGACATTTTCAACCTATTTCTTCAATTCTCCCATGATCTGTAAATAAAATAGGCCCAAGGTAGAATCACATGTCCTTGAAAATTGGTTAATCAATAAATCATGTTAATTATGACCAAATTGCCCTTGATCAGTATAAACTTCAATAAAGGTTTGCAAAAGTCAGAATTCATCCTAATTAGGTGCAATTACCCCAAGAACATGTAATAATCCAATGATTTTATCAATGAAAAGTGTATAAAAATATGGTGCAATCAATAGCTCATTAATCTCCTTCACCATCTCCATTTTCCATCTGCTCATTCACCTCTCATGGAGCAAGAAGGTCAATTCATTAATTGTGGGCTCAAGAGGATGATTGGCTAGAGTAATTGGGGTTCCATGGTGGCAACAATGCAATTAGAGCTTCAATGCTTTATTAGGGGTGTTCTCTTGCTTCTTTTGTTTCTAGATTATGTAATTGATGTAGATTCCTAATTATTTCTTCTTGATATGTAATCTTGGAACATGAGATATTATGATTTCTATTTTTAGAGGTAGATTTCCTTTGGGTTATGTATGTAATTTAGCGATTGCTTTTATATGCATAAACTTTAGTGTTAATCACTTGGCATAATGCAATTTGATGTGGTAGCATTGATTATCTACTTTGGATCGCTAGATTAGATTAATGCATTTGCTTCTTGCATTTAGCATTAGACACTAGGTCCATTCTTGAAGGGTCAAATTATACCTTCAAGAGGAGACTCATTGTGTGTTGTCAAGGGTTTTCACTACCAACCGATTTTCTAACAATTGCCTAGTTGACTAATTGTGCATTAGTAACTAGGTCAATTGGACTTAGGCGATTGCCTTTGGTTTTTAACATTCGGTCTTGGATTTTGAACTTCCAATTCATTTGAGAAGCTATGAAGATTGCAAAGTTTTCACCAAGAACCCATACCATTAAAGAGTTTTCAAACTACTTTTCTTTGCTTTCCTAAATCTAAAAAGCCAAAAACAAGTCAATTTACATTTCTTAACTCAACTATCAAAAACATCATTTCAATGACAAAACCCCGGTTTTAATTGCTTTCTTCATGCATTTAGGTTAGTCTAGGCATCAAAATAATTTGACTCCTTTGAGAGACGACCCGAGGTTGAGCCACTTTGCTCAAGCCTTGGTTTCACATATTTTCTTGCATTTGACCCCGAGGCGCACCATTCCGACAAAGGTCAAATCACACACCTACAACAACCATATCATCAGCAGCTATTCACAAACCAGTACCACTGATTAATCTCTCTCTTTCAGAGACTTCAGTTGTGTTATGTGGGCAAAGCAACAAAGATCTTCATCAACTCTGACTGTCCTCCTCGTTTTGAGTGGATTGTTATTGTGGCATAAAGGGCGGTTGATGCCCCATGTAGGTTACAAAGAAGTTGGGGGAGGTAACAGGGTGGGGCTAAAAAAAATTGTGGGACCCACACAAAGGCTATTGTATATTTTTTTTTACTGGGTAAGTAAGAGTGATGTGGCAATCAAGTGGGACCTACCAAAATGAACAAGTAACAATCATTAGTTCTAGATAATTATTTTTAAATAATTGTTTTTAAAACATAATGTGTATCTAAGTATGATCCAATACCTTTTTGCACCAGACGCTCCTCAGGAAACCTTTATTGGCGAAATTGCGCATTTACCCTAAAATATAACTAAGTAAATTTAACTTTTTAACAATGTAATTTTCAACTAATATAAACAGAATCTAAAGTGAACAGAATCAAAAACTATAGAAGCCTAATTGAATGGACATATACTCTGTACGTACTACATGCATACATATCATTAATTGAACAACAAGAAAAGAAAGAAACAGAGGAAAGGTCAATTAATTTTATTTAGACATATAACCATTATCTACAATACTGAAGTGGGAGTCAAGGTCCACAAATCTTAGTGGGACGGTAGAAAAATTCAAACCGAAAAATATTGCAAAGTACAAATTGTATACTTCAATATCAAAGAATATATGCTATACACCATCCATTAGAAAAGTGTTGCAACTTGCTATCCTTTTCAGATAATTTTATCCTACTGTTAAATTTTTTATTCAAATTTCAACCTTTTGGACTATTCCAACAATCATGAAGTATTCTCAGTTGAGCGTAACAATATTCGAATATGACATGATAATAATAAAATGTACTTGTATTGGGGGGAAAATAGTTAGTAAATATAATCAACAAAACAGCCAATTTAATTAGAAAAGGCCGTACAAATATTAATCTATACTTGGAATGAATCTATCTACAATCTTTTAAAAAAATGAAATTTTGATTTTCTGATTTATATATATATATATATCTTCATTGTTAATGTCCATATCAACTGAAGTTTCGAGGTGTATGCATGATATGTCTACGCAATATTCTAGAGAAAATTCATGGGCCAATGATAACACATAATGAAGAAAAATATTGATTTCTATGTGTGTAGCAATTATAAGAACAGCAAAAGCATATATTTGAACACATACACGCACATACAGAAGTAGTTGGAAATAAATATGATAATAAACGATTTGATTATTCTCTATATTTGGAAAAGTAAGAAGGAGTGTATTACAATAGTGCTCATCAGGAAAAAATTGTTGATAGAAAATAGGAATTCTGATGGACAGAAAGAAAGAGAGTCAATACACATTCAATGAATGAGTAATGTGTGATTTGCTTTCAGAGAGGGAAATCAAAAAAATAAAAAAAAATATAAGAAAAGGGAATTTACCCTCTCATTTCCGTCTTACTCCTATTCTTCTCAATATCTCATTTTTACCCTTAAATAAAAAAAAAATGATTCAAATGGAACATTTTAGAAAAATATCATTATAATATTTAATAAATTGAAAAATTTTCTGTTTTTCTAACTTGATATAAGATTTTAGAGTTGAGCGAATGTGCAAAAATACCCATCTAGTTTGGTTCAAAGTACACCCAACATCGCAAAGTTTTTTTTGGGCCTTCACCCATTTTAGTTTGTTCTCTTCCCTTTATAAAATTAAAGGACCAAACTGCAACTTCGTTAATAAAAATTTATTATCTTTATCATAACAATTATCATTATTTTGAAAAGTAAACTAATATGTTAACATTTGTGAATGTTTTGTCAACATTTAAAACTTTTATGTCACCAACAACCTTTTCAATGGTGTTAGAATTAAATGACTGAAAAAAATACTTTATAAAACTAAAGGATGAAATTGAAACTTTATGTGAAGCCAACATAATAAAGTTCTTAAACCACAGTTTTAACTAAATATTTTCAACAAAGTTTGTTTGCCTAAATAGCTTAGTAAAGAATGTTGTGAATATTATTACTTAATAAGCTCTCTGGTTGTGTATATTTAAGATCAAATTGACTTTTTTTAAGAAAAATTAAGGATGCAAAATAAACCACTTTAAAGTCTTTATAGTTATCTATTTTTTTTTTTTTGTTAAAACTAAGTTACCTAACTTATAAACTAACAAATACTTTTTTAATAAGAAAATAGAGAGATAACTACTCTGTGGCTGCCACAAAGCTTACAAACATTAACCAACTCTACATTCAGAGTCTTGTTAATACAATCTGGAGGTACATCAAAACTCAGAAAATCCACTTGCAAATCCTGAGCCTCTCTTGCTATTGTGTCCGCTGCTACGTTAGCATCCCTAGAGAATGAGTGTAATTCAACAGGATTTTTATCATAATACTATAAACAGTAAAAAAATTACCAATATACTACACATAAAAAATTATTTCCCCATATACTGTACCTGAAGTCGTTCTTCAGGTGAACGGCTTTGAAATAATGAAGAAGTCCCCGTGCTTCTACAACTGAGTTGTTCACCCGAAGAATGACTTCTAAAGTCGTTATTCGCGTGAACGACTTCCATTCCTCGTCCCTGTGCAGACTACAACTAAGGTTGTTCACATGAAGAACGACTTTAGAAGTCATTCTTCGCATGACCAACTTTCATACACTACACAAAAACAACGAATTTCTGACGGAATTGACGGAATTTCGTTGGAAAAAATTTTCCGGCGGAATCTTTTCCGTGTCAAATTCCTCCATTGGAAATTGATTTAATTTTTGACTGATTTAGTGATGGACTTTCCGTCGGTAATTTAAATTATTTTATAAATAAATTATTATTTTAATTTATAAATAATATATTAAAATATTATTATTAGCAACAGAATTTCCGTCGGTATATTTTTAAATTTTTTTAAATTATATGCCACGTGTCCCTCTTTATGGCCGCCAGGTGCCGCTATCATGTACCTTCACGTGTCGCCTCCACATGCCGTCACGTGTCACCTCCTCACATCGCCACGTGTCGCCTTCACAAATTGTCTACTAATTGTTGCAGAGCCGAAAATCGAACCCACAACTTCTTACGCGCATGCTGATACCTTAACTAGTTGAGTTTTGAAGACCATGTGATATTATTTACAAAATATTATATTTATAATATTACATTATATTGAGTATTTTCAATTTATATTTAAATTATATTATAATAATAATTATAATTATTATCATTAAATTATTTTATTATATATGTTATTAAATTATAATTATTTTTCATTTTTCTTACTAATATTTATTAAAAAATAAGATATTTTTAATAAAAAATTACAATTTAATTTATTAAAAATTTATAACTATATATTTGTAAATGTTAATTTTTATTATGTTCATTTTTATTAATATTTATTAAATATTATTTATTTATAAAATATTTTTTTAAATAAATAAAGATAATATTTTAATATATTATTTATAAAATAATATTTTAATATATTATTTATAAAATAAAATAATAATATAATTCATAATTACTGACGAAATTGTTCCATCGGTAATAATAATATTTTAATAAATTATTAATAAATTAAAATAATATAATAAATAAAATTACTGACAGAAATTCCACCTGTAATTACCGACAGAAAATTTTCAATTGGTAATAATATTTTATTATATTATTTATAAATTAAAATAATAATTTATTTATAAAAAAATATAATTAATTAAATTACCTCTGTAGGTAATAATATTTTAATATATTATTTAAATTAAAATAATAATTTATTTATAAAATAATATAATTAGTAAAATTACTAATAGAAATTCCGTCGATAATTATCGACGGAAAATTTTCCGTAGGTAAATTTTCTTTCGGAATTTCCGCCGGAATTTTTTCGTCTGTAAATTCCGTCGCTAATTACTTTTTTTTTTGTATTGATAATTAATGATCTGACTTAAGAGAAAATTTCTTCTAAACCACCTGAATCATCATTTATAATTTCCTCATTTTTGTTACTTGATTATTGTTAAGGGAGTACAATGGAAGTAATTTAGGTAAACATTGAAAAAAATTAACGTCATATATTTTTAAGACAAACTTTCTTAAAAAGTCTTGTATTAAAAGGACATAATAGTAATAGTTACGTAAAACACAAATAATGACACATAATTTTGATAAAGTGCATATTAGTTTAAATTTAAAATAACATATAAATTAAAACTAACAACAAAGTTTATAAAAAATAAAAATTATATTACCTTAAAAATAGTGACTACATGTACTACATCTGGTCCCCCTCCTCCTGCGTTGTGGCTGTTGTTCTTGTATGTCATTTTATTGAGATTGAAGAGTATCATTTGGGTGAGAGCTTGACATATTCAAATCAAACAAAGGGGAATCATTCAAATGAATGGAGGGTCGAGGTGTGATAAATGTTTTGTTTGATGGTCCAGCGCTGGTAGAAGCATTGTATTCAGCAAAAAATATTGCATCATTATCTAGTAAAGATGTGAACGATGAAAATTGATTAGGATTAGATGGATTGGAAGGGGATAATAATGATGGTGATATGAATTGAGGTTCATGGTGAACGTGGTCGGAAGATGTGAAAAGGGATGACGATGATGCCATGTAATGAGGCTGACTAAAATTCGGTGGCTCTTGTTCACTTACATCTTGACTTTCAACTTGTGGTTGGGTAGACAAGTAACCGCCACGTCACTTGCTTGGTCTGTTGCAAGGAATTTCTGGCCGTAGCAACTCAGTTGTTGGTGGGACAGGTTGAAGATTTATATTAAATCTTTGATCTCTAAGGGCAAGTAAGATATTTTGTTGGTCTCGAGCAACTCTATCTCAATAATTAGTGCAATTGGAGTATGTTGAATGAGAATTAATTGTTAGCCTGTGTAACTCATTTGCTATATCAGACTACAATAAATAATAAAAGATTGAGTTAATTCACTTTTTATATAAAGAAAATAAGATGGTATTGATGGAAAGATATGAAAAACTTACTGTGCAACCAGTATCACCACTAATATGCGAGATCCATCTTCTTACCATTGCATGTATTGAGATGTTCGGTCAAGTTCATCAAGAGCCACTGGAGCATTAACAATAGCATGTGACCATCTATCCCATGCCTGAATAAAGGCCGAGTATTGATTAAACCAATTTGTAGTTGTTCTACCCCGCAGTTGCATTGTGTGATAGTTTCCTAAATGAACAGGTATGTTGGGAATAGATTGTTGACGACCAAACTGTCATAGCACACGGTCAGGTTGATGCCACTCTATAATATTAAAAGAAATAAGTGAAACTGAAGCAAGCCAAATTTCAGGTGTTGTTAAGCAATATTTTGGAATTAATTGATGCTCTTCAGGAGATGCATATGGCTGCCAAACCATCTCATCATCAATCATTTTATCCAGGCAACTCCTGTATCTGAGCAAAGTTGTGGCTACTGGGCGAGGGTTTTGCCTCACATTTTTCCATCTATTATCACAAAAAATAATGTATAAATTTCTATGAAAAAATAATATAAGTGAATATCAAATATTGAGTAGGTAAATTTAGCTTACCTAAAACCCAAAGGAGGTAAGATAGGATAAATATTTAAATATGGATCTGGATACACTGTTCGTTGTGGTGCCATCATAGGGAAGCGATCTTATGCCCACAAATGTAGTAATGACAAACATCCTCCAATCCCTCTGTATTTTTAAAGGAAACCCCGTAATGTAATTATTGTGAAAATATTTAATGATCTCTTGTTCATTTTTTATTTAATAATTTAAAACAAATTTTATCCTATATCACCGCCAATAAATTTCGGAATTTCTTTTTTTGACGATGAGTTAAAAAGGATTTTAAAAAGTGTAGGTTGCCTACCCTTTTACTTAAAGTAAGAGAAATGCCAATTGTGGTCTTTAAAACAAGGAAAGAAAAAGAAATGCCAATATCAATAAAAGGACAAGCAACACTGCAATAGGACACCTGTATATTATACAAGCCAAACAATATCATATGCCAATACAATTTTCTTAAAAAACTGAAGATTCAGGCAAATTACTTGAGTCACAAAGGAGAAAACAAAACAACAGAATAAATAATTAAATAAACATTATTAGTTCTATGGAGTATAGTATTATATGATTTAATGAGAATACTTACTGTAAGTTATAAGAGGCACCTCTGCTGATTTTCCAAATTATTGAGCCCACTACTGACTGCCTAAACATCAAAATAATAAAAGATTTAAGTCATTGTAAACATAACAGAATAAAAAATCAAATTGTATTTAAAACATAATGTGTTTTAAAACACATTATTGAATTTGAATTTGATTTTTGAATTTAAAAATCAAATTCAAAAATAATTGTATATTATAAACATGCAAAATAACAATCAAACTATGCAAAACTTACCTCACACCAGCAATATAAAACTGAAAAATGGGATAAGAAAGTAAAAAAAATAAGAGAAGAATGAGGAGAAGTTTGGGAGTGGAGAGTACCGGAGTGTGATATATTTGAAGCAAATGAGAGTGAAAGGAGAATTTTAAGGACTTCTACTTACTATGGTTTCATGAGGGAAGGATGAGAGAATATTGGAATGGGTTGGCTAATTGACGAGAGTGTGAGAGAAGAGCAGAGAACATATTGAGAAGGAGGAGAATATTATTGCATTGGGAAGAAGGAGAGAATACTGTAGGGAATAGGAAGGAATAAATGTACGGGGAGGAGACGGAATAAGACAAAAATTAAAATATGAAAAAGAAGGTCAAATCAATGAAGTCATTCTTAAAGTGAACGACTTTAGAAGAATGATTTTAGAAGTCGTTCTTTGCGTGAACGACTTCTTTGATTTTTTAAAATCGTTGACCTGAAGAACGACTTCAGGTGTAGTATATAGAAAAATAATTTTTTATGTGCAATATATTGGTAATTTTTTTTACTGTTTGTCATATAAAGGTAAAAAAGCCAAAATTCAACTTTCCACTCCCAAGATAACATGCTTTGAATATCGATCACCACTGTGGCATCCAGATGCTCGTCAGATACTTCCGAACGAATGAGCTTCAGAACCTCACAACTATTACTTTCAACTATAAGATCCTTGTAACAGTGTTCCCAAGCCATCTTCAATGCCCATAAAACAGCTAGCCCACGACTCAGTTGTCACTCAGTTCCTTCTCCCACCCAGTATTGGAAACTTTACATAAAGATTCCGTTATGGTCCCGTAATACTCCTCCACTACTAATAGGCTTGACGTCATATTTCTCAATCCATCCACATTGTATTTCACCACCCCAACTAGCGGAGGTTGCCATTGTCCAAGCTTCAAACCCCTACCTGGATACTTAATTGCATCCAATGACCCCCAGCTCAAGTAGGCTCTACTCCGTTCAATAATAGAATCGACTCGCCAGACACGCCTGTAGAAAAAAAACTTATTACGTCCCAGTCCAATATGTCCACTTATGATTGCAAACCATAATCTAAGCTCGAAGCCTTGCACCAAGTCACGCCTATTAATACACCAAGAAATCCAATCCAAGGGATCTGCAAAACTAAAGAACAATCTATGCATTGTCCTTGGGATTAAGGACTTCCATATGCTCAAACTTCCAAGGTAGTCACGTAGAGTGTGCAACAAAGTTTCCTGCCCCTCCATGCAGATCTCACACATACCTTTAGAATGCATACCACGCTGGAACCTACCCATATTTGTGAGAATGCGATTGTGAAAGCACAACCATAAGAATACCCTGTATCTTGGGGGCACTCTCAGCTTCCATATCAGCTTCCACTCAAGAGAATAATAAGAGGCCGAATACTTATTAAGATGCTCATATATAGTATAGAAAAACATCCATCTGATGACCGCCAAACGGGAAGATCATCATTCATTGTATTATTTATCTTTAGCTTATCCATAACCTTCAGCACATAATCTGGAAGATAACTGCTAAACTTCTGCCAGTCCCACCCCCTGCTGTCTTTGAAATACAGTCTACCACTCTCCATTTCACCACATCGGGATGAATTTCATGTAATACCAAACTTTCCAACTTATCCAAATGAGGAACCCATACATCCTTCTAGAAAGAAATATTTCTACCACTATTCACCCGCCATGCTACACTGTTCAAAACTGTATCCCAGTTGCTACGTATACGAATTCCTTTCCATGTGACAGACTCTGAAGATTTTCTTTGAACTTTCGGATGGTGTCATTTCTTCCCTTATACTTCTCATGCAAAAACCAAACCCATAGGAGATCATGTCTATTCATCAAAGCCCATCCCAACTTAGTCGTGAAGGCTTTATTTTGGTGCTGTGCCTGGCGGAGACCCAAATCGCCATACTCCTTTTTTGAACAGACTCTCCCCCAAGATATCAAGTGCATCTTACGTTGCGAAGAGCTTCTGTCTGTTTAGTTCGTCATTTAAGCACTTAAATTGCGCTTGCATATTTCAAACTTTTAAAAATTGAAATTTTGTTCAAAAATTCCAATACCTGAAATACACTACAAATTATATTTAAGTGTCATGAAGCAACTTATAAAATTTCAAATAAAAACTCAACAATTTTTGTCAAACACTTGACTCTCCATAAACATTTGGGTGTTTTACCTCTGCAATGCTGGAGTGCTCTATAATATGGTTAAGGGTCAAAAATACACATAAGATTTGGTAAAAAATTCATCCAGCACCAAATGTATGTTTTTTTTTACCAAAAATACACATGAGTTTTCAAATTGGATCAAAAGTCACATTTACAGTTATATTCCGAAAAAAAAGCTTGGTACTGGATGAACCTTTTTACAAAATCACATGTGTATTTTTTACCCTAATTTAACTGTAGATGTGTATTTTTTATCCAATTTGAAAGGTCATGTGTATTTTTGGTAAAAAAAACATTTGGTGCTAGATGAACTTCTGACAAAATTACATGTGTATTTTTTATCCTTAACCCTCTATAATATTGGAGTGTTCCTATACAAAACACTGGATAATTTTCAAACTCTCAAGTGTTCAGTTCAGAATTTTGAAAATGCACAAAGCAACATTGGATTGTTCAAAAGGAATCAAGTATTTTGTTAGAAGATTCTTCTGCAACTCTTGATTTTCCAAGAGGTATTTGTAAACACTTTGGTGTCGTAGAATACTCTAGTGTTCTCTTGAAAGTTGAGAGTTCCAAACATTGGATTGTTTTGCAATACTAGAGTGTTTTGAGCTCTCACACTTAGGTGTTCTTAAACACCTGAGTGTGTTCTAAACAATTTTGAATATAATCTGAAATTCACTCCATCAACATAGATAGTATATCAAAATATCTAACTTGAAATCTAACCATCATGAACCCCCGCCTATTGCATGAAAGGAGGAAGTTGATCAAAGAGGCGAAAATTGCCATCTATCCTATGTGAAAACATTGCAAATTGATCTGCTATATGAACATTATCCCTGTATACATGAGTAATCTTAACCTGCCAATCCCTATGAAGTAACAGTCTATCATTATTAGATATCCTAAAAGGGATAATTTTCATCACACCCTCATAATTAATGGCTTCTATAGAATCTAAGATAAACTTGACTTACTTAAATGTTCTCAACAATTTCAAAAACATTGTCATGACACTTAAGTTTTTCACAAAAAATATTTTTGGTCACAACACTTGATACTCAAGTGGACTTTGTGAGGAGAATCGATATTTCAGAGAATGGTCTACCAAACTTTTTGCACCAAACACTCAGGGTGTTTTGGGACACTTGAGTGTTTAATTTCTTAACACTCGTATGTTTCTGAAATCTTTCAAAACATTGTGAAAATACTCGATACTTCAATTGGTGTTTATGGAACACTTAATACGTACTTCACAAAGTGTTCAGTGATTGCTTTTGAGAAAAAAACTCGAGTGTCCTCTGACACTTGAATGTTCCATGTCAAAAACTCAAACACATTTGTTAGCTTTTCTGAATCGTTTCTTATGGATTTTCTTAATTATAGAATGTCTTTGTTATCATCAAAATATTATAATTCAACATCGGTGTGCTAAATCCTCTTGGCCTGATGGATTCAATTTTCTATTTTATCAAAATCTATGGAGTACAATATGCAACACTTTTTTAAACTTTGTAATATACATGTTTGTGAACCCACATGCTCTTAAAGATGTGAATGGAATGATCATTGTGCTAATTTCAAAAAAGATCATCCAACAAATCTCAGACACTTGAGTTCAAGAAGTATGTGTTATGTGATAATATACACAGTTATTATGAAAATTTTAGTGAATATATTGAAGTCTATTATGCCAAAAATTATATTGCCAACCCAATGCAGTTTTGTCCATGGGAGACATAATAGTGATAATATTAGTGTGGCACGAAGTGGTTCACTCTATGTGCATATTAAAGTGGGAAAATGGTTTTATGAAAATTAAGTATCAATTGGAGGTTTCTAATGAGTTGTCTAACTTAGTTGAAGTTACTGGATACTATAGTCAAATTGGACTACGTCTCCTCTTGGAGTATACAGTTCTTGTGGAACAGAGAGAAGGCTTATGTATTTCAACATTCTAGAGGTGTGAGGCAAGGAGATCCCCTATCTTCATACTTGTTTATAATTTATATGGAGAAATTCGCCTACCTCATTCAGGATGTACTGCATGATGGAGAGTGGAAATCAACCAGGTTGACTTGAAATGACCCACTAATCTCCTACCTTTTTTTGCCGATGATATAATATTATTTGTCGAAATATTTGTTTATCACATATAGGTGAATAATTCCTGTCTCAAAAAATTTTGTGAATGGCCTGGTTTGAAAGTAAGCCAACAAATAACTAGAGTTTGTTTCTCTAGTGGCACTAATCATAATAGGTAAAATGAGATTAGTTCGGTGCTTGGCTTCTCAGTAACTAGTGATTTGGGGAAATACCTCGGTGTACCCCCCCTGCATAATAAATGTGTTACCTAGGAGTCCTATCAATTGTGTAATGGATAAATTAAAGACGTGTTTGTCTAAATGGAAAGGCAAAACATTGTCTCAAGCTATGGTAACATTGGCAATGCTCAGGTAAGTTATGCAAACTTTCTTACTCCCTTTTAGTACTCAAGAGACTCTAGTTAGTGTAATAGACAATTCTTATGGGGAGGAAATGATGAAGGGAAGAAAATCCCTTTAGTTGCTTGGGATGTGGTATATGCATCGAAAACTAAAGTTGGGTTGGGGATTAGACACGCTAAAGACCAAAATCATGTTCACCTTATGAAGATAGGATGGAACTTAACAGCTCAAGGGACGAGCTTTGGGTAAAGGTCATATAAACTAAATATTATAACTGTGGCTCTGACTTTCTCCCAGTGATTGAAAAAGATAGGCTAGGATCTAACCTATGGAATGGAATCAAATGAACGTGGGATAAAGTAAATGCTACTATTGAACTGATCAATAGAGTTCGGATACATTGAAAATGGAGGAAGTACGGGGCATTCAATTAAAAATTTGTAATGACTCTTTGAAGAATATGTCCACCCCATCAGACAAGCTCTTGAGTAAGTTGTGGCAAGTGAAGTTCCTAGAGAGATGCAAAGTGTTCTTATGGACCGTGTCACATAAGAGGTTGCCCACAAATGTGTCTAAAGTAAATCAGGGATTGAGTAATAATGCCTCATGTCCTATTTTCCATGAAACGGCAGAAGACTTCGATCATATATTACACAAGTGCCCAAACACCCTTACTTTGTTGGAAGAGATGGTTGATCCGGAGTAATGTCCATGGTTTAGGTCTCATCAGTGTTTTACCGATTGGATCCAATGGAATATTAACTTGTGTGGTGACAACAAAATACTTGAATGGAGTGAAATGTTTACCATGAGTTGTTGGTGGGTATGAAGAGGGCGAAACTCATGTTTTTTAGAGTAAAACCATCCCGAACTTGTAATGCTCGCCACGGACTAGAAGAAAGAGTCGCTTGGTACTCAGAGAGGCTGTAGTGAAGAAGTTGAATGGAAACCACCACCTCCATATTGGATTAAAGTCAATATTGATGGTGCATATTCGAGTAATATACCAGGAGTAGAAGCAGATAGTATTCTATGAGATGCAAATGGAGATTTCATTCTTGCCTTTATATTCAGAGTAGAGGAAGGAGACCACCTAACAGCCGAGCTGTGGGGTTGCGTTCTTAGTCTTAAGATCCCATGGTATTTGGGCTTCAGAAATGCAATTCTTGAATCAAACTCTCAAGAGGCTATTGTACAACTCACCCAAGAGGAAAATGATCTCTATCGCTCATCACGGAAGCTCGCCAGATGCTAGCAGGAATCGGAGAGTGGTGATTGAAAATGTGAGAAGATGGAATAATAAACCAACAAATTCTCTAGCAAACGAAGGGCTCAAAAAGATGCAAGTTCTCTCATGTTTATACCCGGTCTCACTAGAGTTTGATAAGTTCATTACTACAAATAAGCCTTAGTCTATTAATGGCTACATCTTTGTATAAAAAAGCAGTAATAATTATAATAAAAGTTGTTTGAATTATTCTGAAGAATAATTTTATTTTCATAACAGAGTTATTGAAAAAAGTAATATTGAGATTTGAAAATATTTAGATAGTTGTTAACATATTCAGTGTTTTATGTGTAAATAACTACAAAGGATATAACTTAATGTTATAATTATTACAAGTGAAAAGGAGAGTTTCCTGTTTAATGGTGGGTATATTTCGTAAGTTACCTTCTAACATTGATGGTACATATGTCTCAAAAGATGATCACCCCAATTCCATAAAAAAAACCATTGTTTCTGTCTTTGAGTCGAAATCATTGTTACGTTCTAGCATAATACTCCATCCAATCTTCAATATAAAATCCAATTGATTTGATTTTGTAAAAAAAATATTTAATGATAACATCTATTATACATAATTAGCTTGTATATATTAGTTTATAAGTCAAGTAAATGAAGTTAGAGAAAAAATGATACACACACTTTAATGTGATTTATTTAATTTCCTTGTCATTCCTAGAAAAATCGATCCGGTTTTATAGGCATAAGGGGTAATCAGTCTTTGGATTTTAAAAGGCTTTTGATTTTAAAATCTTTTCAGAATCATAATCTTGTTTGACACTCTATCAACACGATATGGATTCCAAAATTGTCAATTTCCCTGTCCGTTACCTCATAATATTTCTCCTCCAATACTGTTGGCCTTTGGGCCCTTTATATAGGCTGATTATTTAGGGAAAGTGACATTTTTGTGATCATTGTAAAAGAAATGTTGAAAAGAGAAAGATTTTGAATTTCAGAAATAACAATGAAGGATTAAACTCCTTCACTAATCTTCGAGGAAAAAAACATAATTCTAGTAAAAAATGTGATGAAGGCTAAGAGGTAAATAAAATATATCTAGAACCCAAATTTGACAAAATAATTTGGAAATGGAACCTCTTAGAGTCAATATCCATATATATGGAGGAAACTAAATAGTCTATGAAGTGTAGGAAACTATGAAAGAGACCTCAAGAACATTCTATTTTGTATTCATCTTGAAATGATTCTCAATTCTCATGCTAGCTAGCTGGTATCAGCATCACATTTTTTACTTTAATAAAAATCAAAGCTTGGATATTGAATAAAAAAGAAAAAGAATACTATCCAAGTTGGTGTAATCATCTCCACACAATATTTCAAGGTCGGTGTTGAATCAGACGAAAATAACAAATCATTATATTGAAATTGATTCCTGTCGTTATCATCGAATCTTCAGATTTGAAAATTTTCCATTGATAAAAAAATAAAAATTATAAAATATAGCGAAAGAAAAAGACTCCTGACAAATTAATCGGACAAGATAAATATGAAGCACAAAGACATTTCAAACCATCACTTGACCACAAAATTCACATTCTTCTTTCCAGTTCTTTTCTTCAAATTAAATCTTATTTTCCATGCCTTAAAGAGTATAAAATTAATTTGAATAATATTATTTATATAAAATATAAATATGCGATGTATTATATGGATTTTTTTTTTATTTTATAATTCATATTCACTTGTGTTATTTACTGCGAATTCATAAGGAAATAAACGCTGACTGAAAAAAAAAAGGATAAGAAAAAGATAAACATAGGTACTTAATATGTGATTTTTATGCATAGTATAAATTAAAGCTGCAGTACTGTTCATAATTCTTGGAAAATGTAGCATATTTCTCAATTTACGCGTGCACCATACAAGACTTACTATAGTTTCATAGAAAAAACAATAGCCCCTCTTATCATGGCACAATTATGTTTGAACTTTGAAAAGTGTGGACGAATACAAAATAGGAGAAATTACAACTAAGTCCCAAGTAAGGGAGTTAATCATGATCAGGTTCTAAAAAAATCATCAAATTACATTGAAGTCCTTAAGGACCTGGATGATATTAAATGATTTTTTATTGACAACTCAATCAAGTAGTTGAATGAGTTGTTAATGACAACTCTTTAAGTTGTCAATATTAAGCTGTAATTGACAAATTTTTAGTTGTCATTGACAATACAAATAGCTGCATTGACAACTCATTAAGTTGTCAATAACAAGCCATTTAATATTATCCAGGTCCTTAGAGACTTCAAAGTAATTTGATGATTTTTGGGACCTGATTTTAATTAATTCCCTTATTTAGGACCTAGTTGTAATTCTACCAAGAAGGTGTAACCTAGACTAGAGTATATAAAACATTATGGTTCATTCCATTAATCCACTTCAATAATCCAATACAATTTCCTCTACTGACTGGGTGACATTTATTTTTATTTACAGTATTTTTCAGAGAAACAATAAACCTATTAATGAGCATTGTAAATCTTAGTTCACTATTTATAGAATAATTATCACTTGAGATGCAGTTGTCTTCCTCAAGTGGGTATGTGTATACTAATTACATGGTCTATCAATCGAATAAAACAAAAAATTTCTTGAAGAGAATATCATGATAGTAAGAATACATTTCAGGCTTCCTTTATATGTAAGAAAATGTCTTGTTACTCAGGAATTATGTCATGATTTAATGCATATTTTGAAGAACAAGACTTAATAATCCACAAAAGCCATAATTTTCTCAAGAGGGATGAAGTCTGATAAAAATATAGCATGCGAAACAACAACTAAAAACTTGACTTTCAATGGCGACAAATGTCGACACTGAAAGATTTCAGCGGTGAATTTTTGTCGCCGTTAGGTCATTACCCTAGCAGCCATGTCCAAAAGCATTGGCTGCCTCTTTTCAAATTGTAACTTAAAGTATACAATCATTCGCGATTAAAAATAAAGCTGATTGTCTTCAAGAGCTAAGTCACTGTTGAAGATAACCCATATTATCTCCGCCAAAAATAGCATCATGATTGTCCCATCACTACAAAAAATTTCGCTTTCGGCGGCGACAAAAGTTGCCACTGAAAGCATAAAAAGTCGCCGCTGAAGGTCTTTAGCGGCGACTTTTTGTCGCCGCCTATGTGACCGTCGCCGAAAGTATTGGCGGCGACTTTTTGAGTCGCCACTGAAAGTCGACTTTCAGCGGCGACATTTGTCGGCGCCAAAGGGTTGCCTTTGTCGCCGCGAAAGGGTACCCTTTGGCGGCGACATTTGTCGCTGCTGAAAGGGGAGGAAAAAAAATAAAAAAAAATAACCCTTTTGGTGGCGACATTTTAAGTCGCCACCAAAGGTACCCTTTGGGGTTGACAAATGTCGCCGTTGAAAGTTGCAAAAAAAGAATTAAAAAAATAAAGCCACATCAGCACCCTATGGCCACATGACTGATGATGTGGTGACCCTCACCCACTTGCCACATCGTGCCACATCATCCATCCTCCTGCCACTTGTCATGTGCCACATCATCATTCTATGCCACATCGCGCCACTTCATTACCTTTTATTTCTCCTCCAAATGTGCCTTCCCAAGGTTCGAACCCATGACCACTTTGTTCTTGTGTGAAGCTTCTACCAGTTGAGCTGTGATGACCTTCCATCATATTACTACAAAATTAAATATATACACACACACACACACACACACTAATATTATATGCATATATTTAATATATTAATTTAAATACATATATTATTATAATATAAATATATTATTATATTACCTACATTTAATATTTATTTGTATACATATTTATTTATTCATTTAAATATTTAATATATAGAGATAAAATATAATATAAATGTTTATTTATTAATATAATATTCATTTTTAATAAATTAAAATGTTGGTATAGTTGATATAATTTTATTAATTTAAAAATTATTATTCTTTATTCATGTATAAGATTATTTGATATATCATTAATTTTAATTAAATTAAAGTATTTACTATAAATTTAATAATGAATAAAAATTTAAAATATTACCTTATTTTATTTTTCATGATAAAATAATTTATTTAACATTTTAAAATTTTAAATGTTTTATATAAAAGTAAAAAAATAATATTTATTATTTTTTTTGATACAAAGTGAAAGTAGAAATACGCCCCACGGGATTGAACCCGTGACCCCTTCCCCCCCCTACACACCTCACTATGAGGCAATACCACTACGGCACAAGGCCGCGTGGTAAATAATATTTATTATTATTATTATTATTTAAAAAATAAACTACATGACTTTCAGCGGCGACTTCCCTTTCCGTGGCGACTTTATAAAGTCGCCGCTGAAACTCCCACTTTAAATATTTATTTAAATATTTAATATATAGAGATAAAATATAATATAAATATTTCTTTATTAATATAATATTCATTTTTAATAAATTAAAATGTTGGTATAGTTGATATAATTTTATTAATTTAAAAATTATTATTCTTTATTCATGTATAAGATTATTTGATATATCATTAATTTTAATTAAATTAAAGTATTTACAATCAATTTAATAACGAATAAAAATTTAAAATATTACCTTATTTTATTTTCATGATAAAATAATTTATTTAACATTTTAAAATTTTAAATATTTTATATAAAAGTTAAAAAAAATATTTATTAATGTTATTTAAAAAATAAACTATATGACTTTCAGTGGCAACTATTGTTGCCGCTGAAAGGTCCCCTTCCGTGGCGACTTTATAAAGTCGCCGTTCAAAGTCCCACTTTAAATATTCATTTAAATATTTAATATATAGAGATAAAATATAATATAAATGTTTCTTTATTAATATAATATTCATTTTTAATAAATTAAAATGGTTGTATAGTTGATAGAATTTTATTAATTTAAAAATTATTATTATTTATTCATTTATAAGATTATTTGATATATCATTAATTTTAATTAAATTAAAGTATTTACTATGAATTTAATAATGAATAAAAATTTAAAATATTACCTTATTTTATTTTTCATGATAAAATAATTTATTTAACATTTTAAAATTTTAAATATTTTATATAAAAATAAAAAAGCAATATTTATGAGTGTTATTTAAAAAATAAAATACATGACTTTCAGTAGCGACTATTGTCGCCGCCGAAAGTCCCCCTTTCAGCGGCGACTTTATAATGTCGCCACTGAAGGTCCAACTTTCTGCGGCGATACAAAAGTCGCCGCAGAAGGTATGCTTTTCGGTGGCGACAAGAAAAGTCGCCGCCAAAAGTGCCCCTTTCGGCGGCCACTATTTTATGTCGCCACGGAAAGGTCCACTTTCTGCCGCGACTTTTAAGTCGCCGCCGAAAGTGGGACTTTTGGCAGCGACAAAAAAAGTCGCCGCGGAAAGGGGGACTTTCAGCGGCGACTTGTTTAAGTCGTCACCGAAAGTCTGTTTTTTTGCAGTACCAGTTTTGTTACATATTAATTCATATCAAATTAAGGGTTTTATCATGTATTCTTGGCTTAATTATATTAATTTGTGGTTATTTTGGCTTAAGTGTGCTTACATGAAATTAATACTAGTTAGGGGAGAAATTGTCATAATTGGATATTATTTATAGTTAATTAATTTATAGGACAAATGATGCTTCCTTGCATGGATTTTTCTTCTAGATCGCTTGCGAACATTGAATTAATAAGCTAAAAATACAAAAAATAACCTCATAATTTGTATCGCTGATGACAATAATAAGAAGTTTGTAAAAAGGATATAAAATTTCAGAAATCGTAGAAAAGACCCACTTCATCGTGGCCTGGCTTCAACAAACCCATGTCAAAGTTAATTTTAGAAGCACCTTGAAATTGAGCGATTTCACCGAGGCTTGGCTTGTAGCAAAGTCACGGTGAACTTATGCAATTTTGTACTTCCAAAACTGTGTTTGTTTTTAAATTTTTTGACCCAAATTTGACCCAAATACCTGAAACCTGACTCAATACTTAACATGAACTCTGGTCTCATTTTGGCAACTTCAGTCACTCCATTACATCTTATTATCTCTTCTCTTCACACATACACACCATCACTTTCACCTTCATCTATCACTCATTCAACTATACTTATCAAACTTCTTCCGCCATTTCAGTTCAGTTTGCTCCACTTTCTATATGGGAAGTAATGTTTTTCTGTTGTCTATGGTGGTTCTTGAATCTATGAGAGGCTAGGGTTCCATCTCTTGAGGATCAAGATGCTTGGCTTAGTTTCAAAGCTTTAATGGGGAGTTTACCTTTATTTCCTTTCGTGTTTTAGTGCTCATTATATATATTGATGTTCTTAAATTTTGATATTTAGTACATAATGTTGAGTTTGAGTTGTTAGATTCCATATACTAGTTCAGCTATTAGTGTATTTTGGATTGGATATCATATTAAGTAGTTTTACATGAACTTCAATTTGAGTTCAATTATGTTGAGTTGTCATATGAATGCAATGTATTGGTTATTCCATTACGTAGAACTCAATAGAAAAGAACAATATATTGAGTCAAATCTAAGTACTTAATTGTAATTAGACGAAGTTCTATAATTGAGTGCCCTACTGTAATGATTATGTTCATAATGTAGAGTGATATCCATGTTATTGAGAAATTATTCCATTATTAAATTCTCTAAAATAGCAATAATATTCAGCTAACTTTGTCCGGGAGTGCAAATAGCAAGTGTGGGGGAAATCGATAATTCATTTTGTCAAAGTGTGCATTTTAAAATAAAATTAGTGGATTAAATGGGTGATAATTATATTATGGATTAATTACTTGGTATGTGCACTTGAATATGGAATTAGAAGGTAAAATGTGAATTTTGTGAATATATGGTGATATTTTCGAATATACCTCTGCATCACTCTATGTTGTGTGAAATTTTCAGGGGCAGAATTGGGATTTGCCAGGGAAGCTGAGGGAATGGATAAGGAAGCTAAGGAGGAAGGCATGCCTAGGAAGGATGAAAATAGATTTCCATCACTAGAGGAAACTGTTTCCATCAAGCAAAATTTGGTCGTTGGTGCTAATTAGATGAAATTCCAGTGTGAAATTGAGAGGAAAGAAGAGAGGAAAGTAGCTGGTGTTTAGAGAGAGGAAACAGGTGAGAAGCATGAGAAATTGTTACTGGACAGCCTATAAACACGTTGGCCATATGAAGAGAACCGGAGGAAATGCACTCGGAAGTGGAAGAAAGATATATGTGTTGAAGCATAAAGAAGATTCATTCACCATTCACAATTCCATATTCCAAATTCAATTCTCACTCTTTGTTTTTGTTTTCCTTTTCTTCTCTCCATCTTTCATCTTCCTCCTCCACCATTTCCACTTTCTCCACCATCCATTTCCACCTTCACTCACATCTCTTTCAATTTCTTCATCATTCTTCACAATCCAAAATGTGCACCCATGAATTTGAGTCAGCAGTGTTTCATTTCAGCCCAAGAGTTACTAGAACCTGAGTTTCTCCTTGAGTTGAAACCCAACTTGAATCTTTTGCTCCTCAAGGGGAGTTTCTATCATCATTCATTAGTTTCTTAGCTTCTATTGAATATCTAGTTGCTTTCTTGTAGGAACTGTTATGAACAATAGTGTTCAGTAATTTCAATCAAGAATGATGTCTTCCAAATTAATTCATATTGTGTTTAAGTATATCAATGCTTTATTCTCTGTAGTCCACAATTTCATAAATCTAACTAGTTGTTTAGGTTATAGAATTTGGATGTATTGTTTACAGTGTCCCAGTTGTGGATGATATATGCATTGGCGAAAAGCAATTCAATCAGTTTTTGTGTTGCTTTAGGATGAAGGTATTTGGCTTAGTTAGTTGAGTGTTTTAATTGTAAAGTGGGAACTTATCTTACAAACCTTGAAACTCAAAATCAATTTATGAGGCAAGGAAGGTTTGGTGGAGACTTGAAGGAGAAATCACTCTCATCTTGATTTTTATTCATCACACATAATTATTTCACTCTCCTTTCGCACTATTCTTCTCAAAAACCAGAAAAACCAATAAATATTAGGTTAGATTACAGATTAGATATCATTTTAAATGAAACATATATGTCTCCATCTTAATTTTTGGAAAACTCTAACAAATTGAACTCCTAAGAAGCTAGAAACCAAGAAAATCGACCTAAAGTTGCTCCTACTAATTACAGTATTGGTTTTAGTATTTTTTTGATTGCCTATATGACCTAAGGTTGTGAACTTTGTTGAAGAAAGAAATTTTGAAATAAAAATTGGGAATTGATCATTAAAATCTTGGTAAATTGCTGCTGAAAGTTGAGAATAATTAGTGAATTTGGATTGATATCGTTTGAAAAACCTTTAATTTGTTGCCATAAGTTACTATCAAAAGTGTGTTTGTGAACACTTAATCGAGATTTTGGTATGTGATTATTGAAGGCGACTTCTCTAAATATATTTTTCTGTGAAGGACGGTCAGTAACTGAAATAAAAGAACATTCTTCTAAATTGAAATGGCTGTCACATTTTTCCCATTACTGAGTCTGGAAATTGTATTTAAAGTATTTGGTTGTCATGTTCCAAAATTTTAAAGTGTAATAGAAGATATTTGATTTGTTACATAAGGTTTTGTACGATATCTGGAGTTTAAGAAAATAATTGAGGCATCAGATTCGAACACCTCAAGATCTCCAGACCCATAGCCCATTCTAATTTACGATGACTTCACTTCGGACACTCCTCATATATACTTTGATACTTCCACTCATTATCATATTTAATTCATTCTACCACCCTCTTTGTCTTTATTCTTCACACATAGATTTGTTCTCTTCTCGAAGGGCTAACAGGGCTGGATTAAGAGTGAAGCTTGATGGAGCTATCCTTCCACCAGATCCACCATTTTGACAAGAGATTCTATCTCATCTTAGATTCATGATTAATTGACTGGTTGTTCTAGTTAGTTGTAATTTTATATTAGATTTGGATTGTCTTCTTCATGTGTTGACATATTTAGTTTAGAACCCTAATGTATTGACGTTGTATTCTCAAATTGTGAGAAGATTTGGATCTATTATTATTGAATCACTTTTTTGATTTTATTTTGCCATTAGGTTGTTTAATACATTATCACTATCCATAGATGTTTACTTGGGAATTTTCAGTCCATCCACTTATATGGGTACCTCCTCTAAATATAATTGACTCCATCACCTTATGAGGTCACGAAGGCTAGGTCATCATCCTTAGGAAAGGCGTTTCCACCATATTCATTCATTTGAACATTCATTTTCTTCATCTTACACCATTTCATCTAGATAAATCAGAAGATTATAAATAATAGAGTTTAGATCCATAAACCAGATAATTGCAAAAACACATGTCACTCTCCTTGCTTTGTAATTAATAATTTGTGGTTCATAGGACTAGTTAGGAAACTTTAATCTCCTTTAGGCTCCTTAGTGAGAATGACCTAGTTTAGACTCATTTGTACTATATTTTAGTTTAGTTTCTTTTATAGACATAACACATGTTTATCGCAAAGCCAAAGTTAGTAGTATCTGTATTTTAGAGGCTTTAAATACTAAGCTTATACTGTCTTGATAATCTGACCAAGTCCCTTGAGAGTACCCTTTTGCTACTAACTTTGTACTTGGAAATTGTTCTTTCAATATTTGTCTTTAGTCTAGATAAACCTTTGCAGCTAACAAGCTTTCCACCACCAGGAAATGAGGCAAGTTCCCAAGTTTGAAACTTCACAATTGCTTTCTACTCTTCCAATTAGGATTAACCAATGCCTCCTCAACAATTGTAAGTGCAAATAAATCTTGTGCTTAGAAAACACTCTACATTTAAGAACACTAGCATTTGTATTATCCATCCCCTCAATTCCAAACACTTAGACATAACAAACTATTATTCTCTCTACCATGATAAGAAATGGAAGAAACTCATTTCAAAAATCTTCCATTGTAGAGAGGGAATAGCTGATTTGGACGGTTTCTTAATTGGGTCATGGGGTCCAAATGCAAGAAAATTTAACCAAGATTGTGTAAGTATTGTTTTCCCGAATCGTTTCATGTGGAGTCAATTTATTAACTTTCTAAACTATACTAAATGCACTAAAAGCAATAAAACCAGGGTTTGGTCATTGGAAATATTTTTTAGTCTTTTTAATTAGTGAAAAGTAAATGACTTATTTTTGGTATTTTGGATTAAGGGAAAATCAAGTAAAATTGTTATGAAAACTTCTTGATGGAAATGGGTTTCTTGATGAAAGTAGCAACCTTCCTAGCTTCTCATAAGATATAGGAGTTCAATCCAAGTTCAAAAGTGTTAAACCTTAAGTTCTCCTAATTACTAATTGATTTGGCAATTACTTTCACAACTATTAATTAGATTAATTGTTAAATCCCAACTTGGCAGTGAAAATTCTTGATAAATACGCAATAAGTCTCCTCTTAAATGTGTAATTTGTCCTTCCAAGTATGGTTCTAGTGTTTAGACACAAATGCACTAACATATACCAGGAAACAAAAGGAGATAAGCAATTCTCCCACATACATTTCATAATACCAAGTAATAATCAAAAGCAATTTCTTAATTACACGCAAGACCTATAAGCATATAAATCAAAGTACATCTTGTTCTAAAATCACATACATATATAAAAACACAAGAATATGTAAATATATATGGAATTAGCATGAGAAGACACTAGTAAACTCCCCTAGTAGTTCATTGAAGCTTTAGTTGCTTTATCTCATCAAGATCCCCAAAGTTGCTTAGCCACTCATACTTTCAACACCATAGATTGCATTCTAAGTTAGAATCTCCATGAGAGTGAAGTAGCTGGCAAATGGAAGGAATGGTGGAGAAGAGAAGGGAAATCGGATTGGGAGTGGAATTATTGAAGAAGAGTGATGAAATCAGAGCAGGGAGCAAGGAAGTGAACCATAAAAAGGGAAGGTAAAGAACCCTAGAATTAACTTATGGTACAAAAATGAGTTGTGGAATACTAATTAGGGTAATTTAGAGTCAGATCGGGTCAAACCCAACCCAACTATTCCATCCAAAACCCTAATTTGTGGAGATTATCACGCTTTTGTCATCGCGTTCACCGTGGCAAATGTATGGTGAACCATGCCTTGTGGAAATCAAAGGTTTCGAGCTTTAACCATGGAGTTTGCCTTGGCAAACGCGCGGCGAACTACCTAAGAGTAAATTCTTGGCTTGTTCTTGCTTGATCTTCCAATCTTTACACCTACAATAGCAAATTCAAGTACAAATGAAGTATTTCAAGTCTAGAAGTAATCAATGGGTTAAAAATCATTTTGGGAAATGAATTATTGGAAAAGTATCATCTAACACAAACATTAATAAATAGCATCTTGGATGCCAAAGAACTTTTAAAAGTGAAGATAATGGCCAACATTGACAGATCTTGGTTAACCGCTGTTAATTAAACCCCTGCCAAGTGTCGACACATCACTTGTCCACATTATTTATTTTAATGTGTTGGCAAGCCACATGTTTCTTTCGAAACATCAAATTACCTTTAACCCAACCATTACAACACACAATTATATAGTAAAAAAAAAAAAGATCCTAGCAACTCATACTATCAAGTGTCACCAGTCACCACTCTTGATGATTTTTAAAATCATCAATGGCACCTGATTTTCGTTAAGCGAAAAAATGTTCATGAGTTTGCTTATTGTACTTACTCGGTTGCAACACTCTTGATTATACAGCCTTTCAGAGTCAAAATCACAAAAGGACTATGACTTAGAATTATAGAGTTGGAGCACCAAAGAAGAAAAGAAAGAGAAGTCTGTTTGTTTTTCTTGTACGTGTCTGTCAACATCCCAGTCTCTTATTTATAAACTAGAAAACCCAAGTTACATGTCTTCCCATTTGAATTTAAATTAATTTAAATTTAAATAAAATGGGAATATTACACATACGAATCCAATAATTTTTAATAATCCTATTCAGACCCCAAACATTTATTTGGGCCAAATTCATCAAGGGTGGACTGGGCCTAGCCCTAGCCCGTTTTCCTATATTTCCCGCTCACACTTGTGGATTTAACTTCTCATGGACCTCTATTTCTCTTTCTTTGATCATACTGAGTGCTCTGTCGTAACCGTAAAGGCATGGCGTCTCATTGGTGTCTGTACTAGTAACCCCTTTTATAGGATCAACACAAGACTACCTTTCTTGTGTAGCTTGAATTATATTGTTGCCTTAGACATCCTAGAGTTACCAAAATATATTTATACACTTCACATTGTTAGAATCTTAAGTTTTGATGAAGACTGACCCCATATATAACATAAGTAAATAAGTGCAAGTTACCTTTGGAATAAAACAAGTAAAATCTGATAGGTAACAGATTAAAAGAATCAACTATGACAGATGGAAACTTAGCAGAACTGTAAGAATAAATATCTCTATCGCTAAGTGTATCTCTATAGCTAATAGACAGAGCCATAGCAAGTGAAGACTTAGAAATAACAAAGTTAATATCTATCGCTAAGTCTAGCACTATCGCTAAGAAAGATTCTATCACTAGCAGCTCATTAAGAACATGGAAAAATAAAAGGAAGTATAACCAGCTAAACAATAAACCATGTCCTTGAGCTAATGAAATTAGTTAGCGATAACAGGTTAAGCTATCGATAATAGAAGCATTTCAGATAAACATCCAGATAGCTAATGCCTAAGAGCAAATGAGTTAAATAATAGCGATAACATGGTTGCTAGCGATAACAGATATAGCTATCGATAATTGGATACTTAAAATAACTTAGAATATTCAGCAAGCTAAGTATCCTCTAAAATGAACAAGCAAGTAACTAGCGATAATAAGATTAGCTATCGATAGAAGATTGTTTATAAAGATGACATAGCTAGTATGCTGAACGTTGAAATAGAAGAATATGCTAGTGATAATGTTTATGTCTATCGATAGAGAATGCCTTATGACAATCCTTAGCTGATATAAATATTATCTATCACATTGAGCTAATAGACTATGCTTGCGATAACATCTGCTGTGCATTATATGCTTACTTGTTTAGCTAACATTTCAAGTGCAGAAATTATACTATGCAGTTAGCGATAGCAAATCATGCTAGCGCTACTGAAAAAGCTGCTATGAAAGTACAGGTGTTAAAGATGTTCAGAACGCGCAGTCTAGCCTACTCTACGCATGAACAGTTGAAGCTAGACCAGAAGTTTGAATTAGCTGAAGAACAGTATCTATCTCCAACGGCTATGGACTTCCAACGACTATATTCTAACGGCCATATGAAGACAAATCAAAAGGCAATATGTGAAGATATAAATAGAACAAGATTTGCTTCCAAAAAAAAAAAAGGATCAACCAACGAAAATAACGAGCGATGAACAGAGCATTATACAGAATTACAAATTACTCTGATTGAGAGCGTTAGAAAAGAAGAGCTAGGGCAATACATTGTTCAGATTATTAAGCTCTAGTTGTATTTCATCATACATTACTCTGTACTTAAGTGTTTATCATAATCCGTTCATTGAGTGAACCTTATTGTTAAAATCCTCTACTGATTGAGGTAGTTCCAAAGCTTGGTGCTTTGAGAACAGGGTGGTAACCTTATGGGTAGTAAGGGGGAGTGTTTAGAGTGATTCTAAAACTCTGTAAAGGTTGACAGGTGAACCTGTGTTCGTAAAACCTGTGGGTTGTAAAGGCTTCTCTTGTGCCCGAGTTAAACAAGAGGGAAGTGGAAATCTCAGGTGGAGCCTGAGGACTGGATGTAGGTCTGGGTTGACCGAACCAGGATAAACTCTGTTTGCATTATCTCTTCCCTTTACTCTATTAATTTCCAGCATATCCATCCTATTTACTCTTTAGTATATTTCATATTCTCAGTGATAAACCCAAAAGAATTCTAAAGATTGTCTTCACTGTGTTTTAGAAAGAAAAGTGTCACATTTTACACCATCACCCAATTCACCCCCCCTCTTGGGTGACAGTCAGTATTTACACACATGGCAAAAACTAATCCCTCTCGAGTTATTGTAAAAACTCATATTGCCTTTCTCATATGCATAGTATCCACACTTATGAAAACACAAATAATATCATAAGGGACATGTCTTAGATACTAGCATAGGTGTGTACATTCCAGGTAATCTTCCTTTTGCCCATATATCATCTCCACATACATCAATCACTTTCCTAACACAATACATTATATCGCATAAATCATGATCATAGGACATGCATTAAGGTAGCTGACATTGAAGTACACTTCCATGATAATGTCAAAGTCTAAGGATATCTTAGAAGGATAGAAACCTTTTAGGACTCACATAGCAATGAAGGATCCTCGATCCCTTGCTACATGGTTTGTTGAGCCTTTTCATGGTCATTTTGCTTGGTGCAGCCCCATCAAAATGGCCCATTTTCTAGTAGGCATAACACTTGACCTTCTTCAGGTCAAATTTCATCTTTCCGCCTTTCTTTCCTTTCTTTTTGAAATTTTTCTTTCCCTTCTTGGATTTTGAGCTGTCCTTTTTGCCCTTCTTGTGAGATTTCTTGCCCTTCTTGTTATCGGGCTTAGCATACGAAGGACTGGCATGCTTAGTGTAATAAGCTTGTCCAGAGGCCCTATATGCATCCAAACATTCATCTTCAAGCTCAAGATGCTTCACCACATCATCAAAAGTGACAATGCTATCATTATAGGTCAGATTAACCTTCATGTGCTCCTAACTAGAAGGGAGCGACCTTATGACAGCTTGAACTTGTTGCTCATCTGTCAACTTGTGTCCATCTTCCTCAAGTTCTCTGATCATGTTTGATATATCTCTCAGATGCTGTTTGATGGAAATGTTTGCTCTAAGCTTATAGGAGTCAAACTTGATAATCAACCTCCTAAGCTTAGAGGTTGATGTGCCACCAAACTTATCCTTAAGCACTGCCCACATGGCTTGTGCAGTTTGGTGTTTCTCATATTTGTACATCAGACCATTCTCCATGGAGCTCCATAAGGTGATTCTTACAACGTTATTCTTCTTTTTCCAGTTTTGGTAAGCTTTCACATCCCTCATGTGCTGGGCAGTGTTACCAGCCTTAGGTTCAACTACAACAGTGGTTAGGGGTTCCAAAGCTTCTTGTTCCTGTAGAATATATTGCACCTTATGGTGCCAGATATCCCAATTGTCGCCATTCAGTTTGTCCCTCTTGTTAAGTTCAGCTATAATGTTCTTAGTGGCCATTTTGATTTCTGTGACAAAAATTTTCCCATATCAAGTTTTGTTCTCTTTCAAGAGAATAGGCCATAAAGGACATACCAATTATGCAGGACATACTTTTATACAATGTCTTATACTTATATTTTCCTTACTCAGAAGATGATGTCATTACCAGATTCATGATCAAAAGTATATGTTGTATCTTCCATCACATAAAAACTGATAATTTCATCTTATTCTATCAAGGACATTATATAAGTATTTGTTATTATTACTTTTAGAAGCCTAATCTTCTAAAAGCTCCCACTTATCATAAGAAAACATGGAACTCAAATGACTAATCATAATATATAATTTAAACATGCTTTTTTGCATAAGAAAATACGAAGTTCAACAAACTACATGTTCACAATACTATACAGTACATGTCCACAATACAGTACATATTCACAGTACAATACTGTTAGAATAATGAGTTTTGATGATAACCAAACATAACTTAGGCATAAAGAAAGGTTGGGTAAAGATCAGGAGTAGCTTGGAAATAATCTGATATAAAATCCTAAGTATTGTCTAATCGATCAGGATTAGATTATAAGTTAATGAATTAGTAGCCTAATCGATCAGAGATATATTAGAAGTAAGAATCATAGCTGCCCAATCGATCAGGGTCCCCTGTGATCGATCAAGGACTTTGTGTAATCAATCAGAGGAATTAGAAGAACTTAGTGTAATTGATTGGATAAGCCCAATCGATTAGAGGCTCTATGTGATCGATCAGATGAACCAAAATATAATCCAAACATAAATCTATAACTAATCGATCAGCCAGGCTTAATAGATCAAAGGAAATTGTGTGATCGATCAGACATATGCTATAATCTGAATGTAATATGAATTTAATCGATTGGACAAGCCTGATCGATCAGGAACACCCTGTGATCGATCAGACGAAATACTTTATGACTTCTTGTTCAGTGATGCAGGTTCTAATTGATATATAATCTATGCGTGATCGATCAGTCATCAAGTTCTGTGATCGATCAGAGGGTGTGATCGAAGTGGCGATGGATTTAATTCAAATTGATTTGACAGTCTATTTTAAGCTTTCAAGGTACAGAGTTGGTCAGGCGTATTATAGGAAGTTATCGTTAGACATAAAATCTGCTTTAAAGCCGTTTGATACACCAACCACCTTCTGGAATTAATGAAGAGAGATGTTTTAAAGCAAAAACAGTATAATGGAGTTAATGCTTCACATAGCTCAACGAAAATACTCCATCAACATCATCAGATTCAAGCAATGGCTATAATCTTCTCTCAACAGGCAAAATTTCAAAGCCAAGTATAAAAGGCCCTGTAAGAAAGTTGGTAGAGAGATGATTGATTGCAACATTAATTATCTGTATTAGCTACTACATTCAATACTCACCAATATTTAGAAAGTTCATTGATTGATATTCTTCAGTGTGTAACACAATCTGTTCAATAGTGTGAACAAGCATTCTATATTTACAATCAAGTGAGGATTACTCTTAAGATAGTGGGATCTTAAGAGTAGGGTGTAATCTTACAAGTTGTAAGGGGGAGTGATCAGTGAAGAGAGGTTTCTTTCTGTCACTTGTAAAGGCATTCAAGAGCCTGATTTAATCTTGAAGTGTTAGTGGAACCCAACTAAAGGTTGGATAACTGGACATAGGCCAAGATTGGGCTGAACCAGTATAAATCTTTTTTCATTCATTTTTGATTTTAAAAAGCACAATTCACCCCCCTCTTGTGCATTCCTGCCAATTACAAATACATACAATTATTAAGAAAGAGAAAACCATACTAACTTATATACATCAATAAATATCACAATAATATTTCACAATGGCTTTTCTCATTTTTCTAAGTCTTGGGTCTTCCAACATAGACCTTGTTGTTTTCTTTATAGCATCTACCCATTTGCTAGTCAACTTGTACAAGCCTCTTTCCCTTATTTCCTCACGGTTTTTCATCATGGAGTTGACGTAGAACTCTACACTCTTTTTATCATATATATTATCTACATTTTCTTTAACAATTGTATATATAATCTTAACATTTTTAGCTTTGGTTGTTCTAGCTACAACTTGATCAATTATCCTTTGAGCTCTAGTTGGTGTATCGGGTTGGTCCACTTCTATGTCCAAACTTAGGGTTTCTTCAGGTAGGGAGGGTTCCAATTTAGGACCGCTAATAGTTAAAACCTCCTGAGGCTCCCCAAGTTCTGTTTGAGATCTTGCAATAGATCTTCCTCAACAAGCACCTCAAGATACTCTTCAAGGAACTCATCATCGAGATCTTGATCAATTTCTTGTTGAAAAAACTCTATTTGCTCATGTTCACCAACTCAAACATTTCAAGTTTGGGATCTTCTAGATTGTGAAGAAAATGATCATCTACGTACTCGATGCTCAATGATCCATAATCATGAGATTCAGTGCCTCTTGCCTCATATCTTTTACCTAACTACAAATAAATTAGGTTCAATAATTTTTCACATTTTTAAAGCTACATATATTAATATAAGAACTGAAAAAACTCATAAATGGATCTCACAATGTCTTGAAACTATATAAATAGTATATCCAATTAAAGGTCTCAAATTTAGGGATTTTTCAAGACAAACAGCACACAAACCGGAGCTGCCCCGCACCCCAAGAATATTGCAGAAAAAAATAAAAACAAAATTCCCCACTCTCATTGGAGTGCACGCGCCGCCTTGGAGGCCTCAGCCGTTAGCTCTCGGGTGGACCACATATCGTGAAATATGGGAGTCCCACATTGCCTCACATGCCACATGGCACTGCTACAAAAAACAGTATTTACGTCCCCATTTCACGTCTATTTTTTAAATATGAGATGTAGAAAAAAGGTGGTGGCAAAATTGTAAATATTGTTGGAATTCTATGTTTTGATGATAACTAAACATGACTTAGGCAATAGGACCATGAAATCTTAACTTAGAAAAATATCTTGAAAAACTAATTCTGGAAATCTAAGTTATGCAATCGATTGGGAGAACAGGCAATCGATTGAATAATCTATCCTGCAATCGATGGGGTATCGATTGCATATCGAGTGCAGGCTATCAATTAATAGAAAGCTAAGCAATCGATTGATGCACAGAAGTACACTAAGTAATCAGAACTCAATCAATCAATTGATTAGAATAGCAATCGAGTGAGATAGCAATCTATGAGCAATCGAATGGCAATCGATTGAAGCTTACCTTGAAACAATGATCTATGCGATCGATTGGAGCTTGATCAATCGATTGACAAGAGGCAATAGATTGAGAAATCATGCAATCAATTGACAGTCTCAGTTTTTATCGATAGCTAACACTTCAATCGAGTGATGCAGGTGAAAAACTGAAGCAATCTGAAGGCAATCGATTGACGACCAGAAATAGCAATCGATTGACACACCTTGCAATCGATTGACAATCAAGAAAATTCAAATTTGTTTCTCTTCTCATATCTAACTATCTTTATATTGCAAAATGTACTTGTTGCTATTTTCGGCAGTTATTGTTAGACACAGAAAAGTTGCCGTTACTCTCAGCAACACACAATCTGGTACAACGCTGAAGAAAAAGAAAGAGGAAACGTATATGTATGGACTCTAGAGCATTAAATGCAAACTCAGAATCATCATCAATCTCCAGAATTATCATCTCTCTCTCTCTCCTAGCTTCACAACGGTCTCACACTCAGACTTCACTCAACGGGCAGAAATTTCCTAAGTACTATAAAAGCATTGAAGTAGAAATTGGTTGGTAAGAGACATGAAGTGATATCCATCGATCATTACCTACTGTAATCAATTCTGTCTGAGTTCTCTCATCTGTTCTTCAGTTTGTAATACTATCAGCTCAAGTGTGTGAGCAATCTTTGTATTATCTGATATACTACTTTACTGAGTTATTTCCTTAGGATAGAGGGATCCTAGTGGAAGGGTTGTATACTTACAAGTTGTAAAGGGGAGTGATCTGTAAGGGAAGTTCTTACTGAGAGAGATCACTTGTAAAGGCACTCAAGAGCCTGATTTGAATCTTGAAGATTTAGTGGAACCCAACTGTGAGTTGGAGAACTGGACGTAGGCCAAGTGGTTGGGCTGAATCAGTATAAACCTTGATTTGTTCTGTCTAAATTTTTAAAAGCACAATTCACCCCCCTCTTGTGCATTACTGTCACTTACAAATATGCAAAAAAGTTTCAACGTCTCTTTTATAATTATGAGATGTGGATTCTAGCGAATAAAAGAGCGGTAAACACGAAAAAAAAAGTGGGAAACACTTTCCACATCTCATAAAATTTATGAGACGTAGATTCACTTTAAAAGAAAGGAATCCACGTCTCATAATTTTATGAGACATGGAAAGTTCTTTTCCACGTCTCTTAAAATTTATGAGAAGTCGATTAAACTTTCCATGGTTTTATTTATTTATTTTTTTCTAACCATCCATATTTTAGGATCAAAGTTGTATTCTAACATTTTGTAATATTAGTTTGGCTATAAATAATAAAATTAGTTCATTTTTTCATTTTAATTGTTGTATTTCTATTATTCCAATAAAACATTAATTGTTTTGGATTTGTGTTAATCATCTTAATTAAAAAAATATTTTAAAAAAAAAAAGACTTTTCACATCTCTTATTAGATAAGAGACGTGGAAAGTCCAAAATCCTTTTTTTAAGAAAAAAAGACTTTCCACATCTTCTTATTAGATAAGAGACGTAAGAGACATGGAAAGTTTTAAAAAAAAAGACTTTCCACATCTCTTGTTAGATAAGGGGACTTTCCACGTCTCTCATTAGATAACAGACATTTCCATGTCACTTATCTAATAAGAGACGTGGAAAGTGGGGACTTTCTACGTCTCCCCTATCCATGTCCCACCAAAAAGAGACGTGAAAAGTCCAAAACATGAGACGTAAAAAATGTTTTTTGTAGTAGTGTGGAATTTCTGCCAAATTGTTTTTAAATATTATTTAATGTTTTTATTAATTTGGGTTGGTTGTTGGGCCCAATTCAGTTAGCCCATCATCTACCCTTCTTTTCTCATTAGGCCACAGATATGTGGCACAATTGATCAGTAAATTTTTTTTTCATATGTGGCATCAAAATGACGCCGTTTGGGTCGTCTTCAACCTTGAAACGGGTCAACTTGACCCGGTTTCTAGTTTTGGGTTGAGTCTATGGACCCAAACAGCCCAAACCTTCTCTCACCATTTTCTCCCTCATCCGGAGTCCGTTTTTCGCGTTCTAATAATCGATTTTCATCGTTTCTTCATGCTATACACAATGGTCTATGTTTCATATCCTAAAAATTTCAATTTTAAGGACCCAATTATGAAAAGGATTTTCAGGTGTTTATGTGTTTTCTCATTGCTTTCCATTTCCCAAAGATGTTTTTCCATTCTGTAATCATATATGTATTTTTCATGCTATTCTAATGCATATATTAAACAAATAAGGCAGCAACAGAAAGAAAAACAGGGAACACTATATTTAATGCAAAACGGAAAAAACAGAAAACACACAGTACCATATAACACAATTAAAACAAATATGAAGACTTGTTTAATATTAAATAAAGAAGCAAATCATTTCCATATAGTTTCCAGATCATATCTAAATCATAAATCTATAATCGTAGCAGAATAAGACAAATTATATCATAAACATACTTCAAAGAACAAAAATTTCACACAGCCCTAGAATAATAAAATGGGAATATTACACATACAAAACCAATATTTCTGAATAATCCTATTCAGATCCCAAACATTCATTTGGGCCAAATTCACCAAGGGTGGACTAGGCCTAGCGCTATCCCATTTTCCTACATGTATCATCATCTACACATTTCACGAACTAGAACCTTAAATACAAAACAATTCCCAAGCTGGGATTGTTTGCCAAGAAAATTAGAAAAAAAGGCAATAAACAAGAAGAATTATCGATATGAAGTAACAAACAGAAGAAAGATTAAAAAAAGAATCCCAACAAAGATGCAAACTCAAGGTTGTGATCGGTTCTATTCACCCATCCAACAAGCTTCGACACCATAGCCATGGACTCCGATCTAAAGAACAAAAAAGAAAGGATGGACATAGTTCAGGAATAACTTAGAAACAATCTGATAGAAAATGCTAAGTTTAGCCCAATCGATCAGGATCAGATTATAAGTTAAGGATCTATAAGCCTAATCAATCAGGGATAGATCAGAGGCATATTAGAAGTTGAGATCATAGGTGCCCAATCGATCAGGGACTCTTATGATCGATCAGAGAAGTAAAAAATGAACTTAGAGACTATGTGTGATCGATTAGAGGAATTAGAAGAACTTAGAGTAATCGATTAGATAAGCTTGATCGATTAGGCCTCCCCTGTGATCGATCAAAAGGAATAAAGAGTAATATAAACTTAATCTAAGCATAATCGATAAGAGAAGGTTAACCGATCAGAGGACAAAGTGTGATCTATCAGTTAATGGCTATAATCTAAATGTGATGAGTGTAATCGATTGAATAAGCCTAATCGATCAAGGACCCCCTTTGATCAATCAGGCGAAGTATTTTCTAATGATACAGGTCATGATCGATGTGTGATCTATGTGTGATCGATTAGGAACCAGAAGCTGTGATCGATTAGAGACCTATGATCAAAGTGGTGATAGATTTAATTCAAACTAAATTGACAAGCCTATTTTAAAATTTCAAGTATAGAAGTTGTTTAGACCTACTTTGGGAAGTTATCGTTAGACACATAAAACTGCCATTAGAACCGTTTGACTCAAAACTATGTTCTGCGATTAATAAAGAGAGAGGATCTGAAGGAAGCCAAGTACAATGGAGTTAATACTGCCTAGAACACATACGTCTCTATACTCCATCTATAATCATCTCTCTTCCAAGATTATGCAACGGCTATAACTTCATCAACGGGCAGAATTTCATTTACTAGTATAAGAGCCTTGATGGAGAAGTTGGTGAAGCATTGATTACATACATTGATTATTCCAGCTAAGTTACACTTACTGCATTTAATAGTTACCAACACTTAGAAAGATCATTCATTGTCTTTGTACTTCAGTGTGTATCACAATCTGTTCAGTGAGTGAACAAGTTTTTGAAATTTTATTCCAAGTAAGGATTACTCTTAAGATAGAGGGATTTTAAGAGTAGGGTGTATTCTTACAAGTTGTAAGGGGGAGTGATTAGTAAGATAGAGTTCTTACTGTGCAATCACTTGAAAGGCACTCAAGAGCCTAGTTGAATCTTGAGGGATTAGTGGAACCCAACTGGAGGTTGGAGAACTAGACGTAGGCCAAGAGTTTGGGTTGAACCAGTATAAGGTCCAGTGTCTTGATTCATTAAATTTTTAAGTGCACAATTCACCCCCTCTTGTGCATTCCTGTGAAATACATTTGGTATCAAAGCCTGGTCTTCTTAGAATAGTTGATCCTACGATCAAGAGAAGTAAAGATCATCATGGCAGGATATGACAACATTCTCCCAGAAGGAAGCTCAATCAACAGACCTCCAGGCTTCAATGGAGAACACTACACCTTCTGGAAGATGAAAATGAGGACGTTTATTAAAGCAAATGGGTACATGCTCTGGAAGATTATAGAGGAAGGAGATATTGTGCCAATGAAGACAGAAAATGGAATCCACGTTCCTAAGCTTCCTGCTGAATTCACTGGTGATGACAAGGACAACGTAGAACTGAACAGCAAAGCAATTCTTGTCATTCAAAGTGCTCTAAGCTAGAAAGAGTATTTCAGAGTATGTCACCTCGAAACTGCTAAAGAAATGTGGGAAGCCCTGGAAGTTGCCCATGAAGGAACCTCAGGAGTTAAAACAAGAAGAGCTGAGCAACTTACCTTAGAGTTTCATTTCTTCAAGATGGAAGAAGGAGAACCCATCAGGGAGTTGGAAATCAGATTCACTCATCTAATAAACAATCTCACTGCTCTTGGTAGGAGGATCTCAGAGGATGAACAAGTATCAAGATATTGAAGATCCTTACACCAGAATGGCAAATGAAGGCCACTTCAATACAAGAGATGAGAGGAGAATCCATGAGTTCAATCACATCCTTATTTGGAAGTTTAGCTGAATATGAGTCTACTATCAAAACTCAAAGAGAGCTCTATGGACACAAGAAGAAGAAGAGTCTAGCCCTCTTAGCTCCTACAAAAGATGATGAGGATGAGGAGGAAGAAGAAGAACTAGATGATGATGAGATGACCTTCAAGGTCAAAAAATTTAGAAGATTCTTCAGAAATGGAACAAAATTTCAGAAAAGTGGCTCCAACAACACTAGAAGAGATTCCTAGAAAAATCCTCCTGTGTGCTATGAATGCAAGAAGCCTGGACATTTTAAATCAGAATGCCGAGTCTTCAGAGATTCAAGGAAAAGGAGAAAAATGAGAAGAAGTTCCAGACCAAAAAGAAAGCCTATGTCTCTTCTATATGGGGAGATAGCTCAGATGAGGAGGCTAGTGATGCTGAGGAAGTAGCCAATCTCTGCTTGGTGGCTCAATAGGAATCTGACAGTGAGGTATATCATTCTGATTCATCTTTTTATGAACTACAAGATGCATATAATGAATTACATATAGAATTTGTAAAACTAGCAAAATAAGTAGGTGCATTAAGAAAGAAAAATAGAGAACTATAAAAGAAAGATAAGGAACCTCCTCAGGAGGTTGAAAAGGCTGAATGCAAAAATTGTGCAACACTTTTGAAAGAAAAAGAAAAGATTTCTGATGTTTTGAAAAAGCTCCCAAAAAGCACTGAAGCACTAGATATCATGCTAATGAGTCAAAGAGCCTTTAGAGATAAAACTAGATTAGGTTATGATTTAGCGTGCAAGTCTATGAAAGAAAGAAAGCTAGTATCTAAAGAGAAGCCTTACTTAAAATTGTTCAGAAAAGCTTCAACATATTCATCACCATTTAGCTTTTGTAACTTATGTAACAAAAAGGGACGTACTGAATCTACTTGCTACCCTAAGAAATATGGTGTATCTGGATTATATAAATGGGTTCCCAAAGGGACACATCAGCCTAAAGTCCATCTGGACAAAAGGCAGCAAAGTAATCCCAAAGGATCCAAGAAAATTTGGGTGCCTAAATCTGTTTAGTTTGTGTAGGTTTCTCTTAAAGCATCCAACAACAATAAGTGGTATATAGATAGTGAATGCTCAAGACACATGACTGGGGATAGAGAAAAATTTGACAACCTAATCATGAAAGATGGAACCAAAGTCAGTTTTGGTGGAAACAAGTCAGGGAAGAATTAACCATAGATAAATGCAACCTTAAATGTCGACTAAAAGCCAATAGGAATGGAAACTTATATACAGTTGATTTAAGTTAACAATTTTCTAAAAAATGTTTTATAAGTAACTCTGATAACTGCTGGCTATGGTATAGAAGATTAGCTCATGTGAACATGACTCAATTAGATAAGCTAGTCAAAAAGGATCTTGTCACTGGCATACCTAGCATGAAAGGAAAAACTGATTTATTGTGTGAAGCATGCCAAAATGGGAAACAAACAAAGTCCTCTTTTAAACCAAAGATGGAAGTCTCCACCACTAGACCTCTGGAACTGATCCATATGGACTTACTTGGTCTATCAAGAGTGAAAAGCCTAGGAGGAAGTCTGTACACTCTTGTAATTGTGGATGACTATTCTAGGTTTACTTGGACTATGTTTCTTTCCTCTAAGCATGATACTTTTGATGCCTTTTATCTGTTTACTAAGAAAGTGCATAATGAAAAAGGACAAAAGATCGGCTCAATTAGGACAGATCATGGAGGAGAATTTGAGAACCAAAATTTCATGGAACTGTGTGAAGAAAATGGGATAAATCACAACTTCTCAGCTTCCAGAACACCACAACAAAATGGAGTGGTGGAGAGAAAGAATCGTGTACTCACAGAAATGGCCAGAACAATGCTTAATGAAAAGGAAGTATCTCAAGTATTCTGGGCAGATGCAATGAGTACGGCTTACTACATATCCAATAGAGCCTACATACGAAAAGGAATGGATAAAACTCCTTATGAACTTTACAAAGGAAGAAAGCCAAATGTAAGCCATCTCAAAGTCTTTGGTTCAAAATGCTTCATCCACAACATTGGGAAGGTAAACTTAGGTAAATTCGACCCTAAATCTGATCCTAGAATTTTCATTGGTTACTCCAATAGAAGCAAAGCCTATAGAGTGTTCAACAAAAGATCCTCTACTGTTGAGGAGTCAGTCCATGTAGTATTTGATGAAACTGACTCTGAACAAAAGTCCTTGACAGAGGAAGAATTTGTTTTCCAAAATAAAGCTAAGCCTTCAACATAGCCAATATTATCACCCAATGAAGAAGGCCAAGATGATGATTCTCATAATGAAACAGCTGGGCCTTCAGCTTGGAAACATCTCAAGGATCATCCTCCTAAGAAAATCATTGGTGATGTTAATGGGGGTGTTAAAACCAGAAACCAGATTCAAAATGAAATGCATTTCTTAGCCTTCATCTCTAAAATTGAACCCTCTTGCATTGAAGAAGCACTAATAGACTGTGACTGGATAGTTGCTATGCAAGAAGAGCTCAATTAATTTGAAAGAAATCAAGTTTGGGATTTGGTTCCTAGACCTTCAAACTATCCTATTATCGGAACCAAATGGTTTTTAAAAACAAACTTGATGAATCTGGTGCAGTAATCAGAAACAAGGCAAGGCTTGTGGCTAAAGGATATAACCAAGAAGTCATAGATTATGAAGAGACTTTTGCCCCAGTTGCAAGATTGGAAGCAATAAGACTTCTATTAGCCTTTGTATCCCACAAAAACATTAAACTTTATCAAATGGATGTGAAGAGTGCCTTTCTTAATGGATATATCATGGAAGAAGTATATGTTAAACAACCCTCTGGTTTTGAAGATGCATCCAAACCTGATCATGTTTTTAAGCTTAAAAAGGCTCTATATAGACTTAAACAAGCACCGAGAGCTTGGTATGAAAGGCTTAGTAATTTTCTATTGGAAAAAGGTTTTACCAGAGGAAAAGTGGATACCACTCTATTTATTCAGCATAAAAAGAAAAGCATGCTTATGGCACAAATTTATGTTGATGATATTATTTTTGGTGCTACTGATAAATCTCTCTGTGAGGAATTTTCTAAGATTATGCAGAGAGAATTTGAAATGTCAATGATGGGAGAATTTAACTTCTTCCTAGGTCTCCAAATCAAACAAAGGAGAGATGGAATATTTATCTCCCAGACTAAATATGCGAAAGAGATACTAAAGAAGTTTGGAATGGATCTACCAAAAGAAGAAGACACACCCATGAGCTCTATAGCATTATTGGATGTTGATGTAGAAGGAAATGACTTCAATCAATCCACATACAGAGGTTTGATTGGATCTATTTTATATTTGACTACTAGCAGACCAGACATCCAATTCAATGTGGGAATGTGCGATAGATATCAAGCCAAACCAAAGGAATCTCACCACAAGTGTGTCAAAAGAATTCTAAGATATCTGGTTGGAACTCAGGAGTTAGGATTATGATATCCAAAAGGAACTCAAGAATATCTCATGGGTTACTCAGACTCAGACCATGCTGGGTACAAGACTGATAGGAAGAATACCAGTGGTCAGTATGAGTTCCTTGAAGGATCCCTAGTTACATGGGCCAGTAAGAAGCAGAACTGTGTCTCCCTGTCATCAACATAAGTTGAATATATTGCTATTGCAAGCTATTGTGCTCAAGTTCTTTGGCTCAAGTATCAATTGAAGGATTTGGGATGGAATTTCCAGAAGTACCAATTCTCTGTGACAACACAAGCACAATCAGCTTGGCTAAGAATCCAGTGCATCACTCAAGAACAAAGCACATTGATGTCAAACATCACTTCCTCAGAGATCATGTGCAAAAGAAGGATGTCAAAGTGGAATTCATTCCTACACACTTGTAGCTAGCAGATATTTTCACCAATCCTCTGGCAGCAGAACAATTTATGTTCATCAGAAAAGAATTGGGGATGGTAAACCCCAATGAGCTGTAAAATTGTATAAATTTCTTAACTCCTCTTGATTTATCTATTATATGGTACATTTTGATGATTAAATACTAACTTAGGCATCGAAGTACTAACATAACATTTTGCAGGTCCTGTGTTCAAAGTTAAGTTTTCCATCTCTAATCGATCAGAGAACCTTGATCGATCACAGAGCATGTTATGTGATCGATTAGACATCGATCAGAAGGAAATGAAAGGAGACAACCCAATCGATTAGGGAAAGGAGGCAATCAATCAGAGTCACCTGATCGATCATAAGGAAGGGGTAATCGATCAAGCATCGATTACTCAGCGTGGAGCAAATTGATCACAACCATCCCTAATCGATAAGACATATGCAATCGATCAGACACAAGCCTCTCTGATCGATCAGGCGACAACGGTAACTATTGCAACGTACATATTTTCTAACAAGTCACAGCTTTTTACTCATACTCTCTCATTCATATGTGACCCATGTAACTGTTGCATCTTTTCGCATACACTTGCATTCATTTTCAATCATTTCCCTCCTTTTCGTTCAAACCCTAACAGACTGAATCATCACCTTCCTTCATTAAACCTTCTCGTAACAGTCTTAACTGAAGCCAACCATTCCTCGAATCGTCGTTAGGTGTCATCCCTCTCTATATCGAACTCATTAGACACACCCTCTAGCTCTATATATAAACCTTCAAATGGCACCCAAAATGATTCTACCCAAACATTACAGAGCACAAGTTGTTCCAGATATAGTTCCTTTTCCTCCAGGAGACCCTGACCTCATGTACATACATCCCTCTCCACCCTCAAATCCACAACCCTCAACCTCAAAACCCTCTCCTGCAACCATGCCAAACACTAGAGCCCAAGCCTCAAAATCAACAAGCAAGAGTCCTACTAATGTAAGAGTCAGAGAATTGATTTCTGGGGACACAGAAGTCCCAGTGGATCCTTCTTATGCATAGGGTCCGATTGAAGATCCATCAGAAGACATTGCCAAAAGAATTATTCTGACACAATGTGGATATGTGGATATTGACTACCTTGAGAAGAATGACTACCCTGTGACAGAATGGTTTGCGCCATACAAGAAATGGATTAGACTCAAGAATCACTACAATGAGAAGGTGGTGAAAGCCTTCTATTCCAACATGAAAATCTCTGTCATTGAAACTGGAGGCAAGCCTACAGGAATGAGAGTGTTCTCACAAGTAAGAGGGAAGAAATTCTCTTTCGATTGGAAGGATCTGAACCAATGGCTTGACATGAACAAGCCAAAGTTAGAAGCATACAAAATCTGGCAAGAAAGATAGAAATACTCAGAAACTGATCTCCTGAAGGCTTATCAACCACAAAGCCCGGTTGAAGGAATCATAAAACCTATCCAGATGCCCCCAACCCCCAAGGTAATTCACTATGCCTACTCTCGATGCATGGTGAACAAGGCAGGAAACTTCACTCAGATTGTTGAGATTGACAACCCAGTTCTGGCCTTGCTCATCAACAAAATCCCAATCAATCCTGGCCAACTGATCTGCGAAGAATTTCTCAGGTTTGAGAAATCCAAGACTTTCAAAACCCCTCTTCCATTCCCTCAGTTGGTGTCTTTCATTTTGTGCAACAACCACATTTTTTGGCTAGGAGAGGAGAACATGTGGAACCCCCCAGATGTTCTCTCACAACTCTAAAGAAGATGGGATTGCTTCCATTTGGTCCACAAGAAGGCCCTGCACCACCAGTTCAGGAAAAAGAAATTCCTGAGGAAGGTGTTCAACCTCAGGGGGCACTTGAAGAAGAAGTCCATTCCTCTGCCTCTCATTCATCTGAACCACCAGCAGTCCCTGAACCTGAAGGAATGGGTCATCTCCCAGACAATATGATTAATCAGATTGCTAACAGAGTGACAGCCAGGGTTATGGAAGAATTGTCCTTAGAGCATCAAGCCATGGAGGATAGACTTATGCAGAGATTGGTGGCTGCTCTCAATGACACAGTGGTTAAATCAGTTAAGGAAAGTGCACTGACAGTCTTCAAGGGTTATGATACAGTGGTGGATGTAACGTCCCGATTTTTATTAGCTTGGAAATTACATTTTATACACATTAGTTTAAAGCATGAGGAAGTTTAAGTTTTTGTTGATAATCTTCCCTAAGAATTCTCATAAAACATTAAGAAGAATTCATAATAATTAAGTAGAATTTTGAATGGTATTATTTGCTTAGAAACCCATCTAGTTTAGGGTTGGGCTTAGAAAATGGACTAGAGAAAGACCTTAGCCCATGAGAAGTAGTAATTCCCCCTTGTGGAGCTTAGGGTGGCGCCACATGTCATGAAGAAGGGAGGAATTATGTTGCAAATAATAAATAGAAAAAGAATTGTAATATGTGTAAGCATGAAATTATATTAGAAAGAAAAGGATTATTGATAACCAATAGAAATGCATGCAAGGGAAAAGAAGAAAGAGTCACCATGATAAGATAGCCAATAGGAAGATATGCAAGGAAGAAAATCAAAATAGGAAATAAGATAAAATAAGAGAGCCAATGGAAATGCATGCAAAGAGTAAAAGAAAAAGAAATAAGAAAATAAGTGACCAATGAGAAGACATGCAAGCTTGAGAAGATGCATGTGAGTGATGTCATCATGTCTAATGCAAAATAAGAAGAGAAGTCTCTCTTCCTTCCCCAATAGGCCAAAGGTAGCGCATGGAGAGGGCTAGAAGAAGAGGAAAATAGTTAAAATAATAACCCTCCAATGAACTAAAAGGAAATTTGCTAATTTGATAAAATGAGATAATAGGCTTTAGGGTTCAAATAGGCTAAGGGAGCCTCTTGCTAGGGATAAGATAATCATTTTTAAGAAGATAGAAAATAAAATAAAAGGCAAGAAAAGAAGAGAAATTGCATGAGTGGTGCAATATAGGAGACTAGCCTAAAGATAGGATAAGTGTGCAAGAGAAATCTCAAAACTATTGGGCAATGTGTGAGGTGGCTTGGGGTGATCCTTGCCCTCATTTCCCCTATAAATAGGACATCTTCCATCCCATTCTACACACCAAAATTCGTAACCCCAAAGAAAGTGAGGTCTGGAGTTCGAACTCCAAACCTCTGTCCTTTACTTTCATATATATAAAAAAAAGGAGTGTTCTTGAGTGTTCTTGAGGAGCCTTGAAGGTTGGGACTCCAAAAGAAGTAGTAAAGCTCTAAGGTAGTACTTACTCTCTTACATTTCCAGCATTGTTTAAATATTGTGATGTGATATTTGGCTGCCTTGATGAATCATGTTTGAAGTGATTATGTGTTTCTTATAATGCTATGGCCATATGTTATTATTCAAGAACATAAATGCTCACATGTATAAGTTATTGGTATTGCCATATCTTGTCCAATGTTAAACTTGCATGGTTGTATGTTGAGTATTGAGCTGCTGAGATTTTCCCCAAAATCTCACCCCCCAAATCTAAACCATTTTAGGAGCAAGTTCATCCAAGGAGAAAGAGAAGAAGCTAGCTTAGTCAAGATGAAGATTCAATGCTCTTTGTTTTTGTTGTGCATCTTTGAACTTATGATAAATCTTTAATATTTTTGGGATGCTATGGATTATGTTGTTATTATGTTTCCCTTTGGATTTATGTATGTATATGGTCATTCTTGGCCATTAAGAACAAGTTTTAATTTATGCAATTGAAAAGCTGTTTTCTGGGTTCCATTCTGTGCAATGTCTATTGATGATATTATTCAAGATTGAAATTGAATGCCTTTAGCTTTGGAATTTTTATGTAAAATACTAGACATGTAGGGCTTTCTGGAAACCTAAAAACGAAGTAAATCGGAGTTATGTAGCTTAAATTAAAAATCACGCAAGAAGGCCAAAATTTCTGGGCGTGAAAATGAATGCAGGTTCGGAAAATCAAATATCTGTATCACTTGGGTTCATGCATGTTATGTTTGATATTTTTCCCAGATAGAGGACCGTTCAAGATTTAATTTGAGACTTGAACCAAGTGAAAAAAAAATTTCTACAATTAGTTATGATTTTTCAAAGTTGCTGGAAAAGTTCCGCATTTTCAGCATTTTTCCAGAAATAAAGAAAAGTTTTGAAAGTTTGTGGTTTTGATGTTCTAAGTCCCATATGAGCTTGAATATGATTCCCAATGATCATTAAGCTTGGGAATGAGTCCTAGAAGTAGGTGTTACAGTGGACATGCACAAGTTCTTCCACAACATACTTGCTGGCCTTGAAGAAATTCTCAAGAAAAGTTATGGAATTGGTCTCTCTGGTTCACCATTAGAACCATTCCCTGGGCATGAAGCCCATCAGGTATGACCCATCCATTTCACCCCTCATCATTCATCCTCTCATCCTCATCCTCCCTCTCCATTCACCCAAACACAAGCTTCACCCAAACATAAGCCCTCTCTTTCCTCCAAGCCTTCCTCACCATCCAAGCAAACTTCCTCAGTTTCCTGAGACAACCAAGATCCTCCTCCCTCACCTATGAACATCACCACCACCCCAATCACTCAACCACAAGCCTCACCAAAATCTCCCCAACCACAGGCCACTTCTTCATTCCCAACCCAACCAATTTACACAACACCACCACCATCAGAATCTACCCAAGTTCAATCCTCTGCCCTTTAGTTTCCCCCAAGACCAGATCCCTCTCTAATTTACTCCATGAAAGGCAAAGCCATCATCATTGACTCCTCTCCTACCCCTCCCTCTGCTCCTTTTAATGATGCTAGAAAGGGGGAGAAGAGATTCAATGTTCCATCTGAGCGGGAGAGTAGCATTGTTTAGGAAAAGGCTGTTGAGGCTGCTGCTATTTTGTCATTCATCGCTTTTGAAGTTTGTCAAGTTCCTGAGGATGTCCAAATGAGCCAAACACTTGAAGAAACCCATGATTTGGCAGAAGGGATTAGACTAAGCATGGAAAAGGAAGGCATGGTGGAAGAAGCATCAGATGAAGACTTCATGACCACAAATGTGCCTCCAGAAGATGAGGGCTTAGTACTGGAAGAAGACATGAGCATGGCCATGGTATTGTATGAAGGGGAACCTCAGACAGTATAAGTTGACACTTGGCCCTATCTTCATCGAAGGGTGCACGAAGTTGTTGCAGAAGGTGATGCAAGGAAAAAAGCAGAGTAGGAGCAAGAACAAAAAGCCAAGGCTAATGTTGAAGCCAAAGCCAAGGCAGAAGAAGAAGCCAAGACCAAGAAGGTGGCTGAGGCAAAAGAAAAAGATGAACAAACCTCTCTGCCTAAGCCTGTCTTCCCAAGTTGGGGGGTCTAGAGAAAGGTGATACTCAGGAAAACTGCCCAGAAGGATGTGGAGGATCACATTCAGACCACCTCAGAGTTCATTAAGTCTGGTGAAGAAGAACAAGGGACATAAGTTCAGTCTACTGCTAAAGGGAAGAGAATCAAGAAAACTGCTCCAAAGATCCCAGCAAAAGTGACAACAAGGAAAAGCACTAGGGCAACAAAAGGCATTTTGATTGAAGAGACTAAGCATGCTTCTAAGACTGCTAAAAGGAAGGCAGCTCCAAAAGGAAAAGCATCCAAGCCTCCTCCTAAGAAGAAACAGAAACAGATGACTTACTTTGAAAGGATTCTTGAGAAAATCAAACCTGTGTCTCCTCCCAAGAAGAAAGCTCCAGCCAAGAAGAAAGCACCTGTCATGAAGAAAAAGGTTAAGCCCAAGGATGAAATTCAATGGGAAGAACCCTCAACTGACTCTGGAAGAATTAGCAGTGAATCTGGTGATTATGATTTGAACACCAAGAACTGGTCGAGTGGCTCAGACTCAGACTAAACTAGCCCATGCCTCACCACCATTTCATCAATCATTTTAAATATGCATCTTTTATGCCTTATATTGTTTTGATCTGGACACCAAGAACTGGTCGAGTGGCTCAGACTCAAACTAAACTAGCCAATGCCTCACCACCATTTGCATCAATCTTTCACATATGCATCTTTTATGCCTTATATTGTTTTTATTGACTTAGTATTTATTTGCTGAGATTGCCATCATGTTTATTTTACTGCCAAATGTATTGTATGACTTGTTAAAATTAAAGTTTCAATGTTTATCAATCTATTATTCCATGCCTTCTATCAATTTAAACCCTATGTTTTGTCATCATCAAAAAGGGGGAGAATGTTAGAATAATGAGTTTTGATGATAACTAAACATAACTTAGGCATAAAGAAAGGATGGACATAGTTCAAGAATAACTTAGAAACAATCTGATAGAAAATGCTAAGTTTAGCCCAATTGATTAGGATCAAATTATAAGTTAAGGATCTATGAGTCTAATCGATCAGGGATAGATTAGAGACAGATTAGAAGTTGAGATCATAGGCACCCAATGATGAGAGACCCCTGTGATCGATCAGAGAAGTGAAAAATGAACTAAGAGACTCAGTGTGATCGATTAGAGGAATTAGAAGAACTTAGAGTAATCGATTGGATAAGCCTGATCGATCAGGCCTCCCCTTTGATCGATCAGAAGGAATAAAGAGTAATCCAAACTTAATCTAAGCCTAATCGATTAGAGAAGGTTAACCGATCAGAGAATAAAGTGTGATTGATCAGTTAATGGCTATAATCTAAATGTGATCTGAGTGCGATCGATTGAATAAGCCTAATCAATCAGGGACCCCCTTTGATCGATCAGGCGAAGTATTTTCTAGTGATGCAGGTCATGATCGATGTGTGATCTATGATCACGTGTGATCGATTAGGAACCAGAAGCTGTGACCGATCAGAGACCTATAATCGAAGTGGCGATAGATTTAATTCAAACTGAATTGACAAGCCTATTTTAAACATTCAAGTACAAAAGTTGTTTAGACCTACTTTGGGAAGTTATCGTTAGACACATAAAACTGCCATTAGAACCGTTTGACTCAACAACTATGTTCTGCGATTAATGAAGAGAGAGGATCTGAAGGAAGCCAAGTACAATGGAGTTAATGCTGCCTAGAACACATACATCTCTATACTCCATCTATAATCATCTCTCATCCAAGATTATGCAACGGCTATAACTTCATCAACAGGCAAAATTTCATTTACTAGTATAAGAGCCTTGATGGAGAAGTTGGTGAAGCATTGATTACATACATTGATTATTCCTGCTAAGTTACACTTACTGCATTTAATAGTTACCAACACTTAGAAAGATCATTCATTGTCTTTGTACTTCAGTGTGTATCACAATCTGTTCAGTGAGTGAACAAGTTTTTGAAATTTTATTCCAAGTAAGGATTACTCTTAAGATAGAGGGATTTTAAGAGTAGGGTGTATTCTTACAAGTTGTAAGGGGGAGTGATTAGTAAGATAGAGTTCTTACTATGCAATCACTTGTAAAGGCACTCAAGAGCCTAATTGAATCTTGAGGGATTAGTGGAACCCAACTGAAGGTTGGAGAATTGGACGTAGGCCAAGAGTTTGGGCTGAACCAGTATAAGGGCCAGTGTCTTGATTCATTAAATTTTTAATTGCACAATTCACCCCCCCTCTTGTGCATTCCTGTCAATTACATTTTTTTAGGATTAAGAAGGATAATTTATGACCCAAGTTCATTATGTAAACCATGACCTAATTAGAAAATGAAAGCCCAAGTAGTAAAACCCTAGGAAGCACCATTATGTAGAAGATTGGTGTTTCTTCTTGGTTTCCACGTGTAGAAACCTCTTTGTAAGACTAGAACCTTGTTCCTTACACCTCTTGACTCCTTGTACAAGAAGGAATTGAGCATTGAAAAGGACTTATGACTTTATCTTGTCCATACACATGTGCCCTCTCCTTGAAAAATTAAAAAGCTTGTTCTTTACACTTTGAGGTTCTTCTAGCATCCTTATCTTGTAAGACAATAAAGAAAACTTATTCCTTACACATCTTTAGAAGCATTATTACCTCCTTATCTCCTCTTACACGTGCTCCCCTCTATAAATATGAAGAAGAATCTCTATTGAAATAAAATTCCTTGTAAGACACAACTTTTGACTCTTCCCTTGCATATCACACCATTTCTTTTCCTAAAAGTCCAAGATTTCACCTCCCCTCTTGTAAAATGACACATGTTCAATTCCCTAGCACTCTCACACGTTCTAGCCTCTTCCTTACAAGATAAGTTGTGTGTTTAGCAAGCTAAGTAAGTCTATAAAAGGGGGACACCTACAAGGGAAGAGGAAGCCACTAAAAGAGAAGAAAGAAAGGAGAGAACTTAGAAAGAAAGAGAGAGTGAGACATGAGAGAAAGGTAGAAGCAAGAGGAAATCAAGCGAAAGCTAAGGAAAAGCTAAGTTGTCATCTTAATGGTCCTAGGAAGCCTGTAGAGTAAGAATTTCTGCCAGGTAACCTCTATCACTTATCTTACATATGTTACTGAAACTGCTATACTAATATTCATACCATCTATATCATTTTCTATTTGATTTTATATGAATTTCTAGTGGTATGGGATAACATGATATGGTTGTTCAAATGTATACTTTAGTAAGAATATATATGGAAATACATGTGGATGTCATGATAATGAATACATAATGAAAAGTTTGTGATGATGCATTGGGGTGGTTATTGTGGAGGTGGGATATGTTCCACCACGTGGTGAGCACCTGCACAGGGTGCACTGTGGATGGCATTGTATATTGTATATTTTGTCCCAACATTACCACGAGGGACAATAGCCTAACCGGTTCAATGAGAGGCAGATGGCACCCCTTTCGTGATTCTGAGAAAGGGATAGGTCCATGGTCCAAGATTGTGCTCTGAGGGTTTGGCCCACTCTTATCATATGAATGGTGAGCATGGTTGACCTCTTTACCCCATGGACCATGTGGCCAGAGGAAATAAGACGGATAGGTTGGATTGACCGGGAGTAAGATATGCATGGTTGCATTAATGCATTTTATGTTACAATTCGATTTTATCATATTATTCATTTCTATTAAATATGATTAATGCCATATGAAAGGTAAGTGCATATGAGGTTACTGAGACAAATGTCTCACTCTGATTAACCCATGTTTTTCAGGTAGTCCGGTCTGGGTATCGTCCAAGGGAAAAGCTCCAGAGGAGTAATTATTACTACATGTTCCTTTGGGATAAACTAGCCATGTACTGCTATGTTGTGTATTTTGGGCCTATGTATTATAACAATTAACTTTGATATATGTATATGTTAAATCAGTTTTAAATCTATATTAAAACTCTTGTACCATTTACGGGACCGTGGTACCCAAATTGTAGCAATCCCCTATGTAAATTATGAAATTAAAGAAGGGTGTGACACCATTTGTGTGGGGGAGGTCAAAGTTGACGACTTTGGCATTTGTACGTGATAAAATAGGGATGAAGTTGCAAGGGTGGAAACAGAAACTTCTCACTTTTGTAGGGAGAAAGGTGTTGATAAAGGCATTGGCAAATTCTATTCCTACTTATCCTATGGCATGTTTTTTGTTCCCAAAAAAATCTTGTGTGGAGTTGATGGTCTAATTTCTCGATTTTTGTGGGGACAAAAGGATGAAGGAGGTGTCATTCATTGGAGGAGCTGTAGGAGGATTGGGTTTTCAAGACCTATTAGGCTTCAATAAAGCTTTACTGACTAAATTGGCTTGGAGATTATTGCAGAAGCCAAATGATCTATGGTGCCAGCTGTTGAAGGGAATTTATTTTCCTAAGGGAGATTTTTTGAAAGAAGGGTAGGAAAGCCTACTGGGGTTGGTCGAGTCTGCTTGAAGGGAGAGACCTGTTGATCAAGAAGTCATACTAGAAGGTAGGGGATGGTAGAAGAATTAATGTGTGGGAGTATAAATGGATTATGGGTTTGGAGGATTGTAGACTGAAGGCTGGTGTTCTGAATGAGGAAGAGAAGTGTATGAGGGTAATGGATTTAATTGAGGAGGCAAGTTGGAATTTGAAAAGTATTGAGAGTAAGATTTCTCTTGAAGAAAAGGAAGCAATATTGAAAATACCTATTCCTTTGAGCTTGGTCCCGGATCGGCTGATATGGTTGGATAATAGGGATGAATGTTATTAAGTGAAATCTTGATTTAAAGTGGCGAAGGAAGAAAAGAAAGTAGTGGTAACAAAGGATCTAGGCTCATCATATAGAGTTCCTAAGCAGCTATGGAGGTTAGGAGCAAGTGCTGTAGCTACTAAGGAAGCTTTGTATAAGAGATCTTGTGCTAAAGATCCTTTTCCCCTGTATCAACCGGTAGGAATTTATTGTTTTCGAAGCACATTTATCATACAATTATCCATGTTTTGTTTAAAATTAATATATTTCTTTATATAATTGTTATGATAAATTGTGCTACTCCATTTGATGTAATGAGCAGATAAATTTAAAAAATTTTCTCCGTCTTTTGTAGGATAAAAAAGGAGAACAAACGGAGCGGAAATTGGAGTTAAAGAAAGTATGCTAGACAAGATGCCTCGGCCACAAAAATAGGGTGCTGAGCCGATCCAAGATGACCCAGGAAGCCTCGGCCACCAGAACAAGGTGCTGAGGCGACCCAGGATGCCTTGGCTACCTGAACAGAGTGTCTAGGCTACTAGAGAAAAATCAAATTATAGATTTTGGATATCAGACTCAAAAATTAGGGCATTTTAAGAGGAAGGAGATGCGAAATTGAGGGAGGACTGAATTTGGGATGAAATTGAGAGAGACCACAGACTTGTGGAGAGAGAAAGATCAAATTAAAGCTTTAAAGGAGTCTTACGACGCTAATCCGGGAGGCTTTTGTAGGTTTCTTCATCATTCTTCTTATTCATTCGTCTTGTTTAGTAGTTGTAATCATGAATCGATTTCATAGATTTGAATTCCTTTTAATATGCGTAGCTAAATGTTAGACTAGGGTTTCTTTGAACCTCTATATGGATTGATTTTGTTAATTTCCTTTCTATTAATTATTTAATGCAATTCAGTTTTGTTTTTACCTTGCTTATATTTCAAAAGTTGCCTGATCAACACTTTAATTGTTCAATGATTCATCACTTGAAAGAGGGTGTTTTGTTGTAGAACTTAGGTAAAAGCATATTAGAGAGAAAACTCTTTGTTGACATAGAAGAGATTCATCTGTCAACCTAATATAGTTAGAGTGAAATTGATGCTTAAACGTGTTTTGTTGATTCAATAGCATGAGAGTGTGAGAGTCTTTGAACACAGTTTTTCATCAATCCAATAGCATGAGAGTGTGAGGGTTTTGAGAGATAAAGATCATATTTTTGACTCGAAAGAGAATTTTTATCACATTCGAATTTCAGACGAAGAATGAATGCATTAGATTGCCATTAGAAAGGGTAATTTAGTAGAAATCATGACATATAGATGTGTTAGAATCTTAAGTTTTGATGAAGACTGACCCCATATGTAACATAAGTAAATACACGCAAGTTACCTTTGAATTAAACAAGTAAAATCTGATAGGTAACAGATTTCTATCACTAGAGCTAAAGACTATCACTATTGAAAGGATCAATTATAACAGATGGAAACTTAGCAGAACACTAAGAATAAATATCTCTATCGCTAAGTGCATCTCTATAGCTAATAGACAGAGCCATAGCAAATGAAGACTTAGTAATAACAAAGTTAATATCTATCGCTAAGTCATTCACTATCGCTAAGAAAGATCCTATCGCTAGAAGCTCATTAAGAACATGGATAAATAAAAGGAAGAATAACTAGCTGAACAATGAACCATGTCCTTGAGCAAATGGAATCAGCTAGCGATAACAGGTTAAGCTATCGATAACAGAGTTCTTCAGATAATGAACATTCTGATAGCTAGTGCCTGAGAAATTGAGTTAACTAGTGATAACACAGTTGCTAGCGCTAACACGTTTAGCTATCGATAATAGGATACCTTTAAATACCTTTGAATAATCATCTCAGTATCCTTAAAGCTAATAAGCAATCAAGTAACTAGCGATAATGGGATTAGCTATCGATAGAGAATGTTTTGAAAATACCTTAACTAATATATTGTCTCTATCTTGTTGAGCTAATGAAATACCCTATCGATAACATCCACTGCATGAGTATTTGTTTCAGCTAACAGCTTAAGTGCAGGACTCACACTGTCAAGATAGCGATAGCAAATCATGCTAGCGCTAATGAAAAAGCTGACATGCAAGTACAGTGGCAGGTAGCAGCAGGATAACGTTACTCACAGTCTCTCTCTCTCTCTCTTATCTTATCCTCTGCAAAATCCATTGAAGCATAAAAAGGAAGAAAAGGTGCTAACGGCTAGTTCTCCAAGTCTCCAACGGATAGAAAAGAATATCACCATATATAAAGACTTGAAGACATCAGAATCAAGCGAGCGAACATACGAAGCATTTTCATGACGAGATGATACGAGATGAAAAACAAGAGGCTCTGCACAGAGTATTAGTTCTATTTCAGCGAGCCCAGAAATGATAAATTGAGTGAGTTAGAAAAATAGAGTTAGAGCTCACATTGTCAGATTGATAAGCTCTAGAATTATAGTTTCATCATACATTTATCTGTACCTAAGTGTTTATCACAATCAGTTCATTAAGTGAACATATTTATTGAAATCCTCTACTGTTTGAGGTTGTTCTGAAAGCTTGGTGCTTTAGAACAGGGATATTTCCTTACAGGTAGTAAGGGGGAGTGTTTAGAGGGATTCTAAAACTCTGTAAAGGTTGGCAGGTGAACCTGTGTTCGTAAAACCTGTGGTAGGCTTCTCTTGTTCCCGGTTTAAACAAGAGGGTAGTGGAAATCTCAGGTGGATCCTGAGGACTGGATGTAGGTCTGGATTGACCGAACCAGGATAAACTCTGTGTGCATTATCTCTTCCCTTAACTTTCCTAGCTTCCAGCATATCTTACTTACGTTTTCTTTAATGCACTTCATGGTTTGAAATATTCACAGTGATAAACCTAAAAGGATTTTAAAGATTGTCATCACTTGTGTTTTGTGCAAAGAATTGAAAGTTTTTATTCTATCACCCAATTCACCCCCCTCTTGGGTGACAGCCAGCACTCACAAGATGGAATAAGGAATCCTAGGTTTCATCCTCATCATCTTAAAAGCAGTTTGCAAAGGTTGTTTTGTTTATTTCTTATGGTTTTTGTTCAAAACGCAATTTTTAATCAACTTAAGTAGAAATAGAATTAACTTAATCAACCTGCGTTAGATTAAACCATAGTCATCGTGGGAACGATAATTTTTATACTACGTGCAACCCGTACTCTTGCGGGCAAACAAGTTATCACAAGGACTATGGTTTAATCTAATGCATGTTGATTAATTTAATTTTTTTTCTACTTAAGTTGATTAAATATTGTGTTTTGAACAAAAACGATCATAAATAAACAAAACAACCTTTGAAAATTGCTTTTAAGATGATGGGGATGAAACCTAGGATTCCTTATCCCCTCTATATGTCATGATTTCTACCAAATTACTCTTTCTAATGGCTATCTAATGCATTCAGTCTTCGTCTGAAATTCGAATGTGGTAAAAACTGCTCTCTCGAGTCAAAAATCTGATCTTTATCTCTAAAACCCCTCACACTCTCATGCTATTGGATTTATGAAAAATCGTGTTCAAAGACTCTCACACTCTCATGGTATTGAATCAACAAAAACACATTTAAGCATCAATTTCAATCTAATGATATTCGATTGACAGATGAATCTCTTCTCTATCAACAAAGAGTTTTCTCTCTAATATGCTTTTACCTAAGTTCTACAACAAAACAGCCTCTCTCAAGCGATGAATCATTGATCAAGTAAAGTGTTGATCAGGCACTTTTTGAAATATAAGCAAGGTAAAAATAAAATTGAATTGCATTAAATAATTAATAGAAAGGAAATTAACAAAATCAATCCATATAGAGGTTCAAAGAAACCCTAGTCTAATGTTTAGTTACGCATATTGAAAGGAATTCAAATCTATGAAGTCAATTCATGATTACAACTACTAAATGAGACGAATGAATAAGAAGAATGAAGAAGAACCCTACAAAAGCCTCTCGGATTAGCGCCGTAAGACTCCTTTAATGCTCTAATGATCTTTCTCTCTCCACAAGTCTGTGCTCTCTCTCAATTTCGTTCCAAATTCAGTCCTCCCTCAATTTTGCATCTTCTTCCTCTTAAAAAGCCATAATTTTTTGATCTGATATCCAAAACCTATAATTTGATTTTTCTCTGGTTGCCTCAACACCCTTTTCAGGTGGTCGAGGCATCCTGGGTCATCCTAGGTCACCTCAGCACCTTGTTATGGTGTCCGAGGCGTCATATCCAACATACTTTCTTTAACTCTGATTTACGCTCCGTTTGTTCCTCCTTCTTTATCCTACAAAAGAGGGAGAAAATTTTGTAAATTTATCTGCTCATTGCATCAAATAGAGTAGCACAATTTATCATAACAATTATATAAATAAATATATTAATTTTAAACAAAACATGGATAATTGTATGATAAATGTGCTTAGAAAACAATAAATTCCTATCGGTTAACACCCCCAAACTTAAACTTTTGCTTGTCCTCAAGCAAAGCTCAAACAACAACTCTTCTGCCTATCTCATGTGTTTAGCAAGTCCTCAGAGATTTTCATTCCTTTTAGCACCTCAAATAACCATATCTACATACAAATCAGTATGCGTTGTATAGTTGAACAATCCTTTTCCAAATTCCAGAGTGTGCATGTGTGTGAAAGAATCAAAAATAGTTTCTCTAATTCTCATCTTAGTCATCAATGGCAATCTAAGCTACATACAAATCTCTAACCAAATACACTGACAACCTCTTTCAAAATACATTTCCTCTTGAAAAGCATTTTCATAAACTTCAAAAACTCACTAGATTTCACATGGTAGTAAATTACATTTTATTTTATTGCCTTTTAAATGTCCCCCAAACTTGATTTTTACTTTCTTGCTTTTTACTTTTCTTTCTATTTTTGTACTTCTTTCTTTCTTTCTTTCTTTTTATTATATCTTGAATTGTTGTAGGTCCCCTTTTTACGTGACCCTGCACATGGGTGATGCAGCATCGGTTACTCAGTTACTCCAACAAGATCAAGAGGCTTTCCTACCCAACTCTTAGCTCTCTCTGATTCGACCATTTGACGCAAGTACCAACATTGGTGATGAAGTGCCCCCAGTTACTAAGTCGAGTCTTGAGATACTAGCGGAGTTGTATATATTTTCTTTTTTTTTCAAATTTGGGATTGACCAAAAGACTTTATATATTTTTCTTACTGCCCATGTTTGTCTAACTTATTTTCAAAATTTAATGAAAATCAAATAAGCACTAAAACAGAAATTGGTTGCAAGAGTACAAGATTAAAAATAAGTACATAACCTTGATTACTATCAATTTCCTTGAATACAATTTTCAAAACTATTTCTAATTCTAATGGTGGGTATTATTACTCAAAGAATTTAGCAAAGTGATATGTCAACCATACAATTCCACTTACAAGCATGTAAAGTGTGGTTTTTGCTATTCTAAATGTCAATCAATATTTATCACATCATTGGACTTATTAACACATTTGATAAGCATAGGAGTTATCAATAAAATTATCAAACAAAAGTTCAAGTTTATGAGACGAAACTATCAAAGAATTTAATACAAATAATTTTTGTTTACACCCCAACTTGAATCCAACAATGTCCTCATTGTAAAATCCAGCATAGCAAAGAAGAAACAAAAATTAAGAGTAGACTAAGGCATAACAATGAGATGCATATCAGCAGTAACCCACACATAAAGGCTTTTGATTTAACCTTTGCCTAATGTGCCTTGGGGGTTAAAATCAAGATTTAATCCAAGGATTGCAATATAGGTTGCAACCCTGGGTCGTTTCACTTGAGGAATCTTTTAACCTACCTAAACTAGCTAAATGTAATTAAAACAATAAAAGGTATGGGGGTTTGGTTTGAAAATTCATTTACTAAAACTATTGACAAATGCAATTACTTGTTTTTGGTATTTTAGATTAATGAGTGAAAAGAGTTTGGATTAAGGGTAATTTTATAAAATGGGCTTTAGTAGTGTTTCGGTGGCTCTCACGCTTCATTAGAATTGATATTGGGAGTTAAAAGATGCACTAAGTATAATTGAAAAATCCCCAAGCAACCACAAGGGGTCCACTAGCCCTAACTAATGACTAATCAAGCAACCACTTTCTTATCCATTACTTCGGGTTAGTGTTAAGCTCCACTTGGTGTGTGTTGGAACTTGAGTTTTGAAAACCGATTCCTCTCAAGAATGTGCAACCATAACATTCAATTGGATAAATTAAGCTACACAATCTAGCAACCACTAAAAATCATATAGCATCACAAATCCAATAGGAAATTTAAACATAAACATTATTCAATTAACAAAACTCAATATCCAACACAAGTATTCCAATCCATACACAATTAGAAAGGAAAATCATGTCTCAAATATAAATATACAAAGGGAAATGCAACCACACAACTCAATACATAAGGAAAAGAGCATGAGAAAACAAATAACTCCCCTATTTTGCCCATTGAAGCTAGAGCCACCTTCACACCACTAAAGCACCAAGATTCTAGCCTCTCATGTCTTCAAATTCATGCCCAAGAGGACCCATGATTATAGCCTCCATGAGTGAAGAAGAACGGAGAAGAAATATGGTGGAACTGGAAGAAGGAAGGGAGGTGATGCTGAAAATAAGAAGAACGGAGGTGCAGATGAATGGAATTGGTGGAAATTGGGTTGATGATGGAACCCTAGGAGAACGAAAGTATTTTCATGTTTGGAGGCTTAGAGAAGTGATTTTCAGGGGTTAGGAACTATTTATAACCTCATAGGAACCCTAGAATTTGTAACAGCGCATTGCTGATTCGTCCTTCTCCCCGTGGCGAGGACACAACGAATAAACATCAATTCTGGAAATTTTGAACTGTGCGCTCACCGTGAGCTAGCCGTGGCGAGCTCACGGCAAGCAGATATCAATTATGCCCTCCTTTCAGCTCCTCTTCTGCTCTATTTTTGTCCAGCATTCTTCTCTGCAATTTGGCCCTTCCATTGGGTGTGTTCCTTCCATGATCTACACATAAAATGGACATAAGGTAGGATCAAAATGTTCTTGAAAATGGGTTAAACAATAAATCATGCTAATTATGCCCAAATTGCCCTTGACTAGAACAAATTCCAACAAATCGTGTAAAAGTCAGAAATTATCCTAATCAGGTTCAATTACCCTAAGAACATGCAATAATCCAATGATTTTAGTTATGAAAATTGTATAAAAATATGGTGCAATCAGCTGTACATATAAAAATTTCCCTAATCCCAACAGGCACATAAGAGCCATCAGTAACTCTATACAAAAAGTCCATAAGCAGATACAATCATAACCATAGGTGAATGCAAAGGAAGTACATTAGTCAGAAAGAGCAATGATAAGCACAAAATAGGATAATCTGAAGAGAAAATCCTAAGGAGGTAAGCAAAAAGCAACACAATCTGAACAAATGTACTACTCAAACATCGAAATTAGGCACAACATCTACATCATGGTCAACTAGCTCCCTAATCGTCTCACTCGAGCCTGCTCCATCATCATCTCTGCCGGCGGGATCAACCGGATCAAACATGGCCACATCACCTAGCTCGTCGAACTGAGGAATGTCAATCTCTATACCCATGTGTCACACCATCTGAAGCATTAGTGATTGGTTTTGGCACAATAATGATTGATTCCTTTAAACCTCAAGCGACATAGACCGAACTTCTTGCGTAAGAGAATCCACATGAGTACCCAGGCTAGAAGGGTCATCAAACCTGCTTCACATACATTCACGGGTAGTTGGATCCTTTTAACTCATCACACTACTATACCAGAAGGGAGGCTTGGCATGAAATTTTGGACCAGAATCTAAAGTTGGAATACTAGACTGTGTATACGCATCAGAGATAAGGTGAGGGAAGATCATGTGCTGATGATGCTGGTCCAAAGAGTTACAGAGAGGTTGGTACATGATACTTGCAATACGCACTGGCTGCTCTGTCATAAGTAGATAGATCAGAAGACACAGGTCTTGGGAAAGGTCAAAAAGGTGAGAGGTAGGGTGAATATTGGATGTGACAAGGTGGAGCCAAGGTATGGTAGAGTTATCGAGGTAGGCGCATGTGACCCCCTCCGGAGGTCGTGGTAGGTTCCTAAAAACATATAAAAGGCTGTTCAGTTCTGTTTATTGGCCTCAAATGAAGGTAGATGTCAAAGCATTAGTACAACAATGCTTTACTTGTCAGAAGAACAAATATGAGATGTTGTCACCTGCTGGACTACTGCAACCTATCACTAAATTTTGCTTATTTGGTAGCTGTTTAGGCTTGAAATTTAGCAGGAGGGAAGTTAAGAAATGTGAAAACTGACTTTGTGAAATGCTTAATGGGAATGATTTATTTGATGAGTACAAGAAGTCGTTCTTGCGATCATGTGTTGGTGCATTTGGAAGAGGAGATGTAGCTGGGTATCTAGAGGTGAAGCACCTGATGCAGAAGCTACTGTAAGATTGGTGCAAGGCCAGGTGGAGGAGTTCTAGAGAGCAAAAGGGAATATGAAAAATAGGAGAAGGAGGGTGCATGAAAGGGCTCTAGTTCGGTAAGAGAAATGGTTACCACTAGAAGAGGGGGTGATAAAGATTAATGTGGATGGCTCTTTTTGTGGAACGATAAATGAAGCAGGTTTTGGGCTGATTTGTAGAGATGGCAGAGGGTATTTTATGGGAGGAAGAAGCATAAAGGTTGAAGCATTTTCTCCATTCATGGTGGAGTGTTTGGCAATGAGGGAGGCTTTGAGAATTAGAGAGAAATTTTCAAACAATTGGGCGACTGTGGAAATTGGTTGTGAAGTTTTATTTAGAATTCTCTAGAGGCAATCAATGGCTGGATGTGATTGGAGGTGTGTGGAAATTGTTAAAGAGATTCTAGATCTGAAGGTGGGTGGGGTCACCTTTTCTATCTTACGAGTAAACCTCACTTGAAATGTGTTTACAAGACTTGTTCACTCTAATGAACTAATTTTGATACACACTGAAGGACAAGAACAATGAATGATTATAAGTGAGAGTATGTGAGTATTGAATGCAGTAAGTATAACACAAGAGTATATTCAATTTAAGCAATCAATGTTCTTCACCAACTTCTTCACCAATGCTTTTATACCTGTTTCTGGTTTTTTTCCTGTTGGTGACCATTTATAGCCGTTGCTTGATCTTTGTTGAGAGATGGTTAATCTGATTGATGGAGTATTGAGATGAAGATGTTCTGCGTAGCATTAACTCCTCTGTACTCAGTTTGCTTCTGTTCTTCTCTCTTCATTAATTGCATAAAGCAATTGTAGTTTCAAACGGCTTGATTTCTGAGTCTAAATGTAACGTAAACTTTCTAAAATAGGTCTGACACATTATGAACAAAAAAGGCTTAATCAGTCAAAACCATCACTAGATCGATTACAATGCTCCAATCGATCACTGTCTCAGATGTATGATCGATCACACTCAGATTAGGCTTCGATCATGACCTGCATTGCTTAACAGATGGATTAGAATTCAGGTTGCCTGATCGATCACAGGGGTCCCTGATCGATTAGGCTCACATAATCTATTAAGCTTAGATTACTCCATAATTCCATGATTGATTACACACTACTCTCTGATTGATTATATTTCTTTGATCGATTAGACTGAGTTTAGACTTTGAATTACAACTTATATTTCTTAATCGATCACAGGGGTGGCCTAATAGATTAGACTCAATTGTTCAATCATACCAAGTTATTCCTATTTCTCTAATCGATCACACTGAACTACTTAGTTTGTTGATTTTCACTGCTCTAATCGATCACAGGGGTATCCTGATTGATTAGGTGACTATGTTTCACACTTCTATTCTTTCTGATCTAACTCTGATCGATCATTACCTTAGATTTTTAACTAACTATATGACCCTGATCGATTAAGCAATACTTAGCATTTTTATCAGATTGTTTCTAAGTTTATTCTAGTTCTAAGTTTAACCTTTCTTTATGCCTAAGTTATGTTTTAGTTATCATCAAAACTCATCATTCTAACATTAACTATGATAGATAATTTTCTATCATAGTTAGGCTTGCAATTTACTAGTCTTTTACTATCCATGTTAGGGTATTTGAAGTATTTTGCAACATCCTTTTCTAGCATTGATAAGTTGTTGCAAATAATATCTAAATTTCTAATAACTATGATAAATTGTTGTCTATCATAGTTAAGTTTCAAGTGATTACTTCTTTCTTTAACTATGATAGACTCTTGTGGTTACGAGTTCTCTTTTCTATCATAATTAAGAGTGAATTATTTGGTTAAGCTCTTGAATAACTATGATAGACCTATTGTTTGAGGTTTCCTTTCCTATCATAGTCAGCCCTAACATTAGTTTTATACGGATTAGTTATGATGGTAATTGGATTTTGAAGTGATTAGTAAGGTAGATTTTACAACTTGGTATCAATGTGTGGTCGTTTAAGACCTGGAAGATGCATTTGATGCTTGGTTGGTGGTTGTCATTGCATAGCATGTGCCTTAGTCATAGTGTTGGCAATATAAATTATTCCGTGTTCTTTGCCTATTATTGATTGCAGTATTTATTTGGTTCCATGGAGATCATCATTCCCTAGGTGGGTGGGGAGATTATAGATACTAGGAGATCGGGTGTACCGGGCAATCCGCCACCTCTCCTTTTTCATTAACATATTATATCTTATTTACTTGTTGTGATGTTATAGGTTGTATCCTTTGGTGGGGAGGATGGAAAGACCATCTTTTGGCATCTACTTACATAAGGTGGAGCAGAATTAATTTTATGATCTATGGATTGAAAGTAGAGTAAGTTGGAAGATATAGAAGCTATTCGTGTGATAAATGAATGGAGTTGTTGAGGATAATGATATGATGATTCGGGCTAATCACCCTAGGCGTACCAATAATTAGGTGCGTTAGTCAGGTATTGATGATGTCGCAAAAATTGTGGTAATATAATCATTGATTTAGCATGAGAGAGATAATTGACTCTATGCGTATGAATTAAATCGAGAGTATTAGATAGACAAAGCAAAAGTTTAATTTTTGATTAGTATGAATGTTGTATTTAAATGAATGGTTGAGTTAGAAGTTCAAGGTGATAAATTGTTGCTAATTGGCAAAGGTTCCATTGGGAGCCAATAGTGATTTTTCCACTTTCTCTTCTTATGGATAAGTTCCTTTGTTGTTATGAAATGTAAGAAATAGTTTTATGATCTTAAGTTGATCCTTGGATGAAAATTTGGGTGAAATAAAGGTGTATAGTCCTTTTAAGGGCGTACTACCTTTATGCTAGATGAGATTGTCAAATTTTAGGTTGAGTGGTATGTTGAAATATATTGTTGTGTTGAGGTTATTGTGGCTAAAGATATGTTGGGTGATGCATGTGCTATGGATCTTAGTGGGTGTTGCCCATTTGGCACCATAGTGTATGGATCTTAGTAGTGGGAATAATGGAAATCCCAAATTGCTTGAGGTATATACTATAAGTGTGATATATCAAATGAATATGAATGTCCTATTACCTATATGGTAAATTATAGATCAATTGAGCTAAATGGTTGGAAAATATCTAAAGTATGAGTTGTATTATGATGATGTGGTAAACTATCAAAGGTTGTAGCTCAAGGATCTAATCTGCATTAGGGGAATGTTGGACTCAGTGAAATGATTGAAAATGAATTGCCCATGTGGCTATAAGTTTGAATTGAGTGGTTACGTTATGATTGATTGGTTATTGTGGATGAGTGAGGGATTATGATAATTGTCAATGGAAGTTGAGTTGGGTTCAATACAAGGTTCATGTGAAATTAAATGTATCAAGGTAATACTATGGGTCATGAGATCCTACATCATGTTGTTTTGGGTAATGTTAGTGGGAATTGGTAATAGAATATTTAAATAAATTAGATGAATAATTAGTTAAATTGGTGCAAAATTTTGGGAAATTCGAATAGCATATTATGGAATATTGTTAGTGCCATCATGATTCAGGATCAATTAAATTAAGTAATGTGCCAGAGTAATGAGGTTGAGTATTTTATTATATGAAGTTGGAGAACTTCGAGATGGTTATGTTGTTTGGTGTTCATATAAAAATAAAGTTGAAATTATGCAAGGATTAATGAATCTTTTGAGGATTTTAGGTTAGTGGACCCATCGTTTAAAAGCGTAGGTCATGAATTAATTGTGTAGGAAGATTTTTCTGCATCATGGTATATAGATATATGATTGAGGGGCAGTAAGAGCCAGTTTATGATAATATATGAGCAAGAGTTGTGCAGTCAAATTAATTGTTGAGAGCGGTTGAGTTATGGGTGAATGGCCTCTATGTTATAATTTAAGCCTTGAATCATTATTTGATTGTGAATAATGTCAATATCAAAGTAATGGTTATATTAAGGTGTAACTCCTTGTGATAGGAAATTTGAACGGTTAGGGCTTGTAACACCTTACTCTAGGGACATTCTTTAGAGCCTTTTGAATAAGTTTGAACCACTAATGCTATTAGAAGACCCAAGAATGTCAAAAACTTGAAACCTTTTCTTAAAATGTCTTACTTGGGCTTCTAATTTTGAAAATTCATATCTATTTCCATGTAACTGAAAAATAGTGGTTCAACTTTAGCTCTTTAAATATTCTTTATATTCATGATATAATCTTGGCTCAATTTGGTCCCATTTTCACTAAAAAACCTTCTTATATTTTCCAGACTTATTCGAATTTCTCAGGACTTTATGTTTTTACGTCTAACTTGTAAAATTCATATCTCTTAATCTACAGGTCCAAAAATTATGCATGAGTACTTTCTTTAAAGCTTAGGATGTGTACTATAAATCTGAAAAAATATCACGGTCTAACTCAACTTATAACCTAATGTAATATTTACCACAATTAAACATGTTCACATGCACTCATATTTATCTAAGTGTAGATATTGTTTTCTACTTGAAGTAGAGTTCAGATTCTTGGTTTCTTTGTAGGTCTTTAAGCTAATGAGGCTCCTTATGGAGTTTATACATACAGGCCAAAATATGATAATTAAAATATGACTCCCAAAAATATCCCGATCCTCATTACCTTTACTAGTGATTTGCCTGCTTCTGCTTTCCTCTAGAAGTACTCGGTCCTATGGGTGAGACATAGAAAGATGGGGTGAGATTTGGGGAAATCTCAATAGCAATAATGACAATTAGTATATAATGCATGGTAAAAACTGTGCATGCAAAATATGCCAATGAGAATAATACCTTACAAAACTGTAAACTGTAACTATTTCACACATGATCATGGCAAAAACTGAGTAAGGATATTACATATTCTCATACCTAACTGCAGCATAAATGGCAAAAACATACATGCAACCAAACAAAATATACAAAATTGCAAATTAAAGCTACCCCTAGCTGAGTCTCTTTTTATAGCACTTCCTCTCTGGTTTCCTTCCGGTAAAATTGATTGCAGATCAATTCCTAATATTAATAAGTACAAGCAAGGAGATTAATTTTTGGTGCATATGACCAAATTTTCCCTAAATTATCACTTAAAAATTTCATCCATATCCATTAAAATTTCATTCCTAATTTTTTAGCCACAAAGCAAAAATTCTTCTATTTATTACATGCTATCACTTGAGGCCTTTATTCTTGATAAGCATATGAACACTTTCTTCTCCCATTTAGAATTACTTTTATACAATTCAACTCTTAATCTAACTATATAATTGTATAAAATTGAAAATAGGGAGATAAAAATATAGGGCTAAGGTACAAAAATGACCATGTAGTTTGGTCCAGGGTACACCCAACACCGCGAAGTTTTTTTTGGAACAAAAGTGCCCACGTAATTATCAAAATGGGACAAAAGTGCCCATGCTGTTAACTTTAGGCACTTAACGCCGTTAGGATAAATTAACGATATGGGCATTTTTGTCCCATTTTGGTAACTACATGGGCACTTTTGTTCCAAAAAAAACTTCGCGGTGTTGGGTGTACTCTGGACCAAACTACATGGTCATTTTTGTACCTTAGCCCTAAAAATATACTTACCAAGAGCTTAAAAATAACTTCATACTAGAACTCCTTCTAACTAGGCCTCCTTATCTCTCTATTTTTTTTCTTCCTCTTCCTCTCTCTTTTCTATTTCCTTTTCTCTTTCTCTCTATTCTCTTCTCTACCCACGACCACTTAGTTCCCTCACTTCCTTTCCTTGCCAACACGTCTATTTATAGATAAAAAATGAGCTTGGTGGCCAAGCAAGACGTCAACTTGGTGGGCATGGATTGTCTTGCATGCAATGCTGAGTGTCATTGCTACAAGATGAGAGGTATCATATGAAAAATGCAAAGGCCACATCTAGAGAAGCTTATGAAGCAAGATGGCATCTTCTTGAAGCCCAAAATTAACTCTTGTAGCAAGAAAAAAGCCATGTGTCCAAGATACCCTTATAAATGAAGATTGGTTGGAAGCTTGCTAAGTAAAAATTGTCTTTATTTGTAGCAAGGTGGTTGATCATTTTGGGACTATTTTACATGTCCTAGACATGCAAATTAAGCTCCTTTATGATCCCAATGATAAACTTCCAATGAACCTTGGTACATATAAATTTCTTGGAACTTAGTGAGCAATTTATCTTGGCATCTTATGAAAGAAGATAGTGAAACTTTCTAGACAAATGCAGGCATTTTAAAATCCATTAAGGTGACTCATATGATGGCTAGGATCACGTGTAAGAACATGCAAAAAGGCTCTTGAAGAAGAATCCTACAATATAACCATTGGTTGCCACCTATAATTTCTTCTCTTCATTGTCTTTTTCTTTATTTTTAAATTAAACCCTCCTTCTAAAATTAATTTTCTCTTGACTTCTTAAGAAAATTATATACCGAAATTCTTGCCACACAAGTATCATTTTTAACATGTCTTACTATAAAGTTAAGGTGGCAATGCATGGCAAATTAAAGATTTGGAACATATGATTTGTTTAAATCACAAGCTTATATAACTACTTTGGATCCTTAATTTTTATTAATAATTCCCTTTCTAGAATCTCAAAATAACTCTATTTTCTTAAGGCCCTAATTATCCTCCTCAATCTTCATTAGCTAGCTACTTTAGAGCTTTTTAGATTTTTTTTGGGATATTACAGGGCTCTAGCGGAACTGGGTAGTAACACTTTTGATGATGATGAAATTGAACCGTTAAGGTATCTGAGGTAAGAATATACGTATAGGCAAATGCGGTTTTGATGCATGGATGACTATTAAGGTTAAGAAAGAGCCGTTGAGAGTGATTAATAATGCGATGGTAGTGAGTCTTATTTGTTAGGTTTCAGTTGTTAATGATGGCATGGGTGTAGGAACCAAATTCAAGCAAAATAAATGGTCATCTGTTAAATTTTTTTGTTTATAAAGGTTGTCTGGCAAGTTGGTGGGTTGCTTAGATTAATTAATTGTGCTATTATTTTGTTATTTCAAGTTATGAAGGGTTTTTTTTAATTCTAGAGAAGGTCTATTGAAATAAAAGGTGTAGCTAATGCTAGCTTTTCTTGCGATTTCTCACTAGCTTAGGGGTAATCATTTCTCCCATGTCTTTGGACAATTAGCACACAAATATGTTGAAAATGAATTAGAATGATTTTGCTTGTATGAAAATGGATTGAGTGTAAAACCTTTGGGTAGCATGAGGCAAAGCTAAGTACTAATATAAGACAAAGGGATTTCTCTTAAAATTTGAGGAATTAGAGGTCAATAGAGAACCTGAATGTGATATTTTGAGGGTTTAAGATGGTAAGGATTTGAATTGCCAATAACGATAAAGTAAAAGTTTACAGGTTTTGGCTAGTAATAGCCTATCGAGTAAGGAGCTCATATTCTTGTATGAGTTAGACGGCCAAGTGACTTAAAAAGCTAATTCCAATGGTCTTAATGGAAAGTGTCGATATCATTATGATGAATTTTACAATGGAGATTTGTGTATCATTCTAGCCTAATGATGGTCTGGCTAATGTATTATTATTTGAGTCTCTATTTGAGCGTATATGTGGTTCTATAGTGGCCTAGTGTGTGGTTCTCAAAACTAATGACTCTAATGTTTGAGATTCCTAAGTCATTGCAGTGAGTTTGACTGAATTCCTAGAACAATTGGGATCGGTTTGAGGTAGAGCGAGTGGGACCCCCTTGTTTGGTTGTAATATGTGTGGATAAATGGTAAAATGTGTTGTGTGTGGTTGTTGAGATTTTTATATGCACGCTTTTGGTTCATTGGTTAGGTAGGAATTGTTATTGCAATTGAGGCAATATTGTGGCATACAATTGATAAATTTTTTGGGTTTTGTACCAATGTTTGGAACCGGTTCTTGGGGGGTTTGTTGAGTACTTTTTATGATCTATCTCTTCAGAAGAGTTTGGATCACATTTTCTAGGATCTTTCTCTTTGGAGGTGTTTGGATCACATTTTGTATTTGGCTTTTTGACGGCGTTTGGATCACATTTTACTGAGTTTTGTCTCTTTGAAGGTGTCTAGGTCATGTTTTGGAAAATAACTAATTTTCAAACTCTTATTGCTTTGGCATATGTGATGTTATCTGCTTTTACCACATTGGTTGTATTGTATTGAATTTTGATGGGTAAAGGTGCTGATTTAGTACTCTACTATTATGAAAATTGCTACCATCATAAAAAACAATTTTGAGTAGCAGATGTGGTACTCATCAATTAAATTCGTAGCTTGATTAGTAACGTCGTTAATTAGCAATTAAAGCCCTTAGAATTGGCTGACTTGGCAATTTTTTTGTTGCCCTTATGATGTGGCATTTTTTATTATTTTATTAGTTTTATTATTTTATTATTTTGTATCAACAGGCAGATAGGGCCTTTGGCCCCCAAAACCAGATTTCCCCTATATCCGGCTCCTTTTTCTGAGTCATCGACCTTCTCAATTGGACCAGGTAACTTGGGCTTATTTTTTTCATTTTTTATTTTTGGACCAGGTAACCCGGGGCAACCGACTAATCCGGAGCGGGGTTATATATGCTATCTGGTCCAGTTAAGAAAACCAATGACTCAAAAAAAGGTGCCGGATACCGGAGGGAATCCGGGTTTGGGGGCCAAAAGCCCTATCTTTCTGTTGTTATAAAAATAATAAAAAAATAAAAAATAAACTCAAGTTACAATTGAGAAGGCCAGGGACTCGGAAAAAGGCGTTGGATACCGGGGGAAATCCAAGTTTGGGGGCCAAAGGCCATATCTGTCTGTTGTTACAAAAAAAATAAACCTGGGTTACCTGGTCTAGTTGAGAAGGGCAAGGACTCAGAAAAAGGTACCGCATACTGGGGGAATCCGGGTTTGGGGGCCAAAGGCCCTATCTGCCTGTTGTTTTAAAAAAGTAATAAAAAATGCCACATGTCCATGCCACATCACAAGGGCAAAAAAAGTCATGTCAGCCAATTCTAACGGTGTTAATTACTAATTAACGGCGTTACTAATCAAGCCACGAATTTAATTGATGAGTACCGTATCTGTTACTAGAAATTGTTTTTTATGCTGGCAGCAATTTTCATAATAGTAGAGTACTAAATTAGCACATTTACCCAATTTTGATTCATTGTCTTTATTGGTTTAAATGTGTTAAGTTTTGATCATTACTTGTATTGGTCTGATTGTGATGGGTATTAATCACTGATGGTTGGTACTATTGCATTGGATTTTGATCATTATGGGAGTTGGTCCCTTGGTGCTAGATGTTGGGTCATGGTAGACACTAGTTTCATTGTGTTGGATGTTGTTAAACTCTTGGCTCCACTTAGTCTAGTAGTGTGAGCATGTTTGGTTTGTTATGGATGTGTCTACTCTTGGCACCACTTGGTCTTAAGGTGCAAGGACAATGGATTTTGTTGTGTTTATGAAATTATTTGTGCTAATTTTGGTGGGGGTATACTAGGATCTTAGTGGTATTGACCCCATATGTTGAGTCTTCGGACATTGTTAATTTGATGAGTTTTGGGACATTTGTTGAGTCCTGGGACATTTATTGAGTCCTCAGACATTTATTGATTTATGAAGTCCTTGGATGTTTGGAGTCTACGGACTTTTGGTGGGTCTTTGGACCTTTGACTAGCCTTTGGGCATTGTGGAATTTGGTTCATTTGGGGGGGGGAATTCTTAAAAGTTGGGGAGAATTGTAACAACCTAAGTTTCAAGTAATTAATTGCAAGCTAAAGGATTTTTGAGGATTTGGATGATTTTAATGGCTAAATTGGAGGATCTAAGTGACTAAAGTATAGTCTTGAATGGTTGCTAACTGAAGTGAAATTTAAGGTGTTAAAGGACTAGATACCTCACAGCTCATGATTGGAAGTTATGTTACGGACTTTATAAAGCAGTGCTGAGAAATAAGGAGCTTTGAAGTAGAAAATGGTACTATTTTTCAATTGTTCTTTTTGCATTATAAAGCCAACAATCTATGCTTTCTAAAGAGTCCAAGTTTATAAATTTTGGAGGCTTGTAGAGTCAGTTATGCTATTTTGAAGTTGGCATCCTCATTTCGAACTGAAGTTTTTGGCAGTCTAACGACTTTGTCATTTGGAGGGGTAAATGATAATATTTTTCATTCATTTCCATTTCATTAGAAAGTAGAAATCCTAAGCTTTCCACAGAGTCATAAATCATGATTTTTGGAGGTCTGTAGCTTTAGTCATGAATTTCCGAAGTCGACCCGAAGCTGCGATTAGTGCTGTTAGCAGTGGGGCTAGCTGTGGCCATATTTTGTTCATTCATTTCAGCCAAGAGAGAGAGGAAAATTAGAGAGGTGCAATTATGGACTCTAGTAGGGTTTTGTGGGAGCAAGGTTTGAGGTTAATTTGAGGCTTCTAATCCACTTGGTAAGCTTCCTAATCTTGATTTCCACCATTTATCTTCTCTATTTCATAGATTTTTTAGATTTGGGATTTTTAGGTTTATGCTTGATTTCGAAATTTCTGGGTTGATGGGTGGATTCTAAGTTATCGTTAGTATCATTAAAGCCTAATGACAGTTTCTAATGGTGCGGGTTCTTTGGATTTGAGCATATTTAATATTTTTCTTAATCTAGAAATTAAATAAGCTAGGGCTTGTGGTGAATTCGAAATTTACCTTGAATTTTGAAGTTTATATGATTTATAAGGGTTTATTGGTGATTATCTATGATTTTAAAGTAAATGGTTTGTAGAGATATTGATTGGTTTGAATTGTTGGGTGTTCAAAGAGAGGAAAATCTTATTCTATGCTTAGGGATTGAGATGGAAGATGGTTTGGAATGATGTGATAATTGTTTATTGTATTGGGGTTGGATAATTGATTATTAGAGTGTTGAATAATTGGGAATGAATGATTGTGATGATGGGTCACTTTGGCATAAGCTTGAGTTTGTGAAGTTATGAAAAGGGAATATTAATTGGTGAACTTAATGGTGCTATTTGAGTATAATGGTTGGTAGTTAGTGATTGCGAATGTATTCCCTAGGTTTGAATTGGAAATTGGGTGGAATTTGGGTTCTTGGTTCAAGTAGGATAATTTGGGGGTTAATGAGATGGTTGTGAGGTTGTAGTCACTTAACTTGTTTAAGTTAATTGAGCTTGTTGTGTTTATCAATCTCTTTGCAAATCTGGTGGGCTATGTCCCCAAAATTTTAAGGTCAAAGTCACTCACAATGTGTTTTAAATAAATATTTTTTGTTTAGGTGATTGTAGACATGGTGTGTCTACTGGAGCTTGAGGACTATAAACCAGGTATTTTTCTTTTTATTGTGTTTGGTAAATCCAAATAACCACTTCCTTGTCTTAAATTGTATGTGATGAATTTGTAAACTCAATTGCTGGTTGAGATTGAGGAATGTAAGCTAAAATGCCAACTTATATGGGTAACTATGAATGTGTACCCTATTGCTTCATTACTTGAGAATAGCATGTGTTGGATTCTGGTGATTGTGGCAACTTGTTTTATAATTATTATTATTTATACATGTGGTTGTACTTAAGCATGCATGGCTAATTGTGGAAGAGAACATTTTTTTATAACCAACCTGTGAAAGCATGATCATTTTGTTGTTATGGTTATATTTATATTGTCGTTGGTTGGTACTAGCACCTGGTATGAGATTGGTTTCAACTTCATCATGTGATGAGGTACCTGACGGTCATCAGGTTACATTTTGGGTTTATGTCCCGTGGGGACTTATCGACAGTGAATTCTAGTTTCATTGGCTTCTGTCAAGCCGTGAAGTCTAGTTTCGGTGACTCACTATTAGAGTTTGGTTTCATCATATGTTGTGACAACGGTGAAGTCTGGTTTCGGTGGCTTCCGTTGGGCACAATGTGTGTTACCCTCTTCGGAGGATTATGTGCTAGACTGGTAATGATTTTGGAGATGATGCTAAGCTTGGCTGTATTATTATGCGTAAATGGTTTCACCCCACATGTGATATTGTCACAAATCTATCAGAACTTTGTTGAATTATTATGTGTAAATGATTTCACCCCATATGTGATATTGTTACAAATCCCTGCAAAACTTAGTTGAATTAATATGTGTAAATGGTTTCCCCCTGAATGTGATATGAACACTGGTTATTGATGTATAAACGATTATTGTTGATTGCCTTGTGGATTGTATTGCTGAATGCCTTTATTTGTAGACAATATAGGAAGAATGAGTGTTACTGGGACTTTGTCTCATTCGGTTACTTGTCAGTTTCAGGTGCTAGTTCCGAGGTAGACGTGAAGGGAAGTAGCTTGTGGATACTCACTAACTTAGCGAGTTGCTATTTGGTATTACTATATGTATATTGCCAATCATTAGGCTAGGCATACATGTATGTTTGCTTCTACATTTTTATTGACATTATGGATTACTATATTGATAATACTTTATGAGTCTGGTCCTTTCTGGAGACTATGCCAGAGGCTTGGTGGTTAAATTCTATGTTTTAGGCTTATGATGTGGGTCACGCATTTGATTTTTGGATGTTGTAGGGTCATGGTAATTGTGCTAGGCCGTGGCCTTAGTTGCTTTGAGCCAATTGCTTTTCGGTTGATTATAACTTGTTGGGTAGGGTCATTTTCTAGCAATTGCTTAGTTGTGGATATTAGGACTGCTATACTTACTTACTGGCTTTACTTGTTTAGTTGTGGATATTAGGATTGCCATACCTGCTCAATTGTTATACTTGTATAGTTGTGGATATTATGACTATTGGTCGTCTATTTAGACTTGTTTCACATTTATGTGACCCTGAGAACCCTTCTTTTATTATCCATGTTAGGGTAGTTGAAGTATTTTGAAACATCCTTTTCTAACATGGAAAAGTTGTGCCAAATAATATCTTAATTTCTAATAACTATGATAAATTGTTTTCTATCATAGTTAACCTTCAAGTGATTACTTCTTTCTTTAACTATGATAGACTCTTGTGATTAAGCATTCTCTTTTCTATCATAATTAAGACTGAATTATTTGGCTAAGCTCTTTAATAACTATGATAAACCTTTTGTTTGAGAGGCTTCCTTTCCAATCATAGTTAGCCCTAATATTGGTTTTACATAAATTAGTTATGATGGTAATTGTATTTCAAAGTGTTTAGTAAGGTAGATTTTACAATGGCAATTGAGCCAATAATGTGGCATGATATTGATAAATCATTATGACGTAGTTATCAACATTTCAAGGAACATATATTTGTTCATATTGATGCATCTGATTGGTTGGTTCTGACGTATGGAGCTGTGGCTCACCCCTTCACGTGATGTGGTTCTCTAACGGCTATTGGGTGAACCTTTTGGGTTTTCTAACTTTTGGAACTGATTCTTGGTGGTTATATTGGGTATTGGTGATTTGTCTCCCAGAAGACGTTTGGATCACACGTTTAAATGATCTGTCTCTTCGGAGGCATTTGAATCACATTTTTTAAAATTATTGGTTTTCAAACTCATAATATTTTGGCATATCTAATCTTTTGTGTTGTACCTTACCTACATGTATTGTAGCATTATTGTGCTATATATCTGATTATTGTTGTTAGCCCATATAATTATACACTTGCACACAGGGGCACACATGTAGGACAGTATGGAAAGCATAAGTGTTATTGAGATTTGACTCATTGGTTGATATTCATTTTCAGATTCTGAATCCAGTGTTAGACGGGAGGGCAACGAGTTGAAGAATGGTTGTGTACAGTGAGATTTCTTTTGGTTAGTTAAGTAATTTGTATATTGCCAACCATTATAGACTAGGTATGCTCATTTTGTTTGCTTACACATTTTCATTAACATTATGGGATACTATATGGTATCAATTGTTGAGACCAGCCCTTCATGGAAAATTGTGGCCAGAGACCTGGTGGTTAATTTTGTGTTTAAAACTATGTTGCTTAGCATGCTATTGATCCTTGGATGTACAAGGGTTGTGGTAAATATGCAGGGCTTGAGCCCCTTTGTGTATCGAGCCATGACTCTTTTGCTGTTGGTTATCTGTTTGGGTCCGATCCACCTCCAGCAATTGGTTAGTTGTTGATATTAGGACTATTGTTGTATGTTTAAACTTGCTCACATGCATGTGACTCCGAGGATTCGAGTGGTACCCCTTAGTATGTTGTTGAACCGTGGGGATTATCTTAGTACCTAAATTGTTAAGGTACATTACCATAATTGTGATGAATTATTGTTATTGTTATTCTCGTGGTTGTCTTGCTATTATTGTTGTGCATCGACAATTTGAATTGAAAAATGAAAGGCAAGTTTTTTTAAATTAGTTGATTAATTCTAATTACCATGTTAGGTTATGCCTTTTCCAACATAGTATATTTTTGACATATCTAAGGTCATTCTTTTCTAACTATGTTAATGCTTTTCTTAACATAGTTAGGGTAAATTTTCTTACACCATGAATTTTTAATAACAATGTTGGTGAATGTTTATCTAACATGGTTAACCTTTTTCAGAGATAGCATATTCTTTTAATTATCCACGATAGGGTAATTCAATGATTTAGCAAACCCTCTTTTCTATCATGGATAAGTTGTTTTCAATGGACTTCTTGTTTACTAGTAACTATAATAGATCATTTTCTATCAGTTAGTTTTCAAGTAATCAATCTCTCTCTTAAACTACGATAGACTGTTTGATTTAGCATTTTCCTTTCCATAGTTGAGACTGTATTATTTGACTAAACTCTTAAATAACTATGATAGCCCATTTTCTATCATTGTTAATCTTTTCAAAAGTGGTTGAATAACTATGATAGACATATTGTTTTGAGTGTTTTCATTCACTATCATAGTTATGGTTTGACAACAACTGAAACTCTTTTTCTAACTACGATATATCCTTCGACCTTAATATGTCTCTTTTCTATCGTAGTTAGTGCTTCATCGATTTTAATCGGATTAATTGGTGGTAAATCATGGTTTTAAATTAATTATCTGGAACCATTTTACACACCACTTGCTGGAGAAAAAACCAAAACCCAAAAAAGTATTCAGAAAAAAGAAAGAAAGATAGCGAGGGGGGAATAGAGCTTATGGGTGGGGAGCTGCGGATTTTTGTGGGGGAATGATTGCAAAGATGAACAAATGTAAGAGATGAAGTGCTTTAAAGAATTGGGAGTTAGCTCCAAAAAAAAAACAAAATTACATGTATCTGATTAAGAATACCTTGTAAATATGGGCATTTGAAAACTAATTTTTCCATTTTATTTTCTAAAATAAAGGGATTAATTTGCATGAGTCAAAGTATAAGAATTAAGTTACAATCGAGTCAAAAGTATAGAAATTGAGTTGTGCCGAGTCAAAGTATAAGGATTGATATACAATTGTGTCAAAACTATAAGGACCAAAAAATTAATTTTACCTTAATAAAAATATTAAATATTCATGTAAAAAAAAGTTATTAGATATAATAAAGTCTTCAACATTTCTAACATATTGTAACAAATATAAATACTCTAGGACAAGATAAAAAGGGAGGATTGACCAAAGCCCAATCAATGTCATGTCTCATAATGGTTTTTTACATTCTGTCCTATCCTAACTCCTAAATTTAGTTGGAAGAGGACTATCTAGTTCCAAAATGACTTAGGTCAGAACGGAATAGCCATGACCTAGCTGACTTTTTTTGATAATCCAAAGAAAGTTAAATAAGTTACTTATAAATTGATTTACTTGAATTTTTTCTCAAAACTAGTTTATTTGACTTATTAGCTAACATATAATCTAATAATACATAAAATACGTTATGATTAAGTGGCTCATTTAACTTCCTTACTTTCTACAAAAAATATCAACTCAGTCTTATATCTAAGAGTGGAGGAATATTGAACACCTGTACCGATAATAATAAAATATACAGTTGTTTTTTTTGTTGGATAACAAAAGAAATGGGTGTTTATTTATTGAAACATTAAGGTTTTTTCCGAATAAAATATACAATCTCTCTGTATGGCATTGGCACATTCCCAAACACAATTTAAGAGAATATTCATAAATTCTTCTACTGGGTTATTAGTGTTTCTTGTAAAAAAAAAATAAAGGGAAAATTAATTAAATGTCTCAAAGAAGAAATATAAATAAGATGAGGTCCCATAGAATTGTAATCACCTAGTCACAAATTGTTATCATCACGCCAAAAGTTATTATTTAAAACTCCTTGGGACCTCATCATAATTATATTTTTTTCCTTGAGACCTCTAAGTAATTTTCCCAATTTTTATAAGTTTTCCTTTCTTATAAAAAAAGAAATGAGGGAGAGAGAAAAAAACTAAACATAAATATTCTATCCAAATCCAAATCCAAATCCAATATAATACTCCCTCCGTTCCTAAATATAAAACATATTTACCCAATTTCAGTAGATTAAGGATGTTATTAAGTCAATTAAAATCACCTGATATTACCAAAACACTATAACCATCTAACTTATTCCTACCCTCTCCTTTTATTTGTTTAAAGTATGAATAGGGATAATTTAGGAAAATTGTAAGAAAAAATGGAAAGATATCTTATATTTAGGAACAAATTCACCTCATTGAATGGGTCTTATATTTAGGAATGGTGGAAGTTAAAGCTGGGAAAACGGGCCAGTCCTCGGGTTGCGGGCTGGGCCGTTACAGGTTATGGGATACATAGTGCAGGCCTGTGCAGCCCACACCTTAAACATTGCAAAACCTCCACCCCTAACCCTCTGTAGCCAACCTGCCAACCTACCACTATTTTTTAATTATTTTTTATTTTTAAAATGTTAAAAGAGACTAAATAAAGTTCTTAATCAACAAAAATAGATCAACATTGCATCAACTAAAGTAGAATACCTCAAATACTATAAAAACATTAATTCCACAATTACATATTTTTTGTATCAACATCTTATTACTTTTATTTTACCCACAATATTATTAACAAAGCTTAGATTCCATTGTAAAACCACCATAATTTGTTGTGCCGACCACAATTTATATTACTGAAGTGTCTATAAAATAACATAATGAATTAAAAGGAGATTTTTCTTTCTTTCTTTTTTTTTCTAAATACATGAGTGGCATGCCAACCCGGCAACCAACGGGCTTGCCTGGCTTGACCCTCAGGCTACATGGTGCGGGCTAGGTTGGGATTTTCCCAACCCTAACCGTACTCTAACCTACAGGTTAGTGGGTTGAACCTGCGGGTTGAGCCCATAATACTGAAAAATGGTAGGAAATACACAAGTGGGGGGTGAATTGTATATCTCAAAACTTTTTTATATTGGTTCGGTCCTAACTCTGACCTACGTCCAGTTCTCCAACCTCAGTTGGGTTCCACTAGTGAATCAGGATTTCAACAGGTTCCTGAACACCTTTATAATAAGATAATTCTCTCAATAAGAACTCGATCTCCCCGAAATCTCTCCCCCTTACACTTTGTAAGATTACAACCATTCCTCTAGGATCCCACTATCCAAAGAAAATCACTCAATAGAAAAGTGTGGCAGAAATACAAGGCTGGCTCACACTTGAGCTGATAGGTTTACAGTTTGAAGAACAATTGAGAGAACTCAGATTATAATTGATTGGAGTAGGAAATTGGTAGTTGGATATCACTTATAGCCGTTGTGAGTCTGAGAGAGAGAGAGAGTTGAAGATCTTGAGGTTGATGATGATTCTGATTTGCATTAAATGCTCCAGAGTAGATTTTTAGTTCTATTCCCTCTTTCTTTCTCTTCCTTTTGTTGATCAGTGAAGTATCGTAGTTGCAGAGTCAGGTGCAAGTAGGTAACGGGTCTTAGTTTATGTTTCTGTGTGTCCAGATATAAAGATAGTTAATCATGAGAAAATAAACAAATTTGAATTTCTTCATGTGTCAATCGATTGCTGGTTGTGCTAATCGATTGCTCTTTCTGGTCTTCAATCAATTGCCTTCAGATTGATTCAGATTACCACCTGCAATACTCGATGGATATGTTAGCTATCGAATAAATCACAGGTGTATCAATCGATTGCCTGAATTCTTAATCGATTGGTACATGTCAATCGATTGTTCATGTGTCAATCGATTGCTTACATCTTGGATTGAACTAGAGTTCCAATCGATTGCTTATAGATTGTTGAAGCCAATCGATTGCCTTTCCTTCCAATCGATTGCTCACAGTCTGAGTACTTTAAAAAACATGGAGCACTAATCGATTGTACTTTCTGCGAATCGATTGAGACACACCAATTGATATGCCACCGATTGCGAAGGCACCACACCAACCAATTGCTGTTCTGAGCCATCGATTGCTTAATTTAGGATTTAAGAAATAGTTTTTTGAAGTATTTTTCTAAGTTAAGATCTCATGATCCTATAGCCTAAATCATGTTTGGTTATCATCAAAATCTAGAGTTCAACAAATACTTCCTCTGTTCCTAAATATAAAACATATTTACCTAATTTCAATAGATTAAGGATGTGAACTAAGTCAGTTAAAATCATATGATATTACCAAAACACTATAACCACTTGATTCTTACCCTCCCCTTTTAATTGTTTAGAGTATGAATGGGAATAATTTAAGGAAAATGTGAGAAAAAATGGAAAGATGTATTTTATTTAGGAACAATTCACTTCCTCAATAGTAAATCTTATATGTGGATCAGATAACCGGAATCGGGCATGAGGCATCGATATTCTGTTTTGCAGTTTTTTAAGGGAAATTTTAAGGGAAAATTAATTAAAGGTCTCAAGGAACAAACATAAATAAGATGAGGTCACACAAAGTTATAATCACCTAGTCACATGTTGTTATCATCACTCCAAAAGTTATTATTTACAAGTCTGTGAGACCTCATCTTAATTATGTTTTTTCCTTGAGACCTCTAACTAATTTTTCCAATTTTTAAAAGTTTTCCTTTCTAAGAAAAAAGAAATAAGGGATAGAGAAAAAAAAAACTAAAAATAAATATTCGATCCAAATCCAAATCCAAAATAATACTCCCTCCTTTTATAAATATAAAACATATTTACCTAATTTTAATAGATTAAGGATGTTAATTAAGTTAGTCAAAATCACATGATATTACCAAAACACTATAACCACCTAACTTTATTCCTACCCTCCCATTTTCCTTGTTTAGAGTATGAGTAGGGATAATTTAGGAAAATTGTGAGAAGAAATGGAAAGAAGTTTTATATTTAGGAACAAATTCACTTTCTCAAACAGATCTTATATTTAGGAAGGGTGGAAGTTAGAGTTGGGAAAATCGGCTAGCTCGAGGGTTGCAGGCGAGCCCGTTACGGGTTACAGGATACACGGTGCGGGCGCACAGGGTTGGAAAACCCCAACCCTAACCCTCTTCAGCTAACCCGCCAACACGCCACTTTTTTAATTATTTTTTATTAATTTTTTTAAGATGTCAAAAGAGACTAAATAAAGTTTGTAATCAACAAAAATATATTAACATTACATCAACTAAATTATATTATCCCAAATACCATGAAAACATTAATTTTATAGTTACACATTTTTTGTACTGACATCTTATTACTTTTATTTTACCAACAATATTATTAACAAAGTTTAGAATCTATCATACAAATACCATAATTTATTGTGTCAACCACAATTTATATATTAGTAAAGTATATAAAAAATAACATTATGAATTAAAAGGAAATTTTTCTTTCTTTATTTTTTAAATACATAAGTGGCCCACCTCAACAGTGGGCATATACAACCTGCACTCTCATGGGCTGCTGCCACCGGTTGAGTCTATAATACTCCCCATTCTTAAATATAAAACATATTTTCCTAATTTTAGTAGATTAAGGATATTAATAAAGTCAGTTAAAATCATATGATATTACTAAACCACTATAACTATTTAACTTTATTCCTACCATCCCCTTTTACTTGTTTAGAGTATGTATAATGATAATTTAAAAAAAATGTGAGAAAAAATGGAAAGGGATCGGAATATGTGGATCAGATAATCGGAATCGGGGCACGAGGCATAATACCTTGTGATTTGGTCTGCAGTTTTTGTTTTTGTTTGTTTTTTTTTTTTTTTTGGGCAGTGCTTTGCAGTTAAATATACATACCTTGTGATTTGCGTGACATAGTTTCCAAGCTCAAAACAGGGGCAAGCCGTCGAATATCAATCGTCCCCGTAGGGTTAATTCAATCACTTTTTCATGCGTGCCACTCTTACTTAGCTAACCCTTCTCTCCCTCCCTCTCTCTCTCTCTCTCCCCCCTGCAGGCAAGCTCTTCTCTCCCTCTCTAATTCTGAACGGAAGTTTTGTGTGCGCTTGTTTACTTTGATTAACTTCCTTGGGCTGTCAAACCTATTTTGGAGATACCCTCTATCTTTCTAGTGTTTCACCGATTGTCCGATTGTTTCGCGCTCTTTGTTCTACTAATTCGTATATTTGGGGTTTCAAATTCGTTAAATTTGTTTTATCCTGGGGATTTGATTTGCCTGAAGGCAGTTTTAGCTCGTTGTGTTATGATTATGAGCGGTTGGGCGTTTTAAGATATTGAAACCGATGTTGTTTGTGTTTTCAAATTGGACTTCTTTCTTGTATCATAATGATAGAAGTGCCCTAGTTGTTTTCATTCTACTTGGTTTAAGTGTAGACAATGTTGGAGTTGGTGTTATATGTAATTTGGGATCTTTTTAGCATGACTTTTTTTCCTCTCTTCATTTTCAGGTTGATTTACAATGACTGAACCTTCCAAGGTCATTCACGTTCGAAACGTGGGGCATGAAGTATCCGAAGTATACTCTCTCTCTCTCTCTCTCTCTCTCTCTCTCTCTCTCTCTCTACCGTGTCATGGTTCTTGTGTCTCAGTTTCTTTAGCTTATAGATAGTGACTCCAACTAGACATTGACCAATGGGATACTTCATGTAAATTGTTCTAAATTGCCTGTTTTATCCATTGTTTGGAATACTTTTGTTGGCTCTTGTTTATTTTACAAGAATGGTTTCTTCTGTTTCTCTCTCTCTCTCTGTTTCAGTGTTCCAAATTAGGTAAGCCCATCTGTTTGAGCTTTTATGGCTTTGGGCTTCCTTTTACTATGTTTTAGACTGAGTATATTACACTGGAACTGAAATTAGTGTTGGAACTTAGTTTGTTAGCTATAATACTTTTTGTCACAATAGAGCGAATTATGTTTTCCTTCATTAATTTTTTTTAGTACTATATTACGTACTTCCATACTTTTGATGCCTTTAAAACTTCGCACCTCTTTAATCCCCTCCTGCTTAATGATTCTGAAGTCTAGTGTAATGTTTCTCTAGGCTCTCAAATATGGGAAAAGTTTTAAATTGTTATATTACGTACTTAATGTGTTAATCACATTCCTTGGTTATGATAGGACAGTTATTGGTGACTTATAAGATGGACCGATGGGAATACATGACTAATCTGATATGTAGTATCTCAACTAAATGCTAAATTTATTTCTAAAGTAATCTATGGTTGTATTTTTGTGCCTCATATTTGATTAAGCATATTCCTTCAGCAGTAAATTCTGTATTATTTTTAGGATCACAGAATAATATCTTTGATTTGTTTTTGTCAATTATTGAGAGAGGTTTTTATATGATTCAGTCGACCTCCATATATATATATCGATCAGTTGCAGGGGAATATAATTATGAGAATCTCTTTGTACAATTACAAGAAGAAAGGGAAAAATTAATCATGGAACGAGCTAACCACATGGACAAACAATTTCCACATAAAGAGAAAAAATTTGGTGTTGTTTGATAGAATAGAAAATGAGAATGATAAGCAATGATTTCATTTGGAAAAACCAGAACTTCCCCTCTCATCAATATGAGTATATGACCTATTCCTTGCCTCTGGGTATTAGATAGATCTATTCTTCCTTTTATTAATACACACACACACACCCTGAAATCTTCGACTCTCCTACATATCTCTCCCAATGATAACTCCACATTACAAGATTGAAACAGCTCAATATCATATGGGGTATTGTTATTTAAGGCTAGATCTAATTGGCAATAATGTTTCAATGCATTTCTTTCTGATTTCTTTTTTCTATGGATTTTATTGTGATTTCTCTGCTAAATACTATAGCTGAACATGAGAATTTGAAAATGCAACATTGTTATTATAAAATCGTAGGTGCCCAGTGGTTTCTTTCTCTTTCTCTGTAATATGTTGCTGCTTTGATAAAAGGAGGGAGTTTGTTGATTAAATCATGAGTCATGGGCATTTTTGAGTTTTCATTGATGATTCCAGAATATACAGTTTGTTTCCTTTGTATTTATGGAATGCTTAGCCATTGAGGACTCTGTTGTTGACTCCCGACCTTTTCACTTTTCATCGAACCAAACCTGGGAAATATACCCTTTTCCATATCTATCCTTTCCATTCCTATTTACCAAACAGGGCCTTAAAGCAGAGTTTTAGAGTAATAAAAGCAGACAAAATATGAAGCTTCACCTAGAGAAGCTATGTGTGAACTCCAACCTCTAGGAAGATGAATTATTTGATTTATTTCCACCACACTTCGACTGTTGACTTTTAATAGGTCTTGAAGATTTCTTAAATTTCTCTCTCTCTCTCTTTTTTTTTTTTTTCTTTTTTTTGCAGAATGATTTGCTTACACTATTTCAGCCTTTTGGAGTCATAACAAAACTTGTAATGCTGCGCGCAAAAAATCAGGTTTTTCTTGCCTTGCTGACGTTTGCTGTTTGTCACTTTGTCTTAGAATTTTGTGCTGTTGCAGTTGATATTGTCCTCTATGTACTTGCCACTCTTGTAGGCTCTTCTCCAAATGCAAGATATTCCTTCTGCAATTAATGCTTTACAATTTTACTCTAATGTTCAGCCAAGCATTAGGTATGGATATGTTGTTAATCACAACATCATGTGTATTTGGTTTGGAAAATTTTCTGTTTTAGATTTTTAATTTAGAGAATGTGATGTGTTTCTCTTGATGCCTAGATTGGCTTCTTAACCTAGTTTTATTTGTTTCATTTCAGGGGGAGGAACGTTTATATCCAATTTTCATCACATCAAGAGCTTACTACTGTGGATCAAACTCAAGGACGAGGGGATGAGGTTGGCAATTTACTTCTTGCGTTTATAGTTTAAACAATTTTGGAAAGGAATTTATGTAATGCTTCATGTTTACACGAAAATGCAATAATCAAACTGCTTTTTGTTGGTTTTTTTTTTATCCCTTTTTGATTTGGTATATCCCCTTATACCTCTTTTTCATATTTTTTAGATTTTTTATGTGGCTGAGGGTTCAATTTGTTTTAAAGTTATGTTCTAAAGTTGTTTTTTTCTCTTCATTTGCTTTATTTATTTGGCTGAGGGTTCAGTTTGTTTTAATATTATGTTCTGAAGTTTCTTTTTCTCTTCATTTACTTCTTTATTTATACCCTTTTCTGAATCTTGCTTTGCTGGCGGGAACTCTCTGGATGCACAGCCAAATCGAATTCTTTTGGTCACAATTCATCATATGCTCTATCCCATAACGGTGGATGTGCTGAATCAAGTGTTTTCTCCGCATGGATTTGTTGAAAAAGTTGTGACATTTCAAAAATCAGCTGGTCAGATTCTCTCTATTTTTGCACTATCCTTCTTTCTTTTCATTTATAACCTTTTATACTTGTGGTTTCAACTTGGTCAAGTATTGAATATTTCAGTCATCTAATAGTTTATTTCAATATATGGAAATCATTGATATTTGAAAGAAAATGGAGAAAGCAATTAATGAGGTTCATAAACTTTGCCAACACCATATTCACCTTTTTATTTGATGAGTATGGACTTCTTTTCAGCCTCTTTTTCACTGAATACAGGCTGTGTTTGCATTTGGGTCAAACAGGAATGACTGGGGCACTTTGCTTGTTGTCTTAATTGCTTTATTCTGTATTTGCGAGCCTTGCAGGGTTTCAGGCTCTGGTTCAGTACCAATCTCGTCAGAGTGCTGTGGTAGCTAGAAGCACACTTCAGGTTACTATACATGAATTTGGGCTTGTGGCTATAAGCATGCTGGTCCTAAAATTATTTCTGAAATGTTGGTTTTTCTTTTGGAAATAACTAGGGGCGTAACATTTATGATGGTTGCTGTCAGCTGGACATTCAGTTCTCAAAGTATGTTACATCTAACAAAACAGTTTCATCTTATACTGGTTTGTTGGATGAAATACTTGTTTCTTTCTTGTGTAATACGCCGTTGGATTTTGTCCCCTTCCCCTTGTTTTTCTTGTCAATCTCTTATATTTTATTTACTGTCATTTTCTGCTGTGAACATTTAATTCTTCTCAACTGCAGCCTTGATGAATTACAAGTGAACTACAATAATGATCGTTCAAGGTGATTTATTAAGTTACTGACTTTTTTCTTTTGGGGTGACATTACTGTCTTAATGTTTGTTCAATTATTATACTACTATTTAAACATCGTATCTTACTGTTGATGGGTTGTATTCTTTATAATTTATAGGGACTTCACAAACCCAAATCTTCCTACTGAGCAGAAAGGAAGACCATCACAAGTATGTTCTTATGTTTTTCTTTATAACTTGTTATAAATAAATTCTTCTTCTACTAGTTCTAACATTTTTATCCTTTACTGGTTCTCTGGGGAAATAGCCAGGGTATGGTGATGCAGGTGGCGTGTATGCTGTTCAAGGTTCTGGAGCGAGTGCAGGTGCTAAATCTTGAATTGGTGATTTTTTTTTTTTTTGTTTGTTTGTTCATAATACTATGCTGTTTTTTATTCTTTACTAATGTTTGATTTGTTTCTTTTCCAGTTGGATTTTCCCAGGTGTGTATCATTGAAGCTGAGTTGAAGTCCTCATTCAGATTGATCATATTAACATTTGTGATATAGTTATCATAAGTGGCAAAAAATATATATATATATATATATGTATATAGTTATCATAGCATTTCATCCTATTATGAAGCACTAGAAATTCCTAACTGCTTCTGTTCGGTGTTACCTTATCCTTTCTTTTGTTATTATAGCTCATCCTTTTAGAGTGTCAATGCTTTTGACACCATTTTTTTTTCTTGGAGCTAACCAGTATAAGGATTAAGCATAACTGATCTCCAGATATTACTTTAAGAAACGACTTATCAATTTAATATTTGTTGTGGCTGATTAATTAGGGAGGATACTGTTCAAACTTCTTGCTTTTTGAATATTACATGATTTATCTTCAATTCTATGTTGAATGATTTGATGTGATGAAAAACGGCTTCAGAAATGCATATAAGTGATCTATGTATTCCAGGAACTTATGTTTTGGCTATTCTTTTCATTGACCTTTTTTATTCATTTGTTTCAATATCTAGATGGCTAATGCTGCAGCCATTGCAGCTGCCTTTGGAAACGGTTTGCCTGCTGGAATAACTGGGACAAATGATAGGTGTACAATTCTGGTCTCAAATCTTAATCCTGATGTAAGAACTACTTGATTTTTGTGCTCCAGCTTGAAGTTTTTTTTGAATGAAATTTAACTTAAAAGCTACTCATTTCAGAGAATAGATGAAGATAAACTCTTCAACTTGTTCTCCCTTTATGGTAACATTGTGAGAATTAAACTCCTGCGAAATAAACCAGATCATGCGCTTATCCAGATGGGGGATGGATTCCAGGCTGAATTGGCAGTACACTACCTTAAGGTCTGTATCATGTGTAGATGGCAGATTTATATATCTTTATGTATTTTTATTAATAATACCAAACGGAGAAGTTATATTTGTTAGGTTCCTCATGGCTGCACAAGTATTTTTCTTTATCCTGAACAATGATTATTGAAGGAGTTATAGAAGAAAACTTGGAGAAAGTATTATCTAAGATTTTATTTTCTATCTATTCTTGGGATGTTTGCTGGTGATGGATAATGTTGAAGATGTATTATGCTGGTTTGTTGCTAAAATTAATGTCGAAATTATATGGGTTCAACTTAACTGGATTTTGGGTAGATTTTTTTATTTATATTAAATCTATTGCTAGTCTTGGAATGCTTTTTGACTATGATATATGCCTATTACCAATCACATGTAGCCTGCAAATTTACTTGTGTTTCTTCTGCAGGTTGAGCTGCTCTCTAACCCATTTTAGTACTCTGATATTATAGGGTTCCATGCTGTTTGGGAAGCAATTAGAGGTCAACTTTTCAAAGCATCCAAACATAACCCAAGGTCCTGAGACACACGAATACATAAATTCGAACCTCAATCGTTTCAATCGTAATGCTGCTAAAAACTATCGGTATTGCTGCTCCCCAACAAAGATGATCCACTTGTCAACTCTCCCTCAAGATGTCACAGAAGAAGAGATTGTGAACTTGGTTGAGGAGCATGGAGCCATTGTCAACAGCAAGGTCTTCGAAATGAATGGAAAAACGCAGGCTCTTGTTCAGTTTGAGAGTGAAGAACAGGCTACTGAAGCACTCATCTGCAAGCATGCAACTTCACTTTCTGGTTCGATAATTCGGATTTCCTTTTCACAGTTACAGAACATTTGATCACTTCCATGCGAATCCAGGGTAAGTGTTGTTTACTATATAGTAGGGGTGAAATACCTGGATTTTAAGGAAGATAATTTATATGCACAGATAATGATGGTCATCTTTTTCCTGTATGATCGTTTTACTTGCTTTTCAAATTGCGAGAGCTCCACTTTGACTTCTTTTTTCCTCTCCTAATCATTTGCCTTCTCTTCATTAATGCTTCTACTAGTTCTTGTAGGTTGCTTGCTAACGTAATAGAGTGGGGCTTAGATTTTTGATTGCAAAGTAGAAATAGGAAATTACTACCTTCAAGTTGAAGGATTGGGTTTTGGTTTAAACTCTATTGTATATGTTATGGAATTCTGGACAATCAGGCCATTCTGTTGTATTCTCAACCCATATAAGCTTTTTTGAGGTCCGGCTGAATAAACTGTTTTCTCTTTGGCCTTTACATTTGGTCTCTATTTATTGTGTTCTTTTGCTCCATCCATATATAAATTAATGTTCCAACAAGTTGTGGTGTTTATAAAACACGCATAGTATAGCATGGTTCATCTGTCAATGTTCGAGTAATAAATTGATCTATCAATCTTCGTTTTTTCTGCTTCAAAGTTCTGTCCCATCTGTGATTGGCTGTCTCAAATGATCAAAACAGAATGAGAAAGCGAAAGGTACCAAAGTGTGCCTTTTGTGGGTTCCTAACATAATGTCTGTTTGGTAGGAAGAATGGTTTTAATGAAAAGTGGTGTTTCCAACACAATGAAAAGAATAATAGTTTGATGGGTATTTGTGTTTTGACAGATGTATAAGATAAGGTCTACAAAAGACGTAAATGACGAGATGATAGCAATCAAATGAACGGTAATAATGCACCTAAAGTTTTTAAAATAATAAAATAATTGTTTTAACATTTTATTAATAATAAAATAGATGGAAAATAAGTATTGTTGAAATAGTTTGGGTTAAACCTAGAGTTTTAAAATAGATGGAAAATAGTTTGCTTTAATTTGGGTTTTGATCCCTAGAGTTTTAAATGGGTGGTTTTGGTCCCTATAATTTAGTATGTTTAAAACCGTTAGTCCCTGCATTTTCAAAAGGACCTAATGGTGTTAATTTATGTTGATGTATCACTAACTCCGTTAAATTTGCTGACTTGGCTCAATGATTAGGTAAGATGACATGGAAATAATGGATTTAAAAATAAAACAAGAAATTTATCTTTTCAAAAAAAAAAAGGGTCAACATTGTTTTGAAGAATTAAACAGAAAAATTGAATTACAGGAAAATAAGGAAACTTGCGAATATATGTGGAAGTTTCCTAATAACATCTATCCTATTGTAACAAACAAAATCACTGAGAAATTCCTTGCTTTGCACATTCCAACACGAAGCAATTTGAAGGAGAAATCAACAATGGCCTAGAAATGCCTAATAGCATCCTAGATCCTCCATCAAGTGTTTCAAACCCAACTCCCACCTGAATAAGTAATGATAGAATGCCCAGAAATTGAATTGCAGAAAAATCATCGATCATTTGAAAGCCCAATTCTGCACTTTTTCGTTAAAACTTCAGTAGCACAAACATAAGAAAATGGAAACCCAGACATGTGTCTCGAATCACCGACCTTTCTTCCCCTGACTTCGACACCCTCCGAAATCGGTCGTGCCTGCCTGCAATGGGGCTTATTCCAAATCATCAATCACACGTCCCGTAGGAGCGCTGCCGTAAGCTGGAGGAGGCGAGGGGCAAGTTTTTCAAGCTTAACCTCGATGATAACTTGTTCGCGTATTACAACACTAAACTCACCAAGAACGTCCGAGACTGGAGAAGTTGTTTGACTGAGCCGCGGAAGAAACCGCCCTCATCCTCGCCTCTACCAACAATTACGGCCGCCGAGTCCTTCTTCCTCAATCTCTCTCTGTGATATGAGTTTTAGGGTTTTTATTTTTTTTTCTTTTTAAAGTTGATTTGTTATTTTATTTTTAAATCCATTATTTCTATGTCATCTTGCCTAGTCATCAAGCCACGTCAGTGAGTTTAACGGAGTTAGTGACACATCAGCATAAATTAACACCGTTCGGTCCTTTTGAAAATGCAGGGACTAACGATTTTAAACAGATTAAACTATAGGGACCAAAAACACCTATTTAAAACTCTAGGGACCAAAAACCAAATTAAAGCATACTATAAGGGCTAAAAGTGGGTTTAACCCAAATAGTTTTATTTCATATAAATCTCATTACATCATCAATCGATATAACAATGAATGAAATGCTCTTCCACTCCAGGATTTACTTTCCTCTACCAAATGCACTCCAACACATTAATGTTGATCAGCAAATGATAGAAGAAAAAAATCAACAGATTCTTTGAGTTAATGAAGATGACAGCACTACATTTCAACCATTCCATCCTTTACACAGGGACCATTGACTACAAATATTCATCTTACTAATTTCCTAAAAGGAATTGTAACACATGCAACATCATAATTGATGGCAACAAATGACTCCTACCCTAAATTTATTAAAAATGGTGACAAACTGTGAGAGTCAGAGAATTGATTTCTGGAGATACAGAAGTCCCAATAGATCCAAGTTTTGCACAAGGCCCAATAGAAGAGGGTTCAGATTCCATTGGAAAGAGATCCATTCTGCAAAGATGTGCCTATGTGGACGTTGATTATCTGGAGAAGAATGGCTACAATGTGATAGAATGGTTAGGGCCTTACAAGAAATGGATAATCAAGAACCACTACAACAAGAAGGTTATCAAATCCTTTTATTCCAACATGACCATCTCCACTACAGAATTCAATGGCAAGATAGCAGGATCACTGTATCCTCCAAGGTTCGGGGAAAGAAGTTCTCTTTTGGATGGAAGGATCTGAATGCATGGTTGGACATGGACAAACCAGAATTGGCTGCATACAATGTCTGGCAAGAGAGGGATAAGTATTCAGAGATAGAACTCATGAGGGCTTACCAACCAGAGAGTCCAGTCCAAGGAACCCTTCAACTTATACAGATGCCCCCAGTCAACAGAGTGATTCACTACACTTACTCAAGATGCATGGTGAATAAGGCAGGGAACTTCACACAGATACTGGAGATAGACAATCCACTGTTGCCCATACTCATCAAGAAGGTCCCTATCAGTCCTGGGCAACTAATCTCTGAAGATTTTCTGAGATTCAATAAATCCAAGCCTGCCAAAACTCCTCTCCCATTTCCTCAGTTGGTCTCTTTCATCCTTGCCAGCAACTACATTTGGTGATTAGAGGGAGACAACAACATTAAGACTCCCAGATGTGATATTATCACTCTCAAGAAGATGAAACTTCCACCATTTGCACCAGGAAATGCACCAGCACAAATTCAAGAGGGAGTCCCTGAGGAGGAAGATCAACCACAGGGAGAACCAGAAGAAGTCCACTCCTCTGCCTCTCAGTCATCCCAGCCATTTGTGCCAAAATCTGAAAGGAGGGCCACAATCTTAGAAGATGTGATCGATCAAGTTGCTACAAGGGTCACAGACAAAGTGAAGCAAGAAGTCATTCCTGGTGTCTTGAAGGACTTATCAATGGAGAATCAGGCCATGGAAGACAGACTGCTAAAGAAACTGGTGGCTACCTTGAATGAGACTGGTGCAATCAGTCAGAGAGTGTGGAGCAAATGTGTTCGAAGGCTACACTATAGTGGTGGATATATCAAACATCTGGAGGCCAAATTGCATAATGTTGAGCACTTAATGGCAGCACCTTTCAGAGAAGGAGAACCCTCCACTCAGGCATAGCACACAGAAGAAGAACCTCACCATTCACCCGTTGACCTCACCACCTCCCCAATCATCCACACACAAACCACTCCCACTCAGTCTCCCCTGACCCAAATACAAGCCTCTCCTACTCCAACCAACACCCTCCTCCCACTTCCAAACCATCCTCCCCAGATAAAAAGCCATTCCTCCCCAAGAACAAACACCTACTCCAACCTACCAAACTACCCCTCAACATCCTTCTCCCATCCAGTATTCTCCCAGACCTGACCCTTCCCTCACATATGCAAGAAAAGGAAAAACCAAAGTCACCTCCTATCTTTTTTATGCTGACAAAAGGGGGAGAGTAGTGCTGTTCAAGAAAAGGCAAGATAAGTTGTTGCTATCCTGTCAGCCATTGTTGCTGAAGCACTTCAGAAGCCACTATAGAAGAAGTTCCTGAAGAAGCTTCTCCTGATGCCACATTGAGTCAAATCCTTCTAGAAATTCATGAGTTGGAAGAAGGAATTAATCTGAGCATGGAAGAGGTCTTGATGGATGATGTTACTCATGAAGAACCTGTGCCTGTCAACATTCCTCCTACAGATGAGAGTGTAGTATTGGAAGAGCAAGAGGAGGACCTGAGTATGGCCATGCTAGTGTACCAAGAGCCTCAAGAGCCACAGCCAGTGTCAGTGGACACTTGGCCCTACCTTCATCTTCAAGTGGTAGAGCTTGTTGAAAGAGATGCTGCAAGAGCCAAAGCAAAGTTAGAGGAAAAGGTAAAAGCAGAGGCTGAGGCTAAGGCTAAAGATGATCAAGCCTCTCTGCTTAAGCCTATGATCCCAAGCTGGGAGTCCAGAGGCATGTGACCTATAAGAAACCAGTCTAGCCTGTTGAGCAGGACCCAATTCAGATCACTTCCCAATTCTTGGAGTCTGGTGGAGAAGAAGAAGGGCAAGAAGTTCAGTCTATTGCCAAAGGAAAAAGAATCAAGTTGACTGCCCCTAAACCTCCAGCAAAGATGACTACTAGAAGAGGATCCAAGGCTGTAAAGGGAATTGTGATTGAGGAATCCAAGCCTGTTCCTAAGGCTGCAACAAAGAGGAACGCTGCACCCAAAGAAAAATCTTTCAAACCTCCTCCAAGGAAGAAACAGAAGCAGCAGAACTATCTTGAGAGGATTCTTGACAAGATCAAGCCTCCATCTCCTCCTAAGAAGAAGAGAGCACCTGCCAAGAAGAAGAAGAAAGCTGAGCCTGCACCTAAGCTTCAAGAAGAGCCATCAACTAATTATGGGGGATACAGTTCTGACTCTAGGGACTATGATTTGAATCCAAAATACTGGAAGGATTCGAGTGGCTCTGATTCAGATTAAAACAACCAAAATCCCCTCACCTGCATCTATCATTTTGCATCTGCATTATTATTACTTCATGTCTTCTTAACTTTTTGTGATTTTCTCTTATATACTCCATATGTGTTTTTGATTGTGCTTGTAACATCCTCAATGAAATGTATGACTTATGATGTTTATTAATGAGTTCTTATAGCTATCAAATTATTCCTAATACACCTTTGAGTTATACTTACTGCATTCAATACTTACCTACTCTCAGATATAATCATTCATTGTCATTGTACTTCAATGCGTATCAAAATCAGTTCAATCGAGTGAACAAGTCCTTGTAATCACATTTCAAGTGAGGATTACTCTTAAGATAGTGGGATCTTAAGAATAGGTTGTAATCTTACAAGTTGTAAGGGGGAGTGATCTGTAAGGGAGAGGTCTTACTGAGAGATCACTTGTAAAGGCAATCAATAGTCTGATTAAATCTTGAGGTTTAGTGGAACCCAACTGAAGGTTGGAGAACTGGACATAGGCCAAGAGTTGGGCTAAACCAGTATAAATCTTGTGTATTTCTGTTTAAATTTTAGTAGCACAATTCATCCCCCTCTTGTGCACTCCTACCACTTTCAAAATATAATCCATTATATTTCTCAATGCATGATCTTGTCTTTTTCTCTTTTATTTTCTTCTCAAGATCTCATCTCCAAAGTTAGATCAAGAAATGAATGTCTTTCTCTTTTTTTATCATGTAGTTATGAACTTCGTATAACTAATTTTAAGACATTAAATTTATTTACTTGTTTTGTAAAACACTAATTTTAAGAAAATAGTTTTATATTAAATACATATTTTTTTGTTGAGTTAAACTATTCATATCAAAATTAAGAACTTTATATATAATTAATTATTTTTCTTTGTATTATTTAACACTTTCATAACAACTTAAAAAAAGATAAAATCTAAACAAATATATTAATGATCTACTGATCATAAAGAAGGATATTGGAGGAAGAAGAGAGAAGATGAGGCAAAGGGGTGGGGTCCCTCTCCCATTAAATATGGTACAAAGTCATATGTGCAATCCATTTGGCACAAAGTCCAAGATATATATTGGATTTCTTGTGAATAGTAAAATGAGTGAGGAGCCGACAATAAGCCATTTGAGCCATGGCTTTGGTAAAAGAGTATTTATTGATACGAGTTGAACCTCCCGTGTGTTATATAGAGACTTGATCCTAATAAAAATTTCATGTAATTGAGTTGATTTAGTCCGATATGTATTATATACTATTCTTATTCTCCCAATAATAATCCCATAAGTTTTATATTAGAAAAATACTATCAATTATTAACATTAGTAAATATTTTTTTGTAAGAATTGAACAATATTTTAGTGATTAAGAGACTAGAGCCTCAAATCTTGTGTTATAAATTGTCTTCTGATGTTTTCAATTTCTCCTTTTTTGTACTTACGATAACTACACTCTTAGATAATAGTAGAATTAATCATTTTTTATACTTTGGAAGTAAAAACAGAATTACAAATAAAACTAAAAAACCAACAAAAGAACCCACTCAGTAAACCAAGCCTTGCGCCTATGTGATGCCTATCTCATTCAATATTCGCTTGGTAGTCTCCTCAACACAAACATGTATGCCCTTTCCAAAGTTCAAAGCTCTCCTTGCCATAGTATCCATTTGTTCATTATGTTGTAAAAGAACTCGAATGACTAAACCCAATAGCTGTCAAACGACGTGAGATCTCACTGTCAAATTTATGAACATAGCAACTGGGGTTAAACTTAACCTCTTTATTGTTTTCGTCGTTCAAAATTCTTAACTTTTCAGATGGCAGAAGAAGATATGATAAGTGGGAAAATTCACAAAGCCAACAAATTTATAAAATATGTCGCACCAATACTTGAGATTAAGAAGAAAAAGGCACAAGGACGTCTTCTTCCTTGCTTCCTGATTTGAGATTTACCTTTACTTTGTGGCTTCCTATCTTTCTCCTAGCTTCCTTTTACTTATATTTTGTATGCCATCTTTCAGATTCTCCCTTTGAAAAATTGAACCTCATTGTTGTAGTCTGATCTATCCATTTCCTGCAGGTTATCCCATAGGGAATCAATAATAATGGCGCGATTGATGGTGATTGATGGCCAAAATAGCATTTGGGTAGTATGTATCACATTAACTGAGATGAGCAACATGTTCTAAGCATTATAAATTCAGGAAAGGCAGGATGTATCTCCTATTGTCAATATCTTCCATTTTGGCCGGCAAGGGAGAACACAATTCAAATGGGTTAATATAAGGGAAAATAGGAGGGGATATTATTGAGGAAGGATGTTGACAATGTATTTTCCAAACAGAGGAGAATCATATAAGAGTAAAACAAGCGTGTATTTTGAAATATAGCAACCTTTAAACAAGGATGAAAATTCAAATTGAGGTGTTGGCGAGAAGTGAAATTCAAAATGGGCAATGTGGATGAAGAAAAACAATTGGATGACAGGATGGAATGGGTCGTTTGAGGAGGTGGAAAACATAGAGGAAATATGTTGTAAAATCATAGAAACGTTTGATATGTGGGCCTAGCTCTTATGTTTTGCATAAACAAATCCAGCACCAGCTAGCTTATGACAATGGCATTATCGGCTTGCATGAAGCCCAACATTGTTCACATCGGCTTGTGAAGAGTGAAATTGGTCTAGAGCCGTCACAAGGAATTCCAAACTGATTGAAGGGATATGAAGGAATATTCTTGTGGAACAGGTTTATTTGATATATAGATATAGATTCATTGCCTTCTATGATCTCCCATCTTCCTTTATTATGAATGACCTACACTGATCTTTCAGATTCTAGTATTGTTAGGCCTTATTGGGGGTAGTTCTTTTAAACGTGTTTTCTACATGCACTTGACTCAAACTCGAAATCTCGTGTTTAAGCTACAAAACCCGGTATTCCCATGGTTCTTTTAACTTCATTAAGGTGATGTATCTAAGGAAATATTTGTAGTTAACTTCAATATGTATGATATATTGATATGAAACGTGATTTGGTTAAATATGTCAATACTTTTATTTATTAAAATTGTAAAATATGATATTCTATGGATTTGTATGTGTGCATAAATAAATTTTTTTGGCCAAAGAAACAATTTTATTAATCAACAAAAGAAACAATTACACACACTAATAGCCGAAGCCAACAAAAGAAAAACACTCAAAATCCTATCAGTACAACCTAACACAACTCCCACCTACCTAAAAAATAAAAAGAGAAATGGAAACCAGAACTAAACAAACTATCCTATTATAGTTAGTTCTTAACCAACACCTTCCTAATTGAAACTCCCTCCTCTACCCGCAGAGGATTCCATAGGTCTGACAAAGTGATGGGCCAAAATAGCAAGTAAAGGAGATGGAACCAATGTCAGCCACTCATGCTAATACATCTCCCTTGATCCACTAGCTGACAAAATATCAGCAGCCTTAGTGGGACCTTAAGAGTAAGTTGTAATCTTACAAGTTGTAAGGGAGAGTGATATGTAAGAGAGAGTTCTTACTTACTGATCAATTGAAAAGGCAATCAAGAGCCCATTTTAATCTTGAAGTTTAGTGGAACCCAACTGAGATTGTAGAACTGGACATAGGCCAAGAGTTGGGCTGAACCAGTATAAGCTTTGTGTCCAGTTTCTTAAAATTTTTAATTAGCACAATTCACCCCCTCTTGTGCAATCCTGCCACTGTCAGTTATTAGAAAACATAATATCATTTGAAAGAAATATCTCCATGATAGAAAAGAAGGATTCTAAATCATTTAAAACATTTTATCATGGATAATAAAATGCTGTATTATCTTTAAAAAGGTTAACCATATTAGAAAGGATCACTGCTTACATGATTATTAAAAGTTTCATTGTATAAATCAATTAGCCTAACTATGTTAGGAAAATCTCTAACATGATTAGAAAAGATTAACCTTAAGAGAGACAAGTCCGTCATGTTAGAAAGGGCGCACCTAACATGGTAATTAAAAACAAATTCTGAAACCAAGACATGTCGTTCTTTACAAATTTCATAAAACACAATATAGCACAATAGTAGTAAAGCCATTTCCTATCACACACTTTGAAATTTAATCACAATTATAATCCACAATGTTCTTTACAAACAAAACAACAAAGGCATTCCAAAGCCAACAATCTACCTGAGAATGCCTCCTATAATTTTGAGGTCACATGCTTGTGAAACAAGTCTAAATAGATGATCAACAATCCTAATATCCACAACTAAACAAGTAAAGAAATTAAGCAGGTATGACAATCCTAATATCCACAACTAAATAAGAAGAGCAAGTAAGTATATTAGTCCTAATATCCACAACTAACCAATTGTCGGAAAATGACTGTACCCAACAAGTAATAATCAAATGAAAAGCAATAGGCTCAAAGCACCTAAGGCCACAGACTAGCACAGCTATTACGATACCGCACCATCCAGAGATCAACTGCGTGACCCACATCACAGGCCTAATACATAATTTAACCACCAGGCCTTCAACCTTAGTCTCCAGAAAGGACTAGACTTAGAAAATATTATCGATACAATAATCCACAATGTCAATAAAAGTATGGAAGTAGACATGCATGCATGCCTAGCCTAGTGATTGGCAATATACATATAATAATATAAAATAGCTGCTTCCTAAGCTAGTGAGCATTCGCTAGCACCTGAAACTAAAAGGTACCCAAATGAGACAAAGTCCCAGTAACAATCATTCTTCCTATTTTATCTACAAATAATGGCATAGGGTAATACAATCCACAGGGCAATCAACAATAATCGTTTACACATCAATAACCAATGTTCATATCATATTCGGGGGGAAACCATTTAATTACCAAGTTCTGCAGGGATTTGTAACAATATCACATATGGGGTGAATTCATTTTCATATAATAATTTCACCAAGTTCTGCATCGATCCATAATAATGCCACATATGGGGTGAAACCATTTACACATAATAATACAGCTAATCTTTGCATGCATCCCCAAAATCACTACCAGTCATGCACATAATTCTTTGAAGAGGATGAGAATGGCAAAACGCACAAGAGAGGGGTGAATTGTGCTTTAAAAATTAAATAAAACTTAACAATATAAAACAAATCTTTATACTGGTTCGGCCAACACAATACCTACGTCCAGTTCTCCAACTCCTCGTTGGGTTCCACTATACCACAGGTTTTGCAAAATGGGGTCACCTGCCAACCTTTACAACAGAGCTTTAGACTTCTCTTTAAATGCTCCCCCTTACAACTTGTAAGGACACAACCCTGTCCTAAAGCCCCAAGCTTTAGACTTCTCTTTAAATGCTCCCCCTCACAACTTGTAAGGACACAACCCTGTCCTAAAGCCCCAAGCTTTAGAACAACCTCAAACAGTAGAGGATTTCAATTAATGAATTCACTCAATGAACAGATTTTGATAAACACTTAAGTACAAACAATCTCACTAAAAGTAATAAATACTTTGAGCTTATTGAATTCTGGTTCGTCTTAGTGTGAGTGAGTCACTAGTATTTCATAAATGCTCAAGTCTTGATATTTATAACTCTTCTCAGCATGCCTTTTCTTTCAGCTTCAAGAGGCCGTTTGAAATCAGTCGTTGGGAGCTCTTAGCCGTTGGCAATTAATGTTGTTCTTCATCTTAGTCAATTTTCTTCTCTTGCTTCAATTAATATTGCAGAGGATGAGCTAAGAGAGATAGAGACTCTGAGTAACGATCACCTGCAACATTGTACTTGCTTAGCAGCTTTTTCAGTAGCGCTAGCACCCTTGGCTATCGCTAGCTTAATAGTGTAAGTCCTGCACTTAGCTGTTAGCTAAACAAGTATTCATGTGAAGCACAATAGGTGTTATCACTAGTGTATTTCATTAGCTCAATGTTCATAGACAATGTCTTAGCTATTTGATTATCTAAGTTATTTCAATAAGTATTCTTCTATAGATAGCTAAACATGTTATCGCTAGTAACTATGTTATCGCTAGTTATCTTATTAGCTCATTTGCTCTAGCTATCTGAATGTCTAAGTTATTTCAAGTATTCTGTTATCGATAGTTAATCATGTTATCGCTAGTTACTATGTTATCGCTAGTTAACTTATGTCTTTACTGCTAGCTGTTCTAACATTCTTCCCCTTTGTGTTATCCATGTTATCTATGGAGCCTTAGAGATAGTGATATACTTAGCAATAGTGATCTATTGTTCTTTGCTTGCTTAGGCTAGCTCAACTCATTATATTAGCGATAGTGAAGGTCTTAGCGATAGTGAAGGTCTTGGCAATAGAGATATTAACTTTTCTTCAGATTATTGCTAAGTCTTCATTAGCTATTGTTATCCTAACCTTTCCATTTGTTAGCGATAGGTTCTAGCTTAGCGATAATGTATCTGTTATCTATAGATTTTACTTGTTCAATGTTAAAGTAACCTACACTCTTTTACTTCGTCATTTATCATGATTTTTATCTCAATTTATTCCAGACTAAGTTATATGCTAATTGTTCATTTTACTTATGTTATCTATGGTCCAATTCTCATCAAAACTTAAGATTCTAATAGAGGATAACACACACTTTGTGCCTAACGAAAGCCACCGAAACCAGACTTCACTATCGTCATAACATATGATGAAGCAAAACTCCATTAACTATAAGCCACCAAAACAAGACTCTATGGTCCAACAGAAGCCAACGAAACCAGACTTGACTGTTGCTAAATTCCCACGAGACACAAACTCTCTAATTTTTCCTCTCCCTCTCTGCTGAAATGAACCAACATAACTTATAATTTGATTTTTTGGGTCCTCACCTTGGAATGCCATGGCGAGGGATAGAATATGCCTTGCTGTGGCCTTGCCACGACAACACTGACCACATCTTTGGGTCGACTTTGAAAATTCATAACTATACCTAAAGACCTCCAAAAATCATGATTTTGGACTCTATGGAAAGCTTAACATTTCTACTTTCCAATGAAAAAGAAATGAATACAAAATGTTATCAGTTGCTCCTAAAAAATGATAAAGTCTTAAGACTGCCAAAAACTGTAGCTTGAATTGGGGATATCAATTTCAAAATCGTATAACTGATTCCACAAGTCTCCAAAATTTATAAACTTGGACTCTTTAGAAAGTTTAGAATGTTAGCATCCTAATGCAAAAACAATCATTCAAAAATAATACCATTTTCTACCTTAAAACTCCTTATTTCTCAGCACTGCTTTAGGAAGTCCTTAACATAACTTCCAATCATGAGCTTTGAGGTATCTAGTCCTTTTTAATCTCAAATTTCACTTCAATTAGCAATCATTCAAGACTATACTTTAGTCGCAAAGATCCTATAATTTAGCCATTAAAATCATCCAAATCCTCAAAAGTCCATTTAGTTCGCAGTTAATTAATTGCCTAAAACTTGGGATGTCACTACTAGAAAAAACATTTTTCATGTCTCTTTTTGCTGGGACGTGGATTGGGGAGACGTAGAAAGTCGGAACCTTCCATGTCTCTTTTTTAATATGAGACGTGGAAAGTGGCCAGTTCAACACTTTCCACGTCTCTTATTCAAATAAGAGACGTGGAAAGTCTTTTTTTTAAAAATTGTTTTTTTAATGAGAATGACTAACACCAATATTTTATCGGAATAATAGAAATATAACACTTAGAATGGAAAACATGAACTAATTTTATTATTTATATTCAAACTAATATTACAAAAAAGTTATAAAACAACTTTGATCCTAAAATATGGGATGGTTAGCAATAAAAATAAAATTGACCATAAGCAATCCCACATTCATCCCACCCACTCTTGCGAGCGGCAGGGATGTCATAAATAATATTGAGCAGAAGGCTTCCAACATATAACAAAATGAAGAAATATAAAATCATCTCCTCATGTCAAATAGCTATATAAAAAGGGATCTCTTCAACAATAAATGGTGAGAATGGCAAAAACGCACAAGAGGGGGGTGAATTGTGCTTTTTGAAATTAAATAAAACTTAACAACACAAGACAATCTTTTATACTGGTTCGGCCAACAAAATGCCTACGTCCAGTTCTCCAACTCCTCGTTGGGTTCCACTATACCACAGGTTTTACAAAAACGGGTTCACCTGCCAACCTTTACAACAGAGCTTTAGACTTCTCTCTAAACGCTCCCCCTACAACTTGTAAGGACACAACCCTGTCCTAAAGCCCCAAGCTTTAGAACAACCTCAAACAGTAGAGGATTTCAATTATGAGTTCACTCAATGAACAGATTTTGATAAACACTTAAGTACAAATAATATCTCTAAGAGTAATAAATACTTTGAGCTTTTGTGAGCAGAGAGTATATAGGAATATTGAATGTTGGTTCGTCTTTGTGTCTGTGTGAGTGAGTGACTAACTTTTCATAAATGCTCAAGTCTTGATATTTATAACTCTTCACAGCTTGCCTTTCCTTTCAGCTTCAAGAGGTCGTTTGAAAGTAGTCGTTGGGAGCTCTTAGCCGTTGGCAATTAATGCTGTTCTTCATCTTCGTCAACTTTCTTCTCTTGCTTCAATTAATATTGCAGAGGATGAGCTAAGAGAGATAGAGACTGTGAGTAACGATCACCTACAACAATTGTACTTGCATAGCAGCTTTTTCAGTAGCGCTAGCACCCTTGGCTATCGCTAGCTTAATAGTGTAAGTCCTGCACTTAGCTGTTAGCTTAAACAAGTATTTATATGAAGCACAGTAGGGGTTATCGCTAGTGTATTTCATTAGCTCAATGTTCAAAGACAATGTATTAGCTATTTGATTGTCTAAGTTATTTCAACAAGTATTTTTCTATCGATAGCTAATCATGTTATCGCTAGTAACTGTTATTACTAGTGTATTTCATTAGCTCAATGTTCAAAGACAATGTATTAGCTATCTGAATGTCTAAGTTATTTCAAGTATTCTGTTATCGATAGCTAATCATATTATCGCTAGTAATTATGTTATCGCTAGTTATCTTATTAGCTATCTGAATGTCTAAGTTATTTCAAGTATTCTGTTATCGATAGCTAATCATGTTATCGCTAGTTAACTTAGTTCATTACTGCTAGCTGTTCTAACATTCTTCCCCTTTGTGTTATCCATGTTATCTATGGGGCCTTAGCGATAGTGATATACTTAGCGATAGTGATCTATTGTTCTTTGCTTGCTTAGGTAATCTCAACTCATTATATTAGCGATAGTGAATGTCTTAGCGATAGAGATATTGGCTTTTCTTCAGATTATTGCTAAGTCTTTATTAGCTATTGTTATCCTAACACTTCCATTTGTTAGCTGTAACACCCCAAATTTTAGAAAAGAGAAAATAAGGAATTAACTAAGATTTAAGAAATATTATTAAAATATTAAAAAGCATTAAAAATGAAATTATGATGTTTTAGACATTTTTAATAAATTTTAAGGATTATTTTCTTTAGAAAATAAAGGAAAATAAATTTATGATATTTAGGTATTTTTAATAATTTTAAGTCCTATTTTCTTCAAGAAATAAAGAGAAATAATTAGGAAATAAAACTTAAATTGGAGAAAAGAAACAATAAGGATTTATTTAAAGTCTTAGGACGACATTTATAAATTAAACAGCCTTATAAATAAATTTATGAGGCCAGAAGTATTTTTAATAATTTTTAAAGTTTAATTTCTCTATTAACTAAGGAAAAATAATTAGAAAATAAATTTCTATTTGGGAACTTTAGGAGAATTTATTTTAAGACTAAAAGGGATTTATGATTAAGAGAATCTATAATATGATATAAGAATTTATTTTAGAAAATTATTTTTTTAGAAAAGGGACCAAAGTGGAAATGAAGAAAAGATTGAGAATAGGGACTAAAATGAGAAGAATAGAAGTTGTGAGGGCTGAAACGTAATTTTCCCCTAGCACCATTATAAAATCAGAATTTCCTTCTTCTTCCCTTCATTTCCCGTGTTCCACTCTCCCTCACCGACTCTCTCTCTGGCTCTCACCTCTCTGCGTCTTCGACCAGCGGCCATCGACGGCGAGAATCAGTGGCGGCGACGGCGGAAATCAACGGCGAGCAGCTCAGGAAGCTTGGGGGAGTCTTGGGTAAACCTTTTCTCTCCGTTTTCTTCCTCTTTTGATCGATTTTTGGGAGAGGTCCGATTTAGGGTTCGAGTTTCTGGGGTTTTTTTTTAAGCTTCTAAACCCATAAATTCGAAGCTTGTGGTTCGATTAACAAACCCCAAGAACGAATTTAAGCAATAGAGTCGGATTAATCAAGTTTCCCCAAATTTCTCCTTCGTTTCACTGTTCACCCGACTCTGTTCTTGTGATTTGGAGCAAGGGTTGAACGAAATTCTTCATTAAACATGAATAGGAGTAGTATAAGTTCAAGGAATGTCTTGTATATGTGATTTCTGAGGTTTGATTCTTGTTCTTTCTTCCTCTGTGCCGTCGAATTCTTGTTCTTCCTTGATGTTCTGCTCGGACTTGAAAAGAAAAAAATATATAGTTATTGCTTGCTCAGGGTGATGGTTACTGGGATAGGAAGTTATTTAATTTCTATTTCTTCTGGTTTCCTGTGTTCATCCGAATCCTTGCTTTCCTTGTGCCGTTGATTTCTGGTCAATTAAGGAAGGTGTTCTTGTGATTTCAATGAATCTTTTCTGTTCTGTTCTTGCCTATTTAATTGGTGGTGGACGTCCCTAAATTTGGATTAGGAGAATTTAAATGGTTATTGGTGTAGAATTGAAGTTTAGTTGCATATGTAAATTGGTTGTAAATTCATAGGTTTTGTTGGTTCTGTTCGTCAGTTTAGTGGCAAGAAGAAGAAGAAATTTTGGATGATTAATTTAATAGGAATAAGGTATGATGGGGTATATGGAATTTTTCTTGTTCTCTCCTGTCCTTCCTGTTCTGTCCGATTTGTTGCAGCAAAGAAAAAGAAGTATGGATATTAGTTTTGAATTGGGCAATTATGTCCTCCCTCTAATAGTTCAATTTTCTGTTTGCTGGGCTCATGATGGAAAATCAATAATGACATGAAAAGTTGGTAATGGGTGAATGTAAGGAATGAAGGGTGGAAATTCTTGTGATGTTGTTGTAAGATGTAGTGCTGAAATTCTAATTTCTGTTGCTCTGGTTGTTGTTTATTGGTGAGGAAAGAAGAACTAGTGATGTTGGTTCAATGGGGGTTAGGTGTAAGGAAGAATTAAGGATGATAATAGTGTAATAATGGTTTTCAGTTTTGTTGATCATTGGTCACTGATTTGAGAGGCAGTAAAAGAGAATGGTGATATGGGTTCACAAGAAATTTAGTTAAGAAAGAAGGAAAATTTGTGACCTTTAAATGTTTAGGGGATTGGTGTTGGATTAGAATTGAAATTCTTGTCCTTCCCTGTTTGGACGAATTTTCTGGGATGGAAGGAAGTTTTAATGATAATGAAATGCTAATGAAGATAGGATTAAATTTAAGTTGGATAGGAAAAAGTTTAATTGACCATTAGTTAAGGAAGGAAATTGATAGTGTTGGTTGTAAGATTTTGGGAGACATAATTATAGTTGTGATTGAACCCTTTTAGAGGTAAGATAAAGAAAAGAGTGTTTTTGTGATATTTAGTTAGTATTTAGTATTTTCTAAACTAATGCAAGTATGGTTGGTGTTAAGTGTATATAGAGACAAAGGGTATTGGTTGTTTTGGAATCTTCCCAATAAATAGCAAAACAACTAGAATTTATTGTTTAATGCGGATGGTAATAAGAATGGAATTAGAAATGTTGACAATTGTAATTAAGTTGTTTATGGATGATTAGATTGATGTTTATTGGGATAATCGAAAAGAAGTAAGAGTTGAGGTGATTTAAGTATTGCTTAATTTGAAATGGAATTTCAGGAAATAAGGACTGGTTTATGTTTTGTAGGAAAGAAATCTGTTTATTGGATTCATGGATAATGTTGTTTTAATGAGTTATGTCGTTGATGTGTATAGGGTTTTGTGGGAAACAAATTGAGTTGGAATGTTTAAAGTGGAGATTTAGGAAAATAATTATTGGTGGAAGCATTAAGGTAAATAAGGATTTAGAAAATAAAGAAATATGATTTGGGTTTGATTGTGATTTATGATTGATTTGTAGTATTCTTTAATAAATTGAATTACTAGGGTTTGATTTACATTATTAATTTATTTACTCTTGAAAATTTTATAATAAATAGGAAATATATATATATATTGGTGTGTGCTTGTGTGTGTAAATAACTAAGGCTTTTTAAGAATAATTTTTATAGAAATTATTGATCAAACATTAAAAATAAGAAGATTTAATGTAAGTAAATTATTAAGGTACCTCAAATGATTATAATTCTAAATAAAGAATTTTTAGGAACTTGAAATGTAACTTTATATATTTTATATATATAATTTAAAGTAATTAGAATATTTCTATGATTGTGTATGTATTATTTGCTGATTAAAGTTAGAAATATTGATTTAAGAAATATATTAAAAAGGTAGGGTAGAGATGTAGGTAACCTTATAGAAACGTGAGAGGCGCTGAATAATTATATATAAATATAAGTATTAATTTATGATTTATATGTAAATAGGTTTTGATAATGACATAAATTGAGGTGATCAGTGGAAGAGAAAGGAGCGAGCTTAGGATTAAGCTTGGATTCCAGGTAGCAGTTTATTTCAGTAACAATTAAAATTGCATGTATTATTTTGTAATAACTGTTGCATTTAGTTGGTAAGTTATTATTCCTCAGATGGAGTACTCCAGGCTTAGGTGATTAGCTACACCTTTGCGAGATTAGTTACGTTTTAGCCTTATGTGCTTTAACGAGAAACCCTGCAGGTAAAGCCTCCACTATAACGAATATATTGTTATTAGTGGTTGGCAGGTGCTTTTAGCACACAGATTAATAGGAGTAAGACTATCATCATTTGCACAGCTTTATGAAATATATACATGACAATTGCTAGCATGATAATATATGTTAATGAAAGAAACTGCTATTGGGATTTCCAATCTCACCCCCTTCCCCAAACATTTCCAGTTTAGCAAGTTAAAAGAAGCTAGCGGGGGAGAGGAGTAGACGAAGAAATTAGGACTAGAAATTGAAAAGTCAGAGGTAGTAAATATTTTTAATAAGATTATTTGTATATGTTGTAAAAGTAAAATTATTAAATTATTAATAGAGAGCCCAGGAAATAAAATTACAATAAATGTATTAAGGGAATTAAATTTCCTAAGAATTTCCAATTATGAATAGATAATTTAAAAGGGAAATGTATGTATTATCTTAATGTCGCTGCGTATTCTGGTAAAAGGATTATCAACTGAGATGATCCCAGCGTTTTAATATTGGAAGGGTAGAAACCCATCAATAGATGTAGAGAACCCATGAGTGGATTTTCACTCCCCACACACTATCATCAAGGGGAGGAAATTATAAGGGAACCTACGTAGTTTAATTGTTTTATGCACCACTTGGTTTTATAAAAAGTTTTAAATTCTGAGTTATTCGAAAAAGCCCATTCCAACTGAAAGAAGGTTGGATAAATATTTTTAAAAGAAAAAAAAAAAAGAAAAGAAAAAGTTTTAAAATTTTCCGTATTTTTGGGCTTCGAATATTTATAAAAGTGGTCATAATTCAATTAAATTGCTATAATATAGTAGTAAAAGTCCAGGTGTTACATTAGCGATAGGTTCTAGCTTAGCGATAGTGTATATGTTATCTATAAGATTTTACTTGTTCAATGTTAAGGTAACCTACACTCTTTTACTTAGTCATTTAACATGATTCTTATCTCAATTTATTCCAAACTAAGTTATATGCTAATTGTTCATTTTACTTATGTTATCTATGGGTCCAGTCCTCATCAAAACTTAAGATTCTAACAAATGGAACCTTCCATTTCTACTATTCCTATAAATGACAGAAAGCAGTGTTTGATCTAACAAAACCATAAAACTTCCATAGTATGTTTCTCAAAAAATAAAATAAAAAGAAAAGATGGAAGCAAGGAACAATGAAAAGCATAGAGAACCCCACTTTATCTAATGAAGTTGACAAGTAGTGAAACTGGACTACGGCCTGCATCAAACATACAAAGAAAGAGTTCACTTAATCCTCTATTTCCACGAAGATATGACAAACATACTTGTGACCAGACCATGACACCAGCTAAAAAAGGCAAGGGTATGTAGTATCTCATTTTCAGCATTGAGACCAACTAATGCCACAGAATCTCCAGATATCTGCAATAATGAAAAGAAAATTAAATGGTGATATTAAAATTGAAAATGAAGCATTCATATTCACAGAGATAAATTCTTACCTTCCAAAACCAGGGCAATATGCCATATAACAAAATTGCGCAGTCCATCAATATGGTCACGAACTCGTAAACAAAACGAAAGTGGCTGAAAGTAAAGGGAAACCCGCATATAAGACCACTCACAAGAATCTTAGTCTAAATAAGTGGAACACAACACAGATATGAAATAGACTAAACAAACCTTTTATCAAGACTATAGGCTCTAGATTTCTCAAATTTCTCTTGGCTGATTACTCCTTTCAAAGTATTTGGAAGAGTAGGCAGTTTGAGAGCAGCGTGCTGTCGCACATCCAAATATGTTCCAAATATGTACATTAATATCATAAACCCTAATTATTATGGTACAAAGAACAAAATCGAAGACAAAACCAAAATCCCAGCAAAGAACCTAAAGAACAAAATCGAAGACAAAGCCACCCCTTTCATCCCCTTAATCAAACCAGTACTTATTCTCAAAGGCTCAAAACCCCAACTTGATTCCACAACCACAACCACAAACACCAAGGTCTAGTTCACTTGCAAATACACCAACACAAGCAACAGAACAAGCAGAACAACCCTAGAGAAACCAAATAAGGCGAAGAGTATTCAATCTGAACCCCCAACAGCTCAATCCCTCGAATCACCAAAAACAAAAGAACCCAAAAATTAGTGTAATCAAAGATACAATAATTTGAGAAACAATAACAGTGACCAAAAGGGGTAAGAAGGAAGCAAAGATAGATTTAATAGCTGAAAGTTGCGATGGCCGCACCTGACTCAGAGAGTTTGAGTCTTGTTCCTCCTCTTACTGAAGCTTCCCGTACCCTTCCCCTGAAATTCACATAAATTACATCAACATATGGAAATCAAACACAGAACAAATCGTAATATAATCACTGAAGGTATATATAGCAGATTCATGTACAAGCAAATTGGCCAAAACAAAGAGAATCATGTATAAGCAAAATCCTAATAAGTGGCAAAGACCAAAACTCCAACGTTTACTTCACCTACATCAAATTCGCCAAATGCCTGTAACCTGTCCAGAATCTATCCCATAGGCAACGAGAAAACCTGTGATCTAAAACAGGACCATCAACGAGGACCACAACCAGGCCATAAAATCTCTGCAACTAAAATAAGAAGTAGCGAATTCACTTCCATGACTTTAATTTAAAAAAGGGGAAAAAATGTCCTAGAAGCAGGGATCCATAGCTTGAAAATAAACATCTAAGCATTGGTTTAATCTCTTTTCCCCTTAGAAATTAGCAACTAAACAAGCAAGAGGTTCAAAAATTGCTTACCCAAACTAAACAATCAAAACACGATCTAAAAGAAGAGACGGAACAGCAAGAAGAGGTCAAGGGCGAGAATGCAAACCACGATCTAAAAGAAGAAGAAAAGAGACGAATGAACTCTAAAAGAAGTCAGGAAAGAGCAAACCACGATCTAAAAGAAGAAGAAAAGAATAGGCAGAGGCGAATGACGAACAACAATCAGAGCCGAAGCGAGGGATTTATGACTACTTCCTTCCTTCGTACGTTCGCATCCTCACCTCTCTTCGCTAGAAGAAGGACGAGAAACTTCGCTCGTAGCCAGCGACTCCACCATTCCTCATCCATCTCTCTCATTCTCTCTCGACGACGCCCGATGAGGTAGCAAAATGAGTGGAAGCGATTAGGGCTCGGGTGCACGTCTCAAAAGGGAGGTGGGGGAGGGGGTTTTCTTTTGTTTTTTAATAGTTTCCATGTCTCATTTCATAAAGTGAGACGTGGAAACCTATGTTTTTTTTAAAAAATAATAGTTTTCACGTCTCACTTATATAAGTGAGACGTGGAAGCATTTTTATTTTTTTAAAAAAAATAGTATTCACGTCTCACTTTATAAGTGAGACGTAGAAAAGGTTTATCCACGTCTCATATTTTTTGTGAGACATGGAAACCTTTTTATTTTTTTAAAAAAAAATTAGTATTCACGTCTCACTATATAAAGTGAGACGTGGAAAGGGTTTATCCACATCTCATATTTTTTGTGAGACGTGAAAACCGTTTCATTTTTTTAAAAAAATTTAGAATCCACGTCTCACTTTATATGTGAGACGTGGAAAGGGTTTATCTACATCTCATATTTTTTGTGAGATGTGAAAACTAATTTCCCGCCTATATCTCCCACCTTCCCGCCTATATTTCCCATCTTCCCGCTCATTTTTTAGAGAATCAACGTCTAATATTGAAAAAAGAGACGTTGAAAGTTTTCAATATATTTACAATTTTGCCACCGCCTTTTTTCTACATCTCATATTTAAAAAAGAGACGTGAAATGGGGACATAAATTCTGTGTTTTGTAGTAGTGTGTTATAGCCATAATAAGTTCAAAAGCTTTTCTACGCATGTTCATTTTCCACAAGGAATACATTACCACAATATTATTTCAATTGCAATAACCATTTCAACAACTTTTTAAATGCTTATGCAATTTTCCACAACAATTAAATTCAACATAGGAATTCCCACATAATCAATGTACCAGAAGTGAGCATCATATACCTTATTGATTTAACCTTTTCCTTACGTCTTGGGGTTAAAATCACAATAATTACCAAGGATTGTGTAAAGTGGCACAATCCCGGATCGTTTCACTTGAGGAGTCCTTCTAAACAACCTAAGCTAACTATATGCAATTAAAACAATAAAAAGGTATGGGGGTTTTGGTTTGGAGATTCATTTACTAAAGCTATTAACAAAAGCAGTAACTTGTTTTTGGTGTTTTAGATTAATAAGTGAAAAGTGGAAAGAGTTTGGATTAGGGGTGATTTTATAAAATGGGCTTTGGTAGCGTTTCGGTGACTCAAATGCTTCTTTCAAAATGATAAGCGGGAGTTTAATTTACCAAGTCTAATTGAAAGATCCCCAAGTAACCACTAGGGGTCCACTAACCCTAATTAATGACTAATCTAGCAACCACTTTCATAGCCATTACTTAGGGTTAGTGTTAAGATCCACTTGGTTTGTGAAATGCCTTGAAACAAATGCAATTTAACTCTCATGAAGTGCAACCACAACATTCATGCATGGAAGAAATTGACTATAACCACTAGCAACCACTAAAATGGCTACAACCAAGAATGCAACCACAAGTAGATAGGAAATTATATCTCAATCACATTAAATTCAAAGCATACACAATATAGTTCACAAACATGGATAGCAATCACATATCCCAAGTCTTAAATCCAAATACGAGACCAATACAAAAGAGTAGAAGCCAAATACAAAGGAAATAAGAAATTGTAAACTAGAAACTCCCCTATGTTGGTCCATGAAGCTAGAACCACCTTCACACCACCAAAGCACCAAGAACTTAGCTTCTCATATCTTCAAATTCGAGCCAAGGATGGCCTATGACCACAGCCTCCATGGATGAGGAAGGTAGAAGGAGAAAAATGGAGGAAATGACATAAACCCTAAGAGAGGGGCTGTTTTTCGGGCAGAGAAGGCTTAGATCCCCATTTTCGGGTGTTAGAAACTATTTATAATCCCTGAGAGACCCTAAAATCGCGTCAGATTTCGCAGATACTGGGCACTTCGCCGTGGGCTCGCCGCGGCGAGAGCCACTCATTCTGGAACTTGCTGGGGAGTTCGCCGTGAGTTTGCCGCGGCGAGACCCACGACGAAGAGACATTGCTTTTGCCTCCCTGGTCTTTCTCACCGCCAGTTCGCCGCGGCGAAGAGACATTGATTCTGTTTCTCTCTTCGCTTCCTTCTTCTGCTCCGTCCCAAATTCTTCACTGCAACTTGGCTCCTAAATTTGGGCATGCTCCTTCTATGATCTACAAGTAAAATCAAGCCAGAGGTAGCATCAAATGTTCTTGAAAATAGGTCAACAATAATTTATGCTAATTATGCCCAAATTGGCCTTGATTAGAATAAATTTCAACAAAGTGTGCAAAAGTCAGAACTTATCCTAATTAGGTGCAATTACCCCAAGAACATGCAATAATCTACTGATTTTATTAATGAAAAGTGTATAAAAATATGGTGGAATCACTTATCCAATGCAAAGTATGCATGCCAATCTCAAAATTTCACCAATGACACACACATCATTAAGACAAGGAAATGGTTACCTTTTTGACACAAATAATTGGTACCACAAGTTTTACCACAGGGAAGCTAGTTCGGTGCTCAATGAACCCAATATCAAAAGTCGACAATCAACCAAAAAACAACAATGCCGCATCAATGACTTGATCATATACAAAAAGGTTGTTTAGAAATAACCCAAGCCCAAGACCCACATCTCAAGCTTTCTAAGACCAATTGTTAACCACATAGCCCAAATACCACAATTGACCCCAAGATTCTATATTCATAATTATGTTCTAATTGAACCATCAAACCCTCAAATCATAGTCAACATTATCCACAATAACCAACTATTCCTCAACAATTAATTAACTAAAAGAAACCTCTGGGCCAATTTCACCAATTCAACTTTAACCCAAGATGTCCCTCAACAGTTCTTACAATATCATTCACCATCACTAAATTAATCCACTACCACTAGTGGACTACTCTAATTGAATTAAAATCCCCAAAAGTCCTTTCACGAGAGCCACTTTCAAAACTGTGCAATTATCAAGATTTGGGTTAAGTCACCATTCAAGGATTTAAGACATTAGAAACTTTCATTTAGCATCAATAAATTCTTTAGAGTCATCTAAACCATTTAATAATACTTATTCTTGAAGCATACACCCAAAATTACAAAGTTCTTGAAACTTTGTTATGCCAAGAGTTCAATTTATCATTAAGCTTCTCGGAAACATCAAACACCCTTTTAAAACAATGAATTTCGTAATCATAGGGAAACCCTAAGATTTACCAAAATTCATTCTAGATTAAAATACAAGTACCCATAAAATTTAAAACATTTCATAGGTGGAAACAAGCTCATTGGAGCAATAAAACCAAATCAAAATGGTGAATTTCTGAATCCCTAAGGAGCCCTGATTTAACGAATTTGTAATCTCCTTGTGGGTTAATTGCAACAAAATTTGCAACCAAGGACTGCAACAAAGTGGTGCAACCCAGGGTCATATCACAAGGAGTCAATTTATTGTGAATGTCTAAACTAACCTAGATGCAAAGAAAGCAAGTAAACCAGCAGTTTGTCATGAGAAGTATATTTAATATTTTTCAATTGTAAGAATGCAAAGAGACTTGGTTTTCGCTTTTTGAATTATGAAAAGCAAATAAATGGTTTTAAAACTCTTATAATGAAAGTAGGGCCTCTTGATGGTACCAATGCAACCTTCCTAGCCTCTTTAAATATGTGGGAGTGAAAAATCCAAGTCCAATTGTGAAAAACCAAAGGCAATTGCCTAAGTCCAATTGACATAGTTATCAATTGATTCGGTGCATTGCTTGCATAATTGATCAACTAATTCTAGATGCAACATGCAAATGCATTAATCCAAACTAAGAATCCAAAAGATAATCGATGCTACCACATCAATTACATTATGCCAAGTAATTAACACTAAGATTCATGCGTATAAAAAGCAATAGCTTAATTACATACATGATGCGAAATGAAAACTACTATAAGTAATAGAAATCCATGGTGTTTCACGTTCCAAAATCACATACACATACAAATTACAAGAATCTAAAACATATGCCAAGTAATTAACACTAAGATTCATGCATATAAAAGCAACCGCTTAATTACATACATATTCCAAAAAGAAAAACTATACAAGTAATAGAAATCCATAGTGCATCATGTTCTAAAATCACATACACTAATTAACTCCCCTAGATGAATCCTTGAGGCTTTGGTTGCATCATCCCACCAAGAATCCCCAAATTGACTAGCCACTCATCTCTTCAAGCTTCAAATTCATGTTCTATAGTTGCTGCTCTGTGAGAGATGAGTTTTGACCCAGAAATGTTGTGGAAATGGTGTAGGAGAGATGAATTATGAAGGTGGAAAGTGATGGGATTAAGATTGGATGAAAATGGAAGGTGGAGAGATGAAAGATGAAAGAGGAAAGAGGGAATTCATTTCTAGGGGCTTAGGGTTTGAATTCTGGTCGATTAAACTATTCAGGGTGGCTTAGAGACAGGTCTGAGTTGATCTAGGTCAAAAAAACCCATTCTAGAATTTTTCATGAACTCACTGTGGCACTCCACAGCAAGTGCCACAGTTAAAAATTTTTTGCCAATTTTTCCTTCTTGCTTTTTCTTGCTCAATCCATAATCCTTTAACCCTACAATGATAAATTCAAGCACATGTGAAGCATCTCAAGTCTATAAATGATAATTGCATGAGTTTAAAGCATAAGAAGCTCAAATTAATACCAATATGCAAAAACTCTATGTTATTGAACCTTAAATGCTAAAGTGCCTAAACAACCATGTATCAGCCTAAAAGATGCATTAATTTACAAAAAATAGTGGGTAAAAATATACAATTATCAAGTACAATAAAACCTTAAGCAAGACAAGTTCAAAATATGCAAAAGAAAAGTTTACAGGCTTCCCAACCATAATGGATCACCCACAATTTTGGACCATAGAGGAAATGCCCAAAATCTACCACGAACATCAAGGAAGTCAAGAGAATCTTTGAAGAAAATGGAGTAGAAATGAGTTAAGAGAAATTTCCTTTTGATTTAGAGGCTTCAAACTGCTCTAGGAAACCCCATGAAAGAAACACTAGCACCCTCTTCCTTCCTCTCCTTCAAACTCTCATGGCACCCCTACTATTTTTTTTCAAAAATAAGACCTTTCTTGGGTTTGATATATTGACACATTTGCCGTAGTAAACAGCCCGGATCGGGTTGTTATGTTAACTTCTGAAATTCATAACTAATTACACAGACCTCCAACAATTACAAGTTAGGACTCTATGGAAAGCTTGAGATGTATAATTTCCAATGAGAAAGAAATGAATAAAAAATATTATCATTTGACTCTCAAAAGGGGAAAAGTCCCAAGACTGCCCAAAACTTCAGTTTTAAATGAGGGTGTTAACTTCAAAATCACATAACTTACTCTATAAGTCTCCAAAATTTATACACTTGGACTTCTTAGAAAGCTTAGAATGCTAGCTTTCTAATGCAAAAGAATCATTCAACAATAATACCATTTGCTACCTCAAAACCTTGTATTTCTCAGCATTACTCTAACATAACTTCCAATCATGAGATTTGAGGCATATATCCCTTTTTAACCTCAAATTTCACCTCAATTAGTAACCATTCAAAACTTTACTTTAGTCACATAATCCTACAATTTAGCCGCCAAAATCATCTAAATCCTAAAAAAATTATTTGGTTTGCAATTAATTAATTACCTAAAATTTGGGATGTTGCATGGTGTATGAAGAGCTCGAGATACGGAATCCATGGCATATAGGTACAGATAAATCTAAGACTCTTAACGATTTCCCATTAACGTATTTAATGTTAGGGAAGCAAATAAGGTCAATGAAAATAACTTCATAAGCTGTCGTCGCTGCTTAATCAATTGGAAATCGACGATCTCAGGGGATGAGGTTTGAGAACTCGACCGCGATCGATGAAAAGATTAAGGATTCCAAAATCAATAATTTATGGCAGTGATGGAGATTGAGGCAGTGAGGGAGAAGATAATTATTGATCAGAAAACTGTAGAAGATAAGATAAAGGGTGCAGCTTTGAGGAAAAAGGTTAAAGACGAAGATGAGAATGAGGCATCCGTCTTCTATGGCAGTGAGGATTTTTTTTTTTTTGGTGTTCTTCTGGTTCATCAAGATAAAATGAATAAACGATGAAATGGTTAAAGAATAGGGAGTGGCGGGTTTAAAAAAACAAAATTAGAAAGACCTGATTACGAACACACTAAAATTATGGGGTTGTGAAAATTAATTTTCCAATTTTAGTTTCTAAAATAAGGAATAATTTGCATGAGTCAACTGTTAAAGGATTGAGTTATGATCAAGTCAAAAGTATAGGGACTGAATTACACCAAGTCAAGGTATAATGACCGACTTACAATGTGTCAAAACTATAAGGACAAAAGATCAATTTTCCCTTTTATTAAAGATATAAGTAATCCATTTTTTTTTTTGTTGGAAAAAGACATTTAAAAGTCTTTGGAAATATGAAAAAGATAAAAAGACTTCCTAACTTGAAAATGACATAAATGTGCCAAACTTGAATTATCCTTTTTGATTTTTTTAAGAAAACTACACATGTGTCCTTTAATAAATATTTTTAATACTAACCCCTCATCAGTGCAGTTCTAACGACCTTCAGGGGTTCGATGCCTCTAGGTGATAGGCCCACTAGCCGTCGTCGACTTATGAGGGTTTAGTGTTAAAAAATATTTATTGAAAGGTATTTGAGTAATTTCCTTTAAGCTTTAAACAAGACCGTCAGTACTGTCACATCTATGTCATTGTGTAAATTGGCAACCCTTTTTGTGTTTTTCCTGTTTCGAAAGTCTAATGTTTTTTCCCTACATTTTTATATATATTAGTCATATAAAAAGATATTATCATATTGGTTATATCTTTGATACAAAGTAATATAAATATCTAAGTTCTTTTCCTCTTTAATATAATCTTTAGTTTTTTATTTCCTATGTTACGATAAGGTTCAAGTTTTTTATTTATGATCATTGCTCTTATTAGGTTCAAGTTTTATTTTTTTTTATGTACAACCAAGTGAAAGCTTTATTTTTAATTTATGATCATGCCTTTTATAAGGTTCAAATTCTAATTATTTCTTATTTTTTTATTATGCTTTTGTTGGAAAAATGATAAAAAATGATTTTATATATATTTGTGGTGGTCAAAAAATGGTTAAGAAGAAATTAAAGATACTTTTATATAGCTTTTACATTTTAGGATTTACAAGAGTGAATTAAGGGGTCACTAGCAATACATGAGTGAACTACTGGGACAGTACATTGGATTACAATAGTTATAAATGAACAGTGAATACGAAGAAAATGAAAATAATGTGAACAAAAACAATGGAAAAATGAAATTGCAGAGAGTTCAGTCGTTAATTTTCAAGAATGTGTTTTGCTTGAATGTGTTCAGATGTCCTTTTTCTTGATTCCCCTTATTGTTTATGCCTCCAGGATTTGAAAAATAGTTCCTTGCATTATGGACCTTTTAGTTGCGATTTTTCCTCCTACATGATCCTCCTATTAGGGATCTTGAGGGTTGGGTTCCACATAGGAGGCGTATCTGCTCCATGATTGAATCTTTCTTTCTTGAAGCCATGCGGCGTTACTCCGAACGTGTATGTTTCTTTGCTTTGGGCTACTTTGTCTAGGGTGCAATCCTTTAGTGAATGGGTCTACTGCAACGGTGTATCCCTTGGTCCAGAGTGGTTGCTATTGTAACGTTTACCTTTTTAATACATTTTAATAAACCAACTATTCAATTTTCCACTCCAATTACATATGACTATGTTAGGGAAAAAGATGTAGCTTAAATAAAACACTTACATAGTTAGAAAAGGATTTATAAAAACGATTTCTATGAAATCAAATATAATGGACAAATTATGATAGAAAACAATTCCCTACATATTGCAATGCCTATCATAGTTAGGAAAGAATTTATCTTATTGAAAACAGTAATCCACTTTAGAAACGAATTTCAGTAAACTAAAGTAAACTAACATGGAAAATAAAAATGAATCATACAAAATGTACAAAGTCTTAGGTTCACACCCATCCTTTACCATAATAGAAATAGAAAAGAAACAACTTATCATGGCAGTTTAACATTAACCATAACTGAAAAAAAAAATATTCACCAAAATATTGTGCCATGGCTATCAAAATATAAAAGTCCAATCCATGATAAAACTATAAGAGTTTCCGTATTATTCTGAACAATAAGAAATCCAGAAGTAGACTAGTCCCAAAAAGGAATTAATAGAACATATGGATGTCCAAAAGTGTAGAAAAACATGAAAGACATAATATACCCCAAGGCAATGAGAATTAAACAAGCAAAAGCTAATTAAAAATACAAATGCATAATTTAGGTGGCTACAACACTCCATCCATCTAGTCCAAGATGACTCATTTTTCTAGTGAGTATTAACCGGATCCTTTCCCTGAGATTATACACCAGCACTAGAACTTGGAAATGTGAGAGAGAAATGGGGATAATCTGACAATAACCACTAACTAAACGCCTACTGCAAGTGTGTGCTAGTAAGATGTCAATGTGGAAGTAGGCATAAGATATAGATATATATATATATATATATATATATTGATATAATTTAAAATCATGATCATGTATTAAAGTAATATGAAACAAGTCTAGATGAACATGTAAACCATTATACTCATTCACACTGGGACATTGTCTTCTAAACAGTTCAAAATATATTTCAAATCTTAATGTAACATTTTAGAATATGTTATCAAATCTACAAATATGTGGAAACTAGTTGGGGTCTACTTCCCATCCTGAAACCATAATAAGGAACACAGCCGGCGTCCACTTCCTGTTCTGAGTCCATCACACAGTAACCAGCTTGAGTCTACTTCCCGTTCTGAGTTCATCACACAGTAACCAGCCTAAGTCTACTTCCCGTTCTAGAACACGGAGGAGGGGGGTAACACTTCTCTCTGAGGCGTACACTTTCCTCTTATTCGTATCTCATAAGTCCCTGTGGGGTCATAAGGGTACCTCATCACGTGATGGTATATAATAAATGCACCGATGTCCAACATACACAACCACACATCAAACATAATGCAATATAGTTTCAAAGGCCCTGGGATATAACCAATATTATAGAATGTAAGTTATGCCACTTTTCCAACAAGTCATATACTAATTTTCAAAACATGCCAAAACACATAAAGTATGCTATATCAGAAAAGGCAAGTTAATATCCATATTAATCATAAAAATTGCTTGCCACTACAAAACGAAAAAACTGTATGTTTTTCTCTGTATTTTATGTATATTCAGACCTGTACATATATAGGGGAAAGGAGTGATCTTTACAGCATTAAATCAGATCCTCCCTGCCATGATTTAAGGAAATGAAATTAGGAAACAAAGAAATTCAAAAAACATACCTATCTGACAGCTAATTAAAGACTAGGAACAGAAAGGAAATATTTTCTAATCCCTCCTATTTATTACAATTAATCCCTATTTATTACAATTTATCCCTATGATTGATACTAATTAAATGCGGTCAGCTCCCTAACCCTAGTGTAGCCGTTAGGTTTAGGAGCCCATTTCTCACACTCCCCCTCAAGCTGGAGAATAGATATTTATCATTCCCAGCTTGCTAGTGAGTTCTTCAAACTTAGCCTTGACCAGAGGCTTGGTCATCATATCCGCTATTTGTCTTCCAGAGGGAATATATTCAAGATCAACTACTTTGGCTTCAATTTTCTCTTTGATAAAATGTCGATCGATCTCCACATGCTTAGTGCGGTCATGTTGAATAGGATTGTTTGCAATTTTAAGAGCAGCCATGCTATCACACCACATCTTAATTGGTGATGTAATACCTATACCCAATTCGTTTAGTAGTCGGACAACCCATATTCCTTCACATATCCCGAGAGCTAAGGCTCTATATTCAGATTCAGCTGAGCTTCTAGACACGACAGGTTGCTTCTTGCTTCTCCAGGTTACGAGATTTCCCCATACAAAGGTACAATATCCTGTGGTGGATCTTCGATCATTAATAGCTCCTGCCCAGTCTGCATCTGTAAAAACTTCAATGCTCTCATCATTATTTGTATCTGGACTTCCCTTTTTTCCATCTGTGTAGATCTCTATGTTTTGCTGCTTTCCTTTTGAGAAGAAAAGACCTTTACCAGGGGTTGTCTTGAGGTATCTGAGGATTCGGTACACAGCCTCCATATGCTCCTTCTGGGGGTTGCTGGCAAATTGACTAACAACCCCTACAGCAAAAGATATATCTGGTCTTGTGTGGGATAGGTAGATCAATTTTCCCACAAGCTTTTGATACCTCTCCTTGTTTGTTGGTTTTCCGTCTGGTTTCACTTCTAGATTACAATTGAATTCCATTGGAGTTTCGGCAGGTCTAGCTCCCAGCATTCCGGTTTCCTTCAATAGATCGAGAGTGTACTTTCTTTGGGATACATTGATGCCTTGAGAGGATCGTGCAATTTCTAGCCCAAGAAAGTATCTCAAGTTGCCAAGGTCTTTTACATCAAACTCCATGGCCAATCTATCCTTTAGACTCTTTATTTCTTCAGGATCATTACCTGTCAAAACTATATCATCGACATAGACAATCAAAATTGTTATTTTGTCAGTAGAGTTTTTAACAAATAAAGTATGATTAGCTTGGCAGTGTTTGTAGCCAAAACCTTTTACTGCTCGTGTAAACCTTTCGAACCATGCCCTTGGGGACTGTTTCAGTCCATATAGTGATTTTTCAAGTTTACAAACCTTTTCAAAGTTTTCTGGGCCTCGTAGCCCAAGTGGTATTTCCATGTATACCTCTTCTTCTAACTCCCCATTAAGGAAGGCATTTTTTACATCTAACTGATGTAACGGCCAGTCTAAATTTGCTGCAAGAGAGAATAATACATTTATTGTATTGAATTTAGCTACAGGAGCAAAGGTTTCTTGATAGTCAATGCCATATGTTTGAGTGAAACCTTTGGCAACCAACCGGGCTTTATATTTATTTATGCTCCCATCGGGATTATATTTCTTGGTAAAAACCCATTTGCTTCCTACAATAGATTTACCCTTAGGTAGATCAACAATCTTCCATGTTTTATTTTTTGCTAAGGCCTGTAATTCTTCTCCAATTGCATTTTTCCAGTTTGTATTAGACATTGCTTCTTCAAATGTTTTAGGAATTTCTTCATTATCAATGGTAGTAACAAAGGCCTTAAGTTGGGAATTAAGTTTCTCATAAGAAACATACCTGCCAATAGGGTGGCGAGTACATCGCCTCTTACCTTTTCGTAATGCAATGGGCCATTGTGAGTCTGTAATTCTATTTTCAGGTGGCTGTTCATGATTGGATGTTTGGACTTCAACTGATCCGTGCCTATCATTGGTCTGGTCAGTCTGGTCAGCTTCAATCCTCCCATCTTGCAGCCCCTGTGCTGATCCGGGAAGGTTTATGTGAGGTTCAGGTGCTGTGTTTGCTGTCTCCATATCAGTCTGGTAGTTTTCAGTACCATTTTATGTCTCCTGGTTATTTGGAACAGGTGTAATTTGAAGTTGGTCTGCCTCCTGTTCATCAAGAAGCATATCCAATGGCATTTGGACTTCAGGCATAAGGTTGTCAGATCTGTATAAAGGGTCAGACTCCAAAGAACAAGTCAACCATTCATTGTTAGTATGCTCCCCCTGAATGGGTGAGTTGGCATAAAAAGGTTGAGTTTCAATAAACTTTACATTCATGGTAATGTATACTCGTTTAGTGGTAGGAGAATAACACTTATATCCCTTCTTAGCAGAAGAATAACCAAGGAAAATACATTTAATTGATCTAGGATCCAATTTACCACCATCACCATTGAACACAAAAGCTGTACATCCAAATACTCTCATTTGAAGAGAGCTAAGAAGAGGAGAATTAGGATAAATTTCAAGAAATTTTTGAACTGGGGTCTGAAAGTTTAAAACCTTAGAGGGCATTCGATTAATGAGATATGTGGCAGTAAGAACCGCATCTCCCCAAAAAATATTTGGTACATTTTTACCTAGTAAGAGAGCTCTAGCTACCTCCAAGAGGTGTCTATTTTTACGTTCAGCCACCCCATTTTGTTGGGGTGTTTGCACACATGAAGTTTGATGATGAATCCCCTTTTCAGAAAGAAAATTTTGAAATTGTGAGCTAAGATATTCCTTACCATTATCACTTCGAAGAATCTTGATGGAAGTATTGAATTGAGTGTGAACAAATGCAAGGAAATTTTTAAAAATGTTAAACACTTCAGATTTGTCCTTCATCAAGAAAAGCCATGTTAGACGAGTATGATCATCAATAAAAGTAACAAACCATCTAGCTTTTGAATTAGTTTCAACTCTTGAAGGGCCCCATACATCGCTATGTATTAAAGTAAATGGTTCAGAAGGAACATAAGCATGCTTAGGATAAGAGTGCCGAGTCTGTTTTGCAAAGAAACAAGTATCACAATGAAGATGTGATATGCTTTTATTCATGGAATTAGGAAACAGAAATTTCATATAGTCAAAACTAGGATGGCCTAGTCTAGAATGCCACAACATAATTTCATCATTTGTTAAAATAGATCTAGAAGAGAAAGCTGAAACAGATTCAGAATTTCCTTCCAAATAATATAGTCCATTGTGCTCTTTAGCTTTGCCAATCACCTTCCCCAAGACTAAATCCTGAAAATCACAGTGAGAGTTATCAAATGTTACAAGACAGTGAAGTTGCTTTGCAGCACTCCTCACTGACAGCAAATTGCAAGAGATTGCAGGAACATATAGAACATCTTTAAGGATAATTTCCTTAGATATAGTGATCTCACCGGTTCCTTTAACTTGAGCATATGTGTTATTAGCTACTTGTACACGGGTATGTTTAGAAAAAGGGTTAAAATTCGAATATAATTCACGACACCCCGTTATATGGTGAGTTGCCCCTGAATCAACAACCCAAATGTTCTTGTTTTTAATATTAGTTTTTAATGTGGTAAACAGAATTGTACCTGCATGTGCCAAAGTGACTGTGGGAATTGTTTGTTCACTTGGTTTGTCATGGGAGTATTTGTCTAGAAGGCGGCGTAGGAGGAAGAGCTCTTCTTGGTTAGGAACTTCATTGTTTTGTGAAGGTTCTCCTGCCATGAAAGCTTTTCCATCTCCTTTCGAACGCTGCTTCAAATGATCCGGCTTTCCATGTAGTTTCCAGCATTTGTCACGTGTGTGACCATTCTTATTGCAATGGTCACACTTCAGGAATTTTTTGTTTCTTGAATCTCCCCCTTGATTATTGTGAGCCATCATGGCTGAGCTTTCAGCAGTAGGTATATAGTATGTTGGGGGCCGATTTTTAACCAAGTCCCTGCAACTTTCTTCATTTTTTATTATATTAAAAGCATCTTCCAGTGTTGGGACAGGTTTCATGCTCATAATTCGCCCTCCTATATCCTCAAAAACATCGTTAAGACCAAGAATAAAATCAAGACAGCGATCTCTATCAATTACCTCTCTTGAGTGTTGTTCATCAGCTTGACATGACCATTGATGCACATCATATAGGTCGATTTGTTGCCAAAGACGAACCAGTGAGCTGTAGTATTGTGTAACAGATTGTTCTCCTTGAGAAAGATTGCGCAGTAGCCTCTTGACCTGAAGAATTGCTGCAATATTCTCTTTGACAGAATATCTACGGCGAGCTGATTCCCATATTTCTCGGGCAGAATTTGCAAGCAAGTAATTTTCACTGATTTCAGGAATCATTGAGTGAACAAGCCAGGTCATTACCGTATTGTTGTCAGCGCACCAGGATTCATATTGAGGATCCTTTACTCCAGGAGGTTTAGGGTCCCAAGTAAGAAATTTCTCCTTCTTCCTTCCACGGATGAACATCAAAACATTCCGGGACCACTGAAGGTAATTATTCCCATTTAATCGATGGGAAATCATGAGTTGAGAGAGGGAATCAGCCACTGAACTTGTGGATTTATTCCCGACAGCGTCAGCCATACTTGGAGAACCTTCTTCTGTGATTGGTGAGCTCTGGGCTTTCTCACCGTCGGCTGTGAATGCTCTCCCTTGGCCGATTAACACGCCTTTGAAAGAATTGAAAGACATGGGATCACTAGCTCTGGTACCATGAAAAAACTGTATGTTTTTCTCTGTATTTTATGTATATTCAGACCTGTACATATATAGGGGAAAGGAGTGATCTTTACAGCATTAAATCAGATCCTCCCTGCCATGATTTAAGGAAATGAAATTAGGAAACAAAGAAATTCAAAAAACATACCTATCTGACAGCTAATTAAAGACTAGGAACAGAAAGGAAATATTTTCTAATCCCTCCTATTTATTACAATTAATCCCTATTTATTACAATTTATCCCTATGATTGATACTAATTAAATGCGGTCAGCTCCCTAACCCTAGTGTAGCCGTTAGGTTTAGGAGCCCATTTCTCACACAATTGAAGACAACCACATAAAAAACTATAAAAAACAAGTAAACCTGCAAAAGGACATCACTTGAGTAAAGTATACAAAAAATGCCTCCAGCCAAAGAAGTGTATAGAAAATGACTCCAACCAAAAATTAAAGAGCGTGAATATGTTTTTTGTTCACAATTATTTTGCAGAACAATCAATGACAGGTTAAGAAAGCAACTAAAAATTGAATCGAACTATTGAAGATAGAACTTTTTTCATTCATTCATTCATCAAACAGTGACTGTGGTAACGCCCAAATCAAGTTATTTCTTCACATCCATATCAATCATTGCAGAGATTTTGATTATTGAAGGATGGATTTAATAAACAAAGTAGGCATTCCAACATAAGTAACACAATACCAATTCTGATCACCTTTACATCTCTAGTCCATCAATTCCTTCTAGCTAACCAAATCTTGAACAAGAAACCAATAGAATGGACACAATAATCATGTGACCACAAAAAAACAAAAAGCAACAAACTTAAAAGCCATATATCCAGAGATCAAGTATCAAGTACATTTAAAGCAAGCTTTCAAATTAATTAAAAGGGGAAGGGGGAAATTTTTAAAGGTACCTTCCATACAAGGATGCTTAGATGAAATGTCAAGAACAGGAACTGCGCTATCAAGATAAAAAACAGAAGTGGATAATAGTCTAGCTCATATGTTGAAGATAACCTTTAAAAATAAGCAGATCTTGAAGAGCATGAGGATGATACTGATTTCATATACTCCAAACTTAAAGTCATAAAATTAATGAACCAAATCAACAGAACGTACCGGGAACAAGAGAGGTCTCATGTTAAAAGTTCATCAAGGCATTTAGTTCAACAACAGGAACCCAGTCATTTTAAGATGCAGGGTGTTAAAAGATAGATGAAAACAACTCAAGCTACCAATCATATTTTGATTAACGTACAACATATGAGCCAAAAGGAAAGATAACAGTGAAACAAATATACAAAGCATATTTAATGAGCAATAACTTATGAAGAGCTTCAACTTTGGAGACATACAAGAACCACAAACTCATCAGTACTTGTGATTAGAGCATCATAATGATAATCAATCACATAGTTATGTTATCTATGATTCAAAGTATTAATTTTGTACCTAACTCATGTCACTTTTTAATCTACAGATAATAGATGAAGCTCTCACAATTCTGGGAACATTGGAAATCTAATCAACTACATGTTTCGTTGCAGAGTCCCCAAGGCCAAATACTGAGAAAGACGAGAGGAAGTACGTTGGAGGAAGGGTTATAAAACTTTTCTTCTTGATGCTTAAATATCCTCAACTTGTCCCTTCTAACCTCCAACTTGTAGGGAAAGTTTCTGGCGCATGAATAAAACCACATGTCTTACATATTTGGGAATAAATGATAAAGTAGAATCCGACATTGACACCCAGAAATAATTACTTCCACAAAACATGCCTCCAAAGTAAACAAATTTCCTGGTAGGCTACAATGTTAAACTATTTTTTGTCAAAAATGGGCATCGAAAATGAACAAAGTCTCACTGTATCCGATTCGACAACTATTTGCTAGGGTGGACAAGTCAGAAGAAAATGATTAAATTCAAGCAAATTAGAAGCCAAGAAATCCAAATATTTTTTCAAAGAAGCTAAAGATTACCCATGAGTGAGGTGTGCTCTGTTGGTGGATTTGATTTCACCCATTCATCCACAATATCTTTCCATTTCCTGGAAACAATCAGCTGAAGTTAGCACCTAAATCTAAGCAAATATGAACAAATTCTATTTTCAATATTTTCCCCTCTTCCACAACCTGACACGTAATTTCACCAATCTTCGAACAACATTAGAAGAATGCTTTAGACCCCCTACAGCATGGATGAAAATATAGCCACTTGTCTCATTTTTGGGATTAAGTTCTAGATGATGTAAACGTATTAATCACAATAACAATGGCAATGGCAATAATAACAGCCATGAGCTAATATTAAGGTATTCTAAAACCACATGAAGGGTGAATCAAAGAATATTAAAAGAAGAATGAAATAAGAACTCTTAGTAAATAACTTCCTAAACTAAGGTAGATGCACAGAAACTTTCCACTTTGTTTACAAAAGATTGCATCACAGTGATTATTGAAAAGAACCATAATTAATTGAAACTATTAGGCAAGGATCAAATTAAAACCAAATGTCCTAATCCACCCCCACAGCCACCCCCCACGACAATGAAGAAGATGAATGGAAAAATCTGGAAGCATACAGAGCACTAAGAGCCACCATTAGAAACAAACAATCATATAGAGCACTAAGAGCCAGTAGCTACCTGCTTAAGCTGACCACGCTGTTTCAACAAGAGAACAATCTGGTCATTGAGAGTTTTCCAGGTTCGTGCTTCAAAGTACATCTGCAAAGTTTCAGTGACAGCTTCATTAGAGCCAGTAGTTACCTCAGAAATTTATGCAAAGAAAAAAGCTCCCTCACAATCATATCAAGAACTAGTCATATTTTGCTTGAAAGGCTCATCATTACCCAAAAAAGGTGGGGAATTTCACTACATTATAATACAACAGTGAGTGGATGGCAATGCTCATTAACTTTTTTTCAACTCTTTTACCAAATATTCATGAACTAAACCAAATAATAGAGGTAAATCATACGGTTGTTATTATTTAAAGCAAGTAGGTGAAGTTCCCCTTTTGGTCCCCACTGTAACACATTGTTCTCTTCCGTTTTGAGCCCCGGCAAAGATTCACCTTCTTAATCTTCTTTTTGGGCCCTAGAAAGCCTTGACAATTTGGAGCACCACAGTGGCATTTTACCTCTGGTCCAAATTGCACAAGTCTATACAACAGAAGAAAAACCAAATCATTGAATGCATAGAATGTTAAATTTCCTTATTGAAACATGTGAATGAACATTAATGCATCTATGTTCATCAGCCATGATGAGATTAAATTGCTGAGTGGAAGCATAATCGCATGGTTCAGTATCGCAGTAACAGCCAAAATACAAAATAAATATCATAGAAGCATGAAGACATTACTTCTAAAAGGACCGCAGGATTCAAAATTTCAGAGAAATACCTGCATTGAATAATGCAGTGAGATATTCAAGTGTCCTCTGCGGATTGGTCAACATAAACAACATGGTTCAGCAGGATCCTTAATGCTTCCTCACCACAAATGAAGTCTCTGTATTTTGGTTTGTTTGCATCAGGTTCCATTGAATTCATGCCTTCTTTTATGTTCAAGGTTTCACCAATATCATCTTTATTTATTAAAGTCTCTTCAATTGTAAGTTTTTAAGCATTACATATGCTAATTGATATCACTGAAAAGATTAACACTATGTAAAGCTTCAACATGCTCTCATACAGATTGTCAGATAAAATCTACTCGCCAACCACAATTTCTAAATCACTAATGACTTGAAATAAAAATATAGCAGCACAAATTGCTTAAAAATTAAAAATACTATTTTCCAAATCAATGTGGTCATAGGTCAATTAAAATTACTCAGCCTTAAGACATTTAATTTGAGCATTTCTTAATTTTACATGTTAGAGGGTCAAAATCAACATACTTTCCAACCAAAACACCGAGTGAGGATTTAACAAACTTATATGCATATATACTTGCAAAAAAAAATTTATGTTACATTAAAAATGAGACGTGGAAAGTGCCAAGTGCCAACTTTCCACGTCTTCTTTTCAAAAATGAGATGTGGAAAGTGAGATTTTTCACGTCTCTTTTTTAAATAAGAGATGTGAAAAGTCTTTTTTTTTTTTTAAAAAAAGGTTATTTTTTATCGTAATAATAGAAATACAACACTTAAAATGAAAAAAAATGAACTAATTTTATTATTTATAGCCAAATTAACATTAAAAAAAATGTTAGAATACAACTTTGATCCTAAAATATGGGATGGTTAGCAAAACAAAAAAAAAAGACTTTAACAATTATAAATCTTAACAGAAAATATTCTCATACTCCCTAACAATTAAGCCACAAATAGACTCAATAAAATCTACAACAACAGTGTGGGAAAACACACTATAGGCGGCATTTTTTAAATACTAGTGACCCTTAACCTTATCATCTACAACAACAATGAGAATGGGCAAGCTGTTAAGGAATTCATCAAGACCACAAATTCGGCAAGAACAATGCTCAACAACAACCAGAATGATGATAGCAAAATTGGCTACAAATTTGACCACAAATACACAAGTTCACTTGGAAATCCCAGCAACAACTTGAGGAAGTGTAAACACAATTATTAGAATAAGTTCCTTCTGCCTGATTAGGAAAACTACAAACAACATTAACAGCATCAAAATCAGATTTAGTTGACTTGTAATGACCAAAGTGAAACTTAGAACAACTACCAAAAATGTACTATATGCAGATATATAAAAATCAATCTAATGAATAATGATGGAGCATGCATCGATCAACTACCCAAAGGGTAGTTTATAATTCTCAACCTGTCATTTGTCATTTGGGTTTTAAGATATGTAAACATGAGGCTATTCCTTAATATATAACCATATATAAACAATATAAAAGAATAACTATTACACTTACATTATCCAAGATGTCCTTACCAAATTTAACTCCCCCAATCATATAAATTGAATCATTGACAACTGTGGCAGCAGAGAAGTGTGCAATTAGTAGATAAGTGTAAAATGTGCCATGGTTCTAACATTATGCCAGAAAAGTGTATATACGGTTTTGTCCCAATAGCAATTAGTAGATAAGTTCTTAATCATACCTTTTTTATGACTATATTGTCTCAACCACTAGCTGAACGCCTTCATCCCTTTGCACCAAATAAAAATGTTAATAAAAAATCAGAACTCAACAAAATGACCACACCTAAAATATATAACAACAATATCTATGTACATTTTTGATAACTTTTTCCACTTTGTTGGGACGTACTGGTCTTACCAATAACATTTAAAATGATGCTAAATTATATACATCATTTGCCAGATCCATCAAAGATAAATTGTAACAGGTTTTAAGGGTGTCACAACAAAGAGCTCTATTGAACAGGACATGACTTCTGAACCATAATATGCATACCATCAAGCCTTCCTTGTATTCAGATTCAAATAGAGACATGGCAGCAAGTGAACCTGATCCCATTGTTGCAAAGGGAGTGAAGCAGCTGGGATAAATCTGGAAAACACGTCATCAAAAGTCAGAAAAAAATATCAAATCACATGCATTGAAAAACAGTAAGCATAAGGCTTTAAGCAATAAACTCATAGTTTGCAAATGAGGTCCAGTAATATCCACCCCACCAAGGACTAAAGCAACCTGGACATAACCTTAGTAATTGGATTGAATTAAAAATAGTCTAGCAAAGAAATATTAAACTATTATATAATGACTTTCCTCACTGAGATAGTCAATATTAAATTATTAGAGGAAAAATCCAGCAAAAAAAATACAGGCATAAAGTGGCTCGCTTCTTCAAAATTTTAAAATATTTTGATCAATTCCTAATGGAAGCTTCCTATAGTGATTGCAAATAATTTAGTATACCACGTAATCTGATGAAAATAGATAGTATTCATCTTGTAATATTTACTACCTAATAATACTTTTTAATACATTTTAAATTACCATTTAACAATTACAAACTTATTTATTGACTAACTATGTTAGAAAAAGAAATTTACCAAAACAAACACTAACATAGTTAGAAAAAAAAGCTTTTCGTCATTTGAATAAAAATACCATTTAAATACCATAACCATGATAGAAAATTGATTTCTAATATTAAAAGGCTATCATGGTTAGAAAAGAATTTAATATAACATAATTACCCTAACCATGATAGAAAAAGGATTTTTAATATAAAAAGGGCTATCATGGTTAGAAAAGAATTTAACATAATATAACAGAAGATTATCCATGTTAGAAAAGAATTTCTCTAATACAACACTGGCTAACATGGATAAACAAAGCCAACCTACCACCTGACTAATCCACCAATTTACAACACCCATTAACATATTTGACCATCAAGCACTTTCATGAAAATAACTAAAACCATTATAGATTCAAATCTCTCAACCATCCAACGTTTTCAAAGCATGCAAAATCCCAACAGTCCACAATAATACTAAAATAGTCGAGAACACCAATACGGTTTAGACCGGTCTTTCAGAAACAAAATAACAAGTTACCAAATTAATTATTCTAAAACAAATCCTCAATTTGAAAAGAAAGAAGCACAACGTGGAAATATAAGCGGAAGCAAAATAAGTGAAGTGAATCCTTATTCGTGGCAATATCATCCGTCAAACCAGTCCAGAACTCACTAGCATAGTGAGACGGTCCTGGATCCTTCCCTTGGTTTCCTACTGCGTTGCTAGGACCTGTAAAAATAGATAAAATGGGGGTAGACCCAGGTAACCACTAACTGGTCGCCTACGTGCGGTGTGTGCTAGTAAGGTGTTCAGTGGAGTATTATTACATATAACTGAATTGAATACATGAGACAATTACCATTTAAATGCAAGACAATATCATAATATGTATTTCCACATAAATTATCGTCACGTAACAGTTCAAAATCACACATAAAATCACATTTTCACATTCATATAAATCACACATAAAATCACATATTCACCTTCATATATTGCAATCCAATATACAGATAAATAAAATCCAATAATCAATAACACCGTTATTATACGGTTCAGTAGGGACTCACAACCCTCGCCTGAGACAGGGGGCGTTCTCCCCAATTCGTCTTTCCATTTTATGTTAATTAGTCCTTGTGGGCCTACAAGGAACCTCATCGCGCGATGACATCATTATTTATTTATTTATTCGGTGTTCACACAATCAGCACAACACACCATAAATGTATTCATCCAACATCTGGCACAAAGTCCAGTCCAGAAATTCTCAGATTTCAATCATGCAGATATATTTAATAAATACTATAAATTTCCCAGACATACAAGTTCACACCTTCATGCCATTTAAAAAAAATACATACTCCACCAAACATTTATTTTATAAAATAAATCTTCCAATTCCTGTTCATCCATTCTACCGAAAATTCACAAAAACTCAAGTTCCAAAAACTTACTAACTCACACACACACGCAAACAAACAGAAGTAGTTACCTGATAGCTGGCACCAATCTCACAATAGTGCAACTCCCCCATACTAACTCAAGACAATTCAATCACCAAAAAGAATAAGAGAAGCTGAACCATATGGAAAATCTGGGATCATCAAGTACTGCCACATAGAGAATGAAGGAGCATGAGTGAAACTGCTACTCCCAGGAGAGGTGGCAGCAAACTCGGTGAAATGGCGGCGGCGGCGAGCAGCGGCGGATTGAAGTTCTCCCGTCAGTCCCACGGTCAACGTCGAATAGGAAGAAGAAGGAAGAGAGGAAGTTGGTGGCGGTCTGGGTTTGGGGAGGAGGGAGAGAACGATGATGGCGAGGTGATGATAATGGTGTCCAAGTGGAGACACGACGGAGAAAGGAAGGCACGGGAATGAATTGAAGGAAGGTGCAGAGGTACGGTGTGTGTGTGTGTGTGCCGATTCCGCACTGTGCATGAAGGAAGAAGAAAGAATGAACGTGAAGTATATATATATAGGGGGAATATTAGGGTTGTTAGGTGGGGAAAATTACTAAAGGGCCCTAAAATTTGAAATAGTTTACAATTAAGGCCTAACAAATTATATTATTTTCCTAAAATTCACCCTTATATTAGATTGGGAAATTTTATCCCCCTTAAAGTTCCTTTAAGCTTTAAAAATAATTTCCCTAATTTTGAAAATTATAAATAAATACCCAATCGTTCCTTCTTAATTTATATTGAAAATCAGTTTTAAAATCCTCCAAAAATACCTTAAACTTGTGAATTTATTTATAAAGCTAATGTATTTTTCTAGAGACACCGAGAACTTTAAATGACTCCTTATTACCTATTTTCTAAATTTGGGAATCATACACATTTATTGGTAATTTAAAATTCAGGATGTTACACATCTTATATTATAAAACACAGATAAAATAATAGTTTCTCAAGTGATCATGGAACACAAAAACCCTACTATTTGGAGGCTCTGTTGACAGAAGATTGGCAATGTGTGCTGCAGAAGCATTTAAGCCTAATATGTCATCCGAAGCATTTTCAAAAATATCTCCTACATCAAACCCTGGGAGAGATCACTCCATCAAATTAGACTTTTGCAACTATGAACAAAAGAGTAGACATTAAACTTCAAGATTGAATGTAGGGAATGAACCGAAGAATTGCTATATGGCATAACTATTAAATAGCGAATTCTGCAGTCAAAGAAAATAAGGAAAAGAAGGGCAACGGTGCCGAGTCAATAACGTGGACTTTTCAGGCAGCATGACTTACAAGCAATGCAGGGAAATCCACCAAATATGGCCACAGGCTTTGTAGGAGCAATTGGGCAAATCCATTTAATCTGTTATATAAATTTCCAGAAAATATATCATAAAAGAATTTCAAGAAACAACGGTTTTCCTAATCTTACATAATTAAAGCAGGTTCTAGATGCACGATAGCAATAGAAAAGAATGTAAAAAGAACATGATTATTCTTACTTTGGGGAAAGGAAGATTACTTTCCAAGAGCTGAGACCAATTGCAAAACAAAGCGAATCACTTTCATTCACTAGTGGCTGATCTTGAATATTGCAACTAGGCATACAAATTTGCCGAAGTATAAATATTAGGAATATCCACTTGAAAATAGTAAGATTAATAGCTAGATTGACTCACTTGGAGAGGAAAGTTCTAAAACTCAACTTGAAAAGATTTTTCTTCAGAAGGGTCAGTGTTGTAACAACTCTTGATTCTCAATCAATGTCTATTATTGAACGCACCTAACTAAATTTTTCAATGAAATTTAAGCCTGCTGAATATTTGTTTTCAATCATAATTTATTCCAAGTGTAACCCATGAAATTAATAATGTCAACAGGCTTGTAAAGTTGAAACTGCTGAGGTCTAAGCATATAGCATGTTATCACTTACATAGGTTTGTGCTTGTCAACCGCAAGAATTGCTTTGTTCAACTTGATGCCATATCTGTGAGATAAATAAAGTAAAATCACTCAAAACAGCGAGAATTCGCCGGAGCATTTCTTGAATTTCAGAATGCTGCTACATAAAGAATGAAACATATACCAAAAAAAAGCATCACGCGCGTCCATAACAATCCTAGAGAGTATCTTAACCTTTGAAACACCAAACTAAACACCTTCAACTAATCTCGATACACATTGAAAACAAAATGATGACTTACCACTTTTCTTCGATACATGAAACATGCGGGATGGTCAAACTAGAAGCTTAAGGTGTATGCTGCAAAAACTCATTGTTTAACTTCAAAGAGAGATGTAAAACTGTTCCTCCAAAATCCTCAAAGCGATAATAGAATTAGCTAATAGCAATTTATGCAGAAGACGATGCGTAATCCAAGACTTTCACTCCCTTCTCTCGATTTCTCTATCACAGCGGCGGAAAAAGGGGGAAAAGAAAACAAAACCCTAAGACATATGCAAGTCAATAATTTTGTCTACATACTAATGAAATATGCCTGAAGCCCTTTCCTTTGCAAAAAAAGCCAGATCTGAGCTCCCATCTTTTCTTTTGAGATAATATCACACCTCCTCCTTCCTTAGCTTTCGCCGCGGGAGACAAAAACCTCCTCTCAGCTCACTCCCTCTTGTTGTCTCGACAAGGAGAAATTAGGGTTGATGGAGGTTGAGTGATGAATTAGGGTTGAAGAAGAAATTAGGGGAAGAAGATGAAGCAGATACGTGGGAGATGGGATTTGAAGATGGAGCATGACGGGTGAAGATGAGATGTTCTGTGTTCATTTTGTTTCTTTTTTTCCAAGGAATCCACTTCTCATAAAAAAATATGAGACATAGAAAAACACTTTTTACGTCTCATAAAATTTATGAGACATGAAAAGTATTTTTTTGTAGAGAATCTATGTCTCATAAAACTTTTAAGACGTAGAAAAGCACTTTTCACTTCTCATAAAATTTATGAGACGTGAAAAGTCTTCTTTTTCTTAGAGAATCCACGTCTCATAAATTTTATGAGATGTGGAAACTGCTTCCCGCTTCTTTTTTTCGCATTTTGACGTTTACTGCTTCTTTTTTCTGAGATTCCACGTCTCATAATTAAAAAAGAGACGTTGAAACTTTTTCACATATTTACAATTTTGCCACCGTCTTTTTTTTCTACATTTCATATTTAAAAAAGAGATGTGAAATGGGGACGTAAATACTATTTTTTGTAGTAGTGAAAGATACTCCTAAGATACCTTAAAACCACTATAAAACCTTAAATAACTTGTAATTAATGGCTTAGATTTATGTTGATTATATCATTTTTGGAGCTACTGATGAATCTCTTTGTGAAGAATTTTCTAAGATTATGCAGGGAGAGTTTGAGATGTTCATGATGGGAGAACTGAACTTCTTCCTAGGTCTTCAAATCAGAGAATAGATGGGATATTCATCTCACAATCCAAGTATGTGAAGGAGATATTGAAGAAATTTGGAATGGATCTATCAAAGGAAGAAGAGACTCATATGAGTTGCACAGCTTTACTGGATTCTGATGTAAAGGGAAAGGACTTTATTCAGTCCACATACAGAGGTCTGATTGGTTCCCTCCTATATTTGACTACAAGCAGACCAGACATTCAGTTTAGTGTGGGAAAATGTGCCAGATATCAAGCTAATCCAAAGGAATCCCACCACATGTGTGTTAAGAGAATCTTAAGGTACCTGGTTGGAACTCAGGATCTGGGACTATGGTACCCCAAAGGAACCCAGGAGTACCTTATGGCATACTCAGACTCAGATCATGCTGGGTACAAAACTGATAGGAAAAGTACCAGTGGTCAGTGTGAATTTCTTCGAGGCTCATTAATCTCTTGGGCCAGCAAGAAGCAAAACTGTGTTTCCTTGTCTTCTACAGAAGCTGAATACATTGCTGTTGCAAGTTGTTGTGCTCAAGTCTTATGTCTCAAGCATCAATTGAAGGATCTGGGATTGGAATTCTCAGAAGTTCCAATTCTCTGTGACAATACTAGCACAATCAACTTAGCCAAGAATCCAGTGCATCACTCAACGACTAAGCATATTGACGTCAGACACCACTTCATCAGGGACCATGTACAAAAGAAGGATGTCAATTTGGAATTTATTCCCACTCACTTGCAATTAGCAAATATCTTCACCAAACCTTTGGTTGCTGAATAATTCATGTTCATTAGAAGAGAATTGGGAATGGTAAATCCCAATGAGTTGTAAAACTGTATCAAATCCTTAACTCTTCTAAATTTTCATATATATATATATATTTGATGATAAAGTACTAACTTAGGCATCGGAGTGTTAAATTAAAATCATTGCTGATCTGAGCCTTTCCTAATACGCTTTGGGGTTCAAATGCAAAATTTAATTAACCAAGGATTGCACTAGTGGTGCTTTCCCGGATCATCTCTCAAGGAGCCTAATGAACTAACCTAGGAAACTAAATGCATGAAAAGCTATAAAGTCGGGGTTTTTGAGATATTAATTAAGGAAAATAAACTAAATTATTTTTGGGATTTTTGTTATTAAAGAAAGCAATTAAAATGGATTTGTGAAAACTATTGAGATGAACATGGGTCTCTTGATGAATTGGGCAACCTTCCTAGCTTCTAAAATGATATGGGAGTTTTTAAACCAAGTTCTAATGCAAAACCTAAGGCAATCGCTCTTAGTCCAATTAACCTACTTAATAAACTAACGTGGCGAATTGCTCATTCAATTAATTTAATAGGCAATCGTGAAGTTGCAACTTGGTAGTGAAGATTCATAATAAACATGCAAGGAGACTCTCGTTAGAAGTAAATCGAACCATCTAAAGTTGGACCTAGTGTCTAAACACACATACAATCGCACATGCATTCAACATATTCTAGAAATCCAAAGGGAATATAAATGAAGCATATCCATTGCATACTATCAAGAAAACAACACTTAGGTTCACACATATAAAAGACATCTCTTAATTACATGCATGACCATTTAAACAAAAGATCAAACAATGAAGCACACTTGTTCCAAGACCCATTACATATAACAAAAGGGATTGAAATATATAATAAGACTTAGACAAGAGAAACTAAATAACTCCCCATTAGAAACGTTGAAGCTCCGATTGCCGTCCCCCATCAAGATCCCCACGAAGAACTTAGCCACTCATGCTCTTGAACACAATCGAATGGAATTTGGAGTTGGAAGCCATGGGATTAAGGTGGGATGAGTGAAATTGGTGTAGATGAGTGAATGAAAGAGTAGAATTCGTGCAGAGGCTTGAGGGCAAGAGAATGGAAGGGATTGTGGTGAGTGGTGGTGGAATGGAAGATAGAATTGGAGTGTTTTTGGGTGGTAATTTTCGTGCTAGGTGGAGAGAGGAGGATGAAAATTTGAGAGAAGAGTGAGAGAGAAACATAAATTTTCGTTGGTTGCCTATATATAGCACAAGAGTAATCCAAAAACCTTCCAAATTGGCCTAGGTGTCCTATTCTTACTAGGATTAACAAATAGGAACGGTTTGGGGAAAGAATTAAGAGAGAATGGGTGATAAATATGCAAATTCGGATTACCCTCTTCATGGCACAAGAAACCACTCAAAAACTATCCAAGATGGCCTCCGGTTGCCTAATTTGGCCTCCCATAACATATAGGAAAGATTTGGGGAAGACCCAAGTACTCTCTCTCAAGAAATCTAGCCAAAATAGGAAGTTGTGATTAGAATAATCAATTAGGAAACTTCTTATCCTCAATCAAGCCTAGGGTTGCCTATTCTTGTAGAAATAACAAAAAGGAAATATTTGAGGCAAACCCAATCAACCAATCCAATAGGAAACTAATGACTAACCTAGGAAACTAAATGCCATGCAAATGAGGTATAAAAAGGGGTTTTGTTGGTTTTTAGTATGAAACATGAAAGATGAGCCTAACTACAATATTTTTGATCTTTTCCTTAATGAGGTGGAATAGTTGGATGGGTGATGAAGTGAAGTTAATGCAATGAAATGGATCTCTTGAGTTTAGGTGAGGTGGCAATGCAAACATTGGTTCAAATCATTTGGGAGTTCAATTTATCAAGTCTAATGAAGCAATCCCCGAGCAATCACTAGGGGTCCACTAGCCCTAATTAATGACTAATCTAGTAACCACTTTCATAGCCATTACTTAGGGTTAGTGTTAAGGTCTACTTGATGTGTGAAATACTTTGAGCAAAAACACTTGTGGCTCTCATAAAATTGCAACCACAACAATTATGAATGGAAGCAATGAATTAAGCCTACTAGCAACCACTAAAATGAGATTAAGTTCAAACAACCACAATGTAGATAGGAATTCATAACTCAAGTGTTCAATGCCAAAAATACACACATATAGTTCATACACATACATATCTAAAATATCAATCCAATACATAAATCCAAACATCTCAAAGAGAAGTTCAAATAAATATAGAAGAAACCCTAAATACATATGTAGAACAAAGAAAACTCCCCTAATGAAGAACCCATGCTTGAGCCACCATCAACCCATCCTTAAGAGATGAAGAGCTCCTCAATCTAACATAGAAACTCCAAGAGGAACCCCAAGAAGAAGCTCCATCTGAAAATCCATGGAAGAAGGTGGAAGATGAAGAAGATGGAGATGGAAGAAGGATGAGAAGGTTGAGAGAATTTCTAGGGTTTGAGAGTGAATGGAGGTGGAAAAGATTATGAGAATTCAGTATTAGGTCCATTTTTATGTTTAGGAGTTGGGTCTAGGTCATTTTAGGTCGGATCCTACCAATGGGTACCCTAAAAACCCGAAAAACCAGCAAAATTCGTGCATGTATTAGCATCCTCGCCTTAGCTCCCCACGGTGAAGGGCAGAAAAGGAGGTGAAGTTTCTGGCCCTCGCCTTAGCTCCCCACGGCGAGGCCTACGGCGAAGGACAGAAAAGGAGTGGCATTTTCGTAATTTTCTCCAAATTTGACAGATTCACGTTTTGAGCTTGTTTTTGACATTTTCAACCTCTTTCTTCAATTCTCTCATGATCTGTAAATGATATAGGCCCAAGGTAGCATCAAAATGTTCTTGAAAATGGATTAAACAATAAATCATGCTAATTATGCCCAAATTGCCCTTGACTAGAACAAATTTCAACAAAGTGTGCAAAAGTCAGAAATTAACCTAATTAGGTGCAATTACTCCAAGAACATGTAATAATCCAATGATTTTATCAATGAAAAGTGTATAAAAATATGGTGTAATCAGCCACCCTCCAGAGGCACTTGAAGTAGAGGCTCATGAAGAAGAAGTACATTCTTCTGCCTCCCACTCCTCTGAACCAGTGGTACTTGCACCAGTAGAACCAGAACCTGCAGCACAGTGCCAGAAGAAGGTGTTCCACTCCCTGCCAATGTGATTGATCATCTTGTTGATAGAGTGTCAGCCAAAGTTGTGGAAGAAATATCCTTGGAGCATCAAGCATTGGAGGAAAGGTTGTTAAGCAGATTGGTGGTGCCTTGAACAATTCTGTGGTCCAGTCTGTCAAGGAGAGTACAATGACAATCTTCAAGGGCTATAACATAGTTGTGGACATGCATAAGTTCCTCCACAACAGACTTGCTGGCCTGGAAGATCTTCTCAGACAGAAAGTTCAAGTTGTTATCCCTGGACTACCATTATCCCTATTTCCTGGGTATGAAGCCCATCAGGTATCTCCCATCCACTATTCTCCACATCCCTCTCCCACACATTCCCATCCCACCTCTCCTCTTCCCAAAACACAAGCCTCTCCTAAACACACCTTTTCTTCTCCTAAACATACTTCTTCATCCTCTCCCTCCAAACACACCTCCTCAGATTCAGACAACCAAGACCCTCCTCCCTCTCCTATGCAATTCACCACTACTCCACTTGTTGCTTCCAAATCCCCTCAGACACAAGCCCCCTCTCCATCCTCTCATCCTACTCTACCACCACCTCCTCAGCCTTCTCAAATCCATCACTCTCCTCCTCCATATACTCCTCGGCCTCTCAGATCTATTCCAGAAAAGGAAAAGCCGTGGTGGTTGACACTACTCCTACTCCTCCCTCTGCTCCTTTTGATGATGCCAAAAAGGTGGAGAAGAGATTCAGTGTAACAACTAAGGGAGAAAGCAGTCAAGTTCAAGAAAAGGCTGTGGAAGCATCTGCTATTTTGTCTTCCATTGCTTCTGAAGCCTCTCACATTCCTAAGGATGTCTCCATGGATCAGACTCTTGATGAAATTCATGAACTGGCATAGGCAATCAAGTTAAGCATGGCAGAAGAAGAAGTTATGGTGGAAGAAGCATCAGATTCAGAAGTTGAGGTCACCAATATTCCCCTAGCAGATGATGATGTTGTTTTAGAAGAAGATATGAGCATGGCCATGGTTGTGTATGAAAGAGAGCCTCAACCAGTTGCTGTTGATCTATTACCCTACCTTCATCACCAAGCCGAAGAGCTTCACTCTTAGGTTGAAGAATTGACTGAAAGGTTGACCAAAAGCCAGCAAGAAAGGGAAGCCAAGGACTCTGCAAAGGAAAAAGCTGAGAAAGAGGTTCCAGTTAAAAAGACTGATCTGCATAAATCTGATCTGCCTCATCCGGTGTTTCCAAGTTGGGGTGTCCAGAGGTAGGTAAAATTCAAGAAGACCGCTCAGAAGAAATTAGTGGATCCCATTCAGACTACCTCAGAGTTCCTAAAGTCTGATAAGGAAGAAGAAGGGCCAGAGGTTCAGTTAGAGGCCAAGATAAAGAAAGTAAAGATGACTACTCCCAAGCCTCAACCTAAGGCAGTGGCTACAAGGAAAAGCACCAGGGGGTCCAAAGGCATTAAAATAGAAGAGCCTAAGCCTGCTTCTAAGTCAGCACCTAAGAGGAAGGCTGCTCCTAAAGGAAAATACACTAAGCCTCCTCCAAAGAAGCAGAAGCAACAGTCACTTCTGGACAGAATGCTATCCCATTTTCCTCCTCCATCTCCTCCTAAGAAGAAAGCTCCAGCAAAGAAGAAGAAGGCACCGACTAAGAATAAGGATATTGAGATTGAGACTGAGTACCTGGAAGAACCTTCAACTGATTCTGGAAGAATTAGCAATGAGTCTGGTGACTATGACCTAGATACCAAGAACTAGTCAAGTGGTTCAGAATCAGATTGATCTAGTCCAAACCTCATCCTCACTTGTATCAACCCGTTCATATGCATCATTCATGCTTCACATGTTTATCTGTTTGCTAGTTTACTTATCCTATTTCTGATACTATATTCTCTTTTGTAATGCATAAACTATGACTCTATAATATCTGTGTTATCAGTACACAATTCCTGTTTAATCTTCATTTTCCTTATTAATTTTCTTAAATGTTTCCAATGTTTTGTCATCATCAAAAAGGGGGAGAATGTTAGAACAATGAGTTTTGATGATAACTAAACATAACATAGGCATAAAGTAAGGCTAGGTAAAAATCAGGGATGACTTAGAAATAATATGATATAAAATCCTAAGTGATGCCTAATCGATCAGGTTTAGATTACAACTTAAGAAACTTAAAGCCTAATCAATCAGGGTCAGATCAGGTTCAAATTAGAAGTTAGAGTTGTAGTCGCCCAATCGATCAGAGGCCCTGTGATCGATCAGAGAAGTAAGCCTAATCGATTAGAGAGTATTAATCGATCAGAGGAAATAAGATAATCTAAATCTAATCGATCAAAGAGCATTAATCGATTAGAGTATATTGAGTGATCGATCAGAGAAAGCATGTAATCTGAGCATAATCTATCTGCAATCGATTAGACATGCCTAATCAATTGGGGTTCCCCTGTAATCGATCAGGCGAGTAATTTTTTAACTTGATATTTAGTGATGCAGGCTGTGATCTATGCGTAATCGATATATGATCGATTAGAAACCATCCCCTGTGATCAATTGGAGGCTATGATCGAAGTGGTGATAGGACTTATTCAAAATTCAATGGTCCAATTGGAATTCGCAAAGAATCATTTGGAGTTGAAAAGTCATCTTGCTAGATCACATAAATTCTGGACTGGCTGGTTGATATTTTATTGTCATTGCATTAAAAAAGTGTGGGGAGGGAGCATCCTAGTAGAAAGTAGAAATTAGGACTTTTAAATTCAATAAAACACCATAGGCCATGGCAGCCTTATGTCATCTTCACTTGTAATATGCATTTGTCCTATGATTTGCTTTTTTCAAACATGCCTACTATTGATTGCACTTGTCTCTTCTTCTCTCTCACCTTATGTGTAGGGACGTGTTGTGCCTCAATCTTACGATTGGACTTCGTAACTGTTGAGAGTGCTGGCTGTCACCCAAGAGGGGGGTGAATTGGGTGATAGAATAATTTTGTTTAAAAACTTCTTTTTCTAAAATATATTGAAGGCAAGCTCTTTCAAAATTATTAAATGTACAAGAGATATATATAATGCAGATATGTTGGAAACTATGAGAGATTAGGGAAGAGATAATGCACACAGAATTTATCCTGGTTCGGTCAACCCAAACCTACATCCAGTCCTCAGGCTCCACCTGAGATTTCCATTATCCTCTTGCTTAAACCGGGCACAAGAGAAGCCTACCACATGTTTTACGAACACAGGTTCACCTGCCAACCTTTACAGAGTTTTAGAATTTCTCTAAACACTCCTCCTTACTACCTGTAAGGTTACCACCCTGTTCCTAAAGCACCAAGCTTTGGAACAACCTCAAACAGTAGAGGATTTCAATAATAAGGTTCACTCAATGAACGGATTGTGATAAACACTTAAGTACAGAGTAATGTATGATAAAGAAATACAAATTCTAGAGCTTGAAGATTTGATCTATGGTTGCTCTAGCTCTTCTTTTCTAATGCGCTCATCTCATCATTTCTGGGCTCACTTAGTTTTGCTCTCAATCAGTGTAATCTGCAATTTTGGATAAAGCCTTGCTCCATCGTTGTTTTTCGTAAATGCGTTGTGTGTGCATCATCTGTTCCAGATGTCTTCAAGTCTTTATATAGAGTTTGATAAATTTCTGTCCGTTGGAGACTTGAAGAACTAGCCGTTGATAATTTGCTTCAACTAATCTTGCAGAGGATAAGACAAGAGAGGCAGAGACTGTGAGTAACGTTATCCTGCTGCTACCTGCTACTGTACTTGCATGTCAGCTTTTTCAGTAGCGCTAGTATGATTTGCTATCGCTAACTTCATAGTGTAAGTCCTGCACTTGAGCTGTTAGCTAAACAAGTAAACATATAATGCACAGCAGATGTTATCGCAAGCGTAGTCCATTAGCTCAATGTGATAGACAATATTTATATTAGCTAAGGATTTTTATAAAGTATTTTCTATCGATAGGCAGGAGTATTGTCGATAACATATTCTTTTAGCTCAAGGTTCAGAGTACTAGCCATACCATATCAGCATTCATTCTTCTATCGATTGCTAATCCAATTATCGCTAGTTACTTGATTGCTTATTAGCTTTAAGGATACAGATACAAGTATTCAGAGGTATTTCAAGGTATCCTATCATCGATAGCTAAACTTGTTAGCACTAGCAACAATGTTAGCTCATTTGATTCTTGCTCTCAGGCACTAGCTATCTGAATGATCATTATCTGAAGCACTTTTGTTATCGATAGCTTAACCTGTTATCGCTAGCTGATTTCATTAGTTCAAGGACTTAGTTTATTTTTCTGCTAGCTGAGTTATCAATGAGCTTCTACCGATAGATTCTTTCTTTAGTGATAATGAATGACTTAGCGATAGATATCAGCTTTGTTATTTCTAAGTCTTCACTTGCTATGGCTCTTTGTCTATTAGCGATAGGCTCTAACTCTAGCGATAGTGTTCTGTTACCTATTAGATTTCACTCGATTAAATTAGAGGTAACTTATGCTTATGTTTTCTATGGGTCAATCTTCATCAAAACTTAAGATTATAACATTCTCCCCCTTTTTGATGATGACAAAACATAAGTAAATCATATGTAAGATAAAGCATGTTCAAAGTAGGAATAAGTACTATTATTGCAACAAGTATAATTAATACATCAGGGTAAACAGTTAGGATCAATATGAATGATAGTACCCTCAGAATATTCCTTTTTAGATTCATTAAAATCATGCATGAATGGTATAGGAGGAATATTTAGCATGCAGTCTAAAAGAGGTGGGTCATCAGAGGAGGCTACGTATGATTTGTATTCAGAGGAATTTCTAAATGTTAAGGTGTAGTTCTTTTCAAAATCCTTTCCAGAGGCTGTGGCAATGTATTCCTTATTAGGATCATCAGATAGCTCAGAGTCTGGGTAGAAGAATTTGTCTTGATCAATGTCCTTAGGGCCACCCTTAGCTCTTTCTTCTTCAATTTTCTGAACATGTTCTCTGATGGTAACGCCTAAAGAGCCACCCTTTGATTTGTGAAATCTTCTCTGATATTCCCACACTTGTTTTCCTTGAGAAATTTCTTCTTTTCTCTTCTCTTCTGCCCTTTGAGCAGCTACCTCTGCATCTCTTTCTATTCTTGCCCTTCTTCTTGCTTCAAAGGCAGCTTTCTTTTCAAGGGCTTCTTTGAGCTTTCTCTCAGCCTCTTCAAAGGCTTTCTTGTTAGTAGCTTCTTTTTCAGCCCTTTTCTTTTCTTCTTTTTTCATTCTTCGAGGGCGAGAAGTAGCTATTGATTTTTCTTTAAGAATAGGCGCCTTTATAGCCTTTTTCTGCTCCTCATATTTTTCTTTCCATGCAGCCAGCTTAGCCTTTCTTGCTTCCCAATCAGCCTTCCATTCAGCCATCTTTTCATCTTCTGATTTCTTTTTGGCTTCCTTTCTTTTTGGCTTCCTCCTTGTCTTGCCTTAAGAGTGCTGCTATGGCTTCCTTATCTGCCTTAGCAGCTTCCCTCTTGGCCTTAGCTGCTTCTTTCTTATCTTGCCTTAAGATCTCAGCTATGACTTTCTTGTCTGCCTTATCAGCTTCCCTCTTGGCCTTAGCTGCTTCTTTCTTATCTTGCTTTAAGATCTCAGCTATTACTTTCTTGTCTGCCTTATCAGCTTCCCTCTTGGCCTTAGCTGCTTCTTTCTTATCTTGCTTTAAGACCTCAGCTATTACTTTCTTGTCTTCTTTTGACAATTCTGGAGGGAGAGACAGCTTTTCAGATGCTTTGGCTTTTGGCTTTGGCTTTGGAGCTGTCATTTTGATTCTTGGAGCTCTGACTGAAGAAACTTCTGGGACCTTGGGAGTGACCTTGAAGGACATTTCTTTCCTTGCTTTTCTCTTGGTCATTTTCCCTTTCAGGCTTTTAGCTGAACCTTGACTTGTTCTCTGTTCTGGAGGAGGAGGAGGAGTTCTGTGATCCTCTGATTCCATGTAGCAGCGTGCAATTTGTCTGATAATTTTCTTAGCGTCTTCTGCTAACATTGGATCCTTCAGTAGTTGCTCTGCATTTTTCTCTACATGTTTCTCCCCCTTTTTGTCATCATCATGGATAATGGTAAGAGAAGAGGGTTGATCAGGATTTTGAGAAGAGATGGGAGGAGAGGTAGGGCTTGTGGTAGTGATAGCGATAGAGGTTGGCTGAACTGGTGGTGAAGAATGATTGTTATCGCCAGGGATGGTGTTAGCGATAGGGGTTGTTTGTGAGAGTACTGGCTGACACCCAAGATGGGGGGTGAATTGGGTGACAGGCTATAATTTAAAACCTTTTTGAAATCTTTAAGCTCTTACTGAGAATATTTCAAAATATGAAATGGACTGACAGATATAAAAGGACAGACTGGAAATTAAGAGAGTTTAGGGAAGAGATAATGCACACAAGATTTATCCTGGTTCGGTCAACCCAGACCTACATCCAGTCCTCAGGCTCCACCTGAGATTTCCACTACCCTCTTGTTTAAACCTGGCACAAGAGAAGCCTACCACAGGTTTTACGATCACAGGTTCACCTGCCAACCTTTACAGAGTTTTAGAATCTTCTAAACACTCCCCCTTACTACCCGTAAGGTTACCACCCAGTTCTCAAAGCACCAAGCTAAGGAACTACCTCAAACAGTCGAGGATTTTAATAATAGGGTTCACTCAATGAACTGATTATGATAAACACTTAAGTACAAATAAGGTGTAAGAAGAAATACAACTAGAGCTTTAAGGATCTGAACAATGTATTTCTCTAGCTCTTCTTTTCAAACATTCTCAATCTAAGGAATTTGCGATTCTGTATAAGGCTCTGTTCATCTCTTGTTTTCGTTCGTTGATCGATCGTTATTTTTGGAAGCAACTCTTTCTGTACTTATATCTTCTTGGATTGCCTTTTTGATTCGTCTTCATATGCCCGTTAGAATAAAGACGTTGGGAACTTCTAGCCGTTGGAGATCCAAGCTTTTGATCTGGTTTTAACTTTTTATGTGTAGAGTAGGCTATACTGAGAGCTCTAACACTTGTACTTTTATAGCAGCTTTTCAGTAGCGCTAGCATGCTTTGCTATCGCTAACTGCATAGCATAATTTTTGCACTTGAGATGTTAGCTAAGCAAGTGATCATATAAATGCACAACAGTTGTTATCACAAGCAAAGCTCATTAGTTCAATGAGATAGATAATATAAGGAATATCAGAGCTTGTTATCGATAGCATATTCTCTTAAATTAGAAAGCATTTCATCTGCATAGATTATCTCTATCGATAGCAAATTCGTTATCGCTATTATCCTTCAGGATACAATCATCCAAGTATTCAGATATTTCCAGGTATCCTATTGTCGATAGATAAACATTTTAGCGCAAGCAAACATATCAGCTCTTGATTCATTAGCTCTTAGGCACTAGCTATCTGAAAGATCATTATCTGAAGCACTTATGGTTATCGATAGCTTAATCTATTATCGCTAGCTGATTTAGGGACTTAGTTCATTTATCTGCTGGTTTCATCTACTTATAAGCTCAATGAACTTCTAGCGATGGAACCTTTGCTTAGCGATAGAGGGAGACTTTAGCGATAGTTATTAACCTTGATATTGCTAAGTGTTCACTCGCTATTCCTTTCTTTCAATTAGCTATATAGATACACTTAGCGATAAGGATACTCATTCATTATTGGTCTGCTAAGTTATCATTATTCATTAGAGATATTTTTCATAGATCAGTCTTCATCAAAACTTAAGATTCTAACATTCTCCCCCTTTTTGATGATGACAAAACATAAGGAAAAATATGTTCATTAAAGCACATCCAGAACATATATCAGCGTTAAGCATAAAAGAATAATAAGGCATGAATATAGTATATTCAAAGCAATCATTGGAATAAAAGATGTACATTTGACTTCTGTAATGCAAACGGAAATATAAAATTGTCAATCATCCAGATTATGAAGAATGCACATGAGAAAAGGTTTTAGAGAATGATTCAGGCTTTTTGATTTATTCAGAATCAGAATCATCCTTCCAATTTGAGGTATCTAGATCATAATCCCCAGGCTCACTGCTTATTCCCCCAGAGTCAGTTGAAGGATCTTCCAGCAATTCAGGATCAGTTTCAACTTCAACCTCAGATTTCTTTTTCTCCTTAGGAGCAGCCTTCTTCTTAGTAGTAGCCTTCTTCTTCTTTGGAGGGGAAGGAGAAGCTTTTTGAAGAAAATGAGCTAGCATTCTTTCCCCATAGCTCAATTGCTTCTGCTTTTTCTTTGAAGGAGGCTTGACAGATTTTCCTTTTCCCTTAGACACAGATTTTCTCTTTGAAGGCTTGGGAGCAGATTTGGGCTCTTCAATCATAATCCCTTTAGATGCCCTGGATTTCTTTACTGGAGGTTTAGGAGCAGATTTCTTGATCCTTATCTTCTTGGGAGCAGGCTGGTCCTCTGATGCTTTTTCTTTCCCACTAAGTTCCAGGTTCTGAGAGGTAGTTTGAATGGGATCCACTTCTGCCCTTTTTGCTTCTCTGTCTTCTCTTTCCTTTTGAGACTGAGCAGACTTCTCCAAAAATTCTTCAACTTCCTCATGCAGCTCTTGTGCTCGTTGAATATAATGAGGAATCAGATTGACAGAGACTGGTTGATACTCCCCCTCATGTAGAACCATGGCCATACTCATATCTTCTTTCTGGCCTGATAAGCCTTCATTATCAGGAGAACCATCTGCAGGATTGATTGAGATTCTTTCTTTTTCCTCAGATGCATCCTCCACTATCCCTTCTTTTGCCACATTTTTGTCCCTTTTTTTCTCCCCCTTTTTGTCATCATCATTGGCAGGGGCTGGTAAAGAGGGTTGTTCAAGAATTTGGGAAGAGGTGGTAGGTGAAGGAGGATTTGTGACAGAGGTAGCGATACAGGTTGGCTGAATTGGTGGTGAAAGAGGATGGCTATCGCTAGGGATGGTGCTAGCGATAGGGGTTGTTTGTGGTGATGGAACTTTGGTTGTTGAGGGTGAGGCTTGTGTTTGTGGGCTAGCGCTAGGGGAAGGATTATCGGTAGGAGTTTCTGTGGATGTTGGGATTTTGGTTTGAGGTGAAGGTGGAGGTATAAGTGTTTGGGCCTGAGAAGAGGGACTGGGATGTTTGAAAGTGGGAGGAGATGGAAAACAAGAGAGGTGAAGAGAAGGTGATTGATGAGGAGAGGAATGAGAGGGTGAAGGAAAATGGAGAGGGGAATGATGATGTGAGGAGTTACCTTCAGAAGGAGGAGCTGTTCTCCTTTGCTTGACATACTCAGGGACAAGGCACAGATTCTCTTCCAGATTTTTCACTTGACTCTGTAGCTCCCGAATAGGCTTCATCAATTCTTCCTTTTGTGCTTCCAAAGCCAGATTAAATTCGGTAGAGACCCTGAAGACAATTTCCTCTATTGCATTTTTGAAACTGATTGATTTTGATGTAACAGGAGCAGAAGGAGATGTCTTTTGACCAAGATTATGCTGCTGCTGAGGAGATGGAGTTCTCTGAGATTGAGTCTCTTCCTCAATAGGCTGAGACTGAGCTGATGCAGAGGGAACATGAGAGGCCTCAGAACCAGATACAACACCACTTGATTTAACAGGAATCCCCATTTTTCTCAATGTGGAGATGGTAAGCTGTTTGCAACTTTTATTGGCTTTTTCTCCGGTAGACTTGATCTTTGAGAATTCAAGGAGATAAGACATGAGCTGAGGATATGGGAGTGGGGCCTTGGCAGATTTTTCTGATAAATATCGGTGTAGCTCCATTGATATCAACTGCCCTGGGTTTAAAGGTACTTTTGAAATCAGATTGGGCAGCCAGGGATTGTCTATCTTGGGTAAGCTACTGAAATTTCCTGCCTTGTGAGTCATTAATCTTGTATACACGTAGTGTAGTATTCTGTTGATCACAGGCATGCTTGCTGGCTTATCAGAGGAGTTTTCATAAATTTCAGCAAGTTCTTCCTCGGAATAGGGCTCAGAGGAGTACCACTTGTTATGCTCTGCTTCAAATATCCCTAAAATCTTGTTAATGGCTAACCAGTTAAAAGAAATCCCCCTTCCTCTTACTGATGCTTCAAAGACGATATTGACCAGCTCTTTTTTCTTGTATTCAGGCTTGGCTTTCATGCTCGAATAGAAAGACCTCAGAACTTCCTCATTGTAGACATTTTGAATACTTAGCCAGTTCTCGTATGGAAGAAGCCAGGTATCTAGGTCGAAACCATTCTGTTTGAAATATTCCAAATCTACCCATACTGCAGTCCTGTCTAGGGTTTTTCGTTTTGCGAAGGCAGCGCTTGGGGTTTCAAGGGGTTCTTCTGAATAGGGCAAGTCGGAAGCAGTTCGCTTTTGACGTTTAGAGCCTGATTCAACTACTTCTTTCTGGGATTTGGACCTCTTGCTAGCGGATTGAGAAGGGGATTTAGCGCTAGAGGTAGCCTCGATATCATTCACACTTGGCACTTTGGTTCTGGCCATTTCTGGGTTTAGGGTTTGAGGATTTTGAGAAATATGTAAAATGCAGAGAGTATGCTCAGAGTGTTGGGATTAGAAGATAATGAAATGCAAAATGAATGTTGATGCAAAATGATTCCCTTTTTATAAGTTTTAGGGTTTAGGGTTTTACCATGTGAAGTACATCAATTAACGTTTCGCATTCTGGGCCCTCTTAAGTGGCTTGCTATCGCTAGGAATAACAGCTATCGTTAGCAGGCATGATCCCACGCTGAGTAAGTGACGTTTGGGCTTCACTTACTCCTTCCATCTATCGATAACTGACTTTGTTATCAATAACGTTATTGGCTAGCGATGGCAACCTTTGCTCAACCAGCTTTTGCCCTGCATACAGCTAGCGATAGTGGAACTCACTATCGATGGGTTAGTTTTGCAAAACTTAAGATTTAACATTTAGAGCAGATTCTATAGAGCCAAAATCATTTAAAGTGAATAGCACAATATATTTAGATATCACTATGTAATAAAACTGTTTAGATTTGACACTGAATGCAGTTTTTAGAATCATGCTGAGTTGAAATCTAAACAAATTTGAATTGTGCATTTAAAAATTTCTCAATAGATAGATTATGCACACCTTCAGCTTTTAAGTCATATAGCAATCTGACAGATATTTTATGTCATGGAAACATGGATTGCTAATGAGATGGGAGTCAAGCATTCATTATTCAAACAAAATTATGTTCTTTCAAGTACAAGATAGGAAAAGAATGCTATCACCATAACTGCATTTGTCTGGGCAGAGGCTTGCTATCTGTAATGAAGGTTGCTATCGCTTAGTACTTTAGATGACAATCAGAATATCAGTTGTCCATCAAATGCCAGCGATAGTAAACTTTACTATCGATTGGATCGTTTGTACTTCCCCTAACAGTAGCTTGATTTCGGCAGAAAGTTGTCAATTCTCTTTTGCAGATTTAGCGCCAAAAATCCAAGCACGAAGTTTAGCTCATCAAGACTGAGTAAATTTCCTTGTAGATCATAGTCTTGAAGCTTTCTCTCCTTGTTACCTACAGAACTATAGTTTTTTTCTTTTCTTCAGTATCCAAATTTATATGGATCTGCACATGGTTAGTTCGTAGGTATTCATAGTATAATTCACATGCTTCGCAGAGTATAATCAATTCAAGATAGTTGAGCATGGTGATCTAATCATGACTACATGCACAAGGATACAAATATATTCTTTTTCAATCAGTGTGCATGTATAAAAGGTAACTTATGAACATTGTATGCATTTTGTAATTGACTTTAAATCCAGAATTCAATGTTCATTCCTAAGGTTGTAAAGTGTAAAATCTAGATAAATGTTACTGATAATAGTGAGGAGATTTTACCCTTGTTTACCTCTCCCTTAGGTACTTGGAGAATTGTTTCTGCTCACCCAAACTGTTTTAAAATACCTATCATCTGTTTGCAGAGATCTCTTTTGTGAGGCAGAATTCAAGAATCTTCTTCTTGATGTATGAGAAATTCTGTTTCTCTTGTTCTCCTCAAGGTAACTGAATGGTACTTTGTGGTAACTTTTTCTTGAGGTAGAACATGATCTTGTTGTTACTGTCCACTGCCTTTTATGTTTTGAACTAGATGTTGCAGCAATGGCTTTTCCATGAGTTCTCCTTTTGGATTTAGGTTCTGTGAATCCTTTTCTTGAAGCATGAGAAACTCTTGGATTCTTCTCTGTTGTCATTGTACCATGATGTCCCTTTCTTCTAGAATTAGTCTGCACATTCAAAGTACTAGATGGACATTTTGGTACCCATTTACCTTTGGGTCCTTCATTGTTAGTCTTGGACCTTTCATATCCTTTTGGAACCCAAATAAATTTATTTCTCACATTTAAATTTCTTCTAATATTACATGTGTGAGAAATATGACCAGATTTACCACAATAATAACAAATAATAGGATCATGTGCAACATGAGATTTTATGCAATTATTGTAATAGTCAGAGAAGTGCAAATTTAAATTGTTTTCATTCAAGAAATTTTTCTTCCCAAAACATTTTCCAGCATGATTTAAAATATTTTCAGTCCTTGAAATATGATCTGTGATAGATTGTAGATCAAAATTGTTTTTCTCAAAAACACAGGAATAGGAATTGTATACCATAGATGCATCTTGGTAGTCATCTTCCTCTAGATCTTCTGTGTTGACTAAATCTTGGAAGGGTCCTGTGACCTCTCCTTCTTCAATCTCAGCTTCCAATTGCTCGTCAAACATAGATATGCAACTATGAAATTCAGATGAGCTGTCAACACTTTCAACATCAATAAGATGGTCAGAGGTATATATAGATTCAAGAGAATCCCAAATTTCTTTAGCACTAGAGCAAGGTCTGATTTTCTGAAAATCATTTTCAGTTAAGCCTTTATGCAGAATTTGCATTGCTCTAATGTTTAGAGAAAACATTTTCTTGTCTTCATCAGTCCAATCCTTCCTAGATTTAAAATCAAAATCATTTGTAAAGACATTCCACATATGATAATCGAATGATTTTATAAAACTCTTCATCCTTGCTTTCCAAAATGAAAAATCAATATTTTCAAGCAGAGGAGGAATGGTAGGATCAAACCCTTCAAAAAACGTAATGTTCCCAAAAACAGTCATGATCTTTTCACTTGAGATCGTTGGATCCTTTAAACAAGTGACTGGCTCTGATACCAATTGAGAGTACTGGCTGACACCCAAGAGGGGGGGTGAATTGGGTGACAGGCTATAATTTAAAACCTTTTTGAAATCTTTAAGCTCTTACTGAGAATATTTCAAAATATGAAATGGACTGACAGATATAAAAGGACAGACTGGAAATTAAGAGAGTTTAGGGAAGAGATAATGCACACAAGATTTATCCTGGTTCGGTCAACCCAGACCTACATCCAGTCCTCAGGCTCCACCTGAGATTTCCACTACCCTCTTGTTTAAACCTGGCACAAGAGAAGCCTACCACAGGTTTTACGATCACAGGTTCACCTGCCAACCTTTACAGAGTTTTAGAATCTTCTAAACACTCCCCCTTACTACCCGTAAGGTTACCACCCAGTTCTCAAAGCACCAAGCTAAGGAACTACCTCAAACAGTCGAGGATTTTAATAATAGGGTTCACTCAATGAACTGATTATGATAAACACTTAAGTACAAATAAGGTGTAAGAAGAAATACAACTAGAGCTTTAAGGATCTGAACAATGTATTTCTCTAGCTCTTCTTTTCAAACATTCTCAATCTAAGGAATTTGCGATTCTGTATAAGGCTCTGTTCATCTCTTGTTTTCGTTCGTTGATCGATCGTTATTTTTGGAAGCAACTCTTTCTGTACTTATATCTTCTTGGATTGCCTTTTTGATTCGTCTTCATATGCCCGTTAGAATAAAGACGTTGGGAACTTCTAGCCGTTGGAGATCCAAGCTTTTGATCTGGTTTTAACTTTTTATGTGTAGAGTAGGCTATACTGAGAGCTCTGAACACCTGTACTTTTATAGCAGCTTTTCAGTAGCGCTAGCATGCTTTGCTATCGCTAACTGCATAGCATAATTTCTGCACTTGAGATGTTAGCTAAGCAAGTGATCATATAAATGCACAACAGTTGTTATCACAAGCAAAGCTCATTAGTTCAATGAGATAGATAATATAAGGAATATCAGAGCTTGTTATCGATAGCATATTCTCTTAAATTAGAAAGCATTTCATCTGCATAGATTATCTCTATCGATAGCAAATTCGTTATCGCTATTATCCTTCAGGATACAATCATCCAAGTATTCAGATATTTCCAGGTATCCTATTGTCGATAGATAAACATTTTAGCGCAAGCAAACATATCAACTCTTGATTCATTAGCTCTTAGGCACTAGCTATCTGAAAGATCATTATCTGAAGCACTTATGGTTATCGATAGCTTAATCTATTATCGCTAGCTGATTTAGGGACTTAGTTCATTTATCTGCTGGTTTCATCTACTTATAAGCTCAATGAACTTCTAGCGATGGAACCTTTGCTTAGCGATAGAGGGAGACTTTAGCGATAGTTATTAACCTTGATATTGCTAAGTGTTCACTCGCTATTCCTTTCTTTCAATTAGCTATATAGATACACTTAGCGATAAGGATACTCATTCATTATTGGTCTGCTAAGTTATCATTATTCATTAGAGATATTTTTCATAGATCAGTCTTCATCAAAACTTAAGATTCTAACAGTTTGTGGTGTTGGGACACTGGTGGTTGAGGGTGAGGCTTGAGTTTGTGGGCTAGCGCTAGGGAAAGGATTAGCGATAGGAGTCTCTGGAGGTGTTGGCTTATTGGAATGTGAAGGTGGAGGTGCAAGTGTTATGGCTTGTGAGTGGGGGCTATCGCTAGTATGTTTGAAAGTGGTAGGAGATGGATAATTACAGAGATGAAGTGAAGATCCAGAAGTGATAGAAGTTGAGGGTGTAGGTGTTTGAGCTCGTGAATAAGCGGTATCGCTAGGATGTGTGAAGGTGGAAGGAGAGGGGTAATAAGAGAGATGAAGAGAAGTTGATTGTTGTGAAGAGGAATGAGAGGGTGAGTGAAGATGAAGAGGGGAATGTGGTGGACTGGGAGAGGAAGAAGGAGTAGAAGAGTGATTTGGTGAATGAAGGGGTGAGTGAGAAGGAGTAGGGGTGGGATTTGGATGGTGTATGGGAGAATGCAGAATAGGTGAGAGTGGTGGTGATGATGATGTACCTTGATTATCATTAACAGGGGCAATGCAGAGGCTATCCTCCAGATTCCTTACTTGAGCCTGAAGCTCCTGATATGCTTTAGCAATTCCTCTTTTTGTGCATTCAGAGCAAAAGCAAACTCGGCAGAAAGCCTGAAGACTATTTCCTCCACAGCTTCCTTGGAGATTCTTGTAGTTAGAACTTCAGCAGAAGGAGAAGGAGGAATTCTTCTGGATTGAGCTTCTTCCTCTGGGAAGTCAGGCTGAGCAGACGAGGCATAGACATGAGAATCTTTAGACTTGGAGCCAGAAATCCCTCTGATTAGACCAGTTGAGATCCCCATCCTCTTCAGGGTGAAGATTGTGACTTGCTTGCACTTCTTATTCTCTCCATCCTCGATAGACTTGATTTTGGAATGCTCCAGAAGTAAGGAGATCAACTGGGGGTATGGAAGAGGAGCCTTGGCAGATTTCTCAGACATGAATCGCAGTAATTCCATACACACTATTTGACCTGGATTTAAGGGAATCTTCTGGATAAGATTGGCCAACCAAGGATTGTCAATCTTGGCAAAACTGCTAAAGTTCCCAGACTTGTGAGTCATGAGCCTAGTATATACGTAGTGAAGAATTCGATTGAGCACAGTCATATCTGCAGGCTTCTTGGATGAAGTCTCATATATTTCAGCAAGTTCTTCATCTGTATATATTGCTCAGTCATGAACCATTTGTTGTAATCTGCCCCAGAAATTCCCAACATTTTGTTGATAGTGTTAGTACTGGCTGTCACCCAAGAGGGGGGTGAATTGGGTGATAGAATAAAAACTGAGAAATCTTTGCTTTTCAAAATCACAGCTAAAGTAATAAGTAAAGCTCTTTAAGTAAATCTGTTATGCTGCAAATATTATGAGAGTCAAGGGAAGAGAAAATGCAAACAAAGATTTATCCTGGTTCGGTCTATCCCTTTGACCTACATCCAGTCCTCAGGCTCCACCTGAGATTTCAAATCCACTACCTTCTTGTTTAAATCTGGCACAAGAGAAGCCTTTACAATCCCACAAGTTTAGCCGGGCACTTGTGAAGCCTTTACTCCCTCAAGTTTAGTCTGGGCACTTGAAAACCACTCCCCCTTACAACTTGTATGGATACAATCTGTTTCCCACTCAAGATCTCCCAATCTTGAGTATCACCCACAAATATAGAATGATTACAATGAACGCTTACTTCTCTCTAAGAAGTGGATTTTGTTACTCACTGAAGTACAGGAAGATATATGATAAATAACAAATCTAGAGCTTAACAATTTGAACAATATGTAATCTAGCTCTTCTACTCAAATCATGATCTTTTCCTTTCTGGGCTCATTTGTGCTCTCATTCTGTTTTCAATAAACTTACTTCATCGAGCCTTATTGCTTCTGATGTCTTCAACTCTTTATATAATGTCTGATAGATTTTTGCCCGTTGAAGAACTAGCCGTTGTATCATCTCTTCTTCTATCGCTGAGAGGGTAGGTGAGTTCCAACGGCTCTTTTGATCAATTTGTATGTTACCGTTAACTTCCATAAGTAGGTCTAAACAACTCTCTACTTGGAAGGCTAAAAATAGCCTTTACCATTGATTTTGAATAAATCCCACCGCCACTCAGATTACAGGGTCTCTAATCGATTACATATTCAGATTACATGATTTCTCTAATCGATTAATGCTCTCTAATCGATTGGGCAATTTTCTCTTGATCGATTACTGGACTTTGATCGATTAGGCTAAGATATTTTAATCGATTAGATGACTCTAATCGATTACTCCAATTTCTCCTAATCGAATGGGCTAATTTTCTCTCATCGATTACAGGGGCCTCTAATCGATTGGGCAATGTACAGTTTAAAGATAAAATTTGAAAAACCATAACTCTCTCAATTTAACTCCAAATATTGCATATAATATATCCATGGAAAGACAATTCAATCTAGTTTTTAATGATGAAAGAATAATTTCCAAAACCTTTGAGAATCAAAAGTTATGATAAAAATAGTGACTGTCAGGTTTATTCAAAATGACAGTTTTCTGGGAATACTTTGAAAATTCATATCTCCCTCATTTCAAAATATTTTCAAGTGAAACTTGTGTTCATAAAACTGGTATTAAGTCTAGTTTCATATGAAACAAGTTTCATCCCAATCAGATTTGTATTGTGAAAGATATAATCCAAAACATAACTACCTATCTGATGCATGACGTGAAATTATTGGGCATATTGAAAAATTCATAGCTCTTTGGATATACATCATATTAAGGTGAAATTTGTGTTCATGAACCGTGTTGGGAGTCTAGTTTCATACAAAACAAGTTTCATCTAAACCGGAGTTATATTCTATGAGATATGATCAAAATACTAGACAAGGGTCAGACTGAGCGAAATCCAGAATTGGCGTCTGATCGATTACATGCATTCTTTTGATCGATTACACCCCTCTAATCGATTAGGAGTTCTCCCTAATCGATTAGGCGACTGCAGAACTCATTTTGTGATCGATTGGAGTGCTCTAATCGATTACAAACACCCTCTTGTAATCGATTACGCATAGGAATGATCGATTATGCGTAGAACTCATGGTTTGATGATTTAGACTTCATTTGAGCTTCTTTTAACTTCCATTTGACCATAGAGACTTCTAATATCAAGTCTAATAACATGATTCATGATTCTCTCATTCAATCTCTAATCTTATTTGATCATATCATTCTCCACAAACAATCATAATAGCCTTATTCTTTCTTTGACTACTTTATGCAGGATATTCACATGCAATAATGGTGGATTGGAGATGAATACTTTATGCAAGCTTTTTCTTATTTGATTTAAGTCTAGATTAAAACTAACAATTCTCTATAAATAAACACAATAGCTTCAATCTTTCTTTTGACTAATCTATATAGGATAGCAACATAAAATAATAGATAGTCAAAGTAGGAGATAAATACTTCACACAAACTTTTTGCTTACTATATTTAAATCTACATTTGACATCATCAAAACTAATCATATCCAACAGATAGCAGACCAGCCAAAACTAAAACTTCTCCCTCTGATAGTGGCTTCAAAAGATACGTCCCTTAGAAGCCCTTTCTTGTAAACTGAAATAACTTTCAGGTTTGAGTAGAAGGATCTCAGAACGTCTTCATTGTAATCATTCTTTACACTCACCCAGTTCTGGTATGGCAGTAACCAAGGGTCTAAGTCAAAGCCCTGCTCCTTGAAATAATTCAAATCTACCCAGACTGCTGCCCTATCTAGGGTTCATTTTTCTGCAAAGAAAGCGCTGGAAGCTTCTAGTGGTTATGCTGCGTAAGACAAATCAGAGGAAGTTCGTTTTTGACGCTTCTGGCCTGATTCAATCACCTCTTTTGAGAAAGATACACTTTTCTGGGTTCTGGACCTCTTACTAGCGGATTGAGAAGAGGGTTTAGCGCTAGAGGTAGTCTCAAGATCATTCACATTTGGAAATTTGGTTCTGGCCATTGCTGGTTTAGGGTTTTTAGAGATGCAAAAATGTTTTCGAAAACGCTCAGAGAGTGCTCAGATAGAGTTTGGAGTAGAGGAGAATGAATGTAAAAAGAATGTTGATGCAAAATGATTCACCTTTATAAGTTTTATGGTTTAGGGTTTTACCATGTGTGAAGTACATCAACTAACGTTTCGAATTCTGAGCCTTTTAAGTGACTTGTTATCGTTAGTAAGAGCAGCTATCGCTAGCAAGCATGATCCCACGCTGAGCAAGTGACTTGGCCATCACTTTCTCCTTCCAAATTTCATCTATCGATAGCTGACTTTGCTATCGATAATCCTTTAGGCTAGCGATTACAACCTTTGCTCAAACAGCTTGTCCTGCATACAACTAGCGATAGTGAAACTCACTATCGATGGGTTAGGATTGCAAAAACTTAAGATTTAACATTTGAACAAATTTTATAGAGCAAGATCGTTATCAATCATGTAGAGAGATGACAAATATAAATTTAAATACTGATATCTGAAATTTTCTCCAAAATAACTTAATTTATGGCAATTCTTCCCAAAATGATAATACATGCATTTGTAAAACATCTTATGAGAACTAATTGAAGCATTTTCTTCTTAATCTTTCAGATTTCAAAATTTATCTAAATCCAGCATATTTTTCAAGACATATGAATGCACTTCTTATAAAACATGCTGATTTTAAAAAAATGAATTGTATTTCAGAGATTCCACATAAAATAATACTATACACAATTTCAACTAATCATTTAATAACCTGTCAGATAGTTCAAAGATTGATTGCTAATGTACAGGAACAATCATTCATAATCCAAACAATGTTATATTTATTCAAGATAGGGTAAGAATGATATCATCTTAACTGCACTTGACTAGGCAGAAGATTGCTATCGGTAATAAGAATTGCTATCGATAGAACTCTTGATGGCAGTCAATTCAATCTTAGCTGTGTAAGCTAGCGATAGTGAATTTTACTATCGATTGATCAGTCTGAGGGTGACCATGCAGTAGCTTTATTTAGGCAGAGGAATGATGATATTTTCTTTACAGGTTCAGCACCAAAGTCCAAGCATGAGGTTCAGCTCGTCAAGACTTGAGTAAATCTCCATGTAGATCATAGACTTGAAGCTCTCTTGGATTTTGACCTTAGGTACTTGGAAAGTTATTTCTGCTAACCCAAACAGTTCTGATATACTTAGTATCTGGTTGCAGAAATCTCTCTCGAGGAATAGAATTTGAGAATCGTCTTCTTGAAGTATAAGGAATTCTATTTCTCTGGTTCTCCTCAAGATAATTGAATGGTACTTTGTGGTAACTCATTCTTGAGATAGAACTTTCCTTTCTTGTTACAGTCCACTGCTTCTTATGATTTGAAACTGATGTTGCAAGAGTGGCTTTTCCCTGAATTCTCTTTCTATATATAGATTCTGTGAATCTCTTTCTTGAAGTATGAGAGACTCTCTTCTCTGTTGCTTCTGTATCAGAATGTCCATTTCTTCTAAAATCAACCTGCACACATGAAGTACTAGATGGACATTTTGGTACCCATTTGTACTTGGGTCCTTCATTGTTAACTTTGGACTTTATATGTCCTTTTGGAACCCAAACACATTTATTTCTCACATTTAAATTTCTTCTTATATTACATGTGTGAGAAATATGACCAGATTTACCACAATAATGAAAAATAATGGAATGATGTAAATCATGAGTCTTTATGTCATTATAGTGATAATTAGGTAGGTACACCCTCTGATTGTTTCTTTTCAAAACATTTTTCTTCCCAAAGCATTTTCCAGCTTGTTTTAAAACATTTTTACTTTTCGAAATATGATCAGTGATAGACAGAAGATTGGCTTTATACAAGTCGAAATTATTTTCCTCAACAGTACAAGAATTGAAACTGTATACCGTGGCTGTATTTTGATTTCCAGGAAGTGATTGACCAGATTCTTTCAGATAGAGCTCTTGGCAGTTATCTTTCTCTTGATTCTCAATGTTGACTGAAACTTGGAATGGTTCAACAATCTCTCCTTCTTCAATCTCTGCTTCCAATTGCTCATCAGTCATAGATATGCAACTTTGAAATTCAGATGAGCCGTCAACACTTTCAATTTCAACAAAATGATTAGTGACATATAAGGACTCAAGAGTGTCCCAAATAGCTTTAGCACTAGAGCAAAACTTGATTTTCTGAAAATCATTTTCAGTTAAACCTTTATGCAGAATTTGCATTGCTCTAATATTTAAGGAAAACATCTTCTTGTCTTTTTCAGTCCAATCTCTTCTAGGTTTGAAATCAAAACTATTTATAAAAACATTCCACATATGATAATCACATGATTTTATAAAACTTTTCATCCTAGCTTTCCAAAACGAAAATTCAATATTTTCAAGTAGAGGTGGAATGGTATGATCAAAACCTTCTGAAAAGGTATTATACCCAAAATCAGCCATGATCTTTTCACTTGAGATCGTTGGATCCTTTAAACAAGTGACCCGCTCTGATACCAATTGAGAGTGCTGGCTGTCACCCAAGAGGGGGAGTGAATTGGGTGATAGAATAATTTCGTTTAAAAACTTCTTTTTCTAAAATATATTGAAGGCAAGCTCTTTCAAAATTATTAAATGTACAAGAGATATATATAATGCAGATATGTTGGAAACTATGAGAGATTAGGGAAGAGATAATGCACACAGAATTTATCCTGGTTCGGTTAACCCAGACCTACATCTAGTCCTCAGGCTCCACCTGAGATTTCCATTATCCTCTTGCTTAAACCGGGCACAAGAGAAGCCTACCACAGGTTTTACGAACACAGGTTCACCTACCAACCTTTACAGAGTTTTAGAATTTCTCTAAACACTCCCCCTTACTACCTGTAAGGTTACCACCCTGTTCCTAAAGCACCAAGCTTTGGAACAACCTCAAACAGTAGAGGATTTCAATAATAAGGTTCACTCAATGAACGGATTGTGATAAACACTTAAGTACAGAGTAATGTATGATAAAGAAATACAAATTCTAGAGCTTAAAGATTTGATCTATGGTTGCTCTAGCTCTTCTTTTCTAATGCGCTCATCTCATCATTTCTGGGCTCACTTAGTTTTGCTCTCAATCAGTGTAATCTGCAATTTTGCATAAAGCCCTGCTCCATCGTTGTTTTTCGTAAATGCGTTGTGTGTGCATCATCTGTACTAGATGTCTTCAAGTCTTTATATAGAGTTTGATAAATTTCTGTCCGTTGGAGACTTGAAGAACTAGCCGTTGATAATTTGCTTCAACTAATCTTGCAGAGGATAAGACAAGAGAGGCAGAGACTGTGAGTAACGTTATCCTGCTGCTACCTGCTACTGTACTTGCATGTCGGCTTTTTCAGTAGCGCTAGTATGATTTGCTATCACTAACTTCATAGTGTAAGTCCTGCACTTGAGCTGTTAGCTAAACAAGTAAACATATAATGCACAGCAGATGTTATCGCAAGTGTAGTCCATTAGCTCAATGTGATAGACAATATTTATATTAGCTAAGGATTTTTATAAAGTATTTTCTATCGATAGGCAGGAGTATTGTCGATAACATATTCTTTTAGCTCAAGGTTCAGAGTACTAGCCATACCATATCAGCATACATTCTTCTATCGATTGCTAATCCAATTATCGCTAGTTACTTGATTGCTTATTAGCTTTAAGGATACAGATACAAGTATTCAGAGGTATTTCATGGTATCCTATCATCGATAGCTAAACTTGTTAGCGCTAGCAACAATGTTAGCTCATTTGATTCTTGCTCTCAGGCACTAGCTATCTGAATGATCATTATCTGAAGCACTTTTGTTATCGATAGCTTAACTTGTTATCGCTAGCTGATTTCATTAGTTCAAGGACTTAGTTTATTTTTCTGCTAGCTGAGTTATCAATGAGCTTCTACCGATAGATTCTTTCTTTAGCGATAGTGAATGACTTAGCGATAGATATCAGCTTTGTTATTTCTAAGTCTTCAATTGCTATGGCTCTTTGTCTATCAGCGATAGGCTCTAACTCTAGCGATAGTGTTCTGTTACCTATTAGATTTCACTCGATTAAATCAGAGGTAACTTATGCTTATGTTTTCTATGGGTCAATCTTCATCAAAACTTAAGATTCTAACAACTGTCCTCTTCACCAGGGATAAGTCAAATTGTAGTTTGGTAATTTTCAACATTGAGGACAATGTCAATTTCAAGTTTGGGGAGGGGACTAGGTAGTCTTGTTGCTTGATCCATTGGTTTTATCATGTCAAGCCAAATTAGAGATAATTTTTAAAATTTTTTGTCAAATTTTACAAAACCAAGGTAGATTGTGCTCCTTAGTCATTCACTGTGATGGAGGATCGCATTCATTGCAATGGAGGACCTAGTTGCATTTTTCTACCCATTTTTAAAGCTTGTTTGTGAAAACCTAGTGTGGCAACTATTTTTCAAAACCATGGAGCAAGAATAGACCTTACCCTTTTGATCAATGAGCATCATGAGTAATGGGAAGAATTCAAAGAATGATGCATTTTAGCCTTTCAATTTTCAAAGAGCTAATGATGAGTTATTTTCAAGCATATGCATTGTGTTAATTGGCCTTGCAATTGGATGTTCAATTGGCAATTGAGGTTAACCTTGTTGTGAGATTTTCGGGCCTATTTTCATTTCAAGAGTGTATACTTGCTTGACCATCAAATTTCTAGAACTTGTCTCTACTCTTTATCAAAGCTAGAATTGCATTCATGCAGGAAGATGATTTAGGCATTCATTTCAACACCCCATCTTCCTAAACAAAAACCCACAACATGTCACTTTCGATTGTTCACCCATTTTGAGCCATTCCTTGGTTGTAATGCATTAATGTGAATTTTGTGATGAAGCATTGAGTTTGAGCCACTTTTGTTCATTGTTAATGCCATGTATGGATTGAAAAGAAAGAGAAAATAGAAAAGTGTGCATAAAAATAAAGAAAGAAAAAAAACAAAACAAAAAAAAAAGAGAGAAAAGAAAAACAAGCTTTGAAGAATAAGGCACATCTTGGTGTAGCATCATTATTGTTGAATTTATGCTCTCATATGCTATGTTCCCCAATAGTGACATTAAATTGCATTTCAACCTTTCCTTTTCATAACATGCAATCCATCTCGCCTTTTCCATCATTTTCAACCCCTCAAGTCCTTTTGATTCATTCATGATTGTATGCATGTGTGGAGATGTTAGAGTAGTTACAAGCTTATGGCAAATTGTTGTTTGAGCAAGTTGAGTGTGAAAAGATCCCACATAAGATGAGTAGAGGGAAACACTATTATCTTGAGTCCTCTTTGCCATTGCTTTATCCAATTGCTTTGCCGATTCTCCCTTTGCATATTCTTGATTTTGGTTCATGCTAGCTTGAGATTATTTATTTGTTAAAACCATTCTTCTTTGCATTGTGCCCTTTGTCTAGGAGTACAAAGGTCTAAGTGTGGGGGAAATGATTGCACCATATTTTTATACACTTTTCATTGATAAAATCATTGGATTATTTCATATTCTTGGGGTAAATGCACCTAATTAGGATAATTTCTGACTTTTGCACACTTTGTTGGAATTTGTTCTAGTCAAGGGAAATTTGGGCATAATTAGCATGATTTATTGTTTAACCCATTTTCAAGAACATTTTGATGCTACCTTAGGTCCATTTTATGTGTAGATCATGGAAGGAACACACCCAATGAAAGGGCAAAGTTGCATAGAAGAATGCTGGACTGAAACAGAACACAAGAAGGAGCTTAAAAGAGGGCAGAATCAATTTCTGTTCACCGTGAGTTTGCCACGGTGAGCCCATAGAGAACTCACAGCCCTAAAAATTCTAGAACCATTGTTAGCTCGCCATGGCCTCGCCACGGTGAGCGGGACGCATCAGCAAAGTGCTGTCACGAGTTTTAGGGTTGATGGGATGATATACATAGGACCCATGCCCTGAATTTGAGTTTTCCAAGCCTCTAAACATGAAAATAGTCCAGATATCCTAGGGTTTCACTCTTTCCCTTCATTCCTCACTCAAATCTTCACCATCCCTACTCATTTTCACCTTCATTATTGCTGATTTTCTACAACATTACACTTTCTCCTGCCATCTCCACTACATTCCTTCTTCATTCTCTCCCGTTCATGGAGGCTATCAACATGGGTCATCTTGGGCATGAATTTGAAGGCATGAGAGGCTAGAATCTTGGTGCTTTGGTGGTGTGAAGGTGGCTTGAACTTCAATAGGCAAAATAGGGGAGTTGTTTGTTTTCTCATACTCTTTTCCTTATGTATTGAGTTTTGTGGTAGCATTTCTCTTGTATATTTGGATTGGAGACATGACTTTCCTTTCTCATTGTCTATGAATTGGAATATTTGTGTTGGATATTGAGTTATGTTGATTGAATGATATTTATGTTCGAATTTCCTATTAGATATGTGATGCTATATGATTTTTAGTGGTTGCTAGACTGTGTAGCTTAATTTATCCAATTGAATGCTATGGTTGCACAGTCTTGAGAGGAATTGATTTTCAAAACTCATGTTCTAACACACCAAGTTGAGCTTAACATTAACCCTAAGTGATAGCCATGAAAGTGGTTGCTTGATTAGTTATTAATTAGGGCTAGTGGACCCCTAGTAGTTGCTTGGGGACTTTTCAATTATACTTGGTGAATCTTTTAACTCCCAATATCAATTTAATGAAGCGTGAGAGCCACCGTAACACTACCAAAGCCCATTTTATACATTTCCCTTAATTCAAACTCTTTTCACACATTAATTTAAAATACCAAAAAAAAGTAATTGCATTTGTAAATAGTTTTAGTAAATGAATTTTCAAACATAAACCCTATACCTTTTATTGTTTTAATTACATTTAGCTAGTTTAGGTAGGTTAAAAGACTCCTCAAGTGAAACGACCCGGGGTTGCAACCTATATTGCAATCCTTGGACTGAATTTTATCTTAACCCCCAAGGTGCATTTAGGAAAAGGTTAAATCACATGCCCTTGGGTCCGCCCTTCAAGAAAACTAGAGCCAAGGGGATAGTGGAAGCTAAACCCCATGCGTCATTCGCTTGAGGAGCCTAACACAAAAGCAACCTAATAACTAAATGCAAACTTGCAAAAGGCGGGTAAAAAGTATTGTATTTGGTTTTTGATATAAAATAGTTGCAAAAGGTATAATATGCTCAAGGGTAAAATAAAATAGGATAAAATTGAGATTTGGAGAGGAATGAAAATGGAATCATTCTTGATAAATGGACGCCTCTATGGGGAGTTTTTGTTGATTTTCAAAAGACCCCTAGAGGGACGCCTCTATGCTAGACTTAGGTTAACTTACTTAATGCCGGAAACCCGCACATTATTTAATTTAACCTATGTTGATAAGCTCAAAATCAAAGCGAATTTGCTAATTATAAGGGGCACCTAGTCCACGAACCAGAACCCCAACACCTGGAACCCCGAATCGCCACTTAATTAATCCTAGGGTTTAATTAATTATTGGAACCCCACATAATAAATTAAGACTCTAGGATTGAAACCCAATGCCACTATGCAATTTGACAAATTCAAGAACCAATTAAACCTATTAATCACAAGGAACTCTTGATCCTATAACCGGAACCCCGCATTGCAACAATATGTATCTATTAATCCCAATTCCTTGTTGGAACCCCAACCAATAAATTGGAACTAATAGATGGAAGCCCAATGTTACTCAAGCAATTAGTAGATTTACTTGCTAATTTCTAAACACAAACACTTGACACCATAATCCACCAAACAAGAACCCTTACTTGGCAAAAGATTTTAACAAGAAAACATAGATTAATTGATGAACCCCATTCAAATAAAATATGCTCAAGTCAAAAGGTGCAATGTCAAGCATCCATACAAAGAAAATAAACAAGATAAGTTGTTTCTACCACTCTTATACAAAGATATGGAATAAAATTACAACCAAATACATATAACAATTCCTAGAACCCTAGAAAAATTGAAATACACAAGAGGATGAGAGAATGGAGAACAACACTCCCCTTAGAAGCTTCAAGCTCATCCCTTGGCTCCCACCATCAAGAATGGGGAAGCCCAGCTACTGTCCTCCATGAAGAAAACACCAACAAGGAGGAAGGAAGTGGCTGCCATGAAGTTGGAGGAAGGAAAATGGAAGATGGAAGGGATGGAGATGAGAGAGAATGAGAGAAAATGGGAGGCTAGCATTTGGGGGTCTCCAAATCTGTCAAACAGACTCAATTTTCGACTTAATATCACCCCTGAGATAGGTCATAAGTGGGTATTTTAATTTGGACCTGGTTTGACCCAAAACTAGAATGCTGATACGAGCTGATAACAAGGGCTCGCCGTTGAAAGTAGCAGGAATGCACAAGAGGGGGTGAATTGTGCTAATTAAAAATTTAAGGAACTAAGTCACATCTTATACTGGTTTAGCTTAACTCTTGGCCTACGTCCAGTTCTCCAACCTCAGTTGGGTTCCACTAATCTTCAACATTAGATCACGCTCTTGAATGCCTTTACAAGTGATCACTCAGTAAGAATTCTCCCTTATAGATCACTCCCCCTTACAACTTGTAAGATTACAACCTACTCTTAAGATCCCACTATCTTATGAGTAAACCTCACTTGAAATGTATTTACAAGACTTGTTCACTCAAATGAACTAATTTTGATACACACTGAAGTATAAGAACAATGAATGATTATAACTGAGAGTAGGTGAGTATTGAATGCAGTAAGTATAACACAAGAGTATATTCAATGTAAGAAATCAATGTATCCACCAACTTCTTCACCAATGCTTTTATAGGTGTTTCTGGTTTTTTCCCGTTGGTGACCGTTTATAGTCGTTGCTTGATCTTTTATAAGAGATGATTAATCTGAAGATAGAGTGTTGAGATGAAGATGTTCTGTGTAGCATTAACTCCTCTATACTTAGTTTGCTTCTGTTCATCTCTCCTCATTAATTGCAGAAAGCAATTGTTGTTTCAAACGGCTTAATTCCTAAGTATGTGAGTGTAACGTAAACTTCCCTAAATAGGCCTAACACATTCTGCACATAAAAGGCTTAACTATTTAAATCCACCGCCAGTTCGATTACAATATTCTAATCAATCACTGCCTCAGTTTTCTGATCGATCACACTAAGATTAGGCTTCGATCATGACCTGCATTACTTAACAGATTGATTAGAATTCAGGTTGCCTAATCGATCACAGGGATCTCTGATCGATTAGGCTTACATAATTGATTAAGCTTAGATTACTTCATACTCCATGATTGATCACTCACTACTCCCTGATCGATTATGCTTCTCTGATTGATTAGACTGAGATTAGGCTTCAATTACAATTTAGACTTTATGATTGATCACTAGGGTGTCCTGATCGATTATGTCCAACAGTTCGATCATGCTAAGATTATTCTTATTTCGCTAATCGATCACACTGAGATTACTTAGTTTGCTTTTCACTTGTCTAATCGATCATAGGGGTGCCCTGATCGATTAGGCACCTACATTTCATAATTTTCTTATTCTGATCTATCTCTATTCGATCAATACCTTAGGCTTTAACTGATTATTTGATCCTGATCGAATAGGCAATGACTTAGCATTCTCATCAAATTATTTTAAGTACATTCTAGTTCTAAGTCTAACCTTTCTTTATGCCTAAGTTATGTTTTAGTTATCATCAAAACTCATTATTCTAACATTCTCCCCCTTTTTGATGATGACAAAACATAAGATGTAATGAATGATAATCAGAAGGCATAAATTGAACAAGTAGTAATCTGATAAGCATATGCAGTTGTTAATACACATAATGAGTTATAGAATTCAACTAAAAACATGATATGACATATGAGAAGCATAATGATAGATATTTAGTGAACTAAAAATAAACATAAAAACATAAATGATGCAGATATGAGGGGATGGATGCAAGTAAGAATGGTTTTTTATTTTAGTCTGAATCTGATTCACTCGAGCCCTTCCCATACTTTGGCCTCAGGTCATAGTCTCCAGATTCACTGTTGTATCCTCCAGAATCAGTTAAAGGCTCTTCTAATTGAATTTATACTTTAGGCTCAGCCTTCTTCTTCTTGGCAGGAGCTTTCTTCTTCTTAGGAGGGGATGAAGGCTTGATCTGAGCAAGAAGCTTGTCAAGGCGAGACTGCTACTTCTGCTTCTTCTTTGGAGGAGGCTTGGATGCTTTTCCTTTTGGAGCAACCTTCCATTTTGTTGCCCTCTTAGGGGCAGGTTTGGGTTCTTCAATGACAATACCCTTTGAAGCCTTAAAACCCTTCCTTGTAATCATTTTGGATGCAGGCTTGGGAGCAGTCATCTTGATTCTCTTGCCCTTGACCATAGACTGAGGTGGTTTGAATGGGATCCTTCAGGTTTGGCTTGATAGGCTTGTGATAGATCACATGCTTCCTGACACCCTAACTAGGAATCACAGGCTTAGGCAGATCATATTGTTCCTTTTTAGCCTTAGCCTCTTGTTCTTCCTTAGCCTTGGCTTTAGCTTCAGCCTTGGCCTTTTGTTCCTATTCTACTCTGGCTCTTGTACCATCTTCTTCAACCATTTCTTGCACTTGTCTATGAAGATAGGGCCAAGTATCAATAGATACTGGCTGAGGTTCTTCCTGGTACACCACCATGGCTAGACTCAGATCTTATTCAAGTACTACATTCTCATCTTCTAGAGGGATATTGGTGGCCTTAGTTAATTCATCTAACGCATCTTCCACCTTGCCATCTTTTTCCATGCTTAGTCTGATCCCTTTGGCTAGTTCATGATTCCTGGAAGGATCTGATTGAGAGTTGCATCAAGAGAGGGGACTTGCATCTCTGTGGTAGGCTCTGTGATTGATTCTTGTAAGACCTCAGCAGCAATTGATGATAGTATAGTAGCAGTTTCAACAGCTTTTTCTTGAATGACACTGCTTTCCCCCTAGGACGGAATACTGTAGATCTTCTCCCCCTTTTTGGCATCATCAAAAAGGACAAAGGAGAGGGGAGGTGAGGTTTTAGTGACCTTGGCTTTGCCTTTTCTAGTACAGGTTTGTGAAGGGTCTGGTCGAGGTGTGTACTGAAGGGTAGAGGGGTGGATTTGGGTATGTTCTGATAATGGTGCTGTTTGAGGAATGGTGTAAGTTAGTTGTGGAGTGGCTTGTGTTTGAGGAGATTTTGGTGAGGTTTGTGGGTGAGTGAGTGGTGTCGTGGTGATGTCCATAGGTGAGGGGGGAGGATCTTGGTCATTGGATGAGTCTGAGGAAGTTTGTTTAGTAGCAGAGGAAGGTTTGGATGTGGGAGGAGTATTTTTGGGAGAGGCTTGTGTTTGGGGGATAGGTTGTTGAGGGGAGTGTGGTGAGGTTTAAGTGGGGATAATAGGGGAAGTGGTAGGAGGAGATGAGGGAGGGGGTAGTGTATGGGAGAGACTTTGTGGGCTTCATGATTAGGGAAGGTCTCTAGAGGTGAACCAAGAAGGGCAACATCAAGATTTTGTCTCAGAATTTTTTCAAGCCCAGGAAGTCTATTGTGGATAAACATGTGCATGTTGACCACTGTGTAATAGCCATTGAAGACTTGAAATCCACACTCCTAGACTGAATGCACCACTGTGTCATTGAGAGCAGCCACTAATCTCTTAAGAAGTCTATATTTCATGGCTTGATGCTCCAAAGATAGTTCTATCAACACACCAGGAAAGACTTTTTCTGAGACTTTGGCAGCAACTTGATCCACCAAATCTTCTGCAAGAGGTGCCCTCCTGTCAGACCTTCTTCCTCAGGAACTCCTTCTTGTACTGGTGTTGGGGCATTTTCTTGAGTAATTGGTGGAAGTTTCATTTTCTTGAGAGTGATAAGGTCACATCTGGGGGGCTCCACGTTCTTATCTCCCTCTAACCACCAGATATAGTTGTTGTCTAGTATGAATGAAATCAGTTGGGGACATGGGAGATAAGTCTTGGCAGTCTTGGTTTTGTGGAATATGAGGAGCTCTTCACAGATTAGTTGGCCAGGATTGACAAGGACTTTGTTGATGAGCATGGCCAATACTGGGTTGTCAACATCCAGAATCTGAGTAAAGTTCCCTGCTTTGTTCACCATGCATCTTGGGTAGGCATAGTGAATTACTTTGTTGACTGGGGGCATCTGGATAGGTCTATGGGTTCCTTGGACTGGACTATCTGGTTGATAAGCCCTCATGAGTTCAGTCTCTGAATATTTCTTCTTCCCTTTGTCCATATCCTGCCAAGTCTAGTTTGTCCATATCCTACCAAAAGAGAACTGCTTCCCTCGAACCTTGGAAGAAATAGTGATCCCAATGGTTTTTCCTTCAGATTCTGTAGTGGTGACATTCAAGTTTGAGTAGAAGGCCTTGATAATCTTCTCATTGTAATGGTTCTTGATGCCTATCCACTTCTTATATGGGCCTAACCAATCTGACACAGGGTAGCCATTCTTCTCTAGGTAGTCAATGTCTACACAGCCACATCTTGGCATAATGGTTCTTTTCTCATTGTCTTCTGATGCTTCGTCAATGGGGCCCTAGGCAAAGGTAGGATCCACTGGGACTTCTGTATCTCCAGAAATCAAGTCCCTTACCCTCACAGTGGTTCCAGAACTCTTGCTTTTTGATTTCGAGGCTTGGGCTCGAATGTTTGGCATAGTTGCAGATGAGGGTTGAGAGGTTGAGGGTTGAGAGGGTTGTCTGTATGTAAGAGCAGGGCCACCTAAAGGAAGAGAGACAGTAACTTTAATGACTTGGGCTCTGTATTGTTTGGGAATGATCATCTTGGGGTGCCATTTGGAGGTTTATATAGAGTGCTAAAGGTTGACTTATGATTCGAAGGGATGCAACAGTTGTAGAGAGGTTATGACAAATAATGTGTTCAGTTTTGACTATTACAGAGAGCTTTTTATGAAAGGAGATGATGGTTCTTGGTTTTTTGGGTGCAAAAATGAATGCAAAGTGATGCAACGGTTACAAGAGTTCAATATATATGAGAGTAAATGTAAAAACTTAAGAATCTGACACTGGAAGTGACCGTTGTAAAAGTTACCATTGGCGTCTGATCGATCACGAGTGCCTTGTGATCAAACACAAGTCCTAGTTCTTGATCGAATATATGCATCTGATCGATTAGAGATTGTTGTGATCGATTGGCTCCACGCTGGGTAATTGATGCTTAATCGATTACCCCTTCCTTGTGATCGATCAGGTAACCCTGATCGATTGCTCTATTCGCTAATCTATTGGTCTGACTCCTCCTTAAATTCTCTATCGTACCTCTTATCGAAGCCTAATCGATTGGACGATGAGAGGCTTATTTTTTACACAGAACCTGTAAGGACTCATTTTGGCACTCCGGTGCCTAAATTAGTATTTGATCATCAAAACATAACATAATTTAAATAGATCGAAAAGAATTAAGGTATTGATACTGATTTACAACTCATTGGGGTTAACCATTCCCAATTCTCTTCTGATGAACATGAATTGTTCTGTAGCTAGAGGTTTGGTGAAAATGTCTGCCAACTGCAAGTAAGTTGGAATGAACTCCACTTTGATATCTTTATTTTGCACATGATCTCTTAAGAAGTGATGTCTAACATCAATGTGCTCTGTTCTTGAGTGATGTATTGAATTTTTGGCCAAGCTTATAGTACTTGTTTTATCACAGAGAATTAGTACTTCTGGAAATTCCATTCCAAACTTCTTCAAAATTTCCTTTACATACTTTGTTTGAGAGATAAATATTCCATCTTTCTTCTGCTTAATTTGAAGTCCTAGGAAGAAGTTTAGTTCTCCCATCATAGACATCTCAAATTCTCCCTGCATAATCATAGAAAATTCTTGACAGAGAGATTCATCAGTAGCACCAAAAATGATATCATCTACATAAATTTGTACTACAAGCATGCTTTTATTTTTATGTAAAATGAATAAGGTGATGTCCACCTTCCCTCTAGTAAAGCCTTTTTCCAAGAGAAAATTGCTAAATCTTTCATACCAAGCTCTTGGTGCTTGTTTGAGACCATATAAAGCCTTTTTCAATTTGAAAACATGATCAGGTTTAGTAGGGTCTTCAAACCTGATGGGTGTTCAACGTACACTTCCTCCATAATATATCCATTAAGAAAGGCACTCTTTACATCCATTTGATAAAGTTTAAAATTTTTTAGGGATGCAAAGGCTGAGAGTACTCTTGTTGCTTCCAATCTTGCAACAAGGGCAAAAGTCTCTTCATAATCTATGCCTTCTTCTTGGTTATATCCTTTAGCCACAAGCCTTGCCTTGTTTCTTACCACTATTCTAGATTCATCAAGTTTGTTTTTAAAAAAACCATTTGGTTCCAATAATAGGATAGTTTGAAGGTCTAGGAACCAAGTCCCAAACTTGATTTCTCTCAAATTGATTGAGCTCTTCTTGCATAGCAACTATCCAGTCACAATCTATTAGTGCTTCCTCAATGCAAGTAGGTTCAATTTCATAGATGAAGGTAGAGAAATGCATTTCATTTTGAATCTAGCCTCTGGTCTTAATACCACCACTAACATCACTAATGATTTGCTCAGGTGGATGATCCCTGTGATGTCTCCAAGCTGAGGGCTCAGTTGGTTCATCATGAGAATCATCCTCTTGTGTTTCTTTGTGGGATTCATCTGGGGATGATATTGGTTGTGTAGAAGGCTTAGCTTTATTTGAAAAATTAGATTCTTCTTTTATTAGAGGCTTCTATTCAGAGTCAGTTTCATCAAACACTACATGAACTGACTCTTCAACAGTAGAAGTTCTTTTGTTGAAAACTCTATAGGCCTTACTTCTGCTAGAATAACTAATGAAAATTCCAGGGTCAGCTTTAGGGTTTAATTTACCTAAGTTTACCTTTCCATTGTTGTGGATGAAACATTTGGAACTAAAGACCTTGAGATGGCTTACATTTGGCTTCCTTCCTTTGTAAAGCTCATATGGAGTTTTCTCCATTCCTCTCCGGATGTAAGCTTTGTTGGAGATGTAGTAGGCTGTACTCATGGCATCTTCCCAGAACACTTGAGATACTTCTCTTTCATTGAGCATTGTTTTGGCCATCTCGGTGAGTACTTGAGATACTTCTCTTTCATTAAGCATTGTTCTGGCCATCTCAATGAGTACTCTATTCTTTCTTTCAACCACTCCATTTTGTTGAGGTATTCTGGGAGCTGACAAGTTGTGGTTTATCCCATTCTCCTCACACAGCTCTAGGAAGTCTTGGTTCTTAAATTCTCCTCCATGGTCTATCCTGATTGAACTGATCTTCTATCCTTTTTCATTCTACACTTTCTTGGCAAACAGGTAAACCTTGAATAGTCATCTACAATTACAAGAGTTATAGGCTTCCTCCTAGACTTTTCACTCTTGCTGGACCCACCAAATCCATATGGATAAGTACTAGAGGTCTAGTAGTGGAGACTTCCTTCTTTGGTTTAAAAGAGGATTTTGTTTGTTTCCCTTTTTGACAAGCATCACATATCAAATCAGTTTTTACATTCATGTTGGGTATGCCAATGACTAGATCCCTTTTAACTAGTTTATCTATTTGAGATAAGTTCACGTGAGCTAATCTTCTGTGTCATAGCTTACAACTATCAAAATTACTTCTAAAACATTTTTTAGAAAATTGCTGATTTAAGTCCACTGTATACAAATTTCCATTTCTTTTAGCTTTCAATTGACATTTAAGATTTGATTTATCTATGACTAGCTATTTCTTATCTACTATAAGGCACTCATTTGAATCAAATATTACCCAGTTACCTCTGTCAGCATTCTGCTGACACTTAGGAGATTGTGGTAGAGACGATCAACTAGGTAAATGTCCTTGACTGTCCTAATCTCTCCTACTCCAACTATTCTTCCTGACTGGTTTCCACCAAAACTGACTTTGGCTCCATCCTTCATGATAATATTATCAAATTTCTCCTTATCTCAAGTCATGTGTCTTGATCATCCACTGTCTATGTACCACTTATTATTGTTGTTGGATGCTTTGAGACAAACCTGCACAAACTACACAGATTTAGGTACGAAATTTTCTTGGGTCCTTTGGGATTAGTTTGATGCCTTTGGTCTAGATAGACTTTAGGCTCCTGTGTCCCTTTGGGGACCCACTTGTATATTCCAGACACACCATGTTTCTTGGGATAACATGTAGGTTTGGTGTGTCCTTTTCTGGTACAGAAATTGCAGAAACTAAATGGTGATGAATAGTTTGAAGCCTTTTTGAAAAATTCTAAGTAAGGTTTTTCTTTAGATACTGGCTTTCTTTCTTTCAAAGACTTGGGTGTTGAATCATAACCTATACCAGTTTTATCTCTAAAGGCTCTTTGACTCATCAGCATAACATCTATTGCCTCAGTGCTTTTAGTGAACCTTTTCAAAACGTCAGAAATCTTTTCTTTTTCTCTTAAAAGTTTTTCACAGTTCTTGCATTCAAAATTTTCACCTTCCTAAGAAATTTCTTTTGTTGAAATCTGTTGACATTTCATGCATTCAGGTTCCTTAGCTTTCTTTTCTAGCTCTTTATTTTTCTTTCTCAAAACAGCTACTTCTTTTGCCAGTTTCACAAACTTGATATGTAAATCATTGTATGCATCTTGAAGTTCATGAAAAGATGGTTCAGAAGGGTATACCTCGCTATCAAATTCTTCTTGAGCTACTAGGCATAGGATGGTTGTTTCCTCAGCATCACTCTTCTCCTCATCTGAGCTATCTCTCCATATAGAAGAGAATTAAGCGTTCTTTTTGCCCTGGAACTTCTCTTTCTTTTTCTCCTTTTCTTTGATTCTTTGAAGACTTGGACATCCTGATTTGAAGTGCCTAGATTTCTTGCATTCATAGCATTCTTCTGAGGGTCCCTCTTAGTGTTGCTGGAACCTCCTTTGTGGTATATTCTCCCATTTTTGAAGAATCATTTAAATTTTCTGATCATGAAGGCCATCTCATCATCATCAACTTCTTCTTCATCATTTACATCCTCATCATCCTTTACTGGAACTGAGGAGCCAGATTCTTTTTCTTCTTGTCTCCTTAAAGTTCTCTTTGAGTCTTGATTGTAGACTCATATTCAGCTAAGAATCCAAATAGGGAGGTGATTGAGCTCATTGATTCTCCCCTCATTTCCTGAATTGTAGTGGCCTTCATTTACCATTCAGGTGTGAGAATTTTTAGAATCTTGGACACTTGTTCAGCTTCTGTATTTCTCCTACCAAGAGCAGTGAGGTTGTTTATCAGATGAGTAAATCTGATTTCCAACTCCCTGATAGGCTCACCATCTTTCATCTTAAAGAGATGAAACCCTGAGATCAACTGTTCAGCTCTTCTAGTTTTAGCTCTGGATGTTTCTTCATGTGCAATCTCCAGAGCATCCCACATTTCTTTTGCAGTTTCAAGATGGCATACTCTGAAATATTCCTTCTGGCTCAAAGCACTTTGAATGACCAGAATTGCCTTGCTAGTCAGCTCCATGTTGTCCTTATCATCATTTGTGAATTCTGCTGGGAGTTTAGGAACGTGTTCTCCATTTTTAGTCTTCAATGGGACAATATCTCCATCTTCTATTATCTTTTAAAGCATGTACCCATTTGCTTTGATGAAATTTTTCATTTTCAACTTCTAGAAGGTATAATGTTCTCCATTGAAACTGGGAGGTCTGTTGATTGAGCTACCTTCGGGGAGTATGTTGTCATATCCTGCCATGATAGATCTTTGCTTCTCTTGATTGTTGGATCAGTGAACTCTGAGAAGACTAGGCTTTGATACCAAATGAAAGTGGCAGCAATGCGCAAGAGGGGGTGAATTGTGCTAATTAAAAATTTAAGGAACTTAGACACAAAGCTTATACTGGTTCAGCCCCAATCTTGGCTTATACTGGTTAAGCATTATTGGACCGATATCGCATCTTAATCATGTTAATTTCCTCAATTTGGCCATATAAAAACATATAAATCCAAGCATTTGTCAAAGATCCCTGTTGATTGCACTTGATTATTACATATTTTTATCCACTAATTATAGGAAATTAGCATTTATTCTAAGCTATTAAATGAGGATTTAGGCTCTTTTATACTTAGGGTCCAAGATTAGAGAGTTAATTGCATTTTCATTATAATTTGAGCATATTAGGCATTTAACTCATGCATTTATTATTTCTGGACTTGAAATATTTCACATATGCTTAAAATTTCCATTGTAGGTGCAAAGAATAAAGGTCAAAGCAAGAACAATGCAAAATAGGAAACTTCTGCAAAAAAGGAAATTTCTACAAAATAAGAAACTTTTGCAAAAAAAGGAAACTTCTACAAGAAAAGGAAATTCTACACAACAAGAAATTACTAATTAGGAAATTGGATTGATTGATTGAGCCTAATGGATTGACCTATAATCTTTCCTAATTGGTAAAAAAATCAACAAGAATAGGAATCTTCCTATTTCAATTGGATTGGTTGATTGATTGATTGGGTTTGCCTAAAATATTTCCTATTTGTTATTTCCACAATAATAGGCAACCTTAGGCTTGATTAATGCCAAGAAGTTTCCAAATTCATTATTCTAATCGTTACTTCCTATTTTGGCTAGATTTCTTGAGATTGGGTGATTGGGTCTTCCCCAAATCTTTCCTATATGTTAATCCTAGTCAGAATAGAACATCTTAGGCCAATTTGGAAGGTTTTGGGTTGCCTCTTGTGCTATATATAGGGGACGAACGAATTTCACAGGGAGAAGACGAATTTACACATACAACACACCAATTCTCTCATCTCTTCAACCAATTCCCTCCTCCATTTTACATTCCTTCACCGGTTCACCATGGAGTTCGAGTTGTAGATCCTTTTGGGTGATTTCTCCTCCTCTATGAAGAATTAATTTGGCTTGATGCTCTCTTGGATGATGGGATGATGTGAAGTAAGCTATTCTTCCACCTTAGGGGAGTTTTGTTATTTTCAATTATGTAGTCATGAATTTCCATTTGTTTCCTTGAGTATTTGTTCTTGTTATATTCAGACTTCATTTGTTTTGAGATTCTAGACAATGTAATCATTGAATTCTATTTGCATGTATTGATTTGGTTTTCTTCTAGTTCCATCTATCTTCCCAAATTACCATGTATGTTAGTCTTTGATGATTTTGTTGTCTAGCATGTTTGTTGGGTAATTTAGTCCATTATGCTTCATATAGTTGCGTTATTTGGGAATTGATATGTGGCTTTGAGTTATTGATGTTGAGTTTCCATAGTGCTAGGTAATTCCATTAATCAATTTGCCTAAAGGAACTAGGTCATAAATCAAATCTATGTGCATGAGTATGATTAGGTAGAGTTCCATAAGTTGGATGGTTTGCTTATAGTCTAGCATTAATTGGTTGTTGGACTCGAAGGATATTGAGTGACTTGGATGGGACCCAATTTATTCTATCTATTGGAACCTAGTTCCCGTTAATGTAGGATTATAGTTAATCTAATTGGCCTATTGAGGTTGAGTGGTTCTTAATTGACCTATTCCTTCAATTAAGGCTAATTGTATCCACTTGTGTTGAACATAGCCCAATTAGCTCCTCCCCAAGAGTGTGATTTAATAGTTTGTCACGTGTCATCCCTAGCCAAGAGAGCATCCCATCATCCCATTCCATCACCTATCCATATTTATCCTAAAAATACCAAAAACAAGTCTTTGTATTCCTTTTATGAAAAGTACCAAAAATACCTACTCTTAATCCCCCAATTTTATAGCTTTAATTGCATTTAGTTTCCCTAGGATAGTTCATTAGAATCCTTGAGAGACGATCTAGGATTGCATCACTATAGTGCAATTCTTGGTTAGAAATATTTTGCATTTGCACCCCAAGGCGTTTAGGAAGGTGGCAAATCACCTGTCAGACCCCTATTTAACCTTTGCCTAATGTGCCTTGGGGGTTAAGATCAAAACTTAATCAAAGGATTGTAATATAGGTTGCAACCCCGTGTCATTTCACTTGAGACATCTTTTAATCTACCTAAACTAGCTAAATGCAATTAAAACAGTAAAAAGTCTAGGGTTTTGGTTTTGGAAAAAGTCATTTAATGAAACTAGCAAAACTGCAAATACTTGTTTTTAGTGATTTTTTGGATTAAAGGGTTAAAGGAGTTTGGATTAAAGGTAATTTTATAAAATAGGCTTTGGTAGTGTTACGGTGACTTTCAAGCATCATTAAAATTGATATTGGGAGTTAAAGATTCACCAAGTATGATTGAAAAATCCCTAAGCAACCACTAGGGATCCACTAGCCCTAATTAATGATAATCTAGCAACCACTTTCATAGCCATTACTTAGGGTTAGTGTTAAGCTCCACTTGGTGTGTGTTGGAAATTAGGTTTTGAAAATCGATTCCTCTCAAGAATATGCAACCACAACATTCAATTGGATAAATTAAGCTACACAATCTAGCAACCACTAAAAATCATATAGCATCATAAACCCAATAGGGAATTTAAACATAAACATCATTCAATTAACATAACTTAATAACCAACACAAGTATTCCAATTTATAGACAACTAAAAAGGAAAATTATGTCTCAAATCCAAATGTACAAAGGGAAATGCAACCACAAGACTTGATACATAAAGAAGAGAGCATGAGAAAATAAATAACTCCCCTATTTTGCCCATTGAAGCTAGAGCCACCTTCACACCATCAAAGCACCAAGATTCTAGCCTCTCATCTCTTCAAATTTGTGCCCAAGAGGACCCATGATGATAGCCTCCATGAATAAAGAGGATTGAAGAAGGAATAAGATGAAATGGAAGAAGGAAGGGAGATAATGCTGAAAATGATTTTGGACTTAGGAGGCATGGAAAAAATGATTTTTGGGGGTTGGGTGTATTTATAACCCCCAAAGAACCCTAAAAATCGTGACAGCATATTGCTGATAAAGCGCACTCGTCGTGGTGAGGCCACAGCGAGCAAAAAACCTTTCTGCTTCCTTTTCTAGCTGTCTTCTTTGCAACTGCGATAAGTGATTGGGCATGTTTCTTCCATGATTTGAAAATGAAATAGGCTTAAGGTAGCATCAAAATGTTCTTGAAGATGGGTTAAATGATAAATCATGTTAATTATGCCCATATTTCCCTTGATTAGTACAAATTCCAACAAAGTGTGTAAAAGTCAGAAATTATCCTAATTAGGCACAATTGCCCCAAGAACATGCAATAATCCAATAATATCAACTATGAAAAATGTATAAAAATGAGGTGCAATTAGACCTATTCCTTTCTTAACCTGAAGACTTGGAAGAAATTTGTTGTGAAATGGCTAGACAAAAAGTTCCAGGTGTGTATATTTCATAAATATTTGTTTAACTTTGCTTCAAAACTGAACTTTTAACACATTGTATTAGTTAATTAACATAGTTTTATTTTCACAGGAAGAGAGCCAAAAACAAAAGGAGTGACAAGTAAAGAATATCTACAAACACAAAATGTCACTGGAGGGTACAAGTAGATCGAGAAAAAGTTGACCCAGAAACAAATTACAGAAATGGAGGAAGCAGGACAATCCGATCCTACCGCTATTGTAGTGCTGTCGCCAAAAGCACTTGTGTTCGCTCCAGTGACATTTTGTGTCACTGGTCTAGCATGGCAAATGTGACCCTTTGCACACAATAAACAAGTTAGAAGCTAAAACAAGCCAAATTTTGAAAAAAAAATTGAAAATATATCAAAGTTTGCCTAAAAACCACCAATCAATGGAAATAAAGCAAAGTAACCACAAAGATGCATCTACCCCCTACACTTGAATAAAACATTGTCCTCAATGTTTAAAATGACCGAATATTAATTGACCAAACTCTAGGTGTAGTGGAAAGTATGAAGTCCAATTCTAGATTGGAGCATACACGTCGCCTACACAAAGAGGGAGAAGAGTAGAGAATGGTACAATCAACATGAGGTGATATTTGAGAATCAAAGAGGAACAATGGACACATGAAATGGTGCAATAATCACAACAATGCCTAGGGATTTTATTGAATTGTAAATTCTACCTTTTACCTACGAGGTCCTCCCTTCCCCTACACTTGTTCAATATAACATATCAATTTAATCAAAGAACAAGGAAAGGAGAGAGACAACCTTACAATCATGGCGACTTGTAACTAGAGAGGAGAATCAATAGGAGGGTTGATTTTGTCCTCCTCAGTGGTGATCTAGGCTCCATCAGTAGGGGATTCAAAAGTGAAGATGTTGGATTGGTATGATAGAACACTCCCAAATGATAGACCTGAAAAGAGTTAGCCAACACTATGACAGCAGTACCTACACCAAGTACACCACATGAATCAAAATACTTAAATCCATGGAAAGAATTAGCACAAATGAAGTGACAAAGTGGTGTATGCAATGTAAGAACTCTAGAATCGAACACATTCGATAACAAGTGCTTCTCACAACCAATGAAATCAACAAAAGTCATACAGTTATTAAAACTAGGTACGACAAAGTCAATGTGGTTTGTAACAACAGTAGTATAACAAGAAAGTACTACCCTCTCATCAACAATATCAATCAAATCCACACAATTCATACCATAATCAAGTCCAAGTATGTCAAGAGGTAAATCACATGATAAGATTTGAGAATAGAAACACTCATGAAAGCAAGTCTCAACCAGAAGACTAGTGATCAAATTCGAATCATCATTGGCATTTTTAGTCTTGTGTGAAGTAGATAAAAGAGGAAGGTGTATCTTTACATCATGTAACACATGCATATCACTAAGTCCTAAAGAATTGTCATTCTCAACTTATCATCAACATTGGCACTCAAACTAGACTCACTTTTTTCAAAAGATCCATGCTTAGTCACAACAGCAATCCCAGTATCATGCAATGCATGCTCATGAAATTCAATAGGTGAGTGGCACTTTTGATCAATGCAATTCATATAGTTCATATGTTCATCACAAGTGCATGGGAAACAATAAATTTTTTCAGTATCCTTAACATTGCTAGCACTAGGGAGAGTAACATGATCATCACAATAAGAATCAACCTTGCAATTGGTATGCTCAAGTGTAGTACTACTAATAATGGCATCATGGTGAGCATGTTCAATTTTAAATGTGTGAGGGGATTCAACAATGATTTCCTCATTCATCTCACTATCACTCTCACTAGCCAAAACAGGAGTAAGAGGAAGATAAACCTCTTCTAAAAGAGGAGGGATATTACTTATGCTTGAAAGTGCATCCTCTTGAACCTGAGGTACTACTTGCTCAATCTCTTCACTCTTAGGATCATATGGCCAAAGAGTTCCCTCTTTTCCTTCCGTTCTTTTCCAAAGCACATGCATACAAAATGCATTGAGGTATGCCCCTAAATCTTCCAATTCTTCTTCCAATTGCTTGGAGAGCCTAAATACGGTTTTCTTCTTACACAATTTAAGGGATCAGGCTCTATGTACCACATACATCCTCTTAAGCTCTTTTGTGTGGTCATCCATGTCAGCGTAGTCAAAGAAAGCATCAAGCCCTATTGGTTTAGGGGTGATGTGTTCAGGTGGAGGTAAGGGCTCATGTGGTGGTAGGTGGTATGTAGTTTGGTATGAGTGGTGAAATGGTGGTGGGCAAGGTTGTGATAGAGGGTATGGTTTGAATTGAAGGGGTGGTGGCCATTGGGATTGTGGAGATGGTTCATGGTGTGACCAATATGGTGGGGCTTGATATGATGAAGGGCATGGTTGAGAGTGTGGTATATGGTATAGATGGTAATTTAGTGGGGTATGATCTTTGAAGTATGGATGATGGTTTGGTGGAGGTGAAGGTGGGTCCCTACATGGCGATTAATAGGATTTGGATAAGGAATTGAGAGAGGCCATTATGTTGTTGATCTCTTCTGAGAACTCATCCCTAAATGAGGAAAGTGCCTTTTCTCTGGTTAAAGCCTATTACTCTTGTCTAAGGGCACAATCCTTTGCAAAATATCCAACAGAAAGGCAATGCACACACGTTAGTTCCTTTGATGTAAAATCTTAAGTCCAATTAGCAATCATCATACTTAGCAAGTGACAATGAATTTTTCCATGATAGGAACTCAAAGTTAGAACCAACAATTTATGCTGTGGAATGATGACCAATTCTTGAGAGATTCTGGACAGCAAGGACGACTATTCAGATTTCCCAGATAATCAAAATTTCAGCAAATGCAAGAAGTCACAATGTAAGCAAGCTGGAATCAGAATTTCTACAATGGAAGAGCAAAGTTGGGCATATTCACAGTAACAATTTGCACATGAATTTGAATCAGCAAAGTAGCATCAAAGTTGACACAACATTAGCAATACACATATTTCAGCAAGAAGGAACAACCAGATGTCAAAAGAACTTTAGTTAATGGTCAAGGATGTACCACCAAAGCAAACAGATTTCATTCAGCAATCATTTCACATAATTAAGAGTAAATTATCTTCCAAAAAAGTGAGCTTAATCTTCAAAATGTACCACAAAGGAAGCCAAGTTGTCACAGCCACATATCAGCAATTTTACACAAGATTTGTAGCAATACAAAGCACAAACTCAAATCAGTCTAGCAGCAAAAATCTGATGCAAACTAATTTTTAGCAATGATGCAAACCGATTCAGAGTTATCACAGCAAACCAGATTAAGGGAAATGCATCACAAATTAAATGTGGGTCAAAAACCATACTCGCTGCAACAAATTAGTAACAAGGGATGCAGCTAAACAATAAAGAAAATCATCAGCAAGAACTGTGACTAAAATCTTGTTCAATTTCAAAACTTTGACAGCAAAATGGAAGTCCAGTCTCTCAGCAGTATAGATTCGATGTAGCAAATGTTGACAACAAGATCACATCAACACAGCAAGATAAACTCTGAAAGATTTAGCAATTATCAACTAGATATTTCAGATAATGGCAGCCAAAATAGCAGCGAAATTGTTGCTACATATTTCAGCAATTGTGACAGCAAGTTCAGTGAGTTATGCAGCAAGAATTCAGCCCCTTTCCAAAAGTTCAGAAACCAAAGTTCAATCAAAAAGATTACAGCCCAATGTAGAGTCTCAAATGCAAGGAAAGCTAATTATTTATGAAATTTCAAATCCTTGAAGGACCAAGTTCTGCAATCTGATTAAGTGCAAGCAAATTTGACCACAAAATTTCAATTACTATCACTAGTGGCAGCAAGGAATTCTGACATTTAAGTTCACAAATTATCATCAACCAGTAATGCTCTTTAGATAGCAAATACTTTTCAATTTACAGCAAACAATACCAAACCGAATTTAAAAAACTTCACTGAATTGCTATCACAAAACAACCAAAATTCCAGCTGCTACAATTTGTTTCAAAGCAACATTAAGTCAAATCAATGAGCTAACACCACAACCAAATCCAAGTTTCTGCATTAACTTCTGATAGCACACAATAACAGAATTTTATAGTAGTGATTTGTGATAGCAATTAACACTATAAATCAGCAACTAAATCAACAAAACTTGAGCTCAGAAAGGTAGCAAGACATCAGCAAAAATTCAGCGCATAATCAGCAAGAGAATAAGCAATTATGCAGCGAAGTTTTGAGCAATTTGAGCACAGCAACTAAGTGCGCATAAATCAGCAACTAAATGCACACAAATCAGTAGCAAAAATGGCTGCAAAGGAGGCGCAAGACAGCAGCAAATTGGGTGCAATTAAGCAGCAAAAAGTTGGCTACTTTGAGCACAAATGCAGCATCAATTGGAGCACAAATATAGCAGCAAATGACAGCAAAAACCATGCAAACACATCAGCAAAATTGACAGCAACTTCAGTGACAAAAAATCAGCATTGAACAGCAAAAATGACAGCAATATTGCAAAAAGTCCCCAATTAATTTTAAGCTATTTTAAACCTCTCCAATGGTCAAAACAAGTTCAAAGGAGTTAAGGGGACTTGGGAAAAATGCTAAACCACTTGAAAAATGCTTAGAATCAAATATGGCATCTTGGATTGCACAAATGCACAAAACAGTTCTTGAAAATGGACCAAAGTTGAAAAAGTGAAAATTTGGGTTTAAAAACTTGCATAAATGGTCTCAACAAGTTCAAAATACTAAAAATGACTTGGAGAAATGGTTTTGGGAGCAAAGTGAGCTGAAATGCAAAATTTGACCGTTCAAGATGCAAATAGCCACCAAATTTGACTCAAAACCACAAAATTGAGCAACCAAGCCAATCAAACTAGTTTAGGTGCAAGAATAGCAGCAATACAGCTATCCAAACATGTCCAAAATAGGGCATACGAAATTTTTGAATTTTTTCTCAAAATTTCCAATGCAATGCTAAGTAAAACTAGTCTAACTACCTAAATGCAACTATATGACCTAAAACTATCCTAACATACTAAAAACCCCTTGTCAATGCTCAATTGACACTTGGTTAGCCTAGGGAGTCAAAATTGACTCCCCGGCAACAGCGCCATTGATTTGACCTTTGTCGATATGGTGCGCCTCAGGGTCAAATGCAAGAAAATATGTAAAACCAAGGCTTGTGCAATAGTGGCACAACCTCAAGTCGTCTCTCAAAGGAGTCAATTTATTTTGATGCCTAGACTAAACTAAATGCAAAAGAAAGCTATAAAACCGGGTTTTTGTTATTGAAATGATGTTTTTGGTATTTTTGAGTTAATAAATGTATATTGACTTGTCTTTGGGTTTTAAAATAAGGAAAGCAAAGTAGATTGTTTTTGAAAACTATTTAATGAAAAAGGGTTCTTGGTGAAAACTTTGAAATCGTCATAGCTTCTCTAATGAATTGGGAGTTCAAAATCCAAGACCGAATGTTAAAAACCAAAGGCAATCGCCTAAGTCCAATTGACCTAGTTACTAATGTACAATTAGTCAACTAGGCAATTGTTAGAAAATTGTTTAGTAGTGAAAACCCTTGATAACATACAATGAGTCTCCTCTTGAAGGTATAATTTGACCCTTTAAGAATGGACCTAGTGTCTAATGGTAAGTGCAAAAAGCAAATGCATTAATCCAATCTAGCAATCGAAAGTAGATAATCAATGCTACCACGTCAAATTGCATTATGCCAAGTGATTAACACTAAGGTTTATGCACATAAAAGAAATCGCTTAATTACATACATAACCCAAAAGAAATCTACCCTTATGAATAGAAATCATAGCATCTCTTGTTCCAAAATTACATATCAAGTAGAAACAATTAAGAATCTAAATCAATTACATAATCTAGAAACAAAAGAAGCTAGAGAACACCCCTAATTAAGCATTGAAGATCTAATTGCATTGTTGCCACCAAGAGCACCCAAACTTAGCCACTCATCTTGTCACCAACAAACCTAGCAACCTCCATGAATATGTGGGCCATGGAAATGGGAAAAGTGGCGTGAAATGTGTGATAACGGTGCTGGCCGAGGGATGAAAGGGATTGGTTAAAGGTGTGTGTATTCAATGGAGAGGGAGGAGAGGAATGTGATTTTGAGATGAATGGGAAGAAGATGGATTATGGTGGTGATTTTGTGTGTGTGTCCGTAAAGGGAGTGAAGAAGGGAGGAGAAGGTGCTATCAATGCAAATGAAAATGAGGAAGTTGAAAGTGGCAATCGCACAAGAGGGGGGGTGAATTGTGCTATTTAAAAATTTAGAAGAGGTTAACTTAACACGAAATTTATACTGGTTCGGCCAACACTGCCTACGTCCAGTTCTCCAACACTCTGTTGGGTTCCACTATCCACAGGTTTTATGAGCCCAGGTTCACCTGTCAACCTTTACAGAGTTTTAGAATCTCTAAACACTCCCCCTTACTACCTGTAAGGAAATATCCCTGTTCTAAAGCACCAAGCTTTCAGAACAACCTCAAACAGTAGAGGATTTCAATAAATATGTTCACTTAATGAACTGATTTTGATAAACACTTAAGTACAGATGAAATCTCTAAGACAATAAATACAGAGTAATGAATGAGCTTGTGAATATTCTCGTTGTTCGTCTCTACTCAATAAATGCTTGAGTTCTGTATTTATATCTTCTTCGGATTTTGCCCTTTTGATTCAGCATCCAAGAAGCGTTTGAATTTAGTCGTTGGGAGCTTCTATCCGTTGGTATTTAATGCAACTTCTTTATCGGGCTTAACTCTCTGCTCTAGCTTCAACTACTTCTTGCATAGGGTGAGCTAAGAGAGAGACAGACTCAGCGCTCTGAGCATCCGTACAAATAGTACTTTCTGGCAGCTTTGTATTAGCGCTAGCTTGATCTGTTATCGCTAATCTTATAGAGTGATCTGTGTAACAGCCCAAACTCGATCAGGATATTGTCCGCTTTGGCGACATAGCTATGCCCCTCACGGTTTTGTTCCTCATTGGCACAGCGGAAGCATGTAACCTCAAGGCTTTGTTCCCCTCTAGGGACGCGTCCTGATGGGAAGGAGAGTCCATCACCTTATATAGGCTAGGAACATCTCGATCCCAGCCGATGTGGGACTTCACAATCCACCCCCCTTGGGGGCCCAGCGTCCTCGCTGGCACACAGACCCGAGCCTGGCTCTGATACCATTTGTAACAGCCCAAACTCGATCAGGATATTGTCCGCTTTGGCGACATAGCTATGCCCCTCACGGTTTTGTTCCTCATTGGCACAGCGGAAGCATGTAACCTCAAGGCTTTGTTCCCCTCTAGGGACGCGTCCTGATGGGAAGGAGAGTCCATCACCTTATATAGGCTAGGAACATCTCGATCCCAGCCGATGTGGGACTTCACACCCTAAGTCAGAAGGAATACTTTAGAGTATGTCATCTGGAGAAAGTAAAAGAAATGTGGGATGCTCTGGTAGTTGCTCACGAAGGAACCAGTGTAGTGAAAACCAGAAGAATTGAGCAATTGATCTCTGATTTTCATCTATTCAAAATGGAAGAAGGAGAACCAATAAGGGAGCTGGAAATCAGGTTCACTCATCTGATAAACAATCTTACTACCCTTGGAAGGAGAATTTGAGAGACAGAACAAGTCTCCAAAATCTTGAAGATACTGACTCCTGAATGGCAAATGAAGGCTACTGCAATCCAAGAAATGAGAGGAGAATCCATGAGCTCTATCACGTCCTTATTTGGAAGTCTGGCTGAATATGAATCAATCATCAAGGAACAAAGAGAACTATATGGAGACAAGAAGAAAAAGAATCTTGCTCTCTCAGCTATTACAAAAGATGATGAGGATGAGGAAGATGAAGAAGAACTAGATGACGATGAGATGGCCTTCATGGTTAGAAAATTTAGGAAGTTCTTCAGAAATAGAGGAAGATTCCAGCGAGGTAGCTCAAGTAACACTAGAAGGGACTTCCAGAAAAATGCTCCTATATATTATGAATGCAAGAAGCCTGGACACTTTAAATCAGAATGTCCAAGTCTTCAAAGATTTAAGGAGAAGGAGAAAAAGAAGGAGAAGTTCCAAGGCAAAAAGAAAGCCTATGTTTCCTCTATATGGGGATATAGCTCAGATGAAGAAGCCAGTGATGCTGAGGAAGCAACCAACCTCTGTTTGGAAGCTCAAGAGGAATTCTCTAACAGTGAGGTATATCATACTGACTCATCCTTTCAAGAACTTCAACATGCATATAATGATATACATGTTGAATTTGTGAAACTAGCAAAAGAAGTGTCTGTTTTGAGAAAGAAAAACAAAGATCTTGAAAAGAAAATTGAGGAATTAGATTGCATGAAATGTAAATAGATTTCTGAAGAAGTTCTTCAAAAGAAAGAAAATTTTGAATGCACAAACTGTGAAAAACTTTTGAAAGAAAATGAAAAAATTTCTGAGATTTTGAAGAAATTCTTTAAGAGCACTGAAACACTTGATATCATGCTAATGAATCAAAAGGCTTATAGAGATAAAACTGGGATAGATTATGATCCAACTCCCAAATCTCTGAAAGAGAAAAATACTGCACCTAAAGAGAAATCTTATTTGAAGTTTTTCAGAAAAGCCTCAGAATACTCATCACCATTTAGTTTTTGCAATTTTTGTAACAAAAAGGGGCCTACTGAATCAACCTGCTATCCTAAGAAATATGGAATATCCGGGTCATACAAATGGGTCCCTAAAGGGACACATCAGCCCAAAGTCCATCAGGATAAAAGGCAACATACTAATCCCAAAGAACCCAAGAAAGTTTGGGTACCTAAATCTGTATAGTTTGTGCAGGTTTGTCTCAAGGCATCTACCAATAACAAGTGGTATATAGATAGTGGATGCTTAAGACATATGACTGGAGAAAAATAGAAATTGGACAATCTAATCATGAAGGATGGAGTTAAAGTTAGCTTTGGTGGAAATCAGTATGGAAAAATTGCAGCAAGAGGAGACATTGGAGCAGTCAAAGACATCTACCTTATGGAAGGTCTCTGCCACAACCTACTAAGTGTCAATCAGAGCACTGACAGAGGTAACTGGGTAATCTTTGACTCTAATGAATGTCTCATAGTAGATAAGAAAGAATTAGCTATAGATAAATCAAACCTTAAATGTAGATTGAAGGCAAACAAAAATGGAAACTTGTATACAGTTGATCTAAATCAGCAATTTTCTGAAAAATGCTTTATAAGCAACTCTGATAACTGTTGGCCGTGGCATAAAAGACTAGTTCATGTAAACATGACTCAGCTAGATAATCTAATCAAGAAGGATCTTGTCATTGGCATACCTAATATGAAAGTAAAAACTGACTTACTATGTGAAGCATGCCAAAAAGGGAAACAAACAAAGTCCTCTTTCAAACCGAAGAAGGGAGTCTCCACTATTAGACTCCTGGAACTGATCCATATGGATTTAGTTGGTCCAGCAAGAGTAAAAAGTCTAGGAGGAAGTCTATACACTCTTGTGATTGTGGATGACTATTCTAGGTTCACTTGGACTATGTTTCTTTCCTCTAAACATGATACCTTTGATGCCTTTTATCTGTTTGCTAAGAAAGTGCATAATGAAAAGGGCAAGAAAATCAGCTCAATTAGAACAGATCATGGAGGAGAATTTGAGAACCAAGACTTCCTGGAGCTGTGTAAAGAAAATGGTATAAATCACAACTTTTCAGCTCCCAGAACACCACAACGAAATGGAGTAGTGGAGAGAAAGAACCGTGTCCTCACAGAAATGGCAAGAACAATGCTTAATGAAAAGGAAGTATCTCAAGTGTTCCGGGCAGATGCAATGAGTACAGCTTGCTATATATCCAACAGAGCTTACATACGAAAAGCAATGGATAAACTCCTTATGAGCTTTACAAAGGAAGAAAGCCCAATGTAAGCCATCTCAAAGTCTTTGGTTCTAAATGTTTCATCCACAACAATGGAAAGTTAAATTTAGGTAAATTTGATCCTAAAGCTGATTTTGGAATTTTCATTGGATACTCTAACAGAAGCAAGGCCTATAGAGTATTTAACAAAAGAACTTCTATTGTTGAAAAGTCAGTCCATGTAGTATTTGATGAAACTGACTCTGAACAGAGGCCATTAATAGAAGAAGAATATGATTTTTCAATCAATGCTAAAGCCTCAACGCAACCAATATCATCACTGGATGAAGAAGCCCAAGAGAATGACTCCCATGATGAACCAGTAGGTCCCTCAGCTTAGAGACATCATAGGGATCATCTTGCATTGAAGAAGCATTGACAGACTGTGACTGGAAAGTTGCTATGAAAGAAGAGCTCAATCAATTTGAAGGAAATCATGTTTGAGACTTGGTTCCGAGACCTTCAAACTATCCTATAATAGAAACCAAGTGGGTTTTCAAGAACAAACTTGATGAATCTGGAACTGTGGTCAGAAACAAGGCAAGACTTGTGGCTAAATGTTATAATCAAGAAGAAGGCATAGATTATGAGGAGACTTTTGCCCCAGTTGCTAGACTGGAGGCAATAAGACTCTTATTAGCTTTTGCATCACTCCAAAATTTCAAACTATATCAAATGGATGTAAAGAGTGCCTTTCTTAATGGTTATATTATGGAGGAAGTATATGTTGAACAACCCTCTGGGTTTGAAAATTCTTCTAAGCCTGATCATGTCTTCAAACTTAAAAAGGCCTTATATGGACTAAAACAGGCACCAAGGGCCTGGTATGAAAGATTAAGTAATTTTCTATTAGATAATGGTTTTACAAGAGGAAAAGTAGACACCACTCTATTTATTCTGCATAGAAAGAAAAGCATGCTTGTAGTACAGATTTATGTTAATGATATCATTTTTGGTGCTACTGATGAATCTCTTTGTGAAGAATTCTCTAAGATTATGCAGGGAGAGTTTGAGATGTCCATGATGGGAGAATTGAACTTCTTCCTAGGTCTTCAAATTAAACAAAGAAAAGATGGTATATTCATCTCACAATCCAAATATGTGATGGAGATCTTGAAGAAATTCAGGATGAATCTATCAAAGGAAGAAGAGACTCCCATGAGTTCCACAGCTTTACTGGATGCTAATGTAAAGGGAAAGGACTTTAACCAGTCCACATACAGAGGCTTGATTGGTTCCCTCCTATATTTGATTGCAAACAGACCAGACATTCAGTTTAGTGTGGGAATATGTGCCAGATATCAAGCTAATCCAAAGGAATCCCACCACATGTGTGTTAAGAGAATCTTTAGATACTTGGTTGGAACTCAGTATCTGGGATTATGGTACCCCAAAGGAACTCAGGAGCATCTCATGGCATACTCAGATTCAGATCATGCTGGGTACAAAACTGATAGGAAAAGTACCAGTGGTCAGTGTGAATTTCTTGGAGGATCATTAATCTCTTGGGCCAGCAAGAAGCAGAACTGTGTCTCCTCGTCCTCTACAGAAGCTGAATACGTTGCTGTTGCAAGTTGTTGTGCTCAAGTCCTATGGCTCAAGTATCAATTGAAGGATTTGGGAATGAATTCTCAGAAGTCCCAATTCTCTGTGACAACACTAGCATAATCAGCTTGGCCAAAAATCCAGTGCATCACTCAAGGACTAAGCATATTGATGTCAGACACCACTTCATCAGGGACCATGTACAAAAGAAGGATGTCAAGGTGGAATTTATTCCCCCTCACTTGCAGTTAGCAGATATCTTCACCAAACCTCTGGCTATTGAACAATTCATGTTTATTAGAAGAGAATTAGGAATGGTAAATCCCAATGAGTTGTAAAACTGTATCAAATCCTTAACTCTTATAAAATTTTTTTATATACATATTTGATGATGAAGTACTAACTTAGGCATCGGAGAGTCAAATTAAAATTTTACAGGTTCAGTGGAAAATCCATCGTCCAATCGATCAGGTAACCCTGATCGATCACAGAACATGTTCTGTGATCGATTAGGCTTCAATTAGAGAAGATTGAGAGCATTCGATTAGGGAGAAGCTGCCATCGATCAGAGCTGTCTGATCGATCAGAAGGAAGGGGTAATCGATCAGGCATCGATTACTCAGCATGGACCTATCAATCACAACAATCCCTAATCTATCAGACGTATCCAATCGATCAGAGACTACACTCTGTGATCGATCATAGGACACATGTGATCGATCAGGCACTAACGGTAACATTTGTAACGTACACTTTTTCTGACAGTTGCATACCTTTTTGCACTTACTCTCTCATATATACTTGACACATGCAACTATTGTATGATTTCGCTCCATTTGCATTCACTCTTAGCATCATTTCTACTCTTCATATCAAACCTAACGGCCTGAATCATAAAAACCCTTCGTAACAGTCGTAACTAGAACCATTATTCGAATCATCATTCGACATAATTCCCTAGACTTAGTTACATCCTTTCGAATCACCAGTCATAACCCTTAGCTCACTATATAAACCTCTTAGATGGCACCCAACATGCGTATACCCAGAAATTATAGAGCACAAGTTGTTCCAGATACAGTTTCTTTGCCCCCAAGAGATCCTACACTCACCTATAGACACCCTTCACCACCTTCAAACCCTACACCATTCACTTCTTAACCATCATCACCAATGGCCAAAACTCGTGCCAATACCTCCCAGTCCAAGGGCAAAAGTCCTTCCACAGTGAAAGTCAGAGAACTCATCTCAGGAGATACAGAAGTTCCCATTAATTCAACCAATGCTCAGGGTCCTATTGAAGATGCATCAGAAGACATTCAAAGGAGATCTTTGCAGCAAAGATGTGGGTACATGGATATTGAATATCTGGAGAAAATGGATACCTTGTGTCTAAATGGCTGGAACCTTACAAGCAATGGATAGGGATAAAAAACCACTATAATGAGAAAGTTGTAAAGGCATTCTACTCAAACTTGAAGATCACTACCACTGAATCTGAAGGAAAGATTTCAAAAATCACAATTTCATCTCAAGTCAGAGGAAAGAAGTTCTCTTTCAGTTGGTTAGACTTGAACAAATGGCTCAACATGGACAAGCCTGGGATGGAGGCATATAATTCTTGGCAGCATAAGGAGAAATACACTAATAGTGACCTGTTGCAAATTTATCAACCCATCAGTCCAGTTCAGGGAACTCTCAAGCCTGCACAACTGTCTCCACCCTATCGAGTCATTCATTATGCATATTCAAGATGCATGGTGAACAAGGCAGGAAATTTCTCTCAGATCCTTGAGATAGACAACCCAGTCCTGGCCAAGATCATCAACAAAGTCCCTGTCAATCCCGGGCAACTAATCTGTGAGGAGTTTCTGAGATTTCACAAGACGAAGACTGTCAAGACTCCTCTCCCCTTTGCACCATTGATATCATTCATCCTCTGCAGTAACACGATTTTTTGGCTTGATAGTGACCAGAACATTGAGCCCCCAAGATGCAATCTGACCACTCTGAAGAAGCTAGGGCTGCCTCGTTTTGGTCAGGGATTCATCCCTCCTCCTCCTCCTCAACCAGATTTTCAGAGTCAAGAAGGCCACCCTCCTAAGGCACCTGAAGTAGAGGCTCATTGTAACACCTAAAATTTTCTATTATATTATAACAATTTTAATTGAATTATAACCACTTTTCAATGCCAAAAGCCCAAAAATACAGAAAATTTAAAAACTTTTTCTTTAAAACATTAAACCAACCTTTGATCAGTTGGAATGGGCTTTTCAGACAAATTGGATCAATTTAAAACTCTTTATACAAATAAGCGGTTAATAAAACAATTAAAAGTATACTAATCCTCTTAGGGTACCTATTTTCAATTCATAGAGCTTGGGACATTTAAATCCCTTTTTAAAATTATATAATTCTATTTTCTATACTTACCACTATTAATAATTTAAATTTACATCATATACAGATAATCTTACTTTCTCAAAACATAAACTTAATTTCTACATCTAGTCATCTTCCAGCACTCCTGCCTTATCTCACCCATCTCACTATATTCCAGCTTCTCTGAAAAACAGCAGTTCAACGCAGTTTATGTCATTAACTGTAAACTTTTATGCATGCATTGTCATGTATATATTTTATAAACCTTTGCAAATAATACACTTATACATACTTTCTGCTCTATATTTTCTACCAGCTACTGATAACAATATATTCGTTAACTAGTGGAGGTTCTACCTACAGGACTTCTCGTTATAGCATTTAAAGCTATAACTAACTGGTTTGGCATCTTTCTCGTTCAGCGTCTCTCTCGATCCTATGATATTATTTCTACATAACTACCCCATTTTTTTCTTCTTTCTTTATGATTTAATAACTTCTTAAAAATCTCTCTTCTGCCATTTTAATCAAAGTTTACCCTTTATCATTATGAAACAAAGTTTCCCTTAATTTAGAACTTTTCAAATAAGTTTTCATAATAATTTTCTTACCACACTTAATTTAGATAGATAGAAATTAATTATTCCAAGTAGGTATTGCATAGTAAGTTATCATAGCCAAACAAGGTTGCGACCTCATACCAACTCCTAATTGCTTAAAATAATTATGTCCTTTAATTATTTCTAAAATAAGAATAAATTAAATAGTTAAAGCCTTTATCTAAATACCTATTTTCTATAAATTTACACTCCACTACTTCAACACTATTTCATTTTAATTCAAACAACAATCAAGGCACAATACAACATTAACATAGTTCAAAATAGTGCAGAGAATTTAATGATCAAAGTCACCTAATTGCTTGACTTAATGAGAATAAGAAAACAACCTAATCACTTTATCTTACTATCTTCAATCTCCGAAACAACCACCATCAATAAGAATCTCGTGTTCTTGTCAAACTCAACAATTATTATCAATCACAAAGCATTTTCCCAAAAGTCCTTAACAATTATCATAAATTTCATTAAATCATAACTTTATATGTCAGCTCCCTTTCCTTCAGTTCTAAAATCAAAACTCCATAAACTCTAATCCTCAAGCCCACCATACCAATTAATTCACCCTTAACCATTAAATAAATCTCTGAACTTCAGGTTGAATCCATTGTGGTAATTAACCCACTTATCATCCAAGATATTTGGATAACCTCCTTGTCAACATCCTAAATTGTAAAACAATCATTGTTACCCCATATTGTTGTTTCCCACAACTAACAAAATTCACATTTGATCACCAAGCCTCCTAGATTAAATTTCTTAAAGCATCTAGCATATAAGTAACCAGAATTCATGTTCCTTTAGAGCAATCATCGAGATTCTAGACCAAATACCTAATCAAGTAAACTTTCTTAACCCTTCTTTAACTCTTAAAAGCACTTGGAAACCATACTCATTACTTAGGTCAAATTGAAGCAGTAAATCCAACCCTCTCCTAATTCTAAATTCTTCAACTCACATCCATTTAATTCTTTCCCAATATACTATCAAATATTCCTCATAGATTAATCTTTTATCAAAGAATCACCAGCTTGTAACCATGATATTATCCAACAATCTACCAACTAACAATTCAATTTATTATAAACACACTTTCATTCCAAATCACCCCTTTTTATTTCACACCCTCCTCAAACAATTAAAAACATTTAGAACCGAACCCAATTGGCTCAATAATTCAAACAAATCTTCAATCCCAATCAATCTCATTCCACTTCACCCTCAACTCCACCACTCTTTTATCCAATTTAGGATCCAATTATTAAGAAAACAAGGCTTACATGACTAACTAAACAATTAATCATCAATCCTTCATCTTACAAGTCCAATTCAATTCTTACATCATTTAAGACTATTAAACCACACATATACCCTTCATATTACTTTACAATTCCTAACTTCTTTATACCTGCTTACAACATCTTCCGTTACAACTTACTTTACCAGTTAATTTTCTTAACTCCTCAACTTCCTGCACTAATCAGATTCTAGCATCAATCCTATACTTCTCTATTTTATCTTATTATGAAATCAATAAGAATCAGACCATAATCAATCTAATTACCTCATCATCTTCAGATTTCACTAATAACAAGTTCTAGAAATTGCACAACTTCCGACTATAAAAAATCAAACTCACAACACTTAAAACTTACGGAGAAACAGAGCACTGAAAGACTCAATCAAATGTTCCAAAATCATGACCTGAAATTCATTTTATCATATTAAGAGTCAAAATCACAGAACCATATAAATACAGAATATAAACACATCAGAATTCGGCCAGAACAGAATTAGAAACGGAGGGAATAAGGAACTGGGCAGGGGGAAACAGAATTTCCAACATACCAAATATCATATTATCTCCTTCCTAATCTTATATCCATCAATTCATCACCATCGGTCCTTTACACCGACGGCCAGAGCACACAAGAGAAGGGAAGAAATTTCACATTTACACGTAACTTCATCATACAAAAGCAGTACTTATTCTATCATCTTTCTAACATGATCAGAAAGTTAGAATTCAGGGAAATGGAACACAATTTTTGAACCCAACAGATGAAGGACCCAACAGAGGAAGAAGAGGAAAAACGAAAATCTTCAAAACCACTCACCATCAAAATTTCAACCTTACACAATTAACATCAACATTATTCTTTCTTCCTTATCACCGAACGGACAGAAAACAGAGGAGACGGAGGGATAACTGAACCGAACATAATGAGGAAAACAGAAATCGAATAAATAGGAGAAGGAGAACAAAAATCCCAAAAAGCTTAGACTTTAGAATCAAACATGCTTAATCTTACTCCTAATCACGTTTTATTAAGCCTTCAATTGACTTTTACCCAGAAATCACCAAGAACAAGCTCGGATGAACAGTAACCCGAGCCCATATAAGAAGAAATCCGAACAAATTCTCCCATGCAAGCTTCGATTCTTCAGGAAAATTAAAAATCGAACCTCAAGCTTTGCTTTAATTAGATTACAACTCATAAAAACCAAAACCCCCAAAATGTATCCTCACTCAAATCGCAAGAACAGAGGGTAAAACGGAGGAGTTAAAGCTCACCTAAGATCAATCCGAGCTTCCCAAGCGTTTTCCCCTGCATCTTTCCACCAGTCACCGTTGATTGTGGCCGGAACCGCCGTCGTTTGCCGCTGGCACGATGAAGAACGAGAGAGAGAGAGTAGAGAAAACGGGAGAGAGCGAGGAACAGAGGGAGACTCGAGTGAGGAAGAAGGGGAAATGAGAAATGAAGGAAGGAACACGTGTAATATATGTAAGGAAAGGAGAGATATTGATATTTTTAGTGGGTATTTTACCATCTTGCCCTTCCTTTTATAATTGAAGATATTTTCAACTAGGGGTAGATATTGTCTTTTTCATTTCCCTTTTTCTATTTTTCTCTTAAATGGTACTTTTATGTATCATTATCATTTACAAATAAATCTGAATTTCTCCCAGAATAATTTCTCTAGATATGCTTTAATTTCCAAATTGATTTATAAGACTTTTTAAATGTCAAACAATACCCCAAGGTTCTAAATATTCACTTATTTAAATTTATCTCACAACTATCTTTCCTTAACTAATAAAGAAAATAAACCTTAAAAATTATTAAAAATACACCTGGCCTCATAAATTTATTTATAAGGCTGTTTAATTGCTATATGCCATCCCAAGACTTTAAATAAATCCTTATTGTCTCTTTTCTCCAAATTAAGTTTTATCTCCTAATTATTTCTCTTTATTTCTTAAAGAAAATAAGCCTTGAAATTATTAAAAATGCCTAAAACATCATAATTTTACTTTCAATGCTTATTAATATTTTGGTAATATTTCCAAAACCTTAAATAATTCCCTATTTACTATCCCTGGACCACCATTATCCCCATTCCTTGGGCATGAATATCTCCCATTCACTATTCTCCACATCCCTCTCCCACACAATCCCATCCTACCTCTCCACTTCCCAAAACACAATCCTCTCCCAAACACACCCCTTCTTCACCTAAACATACTTCTTCATCCTCTCCCTCCAGACACACCTCCTCAGATTCAGACAACCAAGATCATTCTCCCTCTCCTATGCAATTCACCACCACTCCACCTGTTCATTCCAAATCCCCTCAAACACAAGCCCCCTCTCCACCATCTCATCTTAATCCACCACCACCACCTCAGCCTTCTCAAATCCATCCCTCTCCTCCTCCATATACTCCTCGGCCAGAGCCCTCTCAAACCTAATCCAAAAAAGGGAAAGCTGTGGTAGTTGACACTACTACTCCTCCTCCTCCCTCTGCTCCTTTTGATCATGCCAAAAAGGGGGAGAAGAGGTTTAGTGTAACAACTGAAGGAGAAAACAGCAAAATTCAAGAAAAAGCTGTAGAAGCTGCTGCCATCTTGTCATCTATTGCCTCTGAAGTACCACAAATGCCTTAAATCCCTGAGGATGTCCCAATGAGCCAGACTCTTGGAGAAATTCATGAATTAGTAGAAGCAATCAAGTTGAGCATGACTGAAGAAGAAGGAGTGGTGGAGGAAGCATCAAATGTCGAAGTAGAAACCACAAATGTCCCTCCAGAAGATGATAATGTTGTTCTAGAAGAGGACATGAGCATGGCCATGGTTGTGTATGAAGGAGAGCCTCAACCAGTTGCTATAGATCTATTGCCCTACCTTCATCACCAAGCAGAAGAGCTTCACTCTCAGGTTGAAAATATGACTGAAAGGTTGACCAAAAGCCAGCAAGAAAGGGAAGCCAGGGACACTGCAAAGGGAGAAGCTGAAAAAGAGGTTCTAGTTGAAAAGACTAACATGCCTAAATCTGATCTGCTTAAACCTGTGTTTCCAAGTTGGGGTGTTTGGAGGCAGGTAAAATTCAAGAAGACTGCCTAGAAGAAGGCAGTGGGTCCCATCCAGACTACCTCAGAGTTCCTAAAGTCTGATAAAGAAGAAGAAGGGCCAGAGGTTCAGTTAGAGGCTAAGAAAAAGAGGGTAAAGATGACTGCTCCCAAGCCTCAACCTAAGGCAGTTGCAACAAGGAAAAGCACCAGGGGATCCAAAGGCATTGTAATAGAAGAGCCTAAGCCTGCTTCCAAGCCAGCACCTAAGAGGAAGGCTGCTCCTAAAGGCAAATCTACCAAGCCTCCTCCAAAGAAGTAGAAGCAACAGTCTCGCCTGGACATGATGCTATCCTATTTTCCTCCTCCATCTCCTCCAAAGAAGAAAGCTCCAACAAAGAAGAAGAAGGCACCTGCTAAAAAGAAGGTGGTTGAGATTGAGACTGAATATATGGAAGAACCTTCATATGATTCTGGGCTAATTAGCAGTGAATCTAGGGACTATGATTTGGACACATTAAACTGGAGGAATGACACAGAATCTGACTAAACCATAAAGCCTCCTCCAGTCCTCAACCCTTTCATATGCATCATTCATACTTTACATGCTTTACTAGTTCATTTATCTCATTTCAGATACTATACTTTATCTTTTGTAATTCGTGAATTATGTTATCAGTATGCAATTTCTGTCTAATCTTCATTTGCTCTATTATATTTCTAATTGTTTCTAATGTTTTATCATCATCAAAAAGGGAGAGAATATTAGAATAATGAGTTTTTGATGATAACTAAACATAACTTAGGCATCAAGTAAGGCTAGGTAAAAATAAGGGATGACTTAGAAATAATCTAATAGAAAATCCTAAGTGATGTCTAATCGATCAGGTTCAGATTACAAGCTAAAAAACTTAAAGCCTAATCGATTAGGATCAAATCAAGTTCATATTAGAAATTAGAATTGTAGTCACCCAATCGATCAAAGACCCCTGTGATCAATTAGGGACTATGAGTAATCGATCAGAGGAAACAAAGGTAATCAAACTCTAATCGATTGGAGAGCTTTAATCGATCAGAGAAAACAAAGCGAATCTAAGTCTAATCGATTGGAGAGCTTTAATCGATCAGAGAAAACAAAGAGAATCTAAGTCTAATCGATCAGAGAGCATTAATCGATTAGAGTATATTGAGTAATTGATCAGAGAAAGCATGTAATCTGAGCATAATCTATTTGCAATCGATTGGACATGCCTAATCGATCAGGGTTCCCCTGTGATCGATCAGGCGAGTAATTTTCTAACTTGGCATTAGTGACGCAGGCTGTGATCTATGAGTAATCTATGTGTGATCGATTAGAGTCTATGATTCATGTGGCGAAAGGACTTATTCAAAATTCAATGATTCAGACTATTTTAAGCCATCAAGTACAGAAAGTGCATAGGCCTATTTCAGGAAGTTAACGTTGGTACACAAACTATCATTTAAGCCGTTAGACACACCAACTACTTCCAGCAATTAATGAAGAGAGATGAACTGAAGTAAAACAAGTAAAATGGAGTTAATTCCTTCCTGAATATAATCCCAACTCTCTAGATCAGATTAACCTACTCTTTGGACATGCAATAGCTATATCTTCACAATCTAGAATATGCAACCACTGTTAGAATCTTAAGTTTTGATGAAGACTGACCTATGGAAGAATATCGCTAATGAGAAATGATAACTTAGCAGATTAATAAGAATGAAAATCTCTATCGCTAAGTTAATCTAAATAGCAAATTTATAGAAAGGAATAGCAAGTGAAGACTTAGAAATAACAAAGTTGATATCTTTCGCTAAGTCATTCACTATCGCTAAAGAAAGAATCTATCGCTAGAAGCTCATTGATAACTCAGCTAGCAGAAATATAAACCAAGTCCTTGAGCATAAGAAATTAGCTAGCGATAATAGGTTAAGCTATCGATATCAGAAGTGCTTCAGATATTAAACATTCAGATAGCTAGTGCTTAAGAGCAAGAGTCTGAGCTAGCATAATTGTCTATCGATAGTAGGATGTCTGGAGTGTTCAAATATCCATATCAGTATCATCTAGCGATAATGGAATTAGTCATCGATAGAGAATGCGTTGAAAATATTCTAGCAGATATTCTGTCACTATCTCCTTGAGCTAATGAAGTATCCTATCGATAATATTTGATGCATGAGTATTTGTTTCAGCTAACAGCCTAAGTGCAGGTTTTACTCTGAAAATTAGAGATAGCAAAGCATGCTAGCGCTACTAAAAAGCTGCTATGAAAGTACAGGTGTTCAGATCACTCAGGCTAACCTACTCTACGCATGAACAGTCAAAGACTAGATCAAAAGCTGAATGTCCAACGGCTAAAAGTTCCCAACGTCTATTTTCTAACGGCCATATGAAGACTATTAAAAACGGCAATCTATGGAGATATAAATACAACAAGATTTGCTTCCAAAAAGTGACGAACGATCAACGAACAAAAACAAGAGATGAACAGAGCCTTATACAGAATCGCAAATTCCTTAGATTGAGAATGTTTGAAAAGAAGAACTAGAGAAATACATTGTTCAGATCCTTAAGCTCTAGTTGTATTTCTTCTTACACCTTATTTGTACTTAAGTGTTTATCACAATCTGTTCATTGAGTGAACCCTATTATTAAAATCTTTGAGGTAGTTCCTTAGCTTGGTGCTTTGTGAACTGGGTGGTAACCTTACAGGTAGTAAGGGGGAGTGTTTAGAGAGATTCTAAAACTCTGTAAAGGTTGGCAGGTAAACCTGTGTTCGTAAAACCTGTGGTAGGCTTCTCTTGTGCTAGGATTCAACAAGAGGGTAGTGGAAATCTCAGGTGGAGCCTGAGGACTGGATGTAGGTCTGGGTTGACCGAACTAGGATAAATATTGTGTGCTTTATCTCTTCCCTTAACTCTTACAGTCTTTTATCACATCTACATAATATATATATCTTCGTGCATTTACCAAGTTTTGAATTACTCTGTAATAATCTGAAAAAGGTTGAAATTTTATCCCATCACCTAATTCACCCCCCCTCTTGGATGACAGCTAGTACTCTCAATTGGTATCAGAGCAGGTCACTTGTTTAAAGGATCCAACGATCTCAAGTGAAAAGATCATGGCTGATTTTGGGTATAATACTTTTTCAGAAGGTTTTGATCATACCATTCCACCTCTGCTTGAAAATATTGATTTTTCGTTTTGGAAAGCTAGGATGAAAAGTTTTATAAAATCATGTGATTATCATATGTGGAATGTTTTTATAAATAGTTTTGACTTCAAACCTAGAAGAGATTGGACTGAAAAAGACAAGAAGATGTTTTCCTTAAACATTAGAGCTATGCAAATTTTGCATAAAGGCTTAACTGAAGAAGATTTTCAGAAAATCAGATTTTGCTCTAATGCTAAAGATATCTGGGATACACTTGAAACTATGTATATCACTAATCATCTTGTTGAAACTGAATGTGTTGACAGTTCATCTGAATTTCAAAGTTGCATATCTATGGATGATGAACATCTGGAAGCTGAAATTGAAGAAGGAGAAATCATAGAGCTCTTCCAAGATTCAATCAACACAGAAGGTCAAGAAAAGAATGACTGTCAAGAGCTCTACCTGAACGAATTAGATCAATCATTCTCTGGAGTTCGAGATACAGCTATGGTATACAGTTCCAAGTCCTGTGTTTTTGAGAAAAACAATTTTGATCTACATAAAACTGATTTTCAACTTATCACAGATCATATTTCAAGGACTAAAAATTTTTTAAATCATGCTGGAAAATGTTTTGGGAAGAAAGATCTTTTGAATGAAAACAATTTGAACTTGTACTCCTCTGATCATCACAATAATTGCATAAAATCTCATGTTACATATCATTCTATTATTTGCTATTATTGTGGTAGATCTGGTCATATTTCTTACACATGTAATATTAGAAGAAATACAAATGTGAGAAATAAATTTGTCTGGGTTCCAAAAGGACATATAAAGTCCAAGGATAACAATGAAGGACCCAAGTATAAATGGGTACCAAAATGTCCATCTAGTACTTCATATGTGCAGATTAATTCTAGAAGGAATGGGCATTATGGTGAAGAAGCTACAAAGAAGAATCTAAGAGTTTCTCATGCTTCAAGAAAAGGATACATAGAATCTAATTATAGTAAGAGAACTCATGGAAAAGTTGCTGCTGCAACATCTGGTTCAAATCATAAAAGGTAGCAGATAGCAACAACAAGAGCAAGTCCTACCTCAAAGACAAGCTATCACAAAGTATCATTCAATTATCTTGAGGAGAACCACAGAAGTAGAATCCCTCATACTTCAAAAAGGAAGATCTCTGCAACCAAATGATAAGTATATCAGAACTGTTTGGGTTAGCAGAAGCAACTCTCCAAGTACCTAAGGTAGAGGTATATCAAGGGTAAAATCTCCTACACTATTATTAGTAACATTTATTGAGATTTTTCTCTCTGAAACCTTAGGAATGAACATTGAATTGTATGTTGAAAGAAAATTGATAAACACCTACAATGTTCATAAGATAGACTTATATACATGCATACTGATTTGGAAAAGAATATATTTATATATATATCTTTGTGCATGAAGTCATGATTAATTCACTATGCTCAACTATCCTGAATTAATTACATCTTTTGAAGCATGTGAGTTATGCTGTTAATACCTATGAACTAACCATGAGCAGATCCATATGAATTTGAATACTGAAGAAAAGAAAAAAATTGTAGTTCTGTAGGTGATTTAACCTTTTCCTTACGCCTTGGGGTTAAAATCACAATAATTACCAAGGATTGTGTAAAGTGGCACAATCCCAGATCGTTTCACTTGAGGAGTCCTTCTAAACAACCTAAGCTAACTAAATGCAATTAAAACAATAAAAAGGGTATGGGGGTTTTGGTTTGAAGATTCATATAATAAAACTATTGACAATTGCTATTACTTGTTTTTGTAATTTTCTTTTGATTAAAAGGGAGAAAAGGGTTTGGATTACGGGAATTTATAACATGGGCTTTGGTAGTGTTTCGGTGGCTCTCACGCTTCATTAAAATTGATATTGGGAGTTAAAAGATGCACCAAGTATAATTGAAAAATCCCCAAGCAACCACTAGGGGTCCACTAGCCTTAATTAATGACTAATTAAGCAACCACTTTCTTAGCCATTACTTAGGGTTAGTGTTAAGCTCCACTTGGTGTGTGTTGGAACATGAGTTTTGAAAACCGATTCCTCTCAAGAATGTGCAACCACAACATTCAATTGGATAAATTAAGCTACACAATCTAGCAACCACTAAAAATCATATAGCATCACAAACCCAATAGGAAATTCAAACATAGACATCATTCAATTAACATAACTCATTATCCAACACAAATATTCCAATTCAAAGACAATGAAAGAGGAAAAACATGTATCCAATCCAAATATACAAGAGAAATGCAACCACAAAACTCAATACATAAGGAAAAGAGCATGAGGAAACAAATAATTCCCCTATTTCGCCCATTGAAGCTCAAGCCACCTTCACACCACCAAAGAGCCCAAGTTCTAGCCTCTCATGTCTTCAATTTCGTGCAAAAGAAAGCCCACAGCCACAGCCTCCATGAATGGGGAAGAATGGAGAAGAAGTGAGGTGGAAATGGAAGGTGGAAGGATGAAGAACAAGAAAAACAGCAAGATTTGAGGTGGAAATGAGTGGGAATGTGGGGATTTGAGTGAGGATGGAAGAGAATGATGGAAACCCTAGCAGAGGAATGTGTTTTCGAGCTTGGGGGAGGCTTGGCTTATGTTTTTCGGGCATGGGTACCCTTAAAAACCCGCCTGGAACCCTAAAAATCGTGACAGCAAAATTGCTGTCACGAAGAGTTCGCTGCAGCGAGCAAATCTTCTCGCTGCAGCTAGCTAGACAGAAAGTTAGCCCAAGCTTCTGTCTTCCTGGCTGCAGCGAGAAAGTTTCCTGGCTGCAGCCAGATGCTCGAAAAGGCTATGATCAATTTCTTGCTTTGGCCAGCTTTCTTCTTCGTAACTTGCTCTTCCGTGCGGCCTACTTCTTTTATGACCTGCACTAAAATTACACTCAAGGTAGCATCAAAATGTTCTTGGGAATATGTAAATCAATAAATTATGCTAATTATGACCAAATTGCCCTTGATTAGTATAAACTCCAACAAAGTGTATGAAAGTCAGAATTTATCCTAAATAGGCACAATTACTCCTAGAACATGCAATAATCCAATGATTCTATCAATGAAAAGTGTATAAAAATATGGTGCAATCAGTAGGTTACAAGAAAAGAAAGCTTCAAGACTACGATCTACATGGAAATTTACTCAAGTCTTGATGAGCTGAACTTCGTGCTTGGATTTTGGTGCTAAATCTGTAAAAGAGAATTGACATTATTCTGCCAGAATCATGCTACTACCTGACAAATGGAATTATGGTGATATCATTCTTATTCTATCCTATACTTAAAATGACTGACCAATCGATAGTAAGAAGCACTATCGCTAGTTTCTGCTGAACAAAGTGTGTTAAGCTAAGACTTCCATCAGTAAAGCTAAAGCCTATCGATAGTTAAATGGAAGATGAAACTGGCTCTCCAAGTTTCCTCTGAAGAAAAGTCCTTTCAAAGAGCAATTCTATCTCTATTAATTAATATTATTCTGGATAGATTCTCTGTCAGATCTTGATTGGATTAAATAACATAATATTGAGGTCATCATTTTGAATGATTACATTTATTTTGTTCTATAAAATCTGCTCCAAATGTTAAATCTTAAGTTTTGCAAAACTAACCCATCGATAGTGAGTTTCACTATCGCTAATTGTATGCAGGACAAAAGCTGGTTGAGCAAAGATTGCCATCGCTAGCTAATAGCGTTATCGATAGCAAAGTCAGCTATCGATAGATGGAAGGAGTAAGTGACATCTTAGTCACTTGCTCAGCGAGGGATCATGCCTGCTAGCGATAGCTGTTCTTCCTAGCGATAGCAAGTCACTTAAGAGGGCCCAGAATGCGAAACGTTAGTTGATGTACTTCACATGGTAAAACCCTAAACCCTAAAACTTATAAAAGGGAATCATTTTGCATCAGCATTCATTTTACATTCATTCTCTTTTACTCCCAACGTTCGGAACACACATTCTGCATTTTCATCAATCTCAAAACCCTAAAATCCTAAACCCAGAAATGTCCAGAACCAAAGTTCCAAGTGTGAGTGATGTCGAGGCAACCTCTAGCGCTAAACCCTCTTCTCAATCCGCTAGCAAAAGGTCAAAATCCCAGAAAGAAATGATTGAATCAGGCTCTAATCGTCAAAAGCGAACTTCCTCTGATTTGCCCTATTCAGAAGAACCCCTTGAAACCCCTAGCGCTGTCTTCGCGAAACGAAAAACCCTAGATAGAACAGCAGTCTGGGTGGATTTGGAATATTTCAAGCAGAATGGTTTCGATTTGGATGCCTGGCTTCTTTCATACAAGAACTGGCTCAGTATCCAGAATGTCTACAATGAGGATGTTCTGAGGTCATTCTATTCGAGCATGAAAGCCAAGCCAGAATACAAGAAAAAAGAGCTGGTCAATATCGTATTTGAGGCAACAGTGTGAGGAAGGGGGATTTCTTTTAACTGGTTAGCCATTAACAAGATTCTAGGGATATTTGAAGCAGAGCATAACAAGTGGTACTCCTGTGAGCCCTATTCCGAGGAAGAACTTGCAGAAATTTATGAAAACTCCTCTGATAAGCTTGCAAGCATGCCTGTGATCAACAGAATACTACATTACGTGTATACCAGATTAATGACTCACAAGGCAGGAAATTTCAGTAGTTTTCCCAAGATAGACAACCCCTGGCTGCCCAATCTGATCTCAAAAGTGCCTCTAAACCCTGGGCAGTTGATATCAATGGAGCTTCACCGATATTTATCTGAACAATTTGCCAAGGCCCCTCTCCCATATCCTCATCTCATGTCTTATCTCCTTGAGTTCTCAAAGATCAAGTCTACCGGAGAAAAAGACAATAAAAGTTGCAAGCAGCTTACCATCTCCACTCTCAGAAAAATGGGTATTCCTGTTAAATCCAATGGTGCTATATCTGATTCTGAGGCCTCTCATGTTCCTTCTGCATCAGCTCAGTCTCAGCCTAATGAGGAAGAAACTCAATCTCAAAGATCTCCCTCTCCTCAGCAGCAGCATAACCTTGGTCAAGCGACACCTCCTTCTGCCCCTGTTACATCAAAATCAATCTTCTTCAAAAATGCAATAGAAGAAATTGTCTTCAGGGTCTCTGCCGAATTTAATCTGGCCTTGGAAGCACAAAAAGAAGAATTGATGAAGCCTATTCGAGAGCTACAGAATCAAGTGAAAAATCTGGAAGAGAATCTATGCCTTGTCCCTGAGTATGTCAAGCAAAGGAAAACAGCTCCTCCTTCTGAAAATAACTCCTCACATCATCATTCCCCTCTCCATTTTCCCTCACCCTCTCATTCCTCTCCTCATCATTCACCCTCTCTTCACCTCTCTTATTTTCCATCTCCTCCCACTTTCAAAAATCCCAGTCCTTCACCTCAGGCCCAAACACCTACACCTTCACCTCAAACAAAAATTCTAACACCAAAGATACTCCCACCTCTAATCTCTCCCCTAGCGCTAGCCCACAAACACATACCTCACCTTCAACCACCAGAGTCCCAACACCACAAACAACCATTATCGCTAGCACCATCCCTATCGATAGTATTTCTACTTCACCACCAATTCAGTCAACCATCGCTACCTCTACCACAAACTCTCCTTCTCCCCTCATATCTTCTCAAATTCCTCACCAACCCTCTTCTCCTAACCCTGCCAATGATGATGACAAAAAGGGGGAGAATCAAAGGGACAAAAGTATGTCAGAAGAAGGCTTCGTAGAAGGTCAACTGGAGGATGCATCTGATGATGAGGAAATCAATGAGTCAGCAAACCCAGATGGTTCTCCTGATAATGAAATCTGCTCCCAAGAGGAAAACACGAGCATGGCCATGGTAACAGTTGAAGAAGAGCACCAGCCAGTTTCTGTAAATCTGCTCCCTCACTATTTTCAGCGAGCACAAGAGCTGCATGAGGAAGTTGAAGAATTCATAGACAGGTCTGCTCAATCTCTAAAGGAAAGAGAGGATAGAGATGCAGCACGAGCAGAAGCTGAAAAAGAAAAGGATCATATTCAGACTACCTCTCAGAACCTGGAACTTAGTGGAAAAGAAAAAGCATCAGAGGTCCAGTCTGCTCCCAAGAGGATAAGGATCAAGAAATCTGCTCCCAAACCTCCACTAAAGAAATCCAGGGCATCTAAAGGGATTGTGATTGAAGAGCCCAAATCTGCTCCCAAGCCTTCAAAGAGAATATCTGTGCCTAAGGGGAAAGGAAAATCTGTCAAGCCTCCTCCAAAGAAAAAGCAGAAGCAATTGAGTTATGGGGAAAGAATGCTAGCCCATTTTCTTCAGAAAGCTTCTCCTTCCCCTCCAAAGAAGAAGGCTACTACTAAGAAGAAGGCTGCTCCTAAGGAGAAAAAGAAATCTGAGGATGAAGTTGAGACTGATCCTGAACTACTTGAAGATCCCTCAACATATTCTGGAAAGATAAGCAGTGAGCCTGGAGATGATGAGTTGGACACCACATATTGGAAGGATGATTCTGATTCTGAATAAACTAAAAAGCCTGAATCATTCCCTAAAACCAATTCTCATATGCATCCTACATAAACTGCATTAAGTTTTTTTTTTCTTCCTTTTGCAATACAAGATACAAATGTACATTTTTTATTTCAATGATCGCTTTGAATATACTCTATTCATGCCTTATTATTCTTTTATGCTTAATGCTGATATATGTTCTGGATGTGCTTTAATGTATTTTTCCTTATGTTTTGTCATCATCAAAAAGGGGGAGAATGTTAGAATCTTAAGTTTTGATGAAGACTGACCTATGGAAGAATATCGCTAATGAGAAATGATAACTTAGCAGATTAATAAGAATGAAAATCTCTATCGCTAAGTTAATCTAAATAGCAAATTGATAGAAAGGAATAACAAGTGAAGACTTAGAAATAACAAAGTTGATATCTTTCGCTAAGTCATTCACTATCGCTAAAGAAAGAATCTATCGCTAGAAGCTCATTGATAGCTCAGCTAGCAGAAATATAAACCAAGTCCTTGAGCAAAAGAAATTAGCTAGCGATAATAGGTTAAGCTATCGATATCAGAAGTGCTTCAGATATTAAACATTCAGATAGCTAGTGCTTAAGAGCAAGAGTCTGAGCTAGCATAATTGTCTATCGATAATAGGATGTCTGGAGTGTTCAAATATCCATAACAGTATCATCTAGCGATAATGGAATTAGTCATCGATAGAGAATGCCTTGAAAATATTCTAGCAGATATTCTGTCTCTATCTCCTTGAGCTAATGAAGTATCCTATCGATAATATTTGCTGCATGAGTATTTGTTTCAGCTAACAGCCTAAGTGCAGGTTTTACTCTGAAAAGTTAGCGATAGCAAAGTATGCTAGCGCTACTGAAAAGCTGCTATGAAAGTACAGGTGTTCAGATCACTCAGGCTAACCTACTCTACGCATGAACAGTCAAAGACTAGATTAAAAGCTGAATGTCCAACGGCTAAAAGTTCCCAACGTCTATTTTCTAACGGCCATATGAAGACTATTAAAAACGGCAATCTATGGAGATATAAATACAAGATTTGCTTCCAAAAAGTGACGAACGATCAACGAACAAAAACAAGAGATGAACAGAGCCTTATACAGAATCGCAAATTCCTTAGATTGAGAATGTTTGAAAAGAAGAACTAGAGAAATACATTGTTCAGATCCTTAAGCTCTAGTTGTATTTCTTCTTACACCTATTTGTACTTAAGTGTTTATCACAATCTGTTCATTGAGTGAACCCTATTATTAAGATCCTCGTCTGTTTGAGGTAGTTCCTTAGCTTGGTGCTTTGTGAACTGGGTGGTAACCTTACAGGTAGTAAGGGGGAGTATTTAGAGAGATTCTAAAACTCTGTAAAGGTTGGCAGGTGAACCTGTGTTCGTAAAACCTATGGTAGGCTTCTCTTGTGCCAGGATTAAACAAGAGGGTAGTGGAAATCTCAGGAGGAGCCTGAGGACTGGATGTAGGTCTGGGTTGACCGAACCAGGATAAATATTATGTGCTTTATCTCTTCCCTTAACTCTTACAGTCTTTCATCATATCTACATAATATATATATCTTCATGCATTTACCAAGTTTTGAATTACTCTGTAATAATCTGAAAAAGGTTGAAATTTTATCCCATCACCCAATTCACCCCCCCTCTTGGGTGACAGCCAGTACTCTCAACCACAACATTCAATTGGATAAATTAAGCTACACAATCTAGCAACCACTAAAAATCATATAGCATCACAAATCCAATAGGAAATTTGAACATACATATCATTCAATTAACATAACTCAGTGTCCAACACAAATATTTCTAAATCATAGACAATTAAGAAGGAAAATCATGTCTCAAATCCAAATATACAAAGAGAAATGCAACCACACAACTCAATACATAAGGAAAAGAGTATAAGGAAACAAATAATTCCCATATTTTGCACATTGAAGCTCAAGCCACCTTCACACCGCCAAAGCACCAAGATTCTAGCCTCTCATTGGTGAAATTTCGAGCTCAAGCACTCTCCCAAGTGTAGACATCATGGCTGGACAAAAATGGAAGGATATGAGTAAGAAATGGTGAAGGGATGGAAGGTGGAAGAGGAAAGAACCAGAAAATCAGCAAGAGAGGACGTGAAATTGAGTGGGAAGATGAAATTTTGAATGAGGAATGAAGATGGAGAAGGAAACGCTAGCAAAGGAGGCAATTGTTGGGCAGAGGAAGCTTAGGAAATGGAGGTTGGGGTGTTGGGTGCTATTTATACTCCCCTATAAACCCTAAAACACGTCTGCAGAATTGCTGTTTCGGGGCCTTGCTGTAGCCCTCGTCGTGGGAGGCCACGGCGAAGGGCAAAAAAGGTGGTAAAGTTTCTAGCCCTCGCCTTAGCTCCCCACGGCCAAGAGTGGCATTTTCGTAATTTTCTCCAAATTTGACAGATTCACTGTTTGAGCTTGTTTTTGACATTTTCAACCTATTTCTTCAATTCTCCCATGATCTATAAATGAAATAGGCCCAAGGTAGCATCAAATTTCCTTGAAAATTGGTTAATAAATAAATCATATTAATTATGACCAAATTGCCCTTGATTAGTATAAACTTCAATAAAGGAGTGCAAAAGTTAGAATTCTCCCTAATTAGGTGCAATTACTCCAAGAACATGCCATAATCCAATGGTTTTATCGAATGAAAAGTGTATAAAAATATGGTACAATCATTTCCCCCACTTAAACCTTTGTACTCCTTGACAAAGGGTACAACGCAAAGAAGAATTGTTTTAACCAAACAATTATCTCAAGCTAGCTTGAATCATGATCAAGAATATGCAAAGAAAAAATTGACAAAGAAATTAGACAAATTGATGGCAAAGAGGACTCTCAAGATAATAGTGTTTCACCCTCCTTACATCATGTGGGATTTCTTTCACACTCAACTTGCTCAAACAACAATTTGCCACAAGCTTGTAACTACTCTAACATCTCTACCAATGCATACAATCATGTATGAATCAAAAGGACTTAAAGGGTTGAAATGATGAAAAAGGCATGATGGATTGCATGTTATGGAAAGGAAAGGTTGAAATGCAAGTAAATGTCACTATTGAAGTACATAGCACATAAGAGCATAAATTCAACAATAATGATGCCACATCAAGAATTGCCTTATTCTTCAAACCTTCTTTTTCTCTTCTCTTTCTTTTTTTTCTTTCTTTATTTTTATGCACACTTTTCTATTTGCCTTTTTTTTCCTTCTCAACACATACATGGCATTAACAATAAACAAAAGTGGCTCAAACTCATGTCTTCATCACAAAATTCACATTAATGCATTACAACCAAGGAATGGCTCAAAATGGGTGAACAATGGAAAATGACATGTTGTGGGTTTGTGTTTGGGAAAATGGGTGATGAAATGAATGCCTAAATCATTTTCATGCATGAATGCAATTCTAGCTTTGATATAGAGTAGAGACAAGTTCTAGAAATTGGATGATCAAGCATGTATACACTCTTGAAATGAAAATAGGCCCAAAAATCTCACAATAGGGTTAACCTCAATTGCCAATTGAACATCTAATTGCAAGGCTAATTAACACAATGCATATGCTTGAAAATAACTCATCACTAGCTTTTTGAAAATTGAAAGGCTAAAATTCATTGTTCTTTGAATTCTTCCCATTGCTCATGAAGCTCATTGATCAAAAGGGTAAGGTCCATTCTTGCTCCAATTTTCAAAAATAGTTACCACACTAGGTTTTCACAAACAAGTTTTAAAAATGGGTAGAAAAATGCAACTAGGTCCTCCATTGCAATGAATGCGACCCTCCATCACAGTGAAAGACTAAGGAGCACAATCTACCTTGGTTTTGAAAACTACCATCTTCCAAAGAAATGTCATCACTCATCAAAGAAGGTTAGTGGAGCTCATATCCAGGTTAGCATTATCATTATCAATCAAAGAAAAATCCAAAAGGACAGAAAGTAGACAATCAACTACATGTGAGTCAAGGTCATACACGTCATCACCTAAGGAAGAAAAAGAATGAACAGAGGGTAGGGAAGAAAAATAAGCGTCATAAGTTTCAAGATCAGACATGTAATCATACGAATGCAAGCTTAACTCATGCTCCTCAATGGCATCTTCCATAGTAATGTCAATCACATTCAAGTCCATAAGAGAATAATCCTCATGAGGGTGGCGCATTGCTTCATACATGTTAAAGCTAATGTTATGCTCTCCCACCTCCATTGTGATCAAACCATTTTTCATATCAATTACCGACCCGGTGGTCCGCATGAAAGGCCTACCAAGAATGATAGTCGATTCACATGGCTCGCTAGCAGTGTCAAGAACATAAAAATCGGCGGGAAAAACTAAGTCTTTAACCTTAACAAGTTTATCCTCAAGAATACCTTGTGGATATCAAAGTGTGCGATCGACCAGTTGTAAAATAACACTTGTCTTTTTCAAACCGGTAATGCCTAAAGAAGTGAAAATCGCACTAAGCATCACATTAATGGCCGCTCCTAAATCCAACAATGTATTCGTCACCGTCAAGTTCCCTATGGTGCAAGGGATCATGAATGATCCAGGGTCTTTGCACTTGACCGGCAATTGAGGCTTGAACAAAGCCAACACACTAGGATTCAATTGAATTCTTTCATTTGGTCTAAACTTTCTTTTATTGGTGCACAACTCTTTCAAGAACTTACAATAGCTAGGCATGGATTTAACAAGCTTAAAGAAAGGCACATTCACATGCAATTTGCTAAAGAGTTCAAGCATTTAACTTTCAACAATCTCATCATGTTTCTTTTTGCTTTCAAAATAAGCTTGAGGAAAAGGGAGTTGAGAGATAGTTGTAACGTCCCAATTTTTACTAGCTTGGAAATTACATTTTATAGGCATGTGAAAGTTTAACTATTTGTTGATAATATCCCCTAAGAATTCTCATAAAACATTAAGAAGAATTAATAATAATTAAGTAGAATTTTTGCATGATAATATGATATTATTTGCTTAGAAACCCATCTAGTTTAGGGTTGGGCTTAGAAAATGGACTAGAGAAAGACCTTAGCCCATGAGAAGTGGTAATTCCCCTTGAAAGAGCTTAGGGTGGCGCCACATGTCATGAAGAAAGGAGGAATTATGTTGCAAATAATAAATAGAAAAAGGAATTGTAATATGTGTAAGCATGAAATTATATTAGAAAGAAAAAGATTATTAATGACCAATTGAAATGCATGCAAAGGAAAGAAGAAGGGGTCATCATAACAAGATAGCCAATAGGAAGACATGCAAGGAAGAAAATCAAAATTGCAAATAAAATAAAATGAGAAAGCCAATAGAATTGCATGCAAGAGGTAAAAGAAAAAGAAATAACAGAATAATTAACCAATGAAAAGACATGCAAGGGAAGATGCATGTGAGGGATGTCATCGTGTCTCATAAGAGAAGTCTCTCTTCCTTCTCCAAGTGGCCACAGGTGGTGCATGGAGGGATAGAAGAAGAGGAAAAGAGCTTAAAATAATAACTCTAATGAGCTAAAAGGGAATTTGCTAATTTGATAAAATGAGATAATAGGCTTTAGGGTTCAAATAGGCTAAGGGAGCCTCTTGCTAAGGATAAAATAATCAGTTTTAAGAAGATAGGAAATAATATAAAAGACAAGAAAAGGAAAGAAAAATGCATGAGTGGTGCAATAGTTGAGGCTAGTCTAAAATAGGATAAGTGTGCAAGAGCAATCTCAAAACTATTGGGCAATGTGTGAGGTGGCTTGGGGTGATCCTTGCCCTCATTTCCCCTATAAATAGGACCTCTTCCATCCCATTCTTCACACCAAAATTCGTAGCCCCAAAGAAAGTGAGAGAAAAAGGAGTGTTCTTGAGTATTTTTGAGTGTTCTTGGGTGTCCTTGAGGAGCCTTGAAGGTTGGGACTCCAAAAGAAGTTGTAAAGCTCTAAGGTAGTACTTACTCTCTCACATTTCCAGCATTGTTTCAATATTGTGATGTGGTATTTGGCTGCCTTGATGAATCATGTTTGAAGTGATTATGTGTTTCTTATAATGCTATGGCCATATGTTATTATTCAAGAACATAAATGCTCACATGTATAAGTTATTGGTATTGCCATATCTTGTCAAATGTTAAACTTTCATGGTTGTATGTTGAGTATTGTGCTGCTGAGATTTTCCCCAAAATCTCATCCCCAAATCTAAACCATTTTAGGAGCAAATTCATCCAAGGAGAAAGAGAAGAAGCTAGCTTAGTCAAGATGAAGATTATGCTCTTTGTTTTTGTTGTGCATCTTTGAACTCATGATAAATATGTAATATTGTTGGGATGCCTTGGATTATGTTGTTATTATGTTTCTCTTTTGAATTTATGTATGTATATGGTCATTCTTGGCCATTAAGAACAAGTTTTAATTCATGCAAATGAAATGCTGTTTTCTGGGTTCCATTTGTGCAATGTCTATTGATGAATTTATTCGAGTTAGCAAATGAATTCCTTTATCTTTGTAATGTTTATGTAAATTAATACACACGTAGGGCATTCTGGAAACCCAAAAAATAAGTAAATCAGAGTTATGTAGCTTAAATTAAAAATCACGCAAGAAGGCCAAAATTTCTGGGCTTCAAAATGAAGGCAGGTTGGGAAAATCAAATATCTGTATCACCTAGGTTGATGAATGTTATGTTTGATATTTTTCCCAGAAAGAGGACTCTTCACACTTTAATTTGAGACTTGAACCAAGTCAAAAACATTTTTCTACAATTAGTTATGAGTTTTCAAATTTGCTGGGAAAATTCCGCATTTTCAGCATTTTTCCAGAAATAGAGAAAAGTTTTAAAAGTTTGTGGTTTTGATGTTCTAAGTCCCATATGAGCTTGAATATGATTCCCAATGATTATTGAGCTTGGGAATGAGTCCTAGAAGTAGGTGTTACAATAGTTACCTCCTTGGCTAGAGGTTTGGCCAAGGTATCTCATGTGCTACACTCTCCTTTCTCATTGATACTCAATTGCTTGTTATGCTTCTTCTTCCCTTGAGGTTGTGCCTTAGGATCCTCCACCACTTTGTCCTTTTTAGTCAATACCCTCCTTTCTTGAAGTTCCTTTTCCTTAGTACTATCGGATTGCGCAAACTTCATTGGGCTCAATGGTGGGCTCCAAGTAAGGCTTTCTACTTCAATCTCTTCATCCACTAGCTCATCATCATCCTCCTCCTCACTACTTGGAAAGTGAACCCTCTTCTTGAGTGGGATGGGATTTAGCGATTTCCCACTTCTCAAAGTAACAACATTCAAATACTTGGGGTTGATGACCATATTGGATGGAGTTGGGCCACTTGCCTTGGCTTGAAGCTCATTGAAAGAGTTTGAAACCTTCATGACATAATCTTCCAAGTTAGCACTCTTAGTCACCCATTGGCTCAAACGGTTGTCTACCTTCTCAAACCTTGACTCCATACATTGCTTCATTTCATTCGCCCTAGAGTCAATGAGACCTTCCATATGGCAGAATCCCATAGTGATGGACTTGTTTAATTCCTCAAAGTCATTAGTGGGTCTGTCCCTTCTCACTGGAGCTAGTGCTTCGGAGGACTCCCCTTGGAATTACCTTGGGGGATTGCCATCTTGGCACCAACTAAACTTGGGGTTATGTCTCCACCCCTCATTGTATGTATTGGAATAAGGATCTCATCTCGGATTGTTTCCTTGCCTTAGTTGGAACATTGCATTACATTCTTCCAGCTTAGAAGGGCAATCACTTGAGAGGTGCATAGGGGATGCGCAATAATCACAAGATGGACTCACCAACTCATTACCAATTGGACCTTGTGGGGAAGATGCACCGGAGATCTTATCCAATCTAGAGTGGATTGGTTTGAAATCGGCCTCAAACCTATCCAATTGAGGGATGTACAGAGAAGTAGAATCAACCCTTTGAAGACTGCGGGTTGATCTTCTTGAACCATTATTTTCTTTGGCCAAAGCGAGCTTACGAACTAGAGGCCATGCCTCTTCAGGTGTGTAGTAAATGAATGAGCCTCCGGCGGCTACATCCAACTTGTCTTGGTCTCTTTCCCTCAACTCATCATAGAAGGTATGGGCTAATTGTTCATCGGAAATTTGGTGATGAGGGCATTTCTTCAAAAGGCTTTGGAATCTCGACCAATAATCAAAAAGAGATTCATCGGGCTCTTCAGTGATAGAATTGATCTCTTTCCTTCTTGCAGATGTTCTAATGGCCGGGTAGAACTTTTCTAGAAAGGCTTGCTTCAAGTTGCCCCAAGAGGCAAGGGCATCAGGATTGAAAGTAGGCAAACTCATGTACCATTGCTTAGCCTTGCCTTCTAGAGTAAGGTGGAACACTCTCCACATGACATCCTCCACTTGTGCTCTCACTGGTTTCATGGTGTTGCAATGTATGAAAATCTCATCCAAGTGATCATGTGGCTTATCTTCCTGCAAACCATAAAACTTAGGTAAGGATTGTATCAATAAACCTTTAATTTCATAATCAGCATTGATAGTGGGGAATGCATTCAGGAATGGGTTGTGGTCAATGTTGGTTGTGGTGGCTTCCCTAATGGTTCTTCTTCTAGGTTGCTCACCTTCATTAAACATTTCTCCTCCCCCATTACCACCTAGATTTGGCTCTACTTGGACTTCAGGAATATGGTGATCCCCCTCCATGTCTCTAGTCTCACTTTCAGTTTCTAGGTCACTCTCAATGCTTAACTCACAAGAGGATGGGTGTTCAACTATCAAGGAAGTAACTGAGGTTCCCTCTCTCTTTGTCTTTCTCAACCTAGTAAGGTGTCTCTCAATTTCTAGGTATTCAGGGTAAAGCTCTTGGTCTCTAGGGTTCCCTCGAGTCATACACAAGGCGCAGACAACAAGTGTAGACTAAGGCTCAACAAAGATGCACTTGCACGAATTCAAGGAAAAATGGATGAATGAGGATGCAAGTGAGTATGGTGTGAAGGTATGATGTAAAGTATGTGTGGTGTAATATATGTGTGAAGTGTGTATGGTAAAGTATGGTATGAAATGTGTATGCTATGTATATGAGTGTGGAAGTATGGGAAGTCAAAGTATTCACAAGTAGGTGCAAGAAAGCCCAGCAATACACCTAAGCAAGTATCTCAACTTAAGCAAGAACAAAGGGCAAGCAATATTTTTGGTATTTTCTTGTCAAACTTGATGTAATGCCAAACAAGCAACTGTTAACTAACCTAAGAATGCAAATGACCTAAATCTAATCCTAAAGACTCCCACACCTAGTCAATAGTTTCAATTAACACTTAGCTAACCAAGGGAGTCAAAAATGACTCCTCGGCAACGGCGCCATTGATTTAACCTTTGCCTAATGCGCCTTGCAGGTTAAAATCAAGATTTAATTCAAGGATTGCAATATAGGTTGCAACCCCGGGTCGTCTCACTTGAGTAGTCTTTTAACCTACCTAAAATAGCTAAATGCAATTAAAACAATAAAAGGTATTGGGGTTTTGGTTTGAAAATTCATTTACTAAAACTTTTGACAAATAGAATTACTTGTTTTTGGTATTTTAGATTAATGAGTGCAAATAGTTTGGATTAAGGGTGATTTTATAAAATGAGCTTTGGTAGTGTTTCGGTGGCTCTCAAGATTCATTAAAATTGATATTGGGAGTTAAAAGATGCACCAAGTATAATTGAAAAATCCCCAAGCAACCACTAGGGGTCCACTAGCACTGATTAATGACTAATCAAGCAACCACTTTCTTAGCCATTACTTAGGGTTAGTGTTAAGCTCCACTTGGTGTGTGTTGAAACTCGAGTTTTGAAAACCGATTCCTCTCAAGAATGTGCAACCACAACATTCAATTGGATAAATTAAGCTACACAATCTAGCAACCACTAAAAATCATATAGCATCACAAATCCAATAGGAAATTTGAACATACATATCATTCAATTAACATAACTCAATGTCCAACACAAATATTCCAAATCATAGACAATTAAGAAGGAAAATCATGTCTCAAATCCAAATATACAAAGAAAAATGCAACCACACAACTCAATACATAAGGAAAAGAGCATGAGGAAACAAATAACTCCCCTATTTCGCCCTTTGAAGCTCAAGCCACCTTCACACCACCAAAGCACCAAGATTCTAGCCTCTCATTGGTGAAATTTCGAGCTCAAGCACTTTCCCAAGTGTAGACATCATGGCTGGATGAAAATGGAAGGATATGAGTAAGAAATGGTGAAGGGATGGAAGGTGGAAGAGGAAAGAACCAGAAAATCAGCAAGAGAGGATGTGAAATTGAGTGGGAAGATGAAGATTTGAATGAGGAATGAAGATGGAGAAGGAAACACTAGCAGAGGAGATAATTTTTGGGCAGAGGAAGCTTAGAAAATGAAGGTTGTGGTGTTGGGTGCTATTTATACTCCCCCAAAAGCCCTAAAACACGTCCGCAGAATTGCTGTTTCCGGGCCTCGCCATAGCCCTCGCCCGTGGCAGGCCACGGTGAAAGGTAGAAAAGGTGGTGAAGTTTCTAGCCCTCGCCTTAGCTCCCCATGACGAGGCCCACGGCCAAGAGTGGCATTTTCGTAATTTTCTCCAAATTTGACATATTCACTTTTTGAGCATGTTTTTGACATTTTCAACCTATTTCTGCAATTCTCCATGCTCTGTAAATGGAATAGGCCCAAGGTAGCATCAAATATCCTTGAAAATTGGTTAATAAATAAATCATATTAATTATGACCAAATTGCCCTTGATTAGTATAAACTTCAATAAAGGTGTGCAAAAGTCAGAATTCACCCTAATTAGGTGCAATTACTCCAAGAACATGCCATAATCCAATGATTTTATCGATAAAAAGTGTATAAAAATATGGTGCAATCAGCAGGGAAAGTGGGAGCTGAGGGCGAGGGGAGGTGGGAGCTGAGGGCGTGAATTGAAAACCAGGGGGCGGGGTGTATGTGAGAATAAACGACGTCGTTCAGTATACCATGTAACACCCCAAATTTTAGAAAAGAGAAAATAAGGAATTATTTAAGATTTAGGAAATGTTATTAAAATATTAAAAAGCATTCAAAATAAATTTATGATGTTTTAGGTATTTTTAATAATTTTAAGACTTGTTTTATTTAAGAAACAAAAGAAGAATTAATTAGAAGATAAAACGTAATTTTGAGGAAAAATGGATAACAAGGATATAGTTGTTATTTTAGAAATGTATTTAGAAACTAAAAAGCCTTATAAATAAATTTACGAGGCCATGTATATTTTTAATAAATTTAAATAAGGGAATATTTAGAATCTTAGGATATTGGTTATTAATTAAAAAGTCTTATAAATAAATTTAGAAATTAAAGTATATCTAGAAAAATTATTTTGGGGACAGATTTAGGTCTATTTCTAAATGATAATGATAAATAAAATTATGATTTAAGAGAAAAATAGAAAATAGAAAATGAAAAAAAGACAATATCTGCCCCTAGTTGAAAATATCCTCAATTAAACAGGGAAGGGCAGGATAGTAAAATACCTGTTAAAAATAAATATCACACTCTCTTTTATTATGGACCACACACGTGTCCTGATTTATTCTCCTTTGTTCCATTTTAATTATTCCCTCTGCTTCCTCTCCCGAATCACATACACATACACATACACTTCCTCACTCATTCTCTTCTCTCTGTCTCCTCGAAGCCCAGCGGCGGCGTCAGCTTCTCCGGCGGCGATCGACGGCGATTGACGGCGGAAAACATTCAGGGAAGCTTGAAACAAGTTTAGGTAGGCTTTCTTCTTTTGTTTCCTTTCTTTTCCGTCGCGATTTTGAGCAAAAGGGGGAGTGATTCGAATTCTTTGGACGTTTTTAAAGCTTCTGAAATCATAGAAATGATGCTTGAAGCTTGTTCTTGATGTTTTGGGTGTTGATTTTGGGGATTAAAGTCGAATAGGTTGAAATTTCTCAGAAAATCCTTCCCCTGTTACTGTTCACGCGACGGCAATTTGGGATTTCTGGGGGTTTGTTGCTTTGAAGTTCAATTAATCTTGTTTATGAGTGATTTTAAGTATGTTTAGCTCCTTGTATGTGGACTAATGAAGATTAAGGAACTTTTGAAGCATTTCTTGCCTCCCCTGTTTCTGCGGATTCGTTGGGCCAAGAAGGGAGAATTTTTTTAAATAATATATATACACGAATTGGAAACTGGAATGAGCATGTTGGATATGTGCTTTGATGAATTTTCGGATGGTTGGATTGTTGTTATTGTTCTTCTCTATTTTCTGTGTGTGGCCGACTGATTCAAGAGGAAACAAAATTCTTGGACATAATGTACTTATAATCACAAGCATTCTGAATGTGTAGTGATGAAATTTGTAATAGGTGGATTGTTGTTTCTCTTCTTGTTTCTGTCCTGTTCGGCCAGGAAGGATTAAATGGCCATTGATGTTCTGTTTTGCTCTGGGAGATGGATTGAAATTTTCCTACTTGTAGTTGATCAATATATGGTTGTCAACTGTGCAATTCTTGGCTTTCTTGATGCTTTGGCTGACTGGACTGGTTAAGGAAAGAAGGAAAAAAATAATACAATGATGATTAATTGAACAAGAAATAGGAAATAATTGTGGATGATTGTTATGGTTTAGGTTCTAGAATTCTGATTGCTACTGAGACTAAATTAAATGGCTGTTTGTGTTGGAGTAATTTAAATGCTCCCTAAATATATTGGATTACCATTGTTTTGCTGGATTCTAAAATAATGTTGATGATAACAAGTATGGTAATGATTTTATGTTTTTGTTGGTATTGTTGGCTGCTGGCTGCTGGCTCAATGGTAGGAAAGAGTAATTGTGACATTAATTCAATAGGAATTAAGTTAAGGAATGGGGAAAATTGAATTGGTTGTTATTTGATTTTGTGGAGTGCTAGTTCAATTATAATTGGATTGAATTTCTGGATTTGTTGGCTTGGCATTGATATTTGTTAGGTTGAATTAATGCTAGATTGAATTAGTGCTATAATTAAAGAAGAGATGAATGGGAATTGGATGAATCATATATATGGTAAAGAGTTGAGGTCTTTTAAAATATTGTTTCAGGAATTTAAATTAAGATAGGACTAATTAGTTAGAAGTGAATTCCCTATTTTAATATGTTTGTATGGTATTTATTGGATTAAACTAGAGTTAAGGTTGGATTTGGAATTAAGATAGGATTTATTAGATAGAAGGAAATTGATTAGTAATTTATTGTTTGGAAGTCCAAGTCAATATGTTAAGTTGGTTATGATTAATTGGAGATAAGTTAAGAAGTTATAAGTTGATCTGGGAACTTAATTCATTTCTTAAGAATTTCCAAGGATTAGGAAAGCTTCAAGTTGAATGTAAAGACTAACAAGTGGTAGTGAATATGAGTTCATTGAATTATGAATTGATCAATAAGGAAGATTAATTAATTTGAAATAATAGAGGTACTTTTGTGCTTATGTTTGTGTGGTGTGTATATTAATATGTTTTGTGCAACATTTATAGATAATAATGTGGTTAGCCATTAAGTTAAGAATTTAGATTTTTACTATATTAGAAATAAGACGGGTAGTACCCTAGGAACGTGAGAGACGTTTAATTACTATGCATAAGTATAGATATTAACGTATTATTTTATATTATAAATGTTTATAGGACTGAATAGTAGGGTTGAATTCCCAGAATACGGTGAAAAGCATAAGTACAGTAAAGAGTAAGCTAAGGATACAGGTAGCAGTTTATTTCATATAATATTTAATTACAGCGCATTACATGCATAAATTTCATAATATCTGTAGCAATGGTAATTTTATTCCTTAGAGGTTATGAGGGGAGTACTCCAAGGCTTAGGTGGGTCGCTCCCCCTTTGCCAGAAGTTATGAAATCCTGTTACAGGTAGAGGTACCACCACTATTTAATGAATATATCGTTAATAGTGGTTGGTAGAGGTTATAAGGATAAAGATTATTCATATTGTGAGGATTTATGATTTATTATGCATGAACTCATATGAAAGAAACTGCTATTGGGATTACCAATCTCACCCCCATCCCCAAACATTTTCAGTAACGCAGGTTTGGAAGAATTTAGCTGGGAGATAGTGAGATGATTAAGATGAGGCAGGAATGCTAGAAGAAGACTAGATGAAGAAATTAAGTTTTATAATTTGAAAAGTAAGATTATTGTATATGATGTAAAATTAAATTATCAGTAGAAAGTATAAAAATTAGAATTGTATAATTTATTAACAGATTTAAATTTTCTCAAGTATTATGCATTAAGAATAGTTACCCCGAGAGGGTTAGCGTACTTTTAATTGTTTTAGTAACCACTTTATTTTATAAAGAGTTTTAAGTTATTTCAATTTGTCTGAAAAGCCCATTCCAACCAACAGAGGGTTGGTCTAATGTTTTAAAAGAACAGTTTAAATTTTTACGTATTTTTGGGCTTCTGACATTAGAAAGTGGTTATAATTCAATTAAAAGGCAATAATATAGTAGTAAAAGTCCAGACGTTACATACCACGTCACATATAACAAATATGTGTCGTTGTTTCAGGAAACGACGTCACACATTTTATATGTGTGACGTCGCATCACACATAAAAATGTGTGACGTCGTTTCCTGAAACGACGTCACATATTACCAAATTATGTGACGTCGTTTCTCCCCCCGTTTTAAACTTAATTACAAAAATGCCACCATGTTTTTTTCTATGTCAATTTTTTATTTAACTGACATTAATTAGTGAAATGGAAAGGGTTTTTTGTAGTAGTGGAAACAAGAGGTGTAACAGGTGTTGGATATGCTTAGTTTTGATGATGTCAAATATAGAGTTAAAAGTAGGAAGCAAAAAGTATGTATAAAGTGTTTATCTCCTACTGTCTATGATATTATGTTTGCTATATGTTTACTGTGATTGAAAGCATGCATACATGATCACATAACATGTCCATAGGCTCAGATTGCATACATAACAGCATGTAACTTAGTCTGGAATAAACTGAGATAAGAATCATAATCATAATGGCTAAGTAAAAGAGTGTAGGTTACCTCAGCAATGAATAAGTAAAATCTAATAGGTAACAAATTCTCTATCGCTGATCATTGAACTAAAAGAATATGCTAGCTATAGCATGATTTGCTGTCCATAGCATGACTTGCTATCCATAGCATCATTAGCAAGATTTGCTAGCGATAGCATGATTTGCTATCTATAGCATGATTTGCTATCTATAGAGTCTTTATCATTGAGCTAATGGACTAAGCTTGCGATAACATCTGCTGTGCATTATATGATTATCTGTTTAAGCTAAGTACTGGAATTACACTATGAAGCTAGCGATAGCTTTGTTAGCTATCGATAGCACAATATGTGCTGAGCTAATACATTGTTTCTAAAGTGCAGATTTTACATTGTCAAGCTAGCGATAGCAAAGGGAGCTAGCGCTAGTGAGAAAGCTGACAGCAAGTACAGGAGTAGGTAGCAGCAGGTTACCGTTACTCAGAGTCTCCATCTCTCTTAGCCAAAGCACGAGAAGAAAGAAATACTCAAACGGCTAGTTCTCCAAGTCTCCAACGGATAGAAATTCATCAAAACATATATAAAGACTTGAAGACATCAAAGAGACATAGCGATCAACAAAAATAGATGCACACACGATGAATATACGCTAACAACAATGAAAACAGAGGCTCTGCACAGAATATTAGTTATATATCAGTGAGCCCAGAAATGATGGTTTGAGCGCATTAGAAAAGAAGAGTATGAGCACACATTGTTCAGATTATTAAGCTCTGATTTGTATTTCATCATACATCTTTTGTACTTCAGTGATTATCACAATCTGTTCATTTAGTGAACTTATTACTTTGATAAAATACTCTATTGTTTGAGGCTGTTCTAAAGCTTGGTGCTTTAAGAACAGGGTTATAACCATACGGGTAGTAAGGGGGAGTGTTTAGAAGGTTTCTAAAACTCTGTAAAGGTTGGCTGGTGATCCCGTGTTCGTAAAACCAGTGGATAAGGTTGACAGGTGAACCTGTGTTCGTAAAACCTGTGGTAGGCTTCTCTTGTGCCCGGTTTAAACAAGATAGTGGAAAATCTCAGGTGGAGCCTGAGGACTGGATGTAGGTCTGGGTTGACCGAACCAGGATAAATCTTGTGTGCATTATCTCTTCCCTTAAGTCTCTTATATTTCCAGTATATCGATTGTGCATTTAACAAGTTTTTAACGATAACCTTCATTGGGGTTCAGAAAAGAAAAGAATTTCAAAAGAATATAAGATTTTATCCCATCACCCAATTCACCCCCTGATTGCACCTAATTATTTTATATTTTGACCCACTAATTATAGTAAATTAGCACTTGTCCTAGGCTAATACATGGCAATTCAGGCACTTTTACACTTATAATTCCAATACATTGAGTTAATTGCATTTTAGTGCTTAAATGAGAATTTTAAGGTTTAAACTCATGTATTTCTTATTTTTGGACTTGGGATATTACAATTTGTGGTTGAATTTGTCATTGTAGGAAGTCTTGATAAAGATGGACCCGAATTCCAGAAATTACAATTTAGTGCTCGAATTTCAGAAATTACACCTAGGTCCCGCTGCACTGCATATCTCAGTTGGGCAAGGACAAATTGGGAAATTTGGGAGATTAAAGGAGGGCAAAGATGGAATAAAAATTGTTGGGTTCATTTCTATATTTTTTTAAATAGAGATTAAATGAGTAAGGGTCCCGTTTGGAAGCTTATTTGGGTATCCAGCAAAAACCCTTAGATTTAGGGCTTAATTTCCCTCAACCAAACAGCCCCTAAGCTCCTTATATAATTGATTTCTGCCCAGACCCGAGGAGGAGAGACGAACAGCCACCATTCACACAAGCTCCACCATCATTCCTCTTGCTTTCTTCACGCCATTTCACCTTCATCTCCTCACGCCAATTTTCATCACCATCCTCCATCTCCATCTCCTCCTCAAGGCTACGGATTTCCACTCCCACAGCCCCATCTTCAAGCCATATTTCAGTAAGCAGACACACCTTCAATCATTCATCATCTTCCTTCACCACAATTCACGCATACACCAATTTTCACACCACCCATTCCATTTCCTATTCATTTCCACCACCTCATTTCCTTCTTCCATGGCCAACAAATTCGTGAAGCTTCTTGAAGTGGTGTGTAACGAGATGTGTGGCTAAAGCATTTGGGGATTCTTGGTGGATAGAGCAACCGGAGCTTCAATGGTCTTCTAGGGGAGTGTTTAGTGTTTTTCCTATGTCTAATGGCACATTTATGTTCAAGTTCCTTTGATTTGTATGTATGTGTGTTGATTGGAATATGGTACACTATGGATTTATATTATTTGTGATAGTTTTTCAATGGGTTATGTATGTAATTTAGCGATTGCTTTTATGTGCATAAACCTTAGTGTTAATTGCTTGGCATAATACAATTGATGTGGTAGCATTGATTATCTACTTTGGATTCTTAGTTTGGATTAATGCATTTGTTTGTTACATCTAGCATTAGACACTAAATCCATTCTTGAAGGGTCAAATTACACCTTCGAGAGGAGACTCATTGTGTGTTGTCAAGAGTTTTCACTACCAAGCGGTTTTCTAACAATTGCTTAGTTTACCAATTGTGCAAGCGATGCGCCGAATCAATTGATAACTAAGTCAATTTGGACTTAGGCGATTGCCTTTGGTTTTTACACTTGGACTTGGATTTTTACTCCCAATTTAATTAAGAAGCTAGGAAGGTTGCTAAGTTCCATCAAGAGGCCCCACTTCCATCAAAAGAGTTTTCAAACCATTTATTTGCTTTCTAAAATCTAAAAAGCCAAAAACAAGTCTTCTTTGCATTTCTACAATTGAAAAATACTAAAAAGATCATTTCAATGACAAAACCCTTGTTTTATAGCTTTCTTTGCATCTAGTTTAGTTTAGGCATTCATAATAAATTGACTCCTTGTGATACGACCATAGGTTGCACCACTTTGTTGCAATCCTTGGTATAATTTTTCTTGCATTTAACCCCCAAGGCGTTTACGGAACCGGTTAAATCACCCCCCCTCTTGGGTGACAGCCAGCACTCTCATTTGGTATCAGAGCAGGTCACTTGTTTAAAGGATCCAACGATCTCAAGTGAAAAGATCATGGCTGATTTTGGGTATAATATGTTTACTGAAGGTTTTGATCATACCATTCCACCTCTTCTTGAAAATATTGATTTTATGTTTTGGAAAGCTAGGATGAAATGCTTTATAAAATCATTTGATTACCATTTGTGGAATGTTCTTATAAATGATTTTGATTTCAAACGAAGAATGGATTGGACTGAGAAAGAAAAGAAAATGTTTTCTCTAAACATTAAAGCAATGCAAATTCTGCATAAATGCTTAACTGAAAATGATTTTCAGAAAATCAGACTTTGCTCTAGTGCTAAAGAAATTTGGGATTCTCTGGAGTTTATATATACCTCTGATCATCTTGTTGAAGTTGAAAGTGTTGACAGCTCATCTGAATTTCAAAGTTGCATATCTATGGTTGATGAGCAATTGGAAGCTGAGACTGAAGAAGGAGAGATCACAGAGCCCTTCCAAGATTTAGTCAACACAGAAGGACAAGAGGAAGGTGACTGTCAAGAGCTCTACATGAACGAATCTGCAAAATCATCCTCTGGAGCTCAAGATGCATCTATGGTATACAGTTCCAATCCCTGTGTTTTTGAGAAAAACAATTTTGATCTGCATAAAACTGATTTACAACCTATCACAGATCATATTTCAACGATTGAAAATGTATTAAATCATGCTGGAAAACATTTTGGGAAGAAAGATCATTTGAATGAAAACAGTTTGTGTTCCTCTGGCCATCACAATAATTGCATAAAATCTCATGTTGCACATCATTCTATTATATGCCATTATTGTGGAAAATCTGGTCATATTTCTCACACATGTTATATTAGAAGAAATTTAAATGTTAGAAATAAATTTATTTGGGTTCCAAAAGGACATGTAAGGTCCAAGGCTAATAATGAAGGACCCAAATATAAATGGGTACCAAAATGTCCATCTAGTACTTTATCTGTGCAGATTAGCTCTAAAAGAAATGGACATCATGGTACAAAGGCGACAAAGAAGAATCCAAGAGTTTCTCATACTTCAAGGAAAAGATTCACAGAATCTACATACAGAAGGAGAACTCATGGAAAAGCCATTGCTGCAATTGTTGGTACAAATCATAAGAAGCAGTGGACAGCAACAAGAAGAGCAAGTTCTACCTCAAGAATGAGCTACCACAAAGTACCATTCAATTACCTTGAGGAGAACAAGAGAAATAGAATTCCTCATACATCAAGAAGAAGATTTTTGAATTCTGTCTCTCATGAGAGAACGTGGCTACCCAAGCACAAGCTTATTAGACCCTTTTGGGTGAGCCAAAGCAATCCTCCAAGTACCTAAGGTAGAGGTAAACAAGGGTAAAATCTCCTACACTATTATCAGTAACATTTATTGAGATTTTACACTTTGCAACCTTAGGGATGAACATTGAATTCTGGATTTAAAGACAATTGCAAAATGCTTACAATGTTTATAGGATAGCTTTATATATACATGCATATTGATTTGAAAAAGAATATATTTATATATATCTTTGTGCATGCAGTCATGATTAATTCACTATGCTCAGCTATCTCAAATTGATTACATTTTTTTAGCATGTGAATTATGATGTGAATACCTACGAACTAACCATGAGCAGATCCATATGAATTTGGATACTGAAGAAAAGAAAAGAATTATAGTTCTGTAGGTAACAAGGAGAGAAAGCTTCAAGACTATGATCTATATGGAAATTTACTCAAGTCTTGATGAGCTGAACTTCATGCTTGGATTTTGGTGTTGAACCTGTAAAAGAAAATATCAACATTATTCTGTTTAAATCAAGCTACTGCATGGGCAAGCTCAGACTGACCAATCAATAAGTGAAGTTCACTATCGCTAGCATATGCTGGACAAGAGCCAAGATTGAGCTGATTGCCATCAAAAGCACTATCGATAACAAGGTCAGTTATCGATAGTTGGAAAGAGAAGTGATGAGCCTGTCCGAGACTGTGGGATCATGCCTGCTAGCGATAGCCACTCTTATTACCGATAGCAAGCTTCTGCCTAGACAAGTGCAGTTATGGTGCTATCATTCTTATCTTATCTTGAATGAATATAATTTTGTTTGGATAATGAATACTTGTCTCCCATCTCATTAGCAATCAATCTTTTACTGTCATGAAATATCTGTCAGATTGCTATATGACTGAAAAAGTTGAAATTGTGCATAGTTTATCTTTTGTGGAATTTATAAAATGCACAATTCAAATTTGTTTAGATTTCAACTCAGCATGTTTATAAAATTGCATTTTGAAAAATATGTTCACCTCAATTGCATTTGAACTATCTTTGAAAAATGATTTTACACTTTAAATCTGCATCTCATTTATACTTCATGATATCTTAAACCAATGCTGAGAAAGTTATTTATCAAATGTCTTTTATGCTTTATATGGAAAATATTTTTATTTGAATTTATACATAAAAGCATAAGCAAATTATTTCAAACCTTATCCTGAGTTTTCTATACTTTTGCCAAAAAAAAATGAATCATACTAATGATTTCAAAACAAGCTTGTATTTTGAGTATGATTCTACATGTTATGAAAAAGGATTAAAGGCTATCATTGATTAAGCAAATCTTAAATGAGCATTTATATCCCTCACCCTTTATAATTGATAAATATCATTTTGGGAAGATTTTGCCACTTGCTATTAATTGGATTTATTTGCATAAGATTTAAGAGCTTTTGCAACTAATATTATGAGGACCCAAGGATGGGTACCAAGTTGCCTGACACAGGTTGCAGCTCTTATTAGCGATAGCAAGTAGTCTTCTTGGTGCTCAGCCATCGATAGCTTCATGGTCCATCAATTGAACGAGAAGCAGCTATCGATTGCAGTCATACTATCGATAGTCTAGAAGATCCAGCTTCATAGCCTATCGATAGAACATGGTTTTTGGTTTGTTTTTATCCACTATATCTCTGAGCTGTTTTGATATTTGTTTTCTGCTCTGTGTTATCACTATGCTCTCTGCAAATGATTTGTCTTAAAATTTATAAATTAATCTCATATGCACTGAGATTTTGAAAATTTATTTTGGTGTTTGAATTTAGTTGTCACCACTTGGCAAGCTTGATTTTAAAATTGCATATCAGAGTCTGTTCAAAATAGATGCCCATTTGGTGTCAGATTTTGCCATCAGTATTTTGCTTATATACGACTCAACTTGACATATTTGTACCTGGAAAAATGGACAAATCAATTTCAATATTTCAAATACCTCAACTCAGATTTCTTGATTTTTGTTTATACTGACATTGCAATCTTGTTTCTACAAGTTAATTCATTTCAAATTTGATTGCAACGTCCAGAAATCTGTGACTGAATTTTATTTTGATTTTGTTGACAAATCCTGAACACAAATTTCTTTGGTTCATCAGTAGCTAATTCTGGCTTTCTGCTTCATTCATATTTTTGAAACTGGTGACTCAAAGTTTTATTCTAATAGTAGCCTTCACTTATGCATCCTTGCTTGTTATGTGCTTAAATCTAACTAGATCTGATTTACATGCTTAAAATATGATTTGAATATGGCTATGAATGCGTAAATCTGATCATGTCATAAAAAGACTTATGTTGATATCTTGCTGTCAGATTTGCCGCTTGATCTTAATCTACTATATCCTGTTTGACTGGAATAATTGAATGCATAGATTAAGGGGGAGCTTCAAATTTAACATGTGTATATCTTAAAGCTCATCTCCTTTGATGATAAAGATGATTCCTCGTATAGATTCCTTTCATGATCTCAATATGATGTTATCTTACATTAAGGTTTTTTTACATTTGGTATCAATTTTTGATAATCCTTGATTATATTAACCCTTCTCCTTGCAAGAAAGATAAACATTTATGACAGGAGAAATCAGTCTGGGAAAGAGCATCCCTCAATATTCCACACGGACACATCATCAACTCTGAGGATTGATGCAGAAGCACAATGAACTACTAATCGGCTCAATACCAGCTTATCAGATACATCAGAACAAGAGAAGAAGGCACTAGGCTTCATGGATCAATCAATTCATCTTGCCAAATATAAATGAGCATTTCTAAACTCTTTTTCAATTTTCATTTAAAGTTTTCTGTGATAAATTTGTATTGTCAATATGTATGCCTTATTTGAACATCTTGCATATCTATGGCAAAACTTCAGAAAACATAGAGTCAATATTTTTACTTTTGGTATCTTTCAAGAACTTTATTGTTTTCCATAAACTTTTGATATCCCTTACATTTGATCAAAATTTTTGTTACATTGGGGAGCGAAAAGCTTTGTTACAAACTTTTTGCTGATGTCAAATAGGGGGAGAAGAAAGGCATGAAAAATATACCAAATAGGGGCAAAGAAAGGCATGATAAATATACTATATCTATGTTCCCACTATGTTAACATTATCATTCGTTATCATACATATTTTTCATGATAGATTTGCCATCATCAAAAAGGGGGAGATTGTTGGATATGCTTAGTTTTGATGATGTCAAATATAGAGTTAAAAGTAGGAAGCAAAAAGTATGTATAAAGTGTTTATCTCCTACTGTCTATGATATTATGTTTGCTATATGTTTACTGTGATTGAAAGCATGCATACATGATCACATAACATGTCCATAGGCTCAGATTGCATACATAACAGCATGTAACTTAGTCTGGAATAAACTGAGATAAGAATCATAATCATAATGGCTAAGTAAAAGAGTGTAGGTTACCTCAGCAATGAATAAGTAAAATCTAATAGGTAACAAATTCTCTATAGCTGATCATTGAACTAAAAGAATATGCTAGCCATAGCATGACTTGCTATCCATAGCATCATTTGCTATCTATAGCAAGATTTGCTAGCGATAGCAAGATTTGCTATCCATAGCAAGATTTGCTATCCATAGTATGACTTGCTATCCATAGCAAGACTTGCTAGCGATAGCAAGATTTGCTATCCATAGCACGATTTGCTAGCGATAGCATGATTTGCTATCCATAGCAAGATTTGCTAGCGATAGCAAGATTTGCTATCCATAGCACGATTTGCTAGCGATAGCATGATTTGCTATCTATAGCATGATTTGCTATCTATAGAGTCTTTATCATTGAGCTAATGGACTAAGCTTGCGATAACATCTGCTGTGCATTATATGATTATCTGTTTAAGCTAAGTACTGGAATTACACTATGAAGGTAGCGATAGCTTTGTTAGCTATCGATAGCACAATATGTGCTGAGCTAATACATTGTTTCTAAAGTGCAGATTTTACACTGTCAAGCTAGCGATAGCAAAGGGAGCTAGCGCTAGTGAAAAAGCTGACAGCAAGTACAGGAGTAGGTAGCAGCAGGTTACCGTTACTCAGAGTCTCCATCTCTCTTAGCCAAAGCACGAGAAGAAAGAAATACTCAAACGGCTAGTTCTCCAAGTCTCCAACGGATAGAAATTCATCAAAACATATATAAAGACTTGAAGACATCAAAGAGACATAGCGATCAACAAAAATAGACGCACACACGATGAATATACGCTAACAACAATGAAAACAGAGGCTCTGCACAGAATATTAGTTATATATCAGTGAGCCCAGAAATGATGGTTTGAGCGCATTAGAAAAGAAGAGTATGAGCACACATTGTTCAGATTATTAAGCTCTGATTTGTATTTCATCATACATCTTTTGTACTTCAGTGATTATCACAATCTGTTCATTTAGTGAACTTATTACTTTGATAAAATACTCTATTGTTTGAGGCTGTTCTAAAGCTTGGTGCTTTAAGAACAGGGTTATAACCTTACGGGTAGTAAGGGGGAGTGTTTAGAAGGTTTCTAAAACTCTGTAAAGGTTTGCTAGTGATCCCGTGTTCGTAAAACCAGTGGATAAGGTTGACAGGTGAACCTGTGTTCGTAAAACCTGTGGTAGGCTTCTCTTGTGCCCGGTTTAAACAAGATAGTGGAAAATCTCAGGTGGAGCCTGAGGACTGGATGTAGGTCTGGGTTGACCGAACCAGGATAAATCTTCTGTGCATTATCTCTTCCCTTAACTCTCTTATATTTCCAGTATATCGATTGTGCATTTAACAAGTTTTTAACGATAACCTTCATTGGGGTTCAGAAAAGAAAAGAATTTCAAAAGAATATAAGATTTTATCCCATCACCCAATTCACCCCCCCTCTTGGGTGACAGCCAGCACTCTCAACAGGAATAAATTATTGATGCAAAAAATTCTAAAGTTTAGGATTGGAATATGGATAAACTTTAAGGAGGCTAAAATAATGCTCAATACTAAAGAGATAGTATCAGATCAACGTGAGAAGAAATTTCAAATTTAGAAATTTGCACTTCTTAACTCCGGATCATGGTGAAATTCAGGAATAAAATACACCTCAAATATGACTTGAAAGCCCAATTTAGGGGAAAAGAGTATCCTAAGCCTACTCCAACCACCAACGTTGAATCAATAAAAGAGTTTAGAGCAAGGACTAAATGTTGCTATGAAGAAACATATATAAATTGCATAAGACATTTGGAATATCTCTTTGAGAATATATAGAAACTCTAAGAAATTACTAAAACAATATAGCACAACTTCTATCATGTCACTTAGGAATATGAGATTTCTAAATCCTTGCTGAATAAAGGTTACTGAGAACCTATCAGATTTGTTTTTGGGAAGTAAAGAGACTTACCCTTTTATTTTTTATGCTATATTAATTAACTTCTTAAAATCACAAGAACATAGTAGAAATCAAGAAACTCTTAAGTCACTCAAATAAGAATTTAATAAGACATTATGAAAATAATGTAAGGAGAGACATGAAGAAGTAAATGGCAAATACTCTTAGTAAGTGGGAGTTCTTAGAAAGCAAGTCTTCTAAGAATTTTCATACACTAAACCTTAGTGGAAGCTCTTGGAAAATGATTCTTTTAAGAGTGTCGTATGCTCTATCTTAGTGGAAGATCTTAGAAAATAAGCCTTTTAGGAGTTTCATATGCTTTAACTATGTGGGAGCCAATGCCAAATACTCTATCTAGGTGGGAGCTAATGACATTGCTTTGTCTAAGTGGGAGGTTTTAGAAACTGAGCCTTCTAAAAGACATAATTGAGCGTATTTTAGAAAGTACTTCCATGAAGTTCTTGATAGATGATAATATTATTACTGGAATCTATGTGATGGGAGGTACAAACGTATTCTCCTGATCAAATAATACAAGTACTTGATATTGTATACTTTAATGTGCTACTAATAGGTAAGTTCTTGGATCAAATCATATTATGAAAAACTAGATAAGTGGGATGATTTGAAGTAATAAAGCCAAGAAAGGCTACTAAGAACAATACTACTACTATAAAATTAATGGGGACAAATGTGTTATATGATAATTGAAAATGTCTCCTATAATTAAATACATGTTGTCATATCATTGACAAGTGTCATGATAAACCTAAAGTTGAAAAGTCAGCTTAACCTATAAGAGAACATGAGACCTACATGGGTAAAAAAGGGGAAATGTTATAGCATAAACCACCATATAGAGTGCAAAAAGGATAGAAATCCAACAACAAAAAGCCATGTGGAATGTGTAAAAGGAAAAAGTTTCGTAAAATTTCCATTATACACATTGAAAAAGGTTGTCAATTAAGTTTGACACATATAACCTAAGGCTTAACGCCTGATTGTACCATATTTTTATACACTTTTCATAGCTAAAATCATTAGATTATTGCATGTTCTTGGGGTAATTGCACCTAATTAGGTTAATTTCTGACTTTTGCACACTTTCAAGAACATTTTGATGCTACCTTAGGTCCATTTTATGTGTAGATCATGGAAGGAACACACCCAATGGAAGGGCCAAGTTGCAGAGAAGAATGCTGGACGGAAACAAAGTAGAAGATGGAACTAAACGGAGGGAAGAATTGATCTCTACTCTCCGCGAGCTCACCACAGCGAGCTCACAGCTCCAGAACTCCAAAATTGGTGCTAACTCGCTGTGAGCTCGCACCGGCGAGCGGGACGCATCAGCAACGCGCTGTTACGAATTCTAGGGTTCCTATGAGGTTATAAATAGTTCCTAACCCCCGAAAATCACCTCTCAAAGCCTCCAAACACGAAAATACTTCAGTTCTTCTAGGGTTCCATCATCTACCATCATTCTCCACTCAAATCCTCTCATCCCCACTCATTTCCATCTCAAATTTCACTGGTTTTCTTGTTCTTTCCCTTTTCACCTCACTTTTCCTTCTATCTTCTTCATTCATGGAGGCTATCATTATGGGTCCTCTTGGGCATGAATTTGAAGACATGAGAGGCTATAATCTTGGTGCTTTGGTGGTGTGAAGGTGGCTTGAGCTTCAATCGGGGAAATAGGGGAGTTATTTGTTTTCTCACGCTCTTTTCCTTATGTATTGAGTCTTGTGGTTGCATTTCTCTTTGTATATTTGGATTTGAGACATGATTTCCTTTTCAAGTTGTTTATGAATTGGAACACTTGTGTTGGATATTGAGTTATGTTAATTGAATGATATGTATGCTTAAATTTCCTATTGGATTTATGAATGCTATATGATTTTTAGTGGTTGCTAGATTGTGTAGTTTAATTTGTCCAATTGAATGATGTGGTTGTACATGCTTGAGAGGAATAAATTTTCAAAACCCAAGTTCCAACACACACCAAGTGGAGCTTAACACTAACCCTAAGTAATAGCTATGAAAGTGGTTGCTTGAGTAGTTATTAATTAGGGCTAGTGGACCCCTAGTGGTTGCTTGGGGATTTTTTTAATTATACTTGGTGAATCTTTAACTCCCAATATCAATTTTAAATGAAGCGTGAGAGCCACTGTAACACTACGAAAGCCCATTTTATAAATTCCCCTTAATCCAAACTCTTTTTACTCATTAATAAAAAATTACCAAAAACAAGTCTTTAAATTTTCACTACTTTTGTCAAATGACCTTTTCAAACAAAAACTCCATATCTTTTATTGTTTTAATTGCATTTAGTTAAGTTAGGTAGTTTAGAAAGACTCCTCAAGTGAAACGACCCGGGGGTGCAACCTATATTGCAATCTTTGGATTAATTTTGATTTTAACCCCCAAGGCGCATTTAGGCAAAGGTTAAATCAACGCCTTTAATGAGACAACATCTACATGAGAGAACCACCAAGACAAGGAGATTGAAGGAAGTTAATTGTTTATTGTTGAATGAACAATGCGTGCAAGTTGTTTGTAAGGGCGATCTTTTCCATAAGGGACCACATGAAATTCAATTTGAAACAAAGAGAAACTTGGTTACTTTACAATGGTGTATCAAAGTACTTGGAGCTTGAACATTAATGTCTAAAGGTATGCTAGCTCTTTGGGCAAGCTTACCAGCAGAGGATGCATTTCCTATTAGAAAATAAGCCATTTTGAGATGGATTTTTCTGTTAATAGTGAGCAGAAAAAGACTCAAGCTCCATATACCAAAAGAATAAGGATAAAAAAATCCTTTATTAAATGTTGCTAGTTATCAAATTTTAAGCAAGAGGCTTTATATATTTTCAACAATGTGAGGATTGAGGTGAAAGGCTTTAGAGCCTACAAGTCCATTTTTTTATTGAAATACAGCATTAATTCTCTATGATATGATTCATGCACCAGACTTATGGATTCTAAGTGAACTATCTTGACTTTCTTGACGAAATCAATTGTTTGTGTTCTAGCCTTCCTCGAGATTTCTTTGTTTTTTGACATTGTTGGTAATCTGTGTACTTGACTGCTTTACCATTCTAATTCAAGTATCGATTTGATTACATGTCATATTAGGGAATGATATATAAATTGAATTAGCATTGTCAAGAATGCTATGTTCATTATCCACAAGGAAATATCCTCAAGCGGATTTTTCTAGTAGGTGAAACAACAAGAAAAAGTTTGTCAATAAGGGAACTAAGATAGAGAAAATATTTCATTTCTTCCATCTGATTATATATGGTCCAATGAATGTGAGGGCATGACACGGAGTTTAGATTTACTTTGTTGATGGTTACTCACATAATTATCATTACTTTATTTCACACAAGTTTTAAGTTCAAGCACTTTAGACGATAACTGAATAAATTTGAAATTCAAATGCATATAGAATTTAAGGATTCTATGTAATAATAGGGGTTGCTCTTGACCAATTCCAATGAGCTTCGTGAACAGAAAGGGATATTTATTCAGTTAAATGATCTATCTGTTAGAAATCATAAGTTTTGATGAAGACTGGACATTATAGATAACATAAGTAAAATGAACAGATAGCATATAACTTAGTCTGAAAGGAATTGATATAAGAATCAATGTATATGTCTGAAGAAAAGTATAAGGTATCTGAATGTTGGTCCAGTCCTATAGATAACAGATAATCTATCGCTAGACTAAAAGCCGATCGCTAGTAAATGAAGAAACAAGGATAAAACTAGGTAATGAAGTCTTGGCAAATAAATTGAAAGAAAATGACTCTATCGCTAAGACCTCATAAGGAACAGCTAGAAGAAATTACAGCATGATCACCAGTGATAAAATGATGAGTTTTCGATAGCAGATGGTTGGTAAGAAACAAAGTCTGAACAAATGAAATTCACTAGCGCTAATATAGACTCTAGCGATATCACAAATAGCTAGAGATAGTAAAAACACTTAGACATTCAGATAAGTTGCTATGTAGAGCTAATAACAACCCAATCAATAACAAAGCTGCTAGCGATAATGAGTTTAGCTATCGATAGTAAAATCTCTTGCTGAAATAACTATAGCATTCTGATAGCTAATATACTATCTGTATACACTGAGATAATGAGTCCTTCTAGCGATAACATCTACTGTGCTTCACATGAATATTTGTTTAGCTCACAAGCTGAGTGTAGGACTCACTCTATGAAGCTAGCGATAGCATGAGATGTTAGCGCTACTGAAAAAGCTGCTACACAAGTACAATGTTGCAGGTAGTTGGTAAACACAACCTTTCTCTCATAGCTCATCTTCTGCAAGAATTAAATGAAGTAAGAGAAGATAGATGACTAAGATCAGCATTAAATGCCAACGGCTAGGAGCTTCCAACAACAATAGTCAAACGGACTCAAAGCTGAAAGTTTCAAGGAAGACAAAGACGACATATAAAAGCCAAAGCTCGAACATTAATGATGTAGAGAACAAAAACTGTGAACATTCATTGATTATCTTTACCTACCTTTAGTTCAAAGCTTTATTATTCTAAAAGAGTTCATTTGTGTAACACCTACTTCTAGGACTCATTCCCAAGCCTAATAATCTTTGGGAATCATATTCAAGCTCATATGGGACTTAGAACATCAAAACCACAAACTTTCAAAACTTTTCTTTATTTCTAGAAAAATGCTGAAAATGCGAAAGATACAAACTTTATACTTAGCCATGTGCCTTCTAAAGTGGTCACGTCCAATCCACATGAATTATGGTCAAAGCGCAAATCAAGTTTTAAGTTCATGCATACCCATAATGGTTGGTTTTACATTTTGAAAGTGGTAGAAATGCACAAGAGGGGGTGAATTGTGCTAATTAGAAAATATAAGCAATGAGACACAAGGCTTATAGTGGTTCAGCTCAACTCTTGGCCTATGTCCAGTTCTCCAACCTTTAGTTGGGTTCCACTAAAATCTTCAAGATTTAATTAGGCTCTTGACTTGCCTTTACAAGTGATCTCTCAGTACGAATTCTCTCTGACAGATCGCTCCCCCTTACTAACTCGCAAGTTTACAACCCACTCTTAAGATCCCATTATCTTAAGAGTAATCCTCACTTAGAATGAGATTACAAAAACTTGTCCACTCAATGAACAGATTTTGATACATACTAAAGTACAGAGATAATGAATGAATATAACAGAGAGTATGTGAGTATTGAATGTAGAAAGTATTGATTACTTGAGAGTGTATTCAATGTATTCAATCAATGATTTACCAACTTGCCCGAAATCATTTCCCAAGCCTCCAAAGTCAAAAACTCTAAGCTCTTCTAGGGTTTCTTGGTCTCTTCCTCATTTGCACTCAAATCTTCACCATTTCCACTCATCTTCACTTCCATTTTGCTAAATTTCTCCACCATCTTTCTTCTTCCTTCCGTTCTCTCTTCATTTCTCCTTCACTCTTCTCCATTTTCGTCTAGCCATGAAATCATCTATTAGGGGAATGCTTGAGCTCGAAATTTCATCAATGAGAGGCTAGAATCTTGGTGCTTTGGTGGTGTGAAGGTGGCTCTTGTTTCAAAGGGAAAAATAGAAGAGTTATTGATTTCCTTATGCTCTTTTCTATATGTATTGAGTTGTGTGGTTGCGTTTCTCTTTGTGTATTTGGATTTGAGCATGATTTTCCGTTCTGATTGTTTCTGGATTGGAATATTTGTGTTGGATGTTGATTTATGTTAATTGAATGATGTTTATGTATGAATTTCCTATTGGGTTGATAATGCTATATAATTTTTAGTTGTTGCTAGATTGTGTAACTTAATTTATCCAATTGAATCTTTTGGTTGCACATTCTTGAGAGGAATTGATTTTCAAAACCTCATTTCTAACACACACCAAGTGGAGCTTAACACTAACCCTAAGTACTGGCTATGAAAGTGGTTGCTAGAATAGTCATTAATTAGGGCTAGTGGACTCCTAGTGGTTGCTTGGGGATTTTTCATTTATACTTTGACTTTGACAATTTCATGGAAATATGTTTTAGTGTCTGCTACCTTAGCATATATTTTATGGTCATGATAAATGCAATCGTAAGGTGTTATGCTAGGAAAGTAGTTAATTCATATTGAAGTGATATTTTGGGCGAAAGGAAGATTACCTGAAATACACACACTTATGCTAGTGTCTAAGATCGGTCCATTATGATGTTAGTTTGGTAATTTCATAAGTGTTGACTTATGCATATAAGAAAGGTAATATGAGTTTTGTCTTAACTCTAAAGGGATCATATTGACCATGAGAAAAATGTATTTGTGTAAATCTAGAATATCTGAGGCACTATATTGAGATGATCGAGCTATACTGCAGGCTTGTTTTGTACTGGTCTCTGTAAAATGGATTGCTTATACAAGACACCTAAAAGGAGATGTCATGCCCACACAGTTACGACCGAGCATTTAGTATGAAAGAATGATAGAATTTAAAAAGACTTGACCCTTAATATTTAACCCACCACATGTAAGTGCAAGATGTAGGGATTTTTTGATATATTTTTGAATAAGTTTTCTGATCAACCAATATTTAGTAATAAGCAAATTAGTAATCTATTACAAGTTGAAATCAAGAGGCTTATTTGTTAGTTTTCTTTTTTGAGAATTCTTTGCCATTTGTGATATATTAACAAATAAAAGTAGAACAAAGTTAAAAAGATTGTGTGCAACCCAATACAAGTTAGATTAATTAAATTAACAATACAATTTAGCTAGATAACAATTTTTATGGCTAGCCTGATCAACTTGGATAAACAGGTAAAACATCTTTTGGGAATGTGGTAAACTACGGTGGGAGAGGCGCCGCTCAAATAGATTTTACCATGGTCTAATTAGGATTAAACTAGTTTGTAATTCCCTTAGGGATTGATCTGGATACCGAATGGTCAAGCAAAAGAGTAAGGATGGAATTTAAAACATAGGGGTAATTAATTACAGGTCCCGTGTAAGGGACTTAATTAAGATGAGGTCCCACGAAATCACCTAATTAATCTGAGGTCCTTACCTGCAATAACAGCTTTTCGGCCTGTAATAACAATTTTTTGGCTTGCCATAACAACTTGTGGCATGAAAATCACTCTAGGTCCGTAACAACTTGTGACCTTGCGATAACAACTTTTTGACCTGCAATAACAACTTCGTGGGACCTCATATTAATTAGGTGATTTCATGGGACCTCATCTTAATTAAGTCCCTTACACTGGACCTGTAATTAATTACCCCTAAAACATATGGCTTTTCACAATGATTTTGTATCAATATTGCATCAATATTGATTTCAGATTTATTTAAAAATAGTCATAGGAAAGGTATAAAAGGAAGAAAGAAGTTAAAATGGGATTTTCAACTTTCTTCATCCCACGCATCTTTAGCATTATTATTTGAAAACAAGAGAGCTAACAAGAAACAATAACATTATATTACAGAAAACTATTTGATTTGTGGTTACAGAGAGAACACAAATCTGATTACACCCACAATTCCTCAAGTTGATGGCGAGCTTAGCTTTTCATTGGTCAACATATATTCCTTGTTCTCAAACAGTCCCCCTTTCTGAGGTTCCATGTCTGGGATCTGCGCCACGTTTAACAAACAAAATGAAAATTTACTTAAATCTTCACAGAAAAAAAAAACAAAAGTCAAAGGAAAGAAAAACATAGAATGAAAATATTGTTTTAATTGTAAGTTAAAGCTATGGACTCTGGGTAGTTCAACTTAAGCGGATGAGCCCAAGCTCATTTAGGTTGGGGCTCAAATGCGAAATACAAACATATGGGTAATGTTAAGTGTGATATTCTCATTATTTTAAACATGTTCATGGGCTGAGCCGTGCACTGAGAGAGAGATCTTTGGAAGCAAATACGAAGAGCGCATAGATAGTTGAAAACGCATGGCTTTTCACATGGCTTGGGCCTGCATTTTTTTTAAATTTATCCATCGATATCTGGCGCTAATAGCAAATGGATAATCCGATTTGTGGGAATGTAGGGCCACAATGGGGGGAGCCTTACTACCTCTAAGTAATTATTACACTGCATACCCAGGATTCGGACTTGAGACCACTGGTTAAGTTGGAACAACCCACAACCAGTATAAAGAGGTTAAAGAAAGTTAATTGCAATTTGCAATTAGGTACCATCATAAACTCACAAGCTTTTTTAAGTCCACTCTATGTGTCAAATTAAATAATGTTTTCCTTGAACTATGCTTATTCGTTGCACATATTAAAATGTTTTTCCAGTAAGGCCGTATTATCCATTATAAATGATTAAAAGAAGTACTTTACAAATAAAATTTAACTTATTTTCTTAGTTTTCAAAGAATAGGTATAGGTAGCTCCTACATTTGGAATCCAATTGGTAAAATAATATGTGGTCCAATATCTAGATAGTTGTACCCTTTTAATATAATTTAAGAAAGAGTTAAGGTGCACTTTTGTTTGAAAAGCAATTACGAAAGTATATTGGTTATTTGGAAGTTTTTAAATGAGCTTTTTTTAACCCTATAAGTACCAAAACATAACAATTTCACAATTTTCTGTTAAATATATCAACAAACAAATTTGCTTTTTTAAACGCTTCCAAGGCAACGAAAGTGCATTGGTATCTTGAAGTTTTTAAAAGAGCATTTATACCTTGTTAAAAACCAAAATATAAATTTTGCCCCTTTTTTGTTAAACACTTCCCAGACTTAAAAAAATCCTGGATAATTAGAACACTTTTATAGTTATTTCCAGGGGAAAAAAAGGACTTTAACCCTGTAAAAAATTGATTTTCTTCTTCGTCCTTACCCTAAACAGAGAAAAATCCACTATCCAAAGTGCCTTTTCATATAGTTCCTCTTACCCTTACTTTTACGACATTCAGAGTATACACAGTTGGCATTGAATACTAGCTTTCTACATCTTAAGTCAGTTGATGGAATCTAAGCAAAAACTAAACAAAACCCAGAAAAAGATATTCAACAATATAAAACAAGTATACTTATGTCGACACAAATATATACAGAGCACCGAAACAAATAAAGTGCTAAAATGTAATTCCAAAAGTGGTAAACATCTAAGTTTCAATGGATTCAAAGAATCCCCAGCAATTATAACAGAACACGCAAGTTATTGGTACCTTAGCAAAGCTTTTCCCGGGTGGCAATAGTACACCACATTTTCTGCTCCTTGCTAGAAGGCCTTTTGTTACAGGGGAGATCATCATATCAGTAGGGCTTGTGTACCTATTAAAGGGTATGTTTGGATTAGCATTCTCAAAACTGGATTTTGCAAAGCGAAGTTAGAATAAGAGATAACTATTCCTATGTGATTTATATTTACACAAGTTTTAATAAAAAGATTAGTTGGGCAAATAATTGTGTAGAAAAACCAAAAGGTAGAGAAACTTGCAGATTCAACTTGACTTTTGGAAAGCACTTGTCTAAAAAAGTCAATCCAAACATGAACAAAGAGTATAAACTGGCTTTTTGTTTTCTTCAAGCCACATTTCAGGAAAGGACGCTGTTCCAAACATGCTACAAATCTTTAAACCATTCACTGATCTGAACATTTCTGACATAAATTAACATAAGATATTTGAGGAAACAATAAATAAGTACAGATTACCTTTCTGGGTATTTGAATGCCTTGGGAACTCGAAGACGATCTGGCGTAACAGGTTTACACAGTACTTCATTACTGGAGTGGATCTCGGTTTGATGATGATCCTTCTCATCCATAATCTGTTGAATTGAACGCTGCGTTTTGCACTCTGATTCCACGGTTTTGGATGGAATCGGAGCTTTTGGAGGTGTTTGAAGGATTATGTTCTCCATGGAGAAATCAGAAATATGAGGAGGGATTTGATTCGATCTAAGTTCCAGTGAAATGGAAGAATGGTGGTGGGGACTCAGAAGCAGTGAGGCGGATATCACAATGATGGAGGAGGAGATGACCGTTTGAGAAAGTGTGTTTACAACGGTCGATTTTGTGATGAGAGTGGAAAATCTGGTCATTTGAATTTGGCCCATTCCCGTTTGGACGCTGAGAAAAATGGCCCACCAAAACCTCAACTTCATGTTTTTAAAATTAAATATAATTTTCCGTCTTTTGTTACTTGTTTGATTTAATTGAGTGTGTTTTGATTAACGGTACCAAAGTGACTTTTTTGAATCAGAATTTTAATCACTTAAGATTGTTTAAAAGTCAAATTGTGTAATGTGATTTATGTTTGGATTTGCGGTGGTAGAAGTGACTTTTTTTTCAATCTGACTTTTAGAAACATTTTTGGATAATTATTTTGAAAGTCAAGATTAGAAGGAAAATTACTAAGAAGAACATAATTCTTATTAAATAACAAACATATATAATATGCATATATTGTTATAGTTTAAAGAGAAAAAGTGAAATTAAAATTATCAAAAAAATTCAAAATACTAAAACATTAATCAATAAAAATGCATATAAATTTGAAATCATATAAATTTAAATGTGCTTAATTTAGCTAATTGGATCACATGTCCCTTACAATTTTTTTAATTAAATGGATAAGAAAATCTAGGATCATCCATATCAAATAAATGCAATAAAAGATAACAATCCCTAAATAGTGATCAAACTAATTGAAATCAAAAAATTCTAAATAATAAATAAAATTTGACCAAAAAATAATAAAAAAAATTAAGGTAAAAAAATGAATTTAATTAGAAAATGAAAGGAAAACTGTCGGTGTATTTTTTTTTTTCATTTTTATCTCAACGTTTAATGACCCCCAAATCCACAATCATTCATCCATAGCCATTATCCTTTCCTCTCATTTCAGCCGTTCTCTTTTTATTTTATTTTTTTTTTTTGCCACATAAAAAATACACGCGTGAGGAGGAGAGAGGCAAAGGACAGGCAAGAGGAAATTTTCAATTGCACCGTGCTTAAGGCACCGCAAAAGCAAGAAAAAATGACTTCTCTCTAGTAGCACTGTAAATCCAATAAGCCAATTTGTGGGAATGCTCATCCAAACAAGTCTTGCTCGAAGTACAAAGTGATCATAGGCCTCTCTTGATAAATCTGGGCATCCATGCTGACCATATTAGGCCCAAGCATTTTATATTTCTTTCATCTTGGGTTGCACACAATGATTTCAGTCGAATCATTATTGAGTACTCATCCAACTCCATAGAGTTACTTGGTAATAGAGTCTAGAAAACGGTCCGAGCACGTCAGGCTAACTTGTTTAGGCTCTAAAATTGTTAGGGTTGAGCTTAATGTTTCAGCCTTAAATTGGAAGCCGGCCTAAAAGTGTTGACCCTATAAGGCCAAGGGCAAGCCCAATAAGGCCCATTATATTTTTTAATTTTTTATTTAAAATTGTTCATATAATGTTAATATTATAGATTTTTTTTTACATTAATGGTTAATGATAATGCATATCTTTAGCTATGTTAAGCTTTTTCTAATATTCAGTTTCCTAAAATTATTTAATTTATTTGGTTTTAAACAATAGTTTATTCATTTAAATTTTAGATAATGATTTGATTTATGTTATATGTGTTAATATTTGTAAACTATGTATAAATTTTATTAGATAATATTATCATTATTATTTAATTGTGGACTTATTGCTTTATGTAGAGATTGTAACTTAATTTTGATAATATTCATGTCTTAAATTAAAAAAATTATTATGTAACTTTATTCCTTTTTTCAAAAATAAGAAAATAATTTTTTGTTAAACAAACCGGCTATTTGAAACTAACCAAGTTCAAATATAACCAATTCTCCTACTAAAACAGTTCACATGCATATGAAAAAATACAACTAACAACAAATCCAGAAGACCTTAGCCCTTTGATCCAAAAAATATACTGTTCTCAAACAAAATACAACATAATTAGCAATTATCCACCAAGTTCAACACAAATATGTGGAAGCAAGATAAATATGCCTAGAATGTATGGCAATATACAAAACCAATGCAAATGCGACTGAAGTAAATCTCACTGTGGTTAAGTGAGTCTCGGCCAGTGCCATCCCTGATGGTCTAACCCTGGAACTAGCACCTAAAAAATATTGAGCAATATGGTGAGATGGATGCCTTAACAACTCAGAATGCTACTTGCCTTACATGTGCATGTGTGCTAGCAAGATATCAAGTATACCTATAATTTCATAATATGCAACAAGAATCAAATAACATCATCTCATATTGGAACCAAAGTCTCCTAGAAGATGATGCTATTTGATTCTTGTTGATATGGAACCAAGAGCTATTGTCAACCTATCCTTGAGGAATGAGTACAATGTGTCACCTGATGGTCATCGTGGACCTTGTAAAATATGCCTTCCTAAATCCAAGATTAATCAAATAAAACATCATTTATCTTAATGGCCCTTCCCAAAACATAATTGAGGTGCTAACTATGATAGGAAAGGAGTTGGGTTAAGAGTAAAAAATACACATGTGATTTTATCAAAAGTACAGCACCAAGTACTCTTTTTTGGACCAAAAGTAACTCTGAACTTCCAAATTAGCAAAACCAAACATCAACCATACATATACAGAATCTCAATCCATTACATAAATCCAAACATCTCCAAGAGAAGTTGAAATATACTTAGAAGAAATCCTAAATGCATATGTAGAACAAAGGAAAACTCCCCTAATGAAGAACCCATACTTGAGCCAGCATAAACCCATCCTTAAGAGATGAAGAACCCCTCAATCAAACATAGAAACTCCAAGTGATGCTTCATGTGAAAATCCATGGAAGGAGAAAGTGGAAGATAAAGAAGATGGAGATGGAAGAAGGATGAGAAGGTTGAGTGGATTTTAAGGTTTTGGGAGTGAATTGGGATGGAAAAGATGTGTAAAATGAAGGGTTGGGTCGAAATTTATGTTTAGGAGTCAGGCCTAGGTTGGTTTGGGTCGGATCTTGCATTGGGTACCCAAAAAAACTCCAATAAAACCAGAATTTTTTGGCTGGTTTTCTGCGTGTTTGCCGCGCCACACAAGTTTGTGTACTGTGACACGCTATGCAGAGAGGGTGACCTCTTCTTTATGATTTGTCTTGCTTTTCTTTGAAACTTGGTTGTTCAATTTGGGCTTGTTTCTTCCGTGATCTACAATAGAATTGGACTTAAAGTAGCATCAAAATGTTCTTGAAGATTGGTTAAACAATAAATCAAGCTAATTATTCCCAAATTACCCTTCATTTGCACAAATCTCAATTAGGCATGCAAGTGCTATAATTTTCTCTTTTAAGCATAAAAGACCCTAGATTATGCAAAAATCCAATGATTTTATCAATGAAAAGTGTATAAAAATATGGTGCAATCATTTCCCCCATACTTAGACCTTTGTACTCCTGGACAAAGGGTACATTGCAAAGGGAGAATTGGCAAGGCAATTGAATGAAGTAATGGCAAAGAGGACACTCAAGATAATAGTGTTTTACTCTCCTCAACTCATATGGAATTGTCACACTTGACTTGCTCAAACAACAATTTTCCATAAGCTTGTAACTACTCCAATATCTCCACCCATGTATACAATCATGTATGAATCAAAAGGACTTGAGGAGTTGATATGATGGAAAAGGCATGGTGGATTGTGTGTCATGGAAATGAAAGGTTGAAATGTAATTTAGTGTTACTATTGGAGTATATAGCACATGAGAGCATAATTTCAACAATAATGATGCCACATCAAGAAATGCCTTATTCTTCAAACTTTCTTTTTTTCATGTTTCTTTTTTCTATTTCTTCTTCTACTTCTCTTCATGCTCACCTTTCTATTTGAAAGTGGCAGAAATGCACAAGAGGGGGTTAATTGTGGTAATTAAAATTCTAGGCTATGAAACACAATACTTTTACTAATTCAGCCCAACTCTTGGCCTACATCTATTTCTCCAACCTTTAGTTGGGTTCTACTAAAATCTTCAGGATTCAATTAGGCTCTTGACTGCCTTTACAGTGATCCCTCAGTAAGAACTCTCTCTTACAAATCACTCCCCCTTAAAACTTGTAAGATTACACCCCACTCTTAAGATCCCACTATCTTAAGAATAATCCTCACTTTAGAATGAGATTACAAGACTTGTTCACTCAATGAACAGATTTTGATACACACTAAAGTAGGAGTATAATAAATGAATATAACTGAGAGTAGGTAAGTGTTGAATGCAGGAAGTATTGATTGCTTTGAAAGCGTATTTAATGTAGTCAATCAATTCACTGCACCACCTTCTTCACTAATGGCTTTTATAGATAATTCTGGAATTCTGGCTGTTGGTGAGTTTGTAGATGTTGTATCTGATGTGGATAAGAGATGATAGATCTTGATGGAATGTTGAGTTGATAATGTTCTTGTATTGCATTAACTTCCTTGTACTTGGTTAGCTTCAGTTCTTCTCTCTTCATTAATTGCATAAAGCAAATCTTTCAAACGGCCTAACTCTTGATCGATTAAGCAACCATGATGGAATAGGCTAAGATAAGGACTTGAATCACAACTAAGACTTATTGATCAATCACAGGGTATCCTGATCGATCATGTTCTTTCATTCGATCATGCTAAGATTACTATGTTTGATCTCCAATCAAGTTCAAGCTTCTTTGATCGATCATAGGGCTTCCTAATTGATTAGGCGGCCATACTTATAACTTATACTCATTTTAACCTTATCCTGATCAATCATAACATTAGATTCTGATTCGATTATCTCTTCCTGATCGATTGGGCAATGAATTAGGATTTCTATCAGATTATTCTAAGTTCATTCCAGATCTAAGTCCAATTTTTTTCTACCAAAGTTATGTTTAGTTATCATCAAAACCTATTATTCTAACACTATTCTCTTTTCTTTCTAACATGTATATGGCATTAACAACAAACAAAAGTGGCTTAAACTCAATGCATCATCACAAATTTCACATCAATGCATTACAACCAAGGAATGGTTCAAAATGGTTGAACAATGGGAAATGACATATTGTGCGTTTGTGTTTGGGGTAAATGGGGTGATGAAATGAATGCCTAAATCATCTTCCTACATGAATGCAATTCTAGCTTTGACAAAGAGTAGAGACAAGTTCTAGAAATTGAATGATCAAGCAAGTATGCACTCTTGAAATGAAAATAGGCCCAAAATCCTCACAACAAGGTTAACATCAATTGCCAATGAAATGTCCAATTGCAATGCCAATTAATACAATGCATATGCTTGAAAATAACTCATCACTAGCTCTTTGAAAATTAAAAGGCTAAAATGCACAATTCTTTGAATTCTTCCCATTGCTTATAAAGCTCATTGATCAAAGGGTGAGGTCCATTCATGCTGCATTGTTTTCAAAAATTTTGCCGCATTAGGTTTTCAATAAGAAATTTTTTTTCAAAAAGGTAAAGAATGCTACTAAGTCCTCTATTACAACAAATGAAATCCTTCATCACAATACAAGACTTAGAAGCAAAATCCAGCTTAGTTTTGGGGAAAAAATTTGAAAGAAATCCCTCTAATGTGACATAACATGATAAAACCAATGGATCAAGCAAGAATACCTAAAAAACACACAAACCCTTCCCCTACACTTAAATCTTGCATTGTCCTCAATGCACAATCTAAATTAAGTTGCAAGAAGCCAGAGAACACAATTGGGATTTATTGACTCAACTAACACACTAAATCTAACTTTTACTAATGGTGCAGTCCCTACACTTATCATTTAGTATAATCTCAGAAGTGCATAACACAATTAAATGCAATAAATAGACAAGAAAGGAAAGGAACAACCTTGTGTTTAAAACACTTCAAAATCTTGTAGGAGAAGTTCTCATCTCGGATGAGAAACATGGACTTCTTCTTGTAGGCTTGATTGCACCATATTTTTATACATTTTTCATTGATAATGACATTGGATTATTTCATGTTCTTATGGTAATTGCACCTAATTAGGATAATTTCTGACTTTTACACACTTTGTTGGGATTTGTTCTAGTCAAGGGATATTTGGGCATAATTAGCATGATTTATTTATTAACCAATTTTCAAGAACTATTGATGCTACCTTAGGTCTATTTTATGTGCAGATCATGGAAGGAACATACCCAATTGAAGAGCCAAGTTGCTGAGAAGAATGATCAGGCTGAGCAAAAGAAGAGAGCAAAAGGAAGAAGCAAAGCCCCTGTACCTGTCCACGGCGAAGCCACAGTGAGGATCATAGAATAAACATGCCCAACTTGAAGAGCCAAGTTGCGGCGAGGAATTTTGGACGAAGCAGAAGAAAATGGCTAATCAAGGGGACAAACATTCTATACCTCGCCTTGGCAAGACCCACAACGAGGTCCCCTTTTCCTGTGTACTTTTTGGACCTCGGCGTGGGAGCCCACAATAAGCCCCACGGTGAGGGGCCAAAATTTTGATTGCTCTTTGGTCTTTGTCTTGGCCTTCCATGGTGAGGCCCTGTATTGGCAATTATGCAGACGTGTTTTTAGGGTTTTAGGAGGGGGTATAAATAGAGCACCCAACACCCCAAATTTCATTTTTAAGCCCTCTTTGCATGAAAATACTCTAGCTCTCCTAGGGTTTTATTATCTTCCATCATTCCCACTCAAGTTTTCATCATCTCTACCTCCAATCTTGTTGATTTTCTTTTTCTTCATCCTTCTACCTTCCATTTCTATCCCATTTCATCTTCACTCTTTCTCATCCATGGAGGCAGCTACTATGGGTCATCCTTAGCTCAAGTTTGAAGGCATGACAGGCTAAGTTCAAGGTGCTTTGGTGGTGTGAAGGTGGCTTACATAAGGGAGTTTTTAGTTCACAACTTCTTATTTCCTTTGTATTTGACTTCTACTCTTTTGTATTGGTCTTGTATTTAGATTAAAAGACTCCTAAAGTGAAACAACCTGGGGTTGCAACCTATATTGCAACCCTTAGATTAAATTTTGATCTTAATTCCCAAGGCGCATTAGGCAAAGGTTAACTCAAGTCTCCTTGTCTCATATATTCCTTCCTTGGTTTGAGGTGTTGCATTTAATGCAAAAAAGAGTGCCACAAACAGAGAAGTATCCAATTCTAGGCAACAAAACGATTTCTCTAAATAGGTATAGCAACCAAGGAAGTCAATCAAACTCCCATCAGTAGGAGTGAAACAAGAATTATCATTTTGAAAACACTCAGGTGTTTGTGTAGTAGGAATTGAGAAGTCCAACATATGGTTGGGAAATGTAATGTCACTTGGACATTCACAAGAGGTAGTAGAGAAAGGAGGAAAAGAAAATAGGATGATGGGAGTGGCATAACAAACACTTTTATTTTTAGATATGTCAGGTGAAAGATCACAATAAAATATTTGTTGGAAAAATTCTTTAGTGTCAAAAATATCAGCACGTAAGCTTGGAGAATCCTTCCTATGAGCACCCTCAACATCATGCAATTCAATGGGACCAAAAACATTTGCAATCTCAACCACAATAGAATTCTCATTCTTAGTTTTATCATGCTAAAAAATTTCAGCACTCCTAGTGTTAGTAGATGCATCATGATCAATAGTAAAATCATTCATTGCGGCAAAATCATGACTTTTAGATTCAACATGTAAGTGTTTTCAAATCATAGCAATGGACACAAATTTCATATTCCACACATGAACAATATTTAACCTCATTTAACTCAATAAAATCATCTTTCTTATCTCTAAGGAGAGAAGCATGATTATCATAAGAAGAGTCAATGATAGTGCAAGCAACATTCTCAAGTAAGATACTTGAAGCACTAAGTTGAGCATATTCATCAATAAATCGATGAGAGAATTCACAAATGATTTCCTCATCCACCTCATCTTCACTCACATGATTAGTACCATGTTCAATCAAGGAATCAACCAAAGAAGGAGTAATCTCCTCAAGGATAGGAGTATTACCTAGTGGGGAGTGCATTTCCTCTTGAGGTTGTGGAGTAGTTTGCTTAATCTCTTTAACTTGTGTAAGTTCATTAAAGGTCACCGCTAGAGATTGGGTGTTCTCCACAAGAGATGTGGGATGTTGCTCTTCATTAGATGACCCTGGATCCTCTTCATCATTAGTGTCATAAGGCCATAGGGTTCCTTCTTCTCCTCTTTTTCTTTTCCAAAGCACATGCAAGAAGAATGCATTGAGGTACTCCCCTAGCTCTTTCAATTCTTCTTCCAATTGCTTGGAGAGTCCAATTGTGGTCTTTTTTCTATACAACTCTATGGACCGAGCTTTATGTACCTCATACATCGTCTTGAGCTCCTTTGTGTGATCATCCATGTTGGGATAGTCAAAGAAAGCATCAAGCCCAGTTGGTTTATGTGTGATGGGTTTGGGTAAAGATGAGGGTTTATGTGGTGGTGGTTGGTTTGTAGTTTGGTATGAATGGTGAGATGGTGGTGGTCAAGGTAGGAGTGCAGATGATAGTTCGAATTGGAGGGGAGATAGCCTTTGGAATTATGGAGATAGTTCAAGATATGACCTATATGGTGGAGTGAAGGCTCACAAGGTGGGGCTTGGCATGATGAAGGGTATGGTTGAAAGTATGGTTCATTGTGTGGAGGGAAATATGGTGGATAAGCATCATTGAAGTATGAATGATGTTGTGGTGGGGATAAAGGTAGGTCCCTTGATTTGACCTTTTCCTAATCACCTTGGGGGTTAAATGCAAAATTATTTATTAACCAAGGATTGCACTATAGTGGTGATTTAACTCTTTCCCTAAATGTGGCTTGGGGGTTAAAATCAAAATTAATCCAAGGATTGCAAATTAGGTTGCAACCTCGGGTCGTTTCTCTTAAGGAGTCTTTTAACCTACCTCAACTAGCTAAATGCAATCAAAACAATAAAAGATATGGGGGTTTTGGTTTGAAAATTAATTTAATAAAACTATTGACAAAAGCAGTTACTTGTTTTTGGTATTTTAGATTAATGAGTGAAAAGAGTTTGGATTAAGGGAAATTGATAAAATGGGCTTTGGTAGTGCTACGGTGGCTCTCACGCTTCATTAAATTGATATTGGGAGTTAAAGATTCACCAAGTCTAATTGAAAAATCCCCAAGCAACCACTAGGGATCCACTAGCTCTAATTAATAACTAATCAAGCAACCACTTTCATAGCTATCACTTAGGGTTAGTGTTAAGCTCCACTTGGTGTGTGTTGGAACATAAGTTTTGAAAACCGATTTCTCTCAAGAATGTGCAACCACAACATTCAATTGGAAAAATTAAGCTACATAATCTAGCAACCACTAAAAATCATATAGCATTCATAAATCCAATAGGAAATTTAAACATACATACCATTCAATTAACATAACTCAATATCCAACACAAATATTCCAATTCATAAACGACTAAGAAAGGAAATCATGTCTCAAATCCAAATATACAAAGAGAAATGCAACCACAAGACTCAATACATAAGGAAAAGAGCATGAGAAAACAAATAACTCCCCTATTTTGCCCATTGAAGCTCGAGCCACCTTCACACCACCAAAGAGCCCAAGTTCTAGCCTCTCATGTCTTCAAATTCAAGCCAAAGATAGCCCATGACCACAACCTCCATGGATGAAGAAGGTTGAAGAAGAAGTATGGTGGAAATAGAAGGTGGAAAGATGAAGAACAAGAAAATAAGCAAGAATGGAGGTAAGATTCAGTGGGAAGATGAAAATTTGAGTGGGGATTGAAGGAAATGAGTGAAACCCTAGCAGAGGAGGTGTATTTTGTGCATAGGAGGCTTGCATTCTGAACGTGGGGGTGTTTAAATCTATTTATACTGCTCCAAAACCCTAAAAATCGCGTCAGAATTTTTGCTGATATTCGGGGCTCGCCGTGGGCTCGGAGAGCAATAGGAGCTTCTGGTGGAATTTGGGTCTGTTCGCCGTGGGCTCGCCACTGCGAGGAACAGGAGCTTCTGCCTCTTCCTTCACTTTCTTCTTCTGCTCCGTCCAGAATTCTTCGCTGGAACTTGGCCCCTTAATTTGGGTATTTTCTTTTATGACCTACATATAAAATGGACCCAAGGTAGCATCAGAATGTTCTTGAAAATGGGTTAAACAATAAATCATACTAATGATGCCCAAATTGCCCTTGACTAGAACAAATTCCAACAAAGTGCGCAAAAGTCAGAAATGAACCTAATTAAGTGCAATTACCCCAAGAACATGCAATAATCTAATGATTTTATCAATGAAAAGTGTATAAAAATATGGTGCAATCAAGTGGTACGATCCCGGATCGTCTCACAAGGAGCCTAATGACTAACCTAGGAAACTAAATGCCATGCAAAGGAGGTATAAAACTGGGTTTTGTTGGGTTTTAGTATGAAACATGCAAGATGAGCATAACTACAATATTTTTGATCTTTTCCTTAAAGAAGTGGAATGGCTGGGTAGGTGAAGTGAAGTTATTGCAATGAAATGGATCTCTTGAGTTTAGGTGAGGTGGCAAAAAATGATTCAAATCATTTGGGAGTTCAATTCATCAAGTATAATGAAGCAATCCCCAAGTAACCACCAGTGGTCTACTAGCCCTAATTAATGACTAATCTAGCAACCACTTTCAAAGCCATTACTTAGGGTCAGTGTTAAGGTCCACTTGATGTGTGAAATACTTTGAGTAAAAACACTTGTGGCTCTCATAAAAGTGCAACCACAACAATTATGATTGGAAGCAATGAATTAAGCCCACTTGCAACCACTAAAATGAGATTAAGTTCATGCGACCACAATGTAGATATGAATTAATAATTCAATTGTTCATACAAAAGATGTGATTAGCTAACTTAGATTGGATTAATGTTTCTTTCCTTCACCAAGCTCAATCTAATGAAAGGATGTCCCACAAAAGAGAGCTCATATAATTACACACATATCGTAACTAAATCAACTTGATAGAATCATCAACACTAGGCCAAACAACTCAATACCAAGAGTAATTAATAAAAAATACATATATAATTAATAAAGTACTTGATACATAATTCCAATCCAAATTATCAAAACCAAGCATCAGCCATACATATCTAGAATCTCAATCCAATACATAAATCCTAACATCTCCAAGAGAAGTTCAAATAAACTTAGAAGAAATCCTAAATGCATATGTAGAAAAAAGGAAAACCCCCCTAATGAAGAACCCATGCTTGAGCCACCATAAACCCATCCTCAAGAGATGAAGAACCCCTCAATCAAACATAGAAACTCCAAGATAAGCTTGAAGGAGAAGCTTCATGTGAAATTCCATGGAAGGAGAAGGTGGAAGATAAAGAAGATGGAGATGGAAGAAGGATGAGGAGGTTGAGAGTATTTTAGGGTTGGGGAGTGAATGGGGATGGAAAGGATGAGTAAAATGAAGGATTGGATCAAAATTTATGTTGAGAAGTCAAGGTCTAGGTTGATTTGGGTCGGATCTTGCATTGGGTACCCTTAAAAACTCAGATAAAACCATAATTTTTGGGCTGATTTTGTTAGTGATTGTTGCAGCACACATGTTTGTATACCTCGGCACACAAGGCAGAGACGACTTTTCATAGCACACAAGTTTGTGTGCTGTGGCACGCTATGCAGAAAGGGTGGCCTCTTCCTTATGGTTTGTCCATCGTTTTTTTGAAACTTGGTTTTTCAATTTGCGCTTGTTTCTTCCATGATCTGCAATAGAATTGGACTTAAGGTAGCATCAAAATATTCTTGAAGATTGGTTAAACAATAAATCTTGCTTATGCCCAAATTACCTTTCACCTGCACAAATCTCAATTAGGCATGCAAGTGCTATAATTTGCTCTTTTAATACAATTTGATCCAAATGTCTTCGAAGAGACAGATCACAGGGTATCCAAATGTCCTGGAGGGATAGATCACCAATCATCTGACAGAATAATCAAAAACTGGTTCTAAACGTCAGAGATAGCCCAAAAGGTTCATCTGATGGTCATTAGGGAACCTCATTATGTGAAAGGGATAAGCCACAACTTAAGGGCCCCAAACCAACCAACAAATACAGTAATATACACAATATATATATTTATTTCAAATTAGATAATTACATGACAATGATATCACAATGATACAATAAGGGCATGCCACAATACAGGCTCAATTGCCATAACAAGTTTCAAGGGCTTTTCAAAGCATGCTCATTTTCCATAGCTTAACAATTTAACATATATATCACTCACATAACCAATATACTAAAGTGCATACAGATGTCATTTAAAAACATTACCCACCAAACACACACACACGTAAGACCAGATAAACCACCTGTGTCTACAATCACCCAACACATAACACTTTGACCACGACACAAGACAAATGACATTGACATTAAGATTTGGTATCTAGACCACAAAAATTCAAAAAGATAATTAAATTGAAATATGCCCCTAAGTTAAATGATTACATCCTCACAACCTTATCAATAATCATCAAACTCTTCCACTTCAACAATGACCACAAACTCCACTACAATTTCCAATCCAACCCTTGTGAAAACAGTCCCAGTCACTAATTACTAACCATTACACCCAAACAACACCATTAAATCCACCAATCACATCCTCTCTTAATTATACATTACAACTTTACAATTCAAGCTTAGGCCAACTTGATTTATCGTCAAAATTTCACCTAATCCCACTCATTTAAAATTTTAACCATCAATCCTCAATCTCCATTATCGCAAAACAATCATCTCATCATCTCAAATCATCTTCCACTTGAATTTCCTAAGCCTACAACAAGGTTTTCCTCTATTTGAACACCCAAAATCCAAATCAATCCATATCTCCGGAAATCATTTACTTAGAATCATAGATAAGTAGCAATAAACCTATTTCAATCCTCAAACCACCATTAATCTGTCATTGCACATGATTATCTCAAAAATCATCCCTAGACCAATTATATACTATCATTGATATCACCCAATCCTCAACAATCTAAATCATTAATAATTAACTAACAACAACAATAAACCAACTAAAAACATTACATCATCCACTAATCATCATCAAATCCAAATTTATAGCTTATTTCAAAGATTTAGACCCAATTCCACAATTCCATTATCATCTACTAACATTAGTCAACACATTTGAACTTACCATTTTACTCATAATCAACTTAAATCCCAAAAACCCCTTCCAAAACACGACTTTAGGTTTTTCAATTTTTTTAAATGTGGGCAAACCTATCCTGGCTCTAATAAAACAAGCATCTGTTAGAAATCTTAAGTTTTGATGAAGACTGGACACTATATATAACATAAGTAAAATGAATAGATAACATATAACTTAGTCTGAAAGGAATTGATATAATAATCAATTTATATGACTGAGGAAAAGTATAAGGTATCTGAACGTTGGACAAGTCCTATAGATAACAGATAATCTATCGCTAGACTAAAAACCTATCGTTAGTAAATGAAGAAACAAGGATAAAACTAGGTAATAAAGTCTTGGCAAATAAACTGAAAGAAAATGACTCTATCGCTAAGACATCATAAGGAACAGCTAGAAGAAATTACAGCATGATCACTAGCGATAAAATTGTGAGTTTTCGATAGCAGATGGTTGATAAGAAACAAAGTCTGAACAAATGAAATTCACTAGCTAATATAGACTCTAGCGATATCACAAATAGTTAGCGATAGTAAAACACTTAGACATTCAGATAAGTTACTATGTAGAGCTAATAACAACCCATCAATAACACAGCTGCTAGCAATAATGAGTTTAGCTATCGATAGTAAAATCACTTGCTGAAATAACTTAGCATTCTGATAGCTAATATACTATCTATATACACTGAGATAATGAATCCTTCTAGCGATAACATCTACTGTGCTTCGCATGAATATTTGTTTAGCTAACAAGCTAAGTGCAGGACTCACTCTATGAAGCTAACGATAGCATGAGATGTTAGCGCTACTGAAAAGCTGCTACACAAGTACAATGTTGCAGATAGTTGGTAAACACAACCTATCTCTCATAGCTCATCTTCTGCAAGAATTAAATGAAGTAAGAGAAGATAGATGACTAAGATCAGCATTAAATGCCAATGGCTAGGAGCTTCCAACGACAATATCCAAACGGACTCAAAGCTGAAGGTTTCAAGGAAGACAAAGACGACATATAAAAGCCAAAGCTTGAGCATTGATGAAGTAGCAAACAAAAAAAACTGTGAACATTCATTCATTATCTTTACCTACCTTTAGCTCAAAGCTTTATTACTCTTAGAGAGTTCATTTGTACTTCAGTGATTAACAAAATCTTTTCATTTAGTGAACTCATTTATTGAAATCCTCTACTGTTTGAGGTTGTTCTTAAGTCTGGGACTTTAGAACAGGGTTGTAGTCTTACAACTTGTAAGGGGGAGTGTTTAGAGGTATCTAAAACTCTGTCTTGTAAAGGTTGGCAGGTGAACCCGGTTTGTAAAACCTGTGTTTAGTTGAACCCAACGAGGAGTTGGAGAACTGGACGTAGGCAGTGTTTGGCCGAACCAGTATAAAGGATTGTCTTTGTATTTCAAGTTTAATATTTGGAAAGCACAATTCAGCCCCCTTGTTTTGCATTTTGCCATTTACAACATCGATTTAGGTGTTTTAAATTTTTTTATTTTAATGGCCTATACCGGCTCTTTAAATATAAGCATTGAGATATGTTATTTTTTTTAAAAATAATGCCCTAACCTGGCGCTTATGTCTTAAGCGCCGGGTTAGGTTTATTATTATTTTTTTTAAATTTTTTGAGCCTATCCCTATGCTTATGGTTGTGAGCACCAGGACAGAGCTTTTCCTTTTTAAAAATAGATGCCTTAACTCGGCGCTTAAGTTTTTAAGCACCTGGTTAGGCCATTAAAAGGTGCCAAACCATTCTTCATTTCCCTCCAAGTTTTCCCTCTAAATAATTGCCTTTGTGCCATCCAAAGCCCTAAAAATAATGCCCTCTCATTATTCTTCATTTCCTTCATCTTCTTCTTCGCCTATTGTAGCCATTGCCATCGTTCTCTCTGTGCCTTACTCCCTCCGCCGTTCCCACTCCCTCTTCTCCACTCACTATCCATCAATTTCATTATCTCTAGCGACAGTGGAAGCCATTTTAGGTAATCTTCCTCCTTTCATTTCAGGTAAGCTTATTTTCATTTCCATTTTAGGTTAAGATTTCTTTTTATTTCTGTTTCTGTTTCTAGCGATGGTGATCCTATTTCTGTTTCTCTCTTCGTTTAGTTCTTCTCTCACTGATGAAGGTTAAGCTTATTTTTGTTTACTGTAGCACGAGTTTCTTGCATTTTTTACCTTCCATTTTCTTCTGAAATCATGGTGAACCAATTAATAGAACCATGAATGAGTTAAGTTGAAGTGTTAATGGTTGATTCTTAGCTTGCTTTCTGGTGTTTTGCTTTGAACTTTGAATTCAGTTTCTTTTGTTTTGTTTTGGTTTTTGTATGTAATGTGAAAGTCTCAATTCTGACGTTACATGTAAAGAACTTAGATTTTAATGTTATAATGGTATTTATGTGTTCATTAGAAATGATATTAGTGGCTGTTTGTTGCTTCCCTTTTGAGTATTCACTGATTCTTAAGGAAACGTAAATATATATAGCTAGCAAAAATGAAGGGGGTAAAATCTAAGATAACTAAAGTTTAACTCCTATAGTATGTCTAAAAGGTTTTGCTTATATAGTATTTGTAACAATAGTATTTAATTGTGCAAGTGTTTATGTTTTCCTTGTTCTATGTAGCAACTTATAGGGAATTAAACTTTTTGGCTTAGAGTTAGGAGTTTTAATTTGAAAGTGCATAATTATAAATCTGACTTGTTTTTTGAAAATATGATTTTTTAGAGTTGCAATTAACATATAGGTATTTACTGTGTGAAATTTTACTTTAAATCTTGGGGGTTCTTTAATTTTGCATTTGGAATTTGTTGGATCATATCTATGATCTATGAATGAAAATATAATAGGGTGATCAAATCTATTGATATAAAGTGAATTCATATAAAAATTGATGAGTTGTTTATTTATGTTGTAGGAATCTGAAGAAGTATTTGTTTGGTCCATATTCTTCATCAAAAACCAAGTTAAAGTCATTCAGGTATCTAAATTTTATGTTGGTTGATGAGACAAAACTGTGTGGTCTTTTATTTTACTTGTATAAAATTTTTGCTTTGTGGAACTATTAATGCTCTGTATATATATGCTATGTGAATTCTACTGTGGTGGGCTGTGAAAATATATTGAATTGATGATTAATATTTTGTTGGCTATCCATTTTTATATTAAAATTGAGGGCCTTGAGCCTAGGAATGTTCATTTCTTAGCCGTTATGCTGCCGATTTTTATATTGTAAGGTAGCTACCTAATGAGAGAATCATATACATCTTACCACCACTTTCCTCCAGTAGGTTACAACGTTGGATCGGAAATGGATGTCTTGTGATCGACATTCAAGGGAATATATAGATGGAGCAAAAGAGTTCATTGAATTTGCTGTTGATCATGCAGAGAATGCTAACAAAATTGTATGCCATTGTATGTCATGTTTGTATGGAAAGTGTCTTCATCCTCTTGTCTTGTTGGGTCATTTAATTTGTCATGGAATCAATCAGTCTTATACATGGTAGACAAAGCATGGTGAGTCCTATGAAGATGAATGTGGAAACCAGGTACATGATGATGTTAGTAGCGCTTCAAATGTACTTGACACAGACATGTGTCATGAGAGCGATAATCTTGAAGAAATGTTGAATGTAGTCGGTGAGGAGATTTCTAAAATATTTTAGACATTGAAGAGCGATGCAGAGATGCCTTTGTATGTCTGATGCAGCAAATACACAAGCTTGTGTGCAGTGCTTAAATTGTATTACTGAAAGCGCGATATGGTTGGAGTGATGCGAGTTTCACCGCACTGCTTTCTGCTCTACGATATATACTTCCAGAAGCAAATGTACTCCCTTCGTAAACATACGAGGCAAAGCAAATTCTCCACTCAATTGGTATGAAATATGAGAAAATACATGAATGTACTAACGACTATATTTTATTCTGAAACCAGTATGCGTTATTGGAGAAGTGTCCTAAATGCAACTCAACTTGGTATGGAAAGAAAGGTAAGGGTCCTTCTAAAGTCTTGTGGTACTTTCTGATCATTCCAATATTCAGGGGCATGTTTAATAATGGGGATGTTGCAAAACTTTGACATGGCACGCTGATGAAAGGATTAAAGACACCAAGCTTAGGCAAACTGCAGATGCTCCCCAATGGAAAAAAATTAATTATGAGTACCCTGAGTTTGGTGAAGAACCAAGAAACCTACGGCTTGCATTGGCAACCGATGGAATTAATCCGCATGGAGTTTAGAATAGTACTCACAACACATGGCTGATGATTCTGATGATATACAACCTGCACCCAAATTTGATCATGAAACAAAAATTTATGATGAGTTCCATGCTTATTTCTGAGCATAGATAGCCTAACAAGGATATAGATGTGTCCTTGGATCCTTTACTTGAAGACCAAAGCATATGTGGAATTTGGGTGAGATGGTTTTTTATGGCTGTAAGGAAGAAAATTTTAAATTTAGAGCCATGTTGTTTAGCACAATAAATGATTTCCCAGCGTATGTGATTTAACCTTTTGCCTAATGCGCCTTGGGGGTTAAGATCAAAATTAATCCAAGGATTGCAATATAGGTTGCAACCCCGAGTCGTTTCACTTTAGGAGTCTTTTGACCTACCTAAACTAGCTAAATGCAATTAAAACAATAAAAGGTATGGGGGGTTTTGGTTTGAAAATTCATTTAGTAAACTATTGACAAAAGCAATTACTTGTTTTTGGTATTTTTGGTTAATGAGTGAAAAGAGTTTGGATTAAGGGAAATTGATAAGATGGGCTTTGGTAGTGTTTCGGTGGCTCTCACGCTTCATTAAAATTGATATTGGGAGTTAAAAGATGCACCAAGTCTAATTGAAAAATCCCCAAGCAACCACTAGGGGTCCACTAGCCCTAATTAATGACTAATCAAGCAACCACTTTCTTAGCCATCACTTACGGTTAGTGTTAAGCTCCACTTGGTGTGTGTTGGAACTTGAGTTTTGAAAACCGATTCCTCTCAAGAATGTGCAACCACAACATTCAACTGGATAAATTAAGCTACACAATCAGCAACCACTAAAAATCATATACCATTCATAAATCCAATAGGAAGTTTAAACATACATATCATTCAATTAACATAAATCAATATCCAACACAAATGTTCCAATTCATAGACAACTAGAAAAGGAAATCATGTCTCAAATCCAAATATACAAAGAGAAATGCAACCACAAGACTCAATACATAAGGAAAAGAGCATATGAAAACAAATAACTCCCCTATTTTGCCCATTGAAGCCCGAGCCACCTTCACACCACCAAAGCACCAAGATTCTAGCCTCTCATGTCCTCAAATTCGAGCAAAAGATAGCCCATGACCACAGCCTCCATGGATGAAAAAGGTAGAAGAAGAAGTATGGTGGAAATGGAAGGTAAGAAGATGAAGAACAAGAAAATTAGCAAGAATGCAGATGGGAATGAGTGGGAAGATGAAGATTTGAGTGAGGAATGAAGGAAATGAGTGAAACCCTAGGAGAGCTCTTCAATTTCGTGCTTAGGAGGCTTAGATTCTGAAGGTGGGGGTGTTTGGATCTATTTATACTGCCCTAAAAACCCTAAAAATGCGTCAGATTTTTGCAGATTCTGGGGACTTTGCCGTGGGCTCGCCGTGGCAAAAGCCACGGCGAACTCACATTGGTTCTGCCTCTTCTTGTCTTCCTCGCCGTGAGTTCGCCGTGGCAAGGCCACGGCGAGGAGACATTGATTCTGTTTCTCTCTTCACTTTCTTCTTCCACTCCGTCCAGAATTCTTCGCTGCAATTTGGCTCCTTAATTTAGGCATGTTTCTTCCATGATCTACAAATAAAATGGACCTAAGGTAGCATCAAAATGTTCTTGAAAATGGGTTAAACAATAATTCATGCTAATTACGCCCAAATTGTCTTTGACTAGAACAAATTCCAACAAAATGTGCACAAGTCAGAAATTACCCTAATTAGGTGCAACTACCCCCAAGAACATGCAATAATCTAATGATTTTATCAATGAAAAGTGTATAAAAATATGGTGAATCATTTCCCCCACACTTAAACCTTTGTACTCCTGGACAAAGGGTACAATGCAAAGAAGAATGGTTTTAACCAATCAATAATCTCAAGCTAGCATGAATCATGATCAAGAATATGCAAATGGAGAATTGGCAAAGCAATTGGATAAGCAACGGCAAAGAGGACTCTCAAGATAATAGTGTTTCACTCTCCTTACCTTGTGTGGGGTTTTTCACACTCAACTTGCTCAAACGACAATTTACCATAAGCTTGTAACTACTCTAATATCTCCATCCATGCATACAATCATGTATGAATCAAAAGGACTTGTAGGGTTGAAATGATGGAAAAGGCAAGATGGATTGCATGTTATGGAAAAGGAAAGGTTGAAATGCAATCTAATGTTATTATTAGGGCACATAGCATATGATAGCATGATTTCAACAATAATGATGCCACATCAAGAAATGCCTTATTCTTCAAACCTTCTTTCTCTTTTTTTTTTTCTTTTTCTTTCTTTCTTCTTTCTCATATATATTTTTTTCTTTATACTATTTATTATTTTTTTATGCACACTTTTCTATCTGATTTTCTTTCTAGCATATACATGGCATTGACAACAAACAAAAGTGACTCAAACTCAATGCTTCATCACAAAATTCACATTAATGCATTACAACCAAGGAATGGTTCAAAGTGGGTGAACAACGGAAAATGTCATGTTATGGGCTTTTGTTTGGGAAAATGGGGTGATGAAATGAATGCCTAGATCATCTTCATGCATGAATGCAATTTAGCTTTGAAAAAGAGTAGAGACAAGTTCTAGAAATTGAGTGATCAAGCAAGTATACACTCTTGAAATGAAAGTAGGCCCAAAAATCTCACAACAAGGTTAACCTCAATTGCTAATTGATTATCCAATTGCAAGGACAATTAACACAATGCATATGCTTGAACATAACTCATCACTAGCTCTTGAAAATTGAAAGGCTAAACTGCATAATTCTTTGAATTGTTCCCATTGCTCATGAAGCTCATTGGTCAAAAGGTTAAGGTCCATTCTTAATCCATGGTTTTCAAAAATTGTTGCCACACTAGGTTTTCACAAAACAAGTTTTAAAAATGGATAGAAAATGCAACTAGGTCCTCCATTGCAATGAATGCGACCCTTCATCACAATGAAAGACTAAGGAGCAAAATTTACCTTGGTTTTGAAAAAGTTTTTGACAAAAATTTCCTCTAATGTGGCATAACATCATAACATGATAAAATCAATAGATCAAGCAGTAAGACTACCTAGTTCCCTCCCCCACACTTGAAATTTACATTGTCCTCAATGTTGAAAATTACCAAACTACCAATTGACTTATCCCTAGTGAAGAGGAAAGTTGCGAAGTCCAATCGTAAGACTGAGGATGAATACACAGAAGAGGACATTGCCAATCTGGAGTTAAATAGCAAAGCAGTTCTCATGATTCAGAGTGCTCTTAGTCAAACAGAGTTCTTTAGAGTGAGTCATCTTAACTCTGCTAAAGAAATGTGGGAAGCACTGCAAATTGCCCATGAAGGGACATCCGGAGTAAAGGATAAGCGAGTAGAAATGCTAGTGGAAGAGTTCCACAAATTTGAAATGATTGAGGATGAAAAGATAAGGGATTTGGAGATTAGATTTACTCACCTCATCAATAATCTCGCTGCTCTAGGAAGAAAGATTACAGAGAAAGAGCAGGTTAACAAAATTCTGAAAGTCCTAAAGGGAGATTGGCTCATGAAAGTCACAGCCATTCAAGAAATTCAAGGAGAATCAACAAAATCCATCACTGCCCTGTTTGGCAGCCTTGCTGAGTATGAGCCTACCCTGATAGCTCAAAGAGAAGCACAAGGAAATTCCAAGAAAAAGTCACTTGCTCTTGTTGCTTCAGACAGAAATGAAAACAATGGTGACGAGGAAGACCTGGATGAGGAGGATATTGCTCTTATGGCCAGAAAATTTAAAAAGTTCTTCAGAAGAAGAGAAAGATTTCAGAGGAGTGGCCCCAACTTCAAAGACTCCCAGAAAGACAAATCTCCTGTATGCTTTGAATGCAAGAAGCCTGGTCACTTCATAGCTGAGTGTCCCAGTCTTTAAAGATTAAAGAAGGAGAAAAAGAAGACTTATGGGAAGAAAAAGGCCTATGTGTCATCTATCTGGGGTGATAGCTCTGATGAGGAAGCTAGTGATAGCGAGGAATGTGCCAACCTCTGCCTAGTTGCTCGAGAAGAGCAAAGCGATTCTGAGGTATCTGATTCTGAACCTTCTTATTCTGATCTTCAAAATTCATATGATGAAATGTGCATAGAATTCTTAAAACTTTCTAAAGAAGTAGTCAGACTAAGAAGAGAAAACAAAGAATTTCAAAAAAATTCCTCACAAAAGACTTCTTCTTCCTTTCTATCGATAGAAGAGGAGCTATCGCAATCTCCTAGAGATGCACCTTCTATAACTAAGCCTCTATCGATAGCAGTTCCTTCAATCTCTGAAAATTGTTTAAACTGTGAAAAATTATTGAGGGAAAAGGAAAAGCTTTCACATGTTTTAGAAAAATTTACAAAAGGCTCTGAGACCTTAAATGTGATTTTAAGCAATCAAAAAGTTTTCAGAGATAGAACTGGTATTGGCTATGAGCCTAAACAAAAGTTTTCAAAAAGATGGATTGAACCAAAGGTGAAGTCATACCTGAAATACTTTAGAAAATCTTCTGAAAATTCTTCACCATATAGTTTTTGCAATTATTGCAACAAGAAAGGCCATACTCAGTCAACTTGTATTCATAAAAAGAATGGTGTTAGTAGCTCTTATAAATGGGTTCCTAAAGGAACTCATGTGCCAAAGGTCCCTACACACCTAAAGCACAAGTCTGACCTTAAAGGACCCAAGAAAGTTTGGGTACCTAAATCTGTATAGTATGTGCAGGTGTGTCTGAAAGCATCCAGCAAAGGAAAATGGTATATTGACAGTGGATGCTCAAGACATATGACTGGAGACAAAGACAAAATCAACAATCTGGTGATGAAAGATGGAGCCAAAGTTAGCTTTGGTGGAAAACAAAGTGGAAAAATCACTGGAGTGGGTGAGATAGGTCCAGTCAAGGATGTCTACCTAGTCGATGGTCTCTGCCACAATCTTCTAAGTGTTAGCCAAAGTGCAGACCATGGTAACTGGGTAATTTTGGATTCAAATGAATGTCTCATTGTAGATAAAAATGATTTAGATATAAATAAATCCAATCTGAAGTACAAGATAAAAGGGAATAGAAATGGGAATTTATATACTCTAGATTTATGCCAACAGCTTGAAGAAAATTGCTTTATTTCAAATGATGAAAACTGTTGGTTATGGCATAAAAGATTAGCTCATGTGAATTTTTCCCAGCTAGATTAATTGGTTAAGAAGGAGCTAGTCATGGGAATTCCCAGTTTTAAATCAAAGCATGATTTAATTTGTGAATCTTGTCAAAGAGGTAAACAAACAAAGTCCTCTTTTAAAATCAAGAAGACAGTCTCCACTAGTAGGCCATTGGAACTAATTCATATGGATCTAGTTGGGCCAGCAAGAGTGAAAAGTCTAGGAGGAAGCCTATACACTCTTGTAGTTGTGGATGACTACTCAAGATTTACTTGGACTATGTTTCTTTCCTCTAAGCATGAAACTTTTGATGCTTTTTGTGTGCTTGCTAAGAAATTGCAGAATGAGAAAAGCTCAAAGTTTATAGCCATCAGGACTGATCATGGAGGAGAATTTGAAAATAAAGAGTTCATGGAGCTATGTGATGAAAATGGAATTGACCACAACTTCTCTGCCCCTCGGACTCCTCAACAAAATGGTGTTGTAGAAAGAAAGAACAGAGTGCTCACAGAAATGGCTAGAAGCATGCTGGACGAGAAACAAGTGCCTCAAATATTTTGGGCAGATGCTATGAGTACAGCTTGCTACATTTCTAACAGAGCCTACATCAGAAAGGGGATGGAAAAGACTCCATATGAGCTCTACAAGGGAAGGAAGCCTAATATCAGTCACCTGAGGATTTTTGGATCAAAATGCTACATCCACAACAATGGAAAGGTAAATTTAGGTAAATTCGATCCTAAATCTGATATTGGCATTTTCATCGGGTATTCAAATAGAAGTAGAGCATATAGAGTTTATAATAAAAGGACTCAAACTGTTGAAGAATCTGTTCATGTAGTATTTGATGAAACCCCTCAGGAAAAACAACAATCTGTTGATGAGGATGAAGATTTTTCAAAGTTTTTAAAACAGCCTCTATCGATAGCACCTCAGCCATCGATAGCAAATCCTGAAAACAATATTGAAAATAATCAGGATAAAACTGAAGATGATCTAGAGGGAACTGATGAGCCTCAATCTTCTATTAGACATCTTAAAAATCATCCTCCTGAACAGATTATTGGAGAAATTTCAAAAGGAGTTAAAACAAGAAGGCAACTGCAAAATGAAGTAGAATTTTCATGCTTTCTTTCTCAAATTGAACCAACTCATATTGATGAAGCTCTTGCTGAATATGACTGGATAATAGCTATGCAGGAAGAACTTAATCAATTCAAAAGAAATCAAGTTTGGGATTTAGTACCAAGGCCCAGAAATCATCCTATTATCGGTACTAAATGGGTTTTCAAAAACAAACTTGATGAAGTTGGTCAAATTGTGAAAAATAAAGCCACATTAGTTGCAAAAGGATATAACCAAGAAGAAGGCATTGATTATGAGGAAACTTTTGCTCCAGTTGCAAGACTTGAAGCAATAAGGATTCTTCTAGCCTTTGCATCCATAAAAAATTTTAAACTTTATCAAATGGATGTTAAGAGTGCTTTTCTTAATGGCTATATTAAAGAAGAGGTGTATGTAGAACAACCTCCTGGCTTTGAAGAAAAGTCTAAGCCTGACCATGTTTTCAAACTCAAAAAGGCTCTTTATGGTCTCAAACAAGCACCTAGAGCTTGGTATGAGAGACTTAGTACTTTTCTGCTTGAAAAAGGATTTTCTAGAGGAAAATCAGATACTACATTGTTCATCATGCACAAAAATAATCATATGCTTATAGTTCAAATTTATGTTGATGACATTATTTTCGGTGCAACTAATGAAACTCTATGTGAGGATTTTGCTAAGACAATGCAGGGAGAATTTGAAATGTCCATGATGGGAGAGTTAACATTCTTCCTGGGACTACAAATAAAGCAAAGGAAGAATGGCATCTTCATATCCCAAACCAAATATTGTAAAGAAATTCTCAACAAATTTGGGATGGATCTATCCAGAGAAGGGGACACTCCCATGAGTACCTCTGCCAAATTAGATGCAGATGTTCCCAGCAAAGAAGTAAATCAGTCACATTATAGAGGAATCATTGGCTCTTTACTTTATTTACCTGCTAGTAGACCTGACATTCAATTTAGTGTAGGTGTATGTGCTAGATATCAGGCAAATCCCAAAGAATCTCATTTATCAAATGTAAAAAGGATTTTGCGTTATTTACAAGGGACTCAAGAGCTTGGGCTGTGGTATCCCAAGGGAACTCAAGAGTACCTTCTTGTCTATTTTGACTCTGACCATGCACGCTATAAATCAGATAGAAAAAGCACAAGTGGTCAATGCCAATTTCTCGGTAACTGTCTAATCACTTGGGCGAGCAAGAAGCAAACTTGTGTTTCTCTTTCATCCACAGATGCAGAATACATTGCAGCAGGAAGTTGCTGTACTCAAGTCTTATGGCTTAGGCAGCATCTAAGAGATCTAGGTTTGGACTTCTCAGAAGTACCTATTCTCTGTGACAACACCAGCACAATAAGCTTGGCTAAGAATCCAGTTCAACATTCCAGAACCAAGCATATAGATGTGAGACATCACTTCCTGAGAGATCACATTCAGAAGAAGGATGTCAAGATAGAATTTATTTCAACCCATCTGCAACTTGCTGATATATTTACCAAGCCTCTTGAGCCTGATCAATTTCTCTTTATTAGAAGAGAGCTAGGAATGGTAAATCCAAATGAATTGTAAATATTATTATTCTTAATTTGTTTTATTGATTAGTCATCTGAATTATTGCTGACTTAGGCATCGGAGTGCCAAATCTTAAGTTTTTGCAGGACTGACCAATCGATAGTGAGTTATACTATCGCTATCATATGCAGAACAAAGCTAAGTTTGAGCTGAGATTGCCATCGCTAGCCTACAGAATTATCGATAGCAAAGTCAGTTATCGATAGATAAACCCTGGAAGGAGTAAGTGAAGTCCAAAAGTCACTTACTTAGCGTGGGATCATGCCTGCTAGCGATAGCTGCTCATACTAGCGATAGCAAATCACTAAAGAGTCTCAAAATGCGAAACGTCAGCAAATATTATATCATTTCTGGTAATTTCTGAACTCTATAAAAGCAGGACATGTGTATTGTGCATTCATTATTCACCCGAACAATCTCTTCATTTCTTTAACCTCTCTCTGAAATCTCGAGCCTCCCTCCTCTCAAAACCCTAATCCCAGAAATGGGTAGAGTCAAGAATCCAAAAATAGGTGATGATAAGGAACACTCTAGCGCTAAACCCTCTTCTCAATCCGCTAGCAAGTGTCTCAAAGCCCAGAAAACTGTGTCATTCTCCAAAGAAATCATTAAATCCGGTATCCAGCATCAAAAGTGTGTCTTCTTTGATTTAATTCTTTCAGAAAAATCCTTCAAAGTTCGAATTGCTCTCCTCGCTCATGGAAAAACCCTAGCCGGGGCAACAGTTTTGGTGGATTTGTTCTTTTACAGAGAGCCTGAGGAGACAAAACCTCTTGAGGAAGACGAAGCGACTCCTGTCCAAGATTATTCTGCTGATCTTTAGTATCGGTTCAGGGGTACCATTCGTCCAGGGTGTGGTGTTTTAAATCATTTCTCTCCAACAAATGATGACAAAAAGGGGGAGAAATGGTACAAGCAAAGACTATTATTAGGGGGATCGAGTCAAAAGTCTATTTCCTGAAACCTCCCTCATTTACATCATGCATAAATAGATAGATTATGTTCTAAGCGTTTCTTTCTGCAAGATGTACTATGTGTTGTGAATATAACTGATCTGTACAAGCTTTACTGTTATCCAAGTTCTGATAAATGCTTATGCTGATATAAATGATTATGTTCTAAACTTGCTCTTGTATTTTTCCTTATGTTTTTTCATCATCAAAAAGGGGGAGAATGTTAGAATCTTAAGTTTTGATGAAGATTGACCCATGAAAAATATCGCTAATAAGAAATGATAACTTAGCAGATCAATAAGAATGAAAATCTCTATCGCTAAGTGAATCTAAATAGCTAATTGATAGAAAGGAATAGCAAGTGAAGACTTAGAAATAACAAAGTCAATATCTATCGCTAAGTCAGTCACTATCGCTAAAGAAAGAATCTATCGCTAGAAGCTCATTGATAACTCAACTAGCAGAAATATAAACCAAGTCCTTGAGCTAAAGAAATTAGCTAGCGATAATAGGTTAAGCTATCGATATCAGAAGTGCTTCAGATATTAAACATTCAGATAGCTAGTGCTTGAGAGCAAGAGTCTGAGCTAGCATGATTGTCTATCGATAATAGGATACCTGAAAATACCTCTGAATGCTTAGATGATAGTATCCTGAAGGATAATAGCGATAATGAATTTGCAATCGATAAAAATAATCTATGCTGATGTAATGCTTTCTAATTCAAGAGAATATGCTTTCGATAATATGAAAAGCTCTGAAATTCCTTATATTGTCTTTATCTCATTGAGCTAATGGATTAAGCTTGCGATAGTATCTTCTGTGCAATATATGACTATTTGGTTAGCTAACAGTTTAAGTGCAGAGCACACTCTATGAGATTAGCGATAGCAGTTCACGCTAGCGCTAATAGAAAGCTGCCAGAAAGTACTAATTGTACAGATGCTCAGAGCGCTGAGTCTGTCTCTCTCTTAGCTCACCCTATGCAAGAAGTAGTTGAAGCTAGAACAGAGAGTTAAGCCCGATAAAGAAGCTGCATTAAATGCCAACGGCTATGAGCTCCCAACGACTAAATTCAAACGGCTTCTTGAAGATTGATTGTTAGGGCAAAAATCTGAAGAAGAAGATATAAATACAGAACTCAAGCATTTATTGAAAGAGAGACGAAAAACGAGAATATCTGAGAAACTCATTCATTGCTCTGTATTTATTATTTTAAAGATTTCATCTGTACTTAAGTGTTTATCAAAATCAGTTCATTAAGTGAACATATTTATTGAAATGCTCTACTGTTTGAGGTTGTTCTGAAAGCTTGGTGCTTTAGAACAGGGATATTGCCTTACAGGTAGTAAGGGGGAGTGTTTAGAGATTCTAAAACTCTGTAAAGGTTGATAGGTGAACCTGTGCTCGTAAAACCTGTGGTTAGTGGAACCCAACAGAGTGTTGGAGAACTGGACGTAGGCAGTATTGGCTGAACCATTATAAATTTTGTGTTGTATTAATTCCTTTGTAAATTTTTTTTAATAGCACAATTCACCCCCCTCTTGTGCGATTGCCACTTTCAGTCTCGGCTTGGAGTGTGGCTTTGTGAATAAAAACTTTATAGCTGCATGGTCAGTATAAATGAAAACCACAGAATGTAACAAATATTGTCTAAATTTATCCAATGCAAGCCGTTCCAAATTTATCTAAATTTATGGTGCAATCAGTATGGTAATTTGTCAGGACATGGTATCAAAGGATATGGTGCGTGCCTTATATGTGAAGATGATACCCATTTGATGTGACTGGATCATTGTAAGAAAAATGTTTACATGGGACATCAGAGGTTCTTGCCATTAAAACATCGTTGGCAAAGGTGAAAAAAGGCATTTAATGGGAGCTCACAAGAAGGTGGGCCACCGAGTATATTCACCGGGGATAACGTTTTTGAAAAGGTCAAAGTATTGGAGAATGATTTTGGCAAGCCTTTTACTAAATATGTGTTGACAGTGGTTGGAAGAAGAGGTCCATATTCTTCAAACTCCCATATTGGAAGTCCTTATATATCAGACACTTTCTTGATATGATGCATATTGAAAAAAATCTCTGATAACCTGATTGGCACATTGCTAAATATGCAAGAAAAAAGTAAGGATGTTGTCAATTCAAGGTTAGATATGCTCAAGTTGGGAATAAGACAAGAGTTAGCACCTTTTGAGAGAGGATACCACACTTATTTACCTACAGTAGCTTACACCCTTTTGAGGAAAGAGAAAAGATCATTCTATGAGTTTTTGAATGGAATCAAAGTTCCAGAAGGTTACTCCTCAAATGTAAAGAACCTTGTATCTATGAAAGAGTTGAAGTTGAAGAACCTGAAATCTCATGATTGTCACAACCTAATGCAAAATTTCTTACTAGTTGGCATACGAAGCATTTTACCCAAGAAAGTGTGGAGCACGATCACTAGACTACATGTGTTCTTCAAGCTCATTTTTATTAAAGTGGTTGATGCAATAATACACTTGTTCAAAGAAGTTCAACTGTGCGGCCCAATCTATCTGAGATGGATGTACCCAATTGAGCAATTCATGAATGCTTTAAAAGGGTATGTTAATAATAGATATCAACCAGATAGATGTATTGCTGAACGATACATCGTTGAAGAAGTGAGTGATTTGTGTGTCGATTAGTTATCAAATATTGAACCTGTTGGTTTGCTGAAATCTCATCAAGATGGGAGATTAACGGGGAAATAAATAAGTGGGTTTAAGTTATTAAGCATTTTGAATGTTGAAAGGGAGTTGGCACACTTGTATATTCTTCACAACACTCTTGAGTTGAGCCATTTGTTGAAGAACACAAAAAAACTTCTTTCTGGGACATACATGGTGATAGAAATGAGAGTTTGATTACAAAGGAGCACAACAAACATTTCATTAGATGGTTCTATGCACGCATTTGCCAGCAGGTTAAACTTAATGCTGAATAAATTTGTGAAAGATTGTTCTGGCTGTCGAAAAGACTAGGTTTGCATGTATTTTCTTACACCGGCTATGCAATCAATGGTTACATAATCTATACAAAATGCCAAGATGAAAAAAGCACAATACAGAATAGTGGAGTCACACTTGTTGCTGAGGCATGGCATATATCCAGTGCAAGAGCTAAAAATCCCATATATGCGTAAATGTCATACTTTGGTGTGATTGATTGCATTTGGCAGTTAGATTACACCATGTTTAGAGATCCTGTGTTCCGATGTCAGTGGGTTAACAACCATAGTGGACGAACGGTTAGATGAATTTGGGTTTATATCGGTCGACCTTTCTAAAGTTAGATAAAAGGTCCTTACATTCTACTGTCTTAAGCAGCACAAGTGTTTTACATTACAGATTATTCTAAGAAGAATTGGTCAATTGTCATGCAGTTAAACAAAAATTATACGAAACAAGTTGATGGTAAAAGTAGTGATGAAGATATATATATGATAGAAGAGGACCCTTCCTTTGAGACATTACTGTCAAAAGACTTTGATCTAGACGGTTATGATGAAGAAGATGAACCTATTTATGTAAGGCGTGATCATGAAGAAGACATTTGGGTTAACACAACCCTCAATCCAACAAAAAAGAGGAAGCAAACAATTTTGGATAATACAATAATGAGGAAAAAGGACGAAAGCCATCATATTATTTTAAGTTTGTATGTACTTTCTTTTTTAAACTATGAATTATTTCATTTAATTTGCATACACTTAGCATCATTATATGCATATGCACTAAAATCATGTCTTGTTTAATTATTTTACAGGATAATGGATCCCACCCTAAACTAGGAGGAAGAGGCACAACCGAGTGCCCTGGTAAATATTGGTCAAGGTAAAGCAGATTTTGAGGAAGGAGTTTGTCATGGCAAGACCATTATGTGTAAACTCCTCAAACATAGAGCTCTAGGACAAAAGACATCCCTTGCATGCTGAAACAGTGCGAAAGACCTTACCAGTTTCATTGGGTACGTTGTTCGAGAGAAAGTTCCTATTACAACTACGAATTGGAGAAAAGAAAAGACCAAACATGATGAGGTTTGATTAGAGGTTCAGGTAAGCTACTTTTTAACAATTAAATTTAATTTTCTTATGATGACAATGTAACTAACAAATTTAATATGATTTCTATTATTATAAACTGTGTTTGATATTGATGAGACTCATAGGAAGTATGTGTTGATGAAAGCTTAAAAAATGCATAGGAATTTTTGTTCAACTTTGAGCACATTATATTTGAGAGATGAAAACGGGGAGATCATTCCAACACCCCTATCTTCATATTTAGGGGCCATTACTAAAGAACATTAGAATGCATTTGTGGAATCACTCTTAATAGAGGAGTTTTAGGTAAGAAGTGAAAAAAATAGCCAATCACCTAAAACCTGTGAGTATCTGTATTTAGGTGGACGAAAAACATTTCGAGAATTAGAGCAAGATATGGTATGTTAGTAATGCTTTTGGTTCCAAAATTATGAATAAATGTTTATGTAATTAATTTATACATTTACCTGGTCTACCTTTACAGATTCAGGAATAGGGCATAGAAGGTAGACCACTATGGCATGAGATCTAGATCAGAGGATAGTCAAAAACGGATGGTACCACATTCATGAAGAGGTCAGAAGAGTCTGTGAATGATGTGTAAGTCATTCTCTTGAACTTTGTAATATTTTTTTATTGGTGACTTTGCTAAGTTAATAACTAATAATCCTTCTTGTTATAGGATATGTTAACACAAGAATCACTTTTCGAGGTCAACAAATTAGGCCCTAGCAATTTCTTGAGCAAAGAACTAGATCGCCCTGAGTGTTTGGGCCGTGTTCAGGGCACATGTATAGGGGTCACGCCCTCATCTTACTATGGCCGCCAAAGGAGGGCAACAAAAATTGAAATTGCTGTATTGAAAGATGAAGTTCATACTCAAAGGGAGCAGATGTTGAAATGAAATGATAGAATGACGAAATGCAATGACAGAATGAGGAAATGCAACGACGGAATGAGCTGATGTTCAAATTTTTCTAGCGAAGTAATGTTGCATCACAAACTTTGAACTTCAAACAACAAAGTAACATTCCTTCTTGTGAAAGACCAAGCATCAGGGATAGCTGTACGGTACCTAGGGCCCAAATTCTTCAAGTAGTTCATGCCTTTTCTACTTACATACTTCCAGTGATACTGCTATATTATCGATTGTGAGCTAATGTTGTCAACTCTTTTGTAGGGTGAGTCAAAGTGTAAGCTATATAAGGATCAATCTTTTAGTGAAGTAGTTGCGATCGGCAAGGTCTACAACACTTCAAACATGACCCTACATAATTTGCCGTTGCCTGAAAATACACTGAGGGTATTGATTGAATACTCCTACAATGAGGGGGCACCGTTACCATTTCCTACTCTTGATGACATGACTAGAGTCAGAGAGGTTCATAGTGCATTTGTTGCTTGGCCTGTTGGTTTGATTGAGCCAGTACCACTGGTGGTTATTTACTAATAACATTTACACTAGCATTTATTGTGTTGGAAGAACACTCTTTTATTTACATGTTTTTACAGGGTACACAATCTATGGGGAAGAAAGCATAAGTGGCTGATGTCAAAGGAAAAATGGTTCACAAACTGATCCATTGTCACAGGTGATTATTTACTAATTAATTTAAACTAGCATTCTTCTTATTGGAAAAAATTTTCAGACTTCTATTTACATGATTTATAGGGCATCCGTATGAAGATGTTATGATCGCTGGGGAGCATGTCTCGTTTGAATTCATAAACCCTTATGTAGTAGTACATATAAAGGGCATGAGACATGACAAGCAATTCAAAGTGAGTAAAAAGCTTTTTTCTTTAAAGGAGTAGCCAGGACTTTATTCTTAGCTCCAATTAATACAAGGTAAGTCTATACGCATTATAGGTTTCATTGTATTCTTAGATCCAAGCATCATAGATATATATACTGACATAATGTTCCAAAACATTTTAGGGTACATTGCATTTTGCTTGTCATCGATCTAACAGCACAAATGGATCCCATAGTTTACTATTTGGATCCTATGGAATCTTCTTAACCAGATAATCACAAAGCTTTGATGCGCCTCTTCAATAAGAAATTCCTGAATGTCAACATTATTTGAATGCGTTGTATTATTTGTCATTTAATGACCCTAGCTAATAAAATTAATTTAATTTGTTTCAATTTGAGCTCATTGACTAGTTTTTGAGCCTCTGTTGAATTGAATTATTCCAGAGCCCTTGACCAAAAAGATGCTTATCGGTGGCTCAAAGTCTAGGTTTTATAAGTTATTCATTTTTTAAAACAATCTAGTTAAACCATAACGTAAATATTTCTTATATGATATTTCATGTTCTTTGTTACAATACCCCTTCCAACCTAATGACAATGACTGTGGGTACTATGTCATGCAATATATGAGGGATGTCATAATTCATGATCGAAATAACATTCCATTGACAGTAAGTTTTATATTTTTCCAACTTTAATTGTGCTTGTACCTGTTAGATTTCTAGTAAATTTAATTGTCATTTAAATATCTTTGTGCAGTATTACCCAAATGCATGTTGCTTCATGTTGTCAAAGGAAAAAATGAATTCGCGAATTGAAGAGTGGTATAGTTAAGTACACCCTATTTTCTCTCAAATTCTACATATGTAGAATCTAGTAGCATGCTTTTGTTTCCTAATTAGAATGGTTGGTTTAACTATACAGTGTTCTCTAGATGAATTACTGGTGTATATGGATTGCTTGGAATTGTATAGAATTGTTGGTATTTTAGCACTGATATAGGTGGGTGTGTAAAAAATAAATGATTTATTTAAAAAAAACATTACGGTGCTTTTAAAAATAAGCACGGCTATAGACACCATATATCGACGCTTTAAATGCCTAAGCACCGCTATAGGCTACACGTTTAATTTTTTTATTAAAATTAAATGGCCTATCGCGAGAATAGGTTGGCCTATAGAAGCGCTTTCCATGCATAAGCGCCACTATAGGCTTATCTTTTAATTTTTTTTATTAAAATTAAATTGCCTATCCCGGGGCTTTTCTTGCATAAGCACCACTTTAGGCCTTTGCTTTTAATTTTTTTTTTAAAAATTACATGGCCTATACCGGCGCTTTTGTATAATAAGCACCTGATTGCACTATATTTTTATACACTTTTCATTGATAAAATCATTGGATTATTGCATGTTCTTAAGGTAATTGTACCTAATTAGTGTGAATTCTGACTTTGGCATAATTTGTTGGAGTTTATACTGACTAAGGGCAATTTGGACATAATTAGCATGATTTATTGATTTAAAAATCTTCGAGGACATTTGATGCTACCTCTAGCTCATTTTTATGTGTTGATCATAGAAGAAATATGCCCAAATTGAAGAGCCAAGTTGCATCAAGGGATTCTGGATGGAGCAAAAGAAAATGGATAATCAAAGAAGACAGAGACTCAGTCCCTTGCCATGGCCTTGCCACGGTGAGACTCATAGTTCGGGCCCCAAATTCCTCCACGCTTTCTGTACCTTACCGTGGGATGTATCAGCAATTTTTCTGATGCGTTTTTAGGGTTTATGGGAGAGAATAAATAGCACCCAACACCCCAACCTTCATTTTTCCAAGCCCCTTCTGCTAAAAAATAAGCTCCTTTGCTAGGGTTTCCCTTTCCATCTTCATCCTCACCTCAATTCATCATCTTCCCACTCAATCTCATCTTCATTCTTGCTTATTTTCTTGTTCTTCATCCTTCCACCTTCCATTTCCACCATACTTCCTCTCCATTCTTCCTCACTCAAGGAGGCTGCTATTATGGATCATATTTGGCTTGAATTTGAAGACATGAGAGGCTAGAACTTTGGTGCTTTGGTGGTGTCAAGCTGGCTTGAGCTTCAATGGGCGAAATAGGGGTGTTATTTGTTTCCTCATGCTTTTTTCCTTATGTATTGAGTTGTGTGGTTCCATTTCTCTTTGTATATTTGGATATGATACATGATTTTCCTCTCTAATTATACAAGATTGGAATACCTTTGTTGGATTTGACTTATGTTAATTGAATGATGTTTATGCTTAAATTTCCTATTGGATTTGTGATGCTATATGATTTTTAGTGGTTGCTAGATTGTGTAGCTTAATTTATCCAATTGAATGCTGTGGTTGCATATTCTTGAGAGGAATCGGTTTTCAAAACTCAAGTTCCAACACACACCAAGTGGAGCTTAACACTAACCCTAAGTAATAGCTATGTAAGTGGTTGCTTAATTAGTTATTAATTAGGGCTAGTGAACCCCTAGTGGTTGCTTGGGGATCTTTCAATTATACTTGGAGAATCTTTTAACTCCCAATATCAATTTAATGAAGCGTGAGAGGCACCGTAACACTACCAAAGCCCATTTTATAAATTTCCCTTAAGTTCAACTCTTTTCATTCTTTAATAAAAAATTACCAAAAACAAGTGATTGCACCATATTTTTATACACTTTTCATTGATAAAATCATTGGATTATTGCATGTTCTTGGGGTAATTGCACCTAATTAGGTTAATTTCTTACTTTTGCACACTTTGTTGGAATTTGTTCTAGTGAAGGGCAATTTGGGCACAATTAGCATGATTTATTGTTTAACCTATTTTCAAGAACATTTTGATGCTACCTTAGGTCCATTTTATGTGTAGGTCATAGAAGAAACACACCCAAATTAAGGAGCCAAGTTGCAGCGAAGAATTTTGGACGGAGCAGAAGAAGAAAGTGAAGGAACAGGCAGATGCCACGGCGAGGAAAACAAGAAGAAGCAGAAGCTCCTGTCCCTCGCCGTGGTACAAGTAAAGACAAATCTAGGCGGCCGTGAGGAAGAACAAGTGTTTGATGATGGTGAGCAACCTAGAAGAAGAACCATTAGGGACGCCACCACTACCCATTCATGAATGCATTTTCCCACTATTAATGCTGACTATGAAACTAAAGGTTTATTGATACAATTCTTACCTAAATTCTATGGTTTGCAAGAAGATGAACCACATGCCCCCTTGGATGAAATTTTCATACATTGCAACACCATGAAACCAGTGAGAGCACAAGTAGAGGATGTTATGTGGAGAGTGTTCCACCTTACTCTAGAAGGTAAAGCGAAGCAATGGTATATGAGCTTGCTCACTCTCAATTCGGAGGCCCTAATGTCTTGGACCAACTTGAATAAGCCTTTCTAGAGAAGTTTTACTCGGCCACAAGAACATGAGCACAGAGAAAAGAGATCAACTCTATTATGCAAGAGTCGGATAAGTCTCTCTTCGATTATTGGACAAGGTTCCAAGACCTTTTGGAGAGGTGTCTACATCATTAGATTCCGGATTAACAGTTAGCCCATCTTTTTATGATGTGTTGACGGAAAGAGATCAGGACAAGTTGGATGCGGCCGCCGGTGGCTCATTTATTGATAACACACCGGAAGAAGCATGGCCTTTAGTTTGAATGCTTGCCTCAGCTAAAGAGAAACATGGTTCAAGATGGTCAATCTGCAATCTTTAAAGGGTTGACTCTACTTCACTCCACATCCCTCAATTGGAGAAATTTGAAGCCGAGTTGAAGGCAATTCATGTTAGGTTGAATAAGCTTTCCAGTCCTCCTTCATCACAAAGTCCAACTAGCAGAGAGTTGACGGCCCCCTCTTGAGATTATTGTGCATTACCTATGCACCTCTCAAGCCATTGCCCATCTAAGCCGGAGGAATGTAATGCAATGTTTCAACAAAGGCAAGGCAGTAATCCATGATGGGATCTCTAATCTAATACCTATAATGAGGGGTGGAGGCAAAATCCCAAGTTTAGTTGGCGCCAAGATGGAAATCCACCAAAGCAGTTCCAAGACCGCCAAGGCAAATCCTCTCAATCCATGGTCCCAATGAGAAGTGAGAACTCTCCCAATATCATTGATGAGTTGGCAAAGACTTGCCAACAAGGATTTCAAGGTATCCACAACCTTGTTGAGGCTAAATTTGAAAAGAGTGATGCAAGGATGGCCCAATTAGAGACCAAAAACCATAACCTTGAAGACTTTGTCACTAAGCTCTCCAACTCCTTTAATGAGCTGCAAGCCAAAACAAGTGGCCCCATTCCATCCAACACGATCATTAACCCTAAGTCCGTAAATGCTATAAGCTTGAGAAGTGGGAAATCACTCAATCCCATCCCACTTAAGAAGAGGGTCCACTTTATGGATGACAAAGTTGATGAGCTAATGATTGAGGAGATCCAAGTTGAAAGCCAACCTTTGAGCCACGTTGTTGATGATGAAGATGATGAGTTAGTGGATGAAGAGATTGAAGTTGAAAGCCTACCATTGAGCCCCATGAGTTGGTGCCTTCGAAAAGTGTAAAGGAGAAAGAGCTCTATGAAAGGAGAGCACTAACACAAAAGGCAACCGTGGTGGAAGAACTTTGCACACCACAATCGAAGAAGAAGAAGAAGCATCCCAAGCAACTAAGCATCAATGAAATGGGAGAGTGTAGCAAACAAAGTACCTTGGTCAATTCTCTGGCCAAGGAGGTAATTATCTCTCAACTCCCTTTACCACAAGATTTTCTTTAAAGTAGAAAGAAATTTAATGATCAAACTGAAAAAGAGATGCTAGACTTGTTTAGTAAATTGCATGTGAACATTCCATTTTTCCAACTTGTAAATTCTATGCCATCTTATTGTAGGTTTTTGAAAAAGTTAAGCACTAACAATTGAAGATTTAAACCAAATGAAAGGGTTCAATTGAATCCTAGTGTTTCGGCTCTCTTTAAGCCTTAGTTACAAGTGAAATGCAAGGATCCAGGATCTTTTATGATTCCCTGCACGATCGGCAATTTAATAACTGATGCTTTGTTGGATCTTGGGGTAGCCATTAATGTGATGCCTCGTGTGGTGTTCTCTTCTTTGGGCATTACTAATTTGAAAAGAACAAGTGTAATTTTACAATTGGCCGATCGCATAACCCGTTATCCACAAGGTATCCTTGAGGACGTACTTGTTAGAGTTAAAAACTTGGTTTTTCCGCTGATTTCTATGTGCTCGACATGTCTAGTGGTTCCAATGAATTGACTATCATTCTTGGTAGGCCTTTCATGAGGACCTGTAGTACAGTGATAGATATGTGGAATGCTTTAATCACAATGGAAGTGGGGGAACACAAGATTAGCTTCAACATGTATGAAGCCATGAGACACACTCATGAGGACTACTCATTGCTTGGTGTTAATGTGATTGATATTGCTGCGGACAGTGTTAGGAAAGAGCTTGAGCTAGTTTTACAGTCAAATGAATTTGCACTTGATTTTAAAGCTTATGGCTCTAATTTACTTCCCATTGCTCCTAATGTGTATAGCCTCATCTCATTGTTAGTTAGTTACTTATTTTCTGCCACTAGTACTTTGCCTTTGAGGCATAATCCACTATTTGGCATGATTTCTCCTAACATGTCCTTGTTGAGTGATACCACTTCTTCAGAAGAAGGTTGTTTTTCTAATAGGGTAGGTACCAAGTTTTTGCATATGCCTGAGTTCAGGTTGCGAAATCACGACAAGAGCTTAAAGGAGATAGCCCCTACACCACCTGACTCTACTTTAAGCACTTCACTTATAGTGTTGCCATCTAATGTGATTAAATGGCTACTACATTCTCACTCCACCTGTATTGCACCTTCCAGACCAAAGATCTCCTCCCATGCTTTCAACCACTTGAAAGATCTCATCATGTCATGCCATGAAAGCATGAGGAGTGGAGGGAAAGCTTAGGAATTCACTGTTATCAATCAACTTAGTGTTGATTTGGTGCCAAAGGCAACTCATGAGTATGTGAAGGATGCTCATCCTGAGGTAGTTGCTATTTTAGATCGACTAGAGGTTGATTCAACACTTGGGAATTCGGTGAAGCTTGGTTCATGTTATTCGACAAATCCCATTAAGCTAAAAGGGCATAAGCTCAGGGCCTTCAAAAATTTGCAAATCATCAAGAATGCATCACATGGTGCCCACTTTCGGCATGGACTATACCGAGCTACCCCACTTGGCATGACTAGACACCCGGAGAATGAGACCGTGAACACCCTCAAATCCAATGGCCACCTCCTCAAAGTCTATCATGACCCTTCATCAAACCCTCCTTGAGGCAAGGTTGCTTCTTCTCCTTATCTTGTTTACCTTCACGCATTCTGGACCAGCTAGTTGATATTTCATTGTCATTGCATTAAACAAGTGTGGGGGAGGGAGCATCCTAGTATAAAGTAGGAATTAGGACTTTTACATTCAATAAAACACCCTATGCCATTGAAACTTTCTGTCATTTTCACTTGTGTTATGCATTTGTCCTGTGATTTGCATTTTTCAAACATTCCTACTATTGATTGCACTTGTCTCTTCTTCTCTCTCCTTATGTATAGGGACGTGTTGTGCCCCAATCATACGATTGGACTTCGCAACTTTCCTTTGCACCAGGGATAAGTAAATGGTAGTTTGGTGATTTTTAACATTGAGGACAATGTAAATTTCAAGTGTGGGGGAGGGGACTAGGCAGTCTTGCTGCTTAATCTATTGATTTTATCATGTTATGCCACATTAGAGGTAAATTTTAAAATTTTTGTCAAAATTTTTCAAAACCAAGGTAGATTTTGTTCCTTAGTCTTTCACTGTGATGGAGGGTCGCATTCATTGCAATGGAGGACCAAGTTGCATTTTCTACCTATTTTTAAAACTTGTTTGTAAAAACCTAGTGTGGAAACAATTTTTGAAAACCATGGAGCAAGAGTAGACCTTACCCTTTTTTATCAATGGGCTTCATGAGCAATGGGAAGAATTCAAAGAATGATGCATTTTAGCCTTTCAATTTTCAAAGAGCTAGTGATGAGTTATTTTCAAGCATATGCATTGTGTTAATTGACCTTGCAATTGGATGTTTCATTGGCAGTTGAGGTTAACCATATTGTGTGATTTTTGGGCCTATTATCATTTCAAGAGTGTATACTTGCTTGATCATTCAATTTCTAGAACTTGTCTCTACTCTTTGTCAAAGCTAGAATTGTATTCATGCATGAAGATGATTTAGGCATTCATTTCATAACCCTCTTATCCCAAACAAAAACCCACAATATGTCATTTTCCATTGTTCACCTATTTTGAGCCATTCCTTGGTTGTAATGCATTAATGTGAATTTTGTGATAAAGCATTGAGCTTGAGCCACTTTTGTTTGTAATTAATGTCATGTATATATTAGAAAGAAAAGCAGATAGAAAGGTGTGTATAAAAAAATAATAATGAAAAAAAAATCAAATCAAAGAAAAAAAAAGAGAAAAAGAAAGTTTGAAGAATAAGGCATTTCCTGATATTGTTGAAATCATGCTCTTATGTGCTATGCACTCCAATTGTGACATTGAATTGCATTTCAACCTCTCATTTCCATAACATGCAATCAATCTTGCCTTTTCCACCATTTCAACCCCTCAAGTCCTTTTGATTCATACATGATTGTATGCATGGGCGAAGATATTAGAGTAGTTACAAGCTTATGGTAAATTGTTGTTTGAGCAAGTTGAGTGTGAAAAATCCCACATAAGGCAAGGAGAGTGAAACACTACTATCTTGAGAGTCTTCCATGTCGTTACTTCATCCAATTGCTTTGCCAATTCTTCCTTTGCATATTCTTGATCATAATTCATGCTAGCTTGAGATTATTGTTTGGTTAAAACCATTCTTCCTTGCATTGTACCATTTGTCCAGGAGTACAAAGGTCTAAGTGTGGGGGAAATGATTGCACTATATTTTTATACACTTTTCATTGCTAAAATCATTGGATTATTGTATGTTCTTGAGGTAATTGTTCCTAATTAGTGTGAATTCTGACTTTGGCATAATTTGTTGGACTTTATACTGACTAAGGGAAATTTGGGCATAATTAGCATGATTTATTGATTTAAAACTCTTTGAGAACATTTGATGCTACCTCTAGCTCATTTTTATGTGTGGATCATATAAGAAACATGCCCAAATTGAAAAGCCAAGTTGCATCGAGGGATTCTGGACGGAGCAGAAGAAAATGGCTAATCAAAGAAGACAGAGGTTCTGTCCCATGACGAGACCCACGACAAAGGCCCCAAATTTCTCCACACTTTTTGTACCTCACTGTGGCCTCCCACGGTGAGGCCCATAACGAGACCCCGTATCAGCAATTTTTCTTATGTCTTTTTAGGGTTTATGGAAGAGTATAAATAGCACCCAACACCCCAACCTTCATTTTTCCAAGCCTCATCTACTCAAAAATCAGCTCTTCTACTAGGGTTTCCTTTTCCATCTTCATCCTCACCTTAAATCATCATCTTCCCACTCAATCTCATCTCTATTCTTGCTTATTTTCTTGTTCTTCATCCTTCTACCTTCCATTTCCACCATACTTCTTCTCCATTATTCCATACTCAAGAAGGCTGCTATTATGGATCACATTTGGCTCAAATTTGTCATGCTTAAGTAGTTTCATCTCATGCTCATCAGCCTCATACATGATAAAGCTAATTTGATGGTCCCTGACTTCCATTGTGATCTTTCCTTTTTTTTGTATCTATTATTGTATTAGCCATTATCATGAAAGGTATACCTAATATCAAGGTAGATTCACTAGAATCGGTAGTCATGTCCAAAACAAAGAAATCAGCAGGGACAACCAAGTCCTTAACTTTAACTAGTTTGTCCTCTAGAATACCCAGTGGATATCTAAGTGTCTTATCTGCAAGCTGGAGTATGACACTATTTTGCTTGAGGCCTTTTACACCTAGGGATGAAAAGATTTTACTAGGCCTAACATCAATGGCCCCTCAAGATCCAACAAGGCATTCAGAATGGTCAGAGTACCAATTGTGCAAGGGATTGTGAAAGATCCCGGGTCTTGGCATTTGATAGGTAGTTGAGGTTTGAAAATGGCCGATACACTTGGATTCAATTGAATCCACTCATTTGGCCAGAATTTTCGCTTATTAGTGCAAAGCTCTTTCAAAAATTTGCAGTAGCTAGGCATAGACTTAACTAGTTGGAAAAATGGCACATTAACATGCAACTTGCTAAACAGTTCAAGCATCTCTTTTTCAACAATTTCATCACATTTCTTTTTGCTTTTAAAGTAAGCTTGAGGAAAGGGCAGTTGAGAGATAATTACCTCCTTGGTTGGAGGTTTGGCCAAGTCACTTTGTGTGCTACACTCTCCCTTCTCATTGATGCTTCTTCTTCTTTGATTGTGGTGTGCTAGGTTCCTCCACCATGTGCTCTTTTTGTGTTAGTGCTCTCCTTTCATGAAGCTCTTTCTCCTTTAAACTTTTCGAAGGCACCAACTTCATGGGGCTCAATGGTGGGCTTTCAACTTCAATCTCTTCATCCACTAACTCATCATCTTCATCATCAACAATGTGGCTGATTGCACCATATTTTTATACACTTTTCATTGATAAAATCATTGGATTATTGCATGTTCTTGGGGTAATTGCACCTAATTAGGATGAGTTCTAACTGTTGCATACTTTGTTGGAGTTTATACTAATCATGGTCAATTTGGGAATATTTAGCATGATATATTGTTTAACCAATCTTTAAGAACATTTTGATACTACCTTGAGTTAAAATTAATGTAGGTCATGGAAGAAGTGGGCTGAGTCAAAGAGTGAGTTGTGGAGAAGAAGTTGGTAAAAGTTCAAAAATCAGCTCTTACCTTCTGTATATCACGCTGCAGCCAACCAATACCTAATCTGAGCACTCCGCTTCTGTGTGTCACGTTGCAGCTAGCAAAAGTGCTCGCAGCAGCCAGCTCTTCGTGACAGCAATTTGGCTGTCATGATTTTTAGGGCTCCAGGCGGGTTTTTAAGTGTGCCCATGCCCTAAAAACACTTCCCAAGCGTCCTCCAAGCTCGAAAACACATTCCTCTACTAGGGTTCTCATCATTCTATTCCATCCTCACCCAAATCCCGACATTCCCACTCACTTCCACCTCAAATCTTGCTAGTTTTCTTGTTCTTCCTTATTTCACCTTCCATTTCCACCTCACTTCTTCTCCATTCTTCCCCATTCATGGAGGCTATAGTTATGGGCTTTCTTTTGCATGAAATTGAAGACATGAGAGGCTATATTCTTGGAGCTTTGGTGGTGTAGAGGTGTCTCTTTCTTCAATGGACAAAATAGGGGAGTTATTTATTTCCTCATGCTCTTTTCCATATGTATTGAGTTGTGTGGTTGCATTTGTAACATCCTAAAATTCAAATTCTAAGATTTAAATATTTATATATAAGATTTAAAATAGACATTATAAAATCGAGATAATTTTGAATTAGTAGTTATAATTTAATAATAATTTTTGCAAATATTTCAAGAGAATATCTATCCAAGAGGATTAGATTTCAAAAGTAAATAAATAAGATAATCTGAATGCATGATTGTAGGAAGAGAGATGATGCGATATAATAGGTACAATGAATATATGTAGACTCTCATGTCATTTAAAATATTTTAATTATCTTATTATGATAAAAAGATATTAAATAATTCATAAGACCATTACATTATATTTTAAATTTGAAAAGCAGATGAAAAATTATATATAATAAACCCATAGACAAAATTAATATAACTATAAAATAATAATAAACAATAACAATCAAAAGATATATTATATATATGTGTATATGACGTACATATAGGTGGAGTGAATCAATATAACTATAAAATAATAATAACCAAAAGATATATATGCGTATATATCATATATATGTATATATCTTTAGGTGGCGTGAATCACCATATCATTCACGCCACTTTCACTATATATATGTATATACATTGTGTACGCACAGGCTCACGGAGGCTACGCTAATCACCAGTTGAGAGGGGTTACTTTTATATATTTTATTAAAAGTTCAAACTTCTGAGTTTTATTTCATACTCGTAATTTCTTCCGATCATAAGACATCCTTCATAAACTTTTTTCTGTGCCATGAGATCTTCCAAACAAAATAACTTTTCTAAGGAGTAGAGCGTGGAATTCAGGTAACCAATGTTACTTTACTTTATATGCCTGTTTTGGAACATAAGAATTTTTAACTATATTTTGATTGTATAAATTTGATTTATAAAATTCTATGTTCATTGTATAAAACTTCAATGAAGCGGGAAGTATGTTAGCATGTATTCCATTAAAAAATGTATCTTTCAGAATCACTTATCATATGTGTGTATAAAGATTTATGTGATGATGTGTTATACATATAGTGTTGTGATGATACATGTTACGGATGATATCTGTTATGGTTAATTCTGTGATGGAGACTTGGGGCAGGGTTGTGGATATTTTTATTTGGAAGCCCGTGCAACAGCCTCTACTAGTGATCGTAGTAGTTGGCATTTTTCCAGGCCCATGTCTCTATTCCTTATCCTTTGGCCGGGGTTTGGAAATAGGCACTTGGGTAAGACACCTCTTGAGCCTAGGCCTAGGTGGGAGGCAAGAGAGGGGACCAATGACCTATAGTGAGTGGTGTAACCTTTGGCCGGGTTATACAGCACAAAAGGTTTAGGTCCATGTCTAGGAGTTATATGGAGGAGATCGGTTGGGGGTAACGATTGTGTTTGAAATTGTGTTTTTGTTTTGGCAAAATATTATCTTTATCTTTATATGTATATAACCCACTGCTTCATTGGCTTATGGTCCTTCCTGGTATATTCTGTAAAGTGATATTGGTTACTGAGACTTTGTCTGACCCTCCTATAATAACTATTTTTTTAGGTAAGGATTCTTGTAGAAGTGGGTGCGAAGGGAAGGAGTATGAGGGTTAGGCATCCGAGTATACCTTACCTCCATTCGGCGTTTTGTTGCTAAATTATTTATATTGCCACATTAGTTGCATAATTTATAAATTTTCATGTCGATAACTCATTTAAATTATCTTGGATTTTAATTTATTTCATAAAAAGTTTTGTGGCGTATTACGACACATTTTTTTTAGATTTATTATTTCCTTTTAGCAAATGATTTATGTTAGATTTTTATATGGAGACATTGGAACCTATTTGTTTATTAAAACATTTTTTTAAAATGTCAACATCTTAAAGTTAATTTATTTAATGTGTGTTATTGTCGTCTTGTTATGGGATTTGTGACGGGCTTATGGGCTTGGATTTGTCCCTTATTTGGTTGTACCCTAGGCTGCTTCTTGTTTTTGTTGTTTTAGTTATATATAATATGGTATAAATATTGGGATGTTACAGCATTTCTCTTTGTATACTTGTATTTGAGACATGATTTTCCTTTCTAGTTGTTTATCAAAAGACTTTTTCAAACCAAAACCCCTTACCTTTTGTTGTTTTAATTGCATTTAGTTACGTTAGGTAGTTTAGAAAAACTGCTCAAGTTAAACGACCTGAGGTTGCAACCTATATTGCAATCCTTTGATTAATTTTGATTTTAACACAGAAGGTGCGTTTAGACAAAGGTTAAATCAGTGGCTCAAAGGTTGGCACTCAACTTGGATCTCCTCAATCACCGGCTCATTAACTTTGTCACCCATAAAGTGGACTCTCTTCTTAAGTGGGATGGTGTTGAGTGATTTCCCACTTCTCAAGCTTATGACATTTACGAATTTAGGGTTTATGACTATGTTGGATGGATGTGGCCACTTGTTTTGGCTTGCAGCTCATTAAAGGAGTTAGAGAGCTTAGTGACAAAGTCTTCAAGGTTATGATTTTTGGTCTCCAATTGGGCCATCCTTGCATCACTCTTTTGAAATTTAGCCCCAACAAGGTTGTGGATACCTTGAAATCCTTGTTTGCAAGTCTTGGCCAACTCATCAATGATATTGGGGGAGTTCTCACTTCTTATTGGGACTATGGCTTGAGAGGATTCGCCTTGGCGGTCTTGGAACTGCTTTGGTGGACTTCTTTCTTGGTGCCAACTAAACTTGGGATTTTGCCTCCATCCCTCATTGTGTGTATTAGAGTAGGGATCCCATCTTGGATTAGTGCCTTGCCTTTGTTGAAACATTGCATTACATTCGTCTGGCTTATATGGGCAATGGCTTGAGAGATGCATAAGTGATGTGCAATAATCACAAGAGGGGCCATCAACTCTCTGCCAGTTGGGCTTTATGGTGAAGGGGGTTTGGAAAGCTTATCCAACCTAGCATGAATTGCCTTGAACTTAGCTTCAAATTTCTCTAATTGAGGGATATGGAGTGAAGTAGAGTCAACCCTTTGAAGATTGCGGATTGACCTTCTTGAACCATGTTTCTCCTTGGCCGAGGCAAGCTTTCGAACTAAAAGCCATGCTTCTTCCTGTGTGTAGTCAATAAATGAGCCACCGGCAGCCGCATCCAACTTGTCTTGATCTCATTCCCTTAACCTACCATAGAAAGTATGGGCTAATTGTTCATCGAGGATTTGGTAATAGGGGAACCTCTTCAAAAGGTCTTGGAATCTTGTCCAATGATCAAAGAGAGAGTCATACGGCTCTTGCATGATGGAGTTGATCTCCTTTCTCCTTGCAGATGTTCTTGTGGCTGGGTTAAACTTCTCTAAAAAGGCTTGTTTCAAGTTGTCCAAAGAGGCTAGGGCTTCCGGATTGAGAGTGGGAAAGCTCATATACCATTGCTTAGCCTCGCCTTTCAGAGTAAGGTGGAACACTCTCCACATAACATCTTCCACTTGGGCTCTCACTTGTTTCATGGTGGTGCAATGTATAAAAATTTCATCCAAATGGGCATGTGGCTCATCTTCTTGTAAACCATAGAATTTAGGTAAGGATTGTATCAATAAACCTTTAATTTCATAGTCAGCATTAATAGTGAGGAATGCATTCATGAATGGGTTGTGGTCAATGTTGGTTGTGGTGGCTTCCCTAATGGTTCTTCTTCTAGGTTGCTCACCATCATTAAACAATTTTCCTCCCCCATTACCACATATATTTGTCTCTACTTGTGCCACAGGAATATGGTGCTCCCCTTCCATGTCTCTAGTTTCACTTTCAGTTTCTGGGTCACTCTTAATGCTTGACTCACAAGAAGATGGGTGTTCAAATATCAAGGATGTAACTGAGGTTCCCCTCTATTTCTCTATCTAGTAAGGTGTCTCTCAATTTCTAGGTATTCAGGGTAAAGCTCTTGGTCTCTAGGGTTCCCTCAAGTCATACACAAGGTGCAAACAAGTGTAGACTAAGGCTCAAACAAAATTGCACTTGCACAAATTCAAGGAAAAATGGATGAATGAGGATGCAAGTGAGTATGCTTTGGAGTGTATATGAAGAATGTATGGTATGTGTGTAAGTGTGTGGTATGTACTTAAGTAGGGAAGTATGGTAGGTCAAGTAATCACAAGTCAATCAAGAACAAAGAGTCAGCAATATTTTTGGTATTTTCAAGGAAAATTTGATGCAAAACAAAACAAGCAAATGTAAACTATCCTAAGGATGCAAATGACCTAAACCTAATCCTAATGACTCCTACCCCTAGTCAATAGTTTCAATTGACACTTATCTAACCTAGGGAGTCCAAAATGACTCCCCGGCAACGGCGCCATTGATTTAACATTTTGCCTAAATGCGCCTTAGGGTTTAAAATCAAAATTTAATCCAAGGATTGCAATATAGGTTGCAACCCCTAGTCGTTTCACTTGAGGAGTCTTTTAAACTACCTAAGCTAACTAAATGCACTCAAAACAATAAAAGGTATGGGGGTTTTGGTTTGAAAATTCATTTCATAAAACTATAAAGAAAATGCAAATACTTGTTGTTGTGATTTTGGATTAAAGGGAGAATAATGTTTGGATTAAGGGAAATTTTATAAAATACGCATTGGTAGTGTTACGGTGGCTCTCACACTTCATTAAATTGATATTGGGAGTTAAAAGATTGACCAAGCTTAATTGAAAAATCCCCAAGCAATCCACTAGGGGTCCACTAGCCCTAATTAATGACTAATCAAGCAACCACTTTCATAGCCATTACTTAGGGCTGGTGTTAAGCTCCATTTGGTGTGTGTTGAAACTGGAGTTTTGAAAACCGATTCCTCTCAAGAATGTGCAACCACAACATTGAATTGGATAAATTAAGCTACACAATCTGGCAACCACTAAAAATCATATAGCATCACAAATCCAATTGGAAAATTAAACATACACATCATTCAATTAAACTAACTCAATATCCAACACAAGTATTCCAATACATATACAATTAGAAAGGAAAATTATGTGTCAAATCCAACTCCCCTATTTCGCCCATTGAAGCTCGAGGAAAAGAGCACGAGGAAACAAATAACTCCCCTATTTCGCCCATTGAAGCTCAAGCCACCTTCACACCGCCAAAGCACCAAGATTCTAGCCTCTCATCTCTTCAAATTTGTGCCCAAGGGAACCCATGATGATAGCCTCCATGAATGAAGAGGATTGAAGGAGGAATGAGATGGAAATGGAAGAAGGAAGGGAGACAATTCTGAAAATCAGCAAGACTGGATGTAAGAGTGGATTGAAATGTTGAAGATTTGAGTGGAAATGAAGGAAGAACAATGAAACCCTAGTCGATCACTCTATTTTCGGCTTAGGAGGCTTAGAAAATGTGAATTTTGGGGTTAGGTTCTATTTATAGTTCCCCAAAACCCTAAAAACACGAGTCAACACGTTTCTGGTCTGGTGTGCTTGCAGTGGCGAGGTCACGATGAGCATATGAGTATTTTGCAATTCTGGGGCTGTTGGCTCACCATGGTGAGGTCACGGTGAGCAGACAAGCATTCTGGAGTTTTTGGATGTTACTCACTATGGGCTCACAGTGGGCTCACCGAGCGACAAAGGAACTTTTATGCCCTCTTGTTCAGCTACCTTCTTTACAACTGAGCTCTTCGATTGGGCGTATTTCTTCTATGATCTACACAAAAAATGGACCTAAGGTAGCATCAAAATGTTCTTGAAAATGGGTTAAACAATAAATCATGCTAATTATGCCCAAATTGCCCTTGATAAATATAAATTCCAACAATGTGTGCAAAAGTAAAAAATTATCCTAATTAGGCACAATTGCCCCAAGAACATGCAATTTTTTTTAATGATTTTATCAATGAAAAGTATACAAAAATGTGGTGCAATCAGCGAGCAAGATGGCTTTCTGCCCTCTTTGTCCCGTGAGCTCGCTGTGGCAAGCCCACGGTGAGCAAGGAGGCATTGTGCCTCATTGTTTAGCTGCTGACTTATGTTTTGTCCAACATTCTTTTCCGTGATTTGGCTCTTCAATTTGGGTGTGTTCCTTCCATGATCTGCACATAAAATGGACTTAAGGTAGCATCAGAATGTTCTTGAATATGGGTTATACAATAAATCATGCTAATTATGCCCAAATTACCCTTAACTAGAACAAATTTCAACAAAGTGTGCAAATGTTAGAGATTATGCTAATTAGGTGCAATTACCCCAAGAACATGCAATAATCTAATGATTTCATCTATGAAAAGTGTATAAAAATATGGTGCAATCAGTGATGTTCTGTATCAACCTCCATATTGGCTTATGTGCTTTAGTGTTCCCCTACTTCAGTTTCCTTGGCTTCTTATCTAATAGGGTTGTGGAGAACTATGGTATTGCTAGGAAGGATCTCCTCATTCTTTAGTTGAATGTGATTTGAGATATATGCTTTCATGCTGTCCATCCTCTAATCTAGTAGTAGCTTCAGGAGCTCCATGAGATAGCTAAAAGTAGTAAAGGTCTGCTTCACAGCATTTTTAATCGCAGGCAAGAGAGAGTTGTTAAATGTCTCCAAAACCCCTTTGATTATGCTCTCTTGAAGCTTATGATTCTGCACTTGAATTTTCTCCAAGATCCTCTCTTTTGTGGCTTCTTGTTCTTTCTGCCACCTTTTAAAAAGTCTATCTTCGAATTGTTGAAACAGTTCCTCAGATAACATGGTCTTCATGGTAGAGCCAAACATAGATTAGGCTTCATCCTGCCTTACAGACTTGAATGGTTTCCTAGCACTAGACTTCCCTTTGTTTAGCTTTACTGACCCAACTGATTGGTGAAGAGGAACTTTCATCCTTTTGAGTTGAGTAGTGGTAAATTTGGTGATTTTCTATATGGGCTCATTATTGCACCATATTTTTATACATTTTCAATGATAAAATCATTTGATTATTGCATGTTCATGGGGTAATTGTGCCTAATTATGATAATTTCTAACTTTTGTAAATTTTGTTGGGGTTTATACTAATCAAGGGCAATTCGGGCATATATAGCATGATTTATTGTTTAACCAATCTTCAAGAACAATTTGATGCTACCATAGGCCTATTTTAAAAAGTACGAATTTGAAAACATAAGAGGCTAGATTATTGGTGCTCTGGGAGTGTAGAGGTGGCTCTAGCTTCAATGGGCGAAATAGGGGAGTTATTTGTATCCTCATGCTCTTTTTCTTTTGTATTGAGTTGTGTGGTTGTATTTTTCATTATCTATTTGGATTTGAGACATGACTTTCCTTTCTAGTTGTCTATGAATTAGAATACTTGTATTGGATATAGAGTTAGGTTTATAGAATGATGTTTACGTTTAAATTTCCTATTGGGTTTATAATACTATATGATTTGTATGGTTGCTATATTGTGTAGCTTAATTTATCCAATTGAATCTTGTGGTTGCACATTCGTGAGACGAATTGATTTTCAAAACCCAATTTCCAACACACACCAAGTAGAGCTTAATACTAACCCTAAGTAATGGTTATGAAAGTGGTTACTAGATTAGTCATTAATTAGGGCTAGTGGACACCTAGTGGTTGCTTGGAGATTTTTCAATTATACTTGGTGAATCTTTAACTCCCAACATCAATTTTAATGAAGCATGAGAGCCACTGTAACACTACTGATTTAACCTTTGCGTAATGCACCTTGGGGTTAAAATCACAATAATTACCAAGGATTGCGTAAAGTGGCACAATCCCGGATCGTTTCACTTGAGGAGTCCTTCTAAACTACCTAAGCTAACTAAATGCAATTAAAACAATAAAAAGGTATGGGGGTTTTGGTTTGAAGATTCATTTACTAAGCTATTAACAAAAGCAGTTACTTGTTTTTGGTGTTTTAGATTAATAAGTGAAAAGTGAAAAGAGTTTGGATTGGGGGTGATTTTATAAAATGGGCTTTGGTAGTGCTTCGGTGACTCAAACACTTCTTTCAAAATGATAAGTGGGAGTTTAATTTACCAAGTCTAATTGAAAAATCCCCAAGCAACCACTAGGGGTCCACTAGCCCTAATTAATGACTAATCTAGCAATCACTTTCATAGCCATTACTTAGGGTTAGTGTGAAGATCCACTTGGTTTGTGAAATGCCTTGAAACAAATGCAATTTAACTCTCATGAAGTGCAACCACATCATCATGCATGGAAGAAATTGATTATAACCACTAGCAACCACTAAAATGGCTACAACCAAGAATACAGCCACAAGTAGATAGGAAACTGTATCTCAATCACATTTAATTCAAAGCATACACAATATAGTTCACAAACATAGATAGCAACCACATATCCCAAGTCTTAAATCCAAATACAAGACCAATACAAAAGAGTATAAGCCAAATACAAAGGAAATAAGAAATTGTAAACTAGAAACTCCCCTATGTTGGTCCATGAAGCTAGAGCCACCTTCACACCACCAAAGCACCAAGAACTTAGCCTCTCATGTCTTCAAACTCGTGCCCGAGAGGACCCATGATGATAGCTTCCATGAATGAAGAAGATAGAAGGAAATGTGGAGTGGAAATGGAAGGTGGAAGGAGAAAGAACAAGAAAATCAGCAACAATGGAGGTGGAAATGAGTGGGGATGAGAGGATTTGAGTGAGGAATGAAGAAGAACAAGAGGAACCCTAGGAGAGGGCTAATTTTCGGACAGGGAGGGCTTGGAGAAGGGATTTTCGGGTGTTAGAAACTATTTATAACCCTCTAGGAACCCTAGAATTCGCGTCAGATTCTGCAGATTTTGGGGACTTCGCCGTCGGCTCTCCTAGGCGAGAGCCACAGCGAGCTCATGTTGGCTCTGGAATTTGCTAGGAGTTCGCCGTGAGTTCGCCGTGGCGAAGCCCACGGCGAACTCACACTGGTTCGGCCTTTTCTTGTATTTCTCGCCGTCAGTAGCCGCGGCGAAGAGACATTGATTCTTTTTCTCTCTTCGCTTCCTTCTTCTGCTCCGTCCCGAATTCTTCGCTGCAACTTGGCTCCTAAATTTGGGCATGCTTCTTCTATGATCTACAAGTAAAATCAAGCCAGAGGTAGCATCAAATGTTCTTGAAAATAGGTCAACAATAATTTATGCTAATTATGCCCAAATTGCCCTTGACTAGAATAAATTCCAACAAAGTGTGCAAAAGTCAGAAATTACCCTAATTAGGTGCAATTACCCCAAGAACATGTAATAATCTACTGATTTTATCAATGAAAAGTGTATAAAAATATGGTACAATCAACTACCAAAGCCCATTTTATAAAATTTCACCTAATTCAAACACTTTTCACCTTCAAATCCAAAATTACCATATCAAGTATTTGTATTTTTTCTAGTTTCATTAAATGACTTTCCAAAACCAAAACCGGAGGCTTTTTATTGTTTTAATTGCATTTAGCTAGTGTAGTTAGGATAAAAGACTCCTCAAGTGAAACGACCCAGGGTTGCAACCTATAATTGAAGCATTGACAAAGGGTATGAGTTGTTGGGAATAGATTTAGGTCATTTGCATCATTAGGTTAGTTTACATTAGCTTTTTTTGCATTGCATGAAGTTTCTCAAGAAAATACCAAAAATATTTCTGGCCCTTTGTTCTTGATTGAGTTGTGATATTTGCTTAGGTGTATTGCTGGACTTTCTTGCACCTACTTGTGATTACTTGGCTTGTTGTGCTCCTTTGGTAGTTTGGTTTCTTAATTGTGGTTGTTCTTGACATCTTGCATGCTTAACAAGACATTGCACCCATTTTGCACCCACAACCACTCACACAAGTCATTTTGAGTGTATGAAATTAAGTTTAAGAGTTGAATCTTGTTTTCCAAACAACTTTTGCACTTTCCTCTACCATACTTCTACACTTATATACATAACATACACACTTCTTCATACACATACTTTACATCACACTTCCATAAAATACTCACTTGCATCCTCATTAATCCATTTTTCCTTGAATTGGTGAAAGTGCAATTTTGCTTGAACCTTAGTCTACACTAGTTGTCTGTGCCTTATGTATGACTCGAGGGAACCCTAGGGACCAAGAGCTTTAGCTTGAGTACCCATAGATTGAGAGGCACTAGAAAAACACAAAGAGAGGGAATCTCAGTTACCTCCTTTATAGTGGAACACTCATCTTCTCGTGAGTCAAGCTTTGAGAGTGATCCAGAAACCGACAGTGAGTGTGAGCCTGAAACTAAAGGCATGAAGGGGGAAGAGCAACCTAGAAGAAGAACCATTAGGGAAGTCACTTCAACAAAAAAATTAACCACAACCCATTCATGAAAGCATTTCCCATTATTCATGCTGACTATGTAATTAAGGGCTTATTGATACATTCCTTACCAAAGTTTTATGGTTTGAGGAAGATGAGCCACATGACCATTTGGATGATATCTTCATACACTTCAACACCATGAAGCCTATATGGGAGCACAGGTGGACGATGTTATGTGGAGAGTGTTCCATCTCATTGTAGAAGGCAAGTGATTGCACCTTATTTTTATACACTTTTCATCGATAAAATCATTAGATTATGGCATGTTCTTGGAGTAATTGCACCTAATTAGGGTGAATTCTGACTTTTGCACACCTTTATTGAAGTTTATACTAATCAAGGGCAATTTGGTCATAATTAACATGATTTATTGATTAACCAATTTTCAAGGACATTTGATGCTACCCTAGGCCTATTTCATCTACAGATCATGGGAGAATTGAAGAAATAGGTTGAAACTGTAAAAAACAAGCTCAAAAAGTGAATTTGTCAAATTTGGAGAAAATTACAAAAATACCACTCTTGCTCATGGGCCTCACCGTGGGGAGCTAAGGCGAGGGCTAGAAACTTCACCACCTTTTCTGCCCTTCGCCGTGGCCTCCGACGACGAGTGTAACGTCCCAATTTTTAATAGTCTGGAAATTACATTCTATAGGCATTAATTTAAAGCATGAGGAAGTTAAGTATTTGTTGATAAATTTCCCTAAGAACTCTCATAAAACATTAAGAGAGAATTTATAATAATTAAGTAGAAATTTACATGTTAATGATATTATTTGCTTAGAACCCCATCTAGTTTAGGGTTGGGCTTAGAAAATGGACTAGAGAAAGACCTTAGCCCATAAGAAATGGTAATTCGTCCTTGTGGAGCATAGGGTGGTGCCACATGTCATAGAAAGGGATGGAATTATGTTGCAAATAATAAGTAGAAAATGAATTGTAATATGTGTAAGCATAAATTATATTAGAAAGAAAAGATTATGTAATGACCAATAGAAATGCATGCAAAGGAAAAGAAGAAGGGGTTATCATGACAAGATAACCAATAGGAAGACATTCAAGGAAGAAAATAAAAATAGGAAATAAGATAAAGTAAGAGAGCCAGTGGAAATGCATGCAAAGGGTAAAAGAAAAAGAAATAAGAAAATAAGTGACAAATGAGAAGACATGCAAGCCTAAAAGATTCTTTTGAGTGATGTTACCTTTCTTCATGAGTGATAAGAGAAAGAAGTCTCTCTTCCATCCCTAATTAGGCACAAGTGGGGCATGGAATGGAAAAGGGAGGCAAAGAAAGAATAAAAAATAGTTCCACCAATGAACTCCAAGAAAATTGTGGAATTAGTAAAAATAAGATATTAGGCTTTAGGGTCAAAATGGACAAATGGTGCCACTTACTAGGGGTAAAGTGGTAATTATCAAGAAGAGAGAAAAGAAAAGAAAAGGAAAGAAAAGCAAGAAAAGATAAGGAAATGCAAGAGTGGTGCATTAGAGTTGGCTAGTCTAAGATAGGATAAGAGTGGTAAGAGAAATCTCAATTCTATTGGACATTGTGTGAGGTGGCTTGGGGTGATCCTTGCTCTCATTTCCCTATAAATAGGACCCCTTCCATCCCATTCTCCACACCAAAATTCGTAGCCCCAAAGAAAGTGAGAGAAAAAGGAGTGTTCTTGAGTGTTTTTAAGTGTTCTTTTGTGTTCTTCAGTGTTCTTGAGGAGCCTTGAAGGTTGGGACTCCAAGAGAAGTTGTAAAGCTCTAAGGTAGTACTTACTCTCTTACATTTCCAGCATTGTTTCAATATTGTGATGTGATATTTGGCTGCCTTGATGAATCATGTTTGAAGTGATTATGTGTTTCTTATAATGCTATGGCCATATGTTATTATTCAAGAACATAAATGCTCACATGTATAAGTTATTAGTATTGCCATATCTTGTCCAATGTTAAACTTGCATGGTTGTTTGAGTATTGTGCTGCTGAGATTTTCCCCAAAATCTCACCCCCCAAATCTAAACCATTTTAGGAGCAAGTTCATCAAAGGAGAAAGAGAAGTAGCTAGCCTAATCAAGATGAAGAATTCAATTTTCTTATTTTTGTTGTGCATCTTTGAACTCATGATAAATCTGTAATATTGTTGGGATGGCTTGGATTATGTTGTTATTATGTTTCCCTTTTGGATTTATGTATTTCTATAGTCATTCTTGGCCATTAAGAACAAGTTTTAATTCATGCAAATGAAATGCTGTTTTCTGGGTTCCATTCTGTACAATGTCTATTGATGATATTATTCGAGATAAAAGATGAATGGCTTTAGTTTTGGAATTTTTATGTACAATACTAGACATGTAGGGCTTTCTAGAAACCCCAAAACGAAGTAAATCGGAGTTATGTAGCTTAAATTAAAAATCAGGCAAGAAGGCCAAAATTTCTGGGCGTGAAAATGAAGGCAAGTTGGGAAAATCAAATAGCTGTATCACCTGGTGATTTAACCTTTTCCTAATCGCCTTGGGGGTTAAATGCAAAATATTTATAAAACCAAGGATTGCACTATAATGGTGTGATCCCGGATCGTCTCTCAAGGAGCCTAATGACTAACCTAGGAAACTAAATGTCATGCAAATGAAGTATAAAAAGGGGTTTTGTTGGGTTTTAATATGAAATATGCAAAATGAGCCTAACTACAATATTTTTTATCTTTTCTTTAATGAGGTGGAATGGTTGGATGGGTGAAGTGAAATTGATGGAATGGATCTCTTGAGTCTAGGTGAGGTGACAAACATAGGTTCAAATCATTTGGGGGATTAATTCATCAAGGCTAGTTAGAGAAATCCCCATGCAACCACTAGGGGTCCACTAGCCCTAATCAATGACTAATTTAGCAACCACTTTCATAGCCATTACTTAGGGTTAGTGTTAAAGTCCACTTGATGTATGAAATACTTTGAGTCAAAACACTTGTGGCTCTCATAAAAATGCTATTACAATAATTATGAATGGAAGCAAATCAATTAAGTCCACTAGCAACCACTAAAATGAAATTAACTTCATACAACCACAATGTAGATAAGAATTCATAACTCAAGTGTTCAAAGCCCAAAATAAACACATATAGTTCATACACATACATATCCAAAATCTCAATCCAATACATAAATCCAAACATCTTCCAAGAGAGGTTCAAATAAACATAGAAGAAATCCTAAATACATATGTTAGAACAAAATAAAACTCCCCTAATGAAGAACCCATGCTTGAGACACCATAAACCCATCCTCAAGAGATGAAGAGCTCCTCAATCCAACATAGAAACTCCAAGAGGAACCCCAAGAAGAAGCCCCATCCGAAAATCCATGGAAGAAGAGGGTGGAAGAATGTAGAAGATGAAGATAGAGGTGGAAATGAGTGGGGAATGAAGGAATGGAAGGAAACCCTAGGAGAGGGGCTGTGTTTCGTGCTTGAGGGAGCTTGGCTTTTCTCATTTTCGGGTATTAGAAACTATTTATAATCCCTCGGAGACCCTAGAATCTCGTCATATTTCGCAGATACTGGGCACTTCGCCGTGGGCTCGCCGCGGCGAGAGTCACGGCGAGCTCATGTTGGCTCTGGACTTTGCTAGGAGTTCGCCGTGAGTTCGCCGCGGCGAAGCCCACGGCGAACTCACACTGGTTTTGCCTTTTCTTTTCTTTTTTGCCGTCAGTTCGCTGCGGCATTGATTCTGTTTCTTTCTTCGCTTCCTTCTTCTGCTCCGTCCCGAATTCTTCGTTGCAACTTGGCTCCTAAATTTGGGCATGTTTCTTCTATGACCTGCATATAAAATGGACCTAAGGTAGCATCAAAATGTTCTTGAAAATGGGTTGAAAAATAAATGATGCTAATGATGCCCAAATTGCCCTTGTCTAGAACAAATTCCAACAAAGTGTGCACAAGTTAGAAATTACCCTAATTAGACGCAATTACCCCTAAGAACATGCAATAATCTAATGATTTTATCAATGAAAAGTGTATAAAAATATGGTGCAATCACCTGGGTTGATGCATGTTATGTTTGATATTTTTCCCAGATAGAGGACTCTTCAAGCTTTAATTTGAGACTTGAACCAAGTTAATCAAAACCGTTTTTCGACAATTAGTTATGATTTTTCAAAGTTGCTGGAAAAGTTCCGCATTTTCAGCATTTTTCCAGAAATAAAGAAAAGTTTTAAAAGTTTGTGGTTTTGATGTTCTAAGTCCCATATGAGCTTGAATATGATTCCCAATGATTATTAAGCTTGGGAATGAGTCTTAGAAGTAGGTGTTACATTGTTTGGTATCAGAGCAAAGGTTCTGGCTAAAATAGTTAGTAAGCTTGAGTTGTAGAAATTTTTAGTTTCTACATAATTCACTAAGTTTGGTTTGGTCATGGTGACTAAGCTATAATAATTAGGTAAAGTCTTTGTGATAATATCACATTCTTACTGCGTCTAGACGATAATTTTTATTATCAATGTTAAGAGTCCAATCCAAAAAGTATAGTTGAAAGAGAATCCCATAGTTAGCTATTGTAAAAATTTAGAGACAATGGAACATAGATTGGGATTTGATTAAGAATCTTGGATGGACTATAGAAAAGACATGATGAGGAGTTAGTGATAAGGAATTATGATGGTGATATATAGAGAATTGCCCAATAGCTCATGCCTATTTTAAAGATGTCCCTTTAGATGTTGAATGGTAGAAAGAGTGAGAGTTAGAAACTCTTACCTAATTCCTTGGGGAGGAAATTATAGAGAAGTAGACAAGGATATATGTTAAAGATGATTGTTATGGAATATTTTTCCTATGATACTCAGTAAACATTGGGGCTAGAAAATGTACCTATGATATCCATAGAGTTAGAGTACTCAGGCCAATAATGAATCAAAAATGGTAAGCAAGTGAAAAGAGTTATGATAAGTAGTAAGATGAAAAGAGTTATGATATGAGTTTAAGTACTAGACTTATTATGAGCAAGGTTTTGGCCAGGGAGTGTTTCCCATGATAGTAACAATAGGTTCTCTGAGAGAAAGAGATAAGGCAAGATAAGGCAAATGGAGTTACCTTATTGATAGTAAAGAATGGTCAAAAAGTCTAGGATGCTAAATGAATGTTTCAAAAGGCCAAGCTGCTACCATAGAAAGTAGATAAATGTAATTGCCCTATAAGTTAAATAAGTGCCACAATTAGATGAGTTAAGTGGAGAGACAAAAAGGAAAGATAGGCAGGCACCACCTTAAAGCTAAAGAGACTTCCCTATAAAATAGCTAAAGTTAAGTAAGCCAAGCAAGGGTATGAAATTGTGCTTTGTCACAAAAGGTAGTGTGGTGACCTAAGCCTTTATAGAGTTAAGATGGCCTTAAGAGAGGATAGGCAAAGATTTTAAGTTCTCTCCCTAAACCATCTAAAGTTAGTGAAAGTGGTCAAATTTGTAAGAATTAAGATAGGGTAAGTTTGGCATAGATATGAAGTTAAGCCTTGTAGCCACAAAGATGAAGAAGTGGCATACATAATTAGAAAACCACAAAGAAAAAATAGATGAGGAGGCCTGAGGAAATATAAAAGCTAAGATAAATGTGTAAGGAGTAGATTCCAAAGTCACCAAAGAAATATATGAGACCTTTAGAAGAGCAACATTGACATTTATGATTAGTCTTGGGGAATGGGTAGTATGGTTGCTAATTGAGGATGTGAGTTACCCTTTAACTTAGTCCTATGTCTTCTAAAGATCCTAATTTGGCTTGGAGAGATCATAGAAGATATTAAAATCATAGTAGACATGAAAGATAAATGTTTAAGGGAGATCACATTAGACCTCATAGTCATTGTTGACCTAGCAAAGTAAAGTGATTAAACGATAAGAATAAGAGTATGATAGCTCTTTTGGTAAGACTTTAACAAAGGACACGTTTAAACTTACGTCAGTTGGCTAATTAATATAGAAAGAGTACCGAATGACTTTTCTTTAGATAGTCCAGTTCTCAACTAGGTTGAACTTTGGTGAACAAAAGAAAGTAAATGGAGCTACAAAAGCATTTTGGTATGCTATGTACAAGGATGCTAGAGAAAGAGAGGTCCCCCAGATGTATCATAGATAGACTGAGTATAAATTGATAGATCCCCAAGGTAGAGTTAAAAGTAATGGTTAAGGTGAAGGAAAAGTCTAGAAATGAAGAGTAAAAGCAGACTTGAAATTTCAAGTTAAGGCTAAGGTGGAGGGTTTATGTCCCTCTAAGGTCAGACTATTGTAAAAAGGCTTGTTAAAAGTCAAGAAAGGTAGAAGGAAATAAGACCTTAAGAAGAGATTTAAAGGTGGTAAACTTTGTTAAAGATGAAGTGAGTATCACCTAGCTATGACCTAATAGATGTTTTAGGCATAAGCTAAAAATCTATAAAAGACGAGAGAAATTAATTAAGTAAAGAGTAAATATTAGTAAGGAATAAAGCTATAAGTCTTAGATGAAATTTGTTTAGGCAAGCTTAGTACAAGCAAAGGTTTTGTCAAGACATAGGAAGTGAACCTTTTGCTTATAAGCATAATACTTGTGACTTAGTCACATTGTTCCCTAGAATATATGATGGTAAGCTTTAGTTTATGCTTTCAAGTTTATCAAGATACCATTTGAATATAAAACCCATAGCTATGACCATGAGTCAAATAATGACTCCATAGAATGAAGTAGCTACTGTTAGAATAATGAAGTTTTGATGATAACTAAACATAACTTAGGCATATGGAGGGGCTATGATAAGATCAGAAATATCTTAGGAATAATCTGTTAGAAAATCCTAAGTCTTGCCCAATCGATTAGGGATAGATTACAAGTCAAATAACTTAAGCTTAATCGATTAGAGATGAATCAGATAGCGCCCAATCGATTAGAGGCCCCTGTAATCGATGAGAGAAAGTTACCATTCGATTAGGAGAAATTGAAGTAATCGATTAGAGTCGTCTAATCGATTAAGATATCTTAAGCCTAATCGATCAGAGTCCAGTAATCGATTAAGAGAAAATTGCCCAATCGATTAGAGAGCATTAATCGATTATAGGAAATTTAGTAATCGATTAGAGAAATCATGTAATCTGAGTGTAATCTGTTTGTAATCGATTAAACCTGCCTAATCGATCAGGCTTCCCATGTAATCGATTAGGCGCATGAATTTCTAATCTATTGCTCAGTAATGCAGGACATAATCTATGCTTAATCGATACGTAATCGATCAGTCACCAAGTCCTGTGATCGATTAAAGGCTGTAATCTGAGTGGCGATGAAAAATATTCAAAATCAATGACAAGACTATTTTTAGCTTTCCAAGTATAGAGTTGTTCAGACCTACTTAAGGAAGTTTACGTTAGGACACACTCTGATCAAAAGAGCCGTTGGAGCTCACCTACCCTTTCAGCGATAGATGAAGAGAGATGAGCTAAAGCAAAATCAAGTACAATGGAGTAAATGCATAGCAGAATACATCTCCAATACTCCACCAGATCACTCAACTCTCTTGACACGTTCAACGGCCATATTGTCAACGGATATATTTTTAGAAGAAACTATAAATGCCTTTGGGAAGAAGTTAGTTGCGAGAATTGATTGCCACATTGATTACCTGTATCTACTGCATTCAATACTCAATACTTACTGTTCTCATATTCTTAAGTGTGTAACAAAATCTGTTCATTTGAGTGAACAATTACTCTGTATTCATTATCAAGTGAGAATTACTCTTAAGATAGTGGGATCTTAAGAGTAGGGTGTAAACTTAGAAAGTGTAAGGGGGAGTGACCAATAAAGAGGGAAGTTCTTACTGTCACTTGTAAAGGCTGTCAAGAGCCTGATTTAATCTTGAGGAATTAGTGGAACCCAACTGCAAGTTGGAGAACTGGACGTAGGCCAAGTTTGGGCTGAACCAGTATAAACTGTGTTGTTTTTCTGAGATAGATTTTAAAAGCACAATTCACCCCCCCTCTTATGCATTCCTGCCTGTTACATTTGGTATCAGAGCCTGGTCTTCTCAGATTCCACTGATCCCACGATCAGGAGAAGAAAAGATCTATCATGGCAGGATATGATAGCGTTCTCCCAGAAGGCAGCTCAATCAACAAACCCCCTGGATTTAATGGTGAACATTATACTTTTTGGAATATGAAGATGAAAGTGTTTATCAAATCATCTGGGTATGATCTCTGGAGGATAGTTGAAGAAGGAAATCTTGTTCCCATGAAAACAGAAAATGGAGTTCAAGTGCCAAAGCTTCCTCAGGAGTTAACAGATGATGACAAAGGAGATTTGGAACTCAACAGCAGAGCAGTCTTGATTCTTCAAAATGCCCTAAGTCAAAAGGAATACTTTAGAGTATGTCATCTGGAGACTGCCAAAGAGATGTGGGATGCCCTAGCCGTTGCTCATGAGGGGACCAGTGGTGTAAAGACTAGAAGAGTTGAGCAACTTATTACTGACTTTCATTTATTCAAAATGGAAGAAGGAGAACCAATTAGGAAGCTGGAAATCAGATTCACTCACTTGATCAACAATCTTACAGCTCTAGGAAGAAGGATCTCAGAGGCAGAACAAGTCTCCAAAATCTTAAAGATTCTGACTCCTGAATGGCAGATGAAAGCTATTGCAATCCAAGAAATGAGAGGAGAATCCATGAGCTCCATCACTTCATTATTTGGAAGTCTGGCTGATTTAACCTTTTCCTAATCGCCTTGGGGGTTAAATGCAACCTTATTTATTAACCAAGGATTGCACTATAGTGGTGCGATCCCGAATCGTCTCACAAGGAGCCTAATGACTAACCTAGGAAACTAAATGCCATGCAAATGAGGTATAAAAGGGGGTTTTGTTGGGTTTTAATATGAAACATGCAAGATAAGCCTAACTACAATATTTTTGATCTTTTGCTTAATGAGTCAAATGGTTGGATGGATGAAGTGAACTTAATGCAATGAAATAGATCCCTTGAGTTTAGGTGAGGTGGCAAACATTGGTTCAAATCATTTGGGGGTTCAATTCATCAAGTCTAATAAAATAATCCCCAAGCAACCACTAGGGGTCCACTAGCCCTAATTAATGACTAATCTAGCAGCCACTTTCATAGCCATTACTTAGGGTTAGTGTTAAGGTCTACTTGATGTGTGAAATAATTTGAGCAAAAACACTTGTGGCTCTCATAAAAGTGCAACCACAACAATTATGAATGGAAGCAATGAATTAAGCCCACTAGCAACCACTAAAATGAAATTAACTTCATGCAACCACAATGTAGATAAAAATTCATAACTCAAGTGTTCAAAGCCCAAAATAAACACATATAGTTCATACACATACATATCTAAAATCTCATTCCAATACATAAATCCAAACATCTCCAAGAGAAATTCAAATAAACATAGAAGAAATCCTAAATACATATGTTAGAACAAAGAAAAACTCCCCTAATGAAGAACCCATTCTTGAGACACCATCAACCCATCCTCTCGAGATGAAGAGCTCCTCAATCCAACATAGAAACTCCAAGAGGAACCCCAAGAAGAAGCTCCATTCGAAAATCCATGGAAGAAGAGGGTGGAAGATGAAGAAGATGGAGATGTAAGAAGGATGAGAGGATTTTAGGGTTTGGGAGTGTATGGAGGTGGAAAAGATTATGGGAATTGAGTGTTAGGTCGATTTTTATGTTTAGAAGTCGGGTCTAGGTTGTTTTGGGTCGGATCCTACCAATGGGTACCCTAAAAACCCGAAAAACCAGCTGAAATCGCGTGTCTGTCAGCTCGTTCTCGCTGCAGCGAGCTAATATTCTCGCTGCAGCGAACATGACAGAAAGTTAGACCAAGCTTCTGTCTTCCTGGCTGCAGCCAGCAAACTTCCTGGCTGCAGCCAGATGCTCAAAAAAGGCTATGATCAATTTCTTGCTTTGGCCAGCTTTCTTCTTTGTAACCTGCTCTTCCGTGCGGCTTACTTCTTTTATGATCTGCACTAAAATTACACTCAAGGTAGCATCAAAATGTTCTTGGGAATATGTAAATCAATAAATTATGCTAATTATGACCAAATTGCCCTTGATTAGTATAAACTCCAACAAAGTGTATGAAAGTCAGAATTTATCCTAATTAGGCACAATTACTCCTAGAACATGCAATAATCCAATGATTCTATCAATGAAAAGTGTCTAAAAAATGGTGCAATCATTTCCCCAACACTTAAACCTTTGTACTCCTGGACAAAGGGTACAATACAAAGAAGAATGATTTTAACAAATCAATAATCTCAAGCTAGCATGAATCATGATCAAGAATATGCAAAGGGAGAATTGGCAAAGCAATGGCAAAGAGGACTCTCAAGATAATGGTATTTCACTCTACTCACCTCATGGGGGATTTTTCACTCTAAACTTGCTTAAACAACAATTTGCCATAAGCTTGTAACTACTCTTACATCTCCACCCATGCATACAATCAAGCATGAATCAAAAGGACTTGTAGGGTTGAAATGATGGAAAAGGCAAGATGGATTGCATGTTATGGAAATAAAAGGTTGAAATGCAATTTAATGTTTCTATTAGGGAACATAGCATATGATAGCATAATTTCAACAATGATAATGCCACATCAAGTAATGCCTTATTCTTCAAACCTTCTTTCTTTCTTTCTTTCTTTCTTTTTTTCTCTGTTTTTTTTTTCATATATACATATTTGTTTTTATGCACACTTTTCTATTTGGTTTTTTTCTTTTCAACATATACATGGCATTAACAACAAACAAAAGTGGCTCAAACTCAATGCTTCTTCACAAAATTCACATTAATGCATTACAACCAAGGAATAGCTCAAAGTGGGTGAACAATGGAAAATATCATGTTGTAGGCTTGTGTTTGGGAAAATGGGGTGATGAAATGAATGCCTAAATCATCTTCATGATGAATGCAATTCCAGCTTTGACAAAGAGTAGAGACAAGTTCTAGAAATTGAATGATGAAGCAAGTATACACACTTGAAATGGAAATAGGCCCAAAAATCTCACAACAAGGTTAACCTCAATTGCTAATTGAACATCCAATTGCAAGGCCAATTAACACAATGCATATGCTTGAAAATAACTCATCTCTAGCTCTTGAAGATTGAAAGGCTAAACTGCATAATTTTTTGAATTCTTCCCATAGCTCATGAACCTCATTGATCAAAGGGTAAGGTCTAGTCTTGCTCCATGGTTTTCAAAAATTTTTGCCACACTAGGTTTTCAAAAAGCACTTTTTTTTAAAAAAAAAATAGGTAGAGAATACAACCGGATCCTATATTGAATTGAATGCGACCCTTCATCACAATACAAGACTAAGAAGCAAAATCCACCTTATTTTTTAAAAACAAATTGAGAAAAAATTTTAAAAAATTCCTCTAATGTGACAGAACATGATAAAATCAATGGATCGAGCAAGACTACCTAAACAACACATAAACCCTTCCCCCACACTTAAATCTTGCATTGTCCCCAATGCAAAATCAAAATGTAAGGTGCAGCAAGCAAGAGAACACAATGGGGATTTATTGACTCAACTAACACTAAGTCTACCTTTTACTAATGGTGCAGTCCCTCCCCCACACTTATCAGTCATCATAATCTCAAAAGAGCATGCAACAATTAAAGGCAATGAAAATACAAGAGAGGAGAGGGACAACCTTGCGTTTAAAACGCTTCAAACTCTTGTAGGAGAAGTTTTCATCTCGGATGAGAAACATGCATGTCTTCATGTAGGCCTCTTCTCCCACATGTTCCTTCCTTGATGTGAAGTGTTCCGTTTCCTGCAAAGAGAATACAACAAACACAGCAGTATCCAATTCTAGGCAAGGAAATGATTTTTCTAAATAGGTATTGCAACCAAGGAAGTCAATCAAACTCCCATCAGTGGGAGTAACACAAGAAAATTCATTTTCAAAACACTCAAGTGTATGTGTAGGGGAAATCGTGATGTCCAACATATGGTTAGGGCATGAAACGTCGCTTGCACATACACAAGAGGTAGTACAGAAGGGAGGGAAAGAAAATGGTGTGATGGAATTGGCACAACAATCACTTTCATTTTTAGATAAGTCGGGTGGAAGATCACAAGAAAGTATTTGTTTGAAGGATTCCCTATTATTATCAATCTCAAAATGCAAACATGGAGAATCCTTCCATGGTGCACTCTCAACATCATGTAATTTAATGGGGACAAAAGCATTTGCATTCTCAACCACAACAAAATCATCATTCTCAATTGTATCATGCTTACAAATTGCAGCACTCCTAGCACTAGTAGATGCATCATGTTCAATAGTAGAACTGGTCATTGTGTCAAAACTATGCTTTCGAAATTCAACAAGTAATGGTTTCTTCACATCATAACAATGCACACAAATTTTATATTCCACACATGAACAAGATTTAGCCTTATATGATTCAACAAAATCATCTTTACTAGCATTAAGGAGAGAAGCATGTTTATCACAAGAAGAATTGATGATAGTGCAAGCAACATTCTCAATTGAGCTACTACTACTTGAAGCACTAAGTTGAGCATATTCATCAATAAACCGATGAGGGAATTCACAAATGATTTCCTCATCCACCTCATCTTCACTCACATGATTAGTAGCTTGTTCAATTAAGAAATCAACAGAAGAAGGAGTAATCTCCTCAAGGATAGGAGTATTACCTAGTGGAGAGTGCATTTCCTCTTGAGGTTGTAGAGTAGCTTGCATCATTTCTTCTACTTGTGTAGGGTCATTGAAGATTGCCACCGGAGGTTGGGTGTTCTCCACAAGAGATGTGGGGTATTGCTCTTCATTAGATGTCCCCGACTCCTCTTCAACTTTAGGATCATAAGGCCATTTGGTTCCTTCGTCTCCTCCCGTTCTTTTTCAAAGCACATGTAGGTAGAATGCATTGAGGTATTCCCCTAGCTCTTCCAATTCATCTTCCAATTTCTTGGAGAGTCCAATTGTTGTCTTCTTTCTATACAACTCCATGGAACGAGCCTTATGGACCTCATACATCCTCTTGAGCTCCTTTGTATGATCATCCATGTCAGGATAATCGAAGAAAGCATCAAGCCCAGTTGGTTTAGGTGTGATGGGTTTGGGTAGAGGTGAGGGATCACGTGGTGGTGGTTGGTATGTAGTTTGATAGGAATGGTGAGATAGGGGTGGACAAGGTAGGAATGGAGAGGATGGCTCGAATTGGAGTGGAGATTCATGATATGGCTTATATGGTGGAAGTGAAGGCTCATATAGTGAGGATTGGTATGGCGAAGGGTATGGCTCATGGTGTGGAGGAAAATATGGTGAGTAAGGATCATCGAAGTATGAATGTGGTATGGATGAAGTTGGGTCCCTACATTGTGTGTCATAGGATTTGAAGAAAGAATTTAGATTGGCCATCATTTTATCTCTTTCTTTACGATACTCATCTATGCTTGAAGAAGGTGCATCTTCCGTCCTAGTGGTACTTCTTGCAAAAGAATGAGAATCCCCAAGTGGATCATGATTGTAACCAAAGCTTTTGTAATTCCAAGACATGAGAATTCAACAATTTAGTCCCAATGAATCACAAGCAATCAATCTTTCTGCAAACAAATACAAGAATTAAAAAGAAGAAAATGTATGCAAAATGCAATGCATCTAAGCTAACCTAATTGGTGAAATAATGCAAATATGACCTAAAGCCTCCTACCCCTTCTAAATGTCTCAAGTGACACTTAGTTACCCTAGGGAGTCAAAAATGACTCCCCGGCAACGGCGCCATTGATTCAACCTTTTCCTAATCGCCTTGGGGGTTAAATGCAAAATTATTTATTAACCAAGGATTGCACTATAGTGGTGCGATCCCGGATCGTCTCACAAGGAGCCTAATGACTAACCTAGGAAACTAAATGCCATGCAAATGAGGTATAAAAGGGGGTTTTGTTGGGTTTTAATATGAAACATGCAAGATAAGCCTAACTACAATATTTTTGATCTTTTGCTTAATGAGTCAAATGGTTGGATGGATGAAGTGAACTTAATGCAATGAAATAGATCCCTTGAGTTTAGGTGAGGTGGCAAACATTGGTTCAAATCATTTGGGGGTTCAATTCATCAAGTCTAATAAAATAATCCCCAAGCAACCACTAGGGGTCCACTAGCCCTAATTAATGACTAATCTAGCAACCACTTTCATAGCCATTACTTAGGGTTAGTGTTAACGTCTACTTGATGTGTGAAATACTTTGAGCAAAAACACTTGTGGCTCTCATAAAAGTGCAACCACAACAATTATGAATGGAAGCAATGAATTAAGCCCACTAGCAACCACTAAAATGAAATTAACTTCATGCAACCACAATGTAGATAAAAATTCATAACTCAAGTGTTCAAAGCCCAAAATAAACACATATAGTTCATACACATACATATCTAAAATCTCATTCCAATACATAAATCCAAACATCTCCAAGAGAAATTCAAATAAACATAGAAGAAATCCTAAATACATATGTTAGAACAAAGAAAAACTCCCCTAATGAAGAACCCATGCTTGAGACACCATCAACCCATCCTCAAGAGATGAAGAGCTCCTCAATCCAACATAGAAACTCCAAGAGGAACCCCAAGAAGAAGCTCCATTCGAAAATCCATGGAAGAAGAGGGTGGAAGATGAAGAAGATGGAGATGTAAGAAGGATGAGAGGATTTTAGGGTTTGGGAGTGAATGGAGGTGGAAAAGATTATGGGAATTGAGTGTTAGGTCGATTTTTATGTTTAGAAGTCGGGTCTAGGTTGTTTTGGGTTGAATCCTACCAATGGGTACCCTAAAAACCCGAAAAACCAGCTGAAATCGCGTATCTGTCAGCTCGTTCTCGCTGCAGCGAGCAAATCTTCTCGTTGCAGGGAACTTGACAGAAAGTTAGCCCAAGCTTCTGTCTTCCTGGCTGCAGCCAGATGCTCAAAAAAGGCTATGATCAATTTCTTGCTTTGGCCGGCTTTCTTCTTCGTAACCTGCTCTTCCGTGCGGCTTACTTCTTTTATGACCTGCACTAAAATTACACTCAAGGTAGCATCAAAATGTTCTTGGGAATATGTAAATCAATAAATTATGCTAATTATGACCAAATTGCCCTTGATTAGTATAAACTCCAACAAAGTGTATGAAAGTCAGAATTTATCCTAATTAGGCACAATTACTCCTAGAACATGTAATAATCCAATGATTCTATCAATGAAAAGTGTCTAAAAAATGGTGCAATCACTGGCTGAGTATGAAACGACCATTAAAGTGCAAAGAGAGCTCTATGGAGATAAAAAGAAAAAGAATCTTGCACTAACAGCCTCCACAAAAGATGATGAGGATGAGGAAGATGAGGAGGAACTGGATGATGATGAGATGGCCTTTATAGTCAGAAAATTTAGAAAGTTCTTCAGAAATGGAAGGAGATACCAGAGAGGTGGCCCAAGCAACATCAGAAAGGACTCCCAGAAAAATGCTCCTGTATGCTATGAATGTAAGAAGCCTGGACACTTCAAAGCTGAATGTCCAAGTCTTCAAAGCACTACTACAGAAAACACTTTTCACGTCTCTTTTTTTGGACTTTTCACGTCTCTTTTTACTGGGACGTAGATCAGGGAGACGTTGAAAGTCAGGACTTTCCACGTCTCATTTTAAAAATGAGACGTGGAAAGTTTTGGACTTTTCACGTCTCATTTTCAAATATGAGACGTGGAAAGTGCCACTTTCCACGTCTCACATTCTAAAATGGGACGTGGAAAGTTGGCAGGGAAAACTTTCCAAGTCTCAAATTGGAAAATGAGACGTTGAAAGTCCAACTTTCAACGTCTCATTTTCCAATTTGAGACGTGGAAAGTTTTCCCTGCCAACTTTCCACGTCCCATTTTAGAATGTGAGACGTGGAAAGTGGCACTTTCCACGTCTCATATTTAAAAATGAGACGTGGAAAGTTGGCATGGAACGCTTTCCACGTCTCAAATTGGAAAATGAGACGTTGAAAAATTCATTTTACGTCTCTAAGTAGAAAAGAGACGTGGAATGTTTTTTTTAAAAAAAAAAATATTTCTATCCAGTTTATAGATCACACATAGAATATATACATCTGCACTAAATCAAACGTTGATACAATGTCCAAGTCGCCACAAACAAACAGAGCCGAATATTCATATTCAGAATTCACCAAAAAAGAGTTGTCTATATACATCACATATAGATTCATATGTCCTACAGTCAAACTTTGTGAGTTCTTATTATTCATATTTTGAGGAAACCTGGTAGCTAATTTATCCCGAATTTCATCAATTGCATCTTGATCAAAAGGCTCTTCCCCATCATAAATCTGCACCATATAAGCGATAAAACATCAATTAGTTAATTATAATTAATGAAGCAAACAATTGAATTATGAAATGCAATATAATAATGATGATAAGAATGAAACATACATATGACAAGCCCTCATGAAGTCCACTTATAATTATGTCATACATATATCGAGCTACATAGTACCCACATTCTGTATTGCCAGGTTGCTGAGGACACTGTAAAACAGACAAAAACAATTAGAACATATGAAAATAATTTACTAACATCCAAGGTATTATTGATGGATATATAAGTAAATACAATCTAAATGACTTACTGTATTCCTAACAGTCTCAATTTTGTTAGCTCCACGTTTTGTCTGTAATGTGATATGCCAATGCAATATGGCCCTACAATGAAATTAAAATAAAAACTATGCAAATAATTTTCTTATGCTCATATTTACTAATTCAAAATGTTCAAACACTTGGTGAAAATCCTTCAATGCAAACTGATTGGCCCACGATTCAAAGAATCAAACCAATAAATACGGTGTTCTCCAGGGCAGATAACACATAAACTCCAATGTCTCCTGAAGGACAGAATTGAATTTACCAAAGATACTCATAAATTCAATTAATTAGAGGGTGCATTTAGAGGTTAAAAGATTCATGTGACAACAAATCACTACCAGTCAAATCTGATAGCAAACTAATCAGCGCACCATACAAATTGTGTCACACAATATCTCAGCAAATATAGATTGAAATAAAGTCACAACCAGCAATATGACAGCTTGAATGCATAGCAAGTTCCAAGATGCAGCAAAATTCAAGTCCAAAACAACGACCTTTAGTGCAGCACAGTCAAGTCATGTTCAATTTCTCAATGTAGACATACAAATGCAGAACCACAAATTTCAAATGAAATTTGACTAGCAGATTTTAACACATGAACAACTGGATAGATATACACATCTAATGAACCAAATACTCAGAAATAACAACACTTTCTGCAACTTGAATGGTATGCATAGTGAACAAACTTACCTATCAAGGATTGGTGCGAAATAACAACGCTTTCTGCAACTTGAAATCTGATACTCCACATAGGCCTCCATAATATTGTTGTGTTCCTCAATTTCTTCCTTTTCTTTTGCGGTTGTATTTCTTAACAGTGACATTGGACTTAGGAATAGGTAGTCTGTGAAGCCCTCCTGACGGCACATTTGGTGAAAATACCTAAAATAGAACTTGAATGAGAACATCATATGATTATATTGGTACATAAACTAAAGGTAAAAATGAGTGGAAAAAAATAAACCTACTGAATTGCAAGTTCCAACCATCCAATGTCCAAATCATCCATGGTTAAAAATGCCACGACATCATTCCGCCCAAGTCCAAAGGGATATGCCTTATCAGGTCCCACAACTCCTGGATCCATGTGGAAGTCGATCTTGTTAGGTAGGGAAGAGACAAAGCTGCATAGGACTGCCAGCGAGGTATACTTGTTGCCATCACCATCATCCAGAGGGGTTGTGATTGGTGCATCGAAGACAAGTCGCCTAGGCCATAAAATGAAAAACCCTACTGCTTCGGCTAACATGGCAACCTCTTCAGTAGGAAACGGAATATGTGTAGACCCCTCTCCCTATACAAGAAGTCCAACAGATACCTTAACTTGGTCCTCCTCAATGGCTACATTATGGATGGTTGAAGCCCTTGGGTACTGAGTAGCCTTGGCAACTGGTCACAGATTTGGGTCATCCAAATGGAGAAAGCAGGGTAGTCCCTCATCTACTGAACTAGGACCAGGGGGGTCGATAGGCATAGTGCAACTGCTCTTTGTGCTTCGAAAGCCAAGATATTCCTGTAGTGTTTATGAAATTACAGAGATAATAAGTTCATTGAAAGATAAAATCTATACTAATTTATAAACAATATTAGATACTCACACGTTGTGGTGAAACACCAGGCGGCATCATACTCCTCATCTCACCCCGAACTTGTGCTAGCACCTGATCCCGGATTTTTTCTGCGAACTTGTCCAAAAATTCCTGACTTGGTTCATACTGTGCAGTGCTTCGGGAACTGCCAAAATATTTTTTCAGACCAACTGTCCCATACTCCCCTCTAACTCGCCCAGGGGGATCAGGCTTTCCAATTGCCGTAGCAAGAATATCCATCCTACCGGTCTGAGAGAAGGACCCTTGAGAACTTTGCTCTACAAGTTCATCCTGTAAGGTGCAGGAAAAAAACATTTGGTCTTATTTAGAAGAAAAAGTTAGTATTGCAAATTATTAAACATTAAAATATAACTTACAATCTTTTCAGCAATTTTTTCTACTTCAGGGTTTACAAATTTCCCTCCACTCTTCCTTCCTTCTACAAATTTCTTGTGACATGGAATAAGTGGGGGAGGTTGTACAACAATCGTAGGATTTGATTGGGCTGCTTCCTCCATTGCCTTCAAATGTTCCTTAACCATTTTCTCTTCTAACCACAAATAACCCCCGCGAGACATTATGTGTGGATACACATTTAGCTTTTGCTTCTCTTGCTGTTTTTTACTTTTTTCCTATGCAGAGAAAACAAAGTTAGTATAACGTAATAAACAAGTACTTAGTAAACAAAGTTTATCTGAAACAAAGTTAGAATAGATATACCTGGAACTCCTCAGTTAATCGTGATGCCTTAAACTTGTTCCACTCCTCTCGTTTAAGATATGGCCACATGAGACAAGGATCTTTGTTCCTTTTAGGTCCTAAAACATACTTTCTGGTAAGAGTAGACTTGAAATCTTTCCATCGATGTCGTACTTCCCTCAGCCAATGCTTTCTAAATGCCTCGGTGTTCGGGACAGTGAAGTTTTGCTGCCAAATTATTAAAATGCTTAGTCAATTATTGTAACAAATAACTCAAATCATCAATCAATTTAAATAAAATGTTTAGAAAATACCAAAATATCAGTCCAGACTCTGTCCTTAGTATCTTTGTGTATTAATCTCCAATCATCTGTAAGTATGCTTAATCTGCTTCGTGCTACAAATCCAAGGTAACTAGCAAATATGCTCCTGTTTGGACCAAGTGGGATCATGTCCTCATTAAAATCAACAGGAATGGGTTCAAAATTGTTGGTTCCTTGATGCTGAACGATCTCAGGAAGCTTGGTAGCGCCCCTGCCCCGCTTTCTTTCGGGAGGATCGACATGTGGTTGTTCTTCATCGTTTATGTGATCCTCATGTGAGCTATCGTCAGAATTGTCTTCCATTTACCTGTTACAAAATTGAAATAACTTCAACATAAAATATAAAAAATAAAAAGCATATTGGTCATCATCTATCAACATAAAATAACTTCAACATTAAGGTACTTACTTTATGTGTTATCCCATATACCCTCACAATGATCATTCCTAAAAGCATATTGGTCATCATCTATCAATTCTAATTCACCCAGTTGAGGTAGGTTTGAGGAGAAAGGTGGTGTGTCATCTAGATTTGAAGATGGACCACAGTCCTTTTGTTTTTTACTTTGTAGGACTATGGACAATTGGGGATTTGCAGGATCAGTCACATAGAAAACTTGCTTCGCCTGACTTGCTAAAATGAAAGGCTCATCACTGTAAGCAACCCTCTGAAGATCAACACTGGTAAACCCAAACTAACGATTGATCTCGACTGCGTTTTGGCTAACCCACTTGCATTTGAAGAGTGGAACTTTGAACTTGTTGTAACTTACATCCCATATTTCTTCAATGATTCCATAATATGTCATGGAAGCCACTATTGGGTTTTTATCCTTTGAACTAGAATAATGGGTAGCTTCGGCTACAACCTTTACACCACTGTTTTGCATAGTACTGTTATCGTCTTTAGTTTTTGTGTAGAAAGAATACCCATTTATATCATATCCGCTCCATGTGACAACCTCAAAACGGGGGCCATCAGCTAACCATTTAATTGTATCCGACACATCGGTCTTTTGTGCAATGTTTTCCTTGAACCACTCAATGAATGTCTTGTTATGCTCATTAGCTATTTGTCTGTCATTTTTCCTTGGGTTCTTGTCCCTTAAACTTCTTTTGTGGTCATCTAAATAAGGCTGAACCTCTGCCATATTATTTAGAATATACAGGTGAGCTTGTAAGACATCTTCAGGTTTCATACTCTTCACTTTGAGGCCCCTTCCCTTACCAATTCCGTCTTCATGTCTAGACATTTCCTCTACATCTTTCAAGTATGGTTTGCAAAAGTTCATAGACTCTTCAATCACATATCTTTCCACAATGGATGCTTCAGGACGATAGGGGTTCTTAGAATATCCTTTTCAGACTTTCATGAATTGCTCGAAAGGGTACATCCACCTGAGATAAACGGGGCCACAGAGTCTTATCTCTCTTACCAAGTGAACGATCAAGTGGACCATGATATCAAAAAACGCTAGAGGAAAGTGCATCTCTAATTTGGTCAAAATAATGTAACATTCCTTTTCCAACTCGTCCAATTTCTCAGTGTCGATAACTTTGCTGCATACAGCATTGAAAAACATACACAACCTAGTTATGGTATTTCTTACATCATCTTGCATAATGCCTCTTATAGCAACTGGTAATAATTGTTGCATCAATACATGGTAATCATGTGATTTCATTCCCACCAACTTCAAATCATCAAACACAAGTCTGCTAACGTTAGAAGAATAGCCCTGTGGCACCTTGATCCCCCGCAAACACCCACACAAACTTTTTTTCTCTTGTTTGGATAATGTATAAACAGCTGGTTCCATATAAAATCTCTTGCCATTATCACTTACTTTTGGATGCAGCCGTTGTCTTATTCCCATTTCCACCAAGTCCAATCTCACATTGATTCCATCCTTAGTCTTTCCTGGAATGTGCAAAAGCGTTCCGACAAGACTATCACACATGTTTTTCTCCACATGCATCACATCAATACTGTGTCTCACATCAAGAAAATGCCAATATGGTAAATCAAAGAAGATTGACCTCTTCTTCCACATGTATGACTCACTCCCAGCCCTCTGTTTCTTACCGAATATCACTTTTAAGTTCACAACATGGCTGTAAACTTCCTCCCCAGTCAATGCCTTTGGTGCCAATCCATGTTCTGGCGAACCGTTAAAATTCTTCTTTAGCTTTCGGTAAGGATGATACCGATCAAGAAACCGCCGATGACCGAGATAAACGGTCTTCCTTCCATGCTTGAGTTGATGGTAGTGTGTGTTTGCCTCACATATAGGGCATGCCCTATGCCCCTTCACGCTATATCCAGATAGATTCCCATAAGCAGGAAAATCATTTATTGTAGTGAATATCATAGCGCGCAACTTAAATGTCTCTTGCCTGTATGCATCAAACACATCGACGCCATCCTCCCACAGCTTCTTCAAATCCTCAATCAATGGCGCCAAGTAGACATCAATATCGTTCCCCGGCTGTTTTGGCCCCGAAATCAACATTGAGAGCATCACGTACTTGTGTTTCGTACACAACCAAGGGGGTAGGTTGTAAATAACTAGGAGAACAGGCCAAGCACTATGTGTGCTACTTAGACTTCCAAAAGGGTTGAATCCATCAGTGCATAGACCAAGGCGAAGATTCCTTGGCTCACAGCCGAAGTCAGGAAACATTTCATCTATCTTCTTCCATTGAGAAGAATCAGCTGGGTGCCGAAGATATCTTCCATCAGAGATTTTTTCATCACAGTGCCATCTCAGATTCTTTGCTTCCTGCGCATTTGCATACAAACGTTTGAACCGCGGTATTATTGGCAGATACCACAACACCTTTAAAGGTGACCCATTGTTTACCCTTTTTCCACAGGCGTCGTTCTTAATTTTATACCTTGAGGTCTTGCACTTTGGACACTCTGTTAGTCCCTCGTATTCATTCCTATACAGCACACAGTCATTAGGGCAAGCGTGTATCTTCTTATACTCCATAGCCATATTGTTGAGAACTTTTTTAGCCTCATACATTCGATTCGGAAGGACATTATCATCTGGAAATATATCACTCAAAGTTTCAAGCAACTCTGAGAAACCTGAATCTGCCCACCCATTACGTGCCTTTATGTTCAATAAGGTCAACATAGCGGTCAACCGTGTATACTTACGACACCCAGGGAATAACGGTATATCCGCATCACTCCGTAACTTGTTATGTTTAGGAAGTGGTGTAAATGACTCCGCCCCAATATCATTAATCATGTCATTCATTTTATCGACACCCACATCATCCACAACTTTCATGCTTTGTGACATTGAAGAAGGAATTGTTATTCCTAATTCCCCATGCCATACCCATTTTCTGTACCGGAGATTGATCCTGTAACAAATAAGGTCATCCCTTATATCATCAATGCTCTTTCGAATCTGATTTATACACTTCACACAAGGACAAAAATACGTCCCACTTTTACTTGGAGCGTTCCTTTTGGTAAACTCAAGAAATTCTTCTACTCCAAGTCCATACTCTTTACTAGTTCTCAACTTATTCATCCAACTACGATCCATTCTATTCCAAACTTCGCTACATTCCACAAAAGTCAAGTTTAGATCATCACTAACTCAAATTGAGGGAACTGCTTACACATTTTCCAAAAATTTTGACAGCATTTCCCCATAAAAGTAACCATACCAAAAGTGACACTAATTTACTTTTAGAAGGAATGATGAGAGAACAATTAAGCAAATAACCATAACAAGCAAGCTTAAACCTTTCATAATATTCCATAAAAAAAAGCAAGCTAAAATTTCTTGACAACATACTCACAAAAAATGAAGGAAGGAAGATTAAGAAGCCAACTCACAGAAATAATTATGCAAGCAAAATAGAAGCACCAAGCAGCAGCAAAACAACTGAAAAATGCAATGAATATGGAGCAAAGTTTCAGCCAAATAGCAACACAAAGAATCAACAAATTTCCATCAAAATAATAAAGTAAACAAGAAGAGATAAAGATTTTAGACCTGGAGATGGATGATGGAGATAGCTAGTAATCCCTCAAGTTAAACCTAAAATTGATCAAACGTTAGTTCTTAGGACAGATCTAGGGTCAACAACATGAGAGGGAACAAACATCTGAGCACAATCGACTTTCATTTTATTTTAAACTTTTGTGTATGCTAAAACAGTGTTACAATAATTGAATGAGATTGTGGCTCATCAGATATAGTCTAAGACCACATAACATTTGAAAATTTTTAATGACGTGACTTTATTTAAATGTTATACTACTTATTGATATATTTTAATGAACGAACCCAACCTCCAAGGCTCCAATGAATCTATGGTCATTATCTTTTAAGAAATAAAAATTTTGAAATGAAATTAGGAATCAATAAATTCAATGTTAACTTGTAAAAATCATCATCAACTAAATAAAATCTATAGTCAACATTTCTACTTGTTCAAAGATTTGATAGAATTTTAGATGATATGTGGACATTCAATATTTCTCCTTGTGCACACGGCCTCGCTTTGCTTGATGCAGCAAATTCTATGATCAGTTCCCTTGGGAAAGGCGATGAATTTGATCGTTACATACTTGAAATATCATATTGGACAAAATTTCATTGATTTCACAGAAGTACAAGGACAATACAGAACATCACAAAGCAAGAACAAAGTAAAGGCCATAGTACTAACCTCTCTTACGCCATATGCTGATATTTGTACAATTGACAAAAATCAGAAAACAGACAATCAGAAGCAAGACCAATTTGATGAAAAATATGTCAGACTAATCATTCCCAAGTCCAAGAAAACTATGTTTAGGACCAATTATAGGCTTCATTTACTTCAAGTGCTTATGATTAATAGCTGATTTGCTTGATCTTAAGCTGATTACTACGTGCATAAACCATTAATTAGTCTCGACCAAAAATGTTGGAGGGATTTACAGAGCCTGCAAAAAAAGTAATGATGGGTGCACAGGAAGAAGCTTACTTTTTGGGGCACAAGTACACTTGCACAGAGCATATTCTTTTGGCTCTTATCAGTGATGCAGGAGGATTGGCTGCAAAAACTCTTCAATTAAATATGTGATTGAGTAAATAAAATAACATGCTTTTGGCTTATAAATAATTCTCATTCTAAATTCTGAGCATTTTTAAATCTAACAAGTGAAACAAAAAGACCTTATATTGTGGGACGGAAGGAGTAATAAAGAGAGTTTTATTAAATGTGGTATTTTTAGCAAACTAATATATATCTTATAAATAACAACTAAATCAGTCATATATTACTTATAATAATTAATTAATATTAGCTCCACTGTCATGAACCATTTTACCTGCTACAAAACTAAAATATAAAACTTCATCCACTTTTTTTAAAAGTAAAAAACTACACCGAAGCTCTTTCTATAATTTGGATACAAACTACACTTTGCATCATTGTGGATCATCAACTCTGCACCAACTTCACTCCATAAACTCAGCAACATTGTACAAGACATCATACTTAGTTTTTTGCTTCTTCAATACTTGTAGCATGAATCTAAATCGATGCAGAGGGGAAAAAACTATCTTGAAGAGTTAGCATATATTTACAAAAGTCTATATATACATATATTATAAGGCCTCTGGGCACAGAACATAACTGCATTTCGAACATAGCACAGTAAACATAAGTGAAAAAAAACCTTAACACAACAGAAGCTAACATCCCTACCTTGTTTTTCCTACAGAAGCCTAAAACAAGACAACTGAGATTATATCTATATGAAAATCCACAACAAAAGGATCATCAATTTCACATTTAAATCATCGATTAAACATGCAAAAACATATATGCAACAACATTCAACCAGGCAGAGCAGAAATCGAACAAAACAGAGGTGTATTGAGGGAAGAGGCACGAATCGAAGAAAATAAACCTCCACAAATCGAAGAATCGGTCACCTCAAAAATCCCAGAAATTCCAAACTTCGTAAACATCAATTGCTCTCTTCTCTTCTTTCATTCACTGGAGTCGAAACATCAATTGCTCTCTTCTCTTCACTGGAATCCGCTCACTAAACAGGGATAGAAGAACAAAAATCCCAGAAATTCCCAACTTCAGAAAATCAACATACAATATACTCTAGCAATGATTAATTAAGATTTCAAGCAATGTTCGCCCAAAAATCAGCGAAAATGGCGTCAAGTGAACAGTGATAGGAAGAAGAAATTTTGGGAAAATTGATGAATACCATTCTGTTGCTCAAAATCGTTCAGAAGGGTGGTTAATCAAACTCTAAGCATCATTTTTTATGAATTTAGAAACTCCAAATCTCTCAAAATCTTAATCCCCCAACTCGCCCAAATCGAACAAAAAGAAGACGAAGATGGAGGAAAGAGAGCTCACCTTCGGTTACTCCACCTCTGAACGTGTTCTCCACCCTCTCGCCGTTGTGCTTACCGCCGCCCGCCGTCGATGAGCGCTGAGTTTAGGGCTTCTTCTCCGAATGCCACTCCCAGCTTGAACGCCTCCAGTTCTTCGAATGTCACTCCACCTCTGATAAGTTGAGAAGAGTGATTTTTTTTAAAAAAAATTGCCCCTTTCAACGTCTCACAAAAATTGTGAGACGTTGAAAGAGGCCCAGCAATTTTTTTTTAATATTGGGCCTCTTTTCAACGTCTCACAATTCTTGTCAGACATTGAAAGGGATTTTCGACATCTCACAATTTTTGTGAGACGTTGAAAGCGGCCCAGCATTTTTTTTTAAAATATTGGGCCTCTTTTCAACGTCTCTCAAAAATTGTGAGACGTTGAAAATACCTTTCAACGTCTCACAAGAATTGTGAGACGTTGAAAGTGGCCCAGAAATTTTTTTTAATTGCCTCTTTTCCACGTCTCACAAAATTTGTGAGACGTGGAAATTCATCTTCAACGTCTCACAAAAATTGTGAGATGTTAAAAATATGTTTCCCGCCTATATTTTCCCTCCTTTTTCGTGGTTGCCGCTAATTTTTAGATAAACAACGTCTAATATTTAGAAATGAGACGTTGAAAAGTTGCCACATATTTACAATTTTGCCACCACCTCTTTTTTACATCTCATATCTGAAAAAGAGACGTGAAAAGGGGACATAAATTCTGTTTTTTGTAGTAGTGAAGATTTAAAGAGAAAGAGAAAAAGAAGGAGAAGTTCCAAGGCAGAAAGAAAGCCTATGTTTCGTCTATATGGGGAGACAGTTCGGATGAGGAGAATAGTGATGTTGAGGAAGCAGCCAACCTCTGCCTGGTGGTTCAAGAGGAGTTATCTGATAGTGAGGTATATTATACTAACCCATCCTATCAAGAACTTCAAGATGCTTATGATGATATACATATTGAATTTGAAAAGCTAGCAAAAGAAGTATCTATTTTGAGAAAGAAAAACAAAGAACTTTAAAAGAAAGCTGAAAAATCTGATTGTGAAAAATGTAAACAGATTTCAGAAAAGGCTTTTCAAGAGAATTTTGATTGCAAGAATTGTGAAACACTTCTGAAAGAAAATGAGAAAATTTCTGAACTTTTAAAGAAGTTCACCAAGAGCACAGAAATACTTCATATTATGCTAATGAATCAAAAGGCATATAGAGATAAAACTGGGATAGGATATGATTCAACTCCCAAAAATTTGAAAGGAAATAAATATGTGCCAAAGGAAAAATCATACTGGAAGTTTTTCAGAAAAGCTTCAGATTATTCATCACCTTTCTCTTTCTGCAATTACTGTAATAGAAAAGGCCATTCTGAATCAACATGTTATCCTAAGAAACATGGATTATCAAAATCATACAAGTGGGTCCCTAAAGGAACACATGAGCCTAAGATCCACTTGGATCAAAGGCAGCAAACTAATCCCAAAGGACCCAAGAAAATTTGGGTACCTAAATCTGTTTAGTCTGTGCAGGTATGTCTCACAGCATCCAACAATGCTAAATGGTATATAGACAGTGGATGCTCAAGACACATGACAGCAGACAGAGAAACTGGACAACATGATTTTAAAGGATGGTGCCAAAGTTAGCTTTGGAGGAAATCAGTCTGGCAAAATTGCTGGGAAAGGAGACATTGGTCCAGTCAAAGATATCTATCTTGTGGAAGGTCTCTGCCACAACTTGCTAAGTGTCAGTCAAAGTACTGACAGAGGTAACTGGGTAATTTTTGACTCAAATGAATGCCTCATAGTAGATAAAAAGGAATTAGCTATAGACAAATCAAATATAAATTATATACTGAAAGCTAACAGGAATGGAAATCTGTATGTAGTTGATTTAAATCAGCATCTTTCTGAAAAATGTTTTATAAGCAATTCTGATAACTGTTATTTATGGCATAAAAGATTAGCTCATGTTAATATGTCTCAACTAGAGAAATTAATCAAAAAGGATTTGGTTATTGGGATACCAAATATGAAAGTAAAATCTGATCTGGTGTGTGAAGCATGTCAAAAGGGGAAACAAACAAAGTCCTCTTTTAAACCTAAGAAGGAAGTTACCACTACTAGACCCCTGGAACTAATTCAAATGGATTTGGTTGGTCCAGCATGAGTGAAGAGTCTAGGAGGAAGTTTGTACACTCTTGTGATTGTGGATGACTATTCTAGGTTCACTTGGACTATGTTTCTTTCCTCCAAACATGAAGCCTTTGATGCTTTTTATGTGTTTGCTAAGAAAGTGTAGAATGAAAAAGACAAGAAAATCAGCTCAATCAGGACAGATCATGGAGGAGAATTCGAGAACCAAGACTTTCTAGAGCTGTGCAAAGAAAATGGCATCAATCACAATTTCTCAACTCCTAGAACCCCTCAACAGAATGGAGTGGTTGAAAGGAAGAACAGAGTACTCACTGAGATGGCCAGAACAATGCTTAATGAAAAAGAAGTATCTCAAGTGTTTTGGGCAGATGTAATGAATACTGCATGTTACATTTCAAACAGAGCCTACATTCGAAAGGGAATGGACAAGACTCCATATGAGCTTTACAAAGGAAGAAAGCCAAATGTAAGCCACCTTAAGGTTTTTGGTTTCAAATGCTTCATCCACAACAATGGGAAGGAAAACCTAGGTAAATTCGATCCTAAATCTGACTCTGGAATTTTCATTGGCTACTCTAGTAGAAGTAAGGCTTATAGAGTTTTTAATAAAAGAACCTCTACTATTGAAGAGTCAGTTCATGTAGTCTTTGATGAAACTGACTCTGAACAGAATATTGCCACAGAAGATGAATCAATTTTTCAAAAGAGGCCTAAAAACTCTACACAATCATTACCTTCACTAGATGAATCCCATAAGGAGGGACAAGAGGATGATTCTCATGATACACCAGCTAGACCCTCAGCATGGAGACATCACAGGGATCATCCACCTGAGCAAATCATTGGTGGTGTTAATGAAGGTGTTAAAACCTGCAGAAATCGAGTTCAAAATGAAATGCGCTTCTCTGCCTTTATTTCTGAAATTGAACCTACTTGCATTGAAGAAGCTCTAAAGGACTGTGATTGGATAGTTGCAATGCAAGAAGAGCTCAATCAGTTTGAAAGAAGTCAAGTTTAGGATTTAGTTCCTAGGCCTTCAAATTATCCTATTATTGGAACTAAATGGGTTTTCAAAAACAAACTTGATGAATATGGATCTGTGATAAAAAATAAGGCAAGACTTGTGGCTAAAGGATATAACCAAGAAGAAGGTATCGATTATGAGGAGACCTTTGCCCCAGTTGCAAGATTGGAAGCAATTAGGCTTTTATTGGCCTTTGCATCCCTAAAAAATTTTAAACTTTATCAAATGGATGTAAAGAGTGCCTTTCTTAATGGTTATATCACGAAGGAAGTATATGTTGAATAACCTCCTGGTTTTGAAATTTCTACCAAACCAAATCATGTCTTTAAGCTCAAAAAGGCATTATATGGACTCAAACAGGCACCAAGAGCTTGGTATGAAAGATTAAGTAATTTTCTATTAGAAAAAGGCTTTTCAAGAGGAAAAGTAGACACCACTCTATTTATTTTACATAAAAATGAAAACATGCTTGTTGTACATATTTATGTAGATGATATTATTTTTGGTGCTACTGATGAATCTCTCTGTGAGGAATTTTCTAAGACTGTGCAGGGAGAATTCGAGATGTCCATGATGGGGGAACTCAACTTCTTTCTAGGGCTCCAGATTAAACAAAGAAAGGATGGGATCTTCATTTCCCAATCCAAGTATGTGAAGGAGATTTTGAAGAAATTTGGAATGGATCTGTCCAAGGAAGAAGATACCCCTATGAGCTCTACAGTAGTAATGGATGCTGATATAGAGGGAAAGGACTTCAATAAATCAACATATAGCGGTCTAATTGGTTCTCTCCTGTATTTAACTGCCAGCAGACTAGATATTCAATTTAGTGTGGGAGTATGTGCCAGATATCAAGCTAATCCAAAGGAAACACGTCATATATGTGTTAAGAGAATCTTGAGATATCTGGTAGGAACTCAGGAGCTGGGGTTGTGGTATCCAAAGGGAACTCAGGAGTATCTCATTGCTTACTCAGATTCAGACCATGCTGGGTACAAAACTGATAGAAAGAGTACCAGTGGTCAATGTGCATATCTTGGAGGATCCTTAGTCTCCTGGGCAAGCAAGAAACAAACATGTGTTTCCCTTTCTTCAACTGAAGCTGAATATATAGCTGTTGCAAGCTGTTGTGCTCAAGTTCTATGGCTCAAGCATCAATTAAGGGATTTGGGGATGGAGTTTCCAGAAGTTTCAATTCTCTGTGACAACACAAGCACGATCAGATTGGCCAAAAATCCTGTGCATCACACAAGAACAAAGCACATTGATGTAAGGCATCATTTCATCAGAGACCATGTGCAAAAGAAGGATGTCAGAGTGGAATTTATTTCGACACACTTGCAGCTAGCTGATATTTTCACTAAACCTCTAGCAACTGAACAATTCATGTTCATCAGAAGAGAATTGGGAATGGTAAATCCCAATGAGTTGTAAGTCTGTATAAAATTCTTTAATTCTCTAAAATTTATCTGAATTATTCCATGTTTTGATGGTCTAGTACTAACTTAGGCATCGGAGGGCCAAATTAAAATTTTGCAGGTTCTGCGTCCAATCGATCAGGCAACCTTAATCGATTACAGAGCATGCCCTGTAATCGATTAGGCATCGATTAGAGAAGAAAGAAAAGATCAATTAGGGAAAAAGGTATAATCGATCAGAACTGTCTGGTCGATCACAAGGAAGGAGTAATCGATTGGTGATTTGACCCTTGTCGGAATGGTGCGCCTCGAGGTCAAATGCAATAAAATATGTAAAACCAAGGCTTGAGCAAAGTGGCTCAACCTCGGGTTGTCTCTCAAAGGAGTCAAATTAGTTTGATGCCTAGACTAACCTAGATGCAAAGAAAGCGAATAAACTGGGGTTTGTCCTTGAGAAATGTATTTTTTTTCTTTTTCAATTATAGAAATGTAAAGACACTTGTTTTTGGGTTTTAAAGATAAGGAAAGCAAAGTGGATTGTTTTTTTAAAACCTTTTTGATGGAATTAGGGCCTCTTGGTGAGATGTTGCAACCTTCCTAGCTTCTTGATTAAATTGGGAGTAAAAATCCAAGACCAAATGTATTTAACCAAAGGCAATCGCCTAAGTCCAATTTCCTAATTACTAATTGATTCGGCGTATCGCTTGCACAATTAATTAATTAGGTAATTGTTAAAAATCGCTTGGTAGTGAAAGTCCTTGACAAAGAAACAATGAGTCTCTTCTTGAAGGTGTAATTTGACCCTTCAAGATTGGATCTAGTGTCTAGTGATAAATGCAATGAACAAGAGCACTAATCCAAGCTAGCAATCCAAAGGAGATAAGCAATTCTACCACATCAATTGAATAATGCCAAGATACAAACACTAAGATTTATATATATAAAAGCAATCGCTTAATTACATACATAATCCTAAAGGAAAACTACCACAAGTAATAGAAATCCATAGTGTATCATGTACCAATCAACACACATACATACAAATCAAAGAAATTTGAACATAAATGTGTAATTAGACATAAGAAAACACTAAACACTCCCATAGAAGACCGTTGAAGCATCCGGTTGCTCTATCCACCAAGAATCCCCAAAAAGCTCTAGCCACTCATGCTCTTAAGCTCCAACTCAATGTTTTGAACAAGATGCACCATGAGAAATGTGTGAAGCAGTGAGAGTTGAATGGTTGGGAGGAGAAATGTGCTTGGCCGAATGGATGATTGAAGAAGGATGTTGAATGGTGGTTTTTGGCGTCAAAATGGAGAGGAAGGTGCTGTTGGCTGAATGTAGGTGATTTAAGAGGGTGAAGACGGCATGAAGTAGGAGCTGGGTTTGTGGGGGAATGGCCGAAGATGTGGATTAGGTGGAGGAAAAAAATGATGGAGATTAGAGAAGAAGAATGGCGATGTGTGTGTGTGGATGAAGGTAGCTATGGTGTGATTGAAGAAGGATGGTTCCCTTTGTGGCTGAAGCTCCAATGGTGGCTATCGAAAATGGTGCAGATGATGGTGGAGGGATTGATGATGGATGATGGTTTAATGAATATGGTGTAAGGCGAGAAGTGGTGAAGATGAAGAAGCTTGTGCGATGATGATTCTGTATATTGGCTGTTCGAATCAATTCCTCAGGTCTGGGCAATCTTTAGGTAAAGGAAAGGCTTAGGGGCTATTTGGTTTAAGGAAATTAAGCCCAAAATCTAAGGGTTTTTGCTAGATACCCAAATAAGCTTCCGAACGGGACCCTTACTCATTTAATCTCTATTTAAAAAAAATATAGAAATGAACCCAACAATTTTTATTCCATCTTTGCCCTCCTTTAATCTCCCAAATTACCCAACTTGTCCTTTCCCAATTGATATATGCAGTGCAGCGGGACCTAGGTGTAATTTATGAAATTCGATCACTAAACTGTAATTTCTGGAATTCGGTCCCATCTTTATCAAGACTTCCTACAATGACAAATTCAACCACAAATTGTAATATCCCAAGTCCAAAAATAAGAAATACATGAGTTTAAACCTTAAAATTCTCATTTAAGCACTAAAATGCAATTAACTCAATGTATTGGAATTCTAAGTGTAAAAGTGCCTGAATTGCCATGTATTAGCCTAGGACAAGTGCTAATTTACTATAATTAGTGGGTCAAAATATAAAATAATTAGGTGCAATCATTCCCCCACACTTAGACATTTGTAATCCTGGACAAAGTATAGATAAGCAATGACAATGGCCTAAGCTAATCAACAATCTCAAGTTGGAATAAGAAATGCTCATGACATACAAAGGAAAAATTGACAATGTAATTAGAAGCAAATGGCAATATGTGAGAACTCTCAAGGATTGAAGTGTTTAACTCGTCTCACAGTATGGGTTCTTTCGCTCAAATTGCTCAATATGTCACTTACCATAAAAGCTTGTAACAAATCTAAGATCTCCATTTATAAAGCAAGTATGAAATGAATCATGAGGACTTTGAGGTTCTAATGATGGGAGAAAGCCATATGGATAAAAAAATGAGATATGAAATGAAGATGGTTGAAATGCATGAGCAACATTCAAAAATGTATTGTAGCAACCAAATTTACACATTTGAACTCAAACTAGCCACACATTTCAATATACCATATTTTTGCAATCTTTTTGCTTTTCTACCTTTCTTTCTATATTATTTTTTTTATTTTCTTTTATTTTTCTCTTTTTTTAAGCTACCATTTTCTTTTATTCACATGGCATCATACATATTTGCATAAGTGGCTTTTACAATTCAACTCAACAAGATGCTACGTTCCACAACTCAATTCAATGCAGATCAACCGATGAATGGCTCAAAGGGTGGACAATGGATGAATGATTAGGGCTTGTGTTTGGGATGAAGAGGTGATAAAATAAATGCCTCAATCACTTTCTAAACACATATGCTAATGTAATTTTGACCAAGAGTTGAAACAAGTTCTAGAAATTAACATACCAAGCAAAATGCACTCATCTATAGAAATTAGGCTCAATTACCTCACGGCAAGGCTAATCTCACATATCACCATTAACAACCAATTACAAAGCAATTTTCACAATGCATCCTTCAACAAGTCTCATATCCAACTATCAAAAATTGAAAAGCAAAGGCTAAGGTCATTGCAAACTCTACCCAAAGTCCAAGATAATAAACAATATAAGATGGGGCTTCTTGCACAGGTTTTCAAAAAAAATAGGGCAAACTAGGTTTTTTTATAAAATAAGTTGAAAAGCACTTAAATTCACTCCTAAGAAGTCTATAATAGCAAAATAGTCAAGTCAAAAGCAAAAACAAGCCAAATTTTGAAAAATAAAATTTCATTCGAAAATAATCAAAGATTGCCCAAAGTTACCACTAATCATAGCAAATCATGCAAAGACCTCAAAATTGCCAAAAACCCATGCAACTACCCCCCCCCCCCCACACTTGAATAAAACATTGTCCTCAATGTTTAAAAATGGCTAAATATCAATTGACCAAACTCTATGTGTAGAGGAAAGTATGAAGTCCAATTCTAGATTAGAGCATACACATCGTCTACACGAAGAGGGAGAGAGAGTAGTAGAGAATGGTGCAATCAACATAAAGCAAAAGTTTCAGAAAATGAAAGAGGAACAATGAATGCAAGCATATGCAACCATCACAACATTGTCTAGGGATTTTATTGAATTTAAACAACTAAGTTCCTACTAGGAAGTCCCATTCCCCCACACTTAAACTAGACACTACATTGGATCATAACATTGATCAGTCCATCTGTAATGAAAAGTAAGAGATAAAGGAAAGGGACAACCTGTCCTCAAGAAGGCGGTGGTGATGTTCCACGGTAGATCTTAAGGAGATGACCATTGGCTTGCAAGGTGTTTCCGGTCTCCTCCTCTAAAAGATCTAACATTCCAAACGGGTTGACCTTGATGACTCTATACGGCCCGAACCAATTAGATTTGAACTTTCCTTGACCATGGCGGTAGTGGGCTTGATACATGAGCACTAGTTCCCCAACTTTAAAGGTCTTGTTGATGATGTGTCGATCATGAAGTAGCTTGGTTTTTGGCTTTGTAGATCCGTGAGCTTTCATAGGAATTCATACGCAATTCTTCTAGCTCTTGGATGTGAAGGGTTCTTTCTTTGCCGGCTTCATTTAACTCCATGTTGCAAAGTGTGACCGCCCAATAGCTCTTGTGCTCAACCTCAACCGGAAGGTGACAACCCTTACAGTACACCAACCGGTAGGGTGACATGCCAATTGGAGTCTTGTATGCCGTGCGGTAGGCCCACAATGCTTCATGTAACACCCCAAATTTTAGAAAATAGAAAATAAGGATTTATTTAAGGTTTTAAGAAGATTACCAAAATATTAAAAAGCATTGAAAATAAATTTATGATGTTTTAGGCATTTTTAATGATTTTAAGATTTATTTTCTTTAAGAAATAAAGAGAAATAATTAGAAGATAAAATTTAATTTCCAAAAGAAGAAATAAGGAGATATTTAAAGTCTTGAGGTATTATTTGGGAATTAAAAAGCCTTATAAATAAATTTATGAGGCCGGATGTATTTTTAATAATTTTTAAAACTTATTTTATTTATTAATTGAGGGAAAATAGTTGAAAAATGAATTTAAACAAGGGAATATTTAGAACCTTGGGGTATTGGTTATTAATTAAAAAGTATTATAAATAAATTTAGGAATTAAAGCATATCTAGAGAAATTATTTTGGGGGACAGATTTAGGTCTATTTTTAAATGATAATGATAAATAAAATTATGATTTAAGAGAAAAATATAAATTGGGAAATGAAAAAGACAATATCTGCCCCTGATTAAAAATATCTTCGATTATAGAAGAAAGGGTAAGATAGTAAAATACATGTTAGGAAAAAAATATCAGTATCATCTTTTAATATATACCATACACGTGTGCTCTGCCATATACACTTCCTCTCTCCATATTTTCCCTTCATTCCCGTTCCTCCCTCACTCTCAAACTCTCTCGTTCTCTCCTCTGGTTCCATTGAACTCGCGCGACGGACGACGGGTTCCAGCGGCGGCTGACGGCGAGAACGGCGGCCAGAGATGGCTGAGATTCATGTGAAGCTTAGGTAAACTTTCTTCCTTCATTTTCCTCTCTTCTCTGGTCCGATTTGAGTGGATTTGAGAGGAATCGATTTGGGGTTTTGGGCGAAATAGAGAACTCTGCGCCAATGAAATCGAAGCTTAGACTTTGATTATCAATCTTTGGGAAGAATTTTGAGCATCGAAGTGGTATTTATCAGTTTTCCCCAAATTTCCTCTTTGCTTGCACTGTTCATTCGAGTTCGTTCTTGCTTGTTTCTGGGCGATAATCAATCCCAAAGCTTAATTAAACGTGAGTAGGAGTAGCTTAGGGTCATCAGAGGCTAATGCATGTTTGAGTTGTTGAGGTTTGAAATTTTGGTACTTTGTTCTGTTTCCTTCCCCTGTGTTTCGTCGGATTTCCTATTCTTCTTCTACGTTCTTCACTGATGCTCTGTTCTTATTGATCTTAAGGGGGTAAATATGTATTTAAATGATGTTGGAAGTTGATTATTTATGGCTGATGAAGTTTAATTTTCTTCCTCTTGCTTGTTTTGTTCGACGGGTTTCAGAGGAAGGGAAGGAATTTGTTTATATTATGCTGTTATTAGAACTCTGTTACGTGCAATTGAATCCTCAAATGATGATGGAAAACTTGTATTCTTTCCTCTGGTGTATATTAGGTTTCCTTGGGTTGAAGAGGATTTGAAATTTTTACTAATTTTCCTTCTTTCTCTGTTGTGGCTGTTTGAAACTCTGTTCTGATGAGTTTAAGATAGAGAAGTAATGGAACATATATTTGAAGCTGTATATTTGACTTCTGGTTGGTGTTGGTGGTGTTGAATTTGAGAAGTTCCCTGTTTTGATTTATGGTTTATTATCTTTGAATTTGAGTTGTGATGCCTCCAAGATTAAGGAGATAATATATTAAAATGGTTGGACATATTAAGTTAATGATGAGGCCCAAAGATTAGGGAACTAATAGAGATGATTAATGGCTATAATTTGATCTAAATTGCAATTCATGCATTGGGATCTTTGTGTTATGTTTATAGATGCAGAGATAGGTGAATAGAATCAAAAATGGTAATTGAGGAAGAGGGATTTAGGGAAAGAGAATTTGATGGAAGATTAATGGATTAAGAATAAGAAATAGGATTGATTTTATGTGTTGGTCGAGATTAAGAATTAGTGATGGTTGAGTAGGAAAAGAAAGGCAAGGTTTTAGGATAAGAGAATTAATTATTCCTTATTTAGAATGGCCTTCCGATGTAGAGAAGAATTTATTTTAAGGGCTTGACTGCAATTTAAGAAGGAAAAAAAAAAGGTTATGGTAGTTAAGTTTTATGAATTTTAGGAGAAGGAGTAAGTATATAAAAAGAGAAGTTGAGCTTTGAATTTATGGTTGTTGTTGCTCATATGGAATTGTGAGGTCGTTAAGTCTTGTGAAATTGTTGGGAACAATTCTGGATATAAATGGAAGAAGTATCCTAAGAAGTCAAAATGGTGATCAAAGGATTGGTTTGTAGGTTGTCAAGTGATTCTATAGTTTGTTTAAAGTGGTTTGAGGATTAAAGAAGTGTAGGATTCTTTGAGGAATTATATCATTTGAATTAGCAAAGTGTCTAGGAATGTCAAGAAATTAGGAAAAGGTCATTTACACGATGGATAATGGGATAACAGAGGAATAATGTTTAAGGGATTGTTAAATATTAGACATTGGTCTAATGAGTGCTTTGTAAATATAGTTCAAGTGGGAAAAATTGGTACTGTTGTATTCATTTTTGAAGGTTAACCGAAATTGAGAGATAAGTGTTTGGTTGATAAATGATAAAGTATTGAGGATTGTTGAGAATTTTATTTAAAATGATTGGTATAGTTTGTGAAACAGTGAAAGTATGCTCAATGGGGTTTTGATTTATGAAGTTACGATTTAAGTATGGTAATTGTTAATGATTTTTAGGTAGAAAGTTAAGTTGATTGAGGGTGGTTTAATTTAATACTGAAGTTAGGAGATTTGGTTATGTCTGATTAGGACGAACATTATTACTGGATTCTTAATGACATAGTTGTTACGGGTAACCTGAGAGTTTAGTTATTTTTACATGTGGATTAAATTGGAAATTTGGAATAAGATAAATTATAAATAATTGCTGTGGAATTAGGGGAAAGAGGTTGTTATTGGAGGTTCAATTGAAATGCCTGATATTTGAGGTTTTAGGGAGTTGATTTCCTTAAATGACGACTAGGTCTAGAGAGAATGTTTTAAGGATTTCTAGTGATAGGTTAAGGTGATTGATATTTTGCACTAATTTGGAATTATGTTGTGTTCATTTATTCATGTGCATGTTGTGATGTCATTATTAAGGATTTATTATAAATACAGAATTTATTATCTGAACTAAATAATTAAGTTATTTGATGTGTTTGAAAGACTAGAAGACATAGGTTTAGGATGTTGATATGTTTTATATGTTTTAAAGCGTTGATTTAGAAGCTTGGAATGATTTTATACATATTCTAGGTATGTTGTGGGATTGTAAAGATGTCAAGGATGTTATAAAAATTAAGTTTGAGCTTGACGCTGAATTATGTGCTAAATAAATAATTAAAGTATTTAAAGAGTGGCTCTTATAAAAACTATTGGTCAAACATTGAGAATAAGAATGTTTAATATAAGTAAAGTATTAAGGTATATTGGATTGTTACAATTCTAAATAAATATAAGCCAAACATAATTTACCTAGAAAATAAGCTTTGGGTAGTATTAATTAAATTAGGATTCGTGAGAGACGCTGAATAATTATATAGAAGTTTAGGTATTAATTTACTATTTATATTTAATGTTAATAGGTTTTTATAGTAACGTAAGTTCAGAAGGTCAATGGAAAGGAAAGGAGCAGATAAGGATTAAGCTTGGAGTTCAGGTAGCAGTTTATCTCATTACATTAAGTTGCATGTATTATTTTGTAATAACTGTTGCATTTAGTTGGTAAGTTGTTATTCCTCAGTTGGAGTACTCAAGGCTTAGGTGGTTCGCTACCCCTTTGCCAAAACAGTTAGTTATGGCTTTAAATGCTATAACGAGAAGTCCTGCAGGTAGAGCCTTCACTAGTTAACAAAAATATTGTTATCAGTGGTTGATAGGTGCGGATCGCACACAGATTAATAGGAGTAAGACTATCATCATTTGTGCAGTTTTATGAAATATATACATGACAATGCATGCACAAAAGTTTACAGTTAATGACATAAACTGCGTTGAACTGCTATTTTTCAGAGAAGCTGGGAGATAGTGAGATGGTTGAAATAAGGCAGGGGTGCTGAGAGAAGATTAGATAAAGAAATTAAAATTATGTTATAAAAGTAAAGTTATCTGTATATGATGTAAATTTAAATTAATAAAGAAATAGTAGATAGCGTAGAAAATAGAATTATATAAATTTATTATGGGATTTAAATTCCCTAAGTGTTATGGATTAAGAATAGACACCCTGAGAGGGTTCGAATACTTTTAATTGTTTTATTAACCACTTTATTTTACAAAGAATTTTTAAATTATTCAATTCGTCCGAAAAGCCCATTCTAACTGCAATAGAGTTGGAACATTGCTTGGAAAGAAAAGTTTTAAATTTTTACGTATTTTTGGGCTTTTGACATTAGAAAGTGGTTATAATTCAATTAAAATGTTATAGTATAGTAGTAAAATTCCAGTCGTTACACTTCATCTAGCCTTTGGCTCCAGTCTTTTCTGCTCGGCTTCACAATCTTCTCCAATATGCGCTTGACCTCTCTATTGGACACTTCGACCTGTCCATTGGTTTGTGGGTGATATGGGCTTGAAACTCTGTGGGCCACCCCATACTTAGCAAGCAAGCTATTGATGAGCTTGTTGCAAAAGTGGGTGCCTCTATCACTGATCAAGGACTTAGGTACTCCAGACCTGCTAAAGATGTTAGTTTTCAAAAATTTCAAAACCGTCGAAGCATCATTAGTCCTAGTCGGGATAGCCTCGACCCACCTAGATAGGTATAGTCGACGGCCAAAAGTATAAAAGTAAACCCATTTGAAGAAATGAAAGGTCCCATAAAGTCTATGCCCTAAACATCAAAGGGTTCACAAAAGAGAAGAGGCTTTTGGGGTAATTCATCTCGCTTACTCACTCCCCGCCCAAATCTTTGACAAGTGTCACAAGCCCTTACAAAATCATTTGAATCTTTAAAAAGGGTGGGCCAATAAAAACCAGCTTCTAAAACTTTCCTAGCTGTTTTGGTTGAGCTATAATGCCCCCCACAAACCACAGTATGGCACGAAGTCAGAATGTCCTCAAATTCAGAATCCGGAACACATCTCCTTATCACTTGATCTTGACAAATCCTCCAAAGGATTGGGTCCTCCCACAAGTAATGATGGGCTTCCTGTTTAAGCTTTTGGACCTGAAAGGGAGACATGTCACCGGGGGTGAGTCCGCAAACCAAATAGTTCACAATAGAAGCAAACCATGGTGTCTCAACAAATATAGCAAAGAGAGAAGAATCAGGGAAATCATCACAAACATAATTAGAACAATCAACTCCCCTTGTATCATCCGGAAGGCGGCTCAAGTGATAGCTACTAAGTTGTTGCTCCCGGCCCTATCCTTGATTTGTATTTTGAATTCTTGGAGCAAGAGCGTCCAACAAAGCAGCCTAGGCTTAGAATGTGGCTTGGTAAATAAGAATTTCACCGTTGCATGATCAGTGAACACAACCACAACAGAATGCAGAAGATATGGTCTAAACTTATCAAGAGCAAAGACAATGGAAAATAATTCTTTTTCAGTGGTAGTGTAATTTCTTTGTGCAGTGTCCAATGTCTTTGAGGCATAAGCAATGACATGTGGTCGTCCATTGCTCCTTTGACCTAACATGGCGCCAATGGCAGCATTGGATGCATCACATGCCAATTCAAAGGGCAAAGACCAATCTGGTGCAACTAAAATGGGTGGTTCAAGTAACTTTTTCTTTAAAGTGTCAAAAGCAAGCACACAATTCTCATCAAACACAAAATCGGTATCCTTTTGAAGCAATTGAGAAAGGGGTAGGGCTATTTTAGAAAAATCCTTAATGAAGCGCCTGTAGAAGCCTACATGTCCCAAGAAGGATCGTAGATCCTTTAGGCAAGTGGGATAAGGCAAGGTCGCTATCACTTCAGTTTTAGCCTTGTCTACTTCAACACCACGACTAGATACCAGGTGTCCTAATACGATACCATGGCTAACCATAAAATGACATTTCTCATAATTAAGCACAAGATTCTTTTGGACACATCTAGCGAGTACCCTCTCTAAGCTGTGTAGGCACGAATGGAATGAGTCACCATAGACGGTGAAGTCATCCATGAAGACTTCCATGCAATCATTGAGCATATCAGAAAATACACTCATCATGCATCGTTGGAAGGTGCCTGGCGCATTACAGAGCCCAAAGGGCATGCGCCGGTAAGCATAAGTACCAAATGGGCAAGTAAAAGTAGTTTTGTCCTGATCCTCTGGTGCAATAGGAATCTGAAAATACCCGGAATAACCATCTAGGAAGCAGTAGTGACTGCGACCCGCCAACCGTTCCAACATCTGGTCGATGAATGGAAGAGGGAAATGGTCCTTTCGTGTGGCATCATTCAATTTCCTACAGTCTATGCAAACCCTCCAACTATTTTGCACCCTCGTAGGTATAAGCTCATCATTTTCATTTTTGACAACGGTGATCCCGGACTTCTTCGGCACCACCTGTACCGGCGAAACCCACTCGCTATCTGATATGGGATATATGATCCCGGAACTTAGGAGTTTAGTGACCTCCTTTTTTACTACATCAAGGATAAGCGGGTTAAGCCGACGTTGGGGTTGCCTTAGAGGCCTAGAATCATCCTGTAAAAGAATACGATGGGTGCAAACAGTTGGGTTAATACCCAGAATATCAGCCAAAGTCCAACCGATAGCCTTTTTGTATTTTCTCAAAACATCTAGTAATTGGGCCTCCTCGCTTGCCATCAAATCATTAGAGATTATCACAGGCAGCTTGTCATCGGAAGCGAGAAAAGCATATTTAAGATTGCTAGGTAAAGGCTTAAGTTCAAGGGATGGGGGTTCAACAATTGAAGGCACAAGAGAAGGGAGAGTAGTAGGTAAAGAAAGACTCCCCTTTGTTGACCCGCTAACTAGGTATGGACTAGGCTCAACAGAAGTATTAACTTGGCCCACGGTCTTCCCGGGTGTTGAATCAACCACCAGTTGATCTATAGCAGCAACCACCTCGGGGGAAACATCCTCGACGCTTGATTGTGGTGTCCGGGTAGCCGAATCAACCTCTTGTTGATTTTGGACAGTGGCTACGTCGATTTTTACTCCACTCTGCACACCTGTCTCGCATGGAAAAATTAGTTCCTTCAAGTAACGCAAGGTATGAGAGGAGATCCTAGGTCTAGAATTTAAGTTCAAAGATGAGTGAGAGGGAAGTGGCCCTTTAACCACATGTGGGTGAGGTCCAAAGTGAGTGGTGGTAGAGGTAAGCTTTGTTGGAGTGAGGGCTATCCCCTTGGAGTCTGAATCACCCATGTGTTGGTTCCCAATCTCAAACTTGACCTCTTGCACTTTCTTGGTACCTACAACATTGAGAAAACTACCATCTTCCAAAGAAGGGTTATCACTCACCAAAGAAATGTTAGTGGAGCTCATATCCAAACTAGCATCATACATCAAAGAAAAATCCAAAGGGACAGAAAGTAGACAATCAACTACATGTGAGTCAAGGTCATACACGTCATCACCTAAGGAAGAAAAAGAATGAATAGAGGGTAGGGAAGAAAAATAGGAGTCATACGTTTCAAGATCGGATGTGTAATCATATGAATGCAAGCTTAACTCATGCTCCTCAATGGCATCCTCCATCGCAATGTCTATCACATTCAAATCTAGAAGAGAATAGTCCTCATGAGGATGCCGCATTGCTTCATACATGTTAAAGCTAATCTTATGTTCTCCCACCTCCATTGTAATGAAACCATTTTTCATGTCAATCACCGATCCGGCGGTCCGCATGAAAGGCCTACCAAGAATGATAGTCGATTCACATGGCTCGCTAGCAGTATCAAGAACATAGAAATCGGGGGGGGGGGGGAAACTAAGTCTTTAACCTTAACAAGTATGTCCTCAAGAATGCCTTGTGGATATCGGAGTGTGCGATCGGCCAATTGTAAAATCACACTTGTCTTTTTTAAACCAGTAATGCCTAAAGAAGTGAAAATTGCACTAGGCATCACATTAATAGCCGCTCCTAAATCCAACAATGCATTCGTCACAGTCAAGATCCCTATGGTGCAAGGAATCATAAATGATCCAGGGTCTTTGCACTTGACTGGCAACTGAGGCTTGAACAAAGCTGACACACTAGGATTCAATTGAATCCTCTCATTTGGTCTAAACTTTCTTTTATTTGTGCATAATTCTTTTAAAAACTTGCAATAAGAGGGCATAGATTTAACCAACTGAAAGAAAGGGATGTTAACATGCAACTTTCCAAACAAATCAAGCATTTCTTGTTCAGTTTGATCATCAAATTTTTTTCTACTCTTAATGAAAGCATGTGGGAAAAGGAGTTTAGAAAGTGTTACCTCCCTAGCCGGTGATGTGGCTAGGTTATTGCTTGAACTCGTCTCTCCACTGGTTCTTTCATTGTGACCTTCTTCCTTGTATAGAGCTCCCTCTCCCTAGCACTTTCATACGGATCAAAATGCATCGGGCTCAAAGGAGGACTTTCCACAACAATCTCCTCATCAACCTGTTCTTCTTCATCTTCAACTACCTCAAAGTGCACCTTCTTTTTCACTTGGGGGGGCTCAAATGTTGTTTTCCCACTCCTAAGGTTGATAGCATTGAGGGACTTTGGGTTCATGACCGTGTTGGATGGAAGGGAGCCCCCAAGTTGGGCTTGAAGCTCATTAAAGGAATTGGACAGCTTGGTCACAAATTCCTCAAGGTTGGAGTTTTTGGTCTCTAATTGGGCCATCCTAGCATCACTTTTCTCAAACTTTGCCTCAACCATATTGTGGATGCCTTGGAAGCCTTGTTGACATGTCTTGGTAAGCTCCTCAAGAGCATTGGAAGGACTCACCTTGGCCTTGTCGATTGTTGAATGGCCTTAGTGGATCCCCATCTTGCCTCCACGAGAACTTAGGATTTTGGCGCCACCCTTCATTATAGGTGTTGGAGTAAGGGTCCCACTTAGAATTTCCACCTCCTTGACGTGGTTGATACATAGCATTGCAATCTTGGTACCTAGAGGGGCAATTGCAAGAGACATGCATGGATGACCCAATTGGCTTCATGGTATTGCAGTGTATAAAGATATCATCCAAGTGCTTGTGTGGCTCCTCTTTCTCCAAACCAAGAAATTTAGGTAAGGACTGAATCAAAAAGCCTTTAATTTCATAATCAGTGTGAATGGTAGAGAATGCATTTGTAAATGGATTGTAATCAATGTTAGTGCAAGTAGCATCCCTAATAGTTCTTCTCATAGGTGGAGCATGAACGGGAATCTCTCCCTCATTAACAACTTGCCCATGTGCCCCATTACCATTACCCCCATTAGGATTCCTAGGTTGTTGTGGAATATTGGGTACACCGGGTATGTTGGGTATGATAGGGACATTTGGTGGGTTCATGGCTAGAGGTGGTGGGTCACTCTCTATGTCTGTGTCTGGGTCACTAGCTAAGCTAGAATCTTGAGAGGAAGGGTGTTCAACAACTAGAGAGGTGCTGGAAACGGTGGCTCTATGAGCTTTCCTCAATTGGGTAAGGTGTCTCTCAAGTTCTGGTATTTTTGGAATTAGTTCACCCTCCCCTGGGTTGTTTCTAGTCATACACAAGGAGCAGACAGCAAGTGTATGCAAGAAATACAAGATGTGCACTTAGAAAGCAAGCAAGGGGACCAAAGTGACTAAAATAAGAAATTGGATTTGAAAATTTGTACAATTGGTCTCAGGAAGTCAAAAACCTTGAAAATGACTTAGTTGAGTGGTATAGGGTGAAAAATCAAGTATTTTGCAAAAATTGAGTATGCAATGCACAATCACAACTTCTACAATTCACACCAAACACCACCCAGCAGCAACTAATCATGTAACTTTCAAGCAAACAAGACTGAGATAGGGAAGAGACTATTAAGTGGCAATGTGTATAAAAAATCCAGCAGCAAAAACATCAAAATGAGTTGCAAAAATTCAGTGAAAGATCTTATGTCACTTCTACAAAAGTTAGCACAATAATAGCTATATCAGCAACAAAACGCAACAATTCTAAAGCACAAAATAGCAACAATCGAGCAAGCTATGCAGCAAGTATTTCAATGGTATGACAGCCAAACACAGCAGCAAAGTAATGGCACAAAATAACAAATTCGCAGCAGGACAAAAGCAAAAAAAATCTGCAACAAGTTTGATAATTAACGCAGTAGTAAACAGCAAAATGTGTGTATTAAATCAGCAGCAACTTTGAGCAAAATGATCAGCAACTTTACACAAAATTCAGTGGCAAAAATTCAGCACATATCACAGCAAAAGAATCAGCAATTCAGATCAGATTTAAGCAGAAAAACAGCTGCATAATTCTGCAGCAAATAGCACAAGCACAGCAGCAAATTGTTGCAACTTGACAGCAAAAGTTTCAGCAGTAAATGAAAGTGAATTCAGCGCAAAAACCCGCACAAATTGCGGCACAAAACAGCAGCAAAATGGGCTGCAATTACAGTAGCAAAGGGGGCTAAAATGACAGCAAAAAGAAGCACCAAAATGTGCAGCAATCAGCAACAAATCATTGATAAAAACCAGCATTGAGCAGCAAAAAATGACAGCAACATTGCAAAAAGTCCCCAATGAATTCTAAGCTATTTAAAACCTCCCCAATGGTCAAAACAAGTTCAAAGGAGTTAGAGAGACTTGGGAAAAATGTCAAACCACTTGAATAATGCTTAGAATCAAATATGGCCACTTGGGTTGCACAAATGCAAAAAGTAGTTCTTGAAAATGGACCAAAGTTGTAAAAGTGAGAATTTGGCTTTAAAAACTTGCAAACATGATCCAAACAAGTTCAAAACACTAAAAATGACTTGGAGACATGGTTTTGAGAGCAAAGTGGATTGAAATGCAAAATTTGACCGTTCAAGGTGCAAATAACCACCAAATTTGACTCCGAACCACAAAATTGAGCAACCAAACCAATCAATCAAGTTTAGGTGCAAGAATAGCAGCAATACACCTATCCAAACATGTCCAAAACAGTAGCAAAACAAGGCACACGAAATTTTTGGGTTTTTCTCAAAATTTCCAATGCAATTCTAAAAGGTTCACTAAATGTTTGAACAAAGTTGCAAAAAGTCCTCAATTAATTCTAGGCTAATGTAATCCCCCCAATGATCAAAACATGTTTGCATATGTCAAAGGGACTTGAGAAAAATACCAAATCACTTGGAAAAAGCCTAGAATCAAATTTGGACACCAATACGCCAAAATGCCCAAAAGTGCACTTCTAAGTGGACTTGAACACCAAGATCTTGCAATTGAGTTTAAAAATAGTGGGAAATGATCTCAACAAGTCCAAATAGGAGAAAATGACTTTTTTGAGTGGTTTGCTTTCAAAAATTGGTGATATATCAAATTCTTGGTATGCAACGCACAAAATTCACACAACAATTCAATAGCAAACACACCTAGCAGCAACAAGTCACACAAATCACAAAGAGTAGTGCAAGAATGCTAGAAATACACCAATATGCAGTGACCAAATAGCAACAACATACAAGAGCACAATATTTTTAGATTTTCAAAAGTTATGCAATGTTAATGCAACCTACAACTACTTAACTACCTAAATGACCTAAACCTATCCTAAAAACCTAAAAACCCCTTGTCAATGCTCAATTGACACTTAGTTAGCCTAGAAAGTCCAAATTGACTCTCCGGCAACGGCGCCATTGATTTGACCCTTGTCGGAATGGTGCACCTCGGGGTCAAATGCAATAAAATATGTAAAACCAAGGCTTGAGCAAAGTGGCTCAACCTCGGGTCGTCTCTCAAAGGAGTCAAATTATTTTGATGCCTAGACTAACCTAGATGCAAAGAAAGCGAATAAACTGGGGTTTGTCATTGAGAAATGAATTTTTTTTCTTTTTCAATTATAGAAATGAAAAGACACTTGTTTTTGGGTTTTAAAGATAAGGAAAGCAAAGTGGATTGTTTTTTTAAAACCTTTTTGATGGAATTAGGGCCTCTTGGTGAGATGTTGCAACCTTCCTAGCTTCTTGATTAAATTGGGAGTAAAAATCCAAGACCAAATGTATTTAACCAAAGGCAATCGCCTAAGTCCAATTTCCTAATTACTAATTGATTCGGCGTATCGCTTGCACAATTAATTAATTAGGTAATTGTTAAAAATCGCTTGGTAGTGAAAGTCCTTGACAAAGAAACAATGAGTCTCTTCTTGAAGGTGTAATTTGACCCTTCAAGATTGGATCTAGTGTCTAGTGCTAAATGCAATGAACAAGAGCACTAATCCAAGCTAGCAATCCAAAGGAGATAAGCAATTCTACCACATCAATTGAATAATGCCAAGATACAAACACTAAGATTTATATATATAAAAGCAATCGCTTAATTACATACATAATCCTAAAGGAAAACTACCACAAGTAATAGAAATCCATAGTGTATCATGTACCAATCAACACACATACATACAAATCAAAGAAATTTGAACATAAATGTGTAATTAGACATAAGAAAACACTAAACACTCCCATAGAAGACCGTTGAAGCAACCGGTTGCTCTATCCACCAAGAATCCCCAAAAAGCTCTAGCCACTCATGCTCTTAAGCTCCAACTCAATGTTTTGAACAAGATGCACCATGAGAAATGTGTGAAGCAGTGAGAGTTGAATAATTGGGAGGAGAAATGTGCTTGGCCGAATGGATGATTGAAGAAGGATGTTGAATAGTGGTTTTTGGCGTCAAAATGGAGAGGAAGGTGCTGCTGGCTGAATGTAGGTGATTTAAGAGGGTGAAGACGGCATGAAGTAGGAGCTGGGTTTGTGGGGGAATGGCTGACGATGTGGATTAGGTGGAGGAAAAAAATGATGGAGATTAGAGAAGAAGAATGGCGATGTGTGTGTGTGGATGAAGGTGGCTATGGTGTGATTGAAGAAGGATGGTTCCCTTTGTGGCTGAAGCTCCAATGGTGGCTATCGAAAATGGTGCAGATGATGGTGGAGGGATTGATGATGGATGATGGTTTAATGAATATGGTGTAAGGCGAGAAGTGGTGAAGATGAAGAAGCTTGTGCGATGATGATTCTGTATATTTGCTGTTCGAATCAATTCCTCAGGTCTGGGCAATCTTTAGGTAAAGGAAAGGCTTAGGGGCTGTTTGGTTTAAGGAAATTAAGCCCAAAATCTAAGGGTTTTTGCTAGATACCCAAATAAGCTTCCAAACGGGACCCTTACTCATTTAATCTCTATTTAAAAAATATAGAAATGAACCCAACAATTTTTATTCCATCTTTGCCCTCCTTTAATCTCCCAAATTATCCAACTTGTCCTTTCCCAATTGATATATGCAGTGCAGCGGGACCTAGGTGTAATTTATGAAATTCGAGCACTAAACTGTAATTTCTGGAATTCGGTCCCATCTTTATCAAGACTTCCTACAATGACAAATTCAACCACAAATTGTAATATCCCAAGTCCAAAAGTAAGAAATACATGAGTTTAACCCTTAAAACTCTCATTTAAGCACTAAAATGCAATTAACTCAATGTATTGGAATTCTAAGTGTAAAAGTGCCTGAATTGCCATGTATTAGCCTAGGACAAGTGCTAATTTACTATAATTAGTGGGTCAAAATATAAAATAATTAGGTGCAATCAATTGGGCATCGATTACTCAAAGTGGACCTTTCGATCACAGCAATCCCTAATCGATCAGACCCATCTCATTGTTCAGAGACCACTCCCTGTAATCGATTACTCAGCACACATAATCGATTAGGCGTCAACGATAACATTTGTAACGTACACTTTCTCTGACAGTTACATACTTTTTTGTGATTTCTCTCTCATATATACTTGACATATGTAACTGAAACATCATTTCGCACCATATTGCATTCATTTTAAGCTTCTTCTCTTCATTTATTCTTAAACCCTAACGTTTGAAACCATCAAACCCTTTCGTAACCATCATAAATATAGTCATTACTCGAATCATCATCAGACATAACTCCTTCAAACCAGTTACAACCTTTCGAATCACCAGCCATATCCTTAAACCCTCTATATAAACCCTCTCCATGGCACCCAAAATGCGTATACCATAGAACTACAGAGCCCAGATTGTCCCTGACACAGTTCCCTTGCCAGAAGGTGATCCAGCCTTAACCTACAGACCTTCATCACCACCCTAAAACCCTCCACCCTCCACCTCTCAACCATCACCACAAATGGCCAAAACCCGTGTTTCTGCATCCAAGTCCCAAGCCAAGAGTCCTTCTACAGTCAGAGTAAGAGAGCTCATTTCAGGGGATACAGAAGTTCCCATTGATTCATCATTTGCTCAGGGTCCTATTGAGGATGCCTCAGAAGATATTCGGAAGAGATTTCTGCAACCAAGATGTGGGTTTGTTGATATAGCCTATCTGGAGAAAAATGGCTATCATGTGTCTGAATGGTTGGAGCCCTATAAGCATTGGATAGGAGTCAAAAATCACTACATTGAAAAGGTTATCAAGGCTTTCTATTCCAATATGAAGATTCAGGTCACAGAGTCAGAAGGGAAAGTCACAGGGATCACCATATCTTCCAAAGTCAGAGGCAAGACTTTCTCCTCTGATTGGAAACTTTTAAACCAATGGCTTCATATGGATGAACCAGGGATGGAGGAATACAATACCTGGCAAGAAAGAGAAAAATTCTCTGATGATGCACTCAGAAAGATCTATAATCCAGATAGTCCAATCCAAGGAAATCTCAAGCCTACTCAACTGCCCCCTGTCTACAGAATCCTTCATTATGCCTACTCCAGATGTATGGTAAATAAAGCAGGAAATTTCTCTCTCATCCTCGATATTGACAATCCCCTTCTGCCCATGCTGATCAGCAAGATGCCTATCAACCCTGGACAAGTTATCTGTGAGGAATTTCTGAGGTTTCACAAAACCAAGACAGTGAAGACCACTCTCCCTTTTGCTCAACTTATTTCCTTCATTCTCTGCAACAACAAAATTTTCTAGCTTGAAGAAGAACAGAATAGGGAACCACCTAAGTGTGATCTGACTACTCTGAAAAGGATGGGCCTGACCCTTTTTGGACAAGTTCCCTCCATGACCACTGAACCTGCCCTTCACTTTGAAGAGGCTCCATCTCAAGAAGGACTTGAACCAGGAGACATACCTAACCAAGGCCATGTCCAAGACCCTATGGATCAGGAAGAAACATCACCTACTTCACCAGCCCCTGAACCAGTAGCCCCTACACCCCAGATACATCCTCAACCTGCAGCATCTCTTCCAGATCAAGGGGTCTCTCTACCTGCCAACATCATTGATCAATTGGTCAAGCAAGTATCTGCGAGAGTTGTGGAAGAAATGACTCTAGAACATCAAGCCATGGAGGATCGATTGCTGAAACGATTAGTGGCTGCCTTGAATGATTCTGTGGTCAAGTTTGTCAAGGAAAGCACCATGACCATTTTCAATGGGTATGATGCAGTAGTCAACATGCACAAGTTCTTGCACAACAGACTTGCTGGGCTGGAGGACATACTAAGGCAATCTCATCAGGTCAATCTCCCAGGCTCTCCTCTATCTCCATTTGCTGGGCATGAGGCTCATCAGGTTTCCCTCACCCATTATTCACCCTCTCACTCTCATCCCTCCTCTCCAATTCCCCAAACACAAACCTCCCCCAAAAACACTCCTCCATCCAAACCTTCATCTCTCCCAAGAAAACTTCTTCCAGTTCCTCAGACCATCCGGACCCTCCACCTCTCCTATCCACATCCTTACACCTGCCTCTCATCCTGCACCTCCCCAACAACCTACTCCACCACCACCTTCTCCTAAACCTGAAATTGCCAAAACCTATATCAGGAAATGGAAAGTTGTCCTTGATGCCTCTCCTCCTTAGTTTGATGATGTCAAAAAGGGGGAGAAGATATTCAGTGTACCAACCCCTGGAGAAAGCAGCAAGATTCAAGAAAAGGCTGTGGAAGCTGCCACCATCCTCTCAACTATTGCCTCTAAAAGCTCTCAGAAGCCCCAAATTCCTGAGGAAGCCACCATGAGCCAGACACTTGAGGAAATACATGAGCTTGCAAAAGCCATCAAGCTAAGCTTGGCTGAAGAAGAAGTTGTGATAGAAGAAGCCTCAGACTCTGAAGTTGAGGCCACCACTAATGTTCCCCCAGAAAATGCTGAAAATGTTCTGGAGGAAAACTTAGAGATGGCTATGGTTCTGTATGAATGGGGAGCCCAAACTTGTTGCTGTTGACTTGTTGCCTCACTATCTTCATCTGGCAGAAGTGCTGCATCAGCAAGTTGAACAATTAGGCCAAACTTTGGCACAGAGTCAAAAAGAAAGAGAAGACAGAGATGCAGCAAAGACTGAGTTGGCAGAATCAGAAAAGAAACATCAAGTGCCTCATCCTGTATTCCCTAGTTGGGGTGTCTAGAAGCAAGTAAAGTTTAAGAAGTCTGATCAGAAGAAAGTAGTGGATCCTATTCAGACTATATCAGAATTTTTGAAATCTGATAAGGAAGAAGAGGGGCAAGAAGTTCAATCTGTTGACAAAGGGAAAAGAATTAAGAAAACTGCTCCTAAGCCAGCTGTCAAAACAGTAATAAGGAGGAGTACTGGGGCCACAAAAGGCATTGTAATTGAGGAACCTAAGTCTGCTCCTAAGACTCCTGCAAAGAGGAAGGGTGCTTCTAAAGGAAAATCTTCTAAGCTTCCTCCAAAGAAGAAACCAAAACAGCAGAGTCGTCTAGAGAAAATTCTTTCATATCTTCCTCCTCCATCTCCTCCTAAGAAGAAAGCAGTCACCAAGAAGAAGAAAGCTCCTGCTAAGGAGAAGGAGGTTAAAATTCAGACTGAGTTACTTGAAGATGCCTCAACAGACTCTGGAAGAATTAGCAGTGAATCTAGGGACTATGACTTGGACACATCAACCTGGAAGGATGACACTGAATCTGACTGATCCAAAACCACAGCCATACATCAACCTTTTTTTTCATATGCATCATTCATTCTTTACTTGCTTATTTTTTTCCTTCCTTTCCAGTGTGTTTAATTTTCATGCTTAAAGACTATATCATTCTCTTTTCTTGTAATAACTATCTTATAGTTTATAATATCTATTAGCTTTCTATCATTGTCTCTATCTGTCCCATTGTCATACTAATTGTTTTCAAATGTTTTGTCATCATCAAAAAGGGGGAGAATGTTAGAATAATGAAGTTTTGATGATAACTAAACATAACTTAGGCATATGGAGGGGCTATGATAAGATCAGAAATATCTTAGGAATAATCTGTTAGAAAATCCTAAGTCTTGCCCAATCGATTAAGGATAGATTACAAGTCAAATAACTTAAGCTTAATCGATTAGAGATAAATCAGATAGCGCCCAATCGATTAGAGGCCCTTGTAATCGATGAGAGAAAGTTACCATTCGATTAGGAGAAATTGAAGTAATCGATTGGAGTCGTCTAATCGATTAAGATATCTTAAGCCTAATCGATCAGAGTCCAGTAATCGATTAAGAGAAAATTGCCCAATCGATTAGAGAGCATTAATCGATTATAGGAAATTTAGTAATCGATTAGAGAAATCATGTAATCTGAGTGTAATCTGTTTGTAATCGATTAAACCTGCCTATTTGATCAGGCTTCCCCTGTAATCGATTAGGCGCATGAATTTCTAATCTATTGCTCAGTAATGCAGGACATAAACTATGCTTAATTGATACGTAATCGATCAGTCACCAAGTCCTGTGATCGATTAAAGGCTGTAATCTGAGTGGCGATGAAAAATATTCAAAATCAATGACAAGCCTATTTTTAGCTTTTCAAGTACAAAGTTGTTCAGACCTACTTAAGGAAGTTTATGTTAGGACACACTCTGATCAAAAGAGCCGTTGGAGCTCACCTACCCTTTCAGCGATAGATGAAGAGAGATGAGCTAAAGTAAGATCAAGTACAATGGAGTAAATGCATAGTAGAATACATCTCCAATACTCCACCAGATTACTCAACTCTCTTGACACGTTCAACGGCCATATTGTCAACGGATATATTTTTAGAAGAAACTATAAATGCCTTTGGGAAGAAGTTAGTTGCAAGAATTGATTGCCACATTGATTACCTGTATCTGTAACACCTGGACTTTTACTACTATATTATAGCAATTTAATTGAATTATAACCACTTTTATAACTATTCAAAGCCCAAAAATACGGAAAATTTAAAACTTTTTCTTTTTAAAATATTTACCCAACCTTCTGTCAGTTGGAATGGGCTTTTCGTACGACTTAGGATTTAAATCTTTTTATAAATCAAAGTGGTACATAACACAATTAAACTACTTATGTTCCCTTATAAATTCCTCCCCTTGATGATAGTGTGTGGGGAGTGAAAACCCATTCATGGGTTCTCTGTATCTATTGATGGGTTTCTACCTTTCCAATATTAAAACGTTGGGGTCATCTCAGTTGATAACCCTTCTATCAGATTACGCAGCGACATTAGGGCAATACATACATTTCCCTTTTATAGTATCTATTCATAATTCATAACCTCTAGGAAACTTAATTCCTTTAATAAATTTATTGTAATTCTATTCCATGTACTTTCTATTATTAATTTAATTATTTACTTTTACAACATATACCAATAATCTTATTAAAATATTTACTACCTCTGGCTTTTAAATTTCTAATCCTAATTTCTTCGTCTACTCTTCTCCCTAGCTAGCTTCCTTCGACCTGCCAAACTGAAAATGTTTGGGGAAGGGGGTGAGATTGGAAATCCCAATAGCAGTTTCTTTCATTAACATATATTATCATGCTAGCAATTGTCATGTATATATTTCATAAAGCTGTACAAATGATGATAGTCTTACTCCTATTAATCTGTGTGCTAAAAGCACCTGCCAACCACTAATAACAATATATTCGTTATAGTGGAGGCTTTACCTGCAGGGTTTCTCGTTAAAGCACATAAGGCTAAAACGTAACTAATCTCGCAAAGGTGTAGCTAATCACCTAAGCCTGGAGTACTCCATCTGAGGAATAACAACTTATCAACTAAATGCAACAGTTATTACAAAACAATACATGCAATTTAATTGTTACTGAAATAAACTGCTACCTGGAATCCAAGCTTAATCCTAAGCTCGCTCCTTTCTCTTCCACTGATCACCTCAATTTATGTCATTATCAAAACCTATTTACATATAAATCATAAATTAATACTTATATTTATATATAATTATTCAGCGCCTCTCACGTTTCTATAAGGTTACCTACATCTCTACCCAACCTTTTTAATATATTTCTTAAATCAATATTTCTAACTTTAATCAGCAAATAATACATACACAAGCATAGAAATATCCTAATTACTTTAAATTATATATATATAATATATATAAAATTACATTTCAAGTTCCTAAAAATTCTTTATTTAGAATTATAATCATTTGAGGTACCTTAATAATTTACTTACATTAAATCTTCTTATTCTTAATGTTTGATCAATAATTTCTATAAAAATTATTCTTAAAAAGCCTTAGTTATTTACACACACAAGCACACACCAATATATATATATATATTTCCTATTTATTATAAAATTTTCAAGAGTAAATAAATTAATAATGTAAATCAAACCCTAGTAATTCAATTTATTAAAGAATACTACAAATCAATCATAAATCACAATCAACCCAAATCATATTTCTTTATTTTCTAAATCCTTATTTACCTTAATGCTTCCACCAATAATTATTTTCCTAAATCTCCACTTTAAACATTCCAACTCAATTTGTTTCCCACAAAACCCTATACACATCAATGACATAACTCATTAAAACAACATTATCCATGAATGAATCCAATAAACAGATTTCTTTCCTACAAAACATAAACCAGTCCTTATTTCCTGAAATTCCATTTCAAATTAAGCAATACTTAAATCACCTCAACTCTTACTTCTTTTCGATTATCCCAATAAACATCAATCTAATCATTCATAAACAACCTAATTACAATTGTCAACATTTCTAATTCCATTCTTATTACCATCCGCATTAAACAATAAATTCTAGTTGTTTTGCTATTTATTAGTAAGATTCCAAAACAACCAATAACCTTGTCTCTATATACACTTAACACCAACCATACTTGCATTAGTTTAGAAAATACTAAATACTAACCAAATGTCACAAAAACACTTCTAATACACATAATAACTTACTCAACTTAATTAACTTCTCCCTAAAACTATAAATTTCAATTGATCCTAATAAATTCCCAACAACAACATTTAGCCTACTTAAAGGGTAACTTCCTACTTTATTAACCGTGTGATCCTTTATTCATTTTAGCCCCAATAATTTGAATCCATACTATTTCATCATTATAAATTCTTCTTTTTCATCTGAAAGCCATTCCAAACAAGGAATAATTAATTCCCTTATCCTAAAATCATTGCCTCTCTTTTCCTACCCAACCATCAATAATTCTTAATCCCAAATCAAAACATAAAACTAATCTTATTTCTTATCTTCAATCCCTAAATCTTCTATCAAATTCTCTTCTCCTAACTTCCTCTTTCTCAATTATAGCTTATTCATATACATTAATGAAGGTAGAGGTACCCAAAATTCTCACATTTTCCCTTCAACTCCCACGGCCAGCAAGAACAGAGAAATAGAGGAACATAAACAAACCAAACTCAACTATAACACTCAACTTTCCCTTCATATCTTACAATTAAACATCAACTAATTCCTACAAATTCAATAGCCATCACCTTAAAACTTAACCCCTATGCTCAAATCATTATCCACGTTCAAAGTCTAACTTGAACCAATTAATTCTCCTATTTTATCCCATTTGATATTTAAAACAGATCATTAATTTCCTCAACCATCACCAATGTTTCCTATCATTATCTATTTTCCATCATGGTCCAGCAAGCAGAGAACCGAACCATTAGAGGGAGAACATAATTTTCCTAATTCAAAACTAACACCCACCACTCATTTCTTTACTGCACCCAACTGGACAGAGCACGAAAAACAAGAAAGAGCAAGCAAAATTTCATATATTCAATCACCTTATCCCTACTAAATTTAATGTCCAAAATTTCTCAAAATTCTACCCCTAAGTCCCACGGGCAGACCAAGAACAGCGAAACAGAGGAAGTAATACTCAATCAACAGCCATCAATCACAATAACCATTACCCTTTCATCATCAAACAAATCACAAGGGCCAGAACAGAACAGGAATAGGGAAGAACAGAAATAAAACAACCCAAGGGCATGGAAGCTCGGCCAGAGCAACAAGAGGGAATAAAACTAAACATTCAACATCCATTCCATCATTCCTACATCATAATCGGACACAATTACAGTAACTAAGATCCTTAGGAAGCAAGGGAAATCGACGGAACAGAGGGAACAAGAATCGGCCCAGAACAGTACAAAACAGGGGAAGAAGATGATTGTTTCAAAAATTCCCAACTTCCCAAAATCATACCTCCAAGACCTTAAATTTACTCAAAATTACTCCTAAGCACGATTAATTAGAATTTCGATCAACATATACCCAGAAATCAAAGAAAGGGTGCGGGTGAACAGTAACCCGATTTGGGGTTTTTAGAACAAATCAACCAAACTTGATTCCTTCTTCAAGAATCGTTCCCAAATCACTAAAATCGAAGCCTAAGCTTCATTTTTGTAAATTCAGGAGCTTTAAAAATCCCCAAACTTCGAATAAATCCCCTCTCACAATCGCTGAAATCGGACCCAAAGAGGAAGGAAAACGAAGGACAAAAGCTTACCCAAGCTCTATGCGTGTTTTCCGCTGCTACTCGCCGTCGTTCTCCGCCGTTTACGCCGTCGATGGAGCCGCTGATGGACGGAGGAACAGAGAAGGGTGAGAGCCAGAGAGAGAGAGTCGGTGAGGGAGAGAGATCGAGAGTGAGAGACAGAGAGGATGAGGGAGTATTATATAAAAGGTGAAGGGAAAAATAGAGTTCTGACCCCTAAAACTTTCTTCTTTTCGTTTTAATCCCTAAAACCAACTTTTTATTATTTTCAGTTTAGTCCCTTCTTGAAAATAATTTTCTAAAATAAATTCTTATATCATATTAGAGATTTTTCTTAGTCATAATTTCTTTAAGCCTTAAAATAAATTCTCCTAAAGTTCCCAAATCAAAATTTATCTTCTAATTATTTTTCTTTATTTTCTAAAGAAAATAATCCTTAAAATTATTAAAAATATCTAAAACATCATAATTTCATTTTTAATGCTTTTTAATATTTTAATAATATTTCCTAATTCTTAATTAATTCCTTATTTTCTCTTTTCTAAAATTTGGGGTGTTACAGTATCTACTGCAGTCAATACTCTCAATACTTACTGTTCTCATATTCTTAAGTGTGTAACAAAATCTGTTCATTTGAGTGAACAATTACTCTGTATTCATTATCAAGTTAGAATTACTCTTAAGATAGTGGGATCTTAAGAGTAGGGGATAAACTTACAAAGTGTAATGTAACGTCTGGAATTTTCTATTATATTATAGCAATTTTTAATTGAATTATAACCACTTTTCAATGTCAAAAGCCCAAAAATACAGAAAAATTTAAAACTTTTCTTTTAAAACATTAGACCAACCCTCTGTTGGTTGGAATGGGCTTTTCAGACAAATTGAAATAACTTAAAACTCTTTATAAAATAAAGTGGTTAATAAAACAATTAAAAATACACTTACCCTCTTAAGGGAGTCTATTCATAATTCATAATACTTAGGAAATTTAAATCTCTTAATAAATTTATACAATTCTATTTTCTATACTTTCTACTATTAATTTAATAATTTAATTTTACAACATATACAAATAACCTTATTAAAAGATTTACTGCCTCTTGCTTCCCAAATTATAATCCTAATTTCTTCGTCTACTCTTCTTCCCTAGCTAACTTCTTTCAACCTGCTAAACTGAAAAATGTTTGGGGAAGGGGGTGAGATTGGAAATCCCAATAGCAGTTTCTTTCATTAACTTATATTATCATGCTAGCATTGACATGTATTAATTTCATAAACCTGAACAAATAGAACAATTATACATACTTCCTGCGCTCAATGCTCTACTAGCCACTATTAACAATATATTCGTTAACTAGTGGAGGCCTCACCTGCAGGATTTCTCGTTATAACTATCCCGTTATAACATAACTGATCTGGCAAAGGGGGTGCGACCCACCTAAGCCTGGAGTACTCCATAAACTCTATGCAGGAATTAACAAGGTATTCCACCTTCATGCATAATGTAAACTTGAAACAGATATTATAAAATAATACATGCAATTTAATTGTTACTGAAATAAACTGCTACCTGGATCCTGAGTTTACTCTTTACTGTATTCCTTCTCTTCTATGTACTCTGGGAATTTGATCTCACTATCTTGTCCTATAAATATTTATAATACCGGAACAATACATCAATGTCTAAACTTAAGCATAATAATTAAACGGCTCTCACGTTCCTATAGTTCTACCCCTTTTCTATTTCTAATACTAAATCTTAACTTCTAGATAAATGGTTAATCACCATTATAAATCAACATTGCACAAGCATTAATTAATATACATATAACTAGCATCCAACATAAAAGTAGTCTTACTAATTTACATTAAACTTACATACTAGATATGATAACACATATTTCCAATCCAACTTAAAGTTTCTTATCTCCAATCAATTATAACCAACTTAACATTTCGACTTGGAAATTCCAAACAATATATCACTAACCAAAACATTAATTTATCCTAACAATCATTCAATGTCAAGTCAACCATTTGGAAAGGTAATTCAAATTACATTTCAATCCAAATTCAACAAATCAAAGGAACACCCCTTTAACTTCTTATCTTCCTTAAATTTCTTCCTTCTCCTTTTTAATTTTTCAATTATAATACCATCCTTCTTTCCTACTAATAAACCAACAACCAACTATCAACAACATTAATAATTATTTCTTGCTTAACATCAACAACTATTTTAACTTCCCACTTCTCTCAATTCCAAATCCAATCTTAATTCAAAATCTTTGAAATAATAATCCAAAAGAACTCAGCTCTTGTCCCTACATCAATATCAAGTCAACAATCCATAAATGTAATTCGCATTACATTTTAAATTAAGTCCAACAAATCCAAGAATAATTAATCTAACTTTCTTCATCCTTTACTCTTAATTCCTTTCGAGTTAATATTACCATTCCTCCTTTCTTCACCAATAATCAGCAGTCAACATTATTTTGTAATCAAGCAAAGTTAGAGAAATCAAACGTATAAAGAACATCTAATTTATTCTAACACAATAAGCCATTTGATTTAGTCTTAACACAATCAAAATTCCTAGAACCTAAAATTATAACAATTATCCACAATTAATCCTATCAACAAGAGTTGGAACTTTCAATTACCAATACTACCCTATCACTTGAAACAAGATTCAAATCTCAAATTTAATAACAACTAAACTTCCTTCTTTCTTTATCATCAACCCCATAGTCAGAGCAATCAGAGGCACTCCTAATTTAAACAACTACCACTCACATAACTAATCATTTTCTAATTCTTGTTTAGCTAAATATTACAAAGTTCCTTCCTTTCCCCTAAACAAGCTCACGGCCAGATCATGAAACCAGAATTACACCCTCAATAATTTCCTATTAAGCAACCATGCTTTAACAGATTCCATTCATCTTCCAAAACATCTATGCTATTTTTCCTTTCTTTGACCGAACAGAATGGAAAGCAAGAATGGAAACAAGAATTCCAAACTTGCTATCAATCTCATCATCCAACAGAACTAGCCCATCACCAGAATTGGAGCTTTCAACCACCAATGCCATACACCCATATGAAATAAAATTCCAATATCAAGTTTTTTAACAGTTAAACTTCCAAATTTTCCCCTAACCTCACGGCCAAACAGAACAGGAGGACAAAGGGAACAAATTCAACCAGAACAAAGCAACATATTAGCTTAGACTAAGCAAGCACTAGGAACAAATTCCACCAGAGCCGAACGCGTCACCCAGAACAAGGGAAGAGAGCAAGAAATCTGACCGAACAAACAGCAAAAAGAAAAGGAATTTGAACAATTATTTTTTTTAACACTATCAAACAACTTAGACCAGGAGATTAAACCCTTAATCATGGTATAATTTTCATCACCACTGGCTACCTTCAACAACGGCAGAAACGGAGAGCAGGGGAAGAAGGAAAAATTTTCCAAGAAAACCTTAAGCTTCACATATTAGCATACAAGGTCCGATTATAGCATTAATCCTTCTCCTAAACAAGATTAACCAAGCTTCAAAGCAAGGAAGCTTCGAAATCAGAAAAATGGCATCGAAGTGAACAGTACCCGAAGCCCCAATCGACGGAAATCAACCACGAAACATCATCCCTTTACAAAATCACTTCAAGAATACTCTTACCCAAGTCTTAAGCTTTGTTTTCATGGGATTAAAAGCTTCAAAACTTCCCAAAACTCGAATCTCTCTTCCTCCCATTCAGACCCGAAATCGGGCAAAAGAGAAGGAAAATGAGGGAAAGAAGCTTACCCAATGTTAGCCTTAGTGTCTGGCACGTGTTGCTCCTCCGCGCGCCGCCGTTTGCCGTCACTGGAGTCCGGAGAGAGTGCTGGAACGAGGAAGCACAGTAGAGAGCAGAGGAAGAAGAGAGTAAGAGATGAGAGGCGGTGGGAGAGAGTGAGGAAATATATGTGTGGGTGTGTGTATTTTAAATAAATTAAAATAAGGAGGTGGAAGAATTGAGAATGCCACGTGTAGCTCATAGGGTAAAGAGGATACTAATATTTTTGTTTTGCAGGTATTTTACTATCCTGCCCTTCCTTTTATAACTGAAGATATTTTCAACTAGGGGCAGATATTGTCTTTTTTTCATTTTCTATTTCCTATTTTTCTCTTAAATCATAATTTTATTTATCATTATTATTTAGAAATAGGCCTAAATCTGTCCCTAAAATAATTTCTCTAGATATACTTTAATTCCTAAATTTATTTATAAGACTTTTTAATTAATAATCAATACCCCAAGATTCTAAATATTCCTTTCTATAAATTTATCTCCAAACTATTTTCTCTGAACTAATAAAGGAAATAAACTTTAAAAATTTATTAAAAATATACTGGGCCTCATAAATTTATTTATAAGGCTTTTTAATTCCTAAATACCTTTATAAGTCCTCAACTACATCCTTATTATCCCTTTTCTCAAAATTGAGTTTTATCTTCTAATTAATTCTTATTTGTTTCTTAAATAACATAAGCCTTAAAATTATTAAAAATGCCTATTATCATAAATTTATCTATTTTAATACTTTTAAATAATATCCTTAAAACATAAATAATTCCTTATGTCGATTTTGTACATTTTGGGATGTTACATGTAAGGGGGAGTGACCAGTAAAGAGGGAAGTTCTTGCTGTCACTTGTAAAGGCTGTCAAGAGCCTGATTTAATCTTGAGGAATTAGTGGAACCCAACTGCAAGTTGGAGAACTGGAACGTAGGCCAAGTTTGGGCTGAACCAGTATAAACTGTGTTGTTTTTCAGAGATATATTTTAAAAGCACAATTCACCCCCCCTCTTGTGCATTCCTGCCTGTTACAGCTACCTAGGGTAATTTTAGCAAATAGTAAAGATGGTAAAAGAGTATTTACGCATAAGTCATGACCGGAAGGAGATAGAAGTCAGAACCAGTCTAAAGTAATGTAAAGGACAGTTGGTTGGATAGTTGAGGAAAGGTCTGGCAGTAACCTTAACTCGACATCATTAGACCTTAACCAAGATTGTAAGACTACCATGAAGGCAGTGCTCGAGTTCTTCAATTCCGTTAGAGGTTGTGCAAGAAGAAGAGAGGAGTCACCCCCAGGAGTGTCTTCATGAGAAACAAATATAGAGAGCATTAGGAGCAATGATGAGGAAGTAGGCATGAGATGATTAGAAGGTAAATGGGCATACGTGTAGTCTTTGGTTGTACAAGGACGTATAATTTCTATATCAACCAAAGATGTCATGATAAGGGTAGGAGGTTATGGACATTGGCTTGACCCATTAAGTGAAGTTGCAAGCTCTCAAAGAGTAAAAGGCTCAAGCCGATAGTTAGAAGAGGAATATCCCATATCGATGACTAATGATCAAAGTAAGGAAACGCTCTCAACAACTGAGGAATTGACAATTATAAAGCTGCAACTCAGCACATGCTTTTGACTGAAGATCTATAAGAAAGGAAGCTAGGAGGGGATTAACTTCAGTCATGAGAGGAAGAATAGCCCCTATACGAACCATTAAAAGGATAGTTGAGGTTTGTAGTATTACTGAGGATAGCTTAAAGCATCGAGTGGCAAGTCAGGAGCTCTCGAAGATGGGTATTCAAGCTGTGAAGGGAACTTCAAATTGGAAGAAAGGAAAGAAGTCAGGGAGTAAGAAGTTCAAGAAGTTAAGCTGTTAAGGAGGAGCTAATGGACATAAGGAGCCAATAGTCTCAGGATGTAGTCAGTGTGGCAAGAACCATGGTGACAAGCCATGTTTAGATGGGAAGAATGTTTACTACAAGTGTTGCAGGCCCGGATACTATGCAAGGGAGTGCAATCAGGAGGAAGGTAGCTCTAGACCTCAAGTTCAAGGAAGGGTTTATGTATTGACCCAGAATGAAGCCCTCCAGTCACTAGAAATGATACAAGGTATGATCAAGATCAATGAATTTTTTGTAAATGCATTATTTGATTCGGGTGCTAGTCATTCATTCATATCATATGACTGTGCTGGGAGATTAGGTCTAAGAGTTAGTAGGTTGCCTTACAACTTAAATGTTACCATGCCAGCAGAGGTGCAGGTTAGGACCTCCTGTGTTTGCCTAGGTTGCATTGTCCAGTAGAAACATTGTAGTAGCACACTTGACTTAATATGCATGCCATTCCCTGACATAGAAGTAGTCATTGGATTAAAATTAGATGGCTGCCAAAAGAATATTCCCTAATTTTAAGAATTAGACAATCATATTTTTCCCTCATAAGATAGAGAATCCTAGTGAGGTTAAGTTAAATTTCATAACAACCTCAAAGACAGAGGAATGTTTAGAGAGAGGATGCCAATGATTCATAGTATTTTTCTTAGTACAAGTAGATGAAGAAGAGAGGATTGAAGATATCCCTATAATTAGGGAATTTCCTGACATTTTCCTAAGGAGATAAGCGGTATGCCGCCTAAAAGGGAAATAAAGTTAACAATCGATATTGTGCCAAGAGCAGGGCTAATATTAAAGGCACCTTAGCGTATGGCTCCAAGCAAGATGGTCAAGCTAAAAGCACAAATTGAAGAGCTACTGGATAAGGGGGTTAATCAGGCCAAGCTTGTTCCCTTGGGGTGCTTTAGTGCTATTTGTTAAGAAGAAGGATGGGAGCATTAGATTATGAATGGATTATAGGGAGCTTAGTAAAGTGACAATTAAGAGTAAGTATCCCATGCTAAGAGTAGATGATTTACTAGATCAGTTAGTTGGTGCTAAGTGTTAGAATCTTAAGTTTTGATGAAGACTGACCCATAGAGAACATAAGTAAATAAGATCTGATAGGTAAAACAAAGCGCAAGTTACCTTTGGAATAAAACAAGTAAAATACGTTAGGTAACAAATCACTATCGCTAGAGAGTATTCTATCGCTAGAAGCCCATTGATAACATGGATAAATGAAAGGAAATATAACTAGCAGAAAAATAAACCAAGTCCTTGAACCAATGGAATCAATTAGCGATAACAGGTTAAGCTATCGATAGCAAAAGTGCTTTAGATAATAAACATTCAGATAGCTAGTGCCTGAGAACAAATGAGTCAAATAAGTTAACATAGTTGCTAGTGCTAACACGTTTAGCTATCGATAGTAGGATACCTTGAAATACCCTTGAATATTTAAACAGTATCCTCTAGGCTAATGAACAAGCAAGTAATTAGCAATAATGAGATTAGCTATCGATAGAGGATTGTAAAGATGACATAGCTAGTATGCTGAACGATGAACTAGAATAATATGCTAGCGATAATGCTTATATCTATCGATAGAGAACTTCTTATGAAAATCCTTAGCTAATATAAATATTATTCATCATTGAGCTAATGGACTATGCTTGCGATAACACCTGCTATGCATTATATGTTTACTTGTTTAGCTAACAGCTCAAGTGCAGAAATTATTCTATGCAGTTAGCGATAGCAAAGCAAGCTAGCGCTAATGAAAAAGCTGACATGAAAGTACAGTGGCAGGTAGCAGCAGGATAATGTTACTCACAGTGTTTGTCTCTCCTATCTCATCCTCTGCAAAATCAGTTGAAGCATAAAAAGATAGAAAAAGTGGTAACGGCTAGTTCTCCAAGTCTCCAACGGATAGAAAAATATATCACCATATATAAAGACTTGAAGATTTCAGAATTAATGACGCGCGAATATACTAAGCAATTTTCATGACGAGATGATGCGAGATGAAAACAAGAGGCTCTGCTAAGAGTATTAGATATATTTTAGTGAGCCCAGGAATGATGAATTAATTGAGTTAGAAAAATAGAGCTAGAACTCTCATTGTCAGAATTGATAAGCTCTAGATTTATAGTTTCATCATATATTCATCTGTACTTAAGTGTGTATCAAAATCAATTCATTAAGTGAACGTATTTATTGAAATCCTCTACTGTTTGAGGTTGTTCTGAAAGCTTGGTGCTTTAGAACAGGGATATTACCTTACAGGTAGTAAGGGGGAGTGTTTAGAGTGATTCCAAAACTCTGCAAAGGTTGGCAGGTGAACCTGTGTTCGTAAAACCTGTGGTAGGCTTCTCTTGTGCCAGGATTAAACAAGAGGATAGTGGAAATCTCAGGTGGAGCCTGAGGATTGGATGTAGGTCTGAGTTGACTGAACCAGGATAAACTCTGTGTGCATTATCTCCTCTTTTAACTCTCTTAGTTTCAGTATACCAAAACTAATTTCAGTGCATTTCATGTTTTGAAATATTCTCTGTGATAAACCTAAAAGGATTTCAAAGATTGACATCACTTGTATTTTAGTTAAAAGAATTAAAAGTTTTTATTCTGTCACCCAATTCACTCCCCCTCTTAGGTGATAGCCAGTACTAATAATTGGTATCAGAGCGGGTCACTTGTTTAAAGGATCCAACGATCTCAAGTGAAAAGATCATGGCTGATTTTGGGTGTGACATGTTTCCTGAAGGTTTTGATCATACTATTCCACCTCTCCTTGAAAATATTGATTTTTCGTTTTGGAAAGCTAGGATGAAGAGTTTTGTAAAATCATTTGATTATTATATGTGGAATGTTTTAATAAAAGATTGTGCCTTCAAACCAAGGAAGGATTGGACTGAAAAAGATAAGAAAATGTATTCCTTGAACATTAGAGCAATGCAAATTCTGCATAAAGGCTTAACTGAAAATGATTTTCAGAAAATCAAACTTTGCTCTAGTGCTAAAGCTATTTGGGACACTCTTGAGTCCTTATATGTCACTGATCATTTTGTTGAAATTGAAGGTGTTGACAGCTCATCTGAATCTCAAAGTTGCATATCTATGATTGATGAGCAATTGGAAGCAGAGATTGAAGAAGAAGAGATCATAGAACCCTTCCAAGATTCAGTCAACACAGAAGGACAAGAGGATGATTACTGTCAAGAGCTCTACCTGAACAAGTCTAGTCAATCATTCTCTGGAACTCAAGATGCAGCTATGGTATACAGCTCCAACTCCTGTATTTTTGAGAAAAACCATCTCGATTTGCATAAAGCCAATCTTATGTCTTTCACTGACCATATTTCTAAAAATAAAGATGTTTTAAAACATGCTGGAAAATGCTTTGGGAAGAAAAATGTTTTGAAAAGAATCAATCAGAGGCTGTACTCTTCTAATCATCACTATAATGGCTTAAAGTCTCATGATTTACATCATTCTATTATTTTCCATTATTGTGGTAAATCTGGCCATATTTCTCACACATGTAATATTAGAAGAAACTCAAATGTGAGAAATAAATGTGTTTGGGTACCAAAAGGACGTGTAAGGTCCAAGGTTAACAATGAAGGACCCAAACATAAATGGGTACCAAAATGTCCGTTTAGTGCTTTATGTGTGCAGATAAACTCTAGAAGAAATGGACCTCATGATACAAAGATATCAGAGAAGAATCCAAGAGTTTCTCATACTGCAAGAAAGAAAGCCACAGAATCCATATATAGAAGGAGAACTCAGGGAAAAGCCACTGTTGCAACATTTGGTTCAGATCATAAAAAGCAGTGCAAAATCACAAGAATGAGCTACCACGAAGTGCCATTCAAATATCTTGAAGAAAATAGGAGAAATAGAATTCCTTATTCATCAAGAAGAAGAAGCTTGAATTCTATTCCACATGATAGATCTCTGCGACCCAGAGCTAAGCATGTCAGAATCACCCAGCATACTCAGAACAGAGCTAAGATTGAATTGATTGTCTTCAAAAGCTCTATCGATAGTAATTCTCATCATCGATAGCTATCTTCTGACTAGTCAAGTGCAATTATGGTGATATCATTCTTACCCTATCTTGAATGAATATTTTATTATGGATTATGAATGATAGTTCCTTTTTCATTAGAAATCAATTTTTGAACTATCTGACAGATGGCTATTTAAATAGTTGAAATTGTGTACAATATTATCTTATGTGGAATCTTTGAAACGCAATTCAAATTTATTTAAAATTTTAAATCAGCAGGTTTATAAGAGTGCACTCATATACTTTGAAAACTGGAAGATAAAGTTGGAAATGCTACAATTAGTCTTCATAAGATGTTTTTCAAAATGCATGTATTATCATTTTGGAAGAATTGCCATAAATTAAGTTAATTTGGATAAAATTTCAGATATTAGTATTTAAACTTATTTTTTTTGACACCTCTCTGCACAATTGATAACAATCTTGCTCTATAGAATCTGCTCAAATGTTAAATCTTAAGGTTTTGCAACTCTGACCCATCGATAGTGAGTTCCACTATCGCTAGTTGTATGCAGGACAAAAGCTGTTTGAGCAAAGATTGTCATCGCTAGCCCAAAGGATTATCGATAGTAAAGTCAGCTATCGATAGATGAAACTTGGAAGGAGAAAGTGATGTCTAAGTCACTTGCTCAGCGTGGGATCATGCCTGCTAGCGATAGCTGCTCTTCCTAGCGATAGCAAGTCACTTAAAAGGCTCAGAATACGAAACGATAGTTGATGTACGCCACATGGTAAAACCCTAAACCCTAAAACTTATAAAGGTGAATCATTTTGCATCGGCATTCATTCTACATCCATTCTCTTCTACTCCAACCACTGTCTGAGCACTCTCTGAGCATTTTCGAAACATTTTTGCATCCCTAAAAACCCTAAACCAGAAATGGCCAGAACCAAATTTCCAAATGTGAGTGATCTTGAGACTACCTCTAGCGCTAAACCTTCTTCCCAATCCGCTAGCAAGAGGCCAAGAACCCAGAAAAGTGTATCATTCTCAAAAGAGGTGATTGAATCAGGCCAGAAGCGTCAAAAGCGAATGTCCACAGATCTGTCTTACGCATCAGAACCTCTAGAAGCTCCTAGCACCTTCTTTGCAGAAAAAGAAACCCTAGATAGGGCAGCAATTTGGGTTGATTTGAAGTATTTCAAGGAGCAGGGTTTTGACTTAGACGATTGGTTACTGCCATACCAGAACTGGGTGAGTGTGAAGAATGATTACAATGAAGACATTCTGAGATCCTTTTACTCAAACGTGAAAGTTATCCCAGTTTACAAGAAAGGGCTTCTAAGGGACGTATCTTTTAAAGCTACTATCAGAGGGAGAAGCTTTGGTTTTGGCTGGTCTGCTATCAACAACATGTTGAGGATTTCTGGAGCAGATTACAACAAGTGGTTCATGACTGAGCAATATACAGATGAAGAACTTGCTGAAATATATAAGACTTCATCCAAGAAGCCTACAGATATGCCTGTGCTCAATCGAATCCTTCACTATATATATACCAGACTCATGACTCACAAGTCTGGGAACTTCAGCAGTTTTGCCAAGATTGACAATCCTTGGTTAGCCAATCTCATTCAGAAGATTCCCTTAAATCCAGGTCAAATAGTGTGTATGGAATTGCTGCGATTCATGTCTGAAAAATCTGCCAAGACTCCTCTTCCATATCCTCAGTTGATCTCTTTACTTCTGGAACATTCCAAAATCAAGTCTATCGGGGATGGAGAGAATAAGAAATGCAAGCAAGTCACAATCTCCACCCTGAAGAGGATGGGGATCTCAATTGGACCAATCAGAGGGATTTCTGGCTCTAAGTCTAAAGCTTCTTATGTCTCTGCCTCGTCTGCTCAGCCTGACTTCCCAGAGGAAGAAGCTCAATCCATAAAGTTCCTCCTCCTCCTTCTGCTGAAAATCTAACTACAAGGTTCTCCAAGGAAGCTGTGGAGGAAATAGTCTTCAGGCTCTCTGCCGAGTTTGCTTTTGCTCTGAATGCACAGAAAGAGGAATTGCTAAAGCATACCCAGGAGCTTCAGGCTCAAGTAAGGAATCTGGAAGATAGTCTCTGCATTACCCCTGTTAATGATCATCAAGGTACATCATCACCACCACTCTCACCTATTCTACATCCCTCTCCTACTCCTTCTTACTCACCCCTTCATTCACCAAATCACTCTTCTACTCCTTCTTCCTCTCCCAGTCCACCACATTCCCCTCTCCATTATCACTCACCCTCTCATTCCTCTCCACAACAATCACCTTCTCTTCATCTTTCTTTTTACCCCTCTCCTTCCACCTTCACACATCCTAGCGATAGCGCTTATTCACGAGCTCAAACACCTACACCCTCAACATCAGTCACTCCTAGCTCTTCCCTTCATCTCTGTAATTATCCATCTCCTCCCACATTCAAACATACTAGCGATAGCTCCCACTCACAAGCCAAAACACTTGCACCTCCACCTTCACCACATTCCAATTAGCCAACACCTCCAGAGATTCCTATCGCTAATCCCTCCCCTAGCACTAGCTCACAAACACACGCCTCACCCTCAACCAACAGAGTCCCAACACCACAAACAACCCCTATCGCTAGCACCATCCCTAGCGATAACAATCCTACTTCACCACCAATTCAGCCAACCTCTATCGCTAACACTATCACAAGCCCTCCCTCTCCTCCCATCTCTTCTCAAAATCCTGATCAACCCTCTTCTCTTACCCTTGCCTATGATGATGACAAAAAGGGGGAGAAACATGTAGAGAAAAATGTGGAGCAACTACTGAAGGATCCAATGTTAGTAGAAGACGCTGAGAAAGTTATCAGACAAATTGCACGCTGCTACATGGAATCAGAGGATCACAGAACTCCTCCTCCTCCTCCAGAAAAGAGAACAAGTCAAGGTTCAGCTGAAAGCCTGAAAGGGAAAAGGACCAAGAGAAAAGCAAGGAAAGAAATGTCCTTCAAGGTCACTCCCAAGGTCCCAGAAGTTTCTTCAGACAGGGCTCCAAGAATCAAAATGACAGCTCCAAAGCCAAAGCCAAAAGCCAAAGCATCTGAAAAGCTGTCTCTCCCTCCAGAATTGTCAAAAGAAGACAAGAAAGTAATAGCTGAGATCTTAAGGCAAGATAAGAAAGAAGCAACTAAGGCCAAGAGGGAAGCTGATAAGGCAGACAAGAAAGTCATAGCTGAGATCTTAAGGCAAGATAAGAAAGAAGCAGCTAAGGCTAAGAGGGAAGCTGCTAAGGCAGATAAGGAAGCAATAGCAGCACTCCTAAGGCAAGACAAGGAGGAAGCCAAAAAGAAAAAATTAGAAGATGAAAAGATGGCTGAAAGGAAGGCTGATTGGGAAGCAAGAAAGGCTAAGCTGGCTGCATGGAAAGAAAAATATGAGGAGCAGAAAAAGGCTGAAAAGGTGCCTGTTAGCCCTCGCAGAATGACAAAAGAAGAAAAGAAAAGGGTTGAAACAGAAGCTGCTAACAAGAAAGCCCTTGAAGAGGCTGAGAGAAAGCTCAAAGAAGCTCTTGAAAAGAAAGCTGCCTTTGAAGCAAGAAGAAGGGCAAGAATAGAGAGAAATGCAGAGGTTGCTTGATTGTACCATATTTTTATACACTTTTCATTGATAAAATCATTGGATTATTGCATGTTCTTGGGGTAATTTTGCCTAATTAGGATAACTTCTGACTTTTGTACACCCTGTTGGAATTTGTACCAATCAACGGCAATTTGGGCATAACTAATATGATTTGTTGTTTATCCCATTTTCAAGAACATTATGATTCTACATTAGGTCCATTTTATGTGTAGATCATGGAAGGAATATACCCAATGGAAGAGCCAAGTTGCGGACAAGAATGCTGACGGAGCACAAGGAAGCATAAGAAAGGATTCTGAGTTTCTGTCCCAGGCCGTGGCTCCTCCACAGTGAGTGCCACAGTGAGGGCACCCCAAAAGATGTGTGCTTTTGCCCTAGGCCATGGCCCCTCCACGGCGAGGGGCCAAAATTTTGCTGCGCATTTTTGCTGTTTTTTTCGGGTTTTTAGGTTTTAATTGGTAGAATCTGTAACGCCTGGAATTTTACTACTATACTATAACATTTTAATTGAATTATAACCACTTTTTAATGTCAGAAGCCCAAAAATACGGAAAAATTTAAAACTTTTCTTTTTAAAACATTAGACCAACCCTCTGTTGGTTGGAATGGGCTTCTCAGACAAATTGAAATAACTTAAAACTCTTTATAAAATAAAGTGGTTAATAAAACAATTAAAAGTACACTAACTCTCTTCAGGGAGTCTATTCATAGTTCATAATACTTAGGAAATTTAAATCTCTTAATAAATTTATACAATTCTATTTTCTATACTTTCTACTATTAATTTAATAATTTAATTTTACAACATATACAAATAACCTTATTAAAATATTTACTGCCTCTTGCTTTCCAAATTAAAATCCTAATTTCTTCGTCTACTCTTCTTCCCCAGCTAGCTTCTTTCAACCTGCTAAACTGAAAAATGTTTGGGGAAGGGGGTGAGATTGGAAATCTCAATAGCAGTTTCTTTCATTAACTTATATTATCATGCTAGCATTGACATGTATATATTTCATAAATCTGAACAAATAAAACAATTACACATACTTCCTGCGCTCAATCTCTACCAGCCACTATTAACAATATATTCGTTAATTAGTGGAGGCCTCACCTGCAGGATTTCTCGTTATAACATTTAAAGTTATAACTAACTGATCTGGCAAAGGGGGAGCGACCCACCTAAGCCTGGAGTACTCCACAAATTACTATGCAGGAATTAACAAGGCTTATCACCTTCATGCATAATGTAAACTTGAAACAGATATTACAAAATAATACATGCAATTCTTTTAATGTAATGAAATAAACTGCTACCTGAACTCCAAGCTTAATCCTTTACGGTCTCTTTTCCTTTCTACTGACCTCCTCAGCTTATGTCACTATCTATACCTATTTACATATAATATGTAAATAATGAATTAATATCAATATTCCTGGATAACTATCCGGCGTCTCTCACAGATCCTAATTTAATTGATAATACCCCATTCTTTGTAACACCCCAAATTTTAGAAAAATAAGAAATAAGGAAATATTTGGAATCTTGGGGTATTACTTGATATTTAAAGAGTCTTATAAATAAATCTGGAAATTAAAATATACCTAGAGAAATTATTTTGGGACAAATTTCAGATTTATTTGTAAATAAAAATGGTAAAAGAAATTACCATTTAAGAGAAAATATAAATTAGGAAATTAAAAAGACAATATCTGCCCCTAGTTGGAAAATATCCTCAATTAAAAAGGGAATGGCAGAATAGTAAAATACTCATACAACAAAATATCAGTTTTCCTTTTTAAATCTCAGCCACACATGTGTCAACTGAATTGTTCTACTTTCTTCTCATGTCTTCCAAAGCATTCCCTCTCTTCCACGTGGATACACACATATTTAAAAAAAAAGAAAAAAGAAAAGAAATTGAAATTATATACTTCCTCTGCCCGAAAACACACACATATACACACACTCAAAATCACACTCTCCCTCTCACTCACCGACTCTCATCTCCCTCTCCTCTGTTCTTCGACTCCAGCGACGGCAACGGAGACGGATGGCGGCGATCGACGGGCCACGCGGCGGGAAACGTTCAAGCAAGCTCAGGCATCCTTAGGTAAGCTTTGATCTCTCGTTTTCCTCTCTTTCTGGGCGCGAATCCAAGAATTTTTGGGGGGATGATTCGAATTTTTCGGATGTTTTTAGAGATTTCTGAAATTATAGAAGTGAAGCTTGAAGCTTGTTATTGTTGTTTTGATTGTTGATTTTGGGAAAGAAAGTGAAATAGCCCAAGAATTTCGAATTTCTTCCTCCCCTGGTACTGTTCACCGGCGGCTAAATTTGGGGATTTTGAGTATTTGTTGTTTCTAAGCTTAACTAATGGTAATTAGAGCAAGTTTAAGCTCATGAAATAGATTGGTTGTGGATTATTGAGGATTTTGGGAAATTTTGGATTTAATTTTACTCCCCTGTCCTGCGTTCTGTTCTGCCAGGAAGAAAGGAAAATTTCTGGACTGAAACATACACATTAATTGAAAGCTAGAATGGATGTTTAAGTATGTTAATTGAAGAATCCTTGATTTGTTTGCTTCGTTGTTTTTCCCTGTTCTTGTTCTGCTGGCCGAGAGGAAGAAGAATGAAAGCAAAGAATTTTGGGAAACCAAAATTTTTAAGATATATTAGTTGGATTTTATCTCTGCTTTGTTGGGTTAAGTTTGAGCTATAGTTGCTAACTCTGATCCTTCAATTTTCTGTTCTGTTTCGGCCAAGAAGAGGAAAATATTTGAAGTAATATATATATATGAAGTGAAAGCAAAGGAAGGTGAGTGAGAGAGGAAGCTCGGGAATCAGAGGAATGTATGTGTGTATATGGAATCAGAGAGGGAGTATATACAAAGAGCAGGGACACGCGTGTGGCTTATATTTAAAGTGAAGTCTGATATTTTTTTTAACAAGTATTTTACTATCTTGCCCTTCCCTTTATAATTGAAGATATTTTCAACTAGGGGCATATATTGTCTTTTTCATTTTCTATTTCCTATTTTTCTCTTAAATCATAATTTTATTTACCATTATCATTTGGAAATATACTTAAGTTTGTTCCCAAAATAATTTCTCTAGATATGTTTTAATTTCTAAATTTATTTATAAGATTTTTTAATTAATAACCAATACCCCAAGATTCTAAATATTCCTTTATTTAAATTTATCTCCTAACTACTTTTCCTTAACTAATAAAGAAAATAAACTTTAAAAATTATTAAAAATACACCTGGCCTCATAAATTTATTTATAAGGCTTTTTAATTTCTAAAACCTTAATTAAATTCTTATTATTTCTTTTCTCCAATTTAAGTTTTTATCTTCTAATTATTTCTCTTTATTGCTTAAAGAAAATAAGCCTTAAAGTTTATTAAAAATGCCTAAAATATCATAAATTTATTTTCAATGCTTTTTAATATTTAGTTAAATTTCTAAAATCCTAAAAATTTCCTTTTTCCTATTTTATGAAATTTGGGGTGTTACAGAATCCAACCCAGAAACCTTATGACCCGACTCCTTCACTATAATTTCGACCTAGGCCTTCATTTCCTTCATCTTTTCCATTCCCATTCACTCCCAAAACCCTAAACTCCTCTCATCTCTCTCATCCCTTTCCACCTCCATCTTCTACCTTCTTCCACCCTCTTCTTCCATGGATTTTCGAATGGAGCTTCTTCTTGGGGTTCCTCTTGGAGTTTCTATGTTGGATTGAGGAGCTCTTCATCTCTTGAGGATGGGTTGATGGTGTCTCAAGCATGGTTTCTTCATTAGGGGAGTTTCTCTTTGTTCTAACATATGTATTTAGGATTTCTTCTATGTTTATTTGAACTTCTCTTAGAGATGTTTGGATTTATGTATTGGATTGAGATTTTAGATATGTATGTGTATGAACTATATGTGTTTATTTTGGGCTTTAAACACTTGAGTTATGAATTCTTATCTACATTGTGGTTGCATGAAGTTAATTTCATTTTAGTGGTTGCTAGTGGACTTAATTGATTGCTTTCATTCATAATTGTTGTGATTGCACTTTTATGAGAGCCACAAGTGTTTTGACTCAAAGTATTTCACACATCAAGTGGACCTTAACACTAACCCTAAGTAATGGCTATGAAAGTGGTTGCTAAATTAGTCATTAATTAGGACTAGTGGACTCCTAGTGGTTGCTTGGGGATTTCTCTAACTAGACTTGATGAATTGAACCCATAAATGATTTGAACCTATGTTTGTCACCTCACCTAGACTCAAGAGATCCATTCCATCAATTTCACTTCACCCATCCAACCATTTCCACCTTATTAAGGAAAAGATAAAAAAATATTGTAGTTAGGCTCATTTTGCATATTTCATATTAAAACCCAACAAAACCCCTTTTTATACTTCATTTGCATGACATTTAGTTTCCTAGGTTAGTCATTAGGCTCCTTGAGAGACGATCCGGGATCGCACCATTATAGTGCAATCCTTGGTTTTATAAATATTTTGCATTTAACCCCCAAGGCGATAAGGAAAAGGTTAAATCAATGGCGCCGTTCCCTCACCGATTTATTGATGAATATGCTCAACTTAGTGCTTCAAGTAGTAGTAGCTCAATTGAGAATGTTGCTTGCACTATCATCAATTCTTCTTGTGGTAAACATGCTTATCTCCTTAATGCTAGTAAAGATGATGTTGTTGAATTCAATGAGGCTAAATCTTGTTCATGTGTGAAATATGAAATTTGTGTGCATTGCTATGATGTGAAGAAACCCTTACTTGTTGAATTTCGAAAGTATAGTTTTGACACAATGACCACTTTTACTCTTGAACATGATGCATCTACTAGTGTTAGGAGTGCTGAAATTTGTAAGCATGTGATAATTGAGAATGAGAGTTACATTGTGCTTGAGAATGTAATATTGTTCCCATTGAATTGCATGATGTTGAGAGTGCACATAGGAAGGATTCCCCGAACTTTGCATTTTGATATCTTTGACAATAAGGAATCCTTCCAACAAATACTTTCTTGTGATTTTCTGTAACACCTGGACTTTTACTACTATATTATAGCAATTTAATTGAATTATAACCACTTTTATAAATATTCGAAGCCCAAAAATACGGAAAATTTAAAACTTTTTTTTTTCTTTTTAAAATATTTATCCAACCTTCTGTCGGTTGGAATGGGCTTTTCGAACAGCTCAGAATTTAAAACTTTTTATAAAACTAAGTGGTGCATAAAACAATTAAACTACGTAGGTTCCCTTATAATTTCCTCCCCTTGATGATAGTGTGTGGGGAGTGAAAACCCACTCATGGGTTCTTTTTATCTATTGATGGGTTTCTACCTTTCCAATATTAAAACGCTGGGGTCATCTCAGTTGATAACCCTTTTACCAGAATACGCAGCGACATTAAGATAATACATACATTTCCCTTTTAAATTATCTATTCATAATTAGAAATTCTTAGGAAATTTAATTCCCTTAATACATTTATAGTAATTTTATTTCCTGGGCTCTATATTAATAATTTAATAATTTTTACTTTTACAACATATACAAATAATCTTATTAAAAATATTTACTACCTCTGACTTTTCAATTTCTACTCCTAATTTCTTCGTCTACTCCTCTCCCCCGCTAGCTTCTTTTAACCTGCTAAACTGGAAATGTTTGGGGAAGGGGGTGAGATTGGAAATCCCAATAGCAGTTTCTTTCATTAACATATATGATCATAATAGTATTGTCATGTATATATTTCATAAAGCTGTGCAAATGATGATAGTCTTACTCCTATTAATCTGTGTGCTAAAAGCACCTGCCAACCACTAATAACAATATATTCGTTATAGTGGAGGCTTTACCTGCAGGGTTTCTCGTTAAAGCACATAAGGCTAAAACGTAACTAATCTCGCAAAGGTGTAGCTAATCACCTAAGCCTGGAGTACTCCATCTGAGGAATAATAACTTACCAAGTAAATGCAACAGTTATTACAAAATAATACATGCAATTTAATGGTTACTGAAATAAACTGCTACCTGGAATCCAAGCTTAATCCTAAGCTCGCTCCTTTCTCTTCCACTGATCACCTCAATTTATGTCATTATCAAAACCTATTTACATATAAATCATAAATTAATACTTTTATTTATATATAATTATTCAGCGCCTCTCACGTTTCTATAAGGTTACCTACATCTCTACCCAACCTTTTTAATATATTTCTTAAATCAATATTTCTAACTTTAAATCAGCAAATAATACATACACAAGCATAGAAATATCCTAATTACTTTAAATTATATATATATAATATATATATAAAGTTACATTTCAAGTTCCTAAAAATTCTTTATTTAGAATTATAATCATTTGAGGTACCTTAATAATTTACTTACATTAAATCTTCTTATTCTTAATGTTTGATCAGAAATTTCTATAAAAATTATTCTTAAAAAGCCTTAGTTATTTACACACACAAGTACACCCCTATATATATATATATATTTATTTCCTATTTATTATACAATCTTCAAGAACAACTAAATCATAGTAAAATCTAATTCCTAATTCTATCATTATCTCTTATTTCTATTATATGATTAAATCCTAGTCTCTACTTTAATTGTTAATCATAAAATTATCAGCAACCATCATACAATCATTTGCACACAATTATCCAGAACCAGCACAGCCCAAGAAAATGCTAAATTCTAAATTCATATTAACTACTTATGATCTAACCCATCCAAATTCCAAAGTTAAACACATAATTACTAAGTCTTAAAACCTCAAACTGCGACGTAAATATTCATACTTCAAAACCTTTTCATCTCTTATTGTTAACTTCTGCAATAATCTAAACTTCCATTTAGATGCATCCAATCTCCCACCTATTTCCAACTATTATATGCACCTGATTATATGTTTCGAAATTCCGTCCATTTCAATACCTTTGAAATCCTAAATCTAATCATTATTAGCTTCAATTACAACCTAACTAATACCTTAAGACCTCAAACGTATACCAATCAATTCAGATCCTCCTCAGAATAAAACTTTAACTTCTATAATTTATTGATATCTTATTCCCACCTAAAGGCCAACACATTAGACACTAAGTTGAAACCCTTAACTCAAAATTATCATTGACCAATTCTAAAATTCTCAGTTTATGAAATTCTTATTAATTGGTCATCCTAACACTACTAACTCATCTAAATTAGCTAAGTAATTACTCTGCAACAAGAGATATTCAAAGTAATCTTTTCAATTCAAACTTTCATTATATCCTAAATTCAGACTTTGTTGAACACTACCTACAATACAAACAATGCTTCAGATTCGAAACAAGTAAAGAAATCATCTCTTTAATATTTATAAGCAACTTCTAAGTCATATGGAACTAAATTAATATGTTACATACTTTCAAACCCAGTAACATACTAACACCAATGCTCAACCTACTCATAACATGCCTCCTTTAAGCATTTGACTTACTTTGGCCTTTTCCATATGTTATAAATCCGACACTATTCTCTCTGAACCACTTATCTTTGCATTACTAATCTAAATATCATATAATTTCAAGTAATCTTCCTACATCCTCATGTAATCATTCAAAGATCCAAAGACTTAATCAATTCCTAATATTACTTAATTAAAAACTGGAACACCCTCAAACAATCAGAATCTATACCTTAACATTTCAATTCACCATCATCTCTCCATCCTCAAACTCTCTTAATTCAAGTATCCAAAATTATACATTAATTACCTCCTTAGATATTACAATCATTATTCTTAAGTTCTATTCCTATTCTTATAACTTCCCGATCAGCCTTACAAACACTACAATAAGGTCTATCTAGACCATTAAACTTCCAAACTCTATTTCCTATTTTCAAACATATCTCCATCACATACTTCAATGCATTATACTTCAATTCTATAGCATCCATGACAGAATTACATCATAGAACTTCTAGTTTCAAAATCACAGCAATTTAAAGCTTAAGTATCAATTAGTTTAAAACCCAAAACAGAACCTTAACTTCATAGTTTCAGATATCACCTACTAAAAGAAACTTAAGCATCCACTCGCAGAAAACCATAGAAAAATTCCACAATTTCATATACTTCACCAAACCTTAACCCTTCACCATTAGCACTAATCTAATCCTTCCTAATCCAAAATCAGAAACGGAACTCCCAGAGAAATAACACCACATTTTCGGCCAGAAAAAAAACGAAGCAAGACAGAGAAGATTAAGAAAATGAAACAACTTTCATTAGGGTCCAACGATCACACAAATGCAGCAATTCCAGAGCAAGAAATCAAGAACAGAAAACGAAGAACAGAATCGGCAGAACAGAGAAATAAGAACAGATATATCAAATCCACCCAACCTCAAAAATCTCAGCATACCTGACACTCATGAACTTAAACTAACTCCTAATCACGTTCTATTAAGCTTTAAAGCAACAAAACTTCAGAAATCAAGAACAAGGGCGTCGGATGAACAGTGAAACGAAGGAGAAATTTGGGGAAACTTGATTAATCCGACTCTATTGCTTAAATTCGTTCTTGGGGTTTGTTAATCGCGTCCTAAATTCTAGTTTTATGGATTAAGAAGCTTTAAAACCCACTAATTTCGAGTTAACATCCCCCCCAAAGCTCACTTGAATCGGTCAGAAGAACGAAGGAAAACGGAGGAAGAAGCTTACCCAGAACTAATTCCCAAACTTCTGAGCTGCTCGCCGTCACCAGCCGTCCGCCGTCACTGTCGTTCGCCGGCGGTGTTGAATGAAGGCAGAGGGAGTGGGAACGAGAGTGAGAGAGAGTCGGAGAGGGAGAGGGATCGAGAGAGATGAGAGGAACAGGGGACGGAGGGAGTATTATATAAAAGGTGAGGGGAAAAATAGAGTTCTGACCCCTAAAACTTTCTTCTTTTCGTTTTAATCCCTAAAACCAACTTTTTATTATTTTCAGTTTAGTCCCTTCTTGAAAATAATTTTCTAAAATAAATTCTTATATCATATTAGAGATTTTTCTTAGTCATAAATTTCTTTAAGCCTTAAAATAAATTCTCCTAAAGTTCCCAAATCAAAATTTATCTCCTAATTATTTTTCTTTATTTTCTAAAGAAAATAATCCTTAAAATTATTAAAAATATCTAAAACATCATAATTTCATTTTTAATGCTTTTTAATATTTTAATAATATTTCCTAAATCTTATTTAATTCCTTATTTCCTATTTTCTAAAATTTGGGGTGTTACATTTTCCACCTGACATATCTAAAAATGAAAGTGTTTGTTATGCCACTCCCAACGTCCAATTTTCTTTTCCCCCTCTCTCCACTACCTCTTGTGTATGTGAATGCAATGATTCCGCTACACACACACTTGAGTGTTTTCAAAATAAATTTTCTTGTTTTACTCCTACTGATGGGAGTTTGATTGACTTCCTTGGTTGTCATACCTATTTAGAAAAATCGTTTCCTTGCCTAGACTTAGATACTGCTGTGTTTGTTGAATTCTTTTTGTAGGAAACGCAACACTTCACACCAAAGAAGGAACATGTGGGAGAAGTGGCCTACATGAAGACATGCATGTTTCTCATTCGAGATGAGAACTTCTCCTACAAGAGTTTGAAGCATTTTAAACGCAAGGTTGTCCCTCTCCTCTCTTGTATTTTCATTGCCTTCAATTGTTGCATGCTCTTTTGAGATTATGATGAATGATAAGTGTGGGGGAGGGACTGCACCATTAGAAAAAGGTAGACTTAGTGTTAGTTGAGTCAATAAGTCCCCATTGTGTTCTCTTGCTTGCTGCACCTTACATTTTGATTTTGCATTGGGGACAATGCAAGATTTAAGTGTGGGGGAAGGGTTTGTGTGTTGTTTAGGTAATCTTGCTTGATCCATTGATTTTATCATGTTATATCACATTAGAGGTAATTTTTTTTTTTTTAAAAAAAACATTTTTGTCAAATTTTTCAAAACCAAGGTAGATTTTGCCTCTTAGTCTTGTATTGTGATGAAGGGTCATATTCATTGCAATGGAGGACCTAGTTGCATTTTCTACCCATTTTAAAACTTGCTTTTTGAAAACCTAGTGTGGCAACAATTTTTGAAAACCATGAAGCAAGAATGAACCTTACCCTATGACCAATGAGCTTCATGAGCAATGGGAAGAATTCAAAGAATTATGCATTTTATCCTTTCAATTTTCAAAGAGCTAGTGATGAGTTATTTTCAAGCATATGCATTGTGTTAATTGACCTTGCAATTGGATTTTTAATTGGCAATTGAGGTTAACCTTGTTGTGAGATTTTTGGGCCTATTTTCCTTTCAATAGTGTATACTTGCTTGATCATTCAATTTCTAGAACTTGTCTCTACTCTTTGTCAAAGCTAGAATTACATTCATGCATGAAGATGATTTAGGCATTCATTTCATCACCCATTCTCCCCAAACACAAACCCACAATATGTCATTTTCCATTTTTCACCCATTTTGAGCCATTCCTTGGTTGTAATGCATTAATGTGAATCTTGTGATGAAGCATTGAGTTTGAGCCACTTTTGTTGTTGTTAATGCCATGTATGTGTTGAAAAGAAAAAGAAAATAGAAAAGTGCGTATAAAAAAAAAGAGAAAAAGAAGGTTTGAAGAATAAGGCATTCCTTGATGTGGCATCATTATTGTTGAAATTATGCTCTCATATGTTATGTGCTCCAATAGTGACATTAAATTGCATTTCAATTTCTCCTATCCAAAACATGCAATCCATCTTGCCTTGTCCATCATTTCAACCCTACAAGTCCTTTTGATTCATACATGATTGTATGCATGAGTGGAGATATTAGAGTAGTTACAAGCTTATGGCAAATTGTTGTTTGAGCAAGTTTAGTGTGAAAAATCCCACATGAGGTGAGTAGAGTGAAACACCATTATCTTGAGAGTCCTCTCTCTGCCATTGCTTCATCCGATTGCTTTGCCAATTCTCCCTTTGCATATTCTTAATTTTGATTCATGCTAGCTTGAGATCATTGATTGGTTAAAACCATTCTTCTTTGCATTGTATCCTTTGTCCAGGAGTACAAAGGTTTAAGTGTGGGGGAAATGATTGTACCATATTTTTATACACTTTTCATTGATAAAATCATTGGATTATTGCATGTTCTTGGGGTAATTTTGCCTAATTAGGATAACTTCTGACTTTTGCACACCCTGTTGGAATTTGTACTAATCAAGGGTAATTTGGGCATAACTAATATGATTTGTTGTTTATCCCATTTTCAAGAACATTATGATTCTACCTTAGGTCCATTTTATGTGTAGATCATGGAAGGAATATACCCAATGGAAGAGCCAAGTTGCGGACAAGAATGCTGACGGAGCACAAGAAAGCATAAGAAAGGATTCTGAGTTTCTGTCCCAGGCCGTGGCTCCTCCACAGCGAGGGCCACAACAAGGGCACCCCAAAAGATGTGTGCTTCTGCCCTAGGCTGGCCCCTCCACGGCGAGGGGCCAAAATTCTGCTGCGCGTTTTTGCTGTTTTCGGGTTTTTAGGTTTTAATTGGTAGAATCCGACCCAGAAACCTTATGACCCGACTCCTTCACTATAATTTCGACCTAGGCCTTCATTTCCTTCATCTTTTCCATTCCCATTCACTCCCAAAACCCTAAACTCCTCTCATCTCTCTCATCCCTTTCCACCTCCATCTTCTTCATCTTCTACCTTCTTCCACCCTCTTCTTCCATGGATTTTCGAATGGAGCTTCTTCTTGGGGTTCCTCTTGGAGTTTCTATGTTGGATTGAGGAGCTCTTCATCTCTTGAGGATGGGTTTATGGTGTCTCAAGCATGGGTTCTTCATTAGGGGAGTTTCTCTTTGTTCTAACATATGTATTTAGGATTTCTTCTATGTTTATTTGAACTTCTCTTAGAGATGTTTGGATTTATGTATTGGATTGAGATTTTAGATATGTATGTGTATGAACTATATGTGTTTATTTTGGGCTTTAAACACTTGAGTTATGAATTCTTATCTACATTGTGGTTGCATGAAGTTAATTTCATTTTAGTGGTTGCTAGTGGACTTAATTGATTGCTTTCATTCATAATTGTTGTGATTGCACTTTTATGAGAGCCACAAGTGTTTTGACTCAAAGTATTTCACACATCAAGTGGACCTTAACACTAACCCTAAGTAATGGCTATGAAAGTGGTTGCTAAATTAGTCATTAATTAGGACTAGTGGACTCCTAGTGGTTGCTTAGGGATTTCTCTAACTAGACTTGATGAATTGAACCCCTAAATGATTTGAACCTATGTTTGTCACCTCACCTAGACTCAAGAGATCCATTCCATCAATTTCACTTCACCCATCCAACCATTCCACCTTATTAAGGAAAAGATAAAAAAAATATTGTAGTTAGGCTCATTTTGCATATTTCATATTAAAACCCAACAAAACCCCTTTTTATACTTCATTTGCATGACATTTAGTTTCCTTGGTTAGTCATTAGACTCCTTGAGAGACGATCCAGGATCGCACCATTATAGTGCAATCCTTGGTTTTATAAATATTTTGCATTTAACCCCCAAGGCGATAAGGAAAAGGTTAAATCATTGCTGCTCAAAGGGCAGAAGAGAGGAGAAGAAATGAAATTTCTCAAGGAAAACAGGTGTGCGAATATAAGAGAAGATTTCACAAATCAAAGGGTGGCTCTTCAGGCATTTCTATCAGTGAACATGTTCAGAAAATTGAAGAAGAAAGAGCTAAGGGTGGTCCCAAGGGCATTGACCAAGACAAATTCTTCTATCCAGACTCTGAGCTATCTGACGATCCTGATAAGGAGTACATTGCCACAACCTCTGGAGTGAATTTTGAAAATAATTACACCCTCACCTTTAGAAATACCTCTGAATACAAATCATACGTAGCCTCTTCTGATGACCCACCTCTTTTAGATTGCATGCTAGATATTCCTCCTATACCATTTATGCATGATTTTGACTCTGATTCTGATAAGGAATATTCTGAGGGTACTATTATTCATACTGACCCTAACTGTCTACCCTGATGTATTGCAATAATATTACTTATTGGTTGATCTAAATATGTTTTATCTTACATACTTTTACTTATGTTTTGTCAACATCAAAAAGGGGGAGAATGTTAGAATCTTAAGTTTTGATGAAGACTGACCCATAGAGAACATAAGTAAATAAGATCTTATAGGTAAAACAAAGTGCAAGTTACCTTTGGAATAAAACAAGTAAAATACGTTAGGTAACAAATCACTATCGCTAGAAGCCCATTGATAACATGGATAAATGAAAGGAAATATAACTAGCAGAAAAATAAACCAAGTCCTTGAACCAATGGAATCAATTAGCGATAACAGGTTAAGCTATCGATAGCAAAAGTGCTTCAGATAATAAACATTCAGATAGCTAGTGCCTAAGAACAAATGAGTCAAATGAGTTAACATAGTTGCTAGCGCTAACACGTTTAGCTATCGATAGTAGGATACCTTGAAATACCCTTGAATATTTAAACAGTATCCTCTAGGCTAATGAACAAGCAAGTAACTAGCGATAATGAGATTATCTATCGATAGAGGATTGTAAAGATGACATAGCTAGTATGCTGAACGATGAACTAGAAGAATATGCTAGCGATAATGCTTATATCTATCGATAGAGAACTTCTTATGAAAATCCTTAGCTAATATAAATATTATTCATCATTGAGCTAATGGACTATGCTTGCGATAACACCTGCTATGCATTATATGTTTACTTGTTTAGCTAACAGCTCAAGTGTAGAAATTATTCTATGTAGTTAGCGATAGCAAAGCAAGCAAGCGCTAATGAAAAAGCTGACATGAAAGTACAGTGGAAGGTAGCAACAGGATAACGTTACTCACAGTGTCTGTCGCTCCTATCTTATCCTCTGCAAAATCAGTTGAAGCATAAAAAGATAGAAAAAGTGGTAACGGCTAGTTCTCCAAGTCTCCAACGGATAGAAAAGTATATCACCATATATAAAGACTTGAAGATTTTAGAATTAATGACGCGCGAATATACTAAGCAATTTTCATGACGAGATGATGCGAGATGAAAACAAGAGGCTCTGCTAATTGAGTTAGAAAAATAGAGCTAGAACTCTCATTGTCAGAATTGATACGCTCTAGATTTATAGTTTCATCATATATTCATCTGTACTTAAGTGTATATCAAAATCAGTTCATTAAGTGAACGTATTTATTGAAATCCTTTACTGTTTGAGGTTGTTCTGAAAGCTTGGTGCTTTAGAACAGGGATATTACCTTACAGGTAGTAAGGGGGAGTGTTTAGAGTGATTCTAAAACTCTGTAAAGGTTGGCAGGTGAACCTGTGTTCGTAAAACCTGTGGTAGGCTTCTCTTGTGCCAGGATTAAACAAGAGGATAGTGGAAATCTCAGGTGGAGCCTGAGGACTGGATGTAGGTCTGAGTTGACTGAACCAGGATAAACTCTGTGTGCATTATCTCCTCTTTTAACTCTCTTAGTTTCAGCATACCAAAACTAATTTCAGTGCATTTCATGTTTTGAAATATTCTCTGTGATAAACCTAAAAGGATTTCAGAGATTGACATCACTTGTATTCTAGTTAAAAGAATTAAAGGTTTTTATTCTGTCATCCAATTCACCCCCCTCTTGGGTGATAGCCAGTACTAATACTAAGTTTTTCATTAAGATAGGTCTTAGATTAGGATATCACCGGTTATAGAGTAAAAGCTGAAGATATTCCTAAAATGGCTTTCAAGATGAGATATGGACATTATGAGTTCTTAATGATGCCGTTTAGGTTTGACCAACGCACCTGTTATATTCATGGATTACATGAATAGGATCTTTAGGTAGCACTTGGATATGTTTGTCATGGTCTTTATCGACGATATCCTAGTCTACTCCAAATCAGCTCAGAAGCCTCAGAGGCATTTGAGAATTGTCTTTAATATTTTAAGAGAAAGGATGTTGTTAGCTAAACTTAGTAAATGTGAGTTTTGGCTCACAGAGGTCAGATTCTTAGGACATGTAATCTCTTAAGATGGGATCACAGTAAATCCTATTAAAGTAGAAGTAGTCCTACAAGAGTAGAGACCCAAGACAGAAACAGAAATAAGAAGTTTTCTTAGTTTAGCGAGTTACTATAGAAGGTTTATTAATGACTTTTCTCAAAATTGCCTTACTGCTAACGAAACTTACAAGGAAGACCAGCCGTTCGTGTGGGACAAAAAGTGTGAGCAAAGTTTCCAAGAGCTAAAGAGAAGGCTAACCTTAACACTAGTATTCACTATCCCATGTCCATCTTAGGCCTATGTGGTCAATAGTAATGTTAGCAAGCACAAATTGGGTTGTGTATTGATGAAGCAAGAAAGAGTTATAGAATATGCCTCTAGACAGCTGAAGACTCACAAAGAGAATTCCCCCACACACAACTTGGAGTTAGCAGTGGTAGTGTGCGCTCTCAAAATATAGAGGCACTATCTACACGGAGTTGAATATGAGGCAAAGAAGATGGATTGGGCTTCTCAAAGAGTAAGAGTATATGTTGAAGTAGTCCATCTAGGAAAGGCAAACATTGTCGCTAACGCCCTAAGTAGAAAGGTTATCCAAGTTGTTGGCCTGATGATCGAAGAGTAAGAAATAGTTTTTAGAAAAGGTTAGAAATCTAAACCTAGCTTGTAGCATGCAAATTGGAAGCATAAATTTTGCAAAATGGCATAAGATGAGAATTATGAGATAAGAGGAGCATGTAAAAGGTTATTATGCAAAGGCAATAGCACAAAACTAAGGTTTAGCAATGCATATCATTCATAAATGGATGGTAAGATGAAGGGAGATATGCTAAAAGCTTACATGTTAGAGATAAAGGAAAGTTGGATACACACTTACCTTTGATAGAATTTATCTATAATAATAGTTATTATGTGAGCATTCTAATGGCTCCATATTAGGCTCTCTATGGTATAAAGTGTAGGTATCCACTATATTGAACAAAATTTAAAAGAAAGAAGTAAATTAGGTCTGAATTATAGCTTCTCAAAATTTTGACATGATCAAGTAGAAGCTTGAAATGGCTTATGAAAATAGAAGAGTTATGTAGAAAAGAGAAGAAGGCCATTAGAATTTGAAGTCGGGGATTATGTTTTCCTAAGAATATCTCCTACGAATAGAATAGGAAGGGCTCTTAAGTAAAGGAAGCTAAACCTTAAGTTTATAGGACCTTTCCAAATTCTTTCAAAAGTTAGTCCAATATTTTATAAAATAGCCTTACCTCCTAATTTAAGCAAGATTTATGATGTCTTTCATGTTTCCCCAAATAAAGAAGTATCAGCCAGATCCAGCGCATGCCATAGAATATGAGGACATTGCTTTGTGAGACAACTTGTCTTTCAAAGTAAGACCTGAGGGAATCATAGATTCCAACGTCAAGTAGCTGAGGAATAAGAGTATTCCGCTAATCAATGTTGTCTGGAAAAGGGTCATCCGCTGAAGAAGCTATGTGGGAAATGGAACAAATATGAAGGGAAAAATGTCCCAAGATATTTAGTTAAGGTATGTGTTAAATTTTGAGGACGAATTTTTTTTTAGGAGGGTAGAAATGTAACGTCCCGATTTTTAATAGTCCGGAAATTACATTCTATAGGCATTAGTTTAAAGCATGAGGAAGTTAAGTATTTGTTGATAATTTTCCCTAAGAAATCTCATAAAACATTAAGAGAGAATTTATAATAATTAAGTAGAAATTTACATGTTAATGATATTATTTGCTTAGAACCCCATCTAGTTTAGGGTTGGGCTTAGAAAATGGACTAGAGAAATACCTTAGCCCATAAAAAATGGTAATTCCCCCTTGTGGAGCATAGGGTGGCGCCACATGTCATAGAAAGGGAGTGAATTATGTTGCAAATAATAAATAGAAAAGGAATTGCAATATGTAAGCATAAAATTATATTAGAAAGAAAAGGATTATTGACTCATTCCCAAGCTTAATAATCATTGGGAATCATATTCAAGCTCATATGGGACTTAGAACATCAAAACCACAAACTTTTAAAACTTTTCGTTATTTCTGGAAAAATGCTGAAAATGCGGAACTTTTCCAGCAACTTTGGAAAATCATAACTAATTGTAGAAAAATGGTTTTGACTTGGTTCAAGTCTCAAATTAAATCTTGAAGAGTCCTCTATCTGGGAAAAATACAAAACATTACATGCATCTACCCAGGTGATACAGATATTTAATTTTCCCAACCTGCCTTCATTTTCACTCCCAGAAATTTTGTGCTTCTTGCGTGATTTTTAATTCAAGCTACATAACTCCGATTCACTTCGGTTTTGGGTTTCCAGAAATCGCTACATGTCTAGTATTTTACATAAAACTTTCATAGCTAAAGGCATTCATTTGCTAACTTGAATTACTTCATCAATAGACATTGCACAAAATGGAACCCAGAAAAACAGCATTTCAATTGCATGCATTAAAGCTTGTTCTTAATGGCCAAGAATGACCATATACATACATGAATCCAAAAGGATAACATAATAACAACATAATCAAAAGCATCTCAACAATAATACAGATTTATCTTAAGCTCAAAGATGCACGACAAAAACTAGGACATTGAATCTTCCATCTTGACTTAGGCTAGCTTCTTCTCTTTCTCCTTTGATGAACTTCCTCCTAAAATGGTTTAGATTTGGCGGAAGGGGGGGTGAGATTTTGGGGGAAAATCTCAGCAGCACAATACTCAACAAACAACCATGCAAGTTTAATATTGGACAAGATATGGCAATACCAATAACTTATACATGTGAGCATTTATGTTCTTGAATAATAACATATGGCCATAGCATTATAAGAAACACATAATCACTTCAAACATGATTCATCAAGGCAGCCAAATATCACATCAAAATATTGAAACAATGCTGGAAATGTAAGAGAGTAAGTACTACTTTAGAGCTTTACAACTTCTCTTGGAGTCCCAACCTTCAAGGCTCCTCAAGAACACTCAAGAACACTTAAAAACACTCAAGAACACTTCTTTGGGGCTACGAATTTTGGTGTGAAGAATGGGATGGAAGGGGGTCCTATTTATCGGGGAAATAAGGCTTGGATCACTCTTAAGCCACATCATTCATTGCCCAATCACATGAAGATTTACTCCACTACCCTTATCCTTCATTTAGACTAGCCAACTCTAATGCACCACTCATGCATTTTCTTTTCTTTTATTGCTTTTCTGTTCTTTTCTTTTCTTTTCATGATGACTATCTTACTTTTTGAAAGTGGCCCCTTTTTACTTCTTGAAGACTAAAGCTAATTTCTCACTTTTTTCCTTAATTACTTAATCCACAATTTTCTTTATGCCTATTGGTGGACTATACATATTATTATTATTTCTTTGCCTTCTTTTGCCCCTCCATGCGCCACTTGTGGCTAATTGTGGAAGGAAGAGAGACTTCTTTCTCTTATCATGCATGAAGAAAGGTGACATCACTCACAAGAGTCATTTAGGCCTGTATGTCTTCTCATTGGTCACTTATTTTTCTTATTTCTTTTTCTTTTACTCTTTGCATGCATTTCCATTGGCTCTCTTATTTTATCTTATTTCCTATTTTTATTTTCTTCCTTGCATGTCTTCGTATTGGTTATCTTGTCATGATAACCCCTTCTTCTTTTCCCTTGCATGCATTTCTATTGGTCATCAAATAATCTTTTCTTTGTAATATAATTTTATGCTTACACATATTACAATTCATTTTCTATTTATTATTTGCAAAATAATTCCCTCCCTTTCTATGACATGTGGTGCCACCCTATGCTCCACAAGGGGGAATTACCATTTCTTATGGGCTAAGGTCTTTCTCTAGTCCACTTTCTAAGCCCAAACCTAAACTAGATGGGTTTCTAAGCAAATAATATCATTAACACTTAAATTTCTACTTAATTATTATAAATTCTCTCTGAATTTTCTATGAGAATTCTTAGGGAAAATTATCAATAAATATTTAACTTCCTCATGCTTTAAACTAATGCCTATAGAATGTCATTTCCGGACTATTAAAAATCGGGACGTTACAGGCCTCGCCACCGCGAGCTCACGGCGAGGAAGGCAAGAAGAATCAAAATTGATCTCTACTCCACGACGAGCTCACGGCCAAAATGTTCCAGAATTGGTGCTTGCTTGCCGTGGCTTCGCCACAGCGAGCCCACGGCGAACGGGACGAAACTGAAATGTGCTGACGTGAATTAGGGTTCTTGGGGTGATATAAATAGGACCCGAGCCCCGAATTTGAGCCCTCCAAGCCTCCCAAGTCGAAAATATAGTGCTTTGCTAGGGTTTCATTGTATTTCCCTCATTTCCACTCAAATCTTCACCATTTCCATCCACCATTTTCTCCATTCTTGCTGATTTTTCAGCATTATCTCCCTTCCTCCTTCTATTTCCATCTCTTTTCTTCTTCATTCTCCCCCATTCATGGAGGCTAACATCATGGGTCATCTTGGGCACGAATTGGAGGACATGAGAGGCTAGAACCTTGGTGCTTTGGTGGTGTGAAGGTGGCTTGAGCTTCAATGGGCGAAATAGGGGAGTTATTTGTTTTCTCATGCTTTTTTCCTTATGTATTGAGTATTGTGGTTGCATTTCTCTTGTATATTTGGATTGGATGCATGATTTTCCTTCTTCATTGTCTATGATTTGGAATATTTGTGTTGGACATTGAGTTTTGTTAATTGAATGATATGTATGTTCAAATTTCCTATTGGATTTGTGATGCTATATGATTTTTAGTGGTTGCTAGATTGTGTAGCTTAATTTATCTAATTGAATGTTGTGGTTGCACATTCTTGAGAGGAATCAGTTTTCAAAACTCAAGTTTCAACACACACCAAGTGGAGCTTAACACTAACCCTAAGTAATGGCTAAGAAAGTGGTTGCTTGATTAGTCATTTATGAAGGCTAGTGCACCCCTAGTGGTTGCTTGGGGATTTTTCAATTATACTTGGTGAATCTTTTAACTCCCAATATCAATTTTAATGAAGTGTGAGAGCCACCGAAACACTACCAAAGCCCTTTTTATTAAATCACCCTTAATCCAAACTCTTTGCTCTCATTAATCTAAAATACCAAAAACAAGTAATTGCATTTGTCAATAGTTTTAGTAAATGAATTTTCAAACCAAAACCCCCCATACGTTTTATTGTTTTAATTGCATTTAGCTAGTTTAGGTAGGTTAAAAGACTCCTCAAGTGAGACGACCCGAGGTTGCAACCTATATTGCAATCCTTGAATTAAATCTTGATTTTAACCCCCAAGGCGCATTAGACAATGGTTAAATCAATGGCGCCATTGCCGGGGAGTCATTTTTGACTGCCTAGGTTAGCGAAGTGTCAATTGAAACTATTGACTAGGGATAGGGAGTCTTTAGGATTAGATTTAGGTCATTTGCATTCTTAGGTTAGTTTACAGTTGCTTGTTTGGAATTGCATCAAGTTTGACAAGAAAATACCAAAAATATTGCTTGCCCTTTGTTCTTGCTTAAGTTGAGATACTTGCTTAGGTGTATTGCTGGACTTTCTTGCACCTATTTGTGAATACTTTGACTTGCCATACTTCCACACTCATATACATAGCATACACATTTCATACCATACTTTACCATACACACTTCACACATATATTACACCACACATACTTTACATCATACCTTCACACCATACTCACTTGCATCCTCATTCATCCATTTTTCCTTGAATTTGTGCAAGTGCATCTTTGTTGAGCCTTAGTCTACACTTGTTGTCTGCGCCTTGTGTATGACTTGAGCTTTACCCTGAATACCCAGAAATTAAGAGACACCTTACTAGGTTGAGAAAGACAAAAAGAGAGGGAACCTCAGTTACTTCCGTGATGGTTGAACACCCATCCTCTTGTGAGTCAAGCATTGAGAGTGACCTAGAAATCGAAAGTGAGACTAGAGACATAGAGGGGGATCACCATATTCCTGGAGACCAAGTAGAGCCAAATCTTGGTGGTAATGGGGGAGGACAAGTGTTTAATTAAGGTGAGCAACCTAGAAAAGAACCATTAGGGAAGCTACCACAACAAACATTGACCACAACCCATTTGTGAATGCATTCCCCACTATCAATGCTGATTATGAAATTAAAGGTTTATTGATACAATCCTTACCTAAGTTTTATAGTTTGCAGGAAGATGAGCCACATGATCACTTGGATGAGATCTTCATACATTGCAACACCATGAAATCAGTGAGAGCACAAGTGGAGGATGTCATGTGGAGAGTGTTCCACCTTACTCTAGAAGGCAAGGCTAAGCAAGGTATATGAGTTTGCCTACTTTCAATCCGAATGCCCTCGCCTCTTAGGGCAACTTGAAGCAAGCCTTTCTAGAAAAGTTATACCCGGCCACTAGAACATCTGCAAGAAAGAAAGAGATCAACTCCATCACTCAAGAGCCCAATGGATCTCTTTTTGATTATTGGTCGAGATTTCAAGACCTTTTGAAGAAATTCCCTCATCACCAAATTCCCGATGAACAATTAGCCCATACCTTCTATGATTGGTTGAGGGAGAGAGACCAAGACAAGTTGGATGCAACCGCTGGAGGCTCATTCATTGACTACACACCTGAAGAGGCATGGCCTCTAGTTCGTAAGCTCGCTTTGGCCAAAGAAAAACATGGTTCAAGAAGATCGACCCGCAGACTTCAAAGGGTTGATTCTACTTCTCTGCACATCCCTCAATTGGATAGGTTTGAGGCTGAATTCAAAGTAATCCACTCTAGATTGGACAAGATCTCCGATGCATCTTCTCCACAAGGTCCAATTGGTAATGAGTTAGTGGGTCCATCTTGTGATTATTGTGCATCCCCTATGCACCTCTCAAGTGATTGCCCTTCTAAGCCGTAATAATGTAATGCAATGTTCCAACTAAGGCAAGGAAACAATCCGAGATGGGATCCTTATTCCAATACATACAATGAGGGGTGGAGACATAACCCCAAGTTTAGTTGGCGCCAAGATGGCTATCCCCCAAGGCAATTCCAAGGGGATTCCTCCCAAGCACTAGCTCCTAGGAGAAGGGACAGACCCACTAATGACTTTGACGAATTAAACAAGTCCATCACTATAGGATTCCGCCATGTGGAAGGTCTCATTGACTTTAGGGCGAATGAAACGAAGCAATGTATGGAGTCAAGGTTTGAGAAGGTAGACAACCGTATGAGCCAATGGGAGACTAAGAGTGCTAACTTGGAGATTATGTCATGAAGCTTTCAAACTCTTTCAATGAGCTCCAAGCCAAGGCAAGTGGCCCGACTCCATCCAATACGGTCATCAACCCCAAGTCTTTGAATGCTGTTACTTTGAGAAGTGGGAAATCGCTAAATCCCATCCCACTCAAGAAGAGGGTTCACTTTCCAAGTAGTGAGGAGGAGGATGATGATGAGCCAGTGGATGAAGAGATTGAAGTTGAAAGCCCTACTTGGAGCCCACCATTGAGCCCAATGAAGTTTGCAGAATCTGAGAGCACTAAGGAAAAGGAACTTCAAGAAAGGAGGGCATTGACTAAAAAGGAGAAAGTGGTGGAGGATCCTAAGGCACAACCTTAAGGGAAGAAGAAGCACAACAAGCAATTGAGTATCAATGAGAAAGGAAAGTGTAGCACACAAGATACCTTGGCCAAACCTCCGGCCAAGGAGGTAACTGTTTCTCAACTCCCTTTTCCACAAGCTTATTTTAAAAGCAAAAAGAAACATGATGAGGTTGTTGAAAGTGAAATGCTTAAACTCTTTAGCAAATTGCATGTGAATGTGCCTTTCTTTCAGCTTGTTAAATCCATGCCTAGCTATTGTAAGTCCTTGAAAGAGTTGTGCACCAATAAAAGAAAGTTTAGACCAAATGAAAAGAATTCAATTGAATCCTAGTGTGTCAGCTTTTTTCAAGCCTTAGTTGCCGGTCAAGTGCAAAGACCCTGGATCATTCATGATCCCTTGCACCATTGGGAACTTGACGGTGACGAATGCATTGTTGGATTTAGGACAGGCCATTAATGTGATGCCTAGTGCAATTTTTGAAAGTGGCAATCGCACAAGAGGGGGGGTGAATTGTGCTATTTACAAAATTTAGAAGAGATTAACTCAACACGAAATTTATACTGGTTCGGCCAACACTGCCTACGTCCAGTTCTCCAACACTCTGTTGGGTTCCACTAACCACAGGTTTTACGAGTCCAGGTTCACCTGTCAACCTTTATAGAGTTTTAGAATCTCTAAACACTCCCCCTTACTACATGTAAGGAAATATCCCTGTTCTAAAGCACCAAGCTTTCAGAACAACCTCAAACAGTAGAGGATTTCAATAAATACGTTCACTTAATGAACTGATTTTGATAAACACTTAAGTACAGATGAAATCTCTAAGACAATAAATACAGAGTAATGAATGAGCTTTGTGAATATTCTCGTTGTTCGTCTCTACTCAATAAATGCTTGAGTTCTGTATTTATATCTTCTTCAGATTTTGCCCTTTTGATTCAGCATTCAAGAAGCCGTTTGAATTTAGTCGTTGGGAGCTCATAGCCGTTGGCATTAAATGCAGCTTCTTTATCGGGCTTAACTCTCTGCTTTAGCTTCAACTACTTCTTGCATAGGATGAGCTCAGAGAGAGACAGACTCAGCGCTCTGAACATCCGTACAAACAGTACTTTCTGGCAGCTTTCTATTAGCGCTAGCTTGATCTGTTATCGCTAATCTCATAGAGTGATCTGCACTTAAACTGTTAGCTAACCAAATAGTCATATATTGCACAAAGCTTACTATCGCAAGCTTAATCCATTAGCTCAATGAGATGAAGATAATATAAGAGGAATTTCAGAGCTTTTTATCGATAGCATATTCTCTTGGATTAGAAAGCATTTCATCAGCATAGATTATCTCTATCGATTGCAAATTCATTATCGCTATTATCCTTCAGGATACTATTATCCAAGAATTCAGAACTTCAAGGTATCCCATTATCGATAGATAAACATTTTAGCGCAAGCAAACATATCAGCTCTTGATTCATTAGCTCTTAGGCACTAGCTATCTGAAAGATCATTATCTGAAGCACTTATGGTTATCGATAGCTTATCCTATTATCGCTAGCTGATTTAGGGACTTAGTTCATTTATCTGCTGGTTTCATCTACTTATAAGCTCAATGAACTTCTAGCGATGGAACCTTTGCTTAGCGATAGAGGGAGACTTAGCGATAGATAATGACTTTGATATTTCTAAGTCTTCACTCGCTATTCCTTTCTTTCAATTAGCTATACAGATATATTTTAGCGATAGAGATACTCATTCAATATTGATCTGCTAAGATGCCATTTCTTATTAGAGATAAATCTTTGTTCTTGCAATGATGATTTGTTACCTGGCAGATATTATAAGATTAATTCAGAGGTAACTTTTACTTATGTTTTCTTAGGATCAGTCCTCATCAAAACTTAAGATTCTAACATTCTCCCCCTTTTTTGATGATGACAAAACATAAGTAAAAATACAAGAGCAAGTACAGTCCATAATCATTTATATAAGCATAACCATATATCAGAACTTGGATAACAATAAAGCTTGTACAGATCAGTTATATTCAGAACATCTCAGATCATAGTACAATTTTGCAGAACGAAATTCTAAAAACATAAACTATCTATGAATGCAGAGTTAAACTAAGGGAGGTCTTCAGAATTCTGGCTTTTGACTCAATCTCCCTAATCTCCTTTTGCTTAAGCAACTGAGGTCAATGAGAAACATTAAAAGGAGCATTGGTGGACAAGATATTTTGCTTAAACAACTGAGGTTTCAGGAATCTGGCTTTTGACTCGATACTCGATCTTCCTGATCTCCCTTTTAATAGACCATTTCTCCCCCTTTTTGTCATCATCTGTCAGAGAGAAAGCCACCAAAATTTCAGCCCTGGTTAGGGTGTTTGCATGTGGAAGAAGGGCGATTTGAACTTTGAAGGATTTTTCTGAAAATATTATCTCAGAAGAGATACGATTCTGACACAGGATACCGGATTTAATGATTTCTTTAGAGAATGACACGGCTTTCTAGGCTTTGCGACACTTGCTAGCGGATTGAGAAGAGGGTTTATCGCTAGAGGTTTCATCAAGATCACCTATTTTTGGATTCGAGACTCTACCCATTTCTAGGTTTAGGGTTTTGAGAGAAAGAAAGCCTCGAGATTTCAGAGAGATTTTAGGGAAATGAAGAGGCAATGAGTGAACAATACATATGTCCTGCTTTTATAGAGTGCAGAAATTACCAGAAATAATATAATATTCGCTGACGTTTCACATTCTGAGACTCTTTAGTATTATGCTATCGCTAGTGTGAGCAGCTATCGCTAGCAGGCATGATCCCACGCTGAGTGAGTGACGTTTGGGCTTCACTTACTCCTTCCAAGGTTGATAGCTGACTTTGCTATCGATAGTTTTGTAGGCTAGCGATGGCAATCTCACCTCAAACTTAGCTTTATTCTGCATATGATAGCGATAGTATGACTCACTATCGATTGGTCAGTCCTGCAAAAACTTAAGATTTGGCACTCCGATGCCCAAGTCAGCAATAATTCAGATGATCAATCAATAAAACAAATCAAGAATAATAATATTTACAATTCATTTGGGTTTACCATTCCTAGCTCTCTTCTAATATAAAGAAATTGATCAGGCTCAAGAGGCTTGGTAAATATATCAGCAAGTTGTAGATGGGTTGAAATAAATTCTATCTTGACATCCTTCTTCTGAATGTGATCTCTGAGGAAGTGATGTCTCACATCTATATGCTTGGTTCTGGAATGTTGAACTGGATTCTTAGCCAAGCTTATTGTGCTGGTGTTGTCACAGAGAATAGGCACTTCTGAGAAGATCAAGCCCAGATCTTTTAGATGCTGCCTAAGCCATAAGACTTGAGTACAGCAACTTCCTGCTGCAATGTATTCTGCCTCTGTGGATGAAAGAGAAACACAAGTTTGCTTCTTGCTTGCCCAAGTGATTAGACAGTTAACTAGAAATTGGCATTGACCACTTGTGCTTTTTCTATCTGATTTATAGCCTGCATGGTCAGAGTCAGAATAGGCAAGAAGGTACTCTTGAGTTCCCTTGGGATACCACAGCCCAAGCTCTTGAGTCCCTTGTAAATAACGCAAAATCCTCTTTACATTTGATAAATGAGATTCTTTGGGATTTGCCTGATATCTAGCACATACACCTACACTAAATTGAATGTCAGGTCTACTAGCAGTTAGATAAAGTAAAGAACCAATGATTCCTCTATAATGTGACTGATTTACTTCTTTGCCTGGAAGATCTACATCTAATTTGGCAGAGGTACTCATTGGAGTGTCCCCTTCTCTGGATAGATCCATCCCAAATTTGTTGAGAATTTCTTTACAATATTTGGTTTGGGATATGAAGATGTGTAACGTCCCAATTTTTATTAGCTTGGAAATTATATTTCATAGGCATTAGTTTAAAGCATGATGAAGTTTAAATATTTGTTGATAATCTTCCCTATAAATTCTCATAAAACATTGAGAAAATTTATAATAATTTAGTAGAATGTTGCATGGTATTATTTGCTTAGAAGGAGTGTTACACCTTAGCCCATGAGAAGTAGTAACTTTCCCTTGTGGAGCTTATGTTGGGCTTAGAAAATGGACTAGATAAAGACCTTAGCCCATGAAAAAGGGAGGAATTATGTTGCAAATAATAAATAAAAAATAATTGTATATGTGTAAGCATAAAATTATATTAGAAAGAAATAAGAAAATCATAAGTGGAAATTCTTGTGAGTAATGTCATCATGACTCATGCATGATAGGAGAAAGAAGTCTCTCTTCCTTTCCCAATTAGCCACAAGTAGACCATTAGGTAAAGAAAGGAAGGTATGAACATTAGGTAAAGAAAGGAAGGTAAGAACATTAGGTAAAGAAAGGAAGGTAAAAACATTAGGTAAAGAAAGGAAGGTATGAACATTAGGTAAAGAAAGGAAGGTAACAGCATTAGGTAAAGAAAGGAAGGTATGAGCATTAGGTAAAGAAAGGAAGGTAAGAGCATTAGGTAAAGAAAGGAAGGTATAGAAAGGAAGGTATGAGCATTAGGAAGGCATGAGCATTAGGTAAAGAAATTAGGTGGAGCATTAGATGAAGTGGCTTGATCCTTGCCCTCATTTCCCCTATAAATAAGACCTCTTCCATTCCATTCTACACACCAAAATTCGTAGCCCCAAAGAAAGTGAGAGAAAGAGGAGTGTTCTTGAGTGTTCTTGAGTATTTTTGAGTGTTCTTGAGTGTTCTTGAGAAGCCTTGAAGGTTAGGACTCCAAGTGAAGTTGTAAAGCTTTAAGGTAGTGCTTACTCTCTTACATTTCCAGCATTGTTTCAATATTGTGATGTGGTATTTGGCTGCCTTGATGAATCATGTTTGAAGTGATTATGTGTTTCTTATAATGCTATGGCCATATGTTATTATTTAAGAACATAAATGCTCACATGTATAAGTTATTGGAATAGCCATATCTTGTCCAATGTTAAACTTGCATGGTTGTTTGTTGAGTATTGTGCTGCTGAGATTTTCCCCAAAATCTCACCCCCCCAAATCTAAACCATTTTAGGAGCAAGTTCATCAAAGGAGAAAGAGAAGAAGCTAGCCTAGTCAAGATGAAGAATTCAATGTTCTTGTTTTTGTTATGCATCTTTGAACTCATGATAAATCTGTAATATTGTTGGGATGCTTTTAATTATGCTGTTATTATGTTATCCTTTTGGATTTATGTATGTATATGGTCATTCTTGGCCATTAAGAACAAGTTTTAATTCATGCAAATGAAATGCTGTTTTCTGGGTTCCATTCTGTGCAATGTCTATTGTTGATATTATTCGAGATAGAAGATGAATTCCTTTATCTTTGGAATTTTTATGTAAAATAATAGACATGTAGGGCTTTTTGAAAACCCAAAAACGAAGTAAATTGGAGTTATGTATCGTAAACTAAAAATCACGCAAGAAGGCCAATATTTCTGGGCGTGAAAACGAAGGCAGGTTGGGAAAATCAAATATCTGTATCACCTAGGTTATGCATATTATGTTTGATATTTTTCCCAGAAAGAGGACTCTTCAAGCTTTAATTTGAGACTTGAACCAAGTCAAAACCATTTTTCTACAATTAGTTATGATGTTTCAAAGTTGCTGGAAAAGTTCCGCATTTTCAGCATTTTTCCAGAAATAAAGAAAAGTTTTAAAAGTTGTGGTTTTGATGTTCTAGGTCCCATATGAGCTTGAATATGATTTCCAAAGATTATTAGGCTTGGGAATGAGTCCTAGAAGTAGGTGTTACAAGATGCCATCCTTCTTTTGCTTTATTTGTAGTCCCAGGAAGAATGTTAACTCTCCCATCATGGACATTTCAAATTCTCCCTGCATTGTCTTAGCAAAATCCTCACATAGAGTTTCATTAGTTGCACCGAAAATAATGTCATCAACATAAATTTGAACTATAAGCATATGATTATTTTTGTGCATGATGAACAATGTAGTATATGATTTTCCTCTAGAAAATCCTTTTTCAAGCAGAAAAGTACTAAGTCTCTCATACCAAGCTCTAGGTGCTTGTTTGAGACCATAAAGAGCCTTTTTGAGTTTGAAAACATGGTCAGGCTTAGTCTTTTCTTCAAAACCAGGAGGTTGTTCTACATACACCTCTTCTTTAATATAGCCATTAAGAAAAGCACTTTTAACATCCATTTGATAAAGTTTAAAATTTTTGATGGATGCAAAGGCTAGAAGAATCCTTATTGCTTCAAGTCTTGCAACTGGAGCAAAAGTTTCCTCATAATCAATGCCTTCTTCTTGGTTATATCCTTTTGCAACTAATCTGGCTTTATTTTTCACAATTTGACCAGCTTCATCAAGTTTGTTTTTGAAAACCCATTTAGTACCGATAATAGGATGATTTCTGGGCCTTGCCACTAAATCCCAAACTTGATTTCTTTTGAATTGATTAAGTTCTTCCTGCATAGCTATTATCCAATCATATTCAGCAAGAGCTTCATCAATACAAGTTGGTTCAATTTGAGAAAGAAAGCATAAAAATTCAACTTCATTTTGCAGTTGCCTTCTTGTTTTAACTCCTTTTGTGATTTCTCCAATAATCTGTTCAGGAGGATGATTTTTAAGATGTCTAACGGAAGATTGAGGCTCAACAGATCTTTCTAGATCATCTTCAGATTTATCCTGATTATTTTCAAAATTGTTTTCAGGATTTGCTATCGATGGCTGAGGTGCTATAGATAGGGGCTGTTTTAAAAACTTTGAAAAATCTTCATCCTCATCAACAGATTGTTGTTTTTCTTCAGGGATTTCATCAAATACTACATGAACAGATTCTTCAACAGTTTGAGTCCTTTTATTATAAACTCTATATGCTCTACTTCTATTTGAATATCCAATGAAAATGCCAATATCAGATTTAGGATCGAATTTACCTAAATTTACCTTTCCATTGTTGTGGATGTAGCATTTTGATCCAAAAATCCTCAGGTGACTGATATTAGGCTTTCTTCCCTTGTAGAGCTCATATGGAGTCTTTTCCATCCCCTTTCTGATGTAGGCTCTGTTAGAAATGTAGCAAGCTGTACTCATAGCATCTGCCCAAAATATTTGAGGCACTTGTTTCTCGTTCAGCATGCTTCTAGCCATTTCTGTGAGCACTCTGTTCTTTCTTTCTACAACACCATTTTGTTGAGGAGTCCGAGGGGCAGAGAAGTTGTGGTCAATTCCATTTTTATCACATAGCTCCATGAACTCTTTATTTTCAAATTCACCTCCATGATCAGTTCTGATGGCTATTATCTTCGTCCCTATCTCATTCTGCACTTTCTTAGCAAGAACACAAAAAGCATCAAAAGTTTCATGCTTAGAGGAAAGAAACATAGTCCAGGTAAATCTTGAGTAGTCATCCACAACTACAAGAGTGTATAGGCTACCTCCTAGACTTTTTACTCTTGCTGGCCCAACTAGATCCATATGAATTAGTTCCAATGGCCTGCTGGTGGAGACTGTCTTCTTGATTTTAAAAGAGGACTTTGTTTGTTTACCTCTTTGACAGGATTCACAAATCAAATCATGCTTTGACTTAAAACTGGGAATTCCTATGACTAGCTCCTTCTTAACCAATTTATCTAGCTGAGAAAAATTCACATGAGCTAATCTTTTATGCCATAACCAGCAATTTTCATCATTTGAAATAAGGCATTTTTCTTCAAGCTGTTGGCATAAATCTAGAGTATATAAATTCCCATTTCTATTTCCTTTTATCTTGCATTTCAGATTGGATTTATTTATATCTAAATCATTTTTATCAACAATGAGACATTCATTAGAATCGAAAATTACCCAGTTGCCATGGTCTGCGCTTTGGCTAACACTCAGAAGATTGTGGCAGAGACCATCCACTAGGTAGACATCCTTGACTGGACTTACTTCACCAACTCCAGTGATTTTTCCACTTTGGTTCCCACCAAAGCTAACTTTGGCTCCATCTTTTATCACCAGATTATTGATTTTATCTTTGTCTCCAGTCATATGTCTTGAGCATCCACTGTCGATATACCATTTTCCATTGCTGGATGCTTTCAGGCACACCTGCACATACTAAACAGATTTAGGTACCCAAACTTTCTTGGGTCCTTTAAGGTCAGACTTGTGCTTTAGGTGTGTTGTGACTTTTGGCACATGAGTTCCTTTAGGAACCCATTTATAAGAGCTATTAACACCATACTTTCTGTTAATACACGTTGACTGAGTATGGCCTTTCTTGTTGCAGAAATTGCAAAAGCTATATGGTGAAGAATTTTCAGAAGATTTTCTAAAGTAGTTCATGTATGGCTTCACCTTTGGTTCAATCCATCTTTTTAAAGATTTTTGTTTGGGCTCATAGCCAATACCGGTTCGATCTCTGAAATCTTTTTGGTTGTTTAAAATCACATTCAGAGTCTCAGATCCCTTTGTAAACTTTTCTAAAACATGCGAAAGTTTTTCTTTTTCCTTCAATAATTTTTCACAATTTGAGCAATTTTCAGAAATTGAAGGAACAGCTATCGAGGGTGCATCTATGGGAACTTGCGATAGCTCTTCTTCTATCGATAGGGAAGAGGAAATCCTTTGAGAAGAGTTTTTCTGAAATTCTTTGTTTTCTCTTCTTAGTCTAACTACTTCTTTAGAGAGTTTTAAGAATTCTATGCACATTTCATCATATAAATTTTGAAGATCAGAATAAGAAGGTTCAGAGTCAGATACCTCAGAATCACTATGCTCTTCTTGAGCAACAAGGCAGAGGTTGGCGCATTCTTCGCTATCGCTAGCTTCTTCATCAGAGCTATCACCCCAGATGGATGACACATAAGCCTTTTTCTTTCCATAAGTCTTCTTTTTCTCTTTCTCCTTTAATCTTTGAAGGATGGGACACTCATCTCTGAAGTAACCAGGCTTCTTGCACTCAAGGCATACAGGAGATTTGTCTTTCTGGAAGTCTTTGAAGCTAGGGCCATTTCTCTGAAATCTTTCTCTTCTTCTGAAGAGCTCTTTAAATTTTCTGGCCATAAGAGCTTTGTCCTCCTCATCAAGATCTTCTTCATCATTATTGACTTCATCTCTTTCTGAAGCAACAAGAGCAAGTGACTTTTTCTTGGAATTTCCTTGCGCTTCCCTTTGAGCTATCAGGGTAGGCTCATACTCAGCAAGGCTGCCAAACAGGGCAGTGATGGATTTTGTTGATTCTCCTTGCATTTCTTGAATGGCTGTGACTTTCATGAGCCAATCGCCCTTTAGAACTTTCAAAATTTTGTTGACCTGTTCTTTCTCAGTAATCTTTCTCCCCAGAGCAGCAAGATTATTGATGAGGTGAGTGAATCTGATCTCTAGATCCCTTATCTTTTCATCTTCAATCATTTCAAACTTGTGGAACTCTTCCACTAGCATTTCCACACGCCTGTCTTTTACTCCAGAAGTCCCTTCATGAGCTATCTGCAGGGCTTCCCACATTTCTTTAGCAGAGTCAAGATGACTCACTCTGAAGAACTCTGTTTGACTAAGAGCACTCTGGATCATGAGGACTGCTTTGCTATTCAGCTCCAGATTAGCAATATCCTCTTCTGTGTACTCATCTTCTGCCTTTAGAATGCCCATGGGATCTCGGGGAACAATATCTCCTTCTTCTATAATTTTCCAAAGCTTGTATCCATTTGCTTTGACGTAAATCTTCATTTTTAATTTCCAGAAGGTATAATGTTTCCCATCAAAGCCAGGAGGCTTATTAATGGAGCTTCCTTCAGGGAGGATGTTTTCAAGCGATGCCATTTAGATCTTTGCTTCTCAGATTCGTTGGAATCTTAATAACAGAGAAGACCCGCTCTGATACCAAATGAAAGTGGCAATCGCACAAGAGGGGGGGTGAATTGTGCTATTTACAAAATTTAGAAGAGATTAACTCAACACGAAATTTATACTGGTTCGGCCAACACTGCCTACTCCAGTTCTCCAACACTCTGTTGGGTTCCACTAACCACAGGTTTTACGAGTCCAGGTTCACCTGTCAACCTTTACAGAGTTTTAGAATCTCTAAACACTCCCCTTTACTACCTGTAAGGAAATATCCCTGTTCTAAAGCACCAAGCTTTCAGAACAACCTCAAACAGTAGAGGATTTCAATAAATACGTTCACTTAATGAACTGATTTTGATAAACACTTAAGTACAGATGAAATCTCTAAGACAATAAATACAGAGTAATGAATGAGCTTTGTGAATATTCTCGTTGTTCGTCTCTACTCAATAAATGCTTGAGTTCTGTATTTATATCTTCTTCAGATTTTGCCCTTTTGATTCAGCATTCAAGAAGCCGTTTGAATTTAGTCGTTGGGAGCTCATAGCCGTTGGCATTAAATGCAGCTTCTTTATCGGGCTTAACTCTCTGCTTTAGCTTCAACTACTTCTTGCATAGGATGAGTTAAGAGAGAGACAGACTCAGCGCTCTGAACATCCGTACAAACAGTACTTTCTGGCAGCTTTCTATTAGCGCTAGCTTGATCTGTTATCGCTAATCTCATAGAGTGATCTGCACTTAAACTGTTAGCTAACCAAATAGTCATATATTGCACAAAGCTTACTATCGCAAGCTTGATTACCATTAGCTCAATGAGATGAAGATAATATAAGAGGAATTTCAATGCTTTTTATCGATAGCATATTCTCTTGGATTAGAAAGCATTTCATCAGCATAGATTATCTCTATCGATTGCAAATTCATTATCGCTATTATCCTTCAGGATACTATTATCCAAGAATTCAGAACTTCAAGGTATCCCATTATCGATAGATAAACATTTTAACGCAAGCAAACATATCAGCTCTTGATTCATTAGCTCTTAGGCACTAGCTATCTGAAAGATCATTATCTGAAGCACTTATGGTTATCGATAGCTTATCCTATTATCGCTAGCTGATTTAGGGACTTAGTTTATTTATCTGCTGGTTTCATCTACTTATAAGCTCAATGAACTTCTAGCGATGGAACCTTTGCTTAGCGATAGAGGGAGACTTAGCGATAGATAATGACTTTGATATTTCTAAGTCTTCACTCGCTATTCCTTTCTTTCAATTAGCTATACAGATATATTTTAGCGATAGAGATACTCATTCAATATTGATCTGCTAAGATGCCATTTTTATTAGAGATAAATCTTTGTTCTTGCAATGATGATTTGTTACCTGGCAGATATTATAAGATTAATTTAGAGGTAACTTTTACTTATGTTTTCTTAGGATCAGTCCTCATCAAAACTTAAGATTCTAACAATTTTCACTTCTTTAGGCATTACCGGTTTGAAAAAGACAAGTGTTATTTTACAACTAGTCGATCGCACACTTTGATATCCACAAGGTATTCTTGAGGATAAACTTGTTAAGGTTAAAGACTTAGTTTTTACCACCGATTTTTATGTTCTTGACACTGCTAGCGAGCCATGTGAATCGACTATCATTCTTGGTAGGCCTTTCATGCTGACCACCGGGTCGGTAATTGATATGAAAAATGGTTTGATCACAATGGAGGTGGGAGAACATAACATTAGCTTTAACATGTATGAAGCAATGCGCCACCCTCATGAGGATTATTCTCTTATGGACTTGAATGTGATTGACATTACTATGGAAGATGCCATTGAGGAGCATGAGTTAAGCTTGCATTCGTATGATTACATGTCTGATCTTGAAACTTATGACACTTATTTTTCTTCCCTACCCTCTGTTCATTCTTTTTCTTCCTTAGGTGATGACGTGTATGACCTTGACTCACATGTAGTTGATTGTCTACTTTCTGTCCCTTTGGATTTTTCTTTGATGGATAATGATAATGCTAATTTGGATATGAGCTCCACTAACCTTTCTCTAATGAGTGACGACATTTCTTTGGAAGATGGTAGTTTTCTCAATGTTGCAGGTCATAAGTTGGTTGAAGAATGTGAATTTGAGGTTGGAAGCCATGAGTTGGCCGATTTAAGCTCAAAGGGTGTTGTGGATGACATTTCCCAAAGGCAAGTCACTGCAATAGATCAACCAAGTATTGATTCGTCTCTTGGGAAGACAAATGCAAAAGTGGTAGAGTCCAAAGCCCAAAACTTCCAGAATTGATGTTTGCTCGTCGTGGCCCCGCCACGACGAGAAGGACGAATCAGCAACGCGCTGTTACAAATTCTAGGGTTCCTAAGAGGTTATAAATTGTTCCTAACCCCCAAAAATCACTCCTATAAGCCTCCAAACACGAAAATACTTCAGTTCTCTTAGGGTTCCATCATCTACCATCATTCCCACTCAAATTTCCACCAATTCCATCCATCTCCACCTCCATTCTTCTTGATTTTTAGCATCACCTCCCTTCCTTCTTCCAGTTCCACCATATTTCTTCTCCATTCTTCTTCATTCATGGAGGCTATCATCATGGGTCTTCTTGGGCATGAATTTGAACACATGAGTGGCTAGAATATTGGTGCTTTGGCGATGCTATATGATTTTTAGTGGTTGCTAGATTGTGTAGCTTAATTTATCCAATTGAATGTTGTGCTTGCACATTCTTGAGAGGAATCAGTTTTCAAAACTTAAGTTCCAACACACACTAAGTGGAGCTTAGCACTAACCCTAAGTAATGGCTAAGAAAGTTGTTACTTGATTAGTCATTAATTAGGGCTAGGGGACCCCTGGTGGTTTCTTGGGGATCTTTCAATTATACTTGGTGAATATTTTAACTTTCAATATCAATTTAATGAAGCGTGAGAGCCACTGTAACACTACCAAAGCTCATTTTATAAATTTCCCTTAAGTCCAACTTGTGAATGGCAAAATGCAGAAGAGGGGGTGAATTGTGCTTTTCAAAATTAAACTGTAAACTCAAAGACAATCCTTTATACTGGTTCGGCCAAACACTGCCTACGTCCAGTTCTCCAACTCCTCTTTGGGTTCCAATATATCACAGGTTTTACAACACGGGTTCACCTGCCAACCTTTACAAAACAGAGCTTTAGACTTCCTCTAAACGCTCCCCCTTACAAGTTGTAAGAATACAACCCTGTTCTAAAGTCCCGGACTTTAGAACAACTTCAAACAGTAGAGGATTTCAATAAATGAGTTCACTTAAAGAACAAATTTTGATAAACACTAAAGTACAAATAATCTCACTAAGAGTAATAAAAACTTTAAGCTTTAGAAAGTAAAGAGTAGGTGAAAGTAATGGCTGTTCGTAATTTTTTGTTCTCTACTTCATAAATGCTCAAGTCTTGGTTTTTATATCTCTTCACAGCTTTGCCTTTTCCTTTAGCTCCAAGAGGCCGTTTGAATGTATTCGTTGAGAGCTCTTAGCCGTTGGCAATAAATGTTGTTCTTCATCTAGGTCAACTTTCTTCTCTTGCTTCCACTACTAAAAAAATAGTATCTACGTCCCTATTTTACGTCTCTTTTTTAAATATGAGATGTAGAAAAAAGGCAGTGGCAAAACTGTAAATATTTACAATATTTTCAACGTCTCTTTTTAATTATGAGACATTGATTCTCTTTCAAAAAACGCGCCAAGTACAAAATTACAAAAATAAAGGCGGGATGTTTGTAGAAAACAAAAAAACAAACACGGGATTTGATTTTCCACGTCTCACAAAAAATTATGAGACTTGGAAAATAGTATCTACGTCTCATAAAATATATGAGACGTAGATACTTTTTTTTATTTGTTTTAATGAGAATCCACGTCTCAAAACTTTTGTGAGACGTGGATTAAAAAGTATTTACATCTCATAAAAGTTGTGAGATGTAGATAATTTTTTTTAAGTTTTTTAATGAGTATCCACGTCTCATAAAAGTTATGAGACGTGGATACTTTTTTTTTATTTTTTTTAAATAAGTATTCACGTCTCATAATCGGATATGAGACGTAGAAACAACAATCCACGTCTCATAACTTTTTATGAGACGTGGATACTTTTTTTTATTTTTATTTTTTAAATAAGTATTCACGTCTCATAATCGGATATGGGACGTAGAAACAACAATCCACGTCTCATAAAAAGTTATGAGACGTGGATTCTCAATAAAAAATAAAAAAAACCCTCCCCCTCGGCCCCATTCTCTAGCTTCCCTTCTCCCTCTCTGCTTCAAACCTCTCTGGTTCCCTTAAGTTTCCGTAGCTTCGTTTGCTTTCCTCTCTACTTCAGGTCTTCATCGGCATTAAAGGGTGCAAAATTGCAAGATCGGATTCGACTTTGGGTAAGCATCTTCTACCCTCAATTTCTTCTATTATCGCCGTTCTTTGTTCCATTATCGCCATCAATGTGGTGGAGGACAAGGGAGGGTTTGAAGTCAGCGATCTAGATGAGACGCATGCCACTCTTGTTCTAACTTATGTTAAGAACAACGTCGAAGACGCCTTCCTCCAGTCGACGATCAATTGGGCCTTGCTATGATCCTTCCAATATCTTGAACACCGCTTATAGTATGCTTTTAACGACTATTTCCTCAAGTACGGCTTATCCGATGATAGCTGTAACTTCGACAATAATGACGCCGTTACTTGCCGTAACCCTAGTCTGTGGGCCTCTCTTTTCCTTTCTTTTTCATTTCTTGTATTGTTGCTGTATTTTCCAAAATTTTCAGAGATCTGAAGGTGAGGCTTTAATCTAAAGTTCTGAGGTTTCTATTTTCAGCTGAAATTTGATCGATATGCTTATTCATGTGGATCTCATTCTTTTGAATTTCAGGTCATGGTAACTACAAATTCCCGTCTAGGTAACTGAGATGTAATTTTAACATTTGATTTTTTTCAGTGTAGCATGGATTTGACAAGGTGCATTCTGGTTAATGCAATACGGAATTCTACGTTTTGAAAGTTTTTACCATTTTGTATTTCAGTTTGAAAGCAGCAACGACAAGCAATGGAAGCTTTTCTGGTTCTACTTCTTATGAGCATTTGCAAGTCCCTTGTTCCTGGTGGTGTTGTCGGTGGAGTGTAAGTTTTATTCCCCTTCAATGTAATCTTTTGGTTTTGAGGATTAAGAGTGATTCATGAGGGAATCATATGTATGTTTTTACCATTGTGAAGTATTAATGCTTCCAGTTTGTTTTGTTGTTCAGCTTCTTTATGGAAGCTTCACAATGTATTCCCTACATGTCTTTGTTGAGAGGAATTTTCTTAGTTTGGTTCCCTACAACCTGCTTGCTTGATCAAGCATTGTCAAGTGAGGTTAGTTCTTCTCTTTGCTAAAAACTTTTTCCACTGTTATTCTGATAGGAGTGTACTGGTGGTGCTTGAAGCCCGATTTTAGATTAATTAAATACTGACATTTGATTTTGGTTAACTATTGGTAATCTTGTATGGATCATTTGTGTGATGGTTTCCGGTTCTCTTCCACAGATATAGAGAAAACAGTAGAAGTCATATGTACTGTAATGTATGGTTTATAATGAAAGTGGCAATCGCACAAGAGGGGGGGTGAATTGTGCTATTAAAAAAAATTACAAAGGAATTAATACAACACAAAATTTATACTGGTTCGGCCAACACTGCCTACGTCCAGTTCTCCAACACTCTGTTGGGTTCCACTAACCACAGGTTTTACGAGCACAGATTCACCTTTCAACCTTTACAGAGTTTTAGAATCTCTAAACACTCCCCCTTACTACCTGTAAGGCAATATCCCTGTTCTAAAGCACCAAGCTTTCAGAACAACCTCAAACAGTAGAGGATTTCAATAAATATGTTCACTTAATGAACTGATTTTGATAAACACTTAAGTACAGATGAAATCTTTAAAATAATAAATACAGAGCAATGAATGAGTTTCTCAGATATTCTCGTTTTTCATCTCTACTCAATAAATGCTTGAGTTCTGTATTTATATCTTCTCAGATTTTTGCCCTAACAATCAATCTTCAAGAAGCCGTTTGAATTTAGTCGTTGGGAGCTCATAGTCGTTGGCATTTATTGCAGCTTCTTTATCGGGCTTAACTCTCTGTTCTAGCTTCAACTACTTCTTGCATAGGGTGAGCTAAGAGAGAGACAGACTCAGCGCTCTGAGCATCCGTACAATTAGTACTTTCTGGCAGCTTTCTATTAGCGCTAGCGTGAACTGCTATCGCTAATCTCATAGAGTGTGTTCTGCACTTAAACTGTTAGCTAACCAAATAGTCATATATTGCACAGAAGTTACTATCGCAAGCTTAATCCATTAGTTCAATGAGATAAAGACAATATATGGAATTTCAGAGCTTTTCATATTATCGATAGCATATTCTCTTGAATTAGAAAGCATTACATCAGCATAGATTATTTCTATCGATTGGAAATTCATTATCGCTATTATCCTTCAGGATACTATCATCTAAGCATTCAGAGGTATTTCCAGGTATCCTATTATCGATAGACAATCATGCTAGCTCAGACTCTTGCTCTCAAGCACTAGCTATCTGAATGTTTAATATCTGAAGCACTTCTGATATCGATAGCTTAACCTATTATCGCTAGCTAATTTCTTTTGCTCAAGGACTTGGTTTATATTTCTGCTAGCTGAGTTATCAATGAGCTTCTAGCGATAGATTCTTTCTTTAGCGATAGTGACTGACTTAGCGATAGATATTGACTTTGTTATTTCTAAGTCTTCACTTGCTATTCCTTTCTATCAATTAGCTATTTAGATTCACTTAGCGATAGAGATTTTCATTCTTATTGATCTGCTAAGTTATCATTTATTATTAGCGATATTTTTCATGGGACAGTCTTCATCAAAACTTAAGATTCTAACATTCTCCCCCTTTTTGATGATGACAAAACATAAGGAAAAAATACAAGAGCAAGTTCAGAACATAATCATTTATATCAGCATAAGCATTTATCAGAACTTGGATAACAGTAAAGCTTGTACAGATCAGTTATATTCAGAACACATAGTACATCTTGCAGAAAGAAACGCTTAGAACATAATCTATCTATTTATGCATGATGCAAATGAGGGAGGTTTCAGGAAATAGACTTTTGACTCGATCCCCCTAATAATAGTCTTTGCTTGTACCATTTCTCCCCCTTTTTGTCATCATTTGTTGGAGAGAAATGATTTAAAACACCACACCCTGGACGAATGGTACCCCTGATCTGATACTAAGATCAGCAGAATAATCTTGGACAGGAGTCGCTTCGTCTTCCTCAAGAGGTTTTGTCTCCTCAGGCTCTCTGTAAAAGAACAAATCCACCAAAACTCTTTCCCCGGCTAGGGTTTTTCCATGAGCGAGGAGAGCGATTCGAACTTTGAAGGATTTTTCTGAAAGAATTAAATCAAAGAAGACACACTTTTGATGCTGGATACCGGATTTAATGATTTCTTTGGAGAATGACACAGTTTTCTGGGCTTTGAGACACTTGCTAGCGGATTGAGAAGAGGGTTTAGCGCTAGAGTGTTCCTTATCATCACCTATTTTTGGATTCTTGACTCTACCCATTTCTGGGATTAGGGTTTTGAGAGGAGGAAGGCTCGAGATTTCAGAGAGAGGTTAAAGAAATGAAGAGACTCTTCAGGTGAATAATGAATGCACAATACACATGTCCTGCTTTTATAGAGTTCAGAAATTACCAGAAATGATATAATATTCGCTGACGTTTAGCATTCTGAGACTCTTTAGTGATTTGCTATTGCTAGTATGAGCAGCTATCGCTAGCAGGCATGATCCCACGCTGAGTAAGTGACTTTTGGACTTCACTTACTCCTTCCAGGGTTTATCTATCGATAACTGACTTTGCTATCGATAATTCTGTAGGCTAGCGATGGCAATCTCAGCTCAAACTTAGCTTTGTTCTGCATATGATAGCGATAGTATAACTCACTATCGATTGGTCAGTCCTGCAAAAACTTAAGATTTGGCACTCTGATGCCTAAGTCAGCAATAATTCAGATGACTAATCAATAAAACAAATTAAGAATAATAATATTTACAATTCATTTGGATTTACCATTCCTAGCTCTCTTCTAATATAGAGAAATTGATCAGGCTCAAGAGGCTTGGTAAATATATCAGCAAGTTGCAGATGGGTTGAAATAAATTTTATCTTGACATCCTTCTTCTGAATGTGATCTCTGAGGAAGTGATGTCTCACATCTATATGCTTGGTTCTGGAATGTTGAACTGGATTCTTAGCCAAGCTTATTGTGCTGGTGTTGTCACAGAGAATAGTTACTTCTGAGAAGTCCAAACCCATATCTCTTAGATGCTGCCTAAGCCATAAGACTTGAGTACAGCAACTTCCTGCTGCAATGTGTTCTGCCTCTGTGGATGAAAGAGAAACACAAGTTTGCTTCTTGCTCGCCCAAGTGATTAGACAGTTACCGAGAAATTGGCATTGACCACTTGTGCTTTTTCTATCTGATTTATAGCCTGCATGGTCAGAGTCAGAATAGGCAAGAAGGTACTCTTGAGTTCCCTTGGGATACCACAGCCCAAGCTCTTGAGTCCCTTGTAAATAACGCAAAATCCTTTTTACATTTGATAAATGAGATTCTTTGGGATTTGCCTGATATCTAGCACATACACCTACACTAAATTGAATGTCAGGTCTACTAGCAGTTAAATAAAGTAAAGAGCCAATGATTCCTCTATAATGTGACTGATTTACTTCTTTGCCGGGAACATCTGCATCTAATTTGGCAGAGGTACTCATGGGAGTGTCCCCTTCTCTGGATAGATCCATCCCAAATTTGTTGAGAATTTCTTTACAATATTTGGTTTGGGATATGAAGATGCCATCCTTCCTTTGCTTTATTTGTAGTCCCAGGAAGAATGTTAACTCTCCCATCATGGACATTTCAAATTCTCCCTGCATTGTCTTAGCAAAATCCTAACATAGAGTTTCATTAGTTGCACCGAAAATAATGTCATCAACATAAATTTGAATTATAAGCATATGATTATTTTTGTGCATGATGAACAATGTAGTATCTGATTTTCCTCTAGAAAATCCTTTTTCAAGCAGAAAAGTACTAAGTCTCTCATACCAAGCTCTAGGTGCTTGTTTGAGACCATAAAGAGCCTTTTTGAGTTTGAAAACATGGTCAGGCTTAGACTTTTCTTCAAAGCCAGGAGGTTGTTCTACATACACCTCTTCTTTAATATAGCCATTAAGAAAAGCACTCTTAACATCCATTTGATAAAGTTTAAAATTTTTGATGGATGCAAAGGCTAGAAGAATCCTTATTGCTTCAAGTCTTGCAACTGGAGCAAAAGTTTCCTCATAATCAATGCCTTCTTCTTGGTTATATCCTTTTGCAACTAATGTGGCTTTATTTTTCACAATTTGACCAACTTCATCAAGTTTGTTTTTGAAAACCCATTTAGTACCGATAATAGGATGATTTCTGGGCCTTGGTACTAAATCCCAAACTTGATTTCTTTTGAATTGATTAAGTTCTTCCTGCATAGCTATTATCCAGTCATATTCAGCAAGAGCTTCATCAATATGAGTTGGTTCAATTTGAGAAAGAAAGCATGAAAATTCTACTTCATTTTGCAGTTGCCTTCTTGTTTTAACTCCTTTTGAAATTTCTCCAATAATCTGTTCAGGAGGATGATTTTTAAGATGTCTAATAGAAGATTGAGGCTCATCAGTTCCCTCTAGATCATCTTCAGTTTTATCCTGATTATTTTCAATATTGTTTTCAGGATTTGCTATCGATGGCTGAGGTGCTATCGATAGAGGCTGTTTTAAAAACTTTGAAAAATCTTCATCCTCATCAACAGATTGTTGTTTTTCCTGAGGGGTTTCATCAAATACTACATGAACAGATTCTTCAACAGTTTGAGTCCTTTTATTATAAACTCTATATGCTCTACTTCTATTTGAATACCCAATGAAAATGCCAAAAACAGATTTAGGATCGAATTTACCTAAATTTACCTTTCCATTGTTGTGGATGTAGCATTTTGATCCAAAAATCCTCAGGTGACTGATATTAGGCTTCCTTCCCTTGTAGAGCTCATATGGAGTCTTTTCCATCCCCTTTCTGATGTAGGCTCTGTTAGAAATGTAGCAAGCTGTACTCATAGCATCTGCCCAAAATATTTGAGGCACTTGTTTCTCGTTCAGCATGCTTCTAGCCATTTCTGTGAGCACTCTGTTCTTTCTTTCTACAACACCATTTTGTTGAGGAGTCCAAGGGGCAGAGAAGTTGTGGTCAATTCCATTTTCATCACATAGCTCCATGAACTCTTTATTTTCAAATTCTCCTCCATGATCTGTCCTGATGGCTATAATCTTTGAGCTTTTCTCATTCTGCAATTTCTTAGCAAGCACACAAAAAGCATCAAAAGTTTCATGCTTAGAGGAAAGAAACATAGTCCAAGTAAACCTTGAGTAGTCATCCACAACTACAAGAGTGTATGGCTTCCTCCTAGACTTTTCACTCTTGCTGGCCCAACTAGATCCATATGAATTAGTTCCAATGGCCTACTAGTGGAGACTGTCTTCTTGATTTTAAAAGAGGACTTTGTTTGTTTACCTCTTTGACAAGATTGACAAATTAAATCATGCTTTGATTTAAAACTGGGAATTCCCATGACTAGCTCCTTCTTAACCAATTTATCTAGCTGACAAAAATTCACATGAGCTAATCTTTTATGCCATAACCAACCGTTTTCATCATTTGAAATAAAGCAATTTTCTTCAAGCTGTTGGCATAAATCTAGAGTATATAAATTCCCATTTCTATTCCCTTTTATCTTGTACTTCAAATTGGATTTATTTATATCTAAATCATTTTTATCTACAATGAGACATTCATTTGAATCAAAAATTACCCAGTTACCATGGTCTACACTTTGGCTAACACTCAGAAGATTGTGGCAGAGACCATCCACTAGGTAGACATCCTTGACTGGACTTACTTCACCAACTCCAGTGATTTTTCCACTTTGGTTCCCACCAAAGCTAACTTTGGCTCCATCTTTCATCACCAGATTGTTGATTTTGTCTTTGTCTCCAGTCATATGTCTTGAGCATCCACTGTCAATATACCATTTTCCTTTGCTGGATGCTTTCAGACACACCTGCACATACTATACAGATTTAGGTACCCAAACTTTCTTGGGTCCTTTAAGGTCAAACTTGTGCTTTAGGTGTGTAGGGACCTTTGGCACATGAGTTCCTTTAGGAACCCATTTATAAGAGCTACTAACACCATTCTTTTTGTGAATACAAGTTGACTGAGTATGGCCTTTCTTGTTGCAATAATTGCAAAAGCTATATGGTGAAGATTTTCAGAAGATTTCCTAAAGTATTTCAGGTATGACTTCACCTTTGGTTCAATCCATCTTTTTGAAAACTTTTGTTTAGGCTCATAGCCAATACCAGTTCTATCTCTGAAAACTTTTTGACTGCTTAAAATCACATTTAAGGTCTCAGAGCCTTTTGTAAATTTTTCTAAAACATGTGAAAGCTTTTCCTTTTCCTTCAATAATTTTTCACAGTTTAAGCAATTTTCAGAGATTGAAGGAACTGCTATCGATAGAGGCTTAGTTATAGAAGGTGCATCTCTGGGAGCTTGCGATAGCTCCTCTTCAATCGATAGAAAGGAAGAAGAAGTCTTTTGTGAGGAATTTTTTTGAAATTCTTTGTTTTCTCTTCTTAGTCTGACTACTTCTTTAGAAAGTTTTAAGAATTCTATGCACATTTCATCATATGAATTTTGAAGATCAGAATAAGAAGGTTCAGAATCAGATACCTCATAATCGCTTTGCTCTTCTCGAGCAACTAGGCAGAGGTTGGCACATTCCTCGCTATCGCTAGCTTCCTCATCAGAGCTATCACCCCAGATAGATGACACATAGGCCTTTTTCTTCCCATAAGTCTTCTTTTTCTCCTTCTCCTTTAATCTTTGAAGACTGGGACACTGATTGCACCATATTTTTATACACTTTTCATTGATAAAATCATTGGATTATTACATGTTCTTGGGGTAATTGCACCTAATTAGGATGAATTATGACTTTTGCAAACCTTTATTGAAGTTTATACTGATCAAGGGCAATTTTGTCATAATTAACATGATTTATTGATTAACCAATTTTCAAGGACATGTGATTCTACCTTGGGCCTATTTTATTTACAGATCATGGGAGAATTGAAGAAATAGGTTGAAAATGTCAAGAACAAGCTCAAAAAGTGAATCTGTCAAATTTGGAGAAAATTACGAAAATGCCACTCTTGGCCGACCTTTTCTGTCCTTCGCCATGAGCCTCACCGTGAGTAGTCAAGGCGAGGACCAGAAACTTTCTGCCCTTCGCTGTGACCTCCCAAGGCGAGGCTCACGGCGAGGCCCCGAAAACTGAAATTCTGCTGTGCGTTTTAGGGTTTTTTGGGGGAGTATATAAGGTTAAAAACAGACCCTCCTTCAGTTTTTAAGCCTCTCCAGCACGAAATACATATGCTCTCCTAGGGTTTTCATCCTCTTCTCTCATTCTCACTCAAATCTTCATCTTCCCCACTCATTTCCATCTCCATTGTTGCTGATTTTCTGCAACATCACACTTCATCCTTCCATTTCCACCTCATTTCTTCTTCATTATCTTCCATTCATGGAGGCTGTCATCATGGGTCATCTTTGCCACGAATTTGAGGACATGAGAGGCTAGGACTTGGGCCCTTTGGTGGTGTGAAGGTGGCTCGAGCTTCAATGGGCGAAATAGGGGAGTTACTTGTTTTCCCATGCTCTTTTCCTTATGTATTGAGTTTTGTGGTTGCATTTCTCTTGTATATTTGGATTGGAGACATGTTTCTCCTCTTTCATTGTCTTTAAATTGGAATACTTGTGTTGGATATTGAGATATGTTAATTGAATGATGTCTATGTTTGAATCTCCTATTGGGTTTGTGATGCTATATGATTTTTAGTGGTTGCTAGATTGCGTAGCTTATTTATCCAATTGAATGTTGTGGTTGCACATTCTTGAGAGGAATCGATTTTCAAACTTATGTTCCAACACACACTAAGTGGAGCTTAACACTAACCCTAAGTAATGGCTAAGAAAGTGGTTGCTTGATCAGTCATTAATTAGGGCTAGTGGACCCCTAGTGGTTGCTTGGGGATTTTTCAATTAGACTTGGTGCATCTTTTAACTCCCAATATCAATTTTAATGAAGCGTGAGAGCCACCGAAACACTACCAAAGCCCATTTTATAAATTCCCTTAATCCAAACCCTTTTCTCCCTTTTAATCAAAAGAAAATTACAAAAACAAGTAATAGCAATTGTCAATAGTTTTATTTAACGAATTTTCAAAATCAAACCCCCATACCTTTTATTGTTTCAATTACATTTAGTTAGCTCAGGTAGTTTAGAAGGACTCCTCAAGAGAAACGATCCGGGATTGTGCCACTTTACACAATCCTTGGTAATTATTGTGATTTTAACCCCAAGGCGTAAGGAAAAGGTTAAATCAGACACTCAGCTCTGAAGTGACCAGGCTTCTTGCATTCAAAGCATACAGGAGATTTGTCTTTCTGGGAGTCTTTGAAGTTGGGGCCACTCCTCTAAAATCTTTCTCTTCTTCTGAAGAACTTTTTAAATTTTCTTACCATAAGAGCAATATCCTCCTCATCAAGGTCTTCCTCGTCACCATTGTTTTCATTTCTTTCTGAAGCAACAAGAGCAAGTGACTTTTTCTTGGAATTTCCTTGTGCTTCTCTTTGAGCTATCAGGGTAGGCTCATACTCAGCAAGGCTGCCAAACAGGGCAGTGATAGATTTTGTTGATTCTCCTTGCATTTCTTGAATGGCTGTGACTTTCATGAGCCAATCTCCCTTTAGGACTTTCAGAATTTTGTTAACCTGCTCTTTCTCTGTAATCTTTCTCCCTAGAGCAGCGAGATTATTGATGAGCTGAGTAAATCTAATCTCCAAATCCCTTATCTTTTCATCCTCAATCATTTCAAATTTGTGGAACTCTTCCACTAGCATTTCAACTCGCCTATCCTTTACTCCGGATGTCCCTTCATGCGCAATTTGCAGTGCTTCCCACATTTCTTTAGCAGAGTTAAGGTGACTCACTCTAAAGAACTCTGTTTGACTAAGAGCACTCTGAATCATGAGAACTGCTTTGCTATTTAACTCCAGATTGGCAATGTCCTCTTCTGTGTATTCATCCTCAGTCTTTGGGATGCCCATGGGATCTTTAGGAACAATGTCTCCCTCTTCAATGATTTTCCAGAGCTTGTATCCGTTGGCTTTGATATAGATTTTCATTTTAACTTCCAGAACGTATAATGTTTCCCATCAAAGCCAGGAGGCTTATTAATGGAGCTTCCTTCAGGGAGGATGTTTTCAAGCGATTCCATTTAGATCTTTGCTTCTCAGATTCGTTGGAATCTTAATAACAGAGAAGACCTGCTCTGATACCAAGTGAAAGTGGCAATCGGACAAGAGGGGGGGTGAATTGTGCTATTAAAAAAATTACAAAGGAATTAATACAACACAAAATTTATACTGGTTCGGCCAACACTGCCTACGTCCAGTTCTCCAACACTCTGTTGGGTTCCACTAACCACAGGTTTTACGAGCACAGATTCACCTGTCAACCTTTACAGAGTTTTAGAATCTCTAAACACTCCCCCTTACTACCTGTAAGGCAATATCCCTGTTCTAAAGCACCAAGCTTTCAGAACAACCTCAAACAGTAGAGGATTTCAATAAATATGTTCACTTAATGAACTGATTTTGATAAACACTTAAGTACATATGAAATCTTTAAAATAATAAATACAGAGCAATGAATGAGTTTCTAAGATATTCTCGTTTTTCATCTCTACTCAATAAATGCTTGAGTTCTGTATTTATATCTTCTCAGATTTTTGCCCTAACAATCAATCTTCAAGAAGCCGTTTGAATTTAGTCGTTGGGAGCTCATAGTCGTTGGCATTTAATGCAGCTTCTTTATCGGGCTTAACTCTCTGTTCTAGCTTCAACTACTTCTTGCATAGGGTGAGCTAAGAGAGAGACAGACTCAGCGCTCTGAGCATCCGTACAATTAGTACTTTCTGGCAGCTTTCTATTAGCGCTAGCGTGAACTGCTATCGCTAATCTCATAGAGTGTGTCTTGCACTTAAACTGTTAGCTAACCAAATAGTCACATATTGCACAGAAGTTACCATCTCAAGCTTAATCCATTAGCTCAATAAGATAAAGACAATATATGGAATTTCAGAGCTTTTCGTATTATCGATAGCATATTCTCTTGAATTAGAAAGCATTACATCAGCATAGATTATTTCTATCGATTGCAAATTCATTATCGCTATTATCCTTCAGGATACTATCATCTAAGCATTCAGAGGTATTTCCAGGTATCCTATTATCGATAGACAATCATGCTAGCTCAGACTCTTGCTCTCAAGCACTAGCTATCTGAATGTTTAATATCTGAAGCACTTCTGATATCGATAGCTTAACCTATTATCGCTAGCTAATTTCTTTTGCTCAAGGACTTGGTTTATATTTCTGCTAGCTGAGTTATTAATGAGCTTCTAGCGATAGATTCTTTCTTTAGCGATAGTGACTGACTTAGCGATAGATATTGACTTTGTTATTTCTAAGTCTTCACTTGCTATTCCGTTCTATCAATTAGCTATTTAGATTCACTTAGCGATATAGATTTTCATTATTATTGATCTACTAAGTTATCATTTCTTATTAGCGATATTTTTCATGGGATAGTCTTCATCAAAACTTAAGATTCTAACATATAAGACAAACCAAAATTTCTAGAGTCCCTCTTGTTCTTTCTATTTCTAATGTTGTAACGTTTTTAACTTAATTGGTGATTGGGTATCACATTTTACATTCGCTAAAGGGATATCTTGCTTAGTTTGATCTTGATCAAACAATCATTAAACCCATTTTTCTTCTTTTTCTTTTTATGTGTCTAAGTGTGAGTTTTCAAATTTAATTTTGATGCTCATGTTTTGCATTTTCAGATGATGGTCTCTGCAGTTATTATCCTTATATGATCTTTTAACACTTTTAATTTCTTTTTTCAGGTTGAGCTGAATTATCTTGGTGCTCTTGTCCACACTAATCTGGTTAAATTGATTGGTTTGTATTGAAGATGACCAAAGATTATTGGTTTATGAATTTATGCCCAGAGGAAGTTTGGAGAACCATGTCTTTAGAAGTACACCACTAACTCAATTCACTTTCTGTTGCATGTTTACATGTTACTTATTTATATCTGGCTAATACTATGTGATTGCTGCAAAATTTGGGTGTTCTTGACACAAAAGTGTAGTAAAATAAAATTTCAGTTTAGCTATAATCAAATTGAAATTTGATTGAACGGCAGATTGCTTGTTATTGATTCTATTTTTTCTCCCTGGAATGTTGTATCTTTGGCTATTGATTTAGGCTTTCAAGTTCAAATATTGTGAGATGGATTAGTGCTAGAGGTTGCTCCAACATTGGGCACTTTGGTTCTTGCCATTTTAGGGTTTTTGAGAACAGAGAGATTTGGAGAATGAATGCTTGAATGCTTAGAGAGGTTTTGGAGTAGAAGATAAAAATGAGTGTTCGTGAATGAATGCAAATGCAAATGTCCTGACTTTATAGGTTTAGGGTTTAGGGTTTACCATAATGAAGAACATCCGCTATCATTTTGCATTCTGACCTGTTAAGTGACTTGTTGTCGCTAATCAGAGTTGCTATCGCTAGTAGGCATGATCCCACGCTAAGCCAGTGACTTAGATTTATCACTCACTCCTTCCAGCTATCGATGGCTGACTTTGCTATCGATAATGCTTTTGACTAGCGATGGCAATCTTTGCTCAACCTTAGCTTTGCCCTGCATATGCTAGCGATAGTGAACCTCACTATTGATAGGTCAGTCCTGCAAAACTTAAGATTTGGTACTCCGATGCCTAAGTTAGTGATTGATTTATATGGGTAAAATGAAATCAAACCAAGAATAAGTCAGAAATATTTACAACTCATTTGGATCTACCATTCCTAACTCTCTTCTAATGAAGTTAAATTGGTCTGTCCCAAGAGGTTTGGTAAAGATATCAGCAAGTTGCAATTTTGTTGAGATGAATTCCACCTTGACATCTTTCTTCTAAACATGATCTCTTAGAAAGTGATGTCTCACATCAATATGCTTGGTTCTGGAATGATGAATTGGATTCTTGGCCAAGCTTATTGTGCTGGTGTTGTCACAAAGAATAGGCACTTCTGGGAATTCCAAACCCAGATCTCTTAGTTTATCGATTGCTTTCTGTTTGTACTGAGTTCAATCAACAATTGATTGCTCATCGATTATGTCTGCCAATCGATTGTCTTTCTCCCATCGATTTCTCTTCTGTTTGATCACTTTGAAAACTTAAGTCAAACAATCCATGTAAGCAGCAAGTAATCAATTGAGCTGACTGTCAATTAATTGAGACTGGCAATTGATATGTCATCAATTGCTAAGTCAAAATGTTAATTGATTGATGCCGAGAACTATCGATGACTTCTTAACTTAGTTTTAAAAACTTGTTCCCAAATATATTTCTAAGTTAAGACATAATTTTTTTGTAGCCTAAGTCATGTTTGGTTATTATTAAAATTTGAAGTTTAATAGATTGAAGAATGAATGAGATGGAAATGGAAGGAGGAAGGGAAATAATGATGAAACTCAGTAAGAATGGAGGAAAGAGTGGGTGAAAATGGTGAGGATTTGAGTGGAAATAAGGAGGAACAAGAGGAACCCTAGGAGAGCTGGTATATTTCAGACTTTGAGGGATTAAGGAACTGATTTTCGGGGGTTAGTTGCTATTTATTCCCCTTAGAAAACCCTGAAATTTGTGATAGCAAGTTGCTGATTCGGTGTGCTCGCCATGGGCGCCATGGCAAGGAACCTTTTTGCCCCCATTTTCCAATTGTCTTCTTCGCAACTAGACTCTTCAATTAGGCATGTTTCTTCCATGATCTGCAAAATGAAATAGGCTTAAGGTAGCAGCAAAATGTTTTTGAAGATGGGTTAAATAATAAATCAAGCTAATTATGCCAAAATTGCCCTTGATTAGTACAAATTCCAACAAAATGTGCAAAAGATAGAAATTATCCTAATTAGGCACAATTGCCCCAAGAACATGCAATAATACAATAATTTTAACTATGAAAAGTGTATAAAAATGTGGGGCAATTACAAGTATATACAAAATGTATCAATGAGCAAATTACAAAACTACGTAGAAAACATGCCAAAAATAGAAAATCAGTTTCCTGTCAGCTGATCTTTGCCCTTGCCTTGGGAGGCCACAACAAAGTGTGTACAGTTCGTGTGCCATGGTGTGCCATGAAGTGGGGATATAATGAGGTCAAGGAGCACGAAACACTGAAAAATGCAGAGTGTTCAGAACATTGCAAAATTGAGTTAAGGTTGCTGATTTAAACCTTTTTGCCTAAATGCGCCTTGGGGGTTAAAATCAAAATTAATCCAATGATTGCAACATAGGTTGCAACCTCGGGTCGTTTCTCTTCAGGAGTCTTTTAGCCTACCTAAACTAGCTAAATGCAATCAAAACAATAAAAGATATGGGGGTTTCGGTTTGAAAATTCATTTAATAAAACTATTGACAAAAGCAGTTACTTGTTTTTGGTATTTTAGATTAATGAGTGAAAAGAGTTTGGATTAAGGGAAATTGATAAAATGGGCTTTGGTAGTGCTACGGTGGCTCTCACGCTTCATTAAATTGATATCGGGAGTTAAAGATTCACCAAGTCTAATTGAAAAATCCCCAAGCAACCACTAGGGGTCCACTAGCCCTAATTAATAACTAATCAAGCAACCACTTTCATAGCTATCACTTAGGGTTAGTGTTAAGCTCCACTTGGTGTGTGTTGGAACATGAGTTTTGAAAACTGATTTCTCTCAAGAATGTGTAACCACAGCATTCAATTGGAAAAATTAAGCTACACAATCTAGCAACCACTAAAAATCATATAGCATTCATAAATCCAATAGGAAATTTAAACATACATACCATTCAATTAACATAACTCAATATCCAACACAAATATTCCAATTCATAAATGACTAAGAAAGGAAATCATGTCTCAAATCCAAATATACAAAGAGAAATGCAACCACAAGACTCAAGACATAAGGAAAAGAGCATGAGAAAACAAATAACTCCCCTGTTTTGCCCATTGAAGCTCGAGCCACCTTCACACCACCTAAGAGCCCAAGTTCTAGCCTCTCATGTCTTCAAATTTGAGCCAAAGATAGCCCATGACCACAGCCTCCATGGATGAAGAAAGTAGAAGAAGAAGTATGGTGGGAATGCAAGGTGGAAAGATGAAGAACAAGAAAATCAGCAAGAATGGAGGTGAGATTGAGTGAGAAGATGAAGATTTGAGTGAGGAATGAAGGGAATGAGTGAAACCCTAGTAGAGGAGGTGTATTTCGTGCATGGGAGGCTTAGTTATTGAAGGTGGGGGTGTTTGGATCTATTTATACTGCTCCAAAACCCTAAAAATCACGTCAAAATTTTTGCTGATATCGGGGGCTCGCCGTGGCGAAGCCGCGGCGAGCAGGCATCTATTCTGGAACTTTTGGCCTCTGAGTTCGCCGTGATCTCGCAGCGGCGAGGGACAAGAGCTTCTGGTTCTTCCTTCACTTTCTTCTTCTGCTCCGTCCAGAATTCTTTGCTGCAACTTGGTTCCTTAATTTGGGTATTTTCTTCTATGACCTGCATATAAAATGGACCTAAGGTAGCATCAGAATGTTCTTGAAAATGGGTTAAACAATAAATCATACTAATGATGCCCAAATTGCCCATGACTAGAACAAATTCCAACAAAGTGTGCAAAAGTCATAAATGAACCTAATTAAGTGCAATTACCCCAAGAACATGCAATAATCTAATGATTTTATCAATGAAAAATGTATAAAAATATGGTGCAATCATTTCCCCCACACTTAGACCTTTGTAATCCTGGACAAAGGGTACAATGCAAAGAAGAATGGTTTTAACCAAATAATAATCTCAAGCTAGCACGAATCATGATCAAGAATATGCAAAGGGAAATTGGCAAAGTAATTGGATAAGCAACGGCAAAGAGGACTCTTAAGATAATAGTGTTTCACTCTCCTTACCTTATGTGGGGTTTTTCACACTCAACTTGCTCAAACAACAATTTTCCATAAGCTTGTAACTACTCTAATATCTCCACTCATGCATAATCATGTATGAATCAAAAGGACTTGTAGGGTTGAAATGATGGAAAAAGCAAGATGCACAAACAAATAGATAAAAAAAGGAAATATAAATAAGAAATCGAAAATGTAATTAAAATGTTAAATATATTGTATTGTAATAAATTGTTAATTGTTAATTGCATGTTATGGAGAGGAAAGGTTGAAATGCAATTTAATGTTACTATTAGGGCACATAGCATATGATAGCATGATTTCAACAATAATGATGCCACATCAAGAAATGCCTTATTCTTCAAACCTTCTTTCTTCTTCTTCTTTTTTTTTATGCACACTTTTCTATTTGATTTTTCTTTCTAATATATGCATGGCATTAATACAAAAGTGGCTCAAACTCAATGCTTCATCACAAAATTCACATTAATGCATTACAACCAAGGAATGGTTCGAAGTGGGTGAACAATGGAAAATGTCATGTTATGGATTTGTGTTTGGGAAAATGAGGTGATGAAATGAATGCCTAAATCATCTTCATGCATGAATGCAATTTAGCTTTGACAAAGAGTAGAGACAAGTTCTAGAAATTGAATGGTCAAGCAAGTATACACTCTTGAAATGAAAATTAGGCCCAAAAATCTCACAACAAGGTTAACCTCAATTGCTAATTGAACATCCAATTGCAAGGCCAATTAACACAATGCATATGCTTGAAAATAACTCATCACTAGCTCTTGAAAATTGAAAGGCTAAACTGCATAATTCTTTGAATTCTTCCCATTGCTCATGAAGCTTATTGGTCAAAAGGTTAAGGTCCATTCTTACTCCATGGTTTTCAAAAATTGTTGCCACACTAGGTTTTCACAAAACAAGTTAAAAAAATGGATAGAAAATGCAACTAGGTCCTCTATTGCAATGAATGCGACCCTACATCACAATGAAAGACTAAGGAGCAAAATTTACCTTGGTTTTGAAAATTTTTTTGACAAAAAGTTCCTCTAATGTGGCATAATAGCATAATATGATAAAATCAATAGATCAAGCAGAAAGACTACCTAGTCCCCTCCCCCACACTTGAAATTTACATTGTCCACAATGTTGAAAATTACCAAACGACCAATTGACTTATCCCTGGTGAAGAGGAAAGTTGCGAAGTCCAATCGTAAGATTGGGGCACAACACGTCCCTACACATAATGAGAGAGAAGAAGAGACAAGTGCAATCGATAGTAGGCATGTTGAAAAACGCAAATCACAGGACAAACGTATATCACAAGTGAAAATGACAGAAAGTTTCAATGGTATAGGGTAATTTATTGAATGAAAAAAAAATCCTAATTCCTACTTGCTACTAGGATGCTCCCTCCCCCACACTTGTTCAATGCAATGACAATCAAATATCAACCAGCCAGTCCAGAATGCATAAAAATAAACAAGATAAGGAGAATAAGCAACCTGGCCTCAAAGAGGCTTTGCAACTGGTCCATGGTAGAGTTTGAGGAGATGCCCATTTGACACAAATTCTTTCCCGGTGTCCTCTTCAATGAGCTCCACCATCCCATACTTGTTGACCTTTGTTACTTTGTACGGCCCAAACCAATTTGATGTGAGCTTCCTATGACCATGGCGGAAGTGGGCTTGGTACATAAGAACTTGGTCTCCAACTTTGAAGCTGCGGTTGAAGATCTTGCCATCATGGATCAACTTGGTCTTTTCCTTGTAGAGCCTTGAGCTCTCATATGCCTGAAGGCGCAGTTCATCAAGCTCTTGCAATTGAAGGCATCTTTCATTTCTGACATCATCCAACTCCATATTGCATAATTTGACGGCCCAATAGGACTTGTGCTCCAACTCAACCGGCAAATGACAAGCTTTACCAAAAACCAACCGGTATGGAGACATGCCTAAGGGTGTCTTGAATGTTGTCCTGTATGCCCATAATGCATCTTCAAGTCGATCACTCCAATCTTTTCTTGATGGCTTCACAATTTTCTCAAGAATGTGTTTTATATCCCTGTTGGACACCTCTACTTGGCCATTTGTTTGGGGATGGTATGGGCTAGACATTCTGTGGGAAATCCCATACTTAGCAAGCAAGTTATCAAGAAGCTTGTTGCAAAAGTGGGTTCCTCGATCACTTATGAGACCTCTTATTACTCCAAATCTACTAAAGATGTTAGACTTGAGAAACTTGGAGACCGTGGGTGCATCGTCTTTTCGGGTCGGGATAGCTTCTACCCACCTAGAGACATAGTCTACGGCAAGTAGGATATAAGTGAAACCGGAAGAAGGTGGGAAAGGTCCCATAAAGTCTATCCCCCAAATATAAAAAATCTCACAAACTAGGATGGGTTGTTGGGGCATCTCATTTCTTTTTGTCACACTCCCCCCAAATTTTTGGCACTTATCATAGGATTTACAAAAGGAATAGGCATCTTTGAAAAGTGTAGGCCAATAAAATCCAGCGTCTAAGACCCTCCTAGCGATTTTCCTAGAACTATAGTGACTAGCACAAACCATCGAGTGGCAAGCAGAAAGGATGTCTAGGGACTCGGATTCCGATATGCATCTCCGGATTACTTGATCATTGCACAGTCTCCATAGGTGTGGTTCATCCCAAACATAGTGTTGGGCCTCTCTCTTTAATTTTTGCACCTGAAAAGAAGACATGTCATCCGGGGTGAGGGCACAAACAAGATAATTAACTAAACAAGCATACCAAGGCACCTCAACATCAACTGCACACAAAGAGGAATCCGGAAAATTATCACAAGTTAAGTCAGAAAGATTTACTCCCCTAGTGTTTTCTGGGAGTCTACTCAAGTGGTCGGCTACCAAGTTGGCATTGCTGGCGCGATCCTTGATGTGCAAATCAAACTCTTGTAGCAAAAGTGTCCACCGAAGAAGTCTTGGCTTGGAGTATGGCTTTATAAATAGAAACTTTATAGCTGCATGGTCAGTATAAATGACAACCACAGAATGTAGCAAGTATTGTCTAAACTTATCCAATGCAAAGACTATGGCAAAAAGTTCTTTTTCAGCGGTGGTATAATTCCTTTGTGCACAGTCCAAAGTCTTAGATGCATATGCTATAACATGTGGTGCCTTGTTGCTCCTTTGACCTAGCATGGCGTCAACCGCATAGTTGGAAGCATCACATGCTAGTTCAAAGGGCAATGACCAATTGGGAGCAAGAAGAATAAGAGGCTCCAAAAGAGTTTTCTTTAATGTTTCAAAAGCCATTTTGTACTCATCATCAAAAACAAATTCGACATCTTTTTGCAGCAAATGAGAAAGAGGCAATGCAATTTGGGATAAACCCTTGATGAAACGTCGGTATAAGCCTACATGTCCCAAGAAAGAGCGGAGCTCTTTGATACAAGTGGGATAAGGCAAGGACGCAATCACCTCGGTCTTAGCTTTATCGACCTCAATGCCTCGGCTAGAGACTAGGTGGCCTAGAACTATGCCATGTGTGACCATGAAATGACATTTTTCATAATTAAGGACTAAATTCTTTTCGACACACCTAGCTAGCACTCTCTCTAGACTAAGCAAGCAAACATTAAAAGAATCACCAAAAATAGTGAAGTCATCCATGAAAACTTCCAAGCAATGATCAAGCATATCAGAAAAGATGCTCATCAAGCAACGTTGGAAGGTGCTCGGCGCATTGCATAAACCAAAGGGCATGCGCCTATAGGCAAAAGTACCGAATGGACAAGTGAAAGTGGTCTTTTCCTGGTCCTCGGGTGCTATAGGAATTTGAAAGTACCCCGAATAACCATCGAGAAAACAGTAATGGCTTCTTCCCGCAAGCCGTTCCAACATTTGATCAATAAATAGAAGCGGGAAGTGGTCTTTTCAGGTGGCATCATTCAACTTCCTATAGTCAATACATACACGCCAACTATTTTGCACCCTTGTTGAAATGAGCTCATTATTTTCATTTTTCAAAATAGAGATTCCAGACTTCTTAGGCACCACTTGGACCGGTGAAACCCACTCACTATCTGAGATCGGATATATGATGCCGGCGCTTAGGAGTTTTGTGACCTCCTTTTTGACCACATCCAAAATAAGGGGGTTAAGCCGCCTTTGAGGATGCCTAAGAGGCCTAGAATCCTCTTTAAGTAAAATCCGATGGGTACAAATAGCGGGGTTCATACCCGGAATATCAGCCAATGTCCAACCCAAAGCCTTGCTATATTTTTTCAAAACATCAAGCAATTTGACCTCCTCAATTGCACTCAAGGTATTAGAAATAATAACCGGCAATTTGTCATTGGGGGCAAGAAAAGCATATTTAAGATTGCTTAGCAAAGGCTTTTAGTCCAAAGTGGGTGGTTCCAAAATAGAGTGAATAAGAGTAGGAAGAGTTAAAGTAAAAGAAGAACTCCCCTTTGTAGACCCAATTGGAAAAGGTGGACTAGGTTCACTAGACTCTATCACTTGTGCATTAGTCTTCCCAAGAGCCGAATCAACACTTGGGGAAATACCATCCACAACACCTATATCACAACTTGTAACAAGATCATTCAAATATCTAAGTGTGTGGGAAGAAATCCTAGGTCTAGGATTAAAATCAATGGAAGAGGGTTTAGAAGGTGGCCCTTTTACCACATGGTGATCCGGTCCAAAGAAGGTCAAGTGTGATGTGGCTTTGGTTGGGGTGAGGGCTATACCCTTTGAGCTCAAATCGGCCAACTCTTGGCTTCCAACCTCAAATTCACATTCTTTTATGACTTGAAACATTAAGAAAACTACCATCCTCCAAAGAAATGTCATCACTCATCAAGGAAATGTTAGTGGAGCTCATATCCAGATTAGCATTATCATTATCAATCAAAGAAAAATCCAAAGGGACAGAAGTAGACAATCAACTACAAGTGAGTCAAGGTCATACACGTCATCACCTAAGGAAGAAAAAGAATGAACAGAGGGTAGAGAAGAAAAATAAGAGTCATAAGCTTCAAGATCAGATATGTAATCATATGAATGCAAGCTTAATTCATGATCGTCAATGGCATCTTCCACAGCAATGTCAATCACACTCACATCTAGAAGAGTATAGTCCTCATGGGGATGTCGCATTGCTTCATACATGTTAAAGCTAATTTTGTGTTCTCCCACCTCCATTGTTTTCAAACCATTTTTCATATCAATTACCGATCCGGTGGTCTGCATGAAAGGGCTACCAAGAATGATAGTCGATTCACATGGCTCGCTAGCGGTGTCAAGAACATAGAAATCAGCGGGAAAAACTAAGTCTTTAACCTTAACAAGTATATCCTCAATAGTGCCTTGTGGATATCGGAGTGTGCGATCGGCCAATTGTAAAATCACACTTGTCTTTTTCAAATCGGTAATGCCTAAAGAAGTGAAAATCGCACTAGGCATCACATTAATGGCCGCTCCTAAATCCAACAATGCATTAGTCATCGTCAAGTTCCCTATCGTGCAAGGGATCATAAATGATCCAGGGTCTTTGAACTTGACCGGCAACTGAGGCTTGAACAAAGCTGACACACTAGGATTCAATTGAATCCTCTCATTTGGTTTAAACTTCCTTTTATTGGTGCACAATTCTTTCAAGAATTTACAATAACTAGGCATAGATTTCACAAGTTGAAAGAAAGGCACATTCACATGCAATTTGCTAAAAAGTTCAAGCATTTCATTTTCAACAACCTCATCATGTTTCTTTTTGCTTCTAAAAAGGGAGTTGAGAGATAGTTACCTCCTTGGCCGGAGGTTTGGCCAAGGTATCTTGTGTGCTACACTCTCCTTTTTCATTAATGCTCAACTGCTTTGTGAGCTTTTTCTTCTCTTGAGGTTATGCCATAGGGTCCTCCACCACTTTCTCTTTTTGAGTAAATGCCCTCCTTTCTTGAAGTTCTCTCTCCTTAGCACATTCGGATTGCACAAACTTCATTGGGCTCAATGGTGGGCTCCATGTAGGGCTTTCCACTTCGATTACCTCATCCATCGGTTCATCATCTTCTTCATCACTACTTGCAAAGTGAACCCTCTTCTTGAGTGGGATGGGATTGAGTGATTTTCCACTCCTCAAATTAATGGCATTCAAGGACTTAGGGTTGATGACCGTGTTGGATGGAGTTGGGCCACTTGTCTTGGCTTGAAGCTCATTGAAAGAGTTGGAGAGCTTCATAACATAGTCCTCCAAATTGGCACTCTTAGTCTCCTATTGGTTCATACGGTTGTCCACCTTCTCAAATCTCGACTCTATACATTGTTTCGTTTCATTTTCCTTAGAGTCAATGAGACCTTCCACATGGCGGAATCCCATAGTGATAGACTTGTTCAACTCGTCAAAGTCATTAGTGGTTCTCTCTCTTCTCACGGGAGCTAGTGCTTGGGAAGACTCCCCTTAGAATTGTCTCGGAGGATTGCCATCTTGGCACCAACTAAACTTAGGATTTTGTCTCCACCCCTCATTGTATGTATTAGAATAGGGGTCCCATCTTGGATTGTTCCCTTGCCTTTGTTGGAACATTGCATTACATTCTTCCGGCTTTGAGGGGAAATTGCTTGAGAGGTGCATAGGAGATGCACAATAATCACAAGAGGGAGCCACCAACTCATTTCCTCTTGGACTTTGTGGGGAATGTGGACGAGAGATTTTGTCCAATCTAGAATGGATCGCTTTGAATTCGGCCTCAAACCTCTCCAATTGAGGAATGTGAAGAGAGGTAGATTCAACCCTTTGAAGATTGCGGATTGACCTTCTTGAACCATGTTTCTCCTTGGCCGATGCAAGCTTTCGAACTAAAGGCCATGCTTCTTCCGGTGTATAGTCAATGAAGGATCCACCGGCGGCCGCATCCAACTTATCTTGGTCTCTTTCTGTCAAACCATCATAAAAGGTGTGGGCTAACTGCTCATCCGGAATCTGATGATGTGGACACCTCTTCAAAAGGTCTTCGAACCTTGTCCAATAATCAAAGAGAGACTCATCCGGCTCTTGCATGATGGAGTTGATTTCTTTTCTCCTAAACTAGCTAAATGCAATCAAAACAATAAAAGATATGGGGGTTTCGGTTTGAAAATTCATTTAATAAAACTATTGACAAAAGCAGTTACTTGTTTTTGGTATTTTAGATTAATGAGTGAAAAGAGTTTGGATTAAGGGAAATTGATAAAATGGGCTTTGGTAGTGCTACGGTGGCTCTCACGCTTCATTAAATTGATATCGGGAGTTAAAGATTCACCAAGTCTAATTGAAAAATCCCCAAGCAACCACTAGGGGTCCACTAGCCCTAATTAATAACTAATCAAGCAACCACTTTCATAGCTATCACTTAGGGTTAGTGTTAAGCTCCACTTGGTGTGTGTTGGAACATGAGTTTTGAAAACTGATTTCTCTCAAGAATGTGTAACCACAGCATTCAATTGGAAAAATTAAGCTACACAATCTAGCAACCACTAAAAATCATATAGCATTCATAAATCCAATAGGAAATTTAAACATACATACCATTCAATTAACATAACTCAATTTCCAACACAAATATTCCAATTCATAAATGACTAAGAAAGGAAATCATGTCTCAAATCCAAATATACAAAGAGAAATGCAACCACAAGACTCAAGACATAAGGAAAAGAGCATGAGAAAACAAATAACTCCCCTGTTTTGCCCATTGAAGCTCGAGCCACCTTCACACCACCTAAGAGCCCAAGTTCTAGCCTCTCATGTCTTCAAATTTGAGCCAAAGATAGCCCATGACCACAGCCTCCATGGATGAAGAAGGTAGAAGAAGAAGTATGGTGGGAATGCAAGGTGGAAAGATGAAGAACAAGAAAATCAGCAAGAATGGAGGTGAGATTGAGTGAGAAGATGAAGATTTGAGTGAGGAATGAAGGGAATGAGTGAAACCCTAGTAGAGGAGGTGTATTTCATGCATGGGAGGCTTAGTTATTGAAGGTGGGGGTGTTTGGATCTATTTATACTGCTCCAAAACCCTAAAAATCGCGTCAGAAATTTTGCTGATATCGGGGGCTCGCCGTGGCGACGCGGCGAGCAATAGGAGCTTTTGGTTGAATTTGGGTCCGTTCACCATGGGCTCGCCGCGGCGAAGCCATGGCGAGCAGGCATCTATTCTGGAACTTCTTTGCCACGGCGAGGGACAGGAGCTTCTACCTCTTCCTTCACTTTCTTCTTCTGCAACGTCCAGCATTCTTCGCTGCAACTTGGCCCCTTAATTTGGAAATTTTCTTCTATGACCTTCATATAAAATGGACCTAAGGTAGCATCAAAATATTCTTGAAAATGGGTTAAACAATAAATCATACTAATGATGCCCAAATCGCCCTTGACTAGAACGAATTCCAACAAAGTGTGCAAAAGTCAGAAATGAACCTAATTAAGTGCAATTACCCCAAGAACATGCAATAATCTAATGATTTTATCAATGAAAAGTGTATAAAAATATGGTGCAATCACTAGGTTTTTTACAAAAACAAGTTTAAAAGCACTTGAGTTTGCTCGCAACAAGTCTACCATGGCAAATACGACTCTTTACACATAATAGGCAAGTCAAAAACCCAAAACAAGATAAATTTTGAAAATTGATCAAAGTTCACCCAAAAACCACCAATCGAGGGAAATAAAGCAAAGAAACCACAAAGACGCATCTACCCCCACACTTGAACAAAACATTGTCCTCAAAGTTTAAAATGACCAAATATCAATTGACCAAACTCTTGGTGTAGTGAAAAGTATGAAGTCCAATTCTAGATTGGAGCATACACATTGCCTACACAAAGAGGGAGAAAAGTAGAGAATGGTACAATCAACATGAGGTAATGTTTGAGAATCAGAGAGGAACAATGGATGCAAGTATGGTGCAACCATCGCAACAATGCCTAGGGATTTTATTGAATTGTAAAATCTACCTTTTACCTACTAGGTCGTCCCTCTCCCCACACTTGTTCAATACAATACATCAATTCAATCAAGGAACAGGGAAAGGAGAGAGACACTACTACAAAAAACACTTTTCACGTCTCTTTTTTGGGACTTTTCACGTCTCTTTTTGGTTGGATGTGGATAAGGGAGACGTAAAAAGTCGGAACTTTTCACGTCTCTTATTCAAATGTGAGACGTGAAAAGTCGGACTTTCCACGTCTCTTATTCAAATGTGAGACGTGGAAAGTTCCACTTTCCACATCTCTTATTTAAAAGTGAGATGTGAAAAGTGGGACTTTCCACGTCTCTTATTTGAATAACAGATGTGAAAAGTCTTTTTTTGGGAAAAAAATTAATTAGAATGATTGAATCAAATCCAAAAAAATCCCAATTTTTTATCGGAATAATAGAAATACAACACTTTAAATGAAAAAAAATGAACTAATTTTATTATTTATAGCCAAACCAATATTACAAAAATGTTATAATACAGCTTTGATCCTAAAATATGGGAGGGTTAGCAAAAAATAATAAATGAAACAGACCATAACAATTAAAAATCTTAACACAAAAGCTTCCCATTAAGAGTGTCCACAGCTTGAAAAGATCCTCCTCTTTCACTCCTCTATGCATATTAGAATCATATCTGAATCGTATCAGTGTCCATAGCTTGAAAAGATCCTCCTCCTTCATTCCTAAATATGCTCCTCCACGTCATACCAAGTCATAATTTGACAATTATTTTTCATGAGGGCTTGTCTAAAAATTTAAGTATATTAACGAATTTCATCACCTCAATCAACTATTAAGAGCATAAAAGTTGTATTCAGTGTCATTTGAATCATGTTTAATGTGCAATCACAATTATAATTGACAAGTGAATAACCTCATGATTGGAATGAACTGATTTAAGTCATAACCGCATTAGCATAGAAGGAAATTTTCGGTTAATTAGTCACTACAATCACATAGGTCATTTGTGTTAATTACAAACTTCATTTTGGTGTGAGTTTATTGATATCCATACCTAAGATGCTTTACAAAAATCTTCCTTCAAAAACCATGTCTCATCAACCATAATATCAGGATTTAAAGCCTTTTCATTATGCAAAACTGTAGCCATAGAAAATGTTAGAATAACTCGTTTCAAATATAGTGATTTTGCACATGATTTAAGAATGTTAAAAAGGGACTTTCCACGTCTCATAAATTTTATGAGACGTGACAAGTTTTTTTTAAAAAGGGACTTTTCATGTCTCATAAATTTTATGAGACGTGGAAAGTGAACTTTTCCCACATCTCACTTATGTTTGTGAGACGTGAAAAATACTTTCCACGTCTCATAAATTTTATGAGATGTGGAAAGTTTTTTTTAAAAAAAAGGGTATTTTCCACGTCTCACAAATTTTGTGAGAAGTGGAAAGGGACTTTCCACATCTCATAAATTTTATGAGATGTGGAAAGTTTTTTTTTAAAAAGGGTATTTTCCACGTTTCATGTAACACCCCAAATTTTTGAACATAGAAAATAAGGAATTATTTAAAGTTTTGGAATATTATTAGAAATATTAAAAAGTATTAAAAATGAATTTATGATATTTAGGCATTTTTAATAAATTTTAAGGTTATTTTCTCTAAGAAATAAAGAGAAATAATTAGGAGATAAACCTTAATTTGGAGAAAAAGAGATAATAAGGATATATTTAAAGTCTAGGAATGGCATATAGAAATTAAACAGCCTTATAAATAAATTTATGAGGCCAGGTGTATTTTTAATAACTTATAAAGTTTATTTTCTCTATTAATTGAGGAAAAGTAGTTAGAAGATGAATTTAAATAAGGGAATATTTAGAACCCTGAGGTATTGTTTGATATTTAAAAAGTCTTATAAATAAATTTAGAAATTAAAGCATATCTAGAGAAATTATGTTAGGGACAAATTCAGACTTATTTATAAATGCGAATGGTAAATAAAATTACCATTTAAAGGAAAATAGAAAAAGGGAAATAAAAATGACAATATCTGCCCCTAGTTGGAAAATAACTTCAGTAAAAAGAAGGGGCAAAATGGTAAAATATCTAATTAAAATATCTTCTTCCTTTAATTATATGTCCCCACGTGTCCCTTACTGTTTGTATATACTCCCTCTCTTCTTCCACGCATACACACACTTTCACTCACTCCCTCTGATTTCCGTCTTCACTCTCCCTCACTCTCGTGCTCTCTGTTCCCTTTGTTCCTCGCGTCTCTAATCGACGATCAGCGGCGGACGGCGGCCGAAATTGCGACGGGAAGACGGCAGACGTTCCAGGGAAGCTTGGAGTAGCAGTGAGTAAGCCTATTTCCTTCTGATTTCTTCTCTTTCTGGTTCGATTTCGAGCAAGTTGAGGGAGCGATCCGAATTTCTGGTGGGTTCTTAAGGTTTATAAACTCATAGGAATGATGCTTGGGCTGTGTTTTCAATGAGTTGGGAAGCGATTTTGAGTATAGAAGTGTGTTTGGCCGATTTGCTCAAAAAACCCCAAATCGGGTTCCTGTTCATGTCGCCTTCTCTGTCGATTTCGGGTTTAGAACCATGAAAGCACAAATTAAACACGAATTAAGCAAGAGTTAGTTAAGAAATGAAGTTATATGTTGATTTATGCAAATCGATTTCTTGCTCTTTCTCTGTTCTTCGCTGACCCCTATTCTGTTGAATTCCTGTTCCTATTTTGATGCTCCTGTGGTGTCATATGATAAAGGAAAAATATAGTTGTTGTTGATTGTGTTGGTTGATTATTTGTAGAAGGGAAAGTTGTTTGGTTTTTCTCTCCTTTCTTGTTCTGTTCAGCGTCGCTGCTTGCAAGGGGAAAAGAAAATTAATGAACGATGAAGGTTGATGATTATGGTTGTTTGATGATTGTTAATTCTTTTCTTCTTTGCTGCTCTGTTCGTCGAACTCTTGTTCCTGTTTGTCCCCTGTTCTGTTCGGCCAAGTCCATTAAAAGAGAGTGGTTTCTGATGAAATCAGGAATTGATGTTTAATTATTTAGAGTTGATGTTGATTGTTTGGATTAGTGTTTCTCTGCGTCCGATTTCTCTGTTTGGGCCAAATTTCAGTTCCTATTTTGTGATGTTTTATGATGCTTAAATGCTTGTAGGAGAAAAATAGAGTTGTTTGTAATTGCATGTTCAATTTCTGCTAAGGATTGGAATTTTTGAACCCCATCCATTATGCTCTGTTTCTGTTCCTGCTGGTCAACTATCCGGAGGCTTGATTTTCTGGGTTTAAACCTTACATGGGTCAAGACATTAAATTGAGCTTAGATATGATTAAGTCTGGCTTTAAAGGCTGTATGGTTACTGCATGTTGATTTTCTGTTAGATTTTTAGTGGTATGGAATGGGGTATTCTTGCTTAAATCCTTGAGGTTCGGTTTTTATGTTGGAATTGATACTTGGAGAGCATTAGAGCCAAATGAGCAGCAAAATGAATGTTTGTATTTGGAAGTCTTAAAGGTTGAAATTGGAGCTGAAATTTAGCATGTTTTTAGAGGGTACTTGAAAGTTGGATTCAATCGAAGGTGGTGAATTTTAAAGTTCTAGGAAAGCTTTCATGAATTTCTGAGGTTGAGTTCTTATTAATTTGTGGTGGAATGACCAAACATGCCTTGTTAGTTTAGTATTTATAGTTTAGACTCTTCAAAAGATTGGTTAATAATTGCTATTAGGGTAGTTAAGAGTTGGCATTACTCTAGTGCATGAAGCAAGTGATTCAAGGAGCAAGGTACTAGTTATTTATGTTGTGCGATTATGGAAAATAAAGAGGGAAAGAAGATTTATTTGTTTAATGGTTTTCGTAAAATCTGTGGCTTTCCTTAGACGTGATAATTTTCGTATAGACTGACCGATTTATCCAAGCTTATTCCTTTCATGTTGGAGTACTCTAGGGCTTAGGTGGTTAGCTACCCCTTTGCTAGATTAGTTTAGTTATAACTTTAAATGTTATAACGAGAAATTTTATAGGTAAAGCCTTCACTTGTACAGGTTTATAAAATGTATACATGACAATGCATGCGTAAGAATATCAGTGTATGAAAGAAACTGCTATTGGGATTTCCAATCTCACCCTGCTCCCCAAACATTTTCAGTATTGCAGATTGGGAGAAGCTAGCTGGGGAAGAAGTAAGGTAGTATGAAGAAGCAGGAATGCCTACTATGTTTTGTATCCCCATAGATAGCTATTATATTATTACATTAGGAAAAATAAAGTGTAAGGGGTTTTAACTCCCAAAGCGCTATCAGAAAAGGGTAGATACATTAAGTAGATTTGAATTATTTTAATTGTTTTAATAACCATTATTTTATAGCATGTTTTAAATTATTCCAATTTGTCCGAAAAGCCCATTCCAATAAAAGTAAAGTTTGAAAAGAAAAAAGTTTTAAGTTTTTTGTACTTTCTAGCTTCTGGCATTTGTAAAAGTGGTTATAAATCAATGAAAATGCTCTAGTATAATAGTAAAAATTTAGGTGTTACAAAAGTAACGAGTTATCTGAGAGATGAGCACAAATGCCTTGACCAATGTGGTCATCCCGAGAATTCTATCTTATATCCTGTAGTGGGGTGTGTTAATGTAGGTTGTTTTGAGCACTTGAAAGTTCTCATGATCTAATCGTAATTCTTGACCTTCGTAATAACTCAGAGAGTGTTATCTAAGAATCTCGTGATGATTCGAGCCTTGTGCTCTTAAACGATGACTATTGTGGGTAGCTTAAAATTCGTGTAATGCAATCTTAATTTCGTGAATTCTGAGATTGTCATAAATTTCGTTTGTTCAGAGATTATGAGGGTGTTTATTAGAGAAGCTCTGGTTATTTCAGAGAGTAAGGTTGTGCACTTGACTCGTATGTTTCCAAGAGTGCAGGCCAAAAGGTTATGAGAGGTCCTGTGCATAGGACTTATGAGAAGACCTGAATATAGGAAATTCTGGGAAGTTAAAATCCCTTCTGTGAACTTATGACCACTGTGGGTATGGCTTTTAGGCTGGCCATGTTCTTTGATATAATCGAGTTTATTCCTGCTATGTTAACATAAACACATACTTGCGAAACAATGGACCTTAGTAAGGGGCATTGGTATTAACAACCTTTGTAATAACTGAGATGTGTAACATGAAGCGTACTTTGTGATTAATGGGGAAGAAGTAAGGTAGTATGAAGAAGCAGGAATGCCTGCTATGTTTTGTATCACCGTAGATATCTATTATATTATTACATTAGGAAAAATATAGTGTAAGGGGTTTTAACTCCCAAAGCGCTATCAGAAAAGTGTAGATACATTAAGTAGATTTGAATTATTTTAATTGTTTTAATAACCACTATATTTTATAGAAAGTTTTAAATTGTTCCATTTGCCTGAAAAGACCATTCCATTAAAAGTAAAGTTTGAAAAGAACAAGTTTTAAATTTTTCATACTTTCTGGCTTCTGGCATTTGCAAAAGTGGTTATAAATCAATCAAAATGCTCTAGTATAGTAGTAAAAATTTAGGTGTTACAAAAGTAACGAGTTATCTGAGATATGAGCATGAATGCCTTGACCAATGTGGTCATCCCAAGAATGCTATCTTATATCCTGTAGTGGGGTGTGTTAATGTAGGTTGTTTTGAGCATTTGAAGGTTCTCATAATGTAATCGTAATTCTTGACCTCCGTAATCACTCAGAGAGTGTTATCTAAGAGTCTCATGATGATTCGAGCCTTGTGCCCTTATAGGTTGACTGTTGTGGGTAGCTTAAAATTCGTGTAATGCAATCTTAAATTCGTGAATTCTGAGATTGTCATAAATTTCGTTTGTTCATATATTATGAGGATGTTTATTAGAGAAGCTCTGGTTATTTCAGAGAGTAAGGTTGTGCACTTGACTCGTATGTTTCCAAGAGTGCAAGCCAAAAGGTTATGAGAGGTCCTGTGCATAGGACTTATGAGAGGACCTAAATACAGGAAATTCTGGGAAGTTAAAATCCCTTTTGTGAACTTATGACTCCTGTGGGTATGGCTTTTAGGCTGGCCATGTTCTTTGATATAATCGAGTTTATTCCTGCTATGTTAACATAAACACATACTTGCGAAACAATGGACCTTAGTAAGGGGCATTGGTATTAACAACCTTTGTAATAACTGAGATTTGTAACATGAAGCGTACTTTGTGATTAATAGCGAGCCATTAGATATGGCTTATCATGTACTCCCCCATACAATTAGCTTCATGTTCTTAACAAGAAGAAGATATTGACAATATATGGTCTGAGAAAGGAGCGATTACTTTTTGGCATTAGGGAGTATCTTGTGATGTTATGTTTTCTGTCCAGGATCTGCAAAGGTCCAACCAAGTAATTCATGGCATAGGTTGTGTAGGACTTCGTTTTTCTTTTCCTAGCTCTTTGTAAGAGCTCATGGGGTTGTGACTCCTTTTTGTTGAAGTTTGTAGGAACTTGTGCTTATTTGTCCTTTCATTTGCTTTTGAGTTAGAGTCACCAGTCATGGCGTCTGGGAGGTTTAACTCTATGTGTGCCAAAGGTCTCTTGTATAGACCATGGTGAGTATCTATAATTTTGTATTTTGTAATTTTTGAGATTCTTACAAATTATGTTTGTTTTTGTGAGTTTTGAGAGTACTTGTTTACCGAGACTTTTTGGTTTCTTTGTCATTCTTAATGATAAAATCATTCAATTGACTCTTGTATTGCTGCAAATGTTAGTTTGCGAATTGTGCGGCATCCCATGTAAAGGACATTTATTTGAGCCTGTGATATGCGTGACGCCTTAAGTAAAAGACATCTTATGAGTCTGAGAACTGCGTGACGTCCAATGTATAGGATGTTCTTGTGAGTCTAATAATTGCGTGGCGTCTTGTGTTCTTTGATTTCCTGTGAGTCAGTGAATCATGTAATGTCTTGTGTACAGAACATTCTTGTGAATTTATGAAACATGTGACGCCTTTTATATAGGATGTTCTTGTGAATCTATGTGATGTCCTTTGTACAGGGCATCCTTATGAGTCTTAAAAGCATGCCTATGCCTAGCTCAGGGCCTTCAGTCATTGCATTTGGAAATTCTGGATTCATATGCGCTAAGGGTCTCCTGTGAAGACCTTTATGGGCACTAGCGAATTTGTATTATTTGATTAGAAATCTAGAATTTCTGAGACTTGTACAAATTATGTTTAATATGAGAGTTCTGTGCTTACTAAGATTTTTCCGTTGTTTTGTCGTTTTGAGATATGAGACTACTAGATCAATTAATGTATTGCCGTGAGTATTAGTCTGTGAGCTGAGTGACATCCCATTTACAGGACACTCCTGTGAATCTGGGAATTTGATGTGTCTTATATGGTGGCCTTTTATTTTGAGGCGGTTAGAGTCACTTATGTGATGCTAGTGTAAACGAAATTTTGAGAACACATAGCCTTATTGGCGGCAGCGTTAATTCATATGTGTGACAATGTATAACAGCGTTGTTTGAATATGTATGTCGTATGAGAATTTACATGATGGGAAATAGAGTTACGTCAGGTTCTTGTCATAAGACCTGTAAGGTTCCCGTCAAAGGACTTGTTTATAGCCTTGAGTTCCGGACATAATACTGTGAAAAGTTTCTATCATACAGGACCAGCGAGGTTCCTGTCATTAGACTTCTTAGTGAGGTGATGGGTCTCATCGTATCGGAGCTGTAAGGTGCCTGTCATAGGACTTATCAGGGCTGTGACAAATTCCTTCTATGCAGAATCTATACACACTGTGAAAGGTTTCTGTTGTGATGGACCTAGAAGGTCTGTGTCACAGGACCTCTTAGTTCTACGAAATGATTTTGTTTGTTCCAGATTTGTTAGGGCTATGAGCGGTTCATGTTGTTAAACCTGTTAGGTTTGAGAAATGTTCTATTAAAGGTTGTTATTTTACAAGACATGTTAGAGATGAGAAAGGTTCTGGAAAGGTTCCTATTATACAGAACCTATTAGTGCTGAGAAACTTTTTACAAAGTGCAGGACTTGCTAGTGTTGAGAAGGTTTCTGTTTTATAGGACCCGTTAATTCTGAGAAATGTGCCGTGATACAGGATCAAGAGGTTCCTTTGAAACAGGATCTGGAGGTTCTTGTGAAATGTTCCTTTGAGACATAATCTTAAAGTTTCCTATGATATGTTTTTGTGATACAAGATTTGGAACTTCTATAGAATGTTCTGCCGATGAAGGACTTGTGAGGTTCTAGGAAACGTTCATATAATACAAGAACTGTGGGCCTTGTTAAGCGTTACTGTGACACAAGATCTATGAGACTCAATGAAAGGATCCTGGGATACATGATCTGAGTCTCAACAAGAGGATCCTGGGATACAAAATCTGTGAGCTAGAAGTCCCTATTATATAGGATATGTGAACGAAAGGTTTGTGTGATACAGGATCTGTGAATGAGAAATTTCTGTGATACAGGATCTGTGAATGAGATGTTTCTGTGATACAGGATCTCTGAACAAGAAATTTCGATGATATAGGATCTGTGAGTGAAATGTTTCTGTGATATAGGATTTGTGAACAAGAAATTTCTATAATACAGGATCTATGAATAAGATGTTTCTGTGATCTACGAATCAGATGTTTCTATGATATAGGATCTGTGAACGAGAAATTTCTGTGAGACATGATCTGTGAATGAGAAATTTCTATGATACAGGATCTAATTATAGCCTTGTACGTTATATTTTCTAAGTGTCATGTCAAAGAAAACTGAGTTTGAATATAATATTGTTGTAAATATGTCACATGATACAATTGTTTAAAATGCCTTAGTATATATAAGCAGTCTAGCATTTAAATAATAAGAACTTGTACTGTGAAATGCGAATTAACATGCTCTATGTAAAGAATTTGCATAAAGAAATAAAGCATATTTTTTTGCGGGATGATCTAGACATAGTTGGACCATATAGCTTAGAGCATTAGTTTCTTATATGATTATATCTTCTATCATTATGTCTTTCTTCACATTCTTATAAGTATGTTATGAGTTGTCTTATGCATGACTTTTGTTTATCTTTGATTTTTTCTATGAGTCTTCTAAATCTTTTCCAGGAGCATTTTGGATTCTGCTAGGAGCCTTCTGGGTCTTTTCCAAGAGGATCTTTGATTGTACCGGGGAAGTCTTTAATTCTTCCAGGAGCCTTTTGGGTTTTTCCAAGAGCGTCTTAGATTCTATCAGGAGCATTCTGGTTATTAGATTCTAGTATGAGGGGAATACTCCTGTCTGTTAAGAGCACTCCTATGTGATGAGAGCACTCCTGTGATGAGATCACTCCTCTATGACGAAAGCACTCCTATATGATAAGAGTACTCCTATTCATGAGAGTACTCCTGTGCACAAGGACTATTATGCATCACAAATACTCCTTGTTGGGAGAAAATGACTTTTGAAAAAATTTGGTTGTTAAGTCCCCACGGTCGGTGCCAAAATGTCGGGGTCAAAAAATGGTCAAGATGAAATCTAAGATATTTTTATATAGTTTTGATTCTTTGACCTTACAAGAATTAAACAAGGGGTCACCAACAACCATTAATTAAATAAAAGGAAGGAACAGTCTTGGGATGATGAAAATTACAGGGAAATTAGAGGAAATACATTAATTAATTTACAAGAGAGAAATATAGAGAGAATGAGAAGGGAGTTTTATTGGATGAGTGCAAATACAGGAGCGGTGAACCGGGAGTTGAGACTTGGAGCGTGGTGTGGCTGTGATAGGATTATCCTGTGGTGATGACACAGGAATCAGATGTTGGAGTGATAGGAGCCAAGAGGCTTTTTTACAGGAGTGGTCCCTCCTGTGAAAGGGATTTTTTCTTCCTGGATGAAGAACCCAGATCGTTAGAAAGTTGTTAGGGTGATTTTCAGAGATTCTCTGTGTGTTTCAGGATGGATTCCCTCCTCCACAAAGTCTTGATCATCATCTTATATAGAATGCCAAAGTCCTCTAGATGTGGCCGTTAGGCATGTAGGTTATTTCCCTATTTCACGGGTTGGAGTAGTAATAGAGGGAGTAATGGGTAATTAATGATAATTGATGGAGTAACCATTGAAGAATTTGGACCATTAATGCATAGGAAAAGGTAACGGCTGAAGGAGTGGAGAGATCATAGGAGTTTGGTTCCTTAATTTTTGGAACTCCCCTTGACCATGTCATATGATTGCCACGTGACACCTTCTTGGCAGAAAAATTGGTGCTCACAGTAATAATTAAAAAAACAAAAGAGAATGGTTTATAAAATCTCATGTCCTTATTATCTATACAATCAAGTTGTGAAGTAATATAAATTGTACATACTGTTCATCATCTATCAACCTTTTGTCCTGTTGACAATATCAATATGGAACTGTTATCAATGTGTTTTCAGTTAAGTCTCTATTTAATACAAAATTCACTGTTTTCAATTGGTCCATAAATGTTATCACTCATTTTTAATATGAAATTTCAAATTTTGGTTTGTCTTGACCTTTTATCTATGACTTAAATATTATGAAATTGTCATTTTAGCTACCTCTAGCTCCAGCTCCACTACCATTTCCTGAAGGCTATATTCTGCCTCCAACTGCAAAAACTGAAAAAGGACCCCAAGGACTAGAAGCAGGAGCGTCACAAGAACCTCAAGTCAATCCTATAATTGATCAAGGACCTGCAAAGAGGATGAACGTTTGATATACAAGAGGAAAACTACAATTACTATAGAGATTTTGGTGCTAAGACAAGGCTATTATCATTAATTGGAGGCCTTTACTATTCTTTGAAAGGGGAGTTAAATGGTGTTATGGTCCTCACCATGGCATACTGTGTTGATATTATCAGCTAGGTTCACTGTAATTTGATAATATATGTCAGATCTAGACAGTGCATTAATTGATAGTATAAAGAGTCAATCTTGAGTTCTAGATATTTGTGTAAAACCAAGGATGAAATATACCATGTTTGTATTCCCATATGGGTTGTTATTAAAATTAAAAATATTTAAAAAAAAACTCTATCGCGACGTTTTTTCCTATCTTGGCGTTTTCCTTAAAAAAATGACGTGATAGGCTACCCTAACCACGTGTTTTCAAAATGCCGCAAAATCAATCACGGTGCTAGCTATGTGGCATTTTGAAGAAGCCACAATAATATTAAAACAAATGTCGCGATAGTCTTTTTCTGTAGTAATGATATCATAAAAATTATATAAGCAATATATTTATTTGTATTTATATAATATAAGTATTATATTTTTTTGGAGTTGAAATATTCTGGATATATGCATAGATATATATAATTTTACAAATAAGGATAGCACACTCATCATAGCACTACTATCAAAGAATGTGTGCACGATGTTAGAGATTCAAATCATTCCTTAGTCACAAATTCCAACTACTTCGTGATATAAGCAAGTCACTAATATCGACGTGACGGTAGGGATACGTGGCATTGTAGAAATGAGGTGGCAAACACATGTGGCAATGACATGGCAACATGGTGGCCAGCCAGCCAGCGAAGGTTGCTCATGACTGATACTGGCATGTCTGGTGATGGACACTTGACAGTGGCTAGTGTTGTCATCTGACATTCTTTCAATTACTGTTGTTAGAATCTTAAGTTTTGATGAAGACTGATCCATAGAAATCATAAGTGTAAGTTACCTCTAAATTAAACAAGTTAAATCTAATAGGTAACAGATCTCTATCGCTAGAATTAGAGTCTATCGCTAATAGACAAAGAGCAATAGCAAGTGAAGACTTAGAAATAACAAAGTTAATATCTATCGCTAAGTCTGTTACTATCGCTAAGAAAGATTCCATCGCTAGAAGCTCATAGATAACATGGACAAATGAAAGGAAGGACAAATATCAAAAATATAGATCAAAGTCCTTGAGCTAATAGAATAAGCTAGCGATAACAGAAGTGGTTCAGATAATCATTCAGATAGCTAGTGCCTGAGAGCAGATGAGTCAAATGAGCTAACATAGTTGCTAGCGCTAACTCGGTTAGCTATCGATAGAAGGATACCTTAGAGATAATGAGCAATCAAGTAACTAGCGATAATAAAATTAACTATCGATAGAGAATGTTTTGAAAATACCTTAGCTAATATATTGTCTCTATCTTGTTGAGCTAATGAAATACCCTATCGATAATATCCATTGCATGAGTATTTGATTCAGCTAAAGTGCAGGATTCACACTGTCAAGATAGCGATAGCAAATCATGCTAGCGCTAATGAAAAAGCTGGCAAATAAGTACAGTGGCAGGTAGCAGCAGGATAACGTTACTCACAGTGTCTGTCTCTCCTATCTTATCCTCAGCAAAATTCAGTTGAAGCATAAAAAGAAAGAAAAGGTGCTAACGGCTAATTCTCCAAGTCTACAACGGATAGAAAAGTATATCCCCATATATAAAGACTTGAAGATTTCAGAATCGGTGACGTGTGAATATTCTAAGCATTTTTCATGACGAAATGATGCGAGATGAAAACAAGAGGCTCTACACAGAGTATTAGATATATTTAAGTGAGCCTAGAAATGATGAATTAATAGAATTAGAAAAATAGAACTAGAGCTCACATTGTCAGAATTGATAAGCTCTGGAATTATAGTTTCATCATATATTCATTTGTACTTAAGTGTTTATCAAAATCAGTTCATTAAGTGAACGTATTTATTGAAATCCTCTACTGTTTGAGGTTGTTCTGAAAGCTTGTTGCTTTAGAACAGGGATATTACCTTACAGGTAGTAAGGGGGAGTGTTTAGAGGATTCTAAAACTCTATAAAGGTTGGCAGGTGAACCTGTGTTCGTAAAACCTGTGGTAGGCTTCTCTTGTGCCAGGATTAAACAAGAGGATAGCGGAAATCTCAGGTGAAGCCTGAGGACTGGATGTAGGTCTAAGTTGACTGAACCAGGATAAACTCTGTGTGCATTATCTCTTCCTTTAACTCTCTTGGTTTCCAGCATACTAAAACTAATTTCAATGCATTTCATGTTTCGAAATATTCTCTGTGATAAATCTTAAAAAGATTTCAAAGATTGACATCACTTGTATTTTATTTAATCAATCTAAGGTTTTTATTCTGTCACCCAATTCACCCCCCATCTTGGGTGATAGCCAGCACTAACAACTGTAAGATAAATAAATTATTGACTGAATATTTTGTCAAAAAATTGAAGTTATTGTTAGAATAATTAATTTTGATAATAACTAAACATAACTTTGGCATAAAGAAAGGCTAGGTAAAAGATAAGGAATGACTTAGAAGATAGAAAATCCTAAGTAATGCCTAATCGATCAGGTTCAGATTACAAGTTAAGAAACTTAAAGCCTAATCGATCAGGATCAGATCAGGTTCAGATTAGAAGTTAGAGTTGTGGTCGCCCAATCGATCAGAGGCCCTGTGATCGATCAGAGTAGAAAGCCTAATCGATTAGAGAAGTAAGCCTAATCGATCAGAGGAAACAAGATAATCTAAGTCTAATCGATCAGAGAGCACTAATCAATTAGAGTATATTAAGTGATCAATCAGATAAAGCATGTAATCTGAGAATAATCTATCTGCAATTGATTGGACATTCCTAATTGATCAGGGTTCTCCTGTAATCGATCAGGCGAGTAATTTTCTAACTTGATATTTAGTGATGCAGGTTGTGATATATGTGTGATCGATATGTGAACAATTAGAAACCATCCCCTGTGATCGATTGGAGGCTGTGATCGAAGTGGCGATAGGACTTATTCAAAATTCAATGGTTCATACTATGTTAAGCAATGAAGTACAGAAAGTGCACATGCCTATTTCAGGAAGTTAACGTTGGCACGCAAACTCCATTAAAGCCGTTAGACACACCAACCACTTCCAGCAATTAATGAAGAGAGATGAATTAAAGTAAATCAAGCAAAATGGAGCTGAAGCTTTCCTGAATACTATCCCAACACTCCATAATCAGATTAACCTACTCTCTGGACATGCAACGGCTATATTATCACAACGGGCAAATTTCCAGAAGAAAGTATAAAAGCCATTGTAAAGAAGTTGGTTGAGGACATTGATTGCCATATTGAATATCTGTACCTACTGCATTCAATACTCACCAATCTTTAAAAAGTTTATTGATTGATATTCTTCAGTGTGTAACACAATCTGTTCAATAGAGTGAACTAGTATTCTGTATTCACAATCAAGTGAGGATTACTCTTGAGATAATGGGATCTTAAGAGTAGGGTGTAATCTTACAAGTTGTAAGGGGGAGTGATCAGTGAAGAGAGAGAGATTTCTTACTAACACTTGTAAGGGCATTCAAGAGCCTTAGTTAATCTTGAAAGTAATAGTGGAACCCAACTGAAGGTTGGAGAACTGAACATAGGCCAAGATTGGGCTGAACCAGTATAAATATTGTCTCACTTAGTTTTGATTTTTAAAAGCACAATTCAACCCCCTTATGAGCATACCTACCTCTTTCATTTGGTATCAGAGCCAGGTCTTCTCTCCATAATGGCAGGATATGACAATGTACTCCCTGAAGGCAGTTCAATTTCCAAACCACCTGGATTCAATGGTGAACACTACACCTTCTGGAAGATGAAGATGAAAGTCTTTATCAAATCATCCGGATATCAACTGTGGAAGATAGTGGAAGAAGGAGACATCATCCCTATGAAGATAGCAAATGGAGTTCAAGTGCCAAAATTACCACAGGAACTCACAGAAGATGACAAAGAAAATCTGGAACTAAATAGTAGGGCAATCTTGATTCTTTAGAATGCCCTAAGTCAAAAGGAATACTTTAGAGTATGTCATCTGGAGACAACAAAAGAAATGTGGGATGCTCTAGCAATTTCTCATGAAGGAACCAGTGGAGTAAAGACCAGAAGAGTTGAGCAATTGATCTCTGACTTCCACCTATTCAAAATGGAAGAAGGAGAACCAATCAAGGAGCTGAATATCAGGTTCACTCATCTGATAAACAACCTTACTACCCTTGGAAGGAGAATTTCAGAGACAGAACAAGTCTCCAAAATCTTGAAGATTCTGACTCCTGGATGGCAAATGAAGGCTACTGCAATCCAAGAAATGAGAGGAGAATCTTTGAGCTCCATCACGTCCTTATTTTGAAGCCTGGTAAAATATGAATCAACCATCAAGGCTCAAAGAGAACTATATGGAGAAAAGAAGAAAAAGAATCATGCTCTTTCGGCTACTACTAAGGATGATGAGGATGAGGAAGATGAAGAAGAACTGGATGATGATGAGATGGCCTTCATGGTCAGAAAATTTAGGAAATTCTTCAGAAATAGAGGAAGATTTCAGAGAGGTAGCTCAAGTAACACTAGAAGGGACTTCCAGAAAAATGCTCCTGTATGTTATGAATGCAAGAAGCCTGGACATTTTAAATCAGAATGTCCAAGTCTTCAAAGATTTAACGTGAAGGAGAAAAAGAAGGAGAAGTTTCAGGGCAAAAAGAAAGCATATGTTTCTTCTATATGGGGAGATAGCTCAGAAGAAGAAGCCAGTGATGCTGAGGAAGCAGCAAATCTCTGTTTGGTAGCCCAAGAAGAATCATCTGATAGTGAGGTATATCATACTGACGCATCTTATCAAGAACTTCAAGATGCATATAATGATATACATGTTGAATTTGTGAAACTAGCAAAAACAGTTTCTGTTTTGAGAAAGAAAAACAAAGATCTTGAAAAGAAAATTGAGGAATCATATTGCTTGAAATGTAAACAGGTTTTAGAAGAATCACTTTAACAAAAAGAAAATTTTGAATGCACAAATTGTGAAAAACTTTTGAAAGAAAATGAAAAGATTTCTGGAATTTTGAAGAAATTCACTAAGAGCACTGAAACACTTGATATCATGCTGATGAATCAAAAGGCTTATAGAGATAAAACTGGGATAGGCTATGATCCAACTCCAAAATCCCTGAAAACAAAAAATTTTACACTTAAAGAGAAAACCTACTTGAAATTTTTCAGAAAAGCCTCAGAATACTCATCACCGTTCAGTTTCTTTAATTTCTGTAACAAAAAGGGGCATACTGAATCAACCTGCTATCCTAAGAAATATGGAGTATTCGGTTCATACAAATGGGTCCCTAAAGGGACACAACAGCCTAAAGTCCATCAAGATAAAAACCAACATACTAATAATCCCAAATGACCCAAGAAAGTTTGGGTACCTAAAGTTGTATAGTTTGTGCAGGTTTGTCTCAAGGCATCAAACAATAACAAGTGGTATGTAGATAGTGGATGCTCAAGACACATGACTGGAGATAAAGAGAAATTGGACAATCTAATCATGAAGGATGGAGCTAAAGTTAGCTTTGGTGGAAATAAGTCTGGAAAAATTGCAGGAAAAAGAGACATTGGAGCAGTTAAAGACATTTACCTTGTGGAAGGTCTCTGCCACAACCTGATAAGTGTCATCAAAGCACTGACAGAGGTAACTGGGTAATCTTTGACTCAAATGAATGTCTCATAGTAGATAAGAAAGAATTAGCTATAGATAAATCAAGTCTTAAATATAGATTAAAGGCAAACAGAAATGGAAACTTGTATACAGTTGATTTAAATCAGCAATTTTTTGAAAAATGCTTTATAAGTAATTCTGATAGCTGTTGGCTATGGCATAAAAGATTAGCTCACGTAAACATGACTCAGCTAGATAATCTAATCAAGAAGGATATTGTCATTAGGATACCAAATATGAAAGTAAAGACTAACTTACTATGTGAAGCATGCCAAAAACGGAAACAAACAAAGTCCTCTTTCAAACTAAAGAAGGGAGTTTCCACTACTAGACCTTTGGAACTGATCCATACGAATTTAGTTGGTCCAGCAAGAGTAAAAAGTCTAGGAGGAAGTCTATACACTCTTGTGATTGTGGATGACTATTCTAGGTTCACTTGGACTATGTTTCTTTCCTCTAAACATCATACCTTTGATGCCTTTTATCTGTTTGCTAAGAAAGTGCAGAATGAAAAGGGCAAGAAAATCAGCTCAATCAAAATAGATCATGGAGGAGAATTTGAGAACCAAGACTTCTTGGAGCTATGTGAAGAAAGTAGTATAAATCACAACTTCTCAGCTCCCAGAACACCACAACAAAATGGAGTGGTGGAAAGAAAGAATCGTGTCCTCACAGAAATGGCAAGAACAATGCTTAATGAAAAGGAAATATCTCAAGTGTTCTGGGTAGATGCAATAAGTACAACTTGCTACATATCCAACAGAGCTTACATACGAAAAGGAATGGATAAAACTCCTTATGATATTTACAAAGGAAGAAAGCCCAATGTAAGTCATCTCAAAGTTTTTGGTTCTAAATGCTACATCCACAACAATGGAAAGGTAACTTTATGTAAATTTGACCCTAAAGTTGATTCTAGAATTTTGATTTGGGTACTCTAACAGAAGCAAGGCCTATAGAGTATTTAACAAAAGAACTTCTACTGTTGAAGAGTCAGTCCATGTAGTATTTGATGAAATGGACTCTGAACAGAGGCCATTAATAGAAGAAGAGTCTGATTTTTCAATCAAAGCTAAAGCCACAACACAACCAATATCATCACCGGATGAAGAAGATCAAGAGAATGATTTCTATGATGAACCAGCAGGTCCCTCAGCCTAGAGACATCATAGGGATCATCCTCCTGAGCAAATAATTGGTGATGTTAATGAAGGTGTCAAAACCAGAAGCCAGATTCAAAATGAAATGCATTTTTTTGTGTTTATTTCTAAAAATTGAACCTTCTTGCGTTGAAGAAGCATTGACAGACTGTGACTGGATAGTTGCTATGCAAGAAGAGCTCAATCAATTTGAAAGAAATCAAGTTTGGGATTTGGTTCCAATACCTTTAAACTATCCTATAATAGGAACCAAGTGGGTTTTCAAAAACAAACTTGATGAATCTAGAACTGTTGTTAGAAACAAGGCAAGACTTGTGGCTAAAGGTTATAACCAAGAAGAAGGCATAGATTATGAGAAGACTTTTGCCCCAGTTCCTAGATTGGAGGCAATAAGGCTCTTGTTAGCTTTTGCATCACTCAAAAATTTCAAATTATATCAAATGGATGTAAAAAGTGCCTTTCTTAATGGTTATATTATGGATGAGGTATATGTTGAGCAACCCTCTGGGTTTGAAAACTCTTCTAAGCCTGATCATGTCTTCAAACTTAAAAAGGCTTTATATGGACTGAAACAGGCTCCAAGAGCATGGTATAAAAGATTAAGTAATTTCCTTTTAGATAAATGTTTTTTAAGAGGAAAAGTAGACACCACTCTGTTTATTTTACATAAAAAGAAAAGCATGCTTATAGTTCAAATTTATGTTGATGATATCATTTTTGGTGCTACTGATGAATCTCTTTGTGAAGAATTCTCTAAGATCATGCAGGGAGAGTTTGAGATGTCCATGATGGGAGAACTGAAATTATTTCTAGGTCATCAAATTAAACAGAGAAAATATGGGATTTTCATCTCACAATCCAAGTATGTGAAGGAGATCTTGAAGAAGTTTGGAATGGATCTATCAAAGGAGGAAGAGACACCTATGAGTTCCACAACTTTACTGGATACTGATGTAAAGGCAAAAGAACTTCAATCAATCCACTTACAGAGGTCTGATTGGTTCCCTCCTATATCTAACTGCAAGAAGACCAGATATTCAGTTCAGTGTGGGAATATGTGCCAGATATCATGCTAATCCAAAGGAATCCCACCACACCTGTGTTAAGAGAATCCTGAGGTACTTGGTTGGAACTCAGGATCTGGGATTATGGTACCCCAAAGGAACTCAAGAGTACCTCATGGCATACTCAGATTCAGATCATGCTGGGTACAAAACTGATAGAAACAGTACCAGTGGTCAGTGTCAATTTCTTGGAGGATCATTAATCTCTTGGGCCAGCAAGAAGCAGAATTGTGTCTCCTTGTCCTACACAAAAGCTGAATACATTGATGCTGCAAATTGTTGTGCTCAAGTCCTATGGCGCAAGCATCAATTAAAGGATCTGGGAATGGAATTCTCAGAGGTCCCAATCCTTTGTGACAACACTAGCACAATCAGTTTGGCCAAAAATCCAGTGCATCACTCAAGGACTGAGCACATTGATGTCAGACACCACTTCATCAGGGGCCATGTACAAAAGAAGGATGTCAAGGTGGAATTTATTCCAACTCACTTGCAGTTAGCATATATCTTCACCAAACCTCTGACTGCTGAACAATTCATGTTCATTAGAAGAGAATTGGGAATGGTAAATTCCAATGAGTTGTAAAACTGTATCAACCCTTAACTCTTCTAAATTTTCATATGTATGTATATTTGATGATAAAGTACTAACTTAGGCATCGGAGTGTCAAATTAAAATTTTGCAGGTTCAGTGAAAATCATTCGTCCAATCGATCAGGTAACCCTGATCGATCACAAAATCTGTTTTGTGATTGATTAGGCATTAATTAGAACAAAATTGAGAGCATCGATTAGGGAGAAGCAGCCATCGATCAGAGCTGTCTGATCGATCAGAAGGAAGGGGTAATCGATTAGACATCGAATACTCAGCGTGGACCTATCGATCACAACAATCCCTAATCGATCAGACGTATCCAATCGATCAGAGTTTACACCCTGTGATCGATCAGGCGCTAACGGTAACATTTGTAACGTACACTTTTTCTGACAATTGCATACCTTTTTGCACTTACTCTCTTATATATACTTGACACACGTAATTGTTGTATCATTTCGCTCTATTTGCATTCACTCTTAGCATCATTTTTCTTCATCTCATCAAACCCTAACGGCCCGAATCATCAAAACCTTTCGTAACAGTCGTAACTGGAGCCATTATTCGAATCATCATTCGTCATAACTCTCTAGACCCGGTTACACCCTTTCGAATCACCAGTCATAACTCTTAGCTCTCTATATAAATCTCTCAGATGGCACCCAGAAATTACAGAGCACAAGTTTTTCCAGATACAGTTCCTTTGCCCCCAGGAGACCCTGCACTCACTTATAGACACCCTTCACCACCTTCAAATCCTACACCCTCTACTTCTCAACCATCACCACCAATGGCCAAAACTCGTGCCAATACCTCCCAGTCTAAGAGCAAAAGTCCTTCCACAGTAATGGTAAGAGAACTCATCTTAGGAGATACAAAAGTTCCCATTGAGTCATCCTATGCTCAGGTTCCTATTGAAGCCGCATCAGAGGACATTCAAAGAAGATCTCTGCAACAAAGATGTGGGTACATGGATATTGACTATCTGGAGAAAAATGGATACCCTGTGTCTGAGTGGCTGGAGCCTTACAAGTAGTGGATAGGAATCAAGAATCATTACAATGAGAAAGTTGTGAAGGCATTCTATTCCAACTTGAAGATTTCTACCACAGAGTCTAAAGGATAGATTTCAGAAATCACAATCTCTTCTCAAGTTAGAGGGAAGAAATTCTCATATGGCTGGTCAGATTTGAACAAATGGTTGAACATGGACAGGCCAAGAATGGAAGCATATAATTCTTGGCAGCATAAGGAGAAATACACTGATAGTGGTTTGTTACAAATTTATCAACCAATCAGTCCACTTCAGGGAACTCTCAAGCCTGCACAACTATCTCCACCATATTGAGTCATTCATTATGCATACTCCAGATGCATGGTGAACGAGGCAGGCAATTTCTCCCAGATTCTTGACATAGACAACCCAGTCCTGGCCATGATCATCAACAAAGTCCCTGTCAATCCCGGGCAACTCATTTGTGAGGAGTTTCTGCCTTTTCAGAAGACAAAGACTGTTAAAACTCCCCTCCCCTTTGCACCATTGATCTCATTAATCCTCTACAATAACAAGATTTTTTGGCTTGATAGTGACCATAACATTGAGCCCCCAAGACACAATCTGACCACTTTAATGAAGATGGGGTTGCCTCCTTTTGGTCAAGGATTCATCCCTCCTCCTCAACCAGATATTCCAAGTTAGGAAGGCCATCCTCCGGAGGAACCTGCAGTAGAGGCTCATGAAGAATAAGTACATTCTTCTACCTCCCACTCCTCTGAACCAGTGGCACCTGTACCAGTAGAACTAGAACCTGCAGCACCTGTGCCAGAAGAAGGTGTTCCATTCCCTACCAATGTGATTAATTATCTTGTTGACAGAGTGTCAGCCCGAATAGTGGAAGAAATATCCCTAGAGCACCGAGCATTGGAAGAAAGATTGTTAAGCATATTGGTGGCTGCCATGAATAGTTCTATGGTACAGTCTGTCAAAGAAAGTACTCTGACAATCTTCAAAGGCTATGATGCAGTAGTGAACATGCACAAATTCCTCCATAACAGACTTGCTGGCCTAGAAGATCTTTTTAGGCAAAAAGGTCAAGTTGCTCTCCCTAGCTCTCCATTATCACCATTCCCTGGGCATGAAGCCCATCAGGTATCTCCCATTCACTACTCACCAAATCCCTCTCCCACACATTCCCATCCTACCTCTCCTCTTCCCAAAACACAAGCCTCTCCCAAACATACCCCCTCTTCACCTAAACATAATTCTTCCTCCTCTCCCTCCAAATACACCTCCTCAGATTCAAACAACCAAGACCCTCCTCCCTCTCCTATGCAATTCACCACCACTCTACTTGTCCCTTCCAAATCCCCTCAGACACAAGCCCCCTCTCCATCCTCTCATCCTACTCCACCACCACCTCCTCAGCCTTCTCAAATCTAACCCTCTCCACCTCCATATACTCCTCGGCCAGAGCCCTCCAAGACCTATTCTAGAAAAGGGAAAGCCGTGGTAGTTGACACTACTCCTACTCCTCCCTCTGTCCCTTTTGATGATGCCAAAAAGGGGGAGAAGAGATTCAGTGTGGCAACTAAGGGAGAAAGCATCCAAGTTCAAGAAAAGGCTGTGGAAGCTGCTGCTATCTTGTCCTCAATTGCTTCTGAAGCCTCTCACATTCCTAGGGACGTCTCCATGGATCAAACTCTTAAGGAAATTCATGAACTGGCATAGGAAATCAAGTTAAGCATGGCAGAAGAAGAAGTTGTGGTGGAAGAAGCATCAGATTCAGAAGATGAGATTACTAATGTTCCCCCAGCAGATAATGATGTTGTGTTGGAGGAAGATATGAGCATGGCCATGGTGGTGTATGAAGGAGAGCCTCAACCTGTTGTAGTTGATCTATTGCCCAACCTTCATCACCAAGCGGAAGAGCTTCACTCTTAGGTTGAAGAATTGACTGAAAGATTGACCAAGAGTCAGTAAGAAAGGGAAGCCAAGGACCTTGCAAAGGCAGAAGCTGAGAAAGAGGTTCTAGTTGAAAAGACTGATCTGCCTCATCCTGTGTTTCCAAGTTGGGGTGTCTGGAGGCAGGTAAAATTCAAGAAGACTACTCAAAAGAAAGTAGTGGATCCTATTCAGACTACCTTAGAGTTCCTAAAGTCTGATATGGAAGAAGAAGGGCCAAAGGTTCAGTTAGAGGCCAAGAAAAAGAGAGCAAAGATGACTGCTCCCAAGCCTCAACCTAAGGCAGTGGCTACAAGGAAAAGCTCCAGGGGGTCCAAAGGCATTAAAATAGAAGAGCCTAAGCCTGCTTCCAAGCCAGCACCTAAGAGGAAGGCTGCTCCCAAAGGAAAATCCACTAAGCCTCCTCCAAAGAAGCAGACACTACTACAGAAAGGAGTTTCCATGTCTGTTATTTAGGGGTTTTCATGTCACTTTTTTATGTGACATAAAAAGTAGTGACTTAGAAAATATGGAGATCTTACGTCACTTAAAATAGGGGACGTGGAAAGTCATATTTTCCACGTCACAACTTATGAAATAAGCGTCCCTGAATAATTTTTTTTTATTAAATGGCTAAGATTTCACGTCACATGTTTTATAAACATGTGACGTGGAATGTGACATGGAGAAACCACGTCACTTATTAGCCAAATAAGTGACGTGGTTTCTCATAAACCACGTCACATTTTTAGTTATATGTGACGTGGTTTTGGAGAAACCACGTCACTTATTTGGCTAATAAGTGACGTGGTTTCTTGCCAGAACATTTCACGTCACATGTTTATAAACATGTGACGTGGATTATTATTATTTTTAAATTAAATTTTAATATTTTCATGTGATCCCATTTTCTTTTTCTTGTTTTTGCTGTCTCAGAAAACAGATTCACCACAAATAGCAATCAACCAAGCTAACATAAGTAATCAATCATACTAACCATATATAACTTGTGTTTACTACTACTTCACAAATTAACCATTAGTGTTACACAATTTAGTATTTTATACAATGATCAATCATCTCTACTAACCAAGACTAACCAATTCCGAAAGCAAAAATTCAGCAACATTCTCACGAATTGAATCAAGATCTTCATCTGTAAATGCGTTGGTATCATAAAACTGCAACAATAAAGATGTGATTATCAATGCAAAGAAATTATATAAAACATTATATATTTATGTATTAACTGTATCAATCATACAAGAATTTAACTTGTACCTGTGAGAATGATCCGGTTCGTTCACTAATAATAATGTCAAAAATATATTTCATGACGTAATATCCGCACTCCTTATTAGTCGGTTGCCTAGGGCACTTCAATCACAAGAAACGGTATAAATTAATAGCAATCAATTTAATAAATCTCAATTGACTAACATTGAAAGAATTTAAATCAAAAGTACTTACTCTAGGTCTTTGTAGCACGACATCTTGATGTTCTTGACCAGTTTTTTCCATTGAATGCCACTGAGATATACCCCTAAAATGGAACCAAAATGAGTACATATATATATGTGACTAATTTATTTGGGACACTAGTATATAATAAAGATATTAACACTACTCACATTGATAGGAGAGTTCTATGATAGGGGGTTATATTCCGCCTCAACGAGTCAAACCAAACCAGACAATGATCCCTAGGGCAAACGACAGCTAGTGCCCAGTGCTTACTGAAAGACATTAAAAATAATCATAACATTTACAAATGTGTATAATGATGAAAAGTTGGCAAAAGGAAACAATCAAACTTACTCTTCAAGAATAGGTGCAAAATAGATAATTCCCCAGGTTCATTGACATTTGATGGTTGACGTATGCCTGCATGTTGTCATCATAATTCCTCTGCTCCACCGGGGTATTGAAATTATCCCTCATCACCAATGCCATTGGACTGAAGAATCTGTATTGTCCCCTGCCTAATCTGTTACACAAGCTGTGGAAGTACCTATATATCATAGACAAGTTGAAATCAAAAAGGGATTTAATAAGAAATACTGCTGAGACATAAAAAGTAACGGTCATTTATTACATAGTCGCTAACTCAAGCCATCCAAGGTCAATTTCCTGCAGCAGCAAAAACTCCCTGATATCTTGGGAACCTTGAAGCAAAAATTGGTATGTACGGTCAGGACTGACTACTCCTGGAGGCATCGTAAAGGGCACAGACTCCAAATTTGGCTGCATCTCCATTAGGAGCTGGAGAGAAGGATATTCGTCTGAAAAGGTCTGCAGGGAGATGGAAAAAATCATTGTTATGTTATGCCTAAACCAGAAAAATATCAAACAAGCAGTCTCAAGACTTAAGTGTACATACCACATCAATCGGCGGGTCCGGCCCCTTTTGTGGGCTCTTGTGTACAAGATATCTAGGCCACAAGATGAATGCCATGACCGCCTCGCCTAATTTGGTGACTTCATGATCGGGAAAGGGTACATCTACCCCCGCCTCATTTCTCAGGACAGCTCTAACGGACACCTTCACTTGGTCCTCATCAATAGGAAAATTATGTATGAGGGAGGCGTTCGGGAACTGGAGAGCTTTGGCTACCGTGCGCAGGCAAGGGAAATCAAGATGGAGATAACACTCCTCTCCATAGTCAGGGTTGTTTTCTGGTGTGGGATCTAAGTCGTCCTCATGAATTGATCCTAACTGTCCAGGCTGATTGCAGCTGTCTTTGCCGCTTGGACCGGCGGTACCGAGAGACTCCTGCAAGGGATGAAAATATACAGAGTAAGGCTATAATTGATGAACCCGGAATATGGAAATCAACATATTTAGTAGATGATCAAACCTGATTATTTTGTCCAGAAGAATTCGTCGTGAGTCCGAGCTGTACGGTAGATGCTCGGACTTGTGCCTCAACCTGTATCCGGATCTGCTCATTAAGCTGCTGGATATGTGCATCCAACTGTTCCTGGAACTCGGCCTTCATCTCCGCCCGAGCCCTGGCCATAATCTCCTCAGTGGATTCTCTACGGGCGTGAGATCGGGGTTTGCGACCGAAATACTTGGTCAGCCCGACATTCCTCGGCTCCCCGATAACTCGACCGTGGTGGTCGAGCTTCCCAATTGCCGTGGCAAGGATGTCCATCCTCCCAGAAGGTGTGAAGGACCCTTGGGTGGCTTGCTCCTCAAGTTCTTCCTGTAATGACCCAACAAAATCATAATTTGCAATGTGCTACAAAACCACAAGTTAAATGCATAAACACCAAATAAAATACGTACAATCCTCTGTGCAACTTTCTCAACCTCCGGAGTCACAAATTTTCCTTCTTTATTCTTGCTTCCCTCAGCCCATTTCGTATGACATGGGAAGGGCGGCAGAGGCTCTACAACAAAGGTAGGATCGGACCGTGCAGCTTCCTCCATTTCTGCAATTTGTTTTTGGGTCAACTTTTTCTCTAGCCACTTGTAACCACCCCGAGACATCGTGTGCTTATAGATATTCTTCGCTTGTCGCTTCTTTTGTTTTTCGTTCTCCCCCTGTGAAACTAAGACTAAGTTAGTTAACTAATATAATGTGTTAACAGTGCAATTTTTAACCAAAGTTAAAAAGTTATTTATGAAATATACAGACCTTGAACTTTTCGTCTAGCCGTGATGCAACAAACTGCTTCCAAGTGTTTGGGTCAATATTGGGATAGCTCTGACCCGGATCTTGACCCTGCTTGTCTCCAAAGACGTATTCTCTGGTCAGGAGATTCTTGAAATTCTTCCACATCTTGCGCCCTTCTCCCAACCAAAAATCCTTGAAAAATTGTGTGTTTGGGACATCAAAATTTTGCTGAAAATAATGACGAACACATTAGTTGAATTAAGTGGAAATAAGAATACATACATATTAGGAACAAACAGAAGTATAATGATAAAACATACCAAAATATCTGACCAACATTGATCCTTAACGTCTTTGTTGACTCTCCGCCAATCGTTAACCAAGATGCTTATCCGGTTCCTCACCACAAAACCTATGTAGCTGATGAAATTCGCACCAACTTCCCCGATAAGATTCATGTCATCGTCAAGGTCCACACGGATAGGCTGCACATTTGTCCCCTGACGGACAACAACTTCATTGAGCTTCGTCGGACCTCTTCCCTTTCTCCGAGGGGGATCGTTCCATTGCTGATTGTTATCACCGTCCGCCATGTACCTGTTAACATATCAAAGATGTGATGAGTCACAATTCCACAACCTTCACAAAACCAAAACAAAAACATTAACAAGAATTAATACATGATAATTCAAAAAGGTTCTCACTTTATATGTTATCCCATATCCCCTCACAATGATCATTTCTAGAGGCAAATTGGTCATCATCATCTACCAATTCAAATTCACTTGGTTCAGGTGGTCCTGCGCCTAAAGGTTGTATCTCATCTAGATCTAAATTGGGAGCACGGTCCTTTTGCTTTTTACCTTGCAAGACTATGGACAATTGCTTATTTGCGGGATCTGTTACATAGAACACCTGTTTTGCGTGACTTGCTAAAATAAAAGGCTCATCTCTGTACCCAGCCTTCTGAAGATCAATTGAGATCATACCAATATGGGGATCAATCACAACTGCGCTATTGTTAACCCACTTGCATTTGAAGATTGGAATTTTGAACTTTGTGTAACTATCTTCCCAAATTTCTTCAATTACGCCATAATATGCCATGGAAGCCAATCTTGGGTTTTTATCTTTCGAACTGGAGAAGTGCATCGCTTCGGCTACCACCATCACGCCACTGTTTTGTATGGTGCTATTATTGTCCTAGGCCTTAGTGTAGAATGAATAACCATTTATGTCAAAAGAGGACCAAGTGACAACCTCAAAACGAGGCCCTCCGGCTAACCATCTTATTGTATCCGGCGCACCAGTCTCCTTTTCAACATACTCCTTGAACCACCCAATAAATGTCCTATTATGCTCGTTAGAAATCTGCATGTCACTCTTTTTCGGATTCTTTTCTTTCAGGATCCTCTTATGCTCGTCCAAATAAGGCTGCACTTCTTCCATATTATTCAATATGTACAGGTGTGCTTGTAACACCTCTTCACGGCACATAGTCTTCACTTTAACGCCTCGTACCCCCTTACCAATCCCATCTTCATGTCGGGGGATTTCCTCAACCCCTTTTAGATACGATTTGCAAAAATCCATTGCCTCCTCAACTAAGTATCTTTCAACAATTGATGCCTCAGGTCGATGTGGGTTCTTGGAATACCCTTTCAAAACTTTCATGAATTGCTCAAAAGGGTACATCCACCTCAGATAAACAGGGCCACATAGCCTTATCTCCCTTACCAAATGAACAATCAAGTGCACCATAATATCGAAAAAGGCTGGAGCAAAGTACATCTCTAATTGGCACAATATAATGTAACCCTCATTTTCCAACTCGTCGAGCTTTTCAGTGTCGATGACTTTGCTGCAAATCGCATTGAAAAACATACACAGTCTTGTTATAGTCATCCTCACATCATCTTGCATAATGCCTCTTATAGCAATTGGTAAGAATTGCTGCATCAATACATGGTAATCATGCGACTTCATTCCAACCAACTTCAACTCGTTCATAGACACAAGTCTACTAACATTAGAAGAATAACCCTGCGGCACCTTGATCACACTTAAACACTCACAAAGACTTTTTTTCTCCTGTTTAGAGAGTGTATGAGCAGCAGGTTCCATATAAGCCCTCTTTCCATTTTCACTGACTATAGGATGCAACCGTTGTCTTATACCCATTTCAACCAAGTCTAACCGTGCATTGAGTCCGTCCTTAGTCTTCCCTTGTATATGCAACAACGTTCCAACAAGACTATCACCGACGTTTTTCTCCACATGCATCACGTCTATACTGTGCCTCACATCCAGAAATTGCCAATAAGGTAGATCAAAGAAGATTGACCTCTTCTTCCAAATGATCTTCTCAGAACTGGTCTTCTTCTTCTTCTGTTTCTTACCGAATACCACATTAACATTCTTAACACGGCTGAAAACTTCCTCCCTGGTTAAGGGGGTCGGAGCAGATCTATATTCAGGTGAGCCATTAAAACACTTCTTTAGTCTACGATAAGGATGAAACCGATCAAGAAACCTCCTGTGACCGAGGTAAACGGTCTTTCTTCCATGTTTAAGCTGGTGGCAGTTTGTGTCCAACTCACATATAGGACATGCCATATAACCCTTCACACTGTAACCAGAAAGATTGCCATATGCAGGGAAGTCATTTATTGTGGTAAACAGCATAGCTCGCAACTTGAATGTCTCCTGCCTGTACTCATCAAACACATCGACGCCTTCCTCCCACAACATCTTCAAGTCCTCAATCAAAGGTGCAAGATAGACATCGATATCGTTCCCAGGCTGTTTCGGCCCAGAAATCATCATAGACATCATCACATATTTGCGTTTCGTGCACAACCAAGGAGGCAGGTTGTAAATGACCAGCAAAACTGGCCAAGCACTATGTGTGCTACTGAGACTCCCGAAAGGATTGAATCCATCTGTACACAGTCCAAGACGAAGATTCCTCGGCTCACCACCAAATTCAGGAAACATTGAATCAATTTTCTTCCATTGAGGAGAGTCAGCAGGGTGCCAGAGATATCTTCCATCAGAGACTCTCTCATCACAATGCCATCTCAGTTTCTTTGCTTCTGCCTCATTTGCAAACAAGCGTTTAAACTGTGGTACAATTGGAAGGTACCACATTACCTTCAAAGGTACCCCTTTCTTTGATCCATCATCATCACCAACGGCATCCTTTCTCGGCTTGTACCTCAGAGTATCACATTTAGGACACTCTTTCAGGCCGGCATACTCATTCCTGTACAATACGCAATCATTAGGACAAGCGTGTATCTTCTTATACTCCACCGCCATCTTGCTTAAAACTTTTTTAGCCTCATACATACGCTTCGGAAGCACATTGCCGGCAGGGAACATATCACTCAAAGCTTCAAGCAACTGCGAGAAACCCGTGTCCGCCCACCCATTTTCTGTCTTTATTTTCAACAATTTCAGGACGCCGGTCAACCGAGTATACTTAGTACACCCCGGGAACAACGGTGTCTCTGCATCACTCCGCAACTTCTCAAACTCATCTACCACAGAAAATGACTCAGCCCTAATGTCATTGATCATCTCGTCCATTCCATCATCACAAACATCATCCATCACTGCTTCTACATTTTGTGACGTGCACTCATCTACCGTACTTCCCAATTCCCCATGCCAAAACCACTTCTTATAACGGAGATTGATCCCATCACAAAGAAGGTGATCCCTTATATCATCAACGCTCTTACAATAAGCATTTGCACACTTCACACAAGGGCAACGATACATGCCATTCTTACTAGCCACATTTCTTTTGGCAAATTTAATAAATTCTTCCACCCCCATTTGATACTCTTTAGTGGTTCTCAATGCATGCATCCAACTACGATCCATTCTATTAAACCTATGCCATATGTCCAACAAATTAGTCAATTTTAGCTCACTACCTTGTGAAGAAATGGGCATGCCATACACTTAACTTAACTTCATGCAAATTTTTAAAAAAATTTCGCAGAGTTTTCCCTTGTAAGTGTGATATCCAAAAATTACATTTACAATCTAAGATAATCCAAAATGAAACTAGAAATCCCAGTGAAATCAGATATTAATTCAGGGGAATAGAGCAAACCAACAATCAGATCAATGACTTACACAAAGCACAAACAAGCCAAGTAAAATTAGAGAAACACAAGTTGTCAACGGAAATTATCATAGTAGTCACAAGAATATAAGAGCATAGTCATATTCCTTATTGTTCAATGGAGGAGATAAAATCAATAACATACCTCTAGGTGGCTTAGCAAGACAATGATTACCCTTATGGTGATATGGGTTAGAAGAATCGATTTCTGATTTGGACCAGTTACCTGTATATATTGGAAAAGGTTAAAAATAAAATCTCCAACAAGATTCAACAGAAGAGCTAAATGGTTTTGATACTCCTCTCTACATACACTTCACTTGACACAACCAATAATCAACAAACCAAAGAATTAGACTTCAAAATAATACATTTAAAACCATACATGCAAAACCACGGAATCAATGTTTAAGAAGAATAAGGTAGTGAACACTTAGAAATATTAAATCAATTACTTCCATATTTCAGACAACTAATTAATAGTTAGAAACACAACCTCCTTTCTTTACAAAACCATTGATCAAGACTAAATTTCCAAGCATAATTCACAAAACACAAATCAAACACTAAATTTCCAATAATCAAAATGTACATCATTTCTCAAACTTAAGCCTATTACTTTTTAATCCAATTTTAGTTACCAATAACAATGTCTTTTGAATTAATCTCTTAGCACATTAACCTCCATATTTGTTTTAGCTCAATAAAACCTTGATCACCCAAAGTTCTAGACAAAATCAAATTAGACATTCTTTTAATTCCCTTTTCAGCCTAATTAAGAACATAAGCCATACCATTCTCTTACTAGTCCTTAATTATTTAATCAATGATTTACACTTCAATAATTAACATTTAAACATCATCACCTCTTATCAATATATTGCAGCATAATCACCCAAATAATGTATATAGAAACATATCAATCAAAAAGCATTTCTAAACACCATTATACACTTGTACTATTTGTTTTCCCCTTTGTTAGATTAAACCCAGAAAATCACAACTAGCAATTCAAAGAATTGCACGAAAATCAACAAGAAATGAAAACTAAACAAATTAGAGAAGAACTGGGCACTAATGAAAACAAATTAAACAAATTAACAACAAATTAATTAGACGAATTGGGCAGCATTCCAAAATCAACAAGAAATCAGAGACAACTGGGCACTAATCAACTAAACAAATTAATCAAAACAAAGCAATCAAACCTAGAAATAAACACAAAAAAATGAAAACGAAAATGCAGGGGAAAATGAGTTCACAGAAATTTCAACATAATGCAAGGAAACCAACACCCACCAGAACCCAGAAAACGAAAATACAAGGGAAAAAAAACCAAAAAAACACAGAAACGAAAATGCAAGGGAAAAGAAACCAAGAACACGGAGAGCTAAGAGCTGAGGGAGACATTTTGCACCTGATTGCGTTTTGGGAGAGAGCTGAGAGCTTCTTCTTCTTCAACATATTTGCGTTTTGGGATAGAGCTGAGGGGTGAGGGGTGAGGGAGAGAGGAGAGAGGAGAGAGCTGAGGGATTTGAGCTTTGGAGGGAGGGGCTGAAATTCTGGCGCGGGCTTTGAGCTTTGGGTGAGGGAGATATGGAGCTGAAATTATAATCAGGTTTTGTATTTTTTTTTTAATTTTAATGAAACCACGTCACATATAGGAAATATGTGACGTGGTTTCTCAAAACAACGTCACATATATCTAATATGTGACGTTGTTTAAGAGAAACCACGTCACATATTTCCTATATGTGACGTGGTTTCATTAAAAATTAAAAAAAAAATCCCTGATTATCTATGAAACCACGTCACATATTTCCTATATGTGACGTGGTTTCTAAAAAATAAAAAAAAATCCACAAACCACGTAACATATTTTATATATGTGACGTGGTTTCTTAAAAATTAAAAAAAAAATTCCCTGATTATCTATGAAACCACGTCCCATATTTTATATATATGACGTGGTTTCATAAAAATTAAAAAAAAATTCGAAAACTGATTATTTACTACAAACCACGTCACATATTTTCTATATGTGACGTGGTTTATTATTAAAAAATTTAAAACTTGGGGAAAACCACGTCACGCAATAATAATATGTGACGTGGTTAATCACACCCATAATCCACGTCACAATTTTTCCATTATTGTGACGTGGTTTCTTCTTCAGCATGATATTTAATTACAAAAATGCCACTAAGCTTTTTTCAATGTCCGTTTTATAATTAAGTGACGTGAATTAGGGACAAGAAATGGCCTTTTTGTAGTAGTGAGAAGCAACAATCTCTTCTTGATAAAATGCTCTCCTATTTTCCTCCACCATCTCCTCCAAAGAAGAAAGCTCGAGCAAAGAAGAAGAAGGCACCTGCTATGAAGGAGAAAGAAGTTGAAATTGAGTTTGAGGAACCTTCATATGACTTTGGGAGAATTAGCAGTGAATCTGAGGACTATGATTTGGACACATCAAACTGGAAGGATGACACAGATTCTGACTAAACCAGAAAGCCTCCACCATTCCTTAACCCTTGTTCATATGCATCATTCATATTTCACATATTTTACTAGTTCATTTATCTAGTTTCAGATACTATGTTTTTTTATAAATTTATGAATTATGTCTTTAGAACATCTATGTTATCAGTATGCAATTTATGTCTAATTTTCATACTGCTCTATTATCTTTTTAAATTGATTCGAATGTTTTTTCATCATCATGACTTAGAAATAATCTGATAGAAAATCCTAAGTAATGCCTAATCGATCGATCAGGTTCAGATTACAAGTTAACAAACTTAAAGCCTAATCGATCAGGATCAGATCAGGTTCAGATTAGAAGTTAGAGTTATAGTCGCCCAATTGATCAGAGGCCTTGTGATCGATCAGAGTAGAAAGCCTAATCGATTAGAGAAGTAAGCCTAATCGATCAGAGAGCATTAATCGATCAGAGGAAATAAGATAATCTAAGTCTAATCAATCAGAGAGCATTAATCGATTAGAGTATATTAAGTGATCGATCAGAGAAAGCATGTAAGATGAGATAATCTATCTGTAATTGATTGGACATGCCTAATCGATCAGGGTTCTCCTGTAATCGATCAGGCGAGTAATTTTCTAACTTGATATTTAGTGATGCGGCTGTGATCTATGTGTGATCGATTAGAAACCATTTCCTGTGATCGATTGGAGGCTGTGATCGAAGTGGCGATAGGACTTATTCAAAATTCAATGGTTCAGACTATTTTAAGCAATGAAGTACAGAAAGTGCACAGGCCTATTTCAGGAAGTTAACGTTGGCACGCAAACTCCATTAAAGCCATTAGACACACCAACCACTTCCAGCAATTAATGAAGAGAGATGAATTGAAGTAAATCAAGCAAAATGGAGCTGAAGCTTTCCTGAATACTATCCCAACACTCCATAATCAGATTAACCTACTCTCTAGACATGCAACGGCTATATTTTCACAACGGGTAAATTTCCAGAAGAAAGTATAAAAGCCATTGTAAAGAAGTTGGTTGAGGACATTGATTGCCATATTGAATATCTGAACCTACTGCATTCAATACTCACCAATCTTTAGAAAGTTTATTGATTGATATTCTTTAGTGTGTAACACAATCTGTTCAATAGAGTGAACTAGTGTTCTGTATTCACAATCAAGTGAGGATTACTCTTGAGATAGTGGGATCTTAAGAGTAGGGTGTAATCTTACAAGTTGTAAGGGGGAGTGATTAGTGAAGAGAGAGAGATTTCTTGCTGACACTTGTAAGGGCATTCAAGAGCCTTAGTTAATCTTGAAAGTAATAGTGGAACCCAACTGAAGGTTGGAGAACTAGACGTAGGCCAAGATTGGGCTGAACCAGTATAAATATTGACTCACTTAGTTTTGATATTTAAAAGCACAATTCACCCCCCCTCTTGTTCATACCTGCCTCTTTCAGTTATAGATGACATTGAAATTCCTTCAATAACACTATTTGTCGCATGAAAATTAAAAATGACTTTTAAATTGAAGAGGTGTATTGCTTTAAAAGGTGCCACTTACAAGGTAAAATTTTTTCGACTCATAAAAATGATGAGTAGAAAGTTTTAAACATATCCACTAGTGCAAAATACCCCATTTGGCGTTAGGTAAAAATGACGTATTGCGTCTAGATTAGGATAGATGTAGAATCAAATGACGCAAAAAGTAGAGGTAATTAGCATCTGTTAGGTTAGAACAGACACCGTATATACCATATATACAGCGTCTGGTATACACATGACTAGACGCCGTAAATATTTATACGGTGTCTGGTCATTTGTTTACCAAATGACGTAGGTGTATGTATTGCATCTGGTATACACATAACCAGACGTCGTATCTAGTATGTACGGCATCTATTCAAGTTTATAACAGACGCCGTATGTATGACGTAAATCACACATTTATGCTTTATCTTACAATGGTTTTTATTACAACTGATGCTATAGGGTATATTGTTTTTCAATTAAAATAATAATTCAAAATTAAAATTAACTAATCTATTATATGTTATTGAAACAATAAAGCATCTCTCTCATTTGTATATCAAAATAAGAGTTTACACCATGATAAACATTAAGAGCCATAATTGTCAAATTCTAATCTAATAAAAAAAATAAGAGTCCAAATTGAAGCTAAGAAGTAACAGAAGTTATGAAGTATTCAGACCAAATGTTTCGTATCTCTCTCATTTGTAGATCAGTATAAGAATCCAAACTTTGAAAATGCTGCAAAATAAAAAGATATTGATGTAAGCAATATTATAACAAAAACTTAATTAATATCTAACTAATATTATGACCTAAATATAAATATCATTACCTTGTTAAATGAGCTGGTGATATCTTTAGTGATGATTTCATACATATATCTCATCACATAATAACCACATTCCACATCATTTGGTTGTTGATGACACTACAGATGCATAAGAACATGACAATCATATATAAGATCTTACAATTAACTAAATTCACATATATTTTCAACTTTTCAAAGCCAAGCAGACAATTACTTTGATAAATGATGAAGTAATGAATTTCAATAAACTACCTAACTCATCTAATTACTACTCAGTATAAAAAGTGATGAGATTCATTCATATTGGTTATGGTCCAAACCAAATCAAACTAGTAACTATATTCAAATGTAGAAAATGATCCTCTATACATTCTTAATTAGTCATACAAGTTCTCTTAAGAATAAACAACCACAAGCATTACAAGGATACAAAAGGAACAGGTAAACAATGTCTCTACTTCATGAATTAACATTCAAATTGAAATACTTACCATTACATAAACCCAATTGATTTGACTTTGACTTTTCTTTCCCAATAACTTTGAACACATTATGAATGATCTATTAATACCAAATACCTATGAGAAAATGATATTACCCAATGATATTGAAAATAAAATAATCCAAGACACTTATGATTCAAGAATTCCCTTCATATCTACACTCACTTCTGATCGTAAAGAACAAAACCAATATATGGTAGAATCAAGTTGGCAGATAACATCGAGCCTCCAATGATTACTACAATAAGTTTATATTAATATCATATTATTAAGAATATTTTAACTTAGCTAAGAGATGTCTTACTAAAAAAATACATTTCTATTAATGGTGCAAACCAACACTTCTTATTGCCTTCTTTCAATGATTTTCCATTGTATGATGTGTGCACACTTGCAGTGTTTCAAATCGACTGAGTAGTATGAGGGCACAGAAATCCCTTATCATTAGTAACTCCCAATTCTTTGCAAAGATTATAGAGATACCTATGAAAATAATAAATCAAATATTGAAAACTTTGAAAATGACATGTTGATGATGTAATACCAAATGCATACTTACATGAGAAAAAATTGAATTATTGATATGTCCAACCAATTAAAAGCAATGAGCTCAGCAACATCTTGCTTGAAGATTGTCAATGTAACAGGCTGCCCCACAATCTCCTTACTCATATTCAATTCAATAAATTTATCCTTATCCACATAAAATAAAGCCAACTGCTTTAAGTCATCATGCTTTGGTTTATAACTTGGTTTGATCATATGGTTAGGATTTAAAGTGAAAGAATCTTTTGACAGTTGTATTTCCTAATAAATAAATAATAATAGGTTAGAAAAGCATGTTATGTTAATAGGTAATAAAAGAAAATAATAAAATAATGCAAATCTCAATTATAGCTTCACGTGCTAGACTTCTAAGCCAAAGAATGAAATTTTGTCTAGCATCTCCTACTATTTTCACATTCTCATGAGGAAATGGCACTTGGGTGTTAGCATCCATAAATTCTTCAACTGATACCTTTACTTGAAATTCTTGAATCTCTTGATGGTGGATCCACTTTGCAAACTTGTATACCTTTCCACTTGCAACTACATGTTTAACCGGATCCTCCACAAAAAGTAGACATAATATCCCTTCCTCCACACAACTACTTTTTGAATTTACCAGCATTGGAGATTGTTGAACCTGTGTGAGCTACACTGATTGCACCTAATTATTTTATATTTTAACCCACTAATTATAGTAAATTAGCACTTGTCCTAGGCTAATACATGGCAATTCAGGCACTTTTACACTTAGAATTTCAATACATTGAGTTAATTGCATTTTAGTGCTTAAATGAGAATTTTAATGTTTAAACTCATGTATTTCTTATTTTTAGACTTGGGATATTACAATTTGTGGTTGAATTTGTCATTGTAGGAAGTCTTGATAAAGATGGGACGAATTCCAGAAATTACAGTTTAGTGCTCGAATTCCAGAAATTACACCTAAGTCCCGCTGCACTGCATATCTCAATTGGGCAAGGACAAGTTGGGTAATTTGGGAGATTAAAGGAGGGAAAAGATGGAATAAAAGTTGTTGGGTTCATTTCTATATTTTTTTAAATAGAGATTAAATGAGTAAGGGTCCCGTTTGGAAGCTTATTTGGGTATCTAGCAAAAACCCTTAGATTTTGGGGCTTAATTTCCTTAAACCAAACAGCCCCTAAGCTCATTTCATCTCTAAATCAGACCTGAAACCTGAGAGTGACGAAGGGAAACATCACAGCCACCATCTTCATCATCGCATCAAGAGCTCTCTATCATCGCATCTCGTCACCATCGCACACCACCACCGTCGGCCTCCACTCTGTCTCCATCTTCCCCACCAAGGTCGGTGGTTTCCACCTTCCTCCAGCAACTCTTTTTGAACAGATTCCTTCCCTCTCTTCATTCACAAGCTCACCATTTTTGAACCACCATTCCTCTTGTCTATTCTTCACGCCATTTCAACCGACAATCACCACCCATTCAACCTCCATTTCCATACATACCTTGATCTTTCCATTCCTCTCTTCATGCCATTTTCCTTCATCTCCCTTAGCCATTTTCGAACTGCACACACACACACACACTCAATCTTCTTCTTCTACGTTAGTCCATCTTCACACACTCTTCCTCCCTTATTCCTTTCGACCTTCATTCATCCATACACACACCTTTCAGCTACTCACCATTTTCTCTATTTATCACCCCTATTTTTCATCTTCTCATTCACTTCTCATGGAGCAAGAAGGTCTAAGCATTAATTGTGGGCTTAAGAGGATGAATGGCTAGAGCAATTGGGGATTCTTGGTGAAAAATGCAACCGGAGCTTCAATGGTTTTCTAGGGTAGTGTTTAGTGTTTTCCTATGTCTAATCACACATTTATGTTCAAGGTCCTTTGATTTGTATGTATGTGTGTTGATTGGAATATGATACACTATGGATTTCTATTATTTGTGATAGTTTTTCATTGGGTTATGTATATAATTTAGAGATTGCTTTTATGTGCATAAACCTTAGTGTTAATTGCTTGGCATAATACAATTGATGTGGTAGCATTGATTATCTACTTTGGATTCTTAGTTTGGATTAATGCATTTGTTTGTTACATCTAGCATTAGACATTAAATCCATTCTTGAAGGGTCAAATTATACCTTCAAGAGGAGACTCATTGTGTGTTGTTAAGAGTTTTCACTACCAAGCGGTTTTCTAACAATTGCTTAGTTTACCAATTGTGCAAGCGATGCGCCGAATCAATTGATAACTAAGTCAATTGGACTTAGGCGATTGCCTTTGGTTTTTACACTTGGACTTGGATTTTTCGCTCCCATATATTTAAAGAGGCTAGGAAGGTTGCATGATTTTCACTAAGAGACCCTACTTCCATTAAAGAGTTTTTAAACCATGTATTTTCTTTCTATAATCCAAAAGCCAAAAACAAGTCTTCTTTGCATTTCTACAATAGAAAAATACTAAAAATATCATTTCAATGATAAAACACCTGTTTTATAGCTTTCTTTGCATCTAGGTTAGTCTAGGCATCAAAATAAGTTGACTCCTTTGAGAGACGACCCGAGGTTGAGCCACTTTGCTCAAGCCTTGGTTTCACATATTTTCTTGCATTTGACCCCGAGGCGCACCATTTCGACAAAGGTCAAAATCAATGGCACCATTGCCGGTGAGTCAATTTTGACTCTCTAGGCTAATTAAGTGTCAATTGAGCATTGGCAAGGGGTTTTTAGGATAAGTTTAGGTCATTTAGTTGCATTTAGGTAATTAAGTAGTTGTAGGTTGCATTAACATTACATAACTTTTGAAAATCCAAAAATATTGTGCTCTTGTATGTTCTTGCTATTTGCTCACTGCCATATTGGTGTATTGCTGGTTTCTTGCACCATTTCTTTGTGATTTGTGTGACTTGTTGCTGCTAGGTGTGTTTGTGATTGAATTGTTGTGTGAATTGGGTGCGTTACATGCCAAGAATTTGACATATCACCAATTTTTCAAAGCGAACCACTCAACAAAGTCATTTTCATCTATTTGGACTTGTTGAGACCATTTCCTAGTGTTTCTTAATCTAATTGCAAAATCTTAGTGTTTAAGTCCATTTAGAAGTGCACTTTTGGGCATTTTGGCATATTGGCATCCAAATTTGATTCTAGGCCTTTTCCAAGCGATTTGATATTTTTCTCAAGTCCCTCTAACATATTTAAACATGTTTTGATCATTGAGGGGGATTGAAATAGCCTAGAATTAATTGAGGACTTTTTTGCAACTTTGTTCAAAAATTTAGTGAACCTTTTAGCATTGCATTGGAAACTTTGACAAGATCCCAAAAATTTCGTGTGCTCTATTTTGCTACTGCTTTGGATATGTTTGGATAGGTGTATTGATGCTATTCTTGCACCTAAACTTGTTTGATTGGCTTGGTTGCTCAATTTTGTGGTTTGGAGTCAAATTTGGTGGTTATTTGCACCTTGAACGGTCAAATTTTGCATTTCAATCCACTTTGCTCCCAAAACCATTTCTCCAAGTCATTTTTATTGTTTTGAACTTGTTTGGATCATGTTTGCAAGTTTTTAAAGCCAGATTCTCACTTTTGCAACTTTGGCCCATTTTCAAGAACTACTTTGTGCATTTGTGCAACCCAAGTGGCCATATTTGATTCTAAGCATTATTCAAGTGGTTTGACATTTTTCCCAAGCCCAGTTTTGACCATTGGGGAGGTTTAAAATTGCTTAGAATTAATTGTGGACTTTTTGAACAATTGCTGTCAATGTGCTGTGAAAGTTGCTGCTGGAATTTTGTGTTTTTCTGTATTGATTTGTGTAGCTATTTTGCTGCATATCCGTGCATGTTTTTCTGCTTCTTTTCGCTGCATAAATCTGCTGTTTTATTGCTGCAAATCACTGTCACATGACTGCTAGTTTTTGCTGAATTGTGCTGTCACTTTGTGCTATTTGCTGCAGAATTGTGCAGCTGTTTTGCTTCTTAAATCTGATCTGAATTGCTGAATCTTTTGTTGTGATATGTGCTGAATTTTTGCCACTGAATTGTGTGTAAATTTACTGATCATTTTGCTCAAAGTTGCTGCTGATTTAATACACACATTTTGCTGTTTACTACTGCGTTAATTATCAAATTTGTTGCAGATTTTTTTGCTGTTGTCCAGCTGCAAATTTGTTATTTTGTGCCACTACTTTGCTGCTGTGTTTGGCTGTCATACCGTTGAAATACTTGCTGCATAGTTTGCTTGATTGTTGTTGTTTTGTGCTTTAGAATTGTTGCATTCTGTTGCAGATATAGCTGATATTGTGCTAAATTTTGCAGAAGTGCTATAAGATCTTTCACTAAATTTTTGCAACTCATTTTGATGTGTTTGCTACTGGATTTTTGATGCACATTGCCACTTAATAGTCTCTTCCACATCTCAGTCTTCTTTGCATAAAAATTTCATGATTAGTTGCTGCTAGGTGGTGTTTGGTGTGAATTGTTGAAGTTGTGATTGTGTGTAGCATACTCAATTTTTGTAAAACACTTGATTTTTCACCCTAGACCACTCAACTAAGTTATTTTCAAGGTTTTTGACTTGTTGGAACCAATTGTGCACCTTTTCAAATCCAATATCTTATTTTGGTCACTTTGGTCCCCTTGCTTGCTTTCTAAGTGCACATCTTGTATTTCTTGCATACACTTGCTGTCTGCTCATTGTGTATGACTAGAAACAACTCAGGGGAGGGTGAACTAATTCCAGAAATACCAGAACTTGAGAGACACCTTACCCAATTGAGGAAGCCCATAGAGACACCGTTTCCAGCACCTCTCTAATTGTTGAGCATCCTTCCTCCCAAGAGTCTAGCGTAGCTAGTGACCCAGACACAGACATAGAGAGTGACCCACCGCCTCTAACCATGAACCCACCAAATGTCCCTGTCATACCCAACATACCCGGTGTACCCAATATTCCACAACAACCTAGGAATCCTAATGGGGGTAATGGTAATGGGGCACATGGGCAAGTTGTTAATGAGGGAGAGATTCCCATTCATGCTCCACCTATGAGAAGAACTATTAGGGATGCTACTTGCACTAACATTGATTACAATCCATTTACAAATGCATTCCCTACCATTCACACTGATTATGAAATTAAAGGCTTGTTGATTCAGTCCTTACCTAAATTTCTTGGTTTGGAGAAAGAGGAGCCACACAAGCACTTGGATGAGATCTTTATACACTGCAATACCATGAAGCCAATTGGAGCCACTGTAGAAGATGTCATGTGGAGAGTTTTTCATCTTACTCTTGAGGGCAAAGTGAAGGAATGGTATATGAGCCTACCAAGAGTTACACCAGAGGCAATTAGCTCATGGGCCAACTTGAAGAAAGCTTTCTTAGACAAATTCTATCCGTATACTACGACTTCAACAAGGCGAAAGGAGATAAATTCTATTTTGCAAGAGGCGGATGAGTCCTTGTATGACTATTGGGTGAGATTCCAAGAATTGCTAAGCCGTTGCCCACACCATCAAATACTAGAAGAGCAATTGGCTCAAACTTTTTATGATGGGCTTCGTGAAAAAGACCAAGACAAGCTTGATTCAGCATCTGGTGCTTCTTTTGTAGACCTTACCACCGAAGAAGGTTGGGAACTTGTGAAGAAGTTAGCCCTAGTCAAGCAACAACATGGGCCATCTAAGAGGTCAATTAGAGATTTGCAAAAGGTTGAGTCTACCTCCCTACATATACCTCAGTTGGATCGATTTGAGACTGAATTGAAGGCCATTCACTCTAGGTTGGATCGACTTTCTAGTCCACCTACTTCCCCAAGCTACACATCCGGTGGAGAGCTTGTGGCCCCTTCTTGTGAGTTTTGTGGGTCATCCATGCATGTCTCTTGCAATTGCCCCTCTAGGTACCAAGATTGCAATGCTATGTATCAACCACGTCAAGGAGGTGGAAATTCTAAGTGGGACCCTTACTCCAACACCTATAATGAAGGGTGGCGCCAAAATCCTAAGTTCTCGTGGAGGCAAGATGGGGATCCACCAAGGCCATTCAACAATCGACAAGGCCAAGGTGAGTCCTCCCATGAGATGGTTCCCATAAGGCGAGAGAAGTCTTCCAATGCTCTTGAGGAGCTTACCAAGACATGTCAACAAGGCTTCCAAGGCATCCACAATATGGTTGAGGCAAAGTTTGAGAAAAGTGATGCTAGGATGGCCCAATTAGAGACCCAAAACTCCAACCTTGAGGAGTATGTGACCAAGCTGTCTAATTCCTTTAGTGAGCTTCAAGCCCAACTTGGGGGCTCCCTTCCATCCAACACGGTCATGAACCCAAAGTCCCTCAATGTTATCAACCTTAGGAGTGGGAAAACAACATTTGAACCCCTCCAAGTTAAAAAGAAGGTGCACTTTGAGGAAGTTGAAGATGAAATGCTTGATTTGTTTGGAAAGTTACATGTTAATATCCCTTTCTTTCAGTTGGTCAAATCTATGCCCTCCTATTGCAAGTTTTTAAAAGAATTATGCACAAACAAAAGAAAGTTTAGACCAAATGAGAGGATTCAATTGAATCCTAGTGTGTCAGTTTTGTTCAAGCCTCAGTTACCGGTCAAGTGCAAGGATCCAGGATCATTTATAATTCCTTGCACCATAGGGAGCTTGACGATGACGAATGATTGTTGGATTTAGGAGCGGCTATTAATGTGATGCCTAGTGCGATTTTCACTTCTTTAGGCATTACTGGTTTGAAAAAGACAAGTGTGATTTTACAATTGGCCGATCGCACACTTCTAATATCCACAAGGAATTCTTGAGGACATACTTGTTAAGGTTAAAGACTTAGTTTTCCCCGCCGATTTCTATGTTCTTGACACCGCTAGCGAGCCATGTGAATCGACTATCATTCTTGGTAGGCCTTTCATGCAAACCGCCGGATCAGTGATTGACATGAAAAATGGTTTGATTACAATGGAGGTGGGGGAACATAAGATTAGCTTTAACATGTATGAAGCAATGCGGAATCCTCATGAGGACTATTCTCTTCTAGATTTGAATGTGATTGACATTGCGATGGAGGATGCCATTGAGGAGCATGAGTTAAGCTTGCATTCATATGATTACACATCCGATCTTGAAACTTATGACTCCTATTTTTCTTCCCTACCCTCTATTCATTCTTTTTCTTCCTTAGGTGATGACGTGTATGACCTTGACTCACATGTAGTTGATTGTCTACTTTCTGTCCCTTTGGATTTTTCTTTGATGTATGATGCTAGTTTGGATATGAGCTCCACTAACATTTCTTTGGTGAGTGATAACCCTTCTTTGGAAGATGGTAGTTTTCTTAATGTGTAGGTACCAAGAAAGTGCAAGAGGTCGAGTTTGAGATTGGGAACCAACACATGGGTGATTCAGACTCCAAGGGGATAGCCCTCACTCCAACAAAGCTCACCTCTACCACCACTCACTTTGGACCTCACCCACATGTGGTTAAAGGGCCACTTCCCTCTCACTCTTCTTTGAACTTAAATTCTAGACCTAGGATCTCCTCTCATACCTTGCGTTACTTGAATGAACTAATTTTACCATACGAGATAGGTGTGCAGAGTGGAGTAAAAACCGACGTAGCCGCTGTCCAAAATCAACAAGAGGTTGATTCGGTTGCCCGGACACCACAATCAAGGGTCGAGGATGTTTCCCCCGAGGTGGTTACTGCTATAGATCAACTGGTGGTTGATTCAACACCCGGGAAGACCGTGGGCCAAGTTAATGCTTCTATTGAGCCTAGTCCATACCTAGCTAGCGGGTCAACAAAGAGGAGTCTTTCTTTACCTACTACTCTCCCTTCTCTTGTGCCTTCAGTTGTTGAACCCACATCCCTTGAACTTAAGCCTTTACCTAGCAATCTTAAATATGTTATAATCTTAAGTTTTGATGAAGACTGACCCCATAGATAACATAAGTAAATGAGCGAAAGTTACCTGTGAATTAATCATGTAAAATCTATTAGGTAACAAATCACTATCACTAGAGCTAGAACCTATCGCAAATAGATAAAATAAAAAGGAATAGCAAGTGAAGACTTAGAAACAACAAAGTTGATATCTATCACTAAGTCATCCACCATTGCTAAGAAAGATCCTATCGCTAGAAATTCATTGAGAACATGGGTAAATGAAAGAAAGAACAACTAGCAGAAATATAGACCAAGTTCTTGAGCTAATGAAATCAGCTAGCGATAATAGGTTAAGCTATCGATAACAGAATACTTCAGATAATGAACATTCAGATAGCTAGTAGAACAAATGAGTTAACTAGCGCTAACATGTTTATCTATCGATAGTAGGATACCTGGATTTACCTTCGAATAACCAAACAACTGTATCCTTAAGATAATGAGCAATCAAATAGCGATAATGGAATTAGCTATCTATAGAGAATGCTTTGAAAATACTTTAGCTAATATATTGTCTCTATCTTGTTGAGCTAATGAAATACCCTATCGATAATAGCCACTGCATAAGTATTTGTTTTAGCTAACATCTTAAATGCAGGACTCACACTGTCAAGATAGCGATAGCCAAGGGAGCTAACGCTAATGAAAAAGCTGACATGAAAGTATAGTGGCAGGTAGCAGCAGGATAACATTACTCACAGTCTCTCTCTCTCTCATCTTATCCTCTGCAAAAACAGTTGAAGCATAAAAAGTAAGAAAATGTGCTAACGGCTAGTTCTCCAAGTCTCCAACGGATAGAAAAGTATACCACCATATATAAAGACTTGAAGACATCAGAATCAAGTAGCGAGAGAACGCACGACGCATATACAAATGACAAGATGATACGAGATGAAAAGCATGAGGCTCTGCACAGAGTATTAGATATATTTCAGTAAGCCCAGAAATGATGAATTGAGTGAGTTAGAAAAGTAGAGTGTTTATCACAATTAGGTCATTAAGTGAACATACTTATTGAAATCCTCTACTGTTTGAGGTTGTTCTGAAAGCTTGGTGCTTTAGAACAGGGATATTACCTTACAAGTAGTAAGGGGGAGTTTTTAGAGGGATTCTAAAACTCTGTAAAGGTTGGCAGGTGAACCTGTGTTCGTAAAACCTGTAGTAGGCTTCTCTTGTGCCCGGTTTAAACAAGAGGGTAGTGGAAATCTCAGGTGGAGCCTGAGGACTTGATGTAGGTCAGGGTTGACCGAACCAGGATAAACTCTGTGTGCATAATCTCTTCCCTTAACTCTCTTTATTTCCAGCATATCAAAATCATTTACTCTTCAGTGCATTTCATGTTTTGAAATATTCTCTGTGATAAATCTTAAAAGGTTCAAAGATTGACATTGCTTGTGAGTTGCTTTAAGAATCAAAAGTTTTTAGTCTATCACCCAATTCACCCCCCCTCTTGGGTGACAGTCAGCATTAACAATTGGTATCAAAGTAGGTCACTTGTTTAAAGGATCCAACGATCTCAAGTGATAAAGATCATGGCTGACTTTGGGTGCATTATGTTTTCTGAAGGTTTTGATCATTCCATTCCACCTCTTCTTGAAAATATTGATTTTCGGTTTTGGAAAGCTAGGATGAAGAGTTTTATAAAATCATTGACTATTGTATGTGGAATGTTTTTATATATGATTTTGATTTCAAACCAAGAAAGGATTGGACTGAAAAAGACAAGAAAATGTTTTCCTTGAACATTAGAGCAATGCAAATTCTGCATAGAAGCTTAACTGAAAATGATTTTCAGAAAATTAGATTTTGCTCTAGTACTAAAGAAATTTGGGATTCTCTTGAGTCTATATATGCCACTGACCACCTTGTTGAAGTTGAAAGTGTTAGCAGTTCTGAACTTCAAAGTGCTGTGTCTATGCTGGATGAACAAATGGAAGTTGAGATTGAAGAAGATGAAATCACAAAATACTTCCATGATTCAGTCAACAGAGAAGGTCAAGAGGAAGATGACACCCCAAAAGAACTCAACTTGAACGAATATGCAAAATCATCCTCCAGAGCTCAAGATGCAAATATGGTATACAGTTCCAATTCTTATACTTATAAAGAAAACAATTTTGATCTGCATAAAACTGATTTACTACTTATCACAGATCATATTTCAAGGATTGAAAATGTTTTAAATCATGCTGGAAAATGTTTTGGGAAGAAAGATCACTTGAATGAGAACAATTTGTGTTTGCACTTCTCTGACCATCACAATAATTGCATAAAATCTCATGTTGTACATCATCCTATTATTTGCTATTATTGTGGTAAAACTGGTCATATTTCTCACACATGTAATATTAGAAGAAATTCAAATGTGAGAAATAAATTTATTTGGGTTCCAAAAGGACATGTAAGGTCCAAGACTAACAATGAAGGACCCAAATATAAATGGGTACCAAAATGTCCATCCAGTACCATATCTGTGCAGATTAGCTCTAAAAGAAAGGGACATCATGGTACAAAGACTTCAGAGAAGAATCCAAGAGTTTCTCATGCTTCAAGGAAAAGATTCATAGAATCTATATATAGAAAGGGAACTCATGGAAAAGCCACTATTACAATATCAGGTTCAGATCATAAGAAGTAGTGCACAATCACAAGAAGAGCATGTTCCACCTCAAGAATGAGCTACCACAAAGTACCATTCAATTATCTTGAGGAGAACAAGAGAAATAGAATTCCTCATACCTCAAGAAGAAGATTCTTGAATTCTATTCCTCATAAGAGATCTCTGCAACCCAGAGCTAAGCATGTCAGAACCACTTGGATAAGCAAGAGTATTTCTCCAAATGCCTAAGGCAGAGGTATATCAAGGGTAAAATCTTCTACACTATTATTAGTTACATTTATTGAGATTTTACACCCTGAAACCTTAGGAATGAACATTGAATTATATGAAAGAAAATTGCCAAAATACTTACAATCATATTAATTTGGATACTGAAGAAAAGAAAAGAATTATAGTTCTGTAGGTAACAAGGAGAGAAATCTTCAAGACTATGATCTATATGCAAATCTTCTCAAGTCTTGTTGAGCTGGACTTTATGCTTGAACTTTGGTGAAGAATCTGTAAAAGAAAATATGATCTGCCTAAATCAAGCTACTGCATAAGCAAGCTCAGACTGATCAATCGATAGTGAAGTTCACTATTGCTAGCATTCGCAGGACAGCTAAGATTGAGTTGATTGCCATCAAAAGCTAATAGACTAAGCTTGCGATAGCATCTCTCATTACAAATAGCAATCTTCTACCTAATCAAGTGCAATTATGGTGATATCGTTCTTATCCTATCTTGAATGAATATATTTCTGTTTGGATAATGAATGATTGTTCCTTTTCATTAGCAATCAATCTTTTACTTTCATGAAGAGATTCATCAGATTGCTATATGTTTGAAAAGATGAAACAGTGCATAATTATCTTCGATGAAAGTTATAAAATGCACAATTCAAACTTGCTTATATTTCAACTCATCATGTTTATAAATTTGCATTCATAGATTTTGAAAACTGGAAGATTAAGTTGAAACTGCTACAATTCATCTTCATAAGATATTTTTTTTAAAAAAATGCATAAATTATTATTTTGGAAAGAATTGCCATAAATTGAGTGTATTTGCATAAAATTTCAGATATTAGTATCTAAATTTGTTTTTGTCACCTCTCTGCTCGATTAATAACAATCTTGCTCAATAAAATTTGTTCAAATGTTAAATCTTAAGTTTTGCAGCTCTGACCCATCGATAGTGAGCTCCACTATCGCTAGCTATGTGCAGAACAAAAGTTTGAGCAAAGATTGCCATCGCTAGCTAAAATTATTACCGATAGCAAAGTCAACTATCGATAGATGAAACTTGGAAGGAGTGAGTGAAAAGTCCAAGTCACTTGCTCAGCGTGGGATCAAGCCTGCTAGCGATAACAGCTCTTACTAGCAATAGCAAGTCACTTAAAAGGCTCAGAATGCGAAACGTCTAGCGAGTATTTATCATTTATGGTAATTTCTGAACCTATAAAAGTAGATCATTTGCATTTGCATTCATTATTCATCTACACTTTCTCTTCTATTCCAAAACTCTCTGAGCATTCTAGCATTCTTTTGCTTTTCAAAAACCTCGCACCTTTCAAAACCTAAACCCTAAAAATGGCCAGAACCAAATTTCCAAATGTAAGTGATATTGAGGCAACCTCTAGCGCTAAACCCTCGTCTCAATCCGCTAGCAAGAGGTCCAAAACCCAGAAAACTGTTTCATTCTTCAAAGAAGTGGTTGAATCAGGATCCAAGAGTCAAAAGCGAACTTCCTCTGATCTGCCATACTCAGAAGATCCTCTTGAAGCTCCAAGAGCCCTGTTCGCAAATCGAAAAACCCTAGATAGGGTTGCTGTGTGGGTGGATTTGGAATATTACAAGCAGAATGGTTTTGACTTAGACGCCTGGCTATTTCCCTACAAGAGATGGCTCAGCATTCAGAATGTCTACAATGAAGAAGTGCTGAGATCTTTTTACTCGAGCATGATAGCCAAGCCAGAATATAAGAAAAAGAAGCTGGTCAATATTGTGTTTGAGGCGTCAGTAAGAGGAAGAGGAATCTCTTTTAACTGGTTAGCAATCAACAAAATTCTGGGGATATTTGAAGCAGAATACAACAAGTGGTATTCCCCTGAGCCTTACTCCAAAGAAGAACTCAAGGAGATTTATGAGACAGACTCCAATAAGCCAGCCAGCATGCCTGTGGTCAACAGAATCTTACATTATGTTTATACCAGATTAATGACTCACAAGGCAGGGAATTTCAGCAGCTTTCCCAAGATAGATAACCCCTGGCTGCCCAACCTGATTTCAAAAGTTCCTTTGAACCCAGGGCAGTTAGTATCTATGGAGCTTCATCGATTCTTATCTGATAAGTCTGCCAAAGCCCCTCTCCCATATCCTCAGCTCATGTCTTATATCCTCAAGTTCTCAAAGATCAAATCTGTAAGGGAAAGAGACAACAAAAAATGCAGACAGCTAACCATTATCACACTCAAAAAGATGGAAATTCCTGTTCAAGCAAATGGTGCTGGTTCTGGTTCAGAAGCTCCTCATGCTCCTTCCACATCAGCTTAGTCTCAGTCTCCTGAAGAAGAGACTCAATCTCAAAGGACTCATCCTTCTGCTCCTTCTGTTGTCAAGACTCCTATACCCTCTAAAGATGCAATTGAAGAAATTGTCTTCAGGGTCTCTGCTGAATTCAACCTTGCCATAGAAGCTGAGAAAGCTGAATTAATGAAGCCCATTCAGGAGCTACAGTCTCAGGTGAAAAATCTGGAAGAGCATATATGCCTCGTCCTTGAGTATGTAACACAAAGGGCAACAGCTTCTCCCTCAGTAGGTACTTCATCACATCATCATTCCCCTCTTCATTCTCACTCACCCTCTTATTCTTCTCCACAACACTCACCTATGACCCCTACTAGCTCTTCTCTTCATCTATCTTATTACCCCTCTCCTCCCACCTTCAAACATCCTAGTACTTCCCCTAGCCACCATTCACAAGCCCAAACACCTCCATCTCCACTTCCACCACAAACCAAAATCCCAACACCACCAGAAACTCCTACCGCTAATCCTTCCCCTAGCGATAATCCACAAACACAAGCTTCACCTTTCTCAAATACCAAAGTCCCCACACCATCAGCAACCTCTATCGCTAGCCCCATCCCTAGCGATAGCACCTATACCTTACCACCAATCCAGCCAACCTCTATCGCTACCTCTACCACAAGCTCTCCCCCCATCTCTTCCCAAATTCCTAACCAACCCTCCTATCCTACCCTTGACAATGATGATGACAAAAAGGGGGAGAAACAAAGGGAACAAAATGTGGAAAACATAGTGGAAGAAGGCTTAGTAGAGGATGCATCTGATGAAGAAGACAGTGCTTCAATCATTCCTCCTGATAATGAAGCGCTAGAGGAAGACATGGTATGGCCATGGTCCTATATGAGGGGGAGTTTCAACCAGTTCCTGTAAATCTTCTTCCTCACTATTTTCAACGAGCACAAGAGCTTCATGAGCAAGTTGAAGAATTTTTAGAAAGATCTGCTCAGTCTCAAAAGGAAAGAGAGGACAGAGATGCAGCAAGCACAGAAATTGAAAAAGAAAAAGAAATGGATCCAGTTCAGTCTATCTCCCAGAACCTGGAATCTTGTAGAAACGAAAAAGAGGTCCAACCTGCTCCTAAGGGATCAAGAATCAAGAAAATTGCTCCAAGACCCCCAGTAAAGAAAATCAGGGCAACCAAAGGGATTGTGATTGAAGAACCAAAGTCAGTCCCCAAATCATCAAAGAGGAAAGCAGTGTCAAAGGGGAAAGGAAAATCAGCCAAGCCTCCTCCTAAGAAGAAACAGAAACAGAAGACATATTTTGAAAAAATATTGGAAGAGCTTAAGCCTCCCTCTCCTCCAAAGAAGAAGAAAGCTTCTGCTAAGAAGAAGAAAAAGTCAGAGGTTGAGATTGCTCCTGAAATCTTGGAAGATCCTTCAACTGATTCTGGGAGAATAAGCAGTGAGTCTGGGGATTATGACCTTGACACATCAAACTGGAAAGATGATTCTGAGTATGACTGAAGCCTGAATCAATCCCTAAAGCCATTCTCATTTACATCATACATAAATTGCATGTTTACCAGTTTTATAGTTTAGTAATTCTTTTTGCAATATATGAATTGTGATTTCAGCACTGAATTATTTCTATCAATTCTATTATCGTCTCTATCTTTACTTATGTTTTGTCATCATCAAAAAGGGGGAGAATGTTAGAATCTTAAGTTTTGATGAAGACTGACCCCATAGATAACATAAGTAAATAAGCGAAAGTTACCTGTGAATTAATCATGTAAAATCTGTTAGGTAACAAATCACTATCGCTAGAGCTAGAACCTATCGCAAATAGATAAAATAAAAAGGAATAGCAAGTGAAGACTTAGAAACAACAAAGTTGATATCTATCACTAAGTCATCCACTATCGCTAAGAAAGATCCTATCGCTAGAAGTTCATTGAGAACATGGGTAAATGAAAGAAAGAACAACTAGCAGAAATATAGACCAAGTTCTTGAGCTAATGAAATCAGCTAGCGATAATAGGTAAGCTATCGATAATAGAATACTTCAGATAATGAACATTCAGATAGCTAGTAGAACAAATGAGTTAACTAGCACTAACATGTTTATCTATCGATAGTAGGATACCTGGATTTACCTTCGAATAACCAAACAATTGTATCCTTAAGATAATGAGCAATCAAATAGCGATAATGGAATTAGCTATCTATAGAGAATGCTTTGAAAATACTTTAGCTAATATATTGTCTCTATCTTGTTGAGCTAATGAAATACCTTATCGATAATATCCACTGCATGAGTATTTGTTTCAGCTAACATCTTAAGTGCAGGACTCACACTGTCAAGATAGGATAGCCAAGGGAGCTAGCGCTAATGAAAAAGCTGACATGAAAGTACAGTGGCAGGTAGCAGCAGGATAACGTTACTCACAGTCTCTCTCTCTCTCATCTTATCCTCTGCAAAAACAGTTGAAGCATAAAAAGAAAGAAAAGGTGCTAACGGCTAGTTCTCCAAGTCTCCAACGGATAGAAAAGGATTTCACCATATATAAAGACTTGAAGACATCTGAATAAGCAAGCGAGCGAGCACACGACACAAGATGATATGAAATGAAAATCAGAGGCTCTGCACAGAGAATCAGTCGTATTCAAGTGAGCCCAGAAATGATGAAGTCGAGCGTATTAGAAAAGAAGAATTAGAGCACACTCATTGTTCATATCATTAAGCTCAAATTTGTATTTCATCCTACTTTACTCTGTACCTAAGTGTTTATCACAATTAGTTCATTAAGTGAACATACTTATTGAAATCCTCTACTGTTTGACGTTGTTTTGAAAGCTTGGTTCTTTAGAACAGGGATATTACCTTACAAGTAGTAAGGGGGAGTGTTTAGAGGGATTCTAAAACTCTGTAAAGGTTGGCAGGTGAACTTGTGTTCGTAAAACATGTGGAAGGCTTCTCTTGTGCCCGGTTTAAACAAGAGGGTAGTGGAAATCTCAGGTGGAGCCTGAGGACTGGATGTAGGTCAGGGTTGACCGAACCAGGATAAACTCTGTGTGCATAATCTCTTCCCTTAACTCTCTTTATTTCCAGCATATCAAAATCATTTACTCTTCAGTGCATTTCATGTTTTGAAATATTCTCTGTGATAAATCTTAAAAGGTTTCAAAGATTGACATTGCTTGTGAGTTGCTTAAAGAATCAAAAGTTTTTAATCTTGGGTGACAGTCAGCATTAACAAAATATGCTTTTCTCGCTTCCGATGACAAGTTGCCTGTGATAATCTCTAATGATTTGATGGCAAGTGAGGAGGCCCAATTGCTAGATGTTTTGAGAAAATACAAAAAGGCTATCGGTTGGACTTTGGCTGATATTCCGGGTATTAACCCAACTGTTTGCACCCATCGTATTCTTTTACAGGATGATTCTAGGCCTCTAAGGCAACCCCAACGCCGGCTTAACCCGCTTATCCTTGATGTCGTAAAAAAGGAGGTCACTAAACTCCTAAGTGCCGGGATCATATATCCCATATCAGATAGCGAGTGGGTTTCACCGGTGCAGGTGGTGCTGAAGAAGTCCGGGATCACTGTTGTCAAAAATGAAAATGATGAGCTTATACCTACGAGGGTGCAAAATAGTTGGAGGGTTTGCATAGACTATAGGAAATTGAATGATGCCACGTGAAAGGACCACTTCCCTCTTCCATTCATCGACCAGATGTTGGAACGGTTGGCGGGTCGCAGTCACTACTGCTTCCTAGATGGTTATTTCGGGTATTTTCAGATTCCTATTACACCCGAGGATCAGGATAAAACTACTTTTACTTGCCCATTTGGTACTTATGCTTACCGGCGCATGCCCTTTGGGCTCTGTAATGCGCCAGGCACCTTCCAACGATGCATGATGAGTGTATTTTCTGATATGCTCAATGATTGCATGGAAGTCTTCATGGATGACTTCACCGTTTATGGTGACTCATTCCATTCATGCCTACACAGCTTAGAGAGGGTACTCGCTAGATGTGTCCAAAAGAACCTTGTGCTTAATTATGAGAAATGCCATTTTATGGTTAGCCATGGTATCGTATTAGGACACCTGGTATCTAGTCGTGGTGTTGAAGTAGACAAGGCTAAAACTGAAGTGATAGTGACCTTGCCTTATCCCACTTGCTTAAAGGATCTACGATCCTTCTTGGGACATGTAGGCTTCTACAGGCGCTTCATTAAGGATTTTTCTAAAATAGCCCTACCCCTCTCTCAATTGCTTCAAAAGGATACCGATTTTGTGTTTGATGAGAATTGTGTGCTTGCTTTTGACACTTTAAAGAAAAAGTTACTTGAACCACCCATTTTAGTTGCACCAGATTGGTCTTTGCCCTTTGAATTGGCATGTGACGCATCCAACGCTGCCGTTGGCGCCATGCTAGGTCAAAGGAGCAATGGGCGACCACATGTCATTGCTTATGCCTCGAAGACATTAGACACTGCACAAAGAAATTACACTACCACTGAAAAAGAATTGTTTGCCATTGTCTTTGCTCTTGATAAGTTTAGACCATATCTTCTGCATTCTATTGTGGTTGTGTTCACTGATCATGCAGCGGTGAAATTCTTATTTACCAAGCCACATCTAAGCCTAGGCTACTTCGTTGGATGCTCTTGCTCCAAGAATTCAAAATACAAATCAAGGACAGAGCCGGGAGCAACAACTTAGTAGCCGATCACTTGAGCCGCCTTCCTGATGATACAAGGGGAGTTGATTGTTTTAATTATGTTTGTGATGATTTTCCTGATTCTTCTCTCTTTGCTATATCCGTTGAGACACCATGGTTTGCTTCTATTGTGAACTATTTGGTTTGCGGACTCACCCCCGGTGATATGTCTCCCTTTCAGGTCCAACAGTTTAAACAGGAAGCCCATCATTACTTGTGGGAGGACCCAATCCTTTGGAGGATTTGTCAAGACCAAGTGATCAGGAGATGTGTTCCGGATTCTGCATTTGAAGACATTCTGACTTCGTGCCATACTGTGGTTTGTGGGGGGCATTATAGCTCAACCAAAACAGCTAGGAAAATTTTAGAAGCTGGTTTTTATTGGCCCACCCTTTTTAAAGATTCAAATGATTTTGTAAGGGCTTGTGATACTTGTCAAAGATTTGGGCGGGGAGTTAGTAAGCGAGATGAATTACCCTAAAAGCCCCTTTTCTTTTGTGAACCCTTTGATGTTTGGGGCATAGACTTTATGGGACCTTTTATTTCTTCAAATGGGTTTACTTTTATACTTTTGGCTATTGACTATCTATCTAGGTGGGTCGAAGTTATCCCCACTAGGACTAATGATGCTCCGACAGTTTTGAAATTTTTGAAAACTAACATCTTTAGTAGGTTTGGAGTGCCTAAGTCCTTGATCAGTGATAGAGGCACCCACTTTTGCAACAAGCTCATCAATAGCTTGCTTGCTAAGTATGGGGTGGCCGACAGAGTTTCAAGCCCATATCACCCACAAACCAATGGACAGGCTGAAGTGTCAAATAGAGAGGTCAAGCGCATATTAGAGAAGATTGTGAAGCATAGCAGAAAAGACTGGAGCCAAAGGCTAGATGAAGCATTGTGGGCTTACCGCACGGCATACAAAACTCCAATCGGCATGTCACCCTACCGGTTGGTGTACGGTAAGGGTTGTCACCTTCCGGTTGAGGTTGAGCACAAGAGCTATTGGGCGGTCACACTTTGCAACATGGAGGTAAATGAAGCCGGCAAAAAAAGAGCCCTTCACATCCAAGAGCTAGAAGAATTGCGCATGAATGCCTATGAAAGCTCACGGATCTACAAAGCCAAAACCAAGCTACTTCATGGTCGACACATCATCAACAAGACCTTTAAAGTTGGAGACCTAGTGCTCATGTATCAAGCCCGCTACCATCATGGTCAAGGAAAGCTCAAATCTAATTGGTTCGGGCCGTATAGAGTCATCAAGGTCAACTCGTTTCGAATGTTAGATCTTTTGGAGGAGGAGACCGGAAACACCTTGCAAGCCAATGGTCATCTCCTTAAGATCTATCGTGGAGCACCACCACCGCCTTCTTGAGGCCAGGTTGTCCCTTTCCTTTATCTCTTACTTTTCATTACAGATGGACTGGTCAATGTTATGATCCAATGTAGTGTCTAGTTTAAGTGTGGGGGAATGGGACTTCCTAGTAGGAACTTAACTATTTAAATTCAATAAAATCCCTAGACATTGTTGTGATGGTTGCATATGCTTGCATTCATTGTTCCTCTTTCATTATCTAAAACCTTTGCTATATGTTGATTGCACCATTCTCTACTCCTCTTTCTCCCTCTTTGTGTAGACGATGTGTATGCTCCAATCTAGAATTAGACTTCATACTTTCCGCTATGATTGAGGACAATTGATATTTAGCCATTTTTAAACATTGAGGACAATGTTTTGTTCAAGTGTGGGGGTAGTTGCATGGCTTCTTGGCATTTTTGAGGTCTTTCCATGATTTGCTATGATTAGTGGTAACTTTGGGCAATCTTTGATTATTTTCGAAATATTTTTCAAAATTTGGCTTGTTTTTGCTTTTGGCTTGACTATTATGTGCAAAGGGTCGCATTTGCCATGATAGACTTGTTAGGAGTAAATTCAAGTGCTTTTTAACTTGTTTTTAGTGAAAACCTAGATTGCCCTACTTTTTAAAAACCTATGCAAGAAGCCCCTCCTTTTATTGTTTGTTATCTTGGTCTTTGGGTAGAGATTGCAATGACCTTAGCCTTTGCTTTTCAATTCTTGACTGTTGGATATGAGACTTGTTTGAGGCATGCATTGTGAAAATTGCTTTGTAATTGGTTGTTAAATGGTGATATGTGAGATTAGCCCTGCCGTGAGGTAAATTGAGCCTAATTTCCATTCATGAGTGCATATTGCTTGATATGTTAAGTTCTAGAACTTGTTCGAACTCTTGATCAAAATTGCCTTAGCATATGTGTTTTGAAAGTGATTGAGGCATTCATTTTATCACCTCTTTATCCCAAACACAACCCATAATTATTCATCCATTGTCTACCCTTTGAGCCATTCATTGGTTGATCTGCATTGAATTGAGTTGTTGAATGTAGCATCTTGTTGAGTTGAATTGTAAAAGCCACTTGTGCAAATAAGTATGATGCCATTTGAATAAAAGAAAATGGTAGCTTAAAAAAAAGAGAAAAAAAGAAAAAATGTAAAAATATATATATAGAAAAAAAGGTAGAAAAGCAAAAAGATTGCAAAAATATGATATATTGAAATGTGTGGCTAGTTTAAGTTCAAATGTGTGAATTTAGTTGCTACAATGCATTTTTGAATGTTGCTCATGCATTTCAACCATTTTCATTTCATATCTCATTTTTCGATCCATATAGCTTTCTCCCATCATTATAACCTCAAAGTCCTCATGATTTATTTCATACTTGCTTTATAAATGGAGATCTTAGATTTGTTACAAGCTTATGGTAAGTTGTATATCGAGCAATTTGAGCGAAAGAACCCATATAGTGAGATGAGTTAAACACTTCAATCCTTGAGAGTTCTCACATATTGCCATTAGCTTCTAATTACATTGTCAATTTTTCTTTGCACGTCTTGAGCATTTCTCATTCCAATTTGAGATTGTTGATTAGTTTAGGCCATTAACATTGCTTATCTATACTTTGTCCATGAGTACAAAGGTCTAAGTGTGGGGGAATGATTGCACCTAATTATTTTATATTTTAACCCACTAATTATAGTAAATTAGCACTTGTCCTAGGCTAATACATGGCAATTCAGGAACTTTTACACTTAGAATTTCAATACATTGAGTTAATTGCATTTTAGTGCTTAAATGAGAATTTTAATGTTTAAACTCATGTATTTCTTATTTTTGGACTTGGGATATTACAATTTGTGGTTGAATTTGTCATTGTAGGAAGTCTTGATAAAGATGGGCCCGAATTCCAGAAATTACAGTTTAGTGCTCGAATTTCAGAAATTACACCTAAGTCCCGTTGCACTGCATATCTCAATTGGGCAAGGACAAGTTGGGTAATTTGGGAGATTAAAGGAGGGCAAAGATGGAATAAAAATTGTTGGGTTCATTTCTATATTTTTTTAAATAGAGATTAAATGAGTAAGGGTCCCGTTTGGAAGCTTATTTGGGTATCTAGCAAAAACCCTTAGATTTTGGGGCTTAATTTCCTTAAACCAAACAGCCCCTAAGCTCATTTCATCTATAAATCAGACCTGAAACCTGAGAGTGACGAAGGGAAACATCACAGCCACCATCTTCATCATCGCATCAAGAGCTCTCTATCATCGCATCTCGTCACTATCGCACACCACCACCGTCGGCCTCCACTCCGTCTCCATCTTCCCCACCAAGGTCGGCGGTTTCCAACTTCCTCCAGCAACTCTTTTTGAACAGATTCCTTCCCTCTCTTCATTCACAAGCTCACCATTTTTGAACCACCATTCCTCTTGTCCATTCTTCACGCCATTTCAACCGACAATCACCACCCATTCATCCTCCATTTCCATACATACCTTGATCTTTCCATTCCTCTCTTCACGCCATTTTCCTTCATCTCCCTAAGCCATTTTCGAACTGCACACACACACACACACTCAATCTTCTTCTTCTACGTTAGTCCATCTTCACACACTCTTCCTTCCTTATTCCTTTCGGCCTTCATATATCCATACACACACCTTTCAGCTACTCACCATTTTCTCTATTTATCACCCCTATTTTTCATCTTCTCATTCACTTCTCATGGAGCAAGAAGGTCTAAGCATTAATTGTGGGCTTAAGAGGATGATTGGCTAGAGCAATTGGGGATTCTTGGTGAATAATGCAACCGGAGCTTCAATGGTTTTCTAGGGGAGTGTTTAGTGTTTTCCTATGTCTAATCACACATTTATCTTCATGTTCCTTTGATTTGTATGTATGTGTGTTGATTGGAATATGATACACTATGGATTTCTATTATTTGTGATAGTTTTTCATTGGGATATGTATATAATTTAGCGATTGCTTTTATGTGCATAAACCTTAGTGTTAATTGCTTGGCATAATACAATTGATGTGGTAGCATTGATTATCTACTTTGGATTCTTAGTTTGGATTAATGCATTTGTTTGTTACATCTAGCTTTAGACACTAAATCCATTCTTGAAGGGTCAAATTATACCTTCAAGAGGAGACTCATTGTGTGTTGTCAAAAGTTTTCACTACCAAGCGGTTTTCTAACAATTGCTTAGTTTACCAATTGTACAAGCGATGCGCTAAATCAATTGGTAACTAAGTCAATTGGACTTAGGCGATTGCCTTTGGTTTTTACACTTGGACTTGGATTTTTCGCTCCCATATATTTAAAGAGGCTAGGAAGGTTGCATGATTTTCACTAAGAGACCCTACTTCCATTAAAGAGTTTTTAAACCGTTTATTTGCTTTCTATAATCCAAAAGCCAAAAACAAGTCTTCTTTGCATTTCTACAATTGAAAAATACTAAAAATATCATTTCAATGACAAAACCCCTGTTTTATAGCTTTCTTTGCATCCAGGTTTGTCTAGGCATCAAAATAAGTTGACTCCTTTGAGAGACGACCCGAGGTTGAGCCACTTTGCTCAAGCCTTGGTTTCACATATTTTCTTGCATTTGACCCCGAGGCGCACCATTCCGACAAAGGTCTACACATATGTCAAAGAGGTAGAATCCAATATTGATTGCATTTTCATCATCTTCTCTGGAAAATCTAGCTCTAATGCTGTCACTCGCACATCAGCTTTCTTTTGTTGTTCCTCGATCATCAATTGCACTTTTTGTAATGGTCCACCTTTTGAGTTACGAGTAGATGGTGGTCCAAAGTATTCTCTAATACCGACACCTCTAGGCATTCCCCTAACACTGCCAAGGTGTTCTTCTTTCCCTAATGCTATGGTCAATATATCCTGTCTACCAGTAGGAACAAATGACCCCTGAATAGTTGCTTCTTCTAGAGAATCCTATAACATGCAAGTAGCAAATGCTATTATGAAACTATCTTAGAACATAATAATTTGTTCATTATAAAATACTTACAATCTTTTTTGCTATTTCTTTAGTCTCCTCATTATGAAACTCTCCCTTCTTATCCATTCATGCTCTCTTCCATGCTTGAGCACGATTAATAGGAGATGGAGGAGAAACATTTCCAGCAACGTTTTCTCCTGCAAGTTTTCTTTTAGCCTCCCACTTCTCTTCCATCATTCGATTGTAAAGAAGTGTATACCCACCACGTGACAAGGTATGATAGTAAAGGTTTTTCTTTTGCATCTCTTAACCTTTTTTTCTTTTCTCCTATTATGAAATAAAAAGTATATGTTAAAATGAAACTATACTACATTACTAAATGGATAAAATATGTTAATTTTACTTACCAAGAATTCGGGGGAATATCTACTTTCATAAAATTCCATCCATGTTGACTCATCAATAAATGGATATTTCTCCCAAGGCTCTTCAATGTCAACATTAATATTAGCATCATCATAGTCACATTCATCACCCATGTCGTTAAATATGTAATTTTTTGTAAGTTTGGCTTTAAAATCCCTCCATAGTTTACTAGCATATAAGAGCCACTTATCCCTCATAAATTGAGTTTGAGGTATGTCATAAGTGATTTGCAAGGTGACACATAAAACATGAAGTGATGACATATATTTCATTAATAATATAAAACAAAAAAATTCAACATAAGAATGGGGTCAACGTACATTTATAGTATCCCTAACTTCATTGAGTTCCTTTTCATCCAATTTATCCCATTCTTTTTTTAAAATACTAACTTTCTGACGTGAAACAAGTCCAACAAAATTTTTGAATAAGCAACCTTCTTTCCAATTAATATGAATCTTCTTGCCTCCATCTAGTTGAGATATCCGAGTGAGCCATGTGATCCCTCTTTTGCGTCGTTTTGACTTTCTCTCGTTCTTATTGATGCTCGATGAATTCCTCATATCTTCCTTTTCAAATATCAACATAAATGATATCAGAAAAAATATAAAATTCATAGAAGATAAGTACATATATCATCATAACAAAACAGCATAAAAAGCACCTCTATTTTAAAAGTTTCATTAATTCTCCCATAAACCTTCATCATGAGCAGTTCTTACACCATGCATGTCATCTTCATCACTATTACTTGTTATGTTATATAAATCTTCTTTATGTTCTTCTTCCAATTGGTTTAAAGTCAGCATGGAAAGGGAAGTCTCCTCAAACTCCATATTTGAATCATCAGTCTCATCATGAACAATAAGACTCTTTCCATGTAAAACCACAGACCAATTTTTACCAGCATGATCAATGACATAAAATACTTGTTTTGCATGAATTGCCATGATACACGGCTCATCCTTATAACCTACCTTATTAAGATTTACTAATGTAAGATCTGACTATGTTAACACCATTATTAATATCAACCCACTTACACTTGAAGACTGGCACCTTAAATTTAAAGTAGTCAACTTCCCATATTTCTTCAATAACACCGTAATATTGCATCGATCCCAATTTAGCATTTTTATCTTTTGAGCTAGAAAAATGCATTGCTTCTGCTACCACCATAACTCCACTATTTTGCAAAGTGCTCTTATCATCTTGAGATTTTGTATAAAATGAATAGCCATTGATGTCATATCCACTCTAGGTTTTGACATTAAAGTTAGGTCCACCAGCTAACCATTTGATTGTATCAGAAACAATATAGTTTTGATGATCTTGCTTAACCCTTTCCCTAAACCAAAGTGAAAAAGTTTTGTTGTGCTCACTTAACAACCATTTATCTATCTTTTTAGGATTTTGATCCCTTAACTCCAGTTTATGATCAAACAAGTAATCTTGAACTTCATTAGTGTTATTCAAGATGTATATATGTGCTTGTTCCACTTGATCAAGCGTCATAGGCTTCACATGAGACCCACGTGTTCCTTTCCCTACAACACTTATTCCCTCACGACGGGATTTGGGAAGTCCTATGGGATCAACTTCTAATAGATATTCGGTACAAAACTCAACAATGTCTTCAGAAACATATCTTTCAACAAAAGACGCTTCAGGTTTATATGGATAGTTCACATATCCTTTAAGGACTTTCATGAAACGCTCAAAAGGGTACATCCAACGTAGGTAGATTGGGCCACACAACTTTACCTCTCTAACTAGATGTACAATTACATGTACCATGATATCAAAAAATGATGGCACAAAGTACATTTCAAGTTGGCATAAGATAATGACAGCATCATTTTGCAATTCATCCAGTTTCTCGGGGTCAATGACTTTGGTACATATAGCATTGAAGAATGAACATAGTTTGCAAATGCTCTCTCTCACCTTTTCCTCCAATATGTCTTGAATTGCTATTGGTAACAATTGTTGCATAAGTACATGATAATCATGAGATTTCATGCCAACTAGTTTTAATTCTTTCAATGCTATTAGCCGTTTGACATTTGAAGAATACCCTTGTGGCACCTTTATACCATGTAGGCACTGAAAAAAGCTAATTTTCTTTCTTTTAGATAAAGTATGATGGGTCGGGGGCATGTAAGTTCTCTGTCCATTCATTTGTGGACCCAAGCGTGTTCTTATGCCCATTTCAATTAAGTCAAGTCGTGCTTTCTCACCATCCTTGGTCTTCCCCTTTATGTTTAGCAATGTCCCGATTAGGCTTTCAGACACATTTTTTTCTACATGCATAACATCAAAATTGTGTTTTACTTCAAGACTTTTCCAATATGGGAGTTCATAGAAGATAGACCTCTTCTTCCACATCTTATTCTAGGTTACTTCCTCTTGCCTTTTATCCAATACCATATTGATAGACCTTTTCTTACCCAAAATCTTCTTGGATACTTTCCTTTGCTTCTTACCAAATATCACATTTATATCTTTCACCTGTTGATATATTTGGTCTGCGGTGTAAGGCTTTGGAGGGTTTCCAAGCTCTAATGCTTTTTTACGTCTCCTATAAGGGTGTCCTGGTTTTAAAAATCTTCTATGACCAAGATAGACTATCTTCTTTCCATGTGATAGTTGTTGGTGGGATTATTATCTTGACATAAAGGACATGCATAATGCCCCTTGACACTATATCCAGATAAGTTCCCATATGCGAGGAAGTCGTTGATCGTACAAAAAATCATAGCTCTTAGTTTAAAAGACTCCTGACAATTGCATCAAAAAGTTTACACCTTACTCCCACATCATCTTCAAATCATCAATCAATGGTGCTAAATAAACATCTATGTCATTTCCTGGTTGTTTTGGGCCTGCAATCATTAATGATAACATAATATACTTACATTTTATACATAACCAAGGAGGTAGATTATAAATCACAAGAAGAACAGGCCAACTACTATGTTGACTGCTAAGGTTTCCATAAGTATTCATCCCATCTGTACAAAGTCCAAGCCTAAGATTTCTAGGATCCTTGCCAAAAGTAGGAAACGATTGATCAATTCCTTTCCATTGAGGAGAATCGGCTGGATGTCGGAGCATCTTATCACTTCTCCTCTCTTCAATGTGCCATCTTAAATTCTTTGCCTTGTTTGCATTAGCAAATAAACGTTTAAACCTTGGTATTATTGGAAGATACCAAAGCACCTTTGCAGGAGGCCTCTTAGTAATCACATCATCATCCTCTGTCTGCTTCTCTTTGTAGCGTGATATCCCACAAACTGGGCATGCATCTAACTCTTCGTATTCTTTTCTATACAATATGCAGTCATTAGGGCACGCATGTATTTTTTTATATCCTAATCCCAATAGATTTAGTATCTTCTTTGCCTCATAGTATCGATCTGAAGTTCATTGATTTCAGGAAGCGTATCCTTCACTAGTGTAAGCAACTCTGTGAAGTATTTATTGCTCAACCCACTTTTCATTTTCCAGGTCACCAGCTGTCAACTGTGTGTAGTTTGTGCACCCTTGATACAGAGGCTTTCCAGAATCGTCACACAAGCTAGCATATGTATGTAATTTCTCAATGTCCTCAGCACCAACATCATGGATCATATCCGCTACTCGTTCATCCAAATCAGTTCCTCCTCCTCAATGTGTGACAAACTACTATTTTTAGGCTAACCATGCAAAATCCATTGAGTATATGCTTTATAGAAGCCAAAGCAAATTAGAGGATCTTTTATTTCCATGGCAACTCGTCGCAACCCATTCAAACACTTCACACAAGGACAATAAAATGATCCATTATTGTTAGGGACATTGTTCTTTGCAAATGCCAAAAATTGGTCCACACCACAGTCATACTCATCGCTTGTTCGCAAAGCATTAATCCAGGTACGATCCATTAATTGCCAAATTAAAGTAGCACAATGAGTAGAATAATGACTTAACATCAAATTTATCTAAGCATTGACTTTTGGAAGCACTAGCCGATTGTGAGCAAGGAAGGCCCTCATTTTTTTTCGAAAGTGATTTTTGGGAGGTATAATATTTTAGCACTAGACTTCTATGCACACTATTGCAGAACAGGGTTTACATGTTACTTTTTCAGGGGACGTTGAATCAAGTGACGTGTAAAACTGGACTTTTAACGTCACAACAATAACTAACATGGAAAGTTAGAGTTTCCACGTCACATATTATAAATAAAGGGATGTTGTTTTATACTTTTAACACCACAATTTAACCAGTGTGTGACATGGACAAATATGAAGAAGAAGAATTTCGATCAAATTTTTTAGAGAAACCACGTCACACATTATATAATGTGTGACGTTCTTTCTCACGTCTAAGAAACCATATCACATATTATATAATAAGTGACGTGGTTTCCTAATGTGTGACATGGTTTCCCTAAACCACATCACACATTATATAATGTGTGACTTGGTTTTTTTTTAAAAAAACGTCCTTTATTTTCTTTTGCTTTTCCCCATCTGTATACTTACATTGCAAATGTCACAGAAACTCTACAACTGTAGATCACCAGCACATAATTACCGATTTAGATTTTTAATTAACCAACAATGAAAGGAAAAATTGAGCAATACGTTCATGAAGCAAATCAACGTCTTCGACTATAAATGAGTCCGATGTGTCGTAAAACTGCAACAATAATGGATGTTATGATCAATTCAAAGTTAGATAAAACATCATATATTTATGTATTAATTGTATGAGTCATATAATAAGCTATAGATAAGAATTTATACCTGTGTGAAGGATCCGGTACATTCACTCTCAATAATGTCACACATATACTTCATGACATAGTACCCATACTCCTTATTCTTCGGTTGCTTGGGGAACTTTATAAATCACAATAAATAGTATAAATTAATAAGAAAGTAAATAATATGTCAATTGACTAACATTGAAGGAATTTAAATCAAAAGTATTTACTTTAGCTCTTTGTGTCATGATGGCCTCATTCATTCCATTAGTATCTTCCACAAAATGCCATTGCTGAATACCCCTGAAATGGAACCAAAATTAGCACATATACATGAAAATAATTTATTCAGCACAAAGTAGAAAGACATTAAAACTACTAACTTCGATAAGAGAGTTTTATAATAGGAGCTTATATTACGCTTCAAGGAGTCAAACCAAACCAGACGATGTTGTCTGGGGCAAATGATAACTAATGACCAGTGTTTACTGAAAGACATTAAAAATATTATGTCCACATGAAAACATAACATTTATAAATGTGCATAATGATGAAAAGTTGGCAAAAGGTAATAATCACACTTACTCTTCAAGAATAGGCGTAAAATAGATAGATCCCTAATTCGCTGACATTTGATGTATGACATAAGTTCGCATCTCGTCCTTATACCTCAGCATGTCTACCGGGGTGTTGAAATCATCTCTCCTCGCCAAGGCCAATGGATTGAAGAATCTGTATTGTCCCCTGCCAAATTGGTTGCACAGCTGGTGGAAGTACCTATCATAGAATAATTAAAATTATAAAAGGATAGAAGTACAAATATTGCAAAGACATGAAAAGTAATAGTTATTTACATAATCGCTAATTCGTGCCAGCAGACGTCAATTTCGTCCATCGTCACAAACTCCACGATATCTCTGTCACCATCAAGTCTAAATTCGTATGTATGATCAGGACTGACTACTCTCGGAGGCATCCTAAGGAATGTGTAGTGCATAGTTGGCTACATCTGCCGCGAGAGTTGGAGAGAAGGATATTTATCTGAAAAGAACTACGGGCGATGAAAAAAATCAATGTTATATATTCATACAAATTGTAATCTATGAAGCAGGCAATCTCAAAAATTAAGTGTACATACTACATCAACCGGCGCCTTTTGTGGAGTCTTGTGTACAAGTCATCTAGGCCACAACAGTGTCCCAACAAGACTATCACCAACATTTTTCTCTACACGCATCACATCAATACTGTGCCTCACATCGAGATATCGCCAATAAGGTAGATCAAAGAATATTGACCTCTTCTTCCAAATAATCTTCTCAAAACCAGTCTTCATCTTCTGTTTCTTACCGAATACCACATTAACATTCTTAACACCGCTGAAAACTTCCTCTTCGGTTAAGGGGGTTATAATAGATCGGTACTCAAATGAGCCATTAAAACACTTCTTTATTCTACGGTAAGGATAGAACCGATCAAGAAACCTCCTATGACCGAGGTAGACGGTCTTTCTTCTGTGTTTGAGATGGTGGCAGTGTGTGTCAAACTCATAGGACATGCCATAAAACCCTTCACACTGTAACCAAAAAGATTGCCATATGCAGGGAATTCATTTATTGTGGTAAACAACATAGCTCGTAACTTGAATGTCTCCAGCCTGTACACATCAACACATCTACGCCTTCCTCCCACAACATCTTCAAGTCCTTAATCAAAGGTGCCATGTAGACATCAATATTGTTACCAGGTTGTTTCGGCCCCGAAATCATCATTGACATCATCACATACTTGCGCTTTGTGCACAACCAAGGCAGCAGGTTGTAAATGACAAGCAAAACTGGCCAAGCGCTATGTGTGCTACTGAGACTCCTGAAAGGGTCGAAACCATTCGTACACAGTCCAAGATGAAGGTTCCTTGGCTCACCACCAAATTCACGAAACATGGAATCTATCTTCTTCCATTGAGGAGAATCAATATGGTGCCGGAGATATCTTCGATCATCACGATGCCATTTCAGTTTCTTTACTTCTACCTCATTTGCAAACAAGCATTTAAACCATGGCAAAATTGGAAGGTACCACATTACCATCAAAGGTACCCCTTTCTTTGATCCATCATCATCACCAACGGCATCCTTACTCGGCTTGTACCTTGGAGTATTACATTTTGGACACTCTTTTAGGCATTCATACTCTTTCCTGTATAACACGCAATCATTAAGGCAAGTGTGTATCTTCTTATACTCCATGCCCATCTTGCTTAGAACTTTTTTAGCCTCGTACATATGCTTCGGAAGCACATTTCCCATTGGGAACATATCACTCAAAGCTTCAAGCATCTGTGAGAAACCCGCATTTGCCCACCCATTTTCTGTCTTTATTTTCAACAATTTTAGGACGCCGGTCAATCGAGTATACTTAGTACACCCCAGGAACAATGGTGTCTCTGCATTACTCTACAACTTGTCAAACTCATGTACCACAGAAAATGACTCCGCCCCTAACATCATTGATCATGTCGTCCATTCCATCACCACAAACATCATCCACCGCTGCTTCTACATTTAGTGACGGGCACGCAGTATTGTACTTCCCAATTCCCCATTCCAAAGCCACTTCTTATAATGGAGATTGATTCCATCACAAAGAATGTGATCCCTTATATCATCAACGCTCTTACGATAAGCATTTGCACACTCACACTAGGGCAAAGATACATGCCATTCTTACCAGGCATGTTTCTTTTGACAAATTTAATAAATTTTTCCACACCCATCTGATACTCTTTAGTGGTTCTCAATGCATGCATCCAACTATGATCTATTCTATTAAACCTATGCCATTTCCAACAAATTAGTCAAGTTTATCTCACTATATTGTGAAGAAATGGGCATGCTATGCATTTAACTTTACTTCATACAATTTTTTTAAAAAATTTGGCAGAGTTTCCCCTTTTAAATGTGACATCCAAAAATTACATTTACAATCCAATTTCAAACCACAATAATTCCTCTTGCTCAAGGCCGCCATATTCCAAGAGAACATCAATTCTCAATTTAGGAAACCACAACTCAAACCAAGGTAACCACAACAAGTAGTTCTAATGTCTTCTCAATCACTACTCTAGTTCATTTAATGTTCATAACCTAGAAATTCAAGCATTTTCAATAACCAGCCAGGTCTAAATTTACTGTTATTCCCCAAATGTTCAAAGCAACATCATTGTAATTCGTACTCTTGGTTTTGTAAAACATATCATAATCTTCCACTTAATAGAATAAAATCACTTCCTTCACAATCATAGTAACAATTTCATTTCTTCTTGTCCATACTAAAAGATTTTATTTATTAGTTCAAATTCTCTAATCCCACAATTCCAACTAAACAACATACAAAAACAGTAATAGAGCATGTAATAGAATCAAGTCCAAAGCCACCAGATAAATCAGTCAAGTACAGACAGCAAAGTAATGGAAATTTGAAAAAAAGAAGGAATTATGAGCAATGGGTTGTGAAGCAGGACAAAAACGGGCAGAAATTACTACTACTCAAAAATGGAAATGAAAAATCAGTTCAAAAAAGAAACTGGAAATTTGTATAAAAAAAATACCTGACGAAGCTAGAGCTGAGGGCTTAGAAATGGAAATGAAGAATCAGTTCAAAAAAAAAAGAAAATGAAAATCTGTATAAACAAAGTAACTGACGAAGCAGGAGCTGAGGGACGCTGCTGGAGGCAGAGGAGGACGAGAGCTGAGGGCTTTGGGGGAGCTGAGGGCGAGGGAGGTGGGAGCTGAGGGATGGGGACGAAGGGAGAGAGCTGAGGGCTGAGGGCGAGGGAGGGAGCTGAGGGATGGGAAGGGAGGGAAAGAGTTAAGGGCGCCAGCGGGCTCTAATTTTTTTTTTATTTTGAGAGAAATGACATCACATATATCAAATATATGTGACGTCGTTAGTTTCAACGTCACACATAAACAATGTGTGTCGTTGTTTCCCCAAAACGACGTCACACATTAACAATGTGTGACGTCATTTTGGGGAAACAACGTCACACACTTTTTATGTGTGACGTTGAAACTAAAAAGGTCATATATATTTGATATATGTGACATCGTTTCTCCCTCCGTGTCTCAGTTAATTATGAAAATGTCACCACGTTTTCTTCAACGTCAGTTTATTAATTATCATACATAAATTGGTGACATGGAAAGGGTTTTTTTGTAGTAGTGGGTTTCTCTAAAATACCCTATTAAATCATGTATATTCCAACTATCCATTGATGTAAACTTCTTTAAAATGTGTAGTAAATAAGAATAATTTAGAAGAAAATAATAAATATAGGGGGAAACTTGAATTGATATCTCATATTTATTTGGACCAAACTCAACCCTCAACTAACACTTTTACATATGACGTTATAAAAATTTATGGGCCTTTTTAGTATTGCAAATTTTCTGGAAAATCTCTCTATAGATTTAGTACAGCATTAACATTACTTATGTATACCATGTATGCTAATGGTTAATATATTTAATCTCCAATTTTTAGAGTGTTTTAAGTAGATTTTCTCGGCTGAATTAAGCGACATCATTTTTTAGTATTCTCTCATATTCTAATTGTAAGAGTTATATAAATAAATTGAGAATAATTTAGTTAACATAGTTATAGGAACAAATCTATAAGATGATTTTTATAAAATAACTCATTAAACCATTCAATTTAAAAACTATCTATATCAATGACATTCTCCTTTAACATGTGCAATCAATATGAATATTTTATTTGACAGAAACAATAATATGAATAGTGTTGATATAAATGGAACCAGTTTTGGTGCTAATAAAAATGACGAGTAGGGGGGGAGTTACTCCACTTCGAACCATCCAGATCTAATATTTTAAAGTTTATGATATCTAAATGACAATTATTTTAGTGGGTAGAAAAAATAAAAATAAAGATAATTGTCATTTAGATACCATTTTTAAAAAAAATGGTAACTAAGATATTATCTTTATTTTTATATTTTCTACCCACTAAATAACTGTCATTTAGATATCATAAACTTTAAAATATTTGATCTGGACCATCCCAATTAGATCTAGACGTATGGTTCATAGTGGAGGAGTACCTCTACTCATCTTTCCAATGAGCTCTGAAATCAGTTCCAATATGAATTGTAAATTTAATAGACTAACTAGACTGAACTCTTATATTTATGACAAAATTTAAGCTATTCTTCAACTAAATCCACTACTACAAAATAGGGTTTTCAAGACACTTTTTGGTGTGACATAATTTCAAGTGACGTGGAAAACTGGACTTTTAACGTCACACCAAAAAGTGACGTAAAAAGTCATCTTTTTCACGTCACAAATTACAAAAATTGTGACGTTGTTTGTCAAAAATTATATTATATTGATAAAGATATGACCGAGAAACCACGTCACACATTAACCTATATGTGACGTGGTTTCAAGAAACAACGTTACATTTTATAAATGTGTGACGTGGTTTCTGGAGAAACCATGTCACACATTTCCAATTTGTGATGTGGTTTATCGAAACCACGTCACAAATTTGTAAAATGTGACGTGGTTTGTTTTTTTTTTAAAAAACGATGATTTAATTAACATCTTTTGGTTTCCCAATCTGTATTCATTGCAAATGTCACAGAAATAGATATAATGCAGATCAATAGTATACATTATTCACACAACATGTATACATAGCTATATTATAACTAAATCAAACTAAACATATATATACACACAAAAAATTCCATGTTTACACAACAAAGTATTTTGTGCAATGATCACTTTTTAACCAACCACAAATGAAAGAAAAAATTGAGCAATACATTCATGAAGTGAATCAAGGTCTTTGTCTTCAAATGAGTTGTTTCCATCATAAAACTGCAACAATAACAGATGCTATGATTACTGCAAAGTTAGATAAATAAATCATATATTTATGTACTGATTGTATCAAGCTATAGATAAGAATTTAATTTATACCTGTGTAAAGGATCCGGTACGATCACTCTCAATAATGTCACACATATACTTCATGACGTAATACCCACACTCCTTATTCGTCGGTTGGTGCGGGCACTTTATAAATCACAAGAAATAGTATAAATTAATAACAAAGTAAATAATATCTCAATTGACTAACATTGAAGGAATTTAAATTAAAGGTTGTTACTTTAGGTCTTTGTGTCACAATGGCATCATCCATTTCACCGGTTTTTGCTGCAAAATGCCATTGTTGAATGCCCCTAAAATGGAACTAAAATTAGCACATATACATGAAAATAAATTATGTAGCCCAAAGTAAAAAGTCATTAAAAGTACTTACTTAGATAAGAGGGTTTTATAATATGAGGTTATATTATATCTCAAGGGGTCAAACCAAACCAGATGATGTTGTGTGGGGCAAACGACAGCTAATGACCAGTGTTTACTGAAGGACATTAAGAATATTATGTCCACACAGAAACATAACATTTGTAAATGTGCAAATAATGAAAAGTTGGCAAAAGGTAATAATCACACTTACTCTTGAAGAATAGGCGCAAAATAGAGAGATCCCTGATTCGCTGACATTTGATGTATGACATAAGCCCGCATCTCGTCCTCATACTCCATCTTAGCCTTGTCGTTTTTAAAATCATCTCTCCTCCCCAAGGCCATTGGACTAAGGAATCTGTATTGTCCCCTGCCTAATTGGTTGCATAGCTGGTGGAAGTACCTATCGTAAAATGATTGAAATTATAAAAGGATAGACGTAAAAATATTGCACAGACATAAAAAGTAACAGTCATTTACAAAGTCGCTAATTCAAGCCAGGCGAGGTCAATTTCTTCCATCGTCAAAAACTCCACGATATGTCTATCACCATCAAGTAGAAAATCATATGAACCATACGGACTGACTACTCCTCGAGGCATCTTAATGGTTGTGGAGTGCAAAGTTGGCTGCATCTCCCGCAGGAGTTGGAGAGAAGGATATTCATCTGAAAAGAACTGCGGGTGATGCAAAAACCAATGTTATATATTTTTACAAACTGTAATATATGAAACAAGGAGTCTCAAAAATTAAGCGTATATACCACATCAATCGGCGCCTTTTGTGGAGTGTTGTGTATAAGTCGTCTAGGCCACAGGATCAATGCCCCGACCCCCTCGTCTAGGCCACAGGATCAATGCGCCTTCTGTGCTGTCATCTACTGCTCGGATAAAGCAACCCGCTCCTCCAACTGGGCCTCCATCTCTTCCCGAGCCTTAGCCAATATCTCCTTAGTAGATTCTGTATGGCTGGATCGGGATCTACAGCCGAAATACTTGGTAAACCCTTAAGTCCTGGGCTCCCCTAGTACCCGGCCAGGGCGATCGGGCTTCCCAATTGCCGTGGTCAGGATGTCCATCCTCCCAGAAGGTGTGAATGACCCTTGGGTGGTCTGCTGCTCAAGTTCTTTCTGCAATGACTGAAAAAATCTTAAGTTGTAATGTGCTATAAAACCACAAGTTAAAAGAATAAACAACCAAGTAAAATACTTTCAATCCTCTTTGCAACTGCTTCAACCTCCGGATTGACAAATGTTCCTTCTTTAGACTTCCTTCCCTCAGCCCATTTCGTATGACGTGAGATGGGCGGGGGACGCTGTAGAACAACGGTAGGATCGGTCCGTACCGCTTCCTCCATTTCTGCAATTTCTTTCTTAATAAACTTTTTCTCGATCCACTTGTAACCCCCTCGAGACATTGTGTGCTTGTAAATATTCTTTTCTTGTCGCTCCTTTTGTTTTTGGCTATTCTCCTATTAAAATAAAACTAAGTTAGTTAATTAATATAATGTGTTCAAAATTCAGTTTTGAAGCAAAGTTAAAGAGCTATTTATAACCTATACACACCTGGAACTTTTGGTCTAGCCGTTTCTTAACAAAGGTCTTCCAAGTCTCCGGGTCAATAGATGGATAGGTCTGAGAGGGATCTTGACCCATCTTGTCCCCCCGGATGTAGTCTCTGGTTAGGTTATTCTTGAAACCCTTCCACATCTTACGCAATTCATTCAACCAAAAATCCTTGAACGATTGGGTTTTTGGGACGTCGAAGTTTTGCTGCAAAGAAAAATAAGAATAAAAGACACATCAGTTGAGTTAACTAAAAAAAACAAATACATGCATATTAGGAACAAACAGATAAATAATGATAAAACATACCAAGATATCTAACCAACATTGATCCTTAATGTCTTTATTGACTTCCCTCCAATCGTCAACCAAGATGCTTACTTGGTTCCTTGCCACAAAACCGATGTAGCTCACGAAAGTCGTGCCAATCTCTCCAATAGGATTCATGTCCTCGTCAAATTCCACATGGATAGGCTGAACATTTGTCCCGTGATGGACAATAATGTCTTTGAGCTTCGTCGGACCTCTTCCCTTTTTTCGAGGGGGATTGTTTTGTTGTTGATTGTTAAAATCATCCGCCATGATGTACCTATTATAAAATCAAAGATGTGATGAGTCATTACAAGGCAACAACTTTCACAAAACCAAAACAAAAAGAATAATACTTAATACATTATAATTCAAAAAGATTCTCACTTTAGGTGTTATCCCATATCCCCTCACAATGATCATTTCTAGAGGCAATTTGGTCGTCATCATCTATCAATTCCGATTCGCTTGGTTCAGGTGGAATTGCACACAAAGGTGGTATCTCATCAAGATCTAAAGTGGGAGCACGATCGTTTTGCTTTTTACTTTGCAAGACTATGGACAATTGCTTATTTACGGGATCCGTTACATAGAACACTTGTTTCGCATGACTTGCTAAAATAAAGGGCTCATCTCTGTACCCAACCTTGTGAAGATCAATTGAGATCATACCAGTGTGGAGTTCAATCACAACTACGCTATTGTTAACCCACTTGCATTTGAAGATTGGAACTTTAAACTTGGTGTAACTAACATCCCTAATTTCTTCAATTACGCCATAATATGCCATAGAAGCCAATCATGGGTTTTTATCTTTCGAACTGAAGAAGTGCATCGCTTCGGCTACCACCATCACGCCACTGTTTTGCATGGTGCTGTTCTTGTCCTGAGCCTTAGTGTAGAAAGAATAACCATTTATGTCAAAAGAGCCCTACATAACAACCTTAAAACGCGGCCCTCCGGCTAACCATCTTATTGTATCCGGCCAACCGGTCTTCTTTTCAACATTCTCCTTGAACCACCTAATGAATGTCCTATTATGCTCGTTAGAAATCTGCATGTCACTCTTTTTCGGGTTCTTTTCTTTCAAGATCCTCTTATGCTCGTCCAAATAAGGCTGCACTTCTTCCATATTATTCAAGATGTATAGGTGTGCTTGTAACACCTCTTCACGGCACATAGTCTTTACTTTGACGCCCCGTACCCCCTTACCGATCCCATCTTCATGTCGTGGGTTTTCCTCAACCCCTTTTAGATACAATTTGCAAAAATCCATTGCCTCCTCAACTAAGTATCTTTCAACAATTGATGCCTCATGTCGGTGTGGGTTCTTGGAATACCCTTTTAAGACTTTCATGAATTTCTCAAAAGGGTACATCCACCTTAGATAAACAGGGCCACAGATCCTTATCTCCCTTACCAAATGAACAATTAAGTGCACCATAATATCGAAAAAGGTTGGAGCAAAGTGCATCTCTAGTTGGCACAATATAATGTAACCCTCATTTTCCAACTCGTCTAGCTTTTCAGTGTCGATGACTTTGCTGTAGATCGCATTGAAAACATACACAATCTCGTTATAGTCATCCTGATATCATCTTGCATAATGCCTCTGATAGCAATTGGTAAGAATTGTTTCATCAATACATGGTAATCATGTGACTTCATTCCCACCAACTTCAAATCATTAACAGACACAAGTCTGCTAACATTGGAAGCATAACCCTGTGGAACCTTGATTCCACTCAAACACTCACACAGACTTTTTTTTTCCTGTTTGGAAAGTGTATGAGCAGCAGGTTCCATATAAGCCCTCTTGCTATTTTCACTGACTATAGGATGCAACCGTTGCCTTATGCCCATTTCAACCAAGTCTAATCGAGCATTGAGTCCGTCATTTGTCTTCCCCTGTATGTACAACAGTGTCCCAACAAGATTATCAACAACATTTTTCTCCACATGCATCACATCAATACTGTGCCTCACATTGAGATATCGCTAATAAGGTAGATCCAAAAAGATTGACCTCTTCTTCCAAATGATCTTCTCAGAACCGGTCTTTGTCTTCAGTTTCTTACCGAATACCATACTGACATTCTCAACACGGTGGTAAACTTCCTCCACAGTTAAGGGGGTCGGAGCAGATCGATATTTAGATGAGCCATTAAAACACTTCTTTAGTCAACGGTAAGGATGGAACCGATCAAGAAACCTCCTGTGACCAAGGTAGACGGTTTTTCTTTTGTGTTTGAGATGGTGGTAGTGTGTGTTAAACTCACATATAGGGCATGCCATATAACATACTACACCTTCCTCCCACAACATCATCAAGTCCTCAATCAAAGCTCGCAACTCGAATGTCTCCTGCCTGTACGCATCAAACACATCTACACCTTCCTCCCACAACATCTTCAAGTCCTCAATCAAAGGTGCCAGGTAGACATCGATATCGTTACCAGGCTGTTTCGGCCCTGAAATCATCATTGACATCATCGCATACTTGCGCTTCGTGCACAACCAAGGCGGCAGGTTGTAAATGACCAGCAAAACTGGCCAAGCACTATGTGTGCTACTGAGACTCCCGAAAGGGTTGAAACCATCCGTACACAGTCCGAGACGAAGGTTCCTCGGCTCACCACCAAATTCAGGAAACATGGAATCTATCTTCTTCCATTGAGGAGAATCAGCAGGGTGCTGGAGATATCTTCCATCGGAGATCTTCTTATCACAATGCCATCTCAGTTTCTTTGCTTCTGCCTCATTTGCAAACAAACGTTTAAACCGTGGCACAATTGGAAGGTACCACATTACCTTCAAAGGTACCCATTTCTTTGATCCATCATCATCACCAACGGCATCCTTCCTCGGCTTGTACCTCGGAGTATTACATTTTGGACACTCTTTTAGGCCTTCATACTCTTTCCTGTATAACACGCAATCATTAGGGCAAGCGTGTATCTTCTTATACTCCATGCCTATCTTGCTGAGAACTTTTTTAGCCTCGTACATACGCTTCGGAAGCACATTTCCCATTGGGAACATATCACGCAAAGCTTCAAGCATATGTGAGAAACCCGCATTTGCCCACCCATTTTTTGTTTTTATTTTCAACAATTTCAGGATGCCGGTCAATCGAGTATACTTAGTACACCCCAGGAACAATGGTGTCTCTGCATTTCTCCACAACTTGTCAAACTCCTATACCACAGAAAATGACTCTGCCCCAACATCATTGATCATGTCGTCTATTCCATCATCACAAACATCATCCACCGCTGCTTCTACATTTTGTGATGGGCACGCAGTATTGTACTTCCCAATTCCCCATTCCAAAGCCACTTCTTATAATGGAGATTGATTCCATCACAAAGAATGTGATCCCTTATATCATCAACGCTCTTACGATAAGCATTTGCACACTTCACACAAGGGCAAAGATACATGCCATTCTTACTAGGCACGTTTGTCTTGGCAAATTAAATAAATTCTTCCACACCCTTTTGATAATCTTTAGTGGTCTCAGTGCATGCATCCAACTACGATCCATTCTATTAAACCTCTGCCATTTCCAACAAGCTAGTCAAGTTTATCTCACTACATTGTGTAGAAATGGGCATGCTATGAACTTAACATCACTTCATGCAAATTTTTTAAAAAATTTGGCAGAACTTCCTCTTATAAATGTGACATCCAAAATTACATTTACAATCCAATTTCAGTTTATTAAATACAAAATCATACAATTACTAATTCAACACCAATCTACAGACTATTCCAATCACATACCACAAAGCAGTTTCTTTTATTACTTGAAGCATTTAGATTGAATCACACTAATATTCTCAGAAAACCAAATAGCCTCAGCATATTAATAGTTCAAGTGTTAAACACACCCAGTGAGAAATGAAAGCATAAGCAAGATAATTTTCTAACTGTTTTAGCTATTGCGTTATATCGTATTAGAATGAAAGGAACAAATTCAATAATAGTACTAATAGTAATAAAATTCAAGATCACCAAAATGAAGTGGAGAAATTGCTTACTCAAATGAAGTCAGACCCAACATTGAAATTGCAGCACCAAATGACAACAATGACAGAAATATATGATTCAAAACAACAAATCAGTATCCAGAATCAGCGAAAATCAACAAACCTTGGACACAATGTGACCAAGATGAATTAAACAGTTCAAAATCACCATCCATTAAAGTTTCTTCATAACTTTAACCAAAAGATAACTTCTCTCTAATTTTGCAACTATCATAAATCAAGACTTATGCAACTTTATCAACCTACATGTCCCTTTCAACACAAGAGCTCTTAGAAGATAATCAACTAATACCATCAAACATTTAAGCATTATTAATGGCATCAAATCAGAACAGAGCAACGTAATTTAACAAAATCAATTTAGCTTAACGAAAAAGAATGCATAATGATTTTGCTCATCATTTGCATATCACCACATACAATCAGAATAAGAGATTTAAATATGCTAGATATAAATCTATTATTACCTGGTTTAGCATGTTACAACAACACCCACTCAAGAAATGGAAATGTTTCGAACATATCACATAGCTTTACACTAAACTGCGTAGGGTAAGAAGTATAAGAACAAATAATTGAGCAAAGCAAACAAAAGAAGAAAAAGTTAACATCTAAATTCACACAAAACAGTAGCAGCAAATTTGTGGAAGACAATTAATCATAGATTCAAACCCATGTTTGATTGAATCACATCAATTAGAATGCAAAAAACACCAATAACACAGAACAAGGGTGAGAAAGGAAGAATATCATTACCATTTACACTACAGCAACGCGGATAGCAGCTTCAAAGGGGGTTTTTGGGTGGGGGGTTTTCGGGTGGGGGGGATGGGGTGGCAGTGGGGGGTTTTCGGGTGGGGGGTGGGGTGGCGGTGGGGGGATTTTAGGTGGGGGAGTGGGGGAGCGGGGGGTGGGGTTTTCGGGTGTGGGGTTCTCGGGGAGCTGGGGCTTTTCGGGTGCGGGGGTGGGGTGGCGGGGGGGGGTTTGTAACACCCCAAATTTTAGAAAAGAGAAAATAAGGAATTAATTAAGATTTAGGAAATATTAATAAAATATTAAAAAGCATTAAAAATGAAATTATGATGTTTTAGACATTTTTAATAATTTTAAGGATTATTTTCTTTAGAAAATAAAGAAAAATAATTAGAAGATAAATTTTGATTTGGGAACTTTAGGAGAATTTATTTTAAGGCTTAAAGAAATTTATGACTAAGAAAAATCTCTAATATGATATAAGAATTTAATTCTAGAAATTATTTTTCAGAGAAGGGACTAAACTAAAAATATCAAAAGTTGATTCTAGGGATCAAAACGAAAAGAAGAAAGTTTTAGGGGTCAAAACTCTACTTTTCCCCTCACCCTTTATATAATACTTCCTCCGTCCCCTGTTCCTCACTCTCTCGATCTCTCTGCTCTCACTCTCTCCGTCCCCTCTGGTTCCTTCGTGCATCCAGCGGCGGAGGACGGCCAAAATGGCGATGATCGACGGCGGAAAGTGGAGGGAAAAGCTCCAGAAGCTGAGGTACATCTCTGGTGAGCTTCTTCCTCTTGTTTTCCTCTCCTTTTCTGTCCGATTTGTGCGAGTTAAAGGAGGGGATTAATTCGGTTTTAGGGGTTTTTAAGGTTGGTAAATCCATTGAAATGAAGCTTAGGGTTCGATTAACAAACCCCAAGAACGAATTTAAGCAATAGAGTCGGATTAATCAAGTTTCCCCAAATTTCTCCTTCGTTTCACTGTTCACCCGACTCTGTTCTTGTGATTTGGAGCAAGGGTTGAACGAAATTCTTCATTAAACATGAATAGGAGTAGTATAAGTTCAAGGAATGTCTTGTATATGTGATTTCTGAGGTTTTATTCTTGTTCTTTCCCTCTTCCTCTCTGCTCCCTGTTCTTGTTGTTCGCCGAAGTTCTTGGGGGAAAAATGAACAAAGATATTGATTGTTGCTTTGATGGAATGGAAATTTAATATTTTGACTAGTCTGTGATTGAAGTTGGGAATTAGGTTCCCCTGTTTCATTCGAATTCTGTTCCCTTTGCATCGCTGATTTCTAGTGCATTAAAGAAGCATGATTTGTGATTTTGCTGCCGAGGTTGAGAAAGGAAAAGTGAATTGTTATGGTTAAACTTTGTTTCCTTTTATTTCTCTGCTTCCTTGTTCTGTTCGGCCAGGTTCAGGGGGGAAATTCCAAGGGGCTGCTTGTGATTTGTTCCATTTGTGTTCAAATTTTAGTAATAGTGAAGTATTCCATCTGTTGGGTTCAATTCTGAATGTTGCATTGTTGTTTCGCTCCTGGTTCTATTTCATTGTGGCTAAAAAGGATTAAAGAAGTAAGGATAAGGATTGATAGGAAATAATGGATGAAGCTGAGGTTTGGTTGTTGTTTTGTAGGAGGGATTTTGAATATGATCTGGGTGTATTTTCGATGACTGAAATTTTAAGTGGATAAAATTATGAACTATTGAATGAGTAACGTTGATTGAGAAATTTATGCTGGGATTTTTGATAATCTGAGGTTTTATTAGATTGTTTAATAATTTAATGAGTCTTTGAAATTAGAGCAAGAGAGAACCAGTTCCAAAGTTTTAGAAATAAATGAATTTTGTTATTCGTTTTGTGAATGGATTGTGGTAAGTGGAAGGTTTCAGTTTTGTATCCAAAATAATTATGGAGTTGATTATCACACATTTAGGGTAGAATTTGAAGTTTGATAAATATTCTAAGAGTATATGATGTTCTTCAAGTCTGAGAAATCCTTGTTTCGTTTCTGTTATGGCTGATCAATATTGTAGCGTAAATTATATTTGATTAAGAGTGGGATATTTGTTTGGAATGTGATTTAGAAGTTGAAGGGTTGCTGCAATTAATTAAAGGTATGATTTTTGTTCATTTTTTAGAAGAAAGAACAATAGTCTGAGCTTGTGATTGATTAATGGTGGCGGGAATCATATATTGGTGGCTTAAATAAGTATATATGGATTAAAGCGGATTAAGGGTAGCAGGGACTTATGATTAAATAATGAAATAGATAGGATGTTAATTATGAAGTTGGATTCAACGATTACATTTCAGGATTTTATTAATTGGGGTATTAGTTGGAGATATAGTGGAGATTGATCGGCTGAGGAATAAGTAATATGATATTTTTAAGAAATTGGGAGGCTAAGGGTGCATTAAGATAAAGTTGGCAATTCTGGAAATATAATTTAGATGTAAATAGTATGAACCGAATCCAAGATATGTATTAATGAAAGTAAGGTTATTTCAAAGAATTATGGAGTTAATGTTGAGTATGGATTTGTGGGGGTTAAATTGATTCTGGAATACTTGGAGTTGAGGCTTTGGGAAATGAATTATTGGTAGAAATAGCATTAAGGTAAGTAAGGACTTAGAAGATAAAGAAATATAATTTTGGTTTAATTATGATTGATGATTTGGTTTATAATATTCTTTAATAAATTAAATTACTAGGGTTTGATTTGCATTATTAATTTATTTATTCTTGAAGATTTTATGATAAATAGGAAATATATATGTATCGGTGTATGCTTGTGTATGTGAATGACTATGATCTTCAAAGAAAGATTTTATAAAAACTATTAATCAAACATTGAGAATAAGAAAGATTAATTGGAATAGATTAATTAAGTGTCCTTCAGATCTTAAATGGTTAGGTTAATTATAATAAGTTAGGTTATAGGTAATAATTATTAATGTGAAGAAAAAGTATGATCATTAGAAATTTATTATAAATCCCTTGAATCTAATTAATTAAAATAAGTTGTTTTATATATGTATATATAATTTAAAGTAATTAGGAAATTTCTATGCTTGTGTATGTATTACTTGCTGATTAAAGTTAGAAATATTGATTTAAGAAATATATTAAAAAGGGAAGGGTAGAAGTATATAATATCATAGGAACGTGAGAGACGCTTAGTAACTACATGAAAGTATAGATATTAATTTATTCTTTATTATATGTAAGTATAGGTTCTAATAGTGATATAGGCGTAATGAGGCAACGAAATGGAAAAGGACCGGTTAAGGTTGGAAGCTTGCGGTACAGGTAGCAGTTTATTTCAGTAACAATTAAATTGCATGTATTATTTTGTAATAACTGTTGCATTTAGTTGATAAGTTGTTATTCCTCAGATGGAGTACTCCAGGCTTAGGTGATTAGCTACACCTTTGTGAGATTAGTTACGTTTTAGCCTTATGTGCTTTAACGAGAAACCCTGCAGGTAAAGCCTCCACTATAACGAATATATTGTTATTAGTGGTTGGCAGGTGCTTTTAGCACACAGATTAATAGGAGTAAGACTATCATCATTAGCACAGCTGTATGAAATATATACATGACAATACTATTATGATCATATATGTTAATGAAAGAAACTGCTATTGGGATTTCCAATCTCACCCCCTTCCCCAAACATTTTCAGTTTGGCAGGTCGAAAGAAGCTAGCTGGGGAGAAGAGTAAACGAAGAAATTAGGATTAGAAATTTAAAAGCCAGAGGTAGTAAATATTTTAATAAGATTATTGGTATATGTTGTAGAAGTAAATTATTAAATTAATAATAAAAAGCACAGGAAATAGAATTACAATAAATTTATTAAAGGAATTAAATTTCCTAAAGGTTATGAATTAAGAATAGATACTTTAAAAAGAAAATGTATGTATTACCCTAATGTCGCTGCGTATTCTGATAGAAGGGTTATCAACTGAGATGACCCAGCGTTTTAGTATTAGAAAGGTAGAAATCCATCAATAGATGTAGAGAACCCATAAGTGGGTTTTCGCTCCCCACACACTATCATCAAGGGGAGAAAATTATAAGGGAACCTAGGTGGTTTAATTGTTTTATGCACCACTTGGTTTTATAAAAAGTTTTAAATTCTGAGTTGTTCGAAAAGCCCATTCCAACTGACAGAAGGTTGGATAAATATTTTAAAAAGAAAAAGTTTTAAATTTTCCGTATTTTTGGGCTTCGAATATTCATTAGAGTGGTTATAATTCAATTAAATTGCTATAATATAGTAGTGAAAGTCCAGTTGTTACAGGTTTCGGGTGGGGGGTGGGGTGGCGGTGGGGGGTTTTCGGGTGGGGGTGTGGGTGAGCTGGGGGTGGGATTTTCGTGTGGGGGGTCTCGGGGAGCTGGGGGTTTTCGGGTGGGGGGTGGGGGATCTGGGGGAGGAGGAGGGCGATGTGGGAGAGGAGGGAGCTGGATTTTCGTGTGTTGGCGCGATATGAAAAATTTCGCGGGTGGGCAAGGTGACAAGAAACCACGTCACACTTAAGTAAAGTGTGACGTGGTTTCTTGAAACCACGTCACACTTGATTACCACGTCACACTTGATCAAGTGTGACGTGGTTTCTTTTAACGTCACAAATTGACAAATTTTGTGACGTTGTTTCTCCCTCCACCTCCAACTTAATTACAAAAATGCCACCGCATTATTTTCAATGTCATATTTACAATTAAATGACGTTAATTGGTGACATGGAAATGGTATTTTGTAGTAGTGATCCTACATTTTGAACAGAGGGAAGTGTGTTTGTTTGTTATTTTTTATACAAAGGGAAGTGTATTTGTTAACCAAACATCTAATCCTAATTTGGGATATTCCAAATTAGGATTCGAGCAAACTCGTAGTGGAATGATTAAACATAATAATTTAATGTAAACCAGTTCAAAATAAAATTGACTCATTAACTAGTATCTTGGTCATAAAATTACATTCCTTGTCACTGTTTATTCACGAGAGATAAAAGTCTTTTCCCATTTTTAATTTTTTGAAATTTTCTACTTAATTATTCTGTGTAATGTATGAGATTACAAGTATTAGTTTATATTTAAATTGATAATAATATTAATTATTTTTGCAAAGCAAAGGAGTTCTCAAGCCACCTTGCACGATTTAATATTCCAGAACATTTTAAGATACTTTTTGAACATCTGTGGTAATGGATGACGTATTGCGTGGAAAACCAACTTACATGATCCTGGCTTCTAGAAATCTAATATTCATTTTCGTTTTCTACCACTTAACATGGCTTAGTTCATACCAGAAGAATTTATGACTCCCCATATTTAATAGATTTTTATAAATATTTATTATATTTGGGGAATCATCAATTCAAAAATTAAGAGATTTTAGTGTGATTTGATTAGATAGCAATTTGAGACATTATCTAGGGATTTTATTTTAAAATATCATATCTTTAATTGAAATAGGAAAGTTAAATCTAGATTAAAAAATAATAAAAATATTTGAAAAAAAAAACAAAAACAAGTCTCAATTTATTTTAATTTGATTTAACTTTAGTTTCCTGTTTTGTTTTTGGGCAGCTACAACACATGGCACTAAATTGAATCGGTCATCATTATCATGATGAAAGAAGTCACGTGAAAGAAATGAAAATGGAAAGGAGGGAGGCCAAATTGAATCAAGTACAGGCTGATTCACGCAATCATCGATCATTCACATAAGATAATGAAGGGAATGGGGAAGCCACTGTTCAATCACCAAGAATTACACACTATTCATCATCCACACGCACGCTGAACAGAAAAGAAGAAAAGCAAGGAAGTCGTTGGGAGCTTCGTCTGATTTTTCCGGTGCTTGGACGAGACCGACGCTTCTTCAGTTGCAATCTCTTCTCCTTTTGATATCTTTTATGGTTTTGGGTCAAATTTTGGAATTAATTGCTGTTATTACTTTGATGTAACCCACGTATGGCTATTCTTCTTTTACAACATAGAGTACTATGAATTTTCACTTATTAATTATGCTTAATTTTAATTCAATTTATTTAATTTTGTTTTTAATTAATATTTCTTGGTGATTGGCCATCATTGAACATGTTTTGAGAGTTTAGAATTGATCTTGATGAAAGGAATTCTAAATAGACCATTAGATTAAAGGGTAAAGGTGCAATTTTAGGAATGAAGTATTACGCCAGGTGCACTCAGCAGAAAAATGAATTTTTCGAACAGATTTTAGGCATGAATAATAAAATTGGGGGCAAATTTAGTAACGCCGTTAGTTGATCGTTAAGTTTGACTACAGAAGCTGATGTGGCAAAACTGAAAATTTTAATTAAGGATTAAGATGTGATTTTGTGATCAATTAAGGAGTTTTGAGAGTTTTATAAATAAATTCAGGAAAATGAAAGTTTTTTTTGGAATTTTAAAGGCCTAGTTTCTCCCTTAATTTTGGAAAATTAGAGTTAGAGGAATTATTTTTGGACCCAAAAGGGATTATAGTGGAAGGAAATTCTTAACCGGTAACGAAGAAAATTTTTAAGAATTGAAGGAATAATTTTTTGCCTAAAGAATATATTCTCCGCATAATCAAATTAAAGTATTACCAATATAAATTTTTTCTAGTTAATTTGTGTAAGACATTACATAATTGATCTAGATAAGGATATAAGTAGACCGATAGGCATTTATAGACACTAGTACTCTAGATTAACTGAGTAAATTAAAGCATAATTAATTTAGTATGAATAAAATCTAAGAAACAAATAAGGGATTAGTGACTCTAGGTTGTTGTGAAAGTTGAATTTAATCCTTGCAAATGTTTGTGGTTTTTATTAGATTTTAGTTAATTTTTCTCCGGTCATTTGAATGTCTTGTTCAACTTAAACAAAAAGAGGAGATTAAATGCCAAATATACAATTACTTTGATCCTCTATGTGATCGACCTTGATTCGCCACATTACTATTTCTTTGGCCCGTACACTTGCAAAGCTTTATTTAAATTTTGGTAGTATCAAGTTTTCGGCACCGTTGGTAGGGACTCAAGGAAATTGATAATTAGTATTAAAAATGCTTTAGTAGTTTAAGCTTGAGCTTTGTGATTTTTTTTCTTGTGTGTGATTTTTTTTGTTTCTTTTTTGTTCATTTTCTTAAAAAAGGTAAAAAAAAAAGGATTGCTCACAGCGCCGTCTTGATAGATTGTCAAATCTCTGTTCTAGTTGGACTTGAAATGTTGATATCTCTCAATATGATTGGTATTCTTATTTTTACTATGGCAATGATCATTCATCTGAGAATTGTCCATTTAGGCCAACCATTAATTGCATAAGAGATAATTTCACTAGGCAGCGTAATCCTAGTTAGATTTTGGAGCTGCAAAATTCTTGGGATCCATATTTGGAACATTATTCTGGTGAAATAACCCCAACTTTCAACTCTTGTTCACAAGTTCAGGGAAACACTTATAAGGATAGAGATGGATTTCGCTTTGAAAGAGTAGAAAGATTAGTCAATAATTTTTTGAAGGAACAAGAGGAATCTCTCATTATTTTTGAGTCAATATTGGAGCTCATGTGAGTCTAATGCACAAAGACATTGAAGAAATAAAATAACAGTGCTCCTTTAATCAAATTTCCCCCTGGATCTCTAATGAAAATAATTATGAGGAAGTTGAGGTTAGGGAAGAGGATGACATCATGGAGGATGTAGATAGTGCCTTAAAGTTTGAAATCAATTTGTGAGAACATAGAAGGTGTCACAAAGAGATTCTAGTTGTGGATTCTAACGATTGTGATTTTGGTGCTCATATTGATGTGGATGTTTCTAAAGAAGTTATATATGATTGTCCTATTGATGTTCTCACTCTTACTTATGAGAGTCAAGTTAATTTTGTTGGATGCTCAGTATTCTTGAAAGGTAATACATCTAATTGTTTATATCAGTATGTTATACGTCCTTTGAATTCAATCATTGCTTGTTCTTTGAGATCGTTGTGATTGAGAAAGCACAAGTAATTAACTTGAAGGATCATTTTTTATGTTTGAAACTTTGTTGCTTGAAAAGGAATGAAGACAAGGTGATTGTTGTTAGAATCTTAAGTTTTGATGAGGACTGGCCCCATAGATAACATAAGTAAATAGAGTGTAAGTTACCTTTGAATTTAACAAGTAAAATCTGATAGGTAACATATTACTATCGCACAGCTAAGAGCCTATCGCTAATCTGGAAAGCCTAGGTTAACAATGGCTAATGAAGACTTAGCAGTAATCCATTGAAAGAGCAATATATCTATCGCTAAAGGTCTTCACCATAGCTAATGGAATGTGTAGAGCTAGAGCCTATCGCTAATAGATAGAAAGGAATAGCAAATGAAGACTTAGAAATGAAAAGTTAATATCTATCGCTAAAGTCTTTAGCTATCGCTAAGAAATATCCTATCGCTAGAAGTTCATTGATAACATGGATAAATGAAAGGAAAAGCAACTAGCAGAAAAATGAACTAAGTCTTTGAACTAATGGAATCAGCTAGCGATAACAGGTTTAGTTATCGATAACAGGATACCTGAAATAACTTTTGAATATTCATAACTCAGTATCCTTAAGCTAATGAGCAATCAAGTAACTAGCGATAATGCGATTAGCTATCGATAAAAGAATGCTTATTGAGATGACATAGCTAGTACGCTGAACATTGAACTAAAAGAATATGCTAGCGATAATGTTCATCGGTAGAGAATGTTTTATGAAATTCCTTAGCTGATATATTGTCTATCTTTTGAGCTAACGAACTTAACTAGCAATAGATGCTAGCGATAGCATGATTGGCTATCGATAGAGAATGCTTTGAAATTCCTTAGCTGATATATTGTCTCTATCTCATTGAGCTAATGGACTAAGCTTGCGATAACATCTGCTGTGCATTACATGATTACTTGTTTAGCTAACAGCTCAAGTGCAGGAATCATACGATGCAGTTAGCGATAGCAAAGCAAGCTAGCGCTAATGATAAAGCTGCTGTGCAAGTACAATGCTGCAGGTTACCGTTACTTACAGTCTCCATCTCTCTTAGCTCATCCTCTGCAAGATTAGTTGGAGCAAGAGAAGAAAGAAAACTGTCAACGGCTAGTTCTCCAAGTCTCCAACGGATAGAAATTCATCAAACCATATATAAAGACTTAAAGACATCAGAAACAAGAAGATGAACACACGACGCATATATATACAAATGACAAGATGATACGAGATGAAAAACAGAGGGCTCTGCACAGAATACACAGAGTAACAGTTATATTCAAGTGCGCCCAGAAATGTTGAATCAAGTGAATTAGAATAGTAGAGCTAGAGCACACATTGTCGGATTGATAAACTCTAGAATTTGTATTTCATCAAACATTCTTCTGTACTTCAGTGATTATGAAAATCCCTTCTTAGAGAGAAGTATTCTTACACTGTAATCATTCTGTATTTATGAGCGATACTCAAGATTGGTTAATCTTGAGTGGGAAACAGATTGTATCCTTACAGGTTGTAAGGGGGAGCATTTCACTACTGCAGAAAGGGGATTCTATGTCTCTTATTTCAGGGTTTTCATGTCACTTTTTTATGTGACATAAAAAGTAGTGACTTAGAAAAAATGGAGATTTTACGTCACTTAAAATAGGGGACGTGGAAATTCATATTTTCCACGTCACAACTTATGAAACAAGCGAGTAGATAAGTCCCTGAATGATTTTTTTTATTAAATGGCTGAGATTTCACGTCACATGTATAGAAAACATGTGACGTGGAAAGTGGCGTGGAGAAACCACGTCACTTACCAGCCAAATAAGTGACGTGGTTTCTTATAAACCATGTCACATTTTTGAATATATGTGACGTGGTTTTGGAGAAACCACATCACTTATTTGGATAATAAGTGACGTGGTTTCTTGCAAGCATATTTCACGTCACATGTTTCTAAACATATGACGTGGATTTTTTTTTTTAAAATTAAATTTTAATATTTTCGTTTGATCCCATTTTCTTTTTCTTGTTTTTGCTGTCTCAGAAAACAGATTCACCACAAATAGCAATCAACCAAGCTAACATATAAGTAATCAATCATACTAACCATATATAACTTGTGTTTACTACTACTTCACAAATTAACCATTAGTGTTACACAATTTAGTATTTTGTACAATGATCAATCATCTCTATTAACCAATTCCGAAAGCAAAAATTCAGCAACATTCTCACCGATTGAATCAAGATCTTCATCTGTAAATGTGTTGGTATCATAAAACCGATGTGATTATCAATGCAAAGAAATTATATAAAACATTATATATTTATGTATTAACTGTATTAATCATACAAGAATTTAACTTATACTTGTGAGAATGATCCAGTTCGTTCACTAATAATAATGTCAAAAATATATTTCATGATGTAATATCCGCACTCCTTATTGGTCGGTTGCTTAGGGCACTTCAATCACAAGAAACGGTATAAATTAATAGCAATCAATTTAATAAATCTCAATTGACTAACATTGAAAGAATTTAAATCAAAAGTACTTACTCTAGGTCTTTGTAGCACGAAGTCTTGATGTTCTTGACCAGTTTTTTCCATTGAATGCCACTGAGATATACCCCTAAAATGGAACCAAAATTAGTACATATATATGGGACTAATTTATATGGGACACTAGTATATGATAAAGATATTAACACTACTCACATCGATAGGAGAGTTCTATGATAGGGGGTTATATTACGCCTCAACGAGTCAAACCAAACCAGACAATGATCCCTAGGGCAAATGACAGCTAGTGCCCAGTGCTTACTAAAAGACATTAAAAATAATCATAACATTTACAAATGTGTATAATGATGAAAAGTTGGCAAAAGGAAACAATCAAACTTAATCTTCAAGAAGAGGTGCAAAATAGATAATTCCCCGGTTCACTGACATTTGATGGTTGACGTATGCCTGCATGTTGTCATCATAATTCCTCTTCTCCGCCAGGGTATTGAAATTATCCCTCATCACCAATGCCATTGGACTGAAGAATCTGTATTGTCCCCTGCCTAATCTGTTACACAAGATGTGGAAGTACCTATATATCATAGACAAGTTGAAATCAAAAAGGGATTTAATGAGAAATACTGATGAGACATAAAAAGTAACGGTCATTTATTACATAGTCGCTAACTCAAGCCATCCAAGGTCAATTTCCTGCAGCAGCAAAAACTCCCTGATATCTTTGGAACTGTGAAGCAAAAATTTGTATGTACGGTCAGGACTGACTACTCCTGGAGGCATCGTAAAGGGCACAGACTCCAAATTTGGCTGCATCTCTCGTAGGAGCAGGAGAGAAGGATATTGGTCTGAAAAGGTCTGCAGGGGATGGAAAAAATCATTGTTATGATATGCCTAAACCAGAAAAATATCAAACAAGCAGTCTCAAAACTTAAGTGTACATACCACATCAACCGGCGGGTCCGGCCCCGTTTACGGGCTCTTGTGTACAAGATATCTAGGCCACAAGATGAATGCCCCGATCGCCACGCCTAGTTTGGTGACTTCATGATCGGGAAAGGGTACATCTACCCCCGCCTCATTGCTCTGGATAGCTTTAACAGACACCTTTACTTGGTCCTCATCAATAGGAAAATTATGTATGAGGGAGGCGTTCGGGAACTGGAGAGCTTTGGCTACCGCGCGCAGGCGAGGGAAATCAAGATGGAGATAACACTCCTCTCCATAGTCAGGGTTGTTTTCTGGTGTGGGATCTGAGTCGTCCTCATGAATTGATCCTAACTGTCTAGGCTGATTGCAGCTGTCTTTACCGCTTGGACCAGCGGTATCGAGAAACTCCTGCAAGGGATGAAAATATACATAGTAAGACTATAATTGATGAAGCCGGAATATGGAAATCAACATATTTAGTAGATGATCAAAGCTGATTATTTTGTCCAGAAGAATTCGACGAGAGTCCGAGCTGTACGGTAGATGCTCGGACCTGTGCCTCAACCTGCATCCAGATCTGCTCCGCCATTTGCCCATTAAGCTGCTGGATATGTGCATCCAACTGTTCCTGAAACTCGGCCTTCATCTCCGCCCGAGCCCTGGCCACAATCTCCTCAGTGGATTCTCTATGGGGGTAAGATCGGGGTTTGCGACCGAAATACTTGGTCAGCCCTACATTCCTCGGCTCCCCGATAACTCGACCGTGGTGGTCGAGCTTCCCAATTGCCGTGGCAAGGATGTCCATCCTCCCAGAAGGTGTGAAGGACCCTTGGGTGGCTTGCTCCTCAAGTTCTTCCTGTAATGACCCAACAAAATCGTAATTTGCAATGTGCTACAAAACCACAAGTTAAATGTATAAACAACCAAGTAAAATACATACAATCCTCTGTGCAACTTTCTCAACCTCCGGAGTCACAAATTTTCCTTCTTTATTCTTCCTTCCCTCAGCCCATTTCGTATGACGTGGAAAGGGCAGCAAAGGCTCTACAACAAAGGTAGGATCGGACCGTGCCACTTCCTCCATTTCTGCAATTTGTTTCTGGGTCAACTTTTTCTCTAGCCACTTGTAACCACCCCGAGACATCGTGTGCTTATAGATATTCTTCGCTTGTCGCTTCTTTTGTTTTTCGCTCTCCTCCTGTGAAACTAAGACTAAGTTGCTAACTAATATAATATGTTAACAGTGCAATTTTTAACCAAAGTTAAAAAGCTATTTATGAAATATACAGACCTTGAACTTTTCGTCTAGCCGTGATGCAACAAACTACTTCCAAGGTCTCGGTCAATATTGGGATAGCTCTGACCCGGATCTTGACCCTGCTTGTCTCCAAAGATGTATTCTCTGGTCAGGAGATTCTTGAAATTCTTCCACATCTTGCGCCTGATTTAACCTTTGCCTAATGCGCCTTGGGGTTAAAATCACAATAATTACCAAGGATTGTGTAAAGTGGCATAATCCCGGATCGTTTCACTTGAGGAGTCCTTCTAAACAACCTAAGCTAACTAAATGCAATTAAAACAATAAAAAGGTATGGGGGTTTTGGTTTGGAGATTCATTTACTAAAGCTATTAACAAAAGTAGTTACTTGTTTTTGGTGTTTTAGATTAATAAGTGAAAAGTGAAAAGAGTTTGGATTGGGGGTGATTTTATAAAATGGGCTTTGGTAGTGCTTCGGTGACTCAAACGCTTCTTTCAAAATGATAAGTGGGAGTTTAATTTACCAAGTCTAATTGAAAAATCCCCAAGCAACCACTAGGGGTCCACTAGCCCTAATTAATGACTAATCTAGCAATCACTCTCATAGCCATCACTTAGGGTTAGTGTGAAGATCCACTTGGTTTGTGAAATGCCTTGAAACAAATGCAATTTAACTCTCATGAAGTGCAACCACAACATCCATGCATGGAAGAAATTGACTATAACCACTAGCAACCACTAAAATGGCTACAACCAAGAATACAACCACAAGTAGATAGGAAATTGTATCTCAATCACATTCAATTCAAAACATACACAATATAGTTCACAAACATAGATAGCAACCACATATCCCAAGTCTTAAATCCAAATACAAGACCAATACAAAAGAGTAGAGGCCAAATACAAAGGAAATAAGAAATTGTAAACTAGAAACTCCCCTATGTTGGTCCATGAAGCAAGAGCCACCTTCACACCACCAAAGCACCAAGAACTTAGCCTCTCATGTCTTCAAACTCGTGCCCAAGAGGACCCATGATGATAGCTTCCATGAATGAAGAAGATAGAAGGAAATGTGGGGTGGAAATGGAAGGTGGAAGGAGAAAGAACAAGAAAATCAGCAACAATGGAGGTGGAAATGAGTGGGGATGAGAGGATTTGAGTGAGGTATGAAGAAGAACAAGAGGAACCCTAGGAGAGGGCTGGTTTTCGGACAGAGAGGGCTTCCAGAAAGGATTTTCGGGTGTTAGAAACTATTTATAACCCTCTAGGAACCCTAGAATTCGCGTCAGATTCTGCAGATTTTGGGGACTTCGCCGTCGGCTCGCCGAGGCGAGAGCCACGGCGAGCTCATGTTGGCTCTGGACTTTGCTAGGAGTTCGCCGTGAGTTAGCCGCGGCGAAGCCGACGGCGAACTCACACTGGTTCTGCCTTTTCTTGTATTTCTCGCTGTCAGTTCGCCGCGGCGAAGAGACATTGATTCTGTTTCTCTCTTCGCTTCCTTCTTCTGCTCCGTCCCGAATTCTTCGCTGTAACTTGGCTCCTAAATTTGGGCATGCTTCTTCTATGATCTACAAGTAAAATCAAGCCAGAGGTAGCATCAAATGTTCTTGAAAATAGGTCAACAATAATTTATGCTAATTATGCCCAAATTGCCCTTGACTAGAATAAATTCCAACAAAGTGTGCAAAAGTCAGAAATTACCCTAATTAGGTGCAATTTCCCCAAGAACATGCAATAATCTACTGATTTTATCAATGAAAAGTGTATAAAAATATGGTGCAATCAGCGCCCTTCTCCCAACCAAAAATCCCTGAAAAATTGTGTGTTTGGGACATCAAAGTTTTGCTGAAAAAAATGACGAACACATTAGTTGAATTAAGTGGAAATAAGAATACATACATATTAGGAACAAACAGAAGTACAATGATAAAACATACCAAAATATCTGACCAACATTGATCCTTAACGTCTTTGTTGACTCTCCGCCAATCATTAACCAAGATGCTTATCCGATTCCTCACCACAAAACCGATGTAGCTGATGAAATTCGCACCAACTTCCCCAATAGGATTCATGTCATCGTCAAAATCCACACGGATAGGCTGCACATTTGTCCCTTGACGGACAACAACATCATTGAGCTTCGTCGAACCTCTTCCCTTTCTCCAAGGGGGATCGTTCCGTTGCTGATTGTTATCACCGTCTGCCATGTACCTGTTAACATATCAAAGATGTGATGAGTCACAATTCCACAACCTTCACAAAACCAAAACAAAAACAGTAACAAGAATTAATACATGATAATTCAAAAAGGTTCTCACTTTATATGTTATCCCATATCCCCTCATAATGATCATTTCTAGAGGCAAATTGGTCATCATCATCTACCAATTCAAATTCACTTGGTTCAGGTGGTCCTGCGCCTAAAGGTTGTATCTCATCTAGATCTAAATTGGGAGCACAGTCCTTTTGCTTTTTACATTGCAAGACTATGGACAATTGCTTATTTGCGGGATCTATTACATAGAACACCTGTTTCGCGTGACTTGCTAAAATAAAAGGCTCATCTCTGTACCCAACCTTCTGAAGATCAATTGAGATCATACCAGTATGGGGATCAATCACAACTGCGCTATTGTTAACCCACTTGCATTTGAAGATTGGAATTTTGAAATTTGTGTAACTAACTTCCCAAATTTCTTCAATTACGCCATAATATGCCATGGAAGACAATCTTGGGTTTTTATCTTTCGAACTAGAGAAGTACATCGCTTCGGCTACCACCATCACGCCACTGTTTTGCATGGTGCTATTCTTGTCCTGGGCCTTAGTGTAGAAGGAATAACCATTTATGTCAAAAGAGCACCAAGTAACAAGCTCAAAACGAGGCCCTCCGGCTAACCATCTTATTGTATCCGGAGCACCAGTCTCCTTTTCAACATACTCCTTGAACCACCGAATAAATGTCCTATTATGCTCGTTAGAAATCTGCATGTCACTCTTTTATGGGTTCTTTTCTTTTAGGATCCTCTTATGCTCGTCCAAATAAGCCTGCACTTCTTCCATATTATTCAATATGTACAGGTGTGCTTTTAACACCTCTTCACGGCACATAGTCTTCACTTTAACGCCCCGTACCCCCTTACCGATCCCATCTTCATGTCGGGGGATTTCCTCAACCCCTTTTAGATACGATTTGCAAAAATCCATTGCCTCCTCAATTAAGTATCTTTCAACAATTGATGCCTCAGGTCGATGTGGGTTCTTGGAATACCCTTTCAACACTTTCATGAATTGATCGAAAGGGTACATCCACCTCAGATAAACAGGGTCACATAGCCTTATCTCCCTTACCAAATGAACAATCAAGTGCACCATAATATCGAAAAAGGCTGGAGCAAAGTACATCTCTAATTGGCACAATATAATGTAACCCTCATTTTCCAACTCGTCGAGCTTTTCAGTGTCGATGACTTTGCTGCAAATCGCATTGAAAAACATACACAGTCTTGTTATAGTCATCCTCACATCATCTTGCATAATACCTCTTATAGCAACTATTTAGAATTGTTGCATCAATACATGGTAATCATGCGACTTCATTCCAACCAACTTCAAATCGTTCATAGACACAAGTCTACTAACATTAGAAGAATAACCCTGCGACACCTTGATCCCACGTAGACACTCACAAAGAATTTTTTTCTCCTGTTTAGATAGTGTATCAGCAGCAGGTTCCATATAAGCCCTCTTTCCATTTTCACTGACTATAGGATGCAACCGTTGTCTTATACCCATTTCAACCAAGTCTAACCGTGCACTGAGTCCGTCCTTAGTCTTCCCTTGTATATGCAACAACGTTCCAACAAGACTATCACCGACGTTTTTCTCCACATGCATCACGTCTATACTGTGCCTCACATCCAGAAATCGCCAATAAGGTAGATCAAAGAAGATTGACCTCTTCTTCCAAATGATCTTCTCAGAACCGGTCTTCTTCTTCTGTTTCTTACCGAATACCACATTAACATTCTTAACACGGCTGAAAACTTCCTCCCCGGTTAAGGGGGTCGAAGCAGATCTATATTCAGATGAGCCATTAAAACACTTCTTTAGTCTACGATAAGGATGAAACCGATCAAGAAACCTCCTGTGACCGAGGTAAACGGTCTTTCTTCCATGTTTAAGCTGGTGGCAGTTTGTGTCCAACTCACATATAGGACATGCCATATAACCCTTCACACTGTAACCAGAAAGATTGCCATATGCAGGGAAGTCATTTATTGTAGTAAACAGCATAGCTCGCAACTTGAATGTCTCCTGCCTGTACGCATCAAACACATCGACGCCTTCCTCCCACAACATCTTCAAGTCCTTAATCAAAGGTGCAAGATAGACATCGATATCGTTCCCAGGCTGTTTCGGCCCAGAAATCATCATAGACATCATCACATATTTGCGTTTCGTGCACAACCAAGGAGGCAGGTTGTAAATGACCAGCAAAACTGGCCAAGCACTATGTGTGCTACTGAGACTCCCGAAAGGATTGAATCCATCCGTACACAGTCCAAGATGAAGACTCCTCGGCTCACCACCAAATTCAGGAAACATTGAATCAATTTTCTTCCATTGAGGAGAGTCAGCAGGGTGCCGGAGATATCTTCCATCGGAGATTCTCTCATCACAATGCCATCTCAGTTTCTTTGCTTCTGCCTCATTTGCAAACAAGCGTTTAAACCGTGGTACAATTGGAAGGTACCACATTACCTTCAAAGGTACCCCTTTCTTTGATCCATCATCATCACCAACGGCATCCTTTCTCGGCTTGTACCTCAGAGTATCACATTTAGGACACTCTTTCAGGCCTTCATACTCATTCCTGTACAACACGCAATCATTAGGACAAGCGTGTATCTTCTTATACTCCACCGGCATCTTGCTTAGAACTTTTTTAGCCTCATACATACGCTTCGGAAGCACATTGCCGGCAGGGAACATATCACTCAAAGCTTCAAGCAACTGCGAGAAACCCGTGTCCGCCCACCCATTTTCTGTCTTTATTTTCAACAATTTCAGGACGCCGGTCAACCGAGTATACTTAGTACATCCAGGGAACAACGGTGTCTCTGCATCACTCCGCAACTTGTCAAACTCATTAGTAATATGTGACGTCGTTTAGAATAAACAACGTCATATATTTTCTATATGTGACGTGGTTTCTGAAAAATAAAAAAAAATTACAAAATTACCTGATTATTTCTATCAAACAACGTCACATATTATAATATGTGAGGTGGTTCATTATTAAAAAAAAATAAAACATGAGGAAAACCACGTCACATATTTATAATATGTGACGTGGTTTCTTAAAAATTAAAAAAAAATCCAAAACTGATAATTTTCTATCAAACCACGTCACATATTATAATATGTGACGTGGTTCATTATTAAAAAAAAACTGAGGAAAACCACGTCACATATTTATAATATGAGACGTGGTTTCTTAAAAATTAAAAAAAAAATCCAAACCTGATTATTTTCTATCAAACCACGTCACTTATTATAATATGTGACGTGGTTAATTATTAAAAAAAATTAAAAACCTGAGGAAAACCACGTCACATATTTATAATATGTGACGTGGTTACTCAAAGCTTTAAACCACGTCACATTTGTCCCATTATTGTGACATGGTTTCTTCTTCTGCATGATATTTAATTACAAAAATGCCACCAAAGTTTTTTCAATGTCAGTTTTATAATTGAGTGACGTGAATTAGGGACAAGAAATGGGATTTTTGTAGTAGTGTTTAGAGGGAGTCTAAAGCTCTGTTGAAAAGGTTGGCAGGTCATCACGTGTTGTAAAACCTGTGGTAAAGGCTTCACAAGTGCTCGGCTAAACTTGTGGGTTGTAAAGGCTTCTCTTGTGCCCGGTTTAAATAAGAGGGTAGTGGAAATCTCAGGTGGAGCCTGAGGACTGGATGTAGGTCAGGGTAGACCGAACCAAGATAAACTCTGTTTGCATTATCTCTTCCCTTAACTCTCTTAGTTTCCAGCATATCTAACTTGTATACTCTTTAGTGCATTTCAGGTTTTGAAATACTCTCAGTTATAAACCGAAAAGGATTTTAAAGATTGCCTTCATTGTGTTTTAGAATAGAGAAGTTTTGAGTTTCTATCCTATCACCCAATTCACCCCCCCTCTTGGGTGACAGCCAGCACTTACAATTGTGGTGTTTGATATTTATGACTAAAGATTTATTTAAAAAGTCAGGTTGAAGACTTTAAACTTAGCACTTCTTGGGAGGCAACTCAAGGTTTTTGGATTTGTCATTTTGCTTTAATTTTGTATAATTTTTGTAGCCCTAAATGATGTCTCAACTTGGTAGCAATGGATCATAAGCTAAAAATGCAAATCAAGAAAAAGGATGGGGGGTTTTCTTCTACTTTTCTATGATTTTATTCATCTGAATATTTTTGTTAGGCATGTTGCTGATTCTTTGGTTAATATTTGCATGTGATTGATAGTTAGAATTAACTATTGTGATACTTGCTTGTATTGATAGATTGATGTTGAGCATGAGAAATTTTTTGTTGTCTCTACACTTGGTTATGGATGCACTCTTAATTTCCCTACTTAATGTTACATGTTCACATTGAGAATAATGTGATATTTAAGTGTGGGAGTGAGGATCTCAATGATTTTACATGATTTGTCCTTGATATTTCTTTTTAGGAAAATTTTGATGGAAAAATCTAGGATTTTGATTTTACTTGTGAAGTTGGCAATTTTGGATTGATTTGGACTTGAAATAATTGACTTTGATTGAAATTCCATTTCATCTCTTTAGAATGTTAGTAAATAGGCAAAAAATTTGATTTAGGTACATGACTTTAGGATGTTAAAACACCAGTGAGGAACTTGAGCCTTAATTTTATTCTTTCAAGAGGGAATAATTTATTGCAATTTCATCTCTAAAACTTGTCTTGAATCTTTTTTTTTTAGACTTAAATAATTTGCATGCATAAAAATGATTTTGGCATTCATTTTTACAGCCAGTTAGCCAAATGACTATCAATTTCAAATAATTTCATTGTTTCATCCCTTTGAGTCTCAAATTGTTTACAAGAGAAATTGCATATATTTTAGCCTTTTGATTGGTCTATTGCAATTTTTCCTTGTTTCTCCATATAAAGAAAAGTGATAAGTGATACTCATATAAAGAAAAGTGAATGAAGTAGGAAACAAAGCACTATGTGAATGCGTGAAAAAAAGTTGAAAGAGAAAAAAATATGAGAAACAATTGAGAAAAGAAAACAAAGAAAGAAAGAAAGAAGGGTAGAAAGGAAAAAAAAAAGAGATTTTGGAGTTCAAAGGAATAAGACATGTATTCAAAATAATTATGCTTCCAATTAAATATGTGATTCCTTCATTCTTCATGTTTATCACCAAATTGCTTAGCACTAATTAAAGTAGTCCTCCATACACCACTTTCATTTCATTATCCCGCCTTATTCATTTCAAACCTTGAAAGTCTTTTTGATTTGTATGTGTAATGGGATAATATAGTGGAGATTGAGATAATAGACAAGCCTTTAATTATCTTAAGAGTTGAGAGCAAACACTTAACTAGTGAGGGACATACTATTGTGATTTATCTTTAACAAATTGATTTCCTTGTTAATTGCATTTCTGGAAGGTAAAAAATATTTCTAAAAATTAATTCAATTTTTGAAAGTTTGAATTGCTTCCAATTTTGTGATCTTCATTTTTAAAATCTTGATTAGTGATTTTTCATCGATTGTTTAATATTTAAAATCTTGAGGACAAGATTTAATGCAATTGTGGGAGTGTGATGACTCCTCATATTTAATAGATTTTTATAAATATTTTATTGTATTTGGAGAGTCATCAATTAAAAAATTAAGATATTTTACTGTGACTTGATTAGATATCAATTTGAGACATTATTTGGGGATTTTATTTTAAAATATCATATCTATAATTAACTGAAATAGGAAAGTTAAATCTAGATTAAAAAATAATAAAAATATTGGCAAAAGGAAAAAAACAAGTCTCAATTTATTTTTATGGGTTAATACAACTTTCGGTCTTTGAATTTTCACTCAATTTTGGTTTCGCTCCCTGAACATTTAAATCAATGGTTTTGGTCATTAAACTTTTGGTCAATTTTGATTTTGGTCCCTAAACTTTAAGATCGATGGTTTTAATTCTTGAACTTTCAGTCAATTTTAGTCTTTGTCCTTGAACTTTTAATTAATATTCGTCATTAGTCCTTGAACTTTAAAAAAAATTTAAAAAAATCAGAGACCAATGGTTATAAATGACACAAATTTCAGGGATCAAAACGAAAATTGACCAAAAGTACAAGGACCAAAACCACCGATTTGAAAGTTCAGGGACCAAAACCAAAATTGAGTGAAAGTTCAAGGATCAAAAGTTGTATTATTCCTATTTTTATTTGATTTAGCTTTAGTTTCCTGTTTTGTTTTTGGGCAGCTACAACACATGGCACTAAATTGAATCGGTCATCATTATCATAGTGAAAGGAGTCACGTGAAAGAAATGAAAAAGGAAAGAAGGGAGACCTAATTGAATCAAGGACAAGCTGATTCACGCAAGCAAGAATGGGAGGCGGCTAATCATCAATCATCTACATAAGATAAGGGAATGGGGAAGCCACTGTTCAATCACCAAGAATCACACACTATTCATCATCCACACGCACGCTGAACAGAAAAGAAAAGCAAGGAAGACGCTGAGAACTTCGTCTGATTCTTCTGGCGCTTAGACGAGACCGACGCTTCTTCAGTTGCAATCTCTTCTCCTTTTGATCTCTTTTATTGTTTTGGGTCCAATTTTGGAATTAAGTGATTTTATTACTTTGATGGAACCAGTGTATAGCTAATCTTCTTTTACAACCTATAGTACTATAACTTGTTTGTAATTTAGCGATTTTTCCCACTTATTAGTTATTTTTAATTTTAATTCAATTTATCTAATTTTATTTTTAATTAATATTATTTAGTCATTGACCACCATTGGCATTGAACATGTTTTGGGAATTTAAATTTTAATCTAATTTCCGTCTAGGATAGACATATACCTAGAAGCTCCACATAATCAAATTAGAGTATTACCAATATAAATTGTATCTAATTAATTTGTGTAAGACATTACATAATTAATCTAGGTAAACATATAAGTGGGCTAGCAAGCATTAATTAATTTAGTGGGAGTAAAATCTAAGCAAACAAGGGACTAGTAACTCTAGGTTGTTTGTGTGAAACTTGAATTTAATCCATGCAAATGTTTGTGGCTTTTATAAGATTTTAGTTAATTTTTCTTCACTTGTTTGAAATCAATTATGTCTTACTCAACTTAAACGAAAAAGAAAAGATTTGATGTCTAATAATCAATTACTTCGAGTCTCTGTGGGATCAACCTTGATTCATTAAAATTACTATTTCTGCGGCACGTACACTTGCGGTGTTTTGTTTAAATTTTGGCAGCATCAAGAATCATGAATGTGCTTAGTGAGTTGGGTTGTATGGGTTTAGCCCCTCACAATATGGAGAACTAAAATTCAAATCTTGTTGGGCAAGATCTTTACATTTAGTACCTGACAATGCATTGAATATTAATTCTTTAAATAGAATACATGGGCCTGGCAATGGAAATATTCCGTGAGGCAAGATATGTTTAATATATAAATTTTATATTATTATTTACTTCACTATAATATAAATTTTAAGCTAAAACTTATATATATAATATTGATATTTTGAAAGCTCTACGTAAAGCTTATATTTATGTAGGTTTTATTAGTTTCAAGCCTACTTATGGCTTTCAAGACTTGCAATATGAGTCCTTTTTAAAAAACCTATACTGTAAATAGGTATTTAGAAAAGCTTCAGGCTTGATCAAACATTCTGGATGGTGATCAAACCTATTTAACAAAAATCTGGTATGGTGTCGCCTATTTCCATGCTTACTTGTTGCTATATAAAAAAGAAAAAGAAAAAACATGAATGGGAATGGAGTATATGTCTTTGTGCGCTGTGAAAAAACACAAATTTAATGCTAAAAAAAAGTGTCTATTTAAAAATTTTATTTTAGTCATCACAAGAACATAATTGTTGCATACATAGGAACTATGGCTGATACCACTGGAATTTATATAGAGAAAGTGTTTATTTCCACTTGAATTTAGGTTCTTGTAACGAATAAATTTTTTATACAGATAACTTTCACAATTATTTTCCCTTTATATTATTTTCGTAATATTATTTTTATTCATCAACCATCCAATGAATATGTGTTTGTAGTAATTAATGCTCCGCCAATCCTAAATATATGATATATTTTGAGAGTTAATATTGGTTCTAAATATATTATATATCTATAGTTTTTTGTCAATTTTTTCCTTAATTTTCCACATTGATGTTCTCTCATGGCCTCAACAATAATTCATTAATATATGATATATTTTGAGAGTTGATATTGGTTTGAAATATATTATATATCTATAGTTTTTCTATCAATTTTTTCCTAAATTTTCCTCATTGATGTTCTCTCATGGCCTCAACAATAATTCAATAAGAGAGATATAGAGGTAGTTAAGGAATATGATTGTGGAGTCTTAGGAAAAAAAAACATAACATTTTAACTAACTTAACCATCATCTTTAAAACTATCGAAAAAATCTTGCATATTTAATCTTTGGTGAAAAAAAAAAGCTATCATATTTAATCTAATCAAATAAGGTAAATAAAACTTATATTCAAGAGATGAAGGAGTAATAATGTAATTCCTATATGAGCTTGTTTGGAAAAAAGACAGAAAAAGACCCTCAAATTAGCAAAAGGACAATTTGCTAAACTAATTTAAGAAAGGACAAGTCAGTATAAATGACTGAAATATTCAAAACCAAAATAAAATGAAAAGTCTAAAATGCACTTGATTTAAAATTTTTATTTTTTTAATAAATGGGCCCATGCAACCATCGTCCATGCCAGAGCTCCAGCCACCGGTGGGGCCCCAACTACCATGTATTGTGGGGCCCACCTACCACGCGGTAGGTGAGGGGAGCCAAAAATAATTGGCAAAGTGGACGGGGTGGGAATCGAACCGACCCCATCACCTTTGAGGCTTGGTGGCCTTACCACTAAGCAATCAAACCTTATCATTTTATATGTGACAAAATTATAGATATATATATACTATATTTGATTCTTATATCTAATATTTTCCCAAATTCGTATAATAAATTACCAGAATTGAATAATGGTTTGCCAACATTTTGAATAACACATTACCAACTTTTGATAATGGTTTACAAATATTTGTATATTCATTTACAAACTTCCTAACTTTAACAATTGTTTTTTGGTTTATTCCCATAATTGTATAAGGGATTACCAACATTGGATAATGGATTACCAACGTTTTTATCCAATTACCAACATCATTACCAACTTCTTTTTGTTTGTTCCCATGATTGTATAAGGGATTATCAAAATTGGATATGGTATTGCCAACATGTTTTTATCCAATTATCAACATCATTACCAACTTCTTTTTGTTTGTTCCCTGAATTGTATAAGAGATTACAAAATTCAGATAAGGATTACCAACATTGGATAATGGATTACCAGCATGTTTTCATCAAATTACTAACATCATTACCAACTTCTTTTTGCTTCTTCCCAGGATTGTATGAAGGATTACCTAATTCAGATAGGGATTACCAACATGCTTTGTTCCAATAAACATGTTGGTAATATATTATTAGAATTTGGTATCCCTTATACAATCCTGGGAACAAACGAAAAGAAGTTAGTAATTGGATAGAAACATGTTGGTAATCCATTTATCGAATGTTAATAATCCCTTATCCAAATTTGGTAATCCCTTATATAATTCTCGGAACAAACAAAAAATGGTTGTTAAAATTAGGAAGTTAGTAAATGGATAGACAAATATTTGTAAACTATTATCCAAAATGAAATATAGTGTATATATATAGTTTTTGTAACATATAGAATGATAAAATGGTGATTCCCACCCCTCCACTTTGCCAATTATTTTTGGGTGAGGGGAGCCAAAAATAATTGGCAAAGTGGAGGGGGTGGGCCTTTGAGGCTTGATGGCCTTACCACCAATCCTACAAGTCTTATAAGTCTATATGTCACAAAAATTATATATATATACTGTATTGGTAATCCGTTATTCGAATTTGGTAATCCCTTATACAATTCTGGGAAAAACAAAAAGAATTTGGTAATTGGATAGAAACATGTTGATAATCTGTTATCCAATGTTTGTAATCCCTTGTACAATTATGGGAAAAAAATAGTTGTTAAAGTTAGGAAGTTGGTAAATGAATAGACAAATATTTGTAAACTATTATCTAAAGTTGGTAATGTATTATTCAACGTTGGCAAACCATTATTCAATTCTGGTAATCAATTATACAAATTTGGGAAATATAAAAAAAGAATAAAATATAGTATATATAATTTTTGTAACATATAGAATGATAAGGTTTGGTTGCTTGGTGGCCTCAAAGGTGAGGGGATGGGTTCGATTCCCATCCCTCCACTTGGCCAATTACATTTGGCTCCCCCCACCCTACAACGTGGTAGGTGGGCCTTATGGCGGCCGAAGCTCCGGCGGCCAGGGAGGTGGGCCTCGTCGGCCAGTTGTGTCTGTTGGTGGTGGGCCCTTTTATTAAAAAAATAAAAAATTAAACCAATGGCATTTTATTTTTCATTTTAATTTGGTTTTGGACATTTCAGTCATTTATACAGACTTGTCTTTTTTTAAATTGGTTGTAGTAAATTGTCCATTTGTAAATTTGAGGGTCTTTTTATTTCTTTTTCCCAACTTGTTTTCTGCACCTTCCATGCCCTATTTCCCCTTTCCATGCCCTATTTCCTTATAAATAGGCATCATCCATTACACCATGAAACACCAAGCTAAACAAAAGAAACCTTCGTTTAACTTATCTCACCATCCATCATGGCATCCAATAAACAAGTTCTCATTCTCCTTCTTCCTCTGCTCCCAATACTATCCTCCATCATCATTAAGCCCTCCCATGCCATTGATTGTCCCGCAAGTGTCACTGGCGGCGAAATCGGCGTCTACTGGGGACAAAATAGCGACTCTGGTGAAGGTAACTTAACTGACACATGTGACTCTGATCTCTACAACATCGTCGCCGTGGCATACCTCCATGTTTATGGCAACAACACAAGCTTAATACTCAGCAACCACTGTCCCTCAGGCGATTGCACAGCCCTATCATCACAAATTCAGAACTGTCAAGCCAAAGGCATCAAAGTCTTTCTTTCCATTGAAGTAGACTCTGTCGACGACCCTGATTTGTTGGGGAGTTATCTCTACGACAAATTTCTTAGCGGCAAATCTGGCCCATTGGGACCGGTGGCCCTAGACGGCATCGATATTACACATGTTGAACAAAGCACGGAGCAATGGGAAGAACTTGTAAAGGCAATCAATGGTTCAACGAAAGAAAGAAAGATTTACATATCAGGGGCCCCACTCTGCCCTACCACTTTTTCCTTGGACAGTGCAATCAAAACAGGCCTTTTTGATTATCTCTGGGTTTCATACTATGGTGTATGGGAAACGTGCGAGTATTTAGGAAACGACGACTTCAAGAACCTTCTAGAATCATGGGCAAAATGGACGTCAAAGCCAGGTTTAGCCAATAGCTCAGTATTCTTGGGCTTAGTAACGTCAAATGATAAAGCTGCAGCAGCCTTTGGTTACATAGCACCAGAAAGTCTCAAGTCTTATGTTCTTCCGAACGTGACGGCATCTTCAAACTTTGGAGGAGTCATGCTGTGGAACAGGTACTATGATAAGATTACAGGCTATAGTGCTGAGATTAAGGATGATTTAGGCACAAAAACATGTGAATGTGTATGTCAAGTTGCTTCGTCGAGGAGATTCAATAGTCCTTTGGCCAAATCCGTGTAGGATGAGAGATATGTATGACTAGCTATGTCTACAATCATGCATGCTATATACAGATATCTATGGACGCAAGTATGTGTCTGCCACATCTATGCATGTGTAATAGATATCTCTTTAAATAAAGATTCATCCACTTTTATTATAAATATGAGCTCTGAGCAATTGTTCACCAAATTCTTAATTTTTTTGGTTTCTATTTGAAACGCACGCAGCTAACAATTTATATACAATGCTATTTATAATTAAATAACTTTTATTCGTAGTAATTTAGAATTTTTCATATATATCCACATTCAAATATACCTTCAGTAATTTAAATCTTAATAAAAATAAAATATTTACATTTAATTTAATCATTTATCTTATTACTGGTTAATAATGTTTAAATATTTCAAAAAAATTGCTTTTTTAAGTATGCATATGTTAAAGGGAAAATTTTTGTTAGCCCCACAGAACCAATTTGATATCAAAGAGCCCCAAAAATTTCTGAAACATCACTGCACTTATTAGGGGAAAAATTAAATAAATCTTGAGGATCAAATGACTTAATTGCTATTATATCATTTGCAAAGATAAGCATGAGAATTTCCAAAGCAAATATGTAAATTTCTAACACAAATGAAGGTATTTTTAAGACAATAAGTGAAAAAAAAATGATAGTGGTTACAAAAATATGTGTCATTTACAATTCAAATATGAGAATTCTCAAGAGAATATTATGCTTATTTCCAACACATGAACGTATTTTCAAGATACTTATTTCCAACACATGTAAGTATTCTAAGGCACATGTGTCTTTAAAATACCCACTACTACAAAACAGGGTTTTCACGTCACAAATTTTGGACTTTTCACGTCACTTTTTGGTGTGACATAAATTGAAGTGACGTGGAAAACTGGACTTTTAACGTCACACCATTAAGTGACGTGAAAAGTCATATTTTTCACGTCACAAATTACAAAAATTGTGACGTGGTTTGTCCAAAATTAGATTATATTGATAAAGATATGACAGAGAAACCACGTCACATTTTACAAATTTGTGATGTGGTTTCAGGAAACCATGTCACACATTACACTATATGTGACGTGGTTTCAAGAAACCATGTCACAAATTGGTAATGTGTGACGTGGTTTCCAGAAACCACGTCACAAATTACCAATTTGTCACCTGGTTTCTAGAAACCATCTCACAAATTTATAAAATGTGACGTGGTTTCTTGAAACCACGTCACATATAGTGTAATGTGTGACATGGTTTCCTGAAACCACGTCACAAATTTGTAAAATGTGACGTGATTAGTTTTTTTTTTTCAAAAAAACGATGGTTTAATTAACTTCTTTTGGTTTCCCAATCTGTATTCATTGCAAATGTCACAGAAATAGATAAAATGCAGATCAACAGTATACATTATTCACACAACATGTATACATAGCTATATTATAACTAAATCAAACTAAACATATATAGACACACACAAAATTCCATGTTTACACAACAAAATATTTTCTGCAATGATCACTTTTTAACCAACCACAAATGAAAGAAAAAATTGAGCAATACGGTCACGAAGTGAATCAAGGTCTTTGTCTTCAAATGAGTTGTTTCCATCATAAAACTGCAACAATAATGGATACTATGATTACTACAAAGTTAGATAAAAAAATAATATAATTATATAATGATTGTATCAAGCTATAGATAAGAATTTAATTTATACCTGTGTAAAGGATCCGGTACGATCACTCTCAATAATGTCACACATATACTTCATGACGTAATACCCACACTCCTTATTCGTCGGTTGCTGGGGGCACTTTATAAATCACAAGAAATAGTATAAATTAATAACAAAGTACATAATATCTCAATTGACTAACATTGAAGGAATTTAAATTAAAGGTAGTTACTTTAGGTCTTTGTGTCACGATGGCATCATCCATTTCACCGGTTTCTGATGCAAAATGCCATTGTTGAATGCCCCTAAAATAGAACTAAAATTAGCACATATACATGAAAATAATTTATGTAGCCCAAAGTAAAAAGTCATTAAAAGTACTTACTTAGATAAGAGGGTTTTATAATATGAGGTTATATTATATCGCAATGGGTCAAACCAAACCAGATGATGTTGTATGGGGCAAACACAGAAACATAACATTTGTAAATGTGCAAATAATGAAAAGTTGGCAAAAGATAATAATCACACTTACTCTTGAAGAATAGGTGCAAAATAGACAGATCCCTGATTCACTAACATTTGATGTATGACATAAGCCCGCATCTCGTCCTCATACTCCAACTTAGCCTTGTCGTTTTTAAAATCATCTCTCCTCACCAAGGCCATTGGACTAAGGAATCTGTATTGTCCCCTGCCTAATTGGTTGCATAGCTGGTGGAAGTACCTATCGTAAAATGATTGAAATTATAAAAGGATAGACGTAAAAATATTGCACAGACATAAAAAGTAACAGTCATTTACAAAGTCGCTAATTCAAGCCAGGCGAGGTCAATTTCTTCCATCGTCAAAAACTCCATGATATGTCTATCACCATCAAGTAGAAAATCATATGAACGATACGAACTGACTACTCCTGGAGGCATCTTAATGGTTGTGGAGTGCAAAGTTGGCTGCATCTCCCGCAGGAGTTGGAGAGAAAGATATTCATCTGAAATGAACTGCGGGCGATGAAAAAACAAATGTTATATATTTTTTACAAACTATAATATATGAAACAAGGAGTCTCAAAAGTTAAGTGTACATACCACATCAATCGGCACCTTTTGTGGAGTGTTGTGTACAAGTCGTCTAGGCCACATGATGAATGTCCCGATCGCCTCGTATAGTTTGGTGACTTCATTATGGGGAAAGGGTACATCTGTCCCCCACCTCATCATTTAGGATATTTGTAACAGACACCTTCACTTGGTCCTCCCCAATAAGCTTATTATGTATGAAGGAGGCGTTCAGGGACTGGCGAGCTTCTGCGACCGGATGCAGGCGAGGGAAATGGAGATGGAGATAACACTCTACTCCAACTTCAGGGTCATTGTCTGGTGTGCAATTTGATTCATTCTCACGAATTGATCCTAACGGCACAGTCTGATTGCAGCTGTCTTTGCCGCTTGGACCGTCGGTAGCAGGGGACTCCTACAGGAGATGGGAATATATAGAGTGAGCCTAATTGATAAACCCATAATTCGGTAATTAACATATATAGGAGATGGTCAAACCTGCTGTCTTTGTTGAGAAGAATTTGATGACAGTCCAAGCTGCATGGTAGACGCTCTGACCTGTGCCTCAATCTGCGCTCGGATCTGCTCCCCCATATAACCCGAAAGAGCTTCCTGGACCTTCGCGGCCAGCTGCCCATCGAACTGTGCTTTCATCTGCTGCTCAGATAAAGCAACCCGCTCCTCCAACTGGGCCTCCATCTCTGCCCGAGCCTTAGCCAATATCTCCTTAGTAGAATCTGTGCAGGTGGATCGGGATCTACGGCAATAATACTTGGTAAACCCTACAGTCCTGGGCTCTCCTAGTACCCGGCCAGGGCGATCGGGCTTCCCAATTGCCGTGGCTAGGATGTCCATCCTCCCAGAAGGTGTGAAGGACCCTTGGGTGGTTTGCTGCTCAAGTTCTTCCTGCAATGACCGAAAAAATCTTAAGTTGTAATGTGCTATAAAACCACAAGTTAAAGGAATAAACAACCAAGTAAAATACTTACAATCCTCTTTGCAACTGCTTCAACCTCCGGATTGACAAATGTTCCTTCTTTAGACTTCCTTCCTTCACCCCATTTTGTATGACGTGAGATAGGCGGCGGAGGCTGTAGAACAACGGTAGAATCGGTCCGTGCCGCTTCCTCCATTTCTGCAATTTGTTTCTTAATCAACTTTTTCTCAACCCACTTGTAACCCCCCCGAGACATTGTGTGCTTGTAAATATTCTTTTCTTGTCGCTCCTTTTGTTTTTGGCTATTCTCCTATGAAAAAAAACTAAGTTAGTTAATTAATATAATGTGCTCAAAATTCAGTTTTGAAGCAAAGTTAAAGAACTATTTATAACCTATACACACCTGGAACTTTTGGTCTAGCCGTTTCTTAACAAAGGTCTTCCAAGTCTCCGGGTTAATAGAGGGATAGGTCTGACAGGGATCTTGACCCATCTTGTCCCCCCGGATGTAGTCTCTGGTTAGGTTATTCTTAAAACCCTTCCACATCTTGCGCGATTCATTCAACCAAAAATCCTTGAATGATTGGGTGTTTGGGACGTCGAAGTTTTGCTGCAAAGAAAAATAAGAATAAAAGACACATCAGTTGAGTTAACTGAAAAAACAAATACATACATATTAGGAACAAACAGATAAATAATGATAAAACATACCAAGATATCTGACCAACATCGATCCTTAATGTCTTTATGGACTTCCCTCCAATCGTCAACCAAGATGCTTACTCGGTTCCTTGCCACAAAACCGACGTAGCTCACGAAATTCACGCCAATCTCTCCAATAGGATTCATGTCCTCATCAAATTCCACACGGATAGGCTGAACATTTGTCCCGTGACGGACAATAATGTCTTTGAGCTTCGTCGGACCTCTTCCCTTTTTTCGAGGGGGATTGTTTTGTTGGTGATTGTTAGAATCATCTGCCATGATGTACCTATTAACAAATCAAAGATGTGATGAGTCATTACAAGGCAACAACTTTCACAAAACCAAAACAAAAACAATAATACTTAAAACATTATAATTCAAAAAGATTCTCACTTTAGGTGTTATCCCATATCCCCTCACAATGATCATTTTAGAGGCAAATTGGTCGTCATCATCTATCAATTCCGATTCGCTTAGTTCAGGTGGAATTGCACACAAAGGTGGTATCTCATCAAGATCTAAAGTGGGAGCACGATCTTTTTGCTTTTTACTTTGCAAGACTATGGACAATTGCTTATTTGCGGGATCTGTTACATAGAACACTTGTTTTGCGTGACTTGCTAAAATAAAGGGCTCATCTCTGTACCCAACCTTGTGAAGATCAATTGAGATCATACCAGTGTGGGGTTGAATCACAACTGCGCTATTGTTAACCCACTTGCATTTGAAGATTGGAACCTTGAACTTGGTGTAACTAACTTCCCAAATTTCTTCAATTACCCCATAATATGCCATGGAAGCCAATCTTGGGTTTTTATCTTTCAAACAGGAGAAGTGCATCGCTTCGGCTACCACCATCACGCCACTGTTTTGCATGGTGCTGTTGTTGTCCTGACCCTTAGTGTAGAAAGAATAACCATATTTATGTCAAAAGAGCCCCACATAACAACCTCAAAACGCGACCCTCCGGCTAACCATCTTATTGTATCCAGCTCACCGGTCTCCTTTTCAATATTCTCCTTGAACCACCCAATGAATGTCCTATTATGCTCGTTAGAAATCTGCATGTCACTCTTTTTCGGGTTCTTTTCTTTCAGGATCCTCTTATGCTCGTCCAAAAAGGCTACACTTCTTCCATATTATTCAAGATGTATAGGTGTGCTTGTAACACCTCTTCACGGCACATAGTCTTTACTTTGACGCCCCGTACCCCCTTACCGATCCCATCTTCATGTCGTGGGTTTTCCTCAACCCCTTTTAGATACGATTTGCAAAAATCCATTGCCTCGTCAACTAAGTATCTTTCAACAATTGATGCCTCAGGTCGGTGTGGGTTCTTGGAATACCCTTTTAAGACTTTAATGAATTACTCAAAAGGGTACATCCACCTTAGATAAACAGGGCCACAGAACCTTATCTCCCTTACCAAATGAACAATCAAGTGCACCATAATATCGAAAAAGGCTGGAGCAAAGTGCATCTCTAATTGGCACAATATACTGTAACCCTCATTTTCCAACTCGTCTAGCTTTTCAGTGTCGATGACTTTGCTGCATATCGCAATGAAAAACATACACAGTCTTGCTATAGTCTTCCTGACATCATCTTGCATAATGCCTCTTATAGCAATTGGTAAGAATTGTTGCATCAATACATGGTAATCATGTGACTTCATTCCCACCAACTTCAAATCATTCATAGACACAAGTCTGCTAACATTAGAAGAATAACCCTGTGGAACCTTGATCCCACTCAAACACTCACACAAACTTTTTTTCTCTTGTTTCGAAAGTGTATGAGCAGCAGGTTCCATATAAGCCCTCTTGCCATTTTCACTGACTATAGGACGCAACCGTGGTCTTATGCCCATTTCAACCAAGTCTACTCGAGCATTGAGTCCGTCCTTTGTCTTCCCCTGTATGTGCAACAATGTCCCAATAAGACTATCACCAACATTTTTCTCCACATGCATTACATCAATACTGTGCCTCACATCGAGATATCGCCAATAAGGTAGATCAAAGAAGGTTGGAAAATGAGGGTTACATTATATTGTGCCAACTAGAGATGCACTTTGCTCCAGCCTCTTTTGATATTATGGTGCACTTGATTGTTCATTTGGTAAGGGAGATAAGGATCTGTGGCCCTATTTATCTAAGGTGGATGTACCCTTTCGAGCAATTCATGAAAGTCTTGAAAGGGTATTCCAAGAACCCACATCGACCTGAGGCATCAATTGTTGAAAGATACTTAGTTGAGGAGGCAATGGATTTTTGCAAATCGTATCTAAAAGGGGTTGAGGAAAACCAACGACATGAAGATAGGATCGGTAAGGGGGTACGGGGCATCAAAGTAAAGACTATGTGCCGTTAAGAGGTGTTACAAGCACACCTATATATCTTGAATAATATGGAAGAAGTGCAGCCTTATTTGGATGAGCATAAGAGGATCCTAAAAGAAAAGAACCCGAAAAAGAGTGACATGCAGAAATCTAGCGAGCATAATAGGACATTCATTGGGTGGTTCAAGGAGAATGTTGAAAAGGAGACCGGTGGGCCGGATACAATAAGATGATTAGCCGGAGGGCCGCGTTTTGAGGTTGTTACGTGGGGCTCTTTTGTCATAAATGGTTATTCTTTCTACACTAACGCTCAGGACAACAACAGCACCATGAAAAATAGTGGCATGATGGTGGTAGCCGAAGTGATGCACTTCTCCAGTTCGAAAGATAAAAACCCAAGATTGGCTTCGATGGCATATTATAGGGTAATTGAAGAAATTTGGGAAGTTAGTTACACCAAGTTCAAAGTTCCAATCTTCAAATGCAAGTGGGTTAACAATAACGCAGTTGTGATTGAACCCCACACTGGTATGATCTATATTGATCTTCACAAGGTTGGGTACAAAGATGAGCCCTTTATTTTAGCAAGTCACACGAAACAAGTGTTCTATGTAACGGATCCCACGAATAAACAATTGTCCATAGTCTTGCAAAGTAAAAAGCAAAAGGATCGTGCTCCTACTTTAGATCTTGATGAGATACCACCTTTGTGCGCAATTCCACCTGAACCAAGTGAATTGGAATTGATAGATGATGACGACCAATTTGCCTCTAGAAATGATCATTGTGAGGGGATATGGGATAACACCTAAAGTGAGAATCTTTTTGAATTATCATGTATTAAGTATTGTTATTGTTTTTGTTTTGGTTTTGTGAAAGTTGTTGCCTTGTAATGACTCATCACATATTTGATTTGTTAACAGGTACATCATGGCGGATGATTCTAACAATCAGCAACAAAACAATCCCCCTCGAAAAAGGGAAGAGGTCCGACGAAGCTCAAAGACATTATTGTCCGTCAAGGGACAAATGTTCAGCCTATCCATGTGGAATTTGATGAGGACATGAATCCTATCGGGGAGATTGGTGCAAATTTCGTGAGCTATGTCAGTTTTGTGGTAAGGAACAGAGCAAGCATCTTGGTTGACGATTGGAGGGAAGTCGATAAAGACATTAAGGATCAATGTTGGTTAGATATCTTGGTATGTTTTATCATTATCTATCTGTTTGTTCCTAATATGCATGTATTTGTTTTTTAGTTAACTCAATTGATGTGTGTTTTATTCTTATTTTTCTTTGCAGCAAAACTTCGAAGTCCCAAACACCCAATTGTTCAAGGATTTTTGGTTGAATGAATCACACAAGATGTGGAAGGGTTTTAAGAATAACCTAACCAGAGACTACATCCGGGGGGACAAGATGGGTAAAGATCCCTGTCAGGCCTATCCCTCTATTGACCCGGAGACTTGGAAGACCTTTGTTAAGAAACAGCTGGACTAAAAGTTCCAGGTGTGTATAGCTTATATTAATTAACTAACTTAGTTTTATTTTCATAGGAGAATAGCCAAAAACAAAAGGAGCGACAAGAAAAGAATATTTACAAGCACACAATGTCTCGGGGGGTTACAAGTGGGTCGAAAAAAAGTTGATTGAGAAACAAATTGCAGAAATGAAGGAAGCGGCACGGACCGATCCTACCATTGTTCTACAGCCTCCGCCGCCCATCTCATGTCATACGAAATGGGCTGAGGATTGTAAGTATTTTACTTGGTTGTTTATTCCTTTAACTTGTGGTTTTATAGCACATTACAACTTAAGATTTTTTCGGTCATTGTAGAAAGAACTTGAGCAGCAGACCACCCAAGGGTCATTCACACCTTCTGGGATGATGGACATCCTGGCCACGGCAATTGGGAAGCCCGATCGCCCTGGCCGGCTACTAGGGGAGCCCAGGACTGTAGGGTTTACCAAGTATTTCGGCCGTAGATCCCGATCCACCCGTACAGAATCTACTGAGGAGATATTGGCTAAGGCTCGGGCAGAGATGGAGGCCCAGTTAGAGGAGCGGGTTGCTTTATCCGAGCAGTAGATGACATCACAGTTCGATGGGCAGCTGGACGCGAAGCTCTTTCGAGTTATATGGGGGAGTAGATCCGAGCGCAGATTGAGGCACAGGTCAGAGTGTCTACCATGCAGCTTGGATTGTCATCAAATTCTTCTCAACAAAGACAGCAGGTTTGACCATCTCCTATATATGTTAATTACCGAATTCTGGGTTTATGAATTAGGCTCACTCTATATATTCTCATCTCCTGTAGGAGTCCCCTGCTACCGGCGATCCAAGCGGCAAAGACAGCTGCAATCAGACTGTGCCGTTAGGATCAATTCATGAGAATGAATCAAATCCCACACCAGACAATGACCCTGAAGTTGGAGTGGAGTGTTATCTCCATCTCGATTTCCCTTGCCTGCACCCGGTCGCAAAAGCTCGCTAGTTCCCGAAAGCCTCCTTCATACATAATATGCTTATTCGGGAGGACCAAGTGAAGGTGTCTATTACAAATATCCTAAATAATGAGGGGGGCACAGCTATACCCTTTCCCAATAACGAAGTCATCAAACTATACGAGGCGATCGGGGCATTCATCCTGTGGCCTAGACGACTTGTACACAACACTCCACAAAAGGCGCCGATTGATGTGGTATGTACACTTAATTTTTGAAACTCCTTGTTTCATATATTACAGTTTGTAAGAATATATAACATTAGTTTTGTCATCACCCGCAGTTCTTTTCAGATGAATATCCTTCTCTCCAACTCCTGCGGGAGATGTAGCCAACTTTGCACTCCACAACCGTTAGGATGCCTCCTAGAGTTGTCTGTCCTTCTCGTACATATGAATTTCTACTTGATGGTGACAAAGATATCATGGGGTTTTTGACGATGGAAGAAATTGACCTCGCCTGGCTCGAATTAGCGACTTTGTAAATGACTGTTACTTTTTATGTCTGTGCAATATTTTTACGTCTATCCTTTTATAATTTCAATTATTCTACGATAGGTACTTCCACCAGCTGTGCAACCAATTAGGCAGGGGACAATACAGATTCCTCAGTCCAATGGCCTTGGTGAGGAGAGATGATTTTAACACCGATGAGGACAAGCTGGAGTATGAGGATGAGATGCGGGCTTATATCATACATCAAATGTCAGCGAATCGGAAATCTGTCTATTTTGCACCTATTCTTCAAGAGTAGGTGTGATTATTACCTTTTGCCAACTTTTCATTATTTGCACATTTACAAATGTTATGTTTCTGTGTGGACATAATATTTTTAATGTCTTTCAGTAAACACTGGTCATTAGCTGTCGTTTGCCCCATACAACATCATCTGGTTTGGTTTGACCCCTTGAGATATAATATAACCTCCTATAATAAAACCCTCTTATCTAAGTAAGTATTTTCAATGACTTTTTACTTTTGGTTACATAAATTATTTTCATGTATATGTGCTAATTTTAGTTCCATTTTAGGGGCATTCGACAATGGCATTTTGCAGCAGAAACCGATGAAATGGATAATGCCATCGTGACACAAAGACCTAAAGTAAGTACTTTTGATTTAAATTCCTTCAATGTTAGTCAATTGAGATATTATTTACTTTGTTATTAATTTATACTATTTATTGTGATTTATAAAGTGCCCCCAGCAACCGACGAATAAGGAGTGTGGGTATTACGTCATGAAGTATATGTGTGGCATTATTGAGAGTGATCGTACCGGATCCTTTACATAGGTATAAATTAAATTCTTATCTATAGCTTGATACAATTAGTACATAAATATATGATTTATTTATCAAACTTTGCATTAATCATAGCATCCATTATTGTTGCAGTTTTATGATGGAAACAACTCATTTGAAGACAAAGACCTTGATTCACTTCGTGAACGTATTGCTAAATTTTTTCTTTCATTTGTGGTTGATTAAAAAGTGATCATTGCACAAAATACTTAGTTGTGTAAACATGGAATTTTTGTGTGTGTATATATATGTTTAGTTTGATTTAGTTATAATATAGCTATGTATACATGTTGTGTGAATAATGTATACTGTTGATCTACATTGTATCTATTTCTGTGACATTTGCAATGAATACAGATTCGGAAACCAAAAGAAGAGAATTAACGCATCGTTTTTTTAAAAAAAAACAAACCACGTCACATATTTACAAATGTGACGTGGTTTCTCCAGAAACCACGTCATAAATTTGTGACGTGGTTTTTGGAGAAACCACGTCACACATTACCAATTTGTGACGTGGTTTCTTGAAATTACGTCACATATTGCGTAATATGTGACGTGGTTTCTCTGATCTTCCATACTATATCTGTATCAATAACATCTAATTTTGGACAAAAAATGTCACAATTTTTGTAATTTGTGACGTGAAAAATATGACTTTCCACGTCAGTTTTTTTGTGTGACATTAAAAGTTCAGTTTTCCACGTCACTTGAATTTATGTCCCCTTGAAAAGTGACGTGAAAAACCCGAAATTTGTGACGTCAAAACCCTCTTTTGTAGTAGTGAGAGTTGTCCTTTGTCATTCATTTTTAATGAGAGATGTTGTTTCCTGGAAATGGCATCTCTCATTTTTAATGAGAGATGTCGTTACATACGACATCCCTTAATTTTCTCAAGTCTCTAGGAATTTCTAATAATTTAGTGACTTAATTGCTGTTATATCATTCGCAAGATAAATATGAGAAATTTCGAGGCAAATAAATATGTAAATTTCTAACACAAATGACTGTATTTTTAAGGCAATAAGTGAATCCGTGACAATAGAAGCTAATATATGTCATTTGCAACCCAAATATCAGAATTTTCAAGACAATACTATGCTTGTATCCAACACATATGAACGTATTTTCAAAATAATTATTTCCAACACATGTAAGTATATTTTAAGGCACACTTGTCTTTAAAATACCTTTATGTGTGTTGAAAATTAGCATACCTGTCTTCGAAATTCTCATATTTATCTTGTATATAAAACATTTTCTTGTAAATGCATCTTTTCTCTTAAGCTTTATTATTTTCAATTCATTTATTGCCTTGAAAATATCTTCATCATTTCTATTGGAAATCCATACAATTGACTTAAAAATTCTCATATTTGTCTTCAAGATGACACATTATTTATTCCAAAAAGAGACAAAGGCAATATAATCTTTTGACTTTCAGGATTCTATTCATTGTTCCTCTACGGCGATAGTTGTGTTATAAAAATTTTTGGGGACTCTTGGATATTCAATTGCTTATATATATGAGGGTAAACTCAAATTTTCGCAATGTTAAACTTTAATTAAAAAATTAGATGAAATGACAAACAAGAGTGTAAAATAAAAACTTAAACACAAACTTTGATTGAAGCTTTATAGTAATTAAAATAAAAGAATAATCATCAAATGAAATCGAAAGGGCAAAGAAGAGTAACGATTAAAACTAAAAAAATAAAATTAAAGTAAGAGAATTTCTGCAGTTCCTGTGTTATTAACTCCCGTAAATAATGCATTTTTGAGGATTCAAATCAAACGGTCAAGTAACATATTCGTGGTCATATCCTAGATTTTAGGCCAAGAAGTTCAAGAATTAATATGCAACAAGTATATTGCTAAGCACAATTGATTTGAGTTTAAAAAATTCCTGTAAGGTAGAATTGTTTCGTAGAACTATGTAACCCACATTCGGCGTTTACAAATAATGCCAAATGCATAACTAAATTAGCTTAAGGACAAATAAAATTTTTAAATGGTAGATATTCCCCAAGGCGAGATTGTCTATCTCTTGAGCCCCGTGCTTAGGTGTATTTTCTATAAAGTACGGGCACATAAGGACAATTTTGAAAATTTTGCTACGGATTCGGGAAAACACCTTGGAGAAAAAAGGAGGCAGAAAATGTTCACACCGACTCAATTGGAGGCTTAAATGAGGTGTAAATGAGAAATTTACGTCATAAATAAATTTCAAATAATTATAAAATTGTGGATAAATATAGGATTATAAGCCAAACTTCATTATGAAAAATACCAGAGAGTAGGGATGACCTTTTATAATTCCAATATCTTTTTCTCAAGTGTCCAGGACTTCCTAGTAATTTAGTGACTTAATTGCTGTCTATATCAATTGGAAGATAAAAAAGAGAAATTCCAAGGCAAATAAATATATATATGTAAATGTCTCACACAAATGAATGTATTTTTAAGACAATAAGTTAATCCGAAACAATAGTAGCTACAAGAATATGTCTCATTTGCAACTCAAATATGAGAATTTTCAAGACAATACTATGCTTGTTTTGAACACATATGAATGTATTTTCAAGATATATACTTATTTCCAACACATGTAAGTATTTTAAGGCACACTTGTCTTTAAAGTACCTTTATGTGTGTTAAAAATTTGCATACCTGTCTTCGAAATTCTCATGTCTGTCCTGCGAATGACGCATTTTCTTATAAATGCTTCTTTTCTCTTAAACTTATTATTTTCAATTCATTTATTGTCTTGAAAATATCAACATCATTCGTATTGGAAACCCGTACAACGTAACTGACTTAGAAATTTTCATATTTGTCTTTGAGATGAAACATTATTTCTTCCAAAAAGAGATGAAGGCAAAAAACATCTTTTGACTTGCAGAATTCTACTTAATTGTTCCCCTTGGGCGATAGTTATGTTATAGAATTTTTTGGGGACTCTTTGATTTTCAAATGCTTACATGAGGGCTAACTCGAATTTTCCCTATGTTAAATGTTAATTAACATATTAGATGAAATGATAAATAAGAGGCAGTAATATAAGAACACAAAGACAAACTTCGATTGAAGCCTTATAGTAATTTAAATAAACGAACAATCCTGAAATGAAATCGAAAGGGCAAAGAAGAGTAACGAATAAAATTTAAAAAAGTAAGAGAATTTCTGCAATTCCTGTGTTATTGGCTCCCATAATTAATGCATTTTTGAGGATTCAAATCAAACGGTCAAGTAACATATTCGTGGTCATATCCTAGATTTTAGGCCTAGAAGTTCAAGAATTAATATGCAACAAGTATATTGCTAAGCACAATTGATTTGAGTTTAAAAAATTCCTGTAAGGTAGAGTTGTTTCGTAGAACTATGTAACCCACATTCGGCGTTTACAAATAATGCCAAATGCATAACTAAGTTAGCTTAAGGATAAATAAAATTTTTAAATGGTAGATATTCCGCAAGGCGAGATTGTCTATCTCTTGAGCCCCGTGCTTAGGTGTATTTTGTATAAAGTACGGGCACATAAGGGCAATTTTGAAAATTTTGCTACGGATTCGGGAAAACACCTTGGAGAAAAAAGGAGGCAGAAAATGTTCACGCCGACTCAATTGGAGGCTTAAATGAGGTGTAAATGAGAAATTTACGTCATAAATAAATTTCAAATAATTATAAAAATGTGGATAAATATAGGATTATAAGCCAAACTTAATTATGAAAAATACCAGAGAGTAGGGATGACCTTTTATAATTCCAATATCTTTTTCTCAAGTCTCCAGGACTTCCTAGTAATTTAGTGACTTAATTGCTGTCTATATCAATTGGAAGATAAAAAAGAGAAATTCCAAGGCAAATAAATATATATGTAAATTTCTCAGACAAATGATTGTATTTTTAAGACAATAAGTTAATCCGAAACAATAGTAGCTACAAGAATATGTCTCATTTGCAACTCAAATATGAGAATTTTCAAGACAATACTATGCTTGTTTTGAACACATATGAATGTATTTTCAAGATACTTATTTCGAACACATGTAAGTATTTTAAGCCACACTTGTCTTTAAAGTACCTTTATGTGTGTTAAAAATTAGCACCTGTCTTCGAAATTCTCATGTCTATCCTGCGAATGACGCATTTTCTTATAAATGCTTCTTTTCTCTTGAACTTTATTATTTTCAATTCATTTATTGTCTTGAAAATATCTTCATCATTCGTATTGGAAACCCATACAACGTAACTGACTTAGAAATTTTCATATTTGTCTTTGAGATGAAACATTATTTCTTCCAAAAAGAGATGAAGGCAAAAAACATCTTTTGACTTGCAGAATTCTACTTAATTGTTCCCCTTGGGCGATAGTTATGTTATAGAATTTTTTGGGGACTCTTTGATTTTCAAATGCTTACATGAGGGCTAACTCGAATTTTCCCTATGTTAAATGTTAATTAAAATATTAGATGAAACGATAAATAAGAGGCAGTAATATAAGAACACAAAGACAAACTTCGATTGAAGCCTTATAGTAATTTAAATAAACGAACAATCCTGAAATGAAATCGAAAGGGCAAAGAAGAGTAACGAATAAAATTTAAAAAAGCAAGAGAATTTCTGCAATTCCTTTGTTATTGGCTCCCATAATTAATGCATTTTTGAGGATTCAAATCAAACGGTCAAGTAACATATTCGTGGTCATATCCTAGATTTTAGGCCTAGAAGTTCAAGAATTAATATGCAACAAGTATATTGCTAAGCACAATTGATTTGAGTTTAAAAAATTCCTGTAAGGTAGAGTTGTTTCGTAGAACTATGTAACCCACATTCGGCGTTTACAAATAATGCCAAATGCATAACTAAGTTAGCTTAAGGATAAATAAAATTTTTAAATGGTAGATATTCCGCAAGGCGAGATTGTCTATCTCTTGAGCCCCGTGCTTAGGTGTATTTTGTATAAAGTACGGGCACATAAGGGCAATTTTGAAAATTTTGCTACGGATTCGGGAAAACACCTTGGAGAAAAAAGGAGGCAGAAAATGTTCACGCCGACTCAATTGGAGGCTTAAATGAGGTGTAAATGAGAAATTTACGTCATAAATAAATTTCAAATAATTATAAAAATGTGGATAAATATAGGATTATAAGCCAAACTTAATTATGAAAAATACCAGAGAGTAGGGATGACCTTTTATAATTCCAATATCTTTTTCTCAAGTCTCCAGGACTTCCTAGTAATTTAGTGACTTAATTGCTGTCTATATCAATTGGAAGATAAATAATAGAAATTCCAAGGCAAATAAATATATATGTAAATTTCTCAGACAAATGATTGTATTTTTAAGACAATAAGTTAATCCGAAACAATAGTAGCTACAAGAATATGTCTCATTTGCAACTCAAATATGAGAATTTTCAAGACAATACTATGCTTGTTTTGAACACATATGAATGTATTTTCAAGATACTTATTTCGAACACATGTAAGTATTTTAAGGCACACTTGTCTTTAAAGTACCTTTCTGTGTGTTAAAAATTAGCATACCTGTCTTCGAAATTCTCATGTCTATCCTGCGAATGACGCATTATCTTATAAATGCTTCTTTTCTCTTAAACTTTATTATTTTTAATTCATTTATTGTCTTGAAAATATCTTCATCAGTCGTCTTGGAAACCCATACAACGTAACTGACTTAGAAATTTTCATATTTGTCTTTGAGATGAAACATTATTTCTTCCAAAAAGAGATGAAGGCAAAAAAAATCTTTTGACTTGCAGAATTCTATTTAATTGTTCCCCTTGGGCGATAGTTATGTTATAGAATTTTTTGGGGACTCTTTGATTTTCAAATGCTTACATGAGGGCTAACTCGAATTTTCCCTATGTTAAATGTTAATTAAAAAATTAGATGAAATGTTAAATAAGAGGCAGTAATATAAGAACATAAAGACAAACTTCGATTGAAGCCTTATAGTAATTTAAATAAACGAATAATCCTGAAATGAAATCGAAAGGGCAAAGAAGAGTAACGAATAAAATTTAAAAAAGTAAGAGAATTTCTGCAATTCTTGTGTTATTGGCTCCCATAATTAATGCATTTTTGAGGATTCAAATCAAACGGTCAAGTAACATATTCGTGGTCATATCCTAGATTTTATTAGGAAGTTGTTGTAATTTTGCTCATTTTGGTGCTGCTCTGGCCGGAGGGTTTGACATCAGGGGAGAAGGAAATGTTGTTATAATAGACTCTTAATTAGAACTTCATTAGGTGCTTGATTTTTTTGTGCTCAATTCGGTCTAAGTGCAGGGAAGAGGAGGAAGAAGTAATGGAATTAAATATATTGAACTTTGGGGCTGTGTAATTTTTGTTCTCTCTTGGCTTGTTTGGTTCTTCTGGTTCATTCTTGAATGTGGAGCTTTGAATGATTGTGTCTGATTTCCTCTTGCCCTGTTTGGTTCAATGTGTTGGAAATGAGGTTTATGTTTGAATGAATTAGAGTAGTTCTACAGTGGATGATTGTCTAATGGGTGTTATGGTTTTTAAGGATTTCTTTTGAAAGGAAAGTTGAGGTTGGGATTGGAAGTTAATTTGATATTGATTAGGAAATATGATGTAAATAGTTTAAGAGGTTGTAGAAGTATTTTAGAGAAAAATAATTTGGTCCTAAATGTATGGAACCATGACTAGTGTACATGTGGGAGTATTGTGAAGATAATTGAAAATGTCTGGTCTTTCTTTTGTGTATGCATATTCGGGTATGCAGGAAGGAGAAAGAAGGGGAATTTATGATCAAGTAAATTATTGGGAATATATTACATAATTGAGGTCTTATGATGATTAAAAATTAGGATTTGATTTGGAAGGAGTAATTGCATAGTAAGTGAAATTGACAAGAGGAATGGTGAATTATGGAAATTTTAGATTGAAGAAGGGGAATCTTTTTATTTGGAAATGGGAATTCGGTTGGGAAGTAATTGGATAAGTGATTAATGTGAAGTATTGAAATGTAATCCGAAGCTTTGGAAATTTTGAGAATTGTTGTTGAATATTTCCCTTTAGGAAAGAGGAAAGTAGCTTAGAAATTTAGAAGAGTTGTGAGTGGAATGTAGGTAAATTAGGAAAGGGAAATAAGTTGGTGTATGAGTTTTGGGAAACACTGTTCCCGAATATGGAATGTTTGAGATTTAAGGTCTAGGAAAAAAATTAATTAGTTGAAGTAAGTTATTCTGTATGTTCTAGGTAATTGCTAGGTTTGTTGAGAATTTGGGGTACAATTATAGTTATGCTTGGAACACTCTTAGGGGTAAGATGAATGAGGAAGGAACGGTTGAGATTGAAGATAAGTAAAGTCAAGGTTTAATCTATTGGGAGTAGGTAAAGAGATACTATAAGCATTTTGATTAAAAATAGATTAGGTGATGTTGTAGCTAGTTAAATTTAAGTTCTGTTTAAAAAGTTAATCAAGTTTTAATTTATTAACCAAGGTTTATGTAGATTGAAGTAATAGACTGATATTTTGAATTTAGTGAGATAGTATGTCTATGGTTGAGTTGGTTTTATAATTATCCTGTTGGGTTAGGTGTTTTGGTGATGAAAAATATTTGATGGTATTAAGATTAAATCTGAATCTGATGCTCTGTTGTTTGTAGAAGAATTAATAGTGTCTATGTGTTATTGTGGGTTTCAATTGGAAGAAATGTTAATAGCAATTTAATTCTGGTAATTTTATGGTTCCTCTTGGTAGGTTGGCCAAATGATTAAGTTAAAAGAATTATATATGGCCTTTGGTTTAAAAGAATGTAATATGTTAGGTTATCTTTATATGGTTTAAAGGTTGATTAGAAACAATAAGGAGATGAATTATGTATTTATCTTGAATCTAAGTATAAGATTAGAGGTGATGTAAGGCATTCTAGTTAGGTCAAAGTTTAGTTTAGAATTGAAGGCTCTTTATGGATGATTGTTGAAACGAATTCCACATGGAGTATAAAGATTAGTTTCATGATTAGATGTAAATTGAGTGATAAAGATGGTTTGGTGATTTAATTTTGAGTAATTGGTTTAAAACCAATTAAAGGATATATTTGTATGAGCATCTGGAGTTTGGATTTGGGATTAGGATAATTGAAGTTGGGTGTATAAAGGTTTTAAAAATAAATATTGATATTTGGAAATGTGTTTAGGTATTTATGGAGAAATTTTGAATGTTCAAATCTGGCTTTAAGTTACTGACTGAGGTTGTAAGTGATAAAATAAATGTTCACATGATTAGAAGATTGAGATATGAATTTTCAGGTGTACGTGTAACACATTTCTGTTATAGGATTACTGGAATCTAAGTGATAGAGTTCTTTTGTTTTAAATGAGTGATGGATGTAAAGTAAGGTAAAGGTAGTAAAATATTATGTTGAAACCTCTATTCTATTTTTGTTCTCTTAAACAACATTTTCAGTGACAACAGTGAATTAGTTATAAGCTGTGATGTTGATAAAATTAAAACTATACTGTACACGAATAAGAAAATAGTATATGGTAGAAGATAGTAATGTTTAATAGATTAATTATGATTAAGTCATTGGGATATTTATATTTAATTTTGGAAAAGATGATAATGAGAATTAGAATTATTAATTGAAATAAATTATTTATAATTGACCCTTTTAATTTAAAAAGAGGTTAATATAATTATATTGAACTACAATCTTTCACTAATACAAAGAATGGGGTAGCATCAAGTATTTAGGATCCATGAGAGACGCTGGATCATTATATGGAAATTCAGGTATTAATTTATGATTCATATATTACATATAAATAGGTATTGATAGTGACATAAGTTGAGGAAGTCAGTGGAAAGGAAAGGAGCAGATCAGGATTAAGCACTGGTGTCCAGGTAGCAGTTTATTTCATTACAGTAAAAGAATTGCATGTATTATTTTGTAATATCTGTTTCAAGTTTACATTATGCAAGAAGGTGATAAGCCTTGTTAATTCCTGCATAGTAATTTATGGAGTACTCCAGGCTTAGGTGGTTCGCTACCCCTTTGCCAGTTCAGTTATGTTATAACGAGGATAGTTATAATGAGAAATCCTACAGGTAAGGCCTCCACTAGTTAACGAATATATCGTTAATAGTGGCTGGTAGAGCATTGAGCGCAGGAAGTATGTGTAATTGTGATATTTGTTCAGTTTTATGAAATATATACATGATAATGCTAGCATGATAACATATGTTAATGAAAGAAACTGCTATTGGGATTTCCAATCTCACCCCCTTCCCCAAACATTTTCAGTACGCAGGATGAAAGAAGCTAGCTGGGGAAGAAGATTAGACAAAGGAATTAGGATTATAGTTGAGAAAGTAAGAGGTGGTTAAATATTTTAGTAATATTATTTGTATATGTTGTAAGAATTAAATTATTAAATTAATAATAGAAAGCATAGAAAATAGAATTGCATAAATTTATTAAGGGATTTAAATTCCCTAAGTGTTATGAATTATTAATAGACACTTAAAGATGGTTAGTGTACTTTCAATTGTTTTATTAACCACTTTCTTTTATAGAAGTTTTAAGTTGTTCCAATTTGTCTGAAAAGCCCATTCCAACTGAAAGGAAGTTGGTTAAATGTTTTAAAGAAAAAAGTTTTAAACGTATTTTTGGGCTTCTGACATTAAAAAGTGGTTATAATTCAATTAAAATGTTATAGCATAATAAGAAAATTCCAGGCGTTACACAGACTAACAAAAGCGGGTAAAAATATTGTATTTGGTTTTTGAATAGAATAGATGCAAAAGGTGTGATATGTTCAAAAGTAAAATAAAAATAAGATAAAAATGAGATTTGGAGGGGGTTTCATGTTGATTTTTGAAAGACCCCTAGAGGAATCTCTCTAGACTAGGCTTAGATTAACTTAATTAATACCGGAATCCCGCACATTACTTAATTTAACCTAAGTTGATTAAGCTCAAAATCAAGGTGAATTTGCTAATTGTAAAGGGCTCCTAATCCAACAACCGGAATCCCGAATTGCCACTTAATTAATCCTAGGGTTTCAATTCATTATTGGAATCCCACATAATAAACCAAGACTCTAGGATTGAAGTCCAATGTCACTCATGCAATTTGACAAATCCAAAACCAATTAAACCTACTAATCGCAAGGAACTCTTGATCCTACAACCGGAATCCCGAATTGCAACAAGATTAATCCATTAATCCAAACTCCTTGATGGAATCCCAATCAATAAATTAGAATTAATAGATGGAAGCCCAATGTTACTGAAGAAATTAGTAGATTTACTTGCTAGTTTCTAAATACAAACACTTGACATATGATCCACCAAGCAAGAATCCTCACTTGGCACAAGATTTTAACAAGAAAACATAGATTAAATGATGAATACATACAAATAACATATGTTTAAGTCAATAGGTGCAATGTCAAGCATCCATACAAAGAAAATAAACAAGACAAGTTGTTTCCACCACTCTCATACAAAGATATAAAATAAAATTACAACCAAATGAAGAAACAAGCCCTAGAATCCTAGAAACATGCTTAAATATAAGGAAGAGAGAGTGGGAGAACAAGAACTCTCCTTTGAAGCTTCAAGCTCATCCATTGGCTCCCACCATCAAGAATGAGGGAGCCTAGCTATTGTCCTCCATGAGAAAGCCAGCACCAAGGAGTGGAGGTAGAGGAAACATGGAGATTTGGGTGGAAGAAGGTGGAAGATGGAAAGATGGAGATGAGAGGAAATGAGAGAAAGATTAGAGGTAGAGTTTGTGGTGGCTCCAAATCTGAGTTTAGGGTTCATTTTCGTGCCTTATGTGTCCACAGATCGGGTTAAGAAGTGGGTAAATGAATTGGACCTGGTTTGGCCCAAAATGACAGCTTCAGCTATGCAGAATTGGGGCCTCGCCGTGGGACTCACTGTGGGGTGCCACGGCGAAGGTCAGAAGCAAAGAAAAATCTCGGATCCTCGCTGTGGGGTGCCACGGCGAGGGACCTTTCTGTAATTTTCAAATTTCAGGGTCCTTTTTTGTAATTTCGAAATTTCAGGGTCATTTTCTGTAATTTTCACAATTTGTCCAGAACTCATATTTTGACCTTTTTTCTTGAAATTTAAGCTTCTAGCCCCATTTTTCTTGCTTCTTCTCATATTGAATCCTTTATATTTGGTCCTCGGATGACCCTACAAGTAAAATATGCAACAAACAAGAATCAAAGAGCCCTAAAAATCAACTAATGCTAATTGATCTTCAATTATGACATATTAATTCTATTTTCATGCTACTTTAGCCTAAGGATCTATATGATTATTTAAACATTTATGGACCAATATTGCATCTCAATTATGTTAATTACCTCAATTTAAGCACACAAAAGCATACAAATCCAAGGATCTGTCAAGGTCAAAAAAAGATTAGGATATACCATCACCCTACCTATTGCCATAGCATCTTGGTAGTTTTGTATCATGTACTTGCTCCACCTATGAATTTAGAAGGAAAAACAATTATCTTGCCAATTGATGAAGCATTTCTTTCACCACGCAGCACAACATTAGCCAAACCTTTATATAAATCAACTTTTAGTTGCCTCTGGTGTGTTCTAACCCTGAGTAACCTCTCAAACCCAATCATTTTGAAGGCATCAACAATAAATTGCTGTGTAAGCTTGGATGAATGAAGAATAGATGATATCTCATTTTTCCTTCTCATAAGTTCGAAACTGAAGAATTCTCGCATGCACACCATCTTTTAAACCTTTGTGATACTTAATGTTTCTTGCCTGTGTGGAACATAATCTCTATAACCATCTTCACCGAATAGAAACAAAAGTGAGTACTGAAGAGGAAGGTAATATGGATGCAATTCATTTATCCTTTGAATATTTCTAGAGCATTCCTCAACAATGATGTCTCCAACATTAAAGTTCATGTCAATATCACCAACTACTAACGCTGCAAATTCAGAAGCAGTTGGAACGTTATAATTTCATCCCTCACTATGCCTTGTGCTAATCAATCATAGCTTAACAGGTGAATGTTCGACACAACTGATCATAGATGAAGCAAGACGATATTATTGGACAAATGGATTAACTTGATCTAGCTGACACTTTATCATATCAACAATAGAATGTTCAATTGAGCTCTTTGTCTGAAATTTACTGTAATAAGTAAGGAGGAATAATTAGGACAGTATTAGATGTAATTAACGTTAGTACTAAACATATTTGTCTTACCTAACTGCCGATATCCTGTTTGAAGCCTCATTTTCAGTGTCATGTATATATAACTGTGAGTCAACAGGTCTCACACTAGAAGTAGGGCATATACTCCCTATATTGCGGTAATTCACACCAGAGAGAACAAAAGAATAAGGTGCACTTCCATAATTTTTGGAATGATCAATTTTACCCCCCATTGATGTGAATGAAAACATATTATTATATTGCCTTATATTATCATGGAAATTATTCTATTCAGGTGGGCCCTTCTGGAAAAATAGTCTATACAACAATGGAGAAGGTGGTTTCATTAATGGTAACACAACCTTGCCCTTTAGACAACAAAGAGAGAACATATCAGCATCATTGTGTGTATTATCTTTCTTGGAACGTTTGTTAAACCAAAGGAATGCACCACAAAATTTACATTCATAAGTGGGATCTGTAACGTCTCAATTTTTATTAGCCTAGAAATTACATTTTATAGGCATTAGTTTAAAAGCATGAGGAAGTTTAAGTATTTGTTGATAATCTTCCCTAAGAATTCTCATAAAACATTAAGAAGAATTCAAAATAATTAAGTAGAATTTTGCATGGTATTATTTGCTTAGAAACCCATCTAGTTTAGGGTTGGGCTTAGAAAATGAACTAGAGAAAGACCTTAGCCCATGAGAAGTAGTAATTCCCCCTTGTGAAGCTTAGGGTGGCGCCACATGTCATGAAGAAGGGAGGAATTATGTTGCAAATAATAAATAGAAAAGGAATTGCAATATGTAAGCATAAAATTATATTAGAAAGAAAAGGATTATTGACGACCAATAGAAATGCATGCAAGGGAAAAGAAGAAGGGGTCATCATAACAAGATAGCCGAAGGAAGACATGCAAGGAAGAAAATCAAAATAGTAAATAAGATAAAATGAGAGAGCCAATGGAATTGCATGCAAGAGGTAAAAGAAAAAGAAATAGGAAAATAAGTAGCCAATGAGAAGACATGCAAGCTTGAGAAGATGCATGTGAGTGATGTCATTATGTCTCATGCAAAATAAGAAGAGAAGTCTCTCTTCCTTCCCCAATAGGCCAAAGGTGGCGCATGAAGAGGGCTAGAAGAAGAGGAAAATAGTTAAAATAATAACCCTCCAATGAGCTAAAAGGAAATTTCTAATTTGATAAAATGAGATGATAGGCTTTAGGGTCCAAATAGGCTTAGGAAGCCTCTTGCTAGGGATAAAATAATCATTTTTAAGAAGATACAAAATAAAATAAAAGGCAAGAAAAGAAGAGAAATTGCATGAGTGGTGCAATATAGGAGGCTAGTCTAAAATAGGATAAGTGTGCAAGAGCAATCTCAAAACTATTGGGCAATGTGTGAGGTGGCTTGGGGTGATCCTTGCCCTCATTTCCCTATAAATAGGACCTCTTCCATCCCATTCTTCACACCAAATTTCGTAGCCCCAAAGAATGTGAGAGAAAAAGGAGTGTTCTTGAGGAGCCTTGAAGGTTGGGACTCCAAGAGAAGTTGTAAAGCTCTAAGGTAGTACTTACTCTCTTACATTTCCAGCATTGTTTCAATATGGTGATGTGATATTTGGCTGCCTTGATGAATCATGTTTGAAGTGATTATGTGTTTCTTATAATGCCATGGCCATATGTTATTATTCAAGAACATAAATGCTCACATGTATAAGTTATTGGTATTGCCATATCTTGTCCAATGTTAAACTTGCATGGTTGTTTGTTGAGTATTGTGCTGCTGAGATTTTCCCCAAAATCTCACCCCCCCTCAAAATCTAAACCATTTTAGGAGTAAGTTCATCAAAGGAGAAAGAGAAGAAGTTAGCTTAGTCAAGATGAAGATTCAATGCTCTTTGTTTTTGTTGTGCATCTTTGAACTTATGATAAATCTGTAATATTGTTGGGATGCCTTGAATTATGTTGTTATTATGTTCCCCTTTTGGATTTATGTATGTATATGGTCATTCTTGGCCATTAAGAACAAGTTTTTAATTCATGCAAATGAAATGCTGTTTTCTGGGTTCCATTCTGTGCAATGTCTACTGATGAATTTATTCAAGTTAGCAAATGAATGCCTTTAGCTACGAAACTTTGATGTAAAATACTAGACATGTAGGGCTTTCTGGAAACCCAAAAACAAAGTAAATCGGAGTTATGTAGCTCAAATTAAAAATCACGTAAGAAGGCCAAAATTTCTAGGCGTGAAAATGAAGGCAAGTTGGGAAAATCAAATATCTGTATCACCTGGGTTGATGCATGTTACGTTTGATATTTTTCCCAGATAGAGGACTCTTCAAGATTTAATTTGAGACTTGAACCAAGTGAAAACCATTTTTCTACAATTAGTTAATATTTTTCGAAGTTGCTGGAAAAGTTCCGCATTTTCAGCATTTTTCCAGAAATAAAGAAAAGTTTTAAAAGTTTGTGGTTTTGATGTTCTAAGTCCCATAAGAGCTTGAATATGATTCCCAATGATTATTAAGCTCGGGAATGAGTCCTAGAAGTAGGTGTTACAGGATCAACCCTCATCAATATAAGCTACAGAAATAATGAACAAAATAGAATGATTTGAAGTTGGTGGGAATGAAGTCACATGATTACCATGTATTGATGCAACAATTCTTACGAATTGCTATTAGAGGCATTATGTAAGATGATGTCAGGATGACTATAACAAGACTGTGTATGTTTTTCAATGCGATCTACAGCAAAGTCATCGACACTGAAAAGCTAGACGAGTTGGAAAATGAGGGTTACCTTATATTGTGCCAACAAGAGATGCACTTTGCTCCAGCCTTTTTCGATATTATGGTGCACTTGATTGTTCATTTGGTAAGGGAGATAAGGATCTGTGGCCCTGTTTATCTAAGGAAGATGTACCCTTTCGAGCAATTCATGAAAGTCTTGAAAGGGTATTCCAAGAACCCACACCGACCTGAGGCATCAATTGTTGAAAGATACTTAGTTGAGGAGGCAATGGATTTTTGCAAATCGTATCTAAAAGTGGTTGAGGAAAACCCACAACATGAAGATGGGATCGGTAAGGGGGTACGGGGCGTCAAAGTAAAGACTATGTGCCATGAAGAGGTGTTACAAGCACACCTATACATCTTGAATAATATGGAAGAAGTGCAGCCTTATTTGGATGAGCATAAGAGGATCCTTAAAGAAATGAACCCGAAAAAGAGTGACATGCAGATTTCTAACGAGCATAATAGGACATTCATTGGGTGGTTCAAGGAGAATGTTGAAAAGGAGACCGGTGGGTCGGATACAAAAAGATGGTTAGCCGGAGGGCCTCGTTTTGAGGTTGTTACTGTTAGAATCTTAAGTTTTGATGAAGACTGACCCATAGAAAACATAAGTAACTAAGTGAAAGTTACCTCTGAATTAAATGAGTGAAATCCAATAGGTAACAGAACTTTATCGCTAGAGTTAGAATCTATCGCTAATAGACTAAGAGCTATAGCAAGTGAAGACTTAGTAATAACAAAGTTAATATCTATCGCTAAGTCATTCACTATCGCTAAAGAAAGACCTATCGCTAGAAGCTCATTGATAACTCAGCTAGCAGAAAAATAAACCAAGTCCTTGAACTAATGAGATCAGCTAGCGATAACAGGTTAAGCTATCGATAACAAAAGTGCTTCAGATATTAATCATTCAGATAGCTAGTGCCTGAGTGCAAGTCAAATGAGTTGACATAATTGCTAGCGCTAACACGTTTAGCTATCGATAGTAGGATACCTCGAAATACCTCTGAATACTTGTATCTGTATCCTTAAAGCCAATAAGCAATCAAGTAACTAGCAATAATTGGATTAGCTATCGATAGTAAAATGTTTGTTGGTATGATATTGCTAGAACACTAAGCATTGAACTCAAGGGATGTGTTAGCGATAATGCTCTTGTCTATCGATAGAGAACTTCTTATGAAAATCCTTAGCTAATATAAATGTTATTCATCACTGAGCTAATGGACTATGCTTGCGATAACACCTGCTATGCATTATATGTTTACTTGTTTAGCTAACAGTTCAAATGCAGAAATTACTCTATGCAGTTAGCGATAGCAGATCATGCTAGCGCTACTGAAAAGCTGCTATGCAAGTACAGTTATTGCAGATGTTCAGAACGCACAGTCTAGCCTACTCTACGCATGAACAGTTCAGAAGTTTGAATCAGCTGAAGAATAATATCTATCCCTAACGGCTATGGACTTCCAACGACTATATCCTAACGGTCATATGAAGCTGAATCAGAAGACAATCTGTAAAGAGATAAATAGAACAAGATCTGCTTCTAGAATGGGGGATGATAATCAACGAACGAATTATCAACAAAGCAATGAACAGGGCATTATACAGAATTGCAAATTACTCAAACTGAGAGCATTAGAAAAGAAGTGCTAGAGCAATACATTGTTTAGATTATAAAAGCTCTAGTTGTATTTCATCATACATTACTCTGTACCTAAGTGTTTATCACAATCCGTTCATTGAGTGAACCTTACTGTCAAAATCCTCTACTGTTTGAGGTTGTTCTAAAGCTTGATGCTTTGAGAACAGGGTTGTAACCTTACAGGTCGTAAGGGGGAGTGTTTAGAGAGAATTCTAAAGCTCTGTAAAGGTTAGCTGGTTATCCCGTGTTGTAAAACCAGTGGGAAGGGTTGACAGGTGATCCTGTGGAAGGCTTCTTTTGTGCCTGTTTTAAACAAAAGAATAGTGGAAATCTCAAGTGGAGCCTGAGGACTGGATGTAGGTCTGAGTTGACCGAACCAGGATAAATTGAGTTTGCATTATCTCTTCCCTTTACTCTCTTAATTTCCAGCTCATCTATTTTATATCCTCTTTAATCCATTTCATGTTTTGAGGTATTCTAAGTAAGAATTTTTAAAGTTTACCCTCATTGGGTTTTGAAAAGGAAAGATTTAAAAAGAGTGAAACGATTTTTATACTATCACCCAATTCACCCCCCCTCTTGGGTGACAGTCAGCATTTACAATTGGTATCAGAGCTATCACCCCAGATGGATGATACATAAGCTTTCTTCTTTCCATATGTCTTCTTTTTCTCCTTCTCCTTTAATCTTTGAAGACTTGGACACTCACACTTGGAACTTTGGTTCTGGCCATTTCGGGTTTAGGGTTTTAGGGTTTTGAGAGAGATGAAAATGCAGAGTGTGCTCAGAGCATTGGGAGTAGAAGAGAATGAATGTAAAATGAATGCTGATGCAAAATGATTCATCTTTATAAGTTTTAGGGTTTTGGGTTTTACCATGTGAATTACATCAACTAACGTTTCGCATTCTGGGCCTTTTAAGTGACTTGCTATTGCTAGAAAGAGCTGTTATCGCTAGCAGGCATGATCTCACGCTGAGCAAGTGACTTAGACTTGTCACTTACTCCTTCCATCTATCGATAGCTGACTTTGCTATCGATAACACTATTGGCTAGCGATGGCAATCTTTGCTCAATCAGCTTTTGTCCTGCATACAACTAGCGATAGTGGAACTCACTATCGATGGGTTAGTTTTGCAAAACTTAAGATTTAACATTTAGAGAAGATTCTATAAAGCAGAATCATTTAAATTGATGATTGCAGAATATTTTTGATACCATTGACTATTTAGTAAGTAATCAAAATTTTGATGCTTAAGAGATCAGTTCATTGATTAAAATTGTGAGCATCAGAATCAGATGCCTCATTAAAATATCATGCAGCATGCTTGAGATGTAAACCTTTTTAAATCATGTCTTAAATGCTTCGACAATCAAAGCTCATTATAAGAATGTTGGAAATCAATAATGAAGTAAATATTTCAGATTTCTTAAAAAAATCAGGTGGAATATCCATAGTCATATGAATAATATCATGAGAGTGAATGCTTTATGCTTCAGATATTGACTTTTAGATTATTCGAGTAACAGAATGAGAGTAATAATTTTGAACAATAAGACTCATACTCATTATTTCAAATTTCTAAACAAGAAATTGACATAGAAAATTGCTATTGCTAATGATACCCACTTTAGCTAGCAAGCAAGATTCCATACTGAGTCAGTTGCTCAGATTTCACTAACTCCTCTTTAACTATCGATAGTTCCATTTGCTATAGATAAGGCTTTAGCTTACTGATGGAAATCTTTACTTAAATACTTTGACCAGCATTAGCTAGCGATAGTGCTTCTCACTATCGATTGGTAAGTCCTGTATAAATGAGAGATTTTGACACAGTACGCACATATAGGACAGATCCAATTGATTGCATAGATATGATTCTGATAAGCACAATTTGACAATATCTGACATTTGATAGCTCATGCATGTCATTGATTCCTTAAAGGATAAGGTAGGCATAATTCCAACTTTTTGACATATAGCAATCTGTCAGAAATCATATTATAATAAGAGATTGATTGCTAAATGACAGGATAATCAAGCACAGAGAATTATTCATAGCTACATGCACAGAGATTTATACAAATATATTCTTTTCAAGGTCGATATGCATGTGTATAATAGTTAATCTATGAACATTGTAGTTACTTTGCAATTGTCTTTCAATGTTCATTTTTAAGGTTTCAGAATGTAAAAATCTCGATAAGTGTTACTGCTAATTGTGTAGGAGATTTTACCCTTGATATACCTCTACCTTAGGTACTTAAAGAGTTGCTCCTGCTAACCCAAACTGTTCTGAAATAATTATCACCGGGTTGCAGAGATCTCTTTCGAGTTAATCTGCAATTGTCTTTCAATGTTCATTTTCAAGGTTTCAGAATGTAAAAATCCCGATAAGTGTTACTGCTAATTGTGTAGGAGATTTTACCCTTGATATACCTCTACCTTAGGTACTTGAAGAGTTGCTCCTGCTAACCCAAACTGTTCTGAAATAATTATCACCGGGTTACAGAGTTCTTCAGAGTAAGCCATCTGGACACTGCTAAGGAAATGTGGGAAGCCCTGCAGATTGCCCACGAAGGAACTACTAAAGTAAAAGATAGACGTGTGGAAATGCTAGTTGAAGAGTTCTATAAATTTGAGATGGCTGAAGGAGAAAAGATAAGGGACCTAGAGATCAGATTCACTCATCTCATCAACAATCTTGCTGCTCTAGGGAGAAAAATTACTGAAAAAGAGCAAGTCAACAAGATACTGAAAGTTCTGAAAGGAGACTGGCTCATGAAGGTCACTGCTATACAAGAAATGCAAGGAGAATCAACAAAGTCCATCACTGCCCTGTTTGGCAGCCTTGCTGAATATGAGCCAACCCTGATAGCTCAAAGGGGAGCTCAAGAAAATCCCAAAAAGAAGTCACTTGCTCTCACTGCCTCAGAGAAAGAAGAAATTGATGATTATGATGAAGATCTTGATGAGGAGGACATAGCTCTTATGGCCAGAAAATTTAAAAAGTTCTTCAGAAGAAGAGAAAGATTCCAAAACTAAGTGATGGTGAGGACACCTCTAGCGCTAAACCCTCGTCTCAATCCGCTAGCAAGAGGTCAAAAACCCTGAAAGCTGTGTCATTTTCCAAAGAAGTGGTTGAATCAGGTTCCAAATGTCAAAAGCGAACTTCCTCTGACTCGCTCAACTCAGAAAAATCCTTCAAAGCTCAAGGAGCCCTCCTCGCAAATGAAGAAACTTTTGCTCCAGTCGCAAGACTTGAGGCAATAAGAATTCTTCTAGCTTTTGCATCCATAAAAAATTTTAAACTTTCACATGTTTTAGAAAAATTTACAAAAGGCTCAGAAACTTTAAATGTGATTTTAAGCAATCAAAAAGTTTTTACAGATAGAACAGGTATTGGCTATGAGCCTAAAAAAAAGTTTTCAAAAAGATGGGTTGAACCAAAGGTGAAGTCATACATGAAATATTTTAGAAAATCTTCTGAAAATTCTTCACCATATAGCTTCTGCAATTACTGTAACAAGAAAGGCCATACACAGTCCACCTGTAATCACAGAAAATATGGCATTGGTAGCTCTTACAAGTGGGTTCCTAAAGGAACTCGTGTGCCTAAGGTTTTTACAAACTTAGAGCACAAAACTAACTTTAAAGGACCCAAGAAAGTTTGGGTACCTAAATCTGTGTAGTTTGTGCAGATATGTCTTAAAGCATCCAGTAAAGGAAAATGGTATATTGATAGTGGATGCTCAAGACACATGACTGGTGACAAGGACAGAATCAACAATCTGGTGATAAAAGATGGAGCCAAAGTCAGTTTTGGTGGAAATCAAAGTGGAAAAATCACTGGAGTGGGTGAAGTAGGTCCAGTCAAGAATGTTTACCTAGTGGATGGACTCTGCCACAATTTGCTGAGTGTCAGCCAAAGCGCAGACCATGGTAACTGGGTAATTTTTGATTCAAATGAATGTCTTATTGTTGATAAAAATGATTTAGATATAAACAAATCCAGTCTGAAGTGTAAGATAAAAGGGAATAGAAATGGAAATCTATACACTCTAGATTTATGTCAACAGCTTGAAGAAAAATGCTTTATTTCAAATGATGAAAATTGTTGGTTATGGCATAAAAGATTAGCTCATGTGAACTTCTCTCAACTAGACAAATTAGTTAAGAAGGAATTAGTCATAGGAATTCCTAGTTTTAAGTCAAAGCATGATTTAATTTGTGAATCCTGTCAAAGAGGTAAACAAACAAAGTCCTCTTTTAAAATCAAGAAGACAGTCTCCACTAGTCGGCCATTGGAACTAATTCATATGGATCTAGTTGGGCCAGCAAGAGTGAAAAGTCTAGGAGGAAGCCTATACACTCTTGTAGTTGTGGATGACTACTCAAGATTTACCTGAACTATGTTTCTTTCCTCTAAACATGAAACTTTTGATGCTTTTTGTGTGCTTGCTAAGAAATTGCAGAATGAGAAAGGCACAAAGGTTATAGCCATCAGGACTGATCATGGAGGAGAATTTGAAAACAAAGAGTTCATGGAGCTGTGTGATGAGAATGGAATTGACCACAACTTCTCTGCCCCTCGTACTCCTCAACAAAATGGTGTTGTAGAGAGAAAGAACAGAGTGCTCTGATACCAATCTTGGGTAACAGTCAGCATTTACAGTTACGTGGGGCTCTTTTGACATAAATGGTTATTCTTTCTACACATAGGCTCAGGACAACAACAACACCATGCAAAACAGTGGCGTGATGGTGGTAACCGAAGCGATGCACTTCTCCAATTCGAAAGATAAAAACCCAAGATTGGCTTCCATAGCATATTATGTGGTAATTGAAGAAATTTGGGAAGTTAGTTACACCAAGTTCAAATGCAAGTGGGTTAACAATAGCGCAGTTGTGATTGGTATGATTACAATTGATCTTCACAGGGTTGGGTACACAGATGAGCCCTTTATTTTAGCAAGTCACGTGAAACAAGTGTTCTATGTAACCGATCCCGCAAATAAGCAATTGTCCATAGTCTTGCAAAGTAAAAAGCAAAAGGATCGTGCTCCCACTTTAGATCTTGATGAGATACCACCTTTGTGTGTAATTCCACTTGAACCAAGTGAATCGGAATTGATAGATGATGACGACCGATTTGCCTCTAGAAATGATTATTGTGAGGGGATATGGGATAACACCTAAAGTGAGAGTCTTTTTGAATTATCATGTATTAAGTATTGTTATTGTTTTCGTTTTTGTTTTGTGAAAGTTGTTGCCTTGTACTGACTCATCACATCTTTGATTTGTTAACAGGTACATGGTGGATGATTCTAACAATCAACAACAAAACAAACCCCCTCGAAAAAAGGGAAGAGGTCCGACGAAGTTCAAAGACATTATTGTCCATTACGGGACAAATGTTCAGCCTATCTGTGTGGAATTTGATGAGGATATGAATCCTATCAGGGAGATTGGCACGAATTTCGTAAGCTACGTCGGTTTTGTGGCAAGGAACCGAGTAAGCATCTTGGTTGATGATTGGAGGGAAGTCGATAAAGACATTAAGGATTAATGTTGGTCAGATATCTTTGTATGTTTTATCATTATTTATCTGTTTGTTCCCAATATGCATGTATTTGTTTTTTTAGTTAACTCAACTGATGTGTGTTTTATTCTTATTTTTCTTTGCAGCAAAACTTCGATGTCCCAAACACCCAATTGTTCAAGGATTTTTGGTTGAATGAATCGCGCAAGATGTGGAAGGGTTTTAAGAATAACCTAACCAGAGACTACATCCGGGGGGACAAGATGGGTAAAGATCCCTATCAGGCCTATCCCTTTATTGACCCGGAGACTTGGAAGACCTTTGTTAAGAAATGGCTGGACCAAAAGTTCCAAGTGTGTATAGGTTATAAATAGCTCTTTAACTTTGCTTCAAAACTGAATTTTGAACACATTATATTAATTAACTAATTTAGTTTTATTTTCATAGGAGAATAGCCAAAAACAAAAGGAGCGACAAGAAAAGAATATTTACTAGCACACAATGTCTCGGGGGCGTTACAAGTGGGTCGACAAAAAGTTGATTGAGAAACAAATTGCAGAAATGGAGGAAGCGGCACGGACAGATCCTACCATTGTTCTACAGTCTCCACCGCCCATCTCACATCATACAAAATGGGCTGAGGGAAGGAAGTCTAAAGAAGGAACATTTGTCAATCCGGAGGTTGAAACAGTTGCAAAGAGGATTGTAAGTATTTTACTTGGTTGTTTATTCATTTAATTTGTGGTTTTATAGCACATTGCAACTTAAGATTTTTTCGGTCATTGCAGGAAGAACTTGAGCAGCAGACCACCCAAGGGTCCTTCACACCTTTTGGGAGAATGGACATCCTGGCTACGGCAATTGGGAAGCCCGATCGCCCCGGTCGGGTACTCGGGGAGCCTAGGACTGTAGGGTTTACCAAGTTTTTCAGCCGCAAATCTCGATCCACCCGTACAGAATCTACTGAGTGTTAGAATCTTAAGTTTTGATGAGGACTGGACCTATAGATTGTTAGAAATCTTAAGTTTTGATGAAGACTAGACCCTTTAGATAACATAAGTAAAATGAACAGATAGCATATAACTTAGTCTGAAAGGAATTGATATAAGAATCAAGGTATATGACTAAGGAAAAGTATAAGGTATCTAAACGTTGGACAAGTCCTATAGATAACAGATAAACTATCGCTAGACTAAAAGCCTATCGCTAGTGAATGAAGAGATAAGGATAATACTAGTTAATGAGATCTTGGCAATAAACTGAAAGTAAATAATCCTATCGCTAAGACATGATTCTATCGCTAAGACCTCATAAGGAACAGCTAGAAGAAATTACAACATAATCACTAGCGATAACATGGAGAGTTATCGATAGCAGATGGTTGATATGAAGCAAAGTTTGAGCAAATGAAATACACTAGCGCTAATATAGAATCTAGCGATATCACAAATAGCTAGCGAAAGCAGAACACTTAAGACATTCAGATAAGTTGCTATGTAGAGCTAATGATAACCTATCAATAACATAGCTGCTAGTGATAATGAGTTTAGCTATTGATAATGAAATCTCACTGAAATAACATTCTGATAGCTAATATACTATATGTATACAATGAGATAATGAATCCTACTTGCGATAACATCAATTGTGCTTCATCTAAATACTTGTTTAGCTAACAGCCTAAGTGCAGGACTAACACTGTGTCACTAGCGATAGCTTGAGACACTAGCGCTACTGAAAAAGCTGCTACACAAGTACAATGTTGCAGGTAGTTGTTGGCCTCAGCGCCTATCTCTCATAGCTCATCTTCTGTAAGAATTAATGAAGTAAGAGAAGAAAGATGACTAAAATGAAGACCAGCATTAAATGCCAACGGCTAGGAGCTTCCAACGAACATATTCAAATGGTCTCATGAAGCTAAAAGAGAAAGGAAAATCTGTGAAGAGATATAAAAACCAAGACTTGAGCATTTATGAAGTAGAGAACAAAATGATCGAACATTCATTCATTATCTTTACCTACTCTCAGCTCAAAGCTTTATTACTCTTAGAGAGTTTATTTGTACTTCAGTGATTAACAAAATCTGTTCATTAAGTGAACTCATTTATTGAAATCCTCTACTGTTTTAGGTTGTTCTTAAGTCTGGGACTTTAGAACAGGGTTGTAGTCTTACAACTTGTAAGGGGGAATGTTGAGAGGAAGTCTAAAACTCTGTCTTGTAAAGGTTGGCAGGTGAACCTGGTTTGTAAAACCTGTGGTTTAGTAGAACCCAACGAGGAGTTGGAGAACTGGATGTAGGCAGAGTTTGGTCAAACCAGTATAAAGGATTGTCTTTGTATTTAAAGTTTAATTTTTAAAGCACAATTCACCCCCCCTCTTATGCGTTTTGCCACTTTCATAGATAACATATGTAAAATGAATAGATAAAGTATAACTTAGTCTAGAATGAAATTGAGAAAAGAATCATGCTAAAAGACTAAGTAACAGAAGTATAGGTTATCTGAACATTGAACAAAGTAAGAATCCTATAGATAACAGATACATTATCGCTAGGTCAAGATCCTGTCGCAAGTAAATGCAAAGCTTAGGATAACAGCTAATGAAGACTTAGCTATAATCTGAAAAGACAAATGACTCTATCGCTAAGACCTCGTAAGGAATAGCTAGTAGAAATTAAACATAGTCACTAGCGGTAACATGGTGAGCTATCGATAGCAGATAGTTGGTTCATGTAAATTAAGACATTCAAACAGCAAAACTCCCTGAGCAAATGAAATGTACTAGCGATAATGTAGTCACTAGCGATAACGAGTTTAGCTATCGATAACAAAACACCTGTTGAAATAACTGAGAGCTAAATACATTGTCTATATACACTGAGCTAATGAATTTCTCTATCGATAACACCAACTGTGCTTCACATAAATACTTGTTTAGCCAACTGCCTAAGTACAGGACTAACACTATGAAGCTAGCGATAGCTTAGGATGCTAGCGCTACTGAAAAACCTGCTACGCAAGTACAATGTTGCAGGTAGTTGTTAGTCACACTCTCTATCTCTCATAGCTCATCTTCTGCAATAATTAAATGAAGTAAGAGAAGAAAGATGACTAAAATGAAGACCAACATTAAGTGCCAACGGCTAGGAGCTTCCAACGGACATATTCAAACGGATTCATGAAGCTGAAAGAAAAAGGCAAAACTGTGAAGAGATATAAATACCAAGACTTGAGCATTTATGAAGGAGCAAACAAAAACTGACGAACTTACATTCATTATTCTTATCTACTCTCTGCTTAAAGTTTTTATTACTCTTAGTGAGTTTAATTGTACTTCAGTGATTATCAAAATCTGTTCATTAAGTGAACTCATTTATTGAAATCCTCTATTGTTTGATGTTGTTCTAAAGTCTAGGACCTTAGAACAGGGTTGTAGTTGAAAGTGGCAATCACACAAGAGGGGGGGTAAATTGTGCTATTTAAACATCTAGGAATAATTAAAACAACACAGACTTTATACTGGTTCGGCCAACACTGCCTACTTCCAGTTCTCCAACACTCTGTTGGGTTCCACTAACCACAGGTTTTATGAGCACAGGTTCACCTGTCAAACTTTACAGAGTTTTAGAATCTTTCTAAACACTCCCCCTTACTACCTGTAAGGCTATATCCCTGTTCTAAAGCACCAAGCTTTCAGAACAACCTCAAACAGAAGAGGATTTCAATAAGTATGTTCACTAAATGAACTGATTTTGATAAACACTGAAGTACAAATAGAATATCTAAAACAATAAATACAGAGCAATGAATGAGTTTGTGAATATTCTTGTTTTTCGTCCTCTACTCAATAAATGCTTGAGTTCTGTATTTATATCTCTTCTCAGATTTTGCCCTAGTATTCAATCTTCATGAAGCCGTTTGAATTTAGTCATTGGGAGCTCATAGCCATTGGCATTTAATGCAGCTTCTTCATCGGGCTTAACTATCTGCTCTAGCTTCAACTACTTCTTGCGTAGGGTGAGCTAGGAGAGAGATAGACTCAGCGTTCTGTGCATCTGTACGAATTGTACTTTCTGGCAGCTTTTTCATTAGCGCTAGCTTGATCTGTTATCGCTAACTTCATTGTGTGAGATCTGCACTTAAGCTGTTAGCTGGACAAATAATCATATAATGCACAGAAGTTGCTATCGCAACCTTAGTCTATTAGCTCAATGAGATAGAGACAATTTATATATGGTAAATTGAAAGCATTCTCTATCTGTAGACAAGAGCATTATCGATAATATATCCCTTGAGTTTAATGCTTTGAGTTCTAGCAAGATCATAACAACAAACATTTTACTATCGATAGCTAATCCATTATCGCTAGCAACTAAGTTAGCTCTTTTGACTCTTGCTATGAGGCACTAGTTATCTGAATGATTCATTATCTGAAGCAGTTTTGTTATCGATAGCTTAACCTGTTATCGCTAGCTGATTTCATTAGCTCAAGGACTGGTTTATTTTTCTGCTAGCTGAGTTATCAATGAGCTTCTAGCGATGGATTCTTTCTTTAGCGATAGTGAACGACTTAGTGATAGATATTCATTTTTATTGTTCTGCTAAGTTACCATCTTCTATTTTTGAATCTTTTATTCAGCAATCTATCTTTTATTCTAGCAATGATGATCTGTTACCTATCAGATTTTATACGATTAAATTCATAGGTAACTTTTTCTTATTTACTTATGTTCCTTATAGGTCAGTCTTCATCAAAACTTAAGATTCTAACAGTAGTCTTACAACTTGGAAGGGGGAGCGTTTAGAGGAAGTCTAAAACTTTGTTTTGTAAAGGTTGGCAGGTGAACCCGTATTGTAAAACCTGTGGTTTAGTGGAACCTAACGAGGAGTTGGAGAACTGGACGTAGGCAGTATTTGGCCGAACCAGTATAAAGGATTGTCTTTGTGTTTAAAGTTTAATTTTTGAAAAGCACAATTCACCCCCCCTCTTGTGTGTTTTGCCACTTTCATTTGGTATAAGAGCAGGTCATCTCTTTTGATTCCAACGAGTCTGAGAAGTAAAGATAAAAAATGGCATCGTACGAGAATATCTTGCCTGAAGGAAGTTCCATCAACAAACCCCCTGGCTTTGATGGAAAGCATTATACCTTCTAGAAACTCAAAATAAAGATATACATCAAAGCAAATGGGTATAGGCTGTGGAAGATTATAGAAGAAGGGGACATTGTGCCTATGAGTATTCTGGGCAATCCAAAGAGTGAAAATGAATATACTCATGAAGACATTGCAGATCTTGAGTTGAATAGCAAGGCAATCCTAATGATCCAAAGTGCCCTTAGCCAAACTAAGTTCTTTAGAATTAGCCACTTAAACACAGCTAAGGAAATGTGGGATGCTTTGCAAATTGCTCATGAAGGAACCTCAGGAGTAAAAGACAGAAGAGTGGAAATGTGAGTAGAAGAATTCCACAAGTTTGAAATGATTGATGGAGAAAAGATAAGAGATCTGGAGATCAGATTTACTCATCTCATCAATAATCTTGCTGCACTAGGAAGAAAAATTCCAGAGAAGGAACAAGTCAGCAAGATTCTGAAGGTTTTAAAAGATGATTGGCTTATGAAGGTCACTGCCATTCAAGAAATGCAGGGTGAATAAACCAAATCCATCACTACCTTGTTTGGAAGTCTTGCTGAATATGAGCCAACTCTGATAGCTCAAAGGAAAGCTCAAGGAATTCCTAAGAAGAAGTCTCTCGCCCTTGCTGTATCTGAAAGAGATGAGGATGATAGCGATGATGAAGATCTTGATGATGAGGATATGGCTCTCATGGTCAGAAAATTTAAAAAGTTCTTCAGGAGAAGAGGAGGTTTCCAGAGGGGTGGTCCTAGCTTCAGAAAGGACTCTCAGAAAGAAAAAGCTCCCGTGTGCTTTGAATGCAAGAAGCCTGATCACTTCAAAGCAGAGTGCCCAAGTCTCCAAAGATTCAAGGAAAAGGAGAAGAAGAAGGAGAAGTCATTTGGAAGGAAGAAAGCACATGTATCATCCATCCGGGGTGATAGCTCAGATGAGGAAGCTAGCGATAACGAAGAAAGTGCAAATTTCTGTCTTGTTGCTCAAGAGGAGCTAAGCGACACTAAGGTATATGATTCTGAACCTACTTACTCTAAACATCAAAGCATGTATAATGAGATGCATACTGAGTTAACTAAGCTTGCTAAAGAATTTGTAGGTTTGAGAAAAGAAAACAAGGAACTTAAGAAAAATATTTCCAGTTCTACACCAAAAGTTCCCTCTGCACTATCGATAGCTACTTCTCCATCGATAGCAAATCATCCTCCAACAAAGTTTGACAGTTGTTCTCACTGTGAAAAATTGTTGAAGGAGAAAGAGAAGCTTTCAAATGCTTTAGAAAAATTTACAAAAGGATTAGAAATGCTAAACATAATTTTAAAGGATCAAAAAGCATTTAGAAACAAAACTGGCCTTGGTTATTAGCCAAAGAAAGCTTCGAAAAAATGGGAAGAACCAAAGGTGAAACCATATTTGAAATAGTTTATAAAATCTTCAGAATATTCTTCACCTTATAGTTTCTGCAATTATTGTAATAAAAAGGGCCATACTCAATCTACCTGCAATCCAAGGAAGTATGGAATTATTGGCTCCTATAAGTGGGTTCCTAAAGGAACTCATGCTCCTAAGGTTTTTACAAATCAAGAGCCCAAAACTAATCCTAAAGGACCCAAGAAAGTTTGGGTACCTAAATCTGTCTAAATTTGTGCAGGTATGCCTTAAAGCATCCAACAAAGGATAATGGTATATTGATAGTGGATGCTCAAGGCATATGACTGGTGACAAGGACAAGTTCAACAATCTAGTGATAAAAGAAGGAGCCAAAGTCAGTTTTGGTGGAAATCAAAGTGGGAAGATCACTGGAATTGGGGAAGTTAGTCTTGTCAAGGATGTATACCTGGTGGATGGTCTGTGCCATAATTTGCTGAGCATGAGCCAAAGCATTGACCATGGTAACTGGGTAATTTTTTATTCCAATGAATGCCTTATTATTGATAAAAAAGATTTAGAGTTAAATAAAACTAATCTTAACTGTAAACTAAAAGCAAATAGAAATGGTAAGTTATACACTTTGGATTTATGCCAACAACTTGAAGAAAAATGTTTTATTTCAAATGATGAAACCTGTTGGCTATGTCATAAGAGACTAGCTCATGTGAACTTTACTCAACTTGATAAGCTAGTTAAGAAGGAACTAGTCATAGGGATTCCTAGTTTTAAAACTAAGCACGATTTAATTTGTGAATCCTGCCAAAGGGGTAAACAAACAAAGTCTTCGTTCAAAACCAAGAAGACAGTTTCCACAAGTAGGCCATTGGAACTAATTCACATGGATTTAGTTGGGCCTGCAAGAGTGAGAAGTCTAGGTGGAAGTCTATACACTCTTGTGGTTGTAGATGACTACTCAAGGTTTACTTGGACAATGTTTCTTTCCTCAAAACATGAAACTTTTGATGCCTTTTGTGTGCTTGCTAAGAAATTGCAGAATGAAAAAGGAACCAAGATTGTTGAGAATTTGAGAACAAAGAGTTCATGGAGTTGTGTGATGAAAGTGGTATTGAACACAACTTCTCTGCCCCGCGTACTCCTCAACAAAATGATGTTGTGGAGAGGAAGAATAGAGTGCTCGCAGAAATGGTAAGAAGCATGCTGAATGAGAAACAAGTGCCTCAAATATTTTGGGCAGATGCAATGAGCACAGCATGCTACATCTCAAATAGAGCATACATCCGAAAGGGGATGGAGAAGACTCCATATGAGCTCTATAAAGGATGGAAGCCCAACATCATTCAACTAAGAATTTTTGGATCTAAGTGCTACATTCACAACAATGGGAAGGTAAACTTAGGTAAGTTCGATCCTAAATCTGACATTGGCATATTTATAGGATATTCAAATAGGAGTAAAGCATATAGAGTATATAACAAAAGAACCCAAACTCTTGATGAATCAATGCATGTAGTGTTTGATAAAACCCCTCAAGAAAAACAACACTGTGTTGATGAGGATGAAGATTTTTCTCAAGTTTTACAATATTCACTATCGATAGCCCCAGAGCCATCGATAGCAAACGATGAAAATCAAAATTCTTCAAACCTTTCAAAACCTTCTCTATCGGTAGCACCAAAGCCATCGATAGTGATTTCTGAAGAAAATGCTGAAGATGATCAAGATGAAGCTAATGAGCCTCAATCTTCCATGAGACATCTTAGGCACCATCCTCCTGAACAAGTAATTGGAGAAATGTCAAAGGGAGTTAGAACCAGAAGGCAACTACAAAATGAAATAGAATTCTCTGCCTTTATTTCTGAAATTGAACCAACCTGTGTTGATGAAGCTCTTGTTGACTGTGACTGGATAGTTGCAATGCAGGAAGAACTTAATCAATTTAAAAGGAATCAAGTTTGGGATTTAGTACCTAGACCAAGAAATCATCCTATTATTGATACTACATGGGTTTTCAAAAACAAACTTGATGAATCTGGTCAAATTGTCAAAAATAAAGCCAAATTAGTTGCCAAAGGATATAACCAAGAAGAAGGCATTGATTATGAAGAAACTTTTGCTCCAGTTGCAAGAATTGAAGGAATAAGGATTCTACTAGCTTTTGCATCCATAAAAAATATGAAACTTTATCAAATGGATGTTAAGAGTGCCTTCCTTAATGGGTATATCAAAGAAGAGGTATATGTTGAGCAACCTCCCGGTTTTGAAGAAAACTCTAAGCCTGACCATGTTTACAAACTTAAAAAGGCTCTTTATGGTCTCAAACAAGCACCTAGAGCTTGGTATGGGAGGCTTAGCACATTTCTCATTGAAAAAGGCTTTTCTAGAGGAAAATTAGATACTACCTTATTCATCATGCATAAAGATAAACACATGCTTATAATTCAAATATATGTTGATGATATTATTTTTGGTGCTACTAATGAAAAGCTCTGTGAAGAGTTTGCTAAGATGATGTAGGGTGAATTTGAAATGTCAATGATGGGAGAATTAACATTTTTCCTAGGCCTGCAAATAAAGCAAAAGAAAGATGGCATCTTCATCTTGAAAGTGGCAATTGCACAAGAGGGGGGTGAATTGTGCTATTTAAAAAAAATCTAGGACAAATTAAAACAACACAGTCTTTATACTGGTTCGGCCAACACAGCCTACGTCCAGTTCTCCAACAATCAGTTGGGTTCCACTAACCAAAGGTTTTACGAGCACAGGTTCACCTGTCAACCTTTACAAAGTTTTAGAATCCTTCTAAACACTCCCCCTTACTACCTGTAAGGCTATATCCCTGTTCTAAAGCACCAAGCTTTCAGAACAACCTCAAACAGAAGAGGATTTCAATAAATATGTTCACTTAATGAACTGATTTTGATAAACACTGAAGTACAATTAGAATATCTAAAACAATAAATACAGAGCAATGAATGAGTTTGTGAATATTCTTGTTTTTTCGTCTCTTCTCAATAAATGCTTGAGTTTTGTATTTATATCTCTTCTCAGATTTTGCCCTAGCATTCAATCTTCAAGAAGCCGTTTGAATTTAGTCGTTGGGAGCTCATAGCCGTTGGCATTTAATGCAGCTTCTTCATCGGGCTTAACTATCTGCTCTAGCTTCAACTACTTCTTGCGTAGGGTGAGTTAGGAGAGAGATAGACTCAGCGTTCTGTGCATCTGTACGAATTGTACTTTTTGGCAGCTTTTTCAGTAGCGCAAGCTTGATCAGTTATCGCTAACTTCATTGTGTGAGATATGCACTTAAGCTGTTAGTTGAACAAATAATCATCTAATGCACAGCAGATGTTATCGCTAGCGTAGTCTATTAGCTCAATGAGATAGAGACATTTATATGTGGTAAATTGAAAGCATTCTCTATCTGTAGACAAGAGCATTATCGCTAACACGTCTCTTGAGTTCAATGCTTTGAGTTCTAGCATGATCATAATCAACAAACAATTTACTATCGATAGCTAATCCAATTATCGCTTGTTACTTGATTGCTTATTAGCCTTAAGGATACAGATACGAGTATTTAGAGGTATTTCAAGGTATCCTATCATCGATAGCTAAACTTGTTAGCGCTAGCAACAATGTTAGCTCATTTGACTCTTGCTCTCAGGCACTAGCTATCTGAATGATTATTATCTGAAGCACTTCTGTTATCGCTAGCTAATTTCATTAGTTCAAGGACTTGCTTATTTTTCTGCTAGCTGAGTTATCAATGAGCTTCTAGCGATAGATTCTTTCTTAAGCGATAGTGAATGACTTAGCGATAGATATCAACTTTGTTATTTCTAAGTCTTCACTTGCTTTGGCTCTATCTATTAGCTATAGAGATACACTTAGCGATTGAGATATTAATTCTTATTGTTCTGCTAAGTTACCATCTGCTATATTTGAATCTTTTATCAGCAATCTATCTTTTATTCCCGAAATGGTGATCTGTTAACTGTCAGATTTTACTCGTTTAAATTCATAGGTAACTTTCTATTATTTACTTATGTTTTCTATGGGTCAGTCTTCATCAAAACTTAAGATTCTAACATTCTCCCCCTTTTTGATGATGACAAAACATAAGACAAAACATAAGTTAAAGATGTTCATTAAAGTACTTTCAAAGCATAATCATCAGCATAAGCATATATCAGAACTTGAATAACAATAATACTTGTACAGAGCATTTGATATAGTTATATTCAGAACAAAGTTCATTCTGCAGAAGGAAACGCTAAAACATAAGCTATCTATTAATGTATGATGCAGATGAGGGTTTCAGGAAATAGGCTTTAGATTCAACATGGATCTCGATCTCCCTTTTTGCTTTGCTTATACCATTTCTCCCCCTTTTTGTCATCATTTGTTGGAGAGAGATGATTTAGCCCACCAAACCCTGGACGAATAGTAGCCCTGAACCGATACTAAAATCATCAGAATAATCTTGGACAGGAGTCGCTTCGTCTTCCTCAAGATGTTTGGTCTCCTCAGTTTCTCTGTAGAAGAACACATCCACCAAAACTACAGCCCTACTTAGGGTTTTACGATTTGCGAAGAGGGCGCTTTGAGTTAGGAAGGATTCCTCTGAGAGGATTAATTCAGAGGAGACTCGCTTTTGACGCTGGATGCTGGATTTAATCATTTCTTTGGAGAATGACACAGCTTTCTGGATTTTGGAACTCTTGCTAGCGGATTGAGATGAGGGTTTATCGCTAGAGGTTTCCTTATCATCACTCATTTTTGGAATCTTGGCTTTGCCCTTTTTGGGGCTTAGGGTTTTGAGAGAAGGGAGGCTCGATTTCTTAGAGAGATTTAAGGAGATGAAGAGACACTCAAGGTGAATAATGAATGCAAATGCAAATGACTTGCTTTTATCACTACTACAAAAAACAGAATTCACGTCCCCATTTCACGTCTCTTTTTTGAAAATGAGATGTAAAAAAAAGGCGGTGGCAAAATTGTAAATAAGTGAAACACTTTTAACGTCTCTTTTTTAAATATGAGACGTGGATTCTCTGAAAAAAGAGCGCCAAACAAAAAAATATGGGAAAATATAGGCGGGAAATTACTTTCCACGTCTCACAAAAAATGTGAGACGTGGAAAGTTGTTTTCAACGTCTCACAAAAAATGTGAGACGTTGAAAACTGCTTTCCACGTCTCACATTTTTTGTGAGACGTGGAAAGTAGGCAAATTTTTTTTTTTAAAAAAAAATCTAAAATCTTTCCACGTCTCATTTTTATTTATGAGACGTGGATTATTGTGAAATTTGGGCGCGGAATTTGAAAATAGGCAAAATAATAGGCGGGAAATTACTTTCCACGTCTCACAAAAAATGTGAGACGTGGAAAGTTGTTTTCAACGTCTCACAAAAAATGTGAGACGTTGAAAACTGCTTTCCACGTCTCACATTTTTTGTGAGACGTGGAAAGTAGGCAAATTTTTTTTTTTAAAAAAAAATCTAAAATCTTTCCACGTCTCATTTTTATTTATGAGACGTGGATTATTGTGAAATTTGGGCGCGGAATTTGAAAATAGGCAAAATAATAGGCGGGAAATTACTTTCCACGTCTCACAAAAAACTTTTTTAAAGTGAGAAGTGGATTTAAAAAAAAAACCTTTCAACGTCTCATAAATTTTATGAGACGTTGAAAGATGTGGATTTAAAAAAAAACTTTCAACGTCTCATAAAATTTATGAGACGTTGAAAGTGACTTTCAACGTCTCATAAATTTTATGAGACGTTGAAAGACTTGGATTTTTAAAAAAAAAAAAACTTTCAACGTCTCATAAAATTTATGAGACGTTGAAAGTGACTTTCAACGTCTCATAAATTTTATGAGACGTTGAAAGTCCTGACGAGGTGGATTTAAAAGAAACAGACAGAAGATCTTATCTTTGCTTTTGGTCTCTCTCTCTCTAAATTTACAGATCTGATTTCGAAATTTCCATTCCATCTTCTCTCTCTCAACATCTGATCTCCCTTAACATCTTCTCCCTTGCCGTCCTTCCCTCACCACTGCCTTCACCTTTCCCTCACCACTCCCTCGACATCTCATTCGAAATTTACAGATCTGGTATGTAGTTGTTTTTTTTGGAATAATATAGCAGTACAATGATTTATCAATTACTTTGTGCCACAGATTTTGTATCTCTACTTCCCCTTCTTCAACTTCAACCTCTCTTCCCCTTTCCGTCAGTTTCTTTTTCTTCTCAAAGCTTAGATCTTTCCATGTCGCCACTGCCACAACGAAGCCATGGTCTCTTCTATCTCTTCCTTTCTTATATTTATATTCACTTCTAGATCGTCTATGATTTATATACAAATTCCCAATCTAGTTTATTCGTTGATTTTTTTTGTTTGAATTGAAATGTGTTTTTTTTTTGTGATTAAGAGCTCGCTTGACAACCCCAAAGAGCACCATGAACTGGTCAGGCATGATGTTAAGCAGGTAAGAAGCTTGCCTCTGCTCCTTTTTTACCGACCCTGCCTTCAGTTATTTGCATTTTGTATATGTTTGTTTTAATGAATTAGTATTTATTATTGGCATTGATTTGTTAAAACTTGGTCGTGACTTTTGTTTATTTCAGGTTATATGTTCAGTCTGTGATGTTGAGTAGGAGGTAATTAATGTCTTCTTTATTGTGATTTACTTAGTTGAATTGACTCTGATTGGCTTCTAATATTAGTTTGGATATAAATAATAAAATTAGTTCATTTTTTTATTTTAAGTGTTATATTTCTATTATTCAGATAAGATATTGGGGTTTTTTTTATATTGTGGTTAATCAGCCTAATTAAAAAAATATTCTTTTTTTTTTAAAAAAGACTTTTCACGTCTCTTATTTGAAAAAGAGACGTGAAAAGTATTTTTTACGTCTCACATTAAAAAAGGAGACGTGAAAAGTGGTCGCAGAAGACTTTCCACGTCTCACATTCAAAAAAGAGACGTGGAAAGTCCCCACTTTTCACATCTCATTTTTGAATGTGAGACGTGGAAAGTCTTCTGTGGCCACTTTTCACGTCTCACATTCAAAAATGAGACGTGGAAAGTCCCCACTTTTCACATCTCATTTTTGAATGTGAGACGTGGAAAGTCTTCTGTGGCCACTTTTCACGTCTCACATTCAAAAATGAGACGTGGAAAGTGCGGACTTTCCACGTCTCATTTTAAATGTGAGACGTGGAAAGTTCCGACTTTCTACGTCTCCCGTATCCACGTCCCACAAAAAAGAGACGTTAAAAGTCCAAAAAAAGAGACGTGAAAAGTGTTTTCTGTAGTAGTGTATAGAGTTCAGAAATTACCATAAATGATATAATATTCGCTGACGTTTCGCATTCTGAGATTGTCAAGTGATTTGCTATCGCTAAGATGAGCAGCTATCGCTAGCAGGCATGATCCCACGCTGAGTAAGTGACTTGAGCTTTTCACTCACTTCTTCCAAGTGTTATCTATCGATAGCTGACTTTGCTATCGATAATTCTTTAGGCTAGCGATGGCAATCTTAGCTCAATCTTAGCTTTGTTCTGCATATGATAGCGATAGTGGAACTTACTATCGATTGGTCAGTCCTGCAAAACTTAAGATTTGGCACTCCGATGGCTAAGTTAGCAATAATTCATATGAATAATCAATAGAACAGATTAAGAATTATAATAATATTCACAATTCATTTGGATTTACCATTCCTAGCTCTCTTCTGATATAAAGAAATTGATCAGGCTCAAGAGGCTTGGTGAATATATCAGCAAGTTGCAGGTGAGTTGATATAAATTCCACCTTGACATCCTTCTTCTGAATGTGATCTCTCAAGAAGTGATGTCTCACATCAATATGCTTGGTTCTGGAATGTTGAACTGGATTTTTGGCCAAGCTTATTGTGCCGGTATTGTCATAGAGAATGGGTACTTCCGAAAAATTCAAACCCAGATCTCTTAGATGCTGCCTAAGCCATAAGACTTGAGTACAACAACTTGCTGCTGCAATGTATTCTGCCTCTGTGGATGAAATAGAAACACAATTTTGCTTCTTGCTTGCCCAAGTAATTAAACAGTTACCAAGAAATTGACATTGACCACTTGTGCTTTTTCTATCTGATTTATAACCTGCATGGTCAGAGTCAGTATAGGCAAGAAGGTACTCTTAAGTTCCCTTGGGATACCACAGTCCAAGTTCTTGAGTCCCTTGCAAATAACGCAAAATCCTTTTTACATTTGTTAAATGAGATTCTTTAGGATTTGCTTGATATCTAGCGCACACCCCTACACTAAGTTGGATGTCAGGTCTACTAGCAGTTAAATAAAGTAAAGAACCAATGATTCCTCTATAATGTGATTGATTTACTTCTTTGCCTGGAGCATCTGCATCTAACTTGGCAGAGGTACTCATGGGAGTGTCCCCTTCTTTGGATAGATCCATCCCAAATTTGTTGAGAATTTCTTTGCAATATTTGGTTTGGGATATGAAGATGCCATCCTTCTTTTGCTTTATTTGCAGACCAAGGAAGAATGTTAATTCTCCCATCATGGACATTTCAAATTCTCCCTGCATTGTCTTAGCAAAATCTTCACAAAGAGTTTCATTAGTTGCACCAAAAATAATGTCATCAACATAAATTTGAACTATAAGCATGTGATTATTTTTGTGCATGATAAATAATGTAGTATCTGATTTTCCTCTAGAAAATCCTTTTTCAAGCAGAAAAGTGCTAAGTCTCTCATAGCAAGCTCGTGGTGCTTGTTTGAGACCCTAAAGAGCCTTTTTAAGTTTGAAAACATGGTCAGGCTTAGACTTTTCTTCAAAACCAGGAGGTTGTTCTACATACACCTCTTCTTTAATATAGCCATTAAGAAAAGCACTCTTAACATCCATTTGATAAAGTTTAAAATTTTTGATGGATGCAAAAGCTAGAAGAATCCTTATTGCTTCAAGTCTTGCAACTGGAGCAAAGGTTTCCTCATAATCAATGCCTTCTTCTTGGTTATATCCCTTGGCAACCAATCTGGCTTTATTTTTCACAATTTGTCCAACTTCATCAAGTTTGTTTTTGAAAACCCATTTAGTACCAATAATAGGATGATCTTTTGGTCTAGGTACTAAATCCAAAACTTGATTTCTTTTGAATTGATTAAGTTCTTCCTGCATTGCAACTATCCAGTCACATTCAGCAAGAGCTTCATCAATGCAAGTTGGTTCAATTTGAGAAAGAAAGCAAGAAAATTCCATTTCGTTTTGTTGTTGCCTTCTTGTTTTAACTCCTTTTGAAATTTCTCCAATAATCTGTTCAGGAGGATGATTTTTAAGATGTCTAATAAGATTGAGGCTCGTTAGCTTCATCTAGATCATCTTTGGATTTATCCTGATTATATTCAGCATTGTTTTCAGGATTTGCTATCGATGGCTGAGGCGCTATCGATAGAGGCTGTTTTAAAAACTTTGAAAAATCTTCATCCTCATCAACAGATTGTTGTTTTTCTTGAGGAGTTTCATCAAATACTACATGTACAGTTTCTTCAACAGTTTGAGTTCTTTTATTATAAACTCTATATGCTCTACTTCTATTTGAATACCCAATGAATATGCCAATATCAGATTTAGGATCGAATTTACCTAAATTTACCTTTCCATTGTTGTGGATGTAGCATTTTGATCCAAAAATCCTCAGGTGACTGATATTAGGCTTCCTTCCCTTGTAGAGCTCATAAGGAGTCTTCTCCATCCCCTTTCTGATGTAGGCTCTGTTAGAAATGTAGCAACCTGTACTCATAGCATCTGCCCAAAATATTTGAGGCACTTGTTTCTCGTTCAGCAAGCTTCTAGCCATTTCTGTGAGCACTCTGTTCTTTCTCTCTATAACACCATTTTGTTGAGGAGTACGAGGGGCAGAGAAGTTGTGATCAATTCCATTCTCATCACACAGCTCCATGAACTCTTTGTTCTCAAATTCTCCTCCATGGTCAGTCCTGATTGCTATGATCTTTGTGCCTTTCTCATTCTGCAATTTCTTAGCAAGCACACAAAGAGCATCAAAAGTTTCATGCTTAGAGGAAAGAAACATAGTCCAGGTAAATCTTGAGTAGTCATCCACAACTACAAGAGTGTATAGGCTTCCTCCTAGACTTTTCACTCTTGTTGGCCCAACTAGATCCATGTGAATTAGTTCCAATGGCCTACTAGTGGAGACTGTCTTCTTGATTTGAAAAGAGGACTTTGTTTGTTGACCTCTTTGACAAGATTCACAAATTAAATCATGCTTTGATTTAAAACTGGGGATTCCTATGACTAACTCCTTCTTAACTAATTTATCTAGTTGAGAAAAGTTCACATGAGTTAATCTTTTATGCCATAACCAACAATTTTCATCATTTGAAATAAAGCATTTTTCTTCAAGCTGTTGGCATAAATCCAGAGTGTATAAGTTTCCATTTCTATTTCCTTTTATCTTATACTTCAGATCAGATTTATTTATATCTAAATCATTTTTATCAATAATAAGACATTCATTTGAATCAAAAATTACCCAGTTACCTTGGTCTACGCTTTGGCTAACACTCAGTAGGTTGTGGTAGAGACCATCCACTAGGTAGACATCCTTGACTGGACCTACTTCACCCACTCCAGTGATTTTTCCACTTTGGTTCCCACCAAAGCTAACTTTGGCTCCATCTTTTATCACCAGATTGTTGATTTTGTCTCTGTCTCCAGTCATATGTCTTGAGCATCCACTATCAATATACCATTTTCCTTTACTGGATGCTTTAAGACATACCTGCACAAACTACACAGATTTAGGTACCCAAACTTTCTTGGGTCCTTTAAAGTTAGTCTTGTGCTCTAAGTTTGTAAAAACCTTAGGCACATGAGTTCCTTTAGGAACCCACTTGTAAGAGCTATTAATGCCATATTTTCTATGATTACATATGGACTGAGTATGGCCTTTCTTATTACAATAATTGCAGAAGCTATATGGTGAAGAATTTTCAGAAGATTTTCTAAAATATTTCATGTATGACTTCACCTTTGGTTCAACCCATCTTTTTGAAAACTTTTGTTTAGGCTCATAGCCAATACCTGTTCTATCTCTAAAAACTTTTTGATTGCTTAAAATCACATTTAAAGTTTCTGAGCCCTTTGTAAATTTTTCTAAAACATGTGAAAGTTTTTCCTTTTCCTTCAATAATTTTTCACAATTGGAGCAATTTTCAGAAATTGAAGGAATTGCTATCGATAGAGGCTCAGCTATCGATATTTCTTTTCTAGGAGCTTGCAATGGCTCCTCTTCTATCGCTAGAGAAGAAGAAACTTTTTGTGAAGAAAAGTTTTTCTGAAGTTCTTTGTTTTCTCTTCTTAGTCTGACTACTTCTTTAGCAAGTTTCATTAATTCTATGTGCATTTCATCATATAAACTTTGAAGTTCAGAGTAAGAAGGTTCAGAGTCAGATACCTCAGAATCCCTTTGCTCTTCTTGAGCAACAAGGCAGAGGTTGGCGCATTCCTCACTATCGCTAGCTTCTTCATCAGAGCTATCACCCCAGATGGAGGATACATAAGCCTTCTTCTTTCCATAAGTTTTCTTTTTCTCCTTCTCCTTTAACCTTTGAAGACTGGGACACTCAGCTCTGAAGTGACCAGGCTTTTTGCATTCAAAACATACAGGAGTTTTGTCTTTCTGGGAGTCTTTGAAGTTAGGACCACTCCTTTGAAATCTCTCTCTTCTTCTGAAGAACTTTTTAAATTTTCTGGCCATAAGAGCTATGTCCTCCTCATCAAGATATTCCTCATCATTATCAATTTCATCCTTTTCTGAAGCAGCAAGAGCAATTGACTTTTTCTTGGAATTTCCTTGTGCTTCCCTTTGAGCTATCAGGGTAGGCTCATACTCAGCAAGGCTGCCAAATAAGGAAGTGATGGATTTAGTTGATTCTCCTTGCATTTCTTGAATGGCTGTTACCTTCATGAGCCAGTCTTCCTTCAGGACTTTCAGGATTTTGTTGACCTACTCTTTCTCCGTAATTTTCCTCCCCAGAGCAGCAAGATTATTGATGAGATGGGTGAATATGATCTCCAGATCTCTTATCTTCTCACCCTCAGACATCTCAAACTTGTGGAACTCTTCCACCAGCATTTCTACACGCCTATCTTTCACTCCAGAAGTCCCTTCATGAGCAATTTGCAGTGATTCCCACATTTCTTTAGCAGAGTCAAGGTGACTCACTCTAAAGAACTCTGTTTGGCTGAGAGCACTTTGGATCATAAGGACTGCTTTGCTATTTAACTCAAGATTAGCAATGTCCTCATCTGTGTATTCATCCTCAGCCTTTGGGATACCCATGGGGTCTTTAGGTACAATATCTCCTTCTTCAATGATTTTCCAGAGCTTGTATCCGTTGGCTTTGATGTAGATCTTCATTTTTAACTTCCAGAAAGTATAATGCTTCCCATCAAAACCAGGAGGCTTATTAATGGAGCTTCCTTCTGGAAGGATGTATTCAAGCGATGCCATTTAGATCTTTGCTTCTCGGATTCGTTGGAATCTAAAACAGAGAAGACCTTGCTCTGATACCAAATGAAAGTGGCAATCGCACAAGAGGGGGGGTGAATTGTGCTATTTAAAAAAATCTAGGACAAATTAAAACAACACAGTCTTTATATTGGTTCGGCCAACACTGCCTACGTCCAGTTCTCCAACAATCAGTTGGGTTCCACTAACCACAGGTTTTACGAGCACAGGTTCACCTGTCAACCTTTACAGAGTTTTAGAATCTTTCTAAACACTCCCCCTTACTACCTGTAAGGCTATATCCTTGTTCTAAAGCACCAAGCTTTCAGAACAACCTCAAACAGAAGAGGATTTCAATAAATATGTTCACTTAATGAACTGATTTTGATAAACACTGAAGTACAATTAGAATATCTAAAACAATAAATACAGAGCAATGAATGAGTTTGTGAATATTCTTGTTTTTTCGTCTCTGCTCAATAAATGCTTGAGTTCTGTATTTATATCTCTTCTCAGATTTTGCCCTAGCATTCAATCTTCAAGAAGCCGTTTGAATTTAGTCGTTGGGAGCTCATAGCCGTTGGCATTTAATGCAGCTTCTTCATCGGGCTTAACTATCTGCTCTAGCTTCAACTACTTCTTGCGTAGGGTGAGTTAGGAGAGAGATAGACTCAGCGTTCTGTGCATCTGTACGAATTGTACTTTTTGGCAGCTTTTTCAGTAGCGCAAGCTTGATCCGTTATCGCTAACTTCATTGTGTGAGATCTGCACTTAAGCTGTTAGTTGAACAAATAATCATCTAATGCACAGCAGATGTTATCGCAAGCGTAGTCTATTAGCTCAATGAGATAGAGACAATTTATATGTGGTAAATTGAAAGCATTCTCTATCTGTAGACAAGAGCAATATCGCTAACACGTCTCTTGAGTTCAATGCTTTGAGTTCTAGCAAGATCATAATCAACAAACAATTTACTATCGATAGCTAATCCAATTATCGCTTGTTACTTGATTGCTTATTAGCCTTAAGGATACAGATACGAGTATTTAGAGGTATTTCAAGGTATCCTTCATCGATAGCTAAACTTGTTAGCGCTAGCAACAATGTTAGCTCATTTGACTCTTGCTCTCAGGCACTAGCTATCTGAATGATTATTATCTGAAGCACTTCTGTTATCGATAGCTTAACTTGTTATCGCTAGCTGATTTCATTAGTTCAAGGACTTGGTTTATTTTTCTGCTAGCTGAGTTATCAATGAGCTTCTAGCGATAGATTCTTTCTTTAGCGATAGTGAATGACTTAGCGATAGATATCAACTTTTTTATTTCTAAGTCTTCACTTGCTATGGCTCTGTCTATTAGCTATAGAGATACACTTAGCGATTGAGATATTAATTCTTATTGTTCTGCTAAGTTACCATCTGCTATATTTGAATCTTTTATTCAGCAATCTATCTTTTATTCTCGAAATGGTGATCTGTTATCTGTCAGATTTTACTCGTTTAAATTCATAGGTAACTTTCTCTTATTTACTTATGTTTTCTATGGGTCAGTCTTCATCAAGACTTAAGATTCTAACACATCTCCCAAACCAAGTATTGTAAGGAGATTCTCAATAAGTTTGGAATGGAGCAATCTAAGGATGAGGACACTCCCATGAGCACCTCTGCTAGTTTAGATGTAGATGTCAAAGGGAAAGTAGTTACTTAGTCTCATTATAGTGGAATTATTGGATCTTTACTTTATCTAACTGGTAGTAGGCCTGATATTCAATTTAGTGTGCGAATGTGTGCTAGATATCAAGCAAATCCTAAAGAATCCCACTTAACCAATGTAAAAAGAATTTTGTGATATTTGCAAGGAACTCAAGAGCTTAGGCTGTGGTATCCCAAGGGAACTCAAGAGTACCTTCTTGCTCATTCTGACTCTGACCATGCAGGTTATAAGATAGATAGAAAAAGTACAAGTGGTCAATGTCAATTCATTGGTGGGTGTTTAGTCTCTTGGGCCAGCAAGAAGCAAAATTATGTCTCCCTTTCATCTACAGAGGCTGAATATATTGCAGCAGCAAGTTGTTGTGCTCAAGTCCTGTGGCTTAAGCATCAACTTAGAGATCTGGGCTTGGAATTCCCAGAAGTTCCTATTCTCTGTGACAACACCAGCACAATAAGCTTGGCCAAAAATCCAGTTCATCATTCCAGAACCAAGCATATTGATGTGAGACATCACTTTCTGAGAGATCATGTTCAAAAGAAAGATGTCAAGGTGGAATTCATCTCAACAAACTTGCAACTTGCTGATATCTTTACCAAACCTCTTGAGCCAGCTCAATGTATCTTCATCAGAAGAGAATTAGGAATGGTAAATCCAAGCAAGTTGTAAATATCTCTGACTTATTCTGAATTTAATTTCATTTTATTCATACAGATTAATCACTAACTTAGGCATCGGAGTGCCAAATCTTAAGTTTGCAGGACTGACCTATCGATAGTGAGGTTCACTATCGCTAGCATATGCAGGACAAAGCTAAGGCTGAGCAAAGATTGGCCAAACATATTATCGATAGCAAAGTCAGCCATCGATAACTGGAAGGAGTGAGTGATAAGTCTAAGTCACTTGCTCAGCGTGGGATCATGCCTGCTAGCGATAGCAACTCGTTTTAGCGATAGCAAGTCACTTAACAGGTCAGAATACGAAACGTTAGCTGATGTACTTCACTGATGGTAAACCCTAAACCCTAAACCTATAAAGACAGGTCATCTACATTTGCATTCATTCACGAACACTCATTTTCTCTTCTACTCCAAAAAACTCTGAGCATTCAAGCATACATTCTCAAATATCTTGTTTTCAAAACCCTAAAATGGCAAGAAGCAAAGTTCCTACTGTTCCAGCGACTTCTAGTGCTAACCCATCCTCCAAATCCGCGAGCAAAAGGGCACATGTCCAGAAAACTGTTTCATTCTCCAAAGAAGTGAATGAAGACAACCCCAAACGTCTGAAAGTAACTGCATATGTCCTATCTTATGCTAAAGATCCCCTGAGAGCTCCAAGCGCATTCTTCGCAGAGAAGGGAACCCTAGGCAGGGCTGCTGTATGGGTAGACTTGGAATACTTCAAACAGCAGAGTTTTGATCTCGGTGCCTGGCTGCTTCCATACAAAAACTGGCTGAATATGAAGAATGACTACAATGAAGAGGTGCTGAGGTCATTCTACTCGAGTCTAAAAGCCATTCCAGAGTACAAGAAAGGGAATCTGGTAAACGTTTCTTTTGAAGCCACTGTAAAAGGAAGATGCATCATTTTTGGTTGGATGGCTATCAACAAAATCTTGGGATCTTTGGGGAAGAATACAACAAGTGGTATTTGCCTGATAAGTTCTCTGACGAACAACTGGCGGAAATATATGAGACAAAAACAAATAAGCCAGTAGACTGCCAATCATCAACAGGATCCTTCACTACGTGTACACCAGGATCATGACCCACAAGTCAGGGAACTTCAGCAGCTTCCCAAAGATTGACAATCCTTGGCTGCCTAATCTGATAAATAAAGTTCCCCTTAATCCGGGCCAGATGGTGTGTATGGAGAGACTCAGATTCCTATCAGACAAGTCTCCAAAGGCTCCTCTTCCCTACCCTCAGCTCATATCTCACATCCTGGAGTACTCAAAGATCAAATCATTAAGGAAAAGTGAGAACAAGAAATGCAAACAGCTGACAACAACCATTCTCAAGAAAATGAGGATTCCTGTGAACATCAATGGGGGTGGCTCTGCCTCTCAATCCCAGGCCTCTCATGCTCCCTCTTCCCAAGCTCAGCCTGATACAGTTGAAGAAGTGGCTCAATCAAGAAGAGCTCCTCCTCCTCCGGCCTCAGTCAAAACCTCTGCCTTCTCTAGTGATGCCATTGAAGAAATCGTCTTCAAACTCTCTGCTGAGTTCAACATGGCCTTAGAAGCCCAGAAAGCAGAGCTCATGAAGCCAATAATGGAACTCAAGGCTCAGGTCAAGAATCTGGAAGACCCTTGTGTCTTGTTCCTGAAGATATCCTGCACAAGGCAGCATCCCCTCACAAAGGTACATCATCATCACCAAACCTCTCCCCTTCCCACTACTCTCACTCCCCTATTCACCATTCTTTCTCACCTCTACACTCCCCAAACCACTCCTCTACTCCCTCTCAACACAGTCCACCCAATAACCCTCTCAAAACTCACCACTCACCAACCCCAAAAACCACCCAAGTTCCAACACCTCCTGAAACTCAAACACCTCATATCGCTAACCTATCTCCTAGCGCTAGCCATCACACACAAATCCCCACCTTTCCTATCGCTCATACCTCTCCCAGCGCTAGCCACCATTCATCAATCCTCCCACCTAACCCAACTCTTATCGTTAATTCCCTTATTAGCGATAGCATTCCTAAACCTGCCACTACCACAACTCCTCTCTCCTATCCCAACCTTGACCCAACACTTTCCCCTGTCCATGATGGTGACAAAAAGGGGGAGAAAGATATTGATGCTTCCATGATTGCTGAAGAAGTTGAGAAAATTGTCAGAGGAATAACTCGCAACTACATGGCATCTAAGGATCACATAACTCCTCCTCAAACTTCCAATAAGCCTCAAGCTCAAGCTGCTAAAGCCCCAGAAGTGGACATCCTTGCAGAAGCATTTATGATAGCAGACAAGTATGGGATTCCTCCAAGTGTGTTAACTGCCAAGCCAATCCCAGTTTCTGTACTTCCTCCTGGAACTGATGGGGAAATAACAATCCAGGACAAGCCCAGCACCGGAGATAAGTTTCAAGATAACATTTAGAAATTGCTAGTGTCTAAGGCTAAGAAAAACAAGAGCAAAGAAAGGAGCAAGAGGAAAGCCAGAGAAGAAGTCTCTTTCAAAGTCATCCCAAAGGCTACCCTTGAGGCTCCTAAAGCTCAAAAGATGAAGAAAGTAGCTCCAACTCGTCTTCGCAGGCTATCAAGAGAAGAAAAGAAAGCTCATGCTAAAATCTTGAGACAAAAGAAGGAGGCTTTTGCTAAAGCTATGAAGGATGCAGAGGAGGTAAAGAAAAAGGCTGAAAAAGAAGCGCTACTGAGGCAAAGAAAAGAGCAGAAAAAGAGGCTGCTAAAGCAAAGGAGGAAGCATAAAAAAGTGGTAGAGAAGGCAGCAAAGAAGAAGAAAAGGGAAATTACTAGAGGGAAAAAGGCATGGGTATACAAAAGAAGGTTTCATTCATCCAAGGCTAAAAATGCTACAGCTGTCTCCATTACTGAACCTTCTGAGAATCCTGAGCAAGCCAAGTCTGAGCTAGTAAGAGCTAAGAAAGAAAAAGCTAAGCGAGACAAGCTCGAGCAAGATAGACTCTTCTACTCAGATTCCTCTATTTCTGACTATCCTGATGAGGAATACATGACCATACCCTCTGAAAGTGGCAATCGCACAAGAGGGGGGTGAATTGTGCTATTTAAAAATTTAGAAGAGGTTAACTCAACTCGAAATTTATACTGGTTCGGCCAACACTGCCTACGTCCAGTTCTCCAACACTCTGTTGGGTTCCACTATCCACAGGTTTTACGAGCCCAGGTTCACCTGTCAACCTTTACAGAGTTTTAGAATCTCTAAACACTCCCCCTTACTACCTGTAAGGAAATATCCCTGTTCTAAAGCACCAAGCTTTCAGAACAACCTCAAGCAGTAGAGGATTTCAATAAATACGTTCTCTTAATGAACTGATTTTGATAAACACTTAAGTACAGATGAAATCTCTAAGACAATAAATACAGAGTAATGAATGAGCTTTGTGAATATTCTCGTTGTTCGTCTCTACTCAATAAATGCTTGAGTTCTGTATTTATATCTTCTTCAGATTTTGCCCTTTTGATTCAGCATTCAAGAAGCCGTTTGAATTTAGTCGTTGGGAGCTCATAGCCGTTGGCATTAAATGCAGCTTCTTTATCGGGCTTAACTCTCTGCTTTAGCTTCAACTACTTCTTGCATAGGGTGAGCTAAGAGAGAGACAGACTCAGCGCTCTGAACATCCGTACAAACAGTACTTTCTGGCAGCTTTCTATTAGCGCTAGCTTGATCTGTTATCGCTAATCTTATAGTAATCTGCACTTAAACTGTTAGCTAACAAAATAGTCATATAATGCACAGAGGTTACTATCGCAAGCTTAATCTATTTGCTCAATGAGATGAAGATAAGGAATAACAGAGCTTTCTATCGATAGCATATTCTCTTTGATTAAAAAGCACCATATCAGCATATATCCTTCTATCGATTGCTCAAACTAGTATCGCTAGATACTAGATTTGCTTATTAGCTTTAAGATTACAATTATCAAAGAATTCAGAACTTCAAGGTATCCCATTATTGATCGATAAACATTTTAGCGCAAGCAAACATATCAGCTCTTGATTCATTAGCTCTTAGGCACTAGCTATCTGAAAGATCATTATCTGAAGCACTTATGCTTATCGATAACTTATCCTATTATCGCAAGCTGATTTAGGAACTTAGTTCATTTATCTACTGGTTTCATCTACTTATAAACTCAATGAACTTCTAGCGATGGAACCTTTGCTTAGCGATAGAGGGAGACTTAGCGATAGATAATGACTTTGATATTTCTAAGTCTTCACTCGCTATTCCTTTCTTTCAATTAGCTATACAGATATATTTTAGCGATAGAGATACTCATTCAATATTGATCTGCTAAGATGCCATTTCTTATTTTGCAATGATGATTTGTTACCTGGCAGATATTATAAGATTAATTCAGAGGTAACTTTTTACTTATGTTTTCTTAGGATCAGTCCTCATCAAAACTTAAGATTCTAACATTCTCCCCCTTTTTGATGATGACAAAACATAAGTAAAAATACAAGAACAAGTTCAGTCCATAATCATTTATATAAGCATAAGCATATATCAGAACTTGGATAACAATAAAGCTCGTAAAGATCAGTTATATTCAGAACATCTCAGATCATAGTACAATTTTGCAGAACGAAACTCTAAAAACATAAACTATCTATGAATGCAAAGTTAAACTGAGGGAGGTCTTCAGAAATCTAGCTTTTGACTCAATCTCCCTAATCTCCTTTTGCTTAAGCAACTGAGGTCAATGAGAAACATTAAAAGGAGCATTGGTGGACAAGATATTTTGCTTAAACAACTGAGGTTTTAGGAATCTGGCTTTTGACTCGATACTCGATCTTCCTGATCTCCCTTTTTAATAGACCATTTCTCCCCCTTTTTGTCATCATCTGTCACAGAGAAATCCACCAACATTTCAGCCCTGGTTAGGGTGTTGGCATGTGGAAGAAGGGCGATTTGAACTTTGAAGGATTTTTCTGAAAATATTATCTCAAAAGAGATACGATTCTGACATAGGATACCAGATTTAATGATTTCTTTGGAGAATGACACGGCTTTCTGGGCTTTGCGACACTTGCTAGCGGATTGAGAAGAGGGTTTATCGCTAGAGGTTTCATCAAGATCACCTATTTTTGGATTCGAGACTCTACCCATTTCTAGGTTTAGGGTTTTGAGAGAAAGAAAGCCTCGAGATTTCAGAGAGATTTTAGGGAAATGAAGAGACTCTTCGAGTGAATAATGAGTGCACAATACATATGTCCTGCTTTTATAGAGTTCAGAAGTTACCAGAAATAATTTAATATTCGCTGACGTTTCGCATTCTGAGACTCCTTGATGATTTGCTATCGCTAAAATGAGCAGCTATCGCAAGCAGGCATGATCCCACGCTGAGTAAGTGATTTTTGAGCTTCACTTACTCCTTCCAATGTTTATCTATCGATAGCTGTCTTTGCTATCGATAATTTGTTAAGCTAGCGAAGTTAGCGATAGTATGACTTAGCTAACTTAGCTTAGTTCTGCATATGGTAGCGATAGTATAACTTACTATCGATAGGTCAGTCCTGCAAAAACTTAAGATTTGGCACTCCGATGCCTAAGTTAGCAATAATTCAGATGATCAAACAATAAAACAAATTAAGAATAATAATTTTTTTTACAATTCATTTGGATTTACCATTCCTAGCTCTCTTCTAATATAGAGAAATTGATCAGGCTCAAGAGGCTTGGTAAATATATCAGCAAGTTGTAGATGGGTCGAAATAAATTCTATCTTGACATCCTTCTTCTGAATGTGATCTCTCAGGAAGTGATGTCTCACATCTATATGCTTGGTTCTGGAATGTTGAACTGGATTCTTAGCCAAGCTTATTGTGCTGGTGTTGTCACAGAGAATAGGTACTTCTGAGAAGTTCAAGCCCAGATCTTTTAGATGCTGCCTAAGCCATAAGACTTGAGTACAGCAACTTCCTGCTGCAATGTATTCTGCCTCTGTGGATGAAAGAGAAACACAAGTTTGCTTCTTGCTTGCCCAAGTGATTAGACAGTTACCGAGAAATTGGCATTGACCACTTGTGATTTTTCTATCTGATTTATAGCCTGCATGGTCAGAGTCAGAATAGGCAAGAAGGTACTCTTGAGTTCCCTTGGGATACCACAGCCCAAGCTCTTGAGTCCCTTGTAAATAACGCTAAATCCTTTTTACATTTGATAAATGAGATTCTTTGGGATTTGCCTGATATCTAGCTCATACACCTACACTAAATTGAATGTCAGGTCTACTAGCAGTTAAATAAAGTAAAGAACCAATGATTCCTCTATAATGTGACTGATTTACTTCTTTGCCAGGAAGATCTGCATCTAATTTGGCAGAGGTACTCATTGGAGTGTCTCCTTCTCTGGATAGATCCATCCCAAATTTGTTGAGAATTTCTTTACAGTATTTGGTTTGGGATATGAAGATGCCATCCTTCTTTTGCTTTATTTGTAGTCCCAGGAAGAATGTTAACTCTCCCATCATGGACATTTCAAATTGTCCCTGCATTGTCTTAGCAAAATCCTCACATAGAGTTTCATTAGTTGCACCGAAAATAATGTCATCAACATAAATTTGAACTATAAGCATATGATTATTTTTGTGCATAATGAACAATGTAGTATCTGATTTTCCTCTAGAAAATCCTTTTTCAAGCAGAAAAGTACTAAGTCTCTCATACCAAGCTCTAGGTGCTTGTTTGAGACCATAAAGAGCCTTTTTGAGTTTGAAAACATGGTCAGGCTTAGTCTTTTCTTCAAAACCAGGAGGTTGTTCTACATACACCTCTTCTTTAATATAGCCATTGAGAAAAGCACTTTTAACATCCATTTGATAAAGTTTAAAATTTTTGATGGATGCAAAAGCTAGAAGAATCCTTATTGCTTCAAGTCTTGCAACTGGAGCAAAAGTTTCCTCATAATCAATGCCTTCTTCTTGGTTATATCATTTTGCAACTAATCTGGCTTTATTTTTCACAATTTGACCAGCTTCATCAAGTTTGGTTTTGAAAACCCATTTAGTACCGATAATAGGATGATTTCTGGGCCTTGGTACTAAATCCCAAACTTGATTTCTTTTGAATTGATTAAGTTCTTCCTGCATAGCTATTATCCAATCATATTCAGCAAGAGCTTCATCAATACAAGTTGGTTCAATTTGAGAAAGAAAGCATAAAAATTCTACTTCATTTTGCAGTTGCCTTCTTGTTTTAACTCCTTTTGAGATTTCTCCAATAATCTGTTCAGGAGGATGATTTTTAAGATGTCTAATGGAAGATTGATGTTCAACAGATCTTTCTAGATCATCTTCAGATTTATCCTGATTATTTTCAAAATTGTTTTCAGGATTTGCTATCGATGGCTGAGGTGCTATCGATAGAGGCTATTTTAAAAACTTTGAAAAATCTTCATCCTCATCAACAGATTGTTGTTTTTCTTGAGGGGTTTCATCAAATACTACATGAACAGATTCTTCAACAGTTTGAGTCCTTTTATTATAAACTCTATATGCTCTACTTCTATTTGAATATCCAATGAAAATGCCAATATCAGATTTAGGATCGAATTTACCTAAATTTACCTTTCCATTGTTGTGGATGTAGCATTTTGATCCAAAAATCCTCAGGTGACTGATATTAGGCTTTCTTCCCTTTTAGAGCTCATATGGAGTCTTTTCCATCCCCTTTTTGATGTAGGCTCTGTTAGAAATGTAGCAAGCTGTACTCATAGCATCTGCCCAAAATATTTGAGGCACTTGTTTCTCGTTCAGCATGCTTCTAGCCATTTCTGTGAGCACTCTGTTCTTTCTCTCTACAACACCATTTTGTTGAGGAGTCCGAGGGGCAGAGAAGTTGTGGTCAATTCCATTTTCATCACACAGCTCCATGAACTCTTTATTTTCAAATTCACCTCCATGATCAGTTCTGATGGCTATTATCTTTGTCCCTTTCTCATTCTGCACTTTCTTAGCAAGAACACAAAAAGCATCAAAAGTTTCATGCTTAGAGGAAAGAAACATAGTCCAGGTAAATCTTGAGTAGTCATCCACAACTACAACAGTGTATAGACTACCTCATAGACTTTTTACTCTTGCTGGCCCAACTAGATCCATATGAATTAGTTCCAATGGCCTGCTGGTGGAGACTGTCTTCTTGATTTTAAAAGAGGACTTTGTTTGTTTACCTCTTTGACAGGATTCACAAATCAAATCATGCTTTTACTTAAAACTGGGAATTCCTATGACTAGCTCCTTCTTAACCAATTTATCTAGCTGAGAAAAATTCACATGAGCTAATCTTTTATGCCATAACCAGCAATTTTCATCATTTGAAATAAAGCATTTTTCTTCAAACTGTTGGCATAAATCTAGAGTATATAAATTCCCATTTCTATTTCCTTTTATCTTGCATTTCAGATTGGATTTATTTATATCTAAATCATTTTGATCAACAATGAGACATTCATTAGAATCGAAAATTACCCAGTTGCCATGGTGTGCGCTTTGGCTAACACTCAGAAGATTGTGGAAGAGACCATCTACTAGGTAGACATCCTTGACTGGACCTACTTCACCAACTCCAGTGATTTTTCCACTTTGGTTCCCACCAAAGCTAACTTTGGCTCCATCTTTTATCACCAGATTGTTGATTTTATCTTTGTCTCCAGTCATGTGTCTTGAGCATCCACTGTCGATATACCATTTTCCATTGCTGGATGCTTTCAGGCACACCTGCACATACTAAACAGATTTAGGTACCCAAACTTTCTTGGGTCCTTTAAGGTCAGACTTGTGCTTTAGGTGTGTTGTGACTTTTGGCACATAAGTTCCTTTAGGAACCCATTTATAAGAGCTATTAACACCATACTTTCTGTTAATACACGTTGACTGAGTATGGCCTTTCTTGTTGCAGAAATTGCAAAAGCTATACGGTGAAGAATTTTCAGAAGATTTTCTAAAGTAGTTCATGTATGACTTCACCTTTGGTTCAATCCATCTTTTTGAAGATTTTTGTTTGGGCTCATAGCCAATACCAGTTCGATCTCTGAAAACTTTTTGGTTGTTTAAAATCACATTCAGATTCTCAGATCCGTTTGTAAAATTTTCTAAAACATGCGAAAGTTTTTCTTTTTCTTTCAATAATTTTTCACAATTTGAGCAATTTTCAGAAATTGAAGGAACAGCTATCGAAGGTACATCTATGGGAACTTGCGATAGCTCTTCTTCTATCGATAGAGAAGAGGAAATCCTTTGAGAAGAGTTTTTCTGAAATTCTTTGTTTTCTCTTCTTAGTCTAACTACTTCTTTAGAGAGTTTCAAGAATTCTATGCACATTTCATCATATAAATTTTGAAGATCAGAATAAGAAGGTTCAGAGTCAGATACCTCAGAATCACTATGCTCTTCTTGAGCAACAAGGCAGAGGTTGGCGCATTCTTCGCTATCGCTAGCTTCTTCATCAGAGCTATCACCCCAGATGGATGACACATAAGCCTTTTTCTTTCCATAAGTCTTCTTTTTCTCCTTCTCCTTCAATCTTTAAAGGCTGGGACACTCCGCTCTGAAGTGACCAGGCTTCTTGCACTCAAAGCATACAGGAGATTTGTCTTTCTGGTAGTCTTTGAAGCTAGGGCCACTTCTATGAAATCTGTCCCTTCTTCTGAAGAGCTTTTTAAATTTTCTGGCCATAAGAGCTATGTCCTCCTCATCAATATCTTCCTCATCATCATTGACTTCATCTCTTTCTGAAGCAACAAGAGCAAGTGACTTTTTCTTGGAATTTCCTTGTGCTTCTCTCTGAGCTATCAGGGTAGGCTCATACTCTGCAAGGCTGCCAAACAGAGCAGTGATGGATTTTGTTGATTCTCCTTGCATTTCTTGAATGGCTGTGACTTTCATGAGCCAATCTCCCTTTAGGACTTTCAAAATTTTGTTGACCTGCTCTTTCTCTGTAATCTTTCTCCCCAGAGCAGCAAGATTATTGATGAGATGAGTGAATCTGACCTCTAGATCCCTTATCTTTTCATCCTCAATCATTTCAAATTTGTGGAATTCTTCCACTAGCATTTCTACACGCCTATCTTTTACTCCAGAAGTCCCTTCATGAGCTATTTGCAGGGCTTCCCACATTTCTTTAGCAGAGTCAAGATGACTCACTCTAAAGAACTCTGTTTGACTAAGAACACTCTGGATCATGAGGACTGCTTTGCTATTCAGCTCCAGATTAGCAATATCCTCTTCTGTGTACTCATCTTCTGCCTTTGGAATGCCCATGGGATCTCTGGGAACAATATCTCCTTCATCTATAATTTTCCAAAGCTTGTATCCATTGGCTTTAATGTAAATCTTCATTTTTAATTTCCAGAAGGTATAATGTTTCCCATCAAAGCCAGGAGGCTTATTAATGGAGCTTCCTTCAGGGAGGATGTTTTCAAGCGATGCCATTTAGATCTTTGCTTCTCAGATTCGTTGGAATCTTAATAACAGAGAAGACTAGCTCTGATACCAAATGAAAGTGGCAATCGCACAAGAGGGGGGGTGAATTGTGCTATTTAAAAATTTAGAAGAGGTTAACTCAACACGAAATTTATACTGGTTCGGCCAACACTGCCTACGTCCAGTTCTCTAACACTCTGTTGGGTTCCACTATCCACAGGTTTTACGAGCCCAGGTTCACCTGTCAACCTTTACAGAGTTTTAGAATCTCTAAACACTCCCCCTTACTACCTGTAAGGAAATATCCCTGTTCTAAAGCACCAAGCTTTCAGAACAACCTCAAGCAGTAGAGGATTTCAATAAATACGTTCTCTTAATGAACTGATTTTGATAAACACTTAAGTACAGATGAAATCTCTAAGACAATAAATACAGAGTAATGAATGAGCTTTGTGAATATTCTCGTTGTTCGTCTCTACTCAATAAATGCTTGAGTTCTGTATTTATATCTTCTTCAGATTTTACCCTTTTGATTCAGCATTCAAGAAGCCGTTTGAATTTAGTCGTTGGGAGCTCATAGCCGTTGGCATTAAATGCAGCTTCTTCATCGGGCTTAACTCTCTGCTTTAGCTTCAACTACTTCTTGCATAGGGTGAGCTAAGAGAGAGACAGACTCAGCGCTCTGAACATCCGTACAAACAGTACTTTCTGGCAGCTTTCTATTAGCGCTAGCTTGATCTGTTATCGCTAATCTTATAGTAATCTGCACTTAAACTGTTAGCTAACCAAATAGTCATATAATGCACAGAGGTTACTATCGCAAGCTTAATCTATTTGCTCAATGAGATGAAGATAAGGAATAACAGAGCTTTCTATCGATAGCATATTCTCTTTGATTAAAAAGCACCATATCAGCATATATCCTTCTATCGATTGCTCAAACTACTATCGCTAGATACTAGATTTGCTTATTAGCTTTAAGGATACAATTATCAAAGAATTCAGAACTTCAAGGTATCCCATTATTGATCGATAAACATTTTAGCACAAGCAAACATATCAGCTCTTGATTCATTAGCTCTTAGGCACTAGCTATCTGAAAGATCATTATCTGAAGCACTTATGCTTATCGATAGCTTATCCTATTATCGCAAGCTGATTTAGGAACTTAGTTCATTTATCTGCTGGTTTCATCTACTTATAAACTCAATGAACTTCTAGCGATGGAACCTTCACTCGCTATTCCTTTCTTTCAATTAGCTATACAGATATATTTTAGCGATAGAGATACTCATTCAATATTGATCTGCTAAGATGCCATTTCTTATTAGAAATAAATCTTTGTTCTTGCAATGATGATTTGTTACCTGGCAGATATTATAAGATTAATTCAGAGGTAACTTTTTTACTTATGTTTTCTTAGGATCAGTCCTCATCAAAACTTAAGATTCTAACACCCTCCAGTGCCAAATTCGACAACGAGAGAGCTTTAGTCTTCAAAAATCATTCTGCATATGTATCATACATGGCTAAAACTAATGTACTTCCTTTTACAAAGCTAATATAATATATGTGTTTGCTTTAAATGTTTTATCCTGTGTATATTGTTTTATGCTCTGAACATGTTATATCTGATATGTGTTTTTACTTATGTTTTGTCATCATCAAAAAGGGGGAGAATGTTAGAATCTTAAGTTTTGATGAGGACTGAACCTATAGATAACATAAGTAAAATGAATAGATAAAGTATAACTTAGTCTGGAATGAAATTGAGAAAAGAATCATGCTAAAAGACGAAGTAACAGAAGTATAGGTTATCTGAACATTGAACAAAGTAAGAATCCTATAGATAACAGATACACTATCGCTAGGTCAAGATCCTATCGCAAGTAAATGCATAGCTTAGGATAACAGCTAATGAAGACTTGGCTATAATCTGAGAAGACAAATGACTCTATCGCTAAGACCTCATAAGGAACAGCTAGTAGAAATTAAACATAGTCACTAGCGGTAACATGGTGAGCTATCGATAGCAGATAGTTGGTTGATGTAACTTAAGACATTCAAATAGCAAAACTCCTTGAGCAAATGAAATGTACTAGCGATAATGTAGTCACAAGCGATAATGAGTTTAGCTATCGATAACAAAACACCTGTTGAAATAACTTAGAGCTAAATACATTGTCTGTATACACTGAGCGAATGAATTTCTCTATCGATAACACCAACTGTGCTTCACATGAATACTTGTTTAGCCAACAGCCTAAGTGCAGGACTAACACTATGAAGCTAGCGATAGCTTGGGATGCTAGCGCTACTAAAAAAGCTGCTACGCAAGTACAATGTTGCAGGTAGTTGTTAGTCACACTCTCTATCTCTCATAGCTCATATTCTGCAATAATTAAATGAAGTAAGAGAAGAAAGATGACTAAAATGAAGACCAGCATTAAGTGCCAACAGCTAGGAGCTTCCAACAGACATATTCAAACGGGTTCATGAAGCTGAAAGAAAAAGGCAAGACTGTGAAGAGATATAAATACCAAGACTTGAGCATTTATGAAGGAGCGAACAAAAACTGACGAACTTACATTCATTATTCTTATCTACTCTCTGCTCAAAGTTTTTATTACTCTTAGTGAGTTTAATTGTACTTCAGTAATTATTAAAATATGTTCATTAAGTGAACTCATTTATTTGAATCCTCTACTGTTTGAGGTTGTTCTAAAGTCTGGGACCTTAGAACAGGGTTGTAGTCTTACAACTTGGAAGGGGTAGCGTTTAGAGGAAGTCTAAAGCTCTGTTTTGTAAAGGTTGGCAGGTGAACCCGTATTGTAAAACCTGTGGTTTAGTGGAACCCAACGAGGAGTTGGAGAACGGGACCTGGCAGTGTTTGGCCGAACCAATATAAAGGATTGTCTTTGTTTTTAAAGTTTAATTTTTGAAGAGCACAATTCACCCCCTCTTGTGCATTTTGCCACTTTCACTGAGGAGATTGTGGCTGAGGCTCGGGCAGAGATGGAGGCCCAGTTGGAGGAGCAGGTTGCTTTATCCTAGCAGCAGATGGCAGCATAGTTCAATGAGCAGGTGGCCGCGAAGGTCCAGGAAGCTCTTTCAGGTTATATGGGGGAGCAGATCCGAGCACAGATTGTTACAATCTTAAGTTTTGATGAGGACTGGACCCTATAGATAACATAAGTAAAATGAACAGAGAGCATACAAGTTAGTCTGGAATGAATTAAAGCAAGAATCAAGAGATATGACTAAGTTAAAAAGAGTGTAGGTTACCTTAACAATGAATGAGTAAATCTTATAGGTAACAGAAACACTATCGCTAAAGCTAAAACTTATAGCTAACAGATATATAAGATAGCATCAGCAAGTGGAGACCTAGCTATAATCTGAAGAAAGACAATGCCACTATCGCTAAGGCCTTCACTATCGCTAGAATGAATTGAGATAGCCTAAGCAATGAACAAACTATCACTATCGCTAAGGGCTCATAGATAACCTCAGGAAAAGTCATAAATGCTAGCGATAACTTGTTTAGCTATTGATAATATAATACTTGAAATAGATAACTAGCAGACATATTCACTAGCGATAATAGAAGAGACTATCGATAGTAAGACACTGGCCAAATAACTTAGATAATGATAATATGAACCAGTGGTCACTAGCGATAACAAATGTAGCTATCGATAGCAAAACACTCATTGAAATAACAAGCATCAGATAGCTAAAGCACTGAGCTAATGAATCATACTAGTGATAACACTAACTGTGCTTCCCATCAATACTTGTTTAAGCTAACAGTCTAAGTGCAGGGTTGACACTATGAAGCTAGCGATAGTTTGGGATGCTAGCGCTACTGAAAAAGCTACTACACAAGTACAATGTTGCAGATAGTTGTTAGTCACAGTCTTTATCTCTCATAGCTCATCCTCTGCAAGAATTAAATGAAGTAAGAGAAGAAAGATGACTAAAATAAAGACCAGCACAAAATGCCAACGGCTAGCAGCTTCCAACGAACATATTCAAACGGATTAATGAAGCTAAAAGAAAAAGAAAAAACTGTGAAGAGATATAAAAACCAAGACTTGAGCATTTATGATGTAGAGAACAATCTGACGAACAAGCATTCATTATTTCTCATCTACTCACTGGTCAAAGCTTTATTATTCTTAGTGAGATTATTCTGTACTTCAGTGATTAACAAAATCTGTACATTAAGTGAACTCATTTATTGAAATCCTCTACTGTTTGAGGTTGTTCATAAGTCTGGGACTTTAGAACAGGGTTGTAGTCTTACAACTTGTAAGGGGGGGTATTAGAGGAAGTCTAAAACTCTGTCTTGTAAAGGTTGGCAGGTGAACCTGGTTTGTAAAACCTGTGGTTTAGTGGAACCCAACGAGGAGTTGGAGAACTGGATGTAGGCAGTGTTTGGCTGAACCAGTATAAAGGATTGGCTCTAAGTTTTAAAGTTTAATTTTTGAAAAGCACAATTCACCCCTCTCTTGTGCGTTTTGCCACTTTCCCAGATTGAGGCACAGGTCAGAGTATCTACCATGAAGCTTGTACTATCATCAAATTCTTCTCAACAAAGGCAGCAGGTTTGATCATCTCCTATATATGTTAATTACCGAATTTTGGGTTTATCAACTAGTCTCACTCTGTATATTCTCATCACCTGTAGGAGTCCCCTGCTACCGGCAGTGCAAGCGGGAAAGACAGCTGCAATCAGACTGTGCCGTTAGGATCAATTCGTGAGGATGAATGAAATCCCACACCAGACAATGACCCTGAATTTAGACAGGAGTGTTATCTCCATCTCAATTTCCCTCGCCTATGCCAGGTCATAAAAGCTCGCCAGTTCCCGAACGCCTCCTTCATACATAATGTGCTTATTCGGGAGGACCAAGTGAAGGTGTTTGTTACAAGTATCCTAAATAATGAGGGGGCGATAACTGTACCCTTTCCTGATAACGAAGTCACCAAACTATAAGAGGCGATCAGGGCATTCATCCTGTGGCTTAGATGACTTGTACACAACACTCTACAAAAGGCGCCGATTGATGTGGTATGTACACTTAATTTTTGAGACTCCTTGTTTCATATATTACAGTGTGTAAGAATATATAACATTGGTTTTTTCATCGCTCGCAGTTCTTTTCAGATGAATATCCTTCTCTCCAACTCCTACAGGAGATGTAGCCAACTTTGCACTCCACAACTGTTAGGATGCCTCCAGGAGTAGTCAGTCCTTATCTTACCTATGAATTTCTACTTGATGGTGACAGAGATATCGTGGAGTTTTTGATGATAGAAGAAATTGACCTCGCCTGGCTCGAATTAGCGACTTTGTAAATGACTGTTACTTTTTATGTCTGTGCAATATTTTTATGTCTATCCTTTTATAATTTCAATTATTCTATGATAGGTACTTCAACCAGCTGTGCAACCAATTAGGCAGGGGACAATATAGATTCCTCAGTCCAATGGCCTTAGCAAGGAGAGATGATTTTAACACCGACGAGGACAAGCTAGAGTATGAGGATGAGATGCGAGCTTATGTCATACATCAAATGTCAGCAAATTGGGGATCTGTCTATTTTGCACCTATTCTTCAAGAGTAAGTGTGATTATTACCTTTTGCCAACTTTTCATTATTTGCACATTTACAAATGTTATGTTTCTGTGTTGACATAATATTTTTAATGTCTTTCAGTAAACACTGGTCATTAGTTGTCTATTGCCCCATACAACATTGTCTGGTTTGGTTTGACCCCTTGAGATATAATATAACCTCCTATTATAAAACCCTCTTATCGAAGTAAGTACTTTTAATGACTTTTTACTTTGGGCTAAATAAATTATTTTCATGTATATGTGCTAATTTTAGTTCCATTTTAGGGGCATTCAACAATGGCATTTTGCAGCAGAAACTGATGAAATGGATCATGCCATCGTGACACAGACCTAAAGTAAGTACTTTTGATTTAAATTCCTTCAATGTTAGTCAATTGAGATATTATTTACTTTGTTATTAATTTATACTATTTCTTCTGATTTATAAAGTGCCCCCAGCAACCGACGAATAAGGAGTGTGGGTATTACGTCATGAAGTATATGTTTGACATTATTGAGAGTGATCGTACCGGATCCTTTACACAGGTATAAATTAAATTCTTATCTATAGCTTGATACAATCAGTACATAAATATATGATTTATTTATCTAACTTTGTATTAATCATAGCATCCATTATTGTTGCAGTTTTATGATGGAAACAACTCATTTGAAGACAAAGACCTTTATTCACTTCATGAACGTTTTGCTAAATTTTTTCTTTCATTTGTGGTTGATTAAAAAAAAGTGATCATTGCACAAAATACGTAGTTGTGTAAACATGGAATTTTGTGTGTGTATATATATGTTTAGTTTGATTTAGTTATAATATAGCTATGTATACATGTTGTGTGAATAATGTATACTGACAGATCTGCATTGTATCTATTTCTGTGACATTTGCAATGAATACAGATTGGGAAACCAAAAGAAGTTAATTAAAGAATCATTTTTTTTTAAAAAAAAACCAACAACGTCACATATTTAGTTATAATATATGACATGTTTTCTGGAAACCACGTCACAATTTGGTAATATGTGATGTGGTTTCTCTAGAAACCACGTCACAAATATTTATTGTGACGTGGTTTCTCCACATTACCAATTTGTGACGTGGTTTCTTGAAACCACATCACAATAGGTATTTGTGACGTGGTCGTCACATATTACCAATTTGTGACATGGTTTCTTGAAACCACATCACATATTGAGAAATATGTGACGTGGTTTCTCTGATTTTCCCTCATTATCCGTATCAATAACATCTAATTTTTGACAAACAATGTCACAATTTTTGTAATTTGTGACGTGAAAAATCTGACTTTCAACGTCAGTTTTTTGTGTGACATTAAAAGTTGAGTTTTCCACGTCATTTGAATTTATGTCCCCTTGAAAAGTGACGTGAAAAGCCCGAAATTTGTGACGTGAAAACCCTCTTTTGTAGTAGTGTTAGTAGGAAGCACAACCTCATGTAATTTAAGTTTCATTTGTGCAGCCAATTTTCCAATCAATTGAATGGCATGCTTATCCTAAAAAATGATTAAAACCATTCCTATATCATCTTCGACAATATAGTGCAGCTTCATCCTAATTCTTGTGATAAATTAGAAGAATGTATAGCAATTACAACAATATTGGTTACCCATTTGGGACAAATAAAATATTACTTGGTCTCTTTAGAGTTTGATTTCTTCCTACAATCACTAAAATGAGTATTGAACCCTCAATCCTTGCCTTTGTTAAACACCTTGAGCAACAATCATATATCCAACCATGCCTTGTTTCAAGCTTGTAAATCTTACAATGGATGATAAATGATTCACCCTATGAAAGAAAAGAAATAATAAATCATACAATTATACTTTTCAAAATAGTTCATAATTTTCACTTATGATGGATTTCTTAACAATGTCGCATATTGCAATTTTGTTGTTGGTCTCAAAAGATGGAGATGTAGAAGGTAGTGGCATCCTCTTATTGATAGCATCACTAAAAGTAAAAACAATGGGGCTAGCACATTCCTGAGCGCCGAAAAAATTCAATAAAACAAACAACATGCATTAGGTATAAGAACATAATTGTTTTATCAAACAAGGAATAAAAATGATAGACATAAGGACCAAACCATTTAAGCAATTCCTTGACCTTTTTAATAGCAGGATTGGAAGACATATGTGTTGCATTAAATGAGTTGCAAATTTGTGGCTTCCTTGTAAAGGAAATCAATATCAAGCGGATGTAAGAGCTAGTGGTGCTAAAATTGAAAGACTACATTTAAGATAAAGGATTGACAAATGTGTAGATAAAATAAATTATCAACTATTAACCATCATCAGAAAAAACAATTCAGGCAAGGTTAAGAACAATTACAATTGGACTCAATATTTTCCAGCTGGCACATGTATGCAGCCAAAGCACATTCATAAAATAAAACACATTCAACATCATTGTCCCTAAAAATTAGAAATGTCTAGTTAGCATTTAACCCTTTTTCTGGAGGCTAACACAATTTTTATCAACATCAAGGACATACTCAAGATCAGTGAGAACCATGTGAAGCTTAATCTTTGTTTCATGGTCCTTACAATAATCCTCCAAGTTACCCATAGTCTTGACAAAGCCAATGACATTTGTAACAATAGTTATCATTCATATATTCAAAAAACATCAAATAAAGTAACAACTTATATAACTACGATAAGTAGTAAAGCTAACACATTTATCATCTACTTACCAATTAAGTAATCAATATTACTATCCTCATTAATCGTAGGATTTGAGGGAGGGTCCAAAAATAGTTAGGAAAATCGGGAAACACATCATCCCTTGGCACAACATGAGTTTGGGGCGTGAATGTTACTTTGTAAGCATGTTTCGATGCTCTGTATAGGTTCTCGTTAGTTGAGACTACAAAGTTATCAAACATATAAGTGTGATGTTCAAGAACTTTAGTCCTGTACTCGTCAAGCAAATTCTTGTTTAGAACATTTTCTTGTATTTTGTTCCCCTAAAGAATGAAACACACAAAAAGGTTTAGAGCAAATACATGACACATACAACTAAATTATAACACAAAGCTAACTGAATTAATCTGCCTATCAATACAAACCTCAGAATCAACTAACAACATCAAAATGCAAAATAGATTAGTAGGAGAAGTTTTATGGAAAACATTCCACTTCCTTACGACATGAAAAACTATACTCCATCTGTTTGTGCCATCATGTAAATCTCTAAGGAAAGAAAGTCAAGACATAGAAACAGTTGAAGGAAAGAGTTTAAGAACAAAGAAATATGAAGACACGAAATGAAAGGGATGAATGTCGAACAAAAAAAGAAAAAATTATATAGAGAACGACATAATATGAAACGGCGGGAAACAAAGCATATGAAATCTTAAGTTTTCTCCAACCATTTATCAAAGAAAGACAGAAAAATATTTTTGAAATGCTTAGTAGGTTTTATGTAAAGAAATGGGGGAGCACATAACCATACATATTGCACTTGTCTATATCAACGAACATAGCATGTTCAATTGTAAGCCTACCATATTTGACCATGGAAGCTTAAACATATGTTGTACAAGTGAGAATAATGAAAATCACTTACACAAACACTCGTAAAATTCTACCTAATAAGCATTAATTCCATGTTTTCGTATCAAATAAACCCAAAACAAGAAATAGTACGTATGCAATACATGAAGATGTTCCAAATGCCACACTCTTAAATTAATGTTTTGATGTAAGAGACAATACAAAGATGAACGGTTATATGTAGATTTTTGATGGATGACATGATCCTACAAAAATTGTTGCTCCACTGAATAAACTTGTGAGGTCGTTAGGAAAAAACAATGGAACAACCTTGCATAAATATAAAAAAATGCAAAGACCAAAAATGCATACAAAAAATCCAAACATCATAATTGTGAGTAGACATTAACAATGTACCTCCAAGATTTCCATACCGAGTCAATCAAATTGATAAGGGACATAGTGTTAGGAAGGAGTACACAATAGGTAACAAAAACATAAGTATAATATAAATAAATATGACATAATTAGGAAGAATGTGCAAATAGCATTGCTGTAGACATGAAGTAGGGATGAATAAGATGATAAGTAAGCAGCAATGACTACTCCATAAAAAATTTGAATAACTTAGTGACAACAATAAAAGGATAGACTGCTGAAATATATATTTATATGTATATATATAAATTGAAAACGGTAAGATAATTGAGTAGATATGAAACTATTTACACCTAAGATTTGATTACCTGCTTAATCAAAGAGAGCAGAGCTAGAGCCTCCATATGGCCTCAACTAAAATAAATGGATCCACATGATAGAAAAAAATCTACAAGATCAAAAATAAGTAAGGAATTATCATAAAAAAGAGAATGATATACATGATCACTAAATATATAATGTTGGGCACTTTACTTGGAACACATCAAAGCAACCATACATAGTGAGCATAGCCTAAGTGACAGATTGAGGAAAAAATAAAAAGGAAAAATGTAACATACCCTATTAGTGCCACAACCATTTTCAGACATTGAAGTGCAAAGCTTCCTTAGCCAATGGAGGAACAGAGGAGTAGAGAAGGTAAGGATCTGTGAAAGTGGTTGGAATGCACAAGAGGGGGGTGAATTGTGCTAATTAAAAATATAGGGAACTAAGACACAAAGCTTATATTGGTTCAGCCCAATTCTTGGCCTACGTCCAGTTCTCTAACCTCAGTTGGGTTCCACTAAACTTCAAGATTAAATCAAGCTCTTGATTGCCTTTACAGGTGAGCACTCAGTAAGAACTCTCTCTTACAGATCACTCCCCCTTACAACTTGTAAGATTACAACATACTCTTAAGATCCCACTATCTTAAGAGTAAACCTCACTTGAAATGTGATTACAGAAAAACTCGTTCACTCAATGAACAGATTGTGATACACACTGAAGTACAATGACAGTTAATGAATATATCTGAGAGTAGGTGAGTATTGAATGCTGTAATATCCCTAAATTTATAAGAAAATAATACAATAAAATGATGGCATCAGAATAGATTTAAATTAGTTCGATATAAATTTTGGAACAATTTTTAAGATAGGATCTATCATTTGAGTCATAATTTAATACAAACCCATAAGAGTAAGCTAGGGTGATATTTTTAGGATCAAGAAGGGTAATTTATGGCCCAAGTTCATTATGTAAACCATGACCCAATTAGAAAATGAAAGCCCAAGAAGTAAAACCCTAGAAAGCACCATTATGTAGAAGATTCAAGAAGATTGGTGTTCCCTCTTTGGTTTTCACGTGTAGAAACCTCTTTGTAAAACTAGACCCTTGTTCCTTACACCTCTTGACTCCTTGTGCAAGAAGGAATTGAACATTGAAAAGGACTTTTGACTTTATCCTGTCCATACACATGTGGCCTCTTCTTGAAAAATCAAGAAGCTTGTTCTTTACACTTCTAGGTTCTTCTAGCATCCTTATCTTGTAAGACAATAAAGAAAACTTATTCCTTACACATCTTTAGAAGTATTATACCTCCTTATCTCCTCTTACACGTGCTCCCCTCTATATGAAGAAGAATATCTCTTGAAATAAAATTCCTTGTAAGACACAACTTTTGACTCTTCCCTTGCATATCACACCATTACTTTTCCTAAAGGTCCAAGATTTCACCTCCCCTCTTGTAAACTGACACATGTACAATTCCCTAGCACTCTCACACGTTCTAGCCTCTTCCTTACAAGATAAGTTGAGTGTTTAGCAAGCCAAGTAAGTCTATAAAAGGGGGATACCTACAAGGGAAGAGGAAACCACAAAAAAAGAGAGAACTTAGAAAGAAAAAGAGAGTGAGACGTGAGAGAGAGGTAGAAGCAAGAGGAAATAAAGGGAAAGCTAAGTTGTCATCTTAAAGGTCCTAGGAAGCCTGTAGAGTTAGAATTTCTGCCAGGTAACCTCTAACATTTATCTTGCATATGTTGCTGAAACTGATATACTGTTATTTATACCATCTATATCATTTTCTATTTGATTTTATATGAATGACTAGTGGAATGGGATAACATGATATGCTTGTACAAATGTATACTTTAATAAGAATATATGAATATGAAAATACATGTGGATGTCGTGATAATGAATACGTAATGAGAAGTATGTGATAATGCATTGGGGTGGTTATTATGGAGATAAGATATATTCCACCACGTGGTGAGGGCCTCCACATGGTGCATTGTGGATGGCATTGTATATTGTATATTTTGTCCCATCAGTTCAACGAGGGACAATAGCCTCACTGGTTCAATGAGAGGCGGATGGCACCCCTTTTATGATTCTGAAAAAGGGGATAGGTCCATGGTCCAGGAATATGCTCTAAGGGTTTGGCCCACCCTTATCATATGAATGGTGAGCTATTGGAAGAACCATTCACATGGTTGACCTCTTTAGCCCATGGACCGTGTGGCCAGAGGAAATAAGGTGGATAGGCTGGATTGACTGGGAGCGGGATATGCATGATTGCATTAAAGCATTTTATGTTACAATTCGATTATATCATATTATTCCATTCTATTAAATATGATTAATGCCATATGAAAGGTAAGTGCATATGAGGTTACTGAGACAAATGTCTCACTCTGATTACCCCATGTTTTTCAGGTAGTCCAGTCCGGGTAGAGTCCAAGGGAAAGGCACTAGAGGAGTAATTATTACTGCATGTCCCTCTGGGATAAACTAGCCATGTACTGCTATGTTATGTATTTTTGGCCTATGTATTATAACAATTAACTTTGATATATGTATATGTTAAATCAATTTTAAATTTATATTGATATTTTTGTACCATTTGCTGGACCGTGGTACCCAAATTGTAGCAACCTCCTATGAAAATAGTGAAATTAAAGAAGGGTGTTACAAATGCAGTAAGTAAAATTCAAGGTATGATCAATGTAAGCAATCAATTGTTTTTCACCAACTTCTTCACCAATGCTTTTATACGTGTTTCTAGTTTTTACCCGTTGGTGACCATTTATAGCTATTACTTGATCTTGATGAGAGATAGTTAATCTGATGGAGTGTTGAGATGAAGTTGTTCTGTGTAGCATTAACTCCTTTGTACTTAGCTTGCTTCTGTTCTTCTCTACTCATTAATTGTAGAAGGCAATTGTTGATCAAACTACTTAATTCCTGAGTCTGTGAGTGTAACGTAAACTTCCCAAAATAGGCCTGACACATTCTGCACATAAAAAGCATAATGATTCAAATCCATCTTCAGATCGATTACAATACTCCTTTCGATCACTGCCTCAGTTGTCTGATCGATCACATTTAGATTAGGCTTCGATCATGACCTGCATCACTTGAATATAAAATTAGATAACACCTCGCCTGATCGATCACAGGGGACCCTGATCGATTATGCTTAGATTACTTTGAAGTTAATTTCATACTCTCATGATCGATCACAGGATATCACTCACTACTCTATTATCGATTAGGCAAACTCTTCTTCACAAAAAGATTCTTCTTCTCTATCGATAGAAGAGGAGCTATCGCAAGCTCCTAGAAAAGAACTTTCGATAACTGAGCCTCTATCGATAGTAACCCCTTCAACTTCTGAAAATTGCTCCAACTGGGAAAAATTATTGAAGGAAAAGGAAAAGCTTTCTCATGTTTTAGAAAAATTTACAAAAGGCTCAGAAACTTTAAATGTGATTTTAAGCAACCAAAAAGTCTTTAGAGACAGAACTGGTATTGGCTATGAGCCTAAACAAAAGTTTTCAAAAAGATGGGTTGAACCCAAGGTGAAGTAATACATGAAATATTTTAGAAAATCTTTTGAAAATTCTTCACCATATAGCTTTTGCAATTATTGTAACAAGAAAGGCCATACACAGTCCATCTACAATCACAGAAAATATGGCATTAGTAGTTCTTATAAGTGGGTTCCTAAAGGAACTCATGTGCCTAAGGTTTTTACGAACTTAGAGCATAAGACTAACCTTAAAGGACCCAAGAAAGTTTGGATACCTAAATCTGTGTAGTTTGTGCAGGTATGTCTTAAAGCATCCAGTAAAGGAAAATGGTATATTGATATTGGATGCTTAAGGCACATGACTGGTGACAAGGACAAAATCAACAATCTAGTGATAAAGGATGGAGCCAAAGTTAGTTTTGGTGGAAATCAAAGTGGAAAAATCACTGGAGTGGGTGAAGTAGGTCCAGTCAAGGATATTTACCTAGTGGATGGTCTCTGCCACAACTTGCTGAGTGTTAGCCAAAGCGCAGATCACGGTAACTGGGTAATTTTTTATTCAAATGAATGTCTTATTGTTGATAAAAATGATTTAGATATAAACAAGTCTAGTCTGAAGTGTAAGATAAAAGCAAATAGAAATGGAAATTTATACACTTTAGATTTATGCCAACAGCTTGAAGAAAAATGCTTTATTTCAAATGATGAAAATTGTTGGTTATGGCATAAAAGATTAGCACATGTGAACTTTTCTCAGCTAGATAAATTAGTTAAGAAGGAATTAGTCATAGGAATCCCTAGATTTAAGACAAAGCATGATTTGATTTGTGAATCCTGTCGAAGAGGTAAACAAACAAAGTCCTCTTTTAAAATCAAGAAGACAGTCTTCACTAGTAGACCATTGGAACTAATCCATATGGATCTAGTTGGGCCAGCAAGAGTGAAAAGTCTAGGAGGAAGTCTATACACTCTTGTAATCGTGGATCACTACTCAAGATTTACCTGGACTATGTTTCTTTCCTTTAAGCATGAAACTTTTGATGCTTTTTGTGTGCTTGCTAAGAAATTGCAGAACGAGAAAGGCACAAAGATTATAGCAATCAGGACTGATCATGGAGGAGAATTTGAGAATAAAGTGTTCATGGAGCTGTGTGATGAAAAGGTATTGAACACAATTTCTCTGCCCCTCGCACTCCTCAACAAATGGTGTTGTAGAAAGAAAGAACAGAGTGCTCACTGAAATGGCAAGAAGCATGCTGAACGAGAAACAAGTGCCTCAAATATTTTGGGCAGATGCTATGAGCACAGCTTGCTACATTTCTAACAGAGCCTATATCAGAAAGGGGATGAAGAAGACTCCATATGAGCTCTACAAGGGGAGGAAGCCCAATATCAGTCATCTGAGAATTTTCGGATCAAAATGCTACATTCACAACAATGGAAAGGTAAATTTAGGTAAATTCGATCCTAAATCTGATATTGGCATATTCATAGGCTATTCAAATAGGAGTAAAGCATATAGAGTTTATAATAAAAGAAGTCAAACTGTTGAAGAGTCTGTGCATGTAGTATTTGATAAAATACCTCAAGAAAAACAACAATCTGTTGATGAGGATGAAGATTTTTCAAAATTTTTAAAACAATCTCTATCGATAGCACCTTAGCCATCGATAGTAAATCCTGAAAACAATGCTGAAAATGATCAGGATGAAACTAAAGATGATCTAGATGAAGCTAACGAGCCTCAATCTTCCATCAGACATCTTAAAAATCATCCTCCTGAACAGATTATTGGAGAAATATCAAAAGGAGTTAAAACAAGAAGGCAACTACAAAATGAAATGGAATTTTCTTGCTTTCTTTCTCAAATTGAACCAACTTGCGTTGATGAAGTTCTTGCTGAATGTGACTGGATAGTTGCAATGCAGGAAGAACTTAATCAATTAAAAAGAAATCAAGTTTGGGATTTAGTACCTAGACCAAGATATTATCCTATTATTGGTACTAAATGGGTTTTCAAAAACAAACTTGATGAAGTTGGACAAATTGTCAAAACTAAAGCCAGATTAGTTGCCAAAGGATATAACCAAGAAGAAGGCATTGATTATGAAGAAACTTTTGCTCCAGTCGCAAGACTTGAAGCAATAAGAATTCTTTTAGCTTTTGCATCCATAAAAAATATTAAACTTTATCAAATGGATGTTAAGAGTGCTTTTCGTAATGGCTATATTAAAGAAGAAGTATATGTAGAGCAACCTCCTGGTTTTGAAGAAAAGTCTTAGCCTGACCACGTTTTCAAACTTAAAAAGGCTCTTTATGGTCTCAAACAAGCACCTACAGCTTGGTATGAGAGACTTAGTACTTTTCTGCTTGATAAAGGATTTTCTAGAGGAAAATCAGATACTACATTATTTATCATGCATAAAAATAATCACATGCTCATAGTCCAAATTTATGTTGATGACATTATTTTTGGTGCAACTAATGAAAAACTCTGTGAAGATTTTGCTAAGACAATGCAGGGAGAGTTTGAAATGTCTATGATGGGAGAACTAACATTCTTCCTAGGCCTGCAGATAAAGCAAAAGAAGAATGGCATCTTCATATCCCAAACCAAATATTGTAAAGAAATTCTCAACAAATTTGGGATGGATCTATCCAAAGAACAGGACACTCCTATGAGTGCCTCTGCCAAGTTAGATGCAGATGCACCAGGCAAAGCAGTAAATCAATCTCATTATAGAGGAATTATTGGTTCTTTACTTTATTTAACTGCTAGTAGGCCTGACATCCAATTTAGTGTAGGCTTGTGCGCCAGATATCAAGCAAATCCTAAGGAATCTCATTTAACAAATGTAAAAAGGATTTTGCTTATTTGCAAGGGACTCAAGAGCTTGGGTTGTGGTATCCCAAGGGAACTCAAGAGTACCTTCTTGCTTATACTGACTCTGACCATGCAGGTTATAAGACAGATAGGAAAAGTACAAGTGGTCAATGTCAATTTCTTGGTGGCTGTTTAGTCACTTGGGCAAGCAAGAAGCAAAATTGTGTCTCTCTTTCGTCCACAGAGGCCGAATACATTGCAGCAGCAAGTTGTTGTACTCAAGTCTTATGGCTTAAGCATCAACTAAGAGATCTGGGTTTGGAATTCCCAGAAGTGCCCATTCTCTATGACAACACCAGCACAATAAGCTTGGCCGAAAATCCCGTTCAGCATTCCAGAACCAAGCATATTGATGTAAGACATCACTTCTTGAGAGATCATATTCAGAAAAAGGATGTCAAGGTGGAATTTATTTCAACTCATCTGCAACTTGCTGATATATTCACCAAGCCTCTTGAGCCTGATCAATTTCTCTATATCAGAAGAGAGTTAGGAATGGTAAATCCAAATGAATTGTGAATATTTTTATAATTCTTGACTTATTCTATTGATTATTCATATGAATTATTGCTAACTTAGGCATCGGAGTGCCAAATCTTAAGTTTTGCAGGACTGACCAATCGATAGTGAATTCCACTATCGCTAGCATATGCAGAACAGAGCTAAGTTTGAGCTAAGATTGCCATCGCTAGCCTAAAGGATTATCGATAGCAAAGTCAGCTATCGTTAGATGAAACTTGGAAGGAGAAAGTGATGTCAAAGTCACTTGCTCAGCGTGGGATCATGCCTGCTAGCGATTGCAGCTCTTCCTAGCGATAGCAAGTCACTTAAAAGACTCAGAATGCGAAACGTCAGCAAGTATTCATCATTTATGGTAATTTCTGAAACCTATAAAAGAAGGCCATTTGCATTTTGCATTCATTATTCACCTGGATCGTCTCTTCATCTCCAAAATCTCTCTGAGAAATCAAGCCTCCCTTCTCTCAAAACCCTAAACCCAAAAAATGGCCAGAGCCAAAATTCCAAAAATGAGTAATGTTGAGGCAACCTCTAGCGCTAAATCCTCGTCTCAAATCACTAGCAAGAGGTCAAAAACTCAGAAAGCTGTGTCATTCTCCAAAGAAGTGGTTGAATCAGGTTCCAAATGTCAAAAGCGAACTGTCTCTGATTTGCTTTACTCAGAAGAACCCCTCGAAGCTCCAAGCACCCTCTTCGCAAATGGAAAAACCCTATCCAGGGCTACAGTTTTGGTGGATTTGTTCTTCTACAGAGAGCCTGAGGAGACCAAACAACTTGAGGAAGACGAGGCGGCTCCTGTCCAAGATTATGCTGCTGTTGATTTTGGTGTTGGATAAGGGGTACTATTCGTCCAGGGTTCCAGTGGGATATGATGATGGATTAGTTCGTTATTCATCTTCACCTTCTTTTGCACATTATGATGACAAAAAAGGGGAGAAGCAACGAGAATAATATGGAGAAAGGATAAGGATGGATGTTGAATCAAAATTCTGAATCATTTGCATCATACATAAATTGCATATTTATCAGTATTATAATCTGATAGTTTGTGATAGTTTGCGGGTTGGTATTTCCTTCTGCAAAATGTACTTTGTTTTGAATATACTTATATCAGATGCTCTGTACAAGCATTACCATTATTCTAGTCTGATATATGCTCAGTCTGATATAATGTATATATGCTTATGTTTTGTCATCATCAAAAAGGGGGAGAATGTTAGAATCTTAAGTTTTGATGAAGACTGACCCCATATATAACATAAGTAAATAAGCGCAAGTTACCTTTGAATTAAACTAGTAAAATCTGATAGGTAACAGAGGTCTATCGCTAGAACTAAAGTCTATCATTATTGAAAGGGTCCAACTATAACATGATGCAAACTTAGCAGAACAATAAGAATAAATATCTCTATCGCTAAGTGTATCTCTATGCTAAGAGACAGAGCCATAGCAAGTGAAGACTTAGAAATAACAAAGTTAATATCTATCGCTAAGAAAGATCCTATCGCTAGAAGCTCATTGATAACATGAATGAATGAAAGGAAATATAACTAGTAGAAAAATAAACCAAGTCTTTGATCTAATGGAATCAGCTAGCGATAACAGATTAAGCTATCGATAACAAAAGTGCTTCAGATAATAATCATTCAGATAGCTAGTGCCTAAGAACAAATGAGCTTAGTGATAACATAGTTGCAAGCGCTAACATGTTTATCTATCGATAGTAGGATACTTTGAAATACCTTTGAATATTTAGATAATTGTATCCTTAAAGCTAATGAGCAATCAAGTAACTAGCGATAATGGGATTAGCTATCGATAGAGAAATGTTTGTTGGTCTTGCTAGTACACTAAGCATTGAACTAAAAGAACATGCTAGCGATAATACTCTTGTCTATCGATAGAGAATGCTTTGAAATACCTTATATATATTATCTCTATCTCATTAATAGACTAAGCTTGCGATAGCATCTGCTGTGCATTAAATGATTATTTGTTCAGCTAACAGCTTAAGTGCAGAACTTACACTATGAAGTTAGCGATAGCAGATCATGCTAGCGCTACTGAAAAAGCTGCCAGAAAGCACAGTTCGTACAAATGCTCAGAATGCTAGGTCTATCTCTCTTTTAGCTCACCCTACGCAAGAGTAGTTGAAGCTAGAGCATGAAGTTAAGCCCGATGAAGAAACTGCATTTAATGCCAACGGCTATGAGCCCCCAATGACTAAATTCAAACGGCTTCTTGAAGTTAAACGCTAGGGCAAAATCTGAAAAGAGATATAAATACAGAACTCGAGCATTTATGAAAAAGACGACAAAAAACGAGAATATTCACGAACTCATTCATTGCTCTCTGTTTTCTGTATTTATTGTTTTAAGAGATTTTATCTGTACTTAAGTGTTTATCAAAATCAGTTCATTAAGTGAACATAATTATTGAAATCCTCTACTGTTTGATGTTGTTCTGAAAGCTTGGTGCTTTAGAACAGGGATATTTCCTTACAAGTAGTAAGGGGGAGTGTTTAGAGTGATTCTAAAACTCTGTAAAGGTTGACAGGTGAACCTGTGTTGTAAAACCTGTGGTTAGTGGAACCCAACGAGGAGTTGGAGAACTGGACGTAGGCAGTGTTGGCCGAACCAGTATAAAAGATTGTGTTGCTTTAATTGATTGTAATTTTTGTAGGAAGCACAATTCACCCCCCTCTTGTGCGATTGCCACTTTCAGCGATAGCATGAGATGTTAGCGCTACTGAAAAAGCTGCTACACAAGTACAATGTTGTAGGTTGTTGGTAAACACAACCTATCTCTCATAGCACATCTTCTGCAAGAATTAAATGAAGTAAGAGAAGATAGATGACTAAGATCAACATTAAATGCCAACGACTAGGAGCTTCCAACGACAATATTCAAACGGACTCAAAGCTGAAAGTTTCAAGGAAGACAAAGACGACATATGAAAGCCAAAGCTTGAGCATTGATGATGTAGCGAACAAAAAAAAAATGTGAACATTCATTCATTATCTTTACCTACCTTCAGCTCAAAGCTTTATTACTCTTAGAGAGTTCATTTGTACTTCAGTGATTAACAAAATCTGTTCATTTAGTGAACTCATTTATTGAAATCCTCTACTGTTTGAGGTTGTTCTTAAGTCTGGGACTTTAGCACAGGGTTGTAGTCTTACAACTTGTAAGGGGGAGTGTTTAGAGGTATCTAAAACTCTGTCTTGTAAAGGTTGGCAGGTGAACCCGGTTTGTAAAACCTGTGTTTAGTTGAACCCAACGAGGAGTTGGAGAACTGGACGTAGGCAGTATTTGGCCGAACCAGTATAAAGGATTGTCTTTGTATTTCAAGTTTAATTTTTGGAAAGCACAATTCACCCCCCTCTTGTGCATTTTGCCATTTACAAATTGGACTTAGGTGATTGCCTTTGGTTTTTAACATTCAGTCTTGGATTTTGAACTCTCAATTCATTTGAGAAGCTATGAAGATTGCAAAGTTTTCACCAAGAACCCATTACATTAAATAGTTTTCAAAAACAATATACTTTGCTTTCCTTAATTTTTAATACCCAATAAAAAAACAAGTCAATTTACATTTTTTAACTCAACTACCAAAAACATCATTTCAATGACAAACCCCCAGTTTTATAGCTTTCTATTGCATTTAGTTTAGTCTAGGCATCAAAATAAATTGACTTCATTCAGAGGTTGAGCCACTTTGCTGAAGCCTTGATTTCACATATTTTCTTGTATTTGATCCCGAGGTGCACCATTCCGACAACGGTCAAATCAGAGCCCAATTAAAACTCTATGCTTTAGTAGTAAACTTTGATCCACCATTTACTTTGAATATGAAACCCTAGATGAAGACTCCATTATAATCTTGCACTATATCATCACAAGCACATAACCAATATTCTCATGGAATAATTCATCGAGGTTAGAATTATATGAATTATAGAGGAGTCTAGATAGACCATAATAAATATAAATATTTACCATGCATAAGATAAAATTGACAGCAAGATAGACATGCCCAAAAAGAGAAATGAGATTAACCTGATTTGAGTACATGCCGCAAAGTTTCATTCAATTTGAATTAGCCAAATGTTTCTACACATAACTGCAAACCACAAACTCCATTGGGGTCCTTCAATGAAAATCTAAACAGAAATTCCACTTTATCCAATCAACAACATTATAGGTGTCAAAAAATATACACCACTATCGAGATGTAAGTATAGCCTTCCACAATTGCATCCCAAAAGAGCAATCTGAGGGGGAAGGAGGGAGTGTTTCCTAATTTTCCCCGCTAATTCACACAAACTTAAGTGATGCATGCCATGCCTAAATCTTACCATATTAGTTAATAGATGATCATCTGCAAACACCCACATAAAAATGCGATATCACTAGAAAACTTGGAGTTTTCAAGAATGTTGCCAAAAGTTTCTTGGGCTACCAAGGTATTTTTAACAAATGAAATTATATTGCAAGAGAAAATTGACAATTGGATGACCATCTCCACTTCGAATAGTCATTTTCCACTATAACATCAACCAATACCTGAGCTATAACTTCCAGTACAGCATACGAGAAGAAATTATCAAATTTATTCTACTCCCAAGTACCATAGGGAGTGATGCAATTGGTTATCTTTCAATCAAGAATGTCATGTAATGTTGCAATAAGCTATTTAAGTGAGTTTTTCGATATGATGAATCAATGCATTAAATTAGAACAAGTTTAAATGCCCATATCCTATAGGTTATGTTATATTCTCCCTCACTAATTCACAAACACTATGAATACTTGACAGCATTCGTGACAAAATTCTACACCTTTTCACTTTGGGCAACACACCCTTGCCACACCTATACTTCTCCTGAATAAACTTGACCCATATTGAATCCCTTCGACTAATAAGATTCCATCCTAGCTTCATTTAATTGGATAAAGGATGTATTCATCAAAAAATTATTTTAGCAGGTATCAATTTAACATCACCAGTACAGTTGGACTTAGAGAAATTCTCATTATAGGAATACAAAGAACATGTTAGGAGATGTTGCAAGAAGATCATTTTTGTGATGTTGAAGACTGGCTATCATAAATACAATCCTATAGTTCATTATCTAGGCTAGAAAATCATTCCCTTGATCAAATTGTGAATAAATATGGTCATTATCTCCATTCCTAGCCATTATTCAATTCCCAATTCACAAAACTCCAAAATATATGTTTTTAATGACTAAACTAAAACGAGCTTGAAGTCCATGGCTAAATTCAAAAAGGAAAATAACTTCACCTTCTTATCTCGTTATTGTGGTTTTTAGTTATTACTAACATTTGACAATGGGGTATAATATCTAAAATATAAATTCATCGGTTCATAACTGCAAATAATTATTTAGAGCGCAGCTTTTTATATTAGATATGCATATGGCATGTCATATATAAATGCTTGCCATGGTAGGAGTGTAGTTTTTGGCTATTAATTAGGGAGAAAATGATGGATGACTATCAATTTTGACAGAGCTTACTCTCAGAAAAATGATAAGGTAGGATATTGAGGAACTATCAAAGATCAAATGGGTGATTTTATTGAAGCTTTCATGTTGACTATTCAAAATGGGGACCCCTTATCAGCATAACTTTTTGCATACCCTATTCGTTTTAAAAGGGCATAGGATGTGGATCATAGAATAGTTTGCTCAAAAATGGTTTTTGGAATGCACTTAAGTTTATCAAGTATGGAAATAATGATCTTCATAGAAACTGGAATTCAATTCTTGAAAATCATGGAATGCTTGAGCATGATTGATTGGTTAATCTTCAACACATATATGATTTTTGTTTATTTATTGGGTAATGGGTCAAAAATGACCTTGTACTTGTGTCCATGGGGCATCTGGCACCTTGTACACTTTTTGGCACAAAATTGTCCATTAACTTTCAAATTCGGGTCAATAATGACTTTTTCACCAAACTAGTCCAACGGACGTTTCAAATTTGGGCCAATAATCACTCCTCCGTCAAACTAGCCCAACGGATGTTTCAAATTTGGGCCAATAATGGCTCCTAGGTCAAACTGGCCCAATTTCCATTACCTTTTATGGGTAGGTTGTTGGAACTCTGCATTTTGATGATAACCAAACATGACTTAGGCAATAGGATCATAGGAACTTAACTTAGAAAAATACTTTGAAAAACTGTTTTCCTGAAATATAACTTAAGCAATCGATTGGGAGAATAGGCAATCGATTGAAGAATTTATACCGCAATCGATGGCATATCGATTGCATATCGAGTGCAGGCTATCAATTAATAGAAAGCTAAGCAATCGATTGATGCAAAGAATTACACTAAGTAATCAGAACTCAATCAATCGATTGATTAGAATGGCAATCGAGTGAGATAGCAATCTATGAGCAATCGAATGGCAATCGATTGAAGCTTAACTTGAAACAATGATATATGCAATCGATTGGAGCTTGATCAATTGATTGACAAGAGGCAATCGATTGGGAAATCATGCAATCGATTGACAATCTCAGTTTTATTTGATAGCTAACACTTCAATCTAGTGATGCAAGTGAAAAACTGAAGCAATTTGAAGGCAATCGACTGACGACCAGAAACAGCAATCGATTGACAATCAAGAAAATTCAAATTTGTTTCTCTTCTCATATATAACCATCTTTATATTACGAAATGTACTTGTTGCTATTTTGGGCAGTTATCGTTAGACATAGAAAAGTTTCCGTTACTCTCAGCAACACACAATCTGGTACAACGCTGAAGAAAAAGAACGAGGAAACGTGTAGAAGTTATGGAGCATTAATTACAACTCAAAAACCTTCATCAATCTCCAGATCTCTATCTCTCTCTTAAAGCCTGCTCCATAGAAAGACGAGAAAATATTCAACGGGCAGAAATTCTAAAGATTAACCAATCAATACTATCTGAGTCTTCTCTTTTGTTCTTCATTTGTAATACTATCAGCTCAAGTGTGTGAGCAATCTTTGTATTATCTGATATACTACTTTACTGAGTTATTTCCTTGGGATAGATGGATCCTGGTGGAAGGGTTGTACACTCAAGAGCCTGATTTGAATCTTGAAGATTTAGTAGAACCCAACTGTGAGTTGGAGAACTGGACGTAGGCCAAGTGGTTGGGCTGAATCAGTATAAACCTTGGTTTGTTCTGTCTAAATTTTCAAAAGGGCACAATTCACCCCCCTCTTGTGCATTCCTATCAATTACATTTGGTATCAGAGCCAGGTTTTCTCAGAACTATCTGATCCAATGATCAAGAGAAGTAAAGATCCATCATGGCAGGATATGAAAATCTTCTCCCAGAAGGAAGCTCAATCAACAGACCTCTAGGCTTCAATGGAGAACATTACACCTTCAGGAAGATGAAAATGAGAACATTCATCAAGGCAAGTGGGTACATGCTCTGGAAGATTATAGAGGAAGGAGACATTGTACCAAAGAAAACAAAAAATGGAGTTCAGATTCCAAAACTTCCTTCAGAATTCACAAATGACGACAAGGATGACATGGAGCTGAATTGCAAAGCAATTTTGGTAATTCAGAGTGCACTCAGCTAAAAAGAGTACTTCAGAGTGTGCCATCTTGAAACCACTAAAGAAATATGGGATGCTCTAGAAGTTGCTCATGAAGGAACTTCAGGAGTTAAAGTAAGAAGTTCTAAGCAACTTGTTGCAGAATTCTACCTCTTCAAGATGGAAGAAGGAGAGCCTATCAGAGAACTATAAATCAGATTCACACATCGGATAAATAATCTTACTGTTCTTGGAAAGAGAATCTCTGAGGCTGAACAGGTCTCCAAAGTTCTGAAGATCCTCACCCCAGAATGGCAAATGAACGCTACTGCCATTCAAGAAATGAGAGGAGAGTCCATGAGATCCATCACTGCTCTATTTGGGAGTCTGGCTGAGTATGAAACAACTATAAGAACTCAAAGAGAGCTGTATGGAGATAAAAAGAAGAAAAATTTAGCCCTCTCAACTCCCATAAAGGAAGATGAGGATGAGGAAGATGAAGAGGAACTAGATGACGATGAGATGGCCTTTATGGTCAAAAAATTCAAGAAGTTCTTCAGGAATGGAAGAAGATTCCAGAGAGGTGGCTCCAGCAGAACTAGGAAGGATCCTCAGAAAAATGCTCCTGTGTGTTATGAATGTAAGAAGCCTGGACACTTCAAATCAGAATGTCTAAGTCTTCAGATATTCAAGGAAAAGGAGAAAAAGAAGGAAAGATTTCAGGGCAAGAAGAAAGCCTATGTCTCATCCATATGGGGAGATAGTTCAGATGAGGAAGCTAGCGATGCTGAGGAAGTAGCCAATCTCTGCCTGGTAGCTCAGGAAGAATCTGATAGTGAGGTATACCATTCTGACTCATCATTTCAAGAACTTTAAGATGCATATAATGATTTACATATAGAATTTGTAAAATTAGTGAAAGAAGTAACTGTTTTGAGAAAGAAAAACAAAGTTCTTGAAAAGAAAATTGAGGAACCAGATTGCCTAAAGTGTAAACAACTTCCAACAAAAGAAATTCTTCAAAAGAATGAAAATCATACTTGCAAAAATTGTGAAACACTTCTGAAGGAAAATGACAAGATTCCTGGGATTTTAAAAAAATTTACTAAGAGCACTGAGGCTCTAGATACTATGTTAATGAATCAAAGAGCCTATAGAAATAAAACCAGTTTAGGTTATACTTCAACGTCCAAATCTTTCACTGAAAAGAAACCTGTAGAAAAAACCTTACTTGAAATTTTTCAGAAAGGCTTCAAACTACTCATTACTATTTAGTTTCTGCAATTTCTGCAACAGAAAGGGGTACACTGAATCAATGTGTTACCCCAAGAAACATGGTGTGTCTAGACACTACAAATGGATCCCCAAAGGGACACTTATGCCTAAAGTTCATCTGAACCAAAGGCAGCAAACTAATCCCAAATGACCCAAGAAAATTTGGGTACCTAAATCTGTTTAGTGTGCGCAGGTTTGTCTTAAGGCATCCAACAACGACAACAAGTGGTATATAGATAGTGGAAGCTCAAGACACATGACTGGAGACAAAGAAAAGTTTGATAACCTAATCATGAAGGATGGAGCCAAAGTCAGTTTTGGTGGAAACCAGTCAGGTAAAATTGCTGGAGTTGGAGAAATTGGGGCAGTCAAAGATATCTATTTAGTGGAAGGTCTCTGCCACAACCTACTAAGTGTCAGTCAGAGCACTGACAAAGGTAACTGGGTAATTTTTGACTCAAATGAATGTCTTATAGTAGATAAGAAAGATCTAACCATAGATAAAGCCAATCTTAATTGTCGTTTGAAGGCTAATAGAAATGGAAACTTATATACTATTGATTTAAGCCAACAATCTCTGAAAAATGCTTCATAAGTAACTCCAGTAATTGCTGGCTGTGGCATAGAAGATTAGCTCATGTGAACATGACACAATTAGATAAGCTAGTCAAAAGGGATCTTGTAATTGGCATACCTCAAATGAAAGTGAAAACTGATTTATTGTGTGAAGCATGCCAAAAGGGGAAACAAACAAAGTCCTCTTTTAAACCTAAGAAGGAAGTCTCTACTACAAGACCTCTGGAACAATCCACATGGATTTAGTTGATCCAGCAAGAGTGAAAAGCCTAGGAGGAAGTCTGTACACTCTTGTTATTGTGGATGACTATTCTAGGTTCACTTGGACCATGTTTCTTTCTTCTAAGCATGATACTTTTGATGCCTTCCTTTTGTTTGCTAAGAAAGTGCAGAATGAAAGAGGACAGAAGATCAGCTCAATTAGGACAGATCATGGAGGAAGTTTGAAAACCAAGATTTCCTGGAGCTGTGTGAAGAGAATGGAATAAATCACAACTTCTCAACTCCCAGAACACCACAACAAACTGGAGTAGTTGAAAGAAAGAACAGAGTGCTCACTGAAATGGCCAGAACCATGCTCAATGAAAAGGAAATATCACAAGTTTTCTGAGTAGATGCTATAAGTACAGCCTGCTACATATCCAATAGAGCCTACATACGAAAAGGCATGGATAAGACTCCATATGAGCTCTACAAAGGAAGAAAGCCAAATGTAAGTCATCTCAAAGTTTTTGGTTTTAAATGCTTCATCCACAACAATGGAAAGGTACATTTAGGTAAATTCGACCCTAAAGCTGACTGTGGAATTTTTATTGGTTATTCTAGTAGAAGTAAAGCTTATAGAGTATTTAACAAAAGAACATCCACTATTGAACAGTCATTACATGTAGTATTTGATGCAACTGACTCTGAACTAAAGCCATTAGTAGAAGAAGAATCTGATTTTTCAACCAAAGCTAAAGCCCCTACAAAATAAATTCCACCAGCAGAAGAACAAGTGGAAGAGAATGATTCTCATGATGAGCCAGCTGACCCTTCTGCCTGGAGACATCATAAGGATCATCCTCCTGAACAAATAATTAGGGATGTTAGTAGAGGTGTCAAAACCAGAGGTCAGATTCAAAATGAAATGCAATTTTCAGCATTTATCTCTGAAATTGAACCTTCTTGCATTGAAGAAGCACTAACAGACTGTGACTGGATAGTAGCTATGCAAGAAGAGCTCAATCAATTTGAAAGAAATCAAGTTTGGGACTTGGTTCCAAGACCTTCAAACTATCCTATCATTGGAACCAAGTGGGTTTTCATAAATAAACTTGATGAATCTGGAGTTGTAGTCAGAAACAAGGCTAGACTTGTTGCTAAAGGGTATAATCAAGAAGAATGCATAGATTATGAGGAGACTTTTGCCCCAGTTGCAAGACTGGAAGCAATAAGGCTCTTGCTCGCTTTTGCATCCTTAAAAAATTTCAAATTATATCAAATGGATGTAAAGAGTGCCTTTCTTAATGGTTATATCATGGAAGAAATCTATGTTGAACAGCCTTCTGGTTTTGAAGACTTCTCTAAGCCTGATCACATTTTCAAACTTAGAAAGGCCTTATACGGTCTTAAATAGGCTCCAAGGGCCTGGTATGAAAGATTAAGTAATTTCCTGATAGAAAAATGCTTTATAAGAGGAAAGGTTGACACCACCTTATTTATACTTCATAAAAATAAAGGCATGCTTATAGTCCAAATCTATGTAGATGATATTATTTTTGGTGCTACTAATGAATCTCTATGTGAAGAATTTTCTAAGACTATGCAGGGAGAATTTGAGATGTCCATGATGGGAGAACTGAACTTCTTTCTAGGTCTTCAAATTAAGCAGAGAAAAGATGGGATATTCATCTCTCAAATCAAATATGTGAAGGAAATCCTGAAGAAGTTTGGAATGGATCTATCCAAAGAAGAAGAGACTCCCATGAGCTCCACGGCATTGCTAGATGCTGATGTAGAAGGGAAGGACTTTAATCAGTCCACATACAGAGGATTGATTGGTTCCCTCTTATACTTAACTACAAGCAGACCAGATATTCAGTTTAGTGTGGGAATATGCGCCAGATATCAGGCCAATCCTAAGGAATCCCATCACAAATATGTTAAAAGAATTTTGAGATATCTGGTTGGAACTCAGGAATTGGGATTGTGGTATCCAAAGGGAACCCAGGAGTATCTCTTGGCCTACTCAGACTCAGACCATGCTGGCTACAAGACTGACAGAAAAAGCACCAGTGGCCAGTGTGAGTTTCTTGGAGGATCCTTAGTCTCTTGGGCGAGCAAGAAACAGACATGTGTTTCCCTCTCATCTATAGAAGCTGAAAATATTGCTGTTGCAAGCTGTTGTGCTCAAGTGTTGTGGCTCAAGCATCAATTGAAAGATTTGGGGATGGAGTTTCCAGAAGTTCCAATTCTTTGTGACAACACAAGCACAATTAGTTTGGCCAAGAATCCGATGCATCACACAAGAACCAAGCACATTGATGTCAGACACCACTTCATCAGAGATCATGTGCAGAAGAAGGATGTCAAAGTAGAATTCATCTCCACACACTTGCAACTAGCAGATATCTTCACCAAACCCCTAGCAACAGAATAGTTCATGTTTATCATAAGAGAATTGGGAATGGTAAATCCCAATGAACTATAAGAGATGTATCACTTCCTTAGGTCTTGTGATTTTATTTGCTCTCAGTTGGATTTTGATGATAAAATACTGACTTAGGCATCGGAGGGTCTTAAAATTATCTTTGCAGGTACTGTCGCAGAAAATGGCATTGCAATCGATTACAACTTCTTTGCCATCGATTGCATCCTATGTCTCTCAATCGATGGGACTTCGATTGTATATCAATTGACAGTTGCGTAGTGAAAAGCTTCTGGTAAAAAGTTAAAGGGGTCAATCGATTAATAACAGCTCAATCGATTGGACAGGCCCAATCGATCGCAACATGAGCCAATCGATTGCAAAGATCCACAGTCTAAGGCTTAGGAAGGGGCAATCGATAGTTAATTGATTGCTTAGCGTGGGATTCATTCGAGCACAGCTCAATTCAATCGATTTCTAGGACACCAATCGATTGCAAAGCCTTGCCATCAGTAGCAAAACAACTCTCACAATCCATTGCAATCATCCTCAATCAATTGCAACCCCAACTGTAACATCACTGTGGTAACTTTTCTCTCTCCAAAAATTTACATAAATGTTTTTTTTTCTTTTTCGTTGCATCACTTTGCATTTACTATTCATCATCACCCTCACCAAAACAGAACCCTAAGCAACCCTTCACTCTCTCATCCAAATCTCTCAAACTCTTGCCCTAACCTTCCTGATACGAACAAAATTCATATTTTCCTTCTGCAAAAGCCACAATGCCTCCCAAGATGGTCCTACCTAGCTCGCAATTAGCCAAATCCTCTTCCCAGGGCAAGTCTTCCTCCAAAAAACAGGTTACTTTCGCTTATTCTATCAACACTTCTCAGCAACGTTCTGATAAGAGGAAAGTGCAATCCAAATCATCTCCTTCTTTATCTGACAAGAAGAAGGGTCAATCCAAGGCCAGAACTCTTGAAGAAGCAGTGATTCCTCCAGCAGATTTTGTGACAGAAGGGAATCTACGTGTTGGTGATGTTTTCAAACAAAGGGGCATCAACAAAAGGACCTGTTGTTTCGACATCGATCATCTTCAGCAATTGGGAGTAGACCTATCTCCCTGGTTATCTGATTACAAGGAGTTTCTGAAGATAAGTCTCCCTTACAGTGAGCAAGTGGTGAGAAGTTTCTACACTTCAATGGAGATCAACAGCACCCGCACTACCAAGAATGAGGTGGTTGACATTGAAATCACCTCCACAGTCAGGGGCAAGTCCTTCTCTTTCAACTGGAGGACATTAAATGAATGGTTCAAGATCACAAACCCTCTATGTAACCAATGGCAGAAGAAAAAAAAGTACTTAGACCATGAGCTTCTGAGCATCTATCAACCTTCTGGAGAGGCTAGAGACCCTCATAGTGTAAAGCCAGTTGACATGACCCCCTACAGCAGATTCATTCATTATGCCTACTCTCGCTGCATGGTCAACAAGGCAGGAAATCTGAGTCAGCTGAATAAAGTTGACAACCCTGTCCTACCTGCTTTAATCAAGGGGGAGTCTCTCAATCTGGGGAAGATACTTATAGAGGAATTCATGACCTTCAAAAGTTCCTCAAGTACCAAGACACCTCTGCCATTTCCTCAACTGATATCATTCATTCTCCAAAAGACTGATATCTGGTACCTGGAGGAGAATGATGTGCATGAGGTTCCCCTTTTTACTCCAGCACCCACTTGAAGAAAATGAAGATTGATTTACCTGGTGTTGCTGCTCAAGTTACCTTTGTTCCACCTCCAGCAGCCACAGAACCTCAGGCTCCCTCTGCATCCAAGTCATCCAAGGGCAAAAGTCCTCAGGCAGAAGCTCCAAGAGTAGTTCAGGATGACGCCCAGTCCTCAGCGCCTACAACTCAAGCTCCATCCATGTTTGGATCAGCCATGAGGACTATAATATCATATGAGGTGATCAACTAGATAGCTGCCAAGGTGACAACCAATTTGCAAGGAATGATTCCTCAACTGGTTGAGCAAAGCAACACCAACTTGATCGATGAGGTATCTCTCTAGATTCAGGGTATGGAGGATAGGCTGCTGAAGAGACTTGTGGAAGGACTCAACACATCTCTGATTCCCTCAGTTGACAGCTGTGGCAAATTTGTATATGAGGGCTATCAGATTGTGGTGGACATGGTTGATCACTTGGGAGCCAGAGTGAGCAACATTGAGAAAATGCTGGGGTACCCTAGTGAAAGGGAAGCTGCTGGTGCCCAATTCATGGCATCTCAACAAGGTGATGAAGCAGGCCCATCTAGAAAACCTGGTGCACCCACTTCACCTGATTCTTCTCCTCATCACTCTCCCATCAACCAAGACACTCCACCTATCCCAGAAAGCCAAACACAGGCCCCACAAGATCCCTCTCATCACCACTCACCCATCCACCACTCTCCTATCCCACAGACTTCTCCACCTCATCCCCTTTCTCAAACTCAACCTACACCTCCACCTTCACCTGTCCCCCATTTCTCCCCACAGAATACATTACCTCTATCTCTTTCCCTCCCCACAGAAACACCACCTGTTCTCTCTCAGCCATCCTCTCAGCCTCCTCCTGATCCTACAATCCATACCCCTAGATACACTCAACATCCTTCTCATACCTTTGCCAGGAGAAAACCCAAAGCTCCCATCACCTCTCCTAACCTTCCCTCCCCTCCTTCTCCTACAAATACCTCCTGTTCTCCCTCCTCAGAGCCCTCTCCCTCCATTCAGTGAACTCTCTTTGCTGATGACAAAAAGGGGGAGATAGAAGTAGAAGACAAAGAGACAGAAGTGGAAGAAAAAGAAGCAGAAAAAGGGCAATTCGAGTCCATCCAATCTGAGGCCACCTTGAGTCAAATTTTGCTAGAGATTCATCAGCTAGCAGAAGGTCTCATGGAGGAACAAATCGAGATGGAGGACCTGACTCATGAGGAACCTGCTTCTACCAAAGTGCCTCCCTCAAATCCAACCCTAGTTCTAGAAATGGACGTTGTTGACAAAGAAGAAGACTTGTCTCTGGCTATGGTCCAATATTAGGAATCTCAGCCAGTAACAGTTGACATAATCCCTCATCTTCATCAATAGGCAGATGAACTTCATCAACAGGTGCAAGAATTCTCTGAGCATCTGTCAAAATATCAGCAAGAAAGGGAAGCCAGGGATATGGCAAGAACAGAGGTTGAAAAATCTGAGCTACCTCCTCAAGCTCTAATAACCAGTTGGAGTGTCAGGAGAAAGATCTCGTTCAGAGGCAAGCCTACTGTAAAGGATCAAATTCAGACCACTTCTCAGTTCATAGAGTCTGGAGAAGAAGAAGAGAGCCAGGAGGTTCAGTCTGCACCTAAGGCCAAAAGAATTAAGAAGACTGCTGCTAATCCACCTCCAAGGGCCTCAACCAAAAGGGGGACCAGAGCTTCAAAGGGCATAGTGATTGAAGAGCCCAAACCTGCTCCAAAGAGGAAGGCTGCACCTAAGGCGAAAGAAATTTCTGTCACGCCTCCTCCAGAGAAGAAGCAAAAGCCAACTCCTCCTCCTAAGTTGACAAAAGAAGAAAAGAAGGCTGTTGCAGAGGCCTTGAGAAAAGAGAAGAAGGATGCTGCTAAGGCTAAGAAGGCTGCTGCTGAGGAAAAGAAAAAGTCAGAGAAAGGGGTTGTAGAAAGAAGAAAGAAATTGAAAAAGGAAATTGCTCAAGGGAAGAAAGCATGGGTATATAAAAGGAGGTTTCACAAGTCTAAGGCTGCCTCAAAGTCTAAAGCTGCCTCAAAAGATGTATCACTTGCCGAACCCTCTAAGACCTATAAGCAAGACAAATCTGAGAAAGTCAAATCTGAGCTAGACAATTTTGAGCAAGACAAATTCTTCTACTCTGACTCTTCTATCTCTGATGGACCTGATGAAGAATACAACACCTTAGCCTCTAGTGCCAAATTCAACAATGAAAGACCCTTAGTTTTTAGGAACCACTCTGCATACATTTCATATTTAGTTAATTCCTGACAATTTTTTATCCTGAAAAATGTGAATATTTTGCAAGTCAATACGATTCATATTTTTGTCTTAATTTATGCTCTGCACATGTTCTAATTTATATATAGTGTTTACTTATGCTCTAAACATGCTTTATCTTATATATGTTGTTACTTATGTTTTGTCATCATCAAAAAGGGGGAGAATGTTGGAACTCTGCATTTTAATGATAACCAAACATGACTTAGGAAATAGGATCATAGGAACTTAACTTAGAAAAATGCTTTGAAAAACTGTTTTCCTGAAATCCAAGTTAAGCAATCGATTGGGAGAACAGACAATCGATTGAATAATTTATACCGCAATTGATGGCATATCGATTGCATATCGAGTGCAGGCTATCAATTAATAGAAAGCTAAGCAATCGATTGACGCACAAAATTACACTAAGTAATTAGAATTCAATCAATCAATTGATTAGAATGGCAATCGAGTGAGATAGCAATCTATGAGATATCGGATGGCAATCGATTGAAGCTTACCTTGAAACAATGATATATGCAATTGATTGGAGCTTGATCAATCGATTGACAAGAGGAAATCGATTGAAAATCTCAGTTTTATTTGATAGCTAACACTTCAATCGAGTGATGCGGGTGAAAAACTGAAGCAATTTGAAGGCAATCGATTGACGACCAGAAATAGCAATCTATTGACACACCTTGCAATCGATTGACAATCAAGAAAATTCAAATTTGTTTCTCTTCTCATATCTAACAATCTTTATATTGTAAAATGTACTTGTTGCTATTTTGGGCAGTTATCGTTAGACACAGAAAAGTTGCCGTTACTCTCAGCAACACACAATCTGGTACAACATTGAAGAAAAAGAACGAGGAAACGTGTAGAAGTTATGGAGCATTAATTACAACTCAGAAACCTTCATCAATCTCCAGATCTCTATCTCTCTCTTGAAGCCTGCTGCACAGAAAGCCAAGAAAATATTCAACGGGAAGAAATTCTAAAGAGACTATAAAAGTAGTTAATGATGACATTGGTGGGTAGAGAACTTAAGTGATATCCAACTAACATCTCCTACTGCAATAAATACTATCTGAGTCTTCTCTTTTATTCTTCATTTGTAATACTATCAGCTCAAGTGTGTGAGCAATCTTTGTATTATCTGATATACTACTTTACTGAGTTATTTCCTTGGGATAGAGGGATCCCGGTGGAATGGTTGTACACTTACAAGTTGTAAGGGAGAGTGATTTGTAAGGGAAGTTCTTACTGAGAGAGATCACTTGTAAAGGCACTCAAGAGCCTGATTTGAATCTTGAAGATTTAGTGGAACCCAACTGTGAGTTGGAGAACTGGACGTAGGCCAAGTGGTTGGGCTGAACCAGTATAAACCTTGGTTTGTTCTATCTAAATTTTCAAAAGGGCACAATTCACCCCACCCCCCTCTTGTGCATTCCTGTCAATTACATAGGTCCCACACCGGAATTTCACAGGAATTTAAATTTTGTTGGGCCAGTTTGACATAGGAGTTACTATTGACCCAAATTTGAAACATCCGTTTGGCTAGTTTGACGGAGGAGTCATTACTGGCCCAAATTTGAAAGTTAATGGACAATTTTGAGCCAAAACAAGGCACAAGGTGCTAGATGCGCCTTGGACATAAGTAGAGGGTCATTTTTTTTACCTTTCACCCTTATTTATTTCTTATAATTTAGAGAAGTTTTACCCTTTCATATTTATTGGAAAAACACAAGAACATGTTTTAAAAAGATATTTAGCACAAATCTTGTCCAATAGTAGTAGTACTAGTGATTTTAAGTTGATGCTTATTAAAAGGGTTAAGATGTAAAAATAGATATGTGATATTTTTTAAAGTGCGTCCAACACCAAACACGTTTTTTGGGTCTAAAGTAACTATGAACTTCCAAAATAGGTGTAAAAGTCACATGGGCCATTAAATAAAGATGGTAACAGCCCTCTACCCATTGTCCCTTTGCCGATCTTTGCCTTATGTGCAGCTATGGAAGTCACATTGTCCCTTACCTTCATGATAAGTCCCTATGTTACGTTGGTAGGCAAACACATATTGTTTTTGTTGAATTCACACCTCCCTCTTTGAACTTTCCTCTCGTCTCTATAAAACCTTCCTCAATGGTCTTCCTTTAACCCTCAAATAATTGTTTCCCTTAGAGGATCGCAATTCTCTAAATTTTGTTACCACTGATGAAGACCTCGATAACAAGATCGATGAGCACAAAGTTCAAATTTGTCACTGGAACCCTCAAGAATCCGCCTCTCTTGTTCCTGGAAAAACCTTCTTCAACCCAATTTGATTCCCGTAATTGATAACTTAGTGATTAATGATGAGGTCTTCAAATTCTGGATCCATTAATTTATAGGTAGGTTTTGATGATGAGGTTGGTTTTGACAATGTGGATGAGGGTTGAAAGATGTATATATATAGGTTGTGGATTATGGATCTTTTAGGAATGTAAGAGTGTGTGAAGCAGCAGGTAGGTGATGAAGCTTATTGCTTTACCAGACCCCTACATGCCATGTCTTCAAAATCAAAGGAGAACCAAATCACAGATGGACATCAATTGAAAAAAAAGTAACAGTAGCCATCTCAAGTTAACGGCCCATGTGACTTTTGCACCTATTTTGAAAGTTCATAGTTACTTTCGCTCCAAAAAAAGCATTTGGTGTTGATCGTACTTTCGATGATATCACATGTGTATTTTTGTACCTTAACCCTTATTAATATTCTATTTTATATATTTTAAAATATTGACTAATAAATTGTTGGCACACTATCAAATCAAGATAAATGATCAAAACTAAAACTATATACATACGTACTCAAGAGATGTTTTGGTATTTTAACAACGTTAAAAATTCCTAATGAGACCTCTTAGCTTCATTAGGAATTTGTTGAAATTATAGTGCTAATTTTAAATTTTAGTATTTTTGCTACATTAAATTGGGATTCTCCCTATTTATTATTTGAAAGGTTGTCCCTGTAGGAAGAGGATATTCTCCTTTTCTTCTTAAAAACTTATCCCTATCCTTAGAATTTTTATTGCAATTATAAACCATGTAGATTGGCTTTTATGAGTTTAAACCTAATTATATATTCTTAGATTAATAATATTTAACAAAATATTAAATCTAAACCTTTCATTTTTTCTAATCTAATGGTGGATAAGAGATTCTAAGAAAAAAAACTAGACCTATTTTTGGGTACCTCCTTTTTTGTATTAAAGACAATTATCATTAAAACAAAAGCAGTTCACAACTTAACAACAATCAAATGAAAGAAAAACAATGGGAGACAAGATTAAAATGAGAGTTCATGAAATTTGAGAGATGTTGTCCATTTGTGGAGGTGATGATTATTTTGCTAAAAGAGTGAAGGATCTTATATATGTCAATGCAAACAATGTCTCCTTGAGATGAGGATGGATTAAGAAGAGCTATCTTAGGAGCTGAGGAAATTCAAGCAAGGGACTGATAAGGTGGTTCAGTGTCACAAGATATGATCCATTAAAGTAAGCCCTTAGACATCTCAGATGGAAAGAAGAAACTTGATATTTAATATTTTTTCCAATAGAAAGATTGTATCAGTTCTGTATCTGAGAAAATGTGTATTTGACATATCTAACCTGATCTTGTCCTATACTTGTGAGAAAGAACATACCAATTATGAGATCTGATGAAATCTTTGAGATTTGGAAGATTTGATATTCCCTGAAAACATTAGACTATACCTTGAGACTGTTTGCAAGGAGCAAAAGCTACTAAATTAAATGAGATAGCATGAGTGATTTGATATAAAATGAACTTTGGAAAAACTTTGGCTCCCTTATGAATAATGCTATTTCATAGCCACCTAACAGAATTTAGTAAGATGATGATTTTCTTGATTTCTTGAACAAGCCCATCCAAATGAAGTTGGAGAAAAGAATAGTAGAGCCATTCTTTAAAGGAATTAAAGCAATTCCAATAAGCTCTAATGGAAAGAGATTCCCATCAAATAGTTGCTCAATCGTTTCTTTTGTACACTACTGCATAAATAATCTATTGCAGCGCACCAATAGCAGCGCTTAAAACTATAAGCGCCGTTGTTCTGTTGGAAATGACTTATAGCGGCGCTTAGGAGCATAAGCGCCACTATAGGGTTTATGTTTTTAGTTTTTTTTAGATGTCTATAACCTATCCCGGCGCTTAGGAGCATAAGCGCCGGGATAGGCTGCCCTTTTTTAAAAATTTATATTGCCTAACCCGGCGCTTATATTTCTAAGCGCCGGGTTAGGCCTCCAAAAATACTATTCATTTCCCTCTCCCATGCCCTCTTTTGAAATTTTTTGTTTTCCCTCAAAACCCTAGGGCCCTATTTGGTACATGGCATTGAATTTTGATGGATTGGGATTGAGATTGGGATTGGGATTGGAATTATGTTTGGTATAAAGTAATATTTGGAGGGACAACTTAAATAGATTTTATTTTATAATTAGTCTTAAATCATTAAAAGACTATAATACCCCTAACAATTGTGTACTCCCTCCATCCCTTATTATAAGAGCCAAAGGGGTAAAATCACACATATTAAGAAAGTGGTTGAGAGAAATAAATATGTCTGAAATAATTTTGTTTCTCAAGTTTGCCCTTATTTATGTAAGAGAGAGAAATGTGATAATAGCGTTATAAATGAGTATGAAAGAGAATGTGAATAGAGAGAATAATGATGCGTAAAATGGGAAAAAACTCATTAAATGCTTTGACAAATTGTATTAGGCTCTTATAAAAAGGGACAAAACCATTTAAATTTTTTGCTCTTATATATAGCGACGGAGGGAGTATATGATAATTATAATGCAAAACATATGATAAAACCAATTGATGTGCTATTGATAATATATAGATATTGCTTCATTCAATTGATGTGTTCCCTTTCAATCGATTAAATCTAAAATCCCAGAACATCTCTCGCACTGCGTCACATGAAAGCATCAACAAATGCAAGCATGCATGAGGGGAATCATACGACAATAATTCATGACAAAATAAAGCTTCCTTAAAGGAATCAACCAAAGAAAATATTATATATATGTATATCTTAGCACCCAAGATTTCGTTGTTTTTCCTTGGATTTGGGGGGATGAGAGTGACCAAGAGGGTTGTGATGGTTTGCAGCACTAGAGATTGATGATCACTTTTAACCTATCGTAAAAATTAAGAGGGGTAATTCTGTCCAACTTTCACTACTACAAAATACCATTTTCATGTCACCAATTAACGTCACTTAATTGTAAACCTGACATGAAAAAAAAGCGGTGGCATTTTTGTAATTAAGTTGGAGGCGGAGGGAGAAACAACGTCACATAATTTGTCAATATGTGACTTTGAAAGAAACAACGTCACACATAATTTTGGTGTGACGTGGTTTCTCAAGAAACAACGTCACACTTTCTTAAAGTGTGACATTTTTTCTTGAGAAACCATGTCACACTTACTTAAGTGTGACGTGGTTTCTTTTCAAATTGGTGTTTTTGGCACTCAGAATGAAAAAATATCGCGCGGCCAGAAATTTGAAAAGAAACCACGTCACACTTAAGTAAGTGTGACATGGTAAGTGTGACGTGGTTTCTTTTCAAATTGGTGTTTTTGGCACTCAGAATGAAAAAATATCGCGCGGCCAGAAATTTGAAAAGAAACCACGTCACACTTAAGTAAGTGTGACATGGTTTCTCAAGAAACAATGTCACACTTTCTTAAAGTGTGACATTGTTTCTTGAGAAACCATGTCACACTTACTTAAGTGTGACGTGGTTTCTTTTCAAATTTCTATTTTTCATTCTAAGCGCCAAAAACACCCCTCAGCTCCCCCCATTAAACCCAGCTCCCTCCTTCCTCACAGCTCCCTCCTCCTCCCCCAGCATTCATAACACCCACAATCTCACACCCCCCAAAGTCCCCCCCGGCGAAGAACCCCGCCCCAAAACCCCTTACCCCCCGGGAACCCCACCCGTCCCTCTCATACAAATACAAAGTCCTCACCTTTCAAGCTTTCTTAGGGTTCCTCTGTTCTTCTTCTTCTTGCCAAAACCTCAGGGCTTACAATTCATACATTTCCAATCTTATGGCGAAAACTAGACCAGGCAGAAAGGACTTGGACTCTTATACCATCAAGTGTACATCCAAAGTCATCAGAGGTATAAATCGCTATCCATTTCTTCTCATGAAAAAAAATACTCAGTTCTGTTTCTCTGTTAAAAATCATTCCTTTATGTGATTTTCTGAGTTTCGATTTCCAAAGATGTGATTTTTATGCTTTTGTTGTTGGTGGAATTATGGCGTTTTGGAGAATTGGATTCCAATAACAAATGGGTTTCTGTTTATTTGGTTTTACATATTGAAGGTATTGCAAATACGAGATGCCTTATAACCCGGACGACCTCCTAGTGCAATGTGAAGGGTGCAAAGATTGGTAAAATCATTGTATTCTGCTTCACTTTGCTCACTATGAAATTCTTATATAATGTATATATATCTGTTGATCTGCATTTGTAGAGTTTCTGTTTCTGTGTATAATGTATATGGAGAAAAGCAAAAGCAAAAATATGGGATATTTTTTTAAAAAAAAGAAACCATGTCACACATTGATAATGTGTGACATGGTTTCTTAGTCGAGAGAAACAACGTCAAACATTACATAATTTGTGACGTTGTTTCTCAGAAACATTTAAAAAAATTATTCTTCTTCATACTTATCCACGTCACACACTGTTTAAATTGTGATGTTGAAACTCTGACTTTCCACGTCACATATTTTTGTGACGTGAAAAGTCCAGTTTTCCACGTCACTTGATTCAATGTCCCCTGGAAAAGTGACGTGGAAACCCCAAAATTTGTGACGTGGAAACCCTGTTTTGCAGTAGTGTTTTATTATAATAAGGGATAGTTTTGTCTTAACATTTTTAGTCCCCGGATAGTTTTTGCAGTACTTGGGTGTAGGTGGGTTTGCAACAATCCCACCTAGGAGGTACTCCCAATCCCTACTTATTCTCACTCCCTCCTACCAAACGTTACAAAATGGCCAATCCCTATACCAACCTTTCAGTACCACGTACCAAACAGGCCCTAGGTTTTCTTCCTCTCTCCCTCCCGACGTACCCCTCTTCTTCGTGACCATCGCATCCCTCTTCCTTCTGATCCAACTCTAGCCTTCGTCCTAAACCAGCACCATCTTCTCCAACCAGCTTCATCGGCACCATCGTTGGCATCATCTCTAGCCCAAACCACCACCATCGACTTCTTCTCTCGTCAGCAACCACCACATCGGCTTACGGAAGAATGGAGCCAAGTTTTGGGAAGTCGTTTACATAGAGCATGGAACTGCAATACAAGCCCTCTTGAAATGGGTATAATCATAATCTAACAAACTAGGGTTTCCTTCCACATATTTCATCTACAGATATAGTGAAGAAGCATTAAAGCCCTAAGCACACATTACGGCTCTCACATTCATCTTCAGAGAGTGAGTTTGTGAATCTTGAACGAAAGAAAGCTTCTCTCAAGAACCAACCATGGCTGCCATCACTACAACCGCCTCATATGCCACCGTCACTCCTCCGCGCCAGTTCTCTCAGAAGGAGGAAGATATCCAGTTGATGTTGGTCGTTGAAGTCCACCTCAGAACCAAAAACTGTAACTTCCAAATGGAACGTTATATATTCAAGCGCCAAAACGATGGTTCGTTCTCGAAATTACAGATATCTTTTTTGTTTACACTGAAAAAAGTTTGATTACAGATATCTTTTTTTTCCTTGTTTCCTGAACGATTTCTTTCTTTCTTCTATTGTTTTCCCCTCATTTTGCTCTGTGTGTGAGTTATGTTCTCACTTTGATGATGAAAGAAAGAAAGAAATAGTGAGTCATATAGTCACCTAGGGGTTGCTTATCCCGTAATGGTGTTATGATTTCCTTGGATTTCTGTGCATCATAATTTTGAAGTTTAAACTTATTCCATCTTAGAATTTCAAATTTAATGTAGAATTATGATGTAATTTTCTGTGGCAGGATGCTTGCTTTTGTCTGTTACTTTCTTGATTTTAATTATTTTGGCAATCAGGTATCTACATCATTAATCTTGGAAAAACCTGGGAACTGCAATACAAGCCCTGTTGAAGATTTATAGGAGGAAGATTATCAATATGATCTGCTTTCTGCAGCTTGATCTTAAGTTCCGCGCCTTTCTCTTCTTTTCATTTCAATTGATTTTGCTTTTTTTTGTAGTGTTTTGATTTCATGTTCTAGTGTTCCTTAAGTTTGAAGACTTGACTAGACAATTAGTGGACAAGGGATTACAAATGAAGAAATGGGAGGAAAGAAGTTCTCTCCCACATTGGTGCCTGCAACTCTGTAAATCTGAATTTGTTGTATGCATTTAATTGGTCTTTTAATATTAAAGGATTTTCATTTTTACTTTTTGATTCAGATAGGAATTGTTCTATACTGAAAGTTATTTATAGCCCCTTCAATTCTTCATAAGCTTTTGAGTAGGATCATGGTCAAGCTCTGTGTTCTGTGATATGTATCTTCCCAGAGTGCCAATTTGCAATATCAGTTCTTTCCCTTTACTCTGATCATTTGGTTGGTTTTTATCAAGTCCAATTGAATTCTTATACAAAGACTGTTACTTCTTTCTATGTTTGAAGTTTAACTCATGATTCATTAATACCCTTGAATTGTTTGAGTCTTTGATTTGATTTGATGACATATATTATGCCATTTTCCATGCAAATTGTTTGTTGATGCAGAAACCTTAGTCAGATGCCACAGAGTAGTAAACTTTTGGACAAGTTTTCTTACCTTACACTAAGTCTCTGTGACTGTGACTTATGTACTATTCTGTGGGGAGGGAGGGGGAAAGTATATGCTTGGTCCTAACACTGATTTTCCCTTCACACAATTTGCAGAGACTTGGATCCTTCTTCATGAAAGTGAAGATTGCTTTCTGGGCCGCTTGTTGCAACCTGCCTTTTAGATCAAGTAGTTATGGCTTTAATACCATATTTAATGTTTGTTATTTTTTCAGAGCTTATAGTTAGAAACCTAATAAACAATTGATGTGAAATGAAGTTAGAAACTTGACTCCATTGTTATGAAGTGAAATGGCAGACTATTATTTATTGTTTCGTATCGTGACTGTCAAACTTAGTACTATTTTCTGTGGGTGTGAAATACAGCCTTGCTTGGACCTGCCATTGCTTTCCTTCACACTATCTGAAGAAATTTTTGTTTCTTTCTTTTGCCTTTTTCAATGAAAGTGTTGATTGCTTTCTTACCAGAGTAGTGCTTATCCTTCTCAGATCTAAGGGGCCAAATTTAATGGCCTTGTTGGCTGTCTCTTTCACACTGCAAATCAAATTCCTTTTATTTTTTAGAACAACATTGAGAGATAAGAATTAAGAAGGGGTATGAAGAGTCAGCCCCTTTTTTGAGTCTCTGATACAAATGGCTATGATTGTGACAAAGGAAGACTATGAATGATATTTGTTGTTTCTGGTGTTCTGTGATTGTGACAATTCATGTTTGTGAAATAGAAAATAATCTTACTTGAACACTCTATAATTAAAGTTGAAGTTGGAGAGATAGTGATATATAAGGAATGAAATTACTTGTGAGGTTCACTTTTTCCTTATTATTTTTTTCTACAGGTTTTCGAACATTTGGTTTCAGTTTTGCAGGTGTTTTTGACTCCAACCCATTGTGTAATAGTGATGTAGTATGCCGCTGGTGGAGAGCTTTTTGATTGCATTTGCTCTGTTGGAAGACGAGGTTTCTTTCTTCTTCTTTTTTAGTAAATTATAAATAACCAAGAAAATGCAGTTCATAAGAGCAATTAGTTCGTCAGTCAAGACATGTAACAATTAGTTCTGAAAAGGTCTCTGAAAACTTGCAGTTTACCAATGCTGGTGGAATTTTATGTTCTATTTATTAATGGAAAATAAAATCCAACTAAAATTGTTAGGGTATTATTTAAGATGGCATACTATTATCAAATCATTTGAAAGTGCCGAGTCTAAATAATATATGTGTGCATCTGTGTATCTGTGTGAAAAGGTGGCATCTAATTCCAAAAAAAAAATAATACATTTTTATGTAGTCAAAGTAACAAAATTTGATTAATTATTAATTTGATCAATTTTTGGTCATTTTTAATATGATCTTCCTTGTTTGCAGCAAATCTGCATCGAGACTTGAAGCACCAAAGCTGTTATGTAATACAACACGTATTTCAATATGGAATTCATGTTTTGTCATGACAACATTTACAAGCTTCTTCCCTTGCTTATTTTGCTTTATGTTTTAGTCCAAGACCTGACACTAAATTCTGATTTCTTTTAAATTATATAATATGTTAATATTGCAACTGTTTTGACTTGAACTTTGCTTGTGTAATTGAAATTCCTTTTCCATGTAGGAAAAAAGGTTTGTTTGTGATTATATATTGTTGTGATATGAAAATTTGAAAGTTAGAGTCCATAAGTGACAGGAGTTGGGGTTTAAATTACAGATTCTACACCTATGAGGTGTGTGCTTGTGAAGGATCAACACAACGCCATTAGTTTGAAGGCAGTGATTTAATGCCCATGCTTGTTACTGGTCTTCATGCCATACATGGATCATAGAAGTGGGACTAATCTCATCCACAGTATTCTTTATAATTGTGGGTAAGTTCACTTGGCCTTTATTGCTTATGTCCTTTTACCTACACTCCCAGGCTTACTGTATGGTAGAATTTTAATTTTTTTCCTATTATTTCTCTAGTACAAAGTAACTCCTTTATAATTGTTTTTCCTATTACTGAGATGATTTTTTAAAAATTTTTTCCTATTAAAAGTAACTCCTTTTGTATTTTTAAATAAAACCCCCCTTTTCAATTTTTTAAAAAGATGTTAAGCCATCTAAGTCAGTTCTTTTGTGTAGTGTCTGCCCCTGAATTTCATACGAATGTTTTAATATCATTAAACTGGTTTGTGTTATTTTCTCATGAGATATAATGTCAATACATATGTAAGGCTGAAGTGTGACTTCTGCTCATTTGACTTTTTCATATACGTAGCCATGCACAAAAATATTTTCTAAACGTTCAGAAGAGTGGAGCAAATGAGCATCTACCTCCACCCAGGCCCAAAACAAAAGCTGCCCATCCATATCCTGAGGCTCGTGCTTCAGAAATACTGACAAAAGTTGTCCTTTTTATCCTTTTGGGTCTATTCAAGTACTACTATTGATGAGAAACTTGACTATCAATTTAGCAAGCCCAGATTTTGAGGATCATGTAAGTATTCAATTCCCTGATTTATTGAGTGTGTGTTGTGACGGGGATTTTCTTGAGACAAGTACTCTGCTTGTTGAGACAATTTTTTATAGGAACCAAGTGGCTTTTAATAATTTATTTTAGGAAGTTATTTTTGCTGTATGTTTTATTATGTGCCTTGTGTTAGTTAAATTATAGTTTGTTTACATGGATAGGATAAAGGTAAACAGTTTATGTGTTTGGCTATAAATATCATATATGTATTCTGTCAAATGGATGAATGAATGAATGAATGAAGTTATTATTGAGATATTTCTCTCTTCTCCTTCTATAGAACTAGATTCTGATTCTAGTCTCTCCGACTCTCCCTATCTTATCCCTTCTTTCCTCTAGGATTACAGATTCTAGAGTTCCTTTTCTCTACTTTCTCTTCTATCTCCTCCTATTTTCCTTATTTCTACTTCATAATTCCAGGTTCTAACGTTTTTCTTTAAAGAATTAGTAGTTATCTGATTTCATGCTTCAGCCCCACTCCTTTATTTCTCTCTAAAGTTGATGTTCCTCATTTTTTTTCAATTATCCATCTTCCATCTTTTGCTTTATGAGCTGGAGTTTTTATTTCCATAGGCTCTTAGATCAGATGCTTTTGGTCCGTTCTTACATGTTTATTCTCTTTGATCTTTGATTTTAATCTCTTGTCATTTTCATGCCATACTGTAATAAAATAAAAATATCACCTACATATAAGAACAATAATGTTGTGAGAATGTATAGCTTACATAGTTGTGTAGGTCTGTACAGTTTCAAAGCTCTACATTTTTTTCTGTCTTTGGACTAGTACAGAATCAATTATGTGTTGATTTTTTTACCAAACTTCAAACACCCTGTATGAGGCAAGTTCTGTAGTAATCTTAAATTGTTGTCATGAGTACAAACTTTTGTAACACGTGATTAATCATAAAAGAACCCAACATTACTGAAAATGTAATTTTGAATTGATGATAGTATTAAAAATTAAAAGTATTTTTTTAAAAAAAAAACCTATACATCGCAATAGGATAGGCAACATATAGTGGCACTTATACATGAAAAGCACCACTTTATGCCTTTGGTTTAATCTTTTTTTTTTAAATTAAATAGCCTATAACGGGTCTTTATAACAATAAGTGTCGCTTTAGGTTAAGCCTATAGCGACGCTTACATAAAAAGCGCTGCTATAAGCCTAACTATAGCATCGCTTATTAAGTCTCGATCAGGATATTGTCCGCTTTGGCGACATAGCTATACCCCTCACGGTTTTGTTCCTCACGATAGGGATAATGGCCAAAGCCTCCCACACTCACCCGTGAAACCACTTCCTGATGGGTAGGAGAGTCCAACACCTTATATAGGCTTGGAACATCTCATACCCAACCGATCTGGGACATTACAATCCACACCTCTTGGGGGCCGAGCGCCCTCACTGGCACACTGACCTGAGCCTAGCTCTGATACCACTGTAACAGCTCAAGCCTCGATCATGGTATTGTCCACTTGGGTGACATAGCTATGCCCCTCACGGTAGGGATAATGGCCGAAGCCTCTCACACTCACCCGTGAAAACGCATCCTGATGGGTAGGAGAGTCCAACACCTTATATAGGCTTGGAACATCTCGAATCTAGCCGATGTGGGACATTACAACTTAGTTATGGTTTCTTCAACCAATATATATATTAGGTTACCACTCATACAAAAACTTAAATACCATTGTTTGGATTATTGCTTCAATCTATGAAATGACTAATGCAAAAAAAAACTGTGATATGAGGTTTGTGAGTACTGACTGTCACCCAAGAGGGGGGTGAATCGGGTGATAGGCTAAGAGCTTACAATCTTTTCAATCTTTTACTTTACAGAATCACAATGAAGGCAATCTTTTCAAAAATGTTAAATGCACTAAGAAATGTATAATGTTGATATGTTGGAAACTAAGAGAGTTAAGGGAAGAGATAATGCAAACAGAGTTTATCCTGGTTGGGTCAATCCAGACCTACATCCAGTCCTCAGACTCCACCTGAGATTTCTACTACCCTCCTGTTTAAACCGGGCACAAGAGAAGCCTACCACAGGTTTTATGAACACAGGTTCACCTGCCAACCTTTACAGAGTTTTAGAATCTCTCTAAACACTCCCCCTTACTACCTGTAAGGAAATATCCCTGTTCTAAAGCACCAGGCTTTCAGAACAACCTCAAACAGTAGAGGATTCCAATAATAGCGTTCACTTAATGAACAGATTGTGATAAACACTTAAGTACAGAATATTGTATGATGAAATACAAATTAGAGCTTAATAATGTGAACAATGTATTGCTCTAGCTCTTCTTAATGCTCTCAAACAGAGTAATTTGCAATTCTGTATAATGCCCTGTTCATCGCTCGTTATATTCGTTCGTTAAATTTTTTTTTCTGGAAGCAAATCTTGTTATATTTATATCCTCGTAGATTGTCTTTTGATTCAGCTTCATATGGCCATTAGAATATAGTCGTTGGAAGTAGATACTATTCTTCAGCTAATTCAAACTTCTAATCCAGCTTCAACTGTTCATGCGTAGAGTAGGCTAGACTGCACGTTCTGAATATCTTGTACTTGCATAGCAGCTTTTTCAGTAGCGCTAGCATGCTTTGCTATCGCTAACTACATAGTATAATTTCTGCACTTGAGCTGTTAGCTAAACAATTTATTCATGAGATACACAACAAATGCTATCGGAAGCATAGTCCATTAGCTTATTGTGATAGAGATAATATATAAAAGGTATTTCAAAGCATTCTCTATCGATAGACAAGAGTATTATTGCTAGCATGTTCTTTTAGTTCAATGCTTAGTGTATTAGCAAGACCAACAAATATTTCTCTATCGATAGCTAATCCCATTATCGCTAGTTACTTGATTGCTCATTAGCTTTAAGGATACAATTATCTAAATATTCAAAGGTATTTCAAAGTATCCTACTATTGATAGATAAACATGTTAGCGCTTGCAACTATGTTATCACTAAGCTCATTTGTTCTTAGGCACTAGCTATCTAAATGATTATTATCTGAAGCACTTTTGTTATCGATAGCTTAATCTGTTATCGCTAGCTGATTCCATTAGATCAAATACTTGGTTTATTTTTCTACTAGTTATATTTCCTTTCATTCATTCATGTTATCAATGAGCTTCTAGCGATAGGATCTTTCTTAGCGATAGATATTAACTTTGTTATTTCTAAGTCTTCACTTGCTATGGCTTTGTCTCTTAGCTATAGAGATACACTTAGCGATAGAGATATTTATTCTTATTGTTCTGCTAAGTTTGCATCATGTTATAGTTGGACCCTTTCAATAGTGATAGACTTTAGTTCTAGCGATAGACCTCTGTTACCTATCAGATTTTACTAGTTTAATTCAAAGGTAACTTGCGCTTATTTACTTATGTTATATATGAGGTCAGTCTTCATCAAAACTTAAGATTCTAACATTCTCCCCCTTTTTGATGATGACAAAACATAAGTAAGAGATATACATTAAAGCACGTTCAGAACATATATCAGTGTTAAGCATAAAAGAATAATAATGCATGAATAGAGCATGTTCAGAGCAATCATTGGGATGAAAAATGTACATTTTTATCTTGTATTGCAAAAAGGAGATACTACACATAAAGTATAAAACTGTTAAGCATTTAGTTTATGTAGGATGCATATGAGAATGGTTTTAGAGAATGATTCAGGCTTTTTGGTTCAGTCAGAATCAGAATCATCCTTCCAATTTGAGGTGTCTAACTCATAATCTCCAGACTCACTGCTTATTCTCCCAGAATCAGTTGAAGGTTCTTCCAGCAATTTAGGATCAATCTCAACCTCAACTTCAGACTTCTTCTTCTTCTTAGCAGCAGCCTTCTTCTTCTTTGGAGGAGAGGGAGGCACCAATGACAGAAGCTCATCCAATTTGGATGGGCGCTTTTGTTTCTTCTAAGGAGGCTTTGCTGTCTTTCCCTTCCCTTTTGGTGCTGCTTTCCTCTTTGATGACTTGGGGGCTGTCTTGGGTTCTTCAATCATAATCCCTTTAGATGCCCTGGATTTCTTTTCTGGAGGTTTAGTAGCAGATTTCTTGATCCTTATTTTCTTAGGAGCAGACTGGACCTTTGATGCTTTTTCTTTCCCACTAAGTTCCAGGTTCTGAGAGAAGATCTGAATAGGATCTTTTTCTTTCTCTTTTTTAGCTACTGCCCTTGCAGCATTTCTGTCCTCTCTTTCATTTTCAGACTGGGTTGTTCTTTCTAAAAACTCTTCAACTTCCTCAGGCAGCTCTTGTGCTTGTTGAATATAATGAGGAATCAAATTCACAGAGACTGGTTGATACTCCTCTTCATACAGTACCATGGCCATGCTCATATCTTCCTTTTGAACTTCATTATCAGGAGAACCATCAGGTTTGATTGATGCATTTTCTTCCTCATCAGATGCATCCTCCACTTGGCCTTCTTCTGCCACATTTTTGTCCCTTTGTTTTGCCCCCTTTTTGTCATCATCATTGGCAGGGGTAGGTGAAGAGGGTTGGTCAGGAATTTAGGAAGAGATGGGGGGAGAATGAGGGTTTGAGATAGAGGTAGCGATAGAGGTTGGCTGAATTGGTGATGAAGTAGGGTTGCTATCGCTAGGGATGGTGCTAGCGATAGGAGTTTGTTGTGGTGTTGGGACTTTGGTTGTTGAGGGTGAGTCTTGTATTTGTGGGCTAGCGCTAGGGGAAAGATTAGCGGTAGGAGTTTCTGGGGGTGTTGGGATTTTGGTTTGAGGTGAAGGTGGAGGTGTAGGTGTTTGGGCTTGAGAATGGTGGTAAGGAGAAGGACTGGGATGTTTGAAGGTGGAAGGAGAGGGGTAATAGGAGAGATGAAGAGAAGGTGATTGTTGGGGAGAGGAATGAGAGGGTGAGTGAAAATGGAGAGGGGAATGATGATGTGATGAAGTACCTTCTAATGGAGAAGTTGTTCCCCTTTGTTTGACATACTCAGGGACAAGACACAGATGCTCTTCCAGATTTTTCACCTGAGATTGTAGCTCTTGAATAGGTTTCATCAACTCTGCTTTTTGCGCTTCCAAGGCCAGATTAAATTCGGCAGGGACCCTGAAGACAATTTCTTCTATTGCATTCTTGGAGAAAATTGACTTTGATGTAACAGGAGCAGAAGGAGGTGATTCTTGTCCAAGAGTATGTTGATGTTGAGGAGAAAGAGTCCTTTGATATTGAGTCTCTTCCTCAATAGGCTGAGACTGAGCTGATGTAGAGGGAACATGAGATGCCTCAGAACCAGAGACAGCACCATTTGATTTAACAAGAATCCCCATTTTTCTCAGCGTAGAGATGGTAAGTTGTCTGCAATTTTTGTTGTCTCTTTCCCCTACAGATTTGATCTTTGAGAACTCGAGGAGATAAGACATGAGCTGAGGATATGGTCGAGGGGCCTTGGCAGATTTGTCAGATAAGAATCGGTGAAGCTTCATTGATATCAACTGTCCTGGATTTAAAGGTACTTTTGAAATCAGATTGGGCAGCCAGGGGTTGTCTATCTTGGGAAAGCTACTGAAATTCCCTGCCTTGTGAGTCATTAATCTGGTATACACATAGTGCAGTATTCTGTTGACCACAGGCATGCTGGCTGGCTTATTGGAGGAGTTTTCATAAATTGCTGCAAGATCTTCCTCAGAGTAGGGCTCAGGGGAGTACCACTTGTTATACTCTGCTTCAAATATCCCCAGAATTTTGTTAATAGCTAACCAGTTAAAGGAGATCCCCCTACCTCTCACTGACGCCTCAAACACAATATTGACCAGCTCCTTTTTCTTAAATTCTGGCTTGGCTATCATGCTCGAATAAAACGACCTCAGTACTTCCTCATTGTATACATTCTGAATACTGAGCCATCTTTTGTAAGGTAGAAGCCAGGCATCCAAGTCGAAACCATTCTGCTTGAAATATTCCAAATCCACCCAGACAGTAGTCCTATCTAGGGTTTTTCGTTTTGTGAAGACAGAGCTTGGAGCTTCAAGGGGTTCTTCTGAGTAGGGCAAATCAGAGATAGTTCGCTTTTGACGTTTAAACCCTGATTCAACTACTTCTTTGGGGAAAGATACTTCCTTCGGAGATTTGGACCTCTTGCTAGCGGATTGAGAAGAGGGTTTAGCGCTAGAGGTAGCCTCAACATCACTCACACTTGGAACTTTGGTTCTTGCCATTTCTAGATTTAGGGTTTTGGGGTTTTGAGAGAGTAGAAAATGCAGAGAGTATGCTCTGAGCATTGGGGATAGAAGAGAATGAATGCGACTGAATGCAGATGTGAATGACCTAATTTTATAAGTTTCAGAAATTATCAATAATGATGAATACTCACTAAACGTTTCGCATTCTGGGCCTTTTAAGTGATTTGCTATCGCTAGAAAAAGCAGCTATCGCTAGCAGGCATGATCCCACGCTGAGCAAGTGACTTAGATTTCAGTCTACTTACTCCTTCCATCTATCGATAGCTGACTTTGCTATCGATAATGCTTTTGGCTAGCGATTGCAATCTTTGCTCAACCAGCTTTTGCCCTACATACAACTAGCGATAGTGAAACTCACTATCGATGGGTTAGTTTTGCAAAACTTAAGATTTAACATTCAGAGCAGATTTTATAGAGCAAGATAAATATTAATCATTCAAAGTGATGACCACAATATATTCAGACACCAATATGTAATATAAATATTTTCATCCATATGAGACCAGTTCAGTATGATTATAGAGCAAAGATATTGCTTGAACTGTTAATGGTCAAAATGGGATTTTTGTGAGCATCAGATTCAGGTGTCTTATAATGAAGCATTATTCGATGATTTTTCATTTTCAATGATAGTTTGTAAAAATAGTTTCAATATTTGCAATGTCATTGATATGAATTTTATGCAATTGAATCCAATTAAGATCTGATAGAGAATCTATCCAAAATAATGTTAATTAATAATAAAAAGTAGGGATAGAATTGCTCATTGAAAGGGCTTTTCTTCAATAGATACTTGGAGTAGCCAGTTTCATCTCTGCATATGACAGCTAGAGCTTATTCTCTATATAACGAGTAATAGCTTTGACATTCAATCTTCCAAGAATCTTGATTTGCTTAATTCATCTTGAATATTTCAAGTACCTTTTTCTTCACCATAACTCCATTTGACAAGGCAGTAGCTTGATTTTGGCAAAGTGATGTCAATTCTCTTTTGCAGATCTTAGGTACTTGAAAGGTTGCTTCTTCTAACCCAACCTGTTCTGATATACTTAGCACCGGGTTGCAGAGATCTCTCTTGTGAAACAGAATTCAAGAATCTTTTTCTTGATGTATGAAGAATTCTGTTTCTCTTGTTTTCCTCAAGGTAATTGAATGGTACTTTGTGGTAGCTTATTCTTGAGGTAGAACTTCCTCTTCTTGTTACTGTCCACTGCTTCTTATGATTTGAACCAAATGTTGTAGCAGTGGCTTTTCCATGAGTTCTCCTTCTTTATGTAGATTCTATGAATTTCTTTCTTGAAGCGTGAGAAACTCTTGGACTTTTCTTTGTTGCCTTTGTACCATGATGTCCATTCGTTTTAGAGCTAGTCTGCACAGATAAAGTACTAGATGGACATTTTGGTACCCATTTATATTTGGGTCTTTCATTGTTAGCCTTGGACCTTACATGTCCTTTTGGTACCCAAACAAATTTATTTCTCACATTTGAATTTCTTCTAATATTACATGAGTGAGAAATATGACCAGATTTACCACAATAATGACATATAATAGAATGCTGTGCAATATGAGATTTAATGTCACTATAGTGATGAATTGGGGGGTGTAAGTTCTGGATGTTTTCATTCGAAAGATCTTTCTTCCCAGAACATTTTTCAGCATATTTTAAAGCGTTTTTACTCTTTGAAATATGATCAGTGATAGGCAGTAAATTGGCTTTATGAAAATCAAAATTGTTTTTCTCAAAAACACAAGAATTGGAACTGTATACCATAGCTGCATCTTGAACTCCAGAGAATGATTGACTAGTCTCGTTCAGGTAGAGCTCTTGGCAGTCATGATCCTCTTGTCCTTCTGTGTTGACTAAATCTTGGAAGGGTTCTATGATCTCTCCTTCAATTTCAGCTTCCAATTGCTCATCCACCATAGATATGCAACTTTGAAATTCAGATGAGCTGTCAACACTTCCAGTTTCAACAAGATGGTTAGTGATATATATAGTTTCAAGTGTATCCCAAATATTTTTAGCACTAGAGCAGAATCTGATTTTCTGAAAATCATTTTCAGTTAAGCCTTTATGCATAATTTGCAATGCTCTAATGTTTAAGGAAAACATTTTCTTGTCTTTCTCATTCCAATCCTTTCTTGGTTTGAAATCATGATCATTTGTAAAAACATTCCACATATGATAGTCACATGATTTTATAAAACTTTTCATCCTAGCTTTCCAAAATGAAAAATCAATATTTTCAAGCAGAGGTGGAATGGAATGATCAAAACCTTCAGAAAACATGTTACACCCAAAATCAGCCATGATCTTTTCACTTGAGATCGTTGGATCCTTTAAACAAGTGACCTGCTCTGATACCAATTGTGAGTATTGGCTGTCACCCAAGAGGGGGGGTGAATTGGGTGATAGGCTAAAAGCTTACAATCTTTTCAATCTTTTACTTTACAGAATCACAATGAAGGCAATCTTTTCAAAAATGTTAAATGCACTAAGAAATGTATAATGTTGATATGTTGGAAACTAAGAGAGTTAAGGGAAGAGATAATGCAAACAGATTTTATCCTGGTTCGGTCAATCCAGACCTACATCTAGTCCTCAGGCTCCACCTGAGATTTCTACTACCCTCTTGTTTAAACCAGGCACAAGAGAAGCCTACCACAGGTTTTACGAATACAGGTTCACCTGCCAACCTTTACAGAGTTTCAGAATCTCTCTAAACACTCCCCCTTACTTCCTATAAGGAAATATCCCTGTTCTAAAGCACCAGGCTTTCAGAACAACCTCAAACAGTAGAGGATTTCAATAATAACGTTCACTTAATGAACAGATTGTGATAAACACTTAAGTACAGAATATTGTATGATGAAATACAAATTAGAGCTTAATAATGTGAACAATGTATTGCTCTAGCTCTTCTTAATGCTCTCAAACAGAGTAATTTGCAATTCTGTATAATGCCTTGTTCATCGCTCGTTATATTCGTTCGTTAATTTTTTTTTCTGGAAGCAAATCTTGTTATATTTATATCCTCGTAGATTGTCTTTTGAATCAACTTCATATGGCCGTTAGAATATAGTCGTTGGAAGTAGATACTATTCTTCAGCTAATTCAAACTTCTGATCGAGCTTCAACTGTTCATGCTTAGAGTAGGCTAGACTGCACGTTCTCAATATCTTGTACTTGCATAGCAGCTTTTTCAGTAGCGCTAGCATGCTTTGCTATCGCTAACTACATAGTATAATTTCTGCACTTGAGCTGTTAGCTAAACAATTTATTCATGAGATACACAACATATGTTATCGCAAGCATAGTCCATTAGATTATTGTGATAGAGATAATATATATAAGGTATTTCAAAGCATTCTCTATCGATAGACAAGAGTATTATCGCTAGCATGTTCTTTTAGTTCAATGCTTAGTGTACTAGCAAGACCAACAAACATTTCTCGATCGATAGCTAATCCCATTATCGCTAGTTACTTGATTGCTCGTTAGCTTTAAGGATACAATTATCTAAATATTCAAAGGTATTTCAAAGTATCCTACTATCGATAGATAAACATGTTAGCGCTAGCAACTATGTTATCACTAAGCTCATTTGTTCTTAGGCACTAGCTATCTGAATGATTATTATCTGAAGCAATTTTGTTATCGATAGCTTAATCTGTTATCGCTAGCTGATTCCATTAGATCAAAGACTTGGTTTATTTTTCTGCTAGTTATATTTCCTTTCATTCATTCATGTTATCAATGAGCTTCTAGCGATAGGATCTTTCTTAGCGATAGATATTAACTTTGTTATTTCTAAGTCTTCACTTGCTATGGCTCTGTCTCTTAGCTATAGAGATACACTTAGCGATAGAGATATTTATTCTTATTGTTCTGCTAAGTTTGCATCATGTTATAGTTGGACCCTTTCAATAGTGATAGACTTTAGTTCTAGCGATAGACCTCTGTTACCTATCAGATTTTACTAGTTTAATTCAAAGGTAACTTGCGCTTATTTACTTATGTTATATATGAGGTCAGTCTTCATCAAAACTTAAGATTCTAACATCACTTTGTATACCCCAAACACCCCTTTGTAGTGCAAATTACAACTCAAAATGCAAGGTTCACATCCACTTGATGTAAACCTAAAAACATATAGTCAACTATTTCCAAAATAAGTATGAGTTTAAGCACATAATATATGAGAAGATATTCTCACAATGTATACCTATGTATACTCTTCTGTAACCGAAAGAGTCTTGTGTTGTTAAGTAATCTAACCAACTTATTCTTAATCTTGAGGATTCATTTGCTTACAAATGATCTCTTGTCCTTGTGATGGATCAACTAACTCTTAGACTTGATTCTTTCTTAAAGAATCTACGTCCTTTAATATTGCTTTCTTTCATTCCTTTTAAGGAGTAGATAAGGCCTCTTATACAGAACACTTCTGTTATCCTCCTCTAGAGCAACTATGAATGTTGTTCTAAGTTACTCCTTCTTATTAGAGCTCCTTACCTTTCTTATCAATGATATTTTGTTCTCTTTAATGACCTTTTATAAGCTTCGACTCACATGGGCAATTGAGGAGTTTTGTCACTATGTCTCATAAGGAGATACAGGGAAACACAATGTGATGAGCTTCACCATTGTTTGGAAAAACTCATCCATAACAAATGGTTCATTTCAATTTTTTTCAGACACAAATCCATCTTCATTTTCACTTATGAAAATGTCACCATAATAAGCTCCCACTTACAACGACTATGAGATTGTGTAATTGACCTTTGTGGCCCACGGGAACTCAAAACTTCATTTTCTCTTTAACCATAATTCATGTGGTTTGAAAAAAGACCACTTAGAAGGGTACATGGTTAAGTATAAAGTTTGTATCTCCCTTAAAGAGAAAACCATACTTGATCATTCAAATATGTGTACTAATCCACCAAATGTGGACTAGACAACACTCTCTCACTCACTTTTGGTGGGTTAACTTGAAGCATTTTATACATAACCATGTTTAGTAACATTTCATTACGCCTCCTAACAACTCCATATGGTGACAGAGAGCAAAGGATCTTTTAACTAAATAAATATCCTTTTTTCTTTATGAAGCTCACTGAAACTGGTCAGGAACAACCTCTATTAGTGCTAGAATTCTTAAATTCTGTATGCACTTTATTTTCAACTTTATTCACTTATTGTCTAAAGCGCTTTGAACTTCAAACTTGTGTGAAATAAAGTAATGATAATTACGTGAGTAATCATCAACAAAGTTGATTAATCTAAGCTCTGTGTCATGACCTTACATTCATTGAACCATATATAATCGGATGGAAGAAATGCAATATTTTCTCTATCTCAATTCCCTTACTGAAAAAACTTTTTTTATTGCTTAACCTACGAGACACTTCCCTATTGGATAATGAATATAGCAATCCTTAAAATGCCAATTCAATTTATGACATTGTAATCAAGTCAACGCTTGAATTAGGAGTGGTAAAGCAATCAAGCACACAAAGATTACCAACAATGTTGAAAAACAAATAAATCTCGAGGAAGACTGAAACACAAACAGTTGATTTCGTCATGAAGGCCAAGATAATTCACTTAGAAACCATAAGACTGTTGCATGAAACATATCATGAAGAATTAAGGTTGTTTTTTAATGAAAAATGGACTTTAGGCTCTAATGCCTTTCACCTTAATCCTCACGTCATTACCAATTTAAAACCTTTTGCTTGAATTTGATAACTGACAACATTTAATAAAGGATCTTTAATCCGTATTCTTTTAGTCTATGGAGCATGAGTCTTTTCTTATCACTATTGACAGAAAAAAAAATCCATCTCAAAATGGTTTATTCTCTTGTAGGAAAGGCATTTAACCTTAGTTAGGTTATTATTCTCCTTAAAGAGCTTATTACTCCTTTGATGTTGGGCCAGTCCTCATATTCCCTTTTGTGAAACCTCTCACCCTTATCTCATTTGGGTTTAGAGTGTTGAGAACGTGTTTCCTTTGTAGTATGCTAGCCCAAAAAGGGTTTGCATACTTCCTCGCATATGTGTTCAAGCTCCAAGAAGTTTAATACATCATTGAAAAATGACAAAATTTTCACTTTAATTTAATCTGACTTTCATGTGCTCCCAACTGGAAATGAGCGCCCCTATGAACAACTTGCACTCATTGTTCATTGGAAAATAGACAATCAACTTCCTTTAATTTTTATGTCTTGTTGGTTATCTCACATAGATGTTGTCTCATAAAGGGCGTTCAGCCTCAAGTTATATGTATAATTAAATGACCATTATTGGTTGAAGCTGTAGAAGAGCTAGAGGTGTTAAATTCAATTAGCACTAAATAATCATATTTGTGCCAATAAGACCCTATAATTTTTTATCTAACTAGCTATTTAACCATTATTATGACAATTATGTGCTCTTGCAGGGGTAATTTCCAAGCGTAAAGTTGATATGTTATGTGATATTTGCTCTAACAATCCTCTGCAATGATCTTTATTTCACTTTAGCTTTTGAAAATCTTATATAATTATGGTGTGATTTTTATGTTGTTTGATCTTAATTCTTATAGATTTTAATTTATAGAAATTTCTATTGAGTTTATAAATTACATAGTAAATATATATGACATTTACAAAGAACTATATGACAATTTCTGAAGAACTATATGTATTAGAAAGCAATGATATAATTGTATTTTTGAAGAACTAATAGTTTTATTTTGTGAACGGCAAGTATTTTTACATGATTCACACTTGATGGAGAGATTTTTGGAATGCAAGTATGAGTCATATTGGATGGAGTTTCACTTCTATGCTTTCCATAAAACTCATATAATCTCCTAATAAAGGTCAAATTAATAATATGACACAATAACCAAAGTTTGATTATGATAATAATATTACAACAAAACTAAAGTTTAAGAATGTATTGTTTGGCATGACCAATTTGATCATCCCGGATCATAGTGATGCAAAATATAATGTTGAATGCATAGTAACACTCGTTGAAGAATTAGAAGATTCTTTATAAGTAGCAAGTGTTTTAATCTATTGCTTGTTCTCAAAAGAAATAAATATGAGAACATCACTAGCTATGGTTGGAATTGGATATGCATATATTTGTACGATACCAAATATATATATGGGCCCATGTAGACATCGTATGGACTAAATTAAAACTTTATGAATAATAGAGATGCTTCTATAAAATGGTCACATTAGTTTCTATGATCAACTTGCAACTTGAAGTTTGCAAATTTGTTTGATAAAGTACATTAGTCCTCAACTATGTAACTCTGTGATCTTTGTCAAAATTGCTAGTGACTGTTCATAAATTTTTCAATTATTATGTAATATGTAAAAAGCGTATTTAACAAAGTTATCTAGTAATATTATCGAAGCCTCCCGGAATAGCTAGATCAAATCTTATAAGACAAAGTTCTAATTTTAGAGTTGGAAAGAATGATTTTCACATACTAATGCATATAAATGCATCATGCTAATGAAGTATTATGAATTCTCCCATTGGCTCTTGGTCAGTAGTCAAATAGTTTCCATCTTATAATGAGCAATATCTATTTATATTGCTTTACCACAATAACACACATAGATGTATATTCATTGAAAGTTGGGGAAAACGTTTGATAAGAACCTACTTCCTCTTCTTTATCTCTAAATGAAACAAAATGATGTTTCTAATGATAAAAATGGATCTAGGAAACTTATACTATATGATTAGTTGGCTTTCATGTGACAAAGTTTTCCCAACAATAGGGGGAGAAAATGAATAGCTTGAAGAGATATCACATTGTATGCATCAAACAAAAATCCTCAAATATAGTGATATGAATCAGAAGTTCTTCAAATATTGCATTCATAAAATATTACAAAATATTTGCTAGAGGTAATTACTCACCAAAATAGAGATTATTATATCTCATATTCCAGCTAGAAAATGCTCCAATCAATACAGAAAAAAGATGATACCTTTGTGAAGCATGAGAGAATGATTGGTTCCAAAAGAAAAGAAAATGGAGCAAGTAATCAAGATTATCACACTGAGGAGGCAAGAGTTGTGACATAACCATTTGTAAGACCCTAGAAGAGGTCCATGTACCTGAAAAGAGATAAAGAAATCTCAATAAGTTATGTCATCAGAAAAGAGGAATTGCGAAAAGATAAAGTTGTCGACAACGATTTTGATGATAATATCACATGATCAAATGAGGATCTTCTATACAAATATCTCATGAGATATAGACATAAAGATGGCTAGCTAGCAAAAAAGAAACCACGTAACATGAAATATGATAACATGAATTTCTGTGTCTATATATTTAGCACCCGAAATGCATTGATAGAATTATATAAATGAGAAACTCTTATGCGAAGAAGGGGGGAGAGATATAGTCACAATATTTTTCACAAAAGTGTGATGTTGATAAATATTGTCTTCTGGTCGACCAAGTTTTTACGTTGTTTTGATTTGACAGTGTAGTAATGTATGAAATTTCGATATATGTATGGAGAATAAGATAATAGCCCATGGGTCATTATATTGTGAGTTATAAGTAAACCGTAGAAGGATTTCAAATACTAGAAGTATTATCCGGAAACATACTTATAAAGTCATTGAATCATCACATACATGTATGGATTTATATACATGCATTTGAAAGTTCCTAAAGAATTTTCTAGAAGTATATGATATAAATAAATGAAACTCTCAAACAATTAAACTTTATAGAAGCAAATAATTTAATCCATATCTATATATAGTTCAAATCAACTTGGACAAATATAGTATTATCGAATTGATAAATATCAGTTGAAAAAAATATATATAGTATTTAATCTATCAATATACGTCATATGAAAATATATGAATGTTACTAAGACTCTTGATATATGTTTAGATATCCCTGGAATTCCTGAAGAGATTGCAAAATGAGTGTTGCCTAAACTCCTGAAGAGCTTGCAAAAGCTAAAAATTACTTTAAGAAAGAATTTGAAATGAAATACTTTGAAAGTATAAAGTGTTTTTCTATATATACATCACTATTTACTGCAATAGTTGTAAGATCCTTAATTGTGGATTGAGATCATATTATACCTCAAGAAGTTGGTGGAGAAATGCTTAGTCCTGAAGCACCATGTCTTTAGAATCCAAGAAGGTGATGAGAAAATACTTGTCCGGAAGTACCACATCTTTGTATAATTGGAGTAATTGTATGTGATCTTACTGGCCATGCCCGAGCTGATATATAATCTGCTTATCAAAATGATACATTGATTCACAACCACAAAAAAATTGGGATGGACTACATCAACAAAAGATGGTGAAATTAATATCCAGCAAATTCGATCAAGTGAAAATTGAGCAGATATGTTCACCAAGTCACTTCCTACAACATTTGAGATATTAACTGAAGTTGTCAAAAGGGGGAGTTGATACATGCTGTACACTTGTTCCCTTGTGTATGACTTTTCCTACCGGGTTTTCCTAGCAATGTTTTTGATGAGGCAGCATTATGAAGTATATCACTTAATATTGTACTCTTTTTGTTCTATTATGTTCTTTCTCACTAAGTTTTACTTGATTGAAGATTTTTAACGAGGCACGTGTTTAGTCATGGACATCCAAGCCTATTAATAAGGATGTCCATAACTCCCCTCACCTATTATTATATTTATTATTAATGTTGATTATATTGTAACCCTAGAGCTTTACCTATAAATAGAAGACTTGTATTGTGTATTCTATGTTCTTGAATAGTGAATGGGAACGGCTCTCATATTTTTCTCCATCTGTCTTCATTTTTCCCATCAATTTATAACATAAATAGTATTATAAGATAAATATTTATATATATAAATATATTTATCTATATTTTTTATTATAATTACACTATATGATATGTGAAGTTTTTAATAATAGATTACATATAAGTAAAAACTACAAATATTAAATACGAATCGAAATTAAATGCACAATATAAATATGTATATTTTAATTCTTTTGAATAAATGTATATTATTTTTATTAATAAATTATTTTCATAAAATAAGAAAAATGAAAAATAAATGGTTAATAATATATTAAATTATTTATATATATACATCATGCAAAATATATATTAATATATTTATATGTGTTTGTATATATAAGTATTATGTTTTTTTGGAGCTAAAATATTCTGTATATACATATATATATAATTTTACAAATAAGGATAACAGGCTCATCATAGCTCTACTAGCAAAGAACATGTGCACGAAGTTAGAGAATCATTCCTTAGTCACAAATACCAACTAATTTGTGATATAAGCGAGTCACTGATATGGGCGTGATGGTAGGGATACGTGGCATTGTAGAAATGAGGTGGCAAACATGTGGCAACATGGCAGCAGGGTGGCCGGCCCGTCAGTGAAGGTTGCTCACGGCTGATAGTGGCATGTTTGGTGATGGACACTTGACAGTGGCTAGTGTTGTCAAGCGGCATTCTTTCAATTATAAGATAAACAAATTGCAGACTGAATATTTTGTCAAAAAATTGAAGTTATAGACTTATAGATGACATTGAAATTTCGTCAGGGAACTTATTTGTCGCATGAAAAATAGCCACCAAAAATATTCAGCAAGTAATTCCCTTCCTTCGATAATCTGTTACAGTTCATAAAATAACAAATAATTATGACTTTTAAATTAAAGAGGTGTATTGCTTTAAAAGGTACCACTTTTTCCCTACTCATAAAAATATGAGTAGAGAGATTTAAATATATCTAGACAATCCATATCTCATTTGAATGGTACATATTTGATATTATTAAAACTATTTTAATGGAAACATAATCTAATATCAAATATATACCATACAAATGAGATCTTGATGGTCTTAATATACTTAGTTCTCTCTTTCGCACTCCTCTCATTGTTTTAATGAGTAGGGAAAACACTTCCTTTTACAAGCATTTTACTTCATCATTGGTGTACAAGTATTTTAGTTCATCATTGTCTATATATTTAGTTATCATTAATGCCACTTACAAGCATTTTAGTTCATCATTGTCTATATGTTTTAGTGTACCAGAGGTAAAGTGAGGTTATCACTTTATTAAAACCATTGTTGTCTTGACTTGAGTTTTAATAATGCAATTTACACTTAGAGATTTTCATTGTATCCTGATCGAAATTCATCATTAACCCATTTTGCACACCAAAATTGTGATATATATGATCAAGTAGAGCATGAAAAGTGATACCTACATTAAAATAATAGCCCAACGACAAATCTCAGGATCTTTATGGTTTTATTAAGCAAATATAAGGATTTTAATTATCATGATTAGGGTGTGTTTATAAGTCAAAATGAGCTATAGTTTGCTTATATTACTTGTATTAGAATATAGCATATTAGGGGGTAAAATTGTCATTTTCTTGGTATTAATTGCAGATATCCTAGAAGATTCGTGAAGGGAGACAATACTAAGAGGAGCAAATGGAAAAAGTCATAGTATCTGACACATATATTTGACACGGATATTTTGGATATTAAGGATCCGAGTGACCTGGATCCGTCAGCTCTCTTCTGACCCAACCTAAACCTATTTAATTTGGCCCTAGGTGTCAAAATAATTGGATTTGGAATCCCTAACCCTAATCCATCCCATTCTCTCTCAAATTATCACCATCCACCTTCATCTTTCGACCAGTTCCTCCATGATTTCACAGTCTTCATCTCTCGTTGGTGTTTCTCATATGAATAGCAGCAACTAAACCTCTTCCCTCCTGGTGGTGTAAGCAATGGCAGGAGCATGGGACGTAAACTAGGGTAGTATTTGCCTTCTATTTTTTTTTCTATTTGCTTAGAGTTTCTCTTTCAGGATTCTAGGAGAGTCTTTAGGCAGTTGGATGTACTTAATTGTTTGTAAGAGTTGTTGCAACTCGATCGTTTTATTGTTTTGCATTTAATGAGAACATTATATTGACATTGAACTCTATTTCTCTTGAACATCTTAATTTGTATGGATTCTTCAATTAATTGAGTGTTTTATATTTAAAATCTCATGCTTATTTAAGGATGCTTGACTAGTAGATTAGGGTGTTTATATTTTTCTAATTGGTAAGCGATATACAAAGTTGTTGATCATATGAGTAGTAGTGGGCATCAACATTCTGTTATTGATATTGATTGTAATGGATGGATAGCTACAGAAAGAAGGTCATATGTTCAACGTGCTTGGAACAGATTTATCAAAGCGGTAACAATTTTTTACGCGGTGCCAAAAAACTTTATAAAATGATAGACTCTTGTTCTCACATTATCTGCCAAGGATAAAGACATTTCATGATGCCCACTGTCGTGGTCCCAAGGCTCTTATACAAAGTATTTAAAGGATACATTCATTAGCCTAATTTGCATTAAATCACTACTACAGAAATGGCCTATCGCAGCACAACAATAACAGCACTTACAAAACGCAAGTGCTGCTATAAGTCTAAGATGACCTATCCCAACACTTGAGAAATAAAAGTGCTGGCATAGGTACAAGGATATCCCTACACTTAATAATTATAAGCGCCGCAATAGCCTACATTGTTATTTTTATAAATAAGTATTACATTGTTTTCCCTTTTTTATAAATGCTTTTGTTTTTTTTTTAATATGTCATATATTATTTATAAATTTTATTATATTCTCAGGGATCTATCCCGGCGCTTATGACGTCATAAACGCCAGGATATGTCATATTTCCATTTTAAAATTATTTAAATAAAATTTTTTTCAATTTAAAAAATTCTTACCCTATCCTGGCGCTTATGACGTCATAAGCGCCGCGATAGGCCCCATGGAATTTAAAAAATTTTTAATAATAGTTGATACAATTTTAAAAAATATGAGGCATTTTAAAAAAATTTAAAACAATTTAATAATAAAAAAAGGCCTATCAATTTTTTACCTTTTTTTAAAATTCCTCATTTTTTTAAATTGTTTTTCCTTTTTAAAAATGATTCTGATTTTTTTAAAGTGTATAAAATTTTACTTAAATAATTTTTCAATTCCAGAGGCCTTATTCCAGCGCTTATGACGTCATAAGAGCCGGGATAGGGATCTGGAATTTTAAAATTATTTAAAAAATAATTTATACAATTTAAAAAAATCAGAATCATTTTAAAAAAAGGCAAATGAATTTAAAAATAAAAAACTAACCCTATCTCGGCGCTTATGATGTCATAAGCGCCGGGATAGGCCTCTGGAATTTTAAAATTGTTTAAAAAATAATTTATAAAAATTAAAAAAATCAGAATCATTTTAAAAAAAAGGCAAACTAATTTAAAAATAAAAAACTAACCCTATCCCAGCGCTTATGACGTCATAAGCGCCTGGATAGGTCTTTGGAATTTTAAAATTATTTAAAAAATAATTTATACAATTTAAAAAAATCAGTATCATTTCAAAAAAAGGCAAATGAATTTAGAAATAAAAAACTAACCCTATCCCGGCGCTTATGACGTCATAAGCGCCGGGATAGGTCTGTGGAATTTTAAAATTATTTAAAAAATAAATTATACAATTTTAAAAAATCGGAATCATTTTAAAAAAATAAAAAACTATCCCTATCCCGGTGCTTATGACGTCATAAGCGCCGGGATAGGCACGCAGGAAACTTAATTCCCTCCACCCCTCTGCTCACACATAACCCTCAGCTTCCAAATAACCCTGAGCTCATTTCTACCGCCCAAGCCTCCTAACTCACAGCGCATCCTCCACCCCTCAGCTCATAACCCTGAGCTCATATCTGCCTCCCCAAGCTTCCTTACTCACAGCGTATCCTCCACCCAAAGCTCGCAGATGCGCTCCTTCCCAAACCCAAAGCTCACCGTTCACCTCCTTCCCAAACCCAAAGCTCATCATTCACCTCCTTCCCAAACCCAAAGCTCACCTTTCACCTCCTCGCAGCTCCTTCCCTCTCATTGTTCTTCGTCTTCTTCTTCTCAGATCAACCCAAAGCCCACCGCTTTAACCCAGGTACTATATTATATTTCCCTTGTTTTTTTTTGAGCTATGGGTTTTTATTGTGATTAATTTCGTTGGATTATATAATATGTCTGGTCTGAAAGTGTGATTTTTTCCTAATTATTATTTGCATTTTTTTCCAGAAATTAAACCAACGTCAACAAATTGATTTTTTCCTAATTATTTTTTCCTTCCTTCTCATTGCAATTATATAGGTTCCTCAAATAAAAATAATAATGATAATTAGAATGACTTTTTCGAGGGATTGTATGTTTGATTTGCGGTTAGTTTTTGGGTTGATTCAAAAATTAGAACTTGAGGTGATCTGTTTAATTTTTCTTGCTGCCAGCTCTGAAATTTGGCTCTTACTATTGGAAGCTATTCATAATTATGGGAAATGTGTAACAGAATGTGAAGTAGTGATGGTGTGTGGCTACGAATTTGGCTCTTACTATTTAGGTGGTCATTTTGTTTATAAAATGATGGTGTGTGGCTACGAATTTTGTGATGCATTGGAATATAGGATTTTATTGGTATTGGATTGGTATATGCTATAAGGTGAAGAATGTTATTATGGATTAGAAGTATAAATGTTATGTTTAGGAAGTAATAACAAGGGTTTGAATTTATGATTGCTTGATTAATGAATTGAATTTTTTAGGCTTAAAAATTATCCACATTTCAAATGAGTTGCATTCCTAAGTTGCAACATGTTAAGAAAGTTATAAAGACTTTGTTTATATGTTGTAGGAATTTGAACTAGCATTTGTCTGGTCCACATTTTGATCTCCACCAAAAGTCAATTCAAAGAATCTATTAAGGTACATTTTTATGTTAGATGTTAAGAATGTGTGGTATGTTAATTTAAATTAATGAGATTATGGCCTTGTGGAACTAGATATGTGAGCTGTAACTATGTTTTTCTGCCCGTTTATATATGCTCTGTGAATTCTGTTGCGGTGGTGATTTAACCTTTGCCTAATGCGCCTTGGGGTTAAAATCACAATAATTACCAAGGATTGCGTAAAGTGGCACAATCCCGGATCGTTTCACTTGAGGAGTCCTTTTAAACTACCTAAGCTAACTAAATGCAATTAAAACAATAAAAAGGGTATGGGGGTTTTGGTTTGAAGATTCATTTACTGAAGCTATTAACAAAAGCAGTTACTTGTTTTTGGTGTTTTAGATTGATAAGTGAAAAGTGAAGAGAGTTTGGATTAGGGGTGATTTTATAAAATGGGCTTTGGTAGTGCTCCGGTGACTCAAACGCTTCTTTCAAAATGATAAGTGGGAGTTTAATTTACCAAATCTAATTGAAAGATCCCCAAGCAACCACTAGGGGTCCACTAGCCCTAATTAATGACTAATCTAGCAACCACTTTCATAGCCATTACTTAGGGTTAGTGTTAAGATCCACTTGGTTTGTGAAATGCCTTGAAACAAATGCAATTTAACTCTCATGAAGTGCAACCACAACATTCATGCATGGAAGAAATTGACTATAACCACTAGCAACCACTAAAATGGCTACAACCAAGAATGCAACCACAAATAGATAGGAAATTATATCTCAATCACATTAAATTCAAAGCATACACAATATAGTTCACAAACATGGATAGCAATCACATATCCCAAGTCTTAAATCCAAATACAAGACCAATACAAAGGAAATAAGAAATTGTAAACTAGAAACTCCCCTATGTTGGTCCATGAAGCTAGAGCCACCTTCACACCACCAAAGCACCAAGAACTTAGCCTCTCATATCTTCAAATTCGAGCCAAGGATGGCCCATGACCACAGCCTCCACGGATGAGGAAGGTAGAAGGAGAAAAATGATGGAAATGGAAGGTGAAGCAAGGAAGAACAAGAAAACCAGCAAGAATGGAGGTGAGAATGAGTGGGAAGATGAGGATTGGGAGTGAGGAATGGAGGAAATGAGATAAACCCTAGGAGATGGGCTGTTTTTCGGGCAGAGAAGGCTTAGCTCCTCATTTTCGGGTGGTAGAAACTATTTATAATCCCTCAGAGACCCTAAAATCGCGTCAGATTTCGCAGATACTGGGCACTTCGCCGTGGGCTCGCCGCGGCGAGCTCATGTTGGCTCTGGACTTTGCTAGGAGTTCGCCGTGAGTTCGCCGCGGCGAAGCCCACGGCGAACTCACACTGGTTCTGCCTTTTCTTGTATTTCTCGCCGCCAGTTCGCCGCGGCGTTCGCCACGGCGAAGAGACATTGATTCTGTTTCTCTCTTCGCTTCCTTCTTCTGCTCCGTCCCGAATTCTTCGCTGCAACTTGGCTCCTAAATTTGGGCATGCTTCTTCTATGATCTACAAGTAAAATCAAGCCAGAGGTAGCATCAAATGTTCTTGAAAATAGGTCAACAATAATTTATGCTAATTATGCCCAAATTACCCTTGACTAGAATAAATTCCAACAAAGTGTGCAAAAGTCAGAAATTAACCTAATTAGGTGCAATTACCCCAAGAACATGCAATAATCTACTGATTTTATCAATGAAAAGTGTATCAAAATATGGTGCAATCATTTCCCCCACACTTAGACCTTTGTACTCCTGGACAAAGGGTACAATGCAAAGAAGAATGGTTTTTACCAATCAATAATCTCAGGCTAGCATGAGTCATGATCAAGGATATGCAAAGAGAGAATTGGCAAAGCAATTTGATAAAGCACTAGTGAAGAGGACTCTCAAGATAATAGTGTTTCCCTCTACTCACCTCATGTGGGATCTTTTCACACTTAACTTGCTCAAACAACAATTTGCCATAAGCTTGTAACTACCCTAACATCTCCACACATGCATACAATCACGTATGAATCAAAAGGACTTGCAAGGCTGAAATGATGGAAAAGGCAAGATGGATTGCATGTTATGGAAAAGGAAAGGTTGTAATGCAATTCAAAGTCATTATTTAAGAACATAGCACATGAGAGCATAATTTCAATAATAATGATGCCACACCAAGAAATGCCTTATTCTTCAAACTTTCTTTTTCTTCTTCCTTTTTTTTTTCTTTATTTTTATGCACACTTTTCTATTTTCTTTTTTTTTCTTTTTTTTTCTAACATAAGCATGGCCTTAACAACAAACAAAAGTGGCTCAAACTCAATGCTTCATCTCAAAATTCACATTAATGCATTACAACCAAGGAATAGCTCAAAATGGGTGAACAATGGAAAGTGAAATGATGTGGGTTTGTGTTTGGAAAGATGGGGTGTTGAAATGAATGCCTAAATCATCTTCAAGCATGAATGCAATTATAGCTTTGACAAAGAGTAAAGACAAGTTCTAGAAATTGAATGATCAAGCAAGTATACACTCCTGAAATGAAAATAGGCCCAAGAATCTCACAACAAGGTTAACCTCAATTTCCAATTAAAATCCAATTGCAGGGCCAGTTAACACAATGCATATGCTTGAAAATAACTCATCACTAGCTCTTTGAAGATTGAAAGGATAAAATGCATAATTCTTAGAATTCTTCCCATTGCTCATGAAGCTCATTAATCAAAGGGTAAGGTCCAGTCTTGCTCCATGGTTTTTCAAAAATTGTTGCCACACTAGGTTTTCACAAACTAGCTTTAAAATTGGGTAGAAAAATGCAATTAGGTCCTCCATTGCACTGAATGCGACCTTCTATTGCAACAAAAGACTAAGGAGCACAATCTACCTGGATTTTGAAAAATTTGACACAGAATTTCAAAAATTACCTCTAATGTGGCATAAACATGATAAAACCAATAGATCAAGCAACAAGACTACCTAGTCCCCTCCCCCACACTTGAAATTGGCATTGTCCTCAATGGCATAGGGTATTTTATTGAATGAAAAAGTCCTAATTTTCTACTTTCTACTAGGATGCTCCCTCCCCCACACTTGTTCAATGCAATGATAGTAAAATATAAAGCAGCCAGCCCAGAATGCATGAAAGTAAACAAGATAAGGAGAAGAAGCAACCTGGCCTCAAGGAGGCTTGGCAACCGGTTCATGGTAGAGCTTGAGGAGATGTCCATTCGAAACGAATTCCTTTCCGGTTCCCTCTTCAATGAGCTCCACCATCCCATACTTGTGGACCTTCGTTACTTTGTACGGCCCGAACCAATTGGATGTTAGCTTCCCATGACCATGGCGGAAGCGGGCTTGGTACATAAGGACTTGGTCACCAACTTTGAAGCTGCGGTTGAAGATCTTACCATCATGGATCAACTTGGTCTTTTCCTTGTAGAGCCTTGAGCTCTCATATGCCTGAAGGCGCAGTTCATCAAGCTCTTGCAATTGAAGGCATCTTTCATTTCCGGCGGCATCCAATTCCATATTGCATAGTTTCACGGCCCAATAGGACTTGTGCTCCAATTCAACCGGCAAATGACAAGCTTTACCAAAAACTAACCGGTATGGAGACATGCCTAAGGGTGTCTTGAATGCAGTCCGATATGCCCACAATGCATCCTCAAGTCGATCACTCCAATCTTTTCTTGATGGCTTAACAATTTTCTCCAGAATATGTTTTATATCCCTGTTCGACACCTCCGCTTGGCCATTTGTGTGGGGATGGTATGGGCTAGACACTCTGTGGGACACCCCATACTTAGCAAGAAAGTTATCAAGAAGCTTGTTGCAAAAGTGGGTTCCTCGATCACTTATAAGACCCCTTGGTACTCCAAATCTACTAAAGATGTTAGACTTGAGAAACTTGGAGACCGTGGGTGCATCATCCTTTCGGGTTGGGATAGCCTCTACCCACCTAGAGACATAATCTACAGCAAGTAGGATATAGGTGAAACTAGAAGAAGGTGGGAAAGGTCCCATAAAGTCTATCCTCCAAATATCAAAAATCTCACAAACTAGGATGGGCCGTTGGGGCATCTCATGTCTTTTTGTCACACTCCCCCCAAATTTTTTGCACTTACCACACGATTTACAAAAGGCGTAGGCATCTTTGAAAAGCGTAGGCCAATAAAAACCAGCGTCTAAGACCCTCCTAGCAGTTTTCCTAGAACTATAGTGGCCAGCACAAACCATCGAGTGGCAAGCAGAGAGGATGTCTAGGGACTCGGATTCCGGTATGCATCGCCGGATTACTTGATCATTGCACAGTCTCCATAGGTGTGGTTCATCCCAAACATAGTATTGGGCTTCTCTCTTTAACTTTTGCACCTGAAAGGGAGACATGTCATCCGGGGTGAGGGCACAAACAAGATAATTGACTAAACAAGCATACCAAGGCACCTCAACATCAATTGCACACAAAGAGGAATCCGGAAAATTATCACAAGTTAAGTCAGAAAGATCTACTCCCCTGGTGTTGTCTGGGAGTCTACTCAAGTGGTCGGCTACCAAATTGGCATTGCCGGCGCGATCCTTGATCTGCAAATTAAACTCTTGTAGCAAGAATGTCCACCGAAGAAGTCTCTGCTTTGAGTGTGGCTTTGTGAATAAAAACTTTATAGCTGCATGGTCAGTATAAATGACAACCACAGAATGAAGCAAGTATTGTCTAAATTTGTCTAATGCAAAGACTATGGCAAAGAGTTCCTTTTCAGTAGTGGTATAATTCCTTTGAGCACAGTCCAAAGTCTTAGATGCATAGGCTATGACATGTGGTGCCTTGTTGCTCCTTTGACCTAGCATGGCGCCAACTACATAGTTGGAAGCATCACATGCTAATTCAAAGGGCAATGACCAATCGGGAGCAAGAAGAATAGGAGGCTCCAAAAGAGTTTTCTTCAATGTTTCAAAAGCCGTTTTACACTCATCATCAAAAACAAATTCAACATCTTTTTGCAGCAAATGAGAAAGAGGCAATGCAATTTGGGAAAAACCCTTGATGAAACGTCGGTAAAAGCCTACATGTCCCAGGAAAGAGCGAAGCTCTTTGATACAAGTGGGATAAGGCAAGGACGAAATCACCTCGGTTTTGGCTTTATCAACCTCAATGCCTTGGCTAGAGACTAGGTGGCCAAGAACTATGCCATGTGTGACCATAAAATGACACTTTTCATAATTAAGCACTAAATCCTTCTCGACACACCTAGCTAGAACTCTCTCCAAACTATGCAAGCAAACATCAAACGAATCACTAAAAACAGTGAAGTCATCCATGAAAACTTCCAGGCAATCATCAAGCATATCAGCGAAGATGCTCATCATGCAACGTTGGAAAGTGCCCGGCGCATTGCATAAACCAAAGGGCATGCGCCGGTAGGCAAAAGTACCGAATGGACATGTGAAAGTGGTCTTTTCCTGGTCCTCGGGTGCTATAGGAATTTGATAGTACCCCGAATAACCATCTAGAAAACAGTAATGGCTTCTTCCCGCAAGCCGTTCCAACATTTGATCAATAAATGGAAGCGGGAAGTGGTCTTTTCGGGTGGCATCATTCAACTTCCTATAGTCAATACACACGCGCCAACTATTTTGCACCCTTGTTGGAATAAGTTCATTGTTTTCATTTTTCAAAACAGTGATTCCAGACTTCTTAGGCACCACCGCCTTTGAGGTTGCCTAAGAGGCCTAGAATCCTCTTTAAGTAAAATCCGATGGGTGCAAATAGCGGGGTTCATACCCGGAATATCAGCCAATGTCCAACCCAAAGCCTTGCTATACTTTTTCAAAACATCAAGCAATTTGACCTCCTCAATTGCACTCAAGGTATTAGAAATAATAACCGGCAATTTGTCATTGGGGGCAAGAAAAGCATATTTTAAATTGCTTGGCAAAGGCTTTAATTCCAAAATGGGTGGTTCCAAAACAGAGGGAACAAGAGTAGGAAGAGTTAAAGTGTAAGAAGAACTCCCCTTTGTAGACCCAATTGGAAAAGGTGGGCTAGGCTCAAAAGACCTCATCACTTGTTCATCGATCTTCCCAAGAGTCGAATCAACACTTGGTTGATCTATCGCAGTGACTTGCCTTGGGGAAATGTCATCCACAACACCTACATCACAACTTGTAACAAGATCATTCAAATATCTAAGTGTGTGGGAAGAAATCCTAGGTCTAGGTTTAGAATCAATGGAAGAGGGTTTAGAAGGTGGCCCTTTTACCACATGGTGATCCGGTCCAAAGAAGGTCAAGTGTGAAGTAGCTTTGGTTGGGGTGAGGGCTATACCCTTTGAGCTCAAATCGGCCAACTCTTGGCTTCCAACTTCAAATTCACATTCTTCAACCAACTTATGACCTGAAACATTGAGAAAACTACCATCTTCCAAAGAAATATCATCGCTCATCAGAGAAATGTTAGTGGAGCTCATATCCAAATTAGCAGTATCATTATCAATCAAAGAAAAATCCAAAGGGACAGAAAGTAGACAATCAACTACATGTGAGTCAAGGTCATACACGTCATCACCTAAGGAAGAAAAAAAATGAACAGAAGGCAGGGTAGAAAAATAAGAGTCATAAGCTTCAAGATCAGATGTGTAATCATATGAATGCAAGCTTAATTCATGCTCCTCAATGGCATCTTCCACAGCAATATCAATGACATTCAAATCTAGAAGAGAATAGTCCTCATGGGGGTGTCGCATTGCTTCATACATGTTAAAGCTAATCTTATGTTCTCCCACCTCCATTGTTATCAAACCATTTTTCATGTCAATTACCGATCCAGCGGTCCGCATGAAAGGCCTACCAAGAATGATAGTCGATTCACATGGCTCGCTAGCGGTGTCAAGAACATAGAAATCTGCGGGAAAAACTAAGTCTTTAACCTTAACAAGTATGTCCTCAAGAATACCTTGTGGATATCGGAGTGTGCGATCGGCCAATTGCAAAATGACACTTGTCTTTTTCAAACCGGTGATGCCTAAAGAAGTGAAAATTGCACTAGGCATCACATTAATGGCCGCTCCTAAATCCAACAATGCATTTGTCACCGTCAAGTTCCCTATGGTGCAAGGGATCATGAATGATCCAGGTCTTTGCACTTGACCGGCAACTGAGGCTTAAACAAAGCCGACACACTGGGATTCAACTGAATTCTCTCATTTGGCCTAAACTTCCTTTTATTGGTGCACAACTCTTTCAAGAATTTACAATAACTAGGCATAGATTTCACAAGTTGAAAGAAAGGCACATTCACATGCAATTTGCTAAAAAGTTCAAGCATTTCATTTTCAACAACTTCATCATGTTTCTTTTTGCTTTTAAAGGAAGCTTGAGGAAAAGGGAGTTGAGAGATAGTTACCTCCTTGGCCGGAGGTTTGACCAAGGTATCTTGTGTGCTACACTCTCCTGTCTCATTGATACTCAATTGTTTTTTGTGCTTCTTCTCCTCTTGAGGTTGTGCCTTAGGCTCCTCCATCATTTTCTCCTTTCTAGTCAATGTCCTCCTTTATTGAAGTTCCTTTTCCTTAGCACTTTCAGATTGTGCAAACTTCATTGGGCTCAATGGTGGGCTCCAAGTAAGGCTTTCCACTTCAATCTCCTCATCCACTGGCTCGTCATCACCCTCCTCTTCACTACTTGAAAAGTGAACCCTCTTCTTAATTGGCATGGGATTTAGTGATTTCCCACTTCTCAAAGTAACAGCATTCAAAGACTTGGGGTTGATGACCGTATTGGACGGAGTTGGGCCACTTGCCTTGGCTTGAAGCTTATTGAAAGAGTTTGAAAGCTTCATTACATAATCCTCCAAGTTAGCACTCTTGGTCTCCCATTGGCTCATACGGTTATCTACCTTCTCAAACCTTGACTCCATACATTGCTTCGTTTCACTCGCCCTAGAGTCAATGAGACCTTCCACATGACGGAATCCCATAGTGATGGACTTGTTCAACTCTTCAAAGTCATTAGTGGGTCTGTCCCTTCTTACGGGAGCTAGTGCTTGGGAGGACTCCCCTTGGAATTGCCTTAGGGGATTGCCATCTTGGCGCCAACTAAATTTGGGATTTTGTCTCCACCCCTCATTGTATGTATTGGAATAGGGGTCCCATCTCGGATTGTTTCCTTGCCTTGGTTGGAACATTGCATTACATTCTTCCGGCTTAGAAGGGCAATCGCTTGAGAGATGCATAGGTGATGCACAATAATCACAAGACGGAAGTATATCAGAACTGTTTGGGTTAGCAGAAGCAACTCTCCAAGTACCTAAGGTAGAGGTATATCAAGGGTAAAATCTCCTACACTATTATTAGTAACATTTATTGAGATTTTTCTCTCTGAAACCTTAGGAATGAACATTGAATTGTATGTTGAAATAAAATTGCTAAACACTTACAATGTTCATAAGATAGACTTATATACATGCATATTGATTTGGAAAAGAATATATTTATATATATATCTTTGTGCATGAAGTCATGATTAATTCACTATGCTCAACTATCCTGAATTAATTACATCTTTTGAAGCATGTGAATTATGCTGTTAATACCTACGAACTAACTATGAGCAGATCCATATGAATTTGGATACTGAAGAAAAGAAAAGAATTATAGTTCTGTAGGTTACAAGGAAAGAAAGCTTCAAGACTACGATCTACATGGAAATTTACTCAAGTCTTGATGAGCTGAACTTCGTGCTTGGATTTTGGTGCTAAATCTGCAAAAGAGAATTGACATTATTCTGCCAGAATCATGCTACTACCTGACAAATGGAATTATGGTGATATCACTCTTATTCTATCCTATACTTAAAATTGAGTTTCACTATCGCTAATTGTATGCAGGATAAAAGCTGGTTGAGCAAAGATTGCCATCGCTAGCTAATAGCGTTATCAATAGCAAAGTCAGCTATGGATAGATGGAAGGAGTAAGTGACAAATCTTAGTCACTTGCTCAGCGTGGGATCATGCCTGCTAGCGATAGCTGTTCTTCCTAGCGATAGCAAGTCACTTAAGAGGGCCCAGAATGTGAAACGTTAGTTGATGTACTTCACATGGTAAAACCCTAAACCCTAAAACTTATAAAAGGGAATCATTTTGCATCAACATTCATTTTACATTCATTCTCTTCTACTCCCAACGCTCTGAACACACATTCTGCATTTTCATCAATCTCAAAACCCTAAAATCCTAAACCCAGAAATAGCCAGAACCAAAGTTCCAAGTGTGAGTGATGTCGAGGCTACCTCTAGCGCTAAACCCTCTTCTCAATCCGCTAGCAAGAGGTCCAAATCCCAGAAAGAAGTAGTTGAATCAGGCTCTAAACGTCAAAAGCGAACTACCTCCGATTTGCCCTATTCAGAAGAACCCCTTGAAACCCTAAGCGCTGTCTTCGCAAAACAAAAAACCCTTGACAGGACTGTAGTATGGGTGGATTTGGAATGTTTCAAGCAGAATTGTTTCGATTTAGATGCCTGGCTTCTTCCATACAAGAACTGGCTTAGTATTCAGAATGTCTACAATGAGGAAGTTCTGAGGTCATTCTATTCGAGCATGAAAGCCAAGCCAGAATACAAGAAAAATGAGCTGGTCAATATTGTATTTGAGGCGTCAGTGAGAGGAAGGGGGATATCTTTTAACTGGTTAGCTATCAACAAAATTCTGGGGATATTTGAGGCAGAACATAACAAGTGGTACTCCTCTGAGCCCTACTTTGAGGAAGAACTTGTAGAAATTTATGAAACCTCTTCCAATAAGCCAGCTAGCATGCCTGTAGTCAACAGAATACTACACTAAGTGTATACAAGATTAATGACTCACAAGGCCGGGAACTTCAGTAGCTTTCCCAAGATAGACAACCCCTGGCTGCCCAATCTGATTTCAAAAGTTCCTTTAAATCCAGGGCAGTTGATATCATTGGAGCTTCACCGATACCTATCTGAAAAATCTGCCAAGGCCCCTCTCCCATATCCTCAGCTCATGTCTTATCTCCTTGAGTTCTCGAAGATCAAGTCTACCAGAGAAAAAGACAATAAAAATTGCAAACAGCTTACAATCTCCACTCTCAGGAAAATGGGGATTCCTGTTAAATCAAGTGGTGCTGTATCTGATTCTGAGGCCTCTCATGCTCCTTCATCATCAACTCAATCTCAGCCTATTGAGGAAGAGACTCAATCTCAGAGAACTCCTTCTCCTCAGCAGCAGCATAATCTTGGTCAAGAGACTCCTCCCTCTGCTCCTGTTACATCAAGAACAATTTTCTCTAAAAATGCAATAGAAGAAATTGTCTTCAAGGTCTCTGCCGAATTTAATTTGGCTTTAGAAGCACAGAAAGCAGAATTGATGAAGCCTATTCGAGAGCTACAGGATCAAGTGAAAAATCTGGAAGAGCATCTATGCCTCGTCCCTGAGTATGTTAAACAGAGAGAAACAGTTCCTCCATCAGAAGGTACTTCACAACATCATCACTCCCCTCTCCATTATCACTCATCCTCTCATTTCTCTCCTAATCACTCACCTTCAACCTCTTCTCTTTCCTCTTTTCACCTATCACATTATCCATCTCCTACTACCTACAAACATCCTAGCAATAGTCATCCTTCTCAAACCCAAATACCTACACCTCCACTTTCTCCTCAAACCAAAATCCCAACACCCACAGATTCTCCTACCGCTAACCTTTCCCCTAGCGCTAGCCCTCAAACACAAGCCTCACCCTCAACAACCAAAGTCCCAACACCACAAACAACCACTATCGCTAGCACCATCCCTAGCGATAGCACTCCCACTGCACCACCAACTCAGCCAATTGCTACCACTATCGCCAACCCTCCTTCTCCTACCACCTCTTCCCAAATTCATGAATAATCCTCTTCTCCTACCTCTGCCCATGATGATGACAAAAAGGGGGAGAATCATAGGGACAAAAATGTGGCAGAAGAAGGCTTAGTAGAAGGCCTAGTGGAGGATGCATCTGATGAGGAAGACAATACATCAATCAATCCAGATGGTTCTCCTGATAATGAAGTTCAAAAGGAAGATTTGAGCATGGCCATGGTTCCATATGAGGAGGAATTTCAACCAGTTTCTATAAATCTTCTTCCTCATTATTTTCAGCGAGCACAAGAATTGCATGAGGAAGTTGAAGAATTGTTAGAAAGGTCTGCTCAATCTCTAAAGGAAAGAGAGGATAGAGATGCAGCAAGAGCAGAAGCTGAAAAAGAGAAGGAAAAAGAAAAAGATCCTATTCAGACTACCTCTCAGAACCTGGAACTTAGTGGAAAAGAAAAAGCATCAAAGGTCCAGTCTGCTCCCAAAAAGATAAGGATCAAGAAATCTGCTCCCAAACCTCCAGGAAAGAAATCCAGGGCATCTAAAGGGATTGTGATTGAAGAACCCAAATCTGCTCCCAAGCCATCAAAGAGAAAATCTGTGCCTAAGGGAAAAGGAAAATCTGTTAAGCCTCCTCAAAAGAAACAAAAGCGCCCATCCAAATTGGATGAGCTTCTGTCATGGATTCCTCCCTCTCCTCCAAAGAAGAAGAAGGCTGCTCCTAAGAAGAAAAAGAAATCTGAGGTCGAAGTTGAAACTGATCCTGAATTGCTGGAAGATCCTTCAACTGATTCTTGGGGAATAAACAGTGAGCCTGGAGATTATGATTTAGACACCTTAAATTGGAAGGATGATTCTGATTCTGAATAAACCAAAAAGACTGAATCATTCCCTAAAACCTCTCTCATATGCATTCTACATAAACTGAATGATTAACAGTTTTATGCTTTATTTGTAGTATTTTCTTTTGCAACACAAGATACAAATGTACATTTCTCATTCCAATGATTGATCTGAACATGCTCCATTCATGCATTATTATTCCTTTATGATTAATGCTGATATATGTTCTAGACGTGCTTTAATGTATATCTTTTACTTATGTTTTGTCATCATCAAAAAGGGGGAGAATGTTAGAATCTTAAGTTTTGATGAAGACTGACCCATAGAAAACATAGGTGTAAGTTACCTCTGATTTAAACGAGTAAAATCTGATAGGTAGCAGAACATTATCGCTAGAGTTAGAACCTATCGCTAATAGACAAAGAGCCATAGCAAGTGAGGACTTAGAAATAACAAAGTTGATATCTATAGCTAAGTCATTCACTATCGCTAAAGAAAGAATCCATCGCTAGAAGCTCATTGATAACTCAGCTAGCAGGAAAATAAACCAAAGTCCTTGAACTAATGAAATCAGCTAGCGATAACAGGTTAAGCTATCGATAACAAAAGTGCTTCAGATAATAATCATTCAGATAGCTAGTGCCTGAGAGCAAGAGTAAAATGAGCTAACATTGTCGTAGCGCTAACAAGTTTAGCTATCGATAATAGGATACCTGGAAAACCTCTGAATACCTGTATCAGTATCCTTAAAGCTAAAAAGCAATCAAGTAACTAGCGATAATTGAATTAGCTATCGATAGTAAAATGTTTGTTGTTATGATCTTGCTAGAACTCTTAAGCTTTAAACTCAAGAAACGTAATAGCGATAATGCTCTTGTCTACAGATAGAGAATGCTTTCAATTTACCATATATTAATTGACTCTATCTCATTGAGCTAATGGACTACGCTTGCGATAACATCTGCTGTGCATTATATGATTATTTGTTCAACTAACAGTTTAAGTGCAGATCTCACATAATGAAGTTATCGATAGCAGATCAAGCTAGCGATACTGAAAAAGCTGCTATGAAAGTATAGGTGTTCAGAACGCTCAGTTTAGCCTACTCTACACGTGAACAGTTCAGAAGTTTGAATCAGCTGATAAATAGTATCTATCCCCAACGGCTATGGACTTCCAACGACCATATTCTAATGGTCATATGAAGCTGAATCAAAGGACAATCTTTGAAGATATAAATAGAACAAGATCTGCTTCCAGAAGATGATGATCAACGATTGAATATCACGAGCGATGAACAGAGCATTGTACAGAATTGCAAATTACTCAGATTGAGATCATTAGATAAGAAGTGCTAGAGCAATACATTGTTAAGATTATTAAAGCTCTAGTTGTATTTCATCACACATTACTTTGTACTTAAGTGTTTATCACAATCCGTTCATTGAGTGAACCTTATTGTTAAAATCCTCTTCTGTTTGAGGTTGTTCCAAAGCTTGGTGCTTTTGGAACAGGGTGGTAACCTTACAGGTAGTAAGGGGGAGTGTTTAGAGAAATTCTAAAACTCTGTAAAGGTTGGCAGGTGAACCTGTGTTCGTAAAACCTGTGGTAGGCTTCTCTTGTGCCCGGTTTAAACAAGAGGATAGAGGAAATCTCAGGTGGAGCCTGAGGACTGGATGTAGGTCTGGGTTGACCGAACCAGGATAAATTCTGAGTGCATTATCTATTTCCTAATCTCTCATAGTTTCCATCATATCTGCATTATATATATCTCTTGAACATTTAATAGTTTTGAAAGAGCTTGCCTTCAATATACATTAGAAAAAGAAGTTTTTTAAACGAAATTATTCTATCACCCAATTCACCCCCCTCTTGGGTGACAGCCAGCACTCTCATGAGTAAGCAGTGGGCATTGTAACACCTCGACTTTTACTACTATATTATAGCAATTTAATTGAATTATAACCACTTTTATGAATATTCGAAGCCCAAAAATACGGAAAATTTAAAACTTTTTCTCTTAAAATATTTATCCAACCTTCTGTCAGTTGGAATGGGCTTTTCAAACAACTTAGAATTTAAAGCTTTTTATAAAACTAAGTGGTGCATAAAACAATTAAACTACTTAGGTTCCCTTATAATTTCCTCCCCTTGATGATAGTGTGTGGGGAGTGAAAACCCACTCATGGGTTCTCTACATCTATTGATGGGTTTCTACCTTTCCAATATTAAAACGCTGGGGTTACCTCGGTTGATAACCCTTCTACCAGAATACGCAGCGACATTAGGGTAATACATACATTTTCCTTTTAAAGTGTCTATTTCATGTGCTCTCTATTATTAATTTAATAATTTACTTTTACAACATATACCAATAATCTTATTAAAATATTTACTACCTCTGGCTTTTAGTTTCTAATCCTAATTTTCTTCGTCTACTCTTCTCCCCAGCTAGCTTCCTTCGACCTGCCAAACTGAAAATGTTTAGGGAAGGGGGTGAGATTGGAAATCCCAATAGCAGTTTCTTTCATTAACATACTTTATCATGCTAGCATTGTCATGTATATATTTCATAAAGCTGTACAAATGATGATAGTCTTATTCCTATTAATCTGTGTGCTAAAAGCACCTGCCAACCACTAATAACAATATATTCGTTATAGTGGAGGCTTTACCTGCAGGGTTTCTCGTTAAAGCACATAAGGCTAAAACGTAACTAATCTCGCAAAGGTGTAGCTAATCACCTAAGCCTGGAGTACTCCATCTGAGGAATAATAACTTACCAACTAAATGCAACAGTTATTACAAAATAATACATGCAATTTTAATTGTTACTGAAATAAACTGCTACCTGGAATCCAAGCTTAATCCTAAGCTCGCTCCTTTCTCTTCCACTGATCGCCTCAATTTATGTCATTATCAAAACCTATTTACATATAATATACAAACAATAAATTAATATCTATATTCTTGGATAATTATCCAACGTCTCTCACGAATCCTAATTTAATACTACCCAAGTCTTTTCGTTTAATCAAATTATGATTTATTCAAACTTAAATTAGGATCTTGACTAACCGAGATTATTTTGATAATTTAACTATATTAAACTTTCTTATTCTCAATGTTTGATCAATAATTGTTATAAAAATTATTCTTGAAAAGCCTTAGTCATTCACACACACAAGCACACACCAATATATATATATATATTTCCTATTTATTATAAAATTTTCAAGAATAAATAAATTAATAATGTAAATCAAACCCTAGTGATTCAATTTATTAAAGAATACTACAAATTAATCATCAATCACAATCAAACCCAAATCATATTTCTTTATCTTCTAAATCCTTATTTACCTTAATGCTTCCACCCATAGCCCATCTCCCAATACCTTAAGCTAGGCATATCTGATCTCCAATAAATCTATTTATGTATATATAATCCTCCTTAACATCTTTCAAACTTAGATCTTCATAGCATTGAATACATAACAGAGCATAGATCAATAAACCTCGAACCATTTTTAACTCCTTGTTCAATATTTAAAGTTCTATAAACTAAATACTCTATCATTCATAAAAGTCCATGCTTAATGTCTTAACTTAATTCTTCTCAAGGTACTAACCACTTACCTCCAACCGTTCCTTTATCACTTGAAATCCTTTATCTCCTTTTTAACCGATCATCAAACATCATTATCATTTCCTTCATTTCTTTAAACCTAAATTGGATACCTCTAAATCAATTTAGATTCAATTAATAACCATTGAACCTTCAAATATTAATTCCCATTACCAATACAAATCATTCAGAACAGAAAATAAAATAATTAATTCCTAAAATCCCTTAGAATCTTTTAAACCCTACAATACACTTTCCCAATTTATATCACATCTTATAACCTAATTTCCTACTTAATTCCAACTTAAAACCTCAAATTTCATTTATTCAAATCTTTATGTAACTACACCTAGCTTTACTAAAATCATTAAGATAACAATACATTATCCTATTATCACCTAAATAGATCCTCAAACAAGACCAAAAGTTCATAATCAATTAATAATCCTATAATTCCCATTTCCTCATTGAACAATGCTCAAGCCCTTCTTTATCGTTTCCAACCTTTGATCTCGTTTCCTTCCTATAATCAAACATCAATTAACCATAAAGTAGGTCACCACTTCACACAAATTGTTTCCCCCTTTCCTAATTTGAAATTATACTCAAATTGATCAAAATCCTTAACCATTTTCTTAACCCTTAAGAATTCTCATATTCATATATCTAATCCTTGTTAGTCCCACATTACTTAAACCATTCAACTATTAATGACTTCCTAAGCTAAACTACTTATGTTACTTGTTATTTAATAATTTCAGGCCCATGTCTTCCAACAACAAAACTATATAAATCACTATTAATCATCCAAATAACAAATGGTAGCAAACTACTTCTCATAATTAATCTAACCTGCATAACAAAAATATCACAAGAATTTCCACCCTTCATTCCTTACATTCACCCATTACCAACTTTTCATGTCATTATTGATTTTCCATCATGAGCCCAGCAGACAGAAAATCGAACTATTAGAGGGAGGACATAATTTCCCAATTCAAAACTAATATCCATACTTCTTTTTCTTTGCTGCAACAAATCGGACAGAACAGGAAGGACAGGAGAGAACAAGAAAAATTCCATATACCCAATCATACCTTATTCCTATTAAATTAATCATCCAAAATTTCTTCTTCTTCTTGCCACTAAACTGACGAACAGAACCAACAAAACCTATGAATTTACAACCAATTTACATCTGCAACTAAACTTCAATTCTACACCAATAACCATTTAAATTCTCCTGATCCAAATTTAGGGACGTCCACCATCAATTAAATAGGCAAGAACAGAACAGAAAAGATTCATGCTTGAAATCACAAGAACACCTTCCTTAATTGACCAGAAATCAACGGCACAAGGAAAGCAAGGATTCGGATGAACATAGGGAACCAGAAGAAATAGAAATTAAATAACTTCCTATCCCAGTAACCATCACCCTGAGCAAGCAATAACTATATATTTTTTTCTTTTCAAATCCGAGCAGAACATCAAGGAAGAACAAGAATTCGACGGCACAGAGGAAGAAAGAACAAGAATCAAACCTCAGAAATCACATATACAAGACATTCCTTGAACTTATACTACTCCTATTCATGTTTAATGAAGAATTTCGTTCAACCCTTGCTCCAAATCACAAGAACAGAGTCGGGTGAACAGTGAAACGAAGGAGAAATTTGGGGAAACTTGATTAATCCGACTCTATTGCTTAAATTCGTTCTTGGGGTTTGTTAATCGAACCCTAAGCTTCATTTCAATGGATTTACCAACCTTAAAAACCCCTAAAACCGAATTAATCCCCTCCTTTAACTCGCACAAATCGGACAGAAAAGGAGAGGAAAACAAGAGGAAGAAGCTCACCAGAGATGTACCTCAACTTCTGGAGCTTTTCCCTCCACTTTCCGCCGTCGATCATCGCCATTTTGGCCGTCCTCCGCCGCTGGATGCACGACGGAACCAGAGGGGACGGAGAGAGTGAGAGCAGAGAGATCGAGAGAGTGAGGAACAGGGGACGGAGGAAGTATTATATAAAGGGTGAGGGGAAAAGTAGAGTTTTGACCCCTAAAACTTTCTTCTTTTCGTTTTGATCCCTAGAATCAACTTTTGATATTTTCAGTTTAGTCCCTTCTCTGAAAAATAATTTCTAGAATTAAATTCTTATATCATATTAGAGATTTTTCTTAGTCATAAATTTCTTTAAGCCTTAAAATAAATTCTCCTAAAGTTCCCAAATCAAAATTTATCTTCTAATTATTTTTCTTTATTTTCTAAAGAAAATAATCCTTAAAATTATTAAAAATGTCTAAAACATCATAATTTCATTTTTAATGCTTTTTAATATTTTATTAATATTTCCTAAATCTTAATTAATTCCTTATTTTCTCTTTTCTAAAATTTGGGTGTTACAGGCATCAACATTCTGGTTTGGATTTATTGGACGGGATTCCACTAATAAATTAGGGTTTCAATGTTCATTAAGGTGAAACGTAGGATTCTAGTAGTGGGACTAAGAGCTCCTTATGATTAATCAGTCCGTCTATTGGTTACACACTTAATGAACTTAAAGCAGGGTAATTAATTTGCAAGATTTCAGCATTACTTATTGTAACTTAAGTCTAGCCTAAAAAACTGTTCTAGGGGTAATTTAATAGTAGCCAAATTCCTCTCATATTTCAATTTTGAGAAGCGATGATTGCCAAAATTTCCTTTCTCTTAGAGTGGCCAATCTTATTGTTTTCAAATCTCAAAACCTTAATTTTAAACTCCTTTCAAAATAAAACTAAAAGCTACTTTTCTTCTTATTGCATTTTCAAACTATAGCTATTAGGAATTAATGTCGAGCGTTAAGGCATTTTTTGTAGATGGGCTAGCTGGCTTTTCAGAGATGTGATGCCGTTAATTTGAATTATATCATCATTTTTTATTGCTGTTAGGAATTAGTTGCGACACGGATCCTCTATGAATGATATTCCGGAATTTACCTTCTACTCTCCTTGGATTGAAAAAATATTTTTGAAGAGTAACATCCAACTGAATAAAATAAAGGTAAAATCACAACCAAGTTCCTCTTAAAGGATTTTAGCACAACCAGGTCCCAAACAATCATCAAATAACATTGAAGTTCCAAGAGATCTGAGTGATATTAAACGGCTTCTTATTGACTACTTAATAGTTGTCAAGACCTGCTCTTTGAGTTGTTAATGAAAGAGATGTATTGAAAACTCAATGAGCTACTATTGACAACTATTGAGTTGTGCATTGACAACTGAAAGAGCCCGTATTGACAACTATTGAGTTGTCAATGACAAGCCATTGACAAGTTAAGGAGCTGGTATTGACAACTATTGAGTTGTGCATTGACAACTCAAGGAGTTGGTATTGAAAACTATTAAGTTGTCAATGACAAGCCATTTACTATCACCCAGGTCTCTTGAGACTTCAATGTAATTTGATGATTATTTGGGACCCACTGTAATTAAATCCGTTATGAGGGCCTGATTATGATTTTCCCTAAAATAAAAGCCAAGCTATTTTGAAATAGAATTGACGAGTTCTTCACACAACTCGTTTTTCTGTCTCTAACTTTTGCTCCTTGTAAAACCATTGCTAAAAACAATTTCTATCATTAAATCAATCAACGAGTAATTTCACATTATAGTAATCTTGCCTTAGTGGAATAATATTCACAAGAAAACATATAGTTATTTATATATTTAAATTATTATTTACACTGGGCAAAGAAAGGAAATGGTCTTCATGAAAATTAATAATATTGTGGCATATTCACCATTATTTTAAAAAATATTCAAATTAATGGCGATGGATGGCTACAGAAAGGGGCCATATGTTCAACGTGCTTGGAACAGATTCATCAAAGCGGTACCATTTTTTACGCGGTGCCAAAAAACTTTATAAAATGTTAGTCGCTTGTTCTCACATTATCTGCCAAGGATAAAGACATTTCATGATGCCCACTATCGTGGTCCTAACGTATAAATTGGCTGCACTCACTTCGTTTAATTTGCTTCTTGTCGTGAAACCTTTATTTGAAAATGGAAGATGAAAGTTTTGTAAAAGTTTATAAGTACATTAAATTCTCTAAATTTAGAATCATGTCAAGATAATACTATATTTGTTTCATAATATAAAATTTCTTAACCAATTTGGGCATATTAAGGAAATTAGTTCAATTAATATTTGTTAAAAATGTGTGTTGGTTAATCTAAAATACCCTATTGAATCATTTATATTCAAACTACCCCTTGATTTAATCTTCTTTAAAATGTGTAGTCACTAAAAATAATTTATAAGAAAATAATAAATATAGGGGAAAACATGAATCGAGATCTTATATTTATTTGGACCAAGACCCTCAACAAACACTTTTACATATGATGTTATGAAAACTTATGGGCCTTTTAAGTTTTGCAAATTTTCAGGAAAATCTCTCTTTGGATTTAGTATAACATTAATCTTACTTCCGTAAACCATGTATGCTAATGTTTAATATAATTAATATCCCATTTTTAGAGTGTTTTAAGCAGATTTTCTCGGCTGAATTAAGAGACATAATATTTTATTATTCTCTCATTTCTAATTTTATGAGTTATATAAATAAAGTGAGAATAATTTAGTTAACTTAGTTATAGGAACAAATCAATAAGATGATTTTTATAAAATAACTCATTAATCATTCAATTTGAAAACTATCTCTATTGATGATATTCTCCTCTAACATGTGTAACCAATATGAATAGTTTATTTGACCAAAACAATAATATGAATAGTGTAGATATAAATGGAACCAGTTTCAATGTTCATCGTAAAGATGCAAAGAGGGCGATGCTACACTCTGAACTGTCCAGATTTAATTTGGATGGTTGAGATAAAATATTTTTAACTTTATTATTTCTAAATGACAATTATTTTAGTGAGTAGAAAATATAAAAATAAAGATAAACTCTTAACTAATTTTTTGTGGAAAAATATAATTTTCATTTAATTTGTAAACTTTAAAATATCTGGACCATCCAGATTAGATCTGGATGATTTATAATGGATAAACGTCCTCTACTTATCTTTTCGACAAGTACTGAAACCGGTTCCGATATGAATTGTAAATTTAATAGATAAATTGGATTGAACTCTTATATTTATGACCAAGTTAAAGCTAGTTCTTCAACTAGCTCCTACATTTTGAATTGAAGGAAGTGTGTTTGTTAACCAAACATCTAATCATAATTTGGGATATCCCAAATTAGGGTTCGGGCAAAATCCTAGTGGCATGATTGAACAAAATAATTTGATGTAAACCAGTTCAAAATAAAATTGACTAATTAACTAGTATATTGATCATAAAATTACATTCCTTTGCACTGTTTCTTCACAAGAGATAAAAGTCTTTTTGTTAAGGGTAAAAAAATACACATGTGATTTTGTCAAAAATTCATCCAGCACCAAATGTTTTTTTGTGGACCAAAAATACACATGATCTTTCAAATTAGATCAAATATACACATCTACAATTAAATTAGAGTAAAAAATACACATATGATTTTCTAAAAAAGTTCATCCAGCACCATGTGTTTTTTTTTAATATAAATGAAATTGTAATTTTTGATCCAATTTGAAAACTCATGTGTATTTTTGGTAAAAAAAAAACACATTTGGTGATGGATGACCTTTTGACAAAATCATATTTATATTTTTGACCCTTAACCCAATTTTCTACTTAATTATTCTGTGTAGTGTATGAGATTAGAAATATTAGTTTATATTTAAATTGATAAAAAATATTAATTATTTTTGCAAAGAAAAGGAGTTCTCAGGCCACCTTGCACGACTTAATATTCCAAAACATTTTAAGATACTTTTTGAACATCTGTGGTCCTACATAAACAGATAAAGTATTGCGTGGAAAACCAACTTACATGATCATGGCTTCTAAAAATCTAATTTTCGTTGTCGTTTTCTACCTCTTAACATGGCTAAGTTCACATACTAGAAGAATCATGAATGTACATAGGGAGTTGGGTTTTATGGGTTTAGCCCCTTACAAAATGGAGAATTAAAATTCAAATCTCGTTGGGCGAGATCTCTACATTAGTATCTGACAATGCATTAAATGTAAATTCTTTCAATAGAAGAATACTTATGCCTAGAAATAAAAATATGCTTGGCTCTTTGTAGGACCCTCAGGTTGATATGATGTTAAGCTTTTTTTTTTTTTTTATGAGGCATGATATGTTTAATATGTAAATTTTATACTATTTAATTTACTATAATATAAATTTTAAGCTAATAAAACATATATATATATATATATAATATTGAAATTTTGAAACCTCTATGTAAAGCTTATATTTATGTAGGTTTCACTAGTTTTTCAAGCCTACTTATGGCTTTCAAGACTTGCAATATGAGTCCTTTTTAAAAACCTATACTGTAAATAAGCATTTAGAAAAGCTTCAGGCTTGATAAAACATTCTGAATGCTGATCAAACCTATTTAATTAGCAAAAATCTGGTATGGTGTGGCCTATTTCCATGCTTACTTGGTCCTATAAAAAGTAAAAAAATCATGAATGTAAATGGAGTATATGTCTTTATGCGGTGTGAAAAAACACAAATTTAATGCTAAAAAAGGTCTGTGTTTAAAAATTTTATTTTAGCCACAAGAACATAATTGTTTCGTACATAAGAAGTATGGGTGATACCATTGGAATTTATATACAGGAAGTGTTTATTTCTATTTGAATTTAGGTTATTGTAACGAATAAAATTTTTATAGAGAGAATTTTCACAGTTATTTTCCCTTTATATTATTTTCATAATATTAGTTTTATTCATCTACCATCCAATGAATACGTGTTTGTAATAATTAATAGTCTGTCTGATCCTAAATATATGATATATCTTGGGAGTTGATATTTGTTCTAAATATATTACATATTTATAGTTTTTGTCAATTTTTTCCTAAATTTTCCTCATTGATGTTCTCTCAAGGCCTCAACAATAATTCAAAAAGAGAGAGACAGAGAGGTTGTTAAGAAATATGATTGTGGAGTTTGAAAAAAAAATACCATTTTAACTAACTTAACTATTGAAAAAGAAACTATCATCTTTAATTTTTGGAAAAAAAAAACTATCATCTTTTATCTAATAAAATTATATAAATAAGTTTTATATTTAAATTATTATTTACACTGGGCCAAGAAAGGAAATGATCTTCATGAAAATTAATAATATTTTGGCATATTCACCATTATTTTAAAAAATATTCAAATTAATGGTGATGGATGGCTACAGAAAGAGGCCATATGTTCAACGTGCTTGGAACAGATTCATCAAAGCGGTACCATTTTTTTCGCGGTGCCAAAAACCTTTATAAAATGTTAGTTGCTTGTTCTCACATTATCTGCCAAGGATAAAGACATTTCATGATGCCCACTATCGTGGTCCTAATATTGGCTGCACTCACTTCGTTTAATTTGCTTCTTGTCGTGAAACCTTTATTTGAAAATGGAAGATTAAAGTTTTGTAAAAGTTAATAAGTACATTAAAATTCTCTAAATTTAGAATCATGTCAAGATAATACTATATTTGTTACATAATATAAAATTTCTTAACCAATTTGGGCATATTAAGGAAATTAGTTTAATTAATATTTGTTAAAAATGTGTGTTGGTTTCTCTAAAATACCCTATTGAATCAATTATATTCAAACTACCCCTTGATTTAAACTTCTTTAAAATGTGTAGTCACTAAAAATAATTTATAAGAAAATAATAAATATAGGGGAAAACATGAATTGAGATCTTATATTTATTTGGACCAAAACCCTCAACAGACACTTTTACATATGATGTTATAAAAACTTATGGGCCTTTTAAGTTTTGCAAATTTTCAGGAAAATCTTTCTTTGGATTTAGTATAACATTAATCTTACTTCCGTAAACCATGTATGCTAATGTATAATATAATTTATCTCCCATTTTTAGAGTGTTTTAAGAAGATTTTCTCGGCTGAATTAAGAGACATCATATTTTATTATTCTCTCATTTCTAATTTTATGAGTTATATAAATAAAGTGAGAATAATTTAGTTAACTTAGTTATAGGAACAAATCAATAAGATGATTTTTGTAAAATAAGTCATTAATCATTCAATTTGAAAACTATCTCTATTGATGATATTCTCCTTTAACTTGTGTAACCAATATGAATAGTTTATTTGACCAAAACAATAATATGAATAGTGTAGATATAAATGGAACCAGTTTCAATGTTCATCGTAAAAATGCGTAGGGGGCGTTGCTACACTCTGAATTGTCCAGGTTTAATCTGGATGGTTGAGATATAATATTTTAAAGTTTATTATTTCTAAATGACAATTATTTTAGTGGGTAGAAAATATAAAAATAAAGATAAACTCTTAACTACTTTTTTGTGGAAAAATATAGTTTTCATTTAACAAGTAATATGGATGATTCATAGTGGATGAACGCCCTCTACTTATCTTTCCGACGAGCACTAAAACCTATTCCGATATGAATTGTAAATTTAATAGACAAATTAGATTGAATTCTTATATTTATGACCAAGTTAAAGCTAGTTGAAGAACTAGCTTCTACATTTTTAATTGAAGGAAGTGTGTTTGTTAACCAAACATCTAATCCTAATTTGGGATATTCCAAATTAGGGTTCGGCAAACTCCTAGTGGCATGATTAAACAAAATAATCTGATGTAAACCAGTTCAAAATAAATTTGACTAATTAACTAGTATATTGATCATAAAATTACATTCCTTTGCACTGTTTCTTCATGAGAGATAAAAGTCTTTTCTAATTATTAACTTTTTCAATTTTTCTAGGGTTAAGGGTCAAAAATACACATGTGATTTTGTCAAAAATTTCTCCAGCACCAAATGTTTTTTTTTACCAAAAATACACATAAACTTTCAAATTGGATAAAAAATACATATGTGATTTTGTAAAAAAGTTTATCCAGCACCAAATTTTTTTTTTGAAATATTACTGTAAATGTGACTTTTAATCCAATTTGAAATCTCATGTGTATTTTTGGTCAAAAAAAAAACCATTTGATGCTGTATGAACTTTTGCCAAAATCATGTATGTATTTTTGACCCTTAACCCAATTTTCTACTTCATTATTCTGTGTAGTGTATGAGATTAGAAATATTAGTTTATATTTAAATTGTTAACAAATATTAATTATTTTTGCAAAGAAAAGGAGTTCTCAGGCCACCTTGCACGACTTAATATTCCAAAACATTTTAAGATACTTTTAGAACATCTGTGGTCCTACATAAAAGATAACGTATTGCGTGGAAAACCAACTTACATGATCATGGCTTTTAAAAATCTAATTTTCGTTGTCGTTTTCTACCTCTTAACATGGCTTAGTTCACATACTAGAAGAATCATGAATGTACATAGGGAGTTGGGTTTTATGGGTTTAGCCCCTTACAAAATGGAGAATTAAAATTCAAATCTCGTTGGGCGAGATCTCTACATGAGTATCTGACAATGCATTAAATGTAAATTCTTTCAATAGAAGAATACTTATGCCTAGAAATAAAAATATGCTTGGCTCTTTGTAGCAATGTTTTAAAAGCCGGACCGGACATTGAGCCGGAAAGACTAACGGGTCATGGTTCAAACGGTTGGATCGGTTAGATCGTTCGGTTGGACCGCTGACGTAATAATTAAGTAAAAAATAATATTATATTTGTATAATAAAAATTTTAAATAAATGGACAATGCATTACTGAAATTAAGTAAATTTATTCAAAAAATTAAGTAAAGAAAAAAATCAAAATAAAGAAAGATGTGGCTTGGATATTTACAGTGCCTAGGAAAAGTGAACAATGGGGAACGTGTAAGTTGACACTTCACAGTTCACACTTCACAATGGTACTTTCATTTTGGAAAAATAAAAAAAGAATAAATTCAAATCAATCTCTTTAATTCTTTTCTGAACAAGACGAAAAGCATGTATAAACTCAAATGTTTTTATTTTCGTTTTCTTTCTTATTAAAGTCCCCTTTTTATCTTTGCTCTCCTCTTTCATCAATGCCTTCCCTCGGTTTCGATTGGAAGTTTTATCTCTGTTCACTTTTTTATTTTCAGAGCACCCAGCTGGAGCTCTCACCGTTCGTCTCTGTGGCTAGCAAAACAGAAATAGTAAGTTTTTGTTATGTCTTTTTTTTGGGTCCTTCCTCCTCCCAACGGTCAGTTTTCTCTCTCTTTCCCCTTCCCTTTCTCCTTCTTTTTTCGACCGTCCGGCTTTTGTGAAACCGTTCCGGTTCCCGGCTTAAATCCGGATTCCAGCTCAAAAGACGGGTCTGGACGGCTTAAACCGGCTCATCTCCCCAGACGGCCTAATGTTGTAAACCAAGCTGGTAAAGTCTTCGGCCGACGGTTGAACCGGCCGGACCGTCCGGTCCGGTCCGGGTTTCACATCATTGCTTTGTAGGACCCTCAGGTTGATATGATGTTAAGCTTTTTTTTTTATGAGGCATGATATGTTTAATATGTAAATTTTATATTATTTAATTTACTATAATATAAATTTTGAAACCTCTATGTAAAGCTTATATTTATGTAGGTTTCACTAGTTTCAAGCCTACTTATGGCTTTCAAGACTTGCAATATGAGTCCTTTTTAAAAACCTATACTGTAAATAAGCATTTAGAAAAGCTTCAGGCTTGATAAAACATTCTGAATGCTGATCAAACTGTTAGAATCTTAAGTTTTGATGAGGACTGGCTCCATAAGATAACATAAGTAAATAGAGTGTAAGTTACCTTTGAATTAAACAAGTAAAATCTGATAAGTAACAGATCACTATCGCTAGAATAAGAATATATCGCTAATGAAAGGCACAACTATAGCAGATGGAAACTTAGCAGAACTCTAAAGTAAATATATCTATTGCTAAGTAAATCCCTATCGCTAATAGACAAAGAACCATAGCAAATAAAGACTTAGAAATAACAAAGTTAATATCTATCGCTAAGTCATTCACTATCGCTAGGAAATATCCTATCGCTAGAAGTTCATTGAGAACATGGATAAATGAAAGAAAGAACAACTAGCTGAATAATGAACAAAATCTTTGTACTAATGGAATCAGCTAGTGATAAGAGATGGTGCTATCGATAACAAGTCTAGCTATCGGTATCTTTATACTTATTGAAATATCTTGAATACTCATATAGCTAAACAAGCTAGCGATAACAGGTTTATTTATCACTAATAGGATACCTGAATTAACTTTGAATATTCATATAACTCAATATCCTTAAGCTAATGAGCAATCAAGTAACTAGCGATAATGGGATTAGCTATCGATAGAAGAATGCTTATTGAAATGATATAGCTAGTATATATGCAGAACATTGAACTAAAAGAATATGCTAGCGATAATGATCATGTCTATCGATATAGAATACTTTAAAATTCCTTATTTGATATATTATCTCATTGAGCTAATGGACTAAGCTTGCAATAACATCTGCTATGCATTACATGATTTCTTGTTTAGCTAACAGTGCAGGAATTACACTATGCAGTTAGCGATAGCAAAGCATGCTAGCGTTACTGAAAAAGCTGCTATGAAAGTATAGTTGTTGAACACATTCAGAACGCGCAGTCTAGTTCACTCTATGCATAAACAGTTGAATCTAGGACAGAAGTTTGAATTAGCTGAAGAATAGCATTTATTACCAACGGCTATGAGCTTCCAACGACTATATTAAAACGGCCACATAAAGCTGAAAGAAAGAGCAAGTTGAGAAGATATAAATAGATCATGACTTGCTTTTATATAACAACGATGGAACAGGGCTTTATGCAGAATTACAGATTACACTAATAAAGAGCAAAACCTATTGAGCCCAGAAATGAGGAAAGAATGTTGAGTCAAGTAAATTAGAAAAGGAGAGTTAGAGTACTCATTGTTCAATCTGTTAAGCTCTAAAATTGTTATTTCATCATATATTCCTCTGTACTTAAGTGATTATCACAATCCGTTCATTAAGTGAACTTATTATCTGAAATCCTCTATTTTTTGAGGTTGTTCTAAAGCTTGGTGCTTTAAGAACAGGGTTGTAACCTTACAGGTTGTAAGGGGGAGCGTTTAGAGAGAGTCTAAGCCTCTATTAAGGTTGGCAGGTGATCCCGTGTTGTAAAACCTGTGGTAAAGGCTTCGCAAGTGCCCGACTAAACTTGTGAGTTGTAAAGGCTTCTCTTGTGCCTGGTTTAAATAAGAGGGTAGTGGAAATCTCAGGTGGAGCCTGAGGACTAGATGTAGGTCAGGGTAGACCGAACCAGGATAAATTTTGTTTGCATTATCTCTTCCCTTAACTCTCTTAGTCTCCAGCATATCTAACTTATATACTCTTTAGTGCATTTCATGATTTGAAATACTCTCAGTGATAAAACGAAAAAGTTTTAAAGATTGCTTTCCTTGTGTTTTTAGAAAAGAGAAGTTTTAAACATAAATTTTATCCTATCACCCAATTCACCCCCTTTTCTTGGGTGACAGCCAGAACTATCATTTGGTATCAGAGCAGGTCACTTGTTTAAAGGATCCAACGATCTCAAGTGAAAAGATCATGGCTAATTTTGGGTGTAACATGTTTTCTGAAGGTTTTGAAAATACTATTCCACCCATTCTAGAAAACATAGATTTTTCGTTTTAGAAAGCTAGGATGAAGAGTTTTATAAAGTCATTTGATTATCACATGTGGAATGTTTTTACAAATGATTTTAATTTCAAACCAAGAAAGGATTGGACTGAAAAAGACAAGAAAATGTTTTCCTTGAACATTAGAGCAATGCAAATTCTACATAAAGGCTTAACTGAAAATGATTTTCAGAAAATCAGATTTTGCTCTAGTGCTAAAGATATTTGGGATACTCTTGAATCTATGTATATCACTAATCATCTTGTTGAAACTAAAAGTGTTGACAGCTCATCTGAATTTCAAAGTTGCATGTCTATGGTTGATGAGCAATTGGAAGCTGAAATTGAAGAAGGAGAGATCATAGAACTCTTCCAAGATTCAGTCAACACAGAAGAACAAGAGAAAGATGACTGTCAAGAGATCTACCTAAACAAGTCTGATCAATTATTCTCTGGAGCTCAAGATGCAGCTATGGTATACAGTTCCAACTCCTGTGTTTTTGAGAAAAACAATTTTGATTTACATAAAGCTGATTTATTACCTATCACAGATCATATTTCAAAAAGTAAAAATGCTTTAAAATATGCTGGAAAATGTTTTGGGAAGAAAGATTTTTCGAAAAGAAACAACCAGAGTCTATGCTCCCCTAACCACCACTATAATGGCATAAAATCTCATAATGTACATCATTCTATTATTTGCTATTATTGTGGTAAATCTGGTCATATTTCTCACACATGTAATATTAGAAGAAATTCAACTGTGAAAAATAAATTTGCTTGGGTTCCAAAAGGACATGTAAGGTCCAAGGCTAACAATGAAGGACCCAAGTACAAATGGGTACCAAAATGTCCATCTAATGCTTTATATGTGCAGACTGTTGATTCAAGGAAAAATGGACATTATGGTGCAGAAGCTAGAAAGAAGAATCCAAGAGTTTCTCATGCTTCAAGAAAAAGATTCATAGAATCTTCATATAGAAGGAGAACTCTAGGAAAAGCCACTGCTGCAACCTCTTGGTCAGATCATAACAAGCAGTGGACTGTAACAAGAAGAGCAAGTTCTACCTCAAAAATGAGCTACCACAAAGTACCATTCAATTACCTTGAGGAGAACAAGAGAAACAGAATTCCTCAGACATCAAGAAGAAGATTCTTGAATTCTGTTTCTCATGAGAGAACTTGGCTACCCAAGCATGAGCTTATCAGAACCCTTTGGGTGAGCCAAAGCAATTCCTCCATGTACCTAAGGTAGAGGTATACAATGGTAAAATCTCCTACTCTATTATCAGTAATATTTATTGAGATTTTACATTCTGAAACCTTAGGAATGAACATTGAATCTTGTATTAAAGACAATTACAAAACATTTACAATGTTCATAACTTAGCTCTTCTACACATGCATATTGATTTGAAAAAGAATATATTTATATATATCCTTGTGCATATAGTCATGATTAATTCACTATGCTCAGCTATCTCAAATTGATTACATTTTTTGAAGCATGTGAATTATGCTGTTAATACCTCAAACTAACCATGAGCAGATCCATATGAATTTAGATACTGAAGAAAAGAAAAGAATTATAGTTTTGTAGGTAACAAGGAGAAAAAAAGCTCTATCGATAGCAAAGATAGCTATCGATAGCTGGAAGAAGTGAAAGCTTGTCACTTGGCATGGGATCATGCGAGGTTCTGCCTAGACAAGTGCAGTTATGATGATATCATTCTTATCCTACCTTGAATGAATATAATTTTTTTTGGATAATGAATGCTTGTCTCTCATTTCATTAGCAATCCATTTTTTAACTATCATGAAATAACTGCCAGATTGCTATATGAATGAAAAGTTGAAATTGTGCATAATTTATCTAATGTGTAGTTTTTAAGATGCACAATTCGAAACTTGTCATGGTTTATAAAATTGCATTCACATATTTTGAAAAATGTGTTCACCTCAATTGCATTTAAACTATCTTTGAAAATTGGAAGGTGATATCTATTATGAACCAAAAGTTGGAAATGTTTCAAATCCATGCATTAAAATTTTATTCCAACTTCCATATACTGTGTAGTGCCTAATCTGTGCTAACCTATTCTATGATAAGCTAAACCCTATGTCCAACAAATTAAGCATCATTTGAGAAAGCTTTGTGGCAAATGCTTAGATTCTTGACTAGTTAATTGGTCTAATGAGTGTATGCCTCATTATTCAAAAATCTATACTTTCACTCTATTACTCAAATGCATTAGCAGTCATTATTATTTCTATATCAGAGTAACTAGAGTCCTGTGTTTATCCCAATCTCGAATATTATTCTGAACACAAGACTAAAAGTCAAGAAAATCTCTAAATAAGTCATATCAAAGTCATCTGTGTCTATCATGTCTATAAGCCATTTTTGTCATGCTATTATTCATAAGACTTTGGATATGTTCTCTAATCCTTAAAAAGTGAAGCATTTTGGCGTATTTACTTATTGTTTGACTTCCATCTCAAAATTGCCATCCACTATCGCTAACTTCTCTCCTAGCGATAGGAACCAAAGCACAGATTCCTACATGAGCATTGGCTGATGATTTTACATTTTAAACCTACACCTCACTTATGATTTATGATACCTTAAACCTATGCTGAGAAAGTTATTTATCATATGTCTCTTATGTTTTATGAAATATATTTTTATTTTGAAAACATAAGCAAATTGTTTCAAACCTTATCTTGAGTTTTCTATATTTCTATTAGAAAATGAATCATACTAATAATTTCAAATCAAGCATGTATTTTTGAGTATGATTCTACAGGTTATGAAAAAGGATTTAAGGGCTATCATTGACTAAGCAAATAAAAGATGGTGAAGAAAAGGTACTTGAAGTATTGAAGATAACTGGCTACTTCAAGTATCCATTAAAGAAAAGCCTCTCCAATCTTGAATGAGCAATTCTATCCCTACTCTTCATTATTGATTAATATTATGCTGGATAGATTTTCTACTAGATCTTGATTGGATTCACTTGCATAAAATTCATATCAATGACATGGCGCAAATATTAAAATTATTTTACAAATTATCATTGATCATGAAAAACCATCGAATTAGGCTTCATTATAAGACACCTGAATATGATGCTCACAAAAATATCATTTTGATCATTAACAGTTCAAGAAATAACCTTGCTCAACAATCACTGGATAATTTCATTTGAGCGTAAAAGAACTTGTGACACTTGTGAACTCTGTGCTACTCTGTGTCACATATTCTGTTCTTTAGAATTGACTTGCCTCCAGAATCTATGAACTGATCTCATATGCATCAAAATTTTGATTTATTGCTGAATAGATATTGGTATCTAAATATATTGTTGTCACCACTTTGCATGATTAATGCCAAACTTACCCAAATAGAATCTGTTCAGAATGTCAAATCTTAAGTTTTGCAGAACTGACCCATCGATAGTGAGCTCCACTATCGCTAGCTGTATGCAGGACAAAAACTGTTTGAGCAAAGATTGCCATCGCTAGCTAAAAAGCGTTATCGATAGTAAAGTCAGCTATCGATAGAAGGAAGGAGTAAGTGACATGAAGTCTAAGTCACTTGCTCAGCGTGGGATCATGCCTACTAGCGATAGCAGCTCTTACTGGCGATAGCAAGTCACTTAAAAGTTCAGAATGCGAAGCGTTTAGCGAGTATTCTTCATTAATGGTAAACTCTAAACTTATAAAAGTAGATCTTTTGCATTCTGCATTCATTATTCATCTGCATTTTCTCTTCTACTCCAAACCTCTCTGAGCATTCAAGCCTTCTCTCTCACTCAAAACCCTAAACCCTCAAAAATGGCCAGAACCAAGGTTCCAAATGTGAGTGATGTTGAGGCAACCTCTAGCGCTAAACCCTCGTCTCAATCCGCTAGCAAGAGATCTAGAACCCAAAAAACTGTGTCATTCTCCAAAGAAGTGGTTGAAACAGGTTCAAAACGTCAAAAGCGAACCTCCACTGATTTGCCCTACTTAGAAGAACCCCTCGAAGCTCCAAGCGCCCTCTTCGCAAAATGAAAAACCCTAGATAGGGCTGCAGTTTAGGTGGATTTGGAATATTTCAAGCAGAATGGTTTCGACTTGGATGCCTGGCTTTTACCCTACAAGAGGTGGATCAGTATTTAAAATGACTATAATGAGGAAGTGCTGAGGTCATTTTACTCGAGCATGAAAGCCAAGCTAGAATACAAGAAATCAAAACTGATCAATATAGTATTTGAAGCTTCTGTAAGAGGAAGGGGCATCTCCTTTAACTGGTTAGCCATCAACAAAATTTTGGGGATATTTAAAGCAGAATACAACAAGTGGTATACCACTGATCCTTACTCCAAAGAGGAACTTGAGGAGATCTATGAGACTGACTCCAACAAGCCAGCCAACATGCCTGTGGTCAACAGAATCTTACACTACGTGTATACTAGAATAATAACTCACAAGGCAGGAAATTTCAGCAGCTTTCCCAAGATAGATAATCCTTGGCTGCCTAACTTAATCTCAAGGATCCCTCTCAATCCTGGCCAACTGGTGTCTATGGAGCTCCACAGATTCCTGTCTGAAAAATCAACCAAGGGCCCTCTTCCCTATCCTCAGCTCATGTCTTACATCCTGGAGTTCTCAAAGATCAAATCTGTAGGTGAAAGAGATAAAAAAATGTAAACAGCTTACTATCACCACTCTCAGAAAAATGGAAATTCCTGTTAAAGCAAATGGTGCTGATTCTGCTCCTGAAGCTTCTCATGCTCCTTCCACATCAGCTCAATCTCAGCCTATTGAAGAAGAAACTCAATCTCAAAGGACTCATCTTTCTACTCCTTCTTCTGTCAAGACTTCCATTCCTTCAAAGGATGCAATTGAAGAAATTATCTTCAGGGTCTCTACTGAATTCAATCTTGCCTTAGACGCTCAGAAAGCAGAATTGATGAAGCCTATTCTGGAACTACATAATCAAGTGAAGAATTTGGAAGATAATCCATGTCTCGTCCCTGAGTATGTCAAGCAAAGGGGAACAGCTCCTCCCTCTGAAGGTAATTCATCACATCATCATTCCCCTCTCAGTTTTCAATCACCCTCTCCCCAACACTCACCTTCAATCCCTTCTAGTTCTTCTCTTCATCTCTCTCATTATCCATCCCCTCCCACCTTCAAACATTCTAGTGATAATCACCATTTCCACACCACACCTACAGCCCCACCTTCACCACAGACCAAACAGCCAACACCTCCAGACTCTCCTATCGCTAACCCCTCCCCTAGCGGTAGCCCACAAACACAAGCCTCACCCTCCTCAAAAACCAAAGTCCCAACACCACAAGAAACCTCTATCGCTAGCCCCTTTCCTAGCGATAGCACCCATACTTCACCACCAATACAGCCAACCTCTATCGCTACCACCACCACAAGCCCTCCTTCTCCTGACTAACCCTCTTCCTCTACCCCTGCCAATGATGATGACAAAAAGGGGGAGAAACAAAAGGAGAAAAATGTGGAGACTTCCATGAGCATGGCAGAAGAAGGCTTAGTGGAGGATGCATCTGATAAGGAAGACAACCCCACAAATATTCCTCCTGATGATAATGAAAAGCAAGAGGAAGACTTGAGTATGGCCATGGTTCTATATGAGGAGGAGTTTCAACCAGTTTCAATAAATCTGCTTCCTCATTATATTCAACGAGCACAAGAGCTACATGAGCAAGTTGAAGAATTTTTAGAAAGAACTGCTCAGTCTCAAAAGGAAAGAGAGGACTGAGATGCAGCTGAAAGTGGCAATCGCACAAGAGGGGGGGAGAATTGTGCGATTAAAAAAAATCTAGGAGAAATTAACTCAACACAAAATTTATACTGGTTCGGCCAACACTGCCTACGTCCAGTTCTCCAACACTCTGTTGGGTTCCACTAACCACAGGTTTTACGAGCACAGGTTCACCTATCAACCTTTACAGAGTTTTAGAATCTCTAAACACTCCCCCTTACTACCTGTAAGGAAATATCCCTGTTCTAAAGCACCAAGCTTTCAGAACAACCTCAAACAGTAGAGGATTTCAATAAATACGTTCACTTAATGAACTGATTTTGATAAACACTTAAGTACAGATGAAATCTCTAAGACAATAAATACAGAGTAATGAATGAGCTTGTGAATATTCTCGTTGTTCGTCTCTACTCAATAAATGCTTGAGTTCTGTATTTATATCTTCTTCTTCAGATTTTGCCCTTTTGATTCAACATTCAAGAAGCCGTTTGAATTCAGTCGTTGGTAGCTCATAGCCGTTGGCATTAAATGCAGCTTCTTTATCGGGCTTAACTCTCTGCTCTAGCTTCAACTACTTCTTGCATAGGGTGAGCTAAGAGAGAGACAGACTCAGCGCTCTGAGCATCCGTACAAATAGTACTTTCTGGCAGCTTTCTATTAGCGCTAGCTTGATCTGTTATCGCTAATCTCATAGTATGATCTGCACTTAAACTGTTAGCTAACCAAATAGTCATATATTGCACAGAGGTTACTATCGCAAGCTTAATCCATTAGCTCAATGAGATGAAGACAATATAAGGAATATCAGAGCTTTGTATTGATAGCATATTCTCTTGGATTAGAAAGCATTTCATCAGCATAGATTATCTCTATCAATTGCAAATTCATTATCGCTATTATCCTTCAGGATACTATCATCCAAGTATTCAGATATTTCTAGGTATCCTATTATCGATATCTCAATCCATTATCGCTAGCAACTACTTTAGCTCATTTGACACTTGCTCAGGCACTGGCTATCTGAAGGATTTATTATCTGAAGCACTTTTGTTATCGATAGCTTAACCTGTTATCGCTAGCTGATTTCATTAGATCAAGGACTTGGGTTATCTTTCTGCTAGCTAAGTTATCAATGAACTTCTAGCGATGGATTCTTTCTTAGCGATAGAGAATGACTTAGCGAAAGATAATGACTGATATTTCTGAGTCTTCACTTGCTATTCCTTTCAATCAATTCGTTATGGAAATTTACTTAGCGATAGAGATTTTCATTCTTATTGATCTGCTAAGTTATCATTTCTTATTAGCGATATTTTTCATAGATCAGTCTTCATCAAAACTTAAGATTCTAACATTCTCCCCCTTTTTGATGATGACAAAACATAAGGAAAAATATACACAAAGACAAGTTTGGAAACATAAACATATTCATATCAGCACAAGAATATTTCAAGATTTGTATATCAGAATTTGAATAACAATAAATCTTTTACAGAACATCTGATATATATATTCAGAACATAGTACATCTTGCAGAAGAAAAGTGCTTAAGATATAATCTATCTATTTATGCATGATGCACATGAGAGAGGTCTCCAGAAATTGAGCTTTTGGCTTTTGACTCGATCTCCCTAATAAGAGTTTTCTTGAACCATTTCTCCCCCTTTTTGTCATCATTTGTTGGAGAGAAATGATTGAACCCATCAAACCCTGGACGAATGGTACCCCTGGACCGATACTAAGATCAGCAGTATAATCTTGGACAGGAGTCGCTTCGTCTTCCTCAAGAGGTTGTGTCTCCTCAGGCTCTCTGTAGAAGAACAAATCCACCAAAACTCTCGCCCCGGCTAGGGTTTTTCCATGAGCGAGGAGAGCGATTTGAACTTTGAAGGATTTTTCTGAAAGAATATAATCAAAGGAGACGCACTTTTGACGCTGGATACGGGATTTAATGATTTCTTTGGAGAATGACAGTTTTCTGGGCTTTGAGACACTTGCTAGCGGATTGAGAGGATGGTTTAGCGCTAGAGGGTTCCTTATCATCACTTATTCTTGGATTCTTGACTCTACCCATTTCTGAGATTAGGGTTTTGAGACGAGGGAGGCTCGAGATTTCAGAGAGTGTTTAAAGAGATGATGAGACTCTTTGGGTGAATAATGAATGCACAATACACATGTCCTGCTTTTATAGAGTTCAGAAATTACCAGAAATAATATAATATTCGCTGACGTTTCGCATTCTGAGACTCTTTAGTGATTTGCTATCGCTAGTGTGAGCAGCTATCGCTAGTAGGCATGATCCCACGCTGAGTAAGTGACGTTTGGGCTTCACTTACTCCTTCCAAGGTTTATCTATTGATAGCTGACTTTGCTATCGATAGTTCTGTAGGCTAGCGATGGCTATCTCACCTCAAACTTAGCTTTGTTCTGCATATGATAGCGATAGTATGACTCACTATCGATTGGTCAGTCCTGCAAAAACTTAAGATTTGGCACTCCGATGCCTAAGTCAGCAATAATTCAGATGACTAATCAATAAAACAAATTTAGAATAATAATATTTACAATTCATTTGGATTTACCATTCCTAGCTCTCTTCTAATATAGAGAAATTGATCAGGCTCAAGAGGCTTGGTAAATATATCAGCAAGTTGTAGATGGGTTGAAATAAATTCTATCTTAACATCCTTCTTCTGAATGTGATCTCTCAGGAAGTGATGTCTCACATCTATATGCTTGGTTCTGAAATGTTGAACTGGATTCTTAGCCAAGCTTATTGTGCTGGTGTTGTCACAGAGAATAGGTACTTCTGAGAAGTTCAAACCCAGATCTTTCAGATGCTGCCTAAGCCATAAGACTTGAGTACAGCAACTTCCTGCTGCAATGTATTCTGCCTCTGTGGATGAAAGAGAAACACAAGTTTGCTTCTTACTTGCCCAAGTGATTAGACAGTTACCGAGAAATTGGCATTGACCACTTGTGCTTTTTCTATCTGATTTATAGCCTGCATGGTCAGAGTCAGAATAGGCAAGAAGGTACTCTTGAGTTCCCTTGGGATAACACAGCCCAAGCTCTTGAGTCCCTTGTAAATAACGCAAAATCCTCTTTACATTTGATAAATGAGATTCTTTGGGATTTGCCTGATATCTAGCACATACTCCTACACTAAATTGAATGTCAGGTCTACTAGCAGTTAAATAAAGTAAAGAACCAATGATTCCTCTATAATGTGACTGATTTACTTCTTTGCCTGGAAGATCTGCATCTAATTTGGCAGAGGTACTCATTGGAGTGTCCCCTTCTCTGGATAGATCCATCCCAAATTTGTTGAGAATTTCTTTACAATATTTGGTTTGGGATATGAAGATGCCATCCTTCTTTTGCTTTATTTGTAGTCCCAAGAAGAATGTTAACTCTCCCATCATGGACATTTCAAATTCTCCCTGCATTGTCTTAGCAAAATCCTCACATAGAGTTTCATTAGTTGCACCGAAAATAATGTCATCAACATAAATTTGAACTATAAGCATATGATTATTTTTGTGCATGATGAACAATGTAGTATCTGATTTTCCTCTAGAAAATCCTTTTTCAAGCAGAAAAGTACTAAGTCTCTCATACTAAGCTCTAGGTGCTTGTTTGAGACCATAAAGAGCCTTTTTGAGTTTGAAAACATGGTCAGGCTTAGTCTTTTCTTCAAAACCAGGAGGTTGTTCTACATACACCTCTTCTTTAATATAGCCATTAAGAAAAGCACTTTTAACATCCATTTGATAAAGTTTAAAATTTTTGATGGATGCAAAAGCTAGAAGAATCCTTATTGCTTCAAGTCTTGCAACTGGAGCAAAAGTTTCCTCATAATCAATGCCTTCTTCTTGGTTATATCATTTTGCAACTAATCTGGCTTTATTTTTCACAATTTGACCAGCTTCATCAAGTTTGTTTTTGAAAACCCATTTAGTACCAATAATAGGATGATTTCTGGGCCTTGGTACTAAATCCCAAACTTGATTTCTTTTGAATTGATTAAGTTCTTCCTGCATAGCTATTATCCAGTCATATTCAGTAAGAGCTTCATCAATATGAGTTGGTTCAAGTTGAGAAAGAAAGCATGAAAATTCTACTTCATTTTGCAGTTGCCTTCTTGTTTTAACTCCTTTTGAAATTTCTCCAATAATCTGTTCAGGAGGATGATTTTTAAGATGTCTAATAGAAGATTGAGGCTCAACAGTTCCCTCTAGATCATCTTCAGTTTTATCCTGATTATTTTCAATATTGTTTTCAGGATTTGCTATCGATGGCTGAGGTGCTATCGGTAGAGGCTGTTTTAAAAACTTTGAAAAATCTTCATCCTCATCAACAGATTGTTGTTTTTCCTGAGGGGTTTCATCAAATACTACATGAATAGATTCTTCAACAGTTTGAATCCTTTTATTATAAACTCTATATGCTCTACTTCTATTTGAATACCCGATGAAAATGCCAATATCAGATTTAGGATCGAATTTACCTAAGTTTACCTTTCCATTGTTGTGGATGTAGCATTTTGATCCAAAAATCCTCAGGTGACTGATATTAGGCTTCCTTCCCTTGTAGAGCTCATATGGAGTCTTTTCCATCCCCTTTCTGATGTAGGCTCTGTTAGAAATGTAGCAAGCTGTACTCATAGCATCTGCCCAAAATATTTGAGGCACTTGTTTCTCGTTCAGCATGCTTCTAGCCATTTCTGTGAGCACTCTGTTCTTTCTTTCTACAACACCATTTTGTTGAGGAGTCCGAGGGGCAGAGAAGTTGTGGTCAATTCCATTTTCATCACATAGCTCCATGAACTCTTTATTGTCAAATTCTCCTCCATGATCAGTCCTGATGGCTATAATCTTTGAGCTTTTCTCATTCTGCAATTTCTTAGCAAGCACACAAAAAGCATCAAAAGTTTCATGCTTAGAGGAAAGAAACATAGTCCAAGTAAATCTTGAGTAGTCATCCACAACTACAAGAGTGTATAGGCTTCCTCCTAGACTTTTCACTCTTGCTGGCCCAACTAGATCCATATGAATTAGTTCCAATGGCCTACTAGTGGAGACTGTCTTCTTGATTTTAAAAGAGGACTTTGTTTGTTTACCTCTTTGACAAGATTCACAAATTAAATCATGCTTTGATTTAAAACTGGGAATTCCCATGACTAGCTCCTTCTTAATCAATTTATCTAGCTGAGAAAAATTCACATGAGCTAATCTTTTATGCCATAACCAACAGTTTTCATCATTTGAAATAAAGCATTTTTCCTCAAGTTGTTGGCATAAATCCAGAGTATATAAATTTCCATTTCTATTTCCTTTTATCTTATACTTCAGACTGGATTTATTTATATCTAGATCATTCTTATCAACAATAAGACATTCGTTTGAATCAAAAATTATCCAGTTACCATGGTCTGCACTTTGGCTAACACTTAGTAGGTTGTGGCAGAGACCATCCACTAGGTAGACATCCTTGACTAGACCTACTTCACCCACTCCAGTGATTTTTCCACTTTGGTTTCCACCAAAGTTAACTTTGGCTCCATCTTTCATCACCAGATTGTTGATTTTGTCTTTGTCTCCAGTCATATGTCTTGAGCATCCACTGTCAATATACCATTTCCCTTTGCTGGATGCTTTCAGGCACACCTGCACATACTATACAGATTTAGGTACCCAAACTTTCTTGGGTCCTTTAAGGTCAGAATTATGCTTTAGGTGTGTAGGGACCTTTGGCACATGAGTTCCTTTAGGAACCCATTTTTAAGAGCTTCTAACACCATATTTTCTGTGAATACAAGTTGACTGTGTATGGCCTTTCTTGTTGCAGTAATTGCAAAAACTATAAGGTGAAGAACTTTCAGAAGATTTTCTAAAATATTTCATGTATGATTTCACTTTTGGTTCAACCCATTTTTTTGAAAACTTTTGTTTAGGCTCATAGCCAATTCCTGTTCTATCTCTAAAAACTTTTTGATTGCTTAAAATCACATTTAAAGTTTCTGAGCCTTTTGTAAATTTTTTCAGAACATGCGAGAGTTTTTCTTTTTCCTTCAATAATTTTTCACAGTTGGAGCAATTTTCAGAAGTTGAAGGAATTGCTATCGAAAGTGGCTCAGCTATCGATTGTTCTTTTCTGAGCGTTTGCGATAGCTCCTCTTCTATCGATAGAAAGGAAGAAGAAGTCTTTTGTGAGGAATTTTTTTGAAATTCTTTGTTTTCTCTTCTTAGTCTGACTACTTCTTTAGAAAGTTTTAAGAATTCTATGCACATTTCATCATATGAGTTTTGAAGATCAGAATAAGAAGGTTCAGAATCAGATACCTCAGAATCGCTTTGCTCTTCTCGAGCAACTAGGCAGAGGTTGGCACATTCCTCGCTATCGCTAGCTTCCTCATCAGAGCTATCACCCCATATAGATGACACATAGGCCTTTTTCTTCCCATAAGTCTTCTTTTTCTCCTTCTCCTTTAATCTTTGAAGACTGGGACACTCAGCTCTGAAGTGACCAGGCTTCTTGCATTCAAAGCATACAGGAGATTTGTCTTTCTGGGAGTCTTTGAAGTTGGTGCCACTCCTCTGAAATCTTTCTCTTCTTCTGAAGAACTTTTTAAATTTTCTGGCCATAAGAGCAATATCCTCCTCATCTAGGTCTTCCTCGTCATCATTGATTTCATTTCTTTCTGAAGCAACAAGAGCAAGTGACTTTTTCTTGGAATTTCCTTGTGCTTCTCTTTGAGCTATCAGGGTAGGCTCATACTCTGCAAGGCTGCCAAACAGGGCAGTGATGGATTTTGTTGATTCTCCTTGCATTTATTGAATGGCTGTGACTTTCATGAGCCAATCTCCCTTTAGGACTTTCAAAATTTTGTTGACCTGCTCTTTCTCTGTAATCTTTCTCCCCAGAGCAGCAAGATTATTGATGAGGTGAGTGAATCTGATCTCTAGATCCCTTATCTTCTCATCCTCAATCATTTCAAACTTGTGGAACTCTTCCACTAGCATTTCCACACGCCTATCTTTTACTCCAGAAGTCCCTTCATGAGCTATTTGCAGGGCTTCCCACATTTCTTTAGCAGAGTCAAGATGACTCACTCTAAAGAACTCTGTTTGACTAAGAGCACTCTGGATCATGAACTCTGCTTTGCTATTCAGCTCCAGATTAGCAATATCCTCTTCTGTGTACTCATCTTCTGCCTTTGGAATGCCCATGGGATCTCTGGGAACAATATCTCCTTCTTCTATAATTTTCCAGAGCTTGTATCCATTGGCTTTGATGTAAATCTTCATTTTTAATTTCCAGAAGGTATAATGTTTCCCATCAAAGCCAGGAGGCTTACTAATGGAGCTTCCTTCAGGGAGGATGTTTTCAAGCGATGCCATTTAGATCTTTGCTTCTTAGATTCGTTGGAATCTTAATAACAGAGAAGACCGGCTCTGATACCAAGTGAAAGTGGCAATCGCACAAGAGGGGGGTGAATTGTGCAATTAAAAAAAATCTAGGAGAAATTAACTCAACACAATTTATACTGGTTCGGCCAATACTGCCTACGTCCAGTTCTCCAACACTCTGTTGGGTTCCACTAACCACAGGTTTTATGAGCACAGGTTCACCTGTCAACCTTTACAGAGTTTTAGAATCTCTAAACACTCCCCCTTACTACCTGTAAGGAAATATCCCTGTTCTAAAGCACCAAGCTTTCAGAACAACCTCAAACAGTAGAGGATTTCAATAAATACGTTCACTTAATGAACTGATTTTGATAAACACTTAAGTACAGATGAAATCTCTAAGACAATAAATACAGAGTAATGAATGAGCTTGTGAATATTCTCGTTGTTCGTCTCTACTCAATAAATGCTTGAGTTCTGTATTTATATCTTCTTCTTTAGATTTTGCCCTTTTGATTCAACATTCAAGAAGCCGTTTGAATTTAGTCGTTGGGAGCTCATAGCCGATGGCAATAAATGCAGCTTCTTTATAGGGCTTAACTCTCTGCTCTAGCTTCAACTACTTGACTCAGCGCTCTGAGCATCCGTACAAATAGTACTTTCTGGCAGCTTTCTATTAGCGCTAGCTTGATCTGTTATCGCTAATCTCATAGTGTGATCTGCACTTAAACTGTTAGCTAACCAAATAGTCATATATTGCACAGAGGTTACTATCGCAAGCTTAATCCATTAGCTCAATGAGATGAAGACAATATAAGGAATATCAGAGCTTTTTATTGATAGCATATTCTCTTGGATTAGAAAGCATTTCATCAGCGTAGATTATTTCTATCAATTGCAAATTCATTGTCGCTATTATCCTTCAGGATACTATCATCCAAGTATTCAGATATTTCCAGGTATCCTATTATCGATAGCTCAATCCATTATCGCTAGCAACTACTTTAGCTTATTTGACACTTGCTCAGGCACTGGCTATCTGAAGGATTTATTATCTGAAGCACTTTTGTTATCGATAGCTTAACCTGTTATCGCTAGCTGATTTCATTAGATCAAGGACTTGGGTTATCTTTATGCTAGCTGAGTTATCAATGAACTTCTAGCGATGGATTCTTTCTTAGCGATAGAGAATGCCTTAGCGATAGATAATGACTAATATTTCTGAGTCTTCACTTGCTATTCCTTTCAATCAATTTGTTATGGAAATTTACTTAGCGATAGAGATTTTCATTCTTATTGATCTGCTAAGTTATCATTTCTTATTAGCGATATTTTTCATAGATCAGTCTTCATCAAAACTTAAGATTCTAACAGCAGCAAGGGAAGAAACTGAAAAAGAGAAAGAAGTGGATCCTATTTAGACTATCTCCCAGAACTTGGAATCTAGTGGAAAAGAAAAAGCATCAAAGGTCCAGTCTGCTCCTAAGGGATTAAAGATCAAGAAAACTGCTCCTAAACCCCCAGAAAAGAAAATCACGGCAACCAAAGGGATTGTGATTGAAGAACCCAAGTCTATCCCCAAGTCATCAAAGAGGAAAGCAGTGTCAAAAGGGAAAGGAAAATCAGCTAAGCCTCCTCCTAAGAAGAAACAGAAACAACAGACATATCTTGATAAGATATTGGAGAAGCTTAAGCCTCCCTCTCCTCCAAAGAAGAAGAAAGCTACTACTAAGAAGAATAAGAAGACTGAGGTTGAGATTGACCCCGAATTCTTGGAAGAGCCTTCAACTGATTCTGGGAGAATAAGCAGTAAATCTGGAGATTATGAGTTAGACACATCAAATTGGAAGGATGATTCTGAGTCTGACTAAATCAAAAAGCTGAAGCATTCCCTGAAGCCATTCTCTTTTGCATCATACATAAACTGCACGTTTACCAGCTTTATAGTTTATGTTTAATATTTTCTCTCTCTTCTGCAATACCTAAATTATAATTTCAACATATAACGCACACTGACTTATCTCTATCAACTCTATTATTCTCTTTATCTTTTACTTATGTTTTGTCATCATCAAAAATGGGGAGAATGTTAGAATCTTAAGTTTTGATGAGGACTGGCCCCATAAAATAACATAAGTAAATAGAGTGTAAGTTACCTTTGAATTAAACAAGTAAAATCTGATAGGTAACATATCACTATCGCTAGAATAAGAATATATCGCTAATGAAAGGCACAACTATAGTAGATGGAAACTTAGCAGAACTCTAAAGTAAATATATCTATCGCTAAGTAAATCCCTATCGCTAATAGACAAAGAACCATAGCAAATGAAGACTTAGAAATAACAAAGTTAATATCTATCGCTAAGTCATTCACTATCGCTAGGAAATATCCTATCGCTAGAAGTTCATTGAGAACATGGATAAATGAAAGAAAGAACAACTAGCTGAATAATGAACAAAGTCTTTGTACTAATGGAATCAGCTAGTGATAAGAGATGGTGCTATCGATAACAAGTGTAGCTATCGGTATCTGTATACTTATTGAAATATCTTGAATACTCATATAGCTAAACAAGCTAGCGATAACAGGTTTATTTATCACTAATAGGATACCTGAATTAACTTTGAATATTCATATAACTCAGTATCCTTAAGCTAATGAGCAATCAAGTAACTAGCGATAATGGGATTAGCTATCGATAGAAGAATGCTTATTGAAATGATAAAGCTAGTACGCTGAACATTGAACTAAAACAATATGCTAGCGATAATGATCACGTCTATCGATATAGAATACTTTAAAATTCCTTATTTGATATATTATCTCATTGAGCTAATGGACTAAGCTTGCAATAACATCTGCTATGCATTACATGATTTCTTGTTTAGCTAACAGCTCAAGTGCAGGAATTACACTATGCAGTTAGCGATAGCAAAGCATGCTAACGCTATTGAAAAAGCTGCTATGAAAGTACAGTTGTTGAAAACGTTCAGAACGCGCAGTCTAGTTCACTCTATGCATAAACAGTTGAATCTAGGACAGAAGTTTGAATTAGCTGAAGAATAGCATTTATTACCAACGGCTATGAGCTTCCAACGACTATATTAAAATGGCCACATAAAGCTGAAAGAAAGAGCAAGTTGAGAAGATATAAATAGATCAAGACTTGCTTCTATATAACAACGATGGAACAGGGCTTTATGCATAATTGCATATTACACTAATAAAGAGCAAAACCTACTGAGCCCAGAAATGAGGAAAGAATGTTGAGTCAAGTAAATTAGAAAATGAGAGCTAGAGTACTCATTGTTCAATCTGTTAAGCTCTAGAATTGTTATTTCATCATATATTCCTCTGTACTTAAGTCATTATCACAATCCGTTCATTAAGTGAACTTATTATCTGAAATCCTCTATTGTTTGAGGTTGTTCTAAAGCTTGGTGCTTTAAGAACAGGGTTGTAACCTTACAGGTTGTAAGGGGGAGCGTTTAGAGAGAGTCTAAGCCTCTGTTAAGGTTGGCAGGTGATCCCGTATTGTAAAACCTGTGGTAAAGGCTTCGCAAGTGCCCGGCTAAACTTGTGAGTTGTAAAGGCTTCTCTTGTGCCCGGTTTAAACAAGAGGGTAGTGGAAATCTCAGGTGGAGCCTGAGGACTGGATGTAGGTCAAGGTAGACTGAACCAGGATAAATTATGTTTGCATTATCTCTTCCTTTAACTCTCTTAGTCTCCAGCATATCTAACTTATATACTCTTTAGTGCATTTCATGATTTGAAGTACTCTCAGTGATAAAACGAAATAGTTTTAAAGATTGCTTTCCTTGTGTTTTTAGAAAAGAGAAGTTTTAAACATAAATTTTATCCTATCACCCAATTCACCCCCCCTCTTGGGTGACAGCCAGAACTATCACAAACCTATGTAGCAAAAATCTGGTATGGTGTGGCCTATTTCCATGCTTACTTGGTCCTATAAAAAGTAAAAAAATCATGAATGTAAATGGAGTATATGTCTTTATGCGGTGTGAAAAAACACAAATTTAATGCTAAAAAAGGTCTCTGTGTAAAAATTTTATTTTAGCCACAAGAACATAATTGTTTCGTACATAAGAAGTATGGGTGATACCATTGGAATTTATATACAGGAAGTGTTTATTTCTATTTGAATTTAGGTTATTGTAACGAATAAAATTTTTATAGAGAGAATCTTCACAATTATTTTCCCTTTATATTATTTTCATAATATTAGTTTTATTCATCTACCATCCAATGAATACGTGTTTGTAATAATTAATAGTCTGTCTGATCCTAAATATATGATATATCTTGGGAGTTGATATTTGTTCTAAATATATTACATATTTATAGTTTTTGTCAATTTTTTCCTAAATTTTCCTCATTGATATTCTCTCAAGGCCTCAACAATAATACAAAAAGAGAGAGACAGAGAGGTTGTTAAGAAATATGATTGTGGAGTTTAAAAAAAAATACCATTTTAACTAACTTAACTATTGAAAAAGAAACTATCATCTTTAATTTTTGAAAAAAAAACTATCATCTTTAATCTAATAAAATTATATAAATAAGTTTTATATTTAAGAGATAAAAGGATCGAAATAATAGCAATTCCTATGAACTTGTTTTCCGCACCTCTGCCCTTCCATGCCCTATTTCCTTATAAATAGGCATCCATTACACCATGAAACCCCAAGCTAAACAAGAAAAACACTGTTTAACGTATCCCACCACCCATCATGGCTTCCACTAAACAAGTTCTCATTCTCCTTCTTTCTTTCACCACAATACTATCCTCCATCATCATCAAGCCCTCCCATGCCATTGATTGCCCCTCAACTATCCCTGGCGGCAAAATCGGCGTCTACTGGGGACAAAATAATGCCTCCACTGAAGGTAACTTAACTGAAACATGCGACTCTGGTCTCTACAAAATCGTCGCCGTGGCATACCTCCATGTTTATGGCAACAACACAAGCTTAATACTCAGCAACCACTGTCCCTCAGGCGATTGCACAGCCCTATCATCACAAATTCAGAACTGTCAAGCCAAAGGCATCAAAGTCTTTCTTTCCATTGAAGTAGACTCTGTCGACGACCCCGATTCGTTGGGGAGTTATCTCTACGACAAATTTCTTAGCGGCAAATCTGGCCCCCTGGGACCGGTGGCCCTAGACGGCATCGATATTACACATGTTGAACAAAGCACGGAGAAATGGGAAGAACTTGTAAAGGCAATCAATGGCTCAACGCAAAAAAGAAAGATTTACATATCAGGGGCCCCACTCTGCCCTACCACTTCTTCCTTGGACAGTGCAATCAAAACAGGACTTTTTGATTATCTCTGGGTTTCATACTATGGTCAATGGGAAAACTGCGAATATTTAGGAAACGACGGCTTCAAGAACCTTCTAGAATCATGGGCAAAATGGACGTCAAAGCCAGGTTTAGCCAATAGCTCAGTATTCTTGGGCTTAGTAACGTCAAATGATAAAGCTGCAGCAGCCTTTGGTTACATAGCACCAGAAAGTCTCAAGTCTTATGTTCTTCCGAACGTGACGGCATCTTCAAACTTTGGAGGAGTCATGCTGTGGAACAGGAACTATGATAAGATTATAGGCTATAGTGCTGAGATTAAGGATAGTTTAGGCACAAAAACATGTGAATGTGTATGCCAAGTTGCTTCGTCGAGGAGATTCAATAGTCTTTTGGCCAAATCTGTGTAAGATGAGAGATATGTACGACTAGCTATGTCTACAATCATGCATGCTAAATTAAGATATCTATGCAGGCAAGTATGTGTCTGCCACATCTATGCATGTGTAACAGATATCGCTTTAAATAAAGATTTATCCACTTTTATTATAAGTATGAGCTCTGAGCAATTGTTCATCAAGTTCTTAACTTTTTTGGTTTTTATTATTTGAAACGCACGTAACAAACAATTTATGCACAATGCTATTTATAAATATTACTTTTATTTGTAATATTTTAGAATTTTTCATATATCCAGGCTCAAATATACCTTCAGTTTTTAAATCTGAATAAAGAGAAAATATTCACATTTGAATTTAATCATTAATCTTATTACTGAAAGTGGCAATCGCACAAGAAGGCGGGGGTGAATTGTGCTCTTTTTAAAAATTTAGAAGAGGTTAACTCAACACGAAATTTATACTGGTTCGGCCAACACTGCCTACGTCCAGTTCTCCAACACTCTAATGGGTTCCACTATCCACAGGTTTTACGAGCCCAGGTTCACCTGTTAACCTTTACAGAGTTTTAGAATCTCTAAACACTCCCCCTTACTACCTGTAAGGAAATATCCCTGTTCTAAAGCACCAAGCTTTCAAAACAACCTCAAACAGTAGAGGATTTCAATAAATATGTTCACTTAATGAACTGATTTTGATAAACACTTAAGTACAGATGAAATCTCTAAGACAATAAATACAGAGTAATGAATGAGCTTGTGAATATTTTCGTTGTTCGTCTCTACTCAATAAATGCTTGAGTTCTGTATTTATATCTTCTTCAGATTTTGCCCTTTTGATTCAGCATTCAAGAAGCCGTTTGAATTTAGTCGTTGGGAGCTCATAGCTGTTGGCACTAAATGCAGCTTCTTTATCGGGCTTAACTCTCTGCTTTAACTTCAACTACTTCTTGCATAGGGTGAGCTAAGAGAGAGATAGACTCAGCGCTCTGAGCATCCGTACAAATAGTACTTTCTGACAGCTTTCTATTAGCGCTAGCTTGATCTGTTATCGCTAATCTTATAGTGATCTGCACTTAAGCTGTTAGCTAACCAAATAGTCATATAATGCACAGAGGTTACTATAGCAAGCTTAATCTATTTGCTCAATGAGATGAAGACAATATAAAGAATATCAGAGCTTTTTATCGATAACATATTCTCTTGGATTAAAAAGCATCATATCAGCATATATCCTTCTATCGATTGCTCAAACTACTATCGCTAGATACTCGATTTGCTTATTAGCTTTAAGGATACAATTATCAAAGAATTCAGAACTTCAAGGTATCCCTTTATCGATAGATAAACACTTAGCGCAAGCAAACATATCAGCTCTTCATTCATTAGCACTTAGGCACTAGATATCTGAAGGATCATTATCTGAAGCACTTTTGGTTATCGATAGCTTAACCTATTATCGCTAGCTGATTTAGGGACTTAGTTCATTTATCTGCTGGTTTCATATACTCATAAGCTCAATGAACTTCTAGCGATGGAACCTTTGCTTAGCGATAGAGGAAGACTTAGCGATAGATAATGACTTTGATATTTCTAAGTCTTCACTCGCTATTCCTTTCTTTCAATTAGCTATACAGATACTGACTTGTCCGAGGTTTGGCATATCCGCAAGCGTACGGGTCGTCAAAAATAGTATAGAAAAGGTTGTCGTTCCAACAGGGACTAAGGCAAAAGTTGATTAATTATCGCAATTATATTATCAACTAGGTTGAGTGAGAATTTTTGTATTTTGAATTTTAAAAGCACCTAAAATGAAAATAGCTTGACAAAAATTAAATTAAAACTTTAATTCAAGACAAAAGATATCTAGGATTATTTATCCACTTTGTATTTCATGATGCTTGATTAACCATCCTCTAGTGGCAATTAATGAATACTAAGTTGATGTTTGAAGTCATATCCATTTGAATAACTCTCTCAAGCTTACTCAAACCTTAATTAACTCTAATATGCATAATCTCTTACTACATATTATGTTAATTAGTCTCTATAAACATCCCTTCAATTTTACAAAACTTGGTTAATGAATATCTCTATCTCATTAACAAACTCTCAATCCCAACTCGGAATTTTAAGACAAGCTTGGATTTAATCTAGTTCTCTACCTAATTAATGCTCTCTCAAGCCACTAATTAAGCAAACAATATAAATGTTGGCCACCCATTTAGAAAACATTAAGCACAAATTAAACCCACAACATAACAATAATTAATTAGCAAAAGAAAAATAGGTTCAAGCATCAATTCATACAAAGCTTCAAAATAAACCTAGAACAAATTAATTAGCTACTCATAGCTACAAATAAAATCACAAAAACCATCTCAGCAACAGCATCACAGATTCAGAGTCATACAATAAATAAGAAGGAATAAGAAAAGGAACAATAAATTGTGCAGAGAACTCCCCAAAAATATCTTGTTCCCCTCCTTCCTTTCCAATTCCTCGCTGCCTAGAGAAAAGAAGATGAAGATGATGACGGCCGGAGTTCCTTCCGTCCTCACTCCGGCCGCCGTCGACTTTCCCTCTCTCCCTCTTTGATTTTCCGCAGCCCCCACTCGCTGAAGAAGACGATGCTGTGAGGAAGTTGGGTGTACAGTGAACTCTGCGGCTTCTTTTTTTTCACTGAACGCCTTCACCTCGAATTATTTAGGTCTCCAATTCTTTTTCCACCAAAACGCAGCGTCTCATGCTTCCTATCCCCGTGAACCCATTTTGTCTTCTTTTGAAATCAAATCTTCATTCCCTTCTTCCATTCCAAACTGCACCGTTTCTATCTTCTTGTCTTTTAGCCAATTCATTCAAATTAATTCTTCCTCCACATATGCTCCAGACCCCACCGAATCTGATTGAATAAATATAAGTAGCAATTAACAACATAAAGTAAAAGAAATAGTAGGAGAAAGAACTTAAACTTTTTTTTTTATTTTAAACTATTGTTTATTTATTTAGTATTATACCTAAGCTGAAACATTTTTCTCATAACTTTAAAACTAATATATTTATTATCAAATCCCCAAATCATGTACCAAATTGATATTTTATCATAATCTTAAACAAATCCCTTTAATTTTGCAACAATGACTCTCCAAATATACCAAAATATATATCAAATCTAATTAAAAATGGGGAGTCATCAGATACACTTAGCGATAAGGATACTCATTCATTATTGGACTGCTAAGTTATCATTTCTTATTAGCGATATTTTTCAAAGATCAGTCTTAATCAAAACTTAAGATTCTAACAATTACTGGTTAATAATTTAAAAAAATTGCTATTATAAGTATGCATATGTTAAAGGGAAAAATTTTAGACAGCCTAATTACTTTTCTTTCTCTGTCCTGTATTCAATATAAGACATATTTAAGGAGTTGATCTTGGTTATAAATATAAGATTTATTTATAATTTCTGTCAATATTTTTCCAAATTGCCGCCATTGATATTCTCTTAACAATAATCAAGTAAGAGAGACAGAAAATCAAGGAAGAAGGTTGGGGTGTTTTAAAAAAAAAGCATGTCATATTACTAACTAACAACCTTAATCTAATTAAATAGGATAAATAGATCATATAATTAGGATGAGATGAAGCATTTAAAAATTAAAATATACCTACGTATCAATAGATTTATTTTAATTTTGATTCTTCAATATAATTATTTTAATACTTTAAAATTACAATAAACCTACTCAACTGCATGTTTATTTATCGATTTTTAATTAAGTATTATAGCCACTGTAATCTTAGAATTCGGAGTGATACCATATCTGTTACAGAAGAAAAAGATGGAATATATACTTGAATAATGCTTTCTTTATTTTTCTAGTCTTTCCATCTGGGTCTATATATTACAGAAGATGAATTATTAGAGTTTCATTGATAGATTCCATTGATGAAAAACGTGTATTGACAAAACAAATGAAAGCCTGTGAACTGATGACGTGTATTAACAAGACAGATGAAAGCCTGTGAAGTGATTGGAGGCGCCTATATTGGAAGTAAGCGTGCTATTATTGATTTATACGAGACACATATCCTGTTCCTTATTATAAGTCCACCCTAACTACTTTTCACATACCAAGGAATGGAAGTTATAGCATTAAATATCTCCTATTTTTAAAGCTTTTTCCAACTTTACCCTTATTTAAGAATAGGTATTGAAATAATATTTTATGCATTATACATCTTCTCTCTCATCTTCCATATTTCCAATATAGGGGTAAAATAGTCACAGTAGCATTAATTGATCCTAAAGTGGACTTATATTTTGGAACAAAAAATTTATGGTAGTTAGACTTATAATAAGGAACAGAGTGGTAATTCATTAATAGGACAGATTAAAGCAATACAATGATGGGAAAATTCCAGAAAAGACCCTCAAATTACTAAAAGGATACTTTGCTACATCGAAATTTAGAAATGACCAGTCAATACATTTGATTGAACTGTCCATACCCAAATTAAATAGAAAAGACTGAAATGCCCTTGATCCAAAAATTAGTTTTTTAAAAATAAAGGGCCCCCTCCGGCGGCCGGCTACCACGTGGCAGTGGAGCCATCGGCCACATGGCAGCCCCACGCCCCGCCACGTGGCAATGTGCCCCCACATGCCACGTGGCATATTCGAGGGCAAAATAAATGGCAAACTGGAGGGGGTGGGAACAAGCCCACCCCCTCCACATGTTGGCTTGGTGGTTTTAATCACCAAGCCAACATAATTGTTTGTTATATATATTGCAAACAATATGTATATATATTTCATGTTTTATTCATTCCCAAAATTGTGTAAGGGATTCCCAAATCCGGATAAGGCACTACTACAAAAAACCCTTTCTATGTTACTAATTAACGTCAGTTAAATAAAAAACTGACATAAAAAAACGCGGTGGCATTTTTGTAAATAAATTGGAGGCGGAGGGAGAAACAACATCACATATATTATTTATATATGACGTTAAAAGAAACAACGTCACATATTTTAAAAATGTGACGTTATTTGGAAGAAACCACGTCACTTATTTTAAATATGTGACGTGGTTTCTTTTCAACGTCGCTTATTATTTTCATTTTCACGGGGATTTTGTTTAGCTCCTCCGCCAAAACACCAAAACGCCAATTGCATTCGCGCAGGCTTTCACCATTTTCCCTCTCTCATCTCCTCCTCCTGCCCTAATCCTTCCTCTCGATGACAAGGATTTGGTTTTGCTTTGCCCTAATCCTCCTTCATCTCATCTTCTTCTTCTTCTTCTGCACAAATCAAGAGAGAGGGTTGTGGTGTAGCCGAGGATCGAGCGCCTTGCCAATGCTGGGGAAGCTTGCCATCGAACCACCTCACACCCCCAGACCCGACGCCCTCCAAATTCATTTGTCACCATCGCCTCCCATCTCGCACCCCCAGACCCCGATTCCATCCCTTCCCCTTCATTCTCGGTGCCGCACCAATAATAATAATTACCATCTTCATGCTTCCCGTTGTTTTGCGCCGAGAACAAGAGAATGAAAGGGAGAACTTAGTCGCCAGAATTTCTAGGGCTCCTTGCCAACAATTGAGAGCTGAAAATAGTGGTGAGAATTCTCTTTTGCTTTTTTTCCCTTTTCTTCTCTGATTTGTAGGATGTCGTGATTGGGTTATGTTCGTTGATGGGGGTCCTTTGATTTGAGATCAAAGCCATAGCTAAATAGGTTTTAATTTCTGTAAGGAGTTGGTTAGAGTGGATTTTTGGGGGGATTTCAGGTTCGATTGTTGTTATTAAGGTTATTTTGAAATTGAATTTCCTTCCTTTACTCTGTGCAGATTTTTTGGGTTGTTAATTCCAATGTTTAAATTTCAATTTCTTTGGGAATAAGATTCAGATTAACTCAAAGTCATGAGTGTTACAGGTCAAGTTTGATTATTGTTGTGCTGGGTGATTTCTTTTTATTCTCAAATTTCTGCTTTGTTTTTGCTCTTATTTTTGTTGCGTTGAGCTTTAATTCTGTGGCTAGAAGTTACATAAATATAGGAAGTGATTGTTAATGAGTAGCTAAGTCTCGAAGAGATGATGTAGAAAATGCTGTTTAAACCTCAATCTGATGGTCTATTCTAGGGGAATGGTGCTACTTGTGCTCAATTTGTCCCTAATTCTGCAGTGAAGTTCTTTAGCTATGAGCAAGCTTCCAAGTAAGTTTAAACAAGACCTTTATGTTTAAGACATTACTCTCTTTTACTTTACTTTAATCTACAATTGCATACTCAACTGTTAATGTTATTTTATTTATACCAAATAATTCAAAGCACAAATCCAATTAGCATGCTATTCTAATACCATCATGCAGGGGATGATGGCCTTACTCAGTGGCTTGAAGACCTAACATATCCTAACAGCACTCTCTCTTGGAACGAAATCCATGGTATAACAGTGATAGGAATTTGTATCTTTATTTACACATGTCCTATATATATGTTAATTACTATTTCATTACAGGAACTGGCATGATTACACAGTACATATTTCTTTCATCAAGCTATTACGTGATAGCTAGGAATTTGGACGAGGAAGTGGAGGTATTTCTGCAAGCTTTGATTTTCTCTTCATGTTAACTTGACTTGATAGAATCAGGAATGGCTGAAAGGACTGGCTTCATTGATAATGAGTCTATAAAAGTTCAATTTTTTTCTATATGACATTTCAAATCATTGTATGCTATGTTTAGACCTGAGCATTATGTACCATTTGATGTGCTCTGTGGGCTATGCTCACTAAAGCACTTTTATAATTGCAAGTTAGATTAGTAGGTGCCAGGTATGTACCTAGTATAAGCATGTATTGGGTGCCTAAATTGGTGTGGGATATGTATTCATCTTTTTTTTCAAATTACGAACATAAAGCCCAAACATGAGACAAATCTTGCACTCTTTATTTGAGAGGGAAGGTTTGCACTTAAACCTTGGACAGTTCAGTTTTCTTTTATAAACTATGTAGCGTCTTCAAGTCACTTTATTATTTATCTATAAATGAGATCATTGAAGTCATGTTTTAGTCAAGGACTATAGCATTTCCGTTTCTTGTATTGGAGGCTTGAGGTTTTGTTCTAATTTGTTTTTAGGTTGGAGGACCTTATGGACTTCCTTATACTCCTGCAAGGTGTGCCATTTTCATTGTATTTCAGACAACTGTTCCATATCATACTTTGACTCAGACAAATCAGAATCAGCTGTTTCAAAATGGGCAAGAGCAAGGACCATGGCTGCTAAGGTATACATGCCCCTTTTCATTTTGAAACCCAAAAGTTACAAACGTTTGTTCTTTTTTAGGACTTTGACTAAGTTTCCAAGACTGAAATGCCTTTTTGATGTCATTCATAATAATTCATATATCCTTTTTAGCCATATATTTCATAATTGCTTCAAACATAATTAAACCATCAATCACACACATATCTCCTCTGGCTTTTCTGGTTGGATCTTTGACTAATACTTGATACACTACTACAAAAAGTATTTTTAACGTCACAAATTTTGGGGGTTTTCACGTCACTTTTTCAGGGGACATTGAATCAAGTGACATGGAAAATGGACTTTTAACGTCACATAAATAAGTGACATAGAAAGTCAGAGAAACAACGTCACACATAATATTATGTGTGACGTTGTAAGTTGCTCGGAGAAACCACGTCACACATAATATTTATGTGTGACGTGGTTTCCAGGAAACCACGTCACACAAGATATTATGTGTGACGTGGTTTCTTTTTTTTAAAAAAAAAACGTTTTTAATTTTTCTATTCCCCGTTGATATTCAGCAATTTGAGAACAAAAACCTATTCAAACCAATTTACAAGACTTATAAAACATTTTAGCAAGTATGCAATATTTGCAGCAATTACAACGTAACAGCATTTGCAAACCAATTTACAATTGAACATTAAACATTCTACGGCAGACCAATTTACAAGACTTACAAAACCATTAAATATTCTATGGCATTTTTTGCAATTTACAATTGAGAAAAAAGGTAGCAGATTTAATTATCAGGAAAAAAAAGGAAAAGAAGGAACCTGGATGAAGTGAAGCTGCGAACGGAGGCACGATTGAAATTGTTGAACCCGATAGGAGGAAAACAGAGCTGAAAAAAAACCTTGAACAAGTAAAAAAAAGAACCCTATAGAAATTGCATATTTAATTACCAAAAAAAAAGGAAAAAGAAAAGAAGAAATGAACCTGTAGCTGGAGGGTGAGGGGGATGGGGGGCGGCTGGTGGGGAGCTGTGGAGGGAGGGAAGGGGGGATCTGTGGGTTAGGGGGTGGGGGAGCTGTGGGCACCAGGGGGGAGCTTGGGGTGTTGGAGGGGGGAGCTGTGGGCGTTGGGGGGGTAGGGGAGCTGAGGACACGGGGGTGTGGATGGGGGAGAGTTGGAGCTGATGTTTTTGTTTTGGGGGGTGGGGATGGGAGACAGCTGGAGTTGATGGTTTTTATTTTGGGGGGGGGGCGCGAAATGAAAAAATTAAAGTGGGGCGGTGGGAAATAAAAAAAAAGGAGGGGACGGGTTTTCCACGTCACACCAAAATTTTGGTGTGACGTGGAAAACAACTTTCAACGTCACACCACATTTTGGTGTGACGTTGAAAGTGGTTTCAATGTGGGAGGGGGGGCGGGAAATGAAAAAAAAAAAAAGAGGGACGGGTTTTCCACGTCACACCAAAATTTTGGTGTGACGTGGAAAACAACTTTCAACGTCACAACACATTTTGGTGTGACGTTGAAAGTGGTTTCAATGTGGGAGGGGGGGCGGGAAATGAAAAAAAAAAGGAGGGACGGGTTTTCCACGTCACACCAAAATTTTGGTGTGACGTGGAAAACAACTTTCAACGTCACACCACATTTTGGTGTGACGTTGAAACATTTTCCATGTCACACCAAAATTTGGTGTGACATGGAAAGTGCTTTTCAATGTCACACTTAATTTAAGTGTGACGTTGAAAAGTTTCAACATCACACTTAATTTTAAGTGTGATGTTGTTTCTTTCCTCTTTGTTTTCAATGTCACATTTTTAAATAAGTGACGTTAATTGGTGACATAAAAAGGGCTTTTTGTAGTAGTGATAATAATTTTGGAGAGAAAAATTCCAAATTTTCAATCTCTTCTAAAGAGGACATAATTTAATTTGTTTTTCAATGTCTATGAATAATGTATCCTTCATTTTTTCTGGTTGGTAGGAGGAAAAGGCTTGTCCAAAGATGAGATGGCACAGAAATTAGCGCTAAGGTATTGGCTTGAAGCTGTAAGTTCATTAAAAAATGAGTCTTTACGTTGACCATTATATGATTTGTAAGTTCAATTTTCTTCAAATTTCTTTATAGATCGATCAAAGCCTAAGACTTTTCTCGGTATTGTTTTTATGCAGATTGATCCTCGTCATCTTTATGGCCATAACCTTCACATCTACTATATATATGCTTTTCATTTCAAACTTTTGTCAAAAAAAGCTTCACAAAAAGGAATTCAAGTAAGTAATAATGGGGTTGGTTGGATGGTCGGTTGAAATTTTTGTTGCTGCAGAAAGAGAGAGAGGCATATGAAGTGAGTGTGAAGAATGGGAGGCTAGTTTATACACAAAGCCAACAAGTAGTACACACTGAAGAAGAATCAAAGTGGATTTTTGTACTAAGTACTTCAAGAACTTTGTACATTGGGGAGAAGAAGAAAGGCCAATTTCAACACTCTAGTTTTCTTGCTGGTGGTGCCATCATTGCCTCTGGAAGATTGGTTGCTCTCAATGGAGTTCTTCATGTAAGACGCATTTTATATATATGATTGCTTCACACTTATATTACAGAGGAAAAATCCAAATTGGTATGTATATATATAACTGTATATATTGATGTGAGTTCATTACAGAGGAAAAATCCAAATTGGTATGTATATAACTGTATATATATATAGCTGATTTATTCTCAATAGCTATATAGTGGCACTTTAGTTTCTGAAGCCTGTATGGCACCCTCTTTTGTTAGGGGAATCCCTGTACATGCTATTTTAATCTTCTATTTCCATGCAAATCAAGAGCCCGGCTATTCAGCAATTCTATGTTTGTTGCTGCAATCTTTACAATATTTGTTGCTGCAATATTTCCAAATCCCTGTACTGCATCTTTATAAATTCTATGTTTGTTGTTGCAATCTTTACAAATCCCTGTACTGCAATCTTTTATTCAGGCTTAAGTTTTTTTCTTTACAATATTTGCTGCTGCAAAGAGGGGTTCAGCTAAAATATTAGAAACACTATATTTTGAAGGTTATTGGATTTTTCAATATGGAAAGTTCAAATTTATGAATTCTGACACTGTTGAAGTTCTCCCACCTAGTTCAAAGGGCATGATAGAAGTCAGGGGGACAAAGTGATGAAAGGATACTGCAAGGTAATTTATTTTGTTTAAATATGAATGATTTTGGTCTAAAATGTATGTGTATTTCATGTGCCTGTGAGTTATTTGATATGAATTATAACAGCTTGGTTTCATTTACAGAAGCTGTTTATTGTCCTTGGTCTACATATGGTGTGCCATCTGACAATGAAGCAGTTTCCCTTGACCAAGAACTTAGGATATGTTTAACATAAGAGGCCTAATTTCTTTAAGCAATCTTTACAAAGCAGTTGTTTGGCTGGAAAAACTAAATGGGAAGGATTTTTTGCTGAGACAAGAGCTGTTGCCGCTGGTATGCATATGTTCTTCAGCTATTAAGGATTATTCTTCTTACGAATATTGAGATGATAAAGTTATCACTAAGAAAAAAAATCGGACAAATGATATTTTATTGTATTATTATTGTGAGATAATTAAGGAATGCTAGTGAAGAGGACGAAAGCAGGACCCTGATTTAAGTGAAAAGCAAGTGAAGAATTAATTTAGTTGGACATGCATGTATGGAATTGGCTACGAAAGCTAGGACCTTGTATCCCCTTGTTAAAGTTGAAATCTTTGACAGTGTTGTAAGCTCTTTTTTAGGTTTATTGTTTCAGTTTAGTATTATCTTTTAGATTTGCTAATAATATTGGGTATTATTATGATTGTTAGGTTTATTGTTTTAATGTAGTATTATCTTCTAGATTTGCTAATATTCGGGATTATTAGGATTGTTCATGCCCTTTTGGATTGTGGGTGATTCCAATCCAAAAAATTTCCCCTATTAATTCAAATGTTCATGTAAGAGGTATTTTTTGGATTGTGAATGATTCCAATACAAAAAATGTCCCTATTTTTTTCCAAAAAAAATTGGACTTTTCACGTCACACATTATCTAATATGTGACGTGAAAAGTCCAGGCCGGGACTTTTCACGTCACATATTAGATAATGTGTGACTTGAAAAGTCCCGGCCGCAGGAAACCACGTCACAAATTGTTATGTGTGATGTGGTTTCTCAGGAAACCATGTCACAAATTGTTATTTGTGATGTTGTTTCCTGAGAAACCATGTCACACATAACTAATTTGTGACGTGGTTTCTATAAACCACGTCACAAATTGGTAATTGTGACATGGTTTCTTCCTCATATGACCACATCATTAACATCTAATTTTGGAGAAATAACGTCACAATTTTTGTAATTTGTGACGTGAAAAATCTGACTTTTCACGTCACTTTTTGCTGTGACATTAAAAGTCCAGTTTTCCACGTCAATTGAATTTATGTCAAAGTGACGTGAAAAGCCCGAAATTTGTGACGTGAAAACCCTGTTTTGTAGTAGTGAGGGATTACCAAATTCAGATAAGGGGTTACCAACATGTATATTACCAATTACCAACTTTTAACTACTTTACCAAATCTTCCTGCTTGTTACTTGAAGGGATTCGGGCGTACCTGGAATCCGGTAGACTCGCTTGGTACCCACACGAAATCGGAGCACCGATTTGGACTCCGAATACGTATATAACAGATGCACAGAGAAGGATGGAAGAGTCAGAGAGAATAGGGAATATGTTACGGGAGTTTTCTTTTTGTTCTCATTGTTTTTCTTGAAAGACAGAAACTTCTCCCGTATATAAAGATATGAAAAGTCATATCTTTTCAATTCAAATTCTTAAGGGAAAAATTACTCATTTTATCCCAAGCCTTTCCATAATTACATGTTATCCCCAATTCTCATTAGGCATTACATATTAGCCCTAATTCTCATTAGGCTTGGGCCCTAACCCACCAAGGGTGGATTAGGTATCTCCCTACATCTCCCACTCACACTTGGTGGGTTAGATGTTAAGGGTCAAGTCTCTTTCTCTTCTTTCCTTCTTTCATACTAAGTGCTCTATTGTAACCACATGGGTACGACGTCTCCTTTTAGGTGTCTTGTACTAGAAATCTCTTTTACAGAGACCAGCACAAAACAACCCTATAGTGCAGCTCGATCATTTTGATATAGTGCCTCAGATATCCTAGATTTACACAAATACACTTCTCTCATGGCCAATCTAATCCCTTTAGAGCCAAGATAAAACTCAGATTGCCTTTCTCATATGCAGTGCCCACACTTATGAAATTAGCACACTAATATCATAATGGACCGGTCTCAGACACTAGCATAAGTGTGTGTATTTCAGGTAATCTTCCTTTCGCCCAAATATCACTTCAATATGAATCAATCGCTTTCCTAACGTAACACCTTTAGATCGCATTTATCATGACCATAGGATATACGCTAAGGTAGTAGACACTAAAACATATTTCCATGACATTGTCAAAGTCAAAGGACATCAAGAAAGTATGGAACCTTTCTTGGACTCACACAGCAATGAAACAGGGATCCATTCATTGCTTCCAGTTTGCGGTAATCTTAGCACATACGGTATGAATCGCATGCTACGGTGTTACTCTTTTTCTATAAGAGCGTTCATCGATTTAATTTTATCATTAACACCGTACAAAATTTAGTCTAGAAACACACAGTATCTAAACCCAAAATTCTTCAACTCTTCTCGCATTGTATGACGTCAATTTTGAAGAATTTTGTTATCTGGCTACAGGTATTACGGATGTGGGGATCCATAATTCGATACTTATGTGTGTAATCACGGATCTCATCTCGACTTGCTGCACTTTTGAGTCGAGGCGACATATAGTATGTGTTTCTTCTCTACCATATCAGTATTTTCACTGCTTTGCTGGTGAACACATTGTCTCATCTTTGCACACTACTCCTGAGTGTCAAAGGTGGTCGCTCGTGTGAGAGAGCCGATCTCATCAACCTGTACGACATACTAGACATTGTATACTATCACATACACATGTAAAGCCTTAATGAAGTATCAATTACTTCATATCCTATGCTTGCCGAAGGACTTATCATGTCTCTCATGTATATGCTTAGCCACAGGCTCAATCAGGGGACTTTGCATAGGAACTTGTTGTTTAGTAACAACCTTATGTGCTACAACATATCTTACATATTCATCTTTGTATTTTACTCATGCTATGATACTTAGGGTCTTTTATTTAGGCAATGGTCATAGTGTTTTCACAATACATTAACACTAGGTTTGAATTCTCATTTCAAATCAAAGATGTACCTCTAGACATCATCAACCATATAGCCATATGTTCTACCATAGTAAGTACTTTTAAATGCTCATAATTATCGTGCCCTTTAAAGTATCTTTAAGCATTTTTGTGGGGCCATCAAATGCCTCTCACAATGGTTGGACTCGTACTGACTTACAAAGTCCTACCACAATGAATATCTGATATTTTATACACTACTGTGTATATCAAACTACCAACAACATTTACATGGAAACCCTTTTTCATTTTGAGTTTAAAGTTGATTCAGTTTAGGGATATCTATAATCAAGACCCAAACTCACTCTAGAAGTCACTAGGGTATCTATGGGATCACAATCGTTTACCTTGGATGTACCGCTCAAGAATTTCCATAATATAACTACTTTCTTGTGACAGAGAATGGAGTCAACTTGAGCTATATCTTTGGATCTCAACTCCAAAAATATACAATGATTTACCCATGTTCTTAGTACCCTTCTTTAATAGGCACTATTAAAATCAAACTATTTTGGTCAATAGTATATCATCCACTTAAAAGGATAATATCACAACTGCTTAGTTATGGTTTCTTCAACTATAAGAAAATATATTAGGTTACCACTCATATGGAACCTTAAATACCATTGTTTGGATGATTGCTTCAATTCATGAATTGACTAATGCAAAAATATGTAATATGAGGTCATCCTCTGTAAACCTCAAACATCTATTGTAGTGAAATCTAATAGCCAAAGCATATAGATTTCTTCATCCAAATCACAACTCAAGATGCAAGTTTCACATCCATTTGATGTAAACTTAAAAACCAAACAGTCAGCTATTTCCAAAATGAGTATAATTTTAAGCACATAATATACAAGAAGGTATTCTCACAATATATGTCTATGTATACCCTCTGTAACCAAAAGAGTCTTGTGTTGTTAATTGATCCAACCAACTTGGTTTTAATCTTGAGAATTCATTTGCTTATAAATGATCTCTCATCCTTGTGGTGGATCAACTAACTCTTAGACTTGATTCTTTCTCAAAGAATCTACGTCCTTTAATATTGCTTTCTTCCATTCCTTCCAGAAGTAGGTAAGACCTCTTATACAGAACACTTTTAGGTCTTTTTAATGACCTTTCACAAGCTCCCACTTACATGGGCAATTGAGGACTGTAGAGCTTGTTCCGTATTGCCTTGTCACTGTGTCTCATATAGAGATACAGAGAAACACAATGTGAAGAGCTTCACCATTGTTTGGAAAAACTTACTCATAATAAATATGGTTCCTTTCAATTTTTTTTAAGACACAAATCCATCTTCATATTCACTTATGAAAATGTCATCAATAAGCTCCCACTTACAATGACTATGAGATCGTGTAATTGACCTTCATGGCCTATGGAAACTCAAAAAACTTGATTTGGTCTTTGACCATAATTCATGTGGTTCAGAAAATACCACTTAGGAGGACACATGGTTAAGTATAAAGTTTGCATCTCCCTTAAAGAGAAAAGCATACTTGATCAATCAAATATGTGTACTAATCCACCAAATGTGGACTAAACAACACTCTCCCACTCACTTTTGGTGGGTTAGCTTGAACCATTTTATACATGACCATGTTTAGTAACACTTCATTACGCCTCCTAATAACTCCATCTGGTGACAGAGTACGAAGGATTATTTAACTGAATAAATATCCCTTTTTATTCATGAAACTCATTGAAACTGGTCAGGAACAACCTCAATTAGTGCGTAGAATTCTTAAATTCTGAATGCACTTTATTTTCAACTTTATTCACTAATCGTCTAAAGCACTTGAGCTTCAAACTTGTGTGAAATAAAGTAATGATAATTACGTGAGTAATCATCAACAAAGAAAATTAATCTAAGCTCTGTGTCATGCCCTCACATTTATTGAACCATATATAGTCGGATGGAAGAAATGCAATATTTTCTCTATCTCAATTCCCTTACTGAAAAAAAAATTTTCTTATTGCTTTACCTACTAGACACTTTCCTATTGGGTAATAAACAAAGCATTCTTGAAAATGCCAATTCAATTTATATGTCCTAGTCCACCATGACATGTATTCAAGTTAACACTTGAATTAGGGTGGTAAAGCAGTCACACACATAAAGATTACCAACAATGACCGAAAAACAAAGAAATGTCAAGGAAGATTGTATCACAAACAACTAATTTTGTCATGAAAGTCAAGATAGTTCATTTAGAACTCATGACCCTAGTGCATGAAACAATAAACTTGTAGGCTCCAATGTTTTTCACCTCAATTCTCACGTCATTACCAATTTAAAGCCTTATGCTTGAATTTGATAAATGACAACATTTAATAAAGGATCTTTGATCCTTATTCTTCTAGTCTATGGAGCTTGAGTCTTTTCCTGCTCATTATTGACAGAAAAGAAAATCCATCTCAAAATGGTTTATCCTTTAGTAGGAAAGTCATTTGACCTTACTTAGGTCATTCTCCTCCTTAAAGAGTTTATACTCCTATGATGTCAAGGTATTCCTCACATTCCCTTTTGTAGAACCTTTTACCCTTGTCTCATCTGGGTTTAGGATATTGAGAATGTGCTACCTCTGCGGTATGCTAGCCCAAAGGGTTTGCATACTTCCTGACATCCATATTCAAACTCCAAGTACTTTGATACATCATTGAAAAAGTAACAAAGTTTTCACTTTGGTATAACCTGACTTTCATGTGCTCCTAACAGGAAAGGAGCGCCCTAATGAACAACTTGCACTAATTGTTCATTGGGCAATATACAATCAAATTCCTTCAATCTCTTTGTATTGTTGGTTATCTAATGTAGATGTTGTCTCATAAAAGGCTTTAAACCTTAAGTTATATGTGTCAAACTTAATTGACAACCTTTTTCATCTTGTGTAATGGAAGTTTTGCGAAAAAATTTCCTTTTACACAATTCACATGGCTCTTTGTTGTTGGATTTCTATCATGCTTGCACTCTATAGGGTAATTTGTGATACACTATTCCCTTTTCGAGCCATGTAGGTCTCATGTCCTCTCATAAGCTTAGTCGAGATAACTTCTCAACTTTAACTTCATCACGACTCTTGGTCAATGACATGACAACATCTTCTATTAAATCATATGAGACCTTTCAATATCAGATATCACATTTGTCCCCGTTAAGTTTATAGTTATGTTGTTGTTCTTGGCAGCCTTTCTTGGCTTAATTACTTCAAATCATCCCACTTACTTGGCTATTCACAATTTGATTTGATCCAAGAACTTATTTGTAGCACATTGAAGTATACAATGTCATGCACTTGTATTATTCTTGACTAGAAAAATAATATTACTATTGGGTCTATGATCAGGAGAATACGTTTAAACCTCCCATCACACAGATTCCAGTAATAATATTATCATCTATAAAAAATTTATACAAGTACTTTCTAGAATATGCTCGATTATGCCTCTCAGAAAATATAGTTTCTGAAAGCTCCCACTTAGATAGAGCAATGTCATTAGCTCCCACTTAGATAGAGTATTTGACATTGGCTCGCACTTCGATAAAGCATAGAAAACTCTAAGCAGACATATTTTCTAAGAGCTCCCACTTAGATAAAGAATATAACACTCTTAGAATACACATTTTCCAAGAGCTCCCACTCAGACGGAGCATTTGACATTTTGCTCCCACTCACAAAGTGTACTTGACATTTACTTCTTCATGTCTCTCCTTACATTATATTCATAATGTCTTATTAACTTCTAATTTGAGTGACTTAAGAGTTTTTTTTTATTTCTACTATGTGAAAGTGGCAATCGCACAAGAGGGGGGGTGAATTGTGCTATTTAAAAAAATCTAGAAGAAATTAACTCAACACGAAATTTATACTGGTTCGGCCAACACTGCCTACGTCCAGTCCTCCAACACTCTGTTGGGTTCCACTAACCACAGGTTTTACGAGCCTAGGTTCACCTGTCAACCTTTACAGAGTTTTAGAATCTCTAAACACTCCCCCTTACTACCTATAAGGAAATATCCCTGTTCTAAAGCACCAAGCTTTCAGAACAACCTCAAACAGTAGAGGATTTCAATAAATACGTTCACTTAATGAACTGATTTTGATAAACACTTAAGTACAGATGAAATCTCTAAGACAATAAATACAGAGTAATGAAAGAGCTTGTGAATATTCTCACTGTTCGTCTCTACTCAATAAATGCTTGAGTTCTGTATTTATATCTTCTTCATATTTTGCCCTTTTGATTCAGCATTCAAGAAGCCGTTTGAATTTAGTCGTTGGGAGCTCATAGCCGTTGGCATTAAATGCAGCTTCTTTATCGGGCTTAACTCTCTGCTCTAGCTTCAACTACTTCTTGCATAGGGTGAGCTAAGAGAGAGACAGACTCAGCGCTCTGAGCATCCGTACAAATAGTACTTTCTGGCAGCTTTCTATTAGCGCTAGCTTGATCTGTTATCGCTAATCTTATAGTGATCTGCACTTAAACTGTTAGCTAACCAAATAGTCATATAATGCACAGAGGTTACTATCGCAAGCTTAATCCATTTGCTCAATGAGATGAAAACAATATAAGGAATATCAGAGCTTTTTATCGATAGCATATTCTCTTTAAAAAGCATCATATCAGCATATATTCTTCTATCGATTGCTTAAACTACTATCGCTAGATACTTGATTTGCTTATTAGCTTTAAGGATACAATTATCAAAGAATTCAGAACTTCAAGGTATCCCATTATCGATAGATAAACATTTTAGCACAAGCAAACATATCAGCTCTTGATTCATTAGCTCTTAGGCACTAGCTATCTGAAAGATCATTATCTGAAGCACTTATGGTTATCGATAGCTTAACCTATTATCGCTAACTGATTTAGGGACTTAGTTCATTTATCTGCTGGTTTCATCTACTTATAAGCTCAATGAACTTCTAGCGATGGAACCTTTGCTTAGCGATAGACGGAGACTCTAGCGATAGATATTAACCTTGATATTGCTAAGTCTTCACTCGCTATTCCTTTCTTTCAATTAGCTATACAGATACACTTAGCGATAAGGATACTTATTCATTATTGGTCACCTAAGTTATCATTTCTTATTAGCGATATTTTTCATAGATCAGTCTTCATCAAAACTTAAGATTCTAACACTATGTTCCTATGATTTTGTGAAGTTAATTTCAGCCAAATATAATATCAAAAATGGAAGGTGAAGTATCTCTACTTCCCAAAACCAAATTTGATAGGTTCTCAGTAACCGTTATTCAGTAAGGCTTTAGGAATCTCATATTCTTAAGTGACATGATAGAAGTTATGCTATGTTTCTTTGGTGATTTCTAAGAGGTTCTCTATTTTCTCAAAGAAATATTCCAAATGTCTTATGCAATTTCTATATGTTTCTTCACAGAAACATTTAGTCTTTACTCTTAAGTCTTTTATTGGTTCAATAGTTGGTGGTTGGACTAGGCTTAGGATTCTCTTTTCTCCTAAGGTGGGTTTTCAAGAGATTATTTGAGGTGTATTTTATTCCTGAATTTCACCATGATCCGGAGTTAAAAAGTGAAAATTTCTCCATCTGAAATTTCCTTTCGCATTGATCTGATACTATTTTTCTAATATATGATGATCGTCATTTTAACCTCCTTGAGGTTTATCCAGATTCGAATCCTAAACTTTAGGATTTTGGTTATTCAAGTTCCTCTAATGGTGCATCATAAACAATTTTCTTCATGTACACCTCTTATTTCATTTCAAGTTCAAATGAACTTTACTTTGAATTATCTCTCTATCAATCCTCTTTAGGATCTTCTCCTTCTAGGTTTTTATTCTAGAGTCTCATACTCTAATATACAAATCCCTACTTCATTCATCACTTAGAGGCTCATATTTCTCTAAGTAATTTAAGTTTGGATCAACACTTAGAGGCAATATAAAATGACTTATTCCTTTTCTGATCTACTACTATGTAAATCATACTTATGATTAAGTTTCTCAACATGAATATCTTCCAAAAGAGTGAAATTCTTCTGGTTTGGTGCTTTTAGAACTCTCTAAGTTCATATTTACCTCAAATAAAATTATTATGAATTATTATAAATATTTTAGGATTTTTAAACTAATAAAAATCACAAAAATGGCACCAAACAAACCTCTATAAAGATCCAAACAAAGAATTAAAAATATACAAATCATATGTCTAAATATAGCTCTTAAATTTAGGGATTTTTAGAAACAAACAGCATCTCAATCATAGCTAAAATGCTCATTTAAATGCCCCTAGAAGGAGAAAAAAAATTAATAACGTGGGCCCATTACACTAAGTCCAGCCTATTTATTTTTCGTTGCGCTCAAACACTTCAAGCCCATTCCGTTTTTGCAACAGTTGTTTTTTTTTTTTGGACGTTAGGCCGAGCACATAAGCCCAAGTGAATTTTTTAGTAACTTGGGCTCAGACACAAGAGCAAATACACTAATTTTTTTTTTAAAAAAAACAAAGACTTGGGCCTATGCAGATTAGGCCCAAGCGAATTTTTTTTAAATGATGACATGACGTCATGTCGTCTTCTTCCTCCATCCGGGTCAACCCAGACCCGGATGGACGGGCGGGCGGGCTCGACGGACCCGCTTCTTCTCTCCACCGTATCTTAGTTGTCCGAAGTCTGTTTTTCGCGTTCTAGTAGTCCATTTTCATCGTTTTTTCGTGCTGTACGCAATGGGATAATTTTCATGGCCTAAATATTTCTATTTTCACTAACCCAATCCCGTTTTCGAAACTGTTTGGTTTCGGTGTGTTTTTTTTTCTTTAAATATTGGTGGGTTCTAGTTCCTACATCCTCATCTTATTTCTCAAACATAGATATAGGCCACAAATCCATAACACAAAGCATCCATCACGAAAAAAAAATCACCGAAACTGAAACAATATATTACTGGATAATAAATCCAAACTAATATTCAAGATTTGCTGCATATTGGTAAAGCAAATCATCATCATCACACTAACAAATCAAACTGACCATAATCATAAATAAAGGCATAAATCGATCAAATATATGGAGAAGCAAAGAAACATATTTTGAAGAACCATATACACAGCAAGCAAAAATATACCAACAATTAAATCCTTTTTGGCGTGCATGAAATAAACACCCAACAAATTTAATTCAATGCATAACTTTAGATAAAAGGCAGAAGCATCTAAATCCCGTTTACTAGAACATAAAAAAACAAGATGCACACATATATATATGCGCAGACGCATATTTTCATCCAGAACGAAAAAAAAATTTATAACCGATTTCCCGGAAATATAACATATGTATATATCTTCGGTTAAATGAATGATAATATCAAACTTAATATATCACGACACACAGAAGCAAACGAACTAAACTGTGCTTTTTCATCATTTTACCAGAACGGGAAAAAAATTGCTCACTGGAATTTCACCGAAAAATACACCAGATGCATATTGAAACATATATGGCCTCAAGATTATTAAATTTGCTCTGATACCACTGAAGGGATTCGAGCATACCTGGAATCCGGTAGACTCGCTTGGTACCCACACGAAATCGGAGCACCGATTTGGACTCCGAATACGTATACAACAGATGCACAGAGAAGGATGGAAGAGTCAGAGAGAAGAGGGAATATGTTACGGGAGTTTTCTTTTTGTTCTCATTGTTTTTCTTGAAAGACAGAAACTTCTCTCGTATATAAAGATATGAAAAGTCATATCTTTTCAATTCAAATTATTAAGGGAAAAATTACTCATTTTATCCCAAGCCTTTCCATAATTACATGTTAGCCCCAATTCTCATTAGGCATTACATATTAGCCCTAATTCTCATTGGGCTTGGGCCCTAACCCACCAAGGGTGGATTAGGTATTTCCCTACATTACTAGAAACGCACAAGGGATTCCCAACTTCTCATAAGGGATTCCCAACTTTTGTTAAGGGATTACCAACATGTATATTACCAATTACCAACTTCCTAACTACTTTACCAAATCTTCCTGCTTGTTACCAGAAACGTTGAAGGGATTCCCAACTTTTGATAAGGAATTCCCAACTTTTGATAAGGGATTACTAATTTCTAACTCATCATAAGGGATTACCAACATGCTTGGAACTAATTACCAACTTCCAAAATACTTTACCAAATTTTCCTGCTTGTTACCAGAAACATTTAAGGGATTCCCAACTTCATTCTTTAACAAGCATGTTGGTAATCCCTTAACAAAAGTTGGGAATCCCTTGAACGTTTCTGGTAACAAACAGGAAGATTTGATAAAGTAGTTAGGATGTTGGTAATTGGTAATATACATGTTGGTAATCCCTATCCGAATTCGGTAATCCCTTATCCGGATTTGGGAATCCCTTACACAATTCTGGGAATGAATAAAACATGGAATATATATTGTTTGCAATATATATATATAACAAACAATCATGCTGGTTAGGTGGTCTGGAGGGGGTAGGTTTGATTCCCACCGCCCTCTACTTTCCCATTCATTTTGCCCCCAACATGCCATGAGGCAGGTGGGGCACACTGCCATGTGGCGGGGCGTGGGGCTGCCATGTGGCTGGTGGCCCCACTACCATGTGGCAGACGAGGGCATCGGCCACTGGAGCTCCAGTGGTGGTGGGCCCTGTCGGACGATGGTGGGGGCCCTTTATTTTAAAAAAATATTTGGACCAAGGGAATTTCAGTCTTTTCTATTTAATTTAGGTATGGACAGTTCAGTCAAATGTACTGGCTGGTCAATTCCAAATTTTGGTGAAGCAAAATGTCCTTTTAGTAATTTGATGGTATTTTTCTGGAATTTTCCCTACAATGATTGATTAAATAAACTCATAAATTATTCAATTAAATATCATCAACGTCCTATAATTGATTGATTAAAAGCGTGCATACGTGTAATCGAAATAGAAAAACATGAATTTCAAAAACTCCCAAGAGGAATTCACCAGCTAGATAAATACAACAGTCCATAACTATAAAACAATTTCACTAAAATTAAATACTTTTAAATAAAAACAGCAGTCTGAATTGAATTTGAGTTGGAGTGTCACTGTACCTATCAAAAAAGATGGTAAGAAAGTCATTTCAATATTTGAAAAGGAAAAATCATTTCAATTGATTTGAATTATTTGCCATGTTTCATCTGAAGTGCAATCTAGAAAAGACTCCTGAGTGGTAGAGTCTAACAAATCTTGATTGTTTTCTAAGAGATCATCATAGAATGTCTACATAAGTAACTCCCTGAGTGGTGGAGTCTAACAAATCTTCATTCTTTTCTAAGAGATCATCATAGAATGTCTGCATAAGTAACTCTTCTGTGATCTAGTGATGTGGACACCGAGCAAGTAGGTCTTGGAATATAATCCAAAAATCATACAGGAACCCATCATGATGTTAGAAGATAGAAGTTATTTCTTTTCATCTTGCAGAGGTTTTTGTGGCTGGAAAGTACTTGTCCAAGAATGCCTTCATCAAATTTCTCCATGAAGTACATGCGTCCAGATCAAGCCTAGATAGGCTCATAAACCAAGTCTTAGCTTGCCCCTCCAAGGTGATGTGGAAGACATGCCACATAACATCCTCGGATGTAGCTCCAATAGGCTTCAAGGAATCACATTGAACAAATAGCTCATCTAAGTGTCGATAAGGTTGATCCTCCTACAAGCCACAAAATTTTGGTAAAGACCGAATCAATAAACCTTTAATTTCATAATTAGCATAAATATTAGGGAATGCATTCATATAAGGGTTATAATCAATGTTTTTGGTAGTAGCATACCTAATGGTCCTTTTAACCCTATGTGGTAACTCACCCTCATTTACAATATAATGTGCCCCGTACACACTATTCCCATTACCCCTATTTGGATTCCTAGGTGGCTCTACACCTTGGTTTGGTATGTTGGGTACAAGAATGTCTTGGTTATTGGGTGAATTCATTGCTAAGGTAGTGGATCACACTTAATGTCAGTGTTTGGGTTGCTAGAGTCACTAGAATGTTGATGGCCAACAACAAATGGGACACTAGAAGCAGTGGCTCTATTGGCTCCCTCAACTAGGTAAGGTGATGCTTAATTTCAGGATTCTCAAGTAGTAAATCAAACACATTGGAATTGTTTCTAGTCATACACAAGGAACAACATCAAGTATATGCAAGAAATGCAAGATATGCACAAAAAGAGCAAGCAAATAGCCCAAAAATTGATCAAAATGCACCTACAAGTCAAATTGATGATATGAATATGGGAAACGAGTGAAACCAGCTCAAACAAGTCATAATGTATGCTTAGAATATGTGTCCAAAGGTTGGAATCAATTAGAATTGGACTGAGCAAAAAGTGGTGCAAATAGCAAACAACCAAAAAATTTCTGGTTTTTGTCGCTCGTCGTGGGTCAATACGGCGAAGGCAATGGTGAGAATGCCCCAACAAGCATTCTGAAGAAAATGAACTAGAGGTTCACTGTGTCAATAGCTGTGAGGCGGCTATGGAGCAACTTCCAAAAAGTCTAGAGATGATTCTAGGCTATTTTAATCCTCCCCAATGATCAAAACAAGTTCAAACGAGTTAGGGGGACCTGAGAAAAATGCCAAACCACTTTAAAAACGCCTAGAATCAAATATGACCTCTCAAGTTGCAAAAGTGCAAGAAAATGACTTTGAAAATTTTCCAAATGCACAAGTTTAAGAATTTGAGTTTAAAAATTGGTGCAAATGGCCTCAACTAGTCCAATTACCAGACAATAACTTAGTTGAGCGGTTTTAGTTGAAAAATTAAGTGTAATGCCAAATATGAGTATGTGATGCACAAATAAAAGCCCAACAATCAAGCAAAAACCACACAGCAGAAACTAGTCAATGAAATCTTACTCAAATGGTGCAAGAAGAGCAGCAATACACCATATGCATAGTAGCAACTACCAAGCACAAGCTCAAGAACACTATTTTTTTCAATTTTATCAATGCAAATTCAACTACAACTATCCTAAAACCTAAAAGGAAACTATATGAACCAAAACTAACTTAAAGTGCTACTAACTCCATGTCAATATGCAATTGACACTTAGCTAACCTAGGAGTAAAAAATGACTCCCCGGCAACGATGCCATTGATTTGAACTTTTCCTAATACGCCTTGGGTTCAAATGTAAGTTTATTTATTTAACCAAGGATTGCACTAGTGGTGAATTCCCTGATCATCTCTCAAGGAGTCTAATGAACAAACCTAGGAAAACTAAATGCATAAAATGCTATAAAACCGGGGGTTGAGAGTCGGTATTTTTCCTAAAAGAAATGTAAAGACTAGTTTTTTGTATTTTTATGATAAAAATGGATGATTAATGGAATGCAAATGATGGGATGCTCTCTAGGTTAGGGTTAACATGTAGCAAGCATATTTTTTGCACTCTTGGGGAACTAAGAGGTTAATTGAGTCAAGTTCATATAAGCAAATACAATTAGCCTTAATTAAAGGAATAGGTTAGTGATAACACCACTCAACCTCAATAGACTAACTAAGTTAATTATAATATAACATTAACTAGAAATAAGTTCCAATAGATAGAATAACTTGGGTCCCATCCAAATTATTCAACATTCTTTAAATCTAATAACTAATTCATACTAGCTTATAAGCAGACTTTTATACTTGTAGAACTTTACCTAATTACTCTCATGTGATTATATTGAATCAATACCTTGGTTTCTTAAGGTGAGATTCATTGATAGAATTACATTACTTAAGCGCTTAGAGAAAGAACTTAATATCAACATGCTCAAACCAAATATTCCTTTCAAACTGTTAGGCTGGCTGTCACCCCAGAGGGGGGGTGAATTGGGTGATGGTGTAAAATGTGACACTTTTCTTTCTAAAACACAGTGAAGACAATCTTTAAGATTCTTTTGGGTTTATCACTGAGAACATGAAATATACTAAAGAGTAAATAAGATGGATATGCTGGAAATTAAGAGAGTAAAGGGAAGAGATAATGCATATAGCGTTTATCCTGGTTCGGTCAACCCATACCTACATCCAGTCCTCAGGCTCCACCTGAGATTTCCACTTCCCTCTTGTTTAACTCGGGCACAAGAGAAGCATTTACAACCCCACAGGTTTTACGAACACAGGTTCACCTGTCAACCTTTACAGAGTTTTAGAATCACTCTAAACACTCCCCCTTACTACCCGTAAGGTTACCACCCTGTTCTCAAAGCACCAAGCTTTGGAACTACCTCAATCAGTAGAGGATTTTAACAATAAGGTTCACTCAATGAACGGATTGTGATAAACACTTAAGTAAAGAGTAATGTATGATGAAATACAACTAGAGCTTAATAATCTGAACAATGTATTGCTCTAGCTCTTCTTTTCTAACGCTCTCAATCAGAGTAATTTGCAATTCTGTATAATGCTCTGTTCATTGTAACGTCTGGAATTTTCCTATTATACTATAACATTTTAATTGAATTATAACCACTTTTTAATGTCAGAAGCGCCAAAAATACGAATAAATTTAAAACTTTTTTTTTCTTTCCAAGCAATGTTCCAACTCTAATGCAATTGGAATGGGCTTTTCGAACAAATTGAATAATTTAAAAACTCTTTATAAAATAAAGTGGTTATTAAAACAATTAAAAGTATGCTAACCCTCTTAGGGTAATTATTCTTAATTCATAATACTTGATAAATTTAAATCTCTTAATAAATTTATACAATTCTATTTTCCATACTTTCTACTGATAATTTAATTTTACATCATATACAATAATCTTACTTTTCAAATTATAAACCTTAATTTCTTCATCTAGTCTTCTTCTAGCATTCCTGCCTCATCTTAATCATCTCACTATCTCCCAACTAAATTCTTTCAAACCTGCGTTACTGAAAATGTTTGGGGATGGGGGTGAGATTGGTAATCCCAATAGCAGTTTCTTTCATATGTGTTCATGCATAATAAATCATAAATCTTCACAATATAAATAATATTTATCCTTATAACCTCTACCAACCACTACTAACGATATATTCATTAAATAGTGGTGGTACCTCTACCTGCAACAGGATTTCATAACTTCTGGCAAAGGGGGAGCGACCCACCTAAGCCTTGGAGTACTCCCCTCATAACCTCTAAGGAATAAAATTACCATTGCTACAGATATTATGAAATTTATGCATGTAATGCGCTGAAATTAAATATTATATGAAATAAACTGCTACCTGATTCTTGAGCTTAACCTTCACTAAACTCCTTTATCTCTTCGTACTCTGGGGATTCAATCCCACTATCTTGTCCTATAAATATTTATGATATAAAATAATACATTACTATCTAATCTTAAATATAATAATTAAACGTCTCTCACATTCCTATCATACTACCCCCTTTCTATTTCTAATTTAATACTATTAAATCTAAATTTCTAGTTAAATGATTAATCATATCATTGCCAATCAACATTGCACAAACATATATTAATATATACACAAATAAAATTAATATACACATAAACACAAAAGTGTCTTAACTACTTTAAATTAACTAACCTTTCTTATCAATCAATTAATATTTCAATGAACTTACATTCATTATAAGTTTTAAAGCTTTAAATTCACTTAGCACTAATTAACTCTCAAATTACCTATTAAATGCAATAATACCTATTTATAATTCCACTTAAAGCTTTGTCCTAATCCTTGAAAATCCTTAAGTAATGAATTACGTTCCAACCAAACTTGCAGATCCTTAACCTAACTTCATGAACCATAAACACTTAACAATACTGACTTGACACTTCAAGTAATAATCACTAATCAATTTCCTTCTATCTAATTAATCTTATCTTAATTCCTAATCCAACTTTAACACTACTTTAGTCCAGTAAAGATCATTCCAGGCCACAATTTCAGCATTTCCCCTTAAAGTATCCTTCAAACCAAAATCCAATAATCCCAAGAATTACTAATTCCCTTCACATTTCCTTTTACTTTATTCCTAATAAATTAATATTATCATTTCCCTTTCTTTTACAAATAAACCAGCCATCCAACATTAATAAGAGCAGAAAATCATTGCCATCTCCTTTCTTGTCAACATTATTAACCATTCCTAATTCTGGTTTAACAAAATATCATAACATTCTTTCCTCCTTACCAACAACCAACAATATTAACTTCCCATTTCCTCCTCCAATTAACCATCACAGTCACAGCTAACAATCCAGAAATTCCATTCCACCAATAATCAAAATTCTAAAACCTAAGTTTATAACAACACCTACAACCCTTCCCATGGTGCCAATAGCACAATTTCCTCTTTCTTGTTACTAACCAGCAGCTAAAAACATCAATAACACCGATCAGAACAACCAAGAATTATACCTTTAGAACCTAGAATTTTCAATCATACACCCATAACAATCTCCTATTTTCTTATCCAATTAATCATAATGCTATTCCTCTTCACTACCAATAAACCAACAGCCATTTGATTTAATTCAAACAACAATTAGGATTTACAATCTAAAGGCTTGCAACATATCACTAACCATTTCTTAATTATGGTTTAACTAATTACCAAAACATTCTTTCTTCTTTCCCTAATCAGTCCCAATCAGCCAGAGCATCAAATAAGCAAGAATTGCACCTTTAAGAACCTAATATTAATCAACCATACTTAAACAGATTCAATTCATCTTCCAGAAGCAAAACAAGGAATCAATGGCCATATTTCCTCTTTTGGCCGAATAGAACAAAAAGCAAGAACAAGAAAATAATCCAACCATTACAATTTCATCAATTCATCAGAGCAAGGCATTCACAGAGGTGAGATATTAAGACTATAGTTTTCAAAATTCCATTCTTCTCATTTTTCCTATTCTCGGCCAGACAGGTAAAATAGGGGAAAATTGAGCAAAATCCCAACTTCATCAAATCACACACCCAGACATCCATTCTAGCTTCCCATTCATGTGTATATCATTTCAGGAATTTTTCTCCTTCTTGGCCGAACAGATTCAACGAAACAGGGGAGACCAAAATTAATCCAAAAATTTCCAAATCCTCAATAATTCACAAACAATCTATTTTATGAGTTTAAACTTGCTTCTAATTACCATTAGTTAAGCTCAAAACAACAAATACTCAAAAGCCCCAAATTTGGCCGTCGGTGAACAGTAGCAGGGGAGGAAGAAATTCGAAAATCTTGATTCTATTACACTTCCTTTCCAAAATCAACACTTAAGCAACCAAGAACAAGCTTCAAGCAACCTTCCTATAATTTCAGAAGTCTCAAAAACCATTCAAAAATTCAGATCAATCCCCCCATATTCGCTCAGAATCGCGCCCAGAAAGAGAAGGAAACGAGAAGACAAAGCTTACCTAAGGTTGCCTGAGCTTCCTTGAACGTTTCCAGCCGTGTGGGGCCGTCGATCGCCGCTGATGCCACCGCTGGAGTTGAAGAATAGAGGAGAGGGTGAGGGTGTGTGTGTTTTCAGGAGAGAGAGAGAGAGAGAGTGGTTAATGTGTATATGTGTGTGTATTCTGGCAGAGGAAGTATATAATTTTAAATTTCTTTTTTTTTTATTGTATATATACGTGTCCCTCATTTGGAAGGCAGATGGAAGAAAAAGAAAATAAAGAGAGATGAGAGATGGACACGTGTGTGGTCCAAAATAAAAGAGAGTGTGATATTTATTTTTAACAGGTATTTTACTATCCTGCCCTTTCCTGTTTAATTGACGATATTTTCAACTAGGGGCAGATCTTGTCTTTTTAATTTCCCAATTTATATTTTCTCTTAAATCATAATTTTATTTACCATTATCACTTGGAAATATACCTAAGTCTGTCCCCAAAATAATTCCTCTAGATATGTTTTAACTTCTAAATTTATTTATAAGACTTTTTAATTAATAACCACTACCCCAAGATTCTAAATATTCCCTTATTTAAATTTATCTTCTAATTATTTTCCTTGAGCTAATAAAGAAAATAAACTTAAAAAAATATTAAAAATATACCTGGCCTCATAAATTTATTTATAAGACTTTTTAATTTTTAAATACATTTCTAAAATCTCAGATATATCCTTGTTATCCATTTTTCCTCAAAATTACGTTTTATCTTCTAATTAATTCTTCTTTGTTTCTTAAATAAAATAAGCCTTAAAATTATTAAAAATACCTAAAACATCATAAATTTATTTTTAATGCTTTTTAATATTTTAATAATATTTCCTAAATCTTAAATAATTCCTTATTTTCTCTTTTTCTGAAATTTGGGGTGTTACATTCATCACTTGTTATTTTCGTTCGTTGATCATTATTATTTTTGAAGGCAAATCTTGTTCTATTTATATCTTCACAGATTGCCTTTTGATTCGTCGTCATATGGCCGTTAGAATATAGTCGTTGGAAGTCCATAGCCATTGGAGATAGATACTGTTCTTCAGCTAATTCAAACTTCTGATCTAGCTTTAACTGTTCATGTGTAGAGTAGGCTAGACTGCGCGTTCTGAACATCTTTAACACCTGTACTTTCATAGCAGCTTTTTCAGTAGCGCTAGCATGATTTGCTATCGCTAACCGCATAGTATAATTTCTGCACTTGAACTGTTAGCTAAAAAAGTAAGCATATAATGCACAAGAGATGTTATCGCAAGCATAGTCCATTAGCTCAATGTGATAGATAATATTTACATCAGCTAAGGATTTTCTTAAAGCATTCTCTATCGATAAACATAAACATTATCGCTAGCAACTATGTTATCGCTATTATTTAACTCATTTGCTCTTAGGCACTAGCTATCTGAATGATTATCTGAAGCACTTTTGTTATCGATAGCTTAACCTGTTATCGCTAGCTGATTTCCTTTGTTCAGAGACTTGGTTTACTTTTCTACTAGTTATTTATTCATGTTCTTCAATAAACTTCTAGCGATAGGATATTTCTTAGCGATAGTGAATGACTCAGCGATAGATATTAACCTTGTTATTTCTGTCTTCACTTGCTATGGCTCTTTGTCTATTAGCGATAGGAATACTCTTAGCGATAGATATATCTTTATCTTAGTGTTCTGCTAAGTTTCCATTTGCTTTGACACTTTCTAGCGATAGTGATTTGTTACCTAACATATTTTACTTGATTAATTCATAGGTAACTTGCACTTATGTTTTCTATGGGTCAATCTTCATTAAAACTTAAGATTCTAACACAAACGACATAATCAAGACAAGTTTAATGGACTAAATCATCTCACATAATGATAGGCAATAAAATCAACAAGTAACCATAAAGATAATGTCAATTTAAAAGATAAATGAAACCAAACTAGATTTAATACAAACATAAAGATGAAATTCAACAATTACATCGCCTATAGTCTCAAACACAAATGAAGTTTGAACATACGAAGAATAAGTATTCAAAGACACATAAGGAAATACATTATACATAATTGGAACTAGAAAAACTCCCCAAAGGTGGAAAAGTAGCTTGTTCAAGTCATCCTATGGTCCAAGAGAGCATTTAGCGAATTTAATTCATCACGCAGGAAGAGGAAACGCCCAAGAGCAGCTACAACCCCAACTCTATGGTGCAACCAATGGAGAAAACGGAATTGGCCATAGAGAATGGGTGAATTCAGATAGATGGCAGAGGATGTCAGTGAATACAGTGAATGAACGGTATCCCAGTTGGAAATTCATAAGTAATTTAATCACTATAATAGGCAACTCAAAAATCTTTCAAATTTACACTAGATTACTTGGGAAGGTCGAAGATATTAATTAGGAAACAATTAGTCCCAATTAAGATCTATCCAGTCACATGTTCATTGTACTACTTCCTGTGGGCTCTACAGTGAGAATGCCTCGTCGTGGCACTTGCCGTGGGCTGTCAAGGCCAACAAGGGCATTTCTACAATTTTTTGAAATTCTGGGCCATTTTCTGTAATTTTCTCCAAACTTGACTAGTACAATTTTTGGGCTTTTTTTTTACATTTTCAACCTCTTTCTTCAATTCTCCTAATTGACCTACAATGAAAATCAAACACAATTATAATATCCCAAGTCTATATTAAGAAATGCATGAGTTTATGCCCTAAAATGCTCAATTTTAGATCAAAATGCAATTAAGTCAATGCCTTGGGACTCTAAGTACACAAGTTCCTAAACTATCATGTATTGGCTCAGAATGTAACACCTACTTCTAGGACTCATTCCCAAGCTTAATAATCATTGGTAATCATATTCAAGCTCATATGGGACTTAGAACATCAAAACCACAAACTTTTAAAACTTTTCTTTATTTCTGGAAAAATGCTGAAAATGAAGAACTTTTCCAGCAACTTTGAAAAATCATAACTAATTGTAGAAAACTGGTTTTGACTTGGTTCAAGTCTCAAATTAAATCTTGAAGAGTCCTCAATCTGGGAAAAATATCAAACATAACATGCATAAACTCAAGTGATACATATATTTGATTTTCCCAACCTGCCTTCATTTTCAAGCCCAGAAATTTTGGCCTTCTTGCGTGAATGACCATGTACATACATAAATTCAAAAGGGAAACATAATAACAACATAATCCAAGGCATCCCAACAATATTACATATTTATCATGAGTTCAAAGATGCACAACAAAAACAAAAACATTGAATTCTTCATCTTGATTAGGCTAGCTTCTTCTCTTTCTCCTTTTTTGGGGGGTGAGATTTTGGGGAAAATCTCAGCAGCACAATACTCAACAAACAACCATGCAAGTTTAACATTGGACAAGATATGGCAATACCAATAACTTATACATGTGAGCATTTATGTTCTTGAATAATAACATATGGCCATAGCATTATAAGAAACACATAATCACTTCAAACATGATTCATCAAGGCAGCCAAATATCACATCACAATATTGAAATAATGCTGGAAATGTAAGAGAGTAAGTACTACCTTAGAGCTTTACAACTTCTCTTGGAGTCCCAACCTTCAAGGCTCCTCAAGAACACTCAAGAACACTCCTTTTCTCTCACTTTCTTTGGGGCTACGAATTTTGATGTGGAGAATGGGATGGAAGGGGTCCTATTTATAGGGAAATGAGAGCAAGGATCACCCCAAGCCACCTCACACAATGTCCAATAGAAATGAGATTTCTCTTACCACTCTTATCCTATCTTAGACTAGCCAACTCTAATGCACCACTCATGCATTTCCTTTTCTTTTCTTTTCTATCTTCTTGATAATTACCACTTTACCCCTAGTAAGTGGCACCATTTGTCCATTTTGACCCTAAAGCCTAATATTTTATTTTTACTAATTCCACAATTTTCTTGGAGTTCATTGGTGGAACTATTTTTTATTCTTTCTTTGCCTCCCTTTTCCATTCCATGCGCCACTTGTGGCTAATTAGGGAAGGAAGAGAGACTTCTCTTATGAGACACAATGACATCACTCACATGCATCTTCTCTTGCATGTCTTCTTATTGGTTACTTATCCTCTTATTTCTTTTTCTTTTACCTCTTGCATGCAATTCTATTGGCTTCCTCATTTTATTTAATTTACTATTTTGATTTTCTTCCTTGCATGTCTTCCTATTGGCTATCTTGTTATGATGACCCCTTCTTCTTTTCCTTTGCATGCATTTCTATTGGTCATTACATAATCTTTTCTTTCTAATATAATTTATGCTTACACATATTACAATTCATTTTCTATTTATTATTTGCAACATAATTTCCTCCCTTTCTATGACATGTGGCGCCACCCTATGCTCCACAAGGGGGAATTACCATTTCTTATGGGCTAAAGTCTTTCTCTAGTCCATTTTCTAAGCCCAACCCTAAACTAGATGGGGTTCTAAGCATATAATATCATTAACATGTAAATTTCTACTTAATTATTATGAATTCTCTCTTAATGTTTTATGAGAATTCTTAGGGAAAATTATCAACAAATACTTAACTTCCTCTTGCTTTAAACTAATGCCTATAGAATGTAATTTCTATACTATTAAAAATCGGGACGTTACACAGAACAAGTGTTAATTCCCCATAATTAGTGGCTAAAAATATGTAATAATTAAGTGCAATCAAGTATATGCAAAGCTCAGATAAAAATCCTAGAGAAAAAGTGGCCTCTAAAGACAAAGTTGAACCTAAACAAGAAGAAAAGTCTACACCCGAGGAATATGAGGATGAGACTTCCACTCATTTCCTTATTTTCCTTAGGCCAAGAAGAATGATGACTAGAATTTCTATTAGGGCTAGGGTTAATCAACAAGTATTGTCTAATGAAGAAGAAGTGCCCTTTAAGCATAAAGAAGAATCTAAGGCTAAGCAAGAGACAGTAGCTTCTGGCCAACAAGGGAATGAATTTGGTGCTGAGTCTGGGAAGACTATCTTTGTTCAAGATTCTTCTTCCCATGACTTATTTGCTAAAGAATCATCTCATCTACAAAGCTCCATCCAGCCATCATCATCATCTAATTAAGCCTCAAAGCCAATTTAGGACCATTCATGCATTTCATTTCATATATGTCCTACTCTGCTAAATGTGCCAATTTACTGCATGACTATTATTTCTGTACTAATGAATATGTTTTTCTATGTATCTGTGTACTTCTCTAACACTTTATGTGTTTTTAATGTATGGAAGTTATATTAATATATGTTGTGTGTAACACCTAAGCTTTTACTATTATATTAGAACATTTTAATTGATTTACAACCACTTTTGCAAAAATTAGAAGCCGAAAATATGAAAAATTTTAAACTTTTTATTTGTAATCCTTACCTCAATTAGACTTTTATCAAATCGGCTCTTCAGACTAATTGGATCATTTGAAAACCGTTATAATCAAGTGGTTAGTAAAGCAATTAAAATATTTTTGTTTATCTAAGATAATTATACTTTTCTAACCTTGTTCTGAACCTAGCATTTCTTTATATCATCTATAATTATACGGTCCTAGATTAAGTACTATTTAACTACGTACGTTGGCGGGTTATCTGGGTGACAACCCTCATACCTGTACATACACTGTACGGTTTAGTTACTATTTATATATATACAAATATACAACCTTATAATAATTAAACATAAAGCTTAAAGTTTGTTATCTACTTAAACCTTAAACATACCCTGAAATAACTAAACCAAAATAGCAAAATAACTATACACATCTTAGCAGGCATTCCTGCTTGCTTCCGATTACCTTCTCCAAAATCAACTTTTCTCCAGCTTATCTGAAACAGCGGTTCATTGCAGTTTATCTCATTAACCATAACTGTTATATGCGCATTAACATGTAATAATTTTATAAACCTTTTACAACCATCAATAATTCATATCCTATTAATCTGTGTGCTAAAAGCACCTGCCAACCACTAATAACAATATATTTGTTACAGTGGAGGCTTTACCTGCAGGGTTTCTCGTTATAGCACTTAAGGCTAAAACGTAACTAATCTCGCAAAGGTGTAGCTAATCACCTAAGCCTTGGAGCTCCAATCATGAAGGAATAGAATTTATCAATTAAAATGCAACAGATATTATAAAATTATACATGTAATTAATTTGTTACTGAAATAAACTGCTACCTGGCTTCCAATTTACTCGTAACTCGGTGCTTCCTCTTCCCAAGGTTCGGAAGATTCAACTCTACCGTCGTCTCCTATAATTTCATATAAATAATAACTTAGTATTTATATACTAACTGGTAATCATTCAGGGTCTCTCACGTTCCTAAGAGACTACCCTTCCCATTCCTAATATATAATTAAATCCTGATTTCTAATTAGATTACTAATCATACTATCATAAACAAACATTCGTACAATGCACAGGAACACCAACACCAACTTCAACAATTCACTTTTCATCATCAAACATATCAGACAACTCAGCCACATATCAAACACTTTAATTTGTTAAACAAAGCAGAGGACCACTGAATAATCATAAACACTTGCATTGATAAACTCCCAATCCAAACACTCAACCCTTAATCACATCAGAGAAATTAGCACAACAAGAACACACCTATCATCAATCAAACACACCCAAGATCACCATTACTTGGAAATCCCTAACCAACCCATTTTAGCTTGATCAACTTAAGACTTTCTTACCAATTTAATCCTAAAAATTCCTTTCCTTTTTCTGCTTAACTTTTGGTCAGCTCAACAGAAAAGAAAAGGGTAATCAAAACAATTTTTATAATTCATTTACAAGTCAATAAGTTTTACTAAAATCAAGCACAAAAATTCTCTTCATTTCTTATTCTTAAACCAGCAGCCAAACAAAGCAAAAGAACAAAAAGAACATTCAATCAAAATAACATCACAACCATAACACTTTCATAAAAGAATTCCCTTTCAACTTCAATTATCCTAAACTAGAAAGATCAAATATGCAGACATACTATCATTAATTAAATTCCAACTTCAACATTATAGCATCTCAGCTCATGGGTATCAATTAATTAGAGATATAGAACCCAATTTCTCTAAGCTTTTTCCTCCAACCATTCGGCCAGAACAAGCAGGAAACAAGAACAAAGATTCAACCAACATAACCCCTAATCAGATTAAACTTACTACCACCAACATTTTCAGAGTATCATATATACCATTTCCATTTAAAACATGTTCAACATCACCCAAAGACAAGAGCAAGAAATCTGGCCGAATATTCAACAAGAAGGAAGGAAATTTGAACAATCATTTCCTAACAAAATCAAGCAACTTAAACAAGGAGATTAAACCTTTAATCATGATATAACTTTCTTCACTACTAGCCTTCATCGCCGACGGCAGAACGGAGAACAGGGGAAGAAGGAAAAATTCTCAACAAAAATCATTAGCTTTAATAATCAGCATACAAGGCGAAATTAGAGCATTAATCCTACTCCTAAACAAGATTAACTAAGCTTCAAAGCAAGGAAACTCTGAAGTCAGAAAATGGCTTCGAGGTGAACAGTACCCGAGCCCCTAAATCGACGGAAATCACCCCAAAACTTCATCCCCTTACTAAATCACCTTAGGAATACTCTTACACAGGCTCTAAGCTTCAGTTCCATGGGATTAGGAGCTTGTAAATCTCCCAAAATTCGAATATCTCTTCCTCCCATTCAGACCCGAAATCAGCGAAATCAAGAGGGAAAATGAGAGAAAGAAACTTACCCAAGGTTGGCTTCAATGTCTTGTGCGTTTTGCTCCTCCTTGCTCCGTCGTTTGCCACTGATTCCGGCCGAAACCCGGCGTTCGTCGCTGAAGAATGAGGGAGACAGGGATGAGAGAACGAGAGAGAGTATTGAGAGTGAGAGAGAGTGACGGTGAAGGATGATGAGGGAGTATATATATTTTATTTCATCACATGTGTTTATTTGAAGGGGATAAGGATGACAAATTTTTACCATTTGCCCTTGATTCTCCTCAAAATTACCATATACCATTCACCCTTTTCCCATTCTACCCTTCCACCAAATATTTAATTACCACTCCCAATAAATTTTAATCCAAATTTAGTCCTTAAATAAATTATCCAGATATATTTTTGGTGTCCAAATTTATTTATAAGACTTTTTAAAACTAGAGTAATACCCCAAAAGTCCAAATATTCCCTTATTTTCTTTTTTAAGAATTTTGGGGTGTTACATTGTGATCTTATGTCCATATTATGCCTTATTCTTATCTTAATTTCATGATTGATGTAACGCCTGAAATTTTCATACTATACTATAACATTTTAATTGAATTATAACCACTTTTTAATGTCAGAAGCCCAAAAATACGAATAAATTTAAAACTTTTCTTTTAAAGCATTAGACCAACCCTCTGTTGGTTGGAATGGGCTTTTCAGACAAATTGAAATAACTTAAAACTTTTTGTAAAATAAAGTGGTTAATAAAACAATTAAAAGTACACTAACTTTCTTAAGGGAGTCTATTCATAATTCATAATACTTAGGAAATTTAAATCTCTTAATAAATTTGTACAATTCTATTTTCTATACTTTCTTCTATTAATTTAATAATTTAATTTTACAACATATACAAATAATCTTATTAAAAGATTTACTGCCTCTTGCTTCCCAAATTATAATCCTAATTTCTTCGTCTACTCTTCTTCCCCAGCTAGCTTCTTTCATCCTGCGTACTGAAAATGTTTGGGGAAGGGGGTGAGATTGGAAATCCCAATAGCAGTTTCTTTCATTAACTTATATTATCATGCTAGCATTGACATGTATATATTTCATAAATCTGAACAAATAAAACAATTATACATACTTCCTGCGCTCAATGCTCTACCAACCACTAGTAACAATATATTCGTTAACTAGTGGAGGCCTCACCTGCAGGATTTCTCGTTATAACTATCCCGTTATAACATAACTGAACTGGCAAAGGGGGTGCGACCCACCTAAGCCTGGAGTACTCCATAAACTCTATGCAGGAATTAACAAGGTTTCTAACCTTCATGCATAATGTAAATTTGCAACAAATATTACAAAATAATACATGCAATTTAATTGTTATTGAAATAAACTGCTACCTGGATACTCATACTTAATACTGATCAGGCTCCTTTCCTTCCTACTGCCTTGCTGAATCTTTTGCTACTATTAAGGCCTATTACACATCTGTATAATAAAAATAAATTAATACTAATACTTCTACATTTGTACTTAGCGTCTCTCACGAATCCTAATTTAGTTAATACTACCCAAAGCTTATTGTCTAGGTAAATTATATTTTGCTCATATTTATTTAGAATTGTGACCATTCAAAATAGCTTAATAATTTACTTATTTTAAACCTTCTTATTCTCAATGTTTGACCAATAGTTTTATAAAATCCTTTTGTAAAAACTTTAGTCATTTACAAACATACCTATATTCATTCTCTATTTATTATAAAATTTCAATAATCAATCAATCAACCAAATAATATAAATCAAGCTCCAAATCATTCACAATACAAAAGCTTAGAATTTTAATCTTCATGCAAGCATTTAACTATCATTCAAAACAGAACCTAATGCCTCCCTCCAATAAAATTAAATGCATCCCTTACTACTTCCTTCTACTTCCCATCATCATATGAATGCTATTAAACTCTTCTTTACATTCACTATTTGACAGAGTCCCTTAATAACCCAACAATCATCATCAACCCCAAAGCACCTTTCCAAAAGTATTTAACAATTTTCATAAATCAAATTAAATCATAACTTTATTTCCAATTCTAATAATTTTATTGAGCCTAATCCATTTCCTACCAATCCTTTCAATATACTAAAATGCAAATCCCTTGTTTCATTTAATCATCAAAATCATCATTTCCAATCAACAATCAAGAGCAATTAATCCAACTTACCCCATTCCTTAAACTTAATTCCTTTTGAACCATCACCTAACAAAATCAAAAAGCCACCAATCAAGGATTAGAGCTTTAACACCTTAAACTCACAATCAAACCTTATCCATAATTATTTCTTGCTCAACATTAAAACCATTTTAACTTCCCACTTCTCTTAAATTAACCCCCAATCAATAGTTAGAAATACCATCACAACCAATAATCAAAATTCTAAAATCTAGGCTTATGACATCCACCTGTAACACCTCACATGGAACCAATAACACAATTTCTTCTTAAACAATTTTTCCACATCTTTAGGACTTAACCACCTTCAATCAAAGTTAAAATCACATTTAACAATTCTCATTCAACAAAACTTACTCCTCCTTCATGATTATACACCAACCAAAACCTAACAATGTTGACACCTTTCTTTTGGATTTACCAAGCATATTTGAATCCTCTAAAAGAATTATATAGCCATGCAAATCTCCTCCTACCTCACAAATCTTCCACCATTATTAAACAATCCCACTAATTAATATTTAATTCCTCTTCAACCTTTTAACCCTTCACTGCTTGAACCTCAAACGTCATAATCTTATAGCATCAAACTTAACATTTCATGATAAGTTTTCTCAAAACAGTGAGCTTTGCTTCCTATAAATTCATTACAACATTAATCCCACTAAGTCAACCATTATTAATTTTCCCTTCCCTGTCATTAAAACTATTGGCCAGCATAGCATAATCATAGAACAAAATCACCACACAAACCATAACATCTGCCCACATGTCCAATTATTGTAGCAAACATTCAACTCCTAGATTACATTCCAAACAAATATCCTACTCTTAATCCACTATAATTTACACTAAAACACTGATCAGCTATAACAGAAACAGAACAAGGATTTCTCAAACTTGAAAAGCTTCATATACTCTTAGAATACTTCTCAAACTTCAAATTCTACCCTAAATATGTAATAATCAATTATTTATCATTGACTAAATTCCTAAATAGCCCACAACATTCTAAATTTCCCCTTTCCTTGCCATTGAACCAATCGGCCAGCAAGAACAGAACACGAACAGAGGGAGCAAAATCCAACTAAAGTTAAACAACAATCACAAAAGCATACCTCTTTTATGCACCCGAAAATCAGCAGCACAGGGAAACAAAAATAGAACAAGAACAGGGGAAAATAGAAACAAGAATCCGTTGGCACAGAGAAGGAAAATTCGAATGAACAGGGACAGAACAAGAAGAGGGTCGGAATTAAATTACTCAGATAACATGCAACCAAACATCATCAGGGTATTTGATCACCCAGAATGAAGCTTTAATTAAATCTTAAGTCAATTAAACTTCCTATCCCTTCTCTTGGTCATTGCCGAACAGAGCAGGGGGAGAAACAAGATCAAAAGTTCGAAGAACAGAGCAGCAAAGAAGAAAACAGTTAACAATCATCAAACAACCATGATCATCATTCATTAATTTTTCTTTCCCCTTTGTTGACAGTGGTGCTGATCAGAGGAAGAAGAAGAGAAAAATCCAAAGAAAAGTCTTAAGCTTCAACAATCAACTTACAAAGCAAAAAAATATGCTTAACTTCCTCTTATTAATGTTTAATCAAGCTTTAATCCATTGAAACACCCAGAAATCCTCAAACCCGACTCGGATGAACAGTAATCAAAGAGAGAAATTTGGGGAAAAGCTTATGAATACTCCTTCTTGACTCAAATTCATTCCTAAAAGAGATTATTCGAAACCCAAGCTTCGATTTCACTGATTTATAGCTTCTAAAGTTTCCAAAACTCGGATTAATCCCTCCCCCAAATCCTCTTTAATCGCGCGGAAACGGAAAGCAATAGGAAGAAGAAAGTTACCTAAGCCCAAATCAAAGCTCATATGCATCGCTCGAGCCTTCTCCCGTCGCGAATCGCTATCCTCGTCGCCGGCGATCGTTGGCATCGAAGGAACAGAGAGATGAGAGCGAGAGAGAGTGATGTCGGGTGGGGAAGGAAGAAGAAATAGAACGAAGAAGAAGGGAATGGAAGGACACGTGGGGTTTATAAATTAAAGAGGGAGAGTTGATATTTTTAATAAGTGTTTTACCATTTTGCCCCTTACTTTCTTTGAAGATATTTTCTAACTAGGGGCAGATATTGTCATTTTTATTTCCCTTTTTCTATTTTTCCTTTAAATGGTAATTTTATTTACCATTCACATTTGTAAATAAATCTGAATTTGTCCTAAAATAATTTCTCTAGGTATACTTTAATTTTCCAAATTTATTTATAAGACTTTTTAAATATCAAGCAATACCTCAGAGTTCTAAATATTCCCTTATTTAAATTAATCTTCTAACTATTTTTCCTTAACTAATAAAGAAATTAAACTTTAAAAATTGTTAAAAATACATCTGGCCTTATAAATTTATTTATAAGGCTGTTTAATTTCTATATACCATTCCAAGGCTTTTAATAAGCCTCTATTATCTCTTTTTCCCAAATTCAGTTTTATCTCTTAATTATTTCTCTTTATTTCTTTAAGAAAATAAGCCTTGAGATTATAAAAAAAATGCATAAATATCATAAAATTATTTTTAATGCCTTTTTAATATTTTAATAATATTCTCAAAATATTAAATAATTCCTTATTTTCTATTTTTTAAAATTTGGGGTGTTACAATTGATAACTTAGAATGTTTTGTCATCATCGAAAAGGGAGAGAATGTTGGACCTCAGAGTTTTAGTGATAACCAAAAATGGCTTAGGCTAGGAAAATTATAAGTCTTTTAACTTAGAAAATATTTTGAAACAAGTTTTGAAAACTAAGTTAAGAGTGCTCGATGACTTAGGAAGTAATCGAGCATGAAAGGCTTCAATCATAGATGGCATACAAAGCACATATCAAACATTGATCTTTACAGAGAAAATAATCGATTGATAAAGAGTTCCATCAGTTGTCAATATAATTTTCAAATCCAATGATCGAAGGTCAAGTGAATACTTGAAGAATTCTTGAGGAAGAACAATTGAGCACTGATTTGGCCAACGAGCATTGAGGAGTCTTCGATGATTCTTGAAGCCATCAATTATCCTGCTTAAAATTATGGAATTTTCAAAGTTCTTCAAAAGTCTAATTGATCATCAATTAAGGATTCATTCATCGAGCAATTGTATTTAGTCGATTATTAAATCAATAATTGAGCATTTTAATAATTTGTTCAATCACTACCACAGAAATAGCCTATAGCAGCGCTTATGAAGAGCCGCTATAGCCAGCGCCGCAATAGGTCAAATGGCCTATCCCGGCACTTTAAAAGCGCCGCTATAGGTGACCTATAGCGGCGCTTTTTAATAAATAAGCGCCGCAATAGACTACCTATAGTGGCGCCTATTTATTGAAAAGCGCTGCTATAGGCCTTCAATTTAATTTTTTTTTTAAATTTATCAGGCCTATAGCGGCGCTTTTTTTAATTTTTTTAAAATTTATCAGGCCTATAGCGGCGCTTTTTTAAAAAAGCGTCGCTATAGGTTTTATTTTTTAAAAAAAATAAATCTGTATTTTCGCCTAAAATAATCACTTTCATCTATCAACAAAAAATCCACATGCACGACCCTTTACTAATTCTTATCATATTTTTATCATCATTTGTTGTTTTTCTTTTTCCTTTTCTTTTCATCACAAACTAATTAGCAAAGCAGAGAACCGAATAGCACAGAGGAGAGAAGCAGAAATTATAAAAATTCCAAAACCTCAAAAACTTAACATGCAGTCAAAAATATTAGTGCAATCCTACTCTTAATTGAGTTTGTTAAGTTTTTAGTTCAATTCTTACTTAAAACCACCATGAATGGCATTGGTAAACAATGATGCAAATTGCATGAGAAGAGAGAACTCACATGAGGTTAGAAATTGAGGGTTGAAGAAATGGACCCTCATATCGGATCCTCACTCAAAGTGGCTCAAGTTGAAGAAATGGAGGGTAGAAATGAGAAAAGAGAACTCACATGAGGTTGAATCATAGATTGCATGAAGATTTTGACCTTCCCATTGCCAAAAAATCCACCAATTGCCATCGCCACTTGGACAGAAAATGGAAGAAACAGAGAGAGTAATAGAGAGAAAAGAAATCGAAGAGAGAGAGGGAAGTGAGGAAATGACAAGAAGAAGAGAGGGTGAGTGTTAAATGAGAGAAGACGGAGTGACGTGGAAATTTCGTTTGGCCTATAACGGCACTTTTTTAAAAAAGCGCCGCTATAGGTTAAAAAAAATTCAAAATACACGAAAAAAATGGAGGGAAACTTTCCCTCCATTTTTTAGGTGTTTGAACGAAAAAATTGAGGGAAATTTCCCTCCATTTTTTTCCACGATTACCGGCGCTTTTTGTGAAAAGCGCCGCTATAGGTTAAAATTATAAAAATGGAGGGAAAAGTTCCCTGCGTTAGGTTAAAATTTTTTTAAAAAAATAACACTATAGTGGCGCTTATGTCAGTAAGCGCCGCTATAGATCTAAAATATTTTTAAAAATATATAAAATTATGTCTCAACCTATAGCGGCGCTTATTAAAATAAGCGCCGCTATAGGCTTCATAAATACAAAAAAAATAAAAACAGAAAAATAATACCCTATAGCGGCGCTTATGTCCGTAAGCGCCGCTATAGATCTAAAATATTTTTAAAAATATATAAAATTATGTCTCAACCTATAGCGGCGCTTATTAAAATAAGCGCCGCTATAGGCTTCATAAATACAAAAAAAATAAAAACAGAAAAATAATACCCTATAGCGGCGCTTATGTCCATAAGCGCCGCTATAGATCTAAAATATTTTTAAAAATATATAAAATTATGTCTCAACCTATAGCGGCGCTTATTAAAATAAGCGCCGCTATAGGCTTCATAAATACAAAAAAAATAAAAACAGAAAAATAATACCCTATAGCGGCGCTTATGTCCATAAGCGCCGCTATAGATCTAAAATATTTTTAAAAATATATAAAATTATGTCTCAACCTATAGCGGCGCTTACCAATATAAGCGCCACTATAGGCTTCATAAATACAAAAAAAAATAAAAACAGAAAAATAATACCCTATAGCGGCGCTTATGTCTGTAAGCGCCGCTATAGGTAATAACCATAGCAATTGCGGTGCTCAGATCAGTAAGCGCCGTTATTGGGGCGCTGCAATAGCCCATTTCTGTAGTAGTGAATGGATGTCTAACAATTTATCAAGCATTGCAGGTCAAGTTCTCTAGAGTACCATGTGATTGATTGATCAAACAAAAAAGTTCAAGCACCACTTGGAACAATCACTACTACAAAAAATAGAATTCACGTCCCCATTTCACATCTCTTTTTTAAATATGAGATGTAGAAAAAACGCGGTGGCAAAATTGTAATTATTTTGGGTATTTTCAACGTCTCTTTTTAAATAAGAGACGTTGATTCTCTTAAAAAAATGCGGGAAATACAAAATTTTAAAAATAAAGGCGGGATGCTTGCAGAAAAGGAAAAAAACGCGGGATTATTTTTTTTTAATGAGAATCTACGTCTCATATTTATTATGAGACGTGGAAAGTTACTTTCCACGTCTCATAATAGATATGAGATGTAAATTATTTTATTTTTGTTTTTTTAATGAGAATCTACGTCTCATATATATTATGAGATGTGGAAAGTATATTTTTCACGTCTCTTAAAAGATATGAGACGTAGATTTTTTTTAAATAAGAATCCACGTCTCATATCTATTATGAGACGTGGAAATTTTTTTTTCACGTCTCTTAAATGATATGAGACGTGAATTCCTTCTCTGTAAACACTTACCACGTCTCTTAAATAGATAAGAGACGTGGTAAGTGAAGGAATCCACGTCTCTTATTAGATAAGAGACGTGGATTCCTTCGAAAAAGAAAAAAGAACACATACATTATACACACATTGATCGATCAGGCTTCCATTTTCTTCCTCCTTCTTCTCCTTTCACCGCCGTCGCCGTCTCCTTCTTCGGGTACAAGATCGAGCAAGGTTTGGGGTAAGCAACTTCGGGTCAGTTTGGGGTAAGCTTCTTTCTTCTTCGGGTCACCGCCGTCGCCGTCTCCTTTGTTCTTTCTTCTTCTTGTTCGATTTGGGTGAGGAAAGGGAGGAATCGATTCGAGTTGTGGGAGGGGTTTTAGGTGTTCTTAAACCCATAAAAATGAAGCTTAATCTTCGATTTTGACGATTTGTGAAAGATTTTGAGTGAGGACTTGAGTTTGGTTGATTAGCTTCAAGAACCCTAAGGTGAATCATTGTTCATCGGCGCCATTTATGGTGTTCATGGGTGGAAATCGACTAAAGCACATTTTCCCTCCTCATTACAAGGTTGGTTCAACGATCGCAGATTCATTCGAATAATCGCGATGGGGAAGCAACCTGTTAGGCTAAAGGCTGTTGTTTATGCTCTTTCGCCTTTACAGTAGAAGGTTATGACTGGCCTCTGGAAGGATTTGCCTACCAAGATTCACCACAAGATCTCTGAGGATTGGATCAGTGCTACTCTCTTGCTCGCTCCTCTTTCGCCTTTCCAGCAGAAGGGTCTCGTTTTCTTCCCTATCCCTTCTTGTGCTTTTGATCTTGGAAATGATGAGTTTTTTTATTTGATTTCCTTGTCTTATTTCCTTCATACCTGCATTTTTTCTGTATGTTTTATGGGTTTAGATGATTGTGACTACATAATGGTTTTCAAGTACTGATTCTAGATAAAAGAGCGCTTGTTATTATACTTTAATTGTTCGGTGTAAATCTTATTTTTTCTCGATCATCTTAATTATTGGCATGGTGTGTAAGATTCTGCAATAGGAGGATGATGAATATGCTATGAAGTCCTAGTTTTAATTCGCAAGGTTAGAACAAATGCATCAATCGTAAATTTCTTGTGCTAAGACAGATTATCAAATACTGTCATGAATAGTTGATTTTGTTTCACAACTCGCAAGGTTAATATGAATGCTTTGGCCAAGGATGAATGAGGGTTCATTTGATCAAATTTATCAATAGAGGGGGAGAGGATGAGGTAAGGAGAGGGGAGATTTTTACCGATTGATGTGCCTTCTATTGTTTAGAAAGTTATGCTTCTTTCGTTTCTTGCGATCACGTAATCTTTCTTTGACATTGCAAAAGCTTCATCTTTGGGAGGAGAAACTCTATAATGAAGTTAAGGTGCATGATGACTGTTTTATATTTCATTCTTTAAGTTTTCTTAGTTTAATTTAGTATGACTTGTTAGTTCTGTTCTTTATATTTGTATGTTGAGGGGCCAAGGAAGGGATACTACTTTTGAGCTCTACTTCATATGCAATATTTATAAGTTCGTTGCTATGAACACCAAACTTGGGGTTGATGAAATTCATGACCTATTGCTCTGTAATTGTGTCTGCCCCCCTTGGGTTACATGCAAATGAATATAATTACAAGAACGTTTGTTTAATATCTTAAAGTCCATGATTTTCTCTAGATGCCCTTTGTGTCAGTATTTATGTGTTTAGCTGCTTTATTGATGCATTTCTCTGCAGCATAACTGCAGCACAATTTGCTGTCATAAATCGCTGCTACTTCGCTGATTTTATGTGCTGATTTTTGTGTCAAGAGTGCTGAATTTCGCTGCTGAAATTTCATCCAAGTTGCTGCATATTGAGTTGTCAGACTTGCTGCTATTTTTGCTGTTATGCGCTAATTTTTGCTGCTTATGTGCTGCTGAATTGGTGAAAGTTTGCTGTAGTTTAAATCCCAAAAAGGTCCTTCAATAATTCCAAAACTCTACTGCATGCATTGTTTACAATTTTTCCATTACTTAATATTTGTTGGTCGACAAGTTGCTCAATGTACTGTGATGTAGTATATGGATTTATTAAGAGGCTCAGAAGAATTGGTGACAAGGCTATCTTATTTATTAATCTAACTAAATCATACTGTTTTCAGCACCAATTGTTATAGTTAAATTGGCTACACTAGTTCATTTCCTATCAGCTTGTGCCTGAGTTGACCATAGCCTTGCACAAAATGTTTGCTGAATGAAAATAGTTTGATTTGAGGCTCACACTGATGGAACTTGTGAATTTCTAGAACTAGTTTTCTTCGTTTTTTTGAAAGATATTCCAGCAGGAACTTATGGTGCAATCATAGTTGACTCATATGACCCTATAGGTATACATATATATATTTGTCTTGTCAACTTTTGGTTCTTCAATGGCAATCCAAATTATTTGTTTCCTAAACATATGAGATATCTTATTTGCTTCTTATCAAATATGACTGACTTGCGCCTCATTATTGGCTGGCTTCATGTCAAGTTAATAGAAAGCTGAGACCAACACACTCTGTCTCATAGTTGTCCTTGTCTATGCATTTCTTATCTTTCTCTTACTTTTGCTTCTATTATTCTTTTTAAGGAGGGGTGAGGATGATACTCTTCCTATGAAAGCTATAGGTAGCACCTTTATGTGCTTTGTTTGTTTGAGATTCATATTGGTTTAATCATACAACGTCTAATAAGCATAATTCTTGTTCTATCTGTATTGTGTTTAATATATCCTGAAAGCATTTAGAAGATGCCTGTTACTTGACTCAGTTTCCTTTACATTTCTGCCATTGCTTGTTGAATTCATGCTCACTATTCTGGGGTTATTGTATTACTCATTTTTGGTTTTCTTCCCCTCTTATTTTTTCCTTTCTACTTCTTCCCAGTTTGGAATCAAGTCTGTTGTTTTAAAGTTGCTTTAAAATTCCCGTCTCCATATTCTTGAGGTATGTAATAAGATTATATGATTGAATTTTCCCCTTGTACAATGGTTGTTATTGTTATGGTTTAAATATTTAAAACACTCTTGCATGGACTATATTATTATTGTTTATCGCTCTGTATTGTCTCTTTTTTAATAAATCTGGTTTCCTCCTGGAATTCAATGCTGGCCTCTTTGATTATCTTATTGTAACTGATAACAGCCACACAAAGAAGGATGAAACAGCTAAAGAAAATAATGGTGAAATGCGGCGGTCCAAAAAACATGTGAAGAAAAAATTAGATTCTGAATTTGGATTTGTAAGGGGAATTGACTTTAAAAATGTATACACGGTATGTAAGTTATCTCGCTCATAGTTGTGTGTCAGTTTTTGCTGTTTACTTATTGAAAGGCTTCCATTAGTTCTTTTTCAAGAATATGCCGATGAAGTAAGAATTTTTTATGATTGTGGCTTTTGGATTCCTTTTATATCTGCTTTCTTTTTCTTTTTTTCTTTTTGGGAACGGCTAACATTGCCATGTTTATCTCTGTCATTCAGTTAATGATTATCATTGTTTGTTAATAGGTTATAAACTTTGAAATGCCTCAAGGTGTTGCAGGATATGTCCGTTCAGTATTTGTTCAATCATTTTTTTCCTGTGTGTTTGTATAGAAACTATAAGTTTTCTGTGGTGCTTTAAAAAATTGGTGCAGTTGGTTGGTAGTTTCAACCCCCATATTTAGGATCAAAGTTGTATTATAATATTTTTGTAATATTTGTTTGGTTATAAATAATAAAATTAGTTCATTTTTATAATTTTAAGTGTTGTATTTATATTATTCTGATAAAATATTGGTTTTTTTTATTGGGATTAATCATTCTAATTAAAAAATATTCTTTTTTAAAAAAAAACTTTCAACGTCTGTTATCTAAATAAGAGATGTGAAAAGTTTCACTTTCCAAGTAAAAAATATTCTTTTTTTAAAAAAAAAAAACTTTCAACGTCTGTTATCTAAATAAGAGATGTGAAAAGTCTCACTTTCCACGTCTCATTTTTGAAAAAGAGACGTGGAAAGTGAGAAAGTGAGACTTTTCACGTCTCATTTTTGAAAAAGAGATGTGGAAAGTCTCACTTTCCACGTCTCATTTTTTAAAAAGAGATGTGAAAAGTTGGCACTGGTCATTTTTCACATCTCATATTTAAATGTGAGACGTGAAAAGTGCCAACTTTCCATGTCTCATTTTAAATGTGAGAAATGAGACGTGAAAAGTTCTGACTTTCTACGTCTCCTCTATCCACGTCTCACCAATAAGAGACGTGAAAAGTCCAAAAAAAGAGACGTGAAAAGTGTTTTTTATAGTAGTGAATTAACAGATATAGTGAATGTTCCCTCGATTGTCAAAACAATCATCGAGCATTCTATGCAAACCTTTGAATTTTGATATGAAATTTTATAATTATAACATAGTATTGGTTTGATCTATTTCAGGATATATGAACATTAGACATAAAGAGGCTGAAAAGCAAAACATGATGTTAGTAGACAACACCTTTTATATTGCTACAGTAGTCCAGCCACTAAACAACTGATATTTAGGAAGCTCCAATGGGTGTGTTTATGGATATAGTTTTATCCAATGGATAGGGCCCAAAGCATACAGATTGCTCAAATGACTGCATTTAAACACTCATCATCCCATTCAAATGTTCAAGTTTTGTAATGATGATCAAGACAACAGTAAAATGTGCAATAGGCAAAAACCTCCAATATTATATAAGAGCTAGAGAATGGAAGATGTAAGCAAGACATCTAAAGCTGCGATAGAGTATTCAAAATTATCAAAGTCTCCAAGTCATTTTTTGTCTGAGTGAGCTTAAGTATTTTATTTACTTAGTGTGTGAGCTAGCACTTTGTAATCCTTTTTCCGTTTAGGTTTCTTAGGATATTGGGAACCTTGGGAAAGGGTATTATCTTGCAAAGTATAAGGGAGAGAGGATTTTGGTAAGATAGAGTGATCTTACTGAGAAAAGTTCTGGGTATTCAGGAATCTGGTTTAATCCTACTTTACACTGGTGGAACCCAATTAAAGTTGGAGAACTAGATGTAGGTCTAAGTTTTGGCTGAACTAGTATAAATCCTATATTTAGTTCCTTTCCTTTTCACCCTGAGAAATCCAGTAAAAGTTTGTGTGCAAAGAAATTTTTGAAACACCCAATTCACCTCCCTCTTATGTATTTCCTGCCACTTTCGAAAGAGGATATTCTCCTTTTCTTCTTAGAATCTTATCCCTACCCTAAGAATTTTTATTGCAATTATGAACTGTGTAGATTGGCTTTTATGAGTTTAAACCTAATTATCTATGCTTATATTAATAATTTTACAAAATATTAAATCTAAACCTTTCACTTTTTTAATCTAATAGTGGATAAGAGATTCTAAGACAAAAGAAACCAAACCCATATTTGAGTACCTAGTTTCCTCCATGTTTGCTACACTCTTCAGTCTTCACTCCATGTTTCCTCCATCTTTTATTCAATTATTAACTTGCCTTTGTAATTAAAAGAAAAAAAGAATTGCAAATCCCATGTGTGGGTGTGTCTAATATAATATACGGTTAAAGGGCATTTTTCCCTAGAAGTTTTCGTGGGCACTGGGCACCTGAATGTTTTTGAGGGCTCAAATGTGCCTTGAAAGTTTAAAAAGAGGGGCAGTTTGACCCTTTCGTTAACAAATCCTAAAAGTCAATGTTCTTGACCAAAAATGCTGAGTTGCCTCTATTATACATCATTCAGCTCATGGCACCTCACATTTTTTACACATCATATTTTTTGTATGAAAAAAGCTCCTTTCTCTTCTCCTTAACTTCTCTGTGATCACGAAATTAAGAATGGGGAAAAGTTCATTCTCTTTCCATTCTTCTTTGTCTTCTTCGTCTTCTTCTTTGTCATTGTCATTCAACCACGAATCACACTAAAGAAACTTGATGAAATACGATATTAGGCACTAAATTATGACCAGATAATGAATCAACAAAATCTGCACGTTATGGCCCTCCTAGAAAGAAGGGTCTTCTTTGAGCTTGAAATGCTAAACGTTATTGGAAATTTCTGAGTTTGCAGCTGAAATACCCTTGAAAATTGTACCAGAACTCCCTGGTTTTCCTCTGCATGAGTATTGAACTATGGTTCCTAGAAAAATTCCCCTTGCTCCACTGAGTGACACACTAGCTGCAATTCTTGGCGGGGTGCTCACCCTACAAAAAGCAATATTTATGTTTCCATTTCACAACTCTTTTTTAAATATAAGATGTAGAAAAAAGGCGGTGACAAAATTGTAAATATTTACAACATTTTCAAGGTCTCTTTTTTATTATGAGACATGGATTCTCTTCCAAAAAACGTGCCAAGTACAAAATTGCAAAAATTAAAGCGAGATGTTTGCAGAAAAAAAAATGCGGTATTGGATTTTCCACATCTCACAAATATTTATGAGACATGGAAAATAGTATCCACGTCTTATAAAATATATAAGACATAGATAAATAATGAGAATCCACGTCTCAACTTTTATGAGACGTGGATACTAATTAAAAAAACATAAAAGTTATGAGACGTGGATACTTTTTTTATTTTTTTTAATGAGTATCCACATCTAGAAACTATGAATCCATGTCTCATGAAAGTTATGAGATGTGGATTCTCGTTTTAAAAAAAAAACCACCCCCTCCACCGATCCTTTAGCTTCTCTTCTCTAGCCAGTGTAACCTAGCTTTCCTTTTTCCTTCAAACTCTCCTCTCTCTGCTTCAACTGACCATTGTTTGCTTTCCTCTCTGCTTTACCTTCCATTTCCTTCTTCTCCTTCCACCGTTGTCGCTGTCTTCATCTCCGCTGTCTACAATGTCACGCGCTTCCCTTCCTCCTACTTCTCTTTCATTTCTTCCCTCTCTAGTTCCCTTCAAAACCCTAACGACCCCTAATCCATCCTCACTCTCTCCCTTCACCTTTCCCAAATCAAAACATACAGATCGAGCTTCATTCTTCGATTTTGAGTCTCCCTTCGTCTTCTTCTATTTTGCCTCTGTCTTCTTCGTTTCAAGCCGGTGAATTTGATCAGGGAAGGAGGTTTTGGTAGGGTTTACAAAGGTCATCTTGATTCAGAACAGGTAAGTTATGCTTCCATTTCTTTTCCTTCATGAATCACCGAGAAACATTAAGCCAATAATGTGAAGCACTAAGGAGCCACAGCAGTTCCAGTGGGATATTCGACGAAATCATCTTATGAGAATTTCAGAACTTCGCCGGGGCTAGTGGCTAGGTTGATGGGATGGGAGGAGGCCCCGACGTCGGTGTCGGTGGACAAGCCATAATTTATTGGTTTGTGGATCTTTGGTTTTGGTTAGTCCTCTATTTCTTTGGCTTTTAACCATTGTTACTTATTTCATGTTCTCACTTCCTTGTGATTCTCTGTTCGTGTGAACTTGTACGAATGGATTTGGTCGAGTTTGGAGTTGTTTTTGCCTTTTTGTATGGTTCTTGGCTTGTAAATGTCTTATTTGTTTCAGGTCCAAATGTTTGGTAGCTATGCCACCAAATCATTATTAAAGCTCCTGGTATTCATCTTCTTTCTCTTGTTTCATATGAATTGTGTGGCCTCATGTAGATGTTCTTATCTCTTAGCCATGGATTTTGATTTTGATTCCTAATGTGTTTTGGTCTTGAACATCTATATATGATTTTTAGGTGGGAACTTGGTTTATCAAACTACAAAGAAGCTAGAGAGCAATTTGTTCCCAGGGGTATGTTTGCCTTCTGAATTATTTAAGATATGTTATGAACTTTGATTATATTTTCTCTGCCATACTGATGGAGTGTACTGCCATGCTTTAAAGTATAAGGCCAAGTTCTGTATCACATAAGATCGGCAGGATCAATTTGTTCTTATGATTTTTCTAAGTTAGCATTTTGGTTCATTAGTATTGGCCATGACCATTATCTGGTTTTTGTGAAGGGGATCGCCTGACAGACCATCTCAGCCATGCCCCCAGGTTGTTTTCTTCAAAGATAAAGTGCACCCTTCATTTGTTAAGCAACGCAGGGCCGTTAAGGTAGACGTATAGTTAGGGAGTAAAATTTGCATTTGTTTATTTATATGTGATTTTAGACTTAAAGGTTTTGGTAGGGTTTACAAAGATCTTTTTAATATTTCATTATTTTGTTGGGACTTGCAGAGTATTTTTACGGCTTATTTTCTATTTGCAGCTTGTTGTTGTTAAACAGTTAAATCACGATGGTCATCAAGGTTTTCAGGAATTCATAGAAGTTCTCATGTTAAGCCTGCTGCACCATTCTAATCTTGTCACCTTGTTTGGTTTCCGCACCAACGGAGATCAAAGGCTTTTGGTTTATGAATATATGCCTATGGGTAGCGTGGAAGATCATCTTTTTGGTAACCTTATTACTTCCTTTTCTTATTTTGTCTTTTGGAAGATCTAATCCTAATATTGAGGTTGCTGACCTACTGCATGTGGTAATCAAATTTGAACTAGAGTGCTGCAATTTCAATTTAGTTGGTTAATTAGAGAGCATAATGGATCAAATTCATGGGAGCATATGCAAATGAAGAAGTTAGAGCAAATCAAGTGTATTTCTAAGGAAACCAAGTTTAAATATGTAGAGGTTCTTGTTTATTTTCTAAAAATGATTTTCATCTTGGTATTCTGTAGTCTAAAAGCTTTTCTCTATTTCTTAGTCCAATAGAAGATAGTCAACTCATACTCTGCATGGCTGTATAAAATCAAAACTGAACGATTTCCAAATTTTTGGAAAATTTCTCTATCATTTTTGCACAGTTAATTATGCAAATATTTGTAACTGGTTGAATTTCTGATAACTTCTAACAACCAATTATTTGTTATTTTACAGATTAAGGAGAACTATCTGTGCTTGGCTAACAGAAAAACATGCTGTTCAAAATACTTTGAAGCTGGATGCTCTTTCTTATTTCAACTTCGCTCCAAAACGTGTATGACATTCAATTTAGTTCATGCAATGTTGTATTTTAAAGTTGAATTATAACATTTTTGTAATATTAGTTTAATATAAATAATAAAATTAGTTCAATTTTTCATTTTAAGTGTTGTATTTATATTATTCTGATAAAATATTGGGGTTTTTTTATTGGGGTTAATCATTCTAATTAAAAAATATCATTTCTTTTTTTGAAAAAAAAGACTTTGCATGTCTCTTTTTTGAAAAAGAGTCTTTCGAAAAAGAGATGTGGAAAGGGGGATTTTCTACGTCTCTTATTCAAATAAGAGAGAAAGTCCCCCTTTCCACGTCTCCTTTTTGAAAAAGAGACATGAAAAGTGGGCACGTCTCACATTTAAAATGAGTCGTGAAAAGTTCCGACTTTCTACGTCTCCCCTATCCACATCCCACCAAAAAAAGACGTGAAAAGTCTTTTTTGTAGTAGTGTGATTTTTGTTCAGCTCTGGATTAGCCTTTCCCAAACCTCTCAAAGTTTCAATGTTCAAGCTGACGTTTCCTAACCTATCAGATGATCAACCCGTTCGAATAGCTTTGATTTTGTAATGAGAATTAGCATCATATTCTTGAGCTTCCTTTTGAAACTGACACGGGTCTGGAATAGTGTTTAAAGGGGTTCTTAGAGGCGTGAAGTTATGCATTTTGACATCTTTGAATTTCTTTAGATTGTCCACTCACTTATGGCGAATCTTCTAGGGTTTCATTACTCAATTCTCAGTGTTCAGATTCGGATTCATGGATCTGTGACTCTTCTTTTCTTGATTCTTCAAGCTCATCTTCCTCAAATATGGAAATTTTTTCTTCCATTTGAAACACACTAATAATGAATTGTTAAATTGATTGAAACGGGCGTCACTTTTTTTCTGTGGGTCCCACTTGATTCCTTTCTCAAAATCCTTTCTCAAAAAGTAACGGCCAGTTGCTTATAAATAACGATTTTCTTAAATTCGCACCATTTTCAAAACATAATTGGTATTTAAGCACCATCCACTACTTTTTTGCAATGTTGTAAAAGCCAGACCAGAAGGTGAACCGAAGAGGGTATTGGGTCACGGTTGAATCGTCGGACTGACAATCGGACCGATGACATAATAATTAAGGAAAAATATATGAATTTTAAATATATCTTACATATAAACATATTCAAAAGTTCTAATACACCTTTCTCAAATACTAATTTCCAATATATTGAAGTCACCAAAAGTTACCTAATAAAAAGTCAGTAATACCTAAGACCAAATTATCAATAATAACATGTCAAGACTACACACTAACAAGTAACAACAAACAAATAACAAGGACAATCATGACTTCATGACTTGTCAAATATGGGTGGATCTTGGTTAAGCCAAGCATGAGCTTCTTGAAAAGCATGTACACCAAAACTATCAACATCTTCTTGGGGAAATGATTCTAAATCAAGCCCTCTAACCCCAGAACATCCAGCCTCAACTTGAACCTCGTTGCATCCTTCTTCATTAATACCTTCAACTGGATTTATAGAAACTTTTAGTAATATTGTATCATCATAAAGTATAGCTTCTTCTATCTCATCATAACGAAGGCAAGAAGAATCATCTTCTTCTTCCATTAGCCAATACTCAATATCACCAATGCTTTCATAGTCAATCAGATCACAAAATTTGTTCTTGTTAAAAACCCTAAAATAAGTGACAATACCAAATAGTAAGAGAAGAAGTCATATAAAAAAATTATGATACAAAGCATAATTCAAGTAAGGATAAGGATAATATACCTATTTTTCAAACAAAAATTGTAATGAACAAACACAAGATCTGTTAACCTTGTATAAGGCCTGTAAGAGTTTTTCTTGTTCACGAAAATATTCTTTATAGCTGAAGAGCTCACCGAATGGGGTTTATATCAGAGCAGTGCTGCCTCAAGTCCGCTCTCCAAGAAATTTAAAACCCAATGGGTAGTGGAAGCTAACCCCGGGTGTCGATCTCAAGGAGCCTAGTGTAATTTGATTCCTAATAGCTAATATGAAAACTTGAAAAAGCGGGTAAAAAGCATTATTTTGTTTCGTTTTAGTATGAAGTTTGGTATAAAAATGTGGTGTGTTCAAAAGTCAAAGTAAAAGATTGGATTTAAAAAGTGAGATTTGGATGAAAATGGGATAAAGATCATTCTTGATGGATGAAAGCTTCGGGAATCATTGCTTCTAAAGGTTTTTAGGGAGTTTAGTTGATTTTCTAAAGAATCCTAGAGGAACCCTCTAGGCTAGGCTTAGGTTAACTTAATTAAGGCCAGAACCCCGCACATTACTTAATTTAACCCAAGTTGAATAAGTTCAAAATCAAGAAATAATCAATCATGCAAGACTTTTAATCCACAATTTGGGCCACCCCACAATCGCTCTAAATTTCTCTCTAAACCCTAATCCATTGATGGCAACCCATACAATAAATTAAGGCCTAAAAAGTGCTTGCCAAATGTCTCAACACAATCAATTAGTTCTTATGCCATCTCCCTTAAGCAAATAACTTAACACTCTTAATCCACTAACCAAGCCACCTAGCATTAGCACATAATTTTCACAAAGAGAGTAATAAAACTATGAACCCATAAATTTCATTAAACTCAAAGTTAATAAATAGCAATGTCAAGCATTTGAACAAGAAAGAAATAACATAGACATAGCTTCTAATCCCATTACAACATATAGAAATCAAGCACAAAACCAAATGCCATAAATATACTCCTAGATCCCTAGAAAAGCATAAATACAACAAATGGAGAAAGGATTAGAACTAAAAAAACTCCCATATTCAAGCTTCAAGCTCATCCCTTGGCTCCCACCACCAAGAATGATGGAGCCTAGCTTCTACTCTCCATGGAAGAACCAACAACAAGGAAGAAAGGTGTGAAAGCCAGGGATGGAAGAGAGGAAAGTGAGAAAGATGAAGATGAAGATGGAGAAGAGAGAGCTAGGGCTTTGGGGTGTGTATGTGAACTAAATATGTGTTCTAAGGCTTCAAATTTCGTATTTATATGTCTCAGAACTGGCCCAAGTGAGTGGGTATGAGTTATGGATCCGAATGACCCGAAACTGATATGCTAATACGAGTTGCAGAACAGCGTCTTGCCATGGCGAGGCCATGGTGAGCAGCTGTTGCTTCTGGTTCTCTTTGGCTTGCTCGCCGTGGCGAGGCCATGGCGAGCTGACTTCTTTTCTGCCTCTTTAGGAGCCCATTCACTGTGGGTTCGCCGTGGCGAGGCCACGGCGAGCTCCAATTTCTTCTGCTCCTTCGTTTGGCCTTCTTCATCCCGAGTCCGATCTTTTGGTCCTGAACGACCCTGCAAGTGAAACAAGACTAAACAAGGATCAAATAGCCCTATAAACCAATTCATACAAATTAATCTACAATTATGGCCAATTAACCCTAATCTAACGCTAATTTCACCTAAGAGTCTAAGTTCTGCATTAAACGTTATTAGACCAATATCGCACCTTAATCATGTTAATTGCCTCAAATTAAGCATATAAAAACATTACAAATCAGAGATTTGTCAATAGCTCGTTTTGCCCTATACATGCCATCATATACATACCCAAGCGAAGGCCTCTCATCAGCATCAACAATTCTTAACAATTGAACTAGTGGCGAAACAATTTGTACCAAGACTTTACAGTCATTCCAAAATTTATTGTCCAACACAATTTGTGTCACATCCTTTGCCTTTTGAGATTTTGAATATCTAGATTCTATAAAGATCTTGCTAGTGACCAAAGCTTGCAAATCATGTTTATGCTCAGACATGCTTTTCAATGAAAGAAAAGTTGTAGCAAATCTTGTTGGCCTCGGACGAATAATCTCTTTCCAACCTTCCCTTTTTCTTAACCAAGCTAGCAAATAAGCATGATTGTAAATAAACTTTGTAACCATGGATGCACGTGATGCTAAGCTAGTCACAATTTCCATCTCACCAATTTCTTTTAAAATCAAATTCAAACAATGTGCAGCACAAAGAGACCAAAAAATTGAGGGATATTTGTCACTTAATAACCTCCCAGCAGCTTTATAATTAGCTGCATTATTAGTTACCAAGTGAACAACATTATTTGTACCAACAAAGTCTACCATTTCTGTGAACAAATTACAAAGATTTTGAGCATCCTTAACTATGTTTGATGCATCCACATGTTTGATAAAAATAATTCCCCTGGAAGAATATGCAAGAAAGTTAATCAATTGCCTATTTGATTGATCTTGCCAACCATTAGCCATGATTGTACAACCAGTATCTTCCCAAAATTTCCTAAAACTATCAACCAATAACTGAACTTCTCTTTTGGTATCTTGCAATAATGTAGTTCTAGCAGCATGGTAAGTTGGTCCTCTATGACCAGGACCAATGGCAGCAATTGCATCTATAATTGGTTGAAAGTAAGCTGAATTCAAAGCATTGAAGGGAATACAAGAGTCATATTACCATCTAACAACAGATAAGTTTGCTCTATGGATAGCTTCATTTCCTGCAAGTGCACTTCGTATCCCTGGCTGTGCTCCTGGGGCTGTTCTTGGGGCAAAATAGTTTTTCATATCTCCAGCTGCCTTTCTTTTGCGAAGTTGGGATGTATTTGAAGCTTGAACATTCATATTTGGAGTTGGGTCTGGAGTATCACTTTCTAATGGTATGACATCGGGGCCATATATACGGGTTGTCCTCTTCATAATTATCTTCTTTCTTGTTTTTCTTATCTTCAATCTCCTTCAAGTTTTGTTCTAATCGGTAGCAAGTGCACTTCGTATCCCTGGCTGTGCTCCTGGGGATGTTCTTGGGGCAAAATAGTTTTTCATATCTCTAGCTGCCTTTCGTTTGCCAAGTTAGGATGTATTTGAAGCTTGAACATTCATATTTGGAGTTGGGTCTGGAGTATCACTTTCTAATGGTGTGACATTGGGGCCATATATACGGGTTGTCCTCTTCATAATTATCTTCTTTCTTGCTTTTCTTATCTTCAATCTCCTTCAAGTTTTGTTCTAATCGGTAGCAAACATCAGCAGGAACCATTTTACAACTTATTGCATCACCTTTCACTCCAGCAAGATGTCTTTTCATCCAATGAACTCCTCCACCAGCTAGTTCCTTTGCACAATATAAACATTTCAAATGTTTCCTTCCACCTGGGTTCTTGTTTGGTACTTTAGTACAATGCTCCCATGTAGGATCTGCTTTTAATCTTACATACTGTTTTGATGCTTGTTCAGATGTCATTTTCTACAATATAGAGACAAAATGAGCATTAGATTCATTTTAGCTTACAAGTAAACAAAATAATTACCATGAAAAAAAATCTAGTGACTAAAGGCATTGTGGTGGAGGTAGAAAGGATGAAGAAGAAGCTGCGAGTATGGGCAAAAGCTGTTGCATCAAATGAGAAATGCACTCTAGTGTGTAGTTAGCCAGTATATATATTCAACAATAATAAAGGTGTGACTTGTAAAATTTAGACTAAGCTATGTGTGAAAGCCTCAAACACTTAAGAAATAAGAATGATTTTAAATAAAGCTTCTAGAATGCACCAACATTAACCTATTAAAGAAACAAGGATCAATTAACACCTTATCTGATGTAGTATAAGAAGGATTTAAAGATTATGTGACTCTCAGAAAATGGGGATTGGCTTTGATGGCCCCATAAACTTAGTGATAAAGCAGAGAAAATAATGTTAATTGGTTCTTGGATACGGCTAAAATTGCTACTATAGGGCATTATCATTATGTGAGTGACTATTTAATCCCACTAACCTCAACTGTGTAAATTTTATAGCTTTTTCCATATTTAGTTTTACTCTGTTAACATAATAAGTTTCTGAATAGAGTCTACTAACAAAACAATGTAAGATTAAAGGATACACCCGTGAGTGACTATTTAACACTCTCATATATTGAGGCCAATTGGAATGGCTTTACAACCGCTAATTTGGCATATAGGAGTCACAAGAAATGCTTTTGGTTTTCTCCATATTTAGTTTTACTACACCCAATTAGCTCACGGCCTATAATCCACAACTGTATTTAAATGATTTGTTTCGAATCATTGAATCAGCAGATATTATGCAGGCACGTCCATAACCCATCCCCCTCAAGTATGTTTTTAAATAAACAAGTCATATAGAAAGATACTACACTCTCATAGTAATATCTGCTTTTAAGACACCACTGGTTTGTCATTTCTTTGTTTCTTTAGACACCACTTGGGTTCCCTAAATGCTTAACCTTGTACAGATTTTTTTTCGAATCTGTCTTCTTTTTTTCCCGAATCTAGTGTAGGACTATAGATTCCCTTAATGCTTACTCTTGTACAGATTTTTTTTTTCGAATCTGTCTATTTTTTTTCCCGAATCTAGTGTACAAAGTTTTCAATAATGGAATCCTTCTACTTGAAAAAGAAATAAACAAATAAAGAATGCCTATGGGACCACCATTTGGGCATATGCGAAACATAGAAAGCATATACTATATAGCAAGTCTTTTTTGTCTTTAACGATGCAGAACAAAGAATGCCCATGGGACCATTTGAGCATCAAAGTACAAGCACTTTCTCTTATACAAAAGGTAAGAGGTGGAATATTCAATTGATCAAAACAAAAGAAATGCAAAATAAAGCTAACCTTCAACCAGAGAAGAATGGTCTTGCCGTCTAGGAGATGAAATTTCAAAGCCCTAGCATTTTCAAATGGCGTTGAGGTTTTCCTCCAGGGAGAGAGATATTAAAGCAACGAAATTGGGGATATAATTTAGGTTTTTCATTTAAGGATTTTTCTAGCAAAAAAAAAATTAAGGATTTGGCATTTGGGTTCTTTATGGGCTTCCTTCTTTTTCTAGCTTTTTTTTGTCTGAAATTGGGCCGCTCGGTTTTTATAAAACTGCTCCGGTTCCCGGTTTAATTCCGGTTCTCGGTCCAAAAGCTGGCTGGAAACGGCTCGATCTGACTTAACACGATAAACGGCTAGACCATAAAATCCGAACCGACCTGTGGAGCGATCGACAGTCGGACCGTCTGGTTCGGTCTGGTTCTTATAACCTTGCTTTTTTGTGCCAGACGCTCATCGCGATGAATGTCATTGGCAAAATTACACCTTTGTCCAAAAACAATTGTCAACAAATACTTGCAGAACCGAAGAATTAGTTCATGACATTCTTTTAGACAACTCTACGACTTTTAGGCTCCCAGTTTCTTCTACTTCTAGTGGGCGATCCATCTTGAAGTCACATAGTTTAATTAATTATATGCTTCAAATAATGAATCACATTGATTAGTTCTGCATGTAACACCCCAAAATTTTGAAAAAATGTAATAAAGAAATATTTAGAATCTTAGGATATTATTTAATTATTAAAAAGCCTTATAAATAAATTTGAAAATTAAAACATATCTTGAGAATCTATTTTAGAGATTTAATCCGATCAAGATTCGATGGGAAAGTAATTAAAATTTTTGAGTGAGGGCATAATAGGAAAGAAGAAAAATGGGAGGAAATGAAAGGGTCAATATCCACCCTTAGTTGGAAATATCTTAAGTTATAATCAGAAGGATAAAACGGTAATTTACCATTTTGAAAATATCTTTTCTCCTTCTTTCTTCCTTTTCCCATCATTTCTTTCTATTTCCCCTCTCTCCTCGTTTTCTTTTCCTCTCGTTCTCTCCGTCTCCTTCTTCGAACCGAGCCACCATCACCGTTGACGGAGGCAATTTCCGGTGATGCAGAGCTCTGATGGCGTATGCAGGAGTGGTTTCAACCTCAGGTGACTCTCCTTTGCTCATACCTACCCTTTTTTCTTCTGATTTAAGCGAAATTAGAGAGGGAGCAAATTCAGTTTTGGGATTTTAGGGTTTGTTAAATCAGTGAAAATGAAGTTTATGCTGCAAATTAAAGATTTTGAATGGTGGTTTGATGTTTGGCTGATTTGCTTTAAAAGCCCTAAATCTTGTCACTGTAGGGGTACAATTTGGGGTGAAATCAGGGTTGAAATTGAGATTAAGTTTGATTAAACTGGATTAGAAGTAAAGTAGAGTTGATTTTCATAGTGGTATGTTTAATTTTTAGGGTTTCGAAATTCCTGATGTTTACCTCTAGTGTGTTCAGTTTCTACTCTGTTGGTTTGGTGCTGATTCTTCTTTATTCCTCTATGAAAATATTGATAAAATAAGTAAAGAATTGATATATATGATGTGTATGTTAAATTTTTCTGAGTTTTGGGAATTTTGAAGTTTCCACTCCTTCTCTCTCTGATGATTCGGGTTGTGGGGGATGAAAGGGAAGTTTGAGGATAATGAAGGGATGATGGAGCTGATGTTTGATTGTATATGTGAATTAATACTTGCATGTTGAATTTCTATTTGTGCACCTTTGTGTTTGTTATTGCTATCTACCGTGAAGAGTGTTTTGGTGTAGAGGATAGATGTACTCTAAATGCATTAGAAAAGAAAGATTAAATGTTGTTACGGACAAGGGGTGTGTGTGTGTTTTGCTGCTGTTAGGATAATTGGTGCGTGCAAGTGTTGAAGCAGAATTTTGGGGTGAGCTAAAGGGAACTTATTGTTGATGCTCCTTAGTTTAAGATAAAAATCTTTGATTGTTAAAGCATACCACAGGTCTCGGACTGGATGGCTGGAAATTTTTCAGGATTAAAACAGTGATATTGTTCCAGTTTTAAGTTAGAAACTGATTTCTAAGTTATTGTATAACTTCTTTTTAATAAAAATGCTAAGCAAAGTATTTATTTATTTTTTTGGTGACTGAGGAACTGTTTTGGAGTCCCTATGTGCTGTAAGGGTGATTTATGAGGGTTAAAGCACTCATCAAAATGTACGAGGTGTGAGTTGAATTTGATGCTTGAATTCTAAGGGAGAATTTAGGATCTTTAGTTTTCAGAATCTTAAATATTGAATTAGAATCAGGGAATGGTTTTGTAGATGATGAGAATGAGTAAGAGTATGTGAAACAATGATTATTATAAGTTGGAAGTGATTTTTTGTATTATTATTTTAAGAGATAACAAGTGTTCTAAGATGTAAGGCATGACTAGAGATCTTAAATTAAAGTTCAAGTCTTGTTAACTAGGGCTGAGAATTTTTAATCTAAATCTGAAATATAGTTTAGAACTTATTATTCTTTATAATATGGTAAAAGTAAATGAAAGTTGTCTTGGGAACTATAAAATGATTTTGGAAGGTAATCAAGGCACATAGGTCTTAGTATGGATTTTATTGGGGTTAAATAAGGATCTAAATTTTGGGCAAGATTAGTTACCCAAAGTATTATAAAGGTTTCAATTGGGTTATAAAGTTATGAGGTGAAACAGTTTTAGAAGATAGGAGATCATTAGAGTTAAGGTAAATGTATGGTTGTAAATGAGAAATATGTGTATAGTTTTGAATAAAGTTAATGGCACTAAATTGAACTTCCAGTATATGAAATTTATTTTTCATTCATTGTTAGTGATTCCAAAATCTGTCTAATAAAGTTGACTAGTAAAAATATATATATGGGTATATTGTCATTTTAGGTACTAAATATGTTCAAGCATGGGATATTTATTGTTAATGTCGATTGGTTCAAACTGATAATTTTATAATTGCTTAATGGATGTAAAATTTTGATATAAAAGGGTGAAACGTGTGGAACTTGTTATGCTATGTATGATTTTGTATGTAGAGGATTGTGAATGCGATGAGTTAAATTAGAAATATTGATTTGAGACATATTAGAAGGGAAAGGGTAGAAATATATAATACTATAGGAACGTAAGAGACGCCGAATAATTATAAATAAGCATATGTACTAATATATTATCTTAAAATTATGTGTAATTATAGGAAAAGATAGTGGAGTAGGCTCTTTAAGGCATTGAGAAGGAAAGGAACCAGCTCAGGATTGAGGTTTTAGTACAGGTAGCAGTTTCATTCAATATCATCTATCATGTATTAATAATTGCATAACATCTGTCATAAATTTACAGTAAACTTCAGAGTCGAAAGACCGCTCTAACCTTGTTAGAGATATTCAGTGTATCGGAGTACTTCAAGACTAGATGGCTAGCTACCCCTAGTATAATTTAGATATAACTGAAAATTTATATTTAGGAGGTTGAGCCTCACAGGCCACACAATTATAGAAAAATAAATTTACGTTAATTGTGTGGCAGTGCCTTCAGCATATTAACATGCCGGGTTAATGTTTATTTGTATCATTTATACATGTATATGAATTGTTATGCATGGTAATAAATGAAATGAACTGCGTTTTGAACCGTTGTTTTTCAGAGAAGCAAAGAGGATACATGCTTTTTGGGATAATGTAGTATGAGAAGCAAGAGGAATGCCTGCTATATTTTGTACTATAATATATAGCTATTTTGGTTATAGGTTACCTATATATATTATAAGATCAAGTAAGTAAACAAGCTGGAACTTGTGTAGTTAATATATATATATAACTGTGTAAGTATGTATATATCTCTAAGGAACAGTACAACTACATATACAGGTAAGGGGGTTATCGACCAAGATAACCCCACTATTTTGTTATCATAATAGGAAAAATGTAGGGAGATAATCAATACATAATTTAGGGAATATATATAGTGTAAAGGGTTTTCACTCTCCAAGCGCTATCAGTAAGAGATAAGTATGTTAGGGAGGTTTGAATTATTTTGATTGCTTTATAAATCACTTTGCTTTATAAAAGGATTTAAATTGTATCAATTTGTCAGAAAAACACATTTCAACATAAATGAAGTTGGATTGATTATTAGAAAGAAAAAAGTTTTAAATTTTTCGTATTTTAGGCTTCTAGCATTGGAAAAGTAGTTATAAATCAATTAAGATGCTAGAACAGTAATATAAAGTTAGGTGTTACACTGTATTAAAAAAGTATTGCTATAATTCTATTTAAAATCATTGATTAGTTTTGTGTTAAAAAAGTATTGCTATAATTCAATTGAAAATTGGAAGAAAAGTGTAAAATTATTACCAGGTGGTTGTGGCGAAGACTCCCTTGTGATTCATTGAATTGCTTATGCAATATGTCAAAATGCTCTCCGATGATAAAGAAGAAGACGAAGACGAAGACGACGAAGCAGAAGGGGAAGAGAATGAATTTTTTCCCCATTGTTAATTTCTGGTTAGAGAAGCGAAAGAGGAGAGAAAGGAGCCTTTTTTTTTCATTTCCAAAAATCTGATGTGTAAAAAAAAGTGAGGTGGCATTAGCTAAATGATATATGGCAGAGCCAACTCAACATTTTTAGGGTTAGTTAACAGAGAGGTCAAACTGTCCCTTTTTTCTAAACTTCTAGGGAATATTTGGCCCCTCAAACTTCCTGATACCCAGTGCCCAAACCAAAAAGGTTCATGGGCAAAAATGCCCTTTAACCTTATAATATACATATATTTACAAATTATGGTAAAAATTATATTGGTAAAAAAAAAATCAAATTATTAATGAGTCATGGCTAGAGCATCTTTCTAAAAATCATATTGCGCTAAAATAAAGCTCACAATTAAGCATACCCCCATGACCAATCATTTCTCAGCTATCATTTTCTTCCGTGTCTTTTGAGCTTGATTTGAGTAAATAATACTTTCACATTATTTGGTCAAGGCGACTTTTCTATTTTTGTTTTTGAATGTAATATAGGCCAATAGCTCAGTAATTTCTTTAAACTCTCTGCTAGCATTTCCTTACTCTACTCTATATTTTCTCGAGTAAATAATCTTCATGTGTGCTAGTTGTTGAAAGCATGTAGTGCTAAATTTAAATTTTGATATTTTTGTTGGATTTAATAGGTATTCTCCTTATTTAATTATTATTTGAAGGGTGGTCACTGCTGGGGGAGGATATTCTCCTTTTTCCTCTTTCTTTTTTTTTACTCCTTCCTTATAATCTTTATTCCAATTATGAACTATGTACTCCTCTGGTCCTATTTATAGGGTAGAGAGAAAATGTTTTATTTAGTCCTATATATAAATCACTTCATTAAATATTTAGGGTAAATGTACAAGTTTACCCTCTATTTATTATATGTTGACTTTATTAATGGAAAGTTAATGAGTTATAAGACCAGATGAGTATATCATATTTTAAGAGTTTAAAACCGCCTATTTATTTGTGTTTATAGTAATAATTTTACATAATGTTAAATCTAACCATTCTGAGAAACCAAACCCATATTTGGGTACCTAGTTTCTTCCATGTTTGCTACACTCATCATACTTCACGTATGACGACTTGGTCTTGGTCATTCAGTTCGGAGGAGGAGGGAGGGGGGGTTCTTTGGTTATAGCTATCTTTTATTCAATCCTTAACTTGCTTTTATTTTTTTTCCTAAAAAATTAATTGCTAATTCCATGTGCTGGTGTGTCTGCATAATATATATAAATATATTTACAAACTATGAAAATAATCAATCAATTCTCACCTAAATATATATTTTTTTATAATTGTTTCTACCTCAACTACATTGATAAAGAAGCTAGCATTTTCTTCCGTCTTTTGAGCTTGACTAGAGTAAATACTTGCGCATTAATATACAGCTCAGCAATTTCCTTCGAACGCTCTGCTAGCATTTCATTCCCCCACAAGCCACGCTTCTCTTACTTTTCTACTCCAGAAACCCTATAATATAGTCCTTCTCTTCTTCTCTCAAACCACACAAGCAAATCAATCTCTCAACACAAAAAGAGTTTGCTATTCACACACACGCATAAACACATGGCTTCTATTAAACAAGCTTCTCTTCTCCTCCTACCTCTCTTACTTATTTCTTACATCCTTGATATGTGCTACGCTGCTGGAATTGCCACATATTGGGGCTAACACGGCGAGGAAGGCTCGCTTGCGGAACCGGAAACTACCAATTCATTAACATAGCTTTCTTGTCCACTTTTGGCAATGGCCAAACCCCGCAACTCAACCTCGGCAGCCATTGTGACCCTGGTGATGGCAACACGTGCACCCGCTTTAGCGACGAAATCAAAGCTTGTCAAGCCAATAACATCAAAATTCTTCTCTCCATTGGTGGTGCTAGCGAAACCTATTCTCTCGGTTCTACCAACGAGGCCAACGATCTCGCTCAATACCTTTGGGACCACTTCCTCCAAGGAAATTCCGACTCACGGCCCTTAGGTGACGCCCAATTGGACGGTATCGACTTCGACATCGAGGGCACCGGCCATGGGCAGCATTGGGACGAGCTGGCCAGTGCTTCTTCCGCTTTGAAGGGATTTAACCAGCAGTTAATTCTCTCGGCAGCACCGCAATGTCCAATCCCAGATGAAAACTTGAGGAATGCAATCGACACTGACTTGTTCAACTATGTTTGGGTTCAATTCTACAACAATGCTCAATGTCACTATAGTGGTGACACTAGCAATCTTTTGGCTGCGTGGAACCAATGGACCGCCGTGTGGGCGGAACAAGTGTTGTTGGGGGTGCCGGCATCGGAGGCAGCTGCCCCAAGTGGTGGTTTTATTCCAACCGATGTGATGACTTCTCAGATTCTTCCAGAGATCAAGCAGTCTCCCAAGTACGGCGGAGTTATGATATGGGATAGGTCCTTTGATCTCAACAGTGGATACAGCAGCACCATAAAGGGTTCAATATAAATTAGGTGTTTGCTTTAGAATGAGTGGCTGATTGGGATCGGAGTGTTTTCCTTTTTGTTGCTATAATTCAAGGTGGGGAGTGTTTGTTTGGTTCCTACGTTCTATTATACCATATGACTATGAGTGAAATAAAACTTGGGTGAATTTGAAATAAATCGTTAATTATGGTTTTTTTTTCTTTGTAGAGCAAGAGTACGTTCAAGTTGCCTCTCTCCATAGGTGTGATTTTCGGTAGTTGAACTTGTATTATCCTCCTCCTTAGAGCAGGCGAGGACGCTTAATGCCTCAAACAACCGTTTGTTGATATATATATTAATTAGAGTTTCAATTATAACTTTCATTTTGATCAGAATAATGTGCTAATGTCAAGTAAATAATTCTGTAAAGCAATGTAGACTACATCAACAATGAATATAACACCAATGACCACCACCAAATGCTTGGTTCAACTAATAAGGGGTTGTACCAAGTTAACTATAAGTCTTGAGTTCGATCTCTAGGAACGCAGCAGTGTAAAATACTTTGTGCTAAAGTTTTGCCGCCCTTGTGGTACTGCCCGGCTCGATTTGGATTAGTTTGGACACCAGATAAATCCTCTGAGTTAAAAGGAGGTAGGTTCAGGATACCCGATACTCCATGCAAAACATATATATACACACACATAACATAAATGACTACTTTGCCGATTTGAAAAAGAAAAAGACTGTTGCGGACTTCTTGCTCACCGAACAGAACACATATTCTGATCTTCTTTAGTGATAATATGGACAGATTTAAAATTTCTAAATTTTGTCAAAAAAAAAACCTATTCCATTTAATTATTATAACATTTTTACGAATAAAGTGCTCTAGAGAAATTTAACGCCGGTAATGAACACTCTCTTGCATATCTTATGGATCAAAATGGGTCACGTAAATCAAGGAGCTTGTTTGCATCTGAGCAATTTTTGTGAGGGTATTTTTGGAAAAAAAATTATAAGGGTTTTGCAAAAAATTATTAAATGACGATATTTTTTGGAAAAAAATATTTAAAACTTAATGAAATTCTTAATTATGTATTATAATGAGATAATGGCTAGAAAATGTTATGTATTATGTTTAACGGTTAAAGGAAATTTTTACCCCAAAAATTTTCTCAAATGAGATATAGGTGTTTGGAAATACCCCAGAAGTGTTAAAAAAAGAGGGATTCCCCCTTCAGGGTTAATTTTGATTGTTCCCAGGGTTAATTTTGATTGTTATATTTAAACTATAGGTACACACATGGTATGAAAACATGTATTACCCAATCAAATCATCCCAACTCAATAAATAAAATCTTACATGGTGCCTACATGTAATTCATTTTATTTCCTCACCCAGCCTGTCAAACACTCTTTCTCCTCTCCTTTTCTTCATTGTGACTGACGCCCTCCATTGAGCAAAATTCAGACTCTCCATCTTCTTCTCCCTCTCTTATCTTTCCTCAATATTCAACTTCTACGAACAGGTAAGAAAAAAAAACTTCTGCAAGACAACTTCAAAATCCTACAATTTGAATGGGGACAAAACTTTTGGAATGCATAATCAGTAATCACTTCCTAAATGATAATTTTCTTTTAAAAAAACAAATCTCTTATGCATGAGCACTGCTACAAAAACCACTTTTCACGTCTCTTTTTTTGGACTTTTCACGTCTCTTTTTTGCGAGACGTGGATAGAGAAGACGTAGAAAGTCGAAACTTTTCACGTCTCATTTTAAATGTGATACGTGAAAAATGGCCACTTTCCACGTCTCATATTCGAATGTGAGACATAGAATGTGCCACTTTCCACGTCTCACATTTAAATGTGAGACGTGAAAAGTAGCCAGTGTCAACTTTCCACGTCTCTTTTTCAAAAATGAGACGTGGAAAGTCTCACATTTAAATGTGAGACGTGAAAAGTGATTACTGTCAACTTTTCACGTCTCTTTTTCAAATAAGAGACGTAAAGTCTTTTTTTTATTAAAAAAAAAGATATTTTTTTAATTAAGATGATTAACCCAATAAAAAATCCAATATTTTATCGTAATAATAGAAATACAACACTTAAAATTAAAAAATGAACTAATTTTATTATTTATAGCCAAACAAATATTACAAAAATGTTATAATATAACTTTGATCCTAAAACATGGGGGTTGAGAATACCAACCAACTGCACCAATTTTTTAAAGCACCACAAAAAACTTGGAGTTTCTGTACAAACACATAGAAAAAAATGATTGAACAAATACTGTATAGAGCAAGTGCAGACCAATATTTTGCCTTTGAGGATATAAGGTCAAGGATGAGGAAGAAGGCTAACTCCTCTCTATCATTTTGCCAACGACCACGGCCAAAACCCCCTTATCCTGATGATTACTTGTATTGCGGACGGCAGGCAATATACTGCAAGAGAAACTCACATTCTTATTAGGGACTATGATTTTTTCTTCCAGTTTCAAGAAACTCATTCTACACGTATTCATTTTGATTTTTAGTTTCTAGGCGTTCTCTCCTTTCTTTGGTCTTATCATATTTTGCCAATATTAACTGTACAGAGGAGAGCAATGTTTCCTTCAAGTAATCTTATCCAGAAAAGAGAAAAAGAAACTTGCATATTCCTACTATTAAGTAATTAGTTTTCAACTCAAAAAATGACTCAATATAGAACTAAAGTAAACAAGATAGCAGTGCAGGAATTTTTTTTCAATTTAATTTTTTACTGCTTCAAAGAACGCTAAAATCAAAAGCATAAATAACTCTACTTTGTTCTAGTCAGTATTTTCACCTGGATGCAGAGCAAAGGAGTTTGAACATATTTTATTGAATCTGAGCTGCTTGAACTGTCGTAGTATTCATCCACTGACTTGAAACCAAAAGAAACTACAAAGCAACAAAAATGGTTAGTGAGCATAAACACTTATAATAATGATCTAACTTAGCACTGAGCATCTTCAATAATGGTAAAGAACAAGGCTGCATACCACAATTTACTCCATCATCGTAGTCCCTGACAGTCTTGGCATTGGCCACCAATTCAATTAAATTATATATTCACCACCTATGTCTTCAAAGAGTAAAGCATGCCTGTAAAAAGTCAGAATATTATCATGTCTAGTGGGTGGATCATGGATCTATTCACTTGAAACTAAACAACCATCTATGACATATAAAAGGCCTATTACTTCTTGAAAATTTCACGAAGAGTTTTTGCTAGAGACTTATCATAGACATTATTGAAGCCCTTACGGAAGTCCTCATCTGCCACAACCAAAAATATGACACACCAGATGAATAAAATGAGAAGGTACTATATTCCATTCCAATTCATTAAGTTCAGCTAAATGCAAAATTGTAATGAGATTATTCAAAATTATATGGCAAGATTTATACATAAATCAACCACAAACTTATTGTTGGAATTTTTCATCATTATTTCTACATTTGTTAGTGTTAAAAATAAAACAGGCCAGGCAACACCACTGCTAGCATCAAACAAATAGCCTCCTTAACACAGGTACAGGTTACAAAACAATAGCTACACAACCTCTAAAAGAGGAAAAACTCAACTATTACAAATCATCCGGCAAATTCATCAGACTACCAAAACAACTCCCCCTATCAGCAGGCAAACTAACACCCGAAGTATCACTTGAATATGTCGCTTAAGCATATAATTAACCTAAACTAGAGCCATGACAACAAGTCAAATTCCAACTGCAGGAAAATCAAGCATACAAAGTCTAGTTTGGTAACTCACAAAGAACACATAGTTAATAATTGTCCTTTAGCAAAATGGTTTGATAAAATTGTAGTGGTAAGAGAGAAGGAATATACTTGGCATAATAGGCAGCCACGGCAGCTAGATATATCAAGTGAATCCATCTAGGAGAAGTACTATGAAATGCAATTTTCCATAGCTGGACATGCTTAACCATAAACTTGTATGATCTCTCCAAGTCATTCAATGGCCACCCTGCATACTCTTTCCACACATCTTTCACAAATATCTGTACACCGAAACAGATCATCTGATTAATTAGCAAGATTTTAAATATGCTAATTAAAGAAGCAAAACTAGATTCGATATAAATAAGGAATTACTAATGAGTTCGTAGAAGAAAATAAAAATATAACGACAAATTGATGACATCTGAGGGGAGAACAAAAAAATTGAAAGAAAACAAAAAGAAGAAAACAGAGCCAGAAATTCAAAACTCAAAATTAGATCAAGAAAGATACAAAAACCGAAGCATAAAACAAAGAAACCAAAACAAATCAAGAGAAGCTATTAAACAATTAAGAAAACGAAACCAGAAATAACCAAAATGACAATAATGAAAAGCAATTTGAAGCATTTAGAAGGCGAATGAAACACAAAAACAATTTAGATAACTGCACAAAGAAGTAGAATTAGTTGCAAAACTTGAGATTTCTGTATATAGGCTTTCTATACAGATGGACAAGACCAAGAATGTAGCAGTCAATCATTCTAGCAGAATTACAGGCAGGGCCAATATCACCTCTCACAGAACAATTTACCTGTTATCAATTACAGAACAATGCAAGCAGTGTTACAACTAAATGTATTTCAAATTAAAATGACATGATAGTTCAAAACATATTATATATGTATTGATGGACAAACTTTTTCCTTCATATAATGAGTTTTGAATAATTATCAGTTAAATTTGAGGATAACTCAGATAAGGAAATCAACATTGGTTCTAGGCATTAACATTAGATCATCCCAAAGCAGCAGTGTCATTCAAACTTGTCCGTTGATCAACTAGCTTTTCTAATGAATTATGCGATTCCCTGGGCTCCTTCTGCAGCTAATGCAGGTCAAGTCCAAGAAAAAATGCACAAGAGGCACAGCCAAGTTGAGATTATTGGAAAGAAAAGGGAAGATCGAAAGCTAGGTGCTGAGCTTACCCTCAAAGTGTAAGTATTGCCATCATTCATTGGTTGCAGAGAAGAGGTCAAAGCCGATACTTCAAATTGCCAATCTGGAACATATAGACCATAAAGTAATCCTGGGTAAATTGCCAACAGTAATGCCACAACAAACCTACATAACGCAGAAGTGAAAGATGCAATTAACTTTCTGGTTCGAAATACACAAACAATAGAGCAGGGCATTTAATTTCAAATATCAACATATACATCAAGATTCGAACATACAACCCAGAAAGATAACAAACAAACAACAACCCAGAAAGATACCAATACCAAAAAAAAATCAAGTAGAAAACAGAAAATTAAGTTAAATTAAAAAGCATACCCTAAAACAATTCCATTTCCATTCCATGCCATCGGGCTTCATGATCTCAGATTTAGGGATGTCGAAGGAGCGAATAGAAGGGGGAAGAAGACAGACAAGGCTTACCCACTTTCGAATCTGCGGCTCCCAGGTACCCACGGCTTCTTCCTCCGATGACGTTGCCGGTGCTTGTAACGCCAAAATCTCTCTCTTTCTCTCACAGCTCGAATGCTCCCAACAGAAGAAGAAATGGTAATGGTGGAAATGTTCGAAGGTGAGAGGATGGGGAGATGGTAACCGTGAAGAAGGTGAGGGCTTGAGGGAGAGGAAGGCGAAGTCGATTAGGGCATGGCTGAAATGTGAAATCGCAGAAGAGTGTGTGGGTGGTGGGAGGTTTTTTCTTTTCATTTTTTTTAAATAGTTTCCACGTCTCACTTATAAAAGTGAGATGTGGAAACCTTTTTAAAAAATATATATATATATATATATATATAGTATCCACATCTCATATTTTTTGTGAGACGTTGATACTTGGTCTGCCTAATTATTCACGTCTCACAAAAAATATGAGACGTGAAAAGTCCCTCTTTCCACGTCTCACTTATAAAAGTGAGACGTGAAAACTTTTTTTTTTAAAAAAACATATAGTATTCACGTCTCATATTTTTTGTGAGACGTAGATACTTGGTGTGCCTAATTATTCACGTCTCACAAAAAATATGAGACGTGAAAAGCCCCTCTTTCCACGTCTCACAAATTTTGTGAGATGTGGAAAATAATTTTCCGCCTATATTTTCCAAGTTTTTTTGTGTTTAGCGCTCTTTTTGAGAGAATTTACGTCTAATAATTAAAAAAGAGACATTGAAACTTTTTAAAATATTTACAATTTTGCCACCGCCTATTTTCTACATTTAATATTCAAAAAAGAGACGTTAAAAATTTTCAAAATATTTACAATTTTCCCACCACCTATTTTCTACATCTAATATTCAAAAAAGAGACGTGAAATGGGGACGTAAATAATGTTTTTTGTAGTAGTGGAGACAACAAATCCATATCAAACAACAACAAAAATGAAAAAAAAACTTGATTGAATGAAGGCAACGCCCAGCACGTCCCTCTTCATCATCTGCATCTAATTTCATATCTGCTCACTCATCCTTCAAGCAATATCTCATTGCCGCCGTCCTCGTCGAGTTCAAATTGTCTTTTCAAATCAGCTTCGATGCTTTACCCAGAACCACCAGGCTTTTCAATATTGTCTCAACCATACTTGCAATCTCGCCGCCTCCAACAAAGACATCGACGTACTCTTATCCGGCTGGGTTCCACTGACAAATCTCATCAAGTCTTGGAAGAATCTTACCATAAGTTGCGAGAAAGAGAGACCCTCACGATGCTCTCTACTCAGTTGATGCCTAAAAAGACGTCAGCAAAATCGAATAAGAACCCGATTGGGATGGAGCCAAAATTAGAGAAGACGTTGATTAGGATGTCATTGTTCTTTTAGTAGTGGTCGATGATGTTAGAATGATAAGTTTTGATGATAACTAAACATAGCTTAGGCATAGGGAAGGGCTATGATAAGATCAGAAATATCTTAGGCTTAATCTGATAGAGATTTCTAAGTCTTAACCAATCGATCAGGGATAGATTGCAAGTCAAATAACTTAAGCCCAATCGATTAGAGAAGAATCAGATAGCGCCCAATCGATTAAAGGCCCCTGTGATCAATGAGTGAAATTAGCCTAATCGATTAGAGATGAAACAAGTTCAAATTATATAGCGCCCAATCGATTAGAGGTTCTTGTAATCAATGAGAAAATTTTAGCCTAATCGATTAGAGATGTGTAATCGATTAAGAGACCTTAGTCCAATCGATTAGAGTCATGTAATCGATTAAGAGATCCCAGTCTAATCGATAAGAATCCAGTAATCGATTAAGAGCCAATTGCCTAATCGATTAGAGCCATGTAATCGATTAGGAGAAGATTAGTAATCTGAATGTAATCTGTTTGCAATCGATTAGAGGAATATGTGTAATCGATCAAATCTGCCTAATCGATCAGGCCTCCCCTGTAATCGATGAGGCGCATGAATTACTAATCTGATGTTCAGTGATGCAGGCTATAATCTATAGGTAATCGATGTGTAATCGATTAGACAACAGATCCTGTGATCAATCAGAGGCATGTAATCGAAGTGGCAATAGAAAATATTCAAAATCAATGGTCAAGCCTATTTTTAGCTTTCAAAGTACAGAGTTGTTCAGACCTACTTATGGAAATTAACGTTAACACTCAAGTTGATCAAAAGAGCCGTTGGAGCTCACATACTCTGACAGCGATAGAAGAAGAAAGATGAGCTAAAGCAAAAGCAAGTACAATGGAGTAAATGCATAGCAGATTTCATCACCATTACTCCACCAGACTTCTCAATCTTCCTTGAGGACTTCAACGGCCATATTCTCAACGGATATATTTCTAAGAGAAACTATAAATGCTATTGGAAAGAAGTTAGTTGGGGGATTAATTGCCACATTGATTATCTGTATCTACTGCATTCAATACTCTCAACATTCATTGATTTCATACTCTTAAGTGTGTAACGCAATCTGTTCAATTGAGTGAACAATCATATTGTATTCATTATCAAAGTGAGATTTACTCTTAAGATAGTGGGATCTTAAGAGTAGGGTGTAATCTTACAAAGTGTAAGGGGGAGTGATCAGTAAAGAGGGTAGTTCTTGCTGTCACTTGTAAAGGCTGTCAAGAGCCTGATTGAATCTTGAGGAACTAGTGGAACCCAACTGCAAGTTGGAGAACTGGACGTAGGCCAAGTTTGGGCTGAACCAGTATAAACAGTGTTGTCATTTCAGAATTAGTTTTTGAAAGCACAATTCACCCCCCTCTTGTGCATTCCTGTCTGTTACAGATGAGGGTAAGAGTGAAGAGGGTGGTGTTGTTTGATGGTTTTTACAATGACAAGGGTTTTTTCTTAATTATTCAGAACCGCATGGCTGTTCTGAAGCCTTTTTTAGAAGAAAATGATGAAAATGGCCTCGCACTATTTCAGTTCCAACTCAACATATACTAAGTCAACAGTTAAATGTAACAGTCAAAATTAACGGAAGGCAGCATTGCCCTATTTTTTTAATTTTGTGGCAACATCACCCCTCGAAGACTTCCAGACATCGATAGCTCATCTGAGAAAACTTTTGAGGGCAAAAATGCCCTTCAGCCCTATGTTAAGTAGGGACCAAAGCACTATATGGTTTGTTTGTTTTCTTGTTTTCTTGGCTTATAATTATATTGTCATTAAGTCAAGAAACAATGTGACCATATCTTAAAATAAGTGGCGGTTAGGTTTTAGATTTCAAACTTCTTCACAAGAGGTTAAATGTTTCACAGAGATTGAGATAGTGATAAAAATTAAACAATCTAAGGCAATATATTAATTTACTAATTGTACCTTTAAATTAGACTATACGAATGAAATAAAGTTTAAAAATTATATAGGTTAAGATGCAATTTTAATAACAAAATGTTGTGCCAAGGGCATATGACACAATTAAGTTTTAAAGGGTGAAAAATACACATGAGATCTATAAAACTAGACAATTTTAACAATGATCTTGACATAGTTAAATTTTTGTGACGTTTTCGATTTAGGCCCTACATTAATTAAATATAGGGTAAATGTTTAATTCTAACCATAATGTCTTCTGTGAAGAGCATCTAGCACCATTAAATGTATATGGATGCAATAATATATATAAAATTTACAAAATTGTGCAACTTTCACATTTCCCTTATATGCTTAAAACTGTCGTGATTTGAGTTCCACCAACATTTTTAGGGATAATTGCACTCAGGTCCCAAGTAAAAGATTTAATATCAGACAGGTCCATTAGCAATTTTTCCACTTTTTAACCAATGATATTTTAGTTGTCAATAGTTGATATTAACAACTCCTTGGGACCTCTCTGAAATTAAATATCTTATTTGGTATCTGAATACAATTGTACCACATTTTAAGACTTATCAATTTTTTGACCGGTATGAAAAGTGGGTCCCACCACTTTCATAAATTTCCAAAATTTCAGTATCCCCCCCCCCCCGGGGGCGCTTCTTCCTTGTTTGTTGTCCTCACACAATTCGGTGATGTTCGTGAAGGCTTCGAATCCACGATCTCTCTGATTGTCGTCATTTCAGGTTTGGCCTCACGTTCGGCTATGAGCGTTTCAATTTCTACCTCCTTCTCTCTAGCATGAACAAGCGTCAAGCTAGATTCGCCGCTCTGATCAATGGGATTGAATCAGAGCGAGTAGCAGCTAGAGGCACTGAACTAGAAGGTCGACAAGAACAGAAACGGCACGGTGGTGTTTTTTAAGTTTGTCGCTATGGTCGAGGAGATAGTTCTCACTCTATTGATAAGAATCGGTGGGAGATCAAAGCTTGGAAGAGGGGAGAGGAACCACATGGCGACACGTGGAGTGTAGTGGAGGCTGCTTGCGGCAGTCCAAGGCGGTGACAGGATTGAAAGGGTGGTGGAGTTAAAGGGAAGAAGAGGGCTTGATGAAGGAGAGGGAGGAGGGGGAAAATTACAGCCAGCGCTCGTTGGGAGAAAACGAGGAGGTTGAAGAGGAGAGAGTGGGAAAAAAGAAAAAAGTATTGTTATTTAAACGCATATCAAGATATTTTTAAGACGAATATGACTCTTGTGTGTTGTGTTGGAAATAAGAATATTTGTTTTTGAAATTCTTTTGTCTTGTAAATGGTATGTTTTCTTATAAATGTCTTTTTCTCTTGAATTGTTGTTGTTGATTCACTTAATATTACTTTGGAAATACATTCATTTCTGTTGAAAATCAACCTGCTTGTTTTGGAAATTAGGGCTGTTCAAACTTGTTTCGTCCCAGTCCGTCATGTCCCGTCCCGGTCATTTCAGGACGGGACCGTCCCATCCCGAAGATTTTTGGGACGGGACAAATCGGGACGGAACAAAATAGGGGTTCGGGACGGGACGGGGTCGTCCTGATCCCGTCCCGTCCCGAATATATATATGTTTATAATATATATATTTTTTTTCACAAAATATATAAAAAAATCTAATTGTTGAGACATGGTCTTGATGGGAATAATAGGAAAGCGAATAGGGTAGGGAATAAGGAATGAATAAAGTGAGAAAAGAAGCTGTGATTCTGATTGTGCTTCACTGGTTTTACAGAAATTAAGAAGAATCTATAAGTGAAGCTGTAGAGAGAAGTTAGAAAATTGTGCTATTATCTATTTTATTTTTCCCTTTGTCTCTTCCTTCTTCTCCCTCTCCTTCTTGCTCGTTCCTCTACAGTAGCAACTCTACAATTCTCAATTTGTAAAAAAAATTAAAAAAAAAATAATTCGGGACAGTCCCGATCAGGACAAGTTCGGGACGGGACGTGATTCCCATCCCGAACACATTTTTTCGGGACGGGACGGGATGGGGCTTGTCCCGGTCCCGTCCCGTCTTATGAACACCCCTATTGAAAATTCTCATATTTGTTTTGTAAAAATGATACATATTTGCCTTTCAAAAAGAGATAAGGGCAATATTATCTCTTTTGGCCCTGAAAATTTTGATTCATTTTTCTGGGTGCAGTGATGTTTTAAAAATTTTATATGGCATTCAATTATATAGAGTGTGTTAAGTGAAATTTTTCCAAGATTTATTGAGCTTAACAAGTGGGAAAATGGTATTTAATGTGACATCTTTTATTCCTTGGAAAAAAGTGTAGGTTTTTAAAAAGGGTTAATGTCTAGTTTTATTTAGAAAATTGTCCCATGAGAGTAATATTGTCCCAAAAGTTTTATGAGAAGCAATATTGCCCCAAAAGTTATTAAATCATAGAAATTTCTTTTGTTTGTTATCCAATATAAATTTGACAGTTAGTTTATCGCCACCCAAGTCATTTTTATTAAGGTGCAAATTTATCCTAAAAGTTTACACTTAAGAGCAATGTTGTTTTGGATGTTTTTGGGTTTAATATCAGCCCACCCTGATCATTATTTAAGTTGATGGAGGAGTAGCTCACATTCACATGTGAGTAATGAAGAAAAGTTTCAATTAGTGGATGTAGTACACATAGAGGGAGATTCCTTATAATAAGCCCGCTAGAAAGCTTTCATTGTTGTACCTTAGTGATATTGAGGTGGTATGATATCTTTTCAATTTTCTCTTTACCGCACAAAATGCTTTCACCTCTTTGATTTCTCCAATCCTTCAAACCGAATGCATTTTTAAAATTTTTTGTTATTTATAAATCTAACTTTTTGATACATTGACTTGTCATATCAACATATTTAATCAAGTAACAATCAAATATATCATGGATAGCAGCTGGAGCGAAATTGTTACGATTTCAAAACTTTCAAACAACATTACCCTAAAATAGAACTTTTGAAACAACATTACTTACAACTTTCGAATGGCAAATGTGATACCATTATATACATCCTTATCATTATCAATAACACTCTTACCTGTCAATACATGCTCTTTTATTTGTCAATTAACAAGAGTAAATTGTCAATAAGCGTGTCAATTAATCCTAATAAAATAATCTTAAAATTGTAATATAACCCTAATTATATGTTAATATGTTATCACATTCCACCAAAAGGGCATTTGGCAGCCTCGCTTTTTTTCTGTTAAATGTAAACATGATAAGGCTTGTCATTCTAACAAGATATCCAATAAATTAAAGCAGCGTATAATCCAAACCGATTGCCATCTAGCAGTGCCGTCCGAAGTTATGAATTTATACCATGACCAACTGAATATATGTGTAATTATGTACGTGTCCAGATTTATAGCTAATCAAAATATTCATGGAAAGTAACCTGTAATAGCATCCTTAGCTGATTTTCAGGGCAAATTGAGGCTTTTTTTTTTTTTTTTTTTGGCACTGAATGCCGAATTTGCAAGCTACGTGGCATCCGAAACCATTTGCCAAACCAAGATTGTTTACGCTCGAAGTTATCAGAATTATCTGAGTCAAAATTAAGCCCCAAAAAAGTTAAGTGCCTGCGCAATATTCATAAACAATCTGAGTAAATAAAATTTGAACCAAACAAAAGAAATTCTAAACTGACAAAACAGAGAACTCCAACTTCAATAGAATTTAAATATAGCACTGCAGCAAAATTCATTGCACTTTGCATAATTATGCCTTGAGACGTCCAAAAAACTTCTGCTTCTCCTGTGTTGTCTGGAAGCGGCCATGGCCAAACTTGGACGATGTGTCGATAAACTTGAGCTTGATCTCCTCCAAAGCAACACGAGAAGTCTGCTTAAGGAGGGACTGGCGCAATGTGATAACCCTTTTCTTGGGACCAACACAACATCCCTTAATCATCACATAGTCATCATTCACAAGACCATAGTGAGGGAAGCCACCCATCGGAGTAATGTCCTTCTCAGTCCTAAAGGTCAGAAAAATAAAACCAGATCAGTTCAAACCCTTAAACGATTAAACAAATGAAATTTTACTCTATGCTCACATTTACAACTCAAATCAAGTATGATCTATAAGCAAGCAACTCACCTGTCAAAATCAGTAATAGCTGTGTGTGACTCATCCCCAGCTTTGCCAAGCTTGTAAACCTTCTTGTTCAACTCTGTGCGGTGGTGGTATCCATTCTGACCAGCTCTGGCAACTGTGAAAGAAACTCTGGCAGGATGCCACGCACCAATACAAGCAACTTTCCTCAGACCTCTGTGAGTTTTGCGGGGAAGGCGGGTCACACCCCATCGAGTGACAACACCTTCATAACCCTTACCCTTTGTTACACCAATGAGATCAATCATCTCATCCTTCTGGAACACAGCATCAACAGGAACCTGCTTCTCAAAGAAATTGTAAGCATAGTCCACCTTCTGAGCTATTGTTCCACCATTGACCTGAATCTCCATGAGATGTGCTTTCTTCTGCTTCAAACCTTTCATTTTCCTAATCTGTGAGAAAGCAAGAAACCAGAATTGTGCATTAGATTCAAATCCTTAAATTGCCAGATGAGAGGATTAGCAACAGTTTGAATGTTGAAGCAAGAATCAGCAACTAAACGATATAATGAATGTGAGGACTAAAGACAAGCAAGCTATACCTGGGTGTGAGCCAAAACACGAACAACTGAGGCGTACTTCTTCATTTTCTCAAGCTGAGCCTGAATGTTTTTCTTGCCTTCGTCAGATTCATACTGCTTGGAGTACTTGGTGAAAGCCTTCTTCTTGGACTTGCACCAGTTCTTATAGAACCTACGCTTCACATCCTCACTCAAGTGCTGAGCCCATACAGTGCTCAATGTTCGAAGACCACGAGGAGTTTTCACATAACCCACAACTCCAACAATAACCATTGGAGGAGTCTCAATAATTGTAACAGGTTCACAGGTTTCCTTCTTGTGAAGTTCTGATGCAACAAAGAAATGTCAATAGAAAACCGGGCTGCTAAATGATAATAACCTCCTCTGTCAATAATGAGAAGTCAAAAAATTATTTTAAAACATGGAAAAGAAAATGAAAAACCAAAGATTATTGCAGCAAATAATCAAATGAAGAAACTCACATAAATCAATGATGAAGTTGATAAAAACAAATAATGCACATTTAAATACACCTGAACACTTCACAACTCATGGACATCATTTCAGTGGAACTCATGGTGCTACATGTACAAGTGTATTTCCAAACGCTAGTATCCTCAAGAATCAAACCTCACTTAAAATAAGAAAACAAAGTTAAATCTATAGTCAGTCAACAAATTGCAATCATGAGTAAAAATCATGTTGGAAAAATAAACATGTATGAGCAAACAGCAATAATGATTGATGAACCCCAGTACTACTTGATTGCCATTAACTTCAGTGTACTGGAACAAAGCATATGGGAATATATGACCGAGATTCAGATTATCGGGAAAACACCAAAGTTCATAGCCAAATACTTAATACTGTACCAAAAAAATTAGAGCTTAGAAGTCAACGCTCAAATCAAACTACTAATGAAGAACTGTCTCAGTTGAATAAATCAACAGAATAGCAAAAAAAAAAAAATGTGACTCACTTGACCCAGGTTTCTCGACCTCTCTTACAATGTGAGTCATGCCTGCCTTGTAACCCAAGAAGGCAGTAAGCCTGGGTGGCTTGCTTGGGTCATCCTTGGGGAACGCCTTCACTGAAGCAATAAAATAAACCAATCAAAATCAAAATTTCAAGGCTATTATTACAGGATAGAGAACATCTTTGATAAAATAAAATGTTACCTTTTCCCCTGTGACGAGCAGCTCGCTTCCTGGGGAGAAATCCCAGAGAACCATGCCTAGGGTGCTCGAACTTCCTGTGCGACATCCTTCTCCTCTCCTGTATTCAAGATTAGCCATTCATCCAAATGAGGAAGTCAAATCTTAAAACTTACGCTATACAGAATGTGGGGTGTTGCTAATCTGGGTCTCGCAATCACATTAACCACAGAAAAAATGAAATAACAGATGGTAAATTGAAAACAAAGTTATATGAAATGCACAGTAATAGCAGAAAATATGAATGTAAAGAGTATATACAAACGGCATTAAAGAAATACGAGTAACGAAATCCTCATTGAAATGGATAATGGATAATGTGCGCAGATTTGAGGCATAACCAGGAGCTAATGATATAAAAGTGAATTATAAGCATAACGAAACAATCGTAAAGATAGATAGAGGATGGAAAGAAGCAATGGAGGGAGAGTGAAGGAAGAAGGACCTGAGGCTGCTTCTGCGGCGGAGTGGTGAGCCAGAGCGAAGAAGCTGCACTTAAAACCCTAGTACGTGCTTATATAATCGGAATGCGTCCTAGGTTGCGGTAGTTTTTTATTTTATTTTATTTTTATTTTTATTTTTATTTTTCGATAGGCTTCCTCCTAAGCCCTAAGTGCTTTTGTTTTGTTTGTTTTTTTATTTTTCAAAAGTAATACTGCTTCCTTGCTAAAATATAAGGTATAATTAGATTATGAATGTTAATTAAGTTATTTAAAATCATATAATATCAACAAAACACCCTAACTACTTGCATTTATTCTCACCCTCTCTTTCTCTTACTTGTTTTGTTATTGAAAAGTATCAATTATAGAGTTAGGAATTCAGTTTAGCCTGTCCCGGAGTTTAGGCCCACTTCCAAAAAGTAAGGGTATTTCGCAAGCCTGTCCCGGAGTTTAGACCCGCTTCCAAAAAGTAAGGGTATTTCGCAAGCCTAGCCAACGGCTTCATTTTTCCCAAACAATTTTCCACTTCCAGGCATATTGTTAATAACTAAAACAATGAAACATCTCATAAAAAACATAAATATGATTCAAATTAAATTTAAATAGCAAGTATTATCACTCAATAATTTAATGTTTAAAATACACGTATAAAGACAAGTAGATAATGCCAAGTCATAAATGCTAAGTCCAGTATTCCATTGTCCACATCAATGTTGTTAAACTCTCGAGTCAACTCGTCGAATTCACCGAGTTCACATTTTCAACTATAAAAATCGAGTTAACTCGCTCATAGAATCGTTCAAGGCATAAAATAGGGAAAACTCGTTTCTCAATGAAAATCGTTAAACTCTCCGTTCTAAGACCGAGTTTATCGAGTCGCAGGTATGAGAAGTAGAAGTCTAAAATTCATCCGAAAAACAATCGAAAAACAAAAACTTAAAAGGTTTTAAAATATAAGTATTACTTATTTGAGAGACAATCCTAAAGTTCAGGCCTTTGCTTTCTTTCTTCACTCGTCGTCGCCATAGATCTGCACCTGGGTTTGGTTGCGTCATTGAAAACTGAGAGAAGAGAGGAAGAAGACTGCTTGGAAGACAGAAGAAGATCCGTAAAAGCAAATTGAAAAAATTTCTGACTTGTGAGTTTTGACCCTTGCACATTGAGACTTGACAGAGACAACACTCCTCTTTTTTTTGTCTGACATACGAGACATCACTCATCTCAGGCAAGGCATGGGTTTTTTTTCCAATAAAAAATAGTAGTACTCTACTAGTCTACTTTATTGTGGATGCCAGCTACCAACGGACATTGCACTTTAAAATTGAGATCTATTCCCGTTTTTTTTTTAGTGAGACTGGAAATCTCATGGACAATGAATGGACTAACCATTTACATTGTGGTTACAAGGCGTGATGTGAAATTTGGTAGAGATAATAAATAAACAATACAAAGATAATTCCAGACTAGAGTTGACTATTGTAACCTAGCCTTATCATGTGCTTGTACAGTCGCATGAACTTGATTTAACACGTAGAACACTCATTGCAATTTTTTTTCTATTTTATTTTGATATTTTTATGATGAAATACTACTCCCTCAAGTTCCACATATATTTAGGGAGTTGATTCATATAAAATATAGAACATAATTTTAATTTATGCCAATTTTTCATTGTTGACATTGATACTATCTCCTCAATTATAATCAAGTAAGATAGAGTAATAATTAAGGAAGATGGTTGGGGATTTGGGTGTTTTAGAAAAAAATATATCATATAAATATATAAACTATGAAGGTTAGATTTAATTTCAATATTTTGGATTTCATCTTTGTTGAATTTATAATATGTTTTTGTTTTTATATTTTAATTATTTAATTATATATTAATAGGTAAACTCTTACGAGTTTACGTTTCAAGTTTATGATCCAAATTTACGTCCCTCTCATGAGTCTACTTAAACTCACAAGTTTGACAATATTGGTCCACATACCACAATAATTGTTACATAGTGTCCACACACCACAATTAAATAAACTATTAGATAAAATCCATGTACCACAATCATAAACAAGAAAAGTGAAAGCCACAAACCACACTAAACATTAAGAATCAAAATGATTATCATTTTCTTCTTAATCATCACTATCAATATCATCAACAACATTTGATCGAGTTTAACTATGAGTAGGTTCCTCTTCTCTTGTGGCAAAATTATCAAGTCTTTTCATTTCTTCTTTACCATCACATGCATTATCATCTCCATTATCAACAACAAATGATAAACAAAAAGTCATTAACTCAATGCATATTTATTATTATGTATGTGTAATTAAAAAATAGATAAATTAAATCTAATAATATATATAAACATATAAATGACTAAATCACCATCATATAGGGTTTTTTATTTTCTGTTTTATTTTTTTATAAGTATTACATACGTTGTGCACAAGGGAAAGCAAAAGAAAAAAGAAAAACCAAGAAAGAAAGAAAAGGAAAAAAAGGCAGCCCTAAACGAGCTAGCCCGTTTAAGTCCGCAACCCAACTAACTGACCCGTTTAAGCCAGCCTCCTTTTGGGGCTCCAAAATTAAAGCATAGCCTCCATTTGAATGGGCTTAAATAGGGCCGGTCTCAACGGGCTCGACCCGAATTCCTGACTCTAATCAATAGAAATAATATGGGGAAATGTTGAAAAAACTTAAAAAGAGGTCTTATATTTAGGAACAAACCCACCTCCCCAAATAGATCCTATATTTAGGAACGAAAGAAGTAATTAACAAAATAATAAATTGAGTGTAGGGAACTAATGCCTATAATTTAGAAACTGTAGGGACATAATTAAAATCTAAATGACACTAAAACATTGTTATGAGAGTGCAAATACATTATGTATTTATATTATACACAACACTAATGCTTTTTTTTTTTGGCATTTTGCTCATGAATTAAATAAAACACTTTTTTTGGGTTCAGGAATCACTTTGACATTGTCATCGAAAAAAGGAATCACTTTGGCAAAATAAAGTTCAAAATTTTGATGTATATAATTGATTGCACCATACAGTTATATATTTTTCATGGTTAAAATCATTGGATTGTTGCATATTCTAAGAGCAATTGCACCTAAATAGGATAAGTTCTAACTTTGGCTCACTTTGTTGGAGTTTATACTAATCAAAGGGCAATTTGGTCATAATAAACATGATTTGTTGATTAACATATTTCCAAGAACATTTTGATGCTACATTGAGTCTAACTTTAGTGCATGTCATAGAAGAAGTTAGTCGAGCGGAAGAGCGAATTGTGAAGAAGAAAGTTGGCCAAAGTAAGAAATTAGACCCCAACCTTCTAAAAAGTTGGATGCAGCCAGCAAAAAGTTAGTTGCAATGAGAAGGTCAGAAAGTTAGCCTTCAACATTTTGACCAATTCGCTGTAGTGAGTTTTTAGCTCGCTGCAGGGAGCTCTTCGTGACAACAATTTTGTTGTCACAATTTTTAGGGTTCCAAGCAAGTATTTAAAGATGGGGGAGCCTGAAAATCATTTCCCCAAGCCTCCTAAGTCCAAAAATCATCTGCTCTCCTAGGGTTTCCTTCATTTCCTCCATTTCCTCCATTTCCACTCAAATCCTCACATTTTCCACTCACTTCCACCTCAAATCTTGTTAATTTCTTTGTTCTTCTTCCTTTCACCTTCCATTTCCACCTCATTTCTTCTTCATTCTTTCTCATTTGGGTGTTCTTGGCCACGAATTTGAAGATATAAGAGGCTAGAATCTTGGTCTTTGGTGGAGTGAAGGTGGCTCTTGCTTCAATGGACAAAATAGGGGAGTTATTTGTTTCCCCATACTCTTTTCCATATGTATTGGGTTGTGTGGTTGCATTTCTCTTTGTATATTTGGATTTGAGACATGATTTTCCTTTCTAGTCATTTATGATTGGAATATTTATGTTGGATGTTGATTTATGTTAATTCAGTAATGTTTATGTTTGAATTTCCTATTCGGTTCATAATGCTATGTGATTTTTAGTGGTTGCTAGATTGTGTAGCTTAATTTATCTAAAGTGAATGTTGTGGTTGCACATTTTTGAAAGGAATAAATTTTCAAAAGTTCAATTTCCAACATATGCCAAGTGGAGTTTAACATTAACCCTAAGTAATGCCTATGAAAATGGTTGCAAGATTAGTAATTAATTTGGGCTAGTGAACCCCTAGTGAAAACAAAAAAAAAACCTAGTGGTTGCTTGGAGATTTGTTAATTATATTTGGTGAATCTTAAACTCCCACCATCATTTAAAATGAAGTATTCCCCCTAATCCTAACACTCTTCACCCTTTAATCCAAAATTACACAAAACAAGTATATTGCATTTTTCACTAGTTTCATTAAATGAATTTCCAAAACCAAAATCTCATGCTTTTATAGTTTTAATTGCATTCACCTAGCTTAGGTAGAATAAAAGACTCCTCAAGTGAAATAATCCGGGGTTGCAACCTATACTGCGATCCTTGGATTCAAATTTGATTTTAACCCTCAAGAAGGTTAAATCAATAATTTACAAATGTTACAAGATCCTTTAAACTTTTTGTGTTTCATGAAAATAGGTGATGAATACCGTCTAAAATAATAATTTCAAAGGATTATTAAAAATTACTCATCCCATTCCTAGATATATTATTGATTTAACTTTTCTCAAAGTGATTGATACCAAACAAACCATGTTAAAGTCAAAACTAATTTACCTTATTTATAAACTAACGTATAATCTAATTATATATAATGTAAAATCATTTCCTTAATATTAAAACACTATATCTTACGTTTGGAATGCTAACCATGATAGAAAAAACCTTCATAAACATTTAACATACATGATATCATGGTTAGAAAGAGTTTTCCTTACTTTAAAAAATTCTATCCATGATAGGAAAGAGATTTTCTAAACATTAGGCTATCATGAATATTATAAATTTGCTGACTATTTTCAAAAGTTAACAATGGTAGAAAGAATTGGCCTAACATGGTTAATAAAAATTACATTGGCTCAACTGGTTAACTATGTTAAAAAAAGAATTCTTTTAACATAGCTATTAAAAATTTTCCTAATTTGAAAACATAACCATGTTAGAAATGTTTAACCTAACATGATTATTTAAAATAAACTTCATTTTAAAACATGCCTTTCATTACTACCACAATACAAAACTAATATTCACATAGCTCATACAACTATAATTAATCATCACATAATGGTACTTTCATACCACATCACATACATACTTTCATCCCACCACTTACCATCAAATCTTGGTCACCAAGACCATTCACCATTATAATTTGCATAACCACCACAATATTCAGAAGGCTAAAGTATACTTTTGGTCCTTTATCTTTGCATCAAGTCTCTTTTTAGTCCCTTAACTTTGAAAGGTACACTTTTGGTCCTTTTTCGCTAACGCCATTAGTTTCATCTAATGGAAAATGCTGATTCAGCAAATCTAAAAAGTAATTTTACAATTAAATATTAATAAAAATGGTCAAATTTTAAAATAGAAGAATTATCTCCTTTAAATGAAACTAACGGCGTTAGTGAAAAAGGACCAAAAGTGCACTTTTCAAAGTTAAGGGACCAAAAAAGGACTTGATGCAAAGATAAAGGACCAAAAGTATACTTTAGCCATTTTAATATTCAACCATAACATAATCTTGATCATACATAATCTCACGATCACATACATGTGAAACATAAAAATATAGTCGTATAGCATATGGCCGCTGCTGGAATGCACATGGGCTTTTGGATAATAGGTACTAGTACGTATTATAGTTATCCAAGTCACACTTATCAAAGTATGACATAGTGCGGAAGCAAATAAATGTGCCCCAATAGTTCGGCAATATACATCAACATAAAATAAATCAAACCCTAATCAGCTAACCCCTTCCCAACTTCTCCAACCTCAATCACTTGAAAAACATTAAACCACAGTAGTGAGACAATGTCTCACTAACACAAGATGCCTACTCAACATACACGAAAGCATGTGCCAACATAAAGTAGGAGTTAGTACATAATATATTTCTAAAGCAATATAGCAGTATAAAAATATCAGTAAGCAATTCAAAACCATCATAACCATCACCAATATCACATTTCAAAACTATCATACTCAACCCTGTCTATATTCAAGATGGATGTTCAAAACAATATAATTAATTGACCAAGCAAGTCATCCTCCTCAACTTGAGAGGGGCCTATCCCCTATCTCAGGAGACGATAAAGCTAATCCAAGCCTATCCTTTACCATAGTCGCAAGTATTAGTACCTATCCCTAAATGGATGAACAAACCATTCAATGGCCTATCGAGGGTCTCATCATGTGATGGTGGTAACTCTTAGATCCATAATGCTCATGCTGTAACATTTGCTCTGTAAAACCATTTTTATAAACCATAAATCAGAGTGTAAAGAAGATTTAATCAATATTAATTATGTTAGAAAAAAGGGTTTATTAAATAAAATACTAACATAGTTAGAAAAGAGTTCAAGTTAACAATTTCCTTAAAACCAAATTAAATATCTAACTATAATAGAAAAAGACTAGTTCTAATTAAAAAAAATGTCTATCACATTAAGATAAAAATTAACCTTATATAATAAAGAGAAAATCCCTGATAGGGCAAGAGTAGAAAACCATTTCACAAATCACAACTACCATGGATATTTAAAGGGTAAAGGGTAAAAAATGACCTTGTACTTATGTCCAAGGTGCATTCGGCACCTTGTACTTTTTTTGGCTCAAAATTGTTCATCAACTTTCAAATTCGGGTCAATAATGACTTTTTCGTCAAACTAGCCCAACGAACATTTTAAATTCGGGCCAATAATGACTTTTTCGTCAAACTGGCCCAACAGACGTCTCATATTCGGGCCATTAATGACTCTTCCATTAAACTAGCTCAATTTCTATTACTTTTTATGGGTTGGTCCCACACTAGAATTTCACAAAAATCTAATTTTTGTTAAGCTAGTTTGATTGAGGAGTCATTATTGACTCGAATTTGAAACATCCGTTTGGCCAGTTTGACGGAGGAGTCATGATTGGCCCGAATTTGAAACATCCGTTGGGCCAGTTTGACGGAAGAATCATTACTAACCCGAATTCAAAAGTTGATGGACAATTTTGAGCCAAAAAAAGTACAAAGTGCTAGATGCACCTTGGACATAAGTACATGGTTTTTTTTACCCTTAACCCATATTAAAAATTCAACCATTACATAAACAAATTCATGTTAGAAAAAGGAATATTCCACATTTTTAAATCATCAAATAAAACATCAATATTTTTAATCATTTACTTAATGTAACATCCCAAATTTAAGAAAATAGGAAAAAGGAAATTTTTAGGATTTTAGAAATTTGACTAAATATTAAAAAGCATTGAAAATAAATTTATGATGTTTTAGACATTTTTAATAATTTTAAGGTTTATTTTCTTTAAGGAATAAAGAGAAATAATTAGAAAATAAAACTTAATTTGGAGAAAAGAAATAATAAGGATGTAGTTGAGGTCTTAGGAAGGTATTTAGAAATTAAAAAGCCTTATAAATAAATTTATGAGGCCAGGTGTATTTTTAATAATTTTTAAAGTTTATTTTCTATGTTAATTAAGGAAAAATAGTTATTAGATAAATTTAAACAAGGGAATATTTAGAATCTTCGGGTATTGATTATTAATTAAAAAGTCTTATAAATAAATTTAGAAATTTAAGCATATCAAGAGAAATTATTTTGGGGACAGATTTAGGTATAATTCTAAATGATAATGGTAAATAAAATTATGATTTGAGAGAGAAATAGAAAATAGGAAATGAAAAAGACAATATCTACCCCTAATTCAAAATATCTTCAGTTGTAATAGGAAGGGCAAGATAGTAAAAATACCTATAGAAAAATATCACTCTCCTCTTTAAATATAAGCATGCCACGTGTTCCTTCTTGATCCTTCTAATTCTTTCTCATTTTAATCCTCCTGAAATACTCTCTCTCTCTCTCCCGATATACACACCTCCCTTCCCTCACTTTCTTCTTCGTTCTCTCTGCTCTCTCTCGTTGTCTTTGGCCAGCACCAAATCCCGGCGAGTTCAGCGATTTCCGATGGCGGCAAGCGGCAACGAAGACACACGAAGCTTGAGTGGTTATGGGTGAGTCTCCCTCCTCCATTTTTCTCTTCTTCTCGGTCCGGTTCTGAGCGAGTGTGGGGGAGGGTGATTCGAATTTTGAGGGATTTTAAAGCTTCCAAATTCATGAAAGTGGAGATTAGGATCCGATTAACCAACCCTAAAAAGGAATTTGAGTAGTGATTTGTTATTGGTTGATTTTCTTCAAAAACCCAAGTCGGATCACTGTTCATCCGTCTTTGTTCTTGGGAATTTTCTGGCGAACAGTGATTTAAGTCTTAATCAAACATGATTAGAAGTAAGCTTAAGTGATTATGAGATTTTACATGTTGAATTTCTGAAGTCTAGGAATTCTGAATAATTGTTCCTCTGCCTCTGCCCTGTCAGCCGAATTCTTGTTCTTCTTCATTTCTATTTGAATTTTCTTTTCTTTCTGGTCATTGATTCTGGTGTATTGGATTAAACTGATTAGTTGCTTGATTTGTTAAATTTTGCTTCCTCCGTTTTTGTTCTATTCTGGCTGAATTCTTGTTCTTGATTTTGTTATGTTGGGATTCTGAAATTCTGCTCTTGTTTTGTGATGATTTATTGTGTATAAATTGATGTTTAACTTGAATTAAAATTGTTGTAATTTTGTTCTGATTTGCTGGTGTTGTTCGGCTGCTCAGTGTCAAAGGAAGATTGTTTGTTTTTGTTCTCTCCTTTCTCGTTCTGTTCAGCATATGACAGTGAAGGGAAAGGGAAGATTTTGTTGATATTGAACCTGAAGTAGAACTCATTATGTGTAATTGAGGCTTTTTGATGATCGTAGAAATTATGTACTTCCTTGTGTCTGCATTCGGTTGAACAGATAGGAAGAAAAAGGAAAATTGTGAGCTTTGATGATGGTTGGTTGCTTCTTGTTTGAGTGTGAAATTGTTGGGAAGTTAAAATGTTGATCAAAGGATTGGTTTATAAGTTGTCAAGTGATTCTATAGTTTATTTAAAGTAGTTTGGGGATTAGAGAAGTGTAGGATTCTTTGAGGAATTACATCATTCTAATTATCAGAGTTTCTAGGAATGTTAAAAACTAGGAAAAGGTCATTTACACGGCGGACAATGGGATTAGAAGACGGTCACAAATTGTGCTTAAAGAATTGTTGAGCTAGTGCCAAAAGGGGGGTAAAGTTAGAAATATAGAAAGTCTAGTATTGTTTTGTTAGATGTACTACGACTTATAAACTAGTTAATTTTGCTGCCTATAGATCAAATTTAATTGAAGGGTGCTTATTTGTAAATGGTTAAGTCAACAATCTGATCTCAATTTATGATTTAAGTTTTCGAAGTATTGATTAAACCTTCAAGCAAAGTATCTCAGGGATGATTCTTAAAGGGAATTAATAAGCTTGAAATTGAAATTGTTAAAATACAAAAGTGTTGTTTCTGTGAATGCAACGTTAGTTTGTCCTGAAGAGATTGAGGATTGTATTTGTATTGGGTCATAGTAAATATATTGGATAAAGGAGTTGTGCTTGTGAAGGGTGTTTTGTATACGGTAGATTCAACATGTGTCTAAGATTCCTAAAAGAATGCTTGATAATGAATTTATGGATTTGGACCAAAGTTTAGATTTGAAAGATTAAATTAGTATTGCCATGAGATTAGGGGCTGATTTATTGGTATTTATTGGTGACATTTTTGTTTGATTATGCTTCATGGTTTTCATTGCTTTTCATGCACTTTCAATGCATTTTTTTTCCCTGCTTTGAACATCTTCAGATGATGTATTTCTGAATCTAGAAAATGATTCTAGAATTAAAGGAATTGGGTTTTAAATGATGAGCTAGAAGTTTAAGTGTTTAAGTATAATTACAATATAGTTTAGAAACATAACGTTAGCTAAGTGCTATAATAAGAACAATAAAGTCAGAAACGGGTAATAACCAAGTTAAAGATTAAGATTTAATCATACGTTAGAAAGGGAACTTAAGGATTAAATTGAAGGTAAAACAAAGGAGGAGAGTTGATTCTTGAAGTAGTGACTTTAGGAAATTATTAGAAATAACAACTAAGGATTTAATATTGATGATTATGCTTTGGTTGAAAATCTTAAAGTTTGGACATATGCTGTTAAATTGGAAGCTATAAATTTCTAAAAATCTAGATTTATTTCTGTGCTTAGTTCCATATCCAATTGCCTTATATTTCGATAATAGGGGATAATGATGATAGTAATAGAATCTAAATTTAGCTACGGTCTGTTTGTTGGACTAAATATAATAAGTTGAAATCTCTGTCTTAGTTTTGTTCTCTTAAACAACATTTTCAGTGACAACAATGAATTAATAGCAATCTATGATTTTGATGATACTAAAGTTATATTGTATAAAAATAAGGAATTAATATATGATAAAAGATGATAATGGTTAATATTAAGTATGGTTAAGTTATTGTGATTTTATATTTAATTTTGGACAAAATAATAAAGAGAATTAGAATAGGTAATTAAAATAAATTATATTAAGTGGCCTTTTAATTTTAAAAAGGGTCAAAATATTTAAAGTAAAACCCATTTATATGAGATATAAAGAAAGGGGGGTAGTATTAAGTATATTAGGACCCCGAGAGAGACGCTGAATAATTATATAAAAGTTTAGGTATTAATTTACTATTTATATTAAATGTTAATAGGTCTGGATAGAGACATAAGTGAAGAGGTCAGTAGAAAGAAAAAGAAGCTGGTACAGGACTAAAGTTTAAAGAAGCCAGGTAGCAGTTTATTTCATTACATTAAAAGAATTGCATGTATTATTTTGTAATATCTGTTTCAAGTTTACATTATGCATGAAGGTGATAAGCCTTGTTAATTCCTGCATAGAGTTTATGGAATATTCCAGGCTTAGGTGGGTCGCTCCCCCTTTGCCAGATCAGTTAGTTATAACTTTAAATGTTATAACGAGAAATCCTGCAGGTGAGGCCTCCACTAGTTAACGAATATATTGTTAATAGTGGCTGGTAGAGCATTGAGCGCAGGAAGTATGTATAATTGTTTTATTTGTTCAGGTTTATGAAATATATACATGTCAATGCTAGCATGATAATATAAGTTAATGAAAGAAACTGCTATTGGGATTTTCCAATCTCACCCCCTTCCCCAAACATTTTTCAGTTTAGCAGGTTGTAAGAAGCTAGCTGGGGAAGAAGAGTAGACGAAGAAATTAGGACATAATTTGGAAAGCAAGAGGCAGTAGATATTTTAATAAGGTTATTTGTATATGTTGTAAAGTTAAATTATTAAAATTAATAGTAGAAAGTATAGAAATTATAATCGTATAAATTTATTTAGAGATTTAAATTTTCTAAATATTATGAATTATGAATAGACTCCCTTAAGAGAGTTAGTGTACTTTTAATTGTTTTATTAACCACTTTATTTTATCAAGAGTTTTAAGTTATTTCAATTTGTCTGAAAAGCCCATTCCAACTTAAATAAAGTTGGTTTAATGTTTTGAAAGAAAAAGTTTTAAATTTATTCGTATTTTTGGGCTTCTGACATTAAAAAGTGGTTATAATTCAATTAAAATGTTATAGTATAGTATGAAAATTCCAGGCGTTACACTTAACATAATCTCCCATGGTCAAAAAACATAAAAATATCCACAAAAATCCCAAAGCATCCATGGTGGATATTAGGTGGTTTTCAACCAACGGTTCACAATCAATCCATAAATAATAAAGTAATACCAGTAGTCCTCAGGCCTATATGCTTAAAATGGACAAGTTTCAACAATTACAAAATCACCCAACAATTACAAAATCAACACTTCAAACAAAGTATGACAAATATAATATTTATGATAGTTATCAAATCTTTAAATATGCAGTTTAAAATAGCGGAAGCAATGCAGTCCTAAGCTTATATGTATGGCAATATACAACCTCTGCATAGGCTAAAAGTGAATCTCACTATAAATCAGTGAGGTCCCAATGCCTCCTTCCATGCGACTCCATTATCTGACTAGTACCTGCCAGGATTGAGCAACGGGGTGGTAGACAATACCTACAGTAACCCCTAACTACTAACCTACAAGTAAGTGTGTGTGCTAGCAATGTGTCAATGTGGGAAACTATACATATATATATATAAATATATTAGCAATTTGAAATATAGGCACATAACTAGATAATCATGCAATAATCTGTACTAAAAAAATTATTTAATAACTCCATGCACAATCATCCATAACGTTCACCCTACAACATGCTAGGTGGACCAGAGTGGAACTCGATGGGGATCTCAACCTGTACCTAGAACCACGAAGAAGTGAATTCGGTGGGGATTTCAACCCATACCCAGCACCACAATGGGGGTAATGCTCGATGGGGACTATCATACCCAGCACACCAAATGGTAGTACTGGATGAGGGTCTAACCCATACCCAATACATAGATAATATAATTAGTCCCTGCGGGCCAATATGGTACCTCATCATGTGTTGGTAAGAGTTTCCAAGGCATCGACGCTAACTATCACAAGATATGCATCGCATGCAACAATTACAATACAATAAAAAATAAGGCACATAGCATTTCCAATTTTCCCCCAAAACTCATGCATAAGCTTTTCAAGATCATATATATAACATTTTCAAAATTTGTGATGCAATACACAGATAAATATGCCAGTTTCACCATAAGAATGCCACATGACCCTTTTATATCAAAATAAACAATTTAATTCATGTTATAAATATATTCCACCCATGTCCAGAAATCCATAACCAATATAATTTCCAAAGCACTCACTAACAATGCAAACACACACACATAGCACTAGTAGAAGCGGTTTCTTTTAACTAGATACCTACCCAAGTAAATTCTTTTAATTCCCATAACATCTCAATTCAATCATATTTACCCAACCAACAGCCTTAATTTAATTTCCATAAATTTACTGAAATCACCAATTAACCTCAAGTTCCATATTTCAAGAATTCCTTTTTTAATCATTAGCCTACTCCAAACTTTATCAATATAAAAAATTCATCAAATCAAATTCCACCAAATCAGCCAGATTAACATCATTATATAATCTTAAACTCCAAAAAAATCATCAATTAACCTTAGACAAGTAACATCACAATATCCCTAATTTTTTTTCCTAAGATCAGAAATTCTGAAAATTCCAAATAAATTGGAAAACCTCAAATAAATTGTAAATTCCTTCAAGGAAATTCTAAATTAGCAGCTAAATCAGGGTATGCAACATGAAGTGGACCATATATGGCTCCACTAGATGTGACCTCTCTAATATTTCTCCTCCTAGGAATGTCATGGTTTCTCTCTCTCTCTCACCATTGCCACCATTGTTGACATTGTGACTAATAAGTGGTGGTGGATTAGCATTGAGAATGTTATTGTTGAGTAGTCGGTGAGCCATTTGGGGGATGTATAAAGGGATCTCTATATGGAGGGCCTCTTCTATATCTGAATGAGAGGAAATGTTAGACTCTCTATAAGAACACTCCTTTAAAACGAGACTAGAAGAACCACCTAGATTGGCTCTCCTAAGCTGAGTAAGTGTTCTCTCAATCTCAAGGTTGATAGGTGCAAGGTTTGACCTCCTCTACCCTCTAGTCATGCATAATGCAACTAAAACAGGTAGCACAAATCCGTCAAGGTTAAGTCACACAAGGAACAAACAACAAGTGGACTATAAGCAGCAACCAAGACTTGGGAATTGCAAAACTCAAGTGAGAATCAATAAAATAAAGTATATGCAAGTGTATATGTGTGGGTCAGGTGTACATATATGAGTATGAAGCAAAAACAGTGTAGAATCAGGCCAAAAACTAGCAAATGTGGTTGCTATCAAGCGGCCTTCACTATGGGAGGCCACGGTGATGGACGTGTTTTGCTACACAGTGGGGCGCACTGTGCAGGCCTGCAATGAGGTATATAGAGCAGACAATAAACATAATGCAATTTTGCAGCAAACTTCAAAGTAAGTTGGAATTGCACAAGGTGAGTGAAAAAATCGAATCTATAACTTCAAGCAAGTGCCAAATGATCAAAACAAGTATGAGGTATGAAATTTGAGTTTGAAAAAGTTAGAAATCCAAATTTAGCTACTAGAATTCCAAAAATACCCTTTGTGCACAAAGTTGAGTTAAGTGGCCAAATTTTGCAAGAGGACTCAAATTGGTATGATATGCACAAGTGTAGCTCAAAAACTAGAAATGTGACTTGGAGAATAGAATTATGCACTCATGACCAAGCAAAATCAAGCATAAAACAAGCAAGTGCAATAAGACTACATAAAAGCAACCAAGCACACAAGTATACCAAGAAGTAAGTAAAATGCAAGAAACAAGTATCTATACTAATTTTTAAGGGTTTTCAAATATTATATGCAAAAATAAAAGCTAAACCTAAATGCACCTAAGCTAAATGCAACCTAATGGTTCATTTTAACCCAAATCAATATTGAAGATTGGCACTCAATTCACCAGGGAGTCAAATTAATGACTCCCCAACAACGATCCCATTTGATTCAACCATCGTCGTGTCGCCTTAGGTCAAATGCAAAGATATTTATAAATTGGAATGCACGGGTATAGCAATAATGGTGCAATCCAAGTCATTCTCAAGGAGCCAATGTTTAATTAAATTACATAGTGAACTAAATGCCTAAATGCAAGAAGAAATTGGTAAAGACATATCGTGTTTGGTTTCCAAAGGTTCAATGCAACTGAAATAGATATTTTCTAGGTTTTTGGTTAAAAGAGTGTAATGAAAGTGGTTTTTATAAAACAATGAAGATGCTCTTAGAACTTAATTTTCAATGGCTATCCTATCTCAATTAAGATATTTGGGAAGTCAAAGGCACTAGTCACTAAAATACCAAGCCCAATTGACCAATGGGTCCAATGCCTAATTAATGAAACCCCATATAATTAGACATTTAGCACCTTAAGTTTTCTCTAAATTTCCTAAAATACCAAACATCACCAACCGGCAAGTCTAACACCAAATTTAATGAACCCATTCAATTAGGTATTATTAAGTACCTTAGAGTGTGATTAGTGTTTAGCAATACATTAGGTTCATTTACAATCCATTTCATCCAAACTACCTACCATAACCATGTATCAAAAGAGAGAAATCAATGGAATTATAAAGAACATATATATATATTGATGAGTTCAAATCCTCATTACAAATCAAAATCACAACAAAATCAAGTCAAAACATATAATTCAAGTCTTAAATGCATAAATGATAAACCTAGACCTAGGAATTCATAAATACAAAGCGAAGGGAAAAGAAACAAGACTCCCCTATGAAGAACATGAGCTCAAGCCATCTCCAATCATTCCCAAGAGCTATGAGGTGTTTAGCTACTCATGGAAGGGAGTCCATCACCTTCAAGCTCCAATAAATGTGTAGACAAGTGGGAGGATGAAGGAATTGGTGGAAAATAGAAGGGAAATGGAAGAAATGAGAGAAGAGAAGAGATGAGTGATCTTGGGTTGCATAATCTGAACCTAATGGGTCCTAAAATCGACCTAAATGTGTTCTGGCTCGGGTAAGAAGAGTGGGTATCGGGTATGACCTGATTTGAGTCTGAAATTCGCGTATGTAAAATTGTTGGTTTCACAGCCTTGCTGTGGGGTCCCACAACCAAGAGAGGCTTTTCTGCAATTTTTAGAAAGTTCTGGATCCTTTTCTGTTATTTTTACAATCTATCCAGAAACTTGTATTTTGACTTTTTTCTTAAATTTTCAGCTTCTTGCCCCAATTCCTCCCCTTTTTAAGATTCCTACAATATAAAATAACCTCAAGAAAGATGAATAGCTCTAAATAATTAATTGAATCAAGAGTAATCACAAAAACATTCTAAAGAGGCCCTTTTTACTACTAAGTGCATGTAGTTACTCTAGAACCTAATTTCTTCACAAGATATTCATTAATGCCCAAATAACATGATAAAATACCTCCAAAATGATATGAAATATGTGAAAATCTTGGGATTTGTCACTTTTCTAAGCACAGATTGGACCGGAAATGGGTGGAGGAAGGTTGTAGGAGGTTAGAAAAGATGAGTGGGGGTATTGGATGGGGGTTTCTGGCAAGTTTCTCGTCGGAAAGTCCCTACTTTAAGGTCCTATTTGGTTGGAGGGGAGGGAATGGAAGGGAAGGGTAAATGACGATCACCTCCCTTTGTTTGGTTTGAAAAATTGGAGGGGAGGGGAGCAAAAATCAGCCATTCCCTCCCCTTCAAACCCCTTATTTTGATCCCCTCCAAATCGGGGGGTTTTGGAGGTGACCAAATTTTCTTGACTAATTTACCCTCATGCTTTTGTATTATTCCCAATATGGTATGTGGGTCTCAACTAGTAATTTTCTTTCCCTCTTCCTCACCCTTGGTGACAGCATCGGCCGGTGAGAATATGAGGCTATAATTGTGTTGAAATTTTGTTGTTGCATGCTCGAATTCAGGGTTCAAGAGGTGAAAGGGAAACAATTTCACCAATCACCATCAAGCTATGACTGGAAATGGCATATCAGAATTGAACAAGGGTGCGAAGAAGTTTGTCATTATTTAAGATTGCACAGAGGGTGTTTGATCTGGAAGATTTGCTTAGAGCTTTGGCAGAGGTTTTGGGTAAAGGAACATTTAGAACTGTATATAAGGCAATTCTGGAGTCTAGTCCAGTGGTGGCTGTGAAGAGGTTGAAGGATGTAACAATTTCTGAAAAGGAATTCAAGTAGAAGATTGAATTGGTTGGAGCAATGGATAATGAGAATTTGGTCTCACGGGAAGCTTATCTACACTTTTGCATGGTGAGCATTTGTTGGAGGAGAAGTACATGCTGTTGACAACCATTTATTCCTACTTGCCGGGTATCTGTAGCACTTTGCCGCTTACTAATATATCATTTTATTAATTAAATTAAAATACATATTAACTATTGATGGAGGAGAAGCATACAAAAATATATTCCTTTTTTTTTTAAAATAATGGAATGAAATTTATTAATTTGACATTTTAAAATAAATTATTATAATGGTTAGATGTGAAAATTAACTATACTAGTTTTTAATGGGACTAAACTCACATCAAATTCTTATTATAAAAGTTATGTGTTCTATTTCTTTCATGTGAATTTATACTTAAAATATAAAATTTCAAAAAAAGATACATGACCATATAAGAGGGAATATAGAATTAGACAAAATGAATATAAAAAATGTTATTTAAACATTTTCCTCTTTTATATACACATTAACATGATGAAACTGAATTTTAATAAAAGTATATAATTTGCAATGAATGTGCAAAGTAATTTATATAACATACAAATAAAAAATATAACTTGATACAAAAGGGAAAAAGAGTAAATTAGTTATTATTATACATTCCTTCCCCTCTCAAACCAAACAAAGGATCATTAAAAACCCATTCCCTTCTTTCCACTCTTAATAAACCAAACAAAGGAACATTAAAACCCTCCTTCCCCTTCCATTCCCTTCCCTTTTTTCCCTTCCATTCCCTCCCTTCAAACCAAATAGGCCCTAAAGCTTCACAGAGGAGTTAATGGGGCAGGGAAGAGAGAGAACGAGAGGAAGGAAGGAGAGAGAGGAGGTTGGGGAAGAGAAAGAGGGCGATGATGCTGCCCCAGTCACCGCCGCCGCTCGCCACTAGCAAGAAGAGGAACGGTGGGAGAGCAAGGAGAGAAAGAGAGAAGGTGACTATAGAGAGATAGAGACGTTGTGGGGGGGCTACTGCGCGAAAATGAGAGGGAAGGAGAGAGAAGAATAAGAAAGGGTAGGGAAAAATACACTATTAGGCCATAAAATCCTCAAATAAGATATTTATTTTGAGATACAAATTTCTTTTCACTTTCAAAAATTTACCTACAATACCCTCTAATTATTTTCTCTCATAATAACCTCTTTTGAATAAAAAATGATTTCCCCATAATATTTTTCCTTAAAAGAAGGGAGAAACTAAACCTGTAAAATTCTCCAGAAATACCTCAAAATTCATCAAATATCCTCATAATCCATTATTGTTCATTAATTAATTTCTAATTATCCCCACTAATCCTCAATTAATTTTTAGGATATTACACATGCAAACATAATCATGTACAACAACAATCACAATGTATATTCAGTGTCCTTCATATCACTGGCGAACTTAACAATATATCACAATTTATTTTTTGTGACCTTCTTGTCACGTATTAGCTCAATAATATCATATCATTACATTTTCAAAAGGATGCATCATTTTCAAAACCTTATCACATAACTCAAATCATTTGCATTCACACACACACATGTAAGGAAATTTGGGAAGCATAAGTGTTACTGAGACATTATCTTATTTGGTTACTTTTCAATTTTTAGGACCTAGTAATGGTGCTAGAAGAGAGGGCAAGGAGTCGGAAGAGACTCAAACTGTGAAGCCTCTTAGTTATTTCTTTTTGGATACGTATATTGCCAAACATTATAGACTATGCATGCTATTTGTGTTTGCTTCAACATTATTTTGTATCCTGTTAAGAAATACTTTATGACACTATCTATTGAGACTAGTCCTCTCCGGCAAACTTTTGTCGGGGGCTTGGTGGCAAACTTATGATGGAACTATGTTTGTGCATGCTGCAATCCTTGGATATTTTGGGATCTTGGTAGGTATGCTGGGCTTTGGCCTTTAGTTGATGGAGCTGGTGACTCTTTTGTTGTTGATTACCTGTTTGGGTGTGGTCTACTTCCCGGAGATTAGTTGTGGATATTGGGGTTGCCATTATCTATTTAAGCTATTTCGAGTGGTTAGTTGTGGATATTAGAATTGTTGTGGTATGTTTAAGTGTGTTTCATGTCTTTTTCTGTCACGGATAAACAGTTTAAAGTCTCGTATTGTTTTCTAATAACTATGATAGATCATTTTCTATCATATTTATGTTTTGTTAATACCCAATCTTTCCTTTAACTACGATAGAATCCTTCAATTTAGCATTTTATTTTCTATCGAAGTTAATACTGAATTATTTAACTAAACTCTTAAATAACTATTATAGTCTCTTCTCTATCATAGTTAGCTTTACAAAGGTAATTGAATACTTTTCTAACTATGATAGCTGTATATTGGTTTGAATGTTTTCCTTTTCTATCATAGTTAACACTTAAATTGGATTTCGAAGGATTAAAGGGGATTAGGTTTGGTTTAAAGATTATTAGTAAGGAAGATTTTACACAAATTATTGGGACCATAATCACAAGCTCCTCTATCAAGCTTCAATGCCAACTTTACATAAAGCATCACATATGCATACCAACATATTAGTCAATTGACTAAACACAACACTTAGGAAATTAATCCCCTCTAGATTTTAAATTGGTCCTCTAGGCAATTAGTTAAGTTTTTCTTAGTTTGTCTATGTTATTTAACCCATTTAAGATAACTAGTTCTCAATAAACCATCATTGGTCTCACATCACACTAAATCCCTAGTTTTCATCACTTAGCCATTTCATCGAAATAGGTCAATCTCCAAAATCAATCCAAATCAAGTTTCTAAACTGATTAAACATTAATTTATACCTCCAATATGATTAATAAATCATTTATTATAGTGTTCAACACTACCTTCTCATAATTTAGTCAAACCTTCTTCAAGAATTCAAAACGCTAGGTCTCCATGTTCATAAACCTCAAATTCAACAATCTAAACTGGTTGAAACCTTCATCTAGCGTTAATTAACCAATGTAAATCACCAAACATGCTAAACTTTCAAATTTCTCAAAATCTCTCAAGAACTCTAATTTTTCCAAAATCTTCCAACCATTAAAATTCACTTTTTAAGCCGAATTCTATAAAATTAATTTGATTAAAATCTTCACCTAAGTCATACAAAGGATCTAGCTAGAGAAGAATTAGGTTAGAAACCACTTACATGAAGATTAGTAGGCTTAATCTTGCTTGGGAAGCTGATAACTCCTAGAAATTCATGTCATTTGAGTATATTTTCCTTGAGTTTTATTAACTCATTGATAAATTTTGGATACTCAAGATAGAAAATGTTCATTGGATTTTCGGTTGCACATTATTGTATATTTATATAGATTTTGATTGTTTTTATAGTTAGTTTCTTATTTTGTTTTATGTAATTTTGTAGAAATAATTTGATGCAATAAACAAGAGATTTTAGCCCATCCACCAAGCTCCCAAGTGAATAAAAATAAGAAGAAACTAGAGCAGCTCAAGGAATAAAGAAAAAAAGGCAAGAAAACAGAGAAGAAAGGACTTCGCCGTGGACTTTGGCGAAGTACATTTCATTCTGCCATTTTGGAACCGTTAGCTCGCCGCGGCGAGCGACAATTGTTTCTGTCATTTTTTGGACTTCGCCGTGGGCTCGCCGCGGCGAGACCCACAGCAAACTGCGTGATTCGCTGCGTTTTGGACAGAACATACGCGTTTTGAAGGAAATAAAAGCTAGGGCTTCGAGCTTATCAGGCATTCTTCGACTTCTGGGCATATTTTGGGAGTGTTTTGCTCTGCTAGGGCTTGGAGCTTGGTGGGGATTTGGCTTGGGCTTGGAGCTTCAGAGAGATTTGGGCTTCCTCTCTTGGTTTATCTCTTCCTTCTTCATTCTCTTCTCTTGTTCTGTTGTAATGTTGTATATATATGCTCCCTTGGAGTTGTAGAACATGAGTAGCTAAATACTTTGATTCTAGGATTATTTTGAACCCTTGTATGTATTGATTCTTGATTCCTCCTCTTAATTTGTGATTAATGATATCTATGTGCTTATTTTACTCCGTTCTTAATGCTTCTAAGTGCTTGATCACCATTTAGATGTTGGGTTCGCTTGATTTATGACTCGAGAGAGCTAGGTTGAGTGTAGAACTTGGGTAAAATAGTGCAAGAACCGGAAGTTTGCATGGATGGATGGTTTTGCTGGTAAGATAGAGATATACTTGCTAGCCTTGCATAGTCACATTAGGGTTGGGGCATTAAAATTGGGTTTTATTAACTTGTAGCAAGAGATTGTGCAACTTAAATAAAACTAAACACTTGTTCTTGACGCGAGAGCGCTTTTATGAGTACCCAATGAACCTTAGATTAGCACATGGTGTCGTTGAGAGCTTCTTTGAGGGGAGGTTAGTTGAGTTTTGAGAAGTACAGGGGGATATATAATCTTAGGACCCACTTTATCCTTAAGGTTGGAGAATCACCTGTTTATACTTTTATTTTCATTTAGCTTAGTTTATTTCCAAACTCTACATTTGTATCACTCAAATTGGGCGAGAGTGTGATAATCATTGTTTGACCGGGTTTTGGACAAATCCTCGTGGGAACGATACTCTACTCACTACTTTATTACTTGGCGCGACCCGTGCACTTGCGGCGCAGGGCGAACAGAAGCTTTAGATCTTGATCTGGTATGTTTCTCTCTCTAGGTTTGTCACTTTCTCTCACTAGAAACTCTACTTTTTCCCAAATTCAAAAAATGAGAGTGACCTTCCATGTTTTAAAATCGCGTGCTCGCCCAATGAGGATGTCTGTTCGCTGCCGGAAGTCACAGAGAATCCCGACACATTTTCATCTCTCTACGTCTCTCTCCGCAGTGAGCAAGGTAGAGAGCCTCTTCTCACCTTGATTTCTTCCTATTTCACTTACCATTCTCTCATGCAATCTAAATAAATCAACAAATACTTATTTACATCCTTCAAACCATTAAATGATGAAGTCCTCAAACATGTGTCTTATCATTCCTAATTACCTCATAAACTCTATAATATCTCAAATTTCTCAATTCAACTTAGCTTAAAAATGTTGGATGTTACTTATAATATATGTTATAATAATTTAATCTCCACAAAAAGTCACATTGATATTAAGTTTAGGACCGAAGGAAGTTCCTTGGTATCTCTAGAGTTAGGCAAAGCAAAGCAACCAATATGAGTAGCTGGGATAGTGCACTACTTAACATTTTTCACAAGCATCTCTTAATGCTTATTGTGATGTGATGATTGGTAAAAACAAATTGGGGAGTTGTAAAATATCCAAAGGATAAATGTGCATATTTAGGAAAAAACTACTGTACAAGGTGTACGAAACATAATAATATTTTATGAGATGTAAATATGGTAATAATGAAATAAAAACGTTGTAAATATGATAAGTCTATTAACTTGCTCTAACCTCCGGCAAATTTTTACAAAGTGGGGCCCACATATATGTTAGACGGACGTTTTAGAAAGTTAACAGACTTGCTATATTTGCAACGTCTTTATTTTATTGTTACCATTTATGCATCTCATAGAAGATTATTATATTTCGTGCACCTCGCATAACATTTTGTTCCTAAATTTGCACATTTACCCTTATGTAAATATATAACTTAAACCAAAATGACTACTTTTCATCTAAAATCAATCTCAGTCAACTCAACTTGTAAGCTATCGAGTCAGTAGCTACCTTTTAGAGTTGGGATAAGTAGAATAGCAACTAAGATTAATAAAGAGAAGTAAAAAATATATTCAAACACGAAAAAAGAAAATTATTAACCAAAGATTATCGCATCAAATAGTCAAATGCAGAAACTCACATAAATCAATGATGTAGCTGATAAAAACAAACAAGGCACATTTGAATCCACGTGAGCACTTCACTTCTTTTTTTAAACTGGGACAATATCTCTATATATATATACTGCATCACAATAAAATGACATACAGCCAGTTATACACTACATAATTCAGGCCCATTTAAGTACAAAGAATAACAAAATGAAGCACACAAAAGTTGGGCCGACTACTGGGCTTACAAGTAAGATAGAAACTTAAAATTAAAAAACTACTTTCTTCGATTGGGCTATGATCCAAATATCAACATGATTAATATCCATATAAATTCATCTGTGCCATCTGTAATGAGAGTGTGTACCAAATATGCTTCTATATATAGACCTCCCTGGTACAATTGCCATACTGAATACATTCTCGAAAGCTTGAACTTGGTAACCCCGTAGAAAGACCTCAACTAGACTTGATGCCTGAAGACATCTGCACCACTGTGGGTGTTGATATCCTCTGTTTTGAGCTAAGTGAAGCTATGAAACAGAGATATCAAAAGTTCACTCATACTCCGCAAACCTGCATATTAAACAGAATGAAAAGATATGTATATATATATATATAAGTTTGTGAGTGGGGAAGTAAACTCCAAAAATCCATCACTGTACTTCCCTAACTGTGATGATTAAGATGACTAAGGATCATGGTGTGTCACGTGAACACTTCACAAGTCATGGGCATCATTTCAGTGGAACTCGTAGAACAAAGAAAGTAGATGCTACTTGCACAAGTAGTATTGGGGTTCATTAATGATGTTGGCCTAGACATGTTTATTTTTAGAACATACTTTTGATTCATCATTCAGTGTGCGTCTGCATAGCTTTTCATGGCTTCGGTCTGACTTATTTTATTCAAAAAGTCATTTTAAGCTACTTTGGTTTTAAATACATGTTTGACATAACTTTTTAGATTATATGAAGCACTTATCCCCCAAAAAGTCATATTAGAGCTAAAGTAATTCTTCCTTTACATTATAATTCTTATTATCCTCATTTCCAAATATATCTATTATATGTATTTTCTCTTTAAACTATCACACTTTAATATGTTTTTCTTGATCTATATGAAATATGTTTTGTGGGGTATAATGTATATTAAATAGAGATAAAATTTAAAAGTTGTACAATTTTAAGGCATATTTAATGAAGTTGAATGATTTTCTTGGATTGTTTAAAAGATAATGAAAATAACTTATAAATAAAATCATAAGTAATTTTTAATTTTTCTAATGGTAGGTGTAACACCCCAAATTTTAAAAATAAAAAATAGGAAATTATTTAAGATTTTAGAAATGTAACTAAAATATTAAAAAGCATTGAAAATGAATTTATGATGTTTTAGGCATTTTTAATAAATTCTAAGGCTTAGTTTCTTTAAGGAACAAAGAGAAATAATTGGAAGATAACACTTAATTTAGAGAAAAGAGACAATAAGGATTTATGTAATGTCTTGGGATAGCATTTAGAAATTAAAAAGCCTTATAAATAAATTTATGAGGCCAGGTGTATTTTTAATAATTTTTAAAATTTATTTTATTTATTAATTGAGGAAAAATAGTTAGAAGATTAATTTAAATTAGGGAATATTTAGAACCTTGGGGTATTACTTGACATTTAAAAAGTCTTATAAATAAATTTGGAAATTAAAGCATATCTAGAAAAAAAATTTTGGGAGCAAATTCAGACTTATTGGAAACTAGTAAGGGTAAATAAAATTACCATTGAAGGGCAAAATAGTAAAAGGGAAATGAGAATTACAATATCTATCCCTAGTTAAAAATATCTCCAGTTATAAAAGGAGGGGCAAAATGGTAAAGTAGCTAATTAAAATATCCCCTTCCTTCCTTTATCATTGAACTCCCACGTGTTCCCTCTCATCTCTCATTCCCGTTTCCCTCTTAGTCTCACTCTCTTTCTCTCTCTCTATTCTCTCGGCCTCCCCTGCTCTCCCTCGTGTTCCTTGTTCCATCCCCAAACTCCGGCGAGTTCAGCAATTCTCAACGGCGGCAAGCGACGACAAAGACACACAAAGCTTGGGTGGTTATGGGTGAGTCTCTTCCCTTCGTTTTTCTTCTTTCCGTCTGATTTGAGTGAGGTTGGGGGGATTGATTTGTATTTCTGGGAAGTTTTTGAAGCTTCTAACTTCATTAAAAGGGTGCTTAGGCTTCGATTTTGATGATTTTGGGAGTAATTTCGAGTGGGGAATTGGGTTGAGCTCAATTTCTTTAAGAGCCTCAAATCTGTTACTATTCATCCGAGATGGTTCTTGATGATTTCTGGGGAAAATTCAAGTGAAAACTTAAATTATCTGTGATTAGGAGTAAGTTTGAGGTTATAGAGGGTTTTGCATGTTAATTTCTGAAGTTTGGGGAATTTTTGGATTTTCTTTTCTTCCCCTGTTCCATTCGATTCTATTTCCCTGTTCTCTGTTCCGTGTTCTTCTTTGTTGTGCCGATTTCTTCGTGTGTGATGATGGTAATTGGTGAATTTGATTAAGTGTAAAATTATCGTTTTTCTTCTTGTTTCTCTGTTTTCTGTTTCTGCCAGGGAGTATTATGGATATTTTGTCTTGCTTTAGCATGTGGATTGAAGTTATCTGCTTATGGTTGGTTGATATTAGGTTGTCTAATGTTCAATTCTCTCCTTCTTGATGTTTTGGTTGCTGATTCAATAATAGAAGGAGGAAGATTGTGATGTTTAATTTAGTGGGATTGAGATTTAATTGGAATAGGAAGTTGTTGTGAATTTCTCTTCCTTTTGGTTAATTTTGGGCGACTATTGGCAGGGAGAAGATGAGGGAAATCAGTTGTTATTAAGGTTTAATTGGGATTTTATTCTATTTGATGTTAAGTTGAAATGGAGTGATTCGGGAGATGTGTGTGTGTGTGTGTGTGTGTGTGTGTGTGTGTGACTCTGGCTGTAAAGGAATGTAAGGGTTGTTAAGAAATAGGATTGGTTTTATATTTTGTTTTGGGATTGAATCTTTAAATCTATAGGTTGATTAAAGCTTCATGTTGAGGTTACTGTAAAAAGAGGATTATGGGAGTTGAGGGAATTAGTGATCTGTTTAAATATAAAATGAGATGAAATAGGAGAATTAATTGGTTCAGTTGTGCCATTATGATGGTAAATCTGAAGTTGGGAAATATTCAAAGTATATATAATGATTTTGAATTGGTGTAAGTTCTGAATTTGCTTTGAATGATGTTACTACATAATTGAACTTGGGTTCTATTGGTTAGAGTGAAAGGAAATTGATGATTGTTGGTTGAGGTTTGGCAATGAAGAGAAGGTAGTGGGGTTCATGTGTTGTGTGGATTGTGGTTGGAAGAAATTTTAATAGTGAGTTGATTTTATGTATCTGTTTGAAGGTTGTTTCGGTGTGATAAAAGGATATGAAATTCTGGAAATTTGAGTACAGTGATTGGGTTCTAAGTTTTACTGAGACTTGAATGGTTTGTGTTTACGTTTAGTTATGTTAAAGATTTTAAGTGAATGGTAAAATAGGAGAATGGATTTAAATGTGTATATATGTGGCTGTGAAACTTTAAATGGGTTACAGGAGACATTTGTTAAAGTAATGGAGTTGATCTTTGGGAAACAGTGAAGTATAGGGATTAGTTTAATGATTAAATGTGAATTGATGAGTGTTTAAGGTATTAAGGAATTAGGGGGGAAGTTGTGAATGGTGGAGCAATTTTGTTAATTTAATTTGATATGTTTTACTAATGAGTTTATTAGATCATACTTTCAAAGGATGATTTAGAGTGTGTTAAGAGGTTGTTCAAGGAAGACTTCTGTTTGGAATGAGATTAGAAACTGAATTGTATTACTTTTATTGTGTTTAGATGTTAAGGGGTTATGCACGAAGAAAAGTTAGATGATAGCTCATTATAGGTTTACAGTTTAGATTATTAGCAAAAGGTTACGAAAGGATTTTAATTGATTGGCGAAGTACTTTGTGGTGTTTGCTATATGTGATGTTATAAATAGAAATTTAGGATGTTATAAAGATATGAATTTAATTAAGGTAAAGAGTAAAGGTGGTTCTTGCCCAAGGACTTTTGATTATCATTGAATTGGGAAAAAGGGAATGTTCTTAAACGGTCAACCACTGAAGTTATTAAGGTTTGAATTCTGACTGTTATTACCAATTGGAAATCCAAAGTATTAACCAATAACTCAAGGGTATTAAGTCTTGTAATAGGATTATGTTTAGAACGTTTGAATTTAGTATTAATCGTTTAATATATGTGGGAAGATCAAGGAGCAAGTGAGAGATTTGGTTTTGAAGTTGTAATTTAATCAGCTTGATTAGGCGTGATATCATTTTTGGAATTGGAATTGGAGTGGTGATTTTAGGAGACTATTAGAGATAACAACTAAGGATTTAGTATTAATGGTTATGCTTTGGTTGAGGATCTTAAAGTTTAGACATAGGCTGTTAAATTGGAAGTTATAAATTTCTAAAAGTCTAGATTTATTTCTTGGCTTGGTTCCATATCCGATTGCCTTATATTTTGATAATAGGAAGTAATGATAGGAATAGAATTTAAATCTAGCTACGGTCTGTTTGTTGGACTAAATGTAATAAGTTGAAATCTCTGTTTTAGTTCTGTTCTCTTAAACAACATTTTCAGTGACAACAGTGAATCAATTGTAAGCTGTAATTCTAATAAGATTAAAGTTGTATTGTACTGTACACGAATAAGGAAATAGTATATGGTAGAAGATGGTAATGTTTAATAGATTAATTATGATTAAGTCATTGGGCTTTGTATATTTAATTTTGGAAAAGATGATAATAAGAATAAGAATTATTAATTGAAATAAATTATTTATAATTGACTTTTTAATTTTAAAAAGGGGTTAAAATAATTATAGTAAACTGTAATCTTTCACTAATACAAAAATTGAGGTAGTATTAATTACATCAGGACCGTGAGAGACGTCAAATTATTAAGAATAAGAATAGATATTAATATATCATTTTATATTATAAATACTTATAGGAAGAAATAGTAGAGTTGAATCTCCAGAAGACGGCGAAGGGAAGGAATCAAGATAAAAGTAATTCCAGAAGTCAGGTAGCAGTTTATCCCATTACACTAAATTGCATGTATAATTTTGTAATACCTGTTGCATATAGTGGTATGTCTTTTATTCCTCAGTTAGAGTACTCCAGGCTTAGGTGGTTCGCTACCCCTTTGCCAAACCAGTTAGTTATAGCTTTAAATGTTATAACAAGAAGTCCTGCAGGTAGAACCTCCACTAGTTAACGAAGATATCGTTATCAGTGGTTGGTAGGTGCTTATGTCACCCAGATTAATAGGATAAATACTATCATTAATTTGCAAAGGTTTATAAAATGTATACATGTCAATGCATGCATAAAAGTTACAGTTAATGACATAAACTGAGTTGAACTGCTGTTTTCAGAGAAGCTGGAAGATAGTAAGATGGTTGAGATAAAACAGGAGTACTGGAAGAAGATTAGATGGAGGAATTAAAATTAAAATTTGAAAAGTAAGGTTATCTGTATATGATGTAAATTTAAATTGTTAAATTAATAATAGAAAGCATAGAAAATAGAATTGTATAAATTTATAAAGGGATTTAAATTTCCTAAGTATTATGAAATTAAAATAGATACCTTAAGAGGGTTACTGTACTTTTAATTGTTTTATTAACCTTTTTAAGTATTATAAAGAATTTTAAGTTGTTCCCATGTGTCTAAAAAGCCCATTCCAACTAACAGAAAGTTGGTTTAATGCTTTAAAAGAAAAAGTTTTAAATTTTCCGTATTTTTGGGCTTTTGACGTTGAAAAGTGGTTATAATTCAATTAAAATTGCTATAATATAATAGAAAATTTTAGGTGTTACATTTTGGTATCAGAGCCAGGCTCGGGTTGGTGTGCCAGCGAGGGCGCTGGCCCCCAAGGGGGGTGGATTATAATGTCTTACATCGGTTGGATTTGAGATGTTCCAAGCCTATATAAAGTGTTGGACTCTCCTACCCTTTAGGATGCGTTTTCACGGGTGAGTGTGGGAGGCTTTTGCCATTATCCCTACCGTGAGGAACAAAACCGTGAGGGGCATAGCTATGTCGCCAAAGTGGACAATATCCTGATCGAGGCTTGGGCTGTTACAGTAGGACCTCTTTAGGGAGGTGTGTTTGTTCCTAAATTTAAGACCTCTTTCTATTCCCCCCCCCAATTTTCCCCTGAATTATCTCTATTATTGCTCTTCAATAATAAACAAGCAAAAAGAGGGAGGGTGGGAATAAAATTTCTAGTTATGGTGTTTTGGTAAGATCATGTGATTTTAACTAACTTAATCAATATCCTTAATTTAATCAAATTAATTAAATAGATCTTATATTAAGGAACGGAGGGAGTAGTACAACAGATTTGGAGGCAAAACAACGCATGCAAGGTGCTTACCTTTCCAATTGAAACATATGTGACTTTTGAAGATGGTACCAAGTTTTTCATTACCTGGAGAAAAGATGTTACATAGACCACACCTATCACCCGAAAAAATGGAAAGAACAAATTAAGCATGCATCTAACTTGGCTGTATAACAATTGATCTAACTTTTACTTAATGCATAGTTACACTTCAACAAACAACCAAAAAAATACAAGAAGGGATATTTGAAACCGATCCAAATGTGTAGTTTCAGTGTCAGTGATGTTGCGGCTGCCGTCATTGAAGTTGCAATGTTTTGTTGTCGTAAATGATGTTGCGATCATTGTTAGTGGCATTGTAGTTTCTATCGTTGTCAGTGATATTACGCTTTTTATTGTCATTGGTGACGTTACGGTTGATGTCGCATGGTGACAGTACAGTTTTTGTTGTTCTCTATAAAGTCACGGCTGCCATTAGTGACATGGTTTTCGTCCCCATCATTGTTGTTTTTCTCGTTGTCGATGCTATTGTGATTGTCACCGGTGCTATTGCGATTTCCATTGTTGTCGGTGATATTGTGGCCATGTCAGTGTGACATGGATGGCAATTGGTGGAGGATTCAAGTTTTCAATGGGAGAAATAAAGTCTCATATTTGAAAAAAAACTAAAAACACCTCAAAATTGTTTTTATTTTCTTGTTTTTAAAGGGTCAAGGTCCATTTTTCTCCGATAGTAATAGCAAAAAGGCATTGAGTATTCGGAACTACCGTGAGGGGCATTTTTGCTTCGAAAGTGTACAAATTGTAGTAAATTTGCCTCCATCATTTAAAACATTAACTTTGACCATTAAACCCTCTTTTTTGACCCACCGATGCTGACGTACTCAGTCACCGTATAAATGTTACCATTTTAAGGTCCATTTCCCCTGAAAGTAACCCTGAAGAAAATGTTTTTGCCTCATCAAACACCTCTTATTAATTCATCTTTAAAAAAGAAACCATGTAATCACGCCTAACACAAAATACCTGTTCGCATTGTTCTGCCACTCTCCATATTGATATTGACACGCATAGGGTAATCTGATGACTATGCGGGTGACACATAACAGAACCACTATACATAGTACACATCCCTTAACCCATATGTAGCCACACAAGGCAGAAGTACTATATTATCATGGCAAAAAACAAACATGACAATACCTCTTACTATTGAACCCCTCTTCTTCTTTATAGTCTTCTGCTCCTCATATTCTCTAATCTTAATCATCCATCAAATTTGATGGTTATAAAAAACTATAAAACATTGAACCACACATATCACCTACTCTTTCTCACACCTACTTTCTTATCAACATTATCTTTTTGATCATTTCCTATTTTTCTCTTTTTGTTTTTTAATCCAACAGATTTGATGGATGGTTAGGATTGGGAAAGAGGAGGAGAAAATGACAATGAAGAAAAAGAGGGGTTGCGCTTCAATGACAATATTCTTTAGTATCAAAATACGTATCGAGTTTTAAGTAAGTGTTGCTTTCTTTTTTATTGTTTTATCATTCACCAAATGAGAAATTTTAAATAAGGGTAATTTAGTAAAACTTTATATAATATTTTGTTGAAACTAATATTATTGTTTATCACTCATATAGGGACGCATGTTATATTCCATTCTGTTGAGGAAGCTCGTTCAATACACATCACAGACATGGGGGCATTTCAAATGCGCAGTTATACTTCGCTGTCACGAATAATTAAGAACAAGTGAGCATTCAACAAACACGAACGTGGAAATAAAGTTGCATGTTGCCCAAGTTGCTTCGCATTCAGGCCAGAATATTCGCCCCACGAAGCCCACCTATGCTCCTCAGAAGTTGAGGTCGAGCCTCCTCTATTTCTTTATACTCACTCCGGTCTTAAATATATAATATCAAATGGAATTTTTTTAGGAGATCAAAGAAGTCAAATAGACTTACTTACAAAATAGGTCACATGTAATTAGATTAAACATTAATTTATACGTAAGATAAATTAGTTTTGAAAAATGATAAATAAGAATACTTTAAAGTGATTTATTTAGCATATGTAATGTCTCCAAAAAAGTCAAACTTGATCTTATATTTAGGATCTGAATGCCACTTAATACCTTTCTCTCCCCCACCCACCCCCAAAAAAATTTGACATGAATAATTTAAATGCCAACCAATACATTGATAGTTGAAGGTTTGATATAATTACATTTTCGTTCTTTCTTTTTCTCATAGGGATTGTATTTCATAGCTGCCAAAAGAATGTACTTTACATGCTAAAAATAATCAACAAATAGAAAGATCATTAATGGCCATATTTTAGATCGAAATTCTCCTAATAACTTGACTACATCTTAAATTTCAGGAATGGCAAGGCAAATGATTGAAGTGTTTTGTTTTGATTTAAAAATGGACGAAGGCATGGGGGGTGTGGCCCTGAAGCAAGCAGGATATAATAGCAAAGGATCATTTTGTGTGAAAGGATGCATCTATCTCTGTCTTTAGGAATGAGGATTAAAATTTTGTCGTTTATATACCTGGAACATGTACACTATTGTGGATGTTGGGGGAGACGGGTCGGGTATTTAATACTGGTATTTTGTGAGAGATGAGTCGCTGGAATAATGTTGTTGGTGAGTTTTGGTCTTGTCAAGTCAATCTTTCAAGCATTCATTAGGCAATACAGAGTCCTATAGTATATCGGCAAAGCAGGGGTGGGTGACTGAATGACATTTAAACCCCCTCCCCCTCCAGATATTTGTTGCAAGATATCTTTTGATCAATTCATATTTTTTTTAAAAAAAAATTCGGCAATCATTTATAACCCACATATATAGATAATTAATGATATTCAAAAAAGGGTAAAGGTGTATTTTGACCAACGAACTATTGAGGCAAGAGCGCTAGGCACGAATAAGTTTTAAATGGATCTTATATGCTAATAACATTTTGAAAGCGCGTGCAAGTTAGCCAACTCCGTACCCGCCAATAAATGTCCGTTACATTATGTTCTTGTGGAAAGTAAATAATTGGTAAAGGTGTATTTTGGCAAACAAAGTATTGAGATGGGAGAGTTGGGCACACATAAAGACTGAATGACATTTAAACCCCCTCCCCCTCCAGATATTTGTTGCAAGATATCTTTTGATCAATTCATATTTTTTTTTAAAAAAAAATTCTACAATCATTTATAACCCACATATATAGATAATTACTAATATTAAAAAAAAGGTAAAGGTGTATTTGACCAACAAACTATTGAGGTAAAGCTCTAGGCATGAATAAGTTTTAAAGGGATCTTATATACCAATAACATTTTGAAAGCGCGTGCAAGTTAGCCAACTTCGTACCCGCCAATAAACGTTCGTTACATTGTGTTCCTGTGGAAAGTAAATAATTGGTAAAGGTGTATTTGGCAAACAAAGTATTGAGATGGGAGTGCTGGGCACACTTAAATTTTGAAGGGATCTTGTATACTAAGAAGGAAAACAGAGAACGTGAAGGAAAATTGGGCATGATGCCAGAATCAATCAAAATTCGCTCGCTCAGATTATGTGGAGATCTAAGGCAAAGTGGTTGATCTATTCCTCCAAACTTGTCAAAGCTCTCTACCACATTCTCCACCAAGGTTCTTCTAGAGATAACATGCATTCTAGGTGATAAAGTTATGGCATCACTCCTTTACGCTGCTACCATCACTTAATGATTATAATTTAGCTTGTGGATATAAAAATACCTTACTAAGAATGGATGGAAAATAATTAATATAAGAAACCAAATAAAATAAAGCTGGAACAGACTAAAATTTAAGATAGGATGGGAGTCAAAATTTATGATATGATTTATATTTGGATTATCTTTTGAATAATGTGACGAAAATGATGCCATCACTCTATTTCTATCTTCTCCATTGTTCTTTTTCTCATTTCTCTTCACAGTAGCCATTTACAGTATTACACAAAATCTGAATTAGCTTAGAGGCAATTGTAACTTTTGGCTCAGAAGTTTTGTCATCAAAGCATACCAAAAAGCAGCTTTCAATCTCGCAATAGATATATGACATGCCTTGGCAACAAGTGTGACTCCACTATTCTGCATTGTGCTTTTTTCATCCTGCCTTTTGTATAGAATCTGTAACCGTTGATTGCATAGGCGGTTAAGAAAATGCGTGCAAACCCGGTCCTTTCGACAGCCAAAACAATCTTTCAGAAACTAATCTAGCATTAAGCTCAACCTGCTGACAAATGCGTGCATTGAACCATCTAATGAAATGTTTATTGTGCTCTCTTGTAATCAAACTCTCATTTCTATCACCGTGTATATCCCGAAGGAGTTTTTTGTGTTCTTCAATGAATGGTTCAACCTCAGGAGTATTGTGAAGAATATACAAGTGAGCCAGCTCCTTTTCAGCATTCGAAATGCGTATTAAGTTGAACCCACTTATTCCTTTCCCCGTTAATCGCCCATCATGATGAGACTTCGACAATCCAACAGGTTCAACATTTGATAAGTAATCGGCACACAAATCACTCGCTTCTTCAACATGTATCGTTTAGCAATATACCCCTCTGGTCAATATCTATTTTTAACACACCTCTTTAAAACTTTCATGAGCCGCTCAATTGGGTACATCCATCTCAAATAGACTGGGCCACACAGTTGAACCTCTTTGACCAAGTGTATAGTAAGATGAACCATAATGTCAAAGAATGATGGGGGGAAATACATTTCAAGTTCGTACCGGATACGAACGATCTGCCTCTGCAAATCCTGCAACCTTATAGTATCAACCACTTTACTACAGATGGGCCTAAAGAACATACACAGTCTAGTGATCGTGCTCCGTAGTTCTTGGGTAAAATGCTGCGTATGCCGACCGGTAAGAAATTTTACATCAGGATGTGACAATCATGAGACTTCAGGTTCTTCAACTTCAACTCTTTCATGGATACAAGGTTCTTTACATTTGAGGAGTAGTCTTCTAGAACTTTGATTCCATTCATAAACTCACATAATGATCTTTTCTCTTTCCTTGAAAGGGTGTAAGCTGCTGGAGGTAAATAAGTGCGGTATCCTCTCTCGACAGGTGCCAACCCTTGTCTTATTCCCAACTTGAGCATATCTAACCTTGAATTGACACCTTCCTTACCTTTTCCTTGCATATTTAGCAACGTGCCAATTAGGTTATCACAAATGTTTTTTGCAATATACATCACATCAAGAAAGTGCCTAACATATAACGACTTCCAATACGGGAGTTCGAAGAATATGGACCTCTTCTTCCAACCACTTGTCAACACATTTTTAGCAAAAAGCTTGCCAAAATCATTCTCTAATACTTTCACCTTTTCAAAAACGTTATCCTCGGTCAATATCCTCGGTGGCCTACCTTCTCCTGAGCTCTCGTTAAATGCCTTCTTTCACCTCCACCAACGATGTTTTAACGGCAAGAACCTCTGATGTCCCATGTAAACATTTTTCCTGCAATGATCCAGTCGCATCGAATGCGTATCATCTTCACATATAGGGCACGTACCATATCCTTTTATGTTGTATCCAGACAAATTACCATATGTTAGGAAATCATTTATTGTGCCAAACAACATGGCTCTCAATTTGAAACTTTCTTCCTTACAGCCATCAAAAACCATCTCACCTGTATCGCGCCTTCAGGTTATACAATTTGAGCACTACACTCAATCGTGTGTATTTGCTGCATCCCATATACAATGGCGTCTCTGCATCGCTCTTCAGTGTCTCAAACATTTCAGGATTCTCCTCACCCACTACGTTCAACATTTCTTCAAGATCATCACTCTCATCGCACATGTCTGTGTCAAGCACATTTGAAGCGCTACTAACATCAGGTACTCGGTCTTCGCATTCATCTTCATAGATCTCACCATGCTTTGTCTATCGTGTATAAGACAGATCGATTCTATGAAAAATTAAATGACCCAACAAGTCTCTGACGAAGACACTTTCCATACAAACACGACATACAAGGGCACACAATTTTGTTAGCATCATCTACATGCTCAGCAGCAAATTTAATGAACTCCTTTGCTCCATCTATATATTCCCTTGAACGTCGATCACAAGACATCCATTTCTGATCCAACATTGTAACCTACTTAAGGAAAGTGGCGGTAAGATGTACATGACTTACTTATTAGGTAGCCACCTTACGATGTTACCTTATTGTTTTAACAAAAATTTGGCAGCTTAACGGCTAAAAAATGAGCGTTCACAGGCTCAAGGCCCTATCTTTTTAACATAGAAATGGATAGGCAACTATATAAACAGCATCAACTCAATATATTTCAACAGCCCACCATAATAATATTCACAGAGCATACATAAAGCATTAATTTGAACAAAAACAGTAATTTGCAAACCAGACAGTTTTATCACAAAACAAAGAAACTGATCTCTTCTGAGTTAAAGATTAAAAAACTTACTAGGTAACGCAAATGGCACACACTGATCAGCAACAAGCTAGCAGCTACCACTTAAACAAACACCATTACAACAAATTTAGACAAGGAAATCAGCATTAATTGACATAAAAAAAATAAAAATCCTACAAGCAGTACACTCAAATAATTAGAGAAACACAAGTGTTTAACATATTCAAATGAACACATTATGCACAAAAATCAAATGGACTTGTTCATAGATCAAAGCATGATTTAAGAAACAATAAGTTCATATCTCCAAACATGATGTAGAAAACAATAAGCTCTTTATTACCTCCAATATAACCCTTTTCTTCATAACATTAATGTTAAATTTAAACCTAAACTAAGATAATGTAAGAACTAATCTACAAAATCAAACAGTAGGAACAAACTGAATCAAGCTAAATACCTCTTGAGAGTGTCCAATGACATAATTTTAGTATCAATTTTAATTAAAGTTTAATAATTTTCAAGTATCTACTAGTAACTACAGTATAAGAGCATAGTATCTTAAACATCGATTCAGCCAAGAAAAATGGGCAGTAAGTTTAGTAACAGAGATATGTGCAGAAACAAATCAAATAATTCTGAAGCTTCGGCTAAACATTGTATCTAAAAAATAGTTCAATAAATGCCTGATGTTGATACACAGAGTGTTGCAATCAACAAAGTAAGATTCCCAACAGACGAGTCAGCAAACATGAAATCTCAAAGGGGATTACCTTACTTTACTCTCTTTCTGAATCTTACTTATCTCCTCTTCATGTTGTGCGCCCTGTGAAATGCAAAATTATGAAGGTCAATACAAACTAAATTCCTCCATACAATTAGTTTAATAATTTGAACGAACATAGCAAAAGCTTCCAAGTTTCTAAGCCGCTGTCATGAGCCCATAATTTATAAATTGAAAACAAAAATCAGACCATCCAGAGAGACAAGAAAACTTACACTTTTGGGGCATTTTTCTTGGACTTACCAAAAAAATCAGACTTGAGAGTTTTAGAAGGAACAATGGTGGATCTAAGCATAAATGAAGCAACAACACGGAAGCTAAGAACAAGCTTGGAATGACAGCGCACAATGTGGTGTGGAACGACGGCCTTGGAGGGGGAAAAGGGCGAGCTTCACGCCGGCTTGGAACGACGGCCTTGGAGGGGGCAAATGGTGAGCTTCGTGTTGGCCTGGAACTACGGCCTTGGAGGAGGAAAATGGTGAGCTTCGCGCCAGCCTGGAACGACGGCCTTGGAGGGGAAAATAGCAAGCGTCGCGTCAGCCTTGGGGAACGACATCGAACTTAGGGCTTTTGGACGAACGGAATGGCAGAGGGAAATAAGGGGAAAATGAGGGAGAGATGGGAAATGCTGGGCCTGGAGACAGATTCAAATGAAGGGGGTGGTGGACTCGAAGGAAGCTGAGGGAAAGAGGGAGCTGAGCGAAATAGGGCTAAATGGAAGGAAAAATAATTATATTCGCGCCAGCCTATCCCGGTGCTTACTACTTTTAAGTGCCGGGATAGGCCACAAAGTTCAAAAAATTGGGAAAAAAATTAAAAAAATTAGGCCTATCCCGGCGCTTACTAGTTAGTAAGCGTAAGGATAAGCATCCCAGATATAAGAAAATAATATTTAAAAAAATTTGGAAATAAATTAAAAAAATTAGGCCTATCCCGGTGCTTACTATTTATCAAGCACCGGGATAGGCACCACGTATTTAAAAAAATCATATTTAAAATGTTGGAATAAAATTAAAAAAAATTAGGCCTATCAATAAGCGCTGGGATAGGCATCCCAGATATAATAAAATAATATTTAAAAAAATCATATTAAAATGTTGGACAAAATTTTTTTAAAAAATTTATATGCCTATCCCAGCCCTTACTAAAGGATAGACAACCCCCTTTTAAAAAAAATATAATAAAAAAATTTGGATCCCTTTCCCGGCGCTTATTGTTGTTAAGCGCTGGGATAATAGGCTATCCCGGCGCTTACTAAAGTAAAGCGCTGTGATTGGTGCGCCGCAATAACTCATTTCTGTAGTAGTGTGGGGTTAGCTATATTGAAAAGAAAAAAGAAAAAAATGGGGAAATTAATTAAAAAATGGGCTTAATATGGGCCAATGCTCCGTAACCCGAACAATATGCTTCGGTCTTTTTTGGGCCCGGCCTGTTTTTCCACGGGCTGGCCTGTATTACCAACTTTACAACATCATCATCCCAAATACCCAAAAAATTAAATAATTTCTTAAAAAATACGTACTTTTAGAAAAATCAAGTATAGACTTTCTAAATCAGATTTACCTTTAAAACTTAAACTATGTGATTTTCTACTTGTAGAAGGCACTCCTTCTTAGCCATAACACAAGAGGTAACATGAGAATTTATTTGGTCTACATTGTAAGAATTAACATGTGAAAGTCATTATAGTAAATGTTTGATTTATATTTTTACTCTTACATATTAAATGTAAAAAGGAAAGGTGCAAAAATGGCCACGTAGTTTGGTCCTAAATATAGTACTATTTAAATTTAATTAATTGAAAGATGTTAGTAAGTTAGTTAGTATGTTGTGTTTTTTTTAAAACACTTTAATAATCTTCCCTTATTCTCTCCCACATCTCTAACTTGATTATTGTTAGAAGAGCATTAATAGGAAAAAATTTAGAAATTGAAAAAAATTAAAATTAGGTCCTATATTTAGCACCAAGATCAACTCTTCAAATAAGTCTTATATTTAGGACTAGAAGAAGGGGTGTCCAACCGGTCCCGGCCTTCTGGGACCGGGAATTTCTCGTCCCAGAAATTCCGGGAAAAAAATCCCAGGATCGGGACCAAGAAATGACTAGGACCGGGACCGAGAAACGGGAAAGGCCCCGGGAATCCCGGTCCCGGTCCTGACCACATATAATATATATATAATTGAGCCAATTAGCCCAATGTTAAGTGGCCCATAAACCTCCCCCCAATTTCTCCAAAGGCCCAAACCAAACCCTTCATTCACGGCCCAGACACCTCAGCCCTCATTCACACCCACTGGTTCACTCTTCTACCCCACGCTAGTCTCAAACTCGAAGAACAAGCCAGACTGAAACCCTAGATTCCATCGGCTTCTTCAGTTCGAGCGGCACTGCCTCACTCTTCTTCTCTTCTTCCCATCGTCTTCTTCAGTTCTTCCCTTCTCTGTCGTCTCTCAGCATTTTGATCGACGATCGACACCGTCTCACTCTTCTTCAGGTATGATACAAGCAAAATGAAATCTAATCCCTATCTTTGTTTGCTCACCGGAGATTGCTACTCATTTGATTAAGCAATCAACACATCATGTTCGGAAGTAAGACGTTCGATTGAGGTTAGTGTGTGTGTTGGATGATTCCATTTTTCAACACAAAACCATTGCAACTCTTGTTCCCTTTTTCGATTCTGAGTATGCTTGAGAAAACAGGTGGTCTTGCTTGAATTTTTGACGAAATAACAAAGCTGTAATCTCAAAACACGAAGGTTTTAGCTCTCCGGTATGTTCCTTTTTTCATTCTCCATTCCTGACTTTGGGTTGAATGCTATGAAATCGGTTCCTTACTCCGTAAAGTGCATGCGGTTTTCTCTGGTTGTAATTCGTGAATTCCGTGTTCCTTGTGATGAGAGTTTATCTGCTTTGCTTCATTTGTAGTTTTAATCTGATGGCTGATTATAAGATCTGGGTATTGCTTGATTTTGATTTCACTGCTTGGGTTTTGAAACTTGTGGATACTAAGTGGGGTTTTTGGGGGCGTTTGGTGATGAGTATTGGGGGCGTTTGGTGATGAGTATTGACACTTTTTTTGATGGATTTTGGAGGCGGTTTTTAGTATTTTGTGTTATTTGCTGGTTTGTTGATTTAGAATTTTGGGCTTTGGGTGTGGTTATAGGAGAAGATGGCTGAGGCAAAATCGGAGGAGTGTTGCCTGGAGAATAAACAAACTATTGCTGCTTCTAGCTCCTTTATATCTAAAAGCAGTGGCAGTGCTCTACCCAAGTCCCCTGAGATATGTAGTCTAACATCTACATCATCATCTCATCGGTGACACCCATTTAATTTTGATACTTCTTTCATTGCTTCACGAACCTTGAAAGGGGTAGATCCTATTCCCATTTGACTGTAACTATGAGTGTGTGAGCTTAATCTCTGATCTCCCCTGCTTTTCCTTATTATCGATTGCTCTTTTCTGTTTTCCCTTGCATTTCCTTCTTGTCCTTGTGATCTGTTCTGCAAAGAATAATACTTTAAAGTTCAAAAATATGTTTCAGAAGAAGCTTAAAGATGCTGTTAACATATACAACTTAAAGATGCCCAAATTTGGCTATCCCCATCCACATCAACTGTCATAGATTTTCATATTGATGACTATAATGAAGTTGAGGAAGTATTGCATGGTAGTATCATTATTTAATTTTCTTGTTTGGTCTAATTTATTAAATTCTTAATGATATTTGCCTGTTTGTATTAAGAATCAACATAATTTATTTTCCCTAATTCACTTGCAATTTGTATGCAGATAAGGAAGCAATTTCAGCTGCTTCTAGTAAACCAGAAGCACCAAAGCAAGCATGAATTTTCTTTAAATGTCTTGGTTGTTGGCGTGCTGTAATGCAATGGACTGAACACATTAATTGCTTTCTTGTTTATGTAATTCTGGCGTGTTGTACTGATTAAAAAAAAGGCATGTTGTACTGTTTTGTTTTATGGATCAGACTCAGATGTGTGATTTATGGCGTGGTATTTAGCTCATTCAGACGTGGTGTTTGTTCAGACATGGATTGAATACGTAAATGGCGTGACTGTTTTGTCATTTGTTGGTTGTATGGCATATAGATAAGATGTGATTGTTTTATAATTTTGTTGGGCTTGGATTATGGATCAGAATTTTTATATATGGGCAGCTTAAATCAGTGTCTGGGTTGATGAAATTAGGCCCAATGTTTTTTTTTTTAAATTTAGCCACTCAAAATTGTCCCGGGAAGACCGAGAATAAAACTCGTTCCTGGCCCCTTTCCAGGACCGGGACCGGGAATTGGGATTCCCGGTCCTGCTCCCGGGTTTGGACTCCCCTAACCAGAAGCAGTATAATAAATGATATCAGCTTAAAATTAGAAAATTATATTAATTTTACTCATGATAAATGACCTTAGGCTTTGTTTGATATGAGGGATTTAGAGAGGAGGGGAGGGAAAATTTTTGTGAGCTAAAATTAAGAAAATTGAAGAAGTGTGGTTTTAATTATTAAACAAATATTAGATGTAAGATAAAAGAGTAAGAGAAAAGGATTATAAAATTTTAAACCCACATAGCTAATTTTCTTAAATTCAACTCCAAAATTTTTTTTCTTCCCCTCCCTTTATTCCAAACAGACCCTTAGTATGTTTCACTGGTTTATATAAAATAGTTGACTAGAAAGATGATGGGAGAGAAGGCGTATTTCATACCATAGTTAAATTGCTCGGACTTGTCGTTTTGTTAATGTTGACCCGGACACATCACTGCCCTCACCAACCCGAGGCATTCCAATCCAATGCCATTAATGCCATTTAATTAGGCTCACTCCTATATCAATAACTCATCACCCATTCTAGGATACTCCCAAACAACCACCCCCCCCCCCCCCCCCCAAAATAAAAAAGGAGTTTCCGACATTTACCTCGAACTCTATATTTCTTGGAAAAAAAACCTCTAACTTTATATTAGCATATTAATTAAGTATAGATGATTTTAATTTTTTTGCCATTTGTTATTTTATTAACAAAGTAAGCACAGATGATTTTAAGTTAACATGAAGTGAAAAGTTCTAAACCTTGTATGTGCTCATTAAAAATGTTTAGACTAATGTGTACATTCAGCCGTTTAATTTGCATCCCCCACTCATCTTTGTGTACATTGATCACAATTCAATAACGGAAACGCGGGACTAAAGTGGACCTGGGATAATTTTATGGGGGCTTAAGGAAGGTTGAACATGAATTATCATAATTAATGGTTAAGCTGATGTAACCGGGTTCCCATTCAGTGCTCATCACATGAGAAAATACTTTTCATTGCTGAAAGGAAATATAGACAATCCAAAATTTGATATAGATGGTTCAGATCTAAAATTTTAAAATGACCATTTTTTCTTAGATAAATTTAGTTTTATTAATAAATGATAATTATAAGATTGATTTTATTTTTTATTTTGTATCTATTAAAATAAAAATTTATTAAAAATATTAAAATAAATTTGGACCGTTAAAATAAAAATTTTAACGATACATATTAATACAAATTAAGATGACAAAACCAATTGACCATCTTTGCGATCAGCGTGGAAACAATACGTACGTGTTTTTGTAAACACTCGTTTATTTGTTAATAAAATAACAAAGTTTTTGTTTTCTTCTGTATAAAAAAAAATAACAAATATATATATATATATGTTTTTTTTGCTTTCTGCTACTGTGGGATCCCCGTCGTGATAAACTATAAGAGACTACTCAGAATGTTATTTCTCGATCGTTCATAAATTAGGGCCTTATACAAAAAATAAATAAATAAATTAGGGCCTGTTGGATATCAATCAGCCAGTCATATTTTTCCAAATGGATTTTGTTTATTTGAACAAACCAAATGACCTTTGATCTTTGAACAAATTAAACCAAATTAAACTTCACCTATCTGCAGCTGACCTCCTACAAAGTAGACCAGCATATAATGGTAGTGGTATATATATATATATATATTGAAGCGATTCGGAATCCACACGTCACTTTTCAATGAGACAAAGAGTCAATGGGAAGCTTCGTGAGAATTCGCAGTGGCAGTGGCAGTGTCTCTAATTAGTCTGGGTATTATTAATTCGACACACTTGCACTTTTTTGAAAGGACATACAATTCCATATCTTCACTCAAAAAATCTTATGAAGATAACATTTGTACTCAATCTCTAATTGGAGCATTTGCTAACAACAACAACAAAGACACGTAGTATACTTGAGAAGACAATTAATTCTGCAGCTTTCCTGGGTAATTTTCATACGTTGAGAGCATGTATTCTTTCCTCTATGATTTGATTTTTAACATTTTGTAAAACCTTTTTATTTTTAATGATATTTGTCGTTATACAAAAAAAAGAAAAGAAAAATACGTTGAGAGCATGTAGGGGTAGTGTAATTAAGCATTAATGTACGGAAGGGAGGCTCATAAAGTTAGGAACTAATTTTATCTAAAACACAAAGCTTAGTAGGGAGAGCTTATCAGATGTAGACGTTCATATATTTAATTTGTATGATAAATATTTGATTTTTTGAAATGGGTTGATACAACTTTTGGTTCTTGAAAGTTCATTCAATTTTGGTTTTGGTCCCTGAACTTTGAAATTGGTGGTTTTGGTCATTGAACTTTTGGTCAATTTTAATCTTGATCCTTAAACTTTGGATTGGTGGTTTCGGTCCGTCAACTTTGTACCATTTATAATTACTGATCCTGATTTTTCAATTTTTTAAATTCAGGAACCAAGACCAAAATTGACTGAAAGTTCAAGAACAAAACCAAAATTGACCGAAAGTTCAAAAACCAAAACCATCGATTTTAAAATTGAGGGACCAAGACCAAAATTGATCGAAAATTTAAGGACCAAAATCACGTTGTTAAAGTTCAGGGACCAATATCAAAATTGACTTAAAGTTCAATGACTAAAAGTTATATTAACTTTTTTAAAATTTATAATTTTAAAAAAAGATTATTTCAATTGGTATAGAATATAAAATGAGGATAATTTCTTAACTTTCATTTTTCCAAAAATTAATTTTTTTACTAAAAAAGCATCATTTTTTAAATAACCAAATCTAAATAGTATATGGAGGGTTCAGATCTAAATAACTCCCACTGCTTTAACATTTGCACTTAGGAGGGACCGATTTCATAAAGGTATGGGGCACATATTATTCACGATGACTGGAACTCGCCACCACACAATAACCACTTCATCACATCCATATGCCAGATAGGCGGAAAGTACAATCATATAATAGTAGTGATTAATCAAAAGGTAATCGAAGTCATATTCACCTTGATTACACACCCAAGAAAGGTTGTTGTCACCATTAATTAAACCATTAAAGCTAGAGTCTCCCTCTTTACATAATATCAGAAACTATGGAGAACATGGTCATGCATGAGTATATACGAAGAAGTTCAAGAAAGAATCAAGGGCAGCTTGGGATTTTGTTTCTCATGATCAATCTGTGGAGTAATGTTCTGACATTCATCATCTTCCCAAAGCCAGGACAAGAGGTTTTGTTTGTCGTCCCATGTCTGGGACTCTTTATTGAGGTCGTCCTCACTAATCTCCCAATTATGCCAGTAATCGTATTCAGGCATGGGAGATGATGAAAACCAGTTTTGAGTATTAGTGCACTCATGATCAGGCTGATGTGGTGAGGGCTTTTCAGAATGAAAACAGGACACGTCATCATGTATTAATATTTCTCTCTCATTGGTTAAGCTTGAAACCCCACCTTCATGGTCTTGCAGCAACCAAGTGTCCAACATGTCGTCAAGACATAACTCCCCACCCTCATCAATGCCTTCCTCATCATTACCCTTTTCTTCTTTCCTCTCTTCTCTTATTTCTTTGTCTCCTTCTGATGATTTCAACGAACCATCTCCACTTTCCCCACTGTTATTACTTGCCTCTTGATCACCCAATTCTCCTCCTCCTTCTTCTACTTTGTCTTGTGCATTATTATTGTTGTCACCACCACCTTCAAGAACCATGAAATCCTCAAAGTCTATGCCATCATCACTTGTAATAATGGACAAGCCTTCCTTCTCTAATGCCGGCGTGGTTGGCTCTGGAACTGTTGTTATGGTTACAGTGTTGTTCTGACGATGATTTGGTTTCTCTGAAGCCTCTTGTTGGGTTTTATTGCTCTTGTTCTTCTTCATGGCCCATCGGCTGGTTTTGCCTCCCTTGCGCTTGGTAGTTTCACTGTTTGAATTGGATGTGTCCGAATTAGCTGGCCTCCTGAAGGCGTAAATTTTCCTGCTCAAGTGAGAATTCCAGTAGTTTTTAATTTCGTTGTCTGTTCTTCCTGGCAAGTGACTTGCTATCTGGGACCACCTGCAAATAATCACTATTTCAGTTCATTATTCCACCTCCTACAAAATCACTGGCTCTTCATCACTGTCTTTTTATGGAAAGATTTTTTATTTATGCACAGTTATTCATGCAAGTATCGTGGTCGCTGATATTCACATTCACATGAATCTTCTAAACTTTTCTACCCTATTGGTTTATATCTTTCACACGGTCGAAGAACTCTATGCAAAGCCACAATTTTCTCCGCTTTTACATTTCATCGATCTCCTCAACAATCTATGATCTATTGGGACATTATTATTTGCGGGCAAGATATATTATTATTTCGTGACGCAGATTTTGACAAGTGGAGAAGTGATTACGCTTATCTTTTTGCCAACAATTACGGCTCACCTTTTTGTTGTTTTTTTTTTTTTCAAAATAAAAGCGTTTGTTATTAATGCATATTAATACACTAGCTCTTCTCTCGCTCCTCTTAATCAATTTTTGTTTTAAAAAAATATCGTGATCTCATATTTTAAATATCAAAATGCAGATTCGAAAACAGCTGTGATTACATTAAAGCACAATACTCCCACAGTCCCATAATATTAGATCCAATTTTTTGAATGACTTTGTTCCAAAATATAATGTCTTATTTGACTTTGTTTGAGCAATAAATGTGTTTTTCCCCATTTTACCCATGCATTAATTTTCTTACATATTCTCTTTCATCTTCTTTTCATAATTACCCTCTCTTTTACTCATTCATAAATAAGGGCATTTTTGGGAAAATATCATATTTCCTGCATATTTATTGTTTTTAACTAACTCTAACTAATTTTTTAGGAACCCGCAATTCGGTTAAAAAGACCTTATATATTGGGATAGAGGGAGTATGTAATAATAGTAGCTTAGCTGCTTTGTTATCGTATAAAATCTTTCTGCATAAAACTCATTGAAAACGAAACAACTTGGTACTGACTTTAATGAATTGAGTTAAAAAAAACCGTCCTTTGTAGTTGAATAAAATATCCAGAGAACACATGTGTGGTTAGGTTGAGCTCATTGACAAGATAAACGAGATAAACGGCATACATATAAGTATGAGGAAAATGTAAGTAATTAAGGAGTAAGAACCTATTGCCCAAAGAAGAATGAAGTTGAATAATGAGGTCTTCCTCGTGGGCAGAAATGTTGCCCCTCTTCAGGTCAGATCTCAGGTAGTTGATCCACCTCAGCCTGCAACTCTTTCCACACCTCAGCAGTCCTTTACATGGGAAGAAGAAATTATTAAGATAATTATAAGTCCCATGCGAAAGATTGGAAGACAGATTATATAATATTAAGGTGAGTCCTATCAAATTGCGCTTAAACTTTCGTGAAGGTAACATACACATAGGTATGCACAGAAATAGAAAAGATAGAGTACAATGTAGATACCAGCATTCTTGGGCAGAGCCCTCCAAGAGCCTTCGCCATTGGCCTGAATGTACTTAGTCAATATTTCATCTTCTTGAGCACTCCATCTGCCCTTTTTCAACCCCACTTTCTCACAGCAAGGTGCTCTTCCCATCTCTCTTTCTCTTTCTTTCTGTCTCGCCCTCAGAGTGGTGTGTAATGACTGCATTTAATTTATAGCGCTTCTATAGTGGAGGAAATGGTTGTAGTGCTGAGTAATATTCAATTACACATGTGGTTCCACATACTGCCACGTTTGGTGTCTCTCAATAATACCTTCGTGGCTCATCCACCGTCGATACGTCTTTGCGGGGCTTCCATCTCCCACGTTCATACTCTCCCTCTTTCCATCTTAACTCGCTCTAATTACTAAATATGTAGCATGCCACCTCCATGTTCTATCCCCTCCAATCCAATTTATTGCCTCCATCCTCATTAAACCGGCCTCGGGTATTGCATCCATAGATATTTAAGGCTTCATTTATACGTACATATGGTATTATTTAACATCATAAACACATTTGGTATAAATATAATATGCCATTAGCAGGATGTCCTGGCTGTACGAAATTCCTTGTTGAGGAATAAAGCTTACAAATTTATTTTGTGCAATTGTATGCTTGTAGTATTTGCTGTTCCTTGGCTGGCAAAGTAAATAAATTGTATTACTTCTTCCTAATAAGTGGAAAAAATCATTGGATTAGTCTACCTTTACATATAATTATTTATATAAATAGGTGTATGGGTATACATAAACAAAATCATTCGAAAGTAAAAACAAGTATTGAATATGTTCTGAGAATCGTGGCATAAATACTGAGATAAATATGGTTAAAATGTCCATAACAATTTATAAATCATGTCTTTCTTATTATTATTATTATCATGATGTCCTAATAATTTTAGTTAGCAAATAGAATTGAGTCAACAGCCATCCATTTATGAAAGAACTTCAAACTATGTCACAAGGCATTAGGTAAAAAAAAAAAAAAAATCCGTTTTAATATAAGCTAGTATTTTTTCAACCTATCTGCTGGCCAATCTGCCACCCATTTTTTCTTGGTTTTTTTTTACTCATTTTGAAAATAGTGTTAAGGGTCGATTTTATCTTATTAGTTTTAATTGAGGACCAATTTTGCCTTGATAGTATTTTTTGGTATAGTTTTGCGCTAAAAGTATTAAAATAGAGCAATTTTTCCCTTTATTTTTAAAATATCATTGATCAACGTCAATATTTTAATAGTCAACATGAGTTTTTTTTTTAAATGGAAAAGGGTGATATTGCTACATTTTGAAACTTTCTGTGTAATTTTGAACCCAAAAAACTTCCTAGGCAAAATAGACACTTAACATTTACAATATAATAATAAATCACAAGATTACAAATTCAACACATCATAATTAACAAAAGTGATAATAAAACATCAAATACAAGGTTTCAAATTCAAATATTACAATTAAACACAACAAAATTCATAAACTAAATCTAAAATCTAAGTCCAATATCCACGATCAACAATCAATGAATTTTAGAAATTATCTTGAGCCTAAATATTTTATTTTTGCACTAGTAAATTTACCACAAATAGTAAAACAAAATAAAAAACAGATATGTCTTTTTTAATTTTTTTTAAATAGTCTAGCCCAAATGTTGGAAGGTTAGCTTGTTACAGGGTTCGAGCCAAATGGCCCATTTCAATATGAACTCCATTTTCTCAATTCATCCCATACTTTTACACAAGTTATGGGCTGGCCCGAATGTTCCCGCCCATATAACCGACTCGACTTCAACTTTCTGTTTGTGTTGGAATAAGGGATGAACCCTTTCACGAGGTCAAATTTAAATAAGCTGGTCCATTATGAAGCTTGTCCTTTAAGCTTGTCTCTTTCGGGACTTATAACCGCTCAATGAGCAAATTGATTATCTTATCACGTATATAGAATTCTTGTCTCAAACATCATACAATCAATATCATTAATTCAACAATCTCAATACTAAGGAATATAATGACTATTTAGTCATCTCATAGATAGCTTTGCTATATTAGCATATGAGATTCATATAACTTTTCCAGATCTCATTGTACATATTCAAAACAATAATGAACATATAATCCCAGAAGACTCATTTTATCATATAATCTTTCTAATCTCATATTCCCTTTCATAGGTGTATAATAGTCATGCTAAAAGAGTTCACAAACTTCTCATGAACAAGATAACAATTATATATGATAAGTGGAAAGTTGTTACCTCTTGAGTAATGTTTATAAACCTATAGGAACTCCCCATATTTATTTGAAGCAATGATAGCAAATTCTATAAGGGAAGCTCTTTATTTGAATTCATTCCCTCAACAAATAAGCAACTTGTTCACATCCAATTCATTTAGCTCTTCTTAAAAATAAGTAAATTAAATTCTTTACTCATTTGCATATAGGCTATTAGGTTGCATTACAACCTGGTTCCTTGTGAGAAGACATTCAGGATCATACTTACTATGTTCTTTAGATTTAGGTGATCTTTGAAGAGTGAGATGCAAGGTTCTTAAACTATTTTAAATAAAATAATATTAGTTGATAGAATAAACTAAAGGAATGAGCTCTTCACACCACAAACGTGCTTCCCGTGATCAAGCTCAACAATAATTACTCTACAATAAAATCAAGCGTATGATACGTGATTAATATTTTATCAAATGACAATACAAGAACTTGGGGACTAAACCCCTCTAAAAGCCAATTGTTACTTTGGGATTCAATTATTTTTCTTGGGCTTTGGTAAGGTCTATCTAGTTCTTAACATGCCCTTTCACTCATCATTATCCTCAATTTCCTTAAACACTTCCAACATCAAATTCCCATAACTTAGAGTTTTCACCAATTATGTTCAATCTCCAATCATGCTTACTTTGAATTCTAAACTAATTAAACCTCAAATCATACTCTATTAAGGTATCTCAGTCATCAACATCACCATTGAATCCTTACAATATCATAAATGATCCAAAATAGCCTCTAAGAACAAACCTTAGGCCAATAATTTCACAAAACTCCCAATTCAATTAAAACAAACCAATTAAAACTCTTATCTAACCTCACTGAGTCATTAGATAACAAAACATTAAATAAAACAATTCCACATGTCGAAATCTCCAAAAACCCTAAACTTTCTACTTTCTCCAAATCTGAAATACAAGAGAAAAATGGTAGAAATCAAGTTAGAACCCGTACCAAGATGTTTGATAGCTCAAAAGTGCTCCAAAAACATAAAAAAAATAAAGCCCAAGCAAATCTAATTTTGTAATTTCTTCATTCTCTCTTTATTTCTGTCAAGTGATCTCTATTTATATATGACAGGAAATCAGGTCTTTGCTGTCACTTCGCCTCAGTTAACCTATGGTGAGGACCCTAATTTTGCCTTTTTGAGCTCAAAGGCTGCCTCATTGCTTTCAAGAGTCCACAGCGAGGATACCCTATTTTAAGGTGTTATACCCGATTGCTTCGCCATGGCCTTACCCCAACGAGTCCTTAGTGAAAAAGCCTAAAAAACAACTGAATGAATTAATTTATACAAATGATTTGTCGTTAATATCATTGAGTAGAATATGTAAATACCATGATTTCAATCTACTCATACGCATGTAATTTGTAAGTAGCTCAGGAGAAACTCATTGATCTAGAAGCTTGAAAGCCAATCAATGTCCTATGAGATTGAACAAAAGATAACTTATATTTCTAGGAAACCTTAAAAATATTAACTTATGCTTCATCTCAGGAACATCTATTGGTTAACCAAGCCTTAAACGATCAATATCGTAACCGAGGAAACTAAAAGATGCAGTTGAATGGATGACAAGTAGAATCCATTGTTGTATAAAATAATTTCAAAAGTTGTCAAAGAAATATAAGTTCAACAAAATAACAAAAAGTGTATATATATATATATATATATTTACCTAAATTAAAGACTTATTTTGCATTGTATGGTGCTAGAAACAACATATCATTTGTCACTTGTCATATCCTGAAAATTTAAGGTGTGATTGGCACAGAATATGAGTGAACTCATATCCCGTAAACTGTAAGGCTTAGAATAAAATGTCTAAACATAGTAGTTACTTTACTCATAAACATACATATTTAATATTTAAGTTCTATGTGCATATTCATATAATCAAAATATTAAGTCCCTTGTAGAAATTTTGGTAAAGTCTCCTCTATAAGATGGATTTCCCAAACGTTCTACAAAGATTTATTATCTCAAAACAACATTTAACTACCATAAATACATTATCAAAAGTATATTTACATCAAGTAGTAATTCACAATGAGTCTGGAACGAAGCTTGGGATCAAAAGGGAGGCTCTTTAGTGCTCAGCTGGATGTACAAGGTCATGAGAACATTTAACTAACTTATAACCACCAAAGTGTATTAGTGTAAATATAAATCAAGTCATAAATTAGGTAGTGCCAAGTAAATAAACCAACAATTTCTTAATATAAACTACTGAGAATGATAGTTGTAAAACCTCCTATTTTCATAGGACTTCAACAGAACAATTTAATAAGCATGAGCACAAAGTCCATGAGGGCAATTATTCAAGGGTAGCTTGTAGGCACGAAGACAAGCGGAGCACAAGGCCACGAGACAAGTGCAGCACGAAGCTACAAAACAAGAGTAGGTACAAGTGAGCTCGAGGTTAACCATGATGTGTCAAGGGCTAATAGTGTCGCTGTTAGCAACCAGGGTTCTATATTTACTCCTCTCAAAAACATTTTCAAGCATGCAGGGGGTTAGCTTAACATTATTCAATAACTAGATTTTCTTCTAACAATGTACAATTGTAAAGAATACTCCCTCCGATCCTAATATAAGATCACTTTGAATTTTTATGTGGAGATTAAGGAAGCCAAATAGACCACTTAGTTTTAACGTATCTTACATGTAACTGTATTATACGATAGTTTATAAGTACGGTAAATTAATTTTGAGGAAAAAAAGATAAATATAGATATTCTATAGTGATTAATTTCGCATCCTTAATTTCTCCAAAAAAGTCAAAGTGATCTTATAATTAGGATTGGAGGGAGTATTTCATAACACAAGGCCTTGCATGAATGTTTTCAAGTCTCAAAAACATTTCTCTCCAATTCCATTAATCAAATGTTTTCAAATAGTGCTAACTCACGTAGTTACAATTCAAATGTTAAAACATTTCAATATGAAAGTTTACAAAGGATGAACAAGAAATTTCCTTATCAATTATGTACATAAAGATTTGCTACAATAACATGATATGGAACAGTTACCTACTAATGATAATATAACTTAATCATTATTTCATTTAATTCCTCAAGTATAAATAATGGCATAATTCCAATCAACCTACATAAAAAAATGCATAAAAAATCGATAATGTAATGAAAATGTTAGCTATTCACTCACCTGAAGGCTTATCTTTATATCTCCTTCATTTTATCAACTTCCAAGTTACTCACATCCTCCCCTCCTAATGTCCAAAACAAACCCATCATTACTCCAATCAGCACTTTAATTTGCATAATAATATTTTTTTCATATTATTTTTATTCAGTAATATTATCCTTGTTCTCTTTTCTTTCTTTTGTTTGTTTTTTTTACACATAACAAAATCTCAAGCTTTAAGGCCCACACTAGTTATGCATCAAAGTTCAGATTCTAAATGCAACCCCAGCCATTATTTATACATATATATAAAGAGAGATTCACGCAATTTCCACCCTTCTTCAAGCTTGCTTGACAATATAATTCAACAAGCAATTATCTTCTCATCGACCAACACTTCACCAAAACTACCAATAATGATATACATTCAATTATTCATGAAGTCTCTTAGCTTACATTCATTGTGAAGTTTCAATTTCTAATCCAAGTAAAACAACACTCATGTCCCTAACATTGTTATCATAATAAAACCTTAGTCATCTAGCAATCCTTAATTCCCAAACAATTTCTTCTCTTAGATATTTTATCAAATACCATGATGCAATCAAAATCAAATTATATTATTAACCCCTTACTCTACAAAACTCTTGGCAATATTTTCCAAACTTCAATTCAATCTATTCATGAATGCTGAAATTTAATTTCTAACTTGGTAGATGCAGTTAATTCCTCTTTACATTCAGCTTTTCAAATTAAAAGTTTAAATACATTTGTATTATACTGTAATTCTTGTCTTCTCTCTAGTCACCAAAATCATCTTGTATAAGAATGTATTTGACGTACCACATGCTCAAGCCAAGCTTCTCTTGTAGAATGAAGAGGGAGGAAGGAAGAAAGAAAGCTATTGTTGCAGAACAACCCCCACTAATGAATAGAAATAGAAAAATTGAAAATAGAACCAGCAGAAGGACTCAAGAGGTAGTTGTTTCATAAAGAAAGAAATTAATGGCTGGTCCTTATAGACATTCCTAAGCATCTAGAGAAGAGAAGAAATCCAAGCTCACCTACATTCTTTCACACCCTAGCCGCTGAACACAAGAAGGAGAGAAGACATTTGAAGGAACCCAAAATCTGATTAAAGGTATGGAATAACAGTGGCGGTCGGACAATTACGGTGCAGCATCTGGCGGCGATGGTCAGATGATAGAGTGACAAGGAAGAAGAAGAAGAGGAGGATGGTTGAGGCTTAGGGTTTCAAGTCTTTAAGCTTCTCCTCTGCTTCTCCTGTACATGACGTGGATGAGGAAATGAAAAAAAACTGGTCTTGGGTTATTTAAGGGTAGTTTGGTAATCTACTTTGATTGAAGAAGAAAAAAAATCTCTGTTGGGCTCGAACCCAACATATTAGTGAAGCAAACACTCTCCAATGCCATCAACTTAGAAGCTCAACTTTGTTGAAATCTACATTAAGTAATTAAAATATTAAATGACTTATATTATTTTGTTTTAAGTATATTACATCACTCTTGCAGACGAACATCTTACTATCATCATATTTATTTTTAGTATTTAGATGACCGGCAGTTGCTACAAATGATAAGAAACATCATTTAATGTTAATAGTCATACCACTAAGTCATCCATGCTTAAAAACATCATTCAACATTTTGCGGGAAATGTTGTCAGTAGTATCACTTATGTTGTAGCTGTGTCTATCAAACTGAATTGATACACCATCACCATGTTTCATAAAATATTCTGTTGCAAATGACTACAATTGATCGCAATATGATGCAAATTAATTTTGATGGGTTTTACGACTAGTTGAACCTTTATATAGGGATACAGTTGTTGAATCCTTATACTTGTTGCCATCCTTTTGAATTTCTTTGTCTTTTAATTGTTGATAAACATGTCGTTGTGCCTATCAAAAGAAACTAAGCTAAATGTAGTACAATTGAGTCTAGCCTAGGTCATTCTCACTAAGGAGCCTAAATGAGATCAAAGTTTCCTAGCTAATCCTATGAAACACAAATTATCAAATTAAGCAGTGTTGATTAGAGACAAATTCCTTTGGTTATTTTTCTGATTTTTCATATGAGAGCTACTGCTTAATAATTTCGTCTAAACAATGTGCTATTAATTGAGAGAAGATACAAATCGTGACAGAAGCTAATTCAATCAGCAAAATAACATTGTTCACCTGGAAATTAACGTAACCTTAGCCTTGCAAAATTGATGAGTTTATTCCATATGTTAAAAATCAGTCACCAACTAGATGACTCAATTGATGCAGAAACCTAAACTCTATATTTCTAACTGTAGGAATACACCTAATCCACCCTTGGTGGGTTAGGGCCTAAGCCTAATGAGAATTAGGGCTTATATGTAAGGCCCAATGAGAATTGGGGCTAACATATAATTAATGAGAGATATGGGATAAATTGAGTAATTTTCCCTTTATTAATTTGAAATTCAAATTATATGACTTTCCAGAAGGGATATGTCTCTCTGTATATTGTTTATAAATAAAGGGTTTGTGGGAAGAAAGATATCCTTTTACGTAGAAAAGAAAACTTTCTGTCTTCCTCTCTTTTCTCTCCTTATCAATGGTGCATCTGCCGTATTTCGTAATCGGGGTCCAAATCGGTGCTCCGATTCCGTGTGGGTACCAAGCGAGTCTACCGGATTCCAGGTACGCCCGAATCCCTACAGTGGCATCAGAGCAAGATGATTCTTGAGGCTAGAATTTTATTTATATATTCCGCTGCTTCTGCCTCTCGTATGATCCATGTGCTTTTCTTCTTTTGTTTTTTTTATATTCCGTAATTTCTGTGATACTATGATGATGATGATTTGCTTTATCAATTCAGCAAATCTTGAATATTAGTTTGAATATTAGTTTGATTTTATCCTTCTTTCTTCCAACGGAAGAGATATGCATTGTGATTTTCGGCCCAATCTGATTCATATGCATCTATGTTTTTTCTTTTTGGTTCTGGATTAAATATGCATCTGTGTGTGTATGTGTGTTCGAGGGATAAGACACGCATGAACAATTGTGTGAGAAGCATTTGTGGTGTGCTGTGCGCATATATACAATTTTTTTTTCTTTCCCTGTGCATTCCAGATTTTCTTTTTGAATGCACTGTACATAATTGTTGGTTGATTCTGTGTGTTTCTTTTTTTTTCAAACTCGTTCTGCATAATTTTTTGTTGGTGAATATAAATGTGTTTATGAGTTTGAGAAACTTAGAAAAACAACATGAGAGAATCCAAAAGATTAAAATTAAAAACGAAATTGGGTCATTAGAAAAACAAGGATTTAGTCCATGAAAACTATCCCATTGTGTAGAGCACGAAAAAACGATGAAAATCGACTACTAGAACGCGAAAAACGGACACCGGACGGCAAAGTTATGGGGTTGAGAAGATCGGGTCCGTCGGACCCGACCCGTCCACCCAGCCGGGTCTGGTCGACCCGGCTGGAGGAAGAAGATGACTGATGATGTCATCATGACGTCGTGATGACGTCATCATGACGTCGTGATGACGTCATCATGACGTCGTGCTGACGTCACACTATTAATTATTTTTTTATTTTTTTTTATTTTGCATGTAGGGGCCTGTTTTGTCTGGTCCAAAGAAAAAAAAAAAAAAACGAAATGGGCTTATTTGGCAGAGCCCAATACGCAAAAAAAAAAAAAATAAAACGATATTTTTTTTTCCTTCTAGGGTTGTCTGATGGGGCATTTTAGCTCCGATTGATGCGCGGTTTGTTTCTAAAAATCCCTAAATTCAAGAAATACCTTTAGACATATTTTTGTCTATTTTTGAGGTATTTTTTGGATCTGCATGGAGGCTCATTGGTGCTATTTTTGTGATTTTTTATTAGTTTAAAAATCCTAAAATATTTATAATAATTCATAAAAATTTTAGTTGTGTCAAATATGAACCTAGAGAGTTCTAAAAGCACAAAACCAAAAGAATTTCACTCTTTTGGATGACACTCAAATAGAGAAACTTAATCCTAAGTATGATTTACAAAGTGGTAAGTCAGAAAAGGAATAAGTTATTGGTTATTGCCTCTGAATGTTGATCCAAACCTAAATTACTTAGAGAAATGTGAGCCTCTAAGTGATGAATGAAGTAGGGATTTGTGCATTAGAGTATGAGACTCAAATAAAACCTAGAAAGAGAATATCCTTAACAGGATTAAGAAAGAGATAATTCAGAGTAAAGTTCATTCGAACTTGAAATGAAATAAGAGGTGTAATAGGAAGAAAATATTGATGATGCACTAGAGGAGGAACCTGAATAACCAAAATCCTAAAGTTTAGGATTTGGATCTGGATAAACCTCAGGGAGGTTAAAAATGAAGATCAGATATTAAAGAAATAATATCAGATCAATGCAAGAGGAAATTTCAAATGGAGAAATTTCCACATCTTAACTCCGGATCATGGTGAAATTCAGGAATAAAATACACCTCAAGTATGACTTGAAAGCCTACCTTAGGAGAAAATAGAATCCTAAGCCTAGTCCAACTACCATTGATTGAATCAATAAAAGACTTAAGAGCAAAGACTAAATGTTTCTGTGAAGAAACATATATATAAATTGCATAAAACATTTGGAATATTTTTTTGAGAAAATAGAGAACCTCTTAGAAATCACCAAAGCAACATAGCGTAACTTCTATCATGTCACTTAGGAATATGAGATTCCTAAAGCCTTGCTAAATAACGGTTACTGTAAACCTATCAAATTTGGTTTGGGAAAGTAGAGAGACTTCACCCTTCCATTTTTGATGTTATATTCAGCTAAAATTAACTTCACAAAATAATAGGAACATAGTAGAAATCAAGAAAACTCTTAAGTTACTCAAATAAGAAGTTAATAAGATATTATGAAAATAGTGTAAGGAGAGACATGAAGAAGTAAATGTCAAGTACATTTTTTGAGTGTCAGCAAAATGTCAAATGCTCCGTCTGAGTGGGAGCTCTTGGAAAATGTGTCTTCTAAGAGTGTTATATGCTCTATCAAAGTGGGAGCTCTTAGAAAATAAGTTTTCTTGGAGTTTCATATGCTTTATCTAAGTGTGAGCCAATGTCAAATACTCTATCTAAGTGGGAGCTAATGACATTGCTCTATCTAAGTGGGAGCTCTTGGAAAAATGTGTCTTCTAAGAGTGTTATATGCTCTATCTAAGTAGGAGCTCTTAAGAAAATAAGTCTTCTTGGAGTTTCATATGCTTTGTCTAAGTGGGAGCTTTCAGAAAAGAAGTTTTCTGAGAGATAAAACTGAGCATATTGTAGAAGTGCTTGTATAAAATTTTTGATAGATGATAATATTATTACTGGAATCTGTGTGATGGGAGGTTTAAACGTATTCTCCTGATCATAGACCCAATAGTATTATTATTTTTTTAGTCAAGAATAATACAAGTGCATGACATTGTATACTTCAATGTGCTACAAATAAGTTCTTGGATCAAATCAGATTGTGAATAGCCAGATTAGTGGGATGATTTGAAGTAATTAAGCCAAGAAAGGCTGCCAAGAACAACAACACAACAATAAATTTAATGGGGACAAATGTGATATCTGATATTGAAAGGTCTCATACGATTAAATAGAAGATGTTGTCATATCATTGACTAAGAGTCATGATGTAGTTAAAGTTGAGAGTCATCTCGACTAAGCTTATGAGAGGACATGAGACCTACATGGCTCGAAAAGGGAATAGTGTGTCATAAATTACCCTATAGAGTGCAAGCATGATAGAAATCCAACAATAAAGAGCCATGTGAATTGTGTAAAAGGAAATTTTTTCGCAAAACTTCCATTACACAAGATGAAAAATGTTGTCAATTAAATTTGACACATATAACTTGAGGCTTAACACCTTTTATGAGACAACATCTACATTAGATAACCAACAATACAAAGAGATTGAAGGAAGTTGATTGTATATTGTCCAATGAACGATTTGTTCATAAGGACGCTCTTTTCCTGTTAGGAGCACATGAAAGTCAGGTTAAACCAAAGTGAAAACTTTGTTACTTTTTCAATGACGTATCAAAGTACTTGGAGCTTGAATATGGATGTCAGGAAGTATGCAAACCCTTTGGGGCTAGCATACCGCAGAGGTAGCAAGTTCTCTACACTCTAAACCTAAATGAGATAAGGGTAAGAGGTTCTACAAAAAAAGGAATGGGAGGACTACCCTGACATCACAAGAGTAATAAACTCTTTAAGGAGGAGATTGACCTAAGTAAGGTCGAATGCTTTTCCTACTAAAGGATAAACCATTTTGAGATGGATTTCTTTTCTGTCAATAGTGAGCAGGAAAGGACTCAAGCTCTAAAGACTCGAATAATAAGGATCAAAGATCCTTTATTAAATATCGTTGATTATCAAATTTAAGCATAAGGTTTTAAATTGATAATGATGTGAGGGTTGAGGTGAAAGGCATTAGAGCCTACAAGTTCATTGTCTCATGCACCAGGCCCATGGGTTCTAAATTAACTATATTGACTTTCATGACAAAATTAGCTGTTTGTGATACAATCTTCCTTGACATTTCTTTGTTTTTTCGTCATTGTTGGTGATCTTTGTGTGTATGACTGCTTTACCACCCTAATTCAAGTGTTGACTTGAATATATGTCATGGTGGACTAGGACACATAATTTGAATTGGCATTTTTCGAGAATGCTATGTTCATCACCCAATAGGGAAGTGTCTAGTAGGTAAAGCAATAAGAAAAGCTTTTTCAGTAAGGGAACTGAGATAGAGAAAATATTGCATTTCTTCCATCCGACTATATATGGTTCAATGAATGTGATGGCATGACACAGAGCTTAGATTAATTATCATAGTTGATGATTACTCATGTAATTATCATTACTTTATTTCACATAAGTTTGAAGCTCAAGCGCTTTAGACAATAAGTGAATAAAGTTGAAAATAAAGTGCATACGGAATTTAAGAATTCTACGCACTAATAGAGATTGTTCCTGACCAGTTTCAATGAGTTTCATGAAAAAAAAGGATATTTATTTAGTTAAATGACCCTTCGTACTCTATCACCAGATGGAGTTGTTAGGAGGTGTAATGAAATGTTACTAAACATGGTCCTGTATAAAGTGATTCAAGATAACCCACCAAAAGTGAGTGGGAGAGTGTTGTTTAGTCCACCTTTGGTGGATTAGTACACATATTTGATTGATCAAGTATGGTTTTCTCTTTAAGGGAGATACAAACTTTATACTTAACCATGTGTTCTCCTAAGTGGTCTTTTCCAAACCACATGAATTATGGTCAAAGAACAAATCAAGTCTTTTTGAGTTCCCCGTAGGCCATAAAGGTCAATTACACGATCTCATAGTCGTTGTAAGTGGGAGCTTATTATGGCGACATTTTCATAAGTGAATATGAAAATGAATTTGTATCTGAAAAGAATTGAAAGGAACCATATATATTATGGGTGAGTTTTTTCCAAATAATGGTGAAGCTTATCACATTGTGTTTCTCTGTATCTCTTTATGAGACACAGTGACAAGGCAATACGGAACAAGCTCTAAAGTCCTCAATTGCCCATGTAAGTGGGAGCTTGTGAAAGGTCATTAAAGAGACCTAAAAGTGTTCTGTATAAGAGGCCTTACCTACTTTTTAGAAGGAATGGAAGAAAGCAATATTAAAGGACCTAAATTCTTTGAGAAAGAATCAAGTCTGAGAGTTAGTTGATCCACCACAAAGACGAGAGATCATTTATAAGAAAATGAATTCTCAAGATTAAAAACAAGTTGGTTAGATCAATTAACAACACAAGACTCTTTCGGTTACAGAGGGTATACATAGGCATATATATTGTGAGAATACCTTTTCATATATTATGTGCTTAAAATCATACTCATTTTGGAAATAGCTGACTGTTTGTTTTTTTTATGTTTGCATCAAGTGGATGTGAAACTTGTATCTTGAGTTGTGATTTGGATGAAGAAATCTAAATGCTTTGGCTATTAGATTTCACTACAATAGATGTTTGAGGTTTACAAAGGATGACCTTATATTACATATTTTTGCATTAGTCAATTCATGGACTGAAGCAATCATCCAAACAATGGTATTTAAGGTTCCATATGAGTGGTAACCTAATATATTTTCTTATGGTTGAAGAAACCATAATCAAGCAGTTTGTGATATTATCCTTTAAGCGGATGATATACTATTGACTAAAATAGTTTGATTTTGATAGTGCCTATTAAGGAAAGGTACTGAAAACATGGGTAAATCATTATATATTTTTGGAGTTGAGATCCAAAGATATAGCTCAAGTAGAATCCATTCTCTGTCACAAGAGTTATATTATGGAAATTCTTGAGCGGTTCAAGGTAAACGATTGTGATCCCATAGATACCCTAGTGACTTCTAGAGTGAGTTTGGTTCTTGATTATATATATCCCTAAACTGAATCAACTTTAAACTCAAAATGGAAAAGGGTTTCCATGTAAACGTTGTTGGTAGTTTGATGTAAGATATCCATTGTGGTAGGACTTTGTAAGTCAGTACTAGTCCAACCATTGTGATAGACACTCGGTGGCTTCACAAAAATGCTGAAAGATACTTTAAAGGGCATGATAGTTATGCGCATTTAAAAGTACTTACTGTGGTAGTACGTATGGCTATATGGTCGATAATGTCTAAAGGTACATCTTGGATTTGAAATGAGAATTCAAACCTAGTGTTAATGCTTTGTGAAAACACTACGACCATTGCCTAAATAAAAGACCTAAGTATCATAGCATGAGTAAAATGCAAAGATAAATATGTGAGATGTGTTGTAGCACATAAGGTTATTACTAAACAACAAGTTCCTATGCAAAGTCTCCTGATTGAGCCTGTGGCCAAGGATATACATGAGAGACATGATAAGTCCTTTGGCAAGCATAGGATATGAAGTAATTGATACTTCATTAAGGCTTTACATGTGTATGTGATAGTATACAATGTCTAGTATGTCGTACAGGTTGATGAGGTCGGCTCTCTCACACGAGCGACCGCCTTTGACACTCAGGAGTAGTGTGCAAAGATGAGACAATGTGTTCACCAGCAAAGCAGTGAAAGTACTGATATGGTAGAGAAGAAACACAAATTATATGTCGCCTCGACTTAAAAGTGCAGCAAGTCGAGATGAGATCCGTGATTACACACATATGGATCGAATTATGGATACCCACATCCGTAATACCTGTAGCCAGACAACAAAATTCTTCAAAATTGACGTCATACAATGTGAGAAGAGTTGAAGAATTTTGGGTTTAGATACTGTGTGTTTCTATACTGAAGTCTGTACGGTGTTAATGATACAATCAAATCGACGTACGCTCTTATAGAAAAAGAGTAACACCGTAGCATGCGATTCATACCGCGTGTGCTAAAGTTACCGCAAACTGGAAGCAGTGAATGGATCCCTGTTTCATTGCTGTGTGAGTCCAAGAAAGGTTCCATACTTTCTAGATGTCCTTTGACTTTGACAATGTCATGGAAATATGTTTTAGTGTCTGCTACCTTAGCGTATATCCTATGGTCATGATAAATGCGATCTAATAAAGGTGTTACGTTAGGAAAGCGGTTGATTCATATTGAAGTGATATTTGGGCGAAAGGAAGATTACTTGCAATACACACACTTATGCTAGTGTCTGAGACCGGTCCATTATGATATTAGTGTGCTAATTTCATAAGTGTGGACACTGCATATGAGAAAGGCAATCTGAGCTTTATCTTGGCTCTAAAGGGATTAGATTGGCCATGAGATAAGTGTATTTGTGTAAATCTAGGATATCTGAGGCACTATATCAAAATGATCGAGCTGCACTGCAAGGTTGTTTTGTGCTGGTCTCTGTAAAAGGGATTTCTAGTACAAGACACCTAAAAGAAGACGTCGTGCCCACGCGGTTACGACAGAGCACTTAGTATGAAAGAAGGATAGAAGAGAAAGAGACTTGACCCATAACATCCAACCCACCAAGTGTGAGTGGGAGATGTAGGAATACACCTAATCCACCCTTGGTGGGTTAGGGCCTAAGCCTAATGAGAATTAGGGCTTATATGTAAGGCCCAATGAGAATTGGGGCTAACATATAATTAATGAGAGATATGGGATAAATTGAGTAATTTTCCCTTTATTAATTTGAAATTCAAATTATATGACTTTCCAGAAGGGATATGTCTCTCTGTATATTGTTTATAAATAAAGGGTTTGTGGGAAGAAAGATATCCTTTTACGTAGAAAAGAAAACTTTCTGTCTTCCTCTCTTTTCTCTCCTTATCAATGGTGCATCTGCCGTATTTCGTAATCGGGGTCCAAATCGGTGCTCCGATTCCGTGTGGGTACCAAGCGAGTCTACCGGATTCCAGGTACGCCCGAATCCCTACACTAACAATAAGCACAGATTATCTGGTTCTTAGATCAGTAATTAAATGCACAATTTCTCTAACAGTGTTCCAACTCGGCACACTTGAATTATCTAAATCAAATCATGAACATAAAACCAACTTGGTTCAACATTCACAAACAGATTCATCAAGAAACAGAGGAAGCAAATTCAACTCGAATTCACACATGTATAAAAATCACAATCCAAGATGATCTCCACTACTCTGACTAATTACATAACATCTAAGCATCAAATTTCCAGAATCTGATCGCACAACTCGTTCAATCAGAAATAAGAAATCAAAACAGAGTAGAAAGATCATGAAACTCCCTAAGTCAGGTCTTAGGCTCGGGCTTGCTGATTTCCAGGTGAACACCGATCAGTTTAGCTACTCATTGATGGAGTTCTTGCAGAATCCTTGCAAGAGAATGAATCAGCCATGGAGGGAAAATGAATCGGAAGAAGAAGTTGAGAGAACAAGAGAAACTATCTGTCGTGTGTCTACAATCCCCCTCAATTGCAGATCTGAAAGGTATATATATGTCCCATGCTTCCCCCTTGCAATTGCCATAACCACTCTTGACAGCTCATCACTTCCTCCCTTGCTGACGTGGCTTGCTCCAGCTCAGCTTCTTGTAACAAAATTCAGGTTGGTCTCTTTTCATTCTCGGGTTCTCTTGCTTCAACGATCACTTTTATTTCACTGGCTAAAACTTTCTCATCCTAATGTCTCAGGTCCAAGCTTCATTGTAAAGCCCTCCTTTGCATCAGCGTGATCTCTCTCTGTTCTTTTACTTTAGTTTAATTCCAATTATGCCCCTGTTAGAAAGAAATAAGAGAGAAACCAATGAAGGCAAATCTGGAATTCCCTTTTTAATATACTAAAACACATTTAAACTCAAATTTCCCTAATTAAGTGCACATTCAAATTAATCAAACTATAATGCAAATTTACCAAATTAACCCACTAGTTTTTACCTCAAAATGCACACTTAAATAGGCGAAATTTATGAATCATCAAATTCCCCCACACTTGCTTTTTGCACTCCCGGGCAAAGTATCCATTATAGAGTTCCAAATGCAAAATCGAATAGAGAAAGTAAGAATGGTGCAAGTCCTTGATTCAAAGTGTGCAAGCTTAGTGATTTTCAATCCTTCAAACAATGTCACAAATAAAATGCACCATTGCAAATCAATAACCAATGTACCAAGCTCAACAAAGTTGAGTAATGCATAGGAAGCAACTAGGAGACTGAGACTGTTTCACTCTTCTTTCCTTCACTCTTTAGGGTTCTTTCACTCCTCTCCACTAGTCCAATCCCTACCATAGGCTTGTAGTGCTACTAGAATCTCCACCACTTTTTATACATGAGGTTAGTAAATCAAGAGGACTTTATTATGGGTTGTAATGTTGGAGAGGTCTAGATGATAATGGAAGGCATGTGTAGCACATAAACCAAACTCAATGTATGAAATTAGAGATTGTCCTTTATAAAGTCAATGGCCATGGTTTCCTCTAGGTTGTTTGACAAACAAAACAAGCATGAATTCCTCAATTCAAACAAGAGATATATTGGACAGCTATATTTTTTTTCTTCTTTCTTTCTTTCTTTTATTCTTCAGTTTTTTTTTCTGTCCAATATCTCCACATTCAAACAGATCTTACAAATTCTTCAAACATGCTCTTCACTCATTGGTAATTAACTGAAATGGACAAACATATTCACATAAAACCAACCATGCTTGCAATATTTCTACAATCAATTCTCATACATAAGTCTAGACTATGTGCTTATACCAAGAAAAACGGAAATGATGGGCTCAAAGTGTTTAGCAAAGGATTATTTGAGTAGTTTGTGTATGGGATAAAAGGGTTTTAAAATGAATGCCTCTATCATTTTCACCATTCCTCATGTAATTATGTGGCCCCAACCAAGTAGCAAGACAAGTTCTAGAGGAAAATGAAACTAATGAAGAATGCACACATCAATTTGAATGAGGTTGAAGTTGAAATTCTCACGAGAGGCTTTGTGCTTTCTAGCTAACTCTCCTAAGCTAAGCAAGGTACATGATCATATTAATGCAAGAGATAATTCTATGTGTGACACTAATTTTCCAGATATTAAATCATTTGGCTAGCATAAACTCTAAATAAGGTCTCGATTCAATCTTACCTAATCAAATTCAGTTCCACAATTTTCACTCTAATAACAGATCAGTGGTTATGCACAAGCAAGAGCAAAGTAATTTGAGAATCATGTAAAATTACATTGCACGCAATCAGTCCAGGAATAATATTATATTTATTTTATTTTATTATTTTTTGACAGCTACTACTATCATTCATAAGAGCACATAAGACAACCAAGAAAACCAGCAAACACACACATTCTTCCCCCACACTTAAATCAAACATTGTCCTCAATGTGGAAAAAGTAGTGCAATAGCAGCAGTGAAAACTTGATGCAATAGAACGGACTAGACACAACAAAATCAGAATGTCACAAATCAGGATTCGTATCAAGACAGAGCAAGCAGTGAAGACTCAGACAGTGACACAAGTGACGTGTGTAGACACTAATGCAGAGCAAATCAGATGTAATTGACTCGGTACTCAGGTGCAGCAAAATCAGAACCAATGAACAGAAATTAGTGAAATATACATAACATCAGTTCTTAAAATCACTACCAGCCAAATCAGAACATATGGCAAAACATATGAGTGACACTGAGAGTCCAACTTCAACAAGTTAACACCACCAATTCACTGTGAATTCAGGTGCGAACAATGAACAAATCAGGAACAAATTCCTCAATTAAAATTCTGGACAGCAGTGAAAGGTGTTCAGATTGTCATATGGTTAAAAGTCCAGCAAGCACAGAACCAGAAATCACCACAAATTCTTAACCAACTTGAAAACCAAAATACTGCACAAGAGCCAGAAGCACAGCAGCACCAATAATATAACATTCTATGCAAAGCTTAGGACAGTAACGAAGCACAGAACACAAACTCTTAGTGCAGCAACCCAGGTGTGAAACACAGACCAGATATTGAACCAGATTTCAAAACAAAACAGAAGGAAGCAAGAAATAAGAAAGAAAAGTAAAAAAATGAAATGAAATTTATTTATCCCTACTGATATGTTCTCTTTCCCCTCTCCCCCCACACTTAAATCCAATCATATAGCTTCATCACAAATTCAAATAAGTGTGTAATACAGATCAAAGTAAGTGAGGAAACAAGGAAAGAGACAACCTGAGGATTAAGGAGCCTTGAAATTATCCTTGTACAGCTGCAGCAAGTGTCCATTGACTTTGAAAATGCTGCCACTATGCTCATCCAGTAACTCAAACATTCCAAAATCATAAGCCTTGGTGATCACATAAGGACCCTCCCATTTAGTCTTTAACTTCCCAGGACCAAAAGAATATCTAGCCATATATTTGAGCACCTTGTCCCCAACTTGAATAGCTTTAGTCCTTTTCTTGTAGATTCTGGAATTCTCATATGCTTCAAGTCTAAGTTCCTCCAATTCCTGTAATTGAAGCAACTTGTCTTCTCCAGCAGCTTCCATATCCATATTACATGTTTTAACAGCCCAATAAGAATGGTGCTCAATCTCTACAAGTAAATGACAAGTTTTTCCATACACCATTCTATAAGGGGACATGCCAAGAGGAGTCTTAAAGGCTGTCCTATAGGCCCACAAAGCGTCATCAAGCTTAACACTCTAATCCCTCCGAGAGGGCTTTACAATCCTTGCATGTATGCGCTTGTAGCAACCTTGTGACGCACCCCATATTTGGCAAGTAAACCTTCAAGCAATTTGTTACAAAAATGAGTTCCATTGTCACTCACAATAGCTCTAGGAACTCCAAATCGTGAGAATATGTGAGTTTTCATGAATTTAGTGACTGTGGCAGCGTCATTCTTCTTGGTTGCAATAGCCTCTACCCACCTTGAGAGATAATCAACAGCAAGTAGGATGTAGGTATGGCCAAATGAGGGTGGGAAAGGCCCCATAAAATCGATTCCCCAAACCTCAAACACTTCACAAAAGAGCATGGGGTGCTGTGGCATTTCATTCCGTCTACCCAAACTTCCAAATCTTTGGCAACGATCACAAGAGCTACAAAAATCATGGCTATCCTTAAAAACAGCAGACCAATACAGTCCAACTTCGAGTATTTTCCTAGCTATCTTTTTGGAGCTTAAATGACCACCACATGTAAGGCAATGACAGCTAGCAAGAATGTCAGGAATTTCTGCACTTGGAACACATCTTCTAATAATTCTATCACTGCATAGCTTCCATAAATTGGGTGGCTCCCAAATGTAGTGCTTAGCCTCGGACTTGATCTTGTTAGCCTGAAATGAAGATAAGAAAGAAGGAATTAAGCCAGTAGCTAAATAATTCACAAGATGACAATACCAAGGGTCAATTGTAGAAATACTGGAGACAGAATAGTCCCTGAAATAATCACAAATGAGTGAAGAATCTGTAACTCCTTTAGTGTCCATGGGCAAACGACTAAGGTGGTCAGCAACCACATTTTCAGCACCAGTCTTGTCCTTTATCTCAATGACAAATTCTTGAATGAGAGGAATCCATCGTAACAGCCTCGATTTGGTATGTACCTTGCTGGTCAGAAACTTAATGGCACTGTGGTCAGTATAAATCACAACTTTGGAGTGCAAAAGATAAGACCTAAACTTATCAAGAGCAAAAACAATTGCATAAAGCTCTTTTTCAGTGGTAGTATAATTGATTTGAGCTTTATCCAATGTTTTTGAAGCATAGGCAATCACATAAGAAAGTTTATCATTTCTCTGTCCCAAAACAGCACCCACAACCATGTTAGAAGCATCACAGCACAATTCAAAGTCAAGGTTCCAATTAGGAGAAACCAGTATAGGTGGGGAAACATGTCTGGACTTAATGTCATCAAAGGCTATTTTGCATTGGTCATGAAAAATGAATTTAGCTTCCTTTTGCAGTAACTTAGACAAAGGACAGACAATTTTACTAAAGTCCTTAATGAACCTTCTATAAAAACCAGCATGTCCTAAAAAAGATCTAAGTTCTTTTGAATTGGTAGGATAAGGTAGAGAATAAATAACTTCAATTTTAGCTTTATCTACCTCAATCCCCTTCTTTGAAATCAAATGACCCAAGATAATCCCCTTATCCACCATAAAGTGACACTTTTCAAAATTTAGCACAAGGTTTTTCTCCACACACCTAGCCAATGCCTTTTCCAAGTTATTCAAACATTCATCAAAGGAATCCCCATATATGGTAAAGTCATCCATAAAAACCTCTATCCCATTTTCAAGAAAATCACTAAAGATGGAAAGCATACACCTTTGAAAAGTCCCTGGGGCATAGCAAAGATCGAATGGCATCCTCCTATATGCAAATGTTCCAAAAGGGCAAGTGAAAGTGGTTTTCTCTTGGTCGTTTGGTGCAATAGGAACCTGAAAATAACCAGAGAAGCCATCAAGAAAACAATAGTGAGCTTTACATGCCAATCTCTCTAACATTTGGTCTATGAAAGGGAGTGGAAAATGATCTTTCCTCGTGGAATCATTCAATCTCCTATAGTCTATGCAAACTCTCCAAGAGTTTTGCACTCTAGTAGGAATCAATTCATTATTTTCATTCCTCACAACTGTAATTCCACTCTTCTTTGGAACAACTTGAACGGGACTCACCCATTCGCTATCCGAAATTGGATAAATGATCCCTGCACTCAACAATTTTGTTACTTCCTCATTAACAACATCAAGTATCAAGGGGTTAAGTCTACGTTGGGGTTGTCTAATTGGCCTAGCATTTTCATTCAATAATATTCTGAGTACAAACATATGCATTAATGCCAGGAATATCAGACAAAGACCAACCAAGAGCACCCTTATACCTTTTCAAAACAGAAAGTAACTTATCTTCTTCAAGTTCAGTCAAAGAGTTAGAAATTATCACCGGGAGTTTTTCATGATCAGCAAGAAATGCATATTTGAGATTGGCAGTAAGAGGTTGGAGCTCTATCTCAGGTGGTTGAACCACAAATGGGACAAGCTTTTTAAGCTCCAAACCAGCTGGACTCTTACTAGTGTGTTGCTCCAATTCTGCACCAAGCACAGCAGCTATGTGTTTTGATTCTAACCCAAAGCATGGTTGAGGCAGTACATTGTGCACCACCTTCCTAAGGCTGCCATGAAAATCAAGATTAGGTGAGTAAGAATTTGTTGGAGCTCCAAATTCACACTGAATTTCAGAATTTAAAGCAATACTCCCCAATTTATACAATTCAGCAACTTGTGAAGGTTTCAGCAGCAAAGTTCCAGCTTTAGATTCCCTCTGATTCTGTATTATTTGCTGCAACTTTTCAAACCCTACAAACTCAACAATTTTTAGATTCAAAGGTTTGAAAACAGGGTTAGAGTACAAAATATGGTAATTATTTAAAGAAGATTTTCGGTCAGAATTTGCAGCTTGCTGTTTTTGCATCTGTCTAGTGATATGTGGCTGCTGAACTTCTTGAAATTGATGCACTTGTGGTCTCTTCACAGAAAAAATGGTCATTTGTGCAAAATCAATGGAAATACCATTGTGCTCAGTCTCATCACACTCCATTCTGCCTAACTCAGCTGAATCAGGACATCCAGAATTCTCCTTGCCACAATCTGTCTTGGTATCCTGCATGTCTAGAGAATCTGCTAAAACTAATTCTGCAAAATGATCATTACTTGAACCTACAAGGTTAGTGTCATTACAGGAAATGATAGATGAAGATGAAGAAAAATCACTCCAAGTGGAAAGCCAGCCATCAACTTTAGAAGTAGTGCTGGATACATCATCATTTGGTGAACAAAAAGAAGAATTAGTGGAGGAAAAAGAAATGGTCATATCATCAACTTCATCATCCATTTCAAGCGACATATCAGAATCTAACTCAGGATCAAGTGTCAAATCAACCAAACTCAAGCTCAAGAGGGAATAATCTTCACTAGGATGTTTCATCATTTCATACATGTTAAATTGGATTTTATGACCAGCAAATTCCATTGTGATTATCCCATCCTTCATGCAAATCATAGTTTCAGCTGTCCTCAAGAATGGCCTCCCCAAGATAAGAGTACTATCACCAAGGTTTTCATTTGACATATCAAGACATAAAAGTCAGCCGGAAAAACAAGATCTTTAACTTGGACTAAGATGTCTTCTAAAACTCCTTTAGGTTTCCTAATACTCTTATCAGCCAGTTGGACTAACATATTTGTGTCATGAATCATGTTGATGCCCAAAGCATGATAAACTGATGAAGGCATTACATTTATCGCTGCACCAAGATCTAGTAAAGCTCTAGACACATTCAACTTACCAATAGTGCAAGGGATAGAAAAAGCACCTGGATCCTGACACTTGATTGGTAATTTTTGAGCCTTGAACAGTGCAAAAACGTTCCCTTCAACTTGCACCACCTCATTAGATTTGTATCTTCTTTTATTTGTACAGTAATCCTTTAAGTACTTAGCATACTCTGGCACTCTTTGAATCCATTCAAGCAAAGGAACATTGACCTCAATTTTGCTGAAGAAATCAACAATTTCCTTGCTTTGTGTCGCAACAGCTTTCTTCTTTCCAGCCATGAATGCCCTAGGAAATGGCAGGTCCTTTAGATTCACTTCCTTGCTCACAAAACCAGCAGCATTGCTTTGTTTTGCCATGTAAGATTTGCATCGGCTGATAGCTGGTGTATTCTTAGATTCTTCATAAATTCCAGAATCAGTCTTTGAATTGGAATGCTCACCAATATCAAAATTCTTTGCTGCAATTGAAGGCTCATTTTCCAAATTAAAACTAACACGCTCTTCTTTTTAAGAAGTTCTGTCTCTTTACTCCCCTCAGATTGAATCAGCTGAGCTGTATCGTGGACAGGTACAATTTCATCCTCTTCATGTTCATCAGATTTACGTGGTTGGAAAGAGTCTCCAACTTGTTTTCCACTTCTTAAGCTTATGGCATGCAATGCCTTGGGATTAATCACAGTATTTGATGGTAAAGTGCCACCACTTTGAGCTTGGAACTTGCTGAGATTGTCAGATAATTGAGTCACAAATCCTGACATGTTCTCATTCTTCATCTCCCATTGTTCCATTCGCTTTTCCATAGCTGCCATCCTAACTTCAGAGGAAGTTGTTTGATGTTCAATTCTACCCACCTTGGAAGCCATAGCACTGAAATTTGAATTCAAGCTATTAATCCCCCTCAAAATTTGATTCAGTTCTTCACTACCAGATGAATTAACCTCAGGAGATGGCACCATGGCTTTAGAAAAACGAGATTGACTCCCAGAATTCAGATCTTGCAATTGATTGGAAGTACTAGCTTGGAATTGGTTGTTATTCAGCTTAGAATCACTGTTCCTCCAACTGAAATTGGGGTGAGACCTCAAACCTTCATTGTAAGTATTGGAGTAAGGATTCCAGGGCCTTCTATTCTGATTTTGGCCTCCTTGAAAGAGTGCAGATACTTCTGAATAGTCATGAGGACATGAAGAAGTATTGTGCATGGATGAGTTACATATCTTGCAACTAGCTGCCACCAAAGCTTGAGATTGAGATTGTTGTCCTTGCACATTAGGGTCGACATTTTGCATCTGGAAAAGCTTAGCAAAATTAGCATTCAAAGCTGCCAATTGCACAGAAACATTGTCATTCTCCCTTACACTTTTGGCAGCATACGAAACATCATGCACTTGTCTTGCATCTATTCCTTCAAATTGTTGGTTATTGTTTGCTATTCTCTCAATTAAATCCCATGCTTCCTCTGGGGTAAGTAACTGAATTGTGCCCCCAGCAGATGAATCAAGACTCCTCCTATCTTGAGGAAGAAAGCCACTGTGGAAATACTGCACCAACCTAGCTTCAGGAATCTAATGATTAGGGCACCTGGACAGCAGCTCTTGAAATCTATTCCAATATTCATGGAATGACTCATTCAGTGCCTATTTTGCACTACATATCTCCTTGGTCAGGGATGTAATCTTTGATGCAAGAAGATACTATTCCAAGAAAGCATTTTGCAGCTGATTCCAAGAGTTCAATGCAGTTGGAGAATGATGAGGCAGCATCATAAACCACTCTTTAGCCTTTCCTTCAAGTGTGAAGTGAAATACTTGTTTAAACATGTCATCCATATCAATCCCAGTTGGCTTCATAGATGAGCACACCAAAGACATCGCTCTTAAGTGCCTGTAAGGATTCTCCCCTGACAAGCCATTAAACTTGGGTAAGTGATTTAACAAAGGATGCTTCAATTCAAAATTCATATTAAATTCAGCACAAGAACGAAAAGGATCAAAAGTGTCATTAGATGAAGTAAGATCCTTAATGGTCTTGCGTTCTGGATTATTTCTCTTATTATTCAGATTAGCTTCATCCCCTTGTCCATTTAAATTCTGATCAACTCCATCTCCCTGTCCATTAGGTTGATGATTGGGACCCTCCATTACCAAATGATTATCAATAAATGCACCACACACAGATTCAGTATTTTCAGACTCAACAGAACCAATTTCAGTAGCAAGTGTTTCAAAAACTGGCTCAATAGTTTCTTTAGAACCCCGTTCTTTCTTAGCTCTCTTTAAGAATTTGAGTGTTCTATTTATCTCTCTGTTTAAGGGAAAAAATTCAGTCCCTTTACTCATAAAACATGCAACACACAAAGATAATGCTACCACAAACAGCAATTGAAGCCTCAGTTCACAGAAGAAATTCAGATCACAAAGAGCAAGTTGTTCACAGCAAGAATTTATAGAAACTCACAACCGACCAGATTTACAAATCCTTCACAACTTAGCTATCACACATTCCTTTAACAGATGGAAAATCAGTTTTTACACCAAATTATGTGTGCAAACTCCCTCTTCTTACAGTGACAGTACATAAGACAACAATGAGCAGATGAATCCAGCAAAATTTCACGTCACAGATAGAATAAGCATGACAGTGAACCTTGGCAAACCAATTCAAATTCCAGCAAGTAGTGTAGTTGACAGAACAGCTACAGAAAAATTCTTAGTTACCAGCGAGCAAGAATCAAAACCTTCCTCTCACACAGAATGATTCACCCAATTCAATTCAGCAATGTCCAACCAGAAACTTTAGCTAACTAAGAATTAAACTACTAAGCAAGAAAATCTACAGAACTTGTTTTTTTGTGTGTCTTAGGCCCAAAGGATTGCTAGGGATCCTTAACAAGTAAGGCTCCCCGGCAACATGTCGTTGTGCCTATCAAAAGAAACTAAGCTAGATGTAGTACAATTGAGTCTAGCCTAGGTCATTCTCACTAAGGAGCCTAAATGAGATCAAAGTTTCCTAGCCAATCCTATGAAACACAAATTATCAAATTAAGCAGTGTTGATTAGAGACAAATTCCTTTGGTTATTTTCCTGATTTTTCATATGAGAGCTACTGCTTAATAATTTCGTCTAAACAATGTGCTATTAATTGAGAGAAGATACGAATCGTGACAGAAGCTAATTCAATCAGCAAAATAACATTGTTCACCTGGAAATTAACGTAACCTTCATAGCCTTGCAAAATTGATGAGTTTATTCCAGATGTTAAAAATCAGTCACCAACTAGATGACTCAATTGATGCAGAAACCTAAACTCTAGATTTCTAACAATAAGCACAGATTATCTGGTTCTTAGATCAGTAATTAAATGCACAATTTCTCTAACAGTGTTCCAACTCGGCACACTTGAATTATCTAAATCAAATCATGAACATAAAACCAACTCGGTTCAACATTCACAAACAGATTCATCAAGAAACAGAGGAAGCAAATTCAACTCGAATTCACACATGTATAAAAATCACAATCCAAGATGATCTCCACTACTCTGACTAATTACATAACATCTAAGCATCAAATTTCCAGAATCTGATCGCACAACTCGTTCAATCAGAAATAAGAAATCAAAACAGAGTAGAAAGATCATGAAACTCCCTAAGTCAGGTCTTAGGCTCGGGCTTGCTGATTTCCAGGTGAACACCGATCAGTTTAGCTACTCATTGATGGAGTTCTTGCAGAATCCTCTCAAGAGAATGAATCAGCCATGGAGGGAAAATGAATCGGAAGAAGTTGAGAGAACAAGAGAAACTATCTGTCGTGTGTCTACAATCCCCCTCAATTGCAGATCTGAAAGGTATATATATGTCCCATGCTTCCCCTTTGCAATTGCCATAACCGCTCTTGACAGCTCATCACTTCCTCCCTTGCTGACGTGGCTTACTCCAGCTCAGCTTCTTGTAAAAGAATTCAGGTTTGTCTCTCTTTTCATTCTCGGGTTCTCTTGCTTCAACGATCACTTTTATTTCACTGGCCAAAACATTCTCATCCTAATGTCTCAGGTCCAAGCTTCATTGTAAAGCCCTCCTCTACATTAGCGTGCTCTCTCTCTGTTCTTTTACTTTAGTTTAATTCCAATTATGCCCCTGTTAGAAAGAAATGAGAAACCAATGAAGGCAAATCTGGAATTCCCTTTTTAATATACTAAAACACATTTAAACCCAAATTTCCCTAATTAAGTGCACATTCAAATTAATCAAACTATAATGCAAATTTACCAAATTAACCCACTAGTTTTTACCTTAAAATGCACACTTAAATAGGCAAAATTTATGAATCATGAATTGTAAAGACTGAAAAACCATGGAAAAGTTTGAGTGTAATTATAGATATGCATGGAAAAGTGTAAGTATAATGGAGGTACCTTTTAACATGGCTTCATGTGTCCTTTAGGCTATGTAACAAAAACACCATAACATCAGTCCCCATTATTTGTTCATCCCGAGTAGGGAACGGTAATTGAGCATCTTTGTTGGTGCATACGTCAATCTTAACCCAAAGTGTGTTCTCAGGCAACGGGCGGTAAATTGTGAAGGCCTTCATTTGGATTATTGTAGACTACCCTAACTATAAATGTATGCTTAAACGACTGATCTAAACATAACTTGCACATTGATGCATCCCTACACAAAAGTTAGAGTTAACAAAGTAATTAAGATACACTAAATTTAATCGCAATTAAAAGTTTAGTGGTAATATATTAATTACTGTGGGAAAAAAATTGAAGCACAAAAGTACAATTGTCCTTTTAAGCTAGTGGGGCTTTATTTCACATCGTGGAATAATCTGATGCTACATGAAGCTCTACATCTGCTCAACTATTTTTTATTGCGTTTGACCATCCCTTTATTGTATCACATTCCATATGCTCATATTGCAGAGTTTGAAAGCAATTGATTATGTTGCAAAGTGGAGAAACGAGAGAAGAAAGAAGAACAAGAAGAAAGAAAGAAGAAAATAATTTGAAGTGGGTTGATGACAGAATGTGGGGCACTTGGTAGAGGGGTTGTTGGTTGTTGAAGATGACGATGTAGGAAGATGAGGACAATAACGACCAAAGACGATGACAAATACAAAGAGAAAGAATGTCGAAGACCGCGGAAAGGAATGTTAGAGGGAAAAAGAAGATAGGGCCAAAAATATTAGACGGAGAAGGAATGGTGTAACATCTACTTTTTATACTACTATACTAAGGCTGTTTAATCAATTTAGAACCACTTATAAATTTTAAAAGCCCATAAATCTGATTAAATTAAAACTTTTTCTTTTGGAAAGCTTATAAATAAAATTAATACTTTAAATAAATGAGCTTTTCTGACAACATTTATATATTTCACAATACTATAAAATTTTAAATGGTTATAAATTAATTAAATAACTAGGTTTGATCCTCAATACTTAATCTTGAGTAATAGTAGTTGGGCAATTCAAGAAATGAGAGGAGAATATATGAGCTCAATCACCTCCTTATTTGGAAGTCTAGCTGAGTATGAGTCAACCATCATGGCTCAAAGAGAACTATATGGAGACAAGAAGAAAAGAAACATGGCCCTCTCAGCTCCCATAAGGGACAATGAGGATGAGGAAGATGAAGAAGAGCTAGACGATGAAGATATGGCCTTAATGGTAAGAAAATTCAGAAAGTTCTTCAAAGGAAGAAGAAGATACCAAAAGGGAGGGCCCAGCTACACCAAGAAAGACCAGCAGAAAAGTCCACCTGTGTGCTATGAGTGCAAAAAGCCTGGACATTTCAAATCTGAATGCCCAAGTTTACAGAGGCAAAAGGACAAAGAAAGAAAGAAAGAAAAATATGATGGGAAGAAGAAAGCTTATGTGTCCTCCATATGGGGAGACAACTCAGATGAGGATGTCAGTGATGTTGAGGAAGCAGCTAATCTCTGCTTGGTAGCTCAGGAGGAATCTGACAGTGAGGTATATCCTTCTGAACCATCCTTTCAAGAACTCCAAGATGCTTATAATGAATTATATTTAGAGTTTGTGAAATTGGTAAAAGAAGTAACCACTTTAAGAAAGAAGAATAAAGAATTAGAAAAGAAAGTTGAGGAACCAGATTGCTCTAAGTGTAAACAGTTTTTGGCTAAGAAAATTTCTCAAGAAAATGAAAAACCTGAGTGCGAAAATTGTGAAAAACTTTTGAAGGAAAAAGAAAAAATATCTGATGTTTTAAAAAGGTTTACTAAAAGCACTGAGGCATTAGATGTTATGCTAATGAATCAAAGAGCCTTCAGAGATAAAACTGGTATAGGTTATGATTCAATACCCAAGCCTTTTAAAGAAAGGAAGCCAATATCTAAAGAAAAACCTTATCTAAAACTTTTTAGAAAGGCCTCAAATTACTCATCACCGTTTAGTTTTTGCAATTTCTGTAATAGAAAAGGGCACACTGATTCTACATGCTATCCCAAGAAGCATGGTGTGTCTGGTCTATATAAGTAGGTTCCTAAAGGGACTCAGCAGCCAAAAATCCATCTGGACAAAAGGCACCAAGCTAATCCGAAAGGACCCAAGAAATTTTGAGGACCTAAATCTGTGTAATCTATGTTGGATATGATTAGTTTTGATGATGTCAAATATAGATTTAAATATAATGAACAAAAAGTTTGTATGAAGTGTTTATCTCTTACTTTGACTAACTATTATTTTATGTGACTATCTTGTATAGAATAGTTATAGATATATTGGAGCTATTATGTTTGTGGATAATGATAAAAAGAATAAGAATAAAGATGTCAAATATAGATTTAATTACAATATGCAAAAATTTAAGTTTGTATGAGGTGTGTAATTCCTATACTTTGAATGTTGTGTGGTTATCCTGATAGCAATAATGGAATCTTTGGTTATATAGAATGATTACTAATAAGATTGAAGAAGATTTGAATGATTAAATCAAGAATCAAGTTTTTAGATTTGATATTAGAAGTTTCTATGCTCAATTGGAAGTTAAAAGAAGCCCAAATGAAGTCCAAATCATCAAACCATGAGTTCCCATGCATAATCGATCATAACAAAGTGTTTGTAATCAATCAAAGCACCATAATCGATCAAAACATGGTAATCATTGAAACAGTAGGCGTCTAATCGATCAGAGGGTGTTTGTGATCGATTAGATGCTACAATCAGATCACAATATGCATGTGATCGATCAGACGGCTACTCTGATTTTTCGTTCAGTCTGACCCTTGTCTAGTATTTTGATCATATCTCATAGAATATAACTCCGATTTAGATGAAACTTCTTTTGTATGAAACTAGACTCCCAACATGATTCATGGACACAAATTTCACCCTCAAATGATTTATATCCAAGGAGATATGAATTTGTCAATCTGCCCTATACTTCCACGTCATGCATCAGACAGGCAGTCATGTTTTGGATCATATCTTTTAAAATACAAATCCGATTGGGATGAAACTTGTCTCATATGAAACTAGACTTAATACTTGTTTTATGAACACAAGTTTCACCTTAAAATATTTTTTAAATGAGGGAGATATGAATTTTCAAAGTTTGCCCAGGAATCTGTCATTGTGCATAAAACTTATTGTCACGATTTTAATTATAACTTTTGAATCTCAATGCGTATGGCAATGATTATTTCTTCATTAATAACTAGATTGAATTATCTTTCCATGGATATATTATATGCTAAAGTTGGAGTTAAATTGATAGAGTTATGATTTTTCAAAGTTTATCCTTAAAACTGAACAATGCACAATCGATCAGTCATAAGTATTAATCGATCAACATTGCCTAATCGATCAGGATGTCCTGTGATCGATCAGGTGAGGCAACTGTAATCTAAGTATAATCGATCATAGATGCTTAATCAATCAGGCCTCCCTTGTGATTAATCAGACGAGGCAAATTGTATGCTCTAATCTATATCTAATCTATGCGTGATCTGAGCCTAATCTATGCGTGATCTAAGCCTAATCTATGCATGATCTAAGTATAATCGATCAGAGACGCATAATCGATCAGAGAGTAGTGAGTGATCGATCATTGAGTATGAAGTAATCTGAGCCTAATCGATTATATAAGCCTAATCGATCAGGGACCCTGTGATCGATCAGGTGTGATATTATCTAACCTCATATTCAAGTGATGCAGGTCATGATCGAAGCCTAATCTATATGTGATCGATCAGACAACAAAAGCAGTAATCAAATGGAACCTTATGATCAATTTGTCGATAGATTTGCTTTCAAAATACAATGTTTGGTAATTATGCAGATAAGTGTCAGACCTACTATGGGAAGTTACCGTTAGACACATAACCTGAGATTAGAGCCGTTAAAGCAAAGATTTGGTTCTTGCATTTAATGAAGATAGAGGAGATGAAACTAACCAAGTATAGGGAGTTAATGCAACACAAGAACACCATCAGTTCAACACTCCATCCGAATTATCATTTCTCGTCTTCAACAGACACAACGGCTATATCAGAGACCTTGCAACGGGCAGAAATCCAAGAGAAGTCTATAAAAGCATTTGGTGCTCAAGTTCAAAGATAGAGACAGAGATGGCTACCCTTGAACGTATTCATTCTTAGCATTCTAAGCTCTCAGATCAATCAGATCTTCTATACTTCAGTGTGTAACATTATCAGTTCATTGAGTGAACAAGAAATACTCTGTATTCTATATTAAGTGAGATTTCTCTTAAGATAGTGGGATCTTAAGAGAGGGTGTAATCTTACAAGTTGTAAGGGGGAGTGGTTCTCAATTGCCCAGTTTAAACTTGAGGGAGAAAAGGCTTCACAAGTACCCGGCTAAACTTGTGGAATTGTAAAGGCTTCTCTTGTGCCCGATTCAATCAAGAAGGTAGTGGATTAGAAATCTCAGGTGGAGTCTGAGGATTGGATGTAGGTCAAAGGAATAAACCGAACCAAGATAAATCTCTATTTGCATCTCTTCTTCCCTTAACTCTCATATTTCCAGCATAACTGATTTACACAATTGATTAAGCATTTCATGTTTCATGATATTTTCATTGAATAGTTAAAAGGATCTGAAAGTGCTTTACTTATTACTTTAACTGTGATTTTGACAAGGAAAGAATTTCTCAGATTTGATTCTATCACCCAATTCACCCCCCTCTTGGGTGACAGCCAATACTAACATTTGGTATCAGAGCAGGTCACTTGTTTAAAGGATCCAACGATCTCAAGTGAAAAGATCATGACTGATTTTGGGTGTAACATGTTCTCTTAAGGTTTTGATTATACTGTTCCACCTCTTCTAAAAGATACTGATTTTTCATTTTGGAAAGCTAGAATGAAATGCTTTATAAAATCATTTGATTATCATATGTGGAATATTTTTATAAATGATTTTGATTTCAAACCAAGAAAGGATTGGACTAAGAGGGATAAGAAAATGTTTTCTTTGAACATTAGAGCAATGAAAATTCTCTATAGTGGTTTAAAGACTTAGAGGATGATTCCCATGATGAATTAGCTGGTCCTTCAGCTTTGAAACATCACAAGGATCATCTACCTGAGCAAATCATTGGTAATGTTAATGGAGGTGTAAAGACCAGAAGCCATATTCAAAATGAAATGCATTTCTTTGCCTTTATCTCTGAAATTGAACCATCTTGCATTGAAGAGGCCTTAAGAGACTGTGACTAGATAGTTGCCATGAAAGAAGAACTCAATTAATTTGAGATAAATCAAGTTAGGGATTTGGTACCTAGACCTTCAAATTATCCTATTATTGGAACCAAATGGGTCTTCAAAAACAAACTTGATGAATCTGGAACTGTGGTCAGAAATAAGGCAAGGCTTATGGCTAAAGGATATAACCAAGAAGGCATAGATTATAAAGAGACTTTTGCTCCAGTTGCAAGACTGGAAGCAATAAGACTCCTCTTAGCTTTTGCATCCCCAAAAAATTTTTAAACTTTATCAAATTGATGTGAAGAGTGCCTTTCTTAATGGATATATCATGGAAGAAGTTTATGTTGAACAACCCTTTGGTTTTGAAGATTTATCCAAACCTGATCATGTTTATATGGTCTTAAACAAGCACCAAGAGCTTGGTATGAAAGGCTTAGTAATATCCCATTGGAAAAAAAGCTTTTTCTTAGGAAAAATAGATACCACTCAATTTATTCCGCATAAAAGGAAAAGCATGCTCATAGTATAGATTTATGTTGATGATATTATTTTTAGTGCTACTGATGAAACTCTTTGTGAGGAATTTTCAAAGATTATGCAGGGAGAATTTGAAATGTCAATGATGGGAGAACTGAACTTCTTCCTAGGTCTTCAAATCAAACAAAGGAGAGATGGAATATTTATCTCTCAGACTAAATATGTGAAGGAGATCTTGAGGAAGTTTGGAATGGATCTATCTAAAGAAGAGGACACACCCATGAGCTTTACAGCATTACTAGATGCTGATGTAAAAGGGAAGGACTTCAATCAATCTATATACAGAGGTCTGATTAGATCTCTTTTATACCTTACTGCTAGCAGACCAGACATCCAATTCAGTGTGGGAATGTGTGCTAGATATCCAGCCAAACCAAAGGAATCTCACCACAGTTGTGTTAAAAGAATATTATTAAGATATCTGGCTGGAACACAGGATCTCGGCTTATGGTATCTAAAGGGAACTCAAGAATACCTCATTGCTTACTCAGATTCAGATCATGCTGGGTAAAAGACTGATAGGAAGAGTACCAGTAGTTAGTGTGAGTTTCTTGGAGGATCCTTAGTTTCATGGGCCAGCAAGAAGCAGAATTGTGTCTCCCTCTCATCAACAGAAGCTGAATATATTGCTGTTGCAAGCTGCTGTCCTTAAGTCCTGTGGCTCAAGCATCAATTGAAGGATTTAGGGTTGGAATTTCCAGAAGTTCCAATTCTCTGTGACAACACAAGCACAAAGCACATTGATGTCAGACATCACTTCATTAGAGATCATGTGCAAAAGAAGGATGTCAAAGTGGAATTCATTACCACACACTTACAACTAGCAGATATCTTCACCAAGCCTCTGGCAACTGAACAATTTTTGTTTATAAGAACAGAATTGGGAATGGTAAATCCCTATGAGCTGTAAGGATGTATCAATCTCTTAACCATCTTCAATTCATTTAATTAATGCTATGTTTTGATGATAAGATACTAACTTAGGCATCGGAGAGCCAAATTATCTCTTTGCAAGACCTATGTTCAAAGTTAAGTTTTTCATCGTCCAATCGATCAGAGAACCCTGATCGATTATAGAGCATGTCCTATGATCGATTAGGTTTCGATCAGACGAAAATAAGGGAGATAGCCCAATCGATAAGGGAAAGGCAGCTATCGATCAGAGCTGTCTGATCGATCACAAGGAAGGGGTAATTGATCAGGCATCGATTACTTAGCGTGGAGTCAATCGATCACAACAATCTCTAATCAATCAGATGCATCCAATCGATCAGACAACAAACTCTCTGATCGATCATAGAGCACACGTGATTGATCAGGCGACAACGGTAACTTTTACAATGTACATATTTTTTGACAAGTCACAGCTTTTCATTCATACTCTCTCATATATATTTGACCTATGTAACATTGCATTATTTCGCATTCACGTGGATTCATTCTTGCTCATTTCCCTCCTTATTATTCAAACCCTAATGGACTGCTTCATCAAACTTACTTCAAATCCTCTCATAATAGTCGTAACTGAAGACTTTATTCGAATCATCACCCATCATAACCCTTCTCAAACAGTTTTAACCCTTCGAATCACCATACATATCCTATAGCTCTATATATAAACCTCTCAGATGGCACCCAAAATGCATATACCAAAGAATTACATAGCCAAAGTCCTTGAAGATACAATTTTCCTTCCTCAAGACAACCCTGCATTTACATATAGACACCCCTCTCCACCCTCAAACCCTCATCCCTCAACTTCTCAACCATTGCCAACTATGGCCAAGACTTGAGCAAATGCCTCTCAGTCCAAAAGTAAAAGTCCTACCACAGTGAAAGTTAAAGAACTCATTTCTAGAGACATAGAAGTTCCAATTGATTCTTCCTATGCCCAGGGTCCCATTGAAGATCCTTCAGAAGACATTGGGAGAAGATCCATTCAACAGTGATGTGGCTATGTGGATATTGATTATCTAGAAACGAATGGCTATCTTGTGATAGAATGGTTGGGGCCATACAAGCAATGGATAGGGATCAAGAATCACTATCATAAGAAATCATCAAAGCTTTTTACTCCAACCTGAAAATTACTGTCACAGAATCTGAAGGGAATACTACATGAATCATTGTATCCTCACAAGTCAGAGGGAAGAACTTTTCTTTTGATCGGAAGAATTTGAACAAGTGGCATCATTTGGATGAGCCTGGAATGGAGGCATACAACACTTGGCAATAAAGACAGAAATACATTGATAGTGAACTGTTGGCTGCCTATAAACCAGACAGTCTAGTTCTAGGAACTCTCAAACCTGCACAGATGCCTCCAGCCAATCGAGTAATCCACTATGCATACTCTAGATGTATGGTGAACAAGGCAGGGAACTTCACTCAGATTCTGGATATTAACAACCCAATTTTAGCCATGCTCTTCAACAAAGTTCTTGTCAATCCTGGGCAATTGATCTGTGAAGAGTTCCTGAGATTTCACAAGACTAAGACTGTCAAGACTCCTCTTCCATTCGCACAACTAATATCCTTCATCCTATGCAACAACAAGATCTTCTAGCTAGACAGTGAGAAAAATGTGGAGCCCCCAAGATGTAATCTGACCACCCTGAAGAAGATGGGTCTGAATCCTTTTGGCCAAAGGCATGCTCTCCCACCATCACAAGTAGCAGTCCCTGAGCAAGGCGATCATCGTCAGGAGGCTCATGGAGAAGAAATTCATTGCCCTGTCATCTACTTATTCGAACCAGAAATACTTGAGCCTGAGAGAAGGGCTCCTCCAGCACCTCAACCTCTCCCAGATAACATGCTTGATCAACTTGCTGACAGAGTCACCAGTAGAGTGTTGGAGGAATTAACTTTGGAACATCAAGCCATGGAAGATAGGCTACTACAGAGACTAGTGGCAGCCCTTAATGATTCTGTAGTAAAATCAGTCAAAGAGAGCACCTTGACCATCTTCAAAGGTATGATGCAGTGGTGGACATGCATAAGTTCCTCCACAATCGAATGGCTGGTCTTGAAGACATTCTAAGGCAGAAGTTTCAAGTTGGCCTTCCTGGTTCACCATTGGAACCATTTTCTGGGCATGAAGCCCATCAGGTATCACCCATCCATTACACCCCTCATCACTCACCCTCTCCCTCTCATCTTCCTTCTCCATTCACCCATACACAAGCTTCACCCAAACATAAGCCCTCTCGTTCCTCCAAGCCTTCATCACCATCCAAACAACCTTCCTCAGATTCCTCAGACAACCAAGATCTTCCTCCTTTCCCTATGAACATCACTACCACCTCTCTCACTCAACCACAAGCCTCACCAAAATCTCCCCAACCCCATGCCACTTCTCCAGTCCCAAAACAACCAATTCATACCATCTCACCACCATCAGAATCTCCCCAAGTTCACCCCTCTACCCTTCATTATACCCCTCGGCCAGACCCTTCCCTCACCTATACCAGAAAAAAGAAAGCCATTGTCATTGACACCTCTCCCACCCCTCCTTTTGATGATGCCAAAAAAGGGGAGAAGAGATTCAGTGTTACAACTGAGGGTAAGAGCAGTATTATTCAGGAGAAAGCTGCTGAGGCTGCTGCAATTCTTTCAACCATCGCTTCTGACATGCCCCAAGTCCCTGAAATAATTCAAACACTTGAAGAGATCCATGACATGGCAAAGGGATTAGACTAAGCCTTGAAAATGAAGGCATGGTGGAAGAAGCATCTGATGAAGAAATCAAGGCTACCAATGTTCCCCTAGAAGATGATGATGTGGTACTAAAGGAAGACATGAGTATGGCCTTGGTTCTGTATAAAGGGGAGCCTCAACCAGTGTCAGTTGACACTTGGCCATTCATTCATCGCAGAGTACAAGAGATGGTTGCAGAAGAACTGCAAGAGTGAGAGCAGAACAAGAGTTGAAAGTCAAAGCTGAGTCTGAAGCCAAGACTAAGGTATAAGAAGAAGCAAAGGCTAAGAAGGAAGCTGAGGCCAAAGAAAAGGATGAATAGGCTTCTTTGGCTAAGTCTGCCTTTCCAAACTGGGGGGTCCAGAGAAAAGTAATATTCAAGAAAATTGCCCAGAAGAATGTAGAGGATCCCATTCAGACCATCTCAGATTTCATTAAGTCTGGTGAAGAAGAAGAAGAAGGGACTGAAGTTCAATCGGCTATTAAAGGGAAGAGAATCAAGAAAACTGCTCCTAAGACCCCAGCAGTGTCAACAAGGAAAAGCACCAGAGCAACTAAGGGGATTGTCATTAAAGAACCTAAGCCTACCCCTAAGTCTGCATCAAAGAGGAAGGCTGCTCCCAAAGGAAAAACATCCAAACCTCCTCCAAAGAAGAAGCAAAAGAACCTGACCTATTTTGATAGGATTTTTGCTAAATCATTCCCTTCATCTCCTCCTAAGAAGAAAGATCCAACCAAAAAGAAAGCTCCTGTTAAGAAGAAGAAGGCTGAGCCTAAGGATGAAATACAATGGGAAGAACCTTCAACTGATTCTAGGATATTAGCAGTGAGTGTAGTAATTATGATCTGGATACCAAGAATTAGTCGAGTGGTTCAGACTCAGATTAAACTAGCCCAAGCCTCACCATCACTTGCATTAATCATTTCATATTTGCATCATTCATATTTGATTAACTGTCACTTATAATTTCCTTATATTTTGTCTCCAAGATGTATTACATGATTGAATATTATAATGTCTAATGCTTATCAGTTCACTCTTGTTGTTCAATCTACGCTCTCTGATTATCCTTATTTATATCTTATGTTTTTTCATCATCAAAAAGGGGGAGAATGTTAGAATAATGAGTTTTGATGATAACTAAATAGAACTTAGAAACAATCTGATAGAAAACACTAAGTTTAGTCCAATCGATCAGGGTCAAATTATAAGTTAAAGAACTATAAGTCTAATCGATTAGGGACAGATCATAAGTTAAAGAACTATAAATCTAATCAATTAGGGACAGATTAGAGACAGATTAGAAATTGAGATCATAAGCGTCCAATCGATCAGGGACCCCTGTGATCGATCGGAGAAGTGAAAAATGAACTAAGGGACTCAGTGCAATCAATTAGAGCAAATAGGAGAACTTAGTGTAATCGATTGGATATAGCTAATCGATCAGGCCTCCCTTGTAATCGATCAGAAAGACCAAAGAGTAATCCAAAACTAATCTAAGTCCAATCAATTAGAGAAGGATAATCGATCAGAGGACAAAGTGTGATCGATCAGTTTATAGGTCTAATCTGAATGTAATCTGAGTGCAATCAATTGAATAAGTCTAATCGATCAGGGACCCCCTGTGATCAATTAGGAATTGAATTTCTAATTTCATATTTAGTAATGCAGGTCATGATCGATGTGCGATCGATCAGGAACCAGAGGCTGTGATCGATCAGAGCCTATGATTGATGTGGAGATAGATTTAATTCAAACTAATGGACAAGCCTACTTTTAGCTTTCAAGTACAGAAGTTGTTCATGCCTATTTTGGGAAGTTATCATTAGACACATAAGTCTGACCTTAGAGCCGTTTGACTCAACAACTAAGTTCTGCGATTAATGAAGAGAAAGGATCTGAAACAAACCAAGTACAATGGAGTTAATGCTACCCAAAACACATTCTTCTCAAAACTCCATCTATGATCATCTCTCATCTAAGATAAAGCAACGGCTATAACTTCATCAACGGGCAGAATTTCAGAAACCAATATAAAAGCCTTGATGAAGAAGTTGGTAGAGGAATGGATTATGAGCATTGATTATTCTTACTAAGTTACACTTACTGCATTCAATACTTACCAACTCTTAGAGAGATCATTCATTGTCCTTGTACTTCAGTGTGTATCACAATCTGTTCAGTGAGTGAACAAGTTTTTTGTAATCTCATTTCAAGTGAGGATTACTCTTAAGATAGCGGGATCTTAAGAGTAGGGTGTATTCTTACAAGTTGTAAGGGGGAGTGATTAGTAAGAAAAAGTTCTTGCTGTGTAATCACTTGTAAAGGCACTCAAGAGCCTGGTTGAATCTTGAGGGATTAGTGGAACCCAATTGAAGGTTGGAGAACTAGACGTAGGCCAAAAGTTTGGGTTGAACCAGCTTTGTGTTTCAAGTGTTTGAATTTTTAGTTTGCATAATTCACCCCCTCTTGTGCATTCCTGCCAATTACAAAGAAGGCCGTTAGAATTTGAAGTTAGGGGATTAGGTTTTTTTAAAGATATCTCCCATGACTTGAATAAGAAGAGCTCTTAAGTCAAGGAAGTTATGCCCTAAGTATATGGGACCATTCCAAATTCTTTCAAAAGTTAGTCCAGTAGTTTATAGAATAGCTTTACCTCCTAATTTAAGTAAGATTTATGATGTCTTTCACATTTCCCGAATAAAGAAGTATCAGCCGGATCCAGTGTATGTCATAGAATATGAGGACACTGCTTTACGAGACAACCTGAACAAATTATATATTCCAAGGTCAAGCAGTTGAGGAATACGAGTATTCCTGCTAATCAAGGTTGTCTGGAGAGGGTCATCCGCTAAAGAAGCTACGTGGGAAATGGAAGATAATATGAAGGGAAAAATATCCTGAGATATTTAGTTAAGGTATGTGTTAAATTTCGAGGACGAAATTTTTTTAGGAGGGTAGAAATGTAACATCCCGATTTTTATTAGTCTGGAAATTTCATTTTATAGGCTTTAGTTTAAAGCATGAGCTAGTTTAAGTGCTCATTTAGTAACATTTCCCTAAGAATTCTCATAAAATATTAAGAGAGAATTTATAATAATTAAGTAGAAATTTGCATGTTAATGAGATGTATTTTCTTAGAAACCCATCTAGTTAGGGTTGGGCTTAGAAAATGGACTAGAGAAAGACCTTAGCCCATAAGAAATGGCAATTCCCCCTTTTGGATCCTAGGGTGGCGTCACATGTCATGGAAAGGGAGGGAATTATGTTGCAAATAATAAATAGAAAATGAATTGTAATATGTGTAAGCATAAATTATATTAGAAAGAAAAGATTATGTAATGACCAATAGAAATGCATGCAAGGGAAAAGAAGAAGGGGTTATCATGACAAGATAACCAATAGGAAGACATGCAAGGAAGAAAATGAAAATAGGAAATAAGATAAAATAAAAGAGCAAATGGAAATGCATGCAAAGAGTAAAAGAAAAAGAAATAAGATAATAAGAGACCAATAGGAAGACATGCAAGCTTAGAAAGATTCTTGTGAGTGATGTCACCATGTTTTCATGCTAAATAAGAAGAGAAGTCTCTCTTCCTTCCCCATTTGGCCAAGGTGGCGCATGGTATAGGAAGAAGGAGGCATAAAAAGCTAAATAAATAGTTCCACCAATGAACTAAAAGAAAATTGTTGATTTAGTGAAAATGAGATAACAGGCTTTAGGGTCAAAATGGGCAAAAGGTGCCACTTACTAGGTATAAAATAATCATTATTAAGAAGAGAGAAAAGAAAAGAAAAGGAAAGAAAAAGAAAATGCATGAGTGGTGCATTAGGGTTGGCTAGTCTAATGAAGGATAAGGATGGTGGAGGAAATCTTCATGCAATTGGGCATTGTGTGAGGTGGCTTAAGAGTGATCCTTACCCTCATTTTCCCTATAAATAGGACCATTCCCATCCCATTTTCCAAACCAAACTCGCAGCCCCAAAGAAAGTGAGAAAAAGAAGAGTGTTCTTGAGTGTTTTTGAGTGTTCTTGGGTGTTCTTGAGGAGCCTTGAAGGTTGGGACTCCAAGAAAAGTTGTAAAACTCTAAGGTAGTACTTACTCTCTTACATTTCCAGCATTGTTTCAATATTGTGATGTGATATTTGGCTGCCTTGATGAATCATGTTTGAAGTGATTATGTGTTTCTTATAATGCTACGGCCATATGTTAGTATTCAAGAACATAAATGCTCACATGTATAAGTTATTGGTATTGCCATATATTGTCCAATGTTAAACATGCATGGTTGTTTGTTGAGTATTGTGCTGCTGAGATTTTCCCCAAAATCTCACCCCCCAAATCTAAACCATTTTAGGAGCAAGTTCATCAAAGAAGAAAGAGAAGAAGCTAGCCAAAGTCAAGATGGAAGATTCAATGCTCTTTGTTTTTTTTTGAGCATCTTTAAGCTTATGATAAATCTGTAATATTGTCAATATGCCTTGAAATTGTTGTTATTATGTTACACTTTTGGATTCATGTATGTATATGGTCATTCTTGGCCATTAAGAACAAGCTTTAATGCATGCAATTGAAATGCTGTTTTTCTGTGTTCCATTATGTGCAATGTCTATTGATGATGTTATTGGAATTATCAAATGAGTTCCTTTAGCTATGAAACTTTTATTTAAAATACTAGACATATAGGGCTTTCTAGAAACCCATAAAAAAAGTAAATCGGAGTTATGTAGCTCAAATTAAAAATCAAGCAAGAAGGCTGAAATTTCTGGGCGTGAGAAAGAAGGCAGGTTATGAAAATCAACAATATGTATCACGAGTTTATGCATGATCCATTTCAAATTTTTCCCAGATAGAGGACTCTTCAAGATTTAATGTGAGACTTGAACCAAGTCAAAACCATTTTTCTACAATTAATTATGATTTTTCAAAGTTACTGGAAAAGTTTCCGCACTTTCAGTTTTTTTTCCAGAAATAAAGAAAAGTTTTAAAAGGTTGTGGTTTTGATGTTCTAAGTCCCATATGAGCTTGAATATGATTCCCATTGATAATATAGCTAGGGAATAAGTCCTAGAAGTAAGTGTTACACCCTAATCCACCAAGTTTGGACTAGGTAGTTCCCTACATCTCCCACTCACATTTGGTGGGGTTAAATGTTAAGGGTCAAGTCTCTTTCTCTTCGTTTTTTCTTTCATACTAGGTGCTCAGTCGTAATCGCGTGGGCACGACGTCTCCTTTTAGGTGTCTTGTATTAGGAATCCCTTTTACGGAGACCAGCACAAAACAACCTTACATTGCAGCATAATCATTTTAATATAGTGTCTCAGATATCCTAGATTTACTACACTTTTCTCAAGGCCAATCTAATCCCTTTTGAGTCAAGATAAAACTTAGATTTCCTTTCTCGTATGCGTAGTGTCGACACTTATGAAATTAGTAAACTAATATCACAATGGACCAGTCTCAGACACTAGTATAAGTATGTGTATTTCAGGTAGTCTTCCTTTTGCCCAAATATAACTTCAATATGAATGAACCGCTTTCCTAGGATAACACCTTTAGATCGCATTTATCATAACCATAGGATGTATGCTAAGGTAGCAGACACTAAAACATATTTCCATGAAATTGTCAAAGTCAAAGGAAATCAAGAAAGTATGGAACCTTTCTGGAATTGACATAGTAATGAAACATGGATCCATTCACTTGCTTCCATTTTGCAGTAATTTTAGCAGATGTGGTATTAATCACATGCTACGGTGTTACTCTTTTTCTATAAGAGCGTATGTCAATTTAATTGTATTATTAACACCGTACAGACTTCAGTCTAGACACACATAATATCTAAACCAAAAATTCTTCAACTCTTCTCGCATTGTATGACATTAATTTTGAAGAATTTGTTGTCTAGCTATAGGTATTATGGCTGTGGGTATCCATAATTTGGTCTATATGTGTGTAGCCACGGATCTCATCTCGACTTGCCATACTTTGAAGTCGAGGCTACATATAGTTTGTGTTTCTTCTCTACCATTTCAGTACTATCATTGCTTTGCTGGTGAACACATTGTCTCATCTGTTCATACTACTCCTGAGTGTCAAAGGCAATCGCTCGTGTGAGAGAGTCGATCTCATACCTGTATGACATACTAGAAATTGTATACCATAACATACACATGTAAAGCCATTATGAAGTATCTATTACTTCATATCCTATGCATGCGAAAGGACTTATCATGTTTCTTATTTATATCCTTGCATAGGCTTAATTAGGGGATTTTGCATAGGACATGTTGCTTAACATCAACCTTACGTGCTACAACAATTCTCACATATTTATCTATATATTTTATTTATGCTATGATACTTAGGATCTTTTATTGAGGCAATTGTCGTAGTGTTTACACAATGCATTAACACTAGGTTTGAATTCTCATTTCAAATCCAATATTTCTTCAGATACCCTTGACCATATAGCCATATGTGCTATCACAGTAAGTACTTTTAAATGTGCATAATTCTCATGCCCTTCAAGTATTTTTAAGCACTTTTGTGGAGCCACTCAGTGTCTCTCATAATGGCTGAACTAGTACCGACTTACAAGTCCTACCACTAAAATAAATATATGATATTTTATACACCACTATGTACATTAAACCACCTACAACTTTTGCATGGAATCCCTTTTCCATTTTACTTTTTAAGTTGATTCAATTTAGGGATATCTATCAAGACTCAAACCCACTCTTGAAGTCACTAAGGTATTCACAGGATCACATTCATTCACATTTGAACATTCAAGAATTTCCATAATATAACTCTCTTGCGACAGTTAATGGAGTCTCCTTGAGTTGTATCTTTAGATATACTCCAAAAATATACAATGATTCACCCATGTTTTTAGTACCTTTCCTTAATAGGCACTATCAAAATCAAACCATTTTGGTGAATAGTATATCATCCATTTAAAAGATAATATCACAAAATGCTTAGCATGGTTTTCTTCAACCAGTAAAACAACATTAAATTACCACTCATATGGAACCTTAAATACCATTGTTTGGATGATTGCTTTAGTCCATTAGAGGACTTATGCAAAAAAAATGTGATATAAGGTTATCACTTTGTATACCTCAAACACCCCTTTGTAGTGACATCTAATAGCCAAATTATATAAATTTGTTCATACAAATCACAACTCAAAATGCAAGTTTGACATGCACTTGATGTAAACTTAAAACCAAACTATCAGCTATTTCAAAAAATGAGTCTGATTTTAAGCACACAATATGTGAGAAGGTATTATCACAATGTATACATATGTATAACCTTTTGTAACTATAAGAGTCTTACGTTGTTATTTGATGTAACCAATTCTTATTTTTAATCTTTAGAATTCATTTGTTTATAAATGAACTCTCGTCCTTGTGGTGGATCAACTAACTCTCAGACTTAATTCTATCTCAAAGAATCAACGTCCTTTTATATTGCTCTCTTCCATTCTTTCTTAGAACTAGGTAAGGCCTCTCATTCAGAACATTTTTCATTTATCCTCATCTATAGCAACTAAGAACGTTGTTCTGAGTTACTCTTTGTTAGAACTCCCTACTTTTCTTATCTATGATATTTAGGCCTCTTTAATGGCCTTTCATTAGCTCCTGCTCACATGGGAAATCGAGGACTTTAGGCTTGTTCCATATTGCCTTGTCACTGTGTCTCATAAAGAGATACAGGGAAATACAATGTGATGAGTTTCACCATTGTTTTAAAAACTCATCCATAACAAATAGGGTTCCTTTCGATTCTTTTCAGATGCAAATCAATCTTCATTTTCACTTATAAAAATGTGGCTATATAAGCTCTCACTTACAACGATTATGAGATCACGTAATTGATCTTTATGGTCTACAAGAACTCAAAGCCTGACTTGTGTTGAAATGTAATACCGAAAAGTATGGTATGTAGGAACTCAAAACTTGATTTGCGCTTTGACCATAATTCCTGTAGTCTGGAAGTGACTGTTAGAATCTTAAGTTTTGATGAGGACTGGACCCTATAGATAACATAAGTAAAATGAACAGATAGCATATAACTTAGTCTGAAAAGAATCAGGGTATATGACTAAGGAAAGTATAAGTTATCTAAAACGTTGAACAAGTAAAGTCCTATAGATAACAGATACACTATCGCTAGACTGAGAGCCTATCGCTAATAGATGAAGAGATAAGGATAATAATACCTAATGAAGTCTTGGCAATAAACTGAAAGTAAACATTCCTATCGCTAAGAACTTCACTATCGCTAAGGTCTCTTAACAGAAAAGACTGATTAGAGCAACTCAGTATTAAACCATAGTCACTAGCGATAGCACGAATAGCTAGCGATAACAGAACACTTGGACATTCAGATGAGTTACTAGGTAGAGCTAATGACAACCTATCAATAACATAACTTCTAGCGATAACGAGTTTAGCTATCGATAATGAAATCACTTGCTGAAATAACTTGACATTCTGATAGCTAATATATTATCTGTATACACTGAGCTAATAAATCCTACTAGCGATAACATCAACTGTGCTTCACATGAATACTTGTTCAGCCAACAATCTAAGTGCAGGATTAACACTATGAAGCTAGCGATAGCATGGGATGCTAGCGCTACTGAAAAAGCTGCTACACAAGTACAATGTTGCAGGTAGTTGGTAGTCACAGTCTCTATCTCTCATAGCTCATCTTCTGCAAGAATTAAATGAAGTAAGAGAAGAAAGATGACTAAAATGAAGACTAGCATTAAATGCCAACGGCTAGGAGCTTCCAACGGACATATTCAAACGGATGCATGAAGCTGAAAGAAAAAGGCAAAACTGTGAAGAGATATAAAAACCAAGTCTTGAGCATTTATGATGAAGAGAACAAACTGATGAACTAGCATTCATTATTTCTCATCTACTCACTGCTCAAAGTCTTATTACTCTTAGTGAGATTATTCTATACTTCAGTGATTAACAAAATCTGTTCATTAAGTGAACGCATTTATTGAAATCCTCTACTGTTTGAGGTTGTTCTTAAGTCTGGGACTTTAGAACAGGGTTGTAGTCTTACAACATGTAAGGGGGAGTGTTTAGAGGAAGTCTAAAACTATGTCTTGTAAAGGTTGGCAGGTGAACCTGGTTTGTAAAACCTGTGGTTTAGTGGAACCCAACGAGGAGTTGGAGAACTGGATGTAGGCAGTGTTTGGCCGAACCAGTATAAAGGATTGTCTTTGAGTTTAAAGTTTAATTTTTGAAAAGCACAATTCACCCCCCCTCTTGTGCGTTTTGCCACTTTCAGTGACCACTTTGGAGGGCACATGATTAAGCATAAAGTTTGTATTTCCCTTTAAAAAATATACTTGATCAATCAAATATGTGTACTAATCCGCCAAAGGTGGACTTAGTAACACTCTCCCACGCACTTTTGCTGGGTCAGCTTGAACCGTTATATATATAACCATGTTTAGTAGCGTTTCATTATGCCTCTTGATAACTCCATTTGGTGGTAAAGTGCAACGGATCACTTAACTGCATGGGTATCCCTTCTCTTCACGGAGCTCACTGAAACTTGTCAGAAACAACCTCTATTAGTGCATAGAATGAAATACAGTAATGATAATTACATGAACAATCATCAACAAAGTTAATTTAAGCTTCGTCTCATGACCTCATATTCATTGGACCATATATAATCTGATGGAAGAAATGCAATAGTTTCTCTATCTTAGTTCCCTTACTGAAAAACATTTTCTTTTTGCTTTACCTACTAGATACTTTCCATTGGGTAATGAATATAGCGGTCTTGAAAATGCCAATTCAATTTATGTGTCCTTGTCCACCATGACAAGTATTCAAGTCGATACTTGAATTAGAGTGGTAAAGCAGTCAAGCACGTAGAGATTACCAACAATGTCAAAAACAAAGAAATCTCAAGTAAGATTGGAACACAAACAATTGATTTTATCATGATGGTCAGGATAGTTCACGTAGAACGCATAATTCTAGTGTATGAGTCATATAATGTAGAATTAAGGTTTTTGTCAATGGAAAATGGACTTGTAGGATCTAATGCCTTTCACCTCAATCCAACGTTGTTACCAATATAAAGCCTCTTGCTTAAATTTGATAATCGAGACATTTAATAAAGGACCTTTGATCCTTATTCTTTTGGTCTATGGAACTTGAGTCTTTTTCTACTCATTATTGATAGAAAAGGAAAATTTATCTCAAAAAGGTTTATTCTCTAGTATGAAAAGTACATGACTTTACCAAGGTCATTCTTTTCCTTAAAGAGTTTATTGCTCTTTTAATCATACCCTTGTCCTCCTTTTCTCTTTAGTAGAACTTCTTACACTTTTCTCATTTGGGTTTAGAGTATTGAGAACATGCTACCTCTGTGGTATGCTAGCCCAAAGGGTTTGCATACTTCCTGAAATTTGTATTCAAGCTCCAAAAACTTTGATACATCATTGAAAAAATAACAAAATTTTCACTTTGGTTTATCCTAACTTTCATATGCTCCCAACTGGAAAGGAGCGCCCTCATGAATAACTTGAACTCATTGTTCATTCAACAATATACCATAAACTACTTCATTCCCCTTATCTTGTTAGTAATTTCATGTAGATGTTGTCTCATAAAAAGCATTAAACCTCAAGTTATACATGTCAAACTTAATTGACAACATTTTTTATAACATCCTGATTTTTATTTGTCTGGAAATTACATTCTATAGGTACTAGTTTAAAGCATGAGCTGGTTTAAGTGCTCATTTAATAACTTTTTCCTAAGAATTCTCATAAAATAGTAAGGGAGAATTTATAATAATCAAGTAGAAATTTTGCATGTTAATAAGATGATATTATTTGCTTAGAAACACGTCTAGTTTAGGGTTGGGCTTAGGAAATGGATTAGAGACTTTAGCCCATAAGAAATAATAATTCCCCCTTGTGGAGCATAGGGTGGCACCACATGTCATAGAGAGGAAGGGAATTATGTTGCAAATAATAAATAGAAAATGTATTGTAATATGTATAAGCATAAATTATATTAGACAGAAAAGATTATTTGATGACTAATAGAAATGCATGCAAGAGAAAAGTAGAAGGGGTTATCAAGACAAGATAACCAATAGAAAGACATGCAAGGAAGAAAAACAAAATAAAAAGTAGAATATAATAAGAGAGCCAATATAAAATGCATGCAAAGGTAATTGGAAGCCATTCTTGGCTTAATTACTTCAATCACCTCACTTATATGGTTATTCACAATTCGATTTGATCCAAGAACTTATTTATTAGTGCCACATTAAAGTATACAATGTCATATACTTGTACTATTCTTAACTAGAAAAATAATAACACTATTGGCTCCATGATCAAGAGAATACGTTTGTACCTCCCATCACACAGATTCCAGTAAGAATACTATAATCTATTAAGAATTTTATACAAGTACTTTATAGAATATGCTCTATTATATCTCTCAGAAAGCTTAGTTTCTCTGATAGCTCCCACTTAGATAGAGCAATCTCATTAGCTCCCACTTAAATAGAGTATTTGATATTGACTCCCACTTAGATAAAGCATATAAAACTCATATAAGACTTATTTTCTAAGAGCTCCCACTGAGATAGAGCATATAACACTCTTAGAAAACACATCTTCCAAGAGCTCCCACTTAGTCAGAGCATTTGACATTTGCTCCCACTCACAAATAGTATTTGACATTTACTTCTTCATGTCTCTCTTTACAATATTTTCATAATGTCTTATTAACTTGTTATTTGGGTGACTTAAGATTTTTCTTGATTTCTCTATTCACCTTATTTTATGAAGTTAATTTTAGCCGAATATAATGTGAAAAGGTGAGGATGAAGTCTCTTTGCTTCTCAAACCCAATTTTAATATTGAATAAGGCTTTAGGAATCTCATATTCCAAAAGTGACATAATAGAAGTTGTACCATTTTGTGTTAGTAATTTCTTAGATGTTCTATATCTTCTCAAAGAAATATTCCAAATATCTTATGTGATTTATCTATGTTTCTTCACAGAAACATTTAATCTTTACTCTTAAGTCTTTTATTGGTACAATCGTTGGTGGTTGCACTGGGCTTATGATTTGTTTTATCCTAAGATGGGCTTTCAAGTCATACATTGAAGGTGTATTTTAATCATGAGTTTCACCATGATCCAGAGTAAAGACATGGTAGTTTTTCTATTTGAAATTTCCTCTTGCTTTGATCTATGATACTATCTCTTTAGTATTTGATTGTTATTTTAGCCTCCCTGAGGTTTATCCAAATCTCAATCCTAAACTTTAGGATTTGGGTTATTTAGGTTTCTCCTCTAGTGATTTACCAATATTTTCTTTCTGTTACACCTCTTGTTTCATTACAAGTTCAAAATGCCCCTTACTTTGAATTATCTCTCTCTTGATCCTCTTTAAGATCTTCTCCTTCTAGGTTTTACTTTAGAGTCTCATGCTAAAATACACAAATCCCTATTTCATTAATCACTTAGAATCTCACATTGCACTAAATAATTTAGGTTTGGATCAATACTTAAATGCAATAGCTAATAACTTATTCCTTTTATGATATACTATTATGTAATCATACTTAGGAGTAAGTGTTTCTAGATCAATGTCATCCAAAAGAGCTAAATTCTTTTGGATTGGTGCTTTTAGAACTCTCTAGGTTCATATTTGTATTAAATTAATTTTTTTAGAAATTATTATAAATATTTTAGGATTTTCATACCCATAAAAATCACAAAAAATGCCACCAAAAGTCTATATATAGATCCACCTTAAAAATAGACAAATAATATGTCCAAATGTAGGTCTTGAATTTAGGGTTTTTAGAAACAAACATCGTCTCAATCGGAACTCAAAAGCCCCTTTCATATGCCCCTAGAAGGAATAGGAAAAAAATTCAGGAGATTTATATATATATATTATAAATGAAATGACACGGGCCCAACCAATTCTGGTTTTTTTATGTCTTGGGCTAGAAAGATTAAGCTTATATATACATATATTAGATGCATTGGGCTTAGCAACTTGAGCCCATTAAGCTTTTTCTTTTACAGATTTTAATCAGTGAAACGCATAGTTTCACAGGTTTTTTATAACATATATCTCAAAATGAAGCCATTTTGAAGGCTGGAAGTTGAACCAGCTGGTGAAATGGGTCGGGCCCAATGGACCCGAACATTGTTTCACCCATATATCCGTCGTCCAAAGTCCGTTTTGTGTGTTCTTGGTGTCTTTTCTTTTAGACCTACGCAATGATAATAATTTTGAAGCCTAAATCATTTGGTTTCCAACAATGTTATTAAACCCGGACCGGCCCGGCCGGTCTGGACCGGAACCCGCCGGCCCGGGGCATAGGCCGGTCCGGGTTAGCTATTAGCCCGGGTACGGACAAACTCGGCTACGGCTCGGCTGACTCGGCCAAACTCGGACATAACCCGTGCGACTCGTCGAGTTGGGCGAGCTAGTCGGGTGGATCATTTGAGGGAGGAATCGACCAACCAGGGGTTTCAAATCAACAAGCTTGATATGGAGAACAAGCTAACAGAGCAGGATGTCGAAGTTGCTGAGTTGAAGGACACAGTGAAAGCCGTGCAAGATCAGGTGAAAGCTTGATATGGTAGACATGATGCGAGAGCACCAAGCTGGGAAGCATACTTCCTAGGATTTAGATCAGGCCTTGGCCAAGCATGAGTCTATCTTTGGTGAATTTCTAGAAGAGGAGGAGGAGGAGGTTGCTTCCCACCCCGTCAAGGGTGATGCCAGGGATGCTGAGACAAGAGGAGGAGATGACCTTTCATTGCTGCATCTTTGTTCGCTTCGTGGAAGAAGAACGAGGGAGGAAGGGGGAAGAGTGAAGAGTGAAGAGTGAAGATGAAAGAGCAAAGAAGCAGATCATGAAATAAAAGAGGCAAGAGGAAGATGAAATGAAAGAAGAAAGAGGAAGATGATGTATCTTTTGTGATTGGCAAAACATCTCGTGATTTGTGTCTTTCTCCTCGTGATGTGCGTTTTTTTTGTTGATGTGTTAATTGTAAAATAGAACAATAATGATGGTCACATGGTGGGAGAGAGCAGAAAGTCAGTAGTGAGGGAAGTGGTAGTGGGAAAACGTGAGAAAATTTAAATTTAAGATTAAAAAATTGGGTATGTATTTCTTTTTTTTTTAAATATAAGATTAAGTTGATTTTTTTTTTACAGATTAAGGAGTCAAAATGAACCATTAAATTTTACTATATGTTACATGTCATAAGGAAGGTGATTTTTTTTAATTTTTTATTCATTACCGGTCTAGTTCACGGGTCAGTTACGGTCTGACCCACTAACCCTTGACCCACTACCTCAACCGGTTCAGTAGCCGGTCTGAGTTTAATTACCATGGTTTCCAATGACCCAATTTCGATTTGGGTTTTTTTCCCCCCTTTTTTTCTCATGTTTGTGATTCGTTCATAGTTCTTTATGCGTGATTTTTATGTCCCTTGAACAAATATATGTACCCAGATGCATATATTATCCAGAACGAAAAAAGAAAATTGATAACCATACGGAAAAATCACATATGCATATGTCTGGGTTGGTTAAATGAATGATAAAATCAAAATAATATATATGATTCAATCATAAATTTCCCTATATAACCAAATGAGTGATATATAACGGACCAGACTTATGATTTAATCCTTATGACCTATACTTATAATTTAATAAGACTTATGATTTAGTCATATATAAAATAAAACTAATAAATCAAGACACAAGGAAGCACAGATAAAACATATATGGCCTCAAGATGTAAATTTGCTCTAATACCACTAAAGGTTTTTTAGGCATATCTGGAATCCAGTTGATTCATTGGGTACCGGCACGAAACCGGAGCACCGATTTGGACTGCAATTACGTAATATGACAAATGCACCATGAAATAGGAAGAGAGTTTAGAGAGAAAAATAAGAGAAGTTATTTAGTGTTTTTTCTCATTGCTTCTCTGAAAAGCAAAGTACTCCCCATATATATAAAGTATGTGAGTTAGTTATCAATTTATTATTTGAATTTCAAACTATGAAGGGAAAACTACTACAGTTATCTCATATATTTTCTTATTTACATAATAATCCACTTTAATTGGGTTTGGGCCCCAATCCATCAAGTGTAGATCGGGTTTTCCCTACAGTTGCAAAATTATGGAAATTTTGGCTCAAAGAACAAGCTTAGTCAAGCTGAAATTCCAATGGAAATGTTAAGATTTAGAAGTTGAGGCTTAGAAAAATCCTCAAAAGGTATAACCAGCTGATCACAGCAGCAAAAATTTCGATTACCTACAGCAGCTATTTCAATTAAGACATAAACAACCCAACCAAGAGTGTAAAATCTATTTCAAGTGCGAACATGTAAAAGCAAATGAGCTAGGGCACAACTAGTAATTTCTTCTCTCAATTGTTTTTTGGTCCAAGCATGAAGAAAAATCCCTGAAATTCATTCCCAACTAATCTGTATGTGTTAGTGAAAACTAAAGCAACTAACAGTTGTCAAAACAGATTTCATGCAATTTTTAGAGCGTAGGATGACTTATAGAAAGGTCAAACAGTGAGTGTTCCATCAAGTTATAATCAGGGCTTAGGTTAGAACTAATCAGTTGCTAGCTAAACAAAATGAACAATTAGGCCAGTCACAACAGTAATTCGAATTCAACAACAGTAATAGCAGAACAACACAATTTAGGAACATGATTTTTAATTCTAGATCTATAACTGGTAGGTAATAAACATCATATTTCTTAAAAAGAAATTCGAAATGAGCAGCAGTAATAGTTCAGTAACTAACATTACACAGAAGGACAAAGATGGATCAATAACCATTAAAATGTATCAGGTCCAATTTTTTTTTTCAAATTTAAAATTTATCCGAAAGTTCCAGTCAATTGTAGCCAGATTGAGGAACATGATAATATTACTTTAATAGTAGAAGCTTAAATTCATACGCTTAGAACACAAGTCAGAGAAAATCAACGGTACACAAACAAAACCAGAGCAAGCAAAAAATGAAACCTGCATAACTGAAATTAGGGGAAAGTACAGATCAACAAAATATGTAAGTAATGGAATACCAGCCAAAGCCAATGGTTTCGCAATAAGTCTTAAAATAACCTAGGCTAGTCACGCTGTATGATGATTTAAAATAATCTATGATTTTGCAACAAGTCTTAAAATGACTTAGGCTAGTCACGCCCTAAAATACTAAAGTGTGTGATTTGCCACATTCCTAAACGCCTTGGGGTGCAAATGCAAAATATTTCTAACAAAGGATTGCACTAGTGGTGTTTTCCTGGATCGTCTCTCAAGGAGCCTATTGAACTAACCTAAGCTAACTAAATACATGAAAAGCTATAAAATTAGGGGGTTTTTAGATTTTTTTGGTTAAAGAAACTAAACTAAATTCTTTTTGGGATTTTTGATTATAAAGAAAGCAAGTAAAACAAGGTTGTGAAAACTATATAGAAAATATGGGTCTCTTGATGAATTGGGCAACCTTCCTAGCTTCTAAGATGATATAGGAGTTTCTAAACCAAGTTCTAATGCAAAACGTGGCGCATCGCTCATTTAATTAGTCAACTAGGAAATTGTTAAGTTCTAACTTAGTAGTGAAGACTTATGATAGATATGCATAGAGACTCTCGTTAGAAGTAAATCAAACCATCTAACGTAGGACCTAATGTCTAAGCACACATACAATCGCACATGCATCCAACATATTCTAGAAATCCAAAGGAGATATAAATAAAGCACATATATTGCATAATATCATGAAATCACACATCTATTGCATAATATTGTGAAAATTTAACAAGGGAAAAGGGAGCAGCGGTGGTGCCCGGGTCGGTAAATTATTTACTTGGAAAAACTTAAATAAACCAATGGTGATTCAATGATCAAGAAAGGATGGCAATTGGAAAAGGGTGGAATGGAAATCCATGAATTAGATCGACTGAAGCCTATTTTCCTCTTCATATTCGAAAGGGAGGAGGATTGTTTACGCATTCTCAAAGGTCGTCCCTGGTCCATCCAGGGCTTCCTCTTAAGCCTACAAATATGGGACGATTACATGGTTTTATCTGAGGTGAATTTTACAACATCCCTTTTTTGGATAAATTTCACGTCCTCCCTCTAGAAGCATTCGATAAGGATGACGCTATTACTCTGGGAAATGCTATGGGAGAAGTGCTAATGCTGGAGAATCCGAATATAGAAGGAAAAATTTTACGAAGTTTCATTCAAGTTTGTTGTATGATCAATCTAAATGATCCATTGGTGACTAGTTTTCAGGTCCCGAGAGAAGGAAAAGATTCTATTTAGGTCTCTGTAAAATATGAAAGACTCCAAAATTTTGTTACTGGCGCAGTAGGATCAGACATGACAATAAAAACTACAAGGAGGGTGGTTATTTTGATGAAGACCAATAGGAGAACTATGAATATGGGAGCTGGCTAGGTACTCATCAAGTCAAAACTTTCGAAGACTCTATTTTAGTTCATAAGGAAAACTAGATCGAAGGTCTGAAGAGGAAGAATCCGCCGGAGAAGGCTATGGCAACTAGTATCCAGATCTGGTGAGCAACCAATTCTGAAAAGGGAAAGATCAATCAAGAGGCGTAGGAATTACGTAATGAATTCAATGAGAGGCACAATTCAGGCAAAAATGAGGATTCATCAAGTGTGAGCAACGTTCAATAATTTCTTTCCTTAAACAGAATCAATGGTACAGTTCCAAAGAGGCATGTTGTCCAATCTAGTGTTACTCCTTTAAGGCAGTCAAACGTTTATCTTAACAATGGAGGGAGAAGGATAATTAACTTGGGACTAAGATCCAAAATTAAAAAGGCCTATATGTGTGCTAATGCGATGCATGAAGCTTATCATACAGAGATGATAATTAGCCCATAAAGGCTGGGCCTGCGTAAAACTATGAATACATTTTGGAGTTACCAACAGATCACACAGACCATTCAAAAACTATTGTCCCCTACAATTCTTTGTCGCTTGTCAATGGTAATTTGGGATTTAAAAGACTTCAGCTTAAATAGGCCATCAATAGAGGAGGCAGCGACCAGCGAACCAAAATGCAAAAGGTGCTTGAATTTTGAGAGTGAGGTTACTGAACCAAAGAAAGCAGTCAAGAGTAAGAAGCATAGCCGCAATCCAAGCCCCAGAAATTCGATTCGGAAGATCAAACAACAAATAAGGGACAAGATCTCTAGCGAAGAACCTAAGGGCCCGAAAGAACCACAGATGAATTTTGAGATTGATTTTCTCAACTTATGGTTTATCTTCAATGGAGGTAATTCTCATAGTAATTCTTCTTCTTCTAATCCTAACGCCGGTGGTTGGATGGGACCAACCACCGATTTGCCATGAACCTGTTATCATGGAACTGTCAAGGTCTTGGGTTTACCGTGACAGTCCAAAATTTAAAGATAGAATGTCACAACCATAAACCCTAAATTGTGTTCCTAATGGAGATCAAACAAAAACAGAAATTGGTTTCTAAAGTTCAAAGAAAGTGTAATTTCTCTCATGAATGGTGAGTTGATCCGAGAGGGAAAAGTGGGGGATCAGCTCTTTGGTGGTATGATGATGTCATTGTTAATATCTTTTTCTCTTCAATAAATATTATTCATACTCGGTTATCATCCCCTTCAATCGATGTTCCTTCCTATGTCACTTTTGTTTACGGCCCTCCTGACAAGAAAGACAGATTTCTTTGCTGGGCCGAATTGCAGTGTATTGCTAAATTTGTAGATGACTCTTGGATTTGTGTAGGGGACTTCAATAATATTGCTCTCAGTCAGAAAAATCAGGCGGCATTCTGAGAGCTATGAGGAAGATAATAAATTTCCAACTTTTAATTGCAGACTGAGTTAATAGATTTGGGTTTCAACAGGTACAGATTCACTTGGTGCAATAATCATGAAGGCCAAGCAATTATTAGAGAAATGATTGATAAAGCTTTGGATAATATTTCTTTAAGGGAGAATTTCCCAAATTTGAAGGTCTTTCATATTAACCCAATGGGATCATATCATCATCTTTTACTGATAAACTGCTATTACAAAAAGAGGCAAAGGAAAAAGGAATTCAGATTCGAAGCCAACTGGACCAAACATAAAAATTTCCTCAACATAGTCAACAAAGAGTGGCATCTAGCAAAGGTAACAAATCCCAGTCCTCTTGATATTTTTCTAACCTGTTTGCTTTCTTGTAAAAATGAATTGATCAGGTGGAGCAGGAAAGAATTTCCCAACAATAAGATCCTGATTGATAAACTGAAAATGAAGTTAGCATTGTACTCCCAAGGTACGGTCTTGTATGAGGAGAGGACAAAAATTAAGGAGCTGAAAGCAATGTTAGATAAAGCATTTGAAAGAGAGGAGGACTACTGGTGGCAAAGAAAATGCTGAAATGATTAAGGGTTTTATGTAAGATTGTGGCACTGATTTGGAGACACCTAAATTACTTTATCATCATCTTCTATTGCTAGTGTCCTTGGAGGAAATTAATTTAGCCTTTGTGGCAAAGGGCTGATTGGAAAATGTATGAGAAAATGATGCTCTATGTGAGTTGCTTTTGGGGGAACAATTTTCGAAAATCTGGGAAAATTTTCCAGATTTCTATAAAATGATTTTTTGCAGATCAAATGAACGATATGTAAGGGATTGAAGCTTGCGTAAATAAAATATAGTGTTGTATGTAATGGATTCATCTGATAAGCTATAAGTCTTCCCAGAATCCCCTGTTTTTATGAATAAAGTTTCGGGCTTATTGATAAAAAGGCTTAAGGAAGACTAAATGTTTAGAAGTATTTGATATAAGTGGTATAAGGTGTTTAGATTATCATAGCGTGAGTATTTGTGGAAGACAAGGAATTTGAAGTTGGAATTGATTTGTACCTTGCAGGGTTTCTAAATGTTCAAAGGAGTTGGTTCTAGATCGTTTTGGGTCGGATCCTTAAAAACCTGAAAAATAGCAAAATTTGCGCATGTGTCAGCGGTGAGGGGCAGAAAAGGTGCTCGAGTTTCAGGCCCTCGCCGTGGGGTGCCACGGCCAAGAGTGGCATTTTCGTAATTTTCTTCAAATTTGATAGATTCACTTTTTGGGCTTATTTTTTACATTTTCAACCTCTTTCTTCAATTCTCCCAATTGAGGAACAATGAAAATCAAGCACAAATGTAATATCCAAAGTCCATATTAAGAAATGCATGAGTTTATACCTTAAAATGCTCAATTTAAGATCAAAATACAATTAACTCAATGCCTTCGAACTCTAAGTACACAAGTGCCTAAACTATCAGGTAATGGCTTATATCAAGTGTTAATTCCCTATAATTAGTGGGTAAAATTATATAATAATCAATCACAATCACTTACGCTTAAGTCCAAGAATCAGGAGTTATAGGTTTTGTGAGGAAGCATGTTGTTTGCAGGTTCGGACTCCCTAAGGAGATCGTCGGTAATAATGGTTCCCAATTCATTAGATCCAAATTCAGGAGATTTTGCGAGAAGTAGGGAATTCAACTAAAGTTTTCCACTCCTAGAAATCCTCAATCTAATGGTCAAGAAGAGGCTAGCAACAAGACAATTGTCAATTCCTTAAAGAAATGTCTCAACAGAGCTAAAGGCAGGTGGGCAGAAGAGCTACCAGCGGTCTTGTGGGCTTAAAGGACCACATCTCGTACCCCTACGGGAGAAACACCCTTCTCTCTCATTTATGGGGCAGAAGCCATGATCCCAGTGAAGTATGGAGTTCCCAGTCTCAAATATCAATGGGCAAGAGAAGAAACAAATTCTCTCGGATTACAGTATGAGTTAGACCTTCTGGATGAGCAACGTGAGTAGGCACTAATTCGAATGGCTACATACCAGTAGCAATTAGGTAGGCAGTACAATAAACACATCAAAGAAAGGCAGTTTGAAGTTGGGGAGTTGGTCCTCAAGAAAGTGTTCCCTAATATAAAAGATTCCAAAGCTGGAAAGCTCAGTCCAACCTACAAAGGACCTTATCTAGTTGTCGGGATCACAAGACCTGGAGCTAATCAGTTACAAGACATGAAGGCAAGAACCTCCCTCATAGTTGGAATGCTATACACCTAAAGAGGTATTATCCCTGACTGATTCAATTTTTTTTCTTCCAACTTTATATTATTATCACAGCATAGAGATTCAAATTCTCGTAAAACGAGACATCCCGAATGGCTCACAGAATTAAGGCTCTCATACAAGAGACCTCTTAGACCAATCTCAGATCTCAAAACAACGTAATGCACATAATCTTCACAAATCCCAGAATCATAGGAAGCACTTATCTCAGATTTGCCCCAATACAAAAGGTAGTCATCTCGTTCCCAGACTTCTTCTTTCAAATTTTCTTTACTTTGATTTAAAAATGAGAGACTAACCACATGGGGTAGTACATGATGAGCTATGCCGAAAGGCTCAAGGCCACCAATTCGTAGAGAACTCACTTTATGCTATATAGTTTTGTTGTGGCAAGGGCTACTGATACTAATAAACCCTCATCAAGATTGTGTATTTCTCAGGAACACTCTCGGGGATTTCTAAAGAATTCATAAATGAAGAAGACAATACGAACAACACTCAGATCACACAAAAGGTACAAATTTTTCTTCCAAAACTCTTGATTTACTAGATATGAAAATTAAACTGTTTCTAATTCATTACTTATATATTAAAAACGAGATAAAAGCACTAAAGAGTCATTACGGGAACATAGTCTTGGATACACAAAATTCACCAAATATGGGGACTCCAATCCCAAAAGTCTAAACATACTAGATAAAAACAAAAACATAAACCCTACAAACTAGGAACATAGTATATGTCCATTGGGAAGGGGTGTTCTTGTTAGTCTCCAAGATGTTCTGGTTCTCGTCAGCCTTTTCCTGTCCCGAGCCATCTTGTGGAGGAACAAACCATCTTAGCAGAGGTAATCTCATCACCATCCTCATTGCTCTTATATGCATCCGAGGGAGTAAATTGGGTTCGAAACTCTTCCTCCCATTTCTCCAAATCCAAGGATTCATGATTTCCTTCCTGAAGCTGTTTGGCCATGTCAATCTTGGCATGAAGTGCAAACCTCCTACCTGGCTGTATTTTCCTTTCAAACTTACAGAGCATCTTGAACATTCTTCAGGTCAAGTACTTTGTTCTCTAAGACCAGCTTCTTGGATTCAAGGTTTTCATCATGGATTTCAAACGATCAACATCTCCTTCCTTAAGCTTCAGCTCTTCTTCCAAATCCATGATCTTGTCCTTGAAATTTTCCTCCTTCACAATAGCATTTCTTACCAAATTGTGATATTTTTCACTGAGAGCTTTTGCCTCCAAAGCTTGCTTCTTCATTTCCTGTACGATAGCATTCTGATCTTCAGTAATCTTCTTCAAACCCAAGATCTCCATGTTCCTATCTTCTAATTGCAACCTCATCCTTCTAGACTCGAGACCTTGCTCCTCAGCCTCCTTCTCGAGAAATATGCTCAGTTGGTATAACTAAAAGGAGAATAGACATCGGATGGGAATAATTCGTAATGCGAGTATTCAAATTTAGTCGAAATAAGGTTACCTGAAAAGACTTTTACATGATGGCTTCCCGTGCACCGAGGTATCACATGGACGAGAAGGCAACATCATCCTTATGGAACAAAAGCTTGGAGGTCTCATTCTTAATGCTGCTAAAATTCTCATGAGACGAAGATCCGTGAGGGAACATCAACAACAAGTCTTCTGGACTTTCTTTCCAGTCATTCAATTTATGCTTAATATTGATCTCTACTATTATCATGTCAACGTTAGGAGTTTCCTCAAGTTCATCTTAGGAAGAAGGATCAATGTTGGTCAGCTCTTGGTCACGAGAAGTTGAAGGAGTAGGATGAGATACAAGAATGGTCGACACGGAATTAGAAGGAGTCTCCGTGGTAGACTTCTTAGAGAGAACTTTAGTAATAGTCTTTTGGGAATCAATTTCCTCAATTACAGGGGACAGGATAACCTTCTCGGATGAAGCAATGGTACGAGATTTCTTTCCTCCACAAATCCTTGAGGCCACAAAAGAACCTCTCATGTCTTGAACAACATTCTTAGGGGGTAGCTTCCTTTTTCCAGAGTCCATAGTGGGATAAGTAGGATGAGAAGGAATCTTGCTCTTGTTTTCCTTGTCCAGTTCTACAACAATACAAGAGAAAACTCAGATAGTGATACCAGTCACCCTATCATAAGGAAACGAGATTTGTGAAAGAAACTTACGAGACTTGAAAATTTCAGTATAAGTCCTCTTCTCCTTAGGCAAAGACTTAATTAGAACTATGAGCTCCTCTGACTCTAGACCTAGTTTCAGATCCTTCAGAGCCTCGATGTGGTCTATACCCAGAAAATCAAAAGTAAGTAAACGAGACATCATTCTAGTAATGCAGCATAAGATTACGAGATTAACAACTTACCACGATTGTTCCACAAAGTGCGAATAGATATTCCAGGAGTCACCAAAGCAGACTTGTGAATGAAAACAAATCTCTTCTTCCATCCTCTCTTAGAGTCCTTATGGATAATGATAAGCGGATCATCAGTAATCACGGGAGTCAGTGTGAAAAACTACGAGCCTTCCTACCTAGGCTGTAGCACTTCAGGAGTTCTGATAACGAGAAGCAGATCCCCAATTCTTTAGACATAACTTCCAGGCATAAACACATACACCATATTATAGGCATAAGTTGTGAAGGGGCTAAGTCGAAATGCTGACAAATTTCTAGTATGTGGGGAGGCAAAGGAAGGCACGGAGAAAGTTTGAAATAGTCAGAGCATAAAGCCATCCAATTTTCGCTGCCCCAGTCCATTCGTTCATTAGAGTTTGTAACCCTAAATGGCAGATTTTCACTCAATCCATACTTTCCAGTGAAGAATGCCAGAACCCTTTCAGAAATAACATTTTTTGAAGTCCATAATACTAGTGCTCCTCGTCAGTTCCAACATCCTAGAAGGAATGGGAGCAAAACCCTTTGGGCGTTGATTTGACTTATCCATGGGTGATGCAGTAACTCGAGAACGAGAAGATGAAGAAGTAGTCATGATTTTGAATTCAACACCAGAAACCCTAGTTAAGCAAAAATTTTGAAATGCAGAAATTCAGAAGTAGCAATGTTGATTTTTCAAAAATATAACTACTGACTTCTTAGAATTCCTATTGTAAAACTGAAATGCAGGGTTTAAAGAAGGCAATAAATTACCAGAAAGAAGACTGTATTCCAAACTGCCAACAAATAGAGTGCCAAAATGCCTAAAGAATTTTGAATGATTGATGCCAAAGAAGACCAAAGAAGTAGAGTTCAGATGATGACAGTCTCAGAAAATGATACATGGAGGGAAATTTAAAGCTGACGTGATTGATGACAAAAGAGGTGCAATCAATGGTTACAACAATTTAGATCAACGATTGGGAATAGACATACCTCTCTATGCCATTGATACAATCCAGAAAACACAAGCTATCTCTTCAACTGGAAATTGGAGCAACAAATCTGAACAATAATTGAGTTCATCATCAATTCAATTTGGGCTGAAAATGGAGTTGTTGATCATATTTTGTGCATGGAGACATCAAATTAAAGGGGTTGGGCCATGAGCTACAAATGGGAGGACTCATTTTGGCTTAAATAATCACATTTGGGGCTTTAAATTCTGATTACTTTTGGTTAAATGAATTAGTGCGAAAATTAATAGTTAGGTTGCAGATTTGACTTTTAAGTTCCATAGTTTATTTAATTAGGCTTTAGTTATCTATTTTCTAAGTTAGCATTTGATGTTTTGAATTCCCTAGAATGCATTTAATGCAAATTAGATCAGATTTCTGAATTTAGTCTTTGAAAAATTGTAAGTCTCATTTTGAGGCAAGGCTTGAATTTGGTGAAATGATAAGTTGCTTCTATGAACTTTGTATCTTGTGAGTGGATTCTCTATAGGGTTCTTAGAACTAATAGACTTATCAAGGCTTGATCAACCTTGTAGCGTCTTCCAACATTTTGAGTCCTTGTCCTTCCGTGTTCAAGGGTCCAAAGGGATCATTTCAGTCATTTGTTTAGTTTTCTTGGGGTGAGTGTATCTCAAATTGGTTGTGGGTTCTTGGGGTCTAACCCTAGTGGGTTCACACCAGTCATCCTTCAGTCGTCACATGGAGCTAGGGAATAAATGTAAGCCAAAAATTCTTCTCCTATTTCCAAGAGAGGTGTTGATCTTCTTGGGCCAAAGAAGCAAGACCACAAGATTCAGCCCGTGTCACAGTATAATGAGACCATCCCAAATATGTCCAAGAAGATATCATCCCGGAACAAACAACATACCGTTACGGGAAGACTTACATCAACAGCGAGAAACCACAAAACTGATAATAGGTCCAACGGAATTATTTCAAATGAATACCACATGGCTGCTAGCAAAGCAAGTAACGCCCAAAGTTAAAAGAATCCATTATTGGAGAATTAATTGGTAATTAAAGACAAACAAGAGACAAGGGAGTAACGGATAGGCAACAAGAGGGAAATCTGGGACATTTTCCAGTCTTTTGGCAGCATGACTTCAAAAGCCCGGAAGAGATAAAAGGAAGGGAGGAAGAAGAGGAAAACCATATGAAGATCCCAACTGAAATCATTACGCGATCAAGAGAGCTTAGAGCTAATGTCCTTCACTGAGTCTTTTGTTGTTTCAATTTTATTATCTTGTTTTATAATAAATTACATTGTATTGTTCCTATAATTCTGTCATTAAAAGTCATTGTATCATCATGAGATTTCCTTATTTGATTGCTGGTGACCTTTTTATTTCTGTTTCTATGAATTTCTTGAATTCGTAGTGGAAATACGCGTAATTTCTCACTTCCCATTTTTTGACCACTACAACCTTCTCACCCAAAAACATTGAACAGTGTTGGAGGAAGGAGACAACTCCAATGGATATGACAGAGAAAGCTCACAACCATACCAACAATGACGGAAATGGATGAGCGAGGGTAAACTCCCCAGAAAAAAATCACCTTACCCATTGGAGAAGTCTCTAGAAAGTTTTTTTTCCTTCTTCTCAGCAATCACCGACATTAGAGAAAAGAATTAGCAATTAGGGGAGAAAAGAATCACTCGTAATCCCGCCCTCAAAATCTGATGGGATATTTCTACTTATTAATTTTTATGTTATCATTTATTTTAATTTAACCATTGAATGATGGGCACTATGGTAAGTGGTAACTTTAATGGTAAGAAAAATTTCTTCTTTTTCTTATATAGTAAGAAACCAAACCTTATCCTCCTACCCCACTTTCACCACTGTTATAATCATGCACAAAAATACTACGTCGCTCTGGAGACACATGTCCGATTAGATGAAACCCAGGTGCCACGGAAAGCCCATGCTGTACAAGATGATTTGCTGCTCTGTTATTACCCCTATCAATCTGCTCTGGACATACAGTAATTATACTTGTGCATATAGGGAAATTTGACACCCAATAAAGGTCAAATAGGACTCTATCAAATTTTAATATAACAATGAAGTTGCAACAAAAATAATATCTCAATGAAGAATTATTAATCATTTCCCATATATTTTCAGCCACATTATTTATTAATTATTTTTTTTAAAATAAATTATTTTATTTTAATTTCAGGGTCTTCACAATTTATCCACATTTGCAATTATATGTTAGGTTTATTTATTGTGTCATTATTTTCAAATTTATCATTACTTGCATTGTCTTGTAATCGATGATATTAATATATTATGTTATGCAAAATTCAAACTTTCCCTTCTCACCATTTGCATTCAACAAAAACGGCCTGTACTAATTTCTATTTCAAATTAATGTGTTAGCTTGTAAATTTTAAAGGGTTATGGTGAATTTTAACCAATAAAGTGTTAGCAAAAGAGCATCTAACACAAATAAGTTTAAAGTTAATTCTTGTATGCCAATAAACTTTTAAAATAAGTCTTTTTTGGCAACACCGGTAGGAAGCACTTAACGGACTTAGTTTGTGCTGACGAGGTGAGACACGTGTCTCGCCACGTTAGCACAAATGAAAATCCTTTGAACGTCCATTATTTTGAGTTTTTAATGTTCCTTATGAAGGGTCATCAATCATATTGATGTAAAAAATCAGCATTTTACTGTAACGGACGTTAAATGTCAACTTTCGATGTTTGTTATTATATATAAAAAACAGATGTCGAAAGTCCCACAAAGGCCCTCTTATTGTCTATTGTTCTTTGTAAGAAACGTTGCAGGGGGCTTTATACGTTTGTTATAAACAAACAAATGGGCATTATTTCTCACACGTGGGACTTTTGACGTCCGTTATTTTATAATAAGTGACGTAGATTTTGTCCAAAAGAAGATCTCAACATCTGTTATTAACTGTACGTTGATTTGAAGGAAAGGACGTCAGTTATAAGCTAATAAGTGACGTCATTTCGTGCGAGGGAGTTTCAACGTCCATTTGTTTGGTAATAACACACATTAAAAGTGGCACTTTTTTTTTACCCATTTGCTTATTTGTCCTGGTTTCAATCTGCATGTGCATATCTCATATTACAAATTCTATACCAAAGTAACAATACTCATAGAAACATATCAGAATTATTACATCATTCACAAGTTTATACTTCAACCAAACTAGTCATTAACCAAACAAAAGTTTATAAAAATGTAGCTACACAAACATATATAAAAAGTTCAATGAAATTGGTATATGTATTTTCTGTCTTTGTTTTCATTTTTTTTAATCCCAACCTCCGTTTCATAATCTGTTTTATAAATTAGTTTGAGCATTCAAATTGATGACTGGTTTCATCATCAATTCCTTCTTGTCTAATTCTTTCCATAATTTATACTCCATCTAGTCCATAATATGAAAGGTAACATGGGAATTTTTGGGTCCACATTATAAGAGGTAAGATGTGAAGGTCAAGGTAATAAATGTTTGTTTTCTACTTTTACCCTTGCAAATTAAATGTATAATAAATGATATAAGGGTAAAATTGGAAAATCTCATTAATTTTACCAATAATAAGCATGGTATGGAAAACCGGACCAGACCGGCCGGGTTGGACCAGAAACCGTCCACCCGCATGCCTGTCCAGTCCGGGTGAGGAAGGAAGACAGTGCTAGCCGTGAACCGGGTGACCCGGTCTGGACCGGAGCAACCTGGGATGACTTGTTGCAACCCGACTAGTTTGCGGTTTGCACAGAGTCGCGTCAATGATCCACCAGAACGACGTCGATTGGGTGATGAGAAATCAGAAGGGTGGAAGGGGAGATTGAGAGCAGTGAGATGGAGAAGAGAAGATAAAGGAAAGACCAACCTGAAGGCCTTGGCGATGAAGAAAGGGAGGAGAGCCTTTGGTGACGATGGTGTGGTTGCCACTGGACGTTCATCAGAAACGGAGGAAAGAAAGAAGAGAAAGGTTTGGTCTGTTTGAGTCTTTACAAATGAAGAATTGGGAGGACATGCCAATGCACATTCTCCCATGATTCCAGCCAGCTGTATCCATCAGCTAGATAATAATATAAATAAATATGTATGGTACGATTTGCGAAGCGGAGGGGCAAGGGAAAGATCAATTGGGTCATGGCTTGGTCATTGTAAGTTTTAAGTATTTTTTTTTTTAAAACTAAAACTTAGTATACTTTTTGCTTTATTGTATTTTTTTTATTTGTTATTTCATTATTGTCTAATTTCCCATTCATTTTAAAAGATAAAAAGACGATGGAGTCCAATTGGCTTACACATATATGCTGTGTCATAAAACTATTGTAAAAATTATTTTCATTAAAATATTTTTTACAATTAAATATGAATATACTCTACATTTTATAAAATTATAATTTTTAATTACCACCGGCCTGACCCCGAGTTGACCACCGATCTGACCCACTGACCCTTAACTCAGTGCTTTTATCGGTTCAATCACCGGTCCGAGTTTTAATACCTTGATAATAAGTGACTCATGTTTCTTTGGTTTGTGTAAAATAATTGATTACCTCTTATAATTTGTAGGAATACAAACAAATTGGGGTTATGAAAGTGTAGGGCAGGATATGAGCAACTCAATTCGTAAGAAGCATTATATTGATTGCATTAGTTTTATGAAACAATTTTTCCTTATATTTGGTTTTCATTGATCTTACGTTCTCTCTATTTATTAATAGACATGCAATGTGATATGCATATATATATATATATATATCACAAATTATTGGCAATATATATATATATATATATATATATATAAATTTCTCACGTATTCGGGCGTTCAATCTCATCCAAGTTGTGAGTTTTCAGAAGTTTGTTGATCTTCACTTTTTTATTTTAAATATGATATTGGACGACAAGTAGTGTTGTCCCGTGCATCGCATGGGAAGAATTATAGTTTAAAATTAAAGTATGACTCTAACTAAATCTAAAAGCATTTTTATCTATTTACTTTTTTCAAAAAGAAACTTATACTGTGGTCAATTTTCTGATTATATACTCACATGTTCGTGGTTCTCCTTCAATGTTCTTTAATATTTCTTTCGATAGTGCTTATGAATCATTCTCCCAATTTAGTACTTTAAATTGATAATATTAATTTATGTTATCCTTGAAGCCCCATTTTGTAAATCATGTTCACAAAAAGCAATGTTTTTTTTTTTTCTTAATAACTGGATAACATATATCTCAATGGAGATACATCAGAAGACAAAACATCTCCCCTTAAGTTCTAGCAACGTCAATCTCTACAATGAAAGGTGGAGGTTGGTAGAACATACAAAAGACTCCTTTCTATTCTATGGAAGTAGAATTGATCCGTTATTTCTAAGTTTTCTCTTAATACAAAATATCACTTATTGGGATTCTTCAATAAAAATCATTTTGATCTTATATATAGAAATTGAACAAATACATGATAAACTTGTAAACGTCAATTTCTATGATAAAGCAAGTGTACCACATCAATGATATCCTTAAAGGGGTTGTTGTTATCACACCATCCAAGGATATCATTGATTGCTTCAATAGAGTCTGAAAGTAATGTAATCTTCATGTATCCTCTATCTCATCACCAATTATAAGACCATGAATAGCTCCAAACAACTCAGCAAAAACAGGGAATAATGGTTAATTTGCAACTAAAGCCCCCTAGCCATCTATGGTTATGGTCTTGAATGTATCCCCCATAGAAGCTTCTTCCATCTAGAACCAAGCCATCTACTGCTACATATTATCTTTCTCATAGTGCTTCTATTCAGTGTTGATTTACGTTTTTTAAATTTGTCTCTTGAACTTCTCAAAAGATGGGCTTAATGGGTTTAAAAAAGAGAAAGTTAGAAATTTCATTAATTAATTTTCAGACGTAGTTAAGGAGTTGTACATAAAGACTAAAGACTGAATATCATAAAATCATACTCCTTTCGTTCCATATTATAAGGTAGTCAGCCAAATCACAGAAAGTAAGGAAGCATTTATTAAGTAATATATTATGAGAAAAATTGATGTAATTTTTCAATTTTACCATTGTATTATTTATCATAAACTCTCTCAACCTTTGCATTTAAAACTCTCTAAGGGTAAAAATGGAAATTAAACATTTATTATCTTGACTTTTTCATATTACCTCTTATGATGTAGAACATTAATTATATTATGAATAATACAACTATGAATTAATTATCAAACAAATTAAGAAACAGAAATATACATAGTGTTGGTGGTAGGCACCCCTACCTATAAAAGAATCTATTGACATGCTTCTTCAAATTTCTCTTTAGCTTTTAATTAAGGGAAAATGATAGAAAAATAGCTTCTGAATTTCAAAATCTCATATAAGATATTTTAACTAGTCGAATAACAGTATTAACTAGTTAATTATAGAAATTAACAATTGCAAATTACCTATATGAGATTTTGAACTTCAGAAGCTATTTTTCTATCACTCCCTCTTTAATTAACTTCAAAAGTTACCACACACCATGGTATGATATTGGAGATCTTTCCTCCGTAAAACTGATTAATTAACACACTTTCAATACAGGTTCCAACAAGAATTAGCACTATCAACATTTAATATAAAACAAGATGCAACTTCTTGTACATTGCATGGATTGTATTGTTTATTCCAAGGTATTAAAACTCGGACCGTTTAGTGAACCGGCTAAGTTAGTGGTTTAAGGGTCAATGGGTCAGATCGGGGGTTACACCGTAGTCAAACCGGTGATGATTAAATTAATATAGTATAATTAAAATATGTAAAATTATTCATACTTAATCATGAAAAAATAATTTTTAATTTTTAATTATAAGGTATAGTCCTTTATATTCCTTCTAGTCGATTTAATTCATTTTTTTGGAGAGATTGAAGAAGTTAAATGACGTACTCAATGATAACATATGTACTATAAAATTAAATTATATATTAGTTTAAGTTAAATAAATTATTTAAAAAATATTCAGGAAAATCAATTAGCTAATTTTTTTTAAGATTTTTTTAAAAAGAAAACTTGCCTTATAAGAAGACATAACGATGTTTTTTATTTCTTTTTCACATCTCTAATTAATTGAAAGAGATAATATGCATAAACTGTGACAGCCACGTGGTATAATCATTTCCTATCTCTTCCTCTTTATTTTTCAATTTTTAAAAATCTCTATATCCTAATGATCACGTGAAAGACATGTTTCCTTTCTCCTTTTGAAGACATGCATTGTCCCATCAGGCCATCAATTACTGATGGGTGAAGACATCTGTCCTTCATCTCTCGGTCTCTTTGAATTGGCTCTTTTTTTTCCCTTCCTCATCTCATATTCAGCAAACGGATCGGAGAAGACATCAATGGCAGCCGTGGAATGCTGTCAACGTTATCGGAGCAAGAAGGAAAGAATGAAATCGTCGACATCACAAGCGCAGTCACCACCAAAGTTCGACAGTGGAGATTGGTCTGAGAAGCGTGGATGAAACGAAGCTCGAAATGCCATGGAAGTTTTCTTCCCTTCTCTTCATTTTTTAAAAGCTTCAGATCTTAGAAAAATATCCCGTGCAACCCACTGACCAGGCGGGTTCCTCGGTTTATACCCGGTTCATGCCGAGTTAAGACGGGTCGACCGAGCTGCGGGTTTCCCTGGTTTTTGGGGTCAACCGGACCGGTAAGGGGGCGGGTCGCCGGTTTCCGGCCTAACCCGGCCGGTCCGATCCGGGTTTTCATTCATTGGTTTATTCGAGGTTTTTCTATGTCATAGCATAGCTCGTGTTGATCATTCTAAATTTTGCTTCTTATTTTTTTTTTGTTATTTTTTTATTTTAAGAAATTCAACAATTACTTGTATTCTTGATAAAAACACTTTTGTGACAATATCAAATTCTTGAAACATATATACATATATCTCGCAAAATCTACTCCATAATTTTAAGGTATAACATATTAGTGTATATATTTTATATTGGTAAAGCTATTCTCACCTTTGAGAGATTGCCAATTTCTATAATTCGTATTCGAACTGGAAAAGAAAGCATGGATTTGCTTGAGTACCATAACTTGTCCGTGTTGAATATTTGCAGATAACTTTAGTATGTGAAGGAACCTCACTAAATAATTGATGGGAAACAATAAAAAACCAATGAAGGTGATATTTTGGAACTATGGAAACGTTATATAACGTCATTAAGGTATAGGGAGTTCATGAATTGAGTACCCTTCACTACTACAAAAAACAGCATTCACGTCTCCATTTCACGTTTCTTTTTTCAATATGAGATGTAGAAAAAAGGCAGTGGCAAAATTGTAAATATATGAAAAACTTTTAACGTCTCTTTTTTAAATATGAGACGTGGATTCTCTGAAAAAAGAGCGCCAAGCACAAAAATGTGGCAAAATATAGGCGGGAAATTAGTTTCCACGTCTTACAATTTTTGTGAGACGTGGAAAGAAGGCAATTTTTTTAAAAAAAATCTAAACTCTTTCCATGTCTCACAATTTTTGTCAGACGTGGAAAGAAGGTAATTTATTAAAAAAAAATCTCCTGAGCTCTTTCCACGTCTCACAAAAATTGTGAGACGTGGAAAAGGGTTTTCAACGTCTCACAAAAATTGTGATGTAAATTAGTTGCAAGGTTTCTTCAAAATATGAATAATTAGATAGAACTTACTTTTTTTGATTGTAGGACATATGAATCTACTATATGTGATGTATATATGTAGGACATGTAGACAACTCTTTTTTGGTGAATTCTGAATATTCGGCTCTGTTTGTGGCAATTTGGACATTGTATCTACGTTTTATTTAGTGCAGATGGGGTATATATTCTATATGTGATGGTAACCTATAATCTGGATCGAAACCTATTTTTTTTAAAAAAAAACATTCCACATCTCTTTTTTAATTAGAGACGTAAAATGTAATTTTCAACGTCTCACAATTGAAAATGAGACGCGGAAAGTGTTCACTGCCAACTTTCCACGTCTCAAATTGAAAAAGGACACGTGGAAAGTGTTCTCAGCCAACTTTCCACGTCTCAAATGGAAATGTGAGACATGGAAAGTGCCACTTTCCACGTCTCATTTTTAAACTGAGACATGGAAAGTCTCGACTTTCAACGTTTCCCTGATCTACGTCCCAGCAAAAAGAGACATGAAAAGTCCAAAAAAAAAGACGTGAAAAGTGTTTTCTGTAGTAGTGCTTCCAATAACTTTTTTGCCTCTGCAATATTTGGATTGAAAACAATCTTAGTTGTGTCAAAGAAGTTACTGAGATGTCCATAGCCTACTTGTAGGAGACTTGTTACGACTAAATAAATCAATTTAATATTTAATATTTGAGAAGTGGAAACATGTGGATAAAATTCTAGATGTATAGTTGATCCTCATGAACCGATGAAACAAAATTATAGGGGGCTTTAGATCACTTGTATTGCTTGCAAATGTCGAAGCCACACAATCACCAAACAACACAATGTTTTCAAAATTCTCACCCCCTACACAAAAAATAAGTTACACATTTAGATATTAGATAACATATTAAAGAAAAAAATTTCTCACAATAATAGAGCAACAATATGAGGAACAACTCTTAGTATGTAACAGTCGGATTTAGTCTCTTCACAACATCTAATCCCCTCTTTTGGTCAAGAACATTCTCAAAAGCATGTAAGAATCCAATAGCATCTGTACAATGGTAAAATTGTTATTGCAACTTTAATCCTAAAATAGCAATCCACATGGAATCTTTCTGAAATGAGAGAAAATATATAATTTAACGACCAATCAAATCCTCACTATGAGCAGTGTAGTCAACAATTTCTTTAATGGATACAAAGTTGAAGGCATTCATAGGGACTTTCACATTGGACTCTTCTCAAAAGGTGGAAGAATGAAGCAACAGCTTCTATGGATTAGAAGTGACTTTATAATCTCCTGAATTTGATAGGATCTCAAAGTTTGTGAAATGGCAAACTTTAGCCTCTTCTGAGAAGGACATATAGCAATTAATTAAATCCTTTTGAATCACAAATGCCTCAATCCTTGAACACTAGAAAAGGGAAATTAAATTCAATTAGTAAATTATTTTTGAGAGGTGAAATACAACTTAATTTGCCAAATAACTAAATTTTTTTGAAGAAACACAACTATATTGATTGCTCTGAAACAACTACAAACCTTTTCATCAACCAAAATCATGCCTATCTTCCATATCAAATGCGGGGGGCTTTTCTCTGAACAACCCACTTTCTAAGCACATGAGCAACAATCACCCACATATCTTTGTCATCATTGACATCCCCAATCATATCATGATGAGTGTTAGATATTTTGGCTTCAAATGAAGAATCAAGAATGGAGCTTGAGAATTAAAAATTAGCAAAGAAGAAGCTGCGGGGAAGGGCACTTGATAGCTTTTGTGTGCACAAATATTTATAACCAACACTATGAAGGAATAAGCAAAGGGAAGGGGAATGGATTCCACCATTGGGAAGGGGAAGCATTTACCTGCAAGAAAAATTGGAAAGGGATGGCTGGAACGTTTAGAACGGAAAGGGAAAATGGCCAGAGGAATTAGAACAGGTTAATGCATAATCATTATGGCCGGTTTGATTGCATATCCTAATTATTAATTTTAATTCTTCATGAAAAATTCACAATAACTTTCTCATGTGAATGTTAGCTGCCTCACCATAAACTAATAAAACAAAAGGCAATAGTAATTATTGTAATGTTAAAAATGTACAAGGAAATCAATCTGGTTAAAAACATATAAGAAAGTCAATTACAATTTAAAATCAATGTGTTTGTTTTTATTTTTTTTCATTAATGTGTCCGTCTTTTACATTAAAATCAATGTATCAATATTTGTTCTTTATTATTTCTTTTTTTTTTTGTACTGATGTGTCCATTTTTTACACTAAAATCAATGTATCAATATTTGATCTTTATTTATTCTTGGGCATAATTTATTCTATCGTACAATATAACACAATTGGTTTATAGTTTGAACGCTTAACAATCATTACTGTATGTATTTTACAATTAACTGATTCAATATGACTTGAAACATAAATTGAAAATTACCATAGATTCCTCCTATTTATTTTAAACCCAATAACTCCACCAATCATTTCATATTCCATCGAATCAATTCCTATTCCATCAGATATTGGAGCAGTTTTTTTTTTTCATTCTTTATTGTAATGGTAACTGAATTAGAGAGGGCTGAAGCTTTTGTTCATTCTCTATGACACCATTCATTTAACGGTAACATAATCAATATATCTTCACCATTACTTCAAGATTTAGAAGATATATTATATATTGATATAAAAAGTTAAAAAAAGGAGAAAAATACATGTTTGATCCTTTAACTTCACACAAAATTCAGAGTTGTGTTTTTTTAGTTCTCTAACTACTAGTATAACACCACTGTTAGTTTTGTTTGGATGCTCTTTCTTATATGCAGAACTGCTCAATGTTTGAAGTCTATTTGTTAAATATTGGATTGTGTTGAAACTTTGTCAATAAGTTCAAACTCATTATCAATCAGTTACCTGGTGTGAGAATTATTGAAATTCTCCCCACCGCCTTTAATTAGATTTTTTTTTCAACTTATTTATTCTCTAATATTGTAAGCATGTTGCTTAGGACGTTTAGCTTATTATACTGTTTTGCATTTGTTTATACATATGATTGAGATTCTCTTACACCTTATTTTCTTCATAATGAAGTTTATTTTAATATGTATGGAATACCCGTAATTTATACCTCACATCGATGGTGTGAATAATTTTGATCTCTACTATGCTATTTAATTTCTGCTATTGTTTAACTGTAGCTTAAGCATTTTATTTCTTATCGGCTTGACATATGTTTCTCTCATCATTATTAATAAAATAAATTGTCAAAATTGAAATTTCGAATGTCAACAAAGTATTCTCATTTATTTATATATTAAGCTTATCGTTTTTAAAATGGCAATGATCGACAAAATAAAATTTATAAAGTTGGGAATTAAAGCTGAAACTTTAATATTTTTTTTGACTTAAAGTTGAAACTTTATTAAAAGTTAGAGAACTAAATTTTTTATTTTAAACGTACGGTTACATTCTTAATTGTTCTTAATTCCTTAAACTATCAATAAAATGAATAATTTTATCATCCGTCCAAGTACACGACAAACTTATTTGGTGTATAAATAGCATGCTCGTTCCTTTCACAAGGCGCACACTATTAACCCAACAAGATGACTACTAGCGGTATAACTTCACTCTCCACTTTGGTTTTGCTGAGTTCAACTTTATCATTATTACTGTCCCATTTCCAAGTCTGTGAGGCACAAGCCAAGCCCCCCATTGCGAAGGGATTGTCTTGGACTTTCTACCAATCAAACTGTCCCCAGCTTGAGAGTTTAGTCCGAAACCATCTTACAAAGGTCTTTAAGAGGGACATCGGTCAGGCCGCCGGCATCGTCCGCATCTTCTTCCATGACTGCTTTGTTCAGGTCAGTGTGACTTGCTGCTCTGATCTTTTTTTATAAGTCAATTTTATCTAATTAACACATGCCGAGAAAAGTTAGTTGTTACAAATTTCATACATAGATAATTTCTAATTTTACCTTCATTTGTGAATAGGTACTTTAAAATATTTAAAGCATTTTTAACTTGTTTATTCTCTCTCTACATTTAATGATAGAGACAAAACAATAACACTATCATTAATTCCTCTTTGAACAGACTTGTAATATGAACCAAATTTTTTTCCCAACTAAACAGGATCAAAGTGGTATGTCTCAGAACAAACTGAAACTAGTTGTTATAATACTGCAAAACTTAGGTGTAGAATACTTGGATGGATGGGAGGACGTGTCTGGGTGCTACGTGTTATTATAGTCTAAAGGGAGAGCTCGACCAATCTCAAAAGACTAGTCTGTCTGGTGGGAGAATCCTTGGAATTTATAAACATGACACTCATGAGACTTTACGATATGTGATTATGGCAGGGATGCGATGGGTCGGTGTTGCTAGACGCAGTACCACCAAATGATGAGAGTGAGAAGGACACACCTCCAAACGTGACCTTAAGGCCAGAAGCGTTGCAGACCATCGAAGATCTTCGAGCTCTTGTTCATAAGCAGTGTGGAAGAGTTGTCTCTTGCTCTGATCTCACTGTCCTTGCAGCTCGTGATGCTGTGTTCTTGGTAATAACCTTTTTTCATCTTATGCCATATATCATTCTATTCGTTTTCTTTTCGGTAATTATAAGGAAAAAATGCATACTTTTTTAAACTTTATATAAGACTTCTTTTTAGTCTAAATTTTAGGGTAAATTCTTAAAAAACTGCCACTTTATTTCCTAAATTTGAGACAGATGATATAAAGTTATTAATGAGGTTACTTATTTAGTGAAACACATTAATCAATAGTCAAAATCTCCTATATGAAATTTAAGAATTCAAATGATATTTTTCTGGGATTTTCCTTAATTTTATAAGGTATATGTTGATCCTTTTAGTCTTCTAACTTTAACAAAATTAGTTTCAATAATAAAAAATGTCAACTTCTTTTTAGTCTTCTTCTAACCTAAACGTCATTAGTTTTAGTAACAAAGAATGTCGACTCTAAATTTATGAAGTTCACAAATATTTATAAATGCTGACATATTAAGATTAGTTCTTCTAAATAATTAATTGGTAGAAAATTGATTATTTGAAACTAAGGTGTTAAGATAAGAGGATTAAAGCTAACAAAAGTCGATCTAGTTAGTAAAGGGATTGACTTGTAATTATAAAGTTGTAATTTCGAATCTCGCCTCGATGTGAGAACTTTGTTGGTGAGTAATGTGTAAATACCTCCCATCTGTTTGAGTCTAGAGGTCTATTTTGGCCTTGAAACCTAATTCACCTAATCATTTTTGTTATAAAAAAATATTAGAAGATAAAAGAGATATTTTAGAAAATGAAAGGATAAACTTTGTATAGATTAAAGGTAGGAAACCAAAATGTATCAAATTATATATAATATTTAATCAAACTAAGGCTTTTTTCCTTATCAAATCATAACACTCCACATGCCCACCATTTTGTTAACATATACGAGTATGTTTCAGTGGGTTTGGTACGTATGTACATGCTTCACTTATTTAGTAAAAGAATAATGATAAGTTGGATAAAATATGATAATTATTTTTCCACGTGTGCTATTCTTCATTACCTAATTTAAAAATGAAATTTAAATTAAATAAGTAAAACTAAAGTAAAGTAAAGGCTCAAGATTCAAATTAAACAACGCGTGATTAAGGTATCTAGGTCATCATGTTATTCTAGGGAAATAATGTCCTTTAAAGCATAAAGTCATTATAGTGGCCAAACCACTGACCTAGTGCGCCAGTCCGCTGGTGGGATCCTCAACAAATACTGTACTTAAAAGTATGATTATATTTATTTGTTCAGATCTGAATATATAATATTATTCACTTATTATCAATTTAAATGATTAAGTGATTTTCCTTTGTGAGACCAACATTATTTACATATAGTGAAATTTTTAACCACAATCAAAACCATATCAAGTGATCCAAGCTGAGCTGGAGACACATATAACAAAAATCGCACTTCATACCAATTTATATGAGCCGAACTATAGATAAGTAACAAGGTAAAAACACTATATTTATAACTATCTCAATCTTTAAAATTTAATAAAACATTGATTTGAGCTTTCAAGTCTACGTCTATAACTCGCCACTATCAAATATATATCATTTTTATCCAAAGATATTTTAATCTATTGACAATAAATGTGCCGTTTGAATTTTTCTAAGAAAAGAGCACGATAAGTTTACGTTCATATATGTGGGTTACAAAATTAACCTTATGAGAGTTATGAGAACAAATATATGACGAGCTTATCAGAAGGTAAATTGTAACAGTTTTAAAGGTTAGAAAATTATTGCTTACATAGCTCAAATTTTAGAGAAATTGTATATATAATTTTTTTATAAAGAAATGTTAATTTTTTTTTTGCTTTCATTTCATAAGTCCGGAGGGCCCAACTTTCCAGTACCATTAGGAAGAAGAGACAGCCTTAACTTCAGCATCGCCGGAACCAACAATTTACCAGGCCCATTCAGCTCCACCGGCGGCCTCCTCCGCGCTTTCGGCATCCAAAAATTCGATACCACCGATGTCGTTGCCCTCTCCGGTGCCCATACCTTCGGCCGTTCCCATTGTGGCGCCTTCTTTGGCCGCATTTCCCCCACCGTTGACCCCACCATGGACACTTCCTTTGCTGCCTCCCTGAAGGCGACATGCCCAGCCGCCTCCTCCCCGAACACTGCCAATCTCGACGTCCGAACACCCAACATTTTTGATAACCAGTACTACGTCGACCTCATGAATCGTCAAGGCCTCTTTGTCTCTGACCAAGATCTATTCACTGATGCTAGAACCAAGAACATTGTTGTTAACTTTGCTAAGAACCAAGGATTGTTCTTTGATAAGTTTTCTAAGGCCATGATCAAGATGAGTCAACTGAGTGTGTTGACGGGGAAGCAAGGGGAGATTCGTGCTAAGTGCTCCACTACCAATGGCGGGACGACGTTGTTGTCGTCTGTTTTGTCGTCGGCTGCGGAAGACATGGAAGAGTTGACTCAGTTTGAGTGAAGCTAAGTTTAAGGTTTTCTTTTGATTTTCACCATGTTTGATGTCTTCTAGCTTGTTGGTTTAGGAGACCATAAAGACTAGAGGGTGCTTCGACCTTTGAAGATCATGTCGCTCTTTTAGTCTTTGAACGGCATAATAAGTACTAATTTACTGTTTGCATGCTAAACTACATTGGGATAATTTTGCATCATGTGCACAATTCTCACTCGTCTTCAATAAAGTGTTTGCTTTAATGGATGTTACTCGTCTTTTCTTAAGCCTTCAATTCTCTCTGTCATCATATGCTACTACATTGGATCATTATTATATGCCCGAGTTAAATTAAATAATTTTGAGATATTAAGAAATTTAAATCCATACGACATCACTACAAAATATTACAATTGTAGCGTCAATTACGTAGCATTTTGTAGATCAAATAATGCTACAGTTTGTTCAGTTTTTCTTTTTAAAAAAATCTTCTATTCATGGTGTTTATCAAGGAAAAAGCTATATGAAACGTTTAAAAAATTAGGGAAAATCACATGGAGGTCCCACATAAGACATTTAATCACAACAAGGTCCTAAACAATCATAAAATTACATTGAAGTACCAAGGGACCTTGGTGTAATAAAATGGCTTGTCATTGTGAATTGTTAATACCAGCTCATTGAGTTGTCACTTCACGCAAATAACCTGGTATTGACAACTCAATGGGTTGTTAATTCAAGAGTTGTCAATACCAGCGCATTGAGAACTACTAGAAAAAATACTTTTCACGTCCCTAATTCACGTCCATTATTTTAAAATGGATGTTAAAAATAGGCAGTGGCATACTTGTAATTAAATTCTGAAAAAACAACGTCCATTATTGTGAAAATGGATTTTGTTTTTCATAAATGAAAGATAATTGACATCCATTTCAATATAATGGACGTAAAAAAAAGGTGGTGGCATATATTGTAATTTTATGTTTACAATATTTACGTCCATTTTTATATAAATGGACTTGAAAAATTTGCCCTAAATTCAGTTTTTGGTGCCCAGCTCTTAAACAAAAATTGCTCACCCTCAGAACAAAACTAAATTCACTTTGGCGCTCAGAACAAAACTCACCCTAAATTCATTCCCAGTGACTTTCAACTCCAAGATGAGCGTGCCCTAAATCCTAAATCCTAATGTATACAAAACTAAATTCATTTTTGTAAGCATCCCCTAAATTCTTTCACGAAGGACGATAGTAGTGAAGAATCCCCCTGCAAAACTAAATTGCTCCCAGTAGCGAAGGACGATTCTAAGTTGATTCTGGCGTGTGGTTTGTTGGGCTAAGCGAAGGACAATTCTGAGTCGATTCTCACGAAGGTTCAAAACTTGGAGAAACTAGTTCTGCAATAGCGATTCTTCCCAGTAATGATTCGGTTTGCTGGGCTAAGTGAAGGACGAAGGACGAAGCTTGGAGAAACTGGTTCTGCAATAGCGATTCTTCCCTGTAGCAATTCGGTTTGCTGAGCTAAGCGAAGGACGAAGGACGAAGCTTGGAGAAACTGGTTCTGCAATAGCGCTTCTTCCTGTAAGTGCTGGCTGTCACCCAAGAGGGGGGTGAATTGGGTGATAGGATAAAATCTTAATCTCTTTCCAAATCTTTCTCTTTTCTAAAACCACAATGAAGGCAATCCTTTCAAAACTGTTAAATGCACTAAGAGATATATAATGTAGATATGCTGGAAACTAAGAGAGTTAAGGGAAGAGATAATGCAAACAGTATTTATCCTGGTTCGGTCTACCCTAACCTACATCCAGTCCTCAGGCTCCACCTGAGATTTTCACTACCCTCTTGTTTAAACCGGGCACAAGAGAAGCCTTTACAACCCACAAGTTTAGCCGGGCACTTGTGAAGCCTACCACAGGTTTTACGAACACAGGTTCACCTGCCAACCTTTTCACAGAGCTTTAGAATTCTCTCTAAACACTCCCCCTTACTACTTGTAAGGTTACTACCCTGTTCTCAAAGCACCAAGCTTTAGAACAACCTCAAACAGTAGAGTATTTCAATAATAGGTTCACTTAATGAACGGATTGTGATAAACACTTAAGTACAGAATCGTATATGATGAAGAAATACAAATCCTAGAGCTCAAAGATTTGAACTATGGTTGCTCTAGCTCTTCTATTCTATTGAACTATACTCATCATTATTTCTCCATTTTCTGGGCTCACTGATATGAAACTAATACTCTGTGCAGAGCCTCTGTTTTTCATCTCGTATCATCTTGTCATGTAAATGCGTCGTGTATGCGTGCGTGTTTGTTTCTAATGTCTTCAAGTCTTTATATATGGTATTATACTTTTCTTATCCGTTGGAGACTTGGAGAACTAGCCGTTGACACTTTTATTTCTTCTCTTGCTTCAACTAATCTTGCAGAGGATAAGATAAGAGAGACAGAGACTGTGAGTAACGTTATCCTGCTGCTACCTGCCACTGTACTTGCATGTCAGCTTTTTCATTAGCGCTAACTCCCTTGGCTATCGCTATCTTAACAGTGTGAGTCCTGCACTTAAGCTGTTAGCTAAAACAAGTACTCATGTAGTGGATGTTATCGATAGTGCATTTCATTAGCTCAAAGAGATAGAGACAATATATCAGCTAAGGAATTTCAAAGCATTCTCTATAGATAGACATAAACATTATCACTAGCATATTCTTTTAGTTCAACGTTTAGCGTACTAGCTATATCATTTCAATAAGTATTCTTCTATCAATAACTAATCCCATTATCGCTAGTTACTTGATTGCTCATTAGCTTAAGGATACTGAGTTATATGAATATTCAAAGTAATTTTCAGGTATCCTGTTATCGATAGCTAAATGTGTTAGCGCTAGCAACTATGTTATCGCTAGTTAACTCATTTGCTCTCAGGCACTAGCTATCTAAATGTTTATTATCTGAAGTACTCTGTTATCGATAGCTTAACCTGTTATCGCTAGCTGATTCCATTAACTTAAGGACTTGGTTTATTTTTCTGCTTATTGTTCTTCCTTTTATTTATCCATATTATCAATGAACTTCTAGCGATAGAATATTTCTTAGTGATAGATATCAACTTTGTTATTTCTAAGTCTTTATTTGCTATGGCTCTTTGTCTATTAGCGATAGACTCTAGCTCTAGCGATAGTGATCTGTTACCTATCAGATTTTACTTGTTAAATTCAAAGGTAACTTACACTCTATTTACTTATGTTATCTATTGGGGTCAGTCTTCATCAAAACTTAAGATTCTAACACTTCCCAGTAGCGATTCGGTTTGCAGGGCTAAGTGAAGGACGAAGGACGAAGCTTGGAGAAACTGGTTCTACAATAGCGATTCTTTCCAGTGCTTCGCTTTCTAATTGCAGTCATTCGAGGTACCTTTCTCTTTTCATTCTCTCATTCTCTTTTGTATGCTCTGTATTCTGTGAAAATTGGGGGAAATCTTTGAATTGTTGGTTTTTAAATTTTCTGCCGATTCTCTCTGCGAATTTTGCAATTTAAGAGTGGCTGAAGTAGTTGTTTAATTCCAGCTTCGGCAAATACATAATCCGTTGAACTAGCTGAAAATACAGAATCCGAGTTGTATTCTTTCTTTTTGTCCTCTACCAACCATGTTTTTTTCCTACCCCACCTCATTAACGAACCACTGATCAAAGGATTCATCTTCCTCTAAAAAAAATTATCTTTGTACTTTCTTTTATGACCATTGATTAGATAATCATATTTTAGTCAGAATTAATGTAGTCAATCTTTTATGTAGTTCTTAATGTGACAAGAGTTATGTTTGTTTTGGATACAGATGGGGCATTGTTTGAATTTTGAAACAAGCTAATTCAGAAATAATAGTTAGTTTGAGGTTTTTAGCTAGTTTTGTCCTATCATATAGTTTTAATAATAACTGTATATAATAAAATCATATGCAATGTCTGTAGTATAAACTCCCGGATACATGTTTGCAGACAAAATGATAAATGAAGTGTGTTAGAGACAGTATGTGTGTCAGCATAACCAATAAATGAGTTACCATGGTCATACCCACATGAAGTGTGTTAAAGACAGATTTTAGCTAGTGTAATTTTTTCATTTTCTGTTGCAAGTAATATTCTGTATGCTTTGGATTGTATATAAAAATTTTGGTATTGTTACTATTATGGGGAAATGCTGCCAAAATTTTTAGAAAATGTGTAAGGAAATTCATCAATCACATGATGAGTTAGTGATGATCTAAACTTAGACCTTTGTGGTTAATGGCGTAGGTTTAAATTCTTCGACACACAGATCATGAGTTCTATTGAAAATTCTAGCAGATATCCCTCTCTAGAAGTGTTGCATGTAACACCTGGACTTTTACTACTATATTATAGCAATTTAATTGAATTGTAACCACTTTTATAAATATTCGAAGCCCAAAAATATGGAAAATTTAAAACTTTTTCTTTTTAAAATATTTATCCAATCCTCTGTCAGTTGGAATGGGCTTTTCGAATGACTCAGAATTTAAAACTTTTTATAAATCAAAGTGGTACATAACGCAATTAAACTACTTAGGTTCCCTTATAATTTCCTCCCCTTGATGATAGTGTGTGGGGAGCGAAAACCCACTCATGGGTTTTCTGCATCTATTGATGGATCCCTACCTTTCCAAAATTAAAACGCTGGGGTCATCTCAGTTGATAACCCTTCTATCAGAATACGCAGCGACATTAGGGTAATACATACATTCTCTTTTTAAAGTATCTATTCATAATTCATAACCTCTAGGAAACTTAATTCCTTTAATAAATTTATTGTAATTCTATTCCATGTGCTCTCTATTATTAATTTAATAATTTACTTTTACAACATATACCAATAATCTTATTAAAATATTTACTACCTCTGGCATTTAAATTTCTAATCCTAATTTCTTCGTCTACTCTTCTCCCCAGCTAGCTTCTTTCGACCTGCCAAACTGAAAATGTTTGGGGAAGGGGGTGAGATTGGAAATCCCAATAGCAGTTTCTTTCATTAACATACTTTATCATGCTAGCATTGTCATGTATATATTTCATAAAGCTGTACAAATGATGATAGTCTTACTCCTATTAATCTATGTGCTAAAAACACCTGCCAACCACTAATAACAATATATTCATTATAGTGGAGGCTTTACCTGCAGGGTTTCTCGTTAAAGCACATAAGGCTAAAACGTAACTAATCTCGCAAAGGTGTAGCTAATCACCTAAGCCTGGAGTACTCCATCTGAGGAATAACAACTTATCAACTAAATGCAACAGTTATTACAAAATAATACATGCAATTTAATTGTTACTGAAATAAACTGCTACCTGGAATACCAGACTTAATCATAAGTTCGCTCCTTTCTCTTCCACTGATTGCCTCAATTTATGTCATCATCAAAACCTATTTACATATAATATACAAATAATAAATTAATACCTAAATTCCTATATAATTATTCAGCGTCTCTCACGATCCTAATGTAATTAACACTACCCCATTTCTTTGCTTTAGTGAAAAATTACAATTTACTATAATTATCTTACCCCTTCTAAAATAAAAAGTTCAATTATCATTAATTTATTTCAATTAAAAATTCTGATTCTTATTATCATCTTTTCCAGAATTAAATATAATGAAAAGTCATAATGACTTAATCCTATCATAATTAATCTATTAAACATTATCATACTCTACTCTATATGTTAATTCTTTATTTTCGTACTGTATAACTTTAATCGTATTAAAATCGCAGCCTACAATTGATTCACTGTTGTTACTAAAAATGTTATTTAAGAGAATAAAAATAGAATAGAGGTTTTAATTTATTAAATCTAGTCCAACAACTAAACCATAGTAAAATTTAATTCCTAATTCTATCATTATCTCTTATTTCTATTATATGATTAAATCCTAGTCTCTACTTTAATTGTTAATCATAAAATTATCAGCAAACATTATACAATTATTTGCACACAATTATCCAGAACCAGCACAGCCCCAAGAAAATGCTAAATTCTAAATTCATATTAACTACTTACGATCTAACCCATTCAAGTTCCAAAGTTAAAAGCATAATTACTAAGTCTTAAAACCTCAAATTGCGACGTAAATATCCATACTTCAAAACCTTTTCATCTCTTATTGTTAACTTCTGCAATAATCTAAACTTCCATTTAGATGCATCCAATCTCCCACCTATTTCCAACTATCATATGCACCTGATTATATGTTTTGAAATTCCGCCCATTTCAATACCTTTATAATCCTAAATCTAATCATTATTAGCTTCAATTACAACCTAACTAATACCTTAAGACCTCAAACATATGCCAATCAATTCAGATCCTTCTCAGAATAAAACTTTAACTTCTATAATTTTATTGATATCTTATTCCCACCTAAAAGCCAACACATTAGACATTAAGTTGAAACCCTTAACTCAAAATTATCATTGACTAATTCTAAAATTCTCAGTTTATGTAATTCTTATTAATTGGTCATCTTAACACTACTAACTTATTTAAATTAGCTAAGGAATTACTCTGCAACAAGAGATTTTTAAAGTAATCTTTTCAATTCAAACTTTCATTATAACCTCAAATCAGACTTTGTTGAACACTACCTACAATACAAACAATGCTTCAGATTCGAAACAAGTAAAGAAATAATCTCTTTAATAATTTATAAGCAACTTCTAAGTCATATGGAACTAAATTAATATGTTACATACTTTCAAACCCAGTAACATACTAACACCAATGCTCAACCTACTCATAACATGCATCCTTTAAGCATTTAACTTACTTTGGCCTTTTCCATATGTTAGAAATCCGACACTATTCTCCCTGAACCACTTATCTTTGCATTACTAATATAAATATCATATAATTCCAAGTAATCTTCCTACATCCTCATGTAATCATTCAGAGATCCAAAAACTTAATCAATTCCTAATATTACTTAATTAAAAACTGGAACACCCTCAAACAATCAATCTCCAACTCAAACAGATTTACAAAAATCAAACAAAATCCTCAAGTATTTCAAAACAACACATTGAACTTCCACTCCTCAAAACCATATACAACATGGGCACTAGATTTCAAAGACTTCAAATACTAAAGAAGTCCATTTAAACTCCATTATAATTCTTTAATCACTCATCAATTCCCATTTAATCATTAAACCAATCCCTATACTTCATGGTCTCCCAAAGATCAACTCCCTTACTTTAACAAATGTCTCCTGTATCCACTTAAGGTTTCACAGCCACATATATATCCACAATCACTCCATTTCAACTTAACATCAAAATAGAATAAAATCTCAATTGAACCTTAATACCAATTGATTTCCCTTATCTTTTCCCTGCCAACAGTCGTCCAAATTAACCAAAAAGGAAGAGAAATTCACAACCACTTCCTATTCCAATTAAATCTCAATCCTACTAAATTAAACATCACAATATTCCTCCTTCAACCCAGGGAAACCGAATATACACCAGAGGAAAGAATAAAAGTTTTCCATCATCATTTGAGAATTCAATGGCACATAATAGAGTTCTAATAACAGTATAATATAAACAAATTCCTCCCCTTCCTCTGAAACCCGTCGAGCAAAACAAGCAAGAGGCAGAGAATTAAACTTCATCAGCCATAATAATCAACTTCCAACATCATTTAAATACATATTTACCCCCTTAAGATCAATAAGAACAGAGCATCAGTGAAGAACGCAGAAGAAGAACAGGAAATCCGACGGAACACAGGGGAAGTAAACAGAACAAAATCCCATATTAACAAAATTAGGCATATAAGACGCATTATGAAACTAATCTTACTCCTAATCATGTTTAATTAAGCTTCAAAGTAACAAAACTTCAGAAATCAAGAACAATGGCGTCAGATGAACAGTGCACGGAGGAAGAAATTTGGGAAATCTTGATTAATGCTATTCTACTGATCAAATTAGTTCTTGGGGTTTGCTAATCGAACCACAAGCTTCGAATTTATGGATTTAGAAGCTTAAAAAACCCCAGAAACTCGAACCCTAAATCGGACCTCTCTCAAAAACTCACTCGAATCGAACTAGAAAGAGAAGAAAATGAAGGAAGAGCAGCTCACCATCGACTAGCCCAAGCTTCCTGATTACTTTCCTAGCTTCTCGCCGCCGGTCGTGGCTGATTTCGGCCGGAGCCGCAGCAGAAAGACGAAGGAATAGAGGACGGGAGAGGAACAGAGGGATTTTCGGGAGAGAGGGTGAGGAATGAGAGGAAGGAACCGGGTGAGGGAGTATTATATAAAGGATTAGGGGAAAATTAAAGTTCTGACCCCTAAAACTTTCTTCTTTTCGTTTTAATCCCTAAAATCAATTTTTTTACTATTTTCAGTTTAGTCCCTTCCTGAAAATAATTTTCTAGAATAAATTCTTATATTATATTAGAAATTTCTTAATCATAAATTTTATTTAGCCTTTAAATAAATTTTCCTAAAGTTCCCAAATAAAAATTTATCTTCTAATTATTTTTCTTTATTTTCTAAAGAAAATAATCCTTAAAATTATTAAAAATACACCTGGCCTCATAAATTCATTTATAAGGCTTCCAAATTTCTAAATGCCTTCCCAATTACATTTTCTTAGATTAAAGTTTATCTTGTAATTATTTTACCTTCATATGTAAATAAAATAGCACTTAAAATTTATTAAAAATGTCTAAAACATCATAATTTCATTTTTAATGCTTTTTAATATTTTAATAATATTTCCTAAATCTTAATTAATTCCTTATTTTCTTTTTTTCTAAAATTTGGGGTGTTACATTGCACAACTTCGTCCCTTCACTTCCTAACAAAATCGACTTGAAGATGGCCCCAGGAGTCGTTGGTCCTGATAAGACATATACGTTTGGATTTGTGCCAAGTGATGTAGTGGCTTTTTTATCTATGCAAGAACTAGCCCTTGGATGGCTGGAACTTGCAATCCAGTAAGTTTACATTTTTCCCTTTTTACCTTTCATTTATGCACAAATATAATTTAATAATGTTGTCATTGCAATTCTATTATAGGTACTTGTACCATACATGTTGTCAGGTAGGTTATATGGACTACGCATTCCTAAGTCCAATGTCGTTGCTAAGGAGTACAGCAAAGGAAAAGGAAGATATTAAAGAACACAACACCGTTATGCAGGTGTATGTTGGGTTTCAAATGGCACATACTAGAATGCCTTGTTATTTGGCACCAATTCTTGATAAGTAAGCTTGTTAGCTATGCATCTACATTTTTCCTTTAATTATTTTGTTTTCTATCTTTGGTAATGTTAACTCTGTGTTTCAGGAAACATTGGAGTCTATGTGTTGTATGTCCCGATGAAAGCCTTGTTTATTGGTTTGATCCCTTGCACTGGAAGCCAACCCCTCCGTATAAAACAATTTTTAATAAGTGTGTTGATGATTAATTCTTATCAATAATTTGGGCTGAATTGTTTGTGTATATTCTAATTTTCATTTCATTTTAGGGCCGTAAGAACTTGGCATTACATACGTAGTACAGGCCGTGGAAGTAACGCTATCAAGTGGGTTTTTCCTAAAGTAAGTCATTCAGATTGAATTAATTTGATATATCCAATGATGTTGCTTGTTTATTGATATATTTTTGTATAATTTACAGTGCCCTAAGCAACCTAGAAACAAAGAATGTGGATATTACCTAGAAACAAAGAATGTGGATATTATGTTATACAGTATATGTATAACATCATCATGAGTGGACTTCATGGAAACTTGACTAATGTTTGTATCAATTTTATAATTGCATCACCTACTTACAATTGTTTGCTTTACTAATTAATTATAATAAACTAATTGATGTTTTATTTTATGTTTTTTTGTCCAGATTTTTTATACAGATGTCCTTTTGGTGAAGATGTCATTGATGAAATTCGGGATAAATTAGCTGGTTGGTTAATTCAACATGCTTTGGAGTAAAAATTAGATAGGATTTTACTTGCATTATAATGCATTTTGTTTGTATTTGGATCTATCTTACTTTTAATTGTATGGAGACTTGATTTTGACGAAATGTGTCCATTCTTCTCTCTTAGTGAAACATATCTATATTTCTGTTTGTTTGGTGCGATAGCAGGTTCAACTTTAAAATGTGTACATATAGATAGATAGATAAACAAAAATACATCCTAATTTAAAAAAAGATTCCAAATTCACGTCCATTAACTATTTATTGGATGTGGATTATGGCAAAATTGGGCATTATCCATGTCCATTCTCACAGAATGGACGTTAAAGATGCAACTTTAAGCTTCATTTTCGCCATCTTTAAAGTCCATTCTGTCAGAATGGACGTGGATAATACCCTTACTTTAGATATTTCATGTCCAATATTGGTGAATGGACGTGAATTATATGATATTCAACGTCCATTTTAAAATGGACGTGAAAAATCAATATTTTCAACGTCACTTTTCCTTACGTCCCTCTATTTTTGGACGTTAAAAGTCCAAAATAATGGACGTTAAAAGTTTTTTTTTCTAGTAGTGGAGTTGTCAATACCAGCTCATTTAGATGCAGTGACAACTCAATGAGCTGGTGTTGACAACTCACAATGACAAGCCATTTTATTACACCCAAGTCTCTTGGGACTTCAATGTAATTTGATGATTGTTTGGGACCTTATTGTATTTAAATGCCTTATGTGGGACCTCAATGTGATTTTCCCAAAATATTAACCTATGCTTTTTTTTATGTTTAGCTCTAATTTAGTTTTTTTTTTAAAAAATAACCTAACATGACTTTTTTTATGCAAAACGCAAAATGCCACGTTAAGTTTTGATTTATTTTTTAAAAACAAAAATGACTTACCACAGCGTTTAGTTCATAAAACACCACCTTACACTACAATAGAAAATGCTTATAGCAACGCTTTTTTAACTCAATAGCGACGCTTTTGAAGCGCCACAATAGCCAGCACCGCGATAGGGCATTGACGATATCGCAACGCTTAATAAGCACCACTATAGATAGGCCTATAGCAGAGCTTATTATAAAAAACATCAATATAGGCCATGTAATTTTTGATAAAAAATTAAAAGCAAAGACCTAAAGCAGCGCTTATGAAAGTAAAGCACCGGGATAGCAATTTAATTTTAATAAAAAAAATTAAAAGAGAAGCTTATAGAGGCACCTATGGATGAAAAGCGCTATTATAGGCCAACCAAAGCACAGGGATAGGCCATTTAATTAATTTTAATAAAAAAAAATTAAACATGTAGCCTATAGCGACGCTTATGCATGTAAAGCTCCGATATAGGGTGCCTATACCGTTGCTTATTTTTAAAAGCACCGCTATAATTTTTTAAAATAAATTATTTATTTTTATACATACCCACCTACATCAGTGCTAAAATACCAGTAATTCTATACAATTCCAGTCAATCCATATACCCTAGTAACTCATCCAGTGAACAATGTACAATTGAACCAACCATTCTAATTAGGAAACAAAAGCATGCTACTAGATTCTATCTAGGTAGAATTTGAGAGAAAATAGGGTGTACATAACTGCACCATTCTTCAATTAGCACATTTCCCTTGACAACATGAAGCAACATGCGTTTGGGTAATACTACACAGATATTTAAATGACAATTAAATTTACTTGAAATCTAACAAGTACAAACACAATTAGAGTTGAAAAAAATAAAACTTACTTTCAATGGAATGTTATTTCGATCATGCGTTACGACATATCCGTCATATATTGCATGACATAGTACCCATAGTCCTTGTCATTGGGTTGGAAGGGGCACTATAACAAAAAACACCAAATATCATATAAGAAACATTTACGTTATAGTTTAACTAGATTGTTTTAAAAATTGAATAACTTATAAAACTTGGAATTTGAGCCACCGATAAGCATCTTTCAGGTCAGGGGCTCTGGAATAATTCAACTCAACAGAGGCCTGAAAACTAATCAATGCACTGAAAAAGAAACAAATTAAATTAGTTTGTTTAGCTAGGGTCACTAAATGATAAATAATACAACGCATTCAAATAATGTTGACATTCATGACTTATTGAAGAGGCGCATCAAAGCTTCGTGATTATCTGGTTCAGAAGATTTCACAGGATCCAAATAGTAAATTATGGGATAAGGTTGTGCTATCGGATTGATGACAAGTAATATCCAATGTACCCTAAAATGTTTTAGAATGTTATATATGTTAGTATATATATCTATGATGCTTGGAGCTAAGAATACAATGAAACCTATAATGCGTATAGACTTACCCTGTATTAATTGGAGCTAAGAATAAAATTCTTCCTGTTGCCTTTAAAGAAAAACGCTTTTCAATCGCTTTGAACTGCTTGTCATGTCTCGTGCCCTTTATTTATGCTACTGCATAGGGTTTATGAATTCGAATGAGACATGTTCCCTGGTGATCATGACATCTTCATACATGTGCCTGCATAGAGATCATATAAACTCCCAATTAGTGTAAAACTTATGACATTGAATGAAACCACAATGGAAATGCATATATACCTGTTCCATAAATTGATAACCGTAGCACTGATCCATCTTTGATCAAGCATCTCCATGACTTGATCCCTAGAAAGAAGCTCACTGATATTTGACTTGCCAAAAATTTATGCTTGTTGAATGGAATCATGGCAATAGGTTGGCGAGATACAGTAGATACAAATGCATGCAATTGAGCACAATTTGGCATTTCGGCACTTATATCTTGAATAACAGGAACATGCACTTGTACTTTCTTCTTGCCCTTCACTTTTGTTGCCTATAAATGATATGTAAATAGAAAGTCTAAAAATTTCTTCCAATAAGAAAAATGTTAGTTTAAATTAATTAGTAAATAATCACCTGTGATAATGGATCACTTTGTGAACTCTTTTTCTTCAATTGAGCAGCTGAACCATCGGTACCTTTGACATCAGCCACTTATGCTTTCCTCCCCATAGATTGTGTATCTTGTAAAAACATGAAAATAAAAGAGCGTTCTTCCAACACAATGAATGCTAGTGTAAACGTTATTAGTAAATAACCACCTGTGGTGTTGGCTCAATCAAACCAACAGGCCAAGAAACAAATGTACCAACAACCTCTCCAACCCCAGTCATGTCATCAGGAGTAGGGAATGGTAATGGTGCCCCATCATTGTAGGAGTATTCAATCAATACCTCAGTGTATTTTCAAGCAATGGCGAATTGTGCAGGGTCATGTTTGAAGTGTTGTAGATCTTGCCGATCACAACTACTTCACTGAAAGATTGATCTGTATACATCTTGCACTTTGACTCGCCCTACAAAAGAGTTGACAACATTAGCTCACAATCGATAATATAATAGTATCACTGCAAGTTGTAAGTAGAAAAGGCATGAACTACTTGAGGAATTTGGGCCCTAGGCATCGTACAGCTATCCTTGATGCTTGGACTTTCATAGGAAGGAACGTTACTTTGTTGTATGAAGTTCGACGTTTGTGATGCAACATTACTTCATTGGAAAAATTCGAACATCAGCTCATGCTGTCGGTGCATTTCCTCATTTCGTTGTTGCATTTCAAGCATATGCTCCCTCAGAGTATGAACTTCGTCTTTTAATACATCAACTTCGCTTTTTGTTGCCCTCCTTTCGCAGCCAAAGTAAGATGAGGGCGTGACCCCTACACTTGTGCCCCTAACACGGCCTGAATACTAAGGGCGATCGAGTGCTCTGCTCAAGAAATCACCAGGGCCAAATTTGCTGACCTCGTCAGGCGATTCTTGTGTTAAGATAACCTATGATAAGAAGGATTATTAGTTATTAACTTAGCAAAGTCACCAATAAAAAAAATATTACAAAGTCCAAGATAATGACTTACACATCATTCACGGAATCTTCTGACCTCTTCATGAAGATGGTACCATCCTTTTTTGAGTGTCCTCTGATCCAGATCTTATGCCGTGGTGGTCTACCTTCTAGGCCCTATTCCTAAATCTGTCAAGGTAAACCAAGTAAATGTATAAATTAATTACATAAACATTTATTCATAATTTTGGAACCAAAAGCGTTACTAACATACCATATCTTGCTCCAATTCTGGAAATGTTTCCATCCACCTAAATACGGATACTCACAGCTTTTAGCTGATTGGCTATTTTTTTCACTTCTTGCCTTAAACTCCTCTATTAAACATGATTCCACAAATGCATCCTAATGTTCTTGAGTAATGGACTCTACATATGGGGATGGGGGTGTTGGAATGATGTCCCCGTTTTCATATCTCAAATATAATGTGTTCAAAGTGGAACAAAAATTCCTATGCATTTTTAAGCTTTCATCAACACATACTTTCTTTAAGTCTCATCAATATCAAAAACAGTCTATAACAACAGAAATCATATTAAATTTGTTAGTTACAATGTCATCATGAGAAAATTAAATTTAATTGTTAAAAAATAGCTTACCTGAACCTCTAACCAAACCTCATCATGTTTGGTCTTTTCTTTTCTCCAATCCATCACTGTAATAGGAACTTTCTCCCAAACAGTGCACCTAATGAAACTGGTAAGGTCTTTCGCACTCTTTCTAACTATTACTTGGCCATTCTCGTTCCATACAAGGGATGCCTTTTGTCCCAGAGTTCTACGTTAGAGGAGTTTACGAATCATGGCCTTGCAACGGCGAACTCCCTCATCAAAATCTGCTCTACCTTGACCTATATTTACCGGGACACTCGGTTGTGCTTCTTCCTCCTCATTTAGGGTAGGATCCATTATCCTATAAAATAATTAAATAAGACATGATTTTAGTGCATATGAATATAATGATGCTAAGTGTATGCAAATTAAATAAAATAATTCATAGTAAAACAAAAGAAGAAAATACATACAAACTTAAATCAATATGATGGCATTCTTCTCTTTTTCCTCATTGTTATATTATCCAAAATTATTTGTTTTCTCTTTTTTGTTGGATTTAGGGTTGTGTTGACCCAAATGCCTTCTTCATGATGATGCCTCACATAAACAAGTTCATCTTCATCATCATATCCATCTGCATCAAGGTCTTCTAACAATAATGTCTCAAAGGAAGGATCATTTTCTATCACATTCATATCTTCATCACTACTTTCATCATCAACTTGTTTGGCATAATTTTTGTTCAGCTTCATGACAACTGATCAATTCTTCTTAGAAGGATCTGCAATGTAAAATACTTATGCTACTTGAGACGGTAGAATGTAAGGATCATCCTTATCCAACTTTAGTAAGGTCGACCACCCAAATTCATCTAACCGCCGTCAACTATGGTTGTTAACCCACTGACATCAGAACACAGGAACTCTGAACATGGTGTAATCTAACTCCCAAATGCAATCAATCACACCAAAGTATGACATCTACGCATAGACGAGATTTATATCTCTTGCACTGGATATATGCCATGCATTAGCAACAACTATGACTCCATTATTTGCATTGTGCTTTTTTCATCTTGGAATTTTGTATAGAATGTGTAATCGTTGATTGCATAGCCAATGTAAAAAAATGCGTGCAAACCCGATCCTTTCGACAGCCAAAATAATCTCACAAACTGAATCAGCATTAAGCTCAACCTGCTAACAAATGCATGCATTGAGCCATCTAATGAAATATTTGTTGTGCTCCTTCGTAATCAAACTCTCATTTCTATCACCATGTATGTCCTGAAGAAGTTTTTTGTGTTCTTCAACGAATGGTTCAACCTCAGGAGTGTTGTGAAGAATATACAAGTGAGCCAGTTCCCTTTCAGCATTCGAAATGCATATAACTTGAACCCACTTATTCCTTTCCTCGTCAATCACCCATCGTGATGAGACTTCAGCAAACAAACAGGTTCAATATTTGATAAGTAATCAGTACACAAATCACTCACTTTTTTATGATGTATCATTCAGCAATACACCCCTCTGGTCGATATCTATTTTTAACATATCCGTTTAAAACTTTCATGAACCGCTCAATTAGGTACATCGATCTCAAATAGACTGAGCCACACAGTTGAACCTTTTTAACCAAGTGTATTGTAAGATGAACCATGATGTCAAAAAATGAAGGGGGAAATACATTTCAAGTTCGCACAAGATACAAACTATCTACCTTTGCAAATCTTGCAAATTTTTTGTATCAACCACTTTACTAAAAATGAGCTTGAAGAAAATACAAAGTCTAGTGATCGTGCTCCATAGTTTCTTGGGTAAAATGCTGTGTATGCCAACCAGTGAGAAATTTTGCATTAGGACGTCATAATCATGAGATTTCAGGTTCTTCAACTTCAACTCTTTCATGGATACAAGGTTCTTTACATTTGAGGAGTAGCCTTCTGGAACATTGATTCCATTCAGAAACTCACAAAATGATCTTTTCTCTTTCCTTGAATGGGTGTAAGCTGCCAGAGGTAAATAAGTGCTGTATCCTCTCTTGACCGTTGCTAACTCTTGTCTTATTCCCAATTTGAGCATATCTAACCTTGAATTGACACTGCCCTTACTTTTCCCTTGCATATTTAGCAACATGCCAATTAGGTTATCACAAATGTTTTTTTCAATATGCATCACATCAAGAAAATGTCTAACATATAAGGACTTCCAATACGGTAGTTTGAAGAATATAGACCTCTCCTTCCAACTACTTGTGAACACATTTTTAGCAAAAGGCTTGCCAAAATCATTCTCCAATGCTTTCACCTTTTTAAAAACGTTATTTCCAGTCAATATTCTCGGTGGCCTACCTTCTTCTGAGCTCCCCTTAAATGCCTTTTTCCACCTTTGCCAATGATGTTTTAACAGTAAGAACCTCCATTGTCCCATGTAAACATTTTTCTTACAATGATCCAGTCGCATTGAATGGGTATCATCTTCACATATAGGGCACGCACCATAACCTTTGATGCTGTATCTAGACAAATTACCATATGCTGGGAAATCATTTATTGTGCCAAATAACATGGCTCTCAATTTAAAACTTTCTTCCTTACAGCCATAAGAAACCAACTCACTCGAATTCCACATATGCTTCAGGTCTTCAATTAAAGGAACCAAGTACACGTCTACATCATTGTTGGGCTGTCTAAGACCAAAAATAACCTAAGAAACCATCATAAATTTTCTTTTCATGATCAAATTTGGGGGAAGGTTGTATATCATCAGAATCACTAGCCATATGCTGTGAGTAATACTCTAAACTCCATGCAGATTGATTCCATCGGTTGCCAATGCAAGCTGTAGGTTCTTGGTTTTTCATTGAACTCAGGGTACTCATAATCAATTTTTTTCCATTGGGGAGCATCTACGGGGTGCCTAAGCTTGGTGTCTTTAATCCTCTCATCAGTGTGACATGTCAAAAGTTTTGTAATATCCGCATTATTAAACATGCACTACTACAGAAAACACTTTTTATGTCTCATTTTTTGGACTTTACACGTCTCTTTTTGGTGGGACGTGGATAGGGGAGACGTAAAAACTCTAACTTTTTCACGTCTCTTATTAGATAAGAGACATGGAAAGTCCCCACTTTCCACGTCTCTTATTTGTAAAAGAGACATTGAAACTCCAACTTTCCACGTCTCTTTTTCAAATAAGAGACATGGAAAGTAGGAGCATTCCACATCTCTTTTTCGAATAAGAGATATGGAAAACCCTACTTTCATTAAGAGACATGGAAAGTTTTTTTAAAAAAAAGAGATTTTTTTAATTAGGATTATTAACCCCAATCCAGAAAAATCCCAATATTTTAACAGAATAATAGAAATACAATACTTAAAATGAAAAAAATTGAACTAATTTTATTATTTATAGACAAACTAATATTACAAAAATGTTAGAATCCAACTTTAATCCTAAAATATGGGATGGTTAGAAAAAAAATATTGACCTTAACAATTATAGCTAAAGAATGCATTTGAGAAGGGCAATATCTGCATTCAATATGACAGGTTCACCAATGATGCAATAGGGATTTAGCATTACACTGAGTAACTATAATAATACTGTAATAGCTAATGATAAAAGCTGTTGATTCAGTTTGTAGTTTGCCATTGCATGTATGTACTGCATTTTGTTCTCATTTGGCACCAAGGTATCTTTGTCACAGGACCTTAGCCCAAAAACATTCCATTTCCCAAATGATTCTTCAAAAACAGTAAAATCAAGAGAGAGCTCATTGACATCACCATCATAATGTTGCATGAAAGAATACGAGAAGCTTCCTGAAGACTATTGTTGGAAGAACTATAAAATGCAAGAGTATGCACACATAATAAAGTGCCTTGTGGCAACATTTTTCAAAATGATTAAGCACATAGATCCCACAAAATATAGCAAAAAATGATCACTATCAAGCTTGAGAATTTTAACTATCAGGCTTGAGAATTTTAACACTTGTCTTAAAAAATCCTTTTTCAGTCTTTTTTTACTATTTTTCTGGATCAAGTGTTGATAACTCATCAAAAAAATGTAGAATATGCATCTTCATAATTTATGCATTTTTGATAAATGAAAAATCACAAAATACGAAGGCATTCTCTTCTATCTGAAAACATTAAACAGCCTCACAAAATCCACATTCAAACAAAAAAGAATTTTCCTCTTGTAGAGCTCAAAAAATGTAGAAAGAGAAGTGGATATAATCACAAATAGTTGTTAAAACAATTAACTCTAATGAGTAATAAAGCCTATATAGTCAATTGAGCTCTTTAGGACTTTGTTCATAAGAGCCGTTATTCCCATGCCTTGAATCAAGGTCAGGAAAATTTTGTGCTCAATGTACAGTAATATCGGTTATACCTGCATCATTGACAGCATAAGGTTCAGAGCAAGCTTCAATGGGCTCAAAAGCAAGAGAAAATTAAAAATTGTTTCCAAGTTTGCTGTACATAAGTCATTTGATGCCTGGGAGAAGAAGAATTCTGTTAGTAATGCATTAAAAAGCATTTAATCTTATTCTTTAATAGCCTATGCAACACTAGCATGACTACAAGCATGTCATCTGAAACAATATAATTCAAAGATGCAAAAGTTTTCTATTAATCCAGTGTAAAAGTATTGTGAGGCATCTTATAAAAAATGCATGAACGTATGAAATTATGCATTGATGTACTGTTAAGAACTAAAAATAATGTTCATTCATATTAAAGATCAAAATAAGAGACAATATATATTGATTTCAAAAGTTTAAATAATTTTACACAGAATGTTGCTGATGCTAACCCAACACAAATTGGCAAAAAAACAACAACAACAACAACACAGATGTTGGCAAAGTAGCCAAGTTGAGAAACTAAAATATAACCATCAAAAAATGTCATCATAGATACAAAAGTAGCTCTCAGTATCATCTTATCACATCATATAGCATATTTTGCAAGGAAAAACCAAGGCAGTAAAAGGAATGAATTAACTTAAAAAATAAAGCATAACAAAATCATCTTCATAATAGAAGTTGCATTTTCTCTCCCTTAAAAGCGAGTATGATCTTTTTAACCCTTTTCAAAGTTGAAAGAGAAAAGAAAAAGACACACAAGATCATTGATCTTTTGTTGAAATGAAATGATAACAATATAATCTTCAGATATACCATATAAATATATATTTATATATATATTTCCATAAGTCTATGGGGCGAACCCACTAGGGTTAGACCCTAAGAACCCATAACCAATCTAAGATACACTCACCCCAAGAAAGCTAAACAAAGGACTGGAATGATCTACTTGAACCCTTAAATATGAAAGGACAAGGACCCGAAGTGTTGGAAGATGCCACAAGGTTGATCAAGCCTTGATAAGTCGTTTAGTTCTAAGAAGAACCCTAGAGAGAATCCACTCTCAAGATACAAAGTGCAGAAAGCAACTTTTTCATTCAAAATCAAGTCTGCCTTCAAAGTGAGGCTTACAAAGTATTTAAAGGGTACATTCATAAACCTAACCTAATTTTCATTAAATGCATTCTAGAGAATTCCAAGCAATAAACTTAACTCAATAAACAAGAAATCCAAAAGTCAAATCTGGCAACTATTTAACAATTTTCGCACAATTAAAACCCATAAAAATGTAATCAGCATATTAAGCCCAAAATGGAATCAATTAGGCCCAAATGACCCTCCAATGTGTAGCACTAGGTCCAAGCTCTTTCATTTGTTGTTTCCAAGCCCAAAACATGATCAGATCCTCCCTTTTCAGCCCAAATGACATTTGCTATGTTTTCAGCTCTTTTGTTAACATTTGTTGAACAAATTGCCATTTGCTTTGTCCATGTCTCTTGCACTATCCCACTCAATGCCTCCTTGATTCTCTTGGCTCTTGCTCTTGTGATTGGTCCACTTGGAATTTGCAAAGGATCATGTGAAGTTAAAGAGTCATCTTGCTGGATCGCATCATTCCCTCTCTCCTCAAAAGGATTCATCCTCGAATCTTCACCTACATCAAAATGAGATAAATCAGCTACATTAAAAGTAGCACTTACATTATACTTACCAGGCAAGTCAATCTTGTATGCATTATCATTGATTCTTTCAAGGACTTGAAATGGGCCATCTCCTCTTGGAGCTAACTTAGACTTTCTCTGAGTTGGAAATCTTTCTTTCCTCATATGCACCCACACCCAATCTCTAGGTTCAAAAAGAACACGCCTTCTTCCTTTGTTGGCCTTGAATGCATATTGCTCATTTTTCTTTTCAATTTGCTGTTTTACACGCTCATGCAGTTGTCTCACCATTTCAGCTTTCTTTTTCCCATCAAGATTTGCTCTCTCATCAATAGGTAATGGTAATAAATCCAAAGGAGTAAGTGGATTAAAACCATAGACTATTTCAAAAGGAGAAAAATCAGTAGATGAATGCACAGTCCTATTATATGCAAATTCAATGAATGGCAAACAATCTTCCCAATTTTTCAAGTTCTTTTGACTCACAATTCTAAGCAATTGAGACAATGTTCTATTAACAACTTCAGTTTGACCATCAGTTTGTTGATGACAATCAGTAGAAAATAACAATTTAGTACCAAGCTTTCCCCACAAAACTCTCCAAAAATGACTCAAGAATTTTGCATCCCTGTCAAAAACAATGGTTCTAAGGACACCATGCAATCCCATAATTTCTTTGAAAAACAAGTCAGCAACATATGCGGCATCATCAGTTTTATGACAAGCAATGAAATGTGCCATTTTAGAAAATCTATCAACAACCACAAAGAGGAATCCATTCCTCTTTTTGACCTAGGCAAACCTAAAACAAAATCCATTGATATATCGACCCAAGGTTCGCTAGGTACAGGTAATGGTGTATACAAAGCTTGTGGCAAGACTCTAGATTTGGCCCTTTTACAAGTTATGCATTTAGCACAGATTCTTTCCACATCACGTTTCATTTTAGGCCAAAAGAAATGGTCATGCAAAACATCAAAAGTCTTTTTCATACCAAAATGACCCATTAATCCTCCCTCATGTGCTTCTCTCACAAGCAATTCACGCAAAGAACATTGAGGCACACACAATCTGTTTTCTCTAAATAAGTACCCATTGACTCTATAAAACTTATCACATGCTTTATTTTCACAAGCAAGAAACAATTCAGCAAAATTAGCATCACTTGCATACAAATCCTTGATATGTTCAAAACCAAGCAATCTAGTACTAAGAAAAGAAAGAAGAGTATACCTTCTGGATAATGCATCAGCCACAACATTTTCCTTACCTTTCTTGTATTTGAGGACATATGAAAACGTCTCAATAAATTCCAATCACCTTGCATGCCTTTTGTTCAGCTTACCTTGACCCTTAATGTGCTTCAAATATTGATGATCAGTGTGAATGACAAACTATTTAGGCCATAGGTAATGTTGCCAATTCTCTAATGCTCCCTTGAGTGCATAGAGCTCCTTATCATAAGTTGGATACTTCAAGGCTGCTCCATTTGGCTTTTCACTAAAATAAGCAATTGGCCTTCCTTCCTGCATCAAAACTGTAACACCCCAAATTTTAGAAAATATAAAATAAAGAATTATTTAAGGTTTTGGGATATAATTACAATACTAAAAAGCATTGAGGATTAATTTATGATATTTAGGCATTTTTAATAAATTTTAAGGCTTATTTTCTTTAGGAAATAAAGAGAAATAATTAGAAGATAAAATCTTAAATTGGAGAAAAGAGATAATAAGGGTTTATTTAAAGTCTTGGCATGGCATATAATAATTAAACAGCCTTATAAATAAATTTATGAGGCCAGGTATATTTTTAATAATTCTTAAAACTTATTTAATTTATTAAGTGAGGAAAAATAGTTAGAAGATAAATTTAAATAAGGGAATATTTAGAATCTCGGGGTGTTATTTGATATTTAAAAAGTCTTATAAATAAATTTAGAAATTAAAGCATATCTAGAGAAATTATGTTAAGGACCAATTCAGACTTATTTATAAATGGGAATGGTAAATAAAATTACCATTTAAAGGAAAAAAATAGAAAAAGGAAATTAAAATGACAATATCTGCCCCTAGTTAAAAATATCTTCAGTTATAACAGGAGGGGTAAGATAGTAATTTACCTAATCAAAATATCTTCTCCTTCTAATTTCTTCATATACTCCCATGTGCCCTTCATTCCATCACCACTCTCTCTCTCTCCCTCTTCTCACCCGAAAATCCCTCTGTTCCTCTTCTCCTCTCTGTTTCCTTCAACCGGCCATGGTGAGCGACGGCGACGGAGGCAAATCACGCGGTTAGGGGCTTCGAATCACGGCCAACACTCGCCTGAACCTGGGTGAGTTTTATTTCTCTCTTTTATTCTCCTCTTTTAGCTTGATTCAGTGAGTTTTGGGGGGGAATCAATTTGAAATCTGAGGTTGTAAAGCTTCTAAATTCATAAAACTGAAGCTTAGGACTCGATTAACAAACCCCAAGAAGGATTTTGAGAAATATAGTAGCTTTGGTCAAGTTCCTCTCAATTTTCCCTTCGATCTACTGTTCATCCGTCGCCTTCCTTGGTGATTTCTGGGTGTTTGAGGAATGGAAGCTCAATTAAACATAATTATGAGTAGGTTTAAGTCCATAGAGTGTTTTACATGTCTAATTTCTGAGGCTCTTGGAATTTTGCTGGTTTTCTTGCTTCCCTGTTTCGGTTGATCCAACGAGTCCAAGGAAAAGAATTTGTGAAGTAATATATTTAAGAATAGAAAGCTAAGATGATTGTTCTGTATGCTCAATTTGATCGAGGTTGGGAATTATTGGATTTTGCTCGTTTTCCCTGTTCATTCGAATTTGTTCCCCTCTGTTCCGCCGATTCTTGTTCTCGGTGGATTCTTTTTTTCCTGTGATGGTATTCTAATTATGATAAAGGAGGAAGTGAATTGAAGTTTGTACGAATTAGGATTTTTGTTCTTCTTTGGGTATGTGTTTACGGGTTGCAGGGGAGATGAATTTGTGATGTTTGATTGTTGCTTGGTTGTCTGAATTTTTCCCTCTCATTGGCAGGAATTATTGTTCTTTCTCTTTTGTGATTTCTGTTCCTAAATACATATGAACTTGTGTATTTTTCTTTTCTGTTCTGCTTGTGCTGGCCGACAGTTTAGTGGCAGGGAGAAGGAGAAATTTTGGATGTTTAATTTAGTAGGAATAAGGTGTGATGGAATATGTGAAGTTGTTTAATTTCTCTTTCTTTTCTGGTTATTCTGCCGGCAAGTTTAGTTGTAGAGAAAGGGAGGAAGATTAATGTTGGTTCTCACTATGAGGCTTGATGTATTGAATTGTTTAGGGAAAGTGTAAAGTATTATGCACTTCGGGTTCGTTTAATAGGTAAGAATTGGTGCATGTTTAGTTGGTGTGTGGTCTAGTAGTTGGAGTAGAGGTATAAATGTTATGTTGAGAAGGAAGAACAATGGTTTAAGTTTGTGATTGGATGATTGTGGGGGAAATTATATATTGGTGGCTTAAGTAAGTATATATGAATTAAGCTTGATTTAAAGAAATAAGTAATTATGATCTGGGATAAGTTTGGGTATTAGAGTTCTTGTTTTATATTGATGATGATGGTTAAATAAGAAAGTGAAAGGGATAGGATGTTATTTTGAAGTTGGAAGTTGTTTAAGGACCTCTAGGTTATAGATTAAGATGTATGAGGAAGCTTGTTTTAATATTGAAAGCTGGGAGATTAATATGGTGTTTTGATACGTGTTTAATGATAATGAGGACTTTAGGATGATGGATTTTCAGATTTAGTGGAAGTAAGGATTGTTTGGTAACTGTACCCTAATGACCTCATCATCGACATTAAAGTCAAATAGATGTGGTAAGTAAATGATATATGGATTTACAGATTTATGTAATCATAGACTTGAATTTCATGGATTTATGGAATGAAATTTTATATGGATTAAAGTTTATGAAAGAGGGATGTTTGAGATTTGTCCAAGGAAGGCTTCTACTTGGAATGAGATTAGAAACTGAATTGTATTACTTTTCTTGTTTTGGATGTTAAGGGGTTATGCAGATTAAGCATTATGTCAAGAGGTTCTGATTTTATCTCTAAATGTTAAATAATTGTTAGGCTAATTAATTTGAGGCCTTAGACATTAGTAGTTATTTTGAGTTTCCAAGTGAATATTTTGAATGGAGTACAATCAATTTATTTGCTATAAATGGGTTTTATTGATTTCACATAAGAAGTTTGTGTTAACCTTTAAGCTTACAGTGTTTGGAATGAAATACTATTTCGGAAGGTATCCAATGTTGTTATGCACAAAGAAAAGATAGATGATAGCTCATTATAAGATAAAGTTTAGATTATTAGTAAAAGGTTACGAAAGGATTTTAATTGATCGACGAAGTACTTTGTGGTGTTTGCTATATGTAATGTTTATAAGTAGAAATTTAAGATATTATAAATATATGAATTTGGTTGAGGTAAAGAGTAACGGTGTTTCTTGCCAAGGGACTTTTGATTATCATTGAATTAGGAAAAAAAAAGGGGGGGCATGTTCTTGATCAGTCAACCACTCAAGTTATTAAGGTTTTAAATTGGGAATTTGAGGTTTTAAATTAGAATTAAGTCGGAGATTAATATTATAAGGAGTGAAATATGTGACTGTATATTAGTTGTTAAGAAATGGGGATTAGGAGTTATGGTTGTTGTTTTAGGATTCTCTAGTAGTAAGACGAGTAATAAAATACTGCTTGACGTTGTTAAATATATATATATATATGGATATATAAACATATATACTAGAGGTTCTATTATTATTATGTAGGAGAGGTGAAATGGTTGCTTAGGAAGGAGTTATGGGCTAGTTATGTGACTTTGGATTTGAATTCTTGTGGTTAAGAATTAAAAGGTAACAATGTTATGTTTAGGAAAGTAAGAACAATGATTTAAGTTGTGAGTTTTAATTGCAAAAGAGAATTAGTACAACATTGGTTAGTTGAGTAAGGCTGAAGTTAGAAATTTAATTTTACCCTGCTATTTGAGATGGTCGGTTGCAGTGATTGTTTTTAGAAGTGAATTAGTGATTTGAACTGTTAGCCATTCGTTAATAAGAAATAAGTAAAGTATTATCTTGGAGATATGGTTTTGGTTTAATTGCGATTGATGATTTGTAATATTATTTAATAAATCAAATTACTTGGGTTTGATTTGTATTGCTGAATGATTTATTCTTGAGATCTTGTAATAAATAGAAAGTAAGTATATATATATATAGGTGAATGAATGATTAAGATCTTTAAAGAAAGGTTTTATAAAAACTATTAGTCAAACATTGAGAATAAGAAAGTTTAATATAGGTAAATTATCAAAGTAATCTTTGATAGTCAAGATCCTAATTAAGTTTGGATATATTATAATTTAAAATGAAAAAAAGACTTGGGTAGCATTAAGTATATTAGGACCGAGAGAGAAACTAAATAATTATATAGAAGTTTAGGTATTAATTTACTGTTTATATTAAATGTTAATAGGTCTTGATAATAACATAAGTTTAGGGGATCAGTGGGAAAGAAAGGAGCAGATAAGAACCAAGCTTGGAGTTCAGGTAGCAGTTTATTTCAGTAACAATTAAATTGCATGTATTATTTTGTAATAACTGTTGCATCTAGTTGGTAAGTTGTTATTCCTCAGTTGGAGTACTCCAGGCTTAGGTGGTTTGCTACCCCTTTGCCAAACCAGTTTAGTTATAACGGGATTGTTATAACGAGAAGTCCTGCAGGTAGAGCCTCCACTAGTTAACGAAAGTGTCGTTATCAGTGGTTGGTAGGTGGGATCGCACACAGATTAATAGGAGTAAAACTATCATTATTTGGACAGTTTTATGAAATATATACATGACAATGCTAATATGATCATATATGTTAATGAAAGAAACTGCTATTGGGATTTCCAATCTCACCCCCTTCCCCAAACATTTTCAGTACGCAGGATGGGAGAAACTAGCTGGGAAAGAAGTAAGATAGTATAAGAAGAAGTAGGAATGCCTGCTAAGCTATGTATCACTTTAGTTAGTTATTTTAGAATTGGAGTACCCACAAGTATAAAAATAAATGGTTAATATATAATTGTATATATATATGTGTATGTATAACCCTCATGATATAGTGTATTCCGGCAAAAAGGAGTTATCAGCTGAGATAACCCTAGCGTTTCCAATATAAAAATGGTAGAAACCCATAAGTAGATATAAAGAATCCTTGAAGGGGTTTTCGCTTCCCACACACTATCGATAAGGGGCAGAACCCTAAGGGAACTTAAGTAGTTTAATTGTTTTATGAACCACTAAGTTTTATAAAAAGTTTTAAATTCTAAATGGTTCGAAAAGCCCATTCCAACTGATAGAAGGTTGGATAAATGTTTTAAAAGAAAAAGTTTTAAATTCTAAATTCTAAATGCTTCTAATATTCATAAAAGTGGTTATAATTCAATTAAAATACTATAATATAGTAGTAAAAGTCCAGGTGTTACAAAAACAGCTCCTATCCCAACTCCAGATGCATCACATTCAATCTCAAATGTTTTGCTAAAGTTAGGCAATACTAGCACAGATACAGAACACAAATTATCTTTAAGTTTAGCAAATGCATCATCTTGTGCCTTATTCCATTTAAAACCAACATATTTCTTAATGACCTCAGTGAGTGGTGCAGCAAGTGTACTAAAATCTTTCACAAGGCACCTATAAAATCTAGCCAAACCATGAAAACTTCTCACATCAGTTATGCTTTTAGGTGTTGGCCATTCTCTTATAGCCCTTATATTTTCCTCATCAACTTCAATTCCTTTAACACTCACCATAAAACCAAGAAAAACAATTTTATCCATGCAGAAATAACACTTTTTCTGATTTGCAAACAATTTTTCCTTCCTCAAAACTTCAAGCACACAATGCAAATGATTCAAATGTTCATCCAGATTCTTACTATAAATCAGAATATCATCAAAATAAACCACAACAAACTTTCCAATGAATGCACGCAAAATATGGTTCATTAATCTCATGAAAGTGCTAGGTGTATTAGTTAACCCAAATGGCATAACTAACCATTCATACAATCCAGCTTTGTCTTGAAAGTAGTTTTCCACTCATCCCCTTCCCTCATTCGAATTTGATGGTATCCAGATTTCAAATCAATTTTAGAAAACACAATAGAACCATGCAATTCATCAAGCATATCATCTAGCCTAAGAATGGGATGACGATACTTTACAGTGATATTGTTGACAGCTCTACAATCAATGCACATCCTCCAAGTTCCATCTTTCTTTGGCACTAAAAGTACTGGAACTGCACAAGGACTCAAGCTTTCTCCCACATATCCTTTTTCCATGAGTTCTTCCACATGCTTTTGAAACTCCTTTGTTTCTTCTGAATTGCTTCTATATGCTGGCCTATTAGGAATTGTTGCTCTAGGAATGAAATCAATTTGATGCTCAATTCCTCTAACGGGTGGCAAGCCTGGGGGAATTTCTTCAGGGAACACATCATCAAATTCCTGCAACAAAGAACTAACAACACTGGGAAAAGAAGGGCTAATGTCATTAGTATTAAAAAATGATTCCTTGTAAACAAGGAGAAGCAAATGTGTTTCAGCAAGAAATGCACTCCTCACATCGCGTTCTTTTGCATAAAAACTCATTTTCTTCTCTTCTTTTTTTCTCTCTTCATTATTTTCCTTTCTCTGAATTTCTTTTCTTGAACTCTTAGATTTTCTCTCTTTTCTTTTTTATGTATCTCCCTCATTTTTCTCATTTTCCAGATCACTCATTTTCTTATCTCTCTCTCTTTTCATCTTGAGCTGATCCTCATAGACTTGCTTTGGAGTCAAAGTTACAAGAGTAATGGGTATATTGTTCATTACAAAAGAATATCTATTTGTTAGCCCATCCTTCTTTACTTTTCTGTCAAACTCCCAGGGCCTTCCCAAAAGTAGATGTCCAGCATGCATAGGAACAACATCACACAATATCTCATCACAATATTTTCCAATCGAGAAAGAAACCAAAACCTGCTTATCAACTTTAATTTCCTCATATTCATTCAGCCATTAAAGCTTGTATGGTTTCGGGTGTCTAATGGTTGGCAAATTCAGTTTCTCAACCAAGGTAGTGCTTGCAACATTTGTGACACTCCCACCATCAATGATCAAACTACATACCTTGTTATCAAGGAGGCAGTGAGTATGGAAAATGTTTTCCCTTTGCTCATTCATCTCATCTTCCTTCACTTGACAATTCAAAGCTCTTCTAACAACAAGGCATTCTCCTTCTACAACATACTCAACTCCATCATCACTTTCATCTTCAAGCAGTGGTTGGGAAACATCATCACTCTCACTTTCACTTTCAGTCACAACTTCATTATTTTTCGGCATCATAACCCTCTTGTTGGGACATTGAAAAGCTATGTGACCTGTGCCCAAACACTTGAAACATTGTATATCTCTATTTCTAGAAGTTTGGGGATCAGATTTACCTTGGCTCTTTGATGAAGCTTCTTCCTTGCCTTTAGTGGTCTCTTTGTGGCTACTTCTTTCTCCTTTCTTCCAATTTTGCTTCAAGAAAGAATTCAATCCAGAATTGAACTTTGAAACACCTTTACGCTTGAGTTGCTTTTCCACCTTAATTGCCATATGCACCATTTCTTCTAACTCCACATAATGATGCAATTCCACTGTGTCAGCAATATCTTTGCGTAGCCCATTCAGAAATCGAGCCAATGTAGCCTTCCTATCTTCTTGCACGTTAGCTCTTATCAAAGCTAATTCCATCTCCTTAAAATATTCATCCACACTTTTAGAACCTTGTTGAAGGGTCTGCAACTTTTGATAAAGCTCTCTATAGTAATGGTTGGGAATAAATCTCTTCCTCATTAGAGCCTTCATTTCTCTCCATGTTGCTACAGGTCTCTCACCATTATTCCTCCTATCAATACCCAATTTATCACACCAAGCCATGGCATAATAAGTGAACTCTATTGCTGCCAACTTCACCTTTTTAGCTTCAGAATAGTTATGGCAATCAAAAATCATCTCCATCTTCTTTTCCCACTCTAAATATGCTTCAGGTTCACCCCTACCTTGGAAAGCTGGAATTTTCATTTTAATGTTTCCAAGGTTCCCATCCAACCTATTTCTCTCCCTTCCATGTCTTCTTCCATTCCTATCTCCTCTACGCCTATTTCTTTCCCCTTCATATTCAGATTCAAAATCTCCCTCACTATCATTTTCATATTCAAACCCATCCTCAAAAACCTCCCTTCGCCTATCATGCCTTCTAAATGGTCGCTCTCTTTGCAGATTTGCAATCCTCTCATCTTACCTATCCATCCTATATCCCTTATTTCTCCAAAAACCACTTCCATTCGTGCAAAGTGTTGCTGCATTGCTTTGAGGTTGTCATCTAAATTTCTTGGACCTCCACCACCATTGGATGATTCACCTGCACTAGACATGATTGCTACAAGAAAAGATGTTAGTGAAGTTGAGTTCCTCACAAGTTTCCTCACGTGTTTCCCTCAAGAATGTCACTCTACACTCGTGTTTTACTCAATCTGGCTTTTAAAATTGATATATGTCACTCTTGCCTTTTTCCACTCTTAAATCCTTCTTGAGGCTCTTAAAAGAACTAAGCAATCTAACCAAAACTTTTCACAACTTGTTAAATCAGCACAACACTTAGAAACTCCAGATGTGAGTATTGAACATGAAAGATCAACGAAAATAAGAGTTCAAACTAATACAGATTGCAAAGATTGAAGAAAAATTTTGGGTATGAATTCACTTTTTAAGAACACTTTCAGCTCAACAATTGCAACTTTCTTTTTTTCTTTTTTTTCAATTCTTTTTTTCACCTTTTTCCTTTTCTGATTTTTTTTTCTTTTTTTATGCAAGTTAAGGAAAATATGAAATCTACTACAAACAGAACAAAATAACCAAACAGAACCCAGAAACTCCAGAAAACACACGTTCTTTTTGAAACGCGTATATCTCACAAGAGAAAACTCGGATTCGAATGATTTCGAAACGAGAAGAAAGAACAGACTCTGAACTATAAGATTGACATACTACACGTTTAAATACTCAAATCGAAACTAGTCGAACAAGGACAAAAAGTTTGGAATCAAACAGAAACAAAGAAGATGAACAGACACAAAGAAAAACACACAAAAAGATGAACGAATATGAAAAACAAAGAACCGAAAGATATGACCTGAGTTTAGATCCGAAGCTCTGATACCAAGATGGTGCGAACCCACTAGGGTTAGACCCTAAGAACCCACAACCAATCTGAGATACACTCTCCCCAAGAAAGCTAAACAAAGGACTGGAATGATCCACTTGAACCCTTGAACATGAAAGAACAAGGACCCGAAGTGTTGGAAGACACCACAAGGTTGATCAAGCCTTGATAAGTCGTTTAGTTCTAAGAAGAACCCTAGAGAGAATCCACTCTCAAGATACAAATTGCAGAAAGCAACTTTTTCATTCAAAATCAAGTCTGCCTTCAAAGTGAGGCTTACAAAGTATTTAAAGGGTACATTCATAAACCTAACCTAATTTGCATTAAATGCATTCTAGAGAATTCCAAGCAATAAACTTAACTCAATAAACAAGAAATCCAAAAGTCAAATCTGGCAACTATTTAACAATTTTCGCACAATTAAAACCCATAAAAATGTAATCAGCATATTAAGCCCAAAATGGAATCAATTAGGCCCAAATGACCTCCAATGTGTAGCACTAGGTCCAAGCTCTTTTCATTTGTTGTTTCCAAGCCCAAAACATGATCAGAACCTCCCTTTTCAGCCCAAATGACATTTGCTATGTTTTCAGCTCTTTTGTTCACATTTGTTGAACAAATTGCCATTTGCTTTGTCCATGTCTCTTGCACTAGCCCATTCAATGCCTCTTTGATTCTCTTGGCTCTTGCTCTTGTGATTGGTCCACTTGGAATTTGCAGAGGATCATGTGAAGTTAAAGAGTCATCTTGCTGGATAGCATCAGTCTAGTATCCTTATCATAGTTTCAGTAAATGAAGTTCAAAACCACAAAATTTTCCTCTTGTTCATAAACTTGATTGCTCTCACGTGATTACTATGCAATAAATGGTCAAATACACTGTATCACCATGGAGCTTCCTTACCATACTTACAATTTCAGCTCATAATATTCAAAATTATATTGTTCAAAACATCCAATCCCATTGCTTAAACTAGTTGGTTGAATCAATAAGAATGGAACAATAACGTAAACAAAATGAAAACTTAAAAACAATTTTCCATAAACTTGTAAGATTTGGACCTCATTTGAAAAGCAATAATTTGTAATGTGATTTGATTATTAAATCTTTACTGAGAAGTGAAACGAACACGCAACCGAAACAAACACAAAGCCCAAGAAGTATGGTAATCCAAACAATAATTTATTATATCAAAATAGGTATACGATAACAAATCACAGATTAGGCCGGTGAGTCAGCCCGGTGAAGCATAAAAGATGAATTGAAAAATAATCCAAGTAACAATAATTTCCAAAAATCCAAACAAATACTTCACTTACCATCTAGAATCATTAACAAAAAAATCATAGAAGTATCAACATTGTTTACAAATTCTTTGACAAAATGACATCATCATATCATATCATACTACCATCCAATAACACAAAATGGTTAGCAACAAATTAGTACCTAGTACTAACTATTTATTATATCAAAATAGGTATACGATAGGGGTGTTCATGGGACGGGACGGGAATGGGACGACCCCATCCCCGTCCTGTCCCGTTAAAAGGCATACGGGACATCTTTCCCGTCCCATGTCCCGTCCCGTCCCGTACCATAGTTATCCCGTCCCGTTCGAGACGGGATGGGAATTTCCCGTTTGTCTTTTTTTTCAAGTAAAAATAAGATTCCATTTATACAAAAAAAAATATGAGTGCAATATTGCACCAAAAAATTTGATTATGGGCTTTTACAAAATACTATTGTTCTAATAATTTTTTTGTCTTGACAATATAATGAACCATAATAAAATTCAACATATAATAACAAAAATCTTTCTTTTCCCCTTTTATTCTTTATCCAATTCTTTGTATCTATCTTATAATGGAAAGTGTGTTTTGGATGCGAATAAATTCATTTGGATGTAACGGCTCTTATTTAGCTCATGATAATGTTATTGTCCAACATTAAACAAAAGCCATTAAGTTGCACTATTTGCTCTCAGTTTTCGGTTGTCATGTTTTTTATATTGATGAGTGTGTTAAATGAAGTTGCGCTGCTTATAGCTCATCCCAACTCAGTTTAACTTGAAGTGTAAATATGTTGGTTGGAGTTTATGTCCATAAGTGTTGTCATCATACTCCTCCAATCCTTTGATAAAAAAACATATAATACTAATGGGACGGGACGGGAATGGGACGACCCCATCCCATCCCGCAACCAAAAGTTTGTCCCGTCCCGAATAGTGGGATCGGGATGGGACGGGCGGGACGGGAAATTTTTGAACACCCCTAGTATACGATAACAAAATTTTTCACCTTTATCACTACACTAACGAAGAACATGGCGAAGGCAAGGGAACCGATGAGCACGCCAGCGACGAACACGGCGACCACAAACATCGGTGACAGACACGAAGAACATAGAGGGTTTCATTTTTCTAGAGATATTCTAAATGGAGTGAGGGAGAAAAATCGACAAGAATGAGGAAAGGGAATATAATAATGAAATTAACATTAAAAAAAAAGTAAATGACTGCATTCAGGCTTTTTTGGGGGGAGGGGGAATCGGACCGGGTTAACCCATTGACCTGCCGAGTCACCCGGGTTTTGACCGGGTCAGAACGGGTTTCAGGGGTTTTGACTGGGTCACCTCACCCCCGGGTTGGTTGCCAGCCCGGTCTGTCACCCGAGTTGGCGGGTTCCAGTCCTGATCGGCCGGGTTGGATTTGATAACAATGCTTATAAGTATAAGCACTAGGTTAGGCTTATTTTTTTAAAAAAAGAAATTATTTTTTGAGACTTTTGCGCAGTGAACAAAAAACCGGACCGGACGGTTCAACCTAGAACCGGCCATTGGTCTGGTTTGGTTGACACAAAAACTCGGAGCCCCTTTGACCCGGTCAAGACCCGGGTTGAACCGGGCACCCTTTTCTCTTTTTTTTTAATGAAAAAATAATTTTATTTTATTATAATTCACCTAATTACTGACTTTCACTCCACTCAATTTTAGAAATTAGGAAACTATAATACTTTAAATGCTATTTTATTTGCATATATTTAATATTTAATTATTGTTACTCTTAATGTTTGTATTTTAATTTGTGAATTGTAGAATAATATTTATTTTCATGTATAATCAACTAATATTTTCTTTTTTCCCTATATAGAAACATTAAAATATTCATATTTGATGAATCATGCATACCTATCTACATTTACATTTTGATATTAGTGATTATTAATGTTAATATTAATAAAATTTTGTTATTTTAATAAAACCGGTTTGACCCGGTCCGACCCCGGTTGAACCTTTAACCCTTGAACCAGTGCCTCGTCTGGTTCGATACCCGGTCCGGTTTTTTGAACCTTACTTTTGCTCCTAACCTGGTGCTTAAAATATAATGCCACGTTTGGTACGATGGATGTGTTTTTTATGGAAGTGGAAGTGGAAATGTATGTGAAAGTGGAAGTGGAAATTGGGCTAGAAGTGGGATTTCAAAATCTGTTTGGTTAGCTAGAAATCAGTAGGGAAGTGATATATGTTTTGATTTTAAAAGAATATATAAAATAAATGAAATTGTACCAAAAAGACTTTTTTGCCCTTAATGTAAAAACAGATGATTATCATTTTATTAACAATGTTGCCCTAGTTCCCAATACCATCGTCTTCTTCCTCTTCCACATCCCAGCCCTCTTCTTCGACATCCCAGCCATGCCGCGAAGAGTCCTCTGGCTTTGTGTTCCCCTTTATCTCCCACGTCACTCACCGCAGGTCAGTCGCCACCATCGTCGAAAATCTCTCCCTTCTCTGTGAAAAATCTGTAAAATTCCTTCTGCCTTGTCGCTCTCGCTCGAGTTCTTAGCCGCCAATCTCCCTCTATTTTGTTTTGGTGAACGGTGAGTGATTAAATATAGCGAAATTCATGTTTTTCCACATGCTATTTGCTGGGTTGTTCTTCTATGATAACTTGTACTAGTTAATTTCACTCATTATTAGTTTTCCCCCCCTAAGTTTCCCACGAGGTTAGAATGTAGTACAAGCAAGCAAGTGTGAGGTTCTTGTCCTTTTTATGCAAATTTAACCGCTGACATCTTTCAGGTTTAAAGCACAAGCAATTGTTTTTTGAAAGCCGATGCAGGGAATATTTTTTGAAAGCCGATTTTGTGCCTTCACGTTAAAAAATGTTTATATTAGCTTCTTTGAAATTGCATTATAAAAAGCTTTTATCTGTAGCAACATTTAGATAAAGGAAGTAGATGGCGAATGATGACAGTTTTTGCTTGGAAATAATATCTTGTAGTAACAGATTGTTTCCTATCTTAAGTTGTGAGAAATTAGAATAGCAAGTGGCAAATGCTTGACCACAATTTCCCAAGTTCCTTTGATTAAATTTATTGATGTTGTTTGTGTTCAGCTTTTGGTGTGAATTATGTTTTCAGCTTTTGAGTTGTTTGTGTTGGATTGTGAGATATTTGTTTATTGATGTAGGTGTAATTCTGCAGTTTCTATGTTTAGTGAGTAAGTATCTTTACTTATAAGTAATAAGTATCTTTACTTATTGGTTTATTGTGAGATAGTTGTTTCAGCTCTTAAGTATCTTTACTTATTGGTTTCTGTATTTTGTTTGGATTTGGAGATTGGTGATTGTAACTATTGTCTTTGTTATCAATAAAATTGACTTTGGTTAGTTCTGATCTGAAGTAAATAATTGGTGTTGTTGTAGTTTTAAATTAATTAGCTATTTTTAACTTAATAGATTTTATTGTCAAGACATCATTTTGTGAAATTATTGATGTGGCTGATTTGTTTTATATTGTTTAACATGTAGAATATGGCAAAAAATCTTCACTCTTGGACCCCTCAAGAGGATGAGCTCCTAGTTGGATGCCTAACAAAGCTCGTTGAAGATGGAAGTCTGGTCAATGAGAATGGATTTAGATCATATTTGTTTAATAAAATTGAACAAATGATGATTGAGGATATGGGTGATGGATGTAGCATAAAAGCTATTCCTGACATATCTTTTCGATTGAAAAAATTGCAAAATGATTGGAGGACGATTTATGACATGTTACACAATTCACATAACCCAGTCTTTCAATGGGATGTTGAAAAAAAGTGTGTTGTTGCAACAGGATCTGTGTGGGATGACTATATTAGGGTAAGATACCATAATTAATTTTTAATAATGTGATTTGATAAGTTTTGAATTGTTTGCTTTTATTATTTATAGGTCAACAAGAAGGCTGCAAAGTTCCGTGATAAGTCATTCCCTCATTTTGATGCTTTAAATATGGTGTTCAACAAGGAAAATATTCTTGAGAACAATCCACGTATTTACAATGAGGTTGTTAATGAGTTGGAGATGCTTCATGATGAGGTGTTGAAAGTAGAAGGAATGACTGATGAAGAGCAACAGCTAGCTTATGTTAACTTGATTAAAGATGAGGAGTTACAAGTGGCCTTTTCTCATATTCCAATTAATGCGAAGAAAGAGTTCTTGATGAGCCTTATTCCATAGAGATTTCACATGATGTAAAATATTATGTCTGAATTATGTTTGTATGTTAAATTAGATATGTAATGTATTATGGCTGAATTATATGTGCAAGTTATTTGTATGTAAGACTTTGAATGGATCTGTTTGTTTTTATGAAAATCATGTTCAGAAAGTTGCATATCTCATTGACATTTTTCCAGGACCTAATCCATGTTTATTCTGAACATTTCTTGGTGCCTAACCTTTTACAAATTGACACCTCAACATATGGTAGACTGGTTTTTTTTCTTTGTTGTTAAGGGGGGTGGTTCTTAGAGGGCGATAGAGAAGAGGCCGAAAATGAAGTGTGACAGTATATTTCCTTGTTTGTTTGAATAAAGTCTATTAATTTGGAGCATGGTTTCACTCACGGACTAAATGTACCTAAACCAAAAACAAAACAAGAACAGAAACAGGAGTTCATGGTACAAAGAAGAAGAGAAGAAGGAAGAAGAATGGAACGCTCGCCGTAGGCTCGCCACGACGAGGCCACGGCAAGCCATTTTCATTCGGGCAGATGTGGCAGCATTTCGCCGTGAGTTCGCCGTGGCGAACCCACGGCGAAATCACTTTGCTTCTGGTTCATCGCTCTTCTCTTCAGTCATTCTTCTGTTCTGTTGTTGCTCCTATTTCCTCTTGGCTTATCCAATTAAACACCTCTTCCTAAACAAGAAAGAAAGATGGTTGATGAGTTCTCAAAATGATTCAAATTTATCTTAATTAAGCTCCAAATTTTACACATGTAAGCTTTCTTCTTTGTTAAGGTATTCTATGAGTTTTATGCTTAATTCAAATCTTCCTTCTCAAAATATTTACAAAAGTGTGGAAACAATGTGATGAAATGTATGAAATTGAGGAGCTTATCACTCCCCCAAACTTGAGTTCTTGCTTGTCCTGAAGCAAATTTTTGAAAATCTATGCACTTGACTATATGTTCACCTTACTTTGGCCAAAATATTTGTTCTCGTATGTTACTCTTTTCCCTTTGATTGATAGAAAATATGGTATGTTATGCAGAGATGAATGCTTCATAACACTAAACGTGGCATAAAGACAAGCTTTCCAAATACTCCTTGAGTTAGTGTGTGTGTGTGTGTGTTTTGGAGTTCACAGAAAATTTTCCAGATTTTATTCAAGACATTTGCAATACTCCAACTCATGTATAAGTTCTTATTTTTCAAATTTTATTCATCCTCCTCTTCATCCCTCTCCACTCACATCAAATTTTATTCATCCTCTTCTTCATCCCTCTCCACTCACAACTCGCATCAAATGATCTTAAAATCAGGAGGACTTTAGCTTGCCTTATTGGAAGTTCTTTTCTTCCTTTTTTTTTGCTTGGTCTTTACAAACTTGTTGATTTTCTTCCATTTTGTATCTCTTTTGATCAACACCTCCCATTATCTCAAAGCAGGGTAATTTCTCAAAAGGGAAAAAGGGTTTTGCTTCATGCAAAAATGTGCCCGAAAGGTTCAAAAATTACCTGTACTCAAGTAAATGTATACCGAGCAGTTCACAAAGTGCAAGAATTTCACTGAAATCAGGTATTCACAAAATATCACATGCAGAAAGAGTCAAAGTTAGAAACTATATCAGCCCACGGCATGGGTTAAAACAAAATAACCTGTATATACATTAAGCACAGTTCAAACTAACAGGTTACGCAAAATAAGGAACCATCAGTACAACACAATCCAAAACCATGGTTGATTCAAGTAGATGACATACAAAACAACAATAAACCAAAGTCAAAACAAAAAGACACTAAACCAAAAGCACATCAAACATCGGCTTCCTCCCATGAAGAATCCTCCTCCTGTGAACCCCCTTCAGCATCCTCCTCCGAACTCTTACTTCGGGTCTCATTTTCCTCATCATCAGAGACTTCTACCCCCTCCTTCAGCGACAGTTTCTGAACCATCTTTCTCAAGATGTTATTGTTGTACCGCTGAACCTTCCATTCCGCCTTCATCTGACGTTCCAATCTATCCATTTGCTCAGAGAGCCGACGCACGTCACCGCGCGTGGCTGGAGCGTCGTCAGAGAGCTCATCTGGCATCTCCTCTTCGGGAAGCGGATCTTCAGGTACTTCCAGTCCTTTAATCAGCTTATAATCAAAAGCGCCCTGCGAGCTGAAATGCCGGTCAGTGGGCCGGTCATTCACACCTCGTGCCTTGAACAGATCAGAGATGAAGTGAGGAAAAGGAAGCACTGCTCCCTCTCTGGTGGCTTTAGCACTGCGCTCGATACTGTTATAAATCACGTTCTCCACCTTAACTGGTTTACCTGTTATGAAGCAGTACATGAGGAGGGCAAATTCCTTTGTTATATCGCTCTGGTGCTCTGATGGCAGCAAGTTATATGAAATGAAATGCAGCCAAGCTTTAGCATCCGGAGTAAGGGCCGTTTTGGACAAATACTTTTGCTTCCCTGTCCGCTGGAACCACCCAGGTTGCTTAGGTCCGATCATTGTTTTGGCCATATCGCAGAAGGGATAATTCTTTTCGGCCGCCTTGATACGTTCGTATTCGCATCGCGGAACAGAAAGGAGATGATAAAAGTCTCGAATGACCGAATGCGTGATGAAGTGTCTGATCAGCGCACCAGTGTCACGGTCAAATACGTCTTGGATCAAACCATTCTCTACTTGCTTATAGTAAAGACGTACTAATGTCTCATTACCGCTTTGCCTTGGCCCCAAAAGTTTGCCCTGATGATAATGCTGCTTGGCCTAGTTGTAGAAAGGGACCAAATCGGTCTCAGGGAATTCCCTTTCTCTGATTATTGGTCTTTCCTTCTTTTTGTCCATTGGCGATTTGCCCTTTTTTCTTGGTGGAGGAGTTGGGTTTCGTTGGGGACTTGGGGGGTCTTGCTGAGGCCTTTTATTTCGGCCAGCTAGCACCTACGAGCGAGGCATGCTCTGGGAGACAAACACAAAAACAAAGACACAGAGAACATCAACAAATAAGTAACCATAAAGAGGGCAATCATCAGTAATTGCAGTGGCTGGAATTACTTCCAAAATTTGTGCCAAAATGTTTTAAATTTAATAAGCCTTGGAACCACAGTACATCAACAAATAAGAATCCTGTCCTGTTGGTTCTAGTAAAATTTTCTCCAATTGACAAGTAATTTCAATAAAGTCCATAATCCATGAGCAAATTCTGTGTAAATGACCATAAGCACACAGCCTTTCATCAAGCCAAAAATTAGCCTCCCCTGGAAAAGTACATCTTTCTAAACCACAGACAACGCCTGTTGAAGCCTACATTGAACTAACTTTCCTTCCTCCCAAAACCCTTTTTATCAACATTAACCTAATCTAATTTATTAAAACTTACAAGAAAGTAAAGGAGAGAAAGACCATTACCTAAATTGGAAGATTGGGGAAGAAATTCGAAGGTTGCAAACGAGTATCCAAAAATGGTGCCTAGGGCACGAACTTGAAAGAGAAGAGGGATGTTGGAGTGTGTAACACCTAGACTTTTACTATTATATTATAGCAATTTAATTGAATTATAACCACTTTTATAAATATTCGAAGCTCAAAAATACGGAAAATTTAAAACTTTTTCTTTTTAAAATATTCACCCAACCTTCTGTCAGTTGGAATGGGCTTTTCGTACGACTTAGAATTTAAATCTTTTTATAAATCAAAGTGGTACATAACACAATTAAACTACTTAAGTTCCCTTATAATTTCCTCCCCTTGATGATAGTGTGTGGGGAGCGAAAACCCACTCATGGGTTCTCTGCATCTATTGATGGATTTCTATCTTTTCAAAATTAAAACGCTGTGGTCATCTCATTTGATAACCCTTCTATCGGAATACGCAGCGACATTAGGGTAATACATACATTCTTTTTTTTTAAAGTATCTATTCATAATTCATAACCTCTAGGAAACTTAATTCCTTTAATAAATTTATTGTAATTCTATTCCATGTGCTCTCTATTATTAATTTAATAATTTACTTTTACAACATATACCAATAATCTTATTAAAATATTTACTACCTCTGGCATTTAAATTTCTAATCCTAATTTCTTCGTCTACTCTTCTCCCCAGCTAGCTTCTTTCGACCTGCCAAACTGAAAATGTTTGGGGAAGGGGGTGAGATTGGAAATCCCAATAGCAGTTTCTTTCATTAACATATATGATCATAATAGCATTGTCATGTATATATTTCATAAAGCTGTACAAATGCTGATAGTCTTACTCCTATTAATCTGTGTGCTAAAAGCACCTGCCAACCACTAATAACAATATATTCGTTATAGTGGAGGCTTTACCTGCAGGGTTTCTCGTTAAAGCACATAAGGCTAAAACGTAACTAATCTCGCAAAGGTGTAGCTAATCACCTAAGCCTGGAGTACTCCATCTGAGGAATAACAACTTACCAACTAAATGCAACAGTTATTACAAAATAATACATGCAATTTAATTGTTACTGAAATAAACTGCTACCTGGAATCCAAGCTTAATCCTAAGCTCGCTCCTTTCTCTTCCACTGATCGCCTTAATTTATGTCATTATCAAAACCTATTTACATATAATATACAAATAATAAATTAATATCTATATTCTTGGATAATTAACCGACGTCTCTCACGAATCCTAATTTAATACTACCCAAGTCTTTTCGTTTAATCAAATTATAATTTGTTCAAACTTAATTAGGATCTTGACTAACTGAGATTATTTTAATAATTTAACTATATTAAACTTTCTTATTCTCAATGTTTGACTAATAGTTTTTATAAAATCTTTCTTTAAAGATTATAGTCATTCACACACACAAGTACACACCTATATATATATATTTATTTATTTCCTATTTATTATACAATCTTCAAGAACAACTTAAATCAATAATAATGTAAATCAAATCCTAGTAACTCAATTTATTAAAGAGTACTACAAATCAATCACCAATCAATACACACATATTTACAAACACAATCGTAAAATATCCTAATTACTTTAAATTAAACTTATATCTAATAACTTTCTTTTAAATAAATTTATATTTAAATCTCTTATTATTAATAAAGAAAACCAATGATTCTATTTCTTTTACTACTTAAATCATCATCAAGTAACACTCTTGTTCTAATAGAGACTAAAATTCAAGCATTCACACCAAAGCCAATTACAGAGAATGCCTAAAATGTCTCCTTTGCATTTCAAAATTATCTTACTTTATTACTAACTTATTTAATGATACCTAGTCTAGCTTTAAATATTATATAACAACTCAATTAAACAATAACACACACATAATCCTCCAATACACTTGGAAACTTTATGCATAACTAAAATAAATTCAGATTTTATCCAATACACTTGTCTTACTAACCTAATTACTACAATCAGTCCCTTTTCACTATATATCCTAACAAGTATGTACTTTCAAACATTCATCAATTATAAATAATCCTCTACTATTCCATTATCTACCGTATAAGTCACCTTTTTCCTTGCTTAATTAAAATCAGTCCAAGAACCATTAATTCCTCATTCATTTAATATGCTAATCAATTCATATTCTTCTCAAAACAGAACTTTAACTTTTATAATTCATTGATATCTTATTACCACCTTAAAATCAACACATCAGACATCTAATTGAAGTCTTTCTAGAACTCACAGCCCTTGCCTAAATAATCCTGGAATTCGTGGCCAAAGTGTACCATTATTACCTGCACATATAGCACTCCCAACCCTATACTCCATTCTTTTCAAACTCATTCCTCTTTTACATAAATCAGTAACCTTGCTCTTCATGTATTAATATTATAATTTCTATCTTCAAACCGAATCTCTCACTTGCTCATCAATCCTTCTAAAAATATTAAACTATCTAATATTAAATTCAAACCAATCCTTTTATTACAATACTAACCATAGTTTTGACAAAGGAATGCTTAAACATTTCCCCTGTTCTAATGGCTGAAAAGCCAGTGAAATCACAATTCTCCTTCAATTAAAATTAATCCTACACCATCAGACATCCATTCCATCCTTCATCCCTAAACCTCATTCACCAACAAAAATTCAGACATACAGCTTCAAAAATACACTCTAATAAACCCTATAAAAAAAACCAACATACAAAATCATAAACTACTTCCTCCTAAACCTATTATCAGTCATCAATCAAATACAAACACCCAATCAGAGAAAAACGATCCAGAGCATAACAAAGCTGGAACTTCTTTTGATAAAATAATGACGACTTTGCAGAAACCTCTCCTACATCTTTCAAACAGTTGTAATCCTAATCATCTATTATTCTCAACGTTCCCAAATTTCTTGAGAACATATAACCACCTATATTAACTTCACACTCCTAAGATCATAAAACTAAAACTCACTCCAACAAAACTAAACAGAAGCAGAGCATCAACCAATTCAAAACAAATTGAAAAACACATATCACAGTTCCAAAATCATTAGCACAATTCCTTCCTTCATTATGCTCAAAATGAAATCACAAAATAACAAAATCAAGAACAAGAATTCGGCCAGCAAACAAAATGCATAATCGAACCAAACAAACAGAATCAATCCTCCTCCCCCACTAACAGAAGCTCACATACATCAACCATCATAAATTTCATTATTTCCCATTTCAGATCAATGGAAACAGAACATTTACGAAGAACAAAGAAAGAAGAACAAAACGCAGCGGAACAGAGAGAGAATTAGCAAGATACCAATTTCACCCAAAAATAAAGAGCAAGAAATCTGGCCGAGCAAACAGTAAGAAGAGAAGGAAATTTGAGCAATTATTTTCTAACACTATCAAACAGCTTAGACAAGGAGATTAAACCTTTAATCATGGTGAAATTTTCTTCACCACTAGCTATCCTCACCAACGGCAGAAACGAAGAGCAGGGGAAGAAGGAAAATTTCAACAAAAATCACTAGCTTCCATAATCAGCATACAAGGCACAATTAGAGCATTAATCATACTCCTAAACAAGATTAACTAAGCTTCAAAGCAAGGAAGCTCCGAAATCAGAAAATGGCATCGAGGTGAACAGTACCCGAGCCCCAAATCGACGGAAATCAAACACCAAACTTCATCCCTTTACAAAATCACTTTAGGAATATTCTTACCCAAGTCCTAAGCTTCAGTTCCATGGGATTAGAAGCTTGTAAATCTCCTAAAACTCAAATCTCTCTGCCTCCCATTCAGACCCGAAATCGGGCAAAAGATAAGGAAAAATGGGGGAAAGAGGCTTACCCAATGTTAACCTCAGTGTCTTGAGCGTTTTCCTCCGCCTTTCGCCGCCGATCGCCGCCAGACTCGCCGCCAAAGCCGCCGTCCGTTGCTGAAGAACGAGAGACAGAGGAGAGAGCGAGAGAGAGGGCTGAGAGGGAGTGTATTTCGGGTGAGGGAGAGAAAGAAAAGAATGGAAAGGAATAGTGAGGCAGGTGGGAGTATATAATAAAAGATAAGGATGGATTAGGATATTTTACACAGATCATTTACCATTTTGTCCCTGTTTTAACTCAATATTTTCCAATTAGGTGTAGATATTGTCATTTTGTTATTTTTCTCTTTCCCATTTCCTCTTAAACGATAATTTTATGTATCATTATCATTTAGAAATAAACCCGACTATGTCCCAACATAATTTTTCTAGATATACTTTTAATTTCCAAGTTTATTTATAAGACTTTTTAAATACTAAACAATACCTCAGGGTTCTAAATACTCCCTTATTTAAATTCATCTTCCAACTATTTTTCCTTAACTAATAAAGAAATTAAACTTTAAAAATTGTCAAAAATATACCTGACCTCATAAATTTATTTATAAGACTATTTAATTTCTATATGACATCCCGAGATTTTAAATAAACCTTTATTATTTTCTTTTCTCCAAATTAAGTTCTATCTCCAAATTATTTCTCTTTATTTCTTAAAGAAAATAAACCTTAAAATTTATTAAAAATGCCTAAATATCATCAATCCATTTTTAATGCTTTTTAATATTTTTAATAATATTCCAAAACCTTAAATAATTTCTTATTTTCTATTTTCTAAAATTTGGGGTGTTACAGAGTGCTTGGGGCTCGAGAATGACGTTGGGCAACGACCAAGGATGGAAAGAGTGGTGACCGTCGCGTATGAGGGTTGGGGAAGACGATGGATGAAGACGATGGAAGGGGTTCTTCGAAGGCGAGGGGACGGCGAGAGAGAGTGAGAATGAAAAGTGAAAAGGAAAGGAATAGGCTTTGAGTTAATATGGAGAAGGTGAAAAGAAGATGGAAGGACAAGAATGGGGTGGTGACTAGTGAAAGAAGATGATGAATGTGGCCTTGAAAAGTGGCTAAGTTCAAAAGGGGGAAATGGTGATATGGAGTGGAAGTGAGGGTGTATATGTCTTTTGAGCAAAATTTCATAATTATTATTATTATTTCATTTTTTTTTTCAGCGCTGGGGGCAGAGGGACACTTCCCTCGCCGTGGGTTCGCCATGGCTAACCCACGGCGAGAATGCTCAAAGGCCCAGAAGCAAGTGCTTCTCGCCGTGGTGAGACCACGGCGAGAATGATGAAGGGCCAGAAGCTAGTGCTTCTCACCATGTTTTCTGTGTGGTGAGACAACGGCGAAAACAACTATGCACAAATGAATCATCCAAACACCAAGAATACGTATCAATTCACAGCAATCATTCAATGATCAAGGATCAAACTCACCAAAAATAACACTAATGGAAGGAATTGCAATACATCAAATATAATAACTGCATAAGTTGAAATATATACATAATATGACTTTATAATCTGCATAAGTGGCAGCGAATATACTATACAAAATAACCCACCAAGTTTTAGTCCTATTGTGAATAAGAGCATAATATAATCCCTGCATACTCCAAAAAATATATATATATATATAATGCAAGGCTGACCACCAACTATTCCCCTGACTCCCTGCATATGCCAAAAAAAATATGGCAGGGAATTTGCTAACAAAATATATACAAAATACAGCCATCACACTTCCAACTACTGAAGCACCATGCGAACCATAGCCAATTTCGCATTATATGGAAGGCTTGGGAAGACAACAAGGATCTCTTCATCTTTATTAATCTTCAATAATGCAATGTGTCGCTCAGCTTCAGTAAGCTCCTCCAACTTACATAGTTCATCATAGATGGATTCACGTTTTGCATCTAAAATAAACCCCCTTGCAAGCTTTTCAACGCTAGATCCCAGTAATTCAGATGTATCTTTGATTCCTTGGCATGTGGTATTCATCATTTTCTCAAGACCCTCCATAAGAATGTCATCTCTATCACCGCTATTTCTTTTCCTCTTCTTATTTCCAGGTGTGGTAGAATTGGCCACTCCAATTTGTCGCAGCATTAGCTGCTTCATCTGTGGCAGCCACAAAAGGGTCTTGTTCGTCTTCTAAATCATCACCATCGTTGTCTTCAGCATCAGCTAATGGTGGGTTTTCATTTTCATCAACTTGATCATCTCCAAGTCCAGATAATGCTCCAACTCCAGAAGCTCTATCTTTCCCATAGATTGTGCAAAGTGCATTAAAATGGGGAAAAGATTTTCCACGAAGATGGCCAGCTTTTTTGTTACTCTGTAAATAATAAATTGATATATATTTAATATACTTTCCTCTTAAATGAATAATAATATATGTTCTAAAAAATAGATATTACCTTTATATAGTCATCCCACACCGCCTTTTCAGCCGTGACACAATGATTTTCAGGATCCCATCCAAATCCCGATGTATTCGTCCCACATACCATGTCATATACAGCTTGCCAATTTACTTTCAAGGTCTTCAAACGAGATTTAATGTGGGGATCAGCCTTAATCCCACATCCAACTGACTTTTCATTCATCATTTTCTGTGGTTGATTAAGCACTCCAGACTTAAAACCATTGTCAGCCGATAAAGCACCTTGTTCGTGAAGAACTAGTAGTGCATCCACGAGCATGGCATCATCCTCTTCAACTGTCCAAACACGTTGCTTTCCTTTTGATGATCCCTCAGCTTCCATTATCTGTACAACAAAATCACAAAACAATAATTTATGATAGAAAAAGTAAATTTCATTATTTCTAGTTTATATAACAATAATTTCAAACACAATACATATATTTCAACCACATAAATGTCTTAATACAACTATTGGTCCAAATATGAAGAAAATACATATCCAATACATTAATAAATTCAACGATGAATTCAAACAGTTTAAAAATGACTCCTACTAAATTATCTATTATCCCTATGCCTCACGAAGTCAACAAACATTTCATTCGCTAATTGGTCACGGAAGTTGCTCCATGCATTAGTAGGCTCAATTGTCAAAATCGGTGGAATATCATTGTTAGATATATCCATGTCCATTTCTTCAAATCCAGCATCAAGAGGATCAGATCCTTGTTGACGAATGAAATTATGCAAAAGACAACAAGCTATCACTATTCGACTATGAGTTCGAGCAGAATAAAAAGAAGGACTCCTAAGAATAGCCCAACGTAGTTTTAACATCCCAAAGCAACGCTCAATAACATTGCGTGCTGATGCGTGTCTTAAATTGAAGCATTCACGAGCATTCACGGGATGACTTCCCTCTCTCCATTCACTTAAATGGTACCGTTGACCACGATAAGGTGCAAAAAATCCATCGCGTTTGTATACCCAGCATCTACCAAATAGTATTGACCTACAAAATAAGATATACAAGCTATCATATAACATATGATAATGCAAAACACAAGCTAACATTTATTAGGTATACATGATAACGGAACAAAACAATGTTAGGAGGAATAAGAATAATTAATAAGGAGATAAATGTATAGCCCAGAAACTGTAATTATAGTTTTAGATTAAGACCCAGCATAGATCACAAATCTTAATGCAGTGTCTCTGGTAAAATAACACTACAGCTCAGACTTTATTTCTTTAATCCCACCACTAAAAATTATATTTGTATGTTCATTTAATCCAGATCGAAAGTGATCTTGCTATATCTTGCTTCATTTCTAGTAAAAAAGCAGGGAAATTAAATAACTTCAATATTTCATTAATAATCTAAATGACAGTCCAGCAGCCATAGATATATAGACTACCAACACATTTACCTTGAGGCACTTTTAAACTTCCATTTCTCCTATTAATTGCATCTCTCAAAACTCTCCCATCAGCTGCCAAACCTTCCCAACCAGCCAGGACATATATAAATTGAGCATCATGAGAGCAAACACCAAGAACATTAGTGGTTATTTCTCCTTTTCGATTCCTATACCTAGCTTTATCTTTAATGGGGACTTTCACTTTAATATGTGTACCATCAAGGGCGCCTAAACAATTCTGAAATAAAGCATAAGCAGTGATGTAAGTGCAATAAAATAAGAGCAAGAATTGATTAATGTAATCAAATTTCAATTACAATATACCTTAAACCACTTCCACTTCTCGTCTATTGAATCGTCAGGAATCGGTTCAGGTTTCTTATATAGCTCCTTAGTCAATCTCATCATAGCCATCAAAACTATATTAAAATATCTACTTATAGTTTCACCAGATCTCCCAAAGTAAAACTGTACAACTCTATTATTCACATGATGAGCAAGAATGTGGAAAAACAATGCTACTTACTCATCAACTAACAAATTCCTAGTTGGTCTTAAACCACCTTTAATATCGAGCATAAGGCATAACTTATCAAAAGTAGCCCTATTCATTCTAATTAGATTAAAACAACTGGTATCACTATTATAAACTAAGTTTCGAATGTTTACTCTCCTAGAATAAAAGTCCACAGTATATGGCTGGCGGGGAATTTGTCGCCTATTCATAGAAACAATGATACAAATACTCATAAAACATTGTTGCAGAGCAAATACGACACGCAACCACCAAACCAATATATGCACGATTAGTTCACTTGTTTCTGAATCCATGGCTGTATAAAAACAATAATAAGCTATTAGATATGTAAGACATAAATCAACACAGATATCACACAACATGCCATAATGACATACATATTATATAGGTCTTCTTCACTAGGAAAACTGTATTACAACAGAAGGTGAGGGAGAGAAAAGAAATCAGGATTTATTAGGGAGAGGGAGGTAAAAGAGTCAAGAAGAGAGGAAGGAAATAAAGGGAGAGATAGGACAAATTCAATACTTCAATTCATGTCCCAAATGAATGATTACAGGAGGAATTTATAGACTAATGGCAGAAGGAAATAACTGACCATGACTCTAAACTGCAGACAGAGAGCATTAATAAACTGACCATTACGATGAATAAAATAAATTGACAATTACCATGAATAAAATAAACTGACAATTACAATGAATTCAATAACTAATAATTAAATAAGCTCCTAATTAATTCTTGTTCCTCCTAGAATAAACCAGCAACGGAGCTTCATTCCTAACAAAAACACTCTTGCTAAATAAACACTATAAAATGGTTAAACCCCCCAGCCACAATCGAGCATCATGAACACTATATATGAGGCAAGATCTAGTAAGGGCTAATATTCGAAACCAATGCAGAAGTTACATAACAATCAAAGCTACATCTATTAACAATCTGTATTACTATCTTCATGCACCAGAAAAAACAGAACCCGAGAATTGCACACTAGTATCAACTTCCACAATAACTTTTTATTATTCAAGTCTCTGTACTATGCAAAACAGGTTTTCGAAATACAAAACAAGATCTTCAGAGGCCTTTGTATTTCACTATCTCTGCATTAACAATCCAGACAATAATTCTAGCTCATCTTGAAAGTTATCATGTGGCCTATTCATTAGTTCCATTACGTTAAAAAAGCAAAATTTACAGTCCAATAAAGTCAAGCAAGCCAGGGAAAAACGATGAAGGGGTAAATTCAGGATAGCGATGGCGAAGGTGAAGATGATGTTGTCAATGGAGATAATGAAGCAGAGAGTGGCGACAGATTTTGAAGGGAAGGAAGGAGAAGGTGAGGCGAAGATGGTGAAGGTGCTGATCATATGGGGCGTGGGCTTTGAGCGACAAATGAGAATGAAGAAGGAAGAGGGGTTAGACGGTGATGGTACCCGATGAAGAATGAAACAACCTCTCTCCGACACGGGAACCCCTCTCAGACACTCCTCCACCATTCTCTCTGATCCACTTCGAGTGGATGCCTTGAGACATTCGAAGAAAATGGGAAGCAAGGTAGAACTCGAAGGAAAACCTTGTGAAACAACCCATAAAAAGTGAAGAATACCTGTGTCCTCTTTGATTTACCAAGCTGCGTTGCCACCGCCCAGCTCCGCCGCGAAGTTCACCCAATTCTTGCTTCGTCCGTATCTCCTCTGTTCTCTTCGAAAGATAAGAGCATGTAGCTAGGGTTTTGTTTCAATTGGGGATGGGCAAAACTGTCCAGATATTTTATAAGTGGGGATAATTTTGTCCAAATATTTTCACTTCCATGGAACCAAGTTGGGTTCCATGGGTCAGATTATGGAACTCAATTCAATCATTTTTGATTGAATTCAGTTCAAGAGGGAAATGGGCTCCATCACACCAAACAACCCAAAATCATGTTTCCACTTCCACTTCCAATTCTCTGAGCCCAATTCATGCGAACCAAACGCAGCATAAGTGTCGGGCTTCCTTCCCTATAACTATAACTGTAAGGCACCAAACCCTTCATCTTTCTCTCTCATTTTTCCTCATTAAAAAATTTCGTCTTCCTTCCCTAATCCCTCAAACCCTACCATCAGATCCTCCTCCCTCTCCCTCCTAATCCCTTCGATCTGTCACCATTGCCCTTCCATCGTCCTCCCATTCTTCTTCGTGTTCTTCTGCACAAATCAAGAGAGAGGGCCATGGATCGAGTTCCCTGCCAGTTCTGGGGAAGCCATTGAACCATCCCCACCACCATCACTATTCTTCTTCTTCCTCCTCACACCCGATGCCCTCCAGATTCGTTCGTCACAGTCGCCGCCCATCTCGCACCCCCAGACCCCAATTCGATCCTTTCCTCTTCATTCTCGGCACCACACCATCAATAATCACCATCTTCATTCTTCCCAGAAAACCCATTCTTCCACCTCCGTCGCTCCTCCATTGCTCCCTCATTGTCCCTTGTTCTCTTTGTCATTGTGCTCCAGATCAGAAAGCTTCTCTCCGCCGTTGATTTTGTTGTCTTCCTCGCCATTGTTCTCTGAGTCCATTCTCCCCAGAAAGCTTGTTCATTACTACAGAAAGGGTTGAGCCTGGAGGAAAATGTTTGCCATTGTGTTAAACGCATTAGGGTTTCATAGGTGATTATGATAAAGTTTTTTTTTTTTTTTTTTTGTTAATATACACTCCATTAGGGTTTTATCCACTGCGTTCTCACATTTAAAAAATATGGGGAACTCTGATCTGGTCTATGATCGGGCCTTCAATGTAAATTTCTCAGCTAATGGAGTGGTAAGGCTGAACGAAAGAATGATGGATAAGCTAAAGGACTTTATGGGAGAATACACTGATGAAACTCTTGCGGTGTGAGTTTAGTGTGTTAGATTATGTGTTCAATGCATGAGTGGGATTTTATCAGTCTGGGCTCACCATGTAGTATTCTTCTTTGTTCTGGAATTGTTATGGCATGTATTGTTGATGTTGATTGGTTTTTGGAGCAATGACTAGTCTTTACCTTCTGAATTTAATATGTTCTGCCCTGATTTTTATCAGTCTGGGCTGACCATTTTAATGTTTTGTTTTACTAGTTGAAAAATGAACTGGGAGAGAAACTTCACTGACCTATCACTTCCGTGGTTTTTTGGTTGGAGGGGATGAATGATGTCTAGAAAGGAGGAATTGATTTTCCTTTTTTTGTTTTGCCCCGATTAAGAGTAATTCTAGTGATTAGTTGATTTTAACTTCATGATTGAAATTTTGAATGTCATAATTGTTCTGCCTTTGGTTGAAAGCCCAGCTTTCGGACAACAACCAGGGAACTAGGAGTTCCATAAGGCAACCCAGAAAAAATGGCAAGCCCAGTACTAATGTAATAGTCAAATTTTAATGTGGACATTTTGGTCCATCTAAATTTGGATGAGGTGTTATTTATATTCGTTCTCTTCAATCCAAGCATACCCATTTAGAGTGTTTACATGTTTTAAATTTTCCTTCCCTTCCCATTTCACACATTTACCTCAATCCAATTACACAGTTAGCTGTCTACTGAATTTTTGAGTTTCCTGTTAGGGTGATGGTGTATTTTCAAGCTCAAATGATCATACTGATGAACTTGATTGTCAGTGCTCTTCATCTTCTGCACTTGAGATAAGTACTTCTACACTAGGCAGCTCAGAGAACTGGATGGTGTTGTCAATTACAGGAGACAATCCAGCACCAAGATCCCGTTTTATAACTATTCCTACAGCTGTTGTGCTAGCATAACTCTACTGGCAAAAGTCTGAACTTCTTTTCTTTGTGAACAGCATACAACAACTGTAATTGTGAATAAAATGATAATGGTTGGCGGTGAATCTGGGATTGGGCTGTTAGGTGATGTGCAGATTAGAGAGCATTTATTTTTTCATATTGAGTATTATTGCCTTGAAGATCAGCTGCGCCATGAATACCAATAGTGTGGTTCTTGCCTCCTTAGTTTCTCTTAACAAAAAATAATCTAGTTATTCCTCTTTTATTTTTCAGGTGTTGAATTCTGACAGGTTTTCCTAGTCCACAATATCCTCTAAGCTTTACTTGTCGCCGCCAAGCAGTTTGCCATTAAGGATTCCAGCATGCAAGAATTATTGTTTGGTACCATTTTTTTTATATAAACGTATAGAAACTTGAGATCTTCTAATAACTGATAATTTAGAACAACATTGTCTTAATAATGGTGTACTACAATTAAGTATGGCTCTACCTCAATATATGTCTGATTCATTCTGATGATCTGAACCCTGAAGCACTACTACCATACCCAGATGCTCCGTTTTTCCCTTAAGAATAATGGGCTTACATTATAACTCAAACCTATGTCTTTCATTATTATTATCAATACTCTTTGTGAAAGAGAATATATCAGCTATATGTGTAATATAAGGATCTCCTTGGATCCACCACATAGGAGACAGACTTGCAGGTAAATGAGCACTTCTCAGGGGGGCTATCACCATATAGCTGCTACACCTTCGTACAATACAAAACAATGCCCATATATCTGTTTCCTTCGATTTTAAAGTGAATATGTAGGTCTACAAATAAAAATAATTTTTGCAATATAATTAGTTTTTCAAGTGTTAATTAATTTTCAGCTTGATGTAATTAATACTTGAGACAAAGGTTCTTGCTGCAGTTTATGGACCCAAAAGCTGGGACATGGAAGAATGAGAATCCCGAGAAAGCTTGCATTGAAGTAATATGGAAGCCTAGCTAAGACATGACATATTGGTGAGAATTACTACTTTTTTAAAAAAAACAATAGGTTGCTTTGGATTGTTTTTTACATGGGTTTGGAGGTAAATGAGACACTCATCTAAATTCTTGTGAGTGGTTGAATATGTTCATGGCTTTTTGAGTTAATTGTTTTGGGCCACTTCGCATTGTCTAAATATATTTTTATTCTTTATGCTTACCATATGCTTTTAAGTGAAAATGAATAGTGCATTTTGTTCTTACATCACAGTAGGAAAATAATGAGCTCTGATGAAAATTGTAGCATGTGAGCCATGACAGAAGAAACAAATTTGGTTCTTTTGACTTCTTTTCCTGATGTGAGATTAGTCTATTGCAGTTTGCTTCTTTTATTTTGTAACTACTATTAAGTTCTTTGTATGTTATTCTTAAGACATCTAGAAATAATATATAATCTGAAATGTCAAGGCATGACTGTATATTAGTTGTGATTACTGCAGGTCGTCTGTGATGAAAGTATTGTATCCTAATGGAATAGATAATTATATTATGATGCAGTTGTTGGTTATTTTGGTTTAATTGATACACTAGACACTTTGGAAGAAATTATTTTTGTAACTAGTGCCATATTTCTCCTTTGCAAGTTGTGATAAAAGTTTAGTGGCTGCTACTAATTCATATTTCCGTTTGGATTAGAGGGATTTTTCAAAATTGAATGTTAGATTTTGAGATTCACTATGAGACTGTGTATTACTAATAGATGATGTTGAAATTATATTAGAAATTGAGTGAAATAGCACAAAAGTCAAGAACTGAGACAGAGAATGTAGAGAGAATCTACTGAAGGAGAAAGTGATTGAGTTGGAAGATGCAAGCATGCAATTGAAATGCCTAAGATGGAAAAGAACAGTCTAGATTACAAGGTTTCTGAGGTATTGCATTATTGGAGGTAATAATGAAGTTCAAAAACATGTTTTAATTTACCTGTGTTTATGTGTAATGGAACTAAAACTCAACAATAATCTCTGCTTGTCCATTGAAGCGCACGGTGACATTGGTCTAAATAAAAACTCTATAATCTCTGCCTATGTATAATGGAATTAAAACTTTAAGTTGTTTCCTTCATGATTTTGATATATTGCTTTTTAATCTCTAGATATATGGCTTTTTGGTGTATATATGTATCAGAAATCTATACAATTTTTGAACTGATATAGACATGAGAAAACGCCACGATAGGTAAATTTTCTTTTTTTCTTAAAAAAAAAATACCCCATCACGACACTTTTTTAAATAAGCGCTGTGATAGGTAAGCCTAATGCGGCATTTTATGTGATTAAGCGTCTTGATAGATTAAGTGCCACAATTTTGCTAAAAGCCTATCGAGGTATTGGCTATCGAAAGTGCCGCGATTAAGGCAAAAAAAGCACCACAATAAGCCTTATTTGTAGTAGTGATACGAAAAGGACAATCACACACAAGTAGTAATAGTGATGCGTAGAAAAGAGTGGGTAGGAAAGTATTTTATATATATATATATATATAATCACTTCTGCAATTGAAAAGTGTGATAGAGTGAGAGAACAAAATATTAATAATATATATATAGTTCCGAAAAGTGGGTTAAAAAGTTGTACAAAAAATAAAAATAAAAACTATTTACCTATGAACACGCCAAGTCGCTAACAAGTAAAAGGACGTAGGGTCAGAAGGAATATAATAATTTATACACACGCATATGAAAGTGGTGGAGGTGGAAGGTGAGATATCACTATATAAAATAAAGTAGAACAATGGATGAGGAAAGAAGAAAAAGGAAAAAAATGGTGAATGATAAGACACTATTTTACTATATAAAGGGTAGATAGTAACAAGAAGAGAAACAAAGAGGAGATAAAATGGTACCTGTGATGTGTGTGAGATGAAGCGGCACTATAGAGTGAAAGTGAGAAGATCAAGGGGATGTTATAGGAGTCGATCTAGGGTTTTACTCATCTTATTAAAAGAATAAGTTTTCCAATAAATATGCAATTGTAGCAACACCTTCAGATCACTTTGAGCTCTTCTTTTATTTTTATATTTTTTTTTATTTCAGTAAGTACTTTCATACAAATATCCCTTCAAACACTTGTAATATAATTATTTTAAGAAGGCATATCATTTCTAAAATTTTTTTATTAATTAATTAAATTTTTCAAACAAACTGTTTATTTCTTCTAAATTCATAATTTACCATATGCTTAGATATAAATATCGTAATGCCACAAGAAAAATATTTCTAAGTGATAAAAAAATAATGGGATTAGAGGCGAACTCTTAGGGTTTCATACCCTTTCAATGGCCAATTGAGGGAGGCGCATCATGTGATTGCGTAACTCTTGGATCCACTATGTATGATATCACATATATTATGCTCAACAACTTTTATATCATGACAAATGTGACATTCATGTCACTTCACCATGCAACATGTACAAGTATGCAAAGTATGACTATCATGTCATTTCCCTTTCAATGCATGTAAAATGTGCATAGGATGACTATTAAGTCATTTCACTTTCCAGCAACCTTTCATAACATATTTTCAATGACCATGCATCATTTACAATCAAACACATCATACTACTTTACTTTCTAAAAAATATATCATTTTCTAAATCATCATGCATCTTTCAAACATTTCAAACTACAAAAAAGGTGGGCAATTTGTGGCAGTTAAAAATGGTTATTTGAGGTTAGTAGTGGTTTGGCAATCCGCTACTAAATTTAGCATGAGAAATTATTTGTGGTGGTTTCAAGGAACCACTAGTACTTTGGCCAAACACGCTACTAATTCAATAGTGTTAACGAGAAATTGCCACAAAATGTCATGGGCCAATTTTTTAAGGCAAGTGCCAATTTGTGGCGGTTCACCGTGAAGTTAAAATTTGAATTTACTAATATATATTGGTAGCAGTTTAACAACCACTAAGAAAAAAGTTTGTGGTGGTTGATGACTACGGCATAAATCGCTACTAATTTTAAAAATTAGTGGTCGTTTATGAACCACCAATAATTTTTAAAAAATTTAAAAATAATAAATTGAGTATTTTTATTTTTAAATTTGTTTGGAAAATTTTGAAAGAAATGATAATTAAATAGTTTACTAAAATGTCTGGTATATTTTGAATGTTAATGTTATTGATATATTATTTTACAAAATCAAATTATTATTAATATTTTTTTGTGGAAAAATATTTTTTTTTAAATTGTTATTATTTAAGTAAAATGTTAATTAAAACAAGTTAAGAAGCTAAATATGAAAAAGATGAAAGTGGCAGGAATGCACAAGAGGGGGGTGAATTGTGCTAATAAAAATTTTAAGGAATTAAGACACAAATCTTATATTAGTTCAGCCCAACTATTGGCCTACATCCAGTTCTCCAACCTTAGTTGGGTTCCACTAAACTTTAAGATTAGATCAGGTTCTTGAATGCCTTTACAAGTGATCACTCAGTATGAACTCTCTTTTACAGATCACTCCCCCTTACAACTTGTAAAATTACAACATACTCTTAAGATCCCACTATCTTAAGAGTAAACCTCACTTGTAATGTGTTTACAAGACTTGTTCACTCAAATGAATTGATTTTGATACACACTGAAGTACAAGAACAATGAATGATTATAACTGAGAGTAGGTGAGTATTGAATGCAGTGAGTATAACACAAGAGTATATTCAATGTAAGCAATCAATGTTCTTCACCAACTTCTACACCAATGCTTTTATACATGTTTCTGGTTTTTGCCCGTTGGTGACTGTTTATAGTAGTTGCTTGATCTTTTATGAGAGATGGGTAATCTGATTGATGGAGTGTTGAGATAAAGATGCTCTGTGTAGCATTAACTCCTCTGTACTCAGTTTCCTTCTATTCTTCTCTCTTCATTAATTGCATAAAGCAATTGTTGTTTCAAACGGCTTAATTCCTGAGTCTGAGAGTGTAACGTAAACTTCCTTAAATAGGCCTAACTCATTTTGTACATAAAAGACTTAACAGTTCAAATCCATCGCCAGATCGATTACAATGTTTCAATCGATCACTACCTCAATTATCTGATCGATCACACTCAGATCAGGCTTAGACCATGACCTGCATTAGTTAACATATGGATTAGAATTCAGGTTGCCTAATCAATCATAGGATCCCTGATCAATTAGGCTTACATAATCGATTAAGCTTAGATTACTTCATACTTCTGTGATCCATTACACACCACTCTCTGATCGATTAAACTAAGATTAGACTTGAATTACAATTTAGTCTTTATGATTGATCACAGGGTGTCCTAATCGAGCATACTCAAATGTTCGATCATACTGAGTCTATTTTCATTTCTCTAATCGATCATGCTAAGATTACTTTGTTTGATTTTCACTATAATCGATTCACAGGGTATCCTGATCGATTAGGCGACTATGTTTCATACTTCTATTCTTTCTAATCTGACTCTGATCTAACTATGATCGATCATTGTTTTGTTAGTGATGGCTGTCACCCAAGAGGGGGGGATGAATTGGGTGATAGGGTAAAATTAGAAACTTCACTTTCTTAAAACACAGTGAAGGTAATCTTTAAAATCTTTTTCTTTTTATCACAGTGTATTTCAAAACTTGTTAAATGCACTAAGAGATATATGATGTTAGATATGCTGGAAAACTAAGAGAGTTAAGGGAAGAGATAATGCAAACATAATTTATCCTGGTTCGGTCTACCCTGACCTACGTCCAGTCCCCAGGCTCCTCCTGAGATTTCCACTATCCTCTTGTTTAAACCGGGCACAAGAGAAGCCTTTACAATCCCACAAGTTTAGCCGGGCACTTGTGAAGCTTACCACAGGTTTTACGAACACAGGTTCACCTGCCAACCTTTTCACAGAGCTTTAGAATTCTCTCTAAACACTCCCCCTTACAACTTGTAAGGTTACAACCCTGTTCTTAAAGCACCAAGCTTTAGAACAACCTCAAACAATAGAGGATTTCAGATAATAGGTTCACTTAATGAACGGATTGTGATAATAACTTAAGTACAGAGGAATATATGATGAAACTACAATTCTAGAGCTTATCAATCTGACAATGTGTGCCCTAGCTCTGCTCTTCTAATTCACTCGATTCATCATTTCTGGGCTCACTTGAATATAACTGTTACTCTGTGCAGAGCCTCTGTTTTTCATCTCGTATCATCTTGTCATTTGTATGTATATGCGTCGTGTGTTCATCGTTGTTTCTTATGTCTTCAAGTCTTTATATATGGTATTATACTTTTTATCCGTTGGAGACTTGGAGAACTAGCCGTTGACACTTTTCTTTCTTCTCTTGCTTCAACTAATTTTGCAGAGGATAAGATAAGAGAGATGGAGACTGTGAGTAACGTTATCCTGCTGCTACCTGCTACTGTACTTGCATGTCAGCTTTTTCATTAGCACTAACTCCCTTGGCTATCGCTATCTTAACAGTGTGAGTCCTGCACTTAAGCTGTTAGCTAAAACAAATACTTATACAGTGGATGTTATCGATAGTGCATTTCATTAGCTCAAAGAGATAGAGACAATATATCAGTTAAGGAATTTCAAAGCATTCTCTATCGATAGACATAAACATTATCGCTAGCATATTCTTTTAGTTCAATATTCAGCGTACTTGCTAAGCATTCTTCTATCAATAGCTAATCCCATTGTTGCTAGTTACTTGATTGCTCATTAGCTTAAGGATACTGAGTTATGTGAATATTCAAAGTAATTTCAGGCATCCTGTTATCGATAGCTAAATGTGTTAGCGTTAGCAACTATGTTATCGCTAGTTAACTCATTTGCTCTCAGGCACTAGCTATCTGAATGTCTATTATCTGAAGTACTCTGTTATCGATAGCTTAACCTGTTATAGCTAGCTGATTTAGCTCAAGGACTTGGTTTATTTTTCTGCTAGTTGTTCTTCCTTTCATTTATCCATGTTCTCAATGAACTTCTATCGATAGGATTTTTTCTTAGCGATAGTGAATGACTTAGCGATAGATATTAACTTTGTTATTTCTAAGTCTTCATATGCTATGGCTCTTTGTCTATTAGCGATAGGCTCTAGCTCTAGCGATAGTGATATGTTACCTATCAGATTTTACTTGTTAAATTCAAAGGTAACTTACACTCTATTTACTTATGTTATCTATTGGGGTCAGTCTTCATCAAAACTTAAGATTCTAACATGTTTTAGATTTTTAACCGATTATTTGACCCTAATTGAAAAGGCAATGACTTAGCATTTTCATCATATTATTTTATGTTCATTCTAGTTCTAAGTTTAACCTTTCTTTATGCCTAAGTTATTTTGTAGTTATCATTAAAACTCATTATTTTAACAAAAGAAAGAAAATATTCGTAAAGTGGAATAAATAAATAGCGTGAATATAGAAGAAGATAATATAAAAATTAGAAGAGTGTGCGTAGAGAGAGAAAGGCAGCCTCATAGTAGTGAGAGAGGCAATTGATAAGAGGATGAAGTTGTGAAGAAGAATGAATTTGTAAGAGCGAGCTATGTATAAGGTTGGAGGCGGGAATTAGTAGCGGTTTACCTAGCGGTTGGAATACCGCTACTAATTTTTTATTCGAGGACTTACTAGAGGTTTCAAAACTGCTACTAACTTTTCCATATTAAAAATTAATAAATATGGCTTCAATCTTCTTGCTCTTGCCTGTAGTAGAAAATATATGAAGATATCAATTTTTAATAATAATAATAATGTTGAAAGTTGTATAGTTCATTTGTAGTGAAAAGACTCACCTAACTAGTGGTAAATGTCCATCTTCTTCCAGAATGAAGCTATAAAAATTATCTGGTTTAAAATGATGACTTTCTAATGAGAGATCATCTTAGTCACCCATTTTGTAAAGGTCTCAAGGCTTCATATGAACCACCATTTTCCAATCAATATGTTTATGATCTTCCACATAATAAACTTGTTGTACCCCTGAGGCAAGAATATATGGCTCATCATCTTCTACTTCCCCTATGTGAATGAGCCTTGAGAAATTAACGGATGTGATGCCCAACCTGTCTATGGTAATGCCTCAAGAAATTTTGATATTTGCTCACAAACACTTGAAGAGTGGCGCGGTGAAATGACCTTGATAATTTAGCTCGATGATGTCAATGAGATTGCCATAATATGAGACGCCTCCAAATTGCATGTCAGTATTACATGAGCTAGAATAACTATTAGTACCAAATGTGTCATATACGCCAGAGTTTTGGGTTAGAGAACTTTCATCCCATGCAACAGTAGAAAACTTGAACCCATTGAAGTTGTATGCCATATACATCCTGACATGGTGGAAAGGACTAATTGCTAGATTTGTCAAATCAGGTGGATGGGTATTGTGATCGTTGAGTATCTTGCATCCAAACCAACTTGAAAATTTGTTATGGACCTTTTTATCCACCTTTATAGGTGACCTTGCGCAACTTGATAGTTAACATTTAACATAACATTGGAACTCCTTCAAAATCAAAATAACAAATGAGAAGATTTTGTTGTGTGGCAATAAAATAATATGATGTATAGTGTTAAATTTCTAACTGAATGTAGCGTTCAAGAGGACAAATTGTTAAGACATGTCTATGTGCTTGCAACCTCTCAATAAGAGTGAGCTTGTTGTAACAGCCCAAGCCTCGCTCAAGATATTGTCCGCTTTGGTGACATAGCTATGCCCCTCACGGTTTTGTTCCTCACGGTAGGGATAATGGCCTAAGCCTCCCACACTCACCCGTGAAAACGCGTCTTTCTGGGTAGGGATGCTGCCCCTCTGTGGGCCCCCACACTCACCCCGTACTTGATATTGTCCTCTTTGGCACAGCGGAAGCATGTAACCTCAAGGCTTTGTTCCCCTCTTGGGACGCGTCTTGAGGGGAAGGAGAATATGCCCCCTTATATAGGCTAGGCACACCCCGATCCCAGCCGATGTGGGACTTCACAATCCACTCCCCTTGGGGGCCCAGCGTCCTCGCTGGCACACCGACCCGAGTCTGGCTCTGATACCATCTGTAACAGCCCAAGCCTCGCTCAAGATATTGTCCGCTTTGGTGACATAGCTATGCCCCTCACGGTTTTGTTCCTCACGGTAGGGATAATGGCCTAAGCCTCCCACACTCACCCGTGAAAACGCGTCTTTCTGGGTAGGGATGCTGCCTGTAACACCCCAAATTTTAGAAAAGAGAAAATAAGGAATTAATTAAAATTTATGAAATATTATTAAAATATTAAAAAGCATTAAAAATGAAATTATGATGTTTTAGACATTTTTAATAATTTTAAGGATTATTTTCTTTAGAAAATAAAGAAAAAATAATTAGGAGATAAATTTTGATTTGGGAACTTTAGGAGAATTTATTTTAAGGCTTAAAGAAATTTATGACTAAGAAAAATCTCTAATATGATATAAGAATTTAATTCTAGAAATTATTTTTCAGAGAAGGGACTAAACTGAAAATAGCAAAAAGTTTATTCTAGGGATTTAAAACGAAAAGAAGAAAGCTTTAGGGGTCAGAACTTTAATTTTCCCCTAATTCTTTATATAATACTCCCTCATCCTCACTATCTCTCACTCTCTCGATCACTCTCCCTCTCCGACTCTCTCTCGTTCCCTCTGTTCCTCTGGTTTCATCGGACTCGAGCGGCGGCTCCGGCCGAAATCAGCCATGATCGGCGGCGAGAAGCTAGGAAAGTAATCATGAAGCTTGGGCTAGTCGATGGTGAGCTTCTCTTCCTTCATTTTCTTCTCCTTCTAGTCCGATTCGAGTGAGTTTTGGGAGAGGTCCGATTTAGGGTTCGAGTTTCTGGGGTTTATTTAAGCTTCTAAATCCATAAATTCGAAGCTTGTGGTTCGATTAACAAACCCCAAGAACGAATTTGAGCAATAGAGTCGGATTAATCAAGATTTCCCAAATTTCTTCCTCCGTGCACTGTTCATCCGACGGCAAACTTGGGGATTTTCGGTTGTTTCTTGTGTTGGGACTTAATTACTTATGATTTTTAGTAATTCTAAGGTTATGGCATGGATTAAAAGTGTAATTATGAAGCTAAGGGATTTTTTAAGCATTTTTCCTCTCCCCTGTTTCTGCAAATCCGACGGGTCAAAGGGGGAAAATCCTTGAATGTGATACACTTGTAATTGAGAAGTTCTAATAAGCAATTTGTATGTATGATTTGATGGATTTCTGATTGGTTTGAATTATTGTTCAATTTCCCCTGTCTCCATTTTGTTTTGGCCGAATTCCCATTCCTCTATGTTGCTTGATTCTTGTTCTTTCTCCTCTGTTCTGCCGATTCTTGTTCTTGGTGGATTCTTGTTTTCCTGTGATGATGATCTTAGAATTTTGGGAGGCTTTACTTTTCTCTGTTTAAGCTCAATGTATGGTGGAGTATAATTGATTTTCTTTTGTTCTGGCCGACGGATGGGTTATTGCAAAAGGAGGAAAATTGTGTGATTTCAACTAGGATTTTATTGTGGTCATTGAGAACTGGAAATTCCTCCCTATTTGCTTTGCTTGGATTGATTTTTGGATGAACCAATGATGATTAGGTATAGGTAAATGAGAGGATTATAGAATTAAGGTTAAAGATTTGATGTTAGTTGGTTAGGTAAGAAGGGGTTTTGTAGTTGAAAGAATTAAGTAGGAAATATGACTGGGGAACTTAAAATGAGTTCCTAAGTGTATTGGGTATTGCTAATTGAATGTGTGAGGTATTAGATAATTAGTTACAAGGGAAATGCAACATGTTAAGTATTATTGGGAATTTTTGAAAGATTGATCTGGGGGTTTTAATTCATAATTCAATTGGAACAAGTAAAGTGGCTTTGTTGGTGATTCGATTTGGAATTTGAAGACTTGTGCGGGGTGCTATGTTTGGGTGAAATGTTCCTTATTACTGTTATATTTCCTGAGGAAGTTAATTTGGTGTCTTCAAAGAGGTGTGGATTGGAATTGTAGGTTTTAAGGGGGAAGAGAAAGAAGGGGAATTTAGGAGATGAGAGTTGATGAAAAGTGCTATATGAATTTGCTTTTATTAGGCTAATAGAGTTTAAGTATAGATATGAAAATTTAATAGATTGGAAATAAGAAATAAGATTAGTTTTAGGTTTTAATTTGGGATTAGGAGATTAGTGAGGGTTTGATTGAAGTTTAATGATATGGAGGAATTAATAGTGTCAGATGTAGATTGTTCCTATTAGTTGAGGTAAACCTAATTTGAATTATTATTTATGAGTCTTTAGAAGGCTAAGTAAATATTCTAAATTGGTAAGAGTTGATTTTTGAATTTCCTGATCTAAATGAAACATAAGGGGTTATATTTATTTAAATGAGGTTAGTTATGATATTAAGTTTGAACAGAAATAGATCTTGTTAGTATAGAGTATAGTGGTTCTTTTAGAAATTTCTTTGATTCAAGAAACATGAATCTTATTGTGTTGGTCTAATATCTCATGATGTATTTAGTGGGTCCAGGATTAGTTTCAAAGGTGGAAATATGTTATGATCTAGGAAAGAAATTACTAAGTACTCGGGTTATTATTGACATTAATTGTAAGTTGTGAATCTGGAGTGGGGAAGTAAATTGGTAGGTTTGAGGATGATTTATATACTGTTGATAGATTTATTATTTTGTAATAAATAGAAATTAGATATATATATGTGTGTGTGTGTGTATGTACAAGTGAGTGCTGGTGTGTGTGAATGACTACGGTCTTTAATGATTTCATTAGAAACTATTGGTCAAACATCGAGAATAAGAAGAATTAATTGGAATAAAACAATTGAAAGACTTCTTGATCTTAAATGGTCAAATTAATTATAATAAGTTAAGTTATAGGTAATAATTATTAATGTGGAGAAAAAGTATAATCATTAGAAATTTATTATAAATCCCTTGCATCTAATTAATTAAAGTAAGTTGTTTTATATATGTATATATAATTTAAAGTAATTAGGATATTTCTATGCTTGTGTATGTGTTACTTGCTGATTAAAGTTAGAAATATTGATTTAAGAAATATATTAAAAAGGGAAGAGGTAGAAGTATATAATATCATAGGAACGTGAGAGACGCTTAGTAACTACATGAAAGTATAGATATTAATTTATTCTTTATTATATGTAAGTATAGGTTCTGATAGTGATATAGACGTAATGAGGCAGCGAAAATGGAAAAGGACCAGTTAAGGTTGGAAGCTTGGATTCCAGGTAGCAGTTTATTTCAGTAACAATTAAATTGCATGTATTATTTTGTAATAACTGTTGCATTTAGTTGGTAAGTTATTATTCCTCAGATGGAGTACTCCAGGCTTAGGTGATTAGCTACACCTTTGCGAGATTAGTTACGTTTTAGCCTTATGTGCTTTAACGAGAAACCCTGCAGGTAAAGCCTCCACTATAACGAATATATTGTTATTAGTGGTTGGCAGGTGCTTTTAGCACACAGATTAATAGGAGTAAGACTATCATCATTTGCACAGCTTTATGAAATATATACATGACAATTGCTAGCATGATAATATATGTTAATGAAAGAAACTGCTATTGGGATTTCCAATCTCCCCCCCTTCCCCAAACATTTCCAGTTTAGCAGGTTAAAAGAAGCTAGCGGGGGAGAGGAGTAGACGAAGAAATTAGGAGTAGAAATTGAAAAGTCAGAGGTAGTAAATATTTTTAATAAGATTATTTATATATGTTGTAAAAGTAAAATTATTAAATTATTAATAGAGAGCCCAGGAAATAAAATTACTATAAATGTATTAAGGGAATTAAATTTCCTAAGAATTTCTAATTATGAATAGATAATTTGAAAGGGAAATGTATGTATTATCTTAATGTCGTTGCGTATTCTGGTAGAAGGGTTATCAACCGAGGTAACCCCAGCGTTTTAATATCGAAAAGGTAGAAACCCATAAATAGATACAGAGAACCCATGAATGGGTTTTCACTCCCCACACACTATCATCAAGGGGAGAAAATTTTAAGGGAACCTAGGTGGTTTAATTGTTTTATGCACCACTTGGTTTTATAAAAAGTTTTAAATTCTGAGTTGTTCGAAAAGCCCATTCCAGCTGACAGAAGGTTGGATAAATATTTTAAAAAGAAAAAGTTTTAAATTTTCCGTATTTTTGGGCTTCGAATATTCATAAAAGTGGTTATAATTCAATTAAATTACTATAATATAGTAGTAAAAGTCCAGGTGTTACACTTGTAATACTGACTTTCTCCAATGGGCCTTCCAACAAGCGAAAATAATGTGTTCGACAGTGACTGAACATTGGTGAGTCTATCATCAACACAAGTAGGGCTATTCAACGAAGTCTTAATGTCATCAAAATACCTCAAACATTGTTTTAGTACCTCGTCACCATAATAACCCTCTACTATATAACCCTCCAAAGATGCTTTGTTCCTGACATAGACTTCAATTTCCCTAAGTGTCTATAATTATAATTTAAATGAGATTATAATAATCACACATGTTTAAAAATTATAATAGGAAGATATAATTAATGAAATGAGTATATGTATCATAATTAACTCACCTCTCGATAGGATACATCTAGTGATATTGAATCGGCCCACCTAGCTTTGCGTATTGAACAAGGTGGATAGTGAGATGTACCATAACAATGAAAAAAGATGGAGTAAATATCATCTCTATATGACAGAATGTTAGAACGATTTTTTCCTGCAATAGATCCATCTCTACATTGGCCAAAACTTTTGCACACAACCTTCAATAAAAAGAATTGAGTTAAACCAAAATAGAAGGGATCTCAGGGGGTAGTGTATTTTAATAGCCAAAAATAGGAATTATTGCATCAAAATATAGGAGTCATGACTTTTCAACCCAGCAACCTTCCCAGGATGCATGTCTACACTTCTTGAAATGTTCCTTGAATAATCATAAGAAACCTTAATGTCTTTAAGTGTGGAGATGAAGATGTCTTTATTGGCTCCTGTCAGTGTGAATCCGACTAGGAATCTTCATGTATTCCCATTGCTATAAGATCTTTCTTTGCTTGCAGATGATCCATGGACTTTTTGGACTCATTCAGTAATGTGTACAAAACATCGTCACGCGCATCTTTTTTGGTGTGCATGAAATTTAGACAATGGCGTAGCATATTAGATTTTTAGTAACGGAGCTCCAAAAAAATGCTCTTCTTTCTCCGTTGCCACACGTTATCCCCATGAGAGTTACCGTGAGACATTTTGGTACTAGGCTGAATATCATCTTTCTACCCAAACTCTACATTCACATTTTCAAGCTATTATAGATCATCTGCGCCCGATATAGTCATAGGAGGAGCTCTCTTTTCTTGTGATCCGTTGAATCTAATCCTCAGCTATCTAAACTAATGATTTTCAGGAAAAAACTATTGATGACCCATGAAGTACCACTTGCGACTGTAAGGAAGGTGTACTGAATCTTGGTCAAAGTTGTAGCTACAACACGCTCTGCCCATATGCATGTTCCAACCAGAAGATGTGCCAAGTCTGGGAAAGTCACTTACAGTCCACATCAATGACACAAGAAGTGTGAAGAGTGTCTTACCGTAAGCGATATACTCTCAACTCTGTTGCTCCATTGATCCTAAAGCTCTTGTATCATAGGTTGAAGGTATACATCTATATCATTTCCTAGATCTCTCTTGCACAAAATTATCATCGAAAGAATGAAGGAGCTTTGCTTCATACACATCCAATGGGGCAAGTTGTACAGTATCAATACTGCAAGCCATATACTATACGTTGTACTAAGAATTCCAAATGGGTTGAACCCATCTGATGCAAGGTTCGATAGACATTTCTAGGGCCCCTTGCAAATTTAGGAAATTCAATGTCAAACACTTTCCAAGCCTTAGCGTCCCTAGGATGTTGAGCCATTTTTGACGACGTATACAACCTATGAAGGCATGGAACTAGAGGAAAATATCTAAGAATCTTTGCAGGCTTCTTGGTTGCCCTTCGACCCTTCTTTGTCTATTTGAATTGAGACATGCTACACTGCTTACTTTTTTTCAACTTGACGTCGTCTCCCCAATTCAACATGCAATCATTTTGGTACACATGGATTTTAGTGTAGTTCAATCCCAACTTATTTAAAGGCTTTTTTGCTTTGTAGAATGAAGGTGGGATTTCTCGCTTAAGGAATGCATCTCCAAATAATTCTAACACCATTGAGATCCCTTTATCGGTGACGCCACACAAGCACTTGATATGATATAGTTTGACTTAAAATGAAAGTTGAGTATTTATTGGAATTTGAACAAACAATATTTTAGTATGAATTGAAGGATATAAGTGACTAAAAGTGCAAGTTTAAAGTATTTAGTGGAACTGGATTCAATGACTTATCTGCTTAAGTCACAAGATCAAAAAAATTCTTAGCAGTTTCCTTCATAAAAATGAAGGGTTTGGTCCACAACATCTTCTTCAATACTAATGTTGTCACCTTGCATCCCGAAAGCATCAGGTTCAACATCATTTATGAGATCTACGTGATCGTCGATCTGGATTCCAACCTGAGACGTTGCAGCAACATTTTCACCAATATCATCGTCTTTCTCATCATGCACCCCTAGAAGGTGTAATTAAATGGGAATTGTTTCACTATAATATGCTCTAACATAACATTTCTTGAGTGCCACTTCTCAAATTTGCATTTCTCACAAGGACAAAAACTATCTGACCATTAACACTGAGTGATTGAAGGAAAAACCTATCAAATCGTTCAAACCAACTATGTAGCGGGGGACTTATGGGGAAATTTAATCCAAGATCTACCCATCATAAGGTAAAGAAATGATCAAAAAAGAAGAGAAGTTTGAATGAATGGTGTGTATGAACCAAGGTTCAAAAAACCGGACCGGGCATCAAACAGGGTGAGGCACTGGTTCAAGGGGTCAATGGTCGGATCGGGGTCGGACCGGGTCAAACCGGATTATATTAAAATAATAAAATTTTATTGATATTAACATTAATAATCACTAATATCAAAATGTAAATATAGATAGGTATGCATGATTCATCAAATATGAATATTTTAATGTTTCTATAGAGGGAAAAAGAGAAAATATTAGTTGATTACACATAAAAATAAATATTATTCTACAATCCACAGACTAAAATACAAATATTAAGAGCAACAACAATTAAATATTAAGTATATGCAAGTAAAATAGCATTTAAAGTATTATAGTTTCCTAATTTCTAAAATTGAGTCAAGTGAAAATTAGTAATTAGGTGAATTATAATAAAATAATTTTTTTTTAAAAAAAAAAAAGGGGGCCAACCCGGGTCAACCACCGGGTTGGCGGTTGAACCCCCGGGTTAGGCGGTTCGACCGCCGGTTTGGCCCGGCCCTTGACCGTTCAACCCCCATTCCGGTTTTTCCACCTGATTCGGACCGGACCAGTGGCCGGTCCCCCGGTTGAACCGGTCAAACCGGCCGGTCAGGTCCAAGATTTTCATCCTTGGTATGAACCGCTAGTAAGTTTTCCAACTATATTTGATTCCAACGATCAAAATATTCTACTTAAATTGCTATGAACCGCTACTAACGTGACAATTTGTTTTGTTCATAAATATTTGTAACAAACTATAAAATTTTAAACAAAAATAAGATTCCAATAACAAATTGCGAAAATTATGAAATTGTAAACAAAGATATGATTTCATTGGAAAAACTAAATTAATTCCAATAACATTATCATAAAAAAAGTGTTCCATACAAACGTATAAAGTAAGAAAATCCGTATATCTAAGAAGGAGGCTAGGATTTTCCGTATCCGGCTCCGATCCATCAAGATGAGTATGAGGTTGTCCATGTGGTGTTTTTGGTCTAGGTGGTAGTGGCGGGTCACAAGGTGAAGCTACATTTGGGTTGATTCTTTGAAACATAGATTACAGGGTTGCATTGGCTGAATCTGTAAAAATCCTATCAATTTATTTAGTTTAAAACCATGAGTTGCAACCAATTAACCCTTGAAAATTATAGAACACTACCTATGATAGAAAATAGAATTGTTAAAACCAAAACGTCTAACACAGTTAGAAAAGATTTTTTTAACTTTTAAACCATAACTATGATAGCAAGGAGACTATCATAGTTATTATAAAGCTTTAACTAATAAAAAAGCCTATATATCATGGATTAAGGAAACTTCGTAAACACTTATCAAATAAACCATGTTAGAAAGAACAAGACTAACATGGTGAAAGAGCTTTTCTAGAATTTAAAAGGCTTTAGAATCCCAATCAATTATGTTATAAAGAAATATCCTAACATGGTATTTAAGTTTACCTAAATATTGTAACTATGTTAGAAAAGCTCCAACTAAAATAGTGACTTTTCAAAATCCAACATTTGCCAAAATCACATTAGGTAACTATGTTAGAAAAGGACTCCCCAGTCTTTAACATAGTTACAAAAGAAACATCCATATATCTTTTGAAACAAGGTAACTATGTTAGAAAAGGACTCCCCCGTCTCTAACTATGTTATAAAAGGTTTTATCTGAATAAAACGAGTCTACCATGTTAGAAAATGCTTATCTAACATGGTAATTAGAAACAAATCATAGACCAAAACCTTACCTTTCTTTGAAAATTTCACAAACCATGACCTCAACCAAGATAATAACAATCTCAAAATTTACAAATCCATAACCACATTTAAAAGCCATACATGAATCATCAAAATCTACGAATCCACGATAAACTATCAACATACCAAGAAAGTCGACTTTCTAGTCATTGAAACCAAATTTGAGCATGCTTAGTGGAATGACAAATTAATACTCAGAATATCCATATCAATTGAAAGCAAAGTCACATGCCACGTAGGGCTATTAGCATGCATAACTAAAACATAATAAACCATATCCAACCATAGTTTGTCAAAGGGTACCAATCTTAGGAAATACCAACAATTACAGTAATTTAGAACGTTAAGTAAATATGCGGAAGTAAACATGCATGTATGCCTAGTCTATAGTGTGCAGCAATATAACTGTTACCAAAACAAACTAAACAGCAACCTCACTAATCAGTGAGTGTTCTCCGGCTCCTTTCCCTCGCGCCTAGCGCTGGAACTAGATCTTGAAAAATAATGAGAAACCAGTGAGACAATATCTTAGTAACACCTATGCTTCCTATTTTGCCCTACATGTGCATGTGTGTGCTAGTATTCAGTTATGTGGGACCAACAATAATAATTAGATGTCATATCCAAAAAATATTTTGATATGGCAAATGTGTGGTGAAAACAAATAAATTAAGTGGAACCAAGATAATGTAGTTTTAAACATTTTCAAAGCATGCTTGCAACCACCTCTGAAGAGGACACTAGCTGTAGTATTGAAATGCAAATTCGGATTTGATATTAGCCCTACTCCTAGCACAAGAAACCTTCTAGGGGTGCATGATGAGAAAGATAATGAAATGCAAATTTGCAAATTTCCACCTCTCAAATATGGAAATTCGGATTTCCCTCTCTATGGCACAAGAAACCACTCAAAAACTATCCAAAATGGCCTTCGGTTGCCTAATTTGGCCCCCCATTGTTAGAATCTTAAGTTTTGATGAAGACTGACCCCATATATAACATAAGTCAATAGAATGTAAGTTACCTTTGAATTTAAGAAGTAAAATCTGTTAGGTAACAAATCACTATCGCTAGAGCTAGAACCTATCGCTAATAGATAGAAAGGAATAGCAAGTGAAGACTTAGAAATAACAAGGTTAATATCTATCACTAAGAAAGATCCTATAGCTAGAAGTTCATTGATAACATGGATAAATAAAAGGAAGAACATCTAGCAGGAAGAGAGACAAAGTCCTTAAGCTAATGGAATCAGCTAGCGATAACAGGTTAAGCTATCGATAACAAAATACTTCAGATAATAGACATTCAGAAAGCTAGTGCCTGAGAGCAAATGAATTAACTAGTGATAACATAGTTGCTAGTGCTAACACGTTTAGCTATCGATAATAGGATACTTGAAACACCTTTGAATATTCTTATAACTGTATCCTTAAGCTAATGAGCAATCAACTAGCGATAATGGAATTAGCTAAAGATAGAGAGTGCTTTGAAAATACCTTAGCTAATATATATTGTCTCTATCTCTTTGAGCTCATGAAATACCCTATCGATAACTTCTACTGCATGAGTATTTGTTTCAGATAACAGCTTAAGTGCAGGATTCACACTGTCAAGATAGCGATAGCCAAGGGAGCTAGCGCTAATGAAAAAGCTGACATGCAAGTACAGTGGCAGGTAGCAGCAGGATAACGTTACTCATAGTCTCTTTCTCTCTTATCTTATCCTCTGCAAAAACAGTTGAAGCATGAAAAGAAAGAAAAGGTGTTAACGGCTAGTTCTCCAAGTCTCCAACGGATAGAAAAGTATCCCACCATATATAAAGACTTGAAGTCATCAGAATAAACAAGCGAGCGAACATACGACGCATTTACATGACAAGATGATATGAGATGAAAATCAGAGGCTCTGCACAGAGAATCAGTCATATTCAAGTGAGCCCAGAAATGATAAGTCGAGCGCATTAGAAAAGAAGAATTAGAGCACATTCATTGTTCAGATTATTAAGCTCAATTTGTATTTTATCCTACATTACTCTGTACCTCAGTGATTATCATAATCTGTTCATTAAGTGAACCTTATTGAAATCCTCTACTGTTTGAGGTTGTTCTAAAGCTTGGTGCTTTAAGAACAGGGTTGTAACCTTACAAGTAGTAAGGGGGAGTGTTTAAAGGGATTCTAAAACTCTGTAAAGGTTGGCAGGTGAACCTGTGTTAGTAAAACCTGTGGAAGGCTTCTCTTGTGCCCGGTTTAAACAAGAGGGTAGTGGAAATCTCAGGTGGAGCCTGAGGACTGGATGTAGGTCTGGATTGACCGAACCAGGATAAACTCTGTGTGCATTATCTCTTCCTTTAACCTTCCTAGCTTCCAGCATATTTTACTTACGTTTTTCTTCAATACACTTCATGGTTTGAAATATTCACAGTGATAAACCTAAAAGGATTTTAAAGATTGTCATCACTTGTGTTTTTGTTTAAAGAATTCAAAATTTTATTCTGTCCCCCAATTCACCCCCCTCTTGGGTAACAGCCAGCACTTACACCCATAACATATATGAAAGATTTAGGGAAGACCCATGCACTCAATCTCAAGAAATCTAGCCAAAATAGGAAGTAAATGAATTAGGAAACTTCTTAACTTTAATCAAGCCTAGGGTTACCTACTCTTGTAGAAATAACAAAAAGGAAATATTTTAGGCAACCAAATCAACCAATCCAATAGGAAATTTCCTATTTTGCAAAAGTTTCCCTTTTTTTAGAAGTTTCCTATTTTGTGAAAGTTTCCTTTTTTTGCTTTGTTCTTGCTTTGACCTTTATTCTTTGCACCTACAATGGAAATTTTAAGCAAATGTGAAGTATTTCAAGTCCAGAAAAAATAAATGCATGAGTTAAACGCATAATATGCTCAAATTATAATGAAAATGCAATTAACTCTCTAATCTTGGACCCTAAGTATAAAAGTACCTAAATCCCCATTTAATAGCCTAGAACAAGTGCTAATTTCCTACAATTAGTGGATAAAAACATGTAATAATCAAGTGCAATCAATTCTCCCTTAATATTTTATGAGAATTCTTAGGGAAAAGTTACTAAATGAGCACTTAAACTAGGTCATGCTTTAAACTAGAGCCTATAATATGTAATTTCCAGACTAAAAAAAATCGGGATGTTACAACTGCCATCATAACCAACCTCATCTAACTGTAAGCCAATAGAACTAGACTCCACGGCTCGACATGAAGGCAATGGAACCAGCCTTCATTGTCGATAAGTCCCCATGGGACACTCAAAAACCCAAAAGGTCACCCGATTGCCGTCGAGGACCTCATCACATGAAGGAGGTGGAACCAAATTTCAACAGTGCACCAAAACCAACCAATCCAATCAAGCACAACCAAAATACATGTAAATCATGCTTTTGAAAGGTTGGTAATTAACCACAACAAGTCTCTCAAAATCCACAATGATTGTTCAATTTTAATAAATTATGCAAGATCTTTTCAACACATGCTACATTACCACAACAACCAGTCTCAACATATAATTCCCACATAACCAGTGTAACAACATAAGCATATAAATATTTCATCGATTTCAAGGCATATTTGCCTATTTCTAAAATACAACCATTTAAAAGCTTACCAAAAACCATACACCCATAGGATAAGGAAAGTGGTTACCTCTTGGAGCAAATAAGTGTTACTATAAAAAGGTTAGTCGGCACTCAATGAACCAAGCTCACAACTCTACAACAACCAACAATGCAACCATATTGAATCAATTAATTGATCATAAATAAAAAGGTTATTTAAAATAATCCAAGCCCAAGACTCACACCCCAAGTCAATTTATAACCCAATTTCCAACCATAAGCCCAAAATTAAAAAATGAATCCAACTCCCATATTCAGGCCTACACAATATTTAGGCCAATTCACAACATCCAATTACCAATACAACCCATAAAAGTCATTAACATCTCTATTTTTTTTGAATATAAACTGGATAGCAATAGCTCAAAAGAGCAAATACATCAAAAGGATAGTCTAGCTAGTAGTATCCCCCGGTCCTCCTTGAAAGGAGCGAGGAGGTTGGTCAAAAAAGCAAAAATTTCCTACAATGCTATGGGCCAATTTGGCCATATGAGCCGCTTGATTGTTTAGCTCTCTTGGTACAAAGTTAATCATCACTTCCCAATCCTTAGTCAGCCATCTTCGGGAATCTTCTATTATGTCGTTGTAAGGATGATCCCAAGCATTTCCTCTAGTCAGCATGTTGATCATCTCCACACAGTCCGTGACAATCTCCACTTTCTTGTTACCAAAGCGCCAACAAAGTTGTAGACCTTGTATAACTGCAATGAGTTCTGCAATCGTTGGTGGGACATTGGTAAGCTTGCAGGAAAAACCACCTGCCCATTCTCCTGATAGGTCTCGAATAACACCACCACAACCACTTTGACCTAAACTTAAGACAGATCCATCTGTTTCAAGTCTGAAGAAGTTGGGGTGAGGGGATACCATTCCATGTCTATCGGCTAAAGGAGTAGTGTAGAATCTACAATTGGAGATCAGCTCTTGGTCCCATAACGCTCTCAACAAACTGTCATACATATTCATGTGGGGCGGTGGGTTGTCATCCTCAAAGATCATCTTGCACTTGTCTACCCAAATGTCCCAGCAGATATAACTAAACAGGGTCCCCCATTTTACCTTTTTGGTGGGGGGTTTACCAATTTCACTTTTAAGGTTCTATTTCATCCAATCCTAGCCCTGTAGAGTTGAGAATTTATCCCATAGCAAAGGATGAACAACTGCTCTCCATCGCTCCTTAGCATTGGTACAATCACGAATGAGGTGCATGGCATCTTCCTCTTGGTTGTATCCAAGAGGACAATAAGGTGAGTCTATAAGACCTCACGTGCTCTCAGTTGTTCAGTGAGGATCCTGTTATGGGCAAACATCCACATGAACACCTTGATTTTCTCCGGAATCGACCACTTCCAAAGAGCCTTCCAAATCGTCTCCTCCACCTGGTGGGTACCTGCAAAAAAGAAAATGATATGCGGAGTTAACTGAAAAACAACCATCCGAGGATGGCTTCCAAATGAATCTATCTTCTCCTCTCTCCTCACGGGGGGGGGGGGGTGTGCACACATGATCCGCTCAACTACTTGTGGATGGAACCACCACAGGAGCCTGTCTCTGTCCCACTCTCCTAAAGGAGTGAGAAAATCCATTACTCTCTCTTCCTTGCTAGTAAATTGCTCATAGCCTGGTATGAGATCAATCAGGGGTGTATTAATTTCTGACCAATTGTCATACCAAAAAGAAGTATTCTTGCCATCACCAATTTTGACCCCAAGGCCCTTTTTAAAAGGTTCCCAAACTTGGTAGATACTGCGCCAAGTCATGGAAGAGATTTTCTTCTTATGGACTCTTGGCATAGCTTGATTCCCACACTTGTACTTGCCCTTCAGAACACGAACCCACAAGGCTTCTTGTGACTTACCATGTTCCAACATAGTTTCATGATGAAAGCCTCATTTTGTTTTCTTAGGTTTTCAATTCACAAGCCTCCATCTTTCTTATCTAGTGGTACAGTGTCCCATGATACCATGTGCATCTTACGCTCTTCCTCACTATCACCCCATAAAAAACCTCTGCTCTTCTTTTCAAGGTCTCTCACCAAACCTTTTGGGAGAAGCATGGTTTACATGTGGTATGATGGAAGAACTAAAAGAACAACCTTTATCAAAGTTGTGCGTCCCGCCATGCTCAAGCATCCTCTTTTCCATCCCGAAAGCTTCCTTTGGGTTTTATCCTCAAAGGGTTAAGGGTCAAAAATATACATGTGATTTTGTCAAAAGTTCATCCAGCACCAAATGTTTTTATTTGGACCAAAAATACCATGAACTTTCAAATTGGATAAAAAATACACATTTATAGTTAATTAAGGTCAAAAATACACATGTGATTTTGTAAAAATGTTCGTCCAGCACTAAACGCTTCCTTTTGGAATATAACTTTAAATGTGACTTTTGATCCAATTTGGAAAGGTCATGTGCATTTTTGGTTCAAAAAAATATTTGGTGCTGGATAAACTTTTGACAAAAGCACATGTTTATTTTTTACCCTTAACCCATCCTCAAACAACTTATTAAGCCCAAATTCACTTATAGGCCTAAAGCACAAAAATCCACTCTAGCATAATTATGAACCATCTAAGCATTCAATCACCAATTACTATCTTACCACCATCTACCAACATCATTCAAATCACCAAAACATTTAGATTATGTACAACAAGCTTAGGATTTGAAAACCCGTACATGAATACCAGTTTTCCAAACTTTGTGAGACCAAAATTTTAGTTAAGTTAAAATCCAACGAACTAAAATATTAGAAATCATTGACTATCTTCATTAAGCATAATAAAGACATCAAACTCCACTTTTAACATAGATTTTCAAAATTAGCCCAAAAACCCTAAGATTTTCAATCTTTGTCAAAATTTAAATTAGGCCAAGACCCAAAGAAACCAAGCTTTAGAAATAATTCTCTATCATCATTAAGCCTGTTTAAAACACCAAACTCTATCATCAACATTGATTTTGAAAATCACTATCAAATCGTACAATTTTCAAGACTTTGTTGAGTAAAATTTTGTTCTAAGCCAAAGCTCAAGAACCCAAAGTATTTGAAACCCTTTTCAAGTAGGAATAAGCCAGATGAAACCATAAAATCACCAAAATATCTTTAACTTTCGGACTCCTCATTAGAAAAAACAAGCTTCAACAACCCAAAATATAAACCAAACACTTTCCCAACAAGATGAACCATTATAATAACTTAGGAGTGTTGAAAAATGGTTTAGAAAACAAGAAGAACCAAAACCAAGTCAAATTTTTGAAATTCTTGGAGACACAAAATTTCACAAGAGAAAGCTTGAAGCAAATTGAAGATAAAGGAAGAAAATGGGAGGAGATGAGTTATGATAGAAAATAGGGGACGGGATCGGCTAGAAGCCAAGTAGAAAGACTCGATAAACGGAACATACGGATGATAGATGGGAGGAAGAGTACCCGTCTCTTACAACCCTAGCCACAAAGACACCATAAGGATGATCAGCCCTTATATAGTCAAGTATTCTCACGAGAATACAAAGATGCAAGCAAAGCTCACACAAGGAGATAAAAAATCTCAATTCATTCAAATATGAAAATTCAAATACAAGATGTTCCTATAAATAGGCAATAAGAGAACACTCTAGAATCAGAAATCCTAAGACTTCTAGGAATGATGCCTTAATGATGATTGATTGACTGATTGGCACCATCCAATCCTAAAGGAAATAGGAAATTACCTAAACTTCAAGTAAAAGTCGTCTTCCTAAAGAAAATAGGAAAGAAAAATAAGCTACTTTAAAAATAGGAAATTAAAACAGTCTTATAGAACAAACAATGACCAAAGAAGGCCTTATTCAATGGAAATAAAATAGGAAACTTCCTAAAAACGAAAATAATCAAACTAAATGCATAATGAAACCTTCTTGATGCATCCTTATGGCTCTTGGACATCATCCCCACTCCTCCTTCAAGGCACATGCTTGTCACATGGTATCTTAAGTGAATTCTTTAATCTGGACTGCACATGGTCCTTGTACATCATCTTGTTGGACTTATAACATTAAGATCACCTTGGTTGGGCTCTTGTTGGACATCCTAATGGATGAATCTTTAATGTAACTTGACTCCAACTCCTTGAGATCTTTTATGAAGCAATTCAGAGCTTCCTTCATAGCTTTGGTCCTTGCTCTTGTCATCGCGCCTCCAATGCCTTGTAATGGATCTTTTAGAATGTTGGGCTTCCATCCTTGAGCTTGCTTCTTGTTTGGTTCATCTTCCTTTAAAGCCTTGCTACTCCATGCTCCTTCATCATTCCCTCCCTGTTCGAAAGGATTTGTCCTCGAATCTACAGCACCAAATAGAGATAAGTCAGCCACATTAAAAGTAGCACTAACATTACCATAGGAACTGGGTAGATCTATTTTATAAGCATTATCATTAATTCGCTCTAAAACTTGGAAAGGACCATCTCCCCTTGGTTGCAACTTAGATTTTCATTGATCTGGAAACCTCTCCTTTCGCAAGTGAACCCAAACCCAATCTCTATGCTCAAAGACAACCTTTCTACGACCTTTGTTAGCTTGCCTTGCGTATTGCACATTCTTCCTTTCAATGTTAGCCCTCACTTTAGAATGCAATCCCTGCACAAACTCAGCCTTTCTCTTGCCATCAAGGTTAGTTTTTTCTTTAAAAGGCAATGGTAGGATATCCAATGGAGTTAATGGATTAAAGCCATAAACAATCTCAAATGGTGAGAAAGAAGTAGAAGAATGAACAGCTCGGTTGTATGCAAATTCAATATGAGGCAAACAATTTACCCAATTCTTCAAGCTCTTTTGAATTATTGCACGTAACAAAGTAGTGAGAGTTCTATTGACTACCTCAGTTTGCCCATCCATTTAGGGATGTGCCACAATAGAAAACAACAATTTAGTTCCTAACTTACCCCATAAAGTCCTCCAAAAATGGCTGAGGAACTTTACATCCCTATCACTCACAATTGTTTTAGGCAACCCATGCAATCTAACAATTTCTTTGAAGAACAAATCAGCAATATGCACAGCATCATTTGTTTTAGAACATGCAATGAAATGAGCCATTTTACTAAAATGATCGACCACAACAAATATACTATCCTTTCCAGATTAAGACCTAGGCAAACCCAACACAAAATCCATAGAAATATCTATCCAAGGTTGGGTAGGCACAGGTAGAGGAGAATATAAGCCATGGGATTGAACCTTAGACTTTGCATGCTTACATGTCACACATTTTACACAAACAGAAACAACAAATTTTCTCATTTTAGGCCAATAAAAATGTTCATGCAAAAGAGCTAAAGTTTTATCAACACCAAAGTGACCCATCAGACCACCACCATGAGTTTCTTTTACAAGCAACTCACGCATAGAACAATTAGGGATGCACAATTTATCCTTCTTAAAAAGAAACCCATCACATCTATAAAAATCATGCAATCCATGCTTTTCACAAGAGGACCAAATCTTAGAAAAATCAGAATCAGATTCATACAATCCTTTCAACAACTCAAATCCAAGTAATCTAAGCATGAAGAGAAGTAATAAGAGAATACCTCCTAGAAAGAGCATCAGCAACAACATTCTCTTTACCTTGCTTATGCTTGATCACATACGGAAAAGTCTCAATGAACTCCAGCCAACGAGCATGCCTCTTATTAAGCTTACCTTGAGACTTTAGGAACTTCAAACTCTCATGGTCGGAATGTATGATGAACTCATGAGACCATAGGTAATGCTGCCAAGTCTCCAAAGTTCTTTTCAAAGCATATAGCTCCTTATCATAAGTAGAGTAATTCAATGAAGCTCTACTTAATTTCTCACTAAAGTAGGCTATAGGCCTAGACTCTTGCATCAAAACAGCACCAATACTAATTCCAGAAGCATCACATTCAACTTCAAAAGCTTTGTTATAGTCAGGTAAACACAATAGTGGTGCATTGGTTAATTTCTCTTTCAAAGTGCTAAAGGCATTTTCTTGTGTTTCACCCCATTTAAAAGTTATATGCTTCTTAACAAGTTCATTTAGAGGTGCAGCAATAGTTGAAAAATCTTTAACAAACCTCCTATAGAAACTTGCTAATCCATGAAAGCTCCTGACTTCATTAGCATTCTTTGGGGTTGGCCAATCTCTAATAGCTTTCACTTTCTCTTCATCCACACGGATCCCTTGAGCACCTATAACAAATCCAAGAAACACAACAGACTCCATGCAAAAGGAAAATTTTACAAATTTTGCATATAAGCTATTTTCACTAAGAGTGTCAAACACCTCACGCAAGTGCACAACATGGTCATCTAGAGTTCTACTATAAACAAGTATATCATCAAAGTAGACAACCACAAACTTTCCAATGTAAGAACGAAAGACATGATTCATTAAGCTCATAAAAGTAGTAGGTGCATCAGTTAACCCAAAGGGCATAACTAACCATTCATACAATCCAAACTTAGTTTTAAAAGCAGTTTTCCATTCATCTCCCTCTTGCATGCGTATTTGATGATAGCCACTCCTAAGATCAATTTTACATCTGACCATACATAACCTTCTTTCCTTTCTTCGTAGCTTTGTCCACTTAAAATATATAACAATATTTGCCTTTAATATAGCAAAAATAAAAAATCATTATTTAATTTAATAACAAAATTTCATTAATTCACAGGGTTAAGGTGCATTTTGGCCAATGAATTATTGGCCCAGGAGCGTTTGGCACAATTATCAATTGAATGGTTCTTATATGCCAACCAACTTTTAAAATGGACCAAATTGGCCAACGCCGTTAGGGCCCAGTTAACAGCTGCTGTTTGTGCTGACGTGGCGTGACACGTGGAGCTGGCGTGCTGACGTGGCAAGACATGTTAAAAATGGGTTAAGGTGCATTTTGTCAAATGAACTATTGGCCCAAGAGCGTCTGACACAATTATTAATTTACATTGGCCAAAATGCACCTTAACCAATTTTTAACATATATTAATTTACATAATCTTTTAAAATTAGTGAACTACGCATTAAGGATCAGATGTAGTATAATACTATGTCTGATGTCCTCAATATACGGGCTAATTAGGAGTTAAATGCACAATAAATTAAATTGCAATAGTCAACAAAGAAAAGAAATAGTATGGTGCAAGTAATAGGGGTGTTCACATAGCCTGGCCGTCGGGGCGTCAGCCTCTGCCCGGACAAAAAAATGCCTGGCCTAGCCTGAAAAAAATAGACCATATTTAAAAAGGGCATGTTTGGGCCGGGCATGTTTGCAGGCGGGCTGGGCATCAAGTAGAATTTTTGTCCCTGCTCGTAAAATAAATAATATTATATATTTTAAAAAATAATTAATATTATATATTTATATTACACGTTAATATGTTATTATAATTATAATATTTTGATATATATAGTATATTATATATTTATATATACATATTTATAATCTTATTTTTATGGGTAAGCAAATAACAATCAATCTTGATTCACCCATTTTTGAAGCCCTAGTCGCTCGCGTTCAACATTCAGCTCCTCCATTCTTACTCGCATCTGCAACCACAAACACAATTGTCAACTCGTCATCATCAGTGCTATGCAAGTTAGGTGTATGGACGTTGTTTAATTTTTGAATTAGTATGGATATTTGCTAAAATATGTGATAATAAAACTCGTAGGTCATTAATTTTAAGAGATTATATAAATTAATATATGTTAAAAATGGGTTATGGTGCATTTTGGCCAATGTAAATTAATAATTGTGCCAGACGCTCTTGGGCCAATAGTTCATTGGTCAAAATGCACCTTAACCACATGTCTTGCCACGTCAACATGCTAGTTGACACCTGTCTCGTCACGTCAGCACGACAGCTGACACGTGTCACGACACGTCAGCACAAACGACAGTCGTTAACTTGGCCCTAACGGCATTGGCCAATTTGGTCCATTTTAAAAGTTGGTTGGCATACAAGAACCCTTCAATTGATAATTGTGCCAGACGCTCCTTGGCCAAAATACACCTTAACCCTTAATTCATACCATCTCTTCCTACATAACAGAAAATGGATTCGACCCAGCCATATGATGAATCTTCTGTTTTGACTAGCTAAAAACACATTTCTTCGACTTTGTTTGTTAGCATACAAAAATTGAATCATTATTATTAAAAAAAAAATCTTAACTTAAATAGTAGTAAGCATATATTACCAATTTTACCTGTCCTTAGGGTGACTTCCTCCATCGTACGTATCTTTCCCACTGATCTGTCGGGACTCCATCAGGGACCATTCTGATTAGTTCCTCAATCAATGTGGTCCCATCCCCATTCTAGTTGTGCCTTCAAACTCTGGTTCTTCTAATCAACACCCATATTCGATTGGGAATATCCTTTATATGTATCCCTTACAGCAAACTTTTTCTCCAACAAAAATTACACCTTTATTTCATTAAATTTAATTAAAATAAAATATTATTCCTTTAATTATAAATAAACCTAAATTTATTTAAAGTAAATTTACCTTCACAACATCATTCCACACTAGGTCCTTCTTCTCCTTCGGCATCTTCTTCCAATCAATTGTGTCAATTTATAAAATTTTAACAAAATATTTTTGAAGAAATATTAAATTTTTTAACTATAATTATTTTCCTTTCTATGAATATTTATCTTTTATCCTATAGATCTACTAGATGATCAGGTAGGGCACCCCGCTTCCATATTTTCTTCATAGTTGATAAAGTTCTTTGTCTCACCGATGGGTGTATAATGTTGGGCGTGCCGTTGGGCATGTCCTAGTTGTTGAATGCATGGACTTCTTTGTGAATTACCTCCTCCTCCTCCTCTAGTCGGCGATGCTCGTTCTCCTCAGCCTGCTGCAGCCGGTGTCGTTCCTTTTCCTGAAGTTGCTATTGAGTTATTGGCCTTTTGTCATTTCTCTTTCATTCATTGTCTCTATCCATGACTCAAGTCTTTCTCTAATCTGATTGACACAGAGAGAGAGAGAGAGAGAGAGAGTTTGAGAGTTTCTAAAAGAATATTCCATAAAACAGAATAGACAAAAAAGATCACTCGTGCATTTTATATAAAACCTTGTACGTCAGAGAAAAAGACTTGTTGATTTCTAAAAAGGCTCGTGCCTTTTGAGAGAAAAGGCACAAGCCTTTTATCACGAAGCAATTAGCAGAACCGCCACAAATTTTTGTGGTGGTTTTGTGCCAATCCGCTACTGAAACCGCCATTAATACACAATTACCAACGATTGCGTCATTTATGAGCATCGATGATCTCGTGCAGTTAGTGACCTTTCAACCACCACTAACACTAAGGACCTTTCATTTTCAAGCGATTTGTTTGCTAAAACTGCTACTTATTGCACACCACTAAATTTTGCACGACATTAGTGGCGGTTTGACCACATAAACCGCCACATAATTGCATTTTTGGTCAAACTATCAATTTAGTGGCAGTTGATCCTCAAAACTGCCACTAATTTTGTTAATTCCATCGGTACAAAATCACACCTTTTTGTAGTGACACTACCTAGAAGGCAACTTCTATAACAAAATAATATCTTTAAAGTGGTCTTGTAATCGACCAAAGAATATGAAAGTAGGTTTCACTAACATCTATTAAGAAGACCCAAACATATATGTAAAGTGAAAAGTGGTAACCTCTTATAGACCAACCCACTATCGCAAAACGCAAGCTCCTTTGTAAACTTCCACCAACTCTACATAGTGTTTCACAAAATGAACAACAATGTATCTACCTTATAAATTAATATATATTCTAATATACAAATAGGCATTTAATTGAAACCATGCTACATATTCTATAATTAAATAGTTTATTAACGTCCTTAATCTCCACTACAAATGAACATTCTATTGCTGACGGAATTTCGGATGAAATAATTCTCCAACACTAATTCCAAAGGGCTTACTGATGGAATTTCTGACAAAAAAAATTCCATTGTTAATTTTGTCGGACATTATATTAATGAAGTTATAAATGGAATTTTTTTGGTTGTCATTTACCAATAGATTACCGATGTTGGAGAGGACGGAATTTTTTCGGTTGGCAAAATTATATATCGACGGAATTTCGATGGATAAGAAACTGAATTTTTTGATGGAAAAATTCCATCTGAAATTTTGATTGAATTTAACATAAGAAATTATCAACAAAATTTTGTCTGTAATTTTATTAAAAAATTCAATTCTTTTTTGTAATAATTTAAAATATAATAAAATTATAAATTATTTAAATAAAAATAATACAATAAATATTTGGAAGAAAAATTCGTTTATGATACGTTAATTATTAATAAATATTTGGAAGAAAAATGGAGTATAATTATTTTATAAAAATATATATAATATATAAATAATTAAAATATAAAATGTATATAATAAAATTAATTTATATAAACAACATAATATATAAATATATAATTCAAATACTAAATATAATCATAAAAAAAATATACACCATAAATAGAATTTTTCAAATATTGAATAAATAGTATATGTTAATAATTAATAAATGTTTCATAATATAATAATTTAAATATAATTAAAGTATACATACATATGATGAAATATCTTTATATTAGTTGTTGGAGTTTAAATATTATGTATGCACATAAATATATATATATATATATAACTTCACAAATAAAATCAGCAAGGTCATAACATCTCAACTGGTTAAGGCACATGGTGATACGAAGTTTAATCCTAAAAATGTAAAATCTACGATAATAAGCTACATTTTTGAACGTGTACCATGCCGTTGAAAGCAAAGTAATGAACCGCAAACGAACGGAATAGGTAGCAGGAAACCAATTTATAGTATATGTTTCGGCATTTTTTAGGTCGAAATGGTCCACGTTGCCTGTTTGTGTAAGCTTCAGAAAAAATATTTTAATGTATTAAAATATGAAATTACCATGCATCATTTGTATTAGTTTAATAAAAAAAATATAGCATTTAGCTTCTTTGGATTAGTTTTTCCTAAGAAGGTGTGTTTATGTTAAAAAAATTAATTCAAATGACTTATAAAATGTTTTTGACATTGACGATTGTTTCGATTTAGCAAACAATTAATTCAAATGGCTTATAAATTAATTCAATCTCAATTTTAAACAAATAGGCACTTGAAGGGTGTTTGATTTTGTTTATTTTAATTGATTGATTTTGTACCGTATGAAATAAATATGCACTACAAAAAAACAAGTAATTAGCGACGGAATTTACCGACTGAAAAAATTTCGTTGGTAATTACCGACGAATTTTCAGCGAAAATTCCGACAGAAAATTTACCGACGGAATTACAGATGGAAAATTTTTCATCGATAATTACCGACGGATTATCTATGGAAATTCCGTCAGTAATTTATTAATTATATTATTTTATAAATAAATTATTATTTTAATTTAAATAATATATTAAAATATTATTACCGACAGAAATTCCGTAGGTAATTTAATTAATTATATTTTTTATAAATAAATTATTATTTTAATTGATTAAAATATTATTATTCCGTCGGTAATTATGAATTGTATTATTATTCTATTTTATAAATAATATATTAAATATTATCTTTATTTATTTTAAAAAATATTTTATAAATAAATAATATTTAATAAATATTAATAAAAATTAATATTTACACGTATATATGTATAAATTTTTAATAAATTTAATTGTAATATTTATTAAAAAATATGTTATTTTTTAATAAATATTAGTAAGAAAAATGAAAAATAATTATAATTGAATAACATATATAATAAAATAATTATTAAAATAATTTAATGATAATAATTATAATTACTATTATAATTTAAATATAAAATGAAAAAACTAAATATAATGTAATATTATAAATATAATAGTTTGTAAATAATATTACATAGTCTTCATGGCTCAACTGGTTAAGGCATTAGAATGCGCGTAAGAGCTTGCAGGTTCGATTCTCAGTTTTTCCACAATTGGGAGACAATTTGTGAATGTGACACGTGGCAATGTGAGGACATGACATGTAACTCCCCAAATTTTAGAAAATAGAAAATAAGGACTTATTTAAGGTTTTGGGGGAAATGTTACCAAAATATTAAAAAGTATTGAAAATAAATTTATAATGTTTAGGTATTTTTAATAAGTTTTAAGGATTATTTTCTTTAAGAAATAAAGAGAAACAATTAGAAGATAAAATTTAATTTGGAGAAAAGAGATAATAAGGATTTATTTGAGGTCTTGGAGTGTCATTTAAAAATTAAAAAGCGTTATGAATAAATTCTTGAGATCAAATGTATTTTTAATAATTTCTAAGGTTTATTTTCTCCATTAATTGAGGAAAAATAGTTAGAAGATAAATTTAAATAAGGGATTATTTAGAATCTTGAGGTATTATTTGATATTTAAAAAGCCTTATAAATAAATTTAGGAATTTAAGCATATCTAGAAAAATTATTTTTAGAATGAATTCAGATTAATTTGTAAAGGAAATGGTAGTTAAAATTTTTAAAGAATGGCATAAAGGAAAAGAGGAAAAATAAAGGAACAGGAAAATGACAATATCTGCCCCTAGTTGAAAATATCTCCAGTTATAAAAGGAAGGGCAAGATGGTAAAACATCCATTCAAAAATATCAATCGCTCATTTTCAACTTATATACCCATACGTGTTCCTTCATTTCATTCCTCACTCACTCCCTCCCAAACCTGAAACTCTCTCTCTCACTATTTCCTCTGCTTCCTCTCTATCTCCCTCCATTCTCCAACGAACTTCAACGGCGGTGAAGGCGACGAGCAGCGGCAAAAATTCAAGGGAAGCGTGGGTCGGCCTTAGGTGAGCCTTTTCCCTCTGTTATTCCTCTCTTTCTATCTGATTCGAGTAAGGTTTCTGGAGGGAATTAAACCGAGTTTTGGGGTTTTTGTGATTGATTAAACCAGTAAAAGATGAAGTCTATGTTAGATTTTAAAGATTTTGGGAAAGGATTAGAGGGGCGGTTGAGTGTTTGTTGAATTTCATCAAAAATCCCAAATCCATTCACTGTTCATCAGCGCTGATTAAGGAGGAATTCCGATTGAAATTAGTTGAAAAGTTTAATTAAGTGTGATTAGGGGTAATCTTAAGTTTCTAGAGTGTCTTGTATGTTGATATCTCTGATTTTGGGTGAATTTGATATTTTTGTTCTTCTTCTCCTCTGTTCCATCGAGTTTCTTGTTCTGTTCCCTTGTTCTTTGTTGAATACTCTGCTATGATGAATCTGAAATGGGGAAAATATAATTTATGTGATTGTTTTGGTTGAATATTGTTCTGCTCTTCTTCCCTCTCTGTCAAACGAAATTCTTGTTCTCTTTTCTCTGTTTCATTTGTTTCGGCCAGGGACTATTATTGATTTATGATGAAAATATCACTACTAAAAAAAACACTTTTTACGTCTCTTTTTTTGGACTTTTCACGTCTCTTTTTAGTGGGACGTAGATCAGGGAGACGTAGGAAGTCGGAACTTTCCACGTCTCATTTTAAATGTGAGACGTGGAAAGTGGGCACTTTCCACTTTCCACATCTCACATTCAAAAAAGAGATGTAGAAAGTGCCCACTTTCCACTTCTCACATTCAAAAATGAGACGTGGAAAGTGGTCACAGAACTTTCCACGTCTCCTTTTTGAATGTGAGACGTGGAAAGTTCCCACTTTCCACATCTCTTTTTTGAATAAAAGACGTTGAAAGTCTTTTTTTTTAAAAAAAAAGAATATTTTCTTAATTAGGCTGATTAACCCCAATCCAAAAAAAATCCCAATATTTTATCAGAATAATAGGAATATAACACTTAAAATGTAAACAAAATGAACTAATTTTATTATTTATATCCAAACTAATATTACAAAAATGCTAGAGCCATATCAGTATTAGTTCCAAAAAAAAATAAAAGAGCCCTATTAGTATCAATTCACCCAAACTGACTCTAACCTTTTTTCTATCTATTTTTCACCAGCAAAGACCTTAAACAAGATACCAAATGTTCACAGATGTGCAAACTTTAAATGATAAAAATATGTTTCAACAAGAAGTATGTTCCCAAAACAGTCCAGAACTAGTGAAAGACAAATAAGAAATTCGTACCTCAAGTTTCTTCCTTCTTTCCTTTACTCTTTTATCAATAGAAGCTGTTACTTACTGCAAATTCCAACAAACCACGATGAAACATAATGAGAAACACATAACCAAAGCCAGAATCCAATTTTATCTGTGCAAATAAAGAGGCTAATGCTAACTCTTTCTCATGGTCCATAAGGGAACAAATGGTTCCATATTAGTCCAAGATCAGAATCAAGAAATTTAGAATGAAGTGATACTAGCTCGGAAACAAAAAATGAACATGTTTCAACACAAATAGAAGGATAAAGCCGTAGAAATTTTTACCGAGGTAGGTTAGAGATCCAAGTTATAAGGGGATCTAAGCTATGAGATTTTTGTCGGAGATTGTGATTCTGACAACGCGAGGGTCTGATGATGAGTTTTCTTGAAGGGCAACATTAGCTTCTCCATCCCTGGCCGAAAACCTATGTTGCGTGCTCAAATCGTGGTGAGAGGGAGATCGAAGAAGACGAAGGTAGAAGCTCGATTTGTCGACGTTCTAGGAAGAAGACGGAGGGAGAAGCCTGTGTTGTCGTGGTGAGAGAGAGAAGACGGAGGGAGAAGAGGCAAAGAGGAGGTGGGGAGGAGGAAAGGGTTATGTTCGGGGAAGCCTATTTTTTTTTTATATAGGAGACTTTCAACGTCTCACAAACATATGTGAGACGTTGAAAAGTGGGGTAAATTTTTTTTTTTAATTTTTTAAGGGACTTTCAACGTCTCACAATCATATGTGAGACGTTAAAAGTCTCTTTTCACGTCTCACAATTTTGTGAGACGTGGAAAAGGGGGGGCAATTTTTTTTTTAATTTTTAAGGGACTTTCAACGTCTCACAAATATATGTTAGACGTTGAAAGTCGTTAATCTTTTTTTTTTTTAATTTTCAAGAGACTTTCAACATCTCACATATGTTTGTGAGACGTTGAAAGTATCTTTCCACGTCTCACAATTTTTGTGAGATGTGGAAAGTGCATTCCCGCCTAGTATTTTGCCTATTATCAAATTCCGCGCCCAAATTTCACAATAATCCACGTCTCATAAATAAAAATGAGACGTGGAAAGTCTCTTTTCACGTCTCACAATTTTGTGAGACGTGGAAAGTGCATTCCCGCCTATTATTTTGCCTATTGTCAAATTCCGCGCCCAAATTTCACAATAATCCACGTCTCATAAATAAAATTGAGATGTGGAAAGATTTTAGATTTTTTTTAAAAAAAAATTTGCCTAGGCGGGAAATTACTTTCCACGTCTCACAAAAAATGTGAGACGTGGAAAGCAGTTTTCAACGTCTCACAAAAAATGTGAGACGTTGAAAACTGCTTTCCACGTCTCACATTTTTTGTGAGACGTGGAAAGTAATTTCCCGCCTATGTTTTCCCATATTTTTTTGCTTGGCGCTCTTTTTTCAGAGAATCCACGTCTCATATTTAAAAAAGAGACGTTAAAAGTGTTTCACATATTTACAATTATGCCACCGCCTTTTTTTTACATCTCATTTTCAAAAAAGAGACGTGAAATGGGGACGTGAATTCTGTTTTTTGTAGTAGTGTATGATTGATGTTTTGTTTAATCTCTTATTGGTAATTCTTGAACCTGCTGGTATTGTTTACTATTAAGAGTTAAGACACTCTACAAATAACTCTTGATTATAAAGGTGATGACATAAGATTAGGATCAAAGATGGAGCAATGAGTTGAACTGGAATTTTCTTGGTGGCTGTAGTAATTTGTGAATGCTGAAATATATTCCAAAGTAGGATGTTTTGCTGCCTGGAACATCTTTAAGATGAGTTATTTGCTTAAGGGTTAAAGTAAGCATAGGAATGTTCAGATGATTGGATTTCAGGAAACTGAACTTGATCCAAGTTACTGGTAGTTTCCTTTAAATGATTAGTGATTAATTCAGGTGGTTAGATAAGTGTGTAGCTGTGAAGATTGACTAAATTGCTGAAGCATAAGAATTTGTTGTATTATACAGATTAAGGCGCAAGAGATAAAACAGATTGTGTAGGATAGTGCTGATGATTCTCTAAAATGGAAGGATCATTTAAATATTAGGGAATATGATATCTATGTGCATTTGTTTACATTTTTTTGTTCTTTAATGTTTAATTAATAAGAGTAATATGTACTATGGTGCTGATTAGAAGATATGGGCTAGAATTATAAATGAAAAGTAATATAATAATCTTGTTTTATTGAGTTCTAAACTGATTTCTGTGGTTGTATTAAATGGTTTACTACTATATTAAATTAGGTGTTTTAAGGTCTGGTGGTTCTTATGAAATGATAAGTTATAAGGAATTAAGTTTATAGAACTAAAGAAAACTGATTTTTAAAACCTTCTGCTTTGTTTATGTTTTTGAACGGATAATTTGTGATCTGGGATTCTTGTTGGGATTAGAGCTTCAATGTAGTGAAGAAAGAAACAAATATATGTTTTAAGTATTGGGAAAATAGGATTTGGAAAGCTCTATGGCTTAATTATAATTGATTTCCTTGTGATCTTTGAAACAAGTGTTAGTGTCTCTAAATGTAAGAGAATAGCAAAACATATGATATATATATTATATATGTGGTGTTAGAGGAACTGAAATTGAGGGTTCTTGTTTTAAATGTAAGGATGAAATCACAATATTATATTTGCTAATACCATTAGATAAAAGTTTGATTCTTAACAGGAAATAATAGTTTGAATTTGAGAGAAGAGTTAGTTATTATTTACCCTTTTATGGATGATCTAAATGAATAAAGATGCAATTTGATTTGTTATATAAACTATTAGGAATTAAATATAATTTGGTAAGTACCATATGTTAGTTGTTCTGCCTTTACCTAAAGGAAAGCAGTTGTAAGGGTTTCTTGGGCTATTGAAGTGAGTTTAAAAACTGATATGAATACTTGATAAGAGAGAATATAAGTTCATAAGATTACTGAACTTTTGTGCTGTTATGTGCGATATCTTAGAATATTTGGTCCTTGTTTCAAAGCTGTGATTTGATGTTCTGATAATATTATTACTGTGGGAATTTTCCAAAATTTAAAAGAGGCAGCTGAATGAGTAATTAAGGAGAAAAATGGAAGGGAATAATTAAGAGTAAATGAAAGCTAAACTTTGTAAGGAATTGTTTTTGTGAAATCCAATATTAGTGATTTATTAAGAATCATCTGATCATCAATTTGATAAGATAAAAGGGTTATATTTAGAATGGTTGTCAAAACATGATCCTTGAGATTGTTTAATTCTGGTTAAATTTTAATGGAAGGGTTGGGAAGGCAAAAGTAGTAAAGTGTGGCGTTGTTAATTAAGAATCCGATTATTAAAGATCATGTAAATGTTTCTATTGCAATGGGTGAATTTCTGTTAAAGTTTTTAAGTTGAAGATAAAGATTCTGTAAATATGATATATTAGTTATTTGTAATATTCTTTAATAAATTTAATTGCTGGGGCTTTAATAAACAAAAAATGAATGATTTAAATTGTTGATTGATCGTGATAAGGTTTGAGTTTGAGAAGCCTTGCCCTATTCCTGTTGTCCCAGTTTCTGAGGATTAACTATAAGAAGTAAAATTAGATAGGGTTATGAGTATTTAACCATTAGGAATATATTGTGGCTAATGATTTATATTATTAACTTCTTTATTCTTGGAATTTCGTAATAAATAGAAAATAAGGATATTCTTATGCTTGTGTTTGTATATGTGTGTATTGTTTGATGGTTGTTAAAATGTCTGTTTAATGGTAATTTGAATAACAACTGAATTAGAGGCTAGAATTGGAACATCTATTAGTAATGGGAAGGGTAGAAACATAGGTAGCACTAGAGGAACGTGAGAGACGCTGAACAAAATTTATAAATATAGGTATTAATTTATTATCTCTATATTACATGGAAATATAGGTAAAAAAGAGTGAGATTAATACGCCAAGGCATCTGGAACAGCAGGAGCCAACAAAGTTTTAAGTTTGAAATTCACGTAGCAGTTTATCTCATTACACTAAATTGCATGAATAATTTTGTAATACCTGTCGCATTTAAGTGGTATGTCTTTTATTTCTCAGTTGGAGTACTCCAGGCTTAGGTGATTCACTACCCCTTTGCCAAACCAGTTTAGTTATAACAGGATAGTTATAACGAGAAGTCCTGTAGGTAGAACCTCCACTGTTAGAATAATATGTTTTGATGATAACTAAACATAACCTAGGCATAAAGATAGGTTGCGTAAAGAACAGAAATGTCTTAGAGATAATCTGATAAGAAATCATAAGTGTTGCCTAATCGATCAGGGATAGATTACAAGATAAGAACTTAAAGCCTAATCGATTAGAGTGAGATCAGGTTCAGATTAGAAGTTAAGTTTGTAGCCGCCTAATCGATCAGAGGACCCTGTAATCGATCAAGGATTTAGTGTAATAGATTAAGAGGAATTAGTCTAATCAATCAGATAGCTGTAATCGATTAAGAGGAATTAGCGTAATCGATCAGAGAGTAGTAATCGATTAAGAGAAATTAGCCTAATCGATTAGAGAGCATTAATCGATCAAAACATAAACCAAGCGTAATTGATCAGAGAACAATAATCGATTAGAGCATATTGAGTGATCGATCAAAGAGAACATGTAATCTGAGTATAATCTGTTTGCAATCGATTAAGACATGCCTAATCGATTAGGGTTCCCCTGTAATCTATTAGGCGAGTTTCTTTCTAACTTGAATATTCAGTGATGCAAGCTGTAATCTATGTGTGATCGATCAGAAACCATTCCCCGTGATCGATCAGAGGTTATAATCGAAGTGGCGATAGGATTTATTCAAAACCAATGGTTAAGTCTATTTTAAGCTCTCAAAGTATAAATATGCACAGGCCTACTTAAGGAAGTTTACGTTAGCACGCAATCTGTCTCAATAGAGCTGTTAGACTCACCAACCACTTCCAGCGATAAATGAAGAGAGATGAACTGAAGCAAAACAAGTACAATGGAGTTAATGCTTCCCAGAGCACAATCCTAATACTCCATATCAGATTAATCAAGTTCTGTTCATACAACGGCTAAAAACTCTCAACGAGCAGATTTCCAGAAGAGAATATAAAAGCATCTCAGAAGAAAGTTGGTTGTACTCATTGATTGCCAATATTAATTATCTGTATCTATTGCATTCAATACTCACTAGCCTTTACAAAGCTTATTTCTTTGATATTCTTCAGTGTGTAACATAATCTGTTCAATAGAGTGAACAAGTCTTCTGTATTTACTACAAAGTGAGGATCACTTATAAGATAGTGGGATCTTAAGAGTGGGGGTGCAATCTTATAAGTTGTAAGGGGGAGTGATCAGTGAAAAGAGTGGTCTCTTACTGTCACTTGTAAAGGCATTCAAGAGCCTGAGTTAATCTTGAAAAATTAGTGGAACCCGACTGAAGGTTGGAAAACTGGACGTAGGCCAAGATTGGGCTGAACCAGTATAAATCTTAAGTCATTCAGTTTGAAATAGAAAAAGCACAATTCACCCCCCTCTTGTGCATTCCTACCAATTTACATTTAGTATCAGAGCCGGGTCTTCTCAAAACATACTGATCCCACGATCAGGAGAAGTAAAGATTCATAATGGCAGGATATGATAACATTCTTCTAAAAGGCGGCTCAATCAACAAACCTCCTGAATTCAATGGTGAACACTACACTTTCTGGAAGATGAAAATGAAGGTTTTTATCAAATCAACTGGATATGATCTCTGGAGGATAGTTAAAGAAGGGAATATCATTCCTATGAAGACAGATAATGGAATTTAAGTGCCAAAGCTTCCCCAAGAACTCACTGATGATGACAAGGGAGATTTGGAACTAAACAGCAGGGCAGTCTTGATTCTTCAGAATGCTCTAAGTCAAAAAGAATACTTTAGAGTATGTCATCTGGAGACTACCAAAGAGATGTGGGACGCTCTAGCCATTGCTCATGAGGGAACCGGTGGAGTAAAAACAAGAAGAGTTGAGCAACTGGTCTCTAACTTCCATCTATTCAAAATGGAAGATGGGGAGCCAATCAGGGAGCTGGAAATCAGGTTCACTCATTTGATAAACAATCTTACAGCTCTTGGAAGAAGAATTTTTGAGACAGAACAAGTCTCCAAAATCTTAAAGATTCTAACCCCTGAATGGCAGATGAAGGCTACTGCAATCCAAAAAATGAGAGGAGAATCTATGAGCTCCATCACATCATTATTTGGAAGTCTGGCTGAGTATGAAACAACCATCAAGTTCAAAAAGAACTCTATGGAGACAAGAAGAAAAAGAATCTTGCCCTGTCAGTTTCAACAAAAGATGATGAGGATGAGGAAGATGAAGAAGAGCTGGATGACGATGAGATGGCCTTTATGGTCAGGAAGTTCTTCAGAAATAGAGGAAGGTTCCAAAGAGGTAGCTCAAGTAACAATAGAAGGGACTTCCAAAATAATGCTCCTGTATGCTATGAGTGCAAGAAGCCTGGACACTTCAAATCAGAGTGTCCGAGTCTTCAAAGGTTTAAGGAAAAAGAGAAAAAGAAGGAGAAGTTCAAAGGCAAAAAGAAAGCCTATGTTTCCTCTATACGGGGAGATAGCTCAGATGAGGAAGCCAATCATGCTGAAGAAGCAACCAACCTCTGTCTGGTAGCTCAAGAAGAATCATCAGATATTAAGGTATATCAAACTGACTCATCTTTTCAGGAACTTCAAAATGCATATGATGATATACATATTGAATTTGTAAAATTGGCAAAAGAAGTGTCTGTATTGAGAAAGAAAAACAAAGAGCTTGAAAAGAAAATTGAGAAATCTGACTGCATTAAATGTAAACAATTTTCAGAAGAAACTTTTCAAAAGAAAGTATTGAGTGCAAAAACTATGCAAACTTTTGAAAGAAAATGAGAAGATTTCAAGCATTTTGAAGAAATTCACTAAGAGCACTGAAATACTTGATATTATGTTAATGAATCAAAAGGCCTATATGGATAAAACTGGGATAGGTTATGATCCAACTCTAAAACTCTTGAAAAAGAAAAGTTCTGCACCTAAAGAGAAATCCTACTGGAAATTTTTTAGAAAAGCTTCAGAGTATTCATCACCATTTAGTTTTTGCAATTTCTGTAACAAAAAGGGACATACTAAATCAACCTGCTATCCTAAAAAATATGGAATATTTGGATTATACAAATGGGTCCCTAAAGGGACACATTAGCCTAAAGTCCATCAGGATAAAAGGCAACAAACTAATCCCAAAGGACCCAAGAAAATTTGGGTACCTAAATCTGTTTAGTCTGTGCAAGTTTGTTTCAAGGCATCCAACAATAACAAATGGTATATAAATAGTGGATGCTCAAGATACATGATAGGAGATAAAGAGAAATTGGAAAATCTGATCATGAAGGATGGAACTAAAGTCAGTTTTGGTGGAAACCAGTATGGAAAAATTGCTGGAAGAGGAGACATTGGATCAATTAAAGACATCTACCTTGTGGAAGGTCTCTGCCATAATCTGCTAAGTGTCAGCCAAAGCACTGACAGAGGTATCTGGGTAATCTTTGACTCAAATGAATGTCTCATAGTAGATAAGAAAGAATTAGCTATAGATAAATCAAATCTTAAATTTAGATTGAAAGCTAACAGAAATGGAAATTTGTATACAGTAGATCTGAATTAGCAATTTTATGAAAAATGCTTGATAAGCAATACTGATAATTGTTGGCTATGACATAAAATATTAGCACATGTAAACATGGCTCAACTAGAAAAACTAATCAAAAAGGACCTTGTCATTGGCATACCTAATATGAAGGTAAAATTTGATTTGTTGTGTGAAGCATGTCAAAAAGGGAAACAAACAAAGTCCTCTTTTAAACCTAAGAAGGAAGTCTCCACTACTAGACCCCTAGAACTAATCCATATGAATTTTATTGGTCCAGCAAGAGTGAAAAGCCTAGGAGGAAGTCTATACACTCTTGTGATTGTGGATGACTATTCTAGGTTCACTTGGACTATGTTTCTTTCCTATAAGCATGAAACTTTCGATGCCTTTTATCTGTTTTCTAAGAAAGTGCAGAATGAAAAAGATGAGAAAATCAAATCAATTAGAACAGATCATGGAGGAGAATTTGAGAACCAATACTTCTTGGAGCTGTGCGAAGAAAATGGCATAGATCACAACTTTTCAGCTCCCAGTACACCTCAACAAAATGGAGGGGTGGAAAGAAAGAATCCTGTACTCACTGAGATGGCCAGAACAATGCTTAATGAAAAGGAAGTATCTCAAGTTTTCTGGGCAGATGCTATGAGTACAGCTTGCTACATCTCAAACAGAGCTTACATACAGAAAGGAATGGATAAAACCCCTTATGAACTTTACAAAGGAAGAAACCCAAATGTAAGCCACCTCAAAGTGTTTGGTTCCAAATGTTTCATCCACAATAATGGTTATTGTAACAGAAGTAAGGCCTATAGAGTTTTCAAAAAAAGAACTTCTACTGTTGAAGAATCAGTTCATGTAGTATTTGATGAAACGGACTTTGTACAGAATGCTGTAACAGAAGAGGAATCAGATCTCCTGAAAAGGTCTAAAAATTCTGCACAATCATTACTATCACTAGATGAATCCCATGAGGAAGGCCAAGAGGATGATCCTCATGATGCATCAGCTGGACCCCCAGCATGGAGACATCACAGGGATCATCCACCTGAGCAAATCATTGGTGATGTTGATAGGGGTGTTAGAACCAGAAATCAGATCCAAAATGAAATGAATTTCTCAGCTTTTATCTCTGAAATTGAACCTTCTTGCATTAAAGAAGCACTAACAGATTGTGGCTAGATAGTTGCTATGCAAGAAGAGCTCAATCAATTTGAATGAAGTCAAGTTTGGATCTGTGGTCAGAAACAAAGCAAGACTTGTGGCCAAAGGATATAACCAAGAAGTGGGTATAGATTATGAGGAGACTTTTGCCCCAGTTGCAAGACTGGAAGCAATAAGACTTCTGTTGGCCTTTGCATCCCTCAAAATTTTAAACTTTATCAAATGGATGTATATAGTGCTTTTCTTAATGGATATATCATGGAAGAAGTGTATGTTGAACAACCTTCTGGTTTTGAAAATTCCTCTAAACCAGATCATGTTTTTAAACTCAAAAAGGCCTTATATGCACTTAAACAGGCACCAAGGGCCTAGTATGAAAGATTAAGTAACTTCCTATTAGAAAAGGGTTTTACAAGAGGAAAAGTAGATACCACTCTATTTATTCTGCATAAAAAGAAAAGCATGCTTGTTGTACAAATTTATGTAGATGATATTATTTTTGGTGCTACTGTTGAATCTCTCTGTGAGGAATTTTCTAAGACTATGCAGGGAGAGTTTGAAATGTCCATGATGGGAGAGCTAAACTTCTTCCTAGGTCTTCAAATTAAACAAAGAAAAGATTGGGTATTCATCTCTCAAACCAAGTATGTGAAGGAGATCTTGAAGAAGTTTGGGATGGATCTATCCAAGGAAGAAGAGACTCCTATGAGTTCCACAGCATTACTGGATGCTGATGTGAAGGGAAAGGATTTCAATCAGTCCACATACAGAGGCCTGATTGGTTCTCTTCTATACTTAACTGCTAGCAGACCAGACATTCAATTTAGTGTGGGGATTTGTGCCAGATATCAAGCTAAACCAAAGGAATCCCACCACACATGTGTAAAGAGAATCCTAAGGTACTTGGTTGGAACTCAGAATCTGGGATCATGGTACCCCAAAGGAACTCAGGAGTACCTCATGGCCTACTCAGATTCAGATCATCCTGGGTACAAAACTGATAGGAAAAGTACCAGTGGTCAATGCGAATTTCTTGGAGGATCTCTAATCTCCTGAGCTAGCAAGAAGCATAACTGTGTTTCTTTGTCTTCTACAGAAGCTGAATATATTGCTGCTGCAAGTTCCTGTGCTCAAGTCTTATGGCTCAAGCATCAATTGAAGGATTTGGGAATGAAATTCTCAGAAGTTCCCATCCTCTGTGATAACACTAGCACAATCAGCCTGGCCAAAAATCAAGTTCATCACTCAAGGACTAAGCATATAGATGTCAGACATCACTTCATCAGAGACCATGTACAAAAGAAGGATGTCAAGGTGGAATTTATTCCCACTCACTTGCATCTAGCAGATATCTTCACCAAACCACTGGCAACTGAACAATGTTAGTGCTAGCTGTCACCCAAGAGGGGGGTGAATTGGGTGATGGGATAATCTTTAAACTCTTTTCTCAGATCTTCTCTTTTCTAGAAACACAATAAAGGCAATCTTTAAAATCCTTTTCGGTTTATCACTGAGAATATTTCAAAACATGAAATGCACTAAAGAGTGTACAAATTTGATATGCTGAAACTAAGAGAGTTAAGGGAAGAGATAATGCAAACAGAGTTTATCCTGGTTCGGTCAACCTAGACCTACATCCAGTCCTCAGGCTCCACCTGAGATTTCCACTACCCTCTTGTTTAAACCGGGCACAAGAGAGGCCTTTACGACCCACAAGTTTAGCCGGGCACTTGTGAAGCCTTTACCACAGGTTTTACAACACGGGATCACCTGCCAACCTTTTCACAGAGTTTTAGAATTTTCTCTAAACACTCCCCCTACAGAGGAATGTATGATTAAATACAAATTAGAGCTTAACAATCTAAACAATGTGCTCTAGCTCTCTTTTTCTAGTTTACTTGACTCAACATTCTTTCCTCATTTCTGGGCTCACTAGATTTTCTTCTTAATCAGTGTAATCAACAGTTCTGCATAAAGCCCTGTTCCATCGTTGTCTTCGTTACTCTTATGGAAGCAAATCTTGATCTATTTATATCTTCACAGCTTGCCTTTTCTTTCAACTTCATGTGGCCGTTTGAATATAGACGTTGGAGGTTCATAGCCTTTGGCAATAAATGTTATTCTTCATCTAATTCAAACTTCTGATCTAGTTTCAACTGTTCATGAATAGACTGCGCATTCTGAATGTCTTCAACAACTGTACTTTATAGCAGCTTTTTCAGTAGCACTAGCATGCTTTGCTATCGCTAACTGCATAGTATAATTCCTGCACTTGAGCTGTTAGCTAAACAAGTAAACATGTAAGGCACAACAGATGTTATTGCAAGCTTAGTCCATTAGCTCAAAGAGATAGAGATAATATCTAAGGAATTTCAAAGCATTCTCTTATCGATAGACATGAGTCATTATTGCTAGCATATTCTTTTAGTTCAATGTTCAGAGTACTAGCTATGTCATCTTAATAAGCATTCTTCTATCGATAGCTAGATGCGTTATCGCTAGTGACCTTGGTTATCTCAAGTCTGTTTAGCTATCTGAGTAACTTATGTTATTTCCTCTAGTATCGATAGCTAATCCTGTTATCGATAGCATCATCTGTTATCGCTAACTGATTCCATTAGCTCAAAGACTTGGTTCATTGTTTCTGCTAGATGTTCTTCCTTTCATTTATCCATGTTATCAATGAACTTCTAGCGATAGGATATTTATTAGCGATAGAGAATGACTTAGCGATAGATATTAACTTTGTTATTTCTAAGTCTTCATTTGCTATGGCTCTTTGTCTATTAGCGATAGGGATACACTTAGCGATAGAGATATTTATCTTAGTGTTCTGCTAAGTTTCCATCTGCTATAGTTGGGCTTTCCATTTGCGATAGTCTTTAGCTCTAGCGATAGTGATCTGTTACCTATCAGATTTTACTTGTTTAATTCAAAGGTAACTTACACTTATTTTACTTATGTTATCTATGGGGCCAGTCCTTGTCAAAACTTAAGATTATAACATTCTCCCCCTTTTTGATGATGACAAAACATAAGTAAATCATATTCATTAAAGCACGTTCAGAGCATAAACACTTATCAGCATAAGCATATATCAGAACACAAAAGAATAGTAATGCATGTACAGAGCATATAGTATACGTATGTTTAGAACAAAAATTGAGATGAAAAGGGTACATTTTTATCTTGTATTGCAGAAGAAAATACTAAACATAAACTATAAAACTAGTAAATATGCAGTTTATGTATGATGCATATGAGAATGGCTTCAAGGAATGATTCAGGCTCTTTAACTCAGTCAGACTCAGAATCTTCCTTCCAATTTGATGTTTCTAACTCATAATCTCCAGACTCACTGCTTATTCTCCCAGAATCAATTGAAGGCTCTTCCAAAAATTCAGGATCAATTTCAACCTCAGCCTTTTTCTTCTTTTTAGCAGTAGCTTTCTTCTTCTTTGGAGGAGAGGGAGGCTTAAGCTCTTCCAATTTCTTATCAAGATATGTCTGCTGTTTCTGTTTCTTCTTAGGAGGAGGCTTAGCTGATTTTCCTTTCCCCTTTGACACTGCTTTCCTCTTTGATGACTTGAGGGCTAACTTGGGTTCTTCAATCACAATCCCTTTGGTTGCCCTGATTTTCTTTCCTGGAGGGTTAGGAGCAGTTTTCTTGATCTTTGATCTCTTAGGAGCAGACTGGACCTTTGATGCTATTTCTTTTCTACTAGATTCCAGGTTTTGGGAGGTAATCTGAATAAGATACACTTCTTTCTCTTTTTCAGTTTCTGCCCTTGCTGTATCTCTGTCCTCTCTTTCCTTTTGAGACTGAGCAGTTCTTTCTAAAAATTCTTCAACTTCCTCATGCAGCTCTTGTGCTCGTTGAATATAGTGAGGAATCAGATTTATAGAGACTGATTGATACTCCCCCTCATATAGAACCATGGCCATACTCATGTCTTCCTCTTGCACTTTATTATCATCAGGAGGAATGATTGTGGCGCTGTCTTCCTTATCAGATGCATCAGGAGAATGGTTGGTCAGGAGTTTGGGAAGAGATGGGAGGAGAAGGAAGGCTTGTGGTGGTGGTAGCGATAGAGGTTGGCTGATTTTGTGGTGAAGTATGGGTGCTATAGCTAGGGAAGTGGCTAGCGATAGGGGATGCTTGTGGTGTTGGGACTTTGGTTGTTGAGGATGGTGAGGCTTGTGTTTGTGGGCTAGCGCTAGGGGAAGGGTTAGCGGTAGGAGTGTCTGGAGGTGATTTGGTGTGGGAATGGTGGCTATTGCTAGGAGAAGGGTTAGGATGTTTGAAGGTGGGAGGAGATGGATAATTAGAGAGATGAAGAGAAGAACTAGAAAGGGTTGAAGGTGAGTGTTGGGGAGAGGGTGAGTGAAAACAGAGAGGGGAATGATGATATGATGAAGTACCTTCAGAAGGAGGAGCTGTTCCCCTTTGTTTGACATATTCAGGGACGAGGCATAGGTTATCTTCCAAATTCTGCACCTGATTCTGTAGCTCTCGAATAGGCTTAATCAACTCTGCTTTCTGAGCTTCTAAGGCAAGATTGAATTCAGCAGAGACCCTGAAGATGATTTCTTCGATTGCATCCTTTGAGGGAATGGAAGACTTGACAACAGAAGGAGTAGCAGGAGGAGTCCTTTGAGATTGAGTCTCTTCTTCAATAGGCTGAGACTGAGCTGATGTAGAAGGAGCATGAGAAGCTTCAGAAACAGAACCAGCACCATCTGCTTTAACAGAAATTCCCATTTTTATGAGTGTGGAGATGGTAAGCTGTTTACACTTTTTATTATCTCTTTCCCCTACAGATTTAATCTTTGTGAACTCCAGGATGTAAGACATCAGTTGAGGATAGGGAAGAGGGCCCTTGGTTGATTTATCAGATAGAAACCTGTGGAGCTCCATAGACACCAGTTGACCAGGATTGATTGGGATCCTTGAGATTAAGTTAGGCAACCAGAGATTGTCTATCTTGGGAAAGCTGCTGAAATTCCCTGCCTTGTGAGTCATTATTCTGGTATACATGTAGTGTAGGATTCTGTTGACCACAGGCATGTTGGCTGGCTTGTTGGAGTCAGTCTCATAGATCTCTTCAAGTTCCTCTTTGGAGAAAGGCTCAGGCGTATACCACTTGTTGTACTCTGCTTCAAATATCCCCAGAATCTTGTTGATAGCTAACCAGTTAAAGGAGATACCCCTTCCTCTTACAGAAGCCTCAAACACTATATTGACCAGCTTCGATTTCTTGTATTTTGGCTTGGCTTTCATGCTCAAGTAAAATGATCTTAGCACTTCCTCATTATAGACATTCTGAATACTGAGCCATCTCTTGTAGGGTAATAGCCAGGCATCCAAGTCGAAACCATTCTGCTTGAAATACTCCGAATCCACCCAGACTGCATCTCTATCTAGGGTTTTTCGTTTTGCGAAGAGGGCGCTTGGAGCTTCAAGGGGTTCTTTTGAGTAGGGTAAATCAGAGGTAGTTAGCTTTTATCGTTTGGAACCTGATTCAACCACTTCTTTGGAGAATGATACAGCTTTCTGGGTTCTGGACCTCTTGCTAGCGGATTGAGACGAGGGTTTAGCGCTAGAGGTTGCCTCAACATCACTCACATTTGGAACTTTGGTTCTGGCCTTTTTTAGGGTTTAGGGTGATGAGAGAGAGAGAGTAGGTTTGAATGCACAGAGAGGTTTGGAGTAGAAGAGAAAATGCAGATGAATAATGAATGCAGAATGCAAATGACCTAATTTTATAAATTTCAGAGATTACCATCAATGACGAATACTCGCTAATCGTTTCGCATTCTGAGCTTTTTAAGTGACTTGCTATCGCTAGTAAGAGCTGCTATCGCCAGCAGGCATGATCCGACACTGAGCAAGTGACTTAGACTTCAGTTCAGTTACTCGTTCCATCTATCGATAGCTGACTTTTCTATCAATAACGCTTTTGGCTAGCGATGACAATCTTTGTTCAAATAGCTTTTGTCTTGCATACAGCTCGCGATAGTGAAACTTACTATCGATGGGTCAGTGCTGCAAAACTTAAGATTTGACATTTCGAACAACTTCTATTGAGTAAGTTTGATATTAATCATGCAAAGTGGTGACAACAATATATTTTGACATCAACATCTATTCAGCAAGAAATCAAAATTTTGATGCATATGAGATTAGTTCATAGATTCTGAAGGCAAATCAATTTCAGAAAGCAGAATAGAATTAGAATAGCATAAAAGCTCAGAGATCACAATGGATAAATCAAACCAAAAATTCATAGGATAGTAAGCTTGATTGCTTTGGCTTGATGACCCTGGTTCTCTTCTTCTTCAGGCATTGAAGCTGGATCTTTTGGACTATCGATAGAATGATTGCAATCTATAGCTGCTTCTCATTTGATTGATGGACCATGAAGCTATCGATGGCTGAGTACCATGAAGACAACTTGCTATTGCTTGCTAATAAGAGCTGCAACATGTGACAGGCAATTTGGTACCCATCCTTGGGTCCTCATAATATTAGTCGCAATATCTCCTATTCTTTTTCTTGATCAATGACATTTTAACAGAAAATAACCTTATTTAAAAAGATGTCATTGACCTGAATCTTATGCAAATAAATCCAATTCATTGCAAGTGGCAATTCTTCCCAAAATGATATTTATCAACTATAAAGGATGAGGGATAGAAATGCTCAATCAATGATAGCCTTTAATCCTTTTTCATAACCTGTAGAATCATACTCAAAATACAAGCTTGTTTTGAAATCATTAGTATGATTCATTTTTAGTAAAAGTATAGGAAATCTAAGATAAGGTTCGAAATAATTTGCTTATGCTTTTATGTGAAAATTCAAATAGAAATATATTTCATAAAGCATAAGAGGCATTTGATAAATAACTTTCTCAGCATAGGTTTAAGAGATCATGAAGCATAAATGAGATGCAGATTTAAAAACTTTAAAATCATGTTTCAAATGCTTTAATAATCAATGCTTATGATAAAAATGATGGAAATCAATAATAAGGGAAATATGTCAGAATGCTGCATTTTTAAAGATCATGAGATATCCAAAATCATACAGATAATAGCATGAGAGTGAATGCTTTGTGCTTCAGATATTGAGTCTACTAGAGCATAGCAATTTTTCTTGACTATTAAGAGTTGTGTTCAAGATGATAGGAATTTTCAGGATCAGATTATAAACACAAGACTCTAGTTACTCTAATCATATAAATGATAGTGAGCATTGAAGTATTTGAGTAACAGAATGAGAGCAAGAATTTTTGAATAATAAGGCTCATACTCATTAGTTCAAATTACTAGTCAAGTTGTTGTCTGAGAGACTTGCTATCGCTAATGATAATGATTATCGCTAGCACGCAAGATTCCACGCTGAGTCAGTTGCTCAGACTCCACTTACTCCTTCTAGCTATCGATAGTTCCATTTGCTATCGATAATGCTTTAGGCCATCGATGGAAATCTTTGCTCAAACATAACTCTGATCAGCATAGGCTAGCGATAGTGAATCTCACTATCGATTGGTGTGTCCTGCATAATTTTGAGATTTGGCACAACAAGCACAAACATAACAGATCCAATTGATTGCATAGATATGTGATACTGATAAGCACAATTTGACAAGATCTGACATTTGATAACTCATGCATTTTGAAAAACATCTTATGAGGATGAATTGAAACAGTTTCAACTTTATCTTTCAGTTTTCAAAATCTATTTAAATCCAACTGGAGTGAACATATTTTTCAAAATATATGAATGCAATTTTATAAACATGCTGAGTTGAAATCTAAACAAATTTGAATTGTGCATTTCATAGATTCCATAACTGATAAACTATGCACAATTACAACTTTTCAGTCATATAGCAATCTGACAGATATTTCATGACAGTAAAAGATTGATTGCTAATGAAAGGAAACAATCATTCATTATCCAAACAAAATTATATTCATTCAAGTATAAGATAGGATAAGAATGATATCACCATAACTGCATTTGTCCAGGCAGTAGCTTGATTTTGGCAGAATAATGTCAGTTTTCGTTTGCAGATTTAGCACCAAAATCCAAGCACGAAGTTCAGCTCATCAAGACTTGAGTAAATTTCCATGTAGATCGTAGTCTTGAAGCTTTCTCTCCTTGTAACCTACAGAACTATAATTCTTTTCTTTTCTTGAGTATCCAAATTCATATGGATCTGCTCATGGTTAGTTCGTAGGTATTAACAACATAATTCACATGCTTCAAAAAATGTAATTAATTCAGGATAGTTGAGCATAGTGAATTATTCAGGGCTACATGCACAAAGATATATAAATATATTCTTTTTCAAATCAATATGCATGTATATAAGTCTATCTTATGAACATTGTAAGTATTTTGGCAATTTTCTTTCAACATACAATTCAATGTTCATTCCTAAGGTTTCAGAGTGTAAAATCTCAATAAATGTTACTAATAATAGTGTAGGAGATTTTACCCTTGATATACCTCTACCTTAGGTACTTGGAGAGTTGCTTCTGCTAACCCAAACAGTTCTGATATACTTAGCACCTGGTTGCAGAGATCTTTCTCGTGAAATAGAATTCAAGAATCTTCTTCTTGATGTATGAGGAATCCTATTTCTCTTGTTCTTCTCAAGGTAATTGAATGGTACTTTGTGGTAGCTCATTCTTGAGGTAGAACAAACTCCTCTTGTTACCGTCCACTGCTTCTTATGATTTGAACCAGATGTTGCAGCAGTGGCTTTTCCATGAGTTCTCCTTCTGTATTTAGGTTCTATGACTCTTTTTCTTGAAGCATGAGAAACTCTTGGATTCTTCTTTCTGGCTTCTACACCATAATGTCCATTTCTCCTTGAATCAGCAATATGTACACATAAAGAACTAGATGGACATTTTGGTACCCATTTGAACTTGGGTCCTTCATTGTTAGCCTTGGACCTTACATGTCCTTTTGGAACCCAAACAAATTTAGTTCTCACATTTGAATTTCTTCTAATGCTACATGTGTGAGAAATATGACCAGATTTTCCACAATAATGGCAAATAATAGAATGATGTACATCATGAGATTTTATGCCACTACAGTGGTGGTTAGGGAAGTACAATCTCTGGTTGTTTGTTTTCGAAAAATCTTTCTTCCCAAAACATTTTTCAGCATGTTTTGAAATATCTTTACTCTTTGAAATATGATCAGTGATAGTCAGTAAATTAGCTTTGTGCAAATTAAAATTGTTTTTCTCAAAAACATAGGAATTGGAACTGTATACCATAGCTGCATCATGAGCTGAAGAGAATGATTTATCAGACTCGTTCAGGTAGAGCTCTTGGCAGTCATCTTTCTCTTGTCCCTCTGTGTTGACTGAATCTTGGAATGGTTCTATGATCTCTCCTTCTTCAATTTCAGCTTCCAATTGCTCATCAACCATAGATATGCAACTTTGAAATTCAGATGAGCTGTCAACACTTCCAGTTTCAACAAGATGATTAGTGATATACATAGATTCAAGTGTATTCCAAATATCTTTAGCACTAGAGCAAAATCTGATTTTCTGAAAATCATTTTCAGTTAAGCCTTTATGCAGAATTTGCATTGCTCTAATGTTCAAGGAAAACATTCTCTTGTCTTTTTCAGTCCAATCTTTTCTTGGTTTGAAATCAAAATCATTTGTAAAAACATTCCACATATGATAATCAAATGATTTTATAAAACTCTTCATCCTAGCTTTCCAAAATCCGAAATCAATATCTTTAAGAAGAGGTGGAATGGTAAAGTCAAAACCTTCAGAAAACATATTACACCCAAAATCAGCTATAAAACACTTGAGATCATTGGATCCTTTAAAACAAGTGACAGGCTCTGATACCAAATGTTAGTGCTGGCTATCACCCAAGAGGGGGGTGAATTAGGTGATGGGATAATCTTTAAACTCTTTTCTCAGATCTTCTCTTTTCTAGAAACACAATAAAGGCAATCTTTAAAATCCTTTTCGGTTTATCACTGAGAATATTTCAAAACATGAAATGCACTAAAGAGTGTACAAATTTGATATGCTGAAACTAAGAGAGTTAAGGGAAGAGATAATGCAAACAGAGTTTATCCTGGTTCGGTCAGTCCTCGTCAAAACTTAAGATTCTAACAAACAATTCATGTTCATTTAAAGAGAATTGAAAAATGGTAAATCCCAATGAGTTGTAAAACTGTATCTAATCCTTAACTCCACTAATTTCATTTAAATTATGCTGTGTTTTAATGAAAAAATACTAACTTAGGCATCGGAGTGTCAAATAAAAATTTTGCAGGTCTTTGTGTTAAGAGTGAAAAATCCATGTCTAATCGATCAGGTAAGTCTAATCGATCACAGGACATGTTCTGTGATCGATTATGCTTCGATTAGAGAAGAATGGAGCATCGATTAGGGAGAAGGCTACAATCAATCAGGCCTGTCTGATCGATCACAAGGAAGGAGTAATAGATTGGGCGTCGATTACACAGCATGGACCTATCGATCACAACAATTCCTAATCGATCAAATGCATCCAATCTATCATAGACTACACCCTGTGATCGATTATAGGGCACGTGTAATCGATCAGGCACCAACGGTAACATTGTAATGTACACTTTTCTATCAGTTGCATGCCGTCTTGCACATACTCTCTAACATATATATTTGACACATGTAGCTGTAGCATCATTTCGCACCATTTGCATTCATTCTTGACTTCATCTCTCATTCTCTCATCAAACCCTAACTGTTCGAATCATCAAACTCTTTCGTAACAGTCGTAACTAAAGCCTTTACTCGAATAATCATTCGACATAACTCCCTAGACCCAGTTACATCCTTTCGAATCACCAGACAAACCCTTAGTCCTCTATATAAACCTCACAGAGCACAGGTTGTTCCCCATATAGTTCTCTTACCACCAGGAGATCCTTCACTCACCTATAGACACCCCTCACCACCTTCAAACCCTACACCCTCTAGGTGGTGCGAACCCACTAGGGTTAGACCCCAAGAACCCACAACCAATCTGAGATACACTCACCCCAAGAAAGCTAAACAAAGGATTGGAACGATCCACTTGAACCCTTGAACATGGAAGAACAAAGACCCGAAGAGTTGGAAGACGCCACAAGGTTGATCAAGCCTTGATAAGTCTGTTAGTTTTAAGAAGAACCCTAGAGAGAATTCTCTCTCAAATCACAAAGTGCAGAAAGCAACTTTTCATTCAAAAAATCAAGTCTGCCTTCAAAGTGAGGCTTACAAAGTATTTAAAGGATACAATTCGAAACTTAACCTAATTTGCCAACTAATTGATAATTTTCGTACAAATAAAACCATAAAAATGAAATCAATATATTAAGCCCAAAATGTGACTAATTAGGCCCAAATGACCCTCTAATGTGTAGCACTAGGTCCAAGCTCTTTCATTTGTTCTTTCCAAGCCCAAAACATGATCAGAATCTCCCTTTTCAGCACAAATGATATTTGCTGCGTTTTCAGCTCTTTTGTTCACATTTGTTGACCCAATTGCCATTTGCTTTGTCCATGTCTCTTGCACTAGCTCATTCAATGCCTCCTTAATTCTCTTGGCTCTTGCTCTTGTGATTGGTCCACTTGGAATTTGCAAAGGATCATGTGAAGTTGAAGAGTCCTCTTGCTTGATCGCATCATTCCCTCTCTCCTCAAAAGGATTCGTCCTCGAATCTTCACCTACATCAAAAGGAGATAATCAGCCACATTAAAAGTAGCACTTACATTATACTCACCAGGCAAGTCAATCTTGTATGCATTATCATTGATTCTTTCAAGCACTTGAAATGGGCCATCTCCTCTTGGAGCTAACTTAGACTTTCTTTGAGCGGGAAATCTTTCTTTCCTCATATGCACCCACACCCAGTCTCCAGGTTCAAAAAGAACATGCCTTCTTCCTTTGTTGGCCTTAAATGCATATTGCTCATTTTTCTTTTCAATTTGCTGTTTAACACGCTCATGCAGTTGTCTCACCATTTCAGCTTTCTTTTTCCCATCAAGACTTGCTCTCTCATCAATAGGTAATGGTAATAAATCCAAAGGAGTAAGTGGATTAAAACCATAAACTATTTTAAAAGGAGAATAATCAGTAGATGAATGCACAGTCCTATTATATGCAAATTCAATGAATGGCAAACAATCTTCCCAATTTTTCAAGTTCTTTTGAATCACAATTCTAAGCAATTGAGACAATGTTCTATTAACAACTTCAGTTTGACCATCAGTTTGTGGATGACAAGCAGTAGAGAACAACAATTTAGTACCAAGCTTGCCCCACAAAACTCTCCAAAAATGAGTCAAGAATTTTGCATCCCTATCAGACACAATGGTTTTAGGAACACCATGCAATCTAACGATTTCTTTGAAAAACAAGTCAACAACATATGAGGCATCATCAGTTTTATGACAAGCAATGAAATGTGCCATTTTAGAAAATCTATCAACAACAACAAAGATGGAATCCAACCCTCTTTTAGACCTAGGCAAACCCAAAACAAAATCCATTGATATATCAACCCAAGGTTCACTAGGCACAGGTAATGGTGTATACAAACCATGTGGCAAGACTCTAGATTTAGCCCTTCTACATGTTATGCATTTAGCACAGATTCTTTGCACATCACGTTTCATTTTAGGCCAAAAGAAATGCTCATGCAAAACATCCAAAGTCTTTTTTACACCAAAATGTCCCATTAATCCTCCCCCATGTGCTTCTCTTACAAGCAATTCACGCAAAGAACATTGAGGCACACACAATCTGTTTTCTCTAAATAAGTACCCATCGACTCTATAAAACTTATCACATGCTTTCTTTTCACAAGCAAGAAACAATTCAGCAAAATCAGCATCACTTGCATACAAATCCTTGATATGTTCAAAACCAAGCAATCTAGTACTAAGAGAAGAAAGAAGAGTATACCTTCTGGACAATGCATCAGCCACAACATTTTCCTTACCTTTCTTGTATTTATTGACATATGGAAACGTCTCAATAAATTCCAACCACCTTGCATGCCTTTTGTTCAGCTTACCTTGACCCTTAATGTGCTTCAAGGATTGATGATCAGTGTGAATGACAAATTGTTTAGGCCAAAGATAGTGTTGCCAATTCTCCAATGCTCTCATACGTGCATAGAGCTCCTTATCATAATTTGGATACTTCAAGGCTGCTCCATTTAGCTTTTCACTAAAATAAGCAATTGGCTTTCCTTCCTGCATCAAAACAGCTCCTATCCCAACCCCAGATACATCACATTCAATCTCAAATGGTTTGCTAAAGTCAGGCAATACTAACACAGGTGCAGAACATAAGTCATCTTTAAGTTTAGCAAATGCATCATCTTGTGCCTTATTCCATTTAAAACCAACAGATTTTTTAATGACCTCAGTGAGTGGTGCAGCAAGTGTACTAAAATCTTACACAAAGCGCCTATAAAAGCTAGCCAAACCATGAAAACTTCTCACCTCAGTTATGCTTTTAGGTGTTGGCCATTCTCTTATAGCCCTTATCTTTTCCTCATCACAAAACCAAGGAAAGCAATTTTATCCATGCAGAAATCACACTTTTTCAGATTTGCAATCAATTTTTCCTTCCTCAAAACTTCAAGCACACAATGCAAATGATTCAAATGTTCATCCAGATTTTTACTATAAATCAGAATATCATCAAAATAAACCACAACAAATTTTCCAATGAATGCACGCAAAATATGGTTCATTAATCTCATGAAAGTGTTAGGTGCATTAGTTAAACCCCATTCATACAATCTATGCTTTGTCTTGAAAGCAGTTTTCCACTCATCCCCTTCCCTCATTCGAATTTGATGGTATCCAGATTTCAAATCAATTTTAGAAAACACAATAGAACCATGCAATTCATCAAGCATATCATCTAGCCTAGGAATGGGATGACGATACTTTACAGTGATATTGTTGACAGCTCTACAATCAATGCACATCCTCCAAGTTCCATCTTTCTTTGGCACTAAAAGTACTGGAACTGCACAAGGACTCAAGCTTTCTCTCACATATCCTTTTGCCATGAGTTCTTCCACTTGCTTTTGAAGCTCCTTTGCTTCTTCTGGATTGCTTCTATATGCTGGCCTATTAGGAATTGTTGCTCTAGGAATGAAATCAATTTGATGCTCAATTCCTCTAATGGGTGGCAAGCCTGGGGGAATTTCTTCAGGGAAGACATCATCATATTTCTGCAACAAAGAACTAACAACACTAGGAAAAGAAGAGTTAATTTCATTAGTATTAAAAAATGATTCCTTGTAAACAAGGAGAACAAAATGTGTTTCAGCAAGAAAAGCACTCCTCACATCACTTTCTTTTGCATAAAAACTCATTTTCTTCACTTCCTTTTTTCTCTCTTCATTCTTTTCCTTTCTCTGAATTTCTCTTTTTGAACTCTCGGATTTCCTCTCCTTTTCACTTTCTTTTCTTTTTGATGTATCTCACTCATTTTTCTCATTTTCCAGATCACTCATTTTCTTATCTCTCTCTCTTTTCATCTTGAGCTGATCCTCATAAACTTGCTTTGGAGTCAAAGGTACAAGAGTAATGGGTCTATTGTTCATTACAAAAGAATATCGATTTGTTAGCCCATCCTCCTTTACTTTTCTGTCAAACTCCCAGGGCCTTCCTAAAACTAGATGTCCAGCATGCATAGGAACAACATCACACAATATCTCATCACAATATTTTCCAATTGAGAAAGAAACCAAAACCTGCTTATCAACTTTAATTTCCCCACATTCATTCAACCATTGCAGCTTGTATGGTTTAGGGTGTCTAATGGTTGGCAAATTCAATTTCTCAACCAAGGTAGTGCTTGCAACATTAGTGACACTCCCACCATCAATGATCAAACTACATACCTTGTTATCAAGGAGGCAGTGAGTATGGAAAATGTTTTCCCTTTGCTCATTCATCTCATCTTCCTTCACTTGACAATTCAAAGCTCTTCTAACAACAAGGCATTCTCCTTCCACAACATACTCAACTCCATCATCACTTTCATCTTCAAGCAGTGGTTGGGAAACATCATCACTCTCACTTTCACTTTCAGTCACAACTTCATTATTTTTCGGCATCATAACCCTCTTGTTGGGACATTGAAAAGCTATGTGACCTGTGCCCAAACACTTGAAACATTTTATATCTCTATTTCTAGAGGTTTGGGAATCAGATTTACCTTGGCTCTTTGATGAAGCTTCTTCCTTGCCTTTAGTGGTCTCCTTTTGGCTACTTCTTTCTCCTTTCTTCCAATTCTGTTTCAGAAAAGAATTTGACCCAGAATTGAACTTTGAAACACCCTTACGCTTGATTTGTTTTTCCACCTTAATTGCCATATGCACCATATCTTCTAACTCCACATAATGATGCAATTCCACTGTGTCAGCGATATCTTTATCGTAGCCCATTCAAAAATCGAGCCATTGTAGCCTCTCTAACTTCTTGCACATTAGCTCTTATCAAAGCTAATTCCATCTCCTTAAAATATTCATCCACACTTTTGGAACCTTGTTGAAGGGTCTGCAACTTTTGATAAAGCTCTCTATAGTAATGGTTAGGAATAAATCTCCTCCTCATTAGAACCTTCATTTCTCTCCATGTTGCTACAGGTCTCTAACCATTATTCCTCCTATCAATCCCCAATTTATCCCACCAAGCCATGGCATAATCAGTGAATTCAATTACTGCCAACTTTACCTTTTTAGCTTCAGAATAATTATGGCACTCAAAAATCATCTCCATCTTCTTTTCCCACTCTAAATATGCTTCAGGATCACCCCTACCTTGGAAAGCTGGAATTTTCATTTTAATGTTTCCAAGGTTCCCATCCAACCTATTTCTCTCCCTTCCATGTCTTCTTCCATTCCTATCTCCTCTACGCCTATTTCTTTCCCCCTCATATTCAGATTCAAAATTTCCCTCACTATCATTTTCAGATTCAAACCCATCCTCAAAAACCTGCCTTCGCCTATCATGCCTTCTAAATGGTTGCTCTCTTTGCAGATTTGCAATCCTCTCATCTTGCCTATCCATCCTATCCCTTATTTCTCCAAAAACCACTTCCATTCGTGCAAAGTGTTGCTGCATTGCTCTGAAGTTGTCATCTAAATTTCTTGGACCTCCACCACCTTTGGATGATTCACCTGCACTAGACATGGTTGCTACAAGAAAAGATGTTAGTGAAGTTGAGTTCCTCACAAGTTTCCTCACGTATTTCCCTCAAGAATGTCACTCTTCACTCGTGTTTCACTCAATCTGGCTTTTAAAATTGATATATGTCACTCTTGCCTTTTTCCACTCTTAAATCCCTCTTGAGGCTCTTAAAAGAACTAAGCAATCGAATCAAAGCTTTCACAACTTGCAGGATCAACACAACACTTAGAAACTTCAGATATGAGAATTGAACATGAAGTATCAAAGAAAATCAAGATTTCAACAAACACAGATTGCAAATATTGAAGAAAAATTTCTGGGTATGAAGATGAACACTTTTGCAAGAAACCTGAAACTCAACAATTGCAACTTCTTTTTTTCAATTAGTTTTTTTTACTCTCTTTTTTTTTCTTTTCTGATTTTTTTCCTTTTCTTTTCCTTTTTCTTTTACTACAAGTTAAGCAAAATATGAAATCTACCACAAACAGAACAAAATAAGCAAACTGAACCCAGAAACTCCAGAAAAACGCTCTTTTTGAAACGCGTATATCTCACAATGGAAAACTCGGATTTGAACGATTTCAAAACGAGAAGAAAGAACAGACTCTGAACTATAAGATTGACATACTACACGTCTAAATACTCAAATCGAAACTAGTCGAACAAGGACAGAGATTTTGGACTGGAACAGAAACAAAGAAGATGAACAGAAACAAAGAAAAACACACAAAATGATGAACGAAAACGAAAAACAAAGAACAGCAAGATATGACCTGAGTTTAGATCCGAAGCTCTGATACCAAGATGGTGCGAACCCACTAGGGTTAGACCCCAAGAACTTACAACCAATCTGAGATACATCACCCCAAGAAAGCTAAACAAAGGACTGGAACGATCCACTTGGACCCTTGAACATAGAAGAACAAAGACCCGAAGTGTTGGAAGACGCCACAAGGTTGATCAAGCCTTGATAAGTCTGTTAGTTCTAAGAAGAACCCTAGAGAGAATTCTCTCTCAAATCAGGGGATACTGAAGTCCCCATTGATTCATCGTTTGCCCAAGGTCCTATTGAAGATGCATCAGAAGATATCCAAAGGAGGTCTCTACAACAAAGATGTGGGTTCATGGATATTAACTATTTGGAGAAGAATGGCTATCCTGTTCAGGAATGGTTGGGACCTTATAGAGAATGGATAGGGATCAAGAATCACTATCATGAGAGAGTCATCAAGGCCTTCTACTCCAACCTTAAAATCCATGTTATTGAATATGAGGGAAAGGTCATAGGGATCTCTGTATCATCAAAGGTTAGAGGGAAGAATTTTTCTTTTGACTGGAAAAATCTGAACAAATGGCTTCATATGGATGGACCTGGGATGGAAGACTACAATACCTGGCAAGTAAGGGAGAAATATACTGATGATGAACTCAAAAAGATTTACCAGCTAGACAGTTTAATTGAGGGACATCTCAAGCCTGCTCAACTACCCCCGGCCTTCAGAGTCATCCACTATGCTTACTCCAGATGCATGGTTAACAAGGCAGGGAATTTCTCTCTAATCCTTGATATTGACAATCCCATCTTGCCCATGCTGATCAACAAGACTCCAGTCAATCACGGACAGTTAATCTGTGAAGAATTCCTGAGGTTTTAAAAGACTAAGACTGTCAAGACTCCTCTTCCTTGTGCTCAACTGATCTCCTTCATCTTATGCAACAACAAGATCTTCTGGCTTGAGAGTGATCAGAATAAGGAGCCCCCACGATGTGATCTGACCACCCTGAAGAAGATGGGTCTGAATCCCTTTGGCCAGCTTCCAAAAAGTCACCCTCAACCAAATGTTCAGACTCCTACAAGCTATCCTCAAGAGGCACATGCACCAGAAGTTCATTCCACTGCCTCACACTCATCTGAGCATGCTGCACCAAACCCTATGGAACAGGAACAAGTAGAGCATGTTCCTCCAGTTTCTCCTGCACCAGCAGCACCTGTGCCAGAAGGAGGAGCCCCACTCCCTACCAATATCCTTGATCAACTTGTTGAGAGAGTATCACCTAGGGTAGTGGAAGAAATGTCTCTAGAGCACCAAGCAATGGAAGATCGATTATTGAAGAGATTGGTGGCTGCCCTGAATGATTCTTTAGTCAAGTCAGTCAAGGAGAGCACTGTGACCATCTTCAAGGGCTATGATGCAGTGGTAGTGATTTAACCTTTTCCTTATGCCTTGGGGTTAAAATCACAATAATTACCAAGGATTGTGTAAAGTGGCACAATCCCGGATCGTTTCACTTGAGGAGTCCTTCTAAACTACCTGATTTGAAAATTCATTTACTAAAGCTATTGACAAATGCAATTACTTGTTTTTGGTATTTTAGATTAATGAGTGCAAAGAGTTTGGATTAAGGGTGATTTTATAAAATGGGCTTTGGTAGTGTTTCGGTGACTCAAATGCTTCTTTCAAAATGATAAGTGGGAGTTTAATTTACCAAGTCTAATTGAAAAAATCCCCAAGCAACCACTAGGGGTCCACTAGCCCTAATTAATGACTAATCTAGCAATCACTTTCATAGCCATTACTTAGGGTTAGTGTGAAGATCCACTTGGTTTGTGAAATGCCTTGAAACAAATGCAATTTAACTCTCATGAAGTGCAACCACATCATCATGCATGGAAGAAATTGACTATAACCACTAGCAATCACTAAAATGGCTACAACCAAGAATACAACCACAAGTAGATAGGAAATTGTATCTCAATCACATTCAATTCAAAGCATACACAATATAGTTCACAAACATAGATAGCAACCACATATCCCAAGTCTTAAATCCAAATACAAGACCAATACAAAAGAGTAAAAGCCAAATATAAAGGAAATAAGAAATTGTAAACTAGAAACTCCCCTATGTTGGTCCGTGAAGCTAGAGCCACCTTCACACCACCAAAGCACCAAGAACTTAGCCTCTCATATCTTCAAATTTGAGCCAAGGATGACCCATGACCACAGCCTCCATGGATGAGGAAGGTAGAAGAAGAAAAATGGTGGAAATGGAAGGTGAAGCAAGGAAGAACAAGAAAACCAGCAAGAATGGAGGTGAGTTTGAGTGGGAAGATGAGGATTTGGAGTGAAGAATGGAGGAGATGAGAGAAACCCTAGGAGAGGAGCTGTATTTCGTGCATGAGGGGCTTGGACACTGAAGGTGGGGGTGTTTTGATCTATTTATATTGCCCTAGAAACATTGAAAACGCGTCAGATTTTTGCAGATTCTCGAGACTTCGCCGTGGGCTCGCCGCGGCAAGCTACCATCCATTCTGGAACTTGCTGGGAATTCGCCGTGAGTTCTCCGTCCAAAATTCTTTCGCTGCAACTTGGCTTCTTAGTTTGGGCATGTTTCTTCTAGGACCTACAAGCCAGAGGTAGCATCAAATATTCTTGAAAATAGGTTAACAATATAAATTATCCTAATTATGCCCAAATTGCCCTTGACTAGAATAAATTCCAACAAAGTGTGCAAAAGTCAGAAATTACCCTAATTAGGTGCAACTACCCCAAGAACATTCAATAATCTAATGATTTTATCAGTGAAAAGTGTATAAAAATATGGTGCAATCAGGTAGGCATGTACAAGTTCCTCCATAATCGGATGGCTGGACTTGAAGATATTCTGAGGTAGCAATATCAAGTTAATTTACCTAGTCCTCCTCTGTCACCATTTGCTGGGTATGAGCTGTTAGAAATCTTAAGTTTTGATGAAGACTGACCCTTAGAAAACATAAGTGAAAGTTACCTCTGAATTAAATGAATGAAATCTAATAGGTAACAGAACCATATCACTAACATTAAAGCCTATCGCAAATAGACAGAGCCATAGCGAATGAAGACTTAGAAATAACAAAGTCATTATCTATCGCTAAGTCATTCACTATCGCTAAAGAAGAATCCATCGCTAGAAGCTCATTGATAACTCAGCTAGCAGAAAAATAAACTTAGTTCTTGATCTAATGAAATCAGCTAGCGATAACATGCCAGACTATCGATAATAGGATACCTGGAAATATCTCTGAATGCTTAGATAATAGTATCCTGAATGATAATAGCGATAATGAATTTGCAATCGATAGAAATAATCTATGCTGATGTAATGCTTTCTAATCCAAGAGAATATGCTATCGATAATATGAAAAGCTCTGAAATTCCTTATATCGTCTTGATCTCATTGAGCTAATGGATTAAGCTTGCGATAGTAACCTCTGTGCAATATATGACTATTTGGTTAGCTAACAGCTTAAGTGCAGAACACACTTCATGAGATTAGCGATAGCAGTTCACGCTAGCGCTAATAGAAAGCTGCCAGAAAGTACTACTTGTACGGATGCTCAGAGCGCTGAGTCTGTCTCTCTCTTAGCTCACCTTATGCAAGAAGTAGTTGAAGCTAGAGCAGAGAGTTAAGCCGGATAAAGAAGCTGCATTAAATGCCAACGGCTATGAGCTCCCAACGACTAAATTCAAACGGCTTCTTGAATATTAAATCTTAGGGCAAAATCTGAAGAAGAAGATATAAATACAGAATTCAAGCATTTATTTAGTAGAGACGAAAAAAACGAGAATATCTGAGAAACTCATTCATTGCTCTGTATTTATTATTTTAAAGATTTCATCTGTACTTAAGTGTTTATCAAAATCAGTTCATTAAGTGAACGTATTTATTGAAATCCTCTACTGTTTGAGGTTGTTCTGAAAGCTTGGTGCTTTAGAACAGGGATATTGTCTTACAGGTAGTAAGGGGGAGTGTTTAGAGATTCTAAAACTCTGTAAAGGTTGACAGGTGAACCTGTGCTCGTAAAACCTGTGGTTAGTGGAACCCAACAGAGTGTTGGAGAACTGGACGTAGGCAGTGTTGGCCGAACCAGTATAAATGTTGTGGTTTATTAATTCCTTTGTAAATTTTTTTAATAGCACAATTCACCCCCCCCTCTTGTGCGATTGCCACTTTCACTTGGTATCAGAGCAGGTCTTCTCTGTTATTAAGATTCCAACGAATCTGAGAAGCAAAGATCTAAATGGCATCGCTTGAAAACATCCTCCCTGAAGGAAGCTCCATTAATAAGCCTCCTGGCTTTGATGGGAAACATTATACGTTCTGGAAGTTAAAGATGAAAATCTATATCAAAGCCAACGGATACAAGCTCTGGAAAATCATTGAAGAGGGAGACATTGTTCCTAAAGATCCCATGGGCATCCCAAAGACTGAGGATGAATACACAGAAGAGGACATTGCCAATCTGGAGTTAAATAGCAAAGCAGTTATCATGATTCAGAGTGCTCTTAGTCAAACAGAGTTCTTTAGAGTGAGTCACCTTAACTCTGCTAAAGAAATGTGGGAAACACTGCAAATTGCCCATGAAGGGACATCCGGAGTAAAGGATAGGCGAGTAGAAATGCTAGTGGAAGAGTTCCACAAATTTGAAATGATTGAGGATGAAAAGATAAGGGATCTAGAGATTAGATTTACTCACCTCATCAATAATCTCGCTGCTCTAGGGAGAAAGATTACAGAGAAAGAGCAGGTTAAAAAAATTCTGAAATTCCTAAAGGGAGATTGGCTCATGAAAGTCACAGCCATTCAAGAAATGCAAGGAGAATCAACAAAATCCATCACTGCCCTGTTTGGATGCCTTGCTGAGTATGAGCCTACCCTGATAGCTCAAAGAGAAGCACAAGGAAATTCCAAGAAAAAGTCACTTGCTCTTGTTGCTTCAGAAAGAAATGAAATCAATGGTGACGAGGAAGACCTTGATGAGGAGGATATTGCTCTTATGGCCAGAAAATTTAAAAAGTTCTTCAGAAGAAGAGAAAGATTTCAGAGGAGTGGCCCCAACTTCAAAGACTCCCAGAAAGACAAATCTCCTGTATGCTTTGAATGCAAGAAGCCTGGTCACTTCAGAGCTGAGTGTCCCAGTCTTCAAAGATTAAAGGAGAAGGAGAAAAAGAAGACTTATGGGAAGAAAAAGGCCTATGTGTCATCTATCTGGGGTGATAGCTCTGATGAGGAAGCTAGCGATAGCGAGGAATGTGCCAACCTCTGCCTAGTTGCTCGAGAAGAGCAAAGCGATTCTAAGGTATCTTATTCTGAACCTTCTTATTCTGATCTTCAAAATTCATATGATGAAATGTGCATAGAATTCTTAAAACTTTCTAAAGAAGTAGTCAGACTAAGAAGAGAAAACAAAGAATTTCAAAAAAATTCCTCACAAAAGACTTCTTCTTCCTTTCTATCGATAGAAGAGGAGCTATCGCAAGCTCCCAGAGATGCACCTTCTATAACTAAGCCTCTATCGATAGCAGTTCCTTCAATCTCTGAAAATTGCTTAAACTGTGAAAAATTATTGAAGGAAAAGGAAAAGCTTTCACATGTTTTAGAAAAATTTACAAAAGGCTCTGAGACCTTAAATGTGATTTTAAGCAATCAAAAAGTTTTCAGAGATAGAACAGGAATTGGCTATGAGCCTAAACAAAAGTTTTCAAAAAGATGGATTGAACCAAAGGTGAGTCATACCTGAAATACTTTAGAAAATCTTCTGAAAATTCTTCACCATCTAGTTTTTGCAATTATTACAATAAGAAAGGCCATACTCAGTCAACTTGTATTCACAGAAAGAATGGTGTTAGTAGCTCTTATAAATGGGTTCCTAAAGGAACTCATGTGCCAAAGGTCCCTACACACCTAAAGGATAAGTCTGACCTTAAAGGACCCAAGAAAGTTTGGGTACCTAAATCTGTATAGTATGTGCAGGTGTGTCTGAAAGCATCCAGCAAAGGAAAATGGTATATTGACAGTGGATGCTCAAGACATATGACTGGAGACAAAGACAAAATCAACAATCTGGTGATGAAAGATGGAGCCAAAGTTAGCTTTGGTGGAAAACAAAGTGGAAAAATCACTGGAGTGGGTGAGATAGATCCAGTCAAGGATGTCTACCTAGTCGATGGTCTCTGCCACAATCTTCTAAGTGTTAGCCAAAGTGCAGACCATGGTAACTGGGTAATTTTTGATTCAAATGAATGTCTCATTGTAGATAAAAATGATTTAGATATAAATAAATCCAATCTAAAGTACAAGATAAAAGGGAATAGAAATGGGAATTTATATACTCTAGATTTATGCCAACAGCTTGAAGAAAATTACTTTATTTCAAATGATGAAAACTGTTGGTTATGGCATAAAAGATTAGCTCATGTGAATTTTTCTCAGCTAGATAAATTGGTTAAGAAGGAGCTAGTCATGGGAATTCCCAGTTTTAAATCAAAGCATGATTTAATTTGTGAATCTTGTCAAAGAGGTAAACAAACAAAGTCCTCTTTTAAAATCAAGAAGACAGTCTCCACTAGTAGGCCATTGGAACTAATTCATATGGATCTAGTTGGGCCAGCAAGAGTGAAAAGTCTAGGAGGAAGCCTATACACTCTTGTAGTTGTGGATGACTACTCAAGATTTACTTGGACTATGTTTCTTTCCTCTAAGCATGAAACTTTTGATGCTTTTTGTGTGCTTGCTAAGAAATTGCAGAATGAGAAAAGCTCAAAGATTATAGCCATCAGGACTGATCATGGAGGAGAATTTGAAAATAAAGAGTTCATGGAGCTATGTGATGAAAATGGAATTGACCACAACTTCTCTGCCCCTCGGACTACTCAACAAAATGGTGTTGTAGAAAGAAAGAACAGAGTGCTCACAGAAATGGCTAGAAGCATGCTGAACGAGAAACAAGTGCCTCAAATATTTTGGACAGATGCTATGAGTACAGCTTGCTACATTTCTAACAGAGCCTACATCAGAAAGGGGATGGAAAAGACTCCATATGAGCTCTACAAGGGAAGGAAGCCTAATATCAGTCACTTGAGGATTTTTGGATCAAAATGCTACATCCACAACAATGGAAAGGTAAATTTAGGTAAATTCGATCCTAAATCTGATATTGGCATTTTCATCGGGTATTCAAATAGAAGTAGAGCATATAGAGTTTATAATAAAAGGACTCAAACTGTTGAAGAATCTGTTCATGTAGTATTTGATGAAACCCCTCAGGAAAAACAATCTGTTGATGAGGATGAAGATTTTTCAAAGTTTTTAAAACAGCCTCTATCGATAGCACCTCAGCCATCGATAGCAAATCCTGAAAACAATATTGAAAATAATCAGGATAAAACTGAAGATGATCTAGAGGGAACTGATGAGCCTCAATCTTCTATTAGACATCTTAAAAATCATCATCCTGAACAGATTATTGGAGAAATTTCAAAAGGAGTTAAAACAAGAAGGCAACTGCAAAATGAAGTAGAATTTTCATGCTTTCTTTCTCAAATTGAACCAACTCATATTGATGAAGCTCTTGTTGAATATGACTGGATAATAGCTATGCAGGAAGAACTTAATCAATTCAAAAGAAATCAAGTTTGGGATTTAGTACCAAGGCCCAGAAATCATCCTATTATCGGTACTAAATGGGTTTTCAAAAACAAACTTGATGAAGTTGGTCAAATTGTGAAAAATAAAGCCAGATTAGTTGCAAAAGGATATAACCAAGAAGAAGGCATTGATTATGAGGAAACTTTTGCTCCAGTTGCAAGACTTGAAGCAATAAGGATTCTTCTAGCTTTTGCATCCATAAAAAATTTTAAACTTTATCAAATAGATGTTAAGAGTGCTTTTCTTAATGGCTATATTAAAGAAGAGGTGTATGTAGAACAACCTCCTGGTTTTGAAGAAAAGTCTAAGCCTGACCATGTAAAATCCTTCCTACTAATCGATAATTAAGCTCTAATAAACGATCTCTATCAATCGTAATCATAATTAACAACACTAACTATGATAGGAAAAAGATTTTCGTGCGATTACAACAATAACCCTATCATAGTTAGAAAAAGATTTGCCTAGCAATTCGAATGATCATCCATGATAGAAAAAGCAAGCACATATTCTAACAATTATACTATCATGGATAATTTACCCTAACTATGTTAGAAAAGAAATCTCCTAACATAGTTAGTAAAAATTTATCTAATTAACAGTTAATAAATGGTTTAACCATGTTAGATAAGGAGCCTTCTAACACGGTTATTAGAAATACACCTATAATCCTACTTCGCATAAATCAAGCACTAATACAATTAAAAACTAAATACAGTCATCCAGCGTACACAGGTATTCGGAAAAATAAATGCACGAAAGCGTATGCAAGCCTATAAATATGGTAATATACAGTTCCAAAATAACTTTACCGGCCAACTCACTGGTTCCAAGTGAACCGGTGGGCCCCATTCCCTTTTCCTTCGCCCTGATCTGTACATGATCACCTGCAAAAATGTAAATAACCACGGGGTGAGACAAACATGTCTCAGTAACCACAACTCAACTCAATACAAGAGTGAGTGGGTTAGCAGAGCGCCTAAAGAGTACCACATAAAAATATTTAAACCACAAGTAATATATATACACCACCATATCATCAAAAGTATATCCAGACAATCATGCAGAACTTCGTAACTAAAAATCTTTTACAACCTCACGGTATATCATTTTATAAAAGCAGTTCAAAATATATTTTACACAATCATCCATAAAGTTCGCCCTGCGAAACGTTAGGTTGTCCCCTACAATTAGGTGGACCAGAGTGGAACTCGACGGGGATCTCAACCCGTACCCAGAACCACGGAGAAGTGGAACTCGATGGGGGCTACCCATACCCAGCACCACAACGGGGGTAATGCTCGATGGGGGCTACCCATACCCAGCACACCGAAAGGTAGTACTCGATGGGGGCTACCCATACCCAGTACACCAATAATATAATTAGTCCCTGTGGGCCAACAGGGTACCTCATCACGTGATGGCAATAGAATCCAGTGCATCGATGCTAAACTAACACAACAATACACATATATGCAATACCAACAATCAGGCACTTGGCCTATCCAGTATTTTCACCAATATGCATCATGCTACAGTTTCAAGTCCAATGTATAAAAATATTCCAGTTTCAACTATGTCCCAATCACAAATTTTGCCAGTTTACTAGTAATATTCCACAAGATATTATTTTATTTTTTATATATATATATTTTTTATATGAAAATAAAAGGGATTTCAAAGGTACCCAATAGGCTTTTTAATATAAACATAGCATTTAAAATTTCAACTTGTGTACCAGTGGCATAAACATACGTAAAAAGGGATTTTGAGAAAATCCCAACTAACATCACACGCAATCAGGTAGTGAGATGAGAGTGGTTACTTGAACTGGCCCAAAAACAATAATTATACCGTAACATGCGATCTTCCAGTTCAGTTCAGCCAACCTACGCCCAACGATATGGCAGTTGTGTTCCGCTGATACACGTATGACAGAGAATATATCAATTCATGTAGCTCATCCGCAGAGCAACCAATCTCATCTAATAGAACATGGTAATGTGGAAACCTCGTGGTTCCAATCATTCCAGCATGTGCACACAAGTACAACTCATAATTTCAGGGATAGCAAAGTTTGTTACCATTATCCAATTAATTTATTACAATTCTTTTAAATCCATAGACTCTATTAAACTTCCATCAATTCTTCATTAGACCTATTAGAACCATTATTTTGCCTTTAAGCCCAAAATAGCTCATCATCCAAATTTCACTCAATTTTAACAGTTCACCCATTAATATCAATTCATAACAATAATTAACTACAATTATTTTGAGTCCATAATACTCTATTAAAATTTCCCAACCACCTTTCCTTCATCATTCAATACATACAATTTCCAAAATCACCCCTAAACCAATTTCTCATTGAAATTACCAAATCTATTTCAATTTCATCAATCTATAATCTCTTACTAACAACAATAAACATTTTAGAATATCCAATTCACCCCATACTCCTTATAATCCAAATTCTCTCTAAATAACCTTCAAACATATGCCCACATCCCCACATAATTCCTTTAAATCATCTTCTTTCATAAACAACATAATATATTAAAACAATCTAATCCTCCCTTAAACATCCTATCCTTCTTACCCAACGCTATCTAACCAAATTAAACCAATTACCATCACCATAACTTCAATAAACATATTAGGGCAATCAATTCACTCCAAAACATCATTATTTCCCCAGAAACACTAATCTTTCCTTCTTGCCTCATAACTTCCTACAATTACTTAATTTCTTCCATAATTCTTTCTACAACAAAATTCTTCATTAAATCTACTTCAAACATAGTCAAATATTCACATTTAATTCATCCCACTCATCTTCCATGTTTAATATTCCCAAAAGCAACACTCTACTTCCCCTAAAACACCTAAAAATCCCAATTTTCAACAAAATTCTAAATCAACTCAATAACCCCAACCAACATTATCGTTTAACTCCAATAACCCTCTAGAATCCATAAATCAAGTTCACAAGCCCAAATTCAAAGGATTTCTTGTCGTAAACTTAGCTTAATTCAACTTTAAGCAAGCAAAATCTGACCTAGGGCTAAATTAAACCAAATTAACCACATCACAATAATCAATTAGTCTAAATAAACATGTAGCACAAGGCAATTGCCCCAATCAAGCCAGAAATTCGGAGAATCAAACAAACCCTAAGAGTTTTCAATTGAAAATCAAGAACAAGAGAGGAAGGAATCAAAGGAAAATTACCCAATGTTATCAAGCTTCCTAGGATCGCCAGAATCTCGCCGGAAACGCCATGAACCACCCCTAAGATCGTCGGCCGAAATGACACACCACCATCCTCTCTTTATCTCCCTCATTCGCGGCAGACGAGGATGGAAGGAAATGGGGAAAATGGAGGAAGCCCATAAGCTTCTCGGCCAGCATTGCCGTCGACGGCGACGCACCCCAGCCAGCCGGCCAGGACGAAGAGGGAGGGAGGAGCGACGGAGAGGGAGAAGAGAAGAGGAATGTCGATGGTGGGGGGGGTGTGCACGACGGGAAAAGAAAAAAAAATGAGGAAGGAAAGGAAAAGGAAAGGAATAAGAATAATAAAAGAAAATAAGGGAATGAATTTACTAATAGGCCCTCAAATCATTAAAATAAGATATTTTTCATTATGCTAAACTCTCCATTTCACTTTCTAAAAATTCTCTTTAAATATGCAATACACTTTTCTTCTATTAAGATCTCTTTTGGATATGAAAATAATTTCTCCAACTCTAATTTTCTCAAATTAAGGAAGAAATTATGCCTTTATAAATCCCTAAAATACTTCTATTTTTTTTTTCGAATTCATTTATATAGCTCTTAAAATTCCTTAATTAATCCCAAATTAATTCTTAAATTACCACTAATCCTTAATTAAATTGTTGGGATGTTACAGACCATGTTTTCAAACTCAAAAAGGCTCTTTATGGTCTCAAACAAGCACCTAGAGCTTGGTATGAAAGACTTAGTACTTTTCTGCTTGAAAAAGGATTTTCTAGAGGAAAATCAGATACTACATTGTTCATCATGCACAAAAATAATCATATGCTTATAGTTCAAATTTATGTTGATGACATTATTTTCGGTGCAACTAATGAAACTCTATGTGAGGATTTTGCTAAGACAATGCAGGGAGAATTTGAAATGTCCATGATGGGAGAGTTAACATTGTTCCTGGGACTACAAATAAAGCAAAGGAAGGATGGCATCTGCATATCCCAAACTAAATATTGTAAAGAAATTCTCAACAAATTTGGGATGGATCTATCCAGAGAAGGGGACACTCCCATGAGTACCTCTGCCAAATTAGATGCAGATGTTCCCGGCAAAGAAGTAAATCAGTACATTATAGAGGAATCATTGTCTCTTTACTTTATTTAACTGCTAGTAGACCTGACATTAAATTTAGTGTAGGTGAATGTGCTAGATATCAGGCAAATCCCAAAGAATCTCATTTATCAAATGTAAAAAGGATTTTGCGTTATTTACAAGGGACTCAAGAGCTTGGGCTGTGGTATCCCAAGGGAACTCAAGAGTACCTTCTTGCCTATTCTGACTCTGACCATGCAAGCTATAAATCAGATAGAAAAAGCACAAGTGGTCAATGCCAATTTCTCGGTAACTGTCTAATCACTTGGGCGAGCAAGAAGCAAACTTGTGTTTCTCTTTCATCCACAGAGGCAGAATACATTGCAGCAGGAAGTTGCTGTACTCAAGTCTTATGGCTTAGGCAGCATCTAAGAGATCTGGGTTTGGACTTCTCAGAAGTACCTATTCTCTGTGACAACACCAGCACAATAAGCTTGGCTAAGAATCCAGTTCAACATTCCAGAACCAAGCATATAAATGTGAGACATCACTTCCTGAGAGATCACATTCAGAAGAAGGATGTCAAGATAGAATTTATTTCAACCCATCTGCAACTTGCTGATATATTTACCAAGCCTCTTGAGCCTGATCAATTTCTCTATATTAGAAGAGAGCTAGGAATGGTAAATCCAAATGAATTGTAAATATTATTATTCTTAATTTGTTTTATTGATTAGTCATCTGAATTATTGCTGACTTAGGCATCAGAGTGCCAAATCTTAAGTTTTGCAGGACTGACCAATCGATAGTGAGTTATACTATCGCTATCATATGCAGAACAAAGCTAAGTTTGAGCTGAGATTGCCATCGCTAGCCTACAGAATTATCGATAGCAAAGTCAGTTATCGATAGATAAACCCTAGAAGGAGTAAGTGAAGTCCAAAAGTCACTTACTCAGCGTGGGATCATGCCTGCTAGCGATAGCTGCTCATACTAGCGATAGCAAATCACTAAAGAGTCTCAGAATGCGAAACGTCAGCGAATATTATATCATTTCTGGTAATTTCTAAACTCTATAAAAGCAGGACATGTGTATTGTGCATTCATTATTCACCCGAAGAGTCTCTTCATTTCTTTAAACTTTCTCTGAAATCTCGAGCCTCCCTCCTCTCAAAACCCTAATCCCAGAAATGGGTAGAGTCAAGAATCCAAAAATAGGTGATGATAAGGAAACCTCTAGCGCTAAACCCTCTTCTCAATTCGCTAGCAAGAGTTCCAAAACCCAGAAAGCTGTGTCATTCTCCAAAGAAATCATTAAATCCGGTATCCAATGTCAAAACCTAATCTCCTCTGTTTTAATCCCTTCAGAAAAATCCTTCAAAGTTCAGATTGTCCTCCTCGAACATAGCAAAACCCTAGCCAGGGCAAGAGTTTTGGTGGATTTGTTCTTCTACAGAGAGCCTGAGGAGACAAAACCTCTTGAGGAAGACGAAGCGACTCCTGTCCAAGATTATTCTGTTGATCTTAGTATCGGTTCAGGGGTACCATTCGTCCAGGGTGTAGTGTTTTAAAACATTTCTCTCCAACAAATGATGACAAAAAGGGGGAGAAATGGTTCAAGAAAACTCTTTTATTAGGGAGATCGAGTCAAAAGCCAAAAGCCTAATTTCTGAAGACTTCTCTCATATGCATCATGCAAAAATAGATAGATTATATCTTAAGCACTTTTCTTCTGCAATATGTACTATGTTCTGAATATATATATATATATATCAGATGTTCTGTAAAAGATTTATTGTTATTCAAATTCTGATATGCAAGTCTTGAAATATGCTTGTGCTGATATAAATATGTTTATGTTCTGAACTTGCCTTTGTGTACATTTAACTTATGTTTTGTCATCATCAAAAAGAGGGAGAATGTTAGAAATCTTAAGTTTTGATGAAGACTGACCCTTAGAAAACATAAGTGAAAGTTAATGAATGAAATCTAATAGGTAACAGAACCATATCACTAACATTAAAGCCTATCGCAAATAGACAGAGCCATAGCGAATGAAGACTTAGAAATAACAAAGTCATTATCTATCGCTAAGTCATTCACTATCGCTAAAGAAGAATCCATCGCTAGAAGCTCATTGATAACTCAGCTAGCAGAAAAATAAACTTAGTTCTTGATCTAATGAAATCAGCTAACGATAACATGCCAGACTATCGATAATAGGATACCTGGAAATATCTCTGAATGCTTAGATAATAGTATCCTGAATGATAATAGCGATAATGAATTTGCAATCGATAGAAATAATCTATGCTGATGTAATGCTTTCTAATCCAAGAGAATATGCTATCGATAATATGAAAAGCTCTGAAATTCCTTATATTGTCTTGATCTCATTGAGCTAATGGATTAAGCTTGCGATAGTAACCTCTGTGCAATATATGACTATTTGGTTAGCTAACAGCTTAAGTGCAGAACACACTTCATGAGATTAGCGATAGCAGTTCACGCTAGCGCTAATAGAAAGCTGCCAGAAAGTACTACTTGTACGGATGCTCAGAGCGCTGAGTCTGTCTCTCTCTTAGCTCACCTTATGCAAGAAGTAGTTGAAGCTAGAGCAGAGAGTTAAGCCCGATAAAGAAGCTGCATTAAATGCCAACGGCTATGAGCTCCCAACGACTAAATTCAAACGGCTTCTTGAATATTAAATCTTAGGGCAAAATCTGAAGAAGAAGATATAAATACAGAATTCAAGCATTTATTTAGTAGAGACGAAAAAAACGAGAATATCTGAGAAACTCATTCATTGCTCTGTATTTATTATTTTAAAGATTTCATCTGTACTTAAGTGTTTATCAAAATCAGTTCATTAAGTGAACGTATTTATTGAAATCCTTTACTGTTTGAGGTTGTTCTGAAAGCTTGGTGCTTTAGAACAGGGATATTGCCTTACAGGTAGTAAGGGGGAGTGTTTAGAGATTCTAAAACTCTGTAAAGGTTGACAGGTGAACCTGTGCTCGTAAAACTTGTGGTTAGTGGAACCCAACAGAGTGTTGGAGAACTGGACGTAGGCAGTGTTGGCCGAACCAGTATAAATTTTGTGTTGTATTAATTCCTTTGTAAATTTTTTTTAATAGCACAATTCACCCCCCCTCTTGTGCGATTGCCACTTTCATGAGCCCCATCAGGTATCTCCCATCCGCTATTCACCTCAACAATCTCCCTCACAATCCCATCCTACTTCTCCAATCACCAAAACTCAAGCCTCTCCCAAACATCCTTCTCCCAAACACCCTTCTCTTTCCCAGAAACCATCCTCCTCAACCTCATCAGACAACCAAGACCCTCCTCCATCTCCTATGAACATCTCTAGGTACCACTCCACTACCTCATCCACAATTACCCCAAACATAAGTCACCACTCCACCCCCATCTCAACCTTTTCAAATTCATCCCTCTACTCTCCAATATACTCCTAAACCAGACCCTGCTCACATTTACTCCAGAAAAGGGAAAGCACCAGTCATTGACTCTACCCCTACCCCTCCTTTTGATGATTCCAAAAAGGGGGAGAAGAGATTTAGTGTAACAACTGAAGGAGAAAGCAGCCAAATTCAAGAAAAGGCTGTGGAGGCTGCTACCATCCTATCATCCATTGCCTCTGAAGCTCCTTAAATTCCTCAAGTTCCTGAGGATATCACAATAAGCCAGACTCTTGGGGAAATTCATGAACTGGCGGAAGCAATTAAACTTGCATGGCAGAAGAAGTTGTGGTGGAAGAAGCATCAGAGTCAGAAACTGAAGCCAAAAATGTTCCCTCGGAAGATGCTGATGTTGTTCTGGACGAAGATATGATGATGGCCATGACTGTGTATGAGGAAGAGCCTAAACCTGTTTCTATAGACATACTGCCTCATTATCTTCAACAAGCAGAAGACCTGCATCAGCAGGTAGAAGAATTTGGCCAAAGTATTGCTCAGAGCCAAAAAGAAAGGGAGGACAGAGATGCAGCAAAGGCTGCAATGGCAGAATCAGAACAGAAAGAATAAGTTCCTCAACCTGTGATTCCCAGTTGGGGTGTTAGAAAGACCTACATTTATCACAAGCCTACCAAGTCAGTTCAGAAGGATCCCGTTCAGACTACATCAGAGTTCCTGAAGTCTGATAAGGAAGAAGAAGGGCCAGAGGTACAGTCAGAAGCCAAGAAAAAGAGAGAAAAGATGACTGCTCCCAAGCCCCAACCTAAGGCAGTGGCTACATGAAAAAGCTCCAGGGGGTCCAAAGGGATAAAAATAGAAGAGCCTAAGCCTGCTTCCAAGCCAGCACTTAAGAGGAAGGCTGCTCCCAAAGGCAAATCCACTAAGCCTCCTCCAAAGAAGAAAAAGAAACAGTCTATCCTGGACAGAATGCTATCTTATTTTCCTCCTCCATCCCTTCCTAAGAAGAAAGCTCCAGCAAAGAAGAAGAAGGCACCTGCTAAGAAGGAGAAAGAAGTTGAAATTGAATTTGAGGAACCTTCATATAGCTCTGGGAGAATTAGCAGCGAATCTAGGGACTATGACTTGGACACATCAAACTGGAAGGATGACACAGATTTTGACTAAACCAAAAACCTCCACCTTTCCTTAACCCTTTTCATATGCATCATCCATATTTCACATATTTAACTAGTTCATTTCTCTAATTTCAGATACTATGTTTTCCTGTTGTAATTTATGAATTATGTCTTCAGAATATCTATGTTTTCAGTATGCAACTTATATCTAATTTTCATACTGCTCTATTGTCTTTTAAAATTGATTCTAATGTTTTGTCATCATCCTAAGTGTTGCCTAATCGATCAGGGATAGATTAAAAGATAAGAACTTAAAGCCTAATCGATTAGAGTAAGATCAGGTTCAGATTAGAAGTTAAGTTTGTAGCTGCCTAATCGATCAGAGAACCCTGTAATCGATCAAGGATTCAGTGTAATCGATTAAGAGGAATTAGTCTAATCAATCAAATAGCTATAATCGATTAAGAGGAATTAGCGTAATATAAATTATAATTTATTTATAAAATAAAATAAATTATCGACGAAAAAAATTCCGTCGGTAAATCAATTTCCAACGGAGGAATTTCCAAGAAAAAATTCTGTCAGAAATTCTGCCGGAATATTTTTTTCCCACGGAATTCCGCCAAAAATTCGTCAGAAAAATCAATTTTCTGACGAAATTCCGTCGGTACATTTCGTCCGACATTCTTTGTTTTTTTTGTAGTGACGTAAAACGAGTTTTGTCTTGTAGAAGGTGAAAGATTTTTTTTATGATCCTGAATAGGAACTTGAAAATGTCTACACTTTTATTATTGAAAATTTTGATGGTCACCATAATGAAACCTTTGATAACAAGTATTTTTTTATGATCCTGAATAGAAACATGAAAATGTCTATACTAAATTGTTGAAAAATTTGATGGTCACCATAATGAATACTTTGATAACATCTACAACTTGGCTACTATTTTAGATTAGCATACATCGCCATCAAAACCAATTGGATTTCGCTTCTATAAAATGTGAACACTCTTAGCTTGCTCCATAAGTCGGTTGACTTGGCCTCTCTTATTATTTGAAGCCATTTGACTTTCTCTTATATGCTAATAAATTTAGGGAAGGGCAAAATAATATATATGTGATTTTGTCAAAAATTTCATCCAACACCAAGTGGTTTTTTTTTTATCAAAGTAAATTTGAACTTCCAAATTAGGCTCAAAAGTTACACTTACCGTTAAATGAGGGTAAAAAATACACATATAATTTTGTCAAAAGTTCGTCTAGTAACAAGCGCTTTTGTTTGGAACATAACTGTAAATGTAACTTTTGAACTTCATTTAGAAGTTCAAAGTTACTTTTAGTCTAAAAAAAATTTGGTATTGGGACAACTTTTGACAAAATTACATGTGTATTTTTTTCCCTTAACCCATAAATTTATCTAATTTTAGAACTTAGCAGACAAGCATGTTTGGTTTCACATAGGAAGTAACGTAACAAACACACATGGACTGTTTCAAAAGCCAAACAATTTAAGTAATTAATGTAAAGCCATGGCTTTTTTGGAGTGTATTTCAGGTGCTCTTTATCCTGTTCAAATCTAATTTGAATAGTTGAAATTAACTTTTTTATTTTCATTTTTTCAAGAGAAATAATTTCTATATGGACATAATATAGAAATCTAAAAAAAGATAATATTTAACACTTATGTTTCCAGAAAAACTAAGAGAAAAATACACAAAAGACTGTCAATATCTAGAAAGGATAGTAAGGTGCACTGAATTTGGGAATTGACAGATATGTGACTTGGTCTGATATGTCCTTTCATAAATTTAAAGGAAATGACCAATATATCATCAAATGTCAGAATTTTACCAACTTTTTATAAGGGTTTACCAACTTTACCTAAGTATTTACCCAACTCTCTGTTTACTAGAGTTTACAAACTTCACACATATTTGGTTTTACCAACTCTCTCATGGGTTTGCCAATTTTCTATTTACATTTACCAACTCCACACCGGCATTTACTTGCTCTCTATTTATTGAAGAGCACTGTTGTCATTTTCTTTAAACTTTCAAAAGGACAATTTAGTCCATAACACCTCTCTCCTCGCCCATTTTTGTTGCACATGTCTATCATATATATATATATATGTTAAGAGTCTTTTTATGGAATTTTCTCAAAAATTTTGTTACTGAGAAATCATTAGCTGAAAATTTTAAATCTAGATCTTTGTATTTAAACATTGTATGTCTCATTACACCAATGTGTATTGAAACGAGTATTGAAACGAGTTCCTTCCTGCATGTGTTAACTCTAAGTTCAGCACTGAATTAATGAAATTATCATAATGGGAGATGGTGTGATCTGTTGTCATGGAGATGCGTTCAATGGGCCAATATCGTCAATCGAAAAAACTGCATACAAGTTTGCAGTCGGTATATATAAATAATTTATAAAACTAATTAAGTTGATTTCCACCTATTGTTGCGTTGCCCTAGATGATCATGTCTTGCATGCTATGTTATATATATTAACAGGTCAACTGGTATGGTGTATCATGTACAAACCTAGTTTCTTTTATACAAGCATTAAGGTCTAATTTTATCTTAAAAGTTGTTACGTGAAAACAATAAGTATATCCAAAAGTTGTAATTGAATCAATATTGTTCTAGAGTATTAAAAAATGGAGTAATGTTGCTCCCGAGTGTTAAATCTGTTGAGCATCGACTTTAGGGAAGTGATAATGGAGACGTCATTGTCAATGCATTCGGGCAGAAAGATCTTTGAAATAAATAAATTAGGGAAGTGATAAGAAACCCTAGAAATTATATAATCTCATATCGGTTATTTCTTCTTGATGGAATATTGAGAGAGAGAGAGAGAGAGAGAGCAAATAGATGCATATTTGGATCCGGGCCAAACTTCCAGAGCTCCATGAGTTGTCTCTTGAAGAATTCACATAAAATTTTAGACTACTAGGAAAACCAGAGTCCAAACATGTGGTTCAGTAGAGCAGATACAAGAAAGAATAAGAGAGTGAAAATCATAAAGCTTAATAATTAGGGTGATCAAAACTAAAGGGACCCTCTATTTATAATAGACAGCTAGAGATATTTTCGAAATACAAAATATCAACAACCACCAATACACTACTACAGCAAAAGCCTATAGCAGCGTTTTTTTTGACCCTATAGCAGCGCTTTTAAGCGCTGCTATAGCCAGTGCTGCAATAGGTCATATGACCTATTGCAGCGCTTATTTTGTGTTATGAGCGCTGCTATAGGTAACCTATAGCAGCGCTCATAATATGAAAAGCGCAGCTTTAGGTCATACATATATGAATTTTTTTTTTTAAAAAAATAGAATACCTATAGCAGCGCTTATTACGTAAAAGGCGCTGCTATAGGGTAACCTATACCAGCGCTTATTACTTAATGAGCGCTGCTATATGAACCTATACCAGCGCTCATTATGTAATAAGCGCTGGTATAGGTTACCCTAAAGCAGCGCTTTTTACGTAAAAAGCGCTGCTATAGGCATTATTTTTTTTTAAATATTCACTTATTTTTGTTTCACAACCTCTTGCATCAGTGCAAAAAACCAGCAACACTATCCATTCCAGCCAAACCATATATACATACACACCAGAAAAGTCATACTAATATTGTACAATAAAACCAACCATTGTAAGTTGAAAACAAAAGCATACTAATTAATGAATGGATAATCTAATGTTGGAGAAAATAGTAAGTGCACCATTCTTCAATTATTGCATCCATTTTTTCCCTTGACAACATGAAGGAGCGAGCGTCTGGGTAATACTGCACGAACACATTTAAATGACAAGTAAATTTACTTGAAGTCTAACAAGTACAAACATATTAGATTTGGAAAAATATAAAACTTACTGTCAGTGGGATGCCGAGTCGATCATGTGTAACGATATCTCGCATGTATTGCATCACATAGTAACCACAATCGTTGTTATTGGGTTGATAGGGGCACTGTAACAAGAAACACCAAATATATCATATAAGAAACATTTACGTTATATTTTAACTATGGATATATTGTTTCAAAAATTGAATAACTTTATAAAACCTAGACGTGTTGCCACTTATAAGCATCTTCGGGTCAGGGGCTCTGGAATACTTCAACTGAACATCGGCCCAAAAACTAGTCAATACTCTGAAAAAGAAACATATTAAATTAATTTTATTGGCTAGGATCGGGCATAAAGTGACAAATAATACAACGCATTCAAATAATGTTGACATTCACTTACCCATTGAAGAGACGCATCAAATCTGGGCGATTATCTGGGAGAGCAGATTCCACAGGATCCAAATAGTAAATTATGGGTTCTTCATGTGCCATCGGATTGATGACAAGCAAAATCCAATGTAGCCTAAAATGTTTTATAACGTTATGTCAGTATATATATCTATGATGCTCGTAACTAAAAATATGTATAGACTTACCCTGTATTAATTGGAGCTAAGAATAAAGTTCTAGCCGTTGCCTTTAAAGAGAAACGTCTTTGAATCGCTCTGAACTGGTCCTCACGTTTGGAGCCAGGAACTTGTGCTATCGAATAAGGGCTTATGAATTCAAACGAAACGTTGCGCCCGGCGATCATGACATGTTCATGCAGATACCTTCATAGAAACCATACCAACTCCCAATTAGTGTAAAACTTATGACATTGAATGAAACCACAATGGAAACGCATATATACCTGATCCATATATTGATAACCGTCGCACCGACCCATCTTTGGTTAAGCACCTCCATTACCTGATCTTTAGACAGAGCGTCAGTGAAATTTACCTCGTCAAATATAGGCCTGCTGAATGGAATGAAGACAATAGCATCGCGAGAAACGGTAGCTGCAAATGCTCGCAACCGAGCACGATATGGCGTTTCGACTCTTGTATCTTCAATCACAGGATCAGGCACTTGAACTTTTTTCTTACCCTTAGCTTTTGGTGCCTATAAACCATGTAAATAGAAAGTTTAAAAATTCATTCCAATAATTAAGAAGAGTGCTAGTTTAAATTAATTAGCAAATAATCACCTGTGGTAACGGATCGGTACGAGTACTCTTTTTCTTGATTTGAGCAGCTGAACCACGGGTACCTTTGACATTAGCCACTTGTGCTTTCTTTCCCATAAATTGGGTACCCTGTAAAAACATTTAACTAAAAGAGCGTTATTCAAAAACAATGAATGCTATTGGAAATGTTATTACTAAATAATTACCTGTGGTATTGGCACAATCAAAGCAATGGGCCAAGCAACGTATGCACCGACAACGTCTCCGACCCTAGTCATCAAATCAGGAGTAGGGAATGGTAACGAGGCCCAGTCGTTGTACGAGTATTCAATCAATACCCTTAGTGCATTTTCAGGCAACGGTGAATTGTGCAGGGTCATGTTCGAAGTGTTGTAGACCTTGCCAACCGCAACTACCTCACTGAAAGATTGATCCGTATACAGCTTGCACTTTGTCTCGCCCTACGAAAGAGTTGTCAACATTAGGTCACAATCGATAATATAACAGAATCACTGTTAGTTTGTTAGTAGAAAATGTATGAACTACCTGAGGAATGTCAGCCCTGGGCATCGTACAGCTATCCTTGATGCTTGGACTCTCGACGGAAGGAATGTGACTTTGATGCACGAAGTTGGACTTTTGTGATGCAACATTGCTTTGCTGGAAGAATTCGTACATCTTCTCGTATCATTGTTGCATTTCTTCATTCCGTCGTTCCATTTCCTCGTGCCGTCTTTGCATTTCCTCATTCCGTCGTTCCATTTCCTCGTTGCGTCGTTGCATCTCAAGCATCTCCTCCCTCATAGTAAGAACTTCATCTTGCAACGCTCTAACATCGCCTTTTGATGCCCTCTTTTTGCGCCCAAAGTAAGATGAGGGCGTGACACCTACACCCGCACCCCGAACACGGCCTGAATACTCAGGGCGATCGAGTGCTCTGCTAAGGAAATCGCCACTGCCAAAAGTGTTGACCTCGTCAGGGCATTCTTGCGTTAACAAAACCTATAACAAGGAGAAAGGATTATTAGTTATTCACTTAGCAAAGTCACCGTTTAGAAAAGATTTAGAAATTCCAAGAGAATGACTTACACGTCGTTCATGGACTCTTCTGACCTCTTCATGAATGATGGTACCGTCCGCCTGCGAGTGACCTCTGACCCAGAGGCCATGCCGTGGTGGCCTACAGTCTAGGCCCTGTTCCTCAATCTGTCATGGTAAACCAGTTGAACGTATAAATTAATCACGTAAACATTTATTCATAATTTTGGAACCAAAAGTGTTACTAACATACCATATCTTCCTCCAATTCAGGAAATGTCTTTCGTCCGCCCATATACGGATACTGACTGCTCTTAGCCGCTTGGCTATTTTTTTTACTTCTTTCTTGGAACTCCTCAGTCAAACGTTGTCGCACAAATTCATCCCAATGTTCTTGAGTAATTAACCCAGCATATATAGATGGTGGCGTTGGAACGATCTCCCCTTCGTCATCTCTCAGGTAATATGTGGTCAAGTTGGAACGATATCCCCGGTGCATTCTCAAAGCTTTCTGCAGCACATAATCCCTGTGAGTATCGTCGATGTCAAAGACAGTCTGTAACAACAAAAATCATATTCAATTTGTTAGTTACAATGTTATGATGACATATATGCCATTAATTGTAAAAATGTAGTTTACCTTAATCTCTAACCAAACCTCCTCATGTTTGTCGCCTGCTCTTCTCCAATCCGTAATAATAATAGGGATTTTGTCCCGAACAGTGCACCCAATGTAACCCGAGAGGAGCTTCGCCGACTTTCCAATAGCTTGGTTATTTGGATTCCATTTAAGTCTTGTCTTTACTCCCTGAGCTCTGCGTGTGAGGAGTTTGCGCATAAGGGTCCTGCCACGAACAACATTCGCCTCATGCCTTGCTCTACCTTCAGCAATAGCTACATGTTCACTAGGTTGTTCTTCTTCCTCCTGGCCACTATGTTGTTCTTCTTCCTCCTGGTCATTATGGGGATCCATTCTCCTGAAAAAAAAATTAGACAAGAAATGATTTTAGTGCATATACATATAATCATGCTAATTGTATGCGAACTGAGGGCCAAAAAATTCATAATGTACAACATAAATACATACAAACTGAGGGCTTTCGCCTCTTTTTCCTCTTTGTTATATTGTGTACAATTGTCTGCTTCCTCTTTTTTGTTGGATTTAGGGTTGTGTTTACCCAAATGCCTTCTTCATGATCACGTCTTACATAAACGGGCTCATCTTCGTCATCATACCCGTCTGCATCAAAGTCTTCTGACAGTATTGTCTCAAAGGAAGGAACATCTTCTATCACATTCATATCATCATCACTACTTTCATCATCAACTTGCTCGGAATAATTTTTGTTCGACTGCATGACAACTGACCAATTCTTTTTAGAAAGATCCTCAACGTAAAACACTTGTGCTGCTTGAGACGGTAGAATGTAAGGATCATCCTTATATCCAACTTTAGAAAGGTCGACCGATATAAACCCAAATTCATCTAACCGCCGTCCACTGTGGTTGTTAACCCACTGACACCGGAACACGGGAACTCTGAACATGGTGTAATCGAACTCCCAAATGCAATCAATCACACCAAAGTATGCCATCTGCGCATATATGGGATTTGTATCTCTTACACTGGATATATGCCACCCCTCGGCAACAAGCGTGACTCCACTATTTTGCATGGTGCTTTTTTCATCCTGGCCTTTTGTATAGAATGTGTAACCGTTGATTGCATAGCCGGTATAAGAAAATGCGTGCAAACCCGGTCCTTTCGACAGCCAGAACAATCTTTCACCAACCGATCCGGCATTAAGCTCAACCTGCTGACAAATGCGTGCATTGAACCATCTAATGAAATGTTTGTTGTGCTCCTTTGTGATCAAACTCTCATTCCTATCACCGTGTATTTCACGAAGGAGATTTTTGTGTTCTTCAACGAATGGTTCAACCTCAGGAGTGTTGTGAAGAATATACAAGTGCGCCAACTCTCTTTCAGCATTCGAAATGCGTAACAGCTTGAACCCACTTATTCCTTTCCCCGTTAATCGCCCATCGTGATGAGACTTGGGAAAGCCAACAGGTTCAACATTTGATAAGTAATCGGCACACAAATCACTCGCTTCTTCAACGATGTATCGTTCAGCAATACAACCCTCTGGTCGATATCTGTTTTTGACATACCCCTTTAAAACTTTCATGAACCGCTCAATCGGGTACATCCATCTCAAATAGACTGGGCCGCACAGTTGAACCTCTTTGACCAAGTGTACAGTAAGGTGAACCATGATGTCAAAGAATGAAGGGGGGAAATACATTTCAAGTTCGCACAGGGTACAAACGATCTGCCTCTGCAAATCCTGCAACTTCGTTGTATCAACCACTTTACTACAAATAAGCTTGAAGAACATACAAAGTCTGGTGATCATGGTCCGCAGTTTCTTGGGTAAAATGCTGCGTATGCCAACCGGTAAGAAATTTTACATCAAGACGTGGCAATCATGAGATTTCAGGTTCTTCAACTTCAACTCTTTCACAGATACAAGGTTCTTTACATTTGAGGAGTAGCCCTCTGGAACTTTGATTCCACTAAGAAACTCACAGAATAATCTTTTCTCTTTCCTCGAAAGGGTGTAAGCAGCTGGAGGTAAATAAGTGCGGTATCCCTTCTCGACAGGTGCCAACTCTTGTCTTATTCCCAGCTTGAGCATATCTAACCTTGAATTGACACCATCCTTACTTTTTCCTTGCATATTTAGTAACATGCCAATTAGGTTATCACATATGTTTTTTTCAATATGCATCACATCAAGAAAGTGCCTGACATATAAGGAATTCCAATACGGGAGTTCGAAGAATATGGACCTCTTCTTCCAGCCACTTGTCAATACATTTTTAGCAAAAGGCTTGCCAAAATGATTCTCCACCGCATTCACCTTTTCAAGAACGTCTTCCCCGGTCAATAATCTTGGTGGCCTACCTTCTTCTGAGCTCCCGTTAAATGCCTTCTTCCACCTCCGCCAACGATGCCTTAACGGCAAGAACCTCCGATGTCCCATGTAAACATTTTTCCTGCAGTGATCCAGTCGCATCGAATGGGTATCATCTTCGCATATAGGGCACGCACCATATCCTTTAACGCTGTATCCGGACAAATTACCATACGCTGGGAAGTCATTTATCGTGCCAAACAACATGGCCCTCAATTTGAAAATTTCTTCCTTACAGCCATCAAAAACTGTCTCACCCGAATCCCACATATGCTTCAAGTCTTCAATCAAAGGATCCAAGTACACGTCTATATCGTTGCCGGGCTGTCTAGGCCCGGAAATAAGCATGGAAAGCATCATAAACTTGCGTTTCATGATTAAATTTGGGGGGGGTTATATATCATCAGAATCACCGGCCATGTGCTGTGAGTACTACTCTGAACCCCATGGGGGTTGATTCCATCGGTTGCCAATGCAAGCCGTAGGTTTCTTGGTTCTTCACCGAACTCAGGGAACTCGTAATCAATTTTTTTCCATTGGGGGGCGTCGGCGGGGTGCCTAAGCTTGATGTCTTGAATCCTCTCATCAGCGTGCCATGTCAAAAGTCTTGCAACATCCGCATTACTGTACATGCGCTTGAATCTTGGAATGATCGGAAAGTACCACAAGACTTTAGAAGGACTCTTACCTTTCTTTCCATACCGAGATGTGCTGCATTTAGGACACTTCTCCAACGACGCATACTGGTTCCGGAATAAAATACAGTCGTTGGGACATGCATGTATTTTCTCATATTTCATACCGGTCGACCGGAGAATTTGCTTTGCCTCGTATGTTTTCGAGGGGAGTACGTTCCCTTCTGGGAGTATATCTCGCAGAGCGGATAGCAGAGCAGTGAAACTTGCATCACTCCAACCGTAACGTGCCTTCAGGTTATACAATTTAAGCACCACACGCAATCTGGTGTATTTACTGCATCCCACATACAGAGGCGTCTCTGCATCGCTCTTCAGTGTCTCAAACATTTCAGGATCCTCCTCACCCACCACATTCAACATTTCTTCAAGATCATCGCTCTCATCACACATGTCTGTGTCAACCACGTTTGAAGCGCTACTAACATCAGGTACCCGGTCTCCACCAGAACACTCATACGTCTCACCATGCTTTGTCCAACGTGTATAGGACGGATCGATCCCATGACAGAATAAATGGCCCAACAAGTCAAGAGGACGGAGAAGCTTTCCATACAAACACGACATACAGGGGCATACAATTCTGTTAGAATTCTCTGCATGCTCAGCGGCAAATTCAATGAATTCTTTTGCTCCATCTATATATTCCTTTGAACGTCGACACAAGACATCCATTTCCGATCCAACATTATAACCTACTAAAGGAAAGTGGAAGTAAGATCGATGTGCATGACTTAATCATTAGGTAGCCACCTTACGATGTTACCTTATTTTTTTAACAAAAATTCGGCAGCATAACGGCTACAAAATGAACATTCCCAGGCTCAAGGCCCTATCTTTTTAATTAGAAATGGATAGCCCACAAAACACCAATCATTAACTCAGTAATTTTCCAGTAGTCATCAACAACAGAATTCATAGAGAATTTATACATATAGCATTAATGGGCACAATAACACAATATCTACCATTCATGGATATTTTCAAATATTGCACAATTACTACCACATCAAACTTAGTTATAAGAGTTTAATGAAACAACAATAATATTATTCATAATTCAATGGAGGAAGGAAATTTAAAAGTATACCTTCTATGTGGCGAAGTCAATTAATAAAAGCTCTCAATCACACCGAAAGTTTCTCACTTTTGGTCCCCCATTTCCGCCAACAAACTATTAGGCAATTGTAGGCTCCTATAAAAAATATTATGTAAACATAATTACAGTTACAGAATTTCATTTTAAGAAATAAAGAAATCAATCATACTATGACTATTTTTTGAATACATAAAGGCAAGCAAAAGCTTGAATTAAACTACCATTACATACTCCTACTATGACTATTAAAACTTATCAATTCATAAATAATTCGGTTTCTGTGGCCAAAATTCATTATACATGAGCTTAATTAGTACTAAAACACACTCTTTGTCATGGTAAATTGACAGCCATTGTTTTGAATATATGTACACTTATCATGGGAAATTGAAAAACACATTTGCAACCCCATTATTAGTTCAATCTTGCTCCAAATTAAGTCTAATCAAGATTTTAGTAAGTTCCAAACCGAAATCACCTTCAATGGCGTGGATGATGAACAATACCCACAATTCATATTATAGTATATCCAGAAGGTTTTGAATTTTTTTCAACAAGTTTAAATCTGTCGGTGGCAAATGACTAATTGATCTAGCTATATAGGTTTTCAGTTTTGGATATCTTCAAGATTTAGCCCTATTATCCTATGAAATGCGAACTAATTTAATTACAAAAAAAAATCAATGGTTGAAAATTGTATATTTCTGTTACCCACAGTTAAATAAATTAAAAATAAATGGAAAGTTGGATCATTTAGCAGATATAATCCATTAAATGTTACTTTATTCTAAGAGGAAACTGGAAATAATACCATCAATTCATTGTTGGCGTGCGTGGTTGAACAAAAAAAATTGTTGGCGTCGTTTTTTTATCAGTGGTTGAACAAAATCGATGTACTGTAATTTTTGCGAGAAATCTGACCAAATATACATGCATTCCCCAAATCGAAATCCTCATACCCCAAATCTAACCAAAGAGTAACCTTCCATTTACATGGTTCACAAATTTTGAAATCCCCATACCCCAAATCGAAGCTCAAACAGAAACTCAAATCAGAGAAATGGAAGCACGAGAACGAAACTCACCTGATGAAGGATTCTTCGCCGTTCGCCGCCGAAATCACCACCAAAGCACAAGGACGAAATCTGGGTGAAGTGAACGTTGGGAGAAGAAGTTGGGAGAAGAAGCGAAGAATGAGAGGGCCGAAGTGTTTGGGAGGGAAATGAAAAAATGGGGGAGAGGGAAATGGAAACTCACGCGGGTGTTTAACATGTCAGGCAAATAAAATAATAACTAAAAAGCCTATTCCAGCGCTTTTTACGTAAAAAGCGCTGGAATAGGTATTAAAAATTAAAAAAAAAACTGGGGGACTCAAAATTATTAAATCATAAGGACAATTTTAAATATATACAGGGGACTAAATATATTTGGGAATGGCCTATTCCAGCGCTTTTTAATTAAAAAGCGCTGGAATAGGTATTAAAAATTAAAAAAAAAAACTGGGGGACTCAGAAATTATTAAATAATAAGGACAATTTTAAATATATACAGGGGACTAAATATATTTGGGAATGGCCTATTCCAGCGCTTTTTAATTAAAAAGCGCTGGAATAGGTATTAAAAATTAAAAAAAAAAACTGGGGGACTCAGAAATTATTAAATAATAAGGACAATTTTAAATATATTCAGGGGACTAAATATATTTGGGAATGGCCTATTCTAGCGCTTTTTACGTAAAAAGCGCTGGAATAGGTATTAAAAATTAAAAAAAAAACTGGGGGACTCAGAAATTATTAAATAATAAGGACAATTTTAAATATATTCAGGGGACTAAATATATTTGGGAATGGCCTATTCCAGCGCTTTTTACGTAAAAAGCGCTGGAATAGGTATTAAAAATTAAAAAAAAACTGGGGGACTCAGAAATTATTAAATAATAAGGACAATTTTAAATATATTCAGGGGACTAAATATATTTGGGAATGGCCTATTCCAGCGCTTTTTACGTAAAAAGCGCTGGAATAGGCATTAAAAATTAAAAAAAAAACTGGGGGACTCAGAAATTATTAAATAATAAGGACAATTTTAAATATATTCAGGGGATTAAATATATTTCAGATAAGGTTCAGAGAATTAATTTCAAAGGAAATCACCTATATAAAGACAAACCTGGGATGTAATTTAGACATTATTAAATAAAAGAGATTATTTTAAATTAATCTTCTGGACCTATTCCAGCGCTTATAATTATTTTTAAAGCGCTGGGATAGGTCTTATGTACCTATCCCAGCGCCTACGTTTGGTAAGCGCTGCTATTGTTGTGCTGCAATAGGACATTTCTGTAGTAGTGATAGTAGAGAGAATATGTCAACATCTCATTTGACTTGGTTATTAAAAATATAAATAAATGTATATATATTCCTTTAACTTATGATTGATTATTTAAATAATATAAATCAATGTCTTTTTTATTTAATTTATTTAAATTTAAATATATATGTAACTAGTCTCATTTAGTTGTTTAATTGACTCATGACTGAGTTAACAATCTACACATTTCTCATCTGATCAATTAATTAATCACACACATAATTAATTAATCAATTAATTAGTAATTACTCAGATTTCCTAATTAATTAATCTAACCCATCTGCATGTGTGAATTTGAAATTCCAATACTTCTAAAAGGAGTTATGAATTGCACCTGGGAAGTTAGGATGGCCTGGGAAGTTAGAACGGGGAATTTCCACACGACGAAAAGTCCTTGATTACAAGCACACGTCTTCCCAGTTCCCATTAGGCAGGCATTACCAATGCTACTTTCTATTTTATTTTTCCACAAAACAAAGGTTACAAGGCACCATGTCATGAATTTATTTTGATTTTTTTGTGAGTTTGCGTTCTTCCATCCGAGAAGAGGACATGAACCACTCCTTTTCTTTTCCTATACTCTTCCCTCTTCTTTTCTTCATTTAAATTTTTGAATCAAATATTTGAATAATTCAGATTTAATATTTTTCTAAATTATCATCAAAGTTTGAAGTTATAAAAAGAAAAATAATTCAGTAAATTCAAATTGCTAGATCTCGATGAATAATTCAATATCACGATAAAAAATAAAAAAAAACATTACGCACAACCAAGTTTTTAACTATTAAAATGTATGTTGGTCTTATGATTATTAAAGAAAAGGAAGATGAGATTAGGAAGAGGAAAGGAGTGGTTCTCGTCTCACCTCCTAAAGAAAAAAAGTAAACATATCAGAAATGAATTTGGGACAATTGCACATAGGTCCCATGTAAGAGAATTAATTTTAAAGAGGTCCCACGGAGTTGTTAATGACAACTATTAACAACTGCAATTGCATTGGTTAACAAGTAAAGGAGTTGTCAATTGACCTATCTGAAATTAATTCTTTTGCTTGGGACCTATTTGCAATTCTCCCAATGAATTTTATCTCCAAAATTTAATATATTTATTTTAAGTATTCCCAAGATAATTAATCATCACTCTCTGAAAATTGTAATTTTTTTTATATAGCTTAATTTTATAATTTTTATTATTTATTACTGTTATTACTAAAGTGTCTTATAATAGCAATAAATTATTTTCGAATAATATCGTATTCTTTGTCGCAATTCTCACCGAATATTGATGCTTATTAAAAAATTTCCCTTGAATGTTGAGTCAGTTGCCGTTAAGATTAAATGTATTTTGAAAGGGATTTAAATTGTATAATTCAAATGAAAAGATATTTGGTGGGCCATCATAAGTGGCACAATGTTTTTCTGTGTGCAAATTAGGTTTGAAACTTTGAAATAAAGTTGATGGCAAGACAAATAATGTGTTTTCATAAAGTTATATTCTTACTTCTTGAAACCTTTCTTTTTTTTTTTCTTTTCCGTTTGTTTTTTTAGATGAAATTCTTGAAACCTTTCTACTAAGCATCAAAATTGGGTGAAGATTACGTTCAAATACTCAAGGAGTAAAATCATATTTCTTAAAAAAGTTAATATAATTAACTAAGTGTAATACTCAAGGAGTAAAATCATATGCAGTGGTAGTCATAAAAATGGATTTATAATTTATTAAAATCAAGTAAAAACTTTTTATTATTTTCCAGTTTTTTTTTAGCAACTTATTTTTCCAGTTAATATTAGAATTAGTTCTTATAGTTTGATCAGATTTTATTTTTGATCATTATAGTTAAAAATAATTGATTTAATTCCCTATAATTTTATAAGGGATTGGTCAAAGTTTAATAACTAGATCAGCTTATTCTTTTGACAATATTTAATTTTGATCCCTATACTTAAATCAAAACTTGTACTTATAAAACCATTTAAATCTGTAAGATCCCAAACCAAAATTCAATTTAAATTATGGGGATCAACAATTGATTTTAACCTTTATTTTTTTAAAAAAAAAATTCTAGTTGAAATTGTTTATATTACTTTTTTTTTTACCGAGTTAAAGGAAGGTTCCCACAATGTTCCCGGACTTGAAGCACACGCTTTACCATCTGTCAAGCATACTGTTATAAGTATCAGACTAATCTGCGAGCGATCTCAGCCATAACTAAGTCTTGGTCAATACATACAAGTCTTTATCTCTCCTTTGTGCCTAAGTTTTCTCAAACCAAAAACTCTCGGAATCATCCATGGCTTTCACTACTTCCAATGGAGTTTCTCTCTTCTTCACTTGTTTTCTTCTTCTTTTAGTTTCCTTCATCCATGCCTCCTCTCTTCATCACTGTGAAGCAGATTCTTCATCTTCCTCCTCCTCCAACAAGCTTCCTTTAGTGAAGGGACTCTCATGGAGCTTTCATGAATCAACATGTCCTAACCTTCATTCTCTCATCAGAAAACACCTCAAGAAGGTCTTCACAGATGACATCGGCCTCGCCGCCGGCTTGCTTCGCCTTCATTTCCACGATTGCTTCGTTCAGGTAATTATTTAAATTCTTCATCAACTTCTTTATTTCACTTTTCCTCTGCTTTTCTTAACTATAGCTAGAAGAAGCATGAATCCAAGTAAAGCCACTGTGTGTATATATATATATATAGCCTGATCTGCTTAATCAGCGTCAAATTTAAGCAGACATGTTCCATTATTTTTCTTCCCATTGACTTTAGGTTCAAGAGCTGTTGACTTCTCTGCTCAAATATCAGATAAAAAAATATATGAACAGTGTAGCAAGGCATTTTCAAGCTTCATTGCTGGCAAGCTAATAGATTCATGTACACCTAAGGGCTATGCACACAAATAATTATATAAATATATATATATATATACATATATATTTATGTAAATTGAATATCATATGGCAGGGTTGTGATGGTTCAGTGTTACTGGATGGATCAGCAAGTGGACCAAGTGAGAAGGAGGCACCACCAAATCTGAGCTTGAGGGCTGAGGCTTTCAGGATCATAGAAGACCTCAGAGCCATCGTACACCGCCACTGTGGAAGCATAGTCTCTTGCGCCGACATCGTTGCCATCGCTGCTCGTGACTCCGTTTTCCTGGTACCTAAATCACTTCCCCTTCATCTCTCCTTTCAGATCATTCAAACATAAGAACTAATAATGAATTAGCAATAGAATTCAGCGATGTAATTTTAAAATTTCGTCATAAATTCCAGACACTATATAATTAGAAATGAAATTCTTCCACTAAACTGATTATTAACCAAAATTCCACCGTCAGCTCTATGTTTTCTTTTATCCAATATATACAAGACTCCTTCAACTTTTTCTCTTGTACCTACATCGCTTACCTTGGTTAAAAAAATGTAAATTAACAACGTATCGGAATTTAGTAACACAATTTTAAAATTCTTTCATAAGTTTCAATTAACCTAAATAAGTAGCCACTAAATTTCATCAACAAAAATTCTGAAACTATTTCATTGTATGTTTTTTAGAATACCTCATATTCTTCTTCTCTCTCTTCCTCTACTCTCTAACATGTCCATTCCAACCCAGTGACCATGTGGGAGCAACGAACTCTTGTTTCAACACCAACATGACACTCAAATAGACTCATTGTTTCTTTAAGTATATAGATATATCTAGGACTTGTTAAACTTTCTTTTATCAGTCTGGAGGACCAGAGTATGAAGTTCCCTTAGGAAGACGAGACGGCCTGAATTTCGCCACAAGAAACGCCACGTTGGCGAACCTCCCGGCGCCAACCAGCAATGCCACCGTCATCCTCGACTCGCTCGCCACCAAAGGCTTCGACCCGGCCGACGTTGTCGCTCTCTCCGGCGGCCACACCATAGGCATCAGCCACTGCAATTCCTTCACCAACAGACTCTACCCTACCCAAGACCCTATTATGGACAACAATTTAGCCGACAACCTCAAGGTCACGTGCCCCACTGAAAACACAAACAACACAGCTGTGATGGATTTCCGGACACCGAACCTGTTCGACAACAAGTACTATGTTGGGCTCGTGAACCTTCAGGGACTTTTCACCTCTGACCAAGATTTGTTTAGTGATGAGAAGACGAAGGAGACTGTGAGAGAATTCGCTGAGGACCAGAGTGTTTTCTTTTGGAAATTTGCAGAAGCTATGGTGAAGATGGGTCAATTGGGTGTGTTGACTGGTAACGGTGGAGAAATACGAGGGAATTGCTCTATGAGGAACCAAGACTATGAGTCTTTCTTAAAGAGGTATAAGGTGGAGGATGTTGAGGAAGACAGGTCGGAGCTGTGAGTTATCTCTCTCTCTCTCTCTCTCTCTCTCTCTGTGTATATGTATATGGATGATACATACTAGGGAGTGGGGACGTCCACGTGGGTTATATATGTGATGATAATATGATTATCCTTTGTGTGATCTGTAGTAGTGTTTGATCCAACAGAACTTGCTGTTTGATAATAATAAATATGGTTTTATAAGATAATGGTGTTTGTGTAATTTTTTAATTGGGCAAAGGGGAAAATATACCCATGAACTTTTATCACATGGGCATCCAACACCAAAAACTTTTTATTGGTCCAATAATACCCATTGTAACACCTAGAATTTTCTACTATATTATAACAATTTTTAATTGAATTATATAACCACTTTTCAATGTCAAAAGCCCAAAAATACAGAAAATTTAAAACTTTTCTTTTAAACATTATACCAACCTTCTGACAGTTGGAATGGGCTTTCCGGACAAATTGGAACAACTTAAAGCTCTTATAAAATAAAGTGGTTAATAAAACAATTAAAAGTACACTAACCTCTTAAGGGAGTCTATTCATAATTCATAGAACTTAGGAAATTTAAATCTCTTAATAAATTTATACAATTCTATTTTCTATACTTTCTACTATTAATTTAATAATTTAATTTTACAACATATACAAATAACCTTATTATAATATTTACTACCTCTTGCTTTCCAAATTATAATCCTAATTTCTTCATCTACTCTTCTTCCCCAGCTAGCTTCTTTCAACCTGCTAAACTGAAAAATGTTTGGGGAAGGGGGTGAGATTGGAAATCCCAATAGCAGTTTCTTTCATTAACATATGTTATCATACTAGCATTCACATGTATATATTTCATAAGCCTGAACAAATATCACAATTACACATACTTCCTGCGCTCAATGCTCTACCAGCCACTATTAACAATATATTCGTTAACTAGTGGAGGCCTTACCTGCAGGATTTCTCGTTATAACTATCCCGTTATAACATAACTAAACTGGCAAAGGGGTAGCGAACCACCTAAGACTGGAGTACTCCATAAATTACTATGCAGGAATTAACAAGGTTTCTAACCTTCATGCATAATGTAAACTTGCAACAGATATTACAAAATAATACATGCAATTCTTTTAATGTAATGAAATAAACTGCTACCTGGCTTCGTTAGACCTTATTCTTGTACTTGCTCCTCTCCTTTACCTTGACCTTCTCAACTTATGTTATTATCAAGACCTATTAACATTTAATATAAACAGTAAATTAATACCTAAGCTTCTATATAATTATCTAGCGTCTCTCTCGGTCCTAATAGACTTAATGCTATCCAAGTCTTTTCATTTTAAATTATAATGTATCCCATGATACCTTAAATACTTATTTAACATCTAAGTTTTCTTTGAATTCAACAACCATGTCAGCCCATGTTAAATTTTTGGGATATATATTAAAGTATAACGAAAAACCTTAATTCCCAATTACCCAATCGTTATGGTTCTTTAGACCAAACTTCATATGTATAGCTTAGTAGCATTTAAAATAACTAAATTCTTTCTTTAGTAAAATTTTAAGTATTTAATTAATCACACTTAGGAATTTCAGTCAAACTCATCATTTAAAAAGTCTTGAACTTGCTACCATAACTTAGAGGAATCCTGTTTCATTATCAAAGCATATTTTAATTGCTAAACACTAACTATCAATGAAAATCTTACTATTTGCTAACCCTTGAGTAAAATTAAACAAATACCCGTACAAATTATCCTTTAAACATCTTCACTAGTTATCATCTTAAATTTAATATTCATAATAGAATCACAATCAGTCTTAAATCCTAAGTCCTTAGATTCCATAACTTTGCACATCAAACATAATTTATAAAGTCCCTTTATTTGATTCTAACCTCCAATCAGTTTTATTCCATTTGTCCTTCAAAAGAAAATATGAGCCCTTACCTTCAAATAGTATTCATGAGCTTAACTCAATGATCAATCAACAAATCATAAAACAATGTGTCTATGTTAACCATGTTAGAATCTTAAGTTTTGATGAAGACTGACCTATAGAAATCATAAGTGAAAGTTACCTCTAAGTCAAATAAGTTAAATCTAATATGTAATGGATCTCTATCGCTAGGTATATCTCTATCGCTAGTAGTCAAAGAGCAATAGCAAGTGAAGACTTATAAATAATAAAGTTAATATCTATCGCTAAGAAAGATTCTATCGTTAGAAGTTCAGAGATAACATAGATAAATGAAAGGAAATACAAATAGCAGGAATATAAATCAAAGTCCTTGAGCTATAGAATCAGCTAGCGATAATAGGTTAAGCTATCGATAACAAAAGTGCTTCAGATAATAATCATTCAGATAGTTAGTGCCTGAGAGCAAATGAATCAAATGAGCTAACATAGTTGCTAGCGCTAACACGTTTAGCTATCGATAATAGGATGCCCTGAAATACTCTTGAATAATCATCCCAGTATCCTTAAAGCTAATGAACAAGCAAGTACCTAGCGATAATAGAATTAACTATCGATAGAGAATGTGTTTGAGAATACCTTAGCTAATATATTGTCTCTATCTTGTGAAGCTAATGAAATACCCTATCGATAACATTCTCTGTTTGAGTATTTGTTTCAACTAACAGCTTAAGTGCAGGACTCACTGTCAAGATAGCGATAGCAAATCATGCTAGCACTAATGAAAAAGCTGACATGAAAGTACAGTGGCAGGTAGCAACAGGATAACGTTACTCACAGTCTCTGTCTATCTTATCTCATCCTCTGCAAAATCAGTTGAAGCATGAAAAGATAGAAAAGGTGCCAACGGCTAGTTCTCCAAGTCTCCAACGGATAGAAAAGTATATTACCATATATAAAAGATTTCGGAATCAGTGACCGCGAATATACTAAGGAATTTTCATGACGAGATGATGCGAGATGAAAACAAGAGGCTCTGCTCCGAGTATTAGATATATTTTAGTAAGCCCAGAAATGATGAGATGAGTGGAGTATAAAAGGAGAGTTAGAGAAATACATTGTTCAGATTATTAAGCTATAAGTTGTATTCCATCATACATATATCTGTACTTAAGTGTTTATCAAAATCAGTTCATTAAGTGAACGTACTTATTGAAATCCTCTACTGTTTGAGGTTGTTCTAAAAGCTTGGTGCTTTAGAACAGGGATATTGCCTTACAGGTAGTAAGGGGGAGTGTTTAGAGAGATTCTAAAACTCTGTAAAGGTTAGCAGGTGAATCTGTGTTCGTAAAACCTGTTATAGGCTTCTCTTGTGCTAGGTTTAAACAAGAGGGTAGTTGAAATCTCAGGTGGAGCCTGAGGACTGGATGTAGGTCTGGTTTGACCGAACCAGGATAAACTATGTGTGCAATATCTCTTCCTTTAACTCTCTTAGTTTCCAGCATACCAAAACTAATTTCAGTGCATTTCATGTTTTGAAATATTCTCTGTGATAAATCTTGAAAAGATTTCAAAGATTGACATCTCTTGTATTTTATTGAAAGAATCTAAGGTTTTTATTCAGTCACCCAATTCACCCCCCCTCTTGGGTGATAGCCAGCACTAACAAACCATACCATAGTCCAAAAACAGCTCCAACCTTAACTAACAACAATTTGACCCTAGCAAGAGTTTTAATCATGCTATCATCATTTACTCATCCTTCAATATTCCTGCACCCATAAACCAACATATACCTCTTACCTCTTGACACATCTCGTACAATCATCAAACTATACTAAAGTTTCCATTCTTAACCTTCTTTACAAGTCTCTACATCGACTTTAGATTCAATTAATAGTTATAGAACATCCAAAAGTATTCAAATAACATTAACTATTGTTTTGGGAAATACCCCCAGTTTTCCAAAATCATCACCCAGATTCATAACTTATCAAATATCTACAGTAATGATTGGGCACAATTTGCAAGTTTAAAATCAGTTCTACCTTTAAATTCTTCACCATTAACTTTATCAAACCATTCCTACAAATCTATCCTCAATTTATTTTATCACTAAGAATTTCTAAAATAACCACTATACTTTAGATTCTAAATTCTTGTCGATCCCATACACCTTATCTTGTCCAAGCTTCATAAGTTAAATTCGAATAAGCCTAACCATACCTTCTTCATTCATTACTTACCCTTCTACCTTTCAATCCAAAATCTATTACCTCCTTTTCCATTTCAACCTCAATGAACTTCTATGGCTCTTACGGAAACAATCCTAATTCAAAAGAAGCATCCTCCTATTTCATCATCTTTCCAACTTAAATCCTCATAACATAGACCATAAAGAGAGCATAAATTTTGAAGCTATAAACCTCCAATAATTGGTAAAAATCAGATCCTAAACTTTATAAATTTGATCCCTAACAACTGAAATTTGATTAATTCAAAACCAATTAGGGCCTAGAATTATAAACTAAACCTCAATAAACTCACCAACCTACACTTAATCACCTTACCCCACTCTTATCAATCCTTAAAACAGTCACCAAAGATTTAATCACAATTTTAAGAATTATCTTCCTTTCTTTAAGCCTAAAACTAATGCTCTACACACCCAACTCATCAACCAACTCCCACCACTTAGAATTGTAACCATCGTTGCATCCCTTTATAGCCAAACCCACACACGAATATCCCTAATTATTCCATTTCAACTTAATATCATCTAGAATAGAATCCCAGTTAAATCTTAATACTAATCGACTTCCCTTCTCTTTTCCCCTGCCCACCGCCTAAAACAAAACAACATTACAACCATTTCATGCATTCATTTTAACAGCAATCCTACTAGAAATAAACATCTCAACCCCCCTTACAAGCAAAACCAAACATTACAAATTTCCCTTTCTATACCAATGAACCTGTCGGCCAGCAAGCAAGAGAAAGAAAAACAATCAATAAACCTCAACAACATCATCCCTTTAATAAACTAAAAATCAAAATCAAATAAGACCAGCACACTTCCATAGCAAAACATACGTCAAGAACAGTATATATTTCCCTTTCCCTGCTATGAACCCGTCGGCCAACAACCCAGAAAAAGAAAGAAAATTGAACAATTTCTTACTCAACCACCATCCCATTAAACACTAATCTTATTTTATCAGAGCAACAATCAAAATTCTTATTCATTTTCCACCCAAGAATTCAGGCAGACCAGAACGGACAAGGAACAGAGAAGGACAGGGGAAGAACAAGAAATCAAGCTTCAGCAAATCAAGCATATAATACCCTTTCTTCGAATTCATTACTCCTAATCATGTTTAGTAAGAAATTCCATTCGATTTTCTTGCCCCAAATCATAGGAACAAAATCGGGTGTAGTAACCTGAGTTTGGGGTTTCGGCATCAATCAACCAAAGATCAAACCAATATTCGAAATCTTCCCCAAACTCCCAAAATCGAAGCTTAACCTTTTTTTTTATGAATTTAAGAGCTTTAATCCCCAGAAATTTGAATCGATTTCGCCCCTCAAGCTCGCTGAAATCGGGCTGAAAAAGAGAGGAAAAACGAAGGAAAGAACTTACTCGAAGCTACCCTAAACTCCCCTTGCACCTCCGCCGCGTTTCGCCGTCATTCTCCGTCGGGACCGCCGATGGCACGGTGAATAACGAGAGAGAGAGAGAGAGCAGAGAGAACGGAGAAGAAAGTGAGAGAAGGGAGGTGTGTGTGTGTGTGTGACTCAGGTTTGGAGAGGGAAATGAAGGCAGAGAGTGAACAAAGGGAGTATATACCACGTGTATGGTATATATTAAAAGAGAGACTGATATTTTTCTTTTATAGGTATTTTACTATCTTGCCCTTCCCTTTATAATTGAAGATATTTTCAACTAGAGGCAGATATTGTCTTTTTCATTTCCTATTTCCTATTTTTCTCTTAAATCATAATTTTATTTACCATTCTCATTTAGAAATAAACCTAAAGCTGTCCCCAAAATAATTTCTCTAGATATACTTTAATTTCTAAATTTATTTATAAGACGTTTTAATTAATAACCAATACCTCAAGATTCTAAATATTCCCTTATTTAAATTTACCTCATAACTATTTTCCTTTAGCTAATAAAGAAAATAAACTTGAAAAATTATTAAAAATATACCTGGCCTTATAAACTTATTTATAAGGCTTTTTAATTTCTAAATACCTTTCTAAGACCTCAACTACATCCTTATTATCCCTTTTTTCTAAATTAAATTTTATCTTCTAATTATTTCTCTTTATTTGTTAATAAGTCTTAAATTTATTAAAAAATGCCTAAAACGTCATAAATTCATTTTCAATGATTTTTAATATTTTAGTTACATTCCTAAAATCTTAAGTAATTTCCTATTTTCTGTTTTCTAAAATTTGGGGTGTTACACCCATCACCTTCTAAAAAAGGCTCAAAAGTACCATGGCCGTTAAAGGGATGTAATGCCGTTAGTTTTCTTGTGTGGGTCCCACTTTTTTTGCCCAGCTATCATTAATACCGTGTTGACCAATTGGACACATCTGTTAGAATCTTAAGTTTTGATGAAGACTGACCCCATAAATAACATAAGCAAATAAGCGCAAGTTACCTTTGAATTAAAACGAGTAAAATCTAATAGGTAACAGATCACCATTGCAAGAGTAAAAGATAGCAGATGAAAACTTAGCAGAACAACAAGAATGAATATCTCTATCGCTAAGTGTATCCTTACAGCTAGTAGACAAAAAGCAATAGCAAGTGAAGACTTAGAAATAACAAAGTTAATATCTATCGCTAAGTCTAGCACTATCGCTAAGAAAGATCCTATCGCTAGTAGTTCATTAAGAACATGAAAAATAAAAGGAAGTATAACCAGCTGAACAATGAACCATGTCCTTGAGCTAATGGAATCAGCTAGCGATAACAGAGTAAGCTATCGATAACAAAAGTGCTTCAGATAATAAACATTCAGATAGCTAGTGCCTGAGAACAAATGAATCAAATGACCTAACATAGTTGCTAGCGCTAACTCGTTTCGCTATCGATAATAGGATACCTTGAAACACCCTTTAATAAACATTTCAGTATCCTTAAAGCTAATAAGCAATCAAGTATCTAGCGATAAGGGATTAGCAATCGATAGAAGAATGTATGCTGATATGATATAGCTAGTACTATGAACATTGAGCTAAAAGAATATGCTATCGATAATACTCCTGCCTATCGATATAAAATGCTTTGAAATACCTTATATTGTCTTTATCTCACTTAAGCTAATAGACTAAATTTGCGATAGCATTCTCTATACTTTAAATGATTATTTGTTCAGCTAACAGCTTAAGTGCAGAACTCACTCTATGAAGTTAGCGATAGCAGATCAAACTAGCGCTACTGAAAAAGCTGCCAGAAAGTACAATTCGTACAGACGCTCAGAACGCTAAGTCTATCTCTCTCCTAGCTCACCCTACGGAAGAAGTAGTTGAAGCTAGAGCAGAAAGTTAAGCCCGATGAAGAAGCTGCATTAAATGCCAACGGCTATGAGCTCCCAACGACTAAATTCAAACGGCTTCTTGAAGATTGAACGCTAGGGCAAAATCTGAGAAGAGATATAAATACAGAACTTGAGCATTTAATGAAAAGCGACGAAAAACGAGAATATTCACGAACTCATTCATTACTCTCTGTTTTCTTGTATTTATTATTTTAGAGATTTTATCTGTACTTAAGTGTTTATCAAAATCAGTTCATTAAGTGAACATATTTATTGAAATCCTCTACTGTTTGAGGTTGTTCTGAAAGCAAGGTGCTTTAGAACAGGGATATTGCCTTACAGGTAGTAAGGGGGAGTGTTTAGAGAGATTCTAAAACTCTGTAAAGGTTGACAGGTGAACTTGTGCTCGTAAAACCTGTGGTTAGTGGAACCCAACAAAGTGTTGGAGAACTGGACGTAGGCAGTGTTGGCCGAACCAGTATAAAGTTTGTGTTGTCTCAATTTTAACTAGATTTTTAGAAAGCACAATTCACCCCCCCTCTTGTGCGATTGCCACTTTCAACATCAGCATCCACATTTTCCCTTTCATTAAACGAACCAAACATCAATCCCAAAAAAAAGGAACCAACCACCCTCTGCATCATCATTTGCTCACCTATCAAATCCTTCATGCACCCACCACCCATCCTGATCTCCCCTGCACATATCAAATCCTTCACGCACCCACCACCTTACCCGAACCCCATTTTCAAGTATCCATCATCTTAGCTTCTTCCATTAAACGCCAAAAGAATTTGGCTGAGAATTTGGGTCTATTGGAATGATCATTAGTAACTTCATTGTATAGATTCTGATATAGCTGTGAAACTGGTGGTGCCGGCACCTGCTTAATTGGTGGGATCATGACTTGCCTAATATGTGGCGATGAAGCCGTAAGCCAAGATTCCAGTGAAATTCTCTTTGAGTATGGAATTGAAGCCATATGGCCACCATTAGCCAGAGAACTATGACGAGAAACTGGAGCGTAATAGCTAAGCTCATAACTCAACGATAACCCCTGTGGGGAATGAAACATTGTCTCGTGGCTTTCCTCCTTGTTATCGGAGAACGATGATGGTGAAGATGCCGCTTGTGGGTAATCCCATCTGGAGGCTTACTCAAAGCCGGCAATGGCTGTAATTTAGGGTGATCTTCATGAAAGAAGGGAATGTCGGTGTCGGGAGAAGGTAGAGTAGTATATGGTGGCGGTGTGGAGGAGAGTTAGTGGTTGGCGGTGGAGCAAAATTCGTCGGAAACGATGGTTGATCCAAAATTCTTCTAGACTGAGATTCATTGTCAGTGACCCCTTTTGCATCAGTGGGGATGACGAGGGATGGTGAATTATCCTAGGTTTTGCTTATTCCCTTTTCTCCCATCCCATTCATCTTTTGTTTTGTGTTTTTGCTTGCTTCCCCTGCTCATAAGGGAGGGAGGGAAAGGAAACTTCTTTTGGGTATAAGACCTGGATGGATGTTGAAACACCTTTCGTCAGCAGAAGCTGATAGACTTTTCTTTTACTTGTAGTTTTATCAAATGCTGTAATATTGCTTATTGGAATCCATTTTTACGGTGCAGTAATATTAACAGGAGTTTTAGAGTGGTATCTCTCTATCTATTTATCTATATCTATATATCTATAAGTATTCTTCCACCAAGTTACTATTCATAAGATGTTCATAGCTTCTTATTAGTTTATATATATATATATCTATAAATACTCTTCCTCCAAGTTACTATTCATAAAACGTCCATAGCTGTTGATTGGTCAATCTATTATTATATTTAAGAAAAATATAATCATTATTTTTGAATTATTATATTTAAGATAAGCCCTAAATTTATGTTCATAAGAAGCTTCTGATTGGTCAATCCCAATATATATATTTTAGTAATTATATCAACTAATTATACTTAAGAAAAATATAATCATTATTTTTGAATCCCAAAATATATATTACTAATTATATAAGAAGCTTATGATAATTATATTTAAGAAAAATATAATAATTATTTTTGAATTATTATATTTAATGTATCCTCTTCGATTAGTGTGCAGAATGAGGACACCCAAGTTGTTGCACTCATTAACCTTGCTAGACTGAGCTGAACTGAAGACAGTAAAATCCTTACAATTCTATCTCTATCCCTTTGTTATGTCCATACTTATTACAAGCAATGGCTACATTTTTTCTTTCGTACACTGCACTTAACTTCTTGGGCATATTGTTGATGATAACTACCAAAGATTTATTACGAGTATATAATAACATATTTTGTATTTGGTTCGCACCAATTTTAACATTAAATGTGTCAATATACAAATCATCGGCAAATCGCATCATCATTTTCTGCTACTAGGGTTTATTTAAATCCATCCATTAAAGAACGTTAAGCCTTAATCGATAGGTACAAAGTTATGTTCAATGGTGAAATTATTTTGTCTATACTTTGACTTCCAGCATTAATTTGAAAAAAAAAACATACATTAATATATGATTTCTTTTTTTGAATTGAAAAACCATATTTATGATTTCAAGTCGAATCACATAAAAATATCATTAGCGTAACGTATGGGAGGCCCAGCTCGTTAATCCTATACCTAGTTCTGGCAAAATAACAATAACAATAATAATAATAATAATAATCATATACCTAATTATTAATTAGTCTATTTAAGTTGAATTGAATAGTTGACTTTTCCAGACCCAAAAAATAGTTGACTTTTGCCCAATTGAAAAATGCGTGTGGCAGTTTGTTGAACACTTTCGGACGTCTTGTTTAGGTTTCTTAGTTCTCAGTCTATTTAATATTTTTAGCTAACTAGTTCCGAGTCTAATTTATCACCTCCGACTCAAGTTGTGATATTAATTTTAGTTTATACTCCTTCCTTCTTGTCTTAAATATAGTATCTATATGGGGGAGATGATTTTAGTCCTAAATATCAAAATATCTTTTTAATAGTTCTCAGCTTTTCCCAAATTATTGCTATTAATGCTCCTCAATATTAAATAAGTAATATTAAATAAGTAAGAGAGAGATTGTGGGGATAAAGAAATATGTTAGAGTACATTGGTAATATCATGTCATTTTAACTAATTTCACTAACATCTTTAATATAAATAAATTAGGTAAATACGTTTTATATTTAGGACAGGAGAAAGTATTAACTACATTGCTTGCTATTTTTACAAGTTTCTCGCTATTTTTACAAGTTTTATATATATATATATATACATATATGTTAATAGCTTCAAATCAGATCTGGGATAGTCCAAATTCCATTTGATTAATTTTTAAAAAAAATTATTTTAACGGGTCTGTAATTTAAAATAAAGATAATCTTTAATTCTCATTACATATGCCTTAAATTATTACTTTTAATTTATATTACGTACTATATATATTAATAATATACCTCTTTGTCGTTGCAAGTGGTATGAGTTGCTTTCAGTTCAGGCATTATTCCTTGTGATTACAAGATATGAGTTGGGTTATTATGACTTTAGTTTGGGGGTTAATTAGTCCTGAGAAGGTGTATGTGCGTCCCTTCCTATGGGAGAGGAGGATTATGTTTCAGCGAGGGAAGTCTTTCACAAAAGTGAAAAAAAGGGTGCTAAGAAGCAACCCAGCCATATTAGAAAAGTGAAAAAGAAAAAACATCACGTGAAGTTTGTTCCTTAAAACGCCATGTTATGTAATCACCTATCCCGACGTTCATTACTAATTTAAACACCGGGATAGGGTTCTAAAATTAAAATTTGATTATATTGCACACTCTTCTCCCTCCTCAGAATCCCTATCGCCTTCGAACCCTCTCTCCATTGAACCATTTCCCTCTCTCGCTCTCTCCGCCGCCATCCCAAATCTCTCTCTCTCTCTCCCCCCCCCCTCTCTCTCGATTTCGCTTCTCACCACCACAAATCCCGCCATTGCCATTGCGAGACGAGTGGAGGAAGGCCGCCAAAAATCAAGCATCGCCGGCGTAGGAGGCCCAACTTCATCTCTAATTCACCAACACTAAGTCATTGCCCTTCTTCTTACCATCTGTCATTTTTTCATCTATCTCTCTCGCCCTTTTTAGATTTTCCCTTGGGTGAGAGATTTCTCCATTCCTTTTTCTTGTTATGGTTTCAATTTTATAGCTGTATTTGAGTTTTTCTTGGTGACATTATATGTGTTTCCGCTCTGAGTGTTGGTTGTCTGTTTTTGAGCTAAAATCTAAATGTGTAGAAGCTAAATGAGCTTTTGAATTGATAGAAGTTTATTAGGGTTAAATTTTGGATACTGAATTTTGATTTTGATTTGATGGTTATGAGAATTAAAGCTTTGGTTGCAAAGGGAGGAATTTCATTTGGGATTATTTTTATAGTGAGTCATCATTATTATTAGGATGTTAATGTAATCGGTTTATCTCCTTTTATTGTTTAGCTTGTGTACTCTTCATTTTATTTACTGTTTTTTTTTTTTGTTAAATTTGTTCCCGTGTTTTGATAGTGTATGCTTCTAGTGTGTTCCAAAAATGAGTGCTTTATTAGTGGGGTTTTGCATTTAAATCTGTCATGAACTGATTTTTCTGCTTTAATGAAAAGAATGTATCTTGCATTGTTGGCAACCAATGTGATCATTTAGTTGGCTATCCACTTTTATAGTTAAAGAGGTGCCTTGAGCTCAGCAACATTCATTTCTTAGCCATTATGCTGCCGAATTTTTTTAAAATAAGGTAACAACCTAATGAGTAAGTCGTATGCATCTTACCACCACTTTCCTTTAGTAGGTAATCATGTTGGATCGGAAATGAATGTATTGTGATCGATGTTCAAGGGAATATATAGACTGAGCAAAAGAGTTCATTAAATTTGCAGCTGATCATGCAAAGGATGCTAACAGAATTGTATGCCTTGTATATCTTGTTATTATGGAAAGCATCTTCGTCCTCTTGACTTGTTGGGTTATTTAATTTGTCATGAAATCAATCTATCTTATACACAATGGACAAAGCATGGTGAGAGTTATGAAGATGAATGCAGAGACTGTGTACATGATGGTAGTAGCGCTTCAAATGTGCTTGACACAGACATGTGTGATGAGAGTGATGACCTTGAAGAAATGTTGAATGTGGTGAGTTAGAAGAATCCTGAAATATTTCAAACACTGAGGAGTGATGTAAAGACACCGTTGCATGTTGGATGCACCAAATACACAAGATTGCAGGCAGTGCTGAAATTGTATAACTTGAAAGCGAGATACAGTTAGAGCAATGCAAGTTTCATTGAACTGCTTTCCGCATTGTGAGATATACTTCCAGAAGCAAACATACTCCCTTCGAAAACATGAGGTAGAGCAAATTCACTGTTCCACTGGTATGAAATATGAGAAAATACATACATATCCTAATGACTGCATTTTATTGCAAAACTAGTATGTGTCATTAAAGAAGTGTCCTAAATGCGACACATCTTGATATGAAAAGAAAGGCAATAGTGCTTCGAAAGTCTTGTACTACTTTCTGATCATTCCAAGATTCAAGCGCATATTTAATAATGCGAATGTTGCAAAATTTTTGACATGGCACACGAACGAAAGGATTAAAGACATCAAGCTTAGGCACTTTGCAAATTTTCCTTGATGGAAAAATATTGATTACGAGTACCCTGAGTTTAGTGAAGAACCAAGAAACCTACAGCTTGCATTAGTAATTGATAGAATCAATCCATATGGAGTTCAGAGTAGTACTCACAGCGCATGGCCTGTCATTATGATGATATATAGCCTCCCCCTAAATTTGATTATGAAATGCAAATTTATGATGCTTTCAATGCTTATTTCCAGGCCTAGATAGCCCGACAATGATATAGACGTGTATTTGGATCCTTTGATTGAAGACCTGAAGCATATGTGGAATATTGGTGAGATAGTTTTTGTTGAACCTTAGAATTTTGATGATAACCAAATATGACTTAGGCTATGAAAATTATAGATATCTTAACTTAGAAAATGTTTTTAAACAAGTTTGAAAATCTAAGTGAAGAACAATTGATAGCCAGACAGCAATTGATTGAACATCAGGTCCCTCAATTAATTGGACATCGATTGTAGAAGATTCAATCGAATACTACAAGCTTATCAATCAACTGATGGTATTAAATCTTTCAGAATGCAATTGATTGGGTCTTGAACAATCGATTGGTCATCATCAATCGAATAACACTAAGAGTAATCGTTTGTTACTTTTCTTGGAAGAAAATAGGCAGCCATTGATCAGTAAGTAAAATAATCGATTGAAGCTTACCAATCGATTGGCATAGCTCCAATCGATTGTTGCATATTATTTTTAATTGATATTTAGTACTTCCATCAAGTGTTGCAAGTAACAATTTGATGAAAACAGAACCAACCTGAAGGCCATCGAGTAATGGACATGAGTAGCAATCGATTGGCCATTTAGCCATCAATTGACAAGCTGAAAATTTCAAAAATAATTACTCTTCTCCTGTATAACTAACTTTATATTTGGAAGATCTTACATGACCTATTTCAGGAATTTTACATTGGACACAAAAACCAACCTCAACATAGAAACAAAGAGAACAATAGGAAGCCGTTACTTGTAATACACTGGATGATAGCTTAATCTGGCAAGAGAGAACAACACAACACTAAATCTACTCTAATACTACTCTGGAGCATTAATTGCATCTACAAAAACATCATAAGCTCTCCAGATCATCCAACTCTATCAACTCTCGAGTCTCGACGGCTATAAAACTTCAACGACTAAATCTCACAAAGACAATATAAAAGCCTTGAAGCTGAAACATGGAAGATAGAGAATTAAGTGCTATCCAACTACCAATCAACACATCATTCAATCCAAGTATTCTAAGTTCTCTCATCTGTTCTTCAAACTAGAACTTATTAGCTTAATTGTGTGAGTAAGCTATAAATTTGTACTTTAATTCTTATTTTATGATTTCCTTAGAATAGCGGGATTCTAAGGAAGGGTTGTAAACTTACAAAGTGTAAGGGGGAGAGAATTAGTGAGATAGTGATACCTTACTGAGGAAATTCTCTAAGGTGTAAAGGTGTTCAGGAACCTATTTTAATCCCTATTCACTAGTGGACGTAGGTCAAGAGTTAGACTGAACCAGTATAAATCATGTGCCTTTGATTCTTATTTCAGTTTCAAAATTTTTGAGATACACAATTCACCCCCTTCTGTGTATTTTCCCACCATCTTCATTTGGTATCGAGCTAGGCTTCTCAGATAAGTGATCTAATGATCAGAGAAGAAAAGATCCATAGTAGGAGTAAATAAGTGCATGCTGCCTGAAGGAAGCTCTATCACAACACCATCTGGCTTCAATGGAGAACACTATGCCTTTTGGAAGATGAAGATGAAAATTTTCATCAAGGAAAATGGTTATAAGCTTTGGCAAGTGATAGAAAATGGAGATTATGTGCCCATGAAGACAAAAAATTGGGTACTGGTAAAGAAGGAACCTAGAGAATACACCAGCATTGACATAGAACACCTGGAGCTGAATAGCAAAGACATCCTGATGATTCAGAGCACTCTAAGTCAGAAGGAATACTTCAGAAGGAGTAAAGAGTAGAAGAATCAACCAACTGACAATTGAATATCATTTATTCAGAATGAAGGAAGGAGAAACTGTCACAGAGCTAGAAATCAGATTCACTCATCTTATCAACCATCTTGCAGCTCTTGGGAAAATTGTTTCTCAAGAAGAACAAGTCATTAAAATCCTAAACATACTCACAGATGAATGGCAAGCCAAAGTCACAGCTATTGAGGAAATTCGTGGAGAATCCATGAGTTCAGTTACTTCCTTGTTTGGAAGCCTGGTTGAGCATGAGAAAAATATGAAATATAGACAGGAGCTAGCTAGTAGAGATAAGAAGAAAAAGACTCTGGCTCTTGCTGCTTCAAAAGAAAAGGAGGATGATGAGGATGAAGTGAGGAAATGGGACTGATGGTGAGAAGATTCAGACTATTCTTCAAAGGAGGAGGAAGGAGATTTCAGAAAGGAGACCCCAGTTTTGCTAAGAAGGACAATAAGAAGAATGTTGCTTCAGTATGCTATGAATATAAGAAACCTGGACATTTCAAGTATGAATGTCCTAGCCTCCAAAGGCAGAAAGAAAAGAAGAAAAGAAAGAGAAATATGTTGGCAAGAAGAAGGCCTATGTATCATCAATATGGGGTGATAGCTCTGTTGAAGAAGAAAGTGAATGAGAGGAAATGTCCAACCTTTGTTTGGTAGCTTAAGAAGAATCCGAGACTGAGGTAACTCCCTCTGAACCATCTTTTCATGAACTTCAAGATGCTTACAGTGCCTTACATATATAATTTGAGAAAATTGCTAAAGAGGTATTTTTATTGAGAAAAAGAAACATAGAAAATGAAAAAAGGCTGAAACACTTTAATGCAAAAACTATGAAAAACTTACTCTTGACAATGAAAAGCTTTCAAAAACTTTACAGAAGTTTACTAAAGGTAGTAAGGCTTTACAAGTAATGCTAACTAACCAGAGAGCATACAGAGACAAAGCTGGTCTTGGTTATGATGCTACGCCTGAATTTTTGAAAGCAAAGAAAAAGCCAGCTAAAGAAAAACCTTATTTAAAATTCTTCAGAAAAGCTATTGAGTATGTTAGTCCTTTTAGCTTCTGTAGTTACTGCAACAGAAAATGACATTCCTTCTCAACATGCTATCCCAGAAAGTATAGTGTGACTGGAACTTATAAATGGGTTCCTAAAGAGTCACAATCTCACATGGTCAGAAAAGACCAAAGTGTTCCACCAAACCTCAAAGGACCCAAACAGATTTGGGTATCTAAATCTCTATAAATTATCATGCATGTTTGTTTCAAAGCATCTAGAAGCAACAAGTGGTATTTAGACAGTGGATGCTTAAAACATATGATTGGGGACAAAGAGAAGTTCAAACACCTTGAGTTCATGAAAGGAGCCAAAGTAAGCTTTAGAGGAAACCAGTTAGGAAAGATAGCTAGAATTGGAGAAGTGAACGAGACCAATGGGTAAACAGTCAAAGATGTCTATTTTGTAGAAGGTATATGTCACAACCTCCTAAGTGTTAACCCAAACAACTGATAAGGGTAACTAGATAATTTTTTATTCTAATGAATGCATGATAATTGATAAGAATGATTTAGATATTGGCAAAGCTACTCTAAAATGCAAATTAAGATCCAGTAGAGATGGAAACTGTTATACTGCTGATCTTAACCAATCAATGCAAGAAAAATGCTTCATTAGTAACACTAAGAATTATTGGCTATGGCATAGGAGACTAGCTCATGTAAACATGACTCAATTAAATAAGCTTGTAAAAAATGATCTTGTAATTGGCCTTCCTGAGCTTAGAGTTAAGCCAAATGTTATCTGTGAAGCATGTCAAAAAGGGAAACAAACAAAATCCTCTTTCAAACCTAAGAAGATAATTTCCATAATAAGACCTTTGGAATTAGTGCATATGGATCTAGTAGGTCTAGCAAGAGTCATAAGTATAGGAGGAAACTTATATACTCTTGTGATTGTGGATGACTATTCTAGGTTTTCTTGGACTTTGTTTCTTTTATCTAGGCATGATGTCTTTTTATTGTTTGCTAAGAAAGTGCAGAAGGAAAGAAGCTGTGAAACTAGTTCAATTAGAATAGATCATGGTGGAGAATTTGATAATAGTGACTTTGCTAAATTATGTGAAACAAATGACATACATCTTAACTTCTCAGCAACTAGAACACCTTAGCAAAATGGGGTTGTTGAAAGAAAGAATAGAGTTCTGACAGAAATGGCCAAAACCGTGCTGAATGAGAAGGGTATATCCCAAGAATTTTGGGCTGATGCTATGAGCACGTCTTGCTACATCTCAAACAGAGCTTACATAAAATCAGGGATGGACAAGACCCTTATGAACTCTACAAAGGCAGAAAACCAAACATAGCTTATTTGAAAGTTTTTGTATCCAAATGTTACATCCACAATAATGGGAAGGTAAATTTAGGTAAATTTGATCTGAAAGCTTATATTGGAATATTTATTAGTTATTCAAATAGAAGTACAGCATATAGAGTTTTCAATAAAAGAACTCAGGTTGTTGAAGATTCTATTCATGTTGCTTTTGATGAAACTGATTCATTTAAGAAATCTGATGATGAGGATGAGATCCCTTCATAATCAAAGTATGTTGAAAACCATCCTCAAAATCAATCAGTTACACAACCAATAAGTTCACCTGATGAATCAAACCATGAAGGTTCAAAGGATGATCCTATTGATGAACCAGCTGAACCACAAGCTTGGAGACATCATAAATATCATCCACCAAAACAAATCATAGGTGAAATTAGTAGTGGTGGTGTAAAGACTAGAAGGCATCTTAGAGAAGAAATGCAGTTCTCAGCATTCATCCCAGAAATTTAGCTTTCTTGTGTTGAAGAAGCTCTGACTGATAGGGATTGGGTAATAGCAATGCAAGAAGAACTCAATCAATTTGAAAGAAACCAAGTTTGGGACTTGGTTCCTAGGCCACTGGACTATCTAGTAATAGGAACTAAGTGGGTTTTCAAAAACAAACTTGATGAATATGGGATGATTGTGAAGAACAAAGCAAGACTTGTGGTAAAAGGGTATAACCAAGAATAAGGCATAGATTATGAAGAGACTTTTGCCCTAGTTGCAAGACTGGAAGCAATAAGATTACTCTTAACCTTTGCATCCCTCAAAAACTTTAAACTTTATCAAATAGATGTAAAGAGTGCCTTTCTTGATGGATATATCATGGAAGATTTTGAACAACCTTCTAGTTTTGAAGATTTTGCCAAACCTGATCATGTTTTCAAACATAAAAAGGCCTTGTATGGACTCACACAAGCACCAAGAGCTTGGTATGAAAGACTTAGTAATTTTTTCTTGGGAAAAGGATTTATTAGAGGAAAGGTGGATACCACCCTATTTATATTGCACAAAAATAAGAACATGCTTGTGGTTCAAATTTATGTGGATGATATTATTTTTGGTGCTATTGATGAATCTCTCTATGAGGAATTTTCTAAGATTATGCAGGGAGATTTGAGATGTCCATGATAGGAGAACTAAATTTCTTCCTAGGTCTCCAGATCAAGAAAAAGAAATATGGAATATTTATTTCTCAGACAAAATATGTCAAGGAGATTTTGAAGAAGTTTGGAATGGACCTATTCAAAGTAGACACTCCAATGAGCTCTACTACACTACAATATGCTGATGAAAATGGGAAAGACTTCAATCAATCAACATACAGAGGAATGATTGGTTCACTTCTATATTTGACTGCAAGTACACCTGATATTCAATTCAGTGTGGGAATGTGTGCCATATATCAAGCTAAACCAAAAGAGTCTCATCACAAATGTGTTAAAAGAATTCTAAGATATCTGGTTGGGACACAGGAGCTTGGATTATGGTACCTCGGAGGAACTCAAGAATATCATATAGCTTATTCAGATTCAGACTATGCTGGATACAAAACTGACAGAAAAAGTACCAGTGGTCAATGTAAGTTCCTTGGAGGCTCCTTGGTGTCTTGGTTTAGTAAGAAGCAGAATACTGTATCATTATCATCAACTGAAGCTGAATACATAGCTGTTGCAAGTTGCTATGCTCAAGTGCTATGGCTCAAGCATCAATTAAAGGATCTATGAATGGAGTTTCTTGAAGTTCAATCCTTTGTGACAACACTAGCACAATCAGCTTGTCCAAAAATCCAGTGCACCTTGCAAGGACAAAACACATTGATATAAGACATCATTTCATAAGAGATCATGTTCAGAAGAAAGATGTCAAAGTGGATTTCATTCCCACTCACTTGCAGCTAGTAGATAGTTTTACCAAGTCTCTTGTAGCAGGTATAGTTTATGTACATCAGAAGAGAATTGGGAATGGTAAATCCCATTGAGTTGTAAAACAGTATCAACATCTTAACTCTACTAAATTTTCTTGAATCATATTATATTTTGATGATATGATACTGACTTAGGCATCAGAGTGGCCTACAATCTTTTGCAGGAAAAATAGCAGGCCAATCGATAGCCACTACTCCCCAATCGATGGAAACCTGTAAGAAGCCATCGATGGCTTACCGATTGGGCATCAATTGATGCCTCAGAGTTAATTATTTGCCTAAGTCCCTCAAGTAAAAGTTAAATACACCTATCGATTGCTCAAGAACCATAAAAAACATAAAGACTTGATTTATCGATGGGAGGTCCAACCATCGATTGATGCATTAGGCAATCGATTGCAAGGGAAGGAACAATTGATACACAATCTATTGTTCAGCGTGGGATTAAAAATCCATCAATTGAAAGGTGAGCAATCGATTGATTTCTCCTTTTATCACAAGAAAACTCAAGGTACCAATCGATTGGCAGAGTTCTCATCGATTGAACGCCCAATGGTAACATTCTAATGGTAATATTTCTCTCTCCAAAATATTACATAACTGCCATTTTTGACCATTGATGCACATTGCATTCACTATTCATCTTTCATCTTTCTCTAGCACCCACTCGAACTGAAACTTAGCATCCCTCCAAAAATTTTGTCCTTGCATTCAAATTTCTTCAGTTTCTAGTTTGAATTTGCGTCTGTTTACTGTTTATAAGACATGCCTCCCAAGATAATCCTTCCCAAAACAAAAGCTACTCTTGAGAGCCAGAAAAGAAAAACCCAGAGAGATTCCATTGAAAAGCAACCCAGATATATCCCTAAATTCCTCCAAGATACTGTGCCATTACCCCAAGATGATCCTGCTGTCACTCTAAGAACTGCTCCAAATAGATTCAAATAACAAGTTATGGCTTATAAGGACAAGTCTTCCTCCCAAGTAAAATCTTCATCCCAATAGAAGAGGGTTTCATTTGCAGACGATGTTACATTAAGTGCCTCCCAGAAGAAATCAAAGAAAGGAGAAGTTCAGTCCAGGTCTACTTTACCCTCAAAAGTAAAAGCAAAAGGGAAATCAAAGGCCTATACCACAGATGAATCCTAAGTGCCACCAGATGACTTCATTACAGATGGTGCCTTAACCGTCAGTGTTCCTACAAACAAAGGAGCATCAATAAGAGGACCTGTTGTTTTGACCTGGATCATCAGCATTAGCTGGGCATTGATCTATTCCCATGGCTTGGGACCTATAAAGAATTGCTCAATATAAAATTGCCCTATACTGAAGACGTGGTAAGGAGTTTCTACTCAAATCTGGAGATCAATAGCACTCACACCACTGACTCAGAGATTGTTTATATAGAGGTCATATCCGTTATCAGGGAGAAGAAAGTCTCCTTCAACTGGAAGACTCTGAATGGTCGGTTGAAGATTAGTAATCCATTCTGCAACCATTGGCAAAAGAAGACTTAGTATAAGGAGGAAGAGTTACTCAAGATATACAATCCCTCTGGGGAAGCCACAGACTCCTCAAGCATGAAACTAGTGTAGATACCTTTCACCAATAGGCTTATTCACTATGCCTACTCCAGATGTATGGTGAATAAGGTAGGAAATCTAAACCAACTTCAACAGGTGGATAACCCTATCTTGTTGCTCTCATCAAGAATGATCCCCTGAATGTGGGACAGATTATAACAGAGGAGTTCAAGAATTTTAAGGACTCTAAGAGCACAAAGACCCCTCTACCACTTCCTCAACTGTATCATTTATCCTCCAAATGAATAAAATATGGTACCTATAGGACAATGATGTGCAACATGTCCCTCTCTAGAGATATATCAGTACCTGCTCCTGCTCCTAAAAAAGATAAAGGCAAGAGTACAGCAGGAGAAGGATCAAAAGCTGCTAGGCAAGATGAAGCACAATCCTTAGCCCCTATCACTACTGCACCTTCCATCTTTGGTGTCTGCAATGAAGACTATGTTCTCAAAAGATGTGTTGGAGCAGGTAACTGCTAAGGTGACAGAGAATCTACAAAAGACTGTTCTACTAGGGCTCATGGAGGAATTGTCACCGAAAAGTCAAGCCATAGAGGATAGGCTATTGAAGAAGCTTGTTGCAGCTCTAAATACCTCCTTGGTGCCCACAATCAAAGAGCAAGGGATGCATATGTTCAATGGTTATGATGTAGTGGTGGAGATCATCAAACATCTAGAAGTGAGGATGCACAACATGGAGAACTGCTGGATTTGTGCATCCTTTTGAAAGAGAAGATGCTGCTCAGAGGCTAAGAAAATCAGAGGTTGGTGAGCCCTCCACTCAAGCTGACAGAGAGCAATCAGAAGACCCTTCTCCCATCCACCACTCTCCACTCAACCTAGACACCCCTCATGTCCCTCATACATAATCCTCACCCATAATCCTTGACCAAACCATACCCTTTTCCCCTTAAATATCTCCACAACCCTCTTCACCAAAACCACCATCAAAACCTCTCATTCCAGAACCTACAAAATCCTCATCACCTCTTAAGACCTTAACTCCTAAATCTCAGACATCCCTTTCTCCAACACCTCAAGCCACCCAAAGTATTCCCACAACCACCCATACACCTATATACACCAAACATCCCTCCCACACATATGCCAGAAAGAAGTACAAGGCTCCCATCACTTTCCCTAACCTTCCATCACTTGTTTCCTTTTCCCATACCTCTTCCTCCCACACCTCAACTACCTCAGAGCCCTCTCTTTTAATCCACAGAACCCTGTTTAATGATGACAAAAAGATGAAGAAGGAAGTAGAAGAAGAAAACGCTCAAGTCTCTGTAGCCCAAGAAGTAGAGGAACCAGAACTGGTTGTAGAAGATATGTATCAAGAAGCCATTAAGCAAACATTTGCTTAGAAAAAAGAAGTGGCTGAGTTATGTGAGATTCTAGAAGAAAACCCTGAATACATGTCTACTCAAATAGGAGATGACACTACTACAGAAATTGCCTATAGCAACACTTATTTTGGCCCTATAGCAGCACTTATAAGCGCTGCAATAGCCAGTGTTGCGATAGGCTATTAAGCCTAACACAACGCTTAGTAAGCGCTGCAATAGGTATACCTATAGCAGCGCTTATAATTTAGTAAGCGTTGCTTTAGGGTTCCCTAAAGCATCACTTATCTTCAGCTCTGATACCAAGTAGGGGGAGCGAGTCCCGAAAGAGCGCGGAGGATCACGAGTAGGAAAGGAAAAGGAAGTAGAGCAGAAGTAACACTTCTTTAAAACATAAATCACTATGCAGATGCAGAAGGGGGTGTTCTGAAAGAATCAAAGGGCGTATGAACTGAGGCGGGAGAACTTGCCAATCTAGTTCATTGTAACAGCCTCCTTGATTCCCAAAAGAGGTAAGGATATAATGCAGAAAGTAATAAGATAACTGGGAAATATAAAGCTTTATTTAAAAGAACATTAAACTTACAAAGAAATGAAACAAAGGAAGTAGAAAGAAAGGGAAGGGAAGAGACTCTCAGAACACTCAGAGCTTCTCTCTCTTGGTCTCTCTCTCTACAATGGCTATTCGGATCTAAAACAAGTTCTGCCCTTCTTTAGGTGCTGAGCATTTCTTATATAGACCCTTGAACAGTGTTTATGACCTGGAAACTAGATACTTGTTTGAACAGTTCCGGTCAGTTTAAGTGCACAATGTTCTACCGACACGACAGTGATACTACAGTGTTCAGTGTTTTACAAGTGCTTGTTTACCATGTGTCAGAATGTTTCAGTCCTCTCCTAAGTCCACCTCATAATCGTCTTCTTCCTGGGCTTCTGAAGTAGACTGGGAAATGATTCGACTAGGGGAAGGTTGATCATCTAGTTTCTGGAGTGTTTGGAGCAGTACTGTTAATTGGTTTACAAGACTTGTTTTATCCGCTGTTGATGATAGAAGAGAAGCAATCCTTGATTTTTGGTGAAGGAATTTGCTTTGTTCTGTCATGCAAAGAAATTGGGGATTTTCTTGAAACCATTTTTCTACAGCATCAGAGTTGACTCTTGGAATGTCGAATTTTGTCCACCATCTGGAGTAAGGGACTCGCTGTAGGACAGGCATTAGGTTTGATGTTTCATTGATCTTCATGCATTCATATTTCCAGGAGAAAATCCATGAAACAGATAGTTTAGAACAATAATGAAGATCCAAAGGAAAGGGATCATGACAGTTGAATTTTTGTTTAAATAATTCAAAAGCTTTAACAACCTGAGGTGGAAATATTTCAGTTAAAGGACCAAAAAATTCCCACCAATGAAAAAACCAATGAGGAAATTGATACTTGTTATCCTTTTTAAAATAGATGAACCAAGTATGAGAAAATCCTGAGTTTTGGTACCAAAAAACATTAGACCAAGCATCAACATAATCCCAATAATTATATCCATCAAGAAAATAATTGATTCCAAAGTTTTTTGGTCTGTATAAATCTTGCCCCCATTGAGATGGAGTAAGAATGTTTAAAATTTGGAGTCTTGTGAAATCTAGTTCATTGTCATTCTTCCTGTCTGAGGTATGTTTTATCTCGACAGACCCAGCATGAACCAGAATTAGTTCATAGTACTCTCTTGTTTTTGGAATAGCTGAAGGTTTAAAATGCATTCCAGAAGGAAAGATATTTGCAGCTACTTGATTTGGGTTGGGATGGAACCATGCGGGTTCTATAATTTACTTAGTTTATTTTTCTTTAAGTAGATAGTAGTTAACTTGTAGTGTATAATAGTTAATTAATTAGTATGTTTGCTTTAAACGTATTTGATCTTGGATATACGGCTTTTTGGTGCATATATGTACCTGAAACTAGTGTATATTCGTTGCCTGGAACTGTATAGAATTACTGGTATTTAGCACTGATGCAGGTGGGATATATATAAAATAAAATCAAATATTTTTTTTTAAAAAAATCAATAGCAGCGCTTATTTCGTTATAAGTGCTGCTATAGGTATTTTTTTAAAAAAGTAAATTACCTAAAGCAGCGCTTATAATTTAGTAAGCGTTGCTTTAGGGAACCAAGTAGGGGGAGCGAGTCCCAAAAGAGCGCGGAGGATCACGAGTAACTGGGTTATTTTTTACTCTAGTGAATGTCTTATTGTTGATAAGAAAGATTTAGAATTAAATAAAACAAATCTTAAGTGTAAATTAAAAGCAAATAGAAATGGTAATCTATACACTTTAGACTTATGCCAACAACTTGAAGAAAATTGTTTTATTTCAAATGATGAAACTTGTTGGCTATGGCATAAGAGACTATTAGCTCATGTAAATTTCATTCAACTTGATAAGCTGGTTAAGAAAGATCTAGTCATAGGCATTCCTAGCTTTAGAACTAAGCATGATTTAATTTGCGAATCTTACCAAAGAGGTAAACAAACAAAGTCTTCATTTAAAATCAAGAAGACAATTTCCACAAATAGGCCACTGGAACTTATCCATATGGATTTAGTTGGGCTTGCAAGAGTGAAAAGCCTAGGTGGAAGTCTATACACTCTTGTAGTTGTGGATGACTATTCAAGATTTACATGGACTATGTTTCTTGCCTCAAAACATGAAACTTTTGATGCCTTTTGTGTGCTTGCTAAGAAATTGCAGAATGAAAAAGGCACAAGGATTGTAGCAATCAGAACTGATCATGGAGGAGAATTTGAGAACAAGGAATTTATGGAATTATGTGATGAAAATGGTATTGAACACAACTTCTCTACCCCTCGTACTCCACAGCAAAATGGTGTTGTTGAGAGGAAAAACAGAGTGCTCACAGAAATGGCAAGAAGCATGTTGAATGAAAAACAGGTGCCACAAATATTTTGGGCAAATGCAATGAGCACAGCATGCTACATCTCAAACAGAGCATACATCAAGAAGGGGATGGAGAAGACTCCATATGAGATTTACAATGGAAGAAAGCCCAACATCAGTCATCTGAGGATCTTTGGATCTAAGTGCTACATCCACAATAATGGAAAGGTAAATCTGGGTAAGTTCGATCCTAAGTCTGATGTTGGTATATTCATAGGATATTCAAATAGGAGTAAAGCATATAGAGTATATAACAAGAAAACTCAAACTGTTGAAGAATCAATGTATGTAGTGTTTGATGAAACTCATCAAGAAAAACAACATTGTGATAATGAGGATGAAGAGGGAGGTCCTGACCATGTTTTGGGCTTGGAAACAATAAATGAAAGAGCTTGGACCTAGCGCTACACATTGGAGAATCATGTGGGCCTAATTAGACACATTCTGGGCTTAATATGCCGATTACATTTTTATGGATCTTATTTGTGCGAAAACTCTTAATTAGTTGGCGGCGTATTTGACCCTTTGGATTTCTCGAGTTTGTTGCTTGGAATTCTCTAGATTGCATTTAATGCAAATTAGGTTAAGTCTCTGAATGATCCTTTAAATACTTTGTAAGCCTCATCTTGAGGGCGGACTTTGATTTTGAATGAAAAGGTTGCTCTCTGCACTTTGGATCCTGAGAGTGGACTCCCTCTGGGGTTCTTCTTAGAACTAACAGGCTTATCACGGCTTGATCAACCTTGTGGCGTCTTTCAACACTTCGGGTTCTTGTCCTTCCGTGTTCAAGCGGATCATCCAGTCCTTTGTTTAGCTTTCTTGGGGTGAGTGTATCCCAGATTGGTTGTGGGTTCTTAGGGTCTAACCCTAGTGGGTTCGCACCACATTCTTTTATGGGGAACCTAGAAATGAGCATTAGGATGATCAAATGGCTCCTTTTGATCACGTAAAATGGGAAGGGCGATCGGAGCGCTTTTAGTTTGTGTAAGGCCAAAATGTTAGTTATATCAAATATCCACGATTGAAACATCCTTTCCCCCTTTTTCTTTCATGGGGAATCTAGAAATGACCACCAAAACCATCAACAGCCTCCTTTTGGTTCAACAAAAATTGAAAGGATGATTGGAGCCCTTTAAGCTTGTTTTAGATCAAATGCTTCCTCTTGATCAAGTACAACGGGAAGGGCGATCGGAGCGCCTTTAGTTTGTGTAAGGCCAAAATGTTAGGTTATTTCAAATATCTATGATTGAAACAGCCTTTCCCCCTTTTTCTTTCATGGGTAATCTAGAAATGACCACCATGACAATCAACATCCTCCTTTTGGATCAACAGAACTCGAAAGGATGATTGGAGCCCTTTTAGCTTGTTTTGGGGCAACAGTAGGGGCTCTACTGAATTTCTAAGATTGAGACTTCCTTTCCCACTCATTCTTTCATAGGGAATGTAGAAATGACCACTACGAATATCAAATGCTTCCTTTCGGGTCATCTAAAGTCGAAAGGCCGATGAGATCACTTTTAGTTTGTTTAGGGCCAAAAGTAGGGGATGTATGGAATTTCTGAGATTGAAGCATCCTTTCCCACTCACTCTTTCATTGGGAATGTAGAAATGACTACTGAGGACAAAAAATGCTTCCTTTTGGACAAACTAAAATCGAACGGGTGATTGGATCCCCTTCAGATTATGTAGGGCTAAAACCGTGGGATGTATCGGATTTCTACGATTGAAACATCCTTTTCCACTTATTCTTTCATTGGAAACATAGAAATGACCACTAAAATCAACAAATGCCTCCTTTTAGATCAGGTAAAACCGAAAGGGTGATTGGAGCCAATTTAGTTCGTTTTGGGTCAAACGTAGGGGATGTATGGAATTTCCACGATTGTAGCGTCCTTTCCCACTCATTCTGATGCAATCCAGCAAGATGACTCCTCAACTTCAAATGACCCTTTGCAGATTCCGAGTGGACCAATCAAAAGGACAAGAGCCAAGGGAATTAAGGAGGCACTGAATGGGCTTGTGCGAGAGACCTGGGAAAAGCAAATGGCAATCGGTTAACCAATATTGGACAAGAGAGCTGGAAACGTAGCAAATGTCGTTTGGGCCGAAGAGGGAGGTCCTGACCATGTTTTGGGCTTGGAAACAATAAATGAAAGAGCTTGGACCTAGCGCTACACATTGGAGAATCATGTGGGCCTAATTTAGACACATTCTGGGCTTAATATGCTGCTTACATTTCTATGGATCTTATTTGTGCGAAAATTGTTCATTAGTTGGCGGCGTATTTGACCCTTTGGATTTCTCGAGTTTGTTGCTTGGAATTCTCTAGATTGCATTTAATGCAAATTAGGTTAAGTCTCTGAATGATCCTTTAAATACTTTGTAAGCCTCATCTTGTGGGGCGGACTTTGATTTTGAATGAAAAGGTTGCTCTCTGCGCTTTGGATCTTGAGAGTGGACTCCCTCTAGGGTTCTTCTTAGAACTAACAGGCTTATTAAGGCTTGATCAACCTTGTGGCGTCTTTCAACACTTCGGGTTCTTGTCCTTCCGTGTTCAAGCTGATCATCCAGTCCTTTGTTTAGCTTTCTTGGGGTGAGTGTATCCCAGATTGGTTGTGGGTTCTTAGGGTCTAACCCTAGTGGGTTCGCACCACATTCTTTTATGGGGCACCTAGAAATGAGCATTAGGATGATCAAATGGCTCCTTTTGATCAAGTAAAATGGGAAGGGCGATCGGAGCGCTTTTAGTTTGTGTAAGGCCAAAATGTTAGTTATATCAAATATCCATGATTGAAACATCCTTTCCCCCTTTTTCTTTCATGGCGAATCTAGAAATGACCACCAAAACCATCAACAGCCTCCTTTTGGTTCAACAAAAACTGAAAGGATGAATGGAGCCCTTTAAGCTTGTTTTAGATCAAATGCTTCCTCTTGATCAAGTACAACGGGAAGGGCGATCGGAGCGCTTTTAGTTTGTGTAAGGCCAGAATGTTAGGTCATTTCAAATATCTATGATTGAAACAGCCTTTCCCCCTTTTTCTTTCATGGGGAATCTAGAAATGACCACCAAGACAATCAACAGCCTCCTTTTGGATCAACAAAACTCGAAAGGATGATTGGAGCCCTTCTAGCTTGTTTTGGGGCAACAGTAGGGGCTCTACTGAATTTCTAAGATTGAGACTTCCTTTCCCACTCATTCTTTCATAGGGAATGTAGAAATGACCACTACGAATATCAAATGCTTCCTTTTGGGTCATCTAAAGTCGAAAGGCCGATGAGATCACTTTTAGTTTGTTTAGGGCCAAAAGTAGGGGATGTATGGGATTTCTGAGATTGAAGCATCCTTTCCCACTCACTCTTTCGTTGGGAATGTAGAAATGACTACTGAGGACAAAAAATGGTTCCTTTTGGACAAACTAAAATCGAACGGGTGATCGGATCCCCTTCAGATTATGTAGGGCTAAAACCGTGGGATGTATCGGATTTCTACGATTGAAAGATCCTTTTCCACTTATTCTTTCATTGGAAACATAGAAATGACCACTAAAATCAACAAATGCCTCCTTTTAGATCAGGTAAAACCGAAAGGGTGATTGGAGCCAATTTAGTTTGTTTTGGGTCAAACGTAGGGGATGTATGGAATTTCCACGATTGTAGCGTCCTTTCCCACTCATTCTGATGCAATCCAGCAAGATGACTCTTCAACTTCAAATGACCCTTTGCAGATTCCAAGTGGACCAATCACAAGGACAAGAGCCAAGGGAATTAAGGAGGCACTGAATGGGCTTGTGCGAGAGACCTGGGAAAAGCAAATGGCAATCGGTTAACCAATATTGGACAAGAGAGCTGGAAACGTAGCAAATGTCGTTTGGGCCGAAGAGGGAGGTCCTGACCATGTTTTGGGCTTGGAAACAATAAATGAAAGAGCTTGGACCTAGCGCTACACATTGGAGAATCATGTGGGCCAAATTTAGACACATTCTGGGCTTAATATGCCGCTTACATTTCTATGGATCTTATTTGTGCGAAAATTGTTCATTAGTTGGCGGCGTATTTGACCCTTTGGATTTCTCGAGCTTGTTGCTTGGAATTCTCTAGATTGCATTTAATGCAAATTAGGTTAAGTCTCTGAATGATCCTTTAAATACTTTGTAAGCCTCATCTTGAGGGCGGACTTTGATTTTGAATGAAAAGGTTGCTCTCTGCGCTTTGGATCCTGAGAGTGGACTCCCTCTAGGGTTCTTCTTAGAACTAACAGGCTTATCAAGGCTTGATCAACCTTGTGGCGTCTTTCAACACTTCGGGTTCTTGTCCTTCCGTGTTCAAGCGGATCATCCAGTCCTTTGTTTAGCTTTCTTGGGGTGAGTGTATCCCAGATTGGTTGTGGGTTCTTAGGGTCTAACCCTAGTGGGTTCGCACCACATTCTTTTATGGGGAACCTAGAAATGAGCATTAGGATGATCAAATGGCTCCTTTTGATCAGGTAAAATGGGAAGGGCGATCGGAGCGCTTTTAGTTTGTGTAAGGCCAAAATGTTAGTTATATCAAATATCCATGATTGAAACATCCTTTCCCCCTTTTTCTTTCATGGCGAATCTAGAAATGACCACCAAAACCATCAACAGCCTCCTTTTGGTTCAACAAAAACTGAAAGGATGAATGGAGCCCTTTAAGCTTGTTTTAGATCAAATGCTTCCTCTTGATCAAGTACAACGGGAAGGGCGATCGGAGCGCTTTTAGTTTGTGTAAGGCCAGAATGTTAGGTCATTTCAAATATCTATGATTGAAACAGCCTTTCCCCCTTTTTCTTTCATGGGGAATCTAGAAATGACCACCAAGACAATCAACAGCCTCCTTTTGGATCAACAAAACTCGAAAGGATGATTGGAGCCCTTCTAGCTTGTTTTGGGGCAACAGTAGGGGCTCTACTGAATTTCTAAGATTGAAACTTCCTTTCCCACTCATTCTTTCATAGGGAATGTAGAAATGACCACTACGAATATCAAATGCTTCCTTTTGGGTCATCTAAAGTCGAAAGGCCGATGAGATCACTTTTAGTTTGTTTAGGGCCAAAAGTAGGGGATGTATGGGATTTCTGAGATTGAAGCATCCTTTCCCACTCACTCTTTCGTTGGGAATGTAGAAATGACTACTGAGGACAAAAAATGGTTCCTTTTGGACAAACTAAAATCGAACGGGTGATCGGATCCCCTTCAGATTATGTAGGGCTAAAACCGTGGGATGTATCGGATTTCTACGATTGAAAGATCCTTTTCCACTTATTCTTTCATTGGAAACATAGAAATGACCACTAAAATCAACAAATGCCTCCTTTTAGATCAGGTAAAACCGAAAGGGTGATTGGAGCCAATTTAGTTTGTTTTGGGTCAAACGTAGGGGATGTATGGAATTTCCACGATTGTAGCGTCCTTTCCCACTCATTCTGATGCAATCCAGCAAGATGACTCTTCAACTTCAAATGACCCTTTGCAGATTCCAAGTGGACCAATCACAAGGACAAGAGCCAAGGGAATTAAGGAGGCACTGAATGGGCTTGTGCGAGAGACCTGGGAAAAGCAAATGGCAATCGGTTAACCAATATTGGACAAGAGAGCTGGAAACGTAGCAAATGTCGTTTGGGCCGAAGAGGGAGGTCCTGACCATGTTTTGGGCTTGGAAACAATAAATGAAAGAGCTTGGACCTAGCGCTACACATTGGAGAATCATGTGGGCCAAATTTAGACACATTCTGGGCTTAATATGCCGCTTACATTTCTATGGATCTTATTTGTGCGAAAATTGTTCATTAGTTGGCGGCGTATTTGACCCTTTGGATTTCTCGAGCTTGTTGCTTGGAATTCTCTAGATTGCATTTAATGCAAATTAGGTTAAGTCTCTGAATGATCCTTTAAATACTTTGTAAGCCTCATCTTGAGGGCGGACTTTGATTTTGAATGAAAAGGTTGCTCTCTGCGCTTTGGATCCTGAGAGTGGACTCCCTCTAGGGTTCTTCTTAGAACTAACAGGCTTATCAAGGCTTGATCAACCTTGTGGCGTCTTTCAACACTTCGGGTTCTTGTCCTTCCGTGTTCAAGCGGATCATCCAGTCCTTTGTTTAGCTTTCTTGGGGTGAGTGTATCCCAGATTGGTTGTGGGTTCTTAGGGTCTAACCCTAGTGGGTTCGCACCACATTCTTTTATGGGGAACCTAGAAATGAGCATTAGGATGATCAAATGGCTCCTTTTGATCAGGTAAAATGGGAAGGGCGATCGGAGCGCTTTTAGTTTGTGTAAGGCCAAAATGTTAGTTATATCAAATATCCATGATTGAAACATCCTTTCCCCCTTTTTCTTTCATGGCGAATCTAGAAATGACCACCAAAACCATCAACAGCCTCCTTTTGGTTCAACAAAAACTGAAAGGATGAATGGAGCCCTTTAAGCTTGTTTTAGATCAAATGCTTCCTCTTGATCAAGTACAACGGGAAGGGCGATCGGAGCGCTTTTAGTTTGTGTAAGGCCAGAATGTTAGGTCATTTCAAATATCTATGATTGAAACAGCCTTTCCCCCTTTTTCTTTCATGGGGAATCTAGAAATGACCACCAAGACAATCAACAGCCTCCTTTTGGATCAACAAAACTCGAAAGGATGATTGGAGCCCTTCTAGCTTGTTTTGGGGCAACAGTAGGGGCTCTACTGAATTTCTAAGATTGAAACTTCCTTTCCCACTCATTCTTTCATAGGGAATGTAGAAATGACCACTACGAATATCAAATGCTTCCTTTTGGGTCATCTAAAGTCGAAAGGCCGATGAGATCACTTTTAGTTTGTTTAGGGCCAAAAGTAGGGGATGTATGGGATTTCTGAGATTGAAGCATCCTTTCCCACTCACTCTTTCGTTGGGAATGTAGAAATGACTACTGAGGACAAAAAATGGTTCCTTTTGGACAAACTAAAATCGAACGGGTGATCGGATCCCCTTCAGATTATGTAGGGCTAAAACCGTGGGATGTATCGGATTTCTACGATTGAAAGATCCTTTTCCACTTATTCTTTCATTGGAAACATAGAAATGACCACTAAAATCAACAAATGCCTCCTTTTAGATCAGGTAAAACCGAAAGGGTGATTGGAGCCAATTTAGTTTGTTTTGGGTCAAACGTAGGGGATGTATGGAATTTCCACGATTGTAGCGTCCTTTCCCACTCATTCTGATGCAATCCAGCAAGATGACTCTTCAACTTCAAATGACCCTTTGCAGATTCCAAGTGGACCAATCACAAGGACAAGAGCCAAGGGAATTAAGGAGGCACTGAATGGGCTTGTGCGAGAGACCTGGGAAAAGCAAATGGCAATCGGTTAACCAATATTGGACAAGAGAGCTGGAAACGTAGCAAATGTCGTTTGGGCCGAAGAGGGAGGTCCTGACCATGTTTTGGGCTTGGGAACAATAAATGAAAGAGCTTGGACCTAGCGCTACACATTGGAGAATCATGTGGGCCTAATTAGACACATTCTGGGCTTAATATGCTGCTTACATTTCTATGGATCTTATTTGTGCGAAAATTGTTCATTAGTTGGCGGCGTATTTGACCCTTTGGATTTCTCGAGTTTGTTGCTTGGAATTCTCTAGATTGCATTTAATGCAAATTCGGTTAAGTCTCTGAATGATCCTTTAAATACTTTGTAAGCCTCATCTTGAGGGCGGACTTTGATTTTGAATGAAAAGGTTGCTCTCTGCGCTTTGGATCTTGAGAGTGGACTCCCTCTAGGGTTCTTCTTAGAACTAACAGGCTTATCAAGGCTTGATCAACCTTGTGGCGTCTTTCAACACTTCGGGTTCTTGTCCTTCCGTGTTCAAGCGGATCATCCAGTCCTTTGTTTAGCTTTCTTGGGGTGAGTGTATCCCAGATTGGTTGTGGGTTCTTAGGGTCTAACCCTAGTGGGTTCGCACCACATTCTTTTATGGGGAACCTAGAAATGAGCATTAGGATGATCAAATGGCTCCTTTTGATCAGGTAAAATGGGAAGGGCGATCGGAGCGCTTTTAGTTTGTGTAAAGGCCAAAATGTTAGTTATATCAAATATCCATGATGGAAACATCCTTTCCCCCTTTTTCTTTCATGGGGAATCTAGAAATGGCCACCAAAACCATCAACAGCCTCCTTTTGGTTCAACAAAAACTGAAAGGATGATTGGAGCCCTTTTAGCTTGTTTTAGATCAAATGCTTCCTTTTGATCAAGTACAACGGGAAGGGCGATCGGAGCGCTTTTAGTTTGTGTAAGGCCAGAATGTTAGGTTATTTCAAATATCTATGATTGAAACAGCCTTTCCCCCTTTTTCTTTCATGGGGAATCTAGAAATGACCACCAAGACAATCAACAGCCTCCTTTTGGATCAACAAAACTCGAAAGGATGATTGGGGCCCTTTTAGCTTGTTTTGGGGCAACAGTAGGGGCTGTACTGAATTTCTAAGATTGAAACTTCCTTTCCCACTCATTCTTTCATAGGGAATGTAGAAATGACCACTACGAATATCAAATGCTTCCTTTTGGGTCATCTAAAGTCGAAAGGCCGATGAGATCACTTTTAGTTTGTTTAGGGCCAAAAGTAGGGGATGTATGGGATTTCTGAGATTGAAGCATCCTTTCCCACTCACTCTTTCCTTGGGAATGTAGAAATGACTACTGAGGACAAAAAATGGTTCCTTTTGGACAAACTAAAATCGAACGGGTGATTGGATCCCCTTTAGATTATGTAGGGCTAAAACTATGGGATGTATCGGATTTCTACGATTGAAACATCCTTTTCCACTTATTCTTTCATTGGAAACATAGAAATGACCACTAAAATCAACAAATGCCTCCTTTTAGATCAAGTAAAACCGAAAGGGTGATTGGAGCCAATTTAGTTTGTTTTGGGTCAAACGTAGGGGATGTATGGAATTTCCACGATTGTAGCGTCCTTTCCCACTCATTCTGATGCAATCCAGCAAGATGACTCTTCAACTTCAAATGACCCTTTGCAGATTCCAAGTGGACCAATCACAAGGACAAGAGCCAAGGGAATTAAGGAGGCACTGAATGGGCTTGTGCGAGAGACCTGGGAAAAGCAAATGGCAATCGGTTAACCAATATTGGACAAGAGAGCTGGAAACGTAGCAAATGTCGTTTGGGCCGAAGAGGGAGGTCCTGACCATGTTTTGGGCTTGGAAACAATAAATGAAAGAGCTTGGACCTAGCGCTACACATTGGAGAATCATGTGGGCCTAATTTAGACAAATTCTGGGCTTAATATGCTGCTTACATTTCTATGGATCTTATTTGTGCGAAAATTGTTCATTAGTTGGCGGCGTATTTGACCCTTTGGATTTCTCGAGTTTGTTGCTTGGAATTCTCTAGATTGCATTTAATGCAAATTAGGTTAAGTCTCTGAATGATCCTTTAAACACTTTGTAAGCCTCATCTTGAGGGCGGACTTTGATTTTGAATGAAAAGGTTGCTCTCTGCGCTTTGGATCCTGAGAGTGGACTCCCTCTAGGGTTCTTCTTAGAACTAACAGGCTTATCAAGGCTTGATCAACCTTGTGGCGTCTTTCAACACTTCGGGTTCTTGTCCTTCCGTGTTCAAGCGGATCATCCAGTCCTTTGTTAAGCTTTCTTGGGGTGAGTGTATCCCAGATTGGTTATGGGTTCTTAGGGTCTAACCCTAGTGGGTTCGCACCACATTCCTTTATGGGGAATCTAGAAATGAGCATTAGGATGATCAAATGGCTCCTTTTGATCAAGTAGAACAGGAAGGGCGATCGGAGCGCTTTTAGTTTGTGTAAGGCCAGAATGTTAGGTTATTTCAAATATCTATGATTGAAACAGCCTTTCCCCCTTTTTCTTTCATGGGGAATCTAGAAATGACCACCAAGACAATCAACAGCCTCCTTTTGGATCAACAAAACTCGAAAGGATGATTGGGGCCCTTTTAGCTTGTTTTGGGGCAACAGTAGGGGCTGTACTGAATTTCTAAGATTGAAACTTCCTTTCCCACTCATTCTTTCATAGGGAATGTAGAAATGACCACTACGAATATCAAATGCTTCCTTTTGGGTCATCTAAAGTCGAAAGGCCGATGAGATCACTTTTAGTTTGTTTAGGGCCAAAAGTAGGGGATGTATGGGATTTCTGAGATTGAAGCATCCTTTCCCACTCACTCTTTCATTGGGAATGTAGAAATGACTACTGAGAACAAAAAATGCTTCCTTTTGGACAAACTAAAATCGAACGGGTGATTGGATCCCCTTTAGATTATGTAGGGCTAAAACTGTGGGATGTATCGGATTTCTACGATTGAAACATCCTTTTCCACTTATTCTTTCATTGGAAACATAGAAATGACCACTAAAATCAACAAATGCCTCCTTTTAGATCAAGTAAAACCGAAAGGGTGATTGGAGCCAATTTAGTTTGTTTTGGGTCAAACGTAGGGGATGTATGGAATTTCCACGATTGTAGCGTCCTTTCCCACTCATTCTGATGCAATCCAGCAAGATGACTCTTCAACTTCAAATGACCCTTCGCAGATTCCAAGTGGACCAATCACAAGGACAAGAGCCAAGGGAATTAAGGAGGCACTGAATGGGCTTGTGCGAGAGACCTGGGAAAAGCAAATGGCAATCGGTTAACCAATATTGGACAAGAGAGCTGGAAACGTAGCAAATGTCGTTTGGGCCGAAGAGGGAGGTCCTGACCATGTTTTGGGCTTGGAAACAATAAATGAAAGAGCTTGGACCTAGCGCTACACATTGGAGAATCATGTGGGCCTAATTAGACACATTCTGGGCTTAATATGCTGCTTACATTTCTATGGATCTTATTTGTGCGAAAATTGTTCATTAGTTGGCGGCGTATTTGACCCTTTGGATTTCTCGAGTTTGTTGCTTGGAATTCTCTAGATTGCATTTAATGCAAATTAGGTTAAGTCTCTGAATGATCCTTTAAATACTTTGTAAGCCTCATCTTGAGGGCGGACTTTGATTTTGAATGAAAAGGTTGCTCTCTGCGCTTTGGATCCTGAGAGTGGACTCCCTCTAGGGTTCTTCTTAGAACTAACAGGCTTATCAAGGCTTGATCAACCTTGTGGCGTCTTTCAACACTTCGGGTTCTTGTCCTTCCGTGTTCAAGCGGATCATCCAGTCCTTTGTTAAGCTTTCTTGGGGTGAGTGTATCCCAGATTGGTTGTGGGTTCTTAGGGTCTAACCCTAGTGGGTTCGCACCACATTCTTTTATGGGGAACCTAGAAATGAGCATTAGGATGATCAAATGGCTCCTTTTGATCAGGTAGAACGGGAAGGGCGATCGGAGCGCTTTTAGTTTGTGTAAGGCCAGAATGTTAGGTTATTTCAAATATCTATGATTGAAACAGCCTTTCCCCCTTTTTCTTTCATGGGGAATCTAGAAATGACCACCAAGACAATCAACAGCCTCCTTTTGGATCAACAAAACTCGAAAGGATGATTGGGGCCCTTTTAGCTTGTTTTGGGGCAACAGTACTGAATTTCTAAGATTGAAACTTCCTTTCCCACTCATTCTTTCATAGGGAATGTAGAAATGACCACTACGAATATCAAATGCTTCCTTTTGGGTCATCTAAAGTCGAAAGGCCGATGAGATCACTTTTAGTTTGTTTAGGGCCAAAAGTAGGGGATGTATGGGATTTCTGAGATTGAAGCATCCTTTCCCACTCACTCTTTCATTGGGAATGTAGAAATGACTACTGAGAACAAAAAATGCTTCCTTTTGGACAAACTAAAATCGAACGGGTGATTGGATCCCCTTTAGATTATGTAGGGCTAAAACTGTGGGATGTATCGGATTTCTACGATTGAAACATCCTTTTCCACTTATTCTTTCATTGGAAACATAGAAATGACCACTAAAATCAACAAATGCCTCCTTTTAGATCAAGTAAAACCGAAAGGGTGATTGGAGCCAATTTAGTTTGTTTTGGGTCAAACGTAGGGGATGTATGGAATTTCCACGATTGTAGCGTCCTTTCCCACTCATTCTGATGCAATCCAGCAAGATGACTCTTCAACTTCAAATGACCCTTCGCAGATTCCAAGTGGACCAATCACAAGGACAAGAGCCAAGGGAATTAAGGAGGCACTGAATGGGCTTGTGCGAGAGACCTGGGAAAAGCAAATGGCAATCGGTTAACCAATATTGGACAAGAGAGCTGGAAACGTAGCAAATGTCGTTTGGGCCGAAGAGGGAGGTCCTGACCATGTTTTGGGCTTGGAAACAATAAATGAAAGAGCTTGGACCTAGCGCTACACATTGGAGAATCATGTGGGCCTAATTAGACACATTCTGGGCTTAATATGCTGCTTACATTTCTATGGATCTTATTTGTGCGAAAATTGTTCATTAGTTGGCGGCGTATTTGACCCTTTGGATTTCTCGAGTTTGTTGCTTGGAATTCTCTAGATTGCATTTAATGCAAATTAGGTTAAGTCTCTGAATGATCCTTTAAATACTTTGTAAGCCTCATCTTGAGGGCGGACTTTGATTTTGAATGAAAAGGTTGCTCTCTGCGCTTTGGATCCTGAGAGTGGACTCCCTCTAGGGTTCTTCTTAGAACTAACAGGCTTATCAAGGCTTGATCAACCTTGTGGCGTCTTTCAACACTTCGGGTTCTTGTCCTTCCGTGTTCAAGCGGATCATCCAGTCCTTTGTTAAGCTTTCTTGGGGTGAGTGTATCCCAGATTGGTTGTGGGTTCTTAGGGTCTAACCCTAGTGGGTTCGCACCACATTCTTTTATGGGGAACCTAGAAATGAGCATTAGGATGATCAAATGGCTCCTTTTGATCAGGTAGAACGGGAAGGGCGATCGGAGCGCTTTTAGTTTGTGTAAGGCCAGAATGTTAGGTTATTTCAAATATCTATGATTGAAACAGCCTTTCCCCCTTTTTCTTTCATGGGGAATCTAGAAATGACCACCAAGACAATCAACAGCCTCCTTTTGGATCAACAAAACTCGAAAGGATGATTGGGGCCCTTTTAGCTTGTTTTGGGGCAACAGTACTGAATTTCTAAGATTGAAACTTCCTTTCCCACTCATTCTTTCATAGGGAATGTAGAAATGACCACTACGAATATCAAATGCTTCCTTTTGGGTCATCTAAAGTCGAAAGGCCGATGAGATCACTTTTAGTTTGTTTAGGGCCAAAAGTAGGGGATGTATGGGATTTCTGAGATTGAAGCATCCTTTCCCACTCACTCTTTCATTGGGAATGTAGAAATGACTACTGAGAACAAAAAATGCTTCCTTTTGGACAAACTAAAATCGAACGGGTGATTGGATCCCCTTTAGATTATGTAGGGCTAAAACTGTGGGATGTATCGGATTTCTACGATTGAAACATCCTTTTCCACTTATTCTTTCATTGGAAACATAGAAATGACCACTAAAATCAACAAATGCCTCCTTTTAGATCAAGTAAAACCGAAAGGGTGATTGGAGCCAATTTAGTTTGTTTTGGGTCAAACGTAGGGGATGTATGGAATTTCCACGATTGTAGCGTCCTTTCCCACTCATTCTGATGCAATCCAGCAAGATGACTCTTCAACTTCAAATGACCCTTCGCAGATTCCAAGTGGACCAATCACAAGGACAAGAGCCAAGGGAATTAAGGAGGCACTGAATGGGCTTGTGCGAGAGACCTGGGAAAAGCAAATGGCAATCGGTTAACCAATATTGGACAAGAGAGCTGGAAACGTAGCAAATGTCGTTTGGGCCCAAGAGGGAGGTCCTGACCATGTTTTGGGCTTGGAAACAATAAATGAAAGAGCTTGGACCTAGCGCTACACATTGGAGAATCATGTGGGCCTAATTTAGACACATTCTGGGCTTAATATGCTGCTTACATTTCTATGGATCTTATTTGTGCGAAAATTGTTCATTAGTTGGCGGCGTATTTGACCCTTTGGATTTCTCGAGTTTGTTGCTTGGAATTCTCTAGATTGCATTTAATGCAAATTCGGTTAAGTCTCTGAATGATCCTTTAAATACTTTGTAAGCCTCATCTTGAGGGCGGACTTTGATTTTGAATGAAAAGGTTGCTCTCTGCGCTTTGGATCCTGAGAGTGGACTCCCTCTAGGGTTCTTCTTAGAACTAACAGGCTTATCAAGGCTTGATCAACCTTGTGGCGTCTTTCAACACTTCGCGTTCTTGTCCTTCCGTGTTCAAGCGGATCATCCAGTCCTTTGTTAAGCTTTCTTGGGGTGAGTGTATCCCAGATTGGTTGTGGGTTCTTAGGGTCTAACCCTAGTGGGTTCGCACCACATTCTTTTATGGGGAACCTAGAAATGAGCATTAGGATGATCAAATGGCTCCTTTTGATCAGGTAGAACGGGAAGGGCGATCGGAGCGCTTTTAGTTTGTGTAAGGCCAGAATGTTAGGTTATTTCAAATATCTATGATTGAAACAGCCTTTCCCCCTTTTTCTTTCATGGGGAATCTAGAAATGACCACCAAGACAATCAACAGCCTCCTTTTGGATCAACAAAACTCGAAAGGATGATTGGGGCCCTTTTAGCTTGTTTTGGGGCAACAGTACTGAATTTCTAAGATTGAAACTTCCTTTCCCACTCATTCTTTCATAGGGAATGTAGAAATGACCACTACGAATATCAAATGCTTCCTTTTGGGTCATCTAAAGTCGAAAGGCCGATGAGATCACTTTTAGTTTGTTTAGGGCCAAAAGTAGGGGATGTATGGGATTTCTGAGATTGAAGCATCCTTTCCCACTCACTCTTTCATTGGGAATGTAGAAATGACTACTGAGAACAAAAAATGCTTCCTTTTGGACAAACTAAAATCGAACGGGTGATTGGATCCCCTTTAGATTATGTAGGGCTAAAACTGTGGGATGTATCGGATTTCTACGATTGAAACATCCTTTTCCACTTATTCTTTCATTGGAAACATAGAAATGACCACTAAAATCAACAAATGCCTCCTTTTAGATCAAGTAAAACCGAAAGGGTGATTGGAGCCAATTTAGTTTGTTTTGGGTCAAACGTAGGGGATGTATGGAATTTCCACGATTGTAGCGTCCTTTCCCACTCATTCTGATGCAATCCAGCAAGATGACTCTTCAACTTCAAATGACCCTTCGCAGATTCCAAGTGGACCAATCACAAGGACAAGAGCCAAGGGAATTAAGGAGGCACTGAATGGGCTTGTGCGAGAGACCTGGGAAAAGCAAATGGCAATCGGTTAACCAATATTGGACAAGAGAGCTGGAAACGTAGCAAATGTCGTTTGGGCCCAAGAGGGAGGTCCTGACCATGTTTTGGGCTTGGAAACAATAAATGAAAGAGCTTGGACCTAGCGCTACACATTGGAGAATCATGTGGGCCTAATTTAGACACATTCTGGGCTTAATATGCTGCTTACATTTCTATGGATCTTATTTGTGCGAAAATTGTTCATTAGTTGGCGGCGTATTTGACCCTTTGGATTTCTCGAGTTTGTTGCTTGGAATTCTCTAGATTGCATTTAATGCAAATTCGGTTAAGTCTCTGAATGATCCTTTAAATACTTTGTAAGCCTAATCTTGAGGGCGGACTTTGATTTTGAATGAAAAGGTTGCTCTCTGCGCTTTGGATCCTGAGAGTGGACTCCCTCTAGGGTTCTTCTTAGAACTAACAGGCTTATCAAGGCTTGATCAACCTTGTGGCGTCTTTCAACACTTCGCGTTCTTGTCCTTCCGTGTTCAAGCGGATCATCCAGTCCTTTGTTTAGCTTTCTTGGGGTGAGTGTATCCCAGATTGGTTGTGGGTTCTTAGGGTCTAACCCTAGTGGGTTCGCACCACATTCTTTTATGGGGAACCTAGAAATGAGCATTAGGATGATCAAATGGCTCCTTTTGATCAGGTAAAATGGGAAGGGCGATCGGAGCGCTTTTAGTTTGTGTAAGGCCAAAATGTTAGTTATATCAAATATCCATGATCGAAACATCCTTTCCCCCTTTTTCTTTCATGGGGAATCTAGAAATGGCCACCAAAACCATCAACAGCCTCCTTTTGGTTCAACAAAAACTGAAAGGATGATTGGAGCCCTTTTAGCTTGTTTTAGATCAAATGCTTCCTTTTGATCAAGTACAACGGGAAGGGCGATCGGAGCGCTTTTAGTTTGTGTAAGGCCAGAATGTTAGGTTATTTCAAATATCTATGATTGAAACAGCCTTTCCCCCTTTTTCTTTCATGGGGAATCTAGAAATGACCACCAAGACAATCAACAGCCTCCTTTTGGATCAACAAAACTCGAAAGGATGATTGGGGCCCTTTTAGCTTGTTTTGGGGCAACAGTAGGGGCTGTACTGAATTTCTAAGATTGAAACTTCCTTTCCCACTCATTCTTTCATAGGGAATGTAGAAATGACCACTACGAATATCAAATGCTTCCTTTTGGGTCATCTAAAGTCGAAAGGCCGATGAGATCACTTTTAGTTTGTTTAGGGCCAAAAGTAGGGGATGTATGGGATTTCTGAGATTGAAGCATCCTTTCCCACTCACTCTTTCCTTGGGAATGTAGAAATGACTACTGAGGACAAAAAATGGTTCCTTTTGGACAAACTAAAATCGAACGGGTGATTGGATCCCCTTTAGATTATGTAGGGCTAAAACTGTGGGATGTATCGGATTTCTACGATTGAAACATCCTTTTCCACTTATTCTTTCATTGGAAACATAGAAATGACCACTAAAATCAACAAATGCCTCCTTTTAGATCAAGTAAAACCGAAAGGGTGATTGGAGCCAATTTAGTTTGTTTTGGGTCAAACGTAGGGGATGTATGGAATTTCCACGATTGTAGCGTCCTTTCCCACTCATTCTGATGCAATCCAGCAAGATGACTCTTCAACTTCAAATGACCCTTTGCAGATTCCAAGTGGACCAATCACAAGGACAAGAGCCAAGGGAATTAAGGAGGCACTGAATGGGCTTGTGCGAGAGACCTGGGAAAAGCAAATGGCAATCGGTTAACCAATATTGGACAAGAGAGCTGGAAACGTAGCAAATGTCGTTTGGGCCGAAGAGGGAGGTCCTGACCATGTTTTGGGCTTGGAAACAATAAATGAAAGAGCTTGGACCTAGCGCTACACATTGGAGAATCATGTGGGCCTAATTAGACACATTCTGGGCTTAATATGCTGCTTACATTTCTATGGATCTTATTTGTGCGAAAATTGTTCATTAGTTGGCGGCGTATTTGACCCTTTGGATTTCTCGAGTTTGTTGCTTGGAATTCTCTAGATTGCATTTAATGCAAATTAGGTTAAGTCTCTGAATGATCCTTTAAATACTTTGTAAGCCTCATCTTGAGGGCGGACTTTGATTTTGAATGAAAAGGTTGCTCTCTGCGCTTTGGATCCTGAGAGTGGACTCCCTCTAGGGTTCTTCTTAGAACTAACAGGCTTATCAAGGCTTGATCAACCTTGTGGCGTCTTTCAACACTTCGGGTTCTTGTCCTTCCGTGTTCAAGCGGATCATCCAGTCCTTTGTTAAGCTTTCTTGGGGTGAGTGTATCCCAGATTGGTTGTGGGTTCTTAGGGTCTAACCCTAGTGGGTTCGCACCACATTCTTTTATGGGGAACCTAGAAATGAGCATTAGGATGATCAAATGGCTCCTTTTGATCAGGTAGAACGGGAAGGGCGATCGGAGCGCTTTTAGTTTGTGTAAGGCCAGAATGTTAGGTTATTTCAAATATCTATGATTGAAACAGCCTTTCCCCCTTTTTCTTTCATGGGGAATCTAGAAATGACCACCAAGACAATCAACAGCCTCCTTTTGGATCAACAAAACTCGAAAGGATGATTGGGGCCCTTTTAGCTTGTTTTGGGGCAACAGTACTGAATTTCTAAGATTGAAACTTCCTTTCCCACTCATTCTTTCATAGGGAATGTAGAAATGACCACTACGAATATCAAATGCTTCCTTTTGGGTCATCTAAAGTCGAAAGGCCGATGAGATCACTTTTAGTTTGTTTAGGGCCAAAAGTAGGGGATGTATGGGATTTCTGAGATTGAAGCATCCTTTCCCACTCACTCTTTCATTGGGAATGTAGAAATGACTACTGAGAACAAAAAATGCTTCCTTTTGGACAAACTAAAATCGAACGGGTGATTGGATCCCCTTTAGATTATGTAGGGCTAAAACTGTGGGATGTATCGGATTTCTACGATTGAAACATCCTTTTCCACTTATTCTTTCATTGGAAACATAGAAATGACCACTAAAATCAACAAATGCCTCCTTTTAGATCAAGTAAAACCGAAAGGGTGATTGGAGCCAATTTAGTTTGTTTTGGGTCAAACGTAGGGGATGTATGGAATTTCCACGATTGTAGCGTCCTTTCCCACTCATTCTGATGCAATCCAGCAAGATGACTCTTCAACTTCAAATGACCCTTCGCAGATTCCAAGTGGACCAATCACAAGGACAAGAGCCAAGGGAATTAAGGAGGCACTGAATGGGCTTGTGCGAGAGACCTGGGAAAAGCAAATGGCAATCGGTTAACCAATATTGGACAAGAGAGCTGGAAACGTAGCAAATGTCGTTTGGGCCCAAGAGGGAGGTCCTGACCATGTTTTGGGCTTGGAAACAATAAATGAAAGAGCTTGGACCTAGCGCTACACATTGGAGAATCATGTGGGCCTAATTAGACACATTCTGGGCTTAATATGCTGCTTACATTTCTATGGATCTTATTTGTGCGAAAATTGTTCATTAGTTGGCGGCGTATTTGACCCTTTGGATTTCTCGAGTTTGTTGCTTGGAATTCTCTAGATTGCATTTAATGCAAATTAGGTTAAGTCTCTGAATGATCCTTTAAATACTTTGTAAGCCTCATCTTGAGGGCGGACTTTGATTTTGAATGAAAAGGTTGCTCTCTGCGCTTTGGATCCTGAGAGTGGACTCCCTCTAGGGTTCTTCTTAGAACTAACAGGCTTATCAAGGCTTGATCAACCTTGTGGCGTCTTTCAACACTTCGGGTTCTTGTCCTTCCGTGTTCAAGCGGATCATCCAGTCCTTTGTTAAGCTTTCTTGGGGTGAGTGTATCCCAGATTGGTTGTGGGTTCTTAGGGTCTAACCCTAGTGGGTTCGCACCACATTCTTTTATGGGGAACCTAGAAATGAGCATTAGGATGATCAAATGGCTCCTTTTGATCAGGTAGAACGGGAAGGGCGATCGGAGCGCTTTTAGTTTGTGTAAGGCCAGAATGTTAGGTTATTTCAAATATCTATGATTGAAACAGCCTTTCCCCCTTTTTCTTTCATGGGGAATCTAGAAATGACCACCAAGACAATCAACAGCCTCCTTTTGGATCAACAAAACTCGAAAGGATGATTGGGGCCCTTTTAGCTTGTTTTGGGGCAACAGTACTGAATTTCTAAGATTGAAACTTCCTTTCCCACTCATTCTTTCATAGGGAATGTAGAAATGACCACTACGAATATCAAATGCTTCCTTTTGGGTCATCTAAAGTCGAAAGGCCGATGAGATCACTTTTAGTTTGTTTAGGGCCAAAAGTAGGGGATGTATGGGATTTCTGAGATTGAAGCATCCTTTCCCACTCACTCTTTCATTGGGAATGTAGAAATGACTACAGAGAACAAAAAATGCTTCCTTTTGGACAAACTAAAATCGAACGGGTGATTGGATCCCCTTTAGATTATGTAGGGCTAAAACTGTGGGATGTATCGGATTTCTACGATTGAAACATCCTTTTCCACTTATTCTTTCATTGGAAACATAGAAATGACCACTAAAATCAACAAATGCCTCCTTTTAGATCAAGTAAAACCGAAAGGGTGATTGGAGCCAATTTAGTTTGTTTTGGGTCAAACGTAGGGGATGTATGGAATTTCCACGATTGTAGCGTCCTTTCCCACTCATTCTGATGCAATCCAGCAAGATGACTCTTCAACTTCAAATGACCCTTCGCAGATTCCAAGTGGACCAATCACAAGGACAAGAGCCAAGGGAATTAAGGAGGCACTGAATGGGCTTGTGCGAGAGACCTGGGAAAAGCAAATGGCAATCGGTTAACCAATATTGGACAAGAGAGCTGGAAACGTAGCAAATGTCGTTTGGGCCGAAGAGGGAGGTCCTGACCATGTTTTGGGCTTGGAAACAATAAATGAAAGAGCTTGGACCTAGCGCTACACATTGGAGAATCATGTGGGCCTAATTAGACACATTCTGGGCTTAATATGCTGCTTACATTTCTATGGATCTTATTTGTGCGAAAATTGTTCATTAGTTGGCGGCGTATTTGACCCTTTGGATTTCTCGAGTTTGTTGCTTGGAATTCTCTAGATTGCATTTAATGCAAATTAGGTTAAGTCTCTGAATGATCCTTTAAATACTTTGTAAGCCTCATCTTGAGGGCGGACTTTGATTTTGAATGAAAAGGTTGCTCTCTGCGCTTTGGATCCTGAGAGTGGACTCCCTCTAGGGTTCTTCTTAGAACTAACAGGCTTATCAAGGCTTGATCAACCTTGTGGCGTCTTTCAACACTTCGGGTTCTTGTCCTTCCGTGTTCAAGCGGATCATCCAGTCCTTTGTTAAGCTTTCTTGGGGTGAGTGTATCCCAGATTGGTTGTGGGTTCTTAGGGTCTAACCCTAGTGGGTTCGCACCACATTCTTTTATGGGGAACCTAGAAATGAGCATTAGGATGATCAAATGGCTCCTTTTGATCAGGTAGAACGGGAAGGGCGATCGGAGCGCTTTTAGTTTGTGTAAGGCCAGAATGTTAGGTTATTTCAAATATCTATGATTGAAACAGCCTTTCCCCCTTTTTCTTTCATGGGGAATCTAGAAATGACCACCAAGACAATCAACAGCCTCCTTTTGGATCAACAAAACTCGAAAGGATGATTGGGGCCCTTTTAGCTTGTTTTGGGGCAACAGTACTGAATTTCTAAGATTGAAACTTCCTTTCCCACTCATTCTTTCATAGGGAATGTAGAAATGACCACTACGAATATCAAATGCTTCCTTTTGGGTCATCTAAAGTCGAAAGGCCGATGAGATCACTTTTAGTTTGTTTAGGGCCAAAAGTAGGGGATGTATGGGATTTCTGAGATTGAAGCATCCTTTCCCACTCACTCTTTCATTGGGAATGTAGAAATGACTACTGAGAACAAAAAATGCTTCCTTTTGGACAAACTAAAATCGAACGGGTGATTGGATCCCCTTTAGATTATGTAGGGCTAAAACTGTGGGATGTATCGGATTTCTACGATTGAAACATCCTTTTCCACTTATTCTTTCATTGGAAACATAGAAATGACCACTAAAATCAACAAATGCCTCCTTTTAGATCAAGTAAAACCGAAAGGGTGATTGGAGCCAATTTAGTTTGTTTTGGGTCAAACGTAGGGGATGTATGGAATTTCCACGATTGTAGCGTCCTTTCCCACTCATTCTGATGCAATCCAGCAAGATGACTCTTCAACTTCAAATGACCCTTCGCAGATTCCAAGTGGACCAATCACAAGGACAAGAGCCAAGGGAATTAAGGAGGCACTGAATGGGCTTGTGCGAGAGACCTGGGAAAAGCAAATGGCAATCGGTTAACCAATATTGGACAAGAGAGCTGGAAACGTAGCAAATGTCGTTTGGGCCGAAGAGGGAGGTCCTGACCATGTTTTGGGCTTGGAAACAATAAATGAAAGAGCTTGGACCTAGCGCTACACATTGGAGAATCATGTGGGCCTAATTAGACACATTCTGGGCTTAATATGCTGCTTACATTTCTATGGATCTTATTTGTGCGAAAATTGTTCATTAGTTGGCGGCGTATTTGACCCTTTGGATTTCTCGAGTTTGTTGCTTGGAATTCTCTAGATTGCATTTAATGCAAATTAGGTTAAGTCTCTGAATGATCCTTTAAATACTTTGTAAGCCTCATCTTGAGGGCGGACTTTGATTTTGAATGAAAAGGTTGCTCTCTGCGCTTTGGATCCTGAGAGTGGACTCCCTCTAGGGTTCTTCTTAGAACTAACAGGCTTATCAAGGCTTGATCAACCTTGTGGCGTCTTTCAACACTTCGGGTTCTTGTCCTTCCGTGTTCAAGCGGATCATCCAGTCCTTTGTTAAGCTTTCTTGGGGTGAGTGTATCCCAGATTGGTTATGGGTTCTTAGGGTCTAACCCTAGTGGGTTCGCACCACATTCCTTTATGGGGAATCTAGAAATGAGCATTAGGATGATCAAATGGCTCCTTTTGATCAAGTAGAACGGGAAGGGCGATCGGAGCGCTTTTAGTTTGTGTAAGGCCAGAATGTTAGGTTATTTCAAATATCTATGATTGAAACAGCCTTTCCCCCTTTTTCTTTCATGGGGAATCTAGAAATGACCACCAAGACAATCAACAGCCTCCTTTTGGATCAACAAAACTCGAAAGGATGATTGGGGCCCTTTTAGCTTGTTTTGGGGCAACAGTACTGAATTTCTAAGATTGAAACTTCCTTTCCCACTCATTCTTTCATAGGGAATGTAGAAATGACCACTACGAATATCAAATGCTTCCTTTTGGGTCATCTAAAGTCGAAAGGCCGATGAGATCACTTTTAGTTTGTTTAGGGCCAAAAGTAGGGGATGTATGGGATTTCTGAGATTGAAGCATCCTTTCCCACTCACTCTTTCATTGGGGATGTAGAAATGACTACTGAGAACAAAAAATGCTTCCTTTTGGACAAACTAAAATCGAACGGGTGATTGGATCCCCTTTAGATTATGTAGGGCTAAAACTGTGGGATGTATCGGATTTCTACGATTGAAACATCCTTTTCCACTTATTCTTTCATTGGAAACATAGAAATGACCACTAAAATCAACAAATGCCTCCTTTTAGATCAAGTAAAACCGAAAGGGTGATTGGAGCCAATTTAGTTTGTTTTGGGTCAAACGTAGGGGATGTATGGAATTTCCACGATTGTAGCGTCCTTTCCCACTCATTCTGATGCAATCTAGCAAGATGACTCTTCAACTTCAAATGACCCTTCGCAGATTCCAAGTGGACCAATCACAAGGACAAGAGCCAAGGGAATTAAGGAGGCACTGAATGGGCTTGTGCGAGAGACCTGGGAAAAGCAAATGGCAATCGGTTAACCAATATTGGACAAGAGAGCTGGAAACGTAGCAAATGTCGTTTGGGCCCAAGAGGGAGGTCCTGACCATGTTTTGGGCTTGGAAACAATAAATGAAAGAGCTTGGACCTAGCGCTACACATTGGAGAATCATGTGGGCCTAATTAGACACATTCTGGGCTTAATATGCTGCTTACATTTCTATGGATCTTATTTGTGCGAAAATTGTTCATTAGTTGGCGGCGTATTTGACCCTTTGGATTTCTCGAGTTTGTTGCTTGGAATTCTCTAGATTGCATTTAATGCAAATTAGGTTAAGTCTCTGAATGATCCTTTAAATACTTTGTAAGCCTCATCTTGAGGGCGGACTTTGATTTTGAATGAAAAGGTTGCTCTCTGCGCTTTGGATCCTGAGAGTGGACTCCCTCTAGGGTTCTTCTTAGAACTAACAGGCTTATCAAGGCTTGATCAACCTTGTGGCGTCTTTCAACACTTCGGGTTCTTGTCCTTCCGTGTTCAAGCGGATCATCCAGTCCTTTGTTAAGCTTTCTTGGGGTGAGTGTATCCCAGATTGGTTGTGGGTTCTTAGGGTCTAACCCTAGTGGGTTCGCACCACATTCTTTTATGGGGAACCTAGAAATGAGCATTAGGATGATCAAATGGCTCCTTTTGATCAGGTAGAACGGGAAGGGCGATCGGAGCGCTTTTAGTTTGTGTAAGGCCAGAATGTTAGGTTATTTCAAATATCTATGATTGAAACAGCCTTTCCCCCTTTTTCTTTCATGGGGAATCTAGAAATGACCACCAAGACAATCAACAGCCTCCTTTTGGATCAACAAAACTCGAAAGGATGATTGGGGCCCTTTTAGCTTGTTTTGGGGCAACAGTACTGAATTTCTAAGATTGAAACTTCCTTTCCCACTCATTCTTTCATAGGGAATGTAGAAATGACCACTACGAATATCAAATGCTTCCTTTTGGGTCATCTAAAGTCGAAAGGCCGATGAGATCACTTTTAGTTTGTTTAGGGCCAAAAGTAGGGGATGTATGGGATTTCTGAGATTGAAGCATCCTTTCCCACTCACTCTTTCATTGGGAATGTAGAAATGACTACTGAGAACAAAAAATGCTTCCTTTTGGACAAACTAAAATCGCACGGGTGATTGGATCCCCTTTAGATTATGTAGGGCTAAAACTGTGGGATGTATCGGATTTCTACGATTGAAACATCCTTTTCCACTTATTCTTTCATTGGAAACATAGAAATGACCACTAAAATCAACAAATGCCTCCTTTTAGATCAAGTAAAACCGAAAGGGTGATTGGAGCCAATTTAGTTTGTTTTGGGTCAAACGTAGGGGATGTATGGAATTTCCACGATTGTAGCGTCCTTTCCCACTCATTCTGATGCAATCCAGCAAGATGACTCTTCAACTTCAAATGACCCTTCGCAGATTCCAAGTGGACCAATCACAAGGACAAGAGCCAAGGGAATTAAGGAGGCACTGAATGGGCTTGTGCGAGAGACCTGGGAAAAGCAAATGGCAATCGGTTAACCAATATTGGACAAGAGAGCTGGAAACGTAGCAAATGTCGTTTGGGCCCAAGAGGGAGGTCCTGACCATGTTTTGGGCTTGGAAACAATAAATGAAAGAGCTTGGACCTAGCGCTACACATTGGAGAATCATGTGGGCCTAATTAGACACATTCTGGGCTTAATATGCTGCTTACATTTCTATGGATCTTATTTGTGCGAAAATTGTTCATTAGTTGGCGGCGTATTTGACCCTTTGGATTTCTCGAGTTTGTTGCTTGGAATTCTCTAGATTGCATTTAATGCAAATTAGGTTAAGTCTCTGAATGATCCTTTAAATACTTTGTAAGCCTCATCTTGAGGGCGGACTTTGATTTTGAATGAAAAGGTTGCTCTCTGCGCTTTGGATCCTGAGAGTGGACTCCCTCTAGGGTTCTTCTTAGAACTAACAGGCTTATCAAGGCTTGATCAACCTTGTGGCGTCTTTCAACACTTCGGGTTCTTGTCCTTCCGTGTTCAAGCGGATCATCCAGTCCTTTGTTAAGCTTTCTTGGGGTGAGTGTATCCCAGATTGGTTGTGGGTTCTTAGGGTCTAACCCTAGTGGGTTCGCACCACATTCTTTTATGGGGAACCTAGAAATGAGCATTAGGATGATCAAATGGCTCCTTTTGATCAGGTAGAACGGGAAGGGCGATCGGAGCGCTTTTAGTTTGTGTAAGGCCAGAATGTTAGGTTATTTCAAATATCTATGATTGAAACAGCCTTTCCCCCTTTTTCTTTCATGGGGAATCTAGAAATGACCACCAAGACAATCAACAGCCTCCTTTTGGATCAACAAAACTCGAAAGGATGATTGGGGCCCTTTTAGCTTGTTTTGGGGCAACAGTACTGAATTTCTAAGATTGAAACTTCCTTTCCCACTCATTCTTTCATAGGGAATGTAGAAATGACCACTACGAATATCAAATGCTTCCTTTTGGGTCATCTAAAGTCGAAAGGCCGATGAGATCACTTTTAGTTTGTTTAGGGCCAAAAGTAGGGGATGTATGGGATTTCTGAGATTGAAGCATCCTTTCCCACTCACTCTTTCATTGGGGATGTAGAAATGACTACTGAGAACAAAAAATGCTTCCTTTTGGACAAACTAAAATCGAACGGGTGATTGGATCCCCTTTAGATTATGTAGGGCTAAAACTGTGGGATGTATCGGATTTCTACGATTGAAACATCCTTTTCCACTTATTCTTTCATTGGAAACATAGAAATGACCACTAAAATCAACAAATGCCTCCTTTTAGATCAAGTAAAACCGAAAGGGTGATTGGAGCCAATTTAGTTTGTTTTGGGTCAAACGTAGGGGATGTATGGAATTTCCACGATTGTAGCGTCCTTTCCCACTCATTCTGATGCAATCCAGCAAGATGACTCTTCAACTTCAAATGACCCTTCGCAGATTCCAAGTGGACCAATCACAAGGACAAGAGCCAAGGGAATTAAGGAGGCACTGAATGGGCTTGTGCGAGAGACCTGGGAAAAGCAAATGGCAATCGGTTAACCAATATTGGACAAGAGAGCTGGAAACGTAGCAAATGTCGTTTGGGCCGAAGAGGGAGGTCCTGACCATGTTTTGGGCTTGGAAACAATAAATGAAAGAGCTTGGACCTAGCGCTACACATTGGAGAATCATGTGGGCCTAATTAGACACATTCTGGGCTTAATATGCTGCTTACATTTCTATGGATCTTATTTGTGCGAAAATTGTTCATTAGTTGGCGGCGTATTTGACCCTTTGGATTTCTCGAGTTTGTTGCTTGGAATTCTCTAGATTGCATTTAATGCAAATTAGGTTAAGTCTCTGAATGATCCTTTAAATACTTTGTAAGCCTCATCTTGAGGGCGGACTTTGATTTTGAATGAAAAGGTTGCTCTCTGCGCTTTGGATCCTGAGAGTGGACTCCCTCTAGGGTTCTTCTTAGAACTAACAGGCTTATCAAGGCTTGATCAACCTTGTGGCGTCTTTCAACACTTCGGGTTCTTGTCCTTCCGTGTTCAAGCGGATCATCCAGTCCTTTGTTAAGCTTTCTTGGGGTGAGTGTATCCCAGATTGGTTATGGGTTCTTAGGGTCTAACCCTAGTGGGTTCGCACCACATTCCTTTATGGGGAATCTAGAAATGAGCATTAGGATGATCAAATGGCTCCTTTTGATCAAGTAGAACGGGAAGGGCGATCGGAGCGCTTTTAGTTTGTGTAAGGCCAGAATGTTAGGTTATTTCAAATATCTATGATTGAAACAGCCTTTCCCCCTTTTTCTTTCATGGGGAATCTAGAAATGACCACCAAGACAATCAACAGCCTCCTTTTGGATCAACAAAACTCGAAAGGATGATTGGGGCCCTTTTAGCTTGTTTTGGGGCAACAGTACTGAATTTCTAAGATTGAAACTTCCTTTCCCACTCATTCTTTCATAGGGAATGTAGAAATGACCACTACGAATATCAAATGCTTCCTTTTGGGTCATCTAAAGTCGAAAGGCCGATGAGATCACTTTTAGTTTGTTTAGGGCCAAAAGTAGGGGATGTATGGGATTTCTGAGATTGAAGCATCCTTTCCCACTCACTCTTTCATTGGGGATGTAGAAATGACTACTGAGAACAAAAAATGCTTCCTTTTGGACAAACTAAAATCGAACGGGTGATTGGATCCCCTTTAGATTATGTAGGGCTAAAACTGTGGGATGTATCGGATTTCTACGATTGAAACATCCTTTTCCACTTATTCTTTCATTGGAAACATAGAAATGACCACTAAAATCAACAAATGCCTCCTTTTAGATCAAGTAAAACCGAAAGGGTGATTGGAGCCAATTTAGTTTGTTTTGGGTCAAACGTAGGGGATGTATGGAATTTCCACGATTGTAGCGTCCTTTCCCACTCATTCTGATGCAATCCAGCAAGATGACTCTTCAACTTCAAATGACCCTTCGCAGATTCCAAGTGGACCAATCACAAGGACAAGAGCCAAGGGAATTAAGGAGGCACTGAATGGGCTTGTGCGAGAGACCTGGGAAAAGCAAATGGCAATCGGTTAACCAATATTGGACAAGAGAGCTGGAAACGTAGCAAATGTCGTTTGGGCCCAAGAGGGAGGTCCTGACCATGTTTTGGGCTTGGAAACAATAAATGAAAGAGCTTGGACCTAGCGCTACACATTGGAGAATCATGTGGGCCTAATTAGACACATTCTGGGCTTAATATGCTGCTTACATTTCTATGGATCTTATTTGTGCGAAAATTGTTCATTAGTTGGCGGCGTATTTGACCCTTTGGATTTCTCGAGTTTGTTGCTTGGAATTCTCTAGATTGCATTTAATGCAAATTAGGTTAAGTCTCTGAATGATCCTTTAAATACTTTGTAAGCCTCATCGTGAGGGCGGACTTTGATTTTGAATGAAAAGGTTGCTCTCTGCGCTTTGGATCCTGAGAGTGGACTCCCTCTAGGGTTCTTCTTAGAACTAACAGGCTTATCAAGGCTTGATCAACCTTGTGGCGTCTTTCAACACTTCGGGTTCTTGTCCTTCCGTGTTCAAGCGGATCATCCAGTCCTTTGTTAAGCTTTCTTGGGGTGAGTGTATCCCAGATTGGTTATGGGTTCTTAGGGTCTAACCCTAGTGGGTTCGCACCACATTCTTTTATGGGGAACCTATAAATGAGCATTAGGATGATCAAATGGCTCCTTTTGATCAAGTAGAACGGGAAGGGCGATCGGAGCGCTTTTAGTTTGTGTAAGGCCAGAATGTTAGGTTATTTCAAATATCTATGATTGAAACAGCCTTTCCCCCTTTTTCTTTCATGGGGAATCTAGAAATGACCACCAAGACAATCAACAGCCTCCTTTTGGATCAACAAAACTCGAAAGGATGATTGGGGCCCTTTTAGCTTGTTTTGGGGCAACAGTACTGAATTTCTAAGATTGAAACTTCCTTTCCCACTCATTCTTTCATAGGGAATGTAGAAATGACCACTACGAATATCAAATGCTTCCTTTTGGGTCATCTAAAGTCGAAAGGCCGATGAGATCACTTTTAGTTTGTTTAGGGCCAAAAGTAGGGGATGTATGGGATTTCTGAGATTGAAGCATCCTTTCCCACTCACTCTTTCATTGGGAATCTAGAAATGACTACTGAGAACAAAAAATGCTTCCTTTTGGACAAACTAAAATCGAACGGGTGATTGGATCCCCTTTAGATTATGTAGGGCTAAAACTGTGGGATGTATCGGATTTCTACGATTGAAACATCCTTTTCCACTTATTCTTTCATTGGAAACATAGAAATGACCACTAAAATCAACAAATGCCTCCTTTTAGATCAAGTAAAACCGAAAGGGTGATTGGAGCCAATTTAGTTTGTTTTGGGTCAAACGTAGGGGATGTATGGAATTTCCACGATTGTAGCGTCCTTTCCCACTCATTCTGATGCAATCCAGCAAGATGACTCTTCAACTTCAAATGACCCTTCGCAGATTCCAAGTGGACCAATCACAAGGACAAGAGCCAAGGGAATTAAGGAGGCACTGAATGGGCTTGTGCGAGAGACCTGGGAAAAGCAAATGGCAATCGGTTAACCAATATTGGACAAGAGAGCTGGAAACGTAGCAAATGTCGTTTGGGCCCAAGAGGGAGGTCCTGACCATGTTTTGGGCTTGGAAACAATAAATGAAAGAGCTTGGACCTAGCGCTACACATTGGAGAATCATGTGGGCCTAATTAGACACATTCTGGGCTTAATATGCTGCTTACATTTCTATGGATCTTATTTGTGCGAAAATTGTTCATTAGTTGGCGGCGTATTTGACCCTTTGGATTTCTCGAGTTTGTTGCTTGGAATTCTCTAGATTGCATTTAATGCAAATTAGGTTAAGTCTTTGAATGATCCTTTAAATACTTTGTAAGCCTCATCGTGAGGGCGGACTTTGATTTTGAATGAAAAGGTTGCTCTCTGCGCTTTGGATCCTGAGAGTGGACTCCCTCTAGGGTTCTTCTTAGAACTAACAGGCTTATCAAGGCTTGATCAACCTTGTGGCGTCTTTCAACACTTCGGGTTCTTGTCCTTCCGTGTTCAAGCGGATCATCCAGTCCTTTGTTAAGCTTTCTTGGGGTGAGTGTATCCCAGATTGGTTGTGGGTTCTTAGGGTCTAACCCTAGTGGGTTCGCACCACATTCTTTTATGGGGAACCTATAAATGAGCATTAGGATGATCAAATGGCTCCTTTTGATCAGGTAAAATGGGAAGGGCGATCGGAGCGCTTTTAGTTTGTGTAAGGCCAAAATGTTAGTTATATCAAATATCCATGATCGAAACATCCTTTCCCCCTTTTTCTTTCATGGGGAATCTAGAAATGACCACCAAAACCATCAACAGCCTCCTTTTGGTTCAACAAAAACTGAAAGGATGATTGGAGCCCTTTTAGCTTGTTTTAGATCAAATGCTTCCTTTTGATCAAGTACAACGGGAAGGGCGATAGGAGCGCTTTTAGTTTGTGTAAGGCCAGAATGTTAGGTTATTTCAAATATCTATGATTGAAACAGCCTTTCCCCCTTTTTCTTTCATGGGGAATCTAGAAATGACCACCAAGACAATCAACAGCCTCCTTTTGGATCAACAAAACTCGAAAGGATGATTGGGGCCCTTTTAGCTTGTTTTGGGGCAACAGTAGGGGCTGTACTGAATTTCTAAGATTGAAACTTCCTTTCCCACTCATTCTTTCATAGGGAATGTAGAAATGACCACTACGAATATCAAATGCTTCCTTTTGGGTCATCTAAAGTCGAAAGGCCGATGAGATCACTTTTAGTTTGTTTAGGGCCAAAAGTAGGGGATGTATGGGATTTCTGAGATTGAAGCATCCTTTCCCACTCACTCTTTCATTGGGAATGTAGAAATGACTACTGAGAACAAAAAATGCTTCCTTTTGGACAAACTAAAATCGAACGGGTGATTGGATCCCCTTTAGATTATGTAGGGCTAAAACTGTGGGATGTATCGGATTTCTACGATTGAAACATCCTTTTCCACTTATTCTTTCATTGGAAACATAGAAATGACCACTAAAATCAACAAATGCCTCCTTTTAGATCAAGTAAAACCGAAAGGGTGATTGGAGCCAATTTAGTTTGTTTTGGGTCAAACGTAGGGGATGTATGGAATTTCCACGATTGTAGCGTCCTTTCCCACTCATTCTGATGCAATCCAGCAAGATGACTCTTCAACTTCAAATGACCCTTCGCAGATTCCAAGTGGACCAATCACAAGGACAAGAGCCAAGGGAATTAAGGAGGCACTGAATGGGCTTGTGCGAGAGACCTGGGAAAAGCAAATGGCAATCGGTTAACCAATATTGGACAAGAGAGCTGGAAACGTAGCAAATGTCGTTTGGGCCGAAGAGGGAGGTCCTGACCATGTTTTGGGCTTGGAAACAATAAATGAAAGAGCTTGGACCTAGCGCTACACATTGGAGAATCATGTGGGCCTAATTAGACACATTCTGGGCTTAATATGCTGCTTACATTTCTATGGATCTTATTTGTGCGAAAATTGTTCATTAGTTGGCGGCGTATTTGACCCTTTGGATTTCTCGAGTTTGTTGCTTGGAATTCTCTAGATTGCATTTAATGCAAATTAGGTTAAGTCTTTGAATGATCCTTTAAATACTTTGTAAGCCTCATCGTGAGGGCGGACTTTGATTTTGAATGAAAAGGTTGCTCTCTGCGCTTTGGATCCTGAGAGTGGACTCCCTCTAGGGTTCTTCTTAGAACTAACAGGCTTATCAAGGCTTGATCAACCTTGTGGCGTCTTTCAACACTTCGGGTTCTTGTCCTTCCGTGTTCAAGCGGATCATCCAGTCCTTTGTTAAGCTTTCTTGGGGTGAGTGTATCCCAGATTGGTTGTGGGTTCTTAGGGTCTAACCCTAGTGGGTTCGCACCACATTCTTTTATGGGGAACCTAGAAATGAGCATTAGGATGATCAAATGGCTCCTTTTGATCAGGTAAAATGGGAAGGGCGATCGGAGCGCTTTTAGTTTGTGTAAGGCCAAAATGTTAGTTATATCAAATATCCATGATCGAAACATCCTTTCCCCCTTTTTCTTTCATGGGGAATCTAGAAATGACCACCAAAACCATCAACAGCCTCCTTTTGGTTCAACAAAAACTGAAAGGATGATTGGAGCCCTTTTAGCTTGTTTTAGATCAAATGCTTCCTTTTGATCAAGTACAACGGGAAGGGCGATAGGAGCGCTTTTAGTTTGTGTAAGGCCAGAATGTTAGGTTATTTCAAATATCTATGATTGAAACAGCCTTTCCCCCTTTTTCTTTCATGGGGAATCTAGAAATGACCACCAAGACAGTCAACAGCCTCCTTTTGGATCAACAAAACTCGAAAGGATGATTGGGGCCCTTTTAGCTTGTTTTGGGGCAACAGTAGGGGCTGTACTGAATTTCTAAGATTGAAACTTCCTTTCCCACTCATTCTTTCATAGGGAATGTAGAAATGACCACTACGAATATCAAATGCTTCCTTTTGGGTCATCTAAAGTCGAAAGGCCGATGAGATCACTTTTAGTTTGTTTAGGGCCAAAAGTAGGGGATGTATGGGATTTCTGAGATTGAAGCATCCTTTCCCACTCACTCTTTCTTTGGGAATGTAGAAATGACTACTGAGAACAAAAAATGCTTCCTTTTGGACAAACTAAAATCGAACGGGTGATTGGATCCCCTTTAGATTATGTAGGGCTAAAACTGTGGGATGTATCGGATTTCTACGATTGAAACATCCTTTTCCACTTATTCTTTCATTGGAAACATAGAAATGACCACTAAAATCAACAAATGCCTCCTTTTAGATCAAGTAAAACCGAAAGGGTGATTGGAGCCAATTTAGTTTGTTTTGGGTCAAACGTAGGGGATGTATGGAATTTCCACGATTGTAGCGTCCTTTCCCACTCATTCTGATGCAATCCAGCAAGATGACTCTTCAACTTCAAATGACCCTTTGCAGATTCCAAGTGGACCAATCACAAGGACAAGAGCCAAGGGAATTAAGGAGGCACTGAATGGGCTTGTGCGAGAGACCTGGGAAAAGCAAATGGCAATCGGTTAACCAATATTGGACAAGAGAGCTGGAAACGTAGCAAATGTCGTTTGGGCCGAAGAGGGAGGTCCTGACCATGTTTTGGGCTTGGAAACAATAAATGAAAGAGCTTGGACCTAGCGCTACACATTGGAGAATCATGTGGGCCTAATTAGACACATTCTGGGCTTAATATGCTGCTTACATTTCTATGGATCTTATTTGTGCGAAAATTGTTCATTAGTTGGCGGCGTATTTGACCCTTTGGATTTCTCGAGTTTGTTGCTTGGAATTCTCTAGATTGCATTTAATGCAAATTAGGTTAAGTCTCTGAATGATCCTTTAAATACTTTGTAAGCCTCATCTTGAGGGCGGACTTTGATTTTGAATGAAAAGGTTGCTCTCTGCGCTTTGGATCCTGAGAGTGGACTCCCTCTAGGGTTCTTCTTAGAACTAACAGGCTTATCAAGGCTTGATCAACCTTGTGGCGTCTTTCAACACTTCGGGTTCTTGTCCTTCCGTGTTCAAGCGGATCATCCAGTCCTTTGTTAAGCTTTCTTGGGGTGAGTGTATCCCAGATTGGTTGTGGGTTCTTAGGGTCTAACCCTAGTGGGTTCGCACCACATTCTTTTATGGGGAACCTAGAAATGAGCATTAGGATGATCAAATGGCTCCTTTTGATCAGGTAAAATGGGAAGGGCGATCGGAGCGCTTTTAGTTTGTGTAAGGCAAAAATGTTAGTTATATCAAATATCCATGATCGAAACATCCTTTCCCCCTTTTTCTTTCATGGGGAATCTAGAAATGACCACCAAAACCATCAACAGCCTCCTTTTGGTTCAACAAAAACTGAAAGGATGATTGGAGCCCTTTTAGCTTGTTTTAGATCAAATGCTTCCTTTTGATCAAGTACAATGGGAAGGGCGATCGGAGCGCTTTTAGTTTGTGTAAGGCCAGAATGTTAGGTTATTTCAAATATCTATGATTGAAACAGCCTTTCCCCCTTTTTCTTCCATGGGGAATCTAGAAATGACCACCAAGACAATCAACAGCCTCCTTTTGGATCAACAAAACTCGAAAGGATGATTGGGGCCCTTTTAGCTTGTTTTGGGGCAACAGTAGGGGCTGTACTGAATTTCTAAGATTGAAACTTCCTTTCCCACTCATTCTTTCATAGGGAATGTAGAAATGACCACTACGAATATCAAATGCTTCCTTTTGGGTCATCTAAAGTCGAAAGGCCGATGAGATCACTTTTAGTTTGTTTAGGGCCAAAAGTAGGGGATGTATGGGATTTCTGAGATTGAAGCATCCTTTCCCACTCACTCTTTCATTGGGAATGTAGAAATGACTACTGAGAACAAAAAATGCTTCCTTTTGGACAAACTAAAATCGAACGGGTGATTGGATCCCCTTTAGATTATGTAGGGCTAAAACTGTGGGATGTATCGGATTTCTACGATTGAAACATCCTTTTCCACTTATTCTTTCATTGGAAACATAGAAATGACCACTAAAATCAACAAATGCCTCCTTTTAGATCAAGTAAAACCGAAAGGGTGATTGGAGCCAATTTAGTTTGTTTTGGGTCAAACGTAGGGGATGTATGGAATTTCCACGATTGTAGCGTCCTTTCCCACTCATTCTGATGCAATCCAGCAAGATGACTCTTCAACTTCAAATGACCCTTTGCAGATTCCAAGTGGACCAATCACAAGGACAAGAGCCAAGGGAATTAAGGAGGCACTGAATGGGCTTGTGCGAGAGACCTGGGAAAAGCAAATGGCAATCGGTTAACCAATATTGGACAAGAGAGCTGGAAACGTAGCAAATGTCGTTTGGGCCGAAGAGGGAGGTCCTGACCATGTTTTGGGCTTGGAAACAATAAATGAAAGAGCTTGGACCTAGCGCTACACATTGGAGAATCATGTGGGCCTAATTAGACACATTCTGGGCTTAATATGCCGCTTACATTTCTATGGATCTTATTTGTGCGAAAATTGTTCATTAGTTGGCCGCGTATTTGACCCTTTGGATTTCTCGAGTTTGTTGCTTGGAATTCTCTAGATTGCATTTAATGCAAATTAGGTTAAGTCTCTGAATGATCCTTTAAATACTTTGTAAGCCTCATCTTGAGGGCGGACTTTGATTTTGAATGAAAAGGTTGCTCTCTGCGCTTTGGATCCTGAGAGTGGACTCCCTCTAGGGTTCTTCTTAGAACTAACAGGCTTATCAAGGCTTGATCAACCTTGTGGCGTCTTTCAACACTTCGGGTTCTTGTCCTTCCGTGTTCAAGCGGATCATCCAGTCCTTTGTTAAGCTTTCTTGGGGTGAGTGTATCCCAGATTGGTTGTGGGTTCTTAGGGTCTAACCCTAGTGGGTTCGCACCACATTCTTTTATGGGGAACCTAGAAATGAACATTAGGATGATCAAATGGCTCCTTTTGATCAGGTAAAATGGGAAGGGCGATCGGAGCGCTTTTAGTTTGTGTAAGGCCAAAATGTTAGTTATATCAAATATCCATGATTGAAACATCCTTTCCCCCTTTTTCTTTCATGGGGAATCTAGAAATGACCACCAAGACCATCAACAGCCTGCTTTTGGTTCAACAAAAACTGAAAGGATTATTGGAGCCCTTTAAGCTTGTTTTAGATCAAATGCTTCCTTTTGATCAAGTACAACGGGATGGGCGATCGTAGCGCTTTTAGTTTGTGTAAGGCCAGAATGTTAGGTTATTTCAAATATCTATGATTGAAACAGCCTTTCCCCCTTTTTCTTTCATGGGGAATCTAGAAATGACCACCAAGACAATCAACAGCCTCCTTTTGGATCAACAAAACTCGAAAGGATGTTTGGAGGAGCCCTTTTGGCTTGTTTTGGGGCAACAGTAGGGGCTGTACTGAATTTCTAAGATTGAAACTTCCTTTCCCACTCATTCTTTCATAGGGAATGTAGAAATGACCACTACGAATATCAAATGCTTCCTTTCGGGTCATCTAAAGTCGAAAGGCCGATGAGATCACTTTTAGTTTGTTTAGGGCCAAAAGTAGGGGATGTATGGGATTTCTGAGATTGAAGCATCCTTTCCCACTCACTCTTTCGTTGGGAATGTAGAAATGACTACTGAGGACGAAAAATGCTTCCTTTTGGACAAACTGCAATCGAACGGGTGATTGGATCCCCTTTAGATTATGTAGGGCTAAAACTGTGGGATGCATCGGATTTCTACGATTGAAACATCCTTTTCCACTTATTCTTTCATTGGAAACATAGAAATGACCACTAAAATCAACAAATGCCTCCTTTTAGATCACGTAAAACCGAAAGGGTGATTGGAGCCAATTTAGTTTGTTTTGGGTCAAACGTAGGGGATGTATGGAATTTCCACGATTGTAGCGTCCTTTCCCACTCATTCTGATGCAATCCAGCAAGATGACTCTTCAACTTCAAATGACCCTTCGCAGATTCCAAGTGGACCAATCACAAGGACAAGAGCCAAGGGAATTAAGGAGGCACTGAATGGGCTTGTGCGAGAGACCTGGGAAAAGCAAATGGCAATCGGTTAACCAATATTGGACAAGAGAGCTGGAAACGTAGCAAATGTCGTTTGGGCCGAAGAGGGAGGTCCTGACCATGTGTTGGGCTTGGAAACAATAAATGAAAGAGCTTGGACCTAGCGCTACACATTGGAGAATCATGTGGGCCTAATTAGACACATTCTGGGCTTAATATGCCGCTTACATTTCTATGGATCTTATTTGTGCGAAAATTGTTCATTAGTTGGCCGCGTATTTGACCCTTTGGATTTCTCGAGTTTGTTGCTTGGAATTCTCTAGATTGCATTTAATGCAAATTAGGTTAAGTCTCTGAATGATCCTTTAAATACTTTGTAAGCCTCATCGTGAGGGCGGACTTTGATTTTGAATGAAAAGGTTGCTCTCTGCGCTTTGGATCCTGAGAGTGGACTCCCTCTAGGGTTCTTCTTAGAACTAACAGGCTTATCAAGGCTTGATCAACCTTGTGGCGTCTTTCAACACTTCGGGTTCTTGTCCTTCCGTGTTCAAGCGGATCATCCAGTCCTTTGTTAAGCTTTCTTGGGGTGAGTGTATCCCAGATTGGTTGTGGGTTCTTAGGGTCTAACCCTAGTGGGTTCGCACCACATTCTTTTATGGGGAACCTAGAAATGAGCATTAGGATGATCAAATGGCTCCTTTTGATCAGGTAAAATGGGAAGGGCGATCGGAGCGCTTTTAGTTTGTGTAAGGCCAAAATGTTAGTTATATCAAATATCCATGATCGAAACATCCTTTCCCCCTTTTTCTTTCATGGGGAATCTAGAAATGACCACCAAGACAATCAACAGCCTCCTTTTGGATCAACAAAACTCGAAAGGATGATTGGGGCCCTTTTAGCTTGTTTTGGGGCAACAGTAGGGGCTGTACTGAATTTCTAAGATTGAAACTTCCTTTCCCACTCATTCTTTCATAGGGAATGTAGAAATGACCACTACGAATATCAAATGCTTCCTTTCGGGTCATCTAAAGTCGAAAGGCCGATGAGATCACTTTTAGTTTGTTTAGGGCCAAAAGTAGGGGATGTATGGGATTTCTGAGATTGAAGCATCCTTTCCCACTCACTCTTTCGTTGGGAATGTAGAAATGACTACTGAGGACGAAAAATGCTTCCTTTTGGACAAACTGCAATCGAACGGGTGATTGGATCCCCTTTAGATTATGTAGGGCTAAAACTGTGGGATGCATCGGATTTCTACGATTGAAAGATCCTTTTCCACTTATTCTTTCATTGGAAACATAGAAATGACCACTAAAATCAACAAATGCCTCCTTTTAGATCACGTAAAACCGAAAGGGTGATTGGAGCCAATTTAGTTTGTTTTGGGTCAAACGTAGGGGATGTATGGAATTTCCACGATTGTAGCGTCCTTTCCCACTCATTCTGATGCAATCCAGCAAGATGACTCTTCAACTTCAAATGACCCTTTGCAGATTCCAAGTGGACCAATCACAAGGACAAGAGCCAAGGGAATTAAGGAGGCACTGAATGGGCTTGTGCGAGAGACCTGGGAAAAGCAAATGGCAATCGGTTAACCAATATTGGACAAGAGAGCTGGAAACGTAGCAAATGTCGTTTGGGCCGAAGAGGGAGGTCCTGACCATGTTTTGGGCTTGGAAACAATAAATGAAAGAGCTTGGACCTAGCGCTACACATTGGAGAATCATGTGGGCCTAATTAGACACATTCTGGGCTTAATATGCTGCTTACATTTCTATGGATCTTATTTGTGCGAAAATTGTTCATTAGTTGGCGGCGTATTTGACCCTTTGGATTTCTCGAGTTTGTTGCTTGGAATTCTCTAGATTGCATTTAATGCAAATTAGGTTAAGTCTCTGAATGATCCTTTAAATACTTTGTAAGCCTCATCTTGAGGGCGGACTTTGATTTTGAATGAAAAGGTTGCTCTCTGCGCTTTGGATCCTGAGAGTGGACTCCCTCTAGGGTTCTTCTTAGAACTAACAGGCTTATCAAGGCTTGATCAACCTTGTGGCGTCTTTCAACACTTCGGGTTCTTGTCCTTCCGTGTTCAAGCGGATCATCCAGTCCTTTGTTTAGCTTTCTTGGGGTGAGTGTATCCCAGATTGGTTATGGGTTCTTAGGGTCTAACCCTAGTGGGTTCGCACCACATTCCTTTATGGGGAATCTAGAAATGAGCATTAGGATGATCAAATGGCTCCTTTTGATCAAGTAGAACGGGAAGGGCGATCGGAGCGCTTTTAGTTTGTGTAAGGCCAGAATGTTAGGTTATTTCAAATATCCATGATCGAAGCCTTTCCCCCTTTTTCTTTCATGGGGAATCTAGAAATGACCACCAAGACAATCAACAGCCTCCTTTTGGATCAACAAAACTCGAAAGGATGATTGGGGCCCTTTTAGCTTGTTTTGGGGCAACAGTAGGGGCTGTACTGAATTTCTAAGATTGAAACTTCCTTTCCCACTCATTCTTTCATAGGGAATGTAGAAATGACCACTACGAATATCAAATGCTTCCTTTTGGGTCATCTAAAGTCGAAAGGCCGATGAGATCACTTTTAGTTTGTTTAGGGCCAAAAGTAGGGGATGTATGGGATTTCTGAGATTGAAGCATCCTTTCCCACTCACTCTTTCATTGGGAGTGTAGAAATGACTACTGAGAACAAAAAATGCTTCCTTTTGGACAAACTAAAATCGAACGGGTGATTGGATCCCCTTAAGATTATGTAGGGCTAAAACTGTGGGATGTATCGGATTTCTACGATTGAAACATCCTTTTCCACTTATTCTTTCATTGGAAACATAGAAATGACCACTAAAATCAACCAATGCCTCCTTTTAGATCAAGTAAAACCGAAAGGGTGATTGGAGCCAATTTAGTTTGTTTTGGGTCAAACGTAGGGGATGTATGGAATTTCCACGATTGTAGCGTCCTTTCCCACTCATTCTGATGCAATCCAGCAAGATGACTCTTCAACTTCAAATGACCCTTTGCAGATTCCAAGTGGACCAATCACAAGGACAAGAGCCAAGGGAATTAAGGAGGCACTGAATGGGCTTGTGCGAGAGACCTGGGAAAAGCAAATGGCAATCGGTTAACCAATATTGGACAAGAGAGCTGGAAACGTAGCAAATGTCGTTTGGGCCGAAGAGGGAGGTCCTGACCATGTTTTGGGCTTGGAAACAATAAATGAAAGAGCTTGGACCTAGCGCTACACATTGGAGAATCATGTGGGCCTAATTAGACACATTCTGGGCTTAATATGCTGCTTACATTTCTATGGATCTTATTTGTGCGAAAATTGTTCATTAGTTGGCGGCGTATTTGACCCTTTGGATTTCTCGAGTTTGTTGCTTGGAATTCTCTAGATTGCATTTAATGCAAATTAGGTTAAGTCTCTGAATGATCCTTTAAATACTTTGTAAGCCTCATCTTGAGGGCGGACTTTGATTTTGAATGAAAAGGTTGCTCTCTGCGCTTTGGATCCTGAGAGTGGACTCCCTCTAGGGTTCTTCTTAGAACTAACAGGCTTATCAAGGCTTGATCAACCTTGTGGCGTCTTTCAACACTTCGGGTTCTTGTCCTTCCGTGTTCAAGCGGATCATCCAGTCCTTTGTTTAGCTTTCTTGGGGTGAGTGTATCCCAGATTGGTTATGGGTTCTTAGGGTCTAACCCTAGTGGGTTCGCACCACATTCCTTTATGGGGAATCTAGAAATGAGCATTAGGATGATCAAATGGCTCCTTTTGATCAAGTAGAACGGGAAGGGCGATCGGAGCGCTTTTAGTTTGTGTAAGGCCAGAATGTTAGGTTATTTCAAATATCCATGATCGAAACAGCCTTTCCCCCTTTTTCTTTCATGGGGAATCTAGAAATGACCACCAAGACAATCAACAGCCTCCTTTTGGATCAACAAAACTCGAAAGGATGATTGGGGCCCTTTTAGCTTGTTTTGGGGCAACAGTAGGGGCTGTACTGAATTTCTAAGATTGAAACTTCCTTTCCCACTCATTCTTTCATAGGGAATGTAGAAATGACCACTACGAATATCAAATGCTTCCTTTTGGGTCATCTAAAGTCGAAAGGCCGATGAGATCACTTTTAGTTTGTTTAGGGCCAAAAGTAGGGGATGTATGGGATTTCTGAGATTGAAGCATCCTTTCCCACTCACTCTTTCATTGGGAATGTAGAAATGACTACTGAGAACAAAAAATGCTTCCTTTTGGACAAACTAAAATCGAACGGGTGATTGGATCCCCTTTAGATTATGTAGGGCTAAAACTGTGGGATGTATCGGATTTCTACGATTGAAACATCCTTTTCCACTTATTCTTTCATTGGAAACATAGAAATGACCACTAAAATCAACAAATGCCTCCTTTTAGATCAAGTAAAACCGAAAGGGTGATTGGAGCCAATTTAGTTTGTTTTGGGTCAAACGTAGGGGATGTATGGAATTTCCACGATTGTAGCGTCCTTTCCCACTCATTCTGATGCAATCCAGCAAGATGACTCTTCAACTTCAAATGACCCTTTGCAGATTCCAAGTGGACCAATCACAAGGACAAGAGCCAAGGGAATTAAGGAGGCACTGAATGGGCTTGTGCGAGAGACCTGGGAAAAGCAAATGGCAATCGGTTAACCAATATTGGACAAGAGAGCTGGAAACGTAGCAAATGTCGTTTGGGCCGAAGAGGGAGGTCCTGACCATGTTTTGGGCTTGGAAACAATAAATGAAAGAGCTTGGACCTAGCGCTACACATTGGAGAATCATGTGGGCCTAATTAGACACATTCTGGGCTTAATATGCTGCTTACATTTCTATGGATCTTATTTGTGCGAAAATTGTTCATTAGTTGGCGGCGTATTTGACCCTTTGGATTTCTCGAGTTTGTTGCTTGGAATTCTCTAGATTGCATTTAATGCAAATTAGGTTAAGTCTCTGAATGATCCTTTAAATACTTTGTAAGCCTCATCTTGAGGGCGGACTTTGATTTTGAATGAAAAGGTTGCTCTCTGCGCTTTGGATCCTGAGAGTGGACTCCCTCTAGGGTTCTTCTTAGAACTAACAGGCTTATCAAGGCTTGATCAACCTTGTGGCGTCTTTCAACACTTCGGGTTCTTGTCCTTCCGTGTTCAAGCGGATCATCCAGTCCTTTGTTTAGCTTTCTTGGGGTGAGTGTATCCCAGATTGGTTATGGGTTCTTAGGGTCTAACCCTAGTGGGTTCGCACCACATTCCTTTATGGGGAATCTAGAAATGAGCATTAGGATGATCAAATGGCTCCTTTTGATCAAGTAGAACGGGAAGGGCGATCGGAGCGCTTTTAGTTTGTGTAAGGCCAGAATGTTAGGTTATTTCAAATATCCATGATCGAAGCCTTTCCCCCTTTTTCTTTCATGGGGAATCTAGAAATGACCACCAAGACAATCAACAGCCTCCTTTTGGATCAACAAAACTCGAAAGGATGATTGGGGCCCTTTTAGCTTGTTTTGGGGCAACAGTAGGGGCTGTACTGAATTTCTAAGATTGAAACTTCCTTTCCCACTCATTCTTTCATAGGGAATGTAGAAATGACCACTACGAATATCAAATGCTTCCTTTTGGGTCATCTAAAGTCGAAAGGCCGATGAGATCACTTTTAGTTTGTTTAGGGCCAAAAGTAGGGGATGTATGGGATTTCTGAGATTGAAGCATCCTTTCCCACTCACTCTTTCATTGGGAGTGTAGAAATGACTACTGAGAACAAAAAATGCTTCCTTTTGGACAAACTAAAATCGAACGGGTGATTGGATCCCCTTTAGATTATGTAGGGCTAAAACTGTGGGATGTATCGGATTTCTACGATTGAAACATCCTTTTCCACTTATTCTTTCATTGGAAACATAGAAATGACCACTAAAATCAACAAATGCCTCCTTTTAGATCAAGTAAAACCGAAAGGGTGATTGGAGCCAATTTAGTTTGTTTTGGGTCAAACGTAGGGGATGTATGGAATTTCCACGATTGTAGCGTCCTTTCCCACTCATTCTGATGCAATCCAGCAAGATGACTCTTCAACTTCAAATGACCCTTTGCAGATTCCAAGTGGACCAATCACAAGGACAAGAGCCAAGGGAATTAAGGAGGCACTGAATGGGCTTGTGCGAGAGACCTGGGAAAAGCAAATGGCAATCGGTTAACCAATATTGGACAAGAGAGCTGGAAACGTAGCAAATGTCGTTTGGGCCGAAGAGGGAGGTCCTGACCATGTTTTGGGCTTGGAAACAATAAATGAAAGAGCTTGGACCTAGCGCTACACATTGGAGAATCATGTGGGCCTAATTAGACACATTCTGGGCTTAATATGCTGCTTACATTTCTATGGATCTTATTTGTGCGAAAATTGTTCATTAGTTGGCGGCGTATTTGACCCTTTGGATTTCTCGAGTTTGTTGCTTGGAATTCTCTAGATTGCATTTAATGCAAATTAGGTTAAGTCTCTGAATGATCCTTTAAATACTTTGTAAGCCTCATCTTGAGGGCGGACTTTGATTTTGAATGAAAAGGTTGCTCTCTGCGCTTTGGATCCTGAGAGTGGACTCCCTCTAGGGTTCTTCTTAGAACTAACAGGCTTATCAAGGCTTGATCAACCTTGTGGCGTCTTTCAACACTTCGGGTTCTTGTCCTTCCGTGTTCAAGCGGATCATCCAGTCCTTTGTTTAGCTTTCTTGGGGTGAGTGTATCCCAGATTGGTTATGGGTTCTTAGGGTCTAACCCTAGTGGGTTCGCACCACATTCCTTTATGGGGAATCTAGAAATGAGCATTAGGATGATCAAATGGCTCCTTTTGATCAAGTAGAACGGGAAGGGCGATCGGAGCGCTTTTAGTTTGTGTAAGGCCAGAATGTTAGGTTATTTCAAATATCCATGATCGAAACAGCCTTTCCCCCTTTTTCTTTCATGGGGAATCTAGAAATGACCACCAAGACAATCAACAGCCTCCTTTTGGATCAACAAAACTCGAAAGGATGATTGGGGCCCTTTTAGCTTGTTTTGGGGCAACAGTAGGGGCTGTACTGAATTTCTAAGATTGAAACTTCCTTTCCCACTCATTCTTTCATAGGGAATGTAGAAATGACCACTACGAATATCAAATGCTTCCTTTTGGGTCATCTAAAGTCGAAAGGCCGATGAGATCACTTTTAGTTTGTTTAGGGCCAAAAGTAGGGGATGTATGGGATTTCTGAGATTGAAGCATCCTTTCCCACTCACTCTTTCATTGGGAATGTAGAAATGACTACTGAGAACAAAAAATGCTTCCTTTTGGACAAACTAAAATCGAACGGGTGATTGGATCCCCTTTAGATTATGTAGGGCTAAAACTGTGGGATGTATCGGATTTCTACGATTGAAACATCCTTTTCCACTTATTCTTTCATTGGAAACATAGAAATGACCACTAAAATCAACAAATGCCTCCTTTTAGATCAAGTAAAACCGAAAGGGTGATTGGAGCCAATTTAGTTTGTTTTGGGTCAAACGTAGGGGATGTATGGAATTTCCACGATTGTAGCGTCCTTTCCCACTCATTCTGATGCAATCCAGCAAGATGACTCTTCAACTTCAAATGACCCTTTGCAGATTCCAAGTGGACCAATCACAAGGACAAGAGCCAAGGGAATTAAGGAGGCACTGAATGGGCTTGTGCGAGAGACCTGGGAAAAGCAAATGGCAATCGGTTAACCAATATTGGACAAGAGAGCTGGAAACGTAGCAAATGTCGTTTGGGCCGAAGAGGGAGGTCCTGACCATGTTTTGGGCTTGGAAACAATAAATGAAAGAGCTTGGACCTAGCGCTACACATTGGAGAATCATGTGGGCCTAATTAGACACATTCTGGGCTTAATATGCTGCTTACATTTCTATGGATCTTATTTGTGCGAAAATTGTTCATTAGTTGGCGGCGTATTTGACCCTTTGGATTTCTCGAGTTTGTTGCTTGGAATTCTCTAGATTGCATTTAATGCAAATTAGGTTAAGTCTCTGAATGATCCTTTAAATACTTTGTAAGCCTCATCTTGAGGGCGGACTTTGATTTTGAATGAAAAGGTTGCTCTCTGCGCTTTGGATCCTGAGAGTGGACTCCCTCTAGGGTTCTTCTTAGAACTAACAGGCTTATCAAGGCTTGATCAACCTTGTGGCGTCTTTCAACACTTCGGGTTCTTGTCCTTCCGTGTTCAAGCGGATCATCCAGTCCTTTGTTTAGCTTTCTTGGGGTGAGTGTATCCCAGATTGGTTATGGGTTCTTAGGGTCTAACCCTAGTGGGTTCGCACCACATTCCTTTATGGGGAATCTAGAAATGAGCATTAGGATGATCAAATGGCTCCTTTTGATCAAGTAGAACGGGAAGGGCGATCGGAGCGCTTTTAGTTTGTGTAAGGCCAGAATGTTAGGTTATTTCAAATATCCATGATCGAAACAGTCTTTCCCCCTTTTTCTTTCATGGGGAATCTAGAAATGACCACCAAGACAATCAACAGCCTCCTTTTGGATCAACAAAACTCGAAAGGATGATTGGGGCCCTTTTAGCTTGTTTTGGGGCAACAGTAGGGGCTGTACTGAATTTCTAAGATTGAAACTTCCTTTCCCACTCATTCTTTCATAGGGAATGTAGGAATGACCACTACGAATATCAAATGCTTCCTTTTGGGTCATCTAAAGTCGAAAGGCCGATGAGATCACTTTTAGTTTGTTTAGGGCCAAAAGTAGGGGATGTATGGGATTTCTGAGATTGAAGCATCCTTTCCCACTCACTCTTTCATTGGGAATGTAGAAATGACTACTGAGAACAAAAAATGCTTCCTTTTGGACAAACTAAATTCGAACGGGTGATTGGATCCCCTTTAGATTATGTAGGGCTAAAACTGTGGGATGTATCGGATTTCTACGATTGAAACATCCTTTTCCACTTATTCTTTCATTGGAAACATAGAAATGACCACTAAAATCAACAAATGCCTCCTTTTAGATCAAGTAAAACCGAAAGGGTGATTGGAGCCAATTTAGTTTGTTTTGGGTCAAACGTAGGGGATGTATGGAATTTCCACGATTGTAGCGTCCTTTCCCACTCATTCTGATGCAATCCAGCAAGATGACTCTTCAACTTCAAATGACCCTTTGCAGATTCCAAGTGGACCAATCACAAGGACAAGAGCCAAGGGAATTAAGGAGGCACTGAATGGGCTTGTGCGAGAGACCTGGGAAAAGCAAATGGCAATCGGTTAACCAATATTGGACAAGAGAGCTGGAAACGTAGCAAATGTCGTTTGGGCCGAAGAGGGAGGTCCTGACCATGTTTTGGGCTTGGAAACAATAAATGAAAGAGCTTGGACCTAGCGCTACACATTGGAGAATCATGTGGGCCTAATTAGACACATTCTGGGCTTAATATGCTGCTTACATTTCTATGGATCTTATTTGTGCGAAAATTGTTCATTAGTTGGCGGCGTATTTGACCCTTTGGATTTCTCGAGTTTGTTGCTTGGAATTCTCTAGATTGCATTTAATGCAAATTAGGTTAAGTCTCTGAATGATCCTTTAAATACTTTGTAAGCCTCATCTTGAGGGCGGACTTTGATTTTGAATGAAAAGGTTGCTCTCTGCGCTTTGGATCCTGAGAGTGGACTCCCTCTAGGGTTCTTCTTAGAACTAACAGGCTTATCAAGGCTTGATCAACCTTGTGGCGTCTTTCAACACTTCGGGTTCTTGTCCTTCCGTGTTCAAGCGGATCATCCAGTCCTTTGTTAAGCTTTCTTGGGGTGAGTGTATCCCAGATTGGTTGTGGGTTCTTAGGGTCTAACCCTAGTGGGTTCGCACCACATTCTTTTATGGGGAACCTAGAAATGAGCATTAGGATGATCAAATGGCTCCTTTTGATCAAGTAAAATGGGAAGGGCGATCGGAGCGCTTTTAGTTTGTGTAAGGCCAAAATGTTAGTTATATCAAATATCCATGATCGAAACATCCTTTCCCCCTTTTTCTTTCATGGGGAATCTAGAAATGACCACCAAAACCATCAACAGCCTCCTTTTGGTTCAACAAAAATTGAAAGGATGATTGGAGCCCTTTTAGCTTGTTTTAGATCAACTGCTTCCTTTTGATCAAGTACAACGGGAAGGGCGATCGGAGCGCTTTTAGTTTGTGTAAGGCCAGAATGTTAGGTTATTTCAAATATCTATGATTGAAACAGCCTTTCCCCCTTTTTCTTCCATGGGGAATCTAGAAATGACCACCAAGACAATCAACAGCCTCCTTTTGGATCAACAAAACTCGAAAGGATGATTGGGGCCCTTTTAGCTTGTTTTGGGGCAACAGTAGGGGCTGTACTGAATTTCTAAGATTGAAACTTCCTTTCCCACTCATTCTTTCATAGGGAATGTAGAAATGACCACTACGAATATCAAATGCTTCCTTTTGGGTCATCTAAAGTCGAAAGGCCGATGAGATCACTTTTAGTTTGTTTAGGGCCAAAAGTAGGGGATGTATGGGATTTCTGAGATTGAAGCATCCTTTCCCACTCACTCTTTCATTGGGAATGTAGAAATGACTACTGAGAACAAAAAAATGCTTCCTTTTGGACAAACTAAAATCGAACGGGTGATTGGATCCCCTTTAGATTATGTAGGGCTAAAACTGTGGGATGTATCGGATTTCTACGATTGAAACATCCTTTTCCACTTATTCTTTCATTGGAAACATAGAAATGACCACTAAAATCAACAAATGCCTCCTTTTAGATCAAGTAAAACCGAAAGGGTGATTGGAGCCAATTTAGTTTGTTTTGGGTCAAACGTAGGGGATGTATGGAATTTCCACGATTGTAGCGTCCTTTCCCACTCATTCTGATGCAATCCAGCAAGATGACTCTTCAACTTCAAATGACCCTTTGCAGATTCCAAGTGGACCAATCACAAGGACAAGAGCCAAGGGAATTAAGGAGGCACTGAATGGGCTTGTGCGAGAGACCTGGGAAAAGCAAATGGCAATCGGTTAACCAATATTGGACAAGAGAGCTGGAAACGTAGCAAATGTCGTTTGGGCCGAAGAGGGAGGTCCTGACCATGTGTTGGGCTTGGAAACAATAAATGAAAGAGCTTGGACCTAGCGCTACACATTGGAGAATCATGTGGGCCTAATTAGACACATTCTGGGCTTAATATGCTGCTTACATTTCTATGGATCTTATTTGTGCGAAAATTGTTCATTAGTTGGCGGCGTATTTGACCCTTTGGATTTCTCGAGTTTGTTGCTTGGAATTCTCTAGATTGCATTTAATGCAAATTCGGTTAAGTCTCTGAATGATCCTTTAAATACTTTGTAAGCCTCATCTTGAGGGCGGACTTTGATTTTGAATGAAAAGGTTGCTCTCTGCGCTTTGGATCCTGAGAGTGGACTCCCTCTAGGGTTCTTCTTAGAACTAACAGGCTTATCAAGGCTTGATCAACCTTGTGGCGTCTTTCAACACTTCGGGTTCTTGTCCTTCCGTGTTCAAGCGGATCATCCAGTCCTTTGTTTAGCTTTCTTGGGGTGAGTGTATCCCAGATTGGTTGTGGGTTCTTAGGGTCTAACCCTAGTGGGTTCGCACCACATTCTTTTATGGGGAACCTAGAAATGAGCATTAGGATGATCAAATGGCTCCTTTTGATCAAGTAAAATGGGAAGGGCGATCGGAGCGCTTTTAGTTTGTGTAAGGCCAAAATGTTAGTTATATCAAATATCCATGATCGAAACATCCTTTCCCCCTTTTTCTTTCATGGGGAATCTAGAAATGACCACCAAAACCATCAACAGCCTCCTTTTGGTTCAACAAAAATTGAAAGGATGATTGGAGCCCTTTTAGCTTGTTTTAGATCAAATGCTTCCTTTTGATCAAGTACAACGGGAAGGGCGATCGGAGCGCTTTTAGTTTGTGTAAGGCCAGAATGTTAGGTTATTTCAAATATCTATGATTGAAACAGCCTTTCCCCCTTTTTCTTCCATGGGGAATCTAGAAATGACCACCAAGACAATCAACAGCCTCCTTTTGGATCAACAAAACTCGAAAGGATGATTGGGGCCCTTTTAGCTTGTTTTGGGGCAACAGTAGGGGCTGTACTGAATTTCTAAGATTGAAACTTACTTTCCCACTCATTCTTTCATAGGGAATGTAGAAATGACCACTACGAATATCAAATGCTTCCTTTTGGGTCATCTAAAGTCGAAAGGCCGATGAGATCACTTTTAGTTTGTTTAGGGCCAAAAGTAGGGGATGTATGGGATTTCTGAGATTGAAGCATCCTTTCCCACTCACTCTTTCATTGGGAATGTAGAAATGACTACTGAGAACAAAAAAATGCTTCCTTTTGGACAAACTAAAATCGAACGGGTGATTGGATCCCCTTTAGATTATGTAGGGCTAAAACTGTGGGATGTATCGGATTTCTACGATTGAAACATCCTTTTCCACTTATTCTTTCATTGGAAACATAGAAATGACCACTAAAATCAACAAATGCCTCCTTTTAGATCAAGTAAAACCGAAAGGGTGATTGGAGCCAATTTAGTTTGTTTTGGGTCAAACGTAGGGGATGTATGGAATTTCCACGATTGTAGCGTCCTTTCCCACTCATTCTGATGCAATCCAGCAAGATGACTCTTCAACTTCAAATGACCCTTTGCAGATTCCAAGTGGACCAATCACAAGGACAAGAGCCAAGGGAATTAAGGAGGCACTGAATGGGCTTGTGCGAGAGACCTGGGAAAATCAAATGGCAATCGGTTAACCAATATTGGACAAGAGAGCTGGAAACGTAGCAAATGTCGTTTGGGCCGAAGAGGGAGGTCCTGACCATGTGTTGGGCTTGGAAACAATAAATGAAAGAGCTTGGACCTAGCGCTACACATTGGAGAATCATGTGGGCCTAATTAGACACATTCTGGGCTTAATATGCTGCTTACATTTCTATGGATCTTATTTGTGCGAAAATTGTTCATTAGTTGGCGGCGTATTTGACCCTTTGGATTTCTCGAGTTTGTTGCTTGGAATTCTCTAGATTGCATTTAATGCAAATTCGGTTAAGTCTCTGAATGATCCTTTAAATACTTTGTAAGCCTCATCTTGAGGGCGGACTTTGATTTTGAATGAAAAGCTTGCTCTCTGCGCTTTGGATCCTGAGAGTGGACTCCCTCTAGGGTTCTTCTTAGAACTAACAGGCTTATCAAGGCTTGATCAACCTTGTGGCGTCTTTCAACACTTCGGGTTCTTGTCCTTCCGTGTTCAAGCGGATCATCCAGTCCTTTGTTTAGCTTTCTTGGGGTGAGTGTATCCCAGATTGGTTGTGGGTTCTTAGGGTCTAACCCTAGTGGGTTCGCACCACATTCTTTTATGGGGAACCTAGAAATGAGCATTAGGATGATCAAATGGCTCCTTTTGATCAAGTAAAATGGGAAGGGCGATCGGAGCGCTTTTAGTTTGTGTAAGGCCAAAATGTTAGTTATATCAAATATCCATGATCGAAACATCCTTTCCCCCTTTTTCTTTCATGGGGAATCTAGAAATGACCACCAAAACCATCAACAGCCTCCTTTTGGTTCAACAAAAATTGAAAGGATGATTGGAGCCCTTTTAGCTTGTTTTAGATCAAATGCTTCCTTTTGATCAAGTACAACGGGAAGGGCGATCGGAGCGCTTTTAGTTTGTGTAAGGCCAGAATGTTAGGTTATTTCAAATATCTATGATTGAAACAGCCTTTCCCCCTTTTTCTTCCATGGGGAATCTAGAAATGACCACCAAGACAATCAACAGCCTCCTTTTGGATCAACAAAACTCGAAAGGATGATTGGGGCCCTTTTAGCTTGTTTTGGGGCAACAGTAGGGGCTGTACTGAATTTCTAAGATTGAAACTTACTTTCCCACTCATTCTTTCATAGGGAATGTAGAAATGACCACTACGAATATCAAATGCTTCCTTTTGGGTCATCTAAAGTCGAAAGGCCGATGAGATCACTTTTAGTTTGTTTAGGGCCAAAAGTAGGGGATGTATGGGATTTCTGAGATTGAAGCATCCTTTCCCACTCACTCTTTCATTGGGAATGTAGAAATGACTACTGAGAACAAAAAAATGCTTCCTTTTGGACAAACTAAAATCGAACGGGTGATTGGATCCCCTTTAGATTATGTAGGGCTAAAACTGTGGGATGTATCGGATTTCTACGATTGAAACATCCTTTTCCACTTATTCTTTCATTGGAAACATAGAAATGACCACTAAAATCAACAAATGCCTCCTTTTAGATCAAGTAAAACCGAAAGGGTGATTGGAGCCAATTTAGTTTGTTTTGGGTCAAACGTAGGGGATGTATGGAATTTCCACGATTGTAGCGTCCTTTCCCACTCATTCTGATGCAATCCAGCAAGATGACTCTTCAACTTCAAATGACCCTTTGCAGATTCCAAGTGGACCAATCACAAGGACAAGAGCCAAGGGAATTAAGGAGGCACTGAATGGGCTTGTGCGAGAGACCTGGGAAAATCAAATGGCAATCGGTTAACCAATATTGGACAAGAGAGCTGGAAACGTAGCAAATGTCGTTTGGGCCGAAGAGGGAGGTCCTGACCATGTGTTGGGCTTGGAAACAATAAATGAAAGAGCTTGGACCTAGCGCTACACATTGGAGAATCATGTGGGCCTAATTAGACACATTCTGGGCTTAATATGCTGCTTACATTTCTATGGATCTTATTTGTGCGAAAATTGTTCATTAGTTGGCGGCGTATTTGACCCTTTGGATTTCTCGAGTTTGTTGCTTGGAATTCTCTAGATTGCATTTAATGCAAATTCGGTTAAGTCTCTGAATGATCCTTTAAATACTTTGTAAGCCTCATCTTGAGGGCGGACTTTGATTTTGAATGAAAAGGTTGCTCTCTGCGCTTTGGATCCTGAGAGTGGACTCCCTCTAGGGTTCTTCTTAGAACTAACAGGCTTATCAAGGCTTGATCAACCTTGTGGCGTCTTTCAACACTTCGGGTTCTTGTCCTTCCGTGTTCAAGCGGATCATCCAGTCCTTTGTTTAGCTTTCTTGGGGTGAGTGTATCCCAGATTGGTTGTGGGTTCTTAGGGTCTAACCCTAGTGGGTTCGCACCACATTCTTTTATGGGGAACCTAGAAATGAGCATTAGGATGATCAAATGGCTCCTTTTGATCAAGTAGAACGGGAAGGGCGATCGGAGCGCTTTTAGTTTGTGTAAGGCCAGAATGTTAGGTTATTTCAAATATCCATGATCGAAACAGCCTTTCCCCCTTTTTCTTTCATGGGGAATCTAGAAATGACCACCAAGACAATCAACAGCCTCCTTTTGGATCAACAAAACTCGAAAGGATGATTGGGGCCCTTTTAGCTTGTTTTGGGGCAACAGTAGGGGCTGTACTGAATTTCTAAGATTGAAACTTCCTTTCCCACTCATTCTTTCATAGGGAATGTAGAAATGACCACTACGAATATCAAATGCTTCCTTTTGGGTCATCTAAAGTCGAAAGGCCGATGAGATCACTTTTAGTTTGTTTAGGGCCAAAAGTAGGGGATGTATGGGATTTCTGAGATTGAAGCATCCTTTCCCACTCACTCTTTCATTGGGAATGTAGAAATGACTACTGAGAACAAAAAATGCTTCCTTTTGGACAAACTAAAATCGAACGGGTGATTGGATCCCCTTTAGATTATGTAGGGCTAAAACTGTGGGATGTATCGGATTTCTACGATTGAAACATCCTTTTCCACTTATTCTTTCATTGGAAACATAGAAATGACCACTAAAATCAACAAATGCCTCCTTTTAGATCAAGTAAAACCGAAAGGGTGATTGGAGCCAATTTAGTTTGTTTTGGGTCAAACGTAGGGGATGTATGGAATTTCCACGATTGTAGCGTCCTTTCCCACTCATTCTGATGCAATCCAGCAAGATGACTCTTCAACTTCAAATGACCCTTTGCAGATTCCAAGTGGACCAATCACAAGGACAAGAGCCAAGGGAATTAAGGAGGCACTGAATGGGCTTGTGCGAGAGACCTGGGAAAAGCAAATGGCAATCGGTTAACCAATATTGGACAAGAGAGCTGGAAACGTAGCAAATGTCGTTTGGGCCGAAGAGGGAGGTCCTGACCATGTTTTGGGCTTGGAAACAATAAATGAAAGAGCTTGGACCTAGCGCTACACATTGGAGAATCATGTGGGCCTAATTAGACACATTCTGGGCTTAATATGCTGCTTACATTTCTATGGATCTTATTTGTGCGAAAATTGTTCATTAGTTGGCGGCGTATTTGACCCTTTGGATTTCTCGAGTTTGTTGCTTGGAATTCTCTAGATTGCATTTAATGCAAATTTGGTTAAGTCTCTGAATGATCCTTTAAATACTTTGTAAGCCTCATCTTGAGGGCGGACTTTGATTTTGAATGAAAAGGTTGCTCTCTGCGCTTTGGATCCTGAGAGTGGACTCCCTCTAGGGTTCTTCTTAGAACTAACAGGCTTATCAAGGCTTGATCAACCTTGTGGCGTCTTTCAACACTTCGGGTTCTTGTCCTTCCGTGTTCAAGCGGATCATCCAGTCCTTTGTTTAGCTTTCTTGGGGTGAGTGTATCCCAGATTGGTTATGGGTTCTTAGGGTCTAACCCTAGTGGGTTCGCACCACATTCCTTTATGGGGAATCTAGAAATGAGCATTAGGATGATCAAATGGCTCCTTTTGATCAAGTAGAACGGGAAGGGCGATCGGAGCGCTTTTAGTTTGTGTAAGGCCAGAATGTTAGGTTATTTCAAATATCCATGATCGAAACAGTCTTTCCCCCTTTTTCTTTCATGGGGAATCTAGAAATGACCACCAAGACAATCAACAGCCTCCTTTTGGATCAACAAAACTCGAAAGGATGATTGGGGCCCTTTTAGCTTGTTTTGGGGCAACAGTAGGGGCTGTACTGAATTTCTAAGATTGAAACTTCCTTTCCCACTCATTCTTTCATAGGGAATGTAGGAATGACCACTACGAATATCAAATGCTTCCTTTTGGGTCATCTAAAGTCGAAAGGCCGATGAGATCACTTTTAGTTTGTTTAGGGCCAAAAGTAGGGGATGTATGGGATTTCTGAGATTGAAGCATCCTTTCCCACTCACTCTTTCATTGGGAATGTAGAAATGACTACTGAGAACAAAAAATGCTTCCTTTTGGACAAACTAAATTCGAACGGGTGATTGGATCCCCTTTAGATTATGTAGGGCTAAAACTGTGGGATGTATCGGATTTCTACGATTGAAACATCCTTTTCCACTTATTCTTTCATTGGAAACATAGAAATGACCACTAAAATCAACAAATGCCTCCTTTTAGATCAAGTAAAACCGAAAGGGTGATTGGAGCCAATTTAGTTTGTTTTGGGTCAAACGTAGGGGATGTATGGAATTTCCACGATTGTAGCGTCCTTTCCCACTCATTCTGATGCAATCCAGCAAGATGACTCTTCAACTTCAAATGACCCTTTGCAGATTCCAAGTGGACCAATCACAAGGACAAGAGCCAAGGGAATTAAGGAGGCACTGAATGGGCTTGTGCGAGAGACCTGGGAAAAGCAAATGGCAATCGGTTAACCAATATTGGACAAGAGAGCTGGAAACGTAGCAAATGTCGTTTGGGCCGAAGAGGGAGGTCCTGACCATGTTTTGGGCTTGGAAACAATAAATGAAAGAGCTTGGACCTAGCGCTACACATTGGAGAATCATGTGGGCCTAATTAGACACATTCTGGGCTTAATATGCTGCTTACATTTCTATGGATCTTATTTGTGCGAAAATTGTTCATTAGTTGGCGGCGTATTTGACCCTTTGGATTTCTCGAGTTTGTTGCTTGGAATTCTCTAGATTGCATTTAATGCAAATTAGGTTAAGTCTCTGAATGATCCTTTAAATACTTTGTAAGCCTCATCTTGAGGGCGGACTTTGATTTTGAATGAAAAGGTTGCTCTCTGCGCTTTGGATCCTGAGAGTGGACTCCCTCTAGGGTTCTTCTTAGAACTAACAGGCTTATCAAGGCTTGATCAACCTTGTGGCGTCTTTCAACACTTCGGGTTCTTGTCCTTCCGTGTTCAAGCGGATCATCCAGTCCTTTGTTAAGCTTTCTTGGGGTGAGTGTATCCCAGATTGGTTGTGGGTTCTTAGGGTCTAACCCTAGTGGGTTCGCACCACATTCTTTTATGGGGAACCTAGAAATGAGCATTAGGATGATCAAATGGCTCCTTTTGATCAAGTAAAATGGGAAGGGCGATCGGAGCGCTTTTAGTTTGTGTAAGGCCAAAATGTTAGTTATATCAAATATCCATGATCGAAACATCCTTTCCCCCTTTTTCTTTCATGGGGAATCTAGAAATGACCACCAAGACAATCAACAGCCTCCTTTTGGATCAACAAAACTCGAAAGGATGATTGGGGCCCTTTTAGCTTGTTTTGGGGCAACAGTAGGGGCTGTACTGAATTTCTAAGATTGAAACTTCCTTTCCCACTCATTCTTTCATAGGGAATGTAGAAATGACCACTACGAATATCAAATGCTTCCTTTGGGGTCATCTAAAGTCGAAAGGCCGATGAGATCACTTTTAGTTTGTTTAGGGCCAAAAGTAGGGGATGTATGGGATTTCTGAGATTGAAGCATCCTTTCCCACTCACTCTTTCATTGGGAATGTAGAAATGACTACTGAGAACAAAAAATGCTTCCTTTTGGACAAACTAAAATCGAACGGGTGATTGGATCCCCTTTAGATTATGTAGGGCTAAAACTGTGGGATGTATCGGATTTCTACGATTGAAACATCCTTTTCCACTTATTCTTTCATTGGAAACATAGAAATGACCACTAAAATCAACAAATGCCTCCTTTTAGATCAAGTAAAACCGAAAGGGTGATTGGAGCCAATTTAGTTTGTTTTGGGTCAAACGTAGGGGATGTATGGAATTTCCACGATTGTAGCGTCCTTTCCCACTCATTCTGATGCAATCCAGCAAGATGACTCTTCAACTTCAAATGACCCTTTGCAGATTCCAAGTGGACCAATCACAAGGACAAGAGCCAAGGGAATTAAGGAGGCACTGAATGGGCTTGTGCGAGAGACCTGGGAAAAGCAAATGGCAATCGGTTAACCAATATTGGACAAGAGAGCTGGAAACGTAGCAAATGTCGTTTGGGCCGAAGAGGGAGGTCCTGACCATGTTTTGGGCTTGGAAACAATAAATGAAAGAGCTTGGACCTAGCGCTACACATTGGAGAATCATGTGGGCCTAATTAGACACATTCTGGGCTTAATATGCTGCTTACATTTCTATGGATCTTATTTGTGCGAAAATTGTTCATTAGTTGGCGGCGTATTTGACCCTTTGGATTTCTCGAGTTTGTTGCTTGGAATTCTCTAGATTGCATTTAATGCAAATTCGGTTAAGTCTCTGAATGATCCTTTAAATACTTTGTAAGCCTCATCTTGAGGGCGGACTTTGATTTTGAATGAAAAGGTTGCTCTCTGCGCTTTGGATCCTGAGAGTGGACTCCCTCTAGGGTTCTTCTTAGAACTAACAGGCTTATCAAGGCTTGATCAACCTTGTGGCGTCTTTCAACACTTCGGGTTCTTGTCCTTCCGTGTTCAAGCGGATCATCCAGTCCTTTGTTTAGCTTTCTTGGGGTGAGTGTATCCCAGATTGGTTGTGGGTTCTTAGGGTCTAACCCTAGTGGGTTCGCACCACATTCTTTTATGGGGAACCTAGAAATGAGCATTAGGATGATCAAATGGCTCCTTTTGATCAAGTAAAATGGGAAGGGCGATCGGAGCGCTTTTAGTTTGTGTAAGGCCAAAATGTTAGTTATATCAAATATCCATGATCGAAACATCCTTTCCCCCTTTTTCTTTCATGGGGAATCTAGAAATGACCACCAAAACCATCAACAGCCTCCTTTTGGTTCAACAAAAATTGAAAGGATGATTGGAGCCCTTTTAGCTTGTTTTAGATCAACTGCTTCCTTTTGATCAAGTAAAATGGGAAGGGCGATCGGAGCGCTTTTAGTTTGTGTAAGGCCAAAATGTTAGTTATATCAAATATCCATGATCGAAACAGCCTTTCCCCCTTTTTCTTCCATGGGGAATCTAGAAATGACCACCAAGACAATCAACAGCCTCCTTTTGGATCAACAAAACTCGAAAGGATGATTGGGGCCCTTTTAGCTTGTTTTGGGGCAACAGTAGGGGCTGTACTGAATTTCTAAGATTGAAACTTCCTTTCCCACTCATTCTTTCATAGGGAATGTAGAAATGACCACTACGAATATCAAATGCTTCCTTTTGGGTCATCTAAAGTCGAAAGGCCGATGAGATCACTTTTAGTTTGTTTAGGGCCAAAAGTAGGGGATGTATGGGATTTCTGAGATTGAAGCATCCTTTCCCACTCACTCTTTCATTGGGAATGTAGAAATGACTACTGAGAACAAAAAATGCTTCCTTTTGGACAAACTAAAATCGAACGGGTGATTGGATCCCCTTTAGATTATGTAGGGCTAAAACTGTGGGATGTATCGGATTTCTACGATTGAAACATCCTTTTCCACTTATTCTTTCATTGGAAACATAGAAATGACCACTAAAATCAACAAATGCCTCCTTTTAGATCAAGTAAAACCGAAAGGGTGATTGGAGCCAATTTAGTTTGTTTTGGGTCAAACGTAGGGGATGTATGGAATTTCCACGATTGTAGCGTCCTTTCCCACTCATTCTGATGCAATCCAGCAAGATGACTCTTCAACTTCAAATGACCCTTTGCAGATTCCAAGTGGACCAATCACAAGGACAAGAGCCAAGGGAATTAAGGAGGCACTGAATGGGCTTGTGCGAGAGACCTGGGAAAAGCAAATGGCAATCGGTTAACCAATATTGGACAAGAGAGCTGGAAACGTAGCAAATGTCGTTTGGGCCGAAGAGGGAGGTCCTGACCATGTTTTGGGCTTGGAAACAATAAATGAAAGAGCTTGGACCTAGCGCTACACATTGGAGAATCATGTGGGCCTAATTAGACACATTCTGGGCTTAATATGCTGCTTACATTTCTATGGATCTTATTTGTGCGAAAATTGTTCATTAGTTGGCGGCGTATTTGACCCTTTGGATTTCTCGAGTTTGTTGCTTGGAATTCTCTAGATTGCATTTAATGCAAATTCGGTTAAGTCTCTGAATGATCCTTTAAATACTTTGTAAGCCTCATCTTGAGGGCGGACTTTGATTTTGAATGAAAAGGTTGCTCTCTGCGCTTTGGATCCTGAGAGTGGACTCCCTCTAGGGTTCTTCTTAGAACTAACAGGCTTATCAAGGCTTGATCAACCTTGTGGCGTCTTTCAACACTTCGGGTTCTTGTCCTTCCGTGTTCAAGCGGATCATCCAGTCCTTTGTTTAGCTTTCTTGGGGTGAGTGTATCCCAGATTGGTTGTGGGTTCTTAGGGTCTAACCCTAGTGGGTTCGCACCACATTCTTTTATGGGGAACCTAGAAATGAGCATTAGGATGATCAAATGGCTCCTTTTGATCAAGTAAAATGGGAAGGGCGATCGGAGCGCTTTTAGTTTGTGTAAGGCCAAAATGTTAGTTATATCAAATATCCATGATCGAAACATCCTTTCCCCCTTTTTCTTTCATGGGGAATCTAGAAATGACCACCAAAACCATCAACAGCCTCCTTTTGGTTCAACAAAAATTGAAAGGATGATTGGAGCCCTTTTAGCTTGTTTTAGATCAAATGCTTCCTTTTGATCAAGTACAACGGGAAGGGCGATCGGAGCGCTTTTAGTTTGTGTAAGGCCAGAATGTTAGGTTATTTCAAATATCTATGATTGAAACAGCCTTTCCCCCTTTTTCTTCCATGGGGAATCTAGAAATGACCACCAAGACAATCAACAGCCTCCTTTTGGATCAACAAAACTCGAAAGGATGATTGGGGCCCTTTTAGCTTGTTTTGGGGCAACAGTAGGGGCTGTACTGAATTTCTAAGATTGAAACTTACTTTCCCACTCATTCTTTCATAGGGAATGTAGAAATGACCACTACGAATATCAAATGCTTCCTTTTGGGTCATCTAAAGTCGAAAGGCCGATGAGATCACTTTTAGTTTGTTTAGGGCCAAAAGTAGGGGATGTATGGGATTTCTAAGATTGAAGCATCCTTTCCCACTCACTCTTTCATTGGGAATGTAGAAATGACTACTGAGAACAAAAAAATGCTTCCTTTTGGACAAACTAAAATCGAACGGGTGATTGGATCCCCTTTAGATTATGTAGGGCTAAAACTGTGGGATGTATCGGATTTCTACGATTGAAACATCCTTTTCCACTTATTCTTTCATTGGAAACATAGAAATGACCACTAAAATCAACAAATGCCTCCTTTTAGATCAAGTAAAACCGAAAGGGTGATTGGAGCCAATTTAGTTTGTTTTGGGTCAAACGTAGGGGATGTATGGAATTTCCACGATTGTAGCGTCCTTTCCCACTCATTCTGATGCAATCCAGCAAGATGACTCTTCAACTTCAAATGACCCTTTGCAGATTCCAAGTGGACCAATCACAAGGACAAGAGCCAAGGGAATTAAGGAGGCACTGAATGGGCTTGTGCGAGAGACCTGGGAAAATCAAATGGCAATCGGTTAACCAATATTGGACAAGAGAGCTGGAAACGTAGCAAATGTCGTTTGGGCCGAAGAGGGAGGTCCTGACCATGTGTTGGGCTTGGAAACAATAAATGAAAGAGCTTGGACCTAGCGCTACACATTGGAGAATCATGTGGGCCTAATTAGACACATTCTGGGCTTAATATGCTGCTTACATTTCTATGGATCTTATTTGTGCGAAAATTGTTCATTAGTTGGCGGCGTATTTGACCCTTTGGATTTCTCGAGTTTGTTGCTTGGAATTCTCTAGATTGCATTTAATGCAAATTCGGTTAAGTCTCTGAATGATCCTTTAAATACTTTGTAAGCCTCATCTTGAGGGCGGACTTTGATTTTGAATGAAAAGCTTGCTCTCTGCGCTTTGGATCCTGAGAGTGGACTCCCTCTAGGGTTCTTCTTAGAACTAACAGGCTTATCAAGGCTTGATCAACCTTGTGGCGTCTTTCAACACTTCGGGTTCTTGTCCTTCCGTGTTCAAGCGGATCATCCAGTCCTTTGTTTAGCTTTCTTGGGGTGAGTGTATCCCAGATTGGTTGTGGGTTCTTAGGGTCTAACCCTAGTGGGTTCGCACCACATTCTTTTATGGGGAACCTAGAAATGAGCATTAGGATGATCAAATGGCTCCTTTTGATCAAGTAAAATGGGAAGGGCGATCGGAGCGCTTTTAGTTTGTGTAAGGCCAAAATGTTAGTTATATCAAATATCCATGATCGAAACATCCTTTCCCCCTTTTTCTTTCATGGGGAATCTAGAAATGACCACCAAAACCATCAACAGCCTCCTTTTGGTTCAACAAAAATTGAAAGGATGATTGGAGCCCTTTTAGCTTGTTTTAGATCAAATGCTTCCTTTTGATCAAGTACAACGGGAAGGGCGATCGGAGCGCTTTTAGTTTGTGTAAGGCCAGAATGTTAGGTTATTTCAAATATCTATGATTGAAACAGCCTTTCCCCCTTTTTCTTCCATGGGGAATCTAGAAATGACCACCAAGACAATCAACAGCCTCCTTTTGGATCAACAAAACTCGAAAGGATGATTGAGGCCCTTTTAGCTTGTTTTGGGGCAACAGTAGGGGCTGTACTGAATTTCTAAGATTGAAACTTACTTTCCCACTCATTCTTTCATAGGGAATGTAGAAATGACCACTACGAATATCAAATGCTTCCTTTTGGGTCATCTAAAGTCGAAAGGCCGATGAGATCACTTTTAGTTTGTTTAGGGCCAAAAGTAGGGGATGTATGGGATTTCTGAGATTGAAGCATCCTTTCCCACTCACTCTTTCATTGGGAATGTAGAAATGACTACTGAGAACAAAAAAATGCTTCCTTTTGGACAAACTAAAATCGAACGGGTGATTGGATCCCCTTTAGATTATGTAGGGCTAAAACTGTGGGATGTATCGGATTTCTACGATTGAAACATCCTTTTCCACTTATTCTTTCATTGGAAACATAGAAATGACCACTAAAATCAACAAATGCCTCCTTTTAGATCAAGTAAAACCGAAAGGGTGATTGGAGCCAATTTAGTTTGTTTTGGGTCAAACGTAGGGGATGTATGGAATTTCCACGATTGTAGCGTCCTTTCCCACTCATTCTGATGCAATCCAGCAAGATGACTCTTCAACTTCAAATGACCCTTTGCAGATTCCAAGTGGACCAATCACAAGGACAAGAGCCAAGGGAATTAAGGAGGCACTGAATGGGCTTGTGCGAGAGACCTGGGAAAAGCAAATGGCAATCGGTTAACCAATATTGGACAAGAGAGCTGGAAACGTAGCAAATGTCGTTTGGGCCGAAGAGGGAGGTCCTGACCATGTTTTGGGCTTGGAAACAATAAATGAAAGAGCTTGGACCTAGCGCTACACATTGGAGAATCATGTGGGCCTAATTAGACACATTCTGGGCTTAATATGCTGCTTACATTTCTATGGATCTTATTTGTGCGAAAATTGTTCATTAGTTGGCGGCGTATTTGACCCTTTGGATTTCTCGAGTTTGTTGCTTGGAATTCTCTAGATTGCATTTAATGCAAATTCGGTTAAGTCTCTGAATGATCCTTTAAATACTTTGTAAGCCTCATCTTGAGGGCGGACTTTGATTTTGAATGAAAAGGTTGCTCTCTGCGCTTTGGATCCTGAGAGTGGACTCCCTCTAGGGTTCTTCTTAGAACTAACAGGCTTATCAAGGCTTGATCAACCTTGTGGCGTCTTTCAACACTTCGGGTTCTTGTCCTTCCGTGTTCAAGCGGATCATCCAGTCCTTTGTTTAGCTTTCTTGGGGTGAGTGTATCCCAGATTGGTTGTGGGTTCTTAGGGTCTAACCCTAGTGGGTTCGCACCACATTCCTTTATGGGGAACCTAGAAATGAGCATTAGGATGATCAAATGGCTCCTTTTGATCAAGTAAAACGGGAAGGGCGATCGGAGCGCTTTTAGTTTGTGTAAGGCCAAAATGTTAGTTATATCGAATATCCATGATCGAAACATCCTTTCCCCCTTTTTCTTTCATGGGGAATCTAGAAATGACCACCAAAACCATCAACAGCCTCCTTTTGGTTCAACAAAAAGTAAAAGGATGATTGGAGCCCTTTAAGCTTGTTTTAGATCAAATGCTTCCTTTTGATCAAGTACAACGGGAAGGGCGATCGGAGCGCTTTTAGTTTGTGTAAGGCCAGAATGTTAGGTTATTTCAAATATCTATGATTGAAACAGCCTTTCCCCCTTTTTCTTTCATGGGGAATCTAGAAATGACCACCAAGACAATCAACAGCCTCCTTTTGGATCAACAAAACTCGAAAGGATGATTGGGGCCCTTTTAGCTTGTTTTGGGGCAACAGTAGGGGCTGTACTGAATTTCTAAGATTGAAACTTTCTTTCCCACTCATTCTTTCATAGGGAATGTAGAAATGACCACTACGAATATCAAATGCTTCCTTTTGGGTCATCTAAAGTCGAAAGGCCGATGAGATCACTTTTAGTTTGTTTAGGGCCAAAAGTAGGGGATGTATGGGATTTCTGAGATTGAAGCATCCTTTCCCACTCACTCTTTCATTGGGAATGTAGAAATGACTACTGAGAACGAAAAATGCTTCCTTTTGGACAAACTAAAATCGAACGGGTGATTGGATCCCCTTTAGATTATGTAGGGCTAAAACTGTGGGATGTATCGGATTTCTACGATTGAAACATCCTTTTCCACTTATTCTTTCATTGGAAACATAGAAATGACCACTAAAATCAACAAATGCCTCCTTTTAGATCAAGTAAATCCGAAAGGGTGATTGGAGCCAATTTAGTTTGTTTTGGGTCAAACGTAGGGGATGTATGGAATTTCCACGATTGTAGCGTCCTTTCCCACTCATTCTGATGCAATCCAGCAAGATGACTCCTCAACTTCAAATGACCCTTTGCAGATTCCAAGTGGACCAATCACAAGGACAAGAGCCAAGGGAATTAAGGAGGCACTGAATGGGCTTGTGCGAGAGACCTGGGAAAAGCAAATGGCAATCGGTTAACCAATATTGGACAAGAGAGCTGGAAACGTAGCAAATGTCGTTTGGGCCGAAGAGGGAGGTCCTGACCATGTTTTGGGCTTGGAAACAATAAATGAAAGAGCTTGGACCTAGCGCTACACATTGGAGAATCATGTGGGCCTAATTAGACACATTCTGGGCTTAATATGCTGCTTACATTTCTATGGATCTTATTTGTGCGAAAATTGTTCATTAGTTGGCGGCGTATTTGACCCTTTGGATTTCTCGAGTTTGTTGCTTGGAATTCTCTAGATTGCATTTAATGCAAATTCGGTTAAGTCTCTGAATGATCCTTTAAATACTTTGTAAGCCTCATCTTGAGGGCGGACTCTGATTTTGAATGAAAAGGTTGCTCTCTGCGCTTTGGATCCTGAGAGTGGACTCCCTCTAGGGTTCTTCTTAGAACTAACAGGCTTATCAAGGCTTGATCAACCTTGTGGCGTCTTTCAACACTTCGGGTTCTTGTCCTTCCGTGTTCAAGCGGATCATCCAGTCCTTTGTTTAGCTTTCTTGGGGTGAGTGTATCCCAGATTGGTTGTGGGTTCTTAGGGTCTAACCCTAGTGGGTTCGCACCACATTCCTTTATGGGGAACCTAGAAATGAGCATTAGGATGATCAAATGGCTCCTTTTGATCAAGTAAAACGGGAAGGGCGATCGGAGCGCTTTTAGTTTGTGTAAGGCCAAAATGTTAGTTATATCGAATATCCATGATCGAAACATCCTTTCCCCCTTTTTCTTTCATGGGGAATCTAGAAATGACCACCAAAACCATCAACAGCCTCCTTTTGGTTCAACAAAAAGTAAAAGGATGATTGGAGCCCTTTAAGCTTGTTTTAGATCAAATGCTTCCTTTTGATCAAGTACAACGGGAAGGGCGATCGGAGCGCTTTTAGTTTGTGTAAGGCCAGAATGTTAGGTTATTTCAAATATCTATGATTGAAACAGCCTTTCCCCCTTTTTCTTTCATGGGGAATCTAGAAATGACCACCAAGACAATCAACAGCCTCCTTTTGGATCAACAAAACTCGAAAGGATGATTGGGGCCCTTTTAGCTTGTTTTGGGGCAACAGTAGGGGCTGTACTGAATTTCTAAGATTGAAACTTCCTTTCCCACTCATTCTTTCATAGGGAATGTAGAAATGACCACTACGAATATCAAATGCTTCCTTTTGGGTCATCTAAAGTCGAAAGGCCGATGAGATCACTTTTAGTTTGTTTAGGGCCAAAAGTAGGGGATGTATGGGATTTCTGAGATTGAAGCATCCTTTCCCACTCACTCTTTCATTGGGAATGTAGAAATGACTACTGAGAACGAAAAATGCTTCCTTTTGGACAAACTGAAATCGAACGGGTGATTGGATCCCCTTTAGATTATGTAGGGCTAAAACTGTGGGATGTATCGGATTTCTACGATTGAAACATCCTTTTCCACTTATTCTTTCATTGGAAACATAGAAATGACCACTAAAATCAACAAATGCCTCCTTTTAGATCAAGTAAATCCGAAAGGGTGATTGGAGCCAATTTAGTTTGTTTTGGGTCAAACGTAGGGGATGTATGGAATTTCCACGATTGTAGCGTCCTTTCCCACTCATTCTGATGCAATCCAGCAAGATGACTCCTCAACTTCAAATGACCCTTTGCAGATTCCAAGTGGACCAATCACAAGGACAAGAGCCAAGGGAATTAAGGAGGCACTGAATGGGCTTGTGCGAGAGACCTGGGAAAAGCAAATGGCAATCGGTTAACCAATATTGGACAAGAGAGCTGGAAACGTAGCAAATGTCGTTTGGGCCGAAGAGGGAGGTCCTGACCATGTTTTGGGCTTGGAAACAATAAATGAAAGAGCTTGGACCTAGCGCTACACATTGGAGAATCATGTGGGCCTAATTAGACACATTCTGGGCTTAATATGCTGCTTACATTTCTATGGATCTTATTTGTGCGAAAATTGTTCATTAGTTGGCGGCGTATTTGACCCTTTGGATTTCTCGAGTTTGTTGCTTGGAATTCTCTAGATTGCATTTAATGCAAATTCGGTTAAGTCTCTGAATGATCCTTTAAATACTTTGTAAGCCTCATCTTGAGGGCGGACTCTGATTTTGAATGAAAAGGTTGCTCTCTGCGCTTTGGATCCTGAGAGTGGACTCCCTCTAGGGTTCTTCTTAGAACTAACAGGCTTATCAAGGCTTGATCAACCTTGTGGCGTCTTTCAACACTTCGGGTTCTTGTCCTTCCGTGTTCAAGCGGATCATCCAGTCCTTTGTTTAGCTTTCTTGGGGTGAGTGTATCCCAGATTGGTTGTGGGTTCTTAGGGTCTAACCCTAGTGGGTTCGCACCACATTCTTTTATGGGGAACCTAGAAATGAGCATTAGGATGATCAAATGGCTCCTTTTGATCAAGTAAAACGGGAAGGGCGATCGGAGCGCTTTTAGTTTGTGTAAGGCCAAAATGTTAGTTATATCGAATATCCATGATCGAAACATCCTTTCCCCCTTTTTCTTTCATGGGGAATCTAGAAATGACCACCAAGACCATCAACAGCCTCCTTTTGGTTCAACAAAAAGTAAAAGGATGATTGGAGCCCTTTAAGCTTGTTTTAGATCAAATGCTTCCTTTTGATCAAGTACAACGGGAAGGGCGATCGGAGCGCTTTTAGTTTGTGTAAGGCCAGAATGTTAGGTTATTTCAAATATCTATGATTGAAACAGCCTTTCCCCCTTTTTCTTTCATGGGGAATCTAGAAATGACCACCAAGACAATCAACAGCCTCCTTTTGGATCAACAAAACTCGAAAGGATGATTGGGGCCCTTTTAGCTTGTTTTGGGGCAACAGTAGGGGCTGTACTGAATTTCTAAGATTGAAACTTCCTTTCCCACTCATTCTTTCATAGGGAATGTAGAAATGACCACTACGAATATCAAATGCTTCCTTTTGGGTCATCTAAAGTCGAAAGGCCGATGAGATCACTTTTAGTTTGTTTAGGGCCAAAAGTAGGGGATGTATGGGATTTCTGAGATTGAAGCATCCTTTCCCACTCACTCTTTCATTGGGAATGTAGAAATGACTACTGAGAACGAAAAATGCTTCCTTTTGGACAAACTGAAATCGAACGGGTGATTGGATCCCCTTTAGATTATGTAGGGCTAAAACTGTGGGATGTATCGGATTTCTACGATTGAAACATCCTTTTCCACTTATTCTTTCATTGGAAACATAGAAATGACCACTAAAATCATCAAATGCCTCCTTTTAGATCAAGTAAAACCGAAAGGGTGATTGGAGCCAATTTAGTTTGTTTTCGGTCAAACGTAGGGGATGTATGGAATTTCCACGATTGTAGCGTCCTTTCCCACTCATTCTGATGCAATCCAGCAAGATGACTCCTCAACTTCAAATGACCCTTTGCAGATTCCAAGTGGACCAATCACAAGGACAAGAGCCAAGGGAATTAAGGAGGCACTGAATGGGCTTGTGCGAGAGACCTGGGAAAAGCAAATGGCAATCGGTTAACCAATATTGGACAAGAGAGCTGGAAACGTAGCAAATGTCGTTTGGGCCGAAGAGGGAGGTCCTGACCATGTTTTGGGCTTGGAAACAATAAATGAAAGAGCTTGGACCTAGCGCTACACATTGGAGAATCATGTGGGCCTAATTAGACACATTCTGGGCTTAATATGCTGCTTACATTTCTATGGATCTTATTTGTGCGAAAATTGTTCATTAGTTGGCGGCGTATTTGACCCTTTGGATTTCTCGAGTTTGTTGCTTGGAATTCTCTAGATTGCATTTAATGCAAATTAGGTTAAGTCTCTGAATGATCCTTTAAATACTTTGTAAGCCTCATCTTGAGGGCGGACTTTGATTTTGAATGAAAAGGTTGCTCTCTGCGCTTTGGATCCTGAGAGTGGACTCCCTCTAGGGTTCTTCTTAGCACTAACAGGCGTATCAAGGCTTGATCAACCTTGTGGCGTCTTTCAACACTTCGGGTTCTTGTCCTTCCGTGTTCAAGCGGATCATCCAGTCCTTTGTTTAGCTTTCTTGGGGTGAGTGTATCCCAGATTGGTTGTGGGTTCTTAGGGTCTAACCCTAGTGGGTTCGCACCACATTCTTTTATGGGGAACCTAGAAATGAGCATTAGGATGATCAAATGGCTCCTTTTGATCAAGTAAAACGGGAAGGGCGATCGGAGCGCTTTTAGTTTGTGTAAGGCCAAAATGTTAGTTATATCGAATATCCATGATCGAAACATCCTTTCCCCCTTTTTCTTTCATGGGGAATCTAGAAATGACCACCAAGACCATCAACAGCCTCCTTTTGGTTCGACAAAAACTGAAAGGATGATTGGAGCCCTTTAAGCTTGTTTTAGATCAAATGCTTCCTTTTGATCAAGTACAACGGGAAGGGCGATCGGAGCGCTTTTAGTTTGTGTAAGGCCAGAATGTTAGGTTATTTCAAATATCTATGATTGAAACAGCCTTTCCCCCTTTTTCTTTCATGGGGAATCTAGAAATGACCACCAAGACAATCAACAGCCTCCTTTTGGATCAACAAAACTCGAAAGGATGATTGGAGGAGCCCTTTTGGCTTGTTTTGGGGCAACAGTAGGGGCTGTACTGAATTTCTAAGATTGAAACTTCCTTTCCCACTCATTCTTTCATAGGGAATGTAGAAATGACCACTACGAATATCAAATGCTTCCTTTCGGGTCATCTAAAGTCGAAAGGCCGATGAGATCACTTTTAGTTTGTTTAGGGCCAAAAGTAGGGGATGTATGGGATTTCTGAGATTGAAGCATCCTTTCCCACTCACTCTTTCGTTGGGAATGTAGAAATGACTACTGAGGACGAAAAATGCTTCCTTTTGGACAAACTGAAATCGAACGGGTGATTGGATCCCCTTTAGATTATGTAGGGCTAAAACTGTGGGATGCATCGGATTTCTACGATTGAAAGATCCTTTTCCACTTATTCTTTCATTGGAAACATAGAAATGACCACTAAAATCATCAAATGCCTCCTTTTAGATCAGGTAAAACCGAAAGGGTGATTGGAGCCAATTTAGTTCGTTTTGGGTCAAACGTAGGGGATGTATGGAATTTCCACGATTGTAGCGTCCTTTCCCACTCATTCTGATGCAATCCAGCAAGATGACTCCTCAACTTCAAATGACCCTTTGCAGATTCCAAGTGGACCAATCACAAGGACAAGAGCCAAGGGAATTAAGGAGGCACTGAATGGGCTTGTGCGAGAGACCTGGGAAAAGCAAATGGCAATCGGTTAACCAATATTGGACAAGAGAGCTGGAAACGTAGCAAATGTCGTTTGGGCCGAAGAGGGAGGTCCTGACCATGTTTTGGGCTTGGAAACAATAAATGAAAGAGCTTGGACCTAGCGCTACACATTGGAGAATCATGTGGGCCTAATTAGACACATTCTGGGCTTAATATGCTGCTTACATTTCTATGGATCTTATTTGTGCGAAAATTGTTCATTAGTTGGCGGCGTATTTGACCCTTTGGATTTCTCGAGTTTGTTGCTTGGAATTCTCTAGATTGCATTTAATGCAAATTAGGTTAAGTCTCTGAATGATCCTTTAAATACTTTGTAAGCCTCATCTTGAGGGCGGACTTTGATTTTGAATGAAAAGGTTGCTCTCTGCGCTTTGGATCCTGAGAGTGGACTCCCTCTAGGGTTCTTCTTAGCACTAACAGGCGTATCAAGGCTTGATCAACCTTGTGGCGTCTTTCAACACTTCGGGTTCTTGTCCTTCCGTGTTCAAGCGGATCATCCAGTCCTTTGTTTAGCTTTCTTGGGGTGAGTGTATCCCAGATTGGTTGTGGGTTCTTAGGGTCTAACCCTAGTGGGTTCGCACCACATTCTTTTATGGGGAACCTAGAAATGAGCATTAGGATGATCAAATGGCTCCTTTTGATCAAGTAAAACGGGAAGGGCGATCGGAGCGCTTTTAGTTTGTGTAAGGCCAAAATGTTAGTTATATCGAATATCCATGATCGAAACATCCTTTCCCCCTTTTTCTTTCATGGGGAATCTAGAAATGACCACCAAGACCATCAACAGCCTCCTTTTGGTTCAACAAAAACTGAAAGGATGATTGGAGCCCTTTAAGCTTGTTTTAGATCAAATGCTTCCTTTTGATCAAGTACAACGGGAAGGGCGATCGGAGCGCTTTTAGTTTGTGTAAGGCCAGAATGTTAGGTTATTTCAAATATCTATGATTGAAACAGCCTTTCCCCCTTTTTCTTTCATGGGGAATCTAGAAATGACCACCAAGACAATCAACAGCCTCCTTTTGGATCAACAAAACTCGAAAGGATGATTGGAGGAGCCCTTTTGGCTTGTTTTGGGGCAACAGTAGGGGCTGTACTGAATTTCTAAGATTGAAACTTCCTTTCCCACTCATTCTTTCATAGGGAATGTAGAAATGACCACTACGAATATCAAATGCTTCCTTTCGGGTCATCTAAAGTCGAAAGACCGATGAGATCACTTTTAGTTTGTTTAGGGCCAAAAGTAGGGGATGTATGGGATTTCTGAGATTGAAGCATCCTTTCCCACTCACTCTTTCGTTGGGAATGTAGAAATGACTACTGAGGACGAAAAATGCTTCCTTTTGGACAAACTGCAATCGAACGGGTGATTGGATCCCCTTTAGATTATGTAGGGCTAAAACTGTGGGATGCATCGGATTTCTACGATTGAAAGATCCTTTTCCACTTATTCTTTCATTGGAAACATAGAAATGACCACTAAAATCATCAAATGCCTCCTTTTAGATCAGGTAAAACCGAAAGGGTGATTGGAGCCAATTTAGTTCGTTTTGGGTCAAACGTAGGGGATGTATGGAATTTCCACGATTGTAGCGTCCTTTCCCACTCATTCTGATGCAATCCAGCAAGATGACTCCTCAACTTCAAATGACCCTTTGCAGATTCCAAGTGGACCAATCACAAGGACAAGAGCCAAGGGAATTAAGGAGGCACTGAATGGGCTTGTGCGAGAGACCTGGGAAAAGCAAATGGCAATCGGTTAACCAATATTGGACAAGAGAGCTGGAAACGTAGCAAATGTCGTTTGGGCCGAAGAGGGAGGTCCTGACCATGTTTTGGGCTTGGAAACAATAAATGAAAGAGCTTGGACCTAGCGCTACACATTGGAGAATCATGTGGGCCTAATTAGACACATTCTGGGCTTAATATGCTGCTTACATTTCTATGGATCTTATTTGTGCGAAAATTGTTCATTAGTTGGCCGCGTATTTGACCCTTTGGATTTCTCGAGTTTGTTGCTTGGAATTCTCTAGATTGCATTTAATGCAAATTAGGTTAAGTCTCTGAATGATCCTTTAAATACTTTGTAAGCCTCATCTTGAGGGCGGACTTTGATTTTGAATGAAAAGGTTGCTCTCTGCGCTTTGGATCCTGAGAGTGGACTCCCTCTAGGGTTCTTCTTAGCACTAACAGGCTTATCAAGGCTTGATCAACCTTGTGGCGTCTTTCAACACTTCGGGTTCTTGTCCTTCCGTGTTCAAGCGGATCATCCAGTCCTTTGTTTAGCTTTCTTGGGGTGAGTGTATCCCAGATTGGTTGTGGGTTCTTAGGGTCTAACCCTAGTGGGTTCGCACCACATTCTTTTATGGGGAACCTAGAAATGAGCATTAGGATGATCAAATGGCTCCTTTTGATCAAGTAAAACGGGAAGGGCGATCGGAGCGCTTTTAGTTTGTGTAAGGCCAAAATGTTAGTTATATCGAATATCCATGATTGAAACATCCTTTCCCCCTTTTTCTTTCATGGGGAATCTAGAAATGACCACCAAGACCATCAACAGCCTCCTTTTGGTTCAACAAAAACTGAAAGGATGATTGGAGCCCTTTAAGCTTGTTTTAGATCAAATGCTTCCTTTTGATCAAGTACAACGGGAAGGGCGATCGGAGCGCTTTTAGTTTGTGTAAGGCCAGAATGTTAGGTTATTTCAAATATCTATGATTGAAACAGCCTTTCCCCCTTTTTCTTTCATGGGGAATCTAGAAATGACCACCAAGACAATCAACAGCCTCCTTTTGGATCAACAAAACTCGAAAGGATGATTGGAGGAGCCCTTTTGGCTTGTTTTGGGGCAACAGTAGGGGCTGTACTGAATTTCTAAGATTGAAACTTCCTTTCCCACTCATTCTTTCATAGGGAATGTAGAAATGACCACTACGAATATCAAATGCTTCCTTTCGGGTCATCTAAAGTCGAAAGGCCGATGAGATCACTTTTAGTTTGTTTAGGGCCAAAAGTAGGGGATGTATGGGATTTCTGAGATTGAAGCATCCTTTCCCACTCACTCTTTCGTTGGGAATGTAGAAATGACTACTGAGGACGAAAAATGCTTCCTTTTGGACAAACTGCAATCGAACGGGTGATTGGATCCCCTTTAGATTATGTAGGGCTAAAACTGTGGGATGCATCGGATTTCTACGATTGAAAGATCCTTTTCCACTTATTCTTTCATTGGAAACATAGAAATGACCACTAAAATCATCAAATGCCTCCTTTTAGATCAGGTAAAACCGAAAGGGTGATTGGAGCCAATTTAGTTCGTTTTGGGTCAAACGTAGCGGATGTATGGAATTTCCACGATTGTAGCGTCCTTTCCCACTCATTCTGATGCAATCCAGCAAGATGACTCCTCAACTTCAAATGACCCTTTGCAGATTCCAAGTGGACCAATCACAAGGACAAGAGCCAAGGGAATTAAGGAGGCACTGAATGGGCTTGTGCGAGAGACCTGGGAAAAGCAAATGGCAATCGGTTAACCAATATTGGACAAGAGAGCTGGAAACGTAGCAAATGTCGTTTGGGCCGAAGAGGGAGGTCCTGACCATGTTTTGGGCTTGGAAACAATAAATGAAAGAGCTTGGACCTAGCGCTACACATTGGAGAATCATGTGGGCCTAATTAGACACATTCTGGGCTTAATATGCCGCTTACATTTCTATGGATCTTATTTGTGCGAAAATTGTTCATTAGTTGGCCGCGTATTTGACCCTTTGGATTTCTCGAGTTTGTTGCTTGGAATTCTCTAGATTGCATTTAATGCAAATTAGGTTAAGTCTCTGAATGATCCTTTAAATACTTTGTAAGCCTCATCTTGAGGGCGGACTTTGATTTTGAATGAAAAGGTTGCTCTCTGCGCTTTGGATCCTGAGAGTGGACTCCCTCTAGGGTTCTTCTTAGAACTAACAGGCTTATCAAGGCTTGATCAACCTTGTGGCGTCTTTCAACACTTCGGGTTCTTGTCCTTCCGTGTTCAAGCGGATCATCCAGTCCTTTGTTAAGCTTTCTTGGGGTGAGTGTATCCCAGATTGGTTGTGGGTTCTTAGGGTCTAACCCTAGTGGGTTCGCACCACATTCTTTTATGGGGAACCTAGAAATGAGCATTAGGATGATCAAATGGCTCCTTTTGATCAAGTAAAACGGGAAGGGCGATCGGAGCGCTTTTAGTTTGTGTAAGGCCAAAATGTTAGTTATATCAAATATCCATGATTGAAACATCCTTTCCCCCTTTTTCTTTCATGGGGAATCTAGAAATGACCACCAAGACCATCAACAGCCTCCTTTTGGTTCAACAAAAACTGAAAGGATGATTGGAGCCCTTTAAGCTTGTTTTAGATCAAATGCTTCCTTTTGATCAAGTACAACGGGAAGGGCGATCGGAGCGCTTTTAGTTTGTGTAAGGCCAGAATGTTAGGTTATTTCAAATATCTATGATTGAAACAGCCTTTCCCCCTTTTTCTTTCATGGGGAATCTAGAAATGACCACCAAGACAATCAACAGCCTCCTTTTGGATCAACAAAACTCGAAAGGATGATTGGAGGAGCCCTTTTGGCTTGTTTTGGGGCAACAGTAGGGGCTGTACTGAATTTCTAAGATTGAAACTTCCTTTCCCACTCATTCTTTCATAGGGAATGTAGAAATGACCACTACGAATATCAAATGCTTCCTTTCGGGTCATCTAAAGTCGAAAGGCCGATGAGATCACTTTTAGTTTGTTTAGGGCCAAAAGTAGGGGATGTATGGGATTTCTGAGATTGAAGCATCCTTTCCCACTCACTCTTTCGTTGGGAATGTAGAAATGACTACTGAGGACGAAAAATGCTTCCTTTTGGACAAACTGAAATCGAACGGGTGATTGGATCCCCTTTAGATTATGTAGGGCTAAAACTGTGGGATGCATCGGATTTCTACGATTGAAACATCCTTTTCCACTTATTCTTTCATTGGAAACATAGAAATGACCACTAAAATCATCAAATGCCTCCTTTTAGATCAGGTAAAACCGAAAGGGTGATTGGAGCCAATTTAGTTCGTTTTGGGTCAAACGTAGCGGATGTATGGAATTTCCACGATTGTAGCGTCCTTTCCCACTCATTCTGATGCAATCCAGCAAGATGACTCCTCAACTTCAAATGACCCTTTGCAGATTCCAAGTGGACCAATCACAAGGACAAGAGCCAAGGGAATTAAGGAGGCACTGAATGGGCTTGTGCGAGAGACCTGGGAAAAGCAAATGGCAATCGGTTAACCAATATTGGACAAGAGAGTTGGAAACGTAGCAAATGTCGTTTGGGCCGAAGAGGGAGGTCCTGACCATGTTTTGGGCTTGGAAACAATAAATGAAAGAGCTTGGACCTAGCGCTACACATTGGAGAATCATGTGGGCCTAATTAGACACATTCTGGGCTTAATATGCCGCTTACATTTCTATGGATCTTATTTGTGCGAAAATTGTTCATTAGTTGGCCGCGTATTTGACCCTTTGGATTTCTCGAGTTTGTTGCTTGGAATTCTCTAGATTGCATTTAATGCAAATTAGGTTAAGTCTCTGAATGATCCTTTAAATACTTTGTAAGCCTCATCTTGAGGGCGGACTTTGATTTTGAATGAAAAGGTTGCTCTCTGCGCTTTGGATCCTGAGAGTGGACTCCCTCTAGGGTTCTTCTTAGAACTAACAGGCTTATCAAGGCTTGATCAACCTTGTGGCGTCTTTCAACACTTCGGGTTCTTGTCCTTCCGTGTTCAAGCGGATCATCCAGTCCTTTGTTAAGCTTTCTTGGGGTGAGTGTATCCCAGATTGGTTGTGGGTTCTTAGGGTCTAACCCTAGTGGGTTCGCACCACATTCTTTTATGGGGAACCTAGAAATGAGCATTAGGATGATCAAATGGCTCCTTTTGATCAAGTAAAATGGGAAGGGCGATCGGAGCGCTTTTAGTTTGTGTAAGGCCAAAATGTTAGTTATATCAAATATCCATGATTGAAACATCCTTTCCCCCTTTTTCTTTCATGGGGAATCTAGAAATGACCACCAAGACCATCAACAGCCTCCTTTTGGTTCAACAAAAACTGAAAGGATGATTGGAGCCCTTTAAGCTTGTTTTAGATCAAATGCTTCCTTTTGATCAAGTACAACGGGAAGGGCGATCGGAGCGCTTTTAGTTTGTGTAAGGCCAGAATGTTAGGTTATTTCAAATATCTATGATTGAAACAGCCTTTCCCCCTTTTTCTTTCATGGGGAATCTAGAAATGACCACCAAGACAATCAACAGCCTCCTTTTGGATCAACAAAACTCGAAAGGATGATTGGAGGAGCCCTTTTGGCTTGTTTTGGGGCAACAGTAGGGGCTGTACTGAATTTCTAAGATTGAAACTTCCTTTCCCACTCATTCTTTCATAGGGAATGTAGAAATGACCACTACGAATATCAAATGCTTCCTTTCGGGTCATCTAAAGTCGAAAGACCGATGAGATCACTTTTAGTTTGTTTAGGGCCAAAAGTAGGGGATGTATGGGATTTCTGAGATTGAAGCATCCTTTCCCACTCACTCTTTCGTTGGGAATGTAGAAATGACTACTGAGGACGAAAAATGCTTCCTTTTGGACAAACTGAAATCGAACGGGTGATTGGATCCCCTTTAGATTATGTAGGGCTAAAACTGTGGGATGCATCGGATTTCTACGATTGAAACATCCTTTTCCACTTATTCTTTCATTGGAAACATAGAAATGACCACTAAAATCATCAAATGCCTCCTTTTAGATCAGGTAAAACCGAAAGGGTGATTGGAGCCAATTTAGTTCGTTTTGGGTCAAACGTAGGGGATGTATGGAATTTCCACGATTGTAGCGTCCTTTCCCACTCATTCTGATGCAATCCAGCAAGATGACTCCTCAACTTCAAATGACCCTTTGCAGATTCCAAGTGGACCAATCACAAGGACAAGAGCCAAGGGAATTAAGGAGGCACTGAATGGGCTTGTGCGAGAGACCTGGGAAAAGCAAATGGCAATCGGTTAACCAATATTGGACAAGAGAGCTGGAAACGTAGCAAATGTCGTTTGGGCCGAAGAGGGAGGTCCTGACCATGTTTTGGGCTTGGAAACAATAAATGAAAGAGCTTGGACCTAGCGCTACACATTGGAGAATCATGTGGGCCTAATTAGACACATTCTGGGCTTAATATGCTGCTTACATTTCTATGGATCTTATTTGTGCGAAAATTGTTCATTAGTTGGCCGCGTATTTGACCCTTTAGATTTCTCGAGTTTGTTGCTTGGAATTCTCTAGATTGCATTTAATGCAAATTAGGTTAAGTCTCTGAATGATCCTTTAAATACTTTGTAAGCCTCATCTTGAGGGCGGACTTTGATTTTGAATGAAAAGGTTGCTCTCTGCGCTTTGGATCCTGAGAGTGGACTCCCTCTAGGGTTCTTCTTAGAACTAACAGGCTTATCAAGGCTTGATCAACCTTGTGGCGTCTTTCAACACTTCGGGTTCTTGTCCTTCCGTGTTCAAGCGGATCATCCAGTCCTTTGTTTAGCTTTCTTGGGGTGAGTGTATCCCAGATTGGTTGTGGGTTCTTAGGGTCTAACCCTAGTGGGTTCGCACCACATTCTTTTATGGGGAACCTAGAAATGAGCATTAGGATGATCAAATGGCTCCTTTTGATCAAGTAAAACGGGAAGGGCGATCGGAGCGCTTTTAGTTTGTGTAAGGCCAAAATGTTAGTTATATCGAATATCCATGATTGAAACATCCTTTCCCCCTTTTTCTTTCATGGGGAATCTAGAAATGACCACCAAGACCATCAACAGCCTCCTTTTGGTTCAACAAAAACTGAAAGGATGATTGGAGCCCTTTAAGCTTGTTTTAGATCAAATGCTTCCTTTTGATCAAGTACAACGGGAAGGGCGATCGGAGCGCTTTTAGTTTGTGTAAGGCCAGAATGTTAGGTTATTTCAAATATCTATGATTGAAACAGCCTTTCCCCCTTTTTCTTTCATGGGGAATCTAGAAATGACCACCAAGACAATCAACAGCCTCCTTTTGGATCAACAAAACTCGAAAGGATGATTGGAGGAGCCCTTTTGGCTTGTTTTGGGGCAACAGTAGGGGCTGTACTGAATTTCTAAGATTGAAACTTCCTTTCCCACTCATTCTTTCATAGGGAATGTAGAAATGACCACTACGAATATCAAATGCTTCCTTTCGGGTCATCTAAAGTCGAAAGACCGATGAGATCACTTTTAGTTTGTTTAGGGCCAAAAGTAGGGGATGTATGGGATTTCTGAGATTGAAGCATCCTTTCCCACTCACTCTTTCGTTGGGAATGTAGAAATGACTACTGAGGACGAAAAATGCTTCCTTTTGGACAAACTGAAATCGAACGGGTGATTGGATCCCCTTTAGATTATGTAGGGCTAAAACTGTGGGATGCATCGGATTTCTACGATTGAAACATCCTTTTCCACTTATTCTTTCATTGGAAACATAGAAATGACCACTAAAATCATCAAATGCCTCCTTTTAGATCAGGTAAAACCGAAAGGGTGATTGGAGCCAATTTAGTTCGTTTTGGGTCAAACGTAGGGGATGTATGGAATTTCCACGATTGTAGCGTCCTTTCCCACTCATTCTGATGCAATCCAGCAAGATGACTCCTCAACTTCAAATGACCCTTTGCAGATTCCAAGTGGACCAATCACAAGGACAAGAGCCAAGGGAATTAAGGAGGCACTGAATGGGCTTGTGCGAGAGACCTGGGAAAAGCAAATGGCAATCGGTTAACCAATATTGGACAAGAGAGCTGGAAACGTAGCAAATGTCGTTTGGGCCGAAGAGGGAGGTCCTGACCATGTTTTGGGCTTGGAAACAATAAATGAAAGAGCTTGGACCTAGCGTTACACATTGGAGAATCATGTGGGCCTAATTAGACACATTCTGGGCTTAATATGCCGCTTACATTTCTATGGATCTTATTTGTGCGAAAATTGTTCATTAGTTGGCCGCGTATTTGACCCTTTGGATTTCTCGAGTTTGTTGCTTGGAATTCTCTAGATTGCATTTAATGCAAATTAGGTTAAGTCTCTGAATGATCCTTTAAATACTTTGTAAGCCTCATCTTGAGGGCGGACTTTGATTTTGAATGAAAAGGTTGCTCTCTGCGCTTTGGATCCTGAGAGTGGACTCCCTCTAGGGTTCTTCTTAGAACTAACAGGCTTATCAAGGCTTGATCAACCTTGTGGCGTCTTTCAACACTTCGGGTTCTTGTCCTTCCGTGTTCAAGCGGATCATCCAGTCCTTTGTTAAGCTTTCTTGGGGTGAGTGTATCCCAGATTGGTTGTGGGTTCTTAGGGTCTAACCCTAGTGGGTTCGCACCACATTCTTTTATGGGGAACCTAGAAATGAGCATTAGGATGATCAAATGGCTCCTTTTGATCAAGTAAAACGGGAAGGGCGATCGGAGCGCTTTTAGTTTGTGTAAGGCCAAAATGTTAGTTATATCGAATATCCATGATTGAAACATCCTTTCCCCCTTTTTCTTTCTTGGGGAATCTAGAAATGACCACCAAGACCATCAACAGCCTCCTTTTGGTTCGACAAAAACTGAAAGGATGATTGGAGCCCTTTAAGCTTGTTTTAGATCAAATGCTTCCTTTTGATCAAGTACAACGGGAAGGGCGATCGGAGCGCTTTTAGTTTGTGTAAGGCCAGAATGTTAGGTTATTTCAAATATCTATGATTGAAACAGCCTTTCCCCCTTTTTCTTTCATGGGGAATCTAGAAATGACCACCAAGACAATCAACAGCCTCCTTTTGGATCAACAAAACTCGAAAGGATGATTGGAGGAGCCCTTTTGGCTTGTTTTGGGGCAACAGTAGGGGCTGTACTGAATTTCTAAGATTGAAACTTCCTTTCCCACTCATTCTTTCATAGGGAATGTAGAAATGACCACTACGAATATCAAATGCTTCCTTTCGGGTCATCTAAAGTCGAAAGGCCGATGAGATCACTTTTAGTTTGTTTAGGGCCAAAAGTAGGGGATGTATGGGATTTCTGAGATTGAAGCATCCTTTCCCACTCACTCTTTCGTTGGGAATGTAGAAATGACTACTGAGGACGAAAAATGCTTCCTTTTGGACAAACTGAAATCGAACGGGTGATTGGATCCCCTTTAGATTATGTAGGGCTAAAACTGTGGGATGCATCGGATTTCTACGATTGAAAGATCCTTTTCCACTTATTCTTTCATTGGAAACATAGAAATGACCACTAAAATCATCAAATGCCTCCTTTTAGATCAGGTAAAACCGAAAGGGTGATTGGAGCCAATTTAGTTCGTTTTGGGTCAAACGTAGCGGATGTATGGAATTTCCACGATTGTAGCGTCCTTTCCCACTCATTCTGATGCAATCCAGCAAGATGACTCCTCAACTTCAAATGACCCTTTGCAGATTCCAAGTGGACCAATCACAAGGACAAGAGCCAAGGGAATTAAGGAGGCACTGAATGGGCTTGTGCGAGAGACCTGGGAAAAGCAAATGGCAATCGGTTAACCAATATTGGACAAGAGAGCTGGAAACGTAGCAAATGTCGTTTGGGCCGAAGAGGGAGGTCCTGACCATGTTTTGGGCTTGGAAACAATAAATGAAAGAGCTTGGACCTAGCGCTACACATTGGAGAATCATGTGGGCCTAATTAGACACATTCTGGGCTTAATATGCTGCTTACATTTCTATGGATCTTATTTGTGCGAAAATTGTTCATTAGTTGGCGGCGTATTTGACCCTTTGGATTTCTCGAGTTTGTTGCTTGGAATTCTCTAGATTGCATTTAATGCAAATTAGGTTAAGTCTCTGAATGATCCTTTAAATACTTTGTAAGCCTCATCTTGAGGGCGGACTTTGATTTTGAATGAAAAGGTTGCTCTCTGCGCTTTGGATCCTGAGAGTGGACTCCCTCTAGGGTTCTTCTTAGAACTAACAGGCTTATCAAGGCTTGATCAACCTTGTGGCGTCTTTCAACACTTCGGGTTCTTGTCCTTCCGTGTTCAAGCGGATCATCCAGTCCTTTGTTTAGCTTTCTTGGGGTGAGTGTATCCCAGATTGGTTGTGGGTTCTTAGGGTCTAACCCTAGTGGGTTCGCACCACATTCTTTTATGGGGAACCTAGAAATGAGCATTAGGATGATCAAATGGCTCCTTTTGATCAAGTAAAACGGGAAGGGCGATCGGAGCGCTTTTAGTTTGTGTAAGGCCAAAATGTTAGTTATATCGAATATCCATGATTGAAACATCCTTTCCCCCTTTTTCTTTCATGGGGAATCTAGAAATGACCACCAAAACCATCAACAGCCTCCTTTTGGTTCGACAAAAACTGAAAGGATGATTGGAGCCCTTTAAGCTTGTTTTAGATCAAATGCTTCCTTTTGATCAAGTACAACGGGAAGGGCGATCGGAGCGCTTTTAGTTTGTGTAAGGCCAGAATGTTAAGTTATTTCAAATATCTATGATTGAAACAGCCTTTCCCCCTTTTTCTTTCATGGGGAATCTAGAAATGACCACCAAGACAATCAACAGCCTCCTTTTGGATCAACAAAACTCGAAAGGATGATTGGAGGAGCCCTTTTGGCTTGTTTTGGGGCAACAGTAGGGGCTGTACTGAATTTCTAAGATTGAAACTTCCTTTCCCACTCATTCTTTCATAGGGAATGTAGAAATGACCACTACGAATATCAAATGCTTCCTTTCGGGTCATCTAAAGTCGAAAGGCCGATGAGATCACTTTTAGTTTGTTTAGGGCCAAAAGTAGGGGATGTATGGGATTTCTGAGATTGAAGCATCCTTTCCCACTCACTCTTTCGTTGGGAATGTAGAAATGACTACTGAGGACGAAAAATGCTTCCTTTTGGACAAACTGAAATCGAACGGGTGATTGGATCCCCTTTAGATTATGTAGGGCTAAAACTGTGGGATGCATCGGATTTCTACGATTGAAAGATCCTTTTCCACTTATTCTTTCATTGGAAACATAGAAATGACCACTAAAATCATCAAATGCCTCCTTTTAGATCAGGTAAAACCGAAAGGGTGATTGGAGCCAATTTAGTTCGTTTTGGGTCAAACGTAGCGGATGTATGGAATTTCCACGATTGTAGCGTCCTTTCCCACTCATTCTGATGCAATCCAGCAAGATGACTCCTCAACTTCAAATGACCCTTTGCAGATTCCAAGTGGACCAATCACAAGGACAAGAGCCAAGGGAATTAAGGAGGCACTGAATGGGCTTGTGCGAGAGACCTGGGAAAAGCAAATGGCAATCGGTTAACCAATATTGGACAAGAGAGCTGGAAACGTAGCAAATGTCGTTTGGGCCGAAGAGGGAGGTCCTGACCATGTTTTGGGCTTGGAAACAATAAATGAAAGAGCTTGGACCTAGCGCTACACATTGGAGAATCATGTGGGCCTAATTAGACACATTCTGGGCTTAATATGCTGCTTACATTTCTATGGATCTTATTTGTGCGAAAATTGTTCATTAGTTGGCGGCGTATTTGACCCTTTGGATTTCTCGAGTTTGTTGCTTGGAATTCTCTAGATTGCATTTAATGCAAATTAGGTTAAGTCTCTGAATGATCCTTTAAATACTTTGTAAGCCTCATCTTGAGGGCGGACTTTGATTTTGAATGAAAAGGTTGCTCTCTGCGCTTTGGATCCTGAGAGTGGACTCCCTCTAGGGTTCTTCTTAGAACTAACAGGCTTATCAAGGCTTGATCAACCTTGTGGCGTCTTTCAACACTTCGGGTTCTTGTCCTTCCGTGTTCAAGCGGATCATCCAGTCCTTTGTTTAGCTTTCTTGGGGTGAGTGTATCCCAGATTGGTTGTGGGTTCTTAGGGTCTAACCCTAGTGGGTTCGCACCACATTCTTTTATGGGGAACCTAGAAATGAGCATTAGGATGATCAAATGGCTCCTTTTGATCAAGTAAAACGGGAAGGGCGATCGGAGCGCTTTTAGTTTGTGTAAGGCCAAAATGTTAGTTATATCGAATATCCATGATTGAAACATCCTTTCCCCCTTTTTCTTTCATGGGGAATCTAGAAATGACCACCAAAACCATCAACAGCCTCCTTTTGGTTCGACAAAAACTGAAAGGATGATTGGAGCCCTTTAAGCTTGTTTTAGATCAAATGCTTCCTTTTGATCAAGTACAACGGGAAGGGCGATCGGAGCGCTTTTAGTTTGTGTAAGGCCAGAATGTTAGGTTATTTCAAATATCTATGATTGAAACAGCCTTTCCCCCTTTTTCTTTCATGGGGAATCTAGAAATGACCACCAAGACAATCAACAGCCTCCTTTTGGATCAACAAAACTCGAAAGGATGATTGGAGGAGCCCTTTTGGCTTGTTTTGGGGCAACAGTAGGGGCTGTACTGAATTTCTAAGATTGAAACTTCCTTTCCCACTCATTCTTTCATAGGGAATGTAGAAATGACCACTACGAATATCAAATGCTTCCTTTCGGGTCATCTAAAGTCGAAAGGCCGATGAGATCACTTTTAGTTTGTTTAGGGCCAAAAGTAGGGGATGTATGGGATTTCTGAGATTGAAGCATCCTTTCCCACTCACTCTTTCGTTGGGAATGTAGAAATGACTACTGAGGACGAAAAATGCTTCCTTTTGGACAAACTGAAATCGAACGGGTGATTGGATCCCCTTTAGATTATGTAGGGCTAAAACTGTGGGATGCATCGGATTTCTACGATTGAAAGATCCTTTTCCACTTATTCTTTCATTGGAAACATAGAAATGACCACTAAAATCATCAAATGCCTCCTTTTAGATCAGGTAAAACCGAAAGGGTGATTGGAGCCAATTTAGTTCGTTTTGGGTCAAACGTAGCGGATGTATGGAATTTCCACGATTGTAGCGTCCTTTCCCACTCATTCTGATGCAATCCAGCAAGATGACTCCTCAACTTCAAATGACCCTTTGCAGATTCCAAGTGGACCAATCACAAGGACAAGAGCCAAGGGAATTAAGGAGGCACTGAATGGGCTTGTGCGAGAGACCTGGGAAAAGCAAATGGCAATCGGTTAACCAATATTGGACAAGAGAGCTGGAAACGTAGCAAATGTCGTTTGGGCCGAAGAGGGAGGTCCTGACCATGTTTTGGGCTTGGAAACAATAAATGAAAGAGCTTGGACCTAGCGCTACACATTGGAGAATCATGTGGGCCTAATTAGACACATTCTGGGCTTAATATGCCGCTTACATTTCTATGGATCTTATTTGTGCGAAAATTGTTCATTAGTTGGCCGCGTATTTGACCCTTTGGATTTCTCGAGTTTGTTGCTTGGAATTCTCTAGATTGCATTTAATGCAAATTAGGTTAAGTCTCTGAATGATCCTTTAAATACTTTGTAAGCCTCATCTTGAGGGCGGACTTTGATTTTGAATGAAAAGGTTGCTCTCTGCGCTTTGGATCCTGAGAGTGGACTCCCTCTAGGGTTCTTCTTAGAACTAACAGGCTTATCAAGGCTTGATCAACCTTGTGGCGTCTTTCAACACTTCGGGTTCTTGTCCTTCCGTGTTCAAGCGGATCATCCAGTCCTTTGTTTAGCTTTCTTGGGGTGAGTGTATCCCAGATTGGTTGTGGGTTCTTAGGGTCTAACCCTAGTGGGTTCGCACCACATTCTTTTATGGGGAACCTAGAAATGAGCATTAGGATGATCAAATGGCTCCTTTTGATCAAGTAAAACGGGAAGGGCGATCGGAGCGCTTTTAGTTTGTGTAAGGCCAAAATGTTAGTTATATCGAATATCCATGATTGAAACATCCTTTCCCCCTTTTTCTTTCATGGGGAATCTAGAAATGACCACCAAAACCATCAACAGCCTCCTTTTGGTTCGACAAAAACTGAAAGGATGATTGGAGCCCTTTAAGCTTGTTTTAGATCAAATGCTTCCTTTTGATCAAGTACAACGGGAAGGGCGATCGGAGCGCTTTTAGTTTGTGTAAGGCCAGAATGTTAGGTTATTCCAAATATCTATGATTGAAACAGCATTTCCCCCTTTTTCTTTCATGGGGAATCTAGAAATGACCACCAAGACAATCAACAGCCTCCTTTTGGATCAACAAAACTCGAAAGGATGATTGGAGGAGCCCTTTTGGCTTGTTTTGGGGCAACAGTAGGGGCTGTACTGAATTTCTAAGATTGAAACTTCCTTTCCCACTCATTCTTTCATAGGGAATGTAGAAATGACCACTACGAATATCAAATGCTTCCTTTCGGGTCATCTAAAGTCGAAAGGCCGATGAGATCACTTTTAGTTTGTTTAGGGCCAAAAGTAGGGGATGTATGGGATTTCTGAGATTGAAGCATCCTTTCCCACTCACTCTTTCGTTGGGAATGTAGAAATGACTACTGAGGACGAAAAATGCTTCCTTTTGGACAAACTGAAATCGAACGGGTGATTGGATCCCCTTTAGATTATGTAGGGCTAAAACTGTGGGATGCATCGGATTTCTACGATTGAAACATCCTTTTCCACTTATTCTTTCATTGGAAACATAGAAATGACCACTAAAATCATCAAATGCCTCCTTTTAGATCAGGTAAAACCGAAAGGGTGATTGGAGCCAATTTAGTTCGTTTTGGGTCAAACGTAGCGGATGTATGGAATTTCCACGATTGTAGCGTCCTTTCCCACTCATTCTGATGCAATCCAGCAAGATGACTCCTCAACTTCAAATGACCCTTTGCAGATTCCAAGTGGACCAATCACAAGGACAAGAGCCAAGGGAATTAAGGAGGCACTGAATGGGCTTGTGCGAGAGACCTGGGAAAAGCAAATGGCAATCGGTTAACCAATATTGGACAAGAGAGCTGGAAACGTAGCAAATGTCGTTTGGGCCGAAGAGGGAGGTCCTGACCATGTTTTGGGCTTGGAAACAATAAATGAAAGAGCTTGGACCTAGCGCTACACATTGGAGAATCATGTGGGCCTAATTAGACACATTCTGGGCTTAATATGCCGCTTACATTTCTATGGATCTTATTTGTGCGAAAATTGTTCATTAGTTGGCGGCGTATTTGACCCTTTGGATTTCTCGAGTTTGTTGCTTGGAATTCTCTAGATTGCATTTAATGCAAATTAGGTTAAGTCTCTGAATGATCCTTTAAATACTTTGTAAGCCTCATCTTGAGGGCGGACTTTGATTTTGAATGAAAAGGTTGCTCTCTGCGCTTTGGATCCTGAGAGTGGACTCCCTCTAGGGTTCTTCTTAGAACTAACAGGCTTATCAAGGCTTGATCAACCTTGTGGCGTCTTTCAACACTTCGGGTTCTTGTCCTTCCGTGTTCAAGCGGATCATCCAGTCCTTTGTTAAGCTTTCTTGGGGTGAGTGTATCCCAGATTGGTTGTGGGTTCTTAGGGTCTAACCCTAGTGGGTTCGCACCACATTCTTTTATGGGGAACCTAGAAATGAGCATTAGGATGATCAAATGGCTCCTTTTGATCAAGTAAAACGGGAAGGGCGATCGGAGCGCTTTTAGTTTGTGTAAGGCCAAAATGTTAGTTATATCGAATATCCATGATTGAAACATCCTTTCCCCCTTTTTCTTTCATGGGGAATCTAGAAATGACCACCAAGACCATCAACAGCCTCCTTTTGGTTCGACAAAAACTGAAAGGATGATTGGAGCCCTTTAAGCTTGTTTTAGATCAAATGATTCCTTTTGATCAAGTACAACGGGAAGGGCGATCGGAGCGCTTTTAGTTTGTGTAAGGCCAGAATGTTAGGTTATTCCAAATATCTATGATTGAAACAGCATTTCCCCCTTTTTCTTTCATGGGGAATCTAGAAATGACCACCAAGACAATCAACAGCCTCCTTTTGGATCAACAAAACTCGAAAGGATGATTGGAGGAGCCCTTTTGGCTTGTTTTGGGGCAACAGTAGGGGCTGTACTGAATTTCTAAGATTGAAACTTCCTTTCCCACTCATTCTTTCATAGGGAATGTAGAAATGACCACTACGAATATCAAATGCTTCCTTTCGGGTCATCTAAAGTCGAAAGGCCGATGAGATCACTTTTAGTTTGTTTAGGGCCAAAAGTAGGGGATGTATGGGATTTCTGAGATTGAAGCATCCTTTCCCACTCACTCTTTCGTTGGGAATGTAGAAATGACTACTGAGGACGAAAAATGCTTCCTTTTGGACAAACTGAAATCGAACGGGTGATTGGATCCCCTTTAGATTATGTAGGGCTAAAACTGTGGGATGCATCGGATTTCTACGATTGAAACATCCTTTTCCACTTATTCTTTCATTGGAAACATAGAAATGACCACTAAAATCATCAAATGCCGAAAGGGTGATTGGAGCCAATTTAGTTCGTTTTGGGTCAAACGTAGCGGATGTATGGAATTTCCACGATTGTAGCGTCCTTTCCCACTCATTCTGATGCAATCCAGCAAGATGACTCCTCAACTTCAAATGACCCTTTGCAGATTCCAAGTGGACCAATCACAAGGACAAGAGCCAAGGGAATTAAGGAGGCACTGAATGGGCTTGTGCGAGAGACCTGGGAAAAGCAAATGGCAATCGGTTAACCAATATTGGACAAGAGAGCTGGAAACGTAGCAAATGTCGTTTGGGCCGAAGAGGGAGGTCCTGACCATGTTTTGGGCTTGGAAACAATAAATGAAAGAGCTTGGACCTAGCGCTACACATTGGAGAATCATGTGGGCCTAATTAGACACATTCTGGGCTTAATATGCCGCTTACATTTCTATGGATCTTATTTGTGCGAAAATTGTTCATTAGTTGGCCGCGTATTTGACCCTTTGGATTTCTCGAGTTTGTTGCTTGGAATTCTCTAGATTGCATTTAATGCAAATTAGGTTAAGTCTCTGAATGATCCTTTAAATACTTTGTAAGCCTCATCTTGAGGGCGGACTTTGATTTTGAATGAAAAGGTTGCTCTCTGCGCTTTGGATCCTGAGAGTGGACTCCCTCTAGGGTTCTTCTTAGAACTAACAGGCGTATAAAGGCTTGATCAACCTTGTGGCGTCTTTCAACACTTCGGGTTCTTGTCCTTCCGTGTTCAAGCGGATCATCCAGTCCTTTGTTAAGCTTTCTTGGGGTGAGTGTATCCCAGATTGGTTGTGGGTTCTTAGGGTCTAACCCTAGTGGGTTCGCACCACATTCTTTTATGGGGAACCTAGAAATGAGCATTAGGATGATCAAATGGCTCCTTTTGATCAAGTAAAACGGGAAGGGCGATCGGAGCGCTTTTAGTTTGTGTAAGGCCAAAATGTTAGTTATATCGAATATCCATGATTGAAACATCCTTTCCCCCTTTTTCTTTCATGGGGAATCTAGAAATGACCACCAAGACCATCAACAGCCTCCTTTTGGTTCGACAAAAACTGAAAGGATGATTGGAGCCCTTTAAGCTTGTTTTAGATCAAATGCTTCCTTTTGATCAAGTACAACGGGAAGGGCGATCGGAGCGCTTTTAGTTTGTGTAAGGCCAGAATGTTAGGTTATTTCAAATATCTATGATTGAAACAGCCTTTCCCCCTTTTTCTTTCATGGGGAATCTAGAAATGACCACCAAGACAATCAACAGCCTCCTTTTGGATCAACAAAACTCGAAAGGATGATTGGAGGAGCCCTTTTGGCTTGTTTTGGGGCAACAGTAGGGGCTGTACTGAATTTCTAAGATTGAAACTTCCTTTCCCACTCATTCTTTCATAGGGAATGTAGAAATGACCACTACGAATATCAAATGCTTCCTTTCGGGTCATCTAAAGTCGAAAGGCCGATGAGATCACTTTTAGTTTGTTTAGGGCCAAAAGTAGGGGATGTATGGGATTTCTGAGATTGAAGCATCCTTTCCCACTCACTCTTTCGTTGGGAATGTAGAAATGACTACTGAGGACGAAAAATGCTTCCTTTTGGACAAACTGAAATCGAACGGGTGATTGGATCCCCTTTAGATTATGTAGGGCTAAAACTGTGGGATGCATCGGATTTCTACGATTGAAAGATCCTTTTCCACTTATTCTTTCATTGGAAACATAGAAATGACCACTAAAATCATCAAATGCCTCCTTTTAGATCAGGTAAAACCGAAAGGGTGATTGGAGCCAATTTAGTTCGTTTTGGGTCAAACGTAGCGGATGTATGGAATTTCCACGATTGTAGCGTCCTTTCCCACTCATTCTGATGCAATCCAGCAAGATGACTCCTCAACTTCAAATGACCCTTTGCAGATTCCAAGTGGACCAATCACAAGGACAAGAGCCAAGGGAATTAAGGAGGCACTGAATGGGCTTGTGCGAGAGACCTGGGAAAAGCAAATGGCAATCGGTAAACCAATATTGGACAAGAGAGCTGGAAAACGTAGCAAATGTCGTTTGGGCCGAAGAGGGAGGTCCTGACCATGTTTTGGGCTTGGAAACAATAAATGAAAGAGCTTGGACCTAGCGCTACACATTGGAGAATCATGTGGGCCTAATTAGACACATTCTGGGCTTAATATGCCGCTTACATTTCTATGGATCTTATTTGTGCGAAAATTGTTCATTAGTTGGCCGCGTATTTGACCCTTTGGATTTCTCGAGTTTGTTGCTTGGAATTCTCTAGATTGCATTTAATGCAAATTAGGTTAAGTCTCTGAATGATCCTTTAAATACTTTGTAAGCCTCATCTTGAGGGCGGACTTTGATTTTGAATGAAAAGGTTGCTCTCTGCGCTTTGGATCCTGAGAGTGGACTCCCTCTAGGGTTCTTCTTAGAACTAACAGGCGTATAAAGGCTTGATCAACCTTGTGGCGTCTTTCAACACTTCGGGTTCTTGTCCTTCCGTGTTCAAGCGGATCATCCAGTCCTTTGTTTAGCTTTCTTGGGGTGAGTGTATCCCAGATTGGTTGTGGGTTCTTAGGGTCTAACCCTAGTGGGTTCGCACCACATTCTTTTATGGGGAACCTAGAAATGAGCATTAGGATGATCAAATGGCTCCTTTTGATCAAGTAAAACGGGAAGGGCGATCGGAGCGCTTTTAGTTTGTGTAAGGCCAAAATGTTAGTTATATCGAATATCCATGATGGAAACATCCTTTCCCCCTTTTTCTTTCATGGGGAATCTAGAAATGACCACCAAAACCATCAACAGCCTCCTTTTGGTTCAACAAAAACTGAAAGGATGATTGGAGCCCTTTAAGCTTGTTTTAGATCAAATGCTTCCTTTTGATCAGGTACAACGGGAAGGGCGATCGGAGCGCTTTTAGTTTGTGTAAGGCCAGAATGTTAGGTTATTTCAAATATCTATGATTGAAACAGCCTTTCCCCCTTTTTCTTTCATGGGGAATCTAGAAATGACCACCAAGACAATCAACAGCCTCCTTTTGGATCAACAAAAGCCGAAAGGATGATTGGAGGAGCCCTTTTGGCTTGTTTTGGGGCAACAGTAGGGGCTGTACTGAATTTCTAAGATTGAAACTTCCTTTCCCACTCATTCTTTCATAGGGAATGTAGAAATGACCACTACGAATATCAAATGCTTCCTTTCGGGTCATCTAAAGTCGAAAGGCCGATGAGATCACTTTTAGTTTGTTTAGGGCCAAAAGTAGGGGATGTATGGGATTTCTGAGATTGAAGCATCCTTTCCCACTCACTCTTTCATTGGGAATGTAGAAATGACTACTGAGGACGAAAAATGCTTCCTTTTGGACAAACTGAAATCGAACTGGTGATTGGATCCCCTTTAGATTATGTAGGGCTAAAACTGTGGGATGCATCGGATTTCTACGATTGAAACATGCTTTTCCACTTATTCTTTCATTGGAAACATAGAAATGACCACTAAAATCATCAAATGCCTCCTTTTAGATCAGGTAAAACCGAAAGGGTGATTGGAGCCAATTTAGTTCGTTTTCGGTCAAACGTAGGGGATGTATGGAATTTCCACGATTGTAGCGTCCTTTCCCACTCATTCTGATGCAATCCAGCAAGATGACTCCTCAACTTCAAATGACCCTTTGCAGATTCCAAGTGGACCAATCACAAGGACAAGAGCCAAGGGAATAAAGGAGGCACTGAATGGGCTTGTGCGAGAGACCTGGGAAAAGCAAATGGCAATCGGTTAACCAATATTGGACAAGAGAGCTGGAAACGTAGCAAATGTCGTTTGGGCCGAAGAGGGAGGTCCTGACCATGTTTTGGGCTTGGAAACAATAAATGAAAGAGCTTGGACCTAGCGCTACACACTGGAGAATCATGTGGGCCTAATTAGACACATTTTGGGCTTAATATGCCGATTACATTTCTATGGATCTTATTTGTGCGAAAATGTTAATTAGTTGGCCGCGTATTTGACCCTTTGGATTTCTCGAGTTTGTTGCTTGGAATTCTCTAGATTGCATTTAATGCAAATTAGGTTAAGTCTCTGAATGATCCTTTAAATACTTTGTAAGCCTCATCTTGAGGGCGGACTTTGATTTTGAATGAAAAGGTTGCTCTCTGCGCTTTGGATCCTGAGAGTGGACTCCCTCTAGGGTTCTTCTTAGAACTAACAGGCGTATCAAGGCTTGATCAACCTTGTGGCGTCTTTCAACACTTCGGGTTCTTGTCCTTCCGTGTTCAAGCGGATCATCCAGTCCTTTGTTTAGCTTTCTTGGGGTGAGTGTATCCCAGATTGGTTGTGGGTTCTTAGGGTCTAACCCTAGTGGGTTCGCACCACATTCTTTTATGGGGAACCTAGAAATGAGCATTAGGATGATCAAATGGCTCCTTTTGATCAAGTAAAACGGGAAGGGCGATCGGAGCGCTTTTAGTTTGTGTAAGGCCAAAATGTTAGTTATATCGAATATCCATGATGGAAACATCCTTTCCCCCTTTTTCTTTCATGGGGAATCTAGAAATGACCACCAAAACCATCAACAGCCTCCTTTTGGTTCAACAAAAACTGAAAGGATGATTGGAGCCCTTTAAGCTTGTTTTAGATCAAATGCTTCCTTTTGATCAGGTACAACGGGAAGGGCGATCGGAGCGCTTTTAGTTTGTGTAAGGCCAGAATGTTAGGTTATTTCAAATATCTATGATTGAAACAGCCTTTCCCCCTTTTTCTTTCATGGGGAATCTAGAAATGACCACCAAGACAATCAACAGCCTCCTTTTGGATCAACAAAAGCCGAAAGGATGATTGGAGGAGCCCTTTTGGCTTGTTTTGGGGCAACAGTAGGGGCTGTACTGAATTTCTAAGATTGAAACTTCCTTTCCCACTCATTCTTTCATAGGGAATGTAGAAATGACCACTACGAATATCAAATGCTTCCTTTCGGGTCATCTAAAGTCGAAAGGCCGATGAGATCACTTTTAGTTTGTTTAGGGCCAAAAGTAGGGGATGTATGGGATTTCTGAGATTGAAGCATCCTTTCCCACTCACTCTTTCGTTGGGAATGTAGAAATGACTACTGAGGACGAAAAATGCTTCCTTTTGGACAAACTGAAATCGAACGGGTGATTGGATCCCCTTTAGATTATGTAGGGCTAAAACTGTGGGATGCATCGGATTTCTACGATTGAAACATCCTTTTCCACTTATTCTTTCATTGGAAACATAGAAATGACCACTAAAATCATCAAATGCCTCCTTTTAGATCAGGTAAAACCGAAAGGGTGATTGGAGCCAATTTAGTTCGTTTTCGGTCAAACGTAGGGGATGTATGGAATTTCCACGATTGTAGCGTCCTTTCCCACTCATTCTGATGCAATCCAGCAAGATGACTCCTCAACTTCAAATGACCCTTTGCAGATTCCAAGTGGACCAATCACAAGGACAAGAGCCAAGGGAATAAAGGAGGCACTGAATGGGCTTGTGCGAGAGACCTGGGAAAAGCAAATGGCAATCGGTTAACCAATATTGGACAAGAGAGCTGGAAACGTAGCAAATGTCGTTTGGGCCGAAGAGGGAGGTCCTGACCATGTTTTGGGCTTGGAAACAATAAATGAAAGAGCTTGGACCTAGCGCTACACACTGGAGAATCATGTGGGCCTAATTAGACACATTTTGGGCTTAATATGCCGATTACATTTCTATGGATCTTATTTGTGCGAAAATTGTTAATTAGTTGGCCGCGTATTTGACCCTTTGGATTTCTCGAGTTTGTTGCTTGGAATTCTCTAGATTGCATTTAATGCAAATTAGGTTAAGTCTCTGAATGATCCTTTAAATACTTTGTAAGCCTCATCTTGAGGGCGGACTTTGATTTTGAATGAAAAGGTTGCTCTCTGCGCTTTGGATCCTGAGAGTGGACTCCCTCTAGGGTTCTTCTTAGAACTAACAGGCGTATAAAGGCTTGATCAACCTTGTGGCGTCTTTCAACACTTCGGGTTCTTGTCCTTCCGTGTTCAAGCGGATCATCCAGTCCTTTGTTTAGCTTTCTTGGGGTGAGTGTATCCCAGATTGGTTGTGGGTTCTTAGGGTCTAACCCTAGTGGGTTCGCACCACATTCTTTTATGGGGAACCTAGAAATGAGCATTAGGATGATCAAATGGCTCCTTTTGATCAAGTAAAACGGGAAGGGCGATCGGAGCGCTTTTAGTTTGTGTAAGGCCAAAATGTTAGTTATATCGAATATCCATGATGGAAACATCCTTTCCCCCTTTTTCTTTCATGGGGAATCTAGAAATGACCACCAAAACCATCAACAGCCTCCTTTTGGTTCAACAAAAACTGAAAGGATGATTGGAGCCCTTTAAGCTTGTTTTAGATCAAATGCTTCCTTTTGATCAGGTACAACGGGAAGGGCGATCGGAGCGCTTTTAGTTTGTGTAAGGCCAGAATGTTAGGTTATTTCAAATATCTATGATTGAACAGCCTTTCCCCCTTTTTCTTTCATGGGGAATCTAGAAATGACCACCAAGACAATCAACAGCCTCCTTTTGGATCAACAAAAGCCGAAAGGATGATTGGAGGAGCCCTTTTGGCTTGTTTTGGGGCAACAGTAGGGGCTGTACTGAATTTCTAAGATTGAAACTTCCTTTCCCACTCATTCTTTCATAGGGAATGTAGAAATGACCACTACGAATATCAAATGCTTCCTTTCGGGTCATCTAAAGTCGAAAGGCCGATGAGATCACTTTTAGTTTGTTTAGGGCCAAAAGTAGGGGATGTATGGGATTTCTGAGATTGAAGCATCCTTTCCCACTCACTCTTTCGTTGGGAATGTAGAAATGACTACTGAGGACGAAAAATGCTTCCTTTTGGACAAACTGAAATCGAACGGGTGATTGGATCCCCTTTAGATTATGTAGGGCTAAAACTGTGGGATGCATCGGATTTCTACGATTGAAACATCCTTTTCCACTTATTCTTTCATTGGAAACATAGAAATGACCACTAAAATCATCAAAAGCCTCCTTTTAGATCAGGTAAAACCGAAAGGGTGATTGGAGCCAATTTAGTTCGTTTTGGGTCAAACGTAGGGGATGTATGGAATTTCCACGATTGTAGCGTCCTTTCCCACTCATTCTGATGCAATCCAGCAAGATGACTCCTCAACTTCAAATGACCCTTTGCAGATTCCAAGTGGACCAATCACAAGGACAAGAGCCAAGGGAATAAAGGAGGCACTGAATGGGCTTGTGCGAGAGACCTGGGAAAAGCAAATGGCAATCGGTTAACCAATATTGGACAAGAGAGCTGGAAACGTAGCAAATGTCGTTTGGGCCGAAGAGGGAGGTCCTGACCATGTTTTGGGCTTGGAAACAATAAATGAAAGAGCTTGGACCTAGCGCTACACACTGGAGAATCATGTGGGCCTAATTAGACACATTTTGGGCTTAATATGCCGATTACATTTCTATGGATCTTATTTGTGCGAAAATTGTTAATTAGTTGGCCGCGTATTTGACCCTTTGGATTTCTCGAGTTTGTTGCTTGGAATTCTCTAGATTGCATTTAATGCAAATTAGGTTAAGTCTCTGAATGATCCTTTAAATACTTTGTAAGCCTCATCTTGAGGGCGGACTTTGATTTTGAATGAAAAGGTTGCTCTCTGCGCTTTGGATCCTGAGAGTGGACTCCCTCTAGGGTTCTTCTTAGAACTAACAGGCGTATCAAGGCTTGATCAACCTTGTGGCATCTTTCAACACTTCGGGTTCTTGTCCTTCCGTGTTCAAGCGGATCATCCAGTCCTTTGTTTAGCTTTCTTGGGGTGAGTGTATCCCAGATTGGTTGTGGGTTCTTAGGGTCTAACCCTAGTGGGTTCGCACCACATTCTTTTATGGGGAACCTAGAAATGAGCATTAGGATGATCAAATGGCTCCTTTTGATCAAGTAAAATGGGAAGGGCGATCGGAGCGCTTTTAGTTTGTGTAAGGCCAAAATGTTAGTTATATCGAATATCCATGATTGAAACATCCTTTCCCCCTTTTTCTTTCATGGGGAATCTAGAAATGACCACCAAAACCATCAACAGCCTCCTTTTGGTTCAACAAAAACTGAAAGGATGATTGGAGCCCTTTAAGCTTGTTTTAGATCAAATGCTTCCTTTTGATCAGGTAGAACGGGAAGGGCGATCGGAGCGCTTTTAGTTTGTGTAAGGCCAGAATGTTAGGTTATTTCAAATATCTATGATTGAAACAGCCTTTCCCCCTTTTTCTTTCATGGGGAATCTAGAAATGACCACCAAGACAATCAACAGCCTCCTTTTGGATCAACAAAACTCGAAAGGATGATTGGAGGAGCCCTTTTGGCTTGTTTTGGGGCAACAGTAGGGGCTGTACTGAATTTCTAAGATTGAAACTTCCTTTCCCACTCATTCTTTCATAGGGAATGTAGAAATGACCACTACGAATATCAAATGCTTCCTTTCGGGTCATCTAAAGTCGAAAGGCCGATGAGATCACTTTTAGTTTGTTTAGGGCCAAAAGTAGGGGATGTATGGGATTTCTGAGATTGAAGCATCCTTTCCCACTCACTCTTTCGTTGGGAATGTAGAAATGACTACTGAGGACGAAAAATGCTTCCTTTTGGACAAACTGAAATCGAACGGGTGATTGGATCCCCTTTAGATTATGTAGGGCTAAAACTGTGGGATGCATCGGATTTCTACGATTGAAACATCCTTTTCCACTTATTCTTTCATTGGAAACATAGAAATGACCACTAAAATCATCAAATGCCTCCTTTTAGATCAGGTAAAACCGAAAGGGTGATTGGAGCCAATTTAGTTCGTTTTGGGTCAAACGTAGGGGATGTATGGAATTTCCACGATTGTAGCGTCCTTTCCCACTCATTCTGATGCAATCCAGCAAGATGACTCCTCAACTTCAAATGACCCTTTGCAGATTCCAAGTGGACCAATCACAAGGACAAGAGCCAAGGGAATAAAGGAGGCACTGAATGGGCTTGTGCGAGAGACCTGGGAAAAGCAAATGGCAATCGGTTAACCAATATTGGACAAGAGAGCTGGAAACGTAGCAAATGTCGTTTGGGCCGAAGAGGGAGGTCCTGACCATGTTTTGGGCTTGGAAACAATAAATGAAAGAGCTTGGACCTAGCGCTACACATTGGAGAATCATGTGGGCCTAATTAGACACATTTTGGGCTTAATATGCCGATTACATTTTTAGGGATCTTATTAGTGCGAAAATTGTTAATTAGTTGGCCGCGTATTTGACCCTTTGGATTTCTCGAGTTTGTTGCTTGGAATTCTCTAGATTGCATTTAATGCAAATTAGGTTAAGTCTCTGAATGATCCTTTAAATACTTTGTAAGCCTCATCTTGAGGGCGGACTTTGATTTTGAATGAAAAGGTTGCTCTCTGCGCTTTGGATCCTGAGAGTGGACTCCCTCTAGGGTTCTTCTTAGAACTAACAGGCGTATCAAGGCTTGATCAACCTTGTGGCGTCTTTCAACACTTCGGGTTCTTGTCCTTCCGTGTTCAAGCGGATCATCCAGTCCTTTGTTTAGCTTTCTTGGGGTGAGTGTATCCCAGATTGGTTGTGGGTTCTTAGGGTCTAACCCTAGTGGGTTCGCACCACATTCTTTTATGGGGAACCTAGAAATGAGCATTAGGATGATCAAATGGCTCCTTTTGATCAAGTAAAATGGGAAGGGCGATCGGAGCGCTTTTAGTTTGTGTAAGGCCAAAATGTTAGTTATATCGAATATCCATGATGGAAACATCCTTTCCCCCTTTTTCTTTCATGGGGAATCTAGAAATGACCACCAAAACCATCAACAGCCTCCTTTTGGTTCAACAAAAACTGAAAGGATGATTGGAGCCCTTTAAGCTTGTTTTAGATCAAATGCTTCCTTTTGATCAGGTACAACGGGAAGGGCGATCGGAGCGCTTTTAGTTTGTGTAAGGCCAGAATGGTAGGTTATTTCAAATATCTATGATTGAAACAGCCTTTCCCCCTTTTTCTTTCATGGGGAATCTAGAAATGACCACCAAGACAATCAACAGCCTCCTTTTGGATCAACAAAACTCGAAAGGATGATTGGAGGAGCCCTTTTGGCTTGTTTTGGGGCAACAGTAGGGGCTGTACTGAATTTCTAAGATTGAAACTTCCTTTCCCACTCATTCTTTCATAGGGAATGTAGAAATGACGACTACGAATATCAAATGCTTCCTTTCGGGTCATCTAAAGTCGAAAGGCCCATGAGATCACTTTTAGTTTGTTTAGGGCCAAAAGTAGGGGATGTATGGGATTTCTGAGATTGAAGCATCCTTTCCCACTCACTCTTTCGTTGGGAATGTAGAAATGACTACTGAGGACGAAAAATGCTTCCTTTTGGACAAACTGAAATCGAACGGGTGATTGGATCCCCTTTAGATTATGTAGGGCTAAAACTGTGGGATGCATCGGATTTCTACGATTGAAACATCCTTTTCCACTTATTCTTTCATTGGAAACATAGAAATGACCACTAAAATCATCAAATGCCTCCTTTTAGATCAGGTAAAACCGAAAGGGTGATTGGAGCCAATTTAGTTCGTTTTGGGTCAAACGTAGGGGATGTATGGAATATCCACGATTGTAGCGCCCTTTCCCACTCATTCTTATGCAATCCAGCAAGATGAGTCCTCAACTTCAAATGACCCTTTGCAGATTCCAAGTGGACCAATCACAAGGACAAGAGCCAAGGGAATTAAGGAGGCACTGAATGGGCTTGTGCGAGAGACCTGGGAAAAGCAAATGGCAATCGGTAAACCAATATTGGACAAGAGAGCTGGAAACGTAGCAAATGTCGTTTGGGCCGAAGAGGGAGGTCCTGACCATGTTTTGGGCTTGGAAACAATAAATGAAAGAGCTTGGACCTAGCGCTACACACTGGAGAATCATGTGGGCCTAATTAGACACATTTTGGGCTTAATATGCTGCTTACATTTCTATGGATCTTATTTGTGCGAAAATTGTTAATTAGTTGGCCGCGTATTTGACCCTTTGGATTTCTCGAGTTTGTTGCTTGGAATTCTCTAGATTGCATTTAATGCAAATTAGGTTAAGTCTCTGAATGATCCTTTAAATACTTTGTAAGCCTCATCTTGAGGGCGGACTTTGATTTTGAATGAAAAGGTTGCTCTCTGCGCTTTGGATCCTGAGAGTGGACTCCCTCTAGGGTTCTTCTTAGAACTAACAGGCGTATCAAGGCTTGATCAACCTTGTGGCGTCTTTCAACACTTCGGGTTCTTGTCCTTCCGTGTTCAAGCGGATCATCCAGTCCTTTGTTTGGCTTTCTTGGGGTGAGTGTATCCCAGATTGGTTGTGGGTTCTTAGGGTCTAACCCTAGTGGGTTCGCACCACATTCTTTTATGGGGAACCTAGAAATGAGCATTAGGATGATCAAATGGCTCCTTTTGATCAAGTAAAATGGGAAGGGCGATCGGAGCGCTTTTAGTTTGTGTAAGGCCAAAATGTTAGTTATATCGAATATCCATGATGGAAACATCCTTTCCCCCTTTTTCTTTCATGGGGAATCTAGAAATGACCACCAAAACCATCAACAGCCTCCTTTTGGTTCAACAAAAACTGAAAGGATGATTGGAGGCCCTTTAAGCTTGTTTTAGATCAAATGCTTCCTTTTGATCAGGTACAACGGGAAGGGCGATCGGAGCGCTTTTAGTTTGTGTAAGGCCAGAATGTTAGGTTATTTCAAATATCTATGATTGAAACAGCCTTTCCCCCTTTTTATTTCATGGGGAATCTAGAAATGACCACCAAGACAATCAACAGCCTCCTTTTGGATCAACAAAAGCCGAAAGGATGATTGGAGGAGCCCTTTTGGCTTGTTTTGGGGCAACAGTAGGGGCTGTACTGAATTTCTAAGATTGAAACTTCCTTTCCCACTCATTCTTTCATAGGGAATGTAGAAATGACGACTACGAATATCAAATGCTTCCTTTCGGGTCATCTAAAGTCGAAAGGCCCATGAGATCACTTTTAGTTTGTTTAGGGCCAAAAGTAGGGGATGTATGGGATTTCTGAGATTGAAGCATCCTTTCCCACTCACTCTTTCGTTGGGAATGTAGAAATGACTACTGAGGACGAAAAATGCTTCCTTTTGGACAAACTGAAATCGAACGGGTGATTGGATCCCCTTTAGATTATGTAGGGCTAAAACTGTGGGATGCATCGGATTTCTACGATTGAAACATCCTTTTCCACTTATTCTTTCATTGGAAACATAGAAATGACCACTAAAATCATCAAATGCCTCCTTTTAGATCAGGTAAAACCGAAAGGGTGATTGGAGCCAATTTAGTTCGTTTTGGGTCAAACGTAGGGGATGTATGGAATATCCACGATTGTAGCGCCCTTTCCCACTCATTCTTATGCAATCCAGCAAGATGAGTCCTCAACTTCAAATGACCCTTTGCAGATTCCAAGTGGACCAATCACAAGGACAAGAGCCAAGGGAATTAAGGAGGCACTGAATGGGCTTGTGCGAGAGACCTGGGAAAAGCAAATGGCAATCGGTAAACCAATATTGGACAAGAGAGCTGGAAACGTAGCAAATGTCGTTTGGGCCGAAGAGGGAGGTCCTGACCATGTTTTGGGCTTGGAAACAACAAATGAAAGAGCTTGGACCTAGCGCTACACACTGGAGAATCATGTGGGCCTAATTAGACACATTTTGGGCTTAATATGCTGCTTACATTTCTATGGATCTTATTTGTGCGAAAATTGTTAATTAGTTGGCCGCGTATTTGACCCTTTGGATTTCTCGAGTTTGTTGCTTGGAATTCTCTAGATTGCATTTAATGCAAATTAGGTTAAGTCTCTGAATGATCCTTTAAATACTTTGTAAGCCTCATCTTGAGGGCGGACTTTGATTTTGAATGAAAAGGTTGCTCTCTGCGCTTTGGATCCTGAGAGTGGACTCCCTCTAGGGTTCTTCTTAGAACTAACAGGCGTATCAAGGCTTGATCAACCTTGTGGCGTCTTTCAACACTTCGGGTTCTTGTCCTTCCGTGTTCAAGCGGATCATCCAGTCCTTTGTTTGGCTTTCTTGGGGTGAGTGTATCCCAGATTGGTTGTGGGTTCTTAGGGTCTAACCCTAGTGGGTTCGCACCACATTCTTTTATGGGGAACCTAGAAATGAGCATTAGGATGATCAAATGGCTCCTTTTGATCAAGTAAAACGGGAAGGGCGATCGGAGCGCTTTTAGTTTGTGTAAGGCCAAAATGTTAGTTATATCGAATATCCATGATTGAAACATCCTTTCCCCCTTTTTCTTTCATGGGGAATCTAGAAATGACCACCAAAACCATCAACAGCCTCCTTTTGGTTCAACAAAAACTGAAAGGATGATTGGAGGCCCTTTAAGCTTGTTTTAGATCAAATGCTTCCTTTTGATCAGGTACAACGGGAAGGGCGATCGGAGCGCTTTTAGTTTGTGTAAGGCCAGAATGTTAGGTTATTTCAAATATCTATGATTGAAACAGCCTTTCCCCCTTTTTATTTCATGGGGAATCTAGAAATGACCACCAAGACAATCAACAGCCTCCTTTTGGATCAACAAAAGCCGAAAGGATGATTGGAGGAGCCCTTTTGGCTTGTTTTGGGGCAACAGTAGGGGCTGTACTGAATTTCTAAGATTGAAACTTCCTTTCCCACTCATTCTTTCATAGGGAATGTAGAAATGACGACTACGAATATCAAATGCTTCCTTTCGGGTCATCTAAAGTCGAAAGGCCCATGAGATCACTTTTAGTTTGTTTAGGGCCAAAAGTAGGGGATGTATGGGATTTCTGAGATTGAAGCATCCTTTCCCACTCACTCTTTCGTTGGGAATGTAGAAATGACTACTGAGGACGAAAAATGCTTCCTTTTGGACAAACTGAAATCGAACGGGTGATTGGATCCCCTTTAGATTATGTAGGGCTAAAACTGTGGGATGCATCGGATTTCTACGATTGAAACATCCTTTCCACTTATTCTTTCATTGGAAACATAGAAATGACCACTAAAATCATCAAATGCCTCCTTTTAGATCAGGTAAAACCGAAAGGGTGATTGGAGCCAATTTAGTTCGTTTTGGGTCAAACGTAGGGGATGTATGGAATATCCACGATTGTAGCGCCCTTTCCCACTCATTCTTATGCAATCCAGCAAGATGAGTCCTCAACTTCAAATGACCCTTTGCAGATTCCAAGTGGACCAATCACAAGGACAAGAGCCAAGGGAATTAAGGAGGCACTGAATGGGCTTGTGCGAGAGACCTGGGAAAAGCAAATGGCAATCGGTAAACCAATATTGGACAAGAGAGCTGGAAACGTAGCAAATGTCGTTTGGGCCGAAGAGGGAGGTCCTGACCATGTTTTGGGCTTGGAAACAACAAATAAAAGAGCTTGGACCTAGCGCTACACACTGGAGAATCATGTGGGCCTAATTAGACACATTTTGGGCTTAATATGCTGCTTACATTTCTATGGATCTTATTTGTGCGAAAATTGTTAATTAGTTGGCCGCGTATTTGACCCTTTGGATTTCTCGAGTTTGTTGCTTGGAATTCTCTAGATTGCATTTAATGCAAATTAGGTTAAGTCTCTGAATGATCCTTTAAATACTTTGTAAGCCTCATCTTGAGGGCGGACTTTGATTTTGAATGAAAAGGTTGCTCTCTGCGCTTTGGATCCTGAGAGTGGACTCCCTCTAGGGTTCTTCTTAGAACTAACAGGCGTATCAAGGCTTGATCAACCTTGTGGCGTCTTTCAACACTTCGGGTTCTTGTCCTTCCGTGTTCAAGCGGATCATCCAGTCCTTTGTTTGGCTTTCTTGGGGTGAGTGTATCCCAGATTGGTTGTGGGTTCTTAGGGTCTAACCCTAGTGGGTTCGCACCACATTCTTTTATGGGGAACCTAGAAATGAGCATTAGGATGATCAAATGGCTCCTTTTGATCAAGTAAAACGGGAAGGGCGATCGGAGCGCTTTTAGTTTGTGTAAGGCCAAAATGTTAGTTATATCGAATATCCATGATGGAAACATCCTTTCCCCCTTTTTCTTTCATGGGGAATCTAGAAATGACCACCAAAACCATCAACAGCCTCCTTTTGGTTCAACAAAAACTGAAAGGATGATTGGAGGCCCTTTAAGCTTGTTTTAGATCAAATGCTTCCTTTTGATCAGGTACAACGGGAAGGGCGATCGGAGCGCTTTCAGTTTGTGTAAGGCCAGAATGTTAGGTTATTTCAAATATCTATGATTGAAACAGCCTTTCCCCCTTTTTATTTCATGGGGAATCTAGAAATGACCACCAAGACAATCAACAGCCTCCTTTTGGATCAACAAAAGCCGAAAGGATGATTGGAGGAGCCCTTTTGGCTTGTTTTGGGGCAACAGTAGGGGCTGTACTGAATTTCTAAGATTGAAACTTCCTTTCCCACTCATTCTTTCATAGGGAATGTAGAAATGACGACTACGAATATCAAATGCTTCCTTTCGGGTCATCTAAAGTCGAAAGGCCCATGAGATCACTTTTAGTTTGTTTAGGGCCAAAAGTAGGGGATGTATGGGATTTCTGAGATTGAAGCATCCTTTCCCACTCACTCTTTCGTTGGGAATGTAGAAATGACTACTGAGGACGAAAAATGCTTCCTTTTGGACAAACTGAAATCGAACGGGTGATTGGATCCCCTTTAGATTATGTAGGGCTAAAACTGTGGGATGCATCGGATTTCTACGATTGAAACATCCTTTTCCACTTATTCTTTCATTGGAAACATAGAAATGACCACTAAAATCATCAAATGCCTCCTTTTAGATCAGGTAAAACCGAAAGGGTGATTGGAGCCAATTTAGTTCGTTTTGGGTCAAACGTAGGGGATGTATGGAATATCCACGATTGTAGCGCCCTTTCCCACTCATTCTTATGCAATCCAGCAAGATGAGTCCTCAACTTCAAATGACCCTTTGCAGATTCCAAGTGGACCAATCACAAGGACAAGAGCCAAGGGAATTAAGGAGGCACTGAATGGGCTTGTGCGAGAGACCTGGGAAAAGCAAATGGCAATCGGTAAACCAATATTGGACAAGAGAGCTGGAAACGTAGCAAATGTCGTTTGGGCCGAAGAGGGAGGTCCTGACCATGTTTTGGGCTTGGAAACAACAAATGAAAGAGCTTGGACCTAGCGCTACACACTGGAGAATCATGTGGGCCTAATTAGACACATTTTGGGCTTAATATGCCGATTACATTTCTATGGATCTTATTTGTGCGAAAATTGTTAATTAGTTGGCCGCGTATTTGACCCTTTGGATTTCTCGAGTTTGTTGCTTGGAATTCTCTAGATTGCATTTAATGCAAATTAGGTTAAGTCTCTGAATGATCCTTTAAATACTTTGTAAGCCTCATCTTGAGGGCGGACTTTGATTTTGAATGAAAAGGTTGCTCTCTGCGCTTTGGATCCTGAGAGTGGACTCCCTCTAGGGTTCTTCTTAGAACTAACAGGCGTATCAAGGCTTGATCAACCTTGTGGCGTCTTTCAACACTTCAGGTTCTTGTCCTTCCGTGTTCAAGCGGATCATCCAGTCCTTTGTTTGGCTTTCTTGGGGTGAGTGTATCCCAGATTGGTTGTGGGTTCTTAGGGTCTAACCCTAGTGGGTTCGCACCACATTCTTTTATGGGGAACCTAGAAATGAGCATTAGGATGATCAAATGGCTCCTTTTGATCAAGTAAAACGGGAAGGGCGATCGGAGCGCTTTTAGTTTGTGTAAGGCCAAAATGTTAGTTATATCGAATATCCATGATGGAAACATCCTTTCCCCCTTTTTCTTTCATGGGGAATCTAGAAATGACCACCAAAACCATCAACAGCCTCCTTTTGGTTCAACAAAAACTGAAAGGATGATTGGAGGCCCTTTAAGCTTGTTTTAGATCAAATGCTTCCTTTTGATCAGGTACAACGGGAAGGGCGATCGGAGGCTTTTAGTTTGTGTAAGGCCAGAATGTTAGGTTATTTCAAATATCTATGATTGAAACAGCCTTTCCCCCTTTTTATTTCATGGGGAATCTAGAAATGACCACCAAGACAATCAACAGCCTCCTTTTGGATCAACAAAAGCCGAAAGGATGATTGGAGGAGCCCTTTTGGCTTGTTTTGGGGCAACAGTAGGGGCTGTACTGAATTTCTAAGATTGAAACTTCCTTTCCCACTCATTCTTTCATAGGGAATGTAGAAATGACGACTACGAATATCAAATGCTTCCTTTCGGGTCATCTAAAGTCGAAAGGCCCATGAGATCACTTTTAGTTTGTTTAGGGCCAAAAGTAGGGGATGTATGGGATTTCTGAGATTGAAGCATCCTTTCCCACTCACTCTTTCGTTGGGAATGTAGAAATGACTACTGAGGACGAAAAATGCTTCCTTTTGGACAAACTGAAATCGAACGGGTGATTGGATCCCCTTTAGATTATGTAGGGCTAAAACTGTGGGATGCATCGGATTTCTACGATTGAAACATCCTTTTCCACTTATTCTTTCATTGGAAACATAGAAATGACCACTAAAATCATCAAATGCCTCCTTTTAGATCAGGTAAAACCGAAAGGGTGATTGGAGCCAATTTAGTTCGTTTTGGGTCAAACGTAGGGGATGTATGGAATATCCACGATTGTAGCGCCCTTTCCCACTCATTCTTATGCAATCCAGCAAGATGAGTCCTCAACTTCAAATGACCCTTTGCAGATTCCAAGTGGACCAATCACAAGGACAAGAGCCAAGGGAATTAAGGAGGCACTGAATGGGCTTGTGCGAGAGACCTGGGAAAAGCAAATGGCAATCGGTAAACCAATATTGGACAAGAGAGCTGGAAACGTAGCAAATGTCGTTTGGGCCGAAGAGGGAGGTCCTGACCATGTTTTGGGCTTGGAAACAACAAATGAAAGAGCTTGGACCTAGCGCTACACACTGGAGAATCATGTGGGCCTAATTAGACACATTTTGGGCTTAATATGCTGCTTACATTTCTATGGATCTTATTTGTGCGAAAATTGTTAATTAGTTGGCCGCGTATTTGACCCTTTGGATTTCTCGAGTTTGTTGCTTGGAATTCTCTAGATTGCATTTAATGCAAATTAGGTTAAGTCTCTGAATGATCCTTTAAATACTTTGTAAGCCTCATCTTGAGGGCGGACTTTGATTTTGAATGAAAAGGTTGCTCTCTGCGCTTTGGATCCTGAGAGTGGACTCCCTCTAGGGTTCTTCTTAGAACTAACAGGCGTATCAAGGCTTGATCAACCTTGTGGCGTCTTTCAACACTTCGGGTTCTTGTCCTTCCGTGTTCAAGCGGATCATCCAGTCCTTTGTTTGGCTTTCTTGGGGTGAGTGTATCCCAGATTGGTTGTGGGTTCTTAGGGTCTAACCCTAGTGGGTTCGCACCACATTCTTTTATGGGGAACCTAGAAATGAGCATTAGGATGATCAAATGGCTCCTTTTGATCAAGTAAAACGGGAAGGGCGATCGGAGCGCTTTTAGTTTGTGTAAGGCCAAAATGTTAGTTATATCGAATATCCATGATGGAAACATCCTTTCCCCCTTTTTCTTTCATGGGGAATCTAGAAATGACCACCAAAACCATCAACAGCCTCCTTTTGGTTCAACAAAAACTGAAAGGATGATTGGAGGCCCTTTAAGCTTGTTTTAGATCAAATGCTTCCTTTTGATCAGGTACAACGGGAAGGGCGATCGGAGGCTTTTAGTTTGTGTAAGGCCAGAATGTTAGGTTATTTCAAATATCTATGATTGAAACAGCCTTTCCCCCTTTTTATTTCATGGGGAATCTAGAAATGACCACCAAGACAATCAACAGCCTCCTTTTGGATCAACAAAAGCCGAAAGGATGATTGGAGGAGCCCTTTTGGCTTGTTTTGGGGCAACAGTAGGGGCTGTACTGAATTTCTAAGATTGAAACTTCCTTTCCCACTCATTCTTTCATAGGGAATGTAGAAATGACGACTACGAATATCAAATGCTTCCTTTCGGGTCATCTAAAGTCGAAAGGCCCATGAGATCACTTTTAGTTTGTTTAGGGCCAAAAGTAGGGGATGTATGGGATTTCTGAGATTGAAGCATCCTTTCCCACTCACTCTTTCGTTGGGAATGTAGAAATGACTACTGAGGACGAAAAATGCTTCCTTTTGGACAAACTGAAATCGAACGGGTGATTGGATCCCCTTTAGATTATGTAGGGCTAAAACTGTGGGATGCATCGGATTTCTACGATTGAAACATCCTTTTCCACTTATTCTTTCATTGGAAACATAGAAATGACCACTAAAATCATCAAATGCCTCCTTTTAGATCAGGTAAAACCGAAAGGGTGATTGGAGCCAATTTAGTTCGTTTTGGGTCAAACGTAGGGGATGTATGGAATATCCACGATTGTAGCGCCCTTTCCCACTCATTCTTATGCAATCCAGCAAGATGAGTCCTCAACTTCAAATGACCCTTTGCAGATTCCAAGTGGACCAATCACAAGGACAAGAGCCAAGGGAATTAAGGAGGCACTGAATGGGCTTGTGCGAGAGACCTGGGAAAAGCAAATGGCAATCGGTAAACCAATATTGGACAAGAGAGCTGGAAACGTAGCAAATGTCGTTTGGGCCGAAGAGGGAGGTCCTGACCATGTTTTGGGCTTGGAAACAACAAATGAAAGAGCTTGGACCTAGCGCTACACACTGGAGAATCATGTGGGCCTAATTAGACACATTTTGGGCTTAATATGCTGCTTACATTTCTATGGATCTTATTTGTGCGAAAATTGTTAATTAGTTGGCCGCGTATTTGACCCTTTGGATTTCTCGAGTTTGTTGCTTGGAATTCTCTAGATTGCATTTAATGCAAATTAGGTTAAGTCTCTGAATGATCCTTTAAATACTTTGTAAGCCTCATCTTGAGGGCGGACTTTGATTTTGAATGAAAAGGTTGCTCTCTGCGCTTTGGATCCTGAGAGTGGACTCCCTCTAGGGTTCTTCTTAGAACTAACAGGCGTATCAAGGCTTGATCAACCTTGTGGCGTCTTTCAACACTTCGGGTTCTTGTCCTTCCGTGTTCAAGCGGATCATCCAGTCCTTTGTTTGGCTTTCTTGGGGTGAGTGTATCCCAGATTGGTTGTGGGTTCTTAGGGTCTAACCCTAGTGGGTTCGCACCACATTCTTTTATGGGGAACCTAGAAATGAGCATTAGGATGATCAAATGGCTCCTTTTGATCAAGTAAAATGGGAAGGGCGATCGGAGCGCTTTTAGTTTGTGTAAGGCCAAAATGTTAGTTATATCGAATATCCATGATTGAAACATCCTTTCCCCCTTTTTCTTTCATGGGGAATCTAGAAATGACCACCAAAACCATCAACAGCCTCCTTTTGGTTCAACAAAAACTGAAAGGATGATTGGAGGCCCTTTAAGCTTGTTTTAGATCAAATGCTTCCTTTTGATCAGGTACAACGGGAAGGGCGATCGAAGCGCTTTTAGTTTGTGTAAGGCCAGAATGTTAGGTTATTTCAAATATCTATGATTGAAACAGCCTTTCCCCCTTTTTATTTCATGGGGAATCTAGAAATGACCACCAAGACAATCAACAGCCTCCTTTTGGATCAACAAAAGCCGAAAGGATGATTGGAGGAGCCCTTTTGGCTTGTTTTGGGGCAACAGTAGGGGCTGTACTGAATTTCTAAGATTGAAACTTCCTTTCCCACTCATTCTTTCATAGGGAATGTAGAAATGACGACTACGAATATCAAATGCTTCCTTTCGGGTCATCTAAAGTCGAAAGGCCCATGAGATCACTTTTAGTTTGTTTAGGGCCAAAAGTAGGGGATGTATGGGATTTCTGAGATTGAAGCATCCTTTCCCACTCACTCTTTCGTTGGGAATGTAGAAATGACTACTGAGGACGAAAAATGCTTCCTTTTGGACAAACTGAAATCGAACGGGTGATTGGATCCCCTTTAGATTATGTAGGGCTAAAACTGTGGGATGCATCGGATTTCTACGATTGAAACATCCTTTTCCACTTATTCTTTCATTGGAAACATAGAAATGACCACTAAAATCATCAAATGCCTCCTTTTAGATCAGGTAAAACCGAAAGGGTGATTGGAGCCAATTTAGTTCGTTTTGGGTCAAACGTAGGGGATGTATGGAATATCCACGATTGTAGCGCCCTTTCCCACTCATTCTTATGCAATCCAGCAAGATGAGTCCTCAACTTCAAATGACCCTTTGCAGATTCCAAGTGGACCAATCACAAGGACAAGAGCCAAGGGAATTAAGGAGGCACTGAATGGGCTTGTGCGAGAGACCTGGGAAAAGCAAATGGCAATCGGTAAACCAATATTGGACAAGAGAGCTGGAAACGTAGCAAATGTCGTTTGGGCCGAAGAGGGAGGTCCTGACCATGTTTTGGGCTTGGAAACAACAAATGAAAGAGCTTGGACCTAGCGCTACACACTGGAGAATCATGTGGGCCTAATTAGACACATTTTGGGCTTAATATGCTGCTTACATTTCTATGGATCTTATTTGTGCGAAAATTGTTAATTAGTTGGCCGCGTATTTGACCCTTTGGATTTCTCGAGTTTGTTGCTTGGAATTCTCTAGATTGCATTTAATGCAAATTAGGTTAAGTCTCTGAATGATCCTTTAAATACTTTGTAAGCCTCATCTTGAGGGCGGACTTTGATTTTGAATGAAAAGGTTGCTCTCTGCGCTTTGGATCCTGAGAGTGGACTCCCTCTAGGGTTCTTCTTAGAACTAACAGGCGTATCAAGGCTTGATCAACCTTGTGGCGTCTTTCAACACTTCGGGTTCTTGTCCTTCCGTGTTCAAGCGGATCATCCAGTCCTTTGTTTGGCTTTCTTGGGGTGAGTGTATCCCAGATTGGTTGTGGGTTCTTAGGGTCTAACCCTAGTGGGTTCGCACCACATTCTTTTATGGGGAACCTAGAAATGAGCATTAGGATGATCAAATGGCTCCTTTTGATCAAGTAAAATGGGAAGGGCGATCGGAGCGCTTTTAGTTTGTGTAAGGCCAAAATGTTAGTTATATCGAATATCCATGATTGAAACATCCTTTCCCCCTTTTTCTTTCATGGGGAATCTAGAAATGACCACCAAAACCATCAACAGCCTCCTTTTGGTTCAACAAAAACTGAAAGGATGATTGGAGGCCCTTTAAGCTTGTTTTAGATCAAATGCTTCCTTTTGATCAGGTACAACGGGAAGGGCGATCGAAGCGCTTTTAGTTTGTGTAAGGCCAGAATGTTAGGTTATTTCAAATATCTATGATTGAAACAGCCTTTCCCCCTTTTTATTTCATGGGGAATCTAGAAATGACCACCAAGACAATCAACAGCCTCCTTTTGGATCAACAAAAGCCGAAAGGATGATTGGAGGAGCCCTTTTGGCTTGTTTTGGGGCAACAGTAGGGGCTGTACTGAATTTCTAAGATTGAAACTTCCTTTCCCACTCATTCTTTCATAGGGAATGTAGAAATGACGACTACGAATATCAAATGCTTCCTTTCGGGTCATCTAAAGTCGAAAGGCCCATGAGATCACTTTTAGTTTGTTTAGGGCCAAAAGTAGGGGATGTATGGGATTTCTGAGATTGAAGCATCCTTTCCCACTCACTCTTTCGTTGGGAATGTAGAAATGACTACTGAGGACGAAAAATGCTTCCTTTTGGACAAACTGAAATCGAACGGGTGATTGGATCCCCTTTAGATTATGTAGGGCTAAAACTGTGGGATGCATCGGATTTCTACGATTGAAACATCCTTTTCCACTTATTCTTTCATTGGAAACATAGAAATGACCACTAAAATCATCAAATGCCTCCTTTTAGATCAGGTAAAACCGAAAGGGTGATTGGAGCCAATTTAGTTCGTTTTGGGTCAAACGTAGGGGATGTATGGAATATCCACGATTGTAGCGCCCTTTCCCACTCATTCTTATGCAATCCAGCAAGATGAGTCCTCAACTTCAAATGACCCTTTGCAGATTCCAAGTGGACCAATCACAAGGACAAGAGCCAAGGGAATTAAGGAGGCACTGAATGGGCTTGTGCGAGAGACCTGGGAAAAGCAAATGGCAATCGGTAAACCAATATTGGACAAGAGAGCTGGAAACGTAGCAAATGTCGTTTGGGCCGAAGAGGGAGGTCCTGACCATGTTTTGGGCTTGGAAACAACAAATGAAAGAGCTTGGACCTAGCGCTACACACTGGAGAATCATGTGGGCCTAATTAGACACATTTTGGGCTTAATATGCTGCTTACATTTCTATGGATCTTATTTGTGCGAAAATTGTTAATTAGTTGGCCGCGTATTTGACCCTTTGGATTTCTCGAGTTTGTTGCTTGGAATTCTCTAGATTGCATTTAATGCAAATTAGGTTAAGTCTCTGAATGATCCTTTAAATACTTTGTAAGCCTCATCTTGAGGGCGGACTTTGATTTTGAATGAAAAGGTTGCTCTCTGCGCTTTGGATCCTGAGAGTGGACTCCCTCTAGGGTTCTTCTTAGAACTAACAGGCGTATCAAGGCTTGATCAACCTTGTGGCGTCTTTCAACACTTCGGGTTCTTGTCCTTCCGTGTTCAAGCGGATCATCCAGTCCTTTGTTTGGCTTTCTTGGGGTGAGTGTATCCCAGATTGGTTGTGGGTTCTTAGGGTCTAACCCTAGTGGGTTCGCACCACATTCTTTTATGGGGAACCTAGAAATGAGCATTAGGATGATCAAATGGCTCCTTTTGATCAAGTAAAACGGGAAGGGCGATCGGAGCGCTTTTAGTTTGTGTAAGGCCAAAATGTTAGTTATATCGAATATCCATGATGGAAACATCCTTTCCCCCTTTTTCTTTCATGGGGAATCTAGAAATGACCACCAAAACCATCAACAGCCTCCTTTTGGTTCAACAAAAACTGAAAGGATGATTGGAGGCCCTTTAAGCTTGTTTTAGATCAAATGCTTCCTTTTGATCAGGTACAACGGGAAGGGCGATCGGAGCGCTTTTAGTTTGTGTAAGGCCAGAATGTTAGGTTATTTCAAATATCTATGATTGAAACAGCCTTTCCCCCTTTTTATTTCATGGGGAATCTAGAAATGACCACCAAGACAATCAACAGCCTCCTTTTGGATCAACAAAAGCCGAAAGGATGATTGGAGGAGCCCTTTTGGCTTGTTTTGGGGCAACAGTAGGGGCTGTACTGAATTTCTAAGATTGAAACTTCCTTTCCCACTCATTCTTTCATAGGGAATGTAGAAATGACGACTACGAATATCAAATGCTTCCTTTCGGGTCATCTAAAGTCGAAAGGCCCATGAGATCACTTTTAGTTTGTTTAGGGCCAAAAGTAGGGGATGTATGGGATTTCTGAGATTGAAGCATCCTTTCCCACTCACTCTTTCGTTGGGAATGTAGAAATGACTACTGAGGACGAAAAATGCTTCCTTTTGGACAAACTGAAATCGAACGGGTGATTGGATCCCCTTTAGATTATGTAGGGCTAAAACTGTGGGATGCATCGGATTTCTACGATTGAAACATCCTTTTCCACTTATTCTTTCATTGGAAACATAGAAATGACCACTAAAATCATCAAATGCCTCCTTTTAGATCAGGTAAAACCGAAAGGGTGATTGGAGCCAATTTAGTTCGTTTTGGGTCAAACGTAGGGGATGTATGGAATATCCACGATTGTAGCGCCCTTTCCCACTCATTCTTATGCAATCCAGCAAGATGAGTCCTCAACTTCAAATGACCCTTTGCAGATTCCAAGTGGACCAATCACAAGGACAAGAGCCAAGGGAATTAAGGAGGCACTGAATGGGCTTGTGCGAGAGACCTGGGAAAAGCAAATGGCAATCGGTAAACCAATATTGGACAAGAGAGCTGGAAACGTAGCAAATGTCGTTTGGGCCGAAGAGGGAGGTCCTGACCATGTTTTGGGCTTGGAAACAACAAATGAAAGAGCTTGGACCTAGCGCTACACACTGGAGAATCATGTGGGCCTAATTAGACACATTTTGGGCTTAATATGCTGCTTACATTTCTATGGATCTTATTTGTGCGAAAATTGTTAATTAGTTGGCCGCGTATTTGACCCTTTGGATTTCTCGAGTTTGTTGCTTGGAATTCTCTAGATTGCATTTAATGCAAATTAGGTTAAGTCTCTGAATGATCCTTTAAATACTTTGTAAGCCTCATCTTGAGGGCGGACTTTGATTTTGAATGAAAAGGTTGCTCTCTGCGCTTTGGATCCTGAGAGTGGACTCCCTCTAGGGTTCTTCTTAGAACTAACAGGCGTATCAAGGCTTGATCAACCTTGTGGCGTCTTTCAACACTTCGGGTTCTTGTCCTTCCGTGTTCAAGCGGATCATCCAGTCCTTTGTTTGGCTTTCTTGGGGTGAGTGTATCCCAGATTGGTTGTGGGTTCTTAGGGTCTAACCCTAGTGGGTTCGCACCACATTCTTTTATGGGGAACCTAGAAATGAGCATTAGGATGATCAAATGGCTCCTTTTGATCAAGTAAAACGGGAAGGGCGATCGGAGCGCTTTTAGTTTGTGTAAGGCCAAAATGTTAGTTATATCGAATATCCATGATGGAAACATCCTTTCCCCCTTTTTCTTTCATGGGGAATCTAGAAATGACCACCAAAACCATCAACAGCCTCCTTTTGGTTCAACAAAAACTGAAAGGATGATTGGAGGCCCTTTAAGCTTGTTTTAGATCAAATGCTTCCTTTTGATCAGGTACAACGGGAAGGGCGATCGGAGCGCTTTCAGTTTGTGTAAGGCCAGAATGTTAGGTTATTTCAAATATCTATGATTGAAACAGCCTTTCCCCCTTTTTATTTCATGGGGAATCTAGAAATGACCACCAAGACAATCAACAGCCTCCTTTTGGATCAACAAAAGCCGAAAGGATGATTGGAGGAGCCCTTTTGGCTTGTTTTGGGGCAACAGTAGGGGCTGTACTGAATTTCTAAGATTGAAACTTCCTTTCCCACTCATTCTTTCATAGGGAATGTAGAAATGACGACTACGAATATCAAATGCTTCCTTTCGGGTCATCTAAAGTCGAAAGGCCCATGAGATCACTTTTAGTTTGTTTAGGGCCAAAAGTAGGGGATGTATGGGATTTCTGAGATTGAAGCATCCTTTCCCACTCACTCTTTCGTTGGGAATGTAGAAATGACTACTGAGGACGAAAAATGCTTCCTTTTGGACAAACTGAAATCGAACGGGTGATTGGATCCCCTTTAGATTATGTAGGGCTAAAACTGTGGGATGCATCGGATTTCTACGATTGAAACATCCTTTTCCACTTATTCTTTCATTGGAAACATAGAAATGACCACTAAAATCATCAAATGCCTCCTTTTAGATCAGGTAAAACCGAAAGGGTGATTGGAGCCAATTTAGTTCGTTTTGGGTCAAACGTAGGGGATGTATGGAATATCCACGATTGTAGCGCCCTTTCCCACTCATTCTTATGCAATCCAGCAAGATGAGTCCTCAACTTCAAATGACCCTTTGCAGATTCCAAGTGGACCAATCACAAGGACAAGAGCCAAGGGAATTAAGGAGGCACTGAATGGGCTTGTGCGAGAGACCTGGGAAAAGCAAATGGCAATCGGTAAACCAATATTGGACAAGAGAGCTGGAAACGTAGCAAATGTCGTTTGGGCCGAAGAGGGAGGTCCTGACCATGTTTTGGGCTTGGAAACAACAAATGAAAGAGCTTGGACCTAGCGCTACACACTGGAGAATCATGTGGGCCTAATTAGACACATTTTGGGCTTAATATGCTACTTACATTTCTATGGATCTTATTTGTGCGAAAATTGTTAATTAGTTGGCCGCGTATTTGACCCTTTGGATTTCTCGAGTTTGTTGCTTGGAATTCTCTAGATTGCATTTAATGCAAATTAGGTTAAGTCTCTGAATGATCCTTTAAATACTTTGTAAGCCTCATCTTGAGGGCGGACTTTGATTTTGAATGAAAAGGTTGCTCTCTGCGCTTTGGATCCTGAGAGTGGACTCCCTCTAGGGTTCTTCTTAGAACTAACAGGCGTATCAAGGCTTGATCAACCTTGTGGCGTCTTTCAACACTTCGGGTTCTTGTCCTTCCGTGTTCAAGCGGATCATCCAGTCCTTTGTTTGGCTTTCTTGGGGTGAGTGTATCCCAGATTGGTTGTGGGTTCTTAGGGTCTAACCCTAGTGGGTTCGCACCACATTCTTTTATGGGGAACCTAGAAATGAGCATTAGGATGATCAAATGGCTCCTTTTGATCAAGTAAAACGGGAAGGGCGATCGGAGCGCTTTTAGTTTGTGTAAGGCCAAAATGTTAGTTATATCGAATATCCATGATGGAAACATCCTTTCCCCCTTTTTCTTTCATGGGGAATCTAGAAATGACCACCAAAACCATCAACAGCCTCCTTTTGGTTCAACAAAAACTGAAAGGATGATTGGAGGCCCTTTAAGCTTGTTTTAGATCAAATGCTTCCTTTTGATCAGGTACAACGGGAAGGGCGATCGGAGCGCTTTTAGTTTGTGTAAGGCCAGAATGTTAGGTTATTTCAAATATCTATGATTGAAACAGCCTTTCCCCCTTTTTATTTCATGGGGAATCTAGAAATGACCACCAAGACAATCAACAGCCTCCTTTTGGATCAACAAAAGCCGAAAGGATGATTGGAGGAGCCCTTTTGGCTTGTTTTGGGGCAACAGTAGGGGCTGTACTGAATTTCTAAGATTGAAACTTCCTTTCCCACTCATTCTTTCATAGGGAATGTAGAAATGACGACTACGAATATCAAATGCTTCCTTTCGGGTCATCTAAAGTCGAAAGGCCCATGAGATCACTTTTAGTTTGTTTAGGGCCAAAAGTAGGGGATGTATGGGATTTCTGAGATTGAAGCATCCTTTCCCACTCACTCTTTCGTTGGGAATGTAGAAATGACTACTGAGGACGAAAAATGCTTCCTTTTGGACAAACTGAAATCGAACGGGTGATTGGATCCCCTTTAGATTATGTAGGGCTAAAACTGTGGGATGCATCGGATTTCTACGATTGAAACATCCTTTTCCACTTATTCTTTCATTGGAAACATAGAAATGACCACTAAAATCATCAAATGCCTCCTTTTAGATCAGGTAAAACCGAAAGGGTGATTGGAGCCAATTTAGTTCGTTTTGGGTCAAACGTAGGGGATGTATGGAATATCCACGATTGTAGCGCCCTTTCCCACTCATTCTTATGCAATCCAGCAAGATGAGTCCTCAACTTCAAATGACCCTTTGCAGATTCCAAGTGGACCAATCACAAGGACAAGAGCCAAGGGAATTAAGGAGGCACTGAATGGGCTTGTGCGAGAGACCTGGGAAAAGCAAATGGCAATCGGTAAACCAATATTGGACAAGAGAGCTGGAAACGTAGCAAATGTCGTTTGGGCCGAAGAGGGAGGTCCTGACCATGTTTTGGGCTTGGAAACAACAAATGAAAGAGCTTGGACCTAGCGCTACACACTGGAGAATCATGTGGGCCTAATTAGACACATTTTGGGCTTAATATGCTGCTTACATTTCTATGGATCTTATTTGTGCGAAAATTGTTAATTAGTTGGCCGCGTATTTGACCCTTTGGATTTCTCGAGTTTGTTGCTTGGAATTCTCTAGATTGCATTTAATGCAAATTAGGTTAAGTCTCTGAATGATCCTTTAAATACTTTGTAAGCCTCATCTTGAGGGCGGACTTTGATTTTGAATGAAAAGGTTGCTCTCTGCGCTTTGGATCCTGAGAGTGGACTCCCTCTAGGGTTCTTCTTAGAACTAACAGGCGTATCAAGGCTTGATCAACCTTGTGGCGTCTTTCAACACTTCGGGTTCTTGTCCTTCCGTGTTCAAGCGGATCATCCAGTCCTTTGTTTGGCTTTCTTGGGGTGAGTGTATCCCAGATTGGTTGTGGGTTCTTAGGGTCTAACCCTAGTGGGTTCGCACCACATTCTTTTATGGGGAACCTAGAAATGAGCATTAGGATGATCAAATGGCTCCTTTTGATCAAGTAAAACGGGAAGGGCGATCGGAGCGCTTTTAGTTTGTGTAAGGCCAAAATGTTAGTTATATCGAATATCCATGATGGAAACATCCTTTCCCCCTTTTTCTTTCATGGGGAATCTAGAAATGACCACCAAAACCATCAACAGCCTCCTTTTGGTTCAACAAAAACTGAAAGGATGATTGGAGGCCCTTTAAGCTTGTTTTAGATCAAATGCTTCCTTTTGATCAGGTACAACGGGAAGGGCGATCGGAGCGCTTTTAGTTTGTGTAAGGCCAGAATGTTAGGTTATTTCAAATATCTATGATTGAAACAGCCTTTCCCCCTTTTTATTTCATGGGGAATCTAGAAATGACCACCAAGACAATCAACAGCCTCCTTTTGGATCAACAAAAGCCGAAAGGATGATTGGAGGAGCCCTTTTGGCTTGTTTTGGGGCAACAGTAGGGGCTGTACTGAATTTCTAAGATTGAAACTTCCTTTCCCACTCATTCTTTCATAGGGAATGTAGAAATGACGACTACGAATATCAAATGCTTCCTTTCGGGTCATCTAAAGTCGAAAGGCCCATGAGATCACTTTTAGTTTGTTTAGGGCCAAAAGTAGGGGATGTATGGGATTTCTGAGATTGAAGCATCCTTTCCCACTCACTCTTTCGTTGGGAATGTAGAAATGACTACTGAGGACGAAAAATGCTTCCTTTTGGACAAACTGAAATCGAACGGGTGATTGGATCCCCTTTAGATTATGTAGGGCTAAAACTGTGGGATGCATCGGATTTCTACGATTGAAACATCCTTTTCCACTTATTCTTTCATTGGAAACATAGAAATGACCACTAAAATCATCAAATGCCTCCTTTTAGATCAGGTAAAACCGAAAGGGTGATTGGAGCCAATTTAGTTCGTTTTGGGTCAAACGTAGGGGATGTATGGAATATCCACGATTGTAGCGCCCTTTCCCACTCATTCTTATGCAATCCAGCAAGATGAGTCCTCAACTTCAAATGACCCTTTGCAGATTCCAAGTGGACCAATCACAAGGACAAGAGCCAAGGGAATTAAGGAGGCACTGAATGGGCTTGTGCGAGAGACCTGGGAAAAGCAAATGGCAATCGGTAAACCAATATTGGACAAGAGAGCTGGAAACGTAGCAAATGTCGTTTGGGCCGAAGAGGGAGGTCCTGACCATGTTTTGGGCTTGGAAACAACAAATGAAAGAGCTTGGACCTAGCGCTACACACTGGAGAATCATGTGGGCCTAATTAGACACATTTTGGGCTTAATATGCTACTTACATTTCTATGGATCTTATTTGTGCGAAAATTGTTAATTAGTTGGCCGCGTATTTGACCCTTTGGATTTCTCGAGTTTGTTGCTTGGAATTCTCTAGATTGCATTTAATGCAAATTAGGTTAAGTCTCTGAATGATCCTTTAAATACTTTGTAAGCCTCATCTTGAGGGCGGACTTTGATTTTGAATGAAAAGGTTGCTCTCTGCGCTTTGGATCCTGAGAGTGGACTCCCTCTAGGGTTCTTCTTAGAACTAACAGGCGTATCAAGGCTTGATCAACCTTGTGGCGTCTTTCAACACTTCGGGTTCTTGTCCTTCCGTGTTCAAGCGGATCATCCAGTCCTTTGTTTGGCTTTCTTGGGGTGAGTGTATCCCAGATTGGTTGTGGGTTCTTAGGGTCTAACCCTAGTGGGTTCGCACCACATTCTTTTATGGGGAACCTAGAAATGAGCATTAGGATGATCAAATGGCTCCTTTTGATCAAGTAAAATGGGAAGGGCGATCGGAGCGCTTTTAGTTTGTGTAAGGCCAAAATGTTAGTTATATCGAATATCCATGATTGAAACATCCTTTCCCCCTTTTTCTTTCATGGGGAATCTAGAAATGACCACCAAAACCATCAACAGCCTCCTTTTGGTTCAACAAAAACTGAAAGGATGATTGGAGGCCCTTTAAGCTTGTTTTAGATCAAATGCTTCCTTTTGATCAGGTACAACGGGAAGGGCGATCGGAGCGCTTTTAGTTTGTGTAAGGCCAGAATGTTAGGTTATTTCAAATATCTATGATTGAAACAGCCTTTCCCCCTTTTTATTTCATGGGGAATCTAGAAATGACCACCAAGACAATCAACAGCCTCCTTTTGGATCAACAAAAGCCGAAAGGATGATTGGAGGAGCCCTTTTGGCTTGTTTTGGGGCAACAGTAGGGGCTGTACTGAATTTCTAAGATTGAAACTTCCTTTCCCACTCATTCTTTCATAGGGAATGTAGAAATGACGACTACGAATATCAAATGCTTCCTTTCGGGTCATCTAAAGTCGAAAGGCCCATGAGATCACTTTTAGTTTGTTTAGGGCCAAAAGTAGGGGATGTATGGGATTTCTGAGATTGAAGCATCCTTTCCCACTCACTCTTTCGTTGGGAATGTAGAAATGACTACTGAGGACGAAAAATGCTTCCTTTTGGACAAACTGAAATCGAACGGGTGATTGGATCCCCTTTAGATTATGTAGGGCTAAAACTGTGGGATGCATCGGATTTCTACGATTGAAACATCCTTTTCCACTTATTCTTTCATTGGAAACATAGAAATGACCACTAAAATCATCAAATGCCTCCTTTTAGATCAGGTAAAACCGAAAGGGTGATTGGAGCCAATTTAGTTCGTTTTGGGTCAAACGTAGGGGATGTATGGAATATCCACGATTGTAGCGCCCTTTCCCACTCATTCTTATGCAATCCAGCAAGATGAGTCCTCAACTTCAAATGACCCTTTGCAGATTCCAAGTGGACCAATCACAAGGACAAGAGCCAAGGGAATTAAGGAGGCACTGAATGGGCTTGTGCGAGAGACCTGGGAAAAGCAAATGGCAATCGGTAAACCAATATTGGACAAGAGAGCTGGAAACGTAGCAAATGTCGTTTGGGCCGAAGAGGGAGGTCCTGACCATGTTTTGGGCTTGGAAACAACAAATGAAAGAGCTTGGACCTAGCGCTACACACTGGAGAATCATGTGGGCCTAATTAGACACATTTTGGGCTTAATATGCTACTTACATTTCTATGGATCTTATTTGTGCGAAAATTGTTAATTAGTTGGCCGCGTATTTGACCCTTTGGATTTCTCGAGTTTGTTGCTTGGAATTCTCTAGATTGCATTTAATGCAAATTAGGTTAAGTCTCTGAATGATCCTTTAAATACTTTGTAAGCCTCATCTTGAGGGCGGACTTTGATTTTGAATGAAAAGGTTGCTCTCTGCGCTTTGGATCCTGAGAGTGGACTCCCTCTAGGGTTCTTCTTAGAACTAACAGGCGTATCAAGGCTTGATCAACCTTGTGGCGTCTTTCAACACTTCGGGTTCTTGTCCTTCCGTGTTCAAGCGGATCATCCAGTCCTTTGTTTGGCTTTCTTGGGGTGAGTGTATCCCAGATTGGTTGTGGGTTCTTAGGGTCTAACCCTAGTGGGTTCGCACCACATTCTTTTATGGGGAACCTAGAAATGAGCATTAGGATGATCAAATGGCTCCTTTTGATCAAGTAAAATGGGAAGGGCGATCGGAGCGCTTTTAGTTTGTGTAAGGCCAAAATGTTAGTTATATCGAATATCCATGATTGAAACATCCTTTCCCCCTTTTTCTTTCATGGGGAATCTAGAAATGACCACCAAAACCATCAACAGCCTCCTTTTGGTTCAACAAAAACTGAAAGGATGATTGGAGGCCCTTTAAGCTTGTTTTAGATCAAATGCTTCCTTTTGATCAGGTACAACGGGAAGGGCGATCGGAGCGCTTTTAGTTTGTGTAAGGCCAGAATGTTAGGTTATTTCAAATATCTATGATTGAAACAGCCTTTCCCCCTTTTTATTTCATGGGGAATCTAGAAATGACCACCAAGACAATCAACAGCCTCCTTTTGGATCAACAAAAGCCGAAAGGATGATTGGAGGAGCCCTTTTGGCTTGTTTTGGGGCAACAGTAGGGGCTGTACTGAATTTCTAAGATTGAAACTTCCTTTCCCACTCATTCTTTCATAGGGAATGTAGAAATGACGACTACGAATATCAAATGCTTCCTTTCGGGTCATCTAAAGTCGAAAGGCCCATGAGATCACTTTTAGTTTGTTTAGGGCCAAAAGTAGGGGATGTATGGGATTTCTGAGATTGAAGCATCCTTTCCCACTCACTCTTTCGTTGGGAATGTAGAAATGACTACTGAGGACGAAAAATGCTTCCTTTTGGACAAACTGAAATCGAACGGGTGATTGGATCCCCTTTAGATTATGTAGGGCTAAAACTGTGGGATGCATCGGATTTCTACGATTGAAACATCCTTTTCCACTTATTCTTTCATTGGAAACATAGAAATGACCACTAAAATCATCAAATGCCTCCTTTTAGATCAGGTAAAACCGAAAGGGTGATTGGAGCCAATTTAGTTCGTTTTGGGTCAAACGTAGGGGATGTATGGAATATCCACGATTGTAGCGCCCTTTCCCACTCATTCTTATGCAATCCAGCAAGATGAGTCCTCAACTTCAAATGACCCTTTGCAGATTCCAAGTGGACCAATCACAAGGACAAGAGCCAAGGGAATTAAGGAGGCACTGAATGGGCTTGTGCGAGAGACCTGGGAAAAGCAAATGGAAATCGGTAAACCAATATTGGACAAGAGAGCTGGAAACGTAGCAAATGTCGTTTGGGCCGAAGAGGGAGGTCCTGACCATGTTTTGGGCTTGGAAACAACAAATGAAAGAGCTTGGACCTAGCGCTACACACTGGAGAATCATGTGGGCCTAATTAGACACATTTTGGGCTTAATATGCTACTTACATTTCTATGGATCTTATTTGTGCGAAAATTGTTAATTAGTTGGCCGCGTATTTGACCCTTTGGATTTCTCGAGTTTGTTGCTTGGAATTCTCTAGATTGCATTTAATGCAAATTAGGTTAAGTCTCTGAATGATCCTTTAAATACTTTGTAAGCCTCATCTTGAGGGCGGACTTTGATTTTGAATGAAAAGGTTGCTCTCTGCGCTTTGGATCCTGAGAGTGGACTCCCTCTAGGGTTCTTCTTAGAACTAACAGGCGTATCAAGGCTTGATCAACCTTGTGGCGTCTTTCAACACTTCGGGTTCTTGTCCTTCCGTGTTCAAGCGGATCATCCAGTCCTTTGTTTGGCTTTCTTGGGGTGAGTGTATCCCAGATTGGTTGTGGGTTCTTAGGGTCTAACCCTAGTCGGGTTCGCACCACATTCTTTTATGGGGAACCTAGAAATGAGCATTAGGATGATCAAATGGCTCCTTTTGATCAAGTAAAATGGGAAGGGCGATCGGAGCGCTTTTAGTTTGTGTAAGGCCAAAATGTTAGTTATATCGAATATCCATGATTGAAACATCCTTTCCCCCTTTTTCTTTCATGGGGAATCTAGAAATGACCACCAAAACCATCAACAGCCTCCTTTTGGTTCAACAAAAACTGAAAGGATGATTGGAGGCCCTTTAAGCTTGTTTTAGATCAAATGCTTCCTTTTGATCAGGTACAACGGGAAGGGCGATCGGAGCGCTTTTAGTTTGTGTAAGGCTAGAATGTTAGGTTATTTCAAATATCTATGATTGAAACAGCCTTTCCCCCTTTTTATTTCATGGGGAATCTAGAAATGACCACCAAGACAATCAACAGCCTCCTTTTGGATCAACAAAAGCCGAAAGGATGATTGGAGGAGCCCTTTTGGCTTGTTTTGGGGCAACAGTAGGGGCTGTACTGAATTTCTAAGATTGAGACTTCCTTTCCCACTCATTCTTTCATAGGGAATGTAGAAATGACGACTACGAATATCAAATGCTTCCTTTCGGGTCATCTAAAGTCGAAAGGCCCATGAGATCACTTTTAGTTTGTTTAGGGCCAAAAGTAGGGGATGTATGGGATTTCTGAGATTGAAGCATCCTTTCCCACTCACTCTTTCGTTGGGAATGTAGAAATGACTACTGAGGACGAAAAATGCTTCCTTTTGGACAAACTGAAATCGAACGGGTGATTGGATCCCCTTTAGATTATGTAGGGCTAAAACTGTGGGATGCATCGGATTTCTACGATTGAAACATCCTTTTCCACTTATTCTTTCATTGGAAACATAGAAATGACCACTAAAATCATCAAATGCCTCCTTTTAGATCAGGTAAAACCGAAAGGGTGATTGGAGCCAATTTAGTTCGTTTTGGGTCAAACGTAGGGGATGTATGGAATATCCACGATTGTAGCGCCCTTTCCCACTCATTCTTATGCAATCCAGCAAGATGAGTCCTCAACTTCAAATGACCCTTTGCAGATTCCAAGTGGACCAATCACAAGGACAAGATCCAAGGGAATTAAGGAGGCACTGAATGGGCTTGTGCGAGAGACCTGGGAAAAGCAAATGGCAATCGGTAAACCAATATTGGACAAGAGAGCTGGAAACGTAGCAAATGTCGTTTGGGCCGAAGAGGGAGGTCCTGACCATGTTTTGGGCTTGGAAACAATAAATGAAAGAGCTTGGACCTAGCGCTACACATTGGAGAATCATGTGGGCCTAATTAGACACATTTTGGGCTTAATATGCCGATTACATTTTTATGGATCTTATTTGTGCGAAAATTGTTAATTAGTTGGCCGCGTATTTGACCCTTTGGATTTCTCGAGTTTGTTGCTTGGAATTCTCTAGATTGCATTTAATGCAAATTAGGTTAAGTCTCTGAATGATCCTTTAAATACTTTGTAAGCCTCATCTTGAGGGCGGACTTTGATTTTGAATGAAAAGGTTGCTCTCTGCGCTTTGGATCCTGAGAGTGGACTCCCTCTAGGGTTCTTCTTAGAACTAACAGGCTTATCAAGGCTTGATCAACCTTGTGGCGTCTTTCAACACTTCGGGTTCTTGTCCTTCCGTGTTCAAGCGGATCATCCAGTCCTTTGTTTGGCTTTCTTGGGGTGAGTGTATCCCAGATTGGTTGTGGGTTCTTAGGGTCTAACCCTAGTCGGGTTCGCACCACATTCTTTTATGGGGAACCTAGAAATGAGCATTAGGATGATCAAATGGCTCCTTTTGATCAAGTAAAATGGGAAGGGCGATCGGAGCGCTTTTAGTTTGTGTAAGGCCAAAATGTTAGTTATATCGAATATCCATGATTGAAACATCCTTTCCCCCTTTTTCTTTCATGGGGAATCTAGAAATGACCACCAAAACCATCAACAGCCTCCTTTTGGTTCAACAAAAACTGAAAGGATGATTGGAGGCCCTTTAAGCTTGTTTTAGATCAAATGCTTCCTTTTGATCAGGTACAACGGGAAGGGCGATCGGAGCGCTTTTAGTTTGTGTAAGGCCAGAATGTTAGGTTATTTCAAATATCTATGATTGAAACAGCCTTTCCCCCTTTTTATTTCATGGGGAATCTAGAAATGACCACCAAGACAATCAACAGCCTCCTTTTGGATCAACAAAAGCCGAAAGGATGATTGGAGGAGCCCTTTTGGCTTGTTTTGGGGCAACAGTAGGGGCTGTACTGAATTTCTAAGATTGAGACTTCCTTTCCCACTCATTCTTTCATAGGGAATGTAGAAATGACGACTACGAATATCAAATGCTTCCTTTCGGGTCATCTAAAGTCGAAAGGCCCATGAGATCACTTTTAGTTTGTTTAGGGCCAAAAGTAGGGGATGTATGGGATTTCTGAGATTGAAGCATCCTTTCCCACTCACTCTTTCGTTGGGAATGTAGAAATGACTACTGAGGACGAAAAATGCTTCCTTTTGGACAAACTGAAATCGAACGGGTGATTGGATCCCCTTTAGATTATGTAGGGCTAAAACTGTGGGATGCATCGGATTTCTACGATTGAAACATCCTTTTCCACTTATTCTTTCATTGGAAACATAGAAATGACCACTAAAATCATCAAATGCCTCCTTTTAGATCAGGTAAAACCGAAAGGGTGATTGGAGCCAATTTAGTTCGTTTTGGGTCAAACGTAGGGGATGTATGGAATATCCACGATTGTAGCGCCCTTTCCCACTCATTCTTATGCAATCCAGCAAGATGAGTCCTCAACTTCAAATGACCCTTTGCAGATTCCAAGTGGACCAATCACAAGGACAAGAGCCAAGGGAATTAAGGAGGCACTGAATGGGCTTGTGCGAGAGACCTGGGAAAAGCAAATGGCAATCGGTAAACCAATATTGGACAAGAGAGCTGGAAACGTAGCAAATGTCGTTTGGGCCGAAGAGGGAGGTCCTGACCATGTTTTGGGCTTGGAAACAATAAATGAAAGAGCTTGGACCTAGCGCTACACATTGGAGAATCATGTGGGCCTAATTAGACACATTTTGGGCTTAATATGCCGATTACATTTTTATGGATCTTATTTGTGCGAAAATTGTTAATTAGTTGGCCGCGTATTTGACCCTTTGGATTTCTCGAGTTTGTTGCTTGGAATTCTCTAGATTGCATTTAATGCAAATTAGGTTAAGTCTCTGAATGATCCTTTAAATACTTTGTAAGCCTCATCTTGAGGGCGGACTTTGATTTTGAATGAAAAGGTTGCTCTCTGCGCTTTGGATCCTGAGAGTGGACTCCCTCTAGGGTTCTTCTTAGAACTAACAGGCTTATCAAGGCTTGATCAACCTTGTGGCGTCTTTCAACACTTCGGGTTCTTGTCCTTCCGTGTTCAAGCGGATCATCCAGTCCTTTGTTTGGCTTTCTTGGGGTGAGTGTATCCCAGATTGGTTGTGGGTTCTTAGGGTCTAACCCTAGTCGGGTTCGCACCACATTCTTTTATGGGGAACCTAGAAATGAGCATTAGGATGATCAAATGGCTCCTTTTGATCAAGTAAAATGGGAAGGGCGATCGGAGCGCTTTTAGTTTGTGTAAGGCCAAAATGTTAGTTATATCGAATATCCATGATTGAAACATCCTTTCCCCCTTTTTCTTTCATGGGGAATCTAGAAATGACCACCAAAACCATCAACAGCCTCCTTTTGGTTCAACAAAAACTGAAAGGATGATTGGAGGCCCTTTAAGCTTGTTTTAGATCAAATGCTTCCTTTTGATCAGGTACAACGGGAAGGGCGATCGGAGCGCTTTTAGTTTGTGTAAGGCCAGAATGTTAGGTTATTTCAAATATCTATGATTGAAACAGCCTTTCCCCCTTTTTATTTCATGGGGAATCTAGAAATGACCACCAAGACAATCAACAGCCTCCTTTTGGATCAACAAAAGCCGAAAGGATGATTGGAGGAGCCCTTTTGGCTTGTTTTGGGGCAACAGTAGGGGCTGTACTGAATTTCTAAGATTGAGACTTCCTTTCCCACTCATTCTTTCATAGGGAATGTAGAAATGACGACTACGAATATCAAATGCTTCCTTTCGGGTCATCTAAAGTCGAAAGGCCCATGAGATCACTTTTAGTTTGTTTAGGGCCAAAAGTAGGGGATGTATGGGATTTCTGAGATTGAAGCATCCTTTCCCACTCACTCTTTCGTTGGGAATGTAGAAATGACTACTGAGGACGAAAAATGCTTCCTTTTGGACAAACTGAAATCGAACGGGTGATTGGATCCCCTTTAGATTATGTAGGGCTAAAACTGTGGGATGCATCGGATTTCTACGATTGAAACATCCTTTTCCACTTATTCTTTCATTGGAAACATAGAAATGACCACTAAAATCATCAAATGCCTCCTTTTAGATCAGGTAAAACCGAAAGGGTGATTGGAGCCAATTTAGTTCGTTTTGGGTCAAACGTAGGGGATGTATGGAATATCCACGATTGTAGCGCCCTTTCCCACTCATTCTTATGCAATCCAGCAAGATGAGTCCTCAACTTCAAATGACCCTTTGCAGATTCCAAGTGGACCAATCACAAGGACAAGAGCCAAGGGAATTAAGGAGGCACTGAATGGGCTTGTGCGAGAGACCTGGGAAAAGCAAATGGCAATCGGTAAACCAATATTGGACAAGAGAGCTGGAAACGTAGCAAATGTCGTTTGGGCCGAAGAGGGAGGTCCTGACCATGTTTTGGGCTTGGAAACAATAAATGAAAGAGCTTGGACCTAGCGCTACACATTGGAGAATCATGTGGGCCTAATTAGACACATTTTGGGCTTAATATGCCGATTACATTTTTATGGATCTTATTTGTGCGAAAATTGTTAATTAGTTGGCCGCGTATTTGACCCTTTGGATTTCTCGAGTTTGTTGCTTGGAATTCTCTAGATTGCATTTAATGCAAATTAGGTTAAGTCTCTGAATGATCCTTTAAATACTTTGTAAGCCTCATCTTGAGGGCGGACTTTGATTTTGAATGAAAAGGTTGCTCTCTGCGCTTTGGATCCTGAGAGTGGACTCCCTCTAGGGTTCTTCTTAGAACTAACAGGCTTATCAAGGCTTGATCAACCTTGTGGCGTCTTTCAACACTTCAGGTTCTTGTCCTTCCGTGTTCAAGCGGATCATCCAGTCCTTTGTTTGGCTTTCTTGGGGTGAGTGTATCCCAGATTGGTTGTGGGTTCTTAGGGTCTAACCCTAGTCGGGTTCGCACCACATTCTTTTATGGGGAACCTAGAAATGAGCATTAGGATGATCAAATGGCTCCTTTTGATCAAGTAAAATGGGAAGGGCGATCGGAGCGCTTTTAGTTTGTGTAAGGCCAAAATGTTAGTTATATCGAATATCCATGATTGAAACATCCTTTCCCCCTTTTTCTTTCATGGGGAATCTAGAAATGACCACCAAAACCATCAACAGCCTCCTTTTGGTTCAACAAAAACTGAAAGGATGATTGGAGGCCCTTTAAGCTTGTTTTAGATCAAATGCTTCCTTTTGATCAGGTACAACGGGAAGGGCGATCGGAGCGCTTTTAGTTTGTGTAAGGCCAGAATGTTAGGTTATTTCAAATATCTATGATTGAAACAGCCTTTCCCCCTTTTTATTTCATGGGGAATCTAGAAATGACCACCAAGACAATCAACAGCCTCCTTTTGGATCAACAAAAGCCGAAAGGATGATTGGAGGAGCCCTTTTGGCTTGTTTTGGGGCAACAGTAGGGGCTGTACTGAATTTCTAAGATTGAGACTTCCTTTCCCACTCATTCTTTCATAGGGAATGTAGAAATGACGACTACGAATATCAAATGCTTCCTTTCGGGTCATCTAAAGTCGAAAGGCCCATGAGATCACTTTTAGTTTGTTTAGGGCCAAAAGTAGGGGATGTATGGGATTTCTGAGATTGAAGCATCCTTTCCCACTCACTCTTTCGTTGGGAATGTAGAAATGACTACTGAGGACGAAAAATGCTTCCTTTTGGACAAACTGAAATCGAACGGGTGATTGGATCCCCTTTAGATTATGTAGGGCTAAAACTGTGGGATGCATCGGATTTCTACGATTGAAACATCCTTTTCCACTTATTCTTTCATTGGAAACATAGAAATGACCACTAAAATCATCAAATGCCTCCTTTTAGATCAGGTAAAACCGAAAGGGTGATTGGAGCCAATTTAGTTCGTTTTGGGTCAAACGTAGGGGATGTATGGAATATCCACGATTGTAGCGCCCTTTCCCACTCATTCTTATGCAATCCAGCAAGATGAGTCCTCAACTTCAAATGACCCTTTGCAGATTCCAAGTGGACCAATCACAAGGACAAGAGCCAAGGGAATTAAGGAGGCACTGAATGGGCTTGTGCGAGAGACCTGGGAAAAGCAAATGGCAATCGGTAAACCAATATTGGACAAGAGAGCTGGAAACGTAGCAAATGTCGTTTGGGCCGAAGAGGGAGGTCCTGACCATGTTTTGGGCTTGGAAACAATAAATGAAAGAGCTTGGACCTAGCGCTACACATTGGAGAATCATGTGGGCCTAATTAGACACATTTTGGGCTTAATATGCCGATTACATTTTTATGGATCTTATTTGTGCGAAAATTGTTAATTAGTTGGCCGCGTATTTGACCCTTTGGATTTCTCGAGTTTGTTGCTTGGAATTCTCTAGATTGCATTTAATGCAAATTAGGTTAAGTCTCTGAATGATCCTTTAAATACTTTGTAAGCCTCATCTTGAGGGCGGACTTTGATTTTGAATGAAAAGGTTGCTCTCTGCGCTTTGGATCCTGAGAGTGGACTCCCTCTAGGGTTCTTCTTAGAACTAACAGGCTTATCAAGGCTTGATCAACCTTGTGGCGTCTTTCAACACTTCAGGTTCTTGTCCTTCCGTGTTCAAGCGGATCATCCAGTCCTTTGTTTGGCTTTCTTGGGGTGAGTGTATCCCAGATTGGTTGTGGGTTCTTAGGGTCTAACCCTAGTCGGGTTCGCACCACATTCTTTTATGGGGAACCTAGAAATGAGCATTAGGATGATCAAATGGCTCCTTTTGATCAAGTAAAATGGGAAGGGCGATCGGAGCGCTTTTAGTTTGTGTAAGGCCAAAATGTTAGTTATATCGAATATCCATGATTGAAACATCCTTTCCCCCTTTTTCTTTCATGGGGAATCTAGAAATGACCACCAAAACCATCAACAGCCTCCTTTTGGTTCAACAAAAACTGAAAGGATGATTGGAGGCCCTTTAAGCTTGTTTTAGATCAAATGCTTCCTTTTGATCAGGTACAACGGGAAGGGCGATCGGAGCGCTTTTAGTTTGTGTAAGGCCAGAATGTTAGGTTATTTCAAATATCTATGATTGAAACAGCCTTTCCCCCTTTTTATTTCATGGGGAATCTAGAAATGACCACCAAGACAATCAACAGCCTCCTTTTGGATCAACAAAAGCCGAAAGGATGATTGGAGGAGCCCTTTTGGCTTGTTTTGGGGCAACAGTAGGGGCTGTACTGAATTTCTAAGATTGAGACTTCCTTTCCCACTCATTCTTTCATAGGGAATGTAGAAATGACGACTACGAATATCAAATGCTTCCTTTCGGGTCATCTAAAGTCGAAAGGCCCATGAGATCACTTTTAGTTTGTTTAGGGCCAAAAGTAGGGGATGTATGGGATTTCTGAGATTGAAGCATCCTTTCCCACTCACTCTTTCGTTGGGAATGTAGAAATGACTACTGAGGACGAAAAATGCTTCCTTTTGGACAAACTGAAATCGAACGGGTGATTGGATCCCCTTTAGATTATGTAGGGCTAAAACTGTGGGATGCATCGGATTTCTACGATTGAAACATCCTTTTCCACTTATTCTTTCATTGGAAACATAGAAATGACCACTAAAATCATCAAATGCCTCCTTTTAGATCAGGTAAAACCGAAAGGGTGATTGGAGCCAATTTAGTTCGTTTTGGGTCAAACGTAGGGGATGTATGGAATATCCACGATTGTAGCGCCCTTTCCCACTCATTCTTATGCAATCCAGCAAGATGAGTCCTCAACTTCAAATGACCCTTTGCAGATTCCAAGTGGACCAATCACAAGGACAAGAGCCAAGGGAATTAAGGAGGCACTGAATGGGCTTGTGCGAGAGACCTGGGAAAAGCAAATGGCAATCGGTAAACCAATATTGGACAAGAGAGCTGGAAACGTAGCAAATGTCGTTTGGGCCGAAGAGGGAGGTCCTGACCATGTTTTGGGCTTGGAAACAATAAATGAAAGAGCTTGGACCTAGCGCTACACATTGGAGAATCATGTGGGCCTAATTAGACACATTTTGGGCTTAATATGCCGATTACATTTTTATGGATCTTATTTGTGCGAAAATTGTTAATTAGTTGGCCGCGTATTTGACCCTTTGGATTTCTCGAGTTTGTTGCTTGGAATTCTCTAGATTGCATTTAATGCAAATTAGGTTAAGTCTCTGAATGATCCTTTAAATACTTTGTAAGCCTCATCTTGAGGGCGGACTTTGATTTTGAATGAAAAGGTTGCTCTCTGCGCTTTGGATCCTGAGAGTGGACTCCCTCTAGGGTTCTTCTTAGAACTAACAGGCTTATCAAGGCTTGATCAACCTTGTGGCGTCTTTCAACACTTCGGGTTCTTGTCCTTCCGTGTTCAAGCGGATCATCCAGTCCTTTGTTTAGCTTTCTTGGGGTGAGTGTATCCCAGATTGGTTGTGGGTTCTTAGGGTCTAACCCTAGTCGGGTTCGCACCACATTCTTTTATGGGGAACCTAGAAATGAGCATTAGGATGATCAAATGGCTCCTTTTGATCAAGTAAAATGGGAAGGGCGATCGGAGCGCTTTTAGTTTGTGTAAGGCCAAAATGTTAGTTATATCGAATATCCATGATTGAAACATCCTTTCCCCCTTTTTCTTTCATGGGGAATCTAGAAATGACCACCAAAACCATCAACAGCCTCCTTTTGGTTCAACAAAAACTGAAAGGATGATTGGAGGCCCTTTAAGCTTGTTTTAGATCAAATGCTTCCTTTTGATCAGGTACAACGGGAAGGGCGATCGGAGCGCTTTTAGTTTGTGTAAGGCCAGAATGTTAGGTTATTTCAAATATCTATGATTGAAACAGCCTTTCCCCCTTTTTATTTCATGGGGAATCTAGAAATGACCACCAAGACAATCAACAGCCTCCTTTTGGATCAACAAAAGCCGAAAGGATGATTGGAGGAGCCCTTTTGGCTTGTTTTGGGGCAACAGTAGGGGCTGTACTGAATTTCTAAGATTGAGACTTCCTTTCCCACTCATTCTTTCATAGGGAATGTAGAAATGACGACTACGAATATCAAATGCTTCCTTTCGGGTCATCTAAAGTCGAAAGGCCCATGAGATCACTTTTAGTTTGTTTAGGGCCAAAAGTAGGGGATGTATGGGATTTCTGAGATTGAAGCATCCTTTCCCACTCACTCTTCGTTGGGAATGTAGAAATGACTACTGAGGACGAAAAATGCTTCCTTTTGGACAAACTGAAATCGAACGGGTGATTGGATCCCCTTTAGATTATGTAGGGCTAAAACTGTGGGATGCATCGGATTTCTACGATTGAAACATCCTTTTCCACTTATTCTTTCATTGGAAACATAGAAATGACCACTAAAATCATCAAATGCCTCCTTTTAGATCAGGTAAAACCGAAAGGGTGATTGGAGCCAATTTAGTTCGTTTTGGGTCAAACGTAGGGGATGTATGGAATATCCACGATTGTAGCGCCCTTTCCCACTCATTCTTATGCAATCCAGCAAGATGAGTCCTCAACTTCAAATGACCCTTTGCAGATTCCAAGTGGACCAATCACAAGGACAAGAGCCAAGGGAATTAAGGAGGCACTGAATGGGCTTGTGCGAGAGACCTGGGAAAAGCAAATGGCAATCGGTAAACCAATATTGGACAAGAGAGCTGGAAACGTAGCAAATGTCGTTTGGGCCGAAGAGGGAGGTCCTGACCATGTTTTGGGCTTGGAAACAATAAATGAAAGAGCTTGGACCTAGCGCTACACATTGGAGAATCATGTGGGCCTAATTAGACACATTTTGGGCTTAATATGCCGATTACATTTTTATGGATCTTATTTGTGCGAAAATTGTTAATTAGTTGGCCGCGTATTTGACCCTTTGGATTTCTCGAGTTTGTTGCTTGGAATTCTCTAGATTGCATTTAATGCAAATTAGGTTAAGTCTCTGAATGATCCTTTAAATACTTTGTAAGCCTCATCTTGAGGGCGGACTTTGATTTTGAATGAAAAGGTTGCTCTCTGCGCTTTGGATCCTGAGAGTGGACTCCCTCTAGGGTTCTTCTTAGAACTAACAGACTTATCAAGGCTTGATCAACCTTGTGGCGTCTTTCAACACTTCGGGTTCTTGTCCTTCCGTGTTCAAGCGGATCATCCAGTCCTTTGTTTGGCTTTCTTGGGGTGAGTGTATCCCAGATTGGTTGTGGGTTCTTAGGGTCTAACCCTAGTCGGGTTCGCACCACATTCTTTTATGGGGAACCTAGAAATGAGCATTAGGATGATCAAATGGCTCCTTTTGATCAAGTAAAATGGGAAGGGCGATCGGAGCGCTTTAGGTTTGTGTAAGGCCAGAATGTTAGTTATATCGAATATCCATGATTGAAACATCCTTTCCCCTTTTTTCTTTCATGGGGAATCTAGAAATGACCACCAAAACCATCAACAGCCTCCTTTTGGTTCAACAAAAACTGAAAGGATGATTGGAGGCCCTTTAAGCTTGTTTTAGATCAAATGCTTCCTTTTGATCAGGTACAACGGGAAGGGCGATCGGAGCGCTTTTAGTTTGTGTAAGGCCAGAATGTTAGGTTATTTCAAATATCTATGATTGAAACAGCCTTTCCCCCTTTTTATTTCATGGGGGAATCTAGAAATGACCACCAAGACAATCAACAGCCTCATTTTGGATCAACAAAAGCCGAAAGGATGATTGGAGGAGCCCTTTTGGCTTGTTTTGGGGCAACAGTAGGGGCTGTACTGAATTTCTAAGATTGAAACTTCCTTTCCCACTCATTCTTTCATAGGGAATGTAGAAATGACGACTACGAATATCAAATGCTTCCTTTCGGGTCATCTAAAGTCGAAAGGCCCATGAGATCACTTTTAGTTTGTTTAGGGCCAAAAGTAGGGGATGTATGGGATTTCTGAGATTGAAGCATCCTTTCCCACTCACTCTTCGTTGGGAATGTAGAAATGACTACTGAGGACGAAAAATGCTTCCTTTTGGACAAACTGAAATCGAACGGGTGATTGGATCCCCTTTAGATTATGTAGGGCTAAAACTGTGGGATGCATCGGATTTCTACGATTGAAACATCCTTTTCCACTTATTCTTTCATTGGAAACATAGAAATGACCACTAAAATCATCAAATGCCTCCTTTTAGATCAGGTAAAACCGAAAGGGTGATTGGAGCCAATTTAGTTCGTTTTCGGTCAAACGTAGGGGATGTATGGAATTTCCACGATTGTAGCGCCCTTTCCCACTCATTCTGATGCAATCCAGCAAGATGACTCTTCAACTTCAAATGACCCTTTGCAGATTCCAAGTGGACCAATCACAAGGACAAGAGCCAAGGGAATAAAGGAGGCACTGAATGGGCTTGTGCGAGAGACCTGGGAAAAGCAAATGGCAATCGGTTAACCAATATTGGACAAGAGAGCTGGAAACGTAGCAAATGTCGTTTGGGCCGAAGAGGGAGGTCCTGACCATGTTTTGGGCTTGGAAACAATAAATGAAAGAGCTTGGACCTAGCGCTACACACTGGAGAATCATGTGGGCCTAATTAGACACATTTTGGGCTTAATATGCTGCTTACATTTCTATGGATCTTATTTGTGCGAAAATTGTTAATTAGTTGGCCGCGTATTTGACCCTTTGGATTTCTCGAGTTTGTTGCTTGGAATTCTCTAGATTGCATTTAATGCAAATTAGGTTAAGTCTCTGAATGATCCTTTAAATACTTTGTAAGCCTCATCTTGAGGGCGGACTTTGATTTTGAATGAAAAGGTTGCTCTCTGCGCTTTGGATCCTGAGAGTGGACTCCCTCTAGGGTTCTTCTTAGAACTAACAGGCGTATCAAGGCTTGATCAACCTTGTGGCGTCTTTCAACACTTCGGGTTCTTGTCCTTCCGTGTTCAAGCGGATCATCCAGTCCTTTGTTTGGCTTTCTTGGGGTGAGTGTATCCCAGATTGGTTGTGGGTTCTTAGGGTCTAACCCTAGTCGGGTTCGCACCACATTCTTTTATGGGGAACCTAGAAATGAGCATTAGGATGATCAAATGGCTCCTTTTGATCAAGTAAAATGGGAAGGGCGATCGGAGCGCTTTTAGTTTGTGTAAGGCCAGAATGTTAGTTATATCGAATATCCATGATTGAAACATCCTTTCCCCCTTTTTCTTTCATGGGGAATCTAGAAATGACCACCAAAACCATCAACAGCCTCCTTTTGGTTCAACAAAAACTGAAAGGATGATTGGAGGCCCTTTAAGCTTGTTTTAGATCAAATGCTTCCTTTTGATCAGGTACAACGGGAAGGGCGATCGGAGCGCTTTTAGTTTGTGTAAGGCCAGAATGTTAGGTTATTTCAAATATCTATGATTGAAACAGCCTTTCCCCCTTTTTATTTCATGGGGAATCTAGAAATGACCACCAAGACAATCAACAGCCTCCTTTTGGATCAACAAAAGCCGAAAGGATGATTGGAGGAGCCCTTTTGGCTTGTTTTGGGGCAACAGTAGGGGCTGTACTGAATTTCTAAGATTGAAACTTCCTTTCCCACTCATTCTTTCATAGGGAATGTAGAAATGACGACTACGAATATCAAATGCTTCCTTTCGGGTCATCTAAAGTCGAAAGGCCCATGAGATCACTTTTAGTTTGTTTAGGGCCAAAAGTAGGGGATGTATGGGATTTCTGAGATTGAAGCATCCTTTCCCACTCACTCTTCGTTGGGAATGTAGAAATGACTACTGAGGACGAAAAATGCTTCCTTTTGGACAAACTGAAATCGAACGGGTGATTGGATCCCCTTTAGATTATGTAGGGCTAAAACTGTGGGATGCATCGGATTTCTACGATTGAAACATCCTTTTCCACTTATTCTTTCATTGGAAACATAGAAATGACCACTAAAATCATCAAATGCCTCCTTTTAGATCAGGTAAAACCGAAAGGGTGATTGGAGCCAATTTAGTTCGTTTTCGGTCAAACGTAGGGGATGTATGGAATTTCCACGATTGTAGCGCCCTTTCCCACTCATTCTGATGCAATCCAGCAAGATGACTCTTCAACTTCAAATGACCCTTTGCAGATTCCAAGTGGACCAATCACAAGGACAAGAGCCAAGGGAATAAAGGAGGCACTGAATGGGCTTGTGCGAGAGACCTGGGAAAAGCAAATGGCAATCGGTTAACCAATATTGGACAAGAGAGCTGGAAACGTAGCAAATGTCGTTTGGGCCGAAGAGGGAGGTCCTGACCATGTTTTGGGCTTGGAAACAATAAATGAAAGAGCTTGGACCTAGCGCTACACACTGGAGAATCATGTGGGCCTAATTAGACACATTTTGGGCTTAATATGCTGCTTACATTTCTATGGATCTTATTTGTGCGAAAATTGTTAATTAGTTGGCCGCGTATTTGACCCTTTGGATTTCTCGAGTTTGTTGCTTGGAATTCTCTAGATTGCATTTAATGCAAATTAGGTTAAGTCTCTGAATGATCCTTTAAATACTTTGTAAGCCTCATCTTGAGGGCGGACTTTGATTTTGAATGAAAAGGTTGCTCTCTGCGCTTTGGATCCTGAGAGTGGACTCCCTCTAGGGTTCTTCTTAGAACTAACAGGCGTATCAAGGCTTGATCAACCTTGTGGCGTCTTTCAACACTTCGGGTTCGTGTCCTTCCGTGTTCAAGCGGATCATCCAGTCCTTTGTTTGGCTTTCTTGGGGTGAGTGTATCCCAGATTGGTTGTGGGTTCTTAGGGTCTAACCCTAGTCGGGTTCGCACCACATTCTTTTATGGGGAACCTAGAAATGAGCATTAGGATGATCAAATGGCTCCTTTTGATCAAGTAAAATGGGAAGGGCGATCGGAGCGCTTTTAGTTTGTGTAAGGCCAGAATGTTAGTTATATCGAATATCCATGATTGAAACATCCTTTCCCCCTTTTTCTTTCATGGGGAATCTAGAAATGACCACCAAAACCATCAACAGCCTCCTTTTGGTTCAACAAAAACTGAAAGGATGATTGGAGGCCCTTTAAGCTTGTTTTAGATCAAATGCTTCCTTTTGATCAGGTACAACGGGAAGGGCGATCGGAGCGCTTTTAGTTTGTGTAAGGCCAGAATGTTAGGTTATTTCAAATATCTATGATTGAAACAGCCTTTCCCCCTTTTTATTTCATGGGGAATCTAGAAATGACCACCAAGACAATCAACAGCCTCCTTTTGGATCAACAAAAGCCGAAAGGATGATTGGAGGAGCCCTTTTGGCTTGTTTTGGGGCAACAGTAGGGGCTGTACTGAATTTCTAAGATTGAAACTTCCTTTCCCACTCATTCTTTCATAGGGAATGTAGAAATGACGACTACGAATATCAAATGCTTCCTTTCGGGTCATCTAAAGTCGAAAGGCCCATGAGATCACTTTTAGTTTGTTTAGGGCCAAAAGTAGGGGATGTATGGGATTTCTGAGATTGAAGCATCCTTTCCCACTCACTCTTCGTTGGGAATGTAGAAATGACTACTGAGGACGAAAAATGCTTCCTTTTGGACAAACTGAAATCGAACGGGTGATTGGATCCCCTTTAGATTATGTAGGGCTAAAACTGTGGGATGCATCGGATTTCTACGATTGAAACATCCTTTTCCACTTATTCTTTCATTGGAAACATAGAAATGACCACTAAAATCATCAAATGCCTCCTTTTAGATCAGGTAAAACCGAAAGGGTGATTGGAGCCAATTTAGTTCGTTTTCGGTCAAACGTAGGGGATGTATGGAATTTCCACGATTGTAGCGCCCTTTCCCACTCATTCTGATGCAATCCAGCAAGATGACTCTTCAACTTCAAATGACCCTTTGCAGATTCCAAGTGGACCAATCACAAGGACAAGAGCCAAGGGAATAAAGGAGGCACTGAATGGGCTTGTGCGAGAGACCTGGGAAAAGCAAATGGCAATCGGTTAACCAATATTGGACAAGAGAGCTGGAAACGTAGCAAATGTCGTTTGGGCCGAAGAGGGAGGTCCTGACCATGTTTTGGGCTTGGAAACAATAAATGAAAGAGCTTGGACCTAGCGCTACACACTGGAGAATCATGTGGGCCTAATTAGACACATTTTGGGCTTAATATGCTGCTTACATTTCTATGGATCTTATTTGTGCGAAAATTGTTAATTAGTTGGCCGCGTATTTGACCCTTTGGATTTCTCGAGTTTGTTGCTTGGAATTCTCTAGATTGCATTTAATGCAAATTAGGTTAAGTCTCTGAATGATCCTTTAAATACTTTGTAAGCCTCATCTTGAGGGCGGACTTTGATTTTGAATGAAAAGGTTGCTCTCTGCGCTTTGGATCCTGAGAGTGGACTCCCTCTAGGGTTCTTCTTAGAACTAACAGGCGTATCAAGGCTTGATCAACCTTGTGGCGTCTTTCAACACTTCGGGTTCTTGTCCTTCCGTGTTCAAGCGGATCATCCAGTCCTTTGTTTGGCTTTCTTGGGGTGAGTGTATCCCAGATTGGTTGTGGGTTCTTAGGGTCTAACCCTAGTCGGGTTCGCACCACATTCTTTTATGGGGAACCTAGAAATGAGCATTAGGATGATCAAATGGCTCCTTTTGATCAAGTAAAATGGGAAGGGCGATCGGAGCGCTTTTAGTTTGTGTAAGGCCAGAATGTTAGTTATATCGAATATCCATGATTGAAACATCCTTTCCCCCTTTTTCTTTCATGGGGAATCTAGAAATGACCACCAAAACCATCAACAGCCTCCTTTTGGTTCAACAAAAACTGAAAGGATGATTGGAGGCCCTTTAAGCTTGTTTTAGATCAAATGCTTCCTTTTGATCAGGTACAACGGGAAGGGCGATCGGAGCGCTTTTAGTTTGTGTAAGGCCAGAATGTTAGGTTATTTCAAATATCTATGATTGAAACAGCCTTTCCCCCTTTTTATTTCATGGGGAATCTAGAAATGACCACCAAGACAATCAACAGCCTCCTTTTGGATCAACAAAAGCCGAAAGGATGATTGGAGGAGCCCTTTTGGCTTGTTTTGGGGCAACAGTAGGGGCTGTACTGAATTTCTAAGATTGAAACTTCCTTTCCCACTCATTCTTTCATAGGGAATGTAGAAATGACGACTACGAATATCAAATGCTTCCTTTCGGGTCATCTAAAGTCGAAAGGCCCATGAGATCACTTTTAGTTTGTTTAGGGCCAAAAGTAGGGGATGTATGGGATTTCTGAGATTGAAGCATCCTTTCCCACTCACTCTTCGTTGGGAATGTAGAAATGACTACTGAGGACGAAAAATGCTTCCTTTTGGACAAACTGAAATCGAACGGGTGATTGGATCCCCTTTAGATTATGTAGGGCTAAAACTGTGGGATGCATCGGATTTCTACGATTGAAACATCCTTTTCCACTTATTCTTTCATTGGAAACATAGAAATGACCACTAAAATCATCAAATGCCTCCTTTTAGATCAGGTAAAACCGAAAGGGTGATTGGAGCCAATTTAGTTCGTTTTCGGTCAAACGTAGGGGATGTATGGAATTTCCACGATTGTAGCGCCCTTTCCCACTCATTCTGATGCAATCCAGCAAGATGACTCTTCAACTTCAAATGACCCTTTGCAGATTCCAAGTGGACCAATCACAAGGACAAGAGCCAAGGGAATAAAGGAGGCACTGAATGGGCTTGTGCGAGAGACCTGGGAAAAGCAAATGGCAATCGGTTAACCAATATTGGACAAGAGAGCTGGAAACGTAGCAAATGTCGTTTGGGCCGAAGAGGGAGGTCCTGACCATGTTTTGGGCTTGGAAACAATAAATGAAAGAGCTTGGACCTAGCGCTACACACTGGAGAATCATGTGGGCCTAATTAGACACATTTTGGGCTTAATATGCTGCTTACATTTCTATGGATCTTATTTGTGCGAAAATTGTTAATTAGTTGGCCGCGTATTTGACCCTTTGGATTTCTCGAGTTTGTTGCTTGGAATTCTCTAGATTGCATTTAATGCAAATTAGGTTAAGTCTCTGAATGATCCTTTAAATACTTTGTAAGCCTCATCTTGAGGGCGGACTTTGATTTTGAATGAAAAGGTTGCTCTCTGCGCTTTGGATCCTGAGAGTGGACTCCCTCTAGGGTTCTTCTTAGAACTAACAGGCGTATCAAGGCTTGATCAACCTTGTGGCGTCTTTCAACACTTCGGGTTCTTGTCCTTCCGTGTTCAAGCGGATCATCCAGTCCTTTGTTTGGCTTTCTTGGGGTGAGTGTATCCCAGATTGGTTGTGGGTTCTTAGGGTCTAACCCTAGTCGGGTTCGCACCACATTCTTTTATGGGGAACCTAGAAATGAGCATTAGGATGATCAAATGGCTCCTTTTGATCAAGTAAAATGGGAAGGGCGATCGGAGCGCTTTTAGTTTGTGTAAGGCCAGAATGTTAGTTATATCGAATATCCATGATTGAAACATCCTTTCCCCCTTTTTCTTTCATGGGGAATCTAGAAATGACCACCAAAACCATCAACAGCCTCCTTTTGGTTCAACAAAAACTGAAAGGATGATTGGAGGCCCTTTAAGCTTGTTTTAGATCAAATGCTTCCTTTTGATCAGGTACAACGGGAAGGGCGATCGGAGCGCTTTTAGTTTGTGTAAGGCCAGAATGTTAGGTTATTTCAAATATCTATGATTGAAACAGCCTTTCCCCCTTTTTATTTCATGGGGAATCTAGAAATGACCACCAAGACAATCAACAGCCTCCTTTTGGATCAACAAAAGCCGAAAGGATGATTGGAGGAGCCCTTTTGGCTTGTTTTGGGGCAACAGTAGGGGCTGTACTGAATTTCTAATATTGAAACTTCCTTTCCCACTCATTCTTTCATAGGGAATGTAGAAATGACGACTACGAATATCAAATGCTTCCTTTCGGGTCATCTAAAGTCGAAAGGCCCATGAGATCACTTTTAGTTTGTTTAGGGCCAAAAGTAGGGGATGTATGGGATTTCTGAGATTGAAGCATCCTTTCCCACTCACTCTTTCGTTGGGAATGTAGAAATGACTACTGAGGACGAAAAATGCTTCCTTTTGGACAAACTGAAATCGAACGGGTGATTGGATCCCCTTTAGATTATGTAGGGCTAAAACTGTGGGATGCATCGGATTTCTACGATTGAAACATCCTTTTCCACTTATTCTTTCATTGGAAACATAGAAATGACCACTAAAATCATCAAATGCCTCCTTTTAGATCAGGTAAAACCGAAAGGGTGATTGGAGCCAATTTAGTTTGTTTTCGGTCAAACGTAGGGGATGTATGGAATTTCCACGATTGTAGCGCCCTTTCCCACTCATTCTGATGCAATCCAGCAAGATGACTCTTCAACTTCAAATGACCCTTTGCAGATTCCAAGTGGACCAATCACAAGGACAAGAGCCAAGGGAATAAAGGAGGCACTGAATGGGCTTGTGCGAGAGACCTGGGAAAAGCAAATGGCAATCAGTTAACCAATATTGGACAAGAGAGCTGGAAACGTAGCAAATGTCGTTTGGGCCGAAGAGGGAGGTCCTGACCATGTTTTGGGCTTGGAAACAATAAATGAAAGAGCTTGGACCTAGCGCTACACACTGGAGAATCATGTGGGCCTAATTAGACACATTGTGGGCTTAATATGCTGCTTACATTTCTATGGATCTTATTTGTGCGAAAATTGTTAATTAGTTGGCCGCGTATTTGACCCTTTGGATTTCTCGAGTTTGTTGCTTGGAATTCTCTAGATTGCATTTAATGCAAATTAGGTTAAGTCTCTGAATGATCCTTTAAATACTTTGTAAGCCTCATCTTGAGGGCGGACTTTGATTTTGAATGAAAAGGTTGCTCTCTGCGCTTTGGATCCTGAGAGTGGACTCCCTCTAGGGTTCTTCTTAGAACTAACAGGCGTATCAAGGCTTGATCAACCTTGTGGCGTCTTTCAACACTTCGGGTTCTTGTCCTTCCGTGTTCAAGCGGATCATCCAGTCCTTTGTTTGGCTTTCTTGGGGTGAGTGTATCCCAGATTGGTTGTGGGTTCTTAGGGTCTAACCCTAGTCGGGTTCGCACCACATTCTTTTATGGGGAACCTAGAAATGAGCATTAGGATGATCAAATGGCTCCTTTTGATCAAGTAAAATGGGAAGGGCGATCGGAGCGCTTTTAGTTTGTGTAAGGCCAGAATGTTAGTTATATCGAATATCCATGATTGAAACATCCTTTCCCCCTTTTTCTTTCATGGGGAATCTAGAAATGACCACCAAAACCATCAACAGCCTCCTTTTGGTTCAACAAAAACTGAAAGGATGATTGGAGGCCCTTTAAGCTTGTTTTAGATCAAATGCTTCCTTTTGATCAGGTACAACGGGAAGGGCGATCGGAGCGCTTTTAGTTTGTGTAAGGCCAGAATGTTAGGTTATTTCAAATATCTATGATTGAAACAGCCTTTCCCCCTTTTTATTTCATGGGGAATCTAGAAATGACCACCAAGACAATCAACAGCCTCATTTTGGATCAACAAAAGCCGAAAGGATGATTGGAGGAGCCCTTTTGGCTTGTTTTGGGGCAACAGTAGGGGCTGTACTGAATTTCTAAGATTGAAACTTCCTTTCCCACTCATTCTTTCATAGGGAATGTAGAAATGACGACTACGAATATCAAATGCTTCCTTTCGGGTCATCTAAAGTCGAAAGGCCCATGAGATCACTTTTAGTTTGTTTAGGGCCAAAAGTAGGGGATGTATGGGATTTCTGAGATTGAAGCATCCTTTCCCACTCACTCTTCGTTGGGAATGTAGAAATGACTACTGAGGACGAAAAATGCTTCCTTTTGGACAAACTGAAATCGAACGGGTGATTGGATCCCCTTTAGATTATGTAGGGCTAAAACTGTGGGATGCATCGGATTTCTACGATTGAAACATCCTTTTCCACTTATTCTTTCATTGGAAACATAGAAATGACCACTAAAATCATCAAATGCCTCCTTTTAGATCAGGTAAAACCGAAAGGGTGATTGGAGCCAATTTAGTTCGTTTTCGGTCAAACGTAGGGGATGTATGGAATTTCCACGATTGTAGCGCCCTTTCCCACTCATTCTGATGCAATCCAGCAAGATGACTCTTCAACTTCAAATGACCCTTTGCAGATTCCAAGTGGACCAATCACAAGGACAAGAGCCAAGGGAATAAAGGAGGCACTGAATGGGCTTGTGCGAGAGACCTGGGAAAAGCAAATGGCAATCGGTTAACCAATATTGGACAAGAGAGCTGGAAACGTAGCAAATGTCGTTTGGGCCGAAGAGGGAGGTCCTGACCATGTTTTGGGCTTGGAAACAATAAATGAAAGAGCTTGGACCTAACGCTACACACTGGAGAATCATGTGGGCCTAATTAGACACATTTTGGGCTTAATATGCTGCTTACATTTCTATGGATCTTATTTGTGCGAAAATTGTTAATTAGTTGGCCGCGTATTTGACCCTTTGGATTTCTCGAGTTTGTTGCTTGGAATTCTCTAGATTGCATTTAATGCAAATTAGGTTAAGTCTCTGAATGATCCTTTAAATACTTTGTAAGCCTCATCTTGAGGGCGGACTTTGATTTTGAATGAAAAGGTTGCTCTCTGCGCTTTGGATCCTGAGAGTGGACTCCCTCTAGGGTTCTTCTTAGAACTAACAGGCGTATCAAGGCTTGATCAACCTTGTGGCGTCTTTCAACACTTCGGGTTCTTGTCCTTCCGTGTTCAAGCGGATCATCCAGTCCTTTGTTTGGCTTTCTTGGGGTGAGTGTATCCCAGATTGGTTGTGGGTTCTTAGGGTCTAACCCTAGTCGGGTTCGCACCACATTCTTTTATGGGGAACCTAGAAATGAGCATTAGGATGATCAAATGGCTCCTTTTGATCAAGTAAAATGGGAAGGGCGATCGGAGCGCTTTTAGTTTGTGTAAGGCCAGAATGTTAGTTATATCGAATATCCATGATTGAAACATCCTTTCCCCCTTTTTCTTTCATGGGGAATCTAGAAATGACCACCAAAACCATCAACAGCCTCCTTTTGGTTCAACAAAAACTGAAAGGATGATTGGAGGCCCTTTAAGCTTGTTTTAGATCAAATGCTTCCTTTTGATCAGGTACAACGGGAAGGGCGATCGGAGCGCTTTTAGTTTGTGTAAGGCCAGAATGTTAGGTTATTTCAAATATCTATGATTGAAACAGCCTTTCCCCCTTTTTATTTCATGGGGAATCTAGAAATGACCACCAAGACAATCAACAGCCTCCTTTTGGATCAACAAAAGCCGAAAGGATGATTGGAGGAGCCCTTTTGGCTTGTTTTGGGGCAACAGTAGGGGCTGTACTGAATTTCTAAGATTGAAACTTCCTTTCCCACTCATTCTTTCATAGGGAATGTAGAAATGACGACTACGAATATCAAATGCTTCCTTTCGGGTCATCTAAAGTCGAAAGGCCCATGAGATCACTTTTAGTTTGTTTAGGGCCAAAAGTAGGGGATGTATGGGATTTCTGAGATTGAAGCATCCTTTCCCACTCACTCTTCGTTGGGAATGTAGAAATGACTACTGAGGACGAAAAATGCTTCCTTTTGGACAAACTGAAATCGAACGGGTGATTGGATCCCCTTTAGATTATGTAGGGCTAAAACTGTGGGATGCATCGGATTTCTACGATTGAAACATCCTTTTCCACTTATTCTTTCATTGGAAACATAGAAATGACCACTAAAATCATCAAATGCCTCCTTTTAGATCAGGTAAAACCGAAAGGGTGATTGGAGCCAATTTAGTTCGTTTTCGGTCAAACGTAGGGGATGTATGGAATTTCCACGATTGTAGCGCCCTTTCCCACTCATTCTGATGCAATCCAGCAAGATGACTCTTCAACTTCAAATGACCCTTTGCAGATTCCAAGTGGACCAATCACAAGGACAAGAGCCAAGGGAATAAAGGAGGCACTGAATGGGCTTGTGCGAGAGACCTGGGAAAAGCAAATGGCAATCGGTTAACCAATATTGGACAAGAGAGCTGGAAACGTAGCAAATGTCGTTTGGGCCGAAGAGGGAGGTCCTGACCATGTTTTGGGCTTGGAAACAATAAATGAAAGAGCTTGGACCTAGCGCTACACACTGGAGAATCATGTGGGCCTAATTAGACACATTTTGGGCTTAATATGCTGCTTACATTTCTATGGATCTTATTTGTGCGAAAATTGTTAATTAGTTGGCCGCGTATTTGACCCTTTGGATTTCTCGAGTTTGTTGCTTGGAATTCTCTAGATTGCATTTAATGCAAATTAGGTTAAGTCTCTGAATGATCCTTTAAATACTTTGTAAGCCTCATCTTGAGGGCGGACTTTGATTTTGAATGAAAAGGTTGCTCTCTGCGCTTTGGATCCTGAGAGTGGACTCCCTCTAGGGTTCTTCTTAGAACTAACAGGCGTATCAAGGCTTGATCAACCTTGTGGCGTCTTTCAACACTTCGGGTTCTTGTCCTTCCGTGTTCAAGCGGATCATCCAGTCCTTTGTTTAGCTTTCTTGGGGTGAGTGTATCCCAGATTGGTTGTGGGTTCTTAGGGTCTAACCCTAGTCGGGTTCGCACCACATTCTTTTATGGGGAACCTAGAAATGAGCATTAGGATGATCAAATGGCTCCTTTTGATCAAGTAAAATGGGAAGGGCGATCGGAGCGCTTTTAGTTTGTGTAAGGCCAGAATGTTAGTTATATCGAATATCCATGATTGAAACATCCTTTCCCCCTTTTTCTTTCATGGGGAATCTAGAAATGACCACCAAAACCATCAACAGCCTCCTTTTGGTTCAACAAAAACTGAAAGGATGATTGGAGGCCCTTTAAGCTTGTTTTAGATCAAATGCTTCCTTTTGATCAGGTACAACGGGAAGGGCGATCGGAGCGCTTTTAGTTTGTGTAAGGCCAGAATGTTAGGTTATTTCAAATATCTATGATTGAAACAGCCTTTCCCCCTTTTTATTTCATGGGGAATCTAGAAATGACCACCAAGACAATCAACAGCCTCCTTTTGGATCAACAAAAGCCGAAAGGATGATTGGAGGAGCCCTTTTGGCTTGTTTTGGGGCAACAGTAGGGGCTGTACTGAATTTCTAATATTGAAACTTCCTTTCCCACTCATTCTTTCATAGGGAATGTAGAAATGACGACTACGAATATCAAATGCTTCCTTTCGGGTCATCTAAAGTCGAAAGGCCCATGAGATCACTTTTAGTTTGTTTAGGGCCAAAAGTAGGGGATGTATGGGATTTCTGAGATTGAAGCATCCTTTCCCACTCACTCTTTCGTTGGGAATGTAGAAATGACTACTGAGGACGAAAAATGCTTCCTTTTGGACAAACTGAAATCGAACGGGTGATTGGATCCCCTTTAGATTATGTAGGGCTAAAACTGTGGGATGCATCGGATTTCTACGATTGAAACATCCTTTTCCACTTATTCTTTCATTGGAAACATAGAAATGACCACTAAAATCATCAAATGCCTCCTTTTAGATCAGGTAAAACCGAAAGGGTGATTGGAGCCAATTTAGTTTGTTTTCGGTCAAACGTAGGGGATGTATGGAATTTCCACGATTGTAGCGCCCTTTCCCACTCATTCTGATGCAATCCAGCAAGATGACTCTTCAACTTCAAATGACCCTTTGCAGATTCCAAGTGGACCAATCACAAGGACAAGAGCCAAGGGAATAAAGGAGGCACTGAATGGGCTTGTGCGAGAGACCTGGGAAAAGCAAATGGCAATCGGTTAACCAATATTGGACAAGAGAGCTGGAAACGTAGCAAATGTCGTTTGGGCCGAAGAGGGAGGTCCTGACCATGTTTTGGGCTTGGAAACAATAAATGAAAGAGCTTGGACCTAGCGCTACACATTGGAGAATCATGTGGGCCTAATTAGACACATTTTGGGCTTAATATGCCGATTACATTTTTATGGATCTTATTTGTGCGAAAATTGTTAATTAGTTGGCCGCGTATTTGACCCTTTGGATTTCTCGAGTTTGTTGCTTGGAATTCTCTAGATTGCATTTAATGCAAATTAGGTTAAGTCTCTGAATGATCCTTTAAATACTTTGTAAGCCTCATCTTGAGGGCGGACTTTGATTTTGAATGAAAAGGTTGCTCTCTGCGCTTTGGATCCTGAGAGTGGACTCCCTCTAGGGTTCTTCTTAGAACTAACAGACTTATCAAGGCTTGATCAACCTTGTGGCGTCTTTCAACACTTCGGGTTCTTGTCCTTCCGTGTTCAAGCGGATCATCCAGTCCTTTGTTTAGCTTTCTTGGGGTGAGTGTATCCCAGATTGGTTGTGGGTTCTTAGGGTCTAACCCTAGTCGGGTTCGCACCACATTCTTTTATGGGGAACCTAGAAATGAGCATTAGGATGATCAAATGGCTCCTTTTGATCAAGTAAAATGGGAAGGGCGATCGGAGCGCTTTTAGTTTGTGTAAGGCCAAAATGTTAGTTATATCGAATATCCATGATTGAAACATCCTTTCCCCCTTTTTCTTTCATGGGGAATCTAGAAATGACCACCAAAACCATCAACAGCCTCCTTTTGGTTCAACAAAAACTGAAAGGATGATTGGAGGCCCTTTAAGCTTGTTTTAGATCAAATGCTTCCTTTTGATCAGGTACAACGGGAAGGGCGATCGGAGCGCTTTTAGTTTGTGTAAGGCCAGAATGTTAGGTTATTTCAAATATCTATGATTGAAACAGCCTTTCCCCCTTTTTATTTCATGGGGAATCTAGAAATGACCACCAAGACAATCAACAGCCTCCTTTTGGATCAACAAAAGCCGAAAGGATGATTGGAGGAGCCCTTTTGGCTTGTTTTGGGGCAACAGTAGGGGCTGTACTGAATTTCTAAGATTGAGACTTCCTTTCCCACTCATTCTTTCATAGGGAATGTAGAAATGACGACTACGAATATCAAATGCTTCCTTTCGGGTCATCTAAAGTCGAAAGGCCGATGAGATCACTTTTAGTTTGTTTAGGGCCAAAAGTAGGGGATGTATGGGATTTCTGAGATTGAAGCATCCTTTCCCACTCACTCTTTCGTTGGGAATGTAGAAATGACTACTGAGGACGAAAAATGCTTCCTTTTGGACAAACTGAAATCGAACGGGTGATTGGATCCCCTTTAGATTATGTAGGGCTAAAACTGTGGGATGCATCGGATTTCTACGATTGAAACATCCTTTTCCACTTATTCTTTCATTGGAAACATAGAAATGACCACTAAAATCATCAAATGCCTCCTTTTAGATCAGGTAAAACCGAAAGGGTGATTGGAGCCAATTTAGTTTGTTTTCGGTCAAACGTAGGGGATGTATGGAATTTCCACGATTGTAGCGCCCTTTCCCACTCATTCTGATGCAATCCAGCAAGATGACTCTTCAACTTCAAATGACCCTTTGCAGATTCCAAGTGGACCAATCACAAGGACAAGAGCCAAGGGAATAAAGGAGGCACTGAATGGGCTTGTGCGAGAGACCTGGGAAAAGCAAATGGCAATCGGTTAACCAATATTGGACAAGAGAGCTGGAAACGTAGCAAATGTCGTTTGGGCCGAAGAGGGAGGTCCTGACCATGTTTTGGGCTTGGAAACAATAAATGAAAGAGCTTGGACCTAACGCTACACACTGGAGAATCATGTGGGCCTAATTAGACACATTTTGGGCTTAATATGCTGCTTACATTTCTATGGATCTTATTTGTGCGAAAATTGTTCATTAGTTGGCGGCGTATTTGACCCTTTGGATTTCTCGAGTTTGTTGCTTGGAATTCTCTAGATTGCATTTAATGCAAATTCGGTTAAGTCTCTGAATGATCCTTTAAATACTTTGTAAGCCTCATCTTGAGGGCGGACTTTGATTTTGAATGAAAAGGTTGCTCTCTGCGCTTTGGATCCTGAGAGTGGACTCCCTCTAGGGTTCTTCTTAGAACTAACAGGCGTATCAAGGCTTGATCAACCTTGTGGCGTCTTTCAACACTTCGGGTTCTTGTCCTTCCGTGTTCAAGCGGATCATCCAGTCTTTTGTTTGGCTTTCTTGGGGTGAGTGTATCCCAGATTGGTTGTGGGTTCTTAGGGTCTAACCCTAGTGGGTTCGCACCACATTCTTTTATGGGGAACCTAGAAATGAGCATTAGGATGATCAAATGGCTCCTTTTGATCAAGTAAAATGGGAAGGGCGATCGGAGCGCTTTTAGTTTGTGTAAGGCCAGAATGTTAGGTTATTTCAAATATCTATGATTGAAACAGCCTTTCCCCCTTTTTATTTCATGGGGAATCTAGAAATGACCACCAAGACAATCAACAGCCTCCTTTTGGATCAACAAAAGCCGAAAGGATGATTGGAGGAGCCCTTTTGGCTTGTTTTGGGGCAACAGTAGGGGCTGTACTGAATTTCTAAGATTGAGACTTCCTTTCCCACTCATTCTTTCATAGGGAATGTAGAAATGACGACTACGAATATCAAATGCTTCCTTTCGGGTCATCTAAAGTCGAAAGGCCGATGAGATCACTTTTAGTTTGTTTAGGGCCAAAAGTAGGGGATGTATGGGATTTCTGAGATTGAAGCATCCTTTCCCACTCACTCTTTCGTTGGGAATGTAGAAATGACTACTGAGGACGAAAAATGCTTCCTTTTGGACAAACTGAAATCGAACGGGTGATTGGATCCCCTTTAGATTATGTAGGGCTAAAACTGTGGGATGCATCGGATTTCTACGATTGAAACATCCTTTTCCACTTATTCTTTCATTGGAAACATAGAAATGACCACTAAAATCATCAAATGCCTCCTTTTAGATCAGGTAAAACCGAAAGGGTGATTGGAGCCAATTTAGTTCGTTTTGGGTCAAACGTAGGGGATGTATGGAATATCCACGATTGTAGCGCCCTTTCCCACTCATTCTTATGCAATCCAGCAAGATGAGTCCTCAACTTCAAATGACCCTTTGCAGATTCCAAGTGGACCAATCACAAGGACAAGAGCCAAGGGAATTAAGGAGGCACTGAATGGGCTTGTGCGAGAGACCTGGGAAAAGCAAATGGCAATCGGTAAACCAATATTGGACAAGAGAGCTGGAAACGTAGCAAATGTCGTTTGGGCCGAAGAGGGAGGTCCTGACCATGTTTTGGGCTTGGAAACAATAAATGAAAGAGCTTGGACCTAGCGCTACACATTGGAGAATCATGTGGGCCTAATTAGACACATTTTGGGCTTAATATGCCGATTACATTTTTATGGATCTTATTTGTGCGAAAATTGTTAATTAGTTGGCCGCGTATTTGACCCTTTGGATTTCTCGAGTTTGTTGCTTGGAATTCTCTAGATTGCATTTAATGCAAATTAGGTTAAGTCTCTGAATGATCCTTTAAATACTTTGTAAGCCTCATCTTGAGGGCGGACTTTGATTTTGAATGAAAAGGTTGCTCTCTGCGCTTTGGATCCTGAGAGTGGACTCCCTCTAGGGTTCTTCTTAGAACTAACAGACTTATCAAGGCTTGATCAACCTTGTGGCGTCTTTCAACACTTCGGGTTCTTGTCCTTCCGTGTTCAAGCGGATCATCCAGTCCTTTGTTTAGCTTTCTTGGGGTGAGTGTATCCCAGATTGGTTGTGGGTTCTTAGGGTCTAACCCTAGTCGGGTTCGCACCACATTCTTTTATGGGGAACCTAGAAATGAGCATTAGGATGATCAAATGGCTCCTTTTGATCAAGTAAAATGGGAAGGGCGATCGGAGCGCTTTTAGTTTGTGTAAGGCCAAAATGTTAGTTATATCGAATATCCATGATTGAAACATCCTTTCCCCCTTTTTCTTTCATGGGGAATCTAGAAATGACCACCAAAACCATCAACAGCCTCCTTTTGGTTCAACAAAAACTGAAAGGATGATTGGAGGCCCTTTAAGCTTGTTTTAGATCAAATGCTTCCTTTTGATCAGGTACAACGGGAAGGGCGATCGGAGCGCTTTTAGTTTGTGTAAGGCCAGAATGTTAGGTTATTTCAAATATCTATGATTGAAACAGCCTTTCCCCCTTTTTATTTCATGGGGAATCTAGAAATGACCACCAAGACAATCAACAGCCTCCTTTTGGATCAACAAAAGCCGAAAGGATGATTGGAGGAGCCCTTTTGGCTTGTTTTGGGGCAACAGTAGGGGCTGTACTGAATTTCTAAGATTGAGACTTCCTTTCCCACTCATTCTTTCATAGGGAATGTAGAAATGACGACTACGAATATCAAATGCTTCCTTTCGGGTCATCTAAAGTCGAAAGGCCGATGAGATCACTTTTAGTTTGTTTAGGGCCAAAAGTAGGGGATGTATGGGATTTCTGAGATTGAAGCATCCTTTCCCACTCACTCTTTCGTTGGGAATGTAGAAATGACTACTGAGGACGAAAAATGCTTCCTTTTGGACAAACTGAAATCGAACGGGTGATTGGATCCCCTTTAGATTATGTAGGGCTAAAACTGTGGGATGCATCGGATTTCTACGATTGAAACATCCTTTTCCACTTATTCTTTCATTGGAAACATAGAAATGACCACTAAAATCATCAAATGCCTCCTTTTAGATCAGGTAAAACCGAAAGGGTGATTGGAGCCAATTTAGTTCGTTTTGGGTCAAACGTAGGGGATGTATGGAATATCCACGATTGTAGCGCCCTTTCCCACTCATTCTTATGCAATCCAGCAAGATGAGTCCTCAACTTCAAATGACCCTTTGCAGATTCCAAGTGGACCAATCACAAGGACAAGAGCCAAGGGAATTAAGGAGGCACTGAATGGGCTTGTGCGAGAGACCTGGGAAAAGCAAATGGCAATCGGTAAACCAATATTGGACAAGAGAGCTGGAAACGTAGCAAATGTCGTTTGGGCCGAAGAGGGAGGTCCTGACCATGTTTTGGGCTTGGAAACAACAAATGAAAGAGCTTGGACCTAGCGCTACACATTGGAGAATCATGTGGGCCTAATTAGACACATTTTGGGCTTAATATGCCGATTACATTTTTATGGATCTTATTTGTGCGAAAATTGTTAATTAGTTGGCCGCGTATTTGACCCTTTGGATTTCTCGAGTTTGTTGCTTGGAATTCTCTAGATTGCATTTAATGCAAATTAGGTTAAGTCTCTGAATGATCCTTTAAATACTTTGTAAGCCTCATCTTGAGGGCGGACTTTGATTTTGAATGAAAAGGTTGCTCTCTGCGCTTTGGATCCTGAGAGTGGACTCCCTCTAGGGTTCTTCTTAGAACTAACAGACTTATCAAGGCTTGATCAACCTTGTGGCGTCTTTCAACACTTCGGGTTCTTGTCCTTCCATGTTCAAGCGGATCATCCAGTCCTTTGTTTAGCTTTCTTGGGGTGAGTGTATCCCAGATTGGTTGTGGGTTCTTAGGGTCTAACCCTAGTCGGGTTCGCACCACATTCTTTTATGGGGAACCTAGAAATGAGCATTAGGATGATCAAATGGCTCCTTTTGATCAAGTAAAATGGGAAGGGCGATCGGAGCGCTTTTAGTTTGTGTAAGGCCAAAATGTTAGTTATATCGAATATCCATGATTGAAACATCCTTTCCCCCTTTTTCTTTCATGGGGAATCTAGAAATGACCACCAAAACCATCAACAGCCTCCTTTTGGTTCAACAAAAACTGAAAGGATGATTGGAGGCCCTTTAAGCTTGTTTTAGATCAAATGCTTCCTTTTGATCAGGTACAACGGGAAGGGCGATCGGAGCGCTTTTAGTTTGTGTAAGGCCAGAATGTTAGGTTATTTCAAATATCTATGATTGAAACAGCCTTTCCCCCTTTTTATTTCATGGGGAATCTAGAAATGACCACCAAGACAATCAACAGCCTCCTTTTGGATCAACAAAAGCCGAAAGGATGATTGGAGGAGCCCTTTTGGCTTGTTTTGGGGCAACAGTAGGGGCTGTACTGAATTTCTAATATTGAAACTTCCTTTCCCACTCATTCTTTCATAGGGAATGTAGAAATGACGACTACGAATATCAAATGCTTCCTTTCGGGTCATCTAAAGTCGAAAGGCCCATGAGATCACTTTTAGTTTGTTTAGGGCCAAAAGTAGGGGATGTATGGGATTTCTGAGATTGAAGCATCCTTTCCCACTCACTCTTTCGTTGGGAATGTAGAAATGACTACTGAGGACGAAAAATGCTTCCTTTTGGACAAACTGAAATCGAACGGGTGATTGGATCCCCTTTAGATTATGTAGGGCTAAAACTGTGGGATGCATCGGATTTCTACGATTGAAACATCCTTTTCCACTTATTCTTTCATTGGAAACATAGAAATGACCACTAAAATCATCAAATGCCTCCTTTTAGATCAGGTAAAACCGAAAGGGTGATTGGAGCCAATTTAGTTTGTTTTCGGTCAAACGTAGGGGATGTATGGAATTTCCACGATTGTAGCGCCCTTTCCCACTCATTCTGATGCAATCCAGCAAGATGACTCTTCAACTTCAAATGACCCTTTGCAGATTCCAAGTGGACCAATCACAAGGACAAGAGCCAAGGGAATAAAGGAGGCACTGAATGGGCTTGTGCGAGAGACCTGGGAAAAGCAAATGGCAATCGGTTAACCAATATTGGACAAGAGAGCTGGAAACGTAGCAAATGTCGTTTGGGCCGAAGAGGGAGGTCCTGACCATGTTTTGGGCTTGGAAACAATAAATGAAAGAGCTTGGACCTAGCGCTACACACTGGAGAATCATGTGGGCCTAATTAGACACATTTTGGGCTTAATATGCTGCTTACATTTCTATGGATCTTATTTGTGCGAAAATTGTTAATTAGTTGGCCGCGTATTTGACCCTTTGGATTTCTCGAGTTTGTTGCTTGGAATTCTCTAGATTGCATTTAATGCAAATTAGGTTAAGTCTCTGAATGATCCTTTAAATACTTTGTAAGCCTCATCTTGAGGGCGGACTTTGATTTTGAATGAAAAGGTTGCTCTCTGCGCTTTGGATCTTGAGAGTGGACTCCCTCTAGGGTTCTTCTTAGAACTAACAGGCGTATCAAGGCTTGATCAACCTTGTGGCGTCTTTCAACACTTCGGGTTCTTGTCCTTCCGTGTTCAAGCGGATCATCCAGTCTTTTGTTTGGCTTTCTTGGGGTGAGTGTATCCCAGATTGGTTGTGGGTTCTTAGGGTCTAACCCTAGTGGGTTCGCACCACATTCTTTTATGGGGAACCTAGAAATGAGCATTAGGATGATCAAATGGCTCCTTTTGATCAAGTAAAATGGGAAGGGCGATCGGAGCGCTTTTAGTTTGTGTAAGGCCAAAATGTTAGTTATATCAAATATCCATGATCGAAACATCCTTTCCCCCTTTTTCTTTCATGGGGAATCTAGAAATGACCACCAAGACAATCAACAGCCTCCTTTTGGATCAACAAAACTCGAAAGGATGATTGGGGCCCTTTTAGCTTGTTTTGGGGCAACAGTAGGGGCTGTACTGAATTTCTAAGATTGAAACTTCCTTTCCCACTCATTCTTTCATAGGGAATGTAGAAATGACCACTACGAATATCAAATGCTTCCTTTTGGGTCATCTAAAGTCGAAAGGCCCATGAGATCACTTTTAGTTTGTTTAGGGCCAAAAGTAGGGGATGTATGGGATTTCTGAGATTGAAGCATCCTTTCCCACTCACTCTTTCGTTGGGAATGTAGAAATGACTACTGAGGACGAAAAATGCTTCCTTTTGGACAAACTGAAATCGAACGGGTGATTGGATCCCCTTTAGATTATGTAGGGCTAAAACTGTGGGATGCATCGGATTTCTACGATTGAAACATCCTTTTCCACTTATTCTTTCATTGGAAACATAGAAATGACCACTAAAATCATCAAATGCCTCCTTTTAGATCAGGTAAAACCGAAAGGGTGATTGGAGCCAATTTAGTTCGTTTTGGGTCAAACGTAGGGGATGTATGGAATATCCACGATTGTAGCGCCCTTTCCCACTCATTCTTATGCAATCCAGCAAGATGAGTCCTCAACTTCAAATGACCCTTTGCAGATTCCAAGTGGACCAATCACAAGGACAAGAGCCAAGGGAATTAAGGAGGCACTGAATGGGCTTGTGCGAGAGACCTGGGAAAAGCAAATGGCAATCGGTAAACCAATATTGGACAAGAGAGCTGGAAACGTAGCAAATGTCGTTTGGGCCGAAGAGGGAGGTCCTGACCATGTTTTGGGCTTGGAAACAACAAATGAAAGAGCTTGGACCTAGCGCTACACATTGGAGAATCATGTGGGCCTAATTAGACACATTTTGGGCTTAATATGCCGATTACATTTTTATGGATCTTATTTGTGCGAAAATTGTTAATTAGTTGGCCGCGTATTTGACCCTTTGGATTTCTCGAGTTTGTTGCTTGGAATTCTCTAGATTGCATTTAATGCAAATTAGGTTAAGTCTCTGAATGATCCTTTAAATACTTTGTAAGCCTCATCTTGAGGGCGGACTTTGATTTTGAATGAAAAGGTTGCTCTCTGCGCTTTGGATCCTGAGAGTGGACTCCCTCTAGGGTTCTTCTTAGAACTAACAGACTTATCAAGGCTTGATCAACCTTGTGGCGTCTTTCAACACTTCGGGTTCTTGTCCTTCCGTGTTCAAGCGGATCATCCAGTCCTTTGTTTAGCTTTCTTGGGGTGAGTGTATCCCAGATTGGTTGTGGGTTCTTAGGGTCTAACCCTAGTCGGGTTCGCACCACATTCTTTTATGGGGAACCTAGAAATGAGCATTAGGATGATCAAATGGCTCCTTTTGATCAAGTAAAATGGGAAGGGCGATCGGAGCGCTTTTAGTTTGTGTAAGGCCAAAATGTTAGTTATATCGAATATCCATGATTGAAACATCCTTTCCCCCTTTTTATTTCATGGGGAATCTAGAAATGACCACCAAAACCATCAACAGCCTCCTTTTGGTTCAACAAAAACTGAAAGGATGATTGGAGGCCCTTTAAGCTTGTTTTAGATCAAATGCTTCCTTTTGATCAGGTACAACGGGAAGGGCGATCGGAGCGCTTTTAGTTTGTGTAAGGCTAGAATGTTAGGTTATTTCAAATATCTATGATTGAAACAGCCTTTCCCCCTTTTTATTTCATGGGGAATCTAGAAATGACCACCAAGACAATCAACAGCCTCCTTTTGGATCAACAAAAGCCGAAAGGATGATTGGAGGAGCCCTTTTGGCTTGTTTTGGGGCAACAGTAGGGGCTGTACTGAATTTCTAAGATTGAAACTTCCTTTCCCACTCATTCTTTCATAGGGAATGTAGAAATGACGACTACGAATATCAAATGCTTCCTTTCGGGTCATCTAAAGTCGAAAGGCCCATGAGATCACTTTTAGTTTGTTTAGGGCCAAAAGTAGGGGATGTATGGGATTTCTGAGATTGAAGCATCCTTTCCCACTCACTCTTTCGTTGGGAATGTAGAAATGACTACTGAGGACGAAAAATGCTTCCTTTTGGACAAACTGAAATCGAACGGGTGATTGGATCCCCTTTAGATTATGTAGGGCTAAAACTGTGGGATGCATCGGATTTCTACGATTGAAACATCCTTTTCCACTTATTCTTTCATTGGAAACATAGAAATGACCACTAAAATCATCAAATGCCTCCTTTTAGATCAGGTAAAACCGAAAGGGTGATTGGAGCCAATTTAGTTCGTTTTGGGTCAAACGTAGGGGATGTATGGAATATCCACGATTGTAGCGCCCTTTCCCACTCATTCTTATGCAATCCAGCAAGATGAGTCCTCAACTTCAAATGACCCTTTGCAGATTCCAAGTGGACCAATCACAAGGACAAGAGCCAAGGGAATTAAGGAGGCACTGAATGGGCTTGTGCGAGAGACCTGGGAAAAGCAAAGGGCAATCGGTAAACCAATATTGGACAAGAGAGCTGGAAACGTAGCAAATGTCGTTTGGGCCGAAGAGGGAGGTCCTGACCATGTTTTGGGCTTGGAAACAACAAATGAAAGAGCTTGGACCTAGCGCTACACATTGGAGAATCATGTGGGCCTAATTAGACACATTTTGGGCTTAATATGCCGATTACATTTTTATGGATCTTATTTGTGCGAAAATTGTTAATTAGTTGGCCGCGTATTTGACCCTTTGGATTTCTCGAGTTTGTTGCTTGGAATTCTCTAGATTGCATTTAATGCAAATTAGGTTAAGTCTCTGAATGATCCTTTAAATACTTTGTAAGCCTCATCTTGAGGGCGGACTTTGATTTTGAATGAAAAGGTTGCTCTCTGCGCTTTGGATCCTGAGAGTGGACTCCCTCTAGGGTTCTTCTTAGAACTAACAGACTTATCAAGGCTTGATCAACCTTGTGGCGTCTTTCAACACTTCGGGTTCTTGTCCTTCCGTGTTCAAGCGGATCATCCAGTCTTTTGTTTGGCTTTCTTGGGGTGAGTGTATCCCAGATTGGTTGTGGGTTCTTAGGGTCTAACCCTAGTCGGGTTCGCACCACATTCTTTTATGGGGAACCTAGAAATGAGCATTAGGATGATCAAATGGCTCCTTTTGATCAAGTAAAATGGGAAGGGCGATCGGAGCGCTTTTAGTTTGTGTAAGGCCAAAATGTTAGTTATATCGAATATCCATGATTGAAACATCCTTTCCCCCTTTTTCTTTCATGGGGAATCTAGAAATGACCACCAAAACCATCAACAGCCTCCTTTTGGTTCAACAAAAACTGAAAGGATGATTGGAGGCCCTTTAAGCTTGTTTTAGATCAAATGCTTCCTTTTGATCAGGTACAACGGGAAGGGCGATCGGAGCGCTTTTAGTTTGTGTAAGGCCAGAATGTTAGGTTATTTCAAATATCTATGATTGAAACAGCCTTTCCCCCTTTTTATTTCATGGGGAATCTAGAAATGACCACCAAGACAATCAACAGCCTCCTTTTGGATCAACAAAAGCCGAAAGGATGATTGGAGGAGCCCTTTTGGCTTGTTTTGGGGCAACAGTAGGGGCTGTACTGAATTTCTAAGATTGAAACTTCCTTTCCCACTCATTCTTTCATAGGGAATGTAGAAATGACGACTACGAATATCAAATGCTTCCTTTCGGGTCATCTAAAGTCGAAAGGCCGATGAGATCACTTTTAGTTTGTTTAGGGCCAAAAGTAGGGGATGTATGGGATTTCTGAGATTGAAGCATCCTTTCCCACTCACTCTTTCGTTGGGAATGTAGAAATGACTACTGAGGACGAAAAATGCTTCCTTTTGGACAAACTGAAATCGAACGGGTGATTGGATCCCCTTTAGATTATGTAGGGCTAAAACTGTGGGATGCATCGGATTTCTACGATTGAAACATCCTTTTCCACTTATTCTTTCATTGGAAACATAGAAATGACCACTAAAATCATCAAATGCCTCCTTTTAGATCAGGTAAAACCGAAAGGGTGATTCGAGCCAATTTAGTTCGTTTTGGGTCAAACGTAGGGGATGTATGGAATATCCACGATTGTAGCGCCCTTTCCCACTCATTCTTATGCAATCCAGCAAGATGAGTCCTCAACTTCAAATGACCCTTTGCAGATTCCAAGTGGACCAATCACAAGGACAAGAGCCAAGGGAATTAAGGAGGCACTGAATGGGCTTGTGCGAGAGACCTGGGAAAAGCAAATGGCAATCGGTTAACCAATATTGGACAAGAGAGCTGGAAACGTAGCAAATGTCGTTTGGGCCGAAGAGGGAGGTCCTGACCATGTTTTGGGCTTGGAAACAACAAATGAAAGAGCTTGGACCTAGCGCTACACATTGGAGAATCATGTGGGCCTAATTAGACACATTTTGGGCTTAATATGCCGATTACATTTTTATGGATCTTATTTGTGCGAAAATTGTTAATTAGTTGGCCGCGTATTTGACCCTTTGGATTTCTCGAGTTTGTTGCTTGGAATTCTCTAGATTGCATTTAATGCAAATTAGGTTAAGTCTCTGAATGATCCTTTAAATACTTTGTAAGCCTCATCTTGAGGGCGGACTTTGATTTTGAATGAAAAGGTTGCTCTCTGCGCTTTGGATCCTGAGAGTGGACTCCCTCTAGGGTTCTTCTTAGAACTAACAGACTTATCAAGGCTTGATCAACCTTGTGGCGTCTTTCAACACTTCGGGTTCTTGTCCTTCCGTGTTCAAGCGGATCATCCAGTCCTTTGTTTAGCTTTCTTGGGGTGAGTGTATCCCAGATTGGTTGTGGGTTCTTAGGGTCTAACCCTAGTCGGGTTCGCACCACATTCTTTTATGGGGAACCTAGAAATGAGCATTAGGATGATCAAATGGCTCCTTTTGATCAAGTAAAATGGGAAGGGCGATCGGAGCGCTTTTAGTTTGTGTAAGGCCAAAATGTTAGTTATATCGAATATCCATGATTGAAACATCCTTTCCCCCTTTTTCTTTCATGGGGAATCTAGAAATGACCACCAAAACCATCAACAGCCTCCTTTTGGTTCAACAAAAACTGAAAGGATGATTGGAGGCCCTTTAAGCTTGTTTTAGATCAAATGCTTCCTTTTGATCAGGTACAACGGGAAGGGCGATCGGAGCGCTTTTAGTTTGTGTAAGGCCAGAATGTTAGGTTATTTCAAATATCTATGATTGAAACAGCCTTTCCCCCTTTTTATTTCATGGGGAATCTAGAAATGACCACCAAGACAATCAACAGCCTCCTTTTGGATCAACAAAAGCCGAAAGGATGATTGGAGGAGCCCTTTTGGCTTGTTTTGGGGCAACAGTAGGGGCTGTACTGAATTTCTAATATTGAAACTTCCTTTCCCACTCATTCTTTCATAGGGAATGTAGAAATGACGACTACGAATATCAAATGCTTCCTTTCGGGTCATCTAAAGTCGAAAGGCCCATGAGATCACTTTTAGTTTGTTTAGGGCCAAAAGTAGGGGATGTATGGGATTTCTGAGATTGAAGCATCCTTTCCCACTCACTCTTTCGTTGGGAATGTAGAAATGACTACTGAGGACGAAAAATGCTTCCTTTTGGACAAACTGAAATCGAACGGGTGATTGGATCCCCTTTAGATTATGTAGGGCTAAAACTGTGGGATGCATCGGATTTCTACGATTGAAACATCCTTTTCCACTTATTCTTTCATTGGAAACATAGAAATGACCACTAAAATCATCAAATGCCTCCTTTTAGATCAGGTAAAACCGAAAGGGTGATTGGAGCCAATTTAGTTTGTTTTCGGTCAAACGTAGGGGATGTATGGAATTTCCACGATTGTAGCGCCCTTTCCCACTCATTCTGATGCAATCCAGCAAGATGACTCTTCAACTTCAAATGACCCTTTGCAGATTCCAAGTGGACCAATCACAAGGACAAGAGCCAAGGGAATAAAGGAGGCACTGAATGGGCTTGTGCGAGAGACCTGGGAAAAGCAAATGGCAATCGGTTAACCAATATTGGACAAGAGAGCTGGAAACGTAGCAAATGTCGTTTGGGCCGAAGAGGGAGGTCCTGACCATGTTTTGGGCTTGGAAACAATAAATGAAAGAGCTTGGACCTAGCGCTACACACTGGAGAATCATGTGGGCCTAATTAGACACATTTTGGGCTTAATATGCTGCTTACATTTCTATGGATCTTATTTGTGCGAAAATTGTTAATTAGTTGACCGCGTATTTGACCCTTTGGATTTCTCGAGTTTGTTGCTTGGAATTCTCTAGATTGCATTTAATGCAAATTAGGTTAAGTCTCTGAATGATCCTTTAAATACTTTGTAAGCCTCATCTTGAGGGCGGACTTTGATTTTGAATGAAAAGGTTGCTCTCTGCGCTTTGGATCTTGAGAGTGGACTCCCTCTAGGGTTCTTCTTAGAACTAACAGGCGTATCAAGGCTTGATCAACCTTGTGGCGTCTTTCAACACTTCGGGTTCTTGTCCTTCCGTGTTCAAGCGGATCATCCAGTCTTTTGTTTGGCTTTCTTGGGGTGAGTGTATCCCAGATTGGTTGTGGGTTCTTAGGGTCTAACCCTAGTGGGTTCGCACCACATTCTTTTATGGGGAACCTAGAAATGAGCATTAGGATGATCAAATGGCTCCTTTTGATCAAGTAAAATGGGAAGGGCGATCGGAGCGCTTTTAGTTTGTGTAAGGCCAAAATGTTAGTTATATCAAATATCCATGATCGAAACATCCTTTCCCCCTTTTTCTTTCATGGGGAATCTAGAAATGACCACCAAGACAATCAACAGCCTCCTTTTGGATCAACAAAACTCGAAAGGATGATTGGGGCCCTTTTAGCTTGTTTTGGGGCAACAGTAGGGGCTGTACTGAATTTCTAAGATTGAAACTTCCTTTCCCACTCATTCTTTCATAGGGAATGTAGAAATGACCACTACGAATATCAAATGCTTCCTTTTGGGTCATCTAAAGTCGAAAGGCCCATGAGATCACTTTTAGTTTGTTTAGGGCCAAAAGTAGGGGATGTATGGGATTTCTGAGATTGAAGCATCCTTTCCCACTCACTCTTTCGTTGGGAATGTAGAAATGACTACTGAGGACGAAAAATGCTTCCTTTTGGACAAACTGAAATCGAACGGGTGATTGGATCCCCTTTAGATTATGTAGGGCTAAAACTGTGGGATGCATCGGATTTCTACGATTGAAACATCCTTTTCCACTTATTCTTTCATTGGAAACATAGAAATGACCACTAAAATCATCAAATGCCTCCTTTTAGATCAGGTAAAACCGAAAGGGTGATTGGAGCCAATTTAGTTCGTTTTGGGTCAAACGTAGGGGATGTATGGAATATCCACGATTGTAGCGCCCTTTCCCACTCATTCTTATGCAATCCAGCAAGATGAGTCCTCAACTTCAAATGACCCTTTGCAGATTCCAAGTGGACCAATCACAAGGACAAGAGCCAAGGGAATTAAGGAGGCACTGAATGGGCTTGTGCGAGAGACCTGGGAAAAGCAAATGGCAATCGGTAAACCAATATTGGACAAGAGAGCTGGAAACGTAGCAAATGTCGTTTGGGCCGAAGAGGGAGGTCCTGACCATGTTTTGGGCTTGGAAACAATAAATGAAAGAGCTTGGACCTAGCGCTACACACTGGAGAATCATGTGGGCCTAATTAGACACATTTTGGGCTTAATATGCTGCTTACATTTCTATGGATCTTATTTGTGCGAAAATTGTTAATTAGTTGGCCGCGTATTTGACCCTTTGGATTTCTCGAGTTTGTTGCTTGGAATTCTCTAGATTGCATTTAATGCAAATTAGGTTAAGTCTCTGAATGATCCTTTAAATACTTTGTAAGCCTCATCTTGAGGGCGGACTTTGATTTTGAATGAAAAGGTTGCTCTCTGCGCTTTGGATCTTGAGAGTGGACTCCCTCTAGGGTTCTTCTTAGAACTAACAGGCGTATCAAGGCTTGATCAACCTTGTGGCGTCTTTCAACACTTCGGGTTCTTGTCCTTCCGTGTTCAAGCGGATCATCCAGTCTTTTGTTTGGCTTTCTTGGGGTGAGTGTATCCCAGATTGGTTGTGGGTTCTTAGGGTCTAACCCTAGTGGGTTCGCACCACATTCTTTTATGGGGAACCTAGAAATGAGCATTAGGATGATCAAATGGCTCCTTTTGATGAAGTAAAATGGGAAGGGCGATCGGAGCGCTTTTAGTTTGTGTAAGGCCAAAATGTTAGTTATATCGAATATCCATGATGGAAACATCCTTTCCCCCTTTTTCTTTCATGGGGAATCTAGAAATGACCACCAAAACCATCAACAGCCTCCTTTTGGTTCAACAAAAACTGAAAGGATAATTGGAGGCCCTTTAAGCTTGTTTTAGATCAAATGCTTCCTTTTGATCAAGTACAACGGGAAGGGTGATCGGAGCGCTTTTAGTTTGTGTAAGGCCAGAATGTTAGGTTATTTCAAATATCTATGATTGAAACAGCCTTTCCCCCTTTTTATTTCATGGGGAATCTAGAAATGACCACCAAGACAATCAACAGCCTCCTTTTGGATCAACAAAAGCCGAAAGGATGATTGGAGGAGCCCTTTTGGCTTGTTTTGGGGCAACAGTAGGGGCTGTACTGAATTTCTAAGATTGAAACTTCCTTTCCCACTCATTCTTTCATAGGGAATGTAGAAATGATGACTACGAATATCAAATGCTTCCTTTCGGGTCATCTAAAGTCGAAAGGCCCATGAGATCACTTTTAGTTTGTTTAGGGCCAAAAGTAGGGGATGTATGGGATTTCTGAGATTGAAGCATCCTTTCCCACTCACTCTTTCGTTGGGAATGTAGAAATGACTACTGAGGACGAAAAATGCTTCCTTTTGGACAAACTGAAATCGAACGGGTGATTGGATCCCCTTTAGATTATGTAGGGCTAAAACTGTGGGATGCATCGGATTTCTACGATTGAAACATCCTTTTCCACTTATTCTTTCATTGGAAACATAGAAATGACCACTAAAATCATCAAATGCCTCCTTTTAGATCAGGTAAAACCGAAAGGGTGATTGGAGCCAATTTAGTTCGTTTTGGGTCAAACGTAGGGGATGTATGGAATATCCACGATTGTAGCGCCCTTTCCCACTCATTCTTATGCAATCCAGCAAGATGAGTCCTCAACTTCAAATGACCCTTTGCAGATTCCAAGTGGACCAATCACAAGGACAAGAGCCAAGGGAATTAAGGAGGCACTGAATGGGCTTGTGCGAGAGACCTGGGAAAAGCAAATGGCAATCGGTAAACCAATATTGGACAAGAGAGCTGGAAACGTAGCAAATGTCGTTTGGGCCGAAGAGGGAGGTCCTGACCATGTTTTGGGCTTGGAAACAACAAATGAAAGAGCTTGGACCTAGCGCTACACATTGGAGAATCATGTGGGCCTAATTAGACACATTTTGGGCTTAATATGCCGATTACATTTTTATGGATCTTATTTGTGCGAAAATTGTTAATTAGTTGGCCGCGTATTTGACCCTTTGGATTTCTCGAGTTTGTTGCTTGGAATTCTCTAGATTGCATTTAATGCAAATTAGGTTAAGTCTCTGAATGATCCTTTAAATACTTTGTAAGCCTCATCTTGAGGGCGGACTTTGATTTTGAATGAAAAGGTTGCTCTCTGCGCTTTGGATCCTGAGAGTGGACTCCCTCTAGGGTTCTTCTTAGAACTAACAGACTTATCAAGGCTTGATCAACCTTGTGGCGTCTTTCAACACTTCGGGTTCTTGTCCTTCCGTGTTCAAGCGGATCATCCAGTCCTTTGTTTAGCTTTCTTGGGGTGAGTGTATCCCAGATTGGTTGTGGGTTCTTAGGGTCTAACCCTAGTCGGGTTCGCACCACATTCTTTTATGGGGAACCTAGAAATGAGCATTAGGATGATCAAATGGCTCCTTTTGATCAAGTAAAATGGGAAGGGCGATCGGAGCGCTTTTAGTTTGTGTAAGGCCAAAATGTTAGTTATATCGAATATCCATGATTGAAACATCCTTTCCCCCTTTTTCTTTCATGGGGAATCTAGAAATGACCACCAAAACCATCAACAGCCTCCTTTTGGTTCAACAAAAACTGAAAGGATGATTGGAGGCCCTTTAAGCTTGTTTTAGATCAAATGCTTCCTTTTGATCAGGTACAACGGGAAGGGCGATCGGAGCGCTTTTAGTTTGTGTAAGGCCAGAATGTTAGGTTATTTCAAATATCTATGATTGAAACAGCCTTTCCCCCTTTTTATTTCATGGGGAATCTAGAAATGACCACCAAGACAATCAACAGCCTCCTTTTGGATCAACAAAAGCCGAAAGGATGATTGGAGGAGCCCTTTTGGCTTGTTTTGGGGCAACAGTAGGGGCTGTACTGAATTTCTAATATTGAGACTTCCTTTCCCACTCATTCTTTCATAGGGAATGTAGAAATGACGACTACGAATATCAAATGCTTCCTTTCGGGTCATCTAAAGTCGAAAGGCCCATGAGATCACTTTTAGTTTGTTTAGGGCCAAAAGTAGGGGATGTATGGGATTTCTGAGATTGAAGCATCCTTTCCCACTCACTCTTTCGTTGGGAATGTAGAAATGACTACTGAGGACGAAAAATGCTTCCTTTTGGACAAACTGAAATCGAACGGGTGATTGGATCCCCTTTAGATTATGTAGGGCTAAAACTGTGGGATGCATCGGATTTCTACGATTGAAACATCCTTTTCCACTTATTCTTTCATTGGAAACATAGAAATGACCACTAAAATCATCAAATGCCTCCTTTTAGATCAGGTAAAACCGAAAGGGTGATTGGAGCCAATTTAGTTTGTTTTCGGTCAAACGTAGGGGATGTATGGAATTTCCACGATTGTAGCGCCCTTTCCCACTCATTCTGATGCAATCCAGCAAGATGACTCTTCAACTTCAAATGACCCTTTGCAGATTCCAAGTGGACCAATCACAAGGACAAGAGCCAAGGGAATAAAGGAGGCACTGAATGGGCTTGTGCGAGAGACCTGGGAAAAGCAAATGGCAATCGGTTAACCAATATTGGACAAGAGAGCTGGAAACGTAGCAAATGTCGTTTGGGCCGAAGAGGGAGGTCCTGACCATGTTTTGGGCTTGGAAACAATAAATGAAAGAGCTTGGACCTAGCGCTACACACTGGAGAATCATGTGGGCCTAATTAGACACATTTTGGGCTTAATATGCTGCTTACATTTCTATGGATCTTATTTGTGCGAAAATTGTTAATTAGTTGGCCGCGTATTTGACCCTTTGGATTTCTCGAGTTTGTTGCTTGGAATTCTCTAGATTGCATTTAATGCAAATTAGGTTAAGTCTCTGAATGATCCTTTAAATACTTTGTAAGCCTCATCTTGAGGGCGGACTTTGATTTTGAATGAAAAGGTTGCTCTCTGCGCTTTGGATCTTGAGAGTGGACTCCCTCTAGGGTTCTTCTTAGAACTAACAGGCGTATCAAGGCTTGATCAACCTTGTGGCGTCTTTCAACACTTCGGGTTCTTGTCCTTCCGTGTTCAAGCGGATCATCCAGTCTTTTGTTTGGCTTTCTTGGGGTGAGTGTATCCCAGATTGGTTGTGGGTTCTTAGGGTCTAACCCTAGTGGGTTCGCACCACATTCTTTTATGGGGAACCTAGAAATGAGCATTAGGATGATCAAATGGCTCCTTTTGATGAAGTAAAATGGGAAGGGCGATCGGAGCGCTTTTAGTTTGTGTAAGGCCAAAATGTTAGTTATATCGAATATCCATGATGGAAACATCCTTTCCCCCTTTTTCTTTCATGGGGAATCTAGAAATGACCACCAAAACCATCAACAGCCTCCTTTTGGTTCAACAAAAACTGAAAGGATGATTGGAGGCCCTTTAAGCTTGTTTTAGATCAAATGCTTCCTTTTGATCAAGTACAACGGGAAGGGTGATCGGAGCGCTTTTAGTTTGTGTAAGGCCAGAATGTTAGGTTATTTCAAATATCTATGATTGAAACAGCCTTTCCCCCTTTTTATTTCATGGGGAATCTAGAAATGACCACCAAGACAATCAACAGCCTCCTTTTGGATCAACAAAAGCCGAAAGGATGATTGGAGGAGCCCTTTTGGCTTGTTTTGGGGCAACAGTAGGGGCTGTACTGAATTTCTAAGATTGAAACTTCCTTTCCCACTCATTCTTTCATAGGGAATGTAGAAATGAAGACTACGAATATCAAATGCTTCCTTTCGGGTCATCTAAAGTCGAAAGGCCCATGAGATCACTTTTAGTTTGTTTAGGGCCAAAAGTAGGGGATGTATGGGATTTCTGAGATTGAAGCATCCTTTCCCACTCACTCTTTCGTTGGGAATGTAGAAATGACTACTGAGGACGAAAAATGCTTCCTTTTGGACAAACTGAAATCGAACGGGTGATTGGATCCCCTTTAGATTATGTAGGGCTAAAACTGTGGGATGCATCGGATTTCTACGATTGAAACATCCTTTTCCACTTATTCTTTCATTGGAAACATAGAAATGACCACTAAAATCATCAAATGCCTCCTTTTAGATCAGGTAAAACCGAAAGGGTGATTGGAGCCAATTTAGTTCGTTTTGGGTCAAACGTAGGGGATGTATGGAATATCCACGATTGTAGCGCCCTTTCCCACTCATTCTTATGCAATCCAGCAAGATGAGTCCTCAACTTCAAATGACCCTTTGCAGATTCCAAGTGGACCAATCACAAGGACAAGAGCCAAGGGAATTAAGGAGGCACTGAATGGGCTTGTGCGAGAGACCTGGGAAAAGCAAACGGCAATCGGTAAACCAATATTGGACAAGAGAGCTGGAAACGTAGCAAATGTCGTTTGGGCCGAAGAGGGAGGTCCTGACCATGTTTTGGGCTTGGAAACAACAAATGAAAGAGCTTGGACCTAGCGCTACACATTGGAGAATCATGTGGGCCTAATTAGACACATTTTGGGCTTAATATGCCGATTACATTTTTATGGATCTTATTTGTGCGAAAATTGTTAATTAGTTGGCCGCGTATTTGACCCTTTGGATTTCTCGAGTTTGTTGCTTGGAATTCTCTAGATTGCATTTAATGCAAATTAGGTTAAGTCTCTGAATGATCCTTTAAATACTTTGTAAGCCTCATCTTGAGGGCGGACTTTGATTTTGAATGAAAAGGTTGCTCTCTGCGCTTTGGATCCTGAGAGTGGACTCCCTCTAGGGTTCTTCTTAGAACTAACAGACTTATCAAGGCTTGATCAACCTTGTGGCGTCTTTCAACACTTCGGGTTCTTGTCCTTCCGTGTTCAAGCGGATCATCCAGTCCTTTGTTTAGCTTTCTTGGGGTGAGTGTATCCCAGATTGGTTGTGGGTTCTTAGGGTCTAACCCTAGTCGGGTTCGCACCACATTCTTTTATGGGGAACCTAGAAATGAGCATTAGGATGATCAAATGGCTCCTTTTGATCAAGTAAAATGGGAAGGGCGATCGGAGCGCTTTTAGTTTTTGTAAGGCCAAAATGTTAGTTATATCGAATATCCATGATTGAAACATCCTTTCCCCCTTTTTCTTTCATGGGGAATCTAGAAATGACCACCAAAACCATCAACAGCCTCCTTTTGGTTCAACAAAAACTGAAAGGATGATTGGAGGCCCTTTAAGCTTGTTTTAGATCAAATGCTTCCTTTTGATCAGGTACAACGGGAAGGGCGATCGGAGCGCTTTTAGTTTGTGTAAGGCCAGAATGTTAGGTTATTTCAAATATCTATGATTGAAACAGCCTTTCCCCCTTTTTATTTCATGGGGAATCTAGAAATGACCACCAAGACAATCAACAGCCTCCTTTTGGATCAACAAAAGCCGAAAGGATGATTGGAGGAGCGCTTTTGGCTTGTTTTGGGGCAACAGTAGGGGCTGTACTGAATTTCTAAGATTGAAACTTCCTTTCCCACTCATTCTTTCATAGGGAATGTAGAAATGACCACTACGAATATCAAATGCTTCCTTTCGGGTCATCTAAAGTCGAAAGGCCCATGAGATCACTTTTAGTTTGTTTAGGGCCAAAAGTAGGGGATGTATGGGATTTCTGAGATTGAAGCATCCTTTCCCACTCACTCTTTCGTTGGGAATGTAGAAATGACTACTGAGGACGAAAAATGCTTCCTTTTGGACAAACTGAAATCGAACGGGTGATTGGATCCCCTTTAGATTATGTAGGGCTAAAACTGTGGGATGCATCGGATTTCTACGATTGAAACATCCTTTTCCACTTATTCTTTCATTGGAAACATAGAAATGACCACTAAAATCATCAAATGCCTCCTTTTAGATCAGGTAAAACCGAAAGGGTGATTGGAGCCAATTTAGTTCGTTTTGGGTCAAACGTAGGGGATGTATGGAATATCCACGATTGTAGCGCCCTTTCCCACTCATTCTGATGCAATCTAGCAAGATGACTCTTCAACTTCAAATGACCCTTTGCAGATTCCAAGTGGACCAATCACAAGGACAAGAGCCAAGGGAATAAAGGAGGCACTGAATGGGCTTGTGCGAGAGACCTGGGAAAAGCAAATGGCAATCGGTTAACCAATATTGGACAAGAGAGCTGGAAACGTAGCAAATGTCGTTTGGGCCGAAGAGGGAGGTCCTGACCATGTTTTGGGCTTGGAAACAATAAATGAAAGAGCTTGGACCTAGCGCTACACACTGGAGAATCATGTGGGCCTAATTAGACACATTTTGGGCTTAATATGCTGCTTACATTTCTATGGATCTTATTTGTGCGAAAATTGTTAATTAGTTGGCCGCGTATTTGACCCTTTGGATTTCTCGAGTTTGTTGCTTGGAATTCTCTAGATTGCATTTAATGCAAATTAGGTTAAGTCTCTGAATGATCCTTTAAATACTTTGTAAGCCTCATCTTGAGGGCGGACTTTGATTTTGAATGAAAAGGTTGCTCTCTGCGCTTTGGATCTTGAGAGTGGACTCCCTCTAGGGTTCTTCTTAGAACTAACAGGCGTATCAAGGCTTGATCAACCTTGTGGCGTCTTTCAACACTTCGGGTTCTTGTCCTTCCGTGTTCAAGCGGATCATCCAGTCTTTTGTTTGGCTTTCTTGGGGTGAGTGTATCCCAGATTGGTTGTGGGTTCTTAGGGTCTAACCCTAGTGGGTTCGCACCACATTCTTTTATGGGGAACCTAGAAATGAGCATTAGGATGATCAAATGGCTCCTTTTGATGAAGTAAAATGGGAAGGGCGATCGGAGCGCTTTTAGTTTGTGTAAGGCCAAAATGTTAGTTATATCGAATATCCATGATGGAAACATCCTTTCCCCCTTTTTCTTTCATGGGGAATCTAGAAATGACCACCAAAACCATCAACAGCCTCCTTTTGGTTCAACAAAAACTGAAAGGATGATTGGAGGCCCTTTAAGCTTGTTTTAGATCAAATGCTTCCTTTTGATCAGGTACAACGGGAAGGGCGATCGGAGCGCTTTTAGTTTGTGTAAGGCCAGAATGTTAGGTTATTTCAAATATCTATGATTGAAACAGCCTTTCCCCCTTTTTATTTCATGGGGAATCTAGAAATGACCACCAAGACAATCAACAGCCTCCTTTTGGATCAACAAAAGCCGAAAGGATGATTGGAGGAGCCCTTTTGGCTTGTTTTGGGGCAACAGTAGGGGCTGTACTGAATTTCTAATATTGAAACTTCCTTTCCCACTCATTCTTTCATAGGGAATGTAGAAATGACGACTACGAATATCAAATGCTTCCTTTCGGGTCATCTAAAGTCGAAAGGCCCATGAGATCACTTTTAGTTTGTTTAGGGCCAAAAGTAGGGGATGTATGGGATTTCTGAGATTGAAGCATCCTTTCCCACTCACTCTTTCGTTGGGAATGTAGAAATGACTACTGAGGACGAAAAATGCTTCCTTTTGGACAAACTGAAATCGAACGGGTGATTGGATCCCCTTTAGATTATGTAGGGCTAAAACTGTGGGATGCATCGGATTTCTACGATTGAAACATCCTTTTCCACTTATTCTTTCATTGGAAACATAGAAATGACCACTAAAATCATCAAATGCCTCCTTTTAGATCAGGTAAAACCGAAAGGGTGATTGGAGCCAATTTAGTTTGTTTTCGGTCAAACGTAGGGGATGTATGGAATTTCCACGATTGTAGCGCCCTTTCCCACTCATTCTGATGCAATCCAGCAAGATGACTCTTCAACTTCAAATGACCCTTTGCAGATTCCAAGTGGACCAATCACAAGGACAAGAGCCAAGGGAATAAAGGAGGCACTGAATGGGCTTGTGCGAGAGACCTGGGAAAAGCAAATGGCAATCGGTTAACCAATATTGGACAAGAGAGCTGGAAACGTAGCAAATGTCGTTTGGGCCGAAGAGGGAGGTCCTGACCATGTTTTGGGCTTGGAAACAATAAATGAAAGAGCTTGGACCTAGTGCTACACACTGGAGAATCATGTGGGCCTAATTAGACACATTTTGGGCTTAATATGCTGCTTACATTTCTATGGATCTTATTTGTGCGAAAATTGTTCATTAGTTGGCGGCGTATTTGACCCTTTGGATTTCTCGAGTTTGTTGCTTGGAATTCTCTAGATTGCATTTAATGCAAATTAGGTTAAGTCTCTGAATGATCCTTTAAATACTTTGTAAGCCTCATCTTGAGGGCGGACTTTGATTTTGAATGAAAAGGTTGCTCTCTGCGCTTTGGATCTTGAGAGTGGACTCCCTCTAGGGTTCTTCTTAGAACTAACAGGCGTATCAAGGCTTGATCAACCTTGTGGCGTCTTTCAACACTTCGGGTTCTTGTCCTTCCGTGTTCAAGCGGATCATCCAGTCTTTTGTTTGGCTTTCTTGGGGTGAGTGTATCCCAGATTGGTTGTGGGTTCTTAGGGTCTAACCCTAGTGGGTTCGCACCACATTCTTTTATGGGGAACCTAGAAATGAGCATTAGGATGATCAAATGGCTCCTTTTGATCAAGTAAAATGGGAAGGGCGATCGGAGCGCTTTTAGTTTTTGTAAGGCCAAAATGTTAGTTATATCGAATATCCATGATTGAAACATCCTTTCCCCCTTTTTCTTTCATGGGGAATCTAGAAATGACCACCAAAACCATCAACAGCCTCCTTTTGGTTCAACAAAAACTGAAAGGATGATTGGAGGCCCTTTAAGCTTGTTTTAGATCAAATGCTTCCTTTTGATCAGGTACAACGGGAAGGGCGATCGGAGCGCTTTTAGTTTGTGTAAGGCCAGAATGTTAGGTTATTTCAAATATCTATGATTGAAACAGCCTTTCCCCCTTTTTATTTCATGGGGAATCTAGAAATGACCACCAAGACAATCAACAGCCTCCTTTTGGATCAACAAAAGCCGAAAGGATGATTGGAGGAGCGCTTTTGGCTTGTTTTGGGGCAACAGTAGGGGCTGTACTGAATTTCTAAGATTGAAACTTCCTTTCCCACTCATTCTTTCATAGGGAATGTAGAAATGACCACTACGAATATCAAATGCTTCCTTTCGGGTCATCTAAAGTCGAAAGGCCCATGAGATCACTTTTAGTTTGTTTAGGGCCAAAAGTAGGGGATGTATGGGATTTCTGAGATTGAAGCATCCTTTCCCACTCACTCTTTCGTTGGGAATGTAGAAATGACTACTGAGGACGAAAAATGCTTCCTTTTGGACAAACTGAAATCGAACGGGTGATTGGATCCCCTTTAGATTATGTAGGGCTAAAACTGTGGGATGCATCGGATTTCTACGATTGAAACATCCTTTTCCACTTATTCTTTCATTGGAAACATAGAAATGACCACTAAAATCATCAAATGCCTCCTTTTAGATCAGGTAAAACCGAAAGGGTGATTGGAGCCAATTTAGTTCGTTTTGGGTCAAACGTAGGGGATGTATGGAATATCCACGATTGTAGCGCCCTTTCCCACTCATTCTGATGCAATCTAGCAAGATGACTCTTCAACTTCAAATGACCCTTTGCAGATTCCAAGTGGACCAATCACAAGGACAAGAGCCAAGGGAATAAAGGAGGCACTGAATGGGCTTGTGCGAGAGACCTGGGAAAAGCAAATGGCAATCGGTTAACCAATATTGGACAAGAGAGCTGGAAACGTAGCAAATGTCGTTTGGGCCGAAGAGGGAGGTCCTGACCATGTTTTGGGCTTGGAAACAATAAATGAAAGAGCTTGGACCTAGCGCTACACACTGGAGAATCATGTGGGCCTAATTAGACACATTTTGGGCTTAATATGCTGCTTACATTTCTATGGATCTTATTTGTGCGAAAATTGTTAATTAGTTGGCCGCGTATTTGACCCTTTGGATTTCTCGAGTTTGTTGCTTGGAATTCTCTAGATTGCATTTAATGCAAATTAGGTTAAGTCTCTGAATGATCCTTTAAATACTTTGTAAGCCTCATCTTGAGGGCGGACTTTGATTTTGAATGAAAAGGTTGCTCTCTGCGCTTTGGATCTTGAGAGTGGACTCCCTCTAGGGTTCTTCTTAGAACTAACAGGCGTATCAAGGCTTGATCAACCTTGTGGCGTCTTTCAACACTTCGGGTTCTTGTCCTTCCGTGTTCAAGCGGATCATCCAGTCTTTTGTTTGGCTTTCTTGGGGTGAGTGTATCCCAGATTGGTTGTGGGTTCTTAGGGTCTAACCCTAGTGGGTTCGCACCACATTCTTTTATGGGGAACCTAGAAATGAGCATTAGGATGATCAAATGGCTCCTTTTGATGAAGTAAAATGGGAAGGGCGATCGGAGCGCTTTTAGTTTGTGTAAGGCCAAAATGTTAGTTATATCGAATATCCATGATGGAAACATCCTTTCCCCCTTTTTCTTTCATGGGGAATCTAGAAATGACCACCAAAACCATCAACAGCCTCCTTTTGGTTCAACAAAAACTGAAAGGATGATTGGAGGCCCTTTAAGCTTGTTTTAGATCAAATGCTTCCTTTTGATCAGGTACAACGGGAAGGGCGATCGGAGCGCTTTTAGTTTGTGTAAGGCCAGAATGTTAGGTTATTTCAAATATCTATGATTGAAACAGCCTTTCCCCCTTTTTATTTCATGGGGAATCTAGAAATGACCACCAAGACAATCAACAGCCTCCTTTTGGATCAACAAAAGCCGAAAGGATGATTGGAGGAGCCCTTTTGGCTTGTTTTGGGGCAACAGTAGGGGCTGTACTGAATTTCTAATATTGAAACTTCCTTTCCCACTCATTCTTTCATAGGGAATGTAGAAATGACGACTACGAATATCAAATGCTTCCTTTCGGGTCATCTAAAGTCGAAAGGCCCATGAGATCACTTTTAGTTTGTTTAGGGCCAAAAGTAGGGGATGTATGGGATTTCTGAGATTGAAGCATCCTTTCCCACTCACTCTTTCGTTGGGAATGTAGAAATGACTACTGAGGACGAAAAATGCTTCCTTTTGGACAAACTGAAATCGAACGGGTGATTGGATCCCCTTTAGATTATGTAGGGCTAAAACTGTGGGATGCATCGGATTTCTACGATTGAAACATCCTTTTCCACTTATTCTTTCATTGGAAACATAGAAATGACCACTAAAATCATCAAATGCCTCCTTTTAGATCAGGTAAAACCGAAAGGGTGATTGGAGCCAATTTAGTTTGTTTTCGGTCAAACGTAGGGGATGTATGGAATTTCCACGATTGTAGCGCCCTTTCCCACTCATTCTGATGCAATCCAGCAAGATGACTCTTCAACTTCAAATGACCCTTTGCAGATTCCAAGTGGACCAATCACAAGGACAAGAGCCAAGGGAATAAAGGAGGCACTGAATGGGCTTGTGCGAGAGACCTGGGAAAAGCAAATGGCAATCGGTTAACCAATATTGGACAAGAGAGCTGGAAACGTAGCAAATGTCGTTTGGGCCGAAGAGGGAGGTCCTGACCATGTTTTGGGCTTGGAAACAATAAATGAAAGAGCTTGGACCTAGCGCTACACACTGGAGAATCATGTGGGCCTAATTAGACACATTTTGGGCTTAATATGCTGCTTACATTTCTATGGATCTTATTTGTGCGAAAATTGTTCATTAGTTGGCCGCGTATTTGACCCTTTGGATTTCTCGAGTTTGTTGCTTGGAATTCTCTAGATTGCATTTAATGCAAATTAGGTTAAGTCTCTGAATGATCCTTTAAATACTTTGTAAGCCTCATCTTGAGGGCGGACTTTGATTTTGAATGAAAAGGTTGCTCTCTGCGCTTTGGATCTTGAGAGTGGACTCCCTCTAGGGTTCTTCTTAGAACTAACAGGCGTATCAAGGCTTGATCAACCTTGTGGCGTCTTTCAACACTTCGGGTTCTTGTCCTTCCGTGTTCAAGCGGATCATCCAGTCTTTTGTTTGGCTTTCTTGGGGTGAGTGTATCCCAGATTGGTTGTGGGTTCTTAGGGTCTAACCCTAGTGGGTTCGCACCACATTCTTTTATGGGGAACCTAGAAATGAGCATTAGGATGATCAAATGGCTCCTTTTGATCAAGTAAAATGGGAAGGGCGATCGGAGCGCTTTTAGTTTTTGTAAGGCCAAAATGTTAGTTATATCGAATATCCATGATTGAAACATCCTTTCCCCCTTTTTCTTTCATGGGGAATCTAGAAATGACCACCAAAACCATCAACAGCCTCCTTTTGGTTCAACAAAAACTGAAAGGATGATTGGAGGCCCTTTAAGCTTGTTTTAGATCAAATGCTTCCTTTTGATCAGGTACAACGGGAAGGGCGATCGGAGCACTTTTAGTTTGTGTAAGGCCAGAATGTTAGGTTATTTCAAATATCTATGATTGAAACAGCCTTTCCCCCTTTTTATTTCATGGGGAATCTAGAAATGACCACCAAGACAATCAACAGCCTCCTTTTGGATCAACAAAAGCCGAAAGGATGATTGGAGGAGCGCTTTTGGCTTGTTTTGGGGCAACAGTAGGGGCTGTACTGAATTTCTAAGATTGAAACTTCCTTTCCCACTCATTCTTTCATAGGGAATGTAGAAATGACCACTACGAATATCAAATGCTTCCTTTCGGGTCATCTAAAGTCGAAAGGCCCATGAGATCACTTTTAGTTTGTTTAGGGCCAAAAGTAGGGGATGTATGGGATTTCTGAGATTGAAGCATCCTTTCCCACTCACTCTTTCGTTGGGAATGTAGAAATGACTACTGAGGACGAAAAATGCTTCCTTTTGGACAAACTGAAATCGAACGGGTGATTGGATCCCCTTTAGATTATGTAGGGCTAAAACTGTGGGATGCATCGGATTTCTACGATTGAAACATCCTTTTCCACTTATTCTTTCATTGGAAACATAGAAATGACCACTAAAATCATCAAATGCCTCCTTTTAGATCAGGTAAAACCGAAAGGGTGATTGGAGCCAATTTAGTTCGTTTTGGGTCAAACGTAGGGGATGTATGGAATATCCACGATTGTAGCGCCCTTTCCCACTCATTCTGATGCAATCTAGCAAGATGACTCTTCAACTTCAAATGACCCTTTGCAGATTCCAAGTGGACCAATCACAAGGACAAGAGCCAAGGGAATAAAGGAGGCACTGAATGGGCTTGTGCGAGAGACCTGGGAAAAGCAAATGGCAATCGGTTAACCAATATTGGACAAGAGAGCTGGAAACGTAGCAAATGTCGTTTGGGCCGAAGAGGGAGGTCCTGACCATGTTTTGGGCTTGGAAACAATAAATGAAAGAGCTTGGACCTAGCGCTACACACTGGAGAATCATGTGGGCCTAATTAGACACATTTTGGGCTTAATATGCTGCTTACATTTCTATGGATCTTATTTGTGCGAAAATTGTTAATTAGTTGGCCGCGTATTTGACCCTTTGGATTTCTCGAGTTTGTTGCTTGGAATTCTCTAGATTGCATTTAATGCAAATTAGGTTAAGTCTCTGAATGATCCTTTAAATACTTTGTAAGCCTCATCTTGAGGGCGGACTTTGATTTTGAATGAAAAGGTTGCTCTCTGCGCTTTGGATCTTGAGAGTGGACTCCCTCTAGGGTTCTTCTTAGAACTAACAGGCGTATCAAGGCTTGATCAACCTTGTGGCGTCTTTCAACACTTCGGGTTCTTGTCCTTCCGTGTTCAAGCGGATCATCCAGTCTTTTGTTTGGCTTTCTTGGGGTGAGTGTATCCCAGATTGGTTGTGGGTTCTTAGGGTCTAACCCTAGTGGGTTCGCACCACATTCTTTTATGGGGAACCTAGAAATGAGCATTAGGATGATCAAATGGCTCCTTTTGATGAAGTAAAATGGGAAGGGCGATCGGAGCGCTTTTAGTTTGTGTAAGGCCAAAATGTTAGTTATATCGAATATCCATGATGGAAACATCCTTTCCCCCTTTTTCTTTCATGGGGAATCTAGAAATGACCACCAAAACCATCAACAGCCTCCTTTTGGTTCAACAAAAACTGAAAGGATGATTGGAGGCCCTTTAAGCTTGTTTTAGATCAAATGCTTCCTTTTGATCAGGTACAACGGGAAGGGCGATCGGAGCGCTTTTAGTTTGTGTAAGGCCAGAATGTTAGGTTATTTCAAATATCTATGATTGAAACAGCCTTTCCCCCTTTTTATTTCATGGGGAATCTAGAAATGACCACCAAGACAATCAACAGCCTCCTTTTGGATCAACAAAAGCCGAAAGGATGATTGGAGGAGCCCTTTTGGCTTGTTTTGGGGCAACAGTAGGGGCTGTACTGAATTTCTAATATTGAAACTTCCTTTCCCACTCATTCTTTCATAGGGAATGTAGAAATGACGACTACGAATATCAAATGCTTCCTTTCGGGTCATCTAAAGTCGAAAGGCCCATGAGATCACTTTTAGTTTGTTTAGGGCCAAAAGTAGGGGATGTATGGGATTTCTGAGATTGAAGCATCCTTTCCCACTCACTCTTTCGTTGGGAATGTAGAAATGACTACTGAGGACGAAAAATGCTTCCTTTTGGACAAACTGAAATCGAACGGGTGATTGGATCCCCTTTAGATTATGTAGGGCTAAAACTGTGGGATGCATCGGATTTCTACGATTGAAACATCCTTTTCCACTTATTCTTTCATTGGAAACATAGAAATGACCACTAAAATCATCAAATGCCTCCTTTTAGATCAGGTAAAACCGAAAGGGTGATTGGAGCCAATTTAGTTTGTTTTCGGTCAAACGTAGGGGATGTATGGAATTTCCACGATTGTAGCGCCCTTTCCCACTCATTCTGATGCAATCCAGCAAGATGACTCTTCAACTTCAAATGACCCTTTGCAGATTCCAAGTGGACCAATCACAAGGACAAGAGCCAAGGGAATAAAGGAGGCACTGAATGGGCTTGTGCGAGAGACCTGGGAAAAGCAAATGGCAATCGGTTAACCAATATTGGACAAGAGAGCTGGAAACGTAGCAAATGTCGTTTGGGCCGAAGAGGGAGGTCCTGACCATGTTTTGGGCTTGGAAACAATAAATGAAAGAGCTTGGACCTAGCGCTACACACTGGAGAATCATGTGGGCCTAATTAGACACATTTTGGGCTTAATATGCTGCTTACATTTCTATGGATCTTATTTGTGCGAAAATTGTTAATTAGTTGGCCGCGTATTTGACCCTTTGGATTTCTCGAGTTTGTTGCTTGGAATTCTCTAGATTGCATTTAATGCAAATTAGGTTAAGTCTCTGAATGATCCTTTAAATACTTTGTAAGCCTCATCTTGAGGGCGGACTTTGATTTTGAATGAAAAGGTTGCTCTCTGCGCTTTGGATCTTGAGAGTGGACTCCCTCTAGGGTTCTTCTTAGAACTAACAGGCGTATCAAGGCTTGATCAACCTTGTGGCGTCTTTCAACACTTCGGGTTCTTGTCCTTCCGTGTTCAAGCGGATCATCCAGTCTTTTGTTTGGCTTTCTTGGGGTGAGTGTATCCCAGATTGGTTGTGGGTTCTTAGGGTCTAACCCTAGTGGGTTCGCACCACATTCTTTTATGGGGAACCTAGAAATGAGCATTAGGATGATCAAATGGCTCCTTTTGATGAAGTAAAATGGGAAGGGCGATCGGAGCGCTTTTAGTTTGTGTAAGGCCAAAATGTTAGTTATATCGAATATCCATGATGGAAACATCCTTTCCCCCTTTTTCTTTCATGGGGAATCTAGAAATGACCACCAAAACCATCAACAGCCTCCTTTTGGTTCAACAAAAACTGAAAGGATGATTGGAGGCCCTTTAAGCTTGTTTTAGATCAAATGCTTCCTTTTGATCAGGTACAACGGGAAGGGCGATCGGAGCGCTTTTAGTTTGTGTAAGGCCAGAATGTTAGGTTATTTCAAATATCTATGATTGAAACAGCCTTTCCCCCTTTTTATTTCATGGGGAATCTAGAAATGACCACCAAGACAATCAACAGCCTCCTTTTGGATCAACAAAAGCCGAAAGGATGATTGGAGGAGCCCTTTTGGCTTGTTTTGGGGCAACAGTAGGGGCTGTACTGAATTTCTAATATTGAAACTTCCTTTCCCACTCATTCTTTCATAGGGAATGTAGAAATGACGACTACGAATATCAAATGCTTCCTTTCGGGTCATCTAAAGTCGAAAGGCCCATGAGATCACTTTTAGTTTGTTTAGGGCCAAAAGTAGGGGATGTATGGGATTTCTGAGATTGAAGCATCCTTTCCCACTCACTCTTTCGTTGGGAATGTAGAAATGACTACTGAGGACGAAAAATGCTTCCTTTTGGACAAACTGAAATCGAACGGGTGATTGGATCCCCTTTAGATTATGTAGGGCTAAAACTGTGGGATGCATCGGATTTCTACGATTGAAACATCCTTTTCCACTTATTCTTTCATTGGAAACATAGAAATGACCACTAAAATCATCAAATGCCTCCTTTTAGATCAGGTAAAACCGAAAGGGTGATTGGAGCCAATTTAGTTTGTTTTCGGTCAAACGTAGGGGATGTATGGAATTTCCACGATTGTAGCGCCCTTTCCCACTCATTCTGATGCAATCCAGCAAGATGACTCTTCAACTTCAAATGACCCTTTGCAGATTCCAAGTGGACCAATCACAAGGACAAGAGCCAAGGGAATAAAGGAGGCACTGAATGGGCTTGTGCGAGAGACCTGGGAAAAGCAAATGGCAATCGGTTAACCAATATTGGACAAGAGAGCTGGAAACGTAGCAAATGTCGTTTGGGCCGAAGAGGGAGGTCCTGACCATGTTTTGGGCTTGGAAACAATAAATGAAAGAGCTTGGACCTAGCGCTACACACTGGAGAATCATGTGGGCCTAATTAGACACATTTTGGGCTTAATATGCTGCTTACATTTCTATGGATCTTATTTGTGCGAAAATTGTTAATTAGTTGGCCGCGTATTTAACCCTTTGGATTTCTCGAGTTTGTTGCTTGGAATTCTCTAGATTGCATTTAATGCAAATTAGGTTAAGTCTCTGAATGATCCTTTAAATACTTTGTAAGCCTCATCTTGAGGGCGGACTTTGATTTTGAATGAAAAGGTTGCTCTCTGCGCTTTGGATCTTGAGAGTGGACTCCCTCTAGGGTTCTTCTTAGAACTAACAGGCGTATCAAGGCTTGATCAACCTTGTGGCGTCTTTCAACACTTCGGGTTCTTGTCCTTCCGTGTTCAAGCGGATCATCCAGTCTTTTGTTTGGCTTTCTTGGGGTGAGTGTATCCCAGATTGGTTGTGGGTTCTTAGGGTCTAACCCTAGTGGGTTCGCACCACATTCTTATATGGGGAACCTAGAAATGAGCATTAGGATGATCAAATGGCTCCTTTTGATCAAGTAAAATGGGAAGGGCGATCGGAGCGCTTTTAGTTTGTGTAAGGCCAAAATGTTAGTTATAACAAATATCCATGATCGAAACATCCTTTCCCCCTTTTTCTTTCATGGGGAATCTAGAAATGACCACCAAGACAATCAACAGCCTCCTTTTGGATCAACAAAACTCGAAAGGATGATTGGGGCCCTTTTAGCTTGTTTTGGGGCAACAGTAGGGGCTGTACTGAATTTCTAAGATTGAAACTTCCTTTCCCACTCATTCTTTCATAGGGAATGTAGAAATGACCACTACGAATATCAAATGCTTCCTTTTGGGTCATCTAAAGTCGAAAGGCCCATGAGATCACTTTTAGTTTGTTTAGGGCCAAAAGTAGGGGATGTATGGGATTTCTGAGATTGAAGCATCCTTTCCCACTCACTCTTTCGTTGGGAATGTAGAAATGACTACTGAGGACAAAAAATGCTTCCTTTTGGACAAACTAAAATCGAACGGGTGATTGGATCCCCTTTAGATGATGTAGGGCTAAAACTGTGGGATGAATCGGATTTCTACGATTGAAACATCCTTTTCCACTTATTCTTTCATTGGAAACATAGAAATGACCACTAAAATCATCAAATGCCTCCTTTTAGATCAAGTAAAACCGAAAGGGTGATTGGAGCCAATTTAGTTTGTTTTGGGTCAAACGTAGGGGATGTATGGAATTTCCACGATTGTAGCGTCCTTTCCCACTCATTCTGATGCAATCCAGCAAGATGACTCTTCAACTTCAAATGACCCTTTGCAGATTCCAAGTGGACCAATCACAAGGACAAGAGCCAAGGGAATAAAGGAGGCACTGAATGGGCTTGTGCGAGAGACCTGGGAAAAGCAAATGGCAATCGGTTAACCAATATTGGACAAGAGAGCTGGAAACGTAGCAAATGTCGTTTGGGCCGAAGAGGGAGGTCCTGACCATGTTTTGGGCTTGGAAACAATAAATGAAAGAGCTTGGACCTAGCGCTACACACTGGAGAATCATGTGGGCCTAATTAGACACATTTTGGGCTTAATATGCTGCTTACATTTCTATGGATCTTATTTGTGCGAAAATTGTTCATTAGTTGGCGGCGTATTTGACCCTTTGGATTTCTCGAGTTTGTTGCTTGGAATTCTCTAGATTGCATTTAATGCAAATTAGGTTAAGTCTCTGAATGATCCTTTAAATACTTTGTAAGCCTCATCTTGAGGGCGGACTTTGATTTTGAATGAAAAGGTTGCTCTCTGCGCTTTGGATCCTGAGAGTGGACTCCCTCTAGGGTTCTTCTTAGAACTAACAGGCTTATCAAGGCTTGATCAACCTTGTGGCGTCTTTCAACACTTCGGGTTCTTGTCCATCCGTGTTCAAGCGGATCATCCAGTCCTTTGTTTAGCTTTCTTGGGGTGAGTGTATCCCAGATTGGTTGTGGGTTCTTAGGGTCTAACCCTAGTGGGTTCGCACCACATTCTTTTATGGGGAACCTAGAAATGAGCATTAGGATGATCAAATGGTTCCTTTTGACCAAGTAAAATGGGAAGGGCGATCGGAGCGCTTTTAGTTTGTGTAAGGCCAAAATGTTAGTTATATCAAATATCCATGATTGAAACATCCTTTCCCCCTTTTTCTTTCATGGGGAATCTAGAAATGACCACCAAAACCATCAACAGCCTCCTTTTGGCTCAACAAAAATTGAAAGGATGATTGGAGGCCCTTTAAGCTTGTTTTAGATCAAATGCTTCCTTTTGATCAAGTACAACGGGAAGGGCGATCGGAGCGCTTTTAGTTTGTGTAAGGCCAGAATGTTAGGTTATTTCAAATATCTATGATTGAAACAGCCTTTCCCCCTTTTTCTTTCATGGGGAATCTAGAAATGACCACCAAGACAATCAACAGCCTCCTTTTGGATCAACAAAACTCGAAAGGATGATTGGAGCCCTTTTAGCTTGTTTTGGGGCAACAGTAGGGGCTGTACTGAATTTCTAAGATTGAAACTTCCTTTCCCACTCATTCTTTCATAGGGAATGTAGAAATGACCACTACGAATATCAAATGCTTCCTTTTGGGTCATCTAAAGTCGAAAGGCCGATGAGACCACTTTTAGTTTGTCTAGGGCCAAAAGTAGGGGATGTATGGGATTTCTCAGATTGAAGCATCGTTTCCCACTCACTCTTTCATTGGGAATGTAGGAATGACTACTGAGAACAAAAAATGCTTCCTTTTGGACAAACTAAAATCGAACGGGTGATTGGATCCCCTTTAGATGATGTAGGGCTAAAACTGTGGGATGTATCGGATTTCTACGATTGAAACATCCTTTTCCACTTATTCTTTCATTGGAAACATAGAAATGACCACTAAAATCATCAAATGCCTCCTTTTAGATCAGGTAAAACCGAAAGGGTGATTGGAGCCAATTTAGTTTGTTTTGGGTCAAACGTAGGGGATGTATGGAATTTCCACGATTGTAGCGTCCTTTCCCACTCATTCTGATGCAATCCAGCAAGATGACTCTTCAACTTCAAATGACCCTTTGCAGATTCCAAGTGGACCAATCACAAGGACAAGAGCCAAGGGAATAAAGGAGGCACTGAATGGGCTTGTGCGAGAGACCTGGGAAAAGCAAATGGCAATCGGTTAACCAATATTGGACAAGAGAGCTGGAAACGTAGCAAATGTCGTTTGGGCCGAAGAGGGAGGTCCTGACCATGTTTTGGGCTTGGAAACAATAAATGAAAGAGCTTGGACCTAGCGCTACACACTGGAGAATCATGTGGGCCTAATTAGACACATTTTGGGCTTAATATGCTGCTTACATTTCTATGGATCTTATTTGTGCGAAAATTGTTCATTAGTTGGCGGCGTATTTGACCCTTTGGATTTCTCGAGTTTGTTGCTTGGAATTCTCTAGATTGCATTTAATGCAAATTAGGTTAAGTCTCTGAATGATCCTTTAAATACTTTGTAAGCCTCATCTTGAGGGCGGACTTTGATTTTGAATGAAAAGGTTGCTCTCTGCGCTTTGGATCCTGAGAGTGGACTCCCTCTAGGGTTCTTCTTAGAACTAACAGGCTTATCAAGGCTTGATCAACCTTGTGGCGTCTTTCAACACTTCGGGTTCTTGTCCATCCGTGTTCAAGCGGATCATCCAGTCCTTTGTTTAGCTTTCTTGGGGTGAGTGTATCCCAGATTGGTTGTGGGTTCTTAGGGTCTAACCCTAGTGGGTTCGCACCACATTCTTTTATGGGGAACCTAGAAATGAGCATTAGGATGATCAAATGGTTCCTTTTGACCAAGTAAAATGGGAAGGGCGATCGGAGCGCTTTTAGTTTGTGTAAGGCCAAAATGTTAGTTATATCAAATATCCATGATTGAAACATCCTTTCCCCCTTTTTCTTTCATGGGGAATCTAGAAATGACCACCAAAACCATCAACAGCCTCCTTTTGGCTCAACAAAAATTGAAAGGATGATTGGAGGCCCTTTAAGCTTGTTTTAGATCAAATGCTTCCTTTTGATCAAGTACAACGGGAAGGGCGATCGGAGCGCTTTTAGTTTGTGTAAGGCCAGAATGTTAGGTTATTTCAAATATCTATGATTGAAACAGCCTTTCCCCCTTTTTCTTTCATGGGGAATCTAGAAATGACCACCAAGACAATCAACAGCCTCCTTTTGGATCAACAAAACTCGAAAGGATGATTGGAGCCCTTTTAGCTTGTTTTGGGGCAACAGTAGGGGCTGTACTGAATTTCTAAGATTGAAACTTCCTTTCCCACTCATTCTTTCATAGGGAATGTAGAAATGACCACTACGAATATCAAATGCTTCCTTTTGGGTCATCTAAAGTCGAAAGGCCGATGAGACCACTTTTAGTTAGTCTAGGGCCAAAAGTAGGGGATGTATGGGATTTCTGAGATTGAAGCATCCTTTCCCACTCACTCTTTCATTGGGAATGTAGGAATGACTACTGAGAACAAAAAATGCTTCCTTTTGGACAAACTAAAATCGAACGGGTGATTGGATCCCCTTTAGATGATGTAGGGCTAAAACTGTGGGATGTATCGGATTTCTACGATTGAAACATCCTTTTCCACTTATTCTTTCATTGGAAACATAGAAATGACCACTAAAATCATCAAATGCCTCCTTTTAGATCAAGTAAAACCGAAAGGGTGATTGGAGCCAATTTAGTTTGTTTTGGGTCAAACGTAGGGGATGTATGGAATTTCCACGATTGTAGCGTCCTTTCCCACTCATTCTGATGCAATCCAGCAAGATGACTCTTCAACTTCAAATGACCCTTTGCAGATTCCAAGTGGACCAATCACAAGGACAAGAGCCAAGGGAATAAAGGAGGCACTGAATGGGCTTGTGCGAGAGACCTGGGAAAAGCAAATGGCAATCGGTTAACCAATATTGGACAAGAGAGCTGGAAACGTAGCAAATGTCGTTTGGGCCGAAGAGGGAGGTCCTGACCATGTTTTGGGCTTGGAAACAATAAATGAAAGAGCTTGGACCTAGCGCTACACACTGGAGAATCATCTGGGCCTAATTAGACACATTTTGGGCTTAATATGCTGCTTACATTTCTATGGATCTTATTTGTGCGAAAATTGTTCATTAGTTGGCGGCGTATTTGACCCTTTGGATTTCTCGAGTTTGTTGCTTGGAATTCTCTAGATTGCATTTATTGCAAATTAGGTTAAGTCTCTGAATGATCCTTTAAATACTTTGTAAGCCTCATCTTGAGGGCGGACTTTGATTTTGAATGAAAAGGTTGCTCTCTGCGCTTTGGATCTTGAGAGTGGACTCCCTCTAGGGTTCTTCTTAGAACTAACAGGCGTATCAAGGCTTGATCAACCTTGTGGCGTCTTTCAACACTTCGGGTTCTTGTCCTTCCGTGTTCAAGCGGATCATCCAGTCCTTTGTTTAGCTTTCTTGGGGTGAGTGTATCCCAGATTGGTTGTGGGATCTTAGGGTCTAACCCTAGTGGGTTCGCACCACATTCTTTTATGGGGAACCTAGAAATGAGCATTAGGATGATCAAATGGCTCCTTTTGACCAAGTAAAATGGGAAGGGCGATCGGAGCGCTTTTAGTTTGTGTAAGTCCAAAATGTTAGTTATATCAAATATCCATGATTGAAACACCCTTTCCCCCTTTTTCTTTCATGGGGAATCTAGAAATGACCACCAAAACCATCAACAGCCTCCTTTTGGCTCAACAAAAATTGAAAGGATGATTGGAGGCCCTTTAAGCTTGTTTTAGATCAAATGCTTCCTTTTGATCAAGTACGACGGGAAGGGCGATCGGAGCGCTTTTAGTTTGTGTAAGGCCAAAATGTTAGGTTATTTCAAATATCTATGATTGAAACAGCCTTTCCCCCTTTTTCTTTCATGGGGAATCTAGAAATGACCACCAAGACAATCAACAGCCTCCTTTTGGATCAACAAAAGCCGAAAGGATGATTGGAGCCCTTTAAGCTTGTTTTGGGGCAACAGTAGGGGCTGTACTGAATTTCTAAGAGTGAAACTTCCTTTCCCACTCATTCTTTCATAGGGAATGTAGAAATGACCACTACGAATATCAAATGCTTCCTTTTGGGTCATCTAAAGTCGAAAGGCCGATGAGACCACTTTTAGTTAGTCTAGGGCCAAAAGTAGGGGATGTATGGGATTTCTGAGATTGAAGCATCCTTTCCCACTCACTCTTTCATTGGGAATGTAGGAATGACTACTGAGAACAAAAAATGCTTCCTTTTGGACAAACTAAAATCGAACGGGTGATTGGATCCCCTTTAGATGATGTAGGGCTAAAACTGTGGGATGTATCGGATTTCTACGATTGAAACATCCTTTTCCACTTATTCTTTCATTGGAAACATAGAAATGACCACTAAAATCATCAAATGCCTCCTTTTAGATCAAGTAAAACCGAAAGGGTGATTGGAGCCAATTTAGTTTGTTTTGGGTCAAACGTAGGGGATGTATGGAATTTCCACGATTGTAGCGTCCTTTCCCACTCATTCTGATGCAATCCAGCAAGATGACTCTTCAACTTCAAATGACCCTTTGCAGATTCCAAGTGGACCAATCACAAGGACAAGAGCCAAGGGAATAAAGGAGGCACTGAATGGGCTTGTGCGAGAGACCTGGGAAAAGCAAATGGCAATCGGTTAACCAATATTGGACAAGAGAGCTGGAAACGTAGCAAATGTCGTTTGGGCCGAAGAGGGAGGTCCTGACCATGTTTTGGGCTTGGAAACAATAAATGAAAGAGCTTGGACCTAGCGCTACACACTGGAGAATCATCTGGGCCTAATTAGACACATTTTGGGCTTAATATGCTGCTTACATTTCTATGGATCTTATTTGTGCGAAAATTGTTCATTAGTTGGCGGCGTATTTGACCCTTTGGATTTCTCGAGTTTGTTGCTTGGAATTCTCTAGATTGCATTTAATGCAAATTAGGTTAAGTCTCTGAATGATCCTTTAAATACTTTGTAAGCCTCATCTTGAGGGCGGACTTTGATTTTGAATGAAAAGGTTGCTCTCTGCGCTTTGGATCTTGAGAGTGGACTCCCTCTAGGGTTCTTCTTAGAACTAACAGGCGTATCAAGGCTTGATCAACCTTGTGGCGTCTTTCAACACTTCGGGTTCTTGTCCTTCCGTGTTCAAGCGGATCATCCAGTCCTTTGTTTAGCTTTCTTGGGGTGAGTGTATCCCAGATTGGTTGTGGGATCTTAGGGTCTAACCCTAGTGGGTTCGCACCACATTCTTTTATGGGGAACCTAGAAATGAGCATTAGGATGATCAAATGGCTCCTTTTGACCAAGTAAAATGGGAAGGGCGATCGGAGCGCTTTTAGTTTGTGTAAGTCCAAAATGTTAGTTATATCAAATATCCATGATTGAAACACCCTTTCCCCCTTTTTCTTTCATGGGGAATCTAGAAATGACCACCAAAACCATCAACAGCCTCCTTTTGGCTCAACAAAAATTGAAAGGATGATTGGAGGCCCTTTAAGCTTGTTTTAGATCAAATGCTTCCTTTTGATCAAGTACGACGGGAAGGGCGATCGGAGCGCTTTTAGTTTGTGTAAGGCCAAAATGTTAGGTTATTTCAAATATCTATGATTGAAACAGCCTTTCCCCCTATTTCTTTCATGGGGAATCTAGAAATGACCACCAAGACAATCAACAGCCTCCTTTTGGCTCAACAAAAATTGAAAGGATGATTGGAGGCCCTTTAAGCTTGTTTTAGATCAAATGCTTCCTTTTGATCAAGTACAACGGGAAGGGCGATCGGAGCGCTTTTAGTTTGTGTAAGGCCAAAATGTTAGTTATATCAAATATCCATGATTGAAACATCCTTTCCCCCTTTTTCTTTCATGGGGAATCTAGAAATGACCACCAAAACCATCAACAGCCTCCTTTTGGCTCAACAAAAATTGAAAGGATGATTGGAGGCCCTTTAAGCTTGTTTTAGATCAAATGCTTCCTTTTGATCAAGTACAACGGGAAAGGCGATCGGAGCGCTTTTAGTTTGTGTAAGGCCAAAATGTTAGGTTATTTCAAATATCTATGATTGAAACAGCCTTTCCCCCTTTTTCTTTCATGGGGAATCTAGAAATGACCACCAAGACAATCAACAGCCTCCTTTTGGCTCAACAAAAATTGAAAGGATGATTGGAGGCCCTTTAAGCTTGTTTTAGATCAAATGCTTCCTTTTGATCAAGTACAACGGGAAGGGCGATCGGAGCGCTTTTAGTTTGTGTAAGGCCAAAATGTTAGTTATATCAAATATCCATGATTGAAACATCCTTTCCCCCTTTTTCTTTCATGGGGAATCTAGAAATGACCACCAAAACCATCAACAGCCTCCTTTTGGCTCAACAAAAATTGAAAGGATGATTGGAGGCCCTTTAAGCTTGTTTTAGATCAAATGCTTCCTTTTGATCAAGTACAACGGGAAAGGCGATCGGAGCGCTTTTAGTTTGTGTAAGGCCAAAATGTTAGGTTATTTCAAATATCTAGGATTGAAACAGCCTTTCCCCCTTTTTCTTTCATGGGGAATCTAGAAATGACCACCAAGACAATCAACAGCCTCCTTTTGGATCAACAAAAGCCGAAAGGATGATTGGAGCCCTTTTAGCTTGTTTTGGGGCAACAGTAGGGGCTGTACTGAATTTCTAAGAGTGAAACTTCCTTTCCCACTCATTCTTTCATAGGGAATGTAGAAATGACCACTACGAATATCAAATGCTTCCTTTTGGGTCATCTAAAGTCGAAAGGCCGATGAGACCACTTTTAGTTAGTCTAGGGCCAAAAGTAGGGGATGTATGGGATTTCTGAGATTGAAGCATCCTTTCCCACTCACTCTTTCATTGGGAATGTAGGAATGACTACTGAGAACAAAAAATGCTTCCTTTTGGACAAACTAAAATCGAACGGGTGATTGGATCCCCTTTAGATGATGTAGGGCTAAAACTGTGGGATGTATCGGATTTCTACGATTGAAACATCCTTTTCCACTTATTCTTTCATTGGAAACATAGAAATGACCACTAAAATCATCAAATGCCTCCTTTTAGATCAAGTAAAACCGAAAGGGTGATTGGAGCCAATTTAGTTTGTTTTGGGTCAAACGTAGGGGATGTATGGAATTTCCACGATTGTAGCGTCCTTTCCCACTCATTCTGATGCAATCCAGCAAGATGACTCTTCAACTTCAAATGACCCTTTGCAGATTCCAAGTGGACCAATCACAAGGACAAGAGCCAAGGGAATAAAGGAGGCACTGAATGGGCTTGTGCGAGAGACCTGGGAAAAGCAAATGGCAATCGGTTAACCAATATTGGACAAGAGAGCTGGAAACGTAGCAAATGTCGTTTGGGCCGAAGAGGGAGGTCCTGACCATGTTTTGGGCTTGGAAACAATAAATGAAAGAGCTTGGACCTAGCGCTACACACTGGAGAATCATCTGGGCCTAATTAGACACATTTTGGGCTTAATATGCTGCTTACATTTCTATGGATCTTATTTGTGCGAAAATTGTTCATTAGTTGGCGGCGTATTTGACCCTTTGGATTTCTCGAGTTTGTTGCTTGGAATTCTCTAGATTGCATTTAATGCAAATTAGGTTAAGTCTCTGAATGATCCTTTAAATACTTTGTAAGCCTCATCTTGAGGGCGGACTTTGATTTTGAATGAAAAGGTTGCTCTCTGCGCTTTGGATCTTGAGAGTGGACTCCCTCTAGGGTTCTTCTTAGAACTAACAGGCGTATCAAGGCTTGATCAACCTTGTGGCGTCTTTCAACACTTCGGGTTCTTGTCCTTCCGTGTTCAAGCGGATCATCCAGTCCTTTGTTTAGCTTTCTTGGGGTGAGTGTATCCCAGATTGGTTGTGGGATCTTAGGGTCTAACCCTAGTGGGTTCGCACCACATTCTTTTATGGGGAACCTAGAAATGAGCATTAGGATGATCAAATGGCTCCTTTTGACCAAGTAAAATGGGAAGGGCGATCGGAGCGCTTTTAGTTTGTGTAAGTCCAAAATGTTAGTTATATCAAATATCCATGATTGAAACACCCTTTCCCCCTTTTTCTTTCATGGGGAATCTAGAAATGACCACCAAAACCATCAACAGCCTCCTTTTGGCTCAACAAAAATTGAAAGGATGATTGGAGGCCCTTTAAGCTTGTTTTAGATCAAATGCTTCCTTTTGATCAAGTACGACGGGAAGGGCGATCGGAGCGCTTTTAGTTTGTGTAAGGCCAAAATGTTAGGTTATTTCAAATATCTATGATTGAAACAGCCTTTCCCCCTATTTCTTTCATGGGGAATCTAGAAATGACCACCAAGACAATCAACAGCCTCCTTTTGGCTCAACAAAAATTGAAAGGATGATTGGAGGCCCTTTAAGCTTGTTTTAGATCAAATGCTTCCTTTTGATCAAGTACAACGGGAAGGGCGATCGGAGCGCTTTTAGTTTGTGTAAGGCCAAAATGTTAGTTATATCAAATATCCATGATTGAAACATCCTTTCCCCCTTTTTCTTTCATGGGGAATCTAGAAATGACCACCAAAACCATCAACAGCCTCCTTTTGGCTCAACAAAAATTGAAAGGATGATTGGAGGCCCTTTAAGCTTGTTTTAGATCAAATGCTTCCTTTTGATCAAGTACAACGGGAAAGGCGATCGGAGCGCTTTTAGTTTGTGTAAGGCCAAAATGTTAGGTTATTTCAAATATCTATGATTGAAACAGCCTTTCCCCCTTTTTCTTTCATGGGGAATCTAGAAATGACCACCAAGACAATCAACAGCCTCCTTTTGGATCAACAAAAGCCGAAAGGATGATTGGAGCCCTTTTAGCTTGTTTTGGGGCAACAGTAGGGGCTGTACTGAATTTCTAAGAGTGAAACTTCCTTTCCCACTCATTCTTTCATAGGGAATGTAGAAATGACCACTACGAATATCAAATGCTTCCTTTTGGGTCATCTAAAGTCGAAAGGCCGATGAGACCACTTTTAGTTAGTCTAGGGCCAAAAGTAGGGGATGTATGGGATTTCTGAGATTGAAGCATCCTTTCCCACTCACTCTTTCATTGGGAATGTAGGAATGACTACTGAGAACAAAAAATGCTTCCTTTTGGACAAACTAAAATCGAACGGGTGATTGGATCCCCTTTAGATGATGTAGGGCTAAAACTGTGGGATGTATCGGATTTCTACGATTGAAACATCCTTTTCCACTTATTCTTTCATTGGAAACATAGAAATGACCACTAAAATCATCAAATGCCTCCTTTTAGATCAAGTAAAACCGAAAGGGTGATTGGAGCCAATTTAGTTTGTTTTGGGTCAAACGTAGGGGATGTATGGAATTTCCACGATTGTAGCGTCCTTTCCCACTCATTCTGATGCAATCCAGCAAGATGACTCTTCAACTTCAAATGACCCTTTGCAGATTCCAAGTGGACCAATCACAAGGACAAGAGCCAAGGGAATAAAGGAGGCACTGAATGGGCTTGTGCGAGAGACCTGGGAAAAGCAAATGGCAATCGGTTAACCAATATTGGACAAGAGAGCTGGAAACGTAGCAAATGTCGTTTGGGCCGAAGAGGGAGGTCCTGACCATGTTTTGGGCTTGGAAACAATAAATGAAAGAGCTTGGACCTAGCGCTACACACTGGAGAATCATCTGGGCCTAATTAGACACATTTTGGGCTTAATATGCTGCTTACATTTCTATGGATCTTATTTGTGCGAAAATTGTTCATTAGTTGGCGGCGTATTTGACCCTTTGGATTTCTCGAGTTTGTTGCTTGGAATTCTCTAGATTGCATTTAATGCAAATTAGGTTAAGTCTCTGAATGATCCTTTAAATACTTTGTAAGCCTCATCTTGAGGGCGGACTTTGATTTTGAATGAAAAGGTTGCTCTCTGCGCTTTGGATCTTGAGAGTGGACTCCCTCTAGGGTTCTTCTTAGAACTAACAGGCGTATCAAGGCTTGATCAACCTTGTGGCGTCTTTCAACACTTCGGGTTCTTGTCCTTCCGTGTTCAAGCGGATCATCCAGTCCTTTGTTTAGCTTTCTTGGGGTGAGTGTATCCCAGATTGGTTGTGGGATCTTAGGGTCTAACCCTAGTGGGTTCGCACCACATTCTTTTATGGGGAACCTAGAAATGAGCATTAGGATGATCAAATGGCTCCTTTTGACCAAGTAAAATGGGAAGGGCGATCGGAGCGCTTTTAGTTTGTGTAAGTCCAAAATGTTAGTTATATCAAATATCCATGATTGAAACACCCTTTCCCCCTTTTTCTTTCATGGGGAATCTAGAAATGACCACCAAAACCATCAACAGCCTCCTTTTGGCTCAACAAAAATTGAAAGGATGATTGGAGGCCCTTTAAGCTTGTTTTAGATCAAATGCTTCCTTTTGATCAAGTACGACGGGAAGGGCGATCGGAGCGCTTTTAGTTTGTGTAAGGCCAAAATGTTAGGTTATTTCAAATATCTATGATTGAAACAGCCTTTCCCCCTATTTCTTTCATGGGGAATCTAGAAATGACCACCAAGACAATCAACAGCCTCCTTTTGGCTCAACAAAAATTGAAAGGATGATTGGAGGCCCTTTAAGCTTGTTTTAGATCAAATGCTTCCTTTTGATCAAGTACAACGGGAAGGGCGATCGGAGCGCTTTTAGTTTGTGTAAGGCCAAAATGTTAGTTATATCAAATATCCATGATTGAAACATCCTTTCCCCCTTTTTCTTTCATGGGGAATCTAGAAATGACCACCAAAACCATCAACAGCCTCCTTTTGGCTCAACAAAAATTGAAAGGATGATTGGAGGCCCTTTAAGCTTGTTTTAGATCAAATGCTTCCTTTTGATCAAGTACAACGGGAAAGGCGATCGGAGCGCTTTTAGTTTGTGTAAGGCCAAAATGTTAGGTTATTTCAAATATCTAGGATTGAAACAGCCTTTCCCCCTTTTTCTTTCATGGGGAATCTAGAAATGACCACCAAGACAATCAACAGCCTCCTTTTGGATCAACAAAAGCCGAAAGGATGATTGGAGCCCTTTTAGCTTGTTTTGGGGCAACAGTAGGGGCTGTACTGAATTTCTAAGAGTGAAACTTCCTTTCCCACTCATTCTTTCATAGGGAATGTAGAAATGACCACTACGAATATCAAATGCTTCCTTTTGGGTCATCTAAAGTCGAAAGGCCGATGAGACCACTTTTAGTTAGTCTAGGGCCAAAAGTAGGGGATGTATGGGATTTCTGAGATTGAAGCATCCTTTCCCACTCACTCTTTCATTGGGAATGTAGGAATGACTACTGAGAACAAAAAATGCTTCCTTTTGGACAAACTAAAATCGAACGGGTGATTGGATCCCCTTTAGATGATGTAGGGCTAAAACTGTGGGATGTATCGGATTTCTACGATTGAAACATCCTTTTCCACTTATTCTTTCATTGGAAACATAGAAATGACCACTAAAATCATCAAATGCCTCCTTTTAGATCAAGTAAAACCGAAAGGGTGATTGGAGCCAATTTAGTTTGTTTTGGGTCAAACGTAGGGGATGTATGGAATTTCCACGATTGTAGCGTCCTTTCCCACTCATTCTGATGCAATCCAGCAAGATGACTCTTCAACTTCAAATGACCCTTTGCAGATTCCAAGTGGACCAATCACAAGGACAAGAGCCAAGGGAATAAAGGAGGCACTGAATGGGCTTGTGCGAGAGACCTGGGAAAAGCAAATGGCAATCGGTTAACCAATATTGGACAAGAGAGCTGGAAACGTAGCAAATGTCGTTTGGGCCGAAGAGGGAGGTCCTGACCATGTTTTGGGCTTGGAAACAATAAATGAAAGAGCTTGGACCTAGCGCTACACACTGGAGAATCATCTGGGCCTAATTAGACACATTTTGGGCTTAATATGCTGCTTACATTTCTATGGATCTTATTTGTGCGAAAATTGTTCATTAGTTGGCGGCGTATTTGACCCTTTGGATTTCTCGAGTTTGTTGCTTGGAATTCTCTAGATTGCATTTAATGCAAATTAGGTTAAGTCTCTGAATGATCCTTTAAATACTTTGTAAGCCTCATCTTGAGGGCGGACTTTGATTTTGAATGAAAAGGTTGCTCTCTGCGCTTTGGATCTTGAGAGTGGACTCCCTCTAGGGTTCTTCTTAGAACTAACAGGCGTATCAAGGCTTGATCAACCTTGTGGCGTCTTTCAACACTTCGGGTTCTTGTCCTTCCGTGTTCAAGCGGATCATCCAGTCCTTTGTTTAGCTTTCTTGGGGTGAGTGTATCCCAGATTGGTTGTGGGATCTTAGGGTCTAACCCTAGTGGGTTCGCACCACATTCTTTTATGGGGAACCTAGAAATGAGCATTAGGATGATCAAATGGCTCCTTTTGACCAAGTAAAATGGGAAGGGCGATCGGAGCGCTTTTAGTTTGTGTAAGTCCAAAATGTTAGTTATATCAAATATCCATGATTGAAACACCCTTTCCCCCTTTTTCTTTCATGGGGAATCTAGAAATGACCACCAAAACCATCAACAGCCTCCTTTTGGCTCAACAAAAATTGAAAGGATGATTGGAGGCCCTTTAAGCTTGTTTTAGATCAAATGCTTCCTTTTGATCAAGTACGACGGGAAGGGCGATCGGAGCGCTTTTAGTTTGTGTAAGGCCAAAATGTTAGGTTATTTCAAATATCTATGATTGAAACAGCCTTTCCCCCTATTTCTTTCATGGGGAATCTAGAAATGACCACCAAGACAATCAACAGCCTCCTTTTGGCTCAACAAAAATTGAAAGGATGATTGGAGGCCCTTTAAGCTTGTTTTAGATCAAATGCTTCCTTTTGATCAAGTACAACGGGAAGGGCGATCGGAGCGCTTTTAGTTTGTGTAAGGCCAAAATGTTAGTTATATCAAATATCCATGATTGAAACATCCTTTCCCCCTTTTTCTTTCATGGGGAATCTAGAAATGACCACCAAAACCATCAACAGCCTCCTTTTGGCTCAACAAAAATTGAAAGGATGATTGGAGGCCCTTTAAGCTTGTTTTAGATCAAATGCTTCCTTTTGATCAAGTACAACGGGAAAGGCGATCGGAGCGCTTTTAGTTTGTGTAAGGCCAAAATGTTAGGTTATTTCAAATATCTAGGATTGAAACAGCCTTTCCCCCTTTTTCTTTCATGGGGAATCTAGAAATGACCACCAAGACAATCAACAGCCTCCTTTTGGATCAACAAAAGCCGAAAGGATGATTGGAGCCCTTTTAGCTTGTTTTGGGGCAACAGTAGGGGCTGTACTGAATTTCTAAGAGTGAAACTTCCTTTCCCACTCATTCTTTCATAGGGAATGTAGAAATGACCACTACGAATATCAAATGCTTCCTTTTGGGTCATCTAAAGTCGAAAGGCCGATGAGACCACTTTTAGTTAGTCTAGGGCCAAAAGTAGGGGATGTATGGGATTTCTGAGATTGAAGCATCCTTTCCCACTCACTCTTTCATTGGGAATGTAGGAATGACTACTGAGAACAAAAAATGCTTCCTTTTGGACAAACTAAAATCGAACGGGTGATTGGATCCCCTTTAGATGATGTAGGGCTAAAACTGTGGGATGTATCGGATTTCTACGATTGAAACATCCTTTTCCACTTATTCTTTCATTGGAAACATAGAAATGACCACTAAAATCATCAAATGCCTCCTTTTAGATCAAGTAAAACCGAAAGGGTGATTGGAGCCAATTTAGTTTGTTTTGGGTCAAACGTAGGGGATGTATGGAATTTCCACGATTGTAGCGTCCTTTCCCACTCATTCTGATGCAATCCAGCAAGATGACTCTTCAACTTCAAATGACCCTTTGCAGATTCCAAGTGGACCAATCACAAGGACAAGAGCCAAGGGAATAAAGGAGGCACTGAATGGGCTTGTGCGAGAGACCTGGGAAAAGCAAATGGCAATCGGTTAACCAATATTGGACAAGAGAGCTGGAAACGTAGCAAATGTCGTTTGGGCCGAAGAGGGAGGTCCTGACCATGTTTTGGGCTTGGAAACAATAAATGAAAGAGCTTGGACCTAGCGCTACACACTGGAGAATCATCTGGGCCTAATTAGACACATTTTGGGCTTAATATGCTGCTTACATTTCTATGGATCTTATTTGTGCGAAAATTGTTCATTAGTTGGCGGCGTATTTGACCCTTTGGATTTCTCGAGTTTGTTGCTTGGAATTCTCTAGATTGCATTTAATGCAAATTAGGTTAAGTCTCTGAATGATCCTTTAAATACTTTGTAAGCCTCATCTTGAGGGCGGACTTTGATTTTGAATGAAAAGGTTGCTCTCTGCGCTTTGGATCTTGAGAGTGGACTCCCTCTAGGGTTCTTCTTAGAACTAACAGGCGTATCAAGGCTTGATCAACCTTGTGGCGTCTTTCAACACTTCGGGTTCTTGTCCTTCCGTGTTCAAGCGGATCATCCAGTCCTTTGTTTAGCTTTCTTGGGGTGAGTGTATCCCAGATTGGTTGTGGGATCTTAGGGTCTAACCCTAGTGGGTTCGCACCACATTCTTTTATGGGGAACCTAGAAATGAGCATTAGGATGATCAAATGGCTCCTTTTGACCAAGTAAAATGGGAAGGGCGATCGGAGCGCTTTTAGTTTGTGTAAGTCCAAAATGTTAGTTATATCAAATATCCATGATTGAAACACCCTTTCCCCCTTTTTCTTTCATGGGGAATCTAGAAATGACCACCAAAACCATCAACAGCCTCCTTTTGGCTCAACAAAAATTGAAAGGATGATTGGAGGCCCTTTAAGCTTGTTTTAGATCAAATGCTTCCTTTTGATCAAGTACGACGGGAAGGGCGATCGGAGCGCTTTTAGTTTGTGTAAGGCCAAAATGTTAGGTTATTTCAAATATCTATGATTGAAACAGCCTTTCCCCCTATTTCTTTCATGGGGAATCTAGAAATGACCACCAAGACAATCAACAGCCTCCTTTTGGCTCAACAAAAATTGAAAGGATGATTGGAGGCCCTTTAAGCTTGTTTTAGATCAAATGCTTCCTTTTGATCAAGTACAACGGGAAGGGCGATCGGAGCGCTTTTAGTTTGTGTAAGGCCAAAATGTTAGTTATATCAAATATCCATGATTGAAACATCCTTTCCCCCTTTTTCTTTCATGGGGAATCTAGAAATGACCACCAAAACCATCAACAGCCTCCTTTTGGCTCAACAAAAATTGAAAGGATGATTGGAGGCCCTTTAAGCTTGTTTTAGATCAAATGCTTCCTTTTGATCAAGTACAACGGGAAAGGCGATCGGAGCGCTTTTAGTTTGTGTAAGGCCAAAATGTTAGGTTATTTCAAATATCTATGATTGAAACAGCCTTTCCCCCTTTTTCTTTCATGGGGAATCTAGAAATGACCACCAAGACAATCAACAGCCTCCTTTTGGATCAACAAAAGCCGAAAGGATGATTGGAGCCCTTTTAGCTTGTTTTGGGGCAACAGTAGGGGCTGTACTGAATTTCTAAGAGTGAAACTTCCTTTCCCACTCATTCTTTCATAGGGAATGTAGAAATGACCACTACGAATATCAAATGCTTCCTTTTGGGTCATCTAAAGTCGAAAGGCCGATGAGACCACTTTTAGTTAGTCTAGGGCCAAAAGTAGGGGATGTATGGGATTTCTGAGATTGAAGCATCCTTTCCCACTCACTCTTTCATTGGGAATGTAGGAATGACTACTGAGAACAAAAAATGCTTCCTTTTGGACAAACTTAAATCGAACGGGTGATTGGATCCCCTTTAGATGATGTAGGGCTAAAACTGTGGGATGTATCGGATTTCTACGATTGAAACATCCTTTTCCACTTATTCTTTCATTGGAAACATAGAAATGACCACTAAAATCATCAAATGCCTCCTTTTAGATCAAGTAAAACCGAAAGGGTGATTGGAGCCAATTTAGTTTGTTTTGGGTCAAACGTAGGGGATGTATGGAATTTCCACGATTGTAGCGTCCTTTCCCACTCATTCTGATGCAATCCAGCAAGATGACTCTTCAACTTCAAATGACCCTTTGCAGATTCCAAGTGGACCAATCACAAGGACAAGAGCCAAGGGAATAAAGGAGGCACTGAATGGGCTTGTGCGAGAGACCTGGGAAAAGCAAATGGCAATCGGTTAACCAATATTGGACAAGAGAGCTGGAAACGTAGCAAATGTCGTTTGGGCCGAAGAGGGAGGTCCTGACCATGTTTTGGGCTTGGAAACAATAAATGAAAGAGCTTGGACCTAGCGCTACACACTGGAGAATCATCTGGGCCTAATTAGACACATTTTGGGCTTAATATGCTGCTTACATTTCTATGGATCTTATTTGTGCGAAAATTGTTCATTAGTTGGCGGCGTATTTGACCCTTTGGATTTCTCGAGTTTGTTGCTTGGAATTCTCTAGATTGCATTTAATGCAAATTAGGTTAAGTCTCTGAATGATCCTTTAAATACTTTGTAAGCCTCATCTTGAGGGCGGACTTTGATTTTGAATGAAAAGGTTGCTCTCTGCGCTTTGGATCTTGAGAGTGGACTCCCTCTAGGGTTCTTCTTAGAACTAACAGGCGTATCAAGGCTTGATCAACCTTGTGGCGTCTTTCAACACTTCGGGTTCTTGTCCTTCCGTGTTCAAGCGGATCATCCAGTCCTTTGTTTAGCTTTCTTGGGGTGAGTGTATCCCAGATTGGTTGTGGGATCTTAGGGTCTAACCCTAGTGGGTTCGCACCACATTCTTTTATGGGGAACCTAGAAATGAGCATTAGGATGATCAAATGGCTCCTTTTGACCAAGTAAAATGGGAAGGGCGATCGGAGCGCTTTTAGTTTGTGTAAGTCCAAAATGTTAGTTATATCAAATATCCATGATTGAAACACCCTTTCCCCCTTTTTCTTTCATGGGGAATCTAGAAATGACCACCAAAACCATCAACAGCCTCCTTTTGGCTCAACAAAAATTGAAAGGATGATTGGAGGCCCTTTAAGCTTGTTTTAGATCAAATGCTTCCTTTTGATCAAGTACGACGGGAAGGGCGATCGGAGCGCTTTTAGTTTGTGTAAGGCCAAAATGTTAGGTTATTTCAAATATCTATGATTGAAACAGCCTTTCCCCCTATTTCTTTCATGGGGAATCTAGGATGATTGGAGGCCCTTTAAGCTTGTTTTAGATCAAATGCTTCCCAGCCCTTCTCCTGACCATCAAGCCCAAACACCTACACCTCCACCTTCACCTCAAATCATAATCCCAACACCCCCAGAAACTCCTACCGCTAATCCTTCCCCTAGCGCTAGCCCACAAACACAAGCCTCACGCTCAACCAACAAAGTCCCAACACCACAAGCAACCCCTATCGCTAGCACCATCCCTTGCGATAGCAATCCTACTTCTTCACCAATTCAACCAACCTCTATCGCTACCACTATCACAAACCTTCTTTCTCCTCTTATCTCTTCCCAAATTCCTGACCAACCCGCTTCACCTACCCCTGCCAATGATGATGACAAAAAGGGGGAGAAACAAAGGGACAGAAATGTGGCAGAAGAAGGCCAAGTGGAGGATGCATCTGATGAGGAAGACAATGCATCAATCAATCCTGATGGTTCTCCTGATATGAGCATGGCCATGGTACTGTATGAGGAGGAGTATGAACCAGTTTCTGTAAATCTGCTTCCTCATTATTTTCAGCGAGCACAAGAGCTGCATGAGGAAGTTGAAGATCTTTTAGAAAGATCTGCTCAATCTCTAAAGGAAAGAGAGGATAGAGATGCAGCAAGGGCAGAAGCTGAAAAAGAGAAAGAAAAAGATCCTATTCAGACTTTCTCTCAGAACTTGGAACTTAGTGGGAAAGAAAAAGCATCAGAGGTCTAGTTTGCTCCCAAGAAGATAAGGATCAAGAAATCTGCTCCAAAACCCCTAGAAAAGAAAACCAGGGCATCTAAAGGGTTTATGATTGAAGAACCCAAGACAGCCCCCAAGTCATCAAAGAGGAAAGCAGCACCAAAAGGGAAGGGAAAGACAGCAAAGCCTCCTCAGAAGAAACAAAAGTGACCATCCAAATTGGATGAGCTTCTGTCATTGGTGCCTCTCTCTCCTCCAAAGAAGAAGAAAGTTGCTGCTAAGAAAAAGAAGAAGTCTGAGGTTGAGGTTGAGATTGATCCTGAAGTGCTGGAAGATCCTTCAACTGATTCTGGGAAAATAAGCAGTGAGTCTGGAGATTATGAGTTAGATACCTCAAATTGGAAGGATGATTCTGATTCTGAATAAACCAAAAAGCCTGAATCATTCCCTAAAACCATTCTCATATGCATCCTATTTAAACTGAATGATTAACAGTTTCATACTTTATGTGTAGTATTTCCTTTTGCAATACAAGATGCAAATGCACATTATTTTTTATCTCAATGATTGCTTTGAACATACTCTATTCATGCTTTATTATTCTTTTATGCTTAATGCTGATATATGTTCTGAACGTGCTTTAATGTATATCTTTTACTTATGTTTTGTCATCATCAAAAAGGGGGAGAATGTTAGAATCTTAAGTTTTGATGAAGACTGACCTATAGAAAACATAAGTGCAAGTTACCTGTGAATTAATCAAGTAAAATTTGTTAGGTAACAGATCACTATCGATAGAAAGTGTCGCTAATGAAAGGCTCAAAGCAAATGGAAACTTAGCAGAATACTAAGATAAAGATATATCTATCGCTAAGAGTATTCCTATCGCTAATAGACAGAGCCATAGCAAGTGAAGACTTAGAAATATCAAAGTTAGTACCTATCACTAAGTCATTCACTATCGCTAAGAAATATCCTATCGCTAGAGTTCATTGAAGAACATGTGTAAATAACTAGTAGAAAGATGAACCAAGTCTCTGGACAAAGGAAATCAGCTAGCGATAACAGGTTAAGCTATCGATAACAAAGTGCTTCAAGTAATAGACATTCAGATAGCTAGTGCCCGAGAGCAAATGAGTTAAACAGCGATAACATAGTTGCTAGCGCTAACTCGTCTAGCTATCGATAGAAGATTGATTATAAAGATGACATAGCTTGTATGATAAACGTTGAACTAGAAGAATATGCTAGCGATAATATTTATATCTAACGATAGAGAATGCTTTATAAAAATCCCTAGCTGATATAAATATTATCTATCACATTGAACTAATGGATTATGCTTGCGATAGCATATGCTGTGCATTTCATGACTAAATTGTTTAGCTAACAGCTCAAATGCAGAAATTATACTATGCAGTTAGCGATAGCAAAGCATGCTAGAGCTACTGAAAAAACTGCTATGAAAGTACAGGTGTTGAACATGTTTAGAACGTGCAGTCTAGCCTACTCTACGCATGAACAGTGGAAGCTAGATCAGAAGTTTGAATTAGCTGAAGAATAGTATCTATCTCCAACGGCTATGGACTTCCAACGACTATATTCTAACGGCCATATAAAGACGAATCAAAAGGCAATCTGTGAAGATATAAATAGAACAAGATTTGCTTCCAAAAGAGGATGATCAACGAACGAATATAACGAGCGATGAACAGAGCATTATACAGAATTGCAAATTACTCTGATTGAGAGGGTTAGAAAAGAAGAGCCAGAGCAATACATTGTTCAGATTATTAAGCTCTAGTTGTATTTCATCATACATTTACCTATACTTAAGTGTTTATCACAATCCGTTCATTGAGTGAACTTTATTGTTAAAATCCTCTCTGTTTGAGGTAGTTCCAAAGCTTGGTGCTTTGAGAACAGGGTGATAACGTTACGAGTAGTAAGGGGGAGTATTTAGAGAGAGTTCTAAAGCTCTGTGTATAGGTTGGCAGGTGAACCTGTGTTAGTAAAACCTGTGGTAGGATTCACAAGTGCCCGGCTAAACTTGTGGGTTGTAAAGGCTTCTCTTGTGCGCGAGTTAAACAAGAGGGAAGTGGAAATCTCAGGTGGAGCCTGAGGACTGGATGTAGGTCTGGGTTGACCGAACCAGGATAAACTCTGTTTGCATTATCTCTTCCCTTTACTCTCTTAATTTCCAACATATCCATCTTATTTACTCTTTAGTGTATTTCATGTTCTCAGTGATAAACCCAAAAGAATCTTAAAGATTGTCTTCACTGTGTTTTAGAAAGAAAAGTGTCACATTTTACATCATCACCCAATTCACCCCCCCTCTTGGGTGACAGTCAGTATTTACATTTGGTATCAGAGCAGGTCACTTGTTTAAAGGATCCAACGATCTCAAGTGAAAAGATCATGGCTGATTTTGGGTATAATACTTGTTCAGAAGGTTTTGATCATACCATTCCACCTCTACTTGAAAATATTGATTTTTCGTTTTGGAAAGCTAGGATGAAAAGTTTTATAAAATCATGTGATTATCATATGTGGAATGTTTTTATAAATGGTTTTGATTTCAAACCTAGAAGGGATTGGACTAAAAAAGACAAGAAGATGTTTTCCTTAAACATTAGAGCTATGCAAATTCTGCATAAAGGCTTAACTGAAAAAGATTTTCAGAAAATCAGATTTTGCTCTAATGCTAAAGATATCTGGGATACACTTGAATCTATGTATATCACTAATCATCTTGTTGAAACTGAAAGTATTGACAGCTCATCTGAATTTCAAAGTTGCACATCAATGGTTGATGAGCAATTGGAAGCTGAATTCGAAAGGGTGATTGCAGCCCTTTCAGTTTGTTTTTGGGCAAAAGTACGGCATGTATTGAATTCCTAAGATTGAAACATCCTTTCCCACTCATTCTTTCATGGGGAATGTAGAACTGACCACTACAAATATAAAATGCTTTCTTTTGAATAATCTAAAGTCAAAAGGGTGATTAGAGCACTTTTAGTTTGTTTAGGGCCAAAAACAGGGGATGTAGAGAATTTCTAAGATTGAAACATCCTTTCCCACTCAGTCTTTCATGGGGAACCTAGAAATAACCCCCAAAAACATCAAATACTTACTTTTGAATCAACTAAAGTGGAAAGGGTGATTGGAGCCACTTTAGTTTGTTTTGAGTTAAAAGTGGGGGATGTATGTAATTTCTAAGATTGAAACATCATTTCCCACTCATTCTTTCATGGAGAATGTAGAAATAACCACTAAAAATATCAAATGCTTCGTTTTGGTTTAGCAAAAGTTAAAAGGGCGATTAAAGCCCTTTTAGTTTTTTTTTGGGCAAAAGCAGGGTATGTAATGAATTTCTAAGATTGAAAAATCCTTTTCCTCTCATTCTTTCATGGGGAATGTAGAAATGACCACTAAAAACATCAAATAGAAGTTTGGATCAACAAAAGTTGAAAGGGCGATTGGAGCCATTTTTGTTTGTTTTTGGGCAAAAATAGGGGATGTATTGAATTTCTAAGATTGAAACATACTTTATCACTCATTCTTTCATGGGGAATGTAGAAATAACCACTAGGAACATGATTGCACCGTATTTTTATACACTTTTCATTGATAAAATCATTGGATTATTGCATGTTCTTGGGGTAATTGCACTTAATTAGGTTCATTTCTGACTTTTGCACACTTTGTTGGAATTTGTTCTGATTAAGGGTAATTTGGGCATAATTAGTATGATTTGTTGCTTAACCCATTTTCAAGAACAATTGATGCTACCTCTGGCTTGGTTTTATGTGTAGGTCATAGAAGAAAAATACCTAAATTAAGGAGCCAAGTTGCAGCGAAGAATTCTGGACAGAGCAGAGAAAGAAAGTGAAGAAGAGGCAGAATCAACATGAGCTCGCCGCGGCGAACTCCCGGAGAGGAAGGCAGCAAAAAGTTCCAGAAGCTCTTGTCGCTCGCCGCGGCGAGCTCACGGCGAGCGGGCCCAAATTCAGACAGAAGCTCTTGTTTCGCCGCGGCAAGACGACGACGACGTCCCAAAAATCTGCATAAATTCTGACGCGTTTTTAGAGTTTTGGGGGGATTATAAATAGTTCCTAACACCCGAAAATCAGTCTGCCAAGCCTTCTCTGCCCGAAAATCAGCCCTCTCCTAGGGTTCCTCTTGTTTTTCTTCATTCCTCATCCAATTCCTCACGTTTCCACTCATTCTCACCTCCATTCTTGCTGGTTTTCTTGTTCTTTCTTGCTTAACCTTCCATTTCCACCATTTTTCTTCTTCTACCTTCCTCATCCATGGAGGCTGTGGTCATGGGCCATCCTTGGCTCGAATTTGAAGATATGAGAGGCTAAGTTCTTGGTGCTTTGGTGGTGTGAAGGTGGCTCTAGCTTCATGGACCAACATAGGGGAGTTCCTAGTTTACAATTTCTTATTTCCTTTGTATTTGGCTTCTACTCTTTTGTATTGGTCTTGTATTTGGATTTAAGACTTGGGATATGTGGTTGCTATCCATGTTTGTGAACTATATTGTGTATGCTTTGAATTGAATGTGATTGAGATACAATTTCCTATCTACTTGTGGTTGTATTCTTGGTTGTAGCCATTTTAGTGGTTATAGTCAATTTCTTCCATGCATGATGATGTGGTTGCACTTCATGAGAGTTAAATTGCATTTGTTTCAAGGCATTTCACAAACCAAATGGATCTTCACACTAACCCTAAGTAATGTCTATGAAAGTGATTGCTGGATTAGTCATTAATTAGGGCTAGTGGACCCCTAGTGGTTGCTTGGGGATTTTTCAATTAGACTTGGTAAATTAAACTCCCACTTATCATTTTGAAAGAAGCGTTTGAGTCACCAAAACACTACCAAAGCCCATTTTATAAGTCACCCCTAATCCAAACTCTTTTCACTTTGCACTTATTAATCAAAAACACCAAAAACAAGTAACTGCTTTTATTAATAGTTTCATTAAATGAATTTTCACAATCAAACCCCCATACTTTTTATTGTTTTAATTGCATTTAGTTAGCTTAGGTAGTTTAGAAGGACTCCTCAAGTGAAACGATCCGGGATTGTGCCACTTTACACAATCCTTGGTAATTATTGTGATTTTAACCCCAAGGCGTAAGGAAAAGGTTAAAGCAGAACATCAAATCCTTCCTTCCAGATCAACTAAATTCGCAAGGGCGATTGGAGCCCTTTTAGTTTGTTTAGGTCAAAAAATATGGGATTTATCGAATTTCTATGATTAAAAGATCCCTTCCCACTCATTCTTTTATGGGGAATCTAGAATTGGCCATTAAAAAAATCAGATGCCTCCTTTTGGATTAACTAAAGTCGAAAGTGCGATTGGAGCCCTTTTAGTTTGTTTAGTGCCAAAAGTATGGGAAGTAATGAATTTCTATGATTGACACATCCTTTTCCTCTCATTCTTTCTTGGGGAATCTAGAAATGACAACCAAAAACATCAAATGCTTCCTTATGGATCAACTAATGTCGAAAGGATGACTGGAGCCACTTTAGTATGTTTTGGGTCAAAACTGGGGGTTGTATTGAATCTCTAAGAGTAAAACATCCTTTCCCACTCATTCCTTCATAGGAAATCTAGGAATGACTACCAAAAACATCAAATGCTTACTTTAAGATCAACTAAATTTGAGATTGGAGCCCTTTTAGTTTGTTTTAGGGCAAAAGTAGGGGATATATTGAATCGCTAAGATTGAAACATCTTATCCCACTCATTCTTTCATGGGGAATGTAGAATTGAACACTAAGAACATCAAATGCTTCCTTTTGGATCACCTAAAGTCGAAAGGTTGATTGGGGCCCTTTTAGTTTGTATATGGCCATAATTATGGGATGTATCTGATTTCTATAATTGAAAGATCCTATCCTACTCATTCTTTCATGGGGAATCTAAAAATGACCACCAAACACATCAATTGCTTCCTTTTGGATCAACTAAAATGGAAAGGGTTAATGGAGCCCTTTTAGTTTTTTTAGGAAAAAGTTGGGGAGGTATTTAGTTACTAAGATTGAAACACTCTTTCCCACTCATTGTTTCATGGGGAATCTAGAAATGATCACATAAAAGATCAATTGCTTCCTTTCGGATCAACTGAAGTCGAAAGGGTTATTGAAGCCCTTTTAGTTTTTTTTGGGCCAAAAGTATAGGATGCATAGAATTTCTAAGTTTGAAACATTCTTTCTTACTCATTCTTTAATGGGGAATCTGGAAATGACCACCAAAATCATCAAATGCTTCTTTTCCTCTCATTGGAGCCACTTTAGTTTGTTTAGGGCCAAAAGTATGGGATGTATTAAATTTCTAAGATTGAAACATCATTTCCCACTCATTCTTTTTGGGGGAATCTAGAAATGATCACCAAAAAGATCAAATGCTTCCTTTTGGATCAACTGAATTCGAAAGGTTGATTTTAGCCATTTTATTTTGTTTGGGGCCAAAAGTATCCAATAAATTGAATTTCTAAGATTGCAACATCCTTTCCAACTATATCTTTCATGAGGAATCAGGAAATGGAAGCAAAAAAAAGTCAAATGCATCCATTTTGATCTACTAACGCTATAAAGCCTATTCGAACTCTATTGGTTTGCTTAGGGTCAAAAGTAAGGAATGTATCAAATCTCTAAGATTGAAACTTCCATTCCCACTCAATCTTTCTTGGGGAATTTAGAAATGACCGCCAAAAACATCAAAGCCTTCATTTTAGGTCATCTAAATTCAAAAAGTCGATTGGAGCCATTTAGTTTGTTTAGTGTCTAACGAATGTTATATATTGAATTTCTAAGATTGCAACATCTTATCCCACTATATTTTTCAGGAGGAACCAACAAACGAACACAAAAAAAGTCAAATGCAACCATTTGGATCTACTTACGCTATAAAGTCAATTACAACCCTATTTGTATGCTTAGGGTCAAAAGTAAGGAATGTATGAAATTTCTTAGATTGGAACATCCTTTCCCACTCAATCTTTCATAGGGAATCTAGAAATGACCGCCAAAAACACCAAATACTTCTCTCTTTATGGATTAACTCATTGTCCAATGTGTAACGGTCTTCTGAGTCTCAGCGTTCTGAGTTTACTTGGCTTCTGTGTCCAATGAAACTTTCTTGAAATTGGCCATACAAAAACTTCAGAAATGTAAAGTTAGTTAATCCTCAAAAGAGTAATTAATTTGAATTTTAACATTGACAATCGATGGCTTGACTAGCAATCGATTGGTCCATATGCTTGCTAATCGATGGCACTCAAAGTGTTCAGATTTTCACCTGACAACACTTGATCGAAATGTTTGTTTATCAAACAAAATTAAAGTATGACAATCGATTGTTATCCATTAATCAATTGAATATTAAACTGATCGATAGTTCCAAACTTCTTCTAAGTTAAGTAACAATCGATTTGCTGCAATATCTATCGATTAGTGACAATCAATCAATTATCTACAGAGGCAATCAATGAGAAATAGTAGCAGTCAATTGTAGCAAATGATATTCGATTGAAGCTTCGACAATTGATGAGCAAGCAATCGATATGCAATCGATTGGATATATAGAAGTTCAATCGATTGTTTTATGGCTATCGATTGTTCTTAACTTAGTTTTTAGAGCTTTTTTCAAAAACATCTTCTAAGTCAAGATATCTATAATTTTCATGACCTAAGTCATGTTTGGTTACAATCAAAACTCTGAGATTCAACATTCTCCTCCTTTTTGATGATGACAAAACATGCTTAGCTAAGTCAAAAATTCTTTTTGAAAATTTCAGGTGAACATTAGACAGGTAATCTTACAAAATGAAATAGCTCAATGTTAGATACTTCAGAAAGAAATATGCATTAAAATATAAGTCATACATAATAGATGAAGCAGATATATATAGAATATGACATTATGCAGGTAATAAGCAAAAGTACAACAAAGCTTAGTTCAAAGAAAGTTAGGATAAGCAAATAAAAGATGATGTATGAATGATCCTAGTTTGGCTATAAAGATTTAGTCTCTAAAAGAGAAATGGCTGGATCCTTGGAGTTCAGGTGATGACTCTTCTGGTGGCTCACTAGATGTGGAAGCTTTGTCAAATATGGTTCTCTCAGACCCTGAATCAGATTCCTATACCACTTGAGCACATCTTCTCAACTTCCTTTTCTGCTGCTTCTGCTTTTACTACTCTTTTTACTTTAGTTTAGGCCATGCTTCTGGTTGTCATTTTTACTGACCTTGTTGAAATCATGAACTGGGTAGTGGTTTCTTTCTCAAAGTCCTTAGATTTGGTCCGTTCCTTTTTCTTGGTCTTCTTCTTTGGTTTTGGGGCAAGCTTCTTCTTAGCTTAAGCCTTTCTTAATGTCTTGGCCTTCTTCCCCTTTTTCCTCCTTTTTCACATGTTTTCCCTTCTTCTTTTCTTTCTCATTTGAACTCTCCAAAAATTGATCAGTAGTTTCCTCCTTAGATTTCTCTTCTTAATCTTACTCTCCTCAGGTTTATATTTAAATCTAGCTTGAGGGTCATTAGAAGACCTCGTAACAACAATCTCAGGTTCTTCTGTAATTGTAGTAGGCTTAGTTGCTTCTTCATTTTAAAGCTCATTAGATGGCTTTATCCCAGCAAGTTTATCAGCTGCATCAGTATTGGAGGTCTTAATAGTAGCCTCAACTACCACTTCCTTAGGTGCTTTGGCTTCTTCTTCCTGAAGCACTTTGACTTCTTCATGAATTTTTGCTAGAATGATTTCTAGCTCATTTTGTTGTTTTGCTTCGGTGGAAAAGAAGTAGTTTTTGCTTGAGCATTGAAAGCATCTTACATATGAACAACTTCTATTTGAATCACTTCTTCCTCAACAGAATGAATTACTGGTTGCTTAACTTCTTGAATAGTTGCCTTCTACTAATTGGCTTCCTTCTACCCCTTTTGTCATCATCAAAAACAGTCTTTTGTATAAGAGTAGAGGGTTCCTAGGTGGCTGAGGTGTGGTCAGAGGGAACAGATGAAGGAAGGTTAGGGGATGTGACTAAGACCTTGAACTTCTTTCTGTCATAGGTATGAGAGGGGTGTTTGGTGTACATTAGTGTATGTTAGAATAATGAGTTTTGATGATAACTATACATAACTTAGTCATAAAGAAAGACTAGACTTAGAATTGGAATGATCTTAGAAATAATCTGATAAGAATGCTAAGTTATTGCCTATTCGATAAGGAATAATCAGTTACAAACCTAAAGTATTGATCGATCAGAATTAGAAAATTATGAAACGTAGACGCCTAATTGATCAGGCCACCCCTGTGATCGATTAGAGAAGTGAATACCAAACTAAGTAATCTTAGTGTGATCGATTAGCGAAATAAGAATAATCTTAGTGTGATGAACTGTTGGACATAATCGATCAGGACACCCCTATTATCAATCACGAAGTCTAAATTGTAATTCAAGCTAATCTCAGCCTATTCGATCATACATGCCTAATCAATTAGAGAGTAGTGAGTGATGTCCTATGATTGATCATAAGAGTATGAAATTGACTTCAAAGTAATCTAAAAATAATCGATCATAGTAACCTAATCGATCAGGATCCCCTATGATCGATCAATTGAAGTGTTATCTAATCTAATATTCGAGTGATACAGGTCATGATTGAAGCCTAATCTAAGTGTGATCGATCAGACAACCGAGGCAGTGATCGATTGGAGTATTGTAATTGATCTAGCGATGGATTTGAATGATTAAGCCTTTTATGTGGATAATGTGTCAGACCTATTTAAGGAAGTTTACATTACACTCACAGACTCAGGAATTAAGCTGTTTGAAACAATAATTGCTTTATGCAAATAATGAAGAGAGAAGAACAGAAGAAAACTGAGTACAGAGGAGTTAATGCTACACAGAACATCTTCATTTCAACACTCCATCAATCAGATTAACCATCTCTCATCAAAGATCAAGCAACGGCTATAAACAGTCACCAACAGGCAAAAACCAGAAACATGTATAAAAGCATTGGTGAAGAAGTTGGTGAAAAACATTGATTGCTTACATTGATTATACATTCGAGTTATACTTACTGCATTCAAGACTCACAGACTCTTAGATATATTCATTTATTGTCTTTGTACTTCAGTGTGCATCAAAATTAGTTCATTTCATTGAACAAGTCTTTGTAATCACATTTCAAGTGAGGATTACTCTTAAGATAGTGGGATCTTAAGGGTATGTTGTAATCTTACAAGTTGTAAGGGGGAGTGATCTATAAGAGAGAGTTCTTACTGAGTGATCACCTGTAAAGGCAATCAAGATCCTGTTTTAATCTTGAAGTTTAGTGGAACCCAACTGAGGTTGGAGAACTAGACGTAGGCCAAGAGTTGGGTTGAACCAGTATAAACTTTGTGTCATAGTTCCTTAAATTCTAATTAGCACAATTCACCCCCTCTTGTGCATTCCTGCCACTTTCATTTGGTATTAGAGCAGGTCTTCTCAGAACTTATTGGTCCAACGATCAAGAAAAGCAAAGATCCATCATGGCAAGATATGACAACATTCTCCCTGAAGGTAGCTCAATCAACAGACCTCCTGCTTCAATGGAGAACACTATACCTTCTGGAAGATGAAAATGAGAACTTTTATCAAAGCAAATGGGTACATGCTTCGGAAGATAATAGAAGATGGAGATATCGTCCCTATGAAAACTGAAAATGGAGCCCAGGTTCCTAAACTCCCAATAGAATTCACAAATGTCAATAAGGAAAACATGGAGCTGAACAGCAAAACAATCCTGGTCATCTAAAGTTCTCTAAACCAGAAAGAATATTTTAGAATATGCCATCTTGAAACTGCAAAAGAAATGTGGGATGCTCTGGAGATTGCACATGAAGGAACATCCGGAGTTAAAACTAGAAGAGTTGAACAATTAATCTCAGAGTTTCTTCTCTTCAAGATGGAAGATGGTGAGCCTATCAGGGAATTGGAGATCATATTCACTCATCTGATAAAAAATCTCACTGCTCTCAGTAGGAGGATCACAAAAGCAGAGCAAGTATCTAAAATTCTAAAGATCCTCACACCAGAATGGCAAATGAAGGCCAATACTATTCAGGAAATAAGGGGCGAATCAATGAGCTCAATCACCTCCCTATTCAGAAGTTTGGCTGAATATGAGTCAACAATTAAGTCTCAAAGAGAGCTATATGGAGACAAGAAGAAAAAGAATTTGGCTCTCTCAGCTCTAGTAAAGGATGATGAGGATGAAGAAGAGGAAGAAGAACTTGATGATGATTAGATGGCCTTCATGGTCAAAAAGTTTAGAAGATTCTTCAAAAATGGGAGAAGAATCCAAAAAGGTGGCTCAAGCAACACTATGAAGGACTCTTAGAAGAATGCTCCTATATATTATGAATGTAAGAAACTTGGAAACTTCAAATCAAAATGTCCAAGTCTTCAAAGATTCAAAAAAAAGGAGAAAAAGAAAGAGAAGTTCCAGGGCAAAAAGAAAGTGTATGTCTCTTCTATATGGGGGATAGCTCAGATGAGGAGACTAGTGATGCTGAGGAAATAGCCAACCTCTGTCTGGTAGCTCAAGAAGAATCTGATAGCGAGGTATACCCTTCTGAACCATCTTTTTATGAACTCCAAGATGCATATAATGATTTACATATTGTGTTTGTGAAATTCGCTAAAGAAGTAGCTATTTTGAGAAAGAAAAATAAAGAGCTAGAAAAGAAATCTGAGAAACCTAAGTGCATAAAATGTCAATAGATTGCAATGAAAGAAGTTTCTCAGGAATGTGAAAAATTTGAATGCAAGAACTGTGAAAATCTTTTAAAAGAAAAGGAAAAGATTTCTGATGTTTTGAAAAGATTCACTAAAAGCACTGAGGCACTAGATGTTATGCTGATGAGTCAAAGAGCATAAAATGTCAACAGATTGCAACGAAAGAAGTTTCTCAGGAATGTGAAAATTTTGAATGCAAGAACTGTGAACATCTTTTAAAAGAAAAGGAAAAGATTTCTGATGTTTTGTGAAAATTGAAAGCTTTTCATTCACAATTTTTGCACTCAGATATTTCATCCTTTTCTCATATTCCAGGCTCTTTTTACTCAAGGAAACCACTGCTTTAGCAATTTTCACAAACTCTATATGTAAAGCATTTTAAGCATCCTGAGTTCATGAAAGGATGGTTCAGAAATAGTTACCTCGGTGTCTGATTCTTCTTAAGCCACCAGACACAGGTTGGCTATTTCCTCTTAGTCACTTTCCTCCTCATCAGAGTTGTCTCCCCATATGGATGACACATAAGCCTTTTTCTTGCCAGCATATTCTTCTTTCTTCTTTTCTTTCTCTTTCTGCCTCTGAAGACTAAGACATTCAGACTTGAAATGTCTAGGCTTCTTGCATTCATAGCAGATAGGGGCAACAGTCTTCTGTTGGTCCTTCTTTGTGAAGCTAGGACCTCCTTTCGGGAATCTTCTTCCTCGTCCAGATCTCCTTCATCCTCATTATCCTCTTCTTCTTTAGAAGCAGCAAAAGCCAGAGTCTTATTCTTCTTTTCTCTTACATCCAACTCCTGTTTGTACTTCATCTTGCTCTCATACTCAGCCAGACTTCCAAATAGTGAAGTTACTGAACTCATGGATTCTCCACGAATTTCCTTAATAGCAATAGCCTTGGCTTGCCATTCATTAGTAAGAATATTTAAAATCCTTGTGACTTGCTCTTCCTGGCTGAGTATCATTCCCAGAGCGGCAAGGTGGTTAATGAGGTGAGTGAATCTAATTTCTAGCTCTCTAATGGTTTCTCCTTCCTTCATTCTGAATAGATGATATTTAGTTGTTAGGAGATTGATTCTTCTACTCTTCCCTCCTTCTATTCCTTCATGAGCTACTTCTAGAGCATCCCACGTCTCTTTAACAGTTTCAAGATTTGAGATCCTGAAATACTCCTTTTGACTCAGAGCACTCTAGATCATTAGAATTGCTTTCCTTTTTAGTTCAAGATGTTCTATGTCATCGTTGGTATATTCCTCTGGCTGCTTCTTCATCAGCACACTATTCTCAGTTTTCATGAGACTATAGTCCCTATTTTCTATCACTTGCCACAGTCTATATCTATTTGCCTCAATGAATATCTTTGTTTTCATCTTCCAGAAGGCATAATGTTCTCCATTAAAACTAGGAGATTTTGTGATAGAGCTTCCTTAAGGTAGCATGCACTCGTTCATTCCCACCATGGATCTTTTCTTCTCTGATCGTTGGATCACTTGTCTGAGAAGCCTTTCTCTAATACAAAATGAAGATGGTAGGAAACACACAAGAGGGTGTAAATTGTGTATCTCCAAAATTTGAGGATTTTCAAATCAAGATGCACAAGACTTATACTGGTTCAGTCTTAATGTAACACCTAGAATTTTCTACTATATTATAGCAATTTTTAATTGAATTATAACCACTTTTTAATGTTAGAAGCCCAAAAATACGGAAAATTTAAATCTTTTTCTTTAAACTATTCAATCAACCTTTTGTCAGTTGGAATGGGCTTTATAAACAAATTGGAATAATTTAAAACTATTTATAAAATAAAGTGGTTAATAAAACAATTAAAAGTACCCTAACCCTCTTAGGGTATTTATTCTCTATTCATAATACTTAGGAATTTAATATTCCTTTATAAATTTATACAATTCTATTTTCTATGCTTTCTGCTATTAATTTAATAATTTAAATTTACATCATATACAGATAACCTTACTTTTTAAAGAAAAATCTTAATTTCTTCATCTCATCTTCTACAAGCAATCCTTCCTTAATTCAATCATCTCACTATCTCCCAGCTTCTCTGAAACAACAATTTAACGCAGTTTATGTCATTCACTGTAAATTTAATGCATGCATTGCCATGTATACATTTCATAAACCTTTGCAGTTAATGATAGTATTTATCCCATTAAACTGGGTGACATAAGGACGTACCACCCACTGATAACGATATCTTCGTTAACTAGTGGAGGTTCTACTTGTAGGACTTCTCGTTATAACATTTAAAGCTATAACTAACTGGTTTGGCAAAGGGGTAGTGAACCACCTAAACCTGGAGTACTCCAACTGAGGAATAAATGACATACCACTTTAATGCAACAGATATTATAAAATTATACATGCAATTTGAGTGTAATGAGATAAACTGCTACCTGGCTTCTTTAGACCTTAGTCCTATATCAGCTCCTTTCCTTTATTTTATTTCGATGAACTTTGATCACTATTCATAACCTATATACATATATAAGCTTATTAAAATCCCATTTATAAATTATTCTACGCCTCTCTCTCGAAGCCTAACTTAATTAATACTACCCAAGTGTTTTATTTAAGAAAATTATTAATTTATCTATACTTAATTAGGATCTTGCCTATCCAATATCACTTTGATAACTTATTTATATTAAACTTTCTTATTCTCAATGTTTGAACAATAGTTTATATAAAATATTTCTATAAAGACTCTAGTCATTCACACATCTGTATATATATATATATATCTATTTTTTTATTTATTTACACTATCTAAAAAATAATTCAATTAACAATGCAAATCAATCACCCTATCTAAATATTCTAACTTTTATCCAATGTGAAAATACCAAGCACTATTCATTAGCAACACCATTATCATACATAATACTCCTAAAACCACCTAACTTTTTTTTTATTACATAAATGGCAAGCACTAAGTAACAGCAGCAAAAATCAACTTCTCTTCCTGCACGATATCAGCAACGAAGTCTGGAGTGTCTGAGAAATTCACCACCCCCTGTCCCACATGGAGAGCACGTTTAGCCACACGGTCTGCCGCTCGGTTGGCTTCTCTTCTGCACCAAACGATGTGAGCATCCCAGTCACGATTCAGAAGCTCATCAATGTCACACAACAAAGTCGATCGTGCATCATTCTCCTCTTTCCTCGTATCTAAACCTTCAACTGCCTCCAAACAATCAGTCTCCAGCACTACATGTCTAGCACCAAAATCCCAACACCACCTTAATCCCATAAGTAATCCCCATAATTCAGCCAGAAAACTATCACCCCTCCCGATATTAAAAAGGAAACCTCCCTTCACAGCACCCGAATGGTCCCTCAATATGCCCCCACAAGCTGTGTTTGTACCATCCAATAAACATGCCCCATCAATGTTCATCTTCACAAAGCCCCTGTCTGGAGGCTTCCACAACCCACTGCTAATATTGGGATTTATCTGCTTAATAATGGCATCACCCCCCAGCTTATGCAAGCCCGCGCCTTGGCTATAATAACAGAAGATTTAGTATCTGTATTATTGAAGATTCGAGCATTCCTAGCCATCCACATCTGATAACATATAATCGGAAACCAAATGCCCCATCTAAAACCATGGACTTCAAAACTAGCCGATAGACTCCAATCAACCCATTGCTTCACATCAGTCTTATTAAAGAATACAGGTCCATAGGAAATGGGTAGAATTTTCATCCATACCTCAACTGCCTTTTGACAATCTCGCAATACATGAAGAACTCCTTCTGTGACTCCTTGGCAGCAATCACAATCACTAGAAGAAGATAATCCCTTAAAGGCTCTTGATTGGTTAGTCATTAATCGCTCTCGACAAGCTAACCATAAGAACATTTTACACCTTTGAGGAATATGAAGTTTCCATATCTTCCTCCAAGGCCATTTATAAGCATTTACTCCCTCCGTCCGCTGGCTATTGTAAGCAGATCTTGTGGAAAATTCACCAGAAGATGTATGTCGCCATATAGGAAAATCTTCCTCCAGAGGTTTTAATTCTTGGGACTCAATTTTTCTCACCATTCCCTGCTCCAAGAAGGGTGAGAAGGTGGTTGAATCCCATTCACCATTAGAAGAAATGAGATCCGCAACCTTCATGTTGATCAAATTTTCTGGCACTTCACTGACAGTAGAATCAAGAAGACGAAACCCCTCTGGGAGCCACCGGTCCTTCCAAAATCTAATTGAAAGACCATTACCCAATTGCCATTTCAAACCTGATCTCATCTTCTCCCAGCAACCACTTATCCCCTGCCATACTCGTGAGCTTGGTTTCCCTCTAGTAATCGAAGGAAGAAGATCTGAACCACATCCATATTTCTCCCTCACCAAGTGAACCCATAGAGCATCTCTTTTTTTTAGCAAACCCCATCCCAATTTCATCATAAAAGCATTATTTTGGAACTTTGCTTGTCTTAAACCAAGCCCTCCATCCTCCTTTTTCATGCATACATTCTCCCATGATACCAAATGAGTCTTCACCTCCGTACCTTGGCTACCCCACAAGAACTTACGACATTTCTTATCTATTTCATCACAAGTTCCTTTGTGAAGAGGAACAGATTGCATGTCATATGATGGCATAGCTGACATAACTGACTGGACCAGAGTATGGCGAGCTGCAGACGATAAGGACTTAGCCTTCCAAGAAGAAAGACGTTTGTCCATCTTATTTAAAATATGATTATACGTCTATTTTGTCACTTTTCTGTGATGAAGGGGAACTCCCAGATATTTGCCCAAATCCGCACAAGGAGTAAAGCCCATGAAATCACTGATTTCTTGCACCCTTGTGTGATTAACATTCCTTGAAAAATGAATTCTAGACTTAGCATTGTTTACTTTCTCCCCTGAAGCTGCACAAAAATCATCTAGACAAGCTTTCATAATAGCCGCTTGTTCCATATTAGCCTCCGCAAATAAAATCAAATCATCAGCAAAAAACAAGTGAGAAACACCAGTCCCATTCTTTTTCAGACAAAAAGGTCTCCAATTCTCCTCCTCCACCTCTCCCTGAATCATATGAGCAAATTTCTCCATAACCAAAAGAAACAAATAGGGAGATAAAGGGTCACCTTGCCTTAGGCCTCTTGAAGGCTCAAATTTCTCCCCCTTATCACCATTCCACATTAGATGCATACTAAAAGATTCTGTGCACCACTTAATCACATCAATAATGTTTTTGGGAAGCTTCAATTCCTCCAAACATTTCTGAAGAAAAGCCCAATTAACACGATCATAGGCCTTTTCTAAATCGATCTTTATCGCCATAAACCCTTTCTTCCCCTTTTTAATACTCATGGAATGAATCACTTCCTGGGCAATAATAATATTGTCTATACCTTGTCTTCCCGGAACAAAACTGCACTGATTTGGGGAAATAAGCTTTGGCATTATCCTTCTAAACCGAGTAGCAATCACCTTCGTTAAAATTTTGTAAATTACATTACATAAGCTTATGGGTCGAAAATCTCTAATTGATTCAGGGAACTCAATTTTCGGAATCAAAACAAGATTTGTGTCATTCACCGTTCTTACTTCATCCTTATCAGAAAACATACGACGTACCTTAGATAAAATAGAGTCATTGAGGAGCTCCCATTGACTCTGAAAGAATAACGGGTTGAGTCCATCCGGACCAGGAGCTTTAAGAGAACCCATGGCAAAAAGAGCCTGCTTAACCTCTGATGCTGTAATATCCTTCCCAAGCAAAGTTATTTCCATCTGGGTCAGATCTGGGAATGTCATATTAAAAATCACTGAATTCACCGTTTCCCCATCATCCTGATACAAATTCTTATAAAACTCTGTCCCAATCTTCATGATTTTTTCTTTGTCATATTCCCAAGAGTCATCATCATTTTTCAAAGCTTCAATCCGATTCCTTCTCCTCCTATTATTTGTCATCGAGTGAAAATATCGGGTATTTCTATCTCCTGCTTGATACCAATTACAACGGGATCTCTGAAGCCACATAATCTCCTCCTACGCTAATACTTCTTCCAAATTGTTCCAAACACTATCCCGTTCCATTTCAAGATACAGAACATTCCCATTAAGCCCCAATTTTTTATTTATTGCCTCCAATCTCCTTAACAACTCGGCCTTTCTTTTATTTAAATTCCCAAAAACATCTCTATTCCAGTCCTGTATAACACCGATAAAATTTCCAACATTCTCCTCCCATCCCTTCGATGAACACCATGACCTTTTAACAACCTCATGAAAATCTTTATGGGTTATCCAAGGTGCAAAAAAACGGAAATCTCTCTTAACACGCCTTCCATCTTGATTGTTCCCAAGCTTCAGCAATAATGGATTGTGGTCAGATTGAAACCTGGGTAAATGAGACACACTTGCATTCGGAAAGCTCATAATCCAATTATTGCTCACCAAGGCTCTATCAAGCTTACTTGAACACCCAACACGTCCCCATGTAAAGTGAGGACCTGAAGCTTCAAGCTCACACAGGGAAACATCTGACACCCACTGCTTAAAAAATCCATCAGGAGGAGTTATATTTTTGGCAGAAGAAACACGATCCTCAAATCTCAGAGTTGCATTAAAATCACCACAAAAACACCATTTAGTAATTCCAAAATTCTGGACACGCGAACAAGATTCCCAAAGTTGACGCCTTCTCTGGGAATTAGGACTCCCATACACCACCGATATACCCCATTCATCTCTGGTTCCAACCTTAAATGCCCCATGCAGTACTTGATCATGCTTTTCAAACACCTTAAAATTTAAAGCAGAATCCCAAAAGCACCATATGCCACCACTGAAACCTGAAACTTCTATTACATCAACTTCATCAAAACCTAATCTCTTCCTCAACCTCTCTGCTCGCTCCCCTTTCTGTCTAGGTTCGAGTAAAGCAAGAAATTGAAAATTATGGACTCTACGCAACTCTAAAAGCAACGGCACAAGAGCTCTGCCTCCCACTCCTCTAGAGTTCCAAATTAATAAATTCATTAACATTATTAAACCTGGACATAAAAGAGGCAGCACGTTGATCATTGTTGGCTCAAATTGGGCTGAACCCCAACCTCCAATTCCATCGCTTCAGTTTGCACAATAGCTAAAGGATTGTCCCTAATCATTAAAATCCGTTTGGTTTCAGCTCCTGGGTCCACCGGATTTTTAGCATCACTCTTAGGCCCAGCAGACGAAGAGGCCTTTGCAATGAGATTGACTCCCTCCTTGTCTTTTACTTCAACTATCGGCTTGGCAAACTTCAATTTTGGGCCCAAAGTAATTTTATTTTCATTCACCAACTTAGGCTCTTGGGTATTCAAACGATTCTTTACTGCCATATAGGCTTCCATTGGGCTTGGTGTACTCTTTAATTGCACTTTTTGGGCCCCAATCTTCAACGCATGGTGCTCTTTTTTCTGAGATTTTTTTATAAATTTTAGGCGCCAAATTAGTGCCACTCATGCTCCCATTAATATCCGCTGCTATCACTCCCAGATCTGAATCTTCATTTAAATCAAATTGGTCAACCTTATTCAATGCCATGTATCTCGACCCAGAATTAGCTCCCTGAGAATCAGCCCCTAGACCGCGCCCATCTCGCCCTTTCCTATCTTGTCTTGCTCCTTGATTTCCTCTCCAATTTCTCTGCACCACCATCCAACCTCCGTACGCCGCCTCGCCATCATCGGAGCTCATTGGAGTTGCTTGCTGGACTGACTGAACCACTTCATTTGAATGACTCTTGTCCTTCGAAACATTAGCACGGTGTTCCATATTATTTCCATATTTACCACAAGTAAAGCATATCATATGTAAGCCTTCATATTCAATTTTTTTCTCAACACCATTAATCTTAATACTTGGCAATAAACGTTTATTCAAGTCAAGTTTAACGCAAACTCTTGCAAAATGACCCTTCGTCCTGTTCAAGGTATTCCTATCAACTCTAAGCACCTCCCCTATCTGGCTTCCCACCACATATAAGATGCCCTTATCGTAATAGTCTAACGGCAAACGAGCAATACGAATCCATGCCGCTATCTGAGAAACTTTCTCTCCTTCTGAGTTGAAGTCAGACCTCCATGGTTGAACACTAATGTAGTGATGTAGTGATCAAAGATCATCCATGGACCCCCATACAAGGCCATCTCATAGGTGGACTCTCTTTTACAGTTCACCATAAAGAACCCAGAACCGATATCTATCGCATCAACGTCCCCCCACAACTGGTCCAGTTTTTTAGCCATAATATCCTCACGTACTGACATTCCCAATACAGAAACTATTACAGACCGCTTCCATCGCCTCGCCATCTTGTCACGCAACTCTTCCGATAAGACAATGTTTGGAACTTTCCCAGTATTATCCACCGTGATTCTTGCCTTCCAACCATCGTTCTGCCACCAATCTTCATCTTCCTCATCCTCTTCATACCCAGCATTTTCTTTATTGACACAGGCCTCTTTATAAGACTTAGGAGTAAAATTCTTAAACTTCAAATCCTTCTCCGTCTTATCTGCCTCATCAGTCATCCATTCTTCCTCACGAGGAAACAAAGGTCTTCCTTGCGAACCAGTTCCTTCCCCTTGGCGAAACTTTTTCCTACTCCTATCCAAGGCATCCACTTCCTCGGACGATTTAATCACTTCCTCTGAAACTACCAGTCCACCTTTAACGGTGGCAGTCGCTGAATCTCTTTCCCGACTTCGTGAACGGCTCCGTGAACGCTCCATTCGACTCTCTCAGTCACTTGTGAATCCTAAAATCACCTAACTTCCCGTATTAAATCAAGCTCCCTCAAACATTTAACCCATCACCCAAGAATCCTTAAACAACTCCTATAGATTAAATTGCAACTTTGTAAATAAACTCCCCTTCCTTAGTTCTAGAATCCATAATTCGTATATTCAAACCCTTAAACCTCTTCATCAATTACAAGCTCTGCTCCCATCTCTATCCTATAATCAACATCAGTTATTTATTCCCAAAATCAGCAATCAAATTCTTATTTCTCAATTTCATGATTTTATTTCCCCAAAACTGAAACTATTTTCTCTAAATCCATCTATAATTTTTAGCAATTAATTAACCTCAAGTTTCAAAAGGAATTAAAACAGAGCATTCCATTCATCTACAATCATTACTTTCCCATACTTTTTACCAAATCCTCTACATCTATTAAACCTAGCTCATCTGAATAAAACCCAGATTTACTAACAATAGCAAAACTTCCAATATCATCGGCATTTTCAACGACACCTAATCACTCTATCTTATCACCAAAAATTTCCCAAAATAGAGTGTAATGCCAATCTTATCTCTTATTATCATCTAAAATTCCATAATTAAATCAATCAAACCTCATACATCAACCTCCGACAATCCCATTTATGTCCAAAAACTTGCCCTCTTGAAACATAGCTCCAAAGCACCTAAACCCTTCCCTTATCCATAAATCAATTGAAACTTAATAGTCAAATTATTACTTCTATATTTCAGTCTACTAACAATTAAAACACAACATCCATCTTAGTAACTCAATCCTATCAATTGAAACCAGTTCCTAAGGACCGGCCAGCAATCATAAAAATCCATCCTCAATGTGCCAATTCATACTTTAAGATCCCAACTCTTTGCCTCTAACCTAGAACTCATAATTAATACCATTCAAGATTCTCATACTTAATTTCTCCTTTAATCTTCCAATCAACTATTTCTTATTATCCCTTTTCAACAAACATCCTCTTAATAACCTGAATCATTGCTTGAGTCACACCACTAATTCTTCCTTTAGATCCTCAAAATAATACTCCTTTATCCTCTCCTAAAATAACCCAGCCAACTCATTGTATGACTATTTTATACCCTTAACATTCACCCCATCAACTCCAGGATTGTCATATAATTAAATCTCTATTTCGCCCTCTTAATGCCTTAACCATCAGACCTTGCATTAGAGCTCAAACACCAACACTTCCAATCCATTTCATTCCATCCTTTTTTTAAGCAAATCATATCACCAATAAAAATTGGAAATTTAGTCTATATGCCATTACTTTATTATATTCAAAACAAATCCTAATAGAACTTACTTCTAGAATAACTAGTGCTTCTCAACTCCTCCCACACCATCAAGACATATAGAATTACTCTCATAACTCTAAAGCATCACTAATCATTCAACCTTTCCTTTCTTTCCTTCTTTACTCTTCGGGAAACTTTAACCATCTAAAATATCCATCCAAAAACATCAATAGAGTCAGAATTATCTTTTTCTAACCCCTTGAAACATTTCAGGTAGCATCACAATAACCCAGAAAATTCCACTCTGTTATTCAATCATTAGTTAACTATATAATTACGTAACACTCAATCAAACAAAATTTCTGTTATGTTCTTTGACCAAGAAATTTATAAGAGTTCACTCACAATCTGCTATACTACTTCATCACTTTGGGTCTTCTAGCATAGTTCAATTGTCCAAAACTATTATAGAACTCTTGAAAGCATTGAACCATAAATTTCATCACAACATTAATCTCATTAAATCAACCATTGCCAATTTTCCCTCCCCTATCATTTAAACCATCATCCATCACAACCAGAACAACCATATAAATCACAACAACTTCCTAGTCCATTTACACCTCAATTCCATTAGATTTATCATCACAAATTTCTTCCTCCTTTAACTTGAAACCACACGGTAGAACAATCCAGAAAAGAGAAAGAAAAATTGAACAACTTCACTTCCAAAGAACAATCAACCATACCGAATAAAAAATCAATCCCATCTTCCTTCCTCATGCTCAGGAAGTCAAAACACAGAGAGAAGGGAACAGAAATTTTCGGACCAAACAGTGCCAAGAATCGAAGCAGAGAAGCAAGAGAAAATTCGAAATCAAACATTCAACCTCAAAAAACATCTTTAATCAACACATAACATCATTTAAACCCATTTACCCCTTTAAGATCAATCAGAGCAGAACGTCAGTGAAGAAACGTAGGGGAAGAACAAGAAGTCCGACGGAACAGAGGGAATAAATTCGAATGAACAAGACAGCGAGAGAAGGAAATTGAACAACAATCCTCTAACATTATCAAACAACCAAACAAGTAAATTAAACCCTTAATCATGGTATAATTTCATCGCCCTCAGCTTTAGCCATTAACGGCAGAAACGAAGAATAGGGGAAGAAAGAAAAATTTTCAAGAAAATCCCCAGGCTTCATAATTAACATACAAGACTACCATATTCGTAAACTTACTCCTATGGAAGTTAGATCAAGCTTCAAAACAGCGAAATTCCAAAAATTAGGAGGAATAGTGTCGGATGAACAGTACCCGACACCCCTAATCCAGAGAAATCGAACCCCAATTAGTTTTCTTTTATCAAATCACTTCAAAAATACACTTATTCAAGTTCCAAGCTTCATCTTTGCAGGATTAAAAACTTCAAAACTTCCCAAGATTTCGAATCTCTCCCTCTCCATTCGAGCTTGAATCAGATGAAGAAGAGAAGAAATAGAAAAGCAAGGACTTACCCAAGGTGTATCTCAGCTTCCTGAGCGTTTTCCACCCTTTCTCACCGCCAGTCGCCACCAAAACCGCTGTCGTCCATCGCTCGAGCTCGATGAAACCAGAGGGAACAGAGGAGAGAACGAGAGAGTGATTGAGAGAGTGAGGCTGAGAGAGGGGAACTCAGGTTTGAGAGGGAGAGAGTGAATGGAAATAAGAGGAAACACGTGTGGGAGTATTAAATATAAGGAGATATTTTTTATCAGATACTTTACCATTTTGCCCTTCTGACTATTACTCAGGATATTTTCCTACTAGGGGCAGATATTGTCATTTTCCATTTCCCTTTTTCTATTTTTCTCTTAAATGGTAATTTTATTTACCATTCCCACTTACAAATAAACCTGAATTTGTCCCAAAATAATTTCTCTAGATATGCTTTAATTTCCAAATTTATTTATAAGACTTTTTAAATATCAAACAATACCTCAAGGTTCTAAATATTCCCTTATTTAAATTAATCTTCTAACTATTTTTCCTCAATTAATAAATGAAATAAGTCTTAAAAATTATTAAAAATACACCTGGCCTCATAAATTTATTTATAAGGCTTTTTAATTTCTAAATACCATTCAAGACCTCAAAAAAACCCTTATTATCTCTTTTCTCCAAATTAAATTTTATCTTCTAATTATTTCTCTTTATTTCTTAAAGAAAATAAGCCTTAAAATTATTAAAAATGCCTAAATAGCATAAATTTATTTTTCCAATGCTTTTTAATGTTTTAGTAATATTCCAAAACCTTAAATAATTCCCTATTTCTTATTTTCTAAAATTTGGGGTGTTACACTTAACTTTGTAAGATTACACCCTTTCCTCTAAGATCCCACTATCCCAAGAAAATCAAATAGTAGAAAGGATTACAACTTGAAAGCTCGCTCACACACTTAAGCTGATAGATTACAGTTTGAAGAATAGTTGAGAGAACTCAGAAGTAGACTTAAATGCTGTTTGAGTAAGTAGTTGGATCACACTTAATTCTATACCTTCCAAGTTTCAGCTTCAAATGTTTTTATAGTGTGTTACAGAAATTTTCACGTTGAAGCTGCTATATTACCCGTTGAGAGAGTGAGATTATCTGGAGTGTTAAAGTGGATTTAGCCTTTGAATTAATGCTCCAGAGTTATTTATGTATTGTGTTACTTCTACCTTTATGGATTAACTCATTATCCAGTGTGTAATGGTCTTCTGAGTCTCTGCGTTCTGAGTTTGCTTGGCTTCTGTGTCCAACGGAATTTTCTTGAAATAGGCCATACAAAAACTCCAGAAATGTAAAGTTAGTTAAGCATGAGAAGAGTAATTAATTTGAATTTTAACATTGATTAGTTAAGCATGAGAAGATTAATTAATTTGAATTTTAACATTGACAGTTGATGGCTTGACCAGTAATCGATTAATCGCACGATTGCCAATCGATGGTACTCAGAGTGTTCGATTTTATTTAGATTGTCATCTGTAACACTCAATGGAAATGTCTATTTATTGAACAAAATTAAAGTATGACAATTGATTGCTGATTTATCAATCGATTGTTATCTATTAATCGATTAACCATTAAACTAATTGATGGTTCCAAATTTCTTGTATGTCAAGTAACTATCGATTTGCTGCAATGTCTATAGATTGGTGATGATCAATCGATTGTCTACAGAGGCAATCGATTGTCTACAGAGGCAATCGATTGTACTTAACCTATTCACTTTGAAAATCAATTATTAACTTATTAGAAATAGTGGCAATCGATTGTAGCAAATAACATTCGATTGAAGATTCGACATCAATGAGCAATTGATATGCAATTGATTGGATATATAGAAGTTCAATCGATTGTTTTATGTCTATCGATTGTTCTTAACTTCGTTTTTAAAACTTGTTTTAAAAACATCTTCTAAGTGTTTGGTTATCATCAAAACTCTGAGGTTCAATAACCAAAGTTGTAAGAACCATATTTGTTTTATGATGATGGAATAATAAAAGGAAAAATGTGAACCTTCAAAGAAAGAGAGGGGAAAAACATGAACAAAAAAAGGAAGTTAAAGAAAATGGAATGGAGTGTAGAAATATGGAAAGGAATTCAAAATAGGAAACCAGAAAAAAAAAAGGAAATTAGGAAAAGAACAATAAGAAGGGAGGATTCTTACCACCCAAGCTTGATATTTAGGAAACTAATTGTAACTTGCAATGGAAGCTCTCTCAAATTAAGAAACCTTTCCCAATCTTGCAATTCTCCAACCTGAAACTTTTTTTTTAATTTTTTTTTTGCTCACTTTTTTAGTAATTGCAACCTTTTCTGGTTTTTTTATTGCACGAATTTTTTTAACCAATATTGGAGAAACAAACAAGGGGTAGAGGAAGATGATGAATAGAAAGAACAATGATGGAAGCAAAGAAGAACAAAGGGTGAAGCAAAAAGATGGAAACAAGGAACAAGGAAGCAAAAGGACTAATGAAACATAGAAAAAAAATAAAGGATAAAACTTGAAATCTAGCAAACCTTAGCTCTGATACTAATTGATAGAATAAGGGGGCGGATTGACTAGAAACAAGTTTACAGACTTGATAAATGGGACAGATGAACAATGGGAGGAAGAGTACCTCTCTCTTACAACCATAACTACAAAGACACCACAAGGATGATCAATCCTTAATACAGTCAAATATTCTCATGATAATACAAAGATGCAAGCAAACCTCACATAGAGAGACAAAATCTCAATTCATTCAAATATGAAAATTTAAGTGCAAAACGAAACTATAAATAGGCAACAAGAGAACACTCTAGAATCAAAACGCCTAAGACTTAATTACTATGAGTGATGCCTTAATGATGATTGATTAACTTAATTACCCCATTCGATCCTAAAGGAAATAACTTACTTAAACTTGAAGTAAAAGTCATCTACCTAAAAATAGGAAACAAAAATAAACTACTTCAAAAATAGGAAACTAAAACAATCTTTTAGAATAAGCAATGACAAAAAGGACTTATTCAATGGAAATAAAATAGAAAACTTTCAAAAAATGAAGATCAACCAAACTAAATGCATGATGAAGCCTTCTTGATGCATCTTCATGACTCTTGGATGTCACTTTTGCTCCACCTCCAAGTCACATGCTTATCACATGGTATATTAAGTGAATTCTTCAATCTAAACTGCACATGGGCCTTTATTGGGCTCTTGTTGGACATATTAATGGATGAATCTTTAATGTATCTTGACTCCTGAAAGTGGCAGGAATGCACAAGAGAGGGTGAATTGTGCTGATTAAAAATTTAATGCACTAAGATAGAGAGCTTATACTAGTTCAGCCCAAATATTGGCCTACGTCCAGTTCTCCAGCCTCTGTTAGGTTCCACTAAATCTCAAGATTTAAATAGGCTCTTGAAGGCCTTTACAAGTGACTCACAGTAAGATCTCTCTCTTACAGATCACTCCTCCTTACACTTTGTAAGATTACAACCTACTCTTAATATCCCACTACCTTAAGAGTAAACCACACTTGAGCCATGATTACAGAATATTTGTTCACTCAATGAACTGATTGTGATATACATTGAAGTACAAAGATAATGAATGATCTCTCTAAAAATTGGCAAATATTGAATGTAGTAAGTATAGCTTTGCAAGAGTAATCAATGTCTTCAACCAACTTCTTCATCAAGGCTTTTATACTTGATTCTGGAATTCTGCCCGTTGGTGAAGTTATAGCATTGCTTTATCTTTGATGAGAGATGATTATGGATGGAGTGTTGAGATGAATGAGTTCTAGGTAGCATTAACTCCTTTGTACTTGGATTGTCTCAGATCCACTATCTTCATTAATCGTAGAAGGTAGCTGTTGGAACAAACGGCTTTATTTCTGTTTTTCTAAGTGTAACATAAACTTCCTAAAATAGGTCGGACACATTTGTACATAAAAAAGCTTCATCTTTGAAATCTATCGCCACATCGATCACATGATCCTGATCGATCACATTTCAACCAGGCTTCGTTCATAACCTGCATCTTACTTGAAAATATGTTAGTAATCACATCGCATGATCGTTCATAGGGGTCCTTGATCAATTAGACTTATATAATTGATTAAGCACAGATTATTTCATATTCTTATGATCGATCACAGATTGTTCTCTGATCGATCACTTACACTTCTCTTATCGATTGATTGATCACAAGTTGTTCTCTGATCGATCACTTACAATTCTCTGATCGATTGATTGACTACTTACCAACCTCTGATCGATTATGCCTCTCTGATCGATTAAGCTTAGATTAGACTTGAATTATACTTTGAGCTTTCTTATCGATCACAGGGGTGCTCTGATTGATTAGGTGCTACAGTTCGATCATGCTAAGTTACTTCTATTTCTCTGATTGATCACACTGAGATTACTTAGATTATGTTTACTTCTTTAATCGATTATAGGGAACCCTGATCGATTAAGCACCTAAGTTTTTATTCTTTTATTCTTTCCAATTTACCTCTGATCTATCTCTGATCGATCAATACCTTAGTTTCTTAACTGATAATCTGATCCTTATCGATTAGGCAATACTTAGCATTTTCTATCAGATTGTTTCTAAGTTATTCTAAATCTATGTCAAACCTTTCTTGATGCCTATGTTATGTTTAGTTATCATCAAAACTCATTATTCTAACAACTCCAACTCTTTAAGATTTTTTATGAAGCGATTCAGAGCCTCCTTCATAGCTTTGGTCCTTGCTCTTGTCATTGGACTTCCAATGACTTGTAATGGATCTTTTAGAATGTTGGGCTTCATCCTTGAGCTTGCTCAATGTTTGGTTCAGCTGCCTTTAAAGCCTTGCCACTCCATGCTCCTTCATCACCCATTGCACTCAAACACAAACCACTCCAATTTCCCTATTGTTACCCCTTTGTGCCAGCCATTACTTGGTTGACTATGCATTGTCTAGGTTTGCTATGTAGCATTTGCCACTATATTGTTATGAGGAAGCCATTTGTGCAAAAATATTATATGCCATGTGAAAAAAGAAAATAAGCATGAAAAACAAAAGAAAAATAAAAAAAAGGGAAGTAGAAAAGGCAAAAAAACTTGAACTTGTGGTTTTCATTGCTACCAAGTATGATTTTCCGTAAATTGCATGTTGAGCAAGTAAGAGAAAAAGAACCCATGTGAGTTGTGTGATACACTTATTATCTTTGAGAGTGCTCACATGTTGCCTTTTGACTTCCAATGCATTGTTAATTTTCCCTTTGCATTTCTTGAACATGTCCCATTCTAAGCTGAGAATTTTGATTAGCTTAGGCCATTGTCATTACAAATCTATGCTTTGTCCAGGAGTACAAAGGTCTAAGTGTGGAGGAATGATTGCACTTCATTATTACATATTTTGAACCACTAATTATGTCGAATCAATGCATGTTCTAAGCTAAGCTAATACATGGTTTCTTAGGTGCTTTGGAATTTAAGGTTCAAGAGCATATAGTTTGATTCAAATTAGTCTTAATTCTAGCATATTAGGGCTCAAACTCAAGCATTCATCACTTCTGGACATGAGATGCTTCACATGTGCTTGAATTTATTATTGCAGGTGCAAAAATTAGAGGATCAAGCGAGAAAAGAACTAAGAAAACTGAATATGACCTAGTTCATCGTGGTCCATGCCATGGCAAAAGACACAGCGAACGGCAAAAATTAATTGCACTGTGGACAAGAGACAACGAAGGTCAGGGCACAAGAAAATGCATGTTCTTCCTGGGGTGCAACGGAGAAGCCCCAAAAGTTTCCAGAATTTAGGGCTTTCAATTTTATTCTTTTTGGATCTGATCCAATCCGCTACTAAACTTCCCTTAGCAGCAAATTCGGCCAGAATCAAACCCTAAGCCCCAAAATCCGTCCTCTCCTTTCCTCTTTCATCTCTCATAGTCTCTCCTCTGATTTTCACCATTTCTTCACCAAATCTTCATTCCACCTCTTCTCCACCATTTCTACCGTATTTCTGGGCCAACATTCATCTCTTATGGGGCAATCAGCACATAACACAAATTTGGAGCCCAAGAGGATGAGTGGCTAACCTTCTTTAGGGAATCTTGATGATGCAGTCGGAGCTTCAATGGTCTTCTAGGGGAGTTTTTAGTTTCTTTTTTATGTCCAATTTCATATATATATATATAAATATATATGTTTAGATTCTTGTTGATTTGTATATGTATGTGTTGATTGCAATATGATGCACTATGATTTCTATTACTTGTAGTAGATTTCTTATAGGTCATGCATGTAATTAAGTGATTTCATTTAAGTGTAGGCATTATTCAATTGGTATGGTAGAATTGACTATTTTAGTTTGGATTAGTGGATTTATTACTTTACATTTGGGACTAGACACTAAATCCATACTGGAAGGGTCAAATTAAGCCTTTAAAAAGAGACTCATTGTTTGTTTGTCAAGAGCTTTCACTACCAAGCAGTTTTTAACAATTACCTAGTTAATTAATTGTTCAAGCGATGTGCCAAATCAATTAGTAACTAGGATAAATGGACTTAGGTGATTTGGTTAATCATATTCGGTCTTCCATTTTCACTCCCATAATTTTAAGAAGCTAGGAAGGTTCCTAAGTTCCATCAAGAGGCCCTATTCCCTCAAAAAGTTTTTCAACAGCAATTTACTTTGCTTTACTTAATTCAAAAACCCAAAAAAAAGTTATTTGCATTTCCCTAATCGAAAATACCAAAAACATCACTTCCAATGATCAACCCTGGTTTAATTTGTTTCTTCATGCATTTAGGTTAGTTAGGAATCAAATAATTGATTCTTGGTGAGATGACTCGAGGTTATGCCACTCTGCACAATCATTGGTTTCATATAACTTGCATTTGACCCCAAGGCGCAAATTAAGGACAAGGTCAAATCAATAAGTGTTCTATGCTCTGTTTTGGATTAATAGCTTTGAAGATTACTGATTTCACTCTAACATTTTAGGGATATCTAAAAGTAAAGTAGAGTTAATTAATAATGCAAGACACCCTTGTGATGTTGGTGGAAATATGCCTATGTTACGTTGCAAGATACGTGTTGGTGTGGGTAAATAAAGTTTGCTTGTCTTTTCTGGGTTATGTGACTGTTTGAATAGTTGATGGATAAAGTTGCTGAAAGTTAAATGTTTAAGGATTTGTAATTGAGATTTTAATAGGGCAAGAAAGTCAAACATGTTAAGAATACAATATACAAGTGAAGGTTTTTGTTTAAAAGAAGTGGAAGGAAATTATAGAAATCTAAAGAATATTATTGTCAACCTTAGAAGAAGATATGAATTATTATTGGATATTGAGATCAAATTTGTACGTTGAGGATGTCTATGTTTTAATAGGCTTAATATGGGTTAAATTAACTTAATCTAACTATGTAAGTATAATTTATTGTCCAAAACACCGTTAGGGACTTTGTGGGGACTAAATCCCTAAGTAGTGATTGATTTGACACTTGATTAGTTACTAATCATGCGTCTGTGTGTTATAATATTACTACAGACTCTGGTTTTCGGCATTGAGCATGGGGGCATAATTGTGAGAATTTTTGGTTTGTGATAGCATACAGAGAGATGTCCAATATAGAGTTCATAGGGCCAACAATCTGTCCAAAGAGTTCAACAAAGTTATTACCTAGAAACGCTTACATTGAGGACAACATGGATTATTGCTTGGGTGATGACATGGATGACTACATGTGTGGAATTAAACGTGATGCATGGTAGAGCACCCCCAAAGCCACCTTGGCATGGAGGAGTCCAATGGAGCTTTAAAATGTTAAATTTGGGCCCAAATGAAATGTGCAATGGATTATGGATGTTCCAGAATGATATTACACCATATTCAAGCCCAAATGGGTGTCTTAATGGCCCATACATTTTCATGAACGAAAATATTAAGAGGAAGACCCATTTGGACAAGTCATGAAGCATTTAGAAGCCTTCCTATTGCACAAATCTGATTGCATTTAAGTCTCTTATTTTATTTCATCAAAATAAGGCCATTCGGTCAATGAATGTTCTAGAATACATTGTCATGTTTTCCTATTTTGAATAGCTGACTTTTTCTTCAAGAATAAGTCATTTCTTTGTATGGAATGGTGCAATTCAAAATGCCAATCATCATTAATGCACCATTGATGTCTTAGGGTTTTCTTCATTCTAGAGTGTTCCATTGTTGCCTATATATAGCTATGCTTTGTACTAAATTTTCAGACTTGAATGAATTGAGACTTTTGTTTCTCTTGTGTGAGCTTTGCTTGCATCTTTGTATTCTCTTGAGAATACTTGACTGTATCAAGGACTGATCATCCTTGTGGTGTCTTTGTGGGCTAGGGTTGTAGGAGACGGGTACTCTTCCTCCCATCGATCATCGTGTTATCTTTTCTTATCTTTATACTTGTTTTCTAGCCGATCCGCTCCCATTAACATATCAAACACTTTACTAGCATTTTTTATTTCTGCTACTAAATCGCCCGTGACAAACATTTAGTAGCGGTTATACAAAACCGCTGCTACATCGGTCAACACCGCTACTAATTCAGTAGCAGTACAAAAACCGCTAGTAAACAACAAATGAAAATTTCGCTTTTTGTTTTTAATTAGCGGCGGTTAAACAAACCGCTACTAATGTCAAGAAAGATAGGAAAACGTAATTTTATTTATTAGCGGCGGTTTATAACGGCAACTAAATCCACGAATGTTTAGTGGCGGTAAAAAACCGCCACTAAGGATACGATGGATTTAGTGACGGTTATAACCGCTACTGCTTTGACATAAGTTTAGTAGCGGTTGTATAACCGCTACTAAGTTTAAAAAAATAAAAAAATAATCAGCACGGCAAATTAAAATTGTCAACTATTTTTATCAACCAAACTACTTTAAAGCAACAATTTACAATATATAATTAAGAAGGTTTTTTAGCTCAAGAACATATAAAAGAATTTATCGAATTAATAATTAGCATCACAAAAACAATTTACTACAATAATAAAACCAATTTAATTATAAACAAAAAAATATGATAACCAAAAATTAAAAGACATATTAGCATATACAATAATTAAATATTACATAAAATAATTATATCTACAAAATAAAAAATTATAACAAATTTGTTAGGGAGAAGGAGATGAAGGAAGACGAGGTCGGATGGAAACAAGAAAGAAAGAAGAAAGTTAGGAAGGAAATGAGTAGAGGGTGAAAGAAATAATGGGAGAGTGGTGGGTATTTATAGATACTGGAGGCGCTAATTAGTAGCGGTTTTATGTGTCTTAGTGGCGATTATAAACCGCTACAAAAGGTAACGTAATTTAGTAGCGCTTTAAATCACTACAACATGTAGCGTACATTTAGTAGCGGTATAAACCGCTACTAAATATACGAAATTGAAAAAAAATTGATAAAAGAAATGTATGAATATTCATTTAAAAAAAGACATATATTAATGTTTGATACACACCATTATGTAAAATGCTACAAATTAAAAAAAATTGTCTCTTCAATCATCTTCTTGCTCCCGCCTAAGAAGAAAATAAACACCTATATCAATTTCTAATAATAAAATATGTGGAAAATTGTATAATAACTTTGTAGTGAGCAAACTCACCTAACTATTGGTAAATGCCCGTCTTCTTTCGGAATGAGGTTATCGAAGTTTTCAGATTCAAAATGCTGGCTATCTAGTTCCACATCATCTTCGTCACCCATTTCGTAGAGGTCTCAGGGCTTCATATGAATCACCATGTGCCAATCTTTGTGTTTTTGATCTTGCACATAGTAAACTTATTGCGCTTGTGAGGCAAGAATATACGGCTCATCATCTGGTACTTCCCTTGTGTGAATGAGTCTTGAGAAATTGACAGATGTGATGCCCAAGCTATCTATCGTAATGCCTCGAGAAGTTCTGGTGTCCACCCACATGCAGTTGAAGAGAGGCACGGTGAAATGGCCTTGATAGTTTAGCTCGATGATATCAACGAGCTTCCCATAATATGATATGCCTCCAAATTGCATGTCAGTATCACGTGAGCTGGCATAACTCCTTGTACCAAATGTGTCGAACACTCTGGAATTTTGGGTGAGGGAACCTTCATCCCGTGCAAACGGTGAAGAACTTAAAACCATTGATGTTGTATGCCGTATATCTCCTGACATGGTCGAGCAGACCAGTTGCTAGATTTATCATATCAGGCAGATGGGGATTGTTGTTGTTGAGTATTCTGCGTGCAAACCAATCTGGAAACTCACGATGGACCTTTTTATCCACTTCAGCAGACGACCTTTTGCGGCTACGAAGCTTGCGTTTAACATAACGCCGGAAATCCCTTAAATTCAAAACAACAAATCAGAAGATTTTGTGGTTTGTATATAAAATAATACGATGCGTGTGCATAGTGTTATGATTCTTACTGAATGTAGGTCTCTCCTTGAGGGCAATTTTTCAAGACATGTCTGTGTGCTTGCAACCTCTCAACAAAAGTGAGCTTGTAATACTGACTTCCTCCAATTGGCTTTCCTACGGGTGGGAATAATGTGTTAGAAGGTGAGTGGACATTGGTGGGGCTGTCATCGACGTGAGGAGGGCGGTAGAACGAGGTCTCCATGTCATCAAAATACCGCGAACAATATGTTAACACCTCTTCACCAATGTAACCCTCTGCTATTGAACACTCTGGAGATGCTTTATTCCTGACGTACGACTTCAATTTCCCTAGGTATCTGTAATTGCATTTATAATCAGATTACTGAAACAAAAATCATGAAATTAATGTACGGGGTAATTATTCAACTTACCTCTCTATGGGATACATCCAAAGATATTGAACAAGGCCACCCATCTTTGCGTCTTGAAAGAGGTGGATAGTGAGATGGACCATCACAGTGAAAAAAGACAGAGGAAATATCATCTCTATATGATAGAGCGTTAGAATTATTTTCACTTGCAATTGATCCAACTCTGTTGCGTCCAAAACCTTTGCACACAATCGTAGGTAGAAAGAACTGAGTTGAACCAAAACATTTGACACCTCCGGGGGTAGTGTGCTTTTAATTGCCACAGGTAGGAATTGCTGGAGTAAAACATGGCAGTCATGGCTTTTCAATCCGGCAATCTTCTTGGCATGCATGTCGATACATCTTGAGATGTTGCTTGAATAACCATCAAGAACCTTCCCTAGGATGTCTCAACTTCCCATCCACGTTGGCCTCTGATGAATGCCACTGCATGTGCTTAGCAGTTTTAGACGAAGTATACAACCTCTGAAGTCTTGGAGTCAATGGAAAATATCTAAGAATCTTCGCAGGCTTCTTGGTTGCCCATCAATCCCTCTTTGCCTGTTTGTACCGAGACGCGTTACACCGCTTACATCTATCTAACTCAACGTCATCTCCCCAATACAGCATACAATCATTCGGACATGCATGAATTTTGGTGTAGTTCAATCCCAACTTATTGATTGTCTTCTTCGCTTCGAAGAATGAAGGTGGGATTTCTACCTGAGAAAATGCATCTCCCAATAATTCCAACACCATTGACATTCCCTTATCACTAAAGCCACACAAGCACTTGATGTGATAGAGTATTTTAGTGTATTTATTGCACCCTGTATAAACAATATTTAAGTGTAAAAAAGATGATTTAACTAACTATAAATGAAAGTTCGAAGTTTTTAGTAGAACCTGGAAACAATGGCTTATCAGCTTCCGTCATAAGGTCGAAAAAATTCCTAACGGCATCGTTTCGGAAAAAATCTGGCAGTTGTCCATCAAAGCCTTCTTCAGTAATGATGTTGTCACGTTGCGCACCGAAAGCATCACGCACGACATCGTCGATTGGATCTACATGATCTTCGTGATCATCGATCTGCATTAATCCAACTTGAGACGTTGCAGCAGCTCGTTCATCGTCGTCATCATCATCGTTCTCCCCATGAATCCCCGAGAAAGTGTAATTGGATGGGAATTGTTTCACTATAAGATGCTCAAACACAACATCTCTTGGATGCCACTTCTTGTATTTACATTTTGGACAAGGACAAATAATATTATTGTTGACACTTGAGCAGTCGAAAGCAAAATCTAAAAAATGGTTCAAACCGACCAAATAGCGGGAGGACATACGTGGCAAATTGATCCAAGATCTATCCATTATATGAGAGAAGATATCAAAGATTGGAAGGATTGAAGTTTGATGGAAATGTGAAATGAAATGAATAAGTTGGAGTGTATATAAGCTCATTGAGTGCAGTGCTTTTAGTGGCGGTTTTGAACCGCAACTAAATTTAGTAGCGGTTAATAACCGCCACTAAAAGCACTGACAATTAGTGGCGGATTGTAACCGCTACTAAAATCAATGCGGATTAGTAGCGGTTGTAAACCACCACTAAAAGCACTGACAATTAATGGCAGAATCAATACGGGTTAGTAGTGGTTTTTTTAACTGCTACTAAATAAATATATTCTTTTTTTAATAAATATTGCATTTATAAAATATATGAGAGTAACAGTCCCACTCAGTCGCATTTATATATTTATTTCTATAAAAATCGCATTTACATATAAATTAACTTCAAATATAAATAAATGATATCACAACAAACAATTTAGCAATTTCTGCAATCGTAGCCAAAATAAAACATAAGTTTCACAACTAAAAAAAAGATGCAACAGTCCTGAAATTGTAAACGTTCAACTAATAAAAAAACCCTATAACTACGCATCTGGCTGAGTGTCATCCGACTGACCACCATCTGGCTGATTAACATCTGACTGGGATCGTGAAGAACGGTTGCGCGTTGGTCTCGGTGGACGTGGTGGTAGTCCTGGTACACGTATAGGAGGTCCGCCTGGGTCCACCCTCTGAATGATCCGGTCGAGTGCACTGTTGGTACTTTCAACCCAGGACTCCAATCGATCGTATGCCTGATCTGTAATCTCCTGAGTCAACCGTTGATATATTAAGGGGAGCGGATCGGCTAGAAGACAAGTATAAAGACGAAAGAAAAAGATAACACGGAACCGATGATCGATGGGAGGAAGAGTACCCGTCTCTTACAACCCTAGCCCACAAAGACACCACAAGGATGATCAGTCCTTGATATAGTCAAGTATTCTCAAGAGAATACAAAGATGCAAGCAAAGCTCACACAAGAGAAACAAGAGTCTCAATTCATTCAAGTCTGAAATGTTTAGTACAAAGCAAGCCTATATATAGGCAACAATGGAATACTCTAGAATGAAGACAACCCTAAGACATCAATGGTGCATTAATGATGATTGGCATTTTGAATTGCACCATTCCATACAAAGAAATGACTTATTCTTGAAGAAAAAAACAGCTATTCAAAATAGGAAAATAAGACAAGACATTCTAGAACATTCATTGACCAAATGGCCTTATTTTATGGAAATAAAATAAGAGACTTAATTGAAATGAAATGCAATCACATTTGCTGCATAAGGAGGTGTTCTAGATGCTTCTTGATTTGTCCAAAACGTCACTTATGCTCCTCCTCCGAAAGCACATGCTTGTCACATGTATTTTAAGTGAATTCTTCAATATGAACACCACTTAAGCCTTGTATATCAACTTGTTGGGCTTCTAACATTGTGACCACCTTTATTGGGCTCTTGTTGGACATATGAATGGATGAATCTTTAAAGTAGTTGGGCTCCAACTCTTTAAGATCTCTTATATAGCAGTTCAGGGCCTCCTTCTTAGCTTTAGTCCTTGCTCTTGTCATCGGGCCTCCAATGCCTTGTAATGGATCTTTTAGAATGTTGGGTTTCCATCCTTGAGCTTGCCCCATGTCTGGTTCAGCTGCCTTTAAATTATTGGCACTCCATGCTCCTTCATCAACCGTTCCCTCATCCGAGCCTCATACTCCGGATCGTGCATCATAGAGCCGCTGGAAGACGCTTGGCCGGCTGCTGCAGACTGGGTGGTGCTTGCCGACCCAGTCTGGCCATACGCCACTGACGGTAGGGCTCCGTAACCCATCCCGCACACATGGCAAGGGTGCTCACGGGTCCCAAGGGCATCCCTGAGTGAGGCAGTGGGGTCTGTGGATAAATCCCAAGGGCGACCCTGAAGCTCTCTCTCTACTTCTTCAATTCTAGCCTGAACACAGAACATATATTAGACTTTTCTACAAATACAATTGTTATAAAAATATGATAAATCCAAATAAAAGTAATAAAATTTTTACAATCTGCTCCTCAGCCTCTGTGGATGTTGCACTCCCGTCATGGTGCCTGTGTTTCTGACGGTAGAAAAGGCCGTACGAAGCCTTCTTCCCTTGCTGCAAAGCTTCGTCCTCCTGAAATTATTGAATAATTTATTATTATATACAGTTAAATAAATATAAATTAAAAATAAATATCAATTAAACAAGAAAGGTTTATTGTTTCATACCATCTCTCCGTACCCGACCGAAAATGGCTTCGTGCCAGCTGTATGATGAACCTTCTGCTGCGATCGGCTGTAAACGCCTTGCTGCAATCTCTTCTGTTAAGATAAAATAAAATTTAATCATGATTAAAAATAAAAAATATTTCTTAATAATGATGAATACCTTAAAAATTAAATTATTATATATACATTTCCTATGTCTCCCCTTCTCCAACGGACATATCTCTCCCAGGCATCCGGAGGGACTCCACCAGGGACATCATCTATCAACTCCTGAATCGGTCTGCTCCCACTGGCATCCCTTTTGTTGAACAAATCCAACCTCTTGTTCTTCCAACCATCACCCATCTTCCCTTCTCCCCAACGTTTGAACATGTCTCGTGAGAATGGCAAAATGCACAAGAGGGGGATGAATTTTGCTTTAAACAAAAAATTAAATAAAACTCAAAAACACAAAACAATCTTTTATACTGGTTCGGCCAACACAATGCCTACGTCCAGTTCTCCAACTCCTCGTTGGGTTCCACTATACCATAGCTTTTACAAAAACGGGTTCACCTGCCAACCTTTACAACAAAGCTTTAGACTTCCCTCTAAACGCTCCCCCTTACAACTTGTAAGGACACAACCCTGTCCTAAAGCCCCAAGCTTTAGAACAACCTCAAACAGTAGAGGATTTCAATTAATGAGCTCACTCAATGAACAGATTTTGATAAACACTTAAGTACAAATAATCTCACTAAGAGTAATAAATACTTTGAGCTTTTGTGAGTAAAGAGTATATGGGAATATTGAATGCTGGTTCGTGTGTGTGTGTGTGTGTGAGTTACTATTCATAAATGCTCAAGTCTTGATATTTATAACTCTTCACAGCTTGCCTTTTCTTTCAGCTTCAAGAGGCCGTTTGAAATTAGTCGTTGGGAGCTCTTAGTCGTTGGCAATTAATGTTGTTCTTCATCTTCGTCAACTTTCTTCTCTTGCTTCAATTAATCTTGCAGAGGATGAGCTAAGAGAGATAGACTGTGAGTAACGATCACCTGCAACCATTGTACTTGCGTAGCAGCTTTTTCAGTAGCACTAGCATCCTTGGCTATCGCTAGCTTGATAATGTAAGTCCTGCACTTAGCTGTTAGCTAAACAAGTATTCATGTAAAGCACAGTAGGTGTTATCGCTAGTGTATTTTATTAGCTCAATGTTCAAAGACAATGTATTAGCTATCTGATTATCTAAGTTATCTCAACAAGTATTTTTCTATCGATAGCTAATCATGTTATCGCTAGTAACTATGTTATTGCTAGTTATCTTATTAGCTCATTTTCTCAAAGACACTGTATTAGCTATCTGAATGTCTAAGTTATTTCAAGTATTCTGTTATCGATAGCTAATCATGTTATCACTAGTTGAGTTAGTTCATTACTGCTAGCTGTTCTAACATTCTCCCCCTTTGTGTTATCCATGTTATCTGTGGGGCCTTAACGATAGTGATATACTTGTACAGAGCTTAGCGATAATGATCTATTGTTCTATGCTTGCTTAGGCTAGCTCAACTCATTATATTAGCGATAGTGAAGGTCTTAGCGATAGAGATATTGAATTTTCTTCAGATTATTGCTAAGTCTTCATTAGCTATTGTTATCTTAACCCTTCCATTTGTTAGCGATAGGTTCTGGCTTAGCGATAGTGTATATGTTATCTATAAGATTTTACTTGTTCAATGTTAAGGTAACCTACACTCTTTTACTTAGTCATTTAACATTATTCTTATTTCAATTTATTCCAGACTAAGTTATATGCTAATTTTTCATTTTACTTATGTTATCTATGGGTCCAGTCCTCATCAAAACTTAAGATTCTAACATCTCGCACATCAAACTTCTTCTGCAAAATATGAAAAAGATCATTGAACAAATAATGTACTTACAATTACAATAATATTTCAATAATAATAAATAATAAATAGAATTCATATCATTTAAGAAAATCATATTCCTAAAATAATAAATAATAGATAAACTATAACTCAATTAAATTGACCTTCACGATTTCCCTCCACGCAAAATCCTTCGTCTCTGCATTAACCTTCCTCCAGTCTAAAGCGTCAATCGGGAAGCGCTGGTAATTCTGGCCAAAATTCCTGCAGAACCTGCCAAACAGTTGACCCCCCTTTCCCTTTAGGTTGAAGGGTGAACAGGTTCCAGTCAACCTTCACCCTGTGGTCGGTCGGGAGGTTGTGCGTATCTTGCATACTCAGCGTCCTCCTCGTGGTACTACCAGAAGGGTCTGTACAATTTAAAAATACTGTTTTACCCAAGTAAAAATTCGAATTATCTCATAAAAACGACAAAAAATTTGATTCCCTTACCCTGCACTTGTACATTGTATCCATTTGTCCTTCCACTGGACCGTCTGCTAGCACCCCCGCCGACTTCCTCAGTGTCCTCACTATTCAACCATTGTGCCAAGTCGTCAAAATTCAGAATCTGAGGAGAGTTCTCATTGTAGAACTCGTTGATGATATGCTCGGGAATTGTCTCTCGTTGTATACGTTCCCGCTCCGATTGTATACGCCCCTCCTCTCTCAGTTGATTTTGGCATTGTCGCTCTTGCTCCTCCTCCTCAGCAGTCATATTCCCCTTTCCTTTATCGCGATCGTTCTTCTCTGCCATGATTGGTGCCTAAACTGGTGTTTGAAAATCTGAATTTTCTTCTAATTTTCGAAAAAACCGAATAATGCACGTGCGTACATCTTTTTCACCAAATTCCCCGTACATTTATGAATGGAACCAAGGAAGTTAAATAGTACTTACATTTAATAGCGGTTATAAGGCAAAAACCGCCACTAATACGCTCCAGCAATAAATGCGACCGTTGCGTTAGTGGCGGTTAAAACCGCTACTAACATAAACAAACCGCCGCTAATATCACACTTCAATTAATGCGCCCGTTCATCAGTGGTGGTTTTGATATAACCGCAACTAATTTAAAAAAAAACCGCCACTAAATTATGACCTTTTATTTACCAGCGGTTTTGGTCTCCAAACCGCAACTAAATTAACGCCACTAATGTTCCTGCCAAAGGGCACGACTTTTGTAGCAGATATTTTGAATGTAACCGCTACTAATGTACGCTACTATATTCAATTTGGTCAAACTGACCATTTTAGTTGCGGATTTCGTCAGTAACCGCTACTAATGTGTATTTAGTAGCGATTTCTTTTTTCTGCTACTAAAGTAACTGCTAGTAAATCCTGCTTTTTTTGTAGTGTGTATGGTTTAATTGTATTTATTGAGACTGGTCAGTTTCTGACAATTAGGCTTGAGGGGCTTCTGGTATATTGTCGAGTCTGTCTGTTTTTCTTATTTTATGGGAAGGATTTGGAAGTGATCATGCGAGTCATTATGGCAATACAAGAACTGTTGTATTGATTGTAGGATTGGTTTATTTTGAACTATGAATCATTGTGAAGTTATGGATGGTGGTTGATTATTGATTTAGATATTTTAAACAAAATTATGATTTGATAGTTTGATTTGAGGTTCGATCTTGTGTTGGGGACGAATTGGACATTCTTGTGAAAGTTTAAGGAATGTTTTATTTAACTATGTTAGCCAGTTAGATTCTAATCTAAGTTAGTTAAAATTTTTAATTATAGTGAAAGGTATTTTGGAAAAATCATTGTGGGTATACTTAATGAATTTTTCTATCCATGTTAGGCAAACCTTTTATAACATGGATCAACTTGTTCAGATGGTTAAATCCTTAATTATCCATGTTAGCCTTTACATTTAGAAAAATTCTTTTCCAATATGGATAATCAGATGTTTCTTGGTTGAGTTTTTATTATCCATGTTAGTTTTATGAGTTGTGGGAAACCTTTCTTCTACCATGGATTTCCTTTCTAATTAAGATAAATTTTACCTAACTATGATAGATCCTTTAAGGTTTTAGAAGTTTTCTTTCAATTATAGTTAGGTAATTTGGTTTTGGATTTAATGCAAATTGATACGAGAAAATTTTTCTAATTATGTTAGTACTCTTGGTTAAGCAAACTTCTTTTCCTAACATAGTTAATAGCTAATTAATTTTGATTAGTAGTTATTAAATAAAAAATAGGTCCCACAAATTGACAATTAATTGCAAGTCCTTTTGGACCAGGATTATATTAAGGTTTAAGGTGAAAAGTCATTGGGACATAGGGTTGTGAGAGAGATGAAAAGAAAAGGATGTATAAAACAGAAAGAAGGTACAGGTAGTGAGAGAGAGATTTTTCTCCTTAAAACATGGGGCCTATAATAAAGGGTAGAAGTGACTTTTCTCCTTAAAACTTAATATAATCGGCCTTAAGGGGCTTACAATTAATTATGTCACTTTATGGGGCCTAATTTTAATTAAATGCCTAACGTGGGATTTGAAATTTATTTTCCCTAAAGAATATAGTGAAAAAATAGAATTAAAGTGGGTATTTGTTAAATACAAATAATTTGTAGGAAATTTGCATTCAAATTTCAAAGAGGACAAATTAGTATTGTAAAGTCGTTTGAAATCTCAAAATTATTAACAAACTCCAAGGAACATGTGCATAATATATTGCAATTGTGAAATTTCAAAGTTAACCTCATTGGTTACATGTTAAGACATGTTGCAAAAGTTGTTAATGTAGTATTTTTTTTAATTGTTAATAATAGGTGTCTTGCTTATGTTGATATTATTTGTTAATAACAAATACAATTGTTAATCAAGGAAACTAAACTTATTAATGGAGTTGCTCCTACTTGTTAATGTTAGACTTTGTCCATTAGTAAGGGCAATGAGGTAATTTCACTGCATTATACCACTCCTCACGTCCCTAGAACCTATTAATGGTTTTGATATTTCAAGAGCCCTTTTTGTATTAATTTGTTTTACTTGGGGCCTCCCATTTTATTACATTTTAATTATTACTCCATTCACCCCTACATATAAGAGCTCATATAGCAAAATCACTCTGACTAAGAAAGTGGTTGAAAATAATAAATATGTCTGAAGTAATTTTATTTTCTCAAGTTTGCCTGATTGATTATGGAGTGCATAAGAGAGAGAAATGTAATAATAATGATAGAAATGAGTATAAAAGAGAATATGAATATAGACAATATTAATGGGTAAGGTGGGAAAAAAAGATAAATCTTTCTAAATTCTTATAAAAATGTACAAATCCATTCAAATTTTAGGGTCATATGTGTGTATTATATATGTATGTATTCCCTCTGGTCTTAAATATAAGATCACTTTGACTTTTTTTTTGTGGAAGTTAAGGAAGCAAATTATACCACTAAATTATAACATATGTCATATAAAATTAGATTATAAGTTAGTTTATCAGTAGAATAAATTAGTTTTGAGGAAAAAAGATTTTTTAGGGGACTGAAACTACTTTTTTTTACTGAAAAAAAATAAAAAAAATCAAAATGATATTATAATTATAACCGGTGGAGTATATCGGAGGGAGCATTTTATGGACTTGTTAACTTCACTTGGTCTAATTCGCAGAAGAGAGCGACGGCTCAGAGTCAAAACTTGGAGTCCACATGCCATGCTCATAGCATCAATGAGCATTATATGCTTTTCTTATAAAAGCACAGCTTTTATTAGTGAGCCAATCTTAGCCATTAATCATGGTTCAATCTTGGCCGTTTGGGTTAGGTTTTATTTTTTCCATGAAACTTGCCGTGTTGTTCAGCATGTAGGGGCATACTTTCTATCCACTGAATATTTCCCACTATGGCAGCGGCAAAAGGCATTGCGAGAGAGAATTAAAAAGTGCCACAGGAGATGCAAATGAAATAATTCCATCAATTACATCATAATGAGAAAAATAAAACCATGATATATATAAACAGTGCAGCACGTTTTATTTTTTTCTTCATGTTGCATTACAATTATATTTCTTCGCATTGTTCATCTTCATATGTTTTCATCTTCCCCACCTAATATACTCTTTGCATTATTGTTTTGAACAGTATTGCACTCTCACAATAAAGAACAAAATACCTTCTCTTTATGAATTAAAGTAAACCCAAAAATTAATTCTTAATTAAGGGTTGAGATTGGCTCACTAATAAAAGCTGTGCGTTTAGAAGAAAAGCATATAGTGCTCATTGATGCTATGAGCATGACATGTGGACTCCAAAACTTGGTGTCTCTCTTTGGCGTTTAGCTCCTCCGTCCCTAGTTGAAGCCCGGCTCAACATTTGGCCCTGGATACATTATTCTGGATTTTGGAACGGCGCAGTCACAATCTCTGTCTCTATCACAGTCTTCTATCAACAACGGGGATAGCTATGAATTGTCTTTAGAAACCCAGAAAGGTTCCGATATGCCGGCCATGGACGGCCAAAATCTTGAGCATTATTCTACCGTCATTTTCTTTCTCTATCGCCTAAATACCCTTTTGCATTCCTCTCCTGTTTTACTGTACGTCATCAATTATTCTAAACACTGCAAATGTCATTCCTATGAGACTCGAATCATAGTGTATTATGGGCTCTCACCAGGTTAAGCCATCTAGGTCCTTGGGGAAGTTCGAATTACAAAATGGGTATGCTGCAGATGGTGGCTTTACTGCTCATAGACGATCCACGGGGCATAAATTTGATCAAAAGGACAATGGCAGGCAAAACCAGCGAGAACCCAGAAAGCATAAGGTTGAATCTGGTACTGGCAATGATCAAAAACAGGATGGTAACATTGCTGCTGGTGCAGAAAGAGCTAGAAATAATGCGAAATTGAATAGCAGAGTGGGTAAGAAGGATGCAGTCCGTAATAATTCGAAGGAATTGAGGAAGCCTTTTGAAGATGAGATGGTTGATGGATGGCCTAAATGGCTAGTTGATAACGTTCCAAGGGAAGCATTGGCTGGCTTGATTCCCAAGAGTGCTGAATCTTACATTATGATTAATAAGGTTTTATTTATCTCCCCCGAGTCCTGTTGTAGTCTTTTTTAGCTGGGTTTATTATTGGTGTTATGGATTTTCAAACACTTGCCAGTTTTAGATTCTATAAAAAGTTTAAATATGTTGAGTTTTTGGTATGCTTTACTCCCACAACAACTACAGCAGCTAAGACAGGTTAATAGGCAATGTTTGATGAGAGTCAGCCAGGTAACCTAACTTGTATTAAATATTATGCTTTGCAGGTAGGGCAGGGAACTTACAGCAATGTTTATAAAGCTCGAGATCGAAACACTGGAGAATTAGTGGCCCTCAAGAAGGTGCGCCTTGACACATCAAAGCCTGAATGCATCAAATTCATGGCAAGAGAAATTATGATATTGCAGAGATTGGATCACCCCAATGTAGTAAAACTCAAAGGATTGGCTACTTCAAGAATGCATTATAGTCTTTATCTCGTTTTTGATTTCATGCAATCAGATTTGGCTAGGATAACACATCGTCGTGAAGAGAGATTAACCGAACCCCAGGTTAAAAGTTTCTCTTTGATGGCTTGGACATTTTATCGTTTGGTTTACTAGAGTTTCTGCAATAATCCAAAATAATTATTGCAGGTCAAGTCCTACATGCACCAATTGCTTTCAGGTCTGCAGCATTGCCATGACAGGGGAATTTTGCATAGAGACATCAAAGGGTCTAACCTTTTGATCGATAAAAGTGGGATGCTTAAGATTGCAGATTTTGGGCTTGCCAATTATTATAATCCCAACCATAATCAGCATCTCACAAGCAAGGTTGTGACACTATGGTACAGATCTCCTGAGCTTTTGTTAGGTGCTACAGATTATGGAGTTGGTGTTGATTTATGGAGTGCTGGATGCCTCCTGGCAGAAATGTTTACAGGGGCTCCAATTATGCCTGGTAGAACAGAGGTGATAATATCCAGATAATTGCAGTGATCCAAACTTTCAGTGGCTTTGGCAATGATGCGTTTCGTCCTTGAAGGATTATAAAAGTTTCAATTTGTTCCTCAAGAGCGTGTCCGTCTCAATTTTGTCCTCTAATAATTTTCTTATTTTCATTTGATCAATTTTATTGCTTAATAAACAGAGCCACTTTGTTCAATGCTACATTTAAGCTACGTGACTAGGTCAGTGACTCAATTTCAGGTCACATTTGCAAGCAAAGGGATTGAATTGGTTTGGAGAAAACCAATGGATAACAAAATTAGATGTTTATATTATGGAGGACCAAGTTAAGAAATGTATTATTTTCCCTAGGACAAAAAGCATAATTTACTCTTTTTAACATTAAACTCATTTCTATTTGGTTTCTGCTTGATGTGTGTGCCTTTTTTTCCTTTCTTTTAGTCACCTACTTATCTTGTCCTATTTGGTTATGCAAATAGTAAACACTCCCTACTTTCAGGTGGAGCAACTTCATAGAATTTTTAGGCTATGTGGTACACCATCAGAAGGTTATTGGAAAAAATTCAAAGCTACTGGGACATTTAAGCCTCCGAAGTCTTATAGACCCTGCCTTATAGAGACTTTCAAAGATCTGCCTCCATCTTCTTTGGGTCTACTATGTACTCTGCTTGCCTTGGACCCAGCTTACCGTGGAACTGCATCTAAAGCCCTCCAAAATCAAGTGAGTCCTTGGTCAGATAATGAATACTGATTCAAGCTTTCTGATTGGAATTTTCTGGTCTATTGATAAGCATATTAAAGTTTCAGATTGTCAAGAGATAGTGTTTATGTCCTTATACTGAACTTATATACTATATTGGAACGTGTTATAATTTTTATCTAGTAGTTTGTTTCCTTTAAGAAGAAGCCTTTAGAGTGGCATAGCTTTCTCTGGTAAATATTGTAGCCTTGAGGCTTTAAATTATTGACCTATGACTTTGAGCCAATCAAGTTTGTAGGGTCCAATTTTCTCTTCTCCATCATATTATACTTTTCAAATAGATGTTTCACCTCCTTATTATAGTTGGTGTTGCTTACAATATGTGATAAACTGGAACAATTATTTTTCTATCTATTTCTCATTCCAATGGCTGTTTTGACACGTGCATATATATTTGAATAAGTACTCTCTTGTGAGATATGAATCTCTTAATAAGAATAATTTGCCTGCAGTTTTTCGATACGAGTCCTTTGGCGTGTGACCTTTCTGGTCTTCCTGTGATCTGGGATGAGGATGAGGAGCAAAATCTAGCCGATGAACAAATCAAGTAAGTCAGTTTCTTGAGGCGGGCTTTAGTGTTTCCCTTTTAGTTGGTGAATTAGAGGTTTCCTAGATATGTCTATACTATTGCAATTTGTTGTTCAATATATGATACGTTGAATGATAACCTTATTTCAGTTCAAAAACAAATGATAATCGTATTTTAACCCTATTTCCAAATTTGAATTAAAAAGATGAAACAATCTATATGAAGTTTGATTTGTTGATGACGATTTAATGGCATCCTGGTTGCTTTGCTAATGTTTACAGGCGCATGAATTCTAAACTTAGACGCTCACATACATTACTTGAGCGTCGCAAAAAAAGCATGGCACCTGAAAAGTCAGTAGAACCCTCTATATCTTCTAAAGTGGTAAGAATTAAACTTTGAGCAAAAGAAACTCCCTTATCACTTTGTAATGCTAGTTTGCATCCAAGACAAATTAACCACTAATAGTTGGCGCTTATAAATTAATTTCCCATATGTGATGCTTGATTGGGTTAGTTCATACTGAGACTGGACTTGTTCTTCGTCACTGGAGAGGGACTGCTAGACTGATTGAAGTTATCCTTTGAACTAATATTGCTTCTTTAATTGGGTTCCCTGCAATGTTTTTTTCCTCATCTGCTATACACCAAAGACACATCCCCACTGCACTTTTTTATTTTCTTTTTTTATTTGGAGGTATAAATGATAGAGCACAATGGCGTCGTGTGATCTATGTAGCCGACCTCGCCTAGTGAGATAAATCTTCTTGTTGTATTTAGAGGGATAAACACTAATGGCCTAAGTTTATAAATGGGATCAAACCTGTGACCTCCCACTTATTTAGTAGTTTTCATGTCACAAGGGTACAAGGCTATTGCTTGGGGTTTGCACTTTAAATCTCCCATGAACACTCATTTTATATGTGTGTCAATACTTTCTAGAGTTATCTTCATACTCTTACACTCTGTTTGACATGAAGGAAATTGAGGGGAGGGAAAAAATTTTTGAGCTCCATTCTAAAAGAAATGGATAGGTGTGGTTATGAAATTTAAATAAAATGAGTATGTAAGATAAGAGAGTAAAAAATTAATTAAAAGCTTTTAATTTCACTTTTCCAATTTTTTTTCAAATTGAACTCATTAAAATTTCCCCTCCCCTCCCCTCCCTCCTTATGCCTCATACTAGACAAATACTAAATGTATTCAAATCTAATTTCAGGAATTAAGACAGAATGCTGATGCATACATCCCACATGAAGAACTGGGTAGCAATACCACAACAACCAGTAGTACCTTGTCAAGTTTGAATCCTACTGAGGCAAAGGATTTTTCTTCACCTATCTTCTCTCCAGATGTGCCCTCAGATCAAAAGCTGCTCCTCAAAACTCGATGTGATGATAATGGTGGCCACGGTGAAAACATCTTTAAATTCCCTCCTTTACCCAAGTTGAAATCACATGCAGTCGGATCAGAAGATACTGTGTACAGATTTCGCCCTGTTCTCAGGTCATCTTCCACCAGAGATTTCAGAACCTCAAGACAAAGGGACCGTTTACTCCGTCAATCAGATGATGAGACTGCCATAGATGACATGTAAGCTCAGAGCAATATTTTTGTCTTTTCCGTTTTATGTGTCCTTGAAATTCCCCTATATTATACTTTTAGTAACTCTTGACTGATTCTGTTTGTTGCATGAAGCAGAAGATTGTTTCCTCACATTGTATTTGTTGATTTATAAAAGTAATATGAATGAAATAAACTATTTTTCTTAAGTAATGACCAATTAGTAGTTCCATGATATTTAGTGTTGGCGTAAAACTAAGAAGTCAAACAGTATAGTATTTTATTGGGCTTGCGTAAAATGCAGCTGAGAACACATGCGATTGCCTTCATTTTATGTAGCATCAAATAATTTTTCCCATTCTTTTCAATGAACTTGACTAATAAAAAACTTTTTGGGCATTATACATATTGTTTACATTTTTATAATGGACAAATAAAGATCATGTTCATGTTCTACTGTTCGTTATGGTTCTGGTGAATGATAATAAACACGTTCATGCAACTAAAATAATGATAGAAACTTTGGTAATATGGGATGTCTCAGTTTGATTTCACGGTAAGTATGGTAGATACTCAATTCTTTATGTGTAAGGGTATTGGTTCTTCCATAATCATAGCTAGTTTTTGGGAGAGATCTTCCTTCTCACTTGAATATAAATCAAATAGAAAGGGAGAAGGCTTAATTTTTAATTTTTTATCATTTATAAATTGTTGAAGAGCAGCAAAGTCACGATTACTATTAAAACATTAATATTGACCGTTAATATATTTAATAATAAAAGGTGACTTCTTTTTAACACTTTTTATATCGAATTGATATTACTTTTGTATACTCATAGTTACTGTGCAAAAGTTCTGGGGCGAAATTTGATCTTAACCAGTAAGAATATTTGCTCAATGGACATATAGAAATAGCCAGAAAGTGGCATAAACAGCAACATATTTGACTCCACTCTGAGAGAGCCATCAATAGTTCAAAACGACAAAATAAAAAACAAATACATTTTATACTAATAATGTCAAACTTAGATAATTATAGTTGTCCTTTCCTAAACATGCAATGCAATAAGGTGGGATATCGTATCACTCCCCACGATGGTATTCTCTCAATTTAGCCCTCATGAATTATTGAAGGTTAATTTCCTTTTTGAGTTTCTATTAGCTTCTGATCTGAGAAGTATATTTCAGGAAAATGGCTGAGTTAACTACGTACCCTATTCTATAACTCTACTTTAACTAATTTAAGATACCAAAGAGTAGAGATTATATAACATAAAATGTCTTTTCTTTCTTTTTATGTTTAATAAGAGTAAAATAGCCATATTTGCATTAATTGATTTAAAACCAGACATATAATAAAGAACAAATTTTTTTAGAAAGTTAGACTCATAAATAGAAATAGAGTGGTATGTACCATTTGATACTTAAATGAGGGAGTTGTTTGAATATCTTGTTTATTGGTCACAAATATATTACTAACTATAATTCTTAATAGGGTTAAGGGTTATATTTGTCTTGGAAGTGTGTAAGGTAGATCATATATTATAGCCCGAAAGTTTTGTTTTTTGAAGCTCAATCAATCTGGCCCGAAAGTGTAAAATTGGTGTCAATGTGGACCTTTTTACACGGAATCCCTAACGTTTGACCGTTAAGCAAACTTGCTGCCTTTAGGTGGCAAAAGGGAGATGATGTGGCATTTAATAGAGGAACATGTCAAATTGGCCCACACGCACGTGGCAGCAAAACCAACTAAATCACGTGACTCCATGTTAAAGCATCAGGTCCCTAAAAGTTAAACTGGAGCAAATCTGAATCCCCAGTACACCACCACTCTCTATAAAAACTGAACTTCATCCCCAATGAATCTTCCATTGCCTCTCCACTGTCCAGACCTCCAATTCTCCATAACACCCAACTACAATCGTACAATCCTTCAATTCAACCGCCAACTCAAGCTGAGATCCAGTGCCCTCCTTCAAGCTCTGCAACAATCCACCGCCGTCCGTCATCGCCAAATCTGCCGTAGAAGAATTTGCCGCCGACGTCTGCAAAAAGGTGTATCGGCCATGAGTTTCGAACCGATGAAGCCTAAGGTGCAGATCATGCAAATGGTGATGGGATCAATGGAATTAATGGTGAAGCACCAATGAAAAAGTTCACCCCTGACCTCTGGGAAACTGTCTTCACCGATCCCGACGTCGCCGCCGCTGCCGTCTCCGTCATCGCCACAATCCCTTCTTTCCGTCTCGGTAAGCTCATCACGGATTGTAACAACGAGATCTCTTATTACGGAGACTTTGGGATGTGTTCTTGCTTGACAGGGTTTCAAGTTGGGGGACGCGTATTGGGCAGAACATGCTTGATAAATCTGATAATGTTTCTAAGGTTGCGTTTGAGTTTGTTGGGAGATTGTTTTAGGAGTTTAGTTCAAAGAGAATGAGCAGGAGTTCAGTTCTTGGGAGTAGAATCGATTGTTCTTCGTATGACTCAAGCCACCTCACGTTGCCACCTGTTTTTGTTTTCCTGGCCATCTTACTGGACTAACAGTCAACGTTAACATCCATAAACATAGGTGCACTTTGAGACGATTTTCACACTTCTAAGGGCATATTGAGTTTCAAAAAACTTCCGGGACATATATGATCTACCTTACACACTTCCGCACTTTCAGGGTAAATATGACCATTTACCCTTCTTAATATATGAGTAAAATAATTAATTTAGGTAATTTAAAGAAAATTAATTTAGTAATTTGTAACAAATGTGAGTTTATTTTCAAAAAATGCCCTATTTCATCATGTTCCCCTTGGAGTACCATGTGCAAATATATTTTGTACATACGAAATTATTCTGGTAAAGAAAAAGCTTATTTTTCAAAGTTAAAATTTTTTGCATAAAAAATGGTAAAATCCTCAAAATAATTTTTTATTCAAGGCGAAATTGATAATGTTGTCTGTTTTGATAAAAACATGCTTCCTTATACTTGGAGAAAACTTCCCCTTCAAAGCTCACCCATATTTTATTGGGAAAATTAATTACAAGTCGCTTGTCAGGAACTTAATTATTATAAGGTTCTACGAAATCGCGTAATTAATCTCAAGTCCCACGCGAAATTGCATAATTAATTTTATGTCCTATAAAGTTATTATCGCATGCTCATTCAGTTGTTATCAGCAGCTCAAAAGTTGTTACTAAACCAGAGTTGTTACACATGCTCATTTAGTTGTTATAGTTAGTCACAAGTTGTTATACATGCTTATTAAGTTGTTATAATAGGCCAAAAAGTCGTTATCGCCTACTCATTTAATTGGTAGTGACTGAGAATTAGTAACAACTTTTGATCAGATGATAACAACTGTTTGGCCTACGATAACAACTTAATAAGCATATGAAAGCAACTTCGTGTAATGGCCTGAAATTAATTACGCGATTTCGTGGGACCTCATCTTAATTAAGTTTCTTATACAGGACCTGTAATTAATTACCCCTATTTCATTCCTTAATTAAAGTACATATCTCTTTAAATACAAAATCTAAAGATTGTTATATTTGTATAAAAATTTATCATATCTTTTCTATTAATAAAATTTCCGAGGGGACATTTACCCCAATACCCACAAATATCAATTCCTTACTAAAAACTCATAATATTTCCTAGGTTATTTAGTAGAAGAGCTAATTGAAAATATTGAATTTGATTATAAATATAGGACATCAACATACTTTAATTTTTTCTTAAATCTATAATTCTTTCTTTTAATTATCCCTATGGATTTCATATATTAAAAAGGTTTCCATCCAAACATGGTTATGGTTCAAAATAATATTTTAGAAAACTTAATTTATATTTGTTATAAATAACTAATCTAAACAGTTCTTTTGTATATTTAAATAAGTTAAGGAACTCTTATATTAAACACGCGAAAGAGATAGTATGTACCAAACATATCAAAATAAAATATTATCTCTCCTTACAAAAAACAATATCATTCAAACAAGTTTGATGAATTAGAGTTGTAAAAAATGAAAAGACACAGATATTCTTTGAAGAAAAATAAAAAAGAAAGATACAATCGCAGGCCTACCACGAACCTAGAAAACAGTCAAAAGGAACAAGAAAAACCGATAGAAAAAAAGCTTGAAGCAAAAAGAACAAAGAACAAGGAACCATAAATCTTCATGTTTTTGAGTGTGTGGGAAAATTTGTTTTTTTTTTTTTTTAATAACAATACCGACCTATTGAGGTAAGGAAGAAAACTAGAACTTGGTTTAATACTTTTTTGTTCCATCTGTATTGTATTTTTCTAATATTTGATTTTTTAATAAAATTAATGTTTTAATGGAAAATATTCATACACTTTGTAAAATTGGTATTCCCTTCCGTCTTTAATATAGGACTTAATTAGTTGATTTTTAAGGGAAATCATTAAGAAGTTAAGTCATATAAATTGATTTTCTTGATTTTTTTATACTTTTATATGACTTATAAGCTAATATGTAATCTAATAATATATCACACATGTTTGATTATGTCTTATATTAAAAACATGATGGAGTATTTAATTCTCTCTCCTATCCTTATTATAAGGGCTAAAATTTTGAATTGCCTTGATTTTTTTTATAACAGCTCAGTAAAGATTGCCTAAGCATTTAATACATATTTACCATTTTCACTACTAATTTATTATATACTCTCCTCTTGTCTTTTTCCAATATTATATTCTCTTTCATGGTTACTCTTATTGTTACTTTATTCCTCACTCTTACTTGTCCCCTTATCAATAAGGACATGGTTGAAAAAAAGATTATTTGTTACTTATTTTTTTACTTTTAACTAATTTTAACTGTTTTTCTTTGACAACATAATTTAATTATTGAGCTCTTATAATAAGAACAAGTGGTAGTACATGTTTAAAATCTTTATGTGGTAAAAAAGCATGGTGCAACTCATCTTTGACATACGTATAAAATTCTTCTTTAGCTAGCTGCATGTACACAACTTTTCTTCAACTATATGCAAAATTATTTAAAGTGAAAATCACTTGCACATAGCAGATATGTTGCTTATATCTAAAGGATAATTGCACTGGCTAAATATGTTTGGACCCGCTCAAATCTAGGTTGGTTTGGAAGTAAAATTGTGAGAATCTTAAGTTTTGATGAAGACTGGCTCATAGATAACATAAGTAAAATAAGTGTAAGTTACCTTTGAATTGAATAAGTAAAATCTGATAGGTAACAGATCACTATCGGTAGAGCTAAAGTCTATCGCAAATGAAAAGATCAGCAATAACAGGTGGAAACTTAGCAGAACACTAAAATAAATATCTCTATCGCTAAGTGTATCCCTATCGCTAATAGACAAAAAGCCATAGCAAATGAAGACTTAGAAATAACAAAGTTAATATTTATCGCTAAGTTCTTTACTATTGTTAAGAAATATCCTATCGCTAGAAGTTCATTGAGAACATGGATAAATGAAAGGAAGAACATCTAGCAGAAAAATAAACCAAGTCCTTGAGCTAATGGAATCAGCTAGCGATAACAGGTTAAGCTATCGATAACAGAGTACTTCAAATAATTATCATTCAGATAGCTAATGCCTGAGAGCAAATGAGTTAACTAGCGATAACATAGTTGCTATCGATAACAGGATGCCTGAAACTACTTTAAATATTCATATAACTCAGTATCCTTAAGCTAATGAGCAATCAAGTAACTGACAACAATGAGATTAGCTATTGATAGAAGAATGCTTAGCTAATACGATGTACATTGAACTAAAAGAATATGCTAGCGATAACGCTCATGTCTATCGATAGAGAATGCTTTGAAATTCTCTAGCTAATATATCGTCTCTATCTCTTTGAGCTAATAAAATGCACTATCGATAACATCCACTGCATGAGTACTTGCTTTTAGCTAACAGCTTGAGTGCATGACTCACACTGTCAAAATAGCGATAGCCAAGGGAGTTAGCGCTACTGAAAAAGTTGACATGCAAGTACAGTGGTAGGTAGCAGCAGGATAACGTTACTCACAGTCTCCATCTCTCTTATCTTATCCTCTGCAAAATTAGTTGAAGCAAGAGAAGAAAGAAAAGTGTCAACAGCTAGTTCTCCAAGTCTCCAACGGATAGAAAAGTATAATACTATATATAAAGACTTGAAGACATCAGAAACGACGGACGAACATACGACGCATAAACATACAAATGACAAAATGATACGAGATGAAAAACAGAGGCTCTGCATGGAGTAACAGTTATATTCAAGTGAGCCCAGAAATGATGAATCGAGTGAATTAGAAGAGTAGAGCTAAGGCACACATTGTCATATTGATAAAGCTCTAGAATTATAGTTTCATCATAGATTCCTCTGTACTTAAGTGATTATCACAATCTGTTCATTAAGTGAACCTATTATCTGAAATCCTCTATTGTTTGAGGTTGTTCTAAAGCTTGGTGCTTTAAGAACAAGGTTGTAACCTTACGGGTTGTAAGGGGGAGTGTTTAGAGAGAATTCTAAAACTCTGTTAAGGTTGGCAGGTGATCCCGTGCTGTAAAACCTGTGGTAAAGGCTTCACAAGTGTCCGGCTAAACTTGTAGTTCGTAAAGGCTTCTCTTGTGTCCGGTTTAAACAAGAGGGTAGTGAAAATCCCAGGTGGAGCCTGGGGACTGGATGTAGGTCAGGGTAGACCGAACCAGGATAAATTCTGTATGTATTATCTCTTCCCTTAACTCTCTTAGTTTTTCCAGCATATTTAACATCATATATCTCTAGTGCATTTAACAAGTTTTGAAATTCTATGTGATAAACAGAAAAAGATTTTAAAGATTATATTCACTGTGTTTTAAGAAAGAGAAGTTTTTTATTTTACCCTATCACCCAATTCACCTCCCCTCTTAGGTGACAGCCACCACTAACAAAAATAACTGTAAATATGCGATTTGAACCGATTTCCCTTTTATTTTACCAGTAGTTGTTTTATTGATTTTTCAATTTATGCTTTGACCGGATTTAAATTCTGTACCGTAACTATTCCAACTCTCGAATAAACGTTTTGCCTGTATAATAACTAATACATGGGAAAATTTTATGTTAAACTAGACAGACAGACACTTGGAAATGTTATAAGTGAAAACCTCATGTGTCTTGTCGATTCATTGATCCCTGTCATGTGTCCTTGTCTGATGAATTTTTAAATTTGGGCCCATGGTGGAAAATAACAGTTTTTAGGAAAATTCTAAATAAATACCCCTCAAATATAAAAAGAACAAAAATGTATCTTCAATATACAAAAGGACATAAAATGGATCGTTCTCAATTTGGGATAAACAATTTGAAGGCAAAAAAACCAAAATACCCCTGTCTCCATTCACTTTCAAAGTGAAGTGGTTAATGGCTATACTAGAGTGGTTAATCGCTATACTGAAGTGGTTAATTATTATACTAGAGTGGTTAACGACTTTCACAAATATAAGAGTATTTGAATCCAACTAATGAATCAGTGAAGTAGTTAATGGTTATACTGGAGTGGTTAATCGCTATACTGAAGTGGTTAATTGTTATACTGGAGTAGTTAACAACTTTCACAAAAACAAGATTAACTAATGAATCAGCGAAGTGGTTAATGGCTATACTAGAGTGGTTAATCGCCATACCTGAGTGGTTAATGGAGACATGGGCATTTTGATCTTTTTGCCTTAAAATTGTTTATCCCAAATTGGAAACGATCTCTTTTATGTCCTTTTGTATATTGAATGTACCTTTTTATCCTTTTGATATTCGAGGGGTATTTATTTGGAATTTTCCCTTTTTTTTCTAATTGGAGATAAATAATGAATTTACAGATAATAAGAAAATTAATTATATTTATGAAAAACGGTTTCTTTCTATACTGAAAAATCATTTTTGATCATTTACATTAGAATTACTTTTTGATGGAAACTCGACTGTAAAATATGCTATCAGTACAAATAATATCGAAAAATTGATAAATTTAGGAGATTGATTTTTTTTTTTTAACGAAAAGGGGATTGAAATATTACCTTTATATCTAAAGTAAACATTAGCTTTTACAAAATAAATCAGATGGAGTACATGGTAAGTTATTTTATGGCGTCAACAAGTTTGTACCGAGCATCTTCAAATTCAAATTCTAGTTTAATCAAACCTACAAAATAGCAAAGCTATTATTAATATTTATAAATATAATACAAAGTTTACTGATAATAATATTATTAAGAAAATTAAAAATTAGAGGGTGATAACCACCATCACTAGAAGAAAGAAAAGAAGAGAAGAAAAAGCAAAGAAACAATAAACTGTAGATGCCATTTTCACGAACTGACACCTCAGAATGAAATACAGTGAATGTGAGAAGATTAATTGACACCAGAGAATGAGACACAGAAAATGTCAGAATGTACGTATACATACAAGCAGAAACTTCACTTTTTTAAAGTGATCTTTCCTTCACATAAGAAAGCTTTTTTCTTTGGTTTTTCTTCCTCTCTTTATTATTAAAAACTTCATAAAGCAGAAGCTGGTGATGATATATATATATATATATTCCTGATGAACTGAAAATCACATCATCACACACCATAGCGAAGATCAGTGAACTTGTTCTTGATCCACTTGAAGCTATTTTTCACACTGTTCTTAAGCTTACCTTCTACAGTGAATACATTATACGCCTTGATCCTCTTCTTCCTCTTGGTCTCCGGATTATTCGACGCCGTGCAGAATCCGGATACCTTGTGGCAAGGTCCATTAAACTTGTATGGGTTAGATCTGCTTGATGCAGATTTATAACCAAATTCAGAGTAAGAACAAGAATATTCAGAGAATGACTTGTTCTTGCTGCTTTTCTGCATGATTAAACTTAGTGGTGAAGAAGAAGAAGTGCATGAAGTTAGAATTAGATAAGCTAAATGAAAATGGAGGGATGTGAGAAAGGGGTTTTATAAAGAACGAGAAGTAAAAAGGGTGCTTAAAGAAAGAACGAGAAAAGGGTGCTTTGTTGTTGTTGATGATGATGGTTCAGTGTGGTGGCACCCCATGTGTAATGTTGAATTGCTTCCTTTTTGGGTTGTGCGAATCATGAGGGCCATTGTTTTGTCATGAGGATAGTGGGGCCTGCCTTCTAGATGACACAATCAATTCACGTGGTTAAAGATGGGACCCACGCTTTCATATATAATTGGGGGCCACTTAGGAGGCTTCAAATAAATGTGTGTATGAAACACATAACGAAGGCTTTTGAATGTGTCGATTAGAACGGTGGCTCAAACAATGTGGATTTTTTGAAAGCGGTCAGAGGAAGGCCTGAAAAAAACTTTTAACAAATTTATTTATTAAGTGGCGGGGCAAAATATCTTGGTTGACAATCTATCATGAAATTTGGTTGTTAATAAAATATAATAAGGGTTAATATAATGTTTGTTCCCAGTAATCTGCATCCACTACTACAGAAAAGGGTTTCCACGTCATTTATTTTGGGGTTTTCACGTCACTTTTTCAAATGATGTTAATACATGTGACGTGGAAAAGAGGACTTTTAACGTCCCGAAAATATGTGACATGGAATGTCAGAGTTTCCACGTCACAAATTATATAAAAAAGTGACATTAATAGTCTCACAAAGGCCCTTTCTTTAAGTCTGTCATTGGACTTTCCACGTCACATATTATATAATAAGTGACGTGAAAAGTCAGTCTCCAGGCCGGACAATTCACGTCACTTATTATATAATATGTGACGTGGAAAGTCCAATCTTTTTGAAAAAAAAATAGAAACATTTTTTGTATTGAAATCATTAACAATCCAAAAAATGCCCCCTATGTGAACATTTAAATTATAAAACAGGGGCAATTTTTTGGATTGGAATCACCCACAATCCAAAAAATGCCCCCTACATGAACATTTGAATTAAAAAATAGGGGCAAAATTGGATAGTTATTAGTCACAACTATGAAACTACAACATAAGATATATATGTCCATTACAACAGTGAGAGAGCAATACAAACTCAACATTTCATATATGTCCATTACAACTGTTACAAAATCAAAACTTTTACAGAGATAAGTCACTTCAAAATAGACAAGTATGGGGGGCCTGTGGGAACTTGCACATGGTAACTTGTGGTGGTTTCTATTGCAGTAGTGTTAGGGTGTATGTAGGTTTGTCTATATGGAGTGTCATGTGGGGATTGGTTTGTATGTGGATCAGGCTGCTCAAAATATGCGTCATGTGTGCTGCCAATGGGAGGATCTTCAAACACACCAAAGTCAGTGGGCTTATTTGTTGAGGAGATGAAGTCTGAAAGTTTGGTGAATGAAGTGCTGTAGGTTCTGCTAAGGTCCTCCAAATCAAAGCGGACCTTCTTCATATCATTCTCCATAATCCCAATCCTTGTGGATAGGACCTGCAACTTCCCATTCACCTCAACCAAAAACTCATGCAACTTCCCATTCAAGTTCACTGAAAATTCATGCAGATTACGTATAATTTGGTTACCCAATTCATCAAATTTCAACTGAATAGTATCTTCCAACTTCTTTATCATTTCATCTACAGACGCATATGAATGAGGAGGAGTATCATGATGGACATTTCCATGACCACCAGTCCCTGGCTCTTGAGTAGGCCCTGGCTCTTGAGTCTAATTCTGCACATGTACTTCTCGCGTTTCATCTTGCACATGTGCTTCTTGGCTATGAATTGCTTGGGAACCTTTTTATGTGATCTGCATATGACGCAGAGCCTTCACATCAAACTCATCTGTCCACAATGTCGGCTCACCATCTTGCAAGTACCAAACTTTTTGTTGGTCAAGGATCACTGACACTAGAGACGGACAAGGAAGAGACGTATTCCTCACTTTCACAGAAGCCTCCCTGCGCATATGGTGCATAATCAACTGTGCCACTACAACATGTTTCCTTTTGATGAACTTTGTGAGGTTCTGTTTGTCCTCCATGAGAATTGTTCGTAACTCCTGCCCTTATTGAGAAAATTACGAGAGAATAGGTACCACAATACTCTAAAATGTGCAGGTATTAACGCGGGTTTGACCATGGGGTGAGAAGGGGAACCCTGTGTGTCCATAAGTGTCTGGTAAACATCAATATCAGAATATGTCCCTCCTATAGCCCGAGTGGTTTTTAGGCCCAACCACTTGGCAATGTTCCTTTCATTGATCACAATTTTAGTCCCTCGAACAACATTAGTTAACTCCTTATCCCCCTTCTTCAAATTTGAATAAAACACCCTAACCACTGACTCACTGTATGGCAAAGATAGTTCTAGCAAGATCTTATAATGAGACAACAAATCAGACAAATTATACCCGAATTCATCATCAAACTTATCCAATTTAATCCTACTCTTGCGGCATATGTTACGACCTGAAAGACTTTCTTTGTACCTTTCAAGAGTGGTCGAATTGTAATCTGACTTGGGGGTAGGCAGAACAAAGCGGTTGGACTTTTCTTTGATCAACTATTGTTTGTCAGAGTTGTATTGGCCTTCTCATTACTTGCATCAATTTGATCCTCATTGTCTTTTGAACAATCATTCGAATGTTGAGACTCCTCATCGTCACCTGCATTGTCGTCTTCTTCAATGTTGGCCTTCCCCTTCGTTGATGATGATTGTTTTTTACTCCTCTGCTCTCTTCTCTTCTTTAATATATCTTCTCTTCGTAAGTAGTCCTCATTCCATTTGACTTCTGCCTCATATTCATCAACCTCGCTTGCGTATTTCATTTTTACCGAGCGGGTGGACGAACGTCATCTTCCAACTTCCCCTCTAACCTTTCACAAAACCTCTTTCTTAATATTGGGCGTTTTCGTTCTTGCCATTGACTGTGGGAAGGTGAAGAGCACCGCCTCTTTCGAGTGTGTGTGCGTGTAGCGCCCTTGGGTCCGCCCTTCAAGAAAATAAGAATCAAGGGGATAGTGGAAGCTAACCCCCGGGTGTCGTTCGCTTGAGGAGCCTAACACAAAATATGACATAGTAACTAGTATGCAAACTATTAAACACGGGTAAAAAGTATTGTATTTGATTTTTGAATAGAATAGATGCAACAGGTGTGATATGTTCAAAAGTAAAATAAAAATAAGATAAAAGTGAGATTTGGAGGGGAAAGGAAATGGAATGGAAATGGAATCATTCTTGGTGAATGGAAACTTTTGGGATTCATCGCTTCTAAAGGTTTTCAAGGAGTTTAGTTGATTTTCTAAAGACCCCTAGAGAGACTCCTCTAGGCTAGGCTTAGGTTAACTTAATTAATGCCGGAACCCTGCACATTACTTAATTTAACCTAAGTTGATTAAGTTCAAAATCAATATGAATTTGCTAATCGTAAGGGGCTCCTAATCCAACAACCGGGACCCCGAATTGCCACTTAATTAATCCTAGAGTTTAATTGATTATTGGAACCCCACATAATAAATCAAGACTCTAGGATTGAAGTCCAATACCACTCATGCAATTTGACAAATTCAAGAAATAACTAATTATGCAAGACTTTAAATCCACAACTTGGGCCACCCCACAATTGCACTTAATTTCTCAATTAACCCTAACTCATTGATGGCCACCCAAACAAAGATAAGGTTGAAAAGAGTAATTACCCAATGTCTAAACACAATTAATTAATTCCTATGCCATTCCATTCATGCAAAACCACTTAACATTTTTAATCCACTAACCAAGCCACCTTGAGTTAGCACAAGATATTCACAAAGAGAATAACAAAATCATGAACCCATAAATTTCATCAAACTCAAAGTTAATATAGCACAATGTCAAGTATTCAACAAGAAAGAAACAACATAAAATAGTTTCCAACCCTTATACAACATGTAGAAATGAAGAACACAACCAAATGTCATAAATATATTCCTAGAACCCTAGAAAAGCATAAATACAACAAGAGGAAGAAGGATTAGAACTAGAACTCCCCTATTCAAGCTTCAAGCTCATCCCTTGGCTCCCACCACCAAGAATGGTGGAGCCTAGCTGCTGTCCTCTAAGAAGAAAACACCAACAAGGAAGAAGGAAGTGGCTGCCATGAAGTTGGAGGAAGGAAAATGGAAGATGGAGGGGATGGAGATGAGAGGGAATGAGAGAAAATGGGAGGCTAGGTTTATGGGACTCAAAATCTGCCCTAATAGGGTGTAATTTTTGAGTTTTATGTCCCCCAAGTCGGGTCAAGTGAGTAGGTATTGAGCTGGATCCGTTTAGAGTCCGAAATGCGCGTGCTAATACGAGCTGCAGTGCCGTTCGCCGTGGGCTTGCCGCAGCGACGCCACGGTGAGCTGCATTGCTCTATGGAATTTTGGGGGCCTGCTCGCCGCGGCGAGGCCACGGCGAGTAAGGCTCATTTCTGCCTCTTGGGGGGGTTCTTCCCCGTGAGCTCGCCGTGGCCTCGCCACGGCGAAGATCAAGTGATTCTGCCCCTTTGAAAAGCCTTTCTTCTTCACCCGGAATCCAATCTTTGGTCCTTGCATGACCCTATAAGTAAAAATAAGACAAAACCAAGATCAAATAGCCCTATAAATTAATCAATGCAATTAATCTACAATTATGGCTAATTAATCCTATTTTTACACTCATTTCACTTGAGAGTTTGAGACATTCGATTAGACATTATTAGACCAAACTTGCATCTCAATCATGTTAATTGCCTCAAATTAAGCATATAAAAGCATTACAAATCAGAGGTTTGTCAGAAGGGTTTCGAGGTGCAAACGTTGGTGGGTTAAGGGGGGGTAGTGTCGATTAGGACAATGGGAGAGATGAAAGGTTTTCGATGAAGGGAAGAGAGAAATGGAAAGATATTGGGGTCCTCTATTCTTCAACTACCAGAGCAGTTATTCAATTTGAATTTTGTACATGTCGTTTTGGACATGCCCACTTGGTTATTCGGACCAAGTTATTAAATTCGGGAATAACTGGTTTAATTCAAAATTAACTCATTAAATTCGAAAGTAACTGGTTACATTCGATTTTAAACACTTTAAATTCGAAAGTGACTGTTAAATTGGACAATAAAGAGTTTTCTTACCCAAGTACAGAGTTAAAATCGAAAGTGAGTAGGTAAATTTGAAACTGACAAGTTAAATTCGAAACTGAAGACTTATATTCAAAAATGGAGACTTATATGCGAATTTGGACTGCACACTGATGCAGAGTCAGATATAACTTCCATATATACTTGCCATTGATCAATGACTTGAACATTTACATAACAAGCTCACCATCTACAACAATGACTTCGAGGCCACTTCGGGCTAATTACTTTACAAAATAACCTGCACAACATCTAGTGGCATTGCATCCATCACATTTGATACAGTACATCCATCAAAATAAACAAGGTTGCCTTGCTTCCAAACTACTTCTGCCCCACACTTTAGGCCATGTTTGAATGAGATCTCAAAAGAAATATGGCAAACAGTGTGGAACATTATAGGACACACCTATGGACATAGATGAACCCCCTGTTACCAAAAGGTGACATAACATTATGTCCAAAATACAATCTACCTGCAGCACTAAGTGGAAGGCAAGCTGCGAATCCAAGAAGCCTTGAAATTGAGTGGAATATTCTTAAATGCAGTCAGCAAATGTGGAGACACCACAATTTTAATATGGGCATCGTTTAGCTCTTTAATTGTAAGTCCTTCAATGTTCATTAGATCAAAGTAAAGATCTTTAGCTTTTGCATCCAATGCATCCTATCGTGCCTTATTTGAGATTTGATTACCCAAGTTTTCAATGACATTGACAATGGTTTGGTCAAGTGATCCTATTGTTTCCCTTAATATATCAGCAAACATCTCTGCATTGTTTGGCCTCTTTCACATCCTTGAAGTTGATGACACATGTGATGCATTGATTGTATTTGTTGGATTCTCCAAAGCATCCATTAGTGGGTCAACTTCATCTTCCTCATTGTTATCATGTTCAGCATCTCGTTCTTCTTGTTGTACCTCTTCTTCCATTCCATGGGGGGATCTTACCCCCTCCCCCACAACCCTGTCTTTTGCCCACACAAAGCTGAGATTCTCTAAATGTGGAAATGACTTGTTCCGGAAAGGGGTACCCTTCTTATGAACCTAATGCACAAAAGGAATCAAGTTATTTCCTAATATGAAACATTTAATATTAATGTACATGTGACAATCATTGAACATGAGACATTTACCCTTAGGTATTCGTCCCACACATCTTTTTCAGCAATTACACATTTTGTGTCCAGGTCCCATCCGAAAGTGTTTGTTCCATAAACCATGTCATATACAGTTTGCCATGATTGTTTCAGTGTCTTGATCGAGATATGATGTGTGGATTTGCCTTTATTCCACAACCAGGTGATTTTTCTTTCATCATGCTCTAAAGTGCAGTGGCAAACCCGGGCCTGAATCCATTGTCAGCCATGAACTTCTGCTCCAACCTCAGGGTGACAAGGCATTCAACTAGCAATTTATCCTCATCATGAGACCACAAGTGGAACTTTCGCTTGTTACCTTCAACATCAACCTGCTCCATCTACAAAACAACAGGTGACGATAATATACAGGCTTACAAAACAGCATACTTATTCACATGTTACAAGAAAACACTTCACATGCTACAAACAACATTTCATTGCCAAACATGACAACAATAACAATAAGTAATTTATTTTATAATGAAATATCTTGTCAAACCCCTACAAACAAACTAGAAAATAAGATGTAAACTAAACAACTACATAAAGTCAATTTCCTTCGACCTCCCTTTGTGCATTGGACATTTCATTGGCCAAATTATCCCTAAAATTACTCCAAGCATAGGATGTTTCCATGGTCATCATAGGCGTGTTATCACATGTAGGATCAAGAGTTGGGAATGTTTCGATTTCTGCATCAATGGGATCTTGAACACTCTCCCTCCTAATTAAATTGTGTAGGAGATAAAATGCTGTGATGCATCAATGGACCCTGTTAGAATCTTAAGTTTTGATGAGGACTGGCCCCATAGATAACATAAGTAAATAGAGTGTAAGTTACCTTTAATTGAACAAGTAAAATCTGATAGGTAACAGATCACTATCGCTAGAGCTAAAGTCTATCGCAAATGAAAAGATCAATAATAGCAGATGGAAACTTAGCAGAACACTAAAATAAATATCTCTATCGCTAAGTGTATCCCTATCGCTAATAGACAAAGAGCCATAGCAAATGAAGACTTATAAATAACAAAGTTAATATCTATAGCTAAGTCATTCTCTATCGCTAAGAAATATCCTATCGCTAGAAGTTCATTGAGAACATAGATAAATGAAAGGAAGAACAACTAGCAGAAAAATAAACCAAGTCTTTGAGCTAATGGAATCAGCTAGCGATAACAAATGATGCTATCGATAACAGGATTAGCTATTGATATCTAAATACTTAAGGAAATAACATTACTCAGATAGCTAAACAATCTTGTGATAACAAAGATCACTAGCGATAACGCATCTAGCTATCGATAGGAGAATGCTCATTGTGATAACAAACTGATAAGCTGATACATTGAGCTAATAGACTAAGCTTGCGATAACATCTGCTGTGCATTACATGATTATTTGTTTAGCTAACAGCTCAAGTGCAGGAATTATACTATGCAGTTAGCGATAGCAAAGCATGCTAGCGCTACTGAAAAAGCTGCTATGCAAGTACAGTTGTTGAAGACGTTCAGAACGCGCAGTCTATCTCTCTCCTGGCTCATTCTATGCATGAACAGTTGAATCTAGATCAGAAGTTTGAATTAGATGAAGAATAGTATTTATTGCCAATGGCTATGAACCTCCAACGACTATATTCTAACGGCCACATGAAGCTGAAAGAAAAGGCAAGCTGTGAAGATATAAATAGATCAAGACTTGCTTCCATAAGAGTAACGAAGAAAACGATGAACAGGGCTTTATGCAGAATTGTTGATTAAACTGATTGAGAGCAAAACCTAGTGAGCCCAGAAATGAGGAAAGAATGTTGAGTCAAGTAAATTAGAAAAAGAGAGCTAGAGCACTCATTGTTCAATGGGCTTTGGGGCTTTGGGCCCCCCGCATACCATACTTACAACAACTACACAATTTAATATTTACCTTAAACCACTTCCACCGTTCTTCTTCACAATCTTCTCCAATGGGCTTTGGGGCTTTCAAAAGGTGTGATTGCAGTTTCAATATTGCATTAAGAATCGCATTAAAGTACCTGGTAATGGTCTCTCCTGACCTACTGAACTCAAATTGAATAACTCGGTTCTTCACATGATGAGCCATTATATGCAAAAACATTGCCACTTGTTCGTCCACCAACATATGACTTGTAGGTTGCAATCCACCAATTGTGTCTAACATGTGACACAATTTATTGAATGTCGCCCTATACATTCTAATTTGGTTGAAGCACGTTGAGTCGCTGCTATATATCATAGCCCTCAAGTTTGCTCTCTTAGCATGAAAATCTAACCTATATGACCTCTTAGGTATGTCCCTTAACCTATATGAGGCCTCTGCGACAATTGTCACTACCACCCTTCTTACCGCTAGAAGTATGGCTAGGCAAGCAACCATAATTTCATAATACATTTCATTAGATACTTCATCCATGACCTACAAAAATGTAGCCCACACCCCTTTCCTTAATCAACCATGAATACTACACACACTACATAGACAAGGCATATGTCTGTTTTCAAAACAAATTCCATTTTGACATTTTAAATTCGATTTTAACTTATCACTTCCCTATCATACATTTGATTTTAATTTATCACTTTCGAATTTAACAAACAAGAACACCCTAAACATCCTCTATCATATAGCATATCACAGGTCATACATTCAATTTTAATTTTTCACTTTCGAATTTAACAAACAAAAACACCCTAAACATCCTATGTCGTATCACAGGTCATACATTCGATTTTAATTTATCACTTCAGAATTTAACAAACAAGAACAACCATCCTCTGTCGCATATCATAAACAATTTCACAGAAACAATCACACAAACAAATCAGTCCACTGCCATGTTTTGCATTTTCCATTCACTCAAAATTCATGGATGCCCAGTACATTACCCAGGAATAAAATGGAATTTTGTTACCTCTATAACCTACCTACCCTTCAGCGAGTTGACTTTCTCCGCTACTGGGTTTATACTCTGCTACCACTCAGCTCGAGTTCGTCCAGCCTTCAACCCCCAGCTCCGATGGTGTTCCCTTCAGCTCAAGTACAACCTCACTTCTTCAGCTCCAGTTCGTCCGAATGCTACCCAAAGCTCACTTTAACGTGGTTTTTATTTAAATGAGTGGCATTTTGGTACAAATCACTTTCCATTAAACGCCTGAAATTGGCTTCCCACCATTTTTGGTGGGAACCTCATTTCAAGCGTTTAAAGGAAATGAGGTATGCGGGGGAAATGGAATTTAGGTCATTTCTGCACACCAAACAAGCTTCACCCGAGGGAAAGCCCCGATTTTCCATTTCCATCCCATATTTTCAGTCATCCAAACGGGCCCTTTGGATTCTTGTTTCTTTTTTTAATTTCATTACTTTGCCACATCAGCTACAAGAATATATCACTGTCAGATTAACCAATCATCAAGCCATGTGAACATAATTGACGGTATTGGTGCCACGTCATCATATTTATTAAGTCAAGGTCCTTATTAAATTATAGGAACTAACTTCATTAACAGATAGAAACTGATGGACCAAAACCTCTTGTTCGAAAATATAGGGACCAAAATAAAATTGGTGCAAACTATAGGGACCAAACATTGTATTAACCCATATAATAATAGTTTTGCTTAAAAAATATAGAGTATAATAATTGTATAATATTATCCATGTAATCCACTATACATAATGGAATAAAGCTTGTTGTAGTTGAGTGTGTTATATATAGGCTTTAATATTTGAGTTTTGTCATTTATTTTAGTGAAAATATATGTAAAATGCGCGGAAACTAATTTAATTAGGTACCAAGGCCATCAGACTGCAGAAGTGGTATCCTGTCCTGCCTAAATCCTCACACAACTTGTAGAGGTACCTATCATAGAATTAATGAAATTAGAAAAGGATTGATGCACAAATATTGCAAATAGGTTAAAAGTAATGTTCACTTACATAACCGCTAATTCAAGCCAGCTGAGGTCAAGTTCTTCCATCTTCAAGAACTCCACGACATCTCTTTGACCATCAAGCCCAAATTCATAGGAACGATCAGGACTAACCATTCTTGGCGGCATTGTGAAGCTGATGTAGTCCATTCTTGGCTGCATGTCCCGTAGGACTTGTAGAGATGGATATCTAGCTTGAAAAGCCTACAGGTGATTAAAAAAATCAAGGTTAATTATCTTATTACAAACTGTAATATATAAAAAAAGCAATCCCAAACTTATCTATCTATTACCAAATTAAGCGAATCACACAACGCCTGCTGTGGAGTCTTGTGTACAAGTCGTTTAGGCCACAAGATGAATAACCCAATAGCCTCGCCTAGTAGTTTTACTTTCTTATTGGGAAAGGGTACAACTGCCCCAGCCTCATTCTCCAGGAAAGCGTCAACCGACACCTTGACTTGGTCCTCCTGAATAGGCATATTATGGATGACAAAGGCCTTCGAGAACTGGCGAGCTTTGGTGACCGGGCGCAAGCGACGGATATCGAGATGGAGATAACACCCCTCTCCAATGTCACTGATATCTTCTAGTGTGGGAATTAAGTCGCCCTCACAAATTGATCCTAAATACAAGGGTTGACTGCAACTGTCTTTGCTGCTTGGACCGTCGGTACCGACGGACACCTACAAGGCATTAGAATATACAAAGTAAGCATAATTGACAAATCTGGAATTCGATAATCAACATATGTAGTAGATGCTCAAACCTGCTGTCTTTGTTTAGGAGCTTGTGACGTGAGGCTGAGTTGTAATGTAGACACTCGGACATGTTCCTCAACCTGCACCCAAATCTGCTTTGTCATTTGCCCCGTAAGCTACTAGACATGTGCCACCACCTGCTGTTGGACCTATGTAGCAACCTGCTCCTGGAACTGGTCCACCATTTTTGCCTGAACCCTGGCCATGATCTCCTCAGTGGATTCTCTACGGGCGGATGATCGGGGTTTGCGACCAAAATACTTCTTCATCCCAACAATCCTGAGCTCCCCGATAAGTCAGCTGGGGTGGTTGGGCTTCCCAATTGCTGTTGCCAAGATTCCATCCTCCTAAACGGTGTGACTAATCTTCAAGTTCGTCCTGCAATATGACCGAAAAACTCATAAGTGGCAATATAATATAAAACCCTAAGTTAAATAAATAATCAACCAAGTAAAATACTTATAATCCTCTTTTCAACCGCTTCAACCTCCGGATTTATGTATTTGCCTCCTCTATACTTCCTTCCCTCGGCTCACTTCGTATGACGCGGGATCAGTGGCTGTACAATAATAGTAGGATTAGATCGTTCCGCTTCCTCCATTTCTTTAATTTGTGCCTAGGTCAACTTTTTCTCAAGCCACTTGTATCCTCCCGAGACGTGGTGTGTTTGTAGACATTCTTCGCCTGTCACTCTTACTGCTTTTCACTCTTCTCCTGTGAAAATAAAACAAAGTTAACAGTTTCTTGACCCTGATAGTTCCCCCGGATGTAATGTTTATCTATGAAAATAAAACAAAGTTAATAAGTTATCTATGAAAACGCACACATTGAACCTAAGGTCTAGCTGGGACGTAACAAACTTCTTCCAAGTCTCCGAGTCAAGAAAGGGATAGACCTTACAAGGATCTTAACCCTGATACTTCCCCCAAATATAATGTTTGTCTAACTTATTCTTGAAGTCCTTCTATTTCTTGCTTACCTCATCCAATTAAAAATTCCTGAACTGTTGTGTGTTCGGGGCATCGAAGTTTTCCTGCAAAAAAAGAAAAAAATAGACAAATATTAGTTGAGTTAACTAACAAAACATATACATATTAGGAACAAACAGAAATTCAAAAATATATATACACCAAGATATCAGACCAACAAGCGTCCTTAACGGTATCATGGACTTCCCTCCAATCGTTAGTCAAGACACTTATTTGGTTCCTTGCCACAAACCTGACGTAGTTGGTGAATCTCATGCCATTTTCACCAAGAGGATTCAGGTCGACGTCAAAATCCACATGGATAGGCTCGTTGTCAGAACCGTCCACCATGTATTTGTTAAAACATGAGATAAGTCAATACAGTGCCACAACTTTCATATGATCAAAACAAACATAATAACAAGAATCAATACATGATAATTCAAAAGGTTCTCATTTTATATGTTACCCCATATCCCCTCACAATGATCATTTCTAGACACAAATTGGTCATCATCTATCAATTCTAATTCTCTTAATTTAGATGGATCTGCATATAAGGGTGGTATCTCATCTAGATCTAAAGTGAGAGCATGGTCCAACAAATTATTGAAGTTTAGCACATTAACTTGTGAAGAAATGGGCATGCTATACACTTAACTTCACTTCATGCAATTTTTTAAAAAAATTTGGTAGAGTTTCCCCTTGTAAATTTAACATCCAAAAATTACTTTTACAATTAAATTTTAGTTCAGTAAAAATCAGTCCACACTGCAATAATAATCATTGAGAGCTTTAGAGTTAAACACGGCATGTGTTGGTGAAAGAGAGAAAAATATAGATAGCAAACATTGAACAAAAGAATAGCCTATGCATTGAACATATACCTCATGACCTAAAGAGCCATCTCCCATACTAAACCAAACCACTCAAACTCTACCATCAATACCTTAGGTACTCACTTACTCTCATATTGAACCTATACCTGCCTCTCCCATTAATCTTGAACACACTTTAGACAGCCAAGCCACCTCAACAATTATTCAAATCCCACTAACAAAATTTGAGTAAACTAATCCTCAAACTCTTGTTCCAAAAGTCTATGACCTGAAATCTATAAGCCCCACATATCAAAAGCTTAACCCACATAGAAAATAAAACAACTTTTATATTCAGTTTTAAATCAGTCAAAAGCATGAACCCAAATGTTGGTGAATGAAGATAGGGAACAAACCTAAAGGAGAAGAGGGGCAGAGAAGCAACACGAATTGAACAAAGTGATGGAAGGGGTGACCTTGAAGAAGCCTGAAGAAGACGATGAACATACCATTGAAAAACCCATCAATAACCCATATACAGTAATATGTTTGGCCAAAATCAAAGAAGGGTTTAGGGTTTCAACAAGACCTAAACCAAATACGCCAACATTGAAGAATCAAAATGGAAAAATCATACCTAGGCCGATAAGCAAGAGAAAAGCTTCGAATAACCAGAATGCCCTCTTCGAATCACTAGAACGGTGTCTTCGAGAGAATGCCAATTCATGAACTAAAATGTGTGCACTTTGGACTCTCCAATAGCTAAATAGACTTCGAAAGGGTGTGATAGTGACGAAGAAGATGAGAGAAAATTGAAGACAGGGAAGCGTTACACGTTTTTGCGAAAATGGGGAGAACTGTGTTATATCAGGGAAACGACGTCTCTCATTTTATTAATTAGAGACGTCATTAATAAACGATGACTCTCTTTTTTAATGAGACGTCATATCTCAAAAACGACGTCTCCCTTTTTTAATGTGAGACGTCACAAGTAACGACGTCTTCAGTTATCATATTAAGAGATGTAGCTTCTTCCTCCTCTTGCCATATATTTACAAAATTGCCACCGCCTTTTTTCAACGTCAGATTTGTCATTAACGAACGTTAAAAGACGAAGTTAAAGTCCTTTTCTGTAGTAATGACAAGCCCAATAAATTTAAGTCTATTGATTGCATTCTGCATCTTACTAGATAAATAATTAACTTTTAGCGATGAAGTGGAACAAATAATCTTGACCATTTATTTATTTATGTTTAAATGGATATGTGTGTTCTAGTGTTCTATCTCCCTTGGATTTTTATGCATATATAGATTTGTGACGATCAAATAATATAAGGAAATAATAAATATGATAAACAGACAAAATTCATAGAATGAGCTGTTAAATGGGATAGTGTCTAGTTTCCCATTTTTATATAAATAACAATTAAGGTCATTTTGATCTCGTGAAATTTTGAAGGCATATTTTCTTATCTTCCCCTTTCTCCTTTTTTCTCAATATCTAACCCACCCTAATGTTTGAAACAAGTTTGAATGGACTAAGGGGGACTAGTGGAAGCTTCAAAACAATTGAAAATGCCCTAGAACTAAAATGCCTTGGGATCTCAAATGCAAACTAAATTTACCAAGGATTGTGCGTAGTGGCACAACCTCGGGCCGTCTCTCTTGAGGAGCTGATTATTGAATGCCTAGATAAACTAAATGCACAAAAAGCAATAGAATCGTCTCTCTTGAGGACATGATTTTTGAATGCCTAGCTAAACTAACTGCACAAAAAGTAATAAAAATTGGGGTTTAATCATTGGGATACTATTTTTGGTATTTTTATGTTCGAAAAATATAAATTGCTTGTTTTTGTGATTTTGGATTTAGTGAAAACAAGTAAAGATGATTTTTAAAACTCTTTTGATGAAATGGACCTCTAGATGAAATTTATCAGCCTTTCTAGCTTCTTTAATTGATATGGGAGTTCAATTCTAAGTTCAAAAGTACTAAACCTCAAGCTGAGCCGCTTAAGTCCAATTATCCTAATCACTAATTCATTCGACTCATCACTTTAACAATTATTAATTAGGCTAATTGTTAAAAACAGACTTGGAGATGAGAGTTTTTAGTAAAAACACAATGATTCTCTTCTTAGATATATGGTTTGCATGGTAATTAAACCCGGACCGGAGTCCAGATCGGGCGAGTTAGTGGGTTAAGGGGTTAGTGGGTCAGTTATGAACTGACTTGGGAGCCAGATCGGCAGTAATTAAAATAATATAATTTGATTATAATGGATTATAATATTTATATTTTAATTATAAAAAATAATTGCTAAATACATATTCATGTTATTGTAAGTATTCAATTATTTATACATATGACATTCTTTCATATTTTTATTTTATTTCCTTTTTTTTTTCTTTTTATCCTTTTTCAGGTTTTAGTTTCAAATTCATTCTTTTTTTAATATATATTTTCTCTCTCCTTTTTTATCCTTCTCTCCCACGTGATGATGTTACATTTTTCTGCCCAACACTCTACCCAATACTCAATACACGCAATACGGGAAACTTTTCTCTTTTCAACTCTCTTTTTCTTCATACCTTCAAGGTCTTCCTGTTTCAAGCAAAGAAAGAAACTACAATGTGGGCTTCTTCAGCGACTATGAAGACGATAAAGAAATTGTTTCACCTTACTCCACATCTGTCCGCGTTTTATCTCCTTGCTCCACATCTGTCTGCATGAGTCGATGATTGAAGATGGCTGAAATTTAGATAGTAAGACAACTTCTTTTGGTTTTTCGACTGTATTTTCCTTCGCCTCTCATTTTTTTTGGTCATTTTCATCTGCTAAGGTCCAAAAGAAATTTAACCCGTGAGACTCATTCAACTCAGCGAGTCGACCGAGTTAATCTCGGGTTAAGCCGAGTCAACCGTGTCAACCCCGGTTCACTGCCTGCCCCTACTCGGACAGATGTGGAGTAAATGCAAACACAAATGCACTAACATTTACTATGGATCCTGTAAGAGTCGTTTTCTAAATCCTTTTATTTAACCGCTAATCCGACCATAAAAAGGATTTAATTAACACCAACTATGTTAGAAAAAAAAAGAATTCATCTAATAAAATGAGCTAACATAGTTAGAAAAAGCTTTTACCAAAAATTTCATTTGGAATCAAATCAAATTTTGACCAACTATGTTAAAAAGAAGACTATTAAAACATTTTAAGCTCTATTATAGTTAGAAAAGGATTTTCCTTAGGGAAGAAAGCAAGAATCCATGTTGAAAAAAGGTTTCACTAAAACAACATCAACATGGATATTAAAATGTTCAACCGTTAAATAAACCCATCCATGTTAGAAAAGGAACATTCTAAATCAAGAGACTAACATGGATATAAAAATTCAATCGACTAAGACCAGTTTATCCATATTAGAAAGGATTCACCTAACATGAATATTAAAATGTATTAACCATAATCCTAGATACCTCTAAACCCGTTCTTTGAAAAAATATCCAACAACCAACTAAACCATTAGCCAAAAATTCATCCTTTTCACAAGTACTTAAACATAATCCTGCCATGTTCAAATATCATCACACAGCCAAAGAAAACCCATAATAATCACATACAATGAGATTAACACTTAAATCAAGTATCCATATACAATTTGGGAACTAACTTCCCCTCCTAAGTTCCCTTAAGCAACTTAGGTAAACATGAGAAACTAAAAATTCTCCCCAACCAATAATCATTTCCCCATTTAAACCTGCAATCCCACAACACAATTCCTAAACCAAAATTCACCTACACCTCAAGCTTTATATTTTAAGCCTAACACTAGCTGAATCAATTATTCATACTCTCCTTATCAGAAAATTCCATCGTTAAATTAATTAACACACTTCTCCTCTCAACTCACTTCTCAATTTATAACTTAACCCATAATTCATCATTGACCAAAACAACCAAACCAAGACTAACAAGAATTTTCTCAATCTTACCCATATCCTCCTCAACCATAATGATCATCAACCACCAGAAAATCCATTCCAATATTTATATGGATCAATTAATGTCAAAATTAGTCTGCATAATCAACCCAAAATCCAAATGACTCAAATCCTTACTAATTTCATTATACCATAATCATCTACTATCATCATTTAGTATTAAGAATCATCAATTTACTTACAAACAATATAAAACCCCAAAATCCCACTCAAACCCTAACTTTCTTAAACTTTAAAGAGTGAAAATTTGAGTCAAACATTTTCCCAACAAACCCAACCGTTTTAATTCATTATTAGTATATAGAAACTATTTAGAAACACCAAAACTAAAAAATCTCTTTGAAACTTTGAAATTACCCCCGAACCCTAAAGTTTCCAAACTTTGAAAAAAAATAAAAAACACTAAGCTTACCCAACCTTTTTCCAATATTCATATTTCACCATAAGCATCAAGACCAATCCATAAAAATTTCATAATATCTCCAACAAACCCAAATAAATTATTTCACTGAAAGTTAATGGTTCTATTATCATATTTAAATATCCCTAACCTTCAACAATTCTTTCCAATTAACAAATAACCTCTAATCACACAAATCTATTCCAAAATCCCTTTTTTTAAAAAAAAATTTAAACTTTAGCCAAAAATTCCCAAATTTTGCTCACTTCAAATCTTTGCGAAAAAAACCCCATCAATCAACTTTTTACTCTCAAACTATCATCACAATCACATCTCTTTATTTCCTTAGTCATTTCTCACTTATTTGAATTATTTTATTGTATGCATCTCCTTTATTTCCTCAAAACACCAAATTTCCAATACACAAAGTTTTACCTAGAGTTTCCAATATTCAGATTCCATTATAAATCTTAAAACCAATCCCTTTAGTCATCGATATAAGCTCCAATAAGCTTGAATAAATTACAAAATTTGAATGTAAGAGCTTCATATTCATAAATAATAATTCCTCAATCAAACCCTAACTCTAATTTCCTCAAATCAACCATGTAAGCAAAAATCCAAACCATAGAAACTTCTATTCTAACTTCACTAGCCCCCAAAAAAAAGAAAGAAAGAAAGAAAGAACTATAAGCCTCAAAATCTCAAAAATCTATCAAACCCTAAATTCGTCATCTTCAAATTCCATAAACCTAAGAGAAGAAATTGAGAAGAGAAAGATAGATAGCTTACTTAGAAGACCCAAGTAGTTCTCCTTCCATTAATCTCTCTCTCACTTGCACTGCCAATATCAATCACTCCCTCTCGGTGTCGCACAAAAAGAACCAGGAGAATAGAGGGAAAACAAAATAAAAGATGGAACAGAGGAGAAGGCACTGTGGGGAATGAATTTGTTGGGGCGGGGGGTAATTGGGTTTAATTAAGGGAAAATTTCATTGAACCCGCCCATAGAAGAGAATTTATTTCAGCCAACCCCTAAAAGAATCTAAAAACTTACTACACCCCAAGGGAAAAAAGTACTATTAAATATTTCAACTAAAACACCAAAATGACCTTATTGAATTTTGTAACCAGAATCTAAGACACATGTGAAAAATTTTCAATATGTTTTTTTTTCCAACATGAATGTGAGTATTTCTAAATCTAAAAAATCATGGAATCCAACACTTAAGTATCGGATATTTCACAATTGGATTTTCAAGACATTTGTGTTTATTTCCAACATCAATGTGAGTATTTATATGTCTCAAAAATCATGAAATCCAAGCATCCAAAATTTCACAACTAAATTTCCAAGACACATATGAAGAATTTCCAAGACACTTATGGGGAATTTCTAAAACGTTTGTGCTTATTTCCAACATCAATGTGAGTATTTTCAAGTCTCAAAAATCATGAAATCTAATACAAAGCGTCCAAAATTTCACAATTATATTTCCAAAACACATATGGAGAATTTTCAAGATACATATAGGGAATTTCCAAGGCAAGTACTTCTTTCAATAAGGATATTTTGGTTTTCTAGCCGACACATTTAATATCACTTTGGTCCATTGAGGTATAGTGAGTTTTCAGATTCTTTTAGGGGTTGACTGAATAAATTCCTTCCCGTAGGGGTTTAATGAAATTATCCCTTTAATTAACGGTGGGTCACAGTCACGTGACCCACTATTGATATAAATTGTTTTTTTTTTATTTCTTTCTCCAGACACATTTTCATTTCTCATATATATACACACACACACACTAAAAGCTATTCTAATTCGAAAGGATTGGGATAAGTTGACACAATTTGTTCAAATAAATTTTGATATCATTTAAATAACTATGTTATTTTATTACCCTTTTAACAAAAATTTATATACTCTCATTTAATTGTATTTATAAGAAAATTTTACTTTGATGTTGAGAAGCATTTTCTTACTTAAATTTAATTCTCTTATTCAAACAATGAATCATATTCTGTAAAAATTTAAGATGTTATATAGATCCAAAGTGAATAAGCAATTGTACCGCATCTATTATATTATACCAAGTAACAAACACCAAGGTTTATACATATATAGAAATCTAAATAAGAAATACAAGAGACTGAATATCACATAAGACCTAAAAGAAATCTACCAATTAGCATAGAAATCTAAGTGCAATTTGCTCCAAAACCATACACATATACAAAAAGACAAAGGATTAGAATACATATAAAGAGTTAGACATAAGAAGACACTAATAAACTCCCCTAGTAGTCCATTGAAGCTGCAATTGCATCATCCCATTAAGAATATAAAGATGCTTAGCCTCTCATGCTCCCAACCATACAACACGCATTCTGACTTGAAAGCTCCTTGAAAGCGTAGTGGTTGGCTGAAGTATGAAGGTTATGGTAGAGAAGTAGAGGAAAATGGAAGTGGAAGGGAAAATAGTGGAAGAAATGTGTGAAAACGAAGGAGAGGAAGTGATTAAAAAAGGGAAAGTGAAGAATGTGATTTTCGGCTTAAGGTTTGAAATGTGGCCTGAGAATACTAATTAGGGCACTTTGAAGTCAGATCGAATCGGACCCAACCTAAGTTTTTGGCCAAACCCTAAAAATTAGGGAATATCAAGCTTTCGTCATTGCCTCATAGTGGTGAAGGCACATCGAGGTATGTTTTCTGGGAAATCAAAGGTTCAACGGCGAACCCATGACAAACAGAGCAATTAGCCTCCTTGTTATTGCTTTGTTAATCTTCTCAATTCTTGCACCTACAATAGAAATTCAAGCACAAATGAAGTATCCCTAAGTCCATAATTGACAAATGCATGAGTTTAAACCTAAAATGCTCAATTTAAGATCAAAATGCAACTAACCCAATGCTCTTAGACTCTAATTACAAAAGTGCTTAAATCATTATGTATTAGCCTAAAACAAATGCCAATTTCCCAAAATTGCTGGCTAATAACATGTAATATCCAAGTGCAATCAGTATGTGTGACATTATTATGAGTGGACATATACTGGAGACTTGTCACTAGTATTAAATTCCCATCTATAACTTCCTGATAAAATACATAAATGTGATGTTTTATCTAATTTCTTTCCGCATCTATATTGTTGCAGATTTTTTGGTACAACTGCCTCATATGACCAAATAGAAGAGACTTATCAGATTCGAGATCAAATAACAGAGTATTTAATTACAAATATGTAAGAAGTGGAGGATGTACAAAATAACTAGTTGAAACCAGAACAAATAAGCGAAATGCTAAAAAAAATTGCAACTTTCAAAGTCCATTATTAACTAATAAAGGACTTTGAAAGTGCTTGGCAAGAAATGACGTCTCATATTAGTTAATATCGGACGTCTTTTCTAGCGAGTCAACGTCTAATACATTTGATGACAGACGTTGACCTCGTTTTTTGAGGTAAATCTTCGTCACTTTATAAGGATTAATGAACGTAGAAAGTCCCACATGTGTAAATTGAAGTCCATCATTATGTAATAACGGACGTAGAAAGCCCATGGCAATGACTATTAAAATTTACATCACAACAAATGTTAAGAGGGCCTTTTGAGGGACTTTCGATGTTCGTTATTATCAGACATCAAAAATAGACATTTAACTTCTGTTCACATTGAAATTTCTTTTTTCTAAATCAACAAGATTGACATCTCCTTCATAACGGATGTTAAAAGCCTTAAATAATAGATGTTTAAAGGGATTTTTGCAATAGTGTACTATTCATAAGAGTATTAGGAATTTCATATATTGGTAATACCTAGTACTATTTAAGTTATAATAACATAACACAAGTATTTATCAGAAAATCAATACTACAAGATTATAAAAAAAATCACCACCATTAATGAAAGTAACTATTGTTGGCGTCACACCTAAATAATCATGTAAACTAGTAAATCTTCTAGCTTTTCTCTAAAGCTATGTAAATTCCGTTGCCAACATCACTTGGAAATAACAAAATAATAAGTTAAGACACACTCCAAGATTAAACAAACTCTTCCTTTATAACAGGGTCAGCATAATTACGAAAGATAATTAATCCAACTAGGTAGAAACACTCAAGAGTAGAAAGAGATGTGCTCTAAAACTCAAGAGCTACATCCCTTAATGCATGACTGAAGCACTCTATATACTCATATATTTTCAACGTTTGGAAGCACCAAAGAATAATAAAATGCTGATTTAAAAGGTCATGAAAAGTCTTGATTGAATCTGAAATAACATCTCATTATGCCATTCATATATAAAGTTTAAAATAATTAATATAGTGATTCACAAAACCCTTAATATCTCAACGTACATGGCTGATGGAAATCATCGTGAGTATTGGAGGCATTAAAAGAGATTTAAATATTCATTTAAGACTTCAAATGCTCCAACGTTTCAATTTCAACAATTAAGGCTAATCATAATGGCATAAAACGGTAAATGTTATAAATATTACAACATTGTGGATGTCCATAACCTTTCAAGAGTGTCTTTTGGAGTTCTTCACTTAAAGCCATATAACTTATAAATGAATGACCAATTGGGAGTTTCCTATGATTAATACATAACCTCCCATTGTCATATTTCACCATTATGTGGATTTATTCTTTTGTTATAACTCTTGTAAAGGAATTTAAGGATTTGTGGCCTATAAATACTATGCATGTAGCAAATGATGGTAAGCTTGAAAATTCTCCCTCTTTCTATCCTCTTCACTATTGTCTTTCTCCATCTCCCTCATCTATATGTCTCTAACATTTTTTTCTTTGTTTTTATAATAGTAAACACTTTATTAGCAAAAATAATTCCATATTTTCTCAAAAACCTCTAATAAAAGGTGCATAATCCACATTTAACTTGCATTTAATGGGTAAGAATAAACAGTTGTATTTCACCTGTGGTGTAATGGCCCATTATTTTGCATGTCCACTTATCTCTTTGACTCATTATTAATCCAAGATCACCTATTACTTAGACCCCACAATCCCAAATAACGTGGGACTTGTTTTTTTATGACACACCTTGTTGAAATTGACAACAACTATTCAACGCCATTTTTTGCGAAGAGGAACCCCTCCTTTTCTTTTGTATCATTCTCCCTCCTTTTTTTTCTCTTAATAATCATTAGATCTCCTTTCAATAGTTTAAATTTGATGTTTATAATATTATTATTGAAAATCAATTAAAATATATTTTGTATAAATCCAAATCTTAACCATTGAAATAAGATCTAGGAGTTATTAAGAAAAAAAAAGGAGGGAAAAGGATATAACGGAAAAGGAGGCGTTCCTCTCCCCCATTTTTTGAACAAATTATTTATATGAACGTAACTAACATTGACAACAAAATATAAACATTGATTACCATCGTATTTTAAGAAAGTATCGTGTAATAAGTTAGTATTAATTTGTATATGAATATAACAAGTTATTATTGGATTTAGACTAGTATCCTTAAAATATATTTTTGTTAATTGCCTTAACCCCAATAGGAACTTTTTAATCTTTAGTGAAAAAAAGGAATACTTTTGTGATCTTGGAAAATTTCCTTTGAATATAATGATAACACGTTTTTTTAACTTACCTTGGTGATGTAGTTGAGAAAATTTGGGATTTTCATGGTATTTAATATCCAACTTAGATACATTAGAAGAAGATCTTCTATCTCAATTGGCACTTGGTACACGGCAAATAACCCCCCATCTTCTTTATGGACATCTTCCCTTCCTCTTCTATAATCCTAACCATCCATTAAATCCGATGGTTGAAAAAATATAAAACATGATATATAACACAAATCTCTCATATTCTTTCTCCCACCTCCTGGATTCTCGCTTACATTATTTCTCCATTATTTATTCCTTTTCTTTCTCATTTTTTAGCAATCAGATTTAATGAAAGGTTAGGATTATGGAAGAGGAGGAGAGAGAACCATAAAAAAGAGGAGGGATTCATTGCTGCTTGCGCATCCTCTCATAGAAATCATGAGTTATATGTGAAATTCTTACATGAATTTGAAGGTGTCATGTCATTTATAATCAACCCAATCAGAATACACCAAATCATATCATTTTATGCAGAAAAAAACTAATTAGAGAGAGGAGAAATTAATTTCACTAAGGGAAAATTGTGGGACTAATTCATTAAATGCAATGTAAGTTTCCACGCTAGATTAAATGATGTAATTTGTGTATTTTAATAGGATAAACCAAAAATAATGTGACACTTCTAGGTTATATAAGAATTTCTCAAATTCTATACCTCATGTTGCCAAACAAGGGTGAGTCTGTGGGTCCCCCTTCTCACCTATGGAGAAAGATTAGTGAACTAATCCCCTAATTCATTAGTTCAAAAGTTCCGTAAGGGTCTGTTTTGTTGGGGGGGTTTTGGAGGGGAGGTGTGGATGGTACAAAACCTTGTTTGGTTGGGAAAAATGGAGGGGAGGGGAGGGTAAAATTGATGTCCTCTCTCTCTCTCTCTCTCTACCCATGTGATATTTACAATATTCCAAAGCTACCCTTATCCCTCAAAACCCCATTTCATCATTTCTCAAACCCTCACCCTCAGCATACCCATGTTTTAGCCCCTCTCTTCTTCAGCGCTAACCCTTGACATAGCCACTCATCGAGCTTTCCCGCTGGTGCTTCACGTCGCTGCTTGTCCGCCGTTGCCGATCGTTCGCACTGCGCTTGTCAGCCGTTCAATTTTGCCGCTAGTTTTTCTACGCTGTCAGGTTTTTCTGCATCATTCTCTGCTTAGTTTTTGTTTGTACTTGATCCATTTAGTTTACTTGTCTAGATTCATGTCTCTCTAAACTCAGTACTAGAGCCCGTTGGTTTGCACTGGTTGTAACACCTTACTCTAGGGACAATCTTTAGAGCCCTTTGATTGAGTTTGAAACACTAAATCTATTTAGAAGACCCAATAATACAAAAAAACTTAAAACTTTTCTTAAATGTCTTACTTGGGCTTCTAACTTTGAAAATTCATAATTAATCGAATATAAACTCAAAATTAGTGGTTCAAAGCTCAAACTTTAGCTCTTTAAATTTTCTTTATAATCATAAAATAATCTTGACTTAATTTAGTCCCCTTATCACTGAAAAACCTTCTTATAGTTTCCAGACACATTGGAATTTCGCAAGAATTTCTGTTTTTACGCCTAACTTGCAAAATTCATATCTCCTAATCTACACGTCCAAAAATTATGCATGAGTACTTGATTTAAATCTTAGGACGTGCACTAACTATCTGGAAAATATCAAGGCCAAACTCAAATTATAACTGGACGAAATATCTACCACAATAAAACTTGTTCACATGCTCTCATAATTTTTCTATGTGTAGATATAACTTTCTACTTGAAGTAGAGTCTATGTTCTTGACTTCCTTGTAGGTCTTTAAACTAATTAGGCTCCTTATGGAGTTTATACATACAGACCAAAATATGATAATTAACTAAAACTCCAAAATATCCAAGCTCTCCTTGCCTTAGCTAGTATTCCACTTGCATCTCCTTTCCTTTAGATGAGCTTGGTCCTATGGGGGACATAGAAAGAGGGGTGAGATTTGGGGAAATCTCAGTAGCAATAATCACAATTAGTATATAATGTAAGGTAAAAACTAAGCATGCAAAATAAGCCAATGAGAATAATACCTTACAAAACTGTAAACTGTAACTATTTCACACATGATCATGGCAAAACAAACTGAGTAAGGATATTACATATTCTCATGCCTAACTGCAGCATAAATGGCAATAATATACATGCAACCAAAACAAAATATACAAAATTGCAAATTAAAGCTACCTCTTGAAGAGTCTCTTTCTAAAGCACTTCCTCTAACTAGGCCTCCTTATCTCTTTATTTTTCTTCCTCTTTTCTTTCTCTTCTTCTCTTATTCTTCTCTTCCTCTCTCTCTCTTTATTCCTCTCTCTGCGCACGACCACACATGAGCTTTCACACTTCCTTCCTTGATCACCTTTCATTGCTACCATCTATTTATAGGCCCTTGGTGTGCTTGGTGACCAAGCAACACGGCAACTTGGAAGCCAAGGGTGGTCTTGCATGCAATGGCATGTGTCATAAAGAGTTGAAGGGCTGCACATGAAAGGCCACGCATACACACTAATCTTGAAGGCCAAGCTTGTGTGATCTTGGTGAGCAAGGATAGATGCATGAAATGCCATGTGGCATTAAGGGAAGAAGGATGGCATTTTATGCCATGCAAAATTGCCACGGATACACACCCATTTAAAGATCACATTTATGACACTTGAAGGCAAAGCTTCTTTCATGAAGATGCCATATGTCCTTGCTAAAAATAATGTGTGGCATTTAGAGCATGCATGAGGCCACGCACAAGAGTATTCTAGGAAGCAAAACGGCTTTTTCTTGAAACCTATAATTATCTCTTGTAGCAAGAATAAGCTATGAGTCCAAGATAACTTTGATAATGAATATTGGTTGGAAACTTGCTAAATAAAATTGTCTTTATTTGAAACAAGATGGCTAATTATTTTGAGACTATTTGACATGTCCTAGACATTTAAATTAAGCTCTTTTATGATCCCAATAATAAACTTCCAAATGAAACTTGCTACATATAAACTTTTGGAACATATAATTTTTCTAATTCACAAACTTATATAACTATCTTGGGCCCTTAATCTTATAATAATTCCTTTTCTAAAATCTCAAATACCTCTATTTTCTTAAGGCCTTAATTATCTTCCTTAATATTCATTAGCTAGCTACTTTAAAGCTTCTTGGATTTTTGGGATATTACACTGGTGATTAATGATTTTATTTTATGATTTTACATAAATTGTAAATAATGGGAAAGAATAGCAGTAAATTTACACTACTGGGATTTGAGGTTGTCTTCATATTATTTCATGTTGTGCGGGTAAAACCCATCGTGGATCATGCCAAGTTTCCAACAAAAGAGGCAATGCAGCAGTAAGAGTGGGCTTTTTGCTTATTTTCTTAACATTTGTTTATATTTTATAACTTACTATAATGGATAATTTATATTACATTCAACAAAATGCCGCTTCATGTGTATGCTTTATGCTCTTCAATGATGGGGAGAAAATTCCATTCTTTAAGAGATTGCTATGATTTGTAACATTCACGCTTTAATTTGTTTTAGGAAAGAAAATTGTTGATAGCTTATATATATAGGTAGGCACGGATTAATCATTGGCATGTTCAGAATTTATATAAGTAATAAAACTGTTTATTTTTATTTTGAAATGGAATTTTAACTTACTGATAGGAACCCAAAAGGCATTTTCATTAAATATATTACGTAGCATTCAAATTCAAAAAGGTACACACGAACAAAAAAGATGAATAAAAGATTTAAGTTAAGAGATTTAATTTTATCCTCCTAGGATATTATTTTAACTGTATGGGTGCCAAATAGAGATCTCAAGTACATAATTTTGTTAAAAAAATATTTATTTTATAATAAATAATCATCAAATGTAATAAATTATTCATTAATTTTGTTAAACAAATATTTATTTTATAGTAAATAATCATCAAAGTTACACCATAAAATAAGAACATAAGAATAAAGGGCATAATTGTTAATTTATAATTTGTTATCCTCCCCTCCCTTTTTGAACCAAACAAGAAATCAAGCATCCCCTCCTCTCCCCTCCAACCAAACAAAGTTTATAACTCACCCACCCCTCCCCTCCTCTAATTTTAAAGAACCCCTCAGTTGAACCAAACAGACCCTAAGAGTCGATTGAGTTGAATTATATATTTTTTTGGTTGAGCCTCAAATGACACTGTTTTGAGTTGATTACAAAAATATGAGATTTATATTTAAATAGCTCTTTTTGTTGTATTATATGCAATTGAACACAAATATTTATTTACTTTTGTTTTAATACTTTTTTATTTTAACTTTTTCTAGGTTATATATGAAGGTTTTATTTATATTTTATTATCTTAGTCATGACTATGGCGACCTCAATTCAACTAAGATAATCCATAACCATTAAACCACTGTTTGAATTAATTTAATAACCCATGCTCATTTTTTAGAACCTTTCACGGTAAATAATAATTATTCAAAATGCGACTCCATTTTTCTGTGATTTGCGCCCTGAAAAAGTCCTTTGGGGAAACATGTGGAACCACTTGTACGATTACCAGACTACCAATGCTTTTGGCCTCAAGCTTCTTGGAAGTTTAATGGTTCTCTTTTTCCTTTTGACCCAAAAGCTTGGTCATAGCTTTTACGGTAGTTGGTTGCTGATGAATATTAAACAAATTGATAGCTGTGAATAATATTTTGTGAAGATAGTTTAAATTGCATAGCTTTTATTACAAAAATTAGGTGAGCTTTATGAAAATAAAAGAACATGTGTGAGGCACACAAAAAAAAAATACTGTAAAGTAGCACTAAACATAATGAACTTATTTTATAGTTGCATCCAACACCCTAATAATGTTTGTAATGAAATTTCACACATAAGTTTTAAATTTGGAGAAATCTCATACATAACTAATTAATGATCAACTAATGTTAAGAGAGTGGTTGCATAGGCATTTTATTCTAAGAATATAATTGATGCAGAACGTGAAGGGGAAAAGGGAGATGAAAGATAATATATGAGAATATAAGAGATAGTGGAAGAGAGGATTTAGAATAAGAGAAGAGAGAAAGAGATAGAGCAAGAAGAAATGAGAGATAGAATAAGAGAGATAAAGGAGACAAATATTATTATTCAAATTCATAAGACATACAAAGCAAATAGTTGAGGTGGTATTTATAGGCCTCAACCAAACCCTAAGAATTAATAATAGAACATTCTAGAAATTAAAAATTAAATGCAAATCCTAATTAATACTAATTGATCGCAATGAAATCAAAATAAAACTAGAACATTCTAGAAATTAAACTAAATGCAAATCAAAATTAATACTATTTGAAAACAATTATTTCTCTAATAATGATAATTATAGAAAATCTCTTGAAATCCCAGCAAATGATAATTTTCTAATTTCCATATTCCATCATTTCTCCCCCGCTTGGAAAAACTCGGCTCCCGACGAGTTGATAAAGATGTGTCAGTCTTGGGAGGGAAGGACAATCTGAATCATCAAAGCGATGTATTCATCTGGGAATCCCCTTCCTACAAGTGAGATACCAAAAGAGAAAACCATTACTAGCAGCTTGATAACATTGAATCTCTAGAAAATATTTCCAACAAATGAGATAATAAAAGATAAACCCAAGAGAAGAGTGAACTTGCAAAAACTTCAATGCGGCATTTTTATTTGGATGCCCTCTCCAACATGTAAGATACCAAAAGAGAGAACCCTTGATAGAGTGGCTAGTTTGATTATTGAGAAAATTTGGAACGCCTTTCCAACAAACAAGGTATTGTTGGAGTGACTTGTTCAACAAATGAGTACTGAATTTGGCCAATCTAGAACGTTGATAAGATGAGGTTGTAGTTTGATAATCTTGAATGCTCATAGTCTCAATTAAGGAAGGTGCGCTCTTCATTTGTATGGAGTAATTGATATACTCAAAAAATAAACTCCTCACTGTTGAAATCAACATGATTAGTGTTATCACTAATATCAATCTTATGATCAGGCCAATCCTTGATGGCCACAATCTAAGAATGATTCACCTTAGTTACAAAAGTATCTAGTGGTGCTTGGTGTGGAACATGTTCCAATGGGGTCACCTCGATAGCATGAGTGAGTTCCACTACTGGGGAGAACACCTCAAGTGTCATAATCGCTTCTTCTAGGTCTAAGGATGAATCTTCTACCTCTGCTGACTTGGTTGCTTGAATTGTTTGACTCCTCCCATGAGTGTATAGATCTCTGAGACATTGGCGAATATCCTCTAAGGCCTTCAATATCCTAGACCATTCTTGTTTCAACTCTTCATTATACTCACTATTGGCCTTATTGTATTCCTCAATAACCTCAAGACGTTGGAACAAAGCCACATACATATCTAAATCATTGGAACTTTCTTTCGCCATTATATAATTTTCTTCAGCTTGAGGTCCACTTGGGTAGAAGCTAATGTTGTCATCTTCATAGTATTCTTCATCATCATAATACTCTTCTTCATCATATTTTTCAAAATCATCATATTGAGTATTACATTGATATATGGTGTCATATTCATACGGACGCCCTATCGATGAGTATCCTTTGATGAAACTCATAGTTACATATAGGTAACATGCTTCTTTGGGTTTTAAGGTGGGTTTCAAACCTATAAAAGGTTCCCAAGTTGCCTCCACCAAAAAGGTGAAAACCCTACTTAACAAGTCTAACCCTCAGGGAACTCTACAGTTCGTAGGGATTATTCTTGCTAAATAAGTAACAACATGAGTGAGATCTTCACAGTAGCTTCAAAGGGTACAACCCCGCAGGAAAACCGTTAGAAATCTCTACTAATCTAGGGAAGAATGAGACCCGGGTGTAAATGTGTATGAGGATATGTGTCTATCCTAGACTTGAGAATTTAATAATGAAGAAAAATTCAATAATGCAAACTTCATAATTTTCTTCTTAAAAGCAAATTCTTTTTCCAGCACCCTTTTTTTTTTACCTTTTTTATGCCTTTTCTTCTCAACAAATTTTTTCTTTTTTTTCACTCTTTTTTTTTTCTAACTTTTTTTTCTACGGAAATTTTTTCCTTTTTTTTTTTTGCTTTTTTTTCAACTTTTTTTTTGCCTTTTTTTTCTAGAACAACAAAATGAAATCAACAGAAAAAAAAATTACCAAATGATGCCTTGTGGGAATAAAGCTTGAAACTTCCTCCAAAAGTTCTTCTGAACGGTGATTCTTGTGTACAGTGGAGATCCCGAATTGCAAAAATCACACAAGGGCAATGTAAAGCAGCAAAAATGCAAAGTTGATGCTATAGTAGGCTTTTAAAATTTTGAGAATTGATTTCAAAGGCTTATGCGAGAAGAAGGGAAGTGGAACCAGGCTCTGGTACCAATTGATGAAGAACGCGAAGGGGGAAAAGGGAGATGAAAGATAATATATGAGATAGTGGAAGAGAGGATTTAGAATAAGAGAAGAGAGAAAGAGATAGAGCAAGAAGAAATGAGAGATAGAATAAGAGAGATAAAGGAGATTGATATTATTATTCAAATTCATAAGATGTGCAAAGCAAATAGTTGAGGTGCTATTTATAGGCCTCAACCAAACCCTAAGAATTAATAATAGAACATTCTAGAAATTAAAAATTAAATGCAAATCATAATTAATGCTAATTGATCACAATGAAATCAAAATAAAACTAGAACATTCTAGAAATTAGACTAAATGCAAATCAAAATTAATACTATTTGAAAACAACTATTTCTCTAATAATGATAATTATAGAGAATCTCTTAAAATCCCAGCAAAATGATAATTTCCTAATTTCCATATTCCATCATTTTCTTGAAATCCCAACAAATGATAATTTCCTAATTTCCATATTCCCTCAATAATATCACCCATATGCTTATATGAAAGCTTGTTTTTTATAAGGTGTATGAAAGTTTTAATTCATCATCAATATTGAATTAGTAGCACAGTCCAAAAAAAAAATTAGTAGCTGTGGGTGAGATTGTTCCAAATGTAAAATTATCAAGGATGAAATTGTACCACAAAGACAATTAGTGTATTACAATTGCAAAAGAGTTTATGCAAAAATTGCATCTATTCATAGTTGAATCTACAAGTGCCCGCGCACACAAACATATATAGAGCATGTTTGGCTCAACTTAAAAAAAAGTGCTTATTTTGGGGTAAAAGTAACTTATTTTGTTGGTAGCTTATTTTGCATGTTTGTTTAGACTTATTGTTAATCTGACTTATAAATAACTTATAGCTTATAAGTCAAAATAAGCATAAGCTGTTTAAAACAGCTTATTTCTGACTTATAAGTCAATTATAAGGTTGGGCCCACAAATTTTGATTTATTTTTCACATCTAATCACAACTTACCCAAACATACACAATCTTACATATAGAAAATAAGTCACTTATAAGTCATTTTTTCACAGCTGACCCAAACATAAATCTCATTACACAATCTAACTTATTTTCAATTTGACTTATTTTCAATCTAACTTATATATAAGTCACTTTTTTATAAGTCCATCCAAACACACCTATAAATGTTGTGTATAACAATTTTTTTGCCTGGGTGTATAACATATTTATACACACATATATATAGAGCTTGTTAGGTATAGCTTCTGAAATCATGGTTTGGAGCTCAAACCTAGGTTTTGTAAGTTAGATTAGGGGTCCAAATCATGGTTTCATAAGCTGTGCCAAACAAACCTATAATATAAATCTGTTAACAATTTACAATACCAAAATAATAAATGTAATTGGAGAATTTCACATATTTTTTGTCAAATAACATATATTATTTCATTAAACCGAGGAAAAGTGAGATGCTAAACATAAAATAAAAGGTCTGCAAAAAAGACTCAAATAACAATGAATAGAAATCATAAAAATACCATAACCTAACATAGGTAGGAGGGAGCCGTCACCGCCAAGAATACTACGGTCTTCATCATTCCTTCATCAGAATACATGGGTAGAGAAAAGCCGTCACCAACAATAAAGCTATCGTGAGCAGTGGTTGTGCGAAGAACTATCCCAAAAGATCCACACCTCTTATTGGCAATAAACCAACCAAATTGGTTTTTAAAGAATCTCCATTAACAGATCTTACAGAAACAAAAGAACCTACAAATACTAACAAGAAAGATGAAGATTGGATACAAGAAATTCTCATTGTTGCCTAAACCCTCAAACCAATTTATTTCCGCAGAGACAAGCAATACAACCACAGGAAACCAAGAGAAACATAAAAATAAAAGCAGAATGATGCAAAATACGGATATCACATTCCCAAGGTGGAACAAAGGAGGGAGACACCATATAAAAAACTTTCACAACAATAAGATAGAGCTTCCACCACCCCAAATGTTAGAGAGGAGGGGGTGAGAAGAGTGACAATCCTAGAGAAGAGAGCCGACATAATTTAACCTAATGAATACAAGCAACATTAACTAAATTTTGTCAAATCAACAGATGAATGAGAACACTCATTGAAGGTATTAGCGTGCCCAGTTTAATAGAAAATTAATAATTTTATTTAACTTTGTTTAATCCCATCCTACAAAACATGCTCGTCTTAATGCATATTTTAAGGAAAAGTGAAGACATAATTATTTGCTATTATATTTTAGAGTGTATAAAGTGTAATATTCCCTGCAAGAAGATGCAATTATTCTTCTGCAACATGCTTCAATCTTTGCCACTTTTCTAAAAATCTTTAAGATAAAAATAAATTATCGTAGATGTGAATACGCTACACATGACTATGAATATGAACATGATATAATCCGGATCAACCTAATTAACTTTAGTGAGAATTATATGTTGAAGGACCAATATACAAAATACGGGTAAAGGTGCAAAAATATCCATTTAGTTTGGTTCAAGATGCATCTAACATCACGAAGTTTTTTTGTCCTAAAAGTGCCCACATAGTTATTAAAATAGGTCAAAAGTGCCAATGCCATCAATATCCACTAATGGCATTAAGGTTTTTAAAGTTAGAAAAAATAAAAGGTGCAAAAATACTCATGAAGTTTGGCCCGAAATGCAGCCAACACTGTGAAGTTTTTTTTTCCAAAAGTACCCACGTAGTTACTAAAATGGTTCATTCAGTGCCTATGCCGTTACTTTACACATTTAGGCAGGAGAAATACATAAGAAGGGATGTGAAATTTGTATTTCAACAAATTGTTTTTTCCAAAACTATAAGTTCAGAAGCAATTTTAACAGAGTATTGAAATCTTAGGCAAATTTGACATATTGTTTGTTTGCATTCTCGAAGGCCTATATATATCCATTGATGAAGGAAGATTAAAGCATAAAATTATAGAGAAATATTTGAGCTACAAGTATTGGCCTAGAACTTCGTATCTTCATACTCTGTTTTTCTAAATTTCTGTGAATTGAAGTGTTTATCATATATTTTATTTGATCGCAAGCATTTGCCTAAGATTTCAATACCCTGTTTCTTTCTTATATATTTTGAAAATTGATTTTGAACTTAAAGTTTTGAAAAATATTTTATTGAAAAACCAAATTCACCTCCAATCTTGTGTATTTTTCTTGCCTAACATGTGTGAAGTTGTGGCATAGGTACTGAGGGAACCATTTTGGTAATTACGTTGGCACTTTTGGACTAAAAAAAAGTTTGCAGTGTTGGGTCATTGGTGCACTTCGGACCAAACTTCATAGGTATTTCTGCACCTTTTATTTTTCCTAACTTTGAAAAACTTAGCGACGTTAGTGTATATTGACTGTATTGGCACTTTTGATCCATTTTGGTAACTACATAGGCACTTCTGAGCCAAAAAACATCGCAGTGTTGGATGCATCTTGGACCAAACTACATGGGCATTTTTGCACCTTCACCCTACAAAATATATTTAACTTAGAATCCCTCAAAAATTGAAACTATTACGGCCAATATATATAAATATTATTCATCCACCTACCCACATTGCTATATAAGGTAATACTCCTTTAGCCCTATTTATAAGGTATTTCTATCATATTTCACATAGATCAAGGAAAACCTTAAAACTCATTAATTATACCTTGTAACTGGCAATTCTTCAACTATATTCCTATTTAATATTCACTACACTATATGAAAATAAAGTCAATACATAATAAAATAAAGGGCAAAAGTGTAAATTCACATAAAAAATTTAATGAAGTGCCCTATAAATAGGACCAAATGAAGTCTTCTCTCATTGCCCTATAAATGAGACCAGAAGAGTATGTGATTTTAAATTCCACATATGAGCAGAATATTAAGAGCCTCCCATGTTTTGTGAAGCCGTGTGTGATGTTGTGTCCAAGATCTCCTCTACTTCCTCTTCGATTTATTGCAGGAAATTGCAACAATTAATCTTCCTTTTGAATTCACTTTCTTTCTCTTACCTAAAATATTTTATCGCTTTTATCTTCTCTTGTGTATCTTTAGAGCATCTCTGAATTGTTGACAGAAAAATAGTATTCCCTCCGTTCCTAAATATAAGACACATTTATCTAATTTGATTAGACTAAGGGCCAATTTGGATTAGCTTATAGAGATTAGCTGTTAAAAAAGCTCTTTTAGGCAATAGATTCTGGAGAATAACTTCTGATATTATAAAAAAAATAGCATATGACAAAACCTATGTTTTTTGTCCCAAACCTAGGTTTCAAGAAAAAAATATTCTAAAAAAGCTAACAGTTTTTGTCTAACTCAATCAAAATCTAGGTTTTGACAGTTAAAACCTATTATAGAAAAGTTGATGGTGTTTATCTGTCATGATTCTGAAACCAAGGTTTGACCCTAAATCTAGGAGTTAAAAGATATTTTAGAAAAGTTGTAAGTGTTTATCTACCCTGATTCTGAAACATAGATTGGGGCACAAATCGAGGTTTCAAAAGTTGTTGTCGAATAGGTACTAAAGGTGCTAGTAAAGTTAGTTCAAAATGACATGAAACTACCAAGACACTCAAACAACATTCCCTTAGGGCCCGTTTGGTTCACAGAAAATATTCTGACAGAATGGAAATGAATGGAAAGAAAGGTTGACATGTTTGATACGCATAGAGATGGAAAGGAATGGAATGGAAAATTTTATGTTTGGTTGGTTGAAAATGGTGGTATGGAAAGTAAGAAATATGTGCAAATGACTATATTGCCCTTAATGAGTATTTATTAATAAAATTCACATTTAAATTCAAAAATTCAATAATTAATACAATATAATAATTTAAATATATATATGTAACACAAATTAAAATTTTTAAAAAATATAATATAAATATTTAATTTTAATAAAAAATTATAATTTAAATAAATAAAAATATTTCTATTAAATATAAAAATCAAGTAGATTTTAATTTTAATATATATTTTTAATATATATATATATTTAAAATATTTTAAAATTATATTACCATAAAAATAAGTGAATAAATTATTTTTACTAATTATAATTTCAATAAATATTAAATTTTGGTAAATACAATAATCACTTAGATTTTAGTTTAAAAAAATATTGATATCATGTGATTAAAGAATAACTACATTATATTTAAAAGTACCATCCAAATAACTGTAGTTTAGATATAGAAAATACCTGCTATCATATCTGATAAATTAATTCATAATTAAATGAAACAAATAATAAATTAAACAGTAAAAAATGCCTAAAATATAATGAGATTGTGACTTCATTTTTAAACAGAACGTGTTAAGAATTCATCAGCAAACTTGGCAGCTACCAAAATCGATTTTAATCCCTCACATTCGATTTTAACCCCTCACTTTCGATTTTTAACCCCCTATTTTCGATTTTAACCCCTTACATTCGATTGTAAACCCTCACATTCGATTGTAAGCCCTCACTTTCGATTTTAACCCCCCACTTTCGATTTTAACCCCTCACATTCGATTGTAAACCCTCATTTTCTTCAATATTGTAAACAATCACAAAATAGCAAGCTGTTTGACAAAAAAAAGCAGAGTAGCAAACTGGAAACAGACGAGATAGTGTCTAAATAAAACATAGGAAAAATCAAACAACAAAAAATAAACAAAGAATGCATCCAGGTCTTCAGCCAACTCCTTCACAGTCAAATGCGGTTGTGAATGATAAAAAACGGAGAAGATGAACTGAAGAGAAGAGGGGAAAATAGCATATGTCGACCAGAAATAATGGGACCTGATTTAAACATGAACCCAGCAACAAATTCCCCTTGACAGTTACGCAGAACACCACCACATCTAGAGCCCAATCTTATAAAGAAAGACCCGTCGACGTTCAGCCACATCCAGAACTTTAAGCTTCCCATCCACATCCAGAGCCCAGTAGAGATGGAGATGTAGGAGTAGATGAAGAACACGGGGTGAGGGCAAAGTAGTCTTAAGAAGCTTCCGCGCATGATGGAAAATAGGTTCCCACCAAAATAGGTGGGAAGCTACTTTCTAGTCTTTAATGGAAATCGGACCAGTGACGGAAATGGAAAGCAAGACGATTCCGGCAACCAAACGAATGAGAGTGATGGAAATTGTTGATTTTCCGTTTCCTGCAGCCGATTTTCGCTGAACCAAACAGGCGCTTATTCTTTCCATCATTCTCTTGTTTATTTATTATTGAAGAGTAGTATCAATAGGAATAATTTAGGGAAAATGTGAGAAAAATATAAGGAGGTCTAATATTTAAGAATAAGCTCACCTCCCCAATCAGCTCCTATATTTAAAAAAGGATGGAGTAATTCGGGTCGCACAATGGAAGAATCATTGAATTTCCATTACATTTGCCTCCTGGTGGATTGTCGTTGTGATAGACAACTAATTCCTCTTGTTCCATTTACTAGCCAACGATTACTAGTATTTACTTCTTCTCTTCTTAAATATAATATCTAGTTGACTTTTTTTTGGACAAATTAAGGAATCTAAATGAGTTACTTAATCATAAAGTATTTTGTATATTATTAGATAATATATTAATTTATAAATCAAATGAATTAGTTAAGATGAAAAATTCAGGCAAACCAATTTATAAGTAACTTATTTAGCTTTTTTAGGAATGTTTATAAAAGTTAATTGGGTCTTATATTTAGGTTCAGAGGTATTCTTATACGTCCACACTCTTGAGCAATATGCGACTTAAAATATGTTGACACATACTTATAAACATTATAGCTAAAACAACCCCAGATGTGCCAAAAAAAAAATCATCAGATGAATTAGACACATTAATAGATCCATTACATCAAGTGATTCTTTGTAGAGTCGAGAACTCAAAATGGGCCAAAACCGGCTGGGCTCAAGCTTAATAAATACTGGTACTTATCTTTTAAGAAAATCCATTTGTACATTATTTTTTAATATTGAGTTTTAATTAAGTTTAAAATTATTTTATTCATGTTCCAAACTTGACACTTGTAACTATTATGCATATATTAACATTTCGTTTTAATTTACAGTTGCATATGAACACATTTTATAATTACTTACCTCATTCAAGTAATATAAATTTAAAAAACTAATTTTTATATTTATATTTGATCAATTCTTTAGAAATGTTTCCTTATACATATCTAAATATCCACATTAATCTAAACAAAAGTTTTAATTAAAAATAAGGCTAAAGTATGCTTTTAATCCTTTATATTTACACCAAGTTTTATTTTAATCATTTATGTTTGAAAAGTAAACTTTTAGTCCTTTATATTTACACCCATTTTTATTTTAGTCCTTTATGTTTGAAAAGTACACTTTTAGTCCTTTTTTGCTAACATCGTTAGTTCCATTTAACGGAAAATGCTGACTCACCAAATTTAAAAGGCGATTCTATAACTAAATGTAGATAAAAATGACTAATTTTTAAAATATAAGAATGATTATACTGAAAAATTTAAATTTAAGCATTTTTTGTCCAAAATTAATTATAAAATTGCCTTTTAGATTTGCATTTTCCGTTAAATAAAACTAACGGTGTTAGACAAAAAGGATTAAAAGTTTGCTTTTCAAACATAAAGGGCTATAATGAAACTTGCCACAAACATAAAGGATCAAAAGTATACTTTTCAAACATAAAAGATTAAAATGAAACTTGACGCAAACATAAAGGACTAAAAGTGTACTTTAACCTAAAAATAAAAACACATTTTTTTTTTATAAATATTAGATATATGGATATCTATAACCTCTCTCAACTCTTGACATTTCTTATCCTAGACTCCATAACCTCTATAATGAATAATTTTTAGGAGTTTTTATCACTATAACTCAGGCTACAATTTGTACACTTATGAGGATTAAACTCGCTATTTACTTTGTGTGACTCTTGGTTGAGGTTGGCTGCCTATGAATAGAGGATAATGTACTACATATTGTATATCCAAGTGAATAATAATTTTTTCCCTCTTTCTCTTTAATTTCTCACTTGTCTTTCTTCATATTTTTCTCAATCTCCTTTATTTTCCTTATTTTTATAACAATTTTAAAACATTTTTCAATATAAAAATGTAGGCAGTGCCAACCTAACAAAGGGGTAGACCGTTAAGGTTGGCCTACTGTAATACCTCATATTTTATAGTACTATACTAAATCTATATAATTATTTTACAACAACTTGGTAGTTTTAAGAAGCCCAAAGCCTGAATAAATTAAATTTTTTATTTTTAAAAAGGGTGAAGGAGAAAATTTGACAATGAAGTTTTTTTGTTAGAAATGTCTGACACCATGAAGTTTTTTGAAAAATCTTAAATGCACATGAAAGTTAAAAAGTGGAGCATTTTAGACACATAAGTTAAGTCTATGAACATTGACCGGAATTCAAATGGAGAGAGAAAATTATTTGACAATAAAATGTGACATTACAAAAGAAGATGTGATTAATAGGTATGATGTGGCCATACTTTCAGAAACTAGTAAATAAGAAAAAGAAAATGAAAGTGACAGGATTAAATCAAGATCCCAAACACCTTTATAGCTCAAGAGTATTTTACTCAATAAGAACTCTCAATCTCACCAAATTCTCTCCGCCTTACATTTTGTAAGAATCATTTCCTTAAGATCCTAATATCCTAAGTAAATCACACAGTAAAAATGATTATAAGAGAAAATGCCTTGAATAGATAATATTACCCTTGAAGTACAATGAGAGAACTCAGTAGTAGATGACTTGGCTTTTGAACTCTGTTTGGAATGTACTTACATGTTTGTCACTGATTGCACTTGATTATTACATGTTTTTATCCACTAATTATGGGAAATTATCATTTGTTCTAGGTAAATATCTTGGGAATTAGGCACTGTTGTACATAGGGTCCTAGATTTGAGAGTTAATTGCATTTTCATCATAGCTTGAGCATTTTAGGGGATTAACTCGTGCATTTGATGTTTATGAACCTGAAATACTTCATATTTACTTAAAATTTTCATTGCGAGTGCAAAGAATGAGGATTAAAGCAAGAATAAAGAAAAAAAAGGAAATTTCTGCAAAAAAAAAAGGAACTTCTGCAAGATAGGAATCTTACTGATTAGGAAACAAGATTGATTGATTGGGTCTAATGGATTGGCCTCTAAACTTTTCTAATTGGTAAAATCAACTAGAATAGGAAACTGCCTATTTCAGTCGGATTGGTTGATTGGGTTTGTGTAAAACATTTCTTATTTGTTATTTTCTACAAGAATAGGCAACCCTAGAATTGATTGAAATTAAGAAGTTTCCTAATTCATTATTCTAATCACTACTTCCTATTTTGGCTAGATTTCTTGAGATTGAGTGATTGAGTCTTCCCCAAATATTTCCTATGTGTTAATCCTAGTCAGAATAGGCAAAAAAAGGCCGATTTGGAAATTTTTAAGTTGCCTTTTGTGCTATATGAAGAGGACCTACGAATTTTCATTCCATCCTCTCTCACTGTTCTTTCTCTCTCCCTCTTCTCTCCTCCTTGGTCGGAATTCTACCCTACCACTACAATCTTATGGAGTTATCAATTCAATATATAGGCTATTTCTTTGAGAGCATGAGTGATTAGGCATCTTTGTGGGGATCTTGATGGAGGAAAGCAACCGGAGCTTCAACATCTTTAATGGGGAGTTATTTGTTTTCTTTTCTTGTCCAAGCTCATCGATGTATTTCAATTCCTTATGTTTTGGTATAAGTATATAATGTTGGAACGAGTTGTCTTCGAATTTCTATCGGTCATGCATGTAATCAAGCGATGTTCTTTTATTTGTATGAACCTAGTGATGTTTTCATGATATTATACAATAGATGTACTTCATTTATATCTTATTTGGATTACTAGAATATGTTAAATGCATTTGCGATTGTATGTGTGTTTAGCCACTAGATTCATCATTGGAAGGTTTGATCTACTTCCAATGAGAGCCTCTTTATGTGTTTATCATGAATCTTTACTACTAAGTTGAGAATTAACAATTACCAATTTAATTAATTGGATGAGCGATGCGTCATATCAATTAGATAATTAGGTTAATTGAACTAAGACCAATTGCCTTGGGTTTTTACTTTAGAACGAACTTGGATTAGGACTCTCATATCATTTTAGAAGCTAGGCAGGTTGCCCAATTCATCAAGAGATCTCATAAGTTTCAAAAACTCATTTTATTTGCTTTCTTCATAATTAAAATCCTAAAAAGAAGTAATTTAGTTTCCTTAATCAAAATCAATGACTTTTATAACTTTCATATGCATTTAGTTAGCTTAGTTAGTTAATCGACTCCACGTGTCATGATCCGGGAGAGCACCAATAGTGCAATCCTTGATTTAATTAATTTTGTATTTGTACCCCAAAGCATCTCCAATCTTCTGGTACTAATGCTTATACTCCCTCCGGTCCTAAATATAAGACCACTTTGACTGTTTTTGTGAAAGTTAAGGAAGCATATTAGACCACTAAATTATATCATATGTCATATGAAATTAGATTATATGTTAGTTTATAAGTAGAATAAATTAGTTTTAAGAAAAAAAATTATTTTTGGGACTGAAACTACTTTATTTTTGGACTAGAAAAAAGTCAAAAAAGTCAAAGTGGTCTTATAATTAGGACCAGAAGGAGTATATCATATATCATATGATGAAATTCTAACCGTTGGAAGCTTGAGTTTTAGCCATTATGAGTATTTGGAGTGCTAGAGTAAGTTAATGAAGATCAATGGTTGTGATTGCTCCTTACATTTTGTCTATAAGATTTGCATTTGATTTTTGGATAAGGACCACCAATTTAAAGTTTTATCCAACATGCAAATTGCTAATGCCTAGTAAGTCCACTTTTTGCGTTTAGCTATACTTATGTGTCTAATGAAACTTTTCTAAAATGTACCAAGCAAAAACTCTAAAAATGTAAAGTTAATTACAGGAGGTTAATCATAAGACGGGTAATTAAATTCAAGCTTTCAAATTCAATCATCAATGTTTCTCTCATCCATCGATTGGTTTTGGAGTTCTTCCATCGATTGAAGTGTTTGACTATTGAATGCTCTGAAAAATTTTACCTGTAACACTCGATAAAACAGTGAGCTATCGATTGGACTTATGAAGCAATACTCGATGGACAGTTCAACTATCGATGGAACTTGATTCATCTATGGTCAATTTGTCAATCAACAATCAGACATGATACCGCAACTTTCTAAGTCCAGCCATGACACTAGATGACCAGAATAATCATTGATGGTTCTTCAATCATCGATGGCCAACTCACTCACTGATTGTTTTTTATCAGAAAATTGAGCTAACAATCGATTATACTTGCAACAGTAGATTAATTTCTTTGTGAAGTTCAATACTTGATATGTGTTTTGAGGCCCATCGATGGTTGAAGCTCAAAATCTATCAATGGTTCATCAAATAATCGAGGGTTCTTAATTTAGTTTTAAAAAGTTGTTTCAAAATATTTTCTAAATTAAAATACCTATAATTTTCATAGCCTAAGTAATGTTTGGTTATCATCAAAACTTTAAGATTTAATAACAAGTCTATCTATCAAGTCTATAAAATTGAACTATATTTTTGTTTGTTTTGCTCCTACTTTTATTTTTTTTCTTGATAAAAATTTATAGCATCAAAACATAAAACAAAAGTGAATACCTAACACTGCTAGAATGCATACTAAAACTCGACTCATTTCTCAAACGTCTTGTAATGTTCTCAATTGTTTAGAGAAAGAACCAAAGTCAGTGATTATACTTTTAACTACCTTTGCCAGTAAATTTGCCACTTGATTCAAACTGTCACGATTAATTTGTATTATTTCAGTTAATAGTTAAAAATCTTAATATTTAGTTTTAATAGGAGGCTGCACAATTAGGGGAGAGTAAGGGGCGGATACGGGTGGCTCGTTGGTGTACCCATTACCCGCCCGTTTATATTACACGGGTACGGGTTTGCCGTTATTAAGCCCGTACCCGTGTTCATGCACGTTTTTAAATGAGCCAGACATATACGGGCTAAACGGGCGGGTGGCCCATTTACCCGTTTAGCCCATATATTAAAAAAATAGTGTGCCTTTTTTCAGCCAAAAGCCTGTTAGAATCTTAAGTTTTGATGAAGGCTGACCCCATATATAACATAAGTAAATAAGCGTAAGTCACCTTTGAATTAAACAAGTAAAATATTATAGGTAACAGATTTCTATCGCCAGAGCTAAAGACTATCACTATTGAAAGGATCAACTATAACAGATGGAAACTTAGCAGAACACTAAGAATAAATATCTCTATCGCTAAAGTGTATCTCTATAGCTAATAGACAGAGCCATAGCAAATGAAGACTTAGTAATAACAAAGTTAATATCTATCGCTAAGTCATTCACTATCGCTAATCATGACATTTCTGATTTTAATTTTGATTTTTAAATTTCTTTTGAAAGGCCAACATATGAATATGAACTTGAAGGCTCAGACTCTGATAAGTCAGAATGAAATATATTTTTCATTTCAATTCTTGATCTGAACATCATTATATTACATGCTCTGTACATGCATTGTTATTTTTTTCATTCCGATAAATGCTTATACTGATATAAATGTTTATGCTCTGAAAGTGCTTTAATGTATATGGTTTACCTATGTTTTGTCATCATCAAAAAGGGGGAGAATGTTAGAATCTTAAGTTTTGATGAAGACTGACCCCATAGATAGCATAGGTAAATAGAATGTAAAGTTACCTTTGAAATTAACAAGTAAAATCTGATAGGTAACAAATCACTATCGCTAGAGCTAGAACCTATCGCTAATAGATAAAAAGGTATAGCAAGTGAAGACTTAGAAATAACAAGGTTAATATCTATCGCTAAGTCATTCACTATCGCTAAGAAAGATCCTATCACTAGAAGCTCATTAAGAACATGGTTAAATAAAAGGAAGAATAACTAGCTGAACAATGAACCATGTCCTTGAGCAAATGGAATCAGCTAGCGATAACAGATTAAGCTATCGATAACAAAGTGCTTCAGTTAATAGACATTCAGATAGCTAGTGCCTGAGAACAAATGAGTTTAGTTGCTAGCGCTAACACGTTTAGCTATCTATAATAGGATACCTTAAAATACCTTTGAATATTCATCTCAGTATCCTCAAAGCTAATGAGCTATCAAGTAACTAGCGATAATGAAATTAGCTATCGATAGAGAATGTTTTGAAGATACCTTAGCTAATATATTGTCTCTATCTTGTTGAGCTAATGAAATGTTCTATCAATAACATCCACTGCATGAGTATTTGTTTCAGCTAACAGCTTAAGTGCAGGACTCACACTAACAAGATAGCGATAGCCAAGGGAGCTAGCGCTAATGAAAAAGCTGACATGTAAGTACAGTGGCAGGTAGCAGTAGGATAACGTTACTCACAGTCTCTGTCTCTCTTATCCTATCCTCTGCAAAATCCGTTGAAGCATAAAAAGGAAGAAAAGGTGCTAACGGCTAGTTCTCCAAGTCTCCAACGGATAGAAAAGAATATCACCATATATAAAGACTTGAAGACATCAGAATCAAGCAAGCGAACACACGACGTAAGATGATATGAAATGAAAATCAAAGGCTCTGCACAGAAAATCAGTCGTATTCAAGTGAGCCTAGAAATGATGAGTCGAGCGCATTAGAAAAGAAGAATTAGAGCACACTCATTGTTCAGATTATTAAGCCCGAATTTGTATTTCATTCTACTTTACTTTGTACTTAAGTGTTTATCAAAATCAGTTCATTAAGTGAACGTATTTATTGAAATCCTCTTCTGTTTAAGGTTGTTCTAAAAGCTTGGTGCTTTAGAACAGGGATATTACCTTACAGGTAGTAAGGGGGAGTGTTTAGAGGGACTCTAAAAACTCTGTAAAGGTTGGCAGGTGAACCTGTGCTCGTAAAACCTGTGGTAGGCTTCTCTTGTGCCCGTTTTAAACAAGAGGGTAGTGGAAATCTCAGGTGGAGCCTGAGGACTGGATGTAGGTCTGGGTTGACCGAACCAGGATAAACTCTGTGTGCATTATCTCTTCCCTTAACTCTCTTAGTTTCTAGCATATCAAAAATATTTACTCTTCAGTGCATTTCATGTTTTGAAATATTCTTTGTGATAAATTTTAAAAGGAATACAAAGATTGACATCGCTTGTGTTTTGTAAAAGAATTTAAATAGTTTTTATTCTATCACACAATTCACCCCCCCTCTTGGGTGACAGCCAGCACTAACAATTGGTATCAGAGCAGGTCACTTGTTTAAAGGATCCAACGATCTCAAGTGAAAAGATCATGGCTGATTTTGGGTACAACTTGTTTACTGAAGGTTTTGATCATACTATTCCACCTCTCCTTGAAAATGTCGATTTTTCGTTTTGGAAAGCAAGGATGAAGAGTTTTATAAAATCATTTGACTATTATATGTGGAATGTTTTCATAAACGATTTTGATTTCAAACCTAGAAAGGACTGGACTGAAAAAAACAAGAAAATGTTTTCCTTGAACATTAGAGCAATGCAAATTCTGCATAAAGGCTTAACTGAAAATGATTTTCAGAAAATCAGATTTTGCTCTAGTGCTAAAGATATTTGGGATACGCTTGAATCTATATATATCACTAATCATCTTGTTGAAACTGAAAGTGTTGACAGCTCATCTAAATTTCAAAATTGCATGTCTATGATTGATGAGCAATTGGAAGCAGAAATTGAAGGAGAGATCATAGAAACCTTCCCAGAATCAATCAACACAGAAGGACAAGAGAAAGATGACTGCCAAGAGCTCTACCTGAACAAGTCTGATCAATCATCCGTTAGAGCTCAAGATGCAGCAATGGTATACAGTTTCAATTCCTATGATTTTGAGAAAAAACAATCTTGATTTGCATAAAGCTTATTTACTGCCTATCACTGATCATATTTCAAAGAATAAAAATGCTTTAAAATATGCTGGAAAATATCTTAGGAAGTAGGAACATACAAATCCGTTTTTATACTCATCTGGCCATCACGATAATTACATAAACTCTCATGTTGAACATCATTCTATTATTTGCTATTATTGTGATAAATCTGGTCATATTTATCACACATGTAATATTAGAAGAAATTCAAATGTGAGAAATAAATTTATTTGGGTTCCAAAAGGACATGTAAGGTCCAAGACTAACAATGAAGGACCCAAATATAAATGGGTACCAAAATGTCCATCCAGTACCGTATCTGTGCAGATTAGCTCTATAAGAAAGAGACATCATGGTACAAAGAAAACAGAGAAGAATCCAAGATTTTCTCATGCTTCAAGACAAAGATTCATAGAATCTACATACAGAAGGAGAACTCATGGAAAAGCCACTGTTGAAATATCTGGATCAAATCATAAGAAGCAGTGGACAGCTACAAGAAGAGCATGTTCTACCTCAAGAATGAACTACCACAAAGTGCCATTCAATTATCTTGAGGAGAACAAGAGAAATAGAATTCCCCATACATCAAGAAGAAGATTCTTGAATTCTGTTTCTCGTGAGAGATCTCTGCAACCCAGAGCTAAGTACGAGTTGATTGCCATCAAGAGCCCTATCGATAGCATCTCTCATTACAGATAGCAATCTTCTACCTGGACGAAGGCAGTTATGGTGATATCATTCTTATCCTATCTTATACTTGAATGAATATATTTCTGTTTGGATAATGAATGATTGTTCCTTTTTCATTAGCAATCAATCTTTTACTATCATGGAGATATTTGTCATATTGCTATATATCTGAAAAGATGAAACAGTGCATAATTTATCTTCGGTGAAATTTATGAAATGCACATTTCAAACTTGTTTATATTTCAACTCATCATGTTTATAAATTTGCACTCATAGATTTTTGAAAACTGAAAGTTAAAGTTAAAACAATTTCAAATCATTCTCATAAGATGTTTTTTTTTCAAAAATGCATGAGTTATCAAATGACAGATATTGTCGAATTGTGCTTATAAGTATCACTTATCAAATGCAAACAATTGGATCTGTTCTGTCTGTGCTTACTATGCCAAATCTCAAAATTATGTAGGACAGACCAATCGATAGTCACTATCATTAGCGATAGCAATTTTCTCTAACATCAACTTGACTAAAAAAATTGAGCAAATAAGTATGAGCCTTATTATTCTAAAGCTCTCACTCACTTTCTGTTACTCAAAATATTTTAATGGTCACTATCATTCTATGTTAAGAGTAACTGGAGTCCTGTGTTTATATTCTGATCCTGAATATCCTTATCATCATGAACACAACACTTATTGGTCAAGAAAATTTGCTATGCTATAGAGTCAATATTTGAAGCACAAAGCAATCACTCTCATGCTGTTATTTGCATAACGTTAAATATCTCATCTGATCTTTTATGCATCAAAATCTTGATTTCCTATTGTAAATGTCAAAATATATTGTTACCACTCTGATTGATTAATATCAATCATGCTCAATAGAATTTGTTTTTAAAATGTCAAAACTTAAGTTTTGCAACACTGAACCATCGATAGCAAGTTCCACTATCGCTAGTTGTATGCAGGAAAAAGCTAAGTTTGAGCAAAGATTGCCATCGCTAGCTAAAAGCATTATCGATAGCAAAGTCAGCTATCGATAGATGAAACTTGGAAGGAGTGAGTGAAAAACCCAAATCACTTGCTCAGCGTGGGATCATGCCTGCTAGCGATAGCTGATCATATTAGCGATAGCACGCCACTTGACAGGTCAGAATGCGAAACGTTAACTGATGTACTTCACTTCATTGAAAGTAAAACCCTAAAACTTATAAAGCTGGATCATTTGCATTTGCATTCATTCTCTCCAAACTGTGTCTGAACTTTCCCTGAGCTTTTTCAAACACATTTCTGCATCCATAAAACCCTAAACCAGAAATGGCCAGAACTAAAGTACCCAATGTTTCGAAGACCTCTAGCGATATCCCTCCTCCCAAATCAGCGAGCAAACGGTCTCGGCCTCAGAAGAATGTCTCATTCTCCAAAGAAATTGCTGAACCTAACCCCAAACGTCAAAAAGAGCCAATGCCGACATACCCTACCTATCAACTCCTCTCACAACTCCAAGGAAACACTTTGTAGAAAAGGGAACCCTAGATAGGGCAGCTGTCTGGGTAGATTTGAATTATTTCAAGGAACAGGGTTTTGACTTGGAAGCTTGGTTGCTACCATACCAGAACTGGATAAGTGTAAAGAATGATTACAACGAAGAAGTTCTGAGATCCTTCTACTCAAGCCTAAAAGTTCTTCCTGTTTACAGGAAAGGTCTTCTCAGGAACATATCTTTTGAAGTCACTGTCAGAGGAAGAAGTTTTGCTTTTGGATGGTCTGCTATCAACAAAATTTTGGGAATTCATGGGGCAGATTATAACAAATGGAAGATGTCTGAGCAATATTCAGACGAAGCACTTGTTGACATCTAAGAGACTCCATCCAACAAGCCAGCTAGCATGCCAGTTCTTAACCGAATTCTTCATTATGTCTACACAAGAATTATGACTCACAAGTCAGGAAATTTCAGCAGTTTTGCAAAGATTGATAACCCCTGGCTTGCAAATCTCATTCAGAAGATTCCTCTCAATCCTGGCCAGATTATATGTATGGAATTGCACAGGTTTCTTTCTGACAAATCTCCTAAAGCTCCTCTTCCCTATCCTCAGCTTATGTCTCTCATCCTTGAATCTACCAAGATCAAATCTTTAGGGAGTGGTGAGAATAAGAAGTGCAAACAGGTCACAATCTCTACATTGAAGAAAATAGGGATTCCAGTCACTACTGGTAGGAGTATCTCTGCCTCACACTCTTAAGTCTCTAAAGCTCCATCTTCCTCAGCTCGACCTATCTCTGTTGACGAAGAGGTTCAATCTCAGCAAGTTCCTTCTACTTCTATTCCTGGTTCATCAAAGTCCATTTTCACCTAGGAAGCAGTGGAGGAAATAATCTTCAGACTCTCTGCTGAGTTTGTTTTTGCCCTGGAAGCACAAAAAGAGGTGTTGCTAAAGCATATCCGGGAACTTCAGGCTCAAGTAAAGAATTTGGAGGAATCCTTGGGCCTCTCCAGCCCCATCATCCATCAAGATAAATCATCATCATCCCTTCCACACTCTCCTCTTCATCCTTCTTCCTCACCCCTTCATTGCCCCAATCATTCTTCTACTTCTTTTTCTTCTCCCAGTCCACCAAATTCCCCTCTCTATTTTCACTCACCCTCTCATTCCTCTCCCAAACGCTCACCTTCAACCACTTCTATCTCTTCTCTTCATCTTTCTTATTACCCCTCTCCTTCCACCTTCAAACATCCTAGCGATAGCCCTCATTCACAAGCCCAAATACCTACACCCCCACCTTCACCTCAATCCAAACAGTCAACACCTCCAGACACTCCTATCGCTAACCCTTCTCTTAGCGCTAGCCCACATACACAAGCCTCACCCTCTTCCAAAATCAAAGTCCCAACACCACCAGCAACCCCTATCGCTAGCCCCTCTCCTAGCGATAGCACCCATATCTCACCAACTTTCCAGCAAACCTCTATCGCTACCACAAATCATCCCTCTCCTCCCATCTCTTCCCAAAATCCTGATCAACCCTCTTCCCTTACCCTTACCTATGATGATGACAAAAAGGTGGAGAAATATGTAGAGAAAAATGTGGAGCAAATTCTGAAGGAACCCATGATAGCAGAAGAAGCTGAGAAAGTTATCTGACAAATTGCACGGTGCTACATGGAATCAGAGGAACGCAGAACCCCTCCACCTCAAGAAAAGGCTCAAGCTCCTCCAGAAAAGAGAAAGAGGCAAGTTTCAACTGAAAGCCTGAAAGGGAAAAGGACCAAGAGAAAAGTAAGGAAAGAAATGTCCTTCAACCCAAGGCCCCAGAAGTTTCTACAGTCAGAGCTCCAAGAATAAAAATGACAGCTCCAAAGCCAAAAGCCAAAGCATCTGAAAAGATGTCTCTCCCTCCAGAATTGTCAAAAGGTAGACAAGAAAGCCATAGCTGAGATCCTAAGGCAAGATAAGAAAGAAGCAACCAAGGCCAAGAGGGAAGCTGCTAAGGCAGATAAGAAAGCAATAGCAGCACTCTTAAGGCAAGACAGGGAGGAAGCCAAAAAGGAAAAGTTAGAAGATGATAAGATGGCTGAATGGAAGGCTGCTTATGAAGCAAGAAAGGCTAAGCTAGCTGCATGGAAAGAAAAATATGAGGAGCAGAAAAAGGCTGAAAAGGTGCCTGTTCTTAAAGAAAAGACGATAGCCACTTCTCGCCCTCACAGAATGACAAAAGAAGAAAAGAAAAGGGCTGAAAAGGAGGCTGCTAACAAGGAAGCCTTTGTAGAGGTTAAGAGAAAGCATAAAGAAGCCCTTGAGAAGAAAGCTGCATTTGAGGCAAGGAGGAGGGCAAGAATAGAGAGAGATGCAGAGGTAGCTGCACAAAGGGCAAAAGAGATGATGAGTCGAGCGCATTAGAAAAGAAGAATTAGAGCACACTCATTGTTCAGATTATTAAGCCCGAATTTGTATTTCATTCTACTTTACTTTGTACTTAAGTGTTTATCAAAATCAGTTCATTAAGTGAACGTATTTATTGAAATCCTCTTCTGTTTGAGGTGTTCTGAAAGCTTGGTGCTTTAGAACAGGGATATTACCTTACAGGTAGTAAGGGGGAGTGTTTAGAGGGACTCTAAAAACTCTGTAAAGGTTGGCAGGTGAACCTGTGCTCGTAAAACCTGTGGTAGGCTTCTCTTGTGTCCGTTTTAAACAAGAGGGTAGTGGAAATCTCAGGTGGAGCCTGAGGACTGGATGTAGGTCTGGGTTGACCGAACCAGGATAAACTCTGTGTGCATTATCTCTTCCCTTAACTCTCTTAGTTTCCAGCATATCAAAAATATTTACTCTTCAGTGCATTTCATGTTTTGAAATATTCTTTGTGATAAATTTTAAAAGGAATACAAAGATTGACATCGCTTGTGTTTTGTAAAAGAATTTAAATAGTTTTTATTCTATCACCCAATTCACCCCCAGCACTAACATTACTCACAGTCACAGGTTAGAGAGAAAGAGAGGGCAAAAGTGGTCTGAACTCTGAATCGGCCGGCGATGGTGATGGTGATGGTGATGGTGAACGGCGAAATGAGAGTCAGAGAGGGAGTGAGCTCGCCCTAAGGTTTGAGAATGGTGAGGCCGTGAGGGAGGCTGACGCTGAGGGAGGCTGAGAGTGAGTGAATAGGCTAGGGCGTGCGTGTGTGAGTGTGACCGTGTGACTTTGTGAGTGTGAGTGATTCTGTGTGAGGGTTTTTTTTTTAATTTAATATCTACAGGTACGGGCGGGTCACGGGCTACCTGTGGCCATACCCGTACCTGTACCCTCATACAATAAATGGGCGGGCCTCGCTCGTTTATTTCACGGGCCAGCACGGGTAAAATTGCGGGTTTAGCGGGCGGGCCCCGCGGGTTTTGGGCAATTTGCTCACCCTTACACACAATATTCTTGACTGTCAATTACCAGATTAAGAAATACAATATAAGTCATACTCATACCTTCTCATTTAATAATGATATAAGAAAAAGGTCAAAGGGTGCAAAAGGGTAACAATATTGCTACCAAAGCACAGCAACCAGTTTAGGAGGCTAGGGACTGCAGTCAATATGTAGAAACCAGCTTTTGCTATAGGAAATGAGGCTTTAGGCATAACCATATGAGCTCAAATAAATGAGCATAATGCCACTTAAGATCGGGTCTGGATGCTAGATGAGTGTGTGGTGGGATAAGGGGTTGCAATTTCAATCTTTTTCTTATAAAACAAAATAATTTTATAAGTATAGATATTCAGAATCTAGAGATGTCTAAAGCTGGATTGTTGTTTACCTAAAGACAGTTGTGTCATCATAATTAAAATTTATATGCTGAAAGCTATAATTTAAATCAGAAAAAGAAACATGACACATTTCACCCTATGTCCAAACCAAGATTCACCAAATAGCATGAAGAAAAAAGGGATCAGAGTATAATTAAAAAGACTCAAAAAGGTAAGAAAACAAATGTGAAGTTTTATAATAGAGTACCAAATGAGGAACACTTGCTGACACCGTAACAAGAGCAGTGAGAATGAAGACGAAGGGCAAATTTAACACACACATAAAGCCTGTGAGACAATGAAAGAAATAATGCGGATCAAGAAAACTGCAAATCAGATTTACTGACAAGAGAACCCTCATAACACCAAACAAATTCATATCAACTGAAATTTAATTTCTGTTCTAACCAACAGTGTGAAGATAGAGTTTCCATAAAACCACAAATCTTACAAATTATAAATCAGATTCAAGCATCCAGCCATTCCAATAAAACTATAAACCCCCATTCTACAGACTTTACCCTTATCTCAATAGCACCTCACACATTCAAAATCGTAAAATAATAACCAAGCATAAAGATGTAGCCGATAAGCAGATAGAATACCAGTCATCATACCCCCATTGAATCAACTGGTCTAAAGCTTGCAACAAGTAAATCATACAGAGAATGCAAAGGATGAAGATAAGGGAAGTTACTTATTCCATCACCTTGAGCCTTAAGGCTTAAAACGAAAATTCAAAACACAAGGCATATAAAAATCTCTAATTAAGCAAGCATATCACAAGAAAATTATACAGCTCAATATACAACTCGAAAGGATGTGTAATGAGTTCCAAACTATGATAGACTTACTGGAAAAAAGTGTGTACTTACAACAAAATAATACATTTAGACTAAATCTTTAAACTGAAAACACAAGAGAAAGCTTCACTAAACAAACCAAAAAGATAAAATAAGGAAAAACCTGATACCAATTCCACCAGGAATAATCAGTCATCACAACATTTGGAAGATACATTATATTATATGGAATTCAGTTATGAAGAGGAAAAACAAAGGGCAAAGCCAGATCCAAATGGAAAGAGAATATAATGTAAGAAGAGGTTGAAATGCTAGATCAGAGAATATTGTCGAGGGCAAGAATATTCAGGTTTCCACTGGATCCGATTTGGATACTAAACCACATTGTTCAACGCAATGATCGAGAAAAGAAGCATCCACATGATGGTGATAACCTAGTCTCCGTTCCTTAAAAAAAAAAAAAAAACATAGATCCGCTCCTGTAAAGAAGAATTAGCAGTGAGGTAGAGACCACGGCGGCGACGGTGGAGGGATCTGGGATGATGCGACGCCAACAACAGTTCTAAACAGCTTGCGGAAGATCTGACTTTTTCTTGGGTGAAGTGATCTATGTTTGGATTTTTGATGATGGAAGTGACTATTTTTTCAATGGAAAAACATGAATGATGATTATATTGAAAAGTAACTTTAGATACAAAATTACTAAAAATGACATTATTGTTATTAAATAATGCATATATAATATGCATATATTCTTATAGTTTAGAAAGAAAAAGTGAAATTTGGGGCTTTTGAGAATTATAAAGGCTTAGTTTCTCCCTTATTTTAAAGAAAATAATTTGAAAAATTATATTTTTAGGATATTTTTGGCTCAAAGAAAATAGTTAGAGATTATTATGGTAAATTTTTGGGGATAAAAAGGAAATTTTATATTACAAAAAATATCTTATTTAAGAATTTTAGGGGTCTAATAATCTAATTTTTCTACCTGCTTTATTAAGTAATACACAACAAAAGGCGTGAGACCCATCATTACACAAGCCAGAAGTCAAAAGTCATAAGCCAAAAGCTCCAATTTCCATTTTTTTCCTAGAAGCCCGTTAGAAGCTATAAGATCTTCTTCAAATAAGTCAAAATAAACATCATAAAAAAAATGAAAAGCTGGCTTCTGCGGACGCAACGTTCTTCTGGGATTTTAAAAACCATTCCAAACACACTGGGTGAAGGGAGATTTGTGAGGTGAAGTTCAAAGCAAAAAGTTAGAGAGAGTTAGGAAACTTTGATTTTTTTTTAAACCCTAACGCAGCGCAGAAAAAGCCATGTTAAGGCATTAATATTATTAGTTTTTTTTTAAAAAAAATTATAATTCATAACCACAATGTGGCATTTTTTTTCTATTAAACGCCGTGTTAGGTTATATTTTTTTTTTTAAAAAAGTAAATTACTTTAACATGTCATACTTTCAAATAAACACTGCTAGATTTTCACTTATTGTGGCGTTTGTTTAAAAACACGCTGCATTAGATTGTTTTTTTTAAAAAAAAAAAATTTGCTCTTCTTGCAGCGTTTGTTAAATAAAGCTGCCTATTTGGTATTTTTTGTAGTAGTGATATCTTTGCAAATATGCATTCTTGCGTTAGTCATAATTTTTTTTCTCTATGCTAATGTGAAAAGGTTATTCAAAATACTTTAACATGTCCATTGAAATTGGTATTTGAATTTGAATTTGTCCATGCTTGTTTATTCCGTATATTGTGATCAAGTAGTTGACTTTTCCCTTCCTAAATTTGTTGATTCATTTTTTTATTTTTCATAGTTGTTTATAAAATTTTTATGCTTTGCTTGGATGAGAAGAAAAGTAGGGAAGAAAGAAAATAGGAGGAGAGAAAATAATGGAGATGAAAGAAAATGGGGAAGAAAATATTATTACCTCACTTGCTTGAATGGGTGAGGGAAAATAGAGAGGAAAGAAAATGGGTAAATATCTAAAAGACTAAATTAACCATTGCTTAGATGTGCTAGAGAAAATAAGAAAGAAAGAAAATGAATTAAGATCTAAATAACTAAAATAACCTTATTTTGATGTTAAAATGAATTTTTTTTAACTAAATTAAAGTAATATCACAAAAAATCATAATAAAATCACTGTAAAAATAGAAAATCAAATTATTTGATGAAAAATATTTTATTTTATTATATTTTCAAATAAACAAATTAGGGAAAAGGTGTTATTTTCCAAGAGGTTCTTTCAGTTAAACATCATAGCTATTGCCTATGGGATTGGGATGGGAGTTTGCATTAGAATCATTGATGCTAAAATGTTGAAGAGAAAGACGATGATCTGTCTCAGCAATCTTCTTATCGTCTCTCTTGTGATTCGCATGGAATTTTTTTTTAAGACTTTAAAAATATTTTGGGGACATTGCGACACCAGGTATGGTTATATACATGGTGAGCATGTTTGATGGAACTATGCTAGGCTCATATCGGAAAAAATGGGGCTTAGGTAACAGTGGCAGTGGTGAAGAGACCAAGCATACGTGAAGGAGTTGATTCAACATGACCCCATTTTCTCTCTCACTTTTCTCTCCTCCCTCATTTTCTCCCCTAATCAAGCTGGGGAAAACTTACTTCCCTCCTCATTTTCCTCCCTCATCCAAATAGAGGGTTTAGAAAATGAAAATATATAAACTTATGACACTATGTCTACTTATTAATGTACATTATGAGATTTATAATATGTTCAAAAAAATTTTAAATAATTTGGTTGGAAACTCATTGGTCATCAAATATTCCCTCCCAATGCAATAGACTCATCCACTTTCTTCCAGGAATTCAATTAACTAATTATTTACTGACCATTTGTTTAGAAAATTCTTTCTCATTCCTTTTTTTTTCATGATGCTTTCTCATTCCAAGATAGTATATTCATTCATCCTCTCTTTTCTTAAAAATCACAATTATGTTGAATTAATATATTAAAGTAAACATTATCAAAAAAATGTTAAAGTAAAAGATATTGGGGTTTAGTGACTAATAGGTTTCAAAAAAAATGTTACAATAATTTAGCTGATCACCACATTTTTTTCCTTTCCAAGGTAAAAGATTAAGTATCTCTATTTTAAAAACAAGCATGTGCTAACCCCGTGCAATTGACTTTAGGGCAATATAGACTTTAAAACACATGTAATCTACTCAAAAGAAAGAAATATAAGCAACGATTAAGTATGCATTCAATTACTTAACTAATTAACAAATAATTTTAGCAATAAAAAAGGAATTAAAGGAAATATGTGTTAAATGATAACAACTTGGTAAAGAGATCATTACGTTCTACGAGTGAAATTTTAATAAAAAAAACTCAAACCTTGTAGTGGAGAAAAGCTCACAGTAAAATATAATTCATGAAAAAATCTTTGAAATGGAGGATTACTTTGATTCGCATCATAGATCATTTTTTTATAAAGTTAAATGAGCTTGTTGCACGGGGAACTTGTGCTTGCATGCATAAAGTAACATTCATTACACAGTAGGGATTATAACATGTGGAATTCAACGGAATGCAAAATATGGAAGGCATTACCTTACATATGATTGAAAACTATGCAAAATATGGAAGGCATTTACTTTACATTATTGAAAACTAATCAATGCTTATAGTAACATAATTTGCAAACGAGAATGAAACTACAACGTGATGGTCATGTGAACATGATCATAGTACCTAAGAGTTCATATAATTGAAAATTTCCCTATAAACAACATTAGTGTTTTGTTAACAACTCCATTTACACCATTTGAAATAACTATTCTGAAAATGTCCATGCTCTTGATTCTAGACAAAGTAACATATAGTTGCTCATTGGTGAAGACATGCTTAGAGAGAAAGAGACCGATGTGCCTAAGGATTGGCCTTGACTTTTGTTTATGTACATTGCCAATGATAGAGAAATGGGGAATTGCCTAAGTTGCATTCTAAAAGGCAAGTTTGGTAAAGATAACATTACTTTCTATATTAGTGAAATTGTAAGAAATTTTAACTTTTTTAACCTATAGTCCATCTTACCTTATATTGAATTTGGAGGATCTGGTGAAGTCTTTTTTTCTTTTTTTTTTGCTGTCATTAAGAGATTTTTGATGACATTATAAGTATTAAAAAACAATGATATTATTGGCAAAAAAAAAAAAAAAGATTAAAATTGCAATGTGAACCGCTAAGGTGGAGAAAAAATAAACCTCTTTTTTAGGAGATTAAAGAGGTAAAATGAATGACTAAATTTAACATATGCTCCACTTGTTACACTACTACAAAAAGCCCTTTTTATGTCACCAATTAACGTCACTTATTTAAAAATGTGACATTGAAAACAAAAAAGAAAGAAACAACATCACACTTAAAATTAAGTGTGATGTTGAAACTTTTCAATGTCACACTTAAATTAAGTGTGACATTGAAAAGCACTTTCCATGTCACACCAAATTTTGGTGTGACATGGAAAAGGTTTCAACGTCACACCAAAATGTGGTGTGACGTTGAAAGTTGTTTTCCACGTCACACCAAAATTTTGGTGTGACGTGGAAAACCCGTCCCTCTTTTTTTTTTTCTTTTGCCGCCCCCCCTCCCACAAACCACTTTCAACGTCACACCAAAATGTGGTGTGACGTTGAAAGTTGTTTTCCACGTCACACCAAAATTTTGGTGTGACGTGGAAAACCCGTCCCTCTTTTTTTTTTCATTTCCCGCCCCCCCTCCCACATTGAAACCACTTTCAACGTCACACCAAAATGTGGTGTGACGTTGAAAGTTGTTTTCCACGTCACACCAAAATTTTGGTGTGACGTGGAAAACCCGTCCCTCTTTTTTTTTTCATTTCCCGCCCCCCTCCCACATTGAAACCACTTTCAACGTCACACCAAAATGTGGTGTGACGTTGAAAGTTGTTTTCCACGTCACACCAAAATTTTGGTGTGACGTGGAAAACCCGTCCCCTCCTTTTTTTTTATTTCCCGCTCCCCCACTTTAATTTTTTCATTTCGCGCCCCCCAAAATAAAAACCATCAACTCCAGCTGTCTCCCACCCCCACCCCCCCCAAAACAAAAACATCAACTCCAACTCTCCCTCATCCACACCCCCGTGTCCTCAGCTTCCCTACCCCCCCAACGCCCACAGCTCCCCCCTCCAACACCCCTGGTGCCCACAGCTCCCCCATCCCCTAACCCACAGCTCCCCCTTCCCTCCCCCCACAACTCCCCCCAGACGCCCCCCATCCCCCTCACCCTCCACCTGCAGGTTCATTTATTCTTTTTTTTTTCTTTTTTTTTTCTGGTTATTAAATATGCAATTTCTATAGGGTTCTTTTTTTTTACTTGTTCAAGGTTTTTTTTCAGCTCTGTTTTCCTCCTATCGGGTTCAACAATTTCAATCGTGCCTCCGTTCGCAGCTTCACTTCATCCAGGTTCCTTCTTTTCCTTTTTTTCCTGATAATTAAATCTGCTGCCTTTTTTTCTCAATTGTAAATTGCAAAAAATGCCATAGAATATTTAATGGTTTTGTAAGTCTTGTAAATTGGTCTGCCATAGAATGTTTAATGTTCAATTGTAAATTGGTTTGCAAATGCTGTTACGTTGTAATTGCTGCAAATATTGCATACTTGCCAAAATGTTTTATAAGTCTTGTAAATTGGTTTGAATAGGTTTTTGTTCTCAAATTGCTGAATATCAACGGGAATAGAAAAATTAAAAACGTTTTTTTTTTAAAAAAAAAAAAGAAACCACGTCACAAATAATATCTTGTGTGACGTGGTTTCCTGGAAACCACGTCACACATAATTTATGTGTGACATGGTTTCCAGGAAACCATGTCACACAAGAATCTTGTGTGACATGGTTTCCTGGAAACCACGTCACACATAAATATTATGTGTGACGTGGTTTCTCCGAGCAACTTACAACGTCACACATAATATTATGTGTGACGTTGTTTCTCTAACTTTCTATGTCACTTGTTTATGTGACGTTAAAAGTCCATTTTTCATGTCACTTGATTCAATGTCCCCTGAAAAAGTGACGTGAAAACCCCTAAAATTTGTGACGTTAAAAGTACTTTTTGTAGTAGTGTTATGGTAGGAAAACAAATTCTTTCACATAACTTACTTTCTAGTCGAGTGTTTTCTTTTTAGAAACTTCTTTAAGACGTGTTTTACAAAAGTAATAACTAATATAATTAATTTTATTGTGGCTTTCATTATGTATATCATTAATTAATAATATAGGCTTAATTTAAAAGAATTAATAAAAAGTAAAAATTAGTAAAAAGTGAAAATTGATAAAGTAAATATGATGGGAAAGGTAATAAGTAAAAATGTGTTTAGTGGATGGTAACATTGGAAAGTGTGTGTATTGGTGCTGGTGAAATTATTTGGAAATTTCTCAGGAACACTCTCTTCCAAGCATATTATTGGTAAGAGTGAGAGATATTGACAGGTCTAAATGACGGGAGGCTGAACAAATATATAATACTCGTATTTTGAACCAGTGTCCAGTAGTGCGTAGCTAACTTTCCCCAAATAAATAATTAAATAAAATATTATTATACTCCTCTAGTGCACATTATAAAATGTAGTAAACCATTTTACACAAATCATGTAGGCACAAATGAATAATTTATTATGAGTAAAATTAATATGCAATTAGAAACATTTATTATCTTGATTTTTACATAAAAAAATAGATTTTTACAAGTGACCTCTTATAATGTGGACAAAAAAATTCTCATGTTACCTATTATATTGTGGGTCAGAAAGAGTATGTATTTATTAATATAAATATAAGTTATAAGGATTGTAAAAATAAAAAGAATAAAACTATTTGGAAAAAAAATAAAAATAATTGCATATAAATATATTATAATGTTAATTTTAAATTTATAAATACGAAAAATATTGGGATCACAAAGAAGGATTTTCCTCAACTCTTTCTTTAAGATCAAAGACTTGCCTCAAATTTGAACTACTCAAATTCCAAAATCTAAGGCAATAATTTTACATCCTTTAACGTCATTTTACTTCTAATGTTTATTTCTTCACTCTTCCCTCCCTCCTCACCATATGATCATAACTCTTCACTATCTCAAAAATTATAATTCACTCTGCACATGTTACTCTTCTCTCTCTCTCCCCCCCCCCCCCTCTCATATGTACTTTTAGTCCTAGGCTTCTAACAAGTTTCAGGTTTTAAGTTCCACTAGTCAACATCGTCTTCATTTCTCTTCACTAGCTCTCTATCTCTCTCTCTAAACTAGAGCTGCTTTAAGAAAATCGTTCGGCCATGAAGAACAATCATCTAAACTAAGCTAGAAACATTTTTGGCGGATGGCCAGAGTTTCATTCTTGTTTCTCTCTGCAAGCTACAAATAGATGGGGATACTTTTGGTTTTGATCCTCTATTTGTTTATCCTTTCATTTTTATTCTCTACAATCTATAGTAAAAATAAATCTTACTTCTTTTCATAGGAACATTGCTTTTATCCCTATACTCTCATCGGATTTTTGAGAATTTCGTCCTCTTCGGAGTTTCCTCATCGCCTTCTGGCTTACGGTAAAATGTGTTTGATCATTCATGGTTAGAATTTACCTTAACCGCTGAAAATTAAAATGCAACTTGTAGAAACATCTCCCTCTTCTACCTTTCTTGCATCTAGTCTACGGTTCTTTCAAAAAATCATCAAAATTCACCTACGACTAACTTTATCGATTCGGTCCTCGTCTCCTATTCATTTTTTCGGCTACTCCTCTGCAAACTCGTACCTCCACCATGAAAATATCGAAACCCCACCATTTGGGAATCCATGACCACCTTTCCCTATCTATCCCCACCGCACCTTCAAAAATCGTTATTTCAACCCAAAAAAGACATAACCCAAGCTCATGACTATGGAAAATAGAGAGAATTAAGGGGGGAACGGGTGCAACTTGGTCTCCTTTGCTTTGTACGGCGCCGGCGTCGCCTTAGAGAAGCATGTCTTCCACTTGCCCACCTTCTTAATCTCGCTTTTCCACAGAAAGATTGTGATTGTTCTTCATGTTTAAGATAATAGCTATAGAAAATAGAGAAATAGTCATGGAAGAAAAACTTACAGTATGAGTATGACTGATGACTCCCCATTTAACATTGATTTAGGGCTTATTTAGAAGATATTTGGGGAGTCATCAATGCTAATTAAAGGAATTTTGAGAGTTTTTTAGAGAAAATTATACAAATTTGTCATATAAGCTTAATTTAATTATTTTTTGAAATAAATATGACAATTTATTAGAAAATTTGATTGGCATGATTCCCTCACATTTATGCATGATTTTGATAGGTACAAATGGATATTATAAGCTAGGAAGGAGAAGAAAAGCAAAGGAAAAGATTGGAGAAAGCTGGAGTTTAATTGCTGAAAATTGCTGGAAATTGCCTCTGGTACCATGGCACTGCACCTGAGTGCCATGACACGGCGTGAAAATCCCTAAAAATTCTGACTTCGCACAGATTCGTTTTTTATCCTTTTAAACCATCTAGGGCACGAAAATTAGAGGAGTATCAGCCCCTTTTGAACCCTAGAACCCATAGGAACCATTAGACTCATCGATGCACGCATATTTGGAGCTAGGGTTTGCAAAATTGGAGGTTGAGAAGCAAAATTGGAAGGATTTCTTGCCCACGGTGATAGATTCTTCTTGTTTTCCTCAATTCTTTGTTACTTTTGTGAATTAAACATGGGATTTCTTTGTATTTGCTGGTTTAATTCATTCATGAGTAGCTAAATCGTTTGTTCTAGGATTGATTCAAACCTTGTATGGATTGAAACCTAATTGTTTCCTTTTCTTTTAGAATTTAATGACTATTTATGTTGATTTATCTTGTTCTTAATGCCTCTAATTGACTGATCACTCTTTAGAGCGATTTGTTCATTTAAATTATACTCGAGAGAGATAGTTTAGATGTAGAACTAGGGTAAATCAGACTAGACTTGAAGTTTAAATCAACTAACGGATGGTTTGTCGGGTAGAATAGAGATATATCTATCAACCTAGTTTTGTCATATTAAGGTTGGCTCTTAAGGCATACTTTTATTAATTTGTAACAAGAGATTGAGCAAGTTAATGAGAAGTGTAGAATTGATTTTGACTCGAGAGAGCGTTTCAAGTACTTTAGAATCTTAGGCAAACATAAATTGTCATTTGAAGACTAAAGGAAGGGAAACTAATTAGGGTTCATGAAATACAACGGTGAGAATTAATCCTAGGCCTAGTTAATTGATAAATTAAATCTTTCTTGTTTGTTTCTTTATTTTTATTTTAAAATTAGTTTTCAAAATCAGTTTTCTAAAAGAATTTGAATTGTTCAACTTAATTGAGTTCATTAGCCTGTTGTTTGATTGGGGTTTTAAAACAAATCTCTGTGGGACGATAATTTATTACTACGTTACGATCCGTACTCTTGCGGGTGAACAATGACACTACAAAAAAAACAATGAATTAGCCACGAAATTTAGTGACAGAATTCCGTTGGTAAAGACAAAATTCCATGGCTAAATGAGAGATTCCGTGGCTAAATTTTTAGCAACAACCTATTTTACAATGGATTCCGTGGCTAATTCAGTAGCTAATTTATTGGTTTTTTTTGTAGTATGATATGAGATTATGGGTTTACCTTTGTAATTCATCACTCCAAGCTTAGAACTGCAAAATTGAAATAAGGAAAAATGTATGCAAATAGCAAAAAAAAAGTAACTTGCAGAATACCACTTCTTCTGCATGGCCTTCTTCTTGCTTGCATCTGACACCATCCTAATTAACCTACGTAAGCCACAGACCCACTCCATAAACAATACAGCAAAAATAATTTTAAAAAAAATTAGTCAGAGAAGAGAAGATAATTTATAGTATGGGATGAAGAAGAACCTCGAAAGAGAGCACCCTCGCATTTTCCCTCAGCTAGATCAGGAATGAGAACTAGCTTAAGCATAGAATGTGCCATTGAGATCCAACGGAAAGATTGAGAACGTTGTTGAGAGGGGTGAGGATGTTGTGGCTTTGTTTAGTGAGTGGCGAAAAAGTTGGGCAATCACAATGTGACGGTAAAGAAGGGGAAGAAATGTATATGTATGTGGAAATGGTAGGGTTAAATGAATAAAATAAAAGAAACAAAACCCAAGGCATAAGGGAACAAGTGACAAAGAATTGAGGAGTGAGATGAGGATCTTGGAAGGTAAGAAAGGAAGTAAGGACAAGGCAAGAAATGGAGAAGAGATATTGGTGGGACCCAGCAAGCAACATAATAATTTTGTGGGATAAATATTGGTGAGAGAGATTGAGCTGTACACGAAGCCCAATGTGGCAATAAAAAATTGAAATTAAATAAGATGAACAGGAAAATGAGTGTGGAGCCGATTGTAAGCCAAATGAGAGTCGGCTTACAGGCGTTCATTTAAGATAGGGGTAATTAATTACAGGTCCAGTGTAAGGGACTTAATTAAGATGAGGTCCCATGAAATAACCTAATTAATCTGAGGTCCCTACCAAAAAGTTGTTATGGCAAGTCAAAAAGTTGTTATTACAGGCCGAAAAATTGTTATTGCAGGCCAAACAGTTGTTAGTGACTAAGCCTTCACCAACAACTTTTTGGCTTGCAATAACAACTTTTCGACATGCAATAACAACTTTTTGGCCTGCCATAACAACTTGTGGCCTGAAAATAACTCTTGTTCTGTAACAACTTGTGACCTTGCGATAACAACATTTTGACCTGCATTAACAACTTCGTGGGATATTAATTAGGTGATTTCGTAGAACCTCATCTTAATTAAGTCCCTTACACGGACCTGTAATTAATTACCCCATTAAAATATATAGGATTCAATGTATTTATCATTCACTAACCATTAGCCTAAAAAATTTCTTGATCACTGTATTTTTTGCATTCCAAAGCAATAGATGCATCATCTGTCTTATTATAACTTGTAATCGTGATTTTCTTTGGAAATGTGAATTCGAATTTAAAATCTCATTCTTATCTCAACTATATAAGGACAAGCTGTCAAATTATCAATTTTAGTCATTTGGTTATTTTTGACGAGATATATTTAGATAGGAATCATTCCAATGTAGAATCATATTTTCAGAGACTGTGTTTGAATTTTGTTCAAGGCTTGACTTATAGGTAACTTGCAAGTTATTCAAAATTTTCGTATATCACTTGAGTCTATCAAATAATATCGGGTATCAAAATCTAAATCATTGAAGAAAATTCTAAGACTTACTTGCAGGTAACTAGCAAGCTTTTTCACTACTGTTCAGCAATGTCACTCAGATCTATTCAAATCACTCAAGTATCAGGTTCTCTTTACGCAAAGATTTTGTGAAACAATTTTTCACTCAAGTTTATCGCTGATTCTCACTTTAAGATAATTTTCCAGTTTTCTGTGTTTGAGTCAGTATATTTGAGCCATTTCATTATACTTGAGTTTATTAGATGTTTCAAAAACTCCAAAATTACACGCAAGTTAAAGTCTTGACCAACTCACTCGAGTCTAATAAATGCACGTGAGTTAAATGCTGAATTTTTACCTCCACATAACTTGCAAGTTGTCCTGTTTTTAGAGACAATAAACTTGAGTCTATTGAAATTTTTTCAAAATTTCAATATAACTTAATTTCAATATAACTTGATGGTTGCTCGTAAGTTTAACCAATTTGCTCGAGTTTAATAATAGAACTTGTAAATGTCTAACTTGAAGGTAAAGTGTAAGTTTTTGACTGATAAACTCAAGTTTATCAAATAAACTAGGGTTAAGGGTCAAAAATACACATGTGTTTTTGTCCAAAGTTCATCCAGCACCAAATGTTATTTTTTGGACCAAAAATACACATGAGTTTTTAAATTGGATCAAAAATACACATGTACTGTTAAATTATGGTAAAAAATACACATATGATTTTGTAAAAAGATTCATCCAGCACCAAGTGCTTTTTTTCGGAATATAACTATAAATGTGATTTTTGATCCAATTTGAAAACTCATGTGTATTTTTGGTCCAAAAAAAAAAACATTTGGTGCTGGATGAACTTTTAACAAAATCATATGTGTATTTTTTACCCTTAACCCAATAAACTAAAGTGAAAAACTCTCGTTTACAAAAATAACAATAACTTTCAAATTACTTGTAAAATTTACAATAACAAGCATTAACTCTCTCGCAATACGCAGGTACATTATTTTCAATGTATTAAAAGAGAATTGATCCACAATACACAACACATTTATTTTCAATGTATTCTTTGATGTGGATTTGCTGGGGTGAGGCAATGTCAAATGTTAAAAACTTAGAAAAATGAGAAGCTTCACTATGGCTTAACTAGAGCAAGGCGGCAGTGAAGACCCGATGCCAGTCATTTATAGATATATTGCATACAAATGAGAGAGAGAGAGAGAGGAGGAGGAGTTCTCTGCCAGAGCTTCATGATTTAAAGATTTTGGGACAATTCCAAACTATCAAATGCCTAGGTGAGGATCTCTAATCTGATTTCTACCCATTCCCTCTTTGATAGAGGTTCGTGAAACTATTTTGATATAGCTTGACTTAATTATGAAATTGATTATTGAAATGCTATTTTGTAATGAAATTGTCTTGTTGGAATTTTATGTTTCAAAATGGACTTGATTATGTGAAATAGATAAGGAAAATGGTATATTATCTTTGGATATGCAAATTTAGCATAGTTTTATTTTGAGATGACTAGAAAGACACTATATGTATATTGTAAATTTTTAATGATTGATAGGTTTCTTGCATATGCATGTTGGTTCAACGAATCATCACGTGATGAGACCTTCGATTGACTCATTGAGTAGTTGGTTTTATATGTCCTGGTAGGGATAAACCTTTATGGCTTTATACTGTTTCTTAACTGAAGGGAATAGACCTCTTTAGGCTTGGTTCCACCCACATCTCTGATTGAAAGAGAGGCCTACTATAAAAAGCCTTCTTACTTAATCCATAGTAAAAAGAGTTTTGCTTATAGAGTAAGAATTATTACAGTTAGTAAAGTAATTCGATAATAAAAGAAAACTTTATCCATGATAGAAAAAGAACTTTACTAATATATTAACAATGAGGCTCTCATGGATATTAAGAGTTTTCTACATATAAGGACTAATTATGTTAGAAAAGGACCGTAATAACATGGTTAATAAAATGAACATTTGATGAAATCCAAGTAATCCTTTCCGAATTACATATTATACTAACTATATGATATAAAGATGATTTACTTATAATTAAAGCGCTAACTATCATAGTTAGGAAAATCATTTGCTAATATTCAAAACATATTATCCATGATAGAAAATAAATATACTTACACAACATAAACATACTATCATGAATATTAGAAACTTTGTACTCGTAGTAAATCCAGACCATGTTAGTAAAGAAATATGCTAACATGGTTATTTAAAAGGGCTACACTAAATTTCCAATTCAAAACTTCCAAATGATTACCACAACCATGTTTGAAATAACTGATCTAACATGTTATTAAACAAAATTTGCTTAATACAAAATTACAACACAACAAAGGGGTCTCAGGTCTACAATCCCAGATTAAGAGCAGATAGCCCAATCCACAAAATCACAGTAATGCATAATACACAAATTAGAATATGTAGAAGTGAAAGAACATGTAGACTATAAATTGACAATATACAAAAATAATTCCTTATAGGTATATCACAGCCAACTCATGGGTTCAGTGTGATTCGATCGGCCCTTATAGGTATATCACTGCCAACTCACGGGTTTAGTGTGATTCAGTTGGGCCCTTCCCTTGCATTCTTTGTTAAATCCTTTCCTTACAATAATAATTTGGAGAACATTTAATCAAAATAATGATTTAATAACCCTACTATGGTAGTAAAAAGGAAACATTCTAATATAAGTCTCTTATAGTATAAAAGGTTTTAGCTAATTTTCATACAATGACCATGATAAAAAAGAATTTGACTAAATTGTATAAATACTATCATGGTTATAAAGAAACAACGTTACTAAATCAAGTTAACCATGATAGAAAAAGATAATAGTTATATTAAATTTAAAAGACTTATCATGGTTAGAAGGATGAAACTTATTTCTTATCATTTATCCATGATAGAAAAGAGTGAAACTAGTAATTGAAAACTATCATGGATATTAAGATTTTACTCATAAAAACAACTAATTAAACATGTTAGAAAGAATAAAACCCGATTGACATGGTTATAAAAACATTAAAATTCCAATTCATAGATAACAAAATAATAAATATAACATGTTAAATGTTTAAACAAATCAAAATAACGTGGATAGCCCTAAGGCCATAACAATTTCATACAAAGGCTAAATCTCTGGCGTCTTTCCCAACGAACTAGCTCTAGGATTATCTATCACAAGAAAGTTGAATTATTTTTTTTTTGGGGGGGGGGGGGGTGAGACGAAATTCCCAATAACTATAATCCTAACACTATACACATAAATAAGTGTTATTGAGATGTCAAGTGAGGCAGTTGTAAAATAAGAATAATATCACCCCAATCATAATAGAAATAAGCATTTAATCATTTTTTTTATAGTATCATTAACCTTCCTTATAACACCCCAACCTTATACATTTGACTGAACCCATGGGCTACTTACCATCTCATGTGAATGGTAACTCATATTATCAAGCTCTTTAATCATGCGATATGGACAGCCTAAAATCTACACAGCACAAGATTGAACAATGGGTTTCTCCACTTATCAAATAAGTGAGGTGTTATATCGCCTCTTCCACATGAAATATTGGGTAAGGGCCAACAAGTGTACACTTCACGGCCCTCTACCGTATACTTCTTTGTAATCATAATTTTTCACCCCCTTATACCTCTTTAAACTTATCTCATCAAATCAACATCCATCACTCCCTCTATCTATTTTTTTTAAAAGGAATCAAACAAATAATTATTATATACGTGTAATAGATACAACTCATTTCTTAATATACATATGCTCAATCCAAGAAATAATTACAAAAATTATTTTTGTTTTCAGAAATTTAATCTCACAAGACATTTTAAAAAATAACTTATTATGAGTTTCAAAATCACTAAAAAAAACAACATGCAAGCATACGCAATGATAGGAATGTAATTACCTCTCGCCAAAGCAATATAATACTAATACCAAAAGCTCTATACATGTGCTCAAATCCCAATTTAATGGTCAATCTAAATAATCTGCGAAGATGGAATTCTAGACTAGAAGAAATTAATAGGCCACCTTGTTGTCTCTCTTGCACTGACCTCTCTCTCTCCCTCCCTCCCTCTTAATTTCCGATGTGAATGAGTGGATGGAGAAGCAAGCCTTCTCTCTTTTAAAATAGAAGAGGCGTGATGTGTGTATGTTATCTGATATCTTGACATTATCTTTTTTTTATTTCTTTATTGAAGGAAAGAATAGGTCACATATATTATATATCTTGTTTAGAATTGCGTGAATGTGCCAGCGTGTTTGTGTGTCATTATTATTATTGTTATTATTATTATTATATATTTTTAATCTAATATTGATTGAACTAGAGATGGGTTGGGCTTGTTTTGTGTGTGTATATTGTTTTCTTTATCTAATTATCCTTAATTTATATCTTGGACTATAAAAATATTTAAATCTATCACGATTCTCTATACACAACCCGTGCTCACTCAAATATAATTTTAGTAATATATATTTTCAAATTCCCCTGTTAAATCCCCAGCAAATCTTACTCAAATAATGCATTTGATATAATATAAACCTCAAATTATTTAACTAATCATATCCTAATTATATTAAAATAAAAATATAAACAATTGGGATGTTACATTCTTTGCGGTGCATGATCACCTGCAAAAATGTAAAATATGATAAGTTGAGACAAATTGTCTCAATAACCATAGGGCTGCACAAAGACCGGGTAGGACCGGGCCAAGTACATGCCCTATGTCCTGTTCTAAAAATTTTCATGCTGCCTTTTTTGGTCCGATGCTCAAACCGGTCTTGTGTGACCAGGACCAAGATCGGGTAGGACATGTTCTATTGGTCCTTCTTCCTTTCAATAATAATGAAAAAAATAATGAAATAAGTTAGAAAATAAAAGAAATTGGGAAATAGAATTCATCAAATATTTTTATCTGGTGTATTAAGTATTAATTATTATTATATGATGTATTTTTAAATTAAGAAAATAAATTATTTTTTTATAAAAAATAATAATATTTCGGGGCGGGCCACTAGTTCTAGAGCCTTGCCCTTGTCCTGTCTTACCCGGTGGTTGGGTTTGGTCCTATACTAATTGTTATGGTTCTGGGCCAATTTGTCCTAGGACCATATTGGCTTTGGGCCAGGCCTGGTTCGGGTGGGCCGCTAGGTCGTCGGATTTTTGTGTACCCCTAAGTAACCACCGCCTCAACTCATTATACAAGTGGGTGTAGGTAGCGAATTGTCTACTTGGGTATCACAATTCAATAATAAATAGTGTAATAAAACCTTAATACAATCATTTCATCAAATATATACCTCATATCCACATTATATATATATATATTTCCAAATCAGTTTATGCCACACAAAATCAATGACCCCCTGTCTATAATCAGGATGGCTTACCTCTATCTAAAATCAAAGGTCTTTCTTGCTATAATCAAGGAAGGGTCTTTGTCTATAATCAAGATAACTGGTACATAACATTCACGATTATTCACAGTTCAAAAATTAGTAATATAACATCCACAACATCAATATAGAGTATGTCTCTTCATGCATAAGCAATTCATATATCAAAATAACAGTTATATAACATGAAGTGACCTTGTGCCCCTGTCTATAATCAAGATGGCAATTCTCCTCTATCTATAATCAGAATGGGAATTACCTTGTCTACAATCAAGGAATGTCTCTATCGACAATTAGAGATTATACAAATAACCACTCGATGGGCTAATCGAGGGTTACATCGCGTGATGGTACATGCAGCATCATACGCAACAATAATCATATCATCAATATCAATATATGTACTAGATATCCAACCATCTCAATTTGCCACACTCAATATTAAATTTGATAACAACATAATTCCACATATCAAACAATTTTAGATTCACAATTTATTCAACAACAACATATTTACCAGATATTGGTCAACTCTCAATATAATTTCCACCATCAATAACAATTCTCAATATCAACATATCAATCACATAATACTGTAAGAGGCAGTAATGCATAAGAGGGGGGTGAATTGTGCTTAAAAATAAAACTGAGTGAAACAATATTTATACTGGTTCAGCCCAAACTTGGCCTAAGTCCAGTTCTCCAACCTTCAGTTGGGTTTTACTAATCCTTTCAAGATTAACTCAGGCTCTTGAATGCCCTTACAAGTGTTAGTAAGAAATCTCTCTCTCTTCACGGATCACTCCCCCTTACAACTTGTAAGATTACACCCTACTCTTAAAATCCCACTATCTCAAGAGTAATCCTTACTTGATTTTGAATACAGAATACTAGTTCACTCTATTGAACAGATTGTGTTACACACTGAAGAATATCTATCAATAAACTTTCTAAAGATTGGTGAGTATTGAATGCAGTAGGTACAGATATTCAATATGGCAATCAATGTTCTCAACCAACTTCTTTACAATGGCTTTCATACTCTCTTCAGGAAATTTCCCGTTGTGAAAATATAGTCGTTGCATGTCCAGAGAGTAGGTTAATCTGATTATGGAGTCTTGGGATAGTATTCAGGAAAGCATTAGCTCCATTTTACTTGTTTTACTTCAACTCATCTCTCTTCATTAATTGCTGGAAGTAGTTGGTGTGTCTAACGGCTTTAATGACAGTTTGCGTGCCAACGTTAACTTCCTGAAATATGTCTGTGCACTTTCTGTACTTGATGGTTTAAAATAGTCTGAACCATTGAATTTTGAATAAGTCTTATCGCCACTTCAATCATAGCCTCCAATCGATCACAGGGGATGGTTTCTAATCGATCACATATCGATTACACAGAGATTACAGCCTGCATCACTAAATATCAAGTTAGAAAATTACTCGCTTGATCGATTATAGGGGAACCCTGATTGATTAGGCATGTCCAATCGATTGCACATAGATTATACTCAGATTACATGCTTTCTCTGATCGATCACGCAATATACTCTATCGATTAATGCTCTCTGATCGATTAGATTTAAATTATCTATGTTTTCCTCTGATCGATTAGTGCTTTCTGATCTATTAGGCTTAAGTTATCTATGTTTCCTCTGATCGATTAGTTCTCTCTCATCAATTAGGCTCATTTCTCTGATCGATCACAGGGCCTCTAATCGATTGGGCGACTATAATTCTAACTTCTAATCTGAACCTGATCTATTAGGCTTTAAGTTTCTTAACTTGTAACCTGAACCTGATCGATTAGGCATCACCTAGGATTTTTCTATTAGATTAATTCTAAGTTATCTCATATCTTTATCTAGCCTTACTTTATGCCTAAGTTATGTTTAGTTATCATCAAAACTCATTATTCTAACAAATACTTCTTTTATTCTCATCTCTATCAAAATATTCACAATATAGAAAATGATACCCATAAGACGCTTTTAATTATCAAAATAACATTTGAAATTCATCTTTTATTATACTACTAATACATAAGGGATTTTGAAAATCTCAACTATCGTCAAACACATAGGCATAATGAGGGGAGTGTAGTTACCTCTTGAAGTAGAAATTAAATGCCACAAGGCTCGACCTCCTGAGCTCACTTTGAACCACCGGCGTCTACAATCACCATCCTATACACAAGTACGCATAATTGACAATTAATCAAGTGACATCAACCATACAACTTGCAGACTTAGCCCATTGAAGTCAAAATTGCATATTAAAGTCTAACTTACATCTATTGGGCTTGATTAAGTTAAATTAAACTCATACCAAGGCCATAACAACATCCATCCTTAATTGACTTTATTGAATCCAAAATCCCCATCTCCACTAATGTATCACTTTTATGCAATTGGTCTCAACTAAAATTCCGAATCTAGGAAGAACATCCCAAGTCACTAAATATCAATTTTGAAATCCATAACATCCTATTGAAACCCTCAAACCACCACCGATTCATCATTTCACATATTGATCCCAAAATTATCCCAATTTTCAACAATCTAACTCATTAGAAATCAAGCAATAACATCAATTGACTCAAAACGATCATCACATCATCCTAAATTATTATCCAACTCAATCTCTCTAGCTTATCATAAGGCTTCTCGAACTTTAAACCACCCAAAATGAGGTCCAACCTATATCTCAACATTCCAATCCATTTGGAATTATAGATAGGCCTAAATAAACATATGGAAAACATTAAACCACCTGAGTAGAGAGAGAGATGAGTGAGGAACTTAGAGAGAGAGTGGGGAACCAAGAGATTCGTCGGACCAGGGGGCTCCATTGTCAGAGTCTCAGGAAACACTGAAAGAGGAAGATGAGATCAAGAGACGTAATATTAAAAGAATGCCTGAGGATGTCACAATGAAGGAAAACATTGGGGAATAGGGCAAGGAAAGCAGAAAACCTGAAAATGAGAAGGAAGGGAGCACAAAACCACCTGAGTCAGGGGGAGGAACTACCAAGGGAAAAGCAACCACTGAACCAGTGAAAACCCAAATCTCCTACAAAGAAAAGCTCATAGGCGCGGAAGGAAGAAAAGAAATGGAAGACGATTTCGACCAACTAATGAGTGAATGGTTAAAAGAGGAGAAGGAACTAACACCATCCCTTATTGAAGACCAGAGGCAATTGCTGGAAAACCTGCCAAAACTCCACATCAGTGATGAGAAATTAAGGGAACTCTGTCTCCCATGGAAGGATGCATTAATCATCACCTTGTTAGGAAGAACACTTAGTCTACAGGTTATGAAGGACAGAGTTTATTGGATGCTTAAGTCAGAGAACTTTGAATTAATTGATCTTCCAAATAACTACTTCATTTTTCGATCAAAGGATAAAGATTTGTGCAGGAGACTGTTGTTTGATGGGCCATGGCTGATTCAGGGGCACTACCTAGCAGTGCAAAGGTGGAGCCCGAATTTCAACCCATACTACAACAAAGTTAATAAGGTGGCGATATGGATACGTGTTCCCACCTTACCTATCCATTTGTATTCCAAGGAATGTATGTTTGAGTTGGGTAATATGATTGGGAGAGCTTTAAAAGTTGATATGAACACCCTAGCAGAGGCAAAAAATCGTTCTTATCTGGTGGAAAGGGGTCAGTTCGCGAGGGTTAGTGTGGAGGTGGACTTAAATCAAAAGCTCAAGTCTCGTTTTGTGCTCAGAGGAAAAATTTTCCATGTTGAATATGAGGGACTAGAGGCTATTTGTTTTAAATGTGGAAAATATGGGCATAACTTAAATACTTGTCCATTAAGTGGCCCAGATAAAGAACTTGAGGTAGGAAAGGAGTCAAACTGCCCGGAGCCTTCACAAACGGAAAAAATGGCATCAGAGGTGAAGGAGACTTACCCTTTGTTCAGTACGCCAGGGATGTCTGAGAGGAGGAGTACGGAGAATGGGTAAAGGTGAAAAGGACTTTCAGGCAAAAACCAATAAGGGTGGAGACAAAAAACGCACAGCAGTCAAAGCCTTTTGGGAAGAAAAAAACAAATGAGAAGGATAAAGGGATAGCAACAGATACTATGTTTGAAATATTGAGGGATGCAGAAGCACCTGTCAGGTTAGGGGGAAGGGAAATCTCATCCAAGGCTAAAGCTTTCGTGTCAGAGTGGAGAAAAAAGGAGAGCTCTAGCTCTCTTCCAGTACAACAGAGCTAGACGAAAGAGACAAAAGCAACGGCCACATTTGAGTTCGGCCAGACCAGCAAGTCAGCACCTGAAAAAGCAAGAGAAACGGAGGATATAGCAGAGTAAGTGACGGCAGAAAAATCTGAAATAAGGAAGACAAAGAGGGGTTTCAAAACTAAACCTAATGGGCTTAATGACAATATGGGCCCGTTAGAAGGAAAGAGCCAACTGGACAACAATAAAGTGGGGAGCAAAAAAAGAAATCAACACTCAAGGCCCATAGTAGTCTCCCCTTAGTGAAAAAAAGCAAGCCTCCAGGATTCATAAAGTCATCATTGGGTCCAACAACAACTTGGGTCAAAGCAATAATGACACAGTGGACTTGGAAAATAACATGGGGCCTAATATTCCCAACTTTGTGCCAAAAGTATATTTACCACAATTACAATTGGAGAAGGAAATTAAGCACGTGGAGACAGAAAGGGAAATGATCAACTCTCCCAAGCACCAACCTCCTGACCCACACAACACGTTCAGAGAGCTAAATTTCGAAGGTAAAGGAAATAAAGGCAATGATCAATGGTTTGAAACAAGAGAAGTGGATGGTGAAGAAACGATGGATGAAGACATGGCCATGTACAACGTGCCTACTGAAGAGTAAGTGCACAAGGCCCCTGCTTCTTCTAATAAAATGTTATTTATGAATTTAATAGCATGGAACGGTAGGGGGCAGCCTCCAAAACCTTTCCTGGTAGAATACGAGATTTGATTAGAGGAAAAGAGGTGGAAATTTTAGTGATCTTGGAAACCAGAGTCAATGGAAATAAAGCTGACAATATTGTTCGCCGTTTGGGATTTAATAATTGGATTAGAGTGGAGAACACTGGTTATGCAGGAGGAATTTGGTTACTCTGGAATGATGCCAATTTAAAAATTACATGCATTCACTCCACTACTCAAAGCCTCCATGTTCATGTAGAACTCAAGAGGAATGGAAATAATTTCGTTTTATCAGGAATTTATGCTGAACCGAATTATATATTAAGGAAACACTTATGGGGAGAAGTGGAAATATTTAGCAGAAGTGTTTCAACCCCTTGGCTTACTATTGGGGACTTTAATGCATATATAATAGCAGAGGATAAAAAAGGGGGGAGTCGGCCTAACTATTTATCAATGAAGCAGTTTACGGATTGCACTCATAAAGCGGGTTTGATGGAAATTGATTGGGTGGGAGACATATTCACTTGGGAAAAAAATCTCATGAAAGAAAGAATTGACTGGGCCCTCTGCAATTCCGAGTGGATGAGTAGCTACCCTTTATCCAAGGTTCATCACTTAAGCAAATTTGGATCAGATCATCGACCTCTATATTTGAAGATGGTACCAAATACCCCGACTAAGAGAATCAAGCCCTCTTTTAGATGTGAAGCAGCATGGCTCATAGAAGAGGGCTTTGTGGATGTTGTGAAGCACAGTTGGTCTCAAGGAGGGTGGGTCCATAAGTATCATAGAAGAGCATCTTACGGCCTCTTTCCACCCATCTTAGGGAAGGCTCACAAGAGGTTGTCGGGGTAGAAGAGGAAATTCCTAAGTATGGCTGGTAAAGCCACCTTGATTAATTCAGTTTTATCCGCTCTCCCGTCTTACAACATGCAAACCATGTTACTTCCGAAGCAACTGCTGAAAGAGCTGGAAAAAATTAGTAGACAGTTCCTATGGGGTGACACAGAAGGGTGTAAGAAGATTCATCTACTTGCTTGGGACAAGTTAACAAAGGACAAGTCAAAAGGAGGCTTGGGGATTAAAAACCTTCAACAACAAAATGAGGCCTTTATGATGAAGCTTTGTTGGAACCTGGTGACCAACACAGATGCCCTGTGGGTTCAAGTATTGAGAGCAAAATACAAGTGTGGTCCAAGGCAGATGCTGGCAGTGGAGAGTAAAGCAAATGCCTCCTTATCTTGGTGAGGCATTTGCCATGTGTGGAAAAAAATTTAAAACACAGGTAGGCAAGAAAGTTGGAAATGGGAGGTCTACTTCCTTCTGGTTTGATAGTTGGTCGGATGTTCATGGTCCAATTATTGATATGATTCCAGGTTTGGAAGGATTTATCAATAGAGAGGAAACTGTTACTGATTACGTCACTCCGACATGAGAATGGGATATGAGAAGACTCAGACAATGGATCCCCCAGGACATCACTGAACATATATCTAGTTCCCACCCACCTTGTAAGGAGATAGGAGAGGATAAATTTTATTGGAAACCATCCACTGATGGTTGCTTTACTGTAAAATCTGCATATTCGTCTATTCTTGCAGGTACTTAGGAGGCACTAGATTCGGTTTGGAAGGCAATTTGGAGATGGAAAGGACCAGAAAAAATAAAATCTCTTATGTGGCTGATGGCACATGGAAGAACTCACACAGCGGCCCTAAGGAAACGGAGAGGAATTTTAGAGTCCGCGAACTGTAGCTTCGGATGCAGACAAGATGAGGACTTAATGCATTTGTTTCGGGACTGCTCCAATGCATACAACAGGTGGGAGGATGTCATAGCACTGGAAATGCGGGATCAATTTGCACAACTACAAGGCGCTGCTTGGATCAAATGGAATCTCACTCATGAAGCGGGAAAGGTTCACACAAAGAAAATTAAGTGGCCTGTGCTCTTTGGCTATATATGTTGGGATATCTGGGTAACTCGTTGTAACAAGCTGTTTAATGATGGTCATTATATTTTGTCATCTAGAGCAAGTGATAGTTTCTTTAGAGCTTGCCTAGATAGAGATCTGCTAGATCAATGTAAGTTATATGCAGGAGGAAGGAGTACCACGTAGGTCGGCCATTCATACTAGGAGAGCTCGGTATTCTTAGAGGTGGATGGCTCGGTTCTTCAAGATGGGCGAAGCGGCTGTGGAGGGGCCATTTTGGATCGGGACAGGAGTTGGATCTGTGGCTTTGGATGCAAACTAACAAATATTCCCAACTATTGCAGAGCTTTTAGGCATGATACACGGTCTCCATCTGTGCTGGACGAGGGGATACAGGGAAATCATTATGTCCACCGACTCAGTAGGGGCAATCAATCTACTCACGAGGGGTTACGAGGCAACTCATCCGTAGAGACATCGTCCATGATGCTAGAGTGCTTTATTGCAAAGAATGGAAGGTGGCTCTCAACCATGTACTTAGAGAAAACTTTAGGATAGCGGATTATTTAGCAAAGAACTCTTATACCCAGGATAGCATTTTCAGGATCCTTGATCAACCACCACCTAGTCTCCGTTGAGGTGGAGTTTGATGAGGGATGCATTTTTTCTTTCTTTCTTTTTCTAGCTTTATGTATTATTTTTGTTGTAAGTTGACGGTACCATGAATGAAGTTTTCAGCTTCTACTCAAAAAAAATTTTTTTTTTAAAAATATTTTCATCGCCTCTTTCACAAAAATGAAACGTTGATTGTTATAAAATTGGGCCATAACCTAAGTGATTGTGCTGTGCAGTAGTAGTGCATACCCTCTCAAGCCCTCACTCTCTCATCGTGGTACTGCCCCCGCTCCTTCGCCATCCGCCGCTACCAGCAACGTCCAGTCTCGCCCTTAGCCTCATCGTGCTGTGCAGACAGTGCCATTCTCCCTCTCAATTCCAAACCCTCCGCCGCCTGCTACTCCGCTCCTTCGCCTCCGGCCGCCGATCACTGTTCCGGTCTTCCCCATCGCCGCCGTGGTCGTCTTTCCTGTTCACTTTTCCGGTAAGCTTTCATTATTCACTAATTTTTGCTTCAGACCATAAAGCCTAGTTCACTTATTTTTGTTTATATTTTTATGTTAGACCGTAAAGCCGTGGTCATTGTGGAACAGGGGCACGATTTGTGTTCACTGATTTTTGTTAAAAAAATTTCTTCCCTTAATTTTCTTCAGACCATCGTTCACCCTTTAATTTTTGTTCACTGATTTTTGTTTTCTTATTGTTGAGCGCTTGGGGGTGTCTGTGGAATGTTTTGTGTTAAAGGGGTTAATTTGTATGCTCATTGTGATGTCAACCAGATAATGTTGGGAAAGTGTGAATTAATCCGTTGACAAGGGTTTGAAACTAATTAGTAATAAATAAATCAATTCTGAGGGGAGAATCTTCGTCAAAGTGAGGAACTTGCAGTCATTTTTTTGGTTGCTACTGTCGCAATTCTTTTAGCCGATGAGAGTCTTTATTCCTTTCCTTGCTGAATTCTTTTTGAATTTCTTCTTGCCGCTCCCAGTTGATTACACAATTGCGATTATGATAATATGGCGGTGTTGGAGATTAATCCCTTTGCATAAAACCAATCATTCCTTTAATTGTCTTGATTGGGTTCTGTACTACAAACCAATGTATCACATATATCGTATATATGCTCTGTCATGCATACATAAGTATAGAACTACCAATGTATCACTTCCCACCATGCTCCTTGTTTCATTCTTTTGTAAAGTTCTGTTTTTAATTTCTCGTGTCTATATGATCACCAACTTGTATCCCTGGAAAAATTATTGTTTTTAATTGAAATTTTTGAAGGTTATATGGAAGTAGTATCAAATTGTAAGCTGTGTGTCAGAAATTAGATAGAATTTACTTGTTTTGAATCACATATGAATCTATATGTTACTTTTAATTGTCTGTGATATTGATAACATTTTTTGGTGAAATCTGTTTGTTCTGACTTGTTTGTGGGATTTGGATATTGCATGTACACTTAATGTAAATACACAGATTGATATGACTAATGATGAGGGCGGATTTAAAAAAAAGCCAATTTTCCACGTCTCTTTTTTAACAAGAGACGTGGAAGATGACAATATTCCACATCATATTTAAAATGAGACGTGGAAGATGGCACTTTTCCATGTCTCATATAAAAATAAGACGTGAAATATGGATTTTTCACAACTCATTTGTCAGTCGTAAAAAATTTCAGATTTTCTACATCTCCCTTAAAACGTCCCACCTAAAAGAGATGTGAAAAGTCCAAAATATTGGACGTAAAAAAGGTGTCCTGTAGTAGTGCATGGTGAATGTACCTGAAATTCTCCCTAAATGCTCTTAATTGCTCAATCCTTCCAAATCGCCTCAATCCATAATCAATCATACATCATATTAAATCCTATCTTAATCATAGTCACCATATCACCATTATTATACAATAATCATTCTTATTCCTAGCCAAAATCACCACATCCATATCCTTAATTTAATCCTCATACAATCCAAACCAATTTATAATCATTCCCCTAATTCAACACTAATCAACTCTAATCCTCAATTAAATTCTTGGATGTACATCTACAGGCTTGTTTGTTGAACTATGCTAATTTCTATATAAACATTCTTCATGGTTGAGTGGGTGATGATAATTGTGTTATGCATAGTTTAACAATATTATACGTATTAGCTCCCACTTGACAACTTATTAGCACACTATAAAAAAGAGCAAATTAAGGGGACATGGAATATTCTTCTCGCATCAAATAATATACAAATCAAAATATATGGTAAATTGTACCATTATTATTTTATTCATATTGCACATTATAAATGTATGATCAATGTTCAAAAACGGACGTCTGGTCCGGGTTTTTGAACCTCGTGTCTGATCCTTTGATAACCCTCACGTACCTTTGACGATCTACTATGTTTGATCCTAAATATAAGAGTTAGATAAAATATTTACTTTGATTCTAAATATAATATCTCAATTTACTTTGTCTCAAGAAGACAATGATAATAGTTTTTCAAAGTGTAATGCCCTTAAATTTGGAGAAATAATAAAAAGTACTTAATTAAGATCTTATAATATTTTTGAAAAATTAAAAAGCCTCAGATAAATTATTAACTTTGAGCTAATTTTAAGATTTAAATGATTAAATGTATTTTCTTGTAATAATTAAAGAAAAATAGTTTGGGTTTAATTTTAGGAAAATTTCCCTTAACCCTCTTAATACACATTTATTTTGCAAATAGGCATATTGGTCTTGAAAATTTTTATATTTATTTTGCAAATGACATATGTTTGTCTTGAAAAAAAATTTCACGTGTGTTGGAAATAAGCATATCTGTCTTGCAAATTTCCATATTTGTCTTGTAAATAACATGTTTTCTTGTATATGTTCTTTTTTAAGTATTATTGAGAATTCACTTCTTGTCTTAGAAATACCGTCATTATTGTTGTAAATCAGCTTACTTATCTTGCAAAAGAAACATGTTTAAAATAAAAGGTAAGGGCAATGGAGTCTTTTCACCCTAAAAAGTTATTTCATTTTATCCCTAGGGGTGTATTGATACTTCATAATGTTTTGAGGTAGTTTGACATTAAATATAGAGGGTATTAAGACAAATTTACCCTTAATTTTTTAAAATGAAAGTCTTGAAGAAATTAGTTTTAGGATTAAAAGGACTAATTAAAGAAAATTTGATCAGAAGGAGGATTAGACTAATAGTATTAAAAAGTGGCCAAATCAGAGGCATGAAAAGCCTAGAAGGATAAAATTGTCTTTTAAATTTTTTGAGGCACGCGGCATTTCACTTTAACCTTCATTCAATCATTCGTTCTTCATCGCCGCAGTTCTTCTCCGTTCAAACAGTGGGTGACTCCACTTTAGGTGAAAGCAGCTTTTCGCCAATATCTCTTGCTTGAAGATGTCATCCATGGTTTCCTCCAATCTGGCGATCTCAATCGCTTCCTCATCCTCAACTTTTTTAGCTCCTTCAAACTTCAATCCAAGGTACTCGTTCGTTTCACTTCAATTTCCTTTTCTTTTTTGTGCATTTTATGCTTTTCGCAAAGAAATGACATGCCTCAAACTTCATGTTTTTGCCTTTTCTGCTTCATTTGGATGTTGTAGGAGACAAAATGTGTCCTTGAATGCAAAGAGACTGGGCATTTGTAAATGCGTTGCTACACCTGAAGAAGTGATCACTGGTATTGTTGAATCTTCTAATCTAGGGCTCTCTTTTTCATGTCCCTATAGTGGAAGTTGTGATTTTTGTTGTTAGGTAATACAGGGGTATAGGTAGGCGGTGTATTTACTTTTCGCTGACCTCCTAGATTACTTGTTGTATTTGAAAGCAGACTGAGTCATGTTGTGTTTACTTTTTATCTACAAAAGAAGAATGATGTCTTTTTTATGAATGTCTTAGTTTGACTAGTTTATTTGGCAGGAAAAAAAGACTAGTTTATGAACTAAAGTTTTGTCTTACCTGTTCTATTCGGTATATTAGTAGTTGTGATTTGTGAATCCATTGTTAGTTGCCGCTGAAGAAGTTTCATGTTCAAAGACTTTCAATACTCGCCTTTTTAGTTCAATAATCCTTATTTTTCTTTTCACCGTATTGTACAAATGAACAAAGATACTGGTCCAAATTATCTTAAGTTGAAGGTGATTTCTGTAGTGGATAAAACTTTTGCTAGCATATGGTAGAACATGTATTGGAAGAGTTGTTGTAGATTGTATAATCTTTAAAAAGTTGTTATTAGAAGCAAAAAGCTAATGTAAGGTTTACTTGTGCATTTTAGGGAAGTGAAAGGATTTACATGAAACAAAAATTTGTCATTGGTTGTAATGATGAGATTTCCATGTTGTTGAAACAAAATTTGAGAATGATCATCTCCACTTTGTTAAATAAAATGTAATTATGAAGTTTGAAATCCATTGAATTACACCAATTAATTGATGATATCCATCCATTTATTTTTTAACCATGGTTCTTAGATTTTAAGCATGATTTTTATGTATTAGTTACTCAAATAACTTAATTTTTGTACAAAATTCTTCTCCTTAAGAATGCAATATTTTCTGATTTATGGACTTTGCATACAATGCATATGAAAAAGAACATGCCACAATCAGAAAAGCTGAGAATTTGTCCTCTTTTGCTATTTAAAATTAATTCTGACAATATGTTTCTTTCCTTTCCATTTTGAAGCTTACAAGACACAGGTTTCTCGCAATGCAAACATGGCAAAATTACAAGCTGGTTATCTCTTTCCGGAGGTTTGTATTGCCATTTGAAATTTTCTGCTGCTAGGCTTGTTCTTCTTCATTAATCTATTTCCCCAGCACCTTAGGTTTCATTAATCATTATCACCGTGCAATCAATGAAGTTTTGACGACTAATTGTGGTTTTTCTTCAGTAGTTATCCACCCCACAAAAAAAGTTTTATGTTCTCCTTGGAAAAAGGACTCTCTATTCTTGTACACAAAATGATATCTGTGGCTTAGTTTACATGTTTCAGCTCAACAGTTCGTATGTTGATGCTGGTTGGTAGTCTAGTATTAGTTTTCATGAATAAAAAAGGAGAGAGATTGGGTATGTAATTGTTTGTATTTATTCCATCAGAGTTGAAATTGTCATTCAAGTGACATTCCTATGGATTTTTTTTCTCACCCTACTCCTTAACTAGAAAAAGTTGTATTATATTTGAATAAAGTTGTTATAATTGTTTGATGTAAAGCATAAAATAGTGGAAATGAGATGTGCTATAATATATGCTTAAGAAAAGCTTGAATATGGTAATTTGTGTATCTTGTCTACCTTGAGAAGGGCTTATAACGGAGGATAACAAAAGTATCATGCACCATCTTGTTTTATTTGTTTAATCTAGGTAAGCTGACGCAATGGACACTTTTTTCTTTGTTTCCCTTCCATCAATTTTGAGGTTATCTTTATTGCATTGTTTGATATTGCTTTACTTTACACATTCCTTTCTGAACATTCATTGTTTTCCCATTTTATTGTGGAGAATAGGTTGCTAGAAGAAGGACTGCACACTTGCAAAAGTACCCTGATGCAAAAGTGATAAGTTTGGGAATTGGAGATACAACTGAACCAATTCCTGAAGTCATAACTTCTGCAATGGCAAAGGTTAAACTTTCATTTTAATGAAGCCAATGTATTTTTTATATTCCATATTGTGATTTTTTGCCTATGAAATTACAACCCGTGTTGGAGCTTCATGATTCATATTATCAAGGATTGTAGTGATGACTGATGAAATGAGTCAATTGATTGTGGATTAAATTGAAAAATAGTTATGTATTTCTGTGCTCTTATTGTGCTGGATCATGTTAGCTGTTTAACTTCTTGTTGGCCATCGAAAAGACAGTGTCCTATACTCATGTTTTTAAGGGATGTTTGATATGGACCACATAGGATTTATTGATCAAGTTGTCTTTACTTTTGTGGTAACCAACTATATGCCCCTTCTATACGTAGTTGTATTTGCTATATTTTACCTTCTATAAATCATAGAATATGTAAAATTGATTATAATAAAGGGTAAAGATGCATATTTAATATCTAACAATTATGCAAATCACATCAGACATAAATAACAATTTCGACTTGCAGATTTAGTATTAATGAAATAAAAAGGGTGCAAATATAGGAATTCCGTTAACCAGCCGTCAGAAACGTTAAAAATTACATGTCATTTTGTGGGCCCTATTTTGCGATTTTTAAACGCTTCTAACTTCTAGTCATCGGAATCCCTATATTTGCACCATTTTTGTTTGATTAATACTAAATTTGCACCTCAAAACTGTTATTTATGTTTGGTGCGATTTGCATAATTGTGGGATACCAAATTTGCACCTTTACCCTATAATAAATACACCTATTATTTTGCTGACTGGAAAGTGACGTGATGAATGATGCTATATTTTGTTCAGTTAAATAAAACTAGTGTTTTTCCTGATGTATGCACTAAAATTGTATATTTTTTCGTATCAGAGATCACTTGCATTATCTACCATAGAAGGTTATAGTGGATATGGCGCTGAACAAGGTGAAAAGGTACATGGGATTGACAATTTCAAGAAGTATTGTTGGTTCATTATTATATTTATAAATCCCTTCATGTTTTGCACGTTCTCACTTATCATTCTAGTCATTGGGGAATAATTATTCACCCTTGCTAATAGTTTTTTTAGTCTTGTCTTTATTTTTTGTCCTGGTTGAATTGCTTTCCATTAAATAAAAAATTACAAAATTCATAATTAAATGTGGTAGATGCCAACATTTACTCCTTAAACTTGCATATTGAGCACTATTGACTTTTATTTATATCATTTTAGAAGATTAATTCTTGACTTGTAAAAGTTGTATGTGAGAATATTTGATGAAGATCGAGGATGGAGTTTAAATGAGGGAAAAATAAAATTTATTGTTACATATACAAGTGTAAGTGTCTTAAACACAAATAACTCCAATAAATGGATTGCAAAAATAATTATTCATTTAATGGGTATTCTACTATTCTCACATTTGCTATTCATACTAATGCTCTAAAGTAACAAGTAAAATATAAAACGAAGAAACAAAAATTGCTAAAAATACGGAAATCATGCATTTTCTTCTTCTTTTCCTATGTTGTTTGCATTCACTTTGATTAACATCAACCATATCCTCACCAACCTTTCCTGCAACAATTTTCACTCTGGCTCAATGATAATTCCTTCTAGAGTATGTGTGGAGTGGATTTCTACCTATTTCTATGTGCATATACAGTTGGCCAAGCTTTGCAGATTAGATTTGTGTGCCATCTTGTGTGTTTGGTGACTGCTATCCTAAGCAAAATTGTCACTTGTAATTTCGTTTTATCATTCAATATACGGTGTAAGGGGGCAAAAATGCCCTTAACTTCCCTCAAATGGGCACCTAACACCACATACTTTTCATGGGTGCAAAAATGCACACCAACTTTCTAAAATGGGGGCAAAAATGCTTTCTCCATCACTAACACCAAGCCTGTTACTTTTTCCTTATGTGGTCCCCATCAAGTATCCACCTGTCACCACCATTTTTGTCAACTCCCTCCATCTCTTAGACCTTCCTTGCTCTGACACGCCCTCCCTCCCTCCCCCAAGTTCATGTCAGAGGCATCACTAACCATTATCTTTCATCAGCTCTTCCTCTTCCTCTTTTTCTCTCACTCTACAGCTTTCGTCACCCTTCTCTTTTGTCGTCGCCCTCAAGCTTCTAGACCACATGCCCAAAGCCAGCCAAACTTTACATTGTTCTCCCATTTACTTACTCATTATCCATCACACCACTGACTTTGGGGATGATGAAGAACCAACCTTACTGTCGTCCTCCTATGAAAATGAGAAGCAACGACGAGATGGCGGAGAGCAACCTCACCATCCACCTTTCCCCTTCCATTTGAGTGGCTGGAAGTGGTTCTAGTGAGAGAAAAGTGTTGATGGTTTCGGGACCAAATGGAGGTGGTGTTGTTCTAGATGAGAGAGAAATGCTTAGTGAGGGTGGTGGAAGAGACAATCATGGAAGTCTAGAGTAGTAGAGACGATAGGAGAGATAGAGTGTGAGAGGATTTGTTTTTCAAAATAATAAGTTAAAATAAAGAGAGAAACATGACAGGTGAGATAAAATTAGTGATTTTGTGCAATATGATTGGACAATAAATGGATAAAATGGTATCAAATGACACGTGGACAATAGTGTGGCACCCACCAGATCTTAAACTAACGGAATTTTAACTCATCTAACATTTGTGGCATTTTTGCACCCATCTAAAGAAGTTTATGGGCATATTTGCACCTGTTAGAGTATTAGGAAATATTTAATAATTATGAAGTATTTTATTTTCAATCAGATTAGGATCCCTATTAGTTAGGGATATTAGTTGGGATATTAGGAATATTAGGTTAGATATTATTTTAAGTAATTGTTTAAGATTATTCTATCCTCTTGTATAAATGTATGATTAAATCTATAAATAAAGTTGAACATTTTTCTATTATTTTTTCTCTTTCTCTAATATGGCGTTAGAGCCAGGTTGGGGTTCCAAAATTTCGTCGCTTCCTCTATTCTTAGTCGTTTCCAGAAACAGTGAGAGAGTGAGAGCATCCTGTGGTTTTCTAGGGTTTGCGGTTATTTATATGGTTCCCGGCGGATACTGTTCATCGTGAACAGTAACGTCATTTGTGTGCGCCTGTGATGCCGGTTTGGAGTGCTTGTTCTAGGTCACCACCTTGCTCAACTGTTCAGAGCAGGGATTTTTGGTTTCATTTGTTCTTTGGCCGTCACTGTTCATCGTACTGTTTCACAGTACTGTTCTCATCACTGTTTGCGGTTACTGTTAATTACTGTTCATCGCGGTATTGTTAACTTTTTCTCCCCTTTCCGCTGCATTTTCTAGCGAGTTTTAACCGGATCTTTGATTGGCAGTATCATCTCTTTTCTGGTGGAGTTTTTTCAGATTTCGGTGACTTGAGTTTATTTTGGCTGAGATTTGAGTGTTTCTTTTGCTTGGATTTTCAGCTCTTCACATTCCGTTACGGAGTTTCGTTTTTTTTGTCATGAAGGCCTTAGTGTTTTCGTTTGTTGTAGCCCTGGTGTGGCTGTTTGGATAAGAGCCCATGGTGTGGCTAATAGATCTTTTGATAGGATTTTTCTTGGTTTGAATGTCCTTTGTGACATTTGGTTTAATTTTGTGTTTTGGAGTTGTCAACCCATTTCTGACGAATCCTAGTGGTGATTGCGTTCGGGTTTGGTCTTTTGTGTTTCTGGTGAGCTCTGGTGTTATGGAGTTTCGGGAGTTGGTGCATTTGTGGCGTGATTTGGGTTGCTCTTCGTTAAGCCGTTTCGGGATTCAGATTTCAGATCTGGTCATTGCATTAAATGCATGGTTTTGTTGCTCAGGGGGAGTGAGTTTTTCTTTGTTGCTCATGGGCTTATCTTTGTAACAAGTTGGGCATGATTAACATCTATGCTCCAACTTGAGGGGGAGGTAGAGTATTGGGAAATATTTAATAATTAGGAAGTATTTTATTTTCCATCAGATTAGGATCCCTATTAGTTAGGGATATTAGGAATATTATGTTAGATATTATTTAAAGTAATTGTTCTAGATTATTCTATCCTCTTATATAAATATATGATTAAGTCTATGAATAAAATTGAACCCTTTTCTATTATGTTTTCTCTCTTTCTCTAACAGCACCCAAGAAAAGTATATGGTACTAGGTGCCCATTTGAGAAAAGTTCATAGGCATTTTTTGCCCATTAACCCTTCAATGTATTTGTCTGGAGATTGTTTCTTTTTAATTTAAACTTTGATGTTAGAAATCTTGATACAACAATGGAATAGTATCTTTGTATGGGGTGATAAATAAAATTCTGAAATCCAGTTATATATTTTAATTTTTATCCTTAGGAAAATTAAGTAAAGGGCAAGATTCGACCATGGAAGCATTAGGTCCATTGTATCTTATTTATAATGATATTATTGATGAGTAAAATTGTGTTTCTTATTTTGTTTTCCATGAAATTTAAGATTCTTGAAGAATGACAGGAATTGCTAATCTATACAGCCATTAAGAAATGCAATTGCTGCAACACTTTACGATGGTCTTGGCATTGAGGAAGATGATATATTTGTTTCTGATGGAGCAAAATGTGACATATCTCGCCTCCAGGTTAAATATATTCCTTAGTATGATATCCTAATCTGTCTATACCATCTTACTTTAATTGTGGGATGGGAAAAAATTAAGGGGGGATTTGAATGAGGAGTTTTCCATGATTGACATACTATTTCTAGATGTAACTTAATGCCATTTTCATATTCTTTTTGTGTCAGATGATGTTTGGTTCAAATGTAACAATGGCAGTGCAAGACCCATCATACCCGGTAATTTCTATGCACAATTCATTATGAACCATAAATTTCTTGTACATTTTGCTTTTGCTTTCTATGTGATGGAAATGATCAGTTTAATTTCATCCCTTGTCCCAATTGACAGCCCTATTGAATTTACTATCATTATGCTAGATGAATTTAGTTCATCTATTGAGTTGTTTATGTCTTCTGACGCCAAAGATGTTGGACCTGCAATGATGAAACATATAATTATAAATGTTCTGGTATTTTTTGTGTAGGCTTATGTGGACTCTAGTGTTATTATGGGTCAGACTAGCCAATATCTGAAGGATGCTGAAAAGTATGGAAAAATTGAATACATGAGATGTAGTCCAGAAAATGGTTTCTTCCCCGAGTTATCATCAACTTCTAGAACAGACATAATATTTTTCTGTTCGCCCAACAATCCTACTGGTGCAGTAGCAACAAGGGAGCAACTAACTCAACTAGTTCAGTTTGCCAAAGACAATGGGTCTATAATTGTCTATGATTCTGCATATGCCATGTATATTTCAGATGACAAGCCACGCTCCATCTTTGAAATTCCTGGAGCCAAAGAGGTACACCAGAAGTTCCTTCTCACCCTCTCTATTTGAACTGATCATTAACGATTAGCATTTTGTTAACCCTTCATTACTTTAGCTGTGATTATTAATTAGCATTAAGGGTCTATTTTGCCTCGAAAGTTTTTACTCAGGAGCTATTCTCCCATATAAGTTTTTTGGGTTCAACATTACGTTGAAAATTTCAAAACATAGCCATTTCGCTCTATCCCGTTAAAAAATTCATGTTGGCTGTTAATAAGTTGACATTGACTGTAAATATTTTAACGGAGAATGGCAAAATTGCTCCCTTTTAATACTTCCATGAGAATATTGGTCAAAAAAGTACATTTGGGACAAAATAGCTCCTGAGCGAAAACTTTTGAGGCAAAATAGATCCTTAACCCAATTAATTATTAGCATTTTGTTAACTCTTGAATCCTTTGTCTATGACTAGTAATGATTAGCATTTTGTTAACCATTAATATTATCATGATAGATAGCTGATTTGAATTTGATTGTTAAGATATTACTCCCTCCGGTCTTAAATATAAGTTAATTGTAAATTGATTTGCTTGAATTTTTTCACTAAGCTAATTTATTTGACTTATAAGCTAATAACAACGACGACAACAACAACAACAACAAAAAAAACTTATCTCATTAGGTGGGGTTGGCTACATGGATCGTATGATGCCACTGTGCTCTACCAGTAATTAAATCTTTAAATATATTATTCAATAAAAGATCCATATCAATATCCTTATTTCAACTATTCCCATTATATATTCATGTTGTCCCTTTAAAGCCCAACATTCACTATTATATAATATTGCTGGCCTTATAGGGTATATTTGGATCGCATAGAACTCCAGTTGCTTTCCTCCACTTATACCACCTAGTTTGAATTTTATGGTTGACATTGACATCAATCTCACCATCTTGTCGTATAATTGATTCCAAGTATTTATTTTTGATCTCCCAGTTAACCTCCAAATCACCTCTAACTTGTTTATTTGCAAAATTGCAATGCATATATTTCGTCTTACTCCTACTTAGACAGAAACCCGACTCCAGAATATTTCTCCATATCTATAATTTAGCATTAATCTCCTCTCTTGATTCAGTCAAAAGGGCTATATCTTCAGCAAAAACTATGCATTTAGGCACCTCTTATTTGATAAGCTCAGTTAGAAAATCTACCACTAAGTTAAACAAATATGGGCTCAAAGATGATCCTTGATGTAGGCCAATTCTTCTAGGAAAGTCTTTTGTCACACCTCCCGGCATTCTAACCTTAGTCAATACCCCCTCATACATATCCTATATAACTTTAATATATGCAACACACTCTTTTCTTTTTCAAGGCTTTCTAAAGTATATATATTGGCATGCGATCATACACCTTTTTTAAGTCATGAAAACCATGTGTAATTCTCTTCTATTTCAATACTTTTCCATCACCTCCCGTAGTAAATATATCGCCTCTGTTGTGAATCTTCCTGGCATGAACCCAAACTGTCTCTCAGAGCTACTAATATCTAATCTCAACCTATGTTCAATCACCTTTTCTCATAGTTTCATTATATGACTCATTAGCTTAGTTCCCCTGTAATTTGTACAAATTTGTACAATTCTGTATATGGCCTTTATTTTTATAAATTGGAGCTAAATTACTTTTTCTCCAATCATTAGGCATCTTATAAGCTAACATATAATCTAATAATACACAAACTATTTCCTCCGGTCCTAATTATAAGATCACTTTGACTTTTTTTTAGAAGTTAAGGATACAAAATTAATCACTTTAAATTGTCTATAGTTATCTTTTTTCCTCAAAACTATTCTATTATACTTTTAAACTAACCTATAATCTAATTACATGTGACATATGTTATAATTTAGTGGTCTAATTTGCTTCCTTAACTTCCACAAAACAAAAAAAAGTTAAAGTGATCTTATATTTAGGACCAGAGGGAGTATGTTAAGATTAAATGGCTCATTTAGTTTTCTTAATTTCTCCAAAAAAAAGTTAACTATGTCTTATATTTAGGATCGGAGCAAGTATTGATTATTTTACCTTTGAATGTATCATGTGGATTTTTCCCTTATTCAATGTTATGAGCCCCCTCATACGTTCTACATGTCACAATTCCATTGTAGGCCATAGCATTAAATCCTTTTGGCAAATATACTGTTTCTTTTATTTTATTGAGCTATAAGTTCTTGTTATTTGAAGTTGGAAACACACACCTGCGTGCACGCGCACACTAACGCTGTCAGTTATGCTTTTTGCATTTAGTAAGTTGATTATTTCCTGCTTGTCACAGTAGAACAGGATTCAAATGTTCATCTCCATGATTATTTGGCATGTCCATTACCTTTATGGGAAAGGGTTACACTAAAGTTGTACAAGTTTAATAAGCAAATGCTAATTGAATTCATTTAAGAAACAGCTTTTGACCTTCAAGTAAATATACCTTTTGCATTTTTGTAGCTTGATAACATGTTTGAATCCTTACAACCATTGTAGGTCGCAATTGAGACGTCATCATTTAGCAAGTATGCTGGTTTCACTGGAGTTCGGTTGGGATGGACAGTCGTCCCAAAGCAGTTATTATTCTCTGATGGTTTTCCTGTTGCCAAGGATTTTAATCGCATTGTATGTACTAGCTTTAATGGCGCATCCAATATTTCTCAAGCAGGTGCTCTGGCTTGCCTCTCACCAGAAGGCCTTAAGGTTAGTTATTGTTATAGGGAGAATTACTTTGAGGTCTCAAGGTAGGGATTTAATTACCAAAAAGTCCTAATGATAAGTGAGCAGCTTAAACTTGTAATTTCCCGCACTAGAATCGTTGCATTCTCAGTTGACATCAATCCTTTGGGTGATTGAATCCCTTCCTTGAGACCTTATAGCAATTCCTCCATTGTTTTGTTGCCATGAATTCTTATCATAAGCACATACTATATGTTATACATTGATTTGATCAAGTTCAGTGAACTCAATTGCATGTCATAGAGAAGTATATCTGATTTGACAAAATTTTGTCAAAATTTGAAGAACAAAAGATAAGCATCATGATGATAGACTTGTTCAAATTGAATAATGCAGGCTATGAAAGATGTTATTGGATTCTACATAGAAAATACAAACATAATAACAGAGACATTTGAAACTCTGGGATTTAAAGTATATGGTGGCAAAAATGCTCCATATGTGTGGGTTCATTTCCCTGGCCGTAGTTCTTGGGATGTATTTGCTGAGATTCTGGAGAAGACTCATGTGGTCACGACACCTGGTAGCGGTTTTGGACCAGGTGGGGAAAGTTTTGTCAGGGTTAGTGCCTTTGGTCACAGGGAAAATATATTGGAGGCCTGCAGAAGATTCAAGCAGCTTTACAATTGAATTTAGTTTATGCCACATAATGAATTGTATGCTGCATTAAACTGAACTGATCTATTTTTCCCTTTAGGCCTAAGAGGGTTTTGTTGTAACATTCTAAATATTGCTTAATGTTTTAGCGTTTTTTAACCTTACCTAGTGAACTTGGAGCCTTCGTAGCAGAACATATATTTATTTTGATGTCATTGAGCTTTTAAATCTGTTTCTATTGAGGATGTCCAAATCCTGCAGTTTAGCAGAATTTTTTCCCACCTGCTTTTGACACTATTCTTCCAATACTTTTTGCCTTATGTTTTGGTTGCTCCTTCCTTAGTGTCTTATTTATGATTCGAATTCGAGACTTAGAATGGGGTTTATGTTGTTAGACTAACTTTGTATTGGAAGACTTGGCAGAACTTTCAGACTAACATCATCAACAACAACAACAACAACAACAACAAAGCCTTATCCCACTAAGTGGGGTCGGCTACATGGATCGCACTACGCCATTGTGCTCTATCGGTAACCAAATCTTTAGATATATTATTTATTAAAAGATCGCACTCTACAACTTCATTAAGTGTAAGCCTCGGTCTCCCTCTTCCTCTTTTAATCGGACTCCAGACTATTTAATCTACCCTCCTCACTGGCGCATCTAATAGCCTCCTTTGTACATGTCCAAACCACCTCAAACGATTTTCTACCATTTTCTCACTGATAGGTGCCACTCCAACTCGTTCACGTATATGATCATTCCGAATCTTATCCTTTCTTGTGTGACCACACATCCATCTCAACATCCTCATTTCAGCTACCCCTATCTTATGTTCATGTTGACCCTTCAAAGCCCAACATTCACTACCATATAATACTGCTGGTCTTATAGCAGTGCGATAAAACTTCCCTTTTACCTTATGGGGTACTTTTCTATCGCAGAGAACTCCAGTAGCTTTCCTTCATTTACACCACCCAGCTTGAATTCTATGATTGACATCGTCATCAATCTCACCATCTTGTCTTATAATTGATCCCAAATACCTAAACTTCTTTACTTGAGGGATTGTTTGCTCTCCTAGTTTAACCTCCAAATCACCTCTAAGTTGTCTATTTGTAAAATTGCAATGCATATATTCTGTCTTACTCCTACTTAAACAATGAGTAGCGTCCATGAGCTTTTATTTGATTAATTACTCCTTCGTTATTGCAAAGGCAGTTTAAAACCATATTTTTTGTAGCCGTTTAAAGCTCTATTTATTTTACTTTTATGTCCACTTACAGATTGTTATACAAGTGCTAACTTGTGCAAATTAAACAAGGGCTAAGGAAATATGTGTGTTGGTGTAATGAAGTGAAGATATACTAAGATTATTATTTATCTCATGTAATGCACTAAACTGGGTCGATCTGTCCAACTTTTATATGATCAGGAGGACACTTTCACTACCAATTCTGTTAACAATTAGCTGCTTTCGGCATCAATTTCAGTGGTAAAGAATTATATCTTCTTAGTGTAATTACCTTGTCTGACATTGATATCCCTAAACGCTATATCCTTTTACTAATCAAAGAAGTACAACATGCCAAGGTCTTTCATCCAAATCCATCCCAATGAAATTAGGTGGAGGATGATCAACGGTAGACCAAGGAGCATCTAAATTGAACAAAATTAGCAAGATAATCTGCAGTAATCAACTTCTCCCTACTAGTATGTCTAGGGAGAATGTCTTTGGTTTATGTTAAGCATGAACCCCAACAAAAAAATTTTTATATAAAAAACCAATGAGCTGTTTTCGAATTCAGAACATATTTATTTGGGTAATAGTTTAGAACATATTTGTGTTCAATGTCCTGAAATGACTGCAACAGTGAAATTACAGAAACACCCCTACAATGCCGTTTCTGTTGCCCAATTGTCTGGATTCCCCAACGGCTACTTACACGGCCAACCCATTTATGTTTGTCTCTTTTCACATCCTTCAACTCACCACACACCCCGCTCCCCCCTCCCTCCCTCCCCCCCCCCCCCCCCTCTCTCTCTCTCTATATATATATATGAACTCTTCTAGTATGGCCGTAGAATTGGAGTAATTTGATTTCCTAGCTGCATCCCATAAGGTTAATGGAAATTTAGGTTTTACGTAAGTGCACATTTAGATCTCTTGATTATTCTGAAAGAACTCTAAAATTTCCAAATATATCAAGTCTGAATAGCATAGAACTCAATCTGGAAAACTTTGACAATTTTGAATAACGGATCTATATGGTATTGGAGTTCCTCAATTTCTTGAATAAGAGAGACGCAGTATGAATATTATAGTCCGATATATATAAATTTCTCTGAAATCTGATTGTTTTAGTATATGTTTGTTTCAGATTTAGATAATTTTTTTTTTTGAACTGAAGTTTCAGATGTAGATAATCATTTCCTGTTTTTTTCAGCTGCATGAGATAATCATTTCATGTGTTTTTTAGCTGCATGTGATTATTTTATTACTCTTTCACATTAAACCCATCTTTTTCGCCCTAATTGATTGTTCAAACACGCATAAGTCTTACTAGAATATGACCGAAATCATGAAAAACTTCACGGATATTTGATAAAAATTCCCTGATTGAACACACAATGGTCACTTTTGGCTTTTTAAAGGTTTAGAGCCAGAAGTCCTAATGTAGGTTTCGGAAAATCAATGAACCAAAGAGAAGCAGGGTAACAAAACAGAACTATCAATTATTCCCTGAACTTAGTGACCATTTTAAGTAAAAAAAATTCTGATAAGATTCACCCCACTATTTTTTATGGTTCTTAGTGCAAACATGAAATGCCCACCCTAGAATATACTCTTGTAATTTCACTCACCGAAAAAAGCAGTGAAGATCTTGTAGAATTGAAAAAGACACCCATGAAATCGATGTGTTCAACAATGAAGAAGCTTGAGAAGAAATCAAAACGAAGTTGTTTCCAGAAGGAGAAGGCCTCGTGTTTGATTCTCTATATCGTAATACATGTTTGAAAGAGGAATAGAAATTAAAGGGTCCTGAGGCTACTTCAACCAACGCATGGTATCCCTCTTTAGTGTGAGAAACTAGAGAGAGAAAATTATCCCTTATCTTTCCTAGAGAAGAGCTCTTTTCCCGAAATCCTCTCTTGTCTTCTAGCCGCTTTCTCAATCACTGTAAATGCTTCCACTCCGTTCACTGCCTTGTTTCCTTCTTCCAAACTCACCGTGGTTTCATCCACATTTCTTGTAGTTGATAAGTGAAAAATACTTCCAGATATTTAAATTAAAACCATGCTTTAATACCAATTAATCAACAATACTAATAGGACACTAACTACAATAATTGAAAAGGAACTTACTAATCCAAATGATCTACAATTATTAGGAAAAGTGTTTTAGTTAACATTAAATATAACTATAATGGTAGAGGAACTATCATAGTTATTGAAAGAAATTAACTATACTAATAAAGGTTAACTATGATAGAAAAAAGTATTAAATTAAAAGAACTTATCGTAGTTAAAGAAAACGATCTATCATAGTTATTAGAAGACAATATGATAATTGAAACCGTTTATCCATAATAGAAAAGGATATTTTTAAATCATTTAAATTATCGGGTTAAGGGTCAAAAATACACATATGATTTTGTCAAAAGTTCATCCAACATCAAATGTTTTGTTTTGGACCGAAAATACACAGAAGTTTTCAAATTGGATCAAAAGTCACATTTACAGTTATATTACGAAAAAAAGCGCTTGGTTCTAGATGAACCTTTTTACAAAATCACATGTGTATTTTTTACCCTAATTTAACTGTAGATGTATATTTTTGATCCAATTTGAAATGTCATGTGTATTTTTGGTCCAAAAAATAACATTTGATGCTGGATAAACTTTTGACAAAATCACATGTGTATTTTTTACCATTAATCCTAAATTATCTATCATGGATAAATAAAGATTGCAATAGCTTTAAAGGATTAACCATATTAGAAAAAGACAATCGCTAACATTTAAAATTCCACTGTGAAAATCGTTTAGCTTAACTATGTTAGAAAAACTCTAACATAGTTAGAAAAGAATAATTTTAAAAGACAAGTCAACCATGTTAGGTAGAAAGGCTCTAACATAGTTAGAAAAGAATAACTTTACAATACAAGTCAACCATGTTAGGAAGGGTGTACCTAATATGGTAATTAAAAACATATCTCAAAACAAAACCACGCCCTTCTTTACAAATTTCACAAAATACAATCTAGCCACAATAATGCCAAAACAGTTTCTTGCCACATGTTTTGCAATTTAACCATAACTAATATCCACAATGAGCCTTACAAATAAAGCACCAAGAGCATCCCAAGGCCAACATCTTGCCGAAGAATGCCTCCTAACTTTCAGAGCCATATGCATGTGAAGAAAATTCTAAACATACGATAACAATCCTAGTATCCATAACTAACCATGTTTTATGGTTTAAATAGAAAATAACAGTCCTAATATCCATAACCAACCAATTGTCAGAAAAGGACTGAACCCAAAACAAGTAATCATCAACAAAAGAGCCATCGACTCAATCAGTTAGAGGCTTAAGCCCAGCATACTTACCAAGTTCTCACAATATCCGAGATCAAAAACATGCTACATAACATAGTTCTAAAACATAAAACTAACCACCAAGGCTCTAGCCACAGTTTTCCATAAAGGATTGGTCTCAGCAAATATTACCATACAATAATCTATAACATAATACAAAAATGCAAAAGCAACAAATGAGCATGCCTAGTCTATAATGTTTGGTAATATACATGTCATAAAAAAATTATCCAAAGCAATATACTTGCCCTCACGTCTTCCACCGAGACTAGCACCTGAAACTGTAGAATAGCAAAATGAGTTGATGTCTTAGCAACACTTATGCTTCCCATTCTACCATACATGTGTATGTGTCTGCGTGCAAATGTACAGTTATGTGGGACCAACAACAATAATCAGATATACAGTACAACTTGGTATCAGTTTTTGGGTGTGAAGACTTGGAAGATGCATTTGTGCTTGTTTGATATTTGCCATGGCATAGAATATGCATTAGTCATATTGTTGGCAATATACATTGTTTTGTGCTCCTTCCCTATTAGGTTATTGATTGATGTCTTTTATTTTGTTGTATGGATATCATAATTATCTATATGGGTGGGGGAGGTGATGATAGGCACCAGGAGATAAGGTGCAGCTGGCAATCTGCCTCCTCCGAATCCAGAGAATGAGGCATTGATTGCACAGTTGACAGCATCTATGACAGGAGTCATGGATTAGAGGATCCAGGAGACCCGAGAAGAGAATATGACATTGAGTAGATATTTAAGTAGTTGAGAGCTGAGGTGTTAGGCCCTGTTGGTAGAGAAGCCGGCTGAGGCCCCCGGTTGTGGGGGGTTGGTAGAGCTAGAGGGAGAGGGCCAAGGAAGCCCTTCTCATAGTGATGTAGGGAAGGAACTGGGGGAGGCCCCTTTCTCCTGAGGCTAGAGGATTTGTTTATCTCAAGGGTGTGGAAGGACGTCTATTGTCACAACCCTCTGAAGTTCAATGGTGTGGACTGAAAGCCACATGAGGCAGAGTCCTTTATTGAGTGCCTTCAAACCATATTTTCTGCGGTAGACTCCACTCCCTATTAGAGGGTCTGCATGGCCATTCTTCGGCTGATTGAGTCAGGTAAGAAATTTGGGGAGAGTTCAGCTGGTTCAAACGACTCCCTTACTTTGAAGGAGTTTAAAGAGAAATTCCTCGATTATTATTTCCCATCCTCAGTGATAAAGGAGAAAGAGATGATGTTCTTTAACCTCTATTAGGGGGAAATGTCTGCTGATGCCTATATTGCGCAGTTTATCGAGTTATCACAGTAGATGACGTATTTGCAGCATTGTCATGGTGATAAGTGGAAGAATGACCAGCTTATTAAGAGGTCAAGAGCTGAAATAAAAGAATCAATGTATGATAGTGAGTTTAGGAGCTTCAAGCATACTTGTGCTTTCTTAAGAAATACGGAGCCTTTGAAGTGCGATTCAACTGCGGCTGCGACAGCTAGGACCAATGGAAGTGGTCCACTCCCTGAAACCCTTTCCCTCCTCCATTCCCTCATCCTCTCTGTTGCCCTCAATTCTCTCCATTCCTCTTGTATTCCCTCATTCCCCTTACCCTTCATTCCTTCATTCTCTTTGTTGACAACGAACTCCCCTCCACCGTTTCTTCCCCCAAACTCTGTCATTCTCTGTCTTCTTTGCGACCACAACGAGCTCTATCACCCTCCATTCCCTCATTCTCTGAGTCACCCTCCATTCTCTTATTTTCTTTGTCTTCTCTAAGACCACAACAAACTCTGGCAGCATTTTCCTATGACGGTGAGCTTTGATGAGTTTTGTCAAGTGAGTTTCCCCTCCTCATTTCTCCGATTAGAGTGTTATTCGAGTGTAGTCTGATTTTTAGTTGAGGGTGGGTTTTAGAAATTCTTAAACTAGTAAAAGTGTGATGTGGACCAAACAGGAACCCATCCTAAAAAACCTAGAAATTACAAATCGGTTAACAAAGGAAAAAAAGCTTAAAACAATAGAGGAAAGGATAGGAACCCAATAAACACTTATCTTAGAAAACGATAATTATATGAAACTCAGCACCCAAAGGAAACATGGTTCAAGAACTCTGAGTATAACAACACAAGAGTTGATAATCTCTTATGCCTACTTTCTTTCAAGAACACATAAACAACAAGTAAACACTTGTCAAATGAGAATTATTCCTCATAATTTCATATTCATTCTTCATTCTAATCCCTCTATTCAAGTACAAAATGGAGCCTATAAATAGGCAATAATAGAACACTCTAGAATCAAAAGCCTAAGACATAAATGTTATGAATGATGTCTTAATGATGATTGATCGACTTGATCGGTAGCATTCAATCCTAAAGAAAATAGGAACTAACTTAAACTTGATGTAAATGTTATCTGCCTAGAAATAGTAAAGTAAAATTAGCTACTTCAAAATAGGAAACTAAAACAATCTTCTAGAATAAGCAATGCCCAAAAACGCCTTATTCAATTGAAATAAAATTGGAAACTTCCTAAAAATGAATTTTAATCAAATTAAATTCATGATGGCGCCTTCTTGATGCTTCTTGAAGAGTCTTGGGCATCATTCATGCTACTCCTCCAAGGCACATGCTTGTTATATGGTATTTTAAGTGAATCCTTTAATTTGAACTGCACATAGGCCTTGTACATCATCTTGTTGGGCTTGTTTCTCTCTATATTACACCAATTTCATGAATCTTCATGCTTTGCCATGTGTTCACAGTCTTATGGGTTGTAAAAGCTTGCATATGGGCCTAATACCATGGTTAGAGCCCCATTTAGATCCTCAACATGTATATTAAAATAATGGGTAGTTGATGTAGCAAATTGAAGCCTAAATGTTGTCTCTGGAATCTTGAACATTCTACCATTTATGAAGCTTCTATCATTCTCCCCCTATTGAAGAAGAGTCGTCCTCGACTCTTGAGTGTCATATTCGCCATATGCAATGGTCATTGATGAGCCATCAAATTAATCTCCTATAAAGTTGATAAAACAACACTAGAAAAAGAATAGTCAGCATCAACAAAATTTACATATTTTGTTCCATCATGCACACTTTCATTATTTTTATTGTTTCTCAAGTCACTCTCGCTCATATTTTCACTATTCTTTTCATGATTGAGGGAATCTCCTTCAACTACAAGATTAGCATTTGGAATAAGTTCTTTTACATATGTCTCAGCATGATTTTCAACATTAAGTTCTTCCTTCTTGGTTAAGTCTGCATCTTCCTCAACAATTGTGGTTTCAGTCTCCTTCACAGCAGCTCTAATCATGGCCAACTCCTCCTATTCAAAATGTTAGAATAATAAGTTTTAATGATAAATAAACATAACTTAGGCATAAAGATAGGTTAGGAAAAGATCAGAAATGACTTAGAGATAATCTGATAAGAAATCCTAAGTGTTGCCTAATCGATCAGGGATAGATTTCAACATAAGAACTTAAAGCCTAATCGGTTAGAGTCAGATCAGGTTCAGATTAGAAGTTAAGTTTGTAGCCGCCTAATCGATCAGAGGCTCCTGTAATCGATCAAGGATTCTGTGTAATCGATTAAGAGAAATTAGCCTAATCGATTAGAGAGCATTAATCGATCAAGACATAATCCAAGCATAATCGATCAGAGAACAATAATCGATTAGAGCATATTGAGTGATCGATCAAAGAGAACATGTAATCTGAGTATAATCTGTTTGCAATCGATTAGACATGCCTAATCGATTAAGGTTCCCCTGTAATCGATTAGGCGATTTTCTTTCTAACCTGAATATTCAGTGATGCAGGCTATAATCTATGTGTAATCGATCAGAAACCATTCCCTGTGATCGATCAGAGGTTATAATCGAAGTAGCGATAGGATTTATTCAAAACCAATGGTTAAGTCTATTTTAAGCTTTCAAATTACAGATATGCACAGGCCTACTTAAGGAAGTTTACGTTAGCACGCAATCTGTCTCAATAGAGCCGTTAGACTCACCAACCACTTCTAGCGATAAATGAAGAGAGATGAACTGAAGCAAAACAAGTACAATGGAGTTAATGCTTCCCAGAACACAATCCTAACACTCCATATCAGATTAATCAAGTTCTGGTCATACAACAGCTAAAACCTCTCAACTGGCAGATTTCCAGAAGAGATTATAAAAGCCTCTAAGAAGAAAGTTGGTTGTATTCATTGATTGCCAATATTAATTATCTGTAACTACTGCATCCAATACTTACCAACCTTTAGAAAGCTTATTCCTTTGATATTCTTCAGTGTGTAACATAATCTGTTCAATAGAGTGAACAAGTCTTCTGTATTTACTACCAAGTGAGGATCACTCTTAAGATAGTGGGATCTTAAGAGTGTGGGTGCAATCTTATAAGTTGTAAGGGGGAGTGATCAGTGAAAAGAGTGGTCTCTTACTGTCACTTGTAAAGGCATTCAAGAGCCTGAGTTAATCTTGAAAAGTTAGTGGAACCCAACTGAAGGTTGGAGAACTGGACTAGGCTAAGATTGGGTTGAACCAGTATAAATCTTGAGTCATTTAGTTTTTAAATTGAAAATGCACAATTCACCCCCCTCTTGTGCATTCCTGCCAAGTTACATTTGGTATCAGAGCCTGGTCTTCTCAGAACATACTGATCCCACGATCAGGAGAAGTAAAGATCCATAATGGCAGGATATGATAACATTCTTCCAGAAGGCAGCTCAATTAACAAACCTCCTGGATTCAATGGTGAACACTACACTTTCTGGAAGATGAAACTGAAGGTTTTTATCAAATCAACCGGATATGATCTCTAGAGGATAGTTGAAGAAGGGAATATCATTCCTATGAAGATAGAGAATGGAATTCAAGTGCCAAAGCTTCTCCAAGAACTCACTGAGGGAGATTTGGAACTAAACAGTAGGGCAGTCTTGATTCTTCAGAATGCTCTAAGTCAAAAAGAATACTTTAGAGTACGTCATTTGGAGACTGCCAAAGAGATGTGGGACCCTCTAACCATTGCTCATGAGGGAACCAGCGGAGTAAAAACAAGAAGAGTTGAGCAACTGGTCTCTGACTTCCATCTATTCAAAATGGAAGATGGGGAACTAATCAGAGAGCTGGAAATCAGGTTCACTCATCTTATTAACAATCTTACAGCTCTTGGAAGAAGAATTTCTGAGACAGAACAAGTCTCCAAAATCTTGAAGATTCTAACTCCTGAATGGCAGATGAAGGCTATTGCAATCCAAGAAATGAGAGGAGAATCCATGATCTCCATTACATCATTATTTGGAAGTCTGTCTGAGTATGAAACAACCATCAAAGTTCAAAAAGAACTCTATGGAGACAAGAAGAAAAAGAATCTTGCCCTGTCAGCTTCAACAAAAGATGATGAGGATGAGGAAGATGAAGAAGAGCTGGATGACAATGAGATGGCCTTTATGGTTAGAAAGTTCAGGAAGTTCTTCAAAAATAGAGAAAGATTCCAAAGAGGTAGCTCAAGTAACAATAGAAGGGACTTCCAGAAAAATGCTCCTGTATGCTATGAGTGCAAGAAGCCTGGACACTTCAAATCAGAGTGTCTGAGTCTTCAAAGGTTTAAGGAAAAAGAGAAAAAGAAGGAGAAGTTCCAAGGCAAAAAGAAAGCCTATGTTTCCTCTATATGGGGAGATAGCTCAGATGAGGAAGCCATTGATGCTGAAGAAGCAGCCAACCTCTATCTGGTAGCTCAAGAAGAATCATCAGATAGTGAGGTATGTCAAACTGACTCATCTTTTCAGGAACTTCAAAATGCATATAATGATATACATGTTAAATTTGTAAAATTGGCAAAAGAAGTGTCTGTATTGAGAAAGAAAAACAAAGAGCTTGAAAAGAAAATCGAGGAATCTGACTGCATTAAATGTAAACAATTTTCAGAAGAAGCTTTTCAAAAGAAAGAAAGTATTGAGTGCAGAAACTGTGACAAACTTTTGAAAGAAAATGAGAAGGTTTCAAGTATTTAGAAGAAATTCACTAAGAGCACTGAAACACTTAATATTATGCTAATGAATCAAAAGGCCTATAGGGATAAAACTGGGATAGGTTATGATTCAACTCCAAAACTCTTGATAAAGAAAAGTTCTGCACCTAAAGAGAAATCCTACTGGAAATTTTTTAGAAAAGCTTCAGAATATTCATCACCATTTAGTTTTTGCAATTTCTGTAACAAAAAGGGACATACTGAATCAACCTGCTATCCTAAAAAACATGGAATTTATGGATTATACAAATGGGTCCCTAAAGGGACACATAAGCCTAAAGTCCATCAGGATAAAAGGCAACAAACTAATCCCAAAGGACCCAAGAAATTTGGGTACCTAAATCTGTTTAGTTTGTGCAGGTTTGTCTCAAGGCAGCCAACAATAACAAATGGTATATAGATAGTGGATGCTCAAGACACATGACAAGAGATAAAGAGAAATTGGAAAATCTGATCATGAAGGATGGAGCTAAAGTCAGTTTTGGTGGAAACCAGTCTGGAAAAATTGCCAGAAGAGGAGACATTGGATCAGTTAAAGACATCTACCTCATGGAAGGTCTCTGCCACAATCTGCTAAGTGTCAGCCAAAGCATTGACAGAGGTAACTGGGTAACCTTTGACTCAAATGAATGTATCATAGTAGATAAGTGTAACACCTAGAATTTTCTACTATATTATAGCAATTTTTAATTGAATTATAACCACTTTTCAATGTCAAAAGCCCAAAAATACGGAAAATTTAAAACTTTTTCTTTTTAAAATATTCAACTAACCTTTTGCCAGTTGGAATGGGCTTTTCAGACAAATTGAAACATTTTAAAACTTTTTATAAAATAAAGTGGTTAATAAAACAATTAGAAGTACGCTAACCCTATTAGGGTATCTATTCCCAATTCATAATACTTAGGAAATTTAAATCCCTTTAAATTTATACAATTCTATTATCTATGCTTTCTACTATTAATTTAACAATTCAAAACTTACATCATATACAAATAACCTTACTTTTTATAACATAATCTTAAATTCTTCATCTAATCCTCTTCCAGCACTTCCTGCCTTATCTCAACCATCTCACTGTCTATCAGCTTCTCTGTAAAACAGCAGTTCAACGCAGTTTATGTCATTAACTGTAAATTTTTATGCATGCATTGGCATGTATACATTTTATAAACCTGAACAAATATTACCATCACACATACTTCCTGCGCTCATTCTCTACCAGCCACTGTTAACAATATATTCGTTAACTAGTGGAGGCCTTACCTGCAGGATTTCTCGTTATAACATTTAAAGCTATAACGTAACTGATCTGGCAAAGGGGGAGCGACCCACCTAAGCCTGGAGTACTCCATAAACTTCTATGCAGGAATTAACAAGGCTTATCACCTTCATGCATAATGTAAACTTGAAACAGATATTATAAAATTATACATGCAAATTTGATTGTAATGAGATAAACTGCTAACTGAACTCTAAGCTTAGTCCTTTTTTGTTCCTTTTCCTTTCATTGACCTTCTCAACTTATGTTACTATCAAGACCTATTAACATTTAATATAAACAGTAAATTAATACCTAAACTTTAATATAACTATTCGGCGTCTCTCTCGGATCCTAAAGTGTTAACACTACCCCATTCTTTGCATTTAGACAATTTATGATCTCATCAATCTGTCTTAGTCTTTTAAGATTGAAGGATAATTTGTTTGGTAATTTTAGAATACTCATACAACAGCTTTTTTTTTAACAATATATAAAATATAAGTTACATTTCCAATTCTTAAGAATTATTTACCACGCACAATCGGATTCCAATCAATTATTCCTATCATTCATTTGTCGCATCACCATTGTACAAGGATTCAGTTTAAGTCTTATACTGACTATATTTCTTATATACACTAAACACTCAAGTACATTTTAAACTTTTCATTAATTGTCAAAACACTTATTAATTTGTTTCTAATACAATTACTTAGTATTTCAAGATATAAAGCAGAACTTCAATCCTAAATTCTTAACACTTTTGATTAACCTATAGACTCAATTTCATTTACACCTCAGACAAGCTCCCCCAAATCAGGAATAACTTAGATAACTCTATACGATGTCATTGAAATTGTATATCGGATTCTTCCTTAATTAGCACTGTATATCATCAGGAATCTATTTTCTGATTCTCATTTAACCTCAAGTAAATCCAAAACTCAACTAAATGACCAAGCAAGAACAAGGGACACATCAAATAACGTATCTTTGATCAAAACTCTCAAAACAACTATCATAAATTAAATCTTTAATCACTAACTAATAGTATAGCTTTCCGAAGCACTCTTCACATCATTATTCAATTGGTTATGACTAACTTCCTAGTCTTTCTCAATACAACTACTAGGAATAGAGAGATTCACAAAGAATCATTATCATTATAAATCTAGAACTTGTAGAAATTACAAACTTTCACTATTAAATTATATAGTATTCAATCCTCAAACTATCTTAACCAATCAATTCACACTTAATCCTTAAATAAACCCCTTCTTTTCATTTCTCAATCATTTCCAAAATCCTTTCCATCTCTAAGTTAAGCTAAATTGAGGAAGTATTTACATACCAAACACCTAATTATCAATATCATTATCTTTAAATTACTAGACTAACCCAATCTCATAAACCCTCAACATTAAAATCCTCATAATCAAATTTCTAATTCAATCTGACGCCTTAATCATCAAATCTTAATCTAATGTTGAAACTTCAACATTTCCAACATACTTTGACAATCTAGGGTGCCTCTGTTAAACCGCCAACTAAGTTCAACCTTATCATAGATCATAAATTAACAATCTAAACCATATTCTACAAACGTCCACCTTTGTACCTCAGCCAAGAATCAAAAATTACATCTTGTAGACCAAAGCTACTATCCAATTCACTTCATTACCAAATTTAGGTAATCTCACCATATCTTTCAACCATCGATTAACATATTCTTGTTACAAACTATTCAAGTCTAAAGATCCTTATTGTCCAATCTTTATTAAAATATATCTATGCCTTTAAACTAAAGCTCATTCACAATCGACACATAGCGAAACAGAATTAACAAGAGATCACTTCAATAGAGCATCTCAAAATAAAATATTAACTTCCAACTTCTTAGTTAACATCTTATCACTTTCATATTTAAACATCGTCACATCCATCATCATCAATATCCTAAATTGTTTTCCCTTAAATTCTTATAACATACCAATCAACTAACAATTGCATATAAAATTTCTATCAACCTCTTCAAGCATTTGTAACTTTTCATCATTGTTTTTCTTTTTTTTTTTTTCCAAAGCCAATATCTTATTCCATTTAGACCTACACAATAACCATAATATTTAGAAATCCCAATTTACAGCTTAACTAGGCATATGCATATCCGTTTACTCCATACTTGCTCTCTTTAACTCTATAATTTCCCAATAACTCAAAATCCCCAAACATCCTAGAATCTCAATTGCACATGGTATAATTCCAATTTAAGCCTAGTACCAACCCATTCTAATAATGTTATTAAGTCTAATTGATCAAATTAAAAATCCTAACTTACCTCACCATAGTAGTCAACAGATAGTTACCTTATCTTACCTTTAAAATCCTCAAAACAGTCGTCATAGATTAAATTACCATTTAAAGAATCAATTTCCTCTCTTCGAATCTAGAATTCATACTCCTTATATTTAGATTCTCAAGCCACCTTCCTCAATCACCGAAAATTCCACATACATAACCCTTTATTAACCCTTAATTAATTCTTATCATATGTCTATCATAGTCTAGTTACATCACAGCCCCGGGAAAGCAGAGAATCGAACAAACAGAGGAAGTAGAGCATAAATCAAACTTCACCATGAGAGCATAATTAAACATGCAATCCCCTATATAAGTTCTGTTACATCTTCCTTCCTCGTCCAAATATTAACCAAAACAGGGCAGAAAATTGCATAAAGTAAAGATAAGCACCAGAACTCCATAATTCCCAAAACCCTAATATGCAACAACCATTGTACATTCCTATATTCTTCCATTATCATCCAAGATCACACGGCCAAAAACAGAACAGGGACACAGCGAACAAAATTCAGCCAAAGTAATCAAAATAGCAGAGGGACACAACCTAAATAGACAAGAAAATCAAAGGAACAGAGAACAACGAAGAACAGACAAGGAGGAACAGAGATTTCGGCCAAACAGGGAAAGAATAGAAAGAACGGAAATCCTTAACACCACTCACCATCCAAAATTTCAACCTTACACAATTAAATATCAATTCATTCTTCCTTCATCTTGCTCAGAACACAATCACAGAGGAACATAATTTCGCAGGATAGAAATCGGCAAACCAGGGAAATAAGAACAGGAATACCAAATTCACCCAACCTCAAAAACCTCAGCATACATGACACCCTATGGACTTAACTAACTCTTAGTCACAATTAATTAAGATTTAGTTCAGTTCTTGCTTGAAATTCTGCTTAAATCATCACCCATGAATAGTACCCGAAGGAAGAAATTTGGAGAAATCGGACCAAGCTCAACTTCTATCCCAAAATCAACACTCAAATCATCAATAGTAAGGCCTAAGCTTCGTTTCTACAGGTTTAAGAGCTTCGAAATCCCTTAAACCCGAATCAATTTACCCCTTCCACCTCTCTCAAATCGGAACAAAAGAAGAAGAAAACAAAGGAAGAAGGTTCACCTATGATGTCCCCAATCTTCCCATGCATTTCCGCCGCTGATTGCCGCCGTTTCCCGCCGGAGGTTGCCGCTGGAACGATGAAGCACGCAAGAGAGTGGAGAACGAGAGCAGAGAGGGAGCCACGGGAATAAGAGGGAGTTTGGGTTTGAGAGAGAAAAGAGTGACAGTATATAGGAACACGTGGGAGTATATAAATTAAAGAGGGAGAGTTGATATTTTTAATAAGTGTTTTACCATTTTGCCCCTTCTTTTCACTGAAGATATTTTTCAACTAGGGGCAGATATTGTCATCTTCATTTCCTCTTTTTCATTTTTCTCTTAAATGGTAATTTTATGTGCCATTATCATCTAAAAAGAGATCTGAATTTGTCTCTAAAATAATTTCTCTAGATATGCCTTAATTTCCAAATTTATTTATAAGACTTTTTAAATATCAAACAATATCTCAAGGTTCTAAATATTTTCTTATTTAAATCAATCTTCCAACTATTTTTCCTCAATTAATAAATAAAATAAGTTTTAAAATTATTAAAAATACATTTGGCCTCATAAATTTATTTACAAGGCTTTTTAATTTCTATATGTCATCCCAAGACTTTAAATAAATCCTTATTATCTTTTTTTTCCAAATTAAGTTTTATCTTCTAATTATTTCTCTTTATTTCTTTAAGAAAATAAGCTTTAAAATTTATTAAAAATGCCTAAAATATCATAAATTCATTTTCAATACTTTTTAATATTGTAGTTACATTCCTTAAAACCTTAAAAAATTCCCTATTTCCTATTTTCTAAATTTTGGGGTGTTACAATAAGAAAGAATTAGCTATAGATAAATCAAAGCTTAAACTTAGATTGAAAGCTAACAGAAATGGAAATTTGTATACAGTAGATCTGAATCAGCAATTTTATGAAAAATGCTTGATAAGCAATGCTGATAATTGTTGGCTATGGCATAAAAGATTAGCACATGTAAACATGGCTCAACTAGAAAAACTAATCAAAAAGGACCTTGTCATTGGCATACCTAATATGAAAGTAAAATCTGATTTGTTGTGTGAAGCATGTCAAAAAGGGAAACAAACAAAGTCCTCTTTTAAACCTAAGAAGGAAGTCTCCACTACTAGACCCCTGGAATTAATTCATATGGATTTGGTTGGTCCAGCAAGAGTACAAGCTTAGGAGGAAGTCTGTACACTCTTGTGATTGTAGATGACTATTCTAGGTTCACTTGGACTATGTTTCTTTCCTCTAAGCATGAAACCTTTGATGCCTTTTATCTGTTTGCTGAGAAAGTGCAGAATGAAAAAGACAAGAAAATCAGATCAATTAGAACAGATCATGGAGGAGAATTTGAGAACCAAGACTTCTTGGAGCTGTGCGAAGAAAATGGCATAGATCACAACTTTTCAGCTCCCAGAACACCTCAACAAAATGGAGTAGTGGAAAGAAAGAATCATGTACTCACTGAGATGGCTAGAACAATGCTTAATAAAAAGGAAGTATCTCAAGTTTTCTGGGCAGATGCTATGAGTACAACTTGCTACATCTCAAACAGAGCTTACATACAGAAAGGAATGGATAAAACCCCTTATGAACTTTACAAAGGAAGAAAGCCAAATGTAAGCCACCTCAAAGTGTTTGGTTCCAAATGCTTCATCCACAATAATGGAAAGATAAATTTAGGTAAATTCGATCCTAAAGCTGATTCTGGAATTCTTATTGGTTATTCTAACAAAAGTAAGGCCTATAGAGTTTTTAATAAAAGAACTTATACTGTTGAAGAATCAGTCCATGTAGTATTTGATGAAACTGACTATGTACAGAATGCTATAATAGAAGAGGAATTAGATTTTCCGAAAAGGTCTAAAAATCTTGCACAATCATTACCATCACTAGATGAATCCCATGGGGAAGGCCAAGAGGATGATCCTCATGATACATCAGCTGGACCCCCAGCATGGAGATATCACAGGGATCATCCACCTGAGCAAATCATTGGTGATGTTAATGGGGGTGTTAGAACTAGAAATCAGATCCAAAATGAAATGAATTTCTCAGCTTTTATCTCTGAAATTGAACCTTCTTGCATTGAAAAAGCACTAACAGACTGTGACTGGATAGTTGCTATGCAAGAAGAGTTCAACCAATTTGAAAGAAGTCAAGTTTGGGACTTGGTTCGTAGACCTTCAAATTATCCCATTATTGAAACCAAGTGGGTTTTCAAAAACAAACTTGATGAATCTAGATCAGTGGTCAGAAACAAAGCAAGACTTGTGGCCAAAGAATATAACCAAGAAGAAGGCATAGATTATGAGGAGACTTTTGCCCCAGTTGCAAGACTGGAAGCAATAAGACTTCTGTTGGCCTTTGCATCCCTCAAAAATTTTAAACTTTATCAAATGGATGTAAAGAGTGCTTTCCTTAATGGATATATCATGGAAGAAGTGTATGTTGAACAACCCTCTGGTTTTGAAGATTCCTTTAAACCAGATCATGTTTTTAAACTCAAAAAGGCCTTATATGGACTTAAACAGGCACCAAGGGACTGGTATAAAATATTAAGTAACTTCCTATTAGAAAAGGATTTTACAAGAGGAAAAGTAGATACCACTTGATAAATCCATAATTTTATATATTTTATCCCACCTTATTCCTTTATTTTGGGATTATTTAAGGCTAATTTGAATTTATTAGTATATATTTAGATTATTAGCCAATTTTAGGAAATAATATAAATCTGCATTAATTTTGAGATATTTGATTTAAAAATTATGGATAGATTTGTTTAGATATGTTGTGATTAAATAATTATTTTTAAATCTAAAAAGATCACGATCTTATCTAATCCTTGCAGATCTAGGAGAGAAGATTAGAAGATCCTATGGTGCAGAATGAGTCTTAAAAATTAGGAGTAATCTAGTGGTTAAATTTTAATGGGCTAATATAATTTTATTAGGCCCAAATTATATACCTAGATTCTCCTATATTTCTTATAAAAAGACCTAGCTATCACCAATGAGAGGACGCACCACGCTTACCATCAGGTGAAGCCGAACCATGACGCTTACGCTCACAATCATCACGCACGAACGCACAAAATTTCGGCATCCTTTCACGCATCAGGGGAGTTGCTCCTTTCAATCCTTCATTCCATCCTCACATCACCAACGACTTTACTATTGATTTCCTCCCACTCCTTCCACGTGACCACACAAGCACATACACACATACACCAAGTTTTAAGTCAACTCCCATCATGATGGACATGGATCCGAACACAAATTCTGGGAGGAGCAAGGTCGTGATGGAAGCTTAAGCAATTTGGGAAGCAATTTGGGAGGAGCATGGAGAAAACTAGAGCCTAGGGTTTGCACTTGAAGACTATAAGGGAGTGTTTTTTTCCTTTATCTTTTTAATCAGACACTTAGGATTATTTAGTTTTAAATAATTTTGGGTTGTATTAATTGAGATTAATCTAGTTCTAGATTAAGGACTCATTTATTTTCTGAATTAAATTGATAATTGGATCTTATTTGTGCTTTATTATTTGTTGGATTTTATATTTAAAAACCCTTACATTGCAGTTAAGTTTATAATTGAGTTTTCATTATTAATTTAATTGTCAGTGTGGATTCGATTGCAAAATTTGGGTTTTTATCACTTGATTGTTTTATTGAGTGGTAGATTATTTGATTGTTTAATTAGATAATCCAAAATATAATTTTCACAATTACTTTAATTAAACTGTATTGGTTTTAATAGTTTTAGTTAACCAACTCTTATGCCATTATGAGTTCTCTAGTGGAATATGAGGTGTTGTGTGAGGGTTTCCCATGCAATACATAGTTAATTAGATATGTTAATTCCAATATCATGTATCTCCCTTTTGTCTGGTTAATTTATTTAGGCTAAGAAAGTTGACTCCATGTGATCCCTAAATTGTTCCCATTAACCGTAACTGAATCAGATTTCATTTTCTTCATTTGTTGTTAATTAGTTTCTTTAATTACTATTTTAATTTTTCATCATAAAAAAACCCCCAAAAATTACCTTTGCATTCATATAGATTAGTTTCATTTTTAGGAGTTACAATTGTATTTTAGTTTAGGTCCTTCATTTTATTGCATTATTCACCTAAATTTAATCTTAGAGAAACCCACAAATTGCTCCTTGGGAGAATGACCTAGGTTGTCACTATAGTACATTTGTAGTTGGACCTAGTTTTAATTGATTACTTTAGCGACGAAAGTAAGGACTCTATTTATTCTACATAAAAAGAAAATCATGGTTCTTGTACAAATTTTTGTAGATGATATTATTTTTGGTGCTACTGATGAATCTCTCTGTGAGGAATTTTCTAAGACTATGCAGGGAGAGTTTGAAATGTCCATGATGGGAGAGCTGAACTTCTTCCTAGGTCTTCAAATTAAACAAAGAAAAGATGGGATATTCATCTCACAAACCAAGTATGTGAAGGAGATCTTGAAGAAGTTTGGGATAGATCTATCCAAGGAAGAAGAGACTCCTATGAGTTCCACAGCATTACTGGATGCTGATGTGAAGGGAAAGGATTTCAATCAGTCCAAATACAAAGGCCTGATTGGTTCACTCTTATACTTAACTGCCAGCAGATTAGACATTCAATTTAGTGTGGGGATTTGTGCCAGATATCATGCTAAACCAAAGGAATCCCACCACACATGTGTAAAGAGAATCCTGAGGTACTTGGTTGGAACTCAGAATCTGGGATTATGGTACCCCAAAGGAACTCAGGAGTACCTCATGGCCTACTCAGATTCAGATCATGCTGGGTACAAAACTAATAGGAAAAGTACCAGCAGTCAATGCGAATTTCTTGGAGGATCTCTAATCTCCTAGGCTAGCAAGAAGTAGAACTGTGTTTCTTTGTCCTCTACAGAAGCTGAATATATTGTTGCTGCAAGTTGTTGTGCTCAAGTCCTATGGCTCAAGCATCAATTGAAGGATTTGGGAAAGGAATTCTCAGAAGTTCCCATCCTCTGTGACAACACTAGCACAATCAGCCTGGCCAAAAATCCAGTTCATCACTCAAGGACTAAGCTTATAGATGTCAGACATCACTTCATCAGATACCATGTACAAAAGAAGGATGTCAAGGTGGAATTTATTACCACTCACTTGCAGCTAGAAGATATCTTCACCAAACCACTGGCAGTTGAACAATTCATGTTCATTAGAAGAGAATTGGGAATGGTAAATCCTAATGAGTTGTAAAACTGTATCTAATCCTTAACTCCTCTGATTTCATTTAAATTAGGCTATGTTTTAATGATAAAATACTAACTTAGGCATCGGAGTGTCAAATAAAAATTTTGCAAGTCTTTGTGTTCAAAGTGAAAAATCCATCGTCTAATCGATCAGGTAAGTCTGATCGATCACAAGACATGTTCTGTGATCGATTATGCTTCGATTAAAGAAGAATGGAGCATCGATTAGGGAGAAGGCTGCAATCAATCAGGACTGTCTGATCGATCATAAGGAAGGAGTAATCGATTGGGCATCGATTACTCAGCATGGACCTATCGATCACAACAATCCCTAATTGATCAAACGCATCCAATCAATCAGAGACTTCACCCTATGATTGATTACAGGGCACACATAATCGATCAGGCGCCAACGGTAACATTGTAACGTACAATTTTTCTGTCAGTTGCATGCCTTCTTGCACTTACTCTCTCACATATAATTTGACACATGTAACTGTAGCATCATTTCGCACCATTTGCATTCATTCTTGACTTCATCTCTCCTTCTCTCATCAAACCTTAACTTTTCGAATATCAAACCCTTTCGTAACAGTCGTAACTGAAGCCATTACTCAAATCATCATTCGACATAACTCCCCAGACCCATTTACATCCTTTCGAATCACCAGACATAACCCTTAGTCGTCTATATAAACCTCTCAAATGGCACCCAAGATGCGTATACCCATAAACTACAGAGCACAAGTTATTCCAGATACAGTTCCCTTGCCCCCAGGAGACCCTGCACTCACCTATAGAAACCCTACACCCTCTACTTCTCAACCATCACCCTCAATGGCCAAAACCCGTAGAAGTGCATCCAAGTCCCAGGCAAAAGTCCTTCTACAGTTAAAGTCAGAGAACTCATATCAGGGGATAATGAAGTCCCCATTGATTCATCATTTGTCCAGGGTCCTATTGAAGATGCATCAGAAGATATCCAAAGGAGGTCTCTGCAACAAAGATGTGGGTTCATGGATATTGACTATTTGGAAAAGAATGGCTATCATGTTAAGGAATGGTTGGGACCTTACAAAGAATGGATAGGGATCAAGAATCACTACCATGAGAGAGTCATCAAGGCCTTCTACTTCAACCCAAAGATCCATGTTACTGAATCTAAGGGAAAGGTCATAGGGATCACTGTATCATCAAAGGTTAGAGGGAAGAATTTTTCTTTTGACTGGAAAAGTCTGAACCAATGGCTTCATATGGATGGACCTGGGATGGAAGACTACAATACCTGGCAAGTAAGGGAAAAATATACTGATGATGAACTAAAAAAGATTTACCAGCCAGACAGTCCAATTGAGGGAAATCTCAAGCTTACTCAACTGCCCTCGCCTTCAGAGTCATCCACTATGCTTACTCCAGATGCATGTTAGCAAGGCAGGGAATTTCTCTCTAATCCTTGATATTGACAATCCCATCTTGCCCATACTGATCAACAAGACTCCAATCAATCCTGGACAGTTAATCTGTGAAGAGTTGCTGAGGTTTCAAAAGACCAAGACTGTCAAGACTCATCTCCCTTTTGCACAACTGATCTTTCATCTTATGCAACAACAAGATCTTCTGGCTTGAGAGTGATCAGAATAAGGAGCCCCCTAGATGCGATTTGACCACCCTAAAGAAAATGGGATTGCATCCCTTTGGAAAGAGTCACATCCCTTACCTGCCTCGACCAGAAATTCATGTTGATGAGGGACACCATCAGGATGCACCTGAACCAGGAGAAGTGCATTCCTTTGCCTTCCATTCATCTGGGCATGAGGCACCAGAACAAATGGATTAGGAAGAAGTAGCACCTGCACCACCAGTTCATCCTGAACCTGCAGCACCTGTGCCAGAAGAAGGTGCCCCACTCCCTGCCAATATGGTTGATCAACTGGTTGAAAGAATCTCAGCCAGGGTAGTGGAAGAGATGTCTCTGGAACACCAAGCAATGGAAGACAGATTATTACAGAGATTGGTGGCTGCCCTGAATGACTCTGTGGTCAAGGCAGTCAAGGAGAGTACCCTGACCATCTTCAAGGGATATGATGCTGTAGTGGACACGCACAAATTTCTTCACAATCGAATGGCTGGACTTGAAGAGATTCTGAGGCATCAATATCAAGTAAATCTTCCTGGATCTCCTTTGTCACCATTTACTGGGCATGAGGCCCATCAGGTATCTCCCATCCACTATTCTCCTCACCCATCTCCCACACTATCCCATCCTATCTCTCTAACCACCAAAACACAAGCCTGTCCTAAACACTCCTCTCCCATCTCTCCTTCCCATAAATCCTCTCCATCGAAGAAATCCACCTTATCACCTTCATCCGATAACCAAGATCCTCCTACATCTCCTATGCCCTCACTACTCCTACTTCTCTTGCTCACCCCATATCACCCCAGACACAAGCCCCCTCTCCTACAATTCACACCACTCCTCCACCACCTCAGCCTCCTCAAATCCATCCCTCTCCTCCTCAATATACCCCTCGGCCAGCCTCAACAGACCTACTCCAGAAAAGGGAAAGCTGTAGTGGTTGATTCTACTCCCTTTATTTCTTTTTGCTAATGCCAAAAAGGGGGAGAAGAGATTCAGTGTAACAACTGATAAGAAAGCAGCCAAGTGCAAGAAAAGGCTGTGGAAGTTACTACCATTTTGTCCTCCATTACTGCTGAAGCCTCTCATATCCCTGAGGATATCACAATGAGTCAAACTCTGGGAGAAATTCATGAACTGGCAGAGGCAATCAAGTTAAGCATGGCAGAAGAAGAAGTTTGGTGGAAGAAGCATCAGATTCAGAAGTTGAGGTCACAAATGTTCCCCCAGCAGATGATGATGTTGTGTTGGAGGAAGATATGAGCATGGCCATGGTGGTGTATGAAGGAGAGCCTCAACCTGTTAACGTTGAGCTATTGCCCTACCTTTATCACCAAGCAGAAGAGCTTCACTCTCAGGTTGAGGAATTGTCTGAAAGATTGACCAAGAGCCAGCAAGAAAGGGAAGCCAAGGACTTTGCAAAGGCAGAAGCTGAGAAAGAGGTTCTAGTTGAAAAGACTGATCTGCCTCATCCTGTGTTTCCAAGTTGGGGTGTCCGGAGGCAGGTAAAATTCAAGAAGACTGCTCAGAAGAAAGTAGTGGATCCTATTCAGACTACCTCAGAGTTCCTGAAGTCTGATAAGGAAGAAAAAGGGCCAGAGGTACAGTCTGAAGCCAAGAAAAAGAGAGTAAAGATGACTGCTCCCAAGCCCCAACCTAAGGCAGTGGCTACAAGGAAAAGCTCCAGGGGGTCCAAAGGGATAAAAATAGAAGAGCCTAAGCCTACTTCCAAGTCAGTACCTAAGAGGAAGGCTGCTCCCAAAGGCAAATCCACTAAACCTCCTCCAAAGAAGCAGAAGCAACAGTCTCTCCTGGACAGAATGCTATCTCATTTTCCTCCTCCATCTCCTCCTAAGAAGAAAACTCTAGCAAAGAAGAAGAAGGCACTTGCTAAGAATGAGAAAGAAGTTGAAATTGAATTTGAGGAACCTTCATATAGCTCTGGGAGAATTAGCAGTGAATCTGGGGACTACGACTTGGACACGTTAAACTGGAAGGATGACACAGATTTTGACTAAACTAGAAAGCTTCCACCTTTCCTTAACCCTTTTCATATGCATCATTCATATTTCACATATTTTACTAGTTCATTTCTCTAATTTCAGATACTATGTTTTTCTGTTGTAATTTATATGTTTTCAGAACATCTATGTTTTCAATATGCAATTTATTTCTAGTTTTCATATTGTTCTATTGTCCTTTTAAAATTGACTCTAATGTTTTGTCATCATCAAAAAGGAGGAGAATGTTAGAATAATAAGTTTTGATTATAACTAAATATAACTTAGGCATAAAGATAGGTTGGGTAAAGATCAGAAATGACTTAGAGATAATCTGATCAGAAATCCTAAGTGTTGCCTAATCAATCAGGGATAGATTTCAACATAAGAACTTAAAGCCTAATCAATTAGATTCAGATCAGGTTCAGATTAGAAGTTAAGTTTGTAGCCGCCTAATTGATCAAGGATTCTGTGTTATCGATTAAGAGGAATTAGCCTAATCGATTAGAGAGCATTAATCGATTAAGAGAAATTAGCCTAATCAATTAGAGAGCATTAATCGATCAAGACATAATCCAAGCATAATCGATCAGAGAACAATAATCGATTAGAGCATATTGAGTGATCAATCAAAGAGAACATGTAATCTGAGTATAATCTGTTTGCAATCAATTAGACATGCCTAATCGATTAGGGTTCCCCTGTAATCGATTAGGCGAGTTTCTTTCTAACTTAAATATTCAGTGATGCAGGCTATAATCTATGTGTAATAGATCAGAAACCATTCCCTGTGATCGATCAGAGGTTATAATCGAAGTAGCGATAGGATTTATTCAAAACCAATGGTTAAGTCTATTTTAAGCTTTCAAAGTACAGATATGCACAGGCCTACTTAAGGAAGTTTACGTTAGCCGCAATCTGTCTCAATAGAGCCGTTAGACTCACCAACCACTTCCAGCGATAAATGAAGAGAGATGAATTGAAGCAAAACAAGTACAATGGAGTTAATGCTTCCCAGAACACAATCCTAACATTCCATATCAGATTAATCAAGTTCTGGTCATACAACGGCTAAAACCTCTCAACTGGCAGATTTCCAGAAGAGATTATAAAAGCCTCTAAGAAGAAAGTTGGTTGTATTCATTGATTGCCAATATTAAATATCTGTAACTACTGCATTCAATACTTACCAACCTTTAGAAAGCTTATTCCTTTGATATTCTTTAGTGTGTAACATAATCTATTCAATAGAGTGAACAAGTCTTTTGTATTTACTACCAAGTGAGGATCACTCTTAAGATAGTGGGATCTTAAGAGTGGGAGTGCAATCTTACAAGTTGCAAGGGGGAGTGATCAGTGGAAAGAGTGGTCTCTTACTGTCACTTGTAAAGGCATTCAAGAGCCTGAGTTTATCTTGAAAAGTTAGTGGAACCCAACTGAAGGTTGAAGAACTAGACGTAGGCCAAGATTGGGCTGAACCAGTATAAATCTTGAGTCATTTAATTTTTAAATTGAAAAAGCACAATTCACCCCCCTCTTGTGCATTCCTACCAAGTTACACAAAATATTCCTCAATACTCATGGAGCCTTTTTCTCAAATCTTGCAGTTTTTCGGATAATTCTCTTTTCTTCTTGGAGATGGAACTAGACAACAATTGTTCTCCTTTACCATCTAGTTTTTTCAATCTTTGTAGAAAGAGATGGAGATCTCTTTGAAATTTGATGTCTTCATACAAGAAAAGAATTTTTTTTCATTTTTTTACAGTTTTCTTCACAGCTCAACACACTGTTTGAGCAAGTCTGATTCACTTTTTTTCACGATTTTTTTTGTTTTTGCAACCTTACTTTGATGCTAATCTGATGTGGACCCAACAAGAACTTGTAATAGAAAACCCACAAATTACAAATCGGTTAATAAAGGAGAAAGCGAATTAAGAAAAACAATAGAAGAAAGGATAATGATCTACAAACTAGGAACCCAATAAACACTCATCCCAGAAAATACTAAGAATATAGATTTCAATTTACAACTAATGTGAAAGGAGTTGAACAATGGTTTGAGATTTGACTGGATTTCACTCAAAATTTGTGGGGGTCACTGTTCAGGCACCGATTGCAGTATAGTTTTGTGGTTTTGGTTCGATTCTCTATCTTACTTGGTTTGTGATGGAGAAATAAATCATGATGAATGTGTAATATAGCTTATATATGGGTTCAACGAACCCAAGCGAAACCCTTCTCCATCTTCTAAGTGATTCTGAGTGAGACTTATGGTGAATTCACTAATTTTTCTGCTGCAAAGTTGCGGTACTAAGCTAAATAAACAAAGTGGGTTTGGTACTATTACTAAGTTACTGTACTATATAAGTTTTAAAATGGCAAAGACTTTGTTGCTTATTTTGTAACTTTTTGAATACATTGTTGCATTTAATTCTAAATCTTAAAATTCAATTTATGTTGAATTCGCTAATATGATTAAATGCTTGAGCTTGAATATGAGTTTGTGATGACTAGAAGTTCTGGAAACTACAATCACTTTAGCATACCACAAGCCGTCATTTTCATTGTCCTCTCTACCCCATTCAAGCCCTAAGTCCGATTTTGGGCTACCCATTCCATTCCTTTGAGTTGATTCTTCCATTTCTTCACTAAGGTATTTTTCTTCCCTTATTTTACTCTCTTTTCAGTTTAGGACATATTAGGTTAGGTAGAGTAGATTAGTGGGTTTTGAGAAAGCTTGAAGGGTCTGATTTCATTAATGAAATTTTTGCTTTGGGAAAGCTTGAAGGGTCTGATTTCATTATGACTATCCATTTTTCTACTAAAAGAGGGTGCTTGACCCCGGTAACATTGATTTCTAAGCCGTTATGTTGCCGATTTTTTTAAAATAAGGAAACATTGTAAGGTAGCTACCTAATGAGTAAGTCATATACATCTTACCACTACTTTCATTTAGTAGGTTATAATGTTGGATTAGAAATGGATGTTTTGTGATCAATTTTCAAGGGAATATATAGATGGAGCAAAAGAGTTCATTGAATTTGCAGCTGATCATGCAAAGGATGCCAACAAAATTCTATGCCATTGTATTATTGTTGGGTCATTTAATTTTTCATGGAATCGATCAATCTTATACATGATGGACAAAAGCATGGTGAGGCTTATGAAGATGAATGCAGAGACTAGGACATGATGTTAGTGGCACTTCAAATGTGCTTAACACAGACATGTGTGATGAGAGTGATAATCTTCAAAAAATGTTGAATGTGGTGGGTGAGGAGAACACTGGAATATTTCAGACACTGAAGAGCGAAGTAAAGACGCCGTTGTATGTCAGGTGCACCAAATACACAAGGTTGTTGGTGGTGCTGAAATTGTATAACTTGAAAGCATGATACCATTGGAGTAATACAAGTGCTTTCCACTCTGCGAGATATACTTCCAGAAGAAAAAACATATGAGGCAAAGCAAATTCTCCGCTCCACCGGTATGAAATATGAGAAAATACATGCATGTCCCAATGATTGTATTTTATTCCAAAACCAATATGCGTCATTTGAGAAGTGTTTAAATGCGGCACATCTTGATGTGGAAAGAAAGGAAATAGTCCTTGAAAAGTCTTGTTGTACTTATCGATTACTCCAAGGTTCAAGCACATGTTTAATAATGTGGATATTGCAAAACGTTTTACATAGCACACGGATGAAAGGATTTAAGACACTAAGCTTAGGCACCCCGCTGATGCTCCTCAATGAAAAAATTGATTATGAGTACCTTGAGGTTGGGGAGAACCAAGAAACATATGGCTTGCATTGGCAACTGATGGAATCAATTCGCATGGAGTTCAGAGTAGTACTCACAGCATATTACCTGTTATTCTGATGATATACAACGTTCCCCTAAATTTGATTATGAAACACAAATTTATGATGCTTTCCATGCTTATTTCTGGGTTTAGACAACCCCACAATGATATAGATGTGTACTTGGATCCTTTAATTGAATACCTGAAGCATATATGGAATACGTGTAAGATTGTTTTTTATAGCTGTAAGGAAGAAAGTTTAAATTGAGAGCCATGTTGTTTGGCACAATAAATGATTTTCCAGCATATGGTAATTTGCTCGGATATAGCATTAAAGGATATGGTGCATGCCCTGTATATGAAGATGATACCAATTCGATGCAACTAGATTATTATAAGAAAAATGTTTACATGGGACATCGGTTGTTCTTGTCATTGAAACATCGTTGGAGAAGGTGGAAAAAGGCTTTTAACGGGAACTCAGAAGAAGGTAGGCCATCGAGGATTGTGATCGGGGTTAATGTTTTTGAAAAGGTGAAAGCGTTGGAGAATGATTTTGGCAAGCCTTTTGCTAAAAATGTGTTGACAAGTGGCTGGAAGAAGAAGTCCATATTCTTGGAACTCCTATATTGGAAGTTCTTATACATTAGACACTTTCTTGATGTGATGCATATTGAAAAAAATATATGTGATAACCTAATTGGCATGTTGCTAGATATGCAAGGAAAAAGTAAGGATAGTGTTAATTCAATATAAGATATGCTCAAATTAGGAAAAAGACACCCCTTCGGTGGAATGTGAAGGACCAATTAATTGAACCCCATTGAAAATTGGCAGGAAATACACAAGAGGGGGTGAGTTGTGTATTTTAAAAACTTTATACAGCTAAAACAAAGACAAGGGATTTATACTGGTTCGGTCCTAACTCTGACCTACATCCAGTTCTCCAACCTCAGTTAGGTTCCGCTAGTGAATCAGGATTAAACCAGGTTCCTGAGTACCTTTACACCTCAGAGAATTCTCTCAGTAAGATCTCTCTATCTCATCAAATTTTCTCCCCCTTACACTTTGTAAGATTACAAACCTTCATCTAGGATCCCATTATCCCAAGGAAATCACTCAATAAAGAAGTTTACAGAATTACAAAGCTTGCTCACACTCTTGAGCTGATAAGAATACAGTTTGAAGAACAAATGAGAGAATTCAGGCTTGAATTGAATGCAGTAGGAAGTTGGTAGTTGGATATCACTTAATGCTCTCTACCAACTAGTTTCAACTTCAACTCTTTTATAGTCCTTAGAAATTTTTGCTCATTGGTGCAGAGTCTGAGTTTCTAGTATAGCCGTTGTGAGACTTTAAGAGAGAGATGAAGTTCTGGAGTCTGATGATGATTCTCAATTCCATTTAATGCTCCAGAGTCATTTTGAGTTGTGTTCTCTCTTTCTTTCTCTTCTGTTGTTTAGTGTAGTATGGCAGAGTCAAATTCATTGTGCGTAATGGCTCTCTGTTATGTTTCTGTGTGTCCAATGTAAACTGCTCAAAATAGCAATAGGTACAACTTACAGATATAAAGTTAGTTAAACATGAGAAAAGAAACAAATTTTGAAAAAATTTCAAGTGTCAATCGATGGCCAGGTATGTCAATCGATTGCCTTCAGATTGGTTAAGATTGCTACTTGCAACACTCGATGGATATGTCAGCTCTCGAATAAAATATATGTGAATCAATCGATTGCCTGATTTCTCAATCGATTGGTTCATGTCAATCGATTGTCCAAGAGCCAATCGATTGCTTTCACTTTGGTTTGAACTTGAGTTCCAATTGATTACTCATCGATTGTTTATGCCAATCGATTGCCTATCCTTCCTATTGATTGCTTATCTGATTGAATACTCTGAAAACTTGGAGCAACAATCGATTGTTCTAACTTTGTATCGATTGAGACTCGCCAATCGATATGCAATCCATATCCCATCGATTGCTGATGCTCAACTCCAATCGATTGATGTTTAGAGCCATCAATTGCTTAACTTAGATTTTGAGAAATTGTTTTTCGAAATATTTTTCTAAGTTAAGATCTTATAATCCATCAACACCCATATTAAAGACCTTGCTAGTTTCATTGGGACTATTGTTCAGGAAAAAGTGCTAATTACAATTAAAAAAGGACCCACATCATGGCGACATTTGGTCAGAGGTTTTGGTAAGCTACTTATATATATATATCATTTATTGATCAGTCAGTTTTCTCATAATGACATTGTAACTACCAAATATAATATGATTTTTGTTGTTACATAAAGTATTTATTATTGATGAGACTCAAGGAAGTATGATAGAATATCCAAAGGCATTGAATATGTTGACTATGAACTCCAAGAAGCACTAATCCAATCAAAGGCTCGACAAACCATAAAGGTGCTCGAGGAGTTTATATAGTGCTTACATGGAGGATGACATAGATTATTGCATGGTTGACAGTTAAATATGTTGAAATTGATGTGCCACAAGAAAGGGCATCCCCAAAGCCACCATGGCATGTCCAATACTCTTAATTGAGCATGGAGGAGTCCAATGGAGCACTAATATTTCAAGATGGGGCCAAAATGCATTTTATAGTGGACCAAGAGAGTTTCAAAACAAGATTCAATCATATTCAAGGCCAATTGGATGTCTTAAAGGCCCATACATGATAATGAACGAAAATTGGAAAAGGAAGACCTATTTTGAAGATCCAAGAAGGTTCAAGAAGCTTCAAGAATGGTCTTATATGGAATTAATTAATTAGAATTCTATTTGTTTTGATTAGTTTCCTATTTTGTATTGATTGCTTCTTGAAGGCAAAGAATTACCTATTCTATATGGCATTAATTAGTAGAGAGTAAAATATGGTCCTTTTCATTTATGATGGGATTTCTTTACGTAGTGAGTCATCTAGATTATTCTATCTTGACTTGCAAGTTAGAGTATTCCATAAGGCCTTCCAGTTTTTCCTATTTTTAATGTATTTTAGAAATTATTTTTGTTGTATTTTATTAAGTCAGTGTTTTATGCTCAAATAGCTTATTTTGGGCTTAGGTTATCAATTATGGTTTTTTCAAGAGTCTTACCTTATAAATATTTCAAAATGTACTCAATTGAGAGTAGACTAGAATGAAGATGATTTGAAATAAGAACTCTGTTCTTATAGAGATTTTTAACCTCTTATGTGAGCTATGCTTGTACGTAGTATTCTTGTGAGAATACTTAACTGTATCAAGGACTGATCATCCTTGTGGTATCTGTGGCTAGGGTTGTAAGAGATAGGACACTCTTCCTCCCATCGATCTTTCGTGTTGTTTTATCTTGTCTTTATACTTGTTTCTAGCTGATCCACTCCCCTTATTATATATCAATTCAGTATGTGTAGGAGAAATCTAGAAAAATTCATAAAAATAATATCATTAATCAAGAAACTTGGGACGCCTTTATGGCATCACGTACAACACTGGAGTTTTAGAAAACAAGTGAAACAAATAGCCAATTGGCTAAAAGCTATGACTACTGGTATTTTCAAGGACATCTATCATTTCTAGTATTGGAGCAAAAGATGATACGTTAGTAACGATTTTTTTTAAATGATGAATCCATATTTTTATAATTAATTTATATAGTTACCTGGTTTGAATTGACAGGTTGTGGAACAAAACCTACTAATTGATCAAGTACTGGGGAATGATTTATGGGTGGCTGGTCACTAAAAAAAGGATTTAATTTTCAATGCATTGATTGGTTTTCGTGCCTCTCAAGGGTTGAGTTATTCCAAAGCATTTGACCAGAAAGATGCCTATGTGTGGAAGAAAGTCAAGGTTTCATAAGTTATTCAAGTTTTTAAAATAAACTAGTTAAATCATAACGTAAAAAACATAAAGATTTTGATATGATGACGTGTTTTTTGTTATAGTGGCCCGTCCAACTAAATAACAATGATTGTGGGTATTACGTCATGCAGCTCATGAAGGATGTGTAACACATGATCGAAATGACATACCTTTGAACATAAATTTTATACTTTTTCAGTTCTAATTGTGTTTGTAATGTTATGTTTCAAATTATTTTAATTGTCATGTAAATTTTTTTGTGCAGTATTATGTAGATGCACGCTGTGCCATGTTGTCCAAGGAAAAAATCAATCAGGTAATTGAAGAATGGTGCAGCTATGTATACCCATATTTCTCTCAGCTTGTAGATAGGTTAGATAGCTTAGCTTGTTGGAAGATTGAATTTAGCTATTTAATTAGCATGTTTGTTAACTTGTAGTATATAATTGTTATCTAATTAGAATGGTTACTTTAAATGTATGATGTTCTCTGTATGATTTTTTGTGTATATATGTATACGACTGCAATTTTTGAATTGATGCAAATGTGGGTCTGTATAAAAAATATAAAATTTATTGTAAAACAAGTCTTATCACAGCTTTTTTTTAATAAATGCCGCAATAGGTATGCCTAACACGGCATTTCCTTAGTGAAACACGGTGTTAGGCCTCTCCAAACGCAGCGTTTACAAAACGCCACAAAATCAATAGCAATGCTGGCTATCGCGACATTGTGAAAATGCCGCAAAAAAAAAAAGAAAACACTGTGATAGCCTTTTCCTTTGTATTAGTGTCACAAAATCTCTAAACCATAGTTTTATGTCCTATGATTCACAACATAGTATTTTCTCACACTACCAAATATCAACCTACTCTTTTAAGTGATTGATTTGACCTTTGTTAAAATGCACCTTGGGGTCAAATGCAAACTATATGTAAAACCAAGGATTGTGCATAGTGGCACAACCTCGAGTCGTCTCTCTTGAGAAGTCGATTATTGAATGCCTAGACTAACTTAAATGCATGAGAAAGCAATTAAACCAAGGGTTGTTCAATTAGGAAACTTTTTGTTTTTTAGTATTTTTTATTAAGGAAAGATAAATGACTTGTTTTTGGTGTTTTTATGATAAAATGGATAGTGAATGCAATGGAATGATGGGTCGCTCTCTTGGATTTGGGTTGACATGTGGCAAGCATATTCTTCACATTCTTGGGGGAATCAATAGGACATTTAGGCCAAGTTCACACAAGTGAGAACAATTAGACTTGATTGGAGGAATGAGCTAGTCATAGCATCACTCAACTCCAATAGTCCAACTAAGTTACATGCAATCCAAATTAGATCATAAGCACTCTACCTAATCATACTCATGTGATTAGATTAAATCATTAGCATGGTTCCTTTAGGTGAAATTAATTGATAGAATTACTTAAGCACTTAAGGACTCAACATCATTACTTGACAAAATTTCTGTGCACCCTCGTCGTTGTTAAAATCTTAAGTTTTGATGAGGACTGGACCCATAGATAACATAAGTAAAATGAACAATTAGCATATAACTTAGTCTGGAATAAATTGAGACAAAAATCATGATAAATGACTAAGTAAAAGAGTGTAGGTTACCTTAACATTGAACAAGTAAAATATTATAGATAACAGATACACTATCGCTAAGCTAGAACCTATCGCTAACAAATGGAAAGGTTAGGATAACAATAGCTAATGAAGACTTAGCAATAATCTGAAGAAAAGTCAATATCTCTATCGCTAAGACCTTCACTACCGCTAATATAATGAGTTGAGTTAGCCTAAGCAAGCAAAGAATAATAGATCACTATCGCTAAGTATATCACTATCGCTAAGGCCCCATAGATATCATGGATAACACAAAGGGGGAGAATGTTAGAACAGCTAGCAGTAATGAACTAAGTCAACTAGCAATAACATGATTAGCTATCGATAGAAAAACACTTGTTGAAATAACTCAGAGATTCAGATAGCTAATACAGTGTATTTGAGTAAATGAGCTAATAAGATAACTAGCGATAACATAGTTACTAGCGATAACATGATTGACTATCGATAACAGAATACTTGAAATAACTTAGACATTCAGATGGCTAATATAGTGTGAGCTAATAAGATAACTAGCGATAACATAGTTACTAGCGATAACATGATTAGTTATTGATAGAAAAACACTTGTTGAAATAACTCAGATAATTAGATAGCTAATACATTGTCTTTGAACATTGAGCTAATGAAATACACTAGCGATAACACCTACTGTGCTTTACATGAATACTTGTTTAGCTAACAGTTAATTGCAGGACTTACACTATTAAGCTAGCGATAGCCAAGGGTGCTAGCGCTACTGAAAAAGATGCTATGCAAGTATAATGTTGCAGGTGATCGTTACTCACAGTCTCTATCTCTCTTAGCTCATCCTTTACAAGATTAATTGAAGCAAGAGAAGAAAGTTGACAAAGATAAAGAATAGCATTAATTGCCAACGGCTAAGAGGTCCCAACGACTAATTTCAAACTGCCTCTTGAAGCTGAAAGAAAAGGCAAGCTATGAAGAGTTATAAATATCAAGACTTGAGCATTTATGAAAGGTTACTCAGTGACTCACACACACACAGAGATGAACCATCATTCAATATTCTCATCTACTCTCTGCTCACAAAAGCTCAAAGTATTTATTACTCTTAGTAAGATTATTTGTACTTAAGTGTTTATCAAAATCTGTTCATTGAGTGAACTCATTAATTGAAATCCTCTACTGTTTGAGGTTGTTCTAAAGCTTGGGGCTTTAGGACAGGGTTTTGTCCTTACAAGTTGTAAGGGGGAGCTTTTAGAGGGAAGTCTAAAGCTCTGTTGTAAAGGTTGGCAGGTGAACCCGTTTGTGTAAAACCTGTGGTATAGTGGAACCCAACGAGGAGTTGGAGAACTGGACGTAGGCATTGTGTTGGCCGAACCAGTATAAAAGATTGTTTGTGTGTTTAATTTTTAATTGTTTTTAAAAGCACAATTCACCCCCTTCTTGTGCGTTTTGCCATTCTCAGTCGTAAGGTGCCACGACGAGAATTTGGTTTTCTTGGCTCACCATGGGGTGCCACGGTGAGTGTACAGAATTTTTCCCTTTGCTTTGTTTCTTGCTGGGCTCCTAATCCTTTGATCCTACAATGATGAATTCAGGCACATGTGAAGCATCTCAAGTCCATAAATGAAAATTGCATGAGTTTAGAGCCTAAAAAGCTAAGATTAAGATCAATGTGCATAAAACTCAATGCTCTTGAACCTTAAATGCTAAAGTTCTTAAACAACCATGCATTAGACTAAAGCATGCATTTATTCTCCATGACTAGTGGGTGAAAACATATTATTAAGTGCAATCAGCGATGAACCTGCAACCCAAATTCTACATATGCCCGCCAAATTTCTCACAACATTTTCTCTGATAATTGAGTAATCCATTCATGATTTGGAATTGACCCCTTCTATAGCATAGCCACATTCCCAAAGCCTTTTAATTTTACCCAATAAATACTCAATTCCATTACTCTTACATTAGTTGATTCCATCAATTTCACATCATGATGATATTAACAATTACTCTGGATAACTCCTCAAGTCCTGATTCACACAATTTTAATAGCAATTAACCATAATCCATCTCCTCTTGTATCACTCACTTATCACATCTCTATTCATCCCTATACTGAGGTGAAATTCGATCATTTCAAAATGCTTTCCAGTAACTAGTTACTTATGAATTTTCAAGACATTAGCTAACACATTTCTGATTTCTATAACCTTGAGAGCTATATAAAAAAAGATTATCCTCAACTTTTACCACTTGTTCTGGTAATCCATTAGACCACATAGATCAATGCTTCTTTTACTAATCTTTGGACCAAATTTTATCACTATCACATATCCATCATTAACTGCAAAACTCAATCCCAATTGCCAAGAGGCTTCAAAATATCATTCTCAATTATACTACTTTTCTTTTCACGAATGATATCCAAAACAATATGTTATAGGATCACACGACCCACGATACTACTTTATACATTTAATTTAACATATCCTTCTAATGAACCCATTTAATCTTCCTTCACAATTATCGCAATTTGAGGCTCCTCCGCAATCACTAATCAATCATCTCTTAATCACTCAATTCAAATTTATAGCCATTTGCGCAAGTCATTTGCAAGTATCTCATTGACTCAAACAATCCTCAATGAGGATTGGATCCTTGAGTTACAACCTTTAATAATTTATTATATCATCATAATACAACTAAGACTTTAGATATTTTCCAACCAATAGCTCGAATGATCCTTAATTTACCATATAGGTAATACAACACTCATATTCATTTGATCATAAAAATTATGGTACTTAACCTCAAACAATTTAGGATTCACATCATTTCCATTTCTAAGATTCATACACAATGGTGCTAAATAGGTGATACCCAACTCTAACTTAGTTCTTTCTTGATTAACCATAAGTACATTATACTAACTCTTGCATTGCCCAACACATCATAAGCAATCAATAGCCTCAATACCACAATTAATTTCAACATACCCCTTGAAACTTCAAATTCGACAATCTAATTTAACATAATAGTAATATTCTCTTAAGAAGACTGTACACATTTATTTCTCCCAAAATTTTCATTGAAAGATCAACAAAAGATTATAAAACTATTTCTTACATTTCATAATAACAAAGGAACTCATCCTCAAGAAGAAAAAGGAAAGAACCCACTACTTGGTTCCCTAAGAAACCTCAACAATTTTAACAATACATTCTCACTTGAACTTCTAGTTTAACCATTTATTCAAACACTACATCCTTACCAATTCAAAATTAAGCTCTTCCTTCGATCATCTAGTACGTTCAATTAAATTCACAAGCATGGAGCCATTATCATTCACATGATAAATCAATGATTTACATCACTACAGTCCTCTTAAGAGTGTACAAATTGATAAGCATAGATACATTTTCTCTACTTGACTAGCATTTATTTGGTGAAATGCCGCGTTAGGTGCCTATAACGGCATTTATTTAAATAAACGCTGCAATTGGTATTGTTTTAAAATAAATTAAATATTTTTTATACAGAGCCATATCTGCATCAATTCTAAAATTGCAGCCTTATACATATAAACACCAAAAACTCATCTAGATACATACATTTAAAGTAACAATTCTAATTAGTTAACTATTACTATATATATGCTACAAGTTAACAAACATGTTAATTAATTAGATAAATTCAATATTCCAACAAGCTAAGCTAGCTAACATATCTACAAGCAGAGAGAAATGTGGGTATACATAGCTATACCATCCTTCAATTAGCTCATCAACTTTTTCCTTGAACAACATGGCACAGCATGCATCTGCAATATACTAAACAAAAAATTTTACTTGATAATTAAAATAAATTGAAACCTAATAAATACAAACACAATTAGAACTAAAAAAATATAAAACTTACGTTCAAAGGAATGTCATTTCGATTATGTGATACAACATCCTTCATGAACTGCATTACATAATACCCACGATCATTGTTATTTGGTTGGAATGGGCGCTGTAACAAAAAACACGAAACATCATATAAAAGACATTATGTTTTGTACATTATGATTTAACTAGTTTTATCTAAAAACTTGAATTACTTATAAACCTTAACTTTCTTCCACACATAGGCATCTTTTTGGTCAATAGCTTTGGAATAACTCAACCCTCGAGAGGTGAAATTGAAATGGTGGCTGGGAGCGTGTGGCCAACATCAAACTCGGAAGAAATAGAGACGGCAAGGGTGAGAGAGTGATAGAGGCTTAGAATGACGAAGAAGATTTGAGGGCTTGTGGTGACTAGACGATTGAGAAAATGATGGTGAAGGGAGAAAACGATGGAGAAGGTAGAGAGCATTGGTGGCTAGACAAAGGAGAAGCACACAATGAACGACGGCGAGATTTGGGACGGCAAATGGCGGTGGACGAAGGCTTAAAGTGAGAGCAAGAGAGGGAAGAAAGCAAGTGAGAGATATAATGTCCCAATATTTATATCATATTATACATCGCCAAAACAAAAAAAAAAAGATGCAGCTTAGGGCACAACCGAACAAAGGGGCAAGTCCTAGCCCACAAGCCCATCACAAACCTTACAACATCACAATAGTACCGCCATTAACACACATTGAATAAATTAACATTAAAAAGAGGTTGACATTTAATTAAAAATACTTTTCTTTAAATAAATGAACTAAGTTCCATTGTCTAAAAAAATCCAACATAAATCAATTGCAAAAAGGGAAATAATAAATCTAAAAATTGTGACGTAAGACGGCACGAAAGTTTTAATGAACTAAAATTAAAACCAAGATAATTTGAATATGAGATATCAAAATAAGAATTGATAAATTATGTAACTAATGTGGCAATATAAATAATCTAGCAACATAATGCCAAATAGAGGTAAGGTATACTCGGGTACCTAACCCTCCGGCTCCTTCCCTTTGCGTCTATTTCTATAATAAACCTTACCTAAAAAAATAGTAATGATAGGTGGGTCAGAGTCCCAGTAAGCAATATCACTTTACAGAATATACAAGGAAGGACCATAAGCCAATGAAGCAGTGCTTACATACATATAAAATAAAGATAAAAATTTTTAAAAAACCAAAAGCATAAAGTTCAAATACAATTGTTAACCCCAACTGATCTCCTCCGTAAAACTAGTAGAGGTTTCCGCTCGGGCTTCCAAACAAAAATCTCCACAACCCTACCCCAAATCACCATCACAAAAGTAACCATAATAGATATCATCCATAACATGTATCATCACAACACTATATATATAACACATCATCACATAAATCTTTATACACACATATGTAAAAGTGGGTTTGAAAGATAATTTTTATAATAGAATACATGCTAACTGATTTAACCTTTGCCTAAAGCGCCTTGGGGGTTAAGATCAAATTTTTAATCCAAGGATTGCAATATAGATTGCAACCCCGGGTCATTTCACTTGAGGAGTCTTTTAACCTACCTAAACTAGCTAAATGCAATTAAAACAATAAAATGTATGGGGGTTTTGGTTTGAAAATTCATTTACTAAAACTATTGACAAGTGCAATTACTTGTTTTTAGTATTTTAGATTAATGAGTGAAAAGAATTCGGATTAAGGGTGATTTTATAAAATGGGCTTTGGTAGTGTTCTGGTGACTTAAGTGCTTCTTTAAAATGATAAGTGGGAGTTTAAAAGTTTCACCAAGTATAATTGAAAAATCCCCAAGAAACCACTAAGGGTCCACTAGCCCTAATTAATAACTAATCTAGCAACCACCTTCATAGCTGTTACTTAGGGTTAGTGTTATGCTCTACTTGGTGTGTGTTGGAACTTGAGTTTTGAAAACCGATTCCTCTCAAGAATGTGCAACCACAACTTAAATTGGATAAATTAAGCTACACAATCTAGCAATCACTAAAAATCATATAGCATCACAAATCCAATAGGATATTTAAACATGAACATCATTCAATTAACGTAACTTAATATCCAACACAAGTATTCCAATCCATAGACAATGAAAAAGGAAAATCATGTCTCATACAAGAGAAATGCAACCACAAAACTCAATACATAAGGAAAAGAGAATGAGAATACAAATAACTCCCTTATGTTGCCCATTGAAGCTAGAGCCACCTTCACACCACCAAAGCACTAAAGTTCTATCCTCTCATTGATGAAATTTTGAGCTTAAGCACTCTCCCAAGTGTAGACATCATGGTTGGACGAAAATGGAAGGATATGAAGAAGAAATGGTGAAGGGATGGAAGGTGTAAGAGGAAAGAACCAGAAAATCAGCAAGAGAGGGGTAAGATTGAGTGGGAAGATGAAGATTTGAATGAGGAATGAAGGAATGGAAGGAAAATCTAGCAGAGGAAGTGATTTTCAAGTAGAGGAGACTTAAAAACTGAAGGATTGGGTGTTGGGTGCTATTTATACCCCATGAGAAACCCTAAAAACCCGTTAGAAAAATGTTGGTTTCGAGGCCTTGCCGTGGAAGGCCACGGTGAAGGGCAGAAAAGGTGCTGAAGTCTTGGGCCCTCGCCTTGGCTCTCACCATGGGGTGCCATGGCCAAGAGTGGCATTTTCGTAATTTTCTTCAAATTTGACAGATTCACTTTTTGGGCTTATTTTTTACATTTTCAACCTCTTTCTTCAATTCTCACAATTGACCTACAATGAAAATCAAGCACAAATGTAATATCCAAAGTCCATATTAAGAAATGCATGAGTTTATGCCTTAAAATGCTCAATTTAAGATCAAAATACAATGAACTCAATGCCTTGGAACTCTAAGTACACAAGTGCCTAAACTATCATGTAATGACCTATATCAAGTGTTAATTCCCCATAATTAGTGGGTAAAAATATGTCATAATCAAGCACAATCACTAACATACTTCCTTCTTCATTGAAGTTTTATACAATTAAAATAGAATTTTATGAATCAAATTTATACGATCAAACTATAGTTAAAAACTCTTATGTCCCAAAACAGGCATATAAAGTAAAGTAATATTGGTTACCTCAATTCTACGCTCTACTCCTTAAAAACTTATTTCGTTTGAAAGATCTTGTCACACAGAACAAAGTTTATGAATGACGTTTTATGATCGGAAGAAGCTACGAATACGGAATCGAATTCAAAAGTTTGAACACTTAAAAAAATATATCAAGGGCACTCACCCTCTCTCTCCATTTGATTCACATGGCTCATGCACTAGCACATATATATAATGCAAGTGACGTACACATATATGCATATATATATATATATATCCTATAATATAAATATATATTCATTATTAATTTTTAGTATATCTATCTTATCTTATTTGTAATCTCTCTAACCTATATACATTTTATTAATTAATTTACATTTAATTTATGGATTGATTATATATATATATATATTTTGCCTACTATCAAAATCTAAAATATAATATAATGGTGTTATGAATTATTTAATATCTTTTTATTATAATTATGTAATTAAAATCTTTTGAATGAGATGATAGTCTACATATGTTCATTGTACCTATTAAATCACATTCTCTCCCTTCCTATAATCATGCATTCAGATTATATTTTTGAAATCTAACCCTCTTAGATAGATATTCTCTTTAAATATTTGAACTATTATTATTAAATCTTAAATACCTAAATCAAAATAATCTATATACTATAATCTATACATTAAATTTTTATATATTGATTATTTAAATATTAGAATCAAAATTTCAAGATGTTACAAGAGACACGTTAGAGGGACGAAGGTGTTTAAGGGTTATTGGGGGAGGAAGATTTCAAATCGAGGGGAGGAAAATCGAATTTTGAAAGACTCACTGCGTTTCCGTAAAGAAACGCCGTGCTTGGCAATATAATTTTTGAAAAATATATATAATAGACAAACACAACATTTTTGTAAATAAATGCCTTGTTTGCTTGTTTAATTAACAGGAACCATGTATATACGCAATAGCCATATTTCTTCAAGATGCCTTATTTTTGCACTACTCATTTTTTCATCATTTTTGTCACTTTTTCTTGCAATTTTTGTTTTTTTTTAAATTTAATTTTTTAACTACTGGCATATACTTTTCTGCACACATGGCTTCTCAAGACATACAGTGGCAATTGCTACTTAAATGAATTTAAGTAGTGCAAATCAACCCAATCATAGGCTCAAAGGGGTGACTAAGGGATATAATATAAAGTGGCTTGTGTTTGGGATAAAGGGTGATGAAAGAATTCCTCTATCATTTTAAAAAAAAGTGGCCAATGCAGTTTCAACTAAAAATTGAGACAAGTTCTAGAAATCGACATGTAAAAACAAACATGCACTCATATATAGGTGAATGTATAGGTCAACAATAACTTTACGGCAAGCTAAAGCTCACACATCATTATTCAATAACCAATTACAAAACAATTTTCACAATACATGCCTTAAACTAGTGTTTTAAAAGTCGGACCAGATGTTGAACCGGAGAGGCTGAAAGGGGCAGGAATGCACAAGAGGGGGGGTGAATTGGGCTTATAAAAATTTAGGGAACTAAGACAAAAAGCTTATACTTGTTCAGCCCAAATCTTGGCCTACGTCCACTTCTCCAACCTCAGTTGGGTTCCACTAAATTTCAAGATTAAATCAGGCTCTTGATTGCCTTTATAGGTGATCAATCAATAAGAACTATCTCTTACAGATCACTCCCCCTTACAACTTGTAAGATTAAAACCTACTCTTAAGATCCCACTATCTTAAGAGTCACTTGAAATGAGATTATAGAAAACTTGTTCACTCAATGAACTGATTATGATACACGCTGAAGTACAATAATTAATGAATGATCTCTGTAAGAGTTGGTAAGTATTGAATGCAGTAAGTATAACTTCACAAGAGTAATCAATGTAAGCAATCAATATGTTTCACCAACTTATTCATCAAGGCTTTTATACTAGTTTCTGGAATTCTGCCCATTGGTGAAATTATAACCGTTGCTTGATCTTTGATGAGAGATGATTATACATGGAGTGTTGAGATGAGTGTGTTTTGGGTAGCATTAACTCCTCTGTACTTGGTTTCCCTCAGATCCTCTCTCTTCATTAATCGCATAATGTAGTTATTGAGTCAAACGACTCTAATGGCAGTTTTATGGCCCTAACGATAACTTCCCAAAGTAGGCTTGAACACTTTCTATACTTGAAAGTTTAAAATAGGCTAACTATTGATTTTGAATCAAAAACCTATCACCACTTCGATCATTGATCTCTGATCGATCACTGAATTTGTTATCTGATCGATCACACATCGATCATACATCGATCACAACATACATTACTTAAATCTAAGTTAGTAAATATCTTGCCTGATCGAATCACAGGGCTCCCTGATCGATTAGGCTTATATAATCGATTATACTCATATTACACGTATTTGCTTGATCAATTAATTGCTACTCTCTGATCGATTAAGCTTAGATTAGAATTGAATTATACTTTGAACTTTCTGATCGATTACAATGAAGGCCTGATCGATTAGGTGCTACAGTTCAATCATACTAAGTTACTTCTATTTCTCTTATGGATCACACTGAGATTACTTAGTTCATTTTTACTTCTCTGATTGATCACAGGGGAACCATGGTCAATTAGGCGCCTAAGTTTCAAACTTCTATGCATTCTAATCTACCTTTGATCTGTCTCTGATCTATCCTTGATCAATCAATACCTTAGTTTTTAACTGATAATCTGATTCTGATCGATTAGGCAATACTTAGTATTTTCTATCAGATTGTTTCTAAGTTATTCCTGATCTATGTCAAACCTTTCTTTATGCCTAAGTTGTGTTTAGTTATCATCAAAACTCATTATTCTAACAGAGGCCAGCGGATCAGGATTAGAATTGTAACTTAGATTAGAATTGAATTATACTTTGAACTTTCGGATCGATTTACAGGGGAGGCCTGATCAATTAGGTGCTATAGTTTGATCATACTAAGTTACTTCTATTTCTCATATCGATCACACTGAGATTACTTAGTTCATTTTTACTTCTCTGATCGATCATAGGGGAACCATGATCAATTAGACGCCTAAGTGTCAAACTTCTATGCATTCTAATCTACCTTTGATCTGTCTCTGATCTATCCTTGATCGATCAATACCTTAGTTTTTAACTGATAATCTGATTCTGATTGATTAGGCAATACTTAGTATTTTCTATCGGATTGTTTCTAAGTTATTCCTGATTTATGTCAAACATTTCTTTATGTCTTTAGTTATCATTAAAACTCATTATTCTAACAGAGGCCAGCGGGTTAGGATTCAAATGGTCAAATCGGTCGGTCAAACCGTTAATATAAAAATTAATTTAAAATGATTTTATGCCTAATTATTAATTATCTATATAATAAATGTGTAAAAACAATATAAAATTACTAAAATTTTTATTAATACTATATGTCCAAAATCCAAATACATACACATATTTGACTTTATAGTTTATATTTTACATATTTTATATTTTGGGAAAAAATCATTTATATAAAAATATGTAAACAAATTTTATATAAAAATAAAATATAAAGTATAAGAAATACAAAAAAAATACTATCAACGAAGATGGCAAGATAAAATATAAGAAAAAAAATTAGTCTTGTCAACCTTCACAAATTACTAGAAGCAAAAGAGAGGTGAATTGAAAAGTTTAGTATTTCATCCTTCCCAATGTAGTCAGAAACATTGCTTGTAGTACATCTTTGAGACTGTTTGTCTTCTTCTCACCGAGTCTCTGCAACTTTTTCCTCTATCACCGGCAATTTTTATAGAAAAGAAGTGAAACCTCTCAAACGCCATGGATGATGAAAGTTGTAACAATTAGTGCATAAGTGTGAATGGCAGAACGCACAAGAGGGGGGTGAATTGTGCTTTTAAAAATTAAAACTTGGAAACATGAAACAATCTTTATACTGGTTCGGCCAACACAATGCCTACGTCCAGTTCTCCAACTCATCATTGGGTTCCACTGTACCACAGGTTTTACAACACGGGTTCACCTGCCAACCTTTACATCAGAGCTTTAGACTTTTCTTCTAAACGCTCCCCCTTACAACTTGTAAGGACACAACCCTATTCTAAAGCCCCAAGCTTTTAGAACAACCTCAAACAGTAGAGGATTTCAATTAATAAGTTCACTCGATGAACAGATTTTGATAAACACTTAAGTACAAATAAATCTCACTAAGAGTAATAAAGGCTTTGAGCAGAGAGTAGATAAGAATAATGAATGTAAGTTCGTCAGTTTGTTCTATACTTCATAAATGCTCAAATATTGGTATTCATATCTCTTCTCAGTATGCCTTTCCTTTCAGCTCTAAGAGGCCGTTTGAAATTAATCATTAGGAGCTCCTAGCCGTTGGCATTTAATGTTGTTCTTCATCTTTGTCAACTTTCTTCTCTTGCTTCATTTAATTCTTACAGAGAGTGAGCTAAGAGAAACAGAGTCTATGAGTAACGATCACCTGCAACATTGTACTTGCATAGCAGCTTTATCAGTAGCGCTAGCTCCTTTGGCTATCGCTAGCTTACTAGTGAGTGACCTGCACTTAGCTGTTAGCTTAAAACAAGTATTCATGTGAAGCACAGTAGGTGTTATCGCTAGTGAAGTTCATTAGCTCAATGTTTACAGACAATGTATTAGCTATCAAAATGTCTAAGCAACAAGTATTTTCCTATCGATAGCCAATTTTATTATCGCTAGAGACTATGTTATCGCTAGTTCATTTCATTAGCTCAAGGTATTAGCTATCTGAATGTCTAAGTTATTTCAACAAGTATTCTGTTATTGATAGCTAACCATGTTATCGCTAGTCACTATAGTTCATTACTGCTAGCTGTTCTAAGAGTCTCCCTGTGTGTTATCTATGTTATCTATGAGGCCTTATCGATAGAAACAGAGCTTAGCGATAGTGAAGTTCTTAGCGATAGGAATATTTACTTTTCTTCAGATTATTGCTAAGTCTTCATTAGCTATTGTTATCCTAAGCCTTTCATTTGTTAGCGATAGGTTCTAGCTTAGCGATTGTGTATCTATTACCTATAGGGTTACTTGTTCAATGTTAAGGTAACCTACACTCTTCTACTCAGTCATATAACATGATTCTTATCTCAATTCATTTTGGACTAAGTTATATGCTATCAGTTCATTTTACTTATGTTATCTGTAACACCCCAAACTTTTAAAAAGAGAAAATAAGGGAATATTTGAGATTTTGGGGTATTACTTTAATTTTAAAAAGTCTTATAAATGAATTTGGACACCAAAATATATTTGGATAAATTAATTAAGGACTAAATTTGGATTTAAATTTATTAGGAATGGTAATTAAATATTTGGTGGAAGGGTAGAATGGGAAAAGGGTGAATGGTATATGGTAATTTTGAGGAGAATCAAGGGCAAAATGGTAAAAACTTGTCATCCTTATCCCCTTTAATATACACATGTGATGAAATAAAACATATATACTCCCTCATCAGCCTTCACCGCCACTCTCTCTCACTCTCAATACACTCTCTCTCGTTCTCTCATCCCTGTCTCCCTCGTCCTTCAGCGTTGAACGGCGGGTTCCGGCTGGAAACGGTGGCAAACGACGGAGCAAGGAGGAGCAAAACGCACAAGACATTGAAGCCAACCTTGGGTAAGCTTCTTTTCCTCATTTTCCTTCTCTATGTCGCCGATTTCGGGTCTGAATGGGGGGAAGAGGAATTCGAAATTTGGGAGATTTACAAGCTTCTAATCCTATGGAACTGAAGCTTAGAGTCTGGGTAAGAGTATTCCTAAGGTGATTTAGTAAAGGGATGAAGTTTTGGGGGTGATTTCCGTCGGTTTAAGGGCTCGGGTACTGTTCACCTCGAAGCCATTTCCTGATTTCAGAGCTTCCTTGCTTTGAAGCTTAATTAATCTTGTTTAGGAGTAGGATTAATGCTATAATCGGACCTTGTATGTGAATATATCAAGCTTAAGGTTTTGGAAATTTTTCTTTCTTCCTTCCCCTGTTCTTGAGTGATGCCGCCGGTGGCTAAGGCTAAAGGGGGTTGGATTTATGCTTGATGATTAAGACTCTAATTGTTTTATTTCAGTTGCTTAATATTGTTGCTTGATGTTGTTAGACAAAAATTGTTCAACTTCTTTCCCTTTCTTGTTGCCTGTCCGTCGGGTTTCTTGTTCTTCTTCCTTGTTGTATGTTGAATATATTCTGATGGACTTACTCTGGGAATTCTTGTGCTTGGGTTAATCTGATTAGTGTTGTGTTGGTTGAATTTTTATCTCTGCTTTCTGTTCTGTTTTGGCCGAGTGGCAAGAGGAGAAATTTAGAGGAAATTGGTCTCTATATCTTTAATTAATTGATGCACATGAGCTGGGATGCTATAATGTTGAAGTTGGAATTTAATTAATGATAGTATGTTTGCATATTTGATCTTTCTAGTTTAGGATAATTGAAGTTGAAAGGGAATTCTTTTATGAAAGTGTTATGGTGGTGATGTTGTTTTGATTGAATGTTCTTTTGTTCTTTTGCTTTGTGTGGCTGTTGGTTAAGAATAAGAAATGAAGAGAATTTAGTGCTTGATTTTAGTAAAACTTATTGACTTGTAAATGAATTATAAAGATTGTTTTGATTACCCCTTTTCTTTTCTGTTGAGCTGACCAAAAGTTGAGCAAGAAAAAGGAAATGGAATTTTTAGGATTTAATTGGTAAGGAAGTCTTAAGTTGATCAAGTTAAAATGGTTTTTATTAGGGATTGCCATGTAATGGTAATCTTAAGTGAGCTTGATTGATGATAGGTGTTTTTGTGATATGCTAGTTTATGATTGTGTAATTAAGAGTTGAAGTTGGTGTTGGTATTTCTGTACATTGTACGGATGTTTGCTCATGATTATGTGAATAATAATTTAGTTAGAAATCAGGATTTGATTATAAACTAGGAATGGGAAGGGTAGTCTCATAAGAGCGTGAGAGACGCCGAACGATTATCAGTTAGTATATAAATACTAAGTTATTACTTATATGCAATTATAGGAGACGACAGTAGAGTTGAATCTTCCGAACCTTGGGAAGAGGAAGCACCAAGTTACGAGTAATCTGGAAGTCAGGTAGCAGTTTATTTCAGTAACAAATTAATTACATGTATAATTTTATAATATCTGTTGCATTTTAATTGATAAATTCTATTCCTTCATGATTGGAGCTCCAAGGCTTAGGTGATTAGCTACACCTTTGCGAGATTAGTTACGTTTTAGCCTTAAGTGCTATAACGAGAAACCCTGCAGGTAAAGCCTCCACTGTAACAAATATATTGTTATTAGTGGTTGGCAGGTGCTTTTAGCACACAGATTAATAGGATATGAATTATTATTAATTGTAAAAGGTTTATAAAATTATTTACATGTAAATGCGCATATAACAGTTATGGTTAATGAGATAAACTGCATTGAACCGCTGTTTCAGATAAGCTAGAGGAAGGTTGATTTTGGAGAAGGTAATCGGAAGCAAGCAGGAATGCCTGCTAGGATGTGTATAGTTATTTTGCTATTTTGGTTTAGATACTTCAGGGTATGTTTAAGGTTTAAGTAGGTAACAAACTATAAGCTTTATGTTTAATTATTATAAGGTTGTATATTTGTATATATAAATAGTAACTAAACCGTACAGTGTATGTACAGATACGAGGGTTGTCACCTAGATAACCTGCCAACGTACGTAGTTAAATAGTACTTAATTTAGGACCGTATAATTATAAACGATAAAAAGAAATGCTAGGTTCAGAACAAGGTTAGAAAAGTATAGTTATCTTAGATAAACAAAAATATTTTAATTGCTTTATTAACCACTTGATTATAACGGTTTTCTATTGATCCAATTAGTCTGAAGAGCCGATTTTGATAGAAGTATAATTGAGGTAAGGTTTACAAATAAAAAGTTTAAAAATTTTGGTATTTTCGGCTACTAATAATTGCATAAGTGGTTGTAAATCAATTAAAAATGTTCAAATATAGTAATAAAAGATTAGGTGTTACATTATCTAAGGGTTAAGTCCTCATCAAAACTTAAGATTCTAACATTCTCCCCCTTTTTGATGATGACAAAACATAATTAAAAGCATGTACAGAGCATATAATAGTACAGACATATAATTATCATAATCAACACAAGCATGTATTGACTTTGCAAAAATAATTATATCATTTTAGGATCAAAGCTTTTCAGAATTAACTAAATATGCAGCATATGCAGAATGATTCTTAAAGACTAAGGCTCTCTCATTGTTGAATTTGGCTCCAGAGGGTGTGGTCATGTATTCTTCATCAGGATAGTCAGAAATAGAGGAATCTGAGTAGAAGAGTCTGTCTTGCTTGATTTTATCTTGCTCAGCTTTCTTAGAGGGTTTAGCAAGGAGATATCTTTAGAGGCAGCCTTCTTCTTTTGAGCTTTAGACGTGTGAAACCTCCTTTTATATACCCATACCTTCTTCCCTTGAGCAATTTCCTTCTTTCTTCTCTTTGCAGCCTCTTTTTCTGCTTTCCTCTTTGCCTTAGCAGCCTCTTTTTCTGCCCTTTTCTTAGCCTCAGCAGCCTCCTTAGCCGTTTTAGCATCCTCCTTTTCTTTTCTTAAGACCTTTGCAATAGCCTTCTTATCTTCTTTTGTTAGCTTGGGAGGAGGAGCTGGAGCTACTTTCTTCATCCTTTGAGCTTTAGGAGCCTCAGAAGAAGTCATAGGGATAACCTTGAAGAAGACCTCTTCTCTGGCTTTCCTCTTGCTTCTTTCCCTTTTCAACCCTTCAACTCTGCTCTTATTTTTCTTAGCCTCATACACTAGCATTTTCTGAATCTCATCTTGAACCTTATTTCCCGTGCTAGGCTTGTCCTAGATTGTTATTTCCACATCAGCTCCAGGAGGAATTACATAAACTGGGATTGGCTTACAGTTAGGACACTTGGTGGAATTCCATGCTTTTCTGCGATCACAACTGCTTCCGCAAAAATGTCCACTTCTGGAGCATTAGCAACTTGAGCTTGAACTTGAGGCTCATTGGAAGTTGGAGGAGGAGACCTATGATCCTCAAACTCCATGTAGCTGCGAGCTATGTCTCTGATTGCTTCCTCAATTTCTTCAGTATCCTCAAGAATAACATCCTTAAGACCTGGATTATTCTCCTCCTTTTTGGCATCATCAAAAGTAAGAGGGGTTGGGCGAAGGTTTGGTGAAGAGGGAGGAGGATGAGTAGCGCTAGTGGTTGTGGCAGGGATAGGTGAGCTATCGCTAATAGAGTGATTAGCGATAGGGGTTGAATGTGTTGGGAGGACTTGTGAGTGGTGGCTGGCGCTAGGGGAGGGTTGAGCGATAGGAGTTTCATGAGTGGTTGGGATGTGGGTGTGGTGGCTATCGCTAGGGGATGGGTTAGCGATAGGGGTTTTTGGAGGTGTTGGGACTTGGGTGGTTTTTGGAGTTGGAGAAGGGGGTTGGCCATGTTAAGAGGGAGTAGAGGAGTGATTTTGGGAGTGGAGGGGTGAGGAAGAATGGTGAATAGGGGAGTGAGAGTGGTGAGAAGGGGAGATGTTTGGTGATGATGTACCTGGTGAGTGAGGAGGAGCTACCCTTTGCTTGATATCTTCTGGGATAAGGCAGAGGTAGTCTTCCAAGTTTCTTACTTACGCCTTGAGTTCCAATATTGGCTTCATTAACTGTGCTTTCTGGGCCTCCAATGCAAAGTTGAATTCAGCTGAGAGTCTGAAAATGATCTCCTCAATTGCGTTTCTTGAGAAAACAGTAGATTTTGCTGAAGCAAGAGGAGGAGGAACCCTTTCTGATTGAGCTTCTTCGTCAATAGACTTTGGTTGAGCTGAGGAAGAAGGAGCATGAGAGGCTTGAGACTGAGATGCAAAAGTACCCCCATTGATACTCACTGGAATCCCCATTTTCTTGAGGGTAGTGGTGGTGAGTTGCTTGCACTTCTTGTTTTCACTATCCCCTAATGATTTGGTCTTTGAATATTCCAGGATGTGAGACACTAGTTGAGGGTAGGGAAGAGGAGCCTTGGGAGACTTGTCTGATAAGAACCTGAGCATCTCCATACACACCAATTGACCAGGATTTAGAGGAACCTTCTGAATGAGGTTTGGCAACCATGGGTTGTCAATCTTGGGAAAGCTACTGAAGTTCCCTGACTTGTGAGTCATGATCCTGGTGTAGACATAATGAAGGATCCTGTTGGTTACTGGCATATCTGCTGGCTTATTGGTGTTTGTCTCATATATTTCTTCCAGCTCTTCTTCAGGGTACTTCTCAGGCATATACCATTTGTTGTATTCTTCCCCTGTGATCCCCAAAAGTCTGTTGATAGCCTTCCATCCAAAAATAATGCCTCTTCCTCTCACAATGGCTTCGAAAGTGACATTTATAAGCTTCCCTTTCTTGTATTATGGAGAGGCTTTCAGGATGGAGTAGAATGACCTCAACATGTCCTCATTATAATCATTCTGCACACTCAGCCAGTTCTTGTAAGGGATCAGCCAGGCATCTAGATCAAATCCTTGCTGTTTGAAATAGTCCAAGTCTACCCACACTGCAGCCCTATCTAGGGTTCCTTTTTCTGCGAAGAATGCGCTTGGAGCTTTCAGAGGGTCTTTCACATAGGATAAATCAGAGGGGGTTACTTTTTGTCTTTTGAGGTTGGCTTCCTCTGCATCTTTGGAAAATGATACAGTATTCTGGGCACGCGCCCTTTTGCTCGCGGATTTGGAAGAAGGATTAGCGCTAGAGGTTGCCTTGTCACTAGGGTTTTTGGATCTGGCCATTTTAGGGTTTAAGGAGAGAGGGTTTTGAGAATGAGTATGCTTGAGTGTTCAGAGAGTCTTTAGAGTATAAGAGAAAGTTTTGAGTGTTTGTGAATGATGAATGCAAATGCAAATGACCTAATTTTATAGGTTTAGGGTTTACCAGAGTGAGGAGCACTCGCTAATCGTTTCGCATTCTGACTTGTTAAGTGACTTGCTATCGCTAATAAGAGCTGCTACCGCTAGTAGGCATGATCCCACGCTGAGCAAGTGACTTAAGCTTATCACTCACTCCTTCCGGCTATCGATGGCTGACTTTGCTATCGATAATGCTTTAGGCTAGCGATGGCAATCTTAGCTCAAACTTAGCTTTGTCCTGCATATGCTAGCTATAGTGAGACGCACTATCGATTGGTCAGTCCCGCAAAAACTTAAGATTTGGCACTCCGATGCCTAAGTTAGTGATTGATCTATATGAATAAAATGAAATAAAATCAAATCAAGAATATGTCAGAAATATTTACAACTCATTTGGATTCACCATTTCTAATTCCCTTCTGATGAAGATAAATTGAGTTGACTCAAGAGGTTTGGTGAAGATATCAGCAAGTTGCAAATTTGTTGAGATAAACTCCAACTTGACATCCTTCTTCTGAACATGATCTCTTAGGAAGTGATGTCTCACATCAATATGCTTGGTTCTGGAATGATGAACTGGATTCTTGGCCAAGCTTATTGTGCTGGTGTTGTCACAAAGAATAGGTACTTCTGGGAATTCCAAACCCAGATCCCTTAGTTGATGCCTAAGCCATAGGACTTGAGCACAACAACTTGCTGCTGTAATATATTCAGCCTCTGTGGATGAAAGAGAGACACAATTTTGCTTCTTGCTAGCCCAAGAAACCAAACAGCCACCAAGGAATTGACATTGACCACTTGTACTCTTTCTGTATGTCTTATATCCTGCATGGTCAGAGTCAGTATAAGCAAGAAGGTACTCTTGATTTCCCTTGGGATACCACAGCCCAAGCTCTTGAGTTCCTTGTAAATATCGCAAAATCCTTTTTAGATGATTATCAATTAATAAATTTTGAAAGCCAAAAGGCAAACATCTAAGCATCCAGCAGAGAGCTTGAATTTCAACACAAATTTTTTTGTTTGTCAATTGATAAGCTACTGGATAAGTAGTAGTCAAAATAGTCAGTAAGCAATGTCAAACTGAACCATGCATTATTTTAAGTAGAGCAAATATGTTTACCTTTATTTCAGTATGTGTCAAATATGGCTGTCCATCAGGATCTTGCAAGAGGTGAACCCTTTTCCCTTTGGACTCTCCAGCTTTTAACCATTCAGAGCTCACTTATGGGACACTCCACATGGCCTCCAAGTCCTAGGGTTTAGCACAATCATCCCAATACGTGAAGCTAACAGACATTCTGCCATATAAAATCAAACCATCAAGTGTCAATACATACCCAAGAGAAATTTACTCAAGTTAAGAACAAAGACAGCTCAAACAACAGGTTCAGGAAGAAGGTTCCTCGATTTCCTTCCACATTTCCAAGAAATCGATTTGACACTAATTTACAATAACCAGGGAAAAGCAATTGAAAATGGAACCAGATATCAACTTCGAACAGAGAAAGAAAAGAATCAGCAGTGAGATAAAAAAAACAATAATAATAATAGCAAAACTCACCTTGCTTATTCTCTGCTCAGCTACAACAGCAAGGCCAAAAGCTATCAAGTCAAAGATGAAGACGATGATGATTACGAGCTTGGAAGCCATGGATTTGGTTGCAGATTCAGATCCGCAAGCAGATCTAGCCTTCTTCCCGCGTTATATGATACTATGAGATAAGCACCGACTCACACTAATAAAGTCTATAGATCTCTGGAGTGTGTGCTTCCGGCATTGAGATTCGAAGTGAAGCCCCATCCGATGGCGTTTTAACTGAAACTGAACCAGGCATGGTGAAGATGACGAAGAAGAAGGAAAAGAAGAAGGAAAAGAAGAAGAAGGAGAAGGAGAAGAAATTGAGATTAGATCGGGGTTGAGAGATGGCGGGGTTGTCTTGGGAGATTTTCATTGATGGAGGGATTTGGATTTGTGCGGAGGTTAGGGTTTTAATGGAGATTGAGTGAGAATAGATGGGAATGAGTGATTGGGCGTGGGAACTGAGAAAAAAAAAAAGGAGACGTGATTGGACGCGGGAGATGAAAAAAAGGAGAAGGAAACCACATCACAAATTTAGAATGTGTGACGTGGTTTGATTCTGTTTCTCAACAACCACTTCACACATTCTAAATGTGTGACGTCGTAACTTATGACGTCACTATTTATTAAAACTAGTGACGTCGTTTCTTCCTCTCCTTTCCTCCCTTTGTCATTTAATTACAAAAATACCACCGTCTTTTTTTTAATGTCGCTTTTATAATAAACTGACATTGATTAGCGACGTTAAATGGGTTTTTTGTAGTAGTGCCATCTTGTCTTATATATAGGGTTAAATTTAAAAAAAAATTCAAACAAATTTAACGACTTAACACATCCCCTTAATTCTGATAATTTGATTGGAAATGACTTACATTAAGATTTAGTATCGTATTATTTTGATAATTAATCCTTTGGTCCAAGTATATATTAAAGGCTCTGGTGATGACTGGGGTAGTTATAATTACTAACTTATAAAAAGGATTGGGTGGAGTACATTGTATTTAAATAAACCAATATCACTTATAACTAATGTCACTTATAAAAATTACTATCGCTTGAATAAGCTAATTCATCAAATGGGCTCACATTCAATGATCATAAAACATGGTGAATCATCCATTAACTAGAACCGTACAAAATATTGCATTCATCATTTAATTAGAAAAATGTACGTTTAGGTAGTCTTCTTCTAATTTGTGTTTAATTACTGTGATAATTATACTTTGACGGTCTCAATCGTTTAATTATTTATAATAATAATTTGAAAGATGTACATACAAGTCTTTTTATTATAATTTTAATCTAATTAATAAGTATTTTTTATCATGTTTATAAGGCACTTGTAGGTTTTAAATGAGCATTAAATATTAATATTTTCATGTCCATATTTAATGCAGTAGTAGGAAAGAGTAACAGTTACCATAATACAATAAGAGAGGTTAGTGTTGGTTAGTTAGTACTTAGTACTACTTCCATCCCTATATATAAAAGTTCAAAGACATTTTCTTTTTCTTTTTTTTTTTTATAAAAAGCTCAAGGACATTTTCACATATATTAAGAAAAGTAGTTAAACATAATAAATATGTTATAAATGATTTTTATTTTTTAAATTTGCCCTTATTTATGATGAGGAGTGTAAGGAAGAGAAATGATTAAAATTATAGAAATGGGCATGAATGAGAATGTTAATAGAGAGAATAATGATGGATAAAATAAGAAAAAATGCATTAAATGCTTTAACAATTCAAGCAAATTCTTATGAAAAAAGACAAGTCCATTCAAGTTTCGGGCTCTTATATATAGGGACAAAGGAGGGAGTAACAATATTATTGGAATTCACAAGAATTTTAAAACAAGCATTAATGTTTTTGACTTTTTTAGTGGTATATATATGTGAAAATTGATTAGTTGATGTCATATACTCCCTCCGTCCCTTATTATATAAGAGTCAAAGAGGTAAAATCACACAGATTGAGGAAATAGTTGAGAGAGATAAATATGTCTGAAATAGTTTTGTTTTCTCAAGTTTGCCTTTATTTATGTAAGAGGGAGAAATGTGATAATAGTGTTATAAATGAGTATGAAAGAGAATTGGAATATACAGAGAATGATGATGGGTAAAATGAGAAAAAGCTCATTAAATGCTTTGACAAATTATGTCAGGCTCTTATAAAAAAGGATAAAACCATTTAAATTTTTGGCTTTTATATATAAGGACGGAGGGAGTATATAATAAGGATTGGAGAGAGAGTGAAACTTAGCTTATATGAAGTGGATCTTTTAATTAACGATGGGCTTGATTATAATTGGAGTGGGTAATATAGGTTAAACTACCGTTTATGTCTGTTATTTTAAGGGATGGATTTTAAAAATTCAAATTTTTCTTACAAAAGAAGCTTTTAGGCCCAACTCTAATAAATCCATGAAAAACAGGTTCAGATTTGAGCTCACCCGTAAATTGGTTTCTTCGTTTATTTTCTGTAAAACCCACAAAAACACACCGTGTAGTCTTTTTTAGTTATTTCTAAACAGACAATACCTTATGGATAAATCTTTTGATCCTCGGAGTTGGAGTAGGCCTTGAGTTTCAATGTTTGCATCTCCCTTTTTTATCTGAATTTATATCTCCGTTTTCAACCCTTAATTAACAAACGTCTTTAAATTTATCCAATACATTATTATGACGGTCTCTTTAAGTATTGAGATATGGTTCAAACTTTCAATTATATTTGCAATAAGAACTCATGACATGATCAATATATCACTGCAAGAGAATGATAAAGAATAATATATGTCACACATGCATGAAAAATGAGGGTAGGATCTGAGTAATCTCATTTAATTATCTGCATTACATTAAATAACTAAAAGTATGAGCTTTACTAGATATTGTGAACCCTCGTACAATCTAGTTGCAAGATAGTTTATTATTGCAGCATAGTTATCCTTTTACATATGATGCACCTCCAGACTAACTAGAAATACACACTTATTCATTCATTTATTTTTAAAGAACGTAACTGAACACATGTTTTCTTATTTGTTCATATGGCTGCCGGACCTAATGGAGTAGATCCCGCTGGCGGAGGTGGTGGACTTGGCCTGGCACCCAATTTCCTGATCCTCTTGCTCATCTCTGCAACATGCTTTTCAACACTTTCGAACACAGTAGTTGAAAATTTTCCTTTATGTGTTGCATTTTCTGTATGAGAGTAAACAAGAAGGAAAAAAAAATGAGATTCAACAGAAAGACAGATTATTCTATCTGAACACACACAAAAAATAACATAAGATGAAGATGTAGATACCCATAATCATGAACTTGCATGTTCCAAGAATATAGATATATATATATTGCTTTATGTGTAGTAATATAATATTTGATATAAATTGAACACAAACCTGCGGTAACTTGAGTGGATTGCATGAGAAGAAGAACGGGGGCTATGAATAGAAGCAATGTGAGAAAACGGTTCAGAGATGTTATTACACCCATTGGGCTCTCCACTAGCTAATGCTTTAACTGGTTTATTATGGCTCACTAGGTGAATTCCAATTTATAGAGTTTAGATTATTTTTTTTTATATAATTAATAGTTAAAAGTTTCAAATTTTTCTAACTTAATTCAATGGTCTTAATTTTAGCAATGTGGAGTAGAGAGGCCGGTGAAGAAATTACACTGATGGGATAAATCATTCCAAGTTATATATTCTTAGTTCAAACAAAATGTGCACATATTTTTCAAACAAGGAATTTCTTACATTCATTTGCAGCTGGCACTGAGGTAAACCTAAGATATGCACAAGGAATTTCTATGTGAATGGTAAAATCCATCTAAGATTTAACCGGTGCATGCGAGACCTTTTTCTGCCGAACGTTTTTAAGTTCGGTGATTTGTTTGAAGTGATGGATTAAAGATTTGAACATATCAAAACTATACTTTACATTTCTTATATATAATCACTCACCAAAATATTGCATGCGTGTATTAATTTGGAACTTTTATCATACGACTGTAGACATATGTTGGGTCAGTCTTGTAATCCTCACTGTAATGCTGTATTTTTTTAAAAAAAAATATCACTTTTCTTAGCATATTATTATGATTTGAAATACTACCTTGGTCCTCAATATGAGATGATGTACAATTGATTGATTTGAGAATATGAAGAAAACTAAATAAATTATTTAACTATAGCATGCGTTACCTGTTAAGTTTATCATTAGTGTTATATATATATATATCAATTTACAAATTAGACAAGCTCCTTTGAACAAAAAATGATTAAAATATGAGTTAAAATGAAGGATACCTTACATTTAGCACCAATTTAAAATTTAAATCTAACCAACTCTCATATTTAGAACAAGAGGTAGTATTGATAATTGCACAAACATTTAGAAGAGAATTTAGTAATTAACTTCAAGCGTATATTCTTACCATATCATATGATCAACTTAGAGAAGACAAACTTTAGTTTTGACCCTCAGGATTTGAAAACGTACTATATATGCCAATATTTACCTCACGAGTCACCAAAAAGCCGCGTTATATATTATAAGTGCTCACACGCTGTATAATCTTCTTTTAATTTTTAATTTCAAATAATATTTTGATTGCTTGCATGACAAATACAAACAGAGAATCCTAAACCTCCATCTCAACTCTCAAGTCAAATCATTCACCCCCGTGCATCGAGAAATATTCAAGTGGAAATTCAAGCGTTTAGCATTTGAACGCCATAATATTCCTTTGCGCATACAAAAGTCTCATGCTGACTATTGAACGTTAAGTCAAACGTATAATACAGATTACATATGACCACATAAGTCTCTACAATATATCAATGCACATACAATATGTGTGTGTGTGGGTGTGTTAGCAGAAGTTTATTACAATTTACAAGTTGTACTGTTTAAAAGTCACAGTAAGAAACTTATTTTTTAATTTTTGTGAAATAATTTACAAGAAAATGTGATGATCATAAGCATGAAGGGAGTGCCAATCCCAAAAGTTTAATCAATTAAGACAGCCCAATAACTTATAAACCTCACCTTGTGAGATTTCTCAACGTGAGACTCATAATATTGCCACATTTTCAAGAGTTTATATCCTCGATGGTTCAACACGGCGATATTTCAGTTGGGCTCCTGTTGGTCAGAACTATATGGATAGACCTTTCTATAAGCATAGGACTCTCAATAAAAGTATCTACAATCATAAGTGTAAAGAATATTGGGAGAAAGAGCCTCTTGAACATGTACACCCCATTTTCTTGTGAGATTTGTCAGTGTGAGACTCACCAGCTCTCCTCCCTAATATTAATATATATAGTTAAGTCTGATGAGACATCCCTTAGGACGTTTGTTCATCACATAAAACATATCTAATTAAATTTTATAATATGCCATTCTTTTATATTTGATTATAATTACAAATTTTAATAGAGAAATCAATTGTACGTTGATCCCCCCTAACCACTTTAAACCAAAAACATAAATGGAATATTTTTAAATACAAAGATTATATAGCTTAAACGTTTAACACTACAGAAAAAAGCTGATTAATGACAGAATTTTCTGTTGGAAATTTAATTTTTCGACGGAGTAGCCACAGAATTGAATTTTTCGACTTTTGTCGTTCAGTGGCTAATTTTCCCATTGCTAATTAATTTAACGATGGAAATTTGGTTCCGACAAAAATTACAGACAGAAATTCCGTGGAAAGCTAAAATTAGCCACTGAATTTCCATCAGAAATCCGTGGGTAAATTTCTAAATTTTTTTAAATTAAATGCTACGTGTCATGCATCCCACCGGCGACAGCTGCTGCCAATCGCCATCCATGTGTCCCACCTTGTGATCTGCCACGTGTCTCCTCTTACACACTACTACGTATCACATCCACAAGCTGTCTAAAATTGTTACAAAGTGGAGACTCGAATCCCTGACCTCTTACACATGTGCCGATGCCTTAACAAGTAAAGTTCTAAAGACCTTGTGATATTATTTGTAAATTATTATATTTATAGTATTTAAACTCCCACTATTATAATTATATTTCATCTTATGTACATTTTACATTATACTTAACTTAATATATTAACTATTATATATAATTTACATATTAATAGTTACATTATTTGTATATAAATTATTTTTTATATTCATATACTTTACATTATATTTGGTACTTCAATTTTATATGTATAATAAAAAAATGTAATTACTTTTGTTATATGAAATTTCTTAATTATTATTTTATTATATATATTATTAAAATATCATTATTTTTCAATTTTCATACTAATATTTATTAATACATAACATATTGTTTGATAAAAAATTTAAATTGAAATTTGTAATAAACTTATATAATATATATTTGTATGTGTGTATATATATATATATATATATTATTTTTTATTAATATTTATAACATATTATTTATCAAGATAATATGTTTACAAAGTATTTATTAAAATAATATATTATCTATAAAATATTTAATAAATTACCCATGGGATTTAGGTGGCTTATTAGCCACAATATTTTTGTGGCTAATCCATGGGTAATTAGCCACAGAAATATTTCCGTCGATAATTTTGTTGGAATTTTTCTGTCAGAAATTATCAACAGAAATTTATTTCATCAGAAATACTGTCTGTAATTGACTTTTTTTTTATAGTATAACTTGACAAGGAAACTAGTTTGGAAGGGATCAGCATTGATAATTTGAGAAATTATATGAAACAATATTCATCAAAGACGAAGATTTCATTAAGAGAAAAGTAAAATGTTCACTAGACATTGAGGTATCTATAAAGAGAGGTGACTTGAAGCTCAAGACACTACATCTGAGCCAAGTGATGAAAATCATCCAGTGATCAATTGCTTTTTCCCCTCGTGTAAACAATGTTATACATATTAGAGTATTGTGATGAGTGTGGGAAGTTAAGGGAATAAGCTTTTTTATAATAATGAAACCTAAGAGTTTGGTGATGTGAAAACTTTTTAAATTGATATTTAGAAAATCCTTTATTTTGTAAGAGTATTATTACTACGTGAAAAGATTGGAGGAAACAAGAAAAAAAAATCAACATAAAACGATGAAGATCGGAACAAAACATAACTTCTGAAGGTTCTATTAGCTTTTCTTTTAACTTCAAATGCAACGCCCAACTACGATCTTCCAATTTTTTTCGGACAGATTTTGGAGATCCTTCTCTCTAAATTATCAAGAGAGTTTTCTGTCCAAAAAAAAATTATCAAGAGAGTTTCCAGTGCTATAATTAGCACCTCCAATCGGCATCTTGTGGACTTAATTTAAGAGGTCAATTAGCTAATTAAGATGCTCTGTTAGTTAAGAACGCGTATATGAGGATGTAAGTGTGCAGAGTGATCCGACCAAGATCAGATTTTACATCCCACATCATTGAGTAAAGGGCACAAGAGTGACGAGAATGAATATAAAATGTTTATTTGTCATAATTATTAATCATCTTTGTGTTTGGGGAATGACGCAGATAGTGAGGTAACAAGCGAGGCGCGTCTATTGCTGGTTTAAGACTATTTCCAAACCCCCTCTTGGGCCTGGGTTTGGCCCACGCCCTTGAGAAGTTCTGGAAGAACTCCCTCTGGGGTAATTAAAGTCCTACAATTTCTAAGTCCAAATTTTGTTTAATAGTTTTTATTGGGCCTTTTCTATGGTTTTTGGCCCAATAATGATTTATCATTTATGAGAGGTGCACTTATTATGAGACCGTTGATTGTACTAAATCCATATGGCATAATTTATACAAGAATTCCTATTTTACACTAATTCCATGCAAGGACTTGGGGAATAAAATAAGCTTTGACCATATTTACTATCTAAACATGATTAAATCCTTCAAAACACATAAAATATTTGGATTTTTCAATAAGCCCCCCAAACAAGAAGGACCTGGGAGATGCTGGTCCAAGGTCCATTGAAATTTTACATATTTCACCTTATTACAGAGTAAGTTTCACAAGCTTCGAACATGGATCTTGCCCCAATCAAATTTGTAATTAAAAATTGGCATACATTAGATCGCTACGATAATGATGATAACAATAAGTCTGGGTCATTATATTGCGAGTGACTCGCAATATTGAAAACCAATATACTTCTTTTTTTGTTTGTAAAAAAATATATTGCTTTTTTTTTAAGTCATGTTTTTAGATTAGAAGAAAATTGTTCGCCATATTTACTACTGCAGGTGTATGGGTCAAATTTAGTAGTATAGTTTGAAATAAGGTTGTCGTTCCACAATGACCAGATAATAAGCAAATTCATTGAATGCATTACAGTTAAAACTAGCATTGGATAAAAAGTGAGTGATTGGTTCAAATTCACTTGATTAAAAGTGGGAAATTGCAAAAGAAAGCACTTGGAATAAAGTCAACACAATTGGACAAGTCTAGGCTTATTTTTCCACTTGTATTTCATGGTATCCAATTATTTGTTCCCTAATAATAATTGACACCTATTATGTTGTTGTTTAGAGTCTCATATATTCAAATAGCTCTCCCAAACCTATTCAAATCTTAATTAACATCAATATGAATAATCTCTTACTACATATTATTGTCAGTTAGTCTTTATAACCAAACCACTTCAATTTCACAAAACTTGATAAGTGAATATATTTATTTCACTAACACACTTTCAATCCCCAACACTACTACAAAAAGAGGCTAATGCGGCGCACCTATCCAAACGCTTATAATAAGCGTCGGATAGGGTATTCTAATTGTGCATGCCTATCCCGGTGCTTATAAATAATAAGCGACGGGATATGTTTTCTATTATTTTTAATATGGAAAGCCTATTTCAGCGCTTATAAGTATAAGCACCAGATATGTTTGATAATTATTTTTTTAAAATTTGTATTTTGCTTAACCCGGTGCTTATATAAATATAAGCGCTGGGATAGGTTGATAATTTTTTTTAAAAATTTATATTGACCTAACCTGGCGCTTATTAATTTAAGCACCGGGTTAGGCCCAATTTTTTTTCATTTCACCGCCATTTTCCCTATTTCCCTCTCTCTCATTTTTTGCTCTTCTAAAACCCTTGCTTCCTCCCTTAGTCTCCAAATCTGTACTCAAGCCCTAACTTCTTCATGTTTCATCCTCAGCTTCTCCGCCGTTGACCTCTCTTCCACGCCATTGCCCTAACTTCTTCATGTTTCATCCTCAGCTTCTCCGCCGTTGACCTCTCTTCCACGCCATTGTACTCGTCGCCGCTGTTTCTTCTTCTTTGAGGCTCAGAGAGAGAGAGAGAGAGAGAGAGAGAGAGAGAGAGAGAGAGAGAGAGAGAGAGAGAGAGAGAGAGAGAGAGAGAGATGAGAGGGAGATGAGAGGGTGGTCGTAGGGTGAAGCTTCGCTGACGGCGTCGGAGATTCTCCCTTCACCTGCGATTCATCATCATCAGTTTCTCCCGTTTCATGCCTTTGAAGAACATCAACGCTCTTTTCCTGGAAGAAGGAAGAGTTTCTACCCCTCTTATTCCTCCTTTTTCGGCGTTGAGCAAGAAGTCAAGAGAGAGGGAATGAGAAAAAGAGAGAGATTATTGGCGTTGTGCGTTAAACGAGAACATCTCTCTTTTGTCCACAGCCATTTGCCGCTGCCGTTTGCTGCCTGTCGCCGCCTTCACCTCCTCTGGACCTCTTCCCTTTTCATCTTTGATACTCCACCCAGAAAGAACACAAGAGAGAGGGAGAAGAAATGGAAGCTTGCTGGAAATGGCGAGCCTCACCAGCACCGGTGTCCAATCTCGTAGCCTCCAGTGAGTGTTTTTCTCTGCCCTTAATCATTTGTTTCTTTGATTGTTTCCATTTGGGGTTTGAACTTTTGAGTGGGTTGAAGCTCCTTGAGGTTTCTGTTCATCAATGGCTTCATGAGATTTTTGTTTTAATCACATATTAATTGTGTTGCATATGGTATTTGCTATGCTTCTGTTTTGATAAGCACACATTTGTGTTATGATTTCTTCTTTTTACCCTTCGGATTTTCCCACTCTCTTCTTTCATGGCATCCTCCAGATCTATGGCGCCAGGAAAAAACAAGGGAAACACCAGGAAATCCTGAGAACGGTATGAAATTGGAAGCAGCCAAAGCAAAGCTGCAAGATCTAAAGTCAAACATGGCCATTTTGGGGAAGGAAGCAGCTGTAGCAATGGCTGCTATTGAAGCATAGCAACAGAGGCTAATACTTCAGTGGCTTATAGCTATGGTATTGAATTGTTGTTGTTATTTTACCTTGTGATGCTGTAGCTATTCAAGTTGATGGGTCTGGGCCAATAGAAATTATAACTCCCATATAATCCAACATTCTTTATTATTTGTTCATGAAGGTTGTACCAGAGCGTGCCCATTATTTAACATACTGATGAAGTTTGGTATATTTACACCCAAACCTTGTTGCACCATTTACAAAATGGGCCCAAAATTTCAAAAATATTTTTTTATTTTATTTTCCATATCTACTTGCTAATGTTGCTGTCATCAATACGAAATCAATTTGGTCCAACGAGTATACAAGTCTAGGGGCATTGCAAATGATATATGTATACAGTCCTCCCATCCCTATCTATAACAATTAAAATGATAAAATTATGCATATTAAGAGAGTAGTTAAAAATGATAAATATATATGAAATAATTCTTTTTCCTCAAGTTAACTTTATTTATAATGGGTATATAAGAGAGAGAAATATTATAATAATGATATGATTGAGTATGAAAAAGATTGCCAAAAGTAAATAATGATGAACAAAATGAAAAAAACAAACTCGTTAAATGCTCTTATAAATCTAGACATAAAATGACAATTTCATTTAAATTTTAGGCCCATATAAATGGATGAATGGAGTATGTTTCTTAGGGTCATCGGGGTAAAGGTCTTTGGAAATGCCCACGAAAGATCAATGAGTATTCAAAAGATTTTTAACTCAGTATGGCGCTAGAAGTATTAAAAGATGATTATGTCCTTATAATTGTTAAAAAAAACTACTAAAATGTGAAAGTGAAATTACTAACACGTGATCATGAACACTTTTAAACCAGCAGAGCAATGTTGCTTCATTATTGAACAAAAAACTCTATGTACAAAAGTCACAGCTAAAGGTCTTTTGTCATCGCCTATGTGAACATTGTCAAAAGTATTGGTGGCGACTTTTTAGGTTATCGCTAAAAGTCGACTTTTAGTGGCGACAATAGTCACCACCAAAGGGGTACTTTTAGCGGAGACTCAAATGTCGCCACCAAAGGTAACCTTTTGGTGGTGACAAATGTCGTCGAGTGGGAAAAAAATTAAATAATTAAAGTCACATTAGCACTTTATGCCCACATGGCTGATGACGTGGCGACCCCACCCACTTGCCACATCGTGCCACGTCATCCACCCCCTACCACTTGTCATGTGTCGTGTTGCGCCACATCATTACTCTATGCAACATCGCGCCACTTCATCACCTTTTATTTCACCTCCAAATGTGCTGCCTAAGGTTCGAACCCATGACCAATTTGCTCTTGTGTAAAGCTTCTACTAGTTGAGTTGTGATGAACTCCTATCATACTACTACAAAATTAAATATATACATTAATATTGTATGCATATATTTGATATATCAATTTAAATACATATAATATTATAATATAAATATATTTTTAACATTCCCTACGTTTAATATACATATCTATATCTATATCTATATCTATATATTTATATTTATTTATTCATTTAATATATAAATATAACATATAATAGAAATGTTTCTTTATTAATATAATATTCATAATATTCTTTTTTAATAAATTAGAATGTTGGTATAGTTAATATAACTTTATTAATTTAAAAATTATTATTCTTTATTCATGTATAAGATTATTTAATATATCATTAATTTTAAAATAAATTATTTGCTATAAATTTAAAAAAGAATAAAAATGAAAATATATTATCTTATTTTCTTTTCAATATAAAAACATTTATTTTAACATTTTAAAATTTTAAATATTGCATATAAAAAATAAAAAAGTAACATTTATTAGTGTTATTCAAAAAATAAAATGAATGACTTTTAACAGCGACATTATAAAGTCACTGCCAAAAGGGGGACTTTTGGCGGCAACTTTTTCTGTTGCCACCAAAAGTCCCACCACATGGAGGCGACTTTTTTATGTCGCCGTAGAAAGGTATACTTTTTGCGGCGACTTTTTATGTTGCCACTAAAATTTGTCTTTTTTTTCTATGTAGTGTGTATGTCTATTGTCCCTTGATGAATACTTCCCAAACAAAATTCATTCTTAACCCTGTATATTGTAAACTTGGGGAGTAAATCTAACTTTGTATTATTATTAATCCCAAACTTCATTAATTGTTCTATTAATTAAGTTGTATGAGTTTAAAGTGTGTGTGTGAAGAAAACAGATTAAGGAACTAACTAATGCAGTGCTACTATTTGATTACCTCTCCCAAGTACACATTCAAGGGTCAAAAAGTCTGCCGACCATTTTTTGTTTACAAATGAAATTAAAGTGCTTGATGTTAGAATCTTAAGTTTTGATGAGGACTGGACCTATAGATAACATAAGTAAAATGAACAATTAGCATATAACTTAGTCTGGAATAAATTGAGATAAGAATCATGTTAAATGACTAAGTAAAAGAGTGTAGGTTACCTTAACATTGAACAAGTAAAATCTTATAGATAACAGATACACTATCGCTAAGCTAGAACCTATCGCTAACAAATGGAAGGGTTAGGATAACAATAGCTAATGAAGACTTAGCAATAATCTGAAGAAAAGTCAATATCTCTATCATTAAGACCTTCACTATCGCTAATATAATGAGTTGAGCTAGCCTAAGCAAACAAAGAACAATAGATCACTATCGCTAAGTATATCACTATCGCTAAGACCCCATAGATAACATGGATAACACAAAGGGGGAGAATGTTAGAACAGCTAGCAGTAATGAACTAACTCAACTAGCGATAACATGATTAGCTATCGATAACAGAATACTTGAAATAACTTAGACATTCAGATATCTAATACAGTGTCTTTGAGCAAATGAGCTAATAAGATAACTAGCGATAACATGATTAGCTATCGATAACAGAATACTTGAAATAACTTAGACATTCAGATAGCTAATACAGTGTATTTGAGCAAATGAGCTAATAAGATAACTAGCGATAACATGATTAGCTATCGATAGAAAAATACTTGTTGAAATAACTTAGATAATCAGATAGCTAATACATTGTCTTTGAACGTTGAGCTAATAAAATACACTAGCGATAACACCTACTGTGCTTCACATGAATACTTGTTTAGCTAACAGCTAAGGGCAGGAGTTACACTATTAATTAGCTAGCGATAGCCAAGGGTGCTAGCGCTACTGAAAAAGCTGCTATGCAAGTACAATAGTTGCAGGTGATCGTTACTCACAGTCTCTATCTCTCTTAGCTCATCCTCTGCAAGATTAATTGAAGCAAGAGAAGAAAGTTGACGAAGATGAAGAACAGCATTAATTGCCAACGGCTAAGAGCTTCCAACGACTAATTTCAAACGGCCTCTTGAAGGTGAAAAAAAAGGCAAGCTATGAAGAGTTATAAATATCAAGATTTGAGCATTTACGAATAGCTACTCACTCACACACACACAGAGACGAACCAGCATTCAATATTCCCATCTACTTTCTACTCACAAAAGCTCAAAGTATTTATTACTCTTAGTGAGATTATTTGTACTTAAGTGTTTATTAAAATTTGTTCATAGAGTGAACTCATTAATTGAAATCCTCTATTGTTGGAGGTTGTTGTAAAGCTTGGGGCTTTAGGACAGGGTTGTGTCCTTACAAGTTGTAAGGGGGAGCGCTTAGAGGGAAGTCTAAAGCTCTGATGTAAAGGTTGGTAGGTGAACCCGTTTTTGTAAAACCTGTGGTATAGTGGAACCCAACGAGGAGTTGGAGAACTGGAAGTAGGCATTGTGTTGGTCGAATCAGTATAAAAGATTGTTTTGTGTTTTTAAGTTTTAAATTGTTTTTAAAGTACAATTCACTCCTTCTCTTGTGTGTTTTTGCCATTCTCACCTGATAATGCAATCACTAAACTTTAATTGAGTACAATTTAATTATATATCTGTAATTCCACTACAATTAAGCAATTACACATTTTGTTCAGAGTGATAATAAAAATATATGCTAAATGACTAGCGGCCGTGCATATAGTAGTTAATAACCATGACAGATTTATAATGCTTGCTTGATCCTTATAACAAAAGACTTTGAACTAATTCATACAAACTATAATAAATGATAGTTAACTCATTAACTATATATAAAATTGAAAAAAAAAAAAATTTTGACCTCATCATTGAGATTTAAATAAGAAAAAATACAAGGTTTAGTTGACCTTGTAGATAATGTGACTAGTTAGCAAATTTTTATGTCAAGAAAATGGTATAAAAATACATATAAAGCTTTCAACGGCCGTAACATTTTTTTTTATATCATTATGAAAATTTCATGTGTATTTTGATACTAATTTTTTTGTTGACATGTTTATTAAACAATCAAGATAAGTAAACTTAACGGTGCAATATTTTTTTACACCATTTTAAAAACTTAATTTGTACTTTACACCCAATGAAATATTTTAGTGTGTAGTACCCTAATCGAAATACGTCATGGGTAAATTTGTATTTTAATACAAAGAGACACCTTATTTAAGCGTTAATTATATGAAAGCAATTACAAATATTGATATCACTACACAACGGTAAAGAGCAGGCACAGCCATTGATTATCGTAACTTCTCTCAATGCTTGCCTTAATTGCTCCTTTAATTTCTTTGCTTCATGTATTTATATGTGCTTGTGCGCGCGCGCGCGCAATTGCACTCCAACTTATAACATCATCGGTAAACATGATTGGAACAGTTTAATTTGTCATATAGTGTAGGTGTTGTGCGTATGTTACAAACATAAATAGACAAGTCAATAGACCCGTGAAGCACACAAGAGGTTCAAAATACAGAAATTAGATGTTGAGGTGTTTCACCAATGCTGCTTCAATGTCTCTTTGCGCCATAAAGCACACGCTCTTTGCTGCCGTCAACACACAACTGATCAAGAATATGTGTGTGTTTTAATTAAGTCTACTTGACGAGTAGAACATAGTTTGGAGCAGAGTCACACACACACACACACACATTTTATACTCTTGCCGGCTTCTACCTGATTACACTTTTTTGACCAGTTCTATCTATTACACTTTTAATATTCTACAAGATCTCTACTTAATTTAATTTAGTAGGTACGATAAGACCTTTCAATTTCCTTGCAGTCAAAACATAAATTCGCTATTAATAATAGGATGAGATCGCCATCAATAATGACTTAAGTATATAATGACATTTTATATTTATTCTCAGTCAAAATGTATTCCTTTTTTAATATTCATCCTTCTGTCCTTACAGCGCAAGTGTGACTAACAAATTAGACATGAATCATCAGAGAAAGGTAAAATGGTAGTATTATTGTATATGTTAAGAAACTTGGTGTCACTGGCGAGAGAAAGACTTCGAGAAAATGAGGAGATAGTGGAAGCAGTACAATAATGAAAGGAGAAGCATCATGATAAAATGACTAAACACAACTTCTGAAGGCTCCATTATTGGCTTTTCTTTTCTAACGTATCCCATAACCAGGAGAGGCACCCAGGCAACCTCAGATGCAACAGCCAGTACCTAGGAATGAAGAAGATACTAGCAGATATTTAGATGATTTCCCAATTTTAGTTACACATTTTGCCGGTCCCTTCTCTTTAAATTGCTGAGAGAATTACAAATTTTTAATTAGCACATCAAATCGGAATCTTGTAGCCTGTTAAGATGTGAATTATATGCTTTTTTAGTTAAAGACAGGTATGTGAAGGCTCAGAGAACTATCTGGTTCAGTTACATATAAAGTGTGGCAAGTTACAGAGGGACCTATATGATACAGCTAAGTTCTCGTTTTATGTCCTACATCGGCTAATAGAAAGGGAAGATTTACGAGATCACCTATAAATTGGAGAACTGTACAACTTCAAAAACCATCTTTTCCCTTGGGGCAATGACGCAGCTAGTGAGGTAACAACTGAGGCGCGTCTTTTACTGGTTGAAAACTATGTCCAAACCCAAACCCAAGCCCATGAGAATTTCTGGAAGGGCTCTCTCCGGGCTAAAGCTCTACAATCCATTATGCCCCGTTTGATATGATACGAAGGAAGAACTTTTAATGGAAGTGGATGTGAAAGTGGAATTGAAGTTGGAAGTATATTTTAAAGTATGTTTGGTATATTGACAGGAGTGAAGTATTAATTTTATTCAATTTATATAATTGTATTAGGAAAAGACATAAATACCCAAGGTTATTGATGACTCCTAGAAAGTCATGATTATTTGAGTATATTTACTTGAGTTTTTGTCTATTATTGATACATTTTGGATACTCAAGAGGGAAAATGCTCATTTGATTTTCGGTTGCACCTTATTGTATATTTATATAGATTTTGATTGTTTTTGTAGTTAGTTTCTTATGTTGTTGTATATAATTTTTGTAGGAATAAATTGAAGCAATAAGCAAGAGATGTTAGCCCTCCTCCAAGCCCTCAATTGAACAAAAATAAGAAGCCAAAGCAGCCAAAGAAATAAGAAAGCAGAGCAAAGCACCAGAGAAGCAGGGACTTCGCCGTGGAGTTCGCCGCGGCTAAATCTGCCTCTGCCCCTTTTTGTGAGAGCTCGCCGTCTGCTCGCCGCGGCGAAAGCCACGGCGAGCGACACTTGATTCTGTAACTTTTTGGAACTTCGCCGTGGGCTCGCCGCGGCGAGACCCACGGCGAACTGCGTGATCTGCGCGTTTTTGGAACAGAACAGGCGCGATTTAAACTGATATAAAAGCTAGGGCTTCGTTGTGAGCCCTCATTCTTCGACTTCTGGGCATATTTTGGGCGTGTTTGGCTCTGCTAGGGCTTGGAGATTGGTGGGATTTGGCTTGGGCTCGGAGCTTCAAAGAGATTTGGGCTTCCTCTCTTGGTTTATCTCTTCCTTCTTCATTCTCTTCTCTTGTTCTGATTTGTAATGTTGTATATATATGCTCCCTTGGAGTTGTAGAACATGAGTAGCTAAATACTTTGATTCTAGGATTATTTTGAACCCTTGTATGTATTGATTCTTGATTCCTCCTCTTGATTTGTGATTAATGATATATATGTGCTTATTTTACCCCGTTCTTAATGCTTCTAAGTGCTTGATCACCATTTAGATGTTGTGTTCACTTGATTTATGACTCGAGAGAGCTAGGTTGAGTGTAGAACTTGGGTAAAGTAGTGCAAGAACCGGAAGTTTGCATGACGAACGGATGGTTTTGTTGGTAAGATAGAGATATACTTGCTAGCCTTGCATAGTCACATTAGGGTTGGAGTGTGATAATTGGGTCCTATCAAATTGTGGCAAGAGATTGTGCAAAGAATAGGACTAAACACTTGTTCTTGACTCGAGAGAGCATTACAAGTACTCTTTGAACCCTAGATTAGCACGTAATTTCGTTGAGAGCTTCTTGAGGGGAGGTTAATTGAGTTTTGAGAAGTATAAGGGGGATAGATAATCCTAGGACCCATTTTATCCTTGAGGTTGGAGAATCACCTGTTTATATTTTATTTTCTTAGTTAAATTTTAATCTCAACATTTGTGTCACTCAAATTGGGCGAGAGTGTGATAATCATTGTTTGACCGGGTTTTGGACAAATCCTCGTGGGAACGATACTCTACTTATCACTTTATTACTTGGCGCGACCCGTGCACTTGCGACGCGTGGCGAACAAGTTTTTGGCGCCGTTGCCGGGGATTTGTTTCCCAAAATCGTCTTTGGTCAACCTTGATTAGAGCCTAGTAGCTTAAGCTTGAGTGTGTATATATTTGTTTGTGTGTTTGTTTTTCTTGTGTAGTTTCTTTTCTTGTGTTCTTATGTGTATATCTGTTTTCTTTGTTTTTCTTTTTAGTTTGTTATTTATTTTCTTTTAATTTTTGTTATGGAATATCCTTGGTGGACTATTTGGGGCAATAGTGGATTTGAACAGGATAATGATTATCTACCTTCTTGCTATGATCCTAATGCTTTTGAAACTCACTGTGAGTACATTTGTTGCAATTTTTGTGGAGATAATCATTATATTGATCAATGCCCCCATGTCTCAACCTTGGATTATGTAGGGGATGATTTCAATAGGGTTCAAACTGATTGGCATGATAATTCTTTTTACCCTAGTTGGAATCATGAGCATTCATTATCTTGGGATCCAAATGTTTCTTTCCCTTCATATGCATCATATTGTCAACCATCACCTAGTCATTTTGATGAAATCACTCCCATTCATGAGAAAAAGCCCACTGTAGAGGAGATGCTTCAACATATTTTGGATAATCAAAATGAAATAAGAGCTTGGACAAAAGAGAAATTGAAGGAACATGAATTAGCTCTTGAAAGTTTAGCATCTAGGGCAAATGAAATGGCATCAACCATTGAGTCTTAAAAGCAAAATGGTGTTTTCATTGATAGTTCAAATGACTATGATGTGGAAGAGGCCATTTCAAGTGAGGAATTGTCTGTGGGAAGTGATAATGTGCTGTCAATGTCTTGTACTACTTTTGTGGGTGATGGTGAGCTAGAAATGGAAGAGGGAGAGAACAACATTGAGTTGGAGCCTAATCAAGAGATCCCTGCAATTTGTGTTCAAAATCCTCCTACTGAAAGCTTGGCTCCTACTGAGGGGAGTCAAGTAGATTTCATTGGGTTTTCAAAGTATTTGGGGGCTAATGGGGATAATTTTGAAACAATTAAATTGGAGCCACCCATGTACAACATTGAAGCATGTTTCTTGAAGTCACTTTTGATTAAAGGAACATGTAGTGCTCATATGAATGAATTCCCAATTTTTCTGATGCCTTGTCTTCCAAAGAGAAATGAAGACAAGGTGATTTTTGTTTTTGATACGTATGATTAGTAGTTAGAAAGTCTGGCTGAAGACTATAAACTTAGCGCTTCTTGGGAGGCAACCCAAGATTTAAAAATTTAATAGTTTCTTTGTTGTTTTTCTTTAGTAGGTGTGACCTCTTTTGAGCATTTTCAAGGTTTGTCATCAAATTGAACATGAGGCAAAGGAAAGCAAGCTTGGAGCACAAAGAGAATTTATAGGGAAGTTTCTTGCATTTCCAATTTTGCTTTGATCTGACTGAATTGATGATAAACTGCTGATTACATTGACATGAATTTCAATTTTGGAAACTTGGACGATTACTTGTCATTTTGCAATAAGCATGATTTAGATTAATTCAGTATCCACTGAACTAAATGTGGGATCCAATGATAGATGGTTGCTTAGATCATATGTTTGAGAGGAAATTTTGGTTAATATTTTTGAATGCTCAATTTGTATTATTGAGACTGGCTTTCTGACAATTCTGAACCAAATCTTGCACAGAGTTGGAAATGGTTTGGATGCTTTTTTTTGGAGATGTTGTAGTATTTGAGTGTATATTTTCTTTCTCAACTGAAAGACTCTAGAACCTATCTTGGAATCTCTTGAGGCTTTTTAATGGTTTTTGCATGATTTTGGAAAATGATATGGGCATTCTTTTCAATGAGTTTGAGCCTTTCAAGCCAACCCTTGACATAATTCCATTTGCACCCTATTTGAGCCTTATAATGAAAAACCATATGAATTTTCTTTTTTGGCACCCACAATGGACCTTAACCTTAGCAACTTGAAAAACCATGAACTACCCGAATTTTGAGATAATTGATCAATCATTGGTAGAAGGTATTGGATGGTTGCTACAAAAATTGGTGTGGGAATGTAAATGGTGCATGATGTTCAAAGCTTGTACTCCAAAGTCATTGCAAGTGTATGGAAGAATAAAAAAAAAAGAGAAAAAGAAAAAGAAAAAGAGTTTACTTTCAATAAGACTTGGAGTGCACATACATCATTTTGAGATAAGTTTGGGGGAGTGGTTTGAATTTTGGAAGGGAATTTTGGATAGAAAAGAAAGATGAGCTATGTATTGTCATTTATCTCAAGATATTTGAATTCTCTTTTTACCTTTCTTTCTATAACCTTAACCCTTGGCCTCATTACAAGCTTATAAAGTCCCATTGATTTTGAATTCATGTAAGCAATTCTTTTGGTGGAGAGAGAGGAAGAGAGTAGGCATATGAAGTTTTGAATGTTGAGAGAGTTTAATATATATTGAAATGTTGCAATTTTCTTCTTTACAATTGCTGAAGAATTGTTCTCTAGCTTCACACACAAACTTAATAATTGTTGGGAAGTTTGTTCTTAATGTGTGAGTTTGCATTCTTCCATATTCCATTGCTTTCCCATTGAATATATCTTCTTGAGCAACCCATGAGGAAAACTCTCTGCATGCATAGTAAGAGGATACTTCATCAATCTAAAATCTCATAGTTTGTTTTACTCGAGGACGAGCAAAAGTCTAAGTTTGGGGGTGTGATGACTCCTAGAAAGTCATGATTATTTGAGTATATTTACTTGAGTTTTTGTCTATTATTGATACATTTTGGATACTCAAGAGGGAAAATGCTCATTTGATTTTCGGTTGCACCTTATTGTATATTTATATAGATTTTGATTGTTTTTGTAGTTAGTTTCTTATGTTGTTGTATATAATTTTTGTAGGAATAAATTGAAGCAATAAGCAAGAGATGTTAGCCCTCCTCCAAGCCCTCAATTGAACAAAAATAAGAAGAAGCCAAAGCAGCCAAAGAAATAAGAAAGCAGAGCAAAGCACCAGAGAAGCAGGGACTTCGCCGTGGAGTTCGCCGCGGCTAAATCTGCCTCTGCCCCTTTTTGTGAGAGCTCGCCGTCTGCTCGCCGCGGCGAAAGCCACGGCGAGCGACACTTGATTCTGTAACTTTTTGGAACTTCGCCGTGGGCTCGCCGCGGCGAGACCCACGGCGAACTGCGTGATCTGCGCGTTTTTGGAACAGAACAGGCGCGATTTAAACTGATATAAAAGCTAGGGCTTCGTTGTGAGCCCTCATTCTTCGACTTCTGGACATATTTTGGGCGTGTTTGGCTCTGCTAGGGCTTGGAGATTGGTGGGATTTGGCTTGGGCTCGGAGCTTCAAAGAGATTTGGGCTTCCTCTCTTGGTTTATCTCTTCCTTCTTCATTCTCTTCTCTTGTTCTGATTTGTAATGTTGTATATATATGCTCCCTTGGAGTTGTAGAACATGAGTAGCTAAATACTTTGATTCTAGGATTATTTTGAACCCTTGTATGTATTGATTCTTGATTCCTCCTCTTGATTTGTGATTAATGATATATATGTGCTTATTTTACCCCGTTCTTAATGCTTCTAAGTGCTTGATCACCATTTAGATGTTGTGTTCGCTTGATTTATGACTCGAGAGAGCTAGGTTGAGTGTAGAACTTGGGTAAAGTAGTGCAAGAACCGGAAGTTTGCATGACGAACGGATGGTTTTGTTGGTAAGATAGAGATATACTTGCTAGCCTTGCATAGTCACATTAGGGTTGGAGTGTGATAATTGGGTCCTATCAAATTGTGGCAAGAGATTGTGCAAAGAATAGGACTAAACACTTGTTCTTGACTCGAGAGAGCATTACAAGTACTCTTTGAACCCTAGATTAGCACGTAATTTCGTTGAGAGCTTCTTGATGGGAGGTTAATTGAGTTTTGAGAAGTATAAGGGGGATAGATAATCCTAGGACCCATTTTATCCTTGAGGTTGGAGAATCACCTGTTTATATTTTATTTTCTTAGTTAAATTTTAATCTCAACATTTGTGTCACTCAAATTGGGCGAGAGTGTGATAATCATTGTTTGACCGGGTTTTGGACAAATCCTCGTGGGAACGATACTCTACTTATCACTTTATTACTTGGCGCGACCCGTGCACTTGCGGCGCGTGGCGAACAGTTATTAAACCCGGACCGGCCCGGCCGGTCCAGACCGGAACCCGCCGGCCCGGGGCCTAAGCCGGTCCGGGTTAGTTGCTAGCCCGGGTACGGACTGACTCGGCCGCGACTCGGTAGACTCGGCCGAACCCGGGAACAACCTGTGCGACTTGCAGAGTTGGGCGAGTCGCTGGGCTAATTTTTTTACAACATTGAACGTGCAAAACGACGCCGTCATATTCTCGCCGTTGTCTTTATCAGTGGTTGCTTGAGGAAGAAGATGATGAAGAGAGCAAGATGATGAATAACCTTTCATGGTAGCTTTCATGGTGCTTCTTTGTTAGCGGAAGGAGGAAGAAAGACGATGGAAGAAGGAAGTGGGAAGAAGAAAGAAACACTCAGATGAAAGAAGAGCAAAGAAGAAAAAAAAGAACACAAATAAAACAAAGAATTCAGGAAATCTCTTAGTCTGAAGGTTGCTTACTTGTTGAGCTGCGAATGTGTGACTGTGAGGAAGAAATGTGATGCGATGAAACTGAAAGCAAATGGTGAATATGATAATTAAAGAAGAAGCTGTGAAGACCAAACAAAGAAAGAAGAAAGAAAAGAGTCTAAAGAACAATGAATCTGTGGGCTGTGACTGTGAAAACCATTGGGTAAAGAAGATATGATTGTTTCTATAAGTCCAACTCCGTGATTCGTGTCAAGCAAAAAAGCACTGTGTGATTTGTGAGATGCTCCGTGATGCGTGTATATCTGGTGATGTGGTGATTGTTGGTCATGTGGGAGAGAGAGGTGACAGAGAGAAATAGGAAGATGTGAGAAAATTCAAATTGAAGATTAAAAAAGAGACATGTATTCCTCTTTTTTAAATATAGGATCAAATTAATTTTTTTTAAAAAAATTAAAGAAATAAAATGGACCATTAAATTTTAACATATGTTACATGTTATAAAGAATATATAATGAGAATTTAAATATTTTTTAATTTTTTATTCCTTACCGGTCTAGCTCCCGAGTCAATTGCAGTCTGACCCATTGACCCTTGACCCACTACCTCTGCCGGTTCAGTCACTACTACAGCAAAAGCCTATAGCATCGCTTTTTTTGACCCTATAGCAGCGCTTTTTAAGCGCTGCTATAGCCAGTGCTGCAATAGGTCCTATAACCTATTGCAGCGCTTATTTTGTGTTATGAGCGCCGTTATAGGTTACCTATAGCGGCGCTCATAATCTGAAAAGCGCAGCTTTAGGTCATACCTATATGAATTTTTTTTAAAAAAAATAAAAAAGAATACCTATAGCAGCGCTCATTAAGTAATAAGCGCTGGTATAGGTACCCTATAGCAGCGCTTATTACTTAACAAGCGCCGCTATAGGTCATATTTTTTAAAATATTTCATTTATTATTTACACCCTATAGCGGCGCTTATTACATAATAAGCGCTGCTATAGGTCATTTTTTAAAAAATATTTCATTTATTTTTGTTTCACACCCTACTGCATCATCAGTTCAAACTTTTAAAAAAAACTTTTAATTTTTAATACTATCCCATGTCAGCATCACTTCAAAAATTACATATATTTCAAAACTTATATACACCAAAAAGCCATATATCTAAAGATCTAATACATTTAAAGCAAGTATTCTAATTAATTATATTACAAGTTAACCACTATAATAACATCAGTAAATAAAAAATAATATTATAACAGTTGATGTATGAAATTAACATCAACCCCTTAATGGGTATATACCATCCCCTACAACAACCCCTTAATAGGTATCCAAAGTTAACAGAGAACGTATATCTTGAATAATTTATACTCTTAGCCTTTTACCATCGACATTGGTCTGAATCAAAAGAATTTGGCTTCTGCTCAGAACCATCATCAATGAAAGCCTGCCGAACTAGTAGCAAGAAAAAAATATACATAATTTCTAATTTGGGAGATTGGGCTTTTGGTGGAGAATAATCTCCGGCCTCCCAAAAGTTGATATAATAAATGTAATATCTAACTTTATATTGAGAACCAATTTAGTCAAATTATAATCAATCACCTGTTAATTAATCAAGAAACTTACAAATTGTTCTCATACTTGCCCATAACTTACAAAACCATCTATACTTAATAACATAATTCCTAATAAACAAATCAAGTCTTTGCATACCCTATAAAGATATTGTAAGACAAAGTTATGCACATTCATAGATTTAGCTAGACATGATAATGGCCGGCCACAACAAAATAAATTACCTCCTCCTCACCACCGTATTGTTCCTCTAATGCCCGTTTTATGTCTTCTTTTGTCACCCTCTCATCATCAAATTTGTACCTGAGAGCCAATTAAATTTCAAGCACAAAATGCAGAAAATGGCAAGGACAGTCATTGAAAAAAGGCATGATAAAATGATGAAAAATGGCCTGCCACTTACTAAATAACCATGCTCATTTAAATGCATTTAAGATTATATTTCCATCTAACAATCTAACAATTAATGAAATACAAAGACTCTTTCCTCTCTTCTCATACTAAATATATCATGTTTGCTTCCTAGGTGGCTTCAATTCCTAATTAAGCAAGACATTTCAGCCGTTCAAATAATTCAAGCTGCAACAATACTCCCCATAAAAGCTGACGCTTCTTGATAAAAACGAAAACTAGAATAACAATCTGAAATAATCAAGCTAATTCATCAAAACTGATTTGTACTCTTCTATACAAGATATCACAACTATTTCCATTACTATTACTACCTCATCCACAGAATTTCCCAAGAAAATATCTATCTTGCATCTCGAAATATGCAAAATATCCCATAATTTTGATGTATTTACAAGAAATAGTGTATAAAACATACTTCAAAAAATAATCATTCTTAGCAGATATAGGTGCCTATTTTTATCATGTTAAAGTTTCAAATAGAAATAAACACACTAACTCTAAAATTCGTCATTTCTCATGCAAAATATGATATAAACTTTTGGCCACAGTTACCATAAAGTAGTGACACAATTATTAACAGGTTGACATCAAAAATCAAACTGAGGACTCAAGCATTAGAAATCAATAAAAAGAATGTGATTCAGCAAAAAAATAAAAAATTCCACAAATATCAAAAGGGAAATTTGAGATGAAGAACAAACGAAGACCTAGAAACTTTATCATACTTCTGCTGTCCAATGGATAAAAATTCAAGATCTTGGGAGAAGGCGACACCTTTATTGCCGCTAATGAAAGGGATGGTAACTCCAAGGAATTTTGAAGATGACATTAATGTTCAAGTTGATGAGGATAACTCAATGAAGCCTGAGAGACAAGCACCAAAATTATAAAGGAAAAGGAAAAATTGTCCCAGAAAATTATATAAATACAATACAATACCAGCCTAGACTTAAAATATAATCGTTCACACATGATAAAAAATATAGTGAAAAATCACATGGAGAAATGGCGCCAAAGCAATCCCAAGCATAACTAGTGGCAACTTCAAACTATGATTTCCAAAGATTCTTTAAACACATTTTTTCTCCATCTTTTCATAATCTATGGGTGTATGATTGATTGTCCCAAATATCCATCTATTAGCAAGATGCAAACTCAATCATCAAACATAGAATACTCCCAAGTGTCATCTCATTTAACAATTAACAAAGACTGAACATTTGGACTACATTACAATAATGAGACAGAACCATTTGTACAGTCACCAATTTCACAAGCGTCAACTCCTTTAACAATTAACAAATACCTTCTAGTATCATTCCAGATACTTAGATACAACTCAAGCCAAGTCATTTACAAGATCATACATCACAAATGCCATGAGATTGTCTAAATTGATAATAATATAAACAGATAAATAAACAGAATGCCAATGCACAACAAATGAAACATTGCAAAATAAACAACATAATCCAAAGCATATAAGTCACTAGCAGTCAAAGCAAAGAGTGAAGAAATATCTCAGCCAAATACTAAAATACACACCATTCAAGCGAAAATTGGGGGAAAATTAAACTCAGTCTGTAAGTATTCCAAAGTCGTCGACATTCAAACTATTACAAGTTCAGATTCAAAGTTTAATTAAAATGATAAACTTAAAACAAAGAAAGAATACCACACACGGAACAGATGACGCAGGGAACATTAAATCTATATTCAGATCCAGATTGAACATATCAATCTCACTGGTTTTCGATAACAAGACTCACCATTACTGCACCATGCATAACATGATTGTAAGTATATACAATAAAGGTGAATGCTAACCTTGCAGGGAACAGTATCAAATATCAAACTAATACGCCAAAACACCACAAAGGGAACAAATAAACATTCCGATTCCAAGTTTCAGAAGGATTTGACTTGAAGCATCTTGTGAATGAATCCTATCCAACAAAGAAATTTTCAACTAGTGAGAAAACACTCAATGGTAAAAAAAACAAGTGTCTGGAAAACATCATTAGTGTGTACACATAGGCGTACCCACACATTTTAAGAGCTAGAGAATAAATTGCTGATTTTTAATGCAAGCCTAAATAAACCCTGAGAACAGAACACAAAAGAAAACAAAAAACTGAGGAAAAGCACTACACAATAGCTTGTCCATGTGCTATTTCTAAAGCCTCAACGTGATGTATTAATCATAGTAGACATGGGATTAGACTGTTATTCCTTATTAGGTTAAGATGTAGCTAGTTATAGTTGTTAATTGGCCAATGGTAAGCCTTGCCCATATAAGAAATGCAGCAGTAACTTAGATGCTATGCTTACTGTGAACTATAAAAAATATTATTCCGTTCAAAATTCTCTCCCTAATCTCTCTCTTCTCTCACTACTACAGAATTATCCTGTTGCGACGCAACAATAGCGGCGCTCATAGAAAAAAGCGCCGGTATTGGTAAAGAAGGAGCCTATATCGGCGCTTACCAAGAAAAGCGCCGGAATAGAGGTAAGTCTATACCGGCACTTGGTGTAACACCCCAAAATTTACAAAATAAGTATAAGGAATTATTTAAGTTTTTAGAGATGTTATTAAAATATTAAAAAGCATCAACATAAATAAATTTATGATATTGGGCATTTTTAATAATTTTAAGGCTTATTTTATTCAGGAAACAAAGGAGAATTAATTAGAAGATAAAATGTAATTTGGAGAAAAATAGATAACAAGGATATAGTTGAGGTTTTAGAAATGTATTTAGAAATTAAAAAGCCTTATAAATAAATTTATGAGGCCTAATATATTTTTAATAATTTTTAAATTTTATTTTCTTTATTAGTTCAGGGAAAATATTTAGGAGATAAATTTAAAGAAGGGAATATTTAGAATCTTGGGGTAGTGGTTATTAATTAAAAAGTCTTATAAATAAATTTAGAAATTAAAGCATATCTAGAGAAATTATTTTGGGGACAGATTTAGGTCTATTTCTAAATGATAATGATAAATAAAATTATGACTTAAGAGAAAAATAGAAAATGGGAAATGAAAAAGACAATATCTGCCCCTAGTTGAAAATATCATCAATTAAACAGGGAAGGGCATGATAGTAAAATATCTGTTAAAAATAAATATCACACTCTCTTTTATTCTGGACCACACACGTGTCTTCCTAATTATTCTACACACTTCTGATTTCCTCTGAAACACTCCCTCTCTCTCTCGGCCAGAACAAACACACACACATACATTAAACACTTCCTCCCTCAACCCGACTTCTCTCTCATCCTCCTCCCTCCGTTTCTTCGAGTTCTGGCAGCGTCTTCGGCCCCCAGCAGCGGAGCTCGACGGCGATCGACGCCAGGGAAAGCTCAAGAGCTTGGAACAACCTTAGGTAAGTTGTTCCCTTCCTTTTCCTCTTCTTCTGCCGCGAGTTGAGCGAATTTGGGGGGGTGAATCGATTCGAATTTTTGGATGGTTTTGAGGTTTCTGAAATTATAGAAATGTTCCTTGAACCTTTCTCTTGGTGGATTGAGTATCGATTTTGAGGATTGAAGTGAAATAGGTTCAAATTTCTTCAAAAATTCCTGGCGGGTACTGTTCATGCGACGGCCAAATTTGGGATTTCTGGGAATTTGTTGTTCTAAAGCTTAATTACTCATGATTTCTTGCAATTCTAAGCCTATGAAATGAATTGAAGGACTGATTTTGAAGTTAGGGAATTGTTGGAGCAATTCTTCTTCTCCCCTGTTTCGTAGGATCCGTTCGGCCAAGAAGGAGAAAAATTTCTAGAATAAAATACACATTAATTGGAAGCTAGAATGGATGTTTAAGTGTGTGTATTGGCCGAGCTCCCATTTCCTATGGGATTGTTTGATTTTTCTTTTCTTTTCTTGATGTGTGTGGTTGATCCAAGCATAAAGGGAAATGATGAACAAGAGGCAATTGAATCAACTAGAATTCTTGACTCTTATTCCCTGTTCTGTTCTGTTTTGGCCGAAGGATGAAGGAAGGGATTTGAGAGTTGGATTAATTGAATTGTAGGTCTGGATTGATAATAGTTGTTTAATTTTATTCTCTTATGATGTCTGCCCTGGCTGTGAGTTGTGCAAGGAATATAGATTTATACTGATATTTTGCTAAACAAGAATTAGAAAAGGGAGTAGGAAGTGTATTGGTGGTTATTGTAGTTTAGGTTCTAGAATTTTGATCATTGTTTCTTGTTCACTGTTGCTGTTCTGATTCGGCTAGGAAAGGAAAAGGGACTATTGATGTTTGTTTTGTTTTGGGAGATGGATTGGAATTTTGTTTATGTATGGTTGATTAATGTTAGATTATTAAATATGAAATTCTTGTCTTCTTGCTCCTCTGGCCGTGGCTTTATGTAGGGAAAGAAGGAAGAATGTGTTGGTAATTAGTTAAGCAATAATTAAGCAATAGTTAGTGAGATGTTGTAAGCCTCTAGACTGCAAATCCTGATTGTTGTTTGAGTTGAATCAAATGGCTATTGGTTTATTGGTAATGAAGAAGAATAGCATGATGATTAAGGGGATAAGAAAATAGGAGGTTGTTATGGATGTTGGATTAAAGGTTGAAGGGCTGAAATTCTAGTTCTTGGTTGATTAATGGCTGCTGTTTATTGATGAGGAAAGAAGAACTAGGAATATTGGTTCAATAGGGATTAGGTTTAAGGAAGGATTAAGGATGGTTGTTGATGGTTCATGACAAGTAAATGAAGTAATGGTTTCTGTTTTGTTGATCATTGGTCACTGATTTGAGAGACAATAAAAGAGAATGGTGATATAGATTTAAAAGTAATTAAGTTAAGAAGGTAGGAAAATGAGGTGGTTGTTCTTGAATTTATTGGACTTATTGAATTATTATTTTAAAGGTTGTGAATTAAGATTTGTACTTGCAATTAGGATAAGATTAATGGGGTAGAAGGAAATTTATTAGTAATTCATTAATTTAAACTCCAAGTCAATGTATGGACATAGGTTAAGAAGTTTAGTTTGAAGGTTGATTCATTTCTTAAGAATTCCCAAGGATTAGGAAAGCTTCAAGTTGAATGTAAAGACTAACAAGTGGTAGTGAATATGAGTTCATTGAATTATTAATTGATCAATAAGGAAGATTAATTAATTTGAAATAATAGAGGTACTTTTGTGCTTATACTTGTGTGGTGTGTATATTAATATGTTTTGTGCAACATTTATGAATAATAATGTGGTTAGCCATTAAGTTAAGAATTTAGATTTTTACTATATTAGAAATAAGACGGGTAGTACCCTAGGAACGTGAGAGACGTTTAATTACTATGCATAAGTATAGATATTAACGTATTATTTTATATTATAAATGTTTATAGGACTGAATAGTGGGGTTAAATTCCCAGAATACGGTGAAAAGCAGAAGTACAGTAAAGAGTAAGCTAAGGATACAGGTAGCAGTTTATTTCATTACAGTAAAATAATTGCATGTATTATTTTGTAATATCTGTTTCAAATTTACGTTATGCATGAAGGTGATAAGCCTTGTTAATTCCTGCATAGTTATTTATGGAGTACTCCAGGCTTAGGTGGGTCGCTCCCCCTTTGCCAGATCAGTTAGTTATAACTTTAAATGTTATAACGAGAAATCCTGCAGGTGAGGCCTCCACTAGTTAACGAATATATTGTTAATAGTGGCTGGTAGAGCATTGAGCGCAGGAAGTATGTATAATTGTTTTATTTGTTCAGGTTTATGAAATTAATACATGTCAATGCTAGCATGATAATATAAGTTAATGAAAGAAACTGCTATTGGGATTTCCAATCTCACCCCCATCCCCAAACATTTTTCAGTAACGCAGGTTTGAAAGAATCTAGCTGGGAGATAGTGAGATGATTAAGATGAGGCAGGAATGCTAGAAGAAGACTAGATGAAGAAATTAAGTTTTATAATTTGAAAAGTAAGATTATTGTATATGATGTAAAATTAAATTATCAGTAGAAAGTATAAAAATTAGAATTGTATAAATTTATTAAGAGATTTAAATTTTTTTCAAGTATTATGCATTAATAATAGTTACCCTGTGAGGGTTAGCGTGTTTTTAATTGTTTTATTAACCACTTTATTTTATAAAGAGTTTTAAGTTATTTCAATTTGTCTGAATAGCCCATTCCAACCAACAGAGGGTTGGTATAACGTTTTAAAAGAAAAGTTTAAATTTTTACGTATTTTTGGGCTTCTGACATTAGAAAGTGGTTATAATTCAATTAAAAGGCTATAATATAGTAGTAAAAGTCCAGGTGTTACACTTGGTACTAAAAGCGCCGGTATAGGGTTTCAGTTTATCATTTATTTATTATTTTTTTTATTAAAATACCTATACCGGCGCTTTCTGTATAAGCGCCGGTATAGGCTAATAATAAATAATTTTTCGTTTTTTAATAATAATTAAAATAAGAGTTTAATATTAAATATTAAAACACTAATTATTTATTTTAATGCACCTATACCGGCGCTTTATTTAAAAAGCGCCGGTATAGGCTAATAATAAATAATTTTTCGTTTTTTAATAATAATTAAAATAAGAGTTTAATATTAAATATTAAAACATTAATTATTTATTTTAATGCACCTATACCGGCGCTTTTTTTAAAAAGCGCCGGTATAGGGGGGTCCAAAAATTTTTGGGGGGAAATTTCCCTCCAAAAATTTTTGGACCCCCCTATACCGGCGCTTTTTAAAAAAAGCGCCGGTATAGGCTAATAATAAATAATTTTTCGTTTTTTAATAATAATTAAAATAAGAGTTTAATATTAAATATTAAAACATTAATTATTTATTTTAATGCACCTATACCTGCGCTTTTTTTAAAAGGCGCCGGTATAGGCTAATAATAAATAATTTTTTGTTTTTTAATAATAATTAAAATAAGAGTTTAATATTAAATATTAAAACATTAATTATTTATTTTAATGCACCTATACCGGCGCTTTTTTAAAAAAGCGCCGGTATAGGGGGTCCAAATTTTTTTTTTGTATTTAAATAATAATTAAAATAAGAGTTTAATATTAAATATTAAAACATTAATTATTTATTTTAATGCACCTATACCGGCGCTTTATTTAAAAAGCGCCGGTATAGGCCAAAAAATTGGAGGGAAATTTCCCTCCAAAAATTTTCGGACCCCCCTATACCGGCGCTTTTTAAAAAAAGCGCTGGTATAGGCTTCTCTTTTTCTTTTTTATTTCCTCTTGTGTTTTCACTTTTCACTTTCTGTCGTCATTTCATTTCCTCTTGCCGCTGTTCACCTTAGCTTCATCTTCACCTCGCCTTCAGTCACGCCGCCGTTGCCGTATGTTATTTAGTCACGCCGTTCAAGCATCCAAGCCTCTTCCCCAAATCTTTGTTTCCTTCGGTGAGTTTCCCCTTGTTTTTGCTTTTTTTTTAACTTGTTTTAGTCTCTGGGATTCCCAGATTTTTGTTGTTTGAGAAACAAATGTTCTAACATCTGATTTATTGTATTTAAAGGTGCGGTTTTTGCAAACAAAGCTGGTGGGGATTTTTCGCCTCATTCTTAATCGGATAAATTAGGTGAGTTTATGTGTCTTTTGCATTTTTTTTTCATTTTTTTGTTCTGCGTCGCTGGAAGCCGTAAACCAAAGCTGATTCATTGTTTATACTTGTACATAGCATGTACTCTCTTATCAAGTTTTAGTTTGTGCAATAAAAAGTTTTAGTTTGTACATATTCTTCTCTGTTTGTGTTACTGGTGTGTATGGACTGCCTGGAATTGTATAGAATTGCTGGAATTTTTGCAATGATGTAGGTAGGTGTGAATTAAAAAACAAATTGTATATTTTAAAAAAAATATAACTTATAGCGGCGCTTTTTACAAAAAGCGCCGCTATAGAGAGGCCTATACCGGCGCTTTTTGTAAAAAGCGCCGGTATAGGCCTTTTCAGTTTCAATAAAATTATAGCGGCGCTTTATAAGCGCCGCTATAGGTCAGATGACCTATAGCGGCGCTAGCTATAGCGGCACTTCAAAAGCGCCGCTATAGGGGTCAAAAAAGCGCCGCTATAGGTGTTTTCTGTAGTAGTGTCTTCTCCTCTCCTCTCCTCTCCTCGCCTCTCCCTCAGTCTCACTTCCCTTTTTTCTTATCTTTCCTTTTCTTCCATCATTCTTTCAACCACTACACAGCACAATGCCTGAAGATTTTTTAACATATGATAACCATTCATCAATAAATGGTGCATCAAAACCACAAAAGTAAGAAGATAGCGAAGTTCAGAAAAAAAGCAAACATTACATCAATGGCACCAGCTGCCTCAGATAAAGTAGGAGAAATGTTGATCAAGTCCCGTCTGAAAACCAATAACCAAATAGCAAAGATCTGAAAATATTGAAATGAACAGAAAAAGCACGCTTCAGTGACTAGAAACTCTCAGTTCGAGAAGGATTACAGCTTATAGTGATATGAAGCATTATCCACCATCAGGAGGCAAAATTAAATTAAGTGCATAATCTATGGCATATATTGTTTAAGCAAATAGATCAGAGAAATTAAATTAAATGAAACACATACCCTAAAACAATTCCACTTCCCTTCTGCACCATCCGTGAAATTTAGCTTTGGTCAGTGAAATTCAAATTAAAAACCATCGATATAAAGAACTAAAGAGAGGAAAGTAAAGACGTACCCCCCAGTGCATTGACCAAATCATCCTCTGCCTCCCTCAATTTAGCTTTGGTCTCTTCCAATTTAGCTGGGAAGACATAGAATAAGTTAAAAAGGTACAATTGGCTTCATAAAAATGTAGGGTTCTGGTGAGGTGGGAAAACTATCGGAGGTTTGAAGAAAGCGAGGGATTGGAGGAAAGAGATGTAGGGTTCCGGTGAAGGTTTGCTTCTTCATCTCCATGGTTGCAGAGCAAGAAGATGTAGGGTTCTGGCGATTTCTTCACGTCTCTCACTCTCTGCCCGCGTGAGGAAGAAGATGAAGACGAATGGAGAGGAGGCGATATCGGGGTGGTGATGCAAATGAGAAGAGGAATTAGGGTTTGGGTGCGTGGTATGTGATAAAGATAAGAGAATGGAAGGGAGGGAAATATGGAAAAAAAAGACGCGGGAGTGAATTATTATAGGGCCTAACCCGGCGCTTAATATGAACTAAGCGCTGGGATAGGCTTAAAATAAATTAAAAAAAATAAAATATAAGGACCTTTCCCTTTTTATTAAATGCCTCAATATTTTTAAAATTTGTTTTAAATATTTTTTAAATAAAAATAAAATCCCATAGGGCCTATCCCAGCGCTTATTATGTAATAAGTGCTGGGATAGGCCTATTTCTGTAATTTTATATTGTTTTCCCTTTTTTTAAATGCCTCAATATTTTTAAAATTTGTTTTAAATATATTTTAAATAAAAATAAAATCCCATGGGGCCTATCCCAGCGCTTATTATGTAATAAGCGCTGGGATATGCCTATTTTTGTAATTTTATATTGTTTTCCCTTTTTTTAAATGCCTCAATATTTTTAAAATTTGTTTTAAATATTTTTTAAATAAAAATAAAATCCCAAGGACCTATCCCAACTCTTATTACGTAATAGGCGTTGGGATAGGCCTATTTCTGTAATTTTATATTGTTTTCCCTTTTTTTAAATGCCTCAATATTTTTAAAATTTGTTTTAAATATTTTTTAAATAAAAATAAAATCCCAAGGACCTATCCCAACGCTTATTATGTAATAAGCGCTGGGATAGGCCTATTTCTGTAATTTTATATTGTTTTCCCTTTTGTTAAGTGCCTCAATATTTTTAAAATTTGTTTTAAATATTTTTTAAATAAAAATAAAATCCCAAGGGCCTATCCCAACGCTTATTACGTAATAAGCGCTGGGATAGGCCTAAATCTGTAAGTTTATATTGTTTTCCCTTTTTTTAAATGCCTCAATATTTTTAAAATTTGTTTTAAATATTTTTTAAATAAAAATAAAATCCCAGGGGCTTATCCCAACGCTTATTATGTAATAAGCGTTGGAATAGGCCTATTTCTGTAATTTTATATTGTTTTCCCTTTTGTTAAGTGCCTCAATATTTTTAAAATTTGTTTTAAATATTTTTTAAATAAAAATAAAATCCCAAGGACCTATCCCAACGCTTATTACGTAATAAGTGCTGGGATAGGCCTAAATCTGTAAGTTTATATTGTTTTCCTTTTTTTTAAATGCCTCAATATTTTTAAAATTTGTTTTAAATATTTTTTATATAAAAATAAAATCCCAGGGGCTTATCCCAACGCTTATTATGTAATAAGCGCTGGAATAGGCCTATTTCTGTAATTTTATATTGTTTTCCCTTTTGTTAAGTGCCTCAATATTTTTAAAATTTGTTTTAAATATTTTTTAAATAAAAATAAAATCCCAAGGGCCTATCCCAACGCTTATTACATAATAAGCGCTGGGATAGGCCTATTTTTGTAATTTTATATTGTTTTCCCTTTTTTTAAATGCCTCAATATTTTTAAAATTTTTTTTAAATATTTTTTAAATAAAAATAAAATCCCAAGTACCTATCCCAACTCTTATTACGTAATAGGCGCTGGGATAGGCCTATTTCTGTAATTTTATATTGTTTTCCCTTTTTTTAAATGCCTCAATATTTTTAAAATTTGTTTTAAATATTTTTTAAATAAAAATAAAATCCCAAGGACCTATCCCAACGCTTATTACGTAATTAGCGCTGGGATAGGCCTATTTCTGTAATTTTATATTGTTTTCCGTTTTTTTAAATGCCTCAATATTTTTAAAATTTGTTTTAAATATTTTTTAAATAAAAATAAAATCCCAAGGGCTTATCCCAACGCTTATTAAGTAATAAGCGCTGGGATAGGCCTATTTCTTTAATTTTATATTGTTTTCCTTTTTTTTAAATACCTCAATATTTTTAAAATTTGTTTTAAATATTTTTTAAATAAAAATAAAATCCCACGGGGCCTATCCCAATGCTTATTACGTAATAAGCGCTGGGATAGGCCTATACCTATACCATCACTTTTATTTCTAAAGCGCTGGTATAGGTCATCTTATACCTATCCCAGCACTTGCTTTTTATAAGCGCTGCTATTGTTGCGCTGCAATAGAGTATTTCTGTAGTAGTGAGTGTCCGGTCCGGGTTTAATTACCTTGTAAATACCGATTAAGTTATAAGTACAAACCCAATGGCAGTCAGACTCCCCTACCATCTCCAACGGCCATTAACATCGGAATCACAGTAGGAATTGAGAAAAAAAATCAGAGTGGTGTGGAGAAATCACAAACGTGGGCCACCAATTGGAATAAGATGAAGCAACATTAGTTAAAAATCTTACAAATAAATCGCAAAAAAAATTGCAGAGAGGGTGGGGAAGAAACTAAAAACACCATCCAAACCATACATCTATCACTCTCTTTTTCAATCATCCAGCCTAAAAAATTGCAGAATGGTGGCGAGAAACCATAAAAATGGGCAACATAGGCCACCGACTAAAGAAGATGAAGAAACAAGAGTTTGAAAAGAAATATTGTAAACAAATCGTGTCCCAAAAATTTAATTAAGAATTAGTGATAATTTAAGTATTGATTATGGGATTAATTAAGGAGTTTTGAGAATTTTATAAATAACTTCAGAAAAATTGAAGTATTTGGGGGATTTTTAAAGGCCTAGTTTCTCCCTTAATTTGAGGAACTTAGAATTAGAGAAAATTATTTTGGCATCAAAAGAGATCATAATAGGAGAAAATTCTTATTGTGAATTTAAAAATAAATTTTATAAAGTAAAAGGGAATTTATTCTTAAATGAAAATATCTTATTCTAAGAATTTAAGGGCCTATTTGTAAATTTCTTATCCTATCTATTTTTCTTTTATTTATTCCTTTTAATTTTTTCTATTCCGTCCCCTTTCGATTTTCCCTCTTCCCCTTTCTCTCCCGTGCGATCCATTCTTCATCACCATCACCATCTTCTTCGTTCGAGAGGGAGAGCGAGGGTAGGCGGCGGTCGCTGCAGCTAGCGTCGTCGACAATGAGGCTGAGGGGTCCCCTGTAACACCTGGACTTTTACTACTATATTATAAAATTTTAATTGAATTACAACCACTATTTCAGTTCCGAAAGCCCGAAAATACGAATAAATTTAAAACTTTTCTTTTCAAACATTACACTAATCTGCTTTCTATTGAAATGGGCTTTTCGGACAAATTGAATAATTTAAAAACTTTGTCTAAAATAGAGTGGTTCATAAGACAATTAAAAGTACATTAACCCTCTTAGGGGGTCTATTCATGATTCATAATACTTAGGAAATTTAAATTCCTTTATACAATTCATATAATTCTATTTTCTATGCTTTCTATTATTAACTTAATAATTTAATTTTATAACATATACAAACAACATAATTAAAATATTTAACTGCCTTTTACTTTTCAAATTATATTCCTAATTCCTTCATTTAATCTTCTTCCCCAGCTAGCTTCTTCTATTTTGCGTACTGAAAATGTTTGGGGAAGGGGGTGAGATTGGAAATCACAATAGCAGTTTCTTTCATTAACATATATTGTCATGCTAGCATTGTCATGTATATATTTCATAAACTTGAACAAATATCACAATTACACATACTTCCTGCGCTACATGCTCTACCAGCCACTATTAACAATATATTTGTTATCTAGTGGTGGTTCTACTTGTAGGACTTCTCGTTATAGCATTTAAAGCTATAACTAAACTGATCTGGCAAAGGGGTAGTGAACCACCTAAGCCTGGAATATTCCATAAACTTCTATGCAGGAATTAACAAGGTATTCCACCTTCATGCATAATGTAAACTTGAAACAGATATTACAAAATAATACATGCAATTCTTTTACTGTAATGAAATAAACTGCTATCTGGCTTAATCCTTACTCCTGTACTGGCTTCTTTCCTTCTCTGTGTCTCAAGGATCCAGTCTCACTATTTCTCCTATAATTGCATTTAGATAATAAATTAAATTAATATATATACTAACTTATAATAATTCTGCGGCTCTCACGTTCCTATTGTACTACTTAAAACTCTACCCCTTCCCTTTTTGACATGATTAAATCTTAGTTTGTAACTTAATTGCTAATCACATAATCATTTACACACCAAACATACACCCATACATATACATATGTCTTTCTTTTCTATTTATTGCGAAATCCCGAGAATGGGGTAATAAGTAATATAAACCAAGTTCAGGCTTAAGCAATTCAATTTATTAAAGGACCTTACAGGTCACTATTTATAATATGTACCATATACTTGAACACTCACAATCTGTCTTTGTTCTTACTTTCTCACACCTAAAATTGGAATCTTTAATTTTTAATAATATATTTTTAGTCCATTTTATGAACAAATTTTCAATCAGCTTGAGCTTTAAATAATTCTTGCAACAACCAGCATAAGCAAAGCAGTGAACATACATAAACCATAAGTTTCATTTTAGTAAGCTTTTAAACATCTAATTCAACACTTAAAACTTCTCATCACCTTAGAATTCTGGTTTATCCTTTAGGGATCCTAATTACTTTGATATCACTTAATCATTGCAATGAACTTGTATTATACTTTCATACACACCACACATGTACCTAATACACCACTAAAAATCATACTTGAAAATTACCAACCAAAGCAAGTAAGAAGTATTCCCATTCACATTTATTTCTCTTTTGATTACATACAAACATCACTATAAATTCTAACCTCTTACATCAATTCTAAACAACATTTCTTCACTTAGTTGATTTATCAATTAAAAACTCAAAGCAGTGATTAGAATAAAGCTCCTAACAATCAAGAATTAAGATCCAAGACAGCATTTGTCAATCAACATACATCAACAATTCATTAACTTTAACTCATTAGTTCAGCTATTTAGAATTTTCTTCAACGTAGGTATTCTAGGCAAAGCACTTGGATTTACTACATATAAAAAGAAGAAATGAAACATACAAGGACAATACTTAATTCCAAAAAACTCTTGACCACTTTCAACATTATTTATCATCAATTCTTCTTCTTCCCTAAAGCACCGAACAAAATTTGATTTAATCTTAACCAGTTGCACTAAAATAAACCGTTAACATCTTTCTTTAACTATCATGAATACTCACTACAAAAAAAGCGTGTATTAGTAGCGGTTATAAATGCCGATTAGTAGCGGTTTTAACCGCCACTAACATGTTACTAGCAGTTTTTATTTCCGCCACTAAATCACCCCTGACAAACATTTACTGGCGGTTATTGAAACCGCGTGTAACAAAGTCAAAGACGCCACTAATTAGTAGCGGTTACTAAAACCGCTACTAAATAAAAAAAACCGCCCCTAATGTAAAAATTAGCATAATCGTGGAAAAATTCAATTTCTCAATTTAGTGGCGGTTTGAACAGCGGTTCGAACTGCCACTAATTAAAAAAAAAATTGGCCCATTTATTAGTGGCGGTTTGAGCAGCGGTTCTCAAACCGCCACAATTAAAAAGAAAAGAAAAAAAATTTAAAAAACAGAATTGGTCCAATGTATTAGTGGCGGTTCAAAACCGCTACTAAAGTTTAAGGATGTTAAAAAAAACGTCCAGATTAGATATTCAAAAATCAATGTCATATGATCAAATGTAATGAAAAAACAATGATAATAAATTAGACTATTTCAAAATGTTTTTATTGTTAAAATAAAAAAAATTCTCGACTATATTAACAACCATATGTATAAAAAAACCATATATTAAACAATTAAAAAAGACATAGTTAAAAATAAACAACTAATTATGTTTGTTGCAACAATAATATGAATAATAAATTAAACTTTTTTATCACTAAAAATGGGAAATAATTCGATATTGTTACCTAAAAAAAATATATTAGCAAATAAATTAATTTAGAATAGAAAATAAAACACACTAAATAAAAAGAAATATAAGATAAATTGTTTTCAGAACAAAAAATAAAGGCATTAGCGGTGAGACTGAGGAAAAATTGAATGGAGAGGGAGAAGGAATTGAATGAATGTGTGAAGAAAAATGAAGGGAGGGAGTGGATATTTATAGTGCTTTGTGAGGTATTTAATAGCGGTTTGGGTGGCGGTTCGAGAACCGCCACTAATATTTGTCCTCAGAATTAGTGGCGGTTCTGGAACCGCTACTAGCTGTTTTTAATTAAAAAAAAGCTCAACCTACATTAAAAAAATGCTATATGAACGTTTGATACACATTTTTATGAAAATTTTATAAAATGAAAAATAATTATGGTTGGCTGCTTCAATCATCTTCTTCTTGCTCCTGCCTAAAAAGAAAATAAACAAATATATAAATTTCTATTGCTAAAGGTGTTGAAATTTGTTTAAATTATTTGTAGTGAAAATCCTCACCTAACTACTTGTAAATGACCGTCTTCTTCAGAAATGAGGTTGTCGAAGTTTTCAGGTTCAAAATGTTGGCTGCCTAGTTCCAGATCATCTTCGTCACCCATGTCGTAGAGGTCACGCGGCTTCATATGAATCACCATCTGCCAATCTTTGTGTGTCCGATCTTCCACATAGTATACTTGCTGCGCCTGTGAGGCAAGAATATATGGCTCATCATCTGCCATTTCCCCTGTGTGAATGAGCCTCGAGAAATTTACGGACGTGATGCCCAAGCTGTCCAATGTAATGCCTCGAGAAGTTCTGGTGTCTGCCCACATGCAGTTGAAGAGAGGCACGGTGAAATGACCTTGATAGTTAAGCTCGATGATGCCCACGAGCTTTCCATAGTATGATACGCCTCCAAATAGCATGTCTGTATCCTGTGAGCTGGCATAACTCCTTGTCCCGAATGTGCCAAAGACTCTGGAATTTTGGGTGAGAGAACCTTTATCCCTTGCAATGGTGCAGAACTTGAAACCGTTGACGTTGTATGCCGTATATCTCCTGACATGGTCGAGTGGACTGGTTTCTAGATTTATCATATCAGGCGCTTGGGGATTGTTGTCATTGAGTATCCTCTGTGCAAACCAATACGGAAACTCTCGATGGACCTTTTTATCCACCTCGGCAGATGACCTTGTGCGGCTTCGTAGTTGGCGTTTAACATAGCGGCGGAAATCCCTAAATTCCAATGGAACATATCAGAGGGTTATGTGGTTTGGAAATAAAAAAAATAACATAATACGTGTATATAGTGTTAGAATTCTTACTAAATGTAGGGCTCCACTTGAGGGCAATTTGTCAAGACATGTCTGTGTGCTTGCAACCTCTCAGTGGGAGTGAGCCTGTAATACTGACTTCCTCCAACTGGCTTTCTGATTGGCGGGAATAATGTGTTGGAAGGTGACTGGACATTGGTGGGGCTGTCATCAACACGAGGAGGGCGGTTGAATGAAGTCTCGATGTCATCATCAAAATAACGCGAACAATATGTTAACACCTCATCACCAGAATAACCCTCTGCTATAGAACCCTCTGGAGATGCTTTGTTCCTCACATACGACTTCAATTTCCCCAAGTATCTGTAATTACAAGTACAATCAGGTAACTGAAACAAAATCATGAAACCACTGGAAAAGTGAATCAACGGACCTCTCTATGGGATACATCCAGCGGTATTGAACCGGGCCGCCTATCTGTGCGTCTTGAACGAGGTGTACAGTGAGTTGGACCATGACCGTGAAGAAAGACAAGGGAAATATCATCTCCATTTGACAGAGCGTTAGAACAATTTTTTCCTGCAATTGATCCAGCTTTGCTTTGTCCAAAACTTTTGCACACAACCGTCGGTAGAAAGAACTGAGTTGAACCAAAACATTAGACACCTCCAGGGGCAATGTGCTTTTAATTGCCAGAGGTAGGAATTGCTGGAGCAAAACGTGGCAGTCATGGCTTTTCAACCCGGCAATCTTCTTAGAGTGCATGTCCACACATCTTGAGATGTTGCTTGAATAACCATTAGGGACCTTAATGTCCTTAAGTGTGGAGAGGAAGACTTCCTTGTTGGCTCTTGTCAGTGTGAATAAGACTGGGGCAAACTTGTCATTCTCATCCGGCCATGCGTCTTCACGTATTCCCATCGCCATCAAATCTTTCCTTGCTTGAAGATGGTCCTTGGACTTTCCAGACTCGTTCAGTAAAGTGTACAAAATATTGTCACATACATTTTTTTCGATGTGCATGACATCAAGACAGTGGCGAAGTAGATTAGATTTCCAGTAGGGGAGCTCGAAGAAAATGCTCTTCTTTCGCCATTGCTGCACGTTTTCCCCCTGGGACTGGCCGCGTCCCCTTCTTCCCCTAGGCTGAACGACGTCTGTCTTCCCGAACTCTACGTGAACATCTTCAAGCTGTTGAAGAATATCTGCGCCAGACAAAAACGTAGGAGGATCCCTCATTTCCTGCGATCCGTTAAATCTAATCTTCTGCAGCCAGAACCCATGACCTCCAGGAAGGAACCGCCGATGACCCATGAAGCACCACTTGCGACTGTGAGGAAGGCGGACCAAGTCTTGGTCAAAGTTGCAGTTGGGGCAAGCTCTGCCTGTATGCACGTTCCAACCAGACAATGTGCCAAATCCGGGAAAATCGCTCACTGTCCACATCAACGACGCACGGAGTGTGAAGAGCGTCTTACTGTAAGCGTCATACATCTCAACTCCGTTGGTCCAAAGTTCCTTCAACTCCTGTATCAACGGTTGAAGGTAGACATCTATATCGTTTCCAGGAGCTTTCTTCCCCGGAATAATCATCGAAAGAATGAATGAGCTCTGTTTCATACACATCCAGGGGGGTAAGTTGTACGGTATCAATACCACAGGCCATATACTGTACGTAGTGCTAAGATTCCCGAATGGATTAAACCCATCTGATGCGAGAGCGAGGCGGACATTTCTCGGGTCACTGGCGAATTCCGGGAATCGAGCATCAAACGTTTTCCAAGCCTCAGCATCCCTAGGATGTCTCAACTTCCCATCGACGTTGGGCTCTGATGAATGCCACCGCATGTGCTCCGCCGTTTTGGATGACACATACAACCTCTGAAGTCGTGGAGTCAGGGGGAAATATCTTAGAATCTTTGCAGGCTTCTTGGTTGCTATTCGACCCCTCTTTGCCTGTTTGTACCGAGACGCATTACATCGCTTACATCTGTCCAACTCGGCGTCATCTCCCCAGTACAACATACAATCATTCGGGCAGGCATGGATTTTAGTGTAGTTCAATCCCAACTTGTTAATAGTCTTCTTTGCTTCATAGAATGATGGTGCGATTTCTGCCTGAGAGAATGCATCTCCCAATAATTCTAACACCATCGACATCCCCTTATCGCTGAAGCCACACAAGCACTTGATATGATAGAGCTTGACAAGAAATGATAGTTTTGAATATTTACTGCACCCTGAATAAACATTATTCTTATTCTAAAACGAACATTTATGTGACAAAACTAGAAACGAAATGAGGCAGTTTTTAGTAGAACCTGGAAACAATGGCTTATCTGAATCCGTCATAAGGTCGAAAAAATTCTTTGCAGCTTCATTTCAAAAAACTCCGGGAGTGGTCCTTCAACCCCTTCCTGACTCCCGATGCCGTTACCTTGCACCCCGAAAGCATCACGCACAATATCGTTAAATGGATCCACATGATTGTCGTCATCATCGTCATCGTCGATCTGCATTCCAACCTGAGATGTTCGAGCAACTACTTCACCACCATCATCATCGTTCTCGCCATGAATACCCCAGAATGTGTAATTGGATGGGAATTGTTTCAGTATAAAATGCTCACGCACAACATTTCTGGGATGCCACTTCTTAAATTTACATTTCGGACAAGGACACAATATCTGATTGTTAACACCGGTGCGGTTGAAAGCAAAATCTAAAAAGTGGTCAACACCAACTAAATAGCGGGGGGATGTCCGTGGCAAATTTATCCAAGATTTATCCATCATATGACTGAAGATATTATCAAAGAAGGAAAGAGCTTAATAGTTTGAATGAAATGTGAAAATGAATTGGAAAGAATCAAGGGCTTATAAATTGAAATTTAGACATTAGTGGCGGTTCTTTAACCGCTACTAAAACCGCAACTAACTCAATCAGACCGTTTGAAAAGTAACAGGTGGCAGTTGTCTGATGACTGCATTTAGTAGCGGTTCTAAAACCGCTACTAATATTAAATTATTTTTATATTTAGTAACCTAGTGGCGGTTTAAAACTGCTACTAAGTTTAAATTTTTTTAATATTTCTTCAGTTAGTAGCGGTTTTGAAACCGCTACTAAATGTGCTATTTTGTATTTTTAATGTTATTTATATCTTGTTTTTTTCAAATACTATATAAGAAAATAAACAAATAACAACGGTTTATTTAGTAAGTCAGGGAGAAACTTTTTTGTTTAACTGTTAAAAAAAATTATCGCCATTTGTAAAGTAAAAAATTAAATCAGATAATAACGACTAACAAAATTATGCAACATTAAAGATATGAAATGTTTAAACAACTAATATTCAAATTAACAAACATTTAAATATAAAAATGTTCAACTAAAATCCTATAATTAGCAAACATTTAAATATAAAAATGTTCAACTGAAATCCTGAAATAAAAAACATTCTAATAAAAAAAGACCCTAGAGCTACGCCGCAGGAGGCTGATCGTCGTCTTGATGCTCCGGAGAACGGTTGCGAGGCTGCTTTGGTGGATGTGGAGGTAGTGGTACTCGCAAAGGAGATCCATCTGGGTCGAACCTCCGCTGCATCCGTTCCAACGTGCTATTGGCGTTGTGCACCCAGGAGTCTAGTCGGTCGTACACCTGATCAGTCACCCGTTCCGTAATCTCATGAGTGAGTCTCTCCCTCATTTGAGCCTCAAACTCTGCGTCTCCCCTAATCGGGCCACTTGTTGATGGTTGGCTCGAAGCTGTAGACTGGGCGCTGCCTGGGTCGCCTGACCTGCCGTACACCACCGTAGGTCGGGCTCCGAATCCCATCCCGCGAACCCGGCCAGGGTGCTCTTGAGGCCCTAGGGCAGCCCTTAGCGAGGCAGTGTGGTCTACATTGTCCCCCTGCGACTCGGCGTTCTCTCTCTCCGCATCTTCAATCCTAGCCTGCACACACAAACATATTAACAATTTTATTTTGATGTCGTTGTTATTAAAAATATAATAATATAAAAATAAATAAATAAAAATTTTACAATTTGCTCCTCAGCCTCCCTGGATGTTGGGCCCCCGTCGGTGTGTCTGTGCTTTATTTGGTAGAAACGACCGTAGGTAGCCTTCTGCCCTTTCTTCGCAGCTTCTTCCGCCTCAAAATTAAGATACAAATAGTTATTAATATATAAAGATAAATTATTTTTAAATTAAACAACGAAGCTTCATTCCTTCATACCATCTCTTTGTACCTGTAACACCCCAAATTTTAGAAAATAAGAAATAAGGGAATATTTGGAATCTTGGGGTATTATTTGATTTTTAAATGGTCTTATAAATAAATCTGGAAATTAAAGTATGCTTATAGAAATTATTTTGGGACAAATTTCAGATTTTTTTGTAAATGAAAATGGTAAAAGAAATTACCATTTAGAAGAAAATGTAAATTGGAAAATTAAAAGGACAATATCTGCCCCTAGTTGGAAAATATCCTCAATTAAAAAGGGAAGGGCAAGATAGTAAAATACCCATACAACAAAATATCAGTCTTCTCTTTAAATTACAGCCACACACGTGTCTTGTTAATTGTCCTACTTTCTTCTCATCTCTTCTCAAACACTCCCTCTCTCCCCACGTGTACACATATACAATAATAAAAAAGAAAAGAAAAAAATTAATTAAAATTATATACTCCCTCTGCCCGAAACACACACATATACACACACTCAAATCACACTTCCTCTCTCTCCCGAAAACCACTCACCCTCTACTCTGTTCTTCGACTCCAGCGACGGCAACGGCGGCGATCGACGGGCCACGCAGCGGGAAACGTTTAAGCAAGCTCAGGCATCCTTAGGTAAGCTCTGATCCTTCGTTTTCTTCTCTTTTTGGGCGCGAATCCGAGCGTATATGGGGGGATGGATTCGAATTTTTGAATGGTTTTTGGAGATTTCTGAAATTGTAGAAATGATGCTTGAGGCTTATTATTGTTGTTTTGGTTGTTGATTTTGAAGATTGAGGTGAAATAGGTTCGGATTCGGGAAGGAAATTTGTTGGGTTACTGTTCACCCGAAATCAAAAATTGGGATTTCGAGTGATTGGTTGTTTTAAGGCTTGAATTCTCACATCTGATAGTCACTTTAAGGGTATGGAATAAGGTATTGGGATTGATTAGAGGGATTTTGGAATTCTGGTTGTTATTTTGTCTTCCCCTGTTCCTGCGTTTCTGTTCGGCCAAGAAGGAGGAAAATTTATGGACTGAGATACACATTAATTGGAAGCTAGAATGGATTTTAAGTGTGTGGATTGAAGAATCCTTGATTTGCTTGACTTGTTGTTCAATTTCTTTGCTTTTGTTCTGCTGGCCGAAAGGGAGAAAAATGAAAGAAAAGAATTTTGGGAAACCAAAATTCTTGAGATATATTTGTTGAATTTTCCCTCTGCTTTGTGTGTGATAAGTTTGAGTTATAGTTGCTAATTCTGTTCCTTCAATTTTCTGTTCTGTTTCGGCCAAAGAGAAAGAAATGGCCATTGATGTTTGTTTGTTTTGGGAGATGGATTGGAATTTTGTTTATATATGGTTGATTAATATTAGGTTCTTAGAGGTACAATTCTTGTTTATTTGATACCTGGCTGATTTGGAACTGATTAGGGAAAGAAGAAAAAAATGATGTGATGGTTAAGTTGAGCAAGGAAAAGGAAAGGATTATGGATGATATAAGAAGAAATTGCTATTGTTGTTGATTAAAGGTTTAGGTGCTGAAAGTTAGAAGTTTAATTGTTTTGGGTTACCAATTTAGTGACAAAGGAAAGAAAATATGGTTTGTTGTGGTAATAGGTTCTAGAATTCTAATTATTAGTTTGATCAAATCAAAGTAAAGGAAATAGTGATTTTATGATCTTGTTAATGCTAGTGGCTGTTGGTTTTATGAGCAGAGACAAAGGAGGTTATGGTGATTAATTGGAGGATACAAGAAGAAGTAGTTGTTGTTGTTTGATTGAGGGTTTAAGGTGTTAAAGCTATGATTTCTGGCTGTCTTGGCTGCTGGTTTGTTGACAAAGGAAGAGGGAATGATTATTGATATTGTTGGTTGTTGATTTATGATAGGGAGAAGGATAGGATTATAAATACGATTGATTAAGTAGTAGGAAAAGAAAGTGGTGATTGAGGTTGGATTAGGAGTCTAAGGATTGAAACTCTAAATATTTAATTGGTGGGTGATCATTGATTTTAATGATGAGGAATATGAGTTCAATGGGAAGAAAAGGGAAAAGTAAGGAAAGTTATTAGTGATTTACTATATGAAGTGCTAAGATAATACCTTTAAATATTTATGATTAGTAGAGTCAAGCTAAGGATTTGCAAGGTTAGCTGGAAAATTAATTTACTGTTTGGGATTCTCAAGGAGTAGGACAAAGTTTAAAAGTATTGAATTCTAATCCTTGATTGGTAAGTTTATTAGATTATTAATTGATTGATAGTAAAGGTTAGTTAATATTAAATGGTAAAGACCCTTTTGTGCTTATGTTTTGTATTGTGTATACTAATTTTATTTGTGTGTATATTATTATGTGTTTGTGCAATATGTGTTAATAATGGTGTGATTAACCATTTATTTAGAAATTAAGAATTAAAAGTATTAGAAATAGAAAAGGGTAGTACCCTAGGGCTGTGAGAGACGTTTAATTATTATACTTAAGTTTAGATATTAATGTAATATTTTATATTAATGTAATATTTAATTATTAATGTAATATTTACATAATGTTGCTTCAGGACAACAATATCCACCTGCACAGAACCATCCTATAGATCAAGTCTATTATGTTACTGGAGCACCTAGTTGGGAGTCTTCAGTAGCTCAGTACAATCCTGTAGGAGTTTCAGCAAGTAACCCAATATGTATTACTTCTGAGGATTCGGAGGTTGATCCTTTAGATCCGGATGCGGATGAAGTAAGTCAAGAATCAATTGAGCAGTCACGTAATGATGTGATAGACTGTGTGTATAATCAGTATACGATGTTGATTGACCAGTTTGTTAGTAGAAAGGAACTAGTTAAATATGGTAAACCTACGAGGTGGACGATCGGGGAATCGCTCTACGGATAATCGGCCCCCATTGATCCTCTTCAGGTTATTTTAGAACGTCTGAATGAACAGCAAACCACAATGAATCAGATAAGAGAAACCCAGGAGCAATAAGCTAAAGAGATGGCAGATCTCCAAGCTAATAGACAGCCTGAGAATCCACTAAGAAATCCTCCAAGACCACCTGAATTGGACGGAGATGTTTTGCAATCCACTATAGCTCGTTTTTGCAAGCATCATCCACCTACATTCACGGGAAGAGTGGATATAAGGCAAGCTGAGCATTGGATAAAAGCTTTGGAGAAAATTTTTAAGGTTATGCGTTGTTCTTCTGAACTTAAAGCTCAGATGGCTATTTATAAGCTCGATGGTGACGCTGGACAATGGTGGCAGAATACTGAGAAAGTATTGGAGGCTCAAAACATTCCTATTACGTGGGAGGTATTCCAAGCAAGGTTTTATGAGAAGTATTTCCCTCGTTCCATCCGAGATGATAAGGAAGCTGAATTTCTCACTATTAATCAGGGAAACAATGAATCTTTCGAAGATTACCTGTCTCGGTTTAATCAATTGTCTCAGTATTACACGCATCTCAATGAAAGCGCTGATGGTAGATGGTTAGCTGGAAGATTAATTAGAGGACTGATTCCTTATATGAAGGAGAAGATAACTCCTATGCAGATTGAAAATTTTGATAAGGCTATCGAAGTCTGTCGGTTAACAGAGAGCAGTAGGCAGAAGCCTATAAGAGCACCTGGTTTTGAAAGACCTGGAAATGTCCCGAATTCCTCTGCAACACCAGTACTGAAACGAAAGAATCCTTTTCCAGTACAGCAAGGGAATCCTGCAAAGAGACCACAGCAACAACCTTTCCGTCAACAACAGAAATCTCAGCCACAACAGTTTCAACGTCAGCTGTTTCAACAGAAATCGAAAGATTCACAAACTTCTGAAGGAGAAAGTTGTAAGATTTGTGGCAGACTTCATGGTAAGAAACCATGTTTGGCGGGGCAAGGAGTATGCTATTATTGTCAAAAGCCAGGACATTATGCTGATAAGTGTCCACAGAAGCAATACTCGTTCCGATCGGTTCAACCTGGCAGAGTATTTTCCTTGTCCCATGAAGAAGCACAGGAATCTCCAGAAAAAGTTGAAGGTATGATTCTTGTTAATGGCAATTCTATTTGTGCTATGTTTGATACTGGAGCTAGTCATTCATTTATATCGGATGCATGTGCTGAGAGGTTGCGTCTTAAAATAGATAGGTTGCCATATGATATCTGTGTTTCTACACCTATGAATGCAAAAGTCATAACAGGCAATGCATGTTTGAATTGTGTGATTCAATATGAGCAGATTAATAGTATCGCAGACTTAGTTTGTTTACCTTTTCAAGGTATTGATGAGATTATGGGTCTTAATTGGTTGTCTGCTAATAATGTTTTGATTGATTGTGCTAATAAAACCCTGATAGTACCTAAGGATAGGAAATCAATCAAAGTAGAAGCTAGTATGAATCTTATTTCAGCAGCTCGAGCAGAAAGAAGCTTGAGTAAAGGTTGTTAAGGATTTGTTGTGTTTTTCTCAATCCAAGCTGAAACTGATGTTAAAGTGGAAGATATCCCTGTAGTTCAGGAATTTCCTGAAGTATTTCCGGAAGATGTTAGTGGATTACCCCCGGAATGGGAAGTAGAGTTTTCAATTGACCTGATTCCAGGGACTGGAGCAATTTCTAAGGCACCATACCGTATGGCTCCAAATGAAATGGCAGAGTTAAAGAAGCAAATAGAAGAGTTGCTAGAAAAAGGTTTTATTCGCCCTAGTGTTTCTCCTTGGGGAGCCCCGGTGTTATTTGTGAAAAAGAAAGATGGAAGTCATAGATTGTGTATTGATTATCGAGAGTTGAACAAAGTAACAGTAAAGAATAAGTATCCCTTGCCGCGAATTGATGATTTGCTAGATCAATTAGTTGGGGCAAGTGTATTCTCTAAGATTGATTTGCGATCAGGTTATCATCAACTTCGAGTTAAAGCAGAAGATATCCCGAAGACTGCTTTTAGAACTCGCTGTGGACGTTATGAATTCCTGGTGATGCCTTTTGGATTAACTAATGCACCGGCTGTGTTTATGGATTATATGAACAGGATCTTTCAGCCGTACTTGGACAAGTTTGTAGATGTCTTTATTAATGATATCCTAATATATTCTAAAAGCCGAGAAGAACATGAAGAGCATTTAAGGATAGTTTTATCTATTCTTTGAGAAAAGCAGCTGTATGCAAAACTCAGCAAATGTGAGTTTTGGCTTTCTGAGGTTAGATTCCTTGGTCATGTCATTTCTCAAGAAGGAGTTGCAGTAGATCCCAGTAAAGTGGAAGCAGTTTTGGGATGGAAACGACCTGAATCAGTTATCAAAATTCAAAGTTTTCTTGGTTTAGCAGGTTATTATCGGCGATTTATTCAAAATTTCTCAAAGATTGCTTTGCCGTTAACTAAGCTCACTAGGAAAAATCAAGCATTTAATTGGGATGATACATGTGAAGCTAGTTTCCAAGATCTGAAGCAGAAGCTTACCTCTGCACCAGTATTAATCATTCCAGATCCCGAAGAACCTTATAGGGTTTATAGTGATGCTAGTAAGTAAGGTTTGGGATGTGTTTTGATGCAACAAGGACGAGTAGTAGCGTATGCTTCCAGGCAATTATAGCCTCATGAGCAGCATGATTTGGAGCTAGCAGCAATTGTGTTTGCTCTAAAGATATGGAGGCATTATCTCTATGGAGCTGAAGTTAAACTGTTTTGTGATCATAAAAGTCTCAAGTATTTGCAAGATAAAAAAGAATTGAATATGAGACAAAGAAGGTGGATGGAGTTATTGAAAGACTACAACTATGAGATACAATACCATCTTGGCAAAGCGAATGTAGTAGCAGATGCATTAAGTCGGAAGTCTGTGTGCGTAGCTACTTTGATGATTGAAGAACAGGAGCTAATAGAAAAATTCCGAGATTTCAATTTGACAAATGAAATCCTCTTATCAGAATGTCATATTCGCAAGGCTGAAAGTGATCTGCGAGATGAGATTGAAGATGCTCAGAAGCAAGATAGCTTGGCTGGAATAATCAGAAGGAAAATTGAAGCGAATGAGGACCCTAATTATGATTTGTCGCCCACTAGATTAGTTCGCTACAAGAAAATAATCTATATTCCACCAAAAGCTAATATTAGAATGAGGATTCTGGAAGAGGCACATAAGAGTCAATATGAGTTACATCCTGGAATGGTTAAAATGTATCATGATTTGAAAGCGTTGTGTTGGTGGCCAGGAATGAAAAGTGATGTCACTAAGTTTGTAGCCCGATGTCTTACCTGTCAAAAGGTAAAAGCAGAACATAAGAAACCACCTGGTCCTTTGCAAACAATTAATCTTCCTGAATGGAAATGGGAAAGTATTACCATGGATTTTATTGGTGGATTACCAAGAACCCCTTCTGGATTCGACACCATTTGGGTTATTATTGATCGACTAACCAAGTCTTCTCATTTCTTAGCTATCAAGGCTAATTATACTCTGGACAAGTTGGTGAAAGTTTACATCAAAGAAATTGTGAGATTACATGGAGTACCAAATGATATTATTTCAGACAGAGATCCAAGATTTACTTCGCGATTTTGGCGATCTCTTTATGAAGCCTTAGGAACACGATTGAAATTTAGTACTGCTTATCATCCTCAGACTGATGGTCAGACTGAGAGAACTATCCAAACACTAGAAGATATGTTGAGATCTTGTGTTCTGGATTTCAAAAAGAGTTGGGATGAGATTTTGCCATATGCAGAATTTGCATACAACAATAGTTATCATGCTAGTATTCAAATGGCTCCGTATGAAGCTTTATATGGAAGAAGATGTAGATCTCTTTTGTGTTGGACAGAATTAAAAGAAAGGAAGCTTTATGGTCCAGAGTTGATAGATGAAACTGCAGAACAAATCAAGTTAATCAGAAAAAGGTTGTTGACAGCTTAGAGTAGGCAGAAAAGCTATGCTGATAAAAGAAGAAGGCCTTTGGAGTTTGAAGTAGGAGACCATGTATTCTTGAAGGTTTCACCATCAACAGGGATTGGACGTTCTATCAAACAGACAAAGTTGAATCCTCGATTTGTTGGACCATTTGAGATTCTTGAAAGAATAGGAAGAGTAGCCTATCGAATTGCGGTACCTCCGCATTTGAGTCGACTTCATGATGTATTTCATGTCTCTCAATTAAAGAAATATCAACCGGACCCGGGACATGTAATTGAGTACGAGGATCTACAGGTATAAGAAGATTTGACCTACAAAGCTGAACCAGAGCGGATCATTGGTCGGCAAGAGAAGAATCTTCGTAACAAGTCAATTCCTTTTGTAAAAGTAGTTTGGAAAGGATTTACACCTCGTGAAGCTACTTGGGAATCAGAAGAGCAACTGAAGAAGAAGTTTCCTGAATTCATGTCACAAGGTAATCCCTCTTAATTTCGAGGACGAAATTATTTTTAGGGGGAGGGAATTGTAACACCCCAAATTTTAGAAAATAAGAAATAAGGGAATATTTGGAATCTTGGGGTATTATTTGATTTTTAAATGGTCTTATAAATAAATCTGGAAATTAAAGTATGCCTAGAGAAATTATTTTGGGACGAATTTCAGATTTTTTTGTAAATGAAAATGGTAAAAGAAATTACCATTTAGAAGAAAATGTAAATTGGAAAATTAAAAGGACAATATCTGCCCCTAGTTGGAAAATATCCTCAATTAAAAAGGGAAGGGCAGGATAGTAAAATACCCATACAACAAAATATCAGTCTTCTCTTTAAATTACAGCGACACACGTGTCTTGTTAATTGTCCTACTTTCTTCTCATCTCTTCTCAAACACTCCCTCTCTCCCCACGTGTACACATATACAATAATAAAAAAGAAAAAAGAAAAAATTAATTAAAATTATATACTCCCTCTGCCCGAAACACACACATATACACACACTCAAATCACACTTCTTCTCTCTCCCGAAAACCACTCACCCTCTCCTCTGTTCTTCGACTCCAGCGACGGCAATGGCGGCGAACGGCGGCGATCGACGGGCCACGCAGCGGGAAACGTTTAAGCAAGCTCAGGCATCCTTAGGTAAGCTCTGATCCTTCGTTTTCTTCTCTTTCTGGGCGCGAATCCGAGCGTATATGGGGGGATGGATTCGAATTTTTGAATGGTTTTTGGAGATTTCTGAAATTGTAGAAATGATGCTTGAGGCTTATTATTGTTGTTTTGGTTGTTGATTTTGAAGATTGAGGTGAAATAGGTTCGTATTTGGGAAGGAAATTCATTGGGTTACTGTTCACCCGAAATCAAAAATTGGGATTTCGAGTGATTGGTTGTTTTAAGGCTTGAATTCTCACATCTGATAATCAAGAATTGGGATTTCGAGTGATTGGTTGTCCAATTCTTGCGACTGTCTCTCACATCAAACTTCCTCTGTAAAATATTAAATTTAAGTATGTTTAATTAGAAAATAATAAATAATAACAAATTCCAATAATAACATAAAACAAATAAGAAATAATAAATACATTTCCTATAATATTTATTAAAATCAAATTCAAATAATAACAGAAAAGAAATAAGAAATAATAAATACATTTCCTATAATATTTATTAAAATCAAATTCAAATAATAACAGAAAAGAAATAATAAATAATAAATAATAAACAATAAACAATACATAATAACAAGAAAATTTCTTATAGTATTAATTAAAATCACATTCTAATAATAATAAATAATAAACAATAAATAAGCTCAAAGTTAATTCAACAAACCTTAACAATTTCGTCAAACGCGAACTTTTTAGAGTTCGCGTCAATCTTCCTCCAGTCCAAAGCGTCAATCGGGAATCGCTGGTAATTCTGGCCTACACCCCCGACGAACCTCGAGTACAGTTGCCCCCCTTGTCCAACCAGTAATTTGGTCAAGTCGTCTCACTCAACTTTAACTCTGTGCCCGCTCGGAAGGTTCATCGCATCTTGCACCGTCAACCTCTTCTCACTTATGCTACCAGAAGGGTTTGTAAAATTTAGGGAACAATTTCAATTTAATGAGCGATAAAAAATTATAATTATCTGATAAAAATAATAAAAATTGAATTTCCTTACCCTGAACTTGTACTTCGTAACCGGTGGACCTTCCAGCGGATCGTTTAGGGCGCCCCGCCTCATCATCTTCCTCAGAGTCCAACCAACGTGCCATATCCTCAAAATCCGCTCCTCCTTCAGTCTCGTCGAAGTTTTCTCCTCCACTCCAGAATGAGTTGATTACATCTTCTGGAATCGGCTCGTTCTGTATACGGATGCGCTCTTGTTCTATACGATCCCTCTCAGCCTGCTTAGCCTATTCCTTACGAAGCCGCTCCTCAGCCTCCTCTTGTTCAGCAGTAATAGGCCTCTTCTCTCTACTGCGATCGCCCTTTTTCACCATGATTTTGACCTTTTCTTTCTCGTTGAAGTCACGTCACGTCATTTTCTTTCTAAAAAGCTCATGCCTTTTCAGAGAAAAGGCACGAGCCTTTTTAAACTGTTCAAATTAGTAGCGGTTCTCCGAGAACCGCTACTAGTAGTCGCTGTTTCAGCAAAAACCGCAGCTGAAACCGCGACTAATTCAACCTGAAATAAATGCAGTTGCATTTATTTCGCTGAATTAGTGGCGGTTTTGGGGGAAACCGCTACTAATGTATGAAAACCACCACTAATTCAACGGCCATTCATTTTTTAGCGGTTTTTCCCTCCAGAATCGCGACTAAATTTACGCCACTACTAGTCCCGCCAAAGCACACCAAATTTGTTGCGGTTCTTTCCCCCAAACCGCTACTAATGTCCGCTACTAACTACTTCTGTGGTCAAACCGTCGTATTTACTTGCGGTTTGTGCTTATAACCGCTACTAAAGTATAATTACTGGCGGTTTTGGTCTTCCGCTACAAATGTAACCGCTACTAAAACCCCATTTTTTTGTAGTGACTTTGTCATTTGTTTAGAATTCCAAAACAGATTTACACCCAATCAATTACATGGCCAGAGCATATCAAAGCAGAAATCAAGCATACAAGGAACATTTATTTTACATCAATTATTCAAATTATCTTTCCTATAGCAATTAAAATAGATTTATCCTTTGAACTAACACAAAGCAGCAATTCAGCTTAAGCAAAACAAAATTACATTAACTTAACATTCGAACAACTTCCAGCAACAATCAACCCCAAACAATTGTTATCCCTTCATCATCAAACAAATCACAGAGGCCAGAGTAGAACTTCAGCCAGAACAGAACAGGAACAAGGAAATCCAAATCAGTACAATAAGCCATCATTAATACACTTCATATGGACCGAAACAGAGCAGAGGCAGTCAAGCATATATGGAACACTTAAATTGCTTAAACAAAACAGAAACTTGCTTAGGACAACAACAAGCACCAACCACATTGACATCACAACTATTCTTTCTCCTCCATCACCGAACAGAGCAGAGAACAAAGGAGAACAGGGCAGAATTGAAGAAGAACAAAAGAGAGCAAAATCACAACATCTTTAATTCAAAATTAAACATCAATATTCACGCCATTAAACATCAAAACTTCCCCTTCTCTTGTTATGGAAGCCGCCGGCCAGAACATCACCAATAGGGGGAAAACAACAATCCATTACAACTTAATTTAAAATTAATATTACACCATCAAGCATTAAGTTCGTCTTCTCATCCATGCTTAAGAAAACGAGAATCAGAGGAAGAAAGAAGAACAAGGTTCCAGATTAAGCAAAAACAACAATCCGCCACCAAGAACACAACAATTTCAACTTAATACTGTTAGAATCTTAAGTTTTGATGAAGACTGACCCATAGAGAACATAAGTAAATGAGATCTGATAGGTAAAACAAAGCGCAAGTTACCTCTGAATTAAACAAGTAAAAATCTGATAGATAACAAATCACTATCACTAGAAAATGTCGCTAATGAAAGATTCAAAATTAGCAGATGGAAACTTAGCAGAACAATAAGGATGAATATTTCTATCGCTAAGTGAATCTCTATAGCTAACAGACAGAGCCATAGCAAGTGAAGACTTAGAAATAGCAAAGTTAATATCTATCGCTAAGTCATTCTCTATCGCTAGAAGTTCATCAAAGAATATAAGCAGACATCTAGCAGAAAAAGAGACCAAGTCCTTGAGCTAATGAAATAAGCTAGCGATAACAGGATAAGCTATCGATAACAAAAGTGCTTCAGTTAATAATCATTCAGATAGCTAGTGCTTGAGAGCAAATGAGTCAAAATGAGCTAACATTGTTGCTAGCGCTAACACGTTTAGCTATCGATAAAAGGATACCTTGAAACACTTTGATAATCATCTCAGTAAGTAATCAAGTATCTAGCGATAAGGGATTAGCAATCGATAGAAGAATGTATGCTGATATGATATAGCTAGTACTCTGATCATCGAGCTGAAAGAATATGCTATCGATAATACTCTTGCCTATTGATATAAGAAAGCTCTGAAATACCTTATATATTGTCTTTATCTCATTGAGCTAATGGACTCAGTTTGCGATAGCATCTGCTGTGCATTAAATGATTATTTGTTCAGCTAACAGCTTAAGTGCAGATCTCACACTATGAAATTAGCGATAGCAGATCAAGCTAGTGCTACTGAAAAAGCTGCCAGAAAGTACAATTCATACAGACGATCAGAACGCTGAGTCTATCTCTCTCTTAGCTCACCCTACACAAGAAGTAGTTGAAGCTAGAACAGAAAGTTAAGCCTGATGAAGAAGCTGCATTAAATGCCAACGGCTATGAGCTCCCAACGACTAAATTCAAACGGCTTCTTGAAGATTGAACGCTAGGGCAAAATCTGAGAAGAGATATAAATACAGAACTTGAGCATTTATTAAAGAGACGACGAAAAACAAGAATATTCATATACTCATTTATTGCTCTCTGTTTTCTGTATTTATTGTTTAGAGATTTTATCTGTACTTAAGTGTTTATCAAAATCAGTTCATTAAGTGAACGTATTTATTGAAATCCTCTACTGTTTGAGGTTGTTCTGAAAGCTTGGTGCTTTAGAACAGGGATATTGCCTTACAGGTAGTAAGGGGGAGTGTTTAGAGAGATTCTAAAACTCTATAAAGGTTGACAGGTGAACCTGTACTCGTAAAACCTGTGGATAGTGGAACCCAATAAGGTGTTGGAGAACTAGACGTAGGCAGTGTTGGCCGAACTAGTATAAAGTTTTAGAGTTGCTTTTATTTATCATCATTTTAATTTTAAGAAGCACAATTCTCCCCCCCTCTTGTGCGATTGCCTCTTTCAAATACCTTATCATTTAACTTAATCTTAATCTTTCTCATGTTCACTCAAAATTTCCGTTCAAATCCACCCAGAACCCGGCTCCAGAATAGTGACAGATTTGGGGCTTTTTGAGCAATCCCACCAAACACCGTTCCTTTATCAAAATCACTTACCAAATCATCAAGATCGCGTCCTAAGCATCATCCCTACGAATTTAGGAACCTAGAAACCACCCAAAATTCGAATCGATCCCCCCAACCTCGCTCAAACGAACCGGAGAAAGAACGAAAATGGAGGGAAGTGGCTTACCAAATGCTAGCCCAAGCTTCCCGTGCGTCTTCGACCCTTATCGCCGCCACCCTCGCCGTCAGTCGCTGTCGATGGCCGCTGATGCTCGAGAGAAAACAGAGAGAGCAGGGGAGAGCAGAGAGAACACGAGAGAGGGAGTATGAACAGAGGGAGTATATGCGTGTGTGTATCGGTTTGGAGAGGGAGGAAGTAAATTAATTGAAAGGTACACGTGTGTGGTATATATTAAAAGGTAACACTGATATTTTTTTCCTAACAGGCATTTTACTATCTTACCCTTCCTCTTATAATTGAGGATATTTTTAACTAGGGGCAAATAATGTCTTTTCCATTTCCTATTTTCTATTTTCCTTTTAAATCATAATTTTATTTGTCATTATCATTTAGAAATAGACCTAAATCTGTCCCCAAAATGATTTTTCTAGATATGCTTTAATTTCTAAATTTCTTTATAAGACTTTTTAAATAATAAACTGTTAGAAATCTTAAGTTTTGATGAAGACTGGACACTATAGATAGCATAAGTAAAATAAACAGATAAGAATATAACACAGTCAGAAAAGATTTAAGGGAAGTGACTAGGGAAAAACATAAGTCATTTAAACGTTAATCAGGTTCTATGGATAACAGTTATACTATCGCTAGACTGAAAGCCTATCGCTAGTAAATGAAGAAACAAGGATAAACCTAGCTAATGAAGTGTTGGAAAATAAACTGAAAGAAAAATGACTCTATCGCTAAGATCTCATAAGGAACAGCTAGAAGAAATTACACCATAATCACTAGCGATAACATGGAGAGTTATCGATAGCAGATGATTAATAAGAAGCAAAGTTTGAGCAAATGAAATACACTAGCGCTAATATAGACTCTAGCGATATCACAAATAGCTAGCGAAAGTAGAACACTTAGACATTATGATAAGTTGCTATGTAGAGCTAATAACAAACTATCAAAAACATAGCTGTTAGCGATAATGAGTTTAGCTATCGATAATGAAATCACTTGCTAAAATAACTTGGTCATTCTGATAGCTGATATATTATCTGTATACATTAAGCTAATGAATCCTACTAGCGATAACACCTACTGTGCTTCACATGAATACTTGTTTAGCTAACAAGCCAAGTGCAGGACTCACTCTGTGAAGCTAGCGATAGCATGAGATGCTAGCGCTACTGAAAAAGCTGCTACACAAGTACAATGTTGCAGGTAGTTGGTAAACACAATCTATCTCTCATAGCTCATCTTCTGCAAGAATTAAATGAAGTAAGAGAAGATAGATGACTAAGATGAAGGTCAGCATTAAATGCCAACGGTTAGGAGCTTCCAACGACAATATTCAAACGGATTCAAAGCTGAAAGTCTCAAGGAAGACAAAGACAACATATAAAAGCCAAAGCTTGAGCATTTATGTAGGAGAAAACAAAAACTGTGAACATTCATTCATAATCTTTACCTACCTTCAGCTCAAAGCTTTATTACTCTTAGAGAGTTCATTTGTACTTCAGTGATTAACAAAATCTGTTCATTTAGGGAACTCATTTATTGAAATCCTCTACTGTTTGAGGTTGTTCTTAAGTCTGGGACTTTAGAAAAGGGTTGTATTCTTACAACTTGAAAGGGGGAGTGTTTAGAGGTTTCTAAAACTCTGTCTTGTAAAGGTTGACAGGTGAACATGGTTTGTAAAACCTGTGATTAGTGGAACCCAACGAGGAGTTGGAGAACTGGACATAGGCAATGTTTGGCCGAACCAGTATAAAGGATTGTCTTTGTATTTCAAGTTTAGTTTCTTTTTGGAAAGCACAATTCACCCCCTCTTGTGCATTTTCGCCATTTTCATTTGGTATCAGAGCAGGTCTTCTCCTTTTTGATTCCAACGAACCTGAGAAGTAAAGATCTAAAATGGCATCGTATGAGAATATATTGCCTGAAGGAAGTTCTATCAACAAACCCCCTGGCTTTGATGGAAAGCATTATACCTTCTGGAAACTCAAGATGAAGATCTACATTAAGGCAAATGGATATAAGCTGTGGAAAATTATAGAAGAAGGTGACATTGTGCCTAAAGACAGTCTGGGCATTCCCAAAAGTGAAGATGAATTCACTCCTGATGATATTGCAGATCTTGAATTAAACAGCAAGGCCATTCTTATGATCCAGAGTGCACTTAGTCAAATAGAATTCTTCAGAATTAGCAACCTAGACACTGCTAAGTAGATGTGGGAGGCTCTGCAAATTGCTTATGAAGGAACCTCTGGAGTGAAAGACAGAAGAGTAGAAATGCTGGTTGAAGAATTCCACAACTTCGAGATGGTTGAAGGAGAAAAGATCAGAGATCTAGAAATCAGATTCACTCACCTCATCAACAATCTGACTGCTCTTGGAAGAAAAATCACAGAAAAGGAGCAAGTTAGCAAGATACTGAAGGTACTAAAGGGAGATTGGCTCATGAAGGTGACAGCCATTCAGGAAATGCAGGGAGAATCAACAAAGTCAATCACAGCCCTCTTTGGTAGCCTTACTGAATATGAACCAACCTTGATAGCTCAAAGGGAAGCTCAGAGTAATCCTAAAAAGAAGTCTCTTGCTTTTGCTGCATCTGAAAGAGATGAAGATGATGATGATGAGGAAGAAGATCTTGATGATGAAGATATGGCTCTCATAGTTAGAAAATTTAAGAAATTCTTCAAAAGAAGATGAGGTTTCCAAAGGGGAGGTTCTAGCTTCAGAAAGGATTCTCAGAAAGAGAAAGCTCCTGTATGCTTTGAATGCAAGAAGCCTGGCCACTTCAAAGTAGAGTGGCCAAGTCTCCAAAGATTCAAAGAAAAGGAGAAAAAGAAAGAAAAGTCCTTTGGAAGAAAGCAAGCATATGTATCATCCATCTGGGGTGATAGCTCAGATGAGGAAGCTAGCGATCATGAAGAGAGTGAAAATCTTTGTCTTGTTGCTCAAGAAGAACTAAGTGATACTGAGGTATATGACTCTGAACCTACTTACTCTGAACTTCAAAGCATGTATAATGAAATGCATACTGAACTAACTAAGCTTGCTAAGGAAGTTGTAGGTTTGAGAAAAGAAAACAAAGAACTCAAGAAAAATATTTCCTCTTCTGTATCAAGAGTTCTTTCTTCACTATCGATAGAAGAGCCACTATCGCAAGCCAACATAGCTGAGCTATCGATAGCGAGTCCTCCATCGATAGCTAATCCTTCAACAATAAATACTAGTGATTGTTCCAGTTGTAAAATTCTGTTGAAGGAAAAAGAAAAGATTTCAAATGCCCTTGAAAAGTTTACAAAAGGTTCTGAAATGCTAAATATAATTTTAAAGGATCAAAAGGCTTTCAGAAACAAAACTCGTATAGGATATGAACAAAGAAGTTCAAAGAAATAGGAAGAACCCAAAGTCAAACCTTATCAGAAATATTTTAGAAAGTCTTCTGAATATTCTTCACCCTACAGTTTTTGTAATTATTGTAATAAGAAGGGACACACTCAATCAACCAGTAATCCTAGGAAGTATGGAATTAGTGGGTCATATAAGTGGGTTCCTAAAGGAACTTATGTGCCTAGGGGTTTTACAAACTCAGAGGCAAAGACTAATCCTAAAGGACCCAAGAAAGTTTGGGTACCTAAATCTGGTTGATTTATGCAGGTGTTCCTTAAAGCATCCAACAAAGGAAAGTGGTATATTGACAGTGGATGCTCAAGGCATATGACAGGTGACAAGAGCAAATTCAACAATCTAGTGACAAAAGAAGGAGCCAAAGTCAGCTTTGGTGGAAATCAGAGGGGGAAAATCACTGGAATTGGTGAAGTTGATCCTGTCAAGGATGTGTACCTAGTGGATGGTCTCTGCCACAACCTACTAAGTGTAAGCCAAAGCACTGACCATGGTAACTGGGTTATTTTTGACTCTAATGAATGTCTTATTGTTGACAAGAAAGATTTAGAATTAAATAAAACAAATCTTAAGTGTAAATTAAAAGCAAATAGAAATGGTAATCTATACACCTTAGATTTATGCCAACAATTAGAAGAAAAATGTCTTATTTCTAATGATGAAACTTGTTGGTAATGGCATAAGAGACTAGCGCATGTGAACTTTACACAACTTGATAAACTAGTTAAGAAGGAGCTGATAATAGGAATTCCTAGTTTTAGAACTAAACATGATTTAATTTGTGAATCTTGTCAAAGAGGCAAGCAAACAAAGTCCTCTTTTAAAATCAAGAAGACAGTCTCCACAAGCAGGCCATTGGAACTAATTCATATGGATCTAATTGGGCCAGCAAGAGTGAAAAGTCTAGGTGGAAGTCTATACACTCTTGTAGTTGTGGATGACTAATCAAGATTTACCTGGACTATGTTTCTTTCCTCAAAGCATGAAACTTTTGATGCTTTTTGTGTGCTTGCTAAGAAATTGCAGAATGAAAAAGGCCTCAAGATTGTTGCAATCAAAACTGATCATGGAGGAGAATTTGAAAACAAAGAGTTCATGGAAATGTGTGATGATAGGGGTATTGAACACAATTTCTTTGCCCCACGTACTCCTCAACAGAATGGTGTTGTGGAAAGGAATAATAGAGTGCTCACAGAAATGGCAAGAAGCATGCTGAATGAAAAACAGGTGCCTCAAATATTTTGGGCAGATGCAATGAGCACATCATGTTACATTTCAAACAGAGCCTACATCGGAAAGGGGATGGAGAAGACTCCATATGAGCTCTACAAAGGAAGAAAGCCTAATCTCAGTCACCTAAGAATCTTTGGATCCAAGTGTTACATCCACAATAATGGAAAGGTAAATCTGGGTAAGTTTGATCCTAAGTCTGATATTGGCATATTCATTGGATATTCAAATAGGAGTAAAGCATATAGAGTATACAATAAGAAAACTCAAACTGTTGAGGAATCAATGCATGTAGTGTTTGATGAAACTCCTAAAAAAGGACATCACTGTGACAATGAGGATGAAGAGTTTTCTCAAGTTTTAAAACGTTCTCTATCAATAGCCCCAGAGCCATCGATAGCAAATGATAGAAATCAAGTTTCAAACACTTCAAAAACCCCTCTATCGATAGCACCAAAGCCATCGATAGTAAGTTCTAAAGATGAGGCTGAAGATGATCAAGATAAAACTAATGAGCTTCAATCCTCCTTTAGACATCTTAAGCATCATCCTCCTGAACAAGTAATTGGAGAGATTTCAAAAGGAGTTAGAACCAGAAGGCAACTACAAACTGAAATAGAATTTTATGCCTTTATTTCTGAAATTGAACCAACCTGTGTTAATGAAGCTCTTGTTGATTGTGACTGGATAGTTGCAATGCAAGAAGAAATTAATCAATTCACACGGAATCAAGTTTGGGATTTAGTACCTAGACCAAGAAATCATCCTATTATAGGTATAAAATGGGTTTTCAAAAACAAAATTGATGAATCTGGTCAAATTGTCAAAAATAAAGCCAGATTAGTTGCCAAAGGATATAACCAAGAAGAAGGCATTGATTATGAAGAAACTTTTGCTCCAGTTGCAAGAATTGAAGCAATAAGAATTTTACTAGCTTTTGCATCCATAAAAAATATTAAACTTTATCAAATGGATGTTAAAAGTGCCTTTCTTAATGGATATATCAAAGAAGAGGTTTATGTTGAGCAACCCCCTGGTTTTGAAGAAAACTCTAAGTCTGATCATGTTTATAAACTTAAAAAGGTGCTTTATGGTCTCAAACAAGCACCTAGAGCTTGGTATGAGAGACTTAGCACATCTCTCATTGAAAAAGGTTTTTCTAGAGGAAAATTAGACACTACCTTATTCATCATGCATAAAGATAAACACATGCTTATTGTTCAAATTTATGTTGATGATATTATGTTTGGTGCTACTAATGAAATGCTTTGTGAAGAATTTGCTAAGATGATGCATGGAGAATTTAAAATGTCAATGATGGGAGAACTAACATTCTTCCTAGGCCTGCAAATAAAGCAAAGGAAAGATGGCATCTTCATCTCCCAAACCAAGTATTGTAAGGAGATTCTAAATAAATTTGGGATGGAACAATCTAAGGATGAGGATACTCCCATGAGTACCTCTGCCAGTTTAGATGCAGATGCTAAAGGAAAAGTAGTTAATCAGTCTCATTGTAGAGGAATCATTGGATATCTATTATATTTAACAGCTAGTAGACCTGATATTCAATTTAGTGTGGGAATGTGTGCTAGATATCAAGCTAATCCTAAAGAATCCCACTTAACTAATGTAAAAAGAATTTTGCGTTATTTGCAAGGGATTCAAGAGCTTGGGCTGTGGTATCCCAAGGGAACTCAAGAGTACCTTCTTGCTTATTCTGATTCTGACCATGCAGGTTATAAGACAGATAGAAAAAGCACAAGTGGACAATGTCAGTTCATTGGTGGATGCTTAGTCTCATGGGCCAGCAAGAAGCAAAATTGTGTTTCCCTTTCGTCCACAGAGGCTGAATATATTGCAGCAGCAAGTTGTTGTGCTCAAGTCCTATGGCTTAAGCATCAACTTAGAGATCTGGGGTTGGAATTCCCATAGGTGCCTATTCTCTGTGACAACACCAGCACAATAAGCTTGGCCAAAAATCCAGTTCATCATTCCAGAACCAAGCATATTGATGTGAGACATCACTTTTTGAGAGATCATGTTCAAAATAAAGATGTCAAGGTGGAGTTCATCTCAACAAACTTGCAACTTACTGATATCTTTACCAAACCTCTTGAGCCAGCCCAATTTATCTTTATCAGAAGAGAATTAGGAATGGTAAATCCAAATGAGTTATAAATTCATCTAAGATATTCTCAATTCAATTTCATCTTATTCATTCAGATTAATCACTAACTTAGGCATCGGAGTGCCAAATCTTAAGTTTTGCAGGACTGACCTATCGATAGTAAGGTTCACTATCGCTATCATATGCAGGGTAAAGCCAAGGTTGAGCTAAGGGTGCAATTGCTAGTCACGAGCATTATCGATAGCAAAGTCAGCTATCGATAGCAGGAAGGAGTAAGTGATAAGTGATAAGCCTAAGTCACTTACTCAGCATGGGATCATGCCTACTAGCGATAACAGCTCATATTATCGATAGCAAGTCACTTAACAGGTCAGAATGTGAAACATTAGCTGATGTACTTCACTAATGGTAAAACCCTAAACCCTAAAACTTATAAAGCTGGATCACTTGCATTTGCATTCATTCACGAAACATCTCTTTCTCTTCTACTCTAAAATTCTCTGAGCATTCAAGCATTCATTTTTAAAACCCTCTGTTCTCAAAACCCTAAAATGGCAAGAACCAAAGTACCCAATGTTGGAGCAGCTTCTAGTGATAATCCTCCTTCCAAATCAGCTAGCAAAAGGTCTAGTACCCAGAAGAGTGTCTCTTAAAAGAAGTTTCTGAGAATCTTCCCAAGCGTCAAAAAGTTTCCAACACTGATCTTCTCTATTGACAAGTTCTCTATCAGCTCCGAGTTCATTCTTCGCAGAGAAAGGAACCCTAGATAGGGCTGCTGTGTGGGTAGATTTGAAGTATCTCAAACAACAAGGTTTTGACTTGGATGCATAGTTGCTCCCTTTCCAGAACTGGATCAGTATAAAGAATGACTACAATGAAGAAGTTCTAAGATCCTTCTACTCGAGCCTAAAAGCTATTCCAGAATATAAGAAAGGGAAGCTGGTAAATGTTTCCTTTGAAGCTGTTGTAAGAGGAAGTGGAATCATCTTTGGTTGGAAAGCAATCAACATAATGCTAGGAATCTCAGGGGAAGAGTACAATAAATGATACATGGCTGAGAAGTATCCTGAGGAAGAACTAGCTGAAATCTATGAAACTCACTCCCACAAGCCTGCAGATATGCCTGTGATCAGCCGGATCCTCCACTACGTGTATACCAGGATCATGACTCACAAGTCTGGGAACTTTAGCAGTTTTGCCAAGATTGACAACCCTTGGTTGGCAAATCTCATTCAGAAAATTCCCTTAAATCCAGGACAAATAGTGTGTATGGAAATGCTGAGGTTTATGTCTGACAAATCTGCCAAGGCTCCTCTTCCATATCCTCAGTTGGTATCCTTCATACTGGAGGATACCAAAATCAAGTCTTTAGGGGATGGAGAGAATAAGAAATGTAAACAAGTCACCACCTCTACCCTGAAAAAGATGGGGATCCCAGTTGGCTCAGTTAGAGGGACTTCTGGCTCACAGTCTCAGGCTTCTCATGCCTCTGCTTCTTCTGGTGCTCAACCTGAATCCATAAAGGAAGAAGCTCAATCCAAGAGAGCTCCACCTCCTCCTCCTACTGCATCAAAGTCCTCCACTTTCTCTAAGGAAGCAGTAGAGGAAATAGTCTTCAGGCTCTCTGCTGAGTTTAATTTTGCTCTGGAGGCACAGAAAGAGGAGTTACTAAAGCCTATCCAGGAGCTTAAGGCTCAAGTGAAGAATTTGGAAGAATACTTGAGTCTCTTTAGCCCAATAATCCCTCAAGGTAAATCATCATCCCCTCCCCACTCCCCTCTTCATTCCCCAATTCACTCTTCTACTCCTTCTTCTTCTCCCAGTCCACCAAATTCCCCTCTCCACCCTACCCACTCTCCAAACTCCCAGCACAAAGTCCCCACCCCTCCAGTCACCACTATCGCTAGCTCATCTCCTATCGATAGCCCTCACTCTCCCAGACCATCTCCAAAATCCACCCAAGTTCCCACACCTCCAGAACCTCAATCATCTCCTATCGCTCATCCATCTCCTAGCGCTAGCACCCACACACAAATTCCTACCTCTCCCATCCCTCATACCTCTCCACCAACTCTCCCCAACCCAGAACCTATTACTAACACCCCTATTAGCGATATCATTCCCACCCCTACCACTACTACAAACCCTCTCACCCTCCCATCCTTGACCCACCTCTTATCCCTCGCCCTGATGCTGACAAAAAGGGGGAGAAGGACATTGATGCCTCTATGATAGCTGAAGAAGTTGAGGAAGTTGTCAAAGGGATAGCTAGAAGCTACATGGCATCTGAGGAACATGTAACTCCTCCTCCACAAGATTCAGAAGAGGATGTTTTTGTAAAGGCATCTCAGATTGCTCAAAAGCATGGGATCCCTCCTAGTGTTTTGCATACTGAGCCTATCCCTGTCTCAGTCATCCCTCCTGAAGAAAATATGGAGATAATTGCAGCAGCCAAGCCTAACACTGGAAATGAACTTCAAGACTCTATTCAGAAACTGCTGATGTTTGAGGCTAAGAAAAGGGAAAGGAGCAAGAGGAAAGACAAGGAAGAAGTATCATTCAAAGTCTTTCCTAAACATACTTCTGAGGTTCCCAAAGAAAAGGCTATGAGAATCAAGATGTTAGCTCCTAAGAAGCCAGCTCCTCGTAAGATGACCCAAGAAATTGAGCAAGCTCGTGCCGAGATTATAGAAGGTTTTGCTAAGGCTATAAAGGAAGCAGGGGGGCTGCTACCAGAGCTAAAAAGGTAATGCCTAAAAAGCCTGTTCTCAACCTGTCCAAGGAAGACAAGAAAGTAGTCCTATCTCGCCCTCGCAGAATGTCAAAAGAAGAAAAGAAAAGGGTTGAAAAAGAGGCTGCTAACAAGAAAGCCCTTGAAGAGGCTGTGAGAAGGCATAAGGAGGCTCTTGAGAAGAAAGCAGCCTTTGAGGCAAGAAGGAGGGAAAGAATAGAAAGGGATGCTCAAGTAGCTGCAGAAAGGGCAGAGGAAAGGAGGAGAAAGGAAATTGCTCGAGGAAAAAGGGTATGGAAATACAAAAGAAGGTTTCATACTTATAAGGCTAAAATACCCAAGGCTAAAGAACCTTCAGCTCTGACAATCACTGAGCCTTCTGAAAATCCTGAGCAAACCAAGGCTGAAAATCCTGAGCAAGCCATGGCTGAAAATCCTGAGCAAGCCAAGGCTAAAAATCCTAAGCAAACCAAGGCTGAGATAGCAAGAACTAAGAAGGAAAAGGCTAAGCTAGCCAAGCTGGAAAAACTTCATCAAGACAGATTCTTCTACTCAGATTCCTCCATTTCTGACTATCCTGATGAAGAATTCATGTCCAATCCCTCCGGAGACAATTTTAACAATGAGGGTGCATTAGTTTTTGAAAATCATGCTGCATATGCATCTTATATGGCCAAAACTGATGTATTTCCTTTGTGTGGAGTTACATTGTCAGATTCTGATTAATGCTAAATTGTTTACATATTTTGAACATAGTTTATCTTACATGTTTGTTTATTACTTATGTATTGTCATCATCAAAAAGGGGGAGAATGTTAGAAATCTTAAGTTTTGATGAAGACTGGACACTATAGATAGCATAAGTAAAATAAACAGATAAGAATATAACACAGTCAGAAAAGATTTAAGGGAAGTGACTAGGGAAAAACATAAGTCATTTAAACATTAATCAGGTTCTATGGATAACAGTTATACTATCGCTAGACTGAAAGCCTATCGCTAGTAAATGAAGAAACAAGGATAAAACTAGCTAATGAAGTGTTGGAAAATAAACTGAAAGAAAAATGACTCTATCGCTAAGATCTCATAAGGAACAGCTAGAAGAAATTACACCATAATCACTAGCGATAACATGGAGAGTTATCGATAGCAGATGATTAATAAGAAGCAAAGTTTGAGCAAATGAAATACACTAGCGCTAATATAGACTCTAGCGATATCACAAATAGCTAGCGAAAGTAGAACACTTAGACATTATGATAAGTTGCTATGTAGAGCTAATAACAAACTATCAAAAACATAGCTGTTAGCGATAATGAGTTTAGCTATCGATAATGAAATCACTTGCTAAAATAACTTGGTCATTCTGATAGCTGATATATTATCTGTATACATTAAGCTAATGAATCCTACTAGCGATAACACCTACTGTGCTTCACATGAATACTTGTTTAGCTAACAAGCCAAGTGCAGGACTCACTCTGTGAAGCTAGCGATAGCATGAGATGCTAACGCTACTGAAAAAACTGCTAAACAAGTACAATGTTGCAGGTAGTTGGTAAACACAGTCTATCTCTCATAGCTCATCTTCTGCAAGAATTAAATGAAGTAAGAGAAGATAGATGACTAAGATGAAGGTCAGCATTAAATGCCAACGGTTAGGAGCTTCCAACGACAATATTCAAACGGATTCAAAGCTGAAAGTCTCAAGGAAGACAAAGACAACATATAAAAGCCAAAGCTTGAGCATTTATGTAGGAGCGAACAAAAACTGTGAACATTCATTCATAATCTTTACCTACCTTCAGCTCAAAGCTTTATTACTCTTAGAGAGTTCATTTGTACTTCAGTGATTAACAAAATCTGTTCATTTAGTGAACTCATTTATTGAAATCCTCTACTGTTTGAGTTTGTTCTTAAGTCTGGGACTTTAGAACAGGGTTGTATTCTTACAACTTGAAAGGGGGAGTGTTTAGAGGTTTCTAAAACTCTGTCTTGTAAAGGTTGACAGGTGAGCCTGGTTTGTAAAACCTGTGATTAGTGGAACCCAACGAGGAGTTGGAGAACTGGACGTAGGCAATGTTTGGCCGAACCAGTATAAAGGATTGTCTTTGTATTTCAAGTTTAGTTTCTTTTTGGAAAGCAGAATTCACCCCCCCCTCTTGTGCATTTTCGCCATTTTCATAAACAATATCCCAAGATTCTAAATATTCCCTTATTTAAATTTATCTTCTAACTATTTTTCCTTAACTAGTAAAGAAAGTAAACCTTAAAAATTATTAAAAATACATCTGGCCTCATAAATTTGTTTATAAGGCTTTTCAATTTCTAAATGCCTTTCTAAGACCTTAATTAAATTCTTATTATTTCTTTCCTCTAAATTAAATTTTATCTTCTAATTATTTCCCTTTATTATTTTTTTTAAAGAAAGTAAGCCTTAAATTTATTAAAAATGGCTAAAACATCATAAATTCATTTTCAATGATTTTTAATATTTTGGTTACATTCCTTAAAACCTTAAATAATTCCCTATTTTCTATTATCTAAAATTTGGGGTGTTACATCCCCACCCCTAACTTCATCCTCCTTCCTTTTCCTCTTCTCTTCGTCCCCCAATTTGTGCGTGACACGAGAGAGAAATATAGGAGGGAGGGATTTTGGTCAACGATTTGGGACGGTCCTGCGGTGTTTTCTGGTGTGAAATCTGGTGGCCATGGAGAGCAAGTGAGAGCTTGATGAATTTGGGTAAATTTCCGTTCACCCCTCCTCTTTGTTCTTGAATTTTAAAGAGAAATTATTAGGGTTTGATTGATTTCTGAAATCTCTGAGTTCTTGGTGGTTTTTAGTGTTTAGTTTGAATCTTATAAGGCCATTGAGAGTTTCTGATGGATTGATTTCAATATTTTTGATCTTATGTGAGATTTCCCAAAATCTTAAGTCGCTTAAGCTTAGGTTCATGATAATTTCGAAATTTCTCTTGAGTTTTGAGGCTTTTATGGTTCCTATTGGTTTATTGGTGCTTATTTATGATTATAAAACCATTGATTTTGGGTAGTTCAAAGAAAGGAAAAGTGCGTGATTGGCCTAAGAAGTCTATGTGGATATTGTTTTAGAATGTGATATGATGATTTTTTATTGAGATGGATATGGATTCTTGATGTTTTGGGTGTTAAATGGTTAGAATGGAATGGTTGTCATGATATACCCCTTTTTGGCCTATGCTTGAATTTGTAATGTGAAAATGGCAGGAAATACACAAGAGGGGTGAATTGTGTATCTCTAAAAATTGTAAGAACTTAAAAATTAGGTACACAAGGGTTTATACTAGTTCGGTCCTAACTTTGACCTACATCAAGTTCTCCAACCTTAGTTGGGTTCCACTAGTGAATCGGGATTACAACAGGTTCCTGAGTACCTTTACACCTCAGAGAATTTACTCAGTAAGACCTCTCTATCTCACTAAATTCTCTCCTCCTTACACTTTGTAAGATTACATCGCTTTCCTCTAGAATCCCACTATCCCTAGGAAATCACTCAATAATAATGAAAGAGTTTACAGAATTACAAAGCTTGCTCACATAATTGAGCTGATAGGATTACAGTTTGAAGAACAACTGAGAGAACTCAGACTTGAATTGATTGCAGTAGGATGTTGTAGTTGAATAACACTTAATTCTCTCTGCCAACCAAGTCTAGGCTTCAAATGCTTTTATATTGTGTTATGAAAATCTGCCCGTTGAGTCTCTGTTATAGCCATTACTTGATCTTTGGTGAGAGATGATTAATCTGATGGAGTGTTGAGATGTAGATGTTCTGTTGATGCATTTACTCCTTGTACTTGGTTAGCTTCATCTTCTCTCTTCATTGATTGCAGAAAGCAAATCCAGTTTCAAACGGCTCAATTTTATTAGTCTGTGAGAGTAACATTAACTTCCCAAAATAGGTGTGACATATTCTGCACATAAAAAGGCTTAAACATTCAAATCCATCGACAGATCGATTATAACGCCCCATTCGATCACTGCTTCAGTTCTCTGATTGATCACACATAGATCAGGCTTAGATTAGGTCCTGCATTACTTGAACATGAGATTAGATAAAAGCCATGCCTGATCGATCACAGGGTATCTTGATCGATCATGCTTCATTGATCAAATATGCTTAAGTTATGTTGGTCTTGTTCCTGTTAATCCTAAACTTTCATAATCGATTACAGGACACCACTCAATACTCTCGATCGATTAAGCAACTATGATCGAATATGCTAAGATTAGGACTTGAATTACAACTGAGAAGTCTTGATCGATCACAGGGTGTCCATGATCGATCATATCCTTTCATTCAATCACACCAAGATTATTAAGTTTGGTTTCCATTAATTTTAAGCTTCTCTGATCGATCACAGGGCCTCTTAATCGATTAGGCGGCCATGCTTATAACTTATACTCATTCTAATCTTATCCTGATCGATCATAACATTAGATTCTTATTCGATTATCTCTTCCTAATCGATGAGGCAATGACTTAGGATTTCTATCAGATTATTCTAAGTTCATTCAAGTTCTAAGTCCAATCTTTCTTTATGCCTAAGTTATGTTTTAGTTATCATCAAAACTCACTATTCTAACAAAATGTTGTGATGAAGGATGAAGAGGGAAATGTATTTGTTAATTTTTTATGTGTTGTGTGAGTTTAATGTTTGGTGATTGATAGTTATGAATATTGATTTGATGATATGATGGTCCAATTAAATTGTGGAAGGAGTATGTCTAGTAATTGAGATTTGTTTCTCTAGGCTTGAACTGTGGATCTATTAGGGATAACGGGCAAGAGAATGTGGATATAATAGTGCAATACTATAATGGGGTGGTAAAAGATTATGGTTTTAATGAAGGGTGCCTCCTTTAGGTTGAATTTGGAAAGTTGGGACTGATGTGATAGTTAGAGTACGGATTGAGATCCCTGTCAAGTTCTACTCTGGTGCACCTATTGGTAGGGGACAATCTAACGATTCGCAGGGCGAACGTTAGTGATGTTTTGAATAATGTGTTTTTGGAACTGTTTTATAAAAACTGTGATATATGAAGTGTTCAACTAATTTTCCTGGTACCCTTTTTGACACTCTGCTAACCCATTCTCACTCATATATTGAGTTGAGTTGTGATTACTGAGACCTATTTGTCTCACCCCATGGTTATTTACATTTTTGCATGTGATCATGCATCGTAGAGAGCACCAAGGAAGGGGTTGCCGAATTGCACTAATATTGTGAGTCTGCAGCGGTAATGGTCAATGGGATCTATATATTGCCAAACTTAGGCTGCATTATACTCGTTCCTGCATTTATATACTTTGAATGCTTTTGAATTTGGATAATTGTATTAGTAGATTTGTTGTATTCTGAATATTGGTTGCCTGTTGAATTGCATGGTTATATGGCCAAAGGCTTTATAGGATTTGTATGTTAATGAATGTGATTGATTTTTATTAACCATGTTAGGCGACTCTTTATCTAACATAGTTAACTAGATTATTAATTGTTATTTAGGTAAATCTTTACGAACTATGTTAAAGGAATCTTTTTCTAACATAGTTAGGAATTACAATATGTGATAGTATGATATTTGTGCCAAGTGTTTGTCTTTTCTATCATGGATTACTCTATAAATTCCTAGGAAAAACCTTTTCCTAACTATGATAGGGTATTGTTGTAATTGTAGGAAAAATACTATTTCCTATCATAGCTAACAAAGTGATTGTAGTTAGATAAGATGGTTAATGGTTGATTTAATATTAGCAAGTAGAACTTTACAAATCGCAAAAATAATTGTAGAGAGAGTGGTGGGGAGAAAATAAAAACATGAGCCACCATACATCTCTCGCTCTCTTCCTCAGTCACCTAGCAAAAAAGATTGTTGAGAGTGGCTTTGACTCCAACTTCCTTGTTTTTCTTCACCCCATCTGCAATCTCACGCAATGCCGTCATCCTTGCTTTCCATCATCTCCATCTTTGCCATCGTTGTACTTTGCCGTTCTTTGTTGCCGGTATACCTCTCCGATGACAACAAATCTAGGAAGCTGAAGACGAGGGTAAGAACGCCTAATATTGTAGAGGGTGGAAGCTGGAGATTTCAAGTACCTCACCGCCCTTTACCGATGCCGCACCATTTCTGTGAGGAAGTGAGAGGGAGTTCGTTGGGTGGGAATGAGGAGACACGATTGTTGAAGGTAAGGAGTGAAGTTGTGGATTGAAAGAATATGAGGATAGGATGGTCTTATAATTTTACTTCCATGGAAGTCATCTTAGTTCCATGGGCCAACCCAAGCAACCCACTTCGATCATTTTTTATGGAAGTGAGTTCAATGTTAAAGTGAGTTCTCATGCACCAAACAAACCAATTTCCTGATTCCACTACCACTTCTTTGGTTTCATTTCCAACAGACCAAATGGGCCATTAGTTTAAGCCTTTTCTATTGTACTCTTTTGTTTCTTATTTGCTTGGTTATTGGGCTCTAAGCTCCATGTTTATCAATCATTTGATTCTTTTAAGTCTTCTTTTGAGCAAAGCCTGGTCAATTGGGCTGTTTGGGTGCCTTTCAGAGGAAAGGAAGAAAAGAAAAGGAAGGAGGACAAACATAAGAACCCACAACTATCAAACCAGTATTCCTTTCTCTGCTTATTTAGATGGGCCACGACCATATATGTTAGCATTAATGGATAAAAAATTCAAGCAATTTAATAAACCCAAATTGATTATGGTTTCATATTCACATATCAGAGTCCATTACATGAATGAAGCAAAAGCTCCCAGTTACTAATAAGTTCTGACACAATTAAATATATGATCTAACATCATATTCCAAAAACACTATCACAAACAAAATTAAACCATGAGAATGTTAACATCCATAAGTCTTTGCCACATCATTTAGAGAACTAACAAAGACAAGTGTTTGAAATATGATATCTAATTGATTCTAAGTAAATCTAAGCTCAGGTCAGTTGTTGGACTTCTTGTACATCTGTTATACGAGAGGTGGAAGAAGTAAATGACTAATATGCTATGTAAATTCAAGAAATTGTGACAGGCCTCTACTACCAGCTTAAGCTTTCGACACTATGGTTGGCACTTCAACAATATAAAGTGCCAACCATCTTGTTGAAAGCTTAAGCTCACAGCAGGGATCACCTAACCAAATCCAATCCATACCCTCTATACATATCATAAAATGTTTAAGAGAAGAAAATAATCTAAATTGCCCACCTGCTAGGGATTTTTCGCAAATTTGTCAAAACTTAATGATGGAATTTTGACCTTGGTAAAAGAGTGTCTTTTACTATATAAAACTAGTAAAAAAAAAGTCATAACTCAAGGTAATGTATTCATTCATGGACTTCAAAATTCAAATGTGACATTGTTATCTTCTTCAACAACATCAATATAATGGTGATTATGTCATCCTTGTCAACCAATTTTGGAGGTTTATCCTAATCGACATGTTGTTTTGACATTCATATCGCTCAAAACACTCCTTGTTGAGTGTAACACCTAAAATTTTCTACTATATTATAGCGTTTTAATTGAATTACAACCACTTTTCATTGTCAGAAGCCCAAAAATACGAAAAATTTAAAAAAAATTCTTTTCAAACATTAAACCAATCTTCTTTTTGTTGGAATGGGCTTTTCTGACAAATTGGACAATTTGAAACTTTTTCTAAACAGAGTGGTTCATAAAACAATTAAAAGTACATTAATCCTCTTAGAGTACCTATTCTTTATTCATAGTACTTAGGAATTTTAAATCCCTTTATAAATTTATACAATTCTATTTTCTATGATTTCTGCTATTAATTTAATAATTTAATTTTATATCATATACAGATAACACTACTAAAATATTCAACTACCATAGTAAAGTACTCCCGCAGATATTCTTACTTTTCAAAACATAATCTTAATTTTTTTGTCTAATCTTCTACCAGCACTCCCGCCTTATCTCAACCATCTCACTATCTCCCAGCTTCTCTGAAACAGCAATTTAACGCAGTTTATGTCATTCATTGTAAATTTCATGCATGCATTGTCATGTATACATTTTATAAAACCATTACAAATAATGATAGCATGTATTCTATTAATCTGTGTGTGACCTGCACCTACCAACCACTGATAACGATATTTTCATTAACTAGTGGAAGCTCTACCTACAGGATTTCTTGTTATAACATTTAAAGATATAACATAACTGGTCTGGCAAAGGGGAAGCGACCCACCTAAGCCCTGGTGTACTCCAAACATGATAGGAATAAAAGACTTTACCATTTAAATGCAACATGTATTACAAAATTATACATGCAATTAAGTGTAATGAGATAAACTACTACTTGTCACCATGACTTAGTCAGGATCCATCTCCTTTCCTCTCTATCATCTCGATGAACTCAACTTACAAGTCAAAGCCTATGTACATATACAGGTTTAGGTTAGAGTTGGAATTATAAACTAATCGATGCGTCTCTCTCAAATCTTAACTTAATTAATACTACCCCAAGTCTTTTCATTTAAGCAAATTATAATTTATCCATAATTAATTAGGATCTTGACTATCCAAGATCACTTTGATAATTTACCTATATTAAAATTTCTTATTCTCAATGTTTGACCATTTTTATAAAAATCATTCTTTAAAGACCTTGGTCATTCATACACGCAAACACGCCCTATTTATATATGCTTACTCTTTATTTATTACAAAATTTCAAGAATCAATCAGGCAACAATGTAATTCAAGCCCACAATGTACTTCATTATAAAGATTACAAATCATCAATCACCATACAAATTAATAACCATTTACTTTATCCTTTAACAATTACTTCTCATTTCTTGATTTGGTTTCCATAAAGAATTTCATATTAACTATTAATACTACTCAAAAGTTCTTAAAGTAGCTACCATAAATTAAATCTTCAATTCCTAACTAATAGTACAACTTCCAAAGCACTCTTCACATCACCATTCAATTGGTTCTAACTAAAGCCTAACCAAATCACACAAATTCAAGCAACCATAATCCCTTATCTACAGGAACCTCAAGAATCAGAGAAAACTCCACATGAGAACCATCTTAAGCATCTAAAACCTTTCAATCAACCCCCCAAAACAACAATTCTAACTCATTTACACTTCTGAACTTACTCCCCACTTGCAGCTATAAATCATCAACCAATTCCTTAGTTTGGAATACTACAATCTCCTCAACAATAATTACCATTAAATTCTAACTTCCTCATACTATTCAATTACCCCTTTTCATCCTCAAATACTTGCTACTAAATTTTAATTTACATATTACCCCTCTTGTCACTATGAAAATACCCTAAAGTGTAGTTTAAATGGCTAGGGAATTATTCATTCTAAGTAAGCATCAAATGGCCTCTTAGTCCCCCATCAATTGATCACCTTATCATCATTATAATTCCAAACAATGGGCAAATCTATGAGCACATTAAATCCTTAAAACCAAAACAGTAATTACACCTTAAACCCCAATTCTTTACAAACAATGTAGTCATCACCTACATCACACTTTATGGGTTAATCCCTCTTCTTAATTTCATTCTAAACCAGAATAAGAAAGGACTCAGCTTAAAATTATGTACAACGTCAGTAAATAGCTATTTCCAATAAATATACAACTTCCACAAATCAATCTCTAATAACCATATGCTAAATTATATTTCTTTTAAAACCTTTATACTTCTTAGCCAGTTCTAATATCTTATAATTCTTCCCATCACTGTGTGCACACCGATCCAGAACAGAAAAGGGAGAAATCCAACTTCATCCTTACAAAGCAAGAACTAACTCTTATTTCCACTAAATTCACTTCCATCAACCTTTAATCATTTATAAAGTCCCACATTTCTAACAATCAGATCAACCAAAGAGAGTAATCTCATGCCTCACTACCATTAATAACGCCACTATCCTCAAATTGCGAAACTATTCATCTTAAATAAAGCACCACAAAAAGGAATATCAAGTGTTAACTTCCCAAAACTCTCTTTTCAACACTTATTACTCTAAAACCAGCTTTGGAACTGCAGAAACTCCAAATGAAACTTCATTATTTTAATAATCAATAACTTAGAAATCAAATCTTAACTCTTCTTAGCATTCCTAATATCAATCATGTACTTCAACATCTAGAGATTCCAAAGCCAACTTTGAAAGCTAATTTCTGATCTCCAGATTCCTCAAATCACATTTTAACACATCTATTTCAATTGTAAAGCATCAATTAACAATCTCAATTAAAATCCGAAATCTATAAACTTAAAACTTAATTCATTATAAATGATAATAATACTAAATGTCCAACTCTTCCATCTCTTTCTCAGCCCAAACCACAGATGGCAGCAAAGCAACTTCAATAGCCTTAACTATCCCAAACTAATCTAATCCCACATAAACACAAACATTCAATTTCCAAATTGATGATCCCAATCAAATCTCTTTATCATAAATTCTTCTTCTTTACCAAATACCAAGCAGAACAAGGAATAATCAATTTAGACTTCACACTTAGCTATAAACAAAAAAACATCAGATTCTAATTTAATCTTAATACGATCAATTCTTCCTCCTCTCTAAAACGCTGAACCTCAAGATAGACAAGGAGGCATGAAAATCAAACTCCCTTATCATTAACTCATTGTCCTCCTTCTCTCTACTTTACCGAATACACATGAAATTAGAATTTTCGATCATCACCACAGAATTTCAATTGTACATAATGAAGCTCTAACCAAATCCTAATATCAACAAAACTTCCCCAATTTCACTGTAACCAGCCGAACAGAGCAGTCAGGAACAAGAGAAGAAATTAAAACAATTCCACATTCAATTAAACATAAACCCTACACAATCCAAAATCAGTTCTATTAAACCTAAATCATTATTTATTGATCCTTACAGATCAAGAAAAGCAGAGAAAAGTTAACAGACAAAGAGGAAGAACAGAAATTTTGAACTAACAGGGGAAAGGAATCGAACCGAAGAGAGAAGAAACAAGCAATCTACTACCACTCAAATTAGAATTAATCTTACCCCATCAAGCATCAATTTCATGCTCTTAATCATGCTTAAAAATGAAAATCACAGAGAAACAAGAATTTAATGAGAACAAAAACGGCAAAACAGAGGGAAGAAAATAGAACAAAATGCCAAAACTCCTAACCTCAACAAACCAAACATGTAATACTCTCTTTTTCAACTTATACTACTCCTAATCATGATTAATTTAAGCTTTTGTTCATTAAACACCCAAAAATCATAGAAAATGTCGTCGGATGAACAGTGACCGAAGATAGAAATTTGGGGAAAACTTGATTAATGCTACTCCACTGCTCAAATTTGTTCACAAAGGTGGTTAATCGAAGCCTAAGCTTCGTTTCTATGAATTCAGAAGCTTCAAAAACCGCCAAAGAAATTTGAATCATCATCCCTAATTCACTCAAATCGGGTCAGAGAGGAGACAAAAATGAAAGGAGGAAGCTTACTTATGGTTACTCCAAGCTTCCTGAGTCTTTTTCGCCGCTTCTCGCCACTGGTCGCCACTGAAATCGCCGTCGTTCGTCGCTGGAAGTCGAAGAACAGGGGGAGAAGACGGAAATAAGAGGGAGAGGCAGAGAGTGAAAATGAAAGGAACACTTGGGAGTCTAATAAAGGAAGGAACTGGATATTTTAAATGGGTGTTTTACCATTTTGCCCCTTCCTTTATAATTGAAAATATTTTTAACTAGGGGCAGATATTGTCTTTTTCCTTTTCTTTTATTTTTCCTCTTTCCCTTTATGCCCTTTTTTAAAATTCTAATTACCATTTCCTTTACAAATTGATCTGAATTTATTCTAAAAATAATTTTTCTGGATATACTTAAATTCCTAAATTTATTTATAAGGCTTTTTAAATATTAAACAATACCTCAAGATTCCAAATATTTCCTTATTTAAATTCATCTTCTAACTATTTTTCTTTATTTTCTAAAGAAAATAAACCTTAAAATTTTTAAAAATACATCTGACTATATAAATTTATTTATAAGACTTTTTAATTTCTAAGTGACATCCCATGACCTTAAATAAATTCTTATTACCTCTAATCCAAATTTTGGGGTCTTACATTGAGTCTCAGATGTAGAGAACAGAAAGCATTATAGGCCACGCCTAATCTAAAATATGCCATATTTGAGCAGTTGTATGATATCCACATTTTTTTTCAAGAATGTATCCTTAATGGAGTTTTTTCTCGCCTCTCAGTTTAGGTTTATTGTGATCACCACTTCTATATTTAGGCTTTCCTAAGCATAGGGTAGGGTTGGAATCTGTTGTTTACAGGCTGGATAACCAAAAGGTCTTAGGTTAGTCGTGAAAATATCTAATTATACATTAGCCGGCACTGGTTGGCCAGGTAATTAAATTAAAACTAGTATAGTCTTGTGCATGCAATTTTGAAACAATTAATTTAAGATTAATGTGTAAAAATACCAATGGTAATATGTCAAATGTGCAACTGACACCATATTAAAACTTTGGGTGCAAAATTACCTATCATAAACTGAAAGGGGTGCAATTTTATTTTTGCCATTAAAAAGAGTTAACCGCTGTTAACTTGAGATGTGGGCCCCACCCCATTTGTAGGCTTTGTATTTAATAGCGGTTAACTTGTTTTAACGGCAAAAATAAAATTGCGCCCCATTAAATTTATGATAGGTAGTTTTACACTTGAGATTTCAATATAGTGTCAGCTGCATATTTGATATATTACCACTGGTATTTTTACACTTTTACCCATTAATTTATACAGCTCTGTGTTCGTAGATTAGAATTTACTCATCTGGTCCTATTTATAGGGCAGAGAGAGAAGGTTTTATTTGGTCCTATATATAAGTCACCTCATTAAATATTTAGTGTGAATGTACAAGTTTACCCCTCATTTATTATGTGTTGACTTTATTTTCATGTGGTATAGTGGATATTTAATATGGGTAAAGTTGTAAATTTGTTAGATTTTAGTGGAAAGTTAATGAGCTTTAAGACTTTCCTTTGTCTGTGTGAAATATGCTGAAAGTAACTTATAAATAGGACCAGATGAGTATATAGCTTTGCATTTTTAGGTTGGAGTTTACCCTAAATTAAATACCAACATATATGTTTATTATTGTGAAAGGGGTTGGTATGCTAAAGGACTAGATATTGACTTTAAATTTGGTGAATAAAAAAAAACGTATGGAGATATCGGAGACTTCGAAGGTTTTTTTCACCCCTAACCTCTGCAATCCTAAATGATACTACTCCGCCACCAGGTCGATGAAGAGAAAATCATCATTGAGTAATGCATACTTGTCTTTCGGATCTGAAAGATCTACCTTCAATATTGTCCCAACAATACTCAAATATATGACCCGTTCATATTGCTACATAAAAAAGATTTAATGTCTAAATTTATTTAGGTACAAAAGAAGATTTTATGATTCACTCTCTATAGTGAATAGTTTCCCATAAGCCTTAGATCTTGTAATTTCGGCCCTATAACTGCGGGAGTTGGAGTAGGGCTTGAGTGTTTTTTTTTTTTTTTTTTTTTTTTTTTTTTTTTTAAGGAATGAAAACTGATTATACATTATCTCATCAAGAGCTTACATGCATCAAGGAGGCTTCAAAGAGCTATTCACCTATCCTTCAAGGAGGCTCGAGTTTCAAATGTTTGTATCTCCCTTTCAAACCCCTTAAGTAACAAACATTTTTAAATTTGTCCAACATTATTATAATGGTCTCTTTAAGTATTGAGAATGGTTCAAACTTTCAATTATATTTGTAATAAGAACTCATTTGACATGATCAATCACTGCAAAGGAACGATAAAAATAATATATTTCACACAAGCGTGAAAAATAAGGTTAAGATCTGAGTGATATACATTTAATTATCTGCATTACATTAAATAACTTAAGTCTGAGCTTTACTAGATATTTTGAACCCTCGTACAATCTAGTTACAAAATAGTTTAATTTTGCAATTCAGTTATCCTTTTTCATATGATGCACCTCAAGACTAGCTAGAAATGCACGCTTATTTATTTATTTTTTAAATAACGTAAGTAAAGTAATAAACATATGTTTTCTTATTTGTTCATATGGCTGCCGGACCTAATGGAGTAGATCCCGATGGCGGAGGCGGTGCACTTGGCAAGACACGCAGTTTCCTGATCCTCTTGCCCATCTCTGCTACATGATTTCCAACACTTCCAAACACAGTATTTGACAACTTTACTTTATGTGTTGCATTTTCTGTATAAGAGTACACAAGAAGGAAAAAAGTTAAGATTCAACAGAGAGACAGATCTGAACAAAAAAAAAAAAAACATAACATGAATAGATATAGATACCCATTAATCATGAACTTTCATGTTCCAAGAATATATATATATATATATATATATTGCTTTATGTATGGTAATATAATATTGAATAAATTTAACACATACCTGCGGTAATTTGAGTGGATTGCGTGAGAAGAAGAACGGAGGCTGTGAATAGAAGCAATATGAGAAAACGGTTCGGAGATGATACTGCACCCATCGTGCTCTCCACTAGGTAATGCTTTAACTAATTAATTATACGGCTCACTAGGTGGATTATATTCCAATTTATAGAGTTTAGATTTATTTATTTTTTTAAAATTAATAGTTAATAATTTTGAACTTTCGAAATTTAATTCAATGGTCTTAATTTTATCAATGAGAACTTGAGAGAGGCTGGGGAAGAAATTACACTGGGAGACATCATTCCAAGTTATATGTTCTTAGTTCAAACCAAATGTGCATATATTTTTCAAACAAGGAATTTCTTACATTCCTTTGCAGCTGGCATACTGAGGCTAACCTAAGATATACACAAGGAATTTCTAATATGTCAATGGTAAAATATACATCTAACATTTTACCGGTGCATGCACGACCTTTTTCTGCTGAACGTTTTTAAGTTCAGTGATTTGTTTAAAATGATGGATTAAAGCTTTGAACATATCAAAATTATACTTTACATTTCTTATAATTACTCACCAAAATATTGCATGCGTGTATTAATTTGGAACTTCTATTATACGACTGTAGAAGTATATGCTGTCTATTTTATTAAAAATTGTCACTTTTCTTAGCATATTATTAAGAATTGAAATATTATTTTGGTCCTCAATATGAGATATAAATGATTAATTTGAGGAAATTAAGAAAATTGCATAAATTACTTAATTATAATATGTTACACAATAAGTTTGTAATAAGATTATACATACTAAATCTATAAGTCAAACAAATTCATTTGGAGATAAACGATAAATATATGAAATAAATAAAGCATATTTTACATTCAAGATTAAAAGTTAACTCCAGTGAGCTATTATATTTAAAATTGGAGGTAGCATTAAGAATTGCTCAAACATTTAGAAGAATGAAGGAATTGGCTTCAAGTTTATATTCCTATCGTAATACATGATCAAATTAATTAAGACTGACTTTAATTTGACCCTCAAGATTTGAAAAAGTACTATACATGCCAATATTTACCTCACGAGTCATGACAAAACCGCGTTGTATATTATATATGCTCACACTGTATAATCTTCTTTCAAATTTTTATTTTTATTTCATACTTTGATTGCTAGAAAATTCTAAATCTCCATCTCAACTCTCAATTCAAATCATTCACCTCCATGCGTCGGTAATATTCAAATGGAAATTCAGGCGTTTAGCATTTGAACGCCATAATATTACTTTGTGCATACAAAAGTCTTATGCGACTATTAAATGTTTAGTCAAACGCATAATACAGATTACATATGACCATAAGTCAAACTCATATTTGCGCTTGCGGCAATGACGCAGCATATAGTAAAGTAAAAACCGAGGTTCGTCTATTGCTGCTTGAAATCTATTTCCAAACGAGCCCAGGCCCTTGAAAATTTCTGGAAGGGCTCCCTCTGGGGTAAAGCTGCTATATGCCTTGGTCTAAAAGCTTTTTCTTTTGTTCACTTTATATTACTTTTTAAGCTTAAGCTGCCTGGTAATTGCGCTTTTCAGTAAATGTTCAACCCTTTATTTCTCTTTAAGGTTATATTTTGCGCCTGGTCAATTGTGGGCTGTGCAGGTTCCCTCATAAATGGGCTTTAAAATTCAGGTGCAATTTATCGATCACTTCAAGCACGAGGAAGAAATCAACCCTGCATCACTATTGAATTTGAATATCGACTTATTACATTATTTATGTGGTCGAGCTTCACCGATTTTCCCTAATGGGGACAGAAGCAAGGGTAAATTTACCCCCACAAAAGATTATTCACATTCTGTGAGAGAGCGTGTACCTACGTTTGGTTTGAACTTAACATTAGTAATTTTGCATATAATTAGCAGTCATAAAATTTTATTAGTGTCTACTAGGATAGTATTAAGATTATATGTTTCTTAATTTCTTAAAAATTAAACTCTAAATTATGTGAAAAATTTGAGGATCGGTCAAAAAATGTGTTGAGGAATTTATCCACTAAGTTAAGCAGGACTAGGACCATGAACCTGCCAAACAACACAGCAATATATTGCTTTATGTTGCTTTATATTGTTTTTAGGGTTAGGGATAAAAAATACACATGTGATTTTATCAAAAGTTTATCCAGCACCAAGTACATTTTTCTATATCAAAAGTGACTATGAACTTCCAAAATTAGGCTGAAAAGCCACAATTTTTGTTAAATAGGTTCAGAAATACACATGTGATTTGTAACACCCTACTTTTAGGACTCATTTCCAAAATAGATTAGCAATGAAAAACTTATTCAAACTTGTATGGGTTTTAGAACATCAAAACCACAACTTTTTCAAACTTTTTTTTATTTATGGAAAATTCTAAAATACGGAAAGCTTTTCCAAAAACTTTGAATATCATAACTAATTGCACAAATGAGTTTGACATGGTTCAAGTCCCAAATTAAAGCTTGAATATGAGAGTGCTGGCTGACACCCAAGAGGGGGGTGGATTGGGTGATAGAATAAAAACTTGATTTTCCTTTTTCTAAAATATAAAGAAAGCAAGCTTTTCAAAGACTATTAAACGCACAAGAGATATATATATAATTCATATATGCTGGAAACTAAGAGAGTTAAGAAAAGAGATAATGCACACAGAGTTTATCCTGGTTCGGTCAACCCAGACCTACATCCAGTCCTCAGGCTCCACCTGAGATTTCTACTATCCTCTTGTTTAAACCGGGCACAAGAGAAGCCTACCACAGGTTTTACAAATACAGGTTCACCTGTCAACCTTTTCCACTGGTTTTACCTTACAGGATAACCAGTCAACCTTTACAGAGTTTAGAATCCCTCTAAACACTCCCCCTTACTACCTGTAAGGCAATATCCCTGTTCTAAAGCACCAAGCTTTCAGAACAACCTCAAACAGTAGAGGATTTCAATAAATGTGTTCACTTAATGAACAGATTTTGATAAACACTTAAGTACAGACTCGAATATAATGAAGAGATACAAAGTTTATACAAGTATGCTCATCTCAACATTTCTGGGCTCACATGAATATCACTCATACTCTGTGCAGAGCCTTCGATTTTCATCTCATGTTATCTTGTCATGTAAATGCGTCGTGTGTTCATATGTATCTTCTTTCTAATATCTTCAAGTCTTTATATATGGTATTACATCTTTCTATCCGTTGGAGACTTGGAGAACTAGCCGTTGGCATCATTCTTCAGATCTAGATTCACTGTTCATGCGTAGAGTAGGCTAGACTGCGCGTTCTGAACATCTGCAACAACTGTACTTGCGTAGCAGCTTTTTCAGTAGCGTTAGCATTCTTTGCTATCGCTAACTGCATAGTATAATTTCTGCACTTGAGCTGTTAGCTAAACAAGTAATCATATAAATGCACAGCAGCTGTTATCGTAAGCAAAGTTCATTAGCTCAATGAGATAGATAATATATGATTCAGTTAAGGAATTTTATTGAGCACTCTCTATCGATAGACATAAGCATTATCGCTAGCATATTAGTTTAATTCAACGTTCAGTATACTAGCTATGTTATTAAATATTCTTCCTCTATCGATAGCTTTTTCATTATCGCTAGACATTTGCTTGTTCATTAGCTTTAGAGATACTGGGATGATTATTCAATAGTATTTTCAGGGTATCCTATTATCGATAACTTAATCCATTATCGCTAGCAACTACGTTAGCTCATTTGACTCTTGCTCTCAGGCACTAGCTATCTGAATGTTTATTATCTGAGGCACTTTAGTTATCGATAGCTTAACCTGTTATCGCTAGCTAATTTCTTTTGCTCAAGGACTTGGTTTATTTTTCTGCTAGCTGAGTTATCAATGAGCTTCTAGCGATAGATTCATTCTTTAGCGATAGTGTTCTGTTACCTATTAGATATCACTTGATAAATTCAGAGGTAACTTTCACTTATGTTCTCTCAGGGTCAGTCTTCATCAAAACTTAAGATTTCTAACAGAATAGTCCTTTTTCTGAGCAAAATATCAAATAGAATATGACCAAGCTTAACTTTAACTTGAAAAAGAAAAGACCAGATGACGTATATATCCTTTTTCATTTGAACAGATAAAAGCTTTATAGTTTTATTGGCACAATTAAGTGAAACTTTTACCTTCTCCGAATTTAGTGACCTTGAATTTGTCAAAATGAAAAAGCAACTTTGGACTTTGGACCTTTTCATATCTTTGAATTTGTTAAAAGAAACCCTTTCAAAAAAACCAGTAACAAGTTCTCTAAATTGGTGTGGAATACATATAATATTTGAATCACATGCATATATCAGTTTCACACTACTACAAAAAACCCTTTTTATGTCACCAATTTATGTCTGATAAATAAAAAACTGACGTTGAAAAAAAACGCGGTGGCATTTTCGTAAATAAGTCAGACACGGAGGAGAAACGACGTTACATATAATAAATATATGTGACGTCGTTAGTTTCAACATCACACATAAAATTATGTGTGACGTTGAAACCCCAAAACGACGTCACACATCTTAGATGTGTGACGTCGTTTCTCCCCCACCCCTAATATATTTTTTTTTCATTTACCCGCCCTCAGCTCCCTCCAAATCCCACAAGCTCCCACACCCCAAGCCCCCCAGCTTCCCTGCCCCAGCTCCCCCCGGCCCCCCAGCTTCCCCCCACCTAACCCGAAGCCCCCAGCTCCCCTAGCCCAGCTTCCCCCCACCTCCCCCTGCCCCACCCGAATCTCCCCCCAGCTCCCCCCGGCCCCCAAGCTAAGCCCCCCGGCCTAGCTTCCCCCCAGCTCCCCTGCCTCCCTGAAGCTAACCCCAGCCCCCAGCTCCCTCACACCCCGAATTGCTTCCCCCAACCCCCACCTTCCCTCCCCCCCGAAGCTCCCCCACCCCGGCACCTAGTTCCCCCACCCCAAAGCTTCCCCCAGCCCCCACCTCCCCCTCCCCCGAAGCTCCCCCACCCCCGGCACCCAGTCCCCCCCACCCCGAAGCTTCCCCCCAGCCCCCACCTCCCCCTCCCCCGAAGCACCCCCACCCCCGGCACTCAGTCCCTCCCAAGCTTTCCCCGGCCCTCAGCTCCCCTCCTCTAGCTCCCCGGGATCCCTCAGCTCCCCCGAGCGTCTAATTGGTAAGCCTTTCCTTTTCACTTCCATTCTTTTATGATTTGTGTTGTTTTTGAGAAATGGGTGTGAATGAATTTGAGTTTCTGGTTGTTTCAGCGCTTTTATAGGAGTATGTTTAAATTATTTTGAGTGACCCCATGATTTATCTGAGGTGTTGTAAAGGGATTTTGAGCGTTAAATTACCTTGCTCTATTCTGGTTTGATTTTTGATGCCATTAATGATGCTTAAATGTTTGATGGTATTGTTGATTATCTTCTAAGAGCTCTTGTCTTGAATGATTTTGTGTTTTTGTAAGATTTTGAATGGGATATGTAGGTTGATAAAGTTGAATAAGTCTTGGTTTATCATAGTTGCAAAATTAGAGAGTAGTTATCTTTTGGTTTATGTGAAGAAACTTTAATGGATGGTGATTTTGAACTATTTAATTCATCTTGCTCACATTGTGTCTAAGGTTCGTTGATTTTCGGTGATTCTGGATACTGATTTGTTGTTTTGAATCAGATTTTTCTGTCATCTGTAGCTATGACCCAACACTCCCAAACCCCCTCATCGTCGGCGTCCTCTCTCTAGACCAGAAACAAAACCCCTGCTTTTCCAGAAACATTGTAAGTACAAGTTGAGTAATTTCTCCACTTCATTTTGGTGCTGCGATTTCAGTGTTGGGTCTGACTTCATTTGAGTAAGCAATTTCTCACTGATTGTGTTTATCACTTGAACTATGAATATGCTGAGGTTGTTTGGTTTTCTGAGAATATTAGTGTGATTCAATCTAAATGCTTGAAGTAATCAAAGAAACTGCTTTGTGGTATGTGATTGGAATAGTGTGAATATGTTGATTGGTGTTGAATTAGTAATTGTATGATATTGTATTTACTGAACTGAAATTGGATTGTAAATGTAATTTTGGATGTCACATTTACAAGAGGAAGCTCTGCCAAATTTTTAAAAAAAATTTCATGAAGTGATGTTAAGTGCATAGCATGTCAATTTCTTCATAATGTAGTGAGATAAACTTGACTAGCTTGCTCGAAATGGCATAGGTTTAATAGAATGGATCGTAGTTGGATGAATGCATTGAGAACCACTAAAGAGTATTAGATGGGTGTGGAAGAATTTATTGAATTTTCCAAAAGAAACGTGCCTAGTAAGAATGGCATGTATCTTTGCCCTTGTGTTAAGTGTGCAAATGCTTATCGTAATAGCGTTGATAACATAAGGGATCACCTTCTTTGTGATGGAATCAATCTCCGTTATAAGAAGTGGCATTGGCATAGGGAATTGGGAAGTATCGTACATGCGTGCCCGTCACAAAATGTAGAAGCAGCAGTTGATGATGTTTGTGATGATGGAATGGACGACATAATCAATGACATTGGGGCGGAGTCATTTTCTATGGTTAATGAGTTTGACAAGTTGCGGAGTGATGCAGAGACACCGTTGTTCCCTAGGTGTACTAAGTATACTCGGTTGACCGGCGTCCTGAAATTGTTGAAAATAAAGATAGAAAATGGGTGGGCGGAAGCGGGTTTCTCACAGATGCTTGAAGCTTTGAGTGATATGTTCCTGGTGGGCAATGTGCTTCCGAAGTGTATGTACGAGGCTAAAAAAGTTCTAAGCAAGATGGGCATGGAGTATAAGAAGATACACACTTGCCCTAATGATTGCGTGTTATACATGAAAGAGTATGAAGGCCTAAAAGAGTGTCCAAAATGTAATACTCCGAGGTACAAGCCGAGGAAGGATGCCGTTAGTGATGATGATAGATCAAAGAAAGGGGTACCTTTGAAGGTAATGTGGTACCTTCCAATTGTGCCACGGTTTAAACGTTTGTTTGCAAATGAGACAGAAGCAAAGAAACTGAGATGGCATTGTGATGAGAAAATCTCCGATGGAAGAAATCTGCAGCATCCTGTTGATTCTCCTCAATGGAAGAAGATAGATGTTCGCCCTGCGCCGCAAGGGCACGGGTCGTGCCAAGTAATAAAGTAGTGAGTAAAGTATCATTCCCACGAGGATTTGTCCAAAACCCGGTCAAACAATGATTATTACACTCTCGCCCAATTTGAGTGACACAAATGTTGAGATTGAAAATTAAATAAGAAAATAAAGTGAAAATAAAACTATAAACAAGTGATTCTCCAACTTCAAGGATAAAATGGGTCCTAAGATTATCTATCCCCCTTGTACTTCTTAAAGCTCAATTAACCTCCCCTCAAAGAAGCTCTCAACGAAACCACGTGCTAATCTAGGGTTCATAGAGTACTCGTAAAAGCTCTCTCAAGTCAAGAACAAGTGTTTAGTCTTATTAATTGCACAATCTCTTGCTACAATTTAATAAAACCCAATTATCAAGCTCCAACCCTAACACTACTGCAGAAAAGGGTTTAACATCCGTTATTAAAAGGTTTTAACATCCGTTCCGTAGGAGATGTCTATCTGAATAATGTTGAAAAGTCGACCTTTTAACATCACTTTAAATAACGGATGTTAAATGTCAGACTTTCAACATCACATATTATACAATTAAAGGATGTCAATAGTTCTAGAAAGAGCCGTTTTAAGATATTGTTAGGGACTAACGACATCACACGCTAGGTAAATAAGTGATGTCGTTTCTGCCGGCAGAGAAATAACATCACCAATTATATAATAGGTGATGTTGTTTCTATTTTTTCGACATCACTTTTTATGTTAACAAGTGATGTCATTTTTGTCTTCAGAGAAATAACATCACCAATTATAATTGGTGATGTTATTTCTCTGCCGGTAGAAACAACATCACTTATTTACTTAGCGTGCGATGTTGTTTCTTATTTTCGACATCTCTTTTTTCTTAATAAGAGATGTCGAAACTTTTCTCTTTTTTTTTAGTTTTATTTTTTTTTCCGGATTTCCATCTGCATTTTGCAGATCAAAATTACACATATATATACTCATACAGAGAGTTCCATCTGCATTTTACAGATCAAATTGAAGGTATCTTCACAACTGTCAATCCCAAATTTTCAGTGACTTGTGAGTGAAAAGGGAAAAATTGGATTTTGCAGGTGGTATTAAGTCAAAGTCACAAAAATGGGCCATCAAAAATTCTCATGCATGCATGCACTTATGTGAGTTCCATTTGGGGCAGATTCCAAATGCAATATTATTGATTTGGCAAGCTGGTAAAGCAAATAATGCCAGATCATAAATTAAAAAATTAAATTTAAATATAAAAAAAGATGCAAACCTTTTCATCAATCCACATTAGCGAAGTTAGTTGATTGTTGAGGATCCGTACGACTGCATCTAATGGGTTCATCCCATCTAGAGCATCAAGTTCTCCACCCTAATAAAAGATTGTTGTAAGCATCACGTCTTGATGTTTTCAGTTTTAACAAAAGAGCATCAACTACAATGTCTACTTGGCTCGCATTAAGGGAATGAATAATTGACTTTATCTGCTCTGTCATCTGCTCCATTTCCCTCCCTATGAATTCAGCTTGCTCATACCTTCACGAAAAAAAAAGTGAAAAAATTATAATAGGCCACAAGAGGATTTAATGCCCAAGATGAAGACAAAGGAGGGAATGACAATAAGATCACCAATCTGATGATTTGCAAGGAAAATATGGCTTCATATACATCAGCACTTAAAGACGTAATATAAATCTCCCAAGTATCACAAAACAGGTTCAGCATGCAGAGAAAATTTGTCCAAAAACTATTAAAATTTTCTGATCTAAAACATATATATAATGAAACATTGTAATCCCTAGAAAAATTTTTCATGTTGTTACAAGAACTATCATACAAATTTAATCATGAAACTAACTCGACTCCATAATTGAGACAACACCTATGTAAGTTTTACAAAGCCCTCAACTACTAACTCATTAGGAACACATCATCTAAGACCGATTTAAGATAACCAGGCAGCACAATAAAGATACAAAGCCTGCAAGATTAATTAGTGCAATTTAGATCAATTCTTGAGCACCGCACATATAAGTTGCAGAATAATACACATGGTAAAATTTGCATAACCCATGGAGACGGAAATTTTCATTTAAAAAAAACTAGCTTTATAGTACAGGTGGAGATTTGGGCCCACTAATAATTACAAAAGTACACTATAAGTAGCCCATGTGACCTGCCTTATTTTATTTATCTATCAATCATGTTTTAAAACCAAGTATATGCAAGAGATCATAAGTAAATCGAACTGTGACAAGTCCAGATCTATTTACCTAAACAATTCCAAGCAGTATGCAGGGGCCATTTTTTGCATTTATGCACCAAATTTGCATCATGAATGAACCATCATATATACCTCTTAGCACATAAATCTAGCTAGCATCAAGCGACATTAACATTGACACAGCTCAACAGAAATGCAAGAGCAAACGCTAACAAATGACACAAGCTAATCAAGGCATTCCACTCAAATCGGTTGCAATGAACCATACATTAGAGACGAAATCGAGTTTAATTAACAAACCAAATAAAAAAGAAGGAAAAAGACATACCATGGCCTTGGTCTTGGAATAGAAGGATCCGATGAAATTAGGAGTATCCTCTTCCTTAAATCCAACACCAGATCCAATCACATGATCAGAATCATACTCAAAGATACAACCAGTGGCATAATTGATGAGAATAAGGCCTCTCTCTCTGCAAACATCGGCCACGGTCAAAGTGCCGACAACGTTGGTCCTAATAGTCTCAACCTTGTGAGATTCACACTGAAGACAAACTTTGATAAAGTGATGCAAAGTGATGCAAAATTAGGACAAACCTATCTTTATTTTGGCAAGCTAGTTGAAAGCAACTTATGCATTTTTTTTTGCCATTAACTTATACATAGGGTTAGGAGGAGTGTTTTTAAAGTGATTTACTACTTCTGGTCCTTCTGAAACAAATGCGCTTAGTGCTGCATGACACAAAGGGCAAGGCAAATTTAAAAATCACAGGGGAAAACAATTATTTGTGCAAAAAAATGCTATCCATCTTCATATATGTATTGGAATTAGATGCAAATGTTACTTGTTATCTAAGACATTCAACCAAGCAAAATGAAGCCAAACCCAGCTTCCGACCTTTGAATACAAAGCTGCAACACTTCAGGATCTTCAGACAAATCTGATAACTAACATAGTATATCCATGAACCCTCAAGAAATAGGCATGGATAATTCTAATGTCCTTGATCTTCTTACTTAGTGATGAACAACCAGAAAGCATTCAGTGAGCTCTCACAGTGGAACCAAGCCATCACCATATATATATATATGCGATCGATGGTTTAATTGTCCCCCACAACCCAATACTGCTTCACAGCAAACAACATTTTCTCTGAAACATGAGGTCCATCTTCATGATCCACCATCTGAGTCTTCCATCTCATCCCTTTCACTAGTTTTCTCACTTGTGTCAAAACATTCACATTATCTCTGATTATTACTGCTCCTTCTGGCCTTAATATACGGTCCATCTCCAGCAGTATCTCTTCTGCACTGCACCTGCATATTCACCATCTCATCTCAGTCACACAAAAAAAAAGGCTTATTGTCATTAATCACGAAAAGTATCCATTCCCCATAAAAGTCCCTACTTATTCTTGTACAAGCTGAAAACTCCATTTGCATGGATAAGGTCATATGTTCTTGGATATGTGGAGAAGGCTTCACACCTGGCAAAAACACCAAAAACAACAAGTTTGTATAATTTGACCTATACATATATCATTTCATTATATAGCCATTTCATAAACTCATACCAATCATGATAAATGCCAATCAAGCCACGATCAAATATAGCACTGAGGGTATCTTTTTCAGCAATGGTAGGGACAACGTTCATAACCCACAATTTGGGAGATTCAAGTGCAGCAGCAAAACTTCCTAGTCCAGCATTCATGTCCATGATGTTTCTATACCTTCCTGAGTCTATTATTTTGCTAATTTGTTTGTAAGCCTCAACATGCTTCTTCCACTTTCGGTTGTCTTCTTTGTACATTTCCACAGTCACACCATCAACAGACCCACTAGATATTCTTGCAGGAACAACATTTAGCCTCTCTGAAAATGACTTCCATGAATCACTTCCTTTAGGTGAAGGAGTCACACACTTCTCCATCGTCTTGTACCTAGAGAAAAACAGAGAAAACAGAGATTTTCACACACAAAAATTGGATTTTTAGAAAGCTTAAATCATATCAAGAGAAAAAATTAACATACCAGACATGGGGTGAGGGTTCACATATTTCTAGTTGAGAATTCTGTTCACGACATTCATCAGAGTTTAATCTTTTTCTCCATATGGCAATCTCACCCATTTCATGTTTCTTTTCCCAGCAGAGAAGTTTAGCAACTTCTTCAATCTTCCTCTGTTCTTCTTCAAGTTCTTCTTCAACGTTGGTTACGCTCACAATGTGAGGTCCACATTCAGGCGTCCTGTGACTCCGGCGGCGTTGAATACATGAGTAGGCTTCACTTTCGCGATGTCGGCTTCCAAAAAAGATCGATCTTCGAGGCGGCCAGAGGCATATTCAAAATCAATGTTATGAGATTTGCAGAGATTGCCGAGAATACCGCCGATCCAGCCGGTGCGGCCGTAGATTAGGAACTTTAGGTGCTTATCGCTGGCAGCACCGTTTTCTGGGAAGCCCATGTTGTTTAAGAGAGATGGGATCTGATATTCTCTCTTCTCTGTGATCTTTATTGTTTGATAGCATAGAGAAGAGGAAGAGAGGCTAGGCGATATGTTGGCTGTGAGGGAAGATTTTCAGAGAGGGGGAAGTGGCGCAGGTTTTGGCTCAGAAATGTGTTTTGGCTTGAAGGGAAGTTTTTCAGAGAGGGGGAAGTGATGGCGCGGGTTTTGACTGGGAGGAAAGAGGGCACTGAAAAAAAACAACATCACTCATTTTAATTGAGTGATGTCGTTTCTAAGAAACGACATCACTCAATTAGAATGAGTGATGTTGTTTCTTACGACATCATTTATTTATCTAATTAGCGATGTCGTTTCTTCCTGAGCATTCCATTTAATTACAAAATTGCCACCGCCTTTTTTTCAACATCTGTTTTATAATTAAAAGACATTAATTAGGGATGTTAAAAGGGTTTTTTGTAGTAGTGTAATGTGACTATGCAAGGCTAGCAAGTATATCTCTATCTTACCAACAAAACCATCCATTCGTCATGCAAACTTCAAGTTCTTGCACTACTTTACCCAAGTTCTACACTCAACCTAGCCCTCTCAAGCATAAATCAAGTGAACCCAACATCTAAATGGTGATCAAGCACTTAGAAGCATTAGGAGAAGAGTAAAATAAGCACATATATATCATTAATCACAACATAAGAGGAGGAATCAAGAATCAATACATACAAGGGTTCAAAATAATCCTAGAATCAAAGTATTTAGCTACTCATGTTCTACAACTCCATGGGAGCATATATATACAACATTACAAAACAAAACAAGAGAAAAGAAGGAAGATGGAAGAGATAAACCAAGAGAGGAAGCTCAAATCTCTTCAAAGCTCCAAACCCAAGCTTAATCCCCTCCAAACTCCATGCCCTAGCAGAGCAAAACATCCCCAAGAATGCCCAGAAGTCGAAGAATGTCGAGCTCCCTCGAAACCCTAGCTTTTATATCACTTAAATCTGTCAAAAAACGCGCAGCAGAGTCGTCCGTTCGCCGTGGCGAAGTCCACGGCAAACTATGATCGTTTCTGCCTCTTTTGAGGGGTTTTGGCTCGCCGTGAGTTCGCCACGGCGAGCTCACGGCGAACTGGGACCTGTCGGTAATTTTGGAAATTCGGGGACCCATCTGTAATTTGGGAATTTCGAGGTCCTTTTCTGTAATTTTTACAATTCGTCCAGAAACTCATATTTTCCCTTTTTTTCTTGAAATTTCAACTTCTAGCCCCAATTTCTCCTCTTTTTAAGTGTTCTTCTTAATCCGGATCCCTTGGTTATTGCATCAAATTATTCCTACAAAAATTACATAAAACAACATAAGAAATTAACTACAAAAATAATCAAAATCTACATAAATATACAATGATGTGTAACCAAAAATCCAATGAACATTTTCTATCTTGAGTATCCAAAATTTATCAATGAGTTAATAAAACTCAAGGAAAATATACTCAAATGACATGAATTTCTAGGAGTTATCAATAGATTCCATGTTTCCTGAATTTGGTGGTGAGTCGAGGAACCTTCGTCTCGGATTGTGTACGGGTGGTTTCAACTCTTTCGGGAATCTCAGTAGCACACATAGTGCTTGGCCAGTTTTGCTGGTCATTTACAACCTGCTGCCTTGGTTGTGCATGAAGCGCAAGTATGTGATGATGTCTATGATGATTTCGGGGCCGAAACAGCCTAGTAACGATATCGATGTCTACCTGGCACCTTTGATTGAGGACTTAAAGATGTTATGGGAGGAAGGTGTGGATGTGTATGATGCGTACAGGCAGGAGACATTCAAGTTGCGAGCTATGTTGTTTACCACAATAAATGACTTCCCTGCATATGGCAATCTTTCTGGTTACAGTGTGAAGGGTTATATGGCATGTCCTATATGTGAGTCAGACACACACTGCCACCATCTCAAACACAGAAGAAAGACCGTCTACCTCGGTCACAGGAGGTTTCTTGATTGGTTCCATCCTTACCGTAGATTAAAGAAGTGTTTTAATGGCTCATCTGAGTACCAATCTGCTCCGACCCCCTTAACCGGAGAGGAAGTTTACCACCGGGTTAAGATTGTCAATGTGGTATTCGGTAAGAAATAGAAGAAGAATACCGGTTCTGAGAAGATCATTTGGAAGAAGAGGTCAATCTTCTTTGATCTACCTTATTGGCGATATCTCGATGTGAGGCACAGTATTGATGTGATGCATGTGGAGAAAAATGTTGGTGATAGTCTTGTTGGGATACTGTTTCACATACAGGAGAAGACAAAGGACGGACTCAATGCTCGATTAGACTTGGTTGAAATGGGCATAAGACCACGGTTGCATCCTATAGTCAGTGAAAATGGCAAAAGGGCTTATATGGAACCAGCTGCTCATACACTTTCCAAACAGGAGAAAAAAAGTCTGTGTGAGTGTTTGAGTGGGATCAAGGTACCGCAGGGTTATTTTTCCAACATTAGCAGACTTGTGTCCATGAATGATTTGAAGTTGGTGGGAATGAAGTTGCATGATTACCATTTATTGATGCAACAATTCTTACCAATTGAAATAAGAGGCATAATGCAAGATGATGTGAGGATGACTATAACAAGACTGTGTATGTTTTTCAATGTTATCTGCAGTAAATTCATCGACACTGAAAAGCTCGACGAGTTAGAAAATGAGGGTTACATTATATTGTGCCAACTTGAGATGCACTTTGCTCCAGCCTTTTTCGATATTATGGTGCACTTGATTGTTCATATGGTAAGGGAGATAAGGCTCTGTAGCCCTGTTTATCTAAGGTGGATGTACCCTTTCGAACAATTCATGAAAGTCTTGAAAGGGTATTCCAATAACCCACATCGACCTGAGGCATCAATTGTTGAAAGATACTTAGTTGAGGAGGCAATGGATTTTTGCAAATCGTATCTAAAAGGGGTTGAGGAAATCCCCCGACATGAAGATGGGATCGGTATGGGGGTACGGGGGGTCAAAGTGAAGACTATGTGCCGTGAAGAGGTGGTACAAGCACACTTATACATCTTGAATAATATGGAAGAAGTACAGCCTTATTTGGACGAGCATAAGAGGATCTTGAAAGAAGAGAACCCAAAAAAGAGTGACATGCAGATTTCTAACGAGCATAACATGACATTCATTGGGCGGTTCAAGGAGAATGTTGAAAAAGAGACCGATGGGCCGGATACAATAAGGTGGTTAGCTGGAGGGCCTCATTTTGAGGTTGTTACTTGGGGCTCTTTTGACATAAATGGTTATTCTTTCTACACTAAGGCTCAGGATAGCAATAGTACCATGCAAAACAGTGGCATGATGATGGTAGCCGAAGCAATGCACTTCTCCAGTTCGAAAGATAAAAACCCACGATTGGCTTCCATGGCATATTATGGCGTAATTGAAGAATCTTGGGAAGTTAGTTACACCAAGTTCAAAATTCCAATTTTCAAATGCAAGCGGGTTAACAATAGCGCAGTTGGAATTGATCCCCATACTTGTATGATCTCAATTGATCTTCACAAGGTTGGGTACAGAGATGAGCCTTTCATTTTAGTAAGTCACGCGAAACAAGTGTTTTATGTAACAAATCCCACAAATAAGCAATTGTCCATAGTCTTGCAAATTAAAAAGCAAAAGGACTATGCTCCCAATTTAGATCTAGATGAGATACCACCTTTGTGCGCAGGACCACCTAAACCAAGTGAATTTAAATTGATAGATGATGATGACCAATTTGTCTATAGAAATTATCATTGTGAGGGGATATGGGATAACACATAAAGTAAGAACCTTTTTGAATTATCATTTATTAATTCTTGTTAATGTTTTTGTTTTGGTTTTGTGAAAGTTGTGGGATTGTGACTCATCAAATCTTTTATATGTTAACAATGAGCAATGGAATGATCCCCCTCGAAGAAAGGGAAGAGGGCTGACGAAGCTCAATGACATTGTTGTCCATCATAGGACAAATGTGCAGCCTATCCATGTGGAATTTGACGACAACAAGAATCCTATCAGGGAAATTAGCGCGACTTTCATGAGCTACGTCGTTTTTGTGGCAAGGAACTGAGTAAGCATATTGGTTGACGATTGGAGGGAAGTCCAAAAAGACATTAAGGATCAATGTTGGTCAGATATCTTGGTATGTTCTATCATTATCTATCTGTTTTCTCCTAATATGCATGTCTTTGTTTTCTTAGTTAACTCAACTGATGTGTGTTTTATTCTTATTCTTTGCAACAAAACTTCGATGTCCCAAACACTCAAGCGTTCAGGGCTTTTGGTTGAATGAAGCGCGCAAGATGTGGAAGAATTTCAAGACTACCCTGACCAGAGAATACATCTGGGGGAACAAGATATGTCAAGATCCCTGTCAGACCTACCCCTCTGTTGACCCGGAGACTTGGAAGACGTTTGTTAAGAAACGATTAGACAAAAAAGTTCCAAGTTTTATAGATCTTTTACTTTGCTTCAAAATCGAACTTTTAACACATTATATTAGTTAACTAACTTAGTTTTATTTTCACAGGAGAATAGCGAAAAACAAAAGGAGCATCAAGAAAAGAATATCTACAAGCACATAATGTCTCGGGGGGGTTGCAAGTGGGTTGAGAAAAAGTTGACCAAGAAACATATTGCAGAAATGGAGGAAGCGGCACAGGCCGATCCTACCATTGTTGTAGAGCCTCCGCCGCCCTTCTCATGTCATACAAAATGGGCTGAGGGAAGGAAGAATAAAGAAGGAACTTTTGTCAATCCGGAGGTTGAAGCAATTGCAAAGAGGATTGTAAGTATTTTACTTGGTTGTTTATTCATTTAAGTTGTGGTTTTATAGCAAATCACAACTTATGATGTTTCGGTCACTGTAGGATGAACTTGAGTAGCAGGCCACCCAAGGGTCCTTCACACCTTCTGGAAGGATGGACATTCTAGCCACGGTAATTGGGAAGCCTGATCGCCCCGGTCGAGTAATCGGGGAGCCTAGGACTGTAGGGCTGACAAAGTATTTCGGCCTCCAACCCAAATACACCCGTAGAGAATCCACTGAGGCGATTGTGGCTAAGGCTCAGGCGGAGATGGAGGCCCAGTTGGAGGAGCGAGTTGCTTTATCACAATAGCAGATGGCGGCACAGTTTGATGAGAAGGTGGCAGCGAAGGTCTAGGAAGCTCTTTCGGGTTATATGGCAGAGCAGATCCCTGTGATTCATATCTATAGCTTATCATATGATTCATACAATTAATACATAAATATATGATGTTTTATCTAACTTTGCATTGATCATAGCATCCATTATTGTTGCAGTTTTATGACACATCCGACTCATTTATAGTTGAAGACGTTGATTCGCTTCGTGAACGTATTGCTCAATTTTTCCTTTCATTGTTGGTTAATTAAAAAATTGAATGGACAATTATGTGCTGGAAGTCCAGCCTTTGTTAGTGATTTCAGTTGTGAAAATACTCTGTACATTGTTGGAATTTTGTGTATAATGTGTATATATATCTGTTGATCTGCATTTGTAGAGTTTCTATGACATTTGCAATGTAAGTGTATATACAGATGGAGAAAAGCAAAAGAAAATAAAGGATGTTTTTTTAAAAAAAAATAAAAAAAATAAACCACGTCACACATTATATAATGTGTGACGTGGTTTTTGAGAAACAACGTACACATTATAAAGTGTGACGTGTGTAATGGTCAAAAAATAGAAATCAATATAATTGAATTTTCTGCACTACGAAATTATATATTTTAGATGAAGATAGAATAGAATTGAGTCACTAGCAATCTTTTTCAAAAATCTTGCACAAATACCATGAACTGATTAAAAAAAATACATTAAACCAAATAACAATAAATCAAGTATGAATCAAGAAAATCAGCTCTCTCTTTCTTTTTTCGTCTCCTTTTTTGTGTGTCCCCTCTTTTCGTCCTCCACCTTCCCTTTTTGTTCTTGCTTTCTTGAATACCATTGCTGAATAGAGGGTAACGGTTCCTCCTTCTTTGTCTCTCGTTCTCCTTTTAATGGGTTATCAATGAATGGATTGTAAGATCAATTATTCGGCAGTTACTTCAAGGTCATTTATCTTGCAGTTACTTCCATATCAGCTGTCACAGGATTCTGAATTTAATCATGTGTGCTAGATTTGCTATTCTTGTCTCGGGAATATCTGTCTTTGATACGGGTTTTCTTGTAATGATGTATCTCGTTCTACAGGATGAAGGTTATCAAACACGGGTCTTCTTGTAATGGTGTATTCCGTTTGAACGTGTTCGAAAAGGTCATGCCTTGTGGTTTATTGGTTGGACTTGTCTTTCCAGTTTCAAAAGGTTTGTACCTGTCTTGGAAATTGTGAAAGAGAATTTGGGGCTTACATTTACTCCCCTAGCTCCACGTGGCCGGCGATGGCTGGCATGGGGAGGTACATCTATTCCCAACCGTTGATGCGAACCATTACAACTGTTGATCTAACATCCCTTGCCATAAATCACATCTGCTGTCAGTGCCACCTTTAAGTTTCCCTCCTTTGATTAATTTTCAACACTTTCATCATTTGAAAACATTTCAGATTCTTTAATCGTTTGGAACTTCGTACATCGGTTATTTACTTGGTAACTTTGTTGTCGTCTTTGAATCCTGCATTTGAATTTTAGAAATTGAAATAAGAAGTTAAAAATTGTTTTCCGAAAGTTTATTTCCATTTTCTGTGATTTCTTGTATTCAGAGATTTCTTTCGGGGATCTAGGGTTTCTGCGAACAACCATGACCACTTCTTCGTCATCTCGTTCTCAAGTTTCTCCATCACCCATGGATAAACCGAATCATCCTGCCAAAGGTTTTATTCCTATTTCTCCTGAAGTACTGGAATCAACGAAGAGCACTGGCATTATGGATTTGAAGAAGCACGATGAACCCCCAGTTATTTTTGAGAAGATTTTATTACTTTTTCCAAATAAATATGGATTGGACGAGAATTTGTTGATTAGGGCTCCAAACCCTGATGAACGTATGGACTGGGGTAGTGAACACTGGACTGCCCTTTGTTTGGATTATTTCAAACTTGCTCCATGCCTTCCTCTGCCTCCTCTTATATTGGAAATTTGCCAACATTTCAATTTGGCTCCTTCGCAACTCATGCCGGCGGTGTGGTGTATCTATCTTTGTTTGGAAGTTTTATCTAAGGAACTAGGGATTTGCTTCTCCTTGTCGGAACTTTTGAAATATTATAGTCTTGGTAAGAAAGCTCCAGGCTTTTTTACGTTGACTCCCGTGATTACTAATGAACTACTTATTATCATTCCCAAGGATTCTGAGAGGGGATGGAAGAAGAGGTTTGTTTTTGTTCATAAATCTGCATTGGTGACTCCTGGAATGTCTGTTTGCACATTGTGGAATAATCGGGGTGAGTTTTTAATTTCGTAACAGCATTGTTGTTCTATTATTATGTTTCCTAATCTGGTTCCCATGAATGTAGATCATATCGAAGCAGTGAAGGCTCCAAAGCCTAACTCTGATTCTGAGACTCGTATAACTCTGATCAACCCTTTAGATTAAGCAAAGAGGACTTATATTGAAATCTTCAAATAGCGTAAGTTTAAAAATTTTGTTTACATAAATGCAAAATTCTAGTTATTTCACGACAAATATTGTTGCAGAGTTAGAAAAAGAAAGTAGAAGCAAAATTCCTACTCGTCCTACCTATCACTTGTCTGATTCTAGGAAAAGGAAATTGCTTTCAAAAAGCACTAATTTAGACATGGGCGGTTCCTCTGTAGCTTCTAGGACTCGTGGTGGAAAACGTTCTCGTATTATCTCTTCTTCTGAGAAGGCCATTCTTACCCCTGTGATTGAAGAGGTAGATTCTGAGAAAACTGTTACTGAAGTTCCTCCTCAGAAAGTTTCTGCTGAAATAAGTCCCAAGAATAACATATCGAAAATTCCTGGTGATCCTATTGATCTTGCATCTTCCGGTCTCGTTCAATTACCATCTCCTACAGCATCTCATGGTTCAAAACCTCTTGTCATCAACTCCCCTATACGAGATGTACCTGAGGGTTCTCCCAATGTGGATATGATAATAGCTTAAATGAACGTGAAACGTAAAGTGAATGACTGGAAAGAAAGTTCAGAGGATTTGATTATGAGATTCCCTACAGGAGCGTCATCTCACGAAGCTTTTCACAGCATAATGGATGAGACTTCTAAGCTCTTGTTTCATAAGAATGATGTTGCGTTCTTATCCATGGGATATCTCGGGGCAAGGGAAGCCATTAGGCAAAAATCTTTTCAGGTATACATTTTATTTTGAGTAGATTGATCCCAACATTACAAGTTATATTCTTCTAATACTTCATCTTTCCGTTCCAGCTGTTCCAACTGAGTGTCTCTCTTGAGAAGGAGATTGAGAAACGAGGCAATGATTATGGAATGATGAAGCTTCAGTTAGAAGAGAAAAACAGGGAAATTCAAAGTTTGATGAAAATTTCTGAGGACCAAGACATTATTGTGCGTGAAATGAAGAAACAAGCTCAAGAAGCCAAAGCTCTCCGTGGTTATTATGATGACGTAATAAAAAATGTTATCATCAAGGAGGATAATTACAAAGAGAAGATAATGGATTTAGAAGAAGAACTAAAGCTCAAAGAAGAAGAAGAAGTTGCTCATTTGAAATTCGAGAAGGAATTCCTGGAATTTGAGAAGCTTTCCCTAGAGAATGAAGTATCCAATCTGAAGACTGCTCGGGATGCCTTACAAGCTCGAGAAGAAAATACAGCCAACAGGTTTGCACTTCGGGCCAAAATTGAAATGGCCAAACAATTTCAAAAGGGAAAACAGGGAATATGGGATTTAGAGAAATGGGAAGAAGATTTTCGTACCCAGTTTACTCCTTCGGAATCTGACGAGAGCAGTGAAGATGGTGACGAGATTACCTCTACTGAAAAAATGCCTCTTCCCGAGACCATTTCTACTGGGAAGATGCCTCCTCCTCATGATGATGCAGGCCAAGAAGGATTGGGCGACACATGAGCAAACTAGAAAATATATATGTTATGTTTATCTTTATTTCTGAACTCTTGTTTTGAATTTCTGACTTGTACGTCTAAACTCTTCATATTTTCTATCTTTTCGAGATTACTCGTATAACCTCTTATGACAATATTAGCTAATTTTCAATAGGAAATATGCATTTTAAAATTTTACTTTAATGTGTTAATCAACCAAAGAAATTTAAACTGAAATTCGTACCTTTTCCGCAGTGTAAATAGTATTGATCTTTATGCAGATTCCATTAGGATTTCCGAGAACGATCCTGTGATAGAAATAAATACTATACATTGCCAAGTACATAACCTTGATTGGGGTATGATAGTATCAGTAGCCCTTGCCACAATAGAACCATATAGCATAAAACGTGAGTTCTTTGCGAATTAGTGGCTTTGAGCCTTTCGACATAGCTCATCATGTACTCCCCCATATAATTAGTCTCTTGTTTCCTCGAATAAAAGTAGAGGACATAAAAAATCTGAAAATAATCTGAGAACCAAATAATTACCTGTTTGAATCCGAGATAAATGGCTCCTGAGATTTGAGGAAATTCTGTGTAATATGGTATTCTGAAATTTGTAGCAAAAGGTCTCTTGCTCGAGTTCCTTATTTCTGAGATGTTTCTTGTATTGGCCTTAAATTTTTCTTTGTTTATGGGATGCCTCTTGTACAAGGCTTGGTATCCCAGAAGGAATCCGAGATATCTCTTGTACGAGAATAAAAATCTGGGCTTCTGCATTGTAACATTGGTACAGAATATATAATTAGGAAAAATGAACTGACTTGGTCATGGATAGTACCTTTTCATATGTATAGCGTTCCAACTTCGAGGAACGTTTTTGCCTTTCATATCTTGTAACTGATATGAAGCAGGACCTGTGATTTTGACAACAAGATAGGACCTTCGTAAGTTGGGCTCAGCTTCCCATCTTTTGACTCCTTTGTATTTGGAAATACTTTCCTGAGAACTAACTCCCCAACTATGAACTGTCTTTCTTTGACATGTTTGTTGTATTGTTTAGCTAATTGATGCTGATATGTAGCCATTCGAACTAATGCTTGTTCGCGTTGTTCATCTAAAAGATCTAATTCATACTGTAATTCGAGGGAATTCACTTCCTCTCTGGCCCACTGGTATCTGAGGCTAGGAACTCGATATTCCACCGGGATCATGGCTTCAGTCCCGTATACGAGAGAAAAAGGGGTTTCTCCGTGGATGTGTGAGAAGTAGTCCTGTAGGCCCACAAGACAGCTGGTAGTTCTTCTGTCCATCTACCTTTTCCCCTGTCGAGACATTTTCTCAAAGAATTAACTATCATTTTATTGCTGGATTCAGCCTGTCCATTAGATTAAGGGTTCCTTGGGGTGGAGAACTTCAGCTGTATTCCCTACTTCTCGCAAAATTTTCTAATCTTGGAGCCTATAAATTGGGAACCGTTATCAGTAACAATCTCTTTTGGAAGCCCAAACCTGCATACGATATGTTTCCACACGAAATCTATAACTTCTGATTCTCGAACTTGGGCATATGCTCCTGCTTCCACCCATTTCGTAAAATAATCTGTGACCATCAACAAAAACGTCAAACGCCCAGCTGCCTGAGGCAGCTTACCAACAATATCCATATCCAGCTGATGAGTGATTGGTGAAAATTTTTGACATCTATCACATTTTGTTACGAGAGTTGTTGCATCTTTCTTGAGTGTTGGCCAGTAGTATCCAGTTCGCAAAGTTTTTCTGGCTAAACTTCTTGCTCCTGAATGATCTCCGCATTCTCCTTCATGAATTTCTCTTAATGCATACGAAGCCTCTTAAGGCCCGAGACATTTCAACAAAGGTCCCGTATAAGACTTTTTATACAAGTTGTTCCCCATGATACATAATCGTGCTGCTCTCATTTTTATCCTTCTAGCTTCATTTTTCCCTTCTGGCAAGGATCCTGTTTCTAGATAATTTCGGATCGGATTTCGCCAATCCCATGTGAACCTGTTTGACAAAATCATACCTGCAAGTTTTGAAATTGCCGGTACTGGGAGATGAATAATTGGCACTGCTCTAGTCTTCGTTGAAGGCATGGAAGACCCAAGGTTTGCGAGGGCATCCGCTCTCTGATTCTCCTCTCTACCGATTTGGACAATTCTGAATTCCAAAAAGGTTTTGCTGAGTTTGATGACAAGATCATGGTATTGCTGCATTCGAGCATCTCGTATCTGGTACGTTCCATCCACTTGTTTTGCCACCAACTGGGAATCGCTCCTTACTTCGAGACGTTGTACTCCCAACTCCTGAGCCGCTCTTAAACCGGTGATTAAAGCTTCATACTCAGCTTCATTATTAGTAGCTTTAAACCTGCAATGGAAAGACTGCTCAACAACATCCCCTCTAGGAGATTCTAATACTATGCCCAAACTTGTACCCTTGGAATGTGAGGAACCATCAACATACAAGAGCCAAAGCTCATTATTAACAGTACTGTTACACACAGGAATTCTCGTGTGAACTTTTCTTGCACTTCTGGACTAAAATCCGCTACAAAGTCCGCCAAAACTTGCGATTTTATAGATATTCGAGGAACATAGGAAATATCAAATTGAATGAGTTCAATAGCCCATTTCACTAACCTTCCTGAGAGATCTGGTTTATGTAGCACATTCTTTAACGGATGCGAAGTAATCACTGAAATTGGATGGCATTGGAAATATGGTCTTAATTTTTGAGACGCAGAAACTAGAGACAAAGCCAACTTTTCAATCGGAGAATATCTCGTCTCTGCATCTAGCAAGGTCTTGCTGACATAATACATCAGGAACTGCTTTCCTGACTCATCTCGTACCAGAACGGCACTTATAGCTCGATTAGTCACCGATAGATAAAGGAAAAGGATTTCTCCATTTTTTGGCTTCGACAAGAGTGGTGGAGAAGTCATATATTCCTTGAGGTCTTGTAAGGCTTTTTCACTTTTCTCGTCCCATTCAAAATTCTTATTTTTCCTTAGTATTTCAAAGAAAGGATGGCATCTATCTGAAGATCTAGAAATAAATCTGTTAAGAGCAGCTACACGTCCTGTGAGCTTCTGCACGTCTTTAACACAAGTTGGAGAAGGAATATGCAGAATTTCTTTGACCTGTGAAGGATGTGCCTCAATGCCTCTCCGAGATAGTAGGTAGCCAAGGAACTTCCCATATGTAACCCCAAAAGAGCACTTTTCTGGATTTAGCTTCATGTTGTATTTCTTCAAAAGATCAAATGCTTGCCATAAATGTTCCACATAATGGCTAGCTTCCAATGATTTGACTAACATGTCGTCAATGTAAACTTCCATAGTCTTCCCAAGTTGAGAAGCAAACATCCTGTTCACGAGTCTTTGATAGGTAGCTCTAGCGTTTTTGAGTCCGAAAGGCATGACCTTATAACAATAAGTTCCTCGTTCCGTGATGAAAGAAGTTTTCTCCTGATCCTGAGGGTGCATTAATATTTGATTATACTACAAGAAAGCATCCATAAAACTTAATAACTCGTGTCCCGATGTTGCATCCACCATTGTGTTGATATGAAGAACGGGAAAGAATCTTTTGGACAAGCTTTATTTAAATATGTGAAATCAATACATACACGACGTTTCCCATTCTTCTTAGGCACCACCACTACGTTGGCTAACCAATCTGGATATTGAACCTCTCGAACTGAACCAATGCCTAGGAGTTTTTGCACTTCTTCATTGATAATTTAATTTTGTTCTGGAGCAAACTTCCTCCTTTTATGCTTAATGGGCCAGAATGTCGGATCTACATTAAATCGATGAGTAATGACGCTAGGATCTATGCCTGTCATATCTGCATGAGACCAAGCGAAACAATCCTGATATCCATGCAGAAACAAAATTAACTTGTCCCTTATTTCAGCAGTCAAATCGGCTCCGAAAACACCTTTCGTTCAGGGACTTACGAATCAAGTGAAATAGGTACTAATTCCTCGACTTCTTCGCCCCCAGTGAATGAATCCAAGGGCGATTACTATAATTGCTATGCGGGAGATTGCTTAGTAACCTTCATAGTTGCCTGATAACATTCCCGTGCTACACGTTACTCACCTTTTATCTGTTTCACTCCCCACGGGGTATTAAATTTGATTCTCCGATGTAGGGTTGAAGGAATTGCATTCATCTGATGAATCCATGGTCGACCAAGAATAGCGTTATATGAAGATGGACAGTTCATCATGTGATAAGTGAACATTTTGTTCTTCCCAACAACATAAGTTATAAGGTTAATAACGCCCAAAGCCTTTTCCGGGACTCCATTTTCGAACACCAAAGTTGTCGGAAAGTATGACATCACAGATTCAAGGCCTATTTCTTTAACAGTGGAAAGATATAATATGTTAACTGAACTCCCAGGATCAACGAGAATTCTTTTAACCTCGAAAATAGCCATAGCAAGAGATATCACCAGTGCATCATCATGGGAACCATCAGGAATGTCAGCAATCTCGTCATCAGCAAAAGTAATAGGGCCTTAGACTGAAACTTCTTCTGATTCTTTAACTGAATGTGTCTCCGGTACAATCGGTAATACGCGAGTATGCCTCTTTGCAGCTGAATATGTAGCTCCACCGATCTCAAATCCTCCTGTGATGAAGTTAATCGTCTTGGTCTGCATAGGAGGAGGAACAGGCAACACTCTAGCAGGGTTTGAAGGATCTGCAGGAGGATTATTTTTGCTTTGCTTACCCAATAGATTAGATAAATGCCCTCGCTTTAGTAATTCCGCAACTTGCAATCGCAAGGCTATGCAATCTTCAGTTTTGTGCCTATGATCTCCATGAAAGTCACACCACTTACTTGAATCTCAACTATCCGGAGGGGATTTGATCATGGGTGGCCATCTTATAGTGTCTCCCATCTTGTACAAGGTCTGCACCAATTCTTTAATTAAAACACCAAAATTATGCTCCTCAATTTTTGGAGGGAGTGGCTTCTTGGGTCGAGATGATTTATCTATTCCGTCAGCTTGTTCTCGTTGCACAGTTGGATATGGCTCTGCCCTCCAAGCCTATTTCCTTTATAAAAAATACGACTCTTTCTCTCGGAAGCATGGGATGGGACTTGCTCTCGTCGCCCATAGTAACTTGCATCATCTTCTTCCCACCTAATCTGAATCCAAGCCCTTTGCATCACCTCTGAATAAGTTTGACAAGAATATTTGGTAAGTTCTTTGTAAAGATCGAAGCTCGAGAGCAACCCTTTTCGAAAGGCATTAATAGATGTCCTCTCGTCAGGGTTAGTGATACAGAGCCTCTCTTTATTAAATATGGTCACGAAGCTTCTTGTTGATTCATCCGGTCTCATACACAAGCGATAAAGATCATCAGACGTCTTCTCTAACTTTCTACTATTAGAAAACTGGTAGGCAAACTGATCATGTAATTGTGCAAAGGAAGAAATTGACTTTACAGGAAGGTTGGTAAACCATTTCAAAGCTGGTCCAGCGAGACTCATCCCGAATCCTCTGCACATACATGCCTCTCGTACGTTTGAAGGAATTGACAGCGCAATCATTTTTTGCTTATAATGTGCCATGTGTTCATTTGGATCCACACTTCCGTCATACAAATTCATCATCGGGGTAAGTGAACCTCTTGGGGAGCTTTGCTGTTGCAATCTTGTCTACAAATGGTGAGTCCGCGTAAATCGTCAAAGCATTCCTTTTCATCGGAGGAGCTACTCCAGGTAGATGAAATATTACTGATTTGATCTCCTGCAATTCCTGTTCCAGACGTGTTACCACAGGATTCTCCTCGCGATGGGAAGGACTCTTACTTCTTGGCTCTGAAGCATATGAACTTTCGTTACTATTAGATTCATTAGGATCTGGATGACAACCCTCATCTTGGCTTTCTTTATCTGCACCATCATCAGAAGCAACTACATGGTTAGCATTGTAAACTTTCTTACCTGTGTATGGTCTCCGAGAGATTCCTTTTTGTATTTCTTTGCTAATACGTTGAGGCCCTTCCTCTGGCATGCCAAATGGCGCATTCAAAGGTGCAACTTGTGTTGAATGATGCTTATAAGGAGGTGTCTTTGCCATTGCAAGTTCAGTAATTTGCAACTGCAATCACTTATTTTCATTTGTTAATGTTTCTAACATCTTGAACTGCTGTTGCTGCTGCTCTCGCAATTGCTCCAGCATTTCCAAGACTGGATCATGTGACACTATGGGAATTTCTTCTGAATTAGGTGATTCTTGTATATCAGCCATCGTACTAACTGCAACAAATCTGCAGATAGAATAGAATTGAGTTTTCTGCACTACGAAATTATATATTTTAGATGAAGATAGAATAGAATTGAGTCACTAGCAATCTTTTTCAGAAATCTTGCACAAATACCATGAACTGATTAAAAAAATACATTAAAGCAAATAACAATAAATCAAGTATGAATCAAGAAAATCAGCTCTCTCTTTCTTTTTTCGTCTCCTTTTTTGTGTGTCCCCTCTTTTCGTCCTCCACCTTCCCTTTTTGTTCTTGCTTTCTTGAATACTGTTGCTGAATAGAGGGTAACGGTTCCTCCTTCTTTGCTTCTTCCTTGTCTCTCTTTCTCCTTTTAATGGGTTATCAATGAATGGATTGTAAGATCAATTATTCGGCAGTTACTTCAGGGTCTATCTTGCAGTTACTTCCATATCAACTGTCAGAGGATTTTGAATTTAATCATTTGTGCTGGATTTGCTATTCTTGTCTCGAGAATATCTGTCTTTGATACGGGTCTTCTTGTAATGATGTATTTCGTTGTACAGGATGAAGGTTATCAAACACGGGTCTTCTTGTAATGGTGTATTCCGTTTGAACGTGTTCGAGAAGGTCATGTCTTGTGGTTTATTGGTTGGACTTGTCTTTCCGGTTTCAAAAGGTTTGTACCTGTCTTGGAAATTGTGAAAGAGAATTTGGAGCTTACAACGTGGTTTCTCAGAAACCACGTCACACTTTATATAATGTGTGACGTGGTTTCTCATATTAGAAACAACGTCACAAATTTTATAATGTGTGACGTGGTTTCTCTGAAAAATCTGACCAAAGTTTTTCTTCTTCATACTTATCCATGTCACACACTAGTTAAATTGTGACGTTAAAAGTATTAAACAACGTCACTTTTTTATAATATGTGACGTGGAAACTTAGACTTTCCACGTCACATATTTTTGTGACATTAAAAGTCCAGTTTTCCACGTCACTTAATTCAACGTCCCCTAAAAAAGTGACGTGGAAACCCTGTTTTGCAGGAGTGTCAGAGAAGATTGGAAATAGGGACAAATCATAGGTTAATAATTTTCTTGACAAAATATTATATTATGATATATCTGCTCAGTTGCCCCTGCTGATCTATCTTTTTGAATCTGTAATCTATACAACATATAACAATTCAATTCAAATTATTGTCTTTAGGTTGTTATATTAAGAACATCATATAAAATTTAAAATTATAGTTTTCAAGTTCACAATTTGTCACACAATCATATCTTGAACATAGAAGCATTCTTTTGAACTTTTATGCGTGCATCACCTATAATCTAAGTGCGTAAAACTTGGCATGTTGTTCCATGATTGAAATTCAGACTGCAACAAATATAAATAGTCTCATTCATCGATTTTTAAAATTAAAATTGTATGTCCTGGGTGTGGATTGGATTTGATCAGGTGGAGCACAAAGTCTAAAGAGACTAGAGGATCTATGTCTAATTTGTGTTAAAGGAATTGACTGGATGCGCCTTTGCTACCAGCTTAAACTTTTAGCATGATAGTTGACATTTCAATCTTAAGGTTTAGTATCAAAACTTACATGGGTTCAAATCCCATTTTCATCAAAATAGGCTTGAGGATGAATATGCTTTAAGTCTAGGGGTTTGTATTGGGTTTGGTCAGGTGGCCCACATACAAAATCGAAGGAGACTAGTGGACCCATGTCTAATGAGTTAACAAATTGGGTTGCACCTTTGCTACTAGCTTAACCTTTAGACAATGAAGCGCCAACTACCGTGCTAAAAGCTTAAAGTAGTAGCATGGTTTCTCTGTGCTTCTTTGATTTTCCTACTTTCGAATACTAGAATCTGATTTTTCTCTGTTCCATTCATTGACGCATAGTTTCGGAAGAAGAAGAAAACTTTAGGGAGTTTACATTCTCTTTTCACTTCTTTGATTTTCTTGCTTTCAAATAATAAAATATGTTTTTTTTTTATGTTCGATTCATTGACACGCAGTTTCGGAAGAAGAAGAAAACTTGAGTTAGTTTATACATTCTCTTTTCTGTGTGCTTTTTTTTTTCTTGCTTTCTCATACTAAATTCTGTTTTTTTAATACTCAATTCTTTTAATTTGTTCGGTTCATTAATGCAAGGGCAAGACAGTTTTGGGAGAAGAAGAAAAAGAAAACAGTTATTTACATTCTCTTCTCACTTTGATATTCTTGTTTTTGAATATGTTAGTTTGAATACTCAATTCCTCTGTTCTGTTTGAAATCTTGAATTGGGGTTCTGAATTGGAAAACTGTCTATCACCGTTTCAATAAGAGTCTTCTGTTATTTAGTTAGCGTTAGCTTGAATTGAATACTAATAAATTTTTTTATGTTTTTTCTTCATGTTATACAATTAGATTCTCTCCTAAGAAAGTTTTACTACTGATTGTGAAAATTGTTAATCTTCATAGAAATTGCTTCCTAGAGTGAAAGGAACAGGGATTTTTCAATTCAGTTCAAATGACTATTTCCAAATGAGGATGTAGCTGTATAGATATCCGACCAAGATCAATTTTTACGTCCCACGTCGTCGTATAAAAGGGACAAGAGATGACGAGAATGTATATAAAAGGTTGATTTGTGACAATTTTTTCTCATCTTTGCGATTGGAGCAGCGACTCAACTAGTGAGGTAATAACTGAGGCGTGTCTATTGTTGGTTGAAATCTAGTTCCAAACCTAACCCAGGCCCTTGAGAATTTCTGGAAGGGCTTCCTCTAGGGTAAAGCCCTACAATTCCTATGTCCAAATTAATTTTATGTTAATCATAAAGGTCATCATTGGGCCTTGGCCCAAATGGAGAAGCTTTTTGGGCCTTTTATAGATTGTTGTTTGGGTTTGATAAAACAGTCCTTGTTAAGAAATTTACAATTGGTTATGTTACCAACACACACTTTGCGCTATAATTAATTTGATTTAACTGTTCGCCTGAGTCCACTTAATAATTACAACGCACCATTTATCGACCAGTAATTGAAACTGCTCAAAAATCATGCCCTAACATGAGTATATATTTACCTAGATTGACTTAATCTTTTAATTTTATTGAAATTAATTCTAACCAACGAGGAAAGTAGAGGATAGATGGTTAGGAGATTTCAGCAACAGGTTTATTAGTGTTCCCTTAACTATTGTTGATAGCTCTTTGGCATCTGTGAAACAAAAATAGTTGTACAAACCACCAAAGTAACTCCATCCTTGAATGTTCAAAAATAAAAATCTGGGTTTGATTGGCTCAATCTCTGATGAATGAAAGGTTATATGTATTTGTTATTGTTATCCGTTTATATAGAGTCAATTAATCTTACTCTAACAGGATGTGAGTGAGATCCCCTTTCAATGATGTAATAGATGAGTGGGATCATTCTTCATAGGGATTGGCATGTATCATGCCATCATATATGGGAACAAGGATGATTAGGGTGAGGGTTATTTCCTGTCTTCCCTTTCAGATTTTTTTTGGGGCAAATTATCTTCTAGAGTTGGAAAGTTCATTAGTTGAAGTTGGAGAAGTCTCGTGATACCATTGCCAAACTTCACAGTTCAATAGCATATTTGAAATTTCATTACATTCATACATTGCCCCCCTAAAATACGCTTACCCCTGTTTAATGCAGGGCACATATTTCTCTAGCTATAATAATAATTAAAGAAATTACTAACGTGATAATGTTACGGTAAATTCTATTCATATATATATGAATGAACGGTGATAAATGAGCTAGCGGCCGTGACCATTTCCCGGAGACTGACAATGAGACCCGATGGGAGAAGGAGGTGAATTTGGCAAATAACCCAGTTTCCTCGTCACCGTTAGGCGCCGATTTTGCACATTAAAAATATGTACACGTTGTAATAATATTGAGTTGCGTGAAAATTGTAACACAAGACAAACCTGAAGTTGCTTGAGTGGCCTGGATGATCAAACAATTTGAATTACTGTATTCATATAAAATTGCGCTTTTTTTGTTTATTTTCAAACTAATCATGGATCTTCTTCAAACCCAATCAATTTTTAATGCTCACTGAAATCAATTTGAACACTATCTTTGATCTTATTCGTCAGCCTTGTTTCATTTTCTCTTCCTGGTCAACGTTGGGTACTGTACTTATTATAAAAAAATTAAGGCAGGTCACATGATGTTGGCAGTGGCGCACAAATGTTGCCAGTAGGCCTACTCTACTAGTGTATGTTGGGCATAACTTTTTTATTTTTTAAGGAAATTTTAGGAAAAGGGTTGGGTTCATCCACATGATGTTGGGCACCAAATGCTTGTCCAATTGGAGCTTGAACTGAGATATTATTTTATGGTAGGCAGTCTATGCTGTAAAGATGCCTTTCAAAATGTCGTGACTAGAGGTAAAACAAAGTGGCACTCCATATGGTTCAGACATGCTCTAAGTGGTCGCACGTCTCACCCCTTCGTCAGCTAAACCCAATGACGATGGGTTGTTTGGCATAACTTTTAAAACTATGGATTTAGTCTAGGTTCAAAATAAGAGCACACAAACACCTTACCTTTCTTAGAATAACTTTTAGGAGTAATATTTAAAACCATAGTTTTGGTTAAACCACTCAAACAAATATGTTAAAAAGATTCACATATTTTACAAAGAAAATTAATCACCCCTATAAATCAGTCGGGGTCAACGCAATTAATAAGTGAATAAGAGTGCTTTATTTAATTTTTTCCCTCTTCAGTTTGTTGTCTTTATTTGAAACGTTTGGTTATGGGGAGAATCTAGCTATAGTATATTGGCTTGAGATACATGAACGAACTGACCAAGAGGAATATAATTAAGACGGTGCAATATTAAGTCACCAATCATTCTTTATTTTTGACGTTGAAAGATTTGAAGATACTAAGGCTCCAAATTAAACCCTTGATCTCGATTAAACATATCAAGTAATTAATACACTAATGAAAAATCGGTGATTTTCTCAGCAAAATCGTCCATGTACTTATGAAAGCCATAAAATATTTCTAACTCCAGAAGATAGAAACTAAGAATTGAACATGTCTTATTCAAATTAACTTAGAATTGAACGCTTAATAACTAATATCAAAATAAAAGAAACAGAGATGTGAGAGCATGTCTTCATTATTTATCTTGGCCATTAATCTAGAAAATCTCTACCCAGACTACGGTCGAGATCGTGGGAATCACGGTGGTGATGGTGGTGGAGGAGGGGATCTTATTAACTGTGAATGGGACTGTTACCCTCAGACCCAATCGGTGAAGGTGGTCTCCTTGGCCTAGCACCAGCCAGCTTCCTCATTGTCATACTTGTACCACCACATTTTTCATCATTTTTCGAATTAACACTTTAATTGAAATTAAGTAAATATTATGTTAAATAAAGACTTAAAGGTACACATACCTGCATCAGCGTTGGGGCACTGCAACAAAATAGTGGAGACAATGATTAAAAGAACCATCAGAAAACGGTAAAGGCAAGACATGCCCATATATATCTCTATTCTTAATTTTTTTAATGTATGGATTTAATGTGCTAAACCAACAGTTGCTATGTATAGCACTTTGCTCCAATGTGCTCAAATTCTTTGAGTTTCAAAGTGTGCATACACATATATATATATATATATATATATATATGCTTAGACTTGTGAACCTGTACGCCCATTTTTGAACATGTAACTTTCGCAGAAAAAGGTCTACTAGTATGTTGCAATTTCGAACGCAAAGCCAAGTCAAACATTGTGCACTATATACTCACACACACAAATATAAACATGAAGACTGGTCAAACAATGTAGGTGGGTGCGTACGTATGGTCTACAAAAGTCATTCATTATAGGTGTGTTTGATATGAGGGAATTGGAGGGGGATTTTTGAATTGAATTTTTAAAAATTTAAAAAGTGGAGCCATAATATTTTAAGCAATACCCTTATAAGATAAGATGAAAGAGTAAGAAATATTAATTTAAAACTTTTAATTCCACTTCTATAATTTTTATAAATTTAAATCAAAAAAAATTTTCCCTCCCCTCCCGTCATACAAACAGGCCTTAAGTTCAAGATAATCAAAACGTAATACTATAAAAATTTACTCAAATTATTCGTAGTTACTAAATAATATCACTAGTTTCTTAACCTTTGTGCCGCTCTCTTTCTATTTATAAGTCTAACTACCTCAAAAATTTTGTTCCTTACTATAAGTCCAGTTTGAGACCAATTAATGCAAGTGTGACTATTTTACCCATATTAAATTTAAAAAAGAAAGAAAGAAACAGCTAATATTATTTTAATACCCATTCTTAAATGAAGATGGAAAATATTTATCAAAAAATGACATATATAATGCTATATAATTTCTACTCCTTAATTTGTATGTGAGAATTAGTTAAAGTAAACTTGTAAATAGGGTTGCACAGTCAACCCGGTGGTCCAGTGGTGCTCCTAGATCCCGCCCAAAGCGAACCCAGTCCTACAAAAAAGTAGCTTGAAACTATAACAAAACAAGAAAGGACCAACTCGATCACTAGGTAGGACGAGATAAGAGCATAGGCATTAGGACTGGCCTTATGAGAAAATATTACTATTTTTTATAAAAAAAAATATTTTCTTTATAATACATCATATAAAAATATTAATAGTTTTTATGTTTTAATTGATTAATTGATTTATTTCATTTTTTTTCCAATTTCTTTTTGAAACATAATATGCTTTTTCTTTGCTTAAGAAATATCAAGGACCAACAAGGCCGGTCATGTGGCTCGAAGGACATATCCTGCCCATTCTTGGCCCCAGGTCAAACTGAACTGGGCTGGGTATCATGCCAAAAAGGCTAGCCCAAAGTTTTTAGGACAAGATTTCGGACATATATCTAGTCCAACCCTACACATCCTTTATACGGCCCTACTTATAAATAGGAACAGAGTGCTATATAGCACTAGACTCACATGTAATTCATAGAGGTCGAAATGGGAATATCGATCTGATTGACTTAAACATGGTCATTAACTTTGCCGAAACCCCACCAAACATGCAGGTCAAGTGAAGGTATCAACAACCAAACCACCTTATCAGCTCCTTCCTTTTCACTTCTTTTTCTTTTTCTCATAAAGAATCGATACTTATATATCAATACATAAAACCTGAAAATAAAACCAGTACAACAAAAACAGAAACCTAGTATCCTTCATCACCGCCGCTTCTCGAAAGAGAGAGGCAAGCTAATCAAAGATATAAAAATTGATTATCTAAATTATGTTAAAGTTTTGCTAAAAAATCAGCACAAGAGTTTTCTTCTCTATACCAATGGTGAAACATAAACCGTCAGTTCATATGAAAGTAAAAACACGCATCATGCATGATATCCTTAGAAAGGATGAGAAAAGACGCAACTCTCATTTCCACTTCCACAATAGCCAACCTTTGCTTTTTAACATTCACACTCCTTTTTTTATTAAAAAAAAATTGTCTTTTAAGGTGCTGCTTTTCTCATGTACTTTTCAAACCTTTTAAAAAACACTAAACAAACGATGAAATTAAATGACTTAATTTCTTTTGAGGTTGGGAGGTTTTGATCGACATGAAAGTCCTTTTTATTTTATGGTGAGTAGTGCTGGAAAATAGATTTTAATTAGTTGATGTAATTCAAACGTAGATGATTTAGTTTTCTAAGACAGATCATTGATATCCATTAAACTAGCTATTGACCTAGTAGCAATGAAGAGCACCAAAATGTGGGTTGATCAGTGTAATGCCACCTTAGATTCGCTCTCCAAGAAATTTGGACCCAATGAGTAGTACAAGCTATCCCCGACTGTCTATCTCAAGGAGCCTAATGTAAATGGTTCCTAATATAAACTTGTAAAAGAGGGTAAAATCATTGTTTGGGTTTTTAGTGTGAAGTTGGTATAAAAAGTATATATGTGCAAAAGCAAATTAAATTGGACAAAAGCTAGAGATTTGGATTAAAATGGGAATGTGTAATCCTTGGTGATGGGAGGCTGATAACTCCTAGAAATTCATGATTATTTGAATATATTTGTCTTGAGTTTTTGTCTATTATTTATACATTTTGGATACTCAAGAGGGAAAATGCTCATTTGATTTTCAGTTGCATATCATTGTTTATTTATGTAGATTTTGATTGTTTTTATAGTTAGTTTCTCATATTGTTTTATGTAAATTTTGTAAGAATAATTTGATGCAATAAACAAGAGATTTCAGCCCTCCATCAAGCTCCCTATTGAACAAAAATAAGAAGAAGCCAAAGATCAGCCCAAGAAATAAAGAAAATAGGGCAAAACACAGAATCAAAGAGACTTCGCCATGGCCTCGCCGCGGCGAAGTGCATCTGCCTTTGCCCCTATTTTGGTGAGCTCGCCGTCTGCTTGCCGCGGCGAAGCCGCGGCGAGCTACAATAATTTCTGTAACTTTTGGGACTTCGCCGTGGGCTCGCCGCGGCGAACTGCGTATCAGACGCGCGTTTTGGACAGATCAGGGGGCGTTTTAACTGATATAAAAGTTAGGGCTTCGTTGTGAGCCCTCATTCTTCGACTTCTGGGCATTCTTGGGGGTGTTTTACTCTGCTAGGGCTTGGAGTTTGGAGGGGATTTAGCTTGGGCTTGGAGCTTCGAAGAGATTTGGGCTTCCTCTCTTGGTTTATCTCTTCCATCTTCATTCTCTTCTCTTGTTTTGTTTTGTAATGTTGTATATATATGCTCCCATGGAGTTGTAGAACATGAGTAGCTAAATACTTTGATTCTAGGATTATTTTGAACCCTTGTATGTATTGAATCTTGATTCCTCCTCTTATGTTGTGATTAATGATATCTATGTGCTTATTTTACTCTTCTCCTAATGCTTCTAAGTGCTTGATCACCATTTAGATGTTGGGTTCACTTGATTTATGACTCGAGAGAGCTAGGTTGAGTGTAGAATTTGGGTAAAGTAGTGCAAGAACCGGAAGTTTGCATGACTAATGGATGGTTTTGTTGGTAAGATAGAGATATACTTGCTAGCCTTGCATAGTCACATTAGGGTTGGAGCTTGATAATTGGGTTTTATTAAATTGTAGCAAGAGATTGTGCAATTAATAAGACTAAACACTTGTTCTTGACTTGAGAGAGCTTTTACGAGTGCTCTATGAACCCTAGATTAGCACGTGGTTTCGTTGAGAGCTTCTTTGAGGGGAGGTTAATTGAGCTTTAAGAAGTACAAGGGGGATAGATAATCTTAGGACCCATTTTATCATTGAAGTTGGAGAATCACTTGTTTATAGTTTTATTTTCATTTTATTTTCTTAGTTAATTTTCAATCTCTACATTTGTATCACTCAAATTGGGTGAGAATGTGATAATCATTGTTTGACCGGGTTTTGGACAAATCCTCATGGGAACGATACTTTTCTCATCACTTTATTACTTGGCGCGACCCGTGCACTTGCGGCGTAGGGTGAACAGAGGCTTAAACAATCATTATTTTGCTTCAAGACATTTTTGGGGAAATTCTTTAGTAAATTAAGAAGATCCCTAGAGGAATTCCTTTAGACTAGCTAGGCTTGGGTTGGATGAATTAGTACCAGAATCCCGCTTACTAATCCCTCCAACTCCAAGTTGATTAAGCTCAATAACCAAGTTGAAATTGTCAATTGTAAGTCCTAATCAACCAACCGGAATCCCACCAAATTTGCCACTTAATTTATACTAGGGTTTTAATTCATTATTGGAATCCGACATAATGAATCAAGACTCTAAGATTTAAGCCCAATACCTCTCATGCAATTTGACAAATTCAAGAGCTAATTCTCAAACGCAAGTACCTGACAACATGATCCACTACATGAGAATCCTCAAATAGCTGAAGAGCACCGATACTAGGGTTAATCGGTGTAGTACCGCCTCAGATCCGCTCTTTAAGAAATTTAGACCCAAGGGGTAGTGGAAGCTATCCTCGGGTGTCGGACTCAAGGAGCCTAATGCAAATGGAAACCTATTAACTAATGCAAACTTTTAAAAGCGGGTAAAAGCATTGTATTTGATTTTTGAGTATAAAAGTAGTGTGTAAAGTGTGATATGTTAAAAGTAAATTAAAGTTGGACAAAATGGGATTTAGATTAAAATGGGATGAAATCATTCTTTGTAAGTGAAAGCCTTGGGATTCATTGCTTCAAAATTATTTTTAGGGAATTGGTGCTTGATTTTCAAATGAACCCTAGAAGACCCCTCTAGGCTAGGCTTATTAGATTAATTTAACTAATGCCGAAACTCCGTACATTAATCAACTTAACCAAAGATGATTAAGCTCAAAATCAATATGAACCAATTAATTGTGCAATACTTTATACCCACAATTGGGCCATTCCAAATTACTCTTAATTTCTCTCAAAGTTATAATTCATTGATAGCCATCCAAACAACGAACCAAAACTAATAAGAGTAATATAATTGTCCAACATCTAAACACAATTACTTGATAATCCATCATGTAATTCCATTCATGAAAATTACTTGACACCTTGAATCCACTAATTAAGCCACATTGCGTTAGCACAAATTATTCACTAAGAGCATAATAAAATTGTTAGCATATTGGGCCTTGATCCGCCCTTTAATTAAGAATATTTGAGTTTCTCTTTAATTAATTAATTAATCAAGTAATTACCAGAACAATTACTTGATTGGCTAAATCCTTGTGGCTTGGATTACAGGCTAGGTCAACGGTATTAATTAATCACTACTACAAAAATATCCTATAGCAGCACTTATTTTTGCCCTATAGCAGCACTTATAAGCGCTGCAATAGCCAGTATTGCGATAGGCTATTAAGCCTAACGCGGCGCTTAGTAAGCGCTGCAATAGGTATACCTATAGCAGCGCTTATAATTTAGTAAGCGTTGCTTTAGGGTATACCTATAGCAGCGCTTATAATTTAGTAAGCGTTGCTTTAGGGTATACCTATTGCAGCACTTATAATTTAGTAAGTGTTGCTTTAGGGTACCCTAAAGCGGCACTTATTTCTTTATAAGCGCTGCTTTAGGTAATTTATTTTTTTAAAAAAAATACCTATAGCAGCGCTTATAATGAAATAAGCGCTGCCATTGATTTTTTTTTAAATATTTAATTTTATTTTATATATACCCCACCTGCATCAGTGCTAAATACTAGCAATTCTATACAGTTCTAGGCAACGAATATACACCAATAACTCATCTAGAGAGCAATGTACAATTAAACCATCATTATAATTAGGAAATTAACAAAAATTAAAGCACGCTACTAGCTATACTAATATCTACCATTCTTCAATTAGCGCATTCATTTTTTCCCTCAACAACATCGGGCAACATGCATCTGGGTAATACTGCACAGACAAATATATTTGAATGGCAATCAAATCTATTTGAAATCTAATAACAAGTTCAAATACAATTAGAGTTGGCAAAATATAAAACTTACTGTCAATGGAATGCTACATCGATCATGTGTAACGACATCCCTCATAAACTGAATCACATGGTATTCACAGTCATTGTTATTGGGTTGGAAGGGGCACTGTAACAAAGAACACCAAATATCAAATGAGAAAAATTTACATTATGTTTGACTAGATTATTTAAAAAATTGAATAACTTGTAAAACCTGGACTATGCTCCACGGATAAGCATCTTTTTGGTCAAGGGCTCTGGAATAACTCAAGTTAATGGAGGACCAAAAATTGGTCAATGTGCTGGAAACGAAACAAATTAAATTAATTTTATTAGCTAGGTTTACAAATTGTCAAATAATACAATGCATTATTCAAATAATGTTGACATTCATGTACTTATTGACGACGCGCATCAAAGCTGGGTGATTGTCTGGTTTAGCATCTAGCACAGGATCTAAATAGTAAATCAAGGGTTCCGGTTGTGTTTGCGGATAGATGACAAGCAAAAGCCAATAGTTCCTAAAAATTTTAGAACGTTATGTCAGTATATATAAATGATGCTTGGAGCTAAGAATACGATGAAACCTATAATGCGTATCGACTTACCCTGTATTAATTGGAGATAAGAATAAAGTCATGCCTATTGCTTTTAAAGAAAAGCGCCTTTTAAGCGCCGCTGACTGCTAGTCATATCTCGCGCCCGCAATATGTGCCGCGACGATCATGACTTCTTCGTACAGGTGCCTTTATAGAAACCATACCAACTCCCAATTAGTGTAAAACTTATGACATTAAACGAAACCCCAATGGAAACACATTTATACTTGATCCATAAATTGATAACCATAACACTGAACCATCCTTCATCAAGCACCTCCATGAGCTGATCCCTAGAAACAAGCTCACTCATATTTGACACGCCAAATATATGCCTATTGAATGGAATCGTGGTAATAAATTCAAGAGATATGGAGGCTGCATATGCTCGAAATCGAGCACGATTTGGCGTCTCAGCGCTTGTACGTTCAATAACAGGAGGAGGCGCTTGTACTTTCTTCTTGCCCTTGGCTTTTGTTGCCTACAAACCATGTAAATAAAATGTCTGAAATTTTATTCCAATAAAAAAGAATGCTAGTTTAAATTGATTAGTAAATAATCACTTGTGACAATGGATCAATACATGTGATAACTCCTAGAAATTCATGATTATTTGAGTATATTTGTCTTAAGTTTTTTTGTTTATTATTTATACATTTTGGATACTCAAGAGGGAAAAATGCTCATTTGATTTTCGGTTGCACATTATTGTATATTTATGTAGATTTTGATTATCTTTGTAGTTAATTTCTTATGTTGTTTTATGTAATTTTTGTAGGAATAATTTGATGCAATAAACAAGAGATTTCAGCCCTCCACCAAGCTCCCAATTGAAAGAAAATAAGAAGAAACCAGAGTAGCTCAAGGAATAAAGAAAAAAAAGGCAAGAAAACAAAGAAGAAAGGACTTCGGCGAAGTACATTTCATTCTGCCATTTTGGATAGCTCGCCGCGGCGAAACCCACGGCGAACTGCGTGTTTCTGCGCGTTTTGGACAGAACAGGGGCGCGTTTTAACTGATATAAAAGCTAGGGCTTCGTTGTGAGCCCTCATTCTTCGACCTCTGGGCATATTTTGGGAGTGTTTTGCTCTGCTAGGGTTTGGAGTTTGGAGGGGATTAAGCTTGGGCTTGGAACTTCGAAGAGATTTGAGCTTCCTCTCTTGGTTTATCTCTTCCATCTTCCTTCTCTTCTCTTGTTTTGTTTTGTAATGTTGTATATATATTCTCCCATGGAGTTGTAGAACATGAGTAGCTAAATACTTTGATTCTAGGATTATTTTGAACCCTTGTATGTATTGATTCTTGATTCCTCCTCTTATGTTGTGATTAATGATATCTATGTGCTTATTTTACTCTTCTCCTAATGCTTCTAAGTGCTTGATCACCATTTAGATGTTGGGTTCACTTGATTTATGCTAGAGAGGGCTAGGTTGAGTGTAGAACTTGGGTAAAGTTGTGCAAGAACTTGAAGTTTGCATGACGAATGGATGGTTTTGTTGGTAAGATAGAGATATACTTGCTAGCCTTGCATAGTCACATTAGGGTTGGAGCTTGATAATTGGGTTTTATTAAATTGTAGCAAGAGATTGTGCAATTAATAAGACTAAACACTTGTTCTTGACTTGAGAGAGCTTTTACGAGTGCTCTATGAACCCTAGATTAGCACGTGGTTTCGTTGAGAGCTTCTTTGAGGGGAGGTTAATTGAGCTTTAAGAAGTACAAGGGGGATAGATAATCTTAGGACCCATTTTATCCTTGAAGTTAGAGAATCACTTGTTTATAGTTTTATTTTCAGTTTATTTTCTTAGTTAATTTTTAATCTCAACATCTGTATCACTCAAATTGGGCGAGAGTGTGACAATCATTGTTTGACCGGGTTTTGGACAAATCCTCATAGGAACGATACTTTACTCACTACTTTATTACTTGGCACGACCCGTGCACTTGCGGCGCAGGGCGAACAACATGAAATCTTTTTCTTCATCACTTGACCGGCTGAACCACCGGTACCTTTGACATTAGCCACTTATGCTTTCTTTCCGGTAGGACGTGTATGTTAGAATGATAAGTTTTGATGATAACTAAACATATCTTAGGCATAGGGAAGGGCTATGATAAAGATCAGAAATATCTTAGGCATAATCTGATAGAGAATCCTAAGTCTTGACCAATCGATCAGGGATAGATTATAAGTCAAATATCTTATGTCCAATCGATTAGAGAAGAATCAGAGATAGCGCCCAATCAATTAGAGGCCCCTGTAATCGATGAGAGAAACTAGCTTAATAGATTAGAGATGAATCAAGTTCAGATCACATAGCGCCCAATCTATTAGAGGCCCCTGTAATCGATGAGAAGATTTAGCCCAATCGATTAGAGTCGTCCAATCGATTAAGAGTCAAATGCCCAATCGATTAGATCCTTGTAATCGATTAAGAGAAGATTAAGTAATCTGAGTATAATCTGTTTGCAATCGATTAGAGAAGTATGTGTAATCTATATGTAATCGATTCGATTGAACCTGTCTAATCGATCAGGCTTCCCCTGTAATCGATTAGGCGCATAAATTACTAATCTGATATTCAGTGATGTAGGTTATAGGTAATCGATGTGTAATCGATTAGACACCAAACCCTGTGATCAATTAGAGGCATGTAATCTGAGTGGCGATGAGAAATATTCAAAATCAATGTCAAGCCTATTTTTAGCCTTCCAAGTACAGAGTTGTTCAGACCTACTTAAGGAAGTTTATGTTAAGACACAAGCTGATCAAAAGAGCCGTTGGAACTTACCTACTCTGTCAGCGATAGAAGAAGAGAGATGGGCTAAAGCAAAAGCAAGTACAATGGAGTAAATGCATAGCAGATTTCATCTTCCATACTTCACCAAATCACTCAACTCTCTTGAGGTTTTCAACGGCCATATTTATACGGACATACTTCCAAGAGAAACTATAAATGCTATTGGGAAGAAGTTAGTTGGAGAGATTGATTGCCACATTGATTATCTGTATCTACTGCTTTAATACTCTCAACACTTTCTGCTCTCATATTCTTAAGTGTGTAACACAATCTGTTCAATTAAGTGAACAATTATTCTGTATTCGTTATTAAAGTGAGGATTACTCTTAAGATAGTGGGATCTTAAGAGTAGGGTGTAATCCTACAAAGTGTAAGGGGGAGTGATCAGTAAAGAGAGGAGTTCTTGCTGTCACTTGTAAAGGCTATCAAGAGCCTGATTTAATCTTGAGGATTTAGTGGAACACAACTGCAGGTTGGAGAACTGGACGTAGGCCAAGTTTGGGCTGAACCAGTATAAACTGTGTTGTTTATCTTCAGGATTAAATTTCAAGAAGCACAATTCACCCCCCCTCTTGTGCATTCCTGCCTGTTACAGTGTACCCTGAAAAAACAGGTAAATTAAAGAACCTTCTTCCAACACAATGAATGCTAGTGTAAATGTTATGAGTAAATAACCACCTGTGGTGTTGGCTCAATCAAACCAATGGGCCAAGCAACGAATGCACCGACAGCATCTCTGACCCTAGTCATCTCATCAGTAGGGAACGGTAATGGTGCCTCATTGTTGTAGGAGTATTCAATCATGACCCTCAGTGCATTATCAGGCAACGGCAAGTTGTGCAGGGTCTTGTTGGAAGTGTTATAGACCTTGTCGTAGGCAACTACTTCACTGAAAGAGTGATCCTTATACAGCCTGTAGTCTGACTCGCCCTACGAAAGAGTTGACAATATTAGCTCTCAATCGACAGTATAACAATGTCGCTGCAAGTTTGTAAGCAGAAAATGTATGAATTACCTGAGGAATTTGGGCCCTAGGCATTGTACAACTATCCCTGATGCTTGGACTTTTGACGGAAGGAACGTTACCTTATTGCATGAAGTTCGACATTTGTGATGCAACATTATATCGCTGGTAAAATTCGAACATATGCCGTACTTCCGATGCATTTCCTCGTTCCGTCATTGCATTTCCTTGTCCCGTCGTTGCATCTCCTCCCTCAGAGTTTGAACTTCTTCTTTTAACGCTCTTACTTCGCCTTTTGATGCCCTCTTTTGGCGGCCAAAGTAAGATGAGAGCGTGACCCCTAGACTGTGCCCCGAACACGGCCCGAATACTCAGGGCGATCGAGCGCTCTGCTCAGGAAATCACCGGGGCCAAATTTGTTAACCTCGTCAGGGTATTCTTGTGACAACATATCCTATAACAAGAAGAAATGATTATTAGCTATTAACTTAGCAAAGTCACTAATTAAAAAATATTACAAAGTCTAAGAGAATGAGTTACACATCGTTCACGGACTCTTCTAACCTCTTTGTGAACGATGGTACCATCCTTTTTGGAGTGTCCCCTGACCCAGAGGTCATGCCGTGGTGGCCTCCCTTCTAGGTCTTGTTCCTGAATCTGTCAAGGTAAGCCAGGTGAACGCATAAATTAATCACGTAAACATTTATTCACAATTTTGTATTTAAAAGCGTTACTAACATACCATATCTTCCTCCAATTCAAGAAATGTCTTTCGTCCGCCCATATATGGATACTCGCAGCTTTTAGCCGCCTGTCTATTTCTTTGACTTATTTCCTCAAACTCCTCTATCAGACATGATTGCACAAATGCATCCTATTCTTCCTGGGTAATTGACCCTGTGTATGCCTCTGGGGGTATTGGAACGATCTCCCCGTTGTCATCTCTCATATAGTACTTGGTCAAAGATGAACGGAAAGCCCGATGCATTCTGGAAGCTTTCTTCAGGACATACTCCCTGTGAGAATCATCAATATGAAACACGGTCTGTAACAACAGAAATCATATTAGATTTGTTAGTTACAATGTTATCATAATAAAATTAAACTTAACTGTAAAAAGGCACCTAACCTGAATCTCTGACCAAACCGCGTCATGGCTGTTCCTTTTGGTTCTCCAATCTGTAATAGTAATAGGCACTTTCTGCCGAATAGTGCACCCAATAAAACCTGAGAGGTCTTTCGCAGTCTCTTTGATTGCTTGGTCATTATCGTTCCATTTAAGTTTAGTCTTTTTTCCCACATCTCTGCGTTTGAGGAGTTTACGCATAAGGGTTATACCACGGTGAACTTCCGCCTCGGCAACTGCTCTACCCGCATCGATACCTACCTGTGCATTCGGTTGTTCTTCTTCCTCCTTGTTTAGAGGGGGATCCATTATCCTACAAAATAATTAAACAAGACATGATTTTAGAGCATATAATGAAGCTACGTGTATGCAGATTAAATGAAGTAATTCATAATGTAAAACAGAAACACATACAAACTTAAATCAATATGATGGCTTTCATCTCTTTTTCCTCTGTGTTATATTATCTAAAATTGTTTGCTTCCTCTTTTTTGCTGGATTTAAGGTTGTGTTGACCCAAATGCCTTCTTCATGATCACGCCTTACTGATTGCACCATATTTTTATATACTTTTCATTGATAAAATCAGTAGATTATTTCATGTTCTTAGGGTAATTGCACCTAATTAGGGTAATTTCTGGCTTTTGCAATCTTTGTTGGAAGTTATTCTAGTCAAGGACAATTTGGGCATAATTAGCATAAATTATTGTTAACCTATTTTCAAGAACATTTGATGCTACCTTAGGTCCATTTTATGTGCAGATCATGAAGGAATATACCCAATGGAAGAGCCAAGTTGCGGACAAGAACGCCGACGGAGCGCAAGGAAGCATAAGAAAGGACTCTGGGTTTCTGCCCCTCGCTGTGGCTCCCCCACAGCGAGGGCCACAGCGAGGGCACCCCAAAAATGGGCATGTTTCTGTCCCTCGTCGTGGGCCTTCCACGGCGAGGCCCACGGCGAGGACCCCTGTTATGCAGCCTTCTCTGCCCCTCGCCGTGAGCCTTCCACGGCGAGGCCCACGGCGAGGCCACTTCTCTTGCACCCTCTCTGCCCCTCGCCGTGAGAGGCCCACGGCGAGGCCCCGAAAACTGGGATTCTGCTGTGCGTTTCAGAAATTTTTGGGGGAGTATATAAGATAAATTTCAGACCCTTCTTCATGGTTCTAAGCTCCTCTAGTCCGAAAATCACCCTCTCTGCTAGGGTTTCATCTCCATCTCCATTCTTCATCCAAATATTCATCCTCCCACTCAAATTCATCCCCATTCTTATTGATTTTCTTGTTCTTTCTCCTTCCACCTTCCATTTCCACTCCATATTTCCTTCCATCTTCTTCATTCATGGAGGCTATCATCATGGGTCATCTAGGGCACGAATTTGAAGACATGAGAGGCTAAGTTCTTGGTGCTTTGGTGGTGTGCAGGTGGCTCTAGCTTCATGGACCAACATAGGGGAGTTTCTAGTCTACAATTTCTTATTTCCTTTGTATTTGGCTTCTACTCTTTTGTATTGGTCTTGTATATGGATTTAAGACTTGGGATATGTGATTGCTATCCATGTTTGTGAACTATATTGTGTATGCTTTGAATTTAATGTGATTGAGATACAATTTCCTATCTACTTGTGGTTGTATTCTTGGTTGTAGCCATTTTAGTGGTTGCTAGTGGTTATAGTCAATTTCTCCCATGCATGAATGTTGTGGTTGCACTTCATGAGAGTTAAATTGCATTTGGTTCAAGGCATTTCACAAACCAAGTGGATCTTAACACTAACCCTAAGTAATGGCTATGAAAGTGGTTGCTAGATTAGTCATTAATTAGGGCTAGTGGACCCCTAGTGGTTGCTTGGGGATTTTTCAATTAGACTTGGTAAATTAAACTCCCACTAATCATTTTGAAAGAAGCATTTGAGTCACCGAAGCACTACCAAAGCCCGTTTTATCAAATCACCCTTAATCCAAACTCTTTTCACCTTTCACTTATTAATCCAAAACACCAAAAACAAGTAACTGCTTTCCTTAATAGCTTTAGTAAATGAATCTTCAAACCAAAACCCCCATACCCTTTTATTGTTTTAATTGCATTTAGTTAGCTTAAGTTGTTTAGAAGGACTCCTCAAGTGAAACGATCCGGGATTGTGCCACTTTACACAATCCTTGGTAATTATTGTGATTTTAACCCCAAGGCGCATTAGGCAAAGGTTAAATCACTTACATAAATAGATTCATCTTCATCATCATATTCGTTCTCATCAAAGTCTTCTAACAGTAGCGTCTCAAAGTCTTATGATGTCATAAGCGTTGGGATAGGCCTACTTATGTATTTTTAAATTGTTTTCCTATTTTTAAAAAGCCTGAGTGTATTTTTAAAATTTTTTTGAATTTTTTTAAACAATATTTAAATACTTTGAGGCCTGTGATTTAATTTTTATTTAAAAAATATCTAAAACTAATTTTAAAAATACTGATTTTTTAAAAAAAAGGAAAAAAAATTTAAAAATACCTATTTAGGCCTATCCCAACGCTTATGACGTCATAAGCATTGGGATAGGCCTACTTATATATTTTTAAATTGTTTTCCTATTTTTAAAAAGCATGAGTGTATTTGTAAAATTTGTTTGAATTTTTTTAAACAATATTTAAATACTTTGGGGCCTATCCCAACACTTATAAATTATTAAGTGCTGGGATATGCTTATACCTATACTATCACTTTTTTTTAAAGCGTTGGTATAGGTCATATTATACCTATCCCATCATTTGCGTTTTGTAAGCGTTGCTATTGTTGAACTGCAATAAAGTATTTATGTAGTAGTGAATTAGGATATTTGTTTTTCCCTAATTAATTAATCGAGTAATTATGAGAACAATTACCTGATTGGCAAAATCCTTATGGCATGGATTACAGGCTAGGTCAACAGTATTAATTAATTAGGAAACTTGTTTTTCCCTAATCAATTAATCGAGTAATTATGAGAACAATTAACCAGTTGGCTAAATCAAAATGGCACGGATTGAGAAATCTATTGACGTAGCCCTGAACAATTATTATAAATAAGAGGTCAGCTCTCTTTCATTCAACACACAAATGAAAGAGAAGTAAAACAGCTCACGTTCATTAAGAGAAATTACTCCCTCACGCTCAATTTATCTGTACAGATTAGTTGTGCCAACCCCACCTAGACTTCAGTAGTCCATCTCACAAACAGATCTAGAAAGAAGAAAGGGTGGAGCCTCCAAACGAAGGTTCGCTTCTTAGATATGTATCTTCATAATTTATCTCGATATATATGCTTTAGAATTTTATTTGTGTTTAAAATTTTAACAAAAATCATGAACCCATAAATTTAATTAAACTCAAAGATAATGTAGCACAATATCAAGCACCCAACAAGAAAGAAATAACATAAAAACAGTAGCTAATCTTCATACATCATATGAAATTGAAGATCACAAGCAATTGCTACACAAATGTCCCTAAACACCTAGAAAAACATAAGCATAACAAGAGGAAGAAGATTAGAGACACAAATCCCCTACTACATGCTCCAAGCTCATCCCTTAGCTTTCACCACCAAGAATGGGGAAGCCTAGCTACTAATTTTCATGAGAAAGGCACCAACATAGGATGGGATTTGAGAAGTCATGAGATAGAAGGAAGGAGATGGAAGATGAAGGATGGAGTTGAGAGAATATGAGAGGATTAGGGTTAAGGTCTCCAAATATAAACTAAAATGAACTCCAAGTTGTGCTTTTAAGTGTTATGAGTTGGGTCGAGCAAGTGGATATCGAGTATTGGTCCTGGTTGGCCCAAAAATGTAGCTGCAAAATTTTACAGTCGGGACATAACCGTTGGCCTCGTTATGGAGAGCCACGACACGGAAGGCCTAGCTAGAAGCTATTTAGCACCTTTCTCTCAATGAATACTTTGAAATGTGTCTTGCATCGTAAGCTATTTACTGTCACTATTTCTTTCTTTGAGCAAAGCAAGTCCAGTGAATCAAGGAGCAAAGGTTGTTTGTTTCCACTAGGAAAACTTGAAGTTTGTTTCGCTGTTGGGGGAATAGAATACTAGCCCTGCCAAGAATGCTAATACATACTAAGACCTTAATCACCAATAAGTTGATGGTCGAAGGTTTAGACCAATTGCAATTCATCACCATCTTGCCCACTTCCAATTGATGACTGGCTATTAGGAGTGTTCACTTGGCCCAGCCGCTTGGGGCGCCAGCCGCTTGGGGCGCCAGCCCCTGTCCGAACAAAAAATGCCTAGCCCAGACCTAAAAAAATTTGGCCCAACGAAAAATGAGCATGTTTGGGCCATGCATGTTTGTGGTCGGCTCGAGCTCGGGCATGGTATGCTGCCCTGCCCACAAAATAAAATAATATTATATATTTTTTAATACATAATTAATATTATATATTTATATTACATGTTAATATGTTATTATAATCATAATATTTTGATATATATATAGCATATTATATATATAATATTTATAATCTTATTTTTATGGGTCAGCAAATAACAATAGACCCCATTCTTCATTCATGATTCAACCATTATAGGGAGTGATCACATGGGCATGATGCCCGTCCTAGCCTTACCCAGCCCGAAATGGTATGGGCTTCTAATGGGCAGGGCGGGTTTCGCAGCCCACTCATGTTTTGGACAGGGCATCGGGCAGGGGTTCTGCCCTGCCCAACCATGCCCATGCACACCGCTACTGGCTATTATATAAGCGTTGACCTAAGCCCCTGCCTATGCTGGGGCTCGGCTCCTGAACCGTACATGAGCTGCCTAATTTTCTATAATTTTCACAATTTATCAAGAGGCTTGTATTTGACCTTTTTCTTGAATATTCAGCTTCTTGCCCTAATTTTCTTGCTTCTTCTCATCCAGACTCCTCTAGTCGAGTGACCCTACAAGTAAAACACGCAACAAATAGGAGTAAAAGAGCCCCAAAAAATCAACTAATGCTAATCGACCTCAATTTTGGCAATTTAATCATAATTTTATGCTACTTTCACTTAAGGATATATATTAGCATTGAAGCACTTATGGATCGATATTACATCTCATTTATGTTAGTTACCTCAAATTAGCATATAAAAATAATATAAATCCAAGGATTTGTCAATAGCACATAATATTAACTAAAACATTCATTTAAAATGATGAATCCATACATCTAAACAAAGTCCAAGTCAATGAAGAGCAATTGTCAAGCATACACAAATGAAAACAAATCTACAAATGTTTCTACCACTCTCTAACACAATATAATCATGAAGAATACATCTAATTGCATAAACAAAATCTTAGAATCCTAGAAATATGTAAATACAAGAGAAAAAGAGAGTGGGAGAACAAGAACTCCCCTACTGAAGCTCCAAGCTCATGCTAATCACCTCCATCACCAAGGATTAATGCTTCTTAGTTGCTGACTTCCATATGTAGAAGTCACCAACAAAAGAACGAGAGTAGGTGCCATGGAGATTTGGGTAGAAGATGGAAGAGATGATGGTAGGGTTGAGAGAAAATGGAGTAGGAGATAAAGTTGGGATAGGAAGGATGATGGGAATAAGATATTAGGTCAAAATTTAAGTAAGACCAGGCCTAGGTCATTTTGGGTTGGATTATATCAATAGGTACCCTAAAAACAAAAAAAAACAGCAAAATCGCGCATCTATCAACTTGTGCTCGTTGTAGCGAGCACTTTTGCTCACTGCAGCAAGCTACACAAAACCTTCACCCTAAGTTTCTGTTCTTCTCATTGTAGCATGCACTTTTGCATGCTGTAGCAAGCTAATAGAAATTTAGGGCTGAATTTGTCACTTTCACCCACCTCTTTCTCCGTAACTAGCTCTTCAACTCGGCCAATTTCTTATGTGATCTTTCTCTTTTGGTACTTGGGCAACTGATTGCAGTTGATTATTACATAGTTTTATCCACTAATTATGGGGAACTGGCACTTTATATAGGCCAATACATGATAGTTTAGGCACTTGTGTACTTAGAGTCTTAAGGCATTGTGTTAATTGTATTTTGATCTTAAATTGAGCATTTTAAGGTTTAAACTCGTGCATTTCTTAATATGGACTTTAGATATTACAATTGTGTTTGATTTTCATTGTAGGCCAATTGGAAGAATTGAAGAAAGAGGTTGAAAATGAAAAAATGAGCCCAAAAAGTGAAAATGTCAAATTTAGAGAAAATTATGAAAATGCCATTCCTCACCTTGGAGGGCTACGGCGAGGCCCACAGCGAGAGTCACGGAGACGAATCTGATACAGCGTGCCTCGCCGTGGCAAGCGAGGGCCCGATAAAAAGCCTGATACGAAAGTTTTCAATTTATTTCCAAATTTTGGGTGATTTGGTCCTTTTCCATTGTTTCCTAAAGGATGAATTCGACCTTCCCAAGTAATTTAGAGGGAATTACGAAGATTTTTGGGTTGCCTATCTTGATTTATAAATTTATATCCGAATTTTCTCTTACACACCACCAATTCTCAGCTTCATTCACTCTTCATTCACTCCCCATTCACCCCCAATTCCTCTCCTTAGCCTCTACCCTCAACACGAAAATTCACCCCCCATTCATCCATCTACATCAATTCCATGGTTTCCACAACCAAATTTCATTCGATTGTGTTCGAGAGCATGAGTGGCTAAATTCCTTGTGGGGATATTGATGGAGGAAGGCAACTAGAGCTTCAACATTCTTAATGGGGAGTTATTTAGTTTCTCTTGTCTAATTTCATTTATGTATTTCAATTCCTTGTGTATTTGGTCTTAGAACAAGTGTGCTTTAATGTTTAATCCTTTGTTCAAAGGTCAAGCATGTAATTAAGAGATGTTCCTTTATTTGTATGAACCTAAGTGTTGATTTCATGATATCATGCAATAGATGTGTTTCAATTTTATCTCCTTTTGATTTCTAGTATATGTTGAATGCATGTGCGCTTGTATGTGTGTTTAGACAGTAGGTCCAATGTTAGATGGTTCGATCTACTTCTAACGAGAGCCTCATTGTGTGTTTAGCATGAGTCTTCACTACCAAGTTGAACTGTAACAATTTCTTATTTGATTAATTAAATGAGCGATGCACCACATTAGTTAATTAATTAGGCTAATTGGACTAAGAGCGATTACCTTAGGTTTTGCATTAGAACTTGGTTTAAACTCCCATATCATTTAGAAGCTAGGAAGGTTGCCCAATTCATCAAGAGACCCATGTTTTCCATATAGTTTTCACAACCTTCTTTTACTTGCTTTCTTCATAATCAAAAATCCCAAAAAGAAGCAGTTTAGTTCCCTTAATCAAAATCACAAAAACCCCGACTTTTTATAGCTTTTCATGCATTTAGTTAGTTTAGGTTAGTTCATTAGGCTCCGTGAGAGACGATCCGGGAAAGCACCACTAGTGCAATCCTTGGTTAATTTAATTTTGCATTTGAACGTCAAGGCGTATTAGGAACGGTTCAAATCAGCAACCCTACAAGCAAAATTATAATACAAAAATTGCATCACTACTACAAAAAACCATTTTAACGTCGTCAATTAATGTTCGTTAATTATAAATCTGACATTGAAAAATGTGGTGGCAATTTTTTGATTAGCTGTCAGGTGAAGGAAGAAATGACGTCCCTAATTATAATAATTAGGGACGTCGTAAGTAACGACGTCTCATAAAAAATAGAGAGACATTGTTATGTGAGAAACGACTTCTCTCAACAATATGGAGATACGTCGATTCTGAAATGATATCTCTTTATTATGTTGAGAGACATCATTACTTACGATGTCCCTAATTAATACTCATCTGATCCTATTTATAAGGCACTTCCAGCACATTTCACACAGACCAAGGAAAGCCTTAAAACTCATTAACTTTCCACTAAAATCTAACAAATTTACAACTTTACCCATATTTAATATCCACTCTACCACATTAAAATAAAGTCAACACATAATAAATGAAGGGTAAACTTGTACATGCACTTTAAATATTAAATGAGATGACTTATATATAGGATCAAATAAAACCTTCTCTCTCTGCCCTATAAATAGGACCAGATGAGTATAATTAGGGACTTCATTTTTCTTTTTTTCTTTTCTTCAAACAATTTCCCCCCTTTTTGAAATGTATTCTTTGTTCAAACACCATCTCCAAGCTTCCCTTCTCCACCTTCTTCACCATCGCTGCCTCCCTTTTCCACCGTTATCACTGTTGCCCTCTCCCTTTGCTGTCGTCCTCCATCTCCAAGCTTCCTTCGTCTCTTCTTCAATGGAATCGCTGAATCTCCCTCCAGTTTTTGGATCGTGGCGTTCTCTAGTTTTTCGAGGACGTTGCTGAGGTGTAGAAATGCTTCTTGCTCTTTCGTTTGATCGTACAGTTTTTTTATTATTCTCTCTTTCGTCAGAATTCCTAGGTTTTTTACCTTCTTCTTTTTTGCTCAATGTGGGATTTTTTTTTTTATTCTGTATGGAGTCGACTAATGAATGTGTGTGATGGGTTGTTTGAATTTCATGCCTTTGGAGGTCATTTTCACTTGTGCCTCTTTTTTCTTTCACTTTCCCTTTGTGCTATGTGAATGTTCTCTGATGGTTTTGAATATTGTTTTGTAGTTTAGTTTTACTATGTATGAATATTACTATTGTTTATTTGTGTATGTTAATCTGTGTGAAATTTCTCTATCTTATATGGTTTGAAACTTCCAAACCTTCAGCTTTAACAACCTTAACTTCTTATATATTCAGCCATTGCCGAGCAAAGTGAATTAAAAACAGGGATAAAAGAAACAATATATTGGACAGATAATTAGGGAATAATATAGTATTATTTTTAAAACAATAGTTGGGTTAGAAAGCTAGTCAGTAATGTTGTCTTGTTATAAGAATACAAAAAAAAAATTGAGCTCGAGTTGTTTATTATTTCTCTCACCAATCTAATGCCAATGATGTGCGTGGTCGTTCATAATGAGCATTACACAGTCATAGTGAATCGAACCATGTTTACTGGAATGATTTACTCTTTGGCTTCATTAAGGCCAATCCCTAAAGAATCTCTCGTACTGCAACATGCTCTTAGTTATCGAAATATGTTCTTACTTTATTCCTTTCTCTCTCATCCCCTAACATGACATTACTAAAATCTTGTTTGATTAATAATATATCAAAGAGTGGCATTTCATCATTTAAAAGATTGGTCTTAATTTCTATGGAATTCTGAATTGCTTCTTACATATTAATAATGCTTGTTAATTCAGAGGGAAATGGGACTTTTTTGGGTTATTGAGCGTGGTATTCTGATTTATTTCCTCATTTGCTGTTTGCATTCATAATTTCCATTGTTGTGATTTGTTCTCAAGCTTGCAGGTTGGCCACTATTTTTTTTTTGAATTGTTTATTTACTTTAATTGCATGTTTTCTCAGGTCATTGGCCTGCCCAAGGCTTATGTTTTGATATGGAATTCTAAGAGATGGATTTATTATTATTTTATATGGTTCAAGTTAATTTTTCTTTTATTTATGCTTCTTCTTTGGGTAGTTTTCTTAAAGTTGTTTAATAAATTTTCTAGACGAGGACCACAAAGCTGCCGCCTCCTTCATTCTTCTTAGTGTGACCGTCACTTTTTACAAATCCTAGCCCACCATGCCCTCCCCATCGGACCATCTACTTCCTTTTGATTGTTTCTGGTCTCAGTAAGTAAACATAGTTAATAATGTTTTCCCATTTCCACTTAATATGTACCTTCCCTGCTCAAACTTTTTATGCTTTGAATTGTAGTACTGGGTTTTCTTCGGAGGCCACTAGCTATTGTAGCTGCACTTCTTACAACACTTAGCCTTGCTTTTCTAAATAACAGGTTTATAAAATAACTGCCTCTCTAATTACATCATTAGTTGGAGTTCACTTGATTATATGAATATTTTGGTATAATATTATTGTACTACTGTCTGGGAAGAGTTTTTTCTTAAATGATTTAGGGTATTGCTGCCATATTAGGTATTGGTCAATTTGACGTTTTGCTTCTAATATCAACACAAGTCATGTTTCATGGCACCATGGTATTTTGGTGTTATATATGATGGTTTAATTGCTTACGTATCCAATCACATATGCATTTGCGTGAGTGTTCCCTTTTTTTTAGATTCATAAAGATACATTGCCATGAGTATAAAAACTTAGGCGTCTTAAAATTTTCAATTAAAGAGTAAGAAATTTTTGTGAAACTCGACTTTAGGATCTTGCATTAGGCACTTTAGATAGCTTAGTGAAACAAATTTTACTGTCTTATTGAATTTTTAACCCATTGTATCATAAATGTTTAATCTTTGGTACTTCTTGTGCATTGATATGATCTGTAATCTTTGGCAGCTTTGCAGGAACCTTTAGTGAGAAAGTAACCCGAACAGTTAGGAAATTTTCACCACATCTGTGACAACTTTCTTGTTGTGCTTCCACGTTTTAACATAGACTATGTACACTTGATTGGCCTGACCTTGCTTGCAATGCTCTTACTTAGTCGTGCTCTGAAATTCTTTAAGGACTTTCTTAGTTCTTTGTGATGAATATGTGGTTAATTCTACTTCAGTGTGCAATTGTTTTAAGTCTACTTGCTTGTAATATTCTATTCTTGTGACTACTGTCATAATTTACATGGAACACGTGTCTTTCTCTAATTTTTCTAAGCATATTGGACATGCTTTTTAATTTGAATTTTTGAATTGTTTAATTGCTTTCTTGTGTGCTTAAATTTGAATGAGAGCACTTTTGTTCACTTGCATATTAATTGATTCACTTTGTTCACTACTTGAACTATGAATATGCTGAGGCTGCTGGGTATATTGTGATTCAATCTAATGCGTGAAGTAATCAAAGATACTACTTTGTGGTATGTGATTGGAATAGTGTGTATATGTTGATTGGTGTTGAATTAGTAATGTTATGCTTTTGTATTTACTGAAATGAAATTTGATTTGTAAATATAATTTTTTTACAAAGGGAAACTCTGCCCAATTTTTTTAAAAATTTGCATGAAGTTAAGTTAAGTGTATAGCATGCCACTTCTTCACAAGTTAGTGGGCTAAACTTAACTAATTTGTTGGAAATGGCATATGTTTAATAGATGGGTCGTAGTTGAATGCAAGCATTGAGAACTAGTGAAAAGTATTAGATAGGGGTGGAAGAATTTATTGAGTTTGTTAAAAGAAATGTGCTTAGTAAGAATGCTATGTATCTTTGACCTTATGTGAAGTGTGCAAATGCTGATCATAAGAGTGTTGTTGAAATAAGGGATCACATTCTTTGTGATGGAATCAATATCCGTTATAAAAAATGGCTTTGGCATGAGGAATTGGGAAGTATTGTACATGTGTGCACGTCTGATAACTTCCAGGAATTCATGTAATTTCAGCACATTTTGCTTGACCTTTTATTCAATCATTGATAAATTTTGGATACTCAAGATAAGAAAATGCTCATTTGATTTTTGGTTGCACATCATTGTTTATTAGTGTAGATTTTGATCATATTTCTAGTTAGTTTCTTATGTTGTTTTATGTAAATATTGTAGGAATTTTTTGATGCAATAACCAAGTAATTATAGCCCCTTCATCAAGCTGACAAGTAGACAAAGCTAAGACGAAACTAGAGCAAAGGACCAGGAAAAAATGTAACTTCACCGTGGCCTCACCACGGCGAACAACATTTGTCTCTGCCCCTGTTTTGATTGGCTCACCGTGAGCTCGCCACGGCGAAATCACGACGAGCAGCACTCAATTCTGGATTTTTTTATGGTTCGCCGTGCGCTCGCCACGGTGAACCCACAGCGAACTGCGTATTCTACTGCTCGTTTTGGTAAAAAGTGCGGATTGAATGGAAATAAAAGCTAGGGTTTCGAGCTCATTCGGATTCTTCGACTTCTAGGGCATTTTGGGAGTGTTTTACTCTGCTAGGGCTTGGAGCTTAGTGGGGATTGAGCTAGGGCTTGAAGCTTTGAAGAGATTTGGGCTTCTCCTCTTGGTTTATCTTCTCCATCTTCATTCTCTTCTCTTGTTCTATGTTTCTGCTTGTATATATGTATGCTCTCATGGAGTTGTTGAACATGAGTGGCTAAATACTTTTATTCTAAGATTATTTTGAACCCTTGTATGGATTAACTCTTGATTCCTCCTCTTATTTTGTGATTAATGAGATGTATGTGTTTATTTTACTCTTCTCCTAATGCTTCTACGTGATTGATCACCATTCAGATGTTGGGTTCACTTGATTGATGCTTGAGAGGGCTAGATTGAGTGTAGAACTTGGGTAAAATAGTGTAAGAACTTGAATTTTGCATGATGAATGGATGGTTTTGTTGGTAAGATAGAGATATACTTGCTAACCTTGCATAGTCACTTTAGGATTGGAGCTTGAAAATTGGGTTTTATTAATTATAACAAGAGATTGTGTAATTAATGAGATCAAATACTTGTTCTTGACTTGAGAGAGCTTTTACAAGTACTCTATGAATCCTAGACTAGCACATGGTTTCTTTGAGAACATCTTAGAGAGGAGGTTAATTGAGTTTTAAGAAATACAAGGGGGATACATAATCTTAGGACCCATTTTATACTTGAAGTTGAAGAATCACATGTCTATAATTTTATTTTCATTTAGCATATGTTTATTTTCATAGTTAATCTTCAATCTCAATATTTGAATCACTCAAATTGGGCGAGAGTGTAACAATCATTGTTTGACCGGGTTTTGGAATCAAATCCTCGTGGGAACGATACTTTACTTATCACTTTATTATTTGGCGCGACCCATGCACTTGTGGAACGAACAAGTTTTTGTCGCAAAATGTAGAAGCAGCAATGGATGATATTTGTGATGATGGAATGGACGACATGATCAAGGACATTAGGGCATAGTCATTTTCTGTGGTAGCTAAGTTTGACAACTTACGGAGTGGTGCAGAGACACCGTTGTTCCTGGGGTGTACTAAATATATTCGGTTGATGATTTACCACCTTTAGTTGCCTTGAGTTAAATTCAAAAATTTCAAATTATGCAGTATAGCATAACTCAAGTCAATTATCTCGTGGAGCCTCTTTATTTGAAATCTTAGGCTAAACTATGTATCAAAAACAACATAAAAAGGGGTTTTGAAATTGATTTTATCTATCAAACTACTTGTGAATGGAATGAAAATAAATCCTAAGCTACTCGTTTGGTCTTTTCAACAAACAGAGAATGACTTGATGAAATTGGATTTGAGAAAAATTAATGAATGAATGCTCCATGGAGATAGAACACTAGCTATCCTTACTTAAGTAAAGATATAGGAGTAAAGTTACCACTAAGTCAATTGCAAACCCAAACACAGTTTGGGTCAAATGAATTTAATCAATAATTATTCCTAAACATGGTGAATCATCCATTAACTAGAAACATGGTGAATCATCCATTAACTAAAACCATACAAAATATTGCATTCATCATTTAATTAGAAAGATGTACGTTTAGATAGTCTTCTTCTAATTTGTGTTTACTCTGATAATTATACTTTGACGGTCTCAATCCTTTAATCATTTATAATAATAATTTGAAAGATGTATATACAGGTCTTTTTATTATAATTTTAAATAAGCACTTACTATTAATATTTTCATACCCATCTTTAGGGGTGTGCATGGGCAGGGTTGGGCAGGGTAGGACCCCTGCCCGATGCCTTGTCCAAAACATGATGTAGTCCATAACCCGTCCTGCCCATTAGAAGCCTATACCATTTCAGGCTGGGTAAGGCCAGGCGGGCACCATGCCCATGTGATCACTCCCTATAATGGTTGAATCATGAATGAAGAATGGGGGCATTTGCTAACCCATAAAAATAAGATTATAAATCTTATATATAATATGCTATATATATATATATCAAAATATTATGATTATAATAACATATTAACATGTAATATAAATATATAATATTATGTATTAAAAAAATATATAATATTATTTATTTTGTTGGCAAGGCCAAATGGGTAGGGCAGTATACCATGCCCGATCCCGACCCGACCACAAACATGCCCATTTTTCGTTGGGCCTATTTTTGTAGGTCTAGGCTAAGCATTTTTTGTTCGGGCAGGGGCGGGCACCCCGGCTGCTGGACCATGTGAACACTCCTACCCGTGTTTAATGAGATATGGGAAAGAGTAATAGTTACCATAATACAATATGAGAGGTTAGTGTTGGTTAGTTAGTACTCCTTCCATCCCTATATATAAGAGTTCAAAGACATTTCCTTTTTCTTTTTTCTATAAAAAGCTCATGGATATTTTCACACATATTAAGAAAAGTTTTAAACGTAATAAATATATTATAAATGATTTTTATTTTTTAAATTTGCCCTTATTTATGATGAGGATATAGGGAAGAGAAATGGTTAAAATTATGGAAATGAGTAGGAAAAAGAATGTTAATAGAGAGAATAATGATAGATAAAATAAGAAAAAACACATTAAATGATTTAACAATTCAAGCAAATTCTTATGAAAAGGGACAAGCCCATTCAAGTTTCGGGCTCTTTCATATAGGGACAGAGGAGGGAATAACAATAATATTGGAATTCACATGAATTTTAAAACAAGTATTAATGTTTTTGACTCTTTTAGTGGTATATATGTGAAAATTGATTAGTTGATGTCATATAATAAGGATTAGAGAGTGAAACTTAGTTTATGTAGTGGATCTTTTAATTAATGATGGGCTTGATTATAATTAGAGTGGGTAATATAGGTTAAACTACCGTTTATGTCTGTTATTTTAAGGGATAGATTTTAAAAATTCAAAATTTTCTTACAAAAAAGGCTTTTAGGCCCAACTCTAATAAATCCATGAAAAAAAGGTTCAGATTTGAGCTCACCCGTAAATTGGCTACTTTAGTTTATTTTCTGTAAAACCCACCAAAACACACCATGTAGTCTCTTTTAGTTATTTCTAAACAGACAATACCTTATGGATAAATCAATTGATACTTCTTATAACCTCGGAGTTGGAGTAGGGCTTGAGTTTCAATGTTTGCATCTCCCTTTTTTATCTGAATTTGTATCCCCGTTTTCAACCCTTAATTAACAGACGTCTTTAAATTTATCCAATACATTATTATAACGGTCTCTTTAAGTATTGAGATATGGTTCAAACTTTCAATTATATTTGCAATAAGAACTTATATGACATGATCAATATATCACTGCAAGAGAATGATAAAGAATAATAAATTTCACACATGCATGAAAAATGAGGGTAGGATCTGAGTGATCTCATTTAATTATATGCATTAAATTAAATAACTAAAAAGTATGAACTTTACTAGACATTGTGAACCCTCGTACAATCTAGTTGCAAGATAGTTTATTATTGCAGCATAGTTATCCTTTTACATATGACGCACCTCCAGACTAACTAGAAATACACACTTATTCATTTATTTATTTTTAAAGAACGTAACTGAACACATGTTTTCTTATATGTTCATATGGCTGCTGGACCTAATGGAGTAGATCCCGCTGGCGGAGGTGGTGGACTTGGCAAGGCACCCAATTTCCTGATCCTCTTGCTCATCTCTGCTACATGATTTTCAACACTTTCGAACACAATAGTTGAAAATTTTCCTTTGTGTTGCATTTTCTGTGTGAGAGTGAACAAGAAGGAAAAAAATGAGATTCAACAGAAAGACAGATTATTCTATCTGAACACACAGAAAAAATAACATAAGATGAAGATATAGATACCCATAATCATGAACTTGCATGTTCCAAGAATATAGAGATATATATATATATATATTGCTTTATGTGTGGTAATATAATATTGAATATAAATTGAACACAAACCTGCGGTAACTTGAGTGGATTGCATGAGAAGAAGAACGGGGGCTATGAATAGAAGCAATGTGAGAAAACGGTTCAGAGATGTTATTACACCCATTTGGCTCTTCATTAGCTAATGCTTTAACTGGTTTATTATGGCTCACTAGGAAAATTCCAATTTATGGAGTTTAGATTTATTTTTTTATAATTAATAGTTAAAAGTTTCAAATTTTTCTAACTTATTCAGTTGTCTTAATTTTAGCAATGTGAAGTAGAGAGGCCGGTGAAGAAATTACACTGATGGGAGAAATCATTCCAAGTTATATATTCTTAGTTCAAACAAAATGTGCACATATTTTTCAAACAAGGAATTTCTTACATTCATTTGCAGCTGGCACTGAGGTAAACCTAAGATATGCACAAGGAATTTCTATGTGAATGGTAAAATCCATCTAAGATTTAACCGGTGCATGCGAGACCTTTTTCTGCTGAACGTTTTTAAGTTCGGTGATTTGTTTGAAGTGATGGATTAAAGATTTGAACATATCAAAACTATACTTTACATTTCTTATATATAATCACTCACCAAAATATTGCATGAATGTATTAATTTGGAACTTTTATCATACGACTGTAGAAATATGTTGGGTCAGTATTGTAATCCTCACTGTAATGCTGTATTTTTTTTAAAAGAAATATCACTTTTCTTAGCATATTATTATGATTTGAAATACTGCCTTGGTCATCAATATGAGATGAGGTACAATTTATTGATCAAAATATTAAGAAAACTAAATAAATTATTTAATTAACTATAGCATGCGTTACCTGTTAAGTTTATCATTAGTGTTATATATATATATATCAATTTATAAATCAGACAAGCTCTTTTGAACAAAAAATGATTAAAATATGAGTTAAAATGAAGGATACCTTACATTTAGGACCAAATTAAAATTTAAATATAACCAACTCTCATATTTAGAACACGAGGTAGTATTAAGAATTGCACAAACATTTAGAAGAGAATTTAGTAATTAACTTCAAGCGTATATTCTTAGCATATCATATGATCAATTTAGACAAGACAAACTTTAGTTTTGACCCTCAGGATTTGAAAACGTACTATATATGCCAATATTTACCTCACGAGTTACCAAAAAGCCGCGTTATATATTATAAGTGCTCACACGCTGTATAATCTTCTTTAAATTTTTAATTTCAAATAATATTTTGATTGCTTGCATGACAAATACAAACAGAGAATCATAAACCTCCATCTCAACTCTCAAGTCAAATCATTCACCCCCGTGCATCGAGAAATATTCAAGTGGAAATTCAAGCGTTCATTTGAACGCCATAATATTCCTTTGCGTATACAAAAGTCTTATGCTGACTATTGAACGTTAAGTCAAACGTATAATATAGATTACATATGACCACATAAGTCTCTACAGTTTGAATATATCAATGCACACACAATATGTGTGTGTGTGGGTGTGTTAGCAGAAGTTTATTACAATTTACAAGTTGTACTGTTTAAAACTCATAAACTTATTTTTTTAATTTTTGTGAAATAATTTACAAGAAAATGTGATGATCATAAGCATAAGGGAGAGCCAATCCCAAAAGTTTAGTCAATTACGAGAGCCCAATAACTTATAAACCTCACCTTGTGAGATTTCTCAACGTGAGACTCATAATATTGCCACCTTTTCAAGAGTTTATATCCACCACGGTTCCACACCACGATATTTCAGTTGGGCTCCTGTTGGTCAGAACTATATGGATAGCCCTTTCTATAAGCATAGGACTCTCAATAAAACCATCTACAATCATAAGTGTAAAGAATATTGGGAGAAAAGCCTCTTGAACATGTACACCCCATTTTCTTGTGAGATTTGTCAGTGTGAGACTCACCAGCTCTCCTCCCTAATATTAATATATATAGTTAAGTTTGATGAGCCATCCCTTAGGACGTATGATCATCACATAAAACATATCTAATTAAATTTTATAATATGCCATTCTTTTATATTTGATTATAATTACAAATTTTAATAGAGAAATCAAATTGTACGTTGATCCCCCCTAACCACTTTAAACCAAAAACATAAATGGAATATTTTTAAAAACAAAGATTATATAGCTTAAACGTTTAACACTACAAAAAAACAGCTGATTAACGACAGAATTTTCCGTCGAAAATTTAATTTTCCGACGGAGTAGCCACAAAATTGAATTTTCCGACTTTTGTCGTTCCGTGGCTAATTTTCCTATTGCTAATTAATTTAACGACGGAAATTTAATTACGACAAAAATTACAGATAGAAATTCCGTGGAAGGCTAAAATTAGCCACAGAATTTCCATCATAAATCTGTGGGTAAATTTCTATTTTTTTTTTAAATTAAATGCTTCTTGGCATCCCACCGGCGATAGCTGCCGCCAATCGCCATCCATGTGTCCCACCTTGTGATCTGCCACATGTTGCCTCTTACACACTGCCACGTGTCACATCCACAAGCTGTCTAAAATTGCAACGAAGTGGTGACTCAAATAACCCCTAACCTCTTACACACGTGCTGATGCCTTAACAAGTAATGTTCTGAAGACCTTGTGATATTATTTGCAAATTATTATATTTATGGTATTTAAACTCCCACTATTATAATTATATTTCATCTTATGTACATTTTACATTATACTTAACTTAATATATTAACTATTATATATAATTTACATATTAATAGTTACATTATTTGTATATAAATTTTTTTATATTCATATACTTTACATTATATTTGGTACATCAATTTTATATTTATAATAAAAAAATTTAATTACTTTTGTTATATGAAATTTCTTAATTATTATTTTATTATATATATATTATTAAAATATCATTATTTTTCAATTTTCGTACTAATATTTATTAATACATAACATATTGTTTAATAAAAAATTTAACATTAAATTTGTAATAAATTTATATAATATATATTTGTATGTATATATATATTATTTTTTATTAATATCTATAACATATTATTTATCAAGATAATATATTTACAAAGTATTTATTAAAATAAATTAAAATAATATATTATTTATAAAATATTTCATAAATTAACCATGGGATTTAGGTGGCTAATTAGCCACAATATTTTTGTGGCTAATCCGTGGGTAATTAGCCACGGAAACATTTCCGTTGATAATTCCGTTGGAATTTTTCTGTGAGAAATTATCGACAGAAATTTATTCCATCAAAAATACTGTCTGTAATTGACTTTCCGTCGATAATTCCATTAGAATTTTTCTGTCAGAAATTATCGACAGAAATTTATTCCATCAAAAATACTGTCTGTAATTGACTTTCCGTCGATAATTCCGTGGGAATTTTTCTGTCAGAAATTATCGACAGAAATTTATTCCATCAAAAACACTGTCTGTAATTGACTTATTTTTATAGTGTAACTTGACAAGGAAACTAGTTTGGAAGGGATCAACATTGATAATTTGAGAAATTATATGAAACAATATTCATCAAAGACGAAGATTTCATTAAGAGAAAAGTAAAATGTTCACTAGACATTGAGGTATCTATAAAGAGAGGTGACTTGAAGCTCAAGACACTACATCTGAGCCAAGTGATGAAAATCATCCAGTGATCAATTGCTTTTTCCCCACGTGTAAACAATGTTATACATATTAGAATCTTGTGATGAGTGTGGGAAGTTAAGGGTATAAGCTTTTTTATAATAACGAAACCTAAGGTCCCGTTTGGTTGGGTGGAAGTGGGAAGGAGGGAAGTGGAAGTGGAAGTGGAATTGATCATTTGTGTGTTTGGTATACTAGAAATCATTTCTCTGGAGAATCCACTTCCACCAAAAATGGTGGAACTCACTTCCACTGGGTACCCCAAAGAACTTACTTCCACTTCCATAGGAAGTGGATCTGTGACTTTTTTACCCCCTCCACATTTCTCCAACAATAGATGACAAATGCCTTGAGAAGGATGGAGAGGACGGCGACCATGGAGGAGATCTGGTGATAGAGAAGCACCTGCACACACATCGTCAACTTCACATCTTAGGAGATGAGGTGTCAGCTTGAGATCTGTGGCGATGAGGGAAATCTCGCGATTCATATCTGAAAGTTAGCGGTAACATATTTCGCCGAAGCTCTTCTTCATCCTCGCCATCCTCCCTTTCTCCTCCTCTTCTTTTCCGATAACACACCTCTTGCTTTATCTTTTTTTTTAGCTGATTGGGTTCATTGTGTTTGATTATGGTTCCTCTGATTTCCTGGTTCCTTCGATTTCTCTGCTTTCTCTGACTCCTTGGTTCAAGAGTTCAATTTCATTTTCTTTGATTTTTCATATAATGGTTCATCATGGGTGATTTTTGAGCTGATTTTTCATATAATGGTTCAAGAGCTGATTGGGTGAATTTATTCACCATGGAGGAAGTGTTCATCGCTGGAGGATGACGGTGAAGATGACATTGGAAGGAAGATGTTGATGTTTTTTTTCAGCAAAGGGGTATTTTGGGATTTTCATTTTGGAAATGAATTTATAAATTAAAAATAATACCCCACTTCCATAGCTATACCAAACAGACTTTTAACCTCACTTCCACCTCCACATCCACTTCCACTTCCATCTCTATTTCCACTTCCACTTCCATCAAAGCCTCTTCCATTGTACCAAACGGGGCATAAGAGTTTGGTGATGTGAAAACCTTTTAAATTGATATTTAGAAAATCCTTTATTTTGTAAGAGTATTATTGCTACATGAAAAGATTGGAGGAAACACGTAAAAAGAATCAACATAAAACGATGAAGATCGGAACAAAACATAACTTCTGAAGGTTCTTTTGGCTTTTCTTTCAACTTCAAATGCAACACCCAACTACAACGACAGAAATATGCATATATAGACGATCTTCCAATTTTTTTCGGACAGATTTTGGAGATCCTTCTCTCTAAATTATCAAGAGAGTTTCAAGTGCTATAATTAGCACCTCCAATCCGAATCTTGTGGACTTAATTTAAGAGGTCAATTAGCTAATTAAGATGCTATGTTAGTTAAGAACTCGTATATGAGGATGTAACTGTGCAGAGTGATCCGACCAAGATCAGATTTTATAGGGAGAAGAACCCCTCCTTTTTCCTTACATCATTTTCCCTCATTTTCTTCCTTAATATCCATTAAATCCACTTTAAATGGTCCAGATTTAATGTTTATAATATCATTATTGAAATTTTATATTATAAAAAGAAAAGTTACACCAAATCTAGACCATTTAAAGTAGATCTAATGGCTATTAAAAAAGAAAAAGAGGGAAAATGATGTAAAAGAAAAGGAGAGGTTCCTTTTCGGATTTTACATCCCACATCATTGAGTAAAGGGCACAAGAGTGACGAGAATGAATATAAAATGTTGATTTGTGATAATTATTAATAATCTGTGTTTGGGGAATGACGCAGATAGTGAGGTAACAAGCGAAGCGCATCTATTGATGGTTTAAAACTATTTTCAAACCCCCTCTTGGGCCTGGGTTTGGCCGACGCCCTTGAGAAGTTCTGGAAGAACTCCCTCTGGGGTAATTAAAGTCCTACATTTTCTAAGTCCAAAATTTTTTTAATAGTTTTTATTGGGCCTTTTCTATGGTTTTTGGCCCAATAATGATTTATGATTTATGAGAGGTGCACTTATTATGAGACCATTGATTGTACTAAATTCATATGGCATAATTCATACAAGAATTCCTATTTTAAACTAATTCCATGCAAGGACTTCGGGGAATAAAATAAGCTTTGACCATATTTACTATCTAAACATGATTAAATCCTTCAAAACACATAAAATCTTTGGATTTTTCAATAAGTCCCCCAAACATGAAGGACCTGGGAGATGCTGGTCCAAGGTCCATTGAAATTTTACATATTTCACCTGATTACAGAGTAAATTATTTCACAAGCTTCGAACATGGATCTTGCTCCAATCCAATTTGTAATTAAAAATTGGCATACATGTCGATAATCCCCCCAAATCATTCGCAAAATCTTTTCTATATTATTGTAATAATCTTAGATCGCTACGAAATTAATGATGATAGTAATAAGTCTGGGTCATTATATTGCTAGTGACTCGCAATATTGAAAACCAATATACTGCTTTTTTTGTTTGTAAAAAAATATATTGCTTTTTTTTTTAAGTCGTGTCTTTAGATTAGAAGAAAATTGTTCGTCATATTTACTACTGCAAGTGTACGGGTCAAATTTAGTAGTATGGTTTGAAATAAGGTTGTCGTTCCACAAAGACTAGATAATAAGCAAATTCATTGAATGCATTACAGTTAAATCTAGCATTAGACAAAAAGTGAATGATTGGTTCAAATTCACTTTATTAAAAGTGGGAAATTGCAAAAGAAAGCACTTGGAATAAAGTCAACACAATTGGACAAATTTAGACTTATTTTTTCACTTGTATTTCATGGTATCCAAGTATTTGTTCCCTAATAATAATTCACTACTACATAAATGGTCTAATGCAGCACAACAATAGCAGCGCTCAACAACTACAAGCGCTGGGATAGGTTTTTAGAAGCCTATCCCAGCGCTTTATAAAACTGGATATTATAAAGCGCTGGGATAGGCTTCCAAATTAAACTTATCTCTTTTATTTAATAATTTATTCTAAATTACCTCCCAGGTTTGTCTTTATATGGGTTATTTGGTTTCAACTTAATTCTATGAACCTTATCTGATTTATATTTAATTCCCTGAATATTTTACCCTGTCCTTATTATTTAATAATTTCTAAATTCCCCCCAGTTTTTTTCTTTAATTTTTAATACCCTCTCCCAGTGCTTTTTAGGTAAGAAGCGCTGTGATATGTTATTTATGATTTATATTTAATTCCCTGAATGTTTAAACTTATCTCTATTATTTAATAATTTCTAAATTACCTCCCAGGTTTGTCTTTATATGGGTTATTTGGTTTCAACTTAATTCTATGAACCTTATCTGATATATACTTAATTCCCTGAATATTTAACCCTATCCTTATTATTTAATAATTTCTAAATTCCCCCCAGTTTTTTTCTTTAATTTTTAATACCCTATCCCAGCGCTTTTTAGGTAAAAAGCGCTGGGATAGGTTATTTATGATTTATATTTAATTCCCTGAATATTTAAACTTATCTCTATTATTTAATAATTTCTAAATTACCTCCCAGGTTTGTCTTTATATGGGTTATTTGGTTTCAACTTAATTCTATGAACCTTATCTGATTTATATTTAATTCCCTGAATATTTAAACATGTCCTTATTATTTAATAATTTCTAAATTCCCCACAGTTTTTTTCTTTAATTTTTAATACCTTATCCCAGCGCTTTTTAGGTAAAAAGCGCTGGGATATGCCCACTGTAGCATTTTTTATTTTCAGTTTTTAATTTTTCTCGTTTAATTAATTTTATTTCATTTTTAGGGCCTATACCAGCGCTTTTCATGTAAAAAGCGCTAGTATAGGTTTTTTAATTATTATTTTATTTTTCCTCTCTTTTTAATTGTTTTCTGATATATTTAAGTATTTTTTTTAATTTCTAGGCCCTATCCTGGCGCTTTATATGTATAAAGCGCTGAGATAGGGTTGGTGCGTTTTCCCCAAATATATTCCTTTCCCTCCGACTTGTTCCATCTCAAAAACCCCAAAGCACTCAACCCTAAATTAAAGCTTCAACCTCCGTCTGGTTCCTCAGCTCGCGCCGTCGTTCAACCTCCATCTCACCTCCGTCGTTCAAAGCTCACCGCCGCCGGTGGAACTCCCTCTCACCTCCATCGTTCTTCTTCTTCTTGCTACGTCTTCTTCCAGATCCGTGAACCTGAGCCCTTTTTATCACTAATGTGCTTTGTCTCAATTGTTGTAGAGCTTTACATTATCTTTCTATCCCCCCTTCTTTTCAGGACGCCCTCTGATTTGATTTGTTTTTGGCTACTCTAGACTCCATCTTTGCAGGCAACTGGCGCTTTGTCAATAAATATTGGTAAGTTTTGCTTGGCTTGATTTCTACCTGAAAGCATTAACTGACAATGTTTATGGGTGCTTTAAGTTTGCCTCTCACCCGGTTTGTTTGAAGCTACGTGCCTTGTTCATTTCCCTGTTCCCTTGCTAGTGTTACTTGTGCCTTAATTTTTTTTTATTTTCCCTGTAGCTGTAGTAGCTTTTAATTGTTTCTTTTATATTTTACTATGTTTTAGGGCTGTTAAATTGCCTTTAACTATGCACTTGCCCAGCTTTGTCTATTTCTGATTTGATCATGCTACAGATTTTTATGTTACCTTATTCCCATTTTACTCTCAGAATTTTTTGTAATGGCTGCACACTATATATAATGAACAGAAAAATTAAACAAGTCCTCATCAAAAGTACTAGATGTTACACTATGCATAATGAAGTGTTTATTACTATAGTGAATGAATTTGTTTATGACTATGCATAGTTTGTTATACTTGGATTTTTTTATAATTTGAATGTTTTAATGAAGTGAAAATTACACTACTACTATATAACAATAAATTAACTTATTATGTTCAAATTGGCAATGAATGGTTGTTGATTGTTTAATTTTTTTTTTGTTATTGCTTTTGGCTTCTACGGGTTTGTACTTCTCTCATAGATGATTATAGTTTCATAAGCATGATCCAAGCCTTACCTTATGCTTATGATGAACTTATGGGGAGTGTTGAACTTATTTGATGCTCGCAGGTAATTGCTTACTTTATGCTAATACAGCGCTTAGTTATTCCTAATTCTCTCTTGGTTAGCAATGTTTTCCCTCACTAGGTTAGATTATGTTTTCACTTATTAGTCATAATTAATGCTACTTTTGATTACTTATTCTTGTTTTAATTTCTAGCTTTGATGATTGGCTAGCATTAGGTGTGAATTGAAGCATTATGATTTACCTTGACAAAAGATCGGGATTTTAATGAAGTTATAGGATTAACAAATATTGGATTAGATTGTAATGTAATTTGAAGATGTAATGGGGTGGTTTCGTTGTTGTTGTTGTTGATCCTAATTTATAAGGTTGATCAACTTTATTTTATTTTGATTGTTAGGTTGATCTAATTATTTTATTTATATGTTGTAGGAATTTGAACAAGCATTTTCTTGGTCCACATTTTCATCCTCCACCTAAAGACAAGTTAGAGAATTGAATTAGGTACATTATATGTTATGTTAGGTGCTAAGACTACTATGTGGTCGTTCAATCTACTTTTATGAAATGATTGCCTTGTAGAACTGGATTTGTGAGCTGTAATTGAGTTTTTTTGCCTATGAATATATATTCTGTGATGAATTCTGTTGTGGTGGGCTATCCATTTTAAAATTAAAAGAGAGGGCCTTAAGCCTGGGAACATTCATTTTGTAGCCGTTATGCTACCGATTTTTGTTAAAAAATAATAAGGTAACATCGTAAGGTGGCTACCTAATGAGTAAGTCATGCACATCGATCTTACTTTCACTTTCCTTTAGTAGGTTATAATGTTGGATAGGAAATGGATGTCTTGTGATCGACGTTCAAAGTAATATATAGATGGAGCAAAAGAATTCATTGAATTTGCCGCTGAGCATGCAGAGAATTCTAACAAAATTGTATGCCCCTGTATGTCATCTTTGTATGGAAAGCGTCTCTATCCTCTTGACTTGTTGGGCCATTTAATCTATCATGGGATCAATCCGTCTTATACACGTTGACAAAGCATGGGGAGACGTATGAGTGTTCTGGCGGAGACTAGGTACCTGATGTTAGTAGCACTTCAAATGTGGTTTACACAGACATGTGTGATGAGAGCGACGATCTTGAAGAAATGTTGAATGTGGTGGGTGAGGAGGATCCTGAAATGTTTGAGACACTGAAGAGTGATGCAAAGACGCTTTGTATGTGGGATGCAACAAATACACCAGATTGCGTGCAGTGCTTAAATTGTATAACCTGAAGGCGCGATACGGTTGGAGTGATGCAAGTTTCACCGCTCTGCTCTCCGCTCTGCGAGATATACTCCCAGAAGTGAACGTACTCCCCTCGAAAACATACGAGGCAAAGCAAATTCTTCGGTCGACTGGTATGAAATATGAGAAAATACATGCATGTCCCAATGACTGTATTTTATTCCGGAACCAGTATGCGTCGTTGGAGAAGTGTCCTAAATGCAGCACATCTCAGTATGGAAAGAAAGGTAAGAGTCCTTCTAAAGTCTTGTGGTACTTTCCGATCATTCTAAGATTCAAGCGCATGTACAGTAATGCGGATGTTGCAAGACTTTTGACATGGCACGCTGATGAGAGGATTCAAGACATCAAGCTTAGGTACCCCGCAGACCCATCCCAATGGAAAAAAATTGATTACGAGTACCCTGAGTTTGGTGAAGAACCAAGAAACCTACGGCTTGCATTGGCAACCGATGGAATCAATCCGCATGGAGTTCAGAGTAGTACTCACAGCACATGGCCGGTGATTCTGATGATATATAACCTCCCCCCAAATTTAATCATGAAACACAAGTTTATGATGCTTTCCATGCTTATTTCCGGGCCTAGACAGCCTGGCAACGATATAGACGTGTACTTGGATCCTTTGATTGAAGACTTGAAGCATATGTGGGATTCGGGTGAGACGGTTTTTGATGGTTGTAAGGAAGAAAGTTTCAAATCGAGGGCCATGTTGTTTGGCACTGATTTAACCTTTTCCTTACGCCTTGGGGTTAAAATCACAATAATTACCAAGGATTGTGTAAAGTGGCACAATCCCGGATCGTTTCACTTAAGGAGTCCTTCTAAACTACCTGAGCTAACTAAATGTAATTGAAACAATAAAAGGTATGGGGGTTTGATTTTGAAAATTCATTTAATAAAACTATTGACAATTGCTATTACTTGTTTTTGTAATTTTCTTTTGATTAAAAGGGAGGAAAGGGTTTGGATTAAGGGAATTTATAAAATGGGCTTTGGTAGTGTTTCGGTGGCTCTCACGCTTCATTAAAATTGATATTGGGAGTTAAAAGATGCACAAAGTATAATTGAAAAATCCCCAAGCAACCACTAGGGGTCCACTAGCCCTAATTAATGACTAATCAAGCAACCACTTTCTTAGTCATTACTTAGGGTTAGTGTTAAGCTCTACTTGGTGTGTGTTGGAACATGAGTTTTGAAAACCGATTCCTCTCGAGAATGTGCAACCACAACATTCAATTGGATAAATTAAGCTACACAATCTAGCAACCACTAAAAATCATATAGCATCACAAACCCAATAGGAAATTCAAACATTCAATTAACATAACTCAATATCCAACACAAATATTCCAATTCAAAGACAATGAAAGAGGAAAAACATGTCTCCAATCCAAATATACAAGAGAAATGCAACCACAAAACTCAATACATAAGGAAAAGAGCATGAGGAAACAAATAACTCCCCTATTTCGCCCATTGAAGCTCAAGCCACCTTCACACCACCAAAGCACCAAGATTCTAGCCTCTCATGTCTTCAAACTAAAGCCCAAGAGGATCCATGATGACAGCCTCCATGAGTGAGGAAGATAGAAGGAAAATTGGAGTGGAAATAGAAGTTAGAAAGGGAAAGAACAAGAAAATCAGTGGAATTTGAGGTGGAGATGAGTAGGGATAAGAGGATTTGAGTGAGGAGTGAAAGAAATGATTGAAACCCTAGGAGAGCTCTTCAATTTCGTGCTGAGGAGGCTTGGAGAGCGAAGGTAGGGTTGTTAGGATCCATTTATACTCCCTCAGAAACCCTAAAATCGCGTCAGATTTCTGCAGAATTTCGTGACTTCGCCGTGGGCTCGCCGCGGCGAGCTCGTGTTGGCTCTGGAATTTGCTAGGACTTCGCCGTGAGTTTTCCGCGGCGAAACCCACGGCGAGCTCATGTTGCTTCTGCCTCACTAGTCTTTCTCGCCGTCAGTTCGCCGCGGCTAAGAGACATTGATTTTGTTTCTCTCTACTTTCATCTTCGGTTCCGTCCAGAATTTTTCACTGCAACTTGGCTTCTTAGTTTGGGCATGCTTCTTCTATGACCTGCACATAAAATGGACCTAAGGTAGCATCAAAATGTTCTTGAAAATGGGTTAAACAATAATTCATACTAATCATTCCCAAATTGCCCTTGTCTAGAACAAATTCCAACAAAGTGTGCACAAGATAGAAATTACCCTAATTAGGCACAATTACCCCAAGAACATGCAATAATCCAATGATTTTATCAATTGAAAGTGTATAAAAATATGGTGCAATCAGGCACGATAAATGATTTCCCAGCATATGGTAATTTGTCCAGATACAGCACCAAAGGATATGGTGTGTGCCCTATATGTGAAGATGATACCCATTCGATACGACTGGATCACTGCAGGAAAAATGTTTACATAGGACATCGGAGGTTCTTGCCGTTAAGGTATCGTTGGCGGAGGTGGAAGAAGGCATTTAAATGGGAGCTTAGAAGAAGGTAGGCCACCGAGAATATTGACCGGGGAAGACGTTCTTGAAAAGGTGAATGCGTTGGAGAATGATTTTTTCAAGCCTTTTGCTAAAAATGTATTGACAAGTGGCTGGAAGAAGAGGTCCATATTCTTTGAACTCCCGTATTGGAAGTCCTTATATGTCAGGCACTTTCTTGATGTGATGCATATTGAAAAAAACATCTATGATAACCTAATTGGCACATTACTAAATATGCAAGGAAAAAGTAAGGATGGTGTCAATTCAAGGTTAGATATGCTTAAACTGGGAATAAGACAAGAGTTGGCACATGTCGAAAAGGGATACCGCACTTATTTACCTCAAGCTGCTTACACCCTTTCGAGGAAAGAGAAAAGATCATTCTGTGAGTTTCTGAGTGGAATCAAAGTTCCAGAGGGCTACTCCTCAAATGTAAAGAACCTTGTATTAGTGAAAGAGTTGAACTTGAAGAACCTGAAATCTCATGATTGCCACGTCCTGATGCAAAATTTCTTACCGGTTGGCATACGCAGCATTTTACCCAAGAAACTGCGGAGCACGATCACCAGACTTTGTATGTTCTTCAAGCTCATTTGTAGTAAAGTGGTTGATACAACGAAGTTGCAGGATTTGCAGAGGCAGATTGTTTGTACCCTGTGCAAACTTGAAATGTATTTCCCCCTTCATTCTTTGACATCATGGTTCACCTTACTGTACACTTGGTCAAAGAGGTTCAACTGTGCGGCCCAGTCTATTTGAGATGGATGTACCCGATTGAGCGGTTCATGAAAGTTTTAAAGGGGTATGTCAAAAATAGATATCGACCAGAGGGTTGTATTGCTGAACGATACATCATTGAAGAAGCGAGTGATTTGTGTGCCGATTACTTATCAAATGTTGAACCTGTTGGCTTGCCGAAGTTTCGTCACGATGGGCGATTAAAGGGGAAAGGAATAAGTGGGTTCAAGCTATTACACATTTCGAATGATGAAAGGGAGTTGGCACACTTGTACATTCTTCACAACACTCCTGAGGTTGAACTATTCGTTGAAGAACACAAAAATCTCCTTCGTGAAATACACAGTGATAGGAATGAGAGTTTGATCACAAAGGAGCATAACAAACATTTCATCACATGGTTCAATGCACGCATTTGTTAGCAGGTTGAGCTTAATGCCGGATTGGTTGGTGAAAGATTGTTCTGGCTGTCGAAAGGACCGGGTTTGCACGCATTTTCTTATACCGACTATGCAATCAACGGTTACACATTCTATACAAAAGGCCAGGATGAAAAAAACACCATGCAAAATAGTGGAGTCACACTTGTTGCCGAAGGGTGGCATATATCCAGTGCAAGAGATACAAATCCCATATATGCACAGATGGCATACTTTGGTGTGATTGATTGCATTTGGGAGTTAGATTACACCATGTTCAGAGTTCCCGTGTTTCGGTGTCAGTGGGTTAACAACCACAAAGGACAGCGGTTACATGAATTTGGGTTTATATCGGTCGACCTTTCTAAAGTTGGATATAAGGATAATCCTTACATTCTATCATCTCAAGCAGCACAAGTGTTTTACGTTGTGGATCTTTCTAAGAAGAAGTGGTCAGTTGTCATGCAGTCGAACAAAAATTATTCCGAGCAAGTTGATGATGAAAGTAGTGATGATGATATGAATGTGATAGAAGATGTTCCTTCCTTTGAGACATTACTGTTAGAAGACTTTGACGCAAATGGGTATGATGACGAAGATGAGCCCGTTTATGTAAGATGCGATCATGAAGAAGGCATTTGGGTAAACACAACCCTAAATCCAACAAAAAAGAGGAAGCATACAATTGTAGACAATATAACAAGAAGGAAAAAGAGGCGAAAGCCCTTAGTTTGTATGTATTTATGTTTTACACTATGAATTATTTCATTTAATTCGCATACACATAGCATGATTATATGTATATGCACTAAAATCATGTCTTGTCTAATTTTTTTTACAGGAGAATGGATCCCCCTAGTGACCAGGAGGAAGAAGAACAACCTAGTAACCAGGTAGATATCGCTGAAGATAGAGCAAGACATGAGGCGAATGTTGTTCGTGGTAGGACCCTTATGCGCAAACTCCTCACACGCAGAGCTCAGGGAGTAAAGACAAGACTTAAATGGAACGACAATAACCAAGCTACCGGAAAATGCAAAGGGGAGAGGGAGAGAGTGTGTGATGAAACGACAATAACTCAAATTCATCCCTTAATTCATCCCAAATTCATTCCAACCTAAGTAAAAGACCACAATTTATTATTGTTCGTCCCCATATGATGAATTCCTTGTTCGTGGCCTAGACATAGAATCTTAAGGTCAATTTATTATTGCTTGTTCATATGACAATTTCTTTGTTCATATGACAATTTACTTTTTCATATGATGAATTCCTTGTTCGTGGCTTGGACATAGCATCTTAAGGTCAATTTATTACTGCTTGTTCATATGACAATTTCCTTCTTCATATGACGAATTCCTTATTCGTAGCCTGGACATAGCATCTTAAGGTCTGGAAATACTATGTCTTTGAAATTGACTACTAACTAAGCCAAAGGGTGAATGACAAATCCTTAAATTTGCATTGTTTTGTTATGCTAAAAATGAGGCTTTTAACATATTTAAGATGCAATTTTTGTCCATATAAGCTTATTGAACATCGTAGGCCTTTAAGTGGAATTAGCATGAAAATGAGGTTAATTAGCCATAATTGGGGATTAGTTTGTATTAATTTATCTCTAGGACTTTTTGATCCTTGTTTATTACAATTTTGTTGTAGGGTCGCCCAAGGACCAAAGGAGAAAGGTTCAAGGTGAAAGGAAGAAGTTTGCATGAAGAATGAGACGGAATCGGAAGAGTATTTCAGCAACGAAAAACCGGAGGTGGACAAAACAGGGGATATATCTCACTGCCTTGTTTGCCGCGATGGACAAATGTGTCTGCTGCGGTGGACTAATCAGTGAGCATTTCCCCCTCTCTGTCTTGTCCGGTGCGGCGTACAAATGTGTCCGCCGCGGCGAACACGCGATTTTCTGATGCGCGATTTTTGCTGATATTTCGGGTTTCTAGGGTTCCAAATGGGTAGAACCGACCTTGAATGACCCATACCCGGTTCTTAAGCATATATTTCGACCTAAAGCCTCACTCCCTTCATCTTCTCCACCTCAATTTCATCTCCCACCCCATTTTCTCTCAAATCTCTCATCACATCTTCCATTTTCTTTCCTCCAAATCCATGGCTTCCATTCCTTGTTTCCTTGTTACTGGTTCTTCCATAGAGAGTAGCAGCTAGGCTCCACCATTCTTGGTGGTGGAAGCCAAGGGATGAGCTTGAAGCTTCAAAAGGGAGTTCTTGTTCTCCCACTCTCTCTTCCTTATGTTTAAGCATGTTTCTAGGATTCTAGGGCTTGTTTCTTCATTTGGTTGTAATTTTATTCCATATCTTTGTATGAGAGTGGTGGAAACAACTTGTCTTGTTTATTTTCTTTGTATGGATGATTGACATTGCACCTATTAACTTGAGCATATGTCATTTGTATGGATTCATCATTTAATCTATGTTTTCTTGTTAAAATCTTGTGCCAAGTGAGGATTCTTGCTTGATGGATCATATGTCAAGTGTTTGTGTTTAGAAAGTAGCAAGTAAATCTACTAATTGCTTGAGTAACATTGGGCTTCCATCTATTAGTTCCAATTTATTGATTGGGATTCCGTCAAGGAGTTAGGATTAATGGATTAATCTTGTTGCAATTATGGATTCCGGTTGTAGGATCAACAGTTCCTTGCGATTAGTAGGTTTAATTGTTTTTGGATTTGTCTAATTGAATGAGTGGCATTGGACTTCAATCCTAGAGTTTTGGTTTATTATGTGGGATTCCAATAATGAATTGAAACCCTAGGATTAATTAAGTGGCAATTCAGGATTCCGGTTGTTGGATTAGGAGCCCCTTACAATTAGCAAATTCACCTTGATTTTGAGCTTAATCAACTTAGGTTAAATTAAGTAATGTGTGGGATTCCAACATTAATTAAGTTAATCTAAGCCTAGCCTAGAGGGATTCCTCTAGGGTCCATTTGAAAGTCAACAAATAACTCCCTAAATATCTTTGGAAGCGATGAATTCCAAGGTTTCCATTTATCAATAATGATTCCATTTTCATCCCCCTCACAATATCATTTTTATCTTATTTTTATTTTACTTTTGAACTTATCATTCCTTTTGCATCTATCCTATCAAAAAAACCAAATACAATATTTTTACCCGCTTTTGTTAATTTGCATCTTAGCTACTAGGTCATCTTTTGCGTTAGGCTCCTCAAGCGAACGACACCTGGGGGTTAGCTTCCACTATCCCTTTGGTTCTTATTTTCTTGAAGGGCGGACTCAAGGGCGCGCTACACACTACACGCACACACACTCGAAAGTGGTGCTCTTCAAGTGGCGCCGTTGCCGGGGAGCCAAGTAATTGGTTCCCTAGTAGCCGGTTGTCAAACTTGTTTTGGCTGGGTCCATTTTCTTAGGTTGCATTTAGTTTAGTTGCATTTTAGGTTTTCTTTTTATTTGTACATACCATGATCTTTGCATCTTTTTCTTTTATTTTAGGTTTAGGCATATTTGTATAGCATTGCTTTTTGCATATTGGGATTTGCTTGATTGCAATTTTCATGTCTCAGTTTAACATTAACTATGAGCTTTTGTTTTACACTGATCCTCCTATGCATTCTTTTTCAAGGAATGAAACACCAAGCCTTTCACATACTTGGAGAAATGAGGCACCTTCTACTCTAACATACTCCCAAGTTGATTTCATTCTATAAGAGTTGGATTCCATGAGAGCGAGTTTGCAAAGCCACAACAATGCCTTTGGATCTCAAATGCCCAACCACTTCCAAACACACTTGGAACCATCTTGTCCACAAATTCACCCCATCCTTCCCTATTTCACATAGAAATCCATGCAACCCACCATTTCCTCCTTACCATAAACCTCCACCTCCACCCTCCATACCCCCAACCAATGGACTTGATGCCTTCCTCACCTTCCCACACATGAATGAACAAACCCTCTCTTTAAGGAGGATGTACGATAAGCTAAAAGTTCAACAATATGAGTTGTTCATGTTAAAGGAGGTCAATCAACTTTCAAAGGAGATGGAAGAGCGGCTTGAGGCAATAGAAGAATTCATTAGGGCGTTTGTACAACATGTTTTATGGAAGAAGACTGATGAAGGAGAAGGAGCACCATAGCCTTATGACTTCAACAATGATGAGGAGATTGAAGAATAAGAGCCAAATGCCACATCTCAAGTGGATAATCTCCAATCCCCAATGTCTACTCCTACACAAGATTCAAACAAGGAGCAAGCATTTCTTCAACCACCGGAGGAGTCACCTTTACAGTTTACTTGGAAATATAGGTAAAGATAGTAAGATTAGTACGCCAAGGCATCTGGAACAGCAAGAGCCATCAAATGTTTAAGCTTGAAATTCAGGTAGCAGTTTTTCTCATTACATTAAATTGCATGTATATTTTTGTTATATCTGTTGCATTTAAGTGGTATGTCATTTATTCCTCAGTTGGAGTACTCCAGGCTTAGGTGGTTCGCTACCTCTTTGCCAAATCAATTAGTTATAGCTTTAAATGTTATAACGAGAAGTCCTGCAAGTAGAACCTCCACTAGTTAACGAAGATATCGTTATCAGTGGTTGGTAGGTGCTTATATCACCCAGATTAATAGGATAAATACTATCATTAAGTTGCAAAGGTTTATAAAATGTATACATGGCAATGCATGCATGAAATTTACAATTAATGACATAAACTGCGTTGAACTGCTGTTTTCAAAGAAGCTGGGAGATAGTAAGATGATTGAGATAAGGCAGGAGTGCTGGAAGAAGATTAGATGAATGAATTAAGATTATAATTGAAAAGTAAGGTTATCTGTATATGATGTAATTTTAAATTATTAAATTAATAGTAGAAAGCATAGAAAATAGAATTGTATAAATTGATAAAAAGGTATTTAAATTTCCTAAGTACTACGAATTAAAAATAGATACCCTAAGAGGGTTAGTGTACTTTTAATTGTTTTATTAACCGCTTTATTTTATAAAGAATTTTAAGTTATTCCTATTTGTCTGAAAAGCCCATTCCAACTAACAGAAAGTTGATTTAATGTTTTAAAAGAAAAAGTTTTAAATTTTCCGTAATTTTGGGCTTCTGATATTGAAAAGTGGTTATAATTCAATTAAAAATTGCTATAATATAGTAGAAAAATTAAGGTGTTACAATAGGCTTGTAATGTGGCCAAGGGTTAAGCTCATAGAAAGAAAGGTATAAAGAGAATTCAAATATCTTGAGATAAATGATAATATGCACATCATCTTTCTTGCTTTTCTACACAAAATGTCCTTCCAAAAATCCAACTACTCCCCTAAACTTATCTCAAATTGATGTATTTGCACTCCAAGTCTTATTGAAACTAAACTCTTTTCTTCTTCTTATTCCATTTTTTTTATATAAACTTGAAATGACTTTGGAGTGTAATTCATTGAATATCATGTACTATTCCTCATACCCACTTTTACAATCATATTCATCTCCACATCACCAAACCAATCCTTATCACCAATAATAATCATCAAATAATCAATCATCTCAAGATTAAGGTAATTCATGGCTTTTCAGGCTTTAAATGTTAGGGTCTACTGAGGATTTCAAAAAGAAACTCATATGATTTTTCATTTAAAGGCTCAAATGGGGGTTCAAATGGAAATGATTCAAAGGTAGGCTTGAAAGGCTCAAACGCATTTCAAAGAATGCCCATATCATTTTCCAAAATCATGCAGAATCATTACAAAGCCTCAAGAGATTCCAAGATAAGTTCCAGAGTTTATCAGTTGAGAAAGAAAATACATGCTGAAATGCCACAAAATCTCCAAACAAAGGCTTTCAAATCATTCCCAACTCTAGTGTGCCAAATTTGCTTTAAAATGGTCAGAGAGCCATTCTCAAAATGCAAATCCAGCATCCAAAAATATTAACCACAACTTCCTCTTAAACATATAATCTAAGCAACCATTCTATCATTGGATCCCACAGTTAGTTCAGTGGATACTAAATCAATCTAAATCTTGCTTTAAGTTAACTGACAAGTAATCATCCAAGTTTCCAAAATTGAAATTCATGTCAATGTAGACCAACAGTCTATCATCAAATCATTCAATTCTAAGCAAATTGGAAATGCAAGAAACTTCCCTGTAAATTCTCATTGCGCTCTAAACTTGCTTCCCTTTGCCTCATGTTCAAGTTGATGACAAACCTTGAAAATGCTCAAAAGAAGTCACACCTACTAAAGAAAAAAAAATGAAAAATATTAAATTTTTTTGAGCTTGGGTTGCCTCCCAAGAAGTGCTAAGTTTATAGTCTTTAGCCAGACTTTTCACTGCCAACTGCTAATCATATGTATCAAAAACAAAGATCACCTTGTCTTCATTTCTCTTCAAAAGACAAGGTGTCAACAGAAATGGGAATTCATTCATACAAAAATTACATGATCCCTCAATCAAGAGTGATTTTAAGGAACATGATTCCATATGGCACATGGGAGGCTTCAATTCAATTGTTTCAAAATTATCCTCAATAGGCCCCAAGTATTTTGAAAACCCATTAAAATCTACTTGACTCCCATCATTAAAATCTACTTGACTCCCATCAGTAAGAGTCAAGCTATCAGTAGGAGGATTTTGAACATAAATTGAAGGGGTTTCCTCTCTATTCTCTTGTTCCCAATGACAAAAATTAGGCTCCCCACTCGAAACCTCAATTGGGAACTCACTGTTGCTCTCTCCCTCTTCAATTTCCAACTCACAATCACCCACAAAAGTATCACAAGCCATTGACAATACATCATCACTTCCCATAGTCACTTTTCCACTTGAAATTGCATCTTCCACATAAGAGTCATTTAAAATATCAATGAAAACACCTGTTTGCTTTAAAGACTCAATATTAGAAGCAATTTCATTTGCCCTAGATGATAAATTCTCAAGAGCTGATGCATGTTCATTAAATTTCTCTTTTGTCCAAGCTCTCATTTCATTTTGATTATCAAGAATACATTGAAGCATCTCCTCTACTGTAGGATTTTTCTCATGAATGGGAGTAATTTCATCTAAATGATTGGGTGATGTTTGAGAATGTGATGCATATGAAGGGAAAGAAAAATTTGGATCCCAAGACAATGAATGTTCATGATTCCAACTAGTGTGAAAAGAATTATCATGCCAATCAGTTTGAACCCTAGCAAAATCATCCACTACATAATCCAAGGTTGAGACATGGGGGCCATGCCTAATATAATTATTATCTCCACAATAATTGCAACAAATATACTCATATTGAGTTTCAATAGCATTATGATCATAATAAGAATGTAGATAATCATTATCCTGTTCAAATCCACTACTTGCCCCATTAGTCCACCAAGGATAATCCATAAACAAATTTTAAAAGAAAATAACTTACAAACATAAAGATAAACAAAGGAAACAAAATATACACATGAACACAAGAAAATAAGTTAAAAGAGAAAAATAAACAGAAGAACAAATATATACAAAACTCAAGCTTAAGCTACTAGTGCTCTAATCAAGGTTGACCAAGGACAGTTTTGGGAAACAAATCCCCAGCAACGGCGCCAAAAACTTGTTCGCACCGCAAGTGCACGGGTCGCGCCAAGTAATAAAGTAGTGAGAAAGTATCGTTCCCTTAGGGATTTGCTTACAAATGCGATCAAACAGAAGGCTTAGTGAATTTAATTAAGTTGAGCTAAGGCAAATTTTGGATTGAAGATTTAACATTTTCAAAGATTAACACTAAAAGTATATTTATAGTTAAGATTTTTAATCACAAAGGTAATAGAGTAAAGGTATGATTTAGAAACACTTGTTAAGGCAAATAAAACAACCTAGGGTTACTTATCCCCATTTGACTTTATGAACTAGTATAAATTCCTTTCCTTTAGGCATCATAATGAATTAATGTGTGAGTTCAAGGTTCAATTTCATTTGAAGAAGCTTTCTCAAGTCAAAATCAAATTTATACTTGCATTAATTGCACAACCTCTTGCTACAATTAATGCAAGTCATAAATACTCCACCAACATCATATGAACAATGTTAGGTTAGTAATCTATATATTTCTTGAAAGCTCCTAGCAACAATCCTATTGGTCCACATGTCCAATGACATCATCTTCACTTAACTCAATTATTGGTCCACATGTTCAAATAATCAAACTCATAATGGAAGGTTTTATTTTTAATTTCAAATTTCATAGCTAATAATTAATCATTACTAGCCAATAATTAATCATTACTCATCATATATTTCTACTTATGGGAAGGTACTTTTTTAATTTTGAAAGTTATTTAAAATTGAGCAAAGAATAATGATTAAATACATAAATGTATGGAAGTTATTTAATATTGAGCAATGATTAAATATATGTGTGTATATATATATATCTACTTTTAAGAAGATATTTTATACTAATTCTCTTTTTTATCACCTACATACCTCTTAGTGTAATATTGTTTATAGAAAAATCTATCTATATGTATTTATTTTTAATCTGCAATATTTGATTTTTCAGATATACAAATTAGTTATTTTCTTCAAATAAGTCACTATTTTAGGTAACAATTAAAACACACACACATATATGATTTAAAATCAACACTATTAATTTTTCTTATGAAATTTACAAAATAATTAATGTGTTTAAATATATCAGTAAATTAGACAATATGGTATTAATTATTTTTCTATTTGGAAAGTTTTTCTTTTGAATTTTCATTTCCGTTGTTAAAAATAAATTGGTTGCTAAAAAGCTACACCGATGAAAATCAGTTCTCATGTACATATATCGTAATTACTATTATTTGAAAAAAAATACACCATATAGATTTTGTTTTTTAATCTACAATATTTGTCTTTTGAAATTTACAACTATGTTTAAATAAGTCATTAGTTTAGGCAACAATTCAAACATATATATTACATTTATAATATGTCATAACTCTTGAAAAAAGCTATAGTTATTTGAATATTTGATCATTTACATACTTATTAATTTATTATTGTTTATGAAAATTCAAATAATATATATTTGTCTTTAATCTCTAATATTCGGTTTTGAAATTTAGGAATTAATTATTGTGTTCCAATATATCGTTATATTTTAGGCAATAATCAATACATATATTTTTTATTTACCAAATTAATTGCACCTATTCAAATCCCACTTTCATTACTTCCAATTTCAAATTCAAATGAGTGCAATCAATATGATTTAGATCATTTATATTCATATGAAATCAACTTTTGTTGTCTTCAAATATATAATGAACATATAAATATGTATTTTGATAACTCACAATTTTGCAATAAGCCTTTTAAAAATAATTCATATTTTCTCTTTTATAAAAATGAATTGCAATCAATCAATGATTTAGATTATTTATATCCATATGTAATCAACTTTTGTTATTTTCAAGTCATATTTTTGATCATAAAATAGTTACTCAAAACAATTATGTTCTTTAGTTTATTTCATTTTTATTTTTAACTTCCGTGCATCGCACGGGGAAAAAATCTAGTTATATCTCTATATTACCAACTAACCATCCATTTAACACTATAAACTTCAAGTCTAACATGATTTCACCCAAGTTCTAAAACAAAATACTCTCTCTCGAGTCATTCCATTTAACAAATCAAGTGGTGATCAAGCACTTGTATAAATAATAGTATGATGAAAATCCACACATAAAAATTCATTTAATGCATTAAAGAAAGGAACGTTCAATCCATCAAATGGTTCAAGGTAACCCTAGAAAAGGGATTTAGTTACACATGATAAAATTAAAAATGAAAATAAAAATTAAGAAAGAACACATGACAGACAAATAGAGAAGAAGGAGGAAGATAGGAACCCAAGAACAATGAACTTGAATCTCTCCAAGATCCTCCAAGCTTCCAAGCTCTTCCCGACTCTCTCTTCAAGCTCCAAAATGCCCCAAAATGTGCCCTAAAATGCATTCTGTCCAAAATCCCTTGAATTAATTTCTTTTATCCCCTTTCAGACAGCTCATTTACTCAAAACACTCATTATTAGGCCAGTTCGCCGTGGGTTTCGCCGCGGCGAAGTCCACGGCGAACTCTGTAATAATAGGCAGACATGAACCACACTCGTCGTGACTTTCATCGTGGCGAAAGTCACGGGAAGTCATGTAGCTTCTGGTCCTTAGGCTTCTTCTCAGCTGGTCTTCAATCCGATTGATGTGTGTGTGTTTCCTCTTAGCATTTTCACTTGAGCACCTCTTCCTATACAAGAAAGAAAGAGGGTTAGTTGATGAGTTTTACAATTTACTACATTATAAAAATTCATTAAGCTCCAAATTTCATACAATTCACAACTCTTTCTTTGCCCCGTTTTCTCATTAAGCTTTTGATTCCTTTTTTCCATTTTAATTACCAAATTATTCACAGGTACGGAGTAAAACATGATGATTATGCAATGAAATTTAGGAGCTTATCAGAGGTTTTGCGTGAGAGAGAGAAGGAGAGGGAGGAAGGGTAGTGGTGGGACGAGGTGGGGGTAGAGGGAGAGTGACAATGCTAGCGATGGTTTGGATGAGAAGAGGATGAAGAAGAGTTTGGATGGGAAGAGGATGAAGGAGAGTTAAGAGGGTCATTCTGGACTTTTTCCTTCCCAATTTAATCTCACTTTGCCCCCATAAGCCTGCAGTGACATTTCAGAAAGTTTTGATCATTCTTTTAAATTAATTCTCTACAGTGATCCTATAGTGAAATTCTCCCTAAATAATTTTGTCAACTTGCTCTAAATATCATGTTAATCATTTTTATTTGACCATATTCTATGAATTTATATATAAAATTTATTTATTAAGTTTGATAAAGTATGAATGTTCATATATTCAATATCAACTTTTCGTATTTAAAATATATTTAAATCAAATTATTGTTATATTTTGTATTTCTTACTAAATTTTATACTTTAGTGTTATATGAAAGTAAACTCTTATGGGTTTTCGATTTATTTCTGATCTTATTTTACATTTTTATCCTGAGTTTATTTAAACTCATAAATTTGACAACCTTTTTACAATTATAAAAATTGACAATAAAGTCCTCCATTGCCTTTAAGAGAAATAAAATGAGCCACGTAAGAAATAACGAGTAATTGCTAATGGATGATCATTAATGCAATGCCGCTCCATTTATTAGATGTGGCCGTCAGCCCAATTTTGTTGGACTGTTCACATGGTGATTGCTTCCCACGTGGCCACATGCTCAATTAATATTCAAAATTAAATCAAGTCCATCCTCACCAAACATGATTCACCATATTTTCAGATCTGTGCTTCAACTTAGAAGCAATCAATCTACAATTTCAAACAAACTCAGAGGGAGGGAGGGACAAACGAATTGGCTTATGATTTAAACTTGAAAAAATTCGTTTCGGGTTTTGAATTCTTAACTTCTACCACTATGTTTGTATTTATAGGTTTAACTTCACCAAAAATTTTGTTCCGTATTATAAGTCTAGTTAGGAATCAATTAATGCAAGTGTGACTTTTTACTTCTATTAAATGTAAAAAAGAAATAAAGAAACAACTAATATTGGTATCGCGTGTCTCTTCTAACCCATTCTTATTTAAGAAAAATTTATCAAGAAATGACATATTTAATGCTATAGCTTATACTCATTGGTATGTAAGTATTAGTTAAAGTGGACTTATAAATCGAACAAAATGGTAAATAATATGACTAACAATTACAATATATTTATATTTCATAATAAACATATGTTTTCATAGCTATTTTATAAGATGAAGTCGAACATTCATTCTTGCTTTAGATATATAACTTATTATTATGGATTTTATTTGCATATTAAACACGTTTTCAAATTCTTAGATTTATCCACCTTTATATAGTACTGCTAACAACTGATTATTCCAATTCATAAGAATATAATCTCACAATAAGGGAAACCTCACCATGTCAAAGTAACTATTAATGTTACGTTTGGTTCGGTTGAATCGGAGAAGGCGGAAGTGAAATTGACAGTGGAAGTCGTTTGTAGCGTGTTTGGTATGGAAGAAGCCACTTCCATAAAAAATGATGGAAGTGAGTTCCATACCTAGACCCAAGGAACTCTCTCCGATTCTAGAGAACTGATTATTGAAAGAATCATTTGCCCTTAGTCCAGCCCACCTTCCTCAGATCTAGCGATGCCCACTCCATCTCCATGGCTGTCATCAATCTCATCTCAACCCACCCTCCTCAGATTCGATGACCACACCACGATTAACAAGACTATCAAAGTCGTCCTCACGATCCTTACCCTCTGCAATGAAAACAAAAATCTGCAGAGCCATCATTGCTTTCATTTAATCTTCTCCTACACCTCACCACCGTTGAAAATATGGAGTTTTCCCTATAGATTTATCAAGCACTGGTTCTTCGCAAGGTTCATCATTGTTTTCCAGTGCGATTCGTTGGCTTTCCCTACCATTTACCGTCGTCCACATCGACTAGCCGCCTTCTGCTGTGATTACGATTTTAGATCTAAGGAACAAAGACGAGATCTTTAATCTTTGCTCTGTTGTTGATTAGAGAGAGATTAATTGTTTAAGTTTGATTTATTTGTAGGATATTGTCTCCCTTTAATTTTTGGTTCACAATCAATGGATTGTTGATTTTGAATGGTGTGTGCCGTATTTCAGATGAAAAAAAGAAGAAGAGAAAAGAATGGTGTGCCGTATGACGGTGATGAATCAGTTGAAAGGAAAAGAAGGTCTCTCTTGGATTGAGGGTATTGTGGTCTTTTCCATAGTAGAAATACATATGTAAATAAAAATAATTCTACACTTCCATATACATACCAAACAAATTTTAAAACCTACTTCCACTTCTTATTCCACTTTCACTTCAACTTCTGGTTCCACTTCTACTTCCACAAAAAACTCTTCTACTGTACCAAACGTGGCATAAAACTGCATACTTAAAGTTCGCATATGAGATCACTAGTTAAGTTGGAATGACTAACAACCAGTTGATCAAAAGGCTTTATAATTTTATATATGTTTATTTATGACTCGATACTCTGTCATCAATCAGCTCAAGAGCTAATGAAAAAGGTACAAATTCAACTCGTTGTTGCATCTATATGCCCCTATTTTGTCACCACTTGCTACATATTTTCCATCAACAAATTGTTTATCCTAAGCTTCGTGTCATCAACTCAACTGTAACGTTTATTGGGTCTAAAAGATATAAAATACTTATAATACCTAATATAAACTCCAATTAATTAATTTGATGAAATTAATGAAACTAAATAAACTATTTAATTAGCATATGCTATCTTATTTAGCTGAAAAGCTTACGTATATTGTTAGGTAATACTCCCTCTGATTATTACAATATGATTTATTTGTGGAGTTGATCTTGATCCTAATTATATAAGATACTTTAAATTTTGTCAATTTTTTCTACATTATTGATACTCCATTAACAATAATTAAGTAAGGAATAGAGGGAGGAACATATGGAAGATGATTCTAGCCCATTTGAAAAATATAACATATTAATTAACTTAACTAATATCTCTAATCTAATCTAGTTAGATAAATAAGTCATATATTTAGGATAAGAAGAAGTATATTGTAACACCCCAAAATTTTAAAAATAGATATAAGGAATTATTTAGGGTTTTTGGAATGTTATTAAAAATATTAAAGAGCATTAAAAATGAATTTATGATGTTTAGGAATTTTTTTAATAATTTTTAAGGCTTATTTTCTTTAGGAAATAAAGAGAAATAATTAGAAGATAAAACTTAATTTGGAAAAGAGAGATAATAAGGATTTATTTGGAATCGTAGAGCGTCATTTAAAAATTAAAAAGCCTTATGAATAAATTCTTGAGGTCAGATGTACTTTTAATAATTTCTAAGGTTTATTTTCTCCATTAATTGAGGAAAAATAGTTAGAAGATAAATTTAAATAAGGGATTATTTAGAATCTTGAGGTATTATTTGATATTTAAAAAGTTTTATAAATAAATTTGGAAATTAAAGCATATCTAGAGGAATTATTTTGGGACAAATTCAGGACTATTTCTAAATGATAATGGTAAATAAAATTATCATTTAAAAGAAAAATAGAAAAAGGGGAATGAAAAAGACAACATCTACCCCTAGTTAAAAATATCCTCAATTATAAAAGGAAGGGCAAGATAGTAAAATACCTGTTAAAAAAAATATCAGTCTCACCTTTTAATATATACCACACACGTGTTTCCTTCTTCATTTCATTTCCCCTGTCTCTCCAACCTGACACACACACACACTTCCACTCACTCTCTCACTCTCTTCTCCGTTCCTTCAAGCCTCAACAGCGGCCTCAGTGTTCAGCGGCGGTGACCGGTGAGGGAACGTGGCGGAAGACGGTCAAGGAAGCTTGGGTACACCTCAGGTGGGTTCTTTCTTCTTGTTTCCCTCTCTTTCTGCGCGAAATCGAGTGAGTTGGGGGGAGAAGTGATTCGAAATTTGGGACGTTTTTGAAGGATCTGAGCTTAGGGAAATGATGCTTGGACCTTGTTCTTGATGTTTTGAGTGTTAATTTTGAGAGGGAAGTCAAAATAGGTCCGATTTCTCCAAAGAATCCTCCCTCTGCTACTGTTCACCGAGGTTAAATTTGGGAATTTCGGGTGTTTGTTGTTTTCGAGCCTAATTAATAATAATTAGAAGCAAGTTTAAGCTCATGAAATAGATTGTATGAGGATTATTAAAGCTTAAAGAATTTCTGAACAATTTCTTCTTCTTCCCCTGTTCTGCGAATCCGACGGGTTCAAGAGGAGAAAATTTTTGTAGAATATGTATGAATTGGAAGTTGAAATAAGTGTTCTAGATGTGTGATTTGATGAAGTTTAGATTGTTGTTCTTGTTCTCCCCTGTTCTTGCTCTGTTCTGGCCGAATGCAAGTTTCCCTGTGGTTGCTTGATTTTCGTTCTTTTCCTTGGTATATTGACATCTTAAGCATATGAAAAAGATAATGGAATAGGTAAACTTGATTGTATGTGAATTCTTGTTCTTCCTCTTGCTTCTCTGCTCTGTTCGGCCAGGGAGAATAAAATGGTCATTGATGTTTTATTTTGGTTTGGGATATGAGCTGAAATTTGCCTACTTGTGATTGCTTGATGTAGCTTGTTAATGGTTCAATTTCCCCTGTTTTTGATCTGTCTGGCCGAGAAAGGAAGAAAAGAGAAAGGATAAAATTTTGGAAACTATAATTCTTAATGTGCATTTCTATGAAGTTGTAACTGATTTGAGATTTGTGAATTCTTGTTCTCATTGCTTCTCTGTTCTGCTCAGTCAAGAGGTAGAAAAGTGTTATTGTAATTCTGTTTTGTTTGGGAGATGAATTGAGTTTGTTTACTTGTAATTAATTGAATAAAAGGGAGTAGGAAGTGTTATAGATGTTTGGTTGTATGTTTTAGGTGCTGAAACTCTAATTTCTGGTTGGTGGCTAATCATTGGCTACAATGGTAGGAAAAGAATAAATGATGATGTTAGTTTAATAGGAATTAAGTTAAGAAAAAGTAAGAAGTTGAAATGGTTGTTCTATGATTTGTTGAATTTGATCTGAAATGTAAATTGAACTGGTTATTCTTTGACTCTATTAGGTCTTGGTTCAAAATATAATTTGAATTTCATTCGTGGATTGTTGGTTTAGGAATGGTATTGATTGGATTAAATTGGTAAAGTTAAGTTAAGAAGTTGCAAGTTTAGTTTGGAAGTTGAATTCACTACTTAAGGATTTTCAAGGATTAGGACAAAGATCTAAGTTGGATTATGAATATGTGTTATTATATATCTAGTCTGTAAGTTTAATTTAAAATAGTAAGATTACTTTTATGTATGTGTTATGTGGAGTATGGGTTAATTGCTATGTGAGGAATTTGAAATATGGTGGTTGTGTTCTAAGTTTTCTGAGGTTTGAATGGTTTGTGTTTAAAGATTTGTATGTTAAAGATTTTAATATGTTTATAGGATTTAAAGCTAAGAGTTAAAGTGATGAAACAAGTAACTAAAGATGCTAGAATTTTTGAGTATGTTCTTGTTGGTAATTAAGAAACTGAAATAGAGCTTGTGTAATTGAAATTCTCTTATGTAGAAGTTCTGTAATTTATGTAAATTTTGGATTTAATGAAATTAGAATTAGGATAAGAATGGTGTTAAGAAATGTTGTTTAGAATTGATGTAAGAAGTTAGAATTTATAATGGTGTTTAAAAATTTTAGGATTAAAATATTTTCTTTGGAAGATATTTAAATATTTCTGTTATATGAAATTCTTTATAGTAAAAAATTTAAAGAAAAGGGATAATTTAGTTAATTCACTTTTGTTTTGTTGATTATTAAAGTGTATTTCACATGAGTTATAGGGATAAATTGCATGCATATGTATTTGTGTAAATTCATATGATGCTTATGTTGTATATGTGTTTATTGTTTGATGGTTCTAAATGTCTATAGATGATTATGTGATTAGCAATTAAGTTACAAACTAAAATTTAATCATATGTCAAAAAGGGAAGGGGTAGAGTTATAGGTAGTACAATAGGAGCGTGAGAGCCACATAATTATTATAAATTAGTATATATATATTAATTTATTATTTATATGTAATTATAGGAGAAATAGTGAGACTGGATCCTTGAGACACAGATAAGGAAAGAAGCCAGTACAGGAGTAAGGATTAAGCCAGGTAGCATTTTGTTTCATTACATTAAAAGAATTGCATGTATAATTTTGTAATATCTGTTTCAAGTTTACATCATGCATGAAGGTGATGAACCTTGTTAATTCCTGCATAGAAGTTTAAGGAGTACTCCAGGCTTAGATGGTTCGCTACCCCTTTGTCAAACCAGTTAGTTATAGTTTTACATGTTATAACGAGAAGTCCTGCAGGTAGAACCTCCACTAGTTAACAAACATATTGTTAATAGTGGCTGGTAGAGCATGTAGCGCAGGAAGTATGTGTAATTGTGATATTTGTTCAGGTTTATGAAATATATATATGACAATGCTAGCATGATAATATCTGTTAATGAAAGAAACTGCTATTGGGATTTCCAATCTCACCCCCTCCCCAAACATTTTCAGTACGCAGGATGGGAGAAGCTAGCTGGGGAAGAATATTAGACGAAGGAATTAGGATTATACTTTGAAAAGTAAAAGGTAGTTAAATATTTTAGTAATGTTATTTGTATATGTTGTAAAATTAAATTATTAAATTAATAGTAGAAAGCATAGAAAATAGAATTGCATAAATTTATTTAAGGGATTTCAATTTCCTAAGTGTTATGAATTATAAATAGACACCCTAAGAGGGTTAGTGTACTTTTAATTGTTTTATTAACCACTTTATTTTATAAAGAGTTTTAAGTCATTCTAAGTTGTTCGAAAAGCCCATTCCAACACAAATAAAGTTGGAACACTGTTGAAAAGAAAATGTTTAAATTTATTCTTATTTTTGGGCTTCTAATATTCATAAAAGTGGTTATAATTCAATTAAAATGCTATAGTATAGTAGTAAAAATCCAGGTGTTACATATATCATTTTATGAATCAAACAAACCAGTCTTCAAAAAAATGATAATTATAAGAGGTAAAATAAAAAAAGACCTCACCATTAAGGATCAAAAGTCAATCCCAACTAATTTTTCCCTCCCAAAACTTGAGCTCCGTTTGAATCCTTTGGGTTTGTTTGGTAGGAGGGGAGGGGAAGGAAAGCAGTGGAGGAAAAAAAATTTATACTACTTGAATTCAAAAATTAGAGAAGTATGGCTAAATTGTTTTAATTAATAATTCTTATTTCTCTATCTTACATCTTATATTTTTAAAAATATCATAATTCCACTTCTTCAAGTTTTTAAAAATTCAATCCATAAAAATTTCCCCTCCCCTCCAAATCCCACGTACAATGAGACCTTAAGCAACACAAGATCTACAACAGCCATTGTTGCAACCACCAAGGTAAAGTTTGTTCATTTTGTAGTTTGATCCATTATTTGTGTGGGCAGTAGACCTATCATGGGTTCAATATCTCGAACCTATTTTCTACGTGGGAAAATTAACTTTGTTTAATCTTTTTTGTATGATTAAATTTGTTTAATCTTTGTAGTTTTTGTTTTGTTTTAAAAAAATGGTTAAATTATAACTTGTTGAGACCCAGTCTAGTTTTGAATCAATTCAAAATCCATTCCAAACTTTAACTCAATGTGATTTGAATCTTATATTGTAAAGGGTTAAGATGCCATTAATGCACTTTTCTTAAAAGTACTTTGGTACCATATACTATTTTTAGGTTCAAAAATACTAATGAACTTTTTTTAAAAAATTGGGCAAAAATGCCACTCCCCGTTAAATGCTGTAAATAACTGTTACTTTTTAAATGAGTGGGTCCCACATTATAGTTTATATGATTATTTTAATAAGGGTTAATGTGTAAATCTGCTCCGAAAGTGTTAAAAAAATCTCAATGTTGCCCTAGAAGTATCTTTTTTCTCAATGTCATCCAAGAAGTTAGACAATGTAGTAATGTTACCCCTAAACTAACAGTCAAATCAACCGTCAGTTGATCTTTTTTTGCTGATGTGGAATGTTATGTGGCATTATACCATTTTCCCCCTAATTCTAATATATACGTCCGATTTATTTGTGGCAAAAGGTTGAAAAAAAACCATCATCTTCCTCCTTGCTCCCTCCCTAAAGCCGCCGCAAACCCAAATGGATGCCTCCATGCGCTCCATCGATCCCTCCAAATTTTCCCTAAACCTTTAAAGAAAATAATTAGAGGCAAGTGGCCGGCTAATATGTGTGGAAAATCTCTGCACACCTTCAATGTCGTATATTCGACACCTTCAATGTCGTTTGATTGTTGTCTTTATTATTGTGAGTTTCAAACTTGGTTTCCTATTCATAGCATTGGGTTGATTTAAAGGTGGCTCCTTTATCCTTTTTCAGTCTACCTAATCTCTTAAAGGAAAAGTCTTTGTTCTAAATTATTTTGGGCATAATTCGTACTAAAGCTGTTCAAATTTTTCCCGTCCCGGTCGTCCCGTCCCGAAATTTTTTGGGAAGGGAAAAATTCTGGACTGGACAATTTTGGTCTCGGGATGGGACAGGACACGGGACGAGGGACGAGGGTGTCCCATTCCCGTCCTATCCCAAATATTTTTATTTTTATTTTTTATGTCCAAATTTTAAACCCCTTTCCCTAATTTTGATATACTCTCTCACTTTGTGCTCTCCCTCTCCCATCATTTTTGCACATTGTCTCACCTCAGTATTCATCCCATTTGCAAATCACTCTCACCCCTCACTAACTAGTTTTGCTCTTAGTTCACTGTCCCTCATAGCCTCAGATCTGTACCTTCATCCATCTCAATAACTTTATGCTTGCATTAGAGTTCACAAGATTAAAATTGCCATTATAATAGCTTCTTTCTCTTTCTTCTTTGGAGCATCCAGGTTGGTGGGTGGCTATTATTTTGTTCATTTGCCTTCTTTGTCTTCTAGCATTGTTCAGTTTGGCCATTGCATTAATTTTTTGTTTGCATATAATCTGAAAGTTCAGTCTTCTTCTACATCTAATAACTTTCTTGTAATTCTTCTTTGGTTTTTCTAAATGCTTTATGTATTTTGGATGTTTGAGGTTGCATATCTTTACTACAAATGATACAAAAAATTTTCAAAAAATAAAAAAATAAAAAAGTCGGGACAATCTCGTCCCGTCCCCGGTCCCGTCCTATCCAGGACATAGTCGGGATGGGACGGGACATGGGACAAGAATCCTGTCCCGACCACATTTCATTGGGACAAGAATCCTCTCTGTGAAGATTAAATTGTCCCTCAAATAACTTTAAGAAATTGGATGTACATGACAAACTATTCCTAGCTATTGATGGCACCTTAACCCTTTAACCAATGATTATCCTAAATACTTAGATGACAACTACTCCCTGATGTACTATTTGAAACAACTTGGTGTGAGATTTAAATTGAGTTGATAGAAATGTTTTAAAAGCTGGACTGAACATCGAACTGGAAAAGCTAACGGGTCATGATTCAAACGGTCAGTTCGGTTCAGCCATTCGGTCCGGCCGGTGATGTAATAATAAGTAAAAATTAATATTATATAGACATAAAATAATATTTGGTTAAAATAAAATATAAAATTATTATGTATTAAATTGATTAAAAATATTCTAATTTTATGGTTCAAAAATTACGCAATTGGTTAAAAAATATTCTAATTTTATGGTTGAAAAATTGTGCTCAATATTTTAAGTAAGCATGTTTTTTTTATTAAAAGTTCTCGCAACTACTGTCAACATTAATTTATCACTCACATTTGTAATACTCCTATTTTAATTTTGAATGGAGTTGAGCTAAATTAAATGTGCTACTACCAACAATTGTTTGTTAGCTTTTTAGTATTAGCATTAGACTTTGGAAAAAAGCACAATGAAAGTGTGGGAAGCAAAACTCACAAACGGCTGAACAACATATTCATAGGTTTACGTTGGAATTGATGCAAGCTAACACCATTGTCCATCGGTCAATAGTAAAAACACATAGCCTCTTGGTTTATATCCTTTTTCACTTTCTCTTTTTCACCAATCATCACACAAAGCCCTCTCTATCAGCGGCTTCTTTCTCCTCATTTCGTAGGGTGAATAGAAGTTTATGAGGCACACACATTATGTACATGGATCATCTTTTCTTTGGTTAGATCTTCATTTTTTAATGATAATATTCATTATTTCAAAGGGTTAGACTATTAGTTGCATTGCATCAGTGTCCTCTGCGTTTTCTCCTTTGGATCTTCTTCTTCTCTTCTAAGTTTCGTTTTTTATTAAATTCGGCTGGTTTCCCCAAATCTGCTCTAGTTCTCAGCTCAAATGTCGGCCTGAAATTGCTCAAAATGTACCATCTATATGAATGATCTAAACCCTTGAAACGAGTCACTATGAACACCAGCCAACGGTCCAGCCTGTCCAACCATTCGGGCCGGTTCATCTTTCAAATCACTGGTTGATAGAATATGTTTCCTTAATGATAAATGTTCATGAACACTCTTAAAGGCAACATAATTCAATTATAATATCATACAACACTTTAGATAAAACAATATATCTAGAAATCAAACACTTTAGATAATTCATTCTTATATCCAACTAAAATAGTTCATAAAATAGAAAATTCATTACAATCTAACAAAAAAATATCTAGAAATCAAACACTCCCTTGAAGCTCACAAGTTCAAGCCACAACATCCATATTAACAAACACATGATGACTTTAGCCACACATGGCTTTAGACACCACCATACGACGTTCCTAGCTCAATCCAACCATGAATTATGGTGAATACATTCAAATGTGATGAATCATCTGCAGAGCATGGAGTGATAAGGATGAAATTATAGATTAATGGAGAGAAAAGTGGATGGAAGAATGAAGGAATTGATTAGAGAATTAAATGAAATCGCTGATGACTTGATGATGGGTGACAAAGGAAGACGCAACAGATATTCATTAATTTGGGTTCATGAAAATCCATTATTTTTTGTACTTGGAATCCATATATGAAAGTGAGGTAGTTGAGTGGTTAGGGACCTTTCTACTGCATAGCATCTCCGCTTCCTCTCCACTTAATATCTTCACTATTAGATCTACTTTCAATAGTTGAGATCTACTACAATTGAAAAAATATTATACAATCAATAATAAATAGATAATAATATTTTTTAATTATATTAGATATCGACCATTGATAGTAAATCCAATGGTAGAGATACTAAGTGAACAGGAAGTGAAGAGGCAATGTAGTGGAGAGGCCCTTGGCCAGTATTTGAGAGCATAATTTGACTAATTTCACTAATTCAGCTACCATGCAAACTAAGATTATGCAGCATTACATATTTCAGATAATCAAGTCAATTAATAGTAATTGCAAGATTTATGACCATTTTACTCCTTTTTGACTCTAATTACATGTAATCTCCAGTTTACCACTAGATAGATGCATTTAAGGCATAAGTGAACTATAAAATCCCTTAAATTATGCGTAATTAAGCCCATTGATACATTCTCCCTCTGATTCACATTATAAGAGGTAGGAGTAGTCAACTAATCTACACAAACCAATTAAACATAATGGAGTCATTTATTATGGGAAAAATAATGTGATTTTTCCAATTTTACCCTTATATAATTAATCACACACTCTCTCCCTCTCCCCCTTTGCATTTAATATGCAAAGGCAAAAATAGAAATCAAACATTTATTTTAGGTGGAGGATGAAAATGTGGAACATTGGGATGAATTTGTGAGTAAAGACAAGACTTAAATGGAACGACAATAACTCAAGAACATTGGGATGAATTTGTGTGACAACGTTTGACTGAGGAGTTCCAAGAAAGAAGTACAAAAATAGCCAAGCGGCTAAGAGCTGTGAGTATCCATATATGGGTGGACGAAAGACATTTCCTGAATTGGAGGAAGATATGGTATGTTAGTAACGCTTTTGGCTCCAAAATTATGAATAAATGTTTGTGTGATTAATTTATACGTTCACCTAGTTTACCATGATAGATTGAGGAACAGGGCCTAGACAGTAGGCCACCACGGCATGACCTCTGGGTCAGAGGTCACTCGAAGGCGGACGGTACCATCATTCATAAAGAGGTCAGAAGAGTCCATGAACGATGTGTAAGTCATTCTCTTGGAATTTCTAAAATTTCTCTAAATGGTGACTTTGCTAAGTTAATAACTAATAATCATTCCTCCTTGTTATAGGTTTTGTTAACACAAGAATGCCCTGACGAGGTCAACAAATTTGGCAGTGACGATTTCCTCAGCAGAGCACTTGATCGCCTGAGTATTCGGGCCGTGTTCGGGGTGCGGGTGTAGGCGTCACGCCCTCATCTTACTTTGGGCACAAAAAGAGGGCATCAAAAGGCGATGTTAGAGCATTGAAAGATGAAGTTCTTACTATGAGGGAGGAGATGCTTGAGATGTAACGACACAACGAGGAAATGGAACGACGGAATGAGGAAATGCAAAGACGGCATGAGGAAATGGAACGACGTAATGAAGAAATGCAACAACGATATGAGAAGATGTTCGAATTCTTCCAGCAAAGCAATGTTGCATCACAAAAGTCCAACTTCATGCATCAAAGTCACATTCCTTCCGTCGAGAGTCCAAGCATTAGGGATAGTTGTACGATGCCCAGGGCCGACATTCCTCAGGTAGTTCATACATTTTCTACTAACAAACTAACAGTGATTCTGTTATATTATCGATTGTGACCTAATGTTGACAACTCTTTCGTAGGGCGAGACAAAGTGCAAGTTGTATACGGATCAATCTTTCAGTGAGGTAGTTGCGGTTGGCAAGGTCTACAACACTTCGAACATGACCCTGCACAACTCGCCGTTGCCTGAAAATGCACTGAGGGTATTGATTGAATACTAGTACAACGACTGGGCCTCGTTACCATTCCCTACTCCTGATTTGATGACTAAGGTCGGAGAGGTTGTCGGTGCATACGTTGCTTGGCCCATTGGTTTGATTGTGCCAACACCGCAGGTAATTATTTAGTAATAACATTTCCAATAGCATTAATTATTTTTGAATAACGCTCTTTTATTTACATGTTTTTACAGGGTACCCAATTTATGGGAAAGAAAGCACAAGTGGCTAATGTCAAAGGTACTCGTGGTTCAGCTGCTCAAATCAAGAAAAAGAGTACACGTACCGATCCGTTACCACAGGTGATTATTTGCTAATTCATTTAAACTAGCACTCTTCTTAATTATTGGAATGAATTTTTAAACTTTCTATTTACACGGTTTATAGGCACCAAAAGCTAAGGGTAAGAAAAAATTTCAAGTGCCTGATCCTGTGATTGAAGATACAAGCGTCGAAACGCCATATCGTGCTCGGTTGCGAGCATTTGCAGCTACCGTTTCTTGCAATGCTATTGCCTTGATTCCATTTAGCAGGCCCATATTTACGAGGTAAATTTCATTGATGCTCTTTCTAAGGATCAGGTAATGGAGGTGCTTAACCAAAGATGGGTCAGTGCGGCGGTTATCAATTTATGGATCAGGTATATATGCGTTTCCATTGTGGGTTCAATGTCATAAGTTTTACACTAATTGAGAGTTGGTATGGTTTCTATGAAGGTATCAGCATGAACATGTCATGATCACCGGGCACAATGTTTAGTTCGAATTCATAAGCCCTTATTCGATAGCATAAGTTGCGGGCTCAAAACGTGAGGACCAGTTCAAAGTGAGAGTACTGGCTGTCACCCAAGAGGGGGGGTGAATTGGGTGATAGGATAAAATTAAAACCTTTTTGAATTCTTTAAACTCTTACTGAGAATATTTCAAAATATGAAATGGACTGACAGATATAAAAAGATAGACTGGAAATCAAGAGAGCTTAGGGAACGGATAATGCACACAAGATTTATCCTGGTTCGGTCAACCCAGACCTACATCCAGTCCTCAGGCTCAACCTAAGATTTTCACTACCCTCTTGTTTTAATCCTGGCACAAGAGAAGCCTACCACAGGTTTTACGAACACAGGTTCACCTGCCAACCTTTACAGAGTTTTAGAATCTTCTAAACACTCCCCCTTACTACCCGTAAGGTTACCACCCAGTTCACAAAGCACCAAGCTAAGGAACTACCTCAAACAGTCGAGGATTTTAATAATAGGGTTCACTCAATGAACTGATTATGATAAACACTTAAGTACAAATAAGGTGTAAGAAGAAATACAACTAGAGCTTTAAGGATCTGAACAATGTATTTCTCTAGCTCTTCTTTTCAACCATTCTTAATCTAAGGAATTTGCGATTCTGTATAAGGCTCTGTTCATCTCTTGTTTTCGTTCGTTGATCGATCGTTATTTTTGGAAGCAACTCTTTCTGTACTTATATCTTCTTGGATTGCCTTTTTGATTCGTCTTCATATGCCCGTTAGAATAAAGACGTTGGGAACTTCTAGCCGTTGGAGATCCAAGCTTTTGATCTGGTTTTAACTTTTTTTTATGAGTAGAGTAGGCTAGACTGAGAGCTCTGTACACTTGTACTTTTATAGCAGGCTTTGCTATCGCTAACTGCATAGTATAATTTCTGCACTTGAGATGTTAGCTAAGCAAGTGATCATATAAATGCACAGCAGTTGTTATCGCAAGCAAAGCTCATTAGCTCAATGAGATAGATAATATAAGAAATATCAGAGCTTTTTATCGATAGCATATTCTCTTGGATTAAAAAGCATCATATCAGCATATATTCTTCTATCGATTGCTTAAACTACTATCGCTAGATACTTGATTTGCTTTTTAGCTTTAAGGATACAATTATCAAAGAATTCAGAACTTCAAGGTATCCCATTATCGATAGATAAACACTTAGCGCAAGCAAACATATCAGCTCTTGATTCATTAGCTCTTAGGCACTAGATATCTGAAAGATCATTATCTGAAGCACTTATGGTTATCGATAGCTTAACCTATTATCGCTAGCTGATTAAGGGACTTAGTTCATTTATCTGCTGGTTTTATCTACTTATAAGCTCAAAGAACTTCTAGCGATGAAACATTTGCTTAGCGATAGAGGGAGACTTTAGCGATAGATATTAACCTTGATATTGCTAAGTCTTCACTCGCTATTCCTTTCTTTCAATTAGCTATACAGATACACTTAGCGATAAGGATACTCATTCATTATTGGTCTGCTAAGTTATCATTTCTTATTAGCGATATTTTTCATAGATCAGTCTTCATCAAAACTTAAGATTCTAACATTCTCCCCCTTTTTGATGATGACAAAACATAAGTAAAAATGCGAACACTAAAGCACATCCAGAACATATATCAGCATTAAGCATAAAAGAATAATAAGGCATGAATATAGTATATTCAAAGCAATCATTGGAATAAAAGATGTACATTTGAATTCTGCAATGCAAAAGGAAATATAAAAATTGTCAATCATCCAGATTATGAAGAATGCACATGAGAAAAGGTTTTAGGGAATGATTCAGGCTTTTTGGTTTAATCAGAATTTGAATCATCCTTCCAATTTGAGGTATCTAGATCATAATCCCCAGGCTCACTGCTTATTCCCCCAGAGTCAGTTGAAGGATCTTCCAGCAATTCAGGATCAGTTTCAACTTCAACCTCAGATTTCTTTTTCTCCTTAGGAGCAGCCTTCTTCTTAGTAGTAGCCTTCTTCTTCTTTGGAGGGGAAGGAGAAGCTTTCTGAAGAAAATGGGCTAGTATTCTTTCCCCATAACTCAATTGCTTCTGCTTTTTCTTTGGAGGAGGCTTGACAGATTTTCCTTTCCCCTTAGGCACATATTTTCTCTTTGAAGGCTTGGGAGCAGATTCGGGCTCTTTAATCACAATTCCTTTAGATGCCCTGGATTTCTTTACTGGAGGTTTGGGAGCAGATTTCTTGATCCTTATCTTCTTAGGAGCAGACTGGACCTCTGATGCTTTCTCTTTTTCACTAAGTTTCAGGTTCTGAGAGATAGTCTGAATAGGATCTTTTTCTTTCTCAGCTTTTGCTCTTGCTGCATCTCTATCCTCTCTTTCCTTTAGAGATTGAGCAGATCTTTCTAATAATTCTTCAACTTCCTCATGCAGTTCCTGTGCTCGCTGAAAATAATGAGGGAGCAGATCTACAGAAACTGGCTGGTGCTCTTCTTCAACTGTTATCATAGCCATGCTCAAGTTTTCCTCTGGAATTTCATTATCAGGAGAACCATCTGGATTTGCTGACTCATTGATTTTCTCATCATCAGATGCATCCTCCACTAAGTCTTCTTTTGCCATATTTTTGTCCATTTGATTCTCCCCCTTTTTGTCATCATCATTGACAGGGTTAGGTGAAGAGGGTTGGTCAGGAATTTGAGAATAGATGAGAGGAGAAGAAGGGGTTGTGGTAGCGATGATTGGCTGAGTTGGAGGTGAAGTAGGAATCCTATCGCTAGGGATGGTGCTATCGATAGGAGTTGTCTGTGGTGATGGAACTTTGGTTGTTGAGGGTGAGGCTTGTGTTTGTGGGCTAGCGCTAGGGGAAGGATTATCGGTAGGAGTTTCTGTGGGTGTTGGGATTTTGGTTTGAGGTGAAGGTGGAGGTGTAGGTGTTTGGGCCTGAGAAGAAGGACTGGGATGTTTGAAAGTGGGAGGAGATGGAAAATAAGAGAGGTGAAGAGAAGGTGATTGATGAGGAGAGGAATGAGTGGGTGAAGGAAAATGGAGAGGGGAATGATGATGTGAGGAGTTACCTTCAGAAGGAGGAGCTGTTCTCCTTTGCTTGACATACTCAGGGACAAGGCACAGATTCTCTTCCAGATTTTTCACTTGACTCTGTAGCTCCCGAATAGGCTTCATCAATTCTTCCTTTTGTGCTTCCAAAGCCAGATTAAATTCGGTAGAGACCCTGAAGACAATTTTCTCTATTGCATTTTTGAAACTGATTGATTTTGAGGTAACAGGAGCAGAAGGAGATGTCTCTTGACCAAGATTATGCTGCTGCTGAGGAGATGGAGCTCTATGAGATTGAGTCTCTTCCTCAATAGGCTGAGACTGAGCTGATGCAGAGGGAACATGAGAGGCCTCAGAACCAGATACAGCACCACTCGATTTAACAGGAATCCCCATTTTTCTCAATGTGGAGATGGTAAGCTGTTTGCAACTTTTATTGTCTTTTTCCCTGGTAGACTTGATCTTTGAGAATTCAAGGAGATAAGACATGAGCTGAGGATATGGGAGTGGGGCCTTGGCAGATTTTTCTGATAAATATCGGTGTATTGACTAGTTTTCGGGCCGATGTTCAGTTGAAGTATTCCAGAGCCCCTGACCCGAAAGATGCTTATAAGTGGCAAACAGTCCAGGTTTTATAAAGTTATTCAATTTTTGAAACAATATATCTATAATTAAAATATAACATAAATATTTCTTATATGATATATTTGGTGTTTCTTGTTACAGTGCCCCTACCAACCCAATAACAACGACTGTGGTTACTATGTGATGCAATACATGCGAGATATCGTCACACATGATTGACTCGGCATCCCACTGATAGTAAGTTTTATATTTTTCCAACTCTAATGTGTCTGTACTTATTAGACTTCAAGTAAATGTACTTGTCATTTAAATGTGTTCGTGCAGTATTACCCAGACGCTCGTTGCTTCATGTTGTCAAGGGAAAAAATTAATGCACTAATTGAAGAATGGTGCGCTTATGTATACCCTCTTTTCTCCAACATTAGATGATCCATTCATTAATTGTATGCTTTTGTTTTCAACTTACAATGGTTGGTTTTATTGTACATTAGTATGACTTTTCTGGTGTGTATGTATATATGGTTTGGCTGGAATGGATAGTGTTGCTGGTTTTTTGTACTGATGCAGGAGGGTGTAAAACAAAAATAAGTGAATATTTAAAAAAATAATGCCTATAGCAGCTCTTATTACGTAATAAGCGCTGGTATGAGTAACCCTATAGCAGCGCTCATTACGTAATGAGCGCTAGTATAGGGTAACCTATAGCATCGCTTATTACTTAATGAGCACTGCTATAGGCATTATTTTTTATTTTTTTAAAAAATAATTCATTTAGGTATGACCTAAAACTGCGCTTTTGAGATTATAATTATCGCTATAGGTTACCTATAGCGGCGCTTATAACACAAAATAAGTGCTGCAATAGGTCATATGACCTATTGCAGCACTGGCTATAGCAGCGCTTAAAAGCGCTGCTATAGGGTCAAAAAAGTGCTGCTATAGGATATTTCTGTAGTAGTGATTGACACCTATTATGTTGTTTTTTAGAGTGGCATATATTCAAATAGCTCTCTCAACCCTATTCAAATCTTAATTGACATCAATATGAATAATCTCTTACTACATATTATTGTTAGTTAGTCTTTATAACCAAACCACTTCAATTTCACAAAACTTGATAAGTGAATATATCTATCTCACTAACACACTTTCAATCCCAAACACTACTACAAAAAGAGGCTTATGCGGCGCACCTATCCAGACGCTTATAATAAGCGGCGGGATAGGGTATTCTAATTGTGCATGCCTATCCCGACGCTTATAAATAATAAGTTCCGGAATATGTTTTCTATTTTTTTTAGTATGAAAGGCCTATTCCGGTGCTTATAAGTATAAGCACCGGATATGTTTGATAACTATTTTTTTTAATTTGTATTTTTCTTAGCCCAACGCTTATATAAATATAAGCGCTGGGATAGGTTGATAATTTTTTTAAAAAAATTTATATTGACCTAACTTGGCGCTTATTAATTTACGCACCGGGTTAGGCCCAATTTTTTTTCATTTCCCCACCATTTTCCCTATTTCCCTCCCTCTCATTTTTTGCTCTTCTAAAACCCTAGCTTCCTCCCTTAGTCTCCAAATTTGTACTTAAGCCCTAACTTCTCCATGTTTCATCCTCAGCTTCTCCGCCGTTGACCTCTCTTCCACGCCATTGAACTCGTCGCCGATGTTTCTTCTTCTTTGAGGCTCTGAGAGAGAGAGAGATCGATGAGAGGGTGGTCGTAGGGTGAAGCTTCGCTGATGGCGTCGGAGATTCTCCCTTCACCTGCGATTCATCATCCTCAGTTTCTCCCGTTTCATGCCATTGAAGAACATCAACGCTCTTTTCTTGGAAGAATGTTAACCTCTGGAAATTCAGGCCATTTTTAGCACATCTTCCTATAGTTCATACACTTTTTGGGTGGATTTATACGTATTTTGATGTAGATATGATAGGAAAATGTGCCAAGTTGATATTTGGGTGAAAGTCATTGGATTCTGGATTTAAATGTGAATATGTTACCCTCTTTTTATCAACTTTGGTTTTTGTAGATCTCATTGCTTGTTAGGTGGTTGAAGCCAATCAATTAAGCCGTATTTGAGTTACATTTGAAGCCAAAATCAAGGAGCAAGAAGTGGAAAAGAAGATTTAAAGCAACTAAGAAAGCTGAAAAGAGAAGTTGCAGAAAGTTATTGGCCACAACCAAAAGCACAGGCAAAATTCCTGGCCACAGCCAAATCCTGAAAAATTCCAGGCAGAGAGTTATTGGCTGCGGCGAACAAGTGCAGGCAAACATTTTGGCCGCGGCCAAAATGCTGACAGAGTGCATAGTAGACAGTTTTCAGCTCGAAAATAAGGTTATAAAACACCCCAAAAATGCACATAAACACATCTTTTTGACTTGGGCTTTCTTTAGGGACTACTTGGGAGCATTTCTAAGCTAGGGTTCAAGGAGATTCAAGTGGAGATTGAAGATTTGAAGATATTCAACCTCATTTCTCTTGGTTTTTCTTGTTCTTCTCTCTTTCTTCTCTAAACTTTCTTCCATGGCTGTTCATATTTTTTAGATTTGTATATTCTTCTCCACGAGTGGCTAAACTTCCATTCTAGTATTATTTTGAACCTTTGTATGGATTAAGACTTGATTCTTCCTCTCTTTTGGTAGTAAATGATATATATGTGTTGATTTTATCCTTTTCTTCATGCTTCTAAGTGTTTGGCCATCATTTAGTTTGATTTGTTCATGTGGGTTTGACTTGAGAGAGCTAATCCATGTGTAGAACTTGGTTAAATTCATGCTTGACTTGAAATTTACATGATAAATGGAAAGTTTGTTGGTAAAATAGAGATATCTTTGCTAACTTTGCATTGTCACATTAGGGTTTTGTTTTCAAAGGGGATTTTCATGATTTGTAGCAAGAGATTGTGCATTTTAATGGAAAGATAAACTTGATTTTGACTTGAGAGAGCTTAGTCAAGTGCATATGAACCCTAGACAAACACATATATTCATTGAAAATACCATTTGAGAGGGAGTTCTTCATGTCTTATGAAATACAAAGGGGATAAATAATCCTAGACCCCATGTAATCTTTTAAGTCAAAAGAACCATTGTTTTTATCACTTTTTAGTTTTAGAAAAATAGATTTCAAACTTTTATTACACAACCAAAAATATTTTCTTAGTTCAACTTGATTGAAATCACTTAGTCTTTTGTTTGGTCAAGATTTTAGTCCAAATCTCTGTGGGAATGATAGTTTATACTACTTGTGATACGTGCGCTTGCGGTTAACACTTGACGTATAAAAGAGATTACCAAGAGTAAATAATGATGAACAAAATGAAAAACAAACTCGTTAAATGCTCTTACAAATCTAGACATAAAAATGACAATTTCATTTAAATTTTAGGCCCATATAAATGGATGAATGGAGTATGTTTCGTAAGGTCATCGGGGTAAAGGTCTTTGGATATGCCCATGAAAGATCAATGAGTATTCAAAAGTCTTTTAACTCAGTATGGCGCTAGAAGTATTAAAAGATGATTTATGTCCGTATAATTGTTAAAAAAACTACTAAAATGTGAAAGTGAAATTACTAGCACGCGACCATGAACGCTTTGCAGAGCAATGTTGCTTCATTGAACAAAAATTTTATGTACAAAAGTCGCCACTAAAGTTCTTTTGTCGCCGCCTATGTGAACATTGTCAAAGGTATTGGCAGCAACTTTTTAGGTCACCGCTAAAAGTCGACTTTTAGTGGCGACAATAGTCCCGCCAAAGGGGTACTTTTAGCGGCGACTTAAATGTCGCCGCCAAAGATAACCTTTTGGTGGCGACAAATGTCGTCTAGTGGGAAAAAATTAAATAATTAAAGCCACATTAGCACTTTATGCCCACATGGCTGATGACGTGGCGACCCCCACCCACTTACCACATCGTGCCACATCATCCACCCCCTGCCACTTGTCATCTGTTGCGTTGCGCCTCATCATTACTCTATGCAATATCACGCCACTTCATCACCTTTTATTTCACCTCCAAATGTGCCGCCCAAGGTTCGAACCCATGACCAATTTGCTCTTGTGTAAAGCTTCTACTAGTTGAGCTGTGATGAACTCCTATCATACTACTACAAAATGAAATATACACAAGGGTTTATACTGGTTCGATCCTAACTCTGACCTACATCAATTTCTCCAACCTTAGTTGGGTCCACTAGGGAATCGGGATTACAACAGGTTCCTGAGTACCTTTACACCTCAGAGAATTTACTCAATAAGATCTCTCTATCTCACCAAATTCTCTCCCCCTTACACTTTGTAAGATTACATCACATTCCTCTAGAATCCCACTATCCCTAGGAAATCACTCAATAATAATGAAAGAGTTTACAGAATTACAAAGCTTGCTCACACAATTGAGCTGATAGGATTACAGTTTGAAGAACAACTGAGAGAACTCAGACTTGATTTGATTGTAGTAGGATGTTGTAGTTGAAAAACACTTAATTCTCTCTACCAACCAAGTCTGGGCTTCAAATGCTTTTATATTGTGTTATGAAAATCTGCCTGCTGAGTCTCTGTTATAGCCATTACTTGATCTTTGGTGAGAGATGATTAATCTGATGGAGGGTTGAGATGTAGTGTTTTGTTGATGCATTTACTCCTCGTACTTGGTTAGCTTCATCTTCTCTCTTCATTAATTGCAGAAAGCAAATCCAGTTTCAAACGGCTCAATTCTTTAGTCTGTGAGAGTAACGTTAACTTCCCAAAATAGGTCTGACATACTCTGCACATAAAAGGCTTAAACATTCAAATCCATCGCCAGATCGATTATAAAGCTCCATTCGATCACTGCTTCAGTTCTCTAATTGATCACACATAGATCAGGCTTAGATTAGGTCCTGAATCACTTGAACATGAGATTAGATAAAAGCCATGCCTGATCGATCACAGGGTATCCTGATCGATCATGCTTCATTGATCGAATAGGCTTAAGTTATGTTGGTCTTGTTCCAGTTAATCCTAGACTTTCATAATCTATTACAAGACATCACTCAATACTGTTTGATCGATTAAGCAACTATGATCGAATATGCTAAGATTATGACTTGAATTACAACTGAGAAGTCTTGATCGATCACAGGGTGTCCATGATCGATCATATCCTTTCATTCGATCACACCAAGATTACAAAGTTTTGTTTCCATTAATTTTAAGCTTCTCTGATCGATCATAGGGCCTCCTAATCGATTAGGCGTGTAAATGCTGATTGTCACCCAAGAGGGGGGTGAATTGGGTATAAGATAAAAACTTTACAATATTTTCTTTTCTACTTTATAAAATCCCAATGAAGTGGACTAAGGAGTATATAAGATGGATATGCTGGAAATTAAGAGAGTAAAGGGAAGAGATAATGCAAACTCAGTTTATCCTGGTTCGGTCAACCCAGACCTACATCTAGTCCTCAGGCTCCACCTGAGATTTCCACTACCCTTTTGTTTAAACCGGGCACAAAAGAAGCCTACCACAGGTTTTACGAACACAGGTTCACCTGCCAACCTTTACAGAGTTTTAGGATCTCTCTAAACACTCCCCCTTACAACCTGTAAGGTTACAACCCAGTTCTCAAAGCACCAAGCTTTGGAACTACCTCAAACAGTGGAGGATTTTAACAATAAAGTTCACTCAAAGAACAGATTGTGATAAACACTTAAGTACATAGTAAAGTATAATGAAATACAACTAGAGCTTTAATAATCTAAACAATGTATTGCTCTAGTATTTCTTTTCTAATGCTCTCAATCTGAGTAATTTACAATTCTGTATAATGCCCTGTTCATTGCTAGTTGATAAATCGTTCGTTGATTATTCTATATATTCCTTTTGGAAGCAGATCTTGTTCTATTTATATCTTCACAGATTGTCTTTTGATTCAGCTTCATATGACCGTTAGAATATAGTCGTTGGAAGTCCATAGCCGTTGGGGATAGATACTATTTATCAACTAATTCAAACTTCTGAACTGTTCATGCGTAGAGTATGCTAGACTGTGCGTTCTGAACACATGTACTTTCATAGAAGCTTTTTCAGTAGCGCTAGCATGCTTTGCTATCGCTAATTGCATAGTGTAATTTCTGCACTTGAGCTGTTAGCTAAACAAGTAAACATTTAATGCACAGCAGATCTTATCGCAAGCATAGTCCATTAGCTCAATGTTCAGAGTACTAGCTATATCATATCACCATACATTCTTCTATCGATTGCTAATCCCTTATCGCTAGATACTTGATTGCTTATTAGCTTTAAGGATACTGAGATGTTTATTAAAGGGTGTTTCAAGGTATCTTATTATCGATAGCTAAACGAGTTAGCGCTAGCAACCATGTTAGCTCATTTGACTCATTTGCTCTCGGGCACTAGCTATCTGAATGATCATTATCTGAAGCACTTTTGTTATCGATAGCTTAACCTGTTATCGCTAGCTGATTTCATTAGTTCTAGGACTTGGTCTCTTTTTCTGCTAGATGTCTGCTTATGTTCTTTAATGAACTTCTAGCGATAGTAAATGACTTAGCGATAGATATTAACTTTGTTATTTCTAAGTCTTCACTTGCTATGGCTCTGACTACACTTAGCGATAGAGATATTCATTCTTATTGTTCTGCTAAGTTACCATCTGCTATTTTTGAATCTTTCATCTAGCAATATATCTTTTACTCTTGCAATGGTGATCTGTTACCTATCAGATTTTACTTGTTTAATTCAGAGGTAACTTACACTTATGTTTTCTATAGGTCAGTCTTCATCAAAACTTAAGATTCTAACAAGGCGGCCAAACTTATAACTTATACTCATTCTAACCTTATCTTGATCGATCATAACATTAGATTCTTATTCTATTATCTCTTCCTAATCGATTAGGCAATGACTTAGGATTTCTATCATATTATTCTACGTTCATTCAAGTTCTAAGTCCAATCTTTCTTTATGCCTAAGTTATGTTTTAGTTATCCTCAAAACTCACTATTGTAACAAAATGTTGTGATGAAGGAAAAAGAGGGAAGTGGATTTGTTAATTTTTTATGTGTTGTGTGAGTTTAATGTTTGGTGATTGATGGTTATGAATATTGATTTGATGATATGATGGTCCAATTAAATTGTGGAAGGAGTATGGCTAGTAATTGAGATTTGTTTCTTTAGGCTTGAACTGTGGATTTATTAGGGATAACGGGCAAGAAAATGTGGATATAATAGTGCAATACTATAATGGGGTGGTAAAAGAGTATGGTTTTAATGAAGGGTGCCTCCTTTAGGTTGAATTGGGAAAGTTGGGACTGATGTGATAGTTAGAGTACGGATTGAGATCCCTGTCGAGTTCTACTCTGGTGCACCTATTGGTAGGGGGCAACCTAACGATTCACAGGGTGAATGTTAGTGATGTTTTGAATAATGTGTTTTTGAAACTGTTATAAAAACTGTGATATATGAAGTGTTGAACTAATTTTCCTGGTACCCTTTTAGACACTCTGCTAACCCATTCTCACTCATATATTGAGTTGATTTGTGGTTACTCAGACCTGTTTGTCTCACCCCGTGGTTATTTACATTTTTGCAGGTGATCATGCATCGTAGAGAGCACCAAGGAAGGGGTTGCCGAATCGCACTAATATTGTGAGTCTGCAGCGGTAATGGTCAATGGGATCTGTATATTGCCAAACTTAGGCTACATTATACTCGTTCCAGCATTTATATACTTTGAATGCTTTTGAATTTGGATAATTGTATTAGTAGATTTGTTGTATCCTGAATATTGGTTGCCTGTTGAATTGCATGGTTCTATGGCCAAAGGCTTTATGGGATTTGTATGTTAATGAATGTGATTGATTTTTATTAACCATGTTAGGCAACTCTTTATCTAACATAGTTAACTAGATTATTAATTGTTATTTAGGTAAATCTTTACGAACTATGTTAAAGGAAACTTTTTCTAACATAGTTAGGGATTACAATCTATGATAATATGATTGTTGTGCCAAGTGTTTGTCTTTTCTATCATGGATTACTCTCTAAATTCCAGGAAAAACCTTTTCCTAACTATATAGGGTATTGATGAATTATAGGAAAAATACTATTTCCTATCATAGCTAGCAAAGTGATTGTAATTAGATAAGATGGTTAATGGTTGATTTGTGATTATCAAGTAGAACTTTACTAATCACAAAAAAATTTAGAGATAGTGGTTGGGAGAAAATAAAAACACCAGCCACCATACATCTCTCGCTCTCTTCCTCAATCACCTAACAAAAAAATTGCAGAATGGTGGGGAGGAAAAAAATTGCTGAGAGCGGCTTTGACTCCAACTTCCTTGTTTTTCTTCACCCCATCTGCAATCTCACGCAATGCCGTAATCCTTGCTTTCCATCATCTCCATCTTTGCCATCGTTGTACTTTGCTGTTCTTTGTTGCCGGTATACCTCTCCAATGACAACAAATCTGGGAGGCTGAAGACGAGGGTAAGAATGCCTAATATCGTAGAGGGTGGAAGTTGGAGATTTCAAGTACCTTGCCGCCCTTTACCGATGCCTCACCATCTCCGTGAGGAAGTGAGAGGAGGTCGTTGGGTGGGAATGAGGAGACACGATCGTTGAAGGTAAGGGGTGAAGTTGTGGATTGAAAGAATATGAGGGTAGGATGGTCTTATAATTTCACTTCCATGGAAGTCATCTCAGTTTCATGGGCCAACCCAAGCAACCCACATCCATCATTTTTTATGGAAGTGAGTTCCATGTGAAAGTGAGTTCTCATGCACCAAACAAACCAATTTCCTGATTCCACTACCACTTCTTTGGTTTCATTTCTGTTCGCTCGCAAGAGTACGGATCGTAACGTAGTAATAAATTATCGTCCCACAGAGATTTTTTTTAAAACCCCAATCAAACAACAGGCTAATGAACTCAATTAAGTTGAACAATTCAAATTCTTTTAGAAAACTGGTTTTGAAAACTAATTTTAAAATAAAAATAAAGAAACAAACAAGAAAGATTTAATTTATCAATTAACTAAGCCAAGGATTAATTCTCACCGTTGTATTTCATGAACCCTAATTAATTTCCCTTCCTTTAGTCTTTAAATGACAATCTATGTTTGTCTAAGATTCTAAAGTACTTGAAACGCTCTCTCGAGTCAAAATCAATTCTATACTTCTCATTAAACTTGCTCAATCTCTTGTTACAAATTAATGAAAGTATGCCTTAAGATCCAACCTTAATCTGACAAAACTAGGTCGATAGATATATCTCTATTCTACCCGACAAACCATCCGTTAGTTGATTTAAACTTCAAGTCTAGTCTAATTTACCCTAGTTCTACATCTAAACTATCTCTCTCGAGTATAATTTAAATGAACAAATCGCTCTAAAGGGTGATCAGTCAATTAGAGGCATTAAGAACAAGATAAATCAACATAAATAGTCATTAAATTCTAAAAGAAAAGGAAACAATTAGGTTTCAATCCATACAAGGTTTGAATCAATCCTAGAACAAACGATTTAGCTACTCATGAATGAATCAAACCAGCAAATACAAAGAAATCCCATGTTTAATTCACAAGAGTAACAAAGAATTGAAGACAACAAGAAGAATCTATCACCGTGGGCAAGAAATCCTTCCAATTTTGCTTCTCAACCTCCAATTTTGCAAACCCTAGCTCCAAATATGTGTGCACCGATGAGTCTAATGATTCCAAAGGGTTCTAGGGTTCAAAGGGGGCTGATTCTCCTCTAATTTCCGTGCCCTAGATGGTTTAAAAGGATAAAAAATGAATATGTGTGAAGTCAGAATTTTTAGGGATTTTCGCGCCGTGCCATGGCACTCAGGTGCAGTGCCATGGCACCAGAGGCAATTTCCAGCAATTTTCAGCAATTATGACAATTTCACTGAAGAAATAGTCATGGAAGAGGATGGCATCAAAAAGAGGAAGCAAGAGGAGAATGAACAGGATACTAGAGCCAAAAAGCACAGGGAAGATAAAAAGAAGCAAGAAAAGGCACCATCCTTTACTTCTTATGTGCCTCTACTTCCGTTTCCTCAACGATTCAAGAAGAAAGAGGAAGATATTCAATTCAAGAAGTTCGTTGACATGTTCAAGCAGCTTCATATAAACATCCCCTTTGTTGAAGCCTTAGAGTCTATGCCCGAATATGCCAAGTTCCTAAAGGATGTTTTTATCCAAGAAACGAAAATTCAATGAGTTTGAAACTGTTGCTTTGACTGAAGAATGTAGTGCAGTTATTTAGAGGAAGTTACCAACCAAGCTTAAGGATTTTGTCGTACATTCCACTTGGTGCAGCCGCGTCTAGTAGTTGCTTCCCACTTCCTACCTTGATTGCCTTACATTCTTCAATATGATTACTTTTAGGATTGGGGACAGTATCACTTGGAAGACTTCTTGTTGACATAGCATTCATGTGTGAGGCCAACTGTCCCATTTGCAATTCAAGGTTCTTAATTGATGTCTCGTGAAGAGAAATAGTCACTTTAGTTTCAGCCCTTTCACTTTCTTGGTTAGCTAAGATTTGAGCTAACATCCTCTCCATTCTAGACTCTCCTTCCTTAGTGGGAAATTGCCTGGATTGCACTTGAAAGGCCGATGGTTGATTAGGCTTAACACTAGAAGAAGGAAGTTGATTAATGGTCTGCCCATTACTCCAAGAGAAATTGGGATGATTTCTCCATCCTGGATTATAAGTATGAGAATAAGGGTTATTCTGAGAGTTTTGAAATTTACCCATGTAGTTGACAGACTCAGAAGCCATGTAAAGAGGGCAATGATCTGGCAGATGAACGTCATTGCATTGATCACAAACAATAGGGGTAGCATAGATAGATTGCACACTTTGAGAGTTTCCCTGCTTCAATTGAGATTCCAAAGACTCAAACCGCTTATTTATTGATGAGAGAATAGCGGTCATTTGAGATGAAGAGTCGTCTTTAATGGTGGAAACCGGTTGTGTAGTCCTCCTGTCAGTGCCTTGAGTATTGTTTGCAGATAGTTGATCCAAGAGTCTGATCACCTCATTAACAGGTACATTGCGATATCCTCCATTAGTCATTGAATCAACCATCGCCTTAGATTGAGGATTAAGGCGATTGCAAAATATCTGAACTACTACCCATTTGTCCACCCCATGATTAGGGCATCGCTTCATCAGCATCTTATATCTCTCCCAAGCTGCATAAAGATGCTCATCTAAATGTTGTCTAAAACTCAAAAATTCATCTCGAGCTTCCACAGATTTATCATCAGAAAAGAAACGAGCTCTAAACTTAGTTTCAAGCTGATCCCAAGAATTAATAGATCCTTCTAGAAGGTTGTTGAACCAGTCTCTAGCTGTGCCTTGTAGAGACAAAGGGAATAAACGAAGCCTCAGAACATCTTGAGGGACTCCGTTTTGCTCGAAAGAGTCATAGACTTCCAAAAAATACATAAGATGCTTGTTTGCATCTTCATTATAGAGCCCATGGAACATTCCGTGCAACTGCAGCATTGTGATCATAACAGGTTTGATCTCAAAAGAGTGTGCTGTCATCTCTGGCATTCGAATACAAGATTGCATGCCCCTCATATTCCGACTTGCAAAGTCATTGACCGTAGCTCTATCATACTCATCGTCAGCCATGGTTTCAGCTTTAGATTCATATTCAGATTCAGTCTCAGTTTCGGCTTGTGTGTCGTCTATGAATTCCACTCCTTCAAGTACCACTTCCAATCCGTCTGGATATATATGCTGCATATGCCAAAAGGGTACCTAGAAGAAGAAAACCAAAACGCGAGTATCAAACTAGAAAAAGAATAAAACAAAACAAAAATAACTATGAATGAAAATTACAAACTAACCTAACAATTCAATCGAAATTTACTAACACTAGCCTAGGGTTGACCAAGAGATTTTTACAAATCCCCGACAACGGCGCCAAAAACTTGTTCGCCCGCAAGAGTACGGATCGTAACATAGTAATAAATTATCATCCCACAGAGATTTGTTTTAAAACCCCAATCAAACAACAAGCTAATGAACTCAATTAAGTTGAACAATTCAAATTCTTTTAGAAAACTGGTTTTTAAAACTAATTTTAAAATAAAAATAAAGAAACAAACAAGAAAGATTTAATTTATCAATTAACTAAGCCTAGGATTAATTCTCACCGTTGTATTTCATGAACCCTAATTAATTTCCCTTCCTTTAGTCTTTAAATGACAATCTATGTTTGTCTAAGATTCTAAAGTACTTGAAACGCTCTCTCGAGTCAAAATCAATTCTATACTTCTCATTAAACTTGCTCAATCTCTTGTTACAAATTAATGAAAGTATGCCTTAAGATCCAACCTTAATCTGACAAAACTAGGTCGATAGATATATCTCTATTCTACCCGACAAACCATCCGTTAGTTGATTTAAACTTCAAGTCTAGTCTAATTTACCCTAGTTCTACATCTAAACTATCTCTCTCGAGTATAATTTAAATGAACAAATCGCTCTAAAGGGTGATCAGTCAATTAGAGGCATTAAGAACAAGATAAATCAACATAAATAGTCATTAAATTCTAAAAGAAAAGGAAACAATTAGGTTTCAATCCATACAAGGTTTGAATCAATCCTAGAACAAACGATTTAGCTACTCATGAATGAATCAAACCAGCAAATACAAAGAAATCCCATGTTTAATTCACAAGAGTAACAAAGAATTGAAGAAAACAAAAAGAATCTATCACCGTGGGCAAGAAATCCTTCCAGTTTTGCTTCTCAACCTCCAATTTTGCAAACCCTAGCTCCAAATATGTGTGCACCGATGAGTCTAATGATTCCAAAGGGTTCTAGGGTTCAAAGGGGGCTGATTCTCCTCTAATTTTCGTGCCCTAGATGGTTTAAAAGGATAAAAAATGAATATGTGTGAAGTCAGAATTTTTAGGGATTTTCGCGCCGTGCCATGGCACCAGAGGCAATTTCCAGCAATTTTCAGCAATTAAACTTCAGCTTTCTCCAATATTTTCCTTTGTTTTTCTTCTCCTTCCTAGCTTAGAATATCCATTTGTACCTATCAAAATCATGCATAAATGTGAGGGAATCATGCCAATCAAATTTTCTAATAAATTATCATATTTATTTCAAAAATAATTAAATTAAGCTTATATGACAAATTTGTATAATTTTCTCTAAAAAGGCTCTCAAAATTTCTTTAATTAGCATTGATGACTCCCCAAATATCTTCTAAATAAGCCCTAAATCAATGTTAAATGGGGAGTCATCAATTTCCAACAGACCAAACGGGCCATTAGTTTAAGCCTTTTCTATTGTACTCTTTTGTTTCTTATTTGCTTGGTTATTGGGCTCTAAGCTCCATGTTTATCAATTATTTGATTCTTTTAAGTCTTCTTTTGGGCAAAGCCTAGTCAATTGGGCTTTTTGGGTGCCTTTCAGAGGAAAGGTAGAAAAGAAAAGGAAAGGAGGACAAACATAAGAATCCACAACTATCAAACCAGTATTCCTTTCTCTGCTTATTTAGATGGGCCACGGCCATATATGATAGCATTAATAGATGAAAAATTCACGCAATTTAATAAACCCAAATTGATTCTGGGTTCATATTCACATATCAGAGTCCATTACATGAATGAAGCAAAAGCTCCCAGTTACTAATAAGTTATGACACGATCTAACATCATATTCCAAAAACACTATCACAAACAAAATTAAACCATGAGAATGTTAACATCCCTAAGTCCTTGCTACAGCATTTAGAGAACTAACAAAGACAAGTGTTTGAAATATGATATCTAATTGATTCTAAGTAAATCTAAGCTTAGGTCAGTTGTTGGACTTCTTGCACATTTGTTATCCGAGAGGTGGAAGAATTAAATGAATAATATGCTACGTAAATTAAAGAAATTGTGACACGCCTCTACTACCAGCTTAAGTTTTCGACACAATGGTTGGCACTTCAACAAGATAAAGTGCCAACCATCTTGTTGAAAGCTTAAGCTAGCAGCAGGGATTTTTCGCAATCCATACCGTCTATACATATCATAAAATGTTCCACCTGCTAGGGATTTTTTGCAAATTTGTCAAAACTTAATGATGGAATTTTGACCTTGGTAATAGAGTGTCTTTTACTATATAAAACTAGTAAAAAAAACTCATAACTCAAGGTAATGTATTCATTCATGGACTTCAAAATTCAAATGTGACATTGTCATCTTCTTCAACAACATCAATATAATGGTGATTATGCCATCCTTTTTAACCAATTATGGAGGTTTATCCTAATCAACATGTTGTTTTGACCTTGGTATCACTCAAAACCCTCCTTGTTGAGTGTAACACCTAAAAAATTCTACTATATTATAGCGTTTTAATTGAATTACGACCACTTTTCATTGTCAAAAGCCCAAAAATACGAAAAATTTAAAAAAATTTCTTTTCAAACATTAAACCAATCTTCTTTCTGTTGGAATGGGCTTTTCTGACAAATTAGACAATTTGAAACATTTTCTAAACAGAGTGGTTCATAAAACAATTAAAAGTACATTAATCCTCTTAGAGTACCTATTCTTTATTCATAGTACTTAGGAATTTTAAATTCCTTTATAAATTTATACAATTCTCTTTTCTATGATTTCTACTATTAATTTAATTTAATATCATATACAGATAACACTACTAAAATATTCAACTACCATAGTAAAGTACTCCCGCAGATATTCTTACTTTTCAAAACATAATCTTAATTTCTTCGTCTAATCTTCTTCCAGCACTCCTGCCTTATCTTAACCATCCCACTATCTCCCATCTTCTCTGAAACAACAATTTAACACAGTTTATGTCATTCACTGTAAATTTCATGCATGCATTGTCATGTATACATTTTATAAACCTTTACAAATAATAATAGCATTTATCCTATTAATCTGTGTGCGATCTGCACCTACTAACCATTGATAACGATATCTTCGTTAACTAGTGGAGGCTCTACTGCAGGATTTCTCGTTATAACATTTAAAGCTATAACGTAACTGGTCTGGTAAAGGGGGAGCGACCCACCTAAGTCCTGGTGTACTCCAAACATGATAGGAATAAAAGACTTACCATTTAAATGCAACACATATTACAAAATTATACATGCAATTAAGTGTAATGAGATAAACTACTACCTGTCACCATGACTTAGTCAGGATCCATCTCCTTTCCTCTCTATCATCTCGATGAACTCAACTTACAAGTCAAAGCCTATGTACATATACAGGTTTGGGTTAGAGTTGGAATTATAAACTAATCAATGCGTCTCTCTCGAATCCTAAGTTAATTAATACTACCCCAAGTCTTTTCATTTAAGCAAATTATGATTTATCCATAATTAATTAGGATCTTGACTATCCAAGATCACTTTGATAATTTACCTATATTAAAATTTCTTATTCTCAATGTTTGACCAATAGTTTTTATAAAAATCATTCTTTAAAGACCTTAGTCATTCATACACGCAAACACACCCTATTTATATATACTTACTTTCTATTTATTTCAAAATTTCAAGAATCAATCAGGCGACAATGCAATTCAAGCCCACAATGCACTTCATTAAAAAGATTACAAATCATCAATCACCATACAAATTAATAACCATTTACTTTATCCTTTAACAATTACTTCTCATTTCTTGATTTGGTTTCCATAAAGAATTTCATATTAACTATTAATACTACTCAAAAGTTCTTAAAGCAGCTACCATAAATTAAATCTTCAATTCCAAACTAATAGTACAACTTCCAAAGCACTCTTCACATCACCATTCAATTGGTTCTGACTACAGCCTAACCAAATCACATAGATTCAAGCAACCATAATCCCTTATCTACAGAAACCTCAAGAATCAGAGAAAACTCCACATGGGAACCATCTTAAGCATCTAAAGCCTTTCAGTCAACCCCCAAAACAACAATTCTAACTCATTTACAGTTCTGAACTTACCCCCCACTTGCAGCTATAAATCATCAACCAATTCCTTAGTTTGGAATACTACAATCTCCTGAACAATAATTACCATTAAATTCTAACTTCCTCATACTATTCAATTACCCATTTTCATCCTCAAATACTCACTACTAAATTTTAATTTACATATTACCCCTCTTGTCACTATGAAAATACCCTAAACTGTAGTTTAAATGGCTAGGGAATTATTCATTCTAAGTAAGCATCAAATGGCCTCTTAGTCCCCCATCAATTGATCACCTTATCATCATTATAATTCCAAACAATGGGCTAATCTATGAGCACATTAAATCCTTAATTAAAACCAAAACAGTAATTACACCTTAAACCCCAATTCTTAACAAACAATGTAGTCATCACCTACATCACACTTTATGGGTTAATCCCTCTTCTTAATTTCATTCTAAACCAGAATAAGAAAGGACTCAGCTTAAAATTATGTACGACGTCAGTAAATAGCTATTTCCAATAAATATACAACTTCCACAAATCAATCTCTAATAATTATATGCCAAATTATATTTCTTTTAAAACCTTTATACTTCTTAGCTAGTTCTAATATCTTATAATTCTTCCCATCACTATGTGCACACCGATTCAGAACAAAAAAGGGAGAAATCCAACTTCATCCTTACAAAGCAAGAACTAACTCTTATTTCCACTAAATTCACTTCCATCAACCTTTAATCATTTATAAAGTCCCACATTTCTAACAATCAGATCAACCAAAGAGAGTAATCTCATGCCTCACTACCATTAATAATGCCAATATCCTCAAATTGCGAAACTGTTCATCTCAAATAAAGCACCACAAAAAGGAATATCAAATGTTAACTTCCCAAAACTCTCTTTTCAACACTTAATATTACTCTAAAACCAGCTTTCGAACTGCAGAAACTCCAAATGAAACTTCATTATTTTAATAATCAATAACTTAGAAATCAAATCTTAACTCTTCTTAGCATTCCTAATATCAATCATGTACTTCAGCATCTAGAGATTCCAAAGCCAACTTTGAAAGCTAATTTCTGATCTCCATATTCCTCAAATCACATTTTAACACATATATTTCAATTGTAAAGCATCAATTAACAATCTCAACTAAAATCCAAAATCTATAAACTTAAAACTTAATTCATTATAAATGATAATAATACTAAAAGTCCAACTCTTCCATCTCTTTCTTAGCCCAAACCACAGATGGCAACAAAGCAACTTCAATAGCCTTAAATATCCCAAACTAATCTAATCCCAAATAAACACAAACATTCAATTTCCAAACTGATCATCCCAATCAAATCTCTTTATCATAAATTCTTCTTCTTTACCAAATACCAACCAGAACAAGGAATAATCAATTTAGACTTCACACTTAGCTATAAACAAAAAAGCATGAGATTCTAAATTAATCTTAATACCATTAATTCTTCCTCCTCCCAAAAACGCTGAAACTCAAGATAGACAAGGAGGCATGAAAATCAAGCTCCCTTATCATTAACTCATTGTCCTCCTCTGTTAGAATCTTAATAAGTGAATTGAGATAAGTATCATAATAAGTGACTAAGTAAAAGAGTATAGGTTATCTTAACATTGAACAAGTAAAAACATATAGATAACAGATACACTATCGCTAAGCTAAAACATATCGCTAACAAATGGAAGTGATAGCTAATGAAGACTAAGCAATAATATGAGGAAAAGTAAATATCTCTATTGCTAAGACCTTCACTATCGCTAATATGATGAGTTGAGCTAGCCTAAGCAAGCAAAGAACAATATAATAGATCACTATCGCTAAGCTTTGTCACTATCACTAAGGCCTCATAGATAACATAGATAACACAAAGGAGGAGACTGTTAGAACAGCTAGCAGTAATGAACTATAGTTACTAGCGATAACATGATTAGCTATCGATAACAGAACACTTGTTGAAATAACTTAGACGTTCAGATAGCTAATACATTGAGATAATGAAATGAACTAGCGATAACATAGTCACTAGCGATAACATGATTGGCTATCGATAGAAAAATACTTGTTGAAATAACTTAGACATTCATATAGCTAATACATTGAGCTAATGAAAAGAACTAGCGATAACATAGTCACTAGCGATAACATGATTGGCTATCGATAGAAAAATACTTGTTGAAATAACTTAGACATTCTGATAGCTAATACATTGTCTCTGAACATTGAGCTAATGAATTTCACTAGCGATAACACCTACTGTGCTTCACATGAATACTTGTTTAGCTAACAGCTAAGTGCATGACTCACACTATTAAGCTAGCGATAGCCAAAGGAGCTAGCGCTACCGATAAAGCTGCTATGCAAGTACAATGTTACAGGTGATCGTTACTCACAAACTCTATTTCTCTTAGCTCACCCTCTGCAAGAATTAGATGAAGCAAGAGAAGAAAGTTGAATAAGATGAAGAACATCATTAATTGCCAACGGTTAGGAGCTCCCAACGATCAATTTCAAACGGCCTCTTGAAGCTGAAAGGAAATGCATGCTGTGACGAGATATAAATATCAAGACTTGAGCATTTATGAAGAAGAAGCTGAAATACTCAATCACACGCACAAAGAGACAAACCAGCATTTAATATTCTTATATACTCTCTGCTCACAAAAGCTCAAAGTTCTTATTTCTCTTAGTGAGTTTATTTGTACTTAAGTGTTTATCAAAATCTGTTCATTAAGTGAACTTATTAATTGAAATCCTCTACTGTTTGAGGTTGTTCTAAAAGCTTGGGGCTTTAGAACAGGGTTGTGTCCTTACAAGTTGTAAGGGGGAGTGTTTAGAGGAAAAGTCTAAACCTCTGTTGTAAAGGTTGGCAGGTGAACCCGTGTTGTAAAACATGTAATATAGTGGAACCCAACGAGGAGTTGGAGAATTGAATGTAGGCATTGTGTTGGCCGAACCAGTATAAAGATTGTCTTGTGTTTCCTAGCTTTAATTTTTTAAAAGCACAATTCACCCCCCCTCTTGTGTGTTCTGCTATTTTCATCCTCCTCTCTACTTTACTGAATACACATGAAATTAGAATTTTCGATCATCACCACAGAATTTCAATTGTACATAATGAAGCTCTAACCAAATCCTAATATCAACAAAACTTCCCCAATTTCACTGTAACCAGCCGAACAGAGCAGTCAGGAACAAGAGAAGAAATTAAAACAATTCCACATTCAATTAAACATCAACCCTACACAATCCAATATCAGTTCTATTATACCTAAATCATTATTTATTGATCATTACAGATCAAGCAAAGCAGAGAAGCAAACAGACAAAGAGGAAGAACAGAAATTTTGAACTAACAGGGGAAAGGAATCTGACCGAAGAGAGAAGAAACAAGCAACCTACTACCACTCAAATTAGAATTACTCTTACCCCATCAAGCATCAATTTCATCCTCTTAATCATGCTTAAAAACGAAAATCATAGAGAAACAAGAATTCAATGAGAACAAAATCGGCGGAACAGAGGGAAGAAAATAGAACAAAATGCCAAAACTCCAAACCTCAACAAATCAAACATGTAATACTCTCTTTTTCAACTTATACTACTCCTAATCATGATTAATTTAAGCTTTTGTTCATTAAACACCCAAAAATCATAGAAAATGCCGTTGATGAATAGTGACCAAAGATAGAAATTTGGGGAAAACTTGATTAATGCTACTCCATTGTTCAAATTCGTTCACAAAGGTGGTTAATCAAAGCCTAAGCTTCGTTTCAATGAATTCAGAAGCTTCAAAAACCGCCAAAGAAATTCGAATCATCCTCCCTAATTCTCTCAAATCGGGTCAGAGAAGAGACAAAAATTAAAGGAGGAAGCTTACCTATGGTTATTCCAAGCTTCCTGAGTCTTTTTCGTAGCTTCTCGCCACTGGTCGCCGCCAAAATCGCCATCATCTATCCCTGGAAGTCGAAGAACAGAGGGAAGAGGTGAGAGAGGGAGAAGACGGAAATGAGAGGGAGAGGCAGAGAGTGAAATTGAAAGGAACACGTGGGAGTCTAATAAAGGAAGGAATGAGTGGATATTTTAAATGGGTGTTTTACCATTTTGCCCCTTCTTTTATTATTGTAGATATTTTCAACTAGGGGCAGAAATTATCTTTTTCCTTTTCTTTTATTTTTCCTCTTTTCCTTTATGCCCTTCTTTAAAATTTTAATTACCATTTCCTTTACAAATTGATTTGAATTTATTCTAAAAATAATTTTTCAAGATATACTTAAATTCCTAAATTTATTTATAAGGCTTTTTAAATATTAAACAATACCCCAAGATTGCAAATATTTCCTTATTTAAATTCATCTTCTAATTATTTTTCTTTATTTTCTAAAGAAAATAAACCTTAAAATTTTTAAAAATACATCTGACTGCATAAATTTATTTATAAGACTTTTTAATTTCTAAGTGACACCCCATGAGCTTAAATAAATTCTTATTACCTCTAATCCAAATTTTTGGGTCTTACTTTGAGTCTCAGATGCAGAGTACAGAAAGCATTATAGGCCACGCCTAATCTAAAATATGCCATATTCGAGCAGTTGTATGATAGCCTCCACAATTTTTTTCAAGAATGTATCCTTAATTGAGTTTTTTCTCGCCTCTCAGTTTAGGTTTGTTGTGATCACCACTTCTACATTTAGGCTTTCCTAAGCATAGGGCAGGGTTGGAATCTGTTGTTTACTGGCTGGATAACCAAAAGGTCTTAGGTTAGCCGTGAAAATATATAATTATACATTAGCCAGCACTGGATGGCCAGGTAATTAAATTAAAAACTAGTATAGTCTTGTGCATGCAATTTTGAAACAATTAATTTAAGATAAATGTGCAAAAATACCTATGGTAATATGTCAAATGTGCAACTGGCACCATATTAAAACCTTGGGTGCAAAATTACCTATCATAAACTGAAAGGGGTGCAATTTTATTTTTGCCGTTAAAAAGAGTTAACTGCTGTTAACTTGAGATGTGGGCCCCACCCCATTTGTAGGCTTTGTAGTTAACAGAGGTTAACTTGTTTTAACAGCAAAAATAAAATTGCGCCCCATTGAATTTATGATAGGTAGTTTTACACTTGAGATTTTAATATAGTGTCAGCTGCATATTTGATATATTACCACTGGTATTTTTACACCTTTACCCATTAATTTATACAGCTTTGTGGATTAGAATTTATATAGCTTTGCATTTTTAGGTTGGAGTTTACCCTAAATTAAATACCAACATATATGTTTATTATTGTGAAAGGGGTTGGTATGCTAAAGGACTAGATATTGACTTTAAATTTGTGTGAATAATAAAAAAACGTATGGAGATATCAGAGACTTCGAAGGTTTTTTTCACCCCTAACCTCTGCAATCCTAAATTATACTGCTCCGCCACCAGGTCGATGAAGAGAAAATCATCATTGAGTAATGCATACTTGTCTTTCGGATCTGAAAGATCTATCTTCAATATTGTCCCAACAATACTCAAATATATGATCAGTTCATATTGCTACATAAAAAAGATTTAATGTCTAAATTTATTTAGGTACAAAAGAAGATTTTATGATTCACTCTCTATAGTGAATAGTTTCCCATAAGCCTTAGATCTTGTAATTTCGGCCCTATAACTACGGGAGTTGGAGTAGGGCTTGAGTGTTTTTTTTTTTTTTAAAGGAATGAAAACTGATTATACATTATCTCATCAAGAGCTTACATGCATCAAGGAGGCTTCAAAGAGCTATTCACCTATCCTTCAAGGAGGCTTGAGTTTCAATGTTTGTATCTCCCTTTCAAACCCCCTAAGTAACAAACATTTTTAAATTTGTCCAACATTATTATAATGGTCTCTTTAAGTATTGAGAATGGTTCAAACTTTCAATTATATTTGTAATAAGAACTCATTTGACATGATCAATCACTGCAAAGGAACGATAAAAATAATATATTTCACACAAGCGTGAAAAATAAGGGTAAGATCTGAGTGATATACATTTAATTATCTGCATTACATTAAATAACTTAAGTCTGAGCTTTACTAGATATTTTGAACCCTCGTACAATCTAGTTACAAAATAGTTTAATTTATTCAGTTATCCTTTTCATATGATGCACCTCAAGACTAGCTAGAAATGCACGCTTATTTATTTTCTTTTTTAAAGAACGTAAGTAAAGTAATAAACACACAAGTTTTCTTATTTGTTCATATGGCTGCCGGACCTAATGGAGTAGATCCCGATGGCGGAGGCGGTGCACTTGGCAAGACACGCAGTTTCCTGATCCTCTTGCCCATCTCGGCTACAAGATTTCCAACACTTCCAAACACAGTATTGGACAACTTTACTTTATGTGTTGCATTTTCTGTATAAGAGTACACAAGAAGGAAAAAGTTAAGATTCAACAGAGAGACAGATCTGAACACCCAAAAAAAAAAAACATAACATGAATATATATAGATACCCATTAATCATGAACTTTCATGTTCCAAGAATATATATATATATATTTCTTTATGTATAGTAATATAATATTGAATAAATTTAACACATACCTGCGGTAATTTGAGTGGATTGCATAAGAAAAAGAACGACGGCTGTGAATAGAAGCAATATGAGAAAACGGTTCAGAGATAATACTGCACCCATCGTGCTCTCCACTAGGTAATGCTTTAACTAATTAATTATACGGCTCACTAGGTGGATTATATTCCAATTTATAGAGTTTAGATTTATTTTTTTATAGTTAATAGTTAATAATTTTGAATTTTCAAAATTTAATTCAATGGTCTTAATTTTATCAATGAGAACTTGAGAGAGGCTGGGGAAGAAATTACACCGGGAGACATCATTCCAAGTTATATGTTCTTGGTTCAAACCAAATGTGCACATATTTTTCAAACAAGGAATTCCTTACATTCATTTGGAGCTGGCACACTGAGGTTAACCTAAGATATGCACAAGGAAACTCTAATATGTCAATGGTAAAATATACATCTAACATTTTACCGGTGCATGTATGATCACCTTTTTCTGCTGAACCTTTTTAAGTTCAGTGATTTGTTTAAAGTGACGGGTTAAAGCTTTGAACATATCAAAATTATACTTTACATTTCTTATAATTATTCACCAAAATAATGCATGCGTGTATTAATTTGAAACTTCTATTATACGACTGTAGAAGTATGTTGGGTCAATCTTATAATCCTCTCCATCATGCTATATTTTTTATTAAAAATTGTCACTTTTCTTAGCATATTATTGTGAATTGAAATATTATCTTGGTCCTCAATATGAGATATAATTGACTAATTTGAGGAAATTAAGAAAATTATATAAATTACTTAATTATAATATGTTACATGATAAGTTGATAATAAGATTATACCAACTAAATCTATAAGTCAAACAAATTCATTTGGAGATAAACGATAAATATATGAAATAAATGAAGCATACTTTACATTTTAAATTAAAAGTTAACTCTAATGAGCTATTATATTTAGAATTGGAGGTAGCATTAAGAATTGCTCAAACATTTATAGGAGAATGAAGGAATTAGCTTCAAGTTTATATTCCTATCGTAACATATGATCAACTTAACCAAGACTGACTTTAGTTTGACCATCAAGATTTGAAAAAGTACTATACATGCCAATATTTACTTCACGAGTCATGACAAAACCGCGTTGTATATTATATATGCTCACACTGTATAATCTTCTTTCAAATTTTTATTTTTATTTCATACTTTGATTGCTAGAAAATTCTAAATCTCCATCTCAACTCTCAATTCAAATCATTCACCTCCATGCGTCGGTAATATTCAAATGGAAATTCAGGCGTTTAGCATTTGAACGCCATAATATTACTTTGTGCATACAAAAGTCTTATGCGACTATTAAATGTTTAGTCAAACGCATAATACAGATTACATATGACCATAAGTCAAACTCATATTTGCGCTTGCGGCAATGACGCAGCATATAGTAAAGTAAAAACCGAGGTTCGTCTATTGCTGCTTGAAATCTATTTCCAAACGAGCCCAGGCCCTTGAAAATTTCTGGAAGGGCTCCCTCTGGGGTAAAGCTGCTATATGACTTGGTCTAAAAGCTTTTTCTTTTGTTCACTTTATGTTACTTTTTAAGCTTAAGCTGCCTGGTAATTGCGCTTTTCAGTAAATGTTCAACCCTTTATTTCTCTTTAAGGTTATAGTTTGCGCCTGGTCAATTGTGGGCTGTGCAGGTTCCCTCATAAATGGGCTTTAAAATTCAGGTGCAATTTATCGATCAATTCAAGCACGGGGAAGAAATCAACCCTGCATCACTATTGAATTTGAATATCGACTTATTACATTATTTATGTGGTCGAGCTTCACCGATTTTCCCTAATGGGGACAGAAGCAAGGGTAAATTTACCCCCACAAATGATTATTCAAACATTCTGTAAGAGAGCGTGTACCAATGTTTGGTTTGAACTTAATATTAGTAATTTTGCATATAATTAGCAGTTATAAAGTTTTATTAGTGTCTACTAGGATAGTATTAAGATTATATGTTTCTTAATTTTTTGAAAATTAAATTCTAAATTATCTGAAAAATTTGAGGATCAGTCAAAAAATGTGTTGAGGAATTTATCCTCTAAGTTAGTCAAGAATAGGACCACGAACCTGCCAAACAACACAGCAATATTTGCTTTATGTTTCATTATATTTTTTTAAGGGTTAGGGGTAAAAAATATATATGCGATTTTGTCAAAAGTTTATCCAGTACCAAGTACATTTTTTTAGATCAAAAGTGATTATGAACTTCCAAAATTAGGCTCAAAAGTCGCGATTTCTATTAAATAGGTTCAGAAGTACACATGTGATTTGTAACACCATACTTTTAGGACTCATTTTCAAGCTAGATTAGCAATGAAAAACTTATTCAAACTTATATGGGATTTAGAACATCAAAACTACAACTTTTTGAAACTTTTCTTTATTTATGGAAAATTCTGAAATGCGGAAAACTTTTTCAATAACTTTGAAAAATCGTAACTAATTGCACAAATGATTTTCACATGGTTCAAGTCCCAAATTAAAGCTTGAATAGTCCTTTTTTTGAGGAAAAATATCAAATAGAACATGACCAAGCTTAACTTTACCTTGAAAAAGAAAGGACCAGATGACACACACACACACACACACATATATATATATATATATATCTTTTTTCATTTGAATAGATAAAAGCTTTATAGTTTTATTGGCACAATTAAGTGAAACTTTTACCTTCTCCGAATTTAGTGACCTTGAATTTGTCAAAATGAAAAAGCAACTTTGGACTTTGAACCTTTTCATATCTTTGAATTTGTTAAAAGAAACCCTTTCAAAAAAGCTAGTGACAAAGTTCTCTAAATTGGTGTGGAATACGTATAATATTTGAATCACATGCATATATCAGTGTTAGAGATGATTGGAAATAGGGACAAATCATAGTTTTATAATTTTCTTGACAAAATATTATATTATGATATATCTGCTCAGTTGCCCCTGCCGATCTATATTTTTGAATATGTAATCTATACAACATATAACAATTCAATTCAAATTACTATCTTTAGGTTGTTATATTAAAAACATCATATAAAATTTAAAATTATAGTTTGCAAGTTCACAATTTGTCACACAATCATATATACCTTGAACTTAGAAGCATTCTTTTGAACTTTTATGCGTGCATCACCTATAATCCAAGTGTGTAAAACTTTGCATGCTATTCCATGAGTGAAATTCAAACTGCAACAAATATAAATAGTCTCATTCATCGAGTTTTAAAAATAAAATTGTATGTCCTGGGCGTGGATTGGGTTTATGTCGAAAGAGACAAGCGGATTTATGTCTAATTTGTGTTAAATGAATTGGCTGGATGCGCCTCCACTACCAGCTTATAAACTTTAAGCATGAAAGTTGACATTTTTTTATCTTGTGGTTTAGTATCAAAACCTATATGGGTTCAAATCCCATTTTCATCAAAATAGGCTTGAGGATGAATGTGCCTTGAGTCTAGGGGTTTGTATTGGGTTTGGTCAGGTGGCCCACATACAAAATCGTAGGAGACTAATGGACCCATGTCTGATATGAGTTAACGAATTGGGTTGCACCTCTGCTACTAGCTTAACCTTTAACGCAATGAAGCGCCAACCACCGTGCTAAAATCTTAAAATAGTGGCATAGTTTCTCTGTGCTTCTTTGATTTTCCTACTATCGAATACTAGAATATGATTTTTCTTTGTTCCATTCATTGACGCATAGTTTCGGAAGAAGAAGAAAACTTTAGGGAGTTTACATTCTCTTTTCGCTTCTTTGATTTTCTTGCTTTCAAATACAAAAATATGTTTTTTCGATGTTCGGTTCATTGAAGCATAGTTTCGGAAGAAAAAGAAAACTTGAGTTAGTTTATACATTCTCTTTTCCGTGTGTTTTTTTTTTTTTTAATTTTCTTGCTTTCTAATACTCAATTCTTCTGTTCGATTCATTAATGCACAGGCGAGATAGTTTCGGGAGAAGAAAAAAAAGAAAACAGTTATTTACATTCTCTTCTCACTTTTATTTTCTTGCATTTGAATATATGTTTGAATACTCAATTTCCCTGTTCTGTATGAAATCTTGAATGAGAGTTTTGAATTGGAAAACTATCTATCACCGTTTCAATAAGAGTTTTCTGTTATTTAGTTAGTGTTAGCTTGAATTAAATACTAATAATTATTTTTTAGCTTCTTTATTCATGTTATAAAATTAGATTCTCTCCTAAGAAAGTTTTACTAGTGCTTGTGAAAATTGTTAATCTTCATAGAAATTGCTTCCTTGAGTGAAAGGAACAGAAATTTTTCAATTCAGTTCAAATGACCATTTCCAAATGAGGATGTAGCTGTGCAGATATCCGACCAAGATCAATTTTTATGTCCCACGTCGTAGTATAAAAGGGACAACAGTGACGATAATGCATATAAAAGGTTGATTTGTGACAATTTTTTCTCAACTTTGCGCATGGGGTAGTGACTGAACTAGTGAGGTAATAACCGAGGCGGGTCTATTATTGCTGGGTGAAAACAAGTTCCAAACCTAATTCAGGCCCTTGTGAATTTCTGGAAGGGCTTCCTCTAGGGTAAAGCCCTACAATTCCTATCTCCAAACTTTATGTTGATCATAAAGGTCATCATTGGGCCTTGGTCCAAATGGAGAAGCTTTTTTGGGCCATTTGTAGATTGTTTGTTTGGGTTTGATAAAGTAGTCGTCGTTAAGAAATTTACAATTGGCTATGTTACCAACACACACTTTGCGCTACAATTAATTTGATTTAACTGTTCGCGCGCCTGAGTCCACTTAATCATTACAACGCACCATTTATCGACCAATAATTGGAACTGTTCAAAATCATGTCCTAACATGACTATATTTACCTAGATTGACTTAATCTTTTAATTTTTTTGAAATTATAATTCTAACCAACTAGGAAAGTGGAGGAAAGTGTTCCCTTAGCTATTGTTGAGCTCTTTGGAATCTGTGAAACAAAAATAGTTGTACAAACCACCAAAGTAACTCCATCACTTAAGGTTCAAAGATAAAAATCTTTGTTTGATTTGCTCAATGTGATGAACGAAAGGTTATATGTATTTGTTATTGTTATCCGTTTATATAGAGTCAATTAATCTTACTCTAACAGGATGCGAGTGAGATCCCCTTTCAATGATGTAAAAGATGAGTGGGATCATTCTTCATAGGGATTGGCAAGTATCATGCCATCATATACTGGAACAAGGATGATTAGGGTGAGGGTTATTTCCTGTCTTCCCTTTCAGATTTTTTTGGGGCAAATTATCTTCTAGAGTTGGAAAGTTCATTAATTGAAATTGGAGAAGTCTCGTGATGCCATCGCCAAACTTCACAGTTTAATAGCATATTTGAAATTCATTACATTAGATTGGATAGGGCCTTATGTAACTCTTCCTTTCTTATATCGTTTCAAGACTGCTCGGTGAGTCATCTACCAAAAATTAGATCCGACCATAGGCCAATTGCCATTTTATTGGGTCTAAACCGCAAGTCAAGTTCAATGAGCTCATTTAAGTTCCTGGCCTCCTGGCTAACACACGATGGATTCCCTAATCTAGTCAAGCAAGCTTGGGAGAAGGGACAAGACATCATGGAAAGCATTGACATTTTCTCTAAAGAAGCCCATGCATGGAACCATGAAACATTTGGCCACATTGGGAAGAAAAAACGTAGACTCTTATCTCGCCTATCAGGATTGCAAAGTAAACTAGAGCAATGCCCCTATTCAGAATTTCTGACAGACCTTGAAAGATCACTGATGGATGAGTTTGAAGAGGTATGCTTTCAGGAGGAACTCTTATGGGTCCAAAAATCCTCTTCCAATTGGGTTTGTTTAGGAGATCGTAACACTGCCTTCTACCACACTAGAGCTCTCATAAGGAAAAAACGCAGTAAGATCTCTTAATTAAAGCAAATTGATGGTACATGGATCTCTCAGGAAGACCGGTTATTAGCACATGTATCTCAGTTCTACAAAGATCTCTACTCACTCGAAGACCCAACCACCTACGACATGTCGATCAAAGGGAGATTTCCACCACTCTCTCATTCACAGATTCAAGCCCTTGATAGTATGGTGGAAATGGTCGAAATCAAGGCAGCCTTATTTGAGATGAAACCACTGAAATCACCAGGAATTGATGGTCTCCATGCACTCTTCTACCAGTCTCAATGGTGTACGGTAGGCGACAGTCTACTATCCTTCATTCAGAAATTCTGGACTGGTACACCTCTGAACCCAAAGGTAAATAGGACTTTAATCGCTTTGATCCCAAAGATTCGAAACCCATCCCTCATCAGTGATTTCCGGCCGATTAGCCTCTGTTCTGTCATTTATAAAACCATCACCAAGGTTAAAGCAAATAGGCTGAAAGAGATCATCCTAACCCTCGTAGACCCGTACCAAACTAGTTTTGTCAAAGGACGGAATATCACAGATAATATAGTCATTGCTCAGGAGATTGTTCACTCCATGAAGAAAAAACAAGGAAACGGGTGGTGGATGGCGATAAAAGTAGACCTAGAGAAAGCATTTGATCGTCTCAGATGGGATTTTATCAAGGATACTCTCTTAAATGCAAAGCTCCCAACCAAACTCATCAACATGATCATGGAGTGCATAACTACTCCCTCTATGCAAGTCTTGTGGAATGGGAAGCTGAGCAAATCCTTTGTTCCCTCTCGTGGTATCCGCCAAGGGGACCCAATCTCTCCATACATTTTTGTGCTGTGCATGGAAAGACTTTCGCAGGCCATTGAATTGGTCATCCAAGTGGGAAGATGGAAAACAATTAAATTGGGGAGGGAAGGAGTTCCATTGTCACACCTATTCTTTGCTGACGATTTGATCATCCTCGGGCATGCTACTAAGCATCAGGCATCCGTCATAAAGAGGACAATATCTGAATTTTGTAGAGCTTCCGGCCATAGGGTAAGTTCCTCCAAGACAAAAATCTATTTCTCAAAAAATGTCTCAACCAACACAAGAAGGAGAATCTGCAGGAAACTAGGATACCAGGAGATGCAAGCCTTAGGCAAATACCTAGGAGTCCCATTAATCAATGGCAGAGTATCATCTTCCACCTACAGATATATTATAGACAAGCTGCATGCCAAACTTTCTGGGTGGAAAAGCAAAACACTCTCATTAGCAGGGCGGATTACCTTAGCAACCTCAGTACTAGCATCGATCCCCCTTTACACAATGCAAAGTACACTGCTCCCATCTGGCTCGTGCAAGGACATCAAAAAAATCATCAGGAAATTTATTTGGGGACACTCAGAAAGACACAAAGGGATCAACTTGGTTAAATGGAAGGACATATGTCAACCAAAGAGGAATGGGGGGCTTGGAATACTGAATCTAGAGGCACAAAATAGAGCTTTCTTGTCAAAGCTAATCTACAGATTGCACACTGAACCGCAAGCATTATGGGTACAAGTCCTGTTGGGAAAATATGTGGCGAAACTCGAAGAAACTATTCCCAAACGATCCCAACCATCTCATTTCTGGCATAACATAACCAAATGTTGGGAGGAGACTTGTTTCAATATAAAATGGGACCCTGGTGATGGCACCCAAACTTGCTTTTGGGCTGATTTTTGGGTGGGAGATTATGGACCGCTTAAAAGACTTTCGTATGCAGATATCCCGGAATCGGACCTAAACAAACTGATTTCAGATTTCAGACAAGGAAGTGATTGGAGATGGAATATGTTCTGCCACCTACTTCCCCAAGAGGTGATCAATGATATATCAAAAACCACCATATCATTGGTCCCTAAAAATCAATCATGTTACTGGAATCTAACTAGCTCCGGGGAATTCTCTACAAAATCAGCCTATGTGGCAAACCAATCGCTACAATGGAATAACGAATGTTCTCTTTGGGGGAAGATGTGGAAGCTCCCTATGGCTCAGAGAGTCAAAAGCTTCACGTGGCTCCTACTCCATGGCAAGTTGCTCACAAACGAAGAAAGGTGTAAACGGGGATTTGGCCAAGACCGAAATTGCTCCCTCTGTAACAAGGGGGTTGAATCTATCACACATGTATTCAGGGACTACCCCCTTTCAAACTCTGTTTGGAAGAAAATTCTCCCCGGCGATATGTTTGCAGGTTTTCTAAGAATGGCCACCCCATCCTGGCTATGTGCCATTCTTAAAAAATCTGATTTAGACTTCTCTTGGAAGGTGGGAGTTTGTATTACCCTTTGGAAACTTTGGGAAATTAGGAACAACAGAAATTTTTAGGCAGGAAAATTATTCTGTTGATGGCATACTAGCGCTCATTAGAGCAATAGCTAGGAACACATGGAAGAGCTTTTGCCTACTGAAGCGAATATTATAATGCAAAGCTCACAATGTCTCTGTATAGCCTTATTTTGATTTAATATATTTCCCTTTCACTCAAAAAAAAAAATTCATTACATTCATACATTGCCCCCCTAAAATACGCTTACCCCTGTTAATGCAGGGCACATATTTCTCTAGCTACAGTAATAATTAAAGAAATTACTAACGTAGTAATGTTACGGTAAATTCTATTCATATATATATGAATGAACGATGATAAAAGAGCTAGTGGCCGTGACCATTTCCCGGAGACTGACGATGAGACCCGATGGGAGAAGGAGGTGAATTTGGCAAATAACCCAGTTTCCTCGTCTTCATTTCTGCAAAATCATTTCACACACACACACAGTTAGGCGCCGATTTTGCACATTAAAAATATGTACACTTTGTAATAATATTGAGTTGCGTGAAAATTGTAACATAAGACAAACCTGAAGTTGCTTGAGTGGACTGGATGATCAAAACAATGGAGGCAATGAAATCAAAAGGCATCCTCATTTATCTCTCCCTTTTTTTCTTTTTTTGCTTTCTCAATCATGCTCGCTTACCTCCCATTTATATATAGAGACACACACACAATCATCAGAGAAGTTTATTGATATTTTTTCTTTGACCTATAGTGTAATTGTGTTTAATCTTCAACATATTATTATTTGGCCATTAATGATTTAGAGAGGGAGGGAGGGAGGGAGGGTCATTGTCATGGACAAAACGCACAAGACCCAATATCCCTTTGAACACAACATTCACATTCGAGTAAATTATATATCAAGTTGGTATGAGAGTAAGATGCAACCACTTTGAATTATTCTATTCATATAAAATTGCGCTTTTTTTTGTTTATTTTCAAACTAATCATGGATCTTATTCAAACCCAATCAATTTTTAATGCTCACTGAAATCTAGAATAGTACAATTTTTTATTAAAACGATGGTAGTGGACTTGGCAAAGCAGACAGTGTTACCCGCTGACTTATCAAAAAGCATGTTAGGGCAAATTGAACATGTGTGCATTTTTGTACAACTTCAAAAATACAACAATTATTAATTATCACTCCTTAAGCGAAGTAGTTAATTTTGCACTATAATTAGGACTAGATGTAGAGGTTTAAAAGAAAGATACAATATTAATTAGTAGGTCTTAAATAATTACTATTCATATTTAGCTTCCTCTCTCTTTGTTTTCCTTCTTGACGACCATGTGTACAGTTTTATTACAACAGGCCCAAGTAAGGAAAAAGTTAAAAGAAAATTAACGGGTCGGTGTGTCCCCAAAATCTACTAATAAGAAGTCTTGTTTAGAAGATTAAAACAATATGATTTGGTTTTGTTAAAGCCAGCACATGATTCACAAAGCTTTTATTTTTATTGTTAAATTATTTAAGACTTTGACCATATAACACACATATATTTAAGGCAAATGCTCTTAAATACCCAAGGAGTTATATTCAAGAAGCTGCCAGTACCAGAAAGTTTTTTTGAGACCTTAAATACCATGGAAGTTAATTTTGGTAGCTATGCTGACCATTTTTAATTGTGCCAACTTAACTGGCATTAAGTGGACACTCTAGCATGACACATAGTCAACACGTGGCTTGGGTTAAGGTTCTTAAATGCCGCAGAAGTTTTTTCAAAGGAGCATATAGCACCAGGAAGTTTTGCTTTGGGTCTTAAATGCCCCGGAAGTTTTCTCAAAAGTGCTATTTAACCCAAGCCACGTCATCGTCCATTCAGTCTGACGTGGCGTTCAGTATGACGTGGCAAACGTCCGTTTTCCTCTCAATTCACTTTGGGGCATTAATGCTACGAAAATAATACTTCCCAGGCATTTAAGGTAAAAAAAATTCCTAGTGCTGGCAGCTCCTTGGGTACAACTTCTTGGGTATGTAAGAGCATTTGCCGCATATATTTATAACAGTGATAAAACTAAACCACCTCCTTCCTTCCCACCACCACACAATCAACGCATTAGTACCTTGACTTTTTAACATTCATACCTCTTTCTAATTTTTAAACTTCAACTGCTTATGTTAGATTTGAGAATATGTTTTATTTATATTTAAAGTTTTTAAAGTTTTCATTCTTCTGTAATTGGCGTTAGGATTATATGATGTTTATATTCTTTACAAATTTAAGGAACTAATCAAAATAAAATCTTCCGCAAATTTAAATGACTACAAATATGTCATGATATTACAAAATATTTATGAGGGAATTATTGCCTAAGGCTATATCAATATATATCTGTAATATATAAACATATTCATTGAAGGCCTCTGCTGCTTTATCCCTTTGGAATACCTTACTACTGTTTCTTTTCTGTGATAAATAAAAATTAAAGAGAAAACAAGAAAGTTTCAAGTTTCGTTAAGTTAATCATTATTTTTACATTCATGATGCTTGAAACTGATTGATTCACCCAGCTTTAGTATGCCATTAATGTAGAATTTAGGGCAAATAGTCAAAAATAACAATGTACTTATACCCAATGTGTATCTGGCACCTTGTACTTTTTTTGGCTCAAAATTGTCCTTCAACTTTTAAAATGGGTTCAATTATGCCTCATCCGTCAAACCACCAAAACTCTGTCAGTTTTTAAGTGTGGGTCCCATGCTTTGATCCAGGTGTCTTATTAATGTGGCTTCTTAGCTTGTGATGCTTACGTGGCAGTTGAAGAAGTTAATGGTATCTCTTCATTTTATTCTCCATTTGACCATCTTCACCTACCTCTCTCTCACACCATGTGAACTATCAAAAAGTAATAGTAAAATAAAAACCTAAAAACATAATTCCTCTTCAGAATTCACCGTCTAAGCCATTGACCCCAATTGGGTCAAGAATCAAGACAAACAAGATTTTATTTTAATTTCTCTTTCAACTTCCGATCATTCATTTATAGACAAACACAAAACAACAAAAAATCTTTACCAACATCGACCATAAAAAAATATGTTTATTCTCCGCAAAAGCTAACAATTGATGATCAAGAATGCTCCAAGAGCTTCAGCAGCAACAACAACCATGACACCAAGAACAAATCCAAAAAGAATCAAATCTAAAACTAAAACCTTTTCACTTCCCAATAATTGAAATCTCACAAGCTCTTTGCCACCAATGAGAGAGATAATCGAGAAAGAAACACAAAATTAGAGTGATACTGAAGTGAAGAAGAAGAAGAAGACAAGGAAAAGGAAAAAGGAAATTTCAAAAATGGAATCAGGTCTCATCAAAGCACCCATCACTTTGGCTTTCACTTTTATTTTACCATGACCTCCTCACTCTCCCTAATCCCCAAGAAACCCCGATATTGTCTTTTGTTAAAACCTAATTAATCTATTTAGCAAAGGAAGCAGCAGATGCAAGAACTCCGGCGAGTTTGTCTACAAGCGTGGCAGAGGAACGCGATATATCTGGTCTTTTGGAATGTGGACGAGTAGGTTCCGTCGCCTTGTGGTAGTGGTGGGACAGGTTTTGTCGGCGGTGGTGGAATGGGTTTTGTGGGGATGCGATTGCCCGGTGAGGAAGTGATGTGGGATTTGGGCAAAGATAGGAGGCGAGTCTTGAGGGTGATAGTTCACATGGTGTGAGAGTGTGAGAGAGGTAGGTGAAGATGGTCAAATGGAGAATAAAATGAGAGAGAGACCATTAACTTCTTCACTTGCCATGTAAGCATCAGAAGAAGCCACATTAATGAGACACCTGGATCAAAGCATGGGACTAACACTTAAAAACTAACGGAGTTTTAGTGGTTTGATGGAGGAGGCATAATTGAGCCGTTTTTTAAAGTTGATGGATAATTTTGAGCCAAAAAAAAAGTACAAGATGCCAGATGCACCTTGGGTATAAGTACATGATCATTTTTTATCCTTTGCCTTAGAATTTACAAAAGCTGTTTCTTTAAATAAATATGTGTCTTGTTTAAATTGAAACTAGCAACGCAGAACCACCCCCTCCCAATTTTTTTTGAAAAAAAAAGACAAAAGTTTTTGTTTCCTTCTTGTTCATAGTCCTCTTATCTTGTAAATCATCAGAAGTTTGTAAGGATTATCCACTGTGAATATAAGCATGTGTTTCTAAACACTTCTATTTCTTTCTGAAAGCTTATCTTTCAATATCTATCTCCTAACTCTCTTAGAGATTTCATTATGCTCTACACTTACCTTCTATGAAGGATCCTGTATATCAGAAAAAATCTGACATGATCCATTTGGGTAGATATTATTATTAATCTATATGATTTTAGTATGAAGTTCTATGCGATCATGATACCTCAAGTCTGTTAAGGCAAAGGAATGCTATGAAAAGACATAATGTAACACCTTAACTTTTATTGTTATATTATAGTATTTTAATTGAATTATAACCACCTTTTAGTACTGAGAGCCCTAAAATATGGAAAATTTAAAAATTTTCCTTTTGAAATAGTGCTCCAACCTTATTATAGTTAGAATGGGCTTTTCGGACTAACTTAGAATACTAAAATCTATTTGTAAAGTTAGGTGGTTATAACGCAATTAAAATAATTAAAATCATCTTAATACCGTTCTAATACTTAGTATTATCTAGCGTGGCTTAAAATAAATTAGAGGGATGATCTCGATTGACGATCCCCTTATCTTTACCTATCATCTCACTGCTTCTCATTTATATGTTTATATCCGTCTGCTTGCTTACCTTTTTGCTTTACAACATATACAAACTAGTCCCCAAAATAGCTATCATAATACACTATAAAGCAGGCATTCCTACTTTCTTCTACTTTACCTTACTCCCCAAAAGGCTTACTTCTTCCAGATTCTCTGAAAAGCAATAATTCAACGCAGTTTATCTCATTAACTTTTATTTTCATGAATTCATCTATTGACATGTATACATTTTATAAATCAGTGCAAATAATGATAATCTTATTCCTATTATTCTGTGTGCTATCCGCACTTACCCTCCACTAGCAACGATATATTCATTATCTAATGGAGGTTCTACCTGCAGGACTTCTCGTTATAACATTTAAAGCTATAACTAACTGGTTGGGAAAAGAGGTGGCCAAACCCCTAGACCCTGGAGTACTCCACTGAGGAATAATAATTTATCAACTAAATGCAACAGATATGATAAAATGATACATGCAATTTAATAGTTATTGAAATAAACTGCTACCTGATTCTTGATTAACTCTTCGCTGTATTCTTTCTTTGCTTCGTACTCTGGGGATTCAACCCCACTATCTTGTCCTATAAATGTTTGTAATAAAATAATATATTAATATCTAAACTTAGGCATAACGATTAAACGTCTCTCTCCTTCCTATTGTACTACCCCTTTCTATTTCTAATACAAGTAAATATAAATTCCTAACTTAGGGGTTAATTATAGTGTTATCAACAACATTGCACAAACACAGATTAATATACGCACAACACAAACATAAGCACAAGAGTGTCTTTATTATTTTAAATTAACTAACCCTTCTTATCAATCAATTAATAATTCAACGAACTTACATTCATTACAATTTATAAGTTTTAAATTCACTTAGTAACAATTCAAATTACACTTTAAATCAAAATCCAAAACACCAATCTAACTTTCCATATTTCTTCCTTTACTTTCCATTGAACTCATATCACCCCTTTCTTCTATTTTCATCATTGAAGTCAATGACCAACCATGAATCAAAGATTGGAATTTCAATCCCTAGACTCACAATCAAACCTCAACAACCACTTCCTACTCCTTTTTAATTAATCAATCATAATACTATCCATTCTTCCCTTACCAACAAACCAACAGTTTCAGAAATTCAATCCCAACAATAATCAAAATTCTAAACCTAAGCTTATAACAACACCTATAACACCTCCCATGAAGCCAATAACACAATTTCTTCTTTCTTTGTCACTAACCCAGCAACTAACAACATTAATACCATCAGCCAGCAGAAAATCACTAATCCCTCATCATCAATAACATCATTTTCATCACGCAATTTTAATCCCCCAAACTAGAAACTCAGACATACAAAGCTTACTATCATTTATTAATTTCTAGATTCATCATCGCAACATCACAGCTCATGCACATTAATCAGTCAGAGACGAAGACCAAATTCTCAAAACTTCCCTCTACCCTTCGGCCAAAGCAGGACAGAGAGCGATTGAGCAAAATTTCACCAATAAACCCAACCACAAATCAACCATGCTTAAAAAAGTTCAATTTATCTCTCAGAACATAATAAAACATCAATAGCCATTTTTTTCCTTGGCCGAACAGAGTAAAAACAGGGAACAAAGAACAACAACAATCAAAGATTTCAAGCTTGACCAAAGCACACATCCAAAGGCCTTCACCACAGATTCTTAATGAGTAATGTATTACATCCTAAAATTCTTCCCCTTCCACCGTCGAAATTTCCGAAACAGGGGAGAAGAAAAATTGCTTCAAAAATTCCCTAACTTCAAAATCAGTCATGTAATCCATTTCATGAGCTTCAAGTTGCTTCTAATTACCATTAACTAAACTTGGAAGATATGAACACCCAAATCCCCAAATATGGTCGTCGCATGAACAGTACCAGGGGAGGATTTTCGTGCAAAAATTGGTCCTATTCATCTTCAATCCCCAAAATCAACACTCAAACAACCAAGAGAAAGACTCAAGCACCATTTCTATAATTTCAGAAGTCTCAAACGTCCAAAGAATTCGAATCACTCCCCCTTTTCGCTCAGAAGTGGCGCAGAAAGAGAAGATAATGAAGGGAAATAGCTTACTTGAAGCTATTCGAGCCTTCTTGGGCGTCTTCCGCCGCGTGGGGCCGTCGATCGCCGCTGAACGTCGTCGGAGAAGCTGAGGCCGACGCTAAGCTTGAAGGAACAAAGAAGAGAGAATGAGAGAGTAAGGAAGTGTATGTGTGTGTGTGTGTGTGTGTGTGTGTGTGTGTGTTTCGGGTGAGAGAAATCAGAGGAATTGAAGGGAAATTGAAAGGAATAGAAGAATGGAGAAGGACACGTGTGTAGCCTAAATTAAAAGAGAGACTGATATTTTTGTTTTATAGGTATTTTACTATGTTGCTCTTCCCTTTATAATTGAAGATATTTTCAACTAAGGGCAGATATTGTCTTTTTCATTTCCCAATTTATATTTTTCTCTTAAATGATAATTTTATTTATCATTATCACTTACAAATAAATCTGAAATTTGTCCCAAAATAATTTCTCTAGATATACTTTAATTTCCAGATTTATTTATAAGACTCTTTAAATATCAAATAATACCCCAAGATTCCAAATATCTCCTTATTTTTTATTTTCTAAAATTTGGGGTGTTACACATAACGATAATGATCTGTAGAATCTCCAAACTGAGACTCTACATTAATAGAGTACTCGACCCCTGTGGTATCAAAGCCAGCCCGTCTTCGCAGAGAGCAGAGTATAGATATTGTTAGTGCAGCAAGTAAGGAAGAATCCCTCTAAAATGGATCAAACTTCTTCTTCTTCCACTGATGAAACTACTCGTCTCTCCTCCACTCTCTCTATTTCTAATCTTCCCTCTTCAATCAGATGCACTTTGTCCAATAAAATAGACCATCTAGTAGAATTCACTCATATCCCTAATAATGCTCGTGTGCATCCTACAGAAATGCCTCTGTTAAGCCCTTACTCTTTATATCATCGTGAATGCTTTACTTTCCGCCACCTCCGTACTTTGATCTCCAGAAATACTCCACCAGTAAAAGAAATAGTTCAAAGTTCCAAGTTAGACCAGTGTGGTCTTCCTGCCACCTCTCAAGAATAGTATGTCACTCTTGAAATTCCTTAAACCCTCATCAACTCCTATATTCAACAGGGATAAACTCATCTTCATTTAGGTGTTGTTTGCCTAGTCCTCACTCCACATACCAGAAAAGGCCTACCTATCTCAACCAAGGTTGCTCTCCTTGACACCTCCTTTAAACAATATCAACATGCTCTGTTTGGTGCTCTTGTTACTACCCTTAGTAATGGAAGCCTAGTTCTGACCATTGCTCCTGACTTCACCATGAAACTTACTGATGAAACCCTCTTTACCAAACTTAAAATCCAGGTTCAGATTGTTGGAGTAGAACATAATCCTCAAGCCACCATGGCCACTCTTCACCACCAGTTGATTTATAGGGTCCAGAATCATGCTCTGGATCTCCAGCATCCACAATCCACTGGTGATGCGTTACTCATGTTTACTGATAGAGATCATGGTCTGGCTATTGTCAATATACCTATAAAAATTACCAATCAAGAATTATCTGAAATAGTTCCTCTTGATTGGATTACCAATTATGAAAGGGAATTCGGTTCTATTCCCAGAGATGTTCATACAACTGCTCCTCCACAGATCTCTCGCATGCCTGATGGCACTGTCAGAACTCTTTTTCAGAAACCTGGAACTGAAGGAACTCCTTTACGGAGAATATGCTCTTTGGCTCCTCCTCTTCAGACGCCAAAGGTGATATCTCCAGTCCGTCTAGTTTACAAGAGCAAAGAAAAACCCCCAGTCAGCCATTTTCGTGCTAATGGCAAGCCTGTTTTTGTCTCTCATGTTAACGGTCATTTAATTTGGGATCTTGATTATAAGATGTGTGAACCTGACTGTGACTGCCAATATTCTAGTTTTTGGGATCATTCTGATGATGAAGATCTGGTCAATTTTGGTAACACCAGGAAAACCACCAAGTTCAGGATCAAATGTTCCAATACTCACTCCCATCATAAAAAACCGGATCAAGATGGATCAGGTCCTCAGTGGATTGCCCCTCCTGCTCCAAAAGAATCCTCATCAGATCTCACTCTTTGGGATTTACTTAAAGAACTAGGTCATGATGACCTTGCAGCTAGTGTTTTCCCTATTACAGAAAAAAGTGAACCTTCTCTAACTCCTCCTGTCATAACACCGCCAACACTTTACACTGCTCCTACTATTCCTTGTATTGCCATGATGAGATATGAAACTTATGACGAACAGTTTCCTCCTCTTGAAGTCCATACTCAAGAAGCAACAAAGGTCACACGACGACCTTATGTTGTTCCTACTCAAGTCTCTCCACATGGTGTCAAAGAAGCCTCTCCAGCAGAAGAAGTCCTTAATTGGAATACTGATAATGCAGTTAGCCAAAATAGGTTTCTTCATCGCATTGACTCAACTTGACCATTTAACGGAGACACTTACTGGACAGATGGATACACTAACAGACGAAGTCAAAAAGCTTCATGATAGATTAACCTTGGAAGCCATAAGGCTTGATGCAGAACTTCGTAGCTATGTTGATCACAAGTATTTTGGTCCAGAATTCCAAAGGAAGGAGCAAGAACTTGCCAAAATCCAAAAGGATCTGAGACAAATTGAGATAGATATGGTCAAACCACCAACAAATCCCTTAAGCATGTTCCCATCCTCCTACCCAGTTTCTTCACCTCCTCTCACTTCAGTCAACTATGATAACCTATATCCTTCCTCATACCAACTAGCCAGAAAACTAAACCCACCTAAAAAATCTACCAAAAGAAATCCTATGTAGTCCACAGGATATCAAACAGTTACTGATACTCCCTTCACAGGCCCACAACTTATCCGACCTCGAGAAAGACCACCCTGGCCATCTCACACTACCTCTCTACCTAGCATCACCATTCAGACCCCTGTTGTCAACACCACCACGCAACCTAGTACTAGTTCAGGAAAATAAATTATTGAAGGATCTCCAGCTCCTTTTAGGAGAGTCTCTACTCTCAATCTGTATGAACCCCTTTTTGAAACTGAGGATGATTCCAGAATTATCTCAGAAGAATAAGATTTTCCCCACATGGAAAAACATTTTGCAGACCTTAGCATTGCTATGGTTAATCCTAATACAGCTGAAAGCAACACTTCTGATATGATTGAAGATCCTCCCCTATCCTCAGAAGATGAATCACCAAATTTTCCAGAAAGGAATCACACTCATAAGACAGGACCACTGATATGACTGACCCAAACCTCAGACATGTGTTTATAGCCTCTCTCCCAGAAGAACTACAGCCTGAACTCCATCGTGTGATTACACAGACCGGCAGGGACATTGCTCATATTACTCTTGGAGAAATTTATCAGCTAGCCTTAGCTACATTGGATAAACTTTGTGAGCGGCAAAAAATGTTTAAAGCAATTGCCAAAGGAGGAACCAAACTAAAACCAACATGTAACAAGTCTTATCTGAAGATCAAGTGTAAAGACAAAGAATCATGCCACTGTGCCACAAAGAAGAAATCCCTTTTCAAGAAACGCAAGTCTTCCATTCCTCTTGAAAGAAAAAGGACAACCAGGAATCCTAGATATATATATATTTCAAGAAAAGACGAAAGGGATTTTCTAAATCCAGAAAATGTTTCCTTTGTGGAAAACTAGGCCATTTTGCAAAATCTTGTCCTAACAAGAAAAACCAAAGGGTTGTCAAAATGCTCCAATTCTTCAGTCACATTATCTCAGACAATGATGACATTGAAAGTATTCTTGAAGAACAATCTGAAGAAGATTCAGACACTCAATATGTCCTTCCTCTCTCTGATTCAGACTCAGATTCAAATTCATCTGACAAACACATTGGATACCTTGGGTCCAATGATTTTATGGTTTTATCCACTTCAGTTCAATCAAAAGGGATGTCCCAAATAGACACTACCCCCAGGCCTACTATCCAAATCAAAGTTCTACTTTCCAAATACGAAAAACCTTTCAATGCTACAGCCCTTGTTGATACAGGTTCTTGTGCCACCATCATCAAACCTCACCTTCTGCCTAAAGAATTTTGGGCTTCTCTTAATCATTCATTTACCAAGTCAATCAGGATCCTTTCCACATAGAGCTTATTTCCAGAAAAAAGATTGGCATAAAATTCTTTCCAGGATGTCTCACATGGGTTACTGTTCTAGGTAGTTACATTCTTGACAAAGATCTTCTCCTTGGTTTTGATACCTTCTATCGAACCAAACACTTATCCATTTTTCCCTAGGGTCTCAAATTTAAAAACTTTTTTGCTTCATTCACTACTATCCCAAGTATCCTCGAAATCTCACAAGTTCCCTCTGGGTATGAAAGGCTAAAAGACGATTTACTACAATTCTGTACAGATGGACATTCCCAATTCCATCATCCTTCTCCCCTATGGAAAAGTACAGAATTCTTTATTCGTCTTCCTTTCAAGAAAAATGAGGATGTCAATCCAACAAAAGCCTCTCATTCAGGAATGAATCCTGATGATCTCCTTCTAGCCAAACAAGAATGTAGGGCTTTGCTGGATCAAGGATTGATTGAACCTACCACCTCTAATTGGGCATGTCAAGCCTTTTATGTTGAGAAGAGATCTGAAAAATTAGAGGAAAAAAGAGGTTGGTGATTGATTACAAGCCTCTTAATTTGTTCCTAAAAGATGATAAATTTCCTTTGCCAAAGATGTCTACTCTTGCCTCCAGAATTGCTTATGCTAAGGTATTTTCAAAGTTTGATCTCAAAGAAGGATTCTGGAAAATTGGTATTCATCCAGATGAAAGGTATAAAATTGCTTTCTGCATTCCAAATGCTTAATATCAATGGAAAGTTCTCCCTTTTGGACTTAAGGTCGCCCCATCTCTATTCCAAAAGGCCATGATCAAAATATTTGAGCCCATTCACAATAATACACTCATCTATATTGATGACATCATATTATTGAAACCGACAAACAGCTCTTAGCCCAATTCACCAGGATAATAGCCCAGTATGGAATCATGCTTTCTTCAAAGAAAAGCTTCATAGCCCAAGAAAAGATTGAATTTCTGGGTATGATATTTCATGATGGGTTTTATCAACCTGGCCCTCATATTGCTAAAGATCTGCTTGATTTTCCTGATGACAATCTGTCGGTAAAACAGATACAACAGTTTCTAGGGATCATTAATTACTTGCTTGATTTTATCCCTGATGTAACAAGACATGCAAGCCAGCTGTCCAAATTGCTTAAAAAGAATCCACCATCATGGACTCCGGTTCAGACAAAAATTGTTACTCACCTAAAACAAATTGCTCAAAATCCACCACCTTTAAAGATTCCAGGAAACGGACAACGTATCCTGCAAACTGATGCCAGTGACCATTATTGAGGTACTGTACTTCTTGAAGAGGTTGATGGGAAAAGACACTACTGTGGACATGCTAGTGGACAATTTAAAGAAGCTGAGAAACACTATCATGCCACGTATAAAGAAATTCTGGCAGTCAAAAGAGGCATTGACAAATTCAACTTTCATCTTGCTGACATAAGTTTACTGTAGAAATGGATAACACCTCTTTCTCATCCATGCTAGAAACCAAAAAGAAGACCCTTCCAGACTCATAACTCCTCAAATGGAAAGACTGGTTTTCCCGCTATAAATTCAAGGTGAAACATATCAAAGGAAAACAGAACACCCTTGCAGATTTCCTCAGCAGACCCTCAAAAATCCTTCTTCTTACTCCTAAAAAACCCATTGCCATCTGTACCCTTACCAAAATGACTTCATTTCCTCCACCATCCAATACATATCATCCAATGATCATCAGCAATTTCCTCCATGTGACCAGATACCTACCAATCCCTTTCAAATCCAAAGGTTAGCCAAAAGATATCTATTTTATTGGCTTCATGCCTTGATCAAGACACACAGACCCAATGAAATTAACTCCTCCTTTACTAGTATCTTTCACATTGATAAACCTTTTATGTGTGTCCCTAACTTTTGGGGATTTGTTCCAGAAGAATTGTCCTACTACATCTAGTGTGCCTCAGCACTTTATGCCACAGCATTTTCACTAGAACCACTTCATGTCTACCATAATCTCTGTAATTCATCCAATGCTGGAAGTGAACTTTGGAAGATGTTCAGTTGGCTTGCTCCCCTCAGTACTTAGAGGTCTACCCTAAGAGATGCCATCATACAACACAGGATCTATGATGTTCTTGAAGATCAACAAACAAGGTTTAAGTGTTTCTTTGTGGTTCATCGTCCTTACAACATTCATTGTCCTTACAACATAGACTATGAAGGTAGATTGTATGCCACAGGACAAGCGCACTATTAGAGCTCCTACAATAACTGGCCACCATATGAAGAACAGGCTCTCAAAAACTTGTATCTCTTCCTCTATAACCTCAACAATTGCTCATCCACTGATCAAGAATTAACATATACCTCTATTGGCCCAATACCTCATTGACCCTTTGTCCCAAGAAATCCTCGTGTTTGGTATAGAAGGACCTGAGAACAAGAATTTTCTGCACTGACTTTGAAATTACTGGATGCTGATTACGGCCCAAGAATTAATCCAAACCCAGAATTTTCAGCCCATACTTCTGATGATAATTGTCTGGTCCCCTAACAAGATCCATTCTGGAATAGTCTCTACTAAGATCCCAAGACCCTGATGATGACAGCACCGTTGACCCAGATTCTCCTCCTGATCCTAATATGTCACCCAGCCACGAGCCCATCTGCAAAGGATAGTCAAGAAAAATAATCACCCCTATGTAGTCATTATGACATCATCTGTCCCAGACTTAAAAAAAAGAAGAAAAAAGGTGTCAGTAACCACTTTTGTCTCCAAACCTTTATTGCTTTTGCTTTGAGTTTCAAGCATCAGTTGTCAGACGTCAGTCTGTAACATATTTAATATCCATGTGTCTGTAACATATTGTGTGTTGGCAGCACGTGATAATCATTCACGACTGCTTTATCCCCTCAGACTAACCCTGGTTGAAAAAGGACTATATGCCTCAATCTGACTGGCTTAACCCTTTACCAGAGTTACTCACTTAATCCTAGTTAGGTTCCCCGCTCATTATATAAGAGCAGTCCTCTTATCTTGTAAATCATCCAAAGTTTGTAAGTATTATCCACTGTGAATATAAGCATGTGTTTCTAAACACTTCTTTTTCTTTCTGAAAGCTTATGTTTCAATATCTATCTTCTAACTCTCTCAGAGATCTCATTATGCTCTACACTTGCCTTCTATGAAGGATCCTGTGTATCAGAAGAAATTTGACATGATCCATTTGGGTAGATATTATTATTAATCTGTATGATTTTAGTATGAAGTTCTATACGATCATGATACCTCAAGTCTGTTAAGGCAAAAGAATGCCATGAAAAGACATAACGGTAATGATCTGTAGAATCTCCATACTGAGACTCTACATATTCATAGAGTACTCGACCCCTGTGGTATCAGAGCCAGCCCATCTTCGCAGAGAGTAGAGTATAGATATTGTTAGTGCAATTAATCCAACTAATTATCTTACTAACCACCTTATTAGTCCATCCTTCCAAAATAAGCTATACTCCGGTGGAGGTGGAGAACAGGAAATTGGTGGAGGTTTTCTGTAACTCGGAGCCATATGCGTAGAGTCATATAGTTGCTTAATTAGCTATATCTATTTGCTTCAATATGTTCAAATTTATAGACTTCTCAAAGCGCATATATATACACACACAAAATTATACATACATACTTTGCATATATATATATGTGTGTGTGCGCGCGAATATTGACTTGCATTTGAATAAGTCGTGAACTTGTGCATATGTTCATCAATGTAATTAACCTTTCTCACATTGAAAAAGATGTTCGAAAAGTACGATAGATATTTCATAAGCTACATAAAATATAACAGAACACTATCTTTGATCTTATTCGTCAGCCTTGTTTCATTTTCTCTTCCTGGTCAATGTTGGGTACTGTACTTATTATAAAAAAATAAGGCAGGTCACATGATGGCAGTGGCGCACAAATGTTGCCGGTAGGCTTACTCAACTAGTGCATGTTGGGCATAACTTTTTATTTTTTGAAGGAAATTTTATCAAAAGGGTTTAGTTCATCCAAGGGCATAGCACCAAATGACGCTAGTCCACTTGGTCCAACCCAGTGCCATAGCTTAAATTGAAATATTATTTTACGATAGGTAGTCTATACTGTGAAGATGCCTCCTAAAATGTCGTGACTAGAGGTATAACAAAGTAGCACTCTAGATGGTTCGGACATCCAAGTGGTCGCATGTCTCACCCTTTCGCCAGTTAAACCCACGGACGATGGGTTATTTGGCATAACTTTTAAAACTATGGTTTTAGTCCAAACCATAGGTTTAAAATAAGAGCACACAAACACCCTACCTTTCTTAGAATAACTTTGACGAGTAATATTTAAAACCATAGTTTTGGTTAAACCACTCAAACAAATATGTTAAAAAGATTCACATATTTTACAAAGAAAATTAATCACCCCAATAAATTCGGGGTCAACGTAACTAATAAGTGAATAAGACGATAAGCTGTGCACATTTATCAAGGAACAGAGTGCTTTATTTAATTTTTTCCTTCTTCAGTTTTTTGTCTTTATTTGAAAGTTTTGGTTAGCGTGGAGAATCTAGCTATAGTATATTGGCTTGAGATACATGAACGAACTGACCAAGAGGAATATAATTAAGACGGTGCCATATTAAGTCACCAATCATTCTTTATTTTTGAGTTTGAAAGATTTGGAAACACCAAGGCTCCAAATTAAACCCTTTATCTGATTAAACATGTCAAGTAATACACTTATGAAAAGTCGGTGATTTTCTCAGCAAAATCGTCCATGTACTGATGAAAGACATGAAATTTTTCTGACTACATATGAGGCTATCTTAAGCTCCAGAAGATAGAAACTAAGAATTGAACATGTCTTATTCAAATTAACTTAGAATTGAACGCTTAATAACTAATATCAAAATAAAAGAAACGGAGATGTGAGAGCATGTATTCATTATTTATCTTGGCCATTAATCTGAAAATTTCTACCCAGACTCCGGTCGAGATAGTGGGAATCACTGTGGTTGTGGTGGAGGAGGGGATCTTATTAACTGTGAAATGGGACTGTTACCCTCAGACCCAATCGGTGAAGATGGTCTCCTTGGCCTAGCACTAGCCAGCCTCCTCATTATTGTTATACCTGTACCACCACATTTTTCATCATTTTTCGAAATAATACTTTAATTGAAATTAAGTAAATATTATGTTAAATAAAGACTTAACGGTACACATACCTGCATCAGCGTTGGGCACTGCAACAAAAGAGTGGAGACAATGATTAAAAGAACCATCAGAAAACGGTAAAGGCAAGACACGCCCATATAGATCTCTATTCTTAATTTTTTTAATGTATGGATTTAATGTGTTAAACCAACAGTTGGTAGGTATAGCACTTTGCTCCAATGTGCTCAAATTCTTTGAGTTTCAAAGTGTGCGTACACATATATATGCTTAGACTTGTGAAAAAGGTCTACTAGTATGTTACAATTTCCAACGCAAAGCCAAGTCAAACTTTGTGTACTGTATACTTACACACAAATATAAACATGAAGACAGGTCAAACAATGTCGGTGGGTACGTGCGCATAGTCTACAAAAGTCATTCATTAAGAGTGTGGTTGATATGAGGGATTTGGAGGGGGATTTTTGAATTGAATTTTTAACAATTAAAAAAGTGGAGCCATAATATTTTAAGTAATACCCCTATAAGATGTAAGATGAAAGAGTAAGAAATATTAATTTAAAACTTTTAATCCCACTTCTATAATTTTTATAAATTTAAATCAAAAAATTTTTCCCCTCCCCTCCCCTCCCCTCCCCTCATACAAACAAGCCCTATGTCCAAGATGATCAAAATGTAATACTCCCTCCGTCCCACTATATAAGGTCTTTTTAACCGAATTGCGGGTTCCTATTCCTAAAAAATTAGTTAAAATTAGTTAAAAACAATAAATGTGTAGAAAATATACCATTTTTTTCCAAATGTGCCCTTATTTATGAATGAATAAGAGAGAGGGCAATTATGAAAAGAAGATGAAAGAGAATATGTGGGAAAATTAATGCATGGGTAAAATGGGAAAAAATGCATTTATTATTCAAATAAAGTCAAATAGGACCTTATATTGTGGGACAAAGTCATTCAAAAAATGGACCTTATATTATGGGACGGAGGGAGTACTATAAAAAATTACTCAAATTATTCGTAGTTACTAAATAATATCACTAGTTTCTTAACCTTTGTGCCACACTCTCTTTCTATTTAAAAGTCCCAATACCTCAAATATTTTGTTCCTTATTATAAGTCCAGTTTGAGATCAATTAATGCAAGTGTGACTATTTTACCCATATTAAATGTAAAAAAAAAAAGAAACAGTTAATATTATTTTAATACCCATTCTTAAATGAAGATTGAAAATATTTATCAAAAAATGACATATATAATTATATATAATTTCTACTCCTTAATTTGTATGTGAGAATTAATTAAAGTGAACTTGTAAATAGGGCTGCACATTCAACCCGATGGACTAGTGGCACGCCTAGATCCGGTCCCACAAAAAAGTAGCTTGAAACCATAACAAAACAAGATAGGACCAACCTGATCACTAGGTAGGACGAGACAAGAGCATAGGCATTAAGACTGGCCTTACACGAAACTATTACTATTTTTTATAAAAAAAAAATCTTTTTAATATATCATATAAAAATATTAATAGTTTTTATATTTTAATTGATTAATTGATTTATTTCGTTTTTTTTTCAATTTCTTTTTGAAACATAATCTTTTTTTTCTTTGCCTAAGAAATCTCAAGGACCAACAAGGCCGGTCATGTGACTCGGAGGACATGTCCTACCCATTCTTGGCCCCAGGTCAAATTGGACCCGGCTGGGTATCGTGCCAAAAATACTAGCCCAAAGTTTTTTAGGGCAAGATTTCGGACATATGTCTAGTCCGACCCTACACATCCTTTATAGGGCCTACTTATAAATAGGGACAGAGTGCTATATAGCACCAGACTCACATGTAATTCATAGAGGTTGCAATGGGAATATCGATCTGATTGACTTAAACTTGGTCATTAACTTTGCCGAAACCCTGAAACATGCAGGTCAAGTATCTAAAGTGGGGCCATCATGTGACAATATCAACTGATAGAGCTGGCTGTCACCCAAGAGGGGGGGTGAATTGGGTGATGGGATAAAACTTAAACTCTTTCCAAATCTTCTCTTTTCTAGAACCACAATGAAGGCAATCTTTAAAATCCCTTTTGGTTTATCACTGAGGATATTTTAAAACATGAAATGTGCTAAAGAGTATATAAGTTAGATATGCTAAAACTAAGAGGATTAAGGAAAGAGAAAATGCAAACAGAATTTATCCTGGTTCGGTCAACCCAGACCTACATCCAGTCCTCAGGCTCCACCTGAGATTTCCACTACCCTCTTGTTTAAACCGGGCACAAGAGAAGCATTTACAACCCACAAGTTTAGCCGGGCACTTGTGAAGCCTTTACCACATGTTTTACAACACGGGATCACCTGCCAACCTTTTAACGAGCTTTAGACTCCCTCTAAATGCTCCCCCCTTACAACCTGTAAGGATACAATCTTTTCCCACTCAAGATTACCCAATCTTGAGCTTCACTCACTAAAACAGAAGGTTTACAAAGAAAGTTTACTTCTCTCAAAGAAGGAATTTTGATAATAACTGAAGTACAGAAAGGAGAATGATGAAATACAAATTATAGAGCTTAATAATTTGAACAAAGTGTGCTCTAGCTCTTCTTTTCTAATGCACTCAACTCATCATTTCTAGGCTCACTTGTACATAACTGATACTCTGTGCAGAGCCTCTGTTTTCGTCATAGATTCATCTTGTGTAGTACGTCGTATTTATATGCTCCAGATGTCTTCAAGTCTTTATATAGGGTATTATACTTTTTCTATCCGTTGGAGACTTAGAGAACTAGCCGTTAACAATTAGCTTTTCTTCTCTTGCTTCACTTTATCTTGCAGAGGATGAGCTAAGAGAGATGGAGACTGTGAGTAACGATAACCTGCTGCTACCTACCACTGTACTTGCATGTCAGCTTTTTCACTAGCGCTAGCTCCCTTGGCTATCGCTAGCTTGACAGTGTAAAATCTGCACTTTAGAAACAATGTATTAGCTTAGCAGGTATTGCGCTATCGATAGCTAACAAGGCTATCGCTAGCTTCATAGTGTAATCCCAGCACTTAGCTAAACAGATAATCATATAAAGGCTCAGTAGGTGTTATCGCTAGTGCAATTCATTAGCTCAATGATAAAGACAATGTATCAGCTAAGGAATTTCAAAGTATTCTCTATCGATAGCAAATCATGCTATAAATAGCAAATTCTTTTAGTTTAATGATCAGCGTACTAGCTGTCATCTCAATAAGCATTTTTCTATCGATAGCTAATCACATTATTGCTAGCTAACTATGTTAACTGATCTAACATTCTTCCCCGAGTATTTATTCATGTTATCTGAGGGGCCTTAGCAATAAAGACAGAGTTTAGCGATAGGATCTATTCTTATTTGCTTAGGCTAGCTCTACACATTCCATTAGCTATGGTGAAGACCTTTAGCGATAGAGATATTGCTCTTTCAATGGATTACTGCTAAGTCCTCATTAGCTATTATCCTAAGCTTTTCATTTGAGAGCGATAGGCTCTTAGCTTAGCGATAGAGAATCTGTTCTTTGCCTAGCTAGCTCAATTTCTTCCTATTAGCAATGATAAACCTGTTAGCGATAGAACTTCTACTTAGTCATCATGATTCTTTATCTCAGTTTATTCCAGACCAAGTTACATGCTCTTATTAATGCAATCTGAGCCTATGGATATGTTATGTGATCATATATGCAATGCTTCAATCACAGTAAACATATAGCAAACATAATCTGATAGATAGTAGAAGATAAACACTTTATGCACACATTTTGCTTCCTACATTTAACTATATATTTGACATCATCAAAACTAAGCATATCCAACATCAACAACCAAACCACCTTATATCAATACATAAAACCAGCACAACAAATACAGAAACCTAGTATCCTTCATCATCGTTCGCTTCTTGAAAGAGAGAGGCAAGCTGATCAAAGATATAAAAATTGATTATCTAAATTATGTTAAAGTTTTGCTAAAAATTCAGCACAAGAGTGTTCTTCTCTATACCAGTGGTGAAACACAACCCGTCAGTTCATATGAAAGTAAAAACAGACATCATGCATGATATCCTTAGAAAGGATGAGAAAAGGCGCAACTCTCATGTCCACTTCCACAATAACCAATCTTTGCTTTTTAACATTCACACTCCTTTTTTTATAAAAAAAAATTGTCTTTTAAGGTGCTGCTTTCTCATGTACTTTTCAAACCTTTAAAAAACACTAAACCAACGATGAAATTAAATGACTTAATGAGGTTGGGTGGTTTTGATCGACATGAAGGTCCTTTTTCTTTTATGGTGAGTAGTGGTGGAAAACAGATTTTAATTAGTTGATGTAATTCAAACGTACATGATTTAGTTTTGTAAGATAGATCATTGATATCCATTAAACTAGCTAATGACCTAGTAGCAATGAAGAGCACCAAAATGTGGGTTGATCGGTGTAGTGCCACCTCAGATATGCTCTCCAAGAAATTTGAACCCAAAGAGTAGTAGAAGCTATCCCCAGCTGTTGATCTCAAGGAGCCTAATGCAAATGGTTCTTAATATAAACTTGTAAAAGTTGGTAAAATCATTGTTTGGGTTTTTAGTGTATAAAAAGTATGTATGTCCAAAAGCAAATTAAATTGGACAAAAGCAGGAGATTTGGATTAAAATGGGAATGTGTAATCCTTGGTGATGGGAGGCTTAAACAATCATTATTTTGCTTCAAGACATTTTTGGGGAAATTCTTTGGTTAATTAAGAAGATCCCTAAAGGAATCCTCTAAGCTAGGCTTGGGTTGGGTGAATTGTACCAAAATCCTGCTTACTAATCCCTCCAAATCCAAGTTGATTAAGCTCAATAACCAAGTTGAAATTGTCAATTGCAAGGGATTCCTATTCAACCAACCGGAATCCCACCAAATTGCCACTTTATTTATACTAGGGTTTTAATTCATTATCGGAATCCCACATAATGAATCAAGACTCTAAGATTGAAGCCCAATACCTCTCATGCAATTTGACAAATTCAAGAGCCAGTTCTCAAACGCAAGTACTTAACAACATGATCCACTGCATGAGAATCATCAAATAGTTGAAGAGGACCGATACTAGGGTTAATCGATGTAGTACCGCCTCAGATCCGCTCTTCAAGAAATTTAGACCCAATGGGTAGTGGATGCTAACCTCGGGTGTCAGACTCAAGGAGCCTAATGCAAATGGAAACCTATTAACTAATGCAAACTTGTAAAAGCATTATTGTATTTTATTTTTGAGTATAAAAGTGGTGTGAAAAGTGTGATATGCTAAAAGTAAATTAAAGTTGGAGAAAATGGGATTTAGATTAAAATGGAATGAAATCATTCTTTGTAAGTGAAAGCCTTGGGATTCATTGCTTCAAAATGATTTTTAGGGAATTGGTGCTTGATTTTCAAATGAACCCTAGAGGACCCCTCTAGGCTAGGCTTATTAGGTTAATTTAACGTCGGAACCTTGTACATTAATCAACTTAACCAAAGTTGATTAAGCTCAAAATCAATATGAACCACTTAATTGTGCAATACTTTAAACCCACAATTGGCCATTCCAAATTACTCTTAATTTCTCTCAAAGTTCTAATTCATTGATAGCCACTCAAACAAAGAACCAAAACTAATAAGAGTGATTGCCCAACATCTAAACACAATTACTTGATAATCCATCATGTAATTTCATTCATACAAATTACTTGACACCTTGAATCCACTAATCAAGCCACCTTGCGTTAGCACAAATTATTCACTAAGAGCATAATATAATTGTTAGCATATTGGGCCTTGATCCGCCCTTTAATGGGCTAAGTTAATTAATCAAGAATATTATTTGAGTTTCTCTTTAATTAATTAATTAATCAAGTAATTACCAGAACAATTACTTGATTTGCTAAATCCTTGTGGCATGGATTACATGCTAGGTTAACGGTATTAATTTATTAGGATATTTGTTTTTCCCTAATTAATTAATCGAGTAATTATGAGAACAATTACCTGATTGGCTAAATCCTTATGACATGGATTATAGGCTAGGTCAACAGTATTAATTAATTAGGATACTTGTTTTTCCCTAATTAATTAATCGAGTAATTATGAGAACAATTTTCTGGTTGGCTAAATCAAAAAGGCACGGATTGAGAAATCTACTGACTTAGCCCTGAACAATTATTATAAATAAGAGGTTAGCTCTCTTTCATTCAACACACAAATGAAAGAGAAGTAAAAAAGCTCATGTTCATTAAGAGAAATTACTCCCTCAAGCTCAATTTATCTGTGCGGATTAGTTGTGCCAACCCCACCTAGACTTTAGTAGTCCATTTCACAAACAGATCCAGAAAGAAGAAAGGGTGGAGCCTCCAAATGAAGGTTCGCTTCTTAGATATGTATCTTCATAATTTATCTCCATATATATGCTTTAGAATTTTATTTGTGTTTAAAATTTTTAAAAAAATCATGAACCCATAAATTTAATTAAACTCAAAGATAATGTAGCACAATGTCAAGCATCCAATAAGAAAGAAATAACATATAAATAGTAGCTAATCTTCATACATCATATGAAATTGAAGAACACAAGCAATTGCTATACAAATGTCCCTAAAAACCTAGAAAACATAAGCATAACAAGAGGAAGAAGATTAGAGATAAAAATCCCCTACTACATGCTCCAAGCTCATCCCTTATCTTTTACCACCAAGAATGGGGAAGCCTAGCTACTACTTTTCATGAGAAAGGCACCAACATAGGATGGGATTTGAGAATTCATGAGATATAAGGAAGGAGATGGAAGATGAAGGATGGAGTTGAGAGAATATGAGAGGGTTAGGGTTAGGGTCTCCAAATCTAAACTAAAATGAACTCCAAGTCGTGCTTTAGGTGTTCTGAGTTGGGTCGAGCAAGTGGATATCGGGTATTGGTCCTAGTTGGCCCAACAATGCAGCTGCAAAATTTTACAGTAGGGACTTAACTGTTGGCCTCATTGTGGAGAGCCATGGTGCGAAAGGCCTAGCTAGAAGCTATTTAGCACCTTTCTCTCAATGAATACTTGGAAATGTGTCTTGCATCGTAAGCTATTTGCTGTCACTATTTGTTCCTTTGAGTAAAGCAAGTCCAGTGAATCAAGGTTCAAAGGTTTCTTTGTTTCCACCAGGAAAACTTGAAGTTTGTTTCACTGTTGGGGGAATAGAATAATGGCCCTGCCTAGAATGCTTTTACATACTAAGACCTTATTCACCAATAAGTCGCTAGTCGAAGGTTTAGGCAAATTGCAATTCATCACCATCTTGCCCGCTTCCATTGATGACTGGCTATTATATAAGTGTTGACCTAAGCCCCTGCCTGTGCTGGGGATTAGCTCCCAAACCGTACATGAGCTGCCTAATTTTCTATAATTTTTACAATTTATCAAGAGGCTTGTATTTTGACATTTTTCTTGAATTTTCAGCTTCTTTCCCTAATTTTCTTGCTTGAATCTCACCCGAACTCATTTAGTTTTGGTCCTTGAGTGACCTTACAAGTAAAACATGCAACAAATAGAAGTAAAAGAGCTCCAAAAAATCAACTAATGCTAATTGATCCTCAATTTTGGCAATTTAATAATATTTTTATGCTAATTTCACTTAAGGATATAGATTATCATTTAAGCACTTTTGAATCGATATTACATCTCATTTATGTTAGTTACCTCAAATTAGCATATAAAAATGATATAAATCCAAGGATTTTTCAGTAGCACATAATATTAACTAAACAATTCATTTAAAATGATGAATCCATACATCTAAACAAAGTCCAAGTCAATGAAGAGCAATTGTCTAGCATACACAAATGAAAGCAAAGCTACAAATGTTACTACCACTCTCTAACACAAGATAATCATGAAAAAGTACATTTAATTGCATAAACAAAATCCTAGAATCCTAAAAATATGTAAATACAAGAGGAAAAGAGAGTGGGAGAGAAAGAACTCCTCTAATGAAGCTCCAAGCTCATGCTAATCACCTCCATCACCAAGGATTAACGCTTCTTAGTTGCTGAAAAGAATGAGAGTGGGTGCCATGGAGATTTGGGTAGAAGATGGAAGAGATGATGGTAGGGTTGAGAGAAAATGGAGTAGGAGATAAAGTTGGGATAGGAAAGATGATGGGAATAAGGTATTAGGTCAAAATTTAAGTGAGGAAATCAGGCCTAGGTCATTTTGGGTTGTATTATATCAATAGGTACCCTAAAAACCAAAAGAAAAAAAAACAGCAAAATCGCGCATCTATTAGCTTGTGCTTGAGTTGTTTATTATTCTCTCATCAATCTAATGCCAATGATGTAAGTGGTCGTTCATAATGAGCCATACACATTCATAGTGAATCGAACTATGTTTACTGGAATGATTTACTCTTTGGCTTCATTAAGGCCAATCCCTAATGAATCTCTCGTACTGCAACATGCTCTTAGTTATCGAAATATGTTCTTACTTTATTCCTTTCTCTCTCATCCTCTAACATGACATTACTAAAATCTTGTCTGATTAATAATATAGCAAAGAGTGGCATTTCATCATTTAGAAGATTAGTCTTAATTTCTATGGAATTCTGAATTGCTTCTTACATATTAGTAATGCTTGTTAATTCAGAGGGAAATGGGATTTGTTTTTGGGTTATTAAGCGTGGTATTATGATTTATTTCCTCATTTGCTGTTTGCATTCATGATTTCCATTGTTGTGATTTGTTCTCAAGCTTGCAGGTTGGCCACTAATTTTTTTTAATTGCATGTTTTCTCAGGTCATTGGCCTGCCCAAGGTTTATATTTTGATATGTGTTAACCTCATGAAATTCATGCCATTTTAGCACATTTTCCTATAGTTCATACAACTTTTTGGTTGGATTTAGATGTATTTTGATGTAGATATGATAGGAAAATGTGTCAAGTTGATATTTGGATTAAAGTCATTGAATTCTTGATTTAAATGTGAATATATTACCCTCTTTTTATCAACTTTGGCTTTTGTAGATTTGATTACTTGTTAGGTGGGTGAAGCCAATCAATTAAGCCATATTTGAGTTGTATTTGAAGCTAAAATCAAGGAGCAAGAAGCGAAAAAGAAGATTTAAAGCAACCAAGAAAGCTGAAAAAAGTAGCAGGTAGAAAGTTATTGGCCACAGCCAAAAGCACAGGCAAAATTCCTAGCCACAGCCAATTCATGAAAAATTCCAGGAAGAGAGTTATTGACTGCGGCCAACCAGTGCAGGCAAAATTCTTGGCCACAGCCAAAACTGCTGGTAGACTGCACAGTAAAAATTTCCAGCTCAAAAATAGGGTTTAAAAACACCCAAAATTCACACTCAAACACATTCTTTTGACTTAGGCTTTCTTTGGGGACTACTTGGGAGCTAGGGCTTGAGGATTTTCAAGGAGATTCAAGTGGAGATACAAGATTTGAAGAGATTCAACCTCATTTCCCTTGGTTTTTCTTGTTCTTCTCTCTTTCTTCACTGAAATTTCTGCTATGGCTGTGTTTATGTTCCAGATTTGTTGTTTTCACTCCATGAGTGGCTAAACTTCTATTCTAGGATTATTTTGAACCTTTGTATGGATTAAGACTTGATTCTTCCTCTCTTTTGGTAGTAAATGATATATATGTGTTGATTTTATCCCTTTCTTCATGCTTCTAAGTGTTTGGCCACCATTTAGTTTGATTTGTTCATATGGGTTTGACTTGAGAGAGCTAATCCATGAGTAGAACTTGGTTAAAATCATGCTTGACTTGAAATTTACAAAATAAATGGAAAGTTTGTTGGTAAAATAGAGATATCTTTGCTACTAGCATTGTCACATTAGGGTTTGCTTTCAAAGAGGATTTTCATTATTTGTAGCAAGAAATTGTGCATTTTAATGAAAAGATAAACTTGATTTTGACTTGAGAGAGTTTAGTTAAGTGCATATGAACCCTAGATAAACACATATATTCACAGAAATACCATTTGAGAGGGAGTTTTTCATGTCATATGAAATGCAAAGGGGATAAATAATCCTAAACCCCATTTAATCTTTAAAGTCAAAGAATCCTTTGTTTTTATTACTTTCTAGTGTTTAGAATTAGGTTTTCAACTTTCTTTATGCAACAAAAAAATATTTTCTTAGTTCAACTTGATTGAAATCACTTAGTATTTTGTTTGGTCAAAGATTTTAATCCAAATCTCTGTGGGAACGATATTTTATACTACTTGTGATCCATGCGCTTGCGGTTAACGCTTGACGGCGAACAAGTTCCTATTCTAAGAGATGGATTTATTATTATTTTATATGGTTCACGTTGATTTTTCTTTTATTTATGCTTCTTCTTTGGGTAGTTTGCTTAAAGTTTTTTAATAAATTTTCTAGACGAGGACCACAAAGCTGCCGCCTCCTCCATTCTTCTTAATGTGACCGTCACTTTTTACAAATCCTAGCCTACTATGCCCTCCCCATTGGACCAACTACTTCCTTTTGATTGTTTCTGTTCTCAGTAAGTAAACATAGTTAATAATGTTTTCCCATTTCCACTTAATATGTACCTTCCCTGCTCAAACTTTTTATGCTTTGAATTGTAGTACTGGGTTTTCTTCGGAGGCCACTAGCTATTGTAGCTGCACTTCTTACAACACTTAGCCTTGCTTTTCTAAATGAAAGGTTTATAAAATAACTGCCTCTCTAATTACATCATTAGTTGGAGTTCACTTGATTATATGAATATTTTGGTATAATATTATCATACTACTGTTTGGGAAGAGTTTTTTCTTAAATGATTTAGGGTATTACTGCCATATTCGGCATTTGTCAATTTAACGTTTTGCTTCTAATATCAACACAAGTCATGTTTCATGGCACCATGGTATTTTGGTGTTATATATATGATGTTTTAATTGCTTACGTATCCAATCACATATGCATTTGTGTGTGTAAGTGTTCCGTTTTTTTTAGATGCATAAAGATACATTGCCACTGAGTATAAAAACTTAGGCGTCTTAAAATTTTCAATTAAAGTGTAAGAAATTTTTGTGAAACTCGACTTTAGGATCTTGCATTAGGCACTTTAGATAGCTTAGAGAAACAAATTTTACTGTCTTATTGAATTGTTAACCCATTGTATCATAAATGTTTAATCTTTGGTACTTCTTGTGCATTGATATGATCTGTAATCTTTGGCAGCTTTGCAGGAACCTTTAGTGAGAAAGTAACCCGAACAGTTAGGAAATTTTCACCACATCTGTGACAACTTTCTTGTTGTGCTTCCACGTTTTAACATAGACTATGTACACTTGATTGGCCTGACCTTGCTTGCAATACTCTTACTTAGTTGTGCCCTGAAATTCTTTATGGACTTTCTTAGTTCTTTGTGATGAATATGTGGTTAATTCTACTTCATTATGCAATTGTTTTAAGTCTCACTACTACAAAAAATATGATCTACGTCCCCATTTCACGTCTCTTTTTCATATATTAGACTTAAAAAAGAAGCGGTGGCAAAATTGTAAATATGTGAAAAGTTTTAACGTCTCCTTTTTAATTACGAGACGTGGATTCTACCATTGTTAACCTCTTGAAATTCATGCTATTTTAGCATATTTTCTTATAGTTCATACACTTTTTGGGTGGGATTATACGTATTTTGATGTAGATATAGGAAAATGTGCCAAGTTGATACTTGGGTTAAAGTCATTGAATTCTTGATTTAAATGTGAATATGTTACCCTCTTTTTATCAACTTTAGCTTTTGTAGATGTCATTGCTTGTTAGGTGGGTGAAGCCAATCAATTAATCCACTTTTGAGTTGTATTTGAAGCTAAAATCAAGGAGCAAGAAGTGGAAAAGAAGATTTAAATCAACCAAGAAAGCTGAAAATAGAAGTTGCAGAAAGTTATTGGCCACAGCCAAAAGCACAGGCAAAATTCCTGGCCACAACTAAATCCTGAAAAATTCTAGGCAGAGAGTTATTGGCCGCGGCCAACTATTGCAGGCAAAAATCTTGGCCACAGACAAAACTGCTGACAAACTGCATAGTGAAAAATTCTGCTCGAAAATTAGGTTTAAAAACACTCCCAACTCACACTAAAACACATTCTTTTACTTGGGCTTTCTTTGGGGGCTATTTGGGAGCATTTCTAAGCTAGGGTTTGAAGATTTTCAAGGAGATTCAAGTGGAGATTGAAGATTTGAAGAGATTCAACCTCATTTCCCTTGGTTTTTTCTTGTTCTTCTTTCTTTCTTCTCTAAAATTTCTTCATAGCTGTTCATATTTTTCATATTTGTATATTCTTCTCCATGAGTGACTAAACTTCCATTCTAGGATTATTTTGAACCTTTGTATGGATTAAGACTTGATTCTTCCTCTCTTTTGGTAGTAAATGATATATATGTGTGGATTTTATCCTTCTCTTCATGCTGCTAATTGTTTGGTCACCATTTAGCTTGATTTGTTCATGTGGGTTAGACTTAAGAGAGCTAATCCATGTGTAGAACTTGGTTAAAATCATGCTTGACTTGAAATTTACATAATAAATAGAAAGTTTGTTGGTAAAATAGAGATATCGTTGCTAACCTTACATTGTCACATTAGGGTTTGTTTTCAAAGGGGATTTTCATGATTTGTAGCAAGAGATTGTGCATTTTAATGGAAAGATAAACTTGATTTTGACTTGAGAGTGCTTAGTCAAGTGCATGTGAACCCTATACAAACACATATATTTATTGAAAATATCATTTGAGAAGGAGTTCTTCGTATCTTATGAAATGAAAAGGGGATAAATAATCCTAGACCCCATTTAATCCTTTAAGTTAAAAGAACCATTGTTTTTATCACTTTCTAGTTTTTAGAAATAGATTTTCACAATTTCTTTACACAACCCAAAAATATTTTCTTAGTTTAACTTGATTGAAATCACTTAGTCTTTTGCTTCGTTAATAATTTTAATCCAAATCTCCGTGGGAATGATATTTTATACTACTTGCGATTCATGCGCTTGCGGTTAACGCTTGATGACGAACAACCATAAAAAGAACAGTAAACATGAAAAAGCAAAAAAACGAAAAACGAAGCGGGAAGCAGTTTCCACGCCTCATAAAATTTATGAGACTTGGTTTCCTGATTTTCCACGTCTCATAAGTTTTATGAGACATGGAAAAGCATTTTCCACATCTCATAAAACTTATGAGATGTTGTTTCCTGATTTTCTGTAACGTCCTTCCAAAAATTACTTATAACTTAATGGTTCTGAAACTATTTTCGAAAAATTCCCTTATGAAAAGGGACCGTGATAATTTAAAAACAACTCATTGTTCATATGCAATAACTCATTGTACCCAAATTCATACTACTTAGAGACCTAATATCATAAACCCATGTCCCTTTATTAATTTATAAATAATAAAGAAATAATAATAAATGCACAAAATGTCCTAATTGTGACAATATTCAGAAAATAACAACTGAGAGTATAAGCCTAGTTGGCATAATCTCAATCCTCCATAGCCTTCCCTGACATCCCTTCTCTATATCTTTCACCTAAAAAAATGTTAAAGTAACGGGGATGAGACCACTGCCTCAGTAACCGGCTATCCTACCCACCGTACACACCAGCACATGCTTGTGAGGTGTCAAGTGGGACAGTTATAAAACATGTATATATATATATATAATCATACACATAAATATTTATCAATAAGCCAAAAGTAATTCACAACTAATCCAAGATCATAGAACTTAGGGAAAAACAGGATTATAGTACCTAATGATAATCATACTCATAGTACCAATAACCTCCCCATCATTAATCTCCCTTATATCCTCCTTATTCCTGTTGACTGAACCCATGGACTAAGTTAATTACCCAAGTCATTGGTTACTCCAAAAGCTCACCGATTATGTGTAGTGGATGGCCAAATCCACCGATCACACAACTAGACCATGGGTTCCCCCTCATAGAATAGGTGGGGTGTCGCAGCCCCTCATAGAACAAGTGGAGCGGTCACTCATAGAATAGGTGGGACATAGTAACCCCTCATAGAACAAGTGGGGCACCGTACCCTCGTAGAACATGTGGGTTACGATTGGGCCAGCCAAAGAGCTCCGAATGGCAGTCTCACCACGTGGTTAAATATCCATCTCCCTCATAGAACAAGTGAGACAGTCCCTCATAGAACAGGTGGGACATAGTAACCCCTCATAGAACAAGTGGGACGCCATACCCTAGTAGAACAAGTGGGTTACGACTGGGCCAACCAAAGAGCTCTGAATGGCGGCCTCATCACGTGGTACAATATTTATCTCCATCAACTACATCCTTATTACCTCTAATGTTATCATAGAACACATATTTTACAACTATAACTCAACAATCCTAGGACAATATTCATGAACACAATCATTCAAACTCAAATATTTAACTATCATATAACATAGTCATAACAATTCTATAACCTTCAACGATTCATAACAATCAATTAACATACTAAAACAATATCATGATAATCATTATATAAAACATCAAAATATATTTCTTTTACAAATAATGTCCCACAAGAAGATTTTTCATAAAAGCAATTTATAAAACAATTTATAATACCAAAATATAGAAATTTCATATAATAATAAAATTTGTAAAAACTCACAAACACATACTGATATGCACAATAGATAAGAAAACCAGTTACCTGATTTATCGCTCAAGATTTCATGCATTCAATTCAGGCTTAATAACTCAAACCAGTCACTAGTTACCTAATGGATGTTTTGAACATGGTGACCAAATTTCTTCGATCCAATGGATAACAAATGCGTAACTGTTATTTTAACAAGACTGCCTCATAATTGGGTGAAAATATCTTAATATGTTAATTTCAACCTATCACCTCCTATATATAATCCCCTAGAGTTTGCTCCTCCTCTCATTTAATCGATGTGGGACTTCTTACTATTCTTATTTTATTAAATATTTATTTGTGTATATATGGGATATATCTTGAATAATTTTAATTTAATATCTACAACTTGATTTATCCTTATCTTTCTCTTTAAAAAAATCAATATATATAAATATCTAAGAATATTATTTCTTAATATCCTTAAGATTTGATATCTTTATCATTTTTGAATATTATCACTTGATATTACAACTCTCTCCTTGATATATTATTTTAGATATATTTTTCCTACTTAAATATTATTTCCTAAATTTCATTTAGGGTAAGATATTCATTCATAAATATCACTTTAAATCTTATGAACGAAAATTGGGATGATACATATTCCATGTCTCATATGAGACGTGGAAAATCAAGAAACCCCGTCTCATAAGTTTTATGAGACGTGAAAACATAAGTTTTATGAGACATGGAAAGTCAGGAAACCACGACGTCTCATAACTTTTCCATGTCTCATAAAACTTATGAGACATGGAAAATCAGGAAAACATCTCATAAGTTATATGAGACGTGGATTGTTAAAAAACCACAACCCATCTCTCTCACTGATCCTCTCTACTTCAAACCCACTCCAAGTCCCCCACACCATTTCTCTCCCTCTTTGCCTCAAAGGTTTTTCTTTCGTGCACGCAGCGGTGAGCAGTAGTGAACCACGGCGGAGGAGGATGGTTTCACGGTTACAAGCAAATCGAGCGAGAGAGGTCCGGAGTATAAAACCTAGGTGAGCTCTTTTCTCCATTTTCTCCCTTTTCTGGTCTGATTCGAGCAAGGGAGGAGGGATTCAAATCAGTTTTTGAAGTTTCTGAAGTTCCTAAACTCATAAAAATGAAGCTTAGGCTTCGATTTAAAGGTTTTGGGGGAAGATTTTGAGTAGTGGCTTGATATTTGTATGATTTCTCTCAAAAGCCCCAAATCTTCTGTCACTATTTCTTCTTCTTGTGCTGTGAGCGAGAGATCGGGAGAGAGGAAGGGAGGTCTGGTGTTGCAAGAGAAAGAAGCTGATGGTACCAGTAAGCTTTGATTCAAAATTTGTGGTTAGCTCACTCTACTCTATTCTACCCTCTGATTTCTCGGATTTGGGGTTTGAGTTTTAGTAGTTTAATTTGATGAAATTGAAGCGTTGTGTATTGTGAACCTCAACCATCTCCTCAGACTCGTACTCGTTAAGCCTTCAAATCCTAAACCACCAAGATTCAACTCCAGTACCTCCGTTTTAGGCCATTGTCGTATGTCCTCTCCCCTATATCCCCAACAATAAATGTAAGTTATTCTCCCTTCATTCTCTTTCTGCAGTCATGTTTTTGAAGCTACAGAAAGCATACTTCAGGGATAGGAAGCTTGATGGAACAACAATCCTTCTCCCTAGTGAATATCGTGGTATGTTATCTTCTTCGTTTCAAACTTAAGAAATCAAAGCTACATTAATTAATTACTCTCTATAAATGTGGCATTTAGTTGCTGTGGTCTGACTGAGTAATGCCATTGAAGTTTAGATTATTTGTAGATTGATATCTCATCAAATAATCATGAGAGCCAAAGTATATGCTATTTTAATGATTGACAAGAATTTTATATCTTTAGGTACTTTGTTAGTTACATGCTCGTTATAGGTAGGATTTCTGTGAAATTTTTTATTTTTGAATGTGACTCTGCAGGCCTCATATTAGGAAAGAAAAGTCAGGACGAGAAGAATTCAGCTGCCGTACCTTGTTCTGAAAAGTCAAATTTCTAGGAGATGAAGGCAACGTTTCAAAACATTGCATATTGGAACCATGATTGCCTTCCTTCACAAAATGATGATTTCATGCGTGCTTTCCATTGGTTTACCATTGCAAAGGCTGTAAATTTTTTGCTCAGTTATTGGGATTGGAAATATACTTTGATTCTTATATAGGAGGATGCTATGTTTTTCCTGCAGTTAATTCAATTTTATCTATGATGAATATATTGAGTTAAATAATTGAAAATAGAGACATATGGACTCTTAATCCCTTGATGCATGAAAATCAACGTGGATATCACCATTCAATTGAACATAATATGTGGAATGTCTATTACATATGTTGATAGCAATAAAAATCAAATAGTTACACATGATTAATCCCTTGTTATCTTTGTCCTGTGATTGTGGTTTGTGACTGGATTGTTGATTTGATTGTTTTTTTTTTTTTTTTTTTGCTTGGTAGTTGATTCTGGCAGGCCGATGATGAAGTTTGAGGGTGGATACACTGTTGAGACCGTGTTTGTTTGAAATGCTATGTTCCTCTTGGATGAAATGGTGAATAAAGGATTTATTCCAGATGTCATCACCTGGACCTCCATAGTCCTTCTCTTTTACTTTAGTTTTCTGTTTTTGGTATTTTACATTTTAGGCTTGTAAACTAAAATTGGGGGATCTTAAAGCAACATTGCTAGATACAGAATTTGCTATGAGTGATAGAGACAGCAATGTCAAAGCTCTATTCCGTCAAGGACAGGTACATGTATCTCCATTGAACAAATTAAGGATTATAGATAACGCATTTTCTGAGGGCTCAAGAGAGTTTCAGATATTGAAAATACTATTAAACCCTTTTTTTTCTTGCTTAACAAATTCAACCTTAAGGATTATAGACAAGCTGACTTACTACTAACTCTTGATCCAAAAACAGAGGGTTAAGGGTCAAAAATACACATGTGATTTTGTCAAAAGTTCATCCAACACCAAATGTTATTTTTTGGATCAAAAATACACATGATCTTTCAAATTGGATCAAAAATACACATCTACAGTTAAATTAGGGTAAAAAATACACATGATTTTATAAAAAGGTTCATCCAGCACCAAGCGCTTTTTTTCAGAATATAACTATAAGTGTGACTTTTGGTACAATTTGAAAACTCATGTGTATTTTTGATCCAAAAAAAAACATTTGGTGCTGGATGAACTTTTGAAAAAATCATATGTGTATTTTTGACCCTTAACCCAAAAACAAATTACCTCAGGTCTATGAACTTTACTTGTATATATTCTATCTTCAATCTAAATCTATTCAATGTAGAACTTCTTTTAGGCCTCTAAAAGGAAACTTTAATACTTATTTTCAGCTGGAATAAAAAAGGAACTTCCTACTGCCAGGAAGAAGGTGAGTCATGAGTAGATCTATCTAAACAAAATCTCTCTTTTAGACATTCAAACTCTTGTTTGATGGTCTAATAGATTATATTATGAAAAGATTGCTGATAGGCGTGAACAGGAGAAAAAAGCATATAGCAAGATGTTCCAATAACATTACTGGTATGCAAATGTTTTATTATTGTTGTTATTGGATATAATACCAGTCATTTTGTTTAATTTTTTATGGTATTGGCAGCAATTTTTGATGCAGCTCAAACATTGAAAAAGCATTGTGTGTGTGTTCCAATTTAAAGCATGCTTTAATTTGCATTTGCCTCATTAGTGATTAAATTTCTGCTTTTTATTATGAATAAATACTTAACTAGTTGCAAGCCTTTCTATTTTGGAAATTCCATGACTTGAGAAAGCATTGTGTGTGTGTGTGTGTGTTCATTGCATGAAAATTTGATTTCCTCTGTCAACATTTTGGTTGGATATTTGTGCTTGTGTGCAGTGTGTTTTCTTTATTTGATTAAAAGGAGAACTTAACAGAAAATAATAAATCACTTGATGTGAAAATTACTACTTCCTTGAGTTGTTTCAGTGCTTCAGTACCTGTGGAAGTTGATTGTTTGCTTCTATCAATTTATTGCTTCTACGGTCAGAAATCCAGTCCAAATCCTAATGGAACTTGAAAGCCTGAAAGGGATGGTAATGTGGTTGAGAATGCTGAGGAGAATATAGAAGGGAATGCATTTTTTGAGGGTCTTGATGAATTCATTAACAGCTTGCCCATTCTCAATGTTGTTGCAGATGATAAGGTTAAGGGTCCCTAGTATTTAAAAATGCAGCCTATAGTATGTTTTCCCACACTATTGTTGTAGATTTTATTGAGTCGGTTTGTGGCTTAATTGTTAGGGAGTATGAGAATATTTTCCGTTAAGATTTATAATTGTTATAGTCAGTTTTATTTTTTTGTTTTGCGAACCATCCCATATTGTTTTGGCTATAAATAATAAAATTAGTTTATTTTTTTCATTTTAAGTGTTGTATTTCTATTATTCCAATAAAATATTGGGGTTTTTTTTGGATTGGGGTCAATCATCCTAATTAAAAAATATCCTTTTTTAAAAAAAAAAAAGATTTTCCGCGTCTCATTTTTTAAAAAGAGACGTGGAAAGTTGGCACTGGGAACTTTCCACGTCTCAATTTAAATGTGATTCTAAATTACTGCTTGAGAACCCTGAGATTGAGTTTCACCTTACCCAGTTAAGGAAAGCCAATAGAGCCATTATTTCTGCCACTGAGGTAGTTGTAGAGGACGCATCTTCTAGTGACTCTAGTGACAAGGATATCAACATTAAATTCGACCTAGATTTCCAAGCTATGGATCTCCCCAAAAACCAAGTCAACCCAATTGTTTCTGGAATCCCTATTTTTCCTAACATGCCAAATAACGGTGTAGAACCACCTAGGAACAAAAATAGGGGTAATGGGGGTAACGGTCCGTAGGGTCACAATGTAATTGGGGGTGAGATACCACATGGTGAGATACTACAAACTTTGATTATAATCAATTTATGAATGCATTCCATAATATTAATGCCAGTCATAAGATTAAAGGTCTATTGATCCAATCCTTACCTAAGTTTCATGGTTTTCAGGCAAAGGAACCACACTTGCACTTGGATGAGATATATATTTGCTGCAGTTCCATATTACCAGCTAGTGCACATATTGGTGATGTCATGTGGAGAGTCTTCCACCTCATACTTGAGGGCAAGGCAAAGGAGTGGTACATGAGTTTTCCATGAGTTGCACCTGCAGCCCTACGCTCTTGGGCTAATCTGATAAATGCCTTCTTTGAGAGGTTCTATCCTCTTACACGGATCTCGACTAGATGGAAGGAGATTAATATGCTTGTGCAATCTGTAGATGAGACCCTCTATGATTACTATACCAGATTTCAAGATTTGCTACATCACAGCCTAAATCATCAAATACCTGAGGAGCAGCTTGCTCAGAATTTTTATGATGGGTTGCATGAGAAAGAACAAGATAAGCTAAATTCTGCTGTTGTTTGTTCGTTCATTGATATGATTGTTGAGGAGGGTTACGACCTAGTCAGGATGCTAGCCCTCACTAAGCAGCATCATAGTACATCTCAGAGATCAATCTAGGACCTTGATAGAGTCAAGGCTACTTCTTTCCACGTCCCTTAGATGGAGAAGCTTAAATCTAAGCTGAATGCTATCCTGGACTGAGTCTCTGGTCCTACATTTTTGGGCCACACGGCAGGTAACAAAATTGTAGCCACTTCTTATGAATTTTGTGGATCCGTTTTGCATGTATCTTGTAACTGTCCCTCCCGGTATGAGGATTGCAATGCCATATTCCAAAGAAGCCAACGAGGTGGAAACCAGTGATAGGATCCATTTTCTAACACGTATAATGAGGGTTGGCACCAGAACCCAAAGTTTTAATAGAGATAAGATGGTGATGCACCTAGGCTATTTAATCATCAATGCCAAGGTGAAAGTTCCAATCAGATAGTTCCTGTAAAGCTTGGTAGGTTTGATGAGCTGGGTAAGATGTTTCAGCAAAATTTCAAGAGTCTTGATAATGAAGCTAGAATGCAGTAGCTTGAGACAGAGAATTCTAACATTGAAGAATTTGTCACAAAATTGTCTGATTCTTTTAGTAAGCTATAGACACAGTTGGGCGGTTCTATTCCTTCTAATACTGTAATGAACCCAAAATCCCTTAATGCTATAAATCTGATAAGTAGAAAAACACTTGATTTCGGTCAATTAACAAAGAGGGTACAATTTGAGACGATATAGAGGAAGATGAACTTGTTGATGAGGAGATTGCTACTCATAGGCCTCTATTGAGCCCTATGTGCATAGTGACATCTGAGAGTGCCAAGGAGAGGGAGTTGATTGAAAGGCACCACATTACTGTGAAGGAGCCAGTTGTTGAGGAGGCTCCTAAATCGTCCACATCTCTTAAAAGGTCAAAGCTCTCGAGTATACATGAGCATGGAGAGACGAGTTCCAGCAATGACCTAGCCAAGTTTCCGGCTAGGGAGGTAACACTTTCTAAACTCCCCTTTCCTCATGTTTTTATTAAGAGTAGGAAAAGATTAGACGATCAAACAGAAAAAGAGAGGCTTGATTTGTTTGGCAAGTTGCATGTTAAAGATCCATTCTTTTAACTTGTGAAATCCATGGCTAGCTATTGTAAGTTTCTCAGAGAATTGTGTACCAACAAAAGAAAGTTTAGACCTAATGAGTGCATTCAATTAAATCCTAGTGTCTACTTTATTTAAACCTTAGTTACTAGTCAAATGTGAGGACCCTAGATCATTCATGATTTCATGCATTATAGGGAACTTGATGGCCAGTAATGCATTGTTGGATTTAAGAATGGCTATAAATATAATATCTAGTGTGATTTTCTCTACTTTAGGATAACGATTTGAAAAAGACTAATGTGATTTTACAATTAGCCGAGCGTATACTCCGATATCCACAAAGCATTCTTAAGGACATACTTGTTAAAGTTAAGAATTTTGTTTTTCCTACTGATTTCTATGTTTTTGACATTGATAGTGAGCCAAGTGAGTCGACTATAATTCACATTCATGCAAACTGCTGGTATTGTGGGTTTCTATATATGACATGAACATGTTAATTGTTGTTATGAGTTGACAGATTGATTGAACTTATAAATGTGAGATGTAAACGGTTTAGTTCATTTTAATTACCATGGTAGGTTGTGCCTTTTCTCATGGTATAGTGTAGGAACGCACCTAATCCACCCTTCACTACTACAGAAATACCCTATAGCAGCGCTTTTTTTGACACTATAGCAGCTCTTTTTAAGCGCTGCTATAGCCAGTGCTGCAATAGATTATTTGACCTATCGCGGCGCTTATTTTAATTTATAAGCACCGCTATAGGTTAACCTAAAGCGGCGCTTATATCCAAAAAAACGCCGCGATAGGCTGTCTTTTTTAAAAAAATATTTACCTATCGCGGCGCTTACATGCAAATAAGCACCGCGATAAGCTGTCTTTTTTAAAAATATATATACCTATCGCGGCGCTTATATTCAAGAAAGCACCGCAATAGGTTGTATTTTTTTTAAAAAAAATTAATTTTTAATATTTTTCTTTTCTTGTCTGCACCAATTAAAAAATCATATCTAAACAATGCAGCCTTTGTAAAGAAGTTAGCTATATCTTTATCAATCAAAAGGATCTGATTTTTCATAGTAGAATCAAGAAATATACATTAATTAATCATGTTCTTTGAACTAGTTTTTCGTAGTTGCATCACACCAAGCCAAAAAAAAAAGATAAACATAAGGTATGTCTTCAATAAATAGTGCAAACTGCCAAAACCAATCAGTAAATCAAAAACTTCACCATTATCACAACTAACAACCCACAATTTACAATGCAGAATCAAGTGTACTTACTGAGGAAGCTGAGGACAAGCTAATTCACATGTTCAGGGAATTGCTCATGAATAATCTTTCTTTTCTATCCTAATTACAATGTAGCAGTGTCGCCCACCACGTCACTAGATAGTGGTGAAGCATACATGTTCAAGAAGAGTGACAACAAATATTGGATAAAAATCCAAGATTTCTCAGCCTTATTTCCAAATTTCACTTCTTTTCTCGGGATGAAATATAACCCAACCCCATTAAAAGCCCAGAATACAGCTGCAAAGCATTTTCTTTTATCTACAGGCATAGTCTCAATCAGAAATTATTACTAGTGACGGGAATAAAAATGACAAGTTACATAGCTGAGTTAAAGCCTGTAGACCAATGTTGTAAAAACCGGACCGGAAGGTGAGCCGGAGAGGGCATCGGGTCACGGTTCGCATGGTCGGATCGGTCGGACCGAAGGTCGAACCGATAACGTAATAATTAAGGAAAAATATATGATTTTTAAATGTAAATTAAATATAAACAAATTATGGTTCCTTCACCTCTTAATTTTTAATGAAAGACCATTGACCAAGAAATAAATAGCCATTACAGACTTGGAAAACAATTATTCTTGTCTTTAGGTAAGCAAAACAAAGAAGGCATATAGGACCATTTGAGGATCACAGTTGCAGAAATTTTTGTCGAGATAGAAGAACTAGGAAGTTAAGAACACAAGCAATTTTTATTATGCAAAAGGTAAGAGATAGAATATGCAACTGATAAAAATTTTAAAAGAAATGTAAAATGTAGAAAGACAACAAGTGCTAAATATAGAATAAAAGCTTGGAAGAGACATTAGACATCAACAATAGAGGAATGGTGATGAGAGAGATGATGTTCACCAATTGGTTGGAGTTTTGGAGATCAAATTTCACAGCCCTAAGATTTTCAAATAATTGTTGGGGTTTTTAATTTGGGAGAAAAATATGAAGTTAATGAATTTGGGTTTCTTTTTTAAGAACTTGGGTTTTTTTTTGCTTGATTTTATTTTTTTTCATCTTTTTTTTTGTTTTAGATTGGACCGCCCGGTTTTTATAAAACCGCTCCGGTTCCCGGTTTAACTCCGGTTCCCGGTTCAATGTCCGGCTGGAAACGGCCCGATCCGGCTTAACACAATAAACGGCCAGACCATAAAATCCGAACCGACCTATGGAGCGGTCGACGGTCCAACCGGTCGGACCGCCCGGTCCGGTCCGGTTCTTACAACACTGCTGTAGACAGAGACAAAATAAACCGAAGGAAGAAACTGTTTTACCTCCAGCAAGTTTGGAATACTCTATAGTACAATGTTGGGTTATTCCAAATCTGTGTTCCAAAGAGTAGAAGGCCTTAAAATTCATGAAACTTCAAAAGATGCAAAGCAGATAATGATGACTGATTCAAATAAATAAATTACTGGCCTAGAACAAATAATGATACTGATAATGTAAACAGGGGTAAGGAAGCTTACATTGCCTACAAAGATTGACAGGGCAAAGTCCAGAAACTAGAAAAGGAACCCAGACAAATAACTTTAAAGACCAAGGTTGTCACATAAGCAGAATTGTATAAACAATTCACAAATGAAAGAAAGGAGACAAGTATTGAATTACTTGTGAATCACATTTTGATCATGAAGATACTTCAAACCATGCAGAATCTGCTTGGCTAACTAAATTAGAAAGAGATGACATGCATAAAAATCTGCTATGAACAATTTAAATTGCCAGCCATTCTAAACTTGCTATACATTTGCAAAACAGATAAATACTGAATTCTTAACTCACATTAGCACCAAAAAAGACAAACTGATATCCAAAATACAGAATTTGCTTAAAACTGGAGATGCACCTCGTTGTACACCTGAAAGGATTGCATCAATGTATGAAACAATCAAATGAAGTGTACACACTCCAAATCTTCAATCTTCCCAAGTAAATCTTTCTCATGCTAAGGCCATATCTCAGTTCTTATACTAGATTCATAAACACTCATGCTTAGACCAAGCTTTAAGCTTTCAATTTTCAGATTATTAGACACTTTTGACCAAGACTTCAGTTTTTCATGCAGATTATTGATAAAGAAAACAAGAAAAGAAAGATGAACGACTACGGTAAACATTACAAAACCAAGCTGATATTTAAGTGAAGGAATAGATCCTACTTTCAGATAATTAAATTAATAATGTAATTTCAAAATCTCATGTGTAATTCAAACCAAGGTTGTCACGTAAGCAGGGATGTATATGTAAACAATTTACAAATGAAAGAAAGAAGACAAGTATTGAATTACCTGTTAATCACATTTTGATCATGAATAACCCCAATCGTGAATTATAAGTAATGACAATAAATACTTCTTGCAGTAAATTAGCACACATGATAGACTTCAGATTGTACTTCAGATTGAAAAGTTTATTTACTGTGGCAGGAATAGAAGAGTGTTCAAATTGTGAACTTGGTGTTGGCCCATCTGGTTCATGAATCACTGCCACACAAAAAATGGAGTCAACCCAAACTTAGAAAGCCACCATAACAATAATACATAAGGCAACAGTTTGCAAAACAAATGAATTCAAACTATCAAACTTGGTGGATATGGGGACAACATATGAAAAATTAGTTGGTGTTATGTAAGATCTGGCATCCAGTAAGGTCACTGCATAAATATCTAATTCACTTCCGATAATGATAAAGAGTTTCTTCCTCATATCAGAAATTAATGATAGCATAAGTGCACTGAGCTGAAATCCCAATGGACTAATTTCTCTCATATACCAAGCGAGGTATACAGAAACAAGTACTTCTTCTTTTCTTTCTAATCTTCCAAACAAAAGAACCAAACTTACAACACTTAGCCCCATAAATTTTCTAAGGGAAGGAAGAAAATTGGCAAGACTAGGATCAAGTAGTGAACTTCAAAGCTTTTAACAGTGCTTACAAGTTTCATATCAATCTAAAGATATTAGGCCATTTGTTTAAAATGCTAAAAATTTGCATACAGATCTAGAGCAACAGACTTAAGCAAGAACTGTAGACAATGATAACCAAAGCAAATTTCCAACCTGTCGTGTGTAAGCTTAAGATTTTGTAAATCAGTATGAAGTCAAAATACCCCAAAAAAATAAAAATCCCATAGAAAGAGGAAACAACACAAGAATTTCCATGAAGACAAAAGTAAATTTAACTGTAAATTTACTCATACATCAAAACAAAAAGAGTCTATAGAGAGACAAAGATGTCAAATCATAGACTTATAACACATATATGTCCAATAATTAGCATAATTATATTTACGGACAAACCAAAGCATTAGGACAATTTTGGTATCAATTTTGGTTTTTTATTTGACTTCTAACCACCATGTCTTTTGAGTAACTACCAATTTTGCAAGCCTCTTCTAGATTCTAGCAGTTGGGTTTCTTCAGCCGTGTGTAAGCAAATATTTTCATACTGCAGTAATATGTAATTTATTCATAAAAAATTGTTAAGGGTCCAAATTTATGGAAGAAAGCATTGGGTAACATACCATGAAAACCAAAACAAAAGGAGTCAAGTAACTCTGTCTCTTACCACTCCCTCTTGCTTATCTGCCTCATAACAATTTGGACAGCCATGTTAAGGGAACCAAGAAAAATAAGTCATCGTTCATAAACAAAGACAAAATAGACAACTAAACTTCTAGGAACTCATAATTATTATCAACTGAACAAAAGAAAAAAAAACAAAGGGCAGAAAGATGCTTTATAACTTGAAACACAAATTCTATTGCCACGTCGCAGGACATAAATGAAGTTTGCAATGCACTTAGTAATTAAGTGAAAATGGGAAATAAATAAAGCAATAGACACATGGCAACAAGCAAGTTCAACTTCATACCTCTTTTCCTTTAACTGTTCTAATGTCACTTTTCAAGCCAACAGAACTTCGAACAACATTCCCATTTCTTTTATCCATATTGTCAACTGTTCTAGGCCTATGAAAATACAGCTTCAAGAGAGTCAGCAAGAAAAATGAAGTTTGAAATGCACTTATTCTTTCATAAAAGAATTGATAGGATTTGTTTTATTGGGAAAGGCATGGAACAGATATTAATAGTCTTTATTCAGCTCAAAGATAGACATTCATAGATCAGAAACTGTTAAACACCAAGTCTGGGAAGGATAATACTTCAGATGTGTGCACATATGTTATTACCTGTGATAGCTCCTCTTCTGGATGTTACCTCAAGCTTTGCCTTCACCATTTCTTCCTAAATAAGATTAATTCAAAAAAGAGAGCAGCCATCAAAATTGTCACCAAGCACCTTGCTCAATGAAGATAAGAAAACCAAAGCACAAACGTACCTCAGCCATCAAAATTGTCACCATTTCTTCCTAATATTGGCTTGTCAAGCCTATACCTGGAGTGCAACAAAGTCTTTCTGTAGGAATGAATTCAACTAGTCACAGATTAAGAAGAACCACAAATAAATAAGATCGATAAAAGCTTACAGCAGAAATAAACCACATAAATAAATAAGATCGATAAAAGCTTATAGCAGAAATAAGAGCCTCATGATGGACAATATCTATATAGGATACAGCGCTAGAGAGTGCTTTTAAAGTTGTCTAAAAACATAAAAATAAGTCGGTCAGAAGAGCCAGCAAAGAAACCCATTAAAAGATGAGGAAACAATCACAACATGAGCTGCAAGTCAGAACCTACCACAAGGAGAGCAACCTGATCAGGAAACAATCATAACATGAGGAAACAATCATAACATGAGCTGCAAGTCAGAACCTACCACAAGGAGAGCAACCTGATCAGCAGTAGGTCACCTCTTAAGGTGCAAATGTCCAACAAGCTCATCACAGATATCCCTATTGCCCTGAGCGAACAGAAGCCGACTGTTCTTATTAACTAGCCACAATAAATTAAAGCATAAAGAAGCCATCAATAACATCAACAGTTATATTTCTCAACAAAAAATAAATTAAAGCATAAAGAAGCCATCAATAACAGCCAACATACATTCACAGACCAACTCTAGTTCATTTAAGGTTCATAACCCATTACCACTTATTTAATCAGAGCGATCAGCAAAATGCAACACCAAAAGAAAAGTAGTAAGATTCTAGAACAATCTGGAGTGAGCAGCATGAAACATCCAGTCTAGAAAGAAATCAACATATCAACCATAATAGGTCAAAACACTTCAACATTACCTTCCTGGTGACTAGGAAAAGCAGAGGCTACAGATACAGTTCCATCCTTAGCTTCGATCACTGCCATTATAAAGAAGGAAAGGGAAAAGGAACGAGGTCAATAAACCAAATCGGACATCGACTTCTACAGAACAGGTATAGAAAAAGGGTACAAACCTAATTAGTGATTAGGGTTAACTATGCTCTAAATGATCCACCGAAACAAAATTTCGACAAGATAGAAATAAAGAACAAAACTTTACAATTGGGAAAGAATGGAATGAAACGAAATTCGTACCAACGACTGAGTAGAAGATGGAAAAAAGAGTAACCTGTTCACGGGGTTGATGCTGGCGCGCGAAGAAGAGGGCAAGAATGGGGGTTCTTCTCGCTCGAGTGAAGAAGAATGGTGGTGTTGATGAATGACAGTGGTAGAGCGATGAAGATGGTGAAAGGAATAGGGACTTCACGCGAGGAAAAAGGGAAAATAAGGTTGGGGAGGTGAAGCAGAGATGGTGATGAGATCTGATGGTTGCTGAGTGAGGGAGAGGGGTATGTTGGGAGGAAGGAAGAGGAACTAGGGTTTCATTTTGCTGTTGCGAAGAAGATGGTGGCGCGGGGTGGAGGGAAATTAGGGCGCCATCGAAATTTTTAATGCCTAACCCCAGGATAGCTAAGAAAAAATTAAAAAATTAAAAAAATACAATAAAACCAAAAACACCTATCCCGACGTTTACTATATATTAAGCGATGGGATAGGCTTAAAACATATTAAAAAAAATAAAAGAAAAGGACATATCCCGGCGCTTAGTATATATTAAGCGCCGGGATAGGCACCACGAATTAAAAAATTATTTTAAGACCTATCCCAGTGCTTAATATAAATAAGCGCCAGGATAAGTCCCAAATAAATAAAAAATTTCAAAAAATCTGGAAGCCTACCCTGGCGCTTACCATTATTAAGCGCCGAGATAGGCCTCACTGATTAAAAAAATATTTTTTAAATTGGAAGACCTATCCCAGCGCTTATAATAAAAAAGCGCCAAGATAAGTGTGCTGCAATAACCTATTTCTGTAGTAGTGCTTGGTGAGTTAGGGCTCAAGCCCAATGAGAATTAGGGCTAATATGTAATGCCCAAATGAGAATTGGGGCTAATATGTAATTATGGAGAGACTTGGGATAAAATGAGTAATATTTCCCTTAATAATTTGAAATTCAAATGATATGACTTTCCATACGGGATATGTCTTTCCAAACATTGTTTATAAATTAAGGGTTTGTGGGAAAGATCAAAACACACGCAGAAAAACAGAATGTCTTCCAAGTATCTTCTCTTTCTCTCCTAAGTGCATCTGTTGTATATGTAATCGGGGTCCAAATCGGTGCTCCGATTTTGTGTGGGTACTAAGCAAGTCAACCAGATTTCTTGTACGCTTGAAAACCTACAGTGTTATCAAAGCAATAATTGATCTATAGGCCATATGTTTCTACTGTGTGCTTGTCGCATGTGTGTGTATATGGTTCTAGAAAATATATATTCTCTCTGCTTCTCGGTATATTTGGTATATGTGGATTATGTTTTTGGTATTGTGATGAATTGCAATATATTTTTTTCGGCATGTTATCTGTGCAAAAGAAGATGATGAATTGCTTGCAAATCTTATTTAGTTTAGTCTAATTGGATTATATGTTTCTGTTGCGTGTTGTTGTGTGACTGTGCATATATATATATATGTTTATAGGTTATTCATAATTTTCCCTCCTCCAGTTTCAGTTATCTAAGGATTCATGGTGTATGTTTTTTTTTTAATTCTGCCCTGTGCCTACATCTTTATATGAATGTGTAATTAAGACATGAAGGATAGGTGTAAAAAACCTTGAACAAAGCACAAGACATGGTATTTCATATTACTAAAACCGAAGAGGATAGAAAATGAGATTATGTCATTATAAAATGAAATTTCCATGCCACAAAATCAGACCTATTGTGTAGATCTCGGAAAAATGATGAAAATAGACTACTAGAACGCGAAAAACGGACACCAGATGGCAAAGTTATGGGTGGAGAAGAGTCGGGTCCGTCAAACCCGACCTGTAAGTCAGGCCAGGTCAGGGTCAACCCAGCTTGAGGAAGGAGATGACCTCTCTGACGCCATAAATGGCGTCTTTTTGATGCTGGTGTAATTAAAAAAATAGTTTAGTCTGATCTGTGAAGGCCCAAGCCATTTAAAAAGGGGGATAAGGCATATTTCGCTTGGGCTTGATCTTCACAGGCCCAAGCCATTATAAAAAAAGAAGAAGGAGGTTTTGGGCCTTTTGTGATGTAGTCCAGAGCTCCGAACGAATATTAAAAAAAATGCCTGGGCTCAATGTTTTTTTTTTGGCCTAATACTTCTAAAAAAACTCTAGAATTAGTTTTTTCCCCACTTCTTCTAGGGGTATTTTAGCTCCAGTTGAGGCGCAGTTTATTTCTAAAAATCCCTAAATTCAAGACCTACATTTAGACATATTATTTGTCTATTTTTAAGGTGTTTTTGGATCTGTTTAGAGGCTTATGGTGCTATTTTTGTGATTTTTTTATTAGTTTTAAAATCCTAAAATACTTTTAATAATTCATAAAAAATTTATTTGAGTCAATTATGAACCTAGAGAGTTCTAAAAGCACCAAACCAAAAGAATTTCACTTTTTTGGATGATATTCATGTAGAGAAACTTAATTCTGAATATGATTTACATAATGGTATATCAGAAAAGGAACAAGTAATTGGATATTGCCTCTAAGTGTTTATCCAAACATAAATTACTTAGAGAAATGTGAACCTCTAAGTGATTAATGAAGTAGGGATTTATGTATTAGAGTGTGAGTCTCTAATATAAAATCTAGAAGAAGAAGATCCTTAAGAGGATCAAGAGAGAGATAATTCAAAGTAAGGTTCATTCTTGAAATGAAACAATAGGTGTGACATGAAGAAATTTTGATGATGCACTAGAGGAGGAACCCGAATAACTAGAATACTAAAGTATTAGGATTGGAATCCGGATAAGCCTTAGGAGGTTAAAATCAATGATCAATTACTAAAGAGACAGTATTAGATCAAAGTGAGATGAAATTTCAAATGGAGAAATTTCCATGTCTTAACTCCAGATCATAGTGAAATTCCGGAATAAAATACACCTCAAGTATGACTTGAAAGCCCAACTTAGGAGAAAAGAGTATCCTAAACCCATTCCAACCACCAACGATTGAACCAATAAAAGACTTAAGAGCAAAGACTAAATGTTTCTCTGAAGAAACATATATAAATTGCATAAAACATTTGGAATATATCTTTGAAAAAATAGAGAACCTCTTAGAAATTACTAAAACAATATAGTAAAAATTCTATCATGTCACTTAGGAATATAAGATTCCCAAAGCCTTGTTGAATAACGGTAACTGAGAACCTATCAGATTTGATTTTGGGGAGTAAAGAGACTTCACCTTCCATTTTTGATGATATATTCAGCTAAAATTAACTTCACAAAATCATGTTAATAAAGAAATCAAGTAAACTCTTTGGCCACCAAATAAGAAGTTAATAAGACATTATGAAAATAATGTAATAAGAGACATGAAGAAGTAAATGTCAAATACTCTTTGAGAGTGAGCAAAGTGTCAAATGCTCCGTTTGAATGGGAGCTCTTAGAAAATAAGCCTTCTATGAGTTTCATATGCTTTATCTAAGTGGGAGCTAATGTCAAATACTCTATCTAAGTGGGAGGTAATGGCATTGCTCTGTCTTAGTGGGAGCTTTCAGAAATTAAGTCTTCTTTGAGACATAATTGAGCATATTGTAGAAAGTACTTGTATAAAATTCTTGATAGATGATACTATTATTACTGGAATATGTGTGATGGGAGGTACAAACGTATTCTCCTGATCGTGGACCCAATAATGTTATTATTTTCATAGTCATGAATAATACAAGTGCAAGACATTGTATACTTCAGTGTGCTACAAATAAGTCCTTGGATCAAATCAAATTCTGAATAGCCAAATAAGTGGGATGATTTGAAGTAATTAAGCCAAGAAAGGCTGCTAAGAACAACAACACAACTATAAACTTAATGGGGACGAATGTAATTTCTGATATTGAAAGGTCTCATACAATTAAGTAGAAGATGTTGTCAAATCATTGACCAAAGGTCATGATAAAGTTAAAGTTGATAAGTCATCTCAATTCGGCTTATAAGAGACATGAGACCTACATGGCTTAAAAGGGAAATAGTGTAGTATAAATTACACTATAGAGTGCAAACATGATAGAAATCCAACAACAAAGAGCCATGTGAATTGTGTAAAAGGAAATTTTTTTCGCAATACTTCCATTACACAAGAATAAGGTTGTCAATTAAGTTTGATACATATTACTTGAGGCTTAACACCCTCTATGATACAACATCTACATTAGATAACTAACAAGACAAGGAGATTGAAGGAAGTTGATTGCATATTGTCTGAGGAACGATGAATGCAAGTTGTTCATAAGGGTGCTCCTTTACATTTGGGAGCACATGAAAGTCAAGTGAAATCAAAGTAAAAACTTTGTTACTTTTCAATTATGTATGAAAGTATTTGGAGCTTGAACATGGATGTCAGGAAGTTGCAAAAGTTTTGGGCTAGCATACCGTAGAGGTAGCACATTCTCAATACTCTAAACCCAAATGAGAAAAGGGCAAGAGGTTCTACAAAAGAGACAAGGCTCTTAAAGGAGAAGATTGACCTAAGTAAAGTCAAATACTTTTCCTACTTGAGAATAAATCATTCTGAGATAGATTTTCTTTTTCTGTCAATAGTAAACAGAAAAGACTCAAGTTCCAAAGACCAAAAGAATAAGGATTAAAGTTCCTTTATGAAACGTTATCGGTTATCAAATTTAAGCCAGAGGCTTTATATATTGGTAATAACGTGCGGATTGAGGTGATAGGAATTAGAGCCTACAAGTTCATTGTTTCATGCACCAGGCTCATGGGTTCAAAATGATGTTTATCTTGACTTTCATGACAAAATTAGCTGTTTGTGATACAGTCTTCCTTGACGTTTCTTTGTTTTTTCAACATTATTGGTAATCTTTGTGTGTGTGACTACTTTACCACCCTAATTCAAGTATTGACTTGAATACATGTAATGGTGGACAAGGACACATAATTTGAATTGGCATTTTTCAAGAATGCTATGTTCATTACCCAATATGAAAGTGTCTAATAGGTAAAGCACTAAGAAAATTTTTTTCAGTAAGGGAACTAGAATAGGAAAATATTGCATTTCTTCCACCCGATTATATATGGTTCAATGAATGTGAGGGGATGACACAGAGCTTAGATTCACTTTGTTGATGATTACTCACGTAATTATCATTACTTTATTTCACACAAGTTTGAAGCTGAAGCTTTACACGGTAAGTGAGTAAAGTTGAAAATAAAGTGCATACAGAATTTAAGAATTCTACGCACTAATAAAGGTTGTTCCTAACCAGTTTTACTGAGCTTCGTGAAGAAAAAGGGATATTTATTCAATTAAATGATCCTTCGCACTCTGTCACCAGATGGAGTTGTTAGGAGGTGTAATGAAATGTTACTAAACATGGTCATGTATAAAATGGTTCAAGCTAACCCACCAAAAGTGAGTGGGAGAGTGTTACCAAGTCCACCTTTGGTGGATTAGTATACATTTTTTATTGATCAAGTATGGTTTTCTCTTTGAGGGAGATATAAACTTTATACTTAACCATGTGCCCTCCTACAAGTATGGTTTTCTCTTTGAGGGAGATACAAACTTTATACTTAACCATGTGCCCTCCTAAGTGGTCTTTTTCAAACCACATGAATTAAGAGCAAATTAAGTTTTTGAGTTCTCGTAGGCCATAAAGGTCAATAACAGTTGTAAGTGGGAGCTTATTATAGTGACATTTTCATAAGTGAAAATGAAGATGGATTTGTGTCTGAAAAGAATTGAATGGAACCATATTTATTATGAGTGAGTTTTTCCAAATAATGGTGTAGCTCATCACATTGTGTTTCCCTATATCTCTTTATGAGACAGTGACAAAACTCCTCAATTTCCCATGTGAGTGGGAGCTTATAAAAGTTCATTAAAGAGACCTAAATATCATTGATAAGAAAGGTAAGGAGCTATAGCAAGAAGGAATAACTTAGAACAACGTTCATAGTTGCTTTAGAGGAGGATAACATAAGTGTTCTGTATAAGAGGCTTTATCTACTTCTTAAAAGGAATGGAAGAAAGAAATATTAAAGGATATAGATTCTTTGAGAAAGAGTCAAGTCTGAGAGTTAGTTGATCCACCACAAGGACGAGAGATCATTTGTAAGTAAATGAATTCTCAAGATTAAGAACAAGCTGGTTAGATCAATTAACAACATAAGACTCCTTCGGTTACAGAAGGGTATACATAGGTATACATTGTGGAATACCTTCACATATATTATGTGCTTAAAATCATACTCATTTTGGAAATAGCTGACTGTTTGATTTTAGGTTTACATCAAGTGGATGTGAAACTTGCGTTTTTTAGTTCTGATTTGGATGAAGAAATCTATATGCTTTGGCTATTAGATTTCACTACAATAGATGTTTGAGGTTTACAAAGTGATGACCTCATATTACATATTTTTGCATAAGTCAATTCATGGACTGAAGCAATCATCCAAACAATGGTATTTAAGGTTCCGTATGAGTGGTAATTTATTATAATTTTATTGTTTATGGTTGAAGAAACCATAACTAAGCAGTTTGTAATATTATCTTTTAAGTAGATGATATACTATTGACCAAAATAGTTTGATTTCAATAGTGCCTATTAACGAAAGGTACTAAGAATATGGGTGAATCATTATATATATTTGGAGTTGAGATCCAAAGATATAATTCAAGAAGAATCCATTCTTTGTCACAAGAGAGTAATATTATGGAAATTCTCGAGCAGTTCATGGTGAATGAATGTGATCCCATGAATACCTTAGTGACTTCTAGAGAGAGTTTGGATATTAATTATAGATATCCATAAACTGAATCAACTTTAAACTCAAAATGGAAAAGGGTTTCCATGTAAACGTTGTTGGTAGTTTGATGTACACAATGGTGTGTAAAATATTAGATATCCATTATGGTAGGACTTTGTAAGTCGGTACTAGTCCAACCACTATGAGAAGCATTTGATGGCTCCACAAAAAAATGCTTATAGATACTTTAAAGGGCATGATAATTATGCACATTTAAAAGTACTTAATGTGGTAGTACATATGGCTATATGATTGAGGATGTCTAAAAGGACATCTTGGATTTGAAATGAGAATTCAAACCTAGTGTTAGTGTATTGTGAAAACACTACGATCGTTGCCTAAATAAAAGACCCTAAGTATCATAGCATGAGCAAAATATAAAGATAAATATGTGAGATATGTTGTAGCACATAAGGATGTTGTTAAACAACAAGTTCCTATGCAAAGTCCCCTAATTGAGCCTGTGGCCAAGGATATACATGAAAAACATGATAAGTCATTTGGCAAGCATAGGATATGAAGTAATGGATACTTCATTAAGGCTTTACATGTGTATGTGATAATATACAATGTCTAGTATGTCGTACAGGTTGATGAGGTCGGCTCTCTCACACGAGCGACTGCCTTTGACACTCAGGAGTTGCGTGCAAAGATGAGACAATGTGTTCACCAGAAAAGTAGTGAAAGTACTAATATGGTAGAGAAGAAACACAAACTATATGTCGCCTCGACTTAAAAGTGCGGTAAGTCAAGATGAGATCCGTGGTTACACACATATTGATTGAATTATGGATACCCACATCCGTAATACCTGTAGCTAGACAATAAATTCTTCAAAATTGACGTCATACAATGTGAGCAGAGTTGAAGAATTTCGGGTTTAGATACTGTATGTGTCTAGACTGAAGTCTGTACAGTGTTAATGATAAAATTAAACCGACGTACACTCTTACAGTAAAAGAGTAACACCGTAGCATGCGATTCATACCGCATGTGCTAAAATTACCACAAAATGGAAGCAAATGAATGGATCCCTGTTTCATTGCTGTGTGAGTCCAAGAAAGGTTCCATACTTTCTGGATGACCTTCGACTTTGACAATTTCATGAAAATATGTTTTAGCTTCTGCTACCTTAGCATATATCCTATGGTCATGATAAATGCGATCTAAAGGTTTTATGCTAGGAAAACGGTTGACTCATATTGAAGTGATATTTGGGCGAAAGGAAGATTACCTGAAATACACATACTTATGCTAGTGTCTGAGACTGGTCTATTATGATTATTAGTGTGCTAATTTCATAAGTGTGGACACTATACATATGAGAAAGGCAATTTAAGTTTTATCTTGACACTAAAGGGATTAGATTGGCCATGAGAAAAGTGTATTTGTGTAAATCTAAGATATTTGAGGCACTATATTAAAATGATCGAGTTGCACTGCAGAGTTTTTTTGTGCTGGTCTCTGTAAAAGGGATTTCTATTCCAAGACACCTAAAAGGAGACGTCGTGCCTACGCAGTCACGACATAGCACTTATTATGAAAGAAGGAAAGAAGAGAAAGAGACTTGATCCTTAACATCTAACCCACCAAGTGTGAGTGGGAGATGTAGGAATTCACCTAATCCACCCTTTGTGGGTTAGGGCCCAAGCCCAATGAGAATTAGGGCTAATCTATAATGCCCAAATGAGAATTGGGGCTAATATGTAATTATGGAGAGACTTGGGATAAAATGAGTAATTTTTCCCTTAATAATTTGAAATTCAAATGATATGACTTTCCATACGGGATATGTCTTTCCAAACGTTGTTTATAAATTAAGGGTTTGTGGGAAAGATCAGAACACACACAATAAAACAGAATGTCTTCCAAATCTCTTCTCTTTCTCTCCTAAGTGCATCTGTTATATATGTAATCGGGGTCCAAATCGGTGCTCCGATTTCGTGTGAGTACCGAGCGAGTCAACCAGATTTCAGGTACTCCCGAAAACCTACATATAGTTTCCTAAAGTATTTGAGATCGATCCTTTCCTAACTATGTTAAAGCTTTTCTTAACATAGTTAGGGTAAACTATATTAATACAGTGCACTTTTAATAACCATGTTAGCGGATACCTTTCCTAACATGCTTAGCCCTTTCAAAGATAGCGTATTCTTTTAATGATCCATAATAGGTATTTAAAATAGTTTAGAAACACTCTTCTATATTATGGTGATTTGACCTTTGTCCTAAACGCGCCTCAGGGTCAAATGCAAACCTATCTAAACCAAGGATTGTGCAAAGTGGCATAACCTCAGGTTGTCTCACTTAAGGAGTCATTATAGAGGCCTAGGCTAAACTAAATGCAAAAGAAAGCTATTAAATTCAAGGTTTTGTCATTGAAATGATGTTTTTGGTATTTTTTAGTTAAGAAATGTAAATTGACTTGTTTTTTGGGTTTTAAAATAACGAAAGCAAAGTATATTGTTTATGAAAACCCTTTTTTATGGGATTAGGGCCTCTTGATGGAACTTAGCAACATTCCTAGCTTCTTAATTAAATTGGGAGTAAAAATCCAAGTCCAAGAGTAAAAACCTTAGGCAATCACCTAAGTCCAATTGACCTAATTACTAATTGATTCGGCGCATCGCTTGCACAATTAATTAATTAGGTGATTGTTAAAAATCGCTTGGTACTGAGAGTCCTTGACAAAGAAATAATGAGTCTCTTCTTGAAGGTGTAATTTGACCCTTCAAGATTGGATCTAGTGTCTAGTGCTAAATGCAATGAAAAAATGCACTAATCCAATCTAGCAATCCGAAGGAGATAAGCAATTCCACCACATCAATTGAATAATGCCAAGATACAAACACTAAGATTTATGTATATAAAAGCAACGCTTAATTACATACACGATCCAAAAGGAAAACTACCACAAGTAATAGAAATTCATAGTGTACCACATTCCAATCAACACACATACATATAAATCAAATGAATTTGAACATAAATGTGTAATTAGACATATGAAAACACTAAAACACTCCCCTAGAAGGCCATTGAAGCTCTGGTTGCTCTATCCACCAAGAAAACCCCAAGCTCAACCTCTCATCACGTTGCACAGCATCTCAACAAGCTCACAGCACAATGGGACCATTGAAGAAAGAAGGAATGGGTCGGATTGGGAATGGAGGATGAATGGAAGAAGAACAAATGGTGTGTTTGATTTGGAAATGGAAGGGCCGAATATGTGAATGGGAGAGTGAAGATACGAGAGTAATGTACTTACGGCGTGAGTGGCCGAATGGAGCTAAGGGAGTGAGGATTTTATCAAGAATGGAGAGGAAAGAATAAAGGTGTGTGTGCGTGATTGTGTGTGTGGAAGGTAATTGGCTGAGAGTGTATATGCATAATGGAGATGATAATGATGAAGTGTATAGATGGAATGGGTGATGAAATCCGTCGGCCTTAATGGAGGAGATAGAGGTGAAGGTGGAAGACGCCGATGGTGAAGGTGGGTGTGGAGATAGAAGCCAAAGGAAAGAATGGTGATGGTGGCAATGTCGATGATTCTCAACGGTGCTTGTCTGAAGCATCTCAGGTCTAGGCAGTATTAGGTAAAGGAAAAGCTTAGGAGCTTTTTTAAGGAAATTAAGCCTAAAATCCAAGGGTTTTGGTTAGATACCCAATTGAACTTCCAAAAAAGGCCCTTACTTTTGCAATCTCTCATTCAAAAAATATGAAAATAAACTTAGCGATTTTTATCTCATCTTTTAACTCCTTTAAGCTCCCAAATTATCCAACTTGTCCTTGCCCAGTTGAAATATGCAGTGCCACGTGACCTAGTTGTAATTTCTTAAATTTGAGCACTAAACTGTAATTTATGGAATTCAGGCACATCTTAATCAAGACTTCCTACAACGACAAATTCAAGCACAAATTGTAATATCCCAAGTCCATTAATCAGAAATATATGAGTTTAAACCTTAAAATACTCAATTTAGCGTCAAAATACAATTAACTCAATGCATTGAAAGTCTAAGTGTAAAAGAGCCTAAATTACCATGTATTAGCCTAGGACAATTGTTAATTTCCCAAAAGTGATTAGAAACCTGAAATAAACAAGTGCAATCACATGGATAAGTGAATTTTAAATAATATCCTATTTCTAATAACTATGATAGATCTCTCTATCATAGTTAGTTTTCAAATAACTAATTTGTTTCTTTAACTACAATAGACCTTGTGACTTAATAGCTTCTTTTTCTATCATAGTTAAGTCTTCATTAGTTGGTTAAAGATTTAAATAACTATGATAGTCTCTTGCTATCATAGTTAGATTCCAAAATGTGGCAAAATTCTTTTCTAACTATGATAGACATAATTGTTTTGAGCAGTTTCATTTTCTATCACAGTTAGCTCCTTCTATTGATACCAAAAGGATTATTCGGATTTATAATTGGCTTTGGATGTAATTGTGATTATGGAAATTTGGGGGATTTTACATGTACCTCTTTAAATGTGACATTATTATTATTAATCTCCCATCAAAACTAATAATAATATTTTGGCCAAATTAAAATACCCTGAACCAAAACATAATATATCTAACATGTGGGCCACGTATAGGAGATTTTTAATATCTATAATATCCATAACAAATAATATAATATATAAAATATCTAACAATTACATGGACTTGCACCACTTGTTCTTAGCTTGATTTTTTATCACACTGAGCTAATCGGAAGTTGAGTGACATGGTAAGCCAGTTGGTAGCTTTACTTTCCCATTGCTCCAATTTTCTTTGAAGAATAGCAAGACTCACGCAGGAAGCATGATTGTTAATCCAGGAGCTCAAGTCCTTCACACTAAAATGGAAGTTAGAGTTCACGGCTTTGATGCACTCAATCAGCTCACTCATTTCATTATTTTTAAAGGGACTTATGGTTTGATGTTCGCCATATAGCTGAACCACAAGTATACGGATTGTCATGTAGTAAAAGAATCATTCCCATTAGGGCTATGGTTAATCAAGTTAATGTAATTACTTTACTTGTGTTTCTAATTAAAATGAACTATGAAAGACTACTTTAAAACAATAAGAACGAAACATAGGGTTACTTATCCCTTCTACATATAATGAATATTTACACAAATTTTCCTCTCAAATAACTTTCTAATGCATTTGCTATTCGTCTGAAATTCTGATATAATTAGAAACGTTCTCTCGAGTCAAAAGTTTGATCTTTACTTTCCAAAACCCTTACACTCTTATGCTATTGGATTTATGAAAAAATATTTTTGGAAACTCTCTTACTCTCATGCTATTGAATCAACAAAAACAGTGATAAGCTTCAATTTCAACCCAATGATATTAAGTTAACAGATAATTCACTTATCTGTCAATAACGAGTTTTTCTCTGTAATATGATTTCACCTAGAATCTGTTAGAATCTTAAGTTTTGATGAAGACTGGCCCATAGATAACATAAGTAAAATAAGTACAAGTTACCTTTGAATTAAACAAGTAAAATTTGATAGGTAATAGATCACGATCGCTAGAGTAAAGATATATCGCTAATGAAAGGCTCAACTATAGCAGATGGAAACTTAGCAGAACATTAAAATAAAAATCTCTATCGCTAATAGATACAAAGGAATAGCAAATGAAGACTTAGAAATATCAAAGTTAATATCTATCACTAAGTCCTTCACTATCGCTAAGAAATTTCCTATCGCTAGACTCTGTCTCTATCACTAAGGCCCTCAGATAACATGAATAAATACTTAAGGGGAAGAATGTTAGGTCAATTAACATAATTAGCTAGCGATAACAGATTTAGCTATCAATAACAGGACACCTGAAATAACTTAGAATATTCAGCTAGCTCAGTATCCTTAAGCTAATGAGCAAACAAGTAACTAGCGATAATGGGATTAGCTATCGATAGAGAATGCTTTGAAATTCCTTAGATATTGTCTCTATCTCCTTGAGCTAATGAAATGCACTATCGATAACATCCACTGCATGAGTACTTGTTTTTAGCTAACAGCTTAAGTGCAGGACTCACACTGTCAAAATAGCGATAGCCAAGGGAGCTAGCGCTAATGAAAAAGCTGACATGCAAGTACAGTAGTAGGTAGCAGCAGGATAACGTTACTCACAGTCTCCATCTCTCTTATCTTATCCTCTGCAAGATTAGTTGAAGCAAGAGAAGAAAGAAAAGTGTCAACGACTAGCTCTCCAAGTCTCCAACGGATAGAAAAGTATAATACCATATATAAAGACTTGAAGACATCAGAAACGAAAAACGAACACACGACGCATATACATAAAAATGACAAGATGATACGAGATGAAAAACAGAGGCTCTGCACAGAGTAACAGTTATATTCAAGTGAGCCCATAAATGATGAATCGAGTGAATTAGAAGAGTAGAGCTAGGGCACACATTGTCAGATTGATAAGCTCTAGAATTGCAGTTTCATCATATATTCCTCTGTACTTAAGTGTTTATCACAATCCGTTCATTAAGTGAACCTATTATCTAAAATCCTCTATTGTTTGAGGTTGTTCTAAAGCTTGGTGCTTTAAGAACAGGGTTGTAACCTTACATGTTGTAAGGGGGAGCGTTTAGAGAGAGTCTAAACCTCTGTTAAGGTTGGCAGGTGATCCCGTGTTGTAAAACCTGTGGTAAAGGCTTCATAAGTGCCCGGCTAAACTTGTGGGTTGTAAAGGCTTCTCTTGTGCCCGGTTTAAACAAGAGGGTAGTGGAAATCTCAGGTGGAGCCTGAGGACTGGATGTAGGTCTGGGTTGACCGAACCAGGATAAACTCTATTTGCATTATCTCTTCCCTTAACTCTCTTAGTTTCCAGCATATCAAACTAGTATACTCTTTAGTGCATTTCATGTTTTGAAACATTCTCAGTGATAAACCGAAAAGGATTTTAAAGATTCCCTTCATTGTGTTTCTAGAAAAGAGAAGATTTGAAAAGAGTTTAAAGTTTATCCTATCACTCAATTCACCCCCCTCTTGGGTGACAGCCAGCACTATCAGAATCTACAATGAAACACTCTTTATCAAGCAATGTATTAGTGAACAAATGATGTGGTGATCAGGCACTTTTTCGAAACATATAAAAGACAAAATTAAAACTGAATTGCACCAAATAGCTAAAAGAAAAGAAACAAACAAATCAATCCATGTAGAGCTTCAAAGCTAACTCTATACTAAGGAACTAAAGACACAAATATATTCCTAATACAAACTTCTATCTCAACTATTCGTTTCATATGTAGTCGCCCTCTTCGACCTTACCCTCTCTTTGACAAATATATTCCTGCTGCATCAATCATTTCTTAATCATACTCTCTCAACCTATCATTGAATGTTTGAGTCAACCACTCATAATGCATTTCACGATAAGGGCATTAGGCTAGCAAATCTTAGAAGTGGCTCCAATTATCATAGAGCGACTCATCTGGATCTTGAAGCTTTTGCCAATTTTTAAGGTTTTTGAATAACCTGTTTTTTTTTAACTTTTTAATTGTCATATTAGATATTTCTTAGATTTATTTTCCATGTTTTCAACCCTAATGTTTTATCTATCTTTAGTATTGAAGATATTTAAGATGACTACTATAAAAAGTTGAAAAGCCTTCACTCAGCTCTTACTTCAATATTGAAATTAATTAAGGGAAAAATGTGGAAGACAAATATTTAAGGTGATTATTAGAAAAATTGAAAAGCTGATTATGAAAAATGTTAAAGATGAGCACTGAAAACATGAAAGATGAATACTGAAAATATAAAATAAAAAATAAAAATTTAACTCAAAAATACTTTAAAAGACAAAATTGCACCAAAAAATTATTTCAGGGTGTTAAGTGTTACTAAAAAAAATATAATGTTTAACGGTTATGAATTCAGATTCATTTAACAAACTTTTAGAGTTAACAGTTGTTAGAATCTTAAGTTTTGATGAAGACTGATCTATGAAAAATATCGCTAATAAGAAATGATAACTTAGCAGATCAATAAGAATGAAAATCTCTATCGCTAAGTAAATTTCCATAACAAATTGATTGAAAGGAATAGCGAATGAAGACTCAGAAATATCAAAGTCATTATCTATCGCTAAGTCATTCTCTATCGCTAAGAAAGAATCCATCGCTAGAAGTTCATTGATAACTCAGCTAGCAGAAAGATAACCCAAGACCTTGATCTAATGAAATCAGCTAGCGATAACAGGTTAAGCTATCGATAACTAAAGTGCTTCAGATAATAATCATTCAGATAGCCAGTGCCTGAGCAAGTCAAATGAGCTAAAGTAGTTGCTAGCGATAATGGATTGAGCTATCGATAATAGGATACCTGAAAATATCTGAATACTTGGATGATAGTATCCTGAAGGATAATAGCGATAATGAATTTGCAATCGATAGAGATAATCTATGCTGATGAAATGCTTTCTAATCCAAGAGAATATGCTATCAATAAAAAGCTCTGATATTCCTTATATTGTCTTCATCTCATTGAGCTAATGGATTAAGCTTATGATAGTAACCTCTGTGCTATATATAACTATTTGGTTAGCTAACAGTTTAAGTGCAGATCACACTATGAAGCTAGCGATAGCAAATAATATTAGCGCTACTGAATACGCTGACATGCAAGTACAGTAGCAGGTAGCAGCAGGATAACGTTACTCACAGTTTCTGTCTCTCCTGTCTTATCCTCTGCAAGATTAGTTGAAGCAAATTTCCAAAGGCTAGTTCCTCAAGTCTCCAACGGTCAGAAACGTATCGAGCCCCATATAAAAGACTTGAAGACATCTGGACAAAAGAACGGACGCATCACAACGCATACACGAAAAACAACGAGAGATGAACAGGGCTCTATACAGAATTGCAAATTTCTCAGACTGAGAGCATTAGAAAAGAAGAGCTAGAGTTATTCTTTGTTCAGATTATTAAGCTCTATCTTGTATTTCATTATACATAACCTTGTTCTTAAGTGTTTATCACAATCTGTTCATTGAGTGAACTTTATTATTAAAATCCTCTTCTGTTTGAGGTAGTTCCTTAGCTTGGTGCTTTGTGAACTGGGTGGTAACCTTACGGGTAGTAAGGGGGAGTGTTTAGAAGATTCTAAAACTCTGTAAAGGTTGGCAGGTGAACCTGTGCTCGTAAAACCTGTGGTAGGCTTCTCTTGTGCCAGGATTAAACAAGAGGGTAGTGAAAATCTCAGGTTGAGCCTGAGGACTGGATGTAGGTTTGGGTTGACCGAACCAGGATAAATTTTGTGTGCATTATCTCTTCCCTTAACTTTTACAGTTTTTCATTATATCTACATTATACATATATTCGTGCATTTACCATGTTTTGAATTACTCTGTTACAATCTGAGAAAAGTTTTAAGAAGGTTTCCTTCTCTGTGATTAAAGAAAAGAAAATAATTCAAAAAGGTTTAAATTTTATCCTATCACCCAATTCACCCCCCTCTTGGGTGACAGCCAATACTCTCAACAGTGAGTTCGAAATGCTCCTAAAAAAATGATCGCAAGTAGTTCAAAATATTTCTGGGTGTTAATCTCAATCAGAAAGTTATTCGAGGTGTTGAATGACATTAACCCAGAGTTAAGTTATAATTTTTTGAGAGAAAAAAGTTAAGTATATATGTGCGCATTTATGGCTCAACTAAAGTCCTTTTAGAAATGTAAACAGTTATACTCTTTTTTTTTTTTTTGAGAAATTGTTATAAAATAAGTCCTTTCAGCAATGTGAACAATTTCAGGTTTAAAGATCTTTCACTGGAAAATTTTACAAAATTATAGTCATGTTCCCTTTTCAATTTTCAAATCACTAGTACCCCACTTCAAATACTTCAAAGACTTTTAACTGTACCGTATGACAAAAATTAATATTATTTCTTTAACGAGTGTGATTGTGCTCTATTAACAACTAATTCTTGATTATACCCTATCTATTTTTTTATCTTTAAATTGTTGTTATCACCAAAAGCATTGTTATAATTTAATCGAGCATGTGTTTACTTTCACATTAAAAAATAGGGTTAATACAACTTTTGGTCCCTGAACTTTTACTCAATTTTGGTTTTGGTCCCTGAATTTTCAAATTGGTGGTTTTGATCCTTGAACTTTTGGTCAATTTTGGTTTTTGGTCCCTAAACTTTAACATCAATGTTTTGATCCTTGAACTTTTAGTCAATTTTGGTCTTGGTTCCCGAACTTTCAGTTAATTTTGGTTATTGGTCCTTGAACTTTAAAAAAAATTAAAAAAAATCAGGGGCCCATGGTTATAAATAACACAAAGTATAGGGACCAAAACCTCAAATCTAAAATTCGGGGACCAATACCAAAATTAATCAAAAGTTCAAGGACTAAAACCACTTATTTGAAAGTTTATGGACTAAAACCAAAAATTGAGTGAAAATTCAAGGACCAAAAGTTGTATTAACCCTAAAAAATACTTAAACTAATATTTTGATAGTCTCTAACATGAAACCAAACATGCACTTGGCGTTATTTCGGGGCCTTATAACTTAATTACACGAAGTTCTTCCTTTTAACTTTTCTTGAACTTAGGTTGCGATTCCAAACCTTGTGGTAATAACAAGCGATGAAAGTTATGGGGAAAAAATATCTTAGTTTTGACCAACAGTAACGGAAATATGTCTTAACATTACATTCTTTACACAAAAGATGGAAACCTGAAATATGAACAACATTCAAAAAGCATTCCTTATGAATAAATTATAGGGTTAAAGGGCATTTTTACCCCAAACTTTTTGAGTTTGGATAATAGGCATGCACAGGAAAGTTTTTTAGTGGTCAAATATGCCCCAAAAGTTTAAAAAATGGGACAACTTTGATCCTCCATAACTTAACCTAACGGTCAATGTTGTTGACCAAAATATGCTGAAGTGGTATGCACAACATATTTTGGTCAACAATGTTGACTGTTAGAGTGAGTTAACAGAATGGAGGCTCCAAATTGCCTCCTTTTTAAAGCTTCTAAACTTCTTGGGCACATTTGGCCCCTAAAAAATTTCCTATTGCCCAGTACCCAAACACGAAACCTTCCTAAAAAAAATGCCCTTTAACCCTAAATTTTATATATAAAAAAGCATGATCTAGAAGATTTGTAGACCAAATCAATCATAACATCCAAGAAAATAAGAGAATCCCACTTCAAAGTAGTCATGTCATTCTTAGGTTCTCTTTATGATCATCTTGGTCTTCTTATCTTTTGCAAAGCAAGTCCAAGAAACAAATTTAGTTCATTCCAAATCTATAATCCCAAAATTTGAGAGAAGGATCTTTAGTTGATCCACAAAGTCTGACCCCGTTGCATACTCTGTCAGCATTCCAACAGCAAAACCAAACATGGCCCATCTGTAACAATGAAATCTCATTTAAGTCTAAATCGACGTGAAACTTACAGAAAATAAAAATGAGAAGAAGAGAAATTAGAAGCATAATCTTAGAAGAATCCAAATTATTAAACCAATATCAATGAGGAGATAATTCTTGGGATAGAGATTAAGATTAGAATGTAAGGTACTAACTGCAGAATAGCATTGCAGGTAAAAATAACGCTGCAAAATTTGTTTAACCTTCTCTTTTAAATAGATTGAAATCAGACTCTTTTACAGCATCATTAAACTGAAGTTCAAAATATCATTTCGGTTTCTTTGGCCAAACATTTGAAGGAAAAAGAGATAAGTAGAGACTATTAGCTTATGATTTTAGCAATGATACGCTGGATCAAGACAAAACAGTAAATAGACTACCATTAATTGGATTCTTTAGCATTTTATTAATCAAAAGTTACAACAATTACGCAAATGGTTTCTTCTTTACTTTGATGTGATATACAAATCAACTCTGGAAGGAATGATATGGAATAAATGGGGCAAGGACAATGAGGACTCAGGGAAATTCACACGAAAAATTCATCATGATATTGTTGTAGTGCCATTATTAGTAGAAATGCAATAGCTGCTAATTGAAATTCTACTCATGCAGGAAAAATTCAACTAGTGCTTGTAAATCCACTAGTTATGTGGAAAGGAAATGTTTGAAACTTTGCCACTGGTAAAAATTTGCTATAATGAAGTTCAATATCACTAGAAAAATTTGCAATAATCTGACATCTACAAAAATATGAATAGAGATCATGCCAAAATGAGTTGTTAATAGAATGGAGAATCCGGCCCCCAAAGTTAGATGTTGAAATGGAATAATCAACCTATTTAATTATCATGTAGAGCAGCCTATAATAATCGATGTGTGAATAGATAAATCACGTTACCTTATCAATTTTGGCTGCTCTAGCTAGGAGAGCAAATATGTATCTGTAGATATACTTTTTGAAACTTCACTCAACTTCTTTGTTGGACAAAATACTTGACTAGTAGTCTTTTCAAAGCTACTGATCACCAACCTTAATAACAATTAATGTATTTTTTATCCAAGTGGGATAAGAAACTTTATCCTATAAGGTACTCCCTTTGGTCCCTATTATAAGAGATAGTCAACCTTTTTACACATACCAATAAAAACATGTTGGAATCATTTATTATGGGTATATTTTATATTTTTACCCTTACTTATTTATTATACACACTTTATCTTCCCTCCTTGCATTTATTAATATATAAGGGCAGAAATGGAAAACATGCATTTATTACTTTGACTTTTACATATTACTTCTTATATTTTGGACTAAAAAATTTGTAATGTTACCTCTTATATTTAGGACCAGAGGAAGTAATTAGTTGCTGAGGTGGAAGAACCAATAAACTTACATAAGAACTCTAAAAAATATCTATCCTATTCAAAATGAGATTAAGCTCACCACATTGCCTTGATCACCATCCAATAAATGGCCATTCCCATTTCCAATTTTCAATTAAAGATGAAATGATGACAATAATACTACCTACAACTGCCATGAACCACTCAAAGTGAACTAAATCTTATGGGTTACCTACATTGTCCTTTTCGTCATAATCTACAGAATCAAATGCACCACGTTGATGGCTGTTACTATGACTTAACACAGTTATTGCTTAGTCATAATATTGAAGAATGGAAACAAAGTGTAATGAAATCGGGAGGAATAGTCCTATCAATTTCTCAGCATCATTTAAACAAAGGAAGCACGCACCAAAAATATGAGATAAGACTCGCCATGACTGTACAAATACTCCCTCCCCTCCATCCCTTATCATATAGCATCCTAATTTTTTTAGTTCGTTGTCCCCTTTTATAAGATGAAGTATGGATTGGTCTGAAATTAAAATGCATTTTTACACGTTATACCCATGATTATAACTCCCCCTCATCTTTTTCCAATTCATTTGCTCCCATGTTTTTTCTCACTCTCACTTAGAGCCTGTTTGCATAAAGAAAGCCCTTTTAGAGCTTAAAACCTTGATTTGGATAAAGGAAAGCCAAACACTAGAAAATTTTGTAGAAGTGCTTTTCTGATGAAAACCTTGGTTTGGACATTTGAAACCATGGTTGAAAAATCCTTTCCTAGCTTCAGGTCAAAATAAAAATCCTTTTCGATCATGTTTCAGCTTTTTATATGGGTGTCATCAATAATATCCCGAAAATACCCTACCTATTTCTTTGCTCCTTTCCTTCCCCATGTCTACCGGAAAATATCAAAGTTTTATCCCTCCTTTTTTTCTTTTAATATATTATACTCTCTCCCTCCGTTTTTAAATATAAGATTTATTTACCTAATTTAATTTTATTAAAGATATTAGTTAAGTTAGTTAAAATAATTGGACACTACTAAAATATACTAATCACCTACCTTTATTCTCATTCGTTTTCTCTTGCATATTAATTACTGAGTAGTATTAATAGGGATAATTAAAAAAAAGTTGAGAAAAAATAGAAATTATCTTATATTTAGGACCAAACTCATCTTTTCAGTTAGATCCCATAGTAAAACAATTAGAGGCCCTCCTTGACTTTTTGACTCTCCTTGTATTTTTCAATTCATAACACAACCGTGGATCTAGAGTTGTTGGGTTTATTTATTTTAATTTTTAAATATAAAATCATTATATTAAAGAATTAAAACTTAAATGTGTGTTGTTAGCATTTTATTGCTGAGTCTAATTAATGTATTAACATTAAGGTACTCAAAATATATTTTATAAACATAAAAATATACTTTAACTAGTGTCCTTTTAAGTAATTGCATATGAAAGAAAGTGATTATCATAACAATCATTCCAACATTTTCATTCTATCAAATCTCATTTTTTTCACTATATCTATCATGCTAAAAATCTATTCTCTAACATACTTTTTACCCCTCTTTCTCGTAACTTATTTTTCATAAGCTAATTTAAAGATGTCCGTACTCATTTATAAATAACTATGTATTGCAAATACATTTCCTAGAAATTCATTATCTTTGACTCTCATTTTAACAATATAATGTTCCTTAACCAAGCAATTCGGTTATTATTAGAATCTTATTTAGAAAAGGTGTGTTGTTTTAGCACAAATAAACCGATGAACACACTCTGTAATTGGATCAGCTTAAAGAATAACCAGTTATCTATCATTATTCTGATGGTATATCACATTAACCTGGTCAATAAATCAAACAGTTGGTGACAATTTACCTGTACTATTACCATTTACCAACACAAATCAAGCAGTTAACAAAACCCCACTTAAATTAGTTTCAATCCCAATTTACCTTCCATTGGCAATCTCATTATTCCCAATGAAACCAAACAGAGGACCTCGGTCTGCTTCTTCAAGCTTCTTTTTCTTGAAGTAATCCTGCAACTCCTTCGCCTTTTGCCTCTGAAACTCGAACGTAACAACATTCTTGTCATCCCCAACAATAGCAGCCTCCTTTGCCGGAGGAGTCACGGTGGTTGGCGGAGGAGACGGCGACAGCAAAGGCAGCGGAGAAGGAGGCGTGGGTTTCAGGGGTTGAGCCACTGGCCTTCTGAGAGGACCTTCAGTCTGAGAATTCCTTATAGTGATACAATAGAGTTTGGAAGAAGAAAATCTGATGAGGGAAAATGATGAAGTTGATGAAGAAGACGTGCAATAAGAGGGAGAGGAAGAACGAGGAGAGATTTTGATGCATGGAATTGAAGAGGAAGATGATGCAACAGACATTTTTCTACTTTTTTCTTGGAGATTCTCACTATCTATCTAATTCTCTACCTCGAAATTTGTTCTATATTGGGTCTTTCTGTGTTTGGATTTGTGGATTTGGACGTGACTTACCAAAATCGAAGAGAAGTGGCTTACATGTGGATAAGGAGGGACCAAGTTTTTTGAAAGGTGGTTCTTGGTTTTGTGAGTTCCTCATTGTGTCGTTTGCCTGATGACATAATGACAACCAGAGAGATCACCACCAACCATTGAATCTTATATGCGGATGTAAGTTTTTTTTTTTTTTTTTCTTTTTAAGTTTTTCCCATTAATCTTCACAAAGAAATATATGTGTATAACTATTCTCATGAGCGGGCTCACTTGTTTTTGTGTTTATCCCTACTTTCACTATTCATACGGCTCAACCTTGGCTCCGAATCAAATTCAAAAATTGTTTGAGCTGGGTGCAATACATCCATTTGTTATTCAATAGTAGTGGTGTTTATTTATAACTTTTGGTTTTATGTATTGCATGACATAAAATGATTGCAAGTTAAAATTACTTGCTTAGATGTCATGCCATTTTTCCAGAATTACTGAGACGTTTGGGGTTCAGGTCCAATGCCATTTAATATTATTGTATGTGAAGAGTTTGGTCAAAACTCCAAATAAAAAGGGTATCGTTTTGATAGAAAATGGGTTATATGACAAGTTAAAGAAGAATAATGCCAAAAGTTGGGCTAAAAATTGTGTAATTTTGTACATTGTACATTTGATTTAATTTATTTTACATGTGTTTGCATTGAAAATGTTACTAGCACAAACATTTTGAATACAAACACATGTTGGTAGGGAAAAATTATATCTTAATACTATAACCCAACCATAGAGGGTTTTTTTTCTTCGCAGAAGTCATGATAGTAGGAAAATCATATATAGATAGTCAATGCACTAATTTGTGAAGATGCAAAAATGCACCTATACAATTGTAAAGTACACCTAACACCATATACAAACCAAATGTTCAAAAATACTCATCATAATTGAAAAGTGGTGTTTAAATTTAAGGGTCGTTAAGTAACCTTAGTACCTGTTTGGGTGATAAGAAAAAAAGCACTTTTCCTACCCAAACCATGGTTTTAGAAAAAGGCTTCCAAGCACACCAAAGAATTGGAAAAGCTATTTTTAAAACAAAACCATGGTTTTGGGTGCTAAAACCATGGTTTATGAAAAAGCTTTTTTTTTTTTTTTTTTGCTTTTGTGGGGGTTGGTTGAGTAATGAATTGGATGATGAATTTCTCACCCAAAATTTTACCCCTATGTTTCCTCCTCTCTTTCTTCCCTCGCATTCACTCTTCACTCTGCTCTCAATCGAAAGGAAGAGCTGTTGTGTGCTGTGGCCCATGAATCCTTTATATTCTAAAAATTACATTTAATGCGCAGTAATTTTTTTAAAATTTTTATTATTTATTATATAATTTGATCATTTAAATCATTGAAATAATTTTTTTTCCTTTAAATGTAAATACTACATTACAAAACACCACTTTTATTTTTTCAGGTTCCATATGGGTAAAAATTTAACTATTGTTTGAGTTACATATTTTAAAATATATAATTTTGTTAAACATAATTAATATCTAAAAATGAATTATGTCTCTACAGTAATTTTTAATACATATATTATTAGTTTTTAATCATATTATAAAATAATTAATGTTATCATTTTATTTTGTTATTGTAATTTTTTAAATTATTTTATTAATTATATGATTTGATGTTTTAAATGTTTGAAATAAATTTTTCTTTTAAATGTAAATACCACATTAGCTAATGTCCTTTTCGGTACTTTACACAAAAAAGCTATTATAGTAATAACTATCCAAACACTCTCATTTTATCAAAAGCCATTTTTTTCAAAAATAAAAACTATTCTCAAAAAGCTATTTTTTAGCTTTTTTCCCATAAGCTATTCTAGAAAAGTTAATCCAAAATGGCCCTTAATGACGTTTGGTTTGAGGTGTGGTTCCTGCAAGTTTGTAAAATTTTTATATTAGGGAAATTAATACTAGATCCCAAAGAGAATAAAGATCCTGTTTGGATTAGCTTCTGGAGAATATCTTACGAGGAAAAATGCTTTAAAAGTGCTTTTTTCAGCTTTTCTAAAAAAAGCTGGAAAAAACTAAAAAATGGCTTTTGATAATGAGAATGTTTGGAAGATTGTTATGAGAATGACTTTTACTGCATAAATTACTAAAAATGACATAAGTTTAATGTGTTGGAAAAGAAAGAGGATAAGGGTATTTTTTGTAGATCATTATGACGTGTAATGATAGCATTTTTATATCTCGTATTTCGTGCAAAAGTAACAAATTCTAGCTTATTCCAACCCAAAAGGGCTTTTTACATTTTTTTTTCCAAATGTTTGGCTTACTTTTTATCCAAACCTAAATTTGAAAAGTTAAACCAAACAAGCCCTAAGACCAAGTCCCCGCAAATCATAATTAAGGGTTTGTTTGGTACGAGGGATTTGGAGAAAAAGGGAGGGTGGAAAATTTTGTAAGTTGAATTTTTAAAAATTAAAATAGTGGGGATTATGATATTTTAAGAAATATAGAATATAGGACAAGATAAATGAGTAATAAAAATTAATCAAGAAATTTTAACCCCTCTTCTCTAATTTTAATAAATTGAAATCAAAATTTTTTTTTTTTAACCCATTTTCCCTCGCTTCCCCTCCCTCGTACCAAACAAGCCCGATGGTACTTTGAATGTACAATCTTGCCATTGTTAACTTCACCCAACCATCTTCCTTCTTCCTCCCTCTTCACCCACCACATCTCTGCTCCTCCTCCAACTGCGATAAATCCCCTTGTAATTAAGGGACTACATCGTCTTTCTACATCTGAAAATATCTTAACCATTCAAATTAATTTTCTTTTGTTCGACATTCAAATTAATTAATATAGGAAGGTCAGTAGTGGCCGTGAACTAAATCCTCTATTATTAATAGTAGCAGGATATGGCACCAGCTTCCAAGCAGAGCTCCACATGGCCAGTCTCCCTTATAACTAACACCTCACCTCGCAATCTCTCTCACAATAGCAACAGAGGCGGCGCCATCCAATCTCTCCGACGACTCCAAATCCATGAAGCCGCACGTGGCCGTTGTTTCAAGCCCCAGCCTTGGTCACGTGACACCCCTTGTGAACCACCGCAGCTTTCGGCCCAAAACCATCTCCAAGTTATAATATTGCTATCAATTTTGGCTTAATTTCATGATCACAAGTTCGCAGTCGGAGGAGGAGCAGAGATGGAGTGGGTGAAGAGGGAGGAAGAAGGAAGATAGTTGGGTGAAGGTAACAATTGCAAGATTGTAAATTCAAAGTACCATGGACTCCAACTAAATTTCATAATTCCCAGGATTTGATCTTAATTATCTGGTTTCTTTGGGGTCTAGTATTAATTTCCCCAACATAAAAATTCTACAAACTTGCGGGGCCCACACCTCAAACCAAACATCTAAACACCACTCTTCAATGATCAATTCATCATAACTATTTTCACATTCTTGGTTTGTATATGGTGTTAGGTGTATTTTAGATAATTGTATAAGGGCATTTTTACACCCTTGATTTGTATATAGTGTCAAGTGCACTTTAAACAATTATACACAAGTATTATTGCACTTTTACCTTTTTACATGATTATAACTATTTTTACTATTTGTATATTTACCCTTTCAAGAATTTAAAATTTTCCTATGCTATTATCCAAACAAGAGCAAGTCATTCCACACAACAGACACATCATAGCTTCATCCTCTATCTGTAATCAAAAGGTTGAGTTTTGGAGAGAATATTAGATTGCAAATGTTTCAGGCGAATAGGGAGCCTAGGGAAATATTGCAAAGCTGTCAATAAGAAGCACTTTAAGCTTCACAAAACCTTACATTTGTATCAATTTCCTCCGAAATGTCATCAAGACAAATTTGTCGAAATGTATAAAAATTAGAGCGGCACAGAATTTGCATGAATTATATGATGAATTAATGAGCACAAGTCACGCAGTACTGGATTTATACAACAAATTAAGAGGAACAAAATTGAAAGCCGCAGCAAGAAATTATAAACACAAGTGAACACTAAGGTGATTCCAAGCTAGACCATCTCGATTAGATTCAATAACATTTCCTCTTGAGTCCAAAATCATTCTTTGATCAAAAACCAGTTTACATAATTGCACACGAACAAGTTCTTTCATTCCCAATTTCGAATTCATCATCTGATCCATCCGCTTCACTGTAAGAAAAATAGAGAATAATAAAGCAGCTGATGATGAGGCATTTTTTTATAATTGCCGTTAAAAAACATAGCAAAATAAAGTAAAGAACATCAAAACATAAGAAAGCCTTCTAACCCTGCACAAATGCTATAGCAAAGCAAGGAAGAAAACTTTAGATCCCTCAGGAGCTCCAGAGATAAAAATTTATAATTGAATAATTAAGCAATTCTCCGATTAATAAAGGAATTAAAAAGGGCACATTGCCATTAAAACCATTCCTTCAGACTCCTTCCAAGACCCCTCTAAACGGCTCAAACAGAAGTTTATCAAAAATGGAAAGAACAACTTCCCAGCAGGAAAGCAGATTTCTTACTATAATTGGAATCAGTTCACTTCATATATTTTTAACAGCAAATAGTACTCTGCAGTAAACCACTCATATATTATAACAATTGTCACTTCCTCCACGTCTTTACAACACTCAGACTCACTTGGTACATACATGTTAATAGATAAGATCTACTTTTAATGAATTTATTCAAGTTTTTTTTTTTTATTTTGGACCAAAGGTTTCCCCTTTTGAGGCTTAGAACTCAAAAGTCAAAAGGATTTCACCTCTCCCAACAAGTGTGCTTCCCATAATTCAATTGTGTTCTCCTCCTTACAAGGGTGAAGCTACTCACCATCTCAACTAACAACTTGGTGATCTTTTTTGGTTTTATTAAAGGATTAATATTACTATTAGTCCTTACAATTTGATTAAATTTTGGTTTTTGTCCTTATAGTTTCAAATCATTGGTTTTGCTCCCTACGGTTTCATAAGAACTTTGTCTGATTTTAGACCAAAACCAAAACTCATTAAATGTATAAAGACCAGTCCTTAACCTGAGATCAAATCTGTATGAAACTATAGAAACCAAAACAAACAATTTGAAAATACAAAGACCAAAATCAAAGTTCGCTAAAATGTAACGATAAAAAATGGCATTATCCCTTTATTCAATCAAACAAGATACTTTCATTCTTGGTCAAACGTAATTGATTGCATCAACAACAACAAAGCCTTATCCCACTAAGTGGGGTCGGCTACATGGATCGCACAACGCCATTGTGCTCTATCGGTAACCAAATCTTTAGATATATTATTTATTAAAAGATCTCGCTCTACAACTTCATTAAGTGTAAGCCTCGATCTCCCTCTTCCTCTCTTAATCGGACTCCAGACTGTTTGATCTACCCTCCTCACTGGTGCATCTAATGGCCTCCTTTGTACATGTCCAAACCACCTCAAACGATTTTCTACCATTTTCTCACTGATAGGTGCCATTTTCAAACGTAATTGATTGCATCAATGAGAATTATTTGAATCCTATTCTATGCAGATTATAAGTCTATGATAAAGTCCAAAAAGAAAAACAAAAGCATAATTCCAATAGAGGAGAGAAGAGGAAAATGACTTTAAAGGAAATATAAACAAATGGAGGACTAAAAGGAGAAAAGGGGTCAATTTTCACCAAAACTATAAGCCTCCCTTGATCCTATACTGACTTAACCTTGCATCCAAAGGGCTTACCATACTATTGTTTAATAAAGTGTTCTCTTCTATTAACATATTTACCAGACGAGTTAACTAAATGAGTATCAAATGATCCAAGGAAGGGCTAATTTGAAGCATTTAAGGTGATAAGGGATGCCTAAGTCCCACATTGAGTAGTATGAATGATCTATGGGGAAACTGAACGACTTAACTCTTATGCCACAACAGTTGGATCCTGTTTGGTTCACTGGAAGCATTTTGATGGAAATGGAATTGGAATAAGTGAATGTACGGAAATAGGTTTTAAAAGTACATTGGGCATTAAAAATTTGAGTGGAAACCTAATATGATTTTTTATCAGCATGTTTGAAAATCTCAATAGTATGGTAGATTGAAGGAAAAGATCAAAATGTCCTAAATTAAAAAAATATGAATTCCATTTAAAAAAACAGAAACCATCAAACAACATATCCTTAAGCACCATTCCGACATCTTCTATGACCATGGCAGAGGACAATGAACATCGCATTGAAAATGTCAATGGAAACTTGATATGATTTTTGATTGGTAAAACTATTACAACAACAACAACAAAGCCTTACAGAACTAGATGGTTCGCCTACATGGATCGCATGACGCATTTGTGCACTATGAAAAAACAAATCTTTTTATAAATTACTAATCAACAAGTCCCATTTAATAACACCACCGAGTGTTATCTTTGGTCTCCCTCTCCTTTTTAAAGAACTCCAAACTACTTGGTCAATCTTCCTCAACGGCACATCTAACAACTTTCTTTGAACATGTCCAAACCACCCAGAACGATTATCTACCATTTTCTCATCAATAGATGCTACTTCGACTCTTTTACGAGCATGGCAGAGAATAATGGACCCACCATATCTTTCCTTTCTTTCTTTTCTATTAGTTTCTCTTTTTCCCCAGCACCATGCTTAAATTATTGATCCATTCCCACCAATGTCTTCTTCAATAGATTTGGTGCCGTGCTTAAGCAACTAATGATCAATAAGGAGGGAGGGCTCCAGAACTTTGAATGCCATTGGTGGGAGATCTTTAAAGTTGAAGGAAGGAGAGATCTGGCGAGAGAGAATGATCTTTGAATTGAACTCACTAGAGAAGGAGGAAAGAGGAAGGAGAGACTTAAAGGGAGAATAATCTTAGAGTTGAGAGCTGCAAACTTTGTTGGTTACATATAGCGAGAAGATTGTGAAACTCTTATGGCTTGGATAACAACAACCACAACAAAGCCCCATCCCACTAGGTGGGGTCGGCTACATAGATCATATGATGCCATTATGCTCTATCACTAACCAAACCTTTATGGCTAGGAATCAACTCAAAAATCTTAAAGAACATTTTACCTATAAATTTATGGAATATTTAAATACTTGCAATACAATTTGAGACTGTGCCTGTGCCTGTCTTCATCCATTCACTTTTCCAGACAAACTTGAATTCAGGGGTTACAAACTTTTATTTTAAGAGAAGCTATTATGAACTTGTTCTAGCACAAATGAAATTTCCTCTAACAAAATTGTAGATCTTCATGACTCAGTTAACCCTCATATCCAAAGTGCTAAAAGCTTATTATGTCACTAAATGATAATAAATGCTTCACATTTAAGCCAGATGTCTTTTAGAAGAGAACAAGAAAGAAAGAAAAGAGATGTCATAGATTTTGGTGATTCGTTGGATGTCATACCCACAAAAAAAGGAGGAAATAAAAGCTAACAAACGCAAAAGGAAAGTAATTAAGAAAAATATAAACAAGAAAAAAAGTCTGCTTGAACTGCAAATGTAACTGGATAAATCTCCTACTACAAAATAGTATAGAGAAGTTAAGAGCAAGAGTACCTGGGTTCATATTCTCGTATCTCAGCCAGCTCATTCCCACAAGCATCAGTCCACTGAACTCTCCTCTCCGCTGAACAAGGAGGGACACTCCCCTTCTCAGCTGGTGTGTCCTGCTGCTCCTCAGCCGCTTCAGCAGTAACTGGTTTATCATTTAGTGGCTTTTTTAGGCTACTTTTAAGAGCAATTTTTGTTATATCAGTGCTGTCGAGATGATCAGCAGGAACCTGATCCTTTCCCTTATCAGAAATTGGCAGCCCAAGTGAAACATCATGTTGTTGGGAAGGACCCACTTTAAGAGGAGACCTAGTGTCAAGACCTCCAGAAGTGCGACCAAAGCAAACAAATGAGGCGCACCCCCGGGGAAGACGATTCTTCGTAGAAGCCAGCTGGAGCTCAGGATCAGTTTCTTGGTCAGCCAACTGGTACTGGTTCAACGGTGAAACTCTCATGGGTTTGTCCTCACTCCTCTGACCCAAGAGGAGAAGGGACAGGCCCTTACTATATCCTGAAGCTGAAGCAGAGAAGAATCCTCCTCCTTCTACTGCCAATAGCATCAGTTCTGCTCATCGGCACACCAGAAAATGATTTATTTATATGGCTTCCTGCCCACAGAAGAACCGGAGTTGAAACGTTCTGTCCAAAATTAAGTGAGATAAGCGTGAATCTCGGTAGAGTCAACGTGTTTTTGTTTGTTACCATTTATAGCTTTTATTATATCATTTAATTCTATTTATTTGCTTTGACTCACAAAGAAATACTGAACAATCTCAGCTTTAAAAATGCTGACATTTTAAAGCTATGCTTAATAAAGCAAAAGGACATAGAGGAAGTTACAGAATTAAAAACCATAAGACAAACATAGCACACAAGATTTCACGCGCTAGAGGTTTTCTGATTTTCCAAATAGCAACAATTGCAAAGCCTTATCTCACTAAGTGGGGTCGGTTATATGGATCGCACGACATCATTGTGCTCTATCAAAAAACATATCTTTTGATAAATGATTCATCAAAAGGAAAATAGGGAATATACTATCTAACAATTTTGTCACAACAATTTTTATAGCATTATATAGTTTGGTTCCTTTTGATTTTGCCAAAATTGCAACAAAATTCCATGGTATGGAGTTAGATAGCTGAAACTATATCAACAAAAAATGTTTCCACTCAAAAATATAATAATCAAAATTGCTCAAAACATATTTGTTATGACAAAATTAAGGTCCCAAATAATTTTAGAAAAACAAATGTTACCTCAATCAATACTCCTAGCCACTTCAATGTAAACTATCACAGTAGTTTTCTGAACAATCAAATGGATATGCATAAGGAAACTTCAGAACCATAAAAAAGAAAGATCAAATAAACAAACATACAAATAGTTGAGCAACAGTATAAAAAACCAACCATTTTCTGAAATCCTACAAATGAAAAGGAAGAAAAAAAGTATTGTGAGAATATCAATTAGAAACTTTACACTAGTTTTTTCCACTAGGCCTAAAAAAAGAGTCAAGTAAATAGCAAAAAGACGATCTCTATGTCAAGGCAACCAGAGCCAAACAAAGGTAAGCACACAATTCTCGAAATTTCCAATCCCATTTGCTGAAATAAATCAGAAGACAGCCGACTTAAAGAAGAATAAGAGCAATAAATAAAAGATGATGTAGCTGTTAATCATAAATGCATGAGAAGAAAACACACAATCAAAAGCACATACATCGAACCTGAATAATCAGTTACTACACCTGAGCACAATTAAGACCAATTTTTTTGACAATGAGGTTTCTACCTTTCAACACTGACAGACACCCCCAAGCAAAGAACACAGTAAAGCAAGATTCAAAGTGTCCCTTTCTGTGGAAAACAAATGGATATTACAGATCAATGAAAAATGGGATTCGCAATACCTGATGGTGTTGGAGAATCAACGAGGGAGGCCTCCGGCAAATACGGTGGCGCGTAGAGCAACGAGCTATCGCATCTCCGATCGCCAGTCGGAGGAATAACACGGCGAGGAAGTTGAAGACGAATTACTAGTTAAACTTAAAAGGAAAAATTAAAAGGAACAAGCAAAAATTAAAAAAGAAATTACTCCCTCCGGTCCTAATTATAAGACCACTTTGACTTTTTTAACTTTTTTTTTCAGTCCAAAAAAAAGTAGTTTCAGTCCAAAAAAAAAAATCTTTTTTCCTCAAAACTATTTTATTCTACTTATAAACTAACCTATAATCTAATTTTATGTAACATATGTTATAATTTAGTTGTCTAATTTGCTTCCTTAACTTCCACAAAAAAAGTCAAAGTGGTCTTATATTTAGGACCGGAGGGAGTAAATAAAGATAGGGAAAGTGACCATTAGCTCGTGATAGCGATGGTCGATGGGACTCCATTTTTATTTTTAGTTTTTCCTTTTTCCCAGAAGCACTCCATTTTTCTGATTGATCCCCCTTTACCTTTTCTTCTTTTATTTATTTAATTAACACATGTTTTGACGTTGGAATTTGTATATAAGGTGTTCACGGGACGGGACGGAACCGGGACGACCCCGTCCCGTCCTGTCCAGAAGAAAAGTGTTCTGGACGGGGTTTTCGTCCCGTGTCCCGTCCCATCCCGAACTTATCCCGGTCTCGATCGGGACGGGACGGGACGGGACCGGGACGGGACGGGACCGGGACGGGACAGGCCTTGTCCCGAAACTTTTTCCCAATTAAAAAAATTGACTCAAAAATCTTTTTTTTAGAGCAACACACTTGGTGGGTGATTTTATAGAATAATTAAATCTCCTCCAGTGCCATGAGCACTCCATATTAATACATAATAAACCAAAAACATAATAATTAGAGCAAAAAAAGTAGCAACAACTACACATTTAAATAGAGTTTAAAAAAAACTTCAAATGTGATGTGTTACACATAGAGCAGTGGCAGCGGACAAGAAATTTGAGATCAATGAATGGTTGGAACTTAGTTTAGAAGTTAGAGTTATATATTTTTTTTTAAAAAAATTCATATATACTCACATATGAGACAGATGACACATGTATTTTTTTTAAAAAAATATGAACATACATATATATATATATATTCGGGACGGGACGGGATCGGGACGACCCCGTCCCGAGTCCCGTCCCGTCCCGAAGCGGTACTCTGTCCCGTCCCGGGTTTGTTTTCAGGACTGGACTATCCTGTCCCGAAATGGCCGGGACGGGACGGGACGGGACAGAGTTGAACAGCCCTACTTGTATATGAGTATTGTTGGCCAAAAAAAAAAAAAAGAACTTGTATATGAGTATGACGCTATTAGCTCAAACGTTGACTCACTATGGGGCTCTCACTACTTCCAAACACTCTCTCTCAAGTATTTAATATTAAACTTAGTTGGGATTTTGGGAAAATCTTAACTATGCTAAATAAATTACTTATAAATTGACTTGTTTGAATTTTTCTTCAAATTAGTTTATTTGAATTATCAACTAATATATAATCTAATAATATATCATATACCACTATGTTCCTTATTATAAGTCCATTTTCAGATAAAATTTTGTTCCTATATATAAATTCACTTAAAGGTTATTGATGTCTTCCACCTTTAAACTTATTTAATTCTTATTGCAAAAAGAGAAAGAGGAGAAATATGTGAGAATAATTTATAAACGTAGAGATAAGAAAAATTTGAATAAGGGTAGTATAAGAAAATTTTACAAGATATATTTAATGATTTAACTAATAATTTTTGGTTTGTGAGAATTGGTTACAATGGACGTACAATCATGAACATAGTTGTATGTTATAATTAACTTACTTATTTAACTTCCTTAACATCCCAAGAAAATCAATTAAGTCTTATATACAGGATCGGACAAAGTAATTATTACACTTACTTACCTAGGACTCGAACATCATATCATTGGTTAAGCTAAAATAATCATTTGCCACTTGATTAAAAAAGTGCTTGTTGGACTCATGGGAGCTCTCCATTAAGCAACAAGTTATGTGTTTAATAGTCTTATAGCCTAGTGACTAGACAGTTCTCCTCTAAACAACACAACAAATTTCATGTTTAGAACTTATTTGCATTATCTTTTAGAGAATAGTTTCTGAAAAAAAAAAGTTGTAAAAGTCCTTTTGGAGAATGTGCTTTGGAGAATAGTTTCTGAAAATGTGGGAAGAAATAGCTTATGGGAAAACTTATGTTTTCTATCACAAACATAGACTTTGAGGCTAAAAAGTTATTCTGTAAAAGTTATAAGTGTTTGGATGGTTTAACTAAAACCAAAGTTTTGACTGTTAAAAGCTATTATAGAAATGTTGAAGGAATTTGTTTGTCTCATTTTGAAATCTAGGTTTAAATCCAAATTGAACTTTAAAAGGTGTGCCAAACATGCACTTAAAATATCATACTAATAGAATGTACTAAATATTTTATATAGATTTTCTATATTTTAGTTAAAGAAAATATCATAATAGCAATGGAAATAAAAAGTTCAAAAGCCTTCCTAGGAAGGATGTAATAGAGTTAGGGTATGTTTGGTTCATGGAAAAGCCACCGCAGGAAATGGAAAATCAACATTTTTCATGGTTGTCCCATGTTTGGTAGCCAGAATGCTCCTGCAAATCTTTTCCGGCGGCTGGCTTGTTTCCTTTAAATAAGGGAAAATAGCTTCCCACCAAAAATGGTGGGAACCCATTTTCCCGTGTGCGTAGGAAAGTGTAGAAGACCATTTTAGCCCTTGCCCATTCTTCCTCTTCTCCTTCTTCGAGAACCCATCTTCGACTGAAGACCACCGAATCCTCACCTTCTCTTCCGTTTTCTGGATCTCTCATGGGTGAAGAAGATGAACCGAAATATGGATTTGGTTGAAGAAGATGGACGGGTAAAGAAGAAAAGTGGAAGAAGAGTAATCTTTGGTCTGCAACTCCCTCCCTCGCTGCTGCATAATATCACGCTGGTCACGCTTAACTCACTGGGAAGAAGAAGAATAAATATAGGGTTCTTTTATATAATAAAAGCTTGCAATTTTTTATTTCTTTTATTTTCTTCATCTTTTGTGTTTATGCCTGGTATAGATACCAAAAATTCTGATGGTGATATTGTGTGTCTAATCTGGATATTGTGAGGGTTTACATTCGAATGTAAGGGTCAAAATCAAAAGTGGGGAGGTTAAAATCAAAAGTAAGGGTTTACAATCGAAAGTTTGGGTTTAAAATCGAAAATGAGAGGTTAAAATCGATTTTGGTAGCTTCGAAATTTGCTGATGAATTCTTAACAGATTCTGTTTAAAAATGAAGTCACAATTTCATTATATTTTAGGCATTTTTTACTGTTTAATTTATTATTCGTTTCATTTAATTATTAATTAATTTGTCAGATATGATAGCAGGTATCTTCTATATCTAAACTAGAGTTATTTGGGTGGTATTTTTTACATATAATGTATTTCTTTTTTAATCACATGATATCAATATTTTTTTTAAATTAAACTTTAAGTGATTATTGTATTTACCAAAATTTAATATTTATTGAAAGTATAATTAGTAAAAATAATTTATTCACTTATTTTTATGGTAATATAATTTTAAAATATTTTAAATATATTATATAAATATATATTAAAAAATATATATTAAAATTAAAATCTATTTGATATATTTAACAGAAATTTTTTTATTTATTTAAATTATAATTTTTTTTTATTAAAATTAAATATTTATATTATATTTTTTAAAAATTGTAATTTTTGTTACATATTTATATATATATATATTATATTTTTAAATTATTATATTGTATTAATTATTGAATTTTTGAATTTAAATGTGAATTTTATTAATAAATACTCATTAAGGGCAATATAGTCATTTGCACATATTTCTTACTTTCTATACCACCATTTTCAACCAATCAAATATAAAATTTTCCATTCCATTCCTTTCCATTTCTGTGCGTACCAAACGTATCAACCTTTCTATCCATTCCATCATTTTCCATTCCATTCCATTCCATTAGAATATTTTCTGTGAACTAAACGGGCCCTTATTTCTATGGGTCCATTTTATATACCTTTTTCTCTTTTCTTTTCTTTTTTTGTTACGAGATTCTATTTGAATTTGTTGATGGAAGTATATTTTTCCTTCTTTACCTTCATATAACATCCCTACATTCTCATTTATTTTTTTTACCAACATGATTATTCTCATCCATAAATAAGGGTTTTTAAAAAATGTACATATTCTAAATATTTATTATTTTTAACTAATTTTACTTGTTTTCTTAAACACCACAATTTGTGATGCGATCCAGAAAACAGAAGCTATCTCTTTAAGTGGAAATTGGAGCAACAAATATGAGCAATAATTTTGAATTAGTCATCAATTTAATTTGGGCTGAAAATGGAGCTGCTGACCATATTTTGGGCTTGGAGACATCAAATTGAAGGGCTTGGGCCATGAGCTACACATGGGAGGAGTCATTTGGGCCTAATTAATTACATTTTAGGCTTAATATGTTGATTACATTTTTAGGGTTTTTATTTGTGCGAAAATTGTTAATTAGTTGGCAAATTTGACTTTTGGGTTTATTGATTGTTGACATTAAGTTGATTATTGCTCATATTTGTGCGAAAATATGAGTAATAATTTTGAATTCGTCATCAATTTAATTTGGGCTGAAAATGGAGCTGCTGACCATATTTTGGGCTTGGAAACATCAAATTGAAGGGCTTGGGCCATGAGCTACACATGGGAGGAGTCATTTGGGCCTAATTAATTACATTTTAGGCTTAATATGTTGATTACATTTTTAGGGTTTTTATTTGTGCGAAAATTGTTAATTAGTTGGCAAATTTGACTTTTGGGTTTGTTGATTGTTGATATTAAGTTGATTATTGCTCATATTTGTGCGAAAATATGAGTAATAATTTTGAATTCGTCATCAATTTAATTTGGGCTGAAAATGGAGCTGCTGACCATATTTTGGGCTTGGAGACATCAAATTGAAGGGCTTGGGCCATGAGCTACACATGGGAGGAGTCATTTGGGCCTAATTAATTACATTTTGGGCTTAATATGTTGATTACATTTTTAGGGTTTTTATTTGTGCGAAAATTGTTAATTAGTTGGCAGATTTGACTTTTGGGTTTGTTGATTGTTGACGTTAAGTTGGCATGCTTGACTTTTGAGATTCTTGATTGATTGAATTAGGTTGGCATCTTTGATTTTTTGCTTTATGGTTATTGAAATTAGGTTGGCAGATTTGAATTTTAGGGTTTGTTGTTTGTTGAATTAGGTGTAGTGCTTTGAATTCTCTAGAATGCATTGAATGCAATTAGGTGAGATTTCTGGATGTTGCCTATAAATACATTGTAAGCCTCATTTGGAAGGCAGACTGGAACAAGACTTGAACAACACCTAAACATTTGAGTGAAATGAAAGTTGCTTCTATGCACTTTGTATCTTGAGAGTGGATTCTCTCTAGGGTTCTTCATTGAACTAACAGACTTATCAAGGCTTGATCAACCTTGTGGCGTCTTCCAACACTTCGGGTCCTTGTCCTTCCGTGTTCAAGGGTTCAAGTGGATCGTTCCAGTCCTTTGTTTAGCTTTCTTGGGGTGAGTGTATCTCAGATTGGTTGTGGGTTCTTAGGGTTTAACCCTAGTGGGTTCGCACCATCTTGGTATCAGAGCTTCGGATCTAAACTCAGGTCATATCATTCGGTTCTTTGTTTATCATTTTCGTTCATCATTTTGTGTTTTTCTTTGTGTCTGTTCATCTTCCTTGTTTCTGTCTGAGACTGAAATATCTGTCCTTGTTCGACTTGTTTTGATTTGAGTATTTCTATGTTCAGTATGTCATTTTCATAGTTCGGAATCTGTTCTATCTTCTCGTTTTGGAAACGTCCGAATCCGAGTTGTCTGCTTTGAGTTATACCTGTTTCAAAAAGAACATGATTTCTCGGTTTTTCTGGGTTCAGATTGCTTGTTGTTGTTTTGTATTGTAATTTCTTTCTATTTCAGCGAAAAATATAAAAAAACATAAAAAAAGAAGAGAAGTGAAAAAGAAACGTGAAAAGAAAATACAGAAAAAAAAGAGGAAAGAAGAAAATATCATCGCTATTTTGGAAGAATCGCTGAATCAATATCCATTGTAACACCCAGATTCTGATTTGATCTTTGCAATATTTTTGTTAGTTGAAATCTTGATATTCCTTGAAACTTCATGTTCATTACTCACTTTGATATATGAAATTTCTAAGTGTTGGGTTGATTCTGCAAGTTGTGAAAGTTTTGATTAAATTGCTTAGTTCTTTTAAGAGCCTCAAGAGGAATTTTAAGAGTGGAAAAAGGCAAGAGTGGCATATCAATTCAAAAGCCAGATTGTGTGAAACACGAGTGAAACTGGTCTATTTGAGCGAAACATGTGAGTAGAGTGGTGAGGTCCTTTTTTTTTTCTATTGTTCTAAATTTTCAGGTTTCAAGATGTATGGAGTAAAAGTTCATAATGATCTCCAATCCTTACTCAAAAGATTTGAAAAGTTCCATGCTGAAACAGAGCAATGGTTGTCTAGTGACAATTTCAAGAAGGAAAGAGAATTATCCAAAAAGTTGCAGGAGTTCAAACAAGGCTCCATGAGTGTTAATGATTATTTCCATGAGATGGAGTTGGCTATGATTAGATCTGGGGTGAAGGAAACTCCTAAATCCACTAAAGATCGTTTTATATGTGGACTTAATCCCGACTTATCTTGTTTTGCAAAAATGTGGAGCTTCATGGATATTGACATGCTTGTTCCATTTGTTGCTAAGCATGAGAAAGGAATTAAGAAAAAGAGAGTTTCAAAAAGTAAATCAAATTCAAAGAGGGATGAGACCTCAAGTGTTGCTGACCATGTTAATGAGGTAGAAGAATTGAGTGCTGAAATTCATGCAGGGAAGAATGTAGAAGAAGACTTCCTTATTCCATGTACCAACCCTCTGGTTGAAGAAAACCACCTCAATCATGAAAAGAAAAGTGAAAATATGAAGGAGAGTGACTTTCATGAAACTGTTCAAGAGAGAAAAATTGAGTTTGAAAGTGAAAAAGAGATTGAGAGTGAAGAGTGTTTTCAAATTGATGAGAGTGAAAAAGAGAGTGTTGAGTTGAGAGAAAAGCAAGATGAAAAGAGCTGTGAGAAGAGTAAGGTTGAGAATGAGTGCAAGGATATTTGTTTGATTACTAATAATCTTTACCATTCTTCTCCTTGTGATTTAGATGTGTTGCAGGTATTCTTGGATTTGTTTCCTAAGAAACCACCTGATGGGTTCTTATGCTCAAGAAGCTTTGATGCTGTATCTCTTTCAAGTGGCATACAAAAATATTCTACAGGCCAAAACTCTTATTTTCATTCTGACTTTAATTTTGTTGTTCCTTGGTGTTTTGATATGAATGTTGTGGACTGTTTGGATGACACTCTAATCTATTGCAAGAATCTTGATGAGAATTTGAATAAATTGCATTGTGTGCTTGATGTTGTGAGGAAGGAAAATTTGTTTTCAAATCTGGAAAAATGTGATCTTTGCTTGGATAAAATCTTTCTTGGATTTGTGTATTTGCTTGGACAAGGTAAATTGAGCAAAAGACATGCAATGTGGCTGAAATTTTTTGAGATATTTCCCTTTGTCATCATATACAAGAAAGGTAAAGAGGATATTATTCATGATGCATTTGCAAGAAGGTATGATCCTCTTCTTTTATCTCTGGATACTAGAATGATTGCCTTTGAATACATCAATGATTTTTTGCATACGAAGCTGATATTTCCAAAGTATTTCTTGTTTGTGAAAACAAGGCATATGACAAGTTTTATAGAGTGGCTGACTACATGTTTGACGAAAACAAAGTGCTTGTGCCTCTAATTTCAATATGTGAATTGTTTGTGAGAGAAATACCTAAGGGAAGAGATAGTCAATTTCAGTTGCTTGAAACAATCGATGTTAATGTTTATGAGATTGACTTTCTTGATGAGAATAATGTTAGTGATACAATGTATGCTCCTGATCTATTCCCTTTTGATCCAGGTAAAGATTCGAGGACGAATCCTTTTGAGGAGAGAGGGTATGATGCGATCCAGAAAACAGAAGCTATCTCTTTAAGTGGAAATTGGAGCAATAAATATGAGCAATAATTTTGAATTCGTCATCAATTTAATTTGGGCTGAAAATGGAGCTGCTGACCATATTTTGGGCTTGGAGACATCAAATTGAAGGGCTTGGGCCATGAGCTACACATGGGAGGAGTCATTTGGGCCTAATTAATTACATTTTGGGCTTAATATGTTGATTACATTTTTAGGGTTTTTATTTGTGCGAAAATTGTTAATTAGTTGGCAGATTTGACTTTTGGGTTTGTTGATTGTTGACGTTAAGTTGGCATGCTTGACTTTTGAGATTCTTGATTGATTGAATTAGGTTGGCATCTTTGATTTTTTGCTTTATGGTTATTGAAATTAGGTTGGCAGATTTGAATTTTAGGGTTTGTTGTTTGTTGAATTAGGTGTAGTGCTTTGAATTCTCTAGAATGCATTGAATGCAATTAGGTGAGATTTCTGGATGTTGCCTATAAATACATTGTAAGCCTCATTTGGAAGGCAGACTGGAACAAGACTTGAACAACACCTGAACATTTGAGTGAAATGAAAGTTGCTTCTATGCACTTTGTATCTTGAAAGTGGATTCTTTCTAGGGTTCTTTATTGAACTAAAAGACTTATCAAGGCTTGATCAACCTTGTGGCGTCTTCCAACACTTCGGGTCCTTGTCCTTCCGTGTTCAAGGGTTCAAGTGGATCGTTCCAGTCCTTTGTTTAGCTTTCTTGGGGTGAGTGTATCTCAGATTGGTTGTGGGTTCTTAGGGTCTAACCCTAGTGGGTTCGCACCAATTTGGTTAAATCTTATGTACAGGGATTAAGGGAGAATAATATGTCATTCATCCTAATTGTAAGAATTTAATTCATTGTATCTTTTAAATTTATATTTTTCTCAAATTATCTTTATTAATAACACATTACAAAAAATAGGTTGATATCCTCTTTAATAAAATAAAATTAATAACCTAAAAGGTCTAAATATACTTATGGGAAAATGACAGATAAATATCTTCTAAATTTCAAAATCATAGGTAGGAGAATTTTAACTAGTTGAATATCGGTATTTATTACTTGAGTAAAGATATCAACAACTGTAAATCACTAATATAATATTTTGAAATTCATAAGATTTTTATCTGTTATTTTCCTTTTGATTAAAAAGGATATCAAGTTATTTTTTTAAAATAATTAATTTGACTAATTTTTTAGTATCTACAAATTAATTAGTAAATTATTATGTAAGAATGGGAGTGAGGATCTGCGCCTATATAAATAATGACCATACAATATTATTGGGTGACCATGATTTTGTTGCAATCCTCTTTTTCTTTTTCTTTTTTTTTTTACACTTCATAATTAATATTTTCAAATCGTTTTGATGTTACTTCTCAATTTCCATTACTGCTGTAAGTTTGATGACACTTTCATGTCCAACTTGATAATAAAAGAGTGCTTCCAAAAAAAACTTAATAATAAAAGAGAAATTCATGCCATAATAAAAGAGAAATTCATGCCAAATATATAATACTACCTCCCAATCTTTATTATAAAACCTCAATAACTAAATTATGCAGCAGATAAAATTATGTAAAAGCAATAAATATATGTAAGAACTAAACTCATTTTCCAATTATACCCTTTTTAAATAAAGTAAGAGAGAGAAATTTTTTTTTATCAAAATAAGAGAGAGAAATAGAGTAATAATAAGTGGAATTGTGAAAGAGAATGTAATATTGGAAAAGGAAGAATAGAGATAATAAATTTAATTAAGGAAGAAAATGATAAAAATACATTATATGCTCAGACAAGACAGCTGTTAGTAAGCTCTTATAAAAAAGATAAAGACAATTTAAATTTTGGACTCTTATAATAAGGATGAGAGGTTGTGATATCAACAAATAATAATAATAATAATAATAATAATAATAATAATAATAATAATAAGTTAAATTGAAGGAAATAGACTCTAAGTGGTGTTAATAATTCCAATAAGAAAATAAAAGTCACTTAAAAAGGAGTGAGCATCAATTAAGCTCAATAATTGAATTAAAACCAAACAAAAAATGTCAACAACAGCCACAACTCAGAGGGATGGGCCCAAAAATAGATTGGAAAATGAAGGGGCAAAGTTCCAATGTAAAAACTCTTTTTGTGCCTTCAAATGAATGATTACGTGGGAGTTGGGACCATACTATAAGACCATACCTGTTGGATAAATGATTGAGTGGTCAAAAAGTAAATACGGTGTCGTCCAATCAATTTCCTTCCAGATAACTAATTGGAAAAGGGGGGAATATTTTTTAGAAACATAAGGTGTTAAATACACCTTTTTTATACATTTTTTTGCCCTTCCGAATTATTATAAACTTAAGTTATACTATATTTTCATTAAGCTATATGATCAAAATAACTTGAAAACTTGCTAATATAATTATATAATTTACTCCATCCGGTCATAAATATAAGATTACTTTGGTTTTTTTTTGTAGAAGTTAAGGAAGCAAATTATACCACTAAATTATAATATATGTCACATGACATTAGATTATAGGTTAGTTTATAAGTAGAATAAATTAGATTTGAGGAAAAATTTTTTTTTTTGGACTGAAACTACTTTTTTTTGGACTGAAAGAAAGTCAAAGTGTTCTTGTAATTAGGACCGTAGGGAGTAATTTATTTCGTTGATCATTCTATCAATATAAACACGATGGTTGAAACAATATGAGAAATCAAACATTAAACAAATTCCTATCTGAAAAACTATAGTTAAAATAAATGCAACACAATATCTAGCCTTTTTCCTATTAGAGTTGACAAAAAATGTTTTTTATAGGGGTATCCAAATCTGATGTAACATCCTAAGTTTCAATTAAGATTCAATATTGAAATTAGGCTTGACTGGAGTGGATTAAAAAATTAATCTAATAATGTGTTTGGGTTTTTCCATGAGAATTAGTGAGTGTAAGATTTTAGTAATTTAAGTATAATTTTGAATGGGTTCTAATTGAGGTGAAAATTTGAGGTTTAAGAGGATTGGATACAAAAAATCTCATGATTGGAAGTTATGTTTGGGATTTCTTAGAACAGTACTTAGAAATAAAGGGTTTTCAGGCACCATGATATTATTTTTGAATGATTCTTTTTGTATGGGAAAACATACATTCTAAGCTTTCCAAAGAGTCCAAGTTTATAAAATTTGGAGACTTGTAAAAAGAGTTATACAATTTTTAAGTTGAACCTGTCATTTCAAACTGAAGTTTTGAGCTGTATTAGGACTTTGTCATTTTCAAGGGGCAAATGATAATATTTTTTGTCCATTCCTTTTCATAAAGTCCTAAATCGCACTTTTTGGAGGTATATAGCATTAGTTGTGAATTTTTGAAGTTGTCTAGTGTTCACTACTACAAAACAGGGTTTCCATGTCACTTATTTTGGGGTTTCCACATCACTTGTTTAGGGGACGTTGAATTAAGTAACGTGAAAATCTGGACTTTTCATGGAAAGTCTGAGTTTCCATGTCACATATTATAAAAAAGTGACGTTGTTTTATACTTTTAATGTCAATATTTAACTAGTGTTGACGTGGATAAGTATGAAGAAGAAAAATTTTGGTCAAATTTTTCAGAGAAACCACGTCACACATTATATAATTTGTGACGTTGTTTCTGTGAATGGAAAAATGCACAAGAGGGGGGGGGGTGAATTGTGCTTTTCAAAATTAAACTATAAACTCAAAGACAATCCTTTATACTGGTTCGGCCAAACACTGCCTACGTCCAGTTCTCCAACTCCTCGTTGGGTTCCACTATATCACATGTTTTACAACACTGGTTCACCTACCAACCTTTACAAATCAGAGCTCTAGACTTCCTCTAAACGCTCCCCCTTACAAGTTGTAAGAATATAACCCTATTCTAAAGTCCCAGACTTTAGAACAACCTTAAACAGTAGATGATTTTAATAAATGAGTTTACTTAATGAACAGATTTTGATAATCACTGAAGTACAAATAAACTCACTAAGAGTAATAAAGCTTTGAACAGTGAGTAGATGAGAATAATGAATGTTAGTTTGTCAGTTTGTTCTTTACTTCATAAATGCTCAAGTCTTGGTATTTATATCTCTTCACAGTTTTGCCTTTTTTCTTTCCGCTTCATGAATCCGTTTGAATATGTCCGTTGGAAGCTCCTAGCCGTTGGCACTTAATGATGGTCTTCATTTTAGTCATATTTCTTCTCTTACTTCATTTAATTCTTGTAGAAGATGAGCTATGAGAGATAGAGACTGTGACTAACAACTACCTGCAACATTGTACTTGCGTAGCAGCTTTTTCAGTAGTGCTAGCATCCCAAGCTATCACAAGCTGCATAGTGTTAGTCCTGCACTTTGCTAAACAAGTATTCAAGTGAAGCACAATAGGTGTTATCGCTAGTAAGATTCATTAGCTTAGTGTATACAGACAATATATTTATCTCAGTTATTTCAAGAAGTAATTTCCTATCGATAGCTGGTCTCCTTATCGCTAGTGACTGAGTTATCGCTAGTTCAATTCATTTGGTCAAGGAGATTTGCTGTTTGAATGTCTAAGTTATATCAACCAACTATTTGCTATCGATAGCTCACCATGTTATCGCTAGTGACTATGTTTAATTTCTACTAACTGTTCCTTATAAGGTCTTAGCGATAGAGTTATTTGTCTTTTCAGATTATAGCTAAGTCTTCATCAGCTGTTATCCTAAGCTTTGTATTTACTTACGATAGGATCTTGACCTAGCGATAGTGTATCTGTTATCTATAGGATTCTTACTTTGTTTAATGTTAAGATAACCTATACTTCTGTTACTTAGTCTTTTAGCATGATTCTTTTCTCAATTTCATTCCAGACCAAGTTATACTCTATCTGTTCATTTTTACTTATGTTATCTATTGGTCCAGTCCTCATCAAAACTTAAGATTCTAACATTCTCCCCCTTTTTGATGATGACAAAACATAAGTAAAAACACACATCATATACAACACGTTCAGAGCATAAAAACAATATACACACGTGATTGTACCATATTTTTATACACTTTTCATTGATAAAATCATTGGATTATTGCATGTTCTTGGGGTAATTTTGCCTAATTAGGATAACTTCTGACTTTTGCACACCCTGTTGGAATTTGTACCAATCAAGGGCAATTTGGGCATAACTAATATGATTTGTTGTTTATCCCATTTTTAAGAACATTATGATTCTACCTTAGGTCCATTTTATGTGTAGATCATGGAAGGAATATACCCAATGGAAGAGCCAAGTTGCGGACAAGAATGCTGACGGAGCACAAGGAAGCATAAGAAGGATTCTGAGTTTCTGTCCCAGGCTGTGGCTCCTCCACAGCGAGGGCCACAGCGAGGGCACCCCAAAATATGTGTGCTTCTGTCCCTCACCGTGAGCCTCCCACGGCGAGACCCACGGCGAGGCCCTTTCTCTTGCACCTTCTCTGCCCCTCGCCGTGAGCCTTCCACGGCGAGGCCCACGGCGAGGCCCTGAAACAAAATTTCTGCTGCGTGTTTTAGGGTTTTTAGGGGAGTATATAAGGTAAAAAATAGACCCTCCTTCATTGGGAACCAGGTCCTCTGCCCGAAAATCACCCCCTCTCCTAGGGTTTCCATTCTTTTCTCTCATTTTCACTCCAAATCCTCATCGTCCCACTCAAATTCATCTCCATTCTTGTTGATTTTCTTGTTCTTTCTCCTTCCACCTTCCATTTCCACTCCATATTTCCTTCTATCTTCTTCATTCATGGAGGCTACCATCATGGGTCCTCTTGGGCACGAATTTGAAGACATGAGAGGCTAAGTTCTTGGTGCTTTGGTGGTGTGAAGGTGGCTCTAGCTTCATGGACCAACATAAGGGAGTTTCTAGTCTACAATTTCTTATTTCCTTTGTATTTGGCTTCTACTCTTTTGTATTGGTCTTGTATATGGATTTAAGACTTGGGATATGTGATTGCTATCCATGTTTGTGAACTATATTGTGTATGCTTTGAATTTAATGTGATTGAGATATAATTTCCTATCTACTTGTGGTTGTATTCTTGGTTGTAGCCATTTTAGTGGTTGCTAGTGGTTATAGTCAATTTCTTCCATGCATGAATGTTGTGGTTGCACTTCATGAGAGTTAAATTGCATTTTGTTCAAGGCATTTCACAAACCAAGTGGATCTTAACACTAACCCTAAGTAATGGCTATGAAAGTGGTTGCTAGATTAATCATTAATTAGGGCTAGTGGACCCCCTAGTGGTTGCTTGGGGATCTTTCAATTAGACTTGGTAAATTAAACTCCCACTAATCATTGTGAAAGAAGCATTTGAGTCACTGAAGCACTACCAAAGCCCATTTTATAAAATCACCCCTAATCCAAACTCTTTTCACCTTTCACTTATTAATCTAAAACACCAAAAACAAGTAACTGCTTTTCTTAATAGCTTTAGTAAATGAATCTCCAAACCAAAACCTCATACCCTTTTTATTGTTTTTAATTGCATTTAGTTAGCTTAGGTTGTTTGGAAGGACTCCTCAAGTGAAACGATCCGGGATTGTGCCACTTTACACAATCTTTGGTAATTATTGTGATTTTAACCCCAGGGCGTAAGGAAAGGTTAAATCAATGGCGCCGTTGCTGGGGAGTCATTTTTGACTCCCTAGGTTAGCTAAGTGTCAATTGAAACTATTGACTAGGGGTAGGAGTCATTAGAATTAGATTTAGGTCATTTGCATTCTTAGGTTAGTTTACAATTACTTGTTCTACATTGTATAAAGTTTGACAAGAAAATACCAAAAATATTGCTTGCCTTTTGCTCTTGCTTGAATTGTGATACCTGCTTAGGTGTATTGCTGGACTTTCTTGCACCTACTTGTGAATACTTGACTTGCCATACTTCCACACTCATATACATCGCATACACATTTCATACTCATACTTTACAACACACTTTCACACCATACTCACTTGCATCATCGTTCATCCATTTTTCCTTGAATTTGTGCAAGTGCATCTTTGTTGAGCCTTCATTCTACACTTGTTGTCTGTGCCTTGTGTATGACTCGAGGGAACCCTAGAGACCAAGAACTTTACCCTGAATACCCAGAAATTGAGAGACACCTTACTAGGTTGAGAAAGAGAAAGAGAGAGGGAACTTCAGTTACATCCTTGATAGTTGAACACCCACCCTCTTGTGAGCCTAGTATTGAGAGTAACCCAGAAACTGAGAGTGATACTAGAGATATGGAGGGAGATCACCATATTCCTGAAGTCCAAGTAGAGCCAAATCTAGGTGGTAATGGGGGAAGACAAGTGTTTAATGATGGTGAGCAACCTAGAAGAAGAACCATCAGGGAAGCCACCACAACCAGCCTTAACCATAACCCATTCATGAATGCATTCCCCACTATGAACACTGATTATGAAATTAAAGGCTTATTGATACAATCCTTACCTAAGTTTTATGGTTTGCAGGAAGATGAGCCACACGATCACTTGGATGAGATCTTTATACATTGCAACACCATGAAACCAGTGAGAGCACAAGTGGAGGATGTCATGTGGAGAGTGTTCCACCTTACTCTAGAAGGCAAGGCTAAGCAATGGTACATGAGTTTGCCCATTTTCAATCCAGATGCCCTCGCCTCTTGGGGCAACTTGAAGAAAGCCTTTCTAGAAAAGTTCTACCCAGCCACTAGAACATCTGCAAGAAGGAAAGAGATCAATTCCATCACTCAAGAGCCCGATGAATCTCTTTTTGATTATTGGTTGAGATTCCAGGACCTTTTGAAGAAATGCCCTCATCACCAAATTCCCGATGAACAATTGGCCCATACCTTCTATGATGGGTTGAGGGAAAGAGACCAAGATAAGTTGGATGCAGCCGCTGGAGGCTCATTCATTGACTACACACCTAAAGAGGCATGGCCTCTAGTTCGTAAGCTCGCTTTGGCCAAAGAGAAACATGGTTCAAGAAGATCAACTCGTAGTCTTCAAAGGGTTGATTATACTTCTCTTCACATTCCTCAATTGGATAGGTTTGAGGCCGAATTCAAAGCAATCCACTCTAGATTGGACAAGATCTCAGGTCCATCTTCCCCACCAGGTCCAGTTGGTAATGAGTTGGTGGGTCCGTCTTGTGATTATTGTGCATCACCTATGCATCTCTCAAGTGATTGTCCTTCTAAGCCGGAAGAATGTAATGCAATGTTCCAACCAAGGCAAGGCAACAATCCGAGATGGGATCCCTATTCCAATACATACAATGAAGGGTGGAGACAAAATCCAAAATTTAGTTGGCGCCAAGATGGCAACCCCCTAAGGCAATTCCAAGGGGAGTCCTCCTAAGCACTAGCTCCTGTCAGAAGGGACAGACCCACTAATGACTTTGAAGAGTTGAACAAGTCCATCACTATGGGATTCCGCCATGTGGAAGGTCTCATTGACTCTAGGGCGAATGAAACGAAGCAATGTATGGAGTCAAGGTTTGAGAAGGTGGATAACCGTATGAGCCAATGGGAGACCAAGAGTGCTAACTTGGAGGATTATGTCATGAAGCTTTCAAACTCTTTCAATGAGCTTCAAGCCAAGGCAAGTGGCCCAACTCCGTCCAATACGGTCATCAACCCAAAGTCTTTGAATGCTGTTACTTTGAGAAGTGGGAAATCACTAAATCCCATGCCAATCAAGAAGAAGGTTCACTTTTCAAGTAGTGAAGAGGAGGATGATGATGAGCCAGTGGATGAGGAGATTGAAATGGAAAGCCCTACTTGGAGCCCACCATTGAGCCCAATGAAGTTTGCGCAATCTGAGAGTGCTAAGGAAAAGGAACTTCAAGAAAGAAGGGCATTGACTAGAAAAGAGAAAGTGGTGGAGGATCCTAAGGTACAACCTCAAGAGGAGAAGAAGCACAACAAGCAATTGAGTATCAATGAGACAGGAGAGTGTAGCACACAAGATACCTTGGCCAAACCTCCGGCCAAGGAGGTAACTATCTCTCAACTCCCTTTTCCTCAAGCTTACTTTAAAAGCAAAAAGAAACATGATGAAGTTGTTGAAAATGAAATGCTTGAACTTTTTAGCAAATTGCATGTGAATGTGCCTTTCTTTCAACTTGTGAAATCTATGCCTAGTTATTGTAAATTCTTGAAAGAGTTGTGCACCAATAAAAGGAAGTTTAGGCCAAATGAGAGAATTCAATTGAATCCTAGTGTGTCGGCTTTGTTTAAGCCTCAGTTGCCGGTCAAGTGCAAAGACCCTGGATCATTCATGATCCCTTGCACCATAGGGAACTTGACGGTGACAAATGCATTGTTGGATTTAGGAGCGGCCATTAATGTGATGCCTAGTGCGATTTTCACTTCTTTAGGCATGACCGGTTTGAAAAAGACAAGTGTCATTTTGCAATTGGCCGATCGCACACTCCGATATCCACAAGGTATTCTTGAGGACATACCTGTTAAGGTTAAAGACTTAGTTTTTCCCGCAGATTTCTATGTTCTTGACACCGCTAGCGAGCCATGTGAATCGACTATCATTCTTGGTAGGCCTTTCATGCGGACCGCCTGATTGGTAATTGATATGAAAAATGGTTTGATAACAATGGAGGTGGGAGAACATAAGATTAGCTTAACATGTATGAAGCAATGCGACACCCTCATGAGGATTAGTCTCTTCTAGATTTGAATGTGATTGATATTGCTGTGGAAGATGCCATTGAGGAGCATGAATTAAGCTTGCATTCATATGATTACACATCTGATCTTGAAGCTTATGACTCTTATTTTTCTACCCTGCCTTCTGTTCATTCTTTTTCTTCCTTAGGTGATGACGTGTATGACCTTGACTCACATGTAGTTGATTGTCTACTTTCTGTCCCTTTGGATTTTTCTTTGATTGATAATGATAATGCTAATTTGGATATGAGCTCCACTAACATTTCTCTGATGAGTGATATTTCTTTGGAAGATGGTAGTTTTCTCAATGTTTCAGGTCATAAGTTGGTTGAAGAATGTGAATTTGAAGTTGGAAGCCAGGAGTTGGCCGATTTGAGCTCAAAGGGTATAGCCCTCACTCCAACCAAAGCTACTTCACACTTGACCTTCTTTGGACCGGATCACCATGTGGTAAAAGGGCCACCTTCTAAACCCTCTTCCATTGATTCTAATTTTAGACGTAGGATTTCTTCCCACACACTTAGATATTTGAATGATCTTGTTACAAGTTGTGATGTAGGTGTTGTGGATGACAGTCCCCCAAGGCAAGTCGCTGCGATAGATTAACCAAGTGTTGATTCGGCTCTTGGGAAGACCAATGAACAAGTGCTGAGGTCTTTTGAGCCTAGTTCACCTTTTCCAATTGGGTCTACAAAGGGGAGTTCTTCTTACACTTTAACTCTTCCTACTCTTGTTCCCTCTGTTTTGGAACCACCCATTTTGGAATTAAAGCCTCTGCCAAGCAATTTAAAATATGCTTTTCTTGCCCCCAATGACAAATTGCCGGTTATTATTTCTAATACCTTGAGTGCAATTGAGGAGGTCAAATTGCTTGATGTTTTGAAAAAGTATAGCAAGGCTTTGGGTTGGACATTGGCTGATATTCCAGGTATGAACCCCGCTATTTGCACCCATTGGATTTTACTTAAAGAGGATTCTAGGCCTCTTAGTCAACCTCAAAGGCGGCTTAACCCCCTCATTTTGGATGTGGTTAAAAAGGAGGTCACAAAACTCCTAAATGCCGGCATCATATATCTGATCTCGGATAATGAGTGGGTTTCCCCGGTCCAAGTGGTGCCTAAGAAGTCCGGAATCACTGTTTTGAAAAATGAAAACAATGAACTTATTCCAACAAGGGTGCAAAATAGTTGGCATGTGTGTATTGACTATAGGAAGTTGAATGATGCCACCCGAAAAGACCACTTCCCGCTTCCATTTATTGATCAAATGTTGGAACGGCTTGCCGGAAGAAGCCATTACTGTTTTCTAGATGGTTATTCGGGGTACTTTCAAATTCCTATAGCACCCGAGGACCAGGAAAAGACCACTTTCACGTGTCCATTCGGTACTTTTGCCTATAGGCGCATGCCCTTTGGTTTATGCAATGCGCCGGGCACCTTCCAACGTTGCATGATGAGCATCTTCTCTGATATGCTTGATGATTGCTTGGAAGTTTTCATGGATGACTTCACTGCTTTTGGTGATTCGTTTGATGTTTGCTTGCATAGTTTGGAGAGAGTTCTAGCTAGGTGTGTCGAGAAGGATTTAGTGCTTAATTATGAAAAGTGTTATTTTATGGTCACACATGGCATAGTTCTAGGCCACCTAGTCTCTAGCCGAGGCATTGAGGTCGATAAAGCCAAAACCGAGGTGATTGCGTCCTTACCTTATCCCACTTGTATCAAAGAGCTTCGCTCTTTCTTGGGACATGTAGGCTTTTACCGACGTTTCATCAAGGGTTTTTCCCAAATTGCATTGCCTCTTTCTCATTTACTGCAAAAAGATGTCGAATTTGTTTTTAATGATGAGTGTAAAATGGCTTTTGAAACATTGAAGAAAACTCTTTTGGAGCCTCCTATTCTTCTTGATCCTGATTGGTCATTGTCCTTCGAACTAGAATGTGATGCTTCCAACTATGCGGTTGGCGCCATGCTAGGTCAAAGGAGCAACAAGACACCACATGTCATAGCTTATGCATCTAAGACTTTGGACTGTGCACAAAAGAACTATACCACCACTGAGAAAGAACTTTTTGCCATAGTCTTTGCATTAGACAAATTTAGACAATACTTGCTCCATTCTGTGGTTGTCATTTATACTGACCATGCAGCTATAAAGTTTTTATTCACAAAGCCACACTCCAAGCCGAGACTTCTTCGGTGGACACTTTTGCTTCAAGAGTTTAATCTGCAAATCAAGGATCACGCCGGCAATGCCAATTTGGTAGCCGACCACTTGAGTAGACTCCCAGAAAATACTAGGGGAGTAGATCTTTCTGACTTAACTTGTGATAATTTTTCGGATTCCTCTTTGTGTGCAATTGGTGTTGAGGTGCCTTGGTATGCTTGTTTAGTCAATTATCTTGTTTGTGCCCTCACCCAGGATGACATGTCTCCTTTCCAGGTGCAAAAGTTAAAGAGAGAGGCCCAATACTATGTTTGGGATGAACCACACCTATGGAGACTGTGCAATGATCAAGTAATCCGGAGATGCATACCGGAATTCGAGTCCCTAGACATTCTTTCTGCTTGCCACTATAGTTCTAGGAAAACTGCTAGGAGGATCTTAGACGCTGGTTTTTATTGGCCTACACTTTTCAAAGATGCCTATGCCTTTTGTAAATCTTGCGGTAAGTGCCAAAAATTTGGGGGGAGTGTGACAAAAAGACATGAGATGCCCCAAAGACCCATTCTAGTCTGTGAGATTTTTGATATTTGGGGGATAGACTTTATGGGACCTTTTCCACCTTCTTCTGGTTTCACTTATATCCTACTTACAGTAGACTATGTCTCTAGGTGGGTAGAAGCTATCCTGACCCAAAAGACGATGCACCCACTGTCTCCAAGTTTCTCAAGTCTAACATCTTTAGTAGATTTGGAGTACCAAGAGGTCTCATAAGTGATCGAGGAACCCACTTTTGCAACAAGCTTCTTGATAACTTGCTTGCTAAGTATGGGGGTATCCCACAGAGTGTCTAGCCCATACCATCCCCAAACAAATGGCCAAGCAGAGGTGTCCAACAGGGATATAAAGCATATTCTTGAGAAAATTGTTAAGCCATCAAGAAAAGATTGGAGTGATCGACTTGAGGATGCATTGTGGGCATATCGAACCGCATTCAAGACACCCTTAGGCATGTCTCCATACCGGTTGGTTTTTGGTAAAGCTTGTCATTTGCCGGTTGAGTTGGAGCACAAGTCCTATTGGGCCGTGAAATTATGCAATATGGAGTTGGATGCCGCCGGAAATGAAAGATGCCTTCAATTGCAAGAGCTTGATGAATTGCGCCTTCAGGCATATGAGAGCTCAAGGCTCTACAAGGAAAAGACCAAGTTGATCCACGATGGCAAGATCTTTAACCGCAGCTTCAAAGTGGGTGACCAAGTTCTTATGTACCAAGCCCGCTTCCGCCATGGTCATGGGAAGCTCACATCAAATTGGTTCGGGCCATACAAAGTCACCAAGGTCAACAAGTATGGGATGGTGGAGCTTATTGAAGAGGAGACCGGGAAGGAATTCGTTTTAAATGGGCATCTCCTCAAGCTCTACCATGAACCGGTTGCCAAGCCTCCTTGAGGCCAGGTTGCTTCTTCTCCTTATCTTGTTTACTTTCATGCATTCTGGACTGGCTGGTTGATATCTTACCGTCATTGCATTGAACAAGTGTGGGGGAGGGAGCATCCTAGTAGAAGTAGAAAATTAGGACTTTTTCATTCAATAAAATACCCTATGCCATTGAGGACAATGTCAATTTCAAGTGTGGGGGAGGGGACTAGGTAGTCTTGATCCATTGATTTTATCATGTTTATGCCACATTAGAGATAAATTTTAAAATTCTTTGTCAAATTTTTTCAAAGGTAGATTGTGCTCCTTAGTCATTCACTGTGATGAAGGGTCGCATTCATTGCAGTAGAGGACCTAGTTGCATTTTCTATCTATTTTTAAAACTTGTTTTGTGAAAACCTAGTGTGGCAACAATTTTTGAAAACCATGGAGTAAGAATGGACCTTAACCTTTTGACCAATGAGCTTTATGAGCAATGGGAAGAATTCAAAGAATTATGCATTTTAGCCTTTCAATTTTCAAGAGCTAGTGATGAGTTATTTTCAAGCATATGCATTGTGTTAATTGGCCTAGCAATTGGATGTTTCAATTAGCAATTGAGGTTAACCTTGTTGTGAGATTGTTGGGCCTACTTTCATTTCAAGAGTGTATACTTGCTTGATCATTCAATTTCTAGAACTTGTCTCTACTCTTTGTCAAAGCTAAATTGCATTCATGCATGAAGATGATTTATGCATTCATTTCAACACCCCATCTTCCCAAACACAAACCCACAACATTTCACTTTCCATTGTTCACCCATTTTGAGCTATTCCTTGGTTGTAATGCATTAATGTGAATTTTGTGATGAAGCATTGAATCTGAGCCACTTTTGTTTGTTGTTAATGCCATGTATGTGTTGAAAAAAAAAAGAGAAAATAGAAAAGTGTGCATAAAAATAAAGAAAGAAAAAAAAGGGGAAGAAGAAAAAAAAGAAAGTTTGAAGAATAAGGCAATTCTGGGTGTGGCATCATTATTGTTGAAATTATGCTCTCATGTGATATGTTCTTAAATTGTGACTTTGAATTGCATTGCAACCTTTCCTTTTCCATAACATGCAATCCATCTTGCCTTTTCCATCATTTCAACCATACAAGCCCTTTTGATTCATACGTGATTGTATGCATGTGTGGAGATGTTAGGGTAGTTACAAGCTTATGGAAAATTGTTGTTTGAGCAACTTAAGTGTGAAAAGATCCCACATCAGGTGAGTAGAGGGAAACACTATTATCTTGAGAGTCCTTTTTGCCGTTGTTTATCCAATTGCTTTGCCAATTCTCCCTTTACATATCCTGGATCATTATTCATGCTAGCTTGAGATCATTGATTGGTTAAAACCATTCTTCTTTGCATTGTATCCTTTGTCTAGGAGTACAAAGGTTTAAGTGTGGGGGAAATGATTGTACCATATTTTTATACACTTTTCATTCATAAAATCATTGGATTATTGCATGTTCTTGGGGTAATTTTGCCTAATTAGGATAACTTCTGACTTTTGCACACCCTGTTGGAATTTGTACCAATCAAGGGCAATTTGGGCATAACTAATATGATTTGTTGTTTATCCCATTTTTAAGAACATTATGATTCTACCTTAGGTCCATTTTATGTGTAGATCATGGAAGGAATATACCCAATGGAAGAGCCAAGTTGCGGACAAGAATGCTGACGGAGCACAAGGAAGCATAAGAAAGATTCTGAGTTTCTGTCCCAGGCCGTGGCTCCTCCACAGCGAGGGCCACAGCGAGGGCACCCCAAAATATGTGTGCTTCTGTCCCTCGTCGTGAGCCTCCCACGGCGAGGACCCCTGTTATGCACCTTCTTCGCCCCTCGCCGTGAGCCTTTCACGGCGAGGCCCACGGTGAGGCCCTTTCTCTTGCACCTTCTCTGCCCCTCGTCGTGAGCCTTCCACGGTGAGGCCCACGGTGAGGCCCTGAAACAAAATTTCTGCTGCGTGTTTTAGGGTTTTTAGGGGAGTATATAAGGTAAAAAATAGACCCTCCTTCATTGGGAACCAGGTCCTCTGCCCGAAAATCACCCCCTCTCCTAGGGTTTCCATTCTTTTCTCTCATTTTCACTCCAAATCCTCATCGTCCCACTCAAATTCATCTCCATTCTTGTTGATTTTCTTGTTCTTTCTCCTTCCACCTTCCATTTCCACTCCATATTTCCTTCTATCTTCTTCATTCATGGAGGCTACCATCATGGGTCCTCTTGGGCACGAATTTGAAGACATGAGAGGCCAAGTTCTTGGTGCTTTGGTGGTGTGAAGGTGGCTCTAGCTTCATGGACCAACATAAGGGAGTTTCTAGTCTACAATTTCTTATTTCCTTTGTATTTGGCTTCTACTCTTTTGTATTGGTCTTGTATATGGATTTAAGACTTGGGATATGTGATTGCTATCCATGTTTGTGAACTATATTGTGTATGCTTTGAATTTAATGTGATTGAGATATAATTTCCTATCTACTTGTGGTTGTATTCTTGGTTGTAGCCATTTTAGTGGTTGCTAGTGGTTATAGTCAATTTCTTCCATGCATGAATGTTGTGGTTGCACTTCATGAGAGTTAAATTGCATTTTGTTCAAGGCATTTCACAAACCAAGTGGATCTTAACACTAACCCTAAGTAATGGCTATGAAAGTGGTTGCTAGATTAATCATTAATTAGGGCTAGTGGACCCCCTAGTGGTTGCTTGGGGATCTTTCAATTAGACTTGGTAAATTAAACTCCCACTAATCATTTTGAAAGAAGCATTTGAGTCACCGAAGCACTACCAAAGCCCATTTTATAAAATCACCCCTAATCCAAACTCTTTTCACCTTTCACTTATTAATCTAAAACACCAAAAACAAGTAACTGCTTTTCTTAATAGCTTTAGTAAATGAATCTCCAAACCAAAACCCCATACCCTTTTTATTGTTTTTAATTGCATTTAGTTAGCTTAGATTGTTTGGAAGGACTCCTCAAGTGAAACGATCCGGGATTGTGCCACTTTACACAATCTTTGGTAATTATTGTGATTTTAACCTCAGGGCGTAAGGAAAAGGTTAAATCAAGCACATATATTATATTAGCTTTGCAAAAGGAAGTACATCAGTTTTAGCCTTGTATGATGCATATGCAGAATGATTTTTGAAGACTAATGTACTCTCATTGTCAAATTTGGCACTGGAGGGAGTGGTCATGTATTCCTCATCAGGGTAATCAGAAATAGAAGAATATGAGTAGAAGAATTTGTCTTGTTCGAGCTTGTCTTGCTTAGCTTTTTCTTTTCTAGCTCTGACTAGCTCAGATTTGGCTTGCTCATGATTCTCAGAAGGTTCAGTAATGGAGATAGCTGTATCTTCTTTAGCCTTGGATGTATGAAACCTTCTTTTGTATACCCATGTCTTTTTCCCTCGAGCAATTTCCTTTTTCTTTTTCCTTGCTGCCTTCTCTGTCGCCTTTTCTTCTTCCTCCTTAGCTTTAGCAGCCTCTTTTTCTACTCTTTTCTTTGCCTCATCAGCCTCCTTGCCCTTTTTCTTTGCCTCCTCTGCTTCCTTCATGGACTTAGCAAAATCCTCCTTCTTTTGTCTCAAGATTTCAGCAAGAGCCTTCTTTTCTTTTCTTGATGGCCTGGGAGGACGAGTTGGAGCTACTTTCTTCATCTTTTGAGCTTTAGGAGCCTCAGGGGTAGACTTTGGGATGACTTTGAAAGAGACTTCTTCTCTGGCTTTCCTCTTGCTCCTTTCCTTGCTCTTGTTTTTCTTAGCCTCAGACACTAGCAATTTCTGAATGTTATCTTGAAACTTATTTCTGGTGCTGGGCTTGTCCTGAATTTTTATTTCCCCATCAGCTCCAGGAGGAAGAACAGAAACTGGGATTGGCTTGGCAGTTAAGACACTTGGACGAATCCCATACTTGTCTGCTATCACAAATGCTTCCACAAGCATGTCCACTTCTGGGGCTTTAGCAGCTTGAGCTTGAGGCTTATTGGAAGTTTGAGGAGGAGTTATGTGATCCTCAGATGCCATGTAGCTGTGAGCTATTCCTCTGACAACTTTCTCAACTTCTTCAGCAATCATGGAAGCATCAATATCTTTCTCCCCCTTTTTGTCATCATCATGGCCAGGGGAAAGTGTTGGGTTAAGGTTGGGAGAGGAGAGAGGGGTTGTGGTAGTGGCAGGTTTAGGAATGTTATCGCTAATAGGGGAATTAGCTATAAGAGTTGGGTTAGTTGGGATGATTAGTGAATGGTGGCTAGCGCTGGGAGAGGTATGAGCGATAGGAGAGGTGAGGATTTGTGTGTGATGGCTAGCGCTAGGAGATGGGTTAGCGATAGGAGGTGTTTGAGTTTCAGGAAGTGTTGGAACTGGGGTGGTTTTTGGGATTGGTGAGTGGTGAGTTTGGAGAGGGGAATTGGGTGGACTGTGTTGAGAGAGAGTGGAGGAGCGGTTTGGGGAGTGTAGAGGTGAGAAAGAATGGTGAATAGGGGAGTGAGAGTGGTGAGAAGGGGAGAGGTTTGGTGATGATCATGTACCTTTGTGAGGGTATGCTGCCTTATGTAGGATATCTTTAGGAACAAGACACAGGGAGTCTTCCAAATTTTTGACCTGAGCCTTGAGTTCCATTATTGGCTTCATGAGTTCTGCTTTCTAGGCTTCCAAGGCCATGTTGAACTCAGCAGAGAGTTTGAAGACGATTTCTTCAATGGCATCGCTAGAGAAGGCAGAGGTTTTGACTGAGGCAGGAGGAGGAGGAGCTCGTCTTGATTGAGCCTCTTCTTCCACTGTGTCAGGCTGAGCTTGGGAAGAGGGAGCATGAGAGGCCTGGGATTGAGAGGCAGAGCCACCCCTATTGATATTCACAGGAATCCCCATCTTCTTGAGGGTAGTGGTTGTGAGCTGCTTGCATTTCTTGTTCTCACCATCCCCTAAAGATTTGATCTTTGAATATTCAAAGATGTAAGAAATGAGCTGAGGGTAGGGAAGATGAGCCTTTGGAGACTTGTCTGAGAGGAATCTGAGTATCTCCATACACACCATCTAGCCCGGATTAAGGGGAACTTTATTTATCAGATTAGGCAGCCAAGGATTGTCAATCTTTGGGAAGTTGCTGAAGTTCCCTGACTTGTGAGTCATGATCCTGGTGTACACATAGTGAAGGATCCTGTTGATGACTGGCATGTTTGCTGGCTTATTTGTTTTTGTCTCATATATTTCTGCCAGTTGTTCATCAGAGAACTTCTCAGGCAGGTACCACTTGATGTATTCGTTCCCAAAAATCCCCAAGATTTTGTTGATAGCCATCCAACAAAAAATAATGCCTCTTCCTCTTACAGTGGCTTCAAAAGAAACGTTTACCAGATTCCCTTTCTTGTACTCTGGAATGGCTTTTAGACTCGAGTAGAATGACCTCAGTACCTCTTCATTGTAGTCATTCTTCACATTCAGCCAGTTTTGGTATGGAAGCAGCCAGGCATCGAGATCAAAACCCTGCTGCTTGAAGTATGTCAAGTCTACCCATACAACAGCCCTGTCTAGGGTTCCCTTCTCTGCGAAGAATGCGCTTGGAGCTCTCAGGGGATCTTTCGCATAGGATAGGTCAGATGTAGTTACTTTCAGACGCTTGGGGTTCTCTTCATTTACTTCTTTGGAGAATGAAACAGTTTTCTGGATACGTGCCCTTTTGCTCGTGGATTTGGAGGATGGGTTAGCGCTAGAAGTCGCTGGGACAGAAGGAACTTTGGTTCGTGCCATTTTAGGGTTTTGAAAACAAGAGATTTGAGAATGTATGCTTGAATGCTCAGAGAGGTTTTGGAGTAGAAGAGAAAATGAGTGTTCGTGAATGAATGCAAATGCAGATGACCTGTCTTTATAGGTTTAGGGTTTAGGGTTTACCATTAGTGAAGTACATTAGCTAACGTTTCGCATTCTGACCTGTTAAGTGACTTACTATCGCTAATACAAGCTGCTATCGCTAGCAGGCATGATCCCACGCTGAGCAAGTGACTTAGACTTATCACTCACTCCTTCCAGCTATTGATGGCTGACTTTGCTATCGATAATATGTTTGACTAGCGATGGCAATCTTTGCTCAACCTTAGCTTTGCCCTGCATATGCTAGCGATAGTGAACCTCACTATCGATAGGTCAGTCCTGCAAAACTTAAGATTTGGCACTCCGATGCCTAAGTTAGTGATTAATCTGTATGAATAAAATGAAAGTAAATTCAGAATAAGTCAGAGATATTTACAACTCGCTTGAATTTACCATTCCTAATTCCCTTCTGATGAAGATAAATTGAGCTGGCTCAAGAGGTTTGGTAAAGATATCAGCAAGTTGCAAGTTTGTTAAGATGAATTCCACATTGACATCTTTCTTTTGAACACGATCTCTCAGAAAGTGATGTCTCACATAATATGCTTGTGATTTAACCTTTTTGCCTAAATGCACCTTGGGGGTTAAAATCAAAATTAATCCAAGGATTGCAATATAGGTTGCAACCTCGGGTCGTTTCTCTTAAGGAGTCTTTTAACCTACCTAAACTAGCTAAATGCAATCAAAACAATAAAAGATATGGGGGTTTTGGTTTGAAAATTCATTTAATAAAACTATTGACAAAAGCAGTTACTTGTTTTTGGTATTTTAGATTAATGAGTGAAAAGAGTTTGGATTAAGGGAAATTGATAAAATGGGCTTTGGTGATGATACGGTGGCTCTCACGATTCATTAAATTGATATTGGGAGTTAAAAATTCACCAAGTCTAATTGAAAAATCCCCAAGCAACCACTAGGGGTCCACTAGCTCTAATTAATATCTAATCAAGCAACCACTTTCATAGCTATCACTTAGGGTTAGTGTTAAGCTCCACTTGATGTGTGTTGGAACATGAGTTTTGAAAACCGATTCCTCTCAAGAATGTGCAACCACAACATTCAATTGGACAAATTAAGCTACACAATCTAGCAACCACTAAAAATCATATAGCATTCATAAATCCAATAGGAAATTTAAACATACATATCATTCAATTAACATAACTCAATATCCAACACAAATGTTCCAATTCATAGACAACTACAAAAGGAGATCATGTCTCAAATCCAAATATACAAAGAGAAATGCAACCACAAGACTCAATACATAAGGAAAAGAGCATGAAAAAACAAACAACTCCCCTATTTCGCCCATTGAAGCTCAAGCCACATTCACACCACCAAAGCACCAAGATTCTAGCCTCTCATGTCTTCAAATTCGAGCCAAGGATAGCCCATAACAGCAGCCTCCATGAGTGAGGAAGAATGGAGAAAAAGTGAAGTGGAAATGGAAGTTGAAAGAAGGAAAAACCAGAAAATAGGTAGGAGTGAAGATGAAATTGAGTGGGAAGGTGAGGATTTGGAGTGAGGAATGGAGGAGATGAGTGAAACCCTAGTAGAGCATATGTATTTTGTGCATAAGAGGCTTAGATCCTTAAGGTGGGGGTGTTTAGATCTATTTATACTGCTCCAAAACCCTAAAAATAGCGTCAGAATTTTGCAGATTTTCGTCACTTGCTAGGACTTCGTGCCATGGCGAGCTGGTATCCATTCTGGAACTTGCTGGGAGTTCGCTGCGGCGAAACCCACTGTGAACTCACATTGGTTCTGCCTCACTGGTCTTTCTCGCCGCGGCGATGTACAGGAGCTTCTGCCTCTTCCTTCACTTTCTTCTTCTGCTCCGTCCAGAATTCTTCACTGCAACTTGGCTCCTTAATTTGGGTATTTTCTTCTATGACCTGTATATAAATTGGACCTAAGGTAGCATCAGAATGTTCTTGAAAATAGGTTAAACAATAAATCATACTAATGGTGCCCAAATTGACCTTGACTAGAACAAATTCCAACAAAGTGTGCAAAAGTCAGAAATGAACCTAATTAAGTGCAATTACCCTAAGATCATGCAATAATCCAATGATTTTATCAATGAAAAGGGTATAAAAATATGGTGCAATCAGCTTGGTTCTAGAATGATGAACTGGATTTTTGGCCAAGCTTATTGTGCTGGTGTTGTCACAGAGAATAGGCACTTCTGGGAATTTCAAGCCCAGATCTCTAAGCTGATGCTTAAGCCACAGGACTTGAGCACAACAACTTGCTGCTGCAATATATTCAGCCTCTGTAGATGAAAGGGAGACACAATTTTGCTTCTTGCTAGCCCAAGAGACTAAACATCCACCAATGAATTGACATTGACCACTTGTACTTTTTCTATCTATCTTATAACCTGCATGGTCAGAGTCAGAATAAGCAAGAAGGTACTCTTGAGTTCCCTTGGGATACCATAGCCTAAGCTCTTGAGTTCCTTGCAAATATCGCAAAATTCTTTTTACATTGGACAAGTGGGATTCTTTAGGATTTGCTTGATATCTAGCACACATTCCCACACTAAATTGAATATCAGGCCTACTAGCAGTTAGATAAAGTAAAGATCCAATAATTTCTCTATTATGAGACTGACTAACTACTTTCCCTTTGACATCTGCATCTAAACTGGCAGAGGTACTCATGGGAGTGTCCTCATCCTTAGATTGCTCCATCCCAAACTTATTGAGAATCTCCTTACAATACTTGGTTTGGGAGATGAAGATGCCATCTTTCTTTTGCTTTATTTGCAGGCCTAGGAAGAATGTTAATTCTCCCATCATTGACATTTCAAATTCAACCTGCATCATTTTAGCAAACTCTTCACAGAGTTTTTCATTAGTGGCACCAAAAATAATATCATCAACATAAATTTGGACTATAAGCATGTATTTACCTTTATGCATGATGAATAAGGTAGTATCTAATTTTGCTCTAGAGAGAAACCTTTTTCAATGAGAAATGTGCTAAGCCTCTCATACCAAGCTCTAGGTGCTTGTTTAAGACCATAAGAGCCTTTTTAAGTTTGTAAACATGGTCAGGCTTAGAGTTTTCTTCAAAACCAGGAGGTTGCTCAACATATACCTCTTCTTTGATATACCCATTAAGAAAGGCACTCTTAATATCCATTTGATAAATTTTAATATTTTTTATGGATGCAAAAGCTAGTAGAATCCTTATTGCTTCAATTCTTGCAACTGGAGCAAAAGTTTCTTCATAATCAATGCCTTCTTCTTGGTTATATCCTTTGGCAACTAATCTAGCTTTATTTTTGACAATTTGACCAGATTCATCAAGTTTGTTTTTGAAAACCCATTTAGTACCAATAATAGGATGATTTCTTGGTCTAGGTACTAAATCCCAAACTTGATTCCTTTTAAATTGATTAAGTTCTTCCTGCATTGCCACTATCCAGTCACAATCAACAAGAGCTTCATCAACACAGGTTGGTTCAATTTCAGAAATAAAGGCAGAAAATTCTATTTCATTTTGTAGTTGCCTTCTGGTTGTAACTCCCTTTAACATTTCTCCAATTACTTGTTCAGGAGGATGGTGCCTAAGATGTCTTGTGGAAGATTGAGGCTCATTAGCTTCATCTTGATCATCTTCAGCATTTTCTTTAGAATTCACTATCGATGGCTTTGGTGCTATCAATAGGGGAGGTTTTGAAAGGTTTGAAGAATTTTGATTTTCAACGTTTGCTATCGATGGCTCTGGGGCTATCGATAGTGAACGTTTTAAAACTTGAGAAAAATCTTCATCCTCATCAACACAATGTTGTTTTTCTTGAGGAGTTTCATCAAACACTACATGCATTGATTCTTCAACAGTCTGGGTTATTTTGTTATATACTCTATATGCTTTACTCCTATTTGAATATCCTATAAATATGCCAATGTCAGATTTAGGATCGAATTTACCTAAGTTTACCTTCCCATTGTTGTGAATGTAGCACTTGGATCCAAAAATTCTTAGGTGACTGATATTGGGCTTCCTTCCTTTGTAGAGCTCATATGGAGTCTTCTCCATCCCCTTTCTGATGTACGTTCTATTTGAGATGTAGCATGCTGTGCTCATTGCATCTGCCCAAAATATTTGAGGCACTTGTTTCTCATTCAGCATGCTTCTTGCCATTTCTGTGAGCACTCTATTCTTCCTCTCCACAACACCATTTTGTTGAGGAGTACGCGGGGCAGAGAAGTTGTGTTCAATACCACTTTCTTCACACAACTCCATGAACTCCTTGTTCTCAAATTCTCCTCCATGATCAGTCCTGATTGCAATAATCTTGGTGCCTTTTTCATTCTGTAATTTCTTAGCAAGCACACAAAATGCATCAAAAGTTTCATGTTTTGAGGAAAGAAACATTGTCCAAGTAAACCTTGAGTAGTCATCCACAACCACAAGAGTGTATAGACTTCCACCTAGACTTTTCACTTTTGTAGGCCCAACTAAATCCATGTGGATTAGTTCCAATGACCTACTTGTGGAGACTGTCTTCTTGGTTTTAAACGAAGACTTTGTTTTTTTACCTCTTTGGTAGGATTCACAAATTAAATCATGCTTAGTTCTAAAACTAGGAATCCCTATAACTAGCTCCTTCTTAACTAGTTTATCAAGTTGAGTAAAATTCACATGAGCTAGTCTCTTATGCCATAGCCAACAAGTTTCATCATTTGAAATAAAACATTTTTCTTCAAGTTGTTGGCATAAATCTAAAGTGTATAAGTTACCATTTCTATTTGCTTTTAGTTTACACTTAAGATTAGATTTATTTAACTCTAAATCCCTTTTATCAACAATAAGGCATTCATTGGAATAAAAAATGACCCAGTTTCCATGGTCAGTACTTTGGCTCACACTCAGCAAATTATGGCATAGACCATTTACTAGGTATACATCCTTGACAGGACCAACTTCCCCAACTCCAGTGATCTTTCCACTTTGATTTCCACCAAAACTGACTTTGGCTCCTTCTTTTATCACTAGATTGTTGAACTTGTCCTTGTCACCAGTCATATGCCTTGACTATCCACTATCAATGTACCACTATCCTTTGTTGGATGCTTTAAGGCAGATCTGCACAAATTAGACAGATTTAGGTACCCAAACTTTCTTGGGTCCTTTAGGGTTAGTCTTTGCCTCTGAGTTTGTGAAAACTTTAGGCACATAAGTTCCTTTAGGGACCCACTTATATGACCCACTAATTCCATATTTCCTTGGATTACAGGTTGATTGAGTATGCCCCTTTTTGTTACAATAATTGCAAAAACTATAAGGTGAAGAATATTCTGAAGATTTTCTAAAATATTTTAGATATGGTTTCACCTTGGGTTCTTCCCATTTCTTTGAAGCTTTCTTTGGCTCATAACCTATGCCAGTTTTGTTTCTAAATGCTTTTTAATCTTTCAGAATTATGTTTAGCATTTCTGAGCCTTTTGTAAATTTTTCTAATGCGTTTGAAAGCTTCTCTTTTTCCTTCAACACCTTTTCACTGTGAGAGCAACTGTCAAACTTTGTTGAAGGATGATATGCTATCGATGGAGGAGTGGCTATCGATAGCTCAATTCTGGGAGCTTGCGCTAGCTGTTCTTCTGTCGATAGCATAGAAGGGATTTTTGATGCAGAAGAAGAAATGTTTTTCTTAAGTTCTTTGTTCTCTTTTCTCAAACCTACAACTTCCTTAGCCAGTTTAGTTAATTCAGTATGCATCTCATTATACATGCTTTGAAGTTCAGAGTAAGTTGGTTCAGAATCATATACCTCAGTGTCGCTTAGTTCCTCTTGAGCAACAAGGCAGAGATTACACTACTACAAAATACTCTTTTCATGTCACCAATTAACGTCACTTAATTGTAAACCTGACATGAAAAAAAACACGGTGGCATTTTTGTAATTAAGTTGGAGGCGGAGGGAGAAACAACGTCACATAATTTGTCAATATGTGACTTTGAAAGAAACAACGTCACACATAATTTTGGTGTGACGTGGTTTCTCAAGAAACAACGTCACACTTTGTTAAAGTGTGACGTGGTTTCTAGGTTTCTCAAGAAACAATGTCATACTTTAATAAAGTGTGACATTGTTTCTTGAGAAACCATGCCACACTTACTTAAGTGTGACATGGTTTCTTTTCAAATTTTTGGCCCCGCGATATTTTTCATTCTGAGCGCCAAAAAAACCAATTTGAAAAGAAACCACGTCACACTTAAGTAAGTGTGACATGGTTTCTCATGAAATAATGTCACACTTTAATAAAGTGTGACATTGTTTCTTGAGAAACCATGTCACACTTACTTAAGTGTGACGTGGTTTCTTTTCAAATTTCTGGCCTCACGATATTTTTCTTTTTGAGCGCAAAAAACACCCCTTAAGCTCCCCCCATTAAACCCAGCTCCCTCCTTCCTCACAGCTCCCTCCTCCTTCCCCAGCATTCATAACACCCACAATCTCACACCCCCCCAAAGCCCCCCCAGCGAAGAACCCCGCCCCAAAACCCCCTACCCCCTGGGAACCCCACCCGTCCCTCTCATACAAATACAAAGTCCTCACCTTTCAACCTTTCTTAGGGTTCCTCTGTTCTTCTTCTTCTTCTTCTTGCCAAAACTTCAGGGCTTACAATTCATACATTTCCAATCTTATGGCGAAAACTAGACCAGGCAGAAAGGACTTAGACTCTTATACCATCAAGGGTACAACCAAAGTCATCAGAGGTATAAATCGCTATCCATTTCTTCTCATGAAAAAAAAATACTCAGTTCTGTTTCTCTGTTAAAAATCATTCCTTTATGTGATTTTCTGAGTTTCGATTTCCAAAAATGTGATTTTTATGCTTTTGTTGTTGGTGGAATTATGGCGCTTTGGAGAATTGGATTCCAATAACAAATGGGTTTCTGTTTATTTGGTTTTACATATTGAAGGTATTGCAAATGCGAGATGCCTTCTAACCCGGATGACCTCCTAGTGCAATGTGAAGGGTGCAAAGATTGGTAAAATCATTGTATTATGCTTCACTTTGCTCACTATGAAATTCTTATATAATATATATATCTGTTGATCTCCATTTGTAGAGTTTCTGTTTCTGTGTATAATGTATATGGAGAAAAGCAAAAGCAAAAATATGGGATTTTTTTGGAAAAAAAAAAAGAAACCATGTCACACATTGATAATGTGTGACATGGTTTCTGGGAAACCACGTCACACATTATGTAATGTGTGACGTGGTTTCTTAGCCGAGAGAAACAATATCACACATTACATAATGTGTGACGTTGTTTCTCTGAAAAATTTAAAAAAATTATTCTTCTTCATACTTATCCACGTCACACACTGGCTAAATTGTGACGTTGAAACTCTGACTTTCCACGTCACATATTTTTGTGACATGAAAAGTCCAGTTTTCCACGTCACTTGATTTAATGTCCCTTGGAAAAGTGACGTGGAAACCCCAAAATTTGTGACGTGGAAACCCTGTTTTGCAGTAGTATTAGCACTTTCTTCATTATCGCTAGCTTCCTCATCTGAGCTATCACCACATATGGATGATACATATGCTTTCTTCCTTCCAAAGGACTTCTCCTTCTTTTTCTCCTTTTCCTTGAATCTTTGGAGACTTGGGCACTCTGCTTTGAAGTGACCAGGCTTCTTGCATTCAAAGCACACAGGAGCTTTCTCTTTCTGTGTATCCTTTCTGAAGCTAGGATCATCTTTCTGTAAACCTCCTCTTCTCCTGAAGAATTTTTTAAATTTTCTGACCATGAGAGCCATTTCTTCATCATCAAGATCTTCATCATCACTATCAGCTTCATCTCTTTCAGATACAGCAAGGGCAAGAGACTTCTTCTTAGAATTTTCTTGAGCTTCCCTTTGAGCTATCAGAGTAGGCTCATATTCAGCAAGGCTACCAAACAAGGCAGTGATGGACTTGGTTGATTCACCTTGCATTTCTTGAATAGCGGTGACCTTCATAAGCCAATCACCCTTTAAAACTTTCAGAATCTTGCTGACTTGTTCCTTTTCTGGAATTTTTCTTCCCAACGCTGCAAGATTGTTGATGAGATGAGTGAATCTGATTTTTAGGTCTATTATCTTTTCTCCTTCAATCATTTCAAACTTGTGGAATTCTTCAATAAGCATTTCCACTCTTCTGTCTTTTACTCCTGAAGTTCCTTCATGAGCAATCTGCAAAGCATCCCACATTTCTTTAGCCGTGTTCAAATGGCTAATTCTGAAGAACTCAGTTTGGCTAAGGGCACTTTGGATCATGAGGATTGCCTTGCTATTCAACTCGAGATCGGCAATGTCTTCATGATTATATTCATTCTCTCACTTTGGATTACCTAGAATACTTGTAGGCACAATATCCCCTTCTTCTATAATCTTCCACAGCCTATACCCATTTGCTTTGATGTATCTCTTCATTTTGAGTTTCCAGAAGGTATAATGCTTTCCATCAAAACCAGGGGGTTTATTAATGGAACTTCCTTCAGGCAATATATTCTCATACGATGCCATTTAGATCATTGCTTCTTAGACTCGTTGGAATCAAAAGAGAAGACCTGCTCTGATACTAAATGTGAATGGCAAAATGCACAAGAGGGGGGTGAATTGTGCTTTACAAAATTAAACTATAAACTCAAAGACAATCCTTTATACTGGTTCGGCCAAACACTGCCTACGTCCAGTTCTCCAACTCCTCGTTGGGTTCCACTATATCACAGGTTTTACAACAAGGGTTCACCTGCCAACCTTTACAAATCAGAGCTCTAGACTTCCTCTAAACGCTGCCCCTTACAAGTTGTAAGAATACAACCCTATTCTAAAGTCCCAGACTTTAGAACAACCTTAAATAGTAGAGGATTTTAATAAATGAGTTCACTTAATGAACAGATTTTGATAATCACTGAAGTACAAATAAACTCACTAAGAGTAATAAAGCTTTGAACAGTGAGTAGATGAGAATAATGAATGTTAGTTCGTCAGTTTGTTCTCTACTTCATAAATGCTCAAGTCTTGGTATTTATATCTCTTCACAGTTTTGCCTTTTTCTTTTAGCTTCATGAATCCGTTTGAATATGTCCGTTGGAAGCTCCTAGCCGTTGGCACTTAATGCTGGTCTTCATTTTAGTCATCTTTCTTCTCTTACTTCATTTAATTCTTGCAGAAGATGAGCTATGAGAGATAGAGACTGTGACTAACAACTACCTGCAACATTGTACTTGCGTAGCAGCTTTTTCAGTAGCGCTAGCATCCCAAGCTATCGCAAGCTGCATAGTGTTAGTCCTGCACTTTGCTAAACAAGTATTCAAGTGAAGCACAATAGGTGTTATCGCTAGTAAGATTCATTAGCTCAGTGTATACAGACAATATATTTATCTCAGTTATTTCAAGAAGTAATTTCCTATCGATAGCTGGTCTCCTTATCGCTAGTGACTGAGTTATTGCTAGTTCAATTCATTTAGTCAAGGAGATTTGCTGTTTGAATGTCTAAGTTATATCAACCAACTATCTGCTATCGATAGCTCACCATGTTATCGCTAGTGACTATGTTTAATTTCTACTAGCTGTTCCTTATAAGGTCTTAGCGATAGAGTTATTTGTCTTTTCAGATTATAGCTAAGTCTTCATCAGCCGTTATCCTAAGCTTTGTATTTACTTGCGATAAGATCTTGACCTAGCGATAGTGTATCTGTTATCTATAGGATTCTTACTTTGTTTAATGTTAAGATAACCTATACTTCTGTTACTTAGTCTTTTAGCATGATTCTTTTCTCAATTTCATTCCAGACCAAGTTATACTCTATCTGTTCATTTTTACTTATGTTATCTATTGGTCCAGTCCTCATCAAAACTTAAGATTCTAACAGTTTCTAACGTGAGAAACCACGTCACACAATATATAATGTGTGACGTGGTTTTTTTTTATTTTTTTTAAAAAAATCCTTTATTTTCTTTTGCTTTTCTCCATCTGTATATACTTACATTGCAAATGTCACAGAAACTCTACAAATGCAGATCAACAGATATATATATATACATTATACACAAAATTCCAACAATGTACAGAGTATTTTCACAACTGAAATCACTAACATAGGCCGGACTAAAGAAAATAGGTCGAATCGAATGGAAGGAAATAGTTCACCAGCACATAATTGCCAATTCAGATTTTTAATTAACCAACAATGAAAGGAAAAATTGAGCAATACGTTCATGAAGCAAATCAACGTCTTCAACTGTAAATGAGTCGGATGTGTCATAAAACTGCAACAATAGTGGATGCTATGATCAATGCAAAGTTAGATAAAACATCATATATTTATGCATTAATTGTATGAATCATATAATAAGCTATAGATAAGAATTTTATACCTGTGTGAAGGATCTAGTACGGTCACTCTCAATAATGTCACACATATACTTCATGACATAATACCCACACTCCTTATTCGTCGGTTGCTTGGGGCACTTTATAAATCACAAGAAATAGTATAAATTAATAACAAAGTAAATAATATGTCAATTGACTAACATTGAAGGAATTTAAATGAAAAGTACTTACTTTAGGTCTTTGTGTCATAATGGCCTCATTCTTTCCATCGGTATCTTCCACAAAATGCCATTGCTGAATGCCCCTGAAATGGAACCAAAATTAGCACATATACATGAAAATAATTTATTTAGCCCAAAGTAAAAAGACATTAAAACTACTTACTTCGATAAGAGAGTTTTATAATAGGAGGTTATATTATGCTTCAAGGAGTCAAACCAAACCAGACGATGTTGTCTGGGCCAAACGACAGCTAATGACCAGTGTCCACTGAAAACATTAAAAATATTATGTCCACACGAAAACATAACATTTGTAAATGTGCTTAATGATGAAAAGTTGGTAAAAGGTAATAATCACACTTACTCTTCATGAATAGGCGCAAAATAGATAGATCCCCAATTCGCTGACATTTGATGTATGACACATCTCGTCCTCATACCTCAGCTTGTCCGCGTCGATGTTGAAATCATCTCTCCTCGCAAAGGCCAATGGACTAAAGAATCTGTATTGTCCCTTGCCTAATTGGTTGCACAACTGGTGGAAGTACCTATCGTAAAATAATTGAAATTATAAAAGGATAGAAGTACAAATATTGCTGAGACAAAAAAAGTAACAGTCATTTACATAGTCGCTAATTCAAGCCAGCTGAGGTCAATTTCTTCCATCATCAAAAACTCCACGATATCTCTGTCACCATCAAGTGAAAATTGATATGTACGATCAGGACTGACTACTCCTGGAGGCATCCAAAGGGATGTGGAGTGCAAAGTTGGCTGCATCTCCCTCAGGAGTTGTAGAGAAGGATATTTATCTGAAAAGAACTGCCGACGATGGAAAAAATCAATGTTATATATTCTTACAAACTGTAATATATGAAACAAGCAATCTCAAAAATTAAGTGTACATACCACATTAACTGGCGCCTTTTGTGGAGTCTTGTGTACAAGTTGTCTAGGCCACAAGATGAATGCCCAATCGCCTCGTCTAGTCTGGTGACTTCCTTATCGGGAATCGGTAAAGTTGTCCCCCCTCCCATTCTTTAAGACAGTTGTAACAGACACCTTCACTTGGTTTTCTTGAATGAGCATATTATGTATGAAGGAGGCGTTCGGGAACTGGCGAGCTTTTGCGACCGGGCACAGGCAAGGGATATCGAGATGGAGATAACACGCCTCTCCAACTTCAGGGTCATTGTCTGGTGTTGGATTCGATTCATACACATGAATTGATCCTAACGGCACAGTCTGATTGCGGCTGTCTTTGTTGCTTGGACCGCCGGTAGCGGGGGACTCCTACAGGAGATGAGAATATACAAAGTGAGTCTAAATGATAAACCCAGAATTTGGTAATTAACATATATAGTAGATGCTCAAACCTGCTGTTTTTGTTGCGAAGAATTTGATGAGATTCCAAGCTGCATGGTAGACGCTCTGAAAGAGCTTCCTGGACCTTCACTGCCACCTTCTCATCAAACTGTGCCGCCATCTGCTGTTGTGATAAAGCAACTCGCTCCTCCAACTGGGCCTCCATCTCCGCCCGAGCCTTAGCCACAATCGCCTTAGTGTATTCTCTACGGGTGTATTTGGGTTGGTGGTTGAAATACTTGGTTAGCCCTACAATCCTAGGCTCCCTAATTACTCGACCGGGGCGATCGGGCTTCCCAATTGCTGTGGCTAGAATGTCCATCTTTCTATAAGGTATGAAAGACCCTTGGGTGGCCTGCTGCTCAAGTTCGTCCTACAGTGACCGAAAAATCATAAGTTGTAATTTGCTATAAAACCACAAGTTAAATGAATAAACAACCAAGTAAAATACTTACAATCCTCTTCGCAACTGCTTCAACCTCCGGATTGACAAATGTTCCTTCTTTATTCTTCCTTCCCTTAGCCCATTTTGTATGACGTGAGAAGGGTGGCGGAGGCTCTACAACAATGGTAGGATCGGACCGTGCCGCTTCCTCCATTTCTGCAATATGTTTCTCGGTCAACTTTTTCTCGACCCACTTGTAACCCCCCGAGACATTGTGTGCTTGTAGATATTCTTTTCTTGATGCTCCTTTTGTTTTTCACTATTCTTCTGTGAAAATAAAACTAAGTTAGTTAACTAATATAATGTGTTAAAAGTTCAGTCTTGAAGCAAAGTAAAAGATCTATAAAACCTGGAACTTTTTGTCTAATCATTTCTTAACAAACGTCTTCCAAGTCTCTGGGTCAACAGAAGGGTAGGTTTGACAGGGATCTTGACCCATCTTGTTCCCACAGATGTATTCTCTGGTCAGAGTAGTCTTGAAATTCTTCCACATCTTGCGTGCTTCATTCAACCAAAAAGCCCTAAACGATTGAGTATTTGGGACATCGAAGTTTTGTTGCAAAGAATAAGAATAAAACACACATCAGTTGAGTTAACTAAGAAAACAAAGACATGCATATTAGGAGCAAACAGATAGATAATGACAAAACATACCAAGATATCTGACCAACATTGATCCTTAATGTTTTTTTTGACTTCCCTTCAATCGTCAACCAATATGCTTACTCGGTTCCTTACCACAAAACCGACGTAGCTCACGAAAGTCGCGCCAATTTCCCCGATAGGATTTATGTCGTCGTCAAATTCCACATGGATAGGCTGAACATTTGTCCCCTGACGGACAACAATGTCATTGAGCTTTGTCGGCCCTCTTCCCTTTCTTCGAGGGGATCGTTCTGTTGCTCATTGTTAGAATCGTCTGCCATATACCTGTTAACATATCAAAGATGTGATGAGACACAATTCCACAACTTTCACAAAACCAAAACAAAAACATTAACAAGAATTAATAAATGATAATTCAAAAAGGTTCTCACTTTATGTGTTATCCCATATCCCCTCACAATGATCATTTCTAGAGGCAAATTGGTCATCATCATCTATCAATTCAAATTCACTTGGTTCAGGTGGTCCTGCGCACAAAGGTGGTATCTCATCTAGATCTAAAGTGGGAGCACGGTCCTTTTGCTTTTTACTTTGCAAGACTATGGACAATTTCTTATTTGCGGGATCTGTTACATAGAACACTTGTTTCACGTGACTTGCTAAAATAAAAGGCTTATCTCTGTACCCAACCTTGTGAAGATCAATTAAGATCATACCAGTATGGGAATCAATTCCAACTGCACTATTGTTAACCCACTTGCATTTGAAAATTGGAATTTTGAACTTGGTGTAACTAACTTCCCAAATTTCTTCAATTACCCCATAATATGCCATGGAAGCCAATCGTGGATTTTTATCTTTCGAACTGGAGAAGTGCATCACTTCGGCTACCACCATCATGCCACTATTTTGCATGGTGTTGTTGCTGTCCTGAGCCTTAGTGTAGAAAGAATAACCATTTATGTCAAAAGATCCCCAAGTAAAACCTCAAAACGAGGCCCTCCGGTTAACCACCTTATTGTATCCAGCCCACCGGTCTCTTTTTTGACATTCTCCTTGAACCACCCAATGAATGTCCTGTTATGCTCGTTAGAAATATGCATGTCACTCTTTTTCGTGTTCTTTTCTTTCAGGATCCTCTTATGCTCATCCAAATAAGGCTGCACTTCTTCCATATTATTCAAGATGTATAGGTGTGCTTGTAACACCTCTTCATGGCACATAGTCTTCACTTTGACGCCCCGTACCCCCTTACTGATCCCATCTTCATGTCGGAGGATTTCCTCAACCCCTTTTAGATACGATTTGCAAAAATCCATTGCCTCCTCAACTAAGTATCTTTTAACAATTGATGCCTCAGGTCTATGTGGGTTCTTGGATACCCTTTCAATACTTTCATGAATTGTTCGAAAGGGTACATCCACCTTAGATAAACAGGGCCACAGAGCCTTATCTCCCTTACCAAATGAATAATCAAGTGCACCATAATATCGAAAAAGGCTGGAGCAAAGTGCATCTCAAGTTGGCACAATATAATGTAACCCTCATTTTCCAACTCATCGAGCTTTTCAGTGTCGATGACTTTGCTATAGATAGCATTGAAAAACATACACAGTCTTGTTATAGTCATCCTCACATCATCTTGCATTATGCATCTTATTGCAATTGGTAAGAATTGTTGCATCAATACATGGTAATCATGCGACTTCATTCCCAATAACTTCAAATCATTCATGGACATAAGTCTGCTAATGTTGGAAGAATAACCCTGCGGCACCTTGATCCCACTCAAACACTCACATAGACTTTTTTCTCCTATTTGGAAAGTGTATGAGCAGCAGGTTCCATATAAGCCCTCTTACCATTTTCATTAACTATAGGATGCAACCGTGGTCTTATGCCCATTTCAACCAAGTCTAATCGAGCATTGAGTCAGTCCTTTGTCTTCCCCTGTATGTGCAACAGTGTCCCAACGAGACTATCACCAACATTTTTCTCCACATGCATCACATCAATACTATGACTCACATCGAGATATCGCTAATAAGATAGATTAAAGAAGATTGACCTCTTCTTCCAAATGATCTTCTCATAACCGGTCTTCGTTTTCTGTTTCTTACCGAATACCAGATTGACATTCTCAACCTGGCGGTAAACTTCCTTCACGGTTAAGGGGGTCAGAGCAGATTGATACTCAGATGAGCCATTAAAACACTTATTTAATCTACGGTAAGGATGGAACCGATCAAGAAACCTCCTGTGACTGAGGTAGACGGTCTTTCTTCCGTGTTTGAGATGGTCGTAGTGTGTGTTAGACTCACATATAGAACATGCCATATAACCCTTCACACTAACCAAAAAGATTGCCATATGCAAGGAAGTCATTTACTGTGGTAAACAACATAGCTCGCAACTTGAATTCTCCTGTCTGTACACATCAAACACATCTACGCCTTCCTCCCACAACATCTTCAAGTCCTCAATCAAAGGTGCCAGGTAGACATCAATATCTGTTTCGGCCCCGAAATCATCATTGACATCATCACATACTTACACTTCGTGCACAACCAAGGAGGCAGTTTGTAAATGACCAGCAAAACTGGCCAAGCACTATGTGTGCTATTGAGACTCCCGAAAGGGTTGAAACCATCCGTACACAGTCCGAGGCGAAGGTTCCTCGGCTCACCACCAAATTTAGGAAACATGGAATCTATCTTCTTCCATTGAGGAGGATCAACAGGGTGCCAGAGATATCTTCCATCGGAGAATTTCTCATCACAATGCCATCTCAGTTTCTTTGCTTATGCCTCATTTGCAAACAAGCGTTTAAACCGTGGTACAATTGGAAGGTACCAGATTACCTTTAAAGGTACCCCTTTCTTTGATCCATCATTATCCGCAATGGCATCCTTCCTCAGCTTGTACCTCAGAGTATTACATTTTGGACACTCTTTTAGGCCTTCATACTCTTTCCTGTATAACACATAATCATTAGGGCAAGCGTATATCTTCTTATAGTCCATGCCCATCTTGCTTAGAACTTTTTTAGCCTCGTTCATACGCTTCGGAAGCACATTGCCCGCTGGGAACATATCACTCAAAGCTTCAAGCATCTGTGAGAAACTCGCGTCCGTCCACCCATTTTCTATCTTTATTTTTAACAATTTCAGGACGCCGGTCAACCGAGTATACTTAGTTTACCCCGGGAACAACGGTGTCTCTACATCACTCCGCAACTTGTCAAACTCATGTACCACAGAAAATGACTCTGCCCCAATGTCATTGATTATTTCGTCCATTCCATCATCACAAACATCATCCACCGCTGCTTCTACATTTTGTGACGGGCACGCTTATACGGTACTTCCCAATTCCCCATGCCAAAGCCATTTCTTATAATGGAGATTGATCCCATCACAAAGAAGGTGATCCCTTATATCATCAACACTCTTATGATAAGCATTTGCATAATTCACACAAGGGCAAAGATACATGCCATTCTTACTAGGCACGTTTCTTTGGCAAATTCTATAAATTCTTCCACACCCATTAGATACTCTTTAGTGGTTCTCAATGCATGCATCCAACTACGATCCATTCTATTAAACCTATGCCATTTCCAACAAATTAGTCAAGTTTATCTCACTACATTGTGAAGAAATGGGCATGCTATGCACTTAACTTTACTTCAAATTTTTTTAAAAATTTGGTAGAGTTTTCCCTTGTACATGTGACATCTAAAAATGACATTTACAATCCAATTTCAGTCCAATAAATACAAAATCATACCATTACTAATTCAATAACACACTTCCATATCATAACACGCTTCCATAGTTTGAAAAGGCAAGGCAAATAAATCAAGTAAAGATGAACAGCCAATGCCTGTTCTTTATGAAATCTAATACACAAATTAATGATGTATGCAACCATTAATTAGACCACGCTACACAGGTTCAATTAACCTGCAAGTTTGCTAGAGTAACTTACAGCAGACCATGTTAATTAATCTTTGACAACCACAAGATTTTGTAAAACAAGCTCAAATTCTACTACAACAAACAACACACGACATCAGCGAACTGCAGCAAAATGGACTAAGATTCTGCAACAATTTTGGGCACAATGCAGCAGCAAACTAATAGCAAAAATAGCAGCAAAAGCTAGCACAAAACAATGCCAAACGAAGCAGCAATATCACCAGTGCTACCTTATCAGAGAACAAGAGTAGAAAAATTATATATATAAGACATCAATTCCCTATTAGATTAACGAAATACTTCAATTTTCTATCTTTTCCCTCAGCTCAAGTAGTTGGACAATATTCTTAGCTAAGTTTAAGCAAATTTGGGAATTGAGCTCGAAAATCATTCAAAGAAGTCGCTCAAAAGTGCTACCTTATCCAGTGAAAATGAAGATACACAGTGAAATCCACAAGAATTAACAAGAAGAAGCCAAAGCCAAGTTCACCTTACTTAAACCGAAAGATATGAACGTGCAGGTCTTCCAAAGGGGATTAAGAGTAGACTAAATCAGAGACCTTTGTGTGATTATACGCAACACAAATGTGGGGATCAATGGTCTCCCAAGGCACTAAGAACTCTTATTGAGTTAGGAGATAAGCTAAATTAACCTAAATAATATTTTGAAGACAAATTTATGAGAAGTGAAAAGGAGCAAGATAAAAAATTAATGCACAGCCCTACTCTCATTCATATAATTATAGTAAATAGATAAATGTTTATTTCTGTCAACAATGATATTAACAGAGCATCATATTAATAACTAGTGATTCTTGATAACAATAACATCACAAAAGATTCGATCAACAAGATGAAAATGCCACGATGCTATTACTTTGTGGTTAGATTATTTATTCAAAATTTAAATGTAAACATAAAAAATCAAACAATTCTCTTTGTAAAATAGACGCTCATATGTTATCACTCGCCCTTTGTTATACACTTTTTATACAAACAAATTATGAAATTTCCACCATACATGTTCAATGCATTGACCACTGTAATTATTCAGCTATAAACCCCAAATTGTATTGACTATAAGCACGTTATATCCTATAAATCAATCAGAGGGCTTCACAATATAAAAAGAATACGAGTTCATAGTTCCATAAACAACGAGCGAACGATCAGAAAAAAGAACAAAGAAGAGAGGGGGAAAAAAGAGTAACCTCGACTAATTCATTGACATAAGCCTGAGCGAGCTGAGTTTGGGGGAGTTGGTCTTTGAAATCCAAGGCACAAGGTCTCGTTAGATAAGGAGGAACTAAGTAAAAAAACCAATGATGCAGATCCCACACGCAAGGCAGAGAAAGACACTTCCAAAATAAAAAAAAGCAAAAACAAGAAACAATAGATTCAAAGAGTGAGAGACTAAGCACAGCCTAAACAAACAAACAAACCCAAAAGATAAAAAACACAAAAGTATAAAGCTTTTTCTCAGAAGCACATATGGGAATAAAAAAGCATCCATCAAATTTAGCAGAAATTTACAAAAGAGACGAAAGCGAACCCTACCAGAAGAGGATGAAGAGGAGAATTTAGGGGGTTGAATCGAAAAACCGTAAGTGGGTATTGAAATTAAGGGAAAACCCAGAAGAATCCCTATGGAAAAACACGGGAAGGAAATGAATCTGGGGAAATAGAGAAGATTGTTGTTGATGATGAAGATGAAGATGATGGTGGGAGGGAGTGAAATGGAATGTTGGGAGTGAAAAGTTTGGGTTTGGGGGAGCTGACGGCCGGTTTTGTGGGGGAGTTGAGGCGGGTTTTGTGGGGAAGCTGAGGGTGGGGTTTGGTGAGCTTAGGGCTCTGTTTTGGGTGAGCTAAGGGCAGGGAAGGTGAGCTGAGGGTAGGGGGTTGGGGGAGCTTAGGGTAGGGGAGTGAGCTGAGGGCGGGGGAGGGAGCTGAGGGATGTAGAAGGAGGGAAGACGAAGCTGAGGGCGCGGGATTTATTTTTATTTAAGGGGGGAGGGGGAAACGACATCACATATAATTTTATGTGACGTCGTTTTGTTTTCAATGTCACAAATAAATTATGTGTGACGTTGAAACTTTCAATGTCACATATAAAATTATGTGTGACGTTGAAACTCCCTAGTTTCTAATTTATTTACGAATAAATTATTTTTTTTGGCAGCTATTTACGAAATCATTAATCTATTATTATCTATTAATTATTTATTATTTTATTATTAATTTATCAATTCTATTAATAATTAATAATAATATAAAAAACGAATTATTATTATTAATAGAATCTAAATCTAATATTAATATAATTATTAATATAATATAAATCAAATTATGGAGTTTCAACGTCACGCATAAATTATGTGTGACGTTGAAACTCCCCAGTTTCTAATTTATTTACGAATAAATGATTTTTTTTTGCCAGCTATTTACGAAATCATTAATCTATTATTATCTATTAATTATTTATTATTTTATTATTAATTTATTAATTCTATTAATAATTAATAATAATATAAAAAATGAATTATTATTAATAGAATCTAAATCTAATATTAATATAAGTATTAATATAATATAAATGTAATTATGGAGTTTCAACGTCACATAAAATTATATGTTTGTTTCCCCTCAGTTTCTAACTTATTTACGAAAATGCCACCGCATTTTTTTTTCAAAGTTAGTTTTTTAATTATCAGACATAAATTGGTGACATGGAAAGGGTATTTTGTAGTAGTGGTTGTTGTCAGTGGCAGTCGTGAGCTCGCCGTTGTGAACCCACAGCAAACTACTGATGTTGAAAATGTGTGGAGTTTGCCATAGCTTGGCAAAACCGAACTTCTTTACCCAAAATTTTACATAACACTATTAAGCAACACTATTAAGGAATACCAAAATAGTATAAACACTATTAAGAAACATCAAAACACCACACGGTAGCGTCCCATACTAACTATTAAAGAAGAGATTTATTTACCTTTTGCGTGCCTGACATTAGGGTTACAGTGGCACCAGTACCCAGAAGCAAAGACCTCTGAATCCATTGAAGAAACCAACCCCACTGTTGACCATTTTCTTTTTGGGTTAAGCCAAATGTGAGAGGGAACAATGAATCATTGGCGGCTACACCAACAGTGATAAGTAAAACTCCTTTAGCTATTCCTTTTAAGAAAGTTCCATCAAACCTAATGAATGGCATGTATCCCTTTCTTCATCCTACCTGAAATGTAATTTGCCAAATAAAAGTCAGAAATTTTAAAATATAAGTCAAACCAATACTAAAACAAACATGACACAGTATAAAAATTGCAAAATATGTTGCATGAGTTGAAACAAACATACATTCGTTTGAAAACCCTTCTACCTTTCTCTAACGCATCATTACTTAAGTCAACCCTTATATCTAAACCAAGGTTTGAGATGCGTAATTAATTTTGCAATAGGCCTCCAAGTTTGCAAACTCATCTTTAAAGCACCCTTCCATGTGTTGCACGATCTTCCTCTTCGCCCTCTTGCTCTTCTCAATACTAACATGAACATTCATTTCACGTTCAACCTCCTCCTTCATCTCACTAATTCTAAACTGAGGTGTTTCTTGAACTTTGTCCTTGTAATATTCTGCCAACCACATTGCAGAGGCTCTTGGGTTCTTAAACAATTTTGCACAATCGTGCTTTTCAACTAGTATCTTAATTTTAAATACTACTTCTACACCATGTGTTGAAGCATATAACACAAATGGGAATCCCTTTTGACATACCACCCTTAGCAATCCTTTCCTACTTTTGGAAAATTTTAGATTCACACACTTTGAGATGGCATACATATTCACAGCCATCTTCAAATCCTCCTTATCGACAAATGTCATGTCCAACATGAAGAAGGGCTTCCATCTGAGCGCAATAACTCACCACCTCATCTCCCTTCTTTCACAGGCCCATCTTTGTATGGGAGCCCAAATCTTCATCATCATGCTTACTACCATCTTCATCAACCACTTCAAATTCGGATTCCACACTATCCTCAGTGGCAAAGCTTCCACTTTCACCCTTGTAGCTTTTATCCTCACTATCCTCCACTATTCCTCTACCTTTTCCTTCACCCTTGTCAATATCCTCTATCGTTCCTGTATCTATGCACTTTTTCTTGTCCACCTAAAACTTTTCAATGTCAATCGGGCTATCATTTCCATCTAAATTTATGTTACTAGCGAAATCTCAATCTATGTCTTCAAGCCCTCTAACACTTCTACGTCATCAATAACCTCCCCAAATTCTTCATTTTCCCTAACCCCTTACCCAGTTTTGTTTTCCCTATACTCATGGAAAGTACCAACATAATCAGCAAATATATTCGGATGTTTCCCAATCTGCTTGCTTCTTTTAGCACAGTAATTTTCAATGGTTTTCTTAATCAAAACCTTGATTACCTCCTTGAGTTACCTTGCACACTTTTTTCCTCAAGCCTCTCCTCAAGATTCTCATCATCCATCGTAACTTTGTCCTTGCCCTTGTTGTCAACGTTCAAAGCCATCACCTCTAAAACAATCACAAACAAACAATTATTCAAGGGCTCAAATGCCATTTAACTGTATAAATTACAAACAAACAACAAATATGGGTTCCATTCAATTCTTACCGTCTTGTCTCTTCTTTTGTTGTACTACAACCCTAATAGATTCTCTAAAGACAAATCTCCTCACATGCCTCAATCTCCTTTCCATTTCTCTTGCTTCCAGAATTTTCACATGTCAACGAATCTCTCACAGGAATTTCACCAGGAATTGAAACCCTAGGCTCGCGTGGTTCAACTTATCTACTTCAAGTGCTTCGACTTTTTGCACCACTAAAAGTTTATTTTTCTTTTTGTGTGCTCTATATTTTTCTTCTTGTGTTTTGATAATCTGTTGCTTGGTTCATATTCACCCACGTGTCACTTTTCAGTTTAGCATTTGTTGTTTCTAATTTTTTTTCGTTTGGTTAAAATGAAATTTGACTTCAATGCCACCTATACGCCAACTCGCTTCCACCTCACAATCTTTGGTCAAAACATTTGAAAGTGATGGTTAACGTTGATGAGTTTAACAGAGGAATCATTATTGGCATGATTTTGAAAGTTGATGGACAATTTTGAGCCACAAAAAGTAAAAGGTGCCAGATGCACATGGGACATAAGTACAGGGTCATTTTTTTACTCTTTACCCTTTTCTAAAATGTGGTACCCTTTAAACACTCTGTTAACCCACATTCACTTGTGTGAGTTGAGTTATGATTTCTGTGACATATTTTCCTCACCCCATGGTTATTTACAGTTTTACAGGTAATCATGCATCGTAAAGAGTGCTGGGCAAGGGGCCGCTGAATCATACTGCCTTTGTGAGTTGGCGGCGGTAATTGTATTTGGAATTTGAATATCACCAAATTTAGGTTACATAGTGTTCGCCTCATCATTTTGTGGCCAATGACTTGCCAGCTTTTGTTTGCAGCAGTTTGACGGATTATCAGTTTAATCTCATGCATAGGACTAAATACTAGAATTTAATATATGCTGAATGGTTATGATAATCGCTATGTTAATCAGTGAAAAGGGCTATGTTTGTAAAGTTCCGAGTTTGTAGACCCGAGGCCCAATATGTGTATATATATCTATAATTGGCAGGCTTTGTTTAGTAACCATGTTAGATTGATTTATTGGTGGATGAATTGTGATTATAGTATGTTGATTTCTGTTAAATAACCATGTTAGATTAATCCTTTCTAACATGGTTATATTGAATGCTTAAGGATAGAATGATTATGGAATATATGTTGGTTCTTTTGATAACCATGTTAGGCAATTCTTTGTTTAACATGGTTATCTATGTAATATGTTAGGATGTTTTTAATTAACCATGTTAGGAGTATCATTTTCTAACATGGTTAGGTATTTAAGATCCATGATAGCATTTGCTTTGTGATATGGTCATTACATTCTATCATGGATAGTACCTCGAATTATTAGAAAAACCTTTTTATAACTATGATAGGGAGGTTGTAATCATATGAAAAATTCTTTTACTATCATAGTTAGCATTAGCAATTGTGTCTTGGATGGATTATTATGGGTTTATTATGTGTTAGTAAGTAGGATTTTACACAACCTTCCACAATTTATAAGGTTGGCGGTTAAGCCCAAGAGATATATCTTATACATTAAATTTACAAAAAAAATCAATTTACACAGGCAACTGGAGATAGAAGCATTATCTTATTGAAAAAGCTGTCTAAAGTAGCTAAAAATAATACTAAATTATAAATTAGAATGCTCTGTATTATATGTATACATTTGCCCTCGAGGGGGCATATTATTTGAATAGTGTCAAGAATAACAAAATATCCAGGGAGACTAGTCAATAATAAGTATTAAACTCAATCAGTATTTATTGCTGATTGAATTCAACTAATTCCTTTGATGTAAAGGAAGACAAGATTAATTGAGGGGCATTTATGAGGGTGACATCTTCCTTTACAGTGTCCACTCTAGATACTAAATAGGAGGTTCTCTTCCTCTTGTTTTTCACCTTAGCCAAGACTTCTTTGGATTTCTCTCCCTCTCTTTCTCTCTCTAATCTTGTGATCTTTTATGAAATTATTATTAGACTCTTGTAGTTTAGAATTCGTGTGAATTTATAAGACATGAGTCGGCTCAACCTATGTATGTCTTCTACTCAAATAGTTAAAAATTTGTTCCTTATTTTATAAGTTTAGCATAAGGCTATCCTAATTATGAGGCTATGATTATCCATTCTGGGATTGATACAAGTACGGTGATGAGTAAGATGAAATCGACATGCAACAATCAATCAATTGCTGTAGCTTGCAATTCATACTACATGTGCTTAAAATATTTAGAATCACAACTAAGGATGTAAATGGAAAATCTCTAATCCATTATAATGTGAGTCCTAGGAAGGATAAAATATTTCCATGATACCCTCAAAACATAGATGACATCAAGAGAGCTTGCATTTGGTGCTAGCTACTTTAGTTTAAACTCTATGATCATGAATGATTCGATCAAACGAGTGATAACTGTGAAAGTGACTAGGTTAAGCAAGGCTAGAGTGTAATTAGAAAGGAGTGGCTTACCTTGAAAACACATTTTGCAATGATATCAATAACATGTTCCTTATTGATTATAGGAAAAATTGGTAAGTGTGGAAACCACATGCACGTAAAGGTAGTATGAGTTAGTAATTAGATATTACATTAGTTAAGTATGTTGTTTAGCTTAGGGAATATTAGGCAAGGATCGAATAATCTACAGGTACTAGGTGTCCTTGTGTGTTGGTCTGATGCAAAGGATTTCTATCTTGTAAGCACCAAAATTGGAGATGTTGTGCCCATGCAGCCACGTTAGACACCAAGTCTGAATTGTGAAGGAAAGAATGATTGCATGATGGGACCCCCATCAAATAAGAGTATAAGATGTTGGAATATATATTCAGTTCAGCCCTTGATAGGCCAGATTATTCTAATAGAATTGAGAATAATCGAATGTTTATGGAGATCAGTCATTAATAAGTACATAAAGTTAACTCAATTAGCATTTATGAGGGTGACATACTACTTTACACTATCCACTGTGGACACTATAAATAGGAGGTGCCCCTCCTCTTCCTCTACTCCCAGCCAAGACTTTCCTAGTTTTTTCTCCCTCTCTTTCTTTATTTTGGTGTTTTGTTATGCGATCATTCTTAGGTTGTCATTTGGGTTTCTTTTGGTATTGTGTATATTGCCATACATTATGGACTAGGCATGCATGCATGTTTGCTTCCGTATTTTTACTTGACATTTGGATTACTGTAACTATTGGTATTTTCTAAAATCGGTCCTCTTCTAGCAAGTTGTGGTCAAAGGCCTTATGGTTTATTATGTAATTTTGATGCATGTTAATCGCCCCGTGTGGCGGGTGACATTAGTTTGATTTGATTTGAACCCTCTAAATGTGGATTTGTGGCTCCCTTATGCATGCTCAAATTTGGTCTCAATGATTAGAAAGTCAACTTTCATGGTAGGCTAATAGTTATGGTAGATTATGGATTCGATGATGCATGCATGGTTTGGAAATGCAGTTATAGATTCATAAATTTTGAGATTGTGTTGTTATCTCAGTTGAGGTTATGGATTGTGAAATTTTTAAAGAAAGACAAGATTTTGATTTATGACTTGTTTTAATAACCATGTTAGATAAGCCTTTTCTAACATGGCATGCTTGATTTATTAGACAAAAACTTTAATAACTATATTAATAGGTAAATCTTTTCTAACATAGTTATCATGGTCATTTCCAAAGATATATGGATATTTCTATCGTAACTATGTTAGTGAGGGGAATCCTTTCCTAACATAGTTACCTTGTGTGAGCATGACAAATGTTGGATTCAACAAGTAATATAATTATGTTAGTTGGACATAGTTACAATATGTAAGTAAACTTTAATAACCATGTTAGGTGACCTCTTTCTAACATGGTTGAATTGAATTTTGAAACCCCTACTCAATTTTTGGAAACATTTGTTTTGTCCAATTTTAGTCTTGTTCTTTCTAACATGATTTAGTTCAAAATTATTTACAAAGTTCCCTTTATCCATGACAGCCTTTAATTATTTTGTTACATTGTTTCTTTTCTATCATGGATTAATTCACCTTCAAGCATTAGTTTCTTTCTTGATAGATCAATTTCGATCATAGTTAGTTTTCATAAACTAAACTCTTTTTTTTTAACTACGATAGGCCTTTATAATTAGTATACCCTTTTTCTATTGTAGTTAACTTTTATTAATAAAACTAAACCTTTTTATTAACTATGGTAGTCTCTTTGCTATCATAGTTATGGTTTTAAAATTTATAGAATCCCTTCTGACAATGATAGATATCTCGGTTTTAGCAACTTTCTTTTCTATCGTATTTAGTATTCCATTGATTTCAAGTGTTAATTGGTTGTAATCATGGTTTCAAATTAATAACTTGGTAGGATTTTACAATGTCGACATAGGAGTAAGAAGAAATTGCAGGCAGCAGGATAAAGTACCACAAAATCCAATAATAATCCATGAATAAGCAACACATCTTCAGCTCAGTATTATATAATTCATTGTCCAATGGTTAGCACTCACTATTCGCTGTATAGCGTAACCGTAAGTGCAAAGGTCGTAAGTAGTAAAAAGTTTATCGTTCCCAAGAGGACTATGCTTTAATCTAATGCAGGTTGATTAATTTTATTATGTTTATACTTAATTGATTAAAAATTGTGTTTTGATAAATAGTACTAAGAAATAAGTTACACAAACTTTGAAAACTGCTTTTAAGACTATGAGAATGAAACCTAGGATTCCTTATCCCCTCTATATATTATGATTTCTAACAAATTACCCTTTATAATAACTAACTAATGCATTCGGACTTCGTCTAAAATTCTAAGGTGATAAAAAACGCTCTCTCAAGTCAAAAATATGATCTTTATCTTTCAAAACCCTCACACTCTCATTCTATTGGATTTATGAAAAATTGTGTTCAAAGATTCTCATACTCTCATGCCATTGAATCAACAAAAACATGTTTAAACGTTAATTTCAGTCTGACGATATTAGGTTGACAGATGAATCTCTTCTCTGTCAACAACGAGTTTTCTCTCTAATATGATTTTACCTAAGTTCTACAACAAAACAACCTCTCTCAAACGACGAATCATTGAACAAGTAAATTCTTGATCATGAACTTTTTGAAATATAAGCAAGGTAAAAACAAAACTGAATTGCATTAAATAACCAACAGAAGGGACATTAACAAAATCATTACATATAGAGGTTCAAAGAAACCCTAGTCTAACGTTTAGCTACGCATAATTAAAAGGAAATAAAATCTATGAATTCGATTCATGATTACAATTACTAAACAAGACAAATGGATAAGAAGAATAGAGAAGAAACCTATAGAAGCCTCCCGGAGTAGCGCCGTAAGAGTCCTCTAAAGCTCCAATTTGATCTTTCTATTTGCACAAGTCTTTTCTCTCTCTAATTTTTGTCCAAAATGCAGTTCCCCTTTATTTGGTCGTCTTCTCCCCTTTGAAAAACCCTAATTTTCAAATCTAATCTCCAAAATCTATCATTTTATTTTTCTCCGGTCGCCTCGGCACCCTGTTCTGGTGGCTGAAGCATCCTAGGTCGTCTTAGCACCCTGTTCTGGTGGCCATGGTATCCTGTCCAACATGCTTTGTTTTACTATGATTTCTGCCCCATTTGTTCCTCCTTCTTTATCCTACAAAAGAGGGAGAAAATGTAAATTTATCTACTCATTGCATCAAACGGAGTGGAACAATTTATCATACTAATTATAAAAATAAATATATTAATTTCAATCAAAACATAGATAACTGTATGATAAATGTGCTTAGAAAACAATAAATTCCTATTGGTTAACACTCACTAATAACAATAACAGTAACTCTTTGTAGCATTATAAATTTGCATTTCTTATTCAAATATGGAATCAATATGTGACTTTCCCAAAAAAATGTCACACATGATTAATTTAATTCCAATATATTTCATATCATGATTAATGTATGAAACATACATAAGTAAAATTTGTAAATAAATTGACGCAATATATTAAATTTTAAAATGACTAATAATTAATTTTTGTAGCCAACAATATAATAAGCAATATTTGTATTATATATTTTTTGAAGATATGCAAACATTTGCAAAACAATAGTAACTCATATTGATCATCCAAATTTTTCAAAACAATTTCCACACCCTCAGATGATAAAGTACAAATAAATTGTGGAAACTCGATGTAGTATGTGTCAAAAAGAAAGAAAATTAACACACATTTGGGAGAAACACCAACAAATGAACACATAAATCATACACCAATTAAGAAAAAAATCAACTTAGTTGAACAAATACATTAAAAAATCCACAAGACCTGCTTAGTAAATTTAGTGCGAGGGCTCCAATAGTATTGCTAAGCTCCAATGCAAAAACCAATAATTACCTTTTGTACTTGATTTTATATATCCCTTTTTAACACTTATTAGTATAACAATATCAACTACTACTTATAACATTTTCTCTCTCGCAAATCATAATGAATTTAAACAATTATAAATTTAAATAATAATTGAAAAATAAACATTAGAGAGCCTTCAAGTAGGGGTGTTCACTTTCGTCCCGTTCTGACCGTACCGTTCCGATCCCGATCATTGTGGGACGGGATTTTTCCGTACGGAAAATATATGGTACGGGACAACAGCAGGACGAGACAAAATTATCAATGGGATGGGACGGGACACGGGACGAGCACTGTTCCGTACAGTCTTTTTGTCCCGTCCCGAATATTTATTTTTAAAAGATATAATTATTATATTTTATGTACATATTCCTCCCACCTACTGTTAAAAAATAGTAATTATTTTCTAATTAGCATTTATTCAATAAATCCAAGCTCATATGTAATTTAATACTTAACCGATAAAGCAGGTCAAATGGTTGAGATGCATAAAATTTATAATAGACTTAAATTACAATAATTATTCAATGTTCGTATTTGAAATATAATCTTATTAAAATCCAAATTTGAACTATTAGTTTTTTATCATCTTATTTTAGTATAATTTGTTATTATGAGATATTATTAGTTGGAGTATTAATAGGTCAACAAACAATATCTCAAATTTGTCAAAATACAATTAATTATTATAAACTGTTATTAATTAGAATATTAATATATTTCTTATGCATCACTGCATTCCACATGGGGAGAATATTATAGTTATTTGTATAATAAAACATTCTCATATTAAATTTATTTTTATCTTTAATACAAAATAACAGAAATATTTAATACCCTAAAATATCTCATATATCTTAACAAAATTTTATCAAAATATCTAACTTTTTTTATTAATGATACAACAAATTTATTTTAATATAGATATTATTTATATGAAAATATATTATATTTTAAATACAAAATAAATATCTAAGTAACCCATCAAACAAGTCAATATTTTTTTTAAAAAGCGGGACATCCCGATTCCGTCCCGATCCCGTTCCGATCCCGATGGGACGGGACAAGACAGGTAATGGGACGGGACATGGGACAACTTTGCTGTCCCACGGCCTTTTACAGGACGGGACATGGAACAAGCCCGTCCCGTCCCGTTCCGACCCATGAACACCCCTACCTTCAAGACTTAATTATTATTATTATTTCATTTTCCTTAAAATAAATCTTAATATTTTTTTCCTCTATTCATTGCCTCATCTCACGTTTTTTCCTTGAGATTATAATCATAATCTTTTAGCTTTTATTTTCAATAAATTAATACATATTTATATATGACTTCTGGCCATATCATAACAATATTCTATAATTATATATCCAAACATAATTCTCATTGGAAAACCATTAATCATTGTGATCATCAATATTTTCAATGTGATCATTGTTATAATCATTTTACCCTCTTTCAGTAGTACATTACAAAAAGATCCAAATAGTCTTCAAGACCATAAGCATTTTGAAGTTTATTTTCAATAAATATTTATTTATGGCTTCTGGTCATATCATTATAATATTTGCTCATGATATAAATATCATTGTAAGAAATATTCTCAAAGGGTTCAACTTTATTCATAGACTTAATCATATATTTATACAATAGGAAAGAAGATTCAGGAACAATTATCTAAATTAATATTCCTAATATCTCAACTAATATCCCTAATTAATAGAAATCCTAATCTGATTGAAAATAAAATATTTCCTAATTCTTAAATATTTCCTAATACTCTAACACTCCCACTCAAGTTGGAGCATATATTTTAATCATACCCAACTTGTTACATAGATAATCATAAGCAACAAAGAAAAACTCACTCCCCTTGAACAACAAAACCACGCATCTAACGCAACGACCAGATCTAAAATATGAATCACGAAACGGCTCAACAAAGAGCAACCCAATTCACTCCACAAATGCACCAAACCAGAGCTCACCATAAACCCAAGAAGACCAAACCCGAACGCAATCGCCACTAGGATTCGCCGAAAATGGGATGGCAACTCCAAAATACAAAATTAAACCAAATGTCACACAAAGGACATTCAAATCAAGAAAATTATATCAAGAGAATTAGCAACCACACTAAAGACTCTAATTCAAACAGCCACATAAGGGCTGAAATGCCAACAGCCACACCAGGGGCTTCACAATAAAAAAAACAAATTCCATAACTGAATATGTAAAGAGCAGAAGATCCAAGAAACACAATAAACACCCATATTTGAAACCACAGATCTGTACATAGCCAAGATAAATTCCTAAAAAACTTGAGGAAACTCACCGGAAATTCAAAAAACACTAGCTTCGGATAAAATCTTCACTAGAACATATCAGAAACTAAGGCATGAACAGTGATGGTGAACAGTACCAAACAGTGCGATGAGCAATACTGAACAGTGATGATTAATAGTACCTGCGATGAACAGTACTTAACAGTGCACTAAATAGAGACAGAAGAAAATCTGGAAACCCTATGCTTAAAACAATGCTTTCTCTCTCTCTCACTATTTATGGAAACGTCAAAGCAATGAGAAGGAAGTGAATTTTTTGGAACCCTAATTCCCTCTCACTCTTATGGGAACGACGAACAACAAAGAAGAAACCAACAAAATTTTTGAACCCTAACCTGGCTTTGATGCCATATAGGAAAGATAATCTCAAAAGGGTTCAACTTTATTCATAGACTTAATCATATATTTATACAATAGGAAAGAAGAATCTAGAACAGTTATCTAAATTAATATTCCTAATATCTCAACTAATATCCCTAATTAATTGGAATCCTAATCTGATTGAAAATAAAATATTTCTTAATCTTTAAATATTTCCTAATACTCTAACATTACTTTAATAAAACCAAGCATTGTTGCCTCTAATTATCAATATGGTAATTGATCATGTGTGACCAAAGAAAAATAGGATTTAGGGTCAAAAAATACACATGATTTTGTCAAAAGTTCATCCAGCACCAAATGTTTTTTTTGGACCAAAAATATATGAGTTTTCAAATTGGATCAAAAGTCACATTTACAGTTATATTTCAAAAGGTGGTGCTTGGTGTTGGACGTACATTTTTACAAAATCACATGTGTATTTTTGGCTCTAGTTTAACTGTATATGTGTATTTTTTTATCCAATTTGAAAGGTCATGTGTATTTTTGGTCTAAAAAAACATTTGGTGCTGGATGAACTTTTGACAAAATCATATGTGTATGTTTGACCCTTAACCCTAGAAAAATATGTTAGTCCTCAGGACACTCATTTTTTAGTGGCATGATTCTCTTTATAAGTTATTTGTCTTTAGAAAAATATTTAGTAAGAATGCTTTGTTTTTAAAAGATACAAAAGCCTTTTGTGTCATTTGATATTTGAATTTAATTACAATTCTTGCAATAGCACACATAACATGCCTCGTAATGCGTGCTGCTTGTCTAACTCTCACAATTCACTATTCCAAAGGGTTCTCACTCTTACTGTCCTTGAGCACCCATTCCCTTTCAAACTACAACATGTTACGTGTCCTCCTTTTCCTCCAACTTACTCCATCACACTTTTTCTCACCTTAACCACTACACTTTCTACCACATCCATTTCCCTCCTAATTCAAATTTCTAATTCTTGTGCCTTTACCATTTTCTCGCTAATGTACATTGACACAGCTCCCCATTATAAATTTCCTTCCCAATAGTTGCACAAAATATTCACCGCAATTTGCACATAGTTTCACCATATTTCCTTACCAAAAAACACAAAATCTCTGCTCCCCCTTCCCCCCTCTCTATATGTGTCTGTGTCACCATATGAAATTGATGGATGGTGGAGAGATCTGGCAAAATAAGCAACATGCAAAAGCAATGAAGAGACTAATGATGACGGTTGGGTGGTAGCGATGGAATGAACCAACCAATTTGTGATGAGCTTCTTCAAGTGAGATACAATGGTAGAGAGGCACATCTAAACTATGCAATCAGTTTGTGTGTAGCATTTGCCTTGATTCTTTGTTGATAATTTTCCCTTTAGTCTTCATTATTTTAAATTGTTTGCAATATATACAAATGGATATAAACAAATAATGCACAAATGAATATCCTTGTCCATTTTCTGACCTTGTTTCCATTTTTCTTCATCACCTGTTATGTGTGTTCACTACAGATGAGTAAGGAGAAAAAAGAATGAGAAAGATGGAGAATGGAAATGTAAAAAAATCAAATAAAAGTATAAAGCCTTCTGATCCCATTTTTACCTTCTTCCTTTGTGTTTGTTTTGAATGTTGGGATAGTGGTTAAAGAGAAAAATTGCAAAGTCTGAGAATTTCTTTGTGCTACTAGAAAGAACAAAAATAGATCTATAGGGGAGTGGGAGGTCAATGTTCTTAAACACAGAAGATCATCTGAGATGGAAAAACAAAAAGGGGGAATATAGGAAAAAGAAGTTGCAGATTATCCTTCACATATATGCTGCCATGAGAGAGATTTCAAGGATGATTGTGATGCCTAAAAATTAAAATCGAACTTTTTATGGACTTAAACTTCATTTACAGACAACCGACATTACAGGGGGAGGAGGAGTCGAGGTGTCGGTGACAAATTTCATGGGAAAAGCATAATAAGGAAATGAAGTTGCGAACTATGCGCAATGAGGGAAAGGAATCTGGACTCCAAATTAAACACCTTTTTATAAAAAAAATTAAGGAAAAATATGCTTTAACCATTGTAAAAATTGAAATCTCCTCTAGATATCCATTTAAACCAAGAATACCATGTATGGCTCCCAACTTTTCATAATTCTCTTCTTTATTTTTTTTTCAAAAAATTCTATACGGATAACTAAACAAATTTTACCTATTGTGTATCCATGGGGTTAAAAAATGTGTCAGTGTTGTCAACATCATGGCAACACTATTTGTATTTTGTTTGAATTTGTATTTATAAATAGGGCAAAGGTGCAAAAATGCCCATGTAGTTTGGTCCAAGGTGCACCCAACACCGTGAAGTTTTTTTTGGCCCAAAAGTGCCCAAGTAGTTACTAAAATGGGTGAAAAGTACCCATGCCATTAATATACACTAACGCCGTTAAGTTTTTCAAAGTTTGGGAAAATTAAAAGTGCAAAAATACCCATGAAGTTTGGTCACCCAACACCGCGAAGTTTTTTCCCTCCCAAAAGTGCCGACGTAGTTACCAAAATGGTTCCTTCAGTGCCTATACCATTACTTTACACATGTTAGGCATGTGAAATACATAAGAGGGGGTGTGAATTTTATATTTCAATAAAATATTTTCCAAAACTGCAAGTTCAAAAGCAATTTTAAAAAAGAGACAGGAAAGAAGGAGAGTATTGAAATCTTAGGCAAATTTTGCACAACGTTCGTTCGCATTCCCAAAGACCTATATATCCATTGATGAAGGAAAATTGAAGCATAAAAATTACAGAGACAATTTTGAGCTACAAGTATTTGCCTAGGATTTTGAATCTTTATACTCTTGATTTGCCACCTTCCTAAACGCCATGGGATGCAAATGCAAAATAATTAAAAACTAAGGATTGCACAAGTGGTGCTCTCCCAGATCGTCTCACGTGGAGTCGATTAACTAACTACCTAACCTAACTAAATGCATGAAAAGCTATAAAAATTCGGGGTTTTTGTGATTTTGATTAGGAAAACTAAACTAAATATTTTTGGGATTTTTGTTTATGAGAAAAGCAAATAAAATGATGTCATGAAACTTATGAGATGAACATGGGTCTCTTGATGAATTGGACAACCTTCTTAGCTTCTAAAAGAATATGGGAGTTCTAATCCGAGTTCCAATGATAAAACCTAAGGCAATCGATCTTAGTCCAGTTACCTAATTAAATAATTAATGTGGCGCATCGCTCATTCAATTAATTAATTAAACAACCGTCAATTCCCAACTCGGTAGTGAAGATTCATGATAAAAATGCAAAGAGTCTCTCGTTAGAAGTAGATCAAACTATCTAATGTTGGACCTAGTGTCTAAACATACATACAATCGCACATGCATTCAACATATTCTAGAAATCCAAAGGAGATATAAACAAAGCCTATCTATTGCATAATAACATGAAAACATCACTAGGTTCATACACAAAAAAGAACATCGCTTGATTACATGCACGACCAATAGAAATTCAAAGACGACTTGTTGCAAAAGAATATACATATACCAAAACACAAGGAATTGAAATACATAGATGAGATTGGACAAGAAAAGAAACTAGTAACTCCCCATTACAGACGTTAAAGCTCCGGTTGCCTTCCTCCATCAAGATCCCCACAAAGGTGCCTAGCCACTATGCTCTAGATCAACATGGACTAGATTTTGGAATTGGAAGCCATGAGAGTGTAGTGCAATGGATGAATTTCGTGGAAGGGGAAGACAAGAGGAGAGGAGGACGAAAATTTGAGAGAGGGATGAGAAGAGGAGTGAGAAAAAATTCGTTGGTCCCTCATTTATAGCACAAGAAGCAACCTAAAACCTTCCATATTGGCCTATGATGTCCTATTCTTACTAGGATTAACAAATAGGAAAGGTTTGGGGAAAGAATTATGGGATGAAAGAGGGAATGGGTGAATAAATATGGAAATTCGGATTCCCCTCTCTATGGCACAAGAAACCACTTAAAAACTATCTAAACGACATCTGGTTGCCTAATTTGGCCACCCATAACATATAGGAAATATTTGGGGAAGACCCAAGCACTTTCTCTCAATAAATCTAGCCAAAATAGGAAGTTGTGATTAGAATAATCAATTAGAAAACTTCTTAACCTCAATCAAGCCTAGGGTTGCCTATTCTTGTAGAAATAACAAAAAGGAAATAATTTAGGAAAATCCAATCAACCAATCCAATAGGAAATTTACTATTTTGCAATAGTTTCCTTTTTTGCAGAATTTTCCTATTTTGCTTTGTTCTTGCTTTGACCTTTATTCTTTGCACCTACAATAGAAATTTTAAGCACATGTGAAGTATTTCAAGTCCAGAAACAATAAATGCATGAGTTAAATGCCTAATATGCTCAAATTATAATGAAAATACAATTAAATATCTAATCTTGGACCCTAAGTATAAAAGTGCCTAAATCCCCATTTAATAGCCTAGAAAAAAATGCTAATTTCCTATAATTAGTGGATAAAAACATGTAATAATCAAGTGCAATCAACTCTATTCCTCTAAATTTCTGTGAGCTTAAGTGTTTATTATATACTTTGTTTGATCTGCAAGCATTTGCCTAAGATTTCAATACTCTCTTTCTTTCTTATCTATTTTTGAAAATTGATTTTGAACTTAAAGTTTAGAAAAATATTTTGTTGAAATACAAAATTCACCCCAATCTTGTGTGTTTTTTTTGCCTAACATGTGTAAAGTAACGATATAGGTACTGAGAGAATCATTTTGGTAATTACGTCAGCACTTTTGGGCCAACAAAAGTTTGTGGTGTTACTTGCACTTCGGACTAAACTTTATGGGTATTTTTACACCTCTTATTTTCCCTACTTTGAAAAACTTAACGGCGTTAGTGTATATTACCGGTATAGGCACTTTTGACCCATTTTGGTAACTACATGGGCACTTTTGGGCCAAAAAAAACTCCATGGTGTTGGGTGCACCTTGAACCAAACTACATAGGCATTTTCGCACCTTCACCCTTTATAAATATTTTGTTAATTTATCATCTTGATTATCTATTTTCTATCCATTAAAAATTGCATTTTACGATTTGAGCAGATTATGCTCTATCTCATTTAGGTCAAAACATATTTTTAATTTATTGGCTTGATTGAATGTTCCAGCTGATCTGACCATTTGAACCATGACCTTCAAGATTTTAGTTCATCTTCCCCCAAGGTGCAATGATGTTTTGGAATTTTATTAGGGCGATTTGGTGATCTAACATCACTATTCTGCATAGCCTTAGAGTTTACTTGCTTAATTTCACCTCCATAATTAATCAATCATACAATGCATTTCTCATATCTTCTTGGGAAAAAGACCCATAAATACCCTTAAATAATAGAAAGGACAATTCAGTCCCTTAGCTTTTCAAAATCTCATATCAGACCCTGGGTACGAATTTGGGATTTCCAAAATGTATGTAAAAGACAATTCTGCCTCTTAGAGGAAGGTAAAGGAAAGGGAAAGGGTTTGAAGTCTTCACACTGTTTTCACGGGAGATCATCGTCAGTCACCGTCTTCAAATTGGAACCTCTCTTTCTCATCCGTTTCCTAATGCGAGATCATCGTTAGTTATCGCCATCAGAGATTAAGGCTGGACTGGTCGACACTCATGATCAATGGAATCTCCCTCTCATGCCTCTCTAGCATATGTAGCTTCTCGAAAGAAATAGATCAACACCAAATCCTGATCAATCAAAGGTAACAAATGTATAGCTATCTTTCACTTGTTATGGGTCTTATTTTACAAATTCATTATCATGACTTTCTTCTTTATTTGGTTTCATTTTGTTTGCTCACCTAGAATGTTCATGTAGTATTTTCTTCAAAAAAAATTTCTCAACGAACTAGAAATTATTTTTCCTCTTAAAGTTCGTTTCATGCTCAAGTTAATACTTGTTATCAACATTCATAACCTTATCTGTGATTCAGACATGATCGTATTAACTTATGGCATTTGTATTCTTGGCTTTGTTGATCTTAGAGTTTAGGGAATTGGAATACCAATAGGAAAACTTGATATATAAGTTGCTGTTGCTGCTAGTACTAACCCACAAAGAATATGCTTGTATATCTACGATCAAGCTCATTTAATTCTGTGGCCTTGTTAAGATGTTCCTCATCAGTATTGGCAAGTCTAATCCCTAATCTATAAGTAGTTTGTCCAGCACATAGAACGTATGGGTAGTATGTCCATCTGTTGGAGTAAATTAGATGATTGGGCCGAGGGCTGCCCCTTCTTCCCCTCACTCTTCTTTCCTTAATATGAACCTTGAGTCATCAAAGCCTTTCTGACTTGGCCTGGCCTTATCACGCAAGTCTCAGTCTTGTATTTGAGGTTGGTCAGAGGGCTAGCCTAGGGCATGTCGGAGTGAGGGGGTCAATCATCATCGTTTTTCCAGAAAAAGGTAGTTGAAAGCTGGAGCTTTATGAAATGAGTTGTTTTCAAAGCATCCGAGTTGGTAGAGCTTGTGAAAGGTTTCCCATTGGGGTTTCCGCCCCCCGGTCTTCACCTAATTGTGGAAGAGGGTAGGTGCATTGTAGACCTCTCTCATACCTGAATTCGCTCTGACTGTAAACCACTTTTGAATGATAGAATACAAAGAGATAGAGGGAGGCAATGAAATTTGACAGTTTGTGTAGAGCTATGTCCGTCAAAGCGCTATTTGAGCCAACTATATTGATGAGCAACCCTCCGAGACTCATGCCCTAGCTTTTTCCCTTTGAAGCAATAAGGGGCAAAAGATTCTTTTACTAACATTTTGAAATACCAGATTCATCCTAAGGGTCTCATTTGGGATTTCCAAATGTTGAGGGACTGAATTGTCCTTTATTAGATTCAGAGGGATTTTATTGTCTTTTTTCCTATGTTCTTTACATAATTCTCTCTTTATTTCTTTATATAATTTTCTCTTTATTTTTATCTTCTCCTATCTTTCTATGCCTTTATTTTTCCTTTCCAACTTTTTTTCTCATCCAAATGGTCCCTAATTTAATTCTAAAGTTTGCTTTTTAGTGAGATCTTATGACACTAAATATTCTCAATTAATTTAATTATGACAATTCATTGGTTTGGTAATTAAGTTGTTCTCACAATAATATTCTCCTCGCACATACGTGGCCTAGTATTTGCTAAAATAAGTTATTTCAACAGTAATCATGTTTTTCTTCACATCTTTAACTTCCAGTCATATTATAGATAATAGATATGCCAGTTAATTGTTACCCATACAATGCGCGGAGATTGAATGCTACTTGTATTTTTCATTTCTCCATTCTTTATATAACTCTTATTTGTCATTTCTTCAATCTTTATATATCTTTTAATAAGTGCACAATATTTTCAATGCCATCAAACCCAATAGCAAAAAGAATTTATATTTCAATACCTTAGAGCTTAGTATCAACTTTTTAATCTGTGTAGATTGAGAAGTTTGTAACGCATTCATTCCATATTGTCTTCCTTTAGAAATGTTTTAAACTGATTAACGATGGGATATTTTGTCTAAGAAGTTCATGAAAAAGGCTGTATACATGGAGAAATTAAGGATATATATGTTTTATAATTTGTATTTGATTTAGTTGAGAGGAAGGTATGTTGTTTACATTATAGAATATGGATTGAATATGTGTTGTTTGGATTGGGAATATATATCTATCTTGTTGTCCTGCTTCCGTGCAACAAGCGCGGGAATAAATGCTCGTTAATATATATAAGAATAACAGGTTAAATAGTACAAATTTTGCCAAAAAACAAGATAAATGTATAGAAGAATACTAAAATAGTAAGGACTAATGACTAAAAAACGCAAATGATAATCGGGCAATAAAATAATAGGGTAAAAGAAAGCTATAATAGACTATTACTCCCTTCGATCCTAAATATAAGATCACTTTAATCTTTTTGTGGAGATTAAGAAAGCTAATTAGATTACTTAATTTTAACATATCCCATATGTAATTGTATTATACGATAGTTTATAAGTAAGGTAAATTAGTTTTGAGGAAAAAAGATAACTATAGACGTTTTAAAGTGATTAATTTTACATCTTTAATTTCTCCAAAAAAGTCAAAGTGATCTTATAATTATGACCGGAGAGAGTATTTGACAATAATAATATATTAATCTATAAGATAATACCTCAACTTTTTAGAGCGAATTCGTGCTTATAACATGTTATGAAAATAAGAAAATATTATAGCTTTAGAGATGAGAGAGATGAAGAAAGACAGTAAAGGAAAGGAGAGAAGGAGGGAGAGAATCTTATTCCTTTCAACTTTACAATAACTTGATGTATGCCCTATATTTATAGGCAACATGTTCTTAAAATCTATATCAAGAATTACAACAACTTTTAAATTTGCATAATTGTACAACATGTAAGGATGGGGCAGGTCCCTTGTAATCTCTTTCATCAACTTGATCATTCATGTCATATGTGATCTCTTTAATCCCAAGTAAACATCTCTTGAATATTTTAATTTGATGTGACACTATTTTAATTTGGTGGAGGTTTTGAGAAAAGTTAGAGAGAGAGATAGGCTTTCTCTTCATTCCTGTGCCCCTCTCCCAACCCCTTCTCACCCCGTTACTGTTGCAGCAGTGGTGACCTTTGCGAAACACCCCATCACTCCTGGGTGGTGGCGTGACTGCGATGGAACGTGTTGTGGATGTCGAGATCACCAAGAAGCCTGAATGAACTCTAAAATCAGAAGACCATCGCTCAAAGAAGAAAGTTAGAATCCAGGATGAACAAGCCCTAGAGGTCATGGATGCGGACGAAAAGTCACCTAAAGAGGCAAATGGCCACAACTAGTCCTCAGTCAAAAAACAACTGTTCCCCGAAGAGGAGACTAATAGCTCAAAACTGGAGCCTGCCCAAAGTACCTCACAAGAACTTGGCACAATGGAGCATGACCAGCCTAACGAAACTGAACCAAGTAAGCAAAGTGACCCCAAGGTCTCCTTCAAAGATAAACTATGGTGTTTGGTGCGAATGCAACACAGGGAGCCAATGAACTGCCAGAAGAAATCCCCATAAGAAAGGAAGATTTCTCTGTCACCTTAGAGGGATTCATCCCCTCTATTACTTTCTCTCAGAGAGTTAAAGATATTCTAACGAAGTCTATGAGGCATGCCGTAGTCTTCAAGATCCTGGCCCGCTTCATTAAACAAAAAACGATGCACGCAAAAATCTCCAGCATGTGGAAACCATAATGTTGTTTTAAACTCATTGAACTGGAAAGAGGATGCTACCAAGTGAAACTCTACTGTGAAGAAGACTACAAGATGTTAGAAATCTTAAGTTTTGATGAAGACTGGACACTATAGATAACATAAGTAAAATGAACAGAGAGCATATAACTTAGTCTGAAAATAATTGATATAAGAATCAATGTATATGACTAAGGAAAAGTATAAGGTATCGGAACGTTGGACAAGTCCTATAGATAACAGATAGTCTATCGCTAGTAAATGAAGAAACAAGGAGAAAACTAGCTAATGAAGTCTTGGCAAATAAACTGAAAGAAAAAATGACTCTATCGCTAAGACCTCATAAGGAACAACTAGAAGAAGTTACAGCAAAATCACTAGCGATAACATGGAGAGTTATCGATAGTAGATGATTAATAAGAAGCAAAGTTTGAGCAAATGAAATACACTAGCGCTAATATAGATTCTAGCGATATCACAAATAGCTAGCGATAGTAGAACACTTAGACATTCAGAAAAGTTGCTATGTAGAGCTAATAACAACCTATTTATAACATAGCTGCTAACGATAATGAGTTTAGCTATCGATAATGAAATCACTTGCTGAAATAACTTGGTCATTCTGATAGCTGATATATTATCTGTATACATAGAGCTAATGAATCCTACTAGCGATAACACCTGCTATAATTCACATGAATACTTGTTTAGCTAACAAGCTAAGTGCAAGACTCACTCTATGAAGCTAGCGATAGCATGAGATGCTAGCGCTACTGAAAAAGCTGCTACACAAGTACAATGTTGCAGGAAGTTGGTAAACACAGCCTATCTCTCATAACTCATCTTCTGCAAGAATTAAATGAAGAGAAGATAGATGTCTAAGATGAAGATCAGCATTAAATGCCAACGGCTAGGAGCTTCCAACGACTATATTCAAACAGATTCAAAGCTGAAAGTTTCAAGGAAGACAAAGATGACATGTAAAAGCCAAAGCTTGAGCATTTATGTAGTAGCGAACAAAAACTGTGAACATTCATTCATTATCCTTACCTACCTTCAGCTCAAAGCTTTATTACTCTTAGAAAGTTCATTTGTACTTCAGTGATTAACAGATTGTTCATTTAGTGAATTCATTTATTGAAATCCTCTACTGTTTGAGGTTGTTCTTAAGTCTGAGACTTTAGAATAGGGTTGTAGTCTTACAACTTGTAAGGGGGAGTGTTTAGAGGTTTCTAAAACTCTGTCTTATAAAGGTTGGCAGGTGAACCTGACTTGTAAAACCTGTGATTAGTGGAACCCAACGAGGAGTTGGGGAACTGGACGTAGGTAGTGTTTGGCCGAACCAGTATAAAGGATTGTCTTTGTATTTCAAGTTTAAATTTGGAAAGCACAATTCACCCCCCTCTTGTGCATTTTGCCATTTACATTTGGTATTGGGTCTTCTCCTTTTGATTCCAACGAATCTGAGAAGTAAAGATCTAAAATGGCATCATATGAGAATATATTGCCTGAAGGAAGTTCTATCAACAAACCCCCTGGCTTTGATGGAAAGCATTATACCTTCTGGAAACTCAAGATGAAGATCTACATTAAGGCAAATGGATATAAATTGTGGAAAATTATAGAAGAAGGTGACATTGTACCTAAAGACAGTCTGGGCATTCCCAAAAGTGAAGATTGAAAGTGGCAATCGCACAAGAGGGGGGTGAATTGTGCTATTAAAAAAAATTACAAAGGAATTAATACAACACAAAATTTATACTTGTTCGGCCAACACTGCCTACGTCCAGTTCTCCAACACTCTGTTGGGTTCCACTAACCACAGGTTTTACGAGCACAGGTTCACCTGTCAACCTTTACAGAGTTTTAGAATCTCTAAACACTCCCCCTTACTACCTGTAAGGAAATATCCCTGTTCTAAAGCACCAAGCTTTCAGAACAACCTCAAACAGTATAGGATTTCAATAAATATGTTCACTTAATGAACTGATTTTGATAAACACTTAAGTACAGACGAAATTTCTAAGACAATAAATACAGAGTAATGAATGAACTTGTGAATATTCTCGTTGTTCGTCTCTTTCTTAATAAATGCTTGAGTTCTGTATTTATATCTTCTTCTTCAGATTTTGCCCTAAGATTCAATATTCAAGAAGCCGTTTGAATTTAGTTGTTGGGAGCTCATAGCCGTTGGCATTTAATGCAGCTTCTTTATCGGGCTTAACTCTCTGCTCTAGCTTCAACTACTTCTTGCATAGGGTGAGCTAAGAGAGAGACTGACTCATCGCTCTGAGCATCCGTACAAATAGCACTTTCTGGCAGCTTTTTATTAGCGCAAGCTTGAACTGCTATCGCTAATCTCATAAAGTGTGTTCTGTACTTAAGCTGTTAGCTAACCAAAATAGTCATATATTGCACAGAGGTTACTATCGCAAGCTTAATCCATTAGCTCAATGAGATAAAGACAATATAAGGAATTTCAGAGCTTTTCATATAATCGATAGCATATTCTCTTGGATTAGAAAGCATTACATCAGCATAGATTATTTCTATCGATTGTAAATCCATTATCGCTATTATCCTTCAGGATACTATCATCTAAGCATTCAGATATATTTCCAGGTATCCTATTATCGATAGACAATCATGCTAGCTTAGACTCTTGCTCTCAAGCACTAGCTATCTGAATGATCATTATCTGAAGCACTTATGGTTATCGATAGCTTAACCTGTTATCGCTAGCTGATTTAGACACTTGGTTCATTTATCTGCTGGATTCATTTACACATATGATCAATGAACTTCTAGCGATGGATCCTTTCTTTAGCAATAGAGAATGACTTAGCGATAGATAATATCTTTGTTATTTCTAAGTCTTCATTCGCTATGGCTCTGGTCTATTAGCGATAGTATTCTGTTACCTATTAGATATCACTTGTTAAATTCAGAGGTAACTTACACTTATGTTTTCTATGGGTCAGTCTTCATCAAAACTTAAGATTCTAACAAAGATGAATTTACTCCTGAAGATATTGCAGATCTCGAATAAACAGCAAGGCCATTCTTATGATCCAGAGTGCACTTAGTCAAACAGAGTTCTTCAGAATCAGCCACCTCGACACTGCTAAGTAGATGTGGGAGGCTCTGCAAATTGCTCATGAAGGAACCTCTGGATGGAAAGACAGAAGAGTGGAAATGCTGGTTGAAGAATTCCACAAGTTCAAGATGACTGAAGGAGAAAAGATCAGAGATCTAGAAATCAGATTCACTCATCTCATCAACAATCTGACTGCTCTTGGAAGAAAGATCACAGAAAAGGAGCAAGTTAGCAAGATACTGAAGGTATTAAAGGGAGATTGGCTCATGAAGGTGACAGCCATTCAGGAAATGCAAGGAGAATCAACCTAGAGTCAATCACAGCCCTTTTTGGCAGCCTTGCTGAATATGAACCAACCCTGATAGCTCAAAGGGAAGCTCAAAGTAATCCTAAAAAGAAGTCTCTTGCTCTTGCTGCATCTGAAAGAGATGAAGATGATGATGATGAGGAAGAAGATCTTGATGATGAAGATATGGCTCTCATGGTCAGAAAATTTAAGAAATTCTTCAAAAGAAGAGGAGGTTTCCAAAGGAGAGGTCCTAGCTTCAGAAAGGATTCTCAGAAAGAGAAAGCTCATGTATGCTTTGAATGCAAGAAGCCTGGCCACTTCAAAGCAGAATGTCCAAGTCTCCAAAGATTCAAAGAAAACGAGAAAAAGAAAGAGAAGTCCTTTGGAAGAAAGAAAGCTTATGTATCATCCATCTAGGGTGATAGCTCAGATGAGGAAGCTAGCGATCATGAAGAGAGTGCAAATCTTTGTCTTATTGCTCAAGAAGAACTAAGTGATACTGAGGTATATGACTCTGAACCTACTTACTCTGAACTTCAAAGCATGTATAATGAAATGCATACTGAACTAACTAAGCTTGCTAAGGAAGTTGTAGGTTTGAGAAAAGAAAATAGAGAACTCAAGAAAAATATTTCCTCTTCTGTATCTAGAGATCTTCCTTCACTATCGATAGAAGAGTCACTATCGCAAGCCAACATAGCTGAGCTATCGATAAAGAGTCCTCCATCGATAGCTAATCCTTCAATAATAAATACTATTGATTGTTCCAGTTGTAAAACTCTGTTGAAGGAAAAAGAAAAGCTTTCAAATGCCCTTGAAAAGTTTACAAAAGGTTCTGAAATGCTAAATATAATTTTAAAGGATCAAAAGGCCTTCAGAAACAAAACTGGTATAGGATATGAACAAAGAAGTTCAAAGAAATGGGAAGAACCCAAAGTCAAACCTTATCTAAAATATTTTAGAAAGTCTTTAGAATATTCTTCACCCTACAGCTTTTGTAATTATTGTAATAAGAAGGGACACACTCAATCAACCTGTAATCCTAGGAAGTATGGAATTAGTGGGTCATATAAGTGGGTTCCTAAAGGAACTTATGTGCCTAAGGGTTTTACAAACTCAGAGGCAAAGACTAATCCTAAAGGACCCAAGAAAGTTTGGGTACCTAAATCTGGTTGATTTATGCAGGTGTGCCTTAAAGCATACAACAAAGGAAAATGGTATATTGATAGTGGATGCTCAAGGCATATGACAGGTGACAAGAGCAAATTCAACAATCTAGTGACAAAAGAAGGAGCCAAAGTTAGCTTTAGTGGAAACCGGAGTGGGAAAATCACTGGAATTGGTGAAGTTGGTCCTGTCAAGGATGTGTACCTAGTGGATGGTCTCTGCCACAACCTACTAAGTGTAAGCCAAAGCACTGACCATGGTAACTGGGTTATTTTTACTCTAATGAATGTCTTATTGTTGACAAGAAAGATTTAGAATTAAATAAAACAAATCATAAGTGTAAATTAAAAGCAAATAGAAATGGTAATCTATACACCTTAAATTTATGCCAACAATTAGAAGAAAAATGTCTTATTTCTAATGATGAAACTTGTTGGTTATGGCATAAGAGACTAGCGCATGTGAACTTTACACAACTTGATAAACTAGTCAAGAAGGAACTGATCATAGGAATCCCTAGTTTTAGAACTAAACAAGATTTAATCTGTGAATCTTGTCAAAGAGGCAAACAAACAAAGTCCTCTTTTAAAATCAAGAAGACAGTCTCCACAAGTAGGCCATTGGAACTAATTCATATGGATTTAATTGGGCCAGCAAGAGTGAAAGTCTAGGTGGAAGTCTATACACTCTTGTAGTTGTGGATGACTACTCAAGATTTACCTGGACTATGTTTCTTGCATCGAAACATGAAACTTTTAATGCCTTTTGTGTGCTTGCTAAGAAATTGCAGAATGAAAAAGGCCTCAAGATTATTGCAATCAGAACTGATCATGGAGGAGAATTTGAAAACAAAGAGTTCATGGAATTGTGTGATGATAGTGGTATTGAACACAATTTCTCTGCCCCTCGTACTCCTCAACAAAATGGTGTTGTGGAGAGGAAGAATAGAGTGCTCACAGAAATGGCAAGAGGCATGCTAAATGAAAAGCAGGTGCCACAAATATTCTGGGCAGATGCCATGAGTACAGCTTGCTACATTTCAAACAGAGCTTGCATCAGAAAGGGGATGGAGAAGACTCCATATGAGCTCTACAAAGGAAGGAAGCCTAATCTCACTCATCTAAGAATCTTTGGATCCAAGTGTTACATCCACAATAATGGAAAGGTAAATCTGGGTAAGTTTGATCCTAAATCTGATATTGGTATATTCATAGGATATTCAAATAGGAGTAAAGCATATAGGGTATATAATAAGAAAACTCAAGTTGTTGAAGAGTCAATGCATGTAGTGTTTGATGAAATTCCTCAAGAAAAACAACTCTGCGATAATGAGGATGAAGATTTTTCTCAAGTTTTAAAATGCTCACTATTGATAGCCCCAGAGCCATCGATAGCAAACGATGAAAATCAAAATTCAAGCATTTCAAAATCTCCCCTATCGATAGCACCAAAGCCATCGATAGAGAGTTCTGAAGATGAGGCTAAAGGTGAGCATGATGAAGCTAATGAGCCTCAATCTTCATTAAGACATCTTAAGTATCATCCTCTTGAACAAGTAATTGGAGATATTTCAAAAGGAGTTAAAACCAGAAGGCAACTACAAAATGAGATAGAATTTTTTGCCTTTATTTCTGAAATTGAACCAACCTGTGTTGATGAAGCTCTTGTTGATTGTGACTGGATAGTTGCAATGCAAGAAGAACTTAATCAATTCCAAATGAATCAAGTTTGGGATTTAGTACCTAGACCAAGAAATTATCCTATCATTGGTACTAAATGGGTTTTCAAAAACAAACTTGATGAATCTGGTCAAATTGTCAAAAATAAAGCCAGATTAGTTGCCAAAGGATATAACTAAGAAGAAGGCATTGATTATGAAGAAACTTTTGCTCCAGTCGCAAGAATTGAAGCAATAAGAATTTTACTAGCCTTTGCATCCATAAAAAATATTAAACTTTATCAAATGGATGTTAAAAGTGCCTTTCTTAATGGATATATCAAAGAAGAGGTTTATGTTGAGCAACCTCCTGGTTTTGAAGAAAATTCTAAGCCTGATCATGTTTATAAACTTAAAAAGGCTCTTTATGGTCTCAAACAAGCACCTAGAGCTTGGTATGAGAGGCTTAGCACATTCCTTATTGAAAAGGGTTTTTCCAGAGGAAAATTAGACACTACCTTATTCATCTTGCATAAAAATAAACACATGCTTATAGTTCAAATTTATGTTGATAATATAATTTTTAGTGCAACTAATGAAAAGCTCTGTGAAGAGTTTGCTAAGATGATGCAGGGTGAATTTGAGATGTCAATGATGGGAGAATTAACATTCTTTCTAGGCCTGCAAATAAAGCAAAGAAAAGATGGCATCTTTGTCTCCCAAACCAAGTATTGTAAGGAAATTCTCAATAAGTTTGGGATTGAGCAATCTAAGGATGAGGATACTCCCATGAGTACCTCTGCCAGTCTAGATGCAGATGTCAAAGGGAAAGAAGTTAATCAGTCTCATTATAGAGGAATCATTGGATCCTTATTGTATTTAACAGCTAGTAGACCTGATATTCAATTTAGTGTGGGAATGTGTGCTAGATATCAAGCTAATCCTAAAGAATCCCACTTAACTAATGTAAAAAGAATTTTGCGTTATTTGCAAGGGACTCAAGAGCTTAGGCTGTGGTATCCCAAGGGAACTCAAGAGTACCTTCTTGCTTATTCTGACTCTGACCATGCAGGTTATAAGACAGATAGAAAAAGCACAAGTGGACAATGTCAGTTCATTGGTGGATGCTTAGTCTCAAAGGACAGCAAGAAGCAAAACTGTGTTTCCCTTTCGTCCACAGAGGCTGAATATATTGCAGCAGCAAGTTGTTGTGCTCAAGTCTTATGGCTTAAGCATCAACTTAGAGATCTGGGATTGGAATTCCCAGAGGTGCCTATTCTCTGTGACAACACCAACACAATAAGCTTGGCCAAAAATCCAGTCCATCATTCTAGAACCAAGCATATTGATGTGAGACATCATTTTCTGAGAGATCATGTTCAAAAGAAAGATGTCAAGGTGGAGTTCATCTCAACAAACTTTCAACTTGCTGATATCTTTACCAAACCTCTTGAGACAACTCAATTTATCTTTATCAGAAGAGAATTAGGAATGGTAAATCCAAATGATTTATAAATTCATCTAAGATATTCTCAATTCAATTTCATCTTATTCATTCAGATTAATCACTAACTTAGGCATCGGAGTGCCAAATCTTAAGTTTTGCAGGACTGACCTATCGATAGTAAAGTTTACTATCGCTATCATATGCAGGGCAAAGCTAAGGATAGAGCAAAGATTGCCATCGCTAGTCACTAGCATTATCAATAGCAAAGTCAGCTATCGATAGCAGGAAGGAGTAAGTGATAGGTGATAAGCCTAAGTCACTTACTTAGTGTGGGATCATTCCTACTAGCGATAGCAGATCATATTATCGATAACAAGTCACTTAACATGTCAAAATGCGAAACGTTAGCTGATGTACTTCATTAATGGTAAAACCCTAAACCCTAGAACCTATAAAGCTGGATCACTTGCATTTTCATTCATTCACAAAACATCTATTTCTCTTCTACTCTAAAAACTCTCTGAGCATTCAAGCATTTCTTTTTCAAAACCCTCTGTTCTCAAAACCCTAAAATGGCAAGAACCAAAGTACCCAATGTTGGAGCAGATTCTAGCGCTAATCCTTCTTCCTAATCAGCTAGCAAGAGGTCTCATACCCATAAGACTGTCTCCTTTTCTAAAGAAGTTGAAGAAAGAAACCCCAAGCGTCAAAAAGTAGCTCAAGCTGACTTTCCCTATCTAAAAGATCCTCTATTAGCTCCAAGCCCTTTCTTCGCTGAGAAAAGAACCCTAGATAAAGCTGCTGTATGGGTTGATTTGGAATATTTCAAGCAACAGGGTTTTGACTTGGATGCCTGGCTACTCCCTTACCAGAACTGGCTCAAGGTAAACAATGATTACAACAAGGACGTTCTACGGTCCTTTTATTCAAGCTTAAAGGCCATTCCAGAGTATAAAAAGGGGTAGTTGGTGAATGTCACCTTTGAAGCTGACATAAGAGGAAGGGGTATTATTTTTGGTTGGAAAGCTATCAACAAAGTTCTAGGGATCTCAGGGGAAGACTTCAACAAATGGTACACGCCTGTAAAGTACTCTGAAGAAGAACTTGCAGAGATATACGAAACTACCTCCAACAAGCCAGCAAACATGCCAGTCATCAACAGGATCCTGCACTATGTGTATACCAGAATTATGACTCACAAGTCAAGAAATTTCAGCAGTTTCGCAAAGATTGACAATCCATGGCTGGCCAACCTTATTCAGAAAGTCCCACTCAATCCAGGACAGCTGGTATCTATGGAAATGTTGAGATTTCTGTCAGACAAATCTACAAAGGCTCCTGTACCTTATCCTCAGCTGGTATCCTGCATGCTGGAGTATTCAAAACTCAAATCTTTAGGGGAAGGAGAAAACAAGAAGTGCAAACAAGTCACTACCTCCACCCTGAAAAAGATGGGGATCCCAGTTGGCTCAGTTAGAGGGACTTCTGGCTCACAATCTCAAGCTTCTCATGCCTCTGCCTCTTCTGCTCAGCCTGAATCTACAGAGGAAGAAGCTCAATCTAGAAGAGCCCCACCTCCTCCTCCTGCTACAACAAAAGGTTCAATTTTCTCCAAGGAAGCTATTGAAGAAATAGTGTTCAGGCTCTCTGCCGAATTCAGTTTTGCTCTGGAGGCACAGAAAGCTGAGTTATTGAAGCCTATTCAGGAGCTTCAGGCTCAAGTGAAGAATTTGGAAGAATCTTTAAGCCTCTCCAGGCCAACCACTTCTCAAGGTATCTCATCCCCTCATCACTCCCCACTTCATCATTCTCACTCTCCTCTACACTCCCCAAATCATTCTTCTATTCCTTCTTCTTCTCCCAGTCCACCACATTCCCCTCTCAACACTCACCTTTCTCCAAATTCCCGGCACAAAGTCCCAACTCCTCCAGTCACCCCTATCGATAACCCCTCTCCTATCGCTAGCCCTCACTCTACCAGACCTTCTCCAAAATCCACCGAAGTTTCCACATCTCTAGAACCTAAATCCACCCCTATCGCTAGACCATCCACTAGCGATAGTCCTCATACTCTCAGACCATCTCCATGTAACAGCCCAAGGCATCGCTCAAGATATTGTTATGCCCCTCACGGTTTTGTTCCTCACGGTAGGGATAATAGCCGAAGCCTCCCACACCCACCCGTGAAAACGCATCTTGAGGGGAAGGGGAGTCCAACACCTTATATCTCCCTGAAACATCCCATTCCCAATCGATGTGGGACTTTACAATCCACCCCCCTTGGGGGCCCAACGCCCTCGCTGGCACAACGACCCGAGCCTGGCTCTGATACCAAATGTAACAATTACTACCTAATTATACTTTTAAAGATATTTTAAATTACCATTAACCCTAACTAAATTATCTGTTGACTAACTATGTTAGAAAAAGGAGTTTACTCAGATAACACGCTAACATAGTTAGAAAATGCTTTTGTCGTTTCAATAAAATGTCAATTAAATATCCTAACCATGATAGAAAAATATTTCTATTACTAAAAGGCTATCATGGTTAGAAAAGAATCCAACATAATATAATTACCCTAACCATGATAGAAAAAGGATTTTTATTATTAAAGGGCTATCATGGTTAGAAAATAATTTAACATAATATAATTACCCTAACCATGATAGAAAAAGGATTTCTATTATTAAAGGGCTATCATGGTTAGAAAAGAATTTATGATAATATAACAAGACCTATCCATGTTAGAAAAAGAATTCTTCTAAGTAGAGTAAAAAGCTAACATGGATAATTAAATTTCGACCAATCGTTTGAATAAATCAACTCGTAACCTTTGGATATTAAAAGTTCTAAAATAATAACTAAAATGAAACCTCCATGATTGACAATCCAAAAAATCACAATAATTCATAAATATCCTTACGCAGATCTAGGAATAAATTTGGTAAATGATGAACATAAAACAAATAAGTCCACCAGACTAAGACCGGTCCAGAAAGAAATACCATGAGTCGTTCAAACCAACACTTGCAAATTTAAAATCCTTAAAAATCAAAATAGCAACAAACTTAAAAATGAGCGGAAGCAAAGTCAAATGCAACATGTCCCTAAATGTGGCAATAATCTCTATGCTGCTAGTCCAGAGACTCACAATCTTAGTGAGGTAATTCCGGATCCTTCCCTTGGTTTCCCTTTACGTTGCTAGGACCTGTAAAAATAAGATAAAATGGGGGTAGACCCAGGTAACCACTAACTACTCGCCTACATGTGGTGTGTGCTAGTAAGGTGTTCAGTGGAGTATTACTAGATATACATCAAATTGAAACGTATGACAAGTACCAGATAAATGCATAATAATATCCAATGTCCCTTTCCAAACCTTCTAAATCATCAATCAGTATGCAACAATTTCTCAAATGTCATTCACATAAAATAATACCAAAATCATAAATCACAGTGTATCACAAAAACCACCGGTATCATATTACGTCTGAGACCGGGGACGTTCTCCCCATTATCGTCTTTATTTTCTATTAGTCCTTGTGGGCCAACAAGGAACCTCATCGCGCGATGGCATTTTATTTATTTAACCGGTATTACATACACAATCACCACAATCAGATCACAACTGTATGCAGCACCAACAAATATAAGGCACAAGACCCATCCAATAATTCTTTAAAATCTAATCATGCAATAACCTTTAATGTATAATATCGTTCCAAACATGACAATACACATCTTCATGCTAGTTCAAAATACATACTCTACTAAACAGTTTGTATTATAAAATAAGCTTTCAAAATTCATATTCATCGAGACTATAGCTAATCACAAAATTATAAGTTTCAAATACTCACTAACCCACACACACACGCAAACAAGTAGAAGTAGCTACCTGGTAGTCTGCACCGATCTCACAACAGTGCAGTTTCCCCCGTGCCATCTCAGCACAATCAGACTCAGTAAGAAATAAATATAAGCTCTTATAACTTCCACAATCCCAAACCCTTGCCTAAACCTCTCCTTATCTCTTTCACTCTCTCACTCAAGTCAGCAGCATGCGAAAAGCGAAGAAATTCGGCGCTGAATGAGAGTGATACCATGTATATATATATACACACCCATAAAAGAAACGGATCTGGAACCCTATGGATATATATATCATATATATATAAAATAATAATGGGACGAGGAGTATAACCTCACGCAGACATGCACAAGATCAAATTCTGGTGGTCCACGTAGCCCCACCAATGGGTGTGTGTATTTAAATGCTACAAGTGTGTGTATATTATATATATATTTTTAAAAAAATAACTGAATGGGATCATGGTGGTGGCACGTTGGTCCATATACACACACTTATTATATATACACACAAACATACACATATATTTATTTAAAATGTTAAATCACTTAGTTACAATTAATTTAGTATCCCACCTAATCCTACAATACATATATATATTAATATATATATATATATATGTAGATACACATATACACATATTTATTTAAGATACTAAAACACTCAATTATAATTAATTTAGTAATTCTCCTAAAATTTAAATAATTAGCTAAGATTTGGACCTTATCTAAATACACACACGGATATATATATATATTATTTCATAAAGGCAAGGATGTCTTCTAACTTATCTATTTTCATATTTTCATTTAAATTATTAACACAGGCTCCTAATTATCTTCATCCTACTTATTCTATGAAATAAATCCTTATTAATAAATCTTAATTCAAGTACAAATTCCCCTTTCACCTAAATCTCTTCAACTAATCTCCATAAAATACTCAAATTCAAACTAAATCCTCCAATCCAAATCAAACCTCAAATCCAAATTAAATCCCTAATTTCAAATTAAATTTCAAAATTTAAATTATATCCTTCAATTCAATTAAATAACTAATTATGTTTCTTAAAATAAGGAAAATACTAAACCCCCTAGAATCATCAACAATACTCAAATTCCCATATCTTAATATAATTTATTATTTAACTCTTACTCATTTATTCTAATTCTCAAATAAAACCTCAAAACACCATGAAATTTGCCAAAATTTCGCAAATTCCCTTATTGAACTCCTTAATAAAATCACTAAACCTTAATTAATTTTTTAGGATGTTACACTCCACAAACCAACCAAGTTCCCACTCCTCCTGAAATACACACCTCTCCTATCCATAACCCATCTCCTAGCGCTAGCCCACACACACAAATTCCTACCTCTCCCAATCCTCATAACTCTCCACCAACTCTCCCCAACCCAGATCCTATTAGCGATAGCATTCCCACCTCTACCACTACTACAAACCCTCTCACCACTCCCACCCTTGACCCACCTCTTATCCCTCACCATGATGATGACAAAAAGGGGGAGAAAAAGACCAGTCCAATCATAGAGGATACTGAAGAACTTGAGGACATGGTCAGGGGCATAGCCAGAAGCTATATGGAGTCTGAGGATCACAAGACCCCTCCTCCACAGAACTCAGAAGAGGATATCTTTGCAAATGTGGTGCAGATTGCTCAAAAGCATGGGATTCCTCCTAGTGTCCTGCATGCTGAGCCTATTCCGATCACAGTCATCCCTCCTGAAGCCAATATGGAGATAATTGCAGCATCCAAGGCTAACACTGGAAATGAGCTTCAAGACTCTATTCAGAATCTACTGGTGTTTGAGGCTAAGAAAAGGGAAAGGAGCAAGAGGAAAGCCAAGGAAGAAGTATCATTTAAAGTATTTCCAAAACAAACTTCTGAGGCTCCCAAAGAAAAGGCTGTGAGAATCAAGATGGTAGCTCCTAAGAAGCCAGCTCCTCATAAGATGACTCAAGAAATCGAGCAAGCTTGTGCTGAGATTCTAGAAGGTTTTGCTGAAGCTATAAAGGAAGCAGAGGGGGCTACTACCAGAGCTAAAAAGGTGTCTCCTAAAATGCTTGTCCTAAAAGAAAAGAAAGTAGCTCCTCCTCGCCCTCGCAGAATGTCAAAAGAAGAAAAGGAAAGGGCTGAAAGAAAGGCTGCTAACAAGAAAGAACTTGAGGAGGCTATGAGAAGGCATAAGGAGGCCCTTGAGAAGAAAGCTGCATTTGAGGCAAGGAGGAGAGAAAGAATAGAGAGGGATGCTCAGATAGCTGCAGAAAGGGAAGCAGAGAGAAGGAGAAAGGAAATTGCTCGAGGAAAAAGGGTATGGAAGTACAAGAGAAGATTTCATACTCACAAGGCTAAAGTACCCGAGGCTACAGAACCTTTAACTCTGACAATCAATGAGCCTTCTGAAAATCCTGAGCAAGCCAAGGCTGAAAATCCTGAGCAAGCCAAGGCTAAAAATCCTGAGCAAACCAAGGTTGAAAATCCTGAGCAAGTCAAGGCTGAAAATCCTGAGAAAGCCAAGGCTAAAAATCCTAAGCTAACCAAGGCTGAGATAGCAAGAATTAAGAAGGAAAAGGCTAAGCGAGCCAAGCTGGAGAAACTTCATCAAGACAGATTCTTCTACTCAGATTCCTCCATTTCTGACTACCCAGATGAAGAATTCATGTCCAATCCCTCCGGAGATAACTTTAACAATGAGGGTGCATTAGTTTTTGAAAATCATGCTGCATATGCATCTTATATGGCCAAAACTGATGTATTTCCTTTGTGTGGAGTTATAGTGACAGATTCTGATTCGTGCTAAATTGTTTACATATTTTGAACATAATTTATCTGACATGGTTGTTTATTACTTATGTTTTGTCATCATTAAAAAGGGGGAGAATGTTAGAAATCTTAAGTTTTGATGAAGACTGGACCCTATAGATAGCATAAGTAAAATGAACAGATAAGAATATAACTTAGCTAGAAAAGAATTAAGGGAAGTGACCAGGGAAAAACATAAGTCATTTGAACGTTAATCAGACTCTATGGATAACAGTTATACTATCGTTAGAATAGAAGCCTATCGTTAATAAACGAAGAAACAAGGATAAAACTAGCTAATGAAGTCTTGGCAAATAAACTGAAAGAGAAATGACTCTATCGCTAAGACATCATAAGGAACAGCTAGAAGAAATTACAACATAAACACTATCGATAACATGGAGTGTTATCGATGGCAGATGATTAATAAGAAGCAAGTTTGAGCAAATGAAATACACTAGCGCTAACATAGACTCTAGCGATATCACAAATAACTAGCAATAGTAGAACACTTAGACATTCAAATAAGTAGCTATGTAGAACTAAGAACAACTCATCAATAACATAGCTGCTAGCGATAATGAGCTTAGCTATTGATAATGAAATCACTTGCTGAGATAACTTAGTCATTCTGATATATTATCTGTGGACATTGAGCTAATGAATCCTACTAGCAATAACACCTACTGTGCTCACATGAATACTTGTTTAGCTAACAAGCTAAGTGCAGGACTCACTCTATGAAGCTAGCAATATCATGAGATGCTAGTGCTACTAAAAAAGCTGCTACACAAGTACAATGTTGCAGGTGGTTGGTAAACACAGTCTATCTCTCATAGCTCATCTTCTGCAAGAATTAAATGAAGTAAGAGAAGATAGATGACTAAGAGATGAAGAGCTGCATTAAATGCCAACGGCTAGGAGCTTCCAACGACTATATTCAAACGGACTCAAGGCTGAAAGTTTCAAGGAAGACAAAGACGACATATAAAAGCCAAAGCTTGAGCATTAATGAAGTAGCGAACAAATCTGTTGAACATTCATTCATTATCTTTACCTACTCTCAGCTTAAAGCTTTAATACTCTTAGAGATTTCATCTGTACTTCAGTGATTAACAAAATCTGTTTATTTAGTGAACTCATTTATTGAAATCCTCTAATTTTTGAGGTTGTTCTTAAGTCTAGGACTTTAGAACAGGGGTTGTATTCTTACAACTTGTAAGGGGGAGTGTTTAGAGGTTTCTAAAACTCTGTCTTGTAAAGGTTGACAGGTGAACCTGGTTTGTAAAACCTGTGATTAGTGGAACCCAACGAGGAGTTGGAGAACTGGACGTAGGCAGAGTTTAGCCGAACCAGTATAAAGGATTGTCTTTGTATTTCTAGTCTAATTTTTGAAAAGCACAATTCACCCCCCTTCTTGTGCGTAGTGCCATTCACACCTAGGCCCACCTACTTTACTGGCCCTATACCCTCGAAGCCCAATGAAAACCCTAAAAGCTATACAACCACCCAATCCAAACCACCGGACAAAAGCCAAGGGAAGGGTGGCATCAAGCTACAATCAAGCGTCAAGGTCCATACTTTAAAGCCCGAATTTTGATGCGCTATTGGCACACCCTTAGAGGAACTCACAAAAGCCTTGGCAGAGGCCCTCGGGGCCAATCCAACTTCAAGTGATGAACTAAGCTTCTCAGAAGCAAATGAATTTGTTTTCGAAGATGAAGCGGCTACTGAAGGCTCCAACATGGAGCACTGATCTAGTTATAATGATAAATCTATCCTTCTTTACGTGGAACTGCCAAGGAGCAGGCTCATCCGGCTTTTTAAGGACCCTGCGCTCCCTATTAAAAGAATATAAACCAGATATCATTGCACTTATAGAGCCAAGAATCTCTGGAGCTAAGGCGGACGATGTAATTAGAAAGATTGGCTACTCAAATTCACACCAGATTGAAGCCTGCGGATTCTTAGGAGGCTTATGGCTATTATGGAAAGACACAGTAATGGTTCAAGTCTTATCGAACCACCCATAATTCATCCACACTTTGGTAATAGGGACCTCACTCAGGCAGGCTTGCCACTTCACGGCTATTTGTGGTAGCCCAAATCCTTGCCTACGCAAACATCTATGGAAGGGTCTCTCAAACATACCACGAACCAACCACTTCCCTGGCTCCTGGCAGGGGATTTTAATGCCACCTTATCAGTGAAGGAGTGCTTCAATGGAGGAAGGTGAGTTCGATCAGGATGTGGACTATTCAATGATTTCATCCAGCAACAGGCACTTCATAACTTGGGCTTTACTGGGCCCAACTTCACCTAGCAATGGGGCACAATCTTGGTCAGGCTAGATTGTGCACTTAGTAACAACCACTAGATCTCTAAATTCCCTAATAGCAAAGTTCTCCACCTGCCCAAAATGAAGTGAGATCACATGTCCATTTTGATTAGGACTACCGGTGACAGGAACACAAGCCCAGGACCTTTTCGCTTTTGGGCATCATGGCTTCTTCACTCTAACTTTGCAGGCTTAGTGTCAAGGTCATGGAATAATAATAAGGGGTTAATGGACAACATCAATGACTTTACTGAGCAGGCCCATAACTGGAACAAAATTGTTTTTGGGCAAGTGAGCTTACAAAAAAGAGACATCAGAGCCCACCTTTTGAGCATCCAAAGAGCCTTAGAAAAACCCTATGCCCACACAGACCTGCTGGAAAAAGAAAAGGATCTGCTTGGAGAATATGATGACATATGCCTTAAGGAAGAATTGATATGGCTGCAAAAATCTAGAAGCCAATAGATCTGCGATGGCGATAGGAACACAAGCTTCTACCACACCAAAGCCTTAATCAGGCGTAGGAAGAATATGATTACTCTACTAAGGGACGAAAACGGCTAATAGGAGGAGGACTAGGAAAAGCTAAAATCCAATACTCTCTTATTTTCAACAGCTCTACTCCCTAGATCAACTACCATTTGTACCTCCAACATCCAGGTTTATTTCCAAGCCTCTCGGACTCTGATCTTGTTTTTCTTGACTACCCTGTAATGAAAACTGAAATTAAAAATGCCCTTTTTGATATGTATCCCCTTAAATCACCCGGAGTGGACATTTTCATGCCCTATTCTTCCAATCTTAGTGGAGTATTGTAGGAGATACCTTAACCAAAGAAATATGCAATGTCTTCGAAGGTGGTAAAATTGACCCATGCCTAAATGGAACACTCATTGCCCTCCTACACAAAGTGGACAGGCCGTAGTCAATTACAGAGTTTCATCCCATAAGCTTGTGCACCATATCCTACAAATTGATCACCAAGATAATCGCCAATAGACTGAAAGGAATTATGCCTAAGTTGGTCCTTCCTCAATAGTGTAGTTTCATCAAAGGATGAAATATCACGAATAATATAATCATTGCTCAAGAGGCTATTCATTCAATGAGAAGGAAAAGTAGAAAACTAGGGTGGATGGCGATAAAGGTTGATCTAGGAAAAGCCTTTGACCGTATTAGATGGGACTTTATTGAAGAAACACTGCACAAAGCGCGCATTCCCCACCGATTGGCGAATGTCATTATGAAATGCATTACCTCCCCCACAATGCAAGTCATTTGGAATGGTACATACACTTACCACTTTGAACCCCAACGGGGAATTCGCCAAGGTGATCCCTTATCCCCTTATATTTTTGTACTGTGCATGGAAAGGCTGTCCCAGGCTATTAGAGATGCAGTGTCCAAGGGCAAATGAAAAGCTATTAAAATGGGGATAAAAGGCCCCCCACTCTCCCACATTTTCTTTGCTGATGATTTACTCCTCTTTAGCAAAACATTTGGCTCCTAAGTCAAACTCATACCAAAATCCTACACAATTTCAGCATCTCTTCCAGCCATAAAGTCAGCAAGGAGAAAACTAGGATATTCTTTTCCAAAAATGTGAAGCCTCAGGAAGCAAATGCCATATGCTCTAAACTCAGGTTCCAAAAAACGGATAATCTGGGTAAATACCTCGACGTTCCACTTCTCCATGATCGAGTATCTAAGGAGACATATCACTATATTGTAGAAAAGGTCCAGAACAAACTTTCTGGGTAGAAAACCAAGTCTCTAACGCTGGTTGGAAGGATTACTCTAGCCAAGTCTGTACTTATAGCTATACTATACTACGCCATGCAATCAACGAGGCTACCTAACACTACAATCCTGAAATTGGGGTGTATAGTTCGTAACTTTATCTGGGGCACTACAAAGGATCACAAGAGCGTACATCTGATCAAGTGGAACTCCCTCTGCCAACCTAAAGAGAGTGGTGGGTGCGGTCTAAAGGATCTTCAGGCTCAAAACTCAGCTTTCATCATGAAAGTTGCTTACAAATTTCGAATTGAGCCCAACTCCTTTTGGGTCCAAATACTTCGAGCTAAATATTGCTGGAGTGATAATCCCAAACAGAAACTCAGGACAAGAAATGTCTTCCACCTCTAGAGGAGCCTAGTAGCTATTTGGGATGACTTGAACCTAGGCATTAGGTGGACTATTGGTAACGGCCAGAACATTCATTTTTGGAAGGAACACTGGATTGGGCCTTATGGCCCACTCCATCTCATTTCCTCGGCCCCCACTGCAGAGGAGGACCTGAACAAAATGCTGGATTCCTATGTAACAAGCACAGGTGAATGGAGATGAGATGAGTTCTCAATGCATCTACCACCTGATATCCTCAAGGAAATATCACTTATTAGGCCCCTTGATGCGCATGAACCCCCACCCACATGCTACTGGCACCTTGAAAACAATGGAGAATTCTCGGTCCAATCCACCTACAACCTCCTACAAGAGAGCAACTGGGAGGATCAAAGCAGCAAGTGGTCGTTGGCATGGAAATGGACAGGGCCACAACGTATAAGGACCTTCCTCTGGCTGTCTCTAAGTAACAAACTCCTTACAAATGAAGTAAGGACGCGTCGCCACATGGCTACTGACCCTTCTTGTTCAGCTTGTGGTAACAGGCTTGAAGACTTGAATCATATATTCCTACAATGCCCCCTTGCTAAAGAATGCTGGAGCCTTGTTATTCCAAACAATCTGGTCACAGCATTATATGACAACCCCTTTCACTCATGGCTCCAGTTAAATCTGCAGCACAACAAGACGAAACCAACTTGTTGTATTCTTTTTGGCATCCTATGCTAGAAGCTATGGACTTATAGGAATAGGAGAATCTTTGCAAACGAGATTGCTCGGGCATTTTGAATTACTAATGAATCCTTAGCTATGTTAAATAAGTTCATCAAATCTGTAAGCTCCTTGGAGTGATATCTTTCTCATAAAAGTAGGAAACCCCTGCCCTTGTAATATCACTACCTTGTACATATCTCTTTCAGTAATAATATATCCTTTTACTCAAAAAAGAAGAAGAATCAATGTCCAATTTACTTTTATCTTTTCTATGAGGGTAAAATTTAAGGTTGTATAGTGTCATATTAGATTAAAATATTCATGAGGTGTTTGTATAAGATTGATTAATTTTTTTTAATATTACCCATATTTAAAGTAATTAATTATGAGGGAGAACATATTTGTCTATCTGGATCTTATTATAAAACGAAGTTGACGTTATTTGAAGAAATTAACGAAGTAAAACAAACTACTTAATTATTGCATAAGTTACATGTTATTTGATTATATATCAATTTATAAGTCATGTAAATTAATTTTAAGAAAAAGTAATAAATAGAAATACTTTAAAGTAATTTATTTTACTTCCCTAAACTTCTCAAGTAAATCAACTTAATTCTACATTAAGAAGATGGAGTATTTAAATTGATAATTTTCTTGGAAATAGTCAAAGTTTTAGATAGAAATTTTTATAAAAAAGAAAATCATTGTTTTTCCTCATTAAAGAGATTTATTTATCTAAATAAGAAAACAATTTTTTTACCTAAAAACATATGTTCACACTTCAGACCCAAAAATAATGAAATATCGATACCCATAATTCTTTATTAGATAAATGGTCTATTTTGTTTTGAAAGTTTTCTTCCTAGAGCTATTTTATTCTGTAAGTATTTTTTAATACAATTTTGCCCTAAAATATTAAAAGAAAGCAATTTTGTTCTTAACCATTAAAATATTAACAATTAACACTAACTTTTTAACAGAAAGTAGGAATTTTAATAAAGTAGGGTAATATTGTTATGTTTTGAAATTTTTTAAAAAAATTGATTAGAAAAAAATGGGACAAAACAGCTCCTAAATCAAAATGACCCTTAGCCCTGTTTTTATTCCAAAAGAGCTGCGATTAGAGCAAACAAATAACTCAAAAGCAGGTCGAGATTCTCTCCTTTTCCCTCCCTCTCCTTTTCCCTCCTTTTCCTTTTAACACAATTGGATCAAGATCTAATAGTTCAGATTTAATATTTTTATAAAAATAAAAATAATTATAATAATACTTAAAAATCTCATAAATAAATTTAATTTGTCAAAATTTTAAATAGTTTACAACTGTAATAAAAAATGAAAAAAAAATCTAAATTTATAATAATAATCTATAATTCTAAACAATTTACATCAAATTTTGACAGATTAAATTTATTTATGAGATTTTTAAATATTATTAAAATTATATTCATATTTATAAAAACGTTAAATCTGCGCTATTGGATGTTTGCAGAGAAAATCTCCTCTCCCCTCAAAAGTTCAAAAAGGGCAACTCAAAATCAAATCAAATTAAAAGCCCATTTTTTCTTCCTCCCTCTCTCTTCCCTCTCTTTCTCCGTCGTCTCCGAACGGCCGAGACTCCCACTGAACTCTCGGCGGAATTGCAGTGTCACCTCTTTCTGACGGTAAACATATCCTTCTGTCTCAATTCCTAATTTGAAACCCACGAGAGATTCATTGATTGATTGATTAATGTTGAATTCGTGGCCTTTTAAATTTGATCTTATTTATTCGAAATGGAAGTTAGATACGAATGTTACATACATACGTAACTGGATCTCTTCCTTTGAGAGCCCTTCTGAGATCTGTTGTCGATGGATTTGTCAAATATATATATATATATATATATATATATATAAAAGTGGGATTGATGTTCATATTGAAGATAATCGTGTTTTTTGAATTATGAATATTAGTATTGAATTATTGAGATTCAATGCATGTGTCTATTTGGCGGTTTTTAGCTGAATATATATATATATATATCGTGATCATACCATTCATCCGAATTTTTTTCCTCTGCGAAAGAGATTATTTGTTCATTCCATATTGTTGTAGTTGGCATGTCAATCTAGTGCATAATCATGCTCTTGATATCTCCGTCCTCCTTAGGTGAAATGCATAACTTTGAATCGGTGCATTTCCAGGAAGCGTGGATATATAAAGTTTAGTGATTGCAGTCGCATGCTTGCTTCATTTGTGGGGATGACTTTTGCTCGTAGTTTCTTTCATATTTTAGATTACATCCATATATTCCTTGATAATATGATCCTTGCTTAATTGTTCTTGTGACAGTGGAGTCAATTTACCATTATTCACTTGCTCTTCCCCAGGAGAGACTTCTGGGTGAGAAAATGAGATGGTGTGATGTTGGCCTAAGGTCTTCAAAAAAAAGAAAAAAAAAATTTTAAAAAAGTAAATGTATATAAATACATGGAAATCCAACTTGACAGAATTGTCATTTCATATGGGCAGCTTTTTCCAGAACTAGAGGGAATGTAATGGGACATATGCTTAGCAGTGGTTTATTGTCAGTTAGTTGGATGCATTATGATTTTTTCATCAGCTTCTGACAATCTTACACTGGATGACAATATGAGATTCAGAATTTCAGACTGATACTTTGTTGAGACTTTTGATACTCAAACTGTGGTAATACTGATTGTTTAAAGGAGTAAATGTAAGCACTTAAATTTAAGTTCTAAATGTGAGCAGAAAGAGCTAGTTGCAGGATAAATTATGCATAGAACAATCTACTTATAGTTTGATTGGAAAGCATTACACTGAGCTTATGAGCATAAGTGCCTTAGTTTCAACCCCACATGGTTGTTTTCCTTTTCATCTTCACTTGATTAACAATTTATCCAAAGATTTGGTTTTTGATAAAGCAATGTCGTTGTACAAGCCATGTAACCGATCCCATCTATTAGGATACGGTTTTTGTTTTTGTTGTTGTTGATGATAATGTTGTTATCTTCACTTGACGGCCTTTTTATCATGGCTTCCTTTATTGCTCAAATTTCATGGTCTTTTACTGTTTTCAGACTGCAGTTTTGCTTAGTGGGTAAACCCTTGCAAAGCAGAACAAAGTTGATGGGATGTTATGAAGTTTTGTTAGAAAATACTAATGGCGAATCGTGAAAGGCAATAGGAAAATGGCTCTACCTGCCAAGTCTGACAAGAAAGCGGCTGTTGATGCAGCTGCATGGATGTTCAATGTTGTTACTTCTGTTGGAGTGATCATTGTAAACAAAGCTTTGATGGCCACTTATGGCTTCAGTTTTGGTAAGTTCTCTTTCAACTTTCTTTACAATGCCCTGTTTATGGTCTAAGTTTTCCTTTGATCTGTTGATTTATCAACATGCCTCTATAATATATATCCTATCATCCTATTTTTTTAATATTGCCCGCCGACATTGTCTGCAGCTACAACTTTAACTGGTATGCACTTTGTCACTACAACTCTGATGACCGCCGTACTCAAGTGGCTGGGATACATCCAACCCTCTCATCTACCTATAGCAGAGCTTCTGAAATTTGTTCTCTTTGCTAACTTCTCTATTGTTGGAATGAATGTCAGTCTAATGTGGAACTCAGTTGGATTCTATCAAGTGAGTTGGGCTGAGTTTTAAACTTTGGTCCCTTAATGGCTTCAGGAGTTATTTTGACCCTTTAAACTTTGGCAGATTGCAAAATTGAGTATGATCCCCGTCTCTTGCCTATTGGAAATTGTTTTTGACAAGATGCGATACTCAAGAGACACAAAACTGAGCATAGGTCTTGTACTTGTTGGTGTTAGTGTTTGCACTGTTACCGATGTCAGTGTTAACAGAAAAGGATTCATTGCTGCCTTTATAGCAGTGTGGAGCACGGCTCTACAACAATATGTATGTACTACCTTCTTCTGCACAATGGATAAGGCATCTCTTCAAACCTAGGTGGCAGAATTAAGTGGAAAACAGACTCATTGAGGCATAATAATTGACAAATAACTGGATAAAATTTGATCTCTTTCTGGATATAACTATTTCATTAGACTCAAAAGAAGTCTTTGCCTATGATGCTGTATAAATATAGTTTTTACACAGCACTATACAATATATCATAGCGTTTTTTTTTTTTTAAAAAAAAAATTTGTTATCCTGCTCTGTTGGTCGGTGCTTAGGCAGATAAATATGAATTACTTCTGATATGTAACATTTTTACTAACCGTTCTTACTCATAGAAGTTCAACTCTTTCATGTGCAGTATGTTCATTTCCTTCAACGGAAGTATTCATTAAGTTCTTTCAACCTATTGGGACACACAGCTCCTGCACAGGCTGGATCACTAATGTTATTAGGCCCCTTTCTAGATTATTGGTTGACGAACGAAAGAGTTGATAGATACAACTATATCCTAGGCTCTTTGGTAAGTGATATTTTACAGAAAGATATGCATATTGTCAGTCAATTATTACACATAAAGGTAAAGGCTTTCCTCAATGGGCTATGTACATACTGCATGCACATTGATTAATGTAGTTCAATGGAATATTTACATATTTGAAAATGAATTGAGACATTGGAAGTTATCCAGATAGGTCTGATTTACTTTTGGCTGAGTTACTACTGTATGACCTTTTTTCAATATTAATTTTAAGACATTTTAAATTATTTTTTCTCTAACGGGGTAATAGGTAAAAATGATTTTGATAACAAAAAAATGACTTTTGTGTTCCTATCTGTATATATATAATAGGAAGTTCTTGGGTGTTGTGTGAGACATGGGATCCAAACCGACTTATCCTGTTTTAAAAAGAGATGGTTTACAACTTTCTATTAAGTAAGAATTCCAATAGTATTTTCAATGTCAGTTTTTTTGTTTTTTTGGGAAGAAAGAGATAATCACCTTCTTACCCTACCAACTGTATCACTAACTAATCTGAATTACTTTGTTTTGGCAGTTATTCATATTTCTGTCATGTAGCATTGCTGTTGGGACCAACCTCAGTCAATTTATCTGCATAGGCAGATTTACTGCTGTTTCTTTTCAAGTGCTTGGTCACATGAAGACAATACTTGTTTTAATCTTGGGATTCATCTTCTTTGGAAAGGACGATCTCAATTGGCATGTGATTCTGGGGATGATTATAGCTGTGGCTGGAATGATTTGGTATGGCAATGCCTCATCAAAACCCGGCGGAAAGGAGCGCCGGAGTTACTCTCTACCTACAAACAAAACAGGAACATAGTTTGACAGAATCCACTGATTTTGGCGGGAAACTGATCAGTTTTCATTTTAAAAGCTGAGAATACATACAAAGGTATATTTTTCTGAGAGTATTTTCATTATTTGAGACTGAACAACCCATTATTTTTAATTATTTTAACCTCATTTTTTAATTCTTATAATTTAATTTATTGTTCTAGATCCAGAGGGGCAGGTGGATATATACTCATTTATAGGTTTAGGTTCTATGCAATATGTTTATCTGCTTCATGATCAAAAAGGATATATATCTATATTGACTCTTGACGAATTTTTGTAATCTAGCCTGTTTTGCCGATTCATGAATGAATATGAAGCACACGAGTGCATCATGCTGGTGAAGTTATTGATTTGCGGTGTCTGTAATATTTGTTTTTGTATTGTCTTCCGTATTCTGGTTTATGTTACGTGACTAAATAATTAATTCTATGATATGATTAAAAATTTTAATCTACTATTTATATCCAAAAAAAGAAAAGGAAAAAAAAATGAAATACATCAAATTCCTTTTATCATTTACATTTTGTAGTGAGAATCAATACTTAAGAAAATGTTAAAGTATACTTTTGGTCCTTTATGTTTGTATCAAGTTTTATTTTAGTTCTTTATATTTGGAAATTATACTTTTAGTCATATTTTTGTTAACACTGTTAATTTCATTTAACAGATGATGACTCATCAAATTTAAAGGGTTATTTTATAATTTAATGCAGATAAAAAATGACTAATTTTTAAAATATAAGAATAATTACGCTAAAAATTTTAATTTAAGCATATTTTATCAATATTTAATCATAGATTCACCATTTAAATTTGTAGAGTCAGCATTTTCCATGAAGGAAAACTAACGATGTTAACAAAAAAGGATTAAAAGTGTACTTTTTAAATATAAATGACTAAAATGAAACTTAATACAAATATAAATGACTAAAAGTATACTTTAGCCTTTGAGAAAATTAGTATTATAATATTAAGAAACCAAACATTGATTAAAACATATTATTTATCTGGAGTCTTAGATCACATATGGATAATTTAGATTGAATTTGATCAATTCACCAAAACCAAAAACCAGAGAGATTTAATTTGATAAAGGTTTTAGCTTTTTTAGTTTTTTAGTTGAATTGTCATCATTCAAAAGATCGACATTTGTGGGGATACTTTTATATATTAATATACTCTAATTAGAATGAAAAACTGAAATAAATAAAATAAGGTTTTCAACAGTCTAATTCTAATTTTAATATGGAACGGTTAAATTTGACATTTTTTTCAATTTATTTTGGGACGAGAAGATATGAATTTTTTTACTTTTTGGAAAAGGGCGAATTCATACTTATACCCAGATATATTTGGTAAATGTTTACTTAATCATTTTATAAGAGTATGGTTTACCTATCATTAAAATAGTTTTACGATTTTGTGAATTCACGGGTGGAAAATGTTACTAATACCACCTATAATTTTTATAATATATATACATATATGTGAAATCTAGTTTAGAATTCAATTTGATCGAATCAACTCTATTTTTTCTCCCATATTTATTTATTTTTCCTAAACTAACTCTATTAATACTCTCTTAACTCAACAATGATTAAATACCTTTAGTAAAAAAAATTATTACTCCCTTCGGTCCTAAATATATGATCTATTTAGGAGGTGAACTTGGTCCTAAATATAAAATTTTTTCTAATTATTCCAAACTTTTTCTCAAATTATCCTTATGAATGTTCCTCCGAAATAAATAAGCAAGAAAGGGAGGGTGGGGAAAAAGGTATATGGTTAGGGTGTATTGGTAATAATATGTGATTTTAACAAACTTAACTTACATCTTTAATCTAATCGAACTAAGTAAATAAATCTTGTAATTAGGATCAGAGGGAGTAACTAAACTTTTATATTTAAGAGAGAAGGTAGTAATTAATGTTTAAAAATAGCGGTGAAAACAAGTTTGAGATAATTTGGAGAACAACGAAACCAAAATCTTTACACCAATTCCAGACAAATTAAAGCATATTTGTAACAATACAATTTTTAAAATTTGAACATGTAACAATATGCCTAATCCACCCTTGGTGGGTTAGGACCCAAGTTAAATGACAATTGGGGCTATTATGTATATACAGAGAGACATGGGTTAAAAGGATTAATTTCCCCCAATGATACGCTATATATTGGATTGAGGGGTTAGTGGGACAAGTTATCCAATTGAAACAGAAACTTCTGATAAAAAATTCCTTCTATCTCTTCTCTCCTTCCTTAGCAATTCTGTCATATAACGTAATTGAGGTTCTGATTAGAGCTCCGATTTCATGTGGGTACTTAGTGAGTCAACCGTATTCCAGGTATGCCCGGAATCCTACAGTAGCATTAGAGCAAGTTATTGATCTTGAAGCTATATGTGTCTTATCTAGTACATCTTTTGCTTCTATCCTTATCTATGGTTGTCATGATGATGATTTGCTTTCACATAAATTCAGCAAATCCTCTATATGTTTAACTTTATTGTACAAGTTATTGTATGTTTGAAGTAATCCTCGGTTATTTTTCTCCACAAATGTGTATATATGGAGTCGTTATTTTCTGTCCATTGAATCTACTTTGTTGTGTCAAAAGTATATTAAAGGATGTGACGCCTCCCTTTAGGACTCATTCCTAAACTAGATTAGCATAGGAAATCATATTCAAGCTTTTATGGGACTTATAACATCAAAACCACAATATTTTCAAACTTTTCTTTATTTTTGGAAAAATACTGGAATACGAAACACTTTTCTAGTAAATTTTTAAAAATAAAACTAATTGAAGAAAAATGGTTTTAACTTGGTTCAAGTCCCAAATTAAAGCTTGAAGACTCCTCTATCTGGGAAAAATATCGAACAGATCATGCACCAACCTATATGGTACAGATTTTTGTTTTTCCCAACTTGCCTTCTTTCTCAAGCCCAAAAATTTCAGTCTTCTTGCATGATTTTTATTTGGAGCTACCTAACTCTGAATCACTTAGTTTTTAGATTTCCAAAAATCTCTACATGTCTATTATTATACACAAAAATTTCATGGCTAAATACAATCATTTACTAATTTGAAATGATTTATGAACAGACATTGGGCGAAATGGAACCTAGAAAACAGAATATCACTTGCATGTATTAAAGTTGGTCCCATATGGCCATGAATGACCATACACATGCATAATTCCCGAAGGATAACATCTAAACATAATAACAACAAATTTAAAAGCATCTTATCATTATTACAGATTCATTAAGATTCTAAAGATGCACATAAAAAACAATGAACATAGACTCTTCCATCACTACTTTGACTAGCTTCTTCTCTTTCTCCTCTGATAAGATTGCCCCTTAACTAGTGTAGATTTGGAGGGTGAGATTCTAAGGAAAATCTTAGTAGCACAATACTCAACAAACAACCAAGCATTTTTAACATTGGACAAGATATATCAATACCAACAACTTATACATGTGAGCATTTATGTTTTTGAATAAACCCATATGGCCATAGCATTTTAAGAAACACATAATCACTTCAAACATGCTTCATCAAGGCATCCAAATATCACGTCACAATATTCAAAAAATGCTGGAAATGTAAGAAAGTAAGTACTATCTTAGAGCTTTACAACTTTTCTTGGAGTCCCAACTTTTAAGGCTCCTCAAAAACACCCAAGAACACTCAACTCAAAAACTCACTTCTTTCTCTCGCTTGCTATGAGGCTACGAATTTGGTAAGAAAAATGGGATGGGAAGGGTCCTATTTATAAGAGAAATGAGAGCATGGATCACCCTAAGCCACCTCACTCAATGCCCAATTGCATGAAGATTTCGTCCACCACCCTTATCCTATTTATAATGCACCGCTCATGTATCTTCTTTTCTGTCCTTGCTTTTATTTTATTTTCTTCCCTCTTCATGATGACCATCTTACCCCTTGTATGTGGTGCCTTTTTACCATTTTATGCCCAAAGCCTAATATCTCATTTTTACTAAATCCAAATTTTGAAAATGGCAGGAAATAAACAAAAAGGGGAGTGAATTGTGTATCTCAAATTTTTCAAAGTAAAATAAGGACCAAAGACACAAGGTTTATACTAGTTCGGTCCAACTCTTGACCTACATCCAGTTCTTCAACTAAGTTGGGTTTCACTAGTGAACTCAGAATTAACCAGGTTCCTGTATACTTTTACAACACAGAGAATTTCCTTAGTAAGATCTCACTATCTCAACAATTTCTCTCGCCCTTACACTTAGCAAGATTACAACCCTCTAGGATCACAATATCCCAAGGAAATCACACAATTAATGGATTACAGATTGACAAGCTTGCTCACTACTTGAGCTGATAAAATTACAGTTGAAAAACAAATGAGAGAACTCAGAATACTTGATTGATTGCTGTTGAATTGGTACTTGGATAGCACTTAATTCTCTACCAACCAAGTTTGGGTTTCAAATGCTTTTATACTCTGTTGGAAAAACTGCCCGTTGAATCTTGCAAGTTGCCGTTGTGAGAGTAGGATGAACTGGAGTGTTAGAGTGGACTTCGTCATTGCATTTAATGCTCCAAGATGATTATTTGTTGTATTGAACTGCTTCCCTCTTTCTTTCTTTTTGGATTTTGCCTTCGTCCACTGTAACTCCTTCTTGCATTTCTCTATCTTTGAGTTTTGACTTGGCTTCTGTGTCTAACTTAAACTTCCTGAAATAGTCTAGGAAAAATTTCCACAAATATAAAGTAAGTAAAGCATAAGAGAAGTAATCAATTTTGAAATCTTTAGTTTATCAATCAATGGCCAAGTAGTCAATCGATTGAAGTCTTCAGTTGTCAACCAATAACATTCAGATTGTTCCTATAACACTCAATGGAAATGTCCGTTAATTGAACAAAATCAAAGCACTTCAATCGATTGGACTTTTGTCTATCGATTGAACAAGTTTAATCGATAGCCATGAGGTCAATTAATTATTTACTGCTAAGTTTACTTTGAACATGTATTTCAATCGATTTCCTTACTTTCTGATGATCAATCGGTTGGTCATTATTTCTATCGTTTGAATCATGTTCAATCGATTGACACTACAACAATCGATTGTTCTTGTCAAAGTTCATTTTGAGATCTTTAAGTCATTAATCGATTGAAGATGAGAACAATCAATTATACTTACTAATAAACTTCAACACTCGATATGCAATCGATACCCAATCGATTAAAGGTTCAAAGTTCAATTGATTGTTTAATGTCTATCGATTGTTCCTAACTTAGTTTTAGAAACTTAGTTCAAAATATTTTCTAAGTCAAAATGCTTATAATTTTCATAGCCTAAGTCATGTTTATTTATCATCAAAATTCCAAGGTCCAACAAATTTTCTTTTGAGTCTATTGGTGGAAGTTCATTTTAACTTTCCTTTCCTCCTTCTACCCCAACCATGCGCCACCTTTGGCCAATTAGAGAAGGAAGAGAGACTTCTTCCTCTTGTCTTGCATGAAGAAATGTGACATCACTCACAAGAATCTCTTAGGCTTGCATGTCTTTCTATTGGTCACTTACTATTTTTTTTTCCATTTATCCTTGCATGCATTTTTCTTTTGGCTCTCTTATTATATTCTACTTTCTATTTTGTTTTTCTTCCTTGCATGTTTTTTTATTGGTTATCTTGTCATGATAACCTCTTTTACTTTTTTCCCTTGCATGTATTTCTATTGGTCATCTTTTCTTTCTAATATAAATTATGCTCATTCATATTATCATACATTTTCTATTTATTATTTGAAACATAATTCCCTTCCTTTCTATGACAAGTGGCTCCATCATATGCTTCACAAGAGGGAATTATCATTTCCTATGGGCTAAAGTTTGTTTATTTATCTCTAATCCATTTTCTAAGCCCAACCCTAAACTAGATGGGTTTTTAAGCAAATAATATCATCTTATTAACTTGCAACATTTCTACTTGATTATTATAAATTCTCTTTTAAAATTTTATGAGAATTCTTAGGGGAAAGTTACTAAATGAGCACTTAAACTAGCTTATGCTTTAAACTAGTGCCTACAGAATGTGTTTCTAGACTAATGAAAATTGGGATGTTACAAAGGACTAAGATATAGAACCTCTTATGAGAAAACTGAAATGACGAAGATCACAAAACAAAATTGGATCATTTGAAAATGAAAGATTTAGGCTTCAAAATTAGTCTCATTGCGTAGATCTCAGAAAAATGAAGAAAATGAGACTAAGAAAGCGCAAAATAGAGGTTGCATAATGAAGTATCGGGTCCCATTCGTCCAGCCAAGTCTAGATCGACCTGGCTGGAGGTTGAAGACATCCTCCTTATGCCAAAACGGCAACGTTTTGAAGCTGATATTGAAAAAAACAAGTACGTGGCCTTAGTGCTTTGGCCTATATTCATTAAAACAAAAAAACTTCGCATGGGCTTTTAACAAACTAGGCCTAAAGTCTTATACAAAAATGTAAGAAATGATGATGATGATGATGAAACTGTGCGTTTCATTTCATAGGCTGGACTTGGGCTGGTTTGGGCATTTTGACCCCAACCAGACTTTTTTTTTGAAAAAAACTAAATGGGCTCTGATTTAATCGTTCCTTTATGTCTTGGGGTTAAATGCAAAATATTTATTTATTAACTAAAGATTGCACTATAGTGGTGCGATTCCGGGTCGTCTTACGAGGAACCTAATGACTAACCTGAGAAACTAAATGCAATTAAGACAAGTAAAGAGTGTTGTTTTGGGATTGAATATGCAATCATGTAAAACGAGCCTAATTACAATATCTTTGATATTTTCCTTAATTAGGTGGAATGGTTGGATGGGTGAAGTGAAGTTAATGCAATAAAATGGATCTGTTGAGTCTAGGTGAGGTGACAAACATTGGTTCAAATCAATTGGGAGTCAAGTTCATCAAGTCAAAGTGAAAAACTAGCAATCACTAGGGTCCAATATCCCTAAATAACAATTAACCAAGCACATTGCATTTATAGTCATTACTTAGGGTTATTGCTAATTACCACTTGATGTGTGAAATAATTTGAGTCAAAACACTTGTGGCTCTCATAAAAGTGCAATCAAAACAATTATAAATGGAAGCAATCAGTTAAGCCCACTAGCAATCACTAAAATGAAACTAACTTCAAGAAATCAAAATGCAGATAAGAGTTCATAACTCAAGTGTTTAAAGCCTAAAGTGCACACAATTTATGATGAGCTAATTAAGATTGGGTTAATGCCTCTTTCCTTTACTAAGCTCAATATAATGAGATTTCTTGTTGTCACATTCAAGAATACCCCAAAAAAGAGAGCTTACATGACTACACACATACCCTAACCAAATCAAGTTGATAGAATTATCAACACATGGCTAATTAACTCAATACCAAGGTGAATTAATCAAACATACATATATAATCAATAAAGTACTTAATACACAAACTCAATCCAAATTAGCTAATTCAAGTTCATATATACATACATATATAAAATCTCAACCAAATACATAAACTTGAACATCAACACGATGAATTCAAATAAACATAAAGAAAGTTCTAAATATAGAACAAAGAAAACTCCCATAATTTTGAACTAAGGCCCAATCCACCATCAATCTATCCTCAATAGATATGGAGGACCTCAATCACACATAGATGCTCCAAGAGAAGCTCCAAGAAGAAGCCTCATAAAAAATTCCATGGAAGATGGTGGAAGATGAAGGAGATGGAAGGATGAGAGAGTTGAGAGGATCAGGGTTTGGGATTGAGTGAGAATGGAAAAGATGAGTCAAATGAAGGTTTAGGTCGAAATTTATGTTTAGGAGTTGGGTCTAGGTCTTTTTGGGTCGGATCCTACCAATGGGTACCCTAAAAACCAGCTAAAATCGCACATCTATTAGCTTTGGCTCGCTCAGTAAGCAAAGGTGCTCCCGCAGCGTACTAGGTAGAAGAAAATGTGATTTTCTGGTGTTTTGGCTCACTGTGGTGAGCAACTTTGCTCACTGCAGTGAGCTTCTTAGAAACCAATCAGCCAACATTAATAAAAAATAGCACTATTCAGCACCTACCCTTCTCACTTTTTCAACTTCTTGGGATCATTTCTCCATGATTTCTACAATGAAAACACATGTAATGAGCATATATTTTCATAGAAATTAATTAAATGTAATCAATCACCAATTATGATAATTTTACCCTTCATTAGCACAAATCTCAAGTAGGTATGTAAGTGCTACAATTTTCTCTTTTAAGCACAATAAACCCTAGATTATGTAATAATCCCTTCAATTTAGCTATGAAAAACATATATAAATATGGTACAATCAAGCTTGAAATGGCTTAGCCTACTGCACCTAAAAAAATTCCAAAATTTTGTTCTCTCCTTCTAGGAGCACGTAAAAGGGTATTTTAGCCACGATTGAAACACATATTGTTTCCCTTTTTTGAGGCATTTTTTGATCTATATAGAGGTTTTCGGTGCTACTTTTTTTATTTTAATCAGTTTGAAAATCATAAAATATTTATAATAATTCATTAAAATTTTATGAGACAAATATAAACCTAGAAAGTTCATTTTTTGATGTATTGAACCCTGAGAGTTCTAAAAGAACCAAACCAAAAATTTTTTGCTCTTTTGGATAATAGTCGTGTAGAGATACTTTGACCCAAGTATGATTTACATAGTAGTTAATCATAAAAGGATCAAGTTATTGGGTGATGCCTCTAAGTATCTGACCCAAACCTAAATAATTTAGAGCAATGTCGCTCTAAGTGATAAATGAAATAGCAATTTGTGTATTTGAGTATGAGACTTTAAAGTATAATTCAAAAGGAGAAGATCCTAAAGAAGATCAAGATTAAAAGTAAGGTTCATTTGAACTTGAAATGAAACAAAGGTGTAATAAAAAGAAAATCTTGGAAATACCCTAGAGGAAAAACCTAAATCTCCAAAATCCTACGGTTTAGAACTAGGATTTGGATGAACCTCATGAAGGTTATATAAATGATCATGTATATTAAAAAGATCATATCAAATCAAAGCATCATCAAAGCGAGATGAAATCTCAAATGGAGAAATTTCTACATCTTAACTTTGGTTCACAGTGAAACTAAGGAATAAAATACACCTTAAGTGTGACTTGAAAGCTCACCTTAGGAGAAAATAGAATCCTAATCCCAGATCAACCATCCACGGTTAAACCGATAAAAGACATTAGAGCAAAGATAAATGTCTTTGTGAAGAAACAAGTACAAATTTCATAAGACATTCGGAATATTTCTTTGAGAAGATATAAAATCTCTAAGAAAAAATGAAACAATATGGAACAACTTCTGTCATATCGCTAAGGAATATGAGATTCCTAAAGCCTTGCTGAATAATGATGACTAAGAATTTATCAAAATTGGGTTTGAGAAGTAAAGAGACTTCACATTTACCCTTTGACACTATATTCGAATGAAATTAACTTCACAAAATCATGTGAATAGAGAACTAGAAAACTCTTAAGTCACCGAACAAGAAGTTAATAAGATATTATGAAAATAATATAACAAGAGACATGAAGTAAATGTCAAATACTCTTTATAAGTGGGAGCAAATGTCAAATACTTCATCTAACTAGGAGCTCTTGGAAAATGAATCTTCTAAGAGTGACATATGCTCTATCTAAGTAGGAGCTAATGTCAAGTTCTCCCTCTAAGTGGGAGCTCTCAGAAAGTGAGTATTCTAAGAGTTTCATATGCTCTATCCAAGTGGGAGCTAATATCTTTATCTAGTAGGAGCTAATGGCATTGCTACATCTAAGTGGGAGCTTTTAGAAACGAAGCCTTCTGAGAGACATAAATGGGCATATTATGTAAAGTACTTGTAAAAAATTCTTGATATATGATAATATTAATTATCGTAATTTGTGTCATGGGAGGTACATGTATTCTCTTGAACATAGACCCAATAATGTTATTATTTTTCTAGTCAAGAATAATACAAGTACATGACATTGTATACTTCAATGTGCTACTAATAAAAAAGTTCTTGGGTCAAATCAAATTGTGAATAACCATATAACTGGGATGATTTTGTAACAGGCAGGAATGCACAAGAGGGGGGGGGGTGAATTGTGCTTTTTAAAATCTAATCCTGAAGATAAACAATACAGTATATACTGGTTCAGCTCAAACTTGGCCTACATCCAGTTCTCCAACCTGCAGTTGGGTTCCACTAAATCCTCAAGATTAAATTAGGCTCTTGATAGCCTTTACAAGTGACAACAAGAACTCCTCTCTTTACTGATCACTCCCCCTTACACTTTGTAAGTTTACACCCTACTCTTAAGATCCCACTATCTTAAGAGTAAATCTCACTTTAAAAATGGATACAGAATAATTGTTCACTTAATTGAACAGATTGTGTTACACAATTAAGAATATGAGAACAGTAAGCGTTGAGAGTATTGAATGCAGTAGATACAGATAATCAATGTGGCAATCAATTCTTTCAACTAACTTCTCTTCTGAAGCATTTATAGTCTCTTCTAAAATTGTATCCGTTGGCAATATGACCGTTTGAAAATGCTCAGAGAGTTGAGTGATCTGGTGGAGTATTGGAGATGTATTCTGTTATGCAATTACTCCATTGTACTTGATTTTGCTTTAGCTTATCTCTCCTCTTCTATCGCTGAGAGGGTAGGTGAGTTTCAACGGCTCTTTTGATCAATCTGTGTGTTAACGTTAACTTCCATAAATAGGTCTGAACAACTCTGTACTTGGAAAGCTAAAAGTAGGCTTGTCATTGATTTTGAATATTTTCCTGAGTTCCTTTTGGATACCACAACCCCAGCTCCTGAGTTCCTACCAGATATCTTAAGATTCTTTTAACACATGTGTGATGTGTTTCTTTTGGATTAGCTTGATATCTGGCACATACTCCCACACTAAATTGAATATCTGGTCTGCTGGCAGTTAGATATAGGAGAGAACCAATTAGACCTCTATATATTGATTTATTGAAGTCTTTTCCCTCTAGATCAGCATCCATTACTACTGTAGAGCTCATAGGGGTATCTTCTTCCTTGGACAGGTCCATTCCAAATTTCTTCAAGATCTTCTTCACATACTTGGATTCAGAAATAAAGATTCCATCCTTTCTTTGTTTAATCTGAAGACCTAGAAATAAATTGAGTTCTCTCATCATGGACATCTCGAATTCTCCCTGCATAGTCTTAGAAAATTCCTCACAGAGAGATTCATCAGTAGCACCAAAAATAATATCATCTACATAAATTTGTACAACAAGCATGTTTTTCTTCTTATGTAGAATAAATAGAGTGGTGTATACTTTTCCTCTTGAAAAACCTTTTTCTAATAGGAAATTACTTAGTCTTTCATACCAGGCTCTTGGTGCCTGTTTGAGTCCATATAAGGCCTTTTTAAGCTTAAAGACATGATCTGGTTTAGTAGAGATTTCAAAGCCATGAGGTTGTTCAACATATACCTCCTCCATGATATAACCATTAAGAAAGGAACTCTTTACATCCATTTGGTAAAGTTTAAAATTTTTAAGAGATGCAAAGGCTAATAAAAGTCTTATTGCTTCCAATCTTGCAACTGGGGCAAAAGTCTCCTCATAATCAATACCTTCTTCTTGGTTTATATCCTTTAGCTACAAGTCTTGCCTTATTTCTGACCACAGAACCATATTCATCAAGTTTGTTTTTGAAAACCCATTTAGTTCCAATAATAGGATAATTTGAAGGTCTAGGAACTAAATCCCAAACTTGACTTCTTTCAAACTGATTGAGCTCTTCTTGCATAGCAACTATCCAATCACAATCTTTTAGAGCTTCTTCAATGTAAGTAGGTTCAATTTCAGAAATAAATGCAAAGAAGTGCATTTCATTTTGAATTTGATTTCTGGTTTTAACACCTTCATTAACCCCACCAATGATTTGCTTAGGTGGATGATCCCTGTGATGTTTCCATGCTGAGGGTCCAGCTAGTGTATCATGAGGATCATCCTCTTGTCCCTCCTCATGGGATTCATCTAGTGGAGATAATAATTGTGTAGAGTTTTTAACCCTCTTTTGAAAAACTGATTCATCTTCTGTTGTAATATTCTGCTCAGAGTCAGTTTCATCAAAGACTACATGAACTGACTCTTCAACAGTAGAAGTCCTTCTATTGAATACTCTATAAGCCTTACTTCTACTAGAATAGCCAATGAAAATTCCAGAATCAGACTTAGGGTCAAATTTACCTAGGTTTACCTTCCCATTGTTGTGAATGAAGCATTTGGAACCAAAAACCTTGAGATGGCTTACATTTGGCTTTCTTCCTTTGTAAAGCTCATATGGAGTCTTGTCCATTCCCTTTCGAATGTAGGCTCTGTTTGAAATGTAACATGTTGTATTCATTGCATCTGCCCAGAACACTTGAGATACTTCCTTTTCATTTAGCATTGTTCTGGCCATTTCAGTGAGTACTCTATTCTTCCTTTCAACTACTCCATTCTGTTGTGGGGTTCTAGGAGCTGAGAAATTGTGATTGATGCCATTTTCTTTGCACAGATCTAGGAAGTCTTGGTTCTCAAATTCTCCTCCATGATCTATCCTGATTGAGCTGATTTTCTTGTCTTTCTCATTCTGCACTTTCTTAGCAAACACATAAAAAGCATCAAAGGTTTCATGTTTAGAGGAAAGAAACATAGTCCAAGTGAACCTAGAATAGTCATCCACAATCACAAGAGTGTACAGACTTCCTCCTAGACTCTTCACTCTTGCTGGACCAACCAAATCCATATGAATTAGTTCCAGAGGTCTAGTAGTGGTAACTTCCTTCTTAGGTTTAAAAGAGGACTTTGTTTGTTTACCCTTTTGACATGCTTCACACACCAAATCAGATTTTACTTTCATATTTGGTATCCCAATAACCAAATCCTTTTTGATTAATTTCTCTAGTTGAGATATATTAACATGAGCTAATCTTTTATGTCATAGCCAACAGTTATCAGAATTGCTAATAAAACATTTTTCAGAGAGATGCTGATTTAAATCTACTACATACAGATTTCCATTCCTGTTGGCTTTCAATCTGTAATTTATATTTGATTTGTCTATAGCTAATTCATTCTTATCTACTATGAGGCATTCATTTGAGTCAAAGATTACCCAGTTACCTCTGTCAGTACTTTGACTGACACTCAGCAAATTGTGACAGAGACCTTCCACAAGATAGATATCTTTAACTGGACCAATGTCTCCTTTTCCAGCGATTTTACCAGATTGATTTCCTCCAAAACTCACTTTGGCACCATCCTTCAAAATCAGGTTGTCCAATTTTTCTTTATCTCCTGTCATGTGTCTTGAGCACCCACTGTCAATATACCATTTTGCGTTGTTGGATGCTTTGAGACATACCTGCACATACTAAACAGTTTTAGGTACCCAGATTTTCTTGGGTCCTTTGTGATTAGTTTGCTGCCTTTGATCCAAGTAGACTTTAGGCTGATGTGTCCCTTTAGGGACCCACTTGTATGATTTTGATAATCCATATTTCTTAGGATAACAAGTTGATTCAGAATGACCTTTTCTATTACAGTAATTGCAAAAAGAGAAAGGTGATGAATACTCTAAAGCTTTTCTGAAAAATTTCACGTATGATTTCTCTTTTGGCACAGATCTGTTTTCTTTCAAATTTTTGGGAGTTGGATCATACCCTATTCCAGTTTTATCTCTATATGCCTTTTGATTCATTAGCATGATATCAAGTGTTTCTGTGCTCTTGGTGAACTTCTTTAGAATTTCAGAAATTTTCCCATTTTCTTTTCGAAGAGTTTCACAGTTTTTGCAATCAGAATTTTCTTGAAAAACCTTCTCTGAAATCTGTTTACATTTCTCACAATCAGATTTTTCAGCTTTCTTTTCAAGTTCTTTGTTTTTCTTTCTCAAAATAGATACTTCTTTTGCGAGCTTTTCAAATTCAATATGTATATCATCATAAGCATCTTGGAGCTCTTGAAAAGATGGGTTAGTGGAATATACCTCACTGTCAGATGATTCCTCTTGAGCTACCAGGCAGAGGTTGGCTGCTTCCTCAACATCACTAGTCTCCTCATCCGAGCTGTCTCCCCATATAGATGAAACGTAAGCTTTCTTTCTGCCTTGGAACTTCTCCTTCTTTTTCTCTTTCTCTTTAAATCTTTGAAGACTTAAACATTCAGCCTTGAAGTGTCCAGGCTTCTTACATTCATAGCACACAGGAGCATTTTTCTGGGGGTCCTTTCTGATGTTGCTTGAGCCACCTCTTTGGTATCTTCCTCTATTTCTGAAGAACTTTCTAAATTTTCTGACCATAAAGGCCATCTCATCATCATCCAGTTCCTCCTCATCTTCCTCATCCTCATCATCTTTTGTAGAGGCTGTTAGTGCAAGATTCTTTTTCTTTTTATCTCCATAGAATTCTCTTTGTATTTAATAGTTGTTTCATACTCAACTAGGCTTCCAAACAGTGACGTGATGGAGCTCATCGATTCTCCTCTCATTTCTTGGATTGCAGTAGCTTTCATCTGCCATTCAGGAGTCAGAATCTTTAAGATTTTAGAAACTTGTTCTGCCTCTGAGATTCTTCTTCCGAGAGCTGTAAGATTATTGATCAAGTGAGTGAATCTGATTTCTAGCTCCCTAATTGGTTCTCCTTCTTCCATTTTGAATAAGTGAAAGTCAGTAATTAGTTGCTCAACTCTTCTAGTCTTTACACCACTGGTTCCTTCATGAGCAACTGCTAGGGCATCCCACATTTCTTTGGCAGTCTCCAAATGACATACTCTAAAGTATTCTTTCTTGCTTAAGGCATTTTGGAGAATCAAGACTACTTTGCTGTTGAGTTCCAGGTCTCCTTTGTCATCATCCGTTAGCTCCTGAGGGAGCTTTGGCACTTGAACTCCATTTTCAGTTTTCTTGGGAACAAGATTCCCTTCTTCAACTATCCTCCAAAGATCATACCCAGATGATTTGATGAACACTTTCATTTTCATCTTCCAAAAGGTATAATGTTCACCATTGAATCTAGGGGGTTTGTTGATTGAACTGCCTTCTGGGAGCACGTTGTCATATCCTGCCATTATAGATCTTTACTTCTCCTGATCGTGGGATCAGTGGAATCTGAGAAGACCAGGCTCTGATACCAAATGTAACAGGCAGGAATGCACAAGAGGGGGGGGTGAATTGTGCTTTTTAAAATCTAATCCTGAAGATAAACAATACAGTTTATACTGGTTCAGCCCAAACTTGGCCTACGTCCAGTTCTCCAACCTGCAGTTGGGTTCCACTAAATCCTCATGATTAAATCAGGCTCTTGATAGCCTTTACAAGTGACAGCAAGAACTCCTCTCTTTACTGATCACTCCCCCTTACACTTTGTAAGTTTACACCCTACTCTTAAGATCCCACTATCTTAAGAGTAAATCTCACTTTAAAAATGGATACAAAATAATTGTTCACTTAATTGAACAGATTGTGTTACACACTTAAGAATATGAGAACAATACGCGTTGAGAGTATTGAATGCAGTAGATACAGATAATCAATGTGGCAATCAATTCTTTCAACTAACTTCTCTTCTAAAGCATTTATAGTCTCTTCTAAAATTGTATCCGTTGGCAATATGACCGTTTGAAAATGCTCAGAGAGTTGAGTGATCTGGTGGAGTATTGGAGATGTATTCTGTTATGCAATTACTCCATTGTACTTGATTTTGCTTTAGCTTATCTCTCCTCTTCTATCGCTGAGAGGGTAGGTGAGTTTCAACGGCTCTTTTGATCAATCTGTGTGTTAACGTTAACTTCCATAAATAGGTCTGAACAACTCTGTACTTGGAAAACTAAAAGTAGGCTTGTCATTGATTTTGAATATTTTCCATCGCCACTCAGATTACATGCCTCTGATTGATCACAGGGTCTGATGTCTAATCGATTACATAGCGATTACCTATAGATTATAGCCTGCATAACTGAACATCAGATTAGAAATTCATGCGCCTAATCGATTACAGGGGAAGCCTGATCGATTAGGCAGGTTTAATCGATTACACATAGATTACATAATTCTCTAATCGATTGCAAACAGATTACTTAATCTTCCCTAATCGATTACATATCACTAATCAATTGGGCATCTTTTTCTTAATCGATTACAGGGCTCTAATCGATTAGGCGTTCTTTCTCTTAATCGATTAGATGACTCTAATCGATTGGTCTAGTTTCACTCATCAATTACAGGGGCCTCTAATCGATTGGGCGCTATGTGATCTGATCTTGATTCATCTCTAATTGATTAGGCTTAAGATCTTTGACTTGTAATCTATCCCTGATCGATTGGGCAGGACTTAGGATTTTCTATCAAATTATCCCTAAGATATTTCTGTTCTTATCATAGCCCTTCTTTATGCCTAAGTTATGTTTAGTTATCATCAAAACTCATTATTCTAACAGATTTGAAGTAATTATGCCAAGAAAGGCTGCCAAGAACAACAACACAACTAATAAACTTAATGGTGGCAAATGTGATACCTAATTTTGAAAGGTGTCATTCAAATAAAGAGAAGGTGTTTCCATGACATTGACTAATGGTCATGGTAAAGATGAAGTTGAGAAGTTAGCTCAGCCTATAAGAGAACATTATACCTACATGGCTTGAATAGGGAAATAACGTAGCATAAATTATCCTATAGGGTACAAACATGATAGAAATAAAAAAAGGGCCATGCAAATCATGTAAAAGGAAAATTTTGGCAAACTTTCATTGCACAAGTTGAAAAATGTCATCAATTAAGTTTAACACATATACCTTGAAGCTAACACCCTTTATGAGACAATATCTACATGAGACAACCAACAAGACAATGAAATTGAAAGAAGTTATATTGTCAAATAAACAATAAGTGTAAGTTGTTCATAAGGGCACTCAATTCCAGAATGGAGCACCTGAAAGTCAAGTTAAACCAAAGTGAAAACTTTGCTACTTTCAATAATGTATTAAAGTATTTGGATCTTGATTATGGATGTGTACAAGCATGCCACTTCTTTGGTTTAGCTTACTCGTAGAGGAAACATGTTCTCTACACTTTAAATCCAAATTGAAAAGGGTAAGAGGTTCCACAAAAAGGAAAAGGAGGACCAACCTAACCTTAAATGAACAATAAACTCATTAAGGAGAAGAATGACCTAAGTAAGATCAAATGCTTTTTCTACTAAAGAATAAACCAATTTTGAGATGGATTTTTTCTATTACTAGTGAACAGAAGAGAACAAGGATCGAAGATCCTTTATTAAATGTTGTCGGTTTATCAAATTTTGACCAAGAGGCTTTATAGGTAACAATGTGAATATTGAGTTGAAAGGGCATTAAGCCTACAGTTCATTTTTCTATTGAAAAACAAATTTAATTATACATGATATGATTTATTTACTAGAGTTATGGTTCCTAAATGAACTACTTGACCTTCATGGCAAAATCAACAGTTTGTGAAATAGTCTTCCTTGAGATTTATTTGTTTTTCAACATTGTTGGTAATCTTTGCATGCTTGATTACTTTACTTCTCCTAATTCAAGGCTGACTTGATTACGTGTCATGCTGGATAAGGACATACAAATTGAATTGGCATTTTCATGTATGCCATATTCATTACCCAATAGGGAAATTTCCTAAAGTGGATTTGTCTAGTAGGTAAATCAACAAGAAAAGGTTTTTCAGTAAGGCAAATAAAATAGAGAAAATATTGCAATTCTTCCATCCCATTATATATGGTCTAATGAATGTGAGGGCATGAAACAGAGCTTATATTAACTTAGTTGATGATTACTAATGCAATTATCATCACTTCATTGCACACAAGTTTGAAGCTAAAGTGCTTTAGATGATAAGTGAATGAAGTTGAGAACCAAGTGCATACAAAATTTAAGAATTCCACAGTGTAATAAAGGTTGTCCCTAATTAGTTTTAGTGAATAGAAATGGATATTTGTTTAGTGAAATTATCCCTCGTGCTCTGTCATCAAATGAAGTTGTTAAAAGGCGTAATGAAACACTACTTAACATGATCATGTATATAATGGTTTAAGCTAACCCACCAAATGTGAGTGGGAAAGTGTTATCAAGTCCACCTTTGGTGGATCAATAAACATATTTGATTGAACAAGTATGGTTTTCTATTTAATGGAGACACAAACTTTATACTTAACCATGTGTCATCCAAAGTGGTCATTTCCAAACCCCATGAATTATGGTCAAAGCTCAAATGAAATTTGAGTTCCCACATACGCTAAAGGTTGGTTGTCCATTTCAGCACAAGTCAGGTTTTGAGTTCTTATAGGCCATAAAGGTTAAATAATGCAGTCTCATAGTCATTGTAAGTAGGAGTCATTGTGGTTACATTTTCATAGATGAAAATGAAGATGGATTTGGGTCTGAAAAGAATTGAAAGGTGCCATATTTGTTATGGAGGAGTTTTTTTTCTTCTAAACAATGGTGAAGCTCATCGCATTTTACTTATTTGTATCTCTTTGTAAGACACAATGACAAGACAATACAGAACACGCCAATAGTCCTCAATTTCCTATATGAGTGGGAACTTATGAAAGATTACTAAAGTGACCTAAACATCATAGATAAGAAAAGTAGGGAGCTCTAGCAAGGAGTACTGAAGAGCACCGAAATTGGGGTAGATCGGTGTAGTGCCGCCTCGGATCCGCTCTTCAAGAATTTTAGACCCAAGGGGTAGTGGAAGCTATCCCCGGGTGTCGGTCTCAAGGAGCCTATGTGTAGTTAATTCCTAGTAACTAATGCAAACTAATTAAGGCGACTAAAAGCATTGTATTTGGGTTTTTGGTATAGAAATTGGTGTAAAAAGTGTGTATGGTAAAGAAAACAATTAAAGATAGATTGGATGAAATTCGGAGATTTGGACTAAATATGATGGATATTCTTGGTGATAGGAGACTTAAACAAACATTGCTTCAATTAATTTTTGGGGAATTCTTTGGCTAAGTAAAAGATCCCTAGAGGAATCCCTCTAGGCTAGGCTTGGGTTGAGTGGATTAGTACCAGAATCCCGCTTACTAATCCCTCCAACTCCAAGTTGATTACGCCCAATAACCAAGTTGAATTTGCTAATTGCAAGGGGCTCCTAATCCAACAATAGGAATTCCTAATTGCCACTTAATTAATCATAGGGTTTAAATTCATTATTGGAATCCCACATAATGAACCAAAACTTTAGGATTGAAGCCCAATGCCACTCATGCAATTAACAAGTTCAAGAGCCATTTTCCAAATGCAATTACATGATACCATGATCCACTAAGTGAGCATCCTCAAATAGCACAAAATCTTAACTTAAACATTCATTCAAAATGATGAATCCATACATTTGAACAATATCCAAGTCAATGAAGAACAATACCAAGCATACACAAATGGAAATATAGCTAAGAATGTTTCTACCACTCTCTAACAAAGGATAATCATGAACAACACATCCAATTGCATAAAAAAAATCCTAGAAATATGCAAATACAAGAGGAAGAGAGAGTAGGAGAACAAGAACTCCCCTAGTGAAGCTCCAAGCTCATGTTGCCATCTCCACCACCAAGAATAGAGCTCCTTAGTTGCTGCTTCTCATGGAGAAATCACCAACAAAGAAGGAAGAAGTTGCCATGGATGGAAGGAAGGAAAATGGGAGATGGAAGAGGAGGAGATGAGAGGAAAATGAGTGTGTTAGGGTTTATGGTGGCTGAAGAATGGTTAGAATGGGCTAGGGTTTGACCAACTTCAGTTTAAAACAAGTGGGTATCGGGTTATATTTGATTTGGGTCGGATCCAAGTTGACAAATCAGCAAAAACACGAAGCTGTTCTGATGTGTGTATGCCGCGGTACACATGTTTGTGTGCTGCGGCATACCATACAGAGGCGCCAATTATGCCTATTTCTTCGTGTGCCGTGGCACACATGTTTGTATGCCGCGGCATGCCATACAGAGGGGTTAGTTTCACATTTTTTTCTTCGTATGCTGCAGCACACCACACAGAGAGGTTCCTCTGTTTTTGGCTGCCTTGTGCATCCATTTAATCTTCTTTTAAGCTTCTCTTCTTCCTAGATCTCTCCCACTTTGGTCCTTCGGCGACCCTACAAGTAGAAATAAGACTAAACAAGGATCAAATAACCCTATAAATCAATTAATGGAAATCAATCTACAATTATGGCTAATTAACCTCGTTTTCATGCAAATCCCACCTAGAGATCAATGATATTAAATGAGCACAATTGGACCAATCTTGCATCTTTTTCATGTTAGAAGTTTCAATTTAAACACATAAAAACATACAAATCCAAGGATTTGTCAACTCCCCCACACTTAAACCTTTGTACTCCCGGACAAAGACAAATTTAAAAGCTTAAGCACAAATGGTAAGTAAGGCAAAAATAAGAACTTTAACATGCTAGATGAATATGAGCTAATGCAAATTGACAACCCCCTAACCAACAAGCAATGAGGAATGAAATGATGCTAAAGAGCTAACTATGAGTGTAGTGAATGCAATGAGGATGAGTAAAGGAGAAAGTCACTCAAGGATAAGTGTTTCACTCTTCTCACCATATTGGGTTCATTTTCTACTCTCAAGATCCACTTTGGAGCACATTCTACCATATGCTTGTAGGGATTCTAAGATCTCCACTTAAACACAAGAAGTGTAATGCATCAAAAGGGCTTTTAGGGTTGTAATGATGAAGTAGGCCATATGATATGATGAAATGAATGAAACATGATGATGTGCATGCTTGAATGCCTAATTCAAGTCAAAACACTAATTGCAACTTGCCAACAACCATACATGCCTTATTTTGCACTTTTTGCAACTTTTCAATTTTTTCACTTTTTTTTTCTTTTTCACTGTTTTTCTTCTTTTTGTATTTTTGTTTTTCTCTATACATGGCATGCTTATATACAACCAAGCAGTGGCATTTTTCAAACAATCCAAGCAATGATGCAACTTTTCACAAATTGGCAATTTATGCAAAACATCAATCGAATGGCTCAAATAGGGTGACAAATGGAAGAAGTGTTCTTGGTTTGTGTTTGGGATGTGGAGGTATGAAATGAATGCCTTTATCATACTTCATTACACTAAATGCAACAAGTTTTGATCAAGAATGCAAACAAGTTCTAGAGAATGGCGATAAGTGGATATCACACAAGAATAAACATTTAGTCTCAAATAAACCTCACAACATGGCTAATTCTCCATGACTCATAAACAAAGATCAACTACAACTAAGATTAACCATAAAGCATCAATTCCAATCAACAAGGTTGCTAATCAAGAAGATTAATTAAAAGCATCAACAACATATCCAGAAGCATGAAACAATTCCCATAATTGCTAAAACAATTCCAAAAACATCATGTCAAGTCCAAAGAGGAACAAAAGTGGAAGTGAGGAAAAGTTAAAAATTTTCAAATTTTTCCAACTTTTTGAAGCTAAAAACATAACCAAGATGCAATAATTTTCAACCCACTTCACCCACTATGAAGCACATTCCTCCCCCACACTTAATTCCTACATTATCCTCAATGTAGCAAAATATGGACATACCAATTTAACTCAACTCTTGGGTGAAGTGGAAAGTTGTGAAGTCTAATTCAAGATTGAAGCACAACACGTCATCAATCACCAAAAGAAAAATAGGGAAAGGGCAAGAAGGAGTCAAAATGATATACCAATGAAATTTTCAAAGAATGTTGAAATCAAGTGTGGTCTTAGTGTGTGAGCAAGAAGCATTTATTACTAAACCTAGCAATGTAAAAAAAATTACAACTACTTTTCCTACTAGGTAAGTTCCCTCCCCCACACTTAGCTCAAAAACATATGTCAATTAATAATCAAGTAAAGCAAGTAGAGAGGAAAGGAACAACCTCGAGTTCATGGAGGCTCATGGATCTCCTTGAAGAGTTGAAGGCATCCTTTCCTTGCATGAAAGTAGTTGCCTTGGGCATCCTTCAATATAACCTTCTCACGGTGACAAAGTGAGTGAATCTCAAAAGGTCCCACCAGCTTCGCTCTTGTTTCGCCATTTGGTGTTGCATATGTGGAATAAGAGCCTAAGACCTTGTCACCAATTTGGAAATGCTCCACTTTGCTTGGATCTTCATAGGCATTATCGAAGACACAGAGGTGGGCCAAAATAGCTTGTGGTAGGTTGGTTGGTGGAGATTTGGTCTTCTTCTTGGAATGACGCTTTGGAGGAATCGGTTCCTCAAACCTCTCACCATTGTCCACTTTCTCCACGTCCATCACAGCAACAACATTATCTTTATAGTGTTTCTTCATTGGAAGCTAAGATGGAATAGAGTTGACAATACATGGCACCTTTACCGGTCCTTCCTTAGCATATAGGGCACGCAGCTCCCTAAAGAAGTGGGCAAGTTCCTTCTTAGAAGTCTTTTCAGCTCTACCACTGCCTGCAAAGTTATCAACAACAAAACTCTTTTCTGGCATAGTGGGGTTAGTAGGAGACTTCTCAATCATAGAATCAATGTGGGTGGGTGAGGTGTGCATATCAACATCATGCTCAACAGGAAGCAAACCATCAATACAATTTACATCACACATGGAGTAATCCTCATTAGGTTGCTTCATTTGTTGATACATATTAAATTGCACACTCCTATCCCCCACAGACATAGTGATAGAACCCTTAGACATGCTAATGTCAGTGTTGGAAGTCCTAAGGAAGGGTCTACCCAAAATTAAAGTTCCATACCCTTGGGTGTTTGGCATATCAAGCACATAAAAGTCAGCGGGGAAAACCAAATCATTCACTTTCACTAAGATGTCCTCTAAGATGCCATCAGGATTCCTAACGGTCTTATCAGCAAGTTGCAAGATCATGGGGGTAGGTTGCAAAGTTTTCACACCTAGGGCCCTATACAAAGACTTAGGCATGACATTAATTGCGGCTCCTAGGTCAAGCAACGCATGTGGGACAGTGGTCCTACCTATGGTACATGGGATGGTGAAAGAACCGGGATCCTGGCACTTAATGGGGAGTTGGGGCTTAAACAAAGCAGACACACTAGAGGGCAATTGGACTTTCTTGTTAGGTTGGAAACTCCTCTTACGTGTGCACAACTCCTTAAGTGACTTAGCATACTTAGGAACATTTTTAATCAGATCAAGCAAAGGCACATTCACTTCAATCTTACTAAACATGTCAAGTATTTCCTTATCTTGTTTTTGCTCAAAAACTCTTTGACTAGCTAAGTAAGAATGAGGAAAAGGTAGGTCAGAAATGTTTACCTTTTTACCTTCACTTGTAGAGGCATGATTGCTTGAGTTGCTCTTGGCCTCTTCTTGCTTCCTTGTTTCTCCCAAAAGATTTTTCTCTTTACCGCTCTCACTCTTTGGTGGATTGTTGCTTTTGGCTTGAAATTCACGGCTTTCATCATAGACCACCTCGATGTCATCATCCTTTTCTTCTTCAACTCCCAAATTCTTTCCACTTTTCAAGCTTATGGCATTGAGCTCTTTGGGGTTGATCACGGTAATAGAGGAAATTGCCCCACTTGTCCTTGCTTGTTGATCATTGAGGCTATTTGAGAGCTTGGTCACAAATGATTGGAGATTGGTGGCTCTAGTCTCCCATTGCTCCATCTTAGACTCAAGAGATGCAAACCTCGCATCGTTGCGAGTATTCATGTCCTCATGCATCCTTTGAATGCTCTTAAGAATTTGAGCAGTAGAATCGTCCCCTCTTAGTGAATCTTGGGGAACTAAGGACCTTGGAGAGGAAGAAGATTGGCCCTTGTAATTGGTCATGGTGTTGTTGTTGTCTCTCCACCGGAAATTAGGGTGTGACCTCCACCCTTCATTGTAGGTGTTGCTATGGGGATCCCATTTTTGGTTGGGAGTAGAGTTGGACCTCCCCTGATACATGGCATTAACATCTGCTGACTTATTAGGATAAAGGCTTGTAATGTGCATAACTGACCCACAATGCTCACAACTTTGTGCAATTAAGGCCTTGGAGGTAGAGGAAGTGGGGGCACACTGTTGCATACTAAGGTTCCTCAACTCTGAAGTAATAAAGGCAAGTTGAGAAGTAAATTGGGAACTCAAGGTATCCACCTTGGCCTCTAAAGAATCCATCCTCCTTGTTTGTTGTGGGTTGGAGCTCACCTCAAACACCCCTTTGGAACCTCTTCTGTTGTATTGTTGGGTGTTTTTGGCTCTTAGCTTAATCATAGCCCAAGCCTCTTCGGCGGGTAGGTCTTCCAAAGAACCACCAGCATTAGCATCCATGATGCCTCTCTCATTAGGCAAGAGCCCCTTGTGGAAGTATTGAATCAACTGTTCATCTATGATCTGGTGGTGGGGACACTTGGCTAATAACTCTTGAAAACGGCACCAATACTCATAAAAGCTCTCAGATGGATCTTGTCTGATGGAATAAATGTCCTTCTTCAAATCCTCAGTCTTAACATCCGGGAAGTAATGTTCCAGAAATGCCCTCCTCAAATTGGCCCAAGAAGTGAGGGCATTCTCATCATGTCTCTGTAGGAGTCTAAACCACTCTTTGGCTTTTCCATCCAATGACAAGTGAAAGACTTTCAACTGCACATCGTCAATATTCGCCCCAACCGGCTTCATACTTGAACATGCGAGGTGGACCCCATATAGATTGCCATATGCGTCCTCCCCTTCCAAACCTGCAAAATGAGGTAAAGCTGCGAGTAGAAGCCCTTTAATCTCAATATCAGCATGTAAAGCAGGATAAGCAGTTTGAAATGGATCATATGCAACACCACTCAAGGTAACTTCTCTAATACTTCTCCTCCTAGGGATTTCATTGTTTCCTACTCCCTTACCCTCATTATTGTTTCATTTTGACCATTGGGTGGTGGGTTAGCATGGGGAATATTGGGTGGTGGTCTATGGGCCATGGGTGGGATGTCTAGAGGTATTTCTATGTGGACAGAGTTTTCAGTGTCCGAGTGAGAGGAAATGCTAGACTCCTTAGAAGAACACTCCTCCAATATAGGGCTAGAGGGACCACCTTGATTGGCTCTCCTAAGTTGGCTAAGGTGTGGCTCAATCCCAAGGTTTAAGGATGGAAGGTTTGATCCTCTTCTCCTTCTACCTTTCCCTCTAGGCATGCACAATGAGATATAAATAAGTAGAAGAAATCAAGAGCAAGTCAAGGTTGAGTCACACAAGGCACAGACAATAAGTGGACTTTCAGCAGCAACCAAGACTTAGAATGTACAAAACTCGAGCAAGAATGAAGGTATGCGATGTACGGAAGTGTATGTGTGTGTATGAAGTATGTATGTATGAGTATGGTGTATGTGCAGCAAGAATAGCGAGAGGACAGCGAAAATCAGCAAAAACAGAGCTGTCATAAGGTAAGCTCGCCGTCTGCTCGCCGTGGCGAGGTGGCGGCGAGGAAACAGAGATTCTGCCACTGAACAGGGGAAAAATTGCAGAATTTTCAGAAGTTTCAAAAACGAACACAAGTCGAGTGAAAGATGATATACCTCTTCAAACAAGTGCAAATCAGTCAGAGCAAGTATGCTATGCACAAGTAAGCTTCAAGCGACAAAAATGTGACTTGGGGGATAGAATCATGCACTCAAAATCAAGTAAAAACAAGCATTCACAATTAGTGCAACAAGACTACCACAAAAGCAACCAAGCACACAAGTGAGTCAAAGAGCAAAGAAAATGCAAGAGCAAGTATCTATACTAATTTTTAGGGATTTTCAAAATATGGTATGCAAGAAAAAAAACTAAACTAAGATGCAACTAAGCTAAAATGCAACTAGAAGTTAGACCCGGCCAAAGCAAGTTTGACAACCGGCTACTAGGGAACCAATTACTTGGCTCCCCGGCAACAGCGCCACTTGAAGAGCACTGAAATTGGGGTAGATCGGTGTAGTGCCGCCTCGGATCCGCTCTTCAAGAATTTTAGACCCAAGGGGTAGTGGAAGCTATCCCCGGGTGTCGGTCTCAAGGAGCCTATGTGTAGTTAATTCATAGTAACTAATGCAAACTAATTAAGGCGACTAAAAGCATTGTATTTGGGTTTTTGGTATAGAAATTGGTGTAAAAAGTGTGTATGGTAAAGAAAACAATTAAAGATAGATTGGATGAAATTCGGAGATTTGGACTAAATATGATGGATATTCTTGGTGATAGGAGACTTAAACAATCATTGCTTCAATTAATTTTTGGGGAATTCTTTGGCTAAGTAAAAGATCCCTAGAGGAATCCCTCTAGGCTAGGCTTGGGTTAAGTGGATTAGTACCGGAATCCCGCTTACTAATCCCTCCAACTCCAAGTTGATTAAGCCCAATAACCAAGTTGAATTTGCTAATTGCAAGGGGCTCCTAATCCAACAATAGGAATCCCTAATTGCCACTTAATTAATCATAGGGTTTAAATTCATTATTGGAATCCCACATAATGAACCAAAACTTTAGGATTGAAGCCCAATGCCACTCATGCAATTAACAAGTTCAAGAGCCATTTTCCAAATGCAATTACATGATACCATGATCCACTAAGTGAGCATCCTCAAATAGCACAAAATCTTAACTTAAACATTCATTCAAAATGATGAATCCATACATTTGAACAATATCCAAGTCAATGAAGAACGTACAATACCAAGCATACACAAATGGAAATATAGCTAAGAATGTTTCTACCACTCTCTAACAAAGGATAATCATGAACAACACATCCAATTGCATAAAAAAATCCTAGAAATATGCAAATACAAGAGGAAGAGAGAGTAGGAGAACAAGAACTCCCCTAGTGAAGCTCCAAGCTTATATTGCCATCTCCACCACCAAGAATAGAGCTCCTTAGTTGCTGCTTCTCATGGAGAAATCACCAACAAAGAAGGAAGAAGTTGCCATGGATGGAAGGAAGGAAAATGGGATCTTTTCATGCAAATCCCACCTAGAGATCAATGATATTAAATGAGCACAATTGGACCAATCTTGCATCTTTTTCATGTTAGAAGCTTCAATTTAAACACATAAAAACATACAAATCCAAGGATTTGTCAACTAACTTAGAACAACATTCATAGTTACTCTAGAGGAGGATAATGAGAAGTGTTCTGTATAAGATGCCATACGTACTTCTAAGAATGAATGGATGAAAGAAATAAAAAAGGACATAGATTCTTTGAGAAAGAATCAAGTCTGAGTTTTAGTTGATATACCACAAGAAGGAGAGGTCATATGCAAGCAAATGAATTCTCCTGATTAAGAATAAGTTGGTCTGATCAATCAGTAACATAAGACTCATTCGGTTATTAAAGGGTATACGTAGTAGAAAGGTAAAAAATTTTAGATTCTCACATATAATGTGCTTAATATTGGACTTATTTTGGAAATAGCTAAGTTTTTGGTTTTAGGTTTACATCAAGTGGATGTGAAACTTGAACTTTGAGTTGTGATTTGGATGAATAAATCTATATGCATTAGTTATTAGATTTTGATACAATGGATATTTGATGTTTACAGAATGAAAACCTCATATCACATTTTTATAGGTCCTTTTATAGACCAAAGTAATCATCCAAAGAATGGTGTTTAAGGTTCCATATGAGTGGTAACCTAATATATTTTTTAAATGGTTGAAAAAAGCCATGACCAAACATTTTGTGATATTATCTTTTTAAAGGGATGATGAGAATGGCAATCGCACAAGAGGGGGGTGAATTGTGCTTCCGAAAATTAATAACTAATTAATGAAACACAATCTTTATACTGGTTCGGCCAACACTGCCTACGTCCAGTTCTCCAACTCCTCGTTGGGTTCTACTAACCACAGGTTTTACAACACAGGTTCACCTGCCATCCTTTACAGATTTTTAGAATCCCTCTAAACACTCCCCCTTACTACCTGTAAGGTTATTACCCTGTTCTTAAAGCACCAAGCTTTAGAACAACCTCAATCAGTAGAGGATTTCAATAATAAAGTTCACTTAATGAACAGATTATGATAATCACTTAAGTACAAGTAAAATCACTAAGAACAATAAATACAGAGATAAGAGAGCAATGAATGTGTTCGTGAATATTCTCTGTTTTTCGTCAGTTCTTCATAAATGCTCAAGTTCTGTATTTATGTCTCTTCTCAGATTTTACATTGCTTTCAAAACTTCATGAGGCCGTTTGAATATGGTTGTTGAGAGCTCATAGTCGTTGGCAATTAATGCAGTTTCTTCATCGAGGTTAACTTTCTGCTCTAGCTTCAACTGCTCTTGCTTAGGGTGACCTAAGAGAGATGTAGACTGAGCGTTCTGAGCACCTGTACAAACTGTACTTGCATAGCAGCTTTTTCAGTAGCGCTAGCATGCTTTGCTATTGCTAACTGCATAGCATAATTCCTGCACTTGAGCTGTTAGCTAAACAAGTATTCATGCAGTGGATGTTATCGATAGTGCATTTCATTAGCTCAAATAGATAGAGACAATATCTAAGGAATTTCAAAGCATTCTCTATCGATAGACATGAGCATTATCGCTAGCATATTTTTTTAGTTCAATGTTCAGCGTACTAGCTATGTCATCATAATAAGCATTCTTCTATCGATAGCTAATCCCATTATCGCTAGTTACTTGTTTGCTCATTAGCTTAAGGATACTGAGCTAGCTGAATATTCTAAGTTATTTCAGGTATCCTGTTATCGATAGCTAAATCTGTTATCGCTAGTTACTTGTTTGCTCATTAGCTTAAGGATATTGAGCTAGCTGAATATTCTAAGTTATTTCAGGTATCCTATTATCGATAGCTAAATCTGTTATCGCTAGCTAACTATGTTCACTGATCTAACATTCTTCCCCTTAAGTATTTATTCATGTTATCTGAGGGCCTTAGTGATAGAGACAGAGTCTAGCGATAGGAAATTTCTTAGCGATAGTGAAGGACTTAGTGATAGATTTTAACTTTGATATTTCTAAGTGTTCATTTGCTATTCCTTTGTATCTATTAGCGATAAGGATACACTTAGTGATAGAGATTTTTATTTTAATGTTCTGCTAAGTTTCCATCTGCTATAGTTGAGCCTTTCATTAGCGATATATTTTTACTCTAGCGATAGTAATCTGTTACCTATCAGATTTTACTTGTTTAATTCAAAGGTAACTTACACTTATTTTACTTATGTTATCTATGGGCCAGTCCTCATCAAAACTTAAGATTCTAACATTCTCCCCCTTTTTGATGATGACAAAACATAAGTAAACCATATACATTAAAGCACGTTCAGAGCATAAATATATATCAGCATAAGCATATATCAGAACATAAAGCAATGCATGTACAGAGCATATAATATAAGTATGTTCAGAGCAAAAATTGAGATGAAAAAATGTACATTTTTATTTTGACTCATTAGAGTCAGAGCCTTCAAGTTCATATTCATAAGTTGGCCTTTCAAAAGAAATTTCAAAATCAAAGTTAAAATCAGAAATGTCATGACTAGCTAAGTATGATTGGTATTCAGAGAAATTTCTAAAGGTTATGGTGTAATCATTGTTAAAATTCTCTCCAGAGGCTGTGGCAAAGTACCCTTCGTCAGGATAGTCAGATAGCTCAGAGTCTGAGTAGAAGAATTTGTCTTCGTCAATGCTCTTGGGGCCACCCTTAGCTCTTTCTTCTTCAGTTTTCTGATCAAGTTCTCTGATGGAAATGCCTGAAGAGCCACCCTTGGATTTGCGAAATCTTCTCTTGTATTTCCATACCCATTTTCCTTGAGCAATTTCCTTTCTTCTCCTCTCTTCTTCCCTTTGTGCAGCTACCTCTGCATCTCTCTCTATTCTTGCCCTCCTCCTTGTCTCAAAGGCAGCTTTCTTCTCAAGGGCTTCTTGATGCTTTCTCATAGCCTTTTCAAGGGCTTTCTTGTTAGCAGCCTCTCTTTCAGCCCTTTCCTTTTCTTCTTTTGACATTCTGTGAGGGCGAGAAGTGGCTACTTTCTTTTCTTTGAGGACTGGCACCTTTTTAGCTCTCTCCTTCTTTCTTGTTTCAGCCTTTTTCTTTTCCTCATATTTCACCTTCCATGCAGCCAACTTAGTCTTTCTTGCTTCATAAGCAGCCTTCCATTCAGCCATCTCATCCTTAGCAGATTTTTCTTTTGCTACATCATCTTCTAATTCTTTCCTTTTGGCTTCCTCCTTGTCTTGCCTTAAGAGTGCTGCAATTGCTTTCTTATCTGCCCTAGCAGCTACCCTCTTGGCTTTAGCTGCTTCTTTCTTATCTTGCCTTAAGATCTCAGCTATGACTTTCTTGTCTTCTTTTGACAATTCTGGAGGAAGAGATAGCTTTTCAGATGCTTTGGCTTTTGGCTTTGGAGCTGACATTTTTATCCTTGGAGCTCTGGCTGTAGCTTTCGAGGGAGCCTTGAGAATGACCTTGAAAGATATATCTTTCCTTGCTTTTCTCTTGGTCCTTTTCCCTTTTAGGCTTTCAACTGTAGCTTTTCTCTTTCTCTTTTCTGGAGGAGCTTGAGCCTTTTCTTGAGGAGGAGGGGTTCTGTGTTCCTCTGATTCCATGTAGCAGCGTGCAATTACTCTGATTACTTCCTCAGCTTCTTCAGCTATCATGGGATCCTTCAGACTTTGCTCCACATTTTTCTCCATGTGTTCTCCCCCTTTTTGTCATCATCATTGGCAGGGGTAGGGGAAGAGGGTTGGACAGGAATTTGGGGAGAGATGGGAGGAGAAGGAGGGCTATCGCTAGAAGAAGTATGGGTGCTATCGCTAGGAAAGGGGCTAGCGATAGGGGTTGCTTGTGGTGTTGGGACTTTGGGTTTTGAGGGGTGAGGCTTGTGTTTGTGGGCTAACGCTAGGGGAAGGGTTAGCGATAGGAATGTTTGGAGGTGTTGGCTATTTGGTTTGTGGTGAAGGTGGAGGTGTAGGTGTTTTGGAGTGGGAATGGTGGCTATCGCTAGGGGAAGGGTGATGGAAAGTGGAAGGAGATGGATAGTGAGAGAGATGAATAGAAGAAAGGGGTGAGAGATGGGGAGAGGAATTGGAGGGGGAAGGGAAATAATGTAGAGGAGAATGATGATGATCCAATGATAAAGTACCTTTAGAGGGGGGGTCAGCTGCTCTTTGTCTGACATTTTCTGAAACAAGGCAGAGGCTTTCTTCCAAGTTCTTCACCTGTGCCTTGAGCTCCAAAATTGGCTTCATTAGCTCTGCTTTCTGAGCTTCCAGAGCCAAGGTGAATTCAGCTGAGATTCTGAAGACTAGTTCTTCCACTTCTTCTCGAGAGAATGAGGCAGGCTGTGAAGTTGCATGAGGAGGTGGAGGAGCTCTCTGTGACTGAACTTCTTCTTCTGGAAGTGCAGAGACAGTTTGGGCTTTTGAAGAGACAGCACGAGAAGTTTGAGATTTTGAGGTAGAGGCAGCACCAATATCTTCCAACAGAATCCTCATTTTCTTAAGGGTGGTGGTGGTCAGCTGCTTGCATTTCTTACTGTCTCCATCCCCTGTGGATTTAATCTTTGAAAACTCCAGGATGAATGAAATTAGCTGAGGATATGGGAGAGGAGCTTTAGCAGACTTGTCAAATAAGAATCTGTGAAGCTCCATTGATACCAAATGCCTTGGATTTAAAGGAACTTTTGAAATCAGGTTGGGCAGCCAGGGGTTGTCTATCTGGGGAAAGCTGCTGAAGTTCCCTGCCTTGTGAGTCATGATTCTGGTATACACATAATGCAGTATTCTGTTGACCACAGGCATGCTGGCTGGCTTGTTGGAGGAGGTTTCATAAATCTCTTCAAGATCCTCCTTGGAGTAGGGCTCAGGGGAATACCACTTATTGTATTCTGCTTCAAATATCCCCAAAGACTTGTTGATAAACAACCAGTCAAAAGAAATCCCCCTTCCTCTCACAGAAGCCTCAAACACTATATTCACCAGCTTCGATTTCTTATACTCTGGCTTGGCTTCATGGTTGAGTAAAATGACCTTAGCACTTCCTCATTATAGTCATTCTGAATGCAAAGCCAGCTCTTGTAGGGTAGAAGCCAGGCATCCAAATCGAAACCATTCTGCTTGAAATACTCAAGGTCCACCCAAACTGCAGCCCTATCTAGGGTTCCTTTCTCTGTAAAGAAGGCACTGGGAGCTGCTAGAGGTTCTGATGCATAAGGTAGATCTGTGGTAGTTCGCTTTTGACGCTTCTTACCTGATTCAACCACATCTTTTGAGAATGATACACCTTTCTGGGTTCTAGACCTCTTGCTAGCGGATTGGGAAGAAGGATTAGCGCTAGAATATGCTCCAACATTGGGTACTTTGGTTCTTGCCATTTTAGGGTTTTGAGACGAGAGGTTTTTGAAAAACAAATGAATGCTTGAATGCTCAAAGAGTTTTTAGGGTTTTACCATTTGTGGAGTACATCAGCTAACGTTTCGTATTCTGACCTGTTAAGTGACTTGCTATCGCTAGTAAGAGTTGCTATCGCCAGCAGGCATGATCCCACGCTGAGCAAGTGACTTAGGCTTTTCACTCACTCCTTCCAAGTTTCATCTATCGATAGCTGACTTTGATATCGATAATGCATTTAGCTAGCGATGGCAGTCTTGACTCAGACTTTAGGCTTTTGTTCTGCATACAGCTAGCGATAGTGGAACTCACTAGCGATGGGTCAGTCCTGCAAAAACTTAAGATTTGGCACTCCGATGCCTAAGTTAATGATAATTCATATGAATAACATGAAAATAAATCAAGAATTAAGTCAAAAATATTTACAACTCATTTGGATTTACCATTCCTAGCTCTCTTCTGATATAGATGAATTGATCTGACTCAAGAGGCTTGGTGAATATATCAACAAGTTGTAAATGAGTTGATATAAACTCCACCTTGACATCCTTCTTCTGAATATGATCCCTCAAGAAGTGATGTCTCACATCAATATGCTTGGTTCTGGAATGTTGAACTGGATTTTTCGCCAAGCTTATTGTGCTGGTGTTGTCACAGAGAATGGGTACTTCTGGGAATTCCAAACCCAGATCTCTTAGTTGATGCTTAAGCCATAAGACTTGAGTACAACAACTTGCTGCTGCAATGTATTCAGCTTTTGTGGATGAAAGAGAGACACAGTTTTGCTTCTTGCTTGCCCAAGAGACTAAACAGCCACCAAGGAATTGACATTGACCACTTGTACTTTTTCTATCTGTCTTATAACTTGCATGGTCAGAGTTAGTATAAGCAAGAAGGTACTCTTGAGTTCCCTTGGGATACCACAGACCAAGCTCTTGAGTCCCTTGTAAATAACGCAAAATCCTTTTTACATTTGATAAATGAGATTCTTTAGGATTTGCTTGATATCTAGCACACATGCCTACACTAAATTGAATGTCAGGCCTACTAGCAGTTAAGTAAAGTAAAGAACCAATAATTCCTCTATAATGTGATTGATTCACTACTTTGCCCTGTGCATCAGCATCTAACTTGGCAGAGGCACTCATGGGAGTGTCGTCTTCTTTGGCTAGATCCATCCCAAATTTTTTGAGAATTTCTTTACAATATTTGGTTTGGGAGATGAAGATGCCATCCTTCTTTTGCTTTATCTGCAGGCCTAAGAAGAATGTTAATTCTCCCATCATAGACATTTCAAACTCTCCCTGCATTGTCTTAGCAAAATCTTCACAGAGCTTTTCATCAGTTGCACCAAAAATAATATCATCAACATAAATTTGAACGATGAGCATGTGATTATTTTTACGCATGATAAACAAGGTAGTATCTGACTTTCCTCTAGAAAATCCTTTATTAAGCAGAAAAGTACTAAGTCTCTCATACCAAGCTCTAGGTGCTTGTTTGAGACCATAAAGAGCCTTTTTAAGTTTGAAAACATGGTCAGGCTTAGATTTTTCTTCAAAACCAGGAGGTTGCTGTTAGAATGATAAGTTTTGATGATAACTAAACATAACTTAGGCATATTGAAGGGCTATGATAAAATCAGAAATGTCTTAGGATAATCTAATAGAAAATCTTATGTCTTGCCCAATCGATCAGGGATAGATTACAAGTCTAAGAGCTTAAGCCTAATCGATTAGAGGCCCCTGTAATCGATGAGAGAAAGATAGACCATTCGATTAGGAGAAATTGGAGTAATCGATTAGAGTCGTCTAATCGATTAAAGATACCTCAGACTAATCGATCAGAGTCCAGTAATCGATTAAGAGAAAATTGACCAATCGATTAGAGAGCCTTAATCGATCAGAACATATTCTAAGCCTAATCGATTAGAGAGTATGAACCGATTATAGGAAATTTAGTAATCGATTAGAGAAATCATGTAATCTGAATGTAATATGTTTGTAATCGATTAAACCTACCTAATCGATCAGGCTTTCCCTGTAATCGATTAGGCGCATGAATTTCTAATCTATTGCTCAGTGATGCAGGACATAATCTATGCTTAATCGATACGTAATCGATCAGTCACCAAGCCCTGTGATCGATTAAAGGCTGTAATATGAGTGGCAATGAGAAATATTCAAAATCAATGACAAGCCTATTTTTAGCTTTCCAAGTACAGAGTTGTTCAGACCTACTTAAGGAAGTGTACGTTAGGACACAATTTGATCAAAAGAGCCGTTGGAACTCACCTACTCTGTCAGCGATAGATGAAGAGAAATGAGCTAAAGCAAAATCAAGTACAATGGAGTAAATGCATAGTAGAACACATCTCCCATACTCCACCAGATCACTCAACTCTCTTGACATGTTCAAACGGCCATATTATCAACGGATATATTTCTAAGAGAAACTATAAATACTATTGGGAAGAAGTTAGTTGTAAGAGTTGATTGCCACATTGATTATCTGTATCTACTGCATTCAATACTCTCAACACCTACTGTTCGCATATTCTTAAGAGTGTAACACAATCTGTTCAATTGAGTGAACAATTATTCTGTATTCATTATCAAAGTGAGATTTACTCTTAAGATAGTGGGATCTTAAGAGTAGGGTGTAAACTTACAAAGTGTAAGGGGGAGTGATCAGTAAAGAGAGGAGTTCTTGCTGTCACTTGTAAAGGCTATCAAGAGCCTGATTTAATCTTGAGGAATTAGTGGAACCCAACTGCAGGTTGGAGAACTGGACGTAGGCCAAGTTTGGGCTGAACCAGTATAAACTGTGTTGTTTTATCAGAGTTAGTTTTTTTAAAAGCACAATTCACCCCCCCTCTTGTGCATTTCTGCCTGTTACAGTTGCTCTACATATACCTCTTCTTTAATATATCCATTAAGAAAAGCACTCTTAACATCCATTTGATAAAGTTTAATATTTTTTATGGATGCAAAAGCTATAAGAATTCTTATTGCTTCAAGTCTTGCAACTGGAGCAAAAGTTTCTTCATAATCAATGCCTTCTTCTTGGTTATATCCTTTGGCAACTAATCTAGCTTTATTTTTGACAATTTGTCCAACTTCATCAAGTTTGTTTTTGAAAACCCATTTAGTACCAATAATAGGATGATTTATTGGTCTAGGTACTAAATCCCAAACTTGATTTCTTTTGAATTGATTAAGTTCTTCCTACATTGCAACTATCCAGTCACATTCAGCAAGAGCTTCATCAACGCAAGTTGGTTCAATTTGAGAAAGAAAGCAAGAAAATTCTATTTCATTTTGTAGTTGCCTTCTGGTTCTAACTCCTTTTGAAATTTCTCCAATAATCTGTTCAGGAGGATGATTCTTAAGATGTCTTATGGAAGATTGAGGCTCATTAGCTTCATCTAGATCATCTTTAGTTTCATCCAGATCATTTTCAGTATTGTTTCCAGGATTTGCTATCGATGGCTGAGGTGCTATTGATAAAGACTGTTTTAAAAACTTTGAAAAATCTTCATCCTCATCAACAGATTGTTGTTTTTCTCGAGGTGTTTCATCAAATACTACATACATAGACTCTTCAACAGTTTGATTTCTTTTATTATAGACTCTATATGCTTTACTTCTATTTGAATAGCCTATGAATATGCCAATGTCAGATTTAGGATCAAATTTACCTAAGTTTACCTTTCCGTTGTTGTGAATGTAGCATTTTGATCCAAAAATTCTCAGGTGACTGATATTGGGCTTCCTTCCCTTGTAGAGCTCATATGGAGTCTTCTCCATCCCCTTTCTGATATAGGCTCTGTTTGAGATATAGCAAGCTGTGCTTATTGCGTCTGCCCAAAACATTTGAGGCACTTGTTTCTCGTTCAGCATGCTTCTTGCCATTTCTGTGAGCACTCTGTTCTTTCTCTCTACAACACCATTTTGTTGAGAAGTACGAGGGGCAGAGAAGTTGTGTTCAATTCCATTTTCATCACACAGCTCCATGAACTCTTTGTTCTCAAATTCTCCTCCATGATCAGTCCTGATTGCTACAATCTTTGTGCCTTTTTCATTCTGCAATTTCTTAGCAAGCACACAAAAGGCATCAAAAGTTTCATGTTTAGAGGAAAGAAACATAGTCCAAGTAAATCTTGAATAGTCATCCACGACTACAAGGGTGTATAGACTTCCACCTAGACTTTTCACTCTTGTTGGCCCAATTAAATCCATGTGGATTAGTTCCAATGGTCTGTTTGTGGAGACTGCCTTCTTGATTTTAAAAGAGGACTTTGTTTGTTTACCTCTTTGACAAGATTCACAGATTAAATCATGTTTAGTCCTAAAGCTAGGAATGCCTATAACTAGCTCTCTTTTGACTAGCTTATCAAGTTGAGTGAAGTTCACATGAGCTAGTCTCTTATGCCAAAACCAACAAGTTTCATCATTTGAAATAAAACATTTTTCTTCAAGTTGTTGGCATAAATCCAAAGTGTATAAATTTCCATTTCTGTTTGCTTTTATCTTACACTTGAGTTTAGACTTATTTATATCTAAATCATTTTTATCAACAATAAGACATTCATTAGAATCAAAAATTACCCAGTTACCATGATCTGTGCTGTGGCTAACACTCAGCAAGTTGTGGCAGAGACCATCTACTAGGTAAACATCCTTGACTGGGCCAACTTCACCAACTCCAGTGATCTTTCCACTTTGGTTTCCACCAAAACTAACTTTGGCTCCATCCTTCATCACTAGATTGTTGATTTTGTCCTTGTCACCAGTCATATGCCTCGAGCATCCACTATCAATATACCATTTTCCTTGGTTGGATGCTTTAAGACACACCTGCACAAACTAAACAGATTTAGGTACCCAAACTTTCTTGGGTCCTTTAGGGTTAGTCTTGTGCTCTAAGTTTGTAAAAACCTTAGGCACATGAGTTCCTTTAGGAACCCACTTATAAGAGCTACTAACTCCATATTTTCTGTGATTGCAAGTAGACTGTGTATGGCCCTTCTTGTTGCAATAATTACAAAAACTATACGGTGAAGAATATTCAGAGGATTTTCTAAAATATTTCATATATGTCTTCACCTTGGGTTCAACCCATTTCTTTGAAAATTTTTGCTTAGGCTCATAACCAATACCAGTTCTGTCTCTAAAAACCTTTTGGTTATTCAAAATCACATTTAACGTCTCTGAGCCTTTTGTAAATTTTTCTAAAACATTTGAAAGCTTTTCTTTTTCCTTCAATAATTTTTCACAGTTAGAACAATTTTCAGAATTTGAAGGAGTTGCTATCGATAGAGGCTCAGCTATCGAAGGCTCATTTCTGGGAACTTGCGATAGCTCATCTTCTATCGATAGTGAAGAAGAAACTTTTTGTGAAGAAGAATTTTTCTGAAGTTCCTTGTTTTCTTTTCTTAACCTGACAACTTCTTTAGCAAGTTTCATTACTTCAATGTGCATTTCATCATACAAGCTTTGAAGTTCAGAATAAGAAGGTTCAGAATCAGATACCTCAGAGTCACTTTGCTCTTCTCGAGCAACTAGGCAGAGGTTGGCACACTCTTTGCTATCGCTATCTTCTTCATCAGAACTATCACCCCGGATGGATGACACATAAGCTTTCTTCTTTCCAAAAGTCTTCTTCTTTTTCTCCTTTTCCTTTAATCTTTGAAGACTTGGACACTCAGCTTTGAAGTGACCTAGCTTCTTGCATTCAAAGCACACAGGAGCTTTGTCCTTCTGAGAGTCCTTGAAGCTAGAACCACTTCTCTGGAATCTTCTTCTTCTTCTTCTGAAGAACTTTTTAAACTTTCTGGCCATGAGAGCTATGTCCTCATCATCAAGATCTTCATCTTCATCATCATCATCAATTTCGTCTTTCTCAAATACAGCAAGAGCAAGGGACTTCTTTTTGGAATTTCCTTGAGTTTCCCTTTGGGCTATCAAGGTTGGCTCATATTCTGTAAGGCTGCGAAATAGGGCTGTGATAGACTTAGTTGATTCTCCTTGCATTTCTTGTATGGCAGTGACCTTCATGAGCCAATCTCCTTTTAGAACTTTCAGAATCTTATTGACTTGCTCTTTCTCTGTAATTTTCCTTCATAGAGCAGCAAGATTATTGATGAGATGAGTGAATCTGATCTCCAGGTCTCTTATCTTTTCTCCTTCAGTCATTTCGAACTTGTGGAACTCTTCAACTAGCATTTCAACACGTCTATCTTTTACTCTAGTGGTTCCCTCGTGAGCAATTTGCAAAGCTTCCCACATTTCTTTCCCAGTGTCCAAATGGCTCACTCTGAAGAACTCAGTTTGATTGAGAGCACTTTGGATCATGAGGATTGCTTTGCTGTTCAACTCTAGATTAGCAATATCCTCATCTGTAAATTCATCCTCAGCCTTTGGAAGGCCCAAGGTGTCTTTAGGCACGATATCTCCTTCTTCGATGATCTTCCATAGTTTGTACCCATTTGCTTTGATGTAGATCTTCATCTTAAGTTTCCAGAAGGTGTAGTGCTTCCCATCAAAGCTAGGAGGTTTGTTAATGGAGCTTCCCTCAGGTAGAATATTTTCAAGCGATGCCATAATGATCTTTACTTCCCAGATTCGTTGGAATCAAACAGAGAAGACCTACTCTGATACAAAATGAGAATGGCAATCGCACAAGAGGGGGGTGAGTTGTGCTTCCGAAAATTAATAACTAATTAATGCAACACAATCTTTATACTGGTTCGGCCAACACTACCTACGTCCAGTTCTCCAACTCCTCGTTGGGTTCCACTAACCACAGGTTTTACAACACAGGTTCACCTGCCATCCTTTACAGATTTTTAGAATCCCTCTAAACACTCCCCCTTACTACCTGTAAGGTTACTACCCTGTTCTTAAAGCACCAAGCTTTAGAACAACCTCAAACAGTAGAGGATTTCAATAATAAAGTTCACTTAATGAACAGATTATGATAATCACTTAAGTACAAGTAAAATCACTAAGAACAATAAATACAGAGATCAGAGAGCAATGAATGTGTTCGTGAATATTCTCTGTTTTTCGTCAGTTCTTCATAAATGCTCAAGTTCTGTATTTATATCTCTTCTCAGATTTTACATTGCTTTCAAAACTTCATGAGGCCGTTTAAATATGGTCGTTAAGAGCTCATAGCCGTTGGCAATTAATGCAGTTTCTTCATCGAGATTAACTTTCTCCTCTAGCTTCAACTGCTCTTGCATAGGATGACCTAAGAGAGATGTAGACTGAGCGTTCTGAGCACCTGTACAAACTATACTTGCATAGCAGCTTTTTCAGTAGCGCTAGCATGCTTTGCTATCGCTAACTGCATAGCATAATTCCTGCACTTGAGCTGTTAGCTAAACAAGTATTCATGCAGTGGATGTTATCGATAGTGCATTTCATTAGCTCAAGGAGATAGAGACAATATCTAAGGAATTTCAAAGCATTCTCTATCGATAGACATGAGCATTATCGCTAGCATATTCTTTTAGTTCAATGTTCAGCGTACTAGCTATGTCATCTTAATAAGAATTCTTCTATCGATAGCTAATCCCATTATCGCTAGTTACTTGTTTGCTCATTAGGTTAAGGATAATGAGCTAGCTGAATATTCTAAGTTATTTCAGGTATCCTGTTATCGATAGCTAAATCTGTTATCGCTAGCTAACTATGTTAACTGATCTAACATTCTTCCCATTAAGTATTTATTCATGTTATCTGAGGGCCTTAGCGATAGAGACAGAGTCTAGCGGTAGGAAATTTCTTAGCGATAGTCAAGGACTTAGTGATAGATTTTAACTTTGATATTTCTAAGTCTTCATTTGCTATTCCTTTGTATCTATTAGCGATAGGGATACACTTAGCGATAGAGATTTTTATTTTAATGTTCTGCTAAGTTTCCATCTGCTATAGTTGAGCCTTTCATTAGCGATATATCTTTACTCTAACGATAGTGATCTGTTACCTATCAGATTTGACTTGTTTAATTCAAAGGTAACTTACACTTATTTTACTTATGTTATCTATGGGCCAGTCCTCATCAAAACTTAAGATTCTAACAGATGATACACTATATCCCAAATAGTTTGTGATAGAATAGGGGGGTCGGCTAGAAGACAAGTAGAAATACTCGATATAAGGGACAAATGATCAATGGGAGGAAGAGTACCTGCCTCTTACAACCCTAGCCACAAAGACAGTACAAGGATAATCAGCCCTTGATACAATCAAGTATTCTCACAAGAATAAAGAGATGCAAGCAAAGCTCACACAAAGAGACAAAATCTCAATTCATTCAAATCTGAAAATTCAAGTACAAGATGAACCTATAAATAGGCAAAAAGAGAACACTCTAGAATCAGAAAGCCTAAGACTTCTAGGAATGATGCCTTAATGATGATTGATTGACTTGATTGGCACCATTCAATTCTAAAGGAAATAGAAAATTACTTAAACTTAAAGTAAAAGCTTCTTCCTAAAAATAGGAAACAAAAATAAGCTACATACTTTAAAAATATGAAATTAAAACAGTCTTCTAGAACAAGCAATAACCAAAGAAGGCCTTCTTCAATGGAAATAAAATAGGAAACTTCCCAAAAAACAAAAATAAATGAAACTAAACACACGATGAAGCCTTCTTGACGCATCCTTATGACTCTTGGACATCATCCCTACTCCTCCTTCAAGGAACATGCTTGTCGCATGGTATTTTAAGTGAATTCTTCAATCTGGACTACGCATGGGCCTTGTACATCATCTTTTGGGCTTCTAACATTAAGACCACCTTTGTTGGGCTCTTGTTTGACATATTAATGGATAAATATTTAATGTAGCTTGACTCCAACTCCTTAAGATCTTTTATAAAGTAATGCAGAGCCTCCTTCGTAGCTTTGGTCCTTGCTCTTGTCATTGGGCCTCCAATGCCTTGTAATGGATCTTTTAGAATGTTGGGCTTCCATCCTTGAGCTTGCTCCATGTCTAGTACAGCTACCTTTAAAGCCTTGCCACTCCATGCTATAACGTCCTGATTTTTATTAGCTTGGAAATTACATTTTATAGGCTTTACTTTAAAGCATGAGGAAGTTTAAGTATTTGTTGATAATCTTCCCTAAGAATTCTCATAAAACATTAAGAAGACTTCATAATAATTAAGTAGAATTCTGCATGGTATTATTTGCTTAGAAATCCATCTAGTTTAGGGTTGGACTTAGAAAAGGGACTAGAGAAAGACCTTAGCCCATGAGAAGTGGTAATTCCCCCTTAAGGAGCTTAGGGTGGCACCACATGTCATGAAGAAGGGAGGAATTATGTTGCAAATAATAAATAGAAAAAGAATTGTACTATGTGTAAGCATGAAATTATATTAGAAAGAAAAGGGTTATTGATGACCAATAGAAATGCATGCAAGGGAAAAGAGGAAGGGGTCATCATAACAAGATAGCCAATAGGAAGACATGCACGGAAGAAAATCAAAATAAGAAATAAGATAAAATAGGAGAGCCAATGGAAATGCGTGCAAAGAGTAAAAGAAAAAGAAATAAGAAAATAAGTAGCCAATGAGAAGACATGCAAGCTTGAGAAGATGCATGTGAGTGATGTCATCATGTCTCATGCAAAATAAGAAGAGAAGAAGTCTCTCTTCCTTCCCCAATAGGCCAAAGGTGGCGCATGGGAGGGCTAGAAGAAGAGGAAAATAGTTCAAAAAATAACCCTCTAATGAACCAAAAGGAAATTGCTAATTTGATAAAATGAGATAATAGGCTTTAGAGTCCAAATAGAGTAAAGGTGCTTCTTATTAGGGATAAAATAATCCTTATTAAGAAAAGAGAAAATGAAATAGAAGGCAAGAAAAGAAAAGAAAAATGCATGAGTGGTGCAATAGAGGAGGCTAGCCAAAGATAGTATAAGTGTGCAAGAGAAATCTCAAAACTATTGGGCAATGTGTGAGGTGGCTTGGGGTTGATCCTTGCCCTCATTTCCCCTATAAATAGGACCTCTTCCATCCCATTATTCACACCAAAATTCGTAGCCCCAAAGAAAGTGAGAGAAAAAGGAGTGTTCTTGAGTGTTCTTGAGGAGCCTTGAAGGTTGGGACTCCAAGAGAAGTTGTAAAGCTCTAAGGTAGTACTTACTCTCTTACATTTCCAGCATTGTTTCAATATTGTGATGTGATATTTGGCTGCCTTGATAAATCATGTTTGAAGTGATTATGTGTTTCTTATAATGCTATGGCCATATGTTATTATTCAAGAACATAAATGCTCACATGTATAAGTTATTGGTATTGCCATATCTTGTCCAATGTTAAACTTGCATGGTTGTTTGTTGAGTATTGTGCTGCTGAGATTTTCCCCATAATCTCACCCCCCATATCTAAACCATTTTCGGAGCTAGTTCCTCAAAGGAGAAAGAGAAGAAGCTAGCTTAGTCAAGATGAAGATTCAATGCTCTTTGTTTTTGTTGTGCATCTTTGAACTTATGATAAATCTGTAATATTATTGGGATGCCTTGGATTATGTTGTTATTATGTTTCCCTTTTGGATTTATGTATGTATATGGTCATTCTTGGCCATTAAGAACAGGTTTTTAATTCATGCAAATGAAATGCTGTTTCCTGGGTTACATTCTGTGCAATGTCTATTGAGGAATTTATTCGAGTTAGCAAATGAATGCGTTTAGCTACGAAAAGTTTATGTAAAATACTAGACATGTAGGGCTTTATGGAAACCCAAATATGAAGTAAATCGGAGTTATGTAGCTTAAATTAAAAATCACGCAAGAAGGCCTAAATTTCTGGGCGTGAAAATGAAGGAAAGTTGGGAAAATCAAATATCTGTATCACCTGGGTTGATGCATGTTATGTTTGATATTTTTCCCAGATAGAGGACTCTTCAAGATTTAATTTGAGACTTGAACCAAGTCAAAACCATTTTTCTACAATTATTTATGATTTTTCAAAGATGCTGGAAAAGTTCCGCATTTTCAGCATTTTTCCAGAAATAAAGAAAAGTTTTAAAAGTTTGTGGTTTTGATGTTCTAAGTCCCATATGAGCTTGAATATGATTTCCCAATGACTATTAAGCTTGGGAATGAGTCCTAGAAGTAGGTGTTACATTGTTTGGTATCAGAGCAATGGTTCTGGAAAAATTAGAAATTGAACATATCTCTTAGAACCCTTAATAAGTGACTTAGTCATATTATCCTCTAGAGTTCATAGCAAGCTTTGGGATTATATTTTCAGGATTATCAAAGATGTCATCTGAAAGTGATAATGGCTCAACCCAAGGATATGAGTTGGAAAATGACTCGGTAGAAAGTGTTGGCTACCTAGAGCAATTCCGATCATCCATAAAAAGAGCAAGAAGAGTGTCAGCTCATAGGACATGGCCGGAAGGAGTTGGAAGTTATGACCAAGCTAGAGCTAGGCAAGGATTAGGCGGTTGGATAATTGAGGACGAAGAGACATTGCAACCTCAAGAGTTTCACCAAGAGGAAACAAGGGAGAACATTAGAAAAAATGATGGGCAAGCAAGCTGAGGAGGGAACTTCCAATTGGAAGAAAGGAAAGAAGTCCTGGAGTAAGAAGTTCAAGAAGTCAGGCCATCAAGGAGGAGCTAATGGACACAAGGGTCCAATAGTTTCGGGATGCAGTCAGTGTGGCAAGAACCATGGTGATAGGCTATGCTTAGCTGGAAAGAATGTTTGCTACAAGTGTGGTAAGCCTGGACATTATGAAAGGGAGTGCAATCAGGAGGAAGGCAGCTCTAGACTTAAGTTCAAGGAAGGGTTTATGCGTTAACCCAGATTGAAGCCCTCCAATCACCAGAGATGATACAAGGTATGATCAAGATCAATCAATTCCTTGTAAATTCGTTGTTTGATTCAGGTGCTAGTCATTCGTTCATATCATATGATTGTGCTTGGATACTAGGTCTAGAAATTAGTAGACTTCCTTATGACTTAAATGTTACACGCCAACAGAAGCAAAGGTTAAGACCTCCTGTGTTTGCCTATGATGCATAGTCCAGTACAAACATTGCAGTAGCACACTAGACTTAATATGCCTGCCATTCCCTGACATAGATGTAGTCATTGGATTGAACTGGATGGCTACCAATAGTATACTCCTTGATTGTAAGAATAAGACAATCATCACTCCCCCTCATAAGATAGAGAATCCTAGCGAGATTAAGTTAAATTTCATAACTACCTCAAGGACAGATGAATGTTTAGAAGGAGGATGCCAATGATTCATAGTATTTTTCTCAGTACGAGTAGATGAAGAAGAGAAGATTGAAGATATCCCTATAATAAGGGAATTTCCTGACATTTTCCCTAAGGAGATAAGCGGGATGCCGCCTCAACGGGAATTAGAGTTCACAATCGATATCATGCCAGAAGCAGGGCCAATATCAAAGGCACCGTATCGGATGTCTCCAAGCGAGATGGCCGAGCTAAAAGCGTAAATCGAAGAGCTTTGGACAGGGGTTTGATTAGGCCAAGCGTGTCCCCTTGGGGTGCTCCAGTGCTATTTGTTAAAAAGAAGGATTGGAGCCTTAGATTGTGCATAGATTATAGGGAGCTTAACAAAGTGACAATTAAGAATAAGTATACCTTGCCAAGAATATATGATTTATTGGATCAATTAGCTGGTGCTAAGATTTTCTCTAAGATAGATCTTAGATCAGGATATCATCCGTTAAGAGTGAAAGCTGAAGATATTCCTAAGACGGCATTCAGGGTGAGATATAAACATTAAGAAGTCTTAGTGATGCCGTTTGGATTGACCAACGCACATACTATATTCATGGATTACATGAATAGGATCTTTAGGCAGCATTTGGATCAGTTTGTTGTAGTCTTCATTGACGATATCCTAGTCTACTCCAAATCAGCTGAGGGGCACGAAAGGCACTTGAGAATTGTCTTAAGCATTCTGAGAGAGAATAAGTTGTTTGCTAAACTTAGTAAATGTGAGTTTTGGCTCACAGAGGTCAGATTCTTAGGACATGTGATCTCTCAAGATGGAGTCACAGTAGATCCTAGTAAGATAGAAGTAGTCCTAGAATGGAAGAGACCGAAGACAGTGACAGAGATCAGAAGTTTCCATGGTTTAGCGGGTTACTATAGATGATTTATTCAGGACTTTTCTCGAATTGCCTTGCCATTGACGAAGCTTACAAGGAAGAACCAGCCATTCTTGTGGGTTGAGAAGTGTGAGCAGAGCTTCCAGGAGCTAAAGAGAAGGCTAACCTCAACACTAGTACTCACTATCCCAGATCTATCTCAGTCCTATGTGATCTATAGTGATGCTAGCAAGCATGGATTGGGTTGTGTATTGATGCGGAAAGGTTGTAGCGTATGCCTCTCGACAGCTGAAGACTCACGAGGAGAACTACCCTACGCATGACTTGGAGTTAGCAGCAGTAGTGTAAGCTCTTAAAATATGGAGGCATTATCTATACGAAGTTCCCATAGAGATATTCTGTGACCACAAGAGTCTCAAGTATCTATCTGATCAAAAGGAGTTGAACATGAGACAAAGAAGATGGATGGAGCTTCTCAAGGATTACGAGTATACGTTGAAGTATCATCCAGGGAAAGCGAACGTAGTAGCTGATGCCCTTAGTAGAAAGGTTATTCAAGCTTCCAGCTTGATGATCAAAGAGCAAGAGTTGCTAGAGAAGTTTAGAGATCTAAACCTAACCTATAGCGTGCAAATTAAGAGCGTGAGGATAGTGGAAACGCACATATGATGTGTAACACCCCAAATTTTTGAAAAGAGAAAATAAGGAACTAATTAAGATTTAGGAAATATTATTAAAATATTAAAAATCATTAAAAATGAAATTATGATGTTTTAGACATTTTTAATAAATTTTAAGGTTTATTTTCTTTACACATAAAGGTAAAAATTAATTAGGAGATAAATTTTAATTTGGGAACTTTAGAAAAATTTATTTTGAGGTTCAAAGAAATTTATGAGTAAGAAAATCTTTAATATCATATAAGAATTTATTTTAGAAAAATTATTTTCATAAAAGGGACCAAACTGAAAATAATAGGAAGATTAAGAATAGGGACTAAAATGGAAAGAATAAAAGTAGGAAGGGTTGAAACGTAATTTTCGCATAATACCCTTATATATCAAACCTTCCTTATTTTCCTTCCTCATTCCCGTGTTCTCCTCTCTCTCTCTCTGCTCACCCCTGTTCTCTTTCGTGCCCCTCGTTCCGGCGGTGATCAGCGGCCATCGACGGCGAGAACGACGACGCGCGGCGGCGGAGGCGCATGGGAAGTTGGGGGTAACCTTTGGTGAGTCTCTTCCTTTTGTTCTCTTTTCTTTCTGGTCCGTTTTGAACGATTTCTTTTGAGAGAGGTCCGATTTAGGGTTTGGGTTTTGGGGGTTTTTAGAGCTTCAAAATTTATGAAACTGAAGCTTGGAACTTGGATAAGGGTATTCTTCAAGTGGACTTAGTGGGGGAAGTTTGGTTTGTCCGATTTCTTCAAAAATTGCTCCCTGGTACTGTTCATCCGTCGGGTTTTTTGGGGATTTTTGGGTGTTTTAATGACTTAAAGCTTGATTAAACATTAATAGGAGTAAGTTTAAGCATGTTTGTTGGCTTGTATGTAATTATTGAAGCTTGGAATTTTTCTTCGAATTTCCTCTTCTTCCTTCCCTGTTCTTGATCGGCGCTGTCAGTAGCCAAGATTGGGGGTGACGAATTTGTTCTCTGATTGAAGGATTTAGTCTACTCGTTATAGTTGTTTAATGATTGTTTAAATCCCTTCTTTCTTGCTCCTCTGTGCCAACGGATTCTTGTTCCTATTTCCCCCTGTTCTTGTTCTATTTTTGTTTCCTTGTGCTGCTGATTTTTGGGTGCATAAAAGAGGTATGCTTTTGTGATTTGTTGTTTAGCTTTAGTTGGATTTTGCTCCCTCTGTTCGTGTTCTGTTCTTGCTGGCCGTGAGGATTGGGAGGGGAATTTGTGATGTTTAATGATGTTTGGTTGCTTGTTGTTTGATTGTGAAGTTGTGTAAATTTTTAGTCTCTCTTGGCTGTTCTGTCCGACAAATTTCAGTGACAGGGAAGGGGAGTTTTTGATATTTAATTTAGTAAGATTGATGTTTAATTGGATGCCAGAAGTTGTGGTAGTTTTTGCCTCTCTGTCAGTCGATTTTTGGGCTTATCTGGTTGCAATGGGTGATGTTTCTTTGGTTTTAAAAGTTAATTATGATTTAATTGATGTTGGTGAACTAAATTGTAAATTTTACAATTTGTATTGAGTTAAACAAAATGTGCTGAAGTCTTAAAATGCTAAGGTATATTTAAGAATTCATTTTTCCTAGTTGTTGTGGATTAATGCTGAAGCTAATTGAAGTTAAGGAATTAACTTATTGGGCTATTAATAATAGGTGAAGAGGCACTATAAGCATTTGGATTGAGAATAGATTAGTTGTTGTAGAGCTGAAAGTATGTTGCAAGTTAAAGTTTCCGTTTTGAATGATTATGGAGTTAATTAAATGTTGGAAAAAAAAGGGGGGTTTGAAATAATTATAAAATGTTTAAAGGTTTGAATGTACAGTTTTAAAGTGAACTTTATTAAATGAATTAAGCTGAAATGGGAAAGATTGTGGAAATGATTGAAGAAGAAAGTTTAGACTTTGTTTGTTGACCTGGGGAAGAAATAGAAGAGTTGGACATCTAGTATTGTTATCATTAACAATGAATTAAGGTTTAATTAATTGATAATGGTCTGTTGAAGAATGCTCGAAAGTAAATACTTGTTAGGATATACGGTGAAATGGGGCTAATTGTAGTAATTAGATTAGTAAGATGAATGAATTTATTTTGGATAAAATCTGAATTTATTTTAGTTATGCATAAAGCTTCCAAGTGTATTGGATGATTATGTGTGTTTTATTGAGTTGTTATATAATATTTAAAGCTTAACTAGGTATCATTAAATAAGTTAGTAATAAAGCAAGATAATTTTGAAATGCAAAGGAGACATTTTAGGCATTCTCTGTAATTGGCTTTGGTGTGAATGCTTGAATTTTTGTCTCTATTAGAACAAGAATGTTACCTGATGATGATTTAAGTAGTAAAAGAAATAGAATTGGTTGCCTGTGACTTATTAGAATTTGATTTGTTATTGGGTGTTAACTTTTTATTAAATGAAGGTTAGCATATGTTTAATTATTAAGTCATGATTTCATGATCCCATATACATGTGTTTATGGTTGTCTTTCGTTATTAATGTTGGTTAATGAATTGGGTGGTAAAACATTAGCATTTGTTCATATTAACCTGTAGACTTCAAAGTGATTAAATTCATTAATTATGTGACTTAAGAAGTTCTAATAATCAAGGTTATAAATAAAAGGAGATAAATAACATGTAGACAAGTACTAAGGATTAAAGCAAGGTAAAGCTCCTTAAAGAGAACTATTCTTGAATTAATTATTGGTCAAACATTGAGAATAAGAAAGATTAATTGAAATAGAATAATTAAAAGTAACTGTCTGATCTTAAATGGTCAGGTTTACTATAATAAGTTAAGTTGTAATTAATTATCATTAACGTGGAAGAAAAATATGATAATTAGAAATTTATTTTAAATCTATTGAATTTAATTAGGTAAAATAAGTTGTTATATATGTTATATGATGTAAATTTGATTTAAAGTAATTCAAGATACATTGATGCTTGTGTTTGTATATACTTGTATTGTCTGATGCTTAAAGTTAGAAATATTGATTTAAGAAATATATTAAAAAGGGAAGGGTAGAAGAATGTAATATCATAGGAACGTGAGAGACATTTAATTATTATACCTAAGTTAGAAATTAATATATTATTTTTACATTATAAATATTTATAGGACAAGATAGTGGGGTTGAATCCCCAGAGTACGAAAAAGTGAAGAAATACAGTGACGAATAATTCCAGAAGTCAGGTAGCAGTTTATTACAGTAACAATTAAATTGCATGTATTATTTTGTAATAACTGTTGCGTTTAGTTGGTAAGTTGTTATTCCTCAGTTGGAGTACTCCAGGCTTAGGTGATTAGCTACACCTTTGCGAGATTAGTTACGTTTTAGCCTTACGTGCTTTAATGAAAAACCCTGCAGGTCAAGCCTCCACTATAACGAATATATTGTTATTAGTGGTTGGCAGGTGCTTTTAGCACACAGATTAATAGGAGTAAGACTATCATCATTTGGGCAGTTTTATGAAATATATACATGACAATGCTATCATGATAATATATGTTAATGAAAGAAACTGCTATTGGGATTTCCAATCTCACCCCCTCCCCAAACATTTTCAGTGCGCAGGATGGGAGAAGCTAGCTGGGAAAGAAGTAAGATAGTATAAGAAGTAGGAATGCCTGCTAAGCTATGTATCACTTTAGTTGGTTATTTTAGAATTGGAGTACCCACAAGTATAAAAATAAATGGTTAATATATAATTGTATATTTATGTGTATGTATAACCCTCATGATATAGTGTATTCCGGTAAAAAGGGGTTATCAGCTAAGGTAACCCTAGCGTTTCCAATATAAGAATGGTAGAAACCCATAAATAGATATAAAGAACCCCTGAAGGGGTTTTCGCTTCCCACACACTATCGATAAGGGGCAGAACCCTAAGGGAACTTAAGTAGTTTAATTGTTTTATGAACCACTAAGTTTTATAAAAAGTTTTAAATTCTAACTAGTTCGAAAAGCCCATTCCAACTGACAGAAGGTTGGATAAATGTTTTAAAAAGGAAAAGTATTTAAATTTTCTGTATTTTTGGGCTTCTAATATTCATAAAAGTGGTTATAATTCAATTAAATTGCTATAATATAGTAGTAAAAGTCTAGGTGTTACATGATGGGAGTTAGGAGATCAAATCAAGGAAGCGCAACTTCAAGACCCTTATGCAGAGACAATGAAGAGTAAATTGAAGAATGAAGATGCGCCAGGATTTGAGGTCTCAGATGATGGTGTAGTAAGGTTTCAAAAGATGATTTATATTCCTCCAAAGCCTGAACTTCGAAAGAAGATTCTTGATGAAGCACGCAAGAGCAAGTATACCATTCATCCAGGTATCACGAAGATGTATCAAGAGCTCAAAGGAATGTTTTGGTGGCCTGGTATGAAGAAGGAAGTAACTCAGTACGTTGCTCAGTGTTTGACGTGCCAGAAGGTAAAGATAGAGCATCAGAAGCCAGTAGGAACTTTACAATCTTTGGATATTCCAGAATGGAAATGGTAAAGCATATCTATGGACTTTGTTATGGGATTACCTGTGACGCCTTTAGGAAGTAATGCTATATGGGTAATAGTGGACCCACTAACCAAGTCAGCTCACTTTTTGCCAATAAAAGCAACCCACACCTTAAATAAGCTAGCGAGTTGTATGTAAAGGAAGTTGTTAGATTGCATGGTGTGCCGAATAGTATCGTATCGGACAGAGATCCAAGATTTACATCTGGATTTTGGACATCACTGCAGAAGGCGATGGGCACGAGGTTAAGGTTTAGCATGGCATATCACCTGCAGACCGACTGTCAATTAGAGCGAACCATTCAGATGCTAGAAGATATGCTGCGACCGTGCATGTTGGAGCTTAAGGGCAGCTGGGATTCACACTTACCTCTGATAGAGTTTGCTTACAATAATAGCTATCATGCGAGAATTCAGATGGCTCCATATGAGGTACTCTATGGTAGAAAGTGTAGATCTCCACTTTGTTGGACAGAGTTGAAAGAAAGAAGTATGTTAGGCCCTGAATTGGTAGATAGAACTTCTCAGCAGATCGAGATGATCAAGCAAAAGCTTCAAGCAGCACAAAGCAGGTAGAAGAGTTATGCAGACAAGAGAAGAAGGCCATTAGAGTTTGAAGTCAGGGATCATGTTTTTCTAAAAGTATCTCCCACGACCGGTATAGGTAGAGCTCTTAAGTCAAGGAAGCTAAGTCCTAAGTATATAGGACCATTCCAAATTCTTTCGAAGGTTGGTCCTGTAGCTTATAAAATAGACTTACCCCCTAATTTAAGTAAGATTCATGACGTATTTCATGTCTCCCAAATAAAGAAGTATTAGCCGGATCCAATGCATGTAATAGAATATGAGGACATTGCCCTATGAGACAACTTGTCTTTTGAGGTAAGACCTGAGCGAATTATAGATTCCAAGGTCAAGCAGCTGAGGAATAAGAGCATTCCGCTTATCAAGGTTGTCTGGAAAGGATCATCCGCTGAAGAAGCTACATGGGAAATGGAAGATGCTATGAAGGAGAAATATCTCAAGATATTTAGTTAAGGTATGTGTTAAATTTCGAGGACGAAATTTTTTTTAGGAGGGTAGAAATGTAATGTCCCGATTTTTATTAACTTGGAAATTACATTTTATAGGCTTTAGTTTAAAGCATGAGAAAGTTTAAGTATTTGTTGATAATCTTCCCTAAGAATTCTCATAAAACATTAAGAAGAGTTCATAATAATTAAGTAGAATTTTGCATGGTATTATTTGCTTAGAAACCCATCTAGTTTAGGGTTGGGCTTATAAAATGGACTAGAGAAAGACCTTAGCCCATGAGAAGTGGTAATTCCCGCTTAAGGAGCTTAGGGTGGCGCCACATGTCATGAAGAAGGGAGGAATTATGTTGCAAATAATAAATAGAAAAAGAATTGTAATATGTGTAAGCATGAAATTATATTAGAAAGAAAAGGGTTATTGATGACCAATAGAAATGCATGCAAGGGAAAAGAGGAAGGGGTCATCATAACAAGATAGCCAATAGGAAGACATGCACGGAAGAAAATCAAAATAGGAAATAAGATAAAATAGGAGAGCCAATGGAAATGCATGCAAAGAGTAAAAGAAAAAGAAATAAGAAAATAAGTAGCCAATTAGAAGACATGCAAGCTTGAGAAGATGCATGTGAGTGATGTCATCATGTCTCATGCAAAATAAGAAGAGAAGAAGTCTCTCTTCCTTCCCCAATAGGCCAAAGGTGGCGCATGGGATGGCTAGAAGAAGAGGAAAATAGTTCAAAAAATAACCCTCTAATGAACCAAAAGGAAATTGCTAATTTGATAAAATGAGATAATAGGCTTTAGAGTCCAAATAGAGTAAAGGTGCTTCTTATTAGGGATAAAATAATCCTTATTAAGAAAAGAGAAAATGAAATAGAAGGCAAGAAAAGAAAAGAAAAATGCATGATTGGTGCAATAGAGGAGGCTAGCCAAAGATAGTATAAGTGTGCAAGAGAAATCTCAAAACTATTGGGCAATGTGTGAGGTGGCTTGGGGTTGATCCTTGCCCTCATTTCCCCTATAAATAGGACCTCTTCCATCCCATTATTCACACCAAAATTCGTAGCCCCAAAGAAAGTGAGAGAAAAAGGAGTGTTCTTGAGTATTCTTTATTGTTCTTGAGGAGCCTTGAAGGTTGGGACTCCAAGTCATTCTTTGCCATTAAGAACAAGTTTTTAATTCATGCAAATGAAATGCTGTTTTCTGGGTTCCATTCTGTGCAATGTCTATTGAGGAATTTATTCAAGTTAGCAAATGAATTCCTTTAGCTACGAAACTTTTATGTAAAATACTAGACATGTAGGGATTTCTGGAAACCAAAAAACAAAGTAAATAGGAGTTATGTAGCTTAAATTAAAAATCACGCAAGAAGGCCTAAATTTCTGGGCGTGAAAATGAAGGCAAGTTAGGAAAATCAAATATCTGTGTAAAATCTGATTTGACTTCTCTCATGGCTTCTTCTTCTCTTGACCCTTTTTGCAATACCTAATGAATCTCTTTCCCGGCTGGAACTACTCGGCGGCAACAGAAAAGATCTCAGAAATGTAGGGGAAGCTTCGCGTGCTGGAGATTTGTTGAGAAGCTTCGTGTTCACCTCAAATCTCCCCATCTCGTCGATGACACAGACCAGTTAACATCATTGCCGTGGCCAAAGGAAAAGGAGTATTATGCATGAAGTAGAGATTTATGGCTCGGGTTGTTTAAAACATTTTTTGTTTCGGAAGGTGCAGGGCAAGGGGGGGAAGTATTATGAGGAAAGATGAGGAAGGGGAAGAATGGCAAGCCACGAAGAGCTTTATGCTGCTGCTACTGCGTACATAGAATGAAAATATTTACAAAGCATATCTTCTCCCCACTGCAACCTTTAGTTGTGTTGTTTTCTCTCTTTACAGATAGTTACAACTTCATGTTCAGTGAATAAGAGAAGGTAATCACACACCATTCATCGCACAGAACGAATTTGAAAGACAGAAAAGTAATTTCTCCGCATCTTCTCTTTAAAGTTGTTTTGTGCAAGCCGAAATTGAGTCAGATGCACAACTAACTCTAAACAATATCTGAAAAGCAGAAGAACATGGAATAGGCAGAAGAACATACATAAATGCATCAAAACTAATACAAGTTAAAATTCCTCACCTAAAATAAAAGGCAGAAGTTGATATGCTCTTTGAAAATATGAGAGCATTTGAAGCTTCGGTTTGAAGGGTCCATGTTGCTCTGTGTGTATGTAAAAAGGTATTTGAATAATGTGATTTGAAATTTGAAATTTGAAACGGTCTAGAAGACCATTTGAAATTTGAAACGGTCCAGAAGACCGGCTTACTTGGCTTAGTTATGCCTAGTCAGCGGCTAACATGCAGCACGAGATGATGTTGTGAACAGTGTTTTGAGTGTGGAGCCAACCATTCTGTGTGGGAGCCAATGCTACTAGTGGAAGAGAATAGAGGGAAGGAAAAGGCGGGAAGAATAGTTTTTTATGTTTAATTAATAATAGATATTTTTTGTGATATATAGTGCCCTAGGCAATTGGGGAATATAAAGTGTGGGTATTTCGTCATCAAGTATATGTATGACATTATCATGAGTGGACATACCAGAGACTTGTCGTTGGTGTAATTCTTATCTATAACTTCTTATATGATTGCTAAAATACATAAATGTAATGTTTTATCTTATTTCTTTTCACATCTAGTCCATATTGTCGCAGAATTTTGTTACAACTGCCTCATATGACCAAGTAGAGGAGATTGATGAGATTCGAGATCTATTGGCATAGTATGTACTTACAAATATGGGGTAAGAAGTAGAGGATGTATAAAATAAATAGTTGAATAAACATTGAATTTTTATGATTGCGTGTAGCTAGATACAAATTTTTATGATTGGGTGTAGCTAGATATATTTTTACCTTCCGCATGTGGTTAGTTGATTAAATTGGTTTATGTCAATAAACTTGTGAATAATGTAATAATTATGTTCTGTTTCTGTGAGTTTTGTTATTTTGGTATAGAGTATGTATTGTAAGATCTGCACATGCAGATAGAAACCAGAACAAATAAGCGAAATGGTAAAATAAGTGTCACTTTCAATGCCCGTTATTAACAAACAAGTGGACATTGAAAATTCGTCGTATAAAACGACGTCCCTTATTAATTTACATCATTTCTTATGAGTTAACATCTAATACAGTTAACGACGAACTTTGACCTCTTCTTTTGAGCTAAATCTACATCACTCATTATGAAATTACAGACGTCAAAAGTCCCACATGTGTAAAATCTAAGTCTGTCATTGTATAATAACGGACATAGAAAGCCTTTGACATTTGTTATTAAATATAATGACAAACGTTGAAAGTTGGCGTTTAACATTTGTTATTAAATGGATGTTGAGATACTCATTTTCTACATCAATCTGATTGACGTCCCTTCATAACGGAAGTTAAAAACCCAAAATAACAAAAGTTAAAGGTCTTTTTGCAGTAGTAAGGACTTTACTATAGAGAAAGAGGAAGGAACAGGGACAAAACTTGCAATTTTTTTAATTTATAATTTCTACTTAGATTCCAGGTGTTTGCCACCTGAATATGCGTGTGGGCCTTACATATATAATAGATGTCTACTCTCAACTAACAAAAGAGGGCGATGCTCTTATAAAAAAAATTAGAGGAAAAAAGTTCTTAAACCATATTAAACATTATAGTATATCTACATAGTTGCCATTTCTTTCTCCTTTTTTTATTTTTAAAAAGACAATCCTCCCTTACCATACTCATAAGTTTGCATATAAGGTAAATTTGAATATAAGTTTGCAACTCCACCGTACCAGTAGCACTAAAGTAAACCATATCAACATGTCAAAGGTAAATTTGCATATAAGGAAAAACTATATGAACGTAAATGTGCATGTATTTATGCGACTTTCATAATTTGGAATTATTATAATTTACAACTATAAGAAATTCATTATTATATGTTGCCATATTTAACTTTACCCCCTTTTTTGAAATTTATATGTGAAAGAATTAGAAATAAAGTCAACGAAATAGTTCCATCTCAAATAAAAAAGCTCTTACTTTTACTCTAGATTGTGGATATAAAACTCATCAAACACCAATATTTTTTTTTTTCATTTTGCAAAGTATATGACACACATCAATAAAGATTAAATATATATTTATTTCTCACATATTTTCTTCTCATACATAGTTTTTATAGTAGTTCGATAATACATAAAATATATAGGGACAATTACTTCTCAATTTTCTTCTCACGTACGTAGTTTTTATTTAAGTATTATGTCAAGCATAATTATATTTCTTCCATTCCCTTCTTGATTAAAGCTGCCACCCCGTCATATGCTTTGGCCCATGCATTATTCAGGTCATCACTCCATTTCGCTCCTGCTGCTTCCTTTGCTGTTTTCAACAGTGCCTCTTTCACCACCTAATAAAATTCAGGTCACCTTTATTTCATTTATTCAGCTTACACAACAAAAAATAAGAAGCAAATTGAAGTTGCAACTATATTTTGTGCCAAGCAACAATATTTTAAACTTGTTTATTTTAATTACCTCAAAATGGGCATTAATAACTCCTTTCTGAACATGTACGGAACTCAACTGCTTCAACGTTGGATCTGGTATCGCACCTCCAAGTGCTGAATCAAAAGTCTATGATTTCCAAATGACAAAATTCGTACATTTATCATTGTATCCTTTTTCCATTATGAGAAAAGCTAACAAATATTATGTTAAAGTAGCTTAAGAAGTTGTTTACCGAAAATTCATTTTATATAATTGAATCGATTTTTCATTGCAGCGAATCTCTACCAAAAAGAATAATTAAAGAAGCGTTCATTCTTTTCAATTTTTTTCCGGAGATTTCTGCTAAATATAAATCATTGACAAGAAAACCTTCGATTCACTATAATGTTTTAGCATTTTTATGAGCTTACCAACTTAAAAACCTTCAAGGCTTGGGCTTCTAGCTGAGGATTATTTTTGGGAACTTCGCTACCCTTCAAAAAAGGGAACAAGTCTTTCACAGCAGGTGCAATCTGCAGTAACCTATATTCAACCAAACAAAAAAAATTGATAAAAGCAAGAACACACATATATATAAACTGAGAGAGAATGAGAATATCAAAGAAATTAGAGATGGAGAGAAATAATGAAAGGCAGTTGTAAATGAGAGTAATGAATTACTGTGTGAAAAAATAAAAGCTGTATTCGGGAAAATTTTTTGTCAAGTCCTCCCATGAGCTTTTGATTAGAGTCACTTCCTTCTCACTGAGGCCAGCCATGGATTATCTTTTATTTGCTTTAATGTTATATTCACAGAGAACACATATAACTCGGGTTGAAGAGAAACTCTATATATAGGATGTGAATTGAAATAGATGTGAAAAGAAATTTTAAAATATGTTTTAAATAGAACGACATTTGTATTCATTAATGACAACTAAAAATCTAACATTGTCTTTTGAGAGCATGCAATCATCAAGCTTTAGGAATGAATAAAAAGCTGATTCGCTACACATGATATTCTCAAAGATCACAATTTTGTCTACAAAGAGTTAGTTTGATTTATCTGAGGGCTAGATTTTGAAAGCAAAGATAGATGTGTATTACGAGTCATAAAAGAGGAATTATTGGCTTTATGATACTATAGAAGGTCAAGCTTTGGAACAACAATATATTATTCTTATGGGTTTCAATTAAAAAGAGTAAAATTTACAAAGCATCATTTCTTTCAGTAAGCACACAACGTAGTCTTCATTTATTCTAATTATACTGCTCTTAAATTTTATTAAAAAATTAAAAGGCACTTTGTTTTTCCTTTTGGAAGTATTGCACAATAAGCAATTGATATACTTCATATACCAAAATTATTAGAGGAGTAAAGTTCTCTTGAGTGTTTTCAAAAGAGCTTCATATGAGGGAAAATATACTGGATTGGGGCCCACAAAACAATGACATGTAGCATGCCCAAATGAAAAATTATTTGGGTTAAAAGACATTTTTAGCTTGGAAGCATTTTATTTGTGGAGGAGAAAGTGAGCCATTATTTTTCAACATAGTTCGTTATGTTAATCGGAGAATGCCAAGTTGATCTCTTTTTCTAATTGTTAGTTTGACCGATGACTTCATCATTAGCTGACAATTATATTAGTATAGGCTGACTGTTTTTTCTTAAGCGATCAATGTGTGGCTGGAAAGACAATAGCCGGCATTCATTTCTACTATTCTTCAAACCAAAGCATGCACGTTCTAGTGTTGGCCGTTAATGCGGGCTTAAAGGTTTTTTTCTTTTCATGTTGACGAATGCGTAATTAATGAGCCTTGATAGACATTACTTGTGATGGTATTGTTATATAGTTGAATGATAGCTAAAATTAATTAACCAGTTTCCTATTCATTCATTAAAAAGATGAGTAAATAGAGCTAAATATATAAAAATAATTTATATTTATCTGAATGGTCTAGTCTTGATTTTTTAAAAGTAATATAACAATATTTTAGTAGTTACAAAATTAGAAATCAAATGTAGACCGTCAAGATGAAATATCGATTATCTATATATGATTAGCTCTCTATATCCATCTTTTAGATGAGTAGAAAAACTGGTTTTCCATATTATGCATTACACAATTCTCACTACTACAGAAATCCCTTTTAACGTATGTTATATTGGGCTTTTAATGTAAAATCCCTAACAAATTTCCATTTTAAAATCATAAGTACATCCAAAACCAATTTTAAATCCGAATAATCCTTCTAGTACCAATAGAAGGAGCTAACTATGATAGAAAAGGAAATCATTCAAAACAATTTTGTCTTCCTCCCACAACATCTTCAATTCATCAATCCAAAGTATCAAGTAGACATCAATATCATTCTCTGGCTGTTTTGGCCCCGAAATCATCATTAATATCATCACATACTTAAGTTTTAAGCACAACCAAGGAAGCAAGTTGTGAATGACCAGCAAAACTGGCTAAGCACTGTGTGCTAATAAAACTCCCGAAAGGTTTGAATCCGTCTGTACATTGGCTGAGACGAAGGTTCCTCATCTTTCCACCAAATTCGAAAAATATGGAATCTATCTTCTTCCATTGAGGAGAATCAACAAACGTTTAAACCATGGCATGATTGGAAGGTATCACAATACCTTCAAAGGTGGCCCTTTCTTTGCTCTATCATCACTAACGGCATCCTTCCTCAGCTTATGCCTTGAAGTATTACATTTTGGACACTCTGTTAGCGTTTCGTACTCATTTCTGTATAACACGCAAACATTAGAGCAAGCGTGTATCTTCTTATACTCCATGCCCATCTTGTTTAGAACTTTTTTAACCTCATGCATACTGTTCAGAAGCACATTGCTGTCCAAGAACATATCACTCACATCTTCAAGCATCATTGAGAAACATGCATCTGCCTACCCATTTTCTGCCTTTATGTTCAACAATGTTAAGGCAATGATCAATCGAGTATACTTAGTACACCCCAAAAATGACAGTTTCTCTTTATCACTTCGCAAGTTGTTACACTCATCTATCACAGAAAATGACTCTACCCCAATATCATTGATTATGTCATCCATTCCATCATCACAAACATCATCCACAGCCACTTCTACATTTTGTGATGTGCACGCATGTATGGTACTTCACAATTCCCCATGCCAAAACCACTTCTTATAAAAAGATTGATCCCATCACAAAGATAGTGATCCCTTATATTGTCAACTCTCTTATGACTATCATCTACACACTTCAGACAAGGGTAAGGATATATCACATTCTTACTAGGAACTTTTCTTGTGATCACGTACCTATTATAGTAATATGTAAGAAAAAAAGTTACACATTGAATAAATGAAGAAGAAATTAAAAGCATGTAATATAGAAATGGAGTCTCATCAATCGAGTTAAGTCATTTTGGTAGAAAAACAACCTTCATAAGTATATGTATGTGTTATTCTAACACTACCTTCATTCTTATAGGTTGCTTCTTATCTGCTTGATAAACTCAATGTCTCACTACGGTCATTACGTACCCCATTTTCTATATTCATCTCAAATTTCTTGGCTGATCATGTTGTTATTACTCCTTTTGGTCTTAAACATAAGGCCTATTTATGATAGTTAAGTTTATTAAAATAATTTAATATTACCAAAACACCCTAACAATCTACTTTTATTTCCATGACTTTCCTCTCTTGCTTGTTTATTATTAAGAAGCATCAGTATGAACAATTTGGAAAAATGTTGAGAAAATTTATAAAAGGGTCTTATATTTAGGATCAAACTCATCTCTCCAAATATGTCATATATTTATGACCATAGGGAGTAATGAAGATCATCATCAAAAGAAGTAGATGCAGAAGTTTGTGTAGTCCCATACTTGATTTGATGGTGCTGATAGTGATGATGGGTTGGTCTCTTTTGTTATTTATATATAGCACTACACAAAAAGCAAATTTTTGATGAAATTATCGACAGAAATTCATTTTTCCAATGGAATTCTATTGATGAGCCACGGAATTGCATTTCTAACAGAATTTCATATGGAATTTTTTCATTGGCTTATTTTATCGTTGCCAATTAATTTAGCTACAAAAATTTTATTCCGTCAAAAATTACCCATGGAATTCTGACGGAATTCCTGCACAAATTGTCTACTATTATGACAAAGTACAGACTCAAACCTTTAACCTCCTGCGTGTGCATGCTAATGAATGTTATGCTATGATGACCCTTAGATTATATTTTCATACTTTATATATATAATACTCACTCCGATTCTAAATATAGGACTTATTTATGGAGGTAAGTTTGATCCTAAATATAGAACCACTTTCTAATTTTTCTCAATTTTTACACAGATTACCGCTGATGATACTCCTTTTTTCATTCAAACTAATGACACTTCTAAATAATAAATAAGCAAGAGCATGAGGTTAGGAATAAAGCTATCTGGTTAGAGAGTTTTCGGTAATATCATATGGTTTTAATATTACCAAACTCCCAAACCATCTAGCTATATTGCTAACCACACTCTCTTGCTTATTTATTGTTAAGGAGTGTCATTAGTTTGAACAAACAATTCTTTTGCTTGAATATTATTTTATTATGAAATAATTATATTTCATTTTTTTGCTAATATTTATAAATAATAAACATATCATTTATTAAAAAATTAAAAATAAAACTAAAATATATATCATTTCTATTTTTATTTGATATATATATTATTAAAATAATTTACTATTATATAATATTCTATAAATTAATTGAAAAAAAATAGCCATAGAATTCTGTCGGAAATTCGTCCGTAATTAGCCATAAAATTTTCTATCAGAAAATTGCCTACGAAATTCTGTCGGTAATGTTCGACAGAAAATTTCACGACTAAATTACCAACAGAATTTTGTCTGTAAATTTAGTGGCAAAATTTTTGTCGATAATTATTGATGGGACTTTTTCCATCCATAATTCTGTCAGAATTTTTTCCAATGGAAATTATTCTGTCAGCAGCATGAGTAGTTAATAATATTTTTCATTTAATATTTGGTTATATCTAAGCCACTAAGCCCTAAAATTTGGAGTGTTACATACATTTACCGACCCTTCATATTTACAATAAGCTTTAACTTTAATTTAGTCTCATTAATTACCTTAGACATTAAGGATTAATATAATTAGAATGTCATTTAGTGAATAAAAAGACATTCTTAGGTAATTAAGATTCAATGACTAGCAAATATAGTTTTGATTCCAATTAAAGGGAGAAATAAGACACTAAGAAGTAATCCAAACTATGATAATTCAAGTCATCATTTAAGTAATTCAAAGCCACCCTTTTATCATCAATGAAAGCTTAGATTTGTTTTCTTACTCTAGTTAGAATTTAATTTCCGTTTGATAACTTTTCTTTTTCGTGTCTTTCTCATCAAATTAAATGAAAGTGTAACGTTAATACTCAATCTAGTTGTAGTGTCGACTCCTTGAGGGAATGATACTTTTCTTGTGACACCTAAATTCTTAATACTATACCATAGCATTTTAATTGATTTATAAACACTTTTTCAATACCATAAGCCTAAAAGTACAAAAGATTTAAATCTTTTTCTTTCCAAACATCATTCCAACTTCATTTCTATTGTAATGGGCTTATCTGACAAATTGGAACAACTTAAAACTTTTTATAAATCAAGTGGTTTTGTAAAACAACTAAAATAGCTAAGATAATATTATAATTCATAATCCTATTTGATATTGCTTAGAAAACAAGGTTCTATGTGATGCACATATACTTATGATATCTTAATACTTAGCTATTACTTATTTATACCCATCCTATCTAAATAACAAAATAGTTGGTGTTAATCTCTTGGAATTCAAGTCTTTTGGCACATTATCCATTGGATTTTATACATTTTTGGTGCATTTGTACATCTTTTGGACACTCAATGATAGGAAAATATGCATGATGTTTTGGTTGCACATGATTGCTCAATTGTGCATATTTTTGGGCTTTCCTCCTTGTTTATAATGAGCCTATAAAATTTAGTAAGGAGTGTATTTTAGCAAGAGAATTAGAGCCAAGCCATTTGGGGAATCAAAGATGATGAAAATGATGTCAAATCATATATAGAACACCCTATTTGCAAAATAGAAGAACCCAATTTTTAAGAAGAGAAATGAGCCAAGCTCACTCTGTTTTGAGCCGCAGCTCATTCTGTAGCAAAATGACAGAAGAAAACTGAGCCACAGCTCAAAAACCAAGCCACATCTCATTTCAGGACAGAACAAAACTGAGTCGCAGCTCAAATTTCTGGGCCGCGGCTCAATCGCATCAGCAAAACGCACAGCTTAAATTTCACACAAAAATCAGGGTTTAAAAGGGGGGAAACGAATGGAGACTGATATCTTCGACATTCTAGACTTTGGGGGCTATCTTGGGACCTTTGTGGTGTGCTATGGCAAGAATTTTGGTGGAGATTGAGCTAGGATTTGAAGATTGGAAGAGATTTTGGCTTCACATCTTGGTTCTTCTTCTCCATTCTCCTTTCCTTGTTCTTATTCAATGTTTGTGCTGATTCTTATGTATTTTCCTTTGGGTTTCTTGAACATGTGTAGCTAAACACTTTGCTCTAGGGTTATTTGAACTCTTGTATAGATTAAGTACTCATTGTCCTTTCTATTTGTGATTAATGGTATGATTATGTTGATTTTACTCTATGCTTAATGCTTCTTGTTGATTGGCCACCAATGAGATTTTTTGGTTCACTGGATTGATGCTTGAGAGGGCTAGATTGAGTGTAGAACTTGGGTTTAATCATGTGCGAACTTGAAATTTGATGTTGAATAGATGGTTTTGTTAATGGGATAGAGATATACTCATTAACCTCACATAGCCACATGGGATTTGCAATGAGATTTGAGGGTTCCATTATTCAATTGAGAGATCAAAGAATTAATTGAACTAAACACCTATTTGGAGACTTGAGAGAGAACTTATGGGTAACTTAGTATCCTTGACTAGCATATTATATCATTAAGAAGCAAATATAGTTGGCAATTAATTGAGTGCTTTTGAAATACAAGTGGGATAAATAATCCTAGGTCCTGATTGCATCCTCGAAGTACATGAATCATTTGTTTTTATTTTATTTTATTTTAAAATTAGCTTCTTTCCACTCATGATATTTGTCTCACTCAAATTGGGAAAAAGTGTTACAATCGCTACTTGATCGGGTTTTGGAACCAAATCCTCGTGGGAACGATACTTTACTTATCACTTTATTACTTGGCCGACCTGTGAACTTGCGGTGCGAACAATGGGGTTACCTTGAATGATAACCCCCTTACCTGTATATGTTGATGTACTGTTCTTAGGGATATATATACATACATACTCAGTTATATTTAAACTATACAAGCTTCGGAGCTTGTTTACCTCCTAGTCTTATAACCTATACAGGTAAGCTATACCAAAATAGTAATCTACTATAGTACAAAATATAGCAGGCATTCATGCTTCTTCCTATACTACCTTATCCCAAAAACCACTGAAAACCAAAATTTCAACACAGTTTATTTCATACATTCATATTATTATATACACTCATACACTTATATATGTATATATATATATTATAAATCTGTACAAATAATGAAAGCATTTAACCTTTTAAGCTGTGTGCCATAAGCACCTACAAACCATCAATAACATTGCTAAATAATGGAGGTCTGACAATCACTAATAACACCATCTTAGTTAAATAGCGAAGGCCTGTCAACCACTAATAACACCATCTTAGTTAAATAGCGAAGGCCCGGCAACCACTAATAACAATATCTTTGTTAAATAGCTGACGTCTACCAACCACTAATAAATAGTGGAGGCTTTACCCGCAGGGTTTTCCAGTTATAACTATTAGGTCATAAAAGCTAATCCATTTATAAACATCAGGTTATAAAAGCTCAACCATTTATAACAATTAATTATAAAAGCTCATCCAGTTATAACCATTAAGTTATAAGAGCTCACCAGTTATAACCATTTTAGTTATAAAAGATCCTCCATATATAACAATTAAGTTATAAAAGCTAATCCAGTTATAACCATCAGGTTATAAAAGCTCAATCATTTATCCATAAAAGGAATAAAGACTTTACATTTAATTACAACAAATATTACAAAATTATACATGCCAAATTATTGTTATAAAATAAACTGCTACCTGAATACCAAAATATAATACTGAACCAGCTCCTTTCCTTTCCACTGCCTTGATGAATCTTATGCTACTATTAAAGTCTATGACTCATCTGTATAATAAAAATAAGTTAATACTTATACTTATATATTTATACTTATCGTCTCTCATGAACCCTAAAGTATTTCATACTACCTAGATCTCTCCATCTAAGCAAATTATGATTTGCCAACACTTGACAACTTCTAGGAATTCATGAAATTTCAGCACATTTTCCTTGATGTTTTATTCAATCATTGATAAATTTTGGATACTCAAGATAGGAAAATGCTCATTTGATTTTTGGTTGCACATCATTGTTTATTTGTGTAGATTTTGATCATATTTTTAGTTAGTTTCTTATGTTGTTTTATGTAACTCTTGTAGGAATATTTGATGCAACAAACAAGTGATTATAGCCCTTTCACCAAGCTAACAAGTGAACAAAGCTAAGAGGAAACCTAATTGCACCATATTTTTATACACTTTTCATTGATAAAATCATTAGATTATTGCATGTTCTTGGGGTAGTTGCACCTAATTAGGGTAATTTCTGACTTGTGCACACTTTGTTGGAATTTGTTCTAGCCAAGGGCAATTTGGGAATAATTAACACGATTTATTGTTTAACCCATTATCAATAACATTTTGATGCTACCTTAGGTCCATTTTATATGCAGCTCATAGAAGAAACATACCCAAATTAAGGAGCCAAGCTGCAGCGAAGAATTCTGGATGGAGTAGAAGAAAGTGAAGAGAGAAACAGAATCAATGTCTCCGCCGTGGCGAGATGACTGCGAGAAAGACAAGAAGAAACAGAAAGCTCTGTCCCTGGCCGCGGTGAGATGACGGCGAACTCAAAACCAAAGTTCCAGAATGGGTGCTTCCTCGCCGTCACTTCGTCGCGGCGAGCCCACGGTGAAGTGATGAAAATCTGCAAAATTCTGACGCGATTTTTAGGGTTTTTGAGCGGTATAAATAGATCCAAACACCCACACCTTCAGAATCCAAGCCTACTCAGCTCGAAATACACCTGTTATGCTAGGGTTTCACTCATCTCCTTCATTCCTCACTCAAATCTTCACCATCCCCACTCAATCTCACCTCCATTCTTGCTGATTTTCTTGTTCTTCATCTTTCCACCTTTCATTTCCACCATACTTCTTCTTCTACCTTCTTCATCTATGGAGGCTGTGGTCATGGGCTATCTTTGGCTCGAATTTGAAGACATGAGAGGCTAGAACTTGGGCTCTTTGGTGGTGTGAAGGTGGCTCGAGCTTCAATGGGCAAAATAGGGGAGTTATTTGTTTTCTTATGCTCTTTTCCTTATGTATTGAGTCTTGTGGTTGCATTTCTCTTTGTATATTTGGATTTGAGATATGATTTCCTTTCTTAGTCGTTTATGAATTGGAACATTTGTGTTGGATATTGAGTTATGTTAATTGAATGGTATGTATGTTTAAATTTCCTATTGGATTTATGAATGCTATATGATTTTTAGTGGTTGCTAGATTGTGTAGCTTAATTTTTCCAATTGAATGCTGTGGTTGCACATTCTTGAGAGGAATCAGTTTTCAAAACTCATGTTCCAACACACATCAAGTGGAGCTTAACACTAACCCTAAGTGATAGCTATGAAAGTGGTTGCTTGATTAGTTATTAATTAAGACTAGTGGACCCCTAGTGGTTGCTTGGGGATTTTTCAATTAGACTTGGTGAATCTTTAACTCCCAATATCAATTTAATGAAGCGTGAGAGCCACCGTAGCACTATCAAAGCCCATTTTATCAATTTCCCTTAATCCAAACTCTTTTCATTCATTAATCTAAAATACCAAAAACAAGTAACTGCTTTTGTCAATAGTTTTATTAAATGAATTTTCAAAACAAAACCCCCATATCTTTTATTGTTTTGATTGCATTTAGCTAGTTTAGGTAGGTTAAAAGGCTCCTTAAGAGAAACGACCTAAAGTTGCAACCTATATTGCAATCCTTGGATTAATTTTGATTTTAACCCCCAAGGCGCATTAGGCTAAGGTTAAATCAAAACCAGAGCAGCCAAAGGAACAAAAGAACCAGAAAAGACGTGACTTCTAGCATTTGTCTCTGCTCCTATTTTTGTTGGCTCGCCATGAGCTCACCGTGGCGAGCAGCACTCATTTCTGGAAATTTTTTATGGTTCGCCGTGGGCTCACCATGGCGAACTCATAGCGAGCGGCCTGCGATGCTACGTGTTTTGACAGAAAAGGTGGACTGAAATGAAATAAAAGCTAGAGTTTCAAGTTCAGAGGGGATTCTTCGACTTCTAGGGCATTTTGGGAGTGTTTTGCTCTGCTAGGGCTTGGAGCTTGGTGGGGTTTGAGCTAGGGCTTGAAGCTTTGAAGAGATTTGGGCTTCTCATCTTGGTTTATCGTCTCTATCTTCATTCTCTACTCTTGTTCTATGTTTGTGATGATATATATGTATGCTCTCATGGAGTTGTTAAACATGAGTGGCTAAACTCTTGATTCCTCCTCTTTTTTTTGTGATTAATGAGATGTATGTGTTTATTTTACTCTTCTCCTAATGCTTCTAAGTGATTGATCACCATTTAGATGTTGGGTTCACTTGATTGATGCTTGAGAGGGCTAGATTGAGTGTAGAACTTGGGTAAAATAGTGTAAGAACTTGAAGTTTGCATATTGATGGTTTTATTGGTAAGATAGAGATATACTTGCTAACCTTGCATAGTCACTTTAGGATTGGAGTTTGAAAATTGGGTTTTATTAATTATAACAAGAGACACTACTACAAAAAACATTATTTACGTCCCCATTTCACATCTCTTTATTAAATATTAGATGTAGAAAAAAGGCGGTGGCAAAATTGTAAATATTTTGAAAAGTTTCAACGTCTCTTTTTTTATTATTAGAAGTGGATTCTCTAAAAAAATAAGCGGGAGACAAAAAAAAGATGAAAATATAGGCGGGAAGTCACTTTCAACGTCTCAGATTTTGTGAGACGTTGAAAGTCAAAGCTCTAAAATTTTAGCTCTTTCAACGTCTCACAATAATCTGTGAGACGTTGAAAGAGCTAAAATTTTAGAGCTTTCCACGTCTCACAAATTTTGTGAGACGTTGAAAGCTCTTTAAAGATAAAAGAAAATCCCCCCTTTTCATCCATTACCATTTCTCCAATCCATCTCCATTTTCTTCTCTTCGAGCAAAAATCGGCCCCATTTCAGACCCTTTGCAACAACTCTGCTTCCACCATCTTCTAGCATCTCTGGTTGCTCTGCTTGCTACCTAAATCTTCTTCGTCACCGTCAGCAGACTCCTCACCCTAAGCTGAAACTGAGCAACTTGCCACCAAAATCTCCAAAACTCCCATCATCGTAGCATCCATCTCATCAATCTCACCATCAATCAACCTCTCAATCCTCCTCGCCAATCTCAGCATCGACGGCCCTGACCAAATCCAACGCCACCTTGTGCTCCGCCGTTAAATCGCGGACGGTGCCCGTCAACAAGGCGGAAGACGAGGGAAGGTTTGAAGTCGGCAATTCAGAGGAGAGCTCACTCGTATGAAGTTAACCAGGTAGGGGAGAACGCGAGGAAGATGTCGGAGTTGGTAAGCCTCGTTGTTGTTCTTCTTTGCTCACAAATCTTCATTCTTTGAACCTCGCCCGTCATGCCTTCAAACTTGGTGGCCTCGGCTGGTACTTCTCTCCTTCAATGGGTTGCTTCTTTCTCTGCCATGTACGATCCCTCTCATTCCTTTTGTTTCAATTGATCTTGCAATTAGTTCAGATTTGGATTTTCTTTGCTTCACTCTAAGTCTGTTCAATCATGTGATGCCTTTATGCTTTTGATTTTGATAAGGTTACAGTTTCTACCACAATCATTTTTTGATTTTTCTTGTAAGATGCATTATGGGGTTTTCTGTGGAATCGATCTAGGTGTTGTTTAGTTCAATATCTTGGTACTTGTCGATTCTAGAGTGTTTTTGCTTGTAAGATGCATTATGCATTAATGTTTCCCCATTTTATTTGTTTCTTTTCATTCTTCTTCCTTCCCTCTTTTGTGGGTAATGAGTTTTTTTGGACTGGCGGTTTGTTAGGTTGTTGAGTAGTGGCAATGGCTGATAACACAGGCAACATAGCAGAGGAAATCTCGTTTCAGAGCTTAGATGATGACTGTAGCTTGCTTGGCAATATGCTCAACGATGTCTTCCAACGAGAAATTGGCATTACGCATTATTTCTAAGTTGTTATTTTGTTTTCATTTTTTTTGTTGTTGCAGGAGGTTGAAATTGTTCTTACAGCCCATCCCACACAAATCAATCGCCGTACTTTGCAATACAAACACGTTAGAATTGCTGTGAGTTTTTGACCGAGTCTGGCCTAAATAAAATTACCAAAGGCCTGAGCATTAAATATTTTGTATCATGTAAAATTTTTTGTCTACATCCTATTTCTTTTCTTTTCATGCAGCATCTTTTGGATCTTAATGATCGATCTGATCTTAGTTTTGAAGATCAAGAAATGGTGATTGAATATCTGGTAAGGGTTCTCAAACAGTATTGTAGGAGATAATCTTTCTAAAGGTGAAATGAATAGTATAAATCGTATTTCTATCTTTTTCTTATTCTTATGGATCATTATGGCTTTGGTAGGTGAGAGAGATAACATCAATATGGCACACAGATGAGCTTAGGCGTGAAAAACCCACACCAGTTGATGAGGCTAGGGCTGGTAAACTGCATAATAGATATGTCTGCTCTTATATTTAGGTTCGTCGTAAAAAAATATTAGTTTGTTATATATTTTCAATTTTCCCAGGTTTGAATATTGTGGAGCAGTCACTATGGAAAGCAGTCTCCCATTATTTAATTAGAGTCAGCAATGCTTTAAAGAAGGTCTAGTAGCTTCATTTTGTGCCAATCTACTTCTAGATTCTTTTCAAAAGTAATTTATTTAATGTTCCCCATTTATTCTTCCCCTTATAAGATTTTCAAAGAATCTGTTGTGTATTGCAGCATATTGAAACAATAAAGCTGTGTTGAAACCCTGAAGGGTTCTCCTTCAGGGTTTGCTTCGGATGATTGTACTAATTATGATTGATTCATATCTTAAGTTGACTAGGGGCTCCTATTGTACCTCATTTGCATTCTAATTGTGCATAACATGAATAGAAAGTCATCATTTGTTTCTAAGAGGTCAGGATTTGGCTTTGCAGTTCATGCTACTATTAACTTCATGCATCAAGTTGGTTGAGTGAAATTCACCAATTCAGTTCGGCCATTAATTATCATTTCCATTAGATAAAACATATAGGGTTGTGTTATTGTAGTTTCTTACGGCTATTTATTAGCATATTCCTTAGTTTGAGAAACAGGATTTTTTTTTGGTTACATTTCTATGACCCCACAATCTTAATCTTGTAAAAATTACGAAAATACATCATGCGTTTCATTAGTAATATGCTTTGCTAATCTAGTTACTTTATAACCCCAACTGCTGTATATTGTTGTAGGAACATGGTTTTGCAAATGCTAATCTAAACACACTTAGTTGCATTGTGTGTTTCTCCTCCTTTTTGAAACTAGAATGTAAATTTGTGTCCTTTGCTTGTTTATCATTGCTGTGTTCTTCTTTTAGTTGCATTCTATGTTGCTGCCTCTTGTTCCAACTTTTTTACCTTATAAAGTATTATCAGTTTTACTATTATTTTGCTTCTGATTGTTGGTAATATACAGTTGCATAAGGCTCCAAAGGCCTGCATAATGATATCAGCTGTGATCCAATTGATGTTGATGCCGAAGGTACAAGTCATTCTTGCAGAAAGTGTATCATTATTTTTATGTGTTGTTGATGGTTTCCATTTTTTCACTGACACAGCTCATAAAATTACCCCAGAATTGAACTATTCAGTGGAAGACACTAGACACAAACCATCAAAGGCTGGGAATTGTGGAATGGGTCATAAGTTTTCGAAAGCCAATTCATGCTTAGTTGATATATCACTACAAACGAATACTTCAAAGGAGATTTCTTGTTTTGATGGTTTTCAATCTTTTGGTGTTGGGTTTTGCTAACCATCCCATATTTTAGGATCAAAATTGTATTATAACATTTTTGTGATATTAGTTTGGATATAAATAATAAAATTAGTTCATTTTTTCCATTTTAAGTGTTATATTTATATTATTCCAATAAAATTATTGGGGTTCTTCTTGAATTGGGGTTAATTACCCTAATTAAAGAAATATTCTTTTTTTTCTTAAAAAAAAGACTTTTCACGTCTCTTATTTGAATAAGAGACGTGGAAAATATTTTCCACGTCTCACATTCAAAAAGGAGACGTGGAAAGTGTGAACTTTTCACATCTCACATTTAAAAAGGAGATGTAGAAAGTTCTGTGACCACTTTTCACGTCTCATTTTAAATATTAGACGTGGAAAGTGGTCACTTTTCATATCTCATTTTTTTAATATGAGACATGGAAAGTCACTTTTCACGTCTCATTTCTCATTGTAGTAGTAGATTGTGAAATTAATGAAATCAAACACTTGTTCTTGACTTAAGAGAGCTTTTACAAGTACTCTGTGAATCCTAGATTAACACATAGTTTCATTGAGAGCATCTTTGAGAGGAGGTTAAGTGAGTTTTAAGAAGTATAAGGGGGATACATAATCTTAGGACCCATTTTATACTTGAAGTTGAAGAATCACTTGTTTATAATTTTGTTTTCATTTAGCATATGTTTATTTTCATAGTAAATCTTCAATCTCAATATTTGAATCACTCAAATTGGGTGAGAGTGTGACAATCATTGTTTGACCGGGTTTTGGAATCAAATCCTCGTGGGAACGATACTCTACTTATCACTTTATTACTTGGAGCGACCCGTGCACTTGCGGTGCGAACAACACTATTGAACACTTGAGGTAAAAAGGGTCACTTCTAGCTATTCTTTTCAACTTAGTTTGTATAATTCCTCAAAATACTTGTTTAGCCTTTAAGGACTTTTAACAATATAGTACAATCAGGTTTGTCCTTTAAATATTTGGTATACTTATTAACTACTTAGAGATATCAAACAAGCAAAGTCAAATCTAAATGCTTAAGTACCAGCCAAACATAAAAAACAACATTCATTCATCTCAATAAAACTAGAGCAGAAATTCCATTTCATTTCCTACTTAACACATTACCAAGTAACATTCTTCACAACATCTTAGATATCTCTACAATCCCATATCACACCTAAAATCTGAAAAACCATTCTCAACTTCTAAATCAATGCTAAGATTAATACTTTAAAACATGTATAGATATATTAACATTTTAAGTCACATGCTTCTATAATCTAAGCTGCTTATTTAGTGATTGGAAACCTTGAAGCAATAATGGAAATCTGATCTTAAAACAATATTTAAATCATGAATCCAACAATTACCCCTTTTCTAAAATACAACCCAATTATGTATGCTTTTACAATTTAACGTGATTTTAATATATCCCTAACAAAAAATATCAGCCCTCCAATATGTCGTTTCTATCCTTTCCTCACATTGCGGCCTCTATATGCCTAGCACAATTTAATTTTCACATGCCTAACACATGACAGAACATTAAGATAGTAGATATATTATTTAGTTTCAGCCTTCACCATTCGGATAGCAACATCATCACAACAACCCAGCGAATTCCAACTTTATGACCATTGTTTCAAGCACAATTTTGGAACCTCAAAGACAATCTAATAATTTAAACTACTCCTCTAACATTTTAGGTGTGAAACAGTGGGTATTTTATTGAATTTCAGCTCTTCATATCATTACTTTACTTTCCTTAAATGCTTTTCGAAAAAATTTAATTGTCTCCTATTTTAAGCCAGTAATTGATACCTGTTTCAATTGCAGAAGAGCCAGTGAGGAATATTTGAGAATCAATTGTAGTTAGACTACTAAACTGCCAAACTTTGGTTTCTATCTTAGAGCATATCTTGGTTATTTATTTCAGTACATTTTAGCTCTAGTCCTATAAAAATCACAGCTGAAATATTGCTGCAACAAGACATTAACATAGCATGGAAAGCTTTACGTTCTACATCACCCAAAGCCTCAAAAATTATATCCACTGTGACTATGAAACCTTCTAAGTTTTGGACTATTTTCTAATGCTTCGGTATAACTCATTTTGAGTACGTTTTAAGCTTAAAATCCAGCGAATCATCCTTCTAGAGCAACTTAAATGACAAACAGAATCAGTGCAAATTGTAATCGAACCCAAACTTCAATCACAGTAGTCCTAAGTACAGAAACAGAGCAGGTAGGAGTACATTCCAAATCACATGAAACTGAACATGTAGAACCATATAACAGCTCTATTATACCTCCATTATCATTCAATTACCATAAAAAACCAAGCAAATCAGAGGAATCGAACAAGACATAGGAATAACACAAAACAGAGGCATGCACCAAAAATTTCGGAAACCCCAAAAGCTCCACAAAATTCAACATGCAATCAAAGCTATTAACTCAAACTTACTCCTAATCACGTTTAATTAAGCAAAAGATCAGTTCTTACTTAGAAATCGCACCCAAATCGTCGCAGATGAACAGTACCCGATTTGGGGTTTTTGAACAAATCGACCAAATACCAAACCATTCCTCAAAATCTTTCATAAATGCTCTAAATCGAAGTCTAACCTTCCTCTTACATGGTTTAGAATTTTTAAAATCCCCCATACCCAAATTGGACCTTGCTCAAATCGAAAAACGAAGGGTAGAAACGAGAAGATGAGACTCACCTGATGTTGAATCAGGTGTTGCATAGGTACAAGAACGTCGCCGGAATCGCCGATGGACGCTGGTTTCATCGAGAGAGAGCGGAGAGAACGAGAGAGATGAGTGATGAAGGTGAAAGAGAAGAAGGGAGAGGGAAAGATCTGATGTCATAAAAATGGGGTTAGGGTAAAATTACATTGTGCCCTTCAATCGTTTGTTCTTTTCAATTTAATCCTTATTCTTAAGCTTTCCATTATTTTCAGTTTGGTCCCTTTTCTAAAAAATAATTTTCTAAAATTAATTCTTGTATCATATTATAGATTTTCTTACCCATAAATTTCTTTGAGCCTCAAAATAATTTTTTTCTAAAATTCTTAAATTAAAATTTATCTTCTAATTAGTTTTTTATTTTCTAAAGAAAGTAAGCCTTAAAAATTATTAAAGTACCTAAAACATCATAAATTTATTTATAATACTTTTTAATATTTAAATAACACCCCAAGACTGTGAATCACTTCTTATGCCTATTTTCTAAATTTTGAGGTATTACATTTCTCATTTTATATTACTTGATACAATCCGTACATTTGAGGAGTCTTAGGCTACGAATTTTGTGCCTGTCATCCAACAATTAAGCTTAATTAGAAAAACATAAGAATAATTCAAATGGAAAATTATACGTATGTACCTACGTACATTTGTATGTATGAATATGACTTTCATAATTTTTAATTATTAGCACTTACAACTATAACAAATTCAAAACTCTGAGTCATCATCATATTTAAAATTACCATCTATATGAAATTTATAAGTGAAAGAATTAGAATCCAAGTCAACTAAATAACCACATCTCAAATAAAAAGGCGCTAACTTTTACACGAGAATAGAGATAAATCTCCAACGCTAATATTATAATAATAATTTTTGCAATGTAACAAACATAGATTAAACATTTATTTTTTACATATTTTCTTCTCTTATGTAGCTCTCATAAGAGTTCGATCATACATAAAATATAAAGGGATGATAACTTTTAAATTTTCTTCTCTCATACATAGCCTTTTATTTGAGTATTGTGCCAAACACTATTATATTTCTTTCATTCCCTTCTTGATTAAAGCTGACACCCCATCATATGCCTTGGCCCATGCATTATTCAGATCCTCACTCCATTTCGCTCCTGCTGCTTCCTTTGCTGTTTTCAACAGTACCTCTTTCACCACCTAATGAAATTCAAGTCACCTTTATTGCATTCATTAAGCTTACAAATTACAAAAAAAAAAAAATAATAATAATAATAATAATAATAATTAAAGCTTTAAATATATTTTGAGTCAAACAAGACTATTTTAAACTGGTTTATGTTACCTCAAAATGGGCATCAACGACACCTTTCTGAACATGTACAAAACTCAACTGCTTTAATGTTGGATCTGCTATCGAACCTCCGATTGCTGAATCAAAAGTCTATAATTTCCAAATAATACCATTCGGACATATATTATTGTATCTTTTCTAGATTATGAGAAAATTTAAGTAATTTGTTTAAGTAGCTTAAGAAGTTGTTCTTGACTACTACGGCAAATTTATTTTATATAATTGTGTTATTATTTTTCCTTGCAAGCGAATCTCTACCAAAAAGAATGATAAGGAAGGGTTCATTCTTTTCATTTTTTTTGGAGACCTTGCTATTATAATAAATTAACAAGAAAAGCTTTGATTCACTTGAATTATTTAGCATTTTTATGAGCTTACCAACTTAAAAACCTTCAAGGCTTGGGCTTCTAGCTGAGGATTATTTTTGGGAACTTCATTACCCTTCAAAAAAGGGAACAAGTCTTTCACCGGAGGTGCAATCTGCACTAATCTATATTCAACCAAACCAAAAAAAAAAAGTGATCAAAGAAAGAACACACACACACAGACTGAGAGAGAATGAGTAAATCAAAATTACAGATGGAGGGACATAATGAAAGGGAGTTGTAAATGATAATAATGAATTACTGTGTGAAAAAATAAAAGCTGTATTCGGGAAAAAAATTTTGTCAAATCCTCCCATGAGCTTTTGATCAGAGTCACTTCCTTCTCACTAAGGCCAGCCATTGATGATCTTTAACTAGCTTTAATGTTATTTTCACAAAACACACTTAACATGGGTTTAATAATAACTCTATATATAGGATGTGAATTGAAATAGATGTAAAAAAGAGATTTCAAAATGTATGTTACTTATACAAATGAAATATGTGTTCAATTGCCATTTGTGTTTTAACGACTACTAAAAATCCAAAATTTGGCTTTTTAGAGCATGCAATCTTCAAACTTTGGGAATGATTTGTTACACGTAATACTCTCAAAGGTCACAATTTTGTCTACAAAGACTTTGTTTTAGTTTAATTTATCTAACGGCTAATGATTTTGAAAGCAAGGTAGATGTGAGTTACGAGCAATAATAGATCAAATATGGCTTTATGATATTATCCAATGGTCAAACTTTGAAATAACAATAACACATTTAAAAGAGTGAAATTTCAAAAGCTTTATTCGTTTTCAGTAAGCACACATGTGTACTTTTTATTGATTCTGATTATACCTCCCTGCAATATTTTTAAAGGATTAAAATGCATTTTTTTCCTTTATAGTATTCTACAATAAGTAATTGATATCCATAGTACCAAAATTAAACGAGCAAAGTCCTCCCCATTGTTTCAAAAAATGGCCAAATGTGGCTTAAATTTAAAAAAACTTCATATGACGGAAAATAACGGTGACATGTGACATGCCATCATGAAAAATTCCTTGGGTGAAAGGACATATATTTAGCTTGGAAGCATTTGCGGAGGACAAGGTGCGAACCAGTTTTTAACATAGTGCATCATGTTAATCGGAGAATTCCAAGTTGATCTATTTTTCTAAATTTGTTAATTGACCTATGAAAGCATCATTGTGGAAGCTGACAAAGTTTTTTTTCAAACCAATGGATGCCTCCCTGGCAAATCAAGTACTCGGTATCCATTTCTTTTATTATCTTAAACAAATCATGAATTTTCTACTGTACGTTGATCGTTAGTGCGGGCTCAACGATTTTTTCCAGGATCAGGGTCAAGTACTCTATTAATATGTAGAGTCTCAGTATGGAGATTCTACAGATCATTACCGTTATGTCTTTTTATGGCATTCCTTTGCCTTAATAGACTTAAGGTATCATGATCGCATAGAACTTCATACTAAAATCATACAGATTAATAATAATATCTACCCAAATGTATCACGTCAGATTTCTTCTGATACACAGGATCCTTCATAGAAGGCAAGTGCAGAGCATAATGAAATCTCAGAGAGAGTTAGAAGATAGATATTGAAAGATAGGCTTTCTGAAAGAAAGATAAGAGTTTAGAAACACATGCTTATATTCACAGTGGATAATCCTTACAAACTTCTGATGTCTTACAAGATGAGAGGACTCCTCTTATATAATGAGCAGGGAACCTAACTAGGATTAAGTGATTAACTCTGGTAAAGGGTTCAGCCAGTCAGATTGAGGCATATAGTCCTTTTACAACCAGGGTTAGTCTGAGGGGATAAAGTAGTCGTGAATGATTATCACGTGCTGCCGACACATAATATATTACAGACACATGCTTATTAAATATGTTACAGGCTGACGTCTGACAACTGAAGCCTGACACTTAAAGCAAAAGCAATAAAGGTTTGGAGACAAAAGTGGTTATGATGGGATATGGAAATTAGGAAATTATCATTTGCTGGGATTTCAAGAGATTCTCTATAATTATCATTATTAGAGAAATAGTTATTTTCAAATAGTATTAACTGTGATTTGTATTTAGTTTAATTTATAGAATGCTCTAGTTTTATTTTGATTTGATAGTCATCAATCAGCATTAATTATGATTTGCGTCTCTAGAATATTCTATCATCAATTCCTAGGGTTTGGTTGAGCGGCCTATAAATAGCACCTCAACTATTTGCTTTGTACGTCTTATTAATTTGAAATAATAATATCAGTTTTCCTTGCTTCTGTCTCTCTTCTATCTTTCTCATTTCTTCTTGCTCTATCTCTTTCTTTCTTCTCTTCTTCTAAATCCTCCCTTCCCCTATCTCTGTATTCTCTTTCATCTCCCTTTTACCCTTCTCGTTCTGCATCAATTGGTACCAGAGCTTGGTTCAACTTCCCTTCTGCTTGCATAAACCTTCAAAATCAATTCCCAAAATTTTAAAAGCCTTCTATAGTGTCAAGTTTGCATTTTTGCTACTTTACATTGCCCTTACATGATTTCTGCAATTTCTGATTTCCTCATACACAAGAATCACTGTTCAGAAGAACGAGTCAGAAGAAATTTGGAGGAAGTTTCAAGCTTTATTCTCGCAAGGCATCATTTGGTAATTTTTCTTTTTTTGTTGATTTCATTTTGTTGTTCTAAAAAAAGGGAAAAAAATTGGAAAAAAAAGAAGGAAAGAAATTGCCGTAAAAAAGTTAGAAAAAAGAGACAAAAAAAGAAGGAAAAAAGGAAAAAAGGAAAAAAAAGTTTCATTTTTCTCAATTTTAGTTTACTTTTTGAGTAATCCCTTGATTTATATTGATTATTATTATTTCCTTCCCTTAACTTAGTATTAAATTCTCAAGCCTAGGACCGACACATATCCTCACACACATTCGGCCTTACACCCGGGTCTCATTCTACCCTAGGTTAGTAGAGATTTCTAACGGTTTCCCTGCGGGGTTGTACCCTCTAAGGCTACTGTGAAGATCTCGCTCAGGTTGTTACTTATTTAGCAAGAATAATCCCTACGGACTGTAGAGTTCCCTGAGGGTTAAGCTTGCTAAGTAGGGTCTTCACCTTTTCGGTTGGGGCAACTTGGGAACCTTTTATAAGTTTGAAACCCACCTTAAAACCCTAAGAAGCATGTTACCTAGCTGTAACTATGAATTTCATCAAAGGATACTCATCGATAGGGCGTCCATATGAATATGACACCATATATCAATATAATATTCAATATGATGATTTTGAAAAATATGATGAAGAAGAGTATTATGATGATGAAGAATACTATGAAGATGACAACATTAGCTTCTACCCAAGTAGATCCCAAGCTAAAGAAAATTATATAATGGTGAAAGAAAGTTCTAATGATTTAGATATGTATGTGGCTTTGTTCCAACGTCTCGAAGTTATTGAGGAATATAATAAGGTCAATAGTGAGTATAATGAAGAGTTGAAACAAGAATGCTCTAGGATACTGGAGGCCTTAGAGGATATTCGCCAACGTCTCAGAGATCCATACACTCATGGGATGAGTCAAACAATTCAAGCAATCAAGTCAGCAGAGGTAGAAGATTCATCCTTAGACCCAGAAGAAGCGATTATGACACTTAAGGTGTTCTCTTCAACAGTGGAACTCACTCATGCCATCGAGGTGACCCCACTGGAACATGTTCCACACCAAGCACCACTAGATACTTTTGTAACTAAGGTGAGTCATTCTCAGATTGTGGCCATCAAGAATCAGCTTGATCATACGATTGATATTAGTGATAACACTAATCATGTTGATTTCAATAGTGATGAGTTTATTTTTGGTGAGTATATCAATTACTCCACACAAATGAAGATAGCACCTTCTTTAATTGAGACTACGAGCATTCAAGATTATCAAACTACAACCTCATCTTATCAACGTTCTAGATCAGCCAAATTCAGTACTCCTTTGTTGAACAAGTCACTCCAACAATACCTTGTTTGTTGGAAAGGCATTCCAAATTTTCTCAATGATCAAACTAGCCACTCTATCAAGGGTTCTCTCTTTTGGTACCTTACATGTTGGAGAGGCATCCAAATAAAAATGCCGCATTGAAGTTTTCACAAGTTCACTCTTTTCTTGGGTTTATCTTTTATTATCTCATTTGTTGGAAACGTTTTCTAGAGATTCAATGTTATCAAGCTGCTTGTAATGGTTTTCTCTTCTGGTATCTCACTTGTTGGAAGGGATTCCCATATGAATACATCGCTTTGATAATTCAGATTGTCCTTTCCTCCCAAGACTGACACATCTCTATCAACTCGTCGGGAGCCGAGTTTTTTCAAGCGTGGGAGAAATTATGGGATATGGAAATTCAAAATTATCATTTGCTGGGATTTCAAGAGATTCTCTATAATTATAATTATTAGAGAAATAGTTATTTTCAAATAGTATAAATTGTGATTTGTATTTAGTTTAATTTCTAGAATGCTCTAGTTTTATTTTGATTTGATAGTCATCAATCAGCATTAATTATGATTTACGTCTCTAGATTATTCTGTCATCAATTCCTAGGGTTTGGTTGAGGCCTATAAATAGCACATCAACTATTTGCTTTGTACGTCTTATGAATTTGAAATAATAATATTAGTTTTCCTTGCTTCTGTCTCTCTTCTATCTTTCTCATTTCTTCTTGCTCTATCTCTTTCTCTCTTCTCTTCTTCTAAATCCTCCCTTCCCCTATCTCTATATTCTCTTTCATCTCCCTTTTACCCTTCCCCATTCTGCATCAGGTTACCAACACATTTTCTCTCTCTCTCTCTCTCTCTCTCTTTTCATTTAAGTCTGGGACAGGTGATGTCATAATGACTACATAGGGGCAATTATTTCTCTTAACTATCCTTTGCAGATGGGCTCGTGGCTGGGTGACATATTAGGATTAGGAGGAGAATCTGGGTCAACAATGCTATCATCATCAAGGTCTTGAGAATCTTTGTAGAGACTATTCCAGAATGGATCTTGTGCGGAGGCTAGACAGTTATCATCAGAAGCATGGGCTGAAGATTCTGGATCTGGATTAATTCTGGGGCCGTAATCAGGATCCAGTAATTTCAAAGTCTGTGGAGAAAATTCTTGTTCTCGGGGCCTTCTACACCAAACACGAGGATTTCTTGGGACAAAGGGGTTGATGAGGTATTGGGCCAATAGAGGTACATGTTAATTCTTGATCAGTGTATGAGCAATTGTTGAGGTTATGGAGAAAGAGATACAAGTTTTTGAGAGCCTGTTCTTCATATTGTGGCCAGTTATTGTAGGAGCTCCAATAGTGCGCTTAACTTGTGGCATACAATCTACCTTCATAATCTGTGTTGTAAGGATGATGAACCACAAAGAAACACTTAAACCTTGTTTGTTGATCTTCAGGAACATCATAGATCCTGTGTTGAATGATGGCATCTCTCAGGGTAGACCTCCAAGTACTTAGGGGATCAAACCAGCTGAACATCTTCTAAAGTTCACTGCCAACATTGGTTGAATCACAAAGATTGTGGTAAACATGAAGTGGTTCTAGTGATAATGTTGTGGCATAAAGTGATGAGGCACACCAGATGTAGTAGGACAATTCTTCTGGAACAGATCCACAAAAGTTAGGGACACACATAAAAGGTTTCTCAATGTCAAAGATACCAGTAAGGGGAGAGTTAATTTCATTGGGTTTGTGTGTCTTGATCAAGACATGAAGCTAGTAGAATAGATGTCTTTTGGCTAACCTTTGGATTTGAAAGGGATTGATAGGTATCTGGTCACATGGCGGAAATTGATGATGATCATTGGATGATATGTATTGGATATGAGGAGGAAATGAAGTCATTTTGGTGAGGGTACAGATGGCAATGGGTTTTTTAGGAGTAAGAAGAAGGATTTTTTAGGGTCTGCCGAGGAAATCTGCAAGGGTGTTCTGTTTTCTTTTGATGTGTTTCACCTTGAATTTATAGCGGGAAAACCAGTCTTTCCATCTGAGGAGTTGTGAGTATGGAAGGGTCTTCTTTTTGGTTTCCAGCATGGATGGAAAAGAGGTGTTATCCATTTCTACAGTAAACTCATGTGCAGCAAGATAAAAGTTGAATTTTTTAATGCCTCTTTTGACTGCCAGAATTTCTTTATATGTGGCATGATAGTGTTTCTCAGCTTCTTTAAATTGTCTACTAGCATGTCCATAGTAGTGTCTTTTCCCATCAACTGCTTCAAGAAGTACAGTGCCCCAATAATGGTCACTGGCATCAGTTTGCAGGATACGTTGTCCGTTTCCTGGAATCTTTAAAGGTGGTGGATTTTGAGCAATTTGTTTTAGATGAGCAACAGCTTTTGTCTGAACTGGAGTCCATGATGGTGGATTCTTTTTAAGCAATTTGCACAGCTGGCTTGTATGTCTTGTTACATCAGGGATAAAATCACGCAAGTAATTAATGATTCCTAGAAACTATTGTATCTGTTTTACCGACAGATTGTCATCAGGAAAATCAAGCAGATCTTTGGCAATGTGAGGGCCTGGTTGATAAAACGCATCATGGAATATCATACCCAGTAATTCAATCTTTTCCTGGGCTATGAAGCTTTTCTTTGAAGAAAGCATGATCCTATACTGAGCTATTATCTTGGTGAATTGGGCTAAGAGTTATTTGTGGGTTTCATGATCTGGTGAGAATAATAGGATGTCATCAATATAGATGAGTGTATTATTGAGAATGGGCTCAAAGATTTTGATCATGGCCTTTTGGAATAAAGATGGGGCAACCTTCAGTCCAAAAGGGAGAACTTTCCATTGGTATTGAGCATCTGGAATGCAAAAAGCAGTTTTATACCTTTCATCTGGATGAATACCAATTTGCCAGAATCCTGCTTTGAGATCAAACTTTGAAAATACCTTAGCATGAGCAATTCTGGAGGCAAGAGTAGACATCTTTGGCAAAGGAAATTTATCATCTTGTAGGAACAAATTAAGAGGCTTATAATCAATCACCAACCTCTTTTTTCCTCTAATTTTTTCAGATCTCTTCTCAACATAAAAGGCTTGACATGCCCAATTAGAAGTGGTAGGTTCAATCAATCCTTGATCCAGCAGAGCCCTACATTCTTGTTTAGCTAGAAGGAGATCATTAGGATTCATTCCTGAATGAGAGGCTTTTTGTTGGATTGACATCCTCATTTTTCTTGAAAGGAAGACGAATAAAGAATTCTGTATTTTTCCACAAAGGAGAAGGATGATGGAATTGGGAATGTCCATCTGTACAGAATTGTAGCAAATCATCTTTTAGCCTTTCATACCCAGAGGAAACTTGTGAGATTTCGAGGATACTTGGGATAGTGGTGAATGGAGCAAAAAAGTTTTTAAATTTGAGACCCTGGGGGAAAATAGATAAATGTTTGGTTCGATAAAAGGTATCAAAACCAAGGAGAAGATCTTTGTCAAGAATGTAACTGCCTAAAACAGTAAACCATGTGAGACATCCTGGAAAGAATTTTATGCCTTTCTTTTTTCTGGAAATAAGCTCTATGTGAAAAGGATCTTGATTGATTGTGGTAAATGAATGATTGAGAGGAGCCCAAACTTCTTTAGGCAGAAGGTAAGGTTTGATAATGGTGGCACAAGAACATGTATCAACAAGGGCTGTAGCAATGAAAGGTTTGTCATACTTGGAAAGTAAGACTTTGATTTGGATAGTAGGCCTGGGGGTAGTGTCTATTTGGGACATCCCTTTGGATTGGACTGTAGTGGATAAAACAGTAAAATCATTGGACCCAAGGTATCCAATGTGTTTGTCAGATGAATTTGAATCTGAGTTTGAATCAGAGAAAGGAAGAACATATTGGGTGTCCGAATCTTCTTCAGATTGTTCTTCAAGAATGCTTTCAATGTCATCATTGTCTAAGACAATGTGACTGAAGGATTGGAGCATTTTGACACCCCTTTGGTTTTTCTTGTTAGGACAGGATTTTGCAAAATGGCCTTGTTTTCCACAAAGGAAACATTTCCCGGATTTAGAAGATCCCTTTCGTCTTTTCTTGAAATATCTATATCTTGGGTTCTTGGTTCTCCTTTTTCTTTCAAGAGGATTGGAAGACTTGTGTTTCTTGAAATGGGATTTCTTCTTTGTGGCACAATGGCATGATTCTTTGTCTTTACACTTGATCTTCAGATAAGATTTGTTACATGCCGGTTTTAGTTTGGTTCCTCCTTTGGCAATTGCTTTAAACATTTTCTGCTGCTCACAAAGTTTATCCAATGTAGCCAAGGCTAGCTGATAAATTTCTCCAAGAGTAATCTGAGCAACGTCCCTGCCAGTCTGTGTAATCATACGATGGAGTTCAGGCTGTAGTTCTTCTGGGAAAGAGGCTATAAACACATGCCTGAGGTTTGGATTAGTACGTCTGCCAAGCGGATAATATCTCTCAGAAATTCGGACAAAATGCTTTTGAAGATCTTTCCTGAGTAAGGAGCAGCATTTCATCTCAAAATACTCCTGGTAAATCCGCTTTTCAATTAATTCAGGATCACCAATAAACTCATGATGTATAGCACCTAAGAGTTGACCAGGAGAATCAACTGTAAGAAGCTGCAATTTCTCATATTTGCTGAGTTTCATATACCATTCTCGTAGATTGCTTGTGAATCTAGAGATAAAATCAGCAAAAACTTGTCCGGGTATTGCTTGAGATTTCTGAATTTGATTATCAAGCCAAGCAGCAAATTCTGCTACATGATCACGCCACTTATAAGGAGGAATATCATCAAGGGTAAAAAATGGTCCTGTCTTATGAGTGTGATGCCTTTCTAGAAATTATGGTGATTCATCTTCTGAGGATAGGGGATGATCTTCAATTATGTCAAAAGTGGTGGTTTCAGCTGTATTAGGGTTAACCATAGCATTGCTAAGGTCTGCAAAATGTTTTTCCATGTGGGAAAAATCTGATCCCTCTGAGATAATAATAGAATCATCATCAGTTTCAAAAAGGGGTTCGTACAGATTGAGATAGAGACTCTCCTAAAAGGAGCTGGAGATCCTTCAACAATTGTTTTTCCTGAACTAGTACTGGGTTGGGTGGTGGTGGTGACAACAGGGGTATGAATGGTGATGCCAGGTAGAGAGGTAGTGTGAGATGGCCAGGGTGGTCTTTCTCGAGGTCAGATAAATTGTGGGCCTATGAAGAGAGTATCAGTAACTGTTTGATATCCTGTGGACTGAACATGATTTCTTTTGGTAGATTTTTTAGGTGGGTTTAGTTTTCTGGCTAGTTGGTATGAGGAAGGATATAGGTTATCATAGGTGACTGAAGTAAAAGGAGGGGAATAAACTGGATAAGTGGATGGGAACATGCTTAAGGGGTTTGTTGGTGGTTTGACCATATCTGTCTCAATATATCTCAGATCTTTTTGGATTTCTGCAAGTTCTTGCTCCTTCCTTTGGAATTCTGGACCAAAATATTTGTGATCAACATAGCTACGACGTTCTGCATCAAGCCTTATGGCTTCAGAGGTTAATCTATCATGAAGCTTTTTGACTTCGTCTGTAAGTGTATCCATCTGTCCAGTAAGTGTCTCCGTTAAATGGTCAAGTTTTGAATCAATGAGATGAAGAAACCTCTTTTGGCTAACTGCATTATCAGTATGCCAATTAAGGACTTCTTCCGCTGGAGAGGCTTCTTTGACACCAGAAGAGCACCTAACCGTTGGGGTTATATCAGAGCAGTGCCGCCTCGAGTCCGCTCTCCAAGAAATTAAACCCGAGGGGTTAGTGGAAGCTAACCCGGGGTGTCGATCTCAAGGAGCCTAGTGTAATATGATCCCTAATAGCTAGTATGTGAACTTGAAAAGGCGGGTAAAAAGCATTTTTGTTTGGTTTTGATAGGAAGTTTGGTATGTGCAAAAGGTAAAGTAAAAGATTAAAGTTAAAAGTGAGATTTGGATGAAAATGGGATAAAGGTCATTCTTGATGAATGAAAGCTTTGGGAATCATTGCTTCAAAAGGTTTTCAAGGAGTTTGTTTGATTTCTAAAGAACCCTAGAGGAACCCCTCTAGGCTAGGCTTAGGTTAACTTAATTAATGCCGGAACCCCGCACATTACTTAATTTAACCCAAGTTGATTAAGTTCCAAATCAAGAAATAATTGATTATGCAAGACTTTAAATCCACAATTTGGGCCACCCCATGATGGCTCTAAATTTCTCTCTAAACCCTAATCCATTGATGGCCACCCATACAATAAATTAGGACCTAGAGAGTGTTTGCCCAATGTCTCAACACAACCAATTAATTCTTATGCCATCTCCCTCAAGCAAATAGCTTAACACTCTTAATCCACTAACCAAGCCACCTTGCATTAGCACATAATTTTCACCAAGAGAATAACAAAACTATGAACCCATAAATTTCATTAAACTCAAAGCTAATAAGTAGCAATGTCAAGCATTATACAAGAAGGAAACAACATAAACATACACATAGTGTCTAACCCTAATGACATAAATGCATTCAACTAAGTGCCGTAAATGCACCTCAACCAAATGCAATAGCAATTAATACAACCCACCAAAATGTCATAAATGCAACCCTAGAAACCTAGAAAAGCATAAATACAACAAATGGGGAAAGGATTAGAACTAGGAAAACTCCCCTATTGAAGCTTCAAGCTCATCCCTTGGCTCTCACCACCAAGAATGGTGGAGCCTAGCTGCTACTCTCCATGGAAAAACCAACAAGAGAAGAGGAAGGAGTGGAAGCCATGAATGGAAGGAAGGAAAAAGTGAAGAAGATGAAGATGAAGATGGAGAAGAGAGAGAGCTAGGGCTTGGGGTTGTGAAATGTGAACCAAATCTGCCCTAATGGGGTGTATGATTCGTGTTTTAAGTCCCCCAAGTCAGGTCAAGTGAATGGGTAATGAGTTAGATCCGGTTTGGGCCCAAAATTCGCGACTGAAAATTTTGCAGAAACGCCCGCTCGCCGTTGTCTCGCCGCGGCGAGGTGATGTTGCTTTTGGAACTCTGGGGGCCTTCTCGCCGTGGGCTCACCGCGGCGAAGCCACGGCGAGCTCACGTCTTCTCGGCCAAAATCAAGCTTTCTCACCGTCTGTCTTGCCGCGGCTTCCTTCAGTTTGGCCTTTTTCTTCGTCCCGGGTCCAATCTTTTGGTCCTAAGAGACCCTGCAAGTGGAAATAAGATAAAACCGAGATCAAATAGCCCTATAAATTAATTAGTACAATTAATCTACAATTGTGGCTAATTACTCCTAATTTTACACTCATTTTCCTTGAGAGTTTGGGATATTCAATTTGACATTATCAGACCAAAACTTGCATCTTAATCATGTTAATTGCCTCAATTTAAGCATATAAAATCAATACAAATCAGAGATTTGTCAACTCCCCCACACTTGAACCTTTGTACTCCCGAACAAAGACAAATTTTAAAGCTTAAGTACAATGGTAAGCAAGGCATAAATGAGAACTTCAACATGCTAAGTGAACGTAAGCCAATGCAAATTGAGAACCCCCTAACCAACAAGCAATGAGGAATGAAGTAATGCTAAAGAGCTAACCATGAGTGTAATAAATGCAATGAGGATGAGCAAAGGAGAAGGTCACTCAAGGATAAGTGTTTCACTCTTCTCACCATATTGGGTTAATTTTCTACTCTCAATATCCACTTTGAAGCACATTCTACCATAGGCTTGTAAGAATTCTAAAATCTTCACTTAAAAACAAGAAGTGTAATGCATCAAAAGGGCTTTTAGGGGTTGAAATGATGGAATGGCTACATGGTGTGATGAAATGAATGAAACATGATGTTGTGCATGCTTAAATGCCAAATTCAACTCAAAGCACCAAATTGCAACTTGCTAAAACCACACATGCCTTTTTTTTCGCTTTTTGCAACTTTTTGAGTTTTCACATTTTCTTTTTCTTTTTCATTCTTTTTCTTCTTTTGTATTTTTGTTTTTCTCTATACATGGCATGCTTATGTACAACCAAGCAGTGGCATTTTTCAAACAATACAAGCAATGATGAAAATTTTCATATATTGGCATATCAAATGCAAAACATCAAGTGAATGGCTCAAATGGGGTGACAAATGGAAGAAGTGTTTATGGTTTGTGTTTGGGATGATATGGTATGGAATGAATGCCTTTATCATGCTTCATTACACTAGATGCAACAAGTTTCAACCAAGAATGTAAACAAGTTCTAGAGAATGGCAGCCAAGTGGATTTCTCACAAGAATAAGCATTTGGGCTCAAATAAACCTCACAACATGGCTAATTCTCCTAAGCTCATAAACAAAGATCAATTACACCCAAGATTCAACCATAAAGCATCAATTTCAATCAACAAAGTTGTCAATCAAGAAGATTAATCAACATCATCAACACATATCCAAAAGCATGAAGGAATTCCCCTAATTGCCAAAACAAGTCCAAAAATATCATGTCAAGTCCAAGGAGAAACAAAAGTGGAAGTGAGGAAAGATTAAAAATGTTCAAATTTTTCCAACTTTTTGAAGCTAAAAACATAACCAAGATGCAATAATTTTTACCTACTTCACTAAGCACAGAAGCACAGAACACATCCCTCCCCCACACTTAATTTCTACATTGTCCTCAATGTAGCAAAAATATGGACATACCAATTTAACTCAACTCTTGGGGTGAAGTGGAAAGTTGTGAAGTCCAATTCAAGATTGAAGCATAACACGTCATCAATCACCGAAAGAAAAACAGGGAGAGGCAAGAGTGAGTCAAAATGTTAAACCAAAGAAATTTTCAAAGCATGTTGAAATCAAGTGTGGTGAGCAAGAAGCTTTTATTACTAAGCCTAAGAATTTAAAAGCAACTACAACTATTGTTTTCTACTAGTAAGTTCCCTCCCCCACACTTAGCTCAAAAACATAAGTCACTTATAAAGTAAAGGAGCAAGTAAAGAGGAAAGAAACAACCTCATGATTAAGGTGGTCGAGATGGCTCGTGATAGTGCTTGAGCAAATGGCCATTGACTTTGAATTTTGATCCGGTGACGCCATCTAGAAGCTCAAATGCACCATAGGGGTAGGCTTGAACAACTTGATATGGACCCTCGCACCTAGACTTGAATTTGCCAGGTAGGACCTTGAGTCTTGCCTTTAACATCATCACCTTATCTCCTTCCTTAAAGTCCTTCTTCATGATATGTTTATCATGTATCATCTTCAACCGATCCTTGTAGATTAGCCCATTCTCATAGGCGTGCAACCGTAATTCCTCAAGCTCTTGGAGTTGCATCATCCGATTGGTCAAGGAAGACTCCAAGTCGGCATTTTAGGCTTTAATAGCCCAGTATGATTTATGCTCCAACTCCATAGGTAGGTGGCAAGACTTCCCATAGACAACTCTAAAGGGTGATGTCCCAATAGGCGTCTTGTAGGCCGTCCTATATGCCCAAAGAGCTTCTTCTAAGCGATCACTCCAGTCTTTGCGAGATGGCTTCACTATCTTTTCAAGAATACGCTTCACCTCCCTGTTCGAAACTTCAGCTAGCCCATTGGTCTGGGGATGGTAGGGTGTAGCAACTTTGTGAGTGACTCCATACTTGGCAAAAAGGGACTGGATGATCCGGTTGCAGAAATGTGTACCCTGATCGCTGATGATAGCCCTAGGAATGCCGTACCTGCAAAAGATATGAGAACGTAAAAATCTAGAAACAGTAGCGGCATCATCTTTCCTAGTTGGGATTGCCTCAACCCATCTAGACACATAATCTACTGCAAGCAAAATGTAAGTAAATCCACAGGAAGGGGGGAAGGGTCCCATAAAATCGATGCCCCACACATCAAAAACTTCACAAAAGTGCATAGGCCTCATAGGCATTTCATGCCTCTTACCCCAACTCCCCAACTGTTGACATTTCTCACAAGACTTACAGTAATTAAATGAGTCTCTAAACAAAGTAGGCCAGAAAAATCCACACTATAACACTCTCCTAGCAGTCTTTTTGGCACTAAAATGGCCACCACAAGATAAAAAATGAGCATGAGTAAGGATGGAGTGAATCTCATCATTTGGGACACAACGACGGATGATCTGGTCACTACAAATGCGCCATAGAGTGGGTGGATCCCAGATGTAATATCTGGCCTCCCTCTTCAATTTGTTGACCTGGAAATGAGACAAGGAAGAGGGAACCACATCAGCAGTTAGGTAGTTCACAATATGAGAATACCAAGGCTCAACAGTGGCCAGGGCAAATAAAGCAGAGTCAGGAAAAGAATCAATGCAAAGATCAGAAGAATCAACTCCCCTTGTGTCGGGAGGCAAGCGGCTTAAATGATCGGCCACATGATTTTCAGCTCCGGCCCGATCCTTGATCCTCACATCAAATTCTTGCATTAGAAGAGCCCATCTCAGCAGTCTAGCCTTAGATTGGGGCTTTTGAAACAAATACCGCACAGCTGCATGGTCAGTGTATACTACCACAGAAGAGTTTATTAAATATTGTCTAAACTTGTCAAGTGCAAAAATTATAGCAAACAACTCTTTCTCAGTAGTGGTGTAATTAACTTGTGCGGAATCAAGCGTCCTAGATGCATATGCAATGACCCTAGGGACCTTGTCAACTCTCTGACCAAGCATAGCTCCTACCGCAGAATTAGATGCATCACATGAAAGCTCAAAGGGCAATTGCCAATTAGGTACACTAATAATGGGAGGAGAAATCAAGGAAGACTTTAATGTGTCAAAGGCATGCTTACATTTATCATCAAAAACAAAATCAGAATCCTTTTTAAGCAAAGATGAAAGGGGTAAGGCAATTTTGGAAAAATTGATGCGATCCAGAAAACACAAGCTATCTCTTTAAATGGAAATTGGAGCAACAAATATGAGCAATAATTTTGAATTCGTCATCAATTTAATTTGGGCTGAAAATGGAGCTGCTGACCATATTTTGGGCTTGGAGACATCAAATTAAAGGGCTTGGGCCATGAGCTACACATGGGAGGAGTCATTTGTGCCTAATTAATTACATTTTGGGCTTAATATGTTGATTACATTTTTAGGGTTTTTATTTGTGCGAAAATTGTTAATTAGTTGGCATATTTGACTTTTGGGTTTGTTGATTGTTGAAATTAAGTTGGCATGCTTGACTTTTGAGATTCTTGATTGATTGAATTAGGTTGGCATGTTTGACTTTTGGCTTTATGGTTGTTGAAATTAGGTTGGCAGATTTGAATTTTAGGGTTTGTTGTTTATTGAATTAGGTTTAATGCTTTGAATTCTTTAGAATGCATTGAATGCAATTTAGGTGAGAACTCTGGATGTTGCCTATAAATACTTTGTAAGCCTCATTTGGAGGGGGCAGACTTGAACAACACCTGAACATTTGAGTGAAATGAAAGTTGCTTCTATGCACTTTGTATTTTGAGAGTGGATTCTCTCTAGGGTTCTTCTTAGAACTAACAGACTTATCAAGGCTTGATCAACCTTGTGGCGTCTTCTAGCACTTCGGGTCCTTGTCCTTCTGTGTTTAAGGGTTCAAGTGGATCATTCCAGTCCTTTGTTTAGCTTTCTTGGGGTGAGTGTATCTCAGATTGGTTGTGGGTTCTTGGGATCTAACCCTAGTGGGTTCGCACCATCTTGGTATCAGAGCTTCGGATCTAAACTCAGGTCATATCTTTCAGTTCTTTGTATTTCATTTTCATTCATCTTTTTGTGTGTTTTTCTTTGTGTCTGTTCATCTTCTTTGTTTCTGTCCGAGTCTGAAATTTTCTGTCCTTGTTCGACTAGTTTCGTTTTGAGTATTTCAACGTGTAGTATGTTAATCTTATAGTTCAGAGTCTGTTCTTTCGTTTCGTTTTGGAATCGTCCAAATCCGAGTTTTCTGTTGTGAGTTATACCTGTTTCAAAAGTGTCACGTTTTCTGGAAATTTCTGAGTTCTGTTTGCTTATTTTGTTTTGTTTAAGTTAGATTTCATATTTTCCTTAACAAAAAAAAAGAAAAAAAAGGAAAGAAAAGAAAAAAAAACATCAGAAAAGAAGAAAAATGTGAAAAAAAAAGGAATTGAAAAAGTTGGGTGAAAGTCTTCATTTTATCCCAGAATTTTTCTTCAATCTTTGCAATCTGTGTTGGGTGAAAGTCTTCATTTTTCCTTGATACCTTATGTTCAATACTCATATCTAAAGTTTCTAAGTGTTTTGCTGATTCTGCAAAGTTGTGAAAGTTTTGATTAAATTGCTTAGTTCTTTAAAGAGCCTCAAGAGGAATTTTAAGAGTGGAAAAAGGCAAGAGTGACATATCAATTTAAAAGCCAGATTGTGTGAAACACGAGTGAAACTAATCTATTTGAGTGAAACACGTGAGTAGAGTGGTGAGGTCCTTTTTTCTATTGTTCTAAATTTTCAGGTTTCAAGATGTATGGGGTAGAAGTTCATAATGATCTCCAACCCTTTCTAAAAAGATTTGACAAGTTTCTTACTGAAACAGAACAATGGTTGTCTAGTCGCAACTTCGAGAAGAAAAGAGACTTATGCAAAAGTTTGCAGGAGTTGAAACAAGGCTCCTTGAGTGTTAATGATTATTTCCATGAGATGGAGTTGGCTATGATTAGAGCTGGGGTGAAGGAAACTCCTAAATCAACTAAAGATCTTTTTATAAGTGGGCTTAATCCCGACTTATCTTGTTTTGCAAAAATGTGGAGTTTCATGGATATTGACATTCTTGTTCCGTTTGTTGCTGAGCATGAGAAAAGAATTAAGAAAAAGAGAGTTTCAAAAAGTAAATCAAATTCAAAGAGGGTTGAGACCTCAAGTGTTGCTGACCATGTCAATGAGGTAGAAGAATTGAGTGCTGAAATTCATGCAGGGAAGAATGTAAAAGAAGACCTCCTTACCAATCCTGTGGTTGAAGTTGATTATCTCAATCATGAAAAGAAAAGTGAAAATATGAAGGAGAGTGACTTTCATGAAATTGTTTAAGAGAGAAAAGTTGAGTTTGAAAGTGAAAAAGAGATTGAGAGTATAGAGTGTTTTCAACTTGATGAGGGTGAAAAAGAGAGAGTTGAGTTGAGAGAAAAGCAAGATGAAAAGAGCTGTGAGAAGAGTAAGGTTGAGAATGAGTGCAAGGATATTTGTTTGATTACTAATAATCTTTACCATTCTTCTCCTTGTGATTTAGATGTGTTGCAGGTATTCTTGGATTTGTTTCCCAAGAAACCACCTGATGGGTTCTTATGCTCAAGAAGCATTGAAGCTTTGTCTCCTTCAAGTGGCATTGAAAAATATTACAGAGGCCTAAACTTTGATATTCATTTTGACATGAATTTTGTTATTCCTTGGTGTTTTAAAATGAATGTTGTGGATTGTTTTGATGGTACTTTATCCTACCGCAAGAATCTTGATGATAATTTGAATGATTTGCATTGTGTGCTTGATGTTGTGAGGAAGGAAAATTTGTTTTCAAATCTGGAAAAATGTGATTTTTGCTTGGATAAAATCATTCTTGGATTTGTGCATTTGCTTGGACAAGGTAAATTAAGCAAAAGACATGCAATGTGGCTGAAATTTATTGAGACATTTCCATTTGTCATCATTTACAATAAAGGTAAAGAGGGTCTTATTCATGATGCATTGTCAAGAAGGTATGATCCTCATCTTTTATCTCTGGATACTAGAATGATTGGCTTTGAATACATCAATGATTTGTTTGCATACGAAGCTGATATTTCTAAATTATTTATTGTTTGTGAAAAGAAGGCATATGACAAGTTTTATATAGTGGATGAAAACATGTTTGAGGAAAACAGATTGTTTGTGCCTCCAATTTCAATATGTGAATTGTTTGTGAGAGAAACACCTAAGGGAGGAGATAGTCAATTTCAGCTGTTTGAAACAATCGATGTTACTACTTACAAGATTGACTTTCTTGATGAGAATAATGTTAGTGATACAATGTATGCTCATGATCTATTCCCTTTTGATCCAGGTAAAGATTCGAGGACGAATCCTTTTGAGGAGAGAGGGTATGATGCGATCCAGAAAACACAAGCTATCTCTTTAAGTGGAAATTGGAGCAACAAATATGAGCAATAATTTTGAATTCGTCATCAATTTAATTTGGGCTGAAAATGGAGCTGCTGACCATATTTTGGGCTTGGAGACATCAAATTGAAGGGCTTGGGCCATGAGCTACACATGGGAGGAGTCATTTGTGCCTAATTAATTACATTTTGGGCTTAATATGTTGATTACATTTTTAGGGTTTTTATTTGTGCGAAAATTGTTATTAGTTGGCATATTTGACTTTTGGGTTTGTTGATTGTTGAAATTAAGTTGGCATGCTTGACTTTTGAGATTCTTGATTGATTGAATTAGGTTGGCATGTTTGACTTTTGGCTTTATGGTTGTTGAAATTAGGTTGGCAGATTTGAATTTTAGGGTTTGTTGTTTGTTGAATTAGGTTTAGTGCTTTGAATTCTTTAGAATGCATTGAATGCAATTTAGGTGAGAACTCTGGATGTTGCCTATAAATACATTGTAAGCCTCATTTGGAAGGCAGACTCGAACAAGACTTGAATTTGGTGAAATGAAAAGTTGCTTCTATGCACTTTGTATCTTGAGAGTGGATTCTCTCTAGGGTTCTTCATTGAACTAACAGACTTATCAAGGCTTGATCAACCTTGTGGCGTCTTCCAGCACTTCGGGTCCTTGTCCTTCCGTGTTCAAGGGTTCAAGTGGATCGTTCCAGTCCTTTGTTTAGCTTTTCTTGGGGTGAGTGTATCTCAGATTGGTTGTGGGATCTTGGGGTCTAACCCTAGTGGGTTCGCACCAAAAATTAGCAATGAAACGCCTATAGAACCCCGCATGCCCCAGAAATGATCTAACTTCTTTCAAATTGGTGGGATAGGGCAAAGATGCAATAACTTCAATTTTAGCTTTGTCAACCTCAATCCCCTTTTGGGAGATCAAGTGACCTAAGACAATGCCACTATCCACCATGAAATGACACTTCTCATAGCTCAAAACCAAATTCTTTTCCAAACATCTTTTCAAAAAAAGTTCTAAACTAGAGAGGCATTCATCAAAGCTAGAACCATAAACAGTGAAATCATCCATAAACACCTCCATGTTATGCTCCAACAAATCACTAAAAATAGACATCATGCATCTTTGAAAAGTACCGGGAGCATTACAAAGTCCAAATGGCATCCTACGATAAGCAAATGTACCAAAAGGACACGTGAAGGTGGTTTTTTCTTGGTCCTCCGGTGCAATTGGTACTTGGAAGTACCCGGAGAAACCATCAAGAAAGCAGTAGTGAGACTTGCCAGAAATTCTCTCAAGCATTTGATCAATAAAAGGCAAGGGGAAGTGGTCCTTTCTAGTCGAGGAATTAAGCTTCCTATAATCTATACACACTCTCCACGAATTTTGGACTCTGGTAGGAATTAGCTCATCGTTGTCACTCCGGACAACGGTAATTCCACTCTTCTTCGGTACTACCTGTACCGGTGACACCCACTCGCTATCAGAAATGGGATAAATAATCCCATCACTTAAGAGCTTAGCTATCTCTTTTCTCACAACATCAAGAATGAGAGGATTCATTCTCCTCTGTGGTTGCCGAATAGGCTTAGAACCCTCCTCCAAGAGGATTCTGTGTGTACAAACTGAGGGATTGATCCCTGGAATGTCAGCAAGAGACCACCCAATTGCACCCCTATAAGACCTAAGAAGAGAAACAAGTCTACCCTCCTCAACATCAGACAAAGCACTTGAAATAATCACATGCAATTTATCAGAATCAGCAAGAAATGCATATTTCAAGTTAGGAGGTAAGGGTTTGAGATCCACAATTGGGGGTTTTACCACAGAAGGTACCAACTCCTGAAGCTCAAGTGCAGCAAGTGTCAAAGTTGCGTCATCACAAAGTGGGGAAGGAGATATGGGTGCATCTACCAATGCTGTAATTTCTCCACTTCCCAAGGGTGAGCAAGTATCCACCATATATAAAGCTACTGGTGTAGCTTGCATAACAGTGTCTATGAGGTCAGCAGAACCTGCGTCACAATCAGAAGAAACTTTCCCAAGACCATTGGGTGTAGGGTGAGTAGATAAAGTATCAACTAAACATGTAAATTCATCCAAATCACGTGAGGTGGAAAGATAATCATCAATCTTAATGCAATCAACACATTTCACATCACCAACACATGCACAACACAAAGATGTATGGGAGGGGGAAATAATGGGGGATGGCTCAACATGCTCAATTGAATCAAACCATGTAGAACCACAAAGCTCATCAATCTCATCATCCACACAAGAAATTGCACTAATGCCTAGATAAGTACAATCATCACTAGCATTGCGCATGGTCTCAGAAAACAGAAATTTGACCTCTTGGTCACCAGTTCCCATAGTGATTGTACCTTGTTTAATATCAATGATAGTTTTGGCTGTCCTAAGGAAAGGTCGGCTAAGAATCAAAGTACTATCACTAGGGTTGTCACTAGTCATGTCTAGGACATAGAAATCAGCTAGAAAAACAAGCCCTTTTACTTGCACCAAAATATCTTCCAAAATGCCCTTTGGATACCTAATGGTTCGGTCTGCAAGTTGGAGAACCACACTTGTGTACCAAATGGATTGGGTACCCAATGACTCAAAAATAGAGGAAGGCATGACATTTATCGCAACACCAAGATCTAGTAAAGCGTTTGAAATGGTGGTCTTGCCTATGATACAAGGGATAGTGTAAGAACCCGGGTCTTTGCATTTCAAAGGTAGTTGTGGTTTAAACAAAGCACTCACATTAGACCCCAGTTGGATTCTTTCACTATGCTTGTATTTCCTCTTGTTGGTGCACAAATCTTTTAAAAATTTTGCCGACTTGGGCATTTTCTTAATCAAATCAAGGAGAGGTAAGTTCACTTCAACTTTGCTAAACATGTCAAACATATCTTTATCACATTTATCATCCACAACCTTTTTACTAGCCAAGTATGAATGAAGAAAAGGAAGGTCAGAAACTTTTACCTCTTTACCTTTTTGGTGTGGCTCTTGGTTGGGTGACTCTTGTGTTTCAAAGCGAACTCCTCTCTTTCTTCTTATGGAAGGTGGGGTAGCTAGGAGCTTTTTCTCTTCATTACTCTCACTTTGGATCGGAGGGGTCGGCATTGGCAAGGGGCTCTCTTACATGGTCTTGGAGTTGGAATACTCTCCTATACCCAAAGGTGGTCTATCACAAACAATCTCCTCATCAACATCGGACTCATCACCCTCAAGGCCTTGGAATTGAACTTTCTTGCCACTTCTCAAGGTGATGGCATTAAGGGACTTTGGGTTAATCACAGTGTTAGAGGGAGAAGCTCCACTTGTCCTTGCTTGCTTGTCGCTCAAACCATCCGACAATTGGGTCACAAAGGATTGAAGGTTTATAGTTCTAGTTTCCCATTGCTCCATCTTAGACTCAAGAGATGCAAACCTCGCATCGTTGCGAGCATTCATATCCTCATGCATCCTTTGTATGCTCTTGAGAATTCTATCACATGAATCATCCCCTATTGGTGAATCTTGGGGAACTAAGGACCTTGAGGAAGAAGAAGATTGGTCCTTGTAACTGGTCATGGAATTATTGTTGTCTCTCCACCAGAAATTTGGGTGTGACCTCCACCCTTCATTGTAAGTGTTGCTGTGGGGATCCCATTTTTTGTTGGGATTAGAGCTGGACCTCCCCTGGTACATAGCATTGACATCCGCCGGCTCATTAGGACAAAGGCTACTGATATGCATCACTGAACCACAATGCTCACAACTTGGCGCAACTAAGGCCTTGGAGGTAGAGGAAGTGGGAGCACACTGTTGCATGCTAAGGTTCCTCAACTCTGAAGTAATGAAGGCAAGTTGAGAAGTAAGTTGGGAACTCAAAGTATCCACCTTGGCCTCTAAGGAATCCATCCTCCTTGTTTGTTGTGGGTTAGAGCTCAACTCAAACACCCCTTTGGAACCTCTTCTGTTGTATTGTTGGGTGTTTTTGGCTCTCAGTTTAATTATAGCCCAAGCTTCCTCGGCGGGTAAGTCTTCCAAAGAACCACCGGCACTAGCATCCATGATACCCCTCTCATTAGGCAAGAGTCCCTTGTGGAAGTATTGAATCAACTGTTCATCAATGATCCGGTGGTGGGGGCACTTGGCTAACAACTCTTGAAACCGGCACCAATACTCATAGAAACTTTTAGAAGGATCTTGTCTGATGGAATAGGTGTCCTTCTTCAGATCCTCAGTCTTAACATTTGGGAAGTAATGCTCCAGAAATGCCCTCCTCAGATTAGCCCAAGAAGTAAGGGCATTCTCATCATGTCTTGGTAAGAGTCTAAACCACTCCTTGACTTTCCCATCCAGCGACAAGTGAAAGACTTTCAACTGCACATCATCAACATTTTGTTAGAATCTTAAGGTTTGATGAAGACTGACCTATAGAAATCGTAAGTGAAAGTTACCTCTAAGTCAAATAAGTTAAATCTAATATGTAATGGATCTCTATCGCTAGGTATATCTCTATCGCTAATAGACAAAGAGCAATAGCAAGTGAAGACTTAGAAATAACAAAGTTAATATCTATCGCTAAGTCTGTTACTATCGCTAAGAAAGATTCTATCGCTAGAAGTTCATAGATAACATGGATAAATGAAAGGAAATACAAATAGCAGGAATATAAATCAAAGTCCTTGAGCTATAGAATCAGCTAGCGATAATAGGTTAAGCTATCGATAACAAAAGTGCTTCAGATAATAAACATTCAGATAGCTAGTGCCTGAGAACAAATGAATCAAATGAGCTAACATAGTTGCTAGCGCTAACACGGTTAGCTATCGATAGAAGGATACCTTGGAGCTAATGAGCAATCAAGTAACTAGCGATAATAGAATTAACTATCGATAGAGACTGTGTTTGAGAATACCTTAGCTAATATATTGTCTCTATCTTGTGAAGCTAATTAAATACCCTATCAATAACATTCTCTGCTTGAGTATTTGTTTCAACTAACAGCTTAAGTGCAGGACTCACTGTCAAGATAGCGATAGCAAATCATGCTAGCGCTAATGAAAAAGCTGACATGAAAGTACAGTGGCAGGTAACAACAGGATAACGTTACTCACAGTCTCTGTCTATCTTATCTCATCCTCTGCAAAATCAGTTGAAGCATGAAAAGATAGAAAAGGTGCCAACGGCTAGTTCTCCAAGTCTCCAATGGATAGAAAAGTATATCACCATATATAAAGACTAAAAGATTTCAGAATCAGCGCGCGCGAATATACTAAGGAATTTTCATGACGAGATGATGCGAGATGAAAACAAGAGGCTCTACTCAGAGTATTAGATATATTTTAGTAAGCCCAGAAATGATGAGTTGAGTGGAGTATAAAAGGAGAGCTAGAGAAATACATTATTCAGATTATTAAGCTCTAAGTTGTATTCCATCATACATTTATCTGTACTTAAGTGTTTATCAAAATCAGTTCATTAAGTGAACGTACTTATTGAAATCCTCTACTGTTTGAGGTTGTTCTGAAAGCTTGGTGCTTTAGAACAGGGATATTGCCTTACAGGTAGTAAGGGGGAGTGTTTAGAGAGATTCTAAAACTCTGTAAAGGTTGGCAGGTGAACCTGTGTTCGTAAAACCTATGGTAGGCTTCTCTTGTGCCAGGTTTAAACAAGAGGGTAGTTGAAATCTCAGGTGGAGCCTGAGGACTGGATGTAGGTCTGGTTTGACCGAACCAAGATAAACTCTGTGTGCAATATCTCTTCCTTTAACTCTCTTAGTTTCCAGCATACCAAATCTAATTTCAGTGCATTTCATGTTTTGAAATATTCTCTGTGATAAATCTTAAAAAGATTTCAAAGATTGACATCTCTTGTATTTTATTGAAAGAATCAAAGGTTTTTATTCAGTCACCCAATTCACCCCCCTCTTGGGTGATAGCCAGCACTAACAATTGGTATCAGAGCAGGTCACTTGTTTAAAGGATCCAATGATCTCAAGTGAAAAGATCATGGCTGATTTTGGGTGTGACATGTTTCCTGAAGGTTTTGATCATACTATTCCACCTTTCCTTGAAAATATTGATTTTTCGTTTTGGAAAGTTAGGATGAAGAGTTTTATAAAATCATTTGATTATTATATGTGGAATGTTTTTATAAAAATTTTGCTTTCAAACCAAGAAAGGATTGGACTGAAAAAGATAAGAAAATGTATTCCTTGAACATTAGAGCAATGCAAATTCTGCATAAAGGCTTAACTGAAAATGATTTTCAGAAAATCAAACTTTGCTCTAGTGCTAAAGCTATTTGGGACACTCTTGAGTCCTTATATGTCACTAATCATTTTGTTGAAATTGAAAGTGTTGACAGTTCATCTGAATTTCAAAGTTGCATATCTATGATTGATGGGCAATTGGAAGCAGAGATTGAAGAAGAAGAGATCATAGAACCCTTCCAAGATTCAGTCAACACAGAAGGACAAGAGGATGATGACTGCCAAGAGCTCTACCTGAATAAGTCTAGTCAATCATTCTCTGGAACTCAAGATGCAGCTATGGTATACAGTTTCAAATCCTTTGTTTTTGAGAAAAACCATTTCGATTTGCATAAAGCAAATCTTATGTCTTCCACTGACCATATTTTGAAAAATAAAGATGTTTTAAAACATACTGGAAAATACTTTGGGAAGAAAAATGTTTTGAAAAGAATCAATCAGAGGATGTACTCCTCTAATCATCACTATAATGGCTTAAAGTCTCATGATTTACATCATTCTATTATTTGCCATTATTGTGGTAAATCTGGTCATATTTCTCACACATGTAGCATTAGAAGAAATTCAAATGTGAGAAATAAATTTGTTTGGGTTCCAAAAGGACATAAAAGGTCCAAGGCTAACAATGAAGGACCCAAACATAAAAGGGTACCAAAATGTCCATTTAGTGCTTTATGTGTGCAGATAAACAAGAAGGTAGTTGAAATCTCAGGTGGAGCCTGAGGACTGGATGTAGGTCTGGTTTGACCGAACCAGGATAAACTCTGTGTGCAATATCTCTTCCTTTAACTCTCTTAATTTCCAGCATACCAAAACTAATTTCAGTGCATTTCATGTTTTGAAATATTCTCTGTGATAAATCTTAAAAAGATTTCAAAGATTGACATCTCTTGTATTTTGTTGAAAGAATCAAAGGTTTTTATTCAGTCACCCAATTCACCCCCCCTCTTGGGTGATAGCCAGCACTAACACATTTGCCCCAGATGGTTTCATGCTTGTGCAAGCAAGGTAGACCCCATATAAATGGCCATATGCATCCTCCCCTTCCAATCCTGCAAAATGAGGTAATGCTGCAATTAGTGGTCCTTTTGTCTCAAAATCAGCATTTAAAGCATGATATGCAGTTTGGAATGGGTCGTATGTGACACCACTTGAGGTAACTTCCCTAATACTACACCTCCTAGGGATTTCATTGTTTCCTACTCCCTCACCCTCACCATTGTTTCCATTATTGCCATTGGGTGGTGGTCTGTGAGCCATAGGGAAATCTAGGGGTATTCCTATGTGGATGGCGTTTTCAGTGTCTGAATGAGAGGGACTGCTAGACTCCCCAAAAGAGGACTCTTCTAAGATAGGGCTAGAGGGACCTCCTTGGTTGGCTCTCCTAAGTTGGTCAAGGTGTGGCTCAATCCCAAGGTTTAAGGATGGAAGGTTTGATCCTCTTCTCCTTCTACCTCTCCCTCTAGGCATGCACAATGAGATATGAACAAGTAAAAGAAATCAAAAGCAAGTCAAAGTTGAGTCACACAAGGCACAGACAACAAGTGGACTATCAGCAGCAACTAAGACTTAGAATGTACAAAAGTCAAGTGAGAGTCAATGGTATGTGATGATGGAAGTGTATGAAGTGTATATGTAATGTGTATGTACGAATATGATGTGAGTATGGAGTGTAAATGCAGCAGGAATAGTCAGAATACAATGAAAATCAGCGAAAACAGGTGCAGATACAAGCAGCTCGCCGTCCCTTCGCAGCGGCGAGGTGACGGTGAGGAATCAAACGTCAGGAGTGGCTGATTCAGCCACTGAACAGAGGGTAACCTGCAGAATTTTTTCAGAAACTAGCACAAGTTGAGTGAAAATGTGATATACTACTTCAAACAAGTGCAAATCAGTCAGAGCAAGCGTGTTATGCACAAGTAAGCCTCAAGCAACGAGAATGTGACTTGGGGGATAGATTCATGCACTCAATATCCAGCAAAGGACAGCATTCACAATTAGTGCAATAAAACTACCACTAAAGCAACCAAGCACGATAGTAAGTCAGTGAGCCAAGAAAATGCAAAGAGTAAGCATCTATACCAATTTCCAAGGGTGTTTCAAAATATGATATGGAAAGATGAAAAATAAACTAAGATGCAACTAAGATAAAATGCAACAAGAAGCAAGACCCGGCCAAAGCAAGTTTGACAACCGGCTACTAGGGAACCAATTACTTGGCTCCCCGGCAACGGCGCCACTTGAAGAGCACCTAACCGTTGGGGTTATATCAGAGCAGTGCCGCCTCGAGTCCACTCTCCAAGAAATTAAACCCGAGGGGTTAGTGGAAGCTAACCCGGGGTGTCGATCTCAAGGAGCCTAGTGTAATATGATCCCTAATAGCTAGTATGTGAACTTGAAAAGGCGGGTAAAAAGCATTTTTGTTTGGTTTTGATAGGAAGTTTGGTATGTGCAAAAGGTAAAGTAAAAGATTAAAGTTAAAAGTGAGATTTGGATGAAAATGGGATAAAGGTCATTCTTGATGAATGAAAGCTTTGGGAATCATTGCTTCAAAAGGTTTTCGAGGAGTTTGTTTGATTTCTAAAGAACCCTAGAGGAACCCCTCTAGGCTAGGCTTAGGTTAACTTAATTAATGCCGGAACCCCGCACATTACTTAATTTAACCCAAGTTGATTAAGTTCCAAATCAAGAAATAATTGATTATGCAAGACTTTAAATCCACAATTTGGGCCACCCCATGATGGCTCTAAATTTCTCTCTAAACCCTAATCCATTGATGGCCACCCATACAATAAATTAGGACCTAGAGAGTGTTTGCCCAATGTCTCAACACAACCAATTAATTCTTATGCCATCTCCCTCAAGCAAATAGCTTAACACTCTTAATCCACTAACCAAGCCACCTTGCATTAGCACATAATTTTCACCAAGAGAATAACAAAACTATGAACCCATAAATTTCATTAAACTCAAAGCTAATAAGTAGCAATGTCAAGCATTATATAAGAAGGAAACAACATAAACATACACATAGTGTCTAACCCTAATGACATAAATGCATTCAACTAAGTGCCGTAAATGCACCTCAACCAAATGCAATAGCAATTAATACAACCCACCAAAATGTCATAAATGCAACCCTAGAAACCTAGAAAAGCATAAATACAACAAATGGGGAAAGGATTAGAACTAGGAAAACTCCCCTATTGAAGCTTCAAGCTCATCCCTTGGCTCTCACCACCAAGAATGGTGGAGCCTAGCTGCTACTCTCCATGGAAAAACCAACAAGAGAAGAGGAAGGAGTGGAAGCCATGAATGGAAGGAAGGAAAAAGTGAAGAAGATGAAGATGAAGATGGAGAAGAGAGAGAGCTAGGGCTTAGGGGTGTGAAATGTGAACCAAATCTGCCCTAATGGGGTGTATGATTCGTGTTTTAAGTCCCCCAAGTCGGGTCAAGTGAGTGGGTAATGAGTTAGATCCGGTTTGGGCCCAAAATTCGTGACTGAAAATTTTGCAGAAACGCCCGCTCGCCGTCGTCTCGCCGCGGTGAGGTGATGTTGCTTTTGGAACTCTGGGGGCCTTCTCGCCGTGGGCTCACCGCGGCGAAGCCACGGCGAGCTCACGTCTTCTCTGCCAAAATCAAGCTTTCTCACCGTCTGTCTTGCCGCGGCTTCCTTCAGTTCTGCCTCTTTGTTTGGCCTTTTTCTTCGTCCCGGGTCCAATCTTTTGGTCCTAAGAGACCCTGCAAGTGGAAATAAGATAAAACCGAGATCAAATAGCCCTATAAATTAATTAGTACAATTAATCTACAATTGTGGCTAATTACTCCTAATTTTACACTCATTTTCCTTGAGAGTTTGGGATATTCAATTTGACATTATCAGACCAAAACTTGCATCTTAATCATGTTAATTGCCTCAATTTAAGCATATAAAGTCAATACAAATCAGAGATTTGTCAACACCATGTGGAGAGACTTGAGTAGGAACAACATAAGGTCGTCGTGTGACCTTTGTTGCTTCTTGAGTATGGACTTCAAGAGGAGGAAACTGTTCGTCATAAGTTTCAGATCTCATCATGGCAATACAAGGAACAGTAAAAGCAGTGTAAAGTGATGATGGTGTTATGATAGGAGGAGCTAGAGAGGGTTTACTTTTTTCTGTAATGGGGAAAACACTAGCAGCAAGGTCATCATGACCTAGTTCTTTGAGTAAATCCCAAAGAGTGAGATCTGAGGAAGATTCTTTTGGAGCAGGAGGGGTGATCCACCGAGAACCTGATCCATCTTGATCCGGTTTTCTATGATAGGAGTAAATATTGGAACATCTGATCCTGGACTTGGTGGTTTTCTTGGTGTTACCAAAAGTGACCAGATCTTCATCATCAGAATAATCCCAAAACCCGGAATATTGGCAGTCACAGTCAGGTTCACACATCCTATAATCAAGATCCCAGATGAAATGACCGTTAACATGAGAGACAAAAGTAGGCTGACCATTAGCACGAAAATGGCTAACTGGGGGTTTTTCTTTGCTCTGGTAGACTGGACGGACTGGAGATATCACCTTTAGCGTCTGAAGAGGAGGAGCCAAAGAGCATATTCTCCGTAAAGGAGTTCCTTCAGTTCCAGGTTTCTGAAAAAGAGTTCTGACAGTGCCATCAGGCATGTGAGAGATCTGTGGAGGAGCAGTTGTATGAACATCTCTGGGAATAGAACCAAATTCCCTTTCATAATTGGTAATCCAATCAAGAGGAACTATTTCAGATAATTCCTTATTGGTAATTTGTCTAGGTATATTGACAATAGCCGGACCATGATCTTTATCAGTAAACATGAGTAACGCATCACCAGTGGATTCTGGATGCTGAAGATCCAGAGCATGATTATAGAGTCTATAAATCAATTGGTGGTGAAGAGTGGCCATGGTGGCTTGAGGATTCTGTTCTGCTCTACAATCTGAACCTGGATTTTATGTCTGGTGGAGAGGGTTTCATCAGTGAGTTTCATGGTGAAGTAACAAGAGCACCAAACAGAGCATGTTGATATTGTTTAAAAGAGGTGTCAAGGAGAGCAACCTTGGCTGAGATAGGTATGCCTTTTCTAGTATGTGGAGTGAGAACTAGGCGAACAGCACCTAGATGAAGATGAGTATATCCCTGTCGAATATAGGAGTTGATGAGAGTTTGAGGAATTTCAAGAGTTACATACTGTTCTTGAGAGGTGGCAGGAAGACCACACTGGTCTAACTTGGAACTTTGAACTATTTCTTTTACTGGTGGAGTATTTCTGGAAATCAAAGTACGGAGGTGGCGGAAAGTAGAGCGTTCACGATGGTATAAAGAGTAAGGGTTTAAAGAGGCATTTTTGTAGGATGTACACGAGCATTATTTGGGATATGAGTAAATTCCACTAGATGTTCTATTTTACTGGACAAAGTGCGTCTGATTGAAGAGGGAAGATTGGAAATAGAGAGAGTGGAGGAGAGACGAGTAGTTTCATCAGTAGAAAATGAAGAAGTTTGGCCCATTTTAGAGAAATTCTTCCTTACTCGCTGCACTAACAATATGTATACTCTGCTCTCTGCAAAGACGGGCTGGCTCTGATACCACAGGGTTGAGTACTCTATTAATATGTAAAGTCTCAATAAGTCAAGATAGACATATTACTTGTGATAGTATTGTTATATTGTTGACTGTTAGCTAATATTAACTTCATAATTCTTAATGAATGATAGTTAGGATTCTTAGTATTAAGAGAAAAATGGGACTTTTCAATTTTGCAGTTAAATTGAAATTGCTTAATCACCACTATAAAATCACTACTATAGATTTGAGGATATTTGACTCTTAATACTTGATGGTTCTTGTGGAAAAATGTTAAATATGAAGAGGCAAGATTTTTGGAAAATTTTCAATTTAACCATTATTGATAATCGTTAAGAATATTTTACAAATGTTTGTAAGTTAAAAAATTAACCATCTAATATTGTAGTCATATTTTTTTATTTAAGGAATGATTATTTTTTGAATATGTATGTTGTTAAGGTATGTAAACCAAGCAACAAGACTATGCGATGGTACACAATTACATATCTCTCATATCTGAAAACTGTGTTATTGAAGCAAAATCATTAAATGGTGCAAACCCAAATTAAAAGGTGTTGATTTATTTGGTAGACATAATTCCTTCAATAGGTAGGTGGCCATTTCGTGTGCAAAGGATACGGTTTGTCACAACGAGTGTTTTGTTAATAATAAAACTTAGCATCTACCGTTTTTGTAGGATTAAGAATTGATTCGAATCTAAGATATTAACTCCAACAATTTTCAATTTCATCAGTTGTTATTATATAAAAGCACAATTCATCATTGAAACTAAAGTCTTCTTACCAAAATCCAGTTTTGAACTTAATTTTGACTTTCAAGTTTCCTAAAAGTTACCGAAATAAAGTTTTTATAAGTTATTCCGAGTCATGTTGTATTTACAAAGAAAAATTCGAGTTTAGAGAACTTTATAAGAAAATTTGAGTTCTATAAGTAAACTTGAATCCCAAAAGCAAACTCGATATAAAAAAATGTTTGACCCGAGTTATGCTCAAATATTTCTAAAAAATATTTGAAAAAATAACGAGGCTTCTAAATCATTGATCAGTTTTTTAAACGAATGTTAAATATCAAGAAACCATGTTTGTTTTTTTAAAAAAATTTAATGTCCATTTAAGAGACAGACGTTAAAACTGAGAAACCTCCGTTATATAAGCATGATGAACATGGTTTTTTTGCCACTAGATCTGTTATGCATATAACATATGTTAGCAGGGGACGTGAAATCCCATGCAAGCTTGTAGTAGTGTTCACTTTCGGTAAAAATTCAGGGGTATTATTGTTTTTTTCCCCATTTCATTAATTGTAACAATAGATTGAGTAATAATTGGTGGAATTAAAAATTATTTGTCCATGAGTTGAGAGCTTTTATAAGCACTTTTTGAACCCTAGACTGGAACATGCCATAGGTCAAGCGTATTATTGGAGCTCCTACAATAACTGGCCACAATAGGAAGAACAGGCTCTCAAAGACTTGTATCTCTTCCTCCATAACCCCAACAGTCAAGTTCACTTGTTCATATTAATGGTTGCTTTTACATAAATTTATTTCATAGTTTAACTTCATTCCTGATTATTGAATTACTCAAATTAGGCGAAAGTCGATCATCAATACTTGACTAGTTTTTTGAGCCAAACCCTAAGCGATACTTTTTCACATTGGTTATTTACTCCTGACAAACACAAACATTTACATTTTACGTCTTTTTGTAACTTGTAAAGGTTAGACGAAACTCCCATGTGATGATTTTTTTGGCCCGGGAAGGAATTCATGGTTCAACCAAGACTACCTTGCTGCCGGCTGTCTTGCCTGGTTGTCTATGAATGTTTTTGGATGACATGCAAACTGTTTTCTGAGAACCCATTTCTGAGGGTGATGTTTCTCTCTGTTTTTTTTTCTTTGATGACAAGGGTCATGTTTCTCTAATTCAAGCTTAGATTGCCTTTTTACACCAAGGGAAAAAAAGGGTGGACAAAACAATGTCATTGGTTTACTCGTTCGTTTTCGTGCTCCAAGAAAGACATAAAATAATTTATTTAATAATTTCTAGTTGCTACTATATGATTTTAGATGTTTGGCACTTAAATATGTATGTCAGCCTTACGCCATAAAGATAATAGACGTTTGTTCTCTTGTAACTGCACGAGCAACATTGCAATGATTTTATAAAGTTTGAGTATAACATTGCAAAAATGTCCTTTTAACCATATTAAAAATCAAAGTACTTTCTTTCCCAATTTTATTTTAGAAAGACACTTTTCCATCAGCATTGGATCCATCCTTAATGGTCATCAAATCACCAAAACTAGCGCTAAAGTAAACATGCGAACATATCAAGTGTAAAAGAATTATAATTTTAACCCTCAAACATATGTTTTCCAAATGATTTACCAACAACTATGCTTATAAATACTTTAGAATATACAAGGGAAAATTATATGTACTTGTACGTACGTACATTTGTATGTATGTATGTGACTTTCATAAAACTTAATAATAAGAATTTACAACTATAAAAAATTCTCGGGGTTGTGTCTTCATCATATTATAAGTGAAAGAATCAGACTCCACGACAACTAATAAATAGCTCCATCTCAATAAAAAAAGGCACTAACTTTTACTGAAGAATAGAGATAAATATCAAACACTGATATTATATTTATTATTTTTTGCAGTGTATCACACATAAATAAAGATTACACATTTATTTCTTATATACTTTCTTTTCATATGTAGCTCTTATAAGAGTTTGATCAAACATAAATAAAATATATAAGGACAATAACTTAATTATAAAGTTTCTTCTCCCACGTAGTTTTTATTTGAGTGTTGTGTCAAACACTATATTTCTTTCACTCACTTCTTGATTAAAGCTGCCACCCCGTCATATGCTTTGGCCCATGCATTATTCAGGTCATCACTCCATTTCGCTCCTGCTGCTTCCTTTGCTGTTTTCAATAGTGCCTCTTTCACCACCTGATTGTGAAATTCAAGTCACCTTTATTTCATTCATTCAGGTTACAAAACAAAAAATGTAACATTTTAAACTTGTTTATCTATCTGACCTCATAATGGGCTGGAGCGACTCCTTTCTGAGCATGTACAGAACTCAGCTGCTTCAATGTTGGATCCGGTATCGGACCTCCAATCACTGAATCATAAATCTATAGTTTCCCAATAACAACATTCATGCATTTATCATTGTATCTTTTGCCGTATATGAGAAGCTAAAAATTGTGTTAAAGTATCATAATATCTTTTACCATTATATAATTGTCTCACTTTTGCTTTATATAAATAAGTAAATCTCTACCAATAAGAAGGATAAGGAAGGGATAATTCTTTTAAAAGTTCTTTGGAGATCTTGCTATGTATAGTAAATTCACAAGAAAAGCTTCTATTCACTAGGACGTTTTAGTATTTTTATGAGCTTACCGTCTTAAAAACCTTCAAGGCTTGGGATTCAAGCTGAGGATTATTTTTGGGAACTTCATTTGAACCTTTCAGAAAAGAGAACAAGTCTTTCACAGGAGGTGCAATCTGCACTAATCTGTTTTCAACCAAAACAAAAAGAATGATAAACGATAAGATATGTATAAACTGAAAGAGAATGAGAAAATCAAAGAAATTAGAGATGGAGACAAATAATGAAAGGGAGTTGTAAATGATAGTGATGAATTACTGAGTGAAAAAATAAACGCTGTATTCGGGAAAATTTTTTGTCAAATCCTCCCATGAGCCTTTGATCAGAGTCACTTCCTTCTCACTAAGGCCAGCCATTTATTATCTTTAATTTGCTTTTGTATAATATTCACAAATCACACATTGCATGGGTTGAAGAGAAACTCTTTATATAGGAAGCGAATTGAAATAGATTTGAAAATAAATTTTAAAATATGTTTTAAATGGAATGCCATTTGTGCGCATTAGTGACTTCTGAAGAGCCAATATTGTCCATTTAGAGCAAGCAATGTTCAAACTTTGGGAATAAAAAGATAATTTTTTCACATAATATTCTCAAAGGTTCACATTTTTAAATTTAAAGAGTTACTCAGTCCGTTCTTAAATATAAGACCTAGTTAACTTTTTTTAAGAAATTAAGAAAACTCAATAAAGCACTTAATCATAACCTATTTTTTGTAACATTATATTATATGTTAGTTTATAAATAAAATAAATTATTTTAGAGAAAAAAAATCCAGGTAAATCAATTTATAAGTACTTTATTTAGTTTTTTTTAGAATTTTTCAAAATACTAACAAGGCCTTATATTTAGTAACGGAGGAAGTAGTATATTATAAGAGCCGATGATTTTGAAAGCAAGGTATATGCGAATCAAGAAAAATATAAGAGATCAAACATTGGCTTTCTATATTAACCACTGGCCACCTTTGGAATACAATACGTTATGGGTAAATGAAGTTATTAAAAAGAGTAAAATAAACCCATATTTCCTTTTATTTGATTTTACTAACAACTATATCCCGTCTACTTTTTTTTTATTGCTCATCCGGTATCACAGGGTATACTATCTTTCAGGCACTACAACAACCTCAGACTAATGCAGATCACACCGAGGACCTCCACTTAAGTACAAAGTGCTAGCTAAGGGGCAAACTGCATTCCGAGGGCTCGAACTCGAGACCCCTGGTTAAGCAGCAAAATGAGGTTACCATTACACCAAACCACACTTGGTTTGAAATACTACATATACCTCTCAAAACAAAATGTAATGCTAGATACATAACTCCTATCTATCTTAAAATTCTACTTCCATTCACCTAACTATATTAATTGACCATTAAACAACACATTTTGATCCTTCTCATATATGATATTAATAAAACCTTTTGAACACTTATGTTGCAAAAAAAAAGTAATTTTAATGTATATATTTAAACTTCTCAACATTTTAAAAACATATTGTAACATCACGGTTTTTCTTGGTAGTTCGCCACAGCAAATGGTATTGCTCACCATGGCGAACATCTCAAAATAAGCGGTTTACGTTGGAAAGGTTGTCACGGTGAATGCGTTAAACTCTGCTTATGCATGCTTTTGTTGATAGAACAATCAATTAACTAGGTCGAACTAGTGAAAAATGCAATGGAATAGACCCAAATTAGAATACAAACCTAGATCGTAAATGAGAATGAAATTAATATGTAGGAATGCAAATACAAATTTAAATTTCTTGAGGTTTGTTTTTGAAAGAGAGACATTAAAATCCTAAACAAAGAAATTAATTAATGAATAAACAAGGCAAGTCAAACAGATGTTTGACTCACTTACAGTGAAAGGGACAACTTGAGAATTACATGGAATAAATTTCATATACCAAATTAATTAATTAGACCTAAGGAAGATTGATTAAGAAAAGTGAAATTATTAAGTTTAATTACCAAATTTAAATATAGTAAACACTCAAGTTCAAAACACTTAATCCATTGGGTGAACCCAACTCCTTTCCTAAATTTACTTTACCAAAAACAACACTTAATCCATTTGAGAACTTATAATGAAATAATTGGTAGTTAATTCAACCCAATTAAACCAATCACAATTTCAAATTGATTTTGGAATTCATTTTTATAACCATCTAGTTGAACCACTAGACGATTAACCTCAATTAAACAATCAAGAGGCAAAAATAACAAAATTTGCAATATAACCTGCTTTGACAATTGCATTAATAATGAAAACTCAATCCAGAATATAATTAACAATGCACAAGGTTCATAACCGAAAATTCCAGCATGAGTCTTTGCACAAATTTAATCCAAATATCAATCCCAAAAAAATTAATGTCTACCCAATAAAACTAGTAAATTATTATAAAGTTAAATACAACTTTAAAACAGCATTGTTTTAAATGTTTTCAAGCAATAAAACTCAAAGTTATTTAAAGTTAAATTATCCCAATTTTTTGATCAAAAATAAAAGGGAAGACACTTCCTTGTAATCTTCAAGTGCAAGCCCTAGGTTCTAGTCTTCTACATGTTCCTCCTAAGTTATTTCCTTAGGCTCAAGCTTCCATTAAAGTTTTCCTCTCCAATTATCAAGGAGATATTAATGTGAGAAAGAGTTCCTTCCAATAGTAACAACTAGGTATTTTTATATATAGGAGGTTGAGAGAACTTTTGATATAAGATTGAGCCCATTAAAACTCAACCATAAGATTATTCTTGATCTCTGATTTTGACCCTGTCTAGAATGTGCCTTGGGGTCAAATGCAAGAAAATATGTAAAATCAAGGCTTGTGTAATAGTAGCATAATCTCAGGTTGTCTCACTTAAGGAGTCAATTATTTTGCTGCCTAAACTAACCTAAATGAAAAAAGAAAGCAATAAACCAGGGTTCGATAGCTGAAGTGATATTTTTGGTATTTTAAAATTGTAGGAATGCAAAGTAACTTGTTTTTGAGTTTTTGAAATAGGAAAGCAAGTAAAGTGATTGGAAAACTCTTTTGATGGGATTAGGGCCTCTTGATGGAAATCATGCAACCTTCCTTGCTCCATTTAATATGTGGGAATGAAAAATCCAAGACCAAATGTAATTACCCAAAGGCAAGCACCTAAGTCCAATTAACTTAGTTACTAATTGATTCAGTGCATCACTTGTATAATTAATTAACTAGGCAATTGTTAAGAACCGCTTGGTAATGGAAACCCTTAACAATACACAATGAGTCTTCTCTTGAAGGTATAATTTGAGTCTTCAAGAATGGATCTAATGTCTTATGCTAGATCCAATAAGCAAATGCATTAATCCAAGCCAGCAATCCAAAGTAATTAAATAGTCAATACTAACACATTAATTACGTTATGCCAAGTAATTAACACCAAGGTTCATGCACATAGAAGAAATCTCTTAATGACAAACATGACCTACAAGAAAACTAGCTACAAGCATATAATTCATAGTGTACCATGTTCTAATCAACACATATATGTACAAATTACAAGAATCTAAACATAAATGTGCAATTAGATATAGGAGAAACTAAACATTCCCCTAGTTGACTCATTGAAGCTCCGGTTACATCATCCCTTTTCAAGAATCCCCAATATTCTTAGCCACTCATCCCTTCAAGCTTGAATTTCCTGTTCTAACTTAGATCCTCCATTAAGAATGAGTGTAGACCCACAAATTCGATGGAAATGGAGGAATGTGGAAGTAGAAAGGAGAATGGTGGAGGAAATGATGATAATCAAAGGAATCAAAGAGGAAACGAGATTTCAAATCTAGGGGTCTTGGGTAAGGTTTCTGGCCAAATTAGCTAATTAGGTAAGTTGGAGGCAAGTTGGATTAGGTCCAAGTTGAATCATAGTGAAGCAACCTGATTTGGAAATTTTCACGGGTTCGCCGTGGGGTGCCACAGCAAACCATGAATTTTTACTGGCTATGGGCTGCGCCGTGGAGTGCAATAATGAGGATGATCTAACTTTGAATTTCCACTTGCTCTTTGCTTTATTCTTCCAATCTTTGATCCTACAATGATAAATTCAAGCACATGTGAAGCATCTTAAGTCTAGAAATGATTAATGCATGAATTTAGAGCCTAAAATGCTATGATTAAGATCAATGTGCACAAAACTTAATGCTCTTGAACCTTAAATGTTGTTGTGCTGATTGCACCATATTTTTATACACTTTTCATAGTTAAATTCATTAGATTATTGCATGTTCTAGGGAGTTTTACACCAAACTAGAGCAAATTCTGATTCTTGGACACTTGGTTGGGATTTGTAAAAATGAGGGGTAAAATGGGCATAATTAGTGATTTATTTTGATTAGAATCTCTCTAGGACAATTGGTTCTACCTTGCCTTTGTTTTATCTTGTAGATCACATGAAGAATGGGCTTAAATCAAAAGAGCAATCGAGCAACAGAAGACTGGAGGCAACAAGATAGTGAGGGCCTCACTGTCTTATCTGTCGGGGCACACAAGTTAGTGGCTAATCTGTGTAGTCCGCCGAGGCGAACACGCGATTCTAGTACGCGATTTTGTTGGTTTTATCGGGTTTTTAGGGTACCCATTGGTATAATCCAACCCAAAACTCACTAGACCCGACTCCCTCACTTAAATTTCGACCTAGTGCCTCATTCCCTTCATCTTTTCCACCTCCATTCACTCCCAAACCCTAAAATCCTCTCATCCTTCTTCCATCTCCATCTTCTTCATCTTCCATATTCTTCCACCCTCTCCTTCCATGGATTTTCATATGGAACTTCTTCTTGGGGCTTCTCTTAGAGCATCTATGATGGATTGAGGATTTCTTCATCTCTTGAGGATGGGTTGATGGTGGCTCAAGCATGGGTTCTTCATTAGGGGAGTTTTTCTTTGTTCTACATATGTATTTAGGGTTTCTTCTATGTTTGTTTGAACTTCTCTTGTAGATGTTTGGATTCATGTATTGGGAGATTCTAGATATGTGTGGTTGATGTTTGATTTTGCTAATTTGGATTGGGATTATGTATTAAGTACTTTACGGATTATATATGTATGCTTGATTAGTTCTCCTTGATATTGAGTTGTTTGGCCATGTGTTGATGATTATATCAAGTTGATTTATTTAAGGTATGTGTGTAATTGTAAGGGAAAGAGACATTAATCCAATCTAAGTTAGCTAATCACATCATGTATGAACTAGTTTGTGTCTATTTGGGCTTTGAACACTTGAGTTATTAATTCCTATCTACATTGTGGTTGCATGAAATTAATCTCATTTTAGTGGTTGCTAGTGGGTTTACTTGATTGCTTCCATTCATAATTGTTGTGGTTGCACTTTTATGAGAGCCACAAGTGTTTTGACTCAAAGTATTTCACACATCAAGTGGAGCTTAACACTAACCCTAAGTAATAGCTATGAAAGTGGTTGCTAGATTAGTCATTAATTAGGGCTAGTAAGACCCTAGTAGTTGCTTGGGGATTATTTTATTAGACTTGATAAATTGAACCCCCAATTGATTTGAACCAATGTTTGCCACCTCACTTAAACTCAAGAGATCCATTTCATTGCATTAACTTCACTTCATCCATCCAACCATTCGACTCATTAAGGAAAAGATCAAAAATATTGTAGTTAGGCTTATCTTGCATGTTTCATACTAAAACCCAACAAAATCCCCCCTTTTATACCTCCTTTGCATGGCATTTAGCTTCCTAAGTTAGTCATTAGGCTCCTTGTGAGACGATCCGAGATCGCACCACTATAGTGCAATCCTTGGTTAATAAATAATTTTGCATTTAACCCACAAGGCGATTAGGAAAAGGTTAAATCAAGTGCCTAAACAACCATGTATTAGCTCCAAGATTAATTTTACACAATACGATTTCCTAATATACTTTTGCTTGTCTTGGAAGAATTAAATGAGACTGTGATTTTACATATTTGAAAATATTAACTCAATAACAAAATAGGCAACTAGAATATTGACAAGTTTAAACCCAATAATCTCATAATTAATTTGAATTTATATTAGTTCTAAAAAGTTGGCTAATGATTCAAATATTTCCTAATTCATTGAAAATAACCTAAAATTATTTTCAAAGTATATGAATAAGGTGGGATAAAATATAGAGAAAATGTTATTTATCATGCGCATTTACTTAGTTTTTGCATCCTAATTTAAGATTGTTATAGGAAACCCCATATAGATTTTTTGAATTCAATCAAAATTTATAATATATCTCTAAAAGACTATCTAAAGAGTCTGTAAAACTTGTATTTGTAGATATTTGACTAATTGAGCATGGTTAAGTAACTTGGAGTTACTTTGTGAAAAGATAAGGACTCAAATTTAACTTTATAGACATCTCAAAGGGCAAATTGTTAAATAAAGATTTATTTTATCAATGTAAATCTCCTTTGAATCTGCATGAATGTCGAATCTGTGAGTTGTAAGCTAGAACTAATAGTTCTAGCAAGATAAAACTCATGTTTCATGTGAAAATTCCCCTACCAATCACTTTCAATCCCATTACTATCACGACTAATCCGTTTAAAACCAGATTTCAAAGCTAACTATGATAGAAAATGATTTCACTCGCAACAATAAGTCTATATCATAGTTAGGTTCAACTACAATTGAAAAACTAATTATGATTGAAAAGTTACCATAGTCATTAAACAATTTAGCCAAATGATTAAGTCTTAACTACGATAGGAAAAAGGAAATTGCTAAGTTAAAGAAGTCTATCGTAGTTAATTAAAAGATTGGTCACTTATAAAACCTAACTATGATAGAAAATGATCATCATAGTTATTAGAAAACTAGATGGTATTTGAAATTGTTTATCCATGATAAAAAAAGACATTTCTAAATCATATAATTACCTATCATGGATAAAAAAAGAATGTGATGACTTGAGAAAAAGGCATAAGCTAACATGGTTATTAAAACATCACAACATGTTAGAAAAAGGCATCAGCTAAAATGGTTATTAAAATACTATGTTAAGAAAAACATTAACATAATTAGAAAAGAAATAACCCAATTATTTAGAAAACATGTTGAGAAAGTGTACCATGTTAGAAAAAGAACAACCTAACATGGTAATTTAAAATTCACCACAACATTATAGCTCGCCTTTCAAATGAACAGGCAGCAACAATTAATCCACCATATATTACGCAATCCAATTGTAACCATAATCCATAATAATGTAACTTAACAAATGAAGGATTAAGAGCATCCCAACAGCCCAACAACATACTAAGGGATGCCTCCTGACAACTAGGGGTCACATGCATGTGAACAAGTTTAAATATAAGGCAGTAGTTCTAATATTCACAACTACTAATGTAAAACAGTTATAGACAGATGATAGAAACCCTAAATACACAACTAACCAATTGCTGGAAATGTACTGACCCAACACAAGTAGTCATCAACAATAGAGCCATCAGCTCGATCAACAAAAGGCCATAGTCTCGCATACTTACCAAGATCCTACCATATCTGAGGATTAACAGCATGCCATGTAACATAGTTCCCAAAACAAAATTCACCATCAGACCTCCGGCCATGGTTTTCCAGAAGTACTGATCTCAACAAGTAAACCAGACAATAATACATATAGTAATCCATAACAATAATGAATATGCAAAAGCAAACATGCATGCATGCCTAGCCCAGTGTTTGACAATATACACAATAAAAGAAATGACCCAAGGGATTTCACTAACAGTGAGTCCCCTCTGGCTTCTTGTCCTCCTTTCTAGCACGAAACTCAGCACCTAAAACTGAAAGGTAACCAAATGAGATAAAGTCCCAGTAAAACTTATACTTCCCAAACTGTCATACATGTGTGTTCATGTGCAAGTGTACAATTATGTGGGGCCAGTGGTAATAACATATATTCAAAGAAACAACTATTTGATACAATTTAAATGATGAAGCCAGATAGCATCAGAAATGTCAAAGCATTATTAATTTGAAAATCAGTTATTTTCAAGAATGTGATCCAAAAGCCTTAAGAGGTAGATAATTGAAAGACATGATCCTTATGCCTCCAAAGAGGCGGATCATAAGTGTATGGAATCCAAATGCCTATAAAAAGATAGATCACCATAACATGGGATATGAACGTCTTCGAAGAGACAAATCACCAATACCCGACAAAACAACCAAGAATCGGTTCCAAACATCGAAAAACTCAAATGGTTCACTCGATGGCCGTCAAGGAACCACATCACATGAAGGGGCTAATCCATAGCTCAAAGGGGCGCCAGAACCAACCAATCAATCACAACAATCAATATGCACATACATAACTTGTTTTTTGAAAGGTTGGCAAATAAATCACTATGATTTTCTTAAAATTCACAATAGTTATTCCAATTCAGTAACATATGCAGTATTTTACAACACAAATTCAATTATCACAATAATCAATCCTAGCATGAAATATATAATAATCAGGCATACAAATTTGTTAGCATCCTTTGCATGATTAATTGCAAATCTAATGAACTATTTTGCTCCATCTAAATATTCCCTTGAACATTGATTAGAAAACATCCATTTCTGATCCATCCTTCTAGCCTATTAAAGGAAAGTGGTAAGATATATGACTTACTTATTAGGTAGCTACCTTATAGTGTTTGCTTATTTAAAAAAAATCAGCAACATAACGGCTTAAAAATGAACGTTACCATGCTCAAGGCCCTCTCTTTTACTATAAAAATGGATAGTCAACAAAATACAAAGCATCAACTCAATAATTTTCCACAATCCACAATAGTAGAATTTAGAGAGCATATATATAGCATTTATGGACAGAGAAACACAGTTACAACTCACATACCTAGTTCTACGAGGCAATAATTTCATAAAAGTAAATTAACATATCAAAGAGTCTCAGTACCTAACGTAAAAATGTACCCGAATGACTTCTCTAACTTTTCTTTAGGTGGAGGATTAAAATGTGGACCAGGCAAATGCTTCTTGAAATTCCTACAATACCAAAGAAACGAATCAAATCAAATAAACCCTTCAATTAACTAATGGCAACCATGCATGTCACCTCTAATGATTGAGGGAAAAATCATATACTCTAGAAGCCCAGCATTTACAAATTGCTCATAACTAAGTAATGCTAATTAGTAATTAGTGACCTAATACATCCATAGTGTAACGTCTCGAATTTTCATACTATACTATAACATTTTAATTGAATTATAACCACTTTTTAATGTCAGAAGCCCAAAAATACGAATAAATTTAAAACTTTTTCTTTCCAAGCAATGTTCCAACTCTAATGCAGTTGGAATGGGATTTTCGGACAAATTGATTAGTTTTCTAAAAAAACTCTTTATAAAATAAAGTGGTTATTAAACAATTAAAAATAATCTAAGCCTCTTAGGGTATCTAATTTAAATCCATAATACTTAGAAAATCTAAATTCAGTTATGAATTTATACAATTCTATTTTCTATACTTTCTATTATTAATTTAAAAATTTAAGATTACATCTTATACAATTAACCTTACTTTTTATAACATAATCTTAAATTCTTCATCTAATCTTCCTCCAGCACTCCTGCCTTATCTCAATCATCTTATCATCTACCAGCTAATCTGAAACAGCAATTCAACGCAGTTCATTTCATTCATTACCATGCATAATAATTAACAAATATATATAACTAAAAACATGTCTGTATGGGTAGGGATGTTGCCCCTCTGTGGGCCCCCGCACTCATCCCATATAAGTAATCCTTAACCTTGTTGCTAGTGCACTTAAGGCACTACTGTGAGGTTTAACCTCCTGAATATAACCTTTCGGTTATAACTGAACTGTACTAGGGGTAGCTAGCCCTCTAGTCATCGAGTACTCGGATCCCATGAATAATTCTGACAAGGTTAAAGCTACTAAAAATTTATAAAACATGCTATGCAATTATCATACATGATAAATGATATTGAATGAAACTGCTACCTGTCTCCTGAGCTTACTCCTCACTGTATTTCTTCTCTTCTACGTACTCTGGGAATTCGATCCCACTATTCTGTCCTATAAACATTTATAGTATAAAATATTATATTAATATCTAAACTTGGGTATAATAATCGGACGTCTCTCACATTCCTATAACTCTACCCCCTTTCTATCACTAATATAATTAAATCTTAATTTCCAGGTAAATGGTTAATCATACCATCATCTTTGACAGATTTAAAAGAAAATTCATTTCTTGAATAACATCCTTAATTACCAATTTCATCAAGCAATTATGAACTTACAACATAATAGAGCAAAGTGACACAGCTTTAATTTAATTAATACTAAAACTTCTATATTATAAGAACTTACTTATTTCATACTTTATAATACAAGTTATTAATCTTTCCTCTCCTTCAAGATTTATTTATTACTAAACATAACTTACATAATTTCATTACCAAACAAACTCAAAGCAAGTCAAAAGCATTCACCTTACATATATCTCTTTTAGTAAGACCCTAACCTCTACATTTGTTCCATACGAATCCAATTCTTCAAAATTTCAATAAACTTTTCTTACCTCTACACTTTTCAACTTCTTGCTTATCAAGATCATTAATTTCATTTTCACATCAAATTTTTAACAGAACAGTCACCTATATCCCACTTAACTAGCAATTGCTAATGAATAACTTATTTTCTATAACATAACAATAAAAAGGAGAAGTCTTTGGAATTATAACTCACTTCATATTTAGGAACTTCAAATACTAGTTAATCAAAGAAAATCCTTTCAGAAATACTTGTTAAGGGTTTAGTCCCTTGCCCAATTAACATATCACAATTTCTCATCATTCTAATGGATGCTTTGGTGCTTTAAAACACATTTAGATCCTTTAAACAACCCTATTTATTTTTAACAACCATCCTAACTTTGTACCCACTTACCTTCAATTCCAATTACTAATTACACATCAACCACAACCTTAATCTCTTTAATTACATACAAGCACCACTAATTTGTTAAATTCTACTTCAATGCATTTAATTCTTTTAAGAAGAAAAGGAAATCAACATGTTCAGCCATATGGTAATTCTAGGCTAATCATATCAATAAACAAGTCCATACATGCACATACTTCATACCATTACCGTCAGGTCTCAAATAAATAGAAATGAAAATTCAACTTAGAACTTTAAACATCAAACACCAAGGCTACTTTATCACATTACCATTCTTTACTTTTAGTCAATCTCAAAATTAGCTTTAACAATTATTTCTCATCTTTCATTAGTTTAGCTCCCTAAATTTAAGAACCATTAAACTTCCCAAACTTTTAGGATTTCAACATTACTAACTCATTTCACTAAAATAATTATTCTGCACAGTGAACATTAGCAGCAAGAAATAATCAGAACAACCAAGAACAAGAAAAGGTTCAAAATTAATTACAAGCAGCAAATATCCTAAATCTCTCTTTCTTACAACTAAGCATCAATTAATCCTATTATCCCAATTACAGCTTGTTCATCTGCATTAATGAGGGCAGGGGTACCAACATTCTCTTATTCTCTCCCCCAACTCCCACGGCCAGCAGGAACAGGAAAAGAAAGAAAACAGAGAAACATAGGGAATAAATTTCACAAATAACCACCAACCATATCAGTCAGCAGGAATTATATTTTCCTTATTCCAAATTCATCAGAACAAGGTGTTCACAGAAATGCAACATGGACGGTATAATTTCAAAATCCCATTCCTTCTCTTTTTCCCTCTTTGGCCAGACAGAGCAAGAACATGGGAGAAGAGTCGAAATTCCAACTTCACCAAATTTCATTAATTCACACACCTAAACCTCAATTCCTGATTTCATTTCATACATATATGTTACTTCAAATATTTTCTTCTTCTTGACCGAACAGAAACGCAAAACAGGGGAAGCAAGAAATTGATCAAAAATTCCCAAATCCTCAATAATCCACAACCAATCTATTTCATGAGCTTAAACTTGCTTCTAATTACCATTAGTCAAGCTCAAAACAACAAATACTCAAAACCCCCAAATTTAGCCGTCGGTGAACAGTAACAGGGGAGGAAGAAAATCGAAAATCTTGAACTATTTCACTTTCTTTACCAAAATCAACAACCAAAACAGCAATAACAAGCTTCAAGCTTCACTTCTATAATTTCAGAAATCTCCAAAAACATCCAAAAAATTCGAATCATCCCCCCATATACTCTCAGATTCGCTAGAGAAAAGAGAAGGAAATGAGAGGAATATGCTTACCTAAGGTTCCTCTAGCCTTCTTATTCGTCTTCCACTGAACGTAACCGCCGCTCGCCGCCGTCGAAGCCGCCGATGCCGCCGCTGCCAGACAAAGGAACGGAGGAAAGGATGAGAGTCGGTGAGAGAGAGGAAGAGTGTGATTTGAGTGTGTGTATATGTGTGTGTTTCGGCCAGAGGGAAAGGGAGTATATAATTTTAATTTATTTTATTATTTATTTATTTATTTTTATTTTAAATGGGGTATACGTGGCGAGAGAGGAAAGCAATAAGGAAGAAAAAAATCAAATCAAATAGGACATGTGTGGCTAAAATTTAAAGGTATCTTATATTTATTTTTATCAGGTATTTTACTATACTGCCCTTCCCTGTTTAATTGAGGATATTTTCAACTAGGGGCAGATATTGTCTTTTTAATTTCCCAATTTATATTTTCTCTTAAATCATGATTTTATTTATCATTATCATTTAGAAATAGACCTAAATCTGTCCCCAAAATAATTTTTCTAGATATACTTTAATTTCCAAATTTATTTATAAGACTTTTTAATTAACAACCAATACCCCAAGATTCTAAATATTCCCTTATTTAAATTTATCTTCTAACTCTTTTCCCTGAGTTAATAAAGAAAATAAACTTTAAGAATTATTAAAAATATACCTGGCCTCATAAATTTATTTATAAGGCTGTTTAATTTTTATATGCCATTCCTAGACTTTAAATATATCCTTATTATCTCTTTTTCTCCAAATTAAGGTTTATCTCCTAATTATTTCTCTTTATTTCTTAGAGAAAATAAACCTTAAAATTTATTAAAAATGCCTAAATATCATAAATCCATTTTTAATGCTTTTTAATATTTTTAATAATATTCCAAAACCTTAAATAATTTTCTTATTTTCTATTTTCTAAAATTTGGGATATTACACATAGAACCAAGGGAAAAGCCATTACGACATGACAGAGAAGTATAAATGTGACATGAAAAGCACACAATCTCTAATCCTCCTCGAGATGAATACTAAGAATGATAACTGTTAGAATCTTAAGTTTTGATGAAGACTGACTGACCCCAATAGATAACATAAGTAAATAGAGTGTAAGTTACATTTGAATTTAACAAGTAAAATCTGATAGGTAATAGATCACTATCGCTAGAGCTAGAGTTTATCGCTAATAGACAAAGAGCCATAGCAAATAAAGACTTAGAAATAACAAGGTTAATATCTATCGCTAAGTCATTCACTATCGCTAAAAAATATCCTATCGCTAGAAGTTCATTGAGAACATGGATAAATGAAAGGAAGAACATCTAGCAGAAAAAAAAATCAAGTCCTCGAGCTAATGGAATCAGCTAGCGATAACAGGTTAAGCTATCGATAACAGAGTACTTCAGATAATAAACATTCAGATAGCTAGTGCCTGAGAGCAAATGAGTTAACTAGCGATAACATAGTTGCTAGCGCTATCACATTTAGCTATCGATAACAGGATACCTGAAATTACTTTGAATATTCACATAACTCAGTATCCTTAAGCTAATGAGCAATCAAGTAACTAGCAATAATGGGATTAGCTATTGATAGAAAAATACTTATTGAAATGATATAGCTAGTACGCTGAACGTTGAACTAAAAGAATATGCTAGCGATAATGTTTATGTCTATCGATAGAGAATGCTTTGAAATTCCTTATATATTATATTATCTCTATCTCTTTAAGCTAATGGACTAAGCTTGCGATAACATCTGCTGTGCATTACATGTTTACTTGTTTAGCTAACAGCTCAAGTGCAGGAATTATACTATGCAGTTAGCGATAGCAAAGCATGCTAGCGCTACTGAAAAAGCTGCTATGTAAGTACAGTTGTTGAAGACGTTCAGATCGCACAGTCTATCTCTCTCCTAGCTCACTCTATGCATGAACAGTTGAAGCTAGATCAGAAATTTGAATTAGATGCAGAATAAACAATTTATTGCCAACGGCTATGAACCTCCAACGTCTATATTCAAACGGCCACATGAAGCTGAAAGAAAAGGCAAGCTGCAAAGATATAAATAGATCAAGACTTGCTTCCAGAAATATAACGAAGAAAACAATGGAACAAGGCTTTATGCAGAATTGTAGATTACACTGATTAAGAACAAAATCTAGTGAGCCCAGAAATGAGGAAAGAATTTTGAGTTAAGTAAATTAGTGAAAGAGAGCTAGAGCACTTATTGTTCAATCTGTTAAGCTCTAGAATTGTATTTTCATCATAGATTCCTCTGTACTTAAGTGATTATCATAATCCGTTCATTAAGTGAACCTATTATCTGAAATCCTCTATTGTTTGAGGTTGTTCTAAAGCTTGGTGCTTTAAGAACAGGGTTGTAACCTTACAGGTTGTAAGGGGGAGTGTTTAGAGAGAATCCTAAAACTCTGTGAAAAGATTGGCAGGTGATCCCGTGTTGTAAAACCTGTGGGAAAGGCTTCACAAGTGCCCGGCTAAACTTGTGGGTTGTAAAGGCTTCTCTTGTGCCCGGATTAAACAAGAGGGTAGTGGAAATCTCAAGTGGAGCCTGAGGACTGGATGTAGGTCTGGGTTGACCGAACCAGGATAAACTATATTTGCATTATCTCTTCCCTTAACTCTCTTAGTTTCCAGCATATCAAACTTGTATACTCTTTAGTGCATTCCATGTTTTGAAAGATTCTCAGTGATAAACCGAAAAAGATTTTATAGATTGCCTTCATTGTGTTTCTAGAAAAGAGAAGATTTGAAAAGAGTCTAAAGTTTACTCTATCACCCAATTCACCCTCCCCCCTCTTGGGTGACAGCCAGCACTAACAATAACAAGTGAGAAATAATAATTCACCAAAAACAAAAAAAAAACAAGAGAAAAAAAATCAATGGCCACCGTCTAAATAAAAAATTCTCAGACATCATGGAACCACCAAATAAAAAAATGCTTGTCAACCATGAAACCACTAATTTGATCTTGTCCTAAATGTGCCTCGGGGGCGATCGAGAGCAACTGAGAGAGGGGAAGCTGACACCCCTCCCTCGTTAAATCATACCTTAGTGGTTTATAGATATCACCGCATTTGATCAATTCAGTGATCTCCAATCAGAAGGGTTTCAAATCACTGAGAGAATGCCAAAGGCGTGTTTCTTACATCCCCTTCCTATATTCACATTGTATTTAGGAGCAGTCGCTCACCTAAACTTTCCTCCTAGAACAAAGTCTTCAAATTTGCAGACTTTTTGGTTCTCTTGTTTTCAATGAAAATGCAATCTTGGCATACCGATTTTTTAACACGCAATAATAGACCCATTTCAGCATATGTTTTGTTCTAGGTAGGCCCATACAAATCAGGTCTCTGGATCCTTTGATAGGTCTTTCAACTATCAAAAGGCTCATACCTCTTCTTCCAAGAAACGTCCAAGTTCATCAATTAAAACTGGCCTCTTAAGTGAATATCTATGTTTCACGATCGAATTAAGTTGTCTAAATGACAGGATAGGCTATAAGGTGTCGCCATGGTCTACTGTCACGATTACAATTTCAACTAGCTGGTAGTTTATCTTTGGTAATGAAAATCAGTCTCCTACAACCTTATTTGAACTTATCTTCTAGTCAAATCATCGTGATTTCACTCCTAATCATATTACTATTGATATAGAGTCACTTAAGTGTCATTATTTAAACTCGACCACTGATAATATTAACTCCTCTTCTTTTGCATGGATATGACACTGTAATGAGCACAAGTCCTTGGGAGAAGCACACCCCTAAAGCTAGCCATTGGGGTTGGGAAGCCAAGGACTTATACACTCTAGGATACTTCACTCGGCGCTTCACTCAGCCATTCTACCAGTCAGCCCCTTCAGTCAAAACCCTTCGTAGGTAGCCCTTCTCGGTCTGTCAAACGAGACGGTGTCTTGGCGACTGCACTCTACGAAACTTCACTCGGTGCTTCATTTAGCCATTCTGCTGGTCAGCCCCTTCAGTCAAAACCCTTCGTAGGAAGCCCTTTTCAGTTTTTCAGTCAAGACGGCGTCTTGGCAGCTCCACTCTACGACACTTGACTCGGCGCTTCATTCAACCTTTTTATTGGTCAACCCCTCCGGTCAGAACCCTCTGTGGGTAGCCCTTTCTGTTTGGCTGTCTCTCAATGAAAGCACCATTGTAAAGAGCACAAGTCTTTGGGAGAACCACACCCAAAAAGCTAGCCATTGGGGTTGAGGAGCCAAAGACTTATACACTCTATGACACTTCACTCGACGCTTCACTCGGCCTTTCTACTGGTCAACCCCTTCGGTCAGAACCCTTCATAAGTAGCCCTTCAATGTAACAATTACTCTGCAAAATATTTAGGTTCACACACAGAACAATGAAATGGAGATAAAACTCCATAATGATAATACCTCAGTCAATTAAAAAGTACAGGAATTATGAAATTCCAAAGGAACCATGAAAGCATGATAGAAAGATCAGTTACAGAGGTAGCAGAAGAAGAAGAAGAAGAACTGAACAAAATTACAGAATGTAGAAAGGGAATACAGAGAGGATAACAGAAAAGAGAGAGAAACTTCAGAGAGGGAATCTTCATAAAATTCTTGCTTTCCAATCACTGTGAAATGCCTTCCCTTACGTACTATCATGATCGCACAACTTCCATGACTGTTTGCGTATCCTAGTGCCACGCTAGACACCTTCTCCCACTGACTTCTCTTGGGCATGTCCATCACTCCTTCCATTGGGTTCCTTTTCAGCTTCGTCAACTGGGCTATTCATAAGCCCATCAATGATGCTCGTAACAGACACAAGGGCTCATTCATGGTATGATTCAACTATATATACCATGTGTCATTTACTCTGTTTCTTCACCAATTTTATTTACTTCAATTTACTCTACTATGGATGAAGAACGCACCTTCATACACTTTCACGAAGTTAACTTCCATCGGTGGTTACATGGATGGTTCTGTGATGGCCATCACTTTCTTTCATCACTACTAGGAATGTTGCCTTCATAATGGAGTATGACTTTCGCACTGCATGAAACTCGTCCTGTTGCAGTTGAACAGTGAAGCTTTCAATCAACAAACCCACTCTGGTTTGATGAGGAATATTTTTGGTTCAGATGGATTTATGTTGTTTTTTACGTGCGTGGACTGTACAACATTTGCTGTGAAACGATTACATCATGAGAGTTATGAGATCATCATGCATGTTCCATCCGTAAGACCTCATCTTAACTATGTTTATAAAGAACTGATAATTTCTTAGGCCGAGGGATCTTTGCTCCTTCATCATCATCAAACTCTGTCATATATGAGAATTTTCACAATGACAGATGCTGAATCTGATGCTTTACGAGTTGAAACTCACTTTTTGGACATCCCTGTTACCATCATTCGCTATATCGCTCGGCTATATCAAAATGGTTTAATTGGATTTATGGGCTCACCATAACGAACCATAAAGCTCCATTGCATTTGGAGCAACAATGCTTTTATCCTGGCTTTTGTCACACCACTATATAACATTATACACATTACTTTTGTTTTTGGTATTTCTAATGCTTTTGCATTTAGAAGAAGATGCATACTAATATACCAGGCTTTGAACTGCCTAATGCTCAACTAGCTGCTTCTGAACTTTCTGGTCCAGTTAGACTTTTAACGCTCATTGGAGTGTCGACGTTGTGAAGTTCTCTCCAAAAGAGGACCTTCACAGTGGCCCATCTCCAACCACTCAGAACCCATCATGGTGGCATTCAATTTGGCGTTTGTGTCTCTAGAAAAACCGACTTTGAACTCTTTGGAACCTCAGTTCAAAAAAAAACTCTTTGGAACTCAATCCCAAGCGTTGCCTTCAAAGTTCAAACTCCTGATGTTACCAAAGAAAAAAAAAGTTCAGACTCCTGAGGAAAGAAAATGGGCTCGTCATATGGAAGCCATATGATCCAATCATGTATTTGGGCTCTGCACTTTTGGTTGTTTTTCCATTGCTCGTCTAATCTTATTTTACTTAGTAAAGGCCCGATCTATTTTGTAATTTCAATCATAGTATTACTATGGACAAGCCCAATATAGTAAATACCTAATGTGTAATAACATTTTATCTCAATTAACTCCTACAACAATTATAATAAATTTTTATGTCGACAACTTGTAATATTTATAATTCATCTTTTTAGCAATATTTTTTAAGAATCTTACTACTCTCCCTTCTGTAGTAATTACACTTATTAAGGGGGTTTTCAGTTTGCATCAAGGAATAATTATTTTCAGTTTGCATCAAGGAATAATTGTTAATACAAATGATTAGATTTTTGACAAAAATACAAATGATCAAATGGGGTATTTGAAGAAAAACCAAAGTTGTTAAACCCGGACCGGCCACTGACCCGTCAATGTATCACTGGTTAGTGGGTCAGACCATAGTCAACTTGAAGGCCAACCCAGTATGAATAAAAGAAGATAAAATAAATTAAATTACATGACACCATCCAAAGTCCAAATTGAAAATCAATTAACAAAAAAAGCATTCATTTACCTAACATACATAGACATTCATAGTATGAAACTATCAAGGTGTCAATCTCTGGGCTTATATGTCTGATTTTTTAATTTTGATGATTTTGGTTTCTTCTAATTCAAATGCTTTTGGCTTTTTCTGGGGCTTATATGTCTGATTTTTAAATTTTAGTTTTAAAAAAATTCAACAAAAAAAAAAGATTGACCAAGCTGACCCATTCAACCCGCCGGGTTAATCCCAAGTTAGTCCCGGTTGACCGACTCAGCACCAGGTCACTCTGCACCCAGTTCATACACCGAACCGTCTTTGGGCCCTGTTGGCAGTTCCTGGGTCAGACCGGCCGGTCCGGTCTGGGTTTAACAACTATGAGAAAAACATATATTTTTTAAATTATTAAATTAACTTTTTTTAAAATATCTGTAAATTCGATATTTTTCTCATATATATATAAGATTAGAGGGAGTAATATTAAATTAATATTTTGAAATTTAACTATATTTAAATTAATCTCTTAAGACGTAGATATTACTTCCCGTTATGTTTACAATGGGTAAATAGTTAATTTGTTTTGCCCCAAACATGAAAGAATTGTTATCTTGGGAAAAGTGTATGTTAAAGTGTATCTCAACATTGAATGAAAATGAAATTATAAAAGAGGATTATCATATATATATATATACCAATTTCAATGTCATAATGGAGCAAATATTTAAAGGATACTATGCTTATAATGAAAGGTTTGATTGGAAATTATTATGGATATACTCTTACATCATTGCATTGAAAATCTCATTTTTTGTTTAAACTTATCATAAATAGGATTTCTTCAGATTGTGTGGTGTATGAGATTATTAAATGTCTCCATCAATATGGATAAAAGGACTTGTAAATGAAGAGATTCAAAGATCTTCTTACCTTCTTAACAATAATTACATGGTTTGTATTAAGGAACATGTAATCCATTCTTAGAGAAACTTGAAGGATCATGATTAGTTAGAGATCTTGTGAAATGTTATTTATCTTCTAATTATGAAATGTTTCATTTCCCTTACATGTGGCTTTTCACAATTATGAATACTTTTACTTTATAATTGAGAAGTAGCATTTGATACCTCTTTGAGTATTTAAAGCAGAAAGTGGTAGTTGAACTACTAGGTTAATATTGTGGAGTCAGTAAAGGTGATTGGTGAAATGATGAGTATATCATTGATGGACAGTAACATGGTATACATGTAAAGTTTCTTCATATAATGAACTCAAATAATGCAGTTGAGAGAAGAAACATAACATTAATAGCCATATAGTGTGTTACGACTTATACGTTTTGTTTTTCCTGTTAAGGGAGACACCCAAGACAATTATGAGTTTTCCAACAAATTTTCTATTTAAACTCCTTTGAAATCTAAATGGTTAGGATCTCAATTTATAAAGAAAAATGTGTAGAAGGAATACATATTTAGAGACTAAAATTGCATATTATGGTGAATATGCATAGAGTCTTATGATTTAAATTGTTTTTGTCCATCTTATTTTTAGGGTTGTGTAGTATTTCAGAAATATCAAAATATTTAATAATGTTATAATTAGTGGGAGTGATCAAGCTTATTAAGAGCGTTCACATGCGAAACATCACAGCCTCTAATTATGGTGGAATATAGTTTTCATATTAAACTTATAATGTTGAGAGAAATATAAAACATCATGAAATTTTGAAATCATCAATTTGGTTATGCTAGTTAATTACAAGACATCATATTAAGAATTACTCCCTCCGTTTCTAAATATAATACCTATTTAACTAATTTGATTAGATTAATGATGTTAATTAAGTTAGTTAAAATCATTTGATGTAACCAAAACACCTTAACAACATTCCTTTATTCTTATTCTCCATCTCTTGAAAGTTAATTATTAGTAAAAATTATTAGGGATAATTTAGGCAAAATGTGAGAAAAAGTATAAAGAAGTCTTATATTTGGAACAAATTCACCTCCTCAAATAGGTCCTATATTTAGGAATAGATGGAGCATATCGATTATAAAAAGGATTATCTCAAAATAAATAAGAGATATCTCAAAATTGATAGGTGATCCTCTTGTTTCTACAATTTCAATCATATCAATGATTGAGTAAGACCAATAATGATGACCATTTGGCAATTCCTAATTTCTACATGATGTACTTCACAAAAATGGAATAGAACATAAATTGAGCATTATTAGCATTTTTCTACTTGGAGATATATGAGTTAAAATGGAAGAATTTCATGAATATTTTTTTATGAGCATGTCTCATGATAGTGTAATTAAGGTATTGTGATAAATCACATGCATATGCTAAAGTATGTTGAGAATATCGTGATCATGTTTGTATCGCTAGATTAGTGGGAGTATGATCATATATAGTTCACAAGTAAATGATCAATGTTGCTTATACTTATTAACCCAGGGCATTACACAAAGAAGGATATACATTGTTCTAATGTTGTGATTATGGTTGTTTCATGTCTAATATTCTTTTAGACTATTCAAAACGGATTATTCTCAAATAATTGGGAGTATCACAAGTAGCGAGCAGTCACAAACACTTGAACATCCATGTATAAATGGTATTACCTATGTAATGCCCTATTATGAGATTATGATTAGATTGTCTATATCTCTAATATGATCTTTGTAACACCTGGATTTTTACTATTATATTATAGTATTTTAATTAAATTATAATCACTTTTATGAATATTAGAAGCCCAAAAATACGAATAAATTTAAACCTTTTCTTTTCAAACAGTGATCTAATCTTTATTTCGGTTGGAATGGGCTTTTCGGATAACTTAGAATTTAAAACTTTTTATAAAACCAAGTGGTTCGTAAAACAATTAAACTACTTAGATTCCCTTATGGTTCTTCCCCTTGATGATAGTGTGTGGGGAGCGAAAACCCATTCATGGGTACATTATATCTACTTATGGGTTTCTACCTTTCCTATATTGGAAACGCTGGGGTTATCTCAACTGATAGCCCTTTTTACCATAATGCACAGCTTCATTAGGGTTATACATACATATACATACAATTATATATTAACCACTTATATTTATACTCATAGGTAATTAAGTTCTAGAATAATTAACTAAAGTGGTACACAACTTAGCAGGCATTCCTACTTCTTCATACACTACATTACTTCTTCACCCAGCTAGCTTCTCCCATTCTGCGTACTGAAAAATGTTTGGGGAGGGGGTGAGATTGGAAATCCCAATAGCAGTTTCTTTCATTAACATATATTATCATGCTAGCATTGTCATGTATATATTTCATAAACCTGAACAAATATCACAATTATACATACTTCATGCGCTATATGCTCTACCAGCCACTATTAACAATATGTTTGTTAGCTAGTGGAGGTTCTACCTGCAGGACTTCTCGTTATAACATTTAAAGCTATAACTAACTGATTTGGCAAAGGGGTAGCGAACCACCTAAGCTTGGAGTACTCCTTAAACTTCTATGCAGGAATTAACAAGGTTTCTTACCTTCATGCATAATATAAACTTGCAACAGATATTACAAAATAATACATGCAATTTAATTGTTACTGAAATAAACTGCTACCTGTATCATGAGCTTACTCTTCACTGTATTCTTCCTCTTCTATGTACTCTGGGAATTCGATCACATTATCTTGTCCTATAAATATTTATAATATAAAAATAATATATTAATATCTAAACTTAGTCATAATAATTAAACGTCTCTCTCGGTCCTATTGTACTACCCCTTTCTATTTCTAATACTTATTAATTCTTAATTTCTAGATAAATGGTTAATCATACCATTATCAACCAACATTACACAAATACAATTAATATACACAACACAAACATCAGAATATCCCTACTATTTTAAATTAAACCTACATTGCCTACAAATCAATTATCCTTTAAGTTCAAATTACTTTCCAAATTTCTTGGTAATTCCTACAACCACTTATCTTATATTTAAGGATTCAATTTACCATTTAGGTGTACAAATACAACACTTCAAACATATTATAGCACACATTTCATTTTCAGAATAATATCATCAATTACTAATTCAATCAAACAATATAAACTTACACCTAATATTATTTACTAATCTTTAAATTTAACATAGCTATAATTAACTCTCAAATTATCACTAAATGCATTAGTACCTATTTCTAATTCAATTTAAAGCTTTGTCCTAATCTTTGAGAATCCTCAAGCAATGAATTCAACTTCCAAACTAAACTTGCAACTTCTTAACTTAACCTTACCAATTTAATCCAACTAATAAATCACTAATCAACTTCCTTTTATCTACTTAATCCTATCTTAATTCAAAATCCAACCAATCAAAGAACCACCACTTCAACTTCCACTTTACTTAATTTAATTCCTATTGAACTAACATCACCATTTCCTCTTTGTCTTTCACTGATAACAATAATCAGCCACCAATCAAGGATTAAAACCTCAGCACCTAGAACTTACAATCAAACATCCGTAACAACTTTCTACTCTTTTAATTAATTAATCATGATACTATCTTTCTTTCCTGCCAATAACCAGCAGTCAATATCATCAATAAGAGCAGGAAATCATTGCTACACCCTTTCTTGTCAACATTACTAACCATTTCCTAATTCTTGTTTAACAAAATATCATAACCTTAAATTCGGCCAGAGCAGAGGGAAGAAAGAACAACAATTCAAGCATTCAAAAATTCATCAAATCACCCAGATAAAATGCTTATCAGAACTTCCCCATTACAAGTATATCACGTTCAAGAATTTTTCCCTCAAGCCCGACGGATTCGTGAGAACAGGGGAGAGGAAGAACAAAATCACCAAGTTCCAAAATTCTACCAATCAATTAATTAACGTTCTCCCTTCAACTTATGCGACTTTTAATCATTTTTTTTATGAAGAAATTTTGTTTGATTCTTGCCCAATTTCAGAAAACTCAATCGGGTGAACAGTACCCAAATTCTTGGAGAAATTCGAACCTATTTCATCCTCTCTTCCAAAATTAACACTCAATCAACCAAGAACAAGCTTCAATCATCATTCTTACATGTTCAGAGGCTTCAAAAACGTCACAAATTTCGAATTGATCCCCCCTCATTTCACTCGAAATCGCGCTAGAAAAGAGAGGAGAAGGAAGGGAAACAACTTACCTAAGGTTGTTCTAAGTTCTTGAGCGTCTTCCGCCGTGTTTGGTCGTCAATCGCCATCGATCCCGCCGTTGGAAGCTGAGCTTCGAGGAGACAGAGAGAAGGGAATGAGAGTGAGAGAGGGAGTGTATGTATGTGTATCGGGTAGAGGGAGGAGGAAGGAATAAAAGGAAACTGAGGGAGAGAGAGTATATTTAATATTTAGGGACACGTGTGTGGTCTGAATTAAAAGAGGAGAGACTGATATTTTTTATTGGGTATTTTACTATCTTGCCCTTCCTTTTATAATTGGAGATATTTTCAACTAGGGGCATATATTGTCTTTTTCATTTCCCAAATTATATTTTTTTCTTAAATGATAATGAAATAAACCTGAATTTGTCCCAAAATAATTTCTCTAGATATGCTTTAATTTCTAAATTTATTTATAAGACTTTTTAAATATTAAACAATACCCCAAGGTTCTAAATATGCCCTTATTTAAATTTATCTTCTAACTATTTTTCCTCAATTAATAAATAAAATAAGTCTTAAAAATTATTAAAAATATACCTGACCTCATAAATTTATTCATAAGGCTTTTTAATTTCTAATTGCCACCTCAGGATCTTAAATAAACCCTTATTTTCTATTTTCTAAAATTTGGGGTGTTCCAATCTTCATTCATCGAAGAAAATGATTATTCCTTCTAATTTCAATGTGCTTATCAAATGTGTGCACTGATAAGCAATGCCATTGGAAAGGGATATTAGAAGAGCTCTTAGACAAATTATTGCTTGAATAAAACAAAAGGTTGCAAGTAATGAAGTATGTTACTAAATGTACATCAAATTTTCATGCTTTACTTATAGGAAAGTAAGTCTTATTGAATGATTAATTTCTATTTAGTTCAGTAAGGTGATTAATTTTAAAAGAGTTAACATAATGATACATATTTTTATGACTAAACAAGTTGCATCATAGGAAGTGCAAGATTGTTGAGCAGTTATTAATTACTTATTTTCACCATGAGATGCCAAGTTAATCATTCTTAGAGACAAGTAACAAGTTATTAAAGGAAATTCATCATGAGGTATTGGAATTATCAAATTAATTCAAACCCATTCAATGTGTTTTATAATCTTAAAATCAATTGGTTATAAAACACATACAATATATATTCTTTATTAAAAAGCATGCTTTTAGAGTAATCAAATATTTCACAAATGCGCTGGACACATTCACTTGGATTTCTGCTGGACGCTCCATTCGGTACTGGGAGGAATTAACCCAGATTCTGCAAGAGCAATTCGGACCGGCTGAATTTCAAAACCCGGACGCCTATCTGTGTAGCATAAAACAGACGGGATCAGTGAATGATTTCAAACAAGAGTTTGTGAGAAGGTCTTCAAGAGTGAATGGGTTGCCTGAACATTGTCTCTTGGGTGTGTTTCTCAACGGCTTAAAAGAGGAGCTTCAAGCAGATGTGAAAATTCACAAACCTCGTACAGTATACAAGGCCGTAAGCTTAGCTACTGAAATCGAAATCAAATTGCAATCTCAGCATCCTCCTAGGGCATGCACGCAAGCAACGTGGAGCAAGGGACCTGATTATTACCCAAAAATTGGGTCATCCAATAAACCACAAATGGGCTCAAGTTATGGGCCCAATTCGGTTGGGTCTCAAAATGCCACACATGGGTCCAGTTATGCAGCAAACTATGGGGCCAACTATTCTGGAATTAATAATAATAATTACCCACCGAATAAGCAACTGCAAGCCACAATTACAGGAGTCAACTCCCCCATTATCTCAATTTCGCAGAATCCGGATCAGGAGCGCCAAATCCGAAGGGAAAGGGGATTATGCTACCGTTGCGGAGAAAAATTCGCCCCAGGCCACCGTTGCACCTCCTCCCTTAAATTAATGGATATCACGGAGAAACCAGAAGAATCTACTAACGAAGACAGCACCATGAACCCAGCGGCATCAGAGGAATTCGCAAAAATATCACTGCACGCCATCCTAGGACAATCGTCTACTACTACTATGAAGGTTAAGGGCACCATTGGCCAGCTCCAAGTGTTAATTCTCATAGATAGTGGCTCGACTCACAACTTCATATCCGAAAAAATTGTGGCTGATTTGAAACTACCTATCCAGTCTCTGCCAACATTTGGAGTTCAGATCGGAAATGGGAGTACCATAGCTTGCAACTCCATTTGTAAGCATCTACAAATTAGTGTTCAGAGTCTCACTATCACCGACGATTTCTTCCCTTTTACTATCGGTAGTGTCGATGTGGTGTTGGGGATTAAATGGTTGGCATCGCTGAACACGGTGGAGGCAAATTGGCAAAAGATGTTCATGATTTTCTGGGTTAATGGCAAGCGGTACAAGCTCCAGGGGACTCCTCAAACCCAACAAGTAGCCACTTTTCAAAGCTATACTGTCCCATCAACTGAAGTAGAGGTACCTCCAACCATACACCATATTTTAGATACCTTTAATTCAGTTTTTAATAAGCCCTCTTATCTGCCTCCAATACGCTTCCATTCCCACTCCATTCCTCTCTACCCCAACTCCACCCCACCCAACATCCGTCCCTATAGATACCCACATTCCCAGAAAGATGAGCTAGAAAGGCAGGTGGAAGACCTCCTAAATAAGGGATTTATTCGCCCCAGTGTGAGCCCCTTTGCAAGCCCTGTTTTATTAGTTCCTAAAAAGGATTCATCATGGAGACTTTGTGTGGATTACCGTGAGCTAAACAAGATCACTATCCCTGACAAATATACCCAATATTGATGAACTTATTGATGAGTTACATGGAGCAGCATATTTTTCCAAAATTGACTTAAGGTCAGGGTACCACCAAATTCGTGTACAACTAGAAGACATCCACAAGACCGCTTTTCGAACTCACTCAGGGCACTATGAATTTGTTGTCATGCCTTTTGGCCTCACCAATGCGCCTTCAACCTTCTAGGCCACCATGAATGATTTATTCCGCCCGTTTCTCAGGAAATTCATACTGGTCTTCTTTGACGACATTCTCATCTACAGTAAATCCTCCTTTGATCATAAAGAACACCTGCGAATTGTTCTTCAGGTATTACAGCAGAATGACTTCTTTGCTAACCCTAAGAAATGCTTGTTCCTTCAAAAAGAAATAGCCTTTCTTGGGCATATTATTTCTCGAGCAGGTGTAGCAGTTGACATGGACAAGATTTCCTCCATTGTTCAATGGCCACAACCCAAGAATATAACTGAACTACGAGGTTTCTTAGGATTAACGGGGTACTATAGGCGCTTCGTTCGAAATTATGGATTGATTGCCCAACCACTGACTGAAATGACGAAGAAAAATTCATTTATTTGGTCAGAAGCTTCCCTAGCAGCATTTCAGAACCTTAAACAAGCCATGACCATTGTACCTGTATTGCAGCTTCCAAATTTCTATCAAACTTTCATTGTGGAATGTGATGCTTCTTCTACAGGTGTGGGGGCCGTGTTGCAACAAGAAGGACATCCGATAGCTTTCTTTAGTAAAGGACTATCCAATTCTAACAAGAGAAAATCAGTGTATAATCAGGAATTATTGGCATTAGTGATGGCTCTTCAAAAATGGCGACACTACTTGATGGGCAGAAAATTTTTGGTTCACACGGATCATAATAGCCTCAAATTTCTACTTGATCAGCGCATCACAACTCCTGAACAGCAGCGATTATTAATGAAACTTCTGCCATTTGATTTCCAGATCAAATATAAACCAGGAACTGCAAATCGGGGGGCGGATATGATACATATTTTTATGACTAAACAAGTTGCATCATAGGAAGTGCAAGATTGTTGAGCAGTTATTAATTACTTATTTTCACCATGAGATGCCAAGTTAATCATTCTTAGAGACAAGTAACAAGTTATTAAAGGAAATTCATCATGAGGTATTGGAATTATCAAATTAATTCAAACCCATTCAATGTGTTTTATAATCTTAAAATCAATTGGTTATAAAACACATACAATATATATTCTTTATTAAAAAAGCATGCTTTTAGAGTAATCAAATATTTCATCATAGATGGATCACATTTAGTGATCTAGATGAGAAATTATAAGAGATGAAATTCAAATTGTGTTTTGTGGTCTCGGTTTTTGTACCTAAATTTTATGAGACTAATGAATATTTACGTTGGAACCGCATAAATATTTGAGGTTTATTCATAAAGTTGAGCCATTAAGTAAGAGTGCTACTTGTGAATGCATGGAAGGTGATACTCGAATATAGGGGATTTACCACCATGATTCCCGTAGTATTGCTTAATTAAACCTTGATATGATAACTGACATTAGTTACGAGTCAAGTGGGAGAATATTAGATATTTTATATAAATATTTTGTCTATTATTTATTATATATATTTTATTATATTGTTATATTATGATATTCTGAAATTTATTATATCTTATATGGTTATTCTGAATATCTCCCTATGTGGCCCGCAAGTTAGATGCATTATGATTGGATAAGGGAATTATCTGGCCAAATCATTATTATAAGCTTTGATGGGAGATTAATAATAATAAGGTCACATTTTAAACAGTACAGACATGTCTTATTAATTTAGAGACATATTCATTTATAAAAAGGAGGTTCCCTAACTAGAGACGACAACCCAACAGGCCATCACTGTGCCTATCTACCAGTTAGAAGAATTCTGTTGTTCATGGGGCTTTATGATTTATGAATTCTTTCTCTAGATCAATTAGCATGATGAGAGATATTTATAATTCAAGTTTTTCGCTATTTACTCCAAGATTGGTAGAAATTACATATGCATGTATGCATTTATTATAGGATTTATACAACATTTCTAACTATGATAGACTTTTCATTGTGTTTAGAAGTTTCAATTATATCATAGTTAGTCATTATTTTAAAGTTAATCGTGACTAAGGAATGATTTAAAAGGGATTTGGATACGGATATTACAATAGCAGCAATGAAATTTCAAGATAACATATCAAATGCTTTAGAGAAATCCACTTTCATGGCTACTTGCTCCTATCCTTTTTTAACTTTATGGATTTGAGACATGAGAACGACTGCAAGTAAAATGTTATTAGAGAGCAAACAACCCTTTTGATAAGCACATTGATTGATTTGGTGCTACGAGCTTGTCCAAAAATTTTTGAGCCTATTACTAAGATCGTTTGAAATAATCTAGTAAGCCATATTGCATAAGCTAATGGGCCTAAAGCCCTTGAAGGATTGTGGCCCGTTAGTCTTAGGGATAAGAATAATCATGATATCGTTATTAATAATCACGGTCAGCTGATAATGTTATCTCGATTAGATTGCAAATTGTTTGAGGTGAATTATTATGGAAGTATTACTACAAAAACCATTTTTAATGTCCATTACAAAGGACTTTTAATGTCCGTTTTGGGAGGGACATCTATGTGAATAACATTGAAAAATTGATCGACTTTCTACGTCTGTATTGAAATAAATAATTATAAAATAAAACAAGTTATTTTTTAACTATGCTTTTAATATAGACGGTTATATATTCTAAACTAGAATGCATTGTTTATTTTTTTAAAAGTAAGTGTGATACATTTTAAAAAAAAAAAATTAATGATATTTGAATTTTTTAACACGCCGATAATAACAAAGTATAACATATAACGGATTGCTAAACGGGTTTTATGATACTATTTCAACAATTTTTCTATTTATACGTTTTTTAAATTAGCTGTTGAATTGTAAATAATTTACAATTTGTTGTATTTTCGAATATATTAAATGAATAAATGGGTTTGATTTATCTAGAACTTTTTACATAATTTCAACATATTGTTCATTTTATAAAGAGTTTGATTTGAAAAACAATAAAGAAATGGAATTGAAAATTTTTATTTACTTTTTTTTATTTTCCCCCCTTTGATGTTTCTATATTAAAAGCTGGACTTATTTTTTGCCTCTTACGATGTCTCTATAGTAAAATCTTGTAATTCTATTTATCTATATATATTTTTAAATTATCTAATTAAAATCTCTCATTCCTCCCCTCTATTTTCCTCCAAGTAGAAGGTTAATACTTAATGTCATCAATCCACAAAAATTGCACCCGATTAATTAGATACGATTTGGAAAACAAAAAAAAGAAAGGCATAAAAAAGGCTTTACTGGCGAATAAGAAAGAAACACGTAAACATGACTATGATGTAAGTTAGGCAGGCAGGCAGGCATGCATGCACCATGCATGGGCATGGGATGGGCATGCATGGAACATGAGAAGCGCGTGGGACCCACTTATGATGACGTGAGGAGGCCAAGTGGAGTGAGAACAAGTAGGGCAGATTTGGATCTCTATAGTCTATAGATCAGAAGCCTTCACATGATTGGGCCACGCGTACAGAGTCATTCAGAGTTGACTCGGTCGTTAACGCAAATAAAATAAAAGTATTTTTATTCTTTATATCACCTCAATTTTCTATACTATAATAAAACAAAATACTATAACAAATGGAAGACATTTTATCAGTAAAATTCTTTATTGATCCCGGAAGAAAATTATTTATTTTTTATAAAAAAAATTTTAAGTATAAAAACTAAAGATGTAAAGGATACAGTAAATAAAAAGAAAAAGAAAATATCTTGCAGGATACGCGGGTGTTCCACCAGATATTTGTGAGGGGTTCCCAGCCACTAGCAAGGACACGTGTCGAGAGATAGTGGCGCGATGTGTAAGAAGCGCCTCCCCGGTATATGTTCGAGTTCGACGACGTTGGACTGCTCTGCCACAACTTGATGTCTTCCGCACATGTTTCTATTTTATATTTAGTGCTTTATTATTTAATTCATAAAAAATAGAATATTATTAAAATAATCAATTAATGCTCCTTGAAAGTGATGGAAATTAATTGAACCGAGCCTGTTAATTTAAGCATCTTTTTATTGATGAAAAAGGTTCACTTTCTTAAAAAAAAATTGAGCAATTTTGTTGTACTTTTTTTAAAAAATTAAATAGATAAATCTAATAAAATAAAAATTTTTTTGAACTGAAAATAAAATAAATTTATTACTATTTAAAAAAAGTTACTTTAAATAACTTCTGAAAATAATTTGATATAACGAAGGAGCGTTTGAATTAACTTGCTAAAGGTAGTTTCATATGTGGTCTTGAATTAGAGCTTCAGCTATATATGCAAAGGCAATTATTATTAAGAAGCATTAAAGTTGCTCTATTGTAGGCTTACATTATCATGATTTAGAAGTAATAAGATACGGGTAGTATATTAATCAATTAATACTCCTTGGAAGTGATAAAAATTAATCGAACTGAGCCTGTTAATTTAAGCATCTTTTTATTAGTGAAAAAGGTTCACTTTTTTTTAAAAAAATAATTGAGCAATTTTGTTATATTTAAAAAAAATTAAATAATAAATCTAATAATATAAATTTATTATTACTTGAAAAAAGTTACTTTAAATAACTTCTGAAAATAATTTCATGTAACGAAGAAGCGTTTGAATTAACTTGTTAAAGGTAGTTTCATAAGTGGTCTCGAATTAGAGCTTCAGCTGTATATGCAAAGACAATTGTTATTAAGAAGCAGTAAAGTTGCTCTATTGCAGACTTACATTACCACGATTGGAAGTTGAAGGTAAATTTAAAGATAGGTGAGAGAAACAACATACCAAACGGATCCATATTCGGATTCGAGTTTAATCTCTGGAGCTCCATGAGATGGTTGCAGAAAAACCCACACAAAGTTTTAGACTAGTTCGGACTACTGAAAAACCAGAGTCCAAACATGTGGCACAACAGAGTACTACATAAGAAAGAATATAGAGAGAATGAGAAAGACAGAAAACTCAACTTCTGGGATGATCAGAACTAAAGGGAGGCCTTCTATTAATAGAAGAGTGTTGGGAATATTTTGGGGATACAAAATATCCATCACTACCATCAATAGAGAGAATATCTCAACATATCATTTGACTTAGTCAACAATCCTCACCTTTCATATCCGACCAATCAATTAATTGAACACTTAATTAATTAATCAATTAATCAATAATTACTCATGATTTAGTCAGCAATCCTCACCTTTCATATCTGACCAATCATATTAATTAAACATTTAATTAATCAAATCAATTAGGAATTACTCATATTTCCTAATTAATTAATCAAACCCATCAAGGGCAGATCTGTACCCAAAATTCCAACATCTACCACTCACACTTGATGGACTGACCATCGTGTGAGTATCATATCTTTCTTACTTCACACTTGGTGTCTGTCGTATATGCATAGCACGATGTCCTCGATTCAGGTTCTTGTGTTCTAGAAGTCCTTTATACAGGATTATTACACATGGATACCCTAGTTGTACCTATAAGTAATATGCAAATTTCCTCGAATACCCTAGATTTACCCATACACATCACATATGGCATATCTAATCCCTCACAAGTTAATTCTGTATTAACTCAGATTGCCTCATTTTGTGCGTAGTATCCACACTTACAAGTACTCAGCTAACAATTAAGGGATCGATCTCAGACACTAGCACAAATGAGTACTTCAGGGTAATTCTTCCTTCCTATTAGACATCAGTTAGGGTTGGCTTGGTCGCTTTCCTAGTCTTTAACCTATTAGGTCAAATCATCATCATTACCATAAGGTGAAAACTAAAGTAGCTGTCGCCGAGTCAGTTCTTAATGATGCTGTAAAAGTCATAAGGGCATTGTAAAAGGTTTGTCTCCTTTTTGGGACTCACCAAAATGGAATAGGGATTTTTCATCTACGTTCCCTTTTACATATTTAATTATTTATAATCATATGCAATATGAATTGCACGTTATGGTGTTCATCTTAGCTTGTAAGAGTGTGTGTCAATTTTAATCTTTTAACACTACACAGACTTAAGTTCCAGATATGCACAGTACCTAAACCAAAACTCTTCATATCAAAATTCATCATAACATCTTTGTAGAAGAGTTTTATGTCTAGCTACAGGTTTCATGGATCACACATCCATGATTCAATCTATTTCACGTATAGATCCTATCTCAAACTTCTTTGAGAAGACATTTATGTAGCGAATCTTCTTGAGCATCTCAAGGTGATCACTTTATGTTATACCATCTATGTTCATGTGAGCATGAAAGGCGGTTACCTGTGTGAGTGGGTTAACCTTAACCTGTTCGACAAAATAGTCATTGTATATCTTACACATATATGTATGTATCTATACATACACAATATGAATGCATTTCTTTTATTCTCATACAAAAGAAATTCAAAAACTTATGTTATACATATGCCCAAGTGTTAGCTTGTCTCTAAAACAAATCTTTAGCTATGGGCATTATAAAGGGGTCTACCAACATTTTATGAGCAGAAATGTGTTGAACTATTCTTACTCCTTAACAACAATGTTTCTCACAAAGAGATATTATGTGTCTATGTATTCAGTCTTGCTGTATTAGGGAGGGCCCTTATCATAGATTTTTGCCACTTACTATTATGACATACCCTGATTGAACCCTTTCCTTTACCATTCATTCCCAATCACTCTAGGAATTTTTTAAGCCACTCAACTTCTTGAGTAGTTGCAGAACACTTTGTGTTATGATTACATGGAAGATAAAGACACATTTGTCCATTTCTTATATCCCTAGCTATATTATTAAGCAAGAACACTTTTTTTCTTAAGCTGAATGTTGCTAGTTTAGGCCTCCAACCCAAATTATGTAAGAGTATCCAATGTATTTTATGATCCCTTTTACAGCATCCTAGTACCTCATAACTAGGTTGAACCGAAAAGATTTACAAATCCGACCACATACCATGTATTTGGTCTTGTATACGTCTACCAACTATGATTGAATATGAGACTCTTTCTCGCATTCTACATTAGATTCCTCTACAGGGTTCACGCTTTCACATAGATCGCGTCCTTTGAAAAGTTGCATTGCACACAGCTCTTGCACAATAGCTCCTCCTCCATATAAAAATGCACAATATATAGCTCCCTATGATAATATCATGATGATTTTAAATTTAATAAATTAATTTTATATAGTATGCTTCATGCTTGCTCCTCCCTTGTGATCAAGGCTAGAATCATCTATGAAATTTAATTTTATTCAGTTTTTATTAATATAACATCATTATAAAATTAATCATATACATGTGTGATTGTAACACCCCAAATTTTAGAAAATAAGAAATAAAGAATTATTTAAGGTTTTGGAATATTATTAAAAATATTAAAGAGCATTAAAAATGAATTTATGGTATTTAAGCATTTTTAATAATTTCAAGGCTTATTTCCTTTACTAATTGAGGGAAAATAATTAGAAGATAAAATTTAATCTGGAGAAAAGAGGTAATAGGGATTTATTTGAGGTCTTAGGGCGTCATTTAGAAATTAAAAAGCCTTATAAATAAATTTATAAGGCCAGGTGTATTTTTAATAATTTTTAAGACTTATTTTATTTATTAGTTGAGGACAAATAGTTGAAAGATTGATTTAAATAAGGGAATATTTAGAACCTTGGGGTATTGTTTGGTATTTAAACAGTCTTATAAATAAATTTGGAAATTTAAGCATATCTAGAAAAATTATTTTGGGACAAATTCAGATCTATTTTCTAAATGATAATGATAAATAAAATTATGATTTAAAAAGAAAAATAGAATTGGAAAAATTAAAAAGACAATATCTGCCCCTAGTTGAAAATATCTTCAATTATAAAGGGAAGGGCATGATAGTAAAATACCTGTTAAAAATAAATATCAGATCTCTCTTTTAATCTGAGCCACACACGTGTCCTCTACTATGCACTCCCTCTCTCCCTATTTCTTTTCCATTTCCCGTCCTCTCTCTCTGCCAATTTCCTCTGTTCCTCATGTTCCTTATTCCCTCTCTCGTGCTCTGGTTTCTTCATCGCTTCAGCGGCGAGCGACGGCGATGAAGGCAAATCACGGCGGCTAACGGCGTTGAAACATGACCAACACTCGCCTGAATCTGGGTGAGTTTTATTCCTCCGTTTTCCCTCCTTCTTCTGTCCGATTTTAGTGAGTTGGGGAAGGGTTTAATTCAAGTTAGGGGTTCCTTGAAATTCTTAAACTCATAAAATGATGTTTGGGCTTCGTTATTGTCGATTTGGGGAGTGATTTTGAGTAATAAATCGAATTTGACTGAGTTGCCTCAAGAACCCCAAATCGGTTAATGTTCATCCGAGCTGTTCTTGGGGTTTTCTGTGTAAAATTCGAATGAAAACTCAAACTAAACATGATTAAGAGTAAGTTTAAGCTTATAGAGTGTTTTGCATATTGACTTGTAGTTGTTTGATTTTCTTAAGCTTTGGAATTTCTAATTTTTCTTCTCCTTCCCCTGTCATTCGAGCCGTCGGATTAAGGGACTGCAATTGGTGTTGAAAATGATAAGATTAGGATAGAATTAATATATGATTTTGTACGTTAACTTCTGTGGAAATCTGGGTGGTAAGTGGATTTGAAGATTTTGTTCCTTCTTTTCCTCCTCCGTTCTGTTCTGATTGAATCCCAAGTCCTATGGTGGTTATTTAATTCTTGCTCTTGTTCCTTGAATTTTGTTTCTCTATGCCCTGATTTCTGCTAATAAGGAAGGGGGTTGGTATTGGTTGTTGTTTGATTGTGTGTTCCTCTGTGTTTCGATTTCCTGAGTATATTAGAAAGAATGATGGAACTGGTACTAACTGCAAATGATTGATAATTGTATATGAAGTTGTTTGTGTTTTTCCTTTTCGCTCTACCTGTTGCTTCGACTGGTTACAGACACCAGGGGAAGATTTTGTTGGCAATAGGCTGGGATTGGAATTTGCCTATATGGGATTTAATACATGGGAAATGTCTGGTTTCCTTTACCTTTATGTGTGTATATTCGGGTTGCAGAGGGAAGAAGGAGGAAAAAGGGAACTTATGAATAATTTAATAAGATAGTTGTCGAACTTTTGGGGTTGTTGGTGTTTGATTGTGAGGTAAGAAAGAAATTAAGGATTGTAGGTGATGAAGAGGGCTTGAGAATTTAATTAGAGGTAAATGCAAAGAGGGGTTTAGATCCCTTTGTTTCAAATTGAGGATGATTAATATTATGTCAAGGGAAAAGTAGAAAAGTTCAAGGGACTTAATGATTGAGGTTTTATTAAATTAAATAAGTTCATGAAGTGAGGTTTGATGTGTTAATACGAATATATGAGTATTGGGAATTTCCATTATGCAGAGTGTTAATTGTTTTGATAAAGGAATATGATTAGAGGTTTATGATTATGAGGAATCTAATAATGGATATTTGAACAATTGGGACAATATAGATTGTGGGCAATTGTTATGAAGAGGGGATAAAAGTAGAATCAGGGATGGTGATTGATAAAGGGGAGTTGAGGATAATGAAAAGATGGTGTTAGTGTGTGATTGTTTATGGTAAATTGAACTGTTAAGATAGAGATTCTGATTGTTAAATTAGAAGAAATTGTGACTAAATCTATGGTAATTGTTTTAATGATATTTAGAGGTAGAGTAAGGTGATTTTAATATAATGAAAAAGATGAAATTGGTTATATTAGCATGAAAGGAAAGCTTGTAGAAGTATTGTTATTTTAACTATAGAAGATTTGCTGTCTCTTTAGATCATATAATCATATTGAGTGTGGGTTATTCAGGAAATAGGTACGAGTAGAGGAAATTACTCGTGATAGGTCCAGTTTCAAAGGAAACTTCAATACGGAATTATTGATGCTTGATTTTAAGATAGAAAGTTTAATGTATCTTGAAGTTAATGTTTAGATTAGTAGTAATAAGGTTCAATTGAATGTGAGGTGTGAATTGATTATTCCTTAAGTTTGTTTGGTATGTTGGTGATGTGGAAGAAGAATTATGTATTGAAATGAAATCTGAATTTTGGAACATATATTGAGGTACATATGATAATTTGAGATAAGTAGGTGATTGGAAACACCTAAGTTGAGGTTTAGATTATTGTGGAAATTAATGATAAGAGATGTAAGGGATAATAATTGAATTGAATATAAGGAATTATGCATGTTTAAGTTATAGTGTGAATGTGAAGCTAATTATGGTGTTCTAGTGTATTTGAATTATGTTGAAGTCTTTCCAAGTGTTAGATAGTGCATGGTCTTTTAAAGATATGTCTTTACAGGAATTTATCGATAAGATATTTAAAACTAGAGAGTCATATGATGTTGTTGTCTAAAGAATTAAATAGAATCAGTGGTCTTCTTTATTAATAATAAGAGATTTAAATATAAATTCATTAAAAGAAAGTTATTAGATGTAAGTTTAATTTAAAGTAATCAGGATGTTTTTACAATTGTGTTTGTAAATGTGTGTATTGATTGATGATTGTAAAATGGCTGTTGATGGCTGTGTGATTAATAATTACATCAAAGATTAAGATTTAATTATATATTAGAAATGAAAGGGGTAGAGATATAGGTATTACTATAAGATCATGAGAGACGCTGAATATTATATATAAGCATATGTATTAATTTATTTGTTTATTACATGTAAATAGGTATTGATAGTGACATAAGTGAGTAGATCAGTGGAAAGAAAAGGGAGCAAGTATACGACTAATGTCTAAAGAAGCCAGGTAGCAGTTTATCTCATTAAACTAAATTGCATGTTTAATTTTGTAATATCTGTTTCAAATTTACATTATGCATGAAGGTGAATAACCTTGTTAATTCCTGCATAGTTATTTATGGAGTACTCCAGGCTTAGGTGGGTCGCACCCCCTTTGTCAGTTCAGTTATGTTATAACGGGATAGTTATAACGAGAAATCCTGCAGGTGAGGCCTCCACTAGTTAACGAATATATTGTTAATAGTGGCTGGTAGAGATTGAGCACAGGAAGTATGTGTAATTGTGATATTTGCACAGATTTATAAAATATATACATGACAGTGCATGCATAAAAGTTTACAGTTAATGACATAAACTGCGTTGAACTGCTGTTTTTCAGAGAAGCTAAGACATAGTGAGATGGCTGAGATAAGGCAGAAGTGCTGAAGGATGACTAGAAGAAATTTAGTTTATGTTTAGAGAAAGTAAGGTTATCTGTATATGATGTAAATTTAAATTATTGAATTAATAGTAGACAACATAGAAAATAGAATGGTATAAGTTTAGAAAAGGAATTTAAATTTCCTAAATACTATAAATTAAGAAAATATACCCTAGAAGGGTTAGTGAACTTTTAATTGTTTTATTAACCACTTTATTTTATAAATAGTTTTAAGTTATTCCAATTTGTCTGAAAAGCCCATTCCAACTGAAAAGAAGTTGGTTAAAGGTTTTAAAGAAAAAGTTTTAAAATTTTCCGTATTTTTGGGCTTTCGACATTGAAAAGTGGTTGAAATTCAATTAAAATTGATATAATATAGTAGAAAAATCCAGGTGTTACAGTGATCATCATAATTTGCACATATATTATTATTACTTTTATCCATATGTCCTTTTGGTCCTTTATATGTGTGTGTATATATATAATAGGACATATTTAAGAGTTGATGTTGACCCTAATTGTATGACTTATTTCTATTTTTGGTCATTTTATCTATTTCTAAGTTTCATCATTTTCCTCTAAAATATCCTTATTGATGCTCCATCAACATTGATCAAGTAAGAAGGGAAGGAAATCAAAGAAATTGAATAGGGTGTTTTAGAAAAGAAACATATCATATTAATTTAATTAATTAACACCATTTATCTAATAAAATCATATAAATGTGTACTTATATATAAAATTGGAGGGAGTAAAGTTAAGGGTTTTCTATGACTTAGCTTTATGGTAACTAGTTAATTACATACTTTGTGAATAATATATGGATTATATATATACTTCCATTCATCTTTTTTGTCACATTAAACAGATGTGGGACTTTTCCCAAGCAAATGAAACAACGGATTGTCCTTAATTGAACATGAGTTTAAGGGCACAAAACACTTGCGAGCGTACAAATATGAATATATTCTTGCCTTATTTGAAGAAAAGAAACCTTACTTCTTAAATAGGAACATAATTAGTCTAATCCGAACAGATCATTCTACTAAATTTATGTATTATATACATTTGTTAACATACACACACATAATGAATTCTAATTCCCTTATTTTGCAACAATATGTTAAGCAATTAGTGATTGGCTATAAATATAGCAACGCTAACAAGCATGACACGAATTCAAAAATATCTTCCATGTGGATGCCAAGAAACACCTAACTATTGTATTCTGCCTAACTTGTGTCGCACACAATCATTGGCCCTTTTGCTTCAAATGTTAAGTATCTTTGTTAGTTGACATTTCTCCTTAATTATTATGATACTAATTCTTTTGCATATGACATATATGCTCACTACTCGTTTGCATATCTAAGTCAAGGATGTTCACGGGATGTCCCCTAACAACTCAGAGTTCGTTGGAAAGACTTGGTTTAGATTTGGTTTGTCTATCATTTTCGTCGGCGAGCAGTGGTGAGGTGCTATTTTACAAAGTTATAGGTTTGTTTACTAGTAATTTTGACTAAAAAAGTGATTTCATTTCTTTAACGTAATGTCGATGATTCAACTCCTATACCCAAAGATATGATATGAGAGCTACCCTTAATTAATCCTAAAATGCTTACATCTATTTTAATAATATCAATTTAAGATTTTAATGGAATATTAAGTATTTTTCTATGATTTTAGGAGTGTCAAATTAATTAGTTAAATATGTTATTTAATAGTGATCCAAAATTATTTTAAAAATTTTTAAACAATTGTTCTCTTAATAATGAATAGCATGAAAAAAGTGACATTTAATTATCATTATTTATAATGGTTGATCGACACTTATCAACAATTAAACAGCTACATACCAATAATATAACTACACAGTTGATACAATCGTTTTTCTTTTTGTGCTTGTAACTTATTAATGTAATTTTTCTTGTCATAAACCTTAAAATTATAAAAAGTTCATGTTAAGGGTAGTGACTTTGGAGCCGGCCAAAAATATTTTTCAAATAAAAGCGCTTTTGTCAAATTTTTTTTTTATTTTTTTTATTTTTGCCATGGGCTTTTTGTCGATTAACGTTTGCTAACTTGTACTTTGTAAGGCTGAATGGGATTAAACTTTTAATATATACACTTTTTGAATAAGTCATTCATTATAAATATTATATTACTCCCACGATTTCTCTTTAATAAAAGATATAATGAACTTTTTTTGGAGAGATTAAAAAAAATAATCATTGCAATCATAACATATGTTATGTAATATTATATTATATATATGTTAGTTTGTAATCAAATAAATTAGTTTGGAGAAAAATTCAAACAAATAAATTTATAAAAAACTTATTTAGTTTTCTTAAAATTTTACCAAAAAAATCGACTAGGTCTTACATTAAGTAATGGGTGAAGTAATATTATGTTAATTATTCAATGCCAAGAGGATAGTTTTTGTCTCATTCAAATTAATAAAGAGATTATACGTTGCCCCAAAAATATTGTAAAAACCTGAATCATAGGGTGTACATGCAAATTATCAATATCCATTAAAAAAAAGCTCATTTTGGTTCTAAATGTAAAAGTTAATAAAGAGGTTTGTTTCTTAACTTAAATGTAAGTGCTCAATCTATTTTTTGTATCCCAAATTTATAATCTTTTCATTTATTTTCCTAAACTCTTCATATTGTTCACAGATATTGAAGGATTTTTATTAACAGAGTAGCATCTTGTGTAACGTATTGAAAAAGGGTGCTATAAGGAAAAAACACTCATGTTATAAATAACAAGGTTAAATATTTTTTTAATTTATAAAAAGTAATTGTCTAATTTTTTATATTTAAAACTAAAGAAGGTAGAATATGGTACGTTAATGCTCATTGATCCCTTAACAAATGACAAATTGACAATCTGCCAATTAGTTAATGGTGGATGAGACATTGCTTAATTTGCTTTCCAAAATAGGCATACACCAATAGGTTGCTTTTTTTTTTTTTTTTTTTTTGATGAAAACCAATAGGTTGCTTTTACGTTGAGTTATTTGGCATATATCCCACCTTTTTGAACAGATGTACTCTTTTTTCTAATATATTCTGTTTTGTCAAATGTAGGAATATTAATTAATATTATTTTGGTGATTAAAGTTGAGCGTGGTGTCATTCTTAATTAACCAGACACGTTGTGTGATTATCAGTGGACGTCTCAAAGGTAAATCATATCATCCACCATGACTTCCACTTGTCGAAAAGCGATTCTCGTGAATATATAAATTTCGTTTAAAAGTAAGTTTAATAATAAATTAATTGAAAAAAAGGCAAAAAAGTTCGCCAAAGTCAGTGGAAATGATAACATAGGTGTTACAATGTAATTTGTTACTCGTTTTAAAACCAATTAATATGGTGATTAATGATCATACATGTGCTTACTGTGATGATCACACGTATATGCTTATATTATATTACTTCCTTTTGTGTTTATTTTTCAACATTTTAATTTTAAAGGAAAAAAGAAGAGTTAATATAATGCTTGGTTTAGTTTGCTCTTATTTTGATTTCCGTTCCTCAAAATTTAAACATGATATTTGACTTCTAAAGGTTTTTTTGTTCAAAATATTATTCCCTGTAATTTAAAAAATACTTGAATCATTTTGCCGTTAGAAAGACGAAACCCTCTAACTTGAAACTTATGGATCAAAATTAAAAGGAGGGCAAATTCAAAAAGAAAATACATTTGTTATTGTGATCTAACTCCACTGTGTAGTAGGAGAGAGAAAGAGTAATTGAAAACTGTCAAATTTACTTTTGCCCACTGAAAAATGGATTATATATTATAACCTTGAAATAAAAGGCTATAGGCACACATTGAAAAGGGCCGGTGAATTCCGTATTTTAAGTAAGAAATAATGTTAAGCACACACTTTTTAAACCTAGAATCACAAAACAAAACTTGTGATAGTTACGTTTATGTTTGGATAGACTTTTGTAAACAAATTAGATTAAAAATAAATATTGTTTTGATGAAATAAAAAAAAAAAGTTTAGATAAAGATTGATTGAAAATGACAAAACTTTTATTTAAAAAAATACACATTCATATTAGAGGTATATATTTATCATTTTCTCCAAGCTAATTTGTTTGACTAATAAACTAATATATATATATATAATTTAATAATTCACATAATTATTTTAGAGAGATATGGAACATATGCTATAATTAAATAATTAATTTAGTCTTTTAATCTCTCCAAATTAGTCAACTAACTCTTATATTAAGGATCAAATGTCATATGTTCAAAAACTACTTATTTGTGACTTCTAGCTTAAAATGACTTTTGTTGCATTAGTCAAATTGTACAAAAGCATTCTCCAAAAATTACTCATAAGTCATTAACACGTTTTAAGAACTTTTTAAACCCCCCCCCCCCCCCCCCCAAAAAAAAAATATTGCATTTCCCCGCCAAACACACAGTAATGAACCTATATGGAGCGGAAACATATACTTTTTTTTTTTTTGAAATAAAGGCAAAATGATATTAATATATATAACATTACATAGTCTTAATTAAAGGCGGTACTAAAAAGGTACTAGCTAAGTGAACAAAATTACGAATAGAGACAATTGCAAATGAAATGTGAGAGAAAGATATTAGGAACTCCTGAATGTCCATGAATATCACACTGTACTTTGTAGCGTTGAGGGTGATCGGATCCATCCACATAACGTTTTTTGGTATTCTAAATTTGCAAATGATTCCTAAAGCTTTGAGTCAAAGAAATCCACTGCAGAGCCAAATGTAGACATGACAGCACAAACAGTTGAGGAGGAAGAAATTGCTTTTTGCATAAAAGTTGATGAAGAGGGACTCCATTGCAACTTATGAGAATATGGCAAAAAGATGATGAATTCTGCTTCCATTTCCTGATTGCAATCTCCCATTGATAGGCAAGAGGCGAAGAGATTTGTTGCTTATTTACTTGAGTAGAAAAGGATGACGAAAAAGCCATCTTTGAAAAAGAAAGATTGGAAAATACTCTCCCAATTACTTCCTTAGGATCCGCTGACCCCCTTATGCAGAAGTGTGTTTCTTGTGAACCAAAGAGCATTTAGTAAAACAATAACAATTAAATATAAGATTAATATTTATTAAAAATAACTAAAATCATCTATTACTATTCACACATTATTTATTTATATAATATCAATATAGGACCAACCATATCAATATTTATTTACCAGCGTTGTTTATTTGGTTGACTTTTTACAAAACATTTTTTAGATTACATAATTCACTTTCAAATAACTATTACCGGCCGGTTTGTGCTTGCATACAGTTTACAAAACGCGCGAGTTGCACTATTTTTTGTTTTTGTTTTGGTGATTGAGTTGCAGTATTTTAAAGCATGCGTGAATTGCGATCTCCTCAAAATGACAAAATCCATGTGACTCACATGGCTCACATTCAAATAATTTTCAAGGCCATCCATAATATTAATGCATTAATTGTTCATTTCCCCTAAATCTCTCACTGAAATCGCTGATGTGGGACTTTAAACAACCCAAAAAAAAAATGTATATATATAGGATGATCCTTAAATCCATGTTTTATGACACAAAACACTTATACACAAGTACAAATATAGATACAATCTCAAAATGAGAATTGTTATTAGTTTAATGCAAAACAACCATTCTAAAATTTTTGGCAAAAAAATCATTCTAAAATTACACACACATACATTCAGTCCCGTCCATAATGTAGGCTAAAAAACCAGTGAATTAATTATGATATTCGTCTTAAAATATACCATTTTTCAATAGTTAGCCACAAAATTTCTCATTTAATCGATAAATTTTGTTTTTACCTACAGAATTCCTGAGTTAATTTACTGTTTTTTGTAGTAATGGTTAATTAGGGAATTTATTTTAATCTAATTATATATAAGATCTCAATCTATTTATCTCTTAAATTATAATTTAATTTTCTTTCCAAACTATATTGATTGTGTATATTGAGGGATTAATTTTCATTAATGAGTAGTTCCAATACAAATTATTAAGGAGAATATTTTAGAGAAACCAACTCATTTTTTAACTAATAACTTATAGCTTGCAACTAATGGTATTTTTTTTTTTTAACAAAGTTAGTCATAAAACTCCTACATCTAGGACAAAGTAGATCGTATTATGTAAAGATCATAATACCTCTATTTTATATAAAGTGAAGCTACACACACCTATCTTATAGCATGATTTATACATATCTTGATATATGGAATGGGAAGAAATACCACATACATACACATTGAATGTGTCTAACTCATGTGGCAAAAAATTCTCTTATTTTGCAATATAATTAAGAGATGAAGTATGTACGTTTAATTAATCTCATACCATTTCTATAGATTCAGAAGAAAAAAAAATCTTCATACGTACGATCCAAGCAAAAATATCTTCATGTTGTGGAGGAAAAAAGTACAATGCACTACTGTTACTGCCAAACTCATGTCGCACAAATTTCGTTTGTTTTGTAACAAGAACTAAAAGCTGAAGTATATATGTAATTGATCACTGACTATATATATATGTGTGTGTATATATATATGCATAAACACTTATATATAGTAACGCTACAAGTTGATGCAAGCTAGATATTCAAAAATATCTTCATCGTCACATGGTTCCATGAAATACCAAACTTCAATTTACGTGCCTAACTCTTGTCTCACAAAGTTCCCATATTTTGTAACACCACCAAATAAAGCTGATGTATGTGTACCAAATAGATGGTCAGAGGCTCCATATGTGTGTGTGAGAGAAGGAGGGAGGGGGCTAGGGTTTTAAAAATATCTTTGATCATGTGATGCCATTTACCTAATTGTTGTCGCATAAAGATGAACTTTTGCTATAAATGTTAAGTATCTTACTTGATTGGCATTCTTTTCTTTTCAGTGAATTTATTGATGCTAATTTGGTAACAAGGCGCGTCAATATAATCATCCTTTACGTGGGACGTAATATAGCTGCATGTGTAGTAAAGAGATCGTGACCAGCCAAATAATTCTTAATAAGCACTGAAATCTATTAATTGAAAGTTTTGATATGTTTGAACTGGATTGGTTACTTGATCCTCAACATATTGATTTAAAGGTGAATTTTGATGTTAAAATGCTTGTGAATCGTGCTATGTAGATATCCATAGATTTTATTTAGTTCCTTTAAATGATTTTCATTTCTTTATTTCTTACAATATGATTTTACTTCGTTCTTTTATAAATAAAGAGCTCATGATGAGCCTGTCAACTTGTCAACTTATGATATGATTATTTGAAACCCTTCTTTCTTTTTGCGTAAATGCATATATATATATATATATATATATCTAATGTTGTCTCAAGTCTTTAATATAAGAGTTAGATAAAGAGTGTATTTTAGTCATAAATATAAGATTTCAATATTCAACACTCTTTGTCTCCTTAATTAATTATAATTTTTTTTTCCAATATATCCCTATAAATTAAACCTATAAAAGGAGTTTCCATCAAACGTGGATTCAATGCAAATGATAAATGAGGGTATTTAAGAATACCATTAACTAAACGAATTTCTTTAAAATTGGCATATTAGATATCTCTATAGGATACAATATATTTAGGATATGTACACACATATGTAATTATAAAATACATATATATGATTACAATAAAAAAAAATTAATTTAACATACTTATATATCTAGTCCTTTGACAGCACTATTATACTATAAGAAAACTACATTCACTAATCAGATTGCCATTTATAATTTGTGAAAGATATAATTTCTTATTATCATATACTTGATATTATATTGATGATAATAATATTAATATCAATGTAAAGTTATGGAATTGTGCTATATGATCTGTGAACACAGGTGCTATGCCTTCTCTATCTGAGTCTCTAGCTAGGAAGATCCCGTTAAAGTTCCTAAAATACCTTTCTCACATTTTATTCGGCTTAATCCACTTTTTAATTTCATTCAATACTTTTGCACCACATATTTTGATATAAAATCGAAGTGTCCGAAGTTATTTTTGGTTTAAGAGACTAAGCTCTACTATTAGGCTATGATGTTTAAGATTAAAGCTCCCATAACAAGTGTGTTTAGGATTTGACTTTGTGTTATACTCTTTACAGGTGAGAGCACTTACCCTTTTACCAAAATATTGTTTATTTTCATATGGTTATTAGAATACTATAAGGAAAATAAAATGTTAATCTCCTTGAACCACCGATAGATGTTTGAGACTTCTCCCAACCAAAGGGATTAATACAAAAAACTCACACGTGAGTCACTAGCTAGGCGTATGGATATATTTATGTAACTTGTTTTAAAAGAAAAGAAAACTTCGTCAATTTTTAAAATATGGAAAATAATGATTAGTTTAATTAATACAAAAGCAATCAATACCACATTTTTATTATATACTCCCTCCGTTCCTATGTATATAGCCTATTAAGAGCGGTCATCAGGAGCTTCTTCACTACATAGTTCCTCCACTTTCTCTCCATTTAAAATCTCTACCATTGGATTTGCTTTTAATGGTTGAGATATATTACAATTTTAAAATATTAATATCTTTTTATTGTTGAATGTATAATATTTTTCAGTTATACTACATTTCAACTTCTGAAAACAAATCCAATTGTAGAGATCCTAAGTGGATAGAAAGTGGAGAGACTGTACAGTGTAGATGCCCCTAATTGCTGTTTAGAGAGGTAGACTTGTTCCTAAATATAAGACTACTTTCTAATTCCCTCAATTTTTTCCTAAATTATTCTTATTGATACTCCTCAATAATAAACAAGTAAGAGAATGAGGGTAGAAGTAAAGGCGTGTAGTTAGTGGTGTTTTGTAATATTGTGTAATTTTAACTAATTTAACTAACATCCTTAATTTAATGAAATTATGTAAATATGTTTTATTTTTAGGAACTGAAGGAGTATTATATTTGTGTACACGTATATATTGCCTTTATAGATTCCCTTAACATTAAGGGACGGATAAGTGTATCATAGGCAATGGATAAATACTAAATAGATTCAAAAATATCTTGATGAAACGATGTCAGGGATCAACAAAAATATCTTACATATGATTCCAAGAATTACCGAACTCTTGTCCCAAAAATTTCCCTCATTCATTATTCAACAATATTATGGGAATCCAAAAGAACATGTTATCGATCAGATTGTCTATATATAGTAACCCTAACTTAGCATGCTTGCCACAACATTCAAAAATATCTTTGAGATGAACGATGGATTGAGGAAATATCAAACTGCTGTCACCTAACTTATGTCCCACAAAGCTGAACTTTTCAGGCATTCAATATACATGAAAGAGGTTGATTAATATTGACTGTTAAATTATTGGAACTTTTGCTTTGAATGTTATATGTATCTTACTTAATTATCCTTTTTTGTCATTGAATATCATTGTTCTATTTTTGTCAGCCATGTGTATAATATATATAATGTCACCTTTTCATATGTTGCACGTGATATGTTCACTAGTTGCATGCAACGTGAAGGATATGCATGAATTTGAGAAGACTTGAATGATTTTTTTTGTGGTATAAATTGTAGGCTGCATGCATTGAATATCTTTTTCATACGTATGGTTTTGAATTTTGAAACTTATAAACGAAAAAACTTGCATTGAAAGAGTTTCTCTCTCCTTTCACAAAATAACTTATGACGCTTCTTCTTAATATTATTAGATGCTAAAGGATTTTTTTTTGAAAAGCCTTGTGATAAAATAAAAATATATCTTGCTCATAAAAGGAATTTCATTATGAATAAATTTATTTTGATGTGTCTAAATATATAACTTGAGCACACAGACAGACAGGATCTTTTTTTTTCAGCTCCTGAGAATATAAATGTGTGCGTATATGTGTGATGACTTGTTTTTTTTTTTTTTTTTAACTTCAAATTAACAACGGAACCCCATTTGCTATATTTTGATTGATTTGTTATTTAATTTTGACTTAATCCATATCTTGACATGATAACTGGTGACAAATTAAAAGGCAATTTTTCAAAGTGTTTGTAAGTACGTATTTTGATTAGGTAAGGAGATTTTGAGCTAGACGTACTAGTGCAAAATGCCTTATTTGGAGACTGGTAAAAATGACCTTTTGCTATTGCATGTAAGCAGTAGAAGAATCAACAGTAGTGGTATGTAAGCATCTACAATGACTGTTTTATATGAACAGACACGATATATACCGTGTCAGTTATACGTGAACAAATGTTGTAAATACTACATACGGCTTCAGTTAACAGATGCTGTATATACTATGTACGGTGTCAGTTCATGCTATAATACGACATACTTCCGTTGTTGATAAAGTATAATGACAAGTTGTTGATAGGGTAGATTGACATAACTTATATAAATATGTAACTAATAACCAATCTTAGTAGAATAATATACATGTTGTTTTAAAGAGATTTGAAACTTACAAATGCAAAAAATTATGTAGAAAGATTAATATCTCTCATTTTTAAACTAATATGGGCTTATTTGAACTAGTTGTTAGTACTATTTCAAGCTGAATAATAGTTTAAGACAGTTCTTGGAAACAATAGTTGTTGAATAACGTGTTTATATCAATAAATAAATATATATGAAATCTATATTAAGTTATACTGCTCATAAATATATAATAGCAATGCCACTAATTTTCTCAAATTGAAATTCATCTCTTGTCCAATGATAAAAGAAGTCAATTTTTTTTTTCAAAAACAGAAAGAAATCGACAAAAATAGAAGGATAAATATGCTTAAAATATATGATAAATATTGACATATGTCAACGAATTCGAAGTACTTTCAGAAACTTTATCATATTTTTAAAGAATATAAACAACAGTTTTCTATATATGTAGACCAGATATAGTTTTAGTATTTGATTTAATTTATGTTAAAAGTTTTGAATGAATTGACTCCAACTTTATGCAGAATTAAAGATGATTACGAGCAAAGAACGTTTTTCTTACATAGATCAACGCTTTTTCCTCTAATTTTTCTTACTCCACATATGCTCTTCGCATGAGTCCCAACCCCAAATATAAATTGCAATAGGCCCAAAAAAAGGCATTAGTTATTATAAAACGACCTAAAAATTATGATCTATAGTGCAAAATTAAAACGACTCAATCATTTTCATGTTTCTTTATTTTTTTTGTGAAATTACCTCTTAGTGACTATGAAATGTATGACAATAATTATGTAGTTTTGGCATTATGTTTGTATTTTATGTAAATAAATAATATGACATCTAATAAGCTTTGATATAGTTAGTAGAAAACTCACTCTCTTTAACATATCAGAGGTTCAATTATTCATATGCGTACGGAAAGACTTTAATTTGGGTGAATAAGAGCTCAACTGTAATTGCTATATATATCTTAGAAAAGTTTAGCTTTTTTTGTACTGTCAATTAGGATATAGGAGATCGTCATATCCTAGATAAAAATTATTTATATGACAATATATAGATATTTTTCATTTTCTAATGTAATATTTTGGTACTGCTTATATTAATATAGTTGGCATTTAATTTAAATAATTTTTATTTTTATTATAAATTGTTATATTTTGAAAAGTATAATTAAAATGAATTAAATAATTAATTTACTACACCATTTAAGGTCCACTTTTTATTATATATTATTAAAAAATAAAATAAAATAAAAATAATATAATTGATGCTCCGTTAAAATAACGGTTTTTTTTAATAACAAGGTTACAGTAAAGAATTATATCCTTACAACAAATTCAGCTAAATCTAATTGTAAAAGTTTCTTATACTCATTAGATAGATTTGTGATGCGTGCTCCATCAAAATTATAATTATAACCACCAAACGCTTAGATTAATTTGTTATAGTAGGTTGTTTTATCTTAAAGAGTGGTCTTGAGTTCGGGCTCTGGTATGCAGCCGTGGTAATAATTTGGAGGTAGCGAGGTTCCCCCCATTCTGGACCTACATTTATATAAACCGGATATTAGTCAGTTGCTAGTAGCACTGGATACATGTGGATAAATAAAAAAAATATATAATCTTAAAGCAATGATAAAAATCTTTCAATAAAGCTAAAGTTTCATATACTCATTAGATTTCTGATGCTCAATCAAGGAGGATGTTTTTTTCCTATTTTTAAACAGAGAAAGTATTTACGAGATAGAATTTGCTAGATAATTTAGGGATATGGTGAGGTTCATTTCCCCTGAGTTAGAAGGCATATCAGATCTGGATTTCTTGCAGTGAATTGTTTGTCTATTACAATCTTTCAGAAAAAAGATAAATACATTGTATAAATATAAACTATAAAATATAAAAATATCATTAAAGTAGTATAGGGTTTATAAATTATGACTACCCTTGAACACTCTATATAGTATAGACACTACATATGTTTCATATATCTTATGATTTCTTAAACACTTTAATTCTCTCTCATAGCTATCATTCAATAAAATTTGAACAGTTTAAATTCAATAATATAATTTATATAGTACTCCGTGTCCTTATTGCAATATACTTTTAATAACCTCATTTAAACTAAGGAGATATATGTAAGTCCCTTAACTATCCCTAAAAACAAAGGAAATTTCATAATGCATCTATATTTAATAATATCAAGTATGAACTATCTATATCAAGTATGAACCTGATTCGTTACGTCATTTGTGGTTTCTCCAATCACAAGTAAACGTAAGGTTTGATATGGATATTTTAATATGACTGGATACCCTAAAACAATTACCTGTTAGATAATTTTAATTTTTTTAACTTGCAAAGTTTTAAAAAAAAAACATAGAATAATTTTTGTTTACAAGTAATTAAAGGAGTACTTCATAGAAGTTGCAATCAATAAACTTTTAAACTGGCATAATATTAAAAAAATAATTAAAGCCCAACTCGGCAACTTATAAATTTATAATAAAGATTACTAATTTTTTTTGGACTGTGTTTTATAAGCAAGAGCAGAGAGAGTAATATTGTCCCACTTTCTTCTTTTATTCTTTTAATATCCTTTGTATTATTCAAAATTTTCAATTGTTTATTATTGATTTTTTTATATCTAATTTTTTTTTTAATTTTGTTTGGCTAAAAATCTTATGGAAAAAAAGAAAGTTTTGTCAATTATTTTCAAAAGAAAAGGAGAATTTGCTCTTGTTTGAATGATTTTTCAACTAATAGTTTCACGTCTAGATCTTTTGATTTGTCTCAATTAAAATCCGATGGCTGTGAAATCTCAATCTCAAATGTTGAAATTTAATACAATAATTGTAATGTAAAGCATACAGGAGGTGGTGAACTGGTGATAATAGGTAAAAAAGCGCGCGCGCGCGTATATTTATAATTATTCTAATTCTTTATTAAGATATAAATAATAGATTTATGTAAACAAAAAGGTTTTAAATTTAGTTAAACACAATAAATATATAGAATTACAACTTATTTTTTTTTTAAAAAAATCATATTTATTTAACAATCAAGTGAATGAGAGAGAAAGTATTTAACGTGATGAGACACACTAGCCTATAATAATAAATGAGAGAGAAAAATAAAAAAGAAAAACATACTATTTTTTACCTGTAAAAAAATGAAAAAAGAATACTATTACAATTTACAACTTAAGAAAATTTTAGACAAACTATTTAGTGTCCCAATAAATAAAACATGTCACCCCAAAAAATAAAAAGGAATGTTCCTGTTAATTATTGATTTGGTTAAGTTTGTCTTTGGCAATGAATGAATGATTAGATTTAGTTTGATGATGAATGGGTTATGTATGTAATGTGGAAGGAGGATGTGTATAAATAGCGGGGCATGGATGGATGTAAGAAGAAAGAATAGATGACGTGACAATGTCAATGAGCCTCTAAGGTGAGAGGAAAATATCATTGCCACGTATGATCCCATTCCTTACCTTCTCTCTTCTTCTCAGCCCTCCTAAAGATCTTCTCTCTCTCTCTCTCTCTCTCTCTCTTCTCTTACTTCACCACACCACCACCTCTCAATCTTCATAACAAATATTTTCTATGCATCCCCAAATTCCTTCACCCTAAAATCATTCTCTAATTTCCTTTTCTCTCCATTTTCCCGGATTCTTCGTCTCCTCTCCGAAATCTCACTTTGACCGCGGATCACTTCTGCAAACTACAACTGTCACTGGTACTAATTTTGTTTTTTAAAATTTTACTTTTGAGGTTTTTGTTGCATTTTTCTCTGTTTGCGGACTCTGGTGTTCTTTGTCTTGATTCTTCCTTCTAAGGTGGTTTACGGTTGTTTTTGTGTATATATATATATATATATATATATTTTTTTTTTGGTTCTGGATTAATCTGAGCTGTGCTGAGATATTTAGGTTCTGTTTTTCTGAGATTTTGAAGATTTCTTTTGCTTCATTCATCACGGAGTCTCGTTTCTTGTTCTCTGTTTTGTTTTGTTTTGTTTGGATTGGAGATTCCTGTCGCGTTTGGTTGGGGTTTGTTTAAGATACATCACCTCACTGATTTTTTTGTTGTTGTTGATATTTTTGAGAAAGTGTTTGATTTTTCTGGGTTTACAGTGAAATCAGACTTAGGGAAACACAAGCGGGTGGACTCAGTGTGTTGAACAACTTACTTTTTTTTTTTTGTAGTAAGCTGCTGCAATTTTCAGGGAGATGCATTTTGCTGCGTTGTTATTTGATTTTATCTATTTTTGGTTTCAAATTGTTTAGAAAGTTTGATTTGAATTTCTTTTCTCTGTTTGGAAATGGCGAAGGTTAAATATATCTGTGCATCCTGAACGGGGAATGTTTATGCACGACTTTGGGTAGTTGGCTTTGGCATTGAAGGCATAAGGAAATACCTAGGAAATAGATATTTCCTTCAATGGCTGCTACCAGTGAAAGGTGGATTGACCGCCTTCAGTTTACTTCATTGTTCTGGCCTCCCCCACCAGATGCTCAGCAAAGAAAGGTGTGTTGTTGATGCTTATTGTTTTTCTATTTTTATCTTGTGAAGTACTTCTATTTTTTGCCTAGGGTGGTGAAATAAACAGTTGCACTATAGTTTTTAGTAACCCAAAATCTGTGCATGTCTTTACGTAGAATAATATTTCAATATTCATCATGGAGCATTTGATGGAGATTGGAAAAGAAAGGAATAATATCTGAAGACCTTGTAGTTAATTTGGAAGTTCTGCATGAATGTTTTTGAGGGACAGGTTGAAATGGTGTCATGTTTCATGATATATTATCGCATGATTATAACAGTTTTGAATATTTTGAACTGAAAACGTAAATTCTGTTGTCTTGTAATCTAAGTCAAGAAAATATCCTTTCTCAAGAGTAACTATGATTTCAAAATTACTTCAGTTACCTGATACTTATTTTGGCAATGAGCATCATTCATAATCAATTCATTGGACTCTCTTTTGCCTGGAATAACCATTTCTTTTTGTTGCCTCATTTTAGTTGTGTTGCATGTTTTCTTATATTGAAATGATTAGATATGTATTATGTCTATATCCTAGTTATGTCTTGAATATTTGCAATGTAAATATTATCTGATTTATATTTATGTATACTTTCATCTTCTGCTATTGAAAAGCTCTCATTTCTTGACTATTGTGTCATTTATGTCTGCTAGGATCAAATTGCTGCCTATGTTGAGTACTTTATTCAGTTTACATCAGAGCAATTTCCTGATGATATTGCTGAGGTATGACAAGTAAACGTTAGTTTATGGTAAAATGAGAAATTTGATTCAGGGAAATTTTAGTTTCTTTAGGACCTTATAAAGTGAAAGGGTTTGTATCTGATGCTACCTGGTTTGTATATTTTTGACAGCTGATCCGAAACCGTTATCCTTCAAAGGATGTGCGCCTCTTTGATGATGTTTTGGGTATTTATGCTTTAACTCATGTTAGTTACATTATGGTTGATTCAATGTGAGTATTATTGCTTGGAATTTTTTTTTCTGTTTTATGTACAATAATTTATATATTTTCATGATTTTCAGCGACGTTTGTCCTTCATCATCCAGAGCATGGGCATGCAGTTGTACTTCCAATTATTTCTTGTATTATTGATGGTATACTAGTCTATGATAAGACTAGTCCTCCATTTGCTTCTTTCATATCCTTAGTCTGCCCAGAAAGTGAGGTAGAATCCCTTGACTGAACTTCTTGAAGTAATTTAATTTATAGCCCATATGTTTCTTTCTTTGTGATACAATGGAGTTTCATTGAATGTTTGTCTCGACCTACAGAATGAATACTCTGAACAATGGGCACTGGCGTGTGGAGAAATTTTGAGAATTTTAACTCATTACAACCGCCCCATATTTAAAATAGAAAGACAATATAGTGAAATAGAAAGAAGCACCAGTGGCAGCCATGCAACAACAAGCAGTGCTGTTGATGGGGAATCTAGCAATCATTCCACACCACAGGAGAAGAAGCCTATAAGACCTCTGTCTCCTTGGATTACTGACATATTGCTGGCTGCACCCCTGGGAATAAGAAGTGACTATTTCCGGTGGTGAGTACTTTTATTAATATGTAGTGACTTATTGTTTGATTTTTTTCTTTTTCGTATCATGTATCATGTAGGTATGAGGGTTACCTGCAAAAATAATTGGTTTCAGTTAGGCTTTGTCATTTACCATGTCAGGCATCATAAGGTTCTTGTGGATGAAGCTTTATTATTGAAAGTGTTTCATTTTGGATTTGATAAAGTTTTATCATGTTATTCTCAGTTCTCATTGTGTAAACAACTATGAATTATTTTATTAGTTTGATTCAAAATATTTATCTTCTCTGATTTAGTATGGGATTGGAAATGTTTGTGTTTTTGGCTTCCATTTGATTTTTATTTTATCCCATGTTTATCTAAGGGGTATCTCTTTCAGATTTGAAGAAAGGTTCGGCACAGTTGAAGTTATTTTCTTTGCTTCCTTTTTGCCTTTTTAAATTAAATATTTTTATGGAAAAGACTGTAAGGAGTTATTGCATTTTTTTCCTGTTTTGTTAAATGCCTTATCTTCCCTCGATTCTCTCTCTCTCTCTCTCTCTCTCTCTCTCTCGGACAACTCTTGTGAGTGGACAAACATTTGATTTTGAATGATGTTTTGTTAGAAGAGAAAAATTGTTAATATATGGTATTTTGGGGCAGGCAGGTATGGGACAAAAGAATACTTGCAGGTTTGAATGCGTGGCTGAAAGAATAGAACCCCACAGGATTATGAGACATGTACTAGACAAAATTAAAAAGAATGGACCTAGAACAAGTATCTTTTGACCAAGAAAAGGGACAAGTTTTGAAAACCCTTGTCGTCCTGCCCCATTGCCATCCCTACTTGCTTGCCAGCTATATATTTTTCTTTAGTATTTTTATATCCTGGAAGGCTGTAAAAGAAGTAAAGAAGGCTGTTGGAACAAGGATTTATATTTGGTAGGCTTGAAGTGTAGTTCAATTTTTTTGATGCTCAAGTATGTACATGTTGAATTTAGTAGTTGTGTCTATTGTGGACGATTTTCCAAGCAATGAAAGGATAAAAAGGAAGTATTTGGACTCTTGTTCATTAGTTTTAAGTAACTATGCAGTATCCTTGGGTGGGAGTTGCATTTGCATTTCATATTTTTCTGCTGATAAAATGTGATAGAGCAAGATACCTGATGCCAATTTTTATTTTCTTAATTTTCAATCAAATAAAAAAGCTTAGGACCAACCTTGGTTGGATCTTATTTCAGTTTGCTATTCTAGAAAGTAATTATCATACCTCATTATTGACATAAATGTGAACAATGGCTTGCATACCCCTGGGTGTTATGAGTAAACTTCGTTCAAATTTATATTTTCATGCATTGGCAGGTGCAGTGGTGTTATGGGTAAATATGCTGCAGGAGAACTCAAGCCACCTGCAGCTGGTAAGTTAAACCGTGATTTTTTTTAATGTATAACTTGCTGTTTTTTGTGATTTCTTTATGCAATGCTTCAGTAATGTGTAAGATATTTACTAACATGCTTGGGTTGTTCTTCGAGATAGTTGATTACTTGGTGTGTACAGAAAAAAATAAAAGCTAAGATAAGCATTTTTCAATATCATTCCACAAAACATGCAGTACATTATAATTATAAATTATAAATTATAAATTCTCAAATAGGAAAACATAGGGGATGACCATGTGAAACTATAAAAAGAATAAAATGCCTAACTCGGAAAATAAGAAGGAAATAAGGAAACATACCTGCTTAAATCACCAATGCCCCACTTTTTGGGATAGTGACATCCCTAGCTTTTTGGGTGCCCTTTAATTGGCATCAACATTGGTGTATGTTGGCTCTTAAAAGGACATGGACATTGCTACATGTGGGTGATTTCCAATTATGGTTAGGCATTCAAGTTCAAACTTCTGTTTTTATTCTTGTTTTAGTGATCTCTGAATATTTTAATTGTTATTTGTCGCCTATCTCCTCTTTATATAATTGCGCCTTGATGCTTACAGTTTATTAGTAATGATTGAATTTTTGTCTCTAGGAAATCTCAATATTGTTCCTCATTATGGTTCTGATAACAAACTTAAAAATGCTAGGAACCCTTGGGATCCAACTCACATAAGAAAAGAACTTGGAAAACATGTAGGAGTTTCACACACACACACACACACTCACACAAAATAAAACAAGATTATGTACTAGTGCTATTATGATATTTTCATATTTATGTTATTGTTATGGAGGATTTCTCCAACAGATTTGTTAATATCCTTTGCTTAAACATTTTCTCTAGCTTCTTCACGTGGTTCTGGGAAACATCCTCAGCTCATGCCTGCAACTCCTAGGTGGGCCGTAGCCAATGGTGCTGGTGTTATATTAAGTGTTTGTGATGATGAAGTAGCTCGCTATGAGACTGCTACTTTAACAGCAGCAGCTGTCCCTGCCCTTTTACTTCCTCCTCCCACTACAGCTTTGGATGAACATCTTGTTGCAGGATTACCAGCTCTTGAACCATATGCACGTTTATTTCATAGGTTATTTTAAACTCTTCACCTTTTTGATTATTGGTCTGAGTGTACATATGTGACTAAGCCTACATGTCTAATTTATGTAGATATTATGCCATAGCCACTCCAAGTGCCACACAAAGACTCCTTCTTGGATTGCTAGAAGCTCCCCCATCATGGGCTCCAGATGCACTTGATGCTGCCGTGCAGCTTGTGGAGCTTCTTCGAGCAGCTGAAGATTATGCATCTGGCATTAGGGTAAGCTTTATAAATTTGATATGGTGAGGCAGGAAAAATATGCTTTGGTGGTAAATTGGTGATCAGTTTGAGCATAATAGAAAATTGGCAATTATTTCTCAACTTTATTGTAAAGCCATATTACCTAGACACAAAGATATTTGTGAGTAATTGAAAGATTAAATTACACATATATCCTTTGAGTTTTTCATAAATTATATGGACCTCCCTTGAAAATAAATTAGGTTACACTTCAGGCCAATTTTAATTTTCTTTTTTACTAAATCACTCTTAATTAACTTGGACACATTTTTCAACTAAACACCCTTTTACATATTATAGAGGGTATTTTGTGAGGAAAAAAAGGTAAATTTGGACTAAAGTATGTATTATGAAATGGATGGGAGGCATGCTATGGTGGTTTTTAATGATTTCGTTGTAATTGTATACTAACCAATGCAATAATGCATTATTTGATATGTTAATACAGCTTCCTAGAAATTGGATGCATTTGCATTTCTTGCGTGCGATAGGGACTGCAATGTCCATGAGAGCTGGTATAGCTGCCGATGCAGCAGCTGCTTTGCTTTTCCGCATCCTTTCACAACCTGCATTATTATTTCCCCCACTTAGACAAGTTGATGGAGTTGAAGTTCATCATGAACCTTTGGGTCATTACATTTCATCCTATAGAAAACAGGTATAGTTCATCTTTATTATCTAACACATCCTTTTTCTTATTTTGCTTTTATGATGATTTTGTATTTTATGTTGAAAATATATGATTTTTGTTGTTGATCAGATAGAAGTTCCCGCAGCTGAAGCTACTATAGAGGCTACTGCCCAAGGCATTGCATCAATGCTTTGTGCTCATGGTCCTGAGGTTGAATGGAGAATCTGTACCATTTGGGAAGCAGCTTATGGTCTGATACCTTTGAGTTCCTCGGCTGTTGATCTTCCAGAGATAATTGTTGCTACTCCATTGCAACCTCCCATACTATCATGGAATTTGTATATACCTCTTCTCAAGGTCTTGGAATATCTTCCCTGTGGGAGTCCCTCTGAAGCTTGTCTAATGAAAATATTTGTTGCTACCGTTGAAGCTATTCTAAAGAGGACATTCCCATCTGAGCCATCCAGAGAACATAACAGAAAAACTAGATACTTCTCTGGAATGGGGTCTGCTTCCAAAAACCTTGCAGTGGCGGAACTTCGTACGATGATCCATTCGCTCTTTTTAGAATCATGTGCATCTGTGGAACTAGCTTCTCGCCTACTTTTTGTTGTTTTAACAGTTTGTGTTAGTCATGAAGCACGATTCAACAGAAGTGAGAAACCAAGAGGTGAAGATAATTCTTTGGCAGAGGATAGCATTGGGGACTTACAATCAATCTCTGAAAGTCAGAAAGAAATGAATAATAAGAAGTTGAAGAAACAAGGGCCTGTGGCTGCATTTGATTCCTATGTTTTGGCTGCTGTATGTGCTCTTGCCTGTGAGCTTCAGTTGTTCCCTTTGGTTTCAGCCGGGAGCAACCATTCAATATCCAACAATGTACGACATGAATCCAAGCCTGTTGAGGCAAATGAATCGTCACATGATTTGCAAAGTGGTATAAATTCAGCAATACGCCACACTCGCAGAATTTTAACAATTCTAGAGGCACTATTTTCATTGAAGCCGTCTTCTGTTGGCACGCCATGGAGTCACAGCTCAAATGAAATAGTTGCTGCAGCAATGGTTGCTGCCCATGTTTCTGAACTATTCAGGCAGTCAAAAGCTTGCATGCATGCGCTATCTGTTTTGATGCGGTGCAAATGGGACAATGAAATTCACTCTAGGGCATCATCCTTATACAACCTCATAGACATTCACAGCAAAGCAGTTGCATCCTTTGTGAATAAGGCGGAGCCATTGGAAGCAAACTTAATTCATGCACCCATTTGGAAAGGTTCCCTTGTTCCTTTGAATAGTTTAAGACAAAATCAATCTGAAAATATTCGTTGCTTTGACCCTGGGCAGACATCTGTCTCACTTTCTCAGGAGGATTTAGCCCCTTCTGAACCTAATCATGAATCTACAAAAAGTTCTTACTCAAACGAAGCATCAGGATATACATTGGGTAAGGGTATCACAAATTTCTCGTTGGATGCTTCCGATCTAGCCAACTTCCTTACCATGGACAGGCATATAGGATTTAATTGCAGCTCACAAATATTTTTGAGATCCATGTTGGCAGAGAAACAAGAGTTATGCTTCTCTGTTATTTCACTGCTATGGCACAAGTTAATTGCATCTCCAGAAACACAACCTTGTGTGGAAAGCACTTCTGCCCAACAGGGATGGAGACAGGTAGCCTTTAACTTCTTTAGCAATTATTCTTTCTCTGCTTTTGTTAGAAATTTGCAGGAATTTACTCTCTTATGGATGTTGACTTTATGGTTTTCATGATTTAACAATACTTGGTATTCATATGAATTAGTCTCTCACTGTAGATGAGGATAATAGAGGCATATCCTCTGTACACTGGAATGATAGAAAAGGCAACCTAAACCCAAACTTTCAATTCAATTTCTCATAAAAAATTGAATCTTGCGAGTGCAACATAATAAATATATTCTCATGTTCTAGGAAGCTCACCTTTCCATCACAAATGCTTTTGTACATTAGGTCAATTGCCCACATTAAACAGAAAGGAGCTGCATGCTGAAGCAATCTGCTACGGAGACCATATATATCCTTAAGTTAATGGCTATTTCAAGTAGTTTAAACATTTAGAAGAAAGTCCATGAATGGGCTTGTATGAATACAGTTGGCGTAGTTTGGTGTGAAAGCACTTTTGTCTTGAAGCAGGGACACGATTCACTTGGCACTTGCCCACTTAACCCTTGTGATGGGATTCTAGTCTAACTAGATTCTTAGATAGTCATAGGGATTAAAGTAGTAGGGCATATCCTCCATCGAGAAGTACAAGTGGCTTAATGGGGAGGGGTTCTTATTCCTCAATAATTAGCTTTTAGAGAGGTTTTTTAACTCCCATTGGCATGCCTATGGTTTGATACGATATCTAGTGGTTAGTGGCTTCCAAAAGGACTCTCTGTAGATGATTCTAATTCGGAGAAGGATGAGTGAAGGACGTTGACGTTCTATTTGATACCATATCTATTGGTTAGTGGCTTCCAAAAGGACTCTCTGTAGATGATTCTAATTCGAAGAAGGATGAGTGAAGGACGTTGACGTTCTAAGGGTAGTCAATCTATAGGGAGCAAGGAAGTACGGAATACTTTAGTTTTATATAGAGTAGTATGAGTTGTTCAATGGAATACTTAAGTAGGGTGGTTCCCGCATTTCAATTGCTATCTTTTGGGAAAGAATTCTGCAGTTTACTTGGCTGTCAATCAGATTGTAGTGAATAATGATGGAAAGGATAACTCCTGAACTCATAACTAAGGTTGATTTCTTGTTAAGGAACTGAATTTTGCAAAAGCTACTAAATGAAGGTTTGGGAAAGGCTTTTATTGATAGTTGAAACATATCAAGTTTAACCTGCAAATAAGGATGAGAAGAAACAATGAAACAAGTGTAGTACATTATTAATAGGTGCCAGATGTTTAAGAATTACTATGCGTGTATCCTGTTAAATGCTTTACATTGATAGTAAAATCATGGGGGAATTGTTCATGAAGAAGATGAACTAAAGCCCAAGTATATATAATTTATTTTCATTATCAACTTCAACTATGGGAAAATATTAGTGTTGAAGGTTTTGGTCAATGATAGAAGAGATATAGTAGTGATGCATCAAGAAATATTTATAGATATAAGCTTTTATATGCTTTAGCATTTTTTATGAGGGACAAGTCTTATATATATATATATATATCTTTTTTTAACTGAAATGGTGTATTGTTGATCAATTTATGTAGGTTGTTGATGCACTATGCAATGTTGTATCAGCGTCACCAACAAAAGCAGCTACAGCAGTTGTGCTACAGGTCCTGATTTTTTCATCATTTTTCGAAATAGTTTCTTTATTCTTGGCCCTGGCACAGACTTTGATACCTCTTTTGTTTAGATATAACCATTCCCATTTTTACAGCACACTTATCCAACTTGCAGAATTACTATTTTATACACCAATGAATTTAAACTCAGTATGCCTAGAAATTTCAAATATCTCCTACTCGGCATTTCATCTGATGTTAAAATCAGCATATTTTATTACATTATTGCTGTTTCAACATTACCACTTTCCCGTGCTTGTTGCTTATCAGGCGGAGAGGGAATTGCAGCCCTGGATTGCCAGAGATGATGATGTAGGACAGAGGATGTGGAGGATCAATCAGCGAATTGTAAAGTTGGTAGTGGAGCTGATGAGGAATCATGATAATGCAGAGTCAATGGTAATTGTGGCTAGTGCTTCGGATTTACTGCTAAGAGCCACTGATGGGATGCTAGTTGATGGAGAAGCTTGCACGTTACCCCAGCTGGAGGTAGTAACTGAAATGATTAACTTCACTCTACTGTTTCATATGTTGAAAGTATCATACATGCAATGTTTTTATCTGTAATATAAAATAAATAACCAACTTGATGACTGCATAGCAACATAGCTTTGTTTTATATGTTGCTCTTTGTTTATAATATAAATTTAATAAATCATTTGTATCATATAATGGTAATTTAGCTGCTAGAACCGTTCAACATTATTCTGTCATAGATACTGGCATCTGTTAATTTTTGCCATTTCATACATCACACATCCATACGCATTGTTGACATTTTCCCCCAATGTGGCACCTTAATTTGAAATTTTGAAGCTTTTTATTTTAATGAATTTCTTGTCAGAGATAAAAGGAGAGATACTTTTTGATGCTGTAGTATGACTGAGATATTGAATAAGCACTCAACTATTGTTTCCTTGCTTCCTCCCGTTGCTTTTAATGCAAAAGTTCTTGTTACCAATGTTGACAAGATAGTATTGGCTTAATGCTAGTGTTAAAGATGAGTTCAGTTTTGGAGCAAAGTTTCCTGTAGGATTGGATGGATTCAAAATTTCTATATTTTTGTTTTTCAATGGTGGAGAGTGTTCTGGACTTTTTTCATTGGCTTCTACTGATTCTCATATTTCAAAATTTTGATAAAATTGGCCAGCTATTGGAAGCTACAGCCAGGGCAGTTCAACCAATCCTGGAGTTTGGAGAATCTGGACTTGCAGTGGCAGGTGGCCTCTCAAACCTGTTGAAGGTAAATAAAACTTCCCTCGTTGACAGCTTCCACTAAAAACTATGCCCGCTACACAAGCAGAGTGTTGTATGAGACTTATAATCTATTATCCAGTATAACTAAATAAATCAATGGGTTGGTGGGTCTACATCTGTTTGATTTAGACCATATATTTTTTCCATGAACAAGAGCATCAAAATGCTCCTCTCGATCAATTTGTGTTAAATTTTCTAAACATTGTTTATTTTCCGATTTAGAACTAACCTTTATTTGTATAGAAATTAATATTGGGCTCAGGCCAGAATTTAACCTTCTCCTGATATTGTTCTTGTGCAATCTCATGCAGTGTCGCCTACCAGCAACCGTGCAATGCCTTTCTCATCCTAGTGCACTTGTGAGGGCTCTGAGCACATCAGTACTTAGAGATATTTTGCACACAGGCTCAATCAGACCCTGTCCTAAAATGGCAAGAATAGATGGCATCCACAACCCTAACCCCTCTTATCATTTCTTCAATATGTATGTGATTGATTGGCAAGCTGATGTAGAAAAATGCTTGTCTTGGGAAGCTCACACCCGTCTTTCCAATGGAATGTCTATTGAGTTTCTCCATGCGGCTGCCAAAGAATTAGACTGTACTATGTCCTTGTGAGACTAAACTATGTAGAAACCTTTCTCATAGTTTATGTCAATTTTTATCCTATTTGTGGAGACCTAAGTTATTTGTGCTCTGGAACTTATTGGTTTGCAAGTATTATTAGCTTCGTGTCATTCTAGTTATGTTGCTTCAGATGTTATACGCTGTTTTTATTTCCGGATGAAACCCGCTCCAGCATCTTTCCATTTCAACTTCACTCTACTTCACCTTCACTTCTACTTGTAGACTGTCTAGATCAAATTTTAACGGGGCAAATTTTTATTTATTTAAATGCGCTTGAACTTCTTGATTTTGGATCACTTCACTATGTGTCGTCAAAATTTGATGTGATGGTTCCGTGTGTGTCTCAGGTGAAGTAGAGATGGAATTAAATAGAGGGAAGGCATATTTGGATGAAAATTTGGGTGTTATAACTGTTTGGGTTAGATATTTTAAATTAGGAATCATTGCCTTTCATAATAAGTTATAAGATAAATTGAGGAATAATTGTATGTTAATCTCTTTCAAAAACAAAAAGATGACAAATTCTTTCAGGCTCTCGTACAAGTGTTGTGATTCTTAAAAGGGCAGATTGTGGGTATGGACTTCAAGTGGTATAGGTGTGGGTGTGGGTGTGGGTGTGTCACGTGTGAGACAAATGTTTAAGTGATCCATTCCAGGGATTGGGAATACCAAAAAAAAAAAAAAAAAAAAAAAAAACAAAACAAAACAAAAAATCATTGGTTTATCCTGTTGGCTTGTGTTCCTATTAGTGTGCTTTTAATTTACTTTAATTTTAAGACTAATCCATTTTGAGATTTTTGTCTCCTAACAAGTGGTTCTAGTCTAACTCATCATTAATGCTTTAAAAGATGGCCCAGATATTGAATCATAAAGATTATCAGGTACAATTCGTACAATCAAACATTGGTTAAACTATTCGATAGAATTGATAACATTACAATTAAATAAAAATAATCACATTCGTATAGGACAATATACAGAGAAAGCCTATTGGTATCTATACTTATATTTATTTTTTATTTTGGTACTTTGATACTTTTATTTCATGATTAAATTATTTATTTTGCTCAATTACTACTATAAGCTCCTCTAATATTGTTTTACTAGCATTTTATCCTTTGTATAGGAGCTAATAGTGCTAACAAAATAAAAGTAAAGCATTTAATTATGTTACAAAACACACATGTATCAAAATCAAAATTTGAATAAATATATAGATACTAACAAATGTGTTTTTCCATTATATATTCTCTTAATTTATTTTTGTTAGTCTCTTTTTTGTTAGGCCGGTATGAATTTCTGTTCCAGTTCCCGATCTAATTTCGGAAGTTTTGGCACAATAATGGCTCGACTTCAACCCAATATGGCTCAACCATGAAAATTATTTTTTGCTCAAGATGTTTGTGAGCCGGGGCTATAGTTAATCAGTTGGACCCTTCAATCCTACTCCTGAATCATTGCTCCTATCTATTCCTTTCACAAAATATTTCCCATTTTTTCTCATTATTTTTCTCTCCTTTCATAAATAGATGTAAAATTGACAAAAAAAAAAAAAATACATTTATGATTTATTTATTAATTTTAACTAATTTTAATATATTTCTTGATTCAGGTGTACATGATACATATACAATATCAAGGAAAAAAAATTAAAATCATGGATAGGGGCACCCTGTTAGTACTCTTCTCAATATTAAAGCATGTGTAAATAACTTTATAATCTAGTAACATGAAAACTTTCTCTCATTAAATTCCCTTTTAATCCAAAGCATTCTTTCATCTGTCTTGTAAAAATTCCCAAACCTGAGATTGCACCACTACAATACAATTGTTGGAAAATATTTTGATATTGACCCTCAATGCAAAAATAAAATGAGAATACCAAGATCTCCGTTCAAATTCTCTCCTTTGTGCCATTATCTATTGACCTCCACTCGTACAACACAATGCTTACTTTGCTTGACGCCAATAGCTAATATAGCTGGTGAATTGCTCTCTTTGTGGACCAACTATATTCATGTTGTCATCTAAATCAACATGAATAGGCGCCACATTTGTTCCATGATAGACAACTATGTGAGGAAGATTTGTACTGACTCTACCCTTTTTTACGGAGGGGATTGTGATGTGTCGGATTGTAAGAACCGTCCATGTACCTGTGAAGAAATGAACTATGAGATAAGCCGGTATATATTTATTAAATAAATATGAAATAACTAAATAAAAACAAAAACAAAAGGAACACAACATAATATATCTTAATTCATTAATGTCCTCACTTTACGTCTGATCCTATATTCCTTCACAATTATCATTTCCAGCAGCGTATTGGTCATCATCTATCAATTCTAATTCATTTTAGTTAGGTGGATTTGTGCCAAAAGGTGGTGTCTCATCTAGATTTGAAGTTGGAGCATGGTCCTTTTGTTTTGTTTTCTACTTTGGAGGACTATTAAACATTTGTTTATTTGCTGGATTAGTGTGATTTTCGCCTTCCATAAACGCGTCTTTGGGTCCAAATGCAAAAAAATTTAACCAAGGATTGCACAAATACTGCTTTTCAGGATCATCTCACTTGGAGTCAATTTATTAACTTCCTAAGTTACACTAACTGCATGAAAATGCAATAAAACTGGGGTTTTTTCATTGAGAAACACTTTTTGGTCTTTTCAAGTTAAGAAATATACAATTCTTGTTTTTGTAATTTTTGGATTTAGGGAAGATGGTTTTGAAAACTACAAACAACAACAAAGCCTTATCCCACTAAGTGGGGTCGGCTACATGGATCGCACGACGCCATTGTGCTCTATCGGTAACCAAATCTTTAGATATATTATTTATTAAAAGATCTCGCTCTACAACTTCATTGAGTGTAAGCCTCGGTCTCCCTCTTCCTCTCTTAATCGGACTCCAGACTGTTTGATCTACCCTCCTCACTGGCGCATCTAATGGCCTCCTTTGTACATGTCCAAACCACCTCAAACGATTTTCTACCATTTTCTCACTGATAGGTGCCACTCCAACTCGTTATTTGATGAAAATAGGTCTCTTGATGAAATTAGCAACCTTTCTAGCTTCTCAAAAGATATGGGAGTTTAAATCCAAGTTCAAAAATATTAAACCAAAAGGAATCGCTTAAGTCCAATTATCCTAATTACTAATTTATTCGACAATTGCTTTTACAACCATTAATTGGGTAGTTGTTAAAAACCAACTTGGTAGTGAGAATTCTAGACAAATACACAATGAGCATCTTCTTGAAAGTGTAATTTGATCTTTTAAGATTGGATCTAGTGTTTTGTAACAAATGCAAGAAACAAATGCACTAATATATGCTAAGAATGCAAAGGAGATAAGCAACTCTATCACATCTATTGCATAATGTCAAGTAACAAACACCAATGTTCTTACAAATAAAAGCAATCGCTTGATTACAAGACCTAAGAGAAACCTACCTATAGGCATAGAAATCAAAGTGCATCTTGTTCTAACACCACATACATATACAAAAACACAAAGAATCAAATACATATGTGAAATTAGACATGAGAAAACGCTAAATAACTCCTCTAATGAATCATCAAGGCTCCGGTTGCTTTATTCAATCAAGACATCTTGTTGGACCGCAAATGGATAAAGAATGGTGAATTTATGGAGAGAACTCGAATAGAAGTGAAATTCGTGAAGAAATAGAGTGAAATCGGAGCAGAAGAGGCTAGAGACGAAAGAGGAAGGTTAAGAACATGGAAATCAACCTAGGTATGGAATGAGGTCGTGGAATACTAATTAAGGTAATTTGTAGTCAGGTCGGATCACACCCAACCCGAGTAATTGAGTTTTAAATATCTAAAATATTGGTCGTTATATTTTAAAAAATAAAATTGTTTATTTTATTAAAATTAGGGAATAAAATTTTTAGTGTAAGCACATATAACTATGAAGATAGAATTGCAGTAAGTTAAAGTTTGAATTAGAGTAACTTAGTAACAATCGCTGATGAGATTTAAACCATACAACAACGAATGTATTAGCAAAATTTGCTAATTACAAGAAATCAGACTTAGTAATATTTATAGACATCTTTAAACATTTGTGGACTGCAATGACCAAGATCTTCATCAATGATTATGCATTATCCAAAAAAAAATTACTAAATTTCAATTGAGTTATAACTATAAAAGATATTTAACACTAAAATCATAATATATGAGATGCACCAACTTAAAATTTAAAAATTGAGTTACATCTTACAAGTAAGGGTGGAAATAAGCTAGGTCTCGGTAGGCTTTAGTTAAAGAGGCTTGGGCCTGCAATAGAAATGTGAAGGTTCAATCTTTAACCCATTTTTATATATATTCCACTATTTCCTAATTTCATGTTTTTATATCTCAATTAATGCATTTGATATTATATAAACTTCCAAATTACTTAACAATTGTCATAATAGCACTTAAATATTAGGAATAAAATTGGGATGTTACAGAAATCATGCCGTGTTTTCACTCTGTTCTTCACCCACTGGATGTCCTGTTTAACTTGATATAGGAGGAATGTAATTTTGCTCCTGGTACTGGTTAGTTTACCAAGGAGCTTTTCTTTCATTATCCAAAAAAAAGAAACATTTGTTTGCTATTAACATATAATTTTATATATTATAATCAAATCATTTTTTATATTTGTATACTTTACGTTATATTTAGTATTTCGATATTATATTTATATAAAATATTTCTATTATAAAAAAAACTTATTTTAATTATTTTTTATCATATAAATGATTGGAATACAATTCTTTTTTGTACTAATATATATTTATAATTATCATATTATTTATTAAAAATTAAAAATAAAAATTTATGAAATATTTATATATATAGATTAATTTTATTTGTAGTAGATGTTTTTTATTTTTATATATAAATTATTAAAAAAATTTATTAGTTTATTATATTACTATAAGTCTCATTACCAATCCTAAGGCTTTATGGGTCAGTATTATGAGGAGTAAGTACCAGTGTGGCACGCAGACTATGCCTATGGTCAAGAAGAAATGTAGCTCATCTCTTACATGGTGAAGTATCTGTTGTGTGTGGGAAAGTTCAATAATGGGCTTGGAGTGAAAATTGGTGATGGGGAAGTAGCATCCTTTTGATTTGATAACTGGTCAGTTAATACACCTCTCACCCGATTTATCCCAGTCCTTGAAGATTTTGCCCCTAGAGTGGAAAGAGTTGTTGACTATGTCACCCTTTGGGGGAGTAGGATAGAACAAAGTTGGCTCGATGGTTTAATCCCCAGACGATTGCCCGGATTATGAGTGCTCACCCACCCTATAACGAGAGATGAGAGGATAAATACATATGGAACCATCCTTGGATGGTCGTTTTCTATTAACTCCACTTATCATTTCCTTTTTGCAGGTACTAGCAGTAATATGGAACCCATTTGGAAAGGGATATGGAAGTGAGAGGTAGCAGAGAAGATTAAGGCATTCATGTGGACCTTTGCTTATGGGAGGATATGTACACGTCAACCATGAGGTACCAAAGGGGTTTGGCGGTTTCAGCTAGGTGTCCCTTCCGGTGCCAATAGGATGAAGACTCCATGCATCTTCTCAGAGACTGCTTCAATGCCAAAACAAGATGGAGATCAATTGTGTCAGAAGCAGTGGGTGACCGGTTTTTCAATCTAGAAGAGGCAGATTGGTTGCTTTGAAACCTGAAGCACGAACCAGGCAACATGATGGCTATTGATAGTTTCCTCAGAGCATCTTGGGATTAGAAATTGGCATCTCGATATCGGTTCTACAAATCACAGTTTAGTGACTACAATGTAACCCCATCCACGGGCCAGGTTTCATCCGTCTAGAAATAGATGGCTCCGTCCTCAACTCTGGTAGTAGTGGATGTGGTAGGATCATTAAGGACCCATCTGATAGGTGATGCAGAGGGTACGTGTGCAAGCTGACTACGTTTCCGCCAACAATTGCTAAACTTGCAATCATAGATGGACTACAATTATGTTGGAACAGAAACCACAAACAGGTGCAAGTCGCTACCGATTCCACGGAGGTGATTAACTTACTGGTGAGGGGATGCTCAACCTACCATCCCTTTAAAGATATCATGGAGGATGTTAGACTTTTGTTGACTCGAGATAGGCAAGTGATGATATGACACATCCTAAGGGAACGGAATTTTCGAGCAGACTAAATGGCCAAGTTAGCGCATGAGATGTCGGAAAACTTCTGTTATTTTGAACACCCACCTCCTTCAATGGAGATAGATCTTGTGAGGGACTATCTAGAGTCCTGTTACTGTTGTTTTTATTTTCTTTTAGCTCTTGTATGCTATGATTTTCAATTTATATTAAAAAATATTACTATAAGTCTCCAAAAAAATTGCTAACGGAATTCTGTAGGAATAATGTGTCATAAAATTACCGACATAGTTTGTCGGAAATCCATTACTTATTTTTTTGACGGAATTTTTGTTGTTAATTAGTTATGTAAAAAATTCGTTAGTAATTATATTTAGCGATGAAAATTACTGATGGGACGTTTTTCATCAAATATTTTAGTGGCAGAAATTTGTCACAAATTACTGATTGAAAAAATCTATGGGCTTATTCCACTCTCCTATACATTGGGTTGTCTATTTCTTGATCCCATGCTTTTATTTTTTTTACTTTCCTATACTAAGCTTTATAATGGATCCCTTATCTGCTTAAGTTTGCCTCACTATGCACTCATTCTACAAATAAATAAAGTAGGTTTACATAGAAAAGAAGAAGAATTGAGATGGGATGATGTCTGGGGGTATATTCTTATATACCACCCCAGAGATGGTTTAAGGGGCCACATTCCCATTAACAGTTAATTTATTTTTTTCATTCTATTTCTTTTTTTAATTTATTATGATCAACAACAACAACAACAACAACAACAACAACAACAACAATCGAGCCTTATCCCACTAAGTGGGGTCGGCTACATGGATCGCACGACGCCATTGTGCTCTATTGGTAACCAAATCTTTAGATATATTATTTATTAAAAGATCTCACTCTACAACTTCATTGAGTATACGCCTCGGTTTCCCTCTTCCTCTCTTAATCGGGCTCTAGACTGTTTGATCTACTCTCCTCACTGGCGCATCTAATGGCCTTCTTTGTACATGTTCAAACCACCTCAAACGATTTTCTACCATTTTCTCACTGATAGGTGCCACTCCAACTCGTTCACGTATATGATCATTCCGAATCTTATCCTTTCTTGTGTGACCACACATCCATCTCAACATCCTCATTTCAGCTACCCCCATTTTATGTTCATGTTGACCCTTCAAAGCCCAACATTCACTACCATATAATACTACTGGTCGTATAGCAGCGCGATAAAACTTTCCTTTTACTTTATGGGGTACTTTTCTATCACAGAGAACTCTAGTAGCTTTCCTCCACTTATACCACCCAGCTTGAATTCTGTCAATCTCACCATCTTGTCTTATAATTGATCCCAAATACCTAAACTTTGTCACTTGAGGGATTGTTTGCTCTCCCAGTTTAACCTCCAAATCACCTCTAAGTTGTCTATTTGCAAAATTGCAATGCATATATTCTGTCTTACTCCTACTTAAACGGAAACCCTTCGACTCCAGCGTGTTTCTCCATATCTCTAATTTATCACTAATCTCCTCTCTTGATTCGGCCAAAAGGACTATATCATCAGTAAAAAGTGTTAGAATCTTAAGTTTTGATGAAGACTGACTCATAAATAACATAAGTGTAAGTTACCTGTGAATTAATCAAGTAAAAAGTGTTAGGTAACAAATCATTATCGCTAGAAAATATCGTTAATGAAAGGCTCAAAGCAAATGGAAACTTAGCAGAACACTAAGATAAAGATATATCTATCACTAAGAGTATTCCTATCGCTAATAGACAAAGAGCCATAGCAAGTAAAGTCTTAGGAATAACAAAGTTAATATCTATCGCTAAGTCTTTCACTATCGCTAAAGAAATATCTATCGCTAGTAGTTCATTGAGAACATTGATAAAGGAAAGAAAGAACAGCTAGCAGAAATATAAACCAAAATCCTTGAACTAATAGAATCAGCTAGCGATAATAGATTGAGCTATCGATAACAGAATACCTCTAGACAATAAACATTCTGATAGCTAGTGCCTGAGCAAATGAGTTAACTAGCGATAACATAGTTGCTAGCGCTAACAGTTTTATCTATCGATAGTAGGATACCTGGAATTACTTTTGAATATCCATATAACAGTATCCTTAAGCTAATGAGCAATCAACTAGTGATAATGGAATTAGCTATCGATAGAGAATGCTTTGAAAATACTTTAGCTGATATATTGTCTCTATCTCCTTGAGCTAATGAAATACCCTATCGATAATATCCACTGCATGAGTATTTGTTTCAGCTAACATCTTAAGTGCAGGACTCACACTGTCAAGATAGCGATAGCCAAGAGAGCTAGCGCTAATGAAAAAGCTGACATGAAAGTACAGTGGCAGGTAGCAGCAGGATAACGTTACTTACAGTCTCTGTCTATCTTATCTTATCCTCTGCAAAATCAGTTGAAAGAAAAGGTGCTAACGGCTAGTTCTCCAAGTCTCCAACGGATAGAAAAGGATTCCACCATATATAAAGACTTGAAGACATCTGAATAGTAAGCTAGCGCACACACGACGCATCTACATGAAAAGGTGATACGAGATGAAAAGAGGCTTTGCCCAGAGTAATAGATATATCTCAGTGAGCCCAGAAATGATGAATCAATTGAGTTAGAATTATAGTTTCATCATATATTCATTTATACTTAAGTGTTTATCAAAATCAGTTCATTAAGTGAACGTATTTATTGAAATCCTCTACTGTTTGAGGTTGTTCTGAAAGCTTGGTGCTTTAGAACAGGGATATTATCTTACAGGTAGTAAGGGGGAGTGTTTAGAGGGATTCTAAAACTCTGTAAAGTTTGGCAGGTGAACCTGTGTTTGTAAAACCTGTGGTAGGCTTCTCTTGTGCCCAGTTTAAACAAGAGGGTAGTTGAAATCTCAGGTGGAGCCTGAGGACTGGATGTAAGTCTGGGTTGACCGAACCAGGATAAACTCTGTATGCATTATCTCTTCCCTTAACTCTCTTAGTTTCCAGCTTACCAAAGTTATTTACTCTTCAGTGCATTTCATGTTTTGAAATACTATCTATGATAAACCTAAAAAGATTTCAAAGATTAACATCGCTTGTGTTTTGTGTAAAGAATTTGAAAGGTTTTTATTCTATCACCCAATTCACCCCCCTCTTGGGTGACAGCCAGCACTAACAAAAAGCATGCACTTAGGGACCTCTTCTTTTATAGGCTCAGTTAGAGCATCTACTACTAAGTTAAACAAATATGGGCTCAAAGCTGATCCCTGATGTAGGCCAATTCTTATAGGGAAGTCCTTTGTCTCACCTCTCAGCGTTCTAACCTTAGTCAACACACCATCATACATATCCTGTATACCTTTAATATAAGCAACACATACTCCTTTCTTTTCCAAGGCTTTCCAAAGTAGATCTCTCGGCACGCGATCATACGCATTTTCTAAGTCAATAAAAACCATATGTAAGTCTCTTTTTCTACTTCGATACTTTTCCATTATCCCCCTTAGTAGATATATTGCCTCTGTTGTGGATCTCCCTAGCATGAACCCAAACTGTCTCTTAGAAATACTAGTTTCTAGTCTTAACCTATGTTCAATTACCTTTTCCCATAATTTCATTGTATGACTCATAAGCTTAATTCCCCTATAATTTGCACAATTTTGTATATCACCTTTGTTTTTATAAATCGGAACTAAAGTACTTTTTCTCCAATCATCAAGCATCTTCTTGGACCGTAAAATCTCGTTAAACAATTCAGATAACCATAACACACCCTCTTCCCCTAAACATTTCCAAACTTCAATCGGTATATCATCAGGTCCAACCTTTTTACCAGTTTCCCCTAAACTCTTTTGGTGTGTCCGTTGGAACCGGATTCATCGAGTGTGTTTGAGGATTTGGATTGAGGTAGAAGGCATGTGACCTCAGGACATGGTGCTTCGAGAATACTGATACGTTGACCCGAGCTAGATCTTTTCTTTTTTTAGATAAAATCTCAGGTACTGATAATATGTATGTGGTAAAGAAGGGCTAATCCATGGCATGCGACTAATCCGCTCTTACAGTTGGAGATCTGCTCAAAAAGTGCAAGATTCGCTGCTAATTGAATTGGAATTTCTGGGACTATGCTTAGTAAGCGCTTTTAGTCATCTGTTTGCAGCAAATCGAAGAAGTTACTAGGAGAAGAAAGACAAGCAATACAGGATGGAATCTAAGTTGTTGCCCCGGTAGATATAATGCAGTAAACCCTAGATTGAATTCAACTATTCAACGTTGATGTTGATCTACTTGCTTGTACGATGGGGTTTGTGCTATGTCTACCTATAGCTAATGAAGTCGCTTGAAGGGAATCTAGTGAATATGGATGGAGAGGGAATCTCTCCTTCGCAATGCTTGGAATCTTCCACTGGGCCATAAAGCCCGAAAGTCAGGTAAGTATGCCTAGCTTTATGGTAAATCAAATATCTAGAGTGGATCCTATTCTAGATGGATTAGCAAACCTTACCTTAGAGTGATTCCATGCCTAACTTTCCCAACGACTGCCGCTCACTTTGCAAAGACACTGCAATTGAGCACTCAACTTCTTTTCTTTTTCTGAATTAATGTTTTTAAGTAAATATGTGAGTTCCGAGTCGTCAAGCCTTCACGTTGCCTATTCGTACGTCTCCAGGCGAGCTTACTCCTTGGTCACCCAAGGATTGCCCGACGAGACTTGAAAGCTGCTTTCTACTTCGGCATGAGGATTTGATTGATCAGATTAGTTCTCCATTACTTACTTTGATAGAGGCTTTGGCTTTGGTTAGCGTATAGGACTAAGCCTAGAGTAAAAAGATTTTTTCTGGTTGCTGTACTTGTATCTCTTGTTCCTCGCCTTCCTTTTTTTTGCTCTCATATTTCTCTCTCTCGAAGTACTAATGCTAGCAGATGGCGGGCCTATTTCTTTACTAAACAATCAATCCCTTTGTTCATTACTATAGAAGGTGTATATTATCATAGATGGAGAAAGGCTCGTGTGTGAACATGAGTCAGAATGGCTCTTAGTGAGTAGGGGACTACTCTCGATATTGAGCACTGGAATGCTTTCACTGAATAAGAGAGGGAACCTTGGCTAGGGTTTCCTGATTATCATAAAAAAATCTTGCTATCTTTCTTTCCTTTAATCGAAGAGAGAAGGGTGAGGTACGGTAAGCGAAAGGACAGGGATATGGAACGAAGCTAAGTCTATTCATGAAAAGCATGTAAAGGTAAAATAGGACAATGAGCTTTTGCAAATTCAACTTTATCAAATGTATTAGTTCGATCCATTAGGTTCTTCGATTTGTTCAGAAAAGAAACGAGAGCCAAGAAAACATCTTTGATTACGATTAAAAGGAACAATCTCAAATAGACCAAGATCCAATTTCGGGTAATTTCTTGGTGAACATAATCTGCCATAATCTCTTCAATCCCTTCATTTATGTGCCAGAATAAAGAGAGATTTGGTAGGAAAGTGGAAGAGACTTTTTTGTATATGATAATCAAAGGGAGTGGGAAAGCTGCAGTAATTCTTTGGAAAATCCCGGTTCTCTTTATCTTCGAGCTTTCATTCCTCAATCCACTATTTCGTTCCTTCATATACCTCCCCATCAATAGATAGAGACAAATAGGAATAACCGAACCACTTCTACAAAATGCCAGTACCATGCAGCTGCTTCAAAGCCAACGTGATGCTCCTTGGTCAGATGACCAAGATATTGGCGAATACCACATATGATCAAGAAAAGAGTACCTATAATCACATGAAAACCATGAAAGCCAGTTGCTAAGAAAAAGGTAGAACCATAAATACTATCCAAAATAGTGAAGGGTGCTTGATAATATTCCATTCCTTGAAAGCCAGTGAATATTAGAGCCAGTGAAACGGTAGCTACTAAAGCATAAACTGCTCGTTTTTCCTTCCCCGCGAGTATAGCATGATGAGCCCAAGTTACGGCAGCTCCGGATGAAAGGAGAATAGGGGTATTAAGAAAAGGGATTTCCCGAGGATCTAAAACCCCAATCCCTTTTGGGGGCCAAATACCTCCGATCTTTACCGTAGGTGCCAAAGAAGAATGAGAAGAAGCCCGAAAAAAAGCAAAAAGGAACATAACCTCCGATACGATGAACGGAATAGAACCATATCGAGGTCCTAATTGTACGACTTTGGTATGATGTCCCTCCAACGTGGATTCACGTAGAACATCGCGCCACCATACAAACATGGTATATACGATAAATATGAGGCCCAAATTGAGAAGTGTTGCACCCCATTGAAATGGGTGCATGTACATCACACCTCCTACGGTGGTTGCCAAAGCTTCGAGTGAACCCGAAATAGGCCATGGACTTGGATCTACCAAATGATAAGAATACCTCTGAGATTCAATCATAAACCACTAAAACTCGATTGTATGTCAACCTCCCATTCACCCCCACCCCCCAAAAGTGGTAAAGGAGTATTTTTAGTCTAATTATCTTTCTATCTGACAGGACGGAAGGGATGGTTCTTTCATTGCATTGATAGAAGTCTAACTAGAATCTATCTATTACTTTGAGAAGAGAATCGTGGCATCTTTAACCTCCCAAACTCTAATTCTACGATAAAACGACCTATTAAGTCTATCTTCACTAATTGTCAAATCGCCCAACTCACAAGATAGACCTTCATTTCCATCATTGAATAACTTAGAAAAGTAGGCCTCCCATCTATTCTTAATATCTTCGTCAGTAATCTTTACCTTCTTCATCCTTTATACATCTTACTTGATCCAAATCTCTCGAATTTCTCTCCCTAATCTTTGCGATCTTGTAAATCTTTTGTTCCCTAGCCTTTGTCCCTAACTCCTTATAAAACCCCTCATATGCTTTAGCATGAGCTTCACTCACTGCCTTCTTAGTCTCCTTTTTAGCTAAGTGGTATTTTTCCCAATTTTCAGCATTATTACACAAGTGTATAGCCTTAAAACAATTCTTTTTATTTCGCATCTTTTCTTGGACATCCTTGTCCCACCACTAAGTCTCCTTATCTCGTGGTCCAAAACCTTTTGATTCTCCTAAAGTAGCTTCAGCAACCATTTCAATCTTCGTAGCCATATTCTTCCACATGCTGTTAGCATTTCCTTGTGGCTCCCATACCCCTTCATCCAATAGATTTCTCTTAAAAATCTCTCGCTTCTCCCCCTTTAACTGCCACTACTTGATCTTTCGGTTCAAAACTTCTCGGCGCCTTTGTCTTATACATTTAATTCTCACATCAAGAACTAGAAGTCTATGTTGAGCGGTCTCCCCATGCCCAGGAATCACTTTGCAATTAGTACATAACCTTCTATCAGGGTTTCTTACCAAAAAGAAGTCAATTTGTGACTTGTGAGTTCCACTTTTGTATGTAATTAAATGTTCTTTCCACTTCTTAAAGCATGTGTTAACAATCTTAAGATTGTATGCTAAGGAAAAATTGATAATTGTTTGCCCTTCATTATTCAACTCCCTATAACCAAAACCACCATGAGCCCTTGCATATTGATTGCACCATATTTCTATACACTTTTCATTGATAAAATCATTGGATTATTACATGTTCTTGGGGTAATTGCACCTAATTAGGTTAATTTATGACTTTTGCACACTTTGTTGAAATTTGTTCTAGTCAAGGGCAATTTGGGCATAATTAGCATGATTTATTGTTTAACCCATTTTCAAGAACATTTTGATGCTACCTTGGGCCTATTTCATTTACAGATCATGAGAGAATTGAAGAAAGAGGTTGAAAATGTCAAAAACAAGCTAAAAAAGTGAATCTGTCAAATTTGGAGAAAATTACGAAAATGCCACTCTTGGCCCACCTTTTCTGTCCTTCGTCGTTAGCCTCGCCGTGAGGAGTTAAGGCGAGGGCCAGAAACTCAACCACCTTTTCTGTCCTTTGCCGTGAGCCTCACCGTGAGGATCTAAGGCGAGGACCAGAAACTTTCTGCCCTTCGCCGTGACCTCCCAAGGCGAGGGCAATGGCGAGGCCCCGAAACTGAAATTTTGCTGTGCGTTTTAGGGTTTTTTGGGGGAGTATATAAGGTTAAAAACATACCCTCCTTCAGTTTTTTAAGCCTCTCCAGTCCGAAAATTACCCTCTCTACTAGGGTTTCCTTCTCCATCTTCATTCTTCATCCAAATCTTCATCCTCCCACTTAATTTCACCTCCTCTCTTGCTGATTTTCTTGTTCTTCCTTGCTTCACCTTCCATTTCCACCATTTTTCTTCTTCTACCTTCCTCATCCATGGAGGCTATGATCATGGGCCATCCTTGGCTCGAATTTGAAGATATGAGAGGCTAAGTTCTTGGTGCTTTGGTGGTGTGAAGGTGGCTCTAGCTTCATGGACCAACATAGGGGAGTTTCTAGTTTACAATTTCTTATTTCCTTTGTATTTGGCTTATACTCTTTTGTATTGGTCTTGTATTTGGATTTAAGACTTGGGATATGTGGTTGCTATCTATGTTTGTGAACTATATTGTGTATGCTTTGAATTAATGTGATTAAGATACAATTTCCTATCTACTTGTGGTTGTATTATTGGTTATAGCCATTTTAGTGGTTGCTAGTGGTTATAGTCAATTTCTTCCATGCATGATGATGTGATTGCACTTCATGAGAGTTAAATTGCATTTGTTTCAAGGCATTTCACAAACCAAGTGGATCTTCACACTAACCCTAAGTAATGGCTATGAAAGTGATTGCTAGATTAGTCATTAATTAGGGCTAGTGGACCCCTAGTGGTTGCTTGGGGATTTTTCAATTAGACTTGGTAAATTAAACTCCCACTTATCATTTTGAAGGAAGCGCTTGAGTCACCGAAACACTACCAAAGTCTATTTTATAAAATCACCCCTAATCCAAACTCTTTTCACTTTTCACTTATTAATCTAAAACACCAAAAACAAGTAACTGCTTTTGTTAATAGCTTTAGTAAATGAATCTTCAAACCAAAACCCCTATACCTTTTTATTGTTTTAATTGCATTTAGTTAGCTTAGGTAGTTTAGAAAGACTCCTCAAGTGAAACGATCCGGGATTGTGCCACTTTACACAATCCTTGGTAATTATTGTGATTTTAACCCCAAGGCGCATTAGGCAAAGGTTAAATTAATGGCGCCGTTGCCGGGGAGTCATTTTTGACTCCCTAGGTTAGCTAAGTGTCAATTGAAACTGTTGACTAGGGGTAGGAGTCATTAGGATTAGATTTAGGTCATTTGCATTCTTAGGTTAGTTTACAATTACTTGTTCTGCATTGTATAAAGTTTGACAAGAAAATACCAAAAATATTGCTTGCCCTTTGCTCTTGCTTGAATTGTGATACCTGCTTAGGTGTATTGCTGGACTTTCTTGCACCTGCTTGTGAATACTTGACTTGCCATACTTCCACACTCATACATCGCATACACATCTCATACCATACTCTGCCATACACACTTCACATATATTACATTACACATACTTTACATCATACTTTCACACCATACTCACTTGCATCATCGTTCATCCATTTTTCCTTGAATTTGTGCAAGTGTATCTTTGTTGACCCTTAGTCTACACTTGTTGTTTGAGCCTTGGGTATGACTCGAGGAAACCCTAGAGACCAAGAGCTTCACCCTGAATACCCAAAAATTGAGAGACACCTTACTAGGTTGAGAAAAACAAAGAGAGAGGGAACTTCAGTTACATCCTTGATAGTTGAACACCCATCCTCTTGTGAGTCTAGTATTGAGAGTGACCCAGAAACTGAGAGTGATACTAAAGACATGGAGGGGGATCACCATATTCTTGAAGTCCAAGTAGAGCCAAATCTAGGTGGTAATGGGGGAGGACAAGTGTTTAATGATGGTGAGCAACATAGAAGAAGAACCATTAGGGAAGCCACCACAACCAACATTAACCACAACCCATTCATGAATGCATTCCCCACTATGAACACTGATTATGAAATTAAAGGCTTATTGATACAATCCTTACCTAAGTTTTATGGTTTGCAGGAAGATGAGCCACATGATCACTTGGATGAGATCTTCATCCATTGCAACACCATGAAACCAGTGCGAGCCCAAGTGGAAGATGTCATGTGGAGAGTGTTCCACCTTACTCTAGAAGGCAAGGCTAAGCAATGGTATATGAGTTTGCCTACTTTCAATCCGGATGCCCTCGCCTCTTGGAGCACCTTGAAGCAAGCCTTTTTAGAAAAGTTCTACCTAGCCACTAGAACATCTGCAAGAAGGAAAGAGATCAATTCCATCACTCAAGAGCCCGATGAATCTCTTTTTGATTATTGGTCGAGATTCCAAGACCTTTTGAAGAAATGCCCTCATTACCAAATTCCCGATGAACAATTAGCCCATACCTTCTATGATGGGTTAAGGGAAAGAGACCAAGACAAGCTGGATGCAGCCGTTGGAGGCTCATTCATTGACTACACACCTGAAGAAGAGGCATGGCCTCTAGTTCGTAAGCTCGCTTTAGCCAAAGAAAAACATGGTTCAAGAAGATCGACCCGTAGCCTTCAAAGGGTTGATTATACTTTTCTTCACATTCCTCAATTGGATAAGTTTGAGGCTGAATTCAAAGCAATCCATTCTAGATTGGACAAGATCTCCGGTCCATCTTCCCCACAAGGTCAAATTGGTAATGAGTTGGTGGGTCCGTCTTGTGATTATTGTGCATCACCTATGCACCTCTCAAGCGATTGCCCTTCTAAGCCGGAAGAATGTAATGCAATGTTCCAACCAAGGCAAGGCAACAATCCAAGATGGGACCCCTATTCCAATACATACAATGAGGGGTGGAGACAAAATCCTAAATTTAGTTGGCGCCAAGATGGCAATCCCCCAAGGCAATTCCAAGGGGAGTCCTCCCAAGCACTAGCTCCCGTGAGAAGGGACAGACCCACGAATGACTTTGAGGAATTAAACAAGTCCATCACTATGGGATTCCGCCATGTGGAAGGTCTCATTGACTCTAGGGCGAATGAAACGAAGCAATGTATGGAGTCAAGGTTTGAGAAGGTAGATAACCGTATGAGCCAATGGGAGACCAAGAGTGCTAACTTGGAGGATTATGTCATGAAGCTTTCGAACTCTTTTCAATGAGCTTCAAGCCAAGGCAAGTGGCCCAACTCCGTCCAATATGGTCATCAACCCCAAGTCTTTGAATGCTGTTACTTTGAGAAGTACGAAATCACAAAACCCATGCCAATCAAGAAGAGGGTTCACTTTTCTAGTAGTGAAGAGGAGGATGATGATGAGCCAGTGGATGAGGAGATTGAAGTGGAAAGCCCTACTTGGAGCCCACCATTAAGCCCAATGAAGTTTCCTCAATATGAGAGTGTTAAGGAAAAGGAACTTCAAGAAAGAAGGGCATTGACTAAAAAGAAGAAAGTGGTGGAGGATTCTAAGGCACAACCTCAAGAAAAGAAGAAGCACAACAAGCAATTGAGCATCAATGAAAAAGGCGAGTGTAGCACACAAGATACCTTGGCCAAACCTCCGGCCAAGGAGGTAACTATCTCTCAACTCCCTTTTCCTCAAGCTTACTTTAAAAGCAAAAAGAAACATGATGAAGTTGTTGAAAATGAAATGCTTGAACTTTTTAGCAAATTGCATGTGAATGTGCCTTTCTTTCAACTTGTGAAATCTATGCCTAGTTATTGTAAATTCTTGAAAGAGTTGTGCACCAATAAGAGAAAGTTTAGGCCAAATGAGAGAATTCAATTGAATCCTAGTGTGTCGGCTTTGTTTAAGCCTCAGTTGCCGGTCAAGTGCAAAGACCCTGGATCATTCATGATCCCTTGCACCATAGGGAACTTGACGGTGACAAATGCATTGTTGGATTTAGGAGCGGTCATTAATGTGATGCCTAGTGCGATTTTCACTTCTTTAGGCATCACCGGTTTGAAAAAGACAAGTGTCATTTTGCAATTGGCCGATCGCACACTCCGTTATCCACAAAGTATTCTTGAGGATATACTTGTTAAGGTTAAAGACTTAGTTTTTCCCGCAGATTTCTATGTTCTTGACACCGCTAACGAGCCATGTGAATCAACTATCATTCTTGGTAGGCCTTTCATGGGGACCGCCGGATCGGTAATTGATATGAAAAATGGTTTGATAACAATGGAGGTGGGAGAACATAAGATTAGCTTTAACATGTATGAAGCAATGCGACATCCTCATGAGGATTACTCTCTTCTAGATTTGAATGTGATTGATATTGCCGTGGAAGATGCCATTGAGGAGCATGAATTAAGCTTGCATTCATATGATTACACATCTGATCTTGAAGCTTATGACTCTTATTTTTCTACCCTGCCTTCTGTTCATTCTTTTTCTTCCTTAGGTGATGACATGTATGACCTTGACTCACATGTAGTTGATTGTCTACTTTCTGTCCCTTTGGATTTTTCTTTGATTGATAATGATAATGCTAATCTGGATATGAGCTCCACTAACCTTTCCTTGATGAGTGATGATATTTCTTTGGTAGATGGTAGTTTTCTTAATATTTCAGGTCATAAGTTGGTTGAAGAATGTGAATTTGAGGTTGGAAGCCAAGAGTTGGCCGATTTGAGCTCAAAGGGTATAGCCCTCACCCCAACCAAAGCCACTTCACACTTGACCTTCTTTGGACCGGATCACCATGTTAGAATCTTAAGTTTTGATGAGGACTGATCCTAAGAAAACATAAGTAAAAGTTACCTCTGAATTAATCTTATAATATCTGCCAGGTAACAAATCATCATTGCAAGAACAAAGATTTATCTGTAATAAGAAAAGGCATCTTAACAGATCAATATTGAATGCGTATCTCTATCGCTAAAATGTATCTGTATAGCCAATTGATAGAAAGGAATAACGAGTGAAGACTTAGAAAAATCAATGTTAATATCTATCGCTAAGTCATCCTCTATCGCTAAAGAAAGGTTCCATCGCTACAAGTTCATTGAGCTTATAAGTAGATAAAACCAGCAGATAAATGAACTAAGTCCCTTAATTAGCTAGCGATAATAGGTTAAGCTATCGATAACCATAAGTGCTTCAGATAATGATCTTTCAGATAGATAGTGCCTAAGAGCTAATGAATCAAGAGCTGATATGCTTGCTTGCGCTAAAATGTTTATCTATCGATAATGGGATACTTTGAAGCTCTGAATTCTTTAATACTTGTTATCTGTTCAGCTAACAGTTTAAGTGCAGATCACTCTATAAGATTAGCGATAACAGATCAAGCTAGCGCTAATACAAAGCTGCCAGAAAGTACTATTTGTACGGATGCTCAGAGCGCTGAGTCTATCTCTCTCTTAGCTCACCCTATGCAAGAAGTAGTTGAAGCTAAAGCAGAGAGTTAAGCCCGATAAAGAAGCTGCATTTAATGCCAACGGCTATGAGCTCCCAACGACTAAATTCAAACGGCTTCTTGGATGCTGAATCAAAAGGGCGAAATCTGAAGAAGATATAAATACAGAACTCAAGCATTTATTGAGCAGAGACGAACAACGAGAATATTCACAAGCTCATTCATTACTCTGTATTTATTGTCTTAGAGATTTCATCTGTACTTAAGTGTTTATCAAAATCAGTTCATTAAGTGAACATATTTATTGAAATCCTCTACTGTTGGAGGTTGTTCTGAAAGCTTGGTGCTTTAGAACAGGGATATTTCCTTACAGGTAGTAAGGGGGAGTGTTTAGAGATTCTAAAACTCTGTAAAGGTTGACAGGTGAACCTGGGCTCGTAAAACCTGTGGATAGTGGAACCCAACAGAGTGTTGGAGAACTGGACGTAGGCAGTGTTGGCCGAACCAGTATAAATTTCGTGTTGAGTTAACCTCTTCTAAATTTTTAAATAGCACAATTCACCCCCCTCTTGTGCGATTGCCACTTTCATTTGGTATCAGAGCAGGTTTTCTCTGTTATTAAGATTCCAACGAATCTAAGAAGCAAAGATCTAAATGGCATCGCTTGAAAACATCCTCCCTGAAGGAAGCTCCATTAATAAGCCTCCTGGCTTTGATGGGAAACATTATACCTTCTGGAAATTAAAAATGAAGATTTACATCAAAGCCAATGGATACAAGATTTGGAAAATTATAGAAGAAGGAGATATTGTTCCCAGAGATCCCATGGGCATTCCAAAGGCAGAAGATGAGTACACAGAAGAGGATATTGCTAATCTGGAGCTAAATAGCAAAGCAGTCCTCATGATCCAGAGTGCTCTTAGTCAAACAGAGTTCTTTAGAGTGAGTCATCTTGACTCTGCTAAAGAAATGTGGGAAGCCCTGCAAATAGCTCATGAAGGGACTTCTGGAGTAAAAGATAGGCGTGTAGAAATGCTAGTGGAAGAATTCCACAAGTTTGAAATGATTGAGGATGAAAAGTTAAGGGATCTAGAGATCAGATTCACCCACCTCATCAATAATCTTGCTGCTCTGGGGAGAAAGATTACAGAGAAAGAGCAGGTCAACAAAATTTTGAAAGTCCTAAAGGGAGATTGGCTCATGAAAGTCACAGCCATTCAAGAAATGCAAGGAGAATCAACAAAATCCATCACTGCTCTGTTTGGCAGCCTTGCAGAGTATGAGCCTACCCTGATAGCTCAGAGAGAAGCACAAGGAAATTCCAAGAAAAAGTCACTTGCTCTTGTTGCTTCAGAAAGAGATGAAGTCAATGATGATGAGGAAGATATTGATGAGGAGGACATAGCTCTCATGGCCAGAAAATTTAAAAAGCTCTTCAGAAGAAGAGACAGATTTCAGAGAAGTGGCCCTAGCTTCAAAGACTTCCAGAAAGACAAATCTCCTGTATGCTTTGAGTGCAAGAAGCCTGGTCACTTCAGAGCAGAGTGTCCCAGCCTTCAAAGATTGAAAGAGAAAGAGAAAAAGAAGACTTATGGAAAGAAAAGGCTTATGTGTCATCCATCTGGGGTGATAGCTCTGATGAAGAAGCTAGCGATAGCGAAGAATGCGCCAACCTCTGCCTAGTTGCTCAAGAAGAACATAGTGATTCTGAGGTATCTGACTCTGAACCTTCTTATTCTGATCTTCAAAATTTATATGATGAAATGTGCATAGAATTCTTGAAACTCTCTAAAGAAGTAGTTAGACTAAGAAGAGAAAACAAAGAATTTCAGAAAAACTCTTCTCAAAGGATTTCCTCTTCCCTATCGATAGAAGAAGAGCTATCGCAAGTTCCCATAGATGCAACTTCGATAGCTGTTCCTTCAATTTCTGAAAATTGCTCAAATTGTGAAAGATTATTGAAGGAAAAAGAAAAACTTTCGCATGTTTTAGAAAAGTTTACAAAAGGATCTGAGACTCTGAATGTGATTTTAAGCAACCAAAAAGTTTTCAGAGATCGAACTGGTATTGGCTATGAGCCCAAACAAAAATCTTCAAAAAGATGGATTGAGCCAAAAGTGAAGTCATACATGAACTACTTTAGAAAATCTTCTGAAAATTCTTCACCATATAGCTTTTGCAATTTCTGCAACAAGAAAGGCCATACTCAGTCAACATGTATTAACAGAAAGTATGGTGTTAATAGCTGTTATAAATGGGTTCCTAAAGGAACTTATGTGCCAAAGGTCACTACACACCTAAAGCACAAGTCTGACCTTAAAGGACCCAAGAAAGTTTGGGTACCTAAATCTGTTTAGTATGTGCAGGTGTGCCTGAAAGCATCCAGCAATGGAAAATGGTATATCGATAGTGGATGCTCAAGACATATGACTGGAGACAAAGATAAAATCAACAATCTGGTGATAAAAGATGGAGCCAAAGTTAGCTTTGGCGGGAACCAAAGTGGAAAAATCACTGGAGTTGGTGAAGTAGGTCCAGTCAAGGATGTCTACCTAGTAGATGGTCTCTGCCACAATCTTCTGAGTGTTAGCCAAAGCGCAGACCATGGCAACTGGGTAATTTTCGATTCTAATGAATGTCTCATTGTTGATAAAAATGATTTAGATATAAATAAATCCAATCTGAAATGCAAGATAAAAGGAAATAGAAATGGGAATTTATATACTCTAGATTTATGCCAATAGCTTGAAGAAAAATGCTTTATTTCAAATGATGAAAATTGCTGGTTATGGCATAAAAGATTAGCTCATGTGAATTTTTCTCAGTTAGATAAATTGGTTAAGAAGGAGCTAGTCATAGGAATTCCCAGTTTTAAGTCAAAGCATGATTTGATTTGTGAATCCTATCAAAAAGGTAAACAAAGAAAGTCCTCTTTTAAAATCAAGAAGACAGTCTCCACCAGCAGGCCATTGGAACTAATTCATATGGATCTAGTTGGGCCAGCAAGAGTAAAAAGTCTAGGAGGTAGTCTATACACTCTTGTAGTTGTGGATGACTACTCAAGATTTACCTGGACTATGTTTCTTTCCTTTAAGCATGAAACTTTTGATGCTTTTTGTGTTCTTGCTAAGAAAGTGCAGAATGAGAAAGGGACAAAGATAATAGCCATCAGAACTGATCATGGAGGTGAATTTGAAAATAAAGAGTTCATGGAGCTGTGTGATGAAAATGGAATTGACCACAACTTCTCTGCCCCTCGGACTCCTCAACAAAATGGTGTTGTAGAGAGAAAGAACAGAGTGCTCACAGAAATGGCTAGAAGCATGCTGAACGAGAAACAAGTGCCTCAAATATTTTGGGCAGATGCTGTGAGTACAGCTTGCTACATTTCTAACAGAGCCTACATCAGAAAGGGGATGGAAAAGACTCCATATGAGCTCTACAAGGGAAGAAAGCCTAATATCAGTCACCTGAGGATTTTTGGATCAAAATGCTACATCCACAACAATGGAAAGGTAAATTTAGGTAAATTCGATCCTAAATCTGATATTGGTATTTTCATTGGATATTCAAATAGAAGTAGAGCATATAGAGTTTATAATTAAAGGACTCAAACTGTTGAAGAATCTGTTCATGTAGTATTTGATGAAACCCCTCAAGAAAAACAACAATCTGTTGATGAGGATGAAGATTTTTCAAAGTTTTTAAAACAGCCCCTATCGATAGCACCTCAGCCATCGATAGCAAATCCTGAAAACAATATTGAAAATAATCAGGATAAATCTAAAGATGATCTAGAAAGATCTGTTGAGCCTCAATCTTCCATTAGACATCTTAAAAGTCATCCTCCTGAACAGATTATTGGAGAAATCTCAAAAGGAGTTAAAACGAGAAAGCAACTGCAAAATGAAGTAGAATTTTTATGCTTTCTTTCTCAAATTGAACCAACTTGTATTGATGAAGCTCTTGCTGAATATGACTGGATAATAGCTATGCAGGAAGAACTTAATCAATTCAAAAGAAATCAAGTTTGGGATTTAGTACCAAGGCCCAGAAATCATCCTATTCTCTGTGACAACACCAGCACAATAAGCTTGGCTAAGAATCCTGTTCAACATTCCAGAACCAAGCATATTGATGTGAGACATCACTTCTTGAGAGATCACATTCAGAAGAAGGATGTCAAGATAGAATTTATTTCAACCCATCTACAACTTGCTGATATATTTACCAAGCCTCTTGAGCCTGATCAATTTCTCTATATTAGAAGAGAGCTAGGAATGGTAAACCCAAATGAATTGTAAAAATTATTATTCTTGATTTGTTTTTATTGATTGATCATCTGAGTTATTGCTGACTTGGGCATCGGAGTGCCAAATCTTAAGTTTTTACAAGACTGACCAATCGATAGTGAGTATTACTATCACTATCATATGCAGAATAAAGCTAAGTTTGAGGTGAAATTGCCATCGCTAGCCTACAAAACTATCGATAGCAAATTTAGCTATCAATAGATAAACCTTGGAAGGAGTGAGTGAAGCCCAAACGTCACTTACTCAGCGTGGGATCATGCCTGCTAGTGATAGCTGCTCACTCTAGCGATAGCAAATCACTAAAGAGTCTCAGAATGCGAAACGTCAGTGAATATTATATTATTTCTGGTAATTTCTGAACTCTATAAAAGCAGGGCATGTGCATTATGCATTCATTAGTCACCCAAAGCGTCTCATCATCTGCTCCCTCGTCTCAAAACCCTAATCCCAAAAATGGGTAGAGTCAAGAATCCAAGAATAGGTGATGATAAGGAACCCTCTAGCGCTAAACCATCCTCTTAATCCGCTAGCAAGTGTCTCAATGCCCAGAAATCTGTGTCATTCTCCAAAGAAATCATTAAATCCGGTATCCAGCGTCAAAAGTGCGTCTCCGTTGATTATATTCTTTCAGAAAAATCCTTCAAAGTTCATATCGCCCTCCTCGCTTATGGAAAAACTCTGGCCGGGGCGAGAGTTCTGGTGGATTTGTCCTTCTACAGAGAGCCTAAGGAGACACAACCTCTTGAGGAAGACGAAGCGACTCTAGTCCAAGATTATTCTGCTGATCTTAGTATCGGACCAGGAGTACCATTCGTCCAGGGTTTGATGGGTTCTTCCATTTCGCTCCAACAAATGATGACAAAAAGGGGGAGAAATGGTTCAAGCGAGGGAAATCAGGAAGATCGAGTATCGAGTCAAAAGCCAAATTCCTGAAACCTCAGTTGTTTAAGCAAAATATCTTGTCCACCAATGCTCCTTTTAATGTTTCTCATTGACCTCAGTTGCTTAAGCAAAAGGAGATTAGGGAGATTGAGTCAAAAGCCAGATTTCTGAAGACCTCCCTCAATTGCACTCTGCATTCATAGATAGTTTATGGTTTTAAAAGTTTTGTTCTGCAAATTTGTACTATGATCTGAGATGTTCTGAATATAACTGATCTGTACAAGCTTTATTGTTATCCAAGTTCTGATATATGCTTATGCTTATATAAATGATTATGGTCTGAACTTGCTCTTGTATTTTTACTTATGTTTTGTCATCATCAAAAAGGGGGAGAATGTTAGAATCTTAAGTTTTGATGAGGACTGATCCTAAGAAAACATAAGTAAAAGTTACCTCTGAATATCATTTTGAAAGAAGCATTTGAGTCACCGAAGCACTACCAAAGCCCATTTTATAAAATCACCCCTAATCCAAACTCTTCTCACTTTTCACTTATTAATCTAAAACACCAAAAACAAGTAACTGCTTTTGTTAATAGCTTTAGTAAATGAATCTCCAAACCAAAACCCCCATACCTTTTTATTGTTTTAATTGCATTTAGTTAGCTTAGGTTGTTTAGAAGGACTCCTCAAGTGAAACGATCCGGGATTGTGCCACTTTACACAATCCTTGGTAATTATTGTGATTTTAACCCCAAGGCGTAAGGAAAAGGTTAAATCAAGCACCAATCTTTAGAACAACCTCAAACAATAGAGGATTTCAGATAATAGGTTTACTTAATGAACGGATTGTGATAATCACTTAAGTACAGAGGAATATATGATGAAATTACAATTCTAGAGCTTAACAGATTGAACAGTAAGTGCTCTAGCTCTCTTCTTCTAATTCACTCGATTCATCATCTCTGGGCTCACTTGAATATAAATGTTACTCTGTGCAAAGCCTCTGTTTTTCATCTCGTATCATCTTGTCATTTGTATGTATATGCGTCGTGTGTTCGTTATGTTTCTGATGTCTTGAAGTCTTTATATATGGTATTATACTTTTCTATCCGTTGGAGACTTGGAGAACTAGCCGTTGACACTTTTCTTTCTTCTCTTGCTTCAACTAATTTTGCAGAGGATAAGATAAGAGAGATGGAGACTGTGAGTAACGTTATCCTGCTGCTACCTGCCACTGTACTTGCATGTCAGCTTTTTCATTAGCGCTAACTCCCTTGGCTATCGCTATCTTAACAGTGTGAGTCCTGCACTTAAGCTGTTAGCTAAAACAAGTACTTATGTAGTGGATGTTATCGATAGAGCATTTCATTAGCTCAAAGAGATAGAGACAATATATCAGCTAAGGAATTTCAAAGCATTCTCTATCGATAGACATAAACATTATCGCTAGCATATTCTTTTAGTTCAATGTACAGCGTACTAGCTAGGCATTCTTCTATCAATAGCTAATCCCATTGTTGCTAGTTACTTGATTGATCATTAGCTTAAGGATACTGAGTTATATGAATATTCTAAGTAATTTCAGGTATCCTGTTATCGATAGCTAAACGTGTTAGCGCTAGCAACTATGTTGTCGCTAGTTAACTCATTTGCTCTTAGGCACTAGCTATCTGAATGTCTATTATCTGAAGTACTCTGTTATCGATAGCTTAACTTGTTATCGCTAGCTGATTTCATTAGCTCAAGGACTTGGTTTATTTTTCTGCTAGTTGTTCTTCCTTTCATTTATCCATGTTCTCAATGAACTTCTAGCAATAGGATATTCTTTAGCGATAGTGAATGAATTAGCGATAGATATTAACTTTGTTATTTCTAAGTCTTCATTTGCTATGGCTCTTTGTCTATTAGCGATAGGCTCTAGCTCTAGCGATAGTGATCTGTTACCTATCAGATTTTAATTGTTTAATTCAAAGGTAACTTACACTCTATTTACTTATGCTATCTATTGGGGTCAGTCTTCATCAAAACTTAAGATTCTAACACAAGTCTCTTTTTATAATCTCATTTCAAGTGAGGTATACTCTTAATATAGTGGGATCTTAAGTGTGGGGTGTATTCTTACAAGTTGTAATGGGGAGTGATCAGTGAGAGAGAGTTCTTGCTGTGTGATCACTTGTAATGGCATTCAAGAGCCTTGTTCGATCTTGAAATACTAGTGGAACCCAACAAGGAGTTGGAGAACTGGACGTAAGCCAAGAGTTTGGGCTGAATCAGTATAAAGCTTGATTCTTCCAGTTTAAATTTTTTTAGCACAATTCACCCCCCCTCTTGTGCATTCCTGTCAGTTACAAGTTAGAAATGGTCTGAAACTTTTGTGAAACTTGCTACAGTGTGCACACGACATTTAGCCGGGAATTCACTGTCAGATGTAGAATTTGGCAAAAGATAAGGTTCCTAGAGAAAAAAAGGGTCAAATCTATAGAGCAAAAGTTTTCAAATGAGGAGATTGAAGTTTCTAAGAAATATTAAGGCTAATGATTGCTAGGTATTTGGCAAAAGATAAGGTTCCTAGAGAAAAAAAGGGTCAAATCTATAGAGCAAAAGTTTTCAAATGAGGAGATTGAAGTTTCTAAGAAATATTAAGGCTAATGATCGCTAGGTAAGTGATTTCTAAGCCAATTCATCTTCCTTTTCATGTACTCTATGGTTTGAATCAAAGGAAATTGGGGGGTTTTCATGATTTTCTAAAAGTGTTAGATCTACTTTATTCTTTTACTTTAGTTTCTTCTAATGACTTAGATTAAGCTTTCTGATGGTTTAGACTTCTATGATTAGTCTTTGAATATGAGAATTTGTGGTTGGACGATTTGGGGAAAGTTTGGGTTCATGATGAATTTTTAGAAATTGAAAGATTTCACTTGTTTAATGGTTTAAATAGCTTTATTGATAATAGACAAGAGTTTCTAACGGTTTAGAATTGTGGAATTTGAGGTTAACCAATTGGATGTAAGATTTTAATTCTTGAAGGAATTTTGGCTAATTTATGATTGGTGATGTAATCTTGAAACCAAATGGTGGATTTATCTTATTGGGGGTATGAATTGAGATTTTGATGGTTTAGAATCTTGATTTGAGTTGGTTGTGGAAATTGACCTGGTTTGGCGAAATGGCTAAGTTATAGAAAACTTGAGGTTTATGATGAAATAAAACCTATGCTAGCTTATTGATTCTTAGAAGTCCTAATTGAGTTAAATGACATATTTAAACAAAAAGAAACTTGTGAAATTTCCTAGAGGATGGGACTCTAGGGGAGTTTTTTGTTATAATGGTTTGAATTTGTCATAAGGACTAATATATTGTTATTTGTGTGTAAAACTCTATGTAGATTTGGTGTGAAGCTTACTAAAGAGCTTGTGCCTTGTAGCAGTGAATTGGTTTACAAGAGTTAACCAATTCCACTTTACATACATGTTTGGGTCTTGTTAATAGAGTTTTGTGAAACCTACATTGATATACTTTGGTTGACTACAACACCACTTGTGAAATATTATTTTGCTATTGAATTGCCATGTCGGAGGTGTAATTGTGAATTATGTGAATATGTGATATTGCTTTGGAAAATGATATATTCTTGTCAAAAATATATTGATATGGATTGATTTTAAAAATGATCTATTCTCTTGAAAAATATGTTGTGATGATATTGTTGATAAGAGTAGTGATGTGAGTGTAACATTTGCTTTCTAAATCTACCAATCAAACACAATTTAGTTACTATGATAGGAAAAGGGTTTAATTTAATAAAAGACCCTGTCATTGTTAGAAAAGACTTTTCTAAAATTGATTGGTGCCCAAAATTATAGTTGACTAACTATGATAGAAAAAAGTTTTTTAATTAAAATTAAAGCCTATCGCAGTTAGAAAATAATTTACCTAATGCAAATAGTCCCTTTTCTTTGAATTGGCCTAACTATAATAGTAAAATAAATTCCATATTCAAATGTTTAGGGCTATCATAGTTAGGAAAAGTTTCCTTCTAATGTTTCCAATTCCTATCCATGATAGAAAAGAACATTTCTAAATCATTGAAAATGCCCTACCATGGATATAAAAGACTGTGCTATCTTTGAAAGTGTTAACCATGTTAGAAAAGGAAATCACTAACATGATAATTAAAAATTCTCTTTATTATTTTAGCCTAATAACAATGTTAGAAAAATCACTATCATAGTTATAAAAGAAATTTCCTTAAATACTTTAGAAAATTCTACCTTATTAGCTTTTGTGAAGGATTTCATGGTTTGTTAGGAATTTGGAAAGAGATTGATTAACGTATTCTGTTCCATTGTCAGTGTGTAAAATATGTATTTGAGTATGAAACTGATTTTTAATCATATGATAAAAATAAACAAATGTTTGGTCAACATCAGTTTTATGTTTTAAAAGAAATACCCAATTGACACGAGAATGATCATAAATGAAGCTAATGAACCATTTGGAACGAGTATGATTAGAAATACGAGTAGGTCCCCTCAAGTCACTATCTATGATAGTGAACAGACTGTGAAGAGCACCGAAATTGAGGTTATCGGAGTAGTGGCACCTCAGGCTCGCCTTCAAGAAATTAGGGACAAGGGGATAGTGGAAGCTAAGCCCCGGGTATTGTTCTTTTGCGGATCCTAGAATGCAAATGATTACCTATTAGCTAAATGCCAATTAATTGGACGGGTAAAAAATTTTGATTGATTTTAAGTATGTAGTTGGTAAAAAGAGTGTAGTATGTTCATAAATGAATTGGGATTGGACAAAAAGGGAGATTTAGATTTAATGGGATGACTATTCTTGGTAAATGGAATTTTCAAGAATCATTACTTCAAAAGTTAATTGGGAGATTAAAAAATGGTCAATTTTCTAAAAAACCCTAGAGGAACTCTTCTAGGCTAGGCTCAGATTAATTTAACTAATGCCAGAACCCTACACGTTAACTAACTTAGCCTAAGTTTCTTAAACACTTGACCTAATTAAACCTACTAATCGCAAGGGACTCTTAATCCTACAACATGAACCCCGAATTGCAACAAAATTAACCTATTAATTCAAATTCATTGGTGGAACCCCAACCAATAAATTGAACCCAATAGACTGAATTCCAATGCCACTCAATCAATTAGTAGATTCACTTGCTAATTTCTAAACAAAAACACATTATACCATAATCCACCAAGCAAGAACCCTCACTTAGCACAAGATTTTAACAAGAAAACATATATTAAATGATGAACTCATACAAATAAAATATGTTCAAGTCAATAAGTGCAATGTCAAGCATCCATAAAAAGAAAATAAACAAGATAAGTTGTTTCTACTACTCTCATACAAAGATATAGAATGAAATTACAACCAAATGATACAACAAATCCTATAATCCAAAATAATTTGAAATACACATGAGGAAGAGAGAGTGGCGAACAACACTTCCCTTTGAAGTTTCAAGCTCCTCCCTTGAGCTCCATCTCCAAGAATAAGAGAGCTTAGTTGATGCTCTTCATGAGAGAAATAACAACCAAGGTGGAAGGAATGAGAGCCATAGAGATTGGAAGGTGAAGAATGGAAGACGGAAGAGATGAAGTTGAGAGAGAATGGAGGATCTAGGGTTTGTGATAAGCCAAATATGTGTCAAATAAGGCTAAAATTTTGGCCTAATGGCTCCCCAAAGTTGGGTCATAAGTGTGTGTTTGAGTTTGGACCTGGTTGGCCCAAATATCAGTTACTAATTCCCTGCAGACTTCGTGCACTCACTGTGGGCTCGTCGTGGCCAAGGTGCTTTCTAACTTCTTGGGGTATGTTCACTGTGGGCTCGCCATGGCATTTTCTACCACTTGATCAGCCCTTCTCCTTCTCTTGAGACCCTATTATTCCGATCCTATGTGGCTACAACATAGAAAAAGGATCAAATGGCCCTATAAATTAATTTATACAAATTAATCTACAATTATGGTTAAGTAACCTCATTCTCATGCTAATCCCACTTAAAGGTCTATGATATTCAATAAGCACAAATGGAACAGTTTTGCATCACATTTATGTTACAAGCCTCAATTTAAACATGCAAAAACATTACAAATCTGAGATTTGTCATATTGGTTGCAGAGTATGGAACACTAGGAAACAAGGTATGATTGTTTTTGGCGTGTGATTTGAACCATTCCTAATACGTCTTGGGGTTCAAATGCAAAAGTTTATTTATTTAACTAATGATTGCCCTAACGGTACTTCTTGGGATCGTCTCTCAAGGAGTCTAATGAACTAACCTTGGAAAAATAAATGCAATTAAAGCAATAAAATCAAGGGCTTAAGAGCAGGTACTTTTGGCTTTTTTCATTAAGCAAATTTAAAGACTTATTTTGTTATTTTAAGGATAGAAGTGGATAGTTAATGGAATGCAAATGATGGGATGCTATCTTGGTTAGGGTAGACATGTAGCAGGCATATATTTCATACTCTTATGAAATTAAGAGGATAATTAGGCCAAGTTCATACAAGTATAAACACGACTAGTCTTAATTGAAGAAATATGTTGGTGACAACCCACTCAACCTCAATAGAACAACTAGGTTAATTATAATCTAACATCAACTAGAAATAGGTTCCAATCGATAGAATAACTTAAGTCCCATCCAAATTACTCAATATCCTTTAGATCCAATAACTAATCAATATTAGCTTATAATCAAACCCTCATACTTGTAGAACTTTACCTAATTATGCTCTTGTGATTATATTAAATCATTAGCATGGTTTCCTTAGGTGAGATTACTTGATGGAATTAATTAAGTCTTGGGAAAAGAACTCAACATCAACATGGTCAAACCAAATCATCCATCCAAATGACATAATCAAGACAAGTTAAATGGACTAAATCACCACACATAATGATAGGCAATAAAACCAATAAGTGCTCATAAAGATAATGTCAATTGAAAGGATAGATGAGACCAAACTAGATCCAATACAAACACAAAGATGATATTCAACAATTACATAGCCTATAGTCTCAAACACAAATGAAATCCCAACATAAGAAGAACAAATATTCAAGGAAAAATATGGAAATCCATGGCTACATAGTTGGAACTAGAAAAATTCCCCTAAAGTGGATTCAATGCTTGCTTCAATTAATCCCGTGGTCCAAGAGAGCATTTGGCCGAATTACTTCATCAAAGAGGAGAAGAAGCCATCCAAGAGCAGCTGCAACTCAAACCCCATGAATAACCGATGAGGAATTATGGGATGGATTGGAGAATGGATGGAATTTTGGCCAAGACAGAAGAGAAGAGTGGGGAGGACGAAAATTAAGAGATTAATTCAATGAAATTTGTTGGTGGCCTATATATAGCACAAGAGGCAACTTAAAACCTTTCAAATCGGCCCAAGGTGTCCTATTCTAACTAGGATTGACAAATAAGAAAGGTTTGGGGAAGACCCAGTCACTCAATCTTCAAAAAAGCTAGCCAAAAAAGGAAGTAGTGATTAGAAAAACAAATTTGAAAAAATCAAGCCTAGGGTTGTCTATTCTTATAGAAATAACTAATAGCAAATATTTTAAGCAAAACCAATAAATTAATCAACCAATCCAATTAAAATAGGAAGTTTCCTATTATTGTTCACTTTACCAATTAGGAAAGTTTAGAGGCTAAATCAATCAATCCAGTTTCCTAATCATTAATTTCCTATTGTGCAGAATTTCCTTTTTTACAGAAGTTTCCTTTTTTTTGCATAAGTTTCCTATTTTGCATATTTTTTGCTTTGTTCTTTATTCTTTGCACCTACAATGGAAATTTTAACCATATGTGAAGTATTTCAAGTATAGAAACAATAAATGCATGACTTGAATGCCTAATATGCTCAAATTATAATGAAAATGCAATTAACTCTCTAATCTTGGACCCAAATATAAAAGGGCCTAAATCCCCATTAAATAGCATAGAACAAATGCTATTTTCCTATAATTAGTTGATAAAAATATGTAATAACCAAGTACAATCAGCATGCTCACAAGCATCACCATGGAGTTAAAAGACATTTTTATTTGAGCAAAGAGATGGAAATAACTGAGGCATATAATTAAAATTTGGATGTCCTAACCGTTGGTGCCATAACACCAATTCACTGGTCATACTGAGAAACACTTTATTACAAAATCTAACACTTTGATCAAAACAATCATCTAGGTAATATAGCCCCTCAAGTTCCTTAGCAACACTAATCGTGTCCCGGTTAGTAGGTCCTTAATAACACAATGAGTAGAAAAGAAATTAGCTTGACATCGTTGATCCTTGGCTAACTGACTTACAGATAATAAGTTGCACTTTAAATTTTGAACATAAAGAACTACAGAGAGAGTAAGCATAGCGAAAAGTTTAACAGTTCCAACAACAAGACAGTACAAGGCATCAACAATTTTTACAGTAAGCTTTGTATGAGTAGGTGTATAATTGGATAAAAGAGAGAAATTGTCGACCATATGATTTGACACCAAAAACAATTATTCAACAGTGTTTACCTTTTTAATAGTTGCCAAAGCTTTATAAAAACTACCTCCTTGTACAACACTAGCAGTGGGTTGGATGCGAGGCTGCTGACCACTTTCAAATGTAGCAAAGCATTCAAGAATCTTACTTAAGTGATCATGGTGTTGTCTCGAACCAAGAGAATCATTGTCTTCCCTGCTACATATCCACGACCTTTTCCTTTTCTAAGCTTCTAATCAGCAGGTTTTCCATAAAGGTCTCAGCAAGTATCATTTGTATAACAAGTCTTTTTGTAGTGATCACAGATCGGCCATGCTTTATTTCGTTGTTCATTGGAGTGAACAACAAAAGTAGAGGAGGATTCAAAAAGAGAAGGCTGAGATAATTTATCGCCTTTCAGCATGACCTTTTTCTGACAATTTTCGCTATGGAGAAGAGCATAAGCAGCTGGGACTACAGGAAGTAGATCTTGATTGAGAATTCGCTCTCAAACAGCATCAAGAGAAGGATTGAGGCCTACGAGAAATTCAAACAATCATTCTTTTTCAATCTTTTTTTAAGAGTAGCAACATACGAAGCACAACATGGAATCTCTTCATTAATTGATTCTAGCTCTTACCAAAGGGTAGCTTTGGCAACGTAATAATCTGATAGGGAAAGAGCTTCCTATTTTGGATCCCATACTGTGGATTTTAGATCAAATATGAGAGAAACATTTTCTCCCTCACTGTAAGCCTCACGAACAATAGCCCTAATTTAAACCTTTCCTAATACGCCTTGGGATTCCAATGCAAAATATTATTTTACTAAGGATTGCACTATAGTAATGCGATCCCAATTCGTCTCTCAAGGAGTCTAATGAACTGACCTAGGAAAACTAAATGCATGTAAAAAACACACTTGGTAGCAATGAAGACAACAAATTCAAGCAAGCACTAGCCATATTTCTCAAGATGCCTTATTTCTCACTTATTTTTTCCTTTTCCATGATTGTTCTATTTTTTTCATCTTTTTTGTTTTTTTTCTTTTTTTATTTTCATACATGGCATATAACTTTCTTGCACAAATGGCTTTCACGAGTTTAAATTGGCAAATGCTACACATAACAATTCAAGCAGTGCATATCAACCAAATGAAAGGCTCAAAGGGGTGACTAATGGAAAATATGAAAGGGTTTCTGTTTGGGACAATGGGTGATGAAAGAATGCTTCTATCATGTTCAACAAGCATGGCCAATACCATTTCAACTAAGAATTGGACAAGTTCTAGAAATTAACACAATTAAGCAAGCATGCATGCATATTTAAGTGGGAGTTGAAATTAGGCCGACAATAACCTCATGACAAGCTAAAGTTCACATATCACCATTCAACAACCAATTAAAAAAGAAATTTTCACAATACATGCCTTAAACATATCTCATGTCAAATTATTGAAAATTGAAAAGTAATGGACAAAAGCAAGTATGCATATATATATTTAAGTGGAAGTTGAAATTAGGCCGATAATAACCTCATGACAAGCTAAAGCTCACATATCACCAGTCAACAACCAATTAATAAAGAAATTTTCACAATACATGCCTTAAACATATCTCATGTCCAATTCTTGAAAATTGAAAAGTAATGGACAAAAGCATTGCAAAACCTATCCAAAACCCAAGATAACAAACAACCTAAGATGGGTCTCTTCTTGCTCAGATTTTCAAAAGGTGGGGTTAATTAGCTTTTTACAAAAACATTTTGAAAAGCACTTGAATTCACTCTTAACAAATCTACTATGACAAATGCAACCATCTGCATATAATAGGCAAGTCAAGAGCAACTACAAGCCTAAATTTTGAAAAATTTTCAAAAACATTCAATGTTTGCCCTATGCCACTAATTGAAGGAAATCAAGCAAAGAGTTATGCAAAATGGCCCAATCAAGCAACCCTTCCTCCAAACTTGAACATTGCGTTGTCCCTAATGCAAAATCCAAATGTAAGGCGAAATAAGATATCATCTATAAGGGGGTATTTATTGATTCTACTAACACTAAACTACCTATGACTACTGGGATATTTCCTCCCCCACACTTATCCTAACATACATCATCAAATATCACAAGCTAATTACACATGTAGAAAAGTAAGATAAGAGAGGACAGGAACAACCTGACTATGGAGCCTTATAACTCGAATGGTAAAGTCGAAGCTATCTTGTGCACAAACATGCTATGTCCCTCAAAAAGTTGGAGTGAAGCTTGATTCGTGCAATAGTCAATGGACTTGATCTCCAACGGTCCTACCCACCGGCTCTCTCACCAGAATTCTCATCTCATGCTCCCCAACAGACATAGTAATAGACCTTTCTATCATATTAATGATCGTGTTTGCAGTGTCAAGAAAAGATCTACCTAGTGAGATTACTTTAACCATTAGAATCCCTAGAGGTATCTAAAATGACAAAATTAACAGGGAAGATTAAGTCTCTAACTTGTACAAGCACATCCTCTAAAACACCATAGGAATACCTAACAATCTCATAAGCTAACTATAGAATGGTCCTAGTAGGCTTTAAATTGGTCAATCCTTAGGTATCATATAAAGATTTAGGCATTATGCTAATGGCTGCACCTAGATCCAACAATGCATCATAAATGTAAGCTCTACAATAGTACAAGGAATAGTGTATGACCCTGGATCGGGACTCTTATGTGGCATGCTATCAGTAAAAAATATAGATATACTAGACCTTAACTGGACTCTCTCATCAAGTTTAAATTTTCCTCCAAAGGTGCATAATTCTTTTAAAAATTTGGGATAATCAAGCACCTTTTTAACAAGCTCAAGCAAAGGAATGTTTACCTCAGTTCTACTAAAAAAAATCAACAACAACCTCGCTTGCAATGACACTGCATACATGTCAGTTGTTCCTTTCTTGGTGGATGGTGGTGAACTCGAGCCCTCAGCTGCGATCTCTCTCAGAAGTGGTGGTCTCTCCACTTGAGGCTGAGGCTCATCAATAGTAGCAGCTCCTTGTTGAGTTGATTTATCTACTTGATTTTAATAGATTGCCTCCCCTTCACATCAAGTGAAAGTGGATGCTTAGGTGGAGGACTTTTAAACTCAATCTCCTCATCTATAGGCTCTTCATCCTTAATAGGGTCCTTAAACTAGACATGTCGGCCACTTCTAAGAGATTGCCATTCAGGGACTTGGTATCATTGGGGTTAATTACAGTTTGTGATGAAGAAGGATTATTAGTAATAGTAGCTCCTTATTGAGTTGATACATCATGCTTGATTTCAATAGATTGCCTCCTTTTAGCATTAAGTAAGAGTGGATGCTTGAGTTGAGGACTTTCACACTCAATCTCCTCACCTACCAGCTCTTCATCCTCAATAGAGTCCTTAAACTAGACATGTCACCCATTTCTAAGAGATTGGCATTTAGGGACATGGTATCATTGGGGTCAGTCATAGGTTGCGTTGAAGAAGGTCCATATGCTTGTTTAGTCAGGCTAAGAAGGGCTTCAATGAGTTTGGAGAAGTCATAGTAGAGTTTAGAGATTTCTTCCTTATTAGCTTCTCTATCCTCTTTTATGATCTTATAGATATTAGATATCTCATCACTCCTAGACTCAGGAAGTGGAACCAATTGCCCTTGTGTAGAACCATAATGATGTACCTGCCTAGATGACCCTTCTCCTCCTCTCAAATTTCAGATAGAGCTCCTTTTATTATTATAAGAACTGGAGTTAGGTTTCCATTTATGTGAAGGCTTCCCTTTGTATATGGCTGAAACATCCTTATAGTGACTAGGGCACACACTAGAAATGTGAACTAAGGCTCCACAATAATCAAAACTAGGTCCATCAACTCTCTACTGGTTGGATTCATAGATCAAAAAGAGGTGAATTTGGCCAGTTTAGTAGAGAGTGCACTGAACTCTACCATATAACCATCTAGCTACAGTATTTATGTAAAGGAGTTAACTCAAACTTGTTTAGAGCTCTTATAGACTTGCTAAAAGTACAATGTATTTGTTTAGAAAGAGCAAGTCTTCAAATTATTTGCCATGCTTCATCTGAGGTGCAATCTAGAAAAGATCCCTAAGTAGTGGAGTCCAACAAATCTTGATTCTTTTCCAAGAGACCATCATAGAATGTCTACACAAGTAACTCTTCTGAGATTTGGTGATGTGGGCATTGAGCAAGTAGGTCTTGGAACTGAATCCAAAAATCATACAGGGAATCATCATGATCTTGGAGGATGGAAGTTATTCCTTTCTGTCCTGCAGAGGTTTTTGTGACTTGGAAGTACTTGTCCAAGAATGCCTTCCTCAAATTTCTCCATGAAGTGCATGCGTCCGGATCAAGCCTAAGTAAGCTCATAAACCAAGTCTTTGCTTTACTCTCCAAGGTGAAGTGGAATACATGCCACATAACATCCTCGATTAGAACTCCAACAAGCTTCAAGGAATCACATTGAACAAATAGTTCATCCAGGTGTCTGTAAAGTTCATACTCTTGTAACCCATAAAATTTTGGTAAGGACTGAATCAATAAAACTTTTATCTCATAATCAGCATGAATATTTGGGAATCCATTCACAAAAGGATTATAATCATCATTCACAGTAGTAGCATCCCTAATGGTCCTTCTAACCCTATATGGTACCTTACCCTCATTTGCAATGTAACCCTGTAGACCGTTGTACCCATGACCCCCACTTTGGTTCCTAGGTGGTTCTATACCTTGATTAGGTATGTTGGGAAAAATTGGGATTATGGGAACAATTGGGTTGACTTGGTTATTGGGTAGATCTATAGCTGGGAAATTCAGGTCAAATTCAATGTCGGTATGTGGATCACTAGCTACACATAGTCACTAGAAGATAAGTCTCCTACAATTACCTCAGTGGTAGAAATAATGGATCTATTGGCTCTCCTTAACTGGGTAAGGGACGCTCAATCTCAAGGTTCTCAAACAGTAAGTCAGACTCACTGGTATTAGTTTTAGTCATACACAAAGAACAAATAGCAAGTGTATGCAAGAATTGTAGTCAAATACCAAGCAAGAAAGAATAATGCACAACAAGATCAAATGGCCAATTGAGAGATGAATAATGGGTGAAACCAACCCAAACAAACTAAAAATGAAGGAAAATCAAAGAAGAAAACTCAAAAACACAACTATCTTAAAATCTGAAAAAATACCAAAAATAAAGAAAAATTGAAAAGTGCCCAAAACGAAGGAATTTGGCCAAAATCGACCTCACTGGATATCATAGCCATTGAACTTGCTTAGAATAACCAATAAATTTAGGAAATCAAAGCTCATAAATTTCTAGGCGAAAATTTTCAAAAATTGGCAACAAGTCCTAATGTGAGTGTCGATGTATAGTAAACAATTTCCAATCGATGTGCAAGAAATGTAATATTTAATCCCAAAAAAGGAAATTCAAATATGATTCAAAATAACATAGAATGCACAGTAAGAACAATATTTTTGGATTTTTCAATTTATTCAATGCAAATGCAACCTATAACTAACCTTAAATCTAAAATGCAACTATATGAACTAAAACTAACCTAAAATGCATGCAAAAACCATAAAACAAATGTAAAGACTTATTTTTAGTTTTTTATTATAAAAATGGATAGTTAATGGAAGGCAAATTATGGGAAGCTCTCTTGGGTAAGGATGCATGTGGCAAGCATATATTTCACACTCTTGGAGAATTAAGAGGATAATTAGGCCAAGTTCATGCAAGTAAACGCAAATTAGTCTTAATCGAGGAATAGATAGGTGACAACCTTCTCAACATCAATAGACCAACTAAGTTAACTATAATCTAACGTTAATTAGAAATAGGTTCCAATAGATAGAATAACTTGGGTCCCGTCCAAATTACTCGATATCCTTTGGATCTAATAACTAATCAATATTATCTTATAATCAAATCTTCATACTTATAGAACTTAACCTAGTTACGTTTATGCGATTATATTCAATCAATAACATGGTTTCTTTGGGTGAGATGAACTAAAAGAATTACTTAAGCCCTTAAAAGGGGAAACTCAACATCAACTTTCTCATCCAAATAATCCATCCAAATGACATAATCAAGATAAGTTAAATGGACTAAATTACCACACACAATGATAGGCAATAAAATCAATAAGCGCTCATAAACATAATGTCAATTGAAAAGATAGATGAAACCAAACTAGATCCAATACAAACACAAAGATTAAATTCAACAATTACATAGCCTATAGTCTCAAACACAAATGAAGTCTGAACCTAAGAAGAACAAATATTTAAAGACATATGCAAATCCATGGGTACATAATTGGAACAAGAAAAACTCCCCTAAAGTAGATTCAATGCTTGCTTCTGTTAGAACAATGAGTTTTGATGATAACTAAACCTAACTTAGGCAGAAAGAAAGATTGAACTTAGACCAGGAATGAACTTACAAGCAATCTGATAGAACACTAAGTTTTGCCTAATCGATCAAGGACAAATAATAAATTAAGAGACTAAGGCATTAATCAATCAGTGTTAGATCAGGATTAGATTAGAGTAAAAGAAAATTTGAAACATAGGCGCCTAATCAATCAAGCTACCCCCATAATCGATAAGAGAAGTAAAAATAAGCTAACTAATCTCAGTGTGATCGATTAGAGAAATATGAATATTGTAGAGTGATCGAACTATAGAGCCTAATCAATCAGGCCTCCCCAGTAATCGATCAGGAAGTCTAAAATGTAATTCAAGTATAATCTCAGGATAATCGATCAGAGATGCATAATCGATCAGAGAACAATGAGTGATCGATAATAAGAGTATGAAGTAATCTAAAGTTAATCGATTAGGCACCCCTGTGATTGATCAGGCACCCTGAATTCTAATCTATCTGTTAAGTGATGCAGGTCCTGATCTAAGCCTAATTAATATGTGATCAATTAAGGTCATGTCGCTTTTTATGTACAAAATGTGTCAGGCCTATTTTAGGAAGTTTATGTTACACACACAGACTCAAAAATTAAGCCATTTGAAGTTGGATTCGGCTCCAGTAATTAATAAAGAGAGAAGATATGAAAATAACCAAGTACAAGGGAGTTAATGCAGCTCAAGAACATGTCCATCTTAATACTCCATCCATCATATTAATCTTTCTCTCATCAAAGCACAAACAACGGGCATAAACGGTCACCAACGGATATATTCCCAAGACCACCTATAAAAGCATTTGGTGAAGAAGTTGGTAAAACATTGATTGCTTACATTGATTATACCTTAGAGTCATACTTACTGCATTCAATACTCACCTACTTTTAGACTTATTCATTCATTGTTATTGTACTTCAATGTGTATCACAATCAGTTCATTGAGTGAACAAGTTTTTCTGTAATCACATTCAAGTGAGGTTTACTCTTAAGATAGTGGGATCTTAAGAGTAGGTTGTAATCTTACAAAGTGTAAGGGGGATTGATCTGTAAGAAATATTTCTTACTGATAGGTCACTTGTAAAGGCAATCAAGAGCCTGAGTTAATCTTGAGAATTTAGTGGAACCCAACTAAGGTTGGAGAAGTGGACGTAGGCCAAGAGTTGGGCTAAACCAGTATAAGCTTTGTGTAATTGTCAGGAATGCACAAGAGGGGGTGAATTGTGCTCATTAAAATTCAACTTGAATGTGACAAGATTTATACTGGTTCAGCCCAAACTCTGGCCTACGTCCAATTCTCCAACTTTCAGTTGGGTTCCACTAATTCCTCAAGATTCAAACAGGCTCCTGAATGCCTTTACAAGTGATCACTCAGTAATAAATGCACCTTATAGATCACTCCCCCTTATAACTTGTAAGAGTACAACCCTTTCTCTGGGATCCCACTATCCCACAGAAATCACTCAATAAGAAAGTATATCAGAAATTACAAAGCTTGCTCACACACTTGAGCTGATAAGATTGCAATTTGAAGAACAGTTGAGAGAAATCAGATAGAATTGATTGTCGTTAGAAATTGGTAGTTGAGTGTCACTTAAAGCTCTCTACCAACCAATTTCAACTTCAATGCTTTTATAGTTCTTTGGAAATTTCTGCCCGTTGGTGCTAATCCTAAGTCTCTGGTATATCTGATGTGAGACTAAGAGAGAGATGGAATTCTGGAGTTTGATGATGATTTTGAGTTTCATTTAACACTCTAGAGTTGTTTTGATTCATGTTCTCTCTTTCTTTCTCCTCTGGTGTTTAGTGTACTGTGCCAGAATCTGTGTAGCTGTGTGTAACGGCTCTTTGTTTATGTTTCTTTGTGTCCAACGTAAACTGCCCAAAATAGCAACAAGTACAACTTGCAATATAAAGTTAGTTAATCATGAGAAAAGGAACAAATTTGAAAATCATCACAAGTCAATCGATTATAGAATGCTCCGATCGATTGCTGTCTCTGGCCTCCAATCGATTGCCTTCAGATTGGTTCAGATTGCTACCTGCAACACTCGATTAATATGTTAGCTATCGGATAAAAACTAAGTATGTCAATCGATTGCTTGATTTCCCAACCGATTGCCTCGTGTCAATCGATTGATTAAGTTCCAATCGATTGCATATATCTTGGATTCAAAGTAAGTTCCAATCAATTGTTGTCCCAATCGATTGTTTTTCCAACCAATCGATTGATCGCAATCTAATTACCCAGAACAATTTTGTGCAACAACTGATTGCTTAGTCTTCCTATTGATTAATAGTCCCCAATTGATATGCAATCGATATCCCATCAATTGTGAAGGTAATTCTCCAATCGATTGCAGGTATGTCCAATCAATTGCTTAACTTAGATTTTGAGAAACAGTTTTTTGAAGTATTTTTCTAAGTTAAGTTCTCATGACCCTATAGCCTAAGTCATGTTTGGTTATCATCAAAATATATAGTTCAACACTTTGTGTCTTAAGTGTTCAAATTTTTAGAAAGCACATTCACCCCCTCTTGTACTTTCCTGCCATCTTCAGCATCAAGTCATCACATGGTCCAAGAGAGCATCTGGCCGAATTAGTTCATCAAAGAGGAGAAGAAGTCACATAAGAGACGCTGCAACTCAAATTGCATGAAAAACCAATGAAGAATTACAGGATGATAAGAGAATGGGTGGAATTTCGACCGAGAGAAGAGGAGAAGGTGATGAGGATGACAATTGAGAGAGGAATAGGTGTGAAATTCATTGGTCCCCTTCTCATAGCACAAGAGGCAACTTAAAACCTTCTAAAGTGGCCTAGGATATCCTATTCTTACTAGGATTAACAAATATGAAATTTTTGGGGAAGATCCAATTACTCAATCTTCAACAAAGCTAGCCAAAATAAGAAGTTGTGATTAGAATAACAAATTTGGAAACTTCTTAGCCTCAATCAAGCCTAGGGATACTTATTCTTGTAGAAATAAGAAATAGGAAATATTTTAAGGAAACCCAATCAATCAATCAACTAATCCAATTAAAATAGGTAGTTTCCTATTCTTGTTCATTTAAAAAATTAGGAAAGTGTAGAGGCCAATCCATTAGGATCAATCAATCAATCATTCGAGTTTCCCAATCAGTAATTTCGCACAATTCACCCCCCTCTTGTGCATTCCTGCCAAGTTTCATCTTCCACCATGCCTTCTTTTTCAAGACTTAGTCTAATCCCTTATGCCAAGTCATTGATCTCTTCAAGTGTTTGACCTAATTCAGGGACTTGGGGCATGTCAGAAGCAATGGCTAAAAGAATTGTAGCAGCCTCAGCAGATTTCTCCTGGACAATGCTGCTTTCCCCTTCAGTTGTAACGCTGAATCTCTTCTCTCCCTTTTTGGCATCATCAACAAGAGGGGTAGGATTGGTGTCAATAATGATGGCTTTCCCTTTTCTGGCATAGGTAAGGGAAGGATCTGACTGAGGGGTATAGTTGAGGGCTGAGGGATGGATTTGAGAAGGTTAAGATGGTGGTGGAGTGATGTGGGATGGTGGAGAGAGGGCATATGTTTAGGGTGATTTGGGGTCAGCAAGTAGAATGGTAGAGATGTTCATAGGAGATGGAGGAGGGTCTTTGTTGTCTGAGGAGTCTGAAGAAGTATGTTTGGAGGGAGAAGTATGTTTGGAAGATGGAGGAGTATATTTAGGAGAGGTTTGTTGTTTGGTGGAAGGAGAGGTAGGATGAGATTGTAAGGGAGATGTATAAGGAGAGTAGTGAATAGGAGATACCTGGTTGGCTTTATGACCAGAAAAAGGTTCTAAGGGTGAACCAGGGAGACCAACTTCATACTTTGTTCTGAGAATGTCCTCAAGACAAACAAGTCTGTTATGGAGGAATTTGTGCATATTCACCACACCATCATATCCCTTGAAGACAGTCACTGCACTTTCTTTGACTGATTTCACCACTGTGTCATTCAAAGTAGTCACCAATCTCTGCATAAGTCTGTACTCCATGGCTTGATGTTCTAAAGATAATTCTTCCATGACCCTGGTAGTGACTCTGTCAGCAATTTGATCGATCATATTGCCTTGGAAAGGGATTTCTCCTTCAGGAGCAGGGGCTGCTGGTTCAGATGCTACTGGTTCAGGTGCTACTGGTTTTGATGAATGGGAAGCAGAGGAGTGAACTACTTCCTCATGTGCCTCCTTAGGTTGTCCTCCTTCCCCAGGAATTCTTGCTTGTGGTGGGGCAGGAACATGCCCTTGCCCAAAAGGATCCAGGCCCATCTTCTTTAGGGTGGTAAGGTTACATTTTGGGGGCTCCATATTATTCTCACTATCCAGCTAGAAGATCTTATTGTTACAAAGGATGAAAGATATCAGTTGTGCGAATGGAAAAGGTGTCTTGACAGTCTTGGTTTTCTAAAACCTCAGGAACTCTACACAAATAAGTTGCCCAGGATTGACAGGGATTTTGTCGATGACCATGGCTAGAACAGGATTGTCAATGTCAAGGATCTGAGTGAAGTTCCCTGCCTTGTTCACCATGCATCTAGAGCATGCATAGTGAAGTACTATGTTGACTGGTGGCATCTAGGCAGGTTTGAGGGTTCCCAAAACTAGGCTGTCAGGTTTGTAGGCATCCAAAAGGTCACTGACAGAGTACTTTTCCTTATCCTGCCAAGAATTGTATGCTTCCATCCCTGGCCTGTCCATGTTAAGCCACTTGTTCAAGACTGTCCAATCAAAAGAAAATTTCTTCCCTCTAACTTGTGATGATACAGTGATTCCTGAAATCATTCCTTCAGTCTCAGTGGTAGAAATCTTCAGGTTGGAGTAGAATACCTTGATGACTCTCTCATTATAGTGATTTTTTATCCATATCCATTGCTTGTATGGTTTCAACCATTATGTCACAGGATAACCATTCTTCTCCAGATAATCAATATCAACATAGCTGCATCGTTGTTAAATAGATCTCCTTCCAATATCCTCTATTGGTTCTTCAATGGGACCCTGGGCATAAGATGAATCAATGGGAACTTCCGTGTCCCCTGAAATGAGTTCTCTGACCCTCACAGTTGCAGGGCTTTTGCTTTTGGACTGAGAGCCACTGGCACGAGTCTTGGCCATTGTTGGTGATGGTTGTGAAGTTGAGGGTGTAGGGTTTGAAGGTGGTGAAGGATGTCTGTATGTGAGTGCAGGGTCTCCTGAGGGCAAAGGAATTGTATCTAGTATAACTTGTGCTCTGTAATTTCTGAGTATACGCATTTTGGGTGCCATCTGAGTGGTTTATATAAAGAGCTAGGAGTTATGTCTGGTGATTCGAAGGGTTGCAACTGGTTTAAAGGAGTTATGACAAATGATGATTTGAGTGAGGGCTTCAATTACGACTATTATAAAGAGGTTTAAGAAGAGTTTGATGTATCGGGCCGTTAGGGTTTGATGAATAAAATAGGGAAATGATCAAGAGTGAATGCAAGTGATTGCGAGATGATGCAACAATTACATGTGTCAAATATATATGAGAGAGTAAGTGCAAAAGGTATCCATCTGTCAGAAAAACTGTACGTTGCAAATGTTACCGTTGGTGCCTGATCGATCACGTGTGCTGTGTGATCGATCACAGAGTCTAGTGTCTAATCGATTGGATGCATATAATCGATTAGGGATTGATGTGATCGATTGCCCACGCTGAGTAATCGATGCCTGACCGATTACTCCTTCCTTGTGATCGATCATCCTATTCTGATCGATGACTGCCTTCACCTAACTGATTCTCTCATTTTCTTCTGATCGAAGCCTAATCCATCATAGGACATGCTCTGTGATCAATTAGGGATCTATGATCGATTGGACGATGACAATTTCATTTGAGCACAAAACCTGCAAAGTTACAATTTGACACTCTGATGCCTAAGTTAGTATTTGATCATCAAAACATAGCATTAATTTAAACAAATCAAAGAAGAGTTAAGAGTATGATACAATTTTACAATTCATTTGGATTCACCATTCCCAATTCTCTTCTGATGAACATAAATTGTTCAGCTGCAAGAGGTTTGGTGAAGATATCTGCTAGCTGTAAGTGAGTGGGAATGAATTCAACTTTGACATCCTTCTTTTGCACATGATCTCTGATGCAGTGATGTCTGACATCAATGTGCTTTGTTCTTGAATGATGCACTGGATTCTTTGCCAAGCTAATTGTGCTGGTGTTGTCACATAGGATTGGAACTTCTGAGAATTCCATCCCCAAATCTTTCGGTTGATGCTTGAGCCATAGTACTTAGGCACAAGAGCTTGCAGTAACAATATATTTAGCCTCTGTTGATGATAAGGAGACACAATTTTACTTCTTGCTAGCCCATGTAACTAAGGATCCACCAAGAAACTCACACTGACCACTGGTACTTTTCCTATCAGTCCGCATGATCTGAATTTGAGTAAGCCATGAGATATTCTTGTGTTCCCTTTGGATACCATAAGCCTAGCTCTTGAGTTCCAACCAGATATCTTAGTATTCTTTTAACACAACTATAGTGTGATTCCTTTGGTTTGGCTTGATATCTAACACACATTCCTACACTGAATTGAATGTCTGGTCTGCTAGTAGTCAAGTATAGAAGGGATCCAATTAGACCTCTGTATGTGGATTGATTGAAGTCCTTCCCTTTCACATCAGCATCCAGTAATGCTGTAGAGCTCATGGGTGTGTCCTCTTCTTTAGACAGATCCATTCCAAACTTCTTCAAGATCTCCTTCACATATTTAGTCTGGGAGATAAATATTCCATCTCTCCTTTGTTTGATTTGACGACATAAGAAAATGTTCAGTTCTCCCATCATCGACATTTCAACTTCTCCCTGCATAATCCTTGAAAACACTTCACAGAGAGATTCATCAGTAGTACCAAAAATAATATCATCAACATAAATTTTTACTATGAGCATGCTTTTCTTTTTATGCAAAATAAATTGAGTGGTATCAACTTTTCCTCTTATAAAGCCTTTTTCTAACAGAAAATTATTTAGTCTTTCATACTGGCTCTTGGTGCTTGCTTAAGTCCATATAAGGCCTTTTTGAGTTTGGAAGCATATCAAGTTTGGAAGGATTCTCAAAACCAGAACGTTGTTCAACATATATTTCCTCCATAATATAACATTAAGAAAGGCACTCTTCACATCCATTTGATAAAGTTTAAAGTTTTTTAGGGATGCAAAGGCTAACAGAAGTCTTATTGCTTCCAGTCTTGCAATTGGAGCAAAAGTCTCCTCATGACATCTTCTTGGTTGTACCCTTTGGCCTCAAGTCTTGCTTTGTTTCTAACCACAGTTCCAGATTCATCAAGTTTGTTTTTGAAAACCCATTTGGTTCCAATAATGGGATAATTTGAGGGTCTAGAAACCAAATCCCAAACTTGATTTCTTTCAAATTGATTGAGCTCCTCTTGCATAGCAACGATCCAGTCACAGTCTGTTAGTGCTTCTTCAATGCAAGAAGGTTCAATTTCAGAGATAAAAGATGAGAAATTCATTTCATTTTGAATCTGGCTTTTGGTTTTGACACCTCAACTGACATACTTGGTTTGTGAAATGAATATCCCATCTTTTCTTTGTTTAATTTGAAGACCTAGGAAGAAGTTCAGCTCTCCCATCATGGACATTTCAAACTCTCCCTACATAGTCTTAGAAAATTCCTCACAGAGAGATTCATCAGTAGCACCAAAAATAATATCATCTACATAAATTTGTACAACAAGCATGTTTTTCTTTTTATGCAGAATAAATAAAGTGGTATCTACTTTTCCTCTTGTAAAACCCTTTTCTAATAAGAAGTTACTTAATCTTTCATACCAAGCCCTTGGTGCCTGTTTAAGTCCATATAAGGCCTTTTTGAGTTTGAAAACATGATCTAGTTTAGAGGAATCTTCAAAACCAGAAGGTTGTTCAACATACACTTCTTCCATGATATATCCATTAAGAAAATCACTCTTTACATCCATTTGATAAAGTTTAAAGTTTTTTAGGGATGCAAAGGCCAACAGAATTCTTATTGCTTCTAGTCTTGCAACTGGGCCAAAAGTCTCCTCATAATCTATGCCTTCTTCTTGGTTATATCCTTTGGCCACAAATCTTGCTTTGTTTCTAACCACAGATCCAGATTCATCAAGTTTGTTTTTGAAAACCCACTTGGTTCTAATAATGGGGTAATTTGAGGGTCTAGGAACCAAGTCCCAAACTTGACTTCTTTCAAATATGTTGAGCTCTTCTTGCATAGCAACTATCCAGTCACAGTCTGTTAGTGCTTCTTCAATGCAAGAAGGTTCAATTTCAGAGATAAAAGATGAGAAATTCATTTCATTTTGGATCTGATTTCTGTTTCTAACACCCCCATTAACATCACCAATTATTTGCTCAGGAGGATGATCCCTATGATGTCTCCAGGCTGACGGACCACCTGGTTCATCATGAGAATCATTCTCTTGGCCTTCTTCATCTGGTGATAATATTGGTTGTGTTGAGGGTTTGCCCCTCTTTGAAAAATCAGATTCTTCTTCCTCAAGAGTCTTCTGTTCAGAATCAGTTTCATCAAATACTACATGAACTGACTCTTCAACAGTATATGTTCTTTTGTTAAATACTCTATATGCCTTACTTCTGTTAGAATAACCAATAAAAATTCCAGGATCAGCTTTAGGATCGAATTTATTTAAGTTTACCTTTCCATTGATGTGGATGAAACATTTGGAACCAAAGACTTTGAGATGGCTTACATTTGGCTTTCTTCCTTTGTAAAGCTCATATGGAGTTTTATCCATTCCTTTTCGTATGTAAGCCCTGTTGGATATGTAGCAAGCTGTACTCATTGCATCTGTCCAAAATACTTGAGATAACTCTCTTTCATTGAGCTGACAAATTGTGATTTATCCCATTTTCTTCACACAACTCCAGAAAGTCTTGGTTCTCAAATTCTCCTCCATGATCTGTTCTTATTGAGTTGATCTTTTGCTCCTTTTCATTCTGCACTTTCTTAGCAAATAGATAAAAGGCATCAAAAGTATCATGCTTAGAAGAAAGAAACATAGTCCAAGTGAGCCTAGAATAGTCATCCACAATTACATGAGTGTATAGGCTTCCTCCTAGAAGTTTTACTCTTGCTGGACCAACCAAGTCCATATGAATCAGTTCCTGAGGTCTAGTAGTGGAGACTTCCTTCTTTGGTTTAAAAGAGGACTTCGTTTGTTTCCCCTTTTGGCATGCTTCACACAGTAAATCAGTTTTAACTTTCATGTTGGGTATGCCATGACAATATCCTTTTTGACTAGCTTATCTAGTTATGTCATGTTTACATGAGCTAATCTTCTATGCCACAGTCAGCAATTAACAGAATTACTTATAAAACATTTATCAGAGAAATGTTGATTTAAATCAACTGTATACAAGTTTCCATTTCTATTAGCTTTCAGCCGCCACTTAAGATTGGATTTATCTATGGTTAATTCTTTCTTATCAACTATAAGACATTCATTTGAGTCAAAGATTACCCATTACCTTTGTCAGTACTTTGACTGACACTTAGCAAATTGTGACAGAGGCCTTCCACTAGGTAGATATCTTTGACATAACCAATTTCTCCCATTCCAGCAATTCTTCCTGACTGGTTTCCACCAAAGCTAACTTTTGCTCCACCTTTCATCATTAGATTGTCAAATTTCTCTTTATCTCTAGTCATGTGCCTTGAGCATCCACTATCTATGTACCACTTATTGTTGTTGGATGCTTTGAGACAGATCTGCACAAACTAAACAGTTTTAGGTACCCAAACTTTCTTAGTCCTTTAGGATTAGTTCGATGCCTTTGGTCCAAGTGGATTTTGGGCTGATGTGTCCCTTTGGGGATCCACATGTATAGACCTGATATACCATGTTTTGTAGGATGCTTGTAGATTCAGTATGTCCCTTTTTGTTACAGAAAATACAAAAACTAAATGGTGATGAATATGTTGAAGCTTTTCTGAAGAACTTTAAGGAAGGTTTTTCTTTAGATACAGTCATTTTTTCTTTCACAGACTCTTCTAGTGAATCATAACCTATCCCAATTTTATCTCTATAAGCTCTTTGACTCATTAACATAAAATCTAGTACTTCAGTGCCTTTCATGAACTTTTTCAAAATATCAGAATTCTTTTCCTTTTCCTTCATAATGATTTCACGGTTTTTGCATTCAGTCTTTTCATTTTCTTGTGAAGATTCCTCAGCTTTCTTTTCTAATTCCTTGTTTTTCTTTTTCAATGCACCTAATTCTTTTGCAAGTTTTACAAACTCTATATGTAATTCATTATATACAGCTTGAAGTTCATGAAAAGATGAGTCAAGGTGGTATGCCTCACTGTCAGATTCCTCTTCAGCTACCAGGCAGAGTGATTGCACCATATTTTTATACACTTTTCATTGATAAAATCATTAGATTATTGCATGTTCTTGGGGTAATTGCACTTAATTAGGTTCATTTCTGACTTTTGCACACTTTGTTGGAGTTTGTTCTAGTCAAGGGCAATTTGGGCATCATTAGTATGATTTATTGTTTAACCCATTTTCAAGAACATTATGATGCTACCTTAAGTTAAAATCTAATGTAGGTCATGGAAGAAATTGGTCGAGTGAAGAGCGAGTTGCGGAGAAGGAAGCCGACAAAAGTGTAAAAACAAATGGCCCAAACTTTCTATCAAACTCGCTACAGCCACCAAATTTGGTCGCTGTAGTGAGCCAAGCCTTAAATCAGGCCTGAACTCTCTGTCAATCTCGCTACAACCACCAAATTTGGTCACTGTAGTGAGCCAAGCCTTAAATCAGGCCTAAACTCTCTGTCAATCTCGCTACAGCCACCAAATTTGGTCGCTACAGCGAGCTCTTCGTGACAGCAATTTTGCTGTCACGATTTTTAGGGCTCCAGGCGGGTTTTTAAAGGTACCCATACCCGAAAAACATTTGCTAAGCCTCCCCCAAGCTCGAAAACACATTCCTCTGCTAGGGTTTCCATCATTCTCTTCCATCCTCACTAAAATCCCCACATTCCCACTCACTTCCACCTCAAATCTTGCTGTTTTTCTTGTTCTTCATCCTTCCACCTTCCATTTCCACCTCACTTCTTCTCCATTCTTCCCCATTCATGGAGGCTGTGGCTGTGGGCTTTCTTTTGCACGAAATTGAAGACATGAGAGGCTAGAACTTGGGCTCTTTGGTGGTGTGAAGGTGGCTTGAGCTTCAATGGGCGAAATAGGGGAGTTATTTGTTTCCTCATGCTCTTTTCCTTATGTATTGAGTTTTGTTGTTGCATTTCTCTTGTATATTTGGATTGGAGACATGTTTTTCCTCTTTCATTGTCTTTAAATTGGAATATTTGTGTTGGATATTGAGTTATGTTAATTGAATGATGTCTATGTTTGAATTTCCTATTGGGTTTGTGATGCTATATGATTTTTAGTGGTTGCTAGATTGTGTAGCTTAATTTATCCAATTGAATGTTGTGGTTGCACATTCTTGAGAGGAATCGGTTTTCAAAACTCATGTTCCAACACACACCAAGTGGAGCTTAACACTAACCCTAAGTAATGGCTAAGAAAGTGGTTGCTTGATTAGTCATTAATTAGGGCTAGTGGACCCCTAGTGGTTGCTTGGGGATTTTTCAATTATACTTGGTGCATCTTTTAACTCCAAATATCAATTTTAATGAAGCGTGAGAGCCACCGAAACACTACTAAAGCCCATTTTATCAATTTCCCTTAATCCAAATCCTTTTTACTCATCAATCGAAAATTACCAAAAAGAAGTCTTTAAATTCTCACTACTTTTATCAAATGACCTTTTCAAACAAAAACCCCATATCTTATATTGTTTTAATTGCATTTAGTTAAGTTAGGTAGTTTAGAAAGACTCCTCAAGTGAGACGATCCGGGATCGCACCACTATAGTGCAATCCTTGGTTAACAAATAATTTTGCATTTAACCCCCAAGGCGATTAGGAAAAGGTTAAATCAATGGCGCCGTTACCGGGGAGTCATTTTTTACTCCCTAGGTTAGCTAAGTGTCAATTGAAACAATTGACTAGGGGTAGGAGTCATTAGGATTAGGTTTAGGTTATTTGCATCCTTAGGTTAGTTTACATTTGCTTGTTCTGTTTTGCATCCAATTTTCCTTGAAAATACAAAAAATATTCCTGACTCTTTGTTCTTGATTGACTTGTGAATACTTGACTTACCATACCTCCATACTTGCGTACATACCACACACTTCATACATATAATACACATTTCATATACACTTCATACCACACTCACTTGCATCATCATTCATCCATTTTTCCTTGAATTTGTGCAAGTGCAATTTTGTCTGAACCTTAGTCTATACTTGTTGTCTGTGCCTTGTGTATGACTCGAGGGAACACTAGAGACCAAGAGCTTTACCCTTAATACCCACAAATTGAGAGACACCTTACTAGATTGAGAAAGACACAAAAAGAGGGAACCTCAGTTACATCCTTGATAGTTGAACACCCATCTTCTTGTGAGTCAAGCATTGATAGTGATCCAGAAACCAATAGTGATACTAGAGAAATGAAAGGAGAGCACCATATTCCTGAAGTCCAAGTAGAGCCAAATCTAGGTGGTAATGGGGGAGGACAAGTGTTTAATGATGGTGAGCAACCTAGAAGAAGAACCATTAGGGATGCCACCACAACCAACATTGATCACAACCCATTCATGAATGCATTTCCCACCATTAATGCTGACTATAAAATTAAAGGTTTATTGATACAATCCTTACCTAAATTTTATGGTTTGCAGGAAGATGAACCACATGACCACTTGGATGAAATTTTCATACATTGCAACACCATGAAACCAGCAAGAGCACAAGTGGAGGATGTTATGTGGAGAATGTTCCACCTCACACTGGAAGGCAAGGCTAAGCAATGGTACATGAGCTTGCCCACTCTCAAACCAGAAGCCCTAGCCTCTTGGGGCAGCTTGAAACAAGCTTTTCTAGAGAAGTTTTACCCGGCCACAAGAACATCAGCAAGGAGAAAAGAAATCAACTCCATCATGCAAGAGCCGGATGAGTCTCTCTTTGATTATTGGACAAGGTTCCAAGACCTTTTGAAGAGGTGTCCACATCATCAGATTCCGGATGAGCAGTTAGCCCACACCTTTTATGATGGTTTGACAGAAAGAGACCAAGATAAGTTGGATGCGGCCGCCGGTGGATCCTTCATTGACTATACACCGAAAGAAGCATGGCCTTTAGTTCAAAAGCTTGCATCAGCCAAGGAGAAACATGGTTCAAGAAGGTTAATCCGAAATCTTCAAAGGGTTAAATTTACCTCTCTTCACATTCCTCAATTGGAGAGGTTTGAGGCCGAATTCAAAGTGATTCATTCTAGATTGGACAAGATCTCTGGTCCACCTTCCCCACAAAGTCCAATAGGAAATGAGTTGGTGGCTCCCTCTTGTGATCATTGTGCATCTCCTATGCACCTCTCAAGCAATTGCCACTCAAATCCGGAAGAATGTAATGCAATGCTCCAACAAAGGCAAGGGAACAATCCAAGATGGGACCCCTATTCTAACACTTACAATGAGGGGTGGAGACAAAATCCTAAGTTTAGTTGGCACCAAGATGGCAATCCTCCAAGACAATTCCAAGGGGAATCTTCCCAAGCACTAGCTCCCGTGAGAAGAGAGAGACCCACTAATGACTTTGACGAGTTGAACAAGTCTATCACTATGGGATTCTGCCATGTGGAAGGTCTCATTGACTCTAAGGCAAATGAAACGAAGCAATGTATGGAGTCAAGATTTGAGAAGGTGGACAACCGTATGAGCCAATGAGAGACTAAGAGTGCCAATTTGGAGGACTATGTTATGAAGCTCTCAAACTCTTTCAATGAGCTTCAAGCCAAGACAAGTGGCCCAACTCCATCCAACACGGTCATCAACCCTAAGTCCTTGAATGCCATTAATTTGAGAAGTGGGAAATCACTAAACCCCATCCCACTCAAGAAGAGGGTTCACTTTGCAAGTAATGATGAGGAGGATGATGAACCGGTGGATGAGGAAATCGATGTGGAAAGCCCTACATGGAGCCCACCATTGAACCCAATGAAGTTTGTGTAATCCGAAAGTGCCAAGGAGAGAGAACTCCAAGAAAGTAGAGCATTTATTCAAAAAGAGAAAGTGGTGGAGGATCCTAAGGCACAACCTCAAGAGAAGAAAAAGCGCACAAAGTAGTTGAGCATTAATGAGAAAGGAGAATGTAGCATATAAGATACCTTGGCCAAACCTCCGGCCAAGGAGGTAACTATCTCTCAACTCCCTTTTTCTCAAGCTTACTTTAGAAGCAAAAAGAAACATGATGAGGTTGTTGAAAATGAAATGCTTGAACTTTTTAGCAAATTGCATGTGAATGTGCCTTTCTTTCAACTTGTGAAATCTATGCCTAGTTATTGTAAATTCTTGAAAGAGTTTTGCACCAATAAAAGGAAGTTTAGACCAAATGAGAGGATTCAATTGAACCCTAGTGTGTCGGCTTTGTTCAAGCCTCAGTTGCCAGTCAAGTGCAAAGACCCTGGATCATTTATGATCCCTTGCACGATAGGGAACTTGACGGTGACTAATGCATTGTTGGATTTAGGAGCGGCCATTAAGGTGATGCCTAGTGCGATTTTCACTTCTTTAGGCATCACCGGTTTGAAAAAGACAAGTGTGATTCTACAATTGGCCGATCGCACACTCCGATATCCACAAGGAATTATTGAGGATATACTTGTTAAGGTTAAAGATTTCGTTTTTCCCGCTGATTTCTATGTTCTTGACACCGCTAGTGAGCCATGTGAATCGACTATCATTCTTGGTAGGCCTTTCATGCGGACCGCCGGATCGGTAATTGATATGAAAAATGGTTTGATAACAATGGAGGTGGGAGAACATAAGATTAGCTTTAACATGTATGAAGCAATTCGACATCCCCATGAGGACTATTCTCTTCTAGATGTGAGTGTGATTGACATTGCTGTGGAAGATGCCATTGAGGAGCATAATTAAGCTTGCATTCATATGATTACATATCTGATCTTGAAGCTTATGACTCTTACTTTTCTTCCCTACCCTCTGTTCATTCTTTTTCTTCCTTAGGTGATGACGTGTATGACCTTGACTCACTTGTGGTTGATTGTCTACTTTCTGTCCCTTTGGATTTTTCTTTGATTGATAATGATAATGCTAATCTGGATATGAGCTCCACTAACATTTCCTTGATGAGTGATGACATTTCTTTGGAGGATGGTGGTTTTCTTAATGTTTCAGGTCATAAGTTGGTTGAAGAATGTGAATTTGAAGTTGGAAGCCAAGAGTTGGCCGATTTGAGATCAAAGGGTATAGCCCTCACACCAACCAAAGCCACTTCACACTTGACCTTCTTTGGACCGGATCACCATGTGGTAAAAGAGCCACCTTCTAAACCCTCTTCCATGGATTTTAATCCTAGACCTAGGATTTCTTCCCACACACTTAGATATTTGAATGATCTTGTTACAAGTTGTGATGTAGGTGTTGTGGATGACATTTCCCCAAGGCAAGTCGCTGTGATAGATCAACCAAGTGTTGATTCGACTCTTGGGAAGACTAATGCACAAGTGATAAAGTCTAGTGAACCTAGTCCACCTTTTCCAATTGGGTCTACAAAGGGGAGTTCTTCTTACACTTTAACTCTTCCTACTCTTGTTCCTTCTGTTTTGGAACCACCCATTTTGGAATTAAAGCCTTTACCAAGCAATCTTAAATATGATTTTCTTTCCCCCAATGACAAATTGCCGGTTATTATTTCTAATACCTTGAGCGCAATTGAGGAGGTCAAATTGCTTGATGTTTTGAAAAAATATAGCAAGGCTTTGGGTTGGACATTAGCTGACATTCCGGGTATGAACCCCACTATTTGCACCCATCGGATTTTACTAAAAGAGGATTTTAGGCCTCTTAGGCAACCTCAAAGGAGGCTTAACCCCCTCATTTTGGATGTGGTAAAAAAGGAGGTCACAAAACTCCTAAGTGCCGGCATCATATATCTGATCTCGGATAGTGAGTGGGTTTCGCCAGTCCAAGTGGTACCTAAGAAGTCCAGAATCACTGTTTTGAAAAATGAAAACAATGAACTTATCCCAACAAGGGTGCAAAATAGTTGGCGTGTGTGTATTGACTATAGGAAGTTGAATGATGCCACCCGAAAAGACCACTTTTCGCTTCCATTTATTGATCAAATGTTGGAACGGCTTGCGGGAAGGAGCCATTACTGTTTTCTAGATGGTTATTCGGGGTATTTTCAAATTCCTATAGCACCCGAGGACCAAGAAAAGACCACTTTCACTTGTCCATTCGGTACTTTTGCCTATAGGCGCATGCCCTTTGGTTTATGTAATGCGCCGGGCACCTTCCAACGTTGCATGATGAGCATCTTTTCTGATATGCTTGATGATTGCTTGGAAGTTTTCATGGATGACTTCACTATTTTTGGTGATTCTTTTGATGTTTGCTTGCATAGTTTGGAGAGAGTGCTAGTTAGGTGTGTCGAGAAGGATTTGGTGCTTAATTATGAAAAATGTCATTTTATGGTCACACATGGCATAGTTTTTGGCCACCTAGTCTCTAGCCGAGGCATTGAGGTCGATAAAGCTAAGACCGAGGTGATTGCGTCCTTGCCTTATCCCACTTGTATCAAAGAGCTCCGCTCTTTCTTGGGACATGTAGGCTTTTACCAACGCTTCATCAAGGGTTTTTCCCAAATTGCATTGCCTCTTTCTCATTTACTACAAAAAGATGTTGAATTTGTTTTTGATGATGAGTGCAAAATGGCTTTTGAAACATTAAGGAAAACACTTTTAGAGCCTCCTATTCTTCTTGCTCCCGATTGGTCATTGCCCTTTGAACTAGCATGTGATGCTTCCAACTATGCGGTTGGCGCCATGCTAGGTCAAAGGAGAAACAAGACACCACATGTTATAGCCTATGCATCTAAGACTTTGGATTGTGCACAGAGGAATTATACCACCACTGAAAAAGAACTTTTTGCCATAGTCTTTGCATTAGACAAATTTAAACAATACTTGCTCCATTCTGTGGTTGTCATTTATACTGACCATGCAGCTATAAAGTTTTTATTCACAAAGCCACACTCCAAGCCGAGACTTCTTCGGTGGACACTTTTGCTACAAGAGTTTGATTTGCACATCAAGGATCACACCGGCAATGCCAATTTGGTCGCCGACCACTTGAGCAGACTCCCGGAAAACACCAGGGGAGTAGATCTTTCTGACTTAACTTGTGATAATTTTTCGGATTCCTCTTTGTGTGCAATTGATGTTGAGGTGCCTTGGTATGCTTGTTTAGTTAATCATCTTGTTTGTGCCCTCACCCCGGATGACATGTCTCCTATTCAGGTGCAAAAATTAAAGAGAGAGGCCCAACACTACGTTTGGGATGAACCACACCTATGGAGACTGTGCAATGATCAAATAATCCGGAGATGCATACCGGAATCCGAGTCCCTAGACATCCTTTCTGCTTACCACTCGATGGTTTGTGCTGGTCACTATAGTTCTAGGAAAACCGCTAGGAGGGTCTTAGACGCTGGTTTTTATTGGCCTACACTTTTCAAAGATGCCTATTCCTTTTGTAAATCCTGTGATAAGTGCCAAAAATTTGGGGGAGTGTGACAAAAAGACATGAGATGCCCCAACGACCCATCCTAGTTTGTGAGATTTTTGACATTTGGGGGATAGACTTTATGGAACCTTTCCCACCTTCTTCCGATTTCACTTATATCCTACTTGCCGTAGATTATGTCTCTAGGTGGGTAGAGGCTATCGCAACCCGAAAGGATGATGCACCCACGGTCTCCAAGTTTCTCAAGTCTAACATCTTTAGTAGATTTGGAGTACCAAGAGGTCTCATAAGTGATCGAGGAACCCACTTTTGCCACAAGCTTCTTGATAACTTGCTTGCTAAGTATGGGGTATCCCACAGAGTGTCTAGCCCATACCATCCCCAAATAAATGGCCAAGCAGAAGTGTCCAACAGGGATATAAAACACATTCTTGAGAAAATTGTGAAGCCATCAAGAAAAGATTGGAGTGATCGACTTGAAGATGCATTATGGGCATACCGGACCGCATTCAAGACACCCTTAGGCATGTCTCCATACCGGTTGGTTTTTGGTAAAGCTTGTCATTTGCCGGTTGAGTTGGAGCACAAGTCCTATTGGACCGTCAAATTATGCAATATGGAGTTGGATGCTGTCGGAAATGAAAGATGCCTTCAATTGCAAGAGCTTGATGAACTGCGCCTTCAGGCATATGAGAGCTCAAGGATCTACAAGGAAAAGACCAAGTTGATCCATGATGGCAAGATCTTCAACCGCAGCTTCAAAGTTGGAGACCAAGTTCTTATGTACCAGGCCCGCTTCCGCCATGGTCATGGGAAGCTCACATCAAATTGGTTCGGGCCGTACAAAGTAACAAAGGTCAAAAAGTATGGGATGGTGGAGCTCATTGAAGAGGAGACCGGGAAAGAATTTGTGTCAAATGGACATCTCCTCAAGCTCTACCATGGACCAGTTGCAAAGCCTCCTTGAGGCCAGGTTGCTTCTTCTCCTTATCTTGTTTACTTTCATGCATTCTGGACTGGCTGGTTGATATTTTACTGTCATTGCATTGAACAAGTGTGGGGGAGGGAGCATCCTAGTAGAAAGTAGGGATTAGGACTTTTTCATTCAATAAAATACCCTATGCCATTGAAACTTTCTGTCATTTTCACTTGTGATATGCATTTGTCCTGTGATTTGTGTTTTTCCAACATGCCAACTATTGATTGCACTTGTCTCTTCTTCTTGTCTCTTCTTCTCTCCCCTTATGTGTAAGGACGTGTTGTGCCCCAATCTTACGATTGGACTTCGCAACTTTACTCTTCACCAGGGATAAGTCAATTGGTAGTTTGGTAATTTTCAACATTGAGGACAATGTAAATTTCAAGTGTGGGGGAGGAGACTAGGTAGTCTTACTGCTTGATCTATTGATTTTCTCATATTATAATGATTATGCCACATTAGAGGAAATTTTTTTCAAAGGAAATTTTTGTCAAAATGTTTTTCAAAACCAAGGTAAATTTTGCTCCTTAGTCTTTCATTGTGATGGAGGGTCGCATTCATTGCAATGGAGGACCTAGTTGCATTTTCTATCCATTTTTAAAACTTGTTTTGTGAAAACCTAGTGTGGCAACAATTGTTTGAAAACCATGGAGTAAGAATGGACCTTAACCTTTTGACCAATGAGCTTCATGAGCAATGGGAAGAATTCAAAGAACTATGCAGTTTAGCCTTTCAATTTTCAAGAGCTAGTGATGAGTTATTTTCAAGCATATGCATTGTGTTAATTGTCCTTGCAATTGGATGTTCAATTAGCAATTGAGGTTAACCTTGTTGTGAGATTTTTGGGCCTACTTTCATTTCAAGAGTGTATACTTGCTTGATCATTCAATTTCTAGAACTTGTCTCTACTCTTTGTCAAAGCTAAATTGCATTCATGCATGAAGATGATTTAGGCATTCATTTCATCACCCCATTTTCCCAAACACAAACCCATAACATGACATTTTCCATTGTTCACCCACTTTGAACCATTCCTTGGTTGTACTGCATTAATATGAATTTTGTGAAGAAGCATTAAGTTTGAGCCACTTTTGTTTGTTGTTAATGCCATGTATGTGTTTAAAAGTAAAAAAAAAAAGCAAATAGAAAAGTGTGCATAAAAATAAAGAAATAAAAATGAAAAGAAAAAAAAAAGAAGAAGAAAAAGAAGGTTTGGAGAATAAGGCATTTCTTGATGTGGCATCATTATTGTTGAAATTATGCTCTTATGTGCTATGTACTCCAATAGAGATATTAAATTGCATTTCAACCTTTCCTTTCCATAACATGCAATCCATCATACCTTTTCCATCATTTCAACCCATTAATTCCTTTTGATTTATTCATGATTGTATGCATGGGTGGAGATATTAGAGTATTTACAAGCTTATGGCAAATTCTTGTTTGAGCAAGTTTAGTGTGAAAAACCCCACATAAGGTAAGGAGAGTGAAACACCATTATCCTGAGTTTCCTCTTTGCCATTGCTTCATCCAATTGCTTTGCCAATTCTCCCTTTGCATATTCTTAATCATGATTCATGCTAGCTTGAGATTATTGATTGGTTAAAACCATTCTTCTTTGCATTGTACCCTTTGTCCGGGAGTACAAAGGTCTAAGTGTGGGGGAAATGATTGCACCATATTTTTATACACTTTTCATTGATAAAATCATTAGATTATTGCATGTTCTTGGGGTAATTGCACTTAATTAGGTTCATTTCTGAATTTTGCACACTTTGTTGGAGTTTGTTCTAGTCAAGGGCAATTTGGGCATCATAAGTATGATTTATTGTTTAACCCATTTTCAAGAACATTATGATGCTACCTTAAGTTAAAATCTAATGTAGGTCATGGAAGAAATTGGTCGAGTGAAGAGCGAGCTGCGGAGAAGGAAGCCGACAAAAGTGTAAAAACAAATGGCCCAAACTTTCTGTCAAACTCGCTACAGCCACCAAATTTGGTCGCTATAGTGAGCCAAGCCTTAAATCAGGCCTGAACTCTCTGTCAATCTCGCTACAACCACCAAATTTGGTCACTGTAGTGAGCCAAGCCTTAAATCAGGCCTAAACTCTCTGTCAATCTCGCTACAGCCACCAAATTTGGTCGCTACAGCGAGCTCTTCGTGACAGCAATTTTGCTGTCACGATTTTTAGGGCTCCAGGCGGGTTTTTAAAGGTACCCATACCCGAAAAACATTTGCTAAGCCTCCCCCAAGCTCGAAAACACATTTCTCTGCTAGGGTTTCCATCATTCTCTTCCATCCTCACTAAAATCCCCACATTCCCACTCACTTCCACCTCAAATCTTGTTGTTTTTCTTGTTCTTCATCCTTCCACCTTCCATTTCCACCTCACTTCTTCTCCATTCTTCCCCATTCATGGAGGCTGTGGCTGTGGGCTTTCTTTTGCACGAAATTGAAGACATGAGAGGCTAGAACTTGGGCTCTTTGGTGGTGTGAAGGTGGCTTGAGCTTCAATGGGCGAAATAGGGGAGTTATTTGTTTCCTCATGCTCTTTTCCTTATGTATTGAGTTTTGTTGTTGCATTTCTCTTGTATATTTGGATTGGAGACATGTTTTTCCTCTTTCATTGTCTTTAAATTGGAATATTTGTGTTGGATATTGAGTTATGTAAATTGAATGATGTCTATGTTTGAATTTCCTATTGGGTTTGTGATGCTATATGATTTTTAGTGCTTGCTAGATTGTGTAGCTTAATTTATCCAATTGAATGTGGTGGTTGCACATTCTTGAGAGGAATCGGTTTTCAAAACTCATGTTCCAACACACACCAAGTGGAGCTTAACACTAACCCTAAGTAATGGCTAAGAAAGTGGTTGCTTGATTAGTCATTAAGTAGGGCTAGTGGACCCCTAGTGGTTGCTTGGGGATTTTTCAATTATACTTGGTGCATCTTTTAACTCCAAATATCAACTTTAATGAAGCGTAAGAGCCACCGAAACACTACCAAAGCCCATTTTATCAATTTCCCTTAATCCAAATCCTTTTTACTCATCAATCGAAAATTACCAAAAAGATGTCTTTAAATTCTCACTACTTTTATCAAATGACCTTTTCAAACAAAAACCCCATATATTATATTGTTTTAATTGCATTTAGTTAGTTAGGTAGTTTAGAAAGACTCCTCAAGTGAGACGATCCGGGATCGCACCACTATAGTGCAATCCTTGGTTAACAAATAATTTTGCATTTAACCCCCAAGGCGATTAGGAAAAGGTTAAATCACAGAGGTTGGTTGTTTTCTCAGCATAACTAGCTTCTTCATCCGAGCTATCTCCCCAAATAGAGGAGACATATGCTTTATTTTTGCCTTGGAACTGTTAGAATAATGTGTTTTGATGATAACTAAATATAACTTAGACATAAAGAAATGTTGGGTAAGAGTCAGGAATAACTTGGGAATAATTTGATAGAGTCCTAAGTATTTTCTAATCAAATCAGGAATAGATTATAAGTTAAGGAATCAGTAGCCTAATCGATCAGGGATAGATCAGAGATAGATTAGAAGTAAGAATCATAGGCGTCCAATCGATCAGGAACCCCTGTGATCGATCAGGGACTCTATGTAATCGATCAGAGGAATGAGAAGAACTTAGTGTAATCGATTGGATAAGCCTAATCGATTAGAGCTTCCACGTGATCGATCAAAAGAACCAAAGTATAATCCAAACATAATCAAGGCTAATCGATTAGAGAGCTTTAATCAATCAGAAAGTATTGAGTAATCGATCAGAGAAAACATGTAATCTGTTTGTAATCGATTAGACACGCCCAATCGATCAGGGATCCCCTATGATCCATCAGGCGAATATCTTTCTAACTTAATATTCAGTGATGCTAGGTGTGATCTATATATAATCGACAAGTGATTGATCAGAAATCAAACCCTGTGATCGATCAGAGGCTATGATCGAAGTGGCGATAGAAAAATAATTCAAATTGATTGGACAGTCTATTTTAAGCTTTCAAAGTACAGAGTTGGTCAGGCTTATTCTGGGAAGTTATCGTTAGACACATAACCTGTTTTAAAGCCGTTTGATACACCAATCACCTTCTGAAATTAATGAAGAGAGAGATGATTTAGAGCAAAACCAGTACAATAGAGTTAATGGTTCACACAGAAAACAACCCTAAACACTCCATCATCATCAAATTCAAGCAACGACTATAATTTCCTCAACGAGCAAAATTTCCAGAGACGAGTATAAAAGGCCTCGAGAGAGATTATCTGTATTAACAACTGCACTCAATACTCACCAACCCTTAGAAAATCCATTGCTTATTATTCTTCAGTGTGTAACACAATCTGTTCAATAGTGTGAACAAGCTTTCTGTATTCACAATCAAGTGAGGATTACTCTTAAGATAGTGGGATCTTAAGAGTAGAGTGTAATCTTACAAACTGTAAGGGGGAGTGATCTGTGAGAAGAGAGATCTTACTAAGTGATCACTTGTAAAGCCATTCAAGAGCCTACCTTAATCTTGGAGTATTAGTGGAACCCACTGATAGTTGGAGAACTGGATGTAGGCCAAGAGTTGGGCTGAACCAATATAAATCTTGTTTCACTCAGTTTAAAATTTTAAAAGCACAATTCACCCCCCTCTTGTGCATTCCTACCAATTACATTTGGTATCATAGCCTAGTCTTTTCAGAATATACCGATCCCACAATCAGGAAAGGTAAAGATCCATAATGATGGGATATGATAATGTACTTCCTGAAGGCAGTTCAATTACCAAACCTCCTGTATTCAATGGAGAACACTACACTTTCTGGAAAATGAAAATGAAAGTTTTTATCAAATCATCCGGATATCAACTCTAGAAGATAGTAGAAGAAGGAGACATCATCCCTATGAAAACAGAAAATGGAGCTCAACTGCCAAAGCTACCCCAAGAACTCTTAGATGATGACAAAGAATATTTGGAGCTAAACAGCAGGGCAGTTTTAATTCTTCAAAATGCTCTAAGTCAAAAGGAATACTTTAGAGTATGTCATCTGGAGACAGCCAAAGAAATATGGGATGCTCTAGCAGTTGCTCACGAGGGAACCAGTGGAGTAAAAACAAGAAGAGTTGAGCAACTAATATCTGACTTTCATTTATTCAAGATGGAAGAAGGAGAACCAATCCGGGAACTGGAAATCAGATTCACTTATCTAATAAACAACCTTACAGCTCTTGGAAGAAGAATCTTAGAGATAGAACAAGTCTCCAAAATTTTGAAGATTCTTACTCTTTAATGGCAAATGAAGGCCACTGCAATTCAAGAAATGAGAGGAGAATCAATGAACTCCATCACATCCTTGTTTGGAAGTTTAGCTGAGTATGAATCAACCATCAAGGCTCAAAGAGAACTATATGGAGATAAGAAGAAGAGAAACTTAGCTCTCTCTGCTCCTATAAGAGATGATGAGGATGAAGAAGATGAAGAAGAACTGGATGATGAGGAGATGGCCTTTATGGTCAAAAAGTTTAAAAAAAATTTCAAAAAGGGAAGAAGATTCCAGAGAGGTGGTCCCAACAACACTAGAAGATATCCCTAGAAAAATGCTCCTGTGTGCTATGAATGCAAGAAGCCTAGACACTTCAAATTAGAGTGCCAAAGTCTTCAAAGGTACAAAGAGAGGAGAAATTCCAGGGCAAAAAGAAAGCCTATGTCTCTTCTATATGGGGAGACAGTTCAGATGAAGAAGCTAGTGATGCTAAGGAAACAGCCAAACTCTGCTTGGTAGCCCAAGAGGAATCTGATAATGAGGTATATCATTCTAATTCATCTTTTCATGAACTTCAAGATGCATATAATGATTTACACATAGAGTTTGTGAAACTGGCAAAAGAAATAAATGTCTTAAGAAAGAAAAATAGGGAACTTGAAAATAAAATTGAGGAATCTGATTATGTACAAGTTTCAAAAATTATTTCTCAACAAGATAAAAATTCTGAATGCAAGGGCTGCAAAAAACTTTTAAAAGAAAATGAAAAGATCTCTGGAACTTTGAAGAAATTTACTAAGAGCACTGAGGCTCTTGATATTATGCTAATGAATCAAAAAGCCTTTAGAGATAAAACTGGCATTGGATATGACTCAACACCCAAGTCCTTGAAAGAAAGAAAGTCAGCATGTAAAGAGAAACCTTACTTAAAGTTTTTCAGAAAAGCTTCAAAATATTCATCACCATTTAGCTTTTGTAATTTCTGCAATAGAAAGGGACATACTAAAACTACCTGCTATCCTAAGAAATATGGCGTATCTAAATTATACAAATGGGTTCCCAAAGGGACACATCAGCCTAAAGTCCATTCGGACCTAAGGCATCAAACTAATCCCAAAAGACCCAAGAAAATTTGGGTACCTAAATCTGTTTAGTTTGTGCAGGTCTGTCTTAAAGCATCCAACAATAACAAGTGGTACATAGACAGTTGATGCTCAAGAAACATGACTGGTGTCAAAGAGAAATTTGACAACCTGGTCATAAAAGATGGAGCCAAAGTCAGCTTTGATGGAAACCAGTCAGGAAGAATTGTTGGAATAGGAGAAATTGGTCTAGTCAAAGACATATATCTGGAGGAAGGTCTCTGCCACAATTTGCTGAGTGTCAGTCAAAGTACTGACAAAGGTAACTGGGTAATATTTGATTCAAATGAATGCCTTATAGTAGATAAGAATGAATTAGCAATAGATAAAGCCAACGTTAAATGCCGGTTGAAAGCAAATAGGAATGGAAACTTGTATACAGTTGACTTAAGCCAATAATTCTATGAAAAATGTTTTATAAGTAACTCTGATAACTGCTGGCTGTGACATAGAAGATTAGCCCATGTGAACATGTCTCAATTAGATAAGCTAGTTAAAAAGGATCATGTCATTGGCATACCTAACATGAAAGTGAAAACTGATGTATTGTGTGAAGCATGTCAAAAAGCGAAACAAACAAATTCCTCTTTTAAACCAATGAAGGAAGCCTCCACCACTAGACCTCTGGAGCTGATCCATATGGATTTAGTTGGTCCAGCAAGAGTGAAAAGTCTAGGAGGAAGCCTATACACTCTTGTAATTGTGGATGACTATTCAAGGTTCACTTGTACTATGTTTCTTTCCTCTAAACATGAAACCTTTGATGCTTTTTATCTGTTTGCTAAGAAAGTGCAGAATGAAAAAGGGCAAAAGATCAGCTCAATTAGAACAGATCATGGAGGAGAATTTGAGAACCAAGACTTCTTGGAGCTGTGGGAAGAAAATGGCATAAATCACAACTTCTCAGTTCCCAGAACACCACAACAAAATGGAGTGGTGGAGAGAAAGAATCGTGTATTCACTGAAATGGCCAGAACAATGCTTAATGAAAAAGAAGTATCTCAAGTATTCTGGGCAGATGCAATGAGTACAACATGCTACATATCCAACAGAGCTTTTATACGAAAAGGAATGGATAAAATTCCATATGAACTTTACAAAGGAAGAAAGCCCAATGTAAGCCATCTCAAAGTCTTTGGTTCCAAATGTTTCATCCACAATAATGGAAAGGTAAACTTAGGTAAATTCGACTCTAAAGCTTATTCTGGAATTTTCATTGGTTATTATAACAGAAGTAAGGCCTATAAAGTTTTCAACAAAACAAACTTCTACTGTTGAAGAGTCAGTCCATGTAGTATTTGATGAAACTGACCCTGAACAGAAGCCTATTGAGGAAGAAGAATCCAATTTTTCAAATAAGGCAAAATTCTCAACACAACCAATATCATCACCAGATAAAGAAGGACAAGAGAATGATTCTCATAATGAACCAGCTAGTCCCTCAGCCTACAAACATCCTAGGGATCATCCTCCTGAGCAAATAATTGGTGATGTTAGTGGAGCTGTTAAGACCAGAAACCAGATTCAGAATAAATGCATTTCTCTTCTTTTATTTCTGAAATTGAACCCACTTGCATTGAAGAAGCCTTAACAGATTGTCACTAGATAGTTGCAATGCAAGAGGAGCTCAATCAATTTGAAAGAAATCAAGTTTGGGATTTGGTTTCTAGACCCTCAAATTATCCTATTATAGGAACCAAATGGGTTTTCAAAAACAAACTTGATGAATCTGGAACTGTGGTCAGAAACAAGGAAAGGCTTGTAGCCAAAGGGTATAACCAGGAAGAAGGCATAGATTATGAAGAGGCTTTTGCCCCAGTTACAAGACTGGAAGAAATAAGACTCCTACTAGCTTTTGCATCCCTCAAAAACTTTAAACTTTATCAAATGGATGTAAAGAGTGCCTTTCTCTATGGCTATATTATGGATGAAGTATATGTTGAACAACCATCTGGTTTCAAAGATTCCTCTAAACCAGATCATGTTTTCAAACTCAAAAAGGTCTTATACAGACTTAAACAAGCACCAAGAGCCTGGTATAAAAGACTAAATAATTTTCTATTAGAAAAAGGCTTTATAAGAGGAAAAGTGGATACAACTCTATTTATTTTGCATAAAAAGAAAAGCATGCTCATAGTACAGAATTATGTTGATATATCATTTTTAGAGCCACTGATAAATCTCTTTTGAAGAATTTTCTAAGACAATGCAGGGAGAATTTGAGATGTCTATGATGGGAGAGTTGAACTTCTTGCTAGGTCTTCAGATGAAACAAAAGAAAGATGGAATATTTATCTCTCAGTCCAAATATGTAAAAGAGATCTTGAAGAAGTCTGGAATGGATTCGTCTAAGGAAGAAGACATGCCCATGAGTTCTACAGCATTACTGGATGCTGATGTAAAAGGGAAAGACTTCAATCAATCCACTTACAGAGGTTTAATTGGATCTCTTCTATACTTAAGTGCTAGCAGACCAGATATTCAATATAGTGTGGGAATGTGTGCCAGATATCAGGCCTAACCAAAGGAATCTCACCACAGCTGTGCTTGATTTCACCATATTTTTATACACTTTTCATTGATAAAATCATTAGATTATTGCATGTTCTTGGGGTAATTGCACTTAATTAGGTTCAATTCTTACTTTTGCACACTTTATTGGAGTTTGTTCTAGTCAAGGGCAATTTGGGCATCATTAGTATGATTTATTGTTTAACCCATTTTCAAGAACATTCTGATGCTACCTTAGGTCCATTTTATATGCAGGTCATAGAAGAAAATACCCAAATTAAGGAGCCAAGTTGCAGTGAAGAATTCTGGACGGAGCAGAAGAAAAAAATGAAGGAAGAGGCAGAATCATTTGTACTGCCGCGGCGAGGAAGCCAAATCCAAGCAGAAAGCTCTTTCCCTCGCCATGGCGAGATGACGGCGAACGGACCCAAATTCAACCAGAAGCTCCTATTGCTCGTCGTGGCTTTGCCGCGGCTAGCCCCCGATATCAGCAAAAATTCTGACGCGATTTTTAGGGTTTTGGAGTAGTATAAATAGATCCAAACACCCCCACCTTCGGAATCTAAGCCGAAAAACACGAAAATACCTCAGCTCTCCTAGGGTTCCATCATCTATCCTCATTCCCCACTCAAATCCTCTCATCCCCACTCATCTTCACCTCAAATCCCACTGTTTTTCTTGTTCTTTCCCTTTCTAACTTCCATTTCCACTCCAATTTTCCTTCTATCTTCCTCACTCATGGAGGCTGTCATCATGGGTCCTCTTGGGCTCGAATTTGAAGACATGAGAGGCTATAATCTTGGTGCTTTGGTGGTGTGAAGGTGGCTTGAGCTTCAATGGGCGAAATAAGGGAGTTATTTGTTTTCTCATGCTCTTTTCCTTATGTATTGAGTCTTGTGGTTGCATTTCTCTTTGTATATTTGGATTTGAGACATGATTTTCTTTCTTAGTTGTTTATGAATTGGAACATTTGTGTTGGATATTGAGTTATGTTAATTGAATGGTATGTATGTTTAAATTTCCTATTGGATTTATGAATGCTATATGATTTTTAGTGGTTGCTAGATTGTGTAGCTTAATTTTTCATATTGAATGATGTGGTTGCAAATTCTTGAGAGGAATCGGTTTTCAAAACTCATGTTCCAACACACACCAAGTGGAGCTTAACACTAACCCTAAGTGATAGCTATGAAAGTGGTTGCTTGTTTAGTTATTAATTAGGGTTAGTGGACCCCTAGTGGTTGCTTGGGGATTTTTCAATTAGACTTGGTGAATCTTTAACTCCCAATATCAATTTAATGAATCGTGAGAGCCACCGTAGCACTATCAAAGCCCATTTTATCAATTTCCCTTAATCCAAACCCTTTTTACTCATCAATCAAAAATTACCAAAAAGAAGTCTTTAAATTCTCACTATTTTTATCAAATGACCTTTTCAAACAAAAACCCCATATCTTTTATTGTTTTAATTGCATTTAGTTAAGTTAGGTAGTTTAGAAAGACTCCTCAAGTGAAACGACCTGGGGTTGCAACCTATATTGCAATCCTTGGATTGAATTTTGATCTTAACCCCCAAGGCGCATTTAGGCAAAGGTTAAATCAGTGCCAAAAGAATTTTAAGATATCTGGTTGGAACCCAAGAGCTAGGCTTATGGTATCCAAAAGGAACTCAAGAATATCTCATGGCTTACTCAGATTCAGATCATGCTGGGTACAAGACTTATAAGAAATGTATCACCCTCTCGACTCCTCTTGAATTATTTAAATTAGTGCTATGTTTTGATGATCAAATACTAACTTAGGCATCAGAGTGTCAAATTAAAATATTGCAGGTCCTGTGCTCAAAAGTGACATTTCCATCGTCCAATCGATCAGAGATACCTGATCGATCATAGATCATGTCCTGTGATCGATTAGGCTTCGATCAGAAGAAAAATGAGGAAATCAATTAGGGAAGGCAGCAATCGATTAGAGAAGACTGATCGATCACAAGGAAGGAGTAATCGATCAGACATCGATTACTCAGCGTGGGCAATCGATCACAACAACTCTTAATCGATTGCACCCAATCGATCAGACACTAGATTTTGTTATCGATCACAGAGCACAAGTGATCGATCAGGCATCAACGGTAACATTTGTAACGTACACTTTTTCTGACAGATGCATACCTCTTTGCACTTACTCTCTCATGTATATTTGACACATGTAATTGTTGCATCATTTCGCATTCACTCTTAACCTCATCCCTCCTCTATTCCTCAAACCCTAACGGTCCGAGACACAAAATCCTCCTCAAACCTTTTCATAACAGTCGTAACTCAAGCATTTACTCGAATCATTACTAGTCATAACCTCTAAGAAATTGATAGGTTTTGATGATAACTAAACATAGCTTAGGCATAGGGAAGGGCTATGATAAGATCAGAAATATCTTAGGCTTAATCTGATAGAGATTTCTAAGTCTTAAGCAATCGATCAGGGATAGTCTGCAAGTCAAATAACTTAAGCCCAATCGATTAGAGAAGAATCAGATAGCGCCCAATCGATTAGAGGCCCCTGTGATCGATGAGTGAAATTAGCCTAATCGATTAGAGATGAAACAAGTTCAATCTATATAGCGCCCAATCGATTAGAGATCCCTGTAATCGATGAGAAAATGTTAGCCTAATCGATTAGAGCCATGTAATCGATTAAGAGATCCCAGTCTAATCGATAAGAGTTCAATAATCGATTAAGAAGCAATTGGCTAATCGATTAGAGTCATATAATCGATTAGAAGAAGATTGAGTAATCTGAATGTAATCTGTTTGTAATCGATCAGAGAAATTTGTGTAATCGATCAAATCTGCCTAATCGATCAGGCCTTCCCTGTAATCGATGAGGCGCATGAATTACTAATCTGATGTTCAGTGATGCAGGCTATAATCTATAGGTAATCGATGTGTAATCGATTAGACAACAGATCCTGTGATCGATCAAAGGCATGTAATCGAAGTGGCGATAGAAAATATTCAAAATCAATGGTCAAGCCTATTTTTAGCTTTCAAAGTACAGAGTTGTTCAGACCTACTTATGGAAATTAACGTTAACTCTCAAGTTAATCAAAAGAGCCGTTGGAGCTCACCTACTCTGTCAGCGATAGAAGAAGAAAGATGAGCTAAACCAAAAGCAAGTACAATGGAGTAAATGCATAGCAGATTTCATCACCATTACTCCACCAGACTTCTCAATCTGCCTTGAGGATTTCAACGGCCATATTCTCAACGGATATATTTCTAAGAGAAACTATAAATGCTATTGGAAAGAAGTTTGTTGGAAGAATTGATTGCCACATTGATTATCTGTATCTACTGCATTCAATACTCTCAACATTCATTGATTTCATACTCTTCAGTGTGTAACACAATCTGTTCAATTGAGTGAACAATCATATTGTATTTATTATTAAAGTGAGATTTACTCTTAAGATAGTGGGATCTTAAGAGTAGGGTGTAATCTTACAAAGTGTAAGGGGGAGTGATCAGTAAAGAGGGTAGTTCTTGCTGTCACTTGTAAAGGTTGTCAAGAGCCTGATTGAATCTTGAGGAACTAGTGGAACCCAACTGCAAGTTGGAGAACTGGACGTAGGCCAAGTTTGGGCTGAAGCAGTATAAACAGTGTTGTCATTTCAAAATTAGTTTTTGAAAGCACAATTCACCCCCCTTCTTGTGCATTCCTGTCTGTTACATTTGGTATCAGAGCCTGGTCTTCTCAGCTTACACTGATCCCATGATCAGGAGAAGAAAAGATCTATCATGGCAGGATATGACAACGTTCTCCTAGAAGGCAGTTCAATCAACAAACCCCCTGGATTCAATGGTGAACATTATACCTTTTGGAAGATGAAAATGAAAGTGTTCATCAAATCATCTGGGTATGATCTTTGGAGGATAGTTGAAGAAGGGAACCTTGTTCCTATGAAAACTGAAAATGGAGTTCAAGTGCCAAAGCTTCCTCATGAGCTGACAGATGATGACAAAGGAGACCTGGAACTCAACAGCAGAGCAGTCTTGATTCTCCAAAATGCGTTAAGTCAGAAAGAATACTTTAGAGTATGTCCTCTGGAGACTGCCAAAGAAATGTGGGACGCACTAGCAGTTGCTCATGAAGGAACCAGTGGTGTAAAGAATAGAAGAGTTGAGCAACTAATTACTGACTTTCACTTATTCAAAATGGAAGAAGGAGAACCAATTAGGGAGCTAGAAATTAGATTCACTCACTTGATCAATAATCTTACAGCTCTCGGAAGAATTTCAGAGGCAGAACAAGTTTCCAAAATCCTAAAGATTCTGACTCCAGAATGGCAGATGAAAGCTACTGCAATCCAAGAAATGAGAGGAGAATCCATGAGTTCCATCACGTCACTGTTTGGAAGTCTGGCTGAGTATGAAACAACTATTAAAGTACAAAGAGAACTCTATGGAGATAAAAAGAAAAAGAACCATGCGCTAACAGCTTCTACAAAAGATGATGAGGATGAGGAAGATGAGGAGGAACTGGATGATGATGAGATGGCTTTTATGGTCAGAAAATTTAGAAAATTCTTCAGAAATAGAGGAAGATACCAGAGAGGTGGCTCAAGCAACATCAGAAAGGATCCCCAGAAAAATGCTCCTGTGTGCTATGAATGTAAGAAGCCTGGACACTTCAAGGCTGAATGTCCAAGTCTTCAAAGATTTAAAGAAAAAGAGAAAAAGAAGGAGAAATTCCAAGGCAGAAAGAAAGCATACGTTTCATCTATATGGGGAGACAGTTCAGATGAAGAGACTAGTGATGTTGAGGAAGCAGCCAACCTCTGCCTAGTGGCTCAAGAGGAATCATCTGATAGTGAGGTATATCCTACTAACCCATCTTTTCAAGAGCTTCAAGATGCTTATGATGATATACTTATTGAATTTGAAAAACTTGCAAAAGAAGTATCTATTCTGAGAAAGAAAAACAAAGAACTTGAAAAGAAAACTGAAAAATCTGATTGTGAGAAATGTAAACAGATTTCAGAAGAGATTTCTCAAGAAGACTCTGATTGCAACAATTGTGAAATTCTTCGAAAAGAAAATGGAAAAATTTCTGAAATTCTAAAGAAGTTCACCAAGAGTACAGAAACTCTTGATATCATGCTAATGAATCAAAAGGCATATAGAGATAAAACTGGAATAGGGTATGATTCAATTCCCAAAAATTTGAAAGAAAACAGATTTGTACCAAAAGAGAAATCATACATGAAATTTTTCAGAAAAGCTTCAGAATATTCATCACCCTTCTCTTTCTGCAATTACTGTAATAGAAAAGGTCATTCTGAATCCACTTGTTATCCTAAGAAATATGGATTATCAAAATCATACAAGTGGGTTCCCAAAGGGATACATCAGCCTAGAGTCCACTTGAACCAGAGGCAGCAAACTAATCCCAAAGGACCCAAGAAAATCTGGGTACCTAAAACTGTTTAGTATGTGCAGGTATGTCTCAAAGCATCCAAAAACGCAAAATGGTATATTGACAGTGGGTGCTCAAGACACATGACAGGAGATAAAGAAAAATTGGACAACCTGATTTTAAAGGATGGTGCCAAAGTGAGTTTTGGAGGAAATCAATCTGGCAAAATCACTGGAAAAGGAGACATTGGTCCAGTTAAAGATATCTATCTTGTGGAAGGTCTCTGTCACAATTTGCTTAGTGTCAGTCAAAGTACTGACAGAGGTAACTGGGTAATTTTTGACTCAGAGGAATGTTTCATAGTAGATAAGAGTGAATTAGCTATAGACAAATCAAATATAAATTACAGATTGAAAGCCAACAGGAATGGAAACCTGTATGTAGTAGATTTAAATCAGCATCTTTCTGAAAAATGTTTTATTAGCAATTCTGATAATTGTTGGCTATGGCATAAAAGATTAGCTCATGTCAATATGTCTCAATTAGAGAAATAAATTAAAAAGGATTTGGTTATTGGGATACCAAATATGAAAGTAAAATCTGATTTGGTGTGTGAAGCATGTCAAAAGGGTAAACAAACAAAGTCCTCTTTTAAACCTAAGAAGGAAGTCACCACTACTAGACCTCTGGAACTAATTCATATGGATTTGGTTGGTCCAGCAAGAGTGAAGAGTCTAGGAGAGAGTCTGTACACTCTTGTGATTGTGGATGACTATTCTAGGTTCACTTGGACTATGTTTCTTTCCTCCAAACATGAAACTTTTGATGCCTTTTATGTGTTTGCTAAGAAAGTGCAGAATGAGAAAGACAAGAAAATCAGCTCAATCAGAACAGATCATGGAGGAGAATTTGAGAACCAAGATTTTCTAGATCTCTGCAAAGAAAATGGAATCAATCACAATTTCCCTGCCCCTAGAACTCCTCAACAGAATGGAGTGGTTGAAAGGAAGAACAGAGTACTCACTGAGATGGCCAGAACCATGCTCAATGAAAAAGGAGTATCTCAAGTATTCTGGGCAAATGCTATGAATACTGCATGCTACATCTCAAACAGAGCTTACATTCGAAAGGGAATGGATAAAACTCCATATGAGCTGTACAAAGGAAGAAAGCCAAATGTAAGCCATCTTAAGGTGTTTGGTTCAAAATGCTTCATCCACAATAATGGGAAGGTAAATCTAGGTAAATTCGATCCTAAATCTGATTCTGGAATTTTCATTGGCTATTCTAGTATAAGTAAGGCTTATAGAGTTTTCAATAAAAGAACTTCCACTGTTGAAGAGTCAGTTCATGTAGTCTTTGATGAAACTGACTCTGAGCAGAATATTTCACCAGAAGATGAATCAATTCTTCAAAAGAGGGTTAAAAATTCTACTCAATCATTAATTCCACTAGATGAATCTCATGAGGAGAGACAAGAGGATGATTCACAAGATGTACTAGCTGGACCATCAGCGTGGAAACATCACAGGGATCATCCACTTGAGCAAATCATTGGTGAGGTTAATGAAGGAGTTAGAACCAGACATCAAATTCAAAATGCAATACATTTCTCTGCATTTATTTCTGAAATTGAACCCACTTGCATTGAAGAAGCTTTAGAAGATTGTGATTGGATAACTGCAATGCAAGAAGAACTTAATCAATTTGAAAGAAGTCAAGTTTGGGATTTAGTTCCAAGGCCTTCAAATTATCCTATTATCGGAACTAAATGGGTTTTCAAAAACAAACTTGATGAACATGGGACTATTGTCAGAAATAAGGCAAGACTTGTGGCTAAAGGATATAACCAAGAAGAAGGTATTGATTTTGAAGAGACTTTTGCTCCAGTTGCAAGATTGGAAGCAATAAGACTGTTATTAGCTTATGCATCCCTCAAAAATTTCAAACTTTATCAAATGGATGTAAAGAGTGTCTTTCTTAATGGTTATATCATGGAAGAAGTATATGTTGAACAACCTCCTGGTTTTGAAATTGCCACTAAACCAGATCATGTCTTTAAGCTTAAAAAGGCCTTATATGGACTCAAACAGGCACCAAGAGCCTGGTATGAAAGGTTAAGCACTTTTCTTTTGGAAAAAGGTTTTTCAAGAGGAAAAGTAGACACCACTCTATTTATTTTACATAAAAAGAAAAACATGCTTATTGTACAAATTTATGTATATGACATTATTTTTGGTGCTACTGATGAATCTCTCTGTGAGGAATTTTCAAAGATCATGCAGGGAGAATTCGAGATGTCCATGATGGGAGAACTCAACTTCTTCCTTGGGCTTCAGATTAAACAAAGAAAGGATGGGATTTTCATCTCTCAAACAAAGTATGTGAAGGAAATTCTGAACAGAAATTTGGAATGGATCTGTCCAAGGAAGAAGATACACCTATGAGCTCCACAGCAGTAATGGATGCTGATGTAGAAGGAAAGGACTTCAATAAAACAACATATAGAGGTCTAATTGGTTCTCTCTTATATCTAACTGCCAGCAGACCAGATATTCAATTCAGTGTGGGAGTATGTGCCAGATATCAAGCTAATCCTAAAGAAATGCATCACACATGTGTTAAAAGAATCTTAAGATATCTGGTAGGAACTCAGGAGCTGGGGCTGTGGTATCCAAAAGGAACTCAAGAGTATCTCATGGCTTACTCAGATTCAGATCATGCTGGGTACAAAACTGATAGAAAGAGTACCAGTGGTCAATGTGCATATCTTGGAGGATCCTTAGTCTCTTGGGCAAGCAAGAAACAAACATGTGTTTCTCTATCTTCTACTGAAGCTGAATATATAGCTGTTGCAACCTGTTGTGCTCAAGTTCTATGGCTCAAGCATCAATTGAGGGATCTAGGGATGGAGTTTCCAGAAGCTCCAATCCTCTGTGACAATACAAGCACTATCAGCCTAGCCAAAAATCCTGTACATCACACAAGAACAAAGCACATTGATGTGAGGCATCATTTCATCAGAGATCATGTGCAAAAGAAGGATGTCAGAGTGGAATTTATTTCAACACACTTGCAGCTAGCTGACATTTTCACTAAACCCTTAGAAACTGGACAATTCATGTTCATCAGAAGAGAGTTGGGAATGGTAAATCCCAATGAGTTGTAAGTTTGTATTAAAATTATCAATTTATCTGAATTATTTCATGTTTTTGATGATCTAATACTAACTTAGGCATCGGAGTATCAAAATAGAGTTTTTGCAGGCTATGCGTCCAATCGATCAGGCAACCTTAATCGATTACAGAGCATGCCCTGTAATCGATTAGGCATCGATTAGAGAAGAAAGAAGGATCGATTAGGGAGAAAGACATAATCGATCAGAACTGTCTGATCGATCACAAGGAAGGAGTAATCGATTGGGCATCGATTACTCAGCTTGGAACTATCGATCACAGCAACCCTAATCGATCAGACGCATCTCATCGATCAGAGACTACTCCTTGTAATCGATTACTCAGTACGTGTAATCGATTAAGCGTCAACGGTAACTTTTGTAACGTACACTTTCTCTGACAGTTACATGCTTTTCTGTGATTTCTCTCTCATATAAATTTGACATGTGCATCTGAAGCATCATTTCACACCATATTTGTCCTAAAGCATTCTCTCTTCATCTTCTCTTAAACCCTAACGTTCGAACTATCAAATCCCTTCGTCATTATCATAACTGTAGCCATCATTCGAATCATTACCAGACATAACTCCTCCAAAACCAGTTACAACTCTTCGACTTAACATACATAACCCTCATCTCCCTCTAAACACCTTTCCTCCAGTTCTTCAGATCATCCAGACCCTCCACCCTCCCCTGATCATATCCTTACCCCTGCCTCCCATCCTGCACCTCCTCAACAACCTCCTCCTCCACCATCTTCCCAGCCATCATCTTCACCCCAACCCTCTCCTAAACCTGACATTGCCAAGACCTATACCAGAAAAGGGAAGGCTGTTTTGGAATCCTCCCTTCTTTTGATGATGCCAAAAAGGGGGAGAAGATCTTCAGTGTTCCAACTCCTGGAGAAAGCAGTCAGATTCAAGAAAAGGCTGTGGAAGCTGCTTCTATTCTCTCGTCTATTGCCTCTAAAATTCCTCAGATGCCTCAAATTCCTGAGGAAGTCACCATGAGCCAGACCCTTGAGGAAATCCATGAGCTTGCAGAGGCCATCAAGTTAAGCATGGCTGAAGAAGAGGTTGTAGTAGAAGAAGCCTCAGATTCTGAACATGAAGCCACCACCAATGTTCCTCTAGAAAATGCTGAAAATGTTCTGGAAGAAAACTTGGGGATGGCTATGGTTCTGTATGAAGGGGAGCCCAAACCTGTTGTTGTTGATTTATTGCCTCATTATCTTCATAAGGCAGAAGAGTTGCATCAGCAAGTTGAAGAACTCTGTCAGACCCTAGCACAGAGCCAAAAAGAAATGGAAGATAGAGATGCAGCAAAGGCTAAGTTGGCTGATTCAGAAAAGAAACATCATAAGCCTCAGCCTGCATTTCCTAAGTGGGGTGTCCAGAAGCAAGTTAAGTTTAAGAAGACTGATCAAAAGAAAGTAGTGGATCCTATTCAGACTACATCAGACTTTCTAAAATCTGATAAGGAAGAAGAGGGGCAAGAAGTTCAGTCTGTTGATAAAGGGAAAAGAATTAAGAAAGTTGCCCCTAAGCCTGCTGACAAAGCAATGCCAAGGAGGAGTACCAGGGCAACAAAAGGCATTGTAATTAAAGAACCAAAGCCTGTCCAACAGCAATCTTCTAAGAGGAAGGTTGCACCTAAGGGGAAAGGAAAATCTGTCAAACCTCCTCCTAAGAAGAAACAGAAACGTCCATCTAAATTGGATAAGCTTTTGTCGTTGCTTCCTCCTCCATCTCCTCCTAAGAAGAAAGCTGCTCCCAAGAAGAAGAAAGCCCCTGCTAAGAAAAAGGAGGTAGAGATGGAACTTGAGTCTAAAATACTTGAAGATCCATCAACTGACTCTGGAGGAATTAGCATTGAGTCTAGGGACTATGATCTGGACACATCAAATTGGAAGGATGACACTGATTCTGACTAATCCAGAAATCTTCCATCACCTTTGACTATCCCCATATGCATCACTCATACATTGCATATTTACTTGTTTTCCAGTATTTTCTTTGTGTATTGTTTCTATTACCTTATCAATTATATGTCTATTGTACCATCTGACTTATGGGTTATAATATGTTTACTATCAGTTTCCTATTTCTGTCTCTTCCGGCCTAGTTATTTGTTTATCTAAATCTATTGTTTTGTCATCATCAAAAAGGGGGAGAATGTTAGAATGATAGGTTTTGATGATAACTAAACATAGCTTAGGCATAGGGAAGGGCTATGATAAGATCAGAAATATCTTAGGCTTAATCTGATAGAGATTTCTAAGTCTTAAGCAATCGATCAGGGATAGTCTGCAAGTCAAATAACTTAAGCCCAGTCGATTAGAGAAGAATCAGATAGCGCCCAATCGATTAGAGGCCCCTGTGATCGATGAGTGAAATTAGCCTAATCGATTAGAGATGAAACAAGTTCAATCTATATAGCGCCCAATCGATTAGAGATCCCTGTAATCGATGAGAAAATGTTAGCCTAATCGATTAGAGCCATGTAATCGATTAAGAGATCCCAGTCTAATCGATAAGAGTTCAATAATCGATTAAGAAGCAATTGGCTAATCGATTAGAGTCATATAATCGATTAGAAGAAGATTGAGTAATCTGAATGTAATCTGTTTGTAATCGATCAGAGAAATTTGTGTAATCGATCAAATCTGCCTAATCGATCAGGCCTTCCCTGTAATCGATGAGGCGCATGAATTACTAATCTGATGTTCAGTGATGCAGGCTATAATCTATAGGTAATCGATGTGTAATCGATTAGACAACAGATCCTGTGATCGATCAAAGGCATGTAATCGAAGTGGCGATAGAAAATATTCAAAATCAATGGTCAAGCCTATTTTTAGCTTTCAAAGTACAGAGTTGTTCAGACCTACTTATGGAAATTAACGTTAACTCTCAAGTTAATCAAAAGAGCCGTTGGAGCTCACCTACTCTGTCAGCGATAGAAGAAGAAAGATGAGCTAAACCAAAAGCAAGTACAATGGAGTAAATGCATAGCAGATTTCATCACCATTACTCCACCAGACTTCTCAATCTGCCTTGAGGATTTCAACGGCCATATTCTCAACGGATATATTTCTAAGAGAAACTATAAATGCTATTGGAAAGAAGTTAGTTGGAAGAATTGATTGCCACATTGATTATCTGTATCTACTGCATTCAATACTCTCAACATTCATTGATTTCATACTCTTCAGTGTGTAACACAAACTGTTCAATTGAGTGAACAATCATATTGTATTTATTATCAAAGTGAGATTTACTCTTAAGATAGTGGGATCTTAAGAGTAGGGTGTAATCTTACAAAGTGTAAGGGGGAGTGATCAGTAAAGAGGGTAGTTCTTGCTGTCACTTGTAAAGGCTGTCAAGAGCCTGATTGAATCTTGAGGAACTAGTGGAACCCAACTGCAAGTTGGAGAACTGGACGTAGGCCAAGTTTGGGCTGAACCAGTATAAACAGTGTTGTCATTTCAAAATTAGTTTTTGAAAGCACAATTCACCCCCCCCCCCTCTTGTGCATTCCTGTCTGTTACAGCTTGCTATATAAACCTTTCCAATGGCACCCAAAATGCGTATTCCCAAAAATTACAGAGCCAAAGTCATTGAAGATATTGTCCCCCTTCCTCTAAACGACCCTGCTCTTACCTACAGACAACCCTCTCCTCCCTCATCGTCTCAACCATCACCAACAATGGCCAGGACTCAAGCCCATGGCTCTCAATCCAAAAACAAAAGTCCAGTCACTGTGAGGGTCAGAGATTTGATTTCTGGTGACTCAGAAATTCCAGTAGATCCAGCCTTCGCTCATGGCCCCATAGAAGAACCATTAGAAGACATTGCAAAAAGATCCATCTAGAAAAGATGTGGATATATGGACCTTGACTACATGGAGAAGAATGGGTTCCCTGTGACTGAGTGGTTGGGACCATACAGACGTTGGATAGGGATCAAAAATCACTATAATGAAAAAGTGGTGAAAGCATTCTACACCAACATGAAAATCTCGGTTACTAAGACTGGAGACACAACTTTTGGAATCATTGTATCATCTCAGGTCAGAGGGAAGAAGTTTTCATCTGATTGGAGAAATCTGAATCAGTGGCTTAAGATGGACGAGCCTGGGATGGATGAGTACAACATTTGGCAGACCAGGGAAAAGTATTCTAACAGTGAGCTTCTAAAGGCCTATAATCTAGACAGTCCAGTAGAAGGAAATCTCAAACCAGCCCAGATGACACCTGCCAATTGAGTAATTCATTATGCGTACTCTAGATGTATGGTGAACAAGGCAGGAAACTTCTCACATATCCTGGAAATTGACAACCCTGTATTGGCAATGATCATCAACAAAGTACCAATTAATCCAGGCCAACTCATATGTGAAGAATTTCTCAGGTTTGATTAGACTAAAACCTTGAAGACTCCTCTTTCATTTGCTCAGCTAGTCTCCTTCATTTTGGCCTACAACAAGATTCATTGGTTAGAATCAGAGAACAATGTGGAGCCTCCCAAATGCACTCTCACAAATTTGAAGAAGATGGGACTAGTGTAGGTTGGTCAAAGGCAAGCCCCTGCACCACCAATCTAAGAAGGAATTCCTGAAGAAGAAAGTCAGCATGAAGAGGCACATGAAGAAGAAGTTCATTCGTCTACCTCACACTCATCTGAACTAGTGACACCTGCTCCACAGTAGTGCCTGAACAAGTAACACCTCTCCCTGCTCCACTCCCGGCCAATTTGATCGATTTACTAGCTGATAGAGTAATAGCCAGGGTAGTGGAACAATTGTCTCTGGAGCACCAAGCCATGGAAGACAGATTATTGAAGAGATTGGTGGCTGCTCTGAATGACTTTGTGGTCAAGTCAGTCAAGGAAAGCACCTTGACCATCTTCAAGGGACATGATTTAGTGGTGGGCATACACAAGTTCCTCCACAATTGAATGACTAGACTTGAAGATATTCTGAGGCAGCAATATCAAGTCAATCTTCCTGGTTCACCATTGGAACCATTTTCTGGGCATGAGGCCCATAAGGTATCCCTTATCCACTACTCTCCTCCCACATCTCCCTCACAATCTCATCCTACATCTCCTTCCCTAAAACAACAAACCTCTCCTAAACAACCCTCTCCTAAACACACTCCTCCTTCCTCAAAATCCTCTCTCTCCAAACACACTTCCTCAGACTCTTCAGACAACCAAGGCCCTCCTCTCTCTCCCATGCACATCTCCTCAAGTCCACTTGCTCAACCTAAATCACCCCAAACACATACCCCTTCTCCACCATCCCACATTACTCCACCATCGTCTCAACCTTCTTAAATCCACCCATCAGCTCTTCACTATACCCCTTAGCCAGATCCTTCCCACACCCATGCCAGAAAAGGAAAAGCTGTTTTCATTGACCCTACTCCTACACCTCCAATTGATGATGACAAAAAGGGGGAGAAGAGATTCAATGTTATAACTGAAGGGGAAAGCAGCATCATTCAGAAGAAAGCTGTTAAGGTTGCTCAAATTCTCTCAGGCATCGCTTCTGACATGCCTCAAGTCCCTGAATTAAGCCAAACACTTGAAGAAATGCATGACTTGGCAGAAGGGATTAGACTAAGCCTTGAAGAAGAAGGCATAGTAGAAGAAGCATCTGATGAAGAAGCCAAGGTCACCAATGTTCCTCTAGAAGATAGTGATGTTATATTGGAGGAGGACATGAGCAAGTGTATCAGGAGCCTCAACCAGTTGCTGTAGATTTATTGCCCTACCTACATCATCAAGCAGAAGAGCTTCATTCTCAGGTAGAAGAACTGACTGAAAGGTAGGCCAAAACCCAGCAAGAAAGGTAGGCCAGGGATATTGCAAAGGCAGAAGCTGAGAAAGAAGTTTCAGATGAAAAGTCTGATCTGCCTCAACTTGTGATTCCCAGTTGGGGGTTAAGAAGATCTACACTTATCACAAGCCAACCAAGTCAGTACAAAAGGATCCCATTCAGACTACCTCAAAGTTTATTAAGTCTGATAAAGAAGAAGAAGGGCCAGAGGTTCAATCTGAGGCTAAGAAGAAGAGGGTAAAGATGACTGCTCCCAAGCCTCTACCTAAGACAATCGCAACAAGGAAAAGCACCAGGGCAACTAAAGGCATTGTAATTGAAGAACCTAAGCCTGCTCCCAAATCTGCTCATAAGAGGAAGGCTACTCCCAAAGGAAAATCATCTAAGCCTCCTCTGAAGAAGAAGCAAAAGAATCTGACCTATTTTGATAGAATTCTTGCTAAAACCTTTCCTCCTTCTCCTCCCAAGAAGAAAGCTCTAGTTAAAAAGAAAAAGGAAGAAACTGAGGAGGAGGTCCAATGGGAAGAACCCTCAACAGATTCTGAAGGATATAGCAGTGAATCTGGGGATGATGACCTGAATACAAAATACTGGACAAGTGGCTCAGACTCAGAATAAACCCAAGCCTCACTCTCACCTGAATCTAGCATCTGCATCATTCATATTTCATGTCTTTAATTGTTTCCTACTTTACATATATTTTGTCTCTGCTACTTTGCTTGATATAATTGTAACAAATGACCTATAATCCTTAATATCTATGTTTATCAGTTCACATCTCTTGATTTGCCTTCTTATCACTTTAACTATTACTAATGTTTTGTCATCATCAAAAAGGGGGAAAATGTTATAATAATGAGTTTTGATGATAACTAAACATGACTTAGGCATAAAGAAATGTTGGGTAAGGGTCAAGAATAACTTGGGAATAATTTGATAGAGAGTCCTAAGTATTTTCTAATCGATCAGGAATAGATTATAAGTTAAGGAATCAGTAGCCTAATCGATCAGAGATAGATTAGAAGTAAGAATCATAGGCATCCAATTGATCAGGGACCCCTGTGATCGATCAGGGACTCTATGTAATCGATCAGAGGAATGAGAAGAACTTAGTGTAATCGATTGGATAAGCCTAATCGATTAGAGCTTCCATGTGATCGATTAGAAGAACCAAAGTATAATCCAAACATAATCAAGGCTAATCAATTAGATAGCTTTAATCGATCAGAGAGTATTGAGTAATCGATCAGAGAAAACATGTAATCTATTTGTAATCGATTAGACACGCCTAATCGATCAGGGATCCCCTATGATCGATCAGGTGAATATCTTTCTAACTTAATATTTAGTGATGCAGGGTGTGATCTATATATAATCGATAAGTGATCGACCAGAAATCAGACCCTGTGATCGATCAGAGGCTGTGATCGAAGTGGCGATAGAAAAATAATTCAAATTGATTGGATAGGAATGCACAAGAGAGGGGTGAATTGTGCTAAAACAATTTAAACTAGAGGAATCAAGCTTTATACTGGTTTAGCCCAAACTCTTGGCTTACGTCCAGTTCTCCAACTCCTTGTTGGGTTCCACTCCTTGTTGGGTTCCACTAGTATTTCAAGATTCAAGGAAAATTGGATGCTAAACAAAACAAGCAAATGTAAACTAACCTAAGGATGCAAATGACCTAAACCTAATCCTAATGACTCCTGCCCCTAGTCAATAGTTTCGATTGACACTTAGCTAACCTAGGGAGTCAAAAATGACTCCCAGGCAACAGCGCCATTGATTTAATCTTTTCCTAATCGCCTTGGGGGTTAAATGCAAAATTATTTGTTAACCAAGGATTGCACTATAGTGGTGCGATCTCGGATCGTCTAACTTGAGGAGTCTTTCTAAACTACCTAACTTAACTAAATGCAATTAAAACAATAAAAGATATGGGGTTTTTGTTTGAAAAGGTCATTTGATAAAAGTAGTGAGAATTTAAAGACTTCTTTTTGGTAATTTTCGATTGATGAGTAAAAAGGATTTTGGATTAAGGGAAATTGATAAAATGGGCTTTGGTACTGTTTCGGTGGCTCTCACGCTTCATTAAAATTGATATTGGGAGTTAAAAGATGCACAAGTATAATTGAAAAATCCCCAAGCAACTACTAGGGGTCCACTAGCCCTAATTAATGACTAATCAAGCAACCACTTTCTTAGCCATTACTTAGGGTTAGTGTTAAGCTCCACTTGGTGTGTGTTGGAACATGAGTTTTGAAAACCGATTCCTCTCAAGAATGTGCAACCACAACATTCAATTAGATAAATTAAGCTACACAATCTAGCAACCACTAAAAATCATATAGCATCACAAACCCAATAGGAAATTCAAACATAGACATCATTAAATTAACATAACTCAATATCCAACACAAATATTCCAATTTAAAGACAATGAAAGAGGAAAAAAAACATGTCTCTAATCCAAATATACAAGAGAAATGCAACCACAAAACTCAATACATAAGGAAAAGAGCATGAGGAAACAAATAACTCCCCTATTTCGCCCATTGAAGCTCAAGCCACCTTCACACCACCAAAGCACCAAAGTTCTAGCCTCTCATGTAACACCTGGACTTTTACTACTATATTATAGCCTTTTAATTGAATTATTACCACTTTTATGAAAATTAGCAGCCCAAAAATACGATCAAATTTAAAACTTTTTCTTTTTAAAATATTTATCCAACCTTCTGTCAGTTGGAATGGGATTTTCGTTCAACTTAGAATTTAAATCTTTTTATAAATCAAAGTGGTACATAACACAATTAAACTACTTCAGTTCCCTTATGATTTCTTCCCCTTGATGATAGTGTGTGGGGAGCGAAAACCCATTCATGGGTTCTCTATATCTATTTATGGGTTCCTATCATTCTTATATCGGAAACGCTGAGGTTACCTCAGCTGATAACCCTTCTACCAAAATGCACAGCGTCATTAGGGTAATACATACATTTACATATTATTAAGTATTAATTCTTTATATTCACTCTCACAGGTAATTAAATTCTAAATTAACTATGGTGGTGCATAGCTTAGCAGGCGTTCTTACTTATTCACACACCACCTTACTAGAGTGTCTACTCAATATTCATAACATTTAGGAAATTTAATTCCCTTAATAAATTTATGCAGTTCTATTTCCTGTGCTCTCTATTATTAATTTAATAATTTACTTTTACAACATATACAAATAACATTTCTCAGGTATTCAACTACCTTTTTCTTTTCAAATTATAATCCTAATTCTTTCGTCTAATCTTCCTCCCCAGCTAGCTTTTCCCATCCTGCGTACTGAAAATGTTTGGGGAAGGGGGGTGAGATTGGAAATCCCAATAGCAGTTTCTTTCATTAACATATATTATCATGCTAGCATTGTCATGTATATATTTCATAAAACTGCCCAAATGATGATAGTCTTACTCCTATTAATCTGTGTGCTAAAAGCACCTGCCACCCACTAATAACAATATGTTCATTATAGTGGAGGCTTTACCTGCAGGGTTTCTCGTTAAAGCACGTAAGGCTAAAACGTAACTAATCTCACAAAGGTGTAGCTAATCACCTAAGCCTAGAGTACTCCATCTGAGGAATAACAACTTACCAACTAAATGCAACAGATATTACAAAATAATACATGCAATTTAATTGTTACTGAAATAAACTGCTACCTGACTTCTGGATTTACTCGTAACTTGATTCCTTCCCTTTGCCGTACTTTGGAGATTTAACTCCACTATCCCTTCCTATAAGTATTTATAATATAACAATAATATATTAATATCTAAACTTTTGCATAATACTTTGGCGTCTCTCACTTCCTATAGGACTACCCTTTCTATTCCTAATATATAACTGAATCCTGGTTTCAGACTTAATTGTTAATTACATCATCATTAATTAATACACACATAGCACAAGCATGAGAATATCCTTATTATTCTAGGTCAAATTTATATTTCCTTTCAATCACTTAATTCATATTTGAAAATCTAATTCACAATTTAAGTACCCAAATACAACAATTTGAACAGGGTAAAACAGTAAACTCATTTTTAGGTTAACATTCCCAATTAATAATTTAAATCAAACAATTATAAACTTGCAACCTTTGTTATTTACTTGTCTTTAGATTTATTTTATCAAGCAATTAACCATAATCCACATACTGGGTTCAATCATTCACATTTTCTAATAAATTTCCAAATTTATCTTTCTTATTCTCAATGTTTGACTAATAGCTTCTGTAAGAGTCATTTCATTCTCCCAGTAATATCACAAGTGGTTCAATTATTTTCTACATGTCCAAGGTAATTCATATCTCAAACATAACATAATTATTTTAGCATTACTACTTGATTAGTTAAGACATAAAACAGATCATGGATCATATTCTAATTTCGTAATATGGAAACCCCATAGATTTTGATGTTTCCATGATTAATTATTAACCAAATTAAAATTATTTATTCAAACAATGTCACACATTTAGCTTCTTTGGGAATCTCTTTTCTTTAAAAGCAATATAACTGGATTAGAGTCGGCCTTAATCTTTGGCACATATTAACATAATAAATTTTAACAATAATCATAGTCATGATTTCTGCATTATTCCTTAACAGAACATTAATCTAAAGATATTTCTTATCCAAAATAAATCTATATCACATTAACTCATCCCATACAAATCAAACATCAAGTTCAAGTACTACAAATCTGAATGAAAACCCCAATAAACAGATCAATATTTGGAAAAGCCAACAATCACAATTTCACACTTCAATTTTACCATATAGAATCATTTAACCTCACATATCACTTCATGACGTCTTATCAAACATTCTAATGCTTAATTCAACTTTTAAGCTTTTGACTCATCATTTAGGAACCCCAAAACAATAACAACGATCAGCCCTTACTCTTAAAATGTTCCAGACCACAACACTTCCTAATCTGAAAAATATTTCAGCATTCAACAATCATCACAGCACCCAGAAAATTCCGGTTTTCAAAAATATCAGTTTCAAGCAAAATTCATCATGCAAACGATTACACTGTTATAAACAAGCATCATGATCATACTCACCACTCATACACAAAAGCAACTTAAACAGCAATCAACATAGGTGAATCAAGCACCAACCATATTCTTAAATTTACAAAGAGTAACAAAATTCCAAACCGTCATTGACACATAAACTAAAGCATCATTTATTTATTTCCTATTTCAGGAATGGCTTCCTATGTATCATATACAATTTCAACTTTTATTCTACCAGTTTTGATCAGTATTAAAGTATCATCACAATTTATCCATAAATTGCACCTTAATCATCCAATTTACCAATAAGAACATATAAACAATATATCACCCATTGCAACCAAACAAGCCCAAAAAAAATCGACTGACAGAGAGGCAAAAATTATCACAACAACTTCAGGCATCCAATTAAACATCAATCTTACTAAATTAAATATCAAAAACTCCCCTTCCCTGACACTGAAATTTGTCGGACAGAACAGCCACGAGAGACTAAAAATTTACACAACTTCACAATCAAACAACAAGCAACCAAACATCATTAAACATCACCAATTCCGCTCCCAATCCTCACGGCCAGCAAGAACAGAACACGAACAGAGGGAGCAAAATTCAACTAAAGCTAAACAACAAATCACAAAAGCATACCTCTTTTATGCACCCAAAAATCAGCAGCACATGACAAAAATAGAACAAGAACAGGGGGAAATAGGAACAAGAATCCGTTGGCACAGAGGAGCAAGAAAGAAGGGATTTAAACAATCATTAAACAACTATAACGAGTAGAGTAAATCCTTCAATCAGAGAACAAATTCGTCACCCCCAATCTTGGCTACTGACAGCGTCGATCAAGAACAGGGAAGGAAGAAGAGGAAATTCGAAGAAAAATTCCAAGCTTCAATAATTACATACAAGGCAACAAACATGCTTAAACTTACTCCTATTAATATTTAATCAAGCTTTAAGTCAATAAAACACCCAAAAACCCCCAAAAACCCGACGGATGAACAGTACCAGGGAGCAATTTTTGAAGAAATCGGACAAACCAAACTTCCCCCACTAAGTCCACTTGAAGAATACCCTTATCCAAGTTCCCAGCTTCAGTTTCATAAATTTTGAAGCTCTAAAAACCCCCAAAATCCAAACCCTAAAGCGGACCTCTCTCAAAAGAAGTCATTCAAATCGGAGGAAGAAGATAGGGAATAAGAAAGGGAAGCTCACCTAAGCTCACGTGCGACCTCGCCTGCGCCGCCGGAGCTGCCGGTCGCCGGAAATCTCGTCGGTCGCCGTTGAAAATCAAAGAAAGCAGAGGGAGAGACGAGAGAGTGAGAGCTGAGGATGGAGGGAGCGATAAGGGAATGGGATCAGGAAAGGCTGAGGGAGTATTATATAAGAGTTGAGGGGAAAATTCAATTTCTAACCCCTAAGACCTTCTTCTTTTCGATTTAATCCCTAGAATCAACTTTTTAGTGTTTTCAGTTTAGTCCCTTTCTGAAAATAATTTTCTAAAATAAATTCTTATATCATATTAGAGGTTTTTTTACTCATAAATTTCTTTAAGCCTCAAAATAAATTTTCTTGAAGCTCCCAGATTAAAATTTATCTTCTAATTATTTTTATTTATTTTCTAAAGAAAATAATCCTTAAAATTATAAAAAAAATACACCTGGCCTCATAAAATTCATTTATAAGGCTTTCAAATTTCTAAATGCCTTCCCAATTAAATTTTCCTAGATTAAAATTTATCTTGTAATTATTATTTTACCTTTATGTGTAAAGAAAATAAACCTTAAAATTTATTAAAAATGTCTAAAACATCATAATTTCATTTTTAATGCTTTCTAATATTTTAATAATATTTCCTAAATCTTAATTAATTCCTTATTTTCTCTTTTCTAAAATTTGGGGTGTTACATCTCATTGATGAAATTTCGAGCTCAAGCACCCTCCCAAGTGTAGACATCATGGCTGGACGAAAATGGAAGGATATGGGGAAGAAATGGTGAAGAGATGGAAGGTGGGAGAGGGAAAAACCAGAAAATCAGCAAGAGAGGGGGTGAAATTGAGTGAGGATGGTGAAGATTTGAGTGAGGAATGAAGGAGATGAGTAAAACCCTAGCAGAGCAGGTGTATTTCGAGCTAAGGAGGCTTGGATTCCGAAGGTGGGGGTGTTTGGATCTATTTATACTGCCCTAGAAACCCTAAAAATGCGTCAGATTTTTGCAGATTCTGGGGACTTCGCCGTGGGCTCGCTGCGAGCCAACATCCATTCTGGAACTTGCTGGGAGTTCACCGTGAGTTCGCCGCGGCGAAACCCACGGCGAACTCACATTGGTTCTGCCTCTTCTTGTCTTCCTCACCGTGGGTTCGCCGCAGCGAGGAGACATTGATTCTGTTTCTCTCTTCACTTTATTCTTCTGCCCCGTCCAGAATTCTTCGCTGCAACTTGGCTCCTTAATTTGGGTATTTTCTTCTATGACCTGCATATAAATTTGACCTAAGGTAGCATCAGAATGTTCTTGAAAATGGGTTAAACAATAAATCATACTAATGGTGCCCAAATTGCCCTTGACTAGAACAAATTCCAACAAAGTGTGCAAAAGTTAGAAATGAACCTAATTAAGTGCAATTACCCTAAGATCATGCAATAATCCAATGATTTTATCAATGAAAAGTGTATAAAAATATGGTGCAATCACTGCACCAAAAGGAAAAACATCCAAGCCTCCTCCATAGAAGAAGTAGAAGTAGCAAACCTACTTTGAGAGGATGCTTGAGAAGTTCAAACCTCCATCCCCTCCCAAGAAGAAGAAAGCTCCTGTTAAGAAGGTTGAGCCTAAAGTTGAGATTCAATTCGAAGAGCCTTCAACTGACTCTGGGGGTTACAGCAATGAATTTTGAGACTATGATCTGAAGCCAAAGTATGGGAAGGGCTTGAGTGAAGCAGACTCTGACTAAACCTAAAAGCCATCCTCACCTGCATCCATCCCCTCATATCTGCATCATTTATGTTTATGTCTTATTTTAATTAACTCAGTAGATATCTTTTATACTTCTCATGGGTTTTATCATGGTTATAATGTTTTCTGTTGAATTGCAATATCTATTAAAGTGCCTATGTTTATCAGAATACTCCTTGTCCAAATTTTTGCTTTCTGATTAATCATTGATTCTATCATATGTTTTGTCATCATCAAAAAGGGGGAGAATGTTAGAATAATGAGTTTTGATGATAACTAAACATATGTTAGGCATAAAGAAAGGTTAGATTTAGAACTAGAATGAACTTTGAAACAATCTGATAGAAAATGCTAAGTATTGCCTAATCGATCAGGGTCAAGTAATCGGTTAAAAATATAAAGTAATGATCGATCAGGGTTAGATTAGATTTAGATCAGAGATAGATCAGAGTTAGAAAATTATGAAACATAGGCGCCTAATCGATCAGGCCACCCTGTGATCGATTAGAGAAGTGAAGAACAAACTGCGTAATCTCAGTGTGATCGATCAGAGAAATGGAAATAATCTAAAGTGTAAATTGTAACTCACGCCTATTCTCAGACTAATCGATGAGAGATGCATAATCGATCAAAGAGTAAGTGAGTGATCGATCATGAAGTATGAAGTAATCTAAGCTTAATCGATTATATGAGCCTAATCGATCAAGGTCACCTGTGATCGATCAGGTAAGTGTTTGACTAATTCAATATTCAAGTGATACAAGTCATTATCAAAGCCTAATCTAAGTGTGATCGATCAAACATCCGAGGCAGTGATCGATTGGAGCATTGTAACCGATCTGGCGATGGATTTGAATAGTTAAGCATTTTATGTACATCAGGCCTATTTAGGGAAGTTTACGTTACACCCACAGACTCGGGGATTAAGCCGTTTGAAACAACAAATGCTTCATGCATTTAATGAAGATAGATGAACTGAAGCAAACTAAGTACAGAAGAGTTAATGCTATACAAAACATCTTCATCTCCACACTCCATTAGATAAATCATCTCTTATCATGAGATTAAGCAACGGCTATAAACGATCACCACCGGGCAAAAACCAGAAACACATATAAAAGTATTGATGAAGAAGTTGGTGAAGACATTGATTACTTACATTGAATATACCTTCGAGTTAAACTTACTGCATTCAATACTCACCTACTCTCAGAATTATTGATTCATTGTTGTACTTCAATGTGTATCACAATCATTTCATTGAGTGAACAAGTTTTCTGTAATCACATTTCAAGTGAGGTTTACTCTTAAGATAGTGGGATCTTAAGAGTAGGTTTTAATCTTACAAAGTGTAAGGGGGAGTGATCTGTAAGAGAGAGTTCTTACTGAGAGATCACTTGTAAAGGCAATCAAGAGCCTGAGTTAATCTTGATAGTTTAGTGTAACCCAACTTAGATTGGAGAACTAAACGTAGGCCAAGAGTTGAGCTAAACTAGTATAAGCTTTGCGTCTTAAGTGTTTAAATTTTTAAAGAGCACAATTCACCCCCTCTTGTGCTTTCCTGCCACTTTCATAACCCCAACAGGTCTTACACCCACACTAGGCACACCCTCCCAACATTCTAAAATACCTATAAATGTTTGGAAATAATGGATCAAAACAAGCAATGTCATTTATTTTTCCAAAACATCTGTCAGAATAAATACAAAATGGATGAGTTAGGAAATTAAAGGATTTTGGGGTAATCAATGGCATTGATTGTTTTGCCCCATTTTTAAAGCATTTATAGGTATTTTAGTACCATTCAAAACATAATTATGTCAGATGTTCCTACTGTAACACTTCATTGCTAAAATTACATATTAACCCTCTATAAATATTCTCACAACATAATTAACAGACCATTTTTATATTTTATTTACTCATGAATTTTAATATGTGTCTTAATATTTTTATTGCTACATTTTTTGTTTGGTATTATTTATTGTTTATATTTCAAGCTGTGTTTCAACAAACAAAAAAAAAACCCTCGTTATCACAATTCCTTCATGATAGTTTTCTTTCAACTTTTCCTTATATATTTTAATTTAGCTGCTTGTCATTTGTAATCATTTTAATTTTTAATGATAATTTTCTTTTATCCAAAAACAATCATAGAAAGCTACCAAGAAAATCAAATATGGGTTGAAAATATGTGGATATTTAGTAGAAAAAATATGATAGATAGGTTAGTTTATTTTTTTCCTGGAACAATCCTAAAAAAAGAATGGCTACGGACCAACACCTAGTTAGTCTAATAGTGTTAGACTTCATTAAATCTCTTGAGGTCTCGAATTTCGAATCCTAGAGAAGACACTTATGTTAGAAAGGGAAGCTATAAACCCCAAAACTTGAATAATCGATCGCTTTGAGATAATAACATCCAGAAAATGCGTTGATTGCTCGTTGATATATATATATATATATAAGAATGGCTATTGCAAAAATAATGATATATTGAAATTTTCAGAAATTTAGTTGGAAAGAAAAGAAAAGAGTATAATAGTTTTTAAAACTTTACTTCTTCCCAACTTAGCTTCATCCTCATGCCCTTTCTTTCTCTTTTTTTTAATCTTTCTTCCCATTTCTTTTTCGCGTGTTATAATTAAGGTTTATTTCTTTCATGCAAAATAAAAATATAACATATTATTTTTAATCATAAAGCTAAACAATAAAGCAGATATTCTCTCAGAAGTGGAAACTCACTTGGACTGATACATTGCATATATATTAACTTATTGAGGGGGCCTAATGCGGCCATGTGTCCCAGTCACAGTTACTGGGAAAGGTAGGACTACGCGTGTATGACTCCCAAAGAAAAAAAAAAATGGCGCGCGCACACACACACACACAGTGATTAAATATTAATCCTGAGACGATGAAATTACAAGTGAATTAGAAATAAAATGGATAAGTATGAAAAGATAATATTGATACACATATATGATAAAGTCCAGTACATAGAGAAGTCCAGTATCTAATGGGCTTATAAAATTACACTGCAAGCATGTTATTGGCCCATGTAATAATCAGAAGGCATCCCCAAGAATCAAAATCACAAGCTGCGGCCTTAACAATACAAAAGGAGATGCACAGAGTTGTTTTATGTCTGGGGCAAAAGCAACTTTTCCATAGGGAAAAAGGGAAATGGTGTTTAAGTCTTAATAATTAATTAACTAATAATTAGATTTCAAATTACAAAAATTGAAAGATATATTATATATAAATATAAAAGGGTTGATACAAATTTTTTAATAAGTATTATTACAATCTGTGGTCTTTCAAATTTTATTTCATTCAAAACATCAATTTTATAATTTAATTAAAACTTAGAATTAATCTATCTATTAAAGGACAAAAACTCAAATTTTGAAATTTGAGGAACTAAAATAAGAATAAATTTTAGAAACCAAACATTATATTACTCCAAATATAAATGATTACAGGAATAAAAAACTATGTGATAAAATAGTTATTAGTTTTATAAGTTACTATATTTATATATATGTTATGAATCAACTATCCATTATTATGTATATTAGCCCGCTTTTTATAGTGAATGGTTCTTTCAAAATTATTTAAAATAATTTGTTAAAAGAGATAATTATATTTAAGAAAAGAAAACATGACACCTCCGTCTAATCTCATTCCGTCATCGGGTAGGAGGAGATGGGATGAAACATGAATTAAAAAAAAGTCAGCCCATAATATTTTTCAAAATGTTTCAAGAAGTTTAGATTCTTGTTGTTTAACTTATCTTTGGCTTTAGTCAACTCTAATTACTCCCTTTTAATATATGACATGTTTATATAATTTAATTAGATTAAAAATGTTAATTAAATTAATTGACATAATATGTTTTTTCTAACACATTATAAACATATTTTTTAACTTCTGCCCCTCTCCTTTACTTTATTATTATTGACAGTATTAATTAAGGTAATTCGAAAAGGATGGTGGGTAAAAATTAAAAATGGGTCATATATTTGTACTCCCTACATTGCTAAATATACGATTTAATTGTCTTTTTTTTTAAAATTCTAAAAAAACTAAATAAATTATATATAATTTTATATGCAACATTTTTTCATGAGCATGGTCTTTTTATAGGCAGCAACTTTGTTTTGTCTGAAAATTTATTACATTTTTCATTAATCAATCTTAATTAATTGCATGTCTCTCTCGTATATTTTTTTCTATTCATTGTCTCATTCACTCACTCATCATCTTAATTAACAAGAGTATATTTAGAAAAATGTTATCACTTACACATTCATTATTTTTAACTAATTTTAACAACCATTTTGTTCTGCTTAATTTGAATCTTACAAAAGAAGAGTAACGTGTTAGTATTACTAGATGGAAAGGAAAAAAGTATAGTAAACCGATAATGTATGCATAAAGAAGCTATTAAAAATAAATTGGAGTTGGGATTTGGTTCAAATGGCATCCACCACCATTGACAAACTTTGCATTGAAATCATCAACTTGTAAAGCTGGCAACAAGCAGGAAGCTGCCATTTGGAAAGCACATGAAATGTTTTGTTGACTTGGAGATGCTATTTCTATACACGTTACCTCGTTTCCCTATAATACCAAAGTTAATATACCCAAAATTATGTTACTTATTTTTGTTAAATATTCCATTAATGAAAATATTTTTAAGATACAATAATATTCATATATTAGCTTTGTTATATGATGGAAAATAACCATTTCATCTTATAATTTTGATTTAGTTGTAATTCAGTGTCTAAATTTTTACTTGACACAATTTATTTCCTCTAATTTTGTTCTTGTTATAACTTAGTTCTTCAATTTTAAATCGATATATAGCTCAATTATTATAGTTTTAAATATTTAAAATATTGGTCTTTATATTTAAAAAAATTGTTTATTTTATTAAAATTAGGGAATAAAAGTTTTAGTGTAAGTTCATATACCTGGGTCGGGGCCTATCTATATACCTTTTTTCTGATATGGGTCTGAGCCTTCAAAATGTCTAATAAGGCATGAAACTTGTTTAAAAGCTTACTTAAAATATAGACTTTTAAATATACTAAAATACTTATATCTCTTATTTCATATATTACCCTTAAAACCTATTTAAAAAAGCCTATATATGTCCATTGAAGACTTATCGCTATAAAATTAGATATTTTTCTCTTAGTTTTACCGTAGAAACTATAATAATTATTTCTCTTGAGATGATAACAATATATCATTTAGGCACAGCTGAAATAAACTTCCAAATGGTAAAATATTATAATGTTTAAAAAGTCATACATATTAAAAAAGAATAAATGAGTTAGCACTGTATTTTATTGACTAAAAGGAAGAAATCAAAAAGAGGTGAATGCCTACTAATGAATGAGAGAATTGAGCTCCATAAATGAACAATGAGATGTGAAGCTTATAATTAAAATTCATTCGGTAATGTTATAATTTATATAATTAATTTATTTTATATCATACAAAATAATATAAATTAAAGTAAAACTAAATAGGCCAAACCTAGGATTGTAGGCTAGACCTTAAGGAAAAAAGCCTGACCTGCTTTTCTAAATAGGCCTATCATTAAGATTAAATGTGGGCCTAGCCTATTTAAGAAATAGGCTATATTAGGCCGTAGGTCCCTTTTAAGGGTTTGGCTTATTCACATTCCTACTTACAAGTCAACCTAAATAGAACTACAAAGACCACAAAATTAAAATTATGTAATAATGGTTTTTTTAACTCTCTTTTTTTAAGCAAGACAAAATGATATCAATGAAATAATAAATGTTTTACATTTTACAAAATGTAAGAGATTCTATTAAAGAAGAAAATGAAAGACAAAAATATTTATAAGAAAATGTCTGTACAGCACAAGTAAAATTTATACCAGAGGTATTGTAGTCCAATGGTATGACTTCTTTTTGTTAGGTGGGAAATTATAGGTTTGATACCCCTTATAACTTCAAATCATTAGTACTTATCTCTTTAATTAAAAAAAGAAGTAAAATTCATTTTAACAGTGACAGCATTTTTTTCAACTCTCAAAGTCTCACCATGGCTCGTTAATTTGGTCCCTTCTTTATATAAAAAGATCAATTTTATAAAAAACGATATGAAAATGATCAATTTTTTTCCATTGGTTTTGGTCCTCACTTAATACTCCTTCGAGTCATAAATATAATATCACTTTGACTTTTTTTTGTTGAAGTTAAGGAAGCAAATTAGACCTCTAAATTATAACATATATCATATATAATTAGATTATATGTTAGTTTATAAATATAATAAATTAGTTTTGAGGAAAAATAATAACTATGGATAATTTAAAATGATTAATTTTATATTTTTAATTTTAAAAAAAATTAAAATAATTTTATAATTAAGAGCGGAGGAAAGTACATAAGAATCCGGACAAAAGAGCTTAACGGTTAAGAAAGATGAAGAGGAAGGTGGGACCCATAGAACAGACCCATGCCGCCACTCTGCTTTCAAATTTCTTATTCCGAAGCTGCTTCCGCGTAGCGTGACCACTGCGCTACTGCCCACTTTAGCTTTCACCCATTATCTCCCATCTAACTTTTCGTTCCACATTTAAAAATGGGGAAAATGACATTTGAACATTTCAAATTGGAAAAAAAAAAAAAGGAATTTGAGGATCCTTTAAAGCTTCAAGTTGTACTTTTATTTTTCCCATATTATAAGATAACATAAAAAGATAAGATGATAAATATTCAGTTCTTATTTTTACCTTTGGATAATAAATACAAAGTTAACGTATATTTTTCATTCATGTTTGCATCAACTCTTCTTTTAGTAAGGTAAAAAATAAAACCTCTTCTTTAACACTTTAAATTTGAAAATTACACTTTTAATCTTTTTTTACTAACAACGTTAGCTTCATTTAACAGAAAATACTGATTCGATAAATACAAAGGATAATTTTATAATTTAAAGTTGATAAAAATGGCTAAATTTTAAAATATATGAATGATTATAATAGAGAATTAAAATATGAACATATTTTGTTAGCATTTAATTACAAAATCGCCATTTAAATTTATTGAGTCAACATTTTCTGTTAACTAACATGTTAACAAAAAAAAAAGACTAAACATGCATTTTTCAAATTCAAGGAACCAAAAAAAAAAAAGAAGAATTGATGCAAATTTAAAGGATCAAATGTATACTTTAACCTAAATATAAATAGGGGGAGAGATGGGGTGTATGCTAAATGATACTCATACTAATTGACTTAACTATACTTTTTTTTATTTATGTGATTTTGGTTAATTATCTCTTATTATAATGTGGCTTGAGTACTTGAATATCACATACTTTATGATTTAAAAAAATAAAATCATAAATTTTTTAAGATTTAATCATGATATATAAAAATGATAAAAATTGTTTTTTTTTTTAAATAAAGCAATGTTCGGTATGATCATTTTTAAAAATGGGGGAATAGGTAAAAAGTGCATGATGAATTTTGTAAGCCAAAAATACTTGGTGGCATAACTCATCTTCATGTTGAGGAGTTGAATTTACGAAGGAATGTAGGGTGGTAGGTGTGATTTTGTAAGGTTATTTTACTATGCATCCAAATTGCAATCTTATTAAAAAAAAAAAAAACTCATTTTCACCAAGTATAAATTTTCTCCGACTGTATGCGATCACTTTAATTATAAGTAAAAGTCTTCAAAGCAAAATTCATTTGCACGTAATTGAAAAAGAGTGTTGAAGTCTGGAGATCATTACACTTTCTTAAATTCATATCCTTTTATTCAGTAAAATTTCTAAATAAGTATTTTGAATTAATTTCTCCTAAAAGATAACTAAAAACTCAATCGACATGGTCTCTCCGTACTAAAAGCAACATTAATTAGTTTCAGTGCCACCACATACGTTGTTGATGCATAATTTCACTTTCTATGAACTAATCATGGTTGTGTTTAGATTGTCTTGTGGAAAAGTAATTTATATATATATATAAGTCAGATTGAAAATAAGTCAAATTGTGTAATGACTTTTATGTTTGGATGGGCTGTGAAAAAAATGACTTATAAGTCAATTAAACTTTTGATACATGTTTGGATTGACTTCTTGAAAAGTAAAGTTAAGATGAAGATAATCAAAAAGGACATGAACTTTGGAGAATAATAGAACTAAATTAAAATTATCCATTAAATCTTTAAATTATAATGATTTTGAGTTAAAAATTAAAATTATCTGCAAAAAAGAATTAAAATGGAAATTTAATTACAATTATTTGAAAGAAAAAAAAAGGAAATTTAATCAAAATGGAAATTTAATACATTCAGGTTTTATTTTTTAAAAAAAAAAAAAGACGCATGTGCAAATGTTTTATTGCATTCATTTTATATATATATATATAAAAGGATACATGTGCTAATGTTTGTAAAAAAAAACAAAAGAAAAAGATCTTAACACAATAACATTCACTGACTAGTTTATATAGGACCTTCCTTCTGCTCGCACATCATGTCGTGGGCCCCACTTATTACAACAGTAATAAGTGCTTATTTTTTCCAATAAGCTTTTCAAAAAAGCTTGGGCTTATATTTAGCTTATAACTTATAAGCTCAATTAACTATTAGCCCAACCAAACATGTAAAATCATGTGGAACCAATTTTAAGTCGAATTGAGTGAAAATAAGCACTTATTTTTGTTGATTAAGCCCAACCAAACACACACTATATTGTTTAGGATATTGATAAGTATTATATTCAAGATATTTGATTGAGTATTAATTAAGTATTGAAACTAGAGGACTTATAAGAGCAAAAATGTCAAGGAGAAGCCTTGAAATTAAAGATTCACCATCTCTCTAGCAATCTTCTATCTAGATCAGTGAGGCCTTCAACCTCATTGTCCCCAACCCTCCTTCTCCCTTGTGATTTTTAGTTTTTACTATCTTACGCATCCATCTCACTACAACTCACACACCCAAAAAGAAAGTGTAATCCCATCATTACTTGGTACTTGTTTGGATTAGCTTTTTTAAAATGATGATGATTCTACATCCTACCAAGAAAAAGTATAAAAAGTATATATGTTAGATGAGTTTTATCTTGAATTGGTTTGTGGAGAAAAGGCCTTTTGTCACACACCTACTTCTTCCCATCTTAGTTTCATCCTCATATCCTTCTTTCTCTTTTCTAACTTTTCTTACCACTGCTTTTTCGCATGTTAAAATCAGAGTTTATTTCTTACATGCAAAATAAAAGATATAACATATTAATTATAATCATAAAGCTGAACAATAAAACAAATATTCTCTCAAAAGTTGAAACTCACTTTGACTGATGCATTGCAGATATATGAACTTATTAATTAATATCAAAGCATTTAATTTTTTTTATGGATGATGTGGGAGATATATTTACTGGGATAAGTAGAACTATGCGTGTATGCTTCAAAATACACGCACACATAGTGATTAAATATTAATCCTGAGGCCCCCATTTAGTTTGTCAACAGCCTAGTAGAAGAATTGTGGGCTGTGTTGTGGGATTGAAGAGAGGGTGGGATCTAAAATGGAAGAAAATTATTATTGAGACTGATTGTCGAAAGGTAGTGGAAAGCATATACAAGGGGTGGCAAGAAACACATATGCATGGGGAACTGCTACAGGAAATTACAAGCCTTTTGAATAGAGATTGGGTAGCTTCGGTGGAATGGTGCAGTCAAGAGGCTAATATGGTGGCTGATAGAATTGCTAAGGAGGCGATTCATATAGAGGTCAGGGGGTGGTAGTGTTCCAGAATACACCACCTTTTATTTCCGATGTTCTAGCTTTGAATTCCTGTAATTTAGATTATTGGTTTTTTGTATTAATCATAAAAAAAAAGATAGAAATAATATGGAGAACGTATGAAAGGATAACATTGATGCACACACATATGATAAAGTAAACAAAATAATTTATTGAATATTGTCCATGTCTAATATAACTAAAATAAGAAATGTATATACATATATATATATATATATATATAAATTTTGTTACAATTTTTTAAATGATGTCTATGTATAAAATTTTCATTTTATGAATGTTGAAGTTAATATGTGCCAGATTTTTGTTAGTAACATTAAGGTTGTTTGTGGGGATCCCAAATTCCAATGCTTTCTAATTCTTTTTCTCATTATCTTTTAAGAATATCATATTCATCTTTGGATAAAGAGGATGGTTGATGTTTTAATAAACTTTAATTTATAAAATATTATAATAACGATTTATGAAATGTTAAATTTGAACTTAGTGATTTTTTAATCTAAGCCTAAGGTGAGATTTTGAGAAAGAAAAGGATAAAAAAGGGAAAATATCATTCAACCTTCTCTATAGCAAATTAATTTCAAATTCCCCCGAAAATTATATAACTTCACTAGGCTGCATGGGGGCAAAGTGAAATTAAATATTTCAATAAAAAACCAAAATATCCTTATTAAATTTTGTAACTAGAATCCAAGAAATATGTGGGGAGTTTCTAATATTTGTGCTTCTTTCTAATATTAATGTGAGTATTTCTAAATCTAAAAAATCATGGAATCTAAGATTAAAGCATTCAACATTTTACAATTGGTTTTTCAATACACATATGGTGAGTTTTCAACATGTTTGTGCTTGTTTTCAACATCATAAGTATTTTCAAGTCTTAAAATATTGAAATCCAATGCTAAAGCATCCAACATTTCACAATTAAATTTTCAAGACTCATATGTAGAATTTACAAGGCATTTGCTCTTCTTTCGAACATAAATATGAGCATTTTTTACTCATAAAAATCAAGAAATCCAACACTAAAGTATCCAACATTTCGCAACTGAATTTCCAATACAAATATAGAGAATTTTTAATACGTTTATGTTTATTTTAGTAAAGACATTTTAATCTTTTAATTGAAATATTTAATTTCTTTTTACTCCCAAAGGGCAAAGCGAAGTTTCTGAATTTTTCAGACTGTATCGGAGGTTAATTTGTTAAAGAGGGTTAACTGACATTTAAAAAAAAAAAAAAAGCGAGATCATATGAGGTTTGTCCTACCTTAGTTGGGCTTTACATGAAACTTTATCCTTTTTAATAAGATGTGGGGGGAAAAGCTCACAAATACTCCTACATGTGAAGAATCCTTGAAACAAGGGAAAGCAAAATAACTTTCATTACTCATTAGAATATCCCTTTCAGGGGATATTATACTAAAGTTAATCTCACTGCTCAAAGCACCGTTTAATTATTATTACTATAATCATAAAGTCATTCATATCAAAGATATTATTCTCTTTCTTTTCTTTTTGCCATTTTTTCTTTTGTTGGAATCACACCTAAAGAACCTGAATCTTGCTTTTGTCTCTTAAAGTTTATTTCTTTTCACTCTTTATATTGATTAAATTTATTAAATTTATACTTGTATGACCGGAGATAAAATATGACCTTTTTATATTTGGCATTTTTTTGGGTATTGGTTAAAGAATCCTGGCAAAAAAAAAAAAAAGGTATTGGTTAAAAAATAGTCAAGGCCATGTTTGGCTGGCAAATATGAAAGAGAAAGCGGTAATATTATTTCCTTTTTATTTTTAGTAATTGGACATATGTTAAAATTAGCAAATTAACGGGTCATACACAGAACGATAAGATAAACCAGCATACAAATATGAAATATGTAAAATAAGAACTGTATATAATTAGAATTTCAAAATTTATAACTAAAATTCCCATATTTACAGTTTGACAAACCTCTTCTTATATTAATCTTTTTACAAAATTATTAATTGTCATTCTGCCTAAACAAATCACTAATGTGTCATTGTTATTTATTTATCAATAAATAAAAAACAATGAAATGAAAGACGTCGTCCAGAATCATTATTTTACTCGTATATTTTATTTTACTTTCAGTATTATTAAGTTTTGGAAAGCTTGAAAAAGTAATGGCTTATATTTAAAATACTGATTTTTGTATAATTTTTAAATTTCTTTGAATATAATATTTCATATTTAAATTTGAACATTGTTAAATATAAATACGATAACTCTTCCAAAAGTGACATAAACTATAAAGTTATATTCATTCCCTTCTATAAAATGCGTGCGTGATAATTTTTCCTCATTCATAATAATTCAAGGCTTTAAAATGGGAAAAATATCAAAAAGAATTATCTCTGTATCATTATTTTTTGTTTTTGCCAGCAATCTTTGTATTGTCCTTCTTCTTCTTCTTTTTGATACATAAGAATTTGAAAGACATCCCAGAGGTTCGAACCCCCTGCCCGCTCTCCCAACTAGCCTCACATGAAGGCTTGTACCACTGCAGCACAAGGCTACGTGGTTTCTTCTTCTTCTTCTTTTTTTAAATGTGAAGTTCTTGGTGTTATATAAAATTTGACGTGATTCAAATTTATAAATTGAAATTTAAAATTTTTTGCACAAAAAAATTGAAACTTAAAATTTCATGTTATTGAAATTAAAAATTATATATGAGATAATGAATTTACATAAAAGTTTATTATATAAAATAAGTAAATTAATAAATAAATTGAATTGAAAATTGGGAAAGAATCAATTGATGAAATGAAATGAGTTGATATTGACATGTTCACATTGACCTCTCATTTTGATCATTGTTTAACCGGGCACTAAAAATAATTTTATAGTGTTAAGAAAATGAGCTTCGACTAGATCTATGTTATTGATTATTATAAATATAAATTATAATGAATGAATCGTCATTGATATCCAGGTTTTCTTAAATCAAGTTTTTTTTTTTTTGACCTGGTGAATTTTGGGGATCTTAAAAAAGTGAAAAATGAGATCCTGATTTTCTTGTTTGTTTCTCACGCGGGTAGTCAGGTCCTAAATCATTCTTATCTAGGTTTTTTTTAGAGGTTTAACTCATTCCTTCATAGTTTGAAATCCCTCAAAAATCTCTTGAAAATGGAAAAGAAGAAAGGAATCTAAATTTGAAAAATTTTAGATATGACTTAAAGGGAGTAGTTTAGGATTTCTATATTTTACAAAAAGATATAAGGTTCGTAGAATTGTTAAATACATAATCAGTATTTACAAGTTCAAGATAAGCATTTCAAGTTGATTATAATGTTTTTCAAGTTCACGTTAACAATTCACGAATTGACAAGGCATGTTGAGAAATCCCCTTTATAGGCTTATACCAGTACTTATAAGTTGAATATATGAATTTTTAACCTGATCATGATAATTTTAAAATTCATGTTAACAATCCACAAGTCTAACTTTTTCCCCTAGGAATTTTTCAAGGCATGTGTCGAGAAATCCCCTCATACTAGTGTTGACGAATTCAACATAACAATTTTTAACTTGATCATAATAATTTTTAAGTTCATGTTAAAAATTTATAACTTTAACTTTTTCTATTAGGAATTGACAAGACATATATCTTGAGAAATCCCTTTGTACTAGTATTCACAAGCTTAACATAAGTATTTTCAATTTGATCATAACGATTTTCAAATTCGTATTAACTTCACAACTCTAAGGGCCTGTTTGGTTTGGTTGAAGGGAAGGGGATGTTAAATATTTTTAATAATCCATTGTTTGGTTTAAGAGGAAAGGGAATGGGACAGTAGATAACAATTTACCATTATATCCTCACACATTAGTTTATTTTTTATTTATATGTTATTAAAACTAATTTACATCTTAATTATAATTTATTTATTAATATTTATTAATTTAAAATTAGTATAATATTTTTAATTTTAATAACATTAGTTTTATTTGTAATAATATATTATATAATATTTTATTTGTAATTTTTTATTTGACACGTTAATTTTAATTTACATAATACTATTCTTTATTTATAATTAATGTAATAATACATTTTCAAAATGGAATAATATTTTCCAAATTTTGATAATATATTTTTATTTTAAAATAATTTATAATAGTATATTCTTAATTATATTTTTTTATCATCAATAATATATTTTTATTTTATATTATTATCATAATAAATTAATAAAATATTTTTATAATATTTTCAATCAAATAATATTATTTTTTATTTGACAAAATATTTTTTTAAATAATTAATTTTAATTTGAAATTAATATAGTAATATGTATTATAGTACTATTTTTATTTATAATAATACTTTTTCATAATTTTTCCAGCAATATTATTTTCTAATAATATTATTTTTTATTTATAATTATAATAATGTTCTTTAATTACAGGTATCGATGAAATAATAGAAAAGTTATAAGGACAAATATGTTAAAAAATTTGGCTCTTCTCTAAAACCCCCTATTTGTAGGGGAGCCAAAATGGGGATGTATGAGGGGAGGGGAGGGATAACTTGCGGCCCCCTCCCCTTCAAAATTTTAAACCAAACTAGGGGACGATAGCATCTCCCCTCTCCTCCCCTCAAACCAAACACACCCTAAGTATTGAGAGCATTTGTGTCTTTTGATAATATATAAAAAATCCTAGATTCCTATCGCAGTATGATTTGAGATTTCTCAAACTTAATGAACTGATTTGTTCTTCTTCATTTTTAAGAAGAATTCTATGGGATTGTCCCATATAGCTTTGTTTGTTGAATTTGAAATAAAATTGACTTCTAATAATAAAAAAAAGAAATTATGTTATAAATCATTTAAGCAAAAACATATATTTACTCATTTTAACTTCACCTAAAATTTTATTTTGATATATTAGCTTAGTAAAGTGTATTTTCAATTTTTTTTAATGCTATGTTATTTCTGTATCTTGTAGCCTGGCATGCTAATAATCGACTATTCTAGTTTTGGAGTTTCTTTTAGTTCTTTAACTGTAACATCGTTAAGAAAAAATGATGATATTGGGATTTTAAGTGTTTAAAATACTTCTCCAAATATTAATATATTAAGTTTGATATTCAAAATAAATATGATAGTCACACAAAAAGTCATCATTTGATACAACGATATCATATAAAAGATTAAAAACATGCATTTCAAAGTTAAGCTATAAAAAGAAACCCTTATATAAAGTTAGATGATTTTTTTGAGCCAATATATAAAGTTAGATGATTGAATGTGTATTCTTTGCCATAATTTAATATTAATCATAGGGTAATACTCCCTCTAATCCTTAATATAAGATCATTTTGATTGGAGATATTAACGCCATAAACTAAAATACTTTAAAATACATACTAAAACAAATTTACCTAACTTATAAATTTATATAAATAATTTAATAATATGTATCATACGTTAAGATTAACTAGCTTATTTTGCAACCTTACTATCTCCAAACAGAGTGAACATCTTATACTACCTCCTATCCTTATTATAACATTAATTTGACTTTATTGGAGAATATTAAGCTTTCAAATTAACTATAACATATGATACGCATTATTAGATTATATATTAATTTATAAGTTAAGTAAATTAGTTTAGAAGAAAAATTACAAATATATGTATCTTGAAGTAGTTTATTTTAAACCTTAGTACTTCTTTTGGTTTACAACATAAGAAGCAGTCAACCATTTACATAAATCAAAGAAATACAACGGAGTCATTTATTATCCGTAAATTAATTTAATTCTCCAATTTCACCATTATATAATTTATTATACACTCACATACATTCTGTTCTCTCTTTACATTTGACATGCAAAGACAAAAATGTAAACCAAATATTTATTAATTTGAATTTCACATGTTACTTCTTATTATAATATGGACAAAAAATTCTTACCTTATCTCTTATACTCTCATACTATGAATAGGAGGGAGAGTATCTAAAACCAATTTTAACTAATGATGTTAAGGACATAATGGACCGAGTGAGAATATTAGGGTGGGGAGTAACAATATTTCTCGGAGTTTTCCATTTTTCTTGTTTAGTGGGCCAAAAACGCTAATTTCCCCTCACCTTCATCATCGTGAGTAGCCAAAACAACGAAACATTACAGTAAAGTACCTCTGTTCTCATTTTGAACACGCCGTTGCCGCATTGTATCTTCTTCTTCTTCGATCCGCTCATCTTCGTCGTCGTCGCCGCTTCGTCTTCCTCCGGACTCGTGGTGGTGGATTGTGCCTTCTACTTTCCTTCACTCGAGTCATCATCCTTCTCCTTCTCCTTCTTCACTGTTCGCTTCTTCCTTAGTTTCCTGATTTTTCTCCTCTTCGTGGTAATCCTTCTCCTAATCTCCCTCCTGAATGTTAATTTTGTAATGCATTTTCATTTGTTTGTTAGTGATTGTCTGGTGTATTTATTTGTTTGACGAGTTAGTGTTTTTCAAAAAAATTAAAACTGAATCTACCATGAAATAGCTGAACAAAACCCATTTGCTTTCGATTTCTACAAGGACAAGGCTTACTTGTTTCAGATCAGTATCACATATGAGCTAGCAAATGTTATATGAGTTCTCTCTCTCTCTCTTTTTTCATTACCATGTTTGTTCTTTTTTTTCTCTTCTTCCTCTATCGTTCACTCCTTTTGTTCTCTTTCTCTTTGTGCTTCAGATGCTATGAGTCTTCGCCATCGTCACGCGGCGGCTTCCACCGAAAGCCGGCGCCAGCCGTTGCCGGAAGATGAGGTATATAACATCATTCCTGTCCATAATCTCCTTGCCGACCACCCTTCTCTCCGGTTTCCGGAGGTACGAGCCGCCGCGGCTGCTCTACGTGCCGTTGGTGAACTCCGAAAGCCGCCTTTCATTCAATGGCTGCCAAACATGGACCTTTTGGATTGGCTATGCCTTTTCTTTGGCTTTCAGAGGGAAAATGTTAGGAATCAGAGGGAACACATTGTGCTACACCTTGCAAATGCCCAGATGCGCTTGACCCCTCCTCCTGATAACATTGACACTTTAGATGGTACGGTTCTGAGGAAATTCAGGAAGAAGCTCTTGAAGAATTACACCAATTGGTGTTCTTATTTGGGGAAGAAGTCCAACATTTGGATTTCCGATCGCAGGGGGGCCTCTGATCAGCGGCGGGAGCTGCTTTATGTCTCCCTCTATCTCCTGATCTGGGGTGAGGCAGCTAACCTTCGATTCGTTCCTGAATGTCTATGCTATATTTTCCATCACATGGCCATGGAGCTGAACAAGATCTTGGAGGATTACATAGATGAGAATACCGGCCAGCCGGTGACGCCCTCAATCGCGGGGGAGAATGCCTTCCTGAACTATGTGATTAAACCCATTTATGAAACGATTAAGGCTGAGGTAGATAATAGCAGGAATGGAACTGCTCCTCACAGTGCTTGGAGAAATTATGATGATATAAATGAATATTTTTGGAGCAGACGGTGTTTTGAGAAGCTGAAGTGGCCCATCAATGTTGGAAGCAACTTCTTTGTGACATCCAGTAGGGCAAAGCATGTGGGCAAGACAGGTTTTGTTGAGCAGAGGTCATTTTGGAATTTATTCCGGAGTTTCGACCGGCTTTGGGTGATGCTGATACTGTTTCTCCAAGCGGCAATTATTGTTGCTTGGGAGCAGAAGGGATATCCTTGGCAAGCATTGGAGGATAGGACTGTACAGGTTCGAGTTTTAACCATTTTCTTCACTTGGAGTGGTTTGAGGTTTTTGCAGTCTTTGCTTGATGTAGGGATGCATTATAGGTTGGTTTCAAGGGAGACTATGGGGCTTGGAGTGAGAATGGTCCTCAAATGTGCTGTTGCTGCTGTCTGGATTGTTGTCTTTGGTGTATTCTATGGGAGGATATGGTCACAAAGAAACCATGATAGGAGGTGGTCAGCTGAGGCAAATAGGCGAGTGATTAATTTTGTTCAAGCTGCACTGGTTTTTATCATTCCAGAGCTCCTAGCTTTAGCCCTCTTTATTATTCCTTGGGTCAGAAATTTTGTTGAGAAAACAAATTGGAGGATCTTTTACATGTTATCCTGGTGGTTTCAGAGTAGATCCTTTGTTGGTCGTGGTTTGAGAGAAGGCCTTGTAGATAACATTAAATACTCCTTGTTCTGGATTGTTGTGCTTGCCACTAAGTTTTGTTTCAGTTACTTCCTTCAGATTAAACCCTTGATTGCTCCATCAAAAGCAGTGTTGGGCCTCAAGAATGTTAAGTATGAATGGCATGAGTTTCTTCGCAACAGCAACAGACTTGCTGTTGGCCTCCTGTGGCTTCCTGTTGTTTTGGTGTATTTGATGGATATCCAGATATGGTATTCAATATATTCATCTCTTGTTGGGGCAGCTGTGGGGTTGTTTGCACACTTGGGTGAGATTCGAAATATGCAACATCTGCGATTGAGATTCCAATTTTTCGCTAGTGCAATCCAGTTTAATCTTATGCCTGAGGAACAACTGTTAAATGCAAGATGGACACTGAAGAGCAAGTTTAAGGATGCTATCCATAGATTGAAGCTCAGGTACGGGCTTGGCCAGCCCTACAGGAAACTTGAATCTAACCAGGTCGAGGCCACCAAGTTTGCGTTGATATGGAATGAGATAATCATGTCTTTCAGGGAAGAGGATATCATCTCCGACCGAGAGGTTGAACTGCTGGAGCTCCCACCAAACTCTTGGAATGTCAGGGTGATACGCTGGCCGTGTTTTCTTCTCTGCAATGAGTTGTTGCTAGCACTTAGTCAGGCCAAAGAATTAGTTGATAGCCCTGATCGGTGGCTTTGGAAGAAGATATGCAAGAATGAGTATAGGCGTTGCGCCATTATTGAAGTATATGATTGTATCAAGTACTTGGTCCTTGAGATTATTAATCCTAATAGTGAAGAGCATTCTATTGTGACAGTCTTGTTTCAAGAAATTGATCACTCACTTGAGATTGAGAGATTCACTAAAACATTTAAAACAACTGCACTTCCGCAGCTACATAGCAAGTTGATTATGCTTGTCCAGTTATTGAACAAGCCCCAAAAGGACTCTAACAAGCTGGTGAATACTCTTCAGGCCCTGTATGAGATTGCTATCCGAGATTTTTTCAAGGACAAAAGGAGTGCTGACCAGCTACGTGAGGATGGCTTAGCTCCACGCAATCTGGCTTCCTCTGGGGGTTTACTCTTTGCGAATGCCATTCAATTGCCTGACACTAACAATGAGAATTTCCATCGGCAGATTCGACGCTTACACACAATTCTTACCTCCAGGGATTCAATGCAAAATATTCCTGTAAATCTTGAAGCTAGGCGGCGGATTGCATTCTTCAGTAACTCACTTTTTATGAACATGCCCCATGCTCCTCAAGTTGAGAAAATGATGGCTTTCAGTGTTTTGACCCCTTATTATAGTGAAGATGTTTTATTAAGCAAAGAACAACTGAGAACCGAGAACGAAGATGGCATTTCAATCCTGTACTATTTGCAGACTATATTTGATGATGAGTGGAAGAATTTTATGGAAAGGATGCGGCGAGAGGGGATGATGAAAGACAGTGATTTGTGGACCGACAAACTTAGAGATCTGAGGCTTTGGGCATCTTGCAGAGGTCAAACACTGTCTCGGACTGTTAGAGGAATGATGTATTACTATCGGGCCCTTAAGATGTTGGCTTTTCTAGATTCTGCATCGGAAATGGATATTCGAGAAGGTTCACGTGAGATGGGTTCAATGCGGCGAGACAGTTTGGATGGTATTAACTCTGAAAGGTCTCCTTCCTCTAAGAGTCTAAGTAGAGCCAGCAGTTCTGTGAGTTTGTTGTTCAAAGGCCATGAACATGGCACTGCTTTGATGAAATTCACATATGTGATTGCTTGCCAGATATATGGGTCTCAAAAGCAGAAAAAGGACCCTCGTGCTGATGAAATACTGTATCTAATGAAAAATAATGAAGCCCTACGTGTTGCCTTTGTTGACGAGGTTACCACTGGAAGAGATGAAATGGAGTATTACTCTGTTCTTGTCAAGTATGACCAACAATTGGATAAGGAAGTTGAAATATATCGTATAAAGCTGCCGGGTCCCTTGAAACTTGGAGAAGGAAAGCCAGAAAATCAAAATCATGCCATTATCTTTAGCCGGGGTGATGCTGTTCAGACCATCGACATGAACCAGGACAACTACTTTGAAGAGGCACTGAAAATGCGGAATCTCTTGGAAGAATACAAGTGGTATTATGGGATTCGGAAACCTACAATTTTAGGAGTCAGAGAACACATTTTTACTGGTTCTGTCTCCTCTCTTGCTTGGTTCATGTCAGCCCAGGAAACAAGTTTTGTGACCTTAGGGCAGAGAGTTTTGGCAAATCCTTTGAAAGTCAGAATGCATTATGGTCATCCAGATGTGTTTGACAGGTTTTGGTTCTTAACTCGAGGTGGTATAAGTAAAGCTTCTAGAGTGATAAACATAAGTGAAGACATTTTTGCTGGATTTAATTGCACTCTTCGTGGAGGTAATGTCACACACCATGAATACATCCAAGTTGGAAAGGGGAGGGATGTTGGGTTGAATCAAATATCTATGTTTGAAGCCAAGGTTGCCAGTGGAAATGGGGAGCAAGTTTTAAGCAGAGACGTCTACAGGTTGGGTCATAGGCTTGATTTCTTCCGTATGCTCTCATTCTTCTACACTACTGTGGGATTCTTTTTCAACACAATGATGATCGTTTTGACTGTGTACGCATTTTTATGGGGTCGACTCTATCTTGCTCTCAGTGGTGTTGAAGCTAAAATGGAGAGTGATAGCAATAACAATAAAGCACTTGGTACCATTTTAAATCAGCAGTTCATCATCCAGCTTGGTATTTTCACTGCCCTCCCCATGATTGTGGAGAATTCCCTGGAGCATGGGTTTCTTCAAGCTATTTGGGATTTCTTGACAATGCAGCTCCAACTTTCATCAGTTTTTTACACTTTCTCTATGGGCACTCGTAGTCATTTCTTTGGTCGGACAATCCTTCATGGTGGAGCAAAGTATCGGGCTACTGGTCGTGGATTTGTTGTAGAGCACAAGAGTTTTGCAGAAAACTATAGACTATATGCCCGTAGTCATTTTGTGAAAGCAATTGAGTTGGGGCTGATACTTATAATTTATGCTTCACACAGTCCTGTAGCAACTGACACATTTGTTTATATAGCCCTGACTGTCTCTAGTTGGTTCCTAGTTGTATCGTGGATTATGGCGCCATTTGTGTTCAATCCTTCAGGTTTTGATTGGTTAAAGACTGTTTATGATTTTGACGATTTTATGAGCTGGATTTGGTTCCATGGAAGTGTGTTTGCTAAAGCTGAACAGAGCTGGGAAAGATGGTGGTATGAAGAGCAAGATCATCTAAGGGTAACTGGCCTTTGGGGGAAGTTATTGGAGATAATTTTGGACCTTAGGTTCTTCTTTTTCCAGTATGGAATTGTTTATCAGCTAGGCATTGCTGCTGGAAGTACCAGTATTGCTGTATACTTGTTATCTTGGATTTATGTGTTTGTTGTCTTTGGGTTTTATGTGGCAGTATCATATGCACGGGACAAATATGCAGCCAAAGAACATATCTACTATCGGCTTGTTCAGTTCCTTGTCATTATCCTTGTGATACTTGTGATAATTGCCTTGCTGGAATTTACTGCATTGAAGTTTGTGGATATTTTTACAAGCATGCTGGCGTTCATTCCCACAGGATGGGGCCTCATATTGATTGCCCAGGTATTCCGGCCATTTCTGCAGTCGTCCATAATTTGGAATGGGGTTGTTTCTGTGGCTCGTCTATATGATATATTATTTGGAGTCATTGTCATGGCTCCCGTAGCATTACTGTCATGGTTGCCAGGGTTTCAGTCTATGCAGACCAGAGTTCTTTTCAATGAAGCATTCAGCAGGGGCCTCCGGATATTTCAGATTATTACAGGAAAAAAGTCTGCAAGCTAACTTATGACTGGAGGTAATATTTGTTCATGCATTACTGGATATTTTTGTGTAGTTACCTGTAAATTTGGTGTGGCTGCTCTCATTTGTGGATCTTTTGTTAATTGACAAGTTTAACGAGATGGATAAACCTTTTCACTTTTGAGCTGGAACTATGCTCGTTTCCTTGTGCAACTGATGGTCTTTTTTGTGGGTCCTAACTCTTTAATTGGATATTAGTCCTTCATCTGCATCAGTATAGATCATAGACAGTTGTAGGGGGGACACGAGTTTGTAGTGAGTAGGTCTAACTACTACTCCCTTTGGTTTTAAATATTTTGCTTGGTTCCTTTAGAATCCATCCATTTTGTCTCCTTCATTAAACATCTTTTTAACCAAAGTGCCCTGAGTTAATGCTCAATTGTTTTATGAGTTCTTACCAGTTAAAACATTCCATTAAATGCTGAGGTAATTGTGGAAGAGTGGTATGATTATAGAACACATTAATTGCAAATAATAAATTAATTTAACAAATTTTCTAAACCATGAGGAATTAATTAAAAGGGTCTTTTATTTATGGTCAGGGGGAGTGATAATATTCTTGTATATACTCTCAGGAGCATTACGGTTATATGCCAGTAGTGTCAAACAAGGTCAGTGGTGTGAAGTTGGCTCTCCAAGAACTTGTAACTAATTGCCCGTCATAAATGAAATCCCCACATACTATCCTAACATGAATGGCCTCAAGCATGTGGCTGTGGTTTAAGGGCCCTGACGTTTTCCATTGTATTACAAAGTGACTTTTCCTTTCATGGAGAACTCATACAGCAAGATTGCTTTTTAATTAATAAATATCCCTAATATAACTAAATATGCTTCAGTTTAACTGAGATGGCTATGCTTTTTTCTTTGGCCATAGAGATGATGGCTGTATAGGGTTTTCTTCCTTTGTTGCCTTTTCCTTTCCATTTAAACAAGGAGCTTTAACCCTTTGAACCTTGTGGCTGTTCTTGCATTTAATTTCTGTCCTCTTGGGCCCCCCTCATTTGTTTGGTAGGGGAACATTGCTGTAAGTTTCATCCCCTTTTTAAGAGCTTTTATGTGTTTAGATACCAAGGTAAATACTACCTTTGTTTCTTAATATAAGGGCCAATTTGCTTTATTTGCTTAGATCAAGGAAGCTAAATAAGTTGCTTCATCATATATAAATACTCCCTCCGTCCCTTATTATAAGAGCCAAATAGGTAAAATCACACAGATTAAGGAAGTGGTTGAGAGAAATAAATATGTCTGAAATAATTTTGTTTTCTTAAGTTTGCCCATATTTATGTAAGAGAGAAAAATGTGATAATAGTGTTATAAATGAGTATGAAAGATAATGTAAATAGAGAGAATAATGATGGGTAAAATGGGAAAAAACTCGTTAAATACTTTGACAAATTGTGTCAGTCTCTTATAAAAAGGGATAAAACCATTCAAACTTTTGGGACGGAGGGAGTATTAATTAGTTTGGATTGTGTACTAGTTTATAAGTCATCCAAATTAGTTTTGGAAAAAAAATAATCAATATAAATGCTTTAAAGTATCTTATTTAGTTGTCTTAATTTGACTAAATAAAGTCAACTGAACCTTATATTAAAGACCGGAGGTAGTAAAAATCATCAAATCTAAGATTCACATGTTTAGCATGGCAATTGTTGAAGATGTAAAAATGGAATCGTATGGTTCATGTAACTTGCATTTTAGGAGGATAAGGTTTTTTTTGTTTATTTTGGCAATTGAAAACTGTGAACGAAGTAGTATCGTTTAACTTGATGAAGCTGACGACATGTAACTTGTTGAGTATTTTTGGATGGCAATAAGCATCTTGGGTATTACTGTACAAAACAAGTGTCAAAATTCAGAAATATGCTTCTTTTGGACCTAACGTGAGCATGTTGTTTGCAGGTTTGGCATTAGAATGAGACGAAGCTGTAGAAGACAAAGAATAGAAGGCCTTGAGTTTTATAGACTTGCTTCTTTAGATGTGCATTCGTTTTATATTGGTGTTAAGGGCTGTGAGTTTTCCCCCTTTTTTGGCCAGAAGTTATGGTAGTTGTGATTATATTTTTGTTAATTTATATTCGTTGGGGGGAGAAAGCCATTTCTTCCTCTCTTTCTTTTGTCTGGGCTGTATTTGTTATTGTAATTAGTCAATAGTTAGTTGTGTAAGCGATTTGTGCATGGGCCGCTGATTTGGAGTTACTTGCCACAGTTTTGGTTGAATCATGGCTTTTATAATTTCTTTTTTCTTTTTTTTTTTGGATGAACTTTCATGTTTCTCAGTAATCTTTTTTACACAGAAAAAAAAAAAAGCCTTAATGGAATGGTTTAACAAGAATGGTTATTTTAGAAAGAAAATAGATTTGTTATTGCAAGGAGTTTTCTTTGGATTGGGGTGCTCTCAAACATCTTGTAGTCAATCCATTGTCTATTATAGCGATCAGTTCACTTGCAAAAAAGGCTATGCAGATGATCGGCGATTCATTTCGCGGCCTAATCAATTGAGTCTGTGCCAATCTCAACCTGCCCTCTCAATTTCAAATCAAACAACGGTGCATACAAGATTCTATTTTTCCCCCTCAAAAACCACATATATAATAAAAAAATAAAACATAATAAGTCCTCATTTTGAAAAATAGGGGTAACAGAAAAAAATTTGTCTAAAATACATCATTGAAAACTAGGAAAAAAGGTTAATCACTATATTAAGATCTTAGAAAAATTAGGAACAAAATCACCCAAAGGAAATTTGATTGGTGGGAAAGACTAGATAATTTTTTTTTTTTTGGCAAGAAAACCAAGTAAATTTTTTGTAGGCATAGTACAAGAGTACCTAACTACAAATAATTTGATTTAGGCCTCTCTCACCATTAAATATTTTTTGTGAGAAGAGTACAAGTCTTTGGAGAATCACAATCTAAAAATTAGCTCTCGACGGCTCCACTCTACGACACTTTAATCAATGCTTCACTCAACTTTTTGTTGGTCAATCCCTTCGATCTGAACCTTTTGCAGGTAGCCATTTCTGGTTGGCCGTCTCTTAATGAAAACACTATTGTAACGAATACAAATCTTTGGGAGAAGCACATCCCAAAAACTAGCTATTAGGGTTAAAGAACTAAGGCCTTACACGATTCATCTTTCAAGAAAACCTCCCCGAATGGGACTTGTAACAGAACGATATTGAATATTTGGTTCTTTTAATTTATACTATCAAATTTTCAAATGACAGGGGAAGCATTGTTGAAAAGTGACGTGCATGATTGTGTGTTATTGCAGTGGGGTCGACCACACATAAGAACGATATTGAATATTTGGTTTTTGTCTTCAATGAGATGGCCCATGTTTCATGCAATATTGAAGATCTGGTAAAAGAATGCAATATTGAAGAGGACAATTGTTACCTACAAGCTGAGAATGGGTTGAAGATATAACGAAAGGGGCCAAGAAATTTAGTCAAGACCTTTTTTTAAGAGTGAGAAGTAGAGGTTAAATTATGAGAAGATGCATAATCCATGGGATGTGAAGATTTTCTCGTACTTTATTATTTTTTACACATTAAAGTTTAGGTGAGTTGGGTCTTGGGGCTCACTAAGGCCAGGGCAGGTATCCATGCTCAAAGAACGCTTACAAATGTACTTACAGATAGACCACCAACAAGGTTCTCACATTAGCGGAATCTGCTCACAAGCTTATAGTTATGAGCCAATCCCTTTACTAACTGAACCAACCTTTGTTGGCTTTCCCATACTTTATTATCTATTCTTCTTTGAGTCTTCGTTATGAGAAAATTAATTATAGGTCCCATAAAAGAAATTTAATTAAGATGATGTCCCAAGAAATCCCTTAATTAACTCGAGGTCCCACAAAATCACCTATTCAAACTAAAGTATATAATTATTACTTCATGTTAGAAAGTTGTCTACATCTGTCCAAAACTTGTTATTAACAACATTATAAAATATTGTGATTGATACTTATAAGGGGTGAGCAAACGGTTTTCGGTTCGAAACCGAACCGAAAAAACCGAAAACCGATAAGGGGCAAATAGCAAAACTGAAACCGAACCAAAAAACTGAAACCGAAAAAACCCGAATTGTTTTCGGTTCGGTTTTTCGGTTTTTGAAATATATTTTTAATACTCTTTTGTTGCAACTTTGTCCAATACGAAAATTCAATGAAAAAAAGGAAAAAATGGATTTAATATATATGAATAGTTATACAAATTTAATATCTTGTTTGAATCAACTAAACTATTAATTCAATATGTTCAAAACAAAAAAATAATACTTAATACATGACAATATTGAATTGGTTTTTTAACTTTCAGAGCACATTCTGTAATTAATAAACATTCTATGCTTTTTTTTAATGCCACATATTTAAAAAGTGTTTGTTTTTATTATAAAAAAATTTTATTTGTTTGGATTTTGATATATTTGTTTAGGCTTACTTGTTATCCTATTTTTAAACAAAAATTCTAGATTTTTTTAATATTATTATAGTTTTCGGATTTTCGGTTTCAAACCGAAACGTTTTCTAAAAACCGAACCGAAAACAAAAAACCGAAAAGTGAAAAAATAAAAACCGAAACCAAAGGTTTGGTTTTCGGTTTCGGTTCGGTTTTGATCACCCCTACTTATAATGTTGTTATGAAAAGCCCAAAAAGTTGTTATTAACTGACTAAAAGTTGATAATTACCAAAAACTTATCACAATTGTGAAAAATACTTATCATGGTACAAAGGCCAGCATATTGTTATCCTCAAAAGTTGCTAGTGAGCAATGTTAACAGTTGGCTCTCGCTTGTCAGGACCACTCATCCACAGACCTTAGGTTGGGTTTCTATCATTTTCTTTTCTCTCGTTTTCTCTAAAAATCTCTTATCCACTGTTACATAAAAATAATAAATGATTTAGATTTGCTACTCCCTCCGGTCCTTTTTATAAGATTATTTTGACTTTTTTGTGTGGAAGTTAAGGTAACAAATTAGACTACTAAATTATAACATATGTCACGTGTAATTAGATTATAGGTTAGTTTATAAGTAGCATGAATTAGTTTTGAGGAAAAAAATATTTTTTTGGGACTAGAACTACTTTTTTTTTTGGTTGAAAAAAAGAGTCAAAAAAATTAAAATGGTCTTATAATTAGGACCGAAGGGAGTATTTTGTAAAAATTATTACTACCATAAACTTAAACACTTGAATAAATATGTGTGTGTATATATAATAGTAAATGGACACACATTTTCTCTCAAGTCTCAACCCAACACATCCAGCCGCGAACTCTCCCTTCGCCCATTATCTGAAAAACGCTGCCGCCGATGAAGAGCTGAAAATCCCATTCTCAATTCCCACAATTTCTCGTCATCCTTCTCCTTATTCGTTCCATCCCTCACTCTCATTCTTCCATTATCCTTCTCCATCACTCCAATCTTCTTTCCGGTCAATTTAAATGACGAATCTATCATTGTAATATCTCACTCTTCATCTGCTTTCTTATTACAATCAGTTTTGGCACTAATCTTGGCCTTATGCAAGTACCAAAATTGACTCCCCAAAATCATTTATTCTAAGAAAGCCAATGCATGGTTGGACTTTCAATCCCTCCAAAGCTACCCAACTTCAAATCAAACTTCCTCTCAAAGAAGCAGCAATTTCTCTCTATCCTCAACCTATGTGCTTCCACTAAACAACTCTCTCAAATTCATGCTCAATTACAAGTTTCTGGTCTTTCCCAAGATCCCTTTTTGCTTAGAAAGCTCGTTTATTTTTATGCATTGTCTTCCTTCAAGAATTTGAACTATGCACGAAAACTTGTTTATTACTCTCCCAACCCACCACCTGTTTCCTGGAATATGCTCATTAGGGGTTATGCTTCTAGCCATTCCCCTGCTGAGTCCATTTGGGTATTCCATGAAATGCGGTTTCGAGGAGTTACAAGCACTAAGCTTACATTTCCGTTTCTTTTCAAGTCATGTGCTTTGGTTGTAGCACTTGGAGAGGGACGGCAAGTGCAGGCAGAAGTTGTCAAGTGTGGTTTGGATTCTGATGTTTATGTTCAAAATACCTTGATCAATTTCTATGCTTCTTGTAAGAAAATATTGGATGCTAAACAGGTGTTTGATGAAATGTCTGAGAGGACTGTTGTTTCATGGAATTCAGTTATAGATGCTTGTGTTGAGAACATGTGGTTCAAAGAAGGAGTTGGATATTTTGTGGAAATGAGAAATTGTGGGTTTGAACCAGATGAGACCACCATGGTTGTCATGCTTTCTGCATGTGCTGAGTTAGGAAACTTGAGCCTTGGGCGATGGGTACATTCCCAAGTGATAGTGAGAGGTATGGTGCTCAATTGTCAGTTAGGTACTGCTCTTGTTGATATGTATGCAAAGTCTGGAGCTGTAGGTTATGCTATATTTGTATTTCATAGAATGGAAGAGAGGAATGTGTGGACATGGAGTGCAATGATTCTTGGACTGGCCCTACATGGTTTTGCAGAGGAAGCTCTTGCACTTTTCCCTAAAATAAATGACCATCCTAGTATAACTCCAAATTATGTAACTTATCTTGGGGTTCTATGTGCTTGTAGTCATGTTGGGATGGTAAATGAAGGGTACCGATACTTTCGGGACATGGAACAAGTTCATGGGATCAAACCCATGATGATGCATTATGGAGCTATGGTTGATATCTTGTGTCGTGCCGGGCATCTCAAAGAAGCTTATGACTTCATACAGAGCATGCCTGTTGTGCCAGATGCAATTGTATGGCGAACTTTGCTTAGTGCTTGCACTATTCATGATGTTTATGACCATAAAGGGATAGCGCATAAGGTGAGGAAGAGGTTGCTTCAGTTGGAGCCTAAGAGGGGTGGGAATTTTGTTATTCTTTCAAACTTGTATGCTGAAGTGGGGATGTGGGAGAATGCAGAAAGTGCTAGGAAGGCTATGAAAGATAAGGGGCTAAAAAAGATGGCCGGAGAGAGTTGTGTTGAGTTAGGTGGGTCCATGTATAGTTTCGTCTCAGGATATAATTCTCTACCAGAATTGATGATGGTGTATCTCCTACTAGATGGATTGAATTTGCATTTGAAGATGGTTAACTATTTGTAGTAGCCATAACTTTTAATGAATACATCATGGATGTTTATAAGTTATATTTTTATTGGAAATGGCCAACTTTCTCTTTTCTCTCCCATCCCTTGGCTAAACTCCTGATCTGTTTTTGTTGTGAAATTGGTCTTAATTATCAATATATCATTGATAATTCTTCAACTTTAGCTGGCTCGAAAATGTCTCATCTTTGGCTCTAGTCACATTTCACTATTCACAAGGAAAATGTGGTTTGGAGAAACAATTATTGGCCTTGATGATGATCGGCTTGGGCATATAGCTTTGTTAATGATGAGGCATCTCTTCCATGAAGGCAATCAAAGTTGTTCCCTTTCTCATGTCATCCTTCACATGCCGGACGGAATAAGTTTCGAGGTCAACTGTGATGTCGCAACAAAATGGAAGGTGTTTTGTAATGTTTCATACCTATAACCGCTCAAATTTGAAGTTCAAACTTTCCTTATATCTCATGGCCACCCCTCTTTGGAGCATGAGAAGGATTTGTATCTAGCTAGTGTCCAAGTTGAAGCATGTCCGAGTGCGACTTGGTGACATGAATGGGGAAATACAGTTTCTGTTTGTCCATATTTACAATGATTTAATGAGGTTGGTTATTCTTTTGAAGCAATATTTATACATACAAGTCTGCAAAATAGACTAGGAAGTGCCTGCTGATTTCATGTGGGCGAAGAAAGACATAGCACTTTGGTGAAAGGTGAAAGTTTATGCTCATTTAAATGGTATACAGGAGTTCAATACTTGCACATCTTTGAATCGAAGCCTTTTCCGTTTGCAAAAGCTTGTATATGTCCTAGTTTAGTAAAACAATTTGAGTCAATGAATGATAGCGAAAAGCTTAAATTAGTCTCCAAATAATATGAAATGTACTCCTCAAAGCACTTGGGCAATATGAGGCAAGAAAAGAAAGATCAATAAAAGGATATTATTTCTTCCTTAATTTATCAAGGCAATGCAAAGTAAGTATTTGGATTTTTTTTACATATAACATTTTTGAACGTTTTCATTTCCATGTAGAATATATCTTCAAGATTCATTGAGATCATGCATGAGGAGCATTGCTTTCTCTTCATTGATAAAAGTCTTCATCGATAAACTTTTACAGCGTGTTTGGTTGGAGAGAAAATATGGGGGAGGAGAAACGTATGAGAGAAAATGAGGGAGAAAATGAATTTGCATCTATTTGGATGAAGGGGTAAAATGAGGGGAGGACAAAACTAAGAGGAAAAGTTTCATATGGGCCCCATGGGTTTTTCTTCCCAAATTTTCTCTCCAAATGTGGAGAGATTTTGGAGAGAAAACTGAGTTTTCCCAAGCTGTCATTTGCCCTACCCTCACCCACATGATCGGCATTTAATATCGCCATTCACCACTTCGTTCATTCTTTTCACTCTGCTTCTAGGTCAAGCCGCGAGCCCTTGATGGCCATCATCTCCGCCAATGAATGACTTAATCCCCTCGGCATCGGTGGCAAAAGGCACTTGCATTTGCCTTTGTGAGATTATCTTCTCACTTTCCTTCTCTTTGTCCTCTACTTTGATCCATATGTATGAAATTTTTGTGTGATTCATGATTTTGTAGTGAAATTGAATTTAGAATTGTTTTATGTTCCTTTTTATGATAGCAAAACCAAGCCATGTGTTTTGTCTTGATGATCTTCGGGTGATTCATTATCTCCCTTGAGTTGTTGTGACATGATCGAGGACATAGTTGTCAAAATTGTGAGCCAACTCGGTAGACTTGGTGGGTTCACTTTTTTAAGACCAAATTTCGCATCAACTCGTTGGTAGAATCGGATGTTATGTTGACTAGACTAAAATCGCTTGTGAGTAAGATAAACTCGCTTCAATCTTAGTTACTAGGCACCTAAGAACGTGTCATACAATTGGCTCTGATTTTGTCTGCCCCTTGACCTGAAAAGTAATCTCGTCAATTAGTGCAATTGTTTTACACACATTTTTGAAAGATCCAATGTCTGCAAGGCGAAATCAAGGGGGAAAAAAACATGCAAGCAAATATCTAATAAAAAATGTTTAGTAACTAAATATGAATTATTACTATAATATAACATTTAAATTTTGGAATATCATTAATTTTTTGAATCAATATTATTTGAATTGTATTTTAAATAAAATTTTTATCTTACACAAAAAGTTTACTTTTTTTCCCCCTATCATATACACCATATGTTCACTCAGTGCATATTTTATAAACCAACTTTTAGTCACCTCAAGTTAGATTGGATGATAACAGAGGGAAGCGAATTCAAAACATTTGTAGTCACCGTATAAAATTTATATTCCATTTTTGTATAATTTCGATCATCTTATAATAATTATTTTATGTTAATTGTTAATATAATTAATTAAATTATTGTAAATTTTTGTTACGGTTCTATATTAACTTTGTGGGCGTACTTGTAATCAACAGTTTGACACAACCGCATCTTTAATCTCATAAATTAATGTGAATATCACTAACCCAACATTTGATGTTAATCTTAAATATTGTTTTGAATGTGGATGAGGTTGGAAAATTATATTGACAATATGTGCTTCTTAGGATGCACTATGAATGTTGATAGATTCAATGTTAATTATGTAGATATAATATATATATCTCTAATTGTGTTTTCCTTTTGATTGTTTATTTATAGGCTTTTAGTTGCTATTTATTCTGATAAAAAAGTTGCTATTTATTGATAGAGGCAAACTCTTACGATTCTATGATCTGAATATATGATCCGAGTTCATATTGTTCTCACGAGTGTGCTTAAACTCCCGAGTTTAACAACCTTGATAGAGGATTAAGCATTACTGCTCCGTTTCCATGTCACACTCTCATCCTTCTTGTTTTTGTTTTTGTTTTTTTAAATTACCTATTCAATCATCTCCACTCACTGGTTTCATGCGGTTCAAGTCCCTTGAATTGTTTGTTTTTGTTCTGTTCTGTTTGATTTCTTGTATACCTTGCAACTTTTTCACCACTTGCAGGTAGCAGCATATGAAGCTTATTTCTGAATCTTTCTAAATGAAATTCATTTTTCTGTGAATTGGACATTGTTATATTTTTGGTGCTTTCTTTTTAAAATTTCTTTCATATATGACTTTCTCTATTCTTACCTGTTTGTGTTGTATATTAATTCTTCCATTATTAAGTCCTTCTGTTTCAAGATGATTGACATCCTTCTGAATCGAACTATATTTTCTCCTGATTACTGTTATTGGTTGTGCTGTGTAAATATTTATAGTTAGCCAAGTTTTGGGTTATTTTTCCACATATTATGGAGCTATTTCTTTTTCTTTTTCTTTTTCTTTTTTTTTTTTTTTTTTTTTGTGTATACGGAGATAAGTTAACTTTTTCTTATAAATTTCGTGGACATTGAAGTTATTAATTTATTGTGCTAATAATAGTGAGGGAAGTTGGTCAGTCCTCTTAGAAACCGTTCTCTTTTATTTTTGGCTTGATCAGAGAAGATATAGAGATGTGCATTGTGCTTTTTGGGACATGGACACCATCAGATTATTGTACTAATGTGAGAAACTCATATTTATGTTCGTCTAATGCTACAATTGTTTTCATTTTCAGAACTCAAGGCTAAGCAGAAAAGTCATCATGCCTTCTACAACCATTCATTAGCCACAATAACTGTGGAATATGTTTCTGCGGTCAGTTCCTTGTGAATGTTTCATGTTTAGTATAGGCTGTTTAATTAGAAACCTTATATTGTGTATCATTATATATTTCTTGATTCTTGATGCTGGGCCTAGTTGAGTTCAAGTGTTTGGTTTGGCTGGTGGTTTATGTAGAGATCTTAGGTTCAAGTCAAGGTAAGGACTCCCTGTTTTAAGTGAGAGGAGATCTATGTTTATAGTCATGCTTTTGCATTAATCAAATGTTCTAATAAAGAAGGCAAAATCACTCTCACATGCTGCTCCTGACGGATGGAAGTATTGATTAGATTAGGGCTTAAAAAAAAAAAAATCGATTAAGAGCTATTGAAGTGTGTCAGTCTAGCTTAATCTGAATTTGAATTGCGCACCTAATGTTGTTTTACATGTGTGGGCTAGACTGTTGCATGCTTGAAAAAGTTATAGGAGTTTTACATGACTTGTGTTTGAGGATTGAAGGGTTTTGTCCTTGCAGGTATACGTGTCAGTTTGACAACACTTATTACTTGGACTTGATTTAGATGTAGTGGTTTAACCAAGGTGCTGAGAATGTAAATATTGTTTGATATGTTACTATTAGAACCTGAACGAGCTTTGAATCACTATAGTCCTCGCTATATGTTGGTTTTGAACTAGGAAGGGTTATATGGTCAAAAAAAAAAAAAAAAAACTAGGAAGGGTTATAGTGAAAATGAGACCTTTGTAATTTTAGATTTATTGGGAGAGTACTCTCAAATCTAAATACAAGACATATTTATAATTTTTATTGATTTTTTTTCTCAAATTACCCCATGTTTATACTCTTTTAACGATAATCATGTAAGTCCTAATAAGTCTTATTTATGTCATTTCAACTGTATTTCACTTGTACCAAGAAAAACAATTAAATTATTATTATTATTATTGACTTAAAATTTAATACCTTTTCAACCTTACTCTAATTAATGTACATTATACCTAATAAGGAAAAAGTCTACACAATAATAAATGATAAATGAAAGATAAAATTATATATTAATATGAAAAATTTAATGATCAGTAAAACTAGGTAAAAAAAAAAACTGCTCACATTTTCAAAGTCAAGCATTTGGCAATCTATTTCACGACTCAATGATTTATTATCCTTATTCCTTAGTCACTTTCAGAAAAATGGTTTTGAGGTTTATTTCTAATAAAACACACTTCAAATGCAAGTTCTTCATTGGAGCTTCATATATCGAAAAGAATCTCAAAAATAATTTCATTAGCATAAAAAAATGAAAAAAAAAAATTTCACATCTTTAAATACATACTTTGGAATAAGTCAAAGTTTTCCAACATCGAAAAGATGTGGTTTTACTCAGAACATGCTTCGGTACAAAAAAACTTATACGGAGGATTCGTATTCATTGTAGTTAGGGGTGGAAATAGTCTAGGCCTGGCCTGACCTGACCATAAATGGGCCTGACCTGTTGCGTAACTGATTGGCCTGAGCCTGGCCTGTGACCTGTAGTAGACCTTTTTTTAGCCTGAGCCTGGCCTGTTAAAGACCAGGCCTGACCTGAAACCTGTTAAAAGGCATGTTCGGCTTATGACTCAAAAAATCTAAAAGTACATTGTTTTTACTCAAGAATAGTACGATACTTAGTAATATAAGAACACAAATCTGATACAAAACAATAAGAGTCTAAAAGACAAAGCAAATAAATATCAACAAAACTAGTAGTCTGATACAACCAACAAAAATAAAGTGAAAAGTAATGGTAGAGATGGGAAAGGAAGAGGAGAAGATGAATGTATTGGTTCCAAGGTGATGGATTTGTGTCCTTAACAAGAAGGAGAAAAGGAAAACGGTGAGATAAAGTGAAAAATGAGGGTTAGTGAAAAAAATACCCTAAATACATATATGTGTAATTTTATTTCAAATCGAGGGTACAAATATAATGTTATTAATTCTTTTTTTAAAAAATATATAACAAGCCTATGTCAGCCTGGTAGTCCTAATAGGCTTTTTTAAAAGGCCTGTGCCTGGCCTGTTTAGGAAAATATGCTTTAAAAAAAGCCTAAACTTAGGCCTATAACCTGGGCCTGGATAGGCCTGAAATAGGCCAAACCTAAGGCCCCTGTTAAGGGCCTAATTTGTTTCCACCCCTAATTGTAACGCACGCTTATTCAGTTATCCTTGAGATGAATTTGTATTAATTTAGGATGATCCAAATTTTATATTATTTTACTTTAATGTTTTCAATATTTTCTTAAACAATACATAATATAAAAGAGGCATGGAAAAAGCAAAACAATTTTCATTTGAAAGGTTAAGGTTCAATAACATTTGAAGATTCCAGTTCCACATCTCATCTTTGCAACGATGTACACAAGATGAGCACTAAATTCATACTTCAACTCATTTTGCCAGCGAAATCTTAATATTTCCTTGACAATTTAAACAAACTGGCACATTTTTTCAATCTTCTCAATTTCTCATCCTCTAGTCTGTCATTACTGCGTATATAAAAATTAATACTCCCTCTTATTAATTTAAGAATTAGATAATTCAAGCTCAAGAAAATTAGTTTAGTTACTTATTTGTACCAAAAAAAAAAAAATCACTGCTTTTTCTAAAATCCTCCCTTCAATAATCGTTTGCATTGAAACTACCCTTAATAGAAACCTTTTATTATGTGCATTCATTAGGGATAATTTGAAGTAAAAGTTGCAAAAAGTCGATTAAAGCATTATATTTAAGACCAAAGTAAACTCTCTAACTAGTCCCTGTGCATGCGTGTGAACAAACAATACATTATAAAAGTCATTATTTCTAACATTCTCGTAACTACAATGATCATACATACGCAGCACCAAAGAATCCACAATCTTCTCGCTTATGATTCAATTGATTACTTAGGGTAATTTGACTCACCATGATAGAGTTAGCTTTTAGGGCGTTTGACAATGGGAAAGGATACTCTTTGTTGAGGATTTTGCTGCATATCTGTCCTTTCTTCCTGAGAGGGGTTGGGATCAGCAATGTCTTCATCTTCAGTTTCTTCCATTGGCTGGGAAGGCCTTTTCCGTGGAATTACAAACTGGTAGTTAGGGCTGATTAGTGTATCCTTATCAGGAGGAAGAGGAATGCCAGGACCTGCTATTGTTTTTGGTAATGGTATCTTGTTGCGGCTTCGTGCCAACTCCAAAAGCACCTATTAAGATGTTACATCATCAAACATTTTATATCCTTTTGGGGAAAATAAAATTGATGCTTGAATAATATACTGCATGATGGAACCAGTGATAGTTCATGACATATTTACTATCAAGCATTTTTTGGTGAGACGAGAAATATTCTCTTTTGACAATAAAGACTAATCTCTCACTTCAAGTACTGGAGGCACAAAATAGACTCCTCTCAACTAAACTTGCTTCAAACACAAATCGGTAATCAAATCCCTAACAATTTAATGTATGAGAGCTCCTGCCACTCATCAACTTGCATTGGTTGCTACTAACAAGTATCAAGTATCAAGTATTCTAATAAAATTACTACACATGAGCATTGGTGACAACTTTAACTTCAAGCCCTTTGGACAGGGTTCTGACCAATAGCAAATCAGCCATGCCCAAGCAATAAAAAAAGGAAAGTCTAGTTAGTAGTTGTTTCAGCTCGATGTTGTACTTTATCTAAACAAAGCATCAATCAATTACATTAAATAAGAGCACAGTCCCAATCAATTTACTATTGACAAAAACTGAAAAAAAAACAGCTTTATGATCAAGAATCACAATAGTAGGCATAACATGCAGAATTACCTCTCTAGGTGGTGGTTGAGAGAAGCTAAAGTTAACCTTTGACTGAATTGCAAGCTTAACATCATCACAATCAATTGCAGATTTGCTAGCATGCTCAGAATATACTTGAGCGTCTGTCAACACTTCAACAACATAGCGGTACCACAGCTCCAGAAACTTGTGTATGACACGAGGTTCGTAGTCCTCCACTCCCATTGATTTCAAAAGAGACTTCACAATTTTTGCATCCCTGGGCAAATCCTCATCTTTATCGGCCATAACCTCAACAAGCACTTTGATTGCTCCTGAAACAGCAGACCTGGATCAATACATATAGCAAGATGACAAACAAAGTCCAATTCTAGATCTCGTCCAAACCATAAAAGCAGAGAAATAACAAGAATATTACAGAAAGCAACATGGTTAGATCTGACACATACCACAAGCATTTATTGAATGTCAATGCCTTCCTACAAAGATGATGATGAGGCCAAAATAAACAGAAATTCATATATGCCAAAGAAGGATTTGCCTGGATTGTAATCAAATTCTAAATTCAACACAGTATCCTAATTGTTTCATCCTTGAAACTACACAAATCATCATTTAAATTTTCTGCTGATTCAAACCCAACATGAAAATTAAACAAGTGACCTCATCCTACACTAAGTTCATTCAGACCTATTTAAATACGAAATTTATGACTGAGCATAAAAAATCCTTGAACTGAAATGACCATGAGATGGCAATCACTTGACCCAACTTGATGAACAAACTGGGTTGAAACCAAAATCAACAAGCAGAATTTATGCTCAGATATGTTGATAAAACAAATCCATATCATGAAATTCAAGCAATAACAGCATGAACGGGCCTGCCTTATCACCCAAATTTTTATTCAGTTAAGGTGCGACGAAAAAGGCTAGACTATGCCAATAACGTGTCAGAGACAAAAAAACCTTTATCCAAAAACTTTATACCCAATTAAACTCAAAAAAATAAGACAAGATCATGCTACAAACAACACAGCTAGCAGCAAGTTTTATCACCAGAATCTATGCTCAAAGTTTAGCTAGAGAAGAAAGTTATATCTTACTAAAATAATCAGAAACAATGGCAAGCATTGACATACATTATATATGCTCAAAATTAAGCTAAAAAACGTCAACAGATCGAGCTACATAAACAAGTGATAAAGCAGCAAATCTTCTGTCAGAACAATTTATACCCAAAATTATGCTCAAGACCGTGGAAAGCCTAAACCAAATAACACAGATTATATGTATCATAATAATTTCATAATTTTTTTTTTTTTGGATCATGTAAATTAAATACTATATTTATAATAAACAAAATACACTAATCTAAATGATTCTACTCTTTTCCTCATTGACTCAAGCGAGCACAGTCTTCAGCATTGAATTGTGACCTAGAGAAGCAAGTAATGCAAATAATGTAGACACTACAGATGCCGGGGGATCTATAGCAGGATTGGCAAATGCATATTCAACAACTATAAGCAAAATTGCGTTAAAAATAGCAATGCAACAGCAGGCCATGGCAGCACAGAGTTAAAGCAAAACCCTTCAAGAGTGTCTTAGGCAGATCTAATATTCTACTCACTGAAATCTTTGAAACAAGCATAGTTGATATAATCCCCTTTTAATTTTTGTTTACAGATGCTTTGACAAAGAAGCCTTAGTAAGCCAATTAATTCAGGCAAAGCCTCCCAACCACTGAAGACACTGGGAACAAATTCAAATCTAAATTAAAAGCCAAGTTGAACAAATCATTCTAACTGGACTTTGGGAGCAGACAAAGACCAAGGGTTCATTCATACCTTCCAGTGACCAACCATGCAAAGCTTGTGACGGTGGATTTGACCGGTCTAGTTCAAGGTTCAGTGGTTTAAAAAAGGTTCAACCCAGGTCAATTCAGGCATGATTAAAAAGATATTATTTAATGGAACAACCATCCATAGACCACACAAGACTTAATATCATATATGTCTCACATGAATATTAATTCTAACAACAATAAAACATAATAAGGGCTTCTCATCAGAAGAATTAAAAGTAATCACGAAAAAAATACTATAATTCAACAACAAAGAGTAATCTCAGTGGTCGGTTTAACGATCAAGACTCAAGAGCAATCTCAGCACAACAATCCAACAATCCGCAAGGTCCAACACTCAGAATGCAGAGTCAGAAATTAACAATTGATCATAAGCATTCAGTATCCAACAATGACTCAGCATCCAAATTTATATTTTATAATTCAAATAATAAGCCTTAAAAATAAGTTCCTAACTAGTCTCACAACAGTCATTAGCCCGGTTTCTTAAACTTTATCTATGTGATTTCACCAAACCCATCCTTTAAATCCTTAAGTAATTTGTATACATATCACTCATCCTTTAAACTTTGAAATTCATCACTAGCTTTTTTGAATACTATATTTTCCTAGCTTCAGAGCTCCTAACAATCAGAAATCAAAGCTCAATCCTCCTGACAGAAATAAGGCAGAAAACAGAACATGGAAGCTTCAGGTGTAGAATCATAACACCAGCCGAGAACTGAACATGCCATCAACGATAACCGACTCTAGAATGCTCTTAACTAAGTCCTAAACATCGATTAGCTTTAATTTGAGTCGGAAACCGACAGGTTTCACTGATGAGCAGTGAACCCTTGATTTCATCTTAAAAAATCCGAGCTCTAGGTCATGATTAAAATAATATTATTTAATGAAACAATAATCCATAAACCACACAAGACATAATATCATATATGTCTCACATGAATATTAATTCTAACAACAATATAACATAATAAGGGCTTCTCATCAGAAGAATCAAGAGCAGTCAGGAAAAAATTACTATAATTCAACACCAAAGAGTAATCTCAGTGGTCACTTCAACGATCACGACTCAAGAGCGATCTCAGCACAACAACCCAACAATCCACAAGTCCAACACTCAGAATGCAGGGTTTGAAATTGATCATAAGCAATCAATATCCAACAAGTCAGCAACCAAATTTATATTTTATAATTCAAATAATAAGCCTTAAAAATTAGTTTCTAACTAGTCTCAAAACAATCATTAGCCCGGTTTCTTAAACTTTATCTATTTGATTTCACCAAGCCCATCCTTTAAAAACCTTAAGTAATTTGTATACACATCACTCATCCTTTAAACTTCGAAATTCATCACAAGCTTGTTTGAATACTATATTTTCCTAGCTTCAGAGCTCCTAACAATCAGAAATCAAAGCTCAATCCTGACAGAAATAAGGCAGAAAACAGAACATGGAAGCTTAAGGTGTAGAATCATAACACCAGCCGAGAATTGAACATGCCATCAACGATAACCAACTCAAGAATGCTCTTAACTAAGTCCTAAACATCGATTAGCTTTAATTTGAGTCGGAAACCGACAGGTTTCACTGATGAGCAGTGAACCCTTGATTTCATCTTAAAAAATCCGAGCTCTAAATTTCATGCCACTCTGATTTTAATCTTATTCCTTATTTAAAGCTTTTTAATCGGTGAAACTTCCCCCGAAACGGCGCTAATAGAAAGATTAAAGGGCATAGACGGAAAGAGGATGCTCACTAGAGTCGAAATCGGGTCTTACAAGTCCGTTGACCCTTCTCCTCCGGCAACGACGGCTGCAGAACTCTCCGGCGTGTTTCTCTTCCACTCTCGAGCTCTCTCTCTTTCTCTCGCTCGCACTCGAAGAAAGAATCAAAGAAGAATGGAACTGATGGTGAGAGTGACGGGAAAGAGGCAGGAGGCAGAGGATTTGGGGCTGTTTGGTTTTGTGTTTTTTTGTTTTTTTGTTTTGGGTTAAATAGCAATTTTATCAATATTACCAATAGACTATTGTTCAGGTTGCAAATGGCACAATTGACAATAAAAATGGTCGTTATCACCAATGGACCTTTTAATCGGAGGCGGATTGGCCAAAGCCGTTAAAAATACTAAATGTCCGTCAAAATTTTAAGTGGGGCCCACAATTATTTGTGGGTTAAAGAGCAATTTTACCAATAGACAATTGTCCAGGTTGCAGATGATACAATTAATAATAAAAATGGTTGATATCACCAATGGAACGGATTAGCCAATACCGTTTCATTTATGCAACCCGCCATTAGTTGTGTGACGCATAGCACAGTGATGTCCACCTGGCAGCTTGGTGAATTCCACATGACAGACCTAGTTTCATCCTCTTGTGTGACACATAACAAGAGGGAGAGGGTTCCGGTGAGGATTTACGTGGCTCTTGGAGCTTCTAGTTTGGGTAATTTTCACTTCATTCCTTTCCTCTTTGTGCTTGATTTTCAAAGAGAAATTGCTTAGGATTTGTGTGATTTCAGAAATTTAGAGTTGTTTGGTGATTTTGTTAATTTCTTACACTTCCTTTAAGCTTTATGGAAGGTACGAATGGTCTGATTCTGTGAAATTTGATCACATATGTCTTATGGAGTAGAAGAAGTTTGAATAAGCTTGATTTCAAACAAGAAATGCATTGATTTTTTGAGGCTTGAGCTTGTTTTAGGATTTTAAGTTATTGGAGTCGAATGATAATGTTAGTTGGGCTTATTTGGTTAGATTTGGATTTGGATGAAAATTTAGAAGTGTTGAGTGTTTATGTGGAAGATAGAATGCTAAAATTTGTATATTGAATATGGAGTGGTGATTTAAATGAGTAATGTGAGAATATTGGGTTATGTTTGAGTGGGCTAATGGTGAATTTTGATCTGTAAGGACTGTGGAAGCATTTGGGTAGTTGTGGGAAGTTGTAGGGCAAGAAAGAAAAAGGTTTGGGCTTCTTGGGGATTTATCTTAATTATGGGTAAATTGGTGATTTCTCTAAGTTTAATTGAGCTTGTCTATAACTTCATATGGATTAGTGTGAAAAGATGATAACTGATTTGCATTTTGGTTGCTTAAAGAGAAGGGATTCTTGTTGTAGCTTAAGAAATTGAGTGTTGAATGATTGGGAATAGATGGTTATGATGTTGGGTTAGATTTGACTTAGGCTTGAATTTGCATTGTGATGAATTTTGAAGAGGGATACGGGTTGGTGAATGTCATGGTGTGTGTGAGTGTAATGGTTGGTTATAAATAGTTGGGAATATTGATTTGATGATAAGAAGGTAAAATGAAATTGTAAAGGGGTATTGATTAGTAATATAGAATGTCTCTTTTAGGCTTGGATTGTAAAGTTAGTAGGATTTTACCAATATATAATGATGAGTTAGGAAGTTAAGATATGGTGAATATAGTTATTGATTGAGAATATTAATGGAGAGAATATGAGTAAAATTCTTAGAGGACTTGAATTGATGGTTTATGGTGAATTGTAGGATTAGGCTTAAATATTTGAAAGAAGCTATGAAATTCGGAATTGTTAATGATTAATGTTTTATGTAATGTAGTTCGTTTAATAAAGATAGTAGATGATAGACAGTTGTCTTAGGCTTGATATGTGTTTAATTTAACTTAATCAAGTCAATTAGATGTGAATTGTGTATCGACTTTATGTTATTGAATTCTATAGGGATTGTAAACATCGTTGGATCCGGCCGAATTTGAGGACCACGCTATTCTGGTATTTTATTTTGCTTTTGGGCAAGTTCAGGTAACAACTCTCACCTCACTACCTAGTTGTGTGTGATGTTAGTTGGGGATTTTCCAAATCCCTTTTATATATGTATATATGCTTATCATGAGTAATAGATTTCAAATGTTACTTTCATATTAAAACAGTCTATTGGGTACCTTCGATATCACAGCTATTTTAATATAATGATATCAAAGAGATTTGTTATAATGTATGTATTTTCTTGGTTGGTTATGTTAGTGAACTTGATATATATGTATCTATGTATTGCATCACAAATTTGAAAATGGTATATAAATGATTTTGAAAATCTTTTTGCATGAGTTTTGGAAAAATTGGAAAGGTCATGTGCCTGATTGTAGTGAAATTTATATTGTTGCTAGTGATGCATATGCATGTGATTGTGAAGTTTGCATCGATACCTTGGATACTCTTGCCATCACATGATGAGGTACTCTATTAACTTACAATGAGTAATTATATTATCGGTGTACTGGGTATGGGTAGCCACCATCGATTACTACCTTTTTTCGGTGTGCTGGGTAAGGGTAGCTCCTATTGAGCATTACTTCCGTTACGGTGCTGGGTATGGGTTGAAATCCCTATCGAGTTCTACTTCTTCGTGGTTCTGGATACTGGTTGAGATCCCTGTCGAGTTCCACTCAGGTCCACCTAGTGGTAGGGGACAACCGAACAATTCGTAGGGCGAACATTAGTGATGTTGTGAAGAATGTGTGTTGTGTAACACCTGGACTTTTACTACTATATTATAGTAATTTAATTGAATTATAACCACTTTTATGAATATTCGAAGCCCCAAAAATACGAATAAATTTAAAACTTTTTCTTTTTAAAATATTTATCCAACCTTCTGTCAGTTGGAATGGGCTTTTCGAACAACTCAGAATTTAAAACTTTTTATAAAACCAAGTGGTGCATAAAACAATTAAACTACTTAAGTTCCCTTATAATTTTCTCCCCTTGATGATAGTGTGTGGGGAGTGAAAACCCATTCATGGGTTCTCTGTATCTATTTATGGGTTTCTACCTTTCCGATATTAAAACGCTAGGGTTACCTCGGTTGATAACCCTTCTACCAGAATACGCAGCGACATTAAGCTACTACATACATTTCCCTTTTAAATTATCTATTCATAATTAGAAATTCTTAGGAAATTTAATTCCCTTAATACATTTATAGTAATTTTATTTCCTGGGCTCTCTATTAATAATTTAATAATTTACTTTTACAACATGTACCAATAATCTTATTAAAATATTTACTACCTCTGGCTTTTAGTTTCTAATCCTAATTTTCTTCGTCTACTCTTCTCCCCAGCTAGCTTCCTTCGACCTGCTAAACTGAAAATGTTTGGGGAAGGGGGTGAGATTGGAAATCCCAATAGCAGTTTCTTTCATTAACATATATTATCATGCTAGCAATTGTCATGTATATATTTCATAAAGCTGTGCAAATAATGATAGTCTTACTCCTATTAATCTGTGTGCTAAAAGCACCTGCCAACCACTAATAACAATATATTCGTTATAGTGGAGGCTTTACCTGCAGGGTTTCTCGTTAAAGCACATAAGGCTAAAACGTAACTAATCTCGCAAAGGTGTAGCTAATCACCTAAGCCTGGAGTACTTCATCTGAGGAATAACAACATACCAACTAAATGCAACAGTTATTACAAAACAATACGTGCAATTTAATTGTTACTGAAATAAACTGCTACCTGACTTCTGGAATTACTCTTCACTGTATTTCTTCTCTTCTTCGTACTTTGGGAATCAAATCCCACTATCTTGTCCTATAAATATTTATAATATAAAATAATACATTAATATCTAAACTTAAGCATAATAATTAAACGTCTCTCACGTTCCTATATTACTACCCTTTCTATTTCTAATACAACTAAATCTTAATTCTAATTTAATGGTTAATTGCACCAACATAAAAGTATCTTTACTATTTTGAATTAACATAGCTTTCTTATAAATCAATTACTCTTTTTCTTATAAATCAATTACCCTTTTAATTCAGTTTACCTTCCAAATTCTTTGGCACATCAGGTAATTATTTACTTGACATTTAGAAATCCAATTCATCATTTAGATATTCAAATACAATACTTTCATATCATTCTAGAAGTTTTCCAATTTATAATCATCATGTTCAACTATCCTGCATATAGACATGTTTAAAATTAATCATATAATAACCTATCAAGAGTCCCAGAAATCCAGTTTGATTACAAATCCTAAGCATCCATTAGCATGCAAATAATATGACTGTTAAAATGCTTTTGGACCTCAAACTAATAAGCCTAACAATTATTTTGGCATTTAGGAATAAAATCAGAACCATACATCACAGATTCATTGGAGATAACAGTTATAATCCCGAAAATCACCTCTTCCCATTAACCAATCAACATGCAACCCAACTATAAACCTATGATGCCACCAATCACAACTCAGAGCTAGTCAAACAGATGCAATGTTATTAATCATTTTTATTCCTCAAAATGAACTCAATAACCCCGGCATAGAGTACATCCAGATTTGATTCAGTTTCCACAGAAAGAAGCACTTTTAAAATAACAATATGTGTCTCCATCATTCTTATGAAATTATTAGCCAATTAGAAACCATTGGCAGACCCAACACAAGCATAAGAATATCCCTACTAATTTTAAATTAAACTTACCTTCTTTATCAATTAATTATCTCAATGCATAGTATAACTAACAATAAATCTCCACAGCCAAGAAAGAAATGGACAAGGATTGATCAGTGACAATTTTAATATTAAACCATTTCCAAGTTAACTAGGTATATTTTTATATCCTTACTCCTTATTGCATTATCTTGGACCTCTTAACTTCAGAACATCAAAATTATCTTAATTACAAATTGCATCATCATAAATCAGCCAAAACATTTAACATACCACCAGAAAACATTTTAGAATTCAATATAAACACGATTATATCCTTCTGCTTTGTTGAACTATAATCAGATTTCTATACTTTAAATACCTTTAACATAATCTATTCTCTTTAACATTTGGTATATCTAGATTATAACATACAATTAATTCCAAATTCCAATAATTTAGTTCTAAAGCTTTCAATCACCGAAACAATTAAGTGATAAGCTTTTAACATAATTATTATTATCAGATTTAAATATTGATTGGAGATATTAATAATTAGTTTCAGCTTTAATGACCTTGTTAAAAAACAAACACCTTTAATCGTCAAAAACCATTCTTTAAAGATCATAAACATTTCTTTAACAATTGAAATCCTTAAATAAGAAACAAATAAGATTTATCCCCATTTAGAATCAGATTTCAACATTAATATCCTTAAAAAGAAAATCAGCTCATGAACCTATAACAAACTATATTTTTCACAGTAGAATAACACAGTACCAAGCGATAAGGTCCCAATCCTTCACATTTAGGACTAGCCTTTGGAATGTGCTAACTAGCACTAAACAAATAAAGCACAAAGTAAAGAAAAATCAACTAGGAACAACCAAACTTCACCAACAAAGGTTCAACATGCAAAGTGACTATTTCCATAATTCAATATGCCTTTGATGAATTTACTTCTTATACCATCATCCTTTCAAATTAAACCCTAACCCATAAACTTCAAACTTCCTCTATTAACCACTCTAAACTCTACATCCTAATGTCAGCAGCCATTTCACAACCCAGCAAGGCAGAGAGAACCGAACAACCAGAGGAAAAGAGGAAAAATCAGACCACACATACACATAAAGGAATCAGAATTTCCAATCATCACTACAGGACCTTAATCTCCCATAATAACTTTCAATTCCAACCTTATTCTAAAATATTCCCTCTTCAATCATAACACTAATTCAACCCAATAAACACCATCACTTTCCCTTCCCTTTACTGAACCCGTCGGCCCAATTCAAACAGAACAAGAAAATTTACCACAATTCACATACTCAATCAAACTTCAATCCGTCACCATTAAACACATATTCCATTCTTCCTAATTCATATTCAGAAACAGAAATCACAAGGACCCAATGAACAAGAAATCAGCGAAGAACAGAGAAGAAGAGAAAATTCAAAGAAAATCCCAAGCTTCACAAATCAACATACAAGGCACGATTAGAGCATTAATCCTACGCCTAAACAAGATTAACTAAGCTTCAAAGCAAGGAAGCTTCGAAATCAGAAAAATGGCATCGAAGTGAACAGTAACCGAGGCCCCAAATCGACGGAAATCAACCACCAAACTTCATCCCTTTACAAAATCACTTCAAGAATACTCTTACTCCCATCCTAAGCTTCGTGTTCATAGGATTAAAACTTCAAAATTCCCCAAAACTCGAATCTCTCTTCCTCCCATTCAAACCCGAAATCGGGCAAAAGAGAAGGGAAATGAGGGAGAGAAGCTTACCCAACGTTAGCCTCCGTGCCTTGAGCGTTTTCCTCCGCCTATCACCGCCGATCGCCGTCGTTCTCGGCCGGAATCGCCGCTGGAACGGGAACCCGAGAGAGAGCAGGGGCGAGAGGCAGAGAGAGTAGATATGAGAGAGTGATGGTGATACAGAAGGCACGGGTGAGGGAGTATATAATTTATCACATGGGAAATCAAGAGAGGATAAGGATGATAAGATTTTTATGGATGATTACTCTTTTGCCCTTACTTCACTCCCATATTACCATTTGCCATTATCTTTTTCCTATTTTACCCTTCATCTCAAAATTTAATTACAACTCTCATAAATATCAATCTACATTTAGTCTATAATTAAATTATCCAGATATGCTTTGGTGTCCAAATTTATTTATAAGACTTTTTAAAATTTAAACAATACCCCTGGATTATAAATATTCCCTTATTCTAAAGTTTTACAATTATTTCTAGTTTGGATTCTTTTCTGAATATGAATTTCTAAAATTAATTCTTATATCAAATTAGAGACTTTCTTATCCCTAAATTCTTTAAGTCTCCAAATAAATTTTCTTAAAGTTCCTAAATTAAAATTTATCTTTCAGTTATTATTTTACCTTCCTGTGTAAAGAAAATAAACATTAAAATTTATTAAAAGTGTCTAAAATATCATAAATTCATTTTTAATGTTTTTTAATAACATTCCAAAAACCCTAAATAATTCTTTATATCTATTTTTAAAATTTGGGGTGTTACATGTTGGAACTATTTTGTAAAAACTATAATACCTAAACTGTTGAACTAATTTTTCTGGTACCCTTGTAGATACTCTGCTAACCCACTCTCACTCATGTATTGAGTTGAGTTGTGGTACTGACACATGTTTGTCTCACACTGTGGTTATTTATATTTTTGTAGGTAATCATGCACAGACGGTAACGTAAGGGAAGGGGCCGATTAGTTCACCTGGAGCCTTTGAGTTTGATGGGTTTATTTTTGGATGTGTATATTGCCATAATAGTTCTAGGCTGCATCTCGTTTCCACAAGTCTATATTTTAAATCATTATGAATTTGAATAATTGTATTGACATATATGTGTTCTTTTAAATGCTTGTTGTAGTACGATTAAGTGTTTATTGTCGCTAATTTTTTGCTTTCAGTTGTGGTCTAAAAGATTTTTAATTGATGTGAATGGTGAAGAAAGTTGAATTATGTTTAATTGATGTGATAGGTTGTGGTATGTGCTATGATTATCTTTCCGGAATTTTAGACCCGAGGGTCGATTGGTATTAATTACTGATTGAACAGGTTTCGTTAAATAACCATGTTAGACTAATTCTTTCTAATATAGTTATGTGTATTGAATGATAAAATGCATACATGTATGTGTGTAGCTTTTAATAATCATGTTAGGTTATTCTTATCTAACATGGTTATCTATTTGTAAATCATGTACATTTTTATTAACCATGTTAGGGAAATCTTTTTCTAATATGGTTAGGTATTTTAGTATCCATGATAGTGAATATATTGTTTTAAGGTTTATTCCTCCTATCATGGATAACTCCTTGAATGATTAGATAAATCTTTTTCTAATTATGATAGGGTTTCTTGAATTGTATGAGAAATCATTTTCATATCATAGTTAGTGTTGCTAATTGTGATTGAAGTTGATTATTAGGGGTTTATTTAGTTATTAACAAGTAGGATTTTACAACCGTCGTCAATGACGTTGTAATTTCCATCGTCATCAATGACATCGTTGTTTCCTTCATCATAGGTGATATCACAATTTCCATCGTTGTCAATGACTTCGTAGTTTCCGTTGTTGTAGGTGGCGTAGGCTTTTCCATCGTTGTTTGTGAGATCGCAGTTTCCTTCATTGTCGGTGACGTCGTTATTTCCGTCTTCATCGATGATGTCGTGGTTTCCATCGATGACGTTGCGGTTTTTGTCGTCGTCAGTGACAACTTTTTTTATTTTTAAGAACAATTAATTGGATAGAAGTTTCCAAACAAGTTTTTTTGTTCTTTTGTTTTTAAAAACAAAAAAACTGTTTTTAAAAATAGAAACGAACAACCCCTATATTACTCTTCTCCACGAACTAAGGATCAAATTCTTAACAAGGGCCAAAAATGTCCTTTCACTTTTCAATTTATTCCCCTTTAGGAAATAATTTCTAAAAGTAAATCCTTATATAAAATTAGGGATTTTCTTCCGTGTAATTTTCATTAAGCCTCAAAATAATTTCCTTAAAGTTCCCAAATTAAAATTCGTCCTTTAACTATTTTTCTTCAATTTATGAAGAAATAAGCCTTAAAGCCACCTCATACTTCAAAAAATTACTTATAAAACTCTTTGATTTCTAAATAATTCCCCAACACCTTAAATAACTCCTTATTATATTGTTCGCCATAAATTGCAACCACAAGCGCACGGGTCAAGTTTAGTAAAATAGGGGTAAAAAGTGTCATTCCACTAGAATTATGTTATAAGCAAGTTCATCAAATTCATCTTAATCCAAATTAACAATGGGCAAAAGGTATGTGATTTTATAAAAAATAATTGATTAAAAGAAATCGCAAGTTGTAAAACAAAGCACTTTAAGTAAATTGAACACAATGGGAAAAGACTAGGTTTATTTATCCACTTTGTACTTCATAATGCTCAATTACCCCTCCTCTAATGACAATTAATGAATATTAAGTTGATGTTTGAAGTCTTAAGCATTTGAATAACTCTCTCTAGCTTACCTAAACCTTAATTAACACTAATATGCATAATTTCTTACTACACATTTGGTTAATTAGTCTTTATAAACATCCCACTCCAATTTTACAAAACTCAGTTAATGAATATCTCTAACTCATTAACAAACTCTCAATCCCAACTTGGAATTTTCAAGACAAGTTTGAATTCTACCTAGTTTTATGATCAATTAATGCTCTCTAAAGCCACTAATTATGCTAACAAGCTAATGTTGGCTAATGGCCACCACTTAGGATAAATGAAGCACATGTTAAATTCACAACCTAATAATCATTAATCAGCAAGAGAGAAAGAGTTCCAAGCATCAATCTATACAAAGTTTCAAAATAAACCTAGAGAATGAGTTTAGCTACACATGAAGAAAGAGAACTCAACAATCATCTTTAAATACATCACAAGGTTCAGAAATAAACAAGAGAAAGGAAGAAGAAAAGAGAGGACAAGAGAAGCAACCACAAGGAATTCCTTCTTAAAGCTCAAAGAATCCACTTCTTCAAAGCTCCCAAATCCTTCTCCATGCTCTCTCTTGATCTTTTTTAGTGTTTTCCAGCCTCCAAACTTGACCCAAAGTGTGTTGTCTTCGAAAATCAGCCAACCTTAACTTTTATCCCATTCCTTTTTGTGTTTCAGACCCCAAAATGTGCATCAGAACTGATGCGTTTTTGCTGCAGCCAGCAAGTGTTCTCGTTGCAGCCAACCAGACAAAGAGGAGGGCTCGCTGGAATGGATATCTCGCTGCAACCAGCAAAGGTTCTTGCTGCAGCTCGTCAGATAGAGAGGAGGCTCCAAATTTTCCTATGGTTCGCTGCAGCCAGAAGCTCAGTGATGTTTCCCTTGATTTTTGCTCTGCTATGCATTGCTCTTTGCTTCCCTTTTTGCTCCACTCTTAACTCCTTCCCATCTTGGGTCCTTTTCCTACAATATAATGAGAGAAATCATCAATTCTACACAATTTTTGTGGTGAGAGGAATTCAAACATTTTCACATGTTGTTCTCCATTGGAAACATATTATCATAGCACATATAAGCTTAAAGCATGTGATAGGTGTGTGAAATGTGTGAAATTTCAAAAGGTTAACATATATCTTTTCTAATTTTGGGTGTTACAATTCCAATGGAATAATGTCATTGGCAATGGTGTCAAATAGGTTGCACTCTATAAGATCAAAATGTTATGACTAGGAGGGCTACTCCATTAAAAAATTGGGAACTATGTTTATTCCATTTTACTTTGGAGAAAACATCAGTTAAATGTTTGGATCAGCTATGTTTTTTTGTTGTTAGGTTGAAGAAATTGTTGACTATCACTTATGTACTTGATCTTATGCATATGATATTTGGTTCAGTGCTCTATGTTCTTTCAATAGTTTTATCTTAATAAGTCTTATTTGGACTAAGTAAAATGTGATTTTTTGAAAAGGTTTCATAAGCAGACCAAAAAAGTAATTCAAGATTTTTGGGACTTTTTTTTACTACCTTACAAATAATGAAATAAAAAAAACCTTTCATCCAATTCTAATTGTTTAAGTCAATCTCTAACCTTTATTCCAACCAATTGTGAAATTCACAGTATTCTCAAGTTGCATAGGATTAGATAATACTTCCTCCGATGCTAAATATAGGACCTATTTGGGGAGATAAATTTGGTCCTAATTATAAGACATTTTTCTAATCGTTTCCAACTTTTCCCCAAATTATCCCTATTTTTATAATAAATAATCAAGAGATGGAAGTTTGGGATAAAGGTAGATTAGGTAGTGTGCAATGGTAATATAATATGATTTTAATTAATTTAACTAACATCCTTAATCTAATCAAATTAGGTAAATAGATTTTATATATAGGAATGGAGGGAGTATATATTAATGATAACTGTTGCACATGATTATCTTATCTAATCGCGAAATTCACACTATTCTCAAAAGCATAACTCTTACCAACGGGGTTTGGTTTAGTGGAAGGGGTTAATCCCTTATAACATGGTAAAGCGGTGAACCAACTTCAAATTAGTGCTGAAAAAGGTGCCTACACTTAGTGCCCAACAATGTTTTGTATGACATCGTCTCCAACTTTAAAAAAAAAAGGCATGACTCCGTATAGCAACAATTTTTCGTTTTCATGATGAAATAAAGCCATAATCTTTTTTTTGTCTTATTTGCATATCCTTCAGAGGTACTATGGGATTACCAAAAGTTGCCTCAACAATTATTTTATGGAGAATTACAATCAGGTCCTAAATAAGGGAATTAATCACAATCAGGTTCTAAAAAAATAAAATTACATTGAAGTCCTTATGAACCTAGGTGATATTAAATGGTTTGTTATTGATAACTCAATGAAGTGTCAAATGCAACTCAATGAGTTGTCAATAACAACTATTTAAATTGTCAATATTGAGCTGCAATTGACAACTCATTGAGCTGCATTTGACAACTAATGAGTTGTCAATAATAAGATATTAAATATCACCCAGATCCCTAGGGATTTCAATGTAATTTGATTTTTTTGGACCTGATCGTGATTAATTATTTTATTTGGGGCTTAATTGTAATTTTCCCATTATTTTATCCATAAATTACATCAATGTCACTATGCCATCACATGGGAGAAGAATTTGCTCAAAATATCTTCATCAATTTTAAGTTCAGCGGCAAGTTGGAAAAGAAAATCCATTCTCTGCTTTAACTTTTGCCCAGTCATTCTCTTTAAAATTAATATTTTATTAATTCTTTATTACTTGGATTCTATTATATCTACTTTAGTGTTATATATATATATTCATTTTATATTATTATTTTTTTTATCATAAACAAAGATTGATACATTTTATAGGGTTATGATGATGTTTGGTCCCTCAGATTCGCTCTCATTTTAGTTTTGATCCTTAAATTTTTTAAAATGGAGGATTTAGCCCTTTGAGGGGCAAAATAATCCAAGATTTTATGCAATTAGGGATTAATACCTTAAATGAAACTCATCTTGAGGGACAAAAAAACCTCTAATTTGTAAGTTGAAGGACTAAAACTAAAGTAAGGGTAAACTTGAGGGATAAAAATTGTATTAACTTGATTTTTAATAATTAAAAGAAGGTTGGCTTGGTAGCAAAGACAAGAAACCTCCATAGGTATTAATTATATATGCTAATTGAGAGATTGATTTTGGTTCTAAATACAATACCTTAATCCAATTTGTCTCCTATCTATTAACGATAGTACACTTTCTGTCCCTTTTATAAGTCAAGTTTGAAATTAGTTATCCTTATTTATAAATATGTTTAGAGAGTAAGTAATGACATTGCTACTATTTTCCCCCATAAAACGTTCAGAAACCTAGCATACTCATGTTGAATTGTATGAAATTTACAGGCTTAATTAATTAATTTATGACATATTTAATGAGTTCACTAATTTTTTTGGTAAGTGAGAATTAGCTTAACTATACTCATACAAAGGATAGTAGTGGTAGGTGCACGATATTTTAAGGAGATCATATTATATTTGATGTAATAAACTAATTTACATAAATTAGTTGAATAGCTCTTATATTTAATAGAGTAAATGTCCAATTTCGCTTCAAAATTTTTGTGTAGGAGAAATATCGCCCTAAAGTTTTTTAAGAGCAATATCATCTTAGAAGTCTCAAAATTGTGCAATTTTGCCCTAATAGTTATCTAGATGAAGTTTGACCATAAGCTGACCAAATATACTTGTGAGGTCCACATGTCATCCACATCGTTTTTATTTTGGGGTAAGTGCAAATTGTCGTAGAAGATTTTCACTCATGAGCAATATTTCCTAGAAATTTTCAAATTATAGTAATTTTGCCCCGACTGTTAAGTTTGATTGTTAGTTGACTAAATATACTAGAAGGTTCACATGTGCGGTGAAGGATTGGAGAAAATCAAAGAGGTTAAAAAATTTTGTACGATGAAGAGAAAATTGAAGAGATACCGCCTATCTTGGTGAATACGACATCAAAGGCTTTTCAAGTACCATTGTTGTTGATAATCTCTCCCTCATCATGCATCCATTAATTGAATCTTTTTCTTCCATCATCTTTGGCGAATATGAGCTCCTTCTCCAATTGCGGCTTCTTCTTCTTCACTATCTTACAACTAGCTTAATATATTTGACCACTTAACTTTGAAACTTAATTTGAATAATGGGCAGGTGACATTGCTATGATTTGTAAGCTTATAGGGCATAGTGAATAAAATATTTCTGGACCCATTATTAGCACATTAGTTAAGGGTAAAAAATATCCATGAAGTTTTCCCAAATATAATGTAACATCATAAATGTTTTCAGGGTGCAAAAGTATCTATTAACTTCTCTAAATGGGACAAAAATGCCACCACAGTTAACAAATGTAACTCTTGTTAACTTTTAGTTTTGCTGGCCTCACACTAGTTGTTTTTAGTTAGTGTTAAGGGTAAAAAATACCCATAAACTTTTTACAAATGTGCATCTAGCACCATGGACCTTTTTTCTAAATACGCATAAACTTATCTAAATAGGGCAAATGCCACTATTGTTAACCGATATAAACTTCCATTAACTTTAGTTTAATGGGTTCCACAATATTGTTTCTAAATCTTAATTTCAAAAACTCAACACCCCTCTCTTTCCATTCCCCGCCCCTCCCCATCATACTTTATCTATCTTTTTTCAGCCACTGCTACCTCAAACCTATCGCCTCCTTCAAATAAAACTTCTAATGATTTGAATCTATATATTTAAATTGGTCTTAGAGACAGAAAGTTTAAAAAAATTTCAAGTAGATGTTGAAGAATATCACATGTGAAGTTAATTTGTGGATAAAACTTCAACTTCACAACTATCATGGCCAGTGTGAGGAGAGGGAGAGAGGGTCTATAGGGAGGGGTGGAGGAAGGGAGAGAGAAAGGGTGTGGAGCTTTTTTAAACAATGATTCAAAAATAATAGTGTGACAGCTACAAAAACAAAAGTTAATGAAAGTTTACATTAATTAACGGTGATGTATTTTTTACTCCATTTACAGAAGTTTAAAGGTATTTTTACACCTAAAAAAGTTTATGGTGTTAAATGCATGATTGCACTAAGGTCTTTTGTGCTTAAAAGAACAAATTCTAACACTTGCATACCTACTTAAGATTTATGTTAATGATGGATAAAATTGTCATAATTGGTGATTGATTATATCTAATGAATTTCTATGCAATTGATGCTTCATTACATGTGTTTTCATTGTCGAAATCATGAAGAAATGATCCCAAGAAGCTGAAAAATGACAAGTGCTGAATAATGCTGATTTTTCATTGATTTTTGGCTGATTGACTTCTGAATAGCTCACTGCAGCAAGCCAAAACACCCAAAAATGATATTTTCTTCTTCCTTGCTCGCCTATGGCGAGCCGATGCTAATAGATGTTCATTCACCCTTTTGCTCATCTCTAAAGCAAGAACAACCTTTCTCTCTCCCATTTTCTCAATTTTCTTCACAATCCTTCATCTCTCCATCTCTTCTTCATCCTTCCGCCATGGGTGATGAAATGGAGATTCTTTTGGTGTCTTCTAATCTCTCCATGTGTGTCTAGGTCTTCCTCAAGCTCTATTGGTGATGAGTTGAAGTGGGTTCTACAATAAGGGAGTTCTCTTGTTCTAATTGTGTAGTTTGATTTCCAATACATGTATTCTTAGTGTCTCTTTGTTGAATTGCTATAGTATGTGTAAGGTTAAGATTGAAACTATGTAATATTTAGTTATATTATTGTGTTGATGGATTGGATGTTGTATTAAGCACTTTGTTTTGTGGTATTAGTTTCATTCAGAATTTTTACACTTCAATTGTTTAGCATGATAATGTGGGATGATTTTATCTATTGGCTTGTATTGAGATTGATATGTATGGATTTTTGTGTTGAGTTTGCTTTTGTTGAATTGCCAAGTTTACTAGTGTTTAGGTAATTTAATTAATTAAACTCACCTAAAGGAATTAATACAATTTTCCAATCTAATGACACAAGAATAATTGGGACAAGATCTTTAATAAGTCATGACTTATTACACGTTAATGTTAATTAGTCATTGGGCCTATTGATGTTGAGTAACTTAGAAGCGTTCTAAGTGATTCCATTGATAGACCTATTCTCCAATCATCATGGATTTGAGTTAAGTCAATTAAGCCGTTAATTGATGTTAAGTGGAGTCACAAGCCACTATTAATCCATTCATTTAATTAGGACTTAATGGAACTTATTTGGATGGTCTTAGCACAATTGCCCTTTTTATTCTCCTAATGTGTGAATCCAAACTTGTCACTATTGATCTAACTAAGAGAGCCTCCATATCATTGATTTCTATCACTCATTCCATTTTTATTCCCCGAAAATCCAAGAACAAGTATTTCTTCATGCATTCTAGTTTTAGTTGAAATTGTTTCTTAGAATCCAAAACCTCAATTCTTTACTTGTCTTTATTGTATTTAATTAAGTTAGGTAGATTATTAGACTCCTTGCAAACGATCCGGGGTTGCACCACTAGATTGCAATCATTCGTTTTATAAATAATTTATATTTTACACCAAAGTGTAAAGGAATGGTTGAATCAACGCACATTTGGAAAAAAACTCGTTAGTATTTTTGACCATTATCCCTAATTTAAAAACAATGGTGTGTCTATCCCAAGGTTCAAAAAAGCGGATCGGACGTTGAACCGGATGACTTACTGGTTCAAGGGTTAGAGGTCAGACCGGGGGTCAACTCGGGTCAGACCGGGTATTTAAATAATAGAATTTAATAGCTTATATTTTATTTTATTAGCCACTTTATATTTTATGAAAATTGATTAGTTAAATCTTTTATATTTATAATTGAATTTTTCAGTGAAAATTTTTATAATGTGGTTATTACATATTATTTTGCTTTAATAATATTTTTATAGCTTAATTAAATATTAATGATGAAAAATAATTGAGTTTAAATGAATTTATTTTGATTAAATTTATGTAGATAAGAAATAGAAATTATTATAGCCTATTAGGTAGTTTTACTGTTTAAATAAATGAGGGCCCAAGCCCATAATAAAAAATAAAGCCTAAACCCTAGTTACTTCTTTAAGTTTTCACTCCATTTGTTTTCACTCCACAGCAGCCGCAAGACTCACTGCTCCTTGTCTCCATTCAGATCTTCTTCATAGGTAATCCCATCTTCTTCTTCGGCTACGATCTTCATCTCCTTTAGTTCTGGCTACCTTATCTAGCATGGGTAACCTTCACCCATCCTCTCTCTCAATCTCCATCACTCTCTCTCTTCTTCTCCTTACTACAGTATTACAGCGACCTGATTTCTGTCTTCTTTTGTTGCATCGGGAGTTTTTTCAGAAGCAAACCGCTTAACCCCGTTAGACCGCCGGTTGAACGAGTTTTTAACGGTTTGCAACGGTTCATTCCTGCTCTCACCGATTCATAAAGGGCACCGGCCTAATGAGTGAACCAGACCGGACATGGCGACGGTTCAGCGGTTTCCGGTCTGAACCGGCCGGTCCGGTCCGATTTTTCTTACACTGGTCTATCCAAAAAAGAAAAAAAAAACAATGATATAGGCCCCACAAAATTATAAATTAACTGAAGTTCACATTAGTTAAGAGCCATGGCAATTTTGCCCCCATTTAGAAAATCTTATAGGCATTTTTGCACAAAAAAATATTAATAATACCATAGGTACATTGGGGCCTTAACCCTTAAAAAAATGATATGATAACATATGGAGTAATCATCTTAAAATATTTGATCAATCAAGGGTTAGACCAAATTTGAATATCAATTGAGACTACGATCTAGATTTTTCAGGGCTCTTGAATATATGTCGAGGGCCAGTGCGTTAACCCATTTTTATAAATATATTTCCAGGACTAGTATAACTTTGCGCCTTCACTCTCGCTATTTCCTCGCGTGTACACGTGAAGAGGCCTCTGGTGGCCGGCGATCTACGCAGCGATTCAAACCAAAAAAGTGAACAAGAAAAAAAAAAAAAAACAAAGCGATTCAGAGGAACAAAGAAGACGTTAACATACTCTCAGATGTTTGAGCTTCCAATTCATCATCGTCGTCGTCGAAGATTATGAAGCTACTCTTCTCTCTTTTCCTTCTTTGTTCTTCAATTTTATCTCTTTCTCACCATTGTTTTGCTCGTGGTGGCTCACGGACCTCTGTTCCTTCAGGTCTTTTTTCTTCCTCCCTAGCTCCTTAGAAACAACATCTTGTACATTATTTTTTCTTAGATTCCGGGATCGGTTTGAATTGAGAAATATTCTGAACTTGGAGCCCAGAATTTGTTATTAAGCACTGAATTAATTCCACTAGCAAGTAGAGTTATATGTTGAAAATTGGCGGATTTATTTTTATTCTTTTTAACTTTTGGCGTTTCTAATAAATAGTTTATCTTTATATTTTAAGGCTTGAACTTTAGTGGTGGTGAAAGTCATGGAAGGCACTTGTTTGAGGAGATTCAAACTCAGAGTCAGACAGGGTAATTGCTGTTGAACTTTTCTAAGTAATTAATATGACTTTGTTATTGTTTTCTATTTTTGTGCGTTAATTTAAAATCTGTTTCCCTCTTCTCCTGAAGTACTTTTCACATGTCTCATGGGTACATGTCAAATTCTGACCTTGAGATGGCAGTAAAGGACTTGGGACGAAGGTGTAGCAACATTTCTAGAATATACAGGTGATTCCTCACATCTGTACTTCGTTGATTATCCATCTCTAAACTACTTTTCTGTTAATGACTCTCACAACATATATTAATAGCAGCTTTCATGAATGAATGGATTTCACTGAATTTATATATGATAAACTGACTTGTGATTTGTTTTTCTCTTTGAGGGATTGTTTATCAGTATTGGGAAGAGTGTGAATGGAGTTCCACTGGTAATTTTTTTTTTCTTTCTCCTCTTTTTTGGGCATTTTTTCATGACTTAGAATGTCTTTTAAGATGTGAGTGGAGCTCAAAAGTCTGAGTAGTAAGTGTTTGCTGTTACATTCGTTGCATGCAGTGGGTGATAGAGATTTCTGACAAGCCTGGCGAGGAAGAGGCTGAACCTGCATTTAAGGTGAGTGATCGCACGACATTAGTGAAAAAGCCATTTCTTTCTTTCTTTTTGTTTTTTTTGGGTTAATATATATCAAGACAGATTGACATATGTTCAAGAAAGTCCAACCAGGAGATATAGGGAATTACTATAGTTGGGACACGATAGATAGGTGGCAGGAAGACATAGAACCTTGGAACAACTTTTTGTATTCATTTTATTATCACCATTCCTTGTACAATCTTTGAATGTGATCAGAAAATAAAATTGTTACATTTGATCGTGTCCTAGATGTTAATTAGTGGAAACATTTTTATAAGTCTCCTATGTGTTATGGGTACCTTTTTCTTGTTACTTGGAATTCAAGTTTGTAACATTCTGAAGAAAATTTTAACATCTACCAAAGTGCATGCATGAAAGTATCTAACTTGTATTGGTGACGGAGAGCAAGACAAGGAGCTGTTGATTAGTTTTAATTGTTTAGATCCTAATTATGGGTATTTTCTTTATTTAAGACTTTGACAATCTGTGATGGTTTGGTGATAAAAATATAACCATGATAACAAGTTATGAATGCTTGATGGGTATCCAAGTAGAATGTGGAGTGGGAAATTTCCATGAAAGCTACTTAACTGCGGTAGGAGAGTTAACCCATTTTAAACCTGATAGAGCATCCCATGCTGTTTCATTATGTGACTTAGGCATCTTATACTACTTTAGTTTCCATCAATTGGATCTCTTTAGAGAGTTGATGTCTAGAGAACCACATTTTGTGAAACTTTGCTCAAAGATGCTTTACTTAACTTCTTTGCTGGTTAGAATCTTTCTAAATTTACCAACCATTTAGTTTGGATACCAATTGATATGCTCCCTTGTGGAATGGAGAATCCTCTCTAGAAAGCTAGAAGTGAGGAAGGCAACCTGCCTAAATACTGCTTAGAGCATCCCATGTTGCTCAACAGGGATTAAGGCAACCCATATGACCTTACTTTCTATCAATGTCAAACATGTGTAATGAGACACTAACACGCAGAGGTGTTTATAGAAACAACTGTTAAAGTGTGCATCTTTTGCAAGTTGTGACAGGTTATTCATTTATAATGGGGTTGTTGTTGGTGTTTATCCTATATTTCACTGCAGCATCCCGTCACCTTTATATTTTGTGAATTTTTGTGCTCTTTCATAATAGCAATATTTTATTTGAAAACAGATATTTTACCTTTTATCCATAAAATAAAAAAAAAACATTTTTTGTGCTATGTTCTACTCATAAGGGCAAGGGAATATATATATAGGAAATTAAGGAATGTGGATGACTTTACACTTACATGGGTGACCCAACTGTAATTTTTGTCGTTTAATTCTGAATGAATCTGTTTGATGGCGTATTTAGACATTTATTTAGTTTTATGTAATTTGCTGGGGATCTTTCGTCTTTGTAATTCATTTACTAATGATGCAGTATATTGGAAATGTACATGGAGATGAGCCTGTGGGTCGTGAGCTTCTTATGTTTCTGGCAAATTGGTTATGTGATAACTATCTAAAAGATCCTCTGGTATTTCGCTTCCTAACGCTTTTTGTTTCTTTTGCATTGTTTTAAACAAAATGTCGGACTTTTATGTTGTTTTTCTAACTCATTTGTTCTAGCATATCAACTTTGCACAAGGCCTCTTATTTGTTCAAGCAATTTTGCTAAGATACGCATACTTAATAGGATTTTATATTGAGACTATATATCATGTATGTAGTTTGGTAGACAGCAATAGTTTCTTCTGCATTGAGAGATAGATCAAAAATCATGGAATATGATCTTTTCCACTTTATTAGCGACAAGCCTGCTAAAACACTTTGAAAGACTTTCTTTTGATCGATAGTTAATGTTTTGGGAAGAGAAAGAAATATAGGCCACACTACACTCTACTTTGGGGTGTCATCCATGTGTGGGCATTATGCTTGTGCTTTTAACTTATGTTTCCTATCTGTATATTCTTAGGGATAGGATTGTTATTTTGGCAACTTTTTGAGAGGGGTTATTTATAACTGTATAATTATCTGTCTTAAAATGTTTGACACTGAAATGTTTCAGGCAACATTGATTGTGGAGAAAATTCACCTTCATATACTTCCATCTTTGAATCCTGATGGCTTTAGTTTGAGAAGACGTAATAATGTAAATGATATTGATCTCAACAGGGATTTTCCTGACCAGGTAAATTTTATTTTCCTGTAAATATTTTTTCCCCTTTTAGATAATTGCCGCAAATTCTTTATCAGTACGAGTTTGGGATTTAATCTTGAAATAATTTCATCCTTTACATGATTCAATTCTATTTCAAACTTGATTTGTCCTTATTTAACTTATTTGTAGCCAAGTAGTCATTCAAGCTTAATGGTTAAGAGATTGATTGATGAGAAGGGAGACTGGAAGAAGATCCAGTGGGATTGAAGTAATTATTTATTACACCTTTCAATTACTATGATTTTGGATAACTTAGTTTGTTCAAGTTGAACAAGATGCATTATTAACATCATAGTAACATAGTGTGGGAGTTACACAAAATAAGATAGATTCATGGAAGGGGAGATAGATAGCCTGGTTGTTACAAATAATGCGAGTAACTGAGTGTCCTATGTTGGCATTATGTATTTATTAAACATCTATTTGTCATAAAAGATTAAAAATGATATAAATAAAGCCTATAAAATGCATAACACATGTTGCTTGAATAATTGCTTCCTAAATATGATACTTAAACAAACAATCTTTTACTCTCTCCGTTTCTGAATATAAGATCTAGTTAACTTTTTCGGAGAATCCTAAGAAAGCTAAATAGGTTACTGAAAAATTGATTTTCATGAATTTTTTCTTTAAACTAGTTTATTTGACTTATAAGCTAACATATGATTTAATAATATATAAAATACGTTATGATTAAGACTCTCTCCATTTCTAAATATAAGACCTAGTTGACTTTTTCGGAGAATCCTAAGAAAGCTAAATAGGTTATTGAAAAATTGATTTTCATGAATTTTTTCTTTAAACTAGTTTATTTGACTTATAAGCTAACATATGATTTAATAATATACAAAATACGTTATGATTAAGTGGTTCATTTCGCTTCCTTAATTTCTCCAAAAAAAAGTCAACTGGGTTTTATATTTAGGAACGGAGGAAGTATTGTTTTTGTTAAAAATCATGTGATTAATAGAATTTATGGTTAATTTAATGGTGGATTATTTGCAGCAAGCCATCTTTCTTTTGCGTTTTTTTTTTTTTTTACCCATAGTTGCCTTTTAGATTTGTAATTTAAGTATCTGTTGCTAGTTAATATTCCATGATTTTTAAGCATTAAATGGGAAAATTCCATGTGAGACCCTTGATGAATTTTTGAGGGTTGATGGCTTGAAGTCAAATGCTGGTTATTTTCGTTTGTAATTACTTTACTTTGCATGAGATCATTTGTTTATTAATTGTAATGTCTTTTTTGCATGAAACTACAGTTCTTCCCTATCAATGAAAATGAAGATGCACGCCAACCTGAAACAAGAGCCATTATGAATTGGTTGAGAGAGATAAAATTCACAGCATCTGCCACTCTGCATGGGGTAATATATTATAAGTATGCTAATATTGTTACTCTTCAATTTCATATTATATTTGTGCTGTTTTTCCATGAATTTTGTGCTTAACACTATGGGCTAGTCCTTGTATCTATTATATGATATACTGGCTTTTTTCAACTTCAGGAATCTTGCTTTCTCTTTACCTTTAGAAGATACTCATTGCACGAACTGAATTATGTGGGCTTGATTATTGATTATGACTTGCTGCCAATTTTGTCTTAGTGGATTGTATTTAGATGCAGTTGATATGAACTAATGTTTTTTTTTTTTTGGATCCAGGGTGCACTTGTTGCAAATTACCCTTGGGATGGTACCCAAGATAAAAGGTGGGAAATAATCTTTTTTTCTAAAATCTTTTACACATATTTTATTATGCACTTGTTCTGGGAAATTGGAGGAAAGTCCCATATTGATAATTTAATTGGTGAGAAGGACTTGGAAAATTTTTATACACAAAAAACAGTTTTACTCTACGATTTTTGTGTACACAGTGTAACTTTGCTCTGGCTTAGATTCTTCTTAACAATAAAAATTTTCAACTGGGGACATTCCCCAATTTCCCCCTGCTTCTGTTTGCTTTGAATTCTATCCATTAGAATTCAAACACCCACATATGCATTACACTTCTGCGGAAAATGCATATGGATGAGTATGTGCAGATGTGGATAGATATTTGTGAATTTGAGATCAATTAAGATGGAGTTAAAATTTTATTGTTATGCTATTTTTATAGACTGTGGTTATAAAGATTTTCTGTTGTATGGAAATGTCTGGTGGTTTAGATGCAAGCCAGCATGGGTTCGGCAGGGATTGTTGGTCCATATAAAAATGGGCTTTCCTGGGCTGTCAAAGAGGGGCCTAAAAATAAAAACAATCATATCATGTAACAGGTCCAAGATGAATATGTATTAAAATTTTTAACATGTCTCGCTATTCACAAACCATGAACAGTTTGATTCATTTCTTATATTCTATGCAATCCATGTGAAAACATGTCTAATTGAGAAAATTTCTAAAGATAAGAGCAATTTGCTTCAGCCCATAGTCTAGATAACAGCATAGGCAGTACATCGCTAGAATTCTGTCTCCTCCTTGGTCCTACTGAAGGTCATGATTTTTGTCAAAAGAAACTGAGTTGGGAGTACACATTCCGGATCATATAAATACTGATAAAATTATGAAGTGGCTGTAGGGTGATGTGAAAACAAATGGGAACTCTTTGCAGTACATTTTCATGTAGGGCTGTTTGATGAGTTCCTTCTAATCCACCCATTGTATATCAAGTTTTACATTTGAAACGCATAAATGCAGGACAAATTATTATGGATGTCCAGATGATGATACATTTCGGTTCATGGCAAGTATATATAGTCATTCACACTACAACATGTCTGCAAGCACAGAATTTCTAGGGGGAATCACAAATGGGGCAGCTTGGTACGTTCTCTAAAATAATCCCTTGATGTTCATTATTGATTCTTTCCTTGTTTTCCTTGTTCATTTGGTTATCACATAAGATCTAACTGTAGGTACCCCATATATGGAGGCATGCAAGATTGGAACTATATCCATGCTGGCTGTTTTGAATTGACCTTGGAAATTAGTGATAACAAATGGCCTAAGGCAGTTGAGGTTAGTTCAGAGTTTCTACTTTTAGCGCTCTTAAAATTTGAAAGCATAGGTGATGGCAACCTGACTGAAATATATTAATATAGGCTGTGATAAACTGATAATATTAAACAGAACCAAATCATTGACTAAGCCTTCAATCTCAGTGAGAGAATTAAATACTAAAACAAGTATACCCGGCCTAGCAGTACATCACTGTTAAACAGAACTAAGGAATGCAAAAGACACAATGAAACCTCACAGGCTTCGCTCTACACCAGCATTTCAGAGGCCAGAGCTATCCTCTCACTTTTTCCATACTCCCTACACACACCACCCACGGATACGAATATTAGTAAGCCATTGATTACTTATCAGAGGTGAAAGAATAGGATATCAATTGAAGCTTGATTGAGTTTTATTTATTTAATTATTTTAAGTCAGTTTTATCGAGTATATTAATATTAGGACCACTATGTCAGTTAAGTTCCACTGAGTTGCTTATTCTGCTTTGTTGTCATCACAATAAAGTAGGGATATTTAAGTGTTTTCGCGTTCATCTCATTGTAATTTTGCTCTACATATAGGTCAGCTGTCTTGCAAGTTGACATATGATTGAATAATATTTCAGTTCAGAGTATTGGAGATTCTCCTTGGCTTCTAAACTTCATTTAGAGTGCGATCCTTACTTTGAGTGCTGTTTAAGAGAGTGTTATCATTTATCATTCCTATCCATTCCTATTTCATAATTTCAGTTCAGCAACATACCATTTTGGCATCAGAGCCTGGTTTTGAAACAATATATTATTTCACTAGTATGTTAGCTTATAGGATGGTAACATATTGATAGGTAGTTTTACAATGTAAAAAACAAGGAAATAACTAAATATCCTTAGTTTATTAGGACCCACATCAAGACAGATGCATAGTGGACTTAAATGGACTCTAACTGATCAGGTGGTCCTGTTACTTGGCTAACTGATTCTTAATTAATGATAACGAGCTTTAAAATATTAAACTAAATTAGACTAAGTTGGCTAACTGACTGTTAATAATAACAGACTTTGAAATATTAAACTAAATCTGACTAAGTCAAGCTAGTTCAACTCAGCTCTTATTATTTTTTTTTTGTGACAAGTTATTATTGGTTTAGGAGTGTTATCAAATTGTATTATTTTAAAAAATGCGCCTAATATCTTATCAGATATGAATGGCACATGATAGGTTCATAACGCACAATGCTTTTCTCTTTGGTGCCACCCTTGCATTTTCTTGTTACTTTCGTATCAATTGAGCTGCTTTGGCGTTGGAAGGTTTTGTAGAATTTTACTATGAAATTTCTTAGTTGAAATAAAAGAGGCTTCAATATGTAGTGGAAGTGGGCTAGTGACCACAGAAAATCAACTAATAAATCATTTGCATCTAGGAAGTATTGATGATAAGAGATTGGCAAAAAAATAAAAGGAAGTACTGATATACTGATATGAATACACGTATCATTTAGGACAATATGATACGTGTAATACAACATTTTTTTATTGCCTTAAAATGCATGTATAGGAGGGGTTTTAATACATACATACATACATACATACATACAGAAATGAGCAGGTGGAAAAAATTGAGTTTCAAACTAGCATTTCAAACATAGATGTCAATAACAAGTTATCAATTAAAGCATTACACAAATTAAAACTGTAGTTTCCTGTTCAAACTAAATGTCAATTATCAATATTGTCTCATTTTCATGTTTCCTCTTGGCCGGAAGTAAGGTGACTTCATATACTTGGTTAAATAAGTAAAACCTATGTTATTGGTGATTTTTTCTTGGATGAATAATTATTTTTTGTTGTATTTTCAGCTTCCTGTTCTCTGGAAGTACAACCAAATGAGCATGCTTAATCTTGTTGCAAGCCTTGTGAAGGTAAGTTATTTCTGTCGATATCTTCTTACACCAAAAAATAGTGATTAATATTCTAATTCCATGTCATTTTCATTAGCTTTTATTATGAATCTTGAAGAAGACCCTTGAATAGTTCCTGAAAGTTAATTTTTGATTTTTGATTTTTATTTTTTATCATTGTAATTAGTTTCATTAAAGAGAGCCCACGGTTGTGCTCTGGGAGGATCCAGACTGATACCATGTGAATGTGCAAACCAGAAACAGAAAACAGAAAATTGCAATATGAAATTGAAACATCCGAAACTTCCCTTAACTATCCTTGAGCAATGCAGGTCCTGGTAGGTAGTTGTAATGAGGGAGTTGTTAGAAGCCTATGTAAGGCTGATGACCCTGTGGGGGAGGGGTGTTGTCTATATATTAGTTGTAATTAAAATGTGTAAGGTAGTCATTAAGTAGTTGTAATAAGAGAGTCAGTGAAAGAGTTAGAAGCCTATATGTGGAAGATGACTTGTATTTAGAAGATATCCTTTTGAGAGTGATATTCAGTACACTATTCAGCTATCTCTCTCTCTCTCTCTCTATATATATATATATATATATATTCTCTTTTTACCATTTTCTCACTACCACTGTATCAGAATGAACAATAATTACACTATGTTTCTCCTCAAAGGAACCAACAAATCTGATTTTATAGTTTGAAATATGGCTATCATGTTTGAGTTATCCACTTTAAACACAAGGGTATTTGCAGCAAAGCCAATTACCCCTAGTTACATGTTCTGGAATTTTTTCCCAGAACAAGATTCAATTCATTTATCAAAAACAGGGTACAAAAGCCTTTTATGGTAATGATGTCGCAGGTTGACTGTTCTCCCCTATATCATGCAACTAATAGTGAAATAATTCCTAACTATGATTGTAATTTAAACAGCTAATATCATTATTAGATGGATGTGTGGTCATACAAGAAAAGAAAAGATAAGATTCATAAGGATCATATACGTGAACGAGTTGGAGTGGCACCTATTAGTGAGAAAATGGTAGAAGACCATTGAATGTGTCAGTGAGAAGGGTAGATTAAACAATAAGGAGTCCTGTTAAGAGAGGTAGAGGGAGATTGAAGCAAACACTCAGTGTAGTTGTAGAATGAGATCTTTTGGTTAGCAATATATCTAAAGATATGATTACTGATAGAGTACTATGGCGTAGTATGAACCATGTAGCCCCACCTAGTGGGATTAGGCGTTGTTGTTGTAGAGTAAACGGAACTGAATTTTTTTTTAAAAAATAAACAAAAGAATAACAATGTAACTTGGGCATATCATAGACCATTCCACTATATTCCATACAACAAGTCTTATCCTATTAAGTGAAGTCAGGTACATGGATTGTATGACAACATTATACTTTATTCACAGTCAACTCTTTAGATATACCATTCACAAATAGATATTCCATTTCAACAGATTCCATACCAATAGAAAGTTGAAAGATCAACTCAGTTTAGCCTAGTGCATATTGCCAATTATTCTTAGCCTTGAAGATATTCCATATTAGTAGAAAGTTAAAAAGATAAATTCCGTGTAGGCAATTCTGATGAAGAGTGAAAAGGAAAACGTAAGTTTCTGTGAATTCCTAGACATGTCTCACTATAAAGTAACTATTGGTTTATTGTTTTTAGAAGAAATGACAGTTAGGTCTCAAGTTTTTTATTAATTACAGTTATGTCCCAAAAGCTTCTATTGAAAGATGATTTACAAATATCAATTTGAACTGTTTCTTATATGTGAGTTTCCATCGTAAATTACTTGGAGTAACTTATGAGGCTTGAATGATTTAATTGGAACTAAGATTTCTATACGTGCAATTGTTTTGACCTCACCCAGCTGGATAAGGCTCTGTTATTGTTATGCAACTCATCTTTCAATAAAATGTTTTGGGACCTAAATGTAATGATCTTTTGGGGCTCAGGTGTCATGCACCCTTGTTTCATGAACTATATTATAATTGCTGACAAGCTTCTTTTGTTGTGATCAATGAGATCAACCACACAAAATATAATAAAGGGATTATGCGATTAAGAAATTGAAAACTGTAGAAGGGATCTGAGTACACCTAGCTTTTCGAGTAATCTCTCCTGCGTGTGTGCTAATTACTTAATAGCCTTTAACAATGCACTGCTTATGTTTTCTTCCAACCTATCACTCTTTCCCCTTCAATTTGCACAGATGTAAAAGAACGCCTATGAAATTTAGCTAGTTGGAAATAAGTAGGCCTACGTTTGAAACCATATTTGGCAACAAATTGGGAATGGAGAATCCTATTCAGTCTTTTTATTGCACCGTAGATCTTTGAGGATCCCCTATGAAGTTGAATTTATTAGGTGAAGGCAAAAAGTGACTCTTTATATTTATGATGCACTTTTTTGTATCAAAATCTCTTTGGCTGGAACCAGGCAAAGATCGGAATTTTAGAAATTTTGTCTTGAAAAATGTAATACTGGGAATTGGATTAAAGATCACTTGATCAAATAACCTCTGTTACCATTTTAAAGAACACACATTCACGTAGTTTAAACTATTAGGTGAAGGCTGGACACAGCATCTTTCATGTTTTTGTTGTGTTGATAGTTGGGGAATCTTAAATTTGAATATTTTAATATGCTGTCTGTGTCCTATGATTCACTTAGTTGGTTAATTATCTTCTGCTCTCTAGACAGGGGTGCATGGACGAATCTTTTCTTCAGTTGATGGAAGGCCATTGCCTGGGTCTATAACTATCAAGGGAATCAATTACACAGTATGTCTGAACTTTTGGTTATTTTTTCTTTTTCTTAACTAATGGATGCATGTTTTCCCTTTATGGTAGTTGGCCTCGTGTTTGGAAGTGTGTTTCTTGCACATGTTTGTTTGATTAGCTAATGATTTCAGACATCCTCTACTTGGATAAATATTTGCAAGAAACGATCTTTTTTTTGTCCAAAAGGAGACAATCTCAGTATAAAACACTTTTTACATGATTTCACGAACCTTGCTTGATTTGGTATGTTTTGGGTCTGCTGATTTGTCACCAACAGGTCAGAGCTGGAAGACGTTTTGGCAACTACCATCGGTTACTTGTTCCTAGAGAAAGATATGAAGGTATTGTACTGAAATTTAAAGTATTTTGGTTAAAATAATGCTTGACACTTCCTTGAGATATGATATATTTAGTGTGTTTGAAACTGTCTGGGTGGGCTCATAAGTTTGAATCATGAATTTCAATTTATTGGTATAGTCTACCATGGAAGTTAAAGAAGACAATTGCTTGTTTGGCTTAATATTATATTGAAGGGTTAAGTGTCGTAAATGCCTCAAAAGTTTTCTCAAATGAGATCTTAGCACCCGGAAGTTTACTTCTTGTATTTTAAATGCCATATAAGTATTATTTTATAGCATTTATTCCTGAAGTTAATGGAGAGACAAATGGATGTTTGTCATGTAAGATTAAACGCCACGTCAGTGTGAACCCTTAGTTTTTAAATTCTCTGGAAGTTTTCTCGAATAAGCACCCATCACCCAAAAGTTTTGTTTTTTATTTTAAATGTCTTGAAAGAATTATTTTGAGCATCAAAATCCCAAGTTAACGGAGAGGCAAATGAACAATTGCCACCTAAGACTAAACGACACGTAAGAGTCAAATCCTCGTTGAATTCGTGTTAACTTGGAAAAAGCTTTATCCCTCGATTAGAGATCTTTATGAACCCATAATCGCATATCATTTTGTCAATTCTCTATTCCCTTCTAGTGCGGTCGAATTACAATAGCTTCATTCTTTGGTCGGACAATCACTTTAAGAAGATAAAGCTTGGTCCAGGTCAGCACTTATTCAATAAGACTATTTAGTCTTTATGTGGTAACCATTTATTTGTATCTCTGTTAAGTTGGGGCAGAAATACTACAAAATAATACTTCTAGGGTATTTAAGATCTAACACAAAACTTCTGGGTGTTGGATGTTCCTTCGAGAAAACCTCTGGGGCATTTAAGAACCTCAACTCAAATCCAATCATCACCCATTCAACAAGGGTTTGACTCTGATATAGTGTTTAGTTTTACATGGCAAATGTCTGTTTGACTCTGATATAGTAACTTAGGGCATAAATGTTACGAAATAATATTTCAAGGGCATTTAAGATATAAAAAAAAATTCCGGGTGCTGGGTGCTCCTTCAAGGAAACTTTTGGGGCATTTAAGACCATTAACCCTTACATTGAATACAATATAATAAACTGATTTTTTATTGTGCAGTCTTGGGTTTATTTTCTTACAGCAAACTCAACTACAGATAGGAAAGGAATCTTCTATACCCTAGAGACACGAGTATTTTAATTTTCAGAATTGGCTTATTCATGTGAATTCAAAATGCATGATTCAGAAGAAAAGAAAATGATGCAGAACCCTAGAAACAAGTAATTAATTAGTATTAGTGAAATGATCTAGTGGAAATAATAGCTTGATTGAGGATCATAGAGCCATAATGCAGGGAAGGAAAATAAGAGACTTTCTTACCCAAAAAAAAAAAAAATAAGAGACTTTGATTTCAGATGAAATTAAGGGCTTTGTGTTCAACTCAAAAGAGGATAGTATAATTACACAGGGGCTAAATTGAAGTGCCGTGTTAATGCACAAGACATATAGTTCATTAAATATCTGTGCGAAAATTTCCATTTCAATCCACTATAATTTTTGATGGTTTATTACTTTCTAATTTCTTGATCTTGACTACAGTTATAGCCTCCATGTCTGGCTACAAATCAAAAAATACGTCTATTTGGTTAGACGAAGGATCCATGACAGTGGATTTTATCCTGGATCCAGAGGTTGCAGTCAAAGGGGCTGTTCTTCAAAACATATACGATTGCAACCGCAGCAATAAATGCAAACTTGATTCTGTTCGGTTTCTTTGGGGCTCTCACTTGGAAGTTTATCTTGTGTTAATTCTTATTTTAGGATTTCTTTGTTTTATTCAAAGAAGAATTAGAGGCAACTCAGTGGGGATCAAACGAACTGCTGTTTGATTTGATGCTGTAGATGATTTATTTGTACCAATTTTAATGCATACTAGTAAGAGAGGTGAATAAATGAATCTATCTTTTCATATAAAGCGTCTGATGGGTAATGTAGTTAAAACTACTGCATCCCAAAGTGTAATTATAATTCTTTTGTAATTGAATCCAAATAAACAATTTGGCATCACCAATTTGTTTATGTTACTTCGCTACCATATTGTCTCATTATTATGAGATAAATCTTGAGATGGGGATTTCTTGATTTTAATTCCTTGTACTATAAGTAAATTTGTAGAAACAAAGAAGAGAAAATAAAGATAGTGAAAAACTAACCAATTTCTCTCCTTTTCCATTCGGAATAATATTTCTATGATAATGCCCGGAACTTACTTTTATTTGATATGTCCGAAACATTTTGGAGATAGAATGATGGTAACAATGACAAACAAGTCTTATTCTACAAAGTGGAGTTAGTTACGTAGATTGTAAAGTGCCATTATACTCTATCAATAACCAAGTTAACCAAATTTTTGGATAGTTTATTGACTAATAAGTGGTGTTCAATAACATTGTTAAAAATTCTTTAGTTTTTTAGTATTTTCTTTCAAAGGACTCTATACTGCTACATCTATCCTCACTGAATAGCACATAAGGTTTTATAACCTTGCAGGTGCACCACGGGTCGTATAATGGTGGAAAGCAATTGGATGGAAAGCATGGACAAAGAGCAGCAACTGGATGGAAAGCATGAATATTGAGGCAAGTGGCCATTCAGAAGCAAACCATCCAAGTAGGTTCCTCCAATGGTGGTCAATCCCATTCTTCACTCTTAGAATCATTTATCGAAGATGACAACATAATAGTGTTTGCGAATAAATATAGTACCTAATCTAAGCTTTTTGGCCATTATTCTCAACTTACAAATTAAGCTCCTGATCGACTTTATAATTTCTTGATGCTAAGCTAGCGAGTGATTACTCAATCTCTCATTTAAGAAAAAGGACAAGTTTGATAATGACCAGTCATACATATATCATAAATAAACTCACGTCAGGGTTTGCATTTATTATTAGTCAAATTTAGGAGAATTCAAGGTTTGCAATGTTATCGGTCAAAAAAAAAAAAAAAAAGAAAAAAGAAAAAGATTTGCAATGTTCATTTCAAGTGTCCGGTCGCTGCGAAATAAAAAAGTACTAATGTACATTTCCATGTCAAAATAGTCATGATCAATATTATTTAATGAGTGGATGACGTTGTAATTCAATGGCATATAAGCTCCCCTTCTAATGGGTGGTCGTAGTATCAATCTCGCTTTTAAGCTTAGTTAATTAGTGCCTACCTCTCTATTTAAAAAGTATCTTTATTTAGCCATTGTTACGTATTATTTTTATAGGTAAAAGTATTTTTGTTTAGTCATTATTATCTCGCTTTGAAGGAGGTTAGGACTAGCAAAAGTGGTCAGTCTCTCATAATGTGACAAATCATTGTTCAAATACACAATGGGAGAGATGCCCATATTTAATCTAATGTAATAGTACCTGGAACAAGATTGCCTTAGATAGAAGAATATTATGCTTAGAAAAAAATGTCATCTCACTGGTTGGAAGACACACATTGTTACCTATGTGATCTAGCCATTTCCTTTATGGGGTTCCGTCAGCAATAATAAATAAGGTACTCCTTGTGGCATGGAATTGCGTATGTAAAGAGAAATATGTAACTAGTGTCGGGGGAATGATAAGGTGTTGTTACCAACTAAGCATACCATGAGTTATTTTATAACTTAACTCTTCGGTCTAGAGTCTCCTAAGAATCTTACAACAATGTTAACATCAAGGAGTGATGAATTTAGCCATTTGCAAATATCACACTTAACACTAGTGTCACTTCTCAGAGTTATTTAGCCATTTACGAACATATGTGTCCCATTTAGTAACCCTTATAAGGACCAAATACTTAAAACTTTTCTTGAAGCTTGGATACCAAGGAGTGATGAATTTTCTTGAAACTCTAAAAATTTCCAATTAAATCAATTTATTTCAAAAAAATAGTCGCTATTTCTAGCTCTCAAAAAGTTTGTTGAGCTGGAAAATTAAGAACCAGGCTAACCCCTAACCCATTTCTTACAGTGCATTTTTCGCAAAATCTTTGTTCTTTTCTATGTCAATTTCGTAATTAAAGTCATATCATTTTTATGATCCCTCATTTGAACACAATTGCCGAAGCTCGTGCGTGTGGGTGGGAATACAAAACAATTGGCGAAAAGTGTTACAATAAATGGATTGCTGGGAGAACTGGGGAGGAAGCTTGAAAAACATGGTAGTTTCAGTCTGAAGTTGACGTAATATTCACTTCGAGACGATGGATCTAGAGGTTTTTTTTGTTCCATTTTTTAAAGGGTAAAATGGTCATTTGCCAATACCAATGATGATGGAGGTTTGGGGTTGATGGCAAACAGTAACATATTTGCTTCTGCAATTTTTTCCTGGGATTTAGCAGCTAGAGGTGGTTGAAAATGCAGATAATGTTTACTTCCATGATTTTTGTTTGACGCTCCTTCTAAATTGTTGCTTTTGTTTGAGATTGTTGTGTGGTTTCGATTGTGCCTCTCTTGGTGTTCTTGCCCGAGTGGGTTGTTCACTTGTTTGTGAAGAGGAAGAGGATATTTTGTTGGAGGGCATTTTTGACAATAAATGGGTCTACACCACAGAAATAGATCCACGGCATTTGGAGTTAAAGTCGTGACTCGTGAGTAAAATTAATCAATTTTAAAGGGAAAATTAATTTGAGGTCATAAGAAAGAAACATAATTTAAGATGAGATTCTATGAAGCTGTAAATAACAATTTTTAGTCTGATGATAATAACTTGTGACCACGGGATTACAACTCATGTAGGACTTCATGATAATTATGTTTATTTTTTGGGACCTTAAATTAATTTTTCCTATTTTAAAAGGTTAATTCTATTTTTACACTATTAAAATATATTCCTTCTGGGTGCTCATGACCAAACATTTGGTTGTTAAAATTGCACCTTAAAATTGTGCATTATTTATTAATTTTTTGAAAAATTAAAAAAATTTAAAAAAACATCATGCTTATAAGATATTAAAATAACATTCATCTTATTTCGATTCTAATGATAATAATAAATAAGAACTGAATAATTGGAAAATTGGAAGATTTTAATGGGGAATTAGAGAGCGCATTATTATAGGAGGCGCACTAAAAGTCATCGATTAGGTATAAATATTTAGATGACTTAATTTTAATTTACAAATGTGTAAATTGAATTTTGAACAAATGCACATTCATATATATATATATATATATTTACATTAACTAACTCAGAACTATGCCTGACTATATCCATCAGACTTCATTAGACAATGCCCACAATCATGAATGGTCTATTGTATGGATCTCCAAATATTATATATAATTTTGATGCATATGATTACCCTAAAAATTATATGAAAACAAGATATTAATTAAATGCAATAACAAAGTTTATCATACATATTCAACTTACTGGTTGAATGTCTCCATCATGAATGGTCTATTGTATGGATCTCCCCCAAGGGAGTCATAATACCAAATCTTTTTATTGGAGAGATTTAGTACTGACAATCCAGTATCCTCTAAGTACAATAATATATAGCATGATATTGAATGAGTTCTTCCCTTATATTCACTTATTGATTATTAATGTTGATGGGATTAATGAACTTGAAATTCTCACAAAGCTTGTCGGAGATTATGTGCTTCTTATAAAAGGAACCTTAAATGCTGAAACAAACATATCGATATAATTGAAGTTCTAAGCAGCCAAATATTTAATCACAATTGAAGAAATATTTGATATATAGGTTGATAATATATGCACATGTCATCTCCTTCTTCAAGACTTCATTAACTTCTTCATAGATCACTTATTCCTATACATCCAGGTTTTCATCTCTGGCTGAAAAGGCATCAACGTAGTATCATCATGGTCATGATTCTCGAAGAACAAGTTTGCATGTTCTTGAAAATGTCGATGACCATTCTAAATCATAAGGCTTCTTTTACAAGCACAATATTGATGGGTGCCTGATGACTCCATGATATATATTTTGGTATATTTAGGGAGTTTTTAATTCAAAAAATAAGGGATTTTTTGGGATTCGATAATATATCAATTTGTTGCGTGATTTGTGAATTTGATAATAAGTATCTTAGTTTTAAAATTAAAAGAAAAATATTTTGGCTTAGGTAAAGCAATAAAAAAAATAAACAAAGTTTTAAAATATTAAAAAAAGAAAAAGAAAATGTCAATAGATGTTGATGCTGCTGCTGTTGCTGCTATCATCATCATCATTATTATTTTACATTTTTTAGTACCCTTCAGATTAGCAACATGGGCCATTGGGATAGTAAAGCTATTGGCCTTGTTTGACCTAAAGACAATGGACCAGTAAGGAGCCCACGCAGCATTTGGAATGCATTGGAGACCTAATGGCAAATTGAATCAAGCACGGCTGAGAAGAGGAGAAAAGGGGTGGCATTCATTCGACACATCTTCACGCGAGGTCTTCACCACTAGTGAGGAGGTGCGATCAAACAGAGAAAAAACAACATCTTTACTTTGCTGAAATTTCATCTCCTTCACTTCTTCTTCATGAGCGAAAATCAGGCAAAGAGAAGATTGAGAGGCAAAGCAAGAGAGTGATTGGGAGCAAGATTGGAGGCTTGGATAAGAGAAGTGCTTGGAGCTTTAAGGTTCCTTGGTGGTTTCCTTTCTTTCCTTCTCATTTCTCTTTTATTTCTCTTGTATAATCTCTGGATTTGGACATGTATTTGATATATATCAAATCTTGAACTTCCTTCGTGTAACTAAATTTATATTCTAGGTCTATTTTGAAGTTCGTATTGATTGATACCTAAACTTTATTCTCTTTTGTTAATTAATTGCTATTATGTTGTGAGGTTCAATTTGTGTTTAATGTTTTCTAAGTGGTTGGTCAACATTTAGATTGTTTGCTTAATTAGTAGCTTGAGAGAGCATAATTAGGTTAAGAACTAGATTAAAACGGTAATTAAGTTCCTGAAGAAAAACATATTTACAAGTTTTGGGACTTCAAGAGCCATTGTGAGTGATGGGGGAATCCATTTTTGCAATCACCAATTTGAAGCTTTTGATAAAAAAAATACGATTTTAAGCACAAGATTGCATTGCCTTATCACCCTCAAGCCAATGGTCAAGCAGAAATCTCTAATCGGGAAATCTAAAACATTCTTGAGAAGGTGGTAAATGTTACAAGGAAGGATTTGTCCATCAAGCTGGACAATGCTTTATGGGTCTACGGACGGCTTATACAACCCTTATTAGGATGTCCCCATTTTGCCTTATATTTGTTAAGACATGCCACTTGCCCGTTGAGTTAGAGCATGGTGCATATTGGGCTATCAAGAAGCTAAATTTTGACCCACAAGCTTGTGGAGAAAAGTGAAAGTGCTGGCTGTCACCCAAGAGGGGGGGGGGGTGAATTGGGTGATAGGATAAAAAAAAAGGTTATAATTCTCTTTTATAAAACACTGTGAAGGTAATCTTTAAAATCTCTTTCTGTTTATCACAGAGTATATCAAAACTGTTAAATGCACAAGAGATATATAAAGTAGATATGCTGGAAACCAAGAGAGTTAAGGGAAGAGATAATGCACACAGAATTTATCCTGGTTCGGTCAACCCTGACCTACATCCAGTCCTCAGGCTCCACCTGAGATTTTCCACTATCTTGTTTAAACCGGGCACAAGAGAAGCCTACCACTGGTTTTACGAACACAGGTTCACCTGTCAACCTTTTCCACTGGTTTACGGGATTACCAGCAAACCTTTACAGAGTTTTAGAAACCTTCTAAACACTCCCCTTTACAACCTGTAAGGTTACTACCCTGTTCTTAAAGCACCAAGCTTTAGAACAACCTCAAACAATAGAGGATTTTATCAAAGTAATAAGTTCACTAAATGAACAGATTGTGATAATCACTGAAGTACTAAGATGTATGATGAAATACAAATCAGAGCTTAAAAATCTGAACAATGTGTGCTCATGCTCTTCTTTTCTAATGCGCTCAAACCATCATTTCTGGGCTCGTTGATATATAACTAATATTTTGTGCAGAGCCTCTGTTTTCATTACTGTTAGCGTATATTCATCGTGTGTTCGTAATCGTAAAAAAAAAATCCAAGGTAGTATGGCTTGGTGAAAAGATATATGTCACATGGGCCTTGTGGACTTAATAATCCTCAATCTCCATGCATGAAGGAGAACCAATGCAGTAAATACTTTCCCAAGAAATATCAAGAAAATACCATAATGGATGTTGAAGGCTACCCAACATATCGTAAAAGAAAGAGAGGTGATATAATTGATGTGAAAGGCGTTTCTCTAGAAGATAGCCATATCGTTCCCTACAATGCTGTTCTTCTACAAAAATTTGAGGCTCACATCAATGTTGAACAATGCAATCAATTAATAGTAAAAATTATTTATTTAAGTATATAAGCAAATGTAATGACAGTGTCATTGCTGGTATCTTTGACAATAATAATCAAGGTCCGATGCCATTCTAGATGAGATACAACAATATTACAATTTTCGGTATATATCGGTATGTGAAGCTGCATGGCGCATCTTTGAATTTGATATCCATCACAAAGGAGCCTCGCTGTGGAAAGGCTTAGCTTTCATCTTCTGAACCTGTAATATTTACTAACTGTATTATACTTTTTAATACATTTTAGATTACCATTTAACAATTACAAAAATTATTTATTAACTATGTTAGAAAAAGAAGTTTACTAAAACAAACACTAACATAGTTAGAAAAAAGGCTTTTCGTCCTTCGAATAAAAATACCAATTAAATACCCTAACCATGATAGAAAAAGGATTTCTAATATTAAAAGGGCTATCATGGTTAGAAAAGAATTTGACATAATATAACAGAAGATTATCCATGTTAGAAAAGAATTTCTCTAATACAACAACGGCTAACATGGATAAATAAAGCCAACCTACCACCTGACTAATCAACCCATTCACAAACACCCAATAACATAATTGACCATTAAACACTTTTACGAAAAATATCTAAAACCATTATAACTTCAAATCTGTCAGCCATTCAACGTCCTCAAAATATGCAAAATCCCAATAGTCCACAATAATATCAAAATAGTTGGAACACCACTGAAATTTTAGACCGGTTTCTCAGAAAGGAAATAACCTCAAGTTACCAAAATAAATATTCTAAAACAAATCCTAAATTTGAAAATAAAGAAGCAAAACGTGGAAAAATGAGTGGAAGCAAAACAAATGATATGAATCCCTATTTGTGGCAATATCTTTCGTCAAACCAGTCCAGAACTCACTAGCTTAGTGAGGCGGCCCCGGATCCTTCCCTTGGTTTCCTATTGTGTCGCTAGGACCTGTAAAGATAAGATAAACGGGGGTAGACCCAGGTAACCACTAATTGCTCGCCTACGTGCGGTGTGTGCTAGCAAGGTGTTCAGTGGAGTATTACTACATATAACTGAATTGGAAAAATGAGGCAGCTACAATTTAGATGCATGACAATATCATAACATATATTTCCACATAAATTATCTTCAGGTGACAATTCCTCAAAATCACACATGAAATCCCATATTCACATTCATATATTGCAATCCAATACATAGATAAATAAAACCAAACAATCAATAACACCGTTATTATACGGTCCAGTAGGGACTCACAACCCTCGCCTGAGATCGGGGGCATTCTCCCCAATTCGTCTTTCCATTTTATGTTAATTAGTCTTTGTGGGCCTACAAGGAACCTCATCGCGCGATGGCATTATTTAATTGGCCAGTGTTCATACACAATCATCACAACAAAGTCACAAATATATATATATGCAACCATCAACAATTATATGGCACAAGGCCCATTCCAAAATTCCTTCAAATTCAATCATGAAATAAATCTCCGACATATCATATCTTTTCAAAACATTACCATACACATTTTCATGCTAGTTCAACATACATACTCCACTAAACAGTTGTATTATAAAATAAGTTTTCTAAGTCATGTTCGTCTCGAATATAGGCAATCACTAAAAGTATAAGTTCTAAATACTCACTAACCCACACACACACACGCAAACAAACAGAAGTAGTTACCTCCGTGAAGTTAAACCAATAGTTACCGTAGACGCGTCCCCCGTGCTCAATGTCAAGCAAAATCAGAGTCTACAATTAATATTATATACATGCACCTAATTAATAACTAATCAAGTACTGCCATTCAAAACTTAGGGAATCAATCCCAAAATGCTCCAATGCTACGTTACGTAACAAATTGTACTTACACGGCTAGATTAAGTTTATTTTAACCCATATTTATCCTATTCCCATAAGCATCCATCATGCTACAAGTTATGATGATCTCATATCTAAATATATTTACATTTGAATGAAGGCTTGGAATTATGATTTTAAAAAAATTTGCTAACCATTAAAATTCTTCATACAAATCAAAATAAATAAATTCTATTTAACTTTTGAAACTATTATTATAACCCAACACTTATGCCACTTATTAACCTATCTCAAGTCTTGGCCAATTAATCCCCATGTTAACTAAATTCTTAATCCTAATCCCTCAAGACAAGAGCTCAAGAAAAATAATTAATTAATCCCAATTAAAACTTTATTCTTAATCTTAATTAGCCCCTAGAAAGAACCTGCAATCTCACAACCAACTCTAAATCAATCCTAAACAATTTAGCAATTAATTATCCCTCTCATTATAAACATATTCAGTCCATATTTTCATTCCATACGTGTTTAGCTAGCTAACACAATAACTTGTTTTCCTAATGAAAAATCAGAAACAAGAGTTGGTGTTTGGAAACCAAAATCACATGTTTGCCTAAAGGAGTGAAAAGCTCCATGATAATATATGCTAATTGTTTGGAAATCAAAACAAGAGGAATGAAGAGCTTGTTTACCTATTGAGAAACTAGAGAAGAGCCAAAAGCTAAAGAGGTTCAAAGTTGGAGTTTGAAGAGAAGCAAAAACGGAGGGAAGAGGCGGCAAGCGGCGGCGTATGGACTCCTCTCTTGCTCTCTTTCCCTTCGGCCAAACAGAGGAGGAAGAAGAAGATGAGGTCCTCTGCCTTCCCTCTCTCCCCCTCCCTCTCTCTCTCTTTCTTGCCGGATCACTGATTAAAGACGGAGGAGAATGGTGATGATGATGAACGAGCATGATGGTGATGATTATAGAAGAGAAGAAGCAAACAGTAATGGAGCTTGAGGGAGAAGGCGATGGGTTGAGGAGAGAATAGGGTGGTGAGTATGCGTGTGTACGCAGAGACGGAGAGGAAAAAGAAGTGTGGTGTATGTGTGTGCAGGTGCGGCGCTTTCATGTAGGAGGAAGAAGGAACATGCAATACATATATATAAGGGGAATATTAAGGTTGTTAGGTGGGGAAAATTACTAAAGTGCCCTAAAATTTGAAAATAGTTTACAATTAAGGCCTAACAGATTATATTATTTTCCTGAAATTCATCCTTATATTAGATTAGGAAATTTTATTTCCCTTAAAGTTCCTTCAAGCTTTAAAAATATCCCTAATTTTATAAATTAGAAATAAATACCCAATCATTCCTTCTTAATTTATATTGGAAATCAGTTTTAAAATCCTCCAAAAATACCTTAAACTTGTGAATTTGTTTATAAAGCTAATGTATTTTTCTAGAGACACCTGAGAACTTTAAATGACTCCTTATTGCCTTTTTCCTAAATTTGGGAATTATACACATTTATTGGTAATTTAAAATTTAGGATGTTACAACTCTACCCACCTTTTTAGAAATTTTGCCCCCAAAATTCACTATACCATGCAACCTCAAACAATTAATATACAATATAATGGCCCTCACATAAAATTTTTTGTCATCCAACACTTCCCTCAAGAACCCTTAATGGTCACAAGAATCCAATCCAAAATATAACTAAGATGATATTCCACGCACCTCATTTCTTTGTCTATCTAAAATTTATAAGTCACCAACTAACTTTATTAAACCTTAGTTTTCCAACAATTGGAACATCTTCTATAATTATCCTATCATACCACCCATATATTAGACTAAAACTCGTCATTACTATGGAAAAATCACCACCTTTTGAATTATCTCCCATTTGTGTTCTTCCTAATATCACTTCCTCTTTAGGCCACCTAACATCTATGCTAACTCAGAAATGTCCCACATCTTGTCCTTGAAATCCTCAAAATATCATATTTTGGTACATTCTTGATCCTTTATTTTCCTAAATCTCAACGAAGAAAATGTTAGTGCTGGCTATTACCCAAGAGGAGGGGGGGTGAATTGGGTGATAGAATAAAGACGTCTGTTTCTTTAAATAAAAATACAAGCGATGACAATCTTTGAAACCTTTTAAGATTTATCACAAAGAATATTTTCCAAACATGAAATGTACTGAAAATAGTTTTGGTATGCTGGAAACTAGGAGAGTTAAGGGAAGAGATAATGCACACAGAATTTATCCTGGTTCAGTCACCTCATACCTACATCCAGTCCTCAGAATCCACCTGAGATTTCCACTATCCTCTTGTTTAGTCCTGGCACAAGAGAAGCCTACCACAGGTTTTACGAACACAGGTTCACCTGTCAACATTTACAGAGTTTTAGAATCCTCTAAACACTCCCCCTTACTAAGGCAATATCCCTGTTCTAAAGCACCTTGCTTTCAGAACAACCTCAAACAGTAGAGGATTTCAATAAATACGTTCACTTAATGAACTGATTTTGATAAACACTTAAGTACAGATAAATATATGATGAAACTATAATTCTAGAGCTTATTAATTCTGACAATGTGAGCTCTAGCTCTATTTTTCTAACTCAATAATTCATCATTACTGGGCTCACTAAAATATATCTAATACTCTTAGCAGAGCCTCTTGTTTTCATCTCGCATCATCTCGTCATGAAAAATGCTTAGAATATTCGCGCACACTCACTTAATTCTGAAATCTTCAAGTCTTTATATATGGTGATATATTTTTCTATCCGTTGGAGACTTAGAGAACTAGCCATTAACACCTTTTCTTTCTTTTCATGCTTCAACTGATTTTGCAGAGGATAAGATAGGTTAGACAAAGACTGTGAGTAACGTTATCCTGCTGCTACCTGCCATTGTACTTGTATGTCAGCTTTTTCATTAGCGCTAGCATGATTTGCTATCGCTATCTTGACAGAGTGAATCCTGCACTTTAGCTGAAACAAATACTCATGCAATGGATATTATCGATAGGGTACTTCATTAGCTCAAAGAGATAGAGACAATATACCAGTTAAAGTATTTTCAAAGCATTCTCTATCGATAGCTAATTCTATTATTGCTAGTTGATTAGCTTAAGGATACTGTTATATGGATATTCAAGAGTAACTCCAGGTATCCTACAATCGATAGATAAAACTGTTAGCGCTAGCAACTATGTTATCACTAGACTCATTTGTTCTCAGGTACTAGCTATTTGAATGATTATCTAAAGCAATTCTGTTATCGATAGCTTAACCTGTTATCGCTAGCTGATTGCCTTTGTTCAGAAACTTGGTTTACTTTTCTGCTAGTTATTTACTCATGTTCTTATTGAGCTACTAGCGATAGGATCTTTCTTAGCGATAGTGCTAGACTTAGCGATAGATATTAACTTTGTTATTTCTAAGTCTTCACTTGCTATACCTTTTTATCCATCAGCGATAGGTTCTAGCTCTAGCGATAGTGATTTGTTACCTAACATATTTTTACCTATAAATTCAAAGGTAACTTACGCTTATTTACTTATGCTATTTATGAGATCAGTCTTCATCAAAACTTAAGATTCTAACAGAAAAGTTATACTTAATCATGTACGAAACTATATTTCGTCATTAAAAAAATGCATATTACCAAACAACCTCAATGTCCTTAGACCAATTTCTTAGAATGTGATGCTTTAGACCCAAAAACACAATCATAAATTTTTGAAAGTCCCAATTCTTTAACTTTTGAATATCCCGCATATTTGAAACAACACACTTAACTTTCATAATTTAACCCTAAAACAATAGCATCTCAAAAGTAACTATCATAAGCTCCACAATTGTACTAAACTTCTAACCAATTATCATCAACTCGCCCATGAATTTCGAAACCACATAAACTTTCACTTATTTCCACTTCCATATCCTTATTCAGATAGCATTCCACTTCCGCTTTCACTATATAACCATTAATCATTATTTTGCACTTGGAATCTTACTCTTCAAGTTCTAAACAATTTAAACCATAGAAAAATAGCTCTTAACACTGGGCATAATCCAATTACTTTAATTACTGGAACCTAAAATGAACTACCAATCCAACAATCCCTCATATAGAAAATTTCTACATAATAATCAGATAACATCAGATCCATAGTCAATTATTCCACTTTGCCATCTTTAATATCATTCCCCAACATCCACTATATCTTCACTAAGTTCCTTTAACCCAACTCAAGCAATCACCAACTTCACCATCTTTAACTCGGTTCACCTTCTTACTTGAAGGAATTATACTTTAACTTCGAAATTAATTAGGCTTTAAAATAGTAATTCAAGCTATATGCCCCAACCTCGAATATACTTGAATATTTATTAATGTTTAGGAGCTCAATTAGAACTAATTAATACTCAATTCTATTTAGAGACCTTAAATATGTAATACTTATCCCAAATTCTCAAACATCCTTTGACCTCTTCCATAATATCAATTAGATGCCCCAAACTCCAATCATGCTCTAAACTAAAATCTGTCAATTGATCATCAAGGCACTCAAACACTCTTTTACTCTTTATTTCCTATAGTTGAACAACATGAATAACTAATTTCATCAACATATTTATAAAAATCCTATGTTTGATTAATACTAACAAGCCTCAATCTTCATCAACGTATTTAATTACCCCTTCGAACAACATTTCTTCATTCCCAAAACTTCAAGATGCGTACAAAAATCAATTTAAGTAACTCTATTCTCTGATTCTCTAACATTATTCAGCCTAATTACTTTATCCTCCAACTAAAATTCCAATTTCAAACTTGACTTTAGAAAATTTTAACATCCTATGCCCATTACGGTTCTTCTTGCATTTACAATATATGCCAGCTACCAAGTTAGATTAATTGTTACTCCAATTACAACAACTTCATAACCTCTCTATAGATATAATTTATTTAATTAATCATTTACCAAACGATTTTCATAATTCTCTAATAGAATGCCTACAGACTTAGAGATCTCTCCCTATCTAATTAGATTAATAGCCAAACCTCTTACATATAAATGGGTATCCATTAGCAAGCCTAAGTAACAATTCATGTTCAATAGTTCCCAATTCAAAATAATATAGTATATCCAATTCATTAAAATCTCAACTAATCACCCTTAATTAAACTCAACTCCTATAACACAATTTCCAATCTCAAGCTTGGTAAGGTTCTTAACTCATTAACCATCAATTCATAACGATTATAAAACATTTAGATCTTCAAAGTCACTACCACATCTCCTATCAATCCAACTCACTCAATGAATCCCCAACAATTTCAACCGAACGAAACTATTCATTAGTATCAATATGTCCATGAACTGAAAGTATCACAAAACTCCTTTGAATTTTTGAATTCCATACCAAGATCTAACATTGACTACCTTCAATTTGTTAAAAATTTCTTCTAACCCAACATCAATAAATCAAACCGAATAAGATCCTTCCTATGCCTCATTTAAACTAAGTCATTAAATCACCGGAAGTCCTCAAAATTTCAAAGCCATCAATCGATCTTAGCTTTCATTATACAACTCAATCAAATCCTCATATTTAAACATATTCAAAACCACCATATTAAAGCCATATTATCCATCAAACTTTCCAATAAAACTAGCAAGAATTAACAATCATCAAGAATTAGATTTGGCGATTTCTCAAAATACAATTTTCGGTCCCACTAAACATTCAACTTATGACTAGCTTATAATAAAATAACCAATACTGCACGCATTTACAAATTCTCTCTCAAAACTAAACATATAGGTTCTCTAGCTCTTTTATTCATTTTAGATTAAAGTTCCTTTGAATCAACAAGTATTCCCTTACTTCCATATCACATTCCAAGAATATGAAATTTCCTACTTCACCCATATTCATTATGTTGCTATACTACCACTAATTATACCTTCAAAAATCTTCAACAAACATATTTCTCAATCTTCACACCCTTAGCCTCAACATCATAGTATTTGAACTTAAAGAACTAAAGAAACATCACCCAAAAATCCAGTACACCAAGGCCACCGCTCAGCACCATTTAGCTCTTAATCACCTTTAAGATGTAAATCCTTGTAACACAATCCTAAAATTCGAGTATCAATAAATTCAGAACTGCACCTCAACTACTTAATTCCGACCATCACCATTTGTAACCTCAAGTATGCATAACGACATCCATTATAACATATATACTTCAGATTTTACTATCAATATGAAATAATCTATCCCCATAATTGTCTAACTTATCATAAAAGAGATCGAAGCTCTAATCATCTAACATGTACTCAAGACAGAAGCAAGAAAGATAATTCATAACCAGACTACAACACTCACAACCTACACGTAGAGACATCTTTGGCTCCTAAAACATCTTACACGCTCTCAATCATTAGTTTCACTTATTTAGGGGGTGAGAATCCAAAGATTTCAGCCATAAACAGTAGCTACCAAACTCGAATCAAGAACAGAAAGTAAAGTAGAAAGCTCAAAATCACTACACAATCAGAAATCAGTCATTCAATCATTAACTTTTAACTTTGATCGACTCATAGTTTCCTTATTTCGGTTACATCTAACTGGAATCCCAATCATCCTTAAATATAAATTCCTTCGTAATTAACCCTTCGTTCACCTTGGATCACAAAACCCATCAATTAATCCTTAAATAGAGCAATATTAAACATCAAAGTTTTTCTCCCAATTACTATAATAACCAAACTAAAGCCGGAGATAAGTTCAAAAATTTCAACTCCCCACATAAAATGTACACATGCAGACTTAAATCTAAGCCAAACTCCCATGATCTTCCATTTTCCCTTACCATTGATAGGTTTTCTTTTTTGACAACGAAGCTGGACAAAGCCTAAACAAATTCCAATTCCAATTAAATAATTACACACATCACATAAGAATCTTGACAAAACACTTCCCATCAGAACTTATTATTTATCAACTCAGGCTGTTCAATCTTTTAAATAGGTCCTTATCGACCTTACTATCCTCCTCATCCTAGGATGGAAAATGTACCATATAACATTATAGACATAAATATATAATCGATAAGACCTAAATAGTACGAGGTATACTCTCCCACCCACCTACGGATGGAAGTTACACTGATAAGAAACAATCATACAATGCAAAACTTAAAGGGAAAGGATCGGGAAATTTATTGCCACAATACCACTAATGCACGTGCAATGCATGACGGAACAGAAACAATCACATGCACAGCACCTTCCAGGTCTTTACACCATAAAACTGATACCAACTGTAATATTTACTAACTGTATTATACTTTTTAATACATTTTAGATTACCATTTAACAATTACAAAAATTATTTATTAACTAACTATGATAGAAAAAGAAGTTTACTAAAACAAACACTAACATAGTTAGAAAAAAGGCTTTTCGTCATTCGAATAAAAATACCAATTAAATACCCTAACCATGATAGAAAAAGGATTTCTAATATTAAAAGGGCTATCATGGTTAGAAAAGAATTTGACATAATATAACAGAAGATTATTCATGTTAGAAAAGAATTTCTCTAATACAACAACGGCTAATATGGATAAATAAGCCAACCTACCACCTGACTAATCAACCCATTCACAAACACCCAATAACATAATTGACCATTAAACACTTTTACGAAAAATATCTAAAACCATTATAACTTCAAATCTGTCAGCCATTCAACGTCCTCAAAATATGCAAAATCCCAATAGTCCACAATAATATCAAAATAGTTGGAACACCACTGAAATTTTAGACCGGTTTCTCAGAAAGGAAATAACCTCAAGTTACCAAAATAAATATTCTAAAACAAATCCTAAATTTGAAAATAAAGAAGCAAAACGTGGAAAAATGAGTGGAAGCAAAACAAATGATATGAATCCCTATTTGTGGCAATATCTTCCGTCAAACCAGTCCAGAACTCACTAGCTTAGTGAGGCGGCCCCGGATCCTTCCCTTGGTTTCCTATTGTGTTGCTAGGACCTGTAAAGATAAGATAAACGGGGGTAGACCCAGGTAACCACTAATTGCTCGCCTACGTGCGGTGTGTGCTAGCAAGGTGTTCAGTGGAGTATTACTACATATAACTGAATTGGAAACATGAGGCAGCTACAATTTAGATGCATGACAATATCATAACATATATTTCCATATAAATTATCTTCAGGTGACAATTCCTCAAAATCACACATGAAATCCCATATTCACATTTATATATTGCAATCCAATACATAGATAAATAAAACCAAACAATCAATAACACCGTTACACTAATACAAAACAAGGTTTTCACGTCACAAAATTTGGACTTTTCACGTCACTTTTTGGTGTGACATAAATTCAAGTGACGTGGAAAACTGGACTTTTAACGTCACACCAAAAAGTGACATGAAAAGTCATATTTTTCACGTCACAAATTACAAAAATTGTGACGTTGTTTGTATAAAATTAGGTTATACTGATAAAGATATGGCAAAGAAACCACGTCACAATTTACAAATTTGTGACGTGGTTTCAGGAAACCACGTCACAAATTTGTAAATTGTGACGTGGTTAATTTTTTTTTTAAAAAAACGATGGTTAATTTAACTTCTTTTGGTTTCCCAATCTGTATTCATTGCAAATGTCACAGAAATAGATATAATGCAGATCAACAGTATACATTATTCACACAGCATGTATACATAGCTATATTATAACTAAATCAAACTAAACATATATATATATACACACAAAAAATTCCATGTTTACACAACAAAGTATTTTTTGCAATCATCACTTTTTAACCAACCACAAATGAAAGAAAAAATTGAGCAATACGGTCACGAAGTGAATCAAGGTCTTTGTCTCCAAATGAGTTGTTTCCATCATAAAACTGCAACAATAATGGATGCTAAGATTACTGCAAAGTTAGATAAATAAATCATATATTTATGTACTGATTGTATCAAGCTATAGATAAGAATTTAATTTATACCTGTGTAAAGGATCCGGTACAATCACTCTCAATAATGTCACACATATACTTCATGACGTAATACCCACACTCCTTATTTGTCGGTTGCTGGGGGCACTTTATAAATCACAAGAAATAGTATAAATTAATAACAAAGTAAATAATATCTCAATTGACTAACATTGAATGAATTTAAATTAAAGGTAGTTACTCTAGGTCTTTGTGTCACGATGGCATCATCCATTTGACCGGTTTCTACTGCAAAATGCCATTGTTGAATGCCCCAAAACTAGAACTAAAATTAGCACATATACATGAAAATAATTTATGTAGCCCAAAGTAAAAAGTCATTAAAAGTACTTACTTAGATAAGAGGGTTTTATAATATGGGATTATATTATATCTCAAGGGGTCAAACCAAACCAGATGTTGTTGTTGTTAGAATCTTAAGTTTTGATGAGGACTGGACCCATAGATAACATAAGTAATAGAGTGTAAGTTACATTTGAATTAAACGAGTAAAATCTGATAGGTAACAGATCACTATCGCTAGAGCTAGAGCCTATCGCTAATAGACAAAGAGCCATAGCAAATGAAGACTTAGAAATAACAAAGTTAATATCTATCGCTAAGTCATTTACTATCGGTAAAGAAATATCTTATCGCTAGAAGTTCATTGAGAACATGGATAAATGGAAGTAAGAACAACTAGCAGAAATATAAACCAAGACCTTGAGCTAATGTAATCAGCTAGCAATATCATAAGCTGCTATCGATGTCTAAATACTTGAGGAAATAACATAACTCAGATAGCTAAACAAACTTGCGATAACAAAGGTCACTAGCGATAACGTATCTAGCTATCGATAGGAGAATGTTTGTGATAACAAACTGATAAGCTGATACATTGAGCTAATAGACCAAGCTTGCGATAGCATCTGCTGTGCATTACATGATTACTTGTTTAGCTAACAGCTCAAGTGCAGGAATTATACTATGCAGTTAGTGATAGCAAAGCATGCTAGCGCTACTGAAAAAGTTGCTATGAAAGTACAGTTGGTACAGATGCTCAGAACGCTCAGTCTACATCTCTCTTAGCTCACCCTACACAAGAGCAGTTGAAGCTAGAGCAGAAAGTTAACCTCGATGAAGAAACTGCATTAAATGCCAACGGCTATGAGCTCTCAACGACTATATTCAAACGGCCTCATAAATGCAATGGCAAATCTGAGAAGAGCTTTAAATACAGAACTTGAGCATTTATGAAGGACTGACGAAAAACGAGAATATTCACGAACACAGTCATTGCTCTCTGATTTATGTATTTATTGTTCTAAGTGATTTTATTTGTACTTAAGTGATTATCATAATCTGTTCATTAAGTGAACTTTATTGTTGAAATCCTCTACTGTTTGAGGTTGTTCTAAAGCTTGGTGCTTTGAGAACAGGGTAGTAACCTTACAGGTAGTAAGGGGGAGTGTTTAGAGGGATTCTAAAACTCTGTAAAGGTTGGCAGGTGAACCTGTGTTGTAAAACCTGTGGTTAGTGGAACCCAACGAGGTGTTGGAGAATTGGACGTACGCAGTGTTGGCCGAACCAGTATAAAGATTGAGTTGCATTAATTAGTGTTTAATTTTCGAAAGCACAATTCACCTCCTCTTGTGCGTTTGCCATTCTCATTTGGTATCAGAGCAGGTCTTCTCTGTTTGATTCCAACGAATTTGAGAAGTAAAGATCATAATGGCATCGCTTGAAAATATTCTACCTGAGGGAAGTTCCATTAACAAACCTCCTGGCTTTGATGGGAAGCACTACACCTTCTGGAAACTTAAGATGAAAATCTACATCAAAGCAAATGGGTACAAACTGTGGAAGATCATTGAAGAAGGAGATATCGTGCCTAAAGATACCTTGGGCATTCCAAAGGCTGAGGATGAATTTACAGATGAGGATATTGCTAATCTAGAGTTAAACAGCAAAGCAGTTCTCATGATCCAAAGTGCTCTCAGTCAAACTGAGTTCTTCAGAGTGAGTCATTTGGACACTGCTAAAGAAATGTGGGAAGCTCTGCAGATTGCACATGAGGGAACCACTGGAGTAAAGTATAGACGTGTTGAAATGCTAGTTGAAGAATTCCACAAGTTTGAAATGACTGAAGGAGAAAAGATAAGAGACCTGGAGATCAAATTTACTCATCTCATCAATAATCTTGCTGCTCTAGGAAGGAAAATTACAGAGAAAGAGCAAGTCAATAAGATTCTGAAAGTTCTAAAAGGAGATTGGCTCATAAAGGTCACTGCCATACAAGAAATGCAAGGAGAATCAACTAAGTCTATCACAGCCCTGTTTGGCAGCCTTGCTGAATATGAGCCAACCTTGATAGCCCAAAGGGAAGCTCAAGGAAATTCCAAAAAGAAGTCTCTTGCTCTTACTGTATCTGAGAAAGACGAAATTGATGAAGATGATGATGAAGATCTTGATGATGAGGACATAGCTCTCATGGCTAGAAAGTTTAAAAAGTTCTTCAGAAGAAGAGGAAGATTCCAGAGAAGTGGTCCTAGCTTCAAGGACTCTCAGAAGGACAAAACTCCTGTGTGTTTTGAATGCAAGAAGCCTGGTTACTTCAAAGCTGAGTGTCCAAATCTTCAAAGATTAAAGGAGAAGGTGAAAAAGAAGACTTTTGGAAAGAAGAAAGCTTATGTGTCATCCATCTGGGGTGATAGCTCTGATAAAGAAGGTAGCGATAGCGAAGAGTGTGCCAACCTTTGCCTAGTTGCTCGAGAAGAGCAAAGTGACTCTGAGGTATCTGATTCTGAACCTTCTCATTCTGAACTTCAAAGCATGTATGATGAAATGCACATTGAATTAATAAAACTTGCTAAAGAAGTTGTCAGGTTAAGAAAAGAAAACAAGGAACTTCATAAAAATTCTTCTTCACAAAAAGTTTCTTCCTCACTATCGATAGAAGATGAGCTATCGCAAGCTCCCAGAAATGAGCCTTCGATAGCTGAGCCTCTATCGATAGCAACTCCTTCAAATTCTGAAAACTGTTCTAACTGTGAAAAATTGTTGAAGGAAAAAGAAAAGCTTTCAAATATTTTAGAAAAATTTACGAAAGGCTCAGAGACGTTAAATGTGATTTTAAACAACCAAAAGGCTTTTAGAGATAGAACTGGTATTGGTTATGAGCCTAAGCAAAAATTTTCAAAGAAATGGGTTGAACCCAAGGTGAAGTCATATATGAAATATTTTAGAAGATCCTCTGAATATTCTTCACCTTATAGTTTTTGCAATTATTGTAACAAGAAAGGCCATACACAGTCTACCTGCAATAACAGAAAATATGGAATTAGTTGCTCTTATAAGTGGGTTCCTAAAGGAACTCATGTGCCTAAGGTTTTTACAAACATAGAGCACAAGAATAACTTTAAAGGACCCAAGAAAGTTTGGGTACCTAAATCTGTATAGTTTGTGCAGGTGTGTCTTAAAGCATCCAACAAAGGAAAATGGTATATTGATAGTGGATGCTCAAGGCATATGACTGGTGACAAGAACAAAATCAACAATCTAGTGATAAAGGATGGAGCCAAAGTTAGTTTTGGTGGAAACCAAAGTGGAAAGATCACTGGAATTGGTGAAGTAGGTCCAGTCAAGGATGTTTACCTAGTAGATGGTCTCTGCCACAACTTGCTGAGTGTTAGCCAAAGCACAGATCATGGTAACTGGGTAATTTTTGATTCTAATGAATGTCTTATTATTGATAAAAATGATTTAGATATAAATAAGTCTAATCTCAAGTGTAAGATAAAAGCAAACAGAAATGGAAATTTATACACTTTGGATTTATGCCAACAACTTGAAGAAAAATGTTTTATTTCAAATGATGAAACTTGTTGGCTATGGCATAAGAGACTAACTCATGTAAACTTCACTCAACTTGATAAGTTAGTCAAAAGAGAGCTGGTTATAGGCATTCCTAGCTTTAGGACTAAACATGATTTAATCTGTGAATCTTGTCAAAGAGGTAAACAAACAAAGTCCTCTTTTAAAATTAAGAAGGCAGTCTCCACAAGCAGACCATTGGAACTAATCCACATGGATTTAGTTGGGCCAGCAAGAGTGAAGAGTCTGGGTGGAAGTCTATACACTCTTTTAGTCGTGGATGACTATTCAAGATTTACCTGGACTATGTTTCTTTCCTCTAAACATGAAACTTTTGATGCCTTTTGTGTGCTTGCTAAGAAATTGCATAATGAAAAAGTCACAAAGATTGTAGCAATCAGGACTGATCATGGAGGAGAATTTGAGAACAAAGAGTTCATGGAGTTGTGTGATGAAAATGGGATTGAACACAACTTCTCTGCCCCTCGTACTCCTCAACAAAATGGTGTTGTAGAGAGAAAGAACAGAGTGCTCACAGAAATGGCAAGAAGCATGCTGAAAGAGAAACAAGTGCCTCAAATATTTTGGGCAGATGCAATGAGCACAACTTGCTACATCTCAAACAGAGCCTATATCAGAAAGGGGATGGAGAAGACTCCATATGAGCTCTACAAGGGAAGGAAGCCCAATATCAGTCACCTGAGAATTTTTGGATCAAAATGCTATATTCACAACAACGGAAAGGTAAATATAGGTAAATTCGATCCTAAATCTGATATTGGCATATTCATAGGCTATTCAAATAGAAGTAAATCATATAGAGTTTATAATAAAAGAAATCAAACTGTTGAAGAGTCTATGCATGTAGTATTTGATGAAACACCTCAAGAAAAACAACAATCTGTTGATGAGGATGAAGATTTTTCAAAGTTTTTAAAACAGTCTCTATCGATAGCACCTCAGCCATCGATAGCAAATCCTGGAAACAATACTGAAAATGATCAGGATGAAACTAAAGATGATCTAGATGAAGCTAATGAGCCTCAGTCTTCCATAAGACATCTTAAGAACCATCCTCCTGAACAGATTATTGGAGAAATTTCAAAAGGAGTTAAAACCAGAACGCAACTACAAAATGAAATAGAATTTTCTTGCTTTCTTTCTCAAATTGAACCAACTTGCGTTGATGAAGCTCTTGTTGAATGTGACTGGATAGTTACAATGCAGGAAGAACTTAATCAATTCAAAAGAAATCAAGTTTGGAATTTAGTACCTAGACCAAGAAATCATCCTATTATTGGTACTAAATGGGTTTTCAAAAACAAACTTGATGAAGTTGGACAAATTGTCAAAAATAAAGCCAGATTAGTTGCCAAAGGATATAACCAAGAAGAAGGCATTGATTATGAAGAAACTTTTGCTCCAGTTTCAAGACTTGAAGCAATAAGAATTCTTCTAGCTTTTGCATCCATCAAAAATTTTAAACTTTATCAAATGGATGTTAAAAGTGCTTTTCTTAATGGATATATTAAAGAAGAGGTATATGTGGAGAAACCTCCTGGTTTTGAAGAAAAGTCTAAGCTTGACCATGTTTTCAAACTTAAAAAGGCTCTTTATGGTCTCAAACAAGCACCTAGAGCTTGGTATGAGAGACTTAGTACTTTTCTGCTTGATAAAGGATTTTCTAGAGGAAAATCAGATACTACCTTGTTTATCATGCATAAAAATAATCACATGCTCATAGTTCATATTTATGTTGATGATATTATTTTTGGTGCAACTAACGAAAAGCTCTGTGAAGATTTTGCTAAGATAATGCAGGGAGAGTTTGAAATGTCTATGATGGGAGAATTAACATTCTTCCTAGGCCTGCACATAAAGCAAAAGAAGGATGGCATCTTCATCTCCCAAACCAAATATTGTAAAGAACTTCTCAACAAATTTGGGATGGATCTATCCAAAGAAGATGACACTCCCATGAGTGCCTCTACCAAGTTAGATGCTGATGCACAGGGCAAAGTCGTAAATCAATCACATTATAGAGGAATTATTGGTTCTTTACTTTACTTAACTGCTAGTAGGCCTGACATTCAATTTAGTGTAGGCATGTGTGCTAGATATCAAGCAAATCCTAAAGAATCTCATTTATCAAATGTAAAAAGGATTTTGCGTTATTTACAAGGAACTCAAGAGCTTGGGCTGTGGTATCCCAAGGGAACTCAAGAGTACCTTCTTGCTTATACTGACTCTGACCATGCAGGTTATAAGACAGATAGAAAAAGTACAAGTGGTCATTGTCAATTCCTGGGTGGCTGTTTCGTCTCTTGGGCAAGCAAGAAGCAAAACTGTGTCTCTCTTTCATCCACAGAGGCTGAATACATCATAGCAGCAAGTTGTTGTACCCAAGTCTTATGGCTTAAGCATCAACTAAGAGATCTGGGTTTGGAATTCCCAGAAGTGCCCATTCTCTGTGACAACACCAGCACAATAAGCTTGGCCAAAAATCCAGTTCATCATTCCAGAACCAAGCATATTGATGTGAGACATCACTTCTTGAGAGATCATATTCAGAAGAAGGATGTCAAGGTGGAGTTTATATCAACTCATTTACAACTTGCTGATATATTCACCAAGCCTCTTGAGCCAGATCAATTCTTCTATATCAGAAGAGAGCTAGGAATGGTAAATCCAAATGAGTTGTGAATATTTTTGACTTAATTCTTGATTTATTTTCATGTTATTCATATGAATTATCGCTAACTTAGGCATCGGAGTGCCAAATCTTAAGTTTTTGCAGGATTGACCCATCGATAGTGAGTTCTACTATCGCTAAATGTATGCAGAATAAAAGCCTGTTAAGACTGCCATCGCTAGCTGAATGTATTATCGATAGCAGAGTCAGCTATCGATAGATGAAATTTGGAAGGAATGAGTGATAAGTCTAGGTCACTTATTCAGCGTGGAATCATGCCAATTAGCGATAACAGATCATATTATCGATAGCAAGTCACTTAACAGGTCAGAATGCGAAACGTTAGCTGATGTACTTCATTAATGGTAAAACCCTAAACCCTAAAACTTATACAGCTGGATCACTTGCATTTGCATTCATTCACAAAACATCTATTTCTCTTCTACTCAAAAACAAAAACTCTCTTAGCATTCAAGCATTTGTTTTCAAAACCCTCTGTTCTCCAAACCCTAAAATGGCAAGAACCAAAGTACCCAATGTTGGAGCAGATTCTAGCGCTAATCCTTCTTCCCCATCAACTAGCAAGAGGTCTCGTACCCAGAAGAGTGTCTCATTTTCAAAAGAAGTTACTGAGAATCCCCCCAAGCGACAAAAGGTTTCCAACACTGATCTTCCCTATCTGTCAAGTTCGCTATCAGCTCCGAGTCCATTCTTCCCAGAGAAAGGAACCCTAGATAGGGCTGCTGTTTTGGTGGACCTTGAATATTTCAAGCAGAATGGTTTCGACTTGGATGCCTGGCTTCTACCCTACAAGAGCTGGCTCAGCATTAAGAATGACTACAATGAGGAAGTGCTGAGGTCATTTTACTCAACCATGAAAGCCAAGCCGGAGTATAAGAAATCAAAGCTGGTAAATATAGTGTTTGAGGCTTCTGTAAGAGGAAGGGGCATTTCTTTCAACTGGTTAGCTATCAACAAGATTCTGGAGATATTTGAAGCAGAGTACAACAAGTGGTATTCCCTTGAGCCCTACTCCAAGGAGGATCTTGAAGCAATTTATGAAACCTCCTCCAACAAGCCAACCAATATGTCTGTGGTCAACATAATTCTACATTATGCGTATACATGACTCATGACTCACAAGGCAGGGAACTTCAGCAGCTTTCCCAAAATAGACAACCCCTGGTTGCCCAATCTGATCTCAAAAGTTCCTCTAAATCTAGGGCAATTAGTTTCTATGGAGCTTCACAGATTCTTATCTGACAAGTCTGCCAAAGCTCCTCTCCCATATCCTCAGATCATGTCATTCATCCTGGAGTTCTCAAAGATTAAATCCACAGGGGATGCAGACAACAAGAAATGCAAGCAGCTGACCACCACCACCCTTAAGAAAATGAGGATTCTGTTAGAAGATGTTGGTGCTGACTCTACTTCCAAATCTCAAGCTTCTCGTGCTGTCTCTTCCAAAGCTCAAACTGCCTCTGCACCTCCAGAAGAAGAAGTTCAGTCACACAGAGCTCCTCTTCCTTCTCCTCCTCCTCCTCCTGTAACAAAAGATTCATATTTCTCCAAGGCAGCTGTTGAGGAAATAGTCTTCAGGCTCTCTGCCGAATTCAGTTTTGCTCTGGAGGCACAGAAAGCTGAGTTATTGAAGCATATTCAGGAGCTTCAGGCTCAAGTAAAGAATTTGGAAGAATCTTTGAGCCTCTCCATGCCAACCACGTCTCAAGGTATCTCATCCCCTCATCACTCCCCACTGCATCATTCTCACTCTCCTCTACACTCCCCAAGACATTCTTCTACTACTTCTTCTTCTCCCAGTCCACCAAATTCCCCAACTCCCCAGTACAAAGTCCCAACTTCTCCAGTCAACCCTATCGCTAATCCCTCTCCTATCGCTAGCCCTCACTCTACCAGACCTTCTCCTAGCGATAGCCACCATTCCCACACCAAAACACCTACACCTCCACCTTCACCTCAAACCAAACAGCCAACACCTCAAGACACTCCTACCGCTAATCCTTCCCCTAGCGCTAGCCCACAAAAACAAGCCTCACCCTCCTCCACAACCAAAGTCCCCACACCACAAGCAAACTCTATTGCTAGCCCCTTTCCTAGCGATAGCACCCATACTTCACCACCAATACAGCCTACCTCTATCACTACCACCACCACCACCACAAACCCTTCTCCTCCCATATCTTCCCAAACTCCTGCCCAGCCCTCTTCACCTACCCCTGGCAGTGATGATGACAAAAAGGGGGAGAAACACATGGAGAAAAATGTGGAGCAATCTCTGAAGGATCCCATGATAGCAGAAGAAGCTGAGCAAGTAATCATAAAAATTGCACGTTGTTACATGGAATCAGAGGAACACAGAACCCCTCCTCCTTCTCAAGAAAAGGCTCAAGCTCTTTCAGAAAAGAGAAAGAGGAAAGCTACAGCTGAAAGCCTACAAGGAAAAAGGACCAAGAGAAAAGCAAGGAAAGATATATCCTTTAAGGTCACTCCCAAGACTCCCTCAAAAGCTACTGCAGATAAAGCTCCAAGGATAAAAATGACAGCTCCAAAGAAAAAGGTCAAAGCATCTAAAAAGCATTCTCTTCCTCCAGAATTGTCAAAAGAAGATAAGAAAGTCATAGCTAAGATCTTGAGGGAAGATAAGAAAGAAGCAGCTAAAGCCAAGAGGGCAGCTACTAGGGCAGATAAGAAAGCAATAGCAGCACTCTGAAGGCAAGACAAGGAGGAAGCCAAAAAGAAAGAATTAGAAGATGCTTTAGCAAAAGAAAAATCTGCTAAAGATAAGATGGCTGCATGGAAGGTTGCTTATGAAGCAAGAAAGGCTAATTTGGCTGCGTGGAAGGAGAAATATGAGGAACAGAAAAAGGCTGAAGCAAAAAAGAAGGAGATTGGTAAAGGCAAGAAACCCTGGGTCTACAAGAGAAGATTTCGCAAATCCAAGGGTGGCTCTTCAGGTATTTCCATCAGAGAACTTGTTCAGAAAACTGAAGAAGAAAGAGCTAAGGGTGGCCTCAAGAGCATTGACGAAGACAAATTCTTCTACTCAGACTCTGAGCTATCTGATTATCCTGACGAAGAGTACTTTGCCACAGCCTCTGGAGACAAATTTGAAAATGATTACACCCTAACCTTTAGAAATTTCTCTGAATACAAATCATACTTAGCTAGTCATGACATTTCTGATTTTAATTTTCATTTTGAAATTTCCTTTGAAAGGCCAACTTATGAATATGAACTTGAAGGCTCTGACTCTGATAAGTCAGAATAAAAACGTACATTTTTCATCTCAATTTTTGCTCTGAACATACTTATATTATGTGCTCTATACATGCATTATTATTTTATGTTCTGATATATGCTTATGCTGATATAAATGTTTATGCTCTAAACGTGCTTTAATGTATATGGTTTACTTATGTTTTGTCATCATCAAAAAGGGGGAGAATGTTAGAATCTTAAGTTTTGATGAGGATTGGACCCACAGATAACATAAGTAAATAGAGTGTAATTTACCTTTGAATTAAAAGAGTAAAATCTGATAAGTAACAGATCACTATCGCTAGAGCTAGAGCTTATCGCTAATAGACAAAGAGCCATAGCAAATGAGGACTTATAAATAACAAAGTTAATATCTATCGCTAAGTCATTTACTATCGGTAAAGAAATATCCTATCGCTAGAAGTTCATTTGAGAACATGGATAAATGGAAGAAAGAACAACTAGCAGAAATATAAACCAAGACCTTGAGCTAATGTAATCAGCTAGTGATATCATAAGTTGCTATCGATAACAGGATTAGCTATCGATATCTAAATACTTGAGGAAATAACATAACTCAGATAGCTAAACAAACTTGCGATAACAAAGGTCACTAGCGATAACGTATCTAGCTATCGATAGGAGAATGCTTATTGTGATAACAAACTGATAATCTGATACATTGAGCTAATAGACTAAGCTTGCGAATAGCATCTGCTGTGCATTACATGATTACTTGTTTAGCTAACAGCTCAAGTGCAGGAATTATACTATGCAGTTAGCGATAGCAAAGCATGCTAGCGCTACTGAAAAAGCTGCTATGAAAGTACAGTTGGTACAGATGCTCAGAACGCTCAGTCTACATCTCTCTTAGCTCACCCTACGCAAGAGTAGTTGAAGCTAGAGTAGAAAGTTAACCTCAATGAAGAAACTGCATTAAATGCCAACGGCTTTGAGCTCTCAACGACTATATTCAAACGGCCTCATAAAACGGCCTCATAAACGCAATGGCAAATCTGAGAAGAGCTTTAAATACAGAACTTGAGCATTTATGAAGGACTGACGAAAAACGAGAATATTCACGAACACAGTCATTGCTCTCTGATTTCTGTATTTATTGTTCTAAGTGATTTTATTTGTACTTAAGTGATTATCATAATCTGTTCATTAAGTGAACTTTATTGTTGAAATCCTCTACTGTTTGAGGTTGTTCTAAAGCTTGGTGCTTTGAGAACAGGGTAGTAACCTTACAGGTAGTAAGGGGGAGTGTTTAGAGGGATTCTAAAACTCTGTAAAGGTTGGCAGGTGAACCTGTGTTGTAAAACCTGTGGTTAGTGGAACCCAACGAGGTGTTGGAGAACTGGACGTACGCAGTGTTGGCCGAACCAGTATAAAGATTGAGTTGCATTAATTAGTGTTTAATTTTCGAAAGCACAATTCACCCCTCTCTTGTGCATTTGCCATTCTCAGTTGTATGGGGCAAACGACAGCTAATGACCAGTGTTAACTGAAAGACATTAAGAATATTATGTCCACACAGAAACATAACATTTATAAATGTGCAAATAATGAAAAGTTGGCAAAAGGTAATAATGACACTTACTCTTGAAGAATAGGCGCAAAATAGACAGATCCCCGATTCGCTGACATTTGATGTATGACATAAGCCCGCATCTAGTCCTCATATTCCAGCTTAGCCTTGTCGGTTTTAAAATCATCTCTCCTCACCAAGGCCATTGGACTAAGGAATCTGTATTGTCCCCTGCCTAATTGGTTGCACAGTTGGTGGAAGTACCTATCGTAAAATAATTGAAATTATAAAAGAATAGACGTAAAAATATTGCACAGACATAAAAAGTAACAGTCATTTACAAAGTCGCTAATTCGAGCCAGGCGAGGTCAATTTCTTCCATCGTCAAAAACTCCACGATATCTTTGTCACCATCAAGTAGAAAATCATATGAACAATACAGACTGACTACTCCTGGAGGCATCTTAATGGTTTGGAGTGCAAAGTTGGCTGCATCTCCCGCAGGAGTAGGAGAGAAGGATATTCATCTGAAAAGAATTGCGGGCGATGAAAAAACCAATGTTATATATTTTTACAAACTGTAATATATGAAACAAGGAGTCTAAAAAATTAAGTGTACATACCGCATCAATCGGCGCCTTTTGTAGAGTGTTGTGTACAAGTCGTCTAGGCCACAGGATGAATGCCCCGATCGCGTCATATAGTTTGGTGAGTTCATTATCGCGAAAGGGTACAGCTGTGCCCCCTTATCATTTAGGATATTTGTAACAGACACATTCACTTGGTCCTCCCCAATAAGCTTATTATGTATGAAGGAGGCGTTCGGGAATTGGCGATCTTCTGCGACTGGGTGCAGGTGAGGGAAATTGAGATGGAGATAACACTCTAATCCAACTTCAGGGTCATTGTCTGGTGTGGGATTTGATTTAGTCTCACGAATTGATCCTAACGGCACAGTTTGATTGTAGCTGTCTTTACCGCTTGGACCGCCGGCAGCGGGGACTCCTACATGAGATGAGAATATACAGAGTGAGCCTAATTGATAAATCTAGAATTCGGTAGTTAACATATATAGGAGATGGTCAAACCTGCTGTCTTTGTTGAGAAGAATTTGAAGACAGTCCAAGCTGCATGGTAGACGCTCTGACCTGTGCCTCAATCTGCACTCAGATCTGCTTCCCCATATAACTCGAAAGAGCTTCCTGGAGCTTCGCATCCAGCTACCCATCGAACTGTGCTTTCATCTGCTGCTCGGATAAAGCAACCCGCTCCTCCAACTGGGCCTCCATCTCTGCCCAAGCCTTAGCCAATATCTCCTCAGTAGATTCTGTACGGGTGGATCGTGATCTACAGCCGAAATACTTGGTAAACACTACAGTCCTGGGCTCCCCCAGTACCCGGCCGGGGCGATCGGGCTTCCCAATTGCTGTGGCCAGGATGTCCATCATCCCAGAAGGTGTGAATGACCCTTGGGTGGTCTGCTGCTCAAGTTCTTCTTGCAATGACCGAAAAAATCTTAAGTTGTAATGTGCTATAAAACCACAAGTTAAAGGAATAAACAACCAAGTAAAATACTTACAATCCTCTTTGCAACTGCTTCAACCTCTGGATTGACAAATGTTCCTTCTTTAGACTTCCTTCCCTCAGCCCATTTCGTATGACATGAGATGGGCGGCGGAGGCTGTAGAACAACGGTAGAATCGGTCCGTGCCGCTTCCTCCATTTCTGCAATTTGTTTCTTAATCAACTTTTTCTCGACCCACTTGTAACCCCCCCGAGACATTGTGTGCTTGTAAATATTCTTTTCTTGTCGCTCCTTTTGTTTTTGGCTATTCTCCTATGAAAATAAAACTAAGTTAGTTAATTAATATAATGTGTTCAAAATTCAGTTTTGAAGCAAAGTTAAAGAGCTATTTATAACCTATACACACCTAGAACTTTTGGTCTAGCCATTTCTTAACAAAGGTCTTCCAAGTCTCCGGGTCAATAGAGGGATAGGTCTGACAGGGATCTTGACCCATCTTGTCCCCCTGGATGTAGTCTCTGGTTAGGTTATTCTTAAAACCCTTCCACATCTTGCGCGATTCATTCAACCAAAAATCCTTGAACGATTGGGAGTTTGGGATGTCGAAGTTTTGCTACAAAGAAAAATAAGAATAAAAGACACATCAGTTGAGTTAACTAAAAAAAACAAATACATGCATATTAGGAACAAATAGATAAATAATGATAAAACATACCAAGATATCTGACCAACATTGATCCTTAATGTCTTTATAGACTTCCCTCCAATCGTCAACCAAGATGCTTACTCGGTTCCTTGCCACAAAACCGACGTAGCTCACGAAAGTTGCGCCAATCTCTCCAATAGGATTCATGTCCTCTTCAAATTCCACACGGATAGGCTGAACATTTGTCCCGTGACGGACAATAATGTCTTTGAGCTTCGTCGGACCTCTTCCTTTTTTCGAGGGGGATTGTTTTGTTGTTGATTGTTAGAATCATCCGCCATGATGTACCTTTTAACAAATCAAAGATGTGATGAGTCATTACAAGGCAACAACTTTCACAAAACCAAAACAAAAACAATAATACTTAATACATTATTATTCAAAAAGATTCTCACTTTAGGTGTTATCCCATATCCCCTCACAATGATCATTTCTAGAGGCAAATTGGTCGTCATCATCTATCAATTCCGATTCGCTTGGTTCAGGTGGAATTGTGCACAAAGGTGGTATCTCATCAAGATCTAAAGTGGGAGCACGATCTTTTTGCTTTTTACTTTGCAAGACTATGGACAATTGCTTATTTGCGGGATCCGTTACATAGAACACTTGTTTCGCATGATTTGCTAAAATAAAGGGCTTATCTCTGTACCCAACCTTGTGAAGATCAATTGAGATCATACTAGTGTAGGTTTCAATCACAACTGCGCTATTGTTAACCCACTTGCATTTGAAGATTAGAACCTTGAACTTGGTGTAACTAACTTCCCAAAACGCAGCCCTCTGGCTAACCATTTTATTGTATCCAGCCCACCGGTCTCCTTTTTAACATTCTCCTTAAACCACCCAATGAATGTCCTATTATGCTCGTTAGAAATCTGCATGTCACTCTTTTTCGGGTTCTTTTCTTTCAGGATCCTCTTATGCTCGTCCAAATAAGGCTGCACTTCTTCTATATTATTCAAGATGTATAGGTGTGCTTGTAACACATCTTCACGGCACATAGTCTTTACTTTGACGCCCCGTACCCCCTTACCGATCCCATCTTCATGTGGTGGGTTTTCCTCAACCCCTTTTAGATACGATTTGCAAAAATCCATTGCCTCCTCAACTAAGTATCTTTCAACAATTGATGCCTCAGGTCGGTGTGGGTTCTTGGAATACCCTTTTAAGACTTTCATGAATTGCTCAAAAGGGTACATCCACCTTAGATAAACAGGGCCACAAAGCCTTATCTCCCTTACCAAATGAACAATCAAGTGCACCATAATATCGAAAAAGCCTGGAGCAAAGTGCATCTCTAATTGGCACTATATAATGTAACCCTCATTTTCCAACTCGTCTAGCTTTTCAGTGTCGATGACTTTGCTGCATATTGCATTGAAAAACATACACAGTCTTGCTATAGTCTTCCTGACATCATCTTGCATAATGCCTCTTATAGCAATTGGTAAGAATTGTTGCATCAATACATGGTAGGGGTGTTCACGGGACGGGACGGGACCGGGACGACCCCGTCCCGAAGAAAAGTGTTCGGGACAGGGTTCCCGTCCCGTGTCTAGTCCCGTCCTGAACTTGTCCCGGTCTCGATCGAGACGGGACGGGATCGGAACGGGACAGGCCTTGTCCTGAAATTTTTTCCTATTTAAAAAAATTGACCCAAAAATCTTTTTTTTTGCAGAGCAACACACTTGGTGGGTGATTTTATAGCATAATTAAATCTCCTCCAGTGCCATGAGCACTCCATATTTATACATAATAAACTAAAAACATAATAATTAGAGCAAAAAAGTAGTAACAACTACACATTTAAATAGAGTTTGAAAAAAACTTCAAATGTGATGTGTTACACATAGAGCATAGTGATAGCGGACAAGAAATTTAAGATCAATGAATGTTGGAATTTAGTTTAGAAGTTAAAGTTATATATATATATATATATTAAAAAAGTCATATATATTCACACATGAGACATATGACACATGTATTTTTTTAAAAAAAATATGTACATACATATATATATTAGGGACGGGACGGGATCGGGACGACCCTGTCCCGAGTCCCGTCCCGTCCCAAAGCTACATTCTGTCCCGTCCCGAAAATTTTCGGGACGGGATTGTCCTGTCCCGAAATGGCCGAGACGGGACGGGACGGACCGGGACGGAACAATGTTGAACAGCCCTAATACATGGTAATCATGTGACTTCATTCCCACCAACTTCAAATTATTCATAGACACAAGTCTGCTAACATTAGAAGAATAACCCTGTGGAACCTTGATCCCACTCAAACACTCATATAGACTTTTTTTCTCCTGTTTCGAAAGTGTATGAGCAACAGGTTCCATATAAGCCCTCTTGCCATTTTCACTGACTATAGGATGCAACCGTGGTCTTATGCCCATTTCAACCAAGTCTAATCGAGCATTGAGTCTGTCCTTTGTCTTCCCTTGTATGTGCAACGATGTCCCAACAAGACTATCACCAACATTTTTCTCTACATGCATTACATCAATACTGTGCCTCACATCGAGATATCGCCAATAAGGTAGATCAAAGAAGATTGACCTTTTCTTCCAAATGATCTTTTCAGAACCGGTGTTTGGCTTCTGTTTCTTACCGAATACCATATTGACATTCTCAACACGGCGGTAAACTTCCTCCCCGGTTAAGGGGGTAGGAGCAGATCGGTACTCAGATGAGCCATTAAAACACTTCTTTAGTCTACGGTAAGGATGAAACTGATCAAGAAACCTCCTGTGACCGAGGTAGACGGTTTTTCTTCTGTGTTTGAGATGGTGGCAGTGTGTGTCAGACTCACATATAGGGCATGCCATATACCCTTCACACTGTAACCAGAAAGATTGCCATATGCAGGGAAGTCATTTATTGTGGTAAACAACATAGCTCGCAACTTGAATGTCTCCTGCCTGTACGCATCAAACACATCTACGCCTTCCTCCCACAACATCTTCAAGTCCTCAATCAAAGGTGCCAAGTAGACATCGATATCGTTACCAGGCTGTTTCGGACCCAAAATCATCATTGACATCATCACATACTTGTGCTTCGTGCACAACCAAGGCGGCAGGTTGTAAATGACCAGCAAAACAGGCCAAGCACTATGTGTGCTACTGAGACTCCCGAAAGGGTTGAAACCATCCATACACAGTCCGAGACGAAGGTTCCTCGGCTCACCACCAAATTCAGGAAACATGGAATCTATCTTCTTCCATTGAGGAGAATCAGCAGGGTGCCGGAGATATCTTCCATCGGAGATTTTCTCATCACAATGCCACCTCAGTTTCTTTGCTTCTACCTCATTTGCAAACAAGCGTTTAAACCGTGGCACAATTGGAAGGTACCACATTACCTTCAAAGGTACCCCTTTCTTTGATCCATCATCATCACCAACGGCATCCTTCCTCGGCTTGTACCTCAGAGTATTACATTTTGGACACTCTTTTAGGCCTTCATACTCTTTCCTGTATAACACGCAATCATTAGGGCAAGCGTGTATCTTCTTATAGTCCATGCCCATCTTCCTTAGAACTTTTTTAGCCTCGTACATCCGCTTCGGAAGCACATTGCCTGCCGGGAACATATCACTCAAAGCTTCAAGCATCTGCGAGAAACCCACGTCCGCCCACCCATTTTCTATCTTTATTTTCAACAATTTCAGGATGCCAGTCAACCGAGTATACTTAGTACACCCCGGGAACAACGGTGTCTCTGCATCACTCCGTAACTTGTCAAACTCTTGTACCACAGAAAACGACTCCGCCCCAATGTCATTGATCATGTCGTCCATTCCATCATCCCAAACATCATCCACCGCTGCTTCTACATTTTGTGACGGGCACGTATGTACGGTAATTCCCAATTCCCCATGTCAAAGCCACTTCTTATAACGGAGATTGATCCCATCACAAAGAAGGTGATCCCTTATATCATCAACGCTCTTACGATAAGCATTTGCACAATTCACACAAGGGCAAAGGTACATGACATTCTTACTAGGCATGTTTCTCTTGGCAAATTCAATAAATTCTTCCACACCTATCTGATACTTTTTAGTGGTTCTCAATGCATTCATCCAACTACGATCCATTCTATTAACCTTATGCCATTTCCAACAAATTAGTCAACTTTATCTCACTACATTGTGAAGAAATGGGCATGCTATGCATTTAACTTCACTTCATACAATTTTTTTAAAAAATTTGGCAGAGTTTTCCCTTATAAATGTGACATCCAAAAATTACATTTACAATCCAATTTCAGTCCAGTAAATACAAAATCACCATCACTAATTCAACACCATTCAGTGATTGCAAAACCTATAATTTCACCTTATTTTGATGGATATTAAACATTGCTCTACAATCAGTAAATTAATACAGTAGCAATTTGAAGTGATTTATAGCAGCAAAACCAGCAAGTAGAACACGCAAAATGCAGTAGCAAATCATCATTTAGCAGCACATAAAATTGCACCAGAGAAACAAGCAATAATGCAGCAAAATTCACGACAATTTCAGCAGCAAAAAGATCAATTTGACAAACAAATCTGCAGCAATTTGAGCACAAAAACCAATAGCAAATCAATTTACGATTAAACATTCTATGGCAGCATTTACGATTTACAATTGATAAAAAAACAAAGAAGTTCAGAGCATTACCACAGGCAGAAATATAATGACGAATCGCACGATTGAAGTTGTTGAACCTAATAGGAAAACAGAGCTGATTTCATGAACAGAAAAAAAGACACGAAAAAAAATAGAAACGAACAAGAAACTTAGAAACGAAAAAAAAATACAAACGAAAAAAAAAACTCACATAGTTGGGGGCCGAGCGAGCTGAGGGTGGGGGGAGGGGGAGCTGGGGCCAGGTGGAGCTATGGGTGGGGGGAGGGGGGCTGGGGGCGGAGCTTTGGGTGGGGGGAGGGGGGATCTGACGCGGAGCTTTGGGTGGGGGGAGGTGGAGCTGGGGGCGCTGAGCTGAGGGAACATATGATAAAACGTGGGAAATTTTTTTTTTTAAGGTGGGAGAGGTTTTCAACGTCACACATTAACTATGTGTGACGTTGAAACATAAAACGACGTCACACACTCAAAGTGTGTGAAGTTGTTTTGAGTTTCAACGTCACACATAGTAAATGTGTGATGTTGAAACTCTTAAAAAATGAAAAAAAATTCGTCAAGTTTCAACGTCACACATACTTATTGTGTGACGTTGAAAACCCCTCCCCCCTTAAAAAAAAAATTCCCGCGTTCAGTTTCTTCTTCCCTCTCCCGCTGAAACTTTCAACGTCACATATTAAATAATATGTGACGTTGTTTCCCCCCAGTTTCTAACTTATTTACAAAAATGCCACCGCGTTTTTTTTTATGTCACATTTTTAATTATCAGACATAAATTGGTGACATGGAAAGGGTATTTTGTAGTAGTGTTATTATACGGTCCAGTCGGGACTCACAACCCTCGCCTGAAACCGGGGGCATTCTCCCCAATTTGTCTTTCCATTTTATGTTAATTAGTCCTTGTGGGCCTACAAGGAACCTCATCGCGCGATGGCATTATTTAATTGGCCAGTGTTCATACACAATCATCACAACAAAGTCACAAATATATATATATGCAACCATCAACAATTATATGGCACAAGGCCCATTCCAAAATTCCTTCAAATTCAATCATGAAATAAATCTCCGACATATCATATCTTTTCAAAACATTACCATACACATTTTCATGCTAGTTCAACATACATACTCCACTAAACAGTTGTATTATAAAATAAGTTTTCTAAGTCATGTTCGTCTCGAATATAGGCAATCACTAAAAGTATAAGTTCTAAATACTCACTAACCCACACACACACAAACAAACAGAAGTAGTTACCTCCGTGAAGTTAAACCAATAGTTACTGTAGACTCGTCCCCCATGCTCAATGTCAAGCAAAATCAGAGTCTACAATTAATATTATATACACGTACCTAATTAATAACTAATCAAGTACTGCCATTCAAAACTTAGGGAATCAATCCCAAAATGCTCCAATGCTACGTTATGTAACAAATTGTACTTACACGGCTAGATTAAGTTTATTTTAACCCATATTTATCCTATTCCCATAAGCATCCACCATGCTACAAGTTACGATGATCTCATATCTAAATATATTTACATTTGAATGAAGGCTTGGAATTATGATTTTAAAAAAATTTGCCAACCATTAAAATTCTTCATACGAATCAAAATAAATAAATTCTATTTAACTTTTGAAACTATTATTATAACCTAACACTTATGCCACTTATTAACCTATCTCAAGTCTTGGCCAATATTGAAGGAAACCATTTGTAAACATGTTATTATGTTGTTGCCTTCATCGTCCAGAAAATGTATAGGAGAGTTATCAATTGCTATATGAGGATTTGATGTACATTCCAAGAAATAACCCATCTCATTCAAGTAAGTGATATTTAAAGGAATTTCGTTGAATGTATATGTTGTGTGTTATATGCATGATGCTTACATTGCTTTTGATTTGTGCCAATCAGGAATTCAAGTGACATCGGCTCAAAGGGAAGAAGCTGCACTAAGAATAATCATTGAACTTCTAGAGTAGAATGGTAAGAAACTAACCGACTATAAGTCACTTCCTCAAATTGGCGACTTTATCATACCTAATTACTATAACAATCTCATGCTTCAAGCATCGTCATATGATCAAGAGATACTATGATTAGAATTGGAAAGAAGTGAATAGAACCTCAACCATTAGCAGAGAGAAATATATGATCATGTTTTCTAATCAGTAAACGATCCATTAGGTGGGTTTTTTCTTCGTCAATGGATATAGAGGCATTGGTAAGACTTTCTAATGGAATGCATTGGCATTCACTTTACATGCAAGAAGGCACATTGTTTTTACAGTCGCTTCTAACTGTTTTGCAACTACATTACTTCCATCTGGAAGGACTACTCAGATAAGGTTTCCTATCCCAGTTGACATAAACGAATTCTTGACTTGATTAATAGGCAAAACTTCACCTCTTGCTGATTTATTGAGATCTACGAAGTTAATCATATGGGATGAAGCACCTATGATCCAATGTTATTGCATTGAAGCATTGGATCATTCACTCAAGGATATTATGCATTGTAACTTCCCATTTGGTGGTAAATGCATCATAATGGGTGGTGATTTCCATCAAATACTACCAGTTATTCCAAAAGGATGTCGAGGTTCAATAAACATGCATGTATAAATGCTTCTCATATATGGGATTATCACTGCAAGATATTCCACTTGACAAAGAGCATGCATCTAACTTCTTCATCCAAAGAGCATGAGCAAAATAAGTTACGATGGTTTTTAGAATAGTTGCTCAATGTTGGTTATGGGAAATTGGGCAACGCATGCAATAGAGTTGCTGAAATCGAAATACCTGATGAATTCCTTGCTCTCTCGTCAAGTGACCCAATGTCTGCTATTGTCTCAGCAACGTATGAAATTTTTTTTGGATAATTTATCATCCAATGACTACTTCAATGATATATAGGCCAATTCTTGCCCCAACAATAGAGGTTGTGAATCAGCTAAATGAGTATGTCTTACCGAAATTACTAGGGAAAGCACACATCTATTCAAGCTGTGATTCAATGCCAAAGCAACAAAGGGCGTAGATACTATTGACAATCTTTAAACAACTAAATTTCTGCACACTCTCAATAGTTTTGGCATGCCTCTGCACAAGTTGATGTTGAAAGTTAGTGCTCCAATTGCGCTATTGTGTAACATAGACCAATCTAGTGGATTATGTGATGGAACGAGGCTTCATGTTATAAAGCTTGGAAATTCCATAATTGAAGCTATAACATTGAATGGTTCTCACCTAAATGAAAGGTATTAATTCATATAATGGATATGAACCCTTCAGAAACTCGATGGCCTTTTAGGATAACAAGAAGACAATCCCCATTGTCCTTTGCTATGGTCATCAACAGGAGTAGTCAAGGTCAATCACTATGGCATGTTGGGATTCACCTATCCAAGATTGTTTTCACACACGGTAACCTATATGTAGCACTATCTTGGGTAATTAAGGAGCATGGATGGCCTGAGGATGTATGTACCTGATAGCAGTTCTAATAGGAAGAAGATAACTAAAAATGTAGTTTCCAATGAAGTGTTTAGGAACATTCACACATGATGGACATACATTTTAATAGTAAACTTTTATTTGTAATTTGTCATTTGTAATGTTGAACTGTGTACCTTTGCTTTTTCATTGTGTTCCTTCAATCCCAATCCTCCCGTTCGGCCAAAAAAAAAAATCCCAATCCTCTCGCACAACCACTACAAAAAATCTTGCTTTGCTGAAAGGTCCCCTTCCGTGGCAACTTTATAAAGTCACCGCTGAAAGTCCCACTTTAAATATTTAATATATAGAGATAAAATATAATATAAATGTTTCTTTATTAATATAATATTAATTTTTAATAAATTAAAATGTTGGTATAGTTGATATAATTTTAGTAATTTAAAATTTATTATTCTTTATTCATTTATAAGATTATTTGATATATCATTAATTTTGATTAAATTAAAGTATTTGCTATAAATTTAATAATGAATAAAAATTTAAAATATTACCTTATTTTATTTTTCATGATAAAATAATTTATTTAACATTTTAAAATTTTAAATATTTTATATAAAAATAAAAAAGCAATATTTATTAGTGTTATTTAAAAAATAAAATACATGACTTTCAGCAGTGATTATTGTCGCCACCGAAAGTCCCCCTTTTAGCGGCGACTTTATAATGTCGCAACTGAAGGTCCAACCTTCTGCGGCGACACAAAAGTCGCCGCAGAAGGTATGCCTTTCGGTGGCGGTAAAAAAAGTCGCCGCCAAAAGTGCCCCTTTCGGGGGCGACTATTTTATGTCGCCACAGAAAGGTCCACTAAAAGTCGCCGCCGAAGGGGGGACTTTTGGTGGCGACAAAAAAAGTCGCCACGGGAAGGGGGACTTTCAGCGGCAACTAGTCGCCACTGAAAGTCTGTTTTTTTATAGTGAACATGCGGGGGAGTTATGATGGCTAGTTTTCATAATAACGAAACGACATGATGTGATGACATTATCGACAATATGAGATACAAAGCTTCCATGCTTAACCTCCCCAGGGGAGACTCATTCCTTTTATATTAAAAAGATGGTATCTTTTCAAATTTTGAAAAGCCGCCCCTTAAATTTAAGTTTGGAAAAAATTAGTCAACCATGCAAAGTCTTGTTCGTTACACTATTAGATACAATATCTTGTTAGACATTTCAAAAAGAAAAAAAAGAGGAGTACCAAAATTGTACAAGATTACTTATGACTCTTTTTTCTTAAAAAATAAAAGGTTAAATTGCATACGGATGCTCAACAATAGTAAAAAAATATGAAATTTAAATTAAAGACCCTTGTATATATTAGTCATCAACAAGATGTTGACATTGACATTTCATTTCAAATATATACTATAATGAATATGAATAGCGTTCTTACTAACTAAAACTTTCACTAACTTCAAAGCCATGACTTTTCCTAATCAAGCAATGAATCGCAATTCGATGTATTTTTTATCCCTAGTTATTTAATTATATCTTTCTATTAAGACATATGCATGATTATATCAGATTCATCGACTTTTGATAGCGTCTTTTAAGCTAACATCTGATGGAGAAGCTGGAGGCATGAGCGATTCCTCAGAAATTATTCTTTTGAGTTGTCTCAGCAATAGATCAAATTCATGTTGGCTCTTCACTAAGCTTAAACGAACATAACGGTTTTCCCCACCAAACAGGCTACCGGCGCGTCCGGTAACGTTGAAATTCCTAAGAACTTGATAGCAGTCTCTGTCTTCTTCCCTTTCACACTTCACCCACGCAAAAGCTGCACCGAGATCATTCAGTTAGTTCACGACTCAAATTAATTTGTAAATGCAAACTACTAATACTACCACCACTACCACGACGACGATTACAACTGCTACTACTGCTACTACTGTTGCTATTATTGTTATTATTGTCCCAATTTATTGTATTAAAATTTAGGCCCAAAGCAAAAGAAATTAGTCCATTTAATAAGGAGTTGGCTCATAATTTACAAGGTTAGGAGATCAAAACTCGCTAATAATATAAAAACTTTGTTGGTGAGTAATTTATGACCTTAGCAAACATTTTTTGAGCCCAAGTAAACTTTTATGATTCTAAAAAATTTGAGGCATTAAATAATTAATTATATATAAAACTAAATTCATATATAATAATTTATTTATTTATTATTAGTGTTCTAATAATAGTTGTATTGAATTATATTGTTTTTATGAAATTTATAAAAAAATATTCATAGAACATTTTAAATAAAATTTGTAGTGTATAGTACCAATTTTCATCTCATATAGCTTAAAAACAAATAAATATTATTAATCAACTAACTGAATTGACACCCCTAATCTGATTAAGAGATATCATATCTCATCTTCGAAGAGAATTAGATACCTGGAGATGGAGCTCTGACATGCTGATAAAAGGAACAGTATTGAGGCTCAAGTTGCTGAATGGAAAATCGTTTTGATGGAGAAAATATTTTGCTCAGTTCAATCCATCTGCTTCTCATGATGTTGTGTCCAAATTTACTCATTTCCTTTCCATTTCCTTCATTAAGAAGCACTTGTAAAAGCTTTAGAACTCTTAATTGAGTCTCTCTTGAGACGCCAAAGGCAGTCAACTCAATGTATGTCAACATTTTTCTGTAAACAGTCTCATCCTTCACTATTGCCCACCTGATCATTACGTACGGAGAATTATATTAGAAAGTCAGATTTTACAATATATTTATTTAATATCATTATAACGTGGAAAAAGTCTTTGTCAATGGCCTTGGAAAAAATTTACGCGTACGTTTGTATGTGTGTGTGTAAAACGGCAGAGATAAAATGCTCTAAGAATTGTTTTATGTGTTATGGGAACGTAACCCTATCCATACATATATTTCAAGTTATTTATGAATAAGTCTATAAAAGCAATTCAAATTGATCAATCAAATAAATACAAATACTAAAACAATAAGAACAACAACCAACCTTATCCAATTGGGTGGGGTACATGAATGACACTGTATCTCAATTAACAACCAAATATTTTGATAAAGTATTGGTCAAAAGCTCTCACTCTTTTTTTTTTTTCTGCTAATTTTCAGAGGACTCCATGTATATTGTTGGAATTTACAGATTTTATCTTTGGTGGATTAGGACCCAAACCCTTATATAATAAATTGGGGCATAATATTATAGATACAGACAGAACAATGGTCAACAGACGTAGTTCTCCCTTAATGTTGTGGATTTAAATTTATGCATGTAGTCATACATGATATATGGGATAGAGTCAATGGAGTTGGCAGAACAATGATATAATAACTCCCTGTCTCTCCAAAAACTGCTCTCACAAGTCAGTTATTAACCCTTCCTCCTCTCTTAAGGTGATTTTACTATATAACATGATAAGAGTTGGTCCTAATGCTTCGGTCTCATATGAGTATTTTATTGAGTCATTTGAATTCTAGATATACCCGAAATTCTATATGTACGTACGTATATATAACATTTAAATACGGCAAATTCTATTAGGCTTTGTAGCTTACCCGAATCTACTTCCAGCATGACCAGTGAGCTTAGACAAAGTAAAGATCATAAGATCCTCATCTGCAGGTTCAGGGATAGGTGTGAAGTGAGGCCAATAATAAGCAAGATCATGAACTTTCTTCACTGAAGGACCTTCAAGAACGGCCTTCCTCAATAACCCATCTGGGTTGTTTGGGGAAGTCACTAATTCAATCAAGTTTGATGGTGAACCATTATCTTCCTTCCACTTTGCAGTGTCCCCACTGAATTTATAATCCTTAGCTCTGAAAAACTCAGTCTGCTCCTTATAAACCTGATCAAAACTCATTCAATTCACTTCATATTTCTTAAGCAGTTTGACCGAAAGGTTCTATTTATTTATTTTTTATTGGTATGAACTATGTTGTATTTTTTATTAGCAAAAGAGATTCAATCATGTTGCGCCTTAAACACGAGAAATCATTATTTGATATGACTAAAAATATGTCTTGCATAGCTGAAGAAGATCGAGTTGTACGCATTCACGTATTTGAACAACAATTTGAGCAATAAATTTTGCAGTAAGGTATCTTTCAGAAAATTTCCCCTTGTTTCTTTATTTTTTTTTTCTTATTATACCTTTGCTTCTTCTTTAAATGGAAAAAGAAAAAGAAATTCTAGCTAGTCTAGGGTTTTGTACTTACTGGGTAATATGGGACGGAAGCGACAACATTATTTGCGTGTGAATGTTGATCAGAAAGTGAATGTATTGCCGCGCGTGAAGAAGAAGTGTAGCTCCAGGACCAAAAATTATGTACTTTCCTTTGGTTATGGCATTCCCAGTTATGGCATGCACTCTTTCTATGTGTCTCTTCAACTCTTGTGAGATCAGAGAACCATCACTGAATTCATAGCTCATACGATGCCATCCTGGTATCACTACTGCACTTCTAGCTCATGCTTCACCCAAAATGGCTCTAAAAAAGTTGGATCGCCACTATTAAAAAGGAAAAAAAAAAAAAAGAGTGAATCATTCTCCCTTGATTTTGTACTTCTAAATGTAAGTGCTAGTAGAAGGGTTTACTACTTTAATCCAAGGTATAATACCCTGATCCACTTTGTTTTCCAAACTTCCTATTTTCTTACCTATATTCTTTCCATTAATCGCACGTACATATTAAGGGGTTGAGCAGTTTCAAATACAAATGATTAAAAGAAGCACTTTTGATAAACCATTTTATAAATAACTAATAACTAAATCACTTAATTTGTATCTGCAAAAGTTGTTGTCTAATTCCATCCTACATTTTGGATTGGAAGGAATAATTATAAACATGATTATGATTAGATCCAACTAATGTGTGATTTTAGACAAGATTTAAGGAGAAGGGGGATGAGACTAAAAGCACCTGAAATAGATTTATGGGGGAAGGGGTTCTCAAACCACTCAAGAAAATTATAACCCATAGAATGTTTCCCCATGGATTGCTCAAGGAATTTGAGTCCTTTAAATGAAACCCATAAAAGAAGTGCATTTACAGTCCTTTAACTTCACATGAAATTTCATTTAGGTCACCAAATTTGAGTTTTAATTTCAACCCTCATCTACCCTAATGCCATTAAAAAGATTACTATACCATCAAAATTTTAAAAGATTTTGACAAAACATGATCAAATGCTAACATGTTAAGTTTAATATTGAAAAATAATTATGATTGCACAAAAAGACATAATTGGAAACTAGATAGAGTGTTAATTAGAGCTCAGGGAAAAAAAAAAGACATTATAAAATTTAAGAGAGACCAAACTAAAATCTTGTATAAAATCAAAGGACCAAATGTGTATTTTAACCTCATAAAAACACACTGTCAATTTTGAGGGCTAGAAATGTGAAACGCCTCTATAATAGGAAGAAAACCCCTCTAGTCCACTTCTCCACCATTGCAAAACATGGTTTATGCACACACACACATCTACATATATATATATATATATATTTATGCGCGCACTGCAATTATAAAATAGTAAACCCTATATATCTATAAATATAGTCCTTGTAAGGAAATAATTCAATTTTAGTACCTATCTGCATCAACTATGCAATGAGGCAAGAGTTGAGAGCAATCAGATCCGCCATAGCAGGCATTGCATTCACAAATAGGCCTGCCGTGATCACCAAGCACACCATCCAAGAAAGCCCTTCCATGGCCTGAACAATAGAAAGAAGCTACTCTTTCAGCTTCATCCATTGCATTTCTTGCCCAATTGTTCCCCCACGATCTGCTTATCAGGAACAGATTAACCAATAATAAGAGATTAAGAATGAGTGAACAAGTTAAACAATACAATAATATTTTCTTGAAGCTGCTCATTTTCATCTTGATTTGCTATAATGAATTCCTTTAGCTTGTTGTTGTGTGTGATTTCTCTCTTTTTGGAGTGGAGGTCCTATTTATATTAGAGCCTTATGGGCACAACGCAACGGAATTAGTGGGGCCGTCAAAATGGAAGTTGATAACTTTTTCATACATTGATTACGGGTATTTTATAGTTATAATTTTAATTAGAATCACTATCACTTATTAACAGTTATATATATATATATAAAGGATCCAAAGGCAGCACTCCATTACGTGTTGATTTACGCGGATTGGGAGGTAGTACAATTTGTTGGCAAAAAAAAAAAAAAACAAGAGAGAGAGAGAGAGAGAGAGAGAGAGAGAGAGAGAGAGAGAGAGAGAGAGAGAGAGTACAATTATGCTATTAAAAAAAAGAGGCGGCACACGTTAAAAATGAGAACAAATTAAAAAAGAGCTTAAGTTAGGGTTAGTGATAGATGGACCGATTTAACTATGCATTGGGAATTTCCTTTCTTTCGTATACACGTGTTTATAAAATAATGAATTATAAAAAAAAAGTATAATATTATGATTAACCATGCAGGTCGAATATTCTTTCTACATGAGTACTCATGTACTTCTTCTGGTTCTATTTATAATATACTCTTCTCATTTACCTTAAATATAAGGCTTTTTTTTTTTTTAATTTAAATGACTCATTTACAAAAATGAAACTTTAATTAAACATGTCTTAATAGTAGGCGCGTACCATTTTTCAAAGTTATTTAAGGATAATTCTGAAAACTGTAACAGTTTTTTTATATATATATATATTTTAAGCGGGAAAAAGGTAATCAAGAATTAATATTACAACCACAGATTATGTCAGTCTTATCTAATGTGTAAGCCGCTTTATTCATAAGTTTTAGAAAATATAAATTACCTAAAATGTAAGCCGAATTATAGCCGTACGATCCTTTTTTCTTCTTTTGCATTTTTTTTCCAACTCTTCTTTTTGTATTTTAGTAAAGAAATTTTAACATTAAAAGTTTGACAAAAAATTGCATACTAAACTGTTGCCAAACAAAATATTTGTTTACTTTAAGGGTTGCTCGGAGAGGAGGTGTGTGTGTAACATGTGCCAACTAAGGTATGGAATATTCTTTGTTGACGAAGACCACACGGTCTCCTTGTAAATAATAGATGATTTCTTATAACATTGGAAGCATGTTACGAGAACATTATGAAAAGCACTCTCGTCTTAATTAAGTACAGAATATAGAAATCCTTTTCTATCTTCACAAGTTGCAATATATATAAACAACGCAGTCCTATCAAACTTCTGAATTCATACTGAAGAATTCAAATTTAAATTGGTAACCGGAAGGAACTGGAAATTAATTAGTTGAAATCTTTTATGCTGATATACCCAAAAAAAGGAAATTTGTTTTTACAAAAATAGTTATCCTTAGAAGCGCATTATATATTCCCTTCTATAGAAAAAGTTTTTGGTCCGTACGTAATAATTTGGTGGGTCATTATTGAATTTTTTTTTTTCAATTATTACCCATATAACAATTTTTTATGAGAAGACTTGAAAGTCTAATGTATTATTTCTCTATGTTTTTAATTATAAGCAAACTTGTAAAAATGTTTCATTTTCACGGAAAGTTAATGAGTTAATAACTACTCATATTTAAATAAGGTTAACGAGTTAATAACTATTTTTTCATGATTCTATGCAATTCGCGTGATATGAATAGGAGAAATTACCATCTATATTAGGAGGAAAATTTTTATGAAATATAGTTAAATAAAAATTTGAATAATAATAAGGGAGAAATTGAAAAGCCAACTAAAAAGCACAAGGTTCTTTTGCCAATAAAATAAAAGGCGCGAGATTTTTTTTTCTAGGTTTCTTCGAAACTTGCAGAATGCGGATGAGAATCTAACACGGTGTGGTGATGCTTTCATTAACCAATGAGACAAACATCAAAAGATGATGAAATAATATTTTTTAATGAAAATAAATTAATTGATTAATTTTGCTTTCCTATCTCATCAATTTATACGATTAGTTTAAGTTTACGTTGACTGACCATTTCTAAAGCCTATTATTAAAACATCAAATTAATTTTGCATGGGCATTTTATTTATTAGAGCCGATGCACTGAATCTGAGAATTGAGCCAATCATGCTTACTGTTGATGACAGGTGATTTCTTTCTTATTATAAGAATTTGGCTCTGTTGGTTTTGAGTAAGATCGTTATTTTGAATATAATGGCTCTGATGGTGCATTGCGCCTCCTTTTCCCTTATACTCCCTCCGGTCCTAAATATAAGACCACTTTGACTTTTTTTTGTGGAAGTTAAGGAAGTAAATTAGACTACTAAATTATAATATATGTCACATGAAATTAGATTATAGGTTAGTTTATAAGTAGAATAAATTAGTTTTGAGGAAAAAAGATTTTTTTTGGACTGAAACTACTTTTTTTTTAGATTGGAAGAAAAAGTCAAAAAAGTCAAAATGATCTTATAATTAGGACCGGAGGGAGTATCATTTTTCCTCATTTTTTTAATAGCTTTTAGATCCATTTAAATGGTTCAGATTTGGTGTTTATAATATTATTATTGAAATGTTATGTTATACAAAAAAAATTACACCAAATCTAAACAATTTAAAGTGGATCTAATGGTTATTAAAGGAGAAAATGAGGGAAAATGATGTAAAAGAAAATGAGGTGATCCTCTCCCTCCATATATAAAGTTGAAAACTCCAATTAGCTAGGTGGAGTTATTAATTGCCTTAAATGTATGAAAATACACTAGTTGATCGATATTTTATAGATTTATGCATAAAAGTGGCATCATTACACTAGTGCAACATACTACTTCCGGTGCTTAATACAAGAGTAAGTTTACTTTATTTGTTAATAATAAATTACTTATTCACCGAAAAAAATGAATGACTTAACATATGCAGGAGTCTTTGGGAGATTATATTGAAATATTTTAAGCTAATATACCCCGAAAATATTTTATCCAAAACAATTGCCCTTTCATGCCAAATATATACTCCCTACAATCCCAAATATGATAAATTCTAGAAAAAAGTTTTGGTCCATGATATAAGTTAGTTTGTGAGTCATTAATAATTTTTTTTTAAATATTACCCAACTACAATTTGTCATGAGAAGACTTGAAATCTAATGTAGCATGTTTCTCTATATTTTTAAGTGTAATAAAAATTGTAAAAATGCTCCTTTTCATATAAAGTTATTGAGTTAATAATTACTCTCTTCAGTCATAATTATAAGATCAAATTCATTTGTTTGGATAAATTAAAAATGTAAAATAAATCATTTCAAATTGTTTATACTTATCTTATTTCTCAAAACTAATTTATTTACTTATAAGCTAACATATAACCTAATTACATTTAACATATATGTTAAAATTTAGTGGTCTATTCTACATCCTTAATCTCCACAAAAAAAGTCAATTTGATATAATATATAATTAGGATCGGAGATAGTACCCTTTCTTTTCTTTATTCTTGTAGGGTGGGTTTGGCTCAACAAAAGGGAGGGAGGGAATTTAAGCAATCCAAACAAAAGGTGGTTAAAGGTGATTTGTAATATGAATAGGTGGCATTACCAGCTATATTGGTAGGACAACTGTATAAAATATAGTTAAATATTAAAAAATGAGAATTATAATAAGCAAGCAAAAACCAAAGGAAGATACTGAAATGCCAACAAAAACACAAGGGATCCATTTTTGTAGACTTTTTCGAAACGTGTAGAATGTGGATGAGAATTTAACATTGTATGATGCTTTCATTAACCAATGAGATAAACATGATTAAATAATACTCCTGCTAATCCTAAAAGTAAGATAAATTTATTTAATTTGATTATATTAAAGATGTTACTTGAGTTATTTAATATTATATGCTTTTTCTAAAGAGTTAAAGGCTTACTTTACCCTGAACGTTTTCATTCAGAAGCTATTTTACTTAGGAAGTAATTTTGGGTTCAAAACTTCCATTGAAGTTTCAAAATATAACAATATCATATTGTCCTATTTCGTTAAATAAATCCATGCATGTTGACTGTTAAAACTTTAATATTTTTACTATAAATGGTAAAATTGCTTTCTTTTAATATTTTAATGGCAAATTGTACCAAAAAAATACTTCCAGAATAAAATAGACTCTTAACCATTTTCTAAAATAGCATAATCATCTTCTTTAATTATACCATTTGGCTACTCTTACTTGATTACCACTCTGTTTCTTATTATAAGTCCACCTTAATTACTTCTCACATACCAATGAGTGGAAGTTATAGCATTAAATATGACATATTTTCAAAAAAAAAATTTCAACTATGCCCTTATTTAAGAATAGGTATTAAAATAATATTTTATACATTATAAGCCTTCTTTCTCATCTTTCATATTTTCAACATAAGGGTAAAATAGTCACAGTAACATTAATTGATCCCAAAGTAGACTTATATTTTGGAACAAAAAAATTGTGGTAGTTGGACTTATAATAAGGAACATAGTGGTACTTGTTAACTAAATATGAATAGGGATAATTTGGGAAACATTGACAAAAACTATAAATAGCTTCTCTATTTAGGATAAAGAACAACTCCCCAAGTATGTCTTATATGAAGTACCAAAGGGAGTATTAATAATATAATGACAAAAATGAATTGATTACTGTTGCTTCCCATCTCACCAAATTTATGTGATTAACTTAAGATGACGTTGACTGACCATTTCTTAAACCTCTTATTAAAACTCAACATGGACATTTTATTTAGGGTCGATGCAGTGAATTCAACTTCTAACAGTTTAATCAATTATATGTACTGATTATGATAAGTGACTTCTTTTTTATAACAACTTGGATCTATTGGTTCAAGACAAATTTATAAATCAGATCTTTTTTGTCAATTTAATGGTGTCCACTGTGATGAAAGCCACGTTATTCGTTGCCTTGCAAGCAAGAAAATACACTTAGTTGATCGATATTAAATATATTTATGCACAAAAGTGACATCATTACATAGGTGCGACAACATATTACCTCTTAGTCTTAATATAACTGATATAACTGGACGAATATCCCTGATGCACGTTTTGTTTTATTTGAAGTTAATTTGTTTTAATTTTCAATGTGTAACATTTTATTGTGTCAATAATTTTAGTATTTGCTTTTTTTATCTCGGTCTACAAGATCAATTTATACCCTTTTAATATCTTCATAATCAAGTATATTATATGATGTATTCATTATCCAAACTTTTACCCAAAAGCAAATTGGTAAGGAAAACTAACCAATACTATAAAAAAATGACAGAACGAAATAGTACAAAAGAAAACACTTGATTCGATATTAGTGCAATATAAAAATTATAAAACTTTCATGTTCCACTGATTTATACGGTATGAACTTCTTTATTCTTTTGATAAGAAAATATTATTTCATATACTGTATATTGATGTGTTGCTTGATTCTTTTTCTTTATTAATTTTTTTTTCTTCCAAAGGCAGGATGAATTTTACAACAAATAATGAAACTATATATTGCGCTACCAACAATGATGACTGATATTAAAACTAAATTATATTACATTAACAAAAAAATTTGTATTGTAATGCTTAAATTTGAAGTTCCACCCCCTGATGTTTGCAAATTTACTAATTTCAATCTAAAGTTTTATATTAAAGAAAAACAATTTTCATATAATAATAGAGCAAGATGAGTACAAAACTCTCTGTCTGTAATAGTCAGAGACATCTAATTCCCTCTTCTGGTCAATAAGATTCCCTAAAGCATGTAAGAATCCAATAAAATTTGCATATAAATTTAAAATTGTAAAATTGTTATTGCAACTTTAATCCTAAGATAGCAATGCACATGAAAAATCTTTCCCAAATGAAAGAAAATAGATAATTCAAAGACCAATCAAATCCTCGCTATGAACAGTGTAATCAGCAATTTCTTTAATGGATACAAAGTTGAAGGCATTTCTAGGAGCTTCTACATTGGACTTTTCACAAAAGTTAGAAGAATGGAACAATAGCTTCCATGGATTAGAAGTGACTTTATAATCTCCTATATTTGATAAGATCTTGAAGTTTGCAAAAGGGCAAACCTTGCCTTCAACCGGGAATGACATATAGCTATCAATCAAATTCTTTTAATCATTGATGCCCCAGTCTTAGAACACTGAAAAAGGGAAATTAAACTATAATTAATAAATTATATTTGACGAGTGAAATAGAACTTAGCATGCCAAAGAACTGAATTTTTTTTAAAGAAACATAATTATACCGTTTACCTTTTCATTAACCAGAATCATGCATATCTTCCATATTGATGAACGTGAGGGGCCTTTCTCCAAACAACCCACTTTTGAACCAAATGAGCAACAATCACCCTGATATCTTTGTCTTCATTAATATCTCCAATCATATCATGACGAGTGTTAGACATGTTGGCTTCAAGTCAAGAATCAAGAATGGAGAATCAAAAATAAGAAATTAGAAAGAAAAGATGAAAGATTTTGAGAGGGTGTGGTTAGCTTTTGGGCACACACATATATATAACCACTGAAGAAATATTGAAGGAAGAATATAAAAGCATTGGAAGGGGAATTGGAAGAGGCTGAAATAATTATCATGTTTTGAATTGTGATAGACTAAACAATTTGATGTCAATTATGAATTTCTATTATTATTGATAGAAATAATTTATATAAATTAATATAAATTATATTAATATTTATTTATAATTAGAAAAAATATCCCGTGATATATATATATAAATATATATTTTCTTGTTTAAAGTATCATGATGAAAAATATATCATAATTTTAAAAATATTGACGATTGACATTGACAACTGAAAATTTAAGATAAAAGTAAAAATAATTTTTTAATCAATAATTTATAAAGACCACATAAATATATAACATAAATATTTCATATGTAAAATATAACTATATAACCAATAAAATGTTTACAATTAATCTTTCATCCATTATTGGATAATTGATTTTCATTATAAATTAACCATTGACATTGATCAAACATCAATCACCCTTAGTTTATGGAAAGGCTTACGTTACAATTAACATAAAAGTTGATAGTTGATTCAATGATACTTTATCCATTTAATTGAACATGCATTGATTTTGGTAAATAATTAATTCTAATTTAATTATGTTCACATAATTATAAAATTTGTGATTCTAATAGTATTAATAGCAATTATTTATGTAAATTAATAGAAATTATATTAATATTTATAATAAGAAAAATATCCCTATGATATGAAAAACGCATCAATAAACAATTAAAATAAATTAATTTGGACTTTGTAAAGTATATTAATATTTATAATAAGTGATGCGTATGGACTTTGTGAGCTTTAGTGTGCCACCTGATTGTATACGCGAGGCTCTTCAAGTTGAGACTGTGAGGCCTGGTCATGTTTTCAACTCTGCGCGAGGCTCTTCAAGTTGAGACTGTGAGGTCTGGTCATGTTTTCAACTCTGCCACTGTGATAGAGTAGTTGTTTTGTTTCTCATTCTAATAAAAAAAAGGAAAGAAATAAGTATGCATTAATAACAATAGATGGCATTTGCTAATGATCTTATTTTATTTGCTAAGGAGGATATGGAGCACGTTGGGGGTAGCCAAAGCAATCCTAGACGACTTTTGTGATGTTTCAGGCCAAAAGGTCAATGATAGTATAGTAAGTCAAGGATCTATTTTTCAAAGAATGTCAATCATGTCAGGGGTAAGGACATTTGTGATTTCCTCAATTTTACTCCTACATCTAATTTAGGAAAATACCTTGGCATGGCAGTTCTTCATGAGCGTATTTTGACATCTACATATAAGTTCATTATTGATAAGATGGATAATCGGCTAGCCTCATGGAAAACTAATAATGCTTTCCCTAGCGGCGAGACAAACACTTGTTTCTTCGGTGGTTTTGGCAATTCCTTCCTATGCTATGCAGACAGTACCTTTGCCAGTGTCAACATGTGATGAGATTGATAGACGTTGTCGTAATTTTTTGTGGGGGAAGTTGCCCACTGGCTTTCAAAATCCATGCAGTGTCATGGGAGAGAGTTTGTAAATGCAAGGATGAGGGTAGACTGGGTCTGCGTTAGGGTAAGAACCATAATAAGGCCTTCATGACAAAGCTGGGATGGGCTTTGATTAGTAAGAGAGATGCATTTTGGGTGCAGTTTTTGCGAGAGAAATATAAGGGAAGGAATGATTTGGTTCCCAAGGTCGAAAAGAGGAGATTAGAGTCAGTTACATTGAAGGGTATTCGGGGGAGTTGGAATACGGTGACAGAAGGGGTTTCTTGGAGAATTTGTAATGGGGAACGGACCTCTTTCTGGAAAGAATCTTGGGTTCCTCTCTATGATAAATTGGAATCGCTGGTTTTGAAGGAGATTCATGAGAGGGACATTGGATGGAGAGTAGTGGATGTTTTAAATCCTTCAGGAGAGTGGAATTGGCAGTTGTTTAGTCATTATTATCCCTAGGAGGTTCTGAATCCTATTAGGAAAATACGGATACAAGATGCTAGAGACAGTGATTATCCAGTTTGGCGTTAGTTTTCGGATAACTGTTTTTCTTTGAAGTCAGCTTATCAGCATATTGTTGGGAGAGAGGAGGTTGGGTCTTCAAGAGAATGGAGATAGGTATGGAAATTGAGAGTACCTTAGAGGTATAGACCTTTCTTATGGCTGTGCCTCCATAATAGAGTCTTAACTAATTTGTTGAGGCATAAGAGGGGTTTGTCGCAGACTGATACGTGTGAGCTATGTGGTTTAGAGCAGGAGTCCCTGATCCATGCATTATGAAACTGTCCTATTAGCGCTTCGTTATGGAGGAGAATGATTCCTCCAACCTTAATCTCTACGTTTTTTTGGCTTCACAGAAGCTTTCTGACGGATTTCATGGAGTCTAGGAAGGAAGGAGCTAGTTCAAGGTTTTGAGCTTAAATTATGGTTTGCAATTTTGTGTAGAACCATTTGGTTAAGTTGCAATGAATGGGTCTTTAATCGATGTGAATGGAGTATCGATAGCATTATTGCGCGGTCTAATGCCTGTCTCAGTTGGGGGCCGGAGAAATCGTTTGAAGAATCATTTGTCCACAAAGGAGATATATCAGTTGAGATCTCCTCCATTGGGTGCAGTTAAATTTAATGTCGATGGATCGAGAAACTTATCTTCAGGTCTGTATAGTTGTGGCGAGGTTCTGCGGGATCATGAAGGGAATTTTCTCCAGGCTTTTCAATACCAAATTGGTCGAGGGTCTACTGTTACAGCAGAAGCTTGGCTGATCTTATGGGCTCTTAAAAAAGCATGGGATCTCCAGGGTGACTTTCTGATTGTGGAAAGCGACAGCATGGAGGTCATTGATTTAGTTTCATCTGATATATCTAATTGTCATCCAGACTTTGATTTGTAAAAGAAATCCAACAAATGCTTCGAAGATCCTGGAAGGTTGAGCTGATTTGTTGCTCCAGAGAGGAGAATTTGATTGCTAACATTCTAGCTAGAGACGCACAAGTCATGAGTATGGACTTTGTGAGCTTTAGTGTGCCACCTAATCGTATTCCCGGGCTCTTCAAGTTGAGACTTTGAGGCCTGGTAATGTTTTCAACTCTACCATTGTGACAGAGTAGTTGTTTTGTTTCTCATTCTAATAAAAAAAAGGAAAGAAATAAGTATGCATTAACAACATATTTTACAAAATCACTAACGGCGTCGGTAATTGATTCAATAATATCTATTATTTATATATTTATTTTGGTATATGGATTGGCATATGAATAAATATGGGAGTTGGAAAGAAATAAGTATGAATTAATAACATATTTTACAATATCACTAACGGAATCAATGCACAAAAAAATTAATGGCATCCTTAGAAATCTATAACAATAGATGGCACGCGCTAACTATTAGAATAATTGATTTTGATAATAACTAAATATAACTTAGGCATAAAGAAAGATTGGACTTAGAACTAGAATGAACTTAGAATAATCTGATAGAAATCCTAAGTCATTGCTTAATCGATTAGGAAGAGATAATCAACTATGAAACTAAAGTTATATATGATCAATCAGGATAAGGTTGGAAGAATATAAGTTATAAGCATAGCCGCTTAATCGATCAGGCCACACTTGTTATCAATTAGAGAAGTTTGAACTTAACTGGAAAGCAATCTTAGCAAACATGGTATGATCATATGAGAAAGAATGATCGATCAGGATACCCCTGTGATTGATCATGAAGTTCTAATTGTGATTCAAAGTCTGATCTTAGCCTATTCGATCATTGTTGCCTAATCGATCAGAGAATATGTGAATGATGCCGTTGGATATGATTAGTTTTGATGATGTCAAATATAGATTTAAATATAGTAAGCAAAAAGTTTGTATAAAGTGTTTATCTCCTACTTTGACTATCTATTATTATTTTATGTTGATATCTTATATAGATTAGTCAAAGAAAGATTGAAGCTATTGTGTTTATTTATGAAGAATCATTGGTTTTGATATAGACTTAAATATAATAAGCAAAAAGTTTGTATGAAGTATTCATCTACAATTTTGGCTAACCATTATTTTATGTGAATATCTTGTATAAATTAGTCAAAGAAAAAATGGAGCTATTATGCTTGTTTATGGAGAATGATATGATCAAGTAAGAATAGAGATTGAATGAGAAAATCATGAATCATGTTATTATACTTAATATTAGAAGTTTCTATGCTTAATTGGAAGTTAAAAGAAGCTCAAATGAAGTCCATATCATCAAACCATGCATGTATGATCAAATAGCATGTTCATGGGTGAATTTTATGCTTTTTGGGGGTCACCAATCAATTAGGCATCTCACCAATCGATCGGCCATCTCAACAATCGATTGGAGAGGTCAACAATCGATTGCCAATCAATTGGAGATCAATTGGAACCATTGATTGAGTGATTTTCAATCGATTGGAGATTCCAGTTTGACCCAAGTTCAGTATTTTGGTCATATCTCTTAGAATACAAATCGGATTGAGGTGAAACTTGTTTTGTATGAAACTATACATCCAACACGATCGATGGAAACAAATTTAACACTCAAATCATTTATATCTTAGGAGATATGAATTTTTAAACTTTGTCCAGAATATTCGCATTACACAGCAGTCAGATGATTATCTTTTGGAGCATATCTCTTAGAATACAAATCCTATTCGGATGAAACTTGTTCTATACAAAACTAGACTTTAAAACCGGTTCATGAACACAATTTTCACTATCAAAGCATTTAAATTTAAGGAGACTACTACAAAACTGGGTTTTCACGTCACAAATTTTGGACTTTTCACGTCACATTTTGGTGTGACATAAATTGAAGTGACGTGGAAAACTGGACTTTTAACGTCACACCAAAAAGTGACGTGAAAAGTCATCTTTTTCACGTCACAAATTACAAATATTGTGACGTTGTTTGTCAAAAATTAGAGTAATTTGATGAAGATGTGGCAGAGAAACCACGTCACAAATTATTAAATTGTGACGTGGTTAATGTTTTTTTTAAAAAAAAACGATGGTTAATTTTAACTTCTTTTGGTTTCCCAATCTATATTCATTGCAAATGTCACAGAAATAGATATAATGCAGATCAACAGTATACATTATTCACACATGTATACATAGCTATATTATAACTAAATCAAACTAAACATATATATATACACACACAAAATTCCATATTTACACAACAAAATATTTTTTGCAATGATAACTTTTTAACCAACAACAAATGAAAGAAAAAATTGAGCAATACGGTCACGAAGTGAATCAAGGTCTCTGTCTTCAAATGAGTTGTTTCCATCATAAAACTGCAACAATAATGGATGCTATGATTAATGCATGCAAAGTTAGATAAATAAATCATATATTTATGTACTGATTGTATCAAGCTATAGATAAGAATTTAATTTATACCTGTGTAAAGGATCCGGTACGATCACTCTCAATAATGTCATACATATACTTCATGACGTAATACCCACACTCCTTATTTGTCGGTTGCTGGGGGCACTTTATAAATCACAAGAAATATAGTATAAATTAATAACAAAATAAATAATATCTCAATTGACTAACATTGAATGAATTTAAATTAAAGGTAGTTACTCTAGGTCTTTGTGTCACGATGGCATCATCCATTTGACCGGTTTCTGCTGCAAAATGCCATTGTTGAATGCCCCTAAAAATGGAACTAAAATTAGCACATAAACATGAAAATAATTTATGTAGCCCAAAGTAAAAAGTCATTAGAAATACTTACTTAGATAAGAGGGTTTTATAATATGAGGTCATATTATATCTCAAGGGGTCAAACCAAACCAGACGATGTTGTATGGGGCAAACGACAGCTAATGACCAGTGTTTACTGAAAGACATTAAGAATATTATGTCCACACAGAAACATAACATTTGTAAATGTGCAAATAATGAAAAGTTGGAAAAAGGTAATAATGACACTTACTCTTGAAGAATAGGTGCAAAATAGACAGATCCCCGATTCGCTGACATTTGATGTATGACATAAGCCCGCATCTCGTCCTCATACTCTAGCTTGGCCTTGTCGTTTTTAAAATCATCTCTCCTCGCCAAGGCCATTGGACTAAGGAATCTGTATTGTCCCCTGCCTAATTGGTTGCACAGCTGGTGGAAGTACCTATCGTAAAATAATTGAAATTATAAAAGGATAGATGTAAAAATATTGCACAGACATAAAAAGTAACAGTCATGTACAAAGTCGCTAATTCGAGCCAGGTGAGGTCAATTTCTTCCATCGTCAAAAACTCCACAATATCTCTATCACCATCAAGTAGAAAATCATATGAACGATACGGACTGACTACTCCTGGAGGCATCTGAATGGTTGTGGAGAGCAAAGATGGCTGCATCTCCCGCAGGAGTTGGAGAGAAGGATATTCATCTGAAAAGAACTGCGGGCGATGAAAAAACCAATGTTATATATTTTTACAAACTGTAATATATGAAACAAGGAGTCTCAAAAATTAAGTGTACATACCGCATCAATCGGCGCCTTTTGTGGAGTGTTGTGTACAAGTCGTCTAGGCCACAGGATGAATGTCCCGATCGCCTCATATAGTTTGGTGACTTCATTATGGGGAATGGGTACATCTGTCCCCCCCTCATCATTTAGGATATTTGTAACAGACACCTTCACTTGGTCCTCCTGAATAAGCATATTATGTATGAAGGAGGCGTTCGGGAACTGGCGAGCTTCTGCGATCGGGTGCAGGTGAGGGAAATCGAGATGGAGATAACACTCTACTCCAACTTCAGGGTCATTGTCTGGTGTGGGATTTGATTCATTCTCACGAATTGATCCTAACGGCACAGTCTGATTGCAGCTGTCTTTGCCGCTTGGACCGCCGGTAGCAGGGGACTCCTACAGGAGATGGGAATATACAGAGTGAGCCTAATTGATAAACCCACAATTCGGTAATTAACATATATAGGAGATGGTCAAACCTGCTGTCTTTGTTGAGAAGAATTTAATGACAGTCCAAGCTGCATGGTAGACGTTCTGACCTGTGCCTCAATCTGCACTCGGATCTGCTCCCCCATATAACCCGTAAGAGCTTCCTGGACCTTCGCGGCCACCTGCCCATCGAACTGTGCTGCCATCTGCTGCTGGGACAAAGCAACCCGCTCCTCCAACTGGGCCTCCATCTCTGCCCGAGCCTTAGCCAATATCTCCTCAGTAGAATATGTGCGGGTGGATCGGGATTTACGGCCGAAATACTTGGTAAACCCTACAGTCCTGGGCTCCCCTAGTACCCGGCCGGGGCGATCGGGCTTCCCAATTGCCGTGGCCAGGATGTCCATCCTCCCAGAAGGTGTGAAGGACCCTTGGGTGGTCTGCTGCTCAAGTTCTTCCTGTAATGACCGAAAAAATCTTAAGTTGTAATGTGCTATAAAACCACAAGTTAAAGGAATAAACAACCAAGCAAAATACTTACAATCCTCTTTGCAACTGCTTCAACCTCCAGATTAACAAATTTTCCTTCTTTAGACTTCCTTCCCTCAACCCATTTCGTATGACGTGAGATGGGCGGCGGAGGCTGTAGAACAGCAATAGGATCGGTCCATGCCACTTCCTGCATTTCTGCAATTTGTTTCTCAATCAACTTTTTCTCGACCCACTTGTAACCCCCCCGAGACATTGTGTGCTTGTAAATATTCTTTTCTTGTCGCTCCTTTTGTTTTTGGCTATTCTCCTATGAAAATAAAACTAAGTTAGTTAATTAATATAATGTGCTCAAAATTCAGTTTTGAAGCAAAGTAAAAGAACTATTTATAACCTATACACACCTGGAACTTTTGGTCTAGCCGTTTCTTAACAAAGGTCTTCCAAGTCTCCGGGTCAATAGAGGGATAGGTCTGACAGGGATCTTGACCCATCTTGTCCCCCCGGATGTAGTCTCTGGTTACGTTATTCTTAAAACCCTTCCACATCTTGCGCAATTCATTCAACCAAAAATCCTTGAACGATTGGGTGTTTGGGATGTCGAAGTTTTGCTGCAAAGAAAAATAAGAATAAAAGACACATCAGTTGAGTTAATTAAAAAAAACAAATACATGCATATTAGGAACAAACAGATAAATAATGATAAAACATACCAAGATATCTGACCAACATTGATCCTTAATGTCTTTATCGACTTCCCTCCAATCGTCATCCAAGATGCTTACTCAGTTCCTTGCCACAAAACCGACGTAGCTCACGAAATTCGCGCCAATCTCTCCAATAGGATTCATGTCCTCGTCAAATTCGACACGGATAGGCTGAACATTTGTCCCGTGACGGACAATAATGTCTTTGAGCTTCGTCGGGCCTCTTCCCTTTTTTCGAGGGGGATTGTTTTGTTGTTGATTGTTAGAATCATCCGTCATGATGTACCTATTAACAAATCAAAGATGTGATGAGTCATTACAAGGCAACAACTTTCACAAAACCAAAACAAAAACAATAATACTTAATACATTATAATTCAAAAAGATTCTCACTTTAGGTGTTATCCCATATCCCCTCACAATGATCATTTCTAGAGGCAAATTGGTCGTCATCATCTATCAATTCCGATTCGCTTGGTTCAAGCGGAATTGCGCACAAAGGTGGTATCTCTTCAAGATCTAAAGTGGGAGCACGATCCTTTTGCTTTTTACTTTGCAAGACTATGGACAATTGCTTATTTGCGGGATCCGTTACATAGAACACTTGTTTTGTGTGACTTGCTAAAATAAAGGGCTCATCTCTGTACCCAACCTTGTGAAGATCAATTGAGATCATACCAGTGTGGGGTTCAATCACAACTATGCTATTGTTGACCCACTTGCATTTGAAGATTGGAACCTTGAACTTGGTGTAACTAACTTCCCAAATTTCTTCAATTACCCCATAATATGCCATGGAAGCCAATCTTGGGTTTTTATCTTTCGAACTGGAGAAGTGCATCGCTTCGGCTACCACCATCACGCCACTGTTTTGCATGGTGCTGTTGTTGTCCTGAGCCTTAGTGTAGAAAGAATAACCATTTATGTCAAAAGAGCCCTAAGTAACAACCTCAAAACGCGGCCCTCCGGCTAACCATCTTATTGTATCCAGTCCACCGATCTCCTTTTCAACATTCTCCTTGAACCACCTAATGAATGTCCTATTATGCTCGTTAGAAATCTGCATGTCACTCTTTTTCGGGTTCTTTTCTTTTAGGATCCTCTTATGCTTGTCCAAATAAGGCTGCACTTCTTCCATATTATTCAAGATGTACAGGTGTGCTTGTAACACCTCTTCACGGCACATAGTCTTTACTTTGACGCCCCGTACCCCCTTACCGATCCCATCTTCATGTCGTGGGTTTTCCTCAACCTCTTTTAGATACGATTTGCAAAAATCCATTGCCTCCTCAACTAAGTATCTTTCAACAATTGATGCCTCAGGTCGGTGTGGGTTCTTGGAATACCCTTTTAAGACTTTCATGAATTGCTCAAAAGGGTACATCCACCTTAGATAAACAGGGCCACAGAGCCTTATCTCCCTTACCAAATGAACAATCAAGTGCACCATAATATCGAAAAAGGCTGGAGCAAAGTGCATCTCTAGTTGGCACAATATAATGTAACCCTCATTTTCCAACTCGTCTAGCTTTCCAGTGTCGATGACTTTGCTGCATATCGCATTGAAAAACATACACAGTCTTGCTATAGTCTTCCTAACATCATCTTGCATAATGCCTCTTATAGCAATTGGTAAGAATTGTTGCATCAATACATGGTAATCATGTGACTTCATTCCCACCAACTTCAAATCATTCATAGACACAAGTCTGCTAACATTAGAAGAATAACCCTGTGGAACCTTGATCCCACTCAAACACTCACACAGACTTTTTTTCTCCTGTTTCGAAAGTGTATGAGCAGCAGGTTCCATATAAGCCCTCTTGCCATTTTCACTGACTATAGGATGCAACCGTGGTCTTATGCCCATTTCAACCAAGTCTAATCGAGCATTGAGTCCGTCCTTTGTCTTCCCCTGTATGTGCAACAATGTCCCAACAAGACTATCACCAACATTTTTCTCCACATGCATTACATCAATACTGTGCCTCACATCGAGATATCGCCAATAAGGTAGATCAAAGAAGATTGACCTTTTCTTCCAAATGATCTTTTCAGAACCGGTCTTTGGCTTCTGTTTCTTACCGAATACCATACTGACATTTTCAACACGGCGGTAAACTTCCTCCCCGGTTAAGGGGGTAGGAGCATATCGGTACTCAGATGAGCCATTAAAACACTTCGTTAGTCTACGGTAAGGATGGAACCGATCAAGAAACCTCCTATGACCGAGGTAGACAGTTTTTCTTCCGTGTTTGAGATGGTGGCAGTGTGTGTCAGACTCACATATAGGACATGCCATATAACCCTTCACACTGTAACCAGAAAGATTGCCATATGCAGGGAAGTCATTTATTGTGGTAAACAGCATAGCTCGCAACTTGAATGTCTCCTGCCTGTACGCATCAAACACATCTACGCCTTCCTCCCACAACATCTTCAAGTCCTCAATCAAAGGTGCCAGGTAGACATCGATATCATTACCAGGCTGTTTCGGACCCGAAATCATCATTGACATCATCACATACTTGCGCTTCGTGCACAACCAAGGCGGCAGGTTGTAAATGACCAGCAAAACAGGCCAAGCACTATGTGTGCTACTGAGACTCCCGAAAGGGTTGAAACCATCCGTACACAGTCCGAGACGAAGGTTCCTTGGCTCACCACCAAATTCAGGAAACATGGAATCTATCTTCTTCCATTGAGGAGAATCAGCAGGGTGCCGAAGATATCTTCCATCGGAGATCTTCTCGTCACAATGCCATCTCAGTTTCTTTGCTTCTGCCTCATTTGCAAACAAGCGTTTAAACCGTGGCACAATTGGAAGGTACCACATTACCTTCAAAGGTACCTCTTTCTTTGATCCATCATCATCACCAATGGCATCCTTCCTCGCCTTGTACCTCGGAGTATTACATTTTGGACACTCTTTTAGGCCTTCATACTCTTTCCTGTATAACACGCAATCATTGGGGCAAGCGTGTATCTTCTTATACTCCATGCCCATATTTCTTAGAACTTTTTTAGCCTCGTACATACGCTTCGGAAGCACATTTCCCGCCGGGAACATATCACTCAAAGCTTCAAGCATCTGCGAGAAACCCGAGTCTGCCCACCCATTTTCTGTCTTTATTTTCAACAATTTCAGGATGCCACTCAACCGAGTATACTTAGTACACCCCAGAAACAACGGTGTCTCTGCATCACTACGCAACTTGTCAAACTCTTGTACCACAGAAAATGACTCCGCCCCAATGTCATTGATCATCTCGTCCATTCCATCATCACAAACATCATCCACCGTTGCTTCTACATTTTGTGACGGGCACGCATGTACGGTACTTCCCAATTCCCCATGCCAAAGCCACTTCTTATAACGAAGATTGATCCCATCACAAAGAAGGTGATCCCTTATATCATCAATGCTCTTACGATAAGCATTTGCACAATTCACACAAGGGCAAAGATACATGCCATTCTTACTAGGCAAGTTTCTCTTGGCAAATTCAATAAATTCTTCCACACCCATCTGATACTCTCTAGTGGTTCTCAATGTATGCATCCAACTACGATCCATTCTATTAAACCTATGCCATTTCGAACAAGCTAGTCAAGTTTATCTCACTACATTATGAAGAAATTGGCATGCTATGCACTTAACTTCACTTCATACAATCCAATTTCAGTCCAGTAAATACAAAATAATACCATTATTAATTCAACACCATTCAGTGATTACAAAACCTATAATTTCACCTTTTTTTAGTGCAAACAAAAATCAGCAAAGTGGCAGCCATATATCATCACCAAAAAGATGAATTATGGAACAAATTTTCAGCAAAAATTCAGCTCAATACAGTAGCAAACCAATTTAGAAGACTTACAAAACAGTTTGGCAAGTATGTAAGATTTGCAGCAACTTCAAGGTAACAGCAGCAATACCCATTTTTTCCCCTTTTCCAAATTTAAACATTCAAATCTAATTCAGTTCATCGATTAAACATTCTATGGCAGCATTTACAATTTGCAATTGATAAAAAAAACAAAGAAGATCAGAGCATACCACAGGCACAAAAATACCCTCAAATCGCACGATTGAAGTTGCTGAACCCAATAAGAAAACAGAGCTGAAAAAGAAAGTATGAGAGACCAAATGTGATTTAACTCTTCAATGGAACAAAGCTTATTTGAACCTTTGCAAGACAAACTTATTTGAACCTTTTAAAACACCAAACATAAATAAAGCTTTCATTTCCTCTTAAACCAACCTTTCTTTTTATTTAACAACATAAACTTAGTTTTCACATATATAGAAATCATTCACTTCAATTAACATCTATGTATATCAATATGTACTTAATTCCTATACCTTTCAGCAATCATCAAACAATCAATTCCATATTCTTAATCCTTTAATTAGCTCAAAATATTAAAATTCCAGACTTAATTAATATTAATTAACAACGTCAATCTTTGCTAACTCTTTTAAACACTCCTTATAAAACAAAAAATTCCACCTTACTTCCTACAGTTTCTAATGCCTTCAATATTTCCAACAATACCAAGGCAGGGCCGAACATAAGCCAGAGAATATGAAGAATATTAACAATTTTAAAGCGAGAATATGAAGGGAAATAAGCCAGAGAGAAAATTCAATATTGTTTTATTCCTAGTAGCATAAGATAGGGAACATTGAGCATATAGCAGGGCCGAACAGACTAAAGGCTTACAAAGGCAGTATTTCAGAACATTTTCAACCTCAACGCCCTAAGAAATTTACTTTCAGCTCAAAATAACTTATTTATGCAGAAAAGAAAACCAATTCTAGAAGAACCCATTCAACAAAATATTCTAGAAAAAATTAGGGCTGACAGAGAAAAACAGCACTTAGGTGTGCCAACATCATCTTCATTGCTGCTGTTTTTTTTTCATTTATTATTTTCTTATGCAAAGCCTAATGATAATTGTCAAACAAATTAACTTATCCAGAGAAATAGACGACGCAGCACCACAACAATATTCCAGAAATCCAAAAACTAAACTACATTCAACACCACAACTAATTATCTTCCTCATAAATTTCATTATTTTATTTTCAATTGCATATATATTGGTAAAAAAAATGATTTCAGAAACCTGGTGGGAAAAAAATTAAGCACGATGACATAATGACAAAAAAACAAAAAAAAGTTGTAAAAAAAACGAAAAAAGAACTCACAAGGTAGGGAGCTGAGGGTTGGGAGAAGGTGGGAGCTGGCGGCGGTGGCGGGAGCTGGCGGCGGAGCTGAGGGAGGGATGAGCTGAAAAAACGAAACGGAGCTGAGGGAGGAGGATCTGAAAAAACGGAGCTGAAGGTGGGGGGAGGGGGAGCTGGGGGCGGAGCTGAGGGAGGGAGGAACTGAAAAAAAGGAGCTAAGGGATTTTGATTTTGGGGGAGCTGGGGGCGGAGGAAAATGGAGCCAAGGGATTTTGATTTTGGGGGAGCTGAAGACAGGGGCGGGGGAGGGAAGAAAACGCGGGTTTTTTTTTATTATAGTGACATTTTCAACGTCACACATTATATTTTGTGTGACGTTGAAAATCTTATTTTCTTTTTTTTTTAAAAAAAATGAAGTTTCAACGTCACACAATACTTTCTGTGTGACGTTGAAACTCTAATATTTTTTTAAAAAAAAATAGATTTTCAACGTCACATATTATATTTTCTGTGACGTTGAAAATCCAATATTCCAACTTTTTTCTTTTTTTTAAAAAAAATAGAGTTTCAACGTCACACAATATTTTCTGTGTGACGTTAAAACTCTAATATTCCTACGTTATTTTTTTTAAAAAAAAATAGAGTTTCAACGTCACACTATATTTTCTGTGTGACGTTGAAACTGGAGAATATTTTTTTCCTTTTTTAATATAGTTTCAACGTCACATAGTATGTTTTGTGTGACGTTGATACTCTATTATTAGAACGAATAGTATTTTTTTTATTTTTCAAATGGAGTTTCAACGTCACATATTAAATTATATGTGACGTTGTTTCCCTTCAGTTTCTGAATTATTTACAGAAATGCCACCGCGTTTTTTTTCAACGTCACATTTTTAATTATCAGACATAAATTAGTGACATAGAAAGGGTATTTTGTAGTAGTGAGATATGATTTTCTAAAGTTTGCCCAGAAAATTCAGTTTTGCTGGAGTCTGACAGTTACATCTTTGACTTATCTTTTGAACGACCCTGAGTTTTTCAATGATTCTTTCTGCATTAAAAAGTAGATTTAAAGATCTTTTTGGGTATATATTATAAGCTAAATTTGGAGTTGAAATGAGAAAGTTATGAATTTTCAAAGATTATACTATCATGCTGAAACAGTCTTCAGAAGAGGAAGAATGCTGAGAGACTTCGATTGATAAACCAGCCATCGATGGAATTGATGGTGCAGTAATCGATTGGCTTAGATTGCATACAGATTGTGATATATTAAGGGGAGCGGATCGGCTAGAAGACAAGTATAAAGACGAGAAAAAGATAACACGGAACCAATGATCGATGGGAGGAAGAGTGCCCGTCTCTTACAACCCTAGCCCACAAAGACACCACAAGGATGATCAGTCCTTGATACAGTCAAGTATTCTCAAGAGAATACAAAGATGCAAGCAAAGCTCACACAAGAGAAACAAAAGTCTCAATTCATTCAAGTCTGAAATGTTTAGTACAAAGCAAGCCTATATATAGGCAACAATAGAATACTCTAGAATGAAGAAAACCCTAAGACATCAATGGTGCATTAATGATGATTGGGATTTTGAATTGCACCATTCCATACAAAGAAATGACTTATTCTTGAAGAAAAAGTCAGCTAGCTATAATAGGAAGATATGAAAAGGCTTCTAGAACAATCATTGGCCAAATGGCCTTATTTTAATGAAATGAAATAAGAAACTTAAATGCAATTAGATTTCATGCAATAGGAGGGCTTCTAGATGCTTCATGACTTGTCCATATGGGTATTCCTTTTGATATTTTCGTCCATCAAAATGTATGGGCCTTTAAGACACCCATTTGGGCTTAAATACGGTTTGATCTCATTCTGAAACTCCCTTGACCCATCATACAATGCATTAGGGCCCCAATTTGACATTTTAAAGCTCCATTGGACTCCTCCATGCCATGGTGGCTTTGGGGGTGCTCTACCACATGTCACATTTGATTCCACACATGCTACCCATGGAATAATCCACGCCATTCTCCGTGTAAGCACTATATAGACTCCTCGAGCAACTTTGATGGTTTGTCGAGCCTTTAGTGCTTCTTTTACTTCATAATCAATATATTCAATGCCTCTGGATATTCTATCATTCTCCCTCTCTTGAAGAAGAGTCGTCCTCGACTCTTGATTGTCATCTTTGCATTGTGGAACAATCTTTGTCAAGTCATCATGAAGCTCCTGTTGAGATGATACAACAATACTAGGAAAAGAAAAGTCAGTATCAAGAACAATTTCTTCTTTTGTATTTTCTTTATCCTCTTCAACACATGCATTTGTTTTCTTTTCACGCAAATCATACTCAGTCATTTTTCTCATCTCAATCTCACTTTCTCTTTCACACTCTATTTTTATTTTCTCTTCAAGCTCTTTTTCATATGTCTCTCTCTCTCTCTCTCTCTTTTCATCTTCTCTTTTTCTCTATTTCTCTCTTTTTCCTTCATGAGTTTTTCAAGCTCAATGGCTATAGAGACCAGTCCTGTAATATCACTATAAGGATACAGCTCCATTTGTTTAGAAATGCTTGATTAAGTCCATTTAGGAATCGATCCATAGTTGCTTCTGAACTTTCTCGTACTTTAGCTTGAAGCATAGCAATATGCATCTCATCAAAATATTCTTTGACACTCATGGATCCTTGATTGAGCTCCTGCAATTCTTTGAAAAATTTAGAACGAGATGATGCCTTTAATTTGGCCACCTCTATGCGTAGCTCAAAGAGGTCATGTGTCATACTTTTCAAGAACAATTTGAAATCTACAAGTGTTTCTTCTTTACCCATCTTGAATCTATAATGTTAGAGGAAGAAAACCATAATAAAGGACCTCACCACTCTACTCACGTGTATCGCTAAAAAAAATCACCATATGTCACTCATGTTTCGCTCAAATATGGCTTTTAAATTAATGTAAGCACTCTCTTGCCTTTTACCACTCTATCTTGCTTCTTATAGTATTCTGGATTGAAACTCAACAACAAATAAAGAGACAATAATTAATATGTGGTAATCTTTATAACCAAAGTTGTAAGAATCAGATTTTGTTTTAAGAGAAGGGAATAACGGAAGGGGAAATGTGAATCTGGAAATCAAAGAAGGGGAAGGAAAATGTAAAGATGTAGGAAATGAAGATGGAAAGAAGTGTATGAAGTATGGAAAGGAATTCAGAATAAGAAACTAGAAGAATAAGGAAATTAGAACACAAGAATGGAAAAGGAGCCTTACCACTCAAATTTGAAATTTATGAAATTAATGGTTATTTGAAATGGAAACTTTTCCCAAATCTTGAAATTTACCAACCTGCAAATCTCTCTCTGTTTTTTTTTTTTTTTTGCTTTCTCTTTTTAGTATCACAATTACTTTCTCTCTTTTTTTCTTTTCTTTGACGAATTTTTTTTTCTTTTTTTTATAACAATATCACACAAACACAAAGAAGGGGTGGAAGAATGAAATGAAACTAAAATAAAGAACAAGAATGCTGGAAACAAAAAGAACAAGTGATAAGAAAACAAGACAGAAACAAAGAACACAAAAACAATACGACAAATGAAACAAAAAAGAAAAAGACACAAAGGATAAAACTTGAAATCTAGCAAGCCATTGCTCTGATACCAAATGATATATTAAGAGGAGCGGATTAGCTAGAAGACAAGTATAAAGACGAGAAAAAGATAACACGGAACCAATGATCGATGGGAGGAAGAGTGCCCGTCTCTTACAACCCTAGCCCACAAAGACACCACAAGGATGATCAGTCCTTGATACAGTCAAGTATTCTCAAGAGAATACAAAGATGCAAGCAAAGCTCACACAAGAGAAACAAAAGTCTCAATTCATTCAAGTCTGAAATGTTTAGTACAAAGCAAGCCTATATATAGGCAACAATAGAATACTCTAGAATGAAGAAAACCCTAAGACATCAATGGTGCATTAATGATGATTGGGATTTTGAATTGCACCATTCCATACAAAGAAATGACTTATTCTTGAAGAAAAAGTCAGCTAGCTATAATAGGAAGATATGAAAAGGCTTCTAGAAGAATCATTGGCCAAATGGCCTTATTTTAATGAAATGAAATAAGAAACTTAAATGCAATCAGATTTCATGCAACAGGAGGGCTTCTAGATGCTTCATGACTTGTCCATATGGGTATTCCTTTTGATATTTTCATCCATCAAAATGTTTGGGCCTTTAAGACACCCATTTCGGCTTAAATACGGTTTGATCTCATTCTGAAACTCCCTTGACCCATCATACAATGCATTAGGGCCCCAATTTGACATTTTAAAGCTCCATTGGACTCCTCCATGCCATGGTGGCTTTGGGGGTGCTCTACCACATGTCACACTTGATTCCACAAAGCTACCCATGGAATAATCTACGCCATTCTCCGTGTAAGCACTATATAGACTCCTCAAGCACCTTTGATGGTTTGTCGAGCCTTTAGTGCTTCTTTTACTTCATAATCAATATATTCAACGCCTCTGGATATTCTATCAGATTGGCATCATTTTTAATTGATGGACAATATTTCAATAGATTGGCAGTGACAATCTGAGTGCCATCGATTGACATGTGAAGCCAGCAATCGATTGGCACCCAAGCCATCGATAATTGACAACCTTCAAAATTTAGTACTCTTCTCATGTTTCACTAACGTTATAAAATTTTGGGAAGTTTTTGTCTGGGCTATTTCAGGAAAGTACCGTTTGACACAGTACCCAAGCAAAACACAGAAAAACTCAGAGAGACAGAGAGCATTACGCTGATAAAGCAAAATACAACAGATAACATCTGGAGCAATTACTACAATGTCTAAATCTTCATTAACACACTCCAGTTCACCTCTTTCTCACAACGGCTAGTTCCACAAGTTTTCAACGGGCAGAAATGTATCAAACCCTATATAAAGAAGCGAAGACAACAGAAACAAAATAAGGAACATGGGCTCTACAAAGATTACACAGAATGACAGCAAAACACAAGTGAGCCCAGAAATGGAGAATTAATGATGAGTCGAGTGAATTAGAAAAGTAGAGTTAGAGCACATATTGTTCAAATTGTTAAGCTCTAGAACTGTTATTTCATCATATATTCTTCTATAACTCAGTGAGTAACAAAATCCACTTATTAGAGAGAAGTTAGCATTCATTGTAATCATTCTATTTTAGTGAATGATGCTCGAGATCGGGTGATCTTGAGTGGGAAACAGATTGTGCTCTTACATGTTGTAAGGGGGAGTGGTTCTCAAGTGCCCAGATTAAACTTGAGGGAGAAAAGGCTTCACAAGTGCCCGGCTAAACTTGTGGGTTTGTAAAGGCTTCTCTTGTGCCCGATTTAAACAAGAAGGTAGTGGATTGGAAATCTCAGATGGAGCCTGGTGGGACTGGATGTAAGTCAAAGAAATAGACTGAAACAGGATAAATCTCTGATTGCATCTCCTCTTCCCTTAACTCATATTTTTCAGTATATCTCACTTGTATATATCTTAATGCATTTCACAATTTGAAATACTCTCAGTGATAAATAGAAAAGGGTTTTAAATATTGATTATTGTTTTCATTATGACTTTGCAAAGAGATTATAAGTTTTTATTGTATCACCCAATTCATCCCCCTCTTGGGTGACAACCAGTACTTACATTTGGTATTAGAGCAGGTCACTTGTTTAAAGGATCCAACGATCTCAAGTGAAAAGATCATGGTTAATTTTGGGTGTAAATTGTTTTTTGAAGGTTTTGATTATACTATTCCACCTCTTCTCGAAAACATCGATTTTTTGTTTTAGAAAGCTAGAATGAGAAGTTTTATAAAATCATTGGATTATCATATGTGGAATGTTTTCATAAATGATTTTGATTTCAAACCAAGAAAGGATTGGACTGAGAAAGAAAAGAAAATGTTTTCATTGAACATTAGAGCAATGAAAATTCTTTATAGTGGTTTAACTGAAAATGACTTTCAGAAAATTAGACTTTGCTCTAGTGCTAAAGATATTTGGGATTCACTTGACTCCATATATGCCTCTGACCACTTAGTTGAAGTTGACAATATTAACAGTTCATCTGAAATTCAAAGTTGCATATCTGTGGTTGATGAACAAATGGAAGTTAAGATTGAAGAAGATAAAATCACAAAACACTTCCATGATCCAGTCACCAATGAAGGACAAGAGAAAGATGACTCCCAAGAAGAACTCTACCTGAACGAGTCAGATCAATCATCCTCCGAAGCTCAAGATACAGTTATGGTATACAGTTCCAATTCCTGTGTATTTAAGAAAAACAATTTTGATATGCATATCATTGATTCTCAATCTATCACTGATCATATTTCAAAAAGGGAAAATATTTTAAAATATGCTGGAAAATGTTTTGGAAAGAAAGATCACTCGAATAAAAGCAACTTGAGTTTGTACTCTCCTGACCATCACAATAGTTGCATAGAATCTCATATTACATATCATTCTATTATTTGCCATTATTGTGGAAGATCGGTCATATTTCTCACACATGCATTATCAGAAGAAATTCAAATGTGAGAAATAAATTTATTTGAATTCCAAAAGGACAAGTAAGGTCCAATGTTGACAATGAAGGATCCAAGTATAAATGGGTACCAAAATGTCCATCTAGTACTTTATGTGTGCAGAGTGATTCAAGAAGAAATGGATATCACGGTACAAAGGAAACAAAGAAGAATCCACGAGTTTCTCATGCATCAAGAAAGAAATTCATTGAATCTACATGCAAAAGGAGAACTCTGGGAGAATCTATTGCTACAACTTCTTGGTCAAATCATACGAAGCAATGTACATTAACAAGAAGAGCATGTTCTACCTCAAGAATTCACTACAATAGAATACCACTCAATCACCTTAAGAAGAACAAGAGAAGCAGGATCCCTCGGGCATCAAGAAAAAGATTCTTGAATTCTGTCACATGAGACAGTACTGCAACCTAATGCTAAGTATATTAGAATATACTTTTGGGTGAGCAGAAGGGAATCCTCCAAGTACCTAAGATAGAGGTATACAATGGTAAAATCTCCCACACTAGTGTCAATAATATTTATTGAGATTTTACACTTTGCAACCTTAAGGATGAACATTGAATTCTGTGTTGAAGACAATTGAAAAATACTTACAAAGATCATAATCTAGCTCTTTATGCATGCATAACGATTTGGAAAGACTATATTTCTATGCATTAAATTATGATTAATTCACTATGCTCAACTATATTGAATTCATTATATCCTTTCAAGCATGTGAATTATGCTGTTAATTCTACAAGCTGACCATGGGTGGATACAAGTGAATTTGGATACTTAAAGAAGAAAAAGGAATTACTTAGTTTTGTAGGAAATAATGGTAGAAAGCTTCAAGACTATGATTTACATGGAAATTCATTCAAGTCTTGATGAGCTGAACTTCGTGCTTGGATTCTGGTGCTAAGTCTTCAAAAGAAGAAATTTAACATTGTTCTACCAAAATCAAGCAAGATACTGTATGACCAAGTGTAGTTATGGTGATATCTATTCTTGCCCTATCCTGTACTTAAATGAATTCTATTTTTGGGTAATGAATGCTTGTTCCTTATTCCATTAGCATTTAAAACCTTCATTGTCACAAAATTATTGTCAGATTGCTACATGGATTGAACTGTTAAAATTTTACAGAATTTGTCTTAATTAATGTTTTACAAAATGCAATCCAGAATTTGTTTAGTTTTAACTAATTACTTTCTATAAAAATTGCATCAACGCATTCTCAAAAAATATGATTACATCTATGGATTTTAAAGTGTCTTTGAAAAATGGAAGTCAATATTTTTTCTGAACAGAAAGTTAGAGATACTTCAAATCAATCAGCTCAAGTTTTGCCTACTAGATTCTTGTGTTATCTAGCACCTAAACTTATCAGATTTATTCTATAAGAAGCTAGGCATTATGTCTAACAAATTAAGCATCATTTGAGAAAGCTTTGTGACAAATGCATAAACTCTTGACTAGTTATTTGAACTGATGAGCATGTGCTTCATTATTCAAAAATCCATCCCTCATCCTATTACTCATACATTAACATCACTATCAATTCTATGTTAGAGTAACTAGAGTCTTGTGTTTATATCTTGATCTTGAATATTCTTATCATTCTAAACACAACTAATAGTCAAGAAAATTTTGATATTATGGTAAAGTCATTGTGTCTGCCTTATACTGGTACTCATATGAATGTGGATATCTCATTTGATCTATAAAATTGAAGCATTTTAATATATTCTCTTTACAACAGATAACATCTAGAGCAATTACTACAATGTCTAAAACATCATTAACACACTCCAGGTTACCTCTCTCTCATAACGGCTAATTCCACAAGTTTTCAACGGGCAGAAATCTATCAGACCCTATATAAAGATACGAAGACAACAGAAACAAAATAAGGAACAGGGGCTCTACATAGATTACACAGATTGACAGCAAAACAAAAGTGAGCCCAAAAATGGAGAAATAATGATGAGTCGAGTGAATTAGAAAAGTAGAGCTAAAGCACACATTGTTCAAATTGTTAAGCTCGAGAACTGTTATTTCATCATATATTCTTCTGTACCTCAGTGAGTAACAAAATCCACTTCTTAGAGAGAAGTTAGCATTCATTGTAATCATTCTATTTTAGTGAGTGATGCTCAAGATTGGGTGATCTTGAGTGGGAAACAGATTGTGCTCTTACATGTTGTAAGGGGGAGTGGTTCTCAAGTGCCCATATTAAACTTGAGGGAGAAAAGGCTTCACAAGTGCCCAGCTAAACTTGTGGGTTTGTAAAGGCTTCTCTTGTGCCCGATTTAAACAAGAAGGTAGTGGATTGGAAGTCTCAGGTGGAGCCTGGGGACTAGATGTAGGTCAAAGGAATAGACCGAACCAGGATAAATCTCTGATTTCATCTCCTCTTCCCTTAACTCATATTTTTTAGCATATCTCACTTGCATATATCTTAATGCATTTCACAGTTTGAAATACTCTCTGTGATAAATAGAAAAGGATTTTAAATATTGATTATTGTTTTCATTATGACTTTGCAAAGAAATTATAAGTTTTTATGCTATCACCCAATTCACCCCCTCTTGGGTGATAGCCAATACTTACATGATCGATTATGATAATGAAGAACAAACTAAAATAACCTAAGTGTAATCAATTAATGAAGCATGATCGATCAGGATAACCCTGTGATCGATCAGGAGTGTTGAATTCTAATCTCATATGTTAAGTGATGCATGTTCAGATCTAAGCCTAATATATGTACGATTGATCAGAAGACAGAAGCTATGATCGAATGGAGCTTGATAATCGATCTGGTGATGTATTTGAATGTTTAAGCCTTTTTAACACAAAGTGTGTCAGACCTATTTTGGGAAGTTATCGTTACACACACAGACTCGAGGAATTAGCCGTTTGAAATGAGATTTGCGTTCTTTTTTTTTATAAATATGAGATTTTCCTTTTGCAATTAATGAAGAGAGAAGAACTGAAGCTGAACCAGTACAAGGGAGTTAATGCAACACAAGAACATCTATCTCTCAACACTCCATCAGATTAATCATCTCTCATCAAAGATCAAACAACGACTATAAACAGTCACCAACGGGCAAAATCCTGAGACAAGTATAAAGCCACAGGTGAAGAAGTTGGTAATAACATTGATTGCATACATTGAATACACCTTGAGTTATACTTACTGCATTCAATACTCACCTACTCTTAGACATATTCATTCATTGTTATTGTACTTCAGTGTGTAACAAAATCAGTTCATTTGAGTGAACTAGTCTTTATAATCACATTTAAAGTGAGGATTACTCTTGAGATAGTGGGATCTTAAGAGTAGGTTGTAAGGGGGAGTGATCTGTAAGAGAGAAGTCTTATTGAGATATCATTTGTAAAGGCAATCAAAAGCCTGATTAAATCTTGAGGTTTAGGGAACCCAACTGAAAGTTGGAGAACTGGACGTAGGCCAAGAGTTGGGCTGAACCAGTATAAATCTTGTGTCTTTTTATTTAAAATTTATTAGCACAATTCACCCCCTCTTGTGCATTCCTGCTACTTTCACTAACAGATTGCTTTTCCACTAACGCCATCCCCATGACATTTAGAACGCCAATAGGATGAACTAAAAAAGTTCTGCATCATGAACTATGTATCGTGCACATCAACATCGAAGGAAATGAATAAAATAGGAAAGAAAATACAAATACAAAGAAATGAAAGAGGGGGTCGAATTCTATTTGTAATGTATATGAGATTCATTTTGGCTAGTTCTACCCTTCAATTTCCCTAGACTAGACTTTTTTTTGTTTTCTAACCAACTAATTTAACCTTTCAAATATTATTGAAGAAGTATTAACATTCTTTTTTGGAGTACAGAAAAAAAAAAGAGAAAATGGAAGAATTCATTTTTTGAAATCGTCCGCCCTGTACCCATCCCCCCTATATGCTTCAACAGGAATCACACAAGGGAAGATTGATACAATCGAAACCTCTGGTAAAATGCCCACCCATAACCCAGCGGATAAAGTACATTAATTACATAGTATATTGATACCTAGCTAACTCTATTTGGAGATATTAAAGAAACCAAATAAGGTACTTAACTATATAGAAATACTAATTAGCTTGGATCATAAGTTTACAAGTCATATAAATCGGTTTAAAGAAATTGATTATATAAATACTTTAAATTAGTTCAAATATTGTTAAATGATTCTTATATTATGCACCAGTAGTAATATATTCCACAAAGCTTAAAAGTATTTTTTGTGATACAATAGTGTAGAAGAAATAGCAATACAATAGTAGAAAATAACATTAATTTCTATGTCTTTAATAAAAAAAACAACGCCTATATTTTATAGTCGGTCTCTAGCCCGAGTAAAGGAGGAGGCCTGTTGTGTTAGACCCTCAATAGCCAATGTAAAACTGTCAAATCTTTTGTGAACATGGATCAACGAAGAAAATGTGCTAACAATAGGTTGTTCCTTATAAATAACACTGAATGGAATATTGTACTCTGAATGGAATAGAAGCTAGTTTATGAGATCAGATTTGGTACATGGAATATTGTACTCTGAATGGTTAGTCTAGGGAGGTAGTGACACTAATAGGAGATCATAAGATTAATATATTGTGCGTCCAAGAATATAAATAGGCTGGAGAAGGGTCTTGGGAAATTAATGATTTCATGCTTTGTTACATAGGAAAGGTAAATGTAAGGAATGATGTTGATATCATCGATGATAAAGAATGGAGGAAGAATGTGATTGAGGTTAAGTGAATTGAAGATTGAATCATATTTGAGAGATATTGTTGGGAAGGATACCACTTCAAAAAAACACTCATTTTGTAGCAGTTATTTTGTCATCGTGGTTCAAAACTGTGACAAATGTGTGAAATTTGTCATATTTTGACACAAACTGTGACAAATGAAAGGAAAAGACAAGTGGCAAAAAAATTTGGGGCATTTGTCACGGTTACTAAAATATAACTGTGACAAATATCGCAGGAAGCTAAGTTCATGCCATGTGGCATGAAGCACTTTGTCACGGTTTGAGCATGTCAAACCATGACAAATGTGTATTATTTAAAAAAATCGTAAGCATTTTGTCACGGTTTGCTTGAGGAAAATGTGACAAATTTTATTTTTTTTAAAACAAATAAGAGCCATTTGTTACCATGGTTTGCTCAAGCAAACGGTGACAAATGTGTATTATTTTTTTAAAAAAAAAATTCACGATTTTGTGATGAAAATATAAGAAAATGAGATGAGAAATATGAAGAAAGAAAATTGGAGAAAGTTTGATATATTTCCAAAAATATAGAGATCTTTCAAATCACAACTAGTATTTTTTTCTTTGTAAATTTTATTCGAGAACAAGCAGCACATAATAATTCTTGATATTATTTTTTTCACTTTGTATGCCCACTTTTAAATTCCATTGAACTGATGGTTACATGCCGTTGGTTTTTATCTTTTATGGGTTTTGGGCTAGATTTTAAAAACATGTATTGAGTAGACACTTTGATTTTCAAATAATATGTTATTTGGAAATATTTGAAGTATATTTTGAGATTATTAAGTGTGTGTGTATATATATATATATCAAGTGGAGATGAGTTTGTACAATTTATATGAAAAGAAAGCAATATGTCTGATGGCACTTTTTAGTATGTTTCTTGCACAAATATTTCTTTTGATATGCTTTATCTTGAATTTATATAATATTGCTAAATATTTCTTTTGATGCTAATAATTTGTTGAAGTGGTTTGAAGTTCAATTTGGGAATGCACAAATTAGTGAGAATTTGTTACGTTTATGGATTTGATGAATCCTTGATATACATTTCATGCTATATAAAAAATTGAGCATATATAGACTCTCATAAGGAGAGCGAAATAATAAAAGTATACCATAAATATTGATATCCTATAATAAATTTTATTATAGGATACACAGATGTCATGTTCTGATCTTTAACATGAAAATTAAAATGTTTACTGTTGGATAAGAAAGATGATGTAGTAAACCAGAAGTTTACTAATCCAAATAAATTTATTGTTGGCATGACTTGTTTGATCATCCAAGTCATATATATATGAGACATCATATTGTTGATATTAAACATTGACATCCATTGAAGAACCAGAAGATTCTTCTTGAATAGACAACATAATACAAGAATTATTATGTGCTACTTGTTCTCGAATAAAATTTACAATGAAAAAAATCACTAGTTGTGATTTGAAATGGTCTCTATATTTCTGGAAATATATCAAACTCATGGGCCCATTCAAAAAGCATGTAGACTATACAAGTATTTAAGAAATTTAATAGATGTATCTATAAGGTGGTTACATGTGTAACTATTATAAGTTTGCAACTTGAAGTTTGCATGATCATGCGAATAAATCATTATGTTGAGTGCATAATTTCCAGATTATATGATCCAAAAATCATTCATTAAAGCCTCCGTGAATAACTAGAGAACAATTTTTCTATTTCAATGTTGACATATTTAATATTACATGTTGCAGCACATATTTGCATCAAGCCAACAAGAATCTCCCGATAAAATTGGCTTTTGGTCAGGAGCCAGATAATTTCCATCTTAAAAATTTTTGGAATGTGCAATGCATATGCCTATCAATCCATCATGTGTATTGTAACACCTAAAATTTTCTACTATATTATAGCAATTTTAATTGAATTATAACCACTTTTCAATGTCACAAGCCCAAAAATATAGAAAATTTAAAACTTTTTCTTTTAAAACATTAAACCAACATTCTGTTAGTTGGAATGGGCTTTACAGACAAATTGGAACAACTTAAAACTCTTTATAAAATAAAGCGGTTAATAAAACAATTAAAAGTACACTAATCCTCTCAGGGTATTTATTTTAAATTCATAGTACTTAATAAATTTAAATCCCTTTTATAAATTTATACAATTCTACTTTCTATGCTTTATACTATTAATTTAACAATTTAAAATTACATCTTATACAGATAATCTTACTTTTCAAATTATAATCTTAATCCTTCCATCTAATCTTCTTCCAGCACTCCTGCCTTATCTCAATCATCTCCCTATCTCCCAGCTAAATCTTCCAAGCCTGCGTTACTGAAAAATGTTTGGAGAGGGGGTGAGATTGGAAATCCCAATAGCAGTTTCTTTCATTAACATATATTATCATGCTAGCATTGTCATGTATATATTTTATAAATCTGAACAAATATCACAATTACACATACTTCCTGCGCTACATGCTCTACCAGCCACTATTAACAATATGTTTGTTAACTAGTGGAGGCCTTACTTGTAGGATTTCTCGTTATAACTATCCCGTTATAACATAATTGAACTGGCAAAGGGGTAGCTAACTACCTAAGCCTTGGAGTACTCCATAAACTCGGAAGTAAAACTTCCATGCAGGAATTAACAAGGTTTATCACCTTCATGCATAATGTAAACTTGCCACAGATATTACAAAATTATACATGTAATTTAATTGTTACTGAAATAAACTGCTACCTGGATATTAGAACTTAGTTCTGAGCTTGCTCCCTTTTCTTTCTACTGATCTCCCCACTTATGTCACTATCAATACCTATTTACATGTAATATACAAATAATAAATTAATATCTATATTCTTGGATAATTATCCGGCGTCTCTCATGAATCCTAACTTAATACTACCCAAGTCTTTTCATTTAAGCAAATTATAATTTATTCAAACTTAATTGGGATCTTTGACTATCCGAGATTACTTTGATAATTCACCTATATTAAACTCTCTTATTCCCAATGTTTGACTAATAGTTTTTATAAAATTGTTCTGTAAAGACCATAGTCATTTACACACCTATATATTTTCTTACTTTCTTTTCATTACAAAATCTCAAGAATAAATCAGTCAACAATTTAAGTCAAGCCCAAGTAGTTCCATTTATTAAAAAAAATATTACAAATTACCAATCACGATCAAACCGATAGCCATTTCCTTTATCTTCTAACAATTACTTCACGTTTCTTGATTTTGTTTCTAATTAAATCACCATTCACAAAATTATTAAACCAACAAGCGCCACATTCAAAGTTGTAAGCACATTCATACGAAATTATATTCTTTTAATACAATATTCCTCAAAATCACCCATGTTAATCTTTTTCCTAAAATACCTCAACAATTTCTTCACATCCCGCTACCCAAGGATTATCAATCAAACTTCACTCAATTTAATTCTTTATTTTCCCAATTCTTATTTACCTTAATATTGTTTCCACCAATAATTAATTTCCTAAACCTTAACTTCAAACATTCCAACTCAATTTAATTCCCACAAAAACCCTATACAACATCAATGCCATAACTTGTTAAAACAACCTTATCAATCAATCCAATAAACAGATTTCTTTCCTACAAAACATAAACCAGTCCTTATTTCCTCTAATTCCATTTCACTAAGCCACTCTCAATCTTTAACAAAACATTAATCTAAAACTATTTCTTATCCAGAATAAATATAGAACTCCTGTGTAACTTAAAGCAACAATGATTCAGCACTTGTAACTATAATTTAAAACTTTGAAACTGATTTTACCTAGCAATCATTTTCCAACTTCAATCAAATCCCACTTCTACCAAGAATAATATAGAAAATAACATCAACATATATACATCTTCTCTTCATATATATAACCATTCCCTCCCTTTTTATTAACTTACTAACCTCTTCCATTTCTAATTAAACAACACTTAAATCACCTTAACTCTTGCTTCTTCTTTTCGATTATCCCAATAAACATCAATCTAACAATTTTCAATTCTTTTCTTATTTAACTCCATGTTACAAATCTTTATTTGTAACCACCCTCCTAAGTTTCAGAATCACTTATCTTCAATTCAAATTACTAATCATTCATGAACAACTTTAATATCTTTAATCACATTCCAGAATCAAAGAACCCGATAAAATTTCTATAAACCTTGCAAGATTGATAAGATACCAACAACCAGTACCTAGGTGCTTTTTCTGCAACCTCAATAGCAAACTCAAAGATATATTCATTTATCTAACAACTCATCGGTACCTTAGAACTTTGATCATGCTCTAAAACCTTGAAACTTATAACAAGCTTAATTCAGCTTTCTATACCATAGTATACATGTCCCAAACACCTTAAAAGTTCCCCAACTTAATTTTCTATACACCTCAAGATTAACTTTCATTAAAAATCAAACCTTCCCTCACCTTAAAATAATTCCCATTTCAACAACAATTAAACATTTTTCATTCTTTTAGTCAACCAGAATCCAAAGCCTCACCTCAATAAGAAATAATAACTAACAAATATAAATTTGCAGATTCCATTTACCACACAGAGCCACAATCACATATACAAATCATAAAACTAGACTTCATTATACTTAACAATTTTAATTACTAATTTTCCTTAAAACACTACTTAAACTCTTTCTTCCTTCTTCTCTCCACAAACCTGAACGCACACACACAGGGAAAGAAGCCATAAATTTTCAATCATCCTCAAAATACTTAATTACACATAGTGAAACTCTAATACAATCCAAACACCAACAGAATCTCTCCTCCCCTGTTACTAAGCCCTCCGAACAGCACCAACAAAAATAGAGTAAAATTCCCACAATTCACATATTCAATTAAATATCAATTTCATTCTCTTATTCATCATCATCAGCAACCAAAATAGCAGAAGAACACCACCTAAATTAACAAAAAAATCGATGAAACAGAGGGGAATTAAGAAACTGAACGGAACAGAGGAAACAGAGGAAGAACAAGAAGATCATAATCAAATTACTCATATAACCAGCAACAAAACAAACATCACAAATTTTCTTTTGCTTGCCAATGAAACCCGTCGGCCAGAGCAAACAAGAGAAGAGAATTGAACAATTCCATATTCACATATCATCAACCAGACACAATCAACCTCATAATCTTGTACCAGAAATCAATGGCCTAAAGAGGAACAAAATTCGAATAAACAAGGAGGAAGAACAAGAATTCGACGGAACCTGGAGAAGACGAACAAAATCCCTAACTTCAAAAATCAACGTACAAGACACACTATGGACTTAATCTTACTCCTAATCATGATTAATTAAACATTCGTTCATTAAACACTCAGAAATCAACGAAATTTCTGACGAGTGAATAGCGCACGGAGGAAGAAAAATTGGGGAAATCTTGATTAATGCTATTCCACTGCTCAAATTCGTTCACAAGAGTGATTAATCCAAGCCTAAGATTCGATTCCATTTATTAACAAGCCCTAAAACCCCAAAATCCCAAATCATATTCCGCTCAAAGTCGCTCAAATCGAAGGAATTAAGAGTAGAAAGAATCAGATGAGACTCACATGATGTTGAATTGGAGGTGGTATGCGATTGTCTTGACCTTCTTTCACCGAAGAACGGCCTCCGTCGCCGTCAATTTGCGTTGAGACCGCCGCTGGAGTTCGAAGAATAGAGAGGAGGAGAGTGAGAGAGGGAGTATCGGGTTCAGAGGGAGAAGAATGAGGGAGAAGAAAGAGACACGTGGGAGTATATAGAAGAGAAGGAAGGAATTAGATATTTTAAGTAGGTAATGTACCATTTTACCCTTCCTTTTACAATGGAAGATATTTTTAACTAGGGGCAGATATTGAAATTTTCCTTTTCTTTTATTTTTCCTCTTTCCCTTTATGCCCTTACTTAAAAATTTTAACTACATTTCCTTTACAAATTAATCTGAATCTATTTTAAAAATAATTTTATAGATATATTTTAATTTCCCAAATTTATTTGTAAGACTTTTTAAATATTAACCATACCCCAAGGTTCTAAATATTCCCTTATTTTAATTTATCTTCTAACTATTTTCCCCAATTAATAAATAAAATAAGCCTTAAAAATTATTAAAAATGCCTAAACATCATAAATCTATTTCCAATGCTTTTTAATATTTTAGTTACATTCCTAAAACCTTAAATAACTCCTTATTTTATATTTTCTAAAATTTGGGGTGTTACATGTATAGATGGATATTTAGACAAAGTTGAGATAAATGTTGGGTAAGGAACTCCTTCTTCTTATTTCTAAATGAAACAAAATGATGTTTTAAAGGGAAACAAATGGATTTAAGAGACTTATACCGCATGCTTATTTGATTATCATTCAATGAAGTTATCCAAACATGAGGGGGAGAAATCGAGTATCTGGAAAAGAAAATATATTGAATGCACTATTATTATCAAATGTAGATCATCAAATATAGTACTATGAACCAGAAGTTCATCAGAGTTTGCATTCATGAAGTATTACAAAATATCTGCCAGATATAATTACTGACCTAAATGAGAATTATCGAATATTATATTCCAGCTGAAAAGGCTCCAACAAATGTGACATGACTGAAATATGAGAAATTAATCAATTCCAAATGTAAATACTTCGGATAAATAAGAACTTATAATTAAGATGATCATATTGAGGAGGCAGACATTCTCGAAGAGTGTGAAGACATAACTAATTAAAAAACCTCAAAGGAGGTACAGGTACCTGAAAATTAACAAAGAGATCTCAATAAGTTATGTCACAAAAAGGAAAATGGAATTGAAAAGAATAAAGTTGTCGACAACGATTTTAATAATGACATCACGTGATTAAATGAGGATCTTACACAAAGGTATGTCATGAGGAGTGACAAACAAATGATTAGCCAAAAGAAAAAAAGAAAGGAAATGAAAATATGATTATGGTTCAAAATATGTGAAAATCATGGACCTGAAGTCCAAAATCCAGAATTAAAAGTTATTATGGGATATCAATATTTATGAGAAATATACTTTTTCACAAAGGCAATGAAGATTGTGATAATGCAAATTATTTTGAGGTGGATACACGTATTCTAGAAATATTAGTAGTCTCGCAGTGTATGAAAAGAAAATATGCGTTAATAATTGTATATATCCCATTTGATGATGAAATTTACCTGAGAATCATTGAATGATTGAAAATTCCATAAGCATATATAAGAATTATCTTACAAAATATATTGTTACTTAAAAAAATATATAAGTTTGTACATTACTTAACCAGTAGATCAAGTTATTAAATTCCATAGTGATTTTCAAAATTATGAATAGAGGTCTCCCATATAAATATTTGCTAATTTTGTTGGTATTACATGTCACAATTTTGTGGAAGAATTAAGCTTTTTGCAGGTGCACAATGAATAATGTATTTGAATAAATACATAGATGCGAGATATATCATGGAGATATGTTAGAGGAATGAATTTTAGCAAAACATGTGATGATAATGCAATTCGACCAAATGAAGATATGCTCCAAAAGCTTTGGACTAAATATGCTTGAAAAATCAGTATACTCAATCGAGATAAAAGGACAAAAGTGATGTAGTCACCAGGGGGAGTAAAATGATTTTGTTCAGGGGGAGAAAATGCCATGCTGTACTCTTTTTCCTTTAACCAAGGTTTTGTCCCATTGGGTTTTCCTGGTAAGGTTTTTAACGAGACAGCTTTGATAAGTATTGTGTACTCTTTTTCTTTCATTGGGTTTTTCTTAGTAAGGTTTTAATGAGGCACAATATTTGTTTATGGACATCCAAGGGGGAGTGTTAGAAAATGGATGTCCATAAGCTCCATCTCTTAGGATCCTTTTTCCTATAACTTAATATTTTTTTATGAACATCCAAGGGGGAGTGTTATAAATATTAAATATATGGATGTCCATAACCTCTCCCAACTCTTGACCTTTTTTGTCCTATACTCCATAACCTCTCTAATGAATTAGGGGTTGTATTGCCATAACTCAAAAGTTACAACTTGTACACTTATGAGGATTAAACTTGCTATTTACTTTATGTAACTCTTGGTTGAAGTTGGGTGCCTAAAATACAGGACAATGTATTACACATTTTGCATCCAAGTGAATAAGAGTTCCTTCCTCTTTCTCTCTAATTTTCTTTCTTCATCTTTCTCAACTCATTTTCTTATATTTTCATAATAGATTTCAGTTTGTAACAGTTTTTGTAAACAAAACCATTACAAAAGACATTGATGACAGTTTTTATAACAAAACCGTTACAAATGTTGTTGTTTATTTAAAAACAAAAAAGTCACACATTTGTAGAATTTTATAACCAATACAAATTGTACACATTTGTAATGTTTTGTTTTATAAAAACCGTTACAAACATATTTTGTAACAGTTTTTTTTTTTTTACAAAATAACTGAAATCGTTACAAAAACTATTACATACACCATTACAAACTACATGCTGAAACCTATATAAACCCCCTCTCTTTTTCATTTGTTGCACAATTCTCTCCCTTTCTTCTTCTCCTCTCCCTCTTGTCTTTTGCTATCCTTCTCTCATATTTTCGCATCAACCTTGGGTAGTAATATGTTTTAAAATCTTCTATGCTATTTACTTTATTTATAATTCAAATATTATTTAATGTAATTTCTAATTTATTTTTTTATTTTTATTGCAGGAGGCATTTGGAACAAAGATAATTATTCTTCCATATAAAACATATGAACATGAAATTGTAACTGAAATTCTTACAAATAAACTATTTTTAAAACATTTAACTATCTAAAAGTATTTACTTGGAAAAAATATTTAATTTTAATTGTTGTAAAATTTCTTAATCATTAATATTTTGTTTATTTAAATCCATACCAAAATACTAAATGTCCAATATTTTAATTTTTTTTTTTTACCCTCTAACTTCATTTGTAAATGCTCCAACCGTTACAAATAGACAAACTTTTACCGGTTCTTTTTATTGCACAATGGTTTATCAAAACCATTACAAAACCATTGGCCACAAGCAATTTTGTAACGGTTTTGGCAACCGTTTCAAATGCGCTTTGTAACGGTTTTACAGTTAAAACCGTTACAAATCAACAGTTTTAACCATTAGAAATCCTTGGTTTTAACTGTTACAAAGCCGCGCCTTTTTTGTAGTGTAATATCAACACTATTAACTTGTATGCACTTCAATTTGGGGCCGAAGCAGATGTTGGTAAGGAGGCAAGACCGCATGTAAAATCCTCCCTCATAAAACCAGAATTAATACAAGTAATCGTTTCCCAAATCACAGTTTATGCTAATTAGGATAGATAAAGGAGTTTCTACATAATAATTGTTTAAACGCTATCATAGTTAGAAAAAGAACTTTGCTAATTGAAATCCATGATAGAAAAGCAATTTACTAATACATCAACAACAAGCTATCATGGATATTTAAAACTTTATAACAGATATGGTTTAACCATGTTAGAAAAGGAACTTCTTAACATAGTTATTAAAAACCAACTATAAAACAATTGGATATTGTAACATCCTAGAAGTATTATTAGGGACTTATGGAGGTAATTAGGATCTAATTAATGGAAATTGCGAAATTATGTAGATATTTGAGGGATTTGAGGTGTTGTTAAGGATTTTTAGAGGCTTAGTATCTTCCTTATTTAAGGAAAATAATTTGGGAAATTATTTTTTGGCTCAAAGGAGGCCATGGTGAGAGGAAAATGTTAGAGAATATTAAAAGTAAATTTTTGGAAGTGATAAGAAAAATTTTTACCAAAGAGAAAATATTTTATTTGAGGGTTTTAGGGCTTAGTAGTATATTTTTCCTATCGACTTTATTTTCTTTCTTTCTTTTTCCTTTTCTTTCTCTTTTCTCCTTGCTCCCTCTCATTTTTTCTCGCTTAGACCCATATTCCCCCTGTTCGTGCGTCATCAGCATTGTGATGAAGGGAGAGATTTCCAGCGATTTCTCATTGGAAATCCACAGCCTACGTGTTGTCCCTGCTTCCCCATCCATCCTTCATCTTCTCCCTCCTTCCTTCCCTCCATTCGACGCATGAGAGAGAGATTTAGGGCGAGAGATTCGCCGTATTTTTTATTCGCCGAATTAGAGAAGAGGATTTTCAAGCCAACCAAGTACATTTTATTTTGAACTATTGTAAGTTTCCTCTACACTCCTATGCCCTTTATTTCTTCGATTAGCTCTATTTCAAAAATAGGTCTTGTTTGAGTTGAGGTTTTTGGGAGTTCTAAACCCATCAAATTGATGTTTAAGCTTTGAATTAGAAATCCCCTAAAGAGATTTTCAACTTATTTGAGGTTCTTAATTTATTTTGAATTTTTAAATTTTTGAACTTTGGGAAAAATTAGGGATTTTTGTGGTCTAATTTGTCTGAGATTAATTGGTATTTCCATATGATTTCTATAGGTTAATGGTTGATATTAAATGGTATGGTTTTCTGGAAAATCTTTTGAATAAAATTTTGTAAAGTTTGTTAAAGTTGTGCTTTGGATGGGGTTCTTAGGGTTTTATTCTGATTATAAGTAAATTGAAGATTCTAATATGTTAATTGATAATAGTAGATTATTATTGAATGATGAAATTGGAAAAGATTAGAGTAAATTGTATTTCGATAATTTTGGGATGATTTGTGGATTAATTTGATATAAGTTAATCCGTATAGGTATTGGATTGTGATTTGTTGGTGGTTGATGGTTATTATGATATAGGTAAGCTTAAGGAATTTCTTGTTGGGCTTCATTTGGTTGTTTATAGCCAATTTTAGAAATAGGTCTAAATTGTGGATAGAGGAGTGAGTTGAGGAAAGGGGTGTATTGAATTGCTTTAAGATGGATGTTTTTGTTAGGGAATTGAATTCCCAAAAATTGTATATTGACACTTAATTTAAGTGTTAATCTTATTATATGTAATTGTTCTGTAGAGTTTGATTGGTCCTAAGTTTGAGCACGAGGAAATTCCTTCATTGTGATAACGCTTGGTATTATGCTTCGATGTAACTTTTTTCCTTGTTCTATGTGTGTGTGTGTGTGTTGTTGGTAAGAGATTTCAAATTCTTTTCCCACTATGAATTTCCTGGATTATCGTGGTACATATATAAGGGGTCATTTCAACTGGTTAATTTGATATGGAATGTTACATGATTTCAACTTGTTATTTGGTATGAAATATCATGTGGGATTCTTATTGTGAACTTGACATATATCTGTGTATTGCATCACAATTTTGGAAAAGGAATATATATTGTTTTGGAAATTATATTGCATGAGTTTTTGGAACATTGGAAAGGCCAAGTGCTTGGTTTTAGTTAAATTGTAATTGTGGATTGTGATGCATATATTGTTGTGGTAGTTTAGAATTGATGCACTGTTACTTTCACCATCAAGTGATGAGATACCCTGTTAGCCTATAGGGACTAATTATACTATTATTGTACTGGTATGGGCTAGAGCCCCATCAAAAACTATCCCTTCAGTGTGCTGGATATGGGTTAGAACTCCATCAAGCATTACCCTTCGGTGTGCTGGGTATGGGCTAGAACCCCATGAACATTACCCTCTGTGGTTCTGGGTATGTGTTAGAACCCCATCGAGTTCCACTTCTCTGTGGTTCTGGGTATGTGTTAGAACCCCATCGAGTTCCACTTCTCTGTGGTTCTGGGTATAAGTTGAGATCCCCGTTGAGTTTCACTTTAGTCCGCCTATTGGTAAGGGATAATCTAACGATTTGTAGGGCAACGTTATGGATGTTTGAGAAAAATGTATCGTGAAATTATTTTGCAAAAGTTTTTGAGATTCATGAGTTTTTCAAAATGTTCTTCTTGGTATTGGTTATTGCATGGTTACTTGGCTAAGTGCTCATATTTCAAATTATTTATTGATATATTGCATAATCCCACATTGACACCTTACTAGCATACACACTCACACGTAGGGAAAAATGGAAAAAATAAGTGTTACTAAGACATTGTCTCACCCTAGTTCCTCATTTGTTTCAGGTGTAGCCCAGTGGTTGAGTCACGGGGAAAGGAGGTGGCTTCAACTCACTAAGACACAGTGAGCTTCCCTTTTGCCTCATGTGGAGATGTATATTGCCACCCATATACTTAGGCTTCATCTGCTTCTGCATTGTTAAATTGCATTTTTATTTTTGGATTATGGTTATAATTTGGTTACTAGTTATTTTTCAGATAATTGTTATTATGTTACTTGATTGGGACCAATCTATTTCCTATAAACATGTCTAAGGCCTCCTAGTTTTGTTGAGTACTTAGCTGATTGGATTGCCAAAACTATTTTGGGAAAGGCATGATACTTGGCAAGGATACTTAAGGTTATGTGGATTTGTGAATGATGGATGGCTATGGTTGATTGTTTTGATGGCATGCTAGATGGATTTTGGTGTGGATTTGTTGTGTATTGACTGGAAAGACCTGTGATTTGTGGTTAAATTACAGTTGTGGTTGTGATTTGGTGTATGTTGGGAGTTGGAACCCGTTGGTTTATTTTGATCATTGTACAATATTCTTGATAGGGTTCTTTATGTTTTGAGAATGATTGTGATGGTGGATGGATTATCTAGCTTTGTGTTGAATGATGTTTCTGGATTGCAGGGAACTATTTTTGTTAAATACGTTAATCTTAATTACCATAATAGGTGTTTTCTTTTCTATTATGGTATACAATGAAAGTTGTTTGATTAGTTTTATGTGAATAATGAGTTGATTTTAATATTCATGTTAGGTGGATCCTAGCTAACATGGATTTATTGGTTTAAAGGTTGGCAAATTAAATATCCATGTTAGCCTTCGATTTAGAATGACTCATTTCTAAACCATGGATTGGTTATAGTATAAATGAAATATTTTGTTACCCATGTTAGCCTATTTGATTTACTGAAATTATTTTCTAACATGGATTACCTTTTGTTTAATTAAGAAAAATCTTTTCCTAAATATGATAACATGTTTTAATATTTTAGAGATTTTCTTTCTATCATAGTTAACCAACTTGATTTTTGGATCCAAAGAAGTCTTAAGTCAAACCTTTATCTAACCATGTTAGTATTCCTTTGTTAAGTGAATTGTTTTTCCTAACATGGTTAGTGGTTGATTAACGGTGATTATTGATTACTAAAAAGATTTAGAAGACAACAGCTATAGATATACCAGAAGATAACCATGTTAGAAAAGAAACGCCCTAACATGGTTTTTAAAAAAGAACTCACTAAACCATTCATTCTACTATCAATTCATTAACATAACCATGTTAGAAAGGAATGATCTGACATGGTTATTTAAGCAAAACCTTCTAATAACCAAAGATGATCACATGTTAGGCCTCAAGTCTACAATCCCAATATAACATAGAATTGCTCATACTATAGAATTACTTAACAAATCACTACATAATTAAAACCATATATTAAGTCACATGCATGTGAAAATACAATTATAGTTTGGCACAATAATAACTTGCCAAAATTAATCATCAACCCTAAACCATCAAGCATATACCAATATAATCAAATTACAGTTATCCCAACAAAGGACATTTAAATGCGGAAGCGAAATAATGCAGTCTAAGGATTGGCAATATACAAGATTCCGAAATACATATACCACCACCTGCTCACAAAGTTAGTGTGCTTCGAATGACCCCCTCTCTTGAGCCATTACAGTGTATGATCACCTGCAAAAATGTAAACCACGACGGGATGAGAAAAATTGTCTCAGTAATTATTGTTTTTTCTCAATACAGCAGTGAGTGTGTGCTAGCTAAGTATCTAAAGGGTACACAAAGTTCATTAAACATATATATGTGTAAATAGTGGCCACAGTCCTCCATATACAATATATCTATATACATATTCATATGTAAGCAATTCATATCTCAATATCACATTTATATAACATGATGTGACATTGTACCCCTATTTATAATCAGGGTAGCAATTCCCCTCTTTCTATATCAGAGACTATACAAATAACCACTCGATTGACCAATTGAGAATTACATCGCATGACTGTACCAAGCAGTGTCATATGCAACAATCGATCATATTATCATTATCAATACATGTACTAGACATCTATCCATCTTAATTTGCAACATTCAGTAATAAATTCAATATCAATAGATAATTTCAATATCCAATAATTTCCAACTCACGATAATATTCACCCAATATTAACCCGTCCTCAACTCACAACATTCTAAAGTAACCTTAATAGTAACCTAATATATTATAACATTTTTTTCAATTCCATCTTTACCACCACATTTACATTTATGTAAACAGTATCCGAAAAATGCATTTTAATACAAAAATATCGTTTCAAAATTCCTTTCATATATACCATACTAGCTAACATATAAGGGATTTTGAAAATCCCAACTAACCTCAAAGACACAAGTATAGTGAGAGGAGTGTGATTACCTGGAATCACCAAAAACAAAAGAACTACCAGAATGGTAGATTCCTCAAGCCTAGTTTGACACATAGGTGTCTAAAATCACCACAAAGTTACACACACATGGTCAAACACACATCAGTGACATTGGCCTAATACTTTGGGACTTCACCCTAAAAGAGTCCCAATTGCATATAGTACTCTAATTACATTTAGTCAAAATGATTAAGTCAAACTAACTCATATCAAGCTTAATACAACATCCATCCTCAATAACTTTTCTCAAATCAAGAACCCAATTTAACGTCAATTCACAACCCAAATCTAGGATAAACATCCCAAATCATTATTCTTGACTCCTTACACCCAAGATATACTATTGAATCCTCAAACCATAATTTCCTCTTCATTAAGCACATCACCACCACAATTCATTCCTAAGCCAGAGTAGTCCAACATCACAAAATCATCCAATCTCAATCATCCAAGGCTTTAATAATCAATTATCAACCTCCAATATCACAAAACAATTACCACATCATCCCAAATCATCATCCAATTCAATCTCTTTAGCCTACATAAAGAATTTCAACTCTTTGAATATCCAAAATGCAAATCAATCCATATCGCCACAAACCAATCCATTTAGAATCATAGATAAACATAAATAAACATATGGGAAACACCAAAACTACAAGATTACTCATAAATTTTTAAATCATCATAAGCCATAACTTATTCAAACTTTAGATCAAGAAAAATCTCTCCTAGGATCAGTAAATGAAATTAAACTGTTATAACCTCTTAACAAGCTTCAACGGTTATAATGATAAACAAGAAACCACCCAATAACTCACAGATTTTCGAATTCAACCACATCCTAAAATCCTCGAAGATGAAAATCTGAAAATAGAGAAGAGGAATGGGGAAAAAAACAAGCTAGAATCACTTACCAAGTAATTTAGAAGCTTGGAATCTCTCTCAAACCTCTTGAAATTGAAGTCTTATACAAACCTCTTGAAATTAGCAATTAGTACAAAACCTCATGATGGCATTGGTTTTAAGGAGCTCAATAATGAAGGGAAATCTATTATCGATTTTTCCTTAGCATACAAACTCAAGATTGTCAACACTTGCTTTAGGAAGCGGGAAGATCATTTAATCACATTCAAGATCGAAACTTCCAGGTCTCATATTGACTTTTTTTTGTAACGAATCCTTTAATGAGATTTTGTACTAATTGCAAAGTGATTCATGGGGATGGAGTGACTACACAATATAGAGTTTCAGTCCTTGATGTGTGTATTAAGTGTATAAAACAAAAGCACCAACCAATTTTAAACCCAAGGATCAGGTGGTGGCAATTAAATGGGGATAAGTGGGAGATTTTCCAAAGAAATCTCTTGGAGGCGAGGGTGTGAGAGTCACAACAAAATGCTAATGTCATGTGGATGAATGTGCTAAGAAGGATGAGAAGGTTGCTAAAGCAATTTTTTGAGAATCAAAAGGTTTTGGTCAATGAGATAAGGAGACGTGGTGGTGAGACGAGACTGTTCAAGAAGTCATAAATAAGAAAATTTGTTTTAAAACTATGAACTTTTATAATAATCTTGAAAATTGGGAAACGTACAACTTGCCTAAAAATGAGACTAAGAAGGCAGTGAGTGAAGCTCGTGCTAAAGCGTATGAGGAGTTAGCGATAAAGGTAGGGGAACAAAAAAATTATAAGATTGCAAAGAATATGGAGAGAAGATTGAGAAATTTGGATCAAGCGAGATGTATAAAGGAAATAGGATATAAAGTTTTGCCTATATTTTGGTTATTGATGAAAATATTAAGAATAGATAGGAGCTCTACTTTTAAAAGTTGTTTATATGATTGATTGTACTTGATTATTACATGTTTTTGTCCACTAAATTATGGGAAATTAGCACTTGTTCTAGACTATTATATAGGGATTTAGGCACTTTTATACTTAAGGTCCAACAATATTGAGTTAGTTGCATATTCTTCTTAATTGGAGTATTTTATGGCATAAACTCATGCATTTGACATTTCTGGATTTGAAATACTTAACCTGTGCTTAAAATTTCCATTGTAGGTGCAAAGAATGAGGATCAAAGCAAGTATAAAGAAAAAATATGAAACTTTCGCACAATAGGAAACTTATGCACAATAGGAAACTTCTAATTAGGAAACCGGATTGATTGATTTGGCCTAGTGGATTGGCCTCTAAACTTTCCTTAAGTAGTAAAATAAATCGGAATAGGAAACTTCCTATTTTGGCCAAATTTCTTGAAATTAAGTGCTTGGATTTTACCCAAATATTTTCTATTTGTTGTTGACTGTTAAAATATGAAACCCTAGGCCACTTTAGAAGGTTTTAAGTTGCCTTTTGTGTTACATATGGAGAACCAACGAATTTGGCATCACTTCTCCTCTCCCATTCGGTTCTTTTCGTCTTCTCCACCCTTCTTGGCCAAAATTCTACCTTACCATTACACTCTCATGGAGCTATCAATTCAATATGCGGGCTATTGCTTTGAGAGCATTAGTGGCTAGGCATCCTTGTGGGGATTTTGATGGAGGAAGGCATTTCTATGTGTTATTGGAACAAGCTTTGCTTTGGATTTCAATACTTTGCTTATCTGTCATCCATGTAATAAAGAGATTTCTTTTATGTGTATGAACCTAGTGATTATTTCATGGTATTATGCAATATATGTGTTTAAATTTCTATCTACTTTGGATCGCTAGTATATGTTGGATGTATGTATGATTGTATGTGTGTTTAACCACTAGGTCCAATATTGGTAGGTTTGATTTACTTTTAATAAGAGACTCTTTGCGTATTTATCATGAGTTTTCACTACCAAGTTGGAAATTAACGATTGCCTCTTTATTAATTGAGCAAGTGATACGCCGAATCAATTAGTTAATTAAGTTAATTGGATTAGAGAAATTGCTTTAGGTTTTTGACATTAGAACTTGGACTTAGGACTCCCATATCATTTTAGAAGTTAGGAAAGTTACTCGATTCTATCAGGAGGCCCATATTCATCATATCGTTTTCTAATATATTTTAATTGATTTCTTATAAACCAAAATTTCAAAAAAAAAATCAGTGGCTTAGTTTTCTCTAAACAAAAATCACAAAACCTCGGTTTTATTGCTTTTCATGAATTTATTTAGTCTAGGTAGTTAGTTAATTAACTCCACGTGAGACGATTCGGAGAACACCACTTGTGCAATCCTTGGTTAATTTAATTTTGCATTTGCACCCCAAGGTGAATTAGGAAAGGTACAAATCAATGATGGAGGTCAATGTTCGACTTGTTAGTTGAAAGATTTGACAAGTAGAGAAGATGAACTCACTTTGTCATTTTATCCTAGAACTCGAGTTGGCAATGTTTGGGGAAGCTCTTAAGAAATGCAAAATAGTAAAATTGTTGGACTTGATGGTATCCTAATTGAAATTTGGAAATACTTAGGTGTAAAGGGCATTATTGTCAAAATCGCGAGTTGACTCTCCGATTTTACCGTTTTTACAGCTCTACCTAACCAAAACGTGTCACGAGTCACTTAAATTCTTACTAGCTGTAAACTCGGTAAAAACTCACGAGTTTATACGCCGAATTCACCGTTTTTACGTTTCTACCTTAAGGAAAATCGTGTTAACTTACTGTAAATCTCATGTTAATTTTTTTAATTGACCTTATTCAATGAATTTATATATAAATTTCATAGAAATTTCTTTATTGAGTTAGATAAAGTATGAATATTAATATATTTAATATCAACTATTTATATTTATAATATATTTAAGTCAAATTATTGTTATTTTTTGTATTTCTTATCTAATTATATACTGAAAACACGTATTTATTAATAAAGGTAAACTCTTACGAGTTTACGATTCGGGTTTACGATCCGATTTTACATTCGTTTCACGAGTTTACTTAAACTCACGAGTTTGACAACCTTGGTAAAGGGTATGGTGTGGCTATCTAAATTATTTAGTGATATTTTATGATCCAAGAAAATTACTAATGTTTGGAGAAAAAGTATATCAGTACCTATTTATAAGAATAAAGGGGATTCATAGAATTGTGCAAACTATAGAGGAATTAAACTTATGAGCCATACAATGAAACTATGGGAAAAGGTGATTGAACATAGGTTGATCTTGGACACTAGTATTTCTAAGAACCAATTTTGATACATGCTAAGATGGTCCACAATAGAAGCGATATATTTACTAAGAGTAATGATGAAAAAGTATCGAAGTAGAGTAAAATACTTGCATATGGTTTTCATTGAGTTGGAAAAGGCACATGATCGCGTGCCAAGTGATGTACTTTAGAAGCCTTAGAAAAGAAAGGACTGTGTATTGCATATGTCAAAGTCATTTAGGACGTGTATTAGGGGGTATCAACTAATGTTAGAATGCCTAAAATTCAGACAAGAGACTTTCCTATAAGGATTGTCCTACATCAAGGATCATCTTTGACCCCTCATTTGTTTAACTTATATGTAGACGTTCTAACTAAACTTATTAAATAATAAGTCCCTAAGTGCATGATTTTTGTTGATGATATAGTCCCTAAGTTGAATGGTTTTCATCCGAGTAAGAAAAAGACAGAATGTGTGCATTGCAATTTTACAAAAAAAGTTAGAGGTGATTTGAAGGGAAAATTGGAAGAACAAATCATTTCTCAACTGACAAAGTTTAAATAATTTTATAATTAATTATATAACAAGATGGTGAAATTGATGTTAATGTTAATCATAGAATTAAAGGTGGGTGGTATAAGTGAAGAAAAGCTACTAAAATTTTTTGCAACTAGAAAGTGCCTCATTAGGAAAAAGGAAAGTTTCATATTATCATTATAAGACCAACACTGCTATATGGTAGTGAATGTTGGGCTTTGAAGGGACAATATGAACATAAAGTGTGGAGTAGATGAGATAAGGTGTTGAGATAGATATGTGTTCATACAAAAATTAACAAGATTAGTAATGATCATATACACAAATGAGTTGGAGTAGCACCTATTGGTAAGAAAATGGTAGAAAATCATTTGAGATAGATTGGACACTTTCAAAGAAGGTCATTGGATGTGCTAGTGAGAAATGTAGATCAAACAATAAGTAACTATGTTAAAAGAGGTAGAGGGAAATCGATGCAAACACTAAGTGAGGTGATAGGGTGAGAACTTTTGGTTTATAATACATCTAAAGATTTTGTTATTGATAGAGTATAATGGTATCGTATGACCATATCTAATGGGACAAGGCTTTATTATTGTTATGCTTTTCAAAAAGAAAAACAGTCATAATTGGATGTCTAATGTGTGTTTTTATTTTTTTACTGGTAAATTTTAGGAATGGGATTAGGCCCACCTACAATTCAAGGGCAGGGCTCCTAACTCATGATCTATTTAGGCCTATCATTGTGGGCTTTGGAGTATAACAAGCATGCCATTTTTTCTTTCCACACAAATAGGTTTCACTTAGCTTCACTTAATAGATGTGGAGATGTCTCCCCAAGTGTCGCAACTAAAAACACAATTAAGTCTGTCCAGTATTTTTATAAGTACACTATATTCTTTTTAAGGAGAGATACTTTTGGGATGCTATGTTTCTTTTTATAAGACAATTAGATGTTGCCTCCCATTTTTCATTAACTTCTGATTAAACACTTATTTACTAACTCATATTAACATTGTTTTTTACTAGAATTTTCTCTCTGTGCGATGCATGAGATGGTATGTATAGATAGATGTGAAATTAATTTAAATTTTTAAATGCAACAACTGAAATGAAAGAAAGTCAGCTAAAAGTTTATATTTCTATGATTAGAAGAGTTTTAGAGAAACTTACTCAAAGACAACAAAAATTTTACTTTATAGAATTTGAATTGAATTTAAAAATCAAATCTGTAATAAGATTTGGGAAATTATATTGATTTCTTTTTAGTTATTCAAATCATTTTCATTTTGATCAATAAAAGGATGCATCAAGTGAAGACCCTTTTCATGTTTGTTGTTTTGTTTATATCCTTGCTTGATGCAACTTTCAAAATTTGGCTGCAATGTTTAATGCCTTCTGAAAGAGATGAAAACGACGACAACTTAAAATAAAGAGTAGGAGCAGATGCCATAATCAAATTATAAAAAATCCCCAATTAAGATAAATCCTCAATTAAGATTGATGTTGATGAAATTCCATTAAAAATACTTCAATCCTCCCATTTCTCTCCAACCATAACTCATTTGAATTCCTGCTATTTTTAAATTATTAGTAATATGTATTTTTGTATATATAACTTTCTCACATATTGATTATGAATTAAATTATATAAACTTATAAAATGTGCGGAAACATAATTGTACCCATTTAAAACAAGGGAAAGGAATCTCTCCACTTACTTTTCACTCCACAAAGAACACCAAACTATGAAAGTAAAATTTAAAAGGGCACGAATTCATAGAAAGACAATAAACCACCCTCATGAATTCCAACATTTCAAACACGAATATGTGTTCTATCCAACGGATTAAGAAGATCATTTTTACCATCAAGTTTGGCAAACATACCAATAATAGAAGTCTTCAACTCTTCATGCAGTGCAGAAAATTGTTCAATCTCTTCCCTTGTGATTACTGATTATAAGAAAGACACAACAACATATACACATGAACATGAATCTTTCTCTTATCATTCCCCCGCGAAAAAATTATCATGAAATGCCAGAAATGAGTACTAAAAAATATATTGATCACAAAGCTATCGCATAAAGGTTTTGGTGTGCACCTTATAAATTGAACATCATTGCTTGCAATGATCTTTGTCCAACAATAGAGAACAAATCGTTTCTTTGATTGAAATTTCTGCTTGGATTAAACAGTTGCAAAGCCGATACATTTGAGACAACTTGAGAATACAAGAATAAAAACCATATGAATTATGAGTAAAGAAGGAGAAATGATATGTCATTATGTAAGACAATAGAAATTCACATGATGAGATTAAACATATATGTAAAGTAATAGACTATACATGATATATTTAAATTGGAAGTCTTAAAAAATCTATTATTTGCAACAAAAAAAAATATGATTAGGTTATAGTTAGATTGAATGGTAACAAATAACAAACACGATATTTTCTCTTTCAAGATAGAAGAAAATAATAAATGTTGCATAATGACATACCAGTTTAATTGTTGAAATTATTATGATCTAAAATATGTGTTATTACGGTTAGATTATGTATTATTATATTTCAAATTTTGAAATATTATTATTGACTACGAAGGGAGGAAATAAAGGAAATCTAAAAATGATAAAATTAAATGAGTTATTAGTCAAATAATATCTTAATTAATGAGTTCAACGGGTTATTGAGTAGGTAGTACAAAATAAACTAGTATAAGTTGATTGATGATTGATTTATTCTGGCCACACATTATCTCTCTTCTACAAAATAGGGTGTATTTTTAACACAAAAAAAATAGTTATATTTATTCCCGTCTCCAACTTATTTTAACTAACATTTTTAAAATAGTGATTAAATTAATTATATCATATTTATGATGATGTAAATCATATTTTTAATCTTTATCATAAAAAGGGACAAAGGTAATAACAACTACGCAAAATACACAAATTAAAATATTGGTTAAAGTTGGTTAAAAAAATAAATGTATATAGGATTTATTTATTTCTAATCATAGCTTGATTTATAAAGATGATGAGTGAGAAAGAATGAGTGTGAAAATAGATGAGAGATGATGATTGAGAAAAAATATAGGGAAAATTTCATTGTAGGACCACTGTAGCAATTTAATGTCAGATGAGGACCAAAAAAATATGAAATTTCACTGCAGGACCTAGGTCCTTAAATGAAAAAAAAATTGTTGTGTGAAAAGACCTAAAAGCCCTTGTGAATTAATTTCAGATAGGGACCTGTGCAAAAAGTCTTCTGACGCTGACGCTGACACAACGTACTTCCTTGGCTGACAACGTACTTCCTCGTGCATATGATGATTTCCTTGTGCATATGGCCATTTCATTGTGCATATGATCATTTCCTTGTGCGTGGCCAATTAATTACTCCTTGTGCATATGGTCATTTCCTTGTGCATATGGGCATTTCCTTGTGCGTGGCCTGGACATAGCACGTTATAAGGCCAATTAATTACTCCTTGTGCATATGGCCATTTCCTTGTGCATATGGTCATTTCCAGGGCACGTACAAGGAAATGACCATATGCACAGGGAAATGGCCATATGCACAAGGAGTAATTAATTGGCCTTATAACGTGCTATGTCCAGGCCACGCACAAGAAAATGCCCATATGCACAAGGAGTAATTAATTGGCCTCATAACGTGCTATGTTCAGGCCACGCACAAGGAAATGGCCATATGCACAAGGAGTAATTAATTGGCCTTATAACGTGCTATGTCCAGGCCACGCACAAGGAAATGCCATATGCATAAGGAAATGACCATATGCACAAGGGGTAATTAATTGGCCACGCACAAGAAAATGACCATATGCACAAGGAAATGGCCATATGCACAAGGAAATCGTCATATGCACGAGGAAGTACGTTGTCAGCCAAGGAAGTACGTTATGTCAACTTCAGTGTGTCAGCGTCAGCGTCAGCGTCAGAAGATTTTTTGCACAGGTCCCTATTTGAAATTAATTCACAAGGGCTTTTAGGTCTTTTCACACAACAATTTTTTTTATTTAAGGACCTAGGTCCTACAGTGAAATTTCAGATTTTTTTTGTCCTTCTTTTACATTAATTGTCTACAGTGGTCCTCGAATAAAATTTTCCCAAAAATATATGTGTAATTAATTTGAGTTAAGATGGAATAAATGTAATAAATTTTTTAGGCAAATACAGTATGTTGCTTATATCTAGGACTAGGGGCTTGTTTGGCCGGACTTATTCCAGCCAAATAAGTCCTTATTTTAAAAGATAAGTACTTATTTTTAAAAAAGTTGTTTTGAGTATGTTTGTCTCGACTTATAAAAATAAGTAACTTATAACTTATAAGTCAAAATAAGTATAAGTTCTTTTTTTCAACTTATGACTTATGACTTATAAGTCACTTTTTTGGTGGACCCCACAATTCTAACTTATTTTACACATCAAATCACAACTAACCCAAACATAAATCACTTTTTCAAAAGTTCATCCAAACATACATCTCATTACACAATATGACTTATGACTTATAAGTCACTTTTTTTAACAGCTCATCCAAACATAAATCTCATTACACAATCTGACTTATTTCCAGTTTGACTTATTTTCAGTTTGACTTATCTATAAGTCACTTTTTCAGAAGTCCATCCAAACACACCCTAGATCTACGTGAGAGAATTATGCTTACTTTTATATAGGACTTGACTGAGTATGTGACTATTTTTAAATAATCTTTTCTTTTTTAATTTTTATATAATATGTCATTTTATGGAAAAAGAGTAAAATAACATTTTATGAAAAATGAGATAACATAGATATGTGTGTAATTAATTTGAGGTAAAATAGGAAAATTTCATTAAAGTTTTAGGCAAATACAGTTTGTTACTTATACGTAAGACTAATCTATGTGAGAGAATTGTACTTACTTATATAGAGGACCTGACCGAGTATGTGACTATTTTTACATAATTACCTTTTTTTTTTTTTTACTTTTTATATACAATACCATTTTATGGAAAAAAGAGTAAAATAATCTAACCACTACCTGGTTATACCTTAATTAAATAGATCTTCTCTCTATTTTAAAAAACGTACACTTGTGTACAAACTGTTAACTTCATTAAGAATATTCTAAAAAATGTAAAAATATATTTGGTAAAATTAATCTTTTTTTACTATTTCACCATTCAAACTTAAATCCCTAATTAACTTTCCTGTTTGCAAACATAAAAAGGAAAAACGTAAGCCACAAGAACTGCTAAGGAAAAGACAAATGCACCTATGGAGGATCATACAAAAAAGCAAATAAGGTATAAAATTTATGAAGAATCTGTTTGTTTTTTCTTTCAAATGCACAAAACAAAGTATTTCGCATATCCCACTAGTTTTTCATTCCAAAAAACAAATTTCTGTGAGTGGGTATCACTTGTAGGAAAAATGGTCTTCTAGAATCTAGACCACCTTACCTAGACAGTATTTTAGGGGGTGTCTTGATTTAGAAATTTTCTCTCTCTAGATTCAACCTCCTTCTCTCTCTAAAAACCCTATTTCCCCCCTTTTTATACGACTAAAAGCGATCTGTGGCTGTTTTAAAACGTGTCCTTACCACAGCGAAGAAGGCAGATAGCCTCTACCTCATTCTCTTCCTTCCATTTTATTTATCACTTCCTCAATCCACTCATGCAACCTTGATATACATATTTTCAAACTTCAAGACACTAAATCAATTTCTTAAACACTAAATCCATTGTTTATAATCACCATTGTTACTATGCCTCAATTCCACAAATTCTCAAATAAGTTATAGCTTAGAATTTATGATGTTACAGTAAATGTCCATGTTAATGTGAGCTATCCCACTAATTAAATGTCTTTAACAGAGGAGTTGAAGGAAATCTGGTCGGAGCTTTTGATAATCACAGGATTCTTTCATTTTCCGATCTGGGTAGCGATGAGTGACTATTTTGACTTGCCGATCACTGAAGGAGAAGGAAAGGAAAGGAGGGAGAGAGTGGGGAAGAGAAGAAGACAAAGAAGAGAGAGGAGAGGTAAAGGGAAGGGGTCACGGGGGAGAAAAAGAAAGGAGTGAGAGAGAGAAGAAAAGAGAAGAAAGATAAAGAGAGAGGTGGTCTGGGGAAAATGAGGAATTTAAAAAGTGTTTAAATTTGTAAAACCGTCCAAATTATGTCTACACATGGCACGCAGACAAAGGCGAGCCACATTTGTATATGTTTAAATGAATGGCTTAAAAATAATGTATAATGTAATTTAAAAATGACTTGTGAACTTAATGTAATTTTAAAAATGGTTTGTGAACAGTAAAATGTGAGAGGAGCTGTTAATAAGCCGTATAAGGAAGCCGCTTAGAGTAATATATTTGATGATTGATTGATTGATGATTGACGATTGACTAGAAAGTGATCTCACCATGACCAACCTCGGCCAAGAAGGTTGTCCCGACAAAGGTGGGAGTTTTCTTTTTTATTTTTTCATAAAAGAAACGGTGAAGAGTAATAACATCATTTTACACAAATTTTGAGATCTCATTTCGGTCCAAGGTATTGTTTTGGCATTTGTCATTACAGGGAATTGATTTGTGTTTTTACTATTTTCGGAATATTTTACTGTCTTCACTCTTCATCGAGAAAAGGATTATTTTTATTTTCTTTTTCCAATTATAAAATCTGTGAAAATATAATTAAAATTAAAAAAATTGATAATTCACATTTCATCTGGACAGTACAAAAGAAAGTATACTTAGTATGCATCTCCAAATTTATTGAGAGTCATATGTGATAATTTTGAAATTTAAAAGTTAAACTTCAATTTGAAGTGAACATATTCAAACATATGGACTTCTTGAAGCAACACTTCAATTCAATTTCGACCCGGAAAATTTCTACTAAGAAAAAAAATACAAAAAACATACAATTAGATAGCGTGCTTGCTTGCACAAAAACAATTAGCTTTAACTATTGTTTGAAATTGATTACCTACAACGAAAACTATCATTGGGAGAATTTAACATTCAAAAAGCTTAATGGATTTAATCTGATTTAGGTGAGACTTAATGGATTCAATCTGATTTAGGTGAGACTTAATCTGATTTAGGTGATGTTTTAGATTCGCACATTTATTGAGATATTGTACAAGTTTCATGTCCTCTTTTTCCACACAATTATGTTAATGAACTTATGTTATGTATGCCTTTAACGATGAAAATGATAGAATTGATTGTGGCCAAAAGATGATAAAAGGAAAAAAAAATAAACTGATGGAAATTGATTTAGTAGTAAAAAGCATAAATAATTAGACACAAAATAATGGTTAAATAGAAAATCACTTATATATTAAACAACTTATACGGTATTGAGGCCTTTTTAAAAAAAAGTATTATAACCCAACAAATCTTCTCTTGAGCCTTTTGTGCTAAAAAAAAAGTTATTAGAACATCAGCTAATTTTGGGGTTCAAAGAAATTGACCTCTCCGCCTCATTTTGCCGGTGCCTTTGAGCAAGAATTTGCTTTGTCTTCTCAAGAACACCAAAGAAAATTGAGCCTCCAATACCTATCCACAAAACTCTTGGCCCCATACCCTGTAAGGAACAAGGGAGAAAACAAAACAGAAAGGAGGGTCAAATTTTTTTTTTTTTTTTTTTTGTACGCGAGCCATTTGAAATCAATATATATTAATTTATCATTTGTAATCTAACTCCAATCAACATTATTTTTAAGTTGTGAACAGTTGATAAACAAGATATTTCGGCCAACCAAAAAAAAAAAAAGATACACAAGATATGTATTTAAGGGCATGTTTGGTTTCTTATTGAAATCCACCTCCACCAAAATCGTAAGTGTAGTTTCCAACAAGAAACCAAACATATACCAATTTGTGTATGTAAACCATTTGGGATTTGATTATAACAAAGACTGCGAAGAGTGGTAAAAAAGAAAATGTTAAAAATAGCATGAAATAGTCATACCTTAAAAAGAGTTTGAGTTCCTTCTTCTTTGATTATTGTTCTCACACAATCACTAATGCCTTTATAATGGTTTTGAGATCCCTGAAGATAAGCACAACAAATGTTAAATCATAAAGCAAACCAGCCAACTGATCAACATCTTTCATGGAGGGCAGATTATCTGAACCTGAACCATCAATCTGGTTTTTACAACATCTAGAGGAGTCGTAACTGCTCCAGTTACAGCACCTGCAAGTTATCAATTAACCATTTTCAATTTTCAACACAGCTGATCCATCAGTTATATAAAAATCTTTAAGTAATTAATTTTCTGTTTTCATCAGGCTTGTGAATAAAACATTATCAACATAAACAACAATCATTCAAATAAAGTTCAAACAAACAATAAGTGGAACACATCTCCCTAACAATTGAACATGTTAACAATGGAACATCTATATGAGGGAGAATTGGCATGCCGCTGTACAGTTCATGTAGTCGGCGCTACTAAGTAGAATAAAGCCTGCTGTTGTATATGAGGTCGACAGTGGCAAAGGAAAGTTAGCAAAATAATAGTGGCATAAGGAAGGCAATATAAGCAAGTCTGAAGATGTTTAACACAGAAGACAATTGAATATACGGGGCCTGTGAGAAACTTGATATCTCAAGCATCAATTACTTTTCAAAGTGTGAACGATCGGCATTCATAAGGATGGCAAGGTGTGCAGCAACATAAGATAGAGAGTGGTATTTCAGCTGAAACTTCCAGAATTAATGTTACCCTTCCTCATTGGCAAAGCTTCTCAAATTCCGCAGATCTACTTTATTTCATTGAATTGTTATTGAGAATTTTATTACTAATTCATGCCAAAATTATCCAAGGATACAAGTTATTACCTCATTTTCCATATGTCTTGTATTTTACACATAATTTTCATTTAAATAAGTCCTAACGTAACAAAGATCACATATGGGAAGTCTGAACAAAAAGTCAATGGTGCAAATATTTTGACATATTTTCACATGGTCCTGTCATACTTTATGTAAAATGGGACAAGCAAGTAGCAGTTTCAGAGAGTGTTCTAAAATATTTCATTATAAGTTATTTATCATCCCATTACTGAACCTCCCAATACCCCACCCCCACCTGGTGGGAGCTTAGTCCACTAGGCCATCCTTTTTCATCATCTCATTATATCGGTAGATACGACCATAAACATTGATACCTGAGACACAACTATGACAACTATTCTCATACTGCTTCAAATTGGCTTACAACCAATATGTGCATACTTGGGTTCACATGATTTTGATGGCAAACACACACTAAGTCAAGAAAAGGCAACTTCACTATTAGACATCCATCCTTTTCCACATTGTCAGCTGGAAAATTTACAGAAAGCCAGCAGTATAATTTGATATGAACTCCAAAAGGTGGGCAGAAACAAGCATAGACAAAAGAAGCAACAAGATTAAAATTAAAATTAAAATTAAAAATTATTATAATAATATTGAAGATGTCAAGCATAAACTTTCAAGTTCAACAAAACAAAATTAAAGGTAATGCAGTACCAGCAAAAGCACCAAGCATAGCGTTCTCAGGATCATTCAGATCTCTTTTGGCCTGCGGAGAGAGCAAAACAAAATATTAACAATTACCACTTTCTACAATGTTAAATTACCATGATATCCTGCAAAAACAATGATGCCAAAAAAAATCCCATAAGTAACTTAAATTGATAGCAGTATCTTTGTGAACATAATTCAGTTAGTTTAAAAATACATTTATAGCAAATTTAAATCCAATCAGAGTGTCCTTAAAACTAGAGGCCTCATCTATTTTATTACCGCTAACTTATAACCAAGCCGAAGCTGCTCATATATGCAAAATTGTATGGCATCAAATGGCAAGTCTCGCAATAAGAAGGAACCATATCCCTGCAATGTCAGGAAAATAAAATAAGTCAAGACACACCAAACAAGAGCAAGGTTTACATACAGTCCTGCATGATAAATTAAATAGATCAGCAAAAAATGGCACAGCATGCATCAACATATTTATACACATTCTGACTTAAACCAATCTAAAATTTTATTTCTTCCAGAATGAGGATATGAATTAAAAATATCTACTAGGACACGAAGTTAGAGCTGCAATAATCTGCTTAATAGTTGTAATGGGCAAATGATTGAATGGTCATTTCTCACAACATGCAAGTTGCGGCTAGGTGCTACATACCGCATAAAGACCTTTAAAACCCTCCTTGGCAACAATGAGACGGACAGCAGCAGAGGCTGAACTGAACTGTCCAGTTTGCATTCTTTGCTTAACCACCTATAAGCATTGTAATCAATTGATTCAATTCTAAGCTCAAGAAAATTTGTAAAAGAAAAATATAACAATGTAAGAGAAAAAACTAATTACCTCAGTTGGGACACGAACAAGAGAAGAAGCCAAGCCACCAATGGCACCTGCAGCCTATTTTGAGCTTAGGACTATTATAATAAGTACACACTCACACAAATGCGAGCATTCAAGATATTATTATATGTAATCTGATAATGAAACAAAACAAATTATTAAGATTGTAAGGCTTGTGTCATTAAGAATCCAATAGAACACACAAGGTACAGGGTACAGGGGCCATTATACAGCCTTAATATCAACATCAACCCAAACTTAGGTCTCAATATTATGAACAAAATAACTCATTCGCTTTAAAAGCAAAATAAATCAAATTAAAAAAGTTGAAGCGTAGATAACATGTTAAGCTGAAAAGCTCAACATTGTCATCAGTTTGTTGGTCAGAAATAGTTTCTTAAACACTAACATGTCTCTGAAAAACCAATTCCTTTTTCCAAAACAGAAAAAATCTGTTTTGGAGCAATGTGATTGAAATTCATTGGTGATCATTTTTATATACACCCCGCAAATTTATGTCAGGGACTTATTTCCTCTGTATAATTATTTCCCTGATTTTTCTGTCTCTGATACCTTTTATTACTCTACTTCGGATTAAAGAATACTTATTGCCATAACTATAAGTCAAGTTTACAATGTTTTACAAAGCAATTTCCTTCATCTAAACGGAAAAATTCAGTTGTCTTAGAAAAACATAAAATAAAAATTAATCCTTGATGATGAATTGTTAATAAAATAACCACACATGTTTAATTGATACTTTGCAGGTTTCTTGCAGTCAATATTATATTAAGGAATGATTAGCTAGCACTTTCACAAGTGAAACTTGCTGTCACCCTTGCTTTATTTATCCTAGGATTTATGTCAGCTCATCAAAAGGTAATAAAAAAACTTGAAGAGGTAAAAAAATGTTATTCTCACATAAGTTCCTATTATGCAGGCTGCAAGCTAAGTATTACTGCTTCAAAATCACAAATAGATTGAAATTCCCTTTTTCATAGAGAACCAACTTACAAAATGAGCAACAGCACTGAGATTTTCAGGCAGGGAATCAAGCAGTTTCAGTTTTGTGGGTTCGTATACACCAACAAAAATTGCAGACGCTCTGTAAATAATGCGAGAAAAAGTGGGCTATCAGGCATAAGCACCATACAATTCAATCAACTAGAGCCCACCACTATGGCCAAAGATTAAGAGATGTTATAAAGGCCAACACGATTTTCACACAAGAGTTCATTATGGGTAGAAAAGGTTCAGTTTCCACAATGTGTTTGCACAATGCACTTAAAACATAATGATTATATGTATATTATACATTGCCATACCCCAAACTACAGTAGAATATGGATTATATGAAAATTCATCATGTCGTGGATTCTGAAGTATCTTGGGAAAGATAAATGTTCAGAAATAGCAATCATCAATAGCCCATATGCCAAATTTTAGACAAGATTCAAATATGATGCACAAAACATCTATGCAGAAAGCATAAGAATATCCCAACTAATGAGTAGGAAAAAATTGCCAGAGGATGGTTTGAGGGGAAAAAAAGATTCCCTGTCAATTCCTAAAAGGTAAAAACAAAAGCTTAAAATAGATAGCATGAACTCTTTACATGTAAGCTATGATAAATTATTATATTGGTGGAACTGATTACTGAATGATTTTAAATGAAATTAGGAGATTACAGGTGGAAAGGATCAACACTAAAAGTAATGACATAAGGATCTCATAAGAGATGGCATATAACAAAACTTGAAATAAAAAGTCTACTTTTTTTATAACTCACGGTAAGACACCAGCAAGATTCCCAGTCAATCCAGAATATAGACCCTTCAAAATGATTTTCCCTCCACCACGTGCAGCCTGTTACTAGAGAAACAGTAAAATAAGTGAAACAAAATCATTAATAATACATATTCAACGAGCAAACCAGAACTTGACCATCAACATCATCAAGAGGGAAATGACTGCAAGGGGATAGCAACGGGGATGGACAGCAAAAGGAAGGGTTTAAAGTAAAGTAAAGTAAAATAAAATATTTTATGCAAAATGAAATGACTGTTAATCAGGCCTTCATGTTCCAGGAAAATAAAATATCAATAATTGGGAAACATTAACCATTAAATCACTAAGTTTCATGCTGACAAAGTCTCACATGTCATCTATAAGGACAAATGTGAACCACATGTTATCCAAAAAGGTAATTAATGGCATTCACAGGATTCAAATTATGATATGAAATAAGTTGAGATGGCCACACTTAATGGACATGAGGAAAATAGTTTATACTTCAGCACTTTAAGACTAATAACCACTCCTGGTACTTCATGTGTAACAATTCATAAGTTTAAATTCACACAAGTTATGAAGAGATTAAGTATAAATAAAAAAACATAAACTCAATAAAACTTAATGCACCTGAAGTCGAGTTTTTATAGTGTCAATTGGATACAAAGCTGTTTCTACAACAACACCAGCAGCACCTCCAGCAATACACCCCTCTGAGAATTTCATTAGCAAACCATGCAGAACATCATTATATTTGAGGAGATGGGTTAAAAAAAAAAGTAATTTTTGACTAATTCCAATTGTTGCACCAGAACCCATAACAAGGATGGTTGCCGTGATCATTGGCAAAACCAATCTTTCATGGTATGTAAAACTTAATATAGAAATTTAGATTCAGAGTAGATGACTTTCTACTTTAATATGGATAAGCAAGTTATTGATGCATTTCAAGGTTACATAGTCGGATTATCATGGGATAACAATGATTATTCACTAGGCAACAACAATGAAAATGGAATTGTAACTACTAGGACCACTGAAAATAAATGCATCTACACCTTAAAAGAAACTCCGCCAGGAAATACAAGAAACAAAGTTATTGGATACAATTTCCATACATACATGTGTGTGTAATTTCCTGATCACAGTACTCAACATCTTATAAGGATACCATTATTCCAGAGATCAGTCCAGGGAACACAGTTGGCAGTACTTCTATTTGCATGGCATCTCAATTGATGCCTTAAGAAAATTAAGGACAAAACTTTAAACATCTTAAAAGTCACTGATTTCAAGCATCCTCTTCAACCTCTAGATGTCTAGTCACTAGTGTAGTTTTAACGCCACATATTTCTTACATTAGATTATACTTAAATTTGTTTTGGTACCTTTAAAAAAATAAAAAAGCCTGACAGCCTCTTTACCTCGATAACATTTGATGTGGTATAATAAAACAATCAAGCAGGTCCGGGTTATATATCATACAATAAGCAGACAGCACAGAATTATTACAATTTTGTATCCATGTCCTGAATGCACACAAATTTAAACTCACCATATACACTACGTAAAAGGTCAAATGGTTTTTTCTCTCCTTCCCTGATTGACATGACCAATTTATTTGTTTCCTCTTGAGATGCAGTCATCTTAGACATAATTCATCTGCATAAGAGAGTCATTTGTTCACAATAGAGTATAAAATGGTACAATCAAAAATAATGAGCAAGTTAATCATAAGCTTTAGATTATTTCCATGCAATACCACTATACAACTCCTTCCAGTCACACTTATAGAAAGAGAAGACCCAACAATTGAAAAATCCACCATGACAAAGGCTCAAGCAACAACAATATGAAAACGCAATTCTAACCCTAAAATATTCAGTCACTAAGCAAAAATTGACCTCAATTTGAGTTTCCAGTATACACCCAAGTGCACTTTATCCAATAGTAGCCATAATCAATCATAATCTATATACATTCTCAAAACACAGGGAAATTAGCGCGTGCTTATCATAATTGGAAGAGTATACAGAAAATTTACTAAAGAACTGCAAAAAGTTCAGCTAAAATAAATGTGATGATCAGCTAAGGCCAAAGTATAAAAACATGAGCAACCATTCACAGTGAGAACGAATCAATCTGCAGACATTTCGAGTTCAATGTCAATGTACAAATATCAATCAAATCTTTAATTGAAAAAGGGAGGGATATCTGATTATTACAAACCAAATTTTCGCTTGCCAATTCAGCCAGTTATGGTCTGTCGGAAGACAACAAAGGGTTTATGCTTGCTGGGTTTCTCTGAGAACTTGTGATATCATGCTTTGTATTTATTGGATAAATAAATGGGCCAACTTTTCGGCCCAATAATGGTGAGATGCGACTTGCATTTGGGCTTTCTCTGTATATTTTATTGGTCACTGGGTTTCAACAAAAATTATGTTACTTGGGCTGATATAAGAAAATGACACTCATACTAACCAATTGTAACTAGAGCTAGGAAATCGAGCCGGCCCGTCACACGTGTATGCCCGTGAACAATAAAAAACCTCAATTTATGAAGCCCAACCATTGAGTCGTTTGGCCTCGGTCGGCCCGCAGGTTTTGACTTTTTTTAAATGTTTTTTTCCTAATTTTGAACTTGTATTGCTAATGAAAGCAATGGATTATAATAAAAAAAAACATAAATATGATCTAAATTATATTTAAATACCAACTTACCAAGCATTAGTGCATTGCCATATACCAACTCAAAAATTATGTACTAAGTTTAGAACTAGAAGTCACACCGCCATTATATGGAATGTTCTATAAGGTCCACATGACACAACACATTTAGAAAAACTGGTTCACACCTGAAAATAAACCACTACATAATAACATAAATATAAAGTCATAAACTAGAAAACTGCAAACACCACAGACAGAGTAATTGCACTAATTGGTTTCAAAATTAGCAAGTCACACTGGATAATTTTGTCTTTTTCCTCCTGCAATACAGGTGATAGAATTCTAATAGACCTTCTTAGTAATAAGAAATTAAAGTATACAAATAGGACGTACGTGACTTGAATTTAATCTGATAAGCATTTAAATTATTTTCGTCCATATGCATATTTACAAAAATAGTACACACATTTAACTCTTTGAGTAAATAAAGAAGAAGAAGAAGAAGAGGGCAATAGACAAGCCTAAACAGGCTGGCCGTCAAAGCCTGCGGCCCGAACGGCTAGCCCGTTTTAAACCGCTTCCTTTTTAGAGTTCCAAAATCATAGCCCGGCCCTCCTCGGGCTAGGGTCTAAACTAGCTCAGCCTGAATTCCCGGCTCTAATTGTAACATGTATGTATGGATAACTAATCCACTTTAATCATTTATAATGGAAATCACTCCTCATATAAAATGAATAATTTCAGTGGAAATTATAAATTTGAAAACAAGTGCGTTGAGATTTATATTATGAACCACAACAAACTTTTCAATTTCAATGAAAAGAACTAATTTTCACATAGGGTTAAGTTGCATTACATGAAACTATTTTTCCATATGTATCCAAAATCCTTATATATTTTGGAATACAATTTCACCCTATACTAATGGAAGGGGAAATGTCCGTTTACCCACTTTGGCAGATGAGCATTGTGTGTGTGTGTGTGTTTTTTTTTTTTTAATGACATATAACTACCAACATTTCGCATGTGCATCGGGGAAGGGAAAAAAAATCGCCCCATCTAAAATTCGGAGTTAAACACAGTTCTAGGGTTTAGGAACCTTTAGACCGGAAAGCGTATTATTATTATTATTATTATTATTATTATTATTATTATTATTATTATTATTATTATTGACATAAAGACAATATATTAAGATAAAATGAAACTTACATAATGCTTATATAGGGCCCATATAACAAAAATGAAACAATACAATTCAAAAGAAATAGGACCACTGTAGCTATATAAGAGACACATAGAACAAATATAATATAAAATACAGCAGATCTGGGGATTGAGCTTTGCATAGCTTACCTTTGAGAAGAGAGCCCATAGCCCATCTTACAAGTGTTCCACAAAGACACCTATTTATGCGCTTCGGCATATGGAGTTGAATCAAATCAGAAGCATGTTAGACAACTAAGAAGCTAGTTCATTAGGATCTGCAGAGTCAGACCTCCACAAAAAACCAACATTGTCGAACTCTTCATGACGTCTACACTCTTATAAGTGTTGGAAGCTGTTATAATTGTCAAAACCAGAGACAGTTGATTAACTAAGAAAGATAGAAGAAAATGAAAACAACGAGAAAATAAAACATAAACATCATAAAATGCAGCACTACAAAATGGACCTCTAAGTGGCTGCTGAATAACTTAGAGGTCCCTTTTAATATCATGCACATATGCAGAGCTTTTTGGCACAAGCTGTCAGAACCCGAAACCTCATAATGAGGTTCTTCTCATTGACGCTCCTTCTTCTTCCAATAGAACCGCTTTGAGTAAGAGACCTCCATAACCTAACATGTCGATGTTGTTCAACCTTCACTCAGATGGAGAAAATGTCAATGTGATATAGCAAAAAACACCTAAGATTTCCTTGGATGATGGTAAAATCTTGATGTGTAACCCAAGTGAGTTTTGTCAAGGCATTAAATGAAGTTTCCTTGGGTGAACGCTATCATTCATCGGAAGTAGTAAAAGGCAAATTCACCGTGAGGAACAAATGCTTGCGAGATATGTAATTCTACCGGAAAGCTCATTAAACTGAACAAATAACCACACCATCATGAAAAGGGTAAACCAAAAACAAAATTAGAGGTAGGGAAGAACACTGCCAGAGAAGAGGAAGAACAAGTAGAGAGGGGGGAGACATACCTGAGTGCATTGTGGTGCATGAGAGAGAGGCAGACTAGTAGAGATTACATTGTAGAGTTAGTCTTAGTCCTAAATATAGGACATAATTATAATTTTTGTTAACTCTTTCCCAAATTATCTCTATTGGTGCTCCTATAACAATCAAGTAAGAGATGAGAGAGGAAGTAAGAGAAGATGATTGAGATGTTTTAGGAAAAAAATACATCATATTAGCTAATATAACCAATATACTTAATTGAATCAAATTAGTTTAATAGGAGGAGGTAATAAAATTAGTTAGAAGCAATAATTATGTCAAAAATGTAATTTATTTTTCTATTATACCCTTATTATTAAAGATGAAAGAGCATGTGAGGAGATGAGATAATAAAAGAGAATATGGGGAGGAAAGAGATAATAAATATGAAAGAGAGTGTACGGGAAAAGATAAATAATGGGTAAAATTAAAAAAAAAATTCTAAATGTCTAGACAAACCTAAAATAAAGCTTGTAACTTGGAATAGCCGCATTCACAAATTTAAAGCGTTAGGAAGGGAGGGAATAATATTTTAGAGTGCAGTTAGATGGTTTGAACTATTTTTTTGTGGTGCAAATAGCAACTTAAAGTTGGGCAATTTCAACTTCAATAACATAATTACAAATGTCACTTATTTTTCTTTTTGCTCGGTAAGAATGCCACAAAAGACATTAGAATTAATTGCACTCAAAAATTTATTGGGTTCTATTTCTCTTTCGTGGAACATGTGATTTTTCCAACATACTAGCTCATTTATATATTTGTATTTTTAATTTAATATTGTTAAAAATAGGGATTTAATCTCTTATCTCTTAAATTTGTCATCATTTCGTTCTTAATCTCTCAAATTTTAAACCAAAGGTTTTTGTCCTTCAAATTTCATTCTACTTAAAACATTGATAGTATAATTTACTAAATATCTGGACTACTTTGGCTTTAAAATAACCAAAACCAAAATGAGGATAAAATTGAAGAAAAAAATTATATTAACCCATTAAAATTAATATTAAAAATACATAATTAAGTGTATATACACACATTTATTATTTAGGGATTTCCGCCTGTTAAAATAACTAGAATAAATCTTCTTCGCGTCTTTTATCGGTTTGAATTCATCCTCAATGCCTCAATCAAACAAACATTCTACTGACCCAAAAACTGCCAATGTTTGTGTAATTCTTAAAAGTTAAGGAATTTGATAATTGAAGTAAAACAAAATTCAAAGATGAAAATGAAATAAAATTAAAGAACGAATATCAAGCTTGAATAAAATTAATAGCCAAACAAATCTCAATTAAAAAATTATGAAAATTAAATAAAAACGAGAGAAACAAAAGAGTACACCAAATTTGCAAATCTCAATCACATCCTAAAATCGCCTATCACTAGGAAATTTATAAGAATTGTTTGGAATTACATTTGAGGACTAAAGTGATCCCAAACTATTTTCTATGTAATCAGCACCTAAAATATTTTTAGTACGATATGATCAATAACCCGAACTGTTTTTTGAGGTACAATTTGCATCCTAAAGTGCAAACTATTTTTTTTTTTTAATTTAAGGGGCATACATTATAATAACATGAGGTTATAACCAAGTCAAACCTGCAACTTTCCACTTATTAAAGCAACTAACCCCCACAATAATGGAACCCCAAACACCATCTTTTATTTACATTCTTCATCTTTTTAGTTTAGGGTGATAAATGAATAACACTTGTGGTTCTGTTAGTTTGCAGTGAGATTGCCTCATTTTTAATGTTTTAGGGTGATGATAGCACCAAAAAACATTAGCATGCTGATTGCCGTTCAAAAAAATCGTTCAGAATGTTGATTGCATCGGAAAAATAAATACTTTAGGTTTCTAATTGCGCCTTAAAATATAATTTGGACTGGTAAATGCATATTAATCCTAAATTTGATTGTATAATTACCCACATGCCTTTAAGTTGATGAATGACAATAACTATTTGAACAAGTTTTAACTTATCAAACAAAAAAAAAGAAAAAGTAACACAATCGTTGGCAAAAAAAAAAAAAAAAAAACCGAACAAGCTAAGCTGCTTGTAACACAATCACAATCAATTTCCCTCAGAGTAATCATGTCATTTGAATTGCTAAATGAATTGTCATTTTGAAAACGCTTTATCTCACATTAGTTTCTAACAATTTCATCAAAATTATAAATCATTTCCAGCACCATTTTGAGATTCACAATATGTCTTTTATATTTCTCCCAGCAAAAAAAGAAAGAAATAAAACTTCCCATTCGTATCAAAATTTATCACATATAAACCTACAATCTGATTGATAACGTAAGTAACAAAAATCTCAAACTTCTAACCTATAGTAATTTTATCCTAACTCAAAATTAAATTCAACCCAGTAACCCCCTTCACCCTTTCTCCATAATCCACCACTTATAATAATGAACCTTCTTCCTCCACAAAAATCTCCAACACAAGTCAAAATGAGAAAACACAATTCTCATAATCTCCTAAGTTCACTACTTATCTTCATAATTATCTCATTATCTTGTTCATGTGCAGTGAAAAAAACCCTGGCAGCGGAAGCACCGGCACTGGCACCGGAGAATGGGAGATTTTGGAAAGGGCATGAGTTGCCACCGGAACCTTATAAAGGATACTACAAATGGCTCGAAAAGTGCGTGGAGAAGATAACAGACAAGTGTGGGCAAGAAGTGGTAGATTTCTTGTTCTATAAGAGGATGCATGTGAGTTATGTTTGTTGTGATAAGCTTGTGAAGGCAGGAAAAAAGTGTCACCATGAGATGGCTAAAACATTGGCTCACTCTAAAGACTTTACGATGTACAAGGATCAGATTCTGAGAATGAGTAAGAAAGCCTGGGATCAGTGTTCTTTCATTGATAAGTGTGTCGCTCAAGGTTGAATATCATAGAAAAATTAGAGGGATGTTATAGAATATGAATAACATAAATATAAATGAAATTTAATTAAGAGCTCAAGAACATCAATATGTGTGTGTGATCAAATTTAATTGTTTTCCAGATACCGACATATATTAAATATTTCTTTGTCTATATATGGATATTCATAACAGTTTGGTTTTAGCTCCTAGTCGTCATCAACCCGTGTTAAGCATTAACAAATACTCTCTATATAAATATATACATTCTCTCTTCCGTACTTAGTATAATATTATGTTTACTTTATTTGAGAAGGTTAAGAAAGTGAAATAAACTACGTAATTACCAATTCATTTGTTGGGTAAATTAATTTTAGCGGAAAATTATACATATAGGCACTTTAAATAATTTATCTCGCCTTCTCAATTTTCAACTTAATCTCATTGTAAGGGGTATATATATAATTTCATTTATTATGAGCTTCCAAAATAGGGTCACAACTCACAAGTTTCCGTTAATATTGTGAAAGTTGATTGTGAGTTCTATACTTTTGACTAAAACTTGTGAAGTAGCTGCTTACATGGAAGTATTTGGTCAAAATAGGTCCCTTAATAAATTATTTTAGGGAAAATGGTCATTTTTTGCCCGGAAGTTTTAGTTTTGGAGCAATTTTGGTCTGGAAGTTTTTTTTAAATCAATTTTGACCTGGAAGTTTACAAAACGTAGCAATATAGACCTTTTGAGGCCTCTCTATATTGTAAAATTGGTCTATATTATTGCTATGTTTTGTAAACTTCCGGGTCAAAATTGGTCCAAAAAAAATTCCGAGCCAAAATTACTCCAAAGTTAAAACTTCTGGGCCAAAAACGACCGTTTTCCCATGATTTTAAATATTCTAAGTTTTCAATAAAAAATTATCTCCAGATTCCTCTCCTTTTTTCTCCTCTCCTCTTCTTATTCTTCTTCCATGACAATTGATCACCACCATCCTCTCAAATCTCTGGCACCTCATCAATAGATAGTCTTTGATTCGTAGTAAACTTTTTTTTTCTAACTATAATAACTTTTGAACAAATGTTCAGTAAATTCTTTTTCTCTTACTATATATGATTATGTTTTGAAATAGGATCAGTAATAAAACAAATGATGTTTAATTTTGTTAATCTTAGAATTAGAAAGAAGGATTTTGGATAACGCCCTCTCCATGGCAATCAACTTTATTCTTTCTATCTTTCCTTTTCTTTTGGGTCCATATCATGGTTATAAGAACCGGACCGAACCGGACAGTCCGACCGGTCGGACCGTCGACTGCTCCACCGGTCGGTTCGGATTTTATGGTCTGGACACTTATTGTATTAAGCCAGATCGGGTCATTTTCAGCTGGATATTGGACCGGGAACCGGAGCGGTTTTATAAAAACCGGGCGGTCCAATCTGAAACAAAAGAAAGATGAAAAAAAATAAAATCAAGCCCAAAAAAACCCAAGTTCTTGAAAAAAAACCCAAATTACATCCCCAAGTTCATTAGCTTCATATCTTTCTCCCAAATTAAAAACCCCAACGGCCATTTGAAAATCTTAGGGCTGTGAAATTTGATCTCCAAAACTCCAACCAATTGGTGAACATCATCTCTCTCACCATTCCTCTATTGTTGATGTTTAACGTCTCTTCCAAGCTTTTATTCAATATTTAGCACTTGTTGTCTTTCTACATTTTACATTTCTTTTGAAATTTTTATCAGTTACATATTCTATCTCTTACCTTTTGTATAACAGAAATTGCTTGTGTTCCTAACTTCCTAGTTCTTCCATCTTTACAAAAATTTCTCCAATTGTGATGCTCAAATGGTCCTATACACCTTCTTTGTTTTGCTTAGCTAAAGACAAGAATAATTTGTTTTCTAAGTCTCTAATGGCTATATATTTCTTGGTCAATGGTCTTTCATTAAAAATTAAGAGGTGAAGGGACCAATGGACCATAATTTGTTTATATGTAATTTACATTTTTTCCTTAATTATTACGTCATCGGTCTGACCTTCGGTCCGACTGTACAAACCGTGACCCGATGCCCTCTCCTGCTCACCTTCCGGTCCGGTTTTTACAACATTGGTCCATATATAAACTTTTTAATTCATCTCCTTATGTTATTTCCTGATAAATTTCATCTTATCCATTTGCAAAAATGGATTTTTTGAAAATGGCATCAACTTGATGGTCGACGGATGACAGTTGAGATATCTCTCACATGATCAAGTCTGTTAGAGTATTAGGGAATATTTGATAATTAGGAAATATTTTATTTTGAATAAGATTAGGATCCCTATTAATTTGGGATATTAGTTGGGATATTAGGAATATTAGGTTAGATATTATTTTAGTTAATTGTTCTAGATTATTCTATTCTCTTGTATAAATATATGATTAAGTCTATGAATAAAGTTGAACCCTTTTGAGTCTATTTGCTACATGGTATCAGAGCCACAGAATTTTTAGGGTTCCAGTTTCAATTGTTAGAGCCGTACTGTTCATCGCCATTACTGTTCATCACGTGAACAGTAACGTCGACCTTGTGTGCTTTGTTCGGAGAGTTGGAGGTCTCATTTTGCATCACCGGCCTTCTAGTCAGGTTCCTCTCCCTCCGATCGGCATTACCCAGTCATCAGCGGCGGAATACGGTGGCGCATGGCTTACACGCTACGGACTTCTTCTACCAGCAGCGGCGCGTGCAGCGCGTGTGGAGGCTTCCGGCGGTCTTTTCGGCTCCGTCTTATTTTTTTCGGCGTCGCCTCTCTGTTTCCGGCGACTATTTGGTGGTTTCGTGACGTGTTTTGAAACTTTTTCGGATCAGAGTTGCAATTTGTTTCTTCCAGTTACTGTTCACGCGTCTGTTGGTGTTCTATCCGGAGATTTGTTCAGTTTTGTCACTGTTCAGATCTGTTTGGTGCTTTGGACTTCTGATTCGGATCTAGTTTGGTAATTTCTGCCTATTGTTCACCTCATTTGTGTTTGGGGTGTTAAATTTCTAACTCTGTTGTGACATATTTGTGTTTGTTTGATATTTGGAATTTGGTGATTTTTTTTGTGTGGTTATGGCTGAAACTAAATCTGTCCACACATCTGAGTTAGTTCCGGTTTTTAATAAAATTACGGACCAAAAGCTTACATGGACTAATTATCATGATTGGATCAAATCTATCCAATGGTATTTGCTGAGTATTGAGAAGGAGCGCCATCTTACTGAAGACCCTCCTACGGTGATTCTAAGTTAGCTTGGGTTCGAGCAGATGCTAGGTTAATTTTGCAGATTCGGAATTCTATTGGGGATGACATAATCCCTTCTATTAGTCACTGTAATACTGTTAAAGAGCTCATGAACTATCTGAGTTTAATGTATTCTGGAAAGGACAATATTACTCGAATGCATGAGGTGTGCAAAGGCTTTTATCGTGCTGAGCAAAAGGATATGCCTCTGAAGGCTTTCTTTTTTGAGTTTAAACGTATGTATGAAGAAATGAAGATATTAATGTCACCTAATGCGGATCTCCCCGCTCGCATAGACAATATGGAGAAACTGGCAATTCTTAGTTTTCTAACTGCTCTTAATCCAAGCTATGAGACAGTTCGGTCTCAGATTTTGTCTAGTTCTGAGTTTCCTTCCCTTGAAGATGTATACGCTCGTGTTTTGCGTGCTGAGAGCCTGTCTCAACCAACTTCTGATCCTCAAGTTTCTCATTTAAGTGCTTTGGCCGGTCGTGGTCCTGTTGATTATGGAAATCACAAGCAAGGGACTGGTTCGAATAATTCTGGTGGCATCATTTGTTACTATTGCAAGGAAGCTGGTCATACCAAGCGTAATTGTCGCAAGTTGCAGGATAAGTTGCAGCGTGAGAGTTCTGGTCAAGCGGTGCAGTCTTCGAATGCCTCAAATAATGCTCCAGCAACTTCCCGCGCTCTTGCTACAGGTAATTGTGAATCTTGTTTATCTGCTTCATCCTCACGGTGGATGATTGACTCTGGTGCCACTGAGCAGAAGACAGGATCTCACGATGAGGAAAATTATTGGTAGGGAATATGGGTTTTTGGCGGCCACTACTTTCTTGAGGATCGGGTGCCGCATTCAAGTTACGTCGAAGTTTGGTTTTCGGTACTATGTCACTCTTTGTTGATGATCAGTCTATTTTCGTTTGTTGTGGCCCTAGTGTGGTCATTTGGATTAGAGCCTATGGTGTGGCTGCTGATTCGTTTGGTTTTGGTTTAAGTGTCCTTTGTGTGACATTTGGTTTAATTTTGTAGTTTGGAGTTGCCATCCCATTTCCGGCGAATCCTAGTGGTGATTGCGTTCGGGTTTGGTCTTTTTGGGTTTATGGCGAACTCTTGTTTGGTGCATTTGTGGCGTGAATTGGGTTGCTCTGTTTTGAGCTTTTTTGAGATTCAGATTTCAGATCTGGTCGTTGCGTCAGGTGCATGTTTTTGTTGCTCAGGGGGAGTGAGTTTTCTTTGTTTCTTATGGGAATATCTTTGTAACAAGTTGGGCATGATTAAAATCTATGCTCCAACTTGAGGGGGAGTGTTAGAGTATTAGGGAATATTTGATAATTAGGAAATATTTTATTTTGAATAAGATTAGGATCCCTATTAATTAGGGATATTAGTTGGGATATTAGGAATATTAGGTTAGATATTATTTTAGTTAATTGTTCTAGATTATTCTATTCTCTTGTATAAATATATGATTAAGTCTATGAATAAAGTTGAACCCTTTTAAGTCTATTTGCTACAAAGTCAAAACAAAAATAAAATTAAGAATAACTCATAGATAATTTGTTTCTAAAGTTTTTTGCCTAATTTGTTGATAGTAATAACAACAAATATTTTTTTTTTTACCATGGAAATAGATTTAGCTATAGAATCGTATAATTTCAATAAAAAATATGACTTACATATTATCATGTGAGAATCATATAGTTATTTCAGTTGTTTTAAATTTGATTATAAATGTATCGAAAAATTATGTTTATTCCATATCAATCGGTTTATCTACCGTAAGAATATATAACAAAAAGTAAATTACAACTGTTGTCCGACAATAGCATAAATAAAATAAAAAATAACTTATTGGGAAATACAGTTATTGAGAATAAATAAACACTATAAGAGAAGCTTAACTTTAAAAATGAATTTAACCAAAATAACTTTTAAATGGAAAAAAATTGAATAAGTTGAATATGATACAAGAAAAAACGTGCAAGTCATGTTAAATTTAAATTAATAATGTATATGAAGAAAAATTGAAAAGAATATAAAGAAAGAGAAAATCGACGGCAACATACATAAGAGCCAAGCCACGTTTTTAGTGGACTCACATCAATAAAGAAACCGACGATTCACATTTATTGCGATGATCATGAAGTTTTAAAATATCTATTTGTTGCTAGCTTTAAAAGTTTAATTATTTATAAACCTTAAATTATTATATTTTTTAATGGCTAAATTCCACAAAACGTCCCTGAACTTTAAAACAGTTGCATATAACCCCCTTAATAATTCAAAGATTAAATTTAACCTCCCTAAACTTTTTTTTTTACTATAGATCCCTGCCATTAACTTGCTGTTATCTCTTGCCAAAAATTGCCACGTCACATAATCATAAGACACCTCATCATATCTTATATGGCATTCTTTTAAGTTTATATTTGCATAAAACTCCCCTAAACTTTTGTGTAATTACATATAACTTCCCTAACATTTTAAAATTTAAATTTCACCTCCTTATAGTTTTTTTTATATATATATATATATATATATATATATTAGGCCCTTCCACTACTTTTTTTTTATAATGTCCATCAAAATATGCACGGTACTTTCAGCATTTTCTTCTAATATTAAGATAACATTTCTATAGCTTTTTTTTTTATATTTTTTCAAGCGTTCTGTTATTATTACAACCATTTCAATATTATGTTTACATTTAAACATCCATATTTTTCTTTTATTGGTAATTTATATTTTGGTTGAATTAGAGTTAAGTGTTAATTATTATTTTTTTCTAAGTGTAAATTTTCAAATATTATTCTTCTATCTTTCTCCATGAAAAAAATTCTATTTTAATTGATAAATAATATATATCAAAAATACTGTAAAAATGTTATCTTAACATTAGAAAAAAAATGATGAAAATAAGGTGCCTACTTTTGATAGATATTATAAAAAAAACTAATAGAGGGGCTAATATTAAAAAAAAAATTTAAGGAGGTTAAATTTCAATTTTGAAATGTCAGGAAGGTTATATGCAATTAGACTAAAGTTAAGGGGGTTTTATGCAAATATAAACTTAAAAAGATGCCACATAGAATATGATGAGGTGTCTTATATTACTGTGACATGGAAATTTCAGTTCAGAGATAACGGCAAGTTATCGGTAGGGATCCATAATAAAAAAAAATAAAAGTTTAGGGAGGTTAAATTTAAACGACGAAGTGGTTATATAAAACTGCATCAAAGTTCATAGGGATTTTACAGAATTTATTCTTTTTTTTTTAATTGAATGGTGAGATATTGACAGTTCCAATTAGGATTGAACCAAATACTACTAGGATACAAGTTCTTTTGAGCAAACCTTAACATTATATTAAGAATTAAATGCCAGAATTTTTTTTTAACATTTTACAATTAATTGAAAGTATTTTAAAAGGTAGCACACAATAACAAGAAATACTCACATACTTCATGGTTTTCATACCAAAATTATGTTTTATAAAAATACAACTTATATAATTTTAATCACAATTAACTGATGATTTATATAAAACAATTCAATTTTTATTTTTTAAGAAAAATAAATATCTTAACTCGGAAAAAACATAATGATGGCCTGATATTAATTAACAAAATCAAAGAAAGATGTGGATTATTTCAAATGAGTGATCAGTCAACTTGAATTATAATAATCTTAGTTGCGGCGTTTATAAAAATCTTCTAATGAATTTTGAGGGCTCTATGGATATAATTTTAAGGAACAATCATTTTCAAACATGAGTAACAATATATATTGTTGGAATGAGTGTTTTGATGATAACAAAATTAGAGAAGAAGTTAGTTTTGCAAGATAAATTAAATAAGAAAAAGCTAATCAACTAATGAAGTTAATTAAATAGAATTCACATGTATATAAATTAATTATTTGAATAGAATGAGAGCGGGATATAGCTCATAAAAATGATCCTATTAGTCTCTGACTTGAGTGTCAAACATGAATAATTATTCCATTAGAAGTGAAGTTGAGCATAGAAGATAAAAAAATTATTCAATTAACGAATGTTAGCGCATGACGAGCCTTTGAGATGTTATATGATCTTAAGAGAGATTTTTCAATTAAGTCAAGATTTGAGTATAATGAGACAAAAATTATTCAATTAATAGGAAGAAATCAAATAAGCGTATTATTGAATATATTAATCTCTTCAAATATTGAATCAGATCTTAAAAAGATTAGATCTTTTGGAAGAGTGTCTTAAGCTTAATAGTATATCAGAAAATACCAAAGATAATATTTATATAATATTATCTACATGATAAGATAAAGGCATTCAAGTGAAGGGCTCAAATAGGGTGACAAATGGAAGAAATGTTTATGCCTTGTGTTTGGGATGCGAGGATATGAAATGAATGCCTTTATCATGTTTCATTACACTAAATGCAACAAGTTTTGATCAAGAATGCAAACAAGTTCTAGAGAATGGCAACAAGTGGATATCACACAAGAATAAACTATCCGCTGATAGTTTCCAGACAAATTTATCCTATTCTCTCTCCTCACAGGGTGGATGTGCACTCAAAATTCGCTTAATGAACATGTGAGGTAACTAAGTATGGAGTTTACTTGAATCCCAACACTACTACAAAAAGTACTTTTAACGTCACAAATTTTGGGGGTTTTCACGTCACTTTTTCAGGGGACATTGAATCAAGTGACATGAAAAATGGACTTTTAACGTCACATAAACAAGTGACATAGAAAGTTAGAGAAACAACGTCACACATAATATTATGTGTGACGTTGTAAGTTGCTCGGAGAAACCACGTCACACATAATATTTATGTGTGACGTGGTTTCCAGGAAACCATGTCACACAAGAATCTTGTGTGACGTGGTTTCCTGGAAACCACGTCACACATAATTTATGTGTGACATTATGTGTGACGTGGTTTCCAGGAAACCACGTCACACAAGATATTATTTGTGACGTGGTTTCTTTTTTTTTTAAAAAAAAAAAACGTTTTTAATTTTTCTATTCCCCGTTGATATTCAGCAATTTGAGAACAAAAACCTATTCAAACCAATTTACAAGACTTATAAAACATTTTGGCAAATATGCAATATTTGCAGCAATTACAACGTAACAGCATTTGCAAACCAATTTACAATTGAACATTAAACATTCTATGGCAGACCAATTTACAAGACTTACAAAACCATTAAATATTCTATGGCATTTTTTGCAATTTACAATTGATCGAGAAAAAAAGGCAGCAGATTTAATTATCAGGAAAAAAAAGGAAAAGAAGGAACCTGGATGAAGTGAAGCTGCGAACGGAGGCACGATTGAAATTGTTGAACCCGATAGGAGGAAAACAGAGCTGAAAAAAAACCTTGAACAAGTAAAAAAAAAGAACCCTATAGAAATTGCATATTTAATTACCAGAAAAAAAAAAGAAAAAAGAAAAGAATAAATGAACCTGCAGGTGGAGGGTGAGGGGGATGGGGGGCGTCTGGGGGGAGTTGTGGGGGGAGGGAAGGGGGAGCTGTGGGTTAGGGGGTGGGGGAGCTGTGGGCACCAGGGGGAGCTAGGGGTGTTGGAGGGGGGAGCTGTGGGCGTTGGGGGGGTAGGGAAGCTGAGGACACGGGGGTGTGGATGAGGGAGAGTTAGAGTTGATGTTTTTGTTTTGGGGGGGGTGGGGGTGGGAGACAGCTGGAGTTGATGGTTTTTATTTTGGGGGGCGCGAAATGAAAAAATTAAAGTGGGGGAGCGGGAAATAAAAAAAAAGGAGGGGACGGGTTTTCCACGTCACACCAAAATTTTGGTGTGACGTGGAAAACAACTTTCAACGTCACACCACATTTTGGTGTGACGTTGAAAGTGGTTTCAATGTGGGAGGGGGGGCGGCAAAAGAAAAAAAAAAGAGGGACGGGTTTTCCACGTCACACCAAAATTTTGGTGTGACGTGGAAAACAACTTTCAACGTCACACCACATTTTGGTGTGACGTTGAAAGTGGTTTCAAGTGGGAGGGGGGCGGCAAAAGAAAAAAAAAAAGAGGGACGGGTTTTCCACGTCACACCAAAATTTTGGTGTGACGTGGAAAACAACTTTCAACGTCACACCACATTTTGGTGTGACGTTGAAAGTGGTTTCAAGTGGGAGGGGGGCGGCAAAAGAAAAAAAAAAAGAGGGACGGGTTTTCCACGTCACACCAAAATTTTGGTGTGACGTGGAAAACAACTTTCAACGTCACACCACATTTTGGTGTGACGTTGAAAGTGGTTTCAATGTGGGAGGGGGGGCGGCAAAAGAAAAAAAAAAGAGGGACGGGTTTTCCACGTCACACCAAAATTTTGGTGTGACGTGGAAAACAACTTTCAACGTCACACCACATTTTGGTGTGACGTTGAAAGTGGTTTCAAGTGGGGACGGGTTTTCCACGTCACACCAAAATTTTGGTGTGACGTGGAAAACAACTTTCAACGTCACACCACATTTTGGTGTGACGTTGAAAGTGGTTTCAACGTCACACCAAATTTTGGTGTGACGTTGAAACCTTTTCCATGTCACACCAAAATTTGGTGTGACATGGAAAGTGCTTTTCAATGTCACACTTAATTTAAGTGTGACATTGAAAAGTTTCAACATCACACTTAATTTTAAGTGTGATGTTGTTTCTTTCTTTTTTGTTTTCAATGTCACATTTTTAAATAAGTGACGTTAATTGGTGACATAAAAAGGGCTTTTTGTAGTAGTGCAATTCCCACAATTATCAACACAATATGACACCCTTTCATTGTAGTCAGCCTAGTGTTGTCCTTTCAACATCGTAGTGTTGACCTTTTGAACCCTATTGTTCACTTTGCAACAACCCAGTTGTCATCTTGTGTTCACCTTGAAGTGTTCACCCTTTGACACCCAAGTGTTGAAATTGCGACACCCCGAGTGTCAATTTACAGAGACTCTATCCTTCACCAAGCAACACCCTAGTGTTGGCCTCGCGACACCCTAGTGTTCACATACTAACACCCTAGTGTTCACCATGCAACACCCTAGAGGACACCTTGTTAGTGCTGGCTATCACCCAAGAGGGGGTGTGAATTGGGTGACTGAATAAAAACCTTTGATTCTCTAACTAAAATACATGTGTTGTTTATCTTTGAAATCTTTTAAAGATTTATCACAGAGAATATTTCAAAATATGAAATGCACTGAAATTAGTTCTGGTATGCTTGAAACTAAGAGAGTTAAAGGAAGAGAAAATGCACGCAGAGATTATCCTGGTTCAGTCAACTCAGACCTACATCCAGTCCTCAGGCTCCACCTGAGATTTCCACGATCCTCTTGTTTAATCCTGGCACAACAGAAGCCTACCACAGGTTTTACGAACACAGGTTCACCTGCCAACCTTTACAGAGTTTTAGACTCCTCTAAACACTCCCCCTTACTACCTGTAAGGTTACAACCCTTTTCTTAAAGCACCAAGCTTTAGAACAGCCTCAATCAATAGAGGATTTCAATCAAAGTAATAAGTTCACTAAATGAACAGATTGTGATAATCACTTAAGTACAGACTCGTATATGATGAATAAATACAAATTCTAGAGCTTAAAGATTTGAACTATGGTTGCTCTAGCTCTTCTTTTCTAATGCTCTCATCTCATCATTTCTGGGCTCACTTGGTTTTGCTTTTAATCAGTGTAATCTACAATTCTGCATAAAGCCCTGTTCCATCGTTGTTTTCGTATATGCGTTGTGTGTGCATCATGCGTTCCAGATGTCTTCAAGTCTTTATATAGAGTTTGATAAACTTCTGTCCGTTGGAGACTTGAAGAACTAGCCGTTGATAATTTGCTTCAACTAATCTTGCAGAGGATAAGACAAGAGAGACAGAGACTGTGAGTAACGTTATCATGCTGCTACCTGCTACTGTACTTGCATGTCAGCTTTTTCAGTAGCGCTAGCATGATTTGCTATCTCTAACTTCATAGTGTAAGTCCTGCACTTAAGCTGTTAGCTGAAACAAATACTCATGCAGTGGATGATATCGATAGAGTATTTCGTTAACTTGAAAAGATAGAGACAATATATTAGTTAAGATATTTTTCAAAGCATTCTTCTATCGATAGACATAAACATTATCGCTAACACATTCTTTGAGTTCAATGCTGTGTTCTAGCAATATCATACCAACAATCATTTTTCTATCGATGGCTAATCCAATTATCGCTAGTAACTATGTTATCACTAAGCTAATTTGTTCTCAGGCACTAGCTATCTAAATGATCATTATCTGAAGCACTTTTGTTATCGATAGCTTAACCTGTTATCGCTAGCTGATTTCATGCCATGCTCTGTGAATTTGCTAGCTAACCTACGAACTCTACGGTTACGAGGATGGCAATTTTGTGATGATTTGTCGTGGGTGTTAGGCCTCAAAAGACTTGAAGTTCTTGAAAGGTAGTTCATTTGAGATATTTGCAAAGGCATGAAGAATGGTTATATATATAATGGTTATATATACATTCTACAGGTGTGAAACCTCTTATATATATAATGGTTATATATACATTCCCTTCTACTAGTGGTTGATGTATTTCTTGCTTAGTCAGATGCTTTAAGCATTACTTTTTGTTGTTCACTTGCATTGAAGTATTAATGTTCTACAAATTGTTTTTTTTATGTTGTACGGATTAAGAATCTTTTAATGGATGAAGAAGGTCATATCATACATATTGGCTTTGGCTTTGTGCTTTCAAATTCCCCATGTGGTGTTAACTTTGAAAGTGCTCCTTTCAAATTAATTGAGAGCTTCTTGAGGTAAATCTTAGGTTATTTATATTTATTGTGTTTGATCTAAGATTTGCTCTCCGTACATTGTCATTGGTGATGTGATTATGTTAGGTGATGGATTCTGATGTTGAAGGCATTCCAGTTTTGATTATTTCAAGGTATTAATGAAACTCCCTCTGAGTGTATGGTTTCTCATGTAGTTGCTGAACTATGCTGAAGGCATTTTTCTTTGTTCTTGCTGCAGAATGATGTCTCCTTAGTGCTCCTTAGTGCCTACAATTTTGGTAGAGCAGTTGGCCTTTATTATTCAATAAATGACAGGGTAGAGAGCCTAATACTATTATTTGTTTAATTGTTTATTGTAGCTGTAATTTATTCAAAACCTTTGTTACACAATACTTAATATTCATAGACAATAAACATGATGATATTATTGTAATTGTGTGAGTTGACTTCAATTTATTATAAGATTTATTTGAATTTATGTAGTATTTTTTTAGATTGGTTGTTATTAGTAAATTTTAATTTCGTCTAATACAAAAAAGAGTCTATTTAATTTTTTTTTTAAAAAAAATCATTTTCTAGACTGTATACTTTTTAGACCGCATTTTTAAACATGTGGTTTACAAAGATATGTGTCAATAAGAGAAAGCAAATCAAACATAAATGTTGCTTATGTTCTTGCATTTTATTTTATACTTGCTTATAATCTTGTGTGTTGTTAAGAGAAGTCAGTAGAACAAACCTCTTACATATAATTGTTTAAAGCAGTTCAAAAGGCCACCATTCTCGCTCGTGGCTTTGTGGCAAGTTCTCTTGAGATATTACATGAGGACGCGAGTTCGAGGAATGGTATGTTACTCCCTCCGGTTCCTAAATATTATAAGACCTATCCCCCCTTCTTCCTTTCTTTCCATCCATGAGGTACTTCAAAGTACCTCTCTTTTTGGGCCCAAAAGCCCTTCTTGAGGTTCTATTCCGAATCTGTGCCATTTATGGGCTTCATTGCCTTAAACTTCCTCAACTTTTGATCTTCCATAAATTATAGTTCAAGCATTTGATGATCTATTATTTTGTATCTTATTTAATCTTATTCATAAGTAACCTCTAAAATATTTTATCTAGACCAAGAAAAAGCATATGCAAATAATTATTGTTTCTTCCATTTTAATTTATCAACCCTTTCTAACTGTAACATTGATATTTGATGGTGATCCAATGATACCGTTTGAATAATACTTTCTCCATGCGTCATCCAGTTACGTCAGATGTACAAACTACCTAATATCCTTCCCGTCTTCCCTAGCCCTTAAGCTCACTGACTTAGTTCAAATCGTCACTTGTTCATATTACGCAATGGCAGAAGGTTAAAAATTCTTATGCAACCTGAACCCCAAGCATTTTTCCTCCTAACATGCATTGTAAGTAGAATTATCATAAAAAGCAAAAGAAAATTAAATATGCATCTATCAACAATATAAGTTCGGATTGTACATGTCCAGCTACTTCATGCATGCAGAAACACCCTCTCCTCTATTGCTTCCATCACTGTTTAACAAGTATCGTCAATATTCTTTTTTAAAAAAAAAAAAAACCACACACACACAAAACGAAATCTTAGGGTTTGAATCAACCTTAAACCACGAAAACAAATCACGAGCTAACCTAATCAACGGTAAAGCAACACAAATCCAAGAAACAAAACCCTAGAAGTGAAATCAGCAAACACCGAAGAAAAAAACAGGAAAACAAATCAAAAAATTGAACGACAAAATCTACCTTAAATCTCGAAATGATGAACAAAAAAGCTACAAATTTTGCTTCAGCAACGATAATTGCTTCACCGGAAGAAACGACAAGGTCACTAATCGGAATTGGATATTGTGAGCAGTTGCCTGAGTTGAAGCTCCAAATCGTACGAAGCCATGGAGGACGAAGAGTCCGGTGTTTTGATCGGCAATGGAATGGACCGGTTTGAAATTACAGGTTTACCCATGCGGATTTGGGCTTTGTGTAGTTAATATGGGCATTTTGGGAGGGTTATTGTGGTCATAAAATTGTTGGATACGGTATATAACTGGCAAAAGAGTTACATGTGATTATGCTAACCTGTACTATAGCACACAAAAAACATTATATACGCAATCCAACGATTCCTAGATTTCGGTATTATTTTCCTCCATTAGTAATTTCTTTTTTTTTTCTTTTTAAGCGATTGCACTTTAATTAATAATTACACACACACAAAAATCATGAATTTTAAGTTATTCTTAGAATTTGATCGTCTATTTCAAGTTGCTATGGTTTCTCACGTTCAAAATATAAGATTAAATTACCTTTTTTGTTCTGATTAAGGCGGTCAAATATATCACTTAATTATAATATATGTTATATGTAATTAGATTAATTTATAAGATAAATTATTTTTAAGAAAAATAATAAATATAAATATTTTAAAATGATTTATTTTGCATCATTAATCTCTTTAAAAAGTCAACTTGATCTTATATTTAGGACTGAAGGAAGTAGTTAGTTTTTCATTATTTTTTTCCATAAATAGCTAGGTAAAAATACATTATGTCTAGGAGAAACTTGACCCAAAAAAATGTTTACACATGTTTGAGACATTGGTTGGACACTAAATGTGGATATCTCTTCTTCTAGTAGAAACTAAAATTCGAATTCCTACTGAAAGAGATGTTCACATTTAGTGTCTAACTAGTATCTCTAATTGGAGGAAAATTCGAAACCTATAGGAGAGGTGTGATAGAATAAAGACATAATTATAAAATATATGTCATACAGCAGAAAATTTAGTGTATCTCTAGTCATATTCAATGTTTTAGTAAATTGTGATTGTTTCTACTAAATATATGTGTCAACATATGCAAATAGTGAGGTCTGATTCAATATTTAAGCTATTTGTCTAACGACTCATTCACCCGAAGAGTTATTCCATTAGAAGTGAAGTTGAGCATAGAAGATAAAAAAATTATTCAATTAACGAATGTTAGCGCATGACGAGCCTTTGAGATGTTATATGATCTTAAGAGAGATTTTTCAATTAAGTCAAGATTTGAGTATAATGAGACAAAAATTATTCAATTAATAGGAAGAAATCAAATAAGCGTATTATTGAATATATTAATCTCTTCAAATATTGAATCAGATCTTAAAAAGATTAGATCTTTTGGAAGAGTGTCTTAAGCTTAATAGTATATCAGAAAATACCAAAGATAATATTTACATGTTGGCAAACGATTTGAAATGAACTAATGAAGTTTGATGGTCTCAAGAAAACTCCATCATAATCATAACAACTTCATCGACTAAAACTGCTAACATGGAAAATCTCTATGTTCTGACACATCACATTAACTCAATCCTAACCTAGTAATGACTTACTTTGGTCCTTTATGTATGACCGAGTAGGGGTTGATCTTAATTTTAAATGCATGGCATAATTCTAATCTTTGCATTTTTTTTTCAAATTACTTGTAGTATTAATAACCCCTTAATAATAACCAAGAGAGATGAATGAAAATAATCGAAGATGATAATGATGCTTTAGAGAAAAATATGTCATATTAACTAATTTCACTTATATTTTAGGGTTAAGGGTCAAAAATACACGTATGATTTTGTCAAAAGTTTATCCAACATCAAATGTTTTTTTCTTTTGACCAAAAATATACATGAGTTTTCAAATTGGATCAAACGTCACATTTACAGTTATATTTCAAAACGAAGCGCTTGGTGATGGAGAAACTTTTTTACAAAACCACATGTGTATTTTTTACCCTAATTTAACTATAAATGTGTATTTTTGATTCAATTTGAAAAGTTATGTGTATTTTTTGTCCAAAAAAAAAAACATTTTGTGTTGGATGAACTTTTGACAAAATCATATGTATTTTTGACCCTTAACCCTAGATTTTAAATCTAATCAACAACAACAACAACAACAAAGCCTTATCCCACTAAGTGAGGTCGGCTACATGGATCGTACGACGCCATTGTGTCAAATTAAGAAAATATACTCTACATTTAATTGGATGGAGTAATATAAAATATAATGTTACATAGTGTTTTAGAGGGATCATATCTATAATTAAGCATTTCATCAAACTTGCCTTATCTCCATTAAAAGAACATGTCTTACATTAAGTAACAGATGGGACTTTTATAATACTGACGCGGACATGTTTCACATTGACATTTCAATTGTAACGACATTATATCAACTCAACGACTGAATAGCACAATTCTGGCAACGGAAGAGTCAGCGAGGCTTTTGTTGTTTCTTTTTCTTTTTCTTTTTTCTTTCTTTTTTTTTTTTGGGGGGGGGGGGGGGGGGGGGCACAAGATATACTCGTCCACTTACATAGTCAAATGTCACTTTCTTCCTATTTACTTGTTTAACATTTGAGTTTTGGGAGGAAATAAGTCAGTAATACGTTCCAATAAAATCCACACATGCCTGCATTAATAAGATGATGCTTTAAGAAACGTAGGCACTATGTGGGAGGCTGTCTAGTAGCAGAAAGCATCTGAATAATAAACATGATCTCACAGGGCATAAAATTATCAAAGAAGATCAATTTTGCCACTCTCTACAAGTGCCTTTATAGACTTGTAACATATGAAGTAGAGCACACCAGGTTCCATTTCAAACAGCATCGACCTGCCATTTATTACAATGTACAGCTCAGTGAATTAATTTTGCAATGAGAAGAATAAACAAGCAAGGAAGGTATTATTGTGGAATTGCCTGTCATCAACTGGTCCATCTTCAAGCTGGATGCCTGTGAGATATTCCTTGCTTCTGCATACCACAAATGTGTCTAGTTGTGCTTCTGGAACTGAAACACAGAAAACATAAGTCTCATTGGGATAGGATTATGATTCTCAATGGCAAGAGAATCCCTAAAGATTTTCCTCATGAATAAAAACCCCATAATCCTAAGATCAATGAATTTGCCAAAAACAATTACAAAATATAAAATCAATTAATGAATTCGTAGTAAAAGATTCTTAGCATTTTATACATTATTACAACGAAACAGAAAATTTGTGGAAAATTTTCAGTCTGTCACAAAATTCATTACAAAAGCAACCTGAGATGGATTTTCCACGGTTTAAGCCAGAAATTTCATTCTTTTCTTTTCTGTAGACCAAAAGTATAACTATGAGATAGCACCAACCTGAAGTGTTCATCATTGTTTAGTTGAATAAACAATAAGCTCATGCACAAGAACATGAAAGCTCAAACATGGGCAAGATTTTAGGACTCTCATCAACTTGCAACAAAGAGAAGATACCAGGCTACGATATATTTAATATGATCAATACAAGGGGCATGTGCTTATATTAAAAAGCTACTCCCATATATTGTAAGTTTGTAACAAGTAAATGACTAAAGGAACACAGAGAAAGGAAAGAAGAGAATATTTGAGCCCATAATTTCATCGAGAAGAATAATTACTTTCACTCTTGAAGCAAAGCTGCTATGAGCAAAAGGACAACAATGCCCTCAATAAGGACTGTGAAGTATGACCTCAGACTGAGTTAAATACCCTTTCATTTATATCCTTTAAAAGTATTTTCTGAGAAACAAGGTTTAATCATCCTAGCTAACATACATGATAAACTATCCGCATACCCAGTGAAACAATACCATAGCACTGACTGATAACTTTCAGACAAAGCAACTTTGACAGATACTCATGCACTAAATGGATCTTAAAAGGATAACCTTATAGATAATAAAAGCATAAAATAACTTATAAGAATTTAAATTACTCATGTCATCCTCTTCGCTTATTACAGATTGCTTCTGGAAAGATTGATAATTTTCTGGAAGCTTTGATAGAACACTATCATCCAAGTGTTGTTTTAAATCTTCGGTGCACCTGCAACAGCAGAGCTTATCTCAAAATCCAAATGAAAGATATGATTTCAGTTCACGTATTTGAAATGAAATTTGGGAGGGAGGGTATTTAGCCTTTCCTTCTAGCAAAATTTTTCTCTTCTCTAGATAGCTTGTTCCAAAGTTCATCAGTTTTCGCAATGTGGAACACGAACTTTTCTATCTGAAATTGAAATCAGGGATATAAAATCAAGCATAATACAATCTAGTGACCATACCATTGAGCTCACTCTATTTCCTGGCTGAATGTCTTCAAATAGGTCAACAACTATTGCAGCAATCCTAGCTAACTCAACTCCTTTTATATAGCTAGAAATGATTGAAAAACAATATTTGGCCAGCAAAAATAAGAGTGTTAAAATTGATCCCCCAACCCCCCCCCCCCCCCAAAAAAAAAAACAAGCACAAAACACTCTTTTCCCAACCAAACATGCGAAGATCAGTTTCCATGTAACGGCCACATAAATCCTAACCAAATCGGTAAGTACCTTCTGAATGCGAATCCGGAGGTATGATCTGAGTAAAAACTGGGCTCTATCCAAGTCCATCTGATAGAGAGAAATTGAAAGGGGATCAATGCCAGAGGATGATTTCTCCTCCACTGTGTCTTCCTGCCCAAAATGAAAGTGGAAGAAAATGAGCACCAAAAGTGTAAGGGTGAATAAAACGAGTAACATGACGATGTAATTCTTGAAATGTTAAATCCATTCATCTTTAGTCCCATAAATCAACAAGTGCATAAATTAGCACCTAAAAATAAGAAACCCATAACGCACATGCAAGTATGGAATTAACCGAACTTGTAATTTGTTTGCTGAAAAAAACAAAAAAAAAAAAAAGAGTAAAAGAGCATGGACAATCCAAGAATACCAAATTAATCTGGAAGATACACTGCCATTAACAGTGACAACACCATCTAAGACTCATTTCAAAATTTCCACCGCAAATGTGAAAATTTCATGCTCAGAAATCCCCTTTCTAATTAACATTATTCATAAGCAAAGGAAGATATGAAGGAAACATCAATATCAATTTAGCAATTTTGGAAAATTTCAGGTTTAGGAGCACACCAGGATTAATACCCAAATCAGGAAAATTTTTGATTTAAAGAACAGAATAACGATGGTAGGGTTTGGGAATACCATTAATTGGATCTGTTCTCGAATGCGGCCAATCAAATCGGTCTGGAAACGAAGAATCTCAGGAGCAGCCTTCTCATTACGCCAAGCTCTCTTGAGAAGCTCAACGTCAGTAGTTGAAAGCAAAGTCTCATAATCGTCAATAGGAAGAGATAATCCTTCCACGTCACTCGAAGCCATTGCTCCAATTTCTCACTTTCCCACCTTCTTTCTTTCTTTCTTTCTTCTTCTTCTTCGGTCCTGTGAGGATTTGAGATGTTGCTAGGTTAGGTTACTTGTTGCTTCATTTGGCGCCAAAATAAAGAGTCATTCTGTGACGCCTAAATTTTCTAGTACTCGGTAATGAGTTTAAAAATTGAAATTGAAACTTTTCCTTAAAAATATTTGATAAAACTTTCTTTTCACTGAAATATAGGCTTTTCTTACGGATTGTAAGAAAGGTTAAGGGTCATAAAAATACATATGTGATTTTGTCAAAAGTTCATCCGGTATTAAATGTTTTTTTGGACCAAAAATACACAAAAACTTTTAAATTGGATCAAAAGTCACATTTACAGCTACATTCCAAAAGGAATTGCTTGATGCTGAACAAACATTTTTTTCAAAATCAAATGTGTATTTTTTATCCTAATTTAACTGTAAATGTGTATTTTTTATCCAATTTGAAAGTTTATCTATATTTTTTGTCCAAAAATAAACATTTGGTGTTAGATGAACTTTTGACAAAATCACATGTGTACTTTTGACCCTTAACCCTTGTAAGAATTACAAACTATTAAAACACAAGTGGTTTCATAATCAATTAAATAGCCAGGGTCAATCCTTAATACCTTACTTTATCTTGTAGTGTTTAGGGAGCAAAAAATAGCAATAATTGCAATATATCTATACATACGTCAATCTCTCTCTCATAAGTATACGTCTAATAATAATAATAATAATAATAATAACAATAATAACAACAACAACTTGACTATCTTGGTGGATAGCTTTTATAATATAAATCAAATTATTTTTTCAAGTATAGGTAAAATAAACTCTATAACCAATGGTATTTGAATACACTATATCGTTAGGTATCTCTTCCCTTCAATACTACCTTATTTCCTTTTCAACTATCTTCTCCGAAGAAGCTATGCTGAAACATGTCAGGAAAGGATGAGATTGGGAAAAACTCAATAGCAGCTTATTTCATTTATTATTATATGCAACAAATCATAAACCTTTACAGGTATTACAACTAAACATACTTATTGGGCCATGAGCTCTCTGGGCGCCACACAATTACTGATAGGATTGAAAATAAATAATGTGAAATGTGAGACACTTGGTCTCTTCCCACTAGATTTTATGAATATATCTGTATTGCTAGAGGTAGCTAACCTCCTAGCCTTTGAGTACTCCATTCATTTGGAAATAAAATTCCATGAAAGAATAAACAAGGTTTATTAACCTTCATGCATAATGTATACATGTAATAAATGTTATGTAATTATTATTCATACATAATATATGATATGGAATAAACATAATATCTGATTACCTGAACTAAGTTCTAAACCAGCTTCTATCCTCTTTGCTATCATGATGAACTCAAATCAAAAGTCAGAACTTATATACATGTCTAGGTTTAGGTTAGGGTCTATGATACACACACACATATATCAATATTCGCATCTCTCCTTCTAATCCTAATCTAATAAATGCTACCCAACTCTTTTTATACTAAACAAATTATAATTTGTCTAATGCTTTCTTGAACCTTGAAATAATCTATTTTAATTAGTCTTTTTGATTTTTAATGTTTGAGTAATAAATTCCTTTCCTTTTACACTTGAAGTCCCTAATTTATACATCATACAATACTTCACCACTGAGGACTTTTTTACTCGCCTCAATTCCAAATTAGTACATATGCGTATATACTTGCATCCTTCAAAATCATTGTGTCTTCTTTATAGCTTTAATTGCTAGTTTCTGATTCAGGATTCCCAATTAGTATGTACATATATATATATATATATAATACTTATCAAAGTTTCGTTCAACAGAGTTGTCAAAGAAACCGGGATTAACCCTGCAAATCAATCAATATCCTCAAGTTCAAATAACCATATTACATTGCAGATGTAACTAAGGGTACTGAAGAGAATGCTTAAGCTCTTTCTTTTTGTTTATCAAAACTTAATCATGTAAAATCATACTCTCCCATTCTAAACTTTTTAAGGACTTCTAAGTAGCAACTATAAATTTCTTTTTTACATTAAACTTATATACTTCGAATCATCATTCTTAAACATTTAATCCCACTTAAAACCAAAAATGATGAATTGAACCTCAACCAGCAACAACATTTTGTTTTTATTCTGCAACCATTTATTTACCAATTATCATTACTCATGCTTCTAAATAATCCCTACATATGAGTTAATATATCACAGCAAAAGAGTAATCATCTCAAACTTGAACAACTTAACATCATACTTGTATATACTCTTCTTAACATACTTTCAATCCTTAAACAATACCACATATCAAGATACCTTCAAAACTTTCACACTTTCGGCATTTAGACTTCCTCAAAAATGAACTTTTCTTTTATACTTTCAGTGCAAAGATCTAAACTTTCAGCAACTCCAATTTCTAAAAATACACATTTAAAATCCCTATCATCCTTTACTCAATTTCCCTTATCTCAAGCTCAATATCTAAGAATCCTAAACAGTAAACTCTAACTGCCAACTACCATTGATTGATCAAAACAGTTTCCTTAAAAAAAATAAAACTTAACCATCTCATTTCATCCTTATACCAACACACTCTTGTAAATCCCTGAACAGTTTTCAAACACCTGTTCTTCTTCCTAAAACCTTCAAACAACAAATCTCAAAACTTAACTTTATCAAATATCAATTCAATCATAAGCATATTTACATTTAGCATATTAACTCATTTACACACAGACAAACCTAACCATCAATGAATCCCATTCTTTATCACAGTGGTTACTCCTTAACAACCCCCAACCATATCTTATTGATTATCATAAAAATAACCTTTATCTGTTTGGTTTGAGGGAATGGAAGGAGAGGGGAAGGAAGGGATGGAAAGGAAGGGAATGGAAGGTTTTAATATTACCTTGTTTGGTTTGGTAAGAGGGGAGGGAGGGAAGATGGTTTTAATGATCCTTTGTTTGGTTCAAGAGGGGAGGGAATGGATAATAATAACTAATTTACCCTTCTACCCTTTTTTATTAAATTATATTTTTATTTGTATATTATATATATCACTTTGCATATTTATTGCATATTATATAATTTTATGAAAATTCCTTATATTTATTTTGTGAAATTCTCTAATCCCTTTTATGTGATCATGTATTTTATTTTTGAAATATTATATACTTTAACTATAAATTCACATGAAATAAATAGGAAACGTGACTTTTACAATAGGAATTTGATGTAATGGTTGCAAGAAACTTTATGTAAGTATATTCTTATAAAAAAACCAGTATAATTTTTTTTTCATATTTGACTATTATAATAATATATTTTAAAATATTGAATGAACAAATTTCATTCCATTATTTAAAAAGAAGGAATCTGTGTTATCCACACCAGGCACCAGCTACTACTTCTCCTCCATTTTTTGAATTATATTGTTAATTTAATTGATAAAATAATATATTTGTAAATAGTGGTAAAGAGCTAAAAATCCGTGGAGCAGGAAGAAATGGATCTGGAAGAAAAAGAAGGATGAATGCCATCCTTTGTTGCGATGCAACAACAGACTAGAAAGAAGATAAAAAATTCCTCTTCTTCTACCACCCCACAACCAAACAAAGGGAGGGAGTCACTTACCATTCCCTTCCATTCCCTCCCCTCAAACCAAACAACCCTTAATTTCTATATTACCAACATAGCTACTGCCTTTTTTTCCTTTTCACCTCTAACTTATAGTTTCATAGCAAACATTCATTCTCTTCCCATCTACAACATATCATCTCATCTATCACTCTAATCAAAATTTGAGGTTTATACCTAACATGCTCAAGCCATAAAACATCAAACATTACTTCCCCTTTTATTCACCCAAAATTTCTGCTTCAACATTCGCTAAACAATCTCCATTTACCTATATATATATATATATTAATACAACACACCATTTAGATCTAAAATTGTTTTCCAGAATTGAAATCACTTACACACACAATCGAACCATCAATCAGTTGTACAATAGAATTTCATGTTACAACAGCTTTTGATCAGAGAAGCAAAAACTCATATTTTTCCGTCGCTAATTATTGATGGAAATTTTGCCGTCAGTAATTAAATTGGAAAATTTTCTGACGGAATTTTCGTCAGAAATTAACGACAGAAATTTATTCCGTTAGTAATTTCATGTTTTATTGTAATGTATTTTGAGTCTTTTATGTTTCATCAAGTCTCTTCTTAGTCCCTTAAGTTTGAAAAGTGCACTTTTGATCTTTTTTTAACGCAGTTAGTTACATTTAACCGAAAATGCATTAGAGGTAGCTAGCCACTAATTTTGAAGTTCTATGATACACTAGATATTTCTAAACAAGGTTAGAGTGGTCTTTTAACCCAATTCAGACACAAGTGATTTAACCTTTTCCTAATTGCGCATTGGGGGTTAAGATCAAATTTTTAATCCAATGATTGTAATATAGGTTGCAACCCCAGGTCGTTTCACTTGAGGAGCCTTTCTAATCTACCTAAACTAACTAAGTGCAATTAAAACAGTAAAAAGTCTGGGGTTTTGGTTTTGAAAAGTCATTTTGTGAGACTATAAAGAAAATGTAAATACTTGTTTTTGGTATTTTGAATTAAAGGGTGAAAGAAGTTTGGATTAAGGGTAATTTTATCAAATGGGCTTTGGTAGTGTTACGGTGGCTCAATTGCTTCCTTAAAAATGATAAGTGGGAGTTTGATTTATCAAGTCTAATTGAGAAAATCCCCAAGCAATCACTAAGGGTCCACTAGCCCTAATTAATGACTAATCTAACAACCACTTTCATAGCCATTACTAAGGGTTAGTGTTAAGGTTCACTTGGTTTGTGAAATGCCTTGAAACAAATGCAATCCAGCTCTCATGAAGTGCAACTACAACATTCATGCATGGAAGAAGTTGACTATAACCACTAGCAACCACTAAACTGGATATAACCAAGAATACAACCACAAGTAAATAGGAAATTGTATCTCAATCACATTTAAATCAAAGCATACACATAATAGTTCACAAACATAGATAGCAACCACATATCTCTGTCTCAAATCCAAATACAAGACCAATACAAAAGAGTACAAGTCAAATACAAAGGAAATAAGAGCTTGCAAACTAAAAACTCCCCTATGTTGGTCCATGAAGCTAGAGCCATCTTCACACCACCAAAGCGCCAAAATTATAGCCTCTCATGGCTTCAAATTCGTGCTCAAAAGGACCCATGATGATAACCTCCATGAATGAAGAGGGATGAAGAAATATTATGGTGGAAATGGAAGGTGAAAGATGGAAGAACAAGAAAATAAGCAAGAATGGAGGTGAGATTGAGTAGGAAGATGAAAATTTGAAGTGAAGAACGAAGAAGAAGGGTGAAACCCTAGCAGAGCTGGAGATTTTTGTGTGTAGAGGGCTTGGCCATGAAATCTGGGGTGTTGGATGCTATTTATACTCCCCCTAAAACCCTAAAAACGCGTCAGTATTTTGCTGATATCGGGGGCCTCTCCATGAACAGAGGCTTTTGCCTCTTTTGGTTGCCTTCACAGAGGCTTTTGCCTTTTCCTTTGCTTTCTTCTTTTGCTCCGTTCAGAATTCTTCGCTGTAACTTGGCTCTTTAATTTGAGCATGTTTCTTCTATGATCTACACATGAAAACAAGCCAGAGGTAGCATCAAATGTCCTCGAAAATTTGTAAATCAATAAATCATGCTAATTATGCCCAAATTTCCCTTGATCAGTATAAACTCCAACAAAATTATGCAAAAGTCAGAATTCATCCTAATTAGGTACAATTACCCCAAGAACAAGCAATAATCCAATGATTTTAACTATGAAACATGTATAAAAATATGATGCAATCAGACGCAGGTTACAAGCTCCTTTAACCCATATCCATTTTCAGATTAAATATAGTTGATTGCATGCATTTTCCTCTTCCATCCACTATTATTTCATACAAAATCTCTTTGGATTTTTTTCCATCTGTTGTTTCATTCCAATCGGCATATATTCATGCTACATTTCCTATACAACCAATTGGTTCCAGTCTTCTGACATCCTGCCCTTACGCGAGTCTCTCTGCCAAGGATAAGGTGTTTCTTCCAACAATCAACTTATTTTACATTTTGTCAATTAGAGGCTGAAACCGCCCTCTTGTACTTCTTCCATGCTAAATAAAAGGTTCCCAAGTCTTCGCAAGTCATTCATTCTTTTGAAACCTAATTAGAGATATATCTCATTTTGAACCCTTTTATAATGGTAAATTATTTTGATATTATGTGATATTATATTTTGCTATATACTCCCTCTTGTCTTATATACAAGGTCAAATTGAGTTTTTTTGTATGGGATTAAGGAAACTAAATACACCACTTAATTATATCATCATATGTTATATGTAATTATATTATAATTAGTTTATAAGTAAAATAAGTTTGTTTTAAGTATTGGTAAGAAAAAGTTAGTTTTGAGTAAAAAAATATAAATATAAATACTTTAAAACAATTAATTTAGCATCCTTAGTCTCTCCAAAAAAAATTCAAAACTATCTTATATTTAGGATTTGATGGAGTATAACATTAGGGAGAATATGAGACTATTTGGTTTTGTTCTTTGTTTTTTATTTTCAAAAACAGCATTTAAAAACAACTTTTAAAAATAAGAAAACAAAAAACATGTGTGGTTAATAATTTTTTAAAACAAATTTTTGAAAAAAAATATGTTTGGATAATTGTTTTTAAAACTAATATTGAAAACAAAATAAAACAATAATTTTTTTTTCAAAAATAGTTGCTTTTAATCTTATAGTAACAGTTGACGACGAATGTTAGTGACATAAACAATGACGATACAATCACGTCGAAATCAATGATGTCGCAAATTCCTTTATTGTCATTGACGTCACGACAGTCGTTAATGATATTGCGTTTTCTGTTGCCGTTCGTGGCATTATGGCTTTTGTCGCCTTTAGTGCATTGCAGCCGCCGTCGATGAAACGTTGCAGTTACTATCACAGTCAATGATGTTGTGACCACCGTCGATTACGATGCGCTTTCCCTTGTCGTTGGTGAAGTTGCAACTGCCATCAATGACGTTGCTGTTTGCATTGTCATCGGTGTTTCACTGTCTATGACGTTGTTGTTTCCATAGCCATCGTGGTTTCCACCATCGTCATTGAGGTCAAGTTGCTGTCGGTGATCTTGTGGTTTTTGACGTCGTCGGTGATGTCACTGTTTCCGTCGCCTTCAGTGTCGTCGCGGTTTCCTTCGTCATCGGTTACATTGCGTAGCCTTCAGTGACGTTGTTCTTTTTTATGCCGTCGGTGACGTCGTAGTTTCTGTCGGCATCTGTGATATTGAGGTTTTCGTCGCCGTTAGTGACGTCGTATAGCCATCGGTGCCATTGTTGCTTCCGTCTTTTATGCTTTGAGAATGTGATATCTTTGTATCATGTCTCTGATCCTGATTGTACTGGTAAATTGTATTTTTTTTTCAATGATGTTGACGACAAAATAGCACTTATGAAGTTATTATATGAAAATTTGTGGCAATTCTCTGTTGTCATTCATTTTAAAAAAATGACATGCATCTAAAAACCCAAAAACTCTTGCACAATTTAAATTTGAGAAGAATATTTAGCGCTGTCTTTGTGAAGGCCAATGTGGGAATAATGGCAAAGCTGCAGAGGGTGGAACCGTATGTCACCTATGGTTAAGAGATGAGTTTTCTTGATTTTATATTTGTTAGAATAATCACTTGTGAGAAGAAGCATCATTGAACTTTCATATGTTTCATGTTACATTATGATGCTGAAGGAAGGTGAATTGTGGTTCAGCAGGAATTTATTGGTCCATTCTTCTATTTCGTTTTGATAGAGTTTGGGCCAAAATATTTGAGTAGAAAGGAGTAGAAATTAATTGATTATGGAGATAACTGTAACGATCACAAGTTCTTGGGAGAACCACACCCAAAAAAATAGCCATTGGGTTTGGGGAGCCAAGGACTTATAAGGCCCCTCTTGCAAGGAAACCTCCTCGACATGGGACTTGTGACAATGCACCCCCTTGAGAGCCGACGTCCCGGTGGCTCCACTTTACAACACTTCATTCTGCGCTTCACTCGGCCTTTTTTATGCCGGTTAGCCCCTCCGGTCAGAACCCTTCGCAGGGAGCCCTTTCCCGTCTATCGGCCAAGATGGCGTCCTGGAGGCTCCACTCTGCAGCACTTCACTCGGCGCTTCACTCAACATTTTTGTTGGTCAGCCTCTCTGGTCAGAATCCTCCGTAGGTAGCCCTTGACCGTCTATCAATAAAAGCACCATTGTAACGAGCACAAGTCCTTGGAAGAATCACACTCCAAAAGCTAGCCATTGAGGTTGGGGAGTCAAGGACTTATAAGGCCCCTCTTACGAGGAAACCTCCCCGATGTGGGATTTATGACAATAACCAATCTGCTTAACTTTCCTTGGGGATGAACAATATGAATGAGTTGCTTACCTGAGTATGAGGTGTGTTGTGCACCTGTGCATATAATTTTTTTTCTGCTTAGTTTTGTGTGTGTGTGTGTTTTTTTTTTCTTTGGGGGAGGGGGGTGTTTCTGCTGACAATATTTATATATAGATATTTACTTTATTAGAGATCCAATATAAAGCTAAAATTCAAAACTATAGTCAATACTGGCGCATTTTATATTTTTCACTGACTTATAGTGCAGAAGTGACCTTGGAAGCTGCACGTGCTGCATAAGAAGGTGGCATTTTAGTGGTGAGTCTTCTTATCTCTAATGATTTTTCGCATATAAAAGGACATTCTTCATTTTGTGGATCGATGAGATAACTGCTTTTAGTAGGGATAAAATGGGTTTTTTGTTTACAAATTGTGGAACAATGAGATAACTATGTTTTGAGTAGCAATAAAATGGCTCTTCTTGGTTTATTTTTTGTGGAACAACTTACTAGGATGATAACTTATTGGGATTAAATATATAACCTGTGCCACCCTCTCTAAGGACAAGCTTTTTATCATCTTTAACCACCTGCATACGTAGTTGGAGGCTGTGATGTCTACCCTAGGTGTTTTCTAGGATGTTTGTTGAAGCCTTTTTGGTAACTTTCTGCACTTTAGGTGAGCCTGAGTTAATGTTCTTTATTTGTGGCCTGTGACTCTGTAGGTTCTTCAGTTGCTGGTAAAGGAGTATCTTAAAATGACTCTAAGGGTATGCTGTCATGCTTTAATCTTCTTGTTTCTTCTTACATGTCATCAATGCTTTTATAGTATATGTCACCTGAACCGACCCGAAATCCCAATAAATAGGAAGCCGTCTTTGCATCCTCTTGTTAGTTTTTGAACCATATAGGGCACCACCTTAAAAAGATATTCAGTTGAAAACTGATAAATAACCACTTTTAATTGTTTTGTATTGGACTTTTCATCTTATCTAAATTGCAGATTGGAAATTACTCTGCGACTCTCATAATTCAATCCTGGCTATCAATCTAGTTAATGACATCGGTCGCACATTTGAAACTCATGAACGGTCTTCACTTGTTGATCTTTAAAAAGTTTGTCAAAAATGGGGATTACTCCAAGAGACAAAGTCTATTCATGAGTATGTCTTAAAATTAAACTTTACAGACAAGGGTTTTAACATAGCTTTAAAGGCGTAACATACTTAAATATATTCTGAAGAAGCTCTAACAACTGATTGTGAATACAGGATTTATAGACCGTGAAACTGCCTGCAGGTGTAACCAGTGGCAGATGTAGAGCTAAAGACCTTTGTTTTGTGGGTTTTTTTTTTTTTTTTTTTTTTTTTTGTGGGGTGGGGGGGGCCTTTCCTGGCCCCTATTCCAAACATCCTTGCTTTTGAACTTACACGGTAAACATTATTAGCGGTTTTGAACACAATATAAGTCTTGATAAACCTTAGTTCTTCAGCAAAAGCAGTTTCAACCCATCTTCTGATAACATTGATGGCATATCTACTTACCAACATTTAAGTGGCTTCTGGGAGGAATGTGTATCATTGATGAGCAGACACAAGATAACTTCCCATTAACAGAGCACCGTGATAAATTCATAAAGATATTTACATGGTTAAATATGAGATAAACAGGATCATGTATTTGGGCATATGTTGGCATTTCTAATGAACCAGGCATGCATATGTGTAATTAAAAGTAATTAGCCAATGCAAAATAAGCATGGCAACACCAAGTGTTCTCAAACCTAGAATGATGGCACCGTGTAGATCTGCATGAAGAAGACATCGAGCCAATTGATTCTTCCTGGAAAAAATGACCATGTTCATTGTTACAAGGGCAATCAGGGAGAGTGATTATAAATTTCAAGAAATCATGCATATGAAATCAGTTAATGGTGAAAAAAGAGAGAACTACCCAGTAGCATAAGAAGTCATTGCATGTAACCTTTCCATAATTCATGCATTGGCCTGAAACTATCAAATCTGTAATCCAAGTGGAGAATAATTACGGATTGATGATGATGATAATGATGATCATATGTTGTTGACATGACTATCTGTACTTAACAGAAAACTACAAGCAGCAAAAAGGAAAATAGAAAGGTATCTATAAAACACCATGGACAAAATACTGCATTCCACAATCACAGCTCTAAGGATATACTGAAAACTAAATGGGACGAAGGATTGCCCAAATGAACAGTTTACAAAGGATAAACTTGCCGATGGAGCTCTTGAGGAAGATTTGACGTTCCATGCTTTTTTATGCTGCTTCATAGGCATATGTTTCTTGGATAGTTTCGAATGAGCTCGCAAAACCTGAGTGTGGGAACCAATAGATACCGCACTTCTTTGTACAAGATTATCAAGAAGGATCCAGGTATCAATTTTAATGCATGTACTTTGGAGCTGAATCTCCCTTTCAAAGAAGCTCATGCAATATGCTATTTATTGAACCCCACTTCTTTGTCGACGTTCCATGCTTTTTTTATGCTGCTTCATAGGCATATGTTTCTTGGATAGTTTCGAATGAGCTCGCAAAACCTGAGTGTGAGAACCAATAGATACGCCACTTCTTTGTACAAGATTATCAAGAAGGATCCAGGTATCAATTTTAATGCATCTTGATCCTTGCATGTACTTTGGAGCTGAATCTCCCTTTCAAAGAAGCTCATGCAATATGCTATTTATCCCCCGCAGAAGAAAACTAAATGAACCAAGTCAGAATAAAAAAAGGGAAGTGCGGGGGGGGGGGGGGGGGGGGGTTATTTTTAACATGAGGAGAGAAGAAATGTTCATAATTTCTGGCCAGAGAAAGTGAAGTTCCCTAAAAGACCAACATTATGCAAATTCTTAAATGAAAAGACCAGAACAAATCTATGTCCTACAGTATCTGGTATTCTGGTTCATATTTCATACTTAGAGGTCTGTGCAGGTTACTAAATTAAATAAATCCCAAACATAATAGATCATAACAAAGATCTTGCCATATCTCAGATCAAGAATTTCAATTGATGTGCTGGACATTTCATACATTCGAAAAAATACATTATCTTAAGAATGCAACAATCAACCTGTGATGGATTTAAGTTGTGCTTCGTTGTTGCTGACAAGATAGAGAGCAAAAGTTGAGGATGAAAAGGAAGGGACCAATTGAAATATACTAATGAAGGGACTCAATTACTATGTAATATTATCAAACTAACCTATCAACCTTCAATTATATCATGATATGACCATACAAAAACATACTGTTTATTTTGCATGCACGAAAAGAAACTCTAAAGACATAGATCAAATCCTTACTCCCTATAAACAGATTTCTCTATGCATAACTTTTCTTAACCAAGAAGACTTCCCAAAATCTTTCATACCTTGAACAACTGAGTCGGGAAATAATGTACAACAAATTGCCTTAATTATAGTAGAAGCAGTATATAAATCAAATTTAGTGGCATATGACAAAACAATGGTGTCGTAAGATCCATGTAGCCGACCCCACTTAGTGGGATAAGGCTTGGTTGTTGTTGTTAGTGGCATATGACAAAACAATAACTTAAGATAATATCACCCCTCTAATTTTGAACAATTGCCTACACTGGATAATATGAATGAAATAATTTACACACAAGGCGCATAGTCCAGCCAGTATGATCCACGCATAGGACACAATAAAAAAGCATTGATGTACTAAATTTCAATACTTGAAGTCAAACATGTAGAGAAGCTTGTACATATGAAAGCCTGTTTTCAACAGTAGTTCCATCTAAATTTAGAGAATACTTGAACAAATTACACAAACTTTTGTCTACAAATAGCAACCTACTAGTTTGCTAAAAAGAGATCATTATAATTATCACAAGGCACTGTTTTCTTTTATAGAACATATATAATACTTCTCTTTCTACGTTCAAAAGGCACCTCATATGGAGATCTACAGCCTTATAAAAAAGAAGAAAAAAAGACAGTTAAAGATCAAACTAAGCTACATAAATTGTTGCAATTTTGAAACTGACTTCAATTAAGCATGCAGAATCCCTTGGTCTCAATACAGTTAATTCACCCGCAAGACGTTTTAAGTATCAAACACATTGTATTTTATTTTTTAAAATTTTATCTATCACATTGACAAAACTGAGATACCTGAGCATGGGAATATGCTACCATCATGCATAAGCACTTCTCTCCGTTCATTTAGGTTTTATGAGTGTTCTTCTATGCTTGCATAACAGTACAGGTCCCTGAAAGCAAATAGAGCAAGTGAGACAACTGTAAGTTCATATACATGTTATGCGAACTTGTACAACAATTTCAGTGGTCAGTACCTTACAAGCAGGTCATGGATGACTTCCCAAATATAGGAGTTTTACGTAGTTCTATAAGATGCCGGAAAGTGTTTGAACCTGAATTTGGTGGACTTTTTTCTGGAACTAAATCACCAATAGTCGTGACAAGAACAATATCCGCCCTTGAAATGATGGAACCGTTTAACATCACGAATAACTATTTCTCTATCAGTAATGTTTGAGACAAGTTTCATATAATTATGGCAATCGCCACAGATACGGAGGTTTTTAAAAATCATGATCTTTTTCATAGGGGTAGTGCTCAAAAGTGAAAATGCAAGAGCCAGCTTTTCACTATGATGAACAAGATAATCCTTTTTCTCTTCACCAAGAACATTATGAAGAACATGAACTATTTGTGGGACATAACCCACTGATCTGAGTTTTTTATCCAGCTCTTCCAATTTTGAATGGATTTCCAATATACTTGGATGCACTCCATCAGACAGAAAGACATGTACTTGATTATTGATCTCTACCCAACTGCATCCAGGTTCCTTTTTCACACCCTGGCTGGACATCAAGGTCCTTACTTTTTTGACCTCTGCCCACTTTCCTTTGCCAGCAAAAATGTTAGAAAGCAATATGTAATTTGAGTCTGTCTCAGGTTTAAGCTCAAAGATCTTCTCTGATGCACGTTCACCAAGTTTAACATTTCCATGTTTTGCACATGCACCTAAAATGGTCTCCCAAACTAACGCATTAGGTGTCAAATTCATCTCCTCAATGAAGCTTTCAACCTCATCAAATCTGCCAGCACGACTGAGAATATCAATCATACAAGCATAATGCTCATCCTTAGGGCTTATGTCATACAAGCTACTCATGGAGTCAAAGTACTGTTTCCCTTCTTCAACAAGCCCAACATGACTACATGCAGAAAGGACACCTATAAAGGTGACTTCATCAGGTAAGTAGTCATTATCTTTCATTTCTTCAAAGATCTTGAGGGCCTTTTCTCCCTGACCATGCGCAGAGAACCCACATATCATAGTGTTCCACAATACTGTATCATATCTAACTAAGCCCTTGAATATAATCTCAGCATCTTCAATGCACCCACATTTTGCATACATATCAACAAGGGCACTGGAAACAAACACATCACACAGATGTCCACTCTTGATTGCCATTGAATGAAACTGTCTTCCACTTTCAGCGGCAGTTATTTGGGAACAACCACTTATACAACTGGCAAGAGTAAACTCATTGGGCTTTATTCCTTCTCTCTGCATTAGATTGAGGCTCTCAATAGCCTTCTCAGCTAGGTCATTCTGGACAAAACCAGTGATAATTACTGTCCATGTAAAGAAATTTCGACTAACCAACCCATTAAAAGCCACACATGATTCTTCCATGCACCCACATTTAGCATACATGTCCAAAAGAGCTGTCCCAACATAGTCATTACCTTTAAGGTTGTTCTTCAAAACCTGGGCATGAACTTGCTTGCCAAAGCCTAAGTCTAAGTGGCTAGAGCAAGATCTTAAAACACTGATGAACGAATACATATTAGGTCTAAAACCTTCTACAAGCATTTGATAAAAGATTCTGGGCCCCGATTCACAGTAGTTATAGTCATGAAAACCAGACAACAACGAATTCCAAGAGATAAGATCTGGTCTTGTCATTGCCTCAAACACACGAGCACCATCATGCACACAGCCATTTTTCATGTACATCCTGATGAGGGCATTACTTACCGAGATATCAGATTCAAACCCATATTTCAGAATACATGCATGAATACTTTCTCCAATATGCAAGTCCCCCAATTCAGTAGAAGCACTAACAACACTTGCAAAGGTAAAATGATTTGGTTGAACATCCCTATGTCTCATCAAGTTAAACAGCTTGGTTGCTTCACTGTGATGCCCTTGCTGATCAAGGCAAGAGATCATAGTACTCCAAGACACTACATCATGATCTTCGATCATAAAGAAAAGTTTCAGTGCATCACCTACCAGCAAACACTTTGAGTACATATTTATAAGATTGCTGCCCAAGACATTATCTAGTTCAAAACCGCTTTTGATTGCCAAACAATGTACAATCTGGCCATTTCTTAAGTCTCCTGAATTCTCACAACCCTTTAGAACACTGGATAAAGTGTATTTACTGAACTTCACTGCTGATTTTAGCATTTTGTCAAACAATCTAATAACTTCTTTGCCATCACCCAATTGAGCATGGCGACTAACCAACACATTCCATAAAACTTCATTCTGCTCAGGCAAGCAAAAGAACATCTTATCAGCGAGGCTTATTTCACCACATTTAGCATATAGGTCAACTAGCGCAGACCCAATAAATGAATCGGATAAAAAGCCAGCCTTAGTTGCTTCTGCTTTAACCTGTTTGCCAAAATCTAAATTCGAGCACATAGAACAGGCTCTCAAACAAGTGGCCAATGTGAACTCATTGGGCTTTATACCTTGCCTACGCATCTCACAGAACAAATTAATACCTTCCCTGGCATTGCCTTGAGCTACAAAACCGTTAATCACTGTCGTCCAAGATACAACATCTTGTTCAGACATTTTAGCAAGCACCTGTTGTGCAAAAGTTGGACGACCACACTTTGCATACATGTTAATGAGTGAAACCCAAAAGTGAGAATCTGGGTCCACCCCACTCCTTATCTGATGCCCGTGTATGGCCCTTCCCTCATTCAAAGATTCTTTGAAAGCACAAGTATGCAACCATGCTGAATACTGTTTAATCCTCTCCTTGCTATTCGCATTCACAGACTCCTCTCCTTTATTATCCCTGTGAGACTCAGAATTAGTCCTATTAAAACTAGGCTTTCTTCTAGGCATTGCCCATAGCTTTTCAGTATGAGCTTGACTCATTACACTTTGCCTATCCACAAAGGCTGAATTGCTTGTGCCAGTTGCAACACTACATAAGGATTTGACACGAACCGTAACATTAATATACTTGGAATTATTGAAAACCCTGCTGGGATGTTGAAAACAGGGTATGCTTGGCATTTCAGAAGCAACAGTAGGATATTCCATCAAATCATTCGATTTTAATGAGCTGCACTACAAACAAACAACAAAGTATTAAAAAGTGAAAAAGGCAACAAAGCTTTAATCCAAAGGGGGGAGTCCAAACACCATAAATAAGAGTAATACAAGAGTTCCAATGCTGAAAAGAGCTTATTTTTCACCTTCAAAGTAGTTCAATCAGTGAAAAGGTTGAACTACTCTATCTCTAATTTTGCCTCTCACTCATCAAATTTTTCATAAAACCAATTGCTCTGTCATTTCCTCATATAGCACGGTCACTCAACAAGAACCAAATCACGGTAATAGTATCATTTTTCATCAATTCCCTTCCCTTATGGAATCCCTGTTGCTCATTTCCTTCACTCTCTAGACATGACATAAACATATTCCAATGCTGAAGATTTTTCCAATCCAGGAGTCTAGAAAAGCAAGGGAAAAAATTGAAAATGGGAATAAAGTGGGAAAAGTAGGCAAGTAGAGAGGGTTAATGTGAGGAAGGAATAAAGAGAAGAAGTTTAAAAGTGAAGTATTTCTGTCCTTCGATTTCAGTTTAGGTGAATTTCATAATTTTTCTTTCAACAAGTTTAGAAGAAAACTTACAGGAAGCCGAGGATGAGATCGAATGGGGAGAGGGTTCGTTGGTTTTTGCAGGAGGAACTTCCGGGAGTATGCGAGTAGCCGAGAAGGGAGAAGCAGAAAGGTCGAAGGAGATTAATGGGCTAAGGAAGAGAGAGAGATGACGATAGTTAGCAAAAGTTAACGGTGATTCATTCGTATTCTCCTAATAAATCACAAGCCAAGCAGGTAAGTTTTATTTTATTTTATTTTATTTTATTTGACAAAGTAATTGTTTTACGTGGCCTAATTAGATTAAAATATTTACATCTGATTTTCCGTGTTTATTATTGGTTGAGGAGACCACAAATGACATGATAAACCGGATTCACCTAATAATTTCCCAAGTTACTAATTGATCCATTTTACTCTATCCGTTCTTAACTATAAAATACAGTTGACTTTTTTGGAAAATCCTAACAAAGTTAAATACGTTACTTATAAATTGATTTGCTTAAATTTTTCCTTCAATTAGTTTAGTTGAGGTATAAACTAACATATAATATAATTACACGTAAAATACATCATGACTAAGGGGGTTTAGTTAACTTCCTTAATTTTTCTAAAAAACAGTCAACTGCATCATATATTTAATAACGATGAAGTAATTAGTTTTAATACTTTGGGAGTTTATTACACCTCTAAAAAACGAGTTTAGAGTGCTCCCTCCACCTTTACCAGATAAAACATTACTCATTTGGGCTCTTTTCTTTTGTCTGGTGTGAAGCCTTGATAAAACTAATCATTTTTGGGAATCATAAAGGAGCACATAAATCAAAGGGAGAACTAGAGCTTTGTTGAAGAGAATTAACTACAATGAAATCATTTAAAATCATCAAATTATACTAAAATCTTTAAGGACCTAAATGATATTAATGAGATGCACTATAAACCACAAAATATTAAAGGGTTAAGATGTAAAAATATCCACAAGTTTATGTTCAAAGTACATCCAACAACAAATGCCTAGAGATACAAAACTAATCATGAACTTTGAAAAAACGAGGCAAAAGTGACATGATCATTAAATATAACATAACATAATTACTTTTTGTGGGCCCATATTATTTCTCTAAAAACCCCAAAATGCCCCCAACTTAAAAATGCTTTATTTAGATTAAAGGAAAACACATATATAGATACCTATATTTTTATTCAATTTTGATTCTGATACCTATGTTCATTTTTATCTTAATAAAATGTTTTAATTTTATTTTGTAAACATCATTAGCTCCTACCTAAAGGCTAATCATGTTAATTGAGCAAATTTAGAGGAGCTAATAGTGGTTATTGTGCAAAATTAATAATTTAATTAGGAGATAAAAAACTATAGGTACCAAAATCAAAATTCAATTAAAATATATGTACTAACAAGTGGATTTTCCCTTTAGATTAATGCCAAAGTATGTATGCTTATCTCTAGTTAAACTTGGATATAGCTTCGTCTATTTCCACCAGATACATTCGTAATGATTCATCAACACTTCCTCTAAATAACTAAACAAGAGTGAGCAATAGATCATGACATTTATATTTTTACCTGTTAATACATTAGTAAAATTATTTCTTCTCTTTTTCATTGTTGATGCCACCAAGTCTCTTCCATGTGAAATGGACGGGTTGGTTAGGTTAAAGAGGAGGGGAGGGGGTCTATATTTAATGATCCATTGTTTGATTTAGAAGGGTAGGGAAGGTATTAAGTAATTTATTATTATGGCCTTATATGTTAGTTCATGGTTTTTATATTTCTATTCCTACAAATTAGTTTATATCTTAATTTAAAAGTACATAATCATAAGTTGTTCATTATGTGTGCAAAATCTTTTTTTTCCCCGATGAAAGGCCAAATGAGATTAATAATAAAAATTAGTCCATCATAAAGGTAAAATTAAAGGCAACAACAAAAATAGAAAAGAGAAGACATAAGAAGGATTAACTAAACATCTAAACTTTTAAACTAATATAAAAAGATAAAAATGCTTTAATATCCTCCAAGCTAAGACTATATTTCCGCATCCTTTCCTTTGGCTATTCATTTGAGCAATTTGCTTGATTGAAATCAATAAACGAAGTGATGAGTCCCCTGGAGAGAGTAAGGAAGACTTTACGATCCAAGAACTATTATAATGAAATTATTTTCCCATATCTAATTGATATATTAATATATTTTAAAAAAATCATCAGTGGCCACTGAATTAATATATGGACATTAATATACAAGACTTTTTTTTTTGCCAAAAAGGGGATATGTTCGTGTATAGGAATCATCCATAAAACACAAATGAAAGCTCCAATGCTCTTATAGTTCAATTTAAATGTGAATAAAAATTGGTGACTTGATAAATAGTATATACATTACGCTTCACACACACAAAATAATTTTCCAAATCAAAATGTAAGAAATTTCATAGCAAAGAATTGCACAAGTGGGGCAAGCCCCCTTGGTAAAGGATGAGATATAGAGATTGGTAGGCTTAGGATTTTGGAGGATTTATTTTGATATTAGAAATACCGCCCAGAAAGAAATGTCTTAGGATTTTGGAGGATTTCATGTTGTAATTTGTAGCATTTGTCACGATATAGCTATGAGGATGCCATTTGTACCAAAATGTTATATGCTGAAAAAAATGATCGGAAAAATCGAATGAAAAAGAAAAGAAGTTGAAAATTTTCAAAAAAAAAAGTCAAAAAATAGTGCAAAAATAAAGCATTTTGAGAAATATAGCTAGTGTGTTCTTAAATATGTGGTTTTCATTGTTACCAAGTGTGTTTTGATTTGCATATCCATCTCAACCATTCCTTCCTATGATATTACATGTTTTTTCTATCTTTAGCCTTTACTAACATTACAAGTTTTAATATCCTCTTGATTATTTGCATATATGCTAAATTAGTGGAGATTGTAGACTTGTTACAAGCTTATCGTAAATTGCATGTTGAATAAGTAGATAGAAATAACCCATGATTGAGTTGTGTGAAATACTTTATCCCTGAGAGTGTCATATGTTTCCATTTGACTTCCAATTGCATTGTTATTCCAACTTAAGATTATTAATTAGTTTAGGCCACTATCATTGTAAATCTATACTTTGTCCCAAGAGTACAAAGGTCTAAGTGTGGGAGAATGATTGCACCTGATTATTATGTCTTTTTGTCCACTACTTATGGGAAATTAACATTTGTTCTAAGCTATTACATATGGATTTAGGCACGTTTGCACCTAGGGTCCAATACTATTGAATTAGTTGCATATTCATCTTAATTTGAACATTTTAGGGCATTAACTCATGCATTTGGGATCTTGATGAATGAAGGCAATCGGAGCTTCAATGAAACATTAGGGGAGTTATTTAATTTCTTTTTTTGCCTAATTTCATCTATGTATTATGATTCCTTGTGTTTTGGCATATGTATGTCTTGTTGGAAAAGATGTAGTTTGATTTCAATACTTTGTGTCAAGATTCTTATAGGTCACGCACGTAATCAAGAGATTTCTCTTATGTGTATGAACGTAGTGATTATTTCATGGTATTATGCAATAGACATGGTTGAATTACTTATCTACTTTGGATGGATTTGCTAGTATATGCTGGGTTCATGTATGTTTGTCCGTGTGTCTGTCCACTAGATCCAATATTAGAAGGAAAAAATATACTTCCATGAAGCGACTATTTGCATATTTATTATGAATTTTCACTGCCAAGTAATTTAACAACTGCCTCTTTAATAATTAAGCAAGCGATGCGCCAAATTAATTAGTAACTAGGTTAATTGGACTTAAGCAATTGCTTTTGGCTTTTATATTAGAGCTTGAATTAAAGAACTCCCATATTATTTTAGAAGTTAGGAGGGCTACCCAATGTCATAAGAGACCCATATTCATCAAACAGTTTTTCAATCAATTTCATTTGCTTTCCTTAAAATCAAAAATCATAAAAACAAGTATTTTACTTTTCTCTAATAAAAAATACCCAAAACCAGAATTTTATCACTTTTATGCATTTAGATAGTCTAGGTAGTTAGTTAATCGAATCCACGTGAGATGATCCAAGAGAGCATTGTAACACCTAAAAATTTCTATTATATTATAGCAATTTTAATTGAATTATAACCACTTTTCAATGTCAGAAGCCCAAAAATATGGAAAATTTAAAACTTTTATTTTAAAACATTAGACCAACCCTCTGTTGGTTGGAATGGGCTTTTTAGACAAATTGAAATAACTTAAAACTCGTTATAAAATAAAGCAGTTAATAAAACAATTAAAAGTACTCTAACCCTCTTAGGGTGTCTATTTTAAATTCATAATACTTAAGGAAATTTAAATCCCTTTATAAATTTATACAATTCTAGTTTCTATGCTTTCTATTATTAATTTAACAATTTAAACTTACATCATATACAAATAACCTTACTTTTCAAATTAAATTTTAATTTCTTCATCTAATCTTCTTCCAGCACTCTTGCCTTATCTCAACCATCTTACTATCTTCCAGCTTCTCTGAAAACATCAGTTCAATGCAGTTTATGTCATTAACTGTAACTTTTATGCATGCATTGACATGTATACATTTTATAAACCTTTACAAACAATGATAGCATTTATCCTATTACTCTGGGTGACATAAGCATCTACCAACCACTGATAACGATATGCTCGTTAACTAGTGGAGGTTCTACCTGCAGGACTTCTCGTTATAACATTTAAAGCTATAACTAACTGATTTGGCAAAAGGGTAGCGAACCACCTAAGCCTGGAGTACTCCAACTGAGGAATAAAAGACATACCACTTATATGCAACAGGTATTACAAAATTATACATGCAATTAAGTGTAATGAGATAAACTGTTACTTGAACTCCAAGCTTAGTTCTTATCTGCTATTTTCCTTTCCACTGACCTTCTAAGCTTATGTTACTTTCAAGACCTATTGACATTTAATATAAACAGTAATTTAATACCTAAACTTCTATATACTTATTTAGCGTCTCTCTCTCTCGGGTCCTAATATACTTAATACTATCACATTCTTTATATCTTATATAAGTTTGTTTTACTTTAAATATTTTGACCCTTTTAAAATTAAAAGGCCACTTAAGATAATTCATTTCAATTAGTTATTCTAATTCTCATTATTATCTTTTCTGAAATTAAATATAAAAATCACAATGACTTAACCATAATTAATCTATTAACCATTATCATCTTTTATCATATATTAATTCCTTATTTTTGTACAGTTTAACTTTAATCTTATCAGGATCATAGCTTACAATTGATTCACTGTTGTCACTGAAAATGTTGTTTAAGGGAACAAAAATAGAATAGAGGTTTTAATTTATTAAATCCAGTCCAACAACCAAACCATACTTAAATTTAGTTTTTAATTCTATCATTACTTTCTACTATTACAAATACAGGGTAATCAGACATAAAATCAGGCACAGAAATAAATTCAAACGTCTAGGAATTTATAAATTCCAACTTAACAGCCCATGCATAAACTTTAAGATCCTCAATTGAAGCATCAAATCTTTTAGTTATATAATCCAATACTTATCTAGATAAATTCAATTGTCACAACCTAAATCATACTCCACCATTTAAATATTGCAAGGCTTAAGACCATCTCCAAATTCAAACTTCAAATGTTCACACAAGTATATCCCTTAACTGTTTTAAAATAATTACCCAAAACTAAATTACCAAGCTATCCTTATCAACTAATTCACACCTAAATATTAAACTAATCCCTCTACTCCATGTGGAATTCATTTCAACAATCACCCGTAAAGAGCCTTCAAATTCTAAATTAAACTTTGATACAACTAGGATGTCTTATCATACTATTCCCATTTCCAACAAGTACTTTAGTCATAATTCCTAATTAAACCACCATTTACTCAATTATCAAATCAACCATTTATGTGCGCACACGCACCTATATACATCCTTATATTTTCTCTTTATTACAAAATCTTAAGAACAACTCAATTCATTCAAGAACACTACCAATTCTTAATCACATGCAATATACTTCATACAATTTAGTATTCTCAATTAACCTTTAGAATATTTATAACCTACACTATTATGAACTTAGTACTAAATGGAAATCACATTACAAGACATATTCAATTTATAGAACCTAATAGTTTTCGGACCTCTCCTTATTATCCCAAATTTAATATCTGATTCTGGAACTTGACTTCCAAATTTACTAAGATCAATAACTTCATCAATCCACTTTCTTTTCCAATAGTTTTTGTTCTTACATCCATGTATGTGTCTTAAAGGTGGTTTGTTCTTAATTAAAGAAATCTAAACAATATTAAACATCAACCAGAAAATTCAATGACGCCGCTTAATTATCACTTTCATTTCCCAAGGCTGAGTCACAATACTATTATAAAACATCTAATTAAAATCAACTATCACTTTATCTTTCTTACAGTGCTTCTTAACTCTTCTTCCCCAAATCTAAATATTATCCTTTAATTTCAATGATTTTGAGTCTGGACCACAAGTTATATTTTCTTTTCTTTCTAATGTCGATTCAATAACTCAGCATTAGAATTGACTTTCCAAACAACAAGCTTAAACTCCTAGACTCTATCGAGCATACTTTAAACAATCCTTAATTAAACTTCTTCACACTCTAATTTTTCTCAAACAAAAATAGCAATCGCATTCTTTCCTTACATCCCTTTTATCCATTAGGTTCCTATCCACTCTTTGCTTCTAAATTCCTCTAAAAATATCTCAGCTTCAATTCAAATCATCTGTCTAAATCTTAGTCAAACTCCAAAAGAAAGAAATTAGTCCTCTCACAATTCAAACCCATTTTGTCCATTCTATCATCAACATCATAATACCAATTTCTAACTACTTCATTTTTGTTTAGCCTATTTTCAAAAACTAAACTTCATTTATACTCTTAAAGGTTATCCCTCACTTCTGTTCACACTAGTATGACAGAATATAACAAGGAATTTAGTCTAGTTTACATTTCAAATCAAAATCTAACAAGGTCTAGGAACAACCGATTCAGCTTTCTACTTTCTTAACTTAGTTTCTATTAAACCAATATCACCATTTCTAACCCCCCCAATCCAGAAATACAACTCAAATTATATCTTGAACTAAGACCCAACAAATTCAAAGAATACCCAATTTAATTCCACCTTCCATTACATTTCATCCCTAATAAACTAATATCACAACTTCTCTTTACTTATAAACCAGTGGTCAAAGCAACCAAAGATTGGGAATTTCAGCACCTAGAACCTTCAATCAAATAACAATAACACCTTCCTATTTCCTCATCCAATTTATCATCACAACATTTTCCTTTTTCCCCTGAACAAAACCCATCTGCCCGAGCCTCCAGGAGACAAAGAATTGAACATTCAACAATTCAATATCCACAATCCATCAGCAACAACCTCAATTTGCATCCCAAAGAAAAATAAAATACTATTAATTCCTTTTTACCCTCGCTGGCCGACAGAAACAGAGAAACAAGAGAAGGAACAAGAACTCCAACTTAATCAAATTTACCTATTCTAGCATCTTTCCCTTGTGCTTGGAACGTCCATACACCAAAGAAAAAAAACAGAATTAAATAACCACCATAGGACTTGGATTCGGTCAGAATAGGGCAGAGAAAAGAAAAGAAAATTGAACAACAATTGTTATCTAATCATCATCAAGCAACTTAACAAGTAAATCAAAACCTCAGTCAGAGCACAAATTCGACACCCATTATAGCACCACCGTCGCCTACTCAAGAACAGGGGAAGAAGGAGAACAACCGAAATTCCAAAGATCCCAGAAATTAAACATGCAAAATCTCATACTCACTTAAACTTACTCCTGATCACATTGAATTAAATTTTTATTCGAATTTTGCCCAGAGATAAACAAGAACAGCGTCGGAACAGTGGAAGGGGAAGAAGAAATTTGGGGAATCTGAATCCAAACCACTCAATCACGCAAAATCTTTTACAAGGGTTGCTAATCGAAGCCTAAACTTCGATTTTATGGATTCAGAAGCTTCAAAACCCCTGAAACCCGAATCAATTTACCCCTCTCAACCTTACTCGAATCAGAACAAAGAAGAAGAAAACGAAGGAGAAGAGGCTTACCTAGGCTTAGAGTGTCATAATCCACCCTCTCGAGCAACTCACCGCCTTCGATCGTCGCCCCCCGCCGCTACTGAGGCTCGGAGAAGCAGAGAAAAATGGTGAAGGAATGAGGAACAGAGAGAGATGAGACGAGGAAAGAGATGGAAATGAGGTGGAATAGAGGGAGAGAGGGAGTATATACACCAAGGACACGTGGAAGGTTTATATTTAAAGAGGAGGAGATGATATTTTTAAATAGGTATTTTACCATTTTGCCCCTTCTTTTCACTAAAGTTATTTTTTAGAATCTTAAGTTTTGATGAGGACTGGGCCATAGATAACATAAGTAAAATAAAGTGTAAGTTACCTTTGAATTAAACAAGTAAAATCTGATAGGTAACAGATCACTATCGATAGAGTAAAGAAATATCGCTAATGAAATGTTCAACTATAAACAGATGGAAACTTAGCAGAACACTAGAATGAATATATCTATCGCTAAGTGTATCTCTATCGCTAATAGACAAAGAGCCATAGCAAATGAAGACTTAGAAATAACAAAGTTAATATCTATCGCTAAGTCATTCACTATCGCTAAATAAATATACTATCGCTAGAAGTTCATTGAGAACATAGAAAAATGGAAGAAAGAACAACTAGCAGAAATATAAACCAAGACCTTGAGCTAATGGAATCAACTAGCGATAACAGGTTAAGCTATCGATAACAGAGTACTTCAGATAATAAACATTCAGATAGCTAGTACCTGAGAGCAAAAGAGTTAACTAGCGATAACATAGTTGCTAGCGCTAACACATTTAGCTATCCATAACAGAATACCTGAAATTACTTTGAATATTCATATAACTCAGTATCCTTAAGCTAATGAGCAATCAAGTAACTAGCGATAATGGGATTAGCTATTGATAGAAGAATACTTGTTGAAATGATATAGCTAGTATGCTGAACGTTTGAACTAAAACAATATGCTAGCAATAATGTTCATGTCTATCAATAGAGAATGCTTTGAAATTCCTTAGCTAATATATTGTCTCTATCTCTTTGAGCTAATGATGTGCACTATCGATATCATCCACTGCATGATTACTTGTTTAGCTAACAGCTCAAGTGCAAGAATTATACTATGCAGTTAGCAATAGCAAAAGCATGCTAGCGCTACTGAAAAAGTTGCTATGCAAGTATAGTTGTTGAAGACGTTCAGAACGCGCAGTCTATTCATGAACAGTTGAAACCAGATCAGAAGTTTGAATTAGATGAAGAATAACAATTATTGCCAACGGCTATGAACCTCCAACGACTATATTCAAACGGCCACATGAAGCTGAAAGAAAAGGCAAGATGTGAAGATATAAATAGATCAAGACTTGCTCCCATAAGAGTAACGAAGACAAGGATGATGAACAGGGCTTTTATGCAAAATTGTAGATTACACTGATTGAGAGCTAAACCTAGTGAACCCAGAAATGAGGAAAGAATGTTGAGTCAAGTAAATTAGAAAAAGAGAGCTAGAGCACTCATTGTTCAATCTGTTAAGCTCTAGGATTGTAATCTCTTCATATATTCCTCTGTACTTAAGTAATTATCACAATCCGTTCATTAAGTGAACCTATTATCTAAAATCCTCTACTGTTTGAGGTTGTTCTAAAGCTTGGTGCTTTAAGAACAGGGTTGTAACCTTACGGGTAGTAAGGGGGAGTGTTTAGAGAGAATTCTAAAACTCTGTGAAAAGGTTGGCAGGTGAACCTGTGTTCGTAAAACTTGTGGTAGGCTTCACAAGTGCCCATCTAAACTTGTGGGTTGTAAAGGCTTCTCTTGTACCCGGTTTAAACAAGAGGGTAGTGGAAATCTCAGGTGGAGCCTGAGGACTGGATGTAGGTCTGGGTTGACCGAACCAGGATAAACTCTGTTTGCATTATCTCTTTCCTTAACTCTCTTAGTTTCCAGCATATCAAACTTGTATACTCTTTAGTGCATTTCATGTTTTGAAATATTCTCAGTGATAAACCAAAAGGATTTTAAAGATTGCCTTCAATGTGTTTCAAGAAAAGAAAAGACATGAAAAGAGTTTTAAAGTTTATCCTATCACCCAATTCACCCCCTCTCTTGGGTGACAGCCAACACTATCAATATTTTCTAACTAGGGGCAGATATTGTCATTCTCATTTCCTCTTTTTTCATTTTTCTCTTAAATGGTAATTTTAGGTACCATTATCATTTAGAAATAGACCTGAATTTGTCCCAAAAATAATTTCTCTAGATATACTTTAATTTCCAAATTTATTTATAAGACTTTTTAAATATCAAATGATACCCCGAGATTCTAAATATTTCCTTATTTAAATTTATCTCCTAACTATTTTCCTTTAACTAATAAAGAAAAGAAACCTTAAAATTTAATAAAAATACACCTGACCTCCTAAATTTATTTATAAGGCTGTTTAATTTCTATATGTCATCCCAAGACTTTAAATAGATCCTATTATCTCTTTTCTCCATATTAAGTTTTATTTCCCAATTATTCCTCTTTATTTCTTAAAGAAAATAAGCCTTAAAATTATTAAAAATGCCTAAATATCATAAATTTATTTTTCAATACTTTTTAATATTTAGTTAAATTTCTAAAATCTTAAATAATTTCTTATTTTCTATTTTCCAAAATTTGGGGTGTTACAAGCGTCACTTATGCAATCCTTGATTTGAATTTCTTGCATTTGAGACTCCAAGGCGTAATTAGGAAATGTTCAAATCAGTTGTTAATCAAAATAAATCACTAATTATGCCCATTCACCCCTAATTAGCATATTCCCAATTAAATGTTTTTTTTATCAAATTCCCAATTAAATGTTCTAAAATCAGAATTTGCTTTAATTTGATGCAAAAATCCCTACAACATGTAATAATCCACTCAATTTAGCTATGAAAAACATATAAGAATATGGTGCAATCATGTGATAGATCCGGAAGTGATTGAATTGAAAGACCATTCAACCTACTGGCCGAAGTCGGAAAAAATCCTTATGTTATGGATAAATAGTTGAGAAATAAGTCGATTCGTTTGTTGAAAGTTTTCTGGAGGGATATGACCCCTGTAACATTCCAAATTTAAATTTGGAAAGTAATAGTTTATTTAGCTAATTAAGTAAAGGATTTGTGGTTAATGAGGGTTTTAGCAAATAATTGATGATACATTTGATAACAGTTATTTAGGTAATTTAAGGATTATTAATTTTAAGTGATGACTGAATTGGGTGATTTGAAGTATTTAGAATGAAATAAGATTGAATAATTGATTGATTTCTTGATTGAGGTTGATAAGTTGAATTGTTGGAGCAGATCAAATGATTTTGATCAACAGTTCCCTTTCCTCCCAGCTGGTTTATCCGTTCTCCATATCAAAATTTCCCAAAAATATTTGTCAAAAAATTGCAATGTGTAAGGCACATTTTTTTGGGGGTTTTACAGCATAAAAGGCGAAGACTCATCTTCTCAGTTGGGATCACCTATGCCAACCAACACTCAGTGGTGGTCTACAATTTCATCAAATTGAACAATTCAATTTAGCTTTATTGGGGAAGCATCTTTGGCGAATAATACATGATGAACAATCCTTAGTGATTTGTATTATGCTGTAGAAATATTTAGATGATGAAAAATCTTTCCAGCTTAGAACGACTTACAATAGTTGTAGGTTATGAAAGCAAATTATCAAATACTGTGGTTTCATAGTGGATAACCTTACTTGTCAGGTTGGTCCTGAATCTATTCTCCCTCTTAATAACCGGCTTTGGTGGCCTTTGCAGCAGTCAGGTTTGGCATATAGTTCTTATACTGTGCCCTCACATAAGATGGAATTTCCCATTATTATGCTCTTTGTATCCTTTGAAAGTGGTTAATCAATTTAAAGGTATTCCCTTACCGATTTTTCCAACAAAGGATATAATTCGATGGAAAGGAAATAACTCAGGATCTTACACTATCAAAGAAGGTTATCAATTATTAACTACAACCCATTCCTCTCAACAAACACATCCATCTCAGTTGTAGGATGTCCTTTCAAACTTATGGCCTCAGGTATGGATAGAAAATTTTCAGCCAAGAACAAAACTATTTCTTTGGAAGATATTGAAAGGAATTCTCCCAACAACCACCTTCCTCAAACATCGCCACCTGGTAATGAATGAGTGATTTGTCACCTTCCTAAACGCTAGGGCAGAGTAACGAGCGTGTACGAGTGGCCCGTGGGTATGTACCCATTACCCGCCCATTTATAATACACGGGTACGGGTAAGCCCGTACCCATGTTCATGCCCGTTTTGCCCGTTATGAAACGGGTCAGACATATACAGGCTAAACGGGTGGGTGGCCCATTTGCCCGTTTAGCCCATATATTTAAAAAATAGAGCCAGAAGCCTACCCCTGATTCCCATACACAAAGCCACAAACATTCCCACTTCAGCAATAGCATTAAATTAACCTAGTAAAGCAAGACACTGGCACCAACACAGACAGAAAAATAGCCCCCCCCCAGGAATATACCAGATGACGAACAGAGAGACCAAATCATGCAAAGTAAAAGCAAAGCCAGAGATGACGCACAGATAAAATCAGAGAACAACTATTCTCGAATAAAAAAAACCAGATAATAAGATCAAGAAAGGAAACAAAATTTAAAAGCGAAAAAAAAACTCAAACACCAAATTCACATAGTGATCCGATCACCGCCGGGAATTCACAATCAGAACGTAACAAATTCTAGATCTCACTTAAGATTGAACACACATTACTCATTATTATAGATCAACTAAAAGCGGCGATTTCCCTATCGTCTTCAGATCTGAATCCACCTTAGGCGGCGGCGGAGGAGAAAGAGGCAACCTGGTGGAGAAATTCCTGATGTCACCGGCAGGCCGATCTTCATCGAACACATCATCTTCGAAATTGAGAGCATAACTAAGCGCATTGTAGTGGAAATCAGCGGAATAATGCCTCCGACGATGGCGTCTGATGCGTGAGATGAAATTGGCTGGCAACATTGAGAAGCTCCGCCAACCTCCTTCGCTTCTCTCACTTTCTCCCTCTCTGAATCGACTGGCAATGAAGCTTCGCAAGTTCACCCTTCGCCCTTCGCCTTAGTGTTTGAGAATGAGAGAGAGGCCGTGAGGGAGGGGGAGGCTGATGACATGAGTGAGGCCAGGGTCAGGGTGTGATATGTGATGTGAGATTTTGAGTGTGTGTGAGTGACTAAGGGTTTTTTTTAAATTGTTAATGTATGCGGGTAACGGGCTACCCGTACTTGCATACAATAAACGAGTGGGCCCCGCTCGTTTATTTCACGGGCCCAAATTAGACGGGCCAGTACGGATAAAATTGCGGGTTTAGCGGGCAAGCCCTTTGCTCACCCTACTAAACGCCTTGAGGTGCAAATGCAAAATTTATTAAACTAAGGATTGCACTAGTGGTGCTTTCCCGGATCGTCTCATGTGGAGCCTAATGAACTAACCTAAGCTAACTAAATGCATGAAAAGTTATAAAAGGTCGGGTTTTTTGTAATTTTGATTAAGGAAACTAAACTACTTCTTTTTGGGATTTTTGTTTATATAGAAAACAATTAAAATGGATTTGTGAAAACTTTATGATGAACATGGGTCTCTTGATGAATTGGGCAACCTTCCTAGCTTCTAAGATGATTTGGGAGCTTTTAAACCAAGTTCTAATGTAAAACCTAAGGCAATCGCTCTTAGTTCAGTTAACCTAACTAATTAACTAACGTGGCGCATAGCTCATTTAATTAATCAAATAGGCAATCATTAAGTTCCAACTTGGTAGTGAAAACTCATGATAAACATGCAAGGAGACTCTTGTTAGAAGTAAATCAAACCATCTAACATAGGACCTAGTATCTAATCACATATACTATCGCAAATGTATTCAACATTCTAGAAATCTAAAGGAGATATAAATGAAGCACATCTATTGCATAATATCAAGAAATCAACACTTAGGTTCATACATATAAAAGAACATCTCTTAATTATATACATGACCATTGAACAAAAGATTAAACATTAAAGCACACTTGTTCCAAGACTAAATACATATGAAAAAACATAAGGGATTGCAATACATAATTAGACTTAGACAAGAGAAACTAAATAATTCCTCATTAAGAACATTGAAGCTCCAGTTGCCTTCCTCCATCAAGATCCCCACAAGAAGTCTAACCGCTCCTGCTCTCGAACACAATCGATTGGAATTTGGATATGGAAGCCATGGAAATTGATGTGGAAGGCGTGGAATTTGTGTAGATTGATTGATGAGAGAGTAAATTTTGTGCAGAAAGGCTGAGGGCAAAAGAATGGAAGGAATGAGAGTAAATAAATGGTGAATGGTGGTATGGAAGAGGAAATTCAGGTATATATTTATAGATCAAAATAGGCAACCCAAAAACCTTCCTAATTGGCTCTAAATTGCTTGGGGAAGTCGAATTCATTCTTTAGGAAATAAAAGAAGAGGACCTAATCACTTAAAATTTGGAAATAACTTGAAAATTGCTTGGGGGAATGATTGCACTTGATTATTTTATATTTTTTACCCACTAATTATAGGAAAATTAGCACTTGTCCTAGGTTAATACATAACAATTTAGACACTTTTACATTTAGAGTTCCAATGCATTGAGTTAATTTTATTTTTGTGCTAAATTGAGATTTTAAGGTTTAAACTCATGCATTTCTTATTTATGGACTTGGGATATTACAATTTGTGCTTGAATTTGTCATTGTAGGAAGTCTTGATAAAGATGGGCCCGAATTCCAGAAATTACAGTTTAGTGCTCAAATTTCAGAAATTACACCTAGGTCCAGCTGTACTGCATATCTCAATTGGGTAAGGACAAGTTAGGTAATTTGGGAGATTAAAGGAGGGCAAAGATGGAATAAAAATTTTTGGGCTCATTTCTATATTTTTTTAAACAGAGATTAAATGAGTAAGAGTCCCGTTTGGAAGCTTATTTGGGTATCTAGCAAAAACCCTTAGATTTTGGGCTCAATTTCCCTAAACCAAGCAGCCTGACAAATCCTTATATTTGTATGTATTTATGTGTTTAAATTGAGGCAATTAACATGATTAAGATGCAATATTGGTCCAATAATGCTCAATGTATATCTTAGACTCTTTAATTGGAATTAGCATGAAAATGAGGTTAATTAGCCATAATTGGAGATTAATTTGTATTAATTGATTTCTAGGGTTTTTTTTTTATTTTTGTTTATTGCAATTTTATTTGTAGGGTCACCCAAAGACCAAAAAGGAAGAAGTTTGCATGAAGAAATGGGCCAAATCGAGGATCGAGTTGTGGAGAAGGAAGCCAGCGAAAGCACAAAATTCAGCTCCAAAATTCTGTCAAGTTGGCTGCAGCGAGAAAAAGTCCTGGCTGCAGCGAGAAGAAGTCCTGGCTGCAGCCAGACAGATAGAGAGCAAGGGCCGAGACTCTGTGCTCCTGGCTGCAGTGAGCAAACCTTCTCGCTGCAGCGAAAACGCGATTTTTTGACTCGAAATTTTGCTGATATTTCGGGTTTTTAGGGTTCCAAATGGGTAGATCCGACCTTCAATGACCTAGACCCGACTTCCTCACATATATTTCGACCTAATACCTCAATCCCATCATTCCATCCACCTCCATTTCATCTCCTACTCCATTTTCTCTCAACCCTACCACCATCTCTTCCATTTCCCACACCAAATCATCCATGGCTTCCATCCTCTTCCTCTTGGTTGTTGTTTCTCCCATGAAGATCAGCAACTAAGCTCTTATATTCTTGGTGATGGAGCTCAAGGGAGGAGCTTGAAGCTTCAAAGGGGAGTGTTGTTCTCCACTCTCTCTTCCTCTTGTGTATTACAATTTTTCTAGGGTTCTAGGAGTTGTTTTATGCATTTGGTTGTAATTTTATCTTATATCTTTGTATGAGAGTGGTAGAAACAACTTATCTTGTTTATTTTCTTTTTATGGATGCTTGACATTGCACCTATTTATTTGAGCATATTTTATTTGTATGGGTTCATCATCTAATATATGTTTTCCTTGTTAAAATCTTGTGCTAAATGAGGGTTCTTGTTTAGTAGATCATGGTGTCAAGTCTTTGTATTTAGAAATTGACAAGTAAATCTACTAATTTCTTGAGTGACATTGGGCTTCAATCTATTGGATGGGGTTCCACCAATGAGTTGGAATTAATAGGTAAATTTGGTTGCAATTCGGGGTTCCGGTTGTAGGATTAAGAGTCCCTTGTAATTAGTAGATTTAATTGGGTCAAATGCTTAATCAACTTAGGTTAAGTTAATTAACGTGCGGGGTTCCGGCGTTTGTTAAATTAATCTAAGCCTAGCCTAGAGGGGTTCCTCTAGGGTTCTTTAGAAATTGATCACTTTTTACTCCCAATTCAATTTTGAAGCAATGATTCCCAAAAGTTCCATTTACCAAGAATAATTATCCCTTTTAATCCAAATCTCCCGTTTAAATCCAATCTTAATTCTTTCCTGAACATATAACACTTTTCAACACAAACTTTTACACCCAAAAATCAAATACAAAATGTTTTTCCCGTCCAATTAGTTTCGCATCTAGCTATTAGTTAGTCATTTACACTAAGGCTCCTTGAGACCGACACCCGGGGATAGCTTCCACTACCCCTTGGGTCTTAAATTCTTGGAGAGCAGATCCGAGGCGGCACTACACCGATTTACCCCAATTTCGGAGCTCTTCACAGCCCCTAAGCCTTTGCTTTACCTAAATATTGCCCAAATTCGACAGCCACCATTGCAACCTCTCTCTCTTCATCCACACTCACACCGTATTCATTCAACCACCATCCATCTTCTTCACCATCACCATCACGCCATTTAACCCTCTCACATCTCCACCCATTCAGCTTATTTTCATCCCTGGAGCCATTCTGGAACCGTAGCTCTCTAACCCATCTCATCTTCATGCCATTTTTCATATTCCTCTCCACACACCATTTTCGCACAAGAGTCTCATCTCCTTCACCATTCTTCTCTTCTTCTTCTCCATTCATTACCATCTTATTCAGCCATCACACCACTCCACTCTCATCCCCATTTTCGAATAGCAAGCACCTAACTCCTTCACCATTTTCCTCAATCATGATTCTCGGCCAACACACATTTTTCACAACTTTATCCAGCTCCTCATTCACTCTCTCGGTTACACGCATATAAACACCTCATCTCCATTGACATTCCTTCTGCCATCACCCATCCCTCTCTTTATAACCCATATTTTCCATTTTCTCATTCACTTCTTATGGAGCAAGAAGGCCTAAGCATTAGTTGCGGTCTCAAAAGGATGAGTGGCTAGAGCTTCTTGGGGATTCTTGGTGGATAGAGCAACCGAATCTTCAATGGTCTTCTAGGGGAGTGTTTAGTGTTTTCCTATGTCTAATTACACATTTATGTTCAAATTCCTTTGATTTGTATGTATGTGTGTTGATTGGAACATGATACACTATGGATTTCTATTACTTGTGGTAGTTTTCCTTTAGGATTATGTATGTAATTAAGCGATTGCTTTTATATATATAAATCTTAGTGTTTGTATCTTGGCATTATTCAATTGATGTGGTATAATTGCTTATCTCTTTTGGATTGCTAGCTTGGATTAGTGCTTTTGTTCATTGCATTTAGCACTAGACACTAGATTCAATCTTGAAGGGTCAAATTACACCTTCAAGAAGAGACTCATTGTTTCTTTGTCAATGACTTTCACTACCAAGCGATTTTTAACAATTACCTAATTAATTAATTGTGCAAGCGATTCGCCGAATCAATTAGTAATTAGGAAATTGGACTTAGGCGATTGCCTTTGGTTAAATACATTTGGTTTTGGATTTTTACTCCCAATTTAATCAAGAAGTTAGGAAGGTTGCAACATTTCACTAAGAGGCCCTAATTCTATCAAAAAGGTTTTAAAAAACAATCCACTTTGCTTTCCTTATTTTTAAAACCCAAAAACAAGTGTATTTACATTTCTATAATTGAAAAAGAAAACACAAAAAAAAATACATTTCTCAATGACAAACCCCAGTTTATTCGCTTTCTTTGCATCTAGGTTAGTCTAGGCATCAAAATAATTTAACTCCTTTGAGAGACGACCCGAGGTTGAGCCACTTTGCTCAAGCCTTGATTTTAAATATTTTCTTGCATTTGACCCCAAGGCTCATCATTCCGACAAAGGTCAAATCAGTCTTTTAATAAAAAAATAGTCTGTAAGTACTTCATGGAGTTAGTAAAAGTAAATAGAAAATTGATAAACTCAATAAGGAGTGGGTATAGTCAAGTATAGAGAAAGTTGGTAAATGCCCATATGAAATATGTAAGCACAAATAGAAATTTGGTAAACTCATTAAACCAAATATTAGTCTTTTTAGGTGAAGTTGATAAATTCTTATAGAAAGTTGGTAAATTTCTGAAACTCATCGGAAGGTATATAGTTTTTTTTTCTTCTAAACGTTATGAAAAGACTCTTCAGTCCATGTCACCTATATATCCTTTTAGAAATTTAGTGTATCTAAGTGTCTTTTAATTTGTATATATATTGAGTGTCTTTTTCTTATACTTTCCCATCTTTGTATTAGCAATGGAAGTGGAATATTTAGGATGTGTGAATAGGGGTGAGCAAAAAACCCGCCACCTGGGCAAAATTACCGGCGGGCAATATATGGGTACGGGTACGGGGTCACCCACGGGTATCCCGTGTCTCGCCCGTATATATATTTTTTAAAACAATTAAGCATTTTTTTATTATACATATATAAGCTTGCGCCAATTGACAACCCTCCATTTTTTTTAATGAAAATTACCCTCTACCCATTTTTTTTTAAATTAACAACCCTCCATTTTTTTCATGAAAATTACCCTCTACAGTCCACCCCCCTTCTTTTTCTATTCTCTGTGAGCAGCCACGCCCCCCAACCCTCTTCATCTTCCTTTTTTTTCACTTAACTCAAAAGCCACACTCTTCCACTCTACCCCCTACTTTTTCTAACCTCTGTGCAGGCCACCAATCCTCTCCATCTTCTTCTTCTTTTCCGAAATGAATCTTCTTCCTTTTTTTTAAAGCAAATCAACGTTGTTCAAAGTTCAAACCCCACCCCTCCCAACTCAATGCTATTGAAAGATCATCCCTATCGACCACCGATTACTGGCGAGATTGTGACAGTGTCCCGTGGTGTTCTATCTTTTCTTCTTCTTCTTCTATAGATCTGAGTTTTTTATGGTGCTTTGCTTCTCTTCTTCTTCTCTAAATCTGATATTTTTTGTGGTTCCTTGGAGAGTTTAACTGATTGCATCTGATGGGACTATCTAGATCATGTTGCTTAGAAAAATCTTTATTCTTCACTGATTGTTTTTTTTAAAAAAAGGGGGTATACTAGATGGGTTTCCTCGGGAACCCACCCATATACCCCATACCCGTTCAGCCCATTTAATTCCAGGCTAAACGGGTTTGAGCACGGGTACGGGCTCACCCGTTCCTGTGTAAAGATAAACGAGCGGGTAACGGGTGCACCCACGGGCCACCCGTACCCGCCCGTTCTCCTCTATGTGTGAATATTATGAGTAAATACCCTTATCAAAAAAAATTTCAATGTCTTGATTAAGGGCATGTTCGGTATAAGGGAATGGAGGGACAATGTGTGGAGGGAAAAAATTTTGACTTAAATTTACAAAAATTAGAGAAGTGGCTTTAAAAGTTTTTAAATGATATTTCTTACTCTTTTATCTTATATTTCTTAAAATATCATAACCCCACTTCAATTTTTTTAAATCAAACTCAAAAAATTATCCTCCCCACCCTCCTCTCCGCTCCAAATCTCTCGTACCAATCAGCCCTTAAAGATATATCATGTTTATTTGTTAGTATTATAAGTGTATAGCTATATAAGTTCATGAGTGATATGGATATGTTCCAAAATCTATATGTTAAATAATTAAAAAATAGAATGTATTTTGGAAATAAAAATTATGCAGGATCAAATCGAATCTTGAGAAAAGTAAGGATATAGGTACTTTTATTTTAAGAAAAAGGGTTAATATAACTTTTGGTTATTAAACTTTCACCCAATTTTAACTTTGATCCCTGAAATTTAAAGTCAATAGTTTTACTTCTTAAAATTTTGGTTAATTTCGGTCTTGATCCTTGAACTTTAAGAAAAACCTTGAAAAATCAAGGATAAATGGTTATAATTTGTATAAAGTTGATGGATCAAAACAACCGATCTAAAGTTTAGGGGTCAAGACCAAAATTGACCAAAAGTTCAAGGAGCAAAGTGAATTTTAAAGTTTAAAGACTGTAACTAAAATTGAGTGAAAGTTCAAGGACCAAAAGTTGTATTAACCCTTAAAAGAAAAAGGGAAAATTTCACTGCATTCCCATAATATAGAATTAACCTCAGATTCCCCCTAAAACAATCTGAAATTTCATTGCACCCCCAAGAGGAAAGTGATATTAAATGTTTCAGCTAAAAGACCAAAATATCCTTATAGAATTTTGTACTGGATTTTCAAGACACATATAGAGAATTTTCAAGACGTTTGTACTCATTTTCAACGTTAATGTGAGTATTTTTAAGTCTAAAAAATAATGAAATTCAACACTAAAGCATCCTAAATTTTACAAGAAAAATTTCAATACACTTAGAGAAATTTTAAGACATTTATTGGGAATTTTCAAGACACATATGAGGAATTTTCAAGACATTTGTGCTTATTTTCAACATTAATGTCAGTATTTTCAAGTCTTAAAAATCATGAATCCAACACTAAAGCATCCAAAATTCCACAACTATATTTCAAAGACACATATGGAGAATTTCTAAGATACATATGGGAAATTTTCAATAAAGACATTCTGGTTTTTTTAGCTAAAACATTTAATATCACTTCGGCCATTTAGGGAAGTAATAAAATTTCAAATTATTTTGAGGAGAATTTGAGGTTAATTTCTTATCATGGGTTGTAGTGAAATTTTCCCTCAAAATATTAGTTAGGTGTCCTGGATGGATTAGAAAAAAATCCACTGGAGCCACGTTAGCTAATTGTAAACGGCTTCATCTCTATCCACTATAAGCGATGCTTTGACTAAAATCTAATATAAAATTTATTATGTCTATCAAACCAAATACTTTTGACTTTTACTTTTTTTTACTCCTTTATTCACTTTCAAATGTTCCTTGTTGATACGACAAAGTCATACAGTAGTGTTTATTTATTTTTTCTTTCACATTATGCATTGAGGGGTGGAATAAGCAACTTGCCATCAGGAGTCTAACCTATTTTAAGTATAATCTAGACTATTTAATAAATAAGCTAGAATAATATTCATACCTATTTTTAAACCTATTTAGATAAAAGGTCATGCATTTTTCCGTAAGGATTAGCCAACAAATCTGCAGACCTACCTATTAAATTTGTTATAATTTATATTATGATATATAATATGAAATAAATAAATTATATAAATCATTTCTAATATTATCAACTTAATTTTAACTCTAATAAATTTCACATCTTCATACACAAAAATACAACCCTTTAATTCAAAATTAACTCTCACCTTAGTGTTGTAGAACCTAGTCCGAAATGGACGGTCAAACTGTCTTTATTATCAGTAGCCACATTGGACCGCCTATTTAACCGAAGATCAAAGTTTAACTGTGAATTGGAACGGTTTTTAAAAAACCTAACGGCCCAAATAATTCACCTAGAAAATGCTAATAAAACCAAAGACACATATCTACCTGTAAAAAACCAACTCTTATCCATAAATACCCTTTAATCCCTAAATGTATTAATCAAATTACGCTCTTTAATTATTCAAATATATTATAACTTGGTGTTTGAGAAAAATGTTGCATTAGAGCTATTGAATATGTTTATTTTTAAGTTATATTAAAATTTCGTATTTTTTTTTTGCCAATAAAATTTCTTATTGTATTACTTACATATACATGTAACATTATTTTAAATTAATTATTACGTTATCAATTGGATCATCGATCCGATTGGCCTAACCGTACGAACCGTGATTACTCCTTTCTAGCTCACATACCGATATGTTTTTTGCAACATTGGTTTACCTCTTGCTTATCTCTTCCCTTTCAATCATATCATTTAAGATACAATGTTAACTCACGCTTCTCTAATTTGTATAATTTGCTCTAAAGCAAAAATATTGTTACAGATTGCAAGTTTATTGCAATTGTGTCCACGCGAAATATTATAATCTCAATAGAAATAATTTATCATAGAAAAAACAATATACAAAATTTAATTGTATAACTATAGAAACTTTTTGAGACATACATATATGCTTTAATAGGTTGAAAAAGTAGTATATAGAATTAGAAGCCTACGTTTTTAAGCCCGTTTAAAGATATACATTTTAAATATGACTTTAAAAAGACTTATAAAATCCCCTTTAGTTCTATATAAGAAACAGTCTCTTTCATATGGATGATCCTAAATTCAACGAAAATAACAATAAGCTTCATCACACTAACTCATTAATCTCTTATATATTTTCTGTATAAATATAAGTATAATAAAAAATATATAGTATTTTACATATTTATTGCTTAAACTGAATTACACATAATTTTATGCAGCGAGACTTTGATAATCGTTGGTTTTAAAAAAAAAAGGGTCATGATGAGTACTATATTAATAATTACGTAGTATATAAAATAAAAACGAGTTCCTTATTCAAACTTTATATAAATTATAAAATACATGGAATAGATGTACTAAAAAAATCCTAACTAATAAATGAGAATCCATGGAAGACAATTATCCCAATTATTTTTTCTAAATATTTTTATAGTGAGCTTAAATATCTAAAGAAGAAAAGGTAAAAGCGTTAGCAATTTACTGCTATTTATCATTATTAATTACTTTATCAGTAAGCAAACCTTTTCTTTTTAACTAACTAATAATCAGAAGATCTCCTAGAAGAGTCAACTGCCTATAAATACCCTCCACGTGTAATATTCCTATTGGCAAATATATGGCACGCGCTTCCAAGTATCTCCTTTAGCCCGCGTCACCGTCCTTGTGTATGGAGACAGATTCCGCGTAATGAAAAATTCTGACTTTTTTAAATTTAATTTATTTGAAAAGAAAAGGAAAAAAATTTAATTTACTGCGTAAATATAATATTGTTTGCTTGCCATACATTTAGGTTTGGTACATTAAGTTTTTTTTTTTTTCCATAAAAGAGTTTTAAAATATAGGTTGGGTTCACCTATAATCTAAGGCAAAACTTTTAACTCATGATTGACCATCCCTATGGACTCTGTAACATAACAAATAAGTCATTTTTACTGTTAACATAGTTAGATTTTACTCAGTTTCATTTTCATTAACACGGTCAAATGTTCAACCATTTTGTCAAATGAACCTATGAACCAACCATAGATTTGATACATTAAGTTTAAATGAGAAGTTTTGGTCCTTCTGTAAAATAGTTAGAGGACTAAATTTTGAACAAAATGAAAGTTAGGAATCAAAATCAAAATGATAGTAAAGTTAGGGACAAAAATTGTAATAACCCTTACTTTAATTTAATTTAATTTAACTTTTTTCTTCGTTCAATGCGACAATAATGGAGAAAATGCCTATAAATATGGGGCTTAAGCCTGTGAGTGTCTTCCATTTTTGCGCCTGTGACTTCATCACTCGCAAAAATCAAAGGCGTCAGTGCAACTTTCTTGGACTCATCTCTCTCTCATTCGCTCTCCTTTTGCTTCTTCCGTAAGAATTCTCCTTCTCCCTCTTTCTTTCATTTGTGTTTTCGATCGGTCGTGTTTTTATTTTTACGCAACTTCGTTCTCAGTTTTATTTTTGGTAATAATTTTTTTTCTTCTGTTTTTGGGTCTCTTAAGGTTTCGTTATAGCTTCACTTTGTGTACCCTTTATCTGAATCTGTCAATCTTTCCTTTTTCTAGCTCCTGGTTAAGTTTCTAGTTTCTTCAGTTTTTTTTTCCACCCTGTTTGTTTGTATTTATCATTTTTTTTCAGTAGTTGTTGAGGTTTTGTTATGACTTATTCTTAACTGAAACTCGCAAATTTATAGGTTCTGACGAGATAAACTTTATCTGTATCAAATTTCAATTTCCCATGTTTCTAGGCTTAGATTCTTCCTCTATTTTTTTCTTGTTAAGTTTCTCTAGAGTCCCACTTTCTGCCTATTGTCTCTGTTAATCTCACGCTTTTTTTATTTTTTTGGTGTTTTTATAACAATTTATGATTTGTAATGTTTTCTCTCGTCTGGATTCTTCAACGAAAATCTCAGTTCTTCATAATTCGATTGAAATTTCTTTCTGTTGAGTCCTGTTTCCCCTGTTTCCAAGCTCTGAAATTAACTTTTTCCCTCTTCATGATAAATTTCTTGAGTTAGATTCTGGCTGGATTTTCAGTTCTCTCACCATTTTGGGTTATAATATCTATGCATGGATGATTAATCCATGTGGGTTTACTTTTGCTTCAGATTTCATTGACAAAATGGCCCTAAAGACAATTGAATTGCTTAAAGGCTGTGCATCACCAGAAGAGATAATGGAGGTTCTGTCATCGGTGGCTTTAGAATTAGGAGACGTAACAGATGATATGGATGCTTTACAGGTTGTTCCTTTGAAGGGAGCCATGACCAATGAGGTCTTCCAGGTAAATTGGCCAACCAAAACTGGTGATTCTATCAGAAAAGTTCTGGTTCGATTGTATGGTGAAGGTGTTGAAATTTTCTTCAATAGAGAAGAAGAAGTTCGGACCTTTGAATGCGTCTCCAAGCACGGCCAGGGTCCTCGCCTTCTTGGCCGGTTCTCCACTGGTCGGGTTGAGGAATTCATCCATGCCAGAGTATGTAATTTTTTCTTCTTCTTTCACAACTATTTGATATCTTGGTATTTGTCATTTAATATAGATTTGAGCATGGTGTACACTTCCTACATTTTAATTGAGAATTGATCATAAAAATACAAGTAACTGCATATTCTTGGAAAAATTTCAATACATGGTTTCATCTTAAGATGATATAGGCTCAATTTGAATAACTCAGAGTTTTTTAGCTTTTTTTGTCAAAGATTTTTTTCTTTTGTTACAATTTTTCTCATTTCTTTTTTCTTTCATCTTGCCCTTGTCCTCTGGAGAAATAGTGCCTTAGAATTTATTAAGATAAGATTCCTCTCCAAGAAATTGATTTCAAAATTTCCATTTTAAACAAAAGTATCAGGTGCTCGCTCAGGCTCTCAAGGTTCTTTATTTACTGTTCTTTTTTGTGCTTTCCCTTTCTTTTTCTTTTTTCTCTTCGTTTGTCTTTTCCCTTTAAAAAATCTTTTGCAAGGTTTTCCCTCACTTTCTGAAATTTCTGATTTTGGTAATAGACAATGACACAGAGGATAAGTTTCTTGAAGTTGAAAGGGCAAAAGTTATGTTTATTGACTTTATTCCTACATAGAAATATCAGCCCTGGAAAAAGTATAGCTGAAAGCCCTCTGTCTTTTGTCTTTCAGTGACCACTTGCACTAGTAAATATATTAGATAATTTATGAATAAGGGACCACTTATATATATCGGCATATTTTGGAGATAATGATGTAGATTTGGATACTAAACTTGATATTTATAATTATAACTACTACTGAGCAAGCATAAGTACTAGATTCTCCATGTTACTTGCCTAAGACTCTAATGAGAGAAATAAAAACCATGCTTGAATCTTATTCTTGTAAATCCAGTACAGAGTATATGGACTAGTCATGGAACTAGACAGAAGATGGTCATATTTCTGAAACTTAAGAAACTATCATTATATTTCAAAGGCATATACCAAAACTTTGTATGAAAATAACCACACCTATATTATTCATAGTGGTGATAGAGAAGTGAGATTGACCAACCGAACATAACTTTTCTTATTATCGCCAGAGTGCTCAAGTTGTGTTTGACTTGTATCTTTTCTTCTTTTTTTGCTTTTCAGACACTCTCAGCTGCTGACCTAAGAGATCCGGAAATATCGGCTTTAATAGCATCTAAGATGAGGGAGTTCCATAATCTTCACATGCCAGGTCAAATGAAGGTTCAGCTTTGGCAGAGAATGAGGTAAATTTTACATCAGGTCATACTTGTTCCCAATGTTCACTGAAATACGTAGAACAAAATTGATATTCACTTGTTCTTTGTCTACTAGGAACTGGCTCAGTCAGGCCAAACGTTTGTGTTCCCCAAAGGATATCAGCAAATTTGGGTTGAAATATCTTGATGTGGAAATAAATATGCTGGAGAAATCATCTGACAGTTGTGAAGAGATTGGTTTCTGTCACAATGACCTACAATATGGTAACATAATGATGGATGAGGAAACCAGATCAATCACTATAATTGTAAGTTACTTTTCTATAATATGAACTATCTATTAAGTTTGTCTTTACATTTACGAAACACTCAAATGAACTTGTCCAAGGAAGCTGTACTAAGATCATCTGTTCTAGAGTTTGAAACCTAAAAACTGATAGGCATATGGCTTTATTTTATGCTATAATAACTGTAGAGTGATAATAATCTATTATCAGAATATTTATTTTGAACATGATTTAGATATAGGTTCTCTCTCGTTCTTGTGTCTGTTGTATCTTTTTACAGAACTTGTTTCTTATATAAATGATTATCTGTACATGATGCAGGATTATGAATATGCAAGTTACAATCCTATTGCATATGACCTGGCGAATCACTTCTGTGAAATGGCTGCCAATTACCACACTGACACACCTCATGTGCTGGACTACAGTAAATATCCAAGTTTGGAGGAGCGCAAAAGATTTGGTCGCATTTATTTAACTTCTGGAGGTTAGTCCATTGATTAGTCCACTCCATCAATAAACATCTTTTGATAGAGATCAGCAGCCCTAAAGTCAAATGAATTTATAAAGCTGAATCTCCATTTAGTTTACTTCCCTTATGATAGAAATTTCAATCTTACAATAACAAGCTAAGTCAGATTATATTTCTCTGATATAAATGGCTTCTGAGAACTCTTTAAGACTTGTTAAAAGCTTCCTTACATCCTAGAGATAATAAGGTGAAGATGTTAATGAACTAAACAGTTCTAAAGTCATTTCCGTAAACTACAATGCCTTTGGATTTTGTTCATGGTTTTAACTGTGTTTGGCAACTCCTTGTATGCAGGCAAGGAACCTAGTGACGAAGAAGTGGAGCAATTAGTGGAAGATGTAGAAAAATACACTCTTGCAAACCATCTTTTTTGGGGCTTGTGGGGGCTTATTTCGGTAATCATCATTATCATTCATCATTATTAATGTGTTCAGGGAAAATTAATTTTTTGGTCCTTATAGTTTTCACTCAATGCAACACAGTCATCAAACTTTGGCTTGGTGCAAGTCACTCCCATTAGTTCAATCATTTAAAACTTTAATCCGAGTTTCATGAAATATACAAGTACATGGACTATGATGTTATATGGTTAAAGTTTAGGGAATGAGTTACAACTCAGTTAAAATTATAATGTTAGAATGATTAATTTTCCATTTGTTGGTATATATTATGTTCGCGACAGAAAAATTGAAATGTTTGACATTTGTGTTTGCAGAGTTATGTGAACAAAATTGACTTTGACTACAAGGAGTACGCAAGTCAGAGGTTTCGGCAATACTGGTTAAGAAAGCCTCTTCTGTTGGAGTCAACTTGCTTGCCATCATATATGGATTTATGATTAGACAAGTCTGCATATGTTTTCAGGCTATGTTTTAGTCAGTTTCAGCTTAGCAAGTGTAATTTGAGGAATAATAGTGGAACTGTAAAGGGCTTGGTTTACAGTTTCTGTATGTATGCGTGTGTCTATATATAATATCAGCAGAGTGTTGATTTTTGCTTAGTTTTCTTACAAAGAATTTGTCCAACACTTCTTGTACTGGAATGGAAAAGGAAGAGTAAGATCGAGAGGATGCCTAGTTATATCATTTCTAGGAGCTTCTTAATACTAAATGGTAAAGATAATTTATTTCTCGTGTTACTCTTCTTGAGCACTGATTAAAATATGACGCCAATAACTTATGAATTATGTATTATTTAGCTTCATCAACTCAATTTGTTTTTTTTTTTTTTTTACGGATATTTCTATATCTCCCACATTGTTACTCAAAGTACAAGAATTTAGTTAGTGGGTTTATTTTGATACTGAATACAAGTTTTTCATTAACATTATGTTTGGATGTAGAGACTAGAGAAAAGTTCGGGGAGGAGAAAATGGAGGGAGGAGAGAAGTAGAGGGAGAATATTTTCTCTCCTTGTGTTTGGATAGAGGGGAGAAAGGATATATGAGAGAAAATTGATGATATTTGCAATGATAATAATACCCTAATTTAAATTTTAACCAATTTTTTCCAAGTAATACCATAAAAATAAGTTCAAATAAAAAATTAACACAATCAAATTGAAGATTATGGTCATAGTAAAATATATTTAAATATTTTATTTTAAAATAAAATACAACATTACTGTGATGTCGAGTTTTTTGTTGAGACTGCCGTTGGTGGCATTGTGGTTTTCGTCGTTATGAATGATGATTTGACCATCGTTGGTGACATTACAGATTCCGTCGCAACTATCGTTAGTGATGTTTTGGTTTCTGTCTTCGTCGGTTACATCGTGATGGCCGTAGGAGATGTTGCGGTTTTCTTCGTCTTTGGTGACATTACGACTGCTGTCAGTGACTTTGCCGTTTTCGTCCTCATCGATGATGTTACGATTTTTGTAGTTGTCGTTGACATAATGACTGCCGTCAATGAATTTTCCATTTCTGTCATGTCGTCGTTGAAGTTTCGACAGCTGTAAATGACGTTACACGTTCTGTCGTCATCGGTGACGTTGCAACCGCCGTCGGTGACTTTTTCGTTTCCTTCGTCGCTGGTGACGTTGCGGTTTCCGCCATCATCGTTGACATCACGACCGACGTTGGTGACGTTGCGATTTGCGTCGGCATCAGTGACGTAGCAACAGCCGTCGATGACATTGCAGTTTGAGTCGACGTCAGTGACGTAGTAACAGCCATCAGTGACGTTACGGTTTCCATCGCCATTAATGATGTCGCGATCTTCTTGGTGTAATATGGATGGTTGATACATGATAGACTCAAGCCTTCAATCAGAAAAAAAAATCTAATATTTGGAAGAAAAAATGAAAACTAAAAAAACATTTAAAAGTTGTTTATGTTTTCCTGTTTTTAAATACAACTTTTTGTTTTTAGAACAATTAATTAGAAACAAGTATTTTTGTTTTCTTGTTTTCAAGAAAAAAAAAACTTTTTTAAAATTGTAATATATATATATATATAGATATAGATATAAAAATTGACGCTATTGCCTATTATATATATATATATATATTATGAGATTGAGAGATGAATAAATAATCAAATGAACACAAAAAATAAAAGGACATTTAGGGGGAGGGGGATGAGTGTAGTGTTAGAAGAATGGTGGATAAGTGGTTTTCTCCCCAAAATCTCTCCATTATTTGGGAGAAAATTTGGAGAGAAAATCTTATGGATTCCACCTCTTACTTTTCCTTCCACTTTTCTCCTCCACCTATTTTCTCCTCCAATCCAAATAAGGGAAAAATTAATTTTCTCTCCTACTTTTCTTCTCTCAATTTTTTTTCTCCATCCAAACACACTCTCACTGTTTCTCAAACTTATAAGCTACCAAGGAGTTCTATGAAATGGTAGTTTTTAATGCAAAGGATTAAAGTGGATGTTTTCAAAAAATCAACATATATATCTTTAATAAATAATTAAATTATTTTTTAATATATGAAAATTAGTCATCAATTTTTTGTATTTAAAATCAGAAGAAGTACACTTGTTTTTTTTTTTTAATGCTTTCCCAATTATTTTCAAACCTCTCCTCTTTTTTTATTTTAAATTAAATTACACGTTTGCTTAAAAAATATTATCCATTTCATCCATCACATTCACATGCTAGTTGGAGCTACACATTATTGATAATCAATTATATGGGGCGTCAAATCAGTTTGAGAATCAAATCTGGTTGATTTGTTGGTGCACATAAACATGTGCCTAGAATTGGTCGGCAATATTACAATGACATGCGGCCAGAATTAAACAGTACTCCATCCCTCTTTATCCCTCTTTATTATAAGAGTCAAATAGGTAAAATCATACCGATTAAAAAAGTGGTTGAGATAAATAAATATATCTGAAATAATTTTATTTTCTCAAGTTTACCTTTATTTATTTAAGAGAGAGAAATGTGATAAGAGTGTTATAAATGAGTATGAAAGAGAATGTGAATGGAGAGAATAATGATGGGTAAAATGGGAAAAAACTCATTAAATACTTTGACAAATTGTGTTAAACTATTATAAAAAGGGACAAAACTATTTAAATTTTTGGCTTTTATATATAGGGACGGATAGAGTAAATAACAACATCAACACACTATCTAAAATAATATTTTTGCGGGACACGGACTCACGGAGACAGTTTTGCCAACACTTTATGCACTCGCCCTCACACATAATATATGTGTGTGTATATATATATATATATATAATTTTTGAGAAAATGACAAAAAATTGCCTTATAAATTTGCAAAATCCCATATAAGAGATTTTAATTAGTTAAGTAACGGTATTAACCAGTTGAATATAAATATATATATATCAACAATTGCAAATTAGCTATCTAAAATTTTAAAATTCAAAGGTATTTATCTGTCATTTCCCTATAATTTTTCTTTTTATTATTTCTCTCTCTATTCCTAAATATATGATTCAGTTGACTTTTTTGAAGAATCATAAAAAAACTAAATAAATTATTTATAAATTGATTTATCTTAATTTTTTTCTCTAAACTTGTTTATTTGACTTATAAATTAATATATAATATAATAATACGCTTAATACGTTATTGTTGAGTAGCTTTTTTAATTTTTCTGAAAAAAAAGGTCAACTAAATCTTATATTTAAAAACAGGAGGAAGTACAAAACAAGGCCCATCTAGCTATAATCCTTATTTCCTTACAAATGATGTCACTCGAAGAGAAACCACAAAAATTCACTAAATAAGAAAATCTACATTGGTTTGAATAATTAACATTGACTTTTCAAAATGAGAACTAGTTGGGAAAATCATTTTGCAGGTACCTATAGTTTTAACCAATTTTTAATTTGGTACATATACTTTTTTCTCTTTTAATTAAGTATTTAAACTTCAAACTGCTAAAAGCATTGATACCTACAGTTTGGGAAACACTTCAAAAGGCAAAAGTTAAATTAACGCCGTTAAAATAATAAAATCTAGAGGGGGAGGGGGAAACGAAGATGCAGAGACAATGATCTTCTTCAATACATATCTTTCATCTTCTTCAACACATGTTCTTTCTTTCCACTTCTCTCTCCACTTTGGCCATTTCCTCCGCTGCCTCGTTGTCGCCGGCCAGGATGATTGTTGCTACACCCTTCTTTTCTCCCACCCCCTCTAGAATTTGACGGTAGGTACCAACATCACTAACAAGGTAAAGTTTAAATACTTAATTAAAAGGCAAAAAAGTATAGGTACCAAATTAGAAATTGGTGAAAACTATAGGTACGTTTAAGATGGTTTTCCCTATTTAATGCTACCAATTTGGATTGTAGTTGAATATTTTTTACTTTTTCATTTGAACGAGGAAAAACTTTCTTTATTTTTGAGAAAAGACAAAATGATATTAATAATATTAAAAAATTCTACAATAAGGAACAACTTTCTCATTGTGATCTTTTCATACAAAGAATTTTAAAATGAGAAAATATATTTTTCATTTAAATTAATTAGTATTGACATTAAATCTATCTATCTTACAAAAGTCTTGTGTACTACTGTTTATAGAACCAAGCTGCCCATCAGCTCCTCTCTACTTTTTACTGTTCATAGAGCCGATAAATAAATAGTGATGGCTCATTTGTTGGGCTCTGTGCAAATATCATGTTTTTTTTTGTTCATGGCTTAGTTCTCTATATATAAAAAAATATATGGCCTTGGTGGGCTTGGGCTACAATGAAACAAATTTCTTTAATTGATTTTCTATTTTCGGAATCCAATTCCCCTTTTCTTCCACTGCACGAAACTCATCCCTCATCTAATTCAAATTTCAAATACTTTTTCCTTCTTCATTCAAACTTCTGCCCTCTCTGTCCCATCAATTTTTTCCCTCCTCCAATAAAGCCTTTCTCCCTGAAACAACTCTCTCTCTCACCTCCACCCTCTTTATTCTTCCTTTCTTTTTGGCGTGCCTGCTCTATCTTCTTACTTTCTTCCTCAGTTTCTTCAACCTGCAGACTGTCATCTTCGTTGGCTCAAGATCAAGAGAGAAATCTGGTTGATTGATGATTTGTGATTTCATCTCTTATCTTTTTAAATTTTTTGTTTAATTATTCTTCATCCACAGCCATGTTTTCTCTTGTCCTCTATGTTTCAAGAAGTTGATTTCATGCTTTTTTAGAGATTTAGTGAGAATGGTGGTGGCAAAGAAGTAAGGGCAAGGAAGGATCTACCTTTTAATCTCTGTCGGTATGCTTACATTCTTTCTTTCTTTGTAGGTTCACCAAGGCTTGCCACTTTTTCTGATAAGTACTGCTTCTTTTAGTCACTTTGTGAACATCTAAGGTCTTCGGTTATTTGTTTCTTTAATCAGTAATGGCTTGGTCTCTGATTTGTTGTTTGTTCCTCCTTTAATATGTAGTTAATACGTTTGCTACTGGTATTAGTGAAAGATATTGTTTTTCTAGCCATTGAAAGATGAACAGAGAAAGCTCCAGCGAGAAAGAAATTCTGAAAAATTCGAAACACGGAGCACTACTCTGTTTTTAAACTTTGCTGTTTTACGTCTCTGAAGATGGGGAAGGAGAAGAAGTCGATGACGTTCCAGAAAGAGAGTGTGAGTGGCAAAACGCACAAGAGGGGGGGGTGAATTATATTGTGCATTTTTAAAAATTAAACTTTAAACCCAAAAACAATCCTTTATACTGGTTTGGCTAAACACTACCTACGTCCAGTTCTCCAACTCCTCGTTGGGTTCCACTAACCACAGGTTTTACAAATCAGGTACACCTGTCAACCTTTACAAAATAGAGTTTTAGACTTTCTTTAAACACTCCCCCTTACAAGTTGTAAGATTACAACCCTGTTCTAAGGTCACAGACTTTAGAACAACCTCAAACAGTAGAGGATTTCAATAAATGAGTTCACTTAATGAACAGATTTTGATAATCACTGAAGTACAAATAAACTCACTAAGAGTAATAAAGTTTTGAGCAGTAAGTAGATAAGAATAATGAATACAAGTTTCTTCTGTTTGTTCTCTCCTTCATAAATGCTCAAGTCTTGGTTTTTATATCTCTTCACAGTTTTGCCTTTTTCTTTCAGCTTCATGAATCCGTTTGAATATGTCCGTTGGAAGTTCCTAGTCGTTGCCATTTAATGCTGGTCTTCATTCTAGTTATCTTTCTTCTCTTACTTCATTTAATTCTTGCAGAAGATGAGCTATGAGAGATAGAGACTGTGACTAACAACTACCTGCAACATTGTACTTGTGTAGCAACTTTTTCAGTAGCGCTAGCATTCCAAGCTATCGCTAGCTTCATAGTGTTAATTCTGTACTTAGACTGTTAGCTAAACAAGTATTAATGTGAAGCACAGTTGAGGTTATCGCTAGTAAGATTCATTCGCTTAGTGTATACAGATAATATATTAGCTATCAGAATGTTTTGTTATTTCAGCCAGTGAGTTCATTATCGATAACTAAACTCATTATCGCTAGAAGCTACGTTATTGATAAGTTGTCATTAGCTCTTCATAGTAACTCATCTGAATGTCCAAGTGTTCTGCTATCGATAGCTATTCGTGCTATCGCTGACTATGGTTTAATACTGAGTTGTTCTAACCAGTCTTTTCTGTTATGAGACCTTAGCGATAGTGAAGTTCTTTAGCGATAGAAATATTTACTTTCAGTTTGTTGCCAAGACTTCATTAGCTATTATTATTCTTATCCCTTCATCTATTAGCGATAGGCTCTCAGTCTAGCGATAATGTATCTGTTATCTATAGGACTTTACTTGTTCAACGTTTAGATAACTTATACTTTCCTTAGTCATATACCTTGATTCTTTTCAGACTAAGTTATATGCTATCTGTTCATTTTACTTATGTTATCTATAGGGTCCAGTCCTCATCAAAACTTAAGATTCTAACAGAAAGCAACTGAAGTGAAAGATACTTGATAATCAGATTGGCTAAGATTGTGTTTCTCACCATTTGCTAGGTATTCTGCCTATTTTTTATTGTGAATATGTACTCTCCTAAAACACAGATGTAGATTAGGGAAAATCATCTTTTGAATACTCATGTGGCAGCAAAATGAAAGCTCCTTGTGTCGGCAATGAAACATGCAGAACAAAGGTGAAGATGGCGATCCTGTATGTTTTTTTTTTTAAAAATTACTAAAATATAGAGAAATTAATAGAGCATAATCGATGATGACCAATGACTGCCAAAAGAAGAGAGGAGAGGAGGAACTGAGGAAGAGAAAGGGAAAACATGTAAGAGGAAATGCCATAAAAGCTTATTGTTAAATAAAACCATGTTAAAATTTTAAGCTTTTTCAAATTGTGAAGTAGAAACAATGAAAGAAAGAAGAGGAAGAAAGTCCAAAGGGAGGAGCAAAGTGAACAGCCATGCCAAAAAATGAAAGAGAAGCTTGGGTGAAAATAACTTTACCAGATGCAGAAGCAGTGCCAAAATGGTGAAGGTTAAAGCAGAGAAGGGATTGAAACCCGTAAATATGAGCGATGACGACCCCATGAAAACATGAGAGAAATGTTTGAAAGATGAGATGAGATGTTGTTTAAAGAAGAAATGAGGAGACAGGTCAAAAAGAGATGATATGAGAAGAATTCAGAGAAAATAGATATAAGAAAGATTGGGAGATCTGAACATGATTTGACAGAACGAAAAAATGCAGAGTAAAAAGAAGAGCGGAACTTGAGAAAGTAGAGTCCTGAAACATTTGCTTAGGAGCTAGGATTTTTAATATATTTGAATTGAATAAAGCAAAATGAAAACCTTGCATGGGTATCAAGATTGAAGACCACTTATGGTCAATTAAAATATGTTGCAGAAGAAAAATAAACAGGATCCCATACTTGGGGAAAAACATGACTAATAAACTCATTTTCAATATGTCTCTTTTACCCTCTTAAAATTCCTTTGGAGACAAATGTCAAAGGGAACAAGTTTGACTACTAATAAAAACTGTGTAGGAATAATTAAATATATCTACATTCTTTTAAATCTTATGATCCACACTTGAATTTTTAAAAGCTATGATATCTTTTGGAAAAATGTTTTAATAAAAGCACAAGTAATCTATTAACAATAATTGTTTTTTAGAAAATTTTTTTACATGAAAGGTTAGTTTTTTGAAAGATAATTGGTATTTAATTATGCTTTGAGAGAGTTAAGCATGTCCAATTATCTTAATCTTTATTTGAGCGTTATAAATATGATTTTATTCGAAAGACATGGTTTTTTTTAAAAAAAATTTAAAAGATATAAATTCGATTTTCATTCAAAGTCCAAATATATTTAGAATTAAAGATCATTGTTTTAAAAAAAAATTACTGAAATTAAGTTATTTCAAAGGGGACCATTTTTCTACTAATAAAAAGGCTTAGTAGAGAGAAAACATCTATATCTCATTTGTACAATTTATACTTTATTTTTTTATAAAAGAATGTTTTAATGGATACCAAAGATAATAAAATAAATCTCTTAGTTGTCAAGGTAAAAAACAAAAAATTTATAGAGAAAGCGTGTTATTTAAAAGGGATCATTTTTTTTTATTTATAGAAAATATGAGTAGTGAAATCTAAACATATTTTTATTATCTGGATGTATTAAGAATGTCTAAATTTATTCTTTCAAAAGTAATGATTTTTTGTTTAAAATTATTTGAATAAATATAAAATATAAAATAATTATCTTCCTTTAATTATAAGTTATTATTGTTTTAAAAAAAAAGTTCATATAGAAAGTCAATTATTCAAAGGGAGCATATTTTTTACTTATAAAAGAAGATGGGTAAGAATAGCATTGACATTTCGATCTCATCTAGAAAGATGATAATATGAGGAAAAAGGATAGATGTTAGCCTGTAGGGGGTGGGTGCGCCGTGCGCATGTATTTAATAAAAAATTATAATATTTTTTTAAAAAGAAATTAGAGGGTTTGTGTCTCTGGCTAAATACTTCATTTCGCTTTTCCGAATAAAATTTGTTCCCGATTAATGTGAAGGGGTGAGGGTGTGAAAATAATTTGCTATTGTCACTCTTTAAACTTTTCAAATTTGTTATTATAAAAAAAGTCCCCCCCCCCCCCAAAAAAACAAATGTATATGTTCTTTAATCTTTGCAAAACTATTAAATGTGTATGAGATTTTGTAAAAAAAAAATATGTTTTAAATAAATATATGTAGATTATCTAAATCTCATTTAAACGATTTGGATTGGGGATTTTTTTTATAAAAAATTAATTTATACAATATCTAAAAGATAAGAATTCATATAATTATAATATTTTAAAAAAAACATTAAAGTTGTCTAACCTAAATTTATAAGTAATTTCAAAGGTAATCGATTTTTTCTTAACATCGCTAATTTCCGTTCATATCATAGATATTAGACACTAATTAATTGTCCCACACACAATACACTAAGATTGAATGCTACTTGTATTTGCCCTTTCTCCATTCTTTATATAACTTCTAATAAGTGTACTATATTTTTAATGCAATTAAACCCAATAACAGTAAGAATTTATATTTAGGAACATCAATTCTTAGTATCGACTATTGAATTTACATGGGTTGAGAAGTTGGTCATGATTAATTTGAAATTGTCTTTTTATAGGAATGTTTTAAACTAATTTTATGATGGGATGTCTTATTAATGAAGTTTATGAAAAAGGTTGTGTACATTGAGAAGTTTCGAAGACATTTGTTTTGTAATATGTTTTTGTATTAGTTACGAAAATGTATGTTATTATGCAATAGAATTTGGAATGAATATCCGTTACTTGGATTGGGAATATATTTCTTATTGTCCTACTCTCCGTGGCTATTTCTTATATTCCTGCTCCCCGTGCAACGCGCGGCCGAGTAAATGCACCCATAAAATCAAGGATAGCACAAGCTCGGTTAGTTTTATTAATAAAAGGATGTATATTGCAAATGAGGCAAATCATAATAAGACTTCAACTTTTCTGACTTGCAAGAGTACTCCTACATTTCAACTCAGAAAGAAATAAAGACATGCTCTCCCTTATAAGGTTTGAGTTTTTTTATTAAAATTTCACTGATAGAACGTAATGATTTACCAAGTTTTCTTCATTTAATACATGTTGCCTTTGATTTCTTTTTTTATCTCTAAAATTATTTGTTAATTAGTTAAATAATTGCACGCATATTTAATCATAGCATATATTGCTTTATTTTGAGTAGATAACATGTTTTTAAAAGTCAATGCGCCCTAAAAGTCAATGCTTCCGTGCAATGCATGAGTAAGATTAAGGAAGCCAAATAGATAACTTAATTTTAAGGTATCTTACATGTAATTATATTATTCGATATTTTATAAGTAAGGTAAATTAGTTTTGAAGAAGAAAGATAACTATAGACATTTTAAAGTGATTAATTTTGCATCCTTAATTTCTCTAAAAAATCAAAATGATCTTATAATTAGGACTTGATGGAGTATTTTTTAGTAATTATTGTTGGACTATATGTATTTTATTTCATAATACACGATAGTGATAGTGTAATCGTTTTTCGTTTAATCAAATCTCTCTGTGGGGTGTACATGCTTGTTAGTTTTGAATAAGTGACTTTATATGGTGTGGCTTCTTATAACTAAACACTCATTTAAACAATAGTCCTTTTAACTATCCATATTTTATCTTGTGATCTGGTCACATATAGAACATTTTCTAGAAGATATTCTAAATCTTTTTAAAAGACATTTAATAATTTTAAAGAGCATTATTTTACATATATACCCATACATGATAAGAAGAGAGAGAGAGAGAGTGAGAGAGCAGACATTAATATTATGTTAGAATTTGGTAGGGTCAATAAAGAAAACAAATTAAATTGTAGGAATTTTATGAAAATTGTATGTTTTCAACTAATTTTGTTGTATTTGTGAATTAAATAGGACTGATTTGTACATAAGACAAAAAAAAAAAAAACAACAAAAGAGTAGTTAAAATTATTAGTTTTAATTAATATGCACTCAAACTAGGAGGGGAGATAGTTGAATGGAGCGAGGGCGAGAGCGTTCAAGGAGTTGTGAGCGTACTGGTAATGGGGAAGCAAAGGGTGGGGCAGCAAATGAGGGCAAGGCCACCTAAGATGAGGTGGATACGTCTCCTGAGGAGTTGGATGCTTTGGATAGGAGTAGGAAAAAGGAGAAGGAGAATCCTCACGTGAACATTCGCTGATTCCACGTGAGGAAGACTCGATGGTTGATAATACTGAAGATCCTAGTCACGCTAAGAAGGATTCTAGGCCCCTGCCTCGTTCGTATAAAGATGCCTGTGTAAATGACAGGGATTCGATGTATGAAGACGAGGAGGAAGATGACGATTGGTGGCGCAATGACGGTTGGAAATCACGTGTTTCAGTTGATCTCACGGGTAGGATTCCAAATATCGTTCTATCCCAAGAGTTGCGAGAAAAAATGGCAAGAAGGTGGAGGCACACGCTAATAGTTTCTGTGTTGGGGATGGCGGTTAGGGAAGATCTAATGGTTAAGAAGCTTGAGCAATTATGGGGAGATGTTAATACGATTGATGTCGGTTCTGTGTACTTCTTGGTAAACTGTAAGAGAGAAGCAACCTGTGAATTAGCCTTATCTGGGGGACCATGGCTAATTTTTGATCACTATATAAGTGTTCAACCGTGGCGTTCGGATTTTCACCCAGAAGGGGAGAGAGTTTCTCATATTGCCGCGTGGGTTCGTATAGCTCGTTTGCCGTTAGATTATTATGATAATGGGATCTTATATGTTGTGGGGAGTCAGATAGGAGAAGTACTCAAAGTTGATAGAAACACATTAAGTCGAACGAAGGGTCGTTTTGCGAGGATATGTGTTAATCTGGATCTGATAAAACCATTATTGCCTAGTATCAAAATCAATGGAATAGAGAAGAAGATAGAATATGAAGGCTTGCACATGATATGTTTCAAGTGCGGTAAGTATGGACATGAGAAAGATCATTGTAGTGCAAACTCTCAGCCTTTTCAACAGTCACAAATCAAGCTATGGAACTGGAGAAGCAAGTACCGAAATAATCATCAGATTCCGGTGAAGGGGAGGCGGCATTCAGAGGGTGGATGGTGGTGCAACAGAATTAGAAAGGAAAGCAAGGAGGAAGATTAGAAGGGAAAGGGCGTGATTTGGCAATGTTGGTGCCAGAGATTCCTTTATAATATCAGGGTCGAGATTTGCTGCATTAAATAGAGTTGACCAATCAGAATTAATGGAGAAAGGAGTGCGCAGAATCAGGAGGAGTTGATGAAGGCTGGCTATAATAATGGGGTAAATAAAGGACCCAAAATATTCTATAAATCTCAGAAAAGAGAAAGTCAAGTGACTAGAAGTGGGCCTCAAAAGCAGACTGTTCAGAACATGCCAAGCCTGATGGAAGCATACTTGGCAGTTAAAAACAGATTATCAAATATTGAGCCCAAACAAAATGAAAAAAAAAAAGAATATTACCTTGGGGCCTAAACCGAATCAAGAGACCCAAGCCCAAAAATCGGAGAGCAGGAAGCTTGAAGCCAAGGAGGATCTAAAGGTTGGGCTCCGTCCAGAAGCGAGAAACCCGTTGGATCCAGGAGATTTGCAAATTAATGAGAATAGAATTGTTATCAGGAATAATTCTTTATCAACCGTGCCATCTGATAATATGGAGCTAGAAGTTGGGGCCGATGACTCAAGTAAGGGGTCTCAATGACAATTGTGGCTTTCTTTTTTCTTTTTTTTTTCTCAATTTATTTATGATTTGGAACTCGCGAGGGGTAGGGGGTAAAGCTTTTGTGCCTCTTATGTCAGAATTGTGTAAAAACTACAGTCTTCAATTTTTTGCAATTCTTGAGCCTAGGCAGAAGGGGAGTAAAGCCGAAACAATTAGAAAACGTTTGGGATTTGAAGAAGTTGAGGTTGTAGAAGCCGACGGGTTCAGCGGAGGAATATGGGTCTTCTGGCAGAAGGAGTTTTGTTTTAAAGTGATTGGAAAACACGATCAAGTTCTTCATGGGGTGGTTAATGTTGGAACAAATGAGGCCTGGGGTTTGTCCATTGTGTATGGGAGTCCGAACTTTCAGAGGAGAAAATCGCTTTGGGAGTCATTATCTCGAGTTAGAGGTGCTGGCATTCAACGATGGTTTTTTGGTGGAGATTTTAATGCCATTTTGTATCCAGAGGAACGTGCATCTAAGGCAAAGAATAAAACCTTCCTGACAGGTTGTTTAAGCAGTGGGTATTTGATTCCTTGTTGAAAGAATTGAAAGCTGTAGGGGCCGCCATTCACGTGGGAAAGAGATGGTTGCATGAGCAAACTTGATAGAGTTTTAGTGAGTGAAGAATGGTTAATGAAGTTCTCGGGGGCCAGTGTTATTCACCTTCCAAACTATAAATCGGATCATAGTCCGCTGTTAATTAAGCTTGATGATGATCATAATAGAAAGGGAAGTAAGAGGAGTTTCAGATTCTTTGCTCCCTGGGTTACTCATGAGGAGTTCCCGGAAGTTGTTAAAAGTACGTGGTGTCCATCAAGGGGTTGGGAAGAAAACATCCAGAATTTTGTTGGTACTGTTAAGGATTGGAATAGAACAGTGTCACTACAAAAAAAAAGGGGTTTTAGTAGCGGTTACATTAGTCGCGAAAGACCAAAACCGCTAGTAATTATACATTAGTAGCGGTTATAAGCACAAACCGCAAGTAAATACGACAGTTTGACTACAGAAGTAGTTAGTAGCGGACATTAGTAGCGGTTTGGGGGAAAGAACCGCAACAAATTTGGCGCGTTTTGGCGGGATGAGTAGTGGCGTAAATTTAGTCGCGGTTCTGGAGGGAAAAACCGCTAGAAAATGAATGGACGCTGAATTAGTGGCGGTTTTCATACATTAGTAGCGGTTTCCCCCAAAACCGCCACTAATTCAGCAAAATAAATGCAACTGCATTTATTACAGGGTGAATTAGTCGCGGTTTCAGCTGCGGTTTTTGCTGAAACCGCGACTAATAGTAGCGGTTCTGGTAAAACCGCTACTAAAATGAACAGTTTAAAATGGCTCGTGCCTTTTCAGAGAAAAGGCACTAGCTTTTTAGAAAGAAAGTGACGTGACTTGACTTCGACGAGAAAGAAGAGGTCAAAATCATGGTGAGAAAGGGCGATCGCAATAAGAGGCCTATGACCGCTGAACAAATGGAGGCTGAGGAGCGGCTACGTAAGGAACTGGCTGAGCAGGCCGAGAGGGATCGTATAGAACAAGAGCGCATCCGTATACAGAACCAGGCGATTCCAGAAGATGTAATCAACGCATTTTGGAGTGGGGGAGAAGACTTCGACGAGACTGGAGGAGGAGCGGATTTTGAGGATATGGAACGTTGGTTGGACGGTGAGGAATTTGACGAGGCGGGGCGCCCTAAACGATCCTCCGGAAGGTCCACCGGTTACGAAGTACAAGTTCAGGGTAAGGAAATTCAATTTTTATTGTTTTTATTAGATAATTATAATTTTTTATCGCTCATTAAATTGAAATTGTTCCCTAAATTTTACAGACCCTTCTGGTAGCATAAGTGAGAAGAGGTTGACGGTGCAAGATGCGATGAACCTTCCGAGCGGGCATAGAGTTATAGTTGAATGGGACGACTTGACCAAATTACCGGTTGGACAAGGGGGGCAACTGTACTTGAGGTTCGTCGGGGGTGTAGGCCAGAATTACCAGCGATTTCCGATTGACGCTTTGGACTGAAGGAAGATTGACGCGAACTCTAAAAAGTTCGCGTTTGACGAAATTGTTAAGGTTTGTTGAATTAACTTTGAGCTTATTTATTGTTTATTATCTATTATTATTAGAATGTGATTTTAATTAATACTATAAGAAATATTCTTGTTATTATGTATTGTTTATTGTTTATTATTTATTATTTATTATTTCTTTTCTGTTATTATTTGAATTTGATTTTAATAAATATTATAGGAAATATATTTATTATTTCTTATTTCTTTTCTGTTATTATTTGAATTTGATTTTAATAAATATTATAGGAAATGTATTTATTATTTATTATTTGTTTTATGTTATTATTGGAATTTGTTGTTATTTATTAATTTCTTATTAAACATACTTAAATTTAATATTTTACAGAGGAATTTTGATGTGAGGGATAGCCGCAAGAATTGGACAGAATCAAAGATGGGGGACGGTTGGAAGAACAAGCGTTTGGATATGTTCAAAGAAAGAGATCGGGGTGGGAGTAGGCCGCTTCAGGAGTTGGTCGATGATGTCCCTGGTGGCGTCCCTACGGATGCGTGGGAGAGATATGTGGGTTGGAGGAGGGGAGACATTGGGAAGGTATAATGAATAATATTATTGAATTGATATTGAAATATCATATTGAAGAAATATTTTTGAATTACTGATGATTATTTAATTTTATTTTACGTTAACAGAAGAGGTCGCAACAAGGTCTTGCCGCGAAGTCCCATCAGAAGGTTCATCATACGGCTGGGACGAAGCCGTTTTCAGTTGGGTACAAAGAGATGGTATGAAGGAATGAAGCTTCGTTGTTTAATTTAAAAATAATTTATCTTTATATATTAATAACTGTTTGTATCTTAATTTTCAAGAGGAAGAGGCTGCGAAGAAAGGGCAGAAGGCAACCTACGGTCGTTTCTACCAAATAAAGCACAGACACGCCGACGGGAGCCCAACATCCAGGGAGGCTGAGGAGCAAATTGTAAAATTTTTATTTATTTATTTATTTTTATATTATTATATTTTTAATAACAACGACATCAAAATAAAATTGTTAATATGTTTGTGTGTGCAGGCTAGGATTGAGGCTGTGGAGAGAGAGATCGCCGAGTCGCAGGGGGACAATGTAGACCCCACTGCCTCGCTAAGGGCTGCCCTAGGGCCTCAAGAGCACCCTGGCCGGGTTCGCGGGATGGGATTCGGAGCCCGACCTACTGTAACACCCCAAATTTTAGAAAATAGGAAATAAGGAATTAATTAAGATTTAGGAATATTATTAAAATATTAAAAATCATTAAAAATGAAATTATGATGTTTTAGACATTTTTAATAATTTTAAGGATTATTTTCTTTAGAAAATAAAGAAAAATAATTAGAAGATAAATTTTGATTTGGGAACTTTAGGAGAATTTATTTTAAGGCTTAAAGAAATTTATGACTAAGAAAAATCTCTAATATGATAAAAGAATTTAATTCTAGAAATTATTTTTCAGAGTAGGGACTAAACTGAAAACATTAAAAGTTGATTCTAGGGATCAAAACGAAAAGAAGAAAGTTTTAGGGGTCAGAACTTTAATTTTCCCCTAATCCTTTATATAATACTCCCTCATCCTCTCTGTCTCTCACTCTCGATCTCTCTCCCTCACCGACTCTCTCTCTGGCTCTCACCTCTCTGCGTCTTCGACCAGCGGCCATCGACGGCGGAAATCAACGGCGAGCAGCTCAGGAAGCTTGGGGGAGTCTTGGGTAAACCTTTTCTCTCCGTTTTCTTCCTCTTTTGACCGATTTTTGGGAGAGGTCCGATTTAGGGTTCGAGTTTCTGGGGTTTTTTTTAAGCTTCTAAATCCATAAATTCAAAGCTTGTGGTTCGATTAGCAAACCCCAAGAACTAATTTGATCAGTAGAATAGCATTAATCAAGATTTCCCAAATTTTTCCCTTCGTTTCACTGTTCATCCGACCCTATTTCCTTTGATTTTCGATTATTCCTTGTTCTAAAGTTTGATTAAGCATGAATTGGAATAAGATTAAGTGCATATGGTGTCTTATTTGTGTGATTTCGCAAGTTGGGTGAATGTTGTATTCTTGTTCTTATTTCTCTGCCCTATTCCGCCGGGTTCTTGTTCTTCCTCTCTGATTATTCGAATTTTCTTTCCCTTTTGGTCGCTGATTCCTGGTGTCTATTGAGCATAGTTGGTTGTTGTTTAAATTAGTTGAATTTCAGGTTGATTCTTAGTCTTCCCGATTTCTGTGTTCTTCGAATCTTTGCTCTTCTGTAATGGTGTTTTTCTGGTAGGAATTGTCCGAAAATCTTGGCTAAGCTTGATTAAGATCAAGATTTAATTAAGAAATGGAATCATGGGTGAATGGGTGGTTGGCTTTTGGAATATTTGATTTTTCCTCTTGGTTGGCCGAAGCTCTTGTTTCTTCCCCTCTGTTCTTCATGAATGCCTTGCTCTGTTTGATCTTAAATATATATATGTTTAATGATGTTTAATTGAATGTATGAGATTGTTGTAATTTTTCTTCTTTGCCGCTCTGTTCGGTAATGACCAAGAGAAGGGATAGGAAGTTTAATTGACTTAAGATTTAATTAAAGTTTCATTCTGGGTGAATATAAGGAATGAAGGGTGGAAATTCTTGTGATATTTTTGTTATGTAGGTTAGATTAATTATGAGAATTAGTTTGCTACCATTTGTTATTTGGATGATTAATAGTGAGGTATATAGTTTTGTTGTCGGAAGACATGGGCTTGAAATTATTAAATAACAAGTAACATAAGTAGTTTAGCTTAGGAAGTCATTAATAGTTGAATGGTGTGGGGTTCTTAGGAATGACAACTTGTTAATGATTAGGTGGGAGGATTAGCTATAGTTAAACAAATGCCTTTGAGCCTTAAAATAAAGATCAAGTTTGTTCAATAGGTAAGAATTGTTTAATCGAGGGTTAAGTTTGAAGTTGGAACTGATTTTGTGCCTTATCGGTTTATGTTTTAAAGATTGGAAGTGTTGATGATTTAAGTATGCTGTTTTAATGTCTCTAAAATAAAGGTTTGAACATGGTTTTATAGTTGGAAGATTTAGGTAGGAAGTTACCCTTTAAGTAGGCTAAATGTTGTTGTTGGGAATTTATTAGGATCAATTGAAATTTATAGTTTTAGGGAGAAGTTAATTAAGTTGAGTAAGTTATTATGTGTATTAGAAGTGTTTTTGTGATATTTGGTTAGTATTTAGTATTTTCTAAACTAATGCAAGTATGGTTGGTGTTAAGTGTATATAGAGACAAAGGTTATTGGTTGTTTTGGAATCTTACTAATAAATAGCAAAACAACTAGAATTTATTGTTTAATGCGGATGGTAATAAGATATCAATGAATTATAAAAGTTAAAGTTCTGTGTTGAGAAGAATATGAATTGATTAGCATATTAAATGAATGAGGAATTAATGATTCTTGGACTGATTTTAATTAAGCAAGGAAAAAGGTGACTTATATACGGTAGACAATGGAATAGTAGAGGATTATTTATAATTGATGAATGCTTGAAAGTACATACTTGTTAGGATATATAGTAAAAAGGGGCTAATTGTAGTAATTAGGTTAGTAAGACAAGTGTAATGGATAAAATCTGAATTTATTTTAGTTATGCATAAAGCTCCCAAGTGTATTGGAGGATTATGTGTGTGTTATTGTTTAATTGAGTTGTTATATAATATTTAAAGCTTGACTAGGTATCATTAAATAAGTTAGTAATAAAGCAAGATAATTTTGAAATGCAAAGGAGACATTTAGGCATTCTCTGTAATTGGCTGTGGTGTGAATGCTTGAATTTTAGTTTCTATTAGAACGAGAGTGTTACCTGATGATGATTTAAGTAGTAAAAGAAATAGAATCATTAGTTTTCTTTATTAATAATAAGAGATTTAAATATAAATTTATTTAAACGAAAGTTATTAGATATAAGTTTAATTTAAAGTAATTAGGATATTTTTACGATTGTGTTTGGAAATGTGTGTGTAGTGATTGATGATTTGGTTTATGATATTCTTTAGTAAATTAAATTAATTGGACTTGATTTACACTATTGATGGATTTATTATTAAAATTCTGTAATAAATAGGAAATATATATATATATTGGTGTGTGCTAGTGTGTGTGAATGACTAAGGCTTTTTAAGAATAATTTTTATAGAAATTATTGATCAAACATTGAGAATAAGAAAATTTAACATAGTTAAATTATCAAGATAATCTTGGTTAGTCAAGATCCTAATTAAGTTTGAATAAATTATAATTTGATTAAACTAAAAGACTTGGGTAGTATTAAATTAGGATTCGTGAGAGACGTCGGTTAATTATCCAAGAATATAGATATTAATTTATTATTTGTATATTATATGTAAATAGGTTTTGATAATGACATAAATTAAGGCGATCAGTGGAAGAGAAAGGAGCGAGCTTAGGATTAAGCTTGGATTCCAGGTAGCAGTTTATTTCAGTAACAATTAAATTGCATGTATTGTTTTGTAATAACTGTTGCATTTAGTTGGTATGTTGTTATTCCTCAGATGGAGTACTCCAGGCTTAGGTGATTAGCTACACCTTTGCGAGATTAGTTACGTTTTAGCCTTATGTGCTTTAACGAGAAACCCTGCAGGTAAAGCCTCCACTATAACGAATATATTGTTATTAGTGGTTGGCAGGTGCTTTTAACACACAGATTAATAGGAGTAAGACTATCATCATTTGCACAGCTTTATGAAATATATACATGACAATTGCTAGCATGATAATATATGTTAATGAAAGAAACTGCTATTGGGATTTCCAATCTCACCCCCTTCCCCAAACATTTCCAGTTTAGCAGGTTAAAAGAAGCTAGCGGGGGAGAGGAGTAGACGAAGAAATTAGGAGTAGAAATTGAAAAGTCAGAGGTAGTAAATATTTTTAATAAGATTATTTGTATATGTTGTAAAAGTAAAATTATTAAATTATTAATAGAGAGCCCAGGAAATAAAATTACTATAAATGTATTAAGGGAATTAAATTTCCTAAGAATTTCTAATTATGAATAGATAATTTAAAAGGGAAATGTATGTATTATCTTAATTTCGCTGCGTATTCTGGTAGAAGGGTTATCAACCGAGGTAACCCCAGCGTTTTAATATCGGAAAGGTAGAAACCCATAAATAGATACAGAGAACCCATGAATGGGTTTTCACTCCCCACACACTATCATCAAGGGGAGAAAATTATAAGGGAACCTAGGTAGTTTAATTGTTTTATGCACCACTTGGTTTTATAAAAAGATTTAAATTCTAAGTCGTCTGAAAAGCCCATTCCAACCAACAGAGGGTTGGTATAATGTTTTAAAAGAAAAATTTTTAAATTTTCCGTATTTTTGGGCTTCGAATATTCATAAAAGTGGTTATAATTCAATTAAATTACTATAATATAGTAGTAAAAGCCCAGGTGTTACACCTATGGTGGTGTACGGCAGGTCAGGCGACCTAGGCAGCGCCCAGTCTACAGCTTCGAGCCAACCATCAACAAGTGGCCCTATTAGGGGAGACGCAGAGTTTGAGGCTCAAATGAGGGAGAGACTCACTCATGAGATTACGGAACGGGTGACTGATCAGGTGTACGACCGACTGGACTCCTGGGTGCACAATGCCAATAGCACGTTGGAACGGATACAGCGGATGTTCGACCCGGAAAGATCTCCTTTGTGAGTACCACTACCTCCACGTTTACCGAAGCAGCCTCGCAACCGTTCTCCGGAGCATCAAGACGACGATCAGCCTCCTGCGGCGTAGCTCTAGGATCTTTTTTTATTAGAATGTTTTTTATTTCAGGATTTCAGTTGAACATTTTTATATTTAAATGTTTGCTAATTTGAATATTAGTTGTTTAAACATTTTATATCTTTAATGTTGCATAATTTTGTTAGTTGTTATTATCTGATTTTATTTTTTACTTTACAAATGGCGATAATTTTTTTTAACAGTTAAACAAAAAAGTTTCTCCCTGACTTACTAAATAAACCGTTGTTATTTGTTTATTTTCTTACATAGTATTTGAAAAAAATAAGATATAAATAACATTAAAAATACAAAATAGCACATTTAGTAGCGGTTTCAGAACCGCTACTAACTGAAGAAATATTAAAAAAAATTTAAACTTAGTAGCGGTTTTAAACCGCCACTAAATTACTAATTATAAAAATAATTTAATATTAGTAGCGGTTCTAAAACCGCTACTAATGTATACTCCGACAGCTGCCACCTGTTAATTTTCCAACGGTGTGATTGAGTTAGTTGCGGTTTTAGTAGCGGTTAAAGAACCGCTACTAATGTCTAAATTTCATTTTATAAGCCCTTGATTCTTTCCAATTCATTTTCACATTTCATTCAAACTATTAAGCTCTTTCCTTCTTTGATAATATCTTCAGTCATATGATGGATAAATCTTGGATAAATTTGCCACGGGCGTCTCCCCGCTATTTGGTTGGTGTTGACCACTTTTTAGATTTTGCTTTCAACTGCACCGGTGTTAACAATCAGATATTGTTTCCTTGTCCGAAATGTAAATTTAAGAAGTGGCATCCCAGAAATGTTGTGCGTGAGCATCTTATACTGAAACAATTCCCATCCAATTACACATTCTGGGGTATTCATGGCGAGAACGATGATGATGGTGGTGAGGTAGTTGCTCGAACATCTCAGGTTGGAATGCAGATCGACGATGACGATGACGACGACAATCATGTGGATCCATTTAACGATGTTGTGCGTGATGCTTTCGGGGTGCAAGGTGACGGCATCGGGAGTCAGGAAGGGGTTGAAGGACCACTCCCGGAGTTTTTTTCGAAATGAAGCTGCAAAGAATTTTTTCGACCTTATGACGGATTCAGATAAGCCATTGTTTCCAGGTTCTACTAAAAACTGCCTCTCATTTCGTTTCTAGTTTTGTCACATAAACGTTCATTTTAGAATAAGAATAATGTTTATTCAGGGTGCAGTAAATATTCAAAACTATCATTTCTTGTCAAGCTCTATAATATTAAGTGCTTGTGTAGCTTCAGCGATAAGGGGATGTCGATGGTGTTAGAATTATCCTGGGAGATGCATTCTCTCAGGCAGAAATCGCACCATCATTCTACGAAGCAAAGAAGACTATTAACAAGTTGGATAGTGAGCGATTTTCCCGGACTTGGCACATTGTCTGGTTGGAACGTGCATACAGGCAGAGCTTGCCCCAACTGCAACTTTGACCAAGACTCGGTCCGCCTTCCTCACAGTCGCAAGTGGTGCTTCATGGGTCATCGGCGGTTCCTTCCTGGAGGTCATAGGTTCTGGCTGCAGAAGATTAGATTTAACGGATCGCAGGAAATGAGGGATCCTCCTACGTTTTTGTCTGGCACAGATATTCTTCAACAGCTTAAAGATGTTCACGTAGAGTTCGGGAAGACAGACGGAGTTCAGCCTGGGGGAAGAAGGGGACGCGGCCAGTCCCAGGGGGAAAACGTGCAGCAATGGCGAAAGAAGAGCATTTTCTTCGAGCTCCCCTACTGGAAATCTAATCTACTTCGCCACTATCTTGATGTCATGGACATCGAAAAAAATGTGTGTGACAATATTTTGTACACTTTACTCAACGAGTCTGGAAAGTCCAAGGACCATCTTCAAGCAAGGAAAGATCTGATGGCGATGGGAATACGTGAAGACGCATGGCCGGATGAGAATGACAAGTTTGCCCCAGCCTCATTCACACTGACAAGAGCCAACAAGGAAGTCTTCCTCTCCACACTTAAGGACATTAAGGTCCTTGATGGTTATTCAAGCAACATCTCAAGATGTGTGGACATGTACTCTAACAAGATTGCCGGGTTGAAAACCCATGACTGCCACGTTTTGCTCCAGCAATTCCTACCTCTGGCAATTAAAAGCACATTGCCCCCGGAGGTGTCTAATGTTTTGGTTCAACTTAGTTCTTTCTACCGACGGTTGTGTGCAAAAGTTTTGGACAAAGCAGAGCTGGATCAATTGCAGGAAAAAATTGTTCTAACGCTCTGTCATATGGAGATGATATTTCCCCCGTCTTTCTATACGGTCATGGTCCATCTCACTGTACACCTCGTTCAAGACGCAAAGATGGGCGGCCCGGTTCAATACCGCTGGATGTATCCCATAGAGAGGTTCGTTGATTCATTTTTCCAGTGGTTTCATGATTTTGTTTCAGTTACCTGATTGTACTTGTAATTACAGATACTTGGGGAAATTGAAGTCGTATGTGAGGAACAAAGCATCTCCTGAGGGTTCTAGCAGAGGGTTATTCTGGTGACGAGGTGTTAACATATTGTTCGCGCTATTTTGATGATGACATCGAGACTTCATTCAACCGCCCTCCTCGTGTCGATGACAGCCCATCCAATGTCCAGTCACCTTCCAACACATTATTCCCGCCAGTTGGAGGAAGTCAGTATTACAGGCTCACTCCCATTGAGAGGTTGCAAGCACACAGACATGTCTTGACAAATTGCCCTCAAGTGGAGCCCTACATTCAGTAAGAATTTTAACACTATATACACGTATCATGTTATTTTTTTTATTTCCAAACCACATAACCCTCTGATATGTTCCATTGGAATTTAGGGATTTCCGCCGCTATGTTAAACGCCAACTACGAAGCCGCATAAGGTCATCTGCCGAGGTGGACAAAAAGGTCCACCGAGAGTTTCCGGATTGGTTTGCTCAGAGGATACTCAATGACAACAATCCCCATGCGCCTGATATGATAAATCTAGCAACTGGTCCACTCGACCATGTCAGGAGATATATGGCATACAACGTCAACGGCTTCAAGTTCTGCACCATTGCAAGGGATGAAGGTTCTCTCACCCAGAATTCCAGAGTCTTTGGCACATTCGGGACAAGGAGTTATGCCAGCTCACGGGATACAGACATGCGATTTGGAGGCGTATCATACTATGGAAAGCTCGTAGACATCATCGAGCTTAACTATCAAGGTCATTTCACCGTGCCTCTCTTCAACTGCATGTGGGCAGACACCAGAACTTCTCGAGGCATTACATTGGACAACTTGGGCGTCACGTCCGTAAATTTCTCGAGGCTCATTCACACAGGGGAAATGGCAGATGATGAGCCGTATATTCTTGCCTCACAGGCGCAGCAAGTATACTATGTGGAAGATCGGACACATAAAGATTGGCACATGGTGATTCATATGAAGCCGCGTGACCTCTACGACATGGGTGACGAAGATGATCTGGAACTAGGCAGCCAACATTTTGAACCTGAAAACTTCGACAACCTCATTTCTGAAGAAGACGGTCATTTACAAGTAGTTAGGTGAGGATTTTCACTACAAATAATTTAAACAAATTTCAACACCTTTAGCAATAAAAATTTATATATTTGTTTATGTTCTTTTTAGGAAGGAGCAAGAAGATGATGATTGAAGCAGCCAACCATAATTATTTTTCATTTTATAAAATTTTCATAAAAATGTGTATCAAACGTTCATATATCATATTTTTTTTAATGTAGGTTGAGCTTTTTTTTAATTAAAGACATCTAGTAGCGGTTCCAGAACCGCTACTAATTCTGCGGACAAATATTAGTAGCGGTTCTAGAACCGCCACCTAAACCGCTACTAAATACCGCACAAATCACTATAAATATCCACCCCTCCCCTCATTTTTCTTCACACATTCATTCAATTCCTTCTCCCTCTCCATTCAATTTATCCTCAGTCTGACCGCTAATGCCTTTATTTTTTGTTCTGAAAACAATTTATCTTATATTTCTTATTATTTAGTGTGTTTTATTTTCTATTCTGAATTAATTTATTTGCTAATATTTTTTTTTTCAGGTAACAATATCGAATTATTTCCCATTTTTAGTGATAAAAAAGTTTTAATTTATTATTCATATTATTCTTACAACAAACATAATTAGTTGTTTATTTTTAACTATTTCTTTTTTAAGTGTTTAATATATTGTTTTTTTATACATATGGTTGTTAATATAGTTGAGAATTTTTTTTATTTTAACAATTAAAACATTTTGTAATAGACTAATTTATTATCATTGTTTTTTGATTACATTTGATCATATGACATTGATTTTTTAATATCTAATCTGGTTGTTTTTTTTAAAATCCTTAAACTTTAGTAGCGGTTTCGAACCGCCACTAATAAATTGGACCAATTCTTTTTTTATTTTTTTTCCTTTTTAATTAGTAGCGGTTTGAGAACCGCTGCTCAAACCGCCACTAATAAATGGGACAATTTTTTTTTGTTTTTTAATTAGTGGCGGTTCAAACCGCTGTTCAAACCGCCACTAAATTGAGAAATTGAATTTTTCCACGATTATGCTAATTTTTACATTAGGGGCGGTTTTTTTATTTAGTAGCGGTTTTAATAACCGCTACTAATTAGTAGCGTCTTTGACTTTGTTACACGCGGTTTCAATAACCGCTAGTAAATGTTTGTCACGGACGATTTAGTGGCGGAAATAAAAACCGCTAGTAACATGTTAGTGGCGGTTAAAACCGCTACTAATCGGCATTTATAACCGCTACTAATGCACGCTTTTTTTGTAGTGTGTTTGGGGATTTAGATATATAAAAAGAAAGGTTCTTTATTGAGGAAAATGGATGCCTTAAATAGGAGGATGGGGATGAAAGGGTATAAAGGTCTTGAAAGAGAAATAGATTCTATATGGGGTTAGTTGGAGGAGGTGTTGGTGAGGAATTAATGTGGCTTCAAAGATCTAGATGTAACTGGTACACATCGGGGGATAAGAATACAAGATACTTTCATTCCATGACAAATAGTTGAAAGAGAAGGAACCGGATTGAAGCTTTAAAAACAGATAATAGATAATGGGAATATGATCAAGATAAAATTATGAAGATAAGGACATCCTTCTTTCAATCTTTATATGAAGATAATGGGGAAATTGTTGACATGGTTAATTTTGGGATGACCTTTCCCAGTCTGTCAGAGACTGATCTTCAGATGGTTGGAAGAGAAATCACGTTATTGGAAGTTAAGAAGGCTTTATTTGCAATGGGGCCCATGAAAGCACCAGGACCTGATGGTTTGAATCCTTTATTTTTTCAGAGCCAGTGGGAGATTTTGGGGGCTTCTATATTATCAAAAATTTGTCTTATGTTCTTGGATAAAGAGGAGGTTAGGAAAGTGAATGAAACGAATATTGTGCTGATCCCTAAATCTGATTATCCTGAAACTATTCCGGATTTTAGAATGATTAGTTTGTGTAATGTCATTTACAAGATTTTAACGAAGGTGATTGCTTCTCGCCTTAGAAGACTGATGCCTCAGATTATTTCTCCAAATCAGTGTAGTTTTATTCCTGGAAGACAGGGATCAGACAACATAATTGTTGCTCAAGAAGTGATTCATTCAAACGGGAAGAAGAAGGGAAGGGAAGGGTTTATGGCAGTGAAGATTGATCTAGAGAAAGCATATGATCGGGTAAAATGGTTTTTTTGTTGAAAGGTGATTGGAGGAGCTCACTATCCCAAGCAATATAATCGATGTGATAAAATGGTGCATTAGCACTACAAGTGTGCAGGTTTTGTGGAATGATGAAAAGGAGAGGAATTTCTTGCCATATAGAGGGCTAAGGCAGGGGATCCGCTATCGCCATATCATTTTGTATTGATCATGAAAAAATTTGCTCATCTAATCTAGAAGGAAGTAGAGGAAGATAATTGGAAGCCTTTTCGATTAAGAAAGAATGGGACCTATGTATCGCACACCTATTCTTTGCTGATGATTTGATCTTATTTGCAGAAGCATACATGGAGCAAGCAGCTATTTTAAAGGCATGCTTAGATAATTTTTGTGAAGCCTCAGGGGAGAAGGTGAATTTTGCAAAGTCACATATATTCTTTTCTAGAAACGTGAATCATACAAAAGTTCGTGAAATTAGCGACTTTATGGGGTTCACGCCTTACGCAGATTTAGGGAAGTATCTTGGGGTTCCCTTACGTCACAAACAGGTTACTCCTCGTACATATGATCATATTCTTGATAAAATGGATAAGAGATTATCATCTTGGAAAGCAAGATCCTCATCTAGTGCGGCCCATCATACACTTGTTCAGTCGATCATGTAGGCTATTCCTACATATACCATTCAGTCAGTCCCTCTTCATAGTTCAACTTGCTCGGAGATTGATAGGCGTTGTAGGAAATTCCTATGGGGTAGTGATAATTCAGGTGCGAAAATTCACTTGGTCTCATGGGATCAGGTGTGTAGAAAGAAGGCAGAAGGAGGTCTTGGTTTAAGACAGGCCAAATTCCAAAATAAGGCATTGATGATGAAACTAGAATGGGGTCTCTTAAAACAGAGAGATGCATTGTGGGTGTGGCTTGTGAGGGAAAAATATAGTTGTGGTACAGATTTATTACCACTGATAAAAAGAGATAAACCGGGTTCTCGGGTATGGCAAGGGATTGCGAGAACTTGGGAAGATTTCAGATCTGGAGTTCGTTGGCAGCTAGGGAATGGCTTTTCTATTCGCTTTTGGAAGGATCATTGGCTTCCTGATAAACCTCGTCTCGTGGAGACAGCCATTCGGGAAATACTTAAGGAGATAATTGATTTAAAAAGGTCGTTGATTTTATTTCGGATTCTGGGTCCTGGGAGGTAGGGCGTTTCTCTGAGTTCTTGCTGCAGGAGATGGTGACTCTCATCTAGAGTCAGGTGCATAACCCAGATGAAGAGGATCATCCTTATTGGAGGTTTACACCTTCAGGAGATTTTTCGACAAAAACGGCTTATCATAGTCAAGTAACACCTGAGTACAAATACAAACAAATGGCTTTGGAAACTATTATGGAGACTTCATGTGCCACCAAGATACAAGATGTTTTTATGGCTTACTTGTAAGGAGAAATTGCTGACAAATAAAGCTAGGCAGGCCCGTGGTATTTCTTCTTCCAGCGATTGCGCATGTTGCTCGAACACACCTGAAGATTGTCTTCATGTTTTGAGGGATTGTTTTAAGACAGTCGAGGTATGGTTGCAGTTACTCCCTAGTTCATTCTCCGTTGTTTTCTTTTCTTTCAAAGAGGCTACAAAGTGGTTTGAATGGAATATAAAGTCTAACTTTCTAGTGGAGGGTCATCAATGGAGAGTATGGTTTCCTTTAATCTGCTATCAGATATGGCTAACTAGAAACCATAGAGTTTTTAATAATAAGGATATAAGGCCTGTAACTATCTTAGCTAAAGTAAAGGCATGCATCAAATGGGGGGATGAGAAGGTAATGAATAGAGCTGTGCATTAGGGCCGGCCCGAAAAGCCCAGGTAGTGCAAATATCCCTATTTTTCAAAGCCTATCCCTTGAATGGCAAGGCTCAGGGCCGGCCCGACCCGACCCTGATTAACGTTTATACACTATTTTTTAATCTTTTTCTATAGAAAACACTAAAGTAAAAAAATCCTTATTGTCAACATAAATATCAATTTTATTTACAATACAAACACCAATAAGCAACAAACACTAAGAAATTATCAAGCAATGATAAATATTGTCTATATTTTTATATAAGTCACAAAATATATGTTTATTTTTAATTAATCATTTTAATAAATATTGTCCATATTTATAAATAAGTCACTCACTAAAAAATTATCAAATAATGATAAATATTAGGAATTATGTATTATGGTTTTTTACCTTTAATTAATTGTTTTATTTTGTAGTTGTTAATTTTTTTTAAATATATATATATATCTATGTGACAGGCTTAAAGGGCCGGCCCTTTGAAGCCCTCGGCCCTACAGGGCCAGCCCGTAAAGCCCGATTCCTTTTTTAAGCCTCCAAAATCAAAACCCGACCCTTCAAGGGTCAGGGCCTAAAAGGGCCGGCCCGATGGACTTGGCCCGAATTACCAGCTCTAGTAATGAAGCACGTTATTCCTATGTGTGATAGAAGTCTGTGGAAAAGGCCGGATAAGGGTTATCTAAAATTGAATGTTGATGGCTCATGTTCTGCGAATGGATCCGTATCAGCTTGTGGCGGTATTTTAAGAGATCATAGTGGGAGGGTGCTGGGAGGTTTTATGTTGAATATTGGAGCAGGAGATAGCTATGCAGCAGAAAAGTGGGGAGTGCTAATGGGTTTGAAGTGGAGTTGGGATTTTGGTGTGAGGAATGTGGTGGTGGAATCGGACTGTTTAGAGTTGGTTGAAGAGCTTGAAATTAGGAAGGATCTCACATGCACTGATGACCCCTTGATTGGAGAAATTTTGAGTCTTCTGGAACGGTCATGATGGGATGTTCATATAAGCTGGTGTAGAAGAGAAGCAAATAGTGTTGCAGATCGGTTGGCGAAGAATGCGCTGACGCTGGGAGCGGGAGTGGTGTCTTTTACTCAAGTTACTGATGTAGTAGCTGATGCAGTGGAGCAGGAAAGGACGATGCTTATTGGCTAAGTCCTAGTGCTTTGTTTTATTCATAAAAAAAAAAAAAAATGCACTCCTTTCAATGTATAATTGGCTAAAATGTCCAAAAAAAAAAAAAAAAAACTCCAGGTCACTTGCACATCATCGCCCTCGTCTAATCACCTTCAAAAGTTTGTATTAATGACCATTTATCTAATGTTTTGATTTTTGAGTTTCTTGCCATCAAAATTAATGGTTTTCGTCATATATAATTTTAAATATTTTTTATTTTATATCATGTTATTTAAAAAATAACATTTGAAATTTGAAATATAATTTTAAGTCTCTTTAAACACTCAGAAAAATATAAATATCTTGAAAAGCGTTTAAAATATTTTCTTGACCATGTATTTTATAAATAAAATGTCTTAAAAATTTAAAATAATTAAAAAGCATGTAAAACATTTATTTGATCATGTCGTTTTTAAATTAAAAAAGTATAATATATTTTAATTTTATGTCAAATAACAAATTCATTTTTCAAAGGACATCATATATGATAAAAGATATAAAAATTATAATATGTTACAAACCGTTAACTTTAAGATCCTTAATTTAACCATTAACTTTAACGGTAATTTCAAGAGTAAGAGAGTTGGGAGTTAAAATATGAAAAATTTAGATCCTTAATTTAACCTTTAACTTTAACAAAAATTTCAACAAAGTTGAAAGTTAAAACATTAAACATTAGGATCTTTAGATTAAACCTTTAAAATTTAGAGAGGTGAACCTGATTTGCTAGGGTATTTATGGTCTAACCAATCACCAGCAAACACATAATATCTGATATAAAGATTTTAATCTGATGAGATACCTCAAAAAAAAATTTTCAAATAAAAAATTAATATCCTATTTTCTTTTTATTTTTTATTTTTACAAGTTGAAAAAAATAAATTTATCTATCAGCTACTTTTTTAAAATTTCTGATTAGATTAAAATCTACACATCATATAATATATATTTGCTTGTTATTGCTCTGACCATAAATAACATAGTTAACTAAGTTCACCTAAGAAATTTTTCAAAGATTTTTTACCAGCTCAAAGCCTAAAAGGGTGTCAACTTAGTTACAAAAATTTTATACAATTATTTCACATAAAAATTATCTGGTAGCTTGTTACAAAAAAAGATGCCATGCAATCCTTATTTTTAGTGAGGACAACAAGAAATATAGGAAATTCTTAATGAAGAGGGAGCATGTGTGTATTGAAAAAAAAATGCATAAAACATTAATTAATGCACTTGATTTATATATTGTTCTTATTTGATATTATATAAATGATATTACCCTCATGAAATATCTAGCTAAAATTCTCTAATAGAATACAAAAATTACGCTTATAATTCATGACAAGTGCATCTGCTGAACTCTTGGTATAAATATATATATATATATATATTTTGGATTGAATAATATGCCTTCTATTATTAACCAAACGAAAAGATCAGCATGGGACAAAGGTATAGGAATTCAGAAAACATGAAAGCTAGGAAAACTGGGAAAGAAAATAAAAAAGCCGAAGCTATATAAAATTCCTAGCTGATCAACAACATATCGGTGACAGGAAGGAGAAAAAGGCACAAGAAATCCGATAGGCTCTTGGACAGAAGTTAGAATGTTGCATAAAAAAAGTGATGGTGTTGTATCATCCAATTGGGCTCACTTCTCTACAAGCTTAGCTGTGAGATGATCAGTTACAATATTCCTCGGCATTTCTAGTCATTTATAACATATCTAGGTTGCTCAATTCCACACATAGCTGTAACGATTGGATGTCAACTTCAAACACCCCTTTGTCAAACCTCAGGTCAATTGGGTATCTGGTTGTTATTCAAACATCTTTTCATTTTCTTCATTTTTCTTGTAATTAGCAACTGTTTTGAGATGTACTTGTGGGTTGATGACCAGTCTGATTTTCAGTATTTGTTATTGATTGAGCCCAACTCAGTCAAGCAACTCATCCCAGTTACAAGCAACACATATCCAAAATCAGTGATATTAATACTCAGAATATCAAGAAATTATAGGAAAACAGAAGAATTCAACCTACTGATAAGTGTCCGTGTTACCCAATCACAAGCTATATTGTATTGGTTTTAAGATAGAAATAATTGATGCCAAAATATAAACATTGCGCATAAGGGCAACTTGTCATATTGACAGCGAAACTTGCCATTCATCTCCATGTGGAGTGTAGGACATATGTGATTGCATTCCTGCATCCAAATTTTTAGCCCAGGTTTAGGCTTCAATGTACCGTACTTGTACGACCTTGCTTCTAATTATAACTTCAATTTCACCGAACACATACCATTAAGTAATAATGGAGTCTATTAAAGCGTGGTAAAAGGTAGACTCACTCCCACCTAGGCAGACTGAGAAGCCATGGAGTTTAAACTAGTAATAATGGAGTCTATTAAAGCATGGGGCCCACTGGTAGCAGCAAATTTAAGATGTTTGGGAGCTTCAGCTCTATCAAAATAAAAGGCACCAGGTACCAGTTTTTCTTTTGGTTGCAGAGCCAACCAAATCAGAGTGTCTGCACCTTCTTCACTTGTTCTAAGCTTCCCCTGAAGCCTGTGAATCACAGAATGACAAAAATCAAAATAAAAACTGCTTAAAATCTGTTAAAAAAAATGTTTACCTTCCTGCAAAGTATTACTATAAAGTCCCAAGGAAAAAATGCAATTACCAAAAAAACCTCACAACAACTAAACTACATACAATGACAAGTTCCAATACTATTCATGCTACTCACTTATCATTGAGACTTTTTGATAATTACATTATTTCCTTGGGATCTCATTAATTCTGAGTTGTTAAAAATATTAAATTATAATTTAGAATTTTACAGGGAAACCACATTATACCTACCATGGAATAAAGCCTAATTTTAAAATTGATATACAAACTTCAACATGTAATGACAAACTTCGAAATGTTCAATTCGAGTTAAAATTAATAGTCACAAGCCTCATCGCTTTGCATGTAATGGCGGTGCATGGCTTAGTTAAATGCCGGGCCTCCAAAAATTTCCTCTCAAATTTCACAAATGAACTAGGATTTTAAAAATTTCATTTTCATCCATATTTAGAACAAGTTTTGATAATGAAATTAATGTATCAGTTTTGCAATAACGTCTTAACTCATATGGTGAAATGTTAGGTTGCTTACTAATATTCAACAGCGAAAAAGCAAATGTTAAAAAACGGCACCAAGATTTGTCCTTATTAAAATGTCAAGACTTGAGGTCAAAAGAATAAATACAAGTCAACACTTACTTCTCATTGAAGCTTGGCAAACTCCTCGCAACTCCAGGAGTCTCAGCCCAACCTGGGTGCATTGAGTAAAATCCTATCCCCTTGTTCGTGTATTTCTCAGCCCACTTTTCTGTTAGAGCAACCTGGAATAAATATACAAACTTATTGAACACACATTTCAAGGCCAACACGGTTTTGTGTAAACACGAGCCCAACAGATAATACTACTCTCTCTCTCTCTCTTCCTTCTTGAGCCTTCTTTTAAGAATTCAAGTTTTTCAAATTAAAGGAAGGGTTACTTAATAAAGTGATATATTTCAGTCAACAGTAATATGAGAAACATTACATAAACCATTTGTTTTTTGTATATCCAATTTCATGAGCAGTTAGAAATAACAATAATACCATAATTCTTTGTCTATTTAGAGAGGATACTTATTAGGTACATTGGACTAAATAAGTTATGCTATTGAACATAGACATCTCTTGCTAGAAAACCAATAACTTTTTTTATTAAGGTCTACCAGAAAATCCATGTCAGTCTAGGGGTTACTGAATAAAATTTGTACAATCGTAAGCAGAAAGCCAGAGGGGCATGATCCAAGAAAAGGGTTTCATTGTAAAGCTAAATTTTTCAAGGAATTGAAGACTTTTTTTAAAACTAAAGAAAGGGTGGTCTACCACTGCCAGAAGTCTCCATTGCATGCAGCCTACTGCAACATTGGATTGTTCCTCTTATAAGGGATTATAGCATTTCAGATATTACACCATGATGTAAAATAAGTTGAAGGGAATGAAATGAATTAGAGGATTTCAGCTTGGTATAACCCCAAAGAGTGTTGACAAAAAAGGCACAGCCTGAACCAATCATTTAAACACACCAGAATGGAGGAAACAGACATAAATATAGTATTACTGAATGATTAAACTCTCCATAGAGTGTAGGTCTAATGGAGAAAAGATCAAACACGGGGAGAATGAATCAGAAAACTCAGTTCTGATGCATTCAAGGGGCATAGGCTCTCTCAAGACTATTTATACAATTTTCTTGCCTTTCCAGCCTACACGGCATCCCTAAATAAAGAACCCCCTCGCTTCTAACAGACATACAAATTTCCCCAATTGCCCTAGCAAATTAATTGGTTTCTCACCCACATGTTTGGGCTTTCTCCTATGATATATGTGAACTCAGCCTCTGCTCATCACAGACCTAATATTCTAGTAGAATCTTAGTAGAAATAAAAGAAAGGGCTTAAAAACAAGAAGGGGGAAATCTTCTAGAGCCAGAATCAGTATTCTAGAAGTAGGAGAATCTCAAAATTAGGCTGAAAAATGCTACATCAACGAAAGTCACAAGTACACAACATATATTTAAAGCAAACAACTATTATGATAATGTCTAGAACAGTAGGACATAATGAAATTAACTGGTTGTAACAAACAGACAGATGCCAACTTAAGCAATAACTAGCATCACACAATAGCCAGATGTGTCCGTAAAATAATAGGCTCCCACATCTTTTCCTAGAATAAACTACTACATGACATCGGTGCCTATCATATTTCTGACAAATAAAATTAATTTTACCCATAAGATGAGTAGCTGGAAAACAATGGAAATGAGGTAAAGTCTTTCTTCACTGCATGCCCTATTTTACTTCATTTCCTTATGTCCCCAGCAATTCATTCAAGCAGGAGAGGCATGCTAAAGATTGCCCCAAATTTCGACAGAATGAGCATGTCCCAAGTTTCTCAACTTCCTTCAAGCCTTTCTTGACACCAATCTGTCCTCTATCCACTGGGTAACAATCCAATTGGACACTGTCTTCTTACTACTCCCTCCATTCCTAAATATATGACCTATATTTGAGGAGGTGAGTTTATTCCTAAATATAAGACCTCTATCTAATTTTTCTCAACATTTCACCATATTATCCCTATTGATACTCCTCAATAATAAACAAGTTAGAGAGGGAGGGTGGGAATAAAGGTAGGAAGTTAGGGTGTTTTGGTTATATCATGTGATTTCAACTAACTTAACTAACATCCTTAATTGTATCAAATTAGATAAATAGGTCATATTTAGGAACGGAGAAAGTATTATATTTGCTATTATATTATGTCATCCATTAGGTATCTCATGCCATGCCATAAGCAGGTATGAGTAGTTGTGTCAATGGGAAGAGACAATTTCACCTTCACCAAATGAAGACACCTTCCTGAACACGTCATTCCTAGAACTTGCCAACACCGATCAGCCTATTATAAAGTGTCCCTACCATAATTCTACATGAAGGATGCCCATCCTTCGGGAACCTTTTAAATTATTTGATCAGCTGCCTTTGATATTCACCCCATGAGAAACAGACACCTAAAGCTTTGACAAAGACTTTGAAGGAAAGTGCAATTGACAATGGAGCATAACACACAGGGACAGGGGAAAACAAATCATGAGATGATATAATTAGTGACTAAATTGTCAAATCAAAGCCTGATTTCTGTTCCTGCTACCTCAAAAATGAAACCATAAAGTTTAAGGTGACACTAAAATAACAAAAATAAAAGAAGAATCACTCTAAATTTGTACAATCATTAGTTCAACTGACCTGGACACGCTTATTTCGAGCATACTGCTCAACCCCATCGAAGTTGCTCTCAGAGTACTGAATAACAACAATCCAATATATAATTAATACTGATATCATGCAAATGACTGAAGAAGATGGGACACATTCATAAAACAATTACCATCAGATCATTGGTCAAGGGAGAAGTATACATTCCACCAGAGGAAACCGTAATAACACGAGCATCAGGGGCAGCTTTCTCCAGTAATGGCAACATTGACTCTGTCAGGGTATAAGTGCCTAATACATTTACCGCGAAGTTCAACTCAAACCTGGATCATGGAAGATCACATTAAAAGGCAGCCTATTGACGTAGGATGTTGATAGAATTTTCCAATAACTTAATTTTTTATATAATAAATAGAAGACTCACCCTTCTGATGTGGTGACTCGATTATTCTCAAGCAAGCCAGCATTGTTTACCTTGACATAGAACATTGTCTACATGTTAGATTTTCTACATAAATTCAAATTAAAATCTATATAAAAGCATAACGGAAATTGGGAATTTACCAACACATGAACTGGCACATCCTTTTTAGAAAATCTGGATGCCAATGACTTGATCTCACTGACAGAAGAAAGGTCACAAACCTGCAAGTCAAATTAGTAAGTTGTATAACAGCATATATGGCCACTAAATTACAAAAAAGAGCCATAAAACTCCTCTGTGATGCATGACATTTAGAGTTGTTATATTTAGTTATATCAAAAATACAAAAGATAAGCAACAAGATGATTGTGATACCTCCAAATGAACATTTCGATTTCCTGTTGTAGATTGAATTTGAGAAAGAGCAGCCTCTCCCCTCTCCTTATTACGGCATACTAGATATACAGTCGCACCACTGATGAAATCATTAATCAATATCAATATAAAACCTAAAGCAAATGGCACCATTCACAAATTATGAATTAATATTTAACTTATTTATAAAATTTTGTGCAATGCATATAAGTAATGTACTGAGAATACGGAATTGAAGAGACAAAAGGATAGTAAAAAAGATCATCACCGTTGGGCAAGACCCTCTGCTGTGGCATAGCCAATTCCAGAGTTTGCTCCAGTAACAATGCAATTTTTACCAGGTAGTTTTGCTTCCATATCCTCTGGTTTGAATCTCTTCGAATGCTCCCTACAAAAGAAATTCACAAATTAACCAAGGCAAGAATGAGACAATTTGACATCGACACAGCTAGAAAGCTTCCATCTTTATTTTGCATTTAAATTTCAATAAAGTATCTGGGGCAAAAAGAAACCTCCATATGTGGTGTTATGTGGTGTTAGCATCCTGACCACAACGGTAACAAAGCCTAGAAAGATACAGAATTTTTTAAATTCCTTAACCCCATTTTCACCCCAACTTAGCAAAACATTAGGTTACCTGGGCCAGTGAGTGCATACAATAATTCAATCACGCAAACTCTACAAAATTAAAAAATGATAGAAGATAATCAAGTCCAAGTTGTTTAGAACAACAATAACAAAACCTTATCCCACTAGGTGGGGTAGGCAAGTCCAAGTTGTTTATTGCAGCAAAATTTAGACTTATAAACGATAAATCAAATGAACAAATCAAAACAGTCTCTGACTACCGAAAAAATGGGAAGTGCAATTTATCTTAGCACGGAGTTCCCAGATGGCATGATCATGAAACAAAAAAAAAAAAAAAAAAAAAAAAAGGAGAAAGGAATTATCAAAGGAACTCACAGAAATCCAGATTTGGTGAAATTCAGGTACCCATAAACAGCGAAAGCCGTTGATCTCCATGCCTGTGGAAGCAAGTTATGAGAAGAAGAAGAAGAAAAGTGAGTAAATTATAGGAATTGATGAAAATTTGAGGATAAAGGAATGCATTGGAATTTGAAGGGTTTTTACCTTGAGAACGAACATCGCGAGTGCCGTGAGGGAAATATGAACGCTCAAGCTCACACTTGTCATGGATGAGCATTTTTCAACCCGCAGCTTCATGTGCTACTACATGGCTTGCTTGCCCACAAAGACCACCGTAAGGAAATTAATGCCCAATGACTCCCAAGCTATTGCTCTAATTTTTTTTATTTGCGAGCAAAACTATTCCTCTAACTATTAAATATAAGACTTATTTACTTAATTTGATTAGATTAAAGTTATTAATTAAGTTAGTTAAAATGAAATGATATTACCAAAACACCCTACCCACTTACCTTTATTTCCACCCTTACTTTCTCACTTGTTTATTATTGTGGAGTATCATTAGGATCATTTTGGAAAAAGTTGAGAAAAATAGAAAAATGCTTTGTATTTAGGAACAAAATTATCCCCCCAAATATGTCTTATATTTAAGAACAGAGAGAGAGTATTTTTCTTTTTTTGTTTGAACTCCCAAAGTATTATGAAATTTTCCTGCCAAAGAATAAAATGAAATTAAATTTTGTGGTTGAAATAATATTTATGCCCTCAGGGTCCATTTGGATGAAACAGTTGGATGTAATGGAAAGGAATAGAAGAAAATGGAAGGGGATGGAATGGAAATTTTCTTTTACCCTCAAAGATGTTTAATATGCACACGAACCGAAAATGTGTTGATAGGAAAAATTGTGTCTACTATGATTAAAATGGTGGGGAAATAGGTGAGAAGGTTTTGTTAAATGATTATTTTACCATTTATAATAATGTACACAAAAAAAGGGTTAGAGGTCATATTTGTCTCAAAAGTGTGCAAGATGTATCATATCTACCCTGAAAGAATTTTTTGGTCCAATTTTGCCCTGGAAGTGTGTAAGGTGTATCATATTCACCCTTTACCATTAAAATATTAGCGGTTAACATCAACTATTTAACAGACAACGTGAGTTTTTTAACGATAAATGGCGAATATGATCCAACTTGCATACTTCTGGAGTAAAATTGGACCAAAAAATACTTTCAGGGCAGATATTATTTACCTCACACATTTTTGGGGCAAATATAACCTTTAACAAAAATACAAACACATCATCATACCATTATAACCATAACGCAAATACTTATGCATATTTAATCATATATACCTCAAGGTTGAGTGATCCTTCAAAAGAAAAAGCTTGTAACCATGACTAACAATAAACTAAATATGGTCAAATAAAAAAGCTGAATCTTAAGCACATTAATCTCATTGTTAGTTAACTACCAAGTGCATTGAGCATGCTTCTCAGCCCATCTTCTTCAAAATTAACCATGTCATACCAGAAAGCAAGATTCAAAGACCCATTTCATAGCTACTTCTCCATACATACAAGCGACATAATCAAAACAAAATAGGCATGAAGCCACTGAGAAACAAAATTAGATTTTGCATATGATACTCATTCACTCACATCTTCTTCCTCAAGTCGTTAGTTGGTCGAAACCTTGCTCTTCTCCTTTCTTCCTTGCTTTTAACTTCACAGTGATTGACTCACAAATTTAGGTTGTAGCTCATGGTTTTTATTGGGATTGAAGGGGTAAATAAGATATTAGGATTTTACAGCCTATGATAGAATTTTGGTCCCACCATAATCGCTGGGTGCCGAAATTCCATTATACAAGTGAAAATCTACTTCTTGCTAGAAATTAAACTCCGACCAAAAGTTGCTATACAAACGTCTGACACCGTAAGAAAATATGGATTTTCCAAATCCAATGCCCAATTTTTCCTAATCAAACAGGCCCTTAACTTCTTGTTTGGTGAAGGTGCATCTAACACCTGAAGTATTTTCTTTGGTGTATTCAGTAATTTTTGATGTAGACAACACCTTGAAATATTTTTTTAAGTGCATCCAACATGTAAAGATATTGTTAGGAGCATCCAACACCATGAAGTATTTTTTGAAATGCTTCTAGAACCATAAAATATCTTTTTGGTGCATCCAACACCAAATTATAAAAAATACTTTAGGATGCTGGGCGTCTCTTCAAACTATTTTAAGGTGTTGGGTGCATCATAATGAACTTTATGATACTAGATGCACTTTAAAAAAAAATACTTTAGATGTTGTCAATTTGGTGATTGTTGTTATAAATTCCTTTATGTGTGTTGTTAACTTCCTTATTTGTCTTGATAATTCAAAGCCTGTTATTTTGAAACCTTTTATATGTTTTTTAAATTCTCATATCTATCTTTTGAACTACTAATGTGTTCTTGTTAACTCACTTATTTGTCTTGTTAATTCCTGAGCAACTCTTGTGAATGATCTTGATTGTCTTGTAAATTCTTTATGTTGTCTTGTGATTCCCCTTATTTGTTTTATGAATGGCTAACAATTCCCTCTCTATATTATTAATTCCAATGGATTATTGTCAACACCTTTATTTGTCTTATTAATGCAAAAAATTAACAAGAATATTTTGGCCATTAATTAATAAGACAAATAAAGGAATTCACAAGATATAATAAAGACATACACAACAACACGTTTAAGAAAAATGAAAGAGCTAACATGAACATACTTTACTTACAAAATGGACAAGTCATATGTTACACCTATTCTCCCAAAAAAATGAAGGTTCAAATTTATTCTACAAACTACAAAATATTCAAAATATCAAAAAGTTTAGAGAATATGATACTAAACTCCCAAGGGACAAAATGTTACTAGAAAGTCTCATGAGGAGCTTCAGTAATTAATAGGTCCAATTTGGACCTGCTTGACAGATATTCAAAAGATACAATTACCTTTTTGCCCTAATTGATTAAAGGAGAGAGAGAAGCTAAAGAGTTGGTACACACATATTTTGCTTGTCATGAAAAACAAAAACTTATAAAGAAAAGCTATAGGCTGTGCGATCATCTTCCATCTCCATGGTTCGAGTCGAAGGAGATCTCACTTTCATTATCTCGGCCTGAAATCTTACATCTTTCGTATACATACATACATACATTGAACATTAATATGGTATTTTTATGCACAGGAATGTTTACTGCATTTAGGTTTAGGTGCTGACCAAAGTTGGATCTTAGGCTTATATTGTGGAACATATTCTCTAAGATAGGTAAGTTATAATACTCTTTTTGTCAATTGTGTGCTGTATTGATTATCTTGATCATTAAACTTAGGTTTCATTGTGCTTTAGGGGGGTAATTGATTTGTCACCTTTCTAAATGCTTTGGGGTGCAAATGCAAAATTAAATCTAACCAAGGATTGTACTAGTCGTGCTTTCACATATCGTCTCACGTGGAGTCGATTAACTAACTACTTAAGCTAACTAAATGCATGCAAAAACTATAAAAGTTGGGGGTTTGTGATTTAAGTAAAGAAACTAGACTAAATTCTTTTTGAGATTTTTTGTTTATAATGAAAGCAAATAAATTGGTTGTGAAACTTATGAGATGAACATGGGTCTCTTGATGAATTGGGCAACCTTCCTAGCTTCTAAGATGATATGGGAGTTTTAAACCAAGTTTTAATGCAAAACTTAAGACAATCGCTCTTAGTCCAATTAACCTAATTAATCAATTAACGTGGCGCATCACTCATTTAATTAATCAAATAGGCAATCGTTAAGTTCCAACTCGGTAGTGAAGACTCATGATAAACACTCAAAGAGACTCTCGTTAGTGGTAAATCAAACCATCTAACGTTGGACCTAGTGTCTAAACACACATACAATCGCATATACATTCCACATATTCTAGAAATCCAAAGGAGATATAAATGAAGTACATCTATTGCATAATATCATGGAATCAACACTTAGGTTCATATATATAAAAGAACATCACTTAATTACATGCAAGACCATTAAATAAAAGATTGAAACATTAAAGCACACTTGTTCTAAGACCAAATACATATAACAAAACACAAAGAATTGCAATACATAAATAGACCTAGACAATGGAAACTAAATATCTCCCCATTGAAAACAATGAAGCTCCAGTTGCCTTCCTCCATCATGATCCCCATAAGGAGTTTAGCTGCTCATGCTTCCGAACACAATCGATTGAAATTTGAATTTGGGAGCCATGGAATTGATGTAGAAGGAGTGGAATTTGTGTAGATGGTTGAATGGGAGAATGAATTTCGTGCAGAGAGGCTGAGGGCAAGGGAATGGAATGAATGAGAGTGAATTGTGGTGAATGGTCTGTGTGTAGAAAGGAAATTTGGGTATATATTTAATAAACAAAAGAGGCAACCTAAAAACATTCCTAATAGGCTCTTAATTATTTGGGGAGGTCAAATTCATTGATTAGGAAACAATGGAAGATGACTCAATTGCTAAAATTCAAAAATAAAATCAAAACGACAACTTCCTAATCTGTCTAGGATTCGTGCCCTTGCCGTGGCGAGAGCCATGGCGAGGCTCTTCAATTCAATTCTGTCTCCCTTTCTGTCTCTTGCCGTGGTCCTCATTGTGGCGAGCCACGGAGAGACTACTTTTTGTTCTTCTTTGTTTTTCTCGTCTTTTCTTTAATCAGAGCCTCATCCTTTGCACATATAATGGGAAATTAAAGTACATGTGAGGTATTTTAAGTCTATGATTGTGGAATACATGAGTTGAAAGCCTAATATGCTCGAATTACTATCAAAATGCAATTAACTCCTTAAGTATAGACCATACATGTAATTGTATCTAATTCTTATAGAATTCTCCTAAATCGAATGCTAATTTCCCATTATTGGTGGTTAAAATCATATAATAATCATGTACAATCAGTAATAAATATATGATATGTTAGGTTTCATTGTGCTTTAGGGAGGGTAATAAATATATGCTATGTTTTTAGGTATGGTGATAGATGAGCTACTCTATTTTAAAATGGTTAAATTAGAATGATTAAATTTGGTGAAGATTTTTTTTCTTGGAACTCAATAAGAAAAGAGTTTTTAATATGTGCAATTATAGTAATTAATGTAATTCTCTTAGTTGCTAATACAAAATGTATTTTGCAGAGTTCGTTTGGGAGGAGTCTATTTGTTACTTTCGTTTTGGGGAAAGATTTTTAAATGGTTGAGGAAATGATATTCTTTTTTTTTTTAGCCATAGAAAGAGATGATATTCAATATGTTGGTGGTTTGATAAGATCAAGATACTTAAAAGAAGGCACAACATATATGTTCAGAAGAATTATATCATCTATCATTGGAAAAGAATGTAATGAAATTCTTTTGAAATTCCAAGTTACCTTTAATACCATTACATTTGTGGACCTCATAGATGATGATGAAGTGGACAATTTAATAAATTTTAATGATGAAAGTGATCATTAAGAATATGTATATTAGAAAGTGACTAAGCTAGCATTGCATCTTACATGATTGGAAAAAGGTGAATGTCTAATGAATGTAAGGGTTGAGTTTTGTGTATAAATAATAATGTGTAAAGTTTAGAATTAAAGCTAAGTTGATAATGTTATAAATAATTTATATAATTTATTTGTTTTATATTATATATCATAGTACAAAAAAAACTAGGCTTGGCTTGTAAGCTTTTAGGCTAGACCTTATGAACAAAAGGCCTAACCTATTTACTCAAATAAGCCTAGCAACATTGGTAATATGAGAATGACCTATTTACTAAAAAGGCTAGGATAATAGGAACCTGACCTATTCTTACCCCTTACAGAAACTATGGTGTGTGGGTGAAGTACATTCAAGCATACGGGGCAAAACATAAAGCATTGAGGGCATTGCATGGGCGCATATAAGATTTTTATATGACAATTCCTTAGATATGTGACAGACTAATGGAAACTGATTCAAACACAATTGCAAAATGAGAAGGTTCAAATGAAAATATATTTTAGAGGCTATTTATTACTTATAGATGCTCATTTGAAGGTTTCATTGAGGGTTGTCGGGCCATACATTGTATAGATGGATGTCATCTAAATGGTTCTTATAAGGGACCATTATTGTCAACTTGTGCATATGACACACAATGAAATGTTTTTGTTAGTGTATGTTATTGTTAGCAAGGAGACTTATGCTGATTGAAGTTGGTTTATATAAAATTTTTAAGAGATAACATATTCAATTGTGATGACTATAGTGTTAGAGTAGAATAATGCTATCATTGCAACCACCAATGATAAAGATGTTGCTACCAAGGCAAAAAGAAAATGAGTGAATCTCATTTTTGAAAAAAGTTGCTTTATCATTGTGGAAGATGTCATGAGTTGGGGAACACAACAAAGACTTGCAAGAATCCAAATTCCTTTTGAAAGTATTACTTTTATTTTGTAAATGGATATGACAACAACTTTTTGTGAATGTCATCATACACACATATGGTTAGTGAGATATTGGAGATAAATGCAATTCTTATTACTTTTTGTTAATGGGGTGTGAATTAATGTATTAAAATTATAGTCTAAAGTTGATGCTACCAATGTGTTTTTGTAAATGTCATCATACACACATAGGGTTAGTGAGAAATTAGAGATACATGCAATTCCTGTTACTTTTTGGATAGGGTGTGAAATTGATGCTTTTAGTCTTATATACTTGATGCTATCAATATGTTTTTGTTATAAATTTCATATGGCTATAGCATAATTAATACAAATTTCACTTGTTAATGGCCACAACAAGAGTTGTGAACGGTCACAACAAGAGTTGTCAATTACCATAGTAAGAATCACTAGTGGTCACAATAGAACTTGTTGTTGGCTATACTTGTAGATGTCAACTAGTCTTTGCTAAAAATTCCAAACAGAAATGACATAATTGAATTTACTTAATAAAACAAGACTTGTTAATGGTCACAATAATACTTGTCAATGTCCACAATAAGACTTGTTAGTTTCCATATTAGAGCTTGCCAACTAGTCTTTGCTAAAAAGTTGAAGTAGATATGAAATTTATTTAATACACCAAGACTTGTTAATAGCCACAAAAAGATTTATCAATGGCCACAATAAGACTTTTCAATTGTTAAAAATTCCATGACATTGATGATTAGAAGATTCCAACTACTCTTTAATTTCACTAAACATTTCATGGACTAAATTTCAAAAATAACAATACGATAAACAAAAAACTAATGTCAATACGCTTGAACTCCTCAAAGTTCCATTACATTGATAATAAATAAACTTCGTAAATACATCATATGATTATGGCGATCACTACTTATTCTTATTATGTTTATTGCGTGTTATCATGGATAACACTTTGTCAGCATGTGTGTGTTACAAGCTACTAAAAGCATTCTACCTCCAATTGATGGAGCTCATCATGAGAGAACTTTGCATTCATAATCATTTCATCATCACAATCAAATTTACTACTATTTCTTCTTCTTCTTCTTAAAATTTATTCTCTTCCTCATCTAACCCAACATCATTACTTCATGACAAAATTTCCTCATCTCTTGCATTTTCCTCTACTTCTTTTTTTGTATTCCCTTCCAAAAGCCTTATTATAGTGAAGTAAATTCTTCATTCACCATAGACACTATGTAAATCCTAGATTTCAATGTAAGGATTAGTTGGGAATTAATGTAAATTGATTAAAATTATGGATTAAATGATGACTAAAGTTATTGATTATAGTTAATAGTAATGTGAATGATAAAAGGGTTAATATTGAAATGGTTAGATTGGGAAGGATTTTGGTTTGGTGATTGATTGGAATTGGTGCTTGAACTGTATGATATGGTGTAAATGATTAGTTAGAAAATGGATAAATTGTGAGGGTGATTAGTAAGTAATAGTAATGAGTTGTGGTTAATGAATATCAAATTATGGTTAATTGGAAGATGGGAGAATTAGTATAATAAGGTGGAGAGGAGAAAGTTCGAGGAGGGGGATATCCCTACCCTGCTCTCCATAGTGAACACCTTTGCTCTCCGATTCTAAGTTTTTAAAACATATTTCTTGGATGGATTTTGTAAGAGAGAAAGAGAGGTGATTGAGAGGAATGTTGGAGCTCTACTAAGGTCTGGATTTTCAGAGGTTTATGATCAATTCCAATCTTTCAAACTTGTTGGTAAGTAAATCTACCTCAATTTCTACCCTTTCTCTATATGATTTTCTGATTTTGAGATCTAGAAAATTTTTGGTTTTTTGAGAATTCCAAAAATTCTTGATGGTTACTGGTTTCTACCAAATCAAATCCCTCTTATGAGCTTTAATGGAAGGTTTGAATGATTTAGGTTAGTTAGATTTTGTTCTATGTTGAATTTTGTTAGTTAAAGTTTGGATGAGTTAGGGTTTATGGAGAATTTCCTTGAATATGACTGTCTGAGGTTAATTCATGGTTTCTATAGGTTCATGAAGGATAGATGATGATATTAATCGGTTTACTTTAGTTGGAATTGGATTTATATGAAATTTGCGAATTTTGGGTAAATATGTGGAAACTTTGTTGGGTAAGTTGGATATGATAAATATTGAATGATGATTCCAATAATTCGTTAATTACATTGAGGTATGATTGATGTTGAATTACTTGGAATTCTTGTTTAGAGAGGATTTGAGAGAAATTGGTATATTTAAGAGAACTTTAAGAAAGGTATTTGAGATTGTTGAGATCGAATTGGTATATTTGAGGATGTTGGTGGTCTAATAAGCTTTATATGGGTCATATTAACTTAATCAAGCCAAAGGATTATAATTTTAGCACCTAAAGCACCAATTGGGCTTTAGAGGGTACTAATTCCCCAAGTAGTGATTTATTGGAACTTGATTAGTTATTAATCATGTGTATTGTATTATATTGCTTATTATAAACTCTAGTTAGTGATTTCAAACTCGGAGGCGTCTATTTGTGGTAATTCTTTGTTAACTTCAAAGAGCTAACCACTTTTCCCTTAATATACATATTTGGGTCTTGTTAATGGAGGTCTTCAAACCTATTTTTGACATAGTTTGACCCCATCATGAAATCGATTATGAATGTAATATTTTGACATTGAAATTGTCTTGTAGGAAACTTATGTTCAAATGGAATGAACTATGTGAAATAAAATTGAAATTATATGCTTTCCAAAATTATATAATATGTCAAATTTGAGTGGAAAAGTGACTGGAACATGATTGTATATGGTGGTTTTATATTGTCTTTTGTGAAATGAATTCGAGAAAAGTTATGTTTATGCGAATACACAAATATTCTATGGTAGAATTATGAGGCAACTAGAATCGGTTGGAGATAATTGCTTCCTAAGTTATTCATTACATTTGTACAATGGATCCATAAAGTACAATCACGTGATAAGACCCTCGATTGACCCATTTATTGGTATTTTTATAGTTCCTGTCTATAGATAGGAATGTCCATCATGATTGTAAATAGGGGACAACTAGGTTTGGTGCACTCCTATCCTGATTATAGACAGGGGTAATATTTCATTTCCATAAGCCTATCCTGATTATGAAAAGGGGGTAATCATTTTAGCGTTACATGCTAATGTTGAACCATGCGAATTAATTATGGAAATTGTAAAATGTGAATGTAGACAAGAAGTTTATATATTAATGTTGAACTATGAAGATTAATCATGAAAATTGTAATATCTTGAAAGTAAATTGGAAGTTCATAAATTGATGTTGAATCATGAGATGTGACATAATTATGACATCAATGATGATGTTGTCAAAATTTTTTCAAGTTTCTATGTATTAGCTTCCACTCAACACCCTATTAGCACATACTTATATGTATGTTGAGTGGGACTAGCTTGTTACTGAGACAATTGCCTTACCCTATGGTTTAACAGTCTTTTCACGTGATTGCAACAGAGCTGGATTATCAGGGAAAAGGGTTGATCACTACTCACTAGCATTGCTATGGGATATTTTTCGGTGTATATTGTTGAGCTTTTTATTGCCATACCTACTTAGGCATGTCTATTGCTTCCACACTATTTTCAATTTATTTATATTCATTGTTGACTATTAGTAGTATTTTGAGCCGATGTGTGATCAGACGATGGCTTAAGGTTAATTATGTTATTTTATTACCACATTCATATGCATGTGACTGGTTGTTGATTGTTTACTAATTAGAAATGTTTGGTTATTGCTTATTGTGGTTCAGGGCTCTTATTGTTGGGATATCCAGGATTGTAGACTTGAGGCCTTGATTGGTTTATAATTTGTGAATAGCAAGTTTTGTTTTGATAATCATGATAGAGTACTCTTTTCTAACATGGTTTTTGATATCGATTTGAGGATGAGTGTTTAATAATCATGTTAACATCTTTCTTTTCTAACATGGTTAAGTTTTGAATTTAATGTGAACAGTTTTTGTAACTATGTTAGGTGAAGTTTTTATAACATAGTTAACATATACTTTCTTAGTGAAATTTTATGACCATGTAAAAAAATTCTTTTCTAACATGGTTTATATTGAGAAAATGATTAGAAAGCCTTTAATATCTATGATATGATTTCAGTGTGAATAAAAAGTTTTTTTTAAAATTATGGATAGCCTTTTTGTTTATTGGCAAACTTCTTTCTAACTATGATAGCTGCCTTTTTCTCTGTTTAGCCTATTCGTAAGCGCACTGGTCATCAAAAATAGTATAGAAAAGTTGACATTCTAATAGAAACAAAGTAAGCTTCCATAATGCGTTAGGTCCTCAATCGATCACCTCCACAGTCCTCTCATCCTCCCATGAAGATGAGTGAATGGAACCTATAAAATTTGCCTTTCTGAATCCAATATTAATTAAATAAAACATCATTTTTCCCAATAATCTTTCCAAAATATAACTAAAGTACTAACTATGATAGGAAAAAGAGTTTACATAACAATTGTTGAAATGCTATCATAGTTAGAAGCTAATTTAACTGTTTACTATCCATGATAGAAAAGCATTTTACTAATATATTAACAATAAGGCTATCATGGATATTAAAAGTTTTCTATGAATAAAGAGTAACCATGTTAGAAAAGGATTTTACGAACACAGTTAATAAAAATGGACACCTGATTAACTCCAAAAAAACCTTTCCAAATCACATATTACAGTAACTATAATAGAAAAAAAGTATTTACTTACAATGAAAGCAATAACTATCATAGTTAGGAAAAACATTTGCTAATATTCAAAACACATTATCCATGCTAGAAAAGAAACCTACTAATAACTCCACAATAAAGTTATCATGGATATTAAAACACTTGATAACATACATAATTTAACCATGTTAAAAAAAGAAACTTCCTAGCATAGTTATTAAACACAAACTAGTAAAACCATCTCATTAGAAGAAAATCAAATACAACCATGTTAAAAGGGAATACTCTAACAGGGTTATAAAGTGAAATTTGCCTATCACAAAAATATAACTGTGTAAGGGCCTCGAGTCTACAATCCCTAATAACCAATTATCAGCCCATTCCACAATATCATCGAAATTTTTATAAACACATGAAGGATTATATGCATGTGAAGACACAATCATAATTTGGCCCATTATCCAAATGCCGAGATTAATCATCGGCTCCAATATCATCAGACATGTATATATAAGATTCAAAATACAGTTACCTCATCTAAAAAAAGTTAAAATTGTGGAAGTGAAATAATGCAACCTAAATTGGCAATATACAAAATCCAAAATATACATATACCAACACCGACTCACGGTTCTGTGTGGTTTGGGAGGTCCCTTTCCCTTTATCCTCCGTAGTGCATGATCACCTACAAAAATGTTAAACCACAATGGGGTGAGAGAAATTGCCTCAGTAACCACTATCTCAACTCAATAAACAAGTGAGAGTGGGATAGCGGAGTGTCTAATTGGGTACCAATTGTGAAAATAGAATAGTAATGTAATGTAACACATAACAAAATCTTTTTACATTATTCATATACCTAATTTCAAATCATCATCCATAACAATTGAGTATACACTCTCAATCCACAATATACACATCTGCACCTAAAACAATTCACATTCTCACTTAGCAAGTTTTATGGAATGATGGTGACACTGCGCCTCTGTCTACAATCAGGATGGAGACTTCCTTGTCTACAATCAGGAAGGTCTCTTTCTACAATCAGAGACATGTACAAATAACGACTTGATTGGCCGACCGAGGGTTACATCGTGCAATGGTACCAAGCAGTGTTGTACACAACATGAAATCATTAATCAATATCAACATTTAAAGCAATCCCACATATCTAATGAATTCCAATTCATAGTGTACCCAATCCAACATAATTACCAAATATCTACTACTCTCAATTTCCAAAATTCATAAATAAATCTCAATATTAACATATTTATCACATAACACTTCTTTTGATCTCATCTTTGGCAAAATACTCATAATCCTAAAAGGTTACCCAAAAGAAGCTTTGAATATGAAAATATCATTTTGAAACTCATTCCATATCATAAATAATGTGTATACATAAGGGATTTGAATATACCAACTAATATCAAACACACAAGCATAGTGAAGGTAGTGTGGTTACCTGAACTTGCCAAAAGCAAGAAAAATACTAGATTACACAGACTTCAAACTCAGCTAGACCCACCGGTGTCTACAATCACCTAAACCCACAACATTTGGTCAAGACACATTACAAGTGGCTTCGACTCTAAAATTTGGGACCTAGCCCACAAGAATGACAAGAAGATAAATAGACACAACATACTTAATTAACTTAAATAAGTTAAATGACTACACCCTTACAACCATACCAATAATTCCCATTTCTTCCACTTAGACTATGAACCCAAACTCTACTCCAATTTTCAATGCAAGCCCATAGAAAACATTCCCAAACACTAATTATCAACCATTGCACTCAAACAACACCATTGTTTCAACCAATCAACATTACCTCTTCATTATATATCACAACCTCATAATTCAAGCTTAGGCCAAATTGATTTATCATCAAAATTCATCCATTCTCAATCATCCAAAACTTTAATTAAAAACTATCAATCTCCAATATCATAAAACAACATTCACAACATCCCAAATCATTTTCCAAATCAATTCCTCAAGCCTACACTAGGATTTCTTTCTTTGAACCCCAAATTGCAAATCAACCAATGCCTACCAAATCTAATCAAATGAATCTCATCGGTGATATCATTGAACATAAACAAGTCCTTAGATTTCACCGATACACCTCAAATACTCATAATGTTGAATTTCTCAAATTAAAATCAAGCTTATACTTACTTTGAATAACAGAAAAGACCCATAAGGATACTCTACCCCAAATAAGCCTTTTAATCTTCTTAATCAACTTGGAGAAGTCCAATGATAAACGAAAATCCAACACCCAATCAACCATTTTCAGTTTTCAAGGAAAACCTCAAGATTTCAAGCATAAATCTACTTAGAACATGCTCTAATTAATTATTCATGCTTCTAACCCAATGGGTATACCAAAAAGAAATCTTAAGAACACTAGAAACTACCCAAAGATCATAAATTTCAAGGTTAAATTAAGAACCCATGAGACCCATGAAGATGGCAGGAAATACATAAGAGGGGGGGGGGGGTAAATTGTGTATTTCAATTTTTTGCACTAAAAGAATAATAACACAGAATTTATACTGGTTCGGTCTAACTCTGACCTATGTTTAGTTCTCCAACTTTGTTGGGTTCCACTAGTGACTCAGGATTAAAATAGGTTCCTAAACACCTTTATAACTCAGAGAATTTCCTTAGTAAGATCTCACTATCTCACCAAATTCTCTCCCCTTACACTTTGTAAGATTACAACCCCTTCCTTAGATTCCCACTATTCTAAGGAAATCACATAATAAGAATAGAAATAAAAGTTACAGCTTGCTCACACAGTTAAACTGATAAGTTACAATTTGAAGAACAATTGAGAGAACTCAGAAAACTTGGATTGAATGCTGTTTGAGTAGGTTGTTGGATTGCACTTAATTATCTTCCTTCCAAGTGTGAGCTTCAAATGCTTTTATAGTCTGTTAGAAAAATTTGCCTGTTAAAGCTCCTGAGTTGCTGTTGTGTGAGAGAGATGATATGGAGTGTTAGAGTGGATTTAATCATTGTAATTAATGCTCCAGAGTGATTATCTATTGTATTGTATTGCTTCTCTCTTTCTCTCAATCTGGATTAAAGCTTTGTCCACACATTGTAACATGTAACTGCTTCTTTGTCTCTCTGTGTTCAATGAGTTTTGCTTGGCTTTTGTGTCCAATGGAATTTTCCTAAAATAGACCAGGCAAAAACTCCATAAGAGATGTTAAAAGTACTAATTTATCACTCTTTAACTTTCAATTTTTGTTTGATGTGAATTCAACTTTGAGTTGAAATAACTCATCAATTTCCCTTTTTAATGTGTATATATATGTGGGAATATCTTGTCTTAATTGTAAATATTCTCTCTAGTTGCGTAGGTGTTTATTCGACTTTATTAGTTGTTATTAGTCTTAATTTGGAGTTATTACCTTTTTTCTCCTTAGGCTCTTGTACATCAACAATAAGATATGAGAAATATGTTTTTCTCTCAAGTTTGTCCACATGGTATCAAAGCAAAAAAATTGGGGTTTTTGGTTCAATGTTTATCGGCAGCTACCATTTACATTGAGAGAGAGGATTCATTACATGCACCACCTCAACAGTTTCAGAGGGTACTGATCAGTGTTCCCCTGGTGGTTTGACATCATTCTGGCTAGCACATGAGTCACATGCGCCCTCACACTATTCGTCAGACTTTCACATGCCAGTGTGTGACATCACTTCCTATCGACTTTTGCCGATTTCTCATCAAATCCGGTGTCAAATCTTATTTTCCAGTATAGCCTTGGGATGAGTGTTGTTGGTTTCAAACTCTTTCATACTTAGGTTACTACTCACGAGGAGATCTACCCCTGTTTCAAGAGGAGAACCACTGACAGATTTCGAACTATCTGAAATCACATGTGGCAACCATTTTCGACGACTATGGATGAAGTCAGGTTTAATCCTCTATTTTTCTATACGTGGCTATGTCTTTTTTAAACCCAAGTTGGTGCTCTTATAAACTGCCAGGTCAAACAGTGATAGAGACCTGTGGAGATCTGGAGAAAATTATCGTCAATCTTTTGGTCCATATGTTAGTGTGTGTCCCGACTTAATAGATCTGGTTTGCAATATTATTATTAATTTGTATTATAGACTTCTAGTGAAAAACATTACTTCTCAACCTGAAATTAAGATATCCATAGGTGAGCTAGTGTTGGCTTTGTTGGCTCAGAAAGCATACTTCCTTTGGGTCCTCAAAATATCAAGGCATAAAACATTGTGGGTTGTTGATTCCGGGGCATAAGATCATATGACTGTTTGCCTTCAATTATTCTCCACCTATGTTCCATGTGCTGGCCACATGAAAGTCAAAATTACATATAGATTACTTCTCCTGTTATTGTTGATGGGAAAGGAAGTATAAGGATTGTAGAGCATATCACTCTAAAATTTGTTCTACATGTGCCAAAATTAGTCTGCAACTTATTATCTATTAGTCAATTGACGAAGCAATCTCATTGTTCTACTAATTTTTGGACCACTCATTTTGTGTTTCGGGATCTAATATCTGAAAGTGGCAGGTAATACACAAGAGAGGGTAAATTGTGTATTTTAAAAAAACTTTTTCTAACAATTTATAAGATCAGAAGTAAAGGGCTTAGGATTTATACTGGTTTGGTCATAACTAAAACCTACATCCAGTTCTCCAACCTCAGTTGGGTTCCATTAGTGTTAACTTCATGATCAAACCAGGTTCCTGAACACCTTTACAGCTCAAGAAAATTTGCTCAGTAAGAACTCTCAATCTCACAAAATTCTCTCCCCTTACAATTTGTAAGAAATAACCATTTCCTAGGATCCCAATATCCTAAGGAAATCACACAGTAAAAATGATTACAAGAGAATATGCTAGCTTACACACTTGAACATATAATAGTACACTTGAAGTATAATGAGAGAACTCAGTAATAGATGACTTTATTGCTTTTGAACTTTGTTTGAAGTGTACTTAATGTCTCTACCTTCCCTTCTAGTACTAATGCTTATATAGTCTGATGAGCCTATTGGAAACTTGAGTTCTAGCTGTTATGAGTATTTGGGGTACTGGAGTGAATTAATGAAGATCAATGGTTGTGATTACTCCTTACATTTTTTCTAGAAGTTTGCACTTGATTTTCTAATTAAGGATTGCCAATTTGAAGTTTTATCCAAGATGCAAACTCTAACAGCTAGTTAATACACTGTCTGAATTTAGATAGGCTTCTGCTAATAGAACTTTCCTAAAATGTACCAATCAAAAACTCCAAAAATGTAAAGTTAGTTATAGGAGGTTAATCATAGGAAGGGTAATTAAATTCAAACTTTCAAATTCAATCATCAATGGTTCTCTCATGCATCAATTGTTCTTGGAGTTCTTCCATCAATGGAATTGGTTGACTATCTATCATTCTTGGTTTACTTGATGGTAGTTTCAATGCTTTGAAGAATTCTACCTACAACACTCGATGAAACATTGAGCTATTGATTACATATAAAGTAATGCTTGATGGATAATTCAACCATCGATGGTTAACTTGTCAATCCATAATCAGACATGATATTGCAATTTCCTAAGTCCATGCATGATACTTGATGATGGTTTTTCAATCCTCGATGGCCAACTCAATCATCGATTATTCTTCTATTAGGAAGTTGAACTGATAATTGATGATACTTGCAACGATCAATTAGTTTCCTTGTGAAGTTCAATACTCGATATTTGTTCTGAGGCCTATCGATGGTTGAAGCTCAAAATTTATCGATGGTTTATCAAGTCATCAATGGTTCTTAATTCAATTTTAAAAACTTATTTCAAAATATTTTCTAAGTTATGACACCTATAATTTTCACAGCCTAAGTCATGTTTGGTTATCATCAAAACTCTAAGGTTCAACAATATCGGGGAGGGTGATTGGTCATGCTAAAGAATGTGATGGACTCTACTTCCTTGATGAAGACAGAGTGAATCAGTAACCTATTACACATGTATGCAATTCTATAGCTATCTTTAAAAATGATGATACTATGTCGTGGCACAAAAGAATGAGTCATCCTAATTTTCATTATCTATAGCCATATGTTTCCATCTCTTTGTTCAAAATCTAACCTTGATACAAAATGTAAGTCTGTGAATTAGCCAAACACCACTGGTCATCATATCCTAGAGCTCCATATACACCCACCAAGCCCTTCACTACCATCTATAATGATTTGTGGGGGGCCTTCTCGCAACCCAAACCATACCAGAATAAGATGGTTCGTTACAATCATAGATGATGATACTAGTATTTGTTGGGTCTATCTCTTAAAATACAAGTCTAAGGCACCATCTTCTTTCATGCAATTCTTCACCATGATTAAGAACCAATTTAATACAAGCATTAAAGTCTTACACTCAGACAATGACACCGAGTATTTCAACCAAACCTTGAGTGAAATTTTCAAAACACTTAGTGTTATCTATAAAAGCTCAAGTATCCATACTCCTAAAGAAAATGTGATTGCTGAGAGATTAAAAAACACATTTTCAAAGTCACTAGGATTCTTATGCTAACATGCAATGTACCAAAGTTTTATTGGGGAGATGCCATTTTAACTGCAACCCATATCATCAATTGAATGCCAAATAGGGTCATATCATTTCGCTAATTGATCACACTGAGATTACTTAGTTTGGTCTTCACTTCTGTAATCGATCACAGGGGTGCACTGATCGATTTGGCGTCCATGTTTCATAATTTTCTACTTTTGATCTATCTCTGATTGATCAATACCTTAGAATTTTAATTAATTATTTGATCCTGATTGAATAGGAACTGACTTAGCATTCTCATCAAATTATTTTAAGTTCATTCCAGTTCTACGTCTAACCTTTCTTTATGCCTGAGTTATGTTTTAGTTATCATCAAAACTCATTATTCTAACAAAAGAAGCCTAAGAAGGAGGAGAATGGAGTGTCAGAAGAGAACAACCCTAATGATGAGAATGAAGATGAAGAAAAAGAAAAAGATGAGAAAGTAATTGATGAGAAAGAAGAGGCAGTTGACAAACAAAGATATCAAAGACTTGTTGGAAAACTAATTTACCTTTTCCATATAAGACTTGATATAGCTTTTGCTTTAAGTATGGCTAGTTAGTAAATGAGTGAGCTAAAGAAAGAACAAATGGATGCAAACTAAAGAATTTTGAGGTATCTAAAAGGAATTCTTGGGAGATAGTTATTATTCCATAAACAAAAATGAAGAACAATTGAAGTATACACAGATGCAGATTGAGAAGAAATACACCCTGACCATAGATTAACCTCTGGTTATTGCTCCTTTGTGTGGGGTAATCTAATTACTTGGAAGAGTTAGAAACAAAGGGAATCTAATTATTGCTTGAGAGTGTATTCAATGTATTCAATCAATTACTTCACCAAATTCTTCACCAATGACTTTTATAGATGTCTCTAGAATTCTGCCCGTTGATGAGTTTATAGCCGTTGTGTATCTGATGTGGATGAGAGATGATAAATCTTGATAGAATGTTGAGTTGATGATGTTCTTGTGTTGCATTAGCTCCCTTGTACTAGGTTAGCTTAAGTTCTTTTCTCTTCATTAATTGTAGAAAGTAATTCTAGTTTCATATAGCTTAATTCTTGAATCTGTGTGAGTAATGTTAACTTCCCAAAATAGGTCTAACATACTCTACATATAAAAGGCTAAACATTCAAATCCATCACCAGATCGATTATAAGGCTCTATTCAATCACTGCTTCTGTTCTCTGATCAATCACACATAAATCAGGCTTATATTAGGACCTGCATCACTTGAACATGAAATTAGATAAAATGCAACTCCTAATAGATCACAGGGTACCCTAATTGATTATGCTTCATTGATCGAATAGGCTTAAGTTATATTGGCCTTGTTTCAATTAATCCTAGACTTTCATAATCGATCACAAAATATTACTCACATACTCTCTGATCGAGTAAGCCACTATGATCGAGTAGGCTAAGTTCATGGCCTTTGAATTACAACCAAGACTTCTTGATCGATCACAGGGGGTCCTAATCGATCATGTCCTTTCACTCGATCATGCTAAGATTACTGAGTTTAATTTCCACATAAGTTCAAGCTTCTCTAATCGATCACAGGGCATCCTAATCGATTAGGCGGCCATACTTTTAACTTATATTCATTCTAACCTTATCTTGATCGATCATAACCTTAGATTCATAATTGATTATCCCCCTTGATTGATTAGGCAATGACTTAGGATTTTTATCAGATTATTCTGAGTTCATTCCAGATCTAAGTCCAATATTTCTTTATGCCTAAGTTATGTTTAGTTACCATCAAAACCCATTATTTTAACAAACTTTTGGTCTTAAAAAGTTTTAAAAATGTGGTTGAATGAAAAGGGGGGTTTTTAAACTATGCTCTTGATAGGTTTTCTAATGGTTGTGGTAAGTTGATGATATTTGGATGGTTGGATGTTGGTAATTTTGGGTTAAAGTACAATTGGTGCAAGTTATCTAGAGGTGAATTGTGGTTAAATAATTGAATTAAGGATTGGATAATAAGGTTGATGGCCATTGAGGAATTAATTGTTTGTTCTGGACTAGTTTTATTATTAATTGAAGATTTGAATGGTCCAAGTGGTGAATAAGTGTGGACATGGAACTTTGGGTTTTGTATGTTGTTGAGCTTGGCGCTTTGAATTTGGCCTTAGATAGCTTGGGATGTGAGTCTTGAGATTGGGTTATTTTAAATAATCTTGTTATGCATAATCAAATCATTGATGTGTATTTGGTTATGTTGTTGGTTGTTATAGAGTTTTGATCTTGTGGCTCGTTGAACATTAGGGGTGACACTTTTTTTTGTAACACTTTCTTGGTAACACTAATTGCGGCGAGAGGTAACTACTTCCTTATCTTACGGGTGTGTGTAGTTAGTAAGATTTCAAAAGGTGGTATTTTAAAAATTGGCACAGATGCCTTGAATTTGATAAGGTATTTGTATGCTCACTTTTGGTACATTGGTTATGTGGGAATTATACGTTAAATTTGATTGTTGTAGAAAATGAACCTATTTTTCCATTCTTTTGTTAATCGAAGAAGGACTAGGAATTCAATCCTTAAGTTGAAAAATTTTGATGGAGAATGGACCTCAAATTTTGATGAAATTAAAAGCCTAGCTTTTGACTATTTCTCCAACATCTTCAAAGGTTCTGACTCAAAGGATGCCTCAATACTAAGATAGGAAATGCGGAATCTAAATGTACCCTCTCTCAGTTTGGAAGAATCTAGTGAGCTGATGTCTCCTATTTCCTTGGCTAATGTAAAGAAAGCTATTTTTAGCTTACCAAAAAATAGTGCTCTTGGTCCAAATGGATTCCATGCTGATTTTTATCAAGGAAATTGGGATCTTGTTCATCATGATGTCTTTGATATGGTTAAATCTTTTTGGTCTTCTGAACATCTTTTGAAATCAATGAATAAGACCAATATCATCTTAATTTCCAAGTCTGATCATCAACAAAGTTTCAACAATGGGATTAGGCAAGGGGATCCTTTATCTCCCTTTCTCTATATCATTGCTTCTAATGTATTATCATGCCTAATTTTGAAAGTAGAACAAGAAAAATTATGGACAGGAGTCAAAATTTCAGCTAATGCAAAGCCACTCACTCACCTTCTTTATGCCGATGATTCCATGTTATTTGTGTAAGGGAAACATAAAGCTTTTGAGGCAGAGCTAAGCAGGTGCTTAACCAATTCTGCTATTGGTCAGGTCAATCAATCAATAAAGGTAAATCTACAATTATTTTTAGCCCGAATATTCCTTCATCTAAAAGAGCATCATTAGCTAGAATTCTTCAGATAGGTTATTCAGCGAAATTGGGTAAATATTTGGGCACATGGATGGATCCTAGACGGAATAAAAATCAGATTTATGAACAGGTGCTTTTTGTAGTTAATAGAAGAACATCATCTTGGAAAGCAAAACTTTTGTCCCAAGCATCTAGGCTCACTTTGATCAAATCAGTTTTATCAGCTGTTAACATTTATGTGCAACTATGTGTTAAACTCTCAAACTATATTTGTTGTCCAGATTTTTTCTGGGGAGAATCAGAGGTAGGAAAGAAGAAAACTTATCTGCTCAATAGGTCTCATCTTTTTAAGCCTAAGTCTGTAGACCAACAGAATAGGTCAACAAGTCTCTCTTAGCAAAACAAGTCTGGAGAATCATTTCAATTAACAAGTAGTCACTCATTGGATATACTTTTCAGGTTAAATATGTGGATTTATCAAAGAAAGAATTTGTTAAAACTCCATATAACTCTTCTTGAATCTGGAAAGGATTGTTAAAAAGTGCAAATATTATTCTTAATAATATTGAATGGAAAGTAGGGAATGGAGGTGAAATTCCCCTCAACTTCCCATTATGGTGCCCATGCGATCTAGATCACCAACTTCATCAGATATTGATAAAGTTAAAGATCTTATCCTGCATACATCATATCCTTAGAGTCCTTATCAATGGAATTTTCAATTGATTCAGACTCTACTCTCCTATCATTGCTAAGATAATTATGTCTACACCTTTATCGTATTTGAATTTGTCAGACTGCTTGATTTGGAAAAGCAGTCCTTCGGGGACTTACTCAGCAAAAGAAGGCTTTCTTAAACTTCTTCCTTCAAATCCAAACTCACCAGATGAATTGTTTTGGAAATTCCTTTGGTCTATCTCACTTCTCCTTAAAAATATTTTGTTCATTTGGAAATTGTTTTCCAAATGTATTCCCTAGGGAGACATTTTGAAGATTCATCATCTCCAAGTTGATATTTATTGTGTTTTTGGTTGTCATTGCTTAGAAACTGTGGAGCATTTATTTTTTTAATACTCTTTTGTTCGGGCTATCTGGTTTGGATTACTTGTAATCCGTCCAGATTGGGAGAACTTCAGTTCCTTTCGCTCATGATTTATCTCAACTGTCTTCTCTCTAAAAGATGGTGATCAAATTCACATTTTGGAGCAAATTGTTCTCTTTCTTAACAATGTTTGAATGCTTAGGAATCGTTGCATTCATCAAGGTGGTGAACTCTCCCCTACCAGTTTGATCAAGCAAATTTTGCAGGCATTTTCCTTCAATACAATAGTTGATTTTCACAATCAAAACCAAATAATCTTGCACATTCATCTTCATTGGTAATCATTCCTTCTTCTAGATGCATGCTTAAGCTGGTCAAATTCAAAAGGAAAAGGAGTACTTATTGTTTTTCTCAGGTTTTCCTTAGCTCAGTTGGTTCATACTTTCCTTTGGAAAAAGGATAAATCAATTTGCTCAAGCTTTACTCCTTGATGCCTGCGTGCTCTACTGGTATGGATTTTAACCTGCAATATTGACATGGAGAATGCTTCTTTATCCATTATTTCAAATTGTGGACTCATCTTCTCTCTTGCAAGGGGTACAACTCCAAGAAGTGATATCACAGAACATGATATCAAGGAATTGTCATCAAGATTTTCTGTGTTTTCCATTTTTTTAAGGATTATGATTTGTCTAATCTTGTTTATAATGCATTTTCTTTTCAATTTTCTAGTTGTAATTGTTAACCTTTTCATCTTAATTAACGAAAATTGTATTTGATTAAAAAAAAAGAATTGATAGCATAACCCAATTTTAAAAATTGAATGGTAAAATACTTTAAGAAATTGAATATAATATTTTGATTATGACGTTGCCCCTTTTAATAGGCTATATATATATAACACGGCCAATTGTGAAAGATTTTACAACGCAAAAGATTTTACAAAGTTGTTGAGTTGGAGGTAATAAATGTTATGCATTTTTTGGTTTAAGGGTAATATATGATTTCCAAATAAATGAGATATTTGTGTAATTTAACTGTTCCTTCTGAACAAAAACCAACAATTTAAAAGGATTCGAGCTTATTGTAAACATATTGAAATAAATTAAGAATAGTAGGAAATGCTAATTCCACCTCTGCCCTACCTCTCTTCTCTCATTCATTTCTGGCTACCAAATGAGGCAATAATCTTATTTTAAGTAGATAATGATGAAAATAGAAAGAGAGTATCATCACTAGTTCATATTTTGTTTGTAAGCTTATCAAAAAGTAAGTTAATAGTCTCATGTTACGTGAATTTACATACATTAGTTTATTGGGGAAATCAATCTCTTAGTCGTTTAATTATTAACTCATCACTTTAATACATTCTCTAAACTATAACTCGTTGCGACTCAATCCCTCAACTTTTGACTTGGTCCCTTATCTTTTTATTTTTTTTATATTATCATCCTGTTATGTACAACTTATACTAAGTCATCCTACATGGCGACTTAATCAACTCCACCATGGCAAAGAACGGGTGAATGAATCATCTTCTTCCTCTCTAAGACCAAGATTAAACTAGAGGACATGGGGAGCCATCTTTGAAAGACACATAGAGAGCAGATATCTCTGAGAGAGAAAAATAGTAACGACGACGACAAGGAGAGTGTGGTTGAAGGCATCGCATAGAGAAAAAGCCACACACACACAAGCACAGATATATATACACACACACATATCAGCCATTTCAGCAAGGCAGCCATAAGAGAAGACCCAAAGCCTTCAACAGCTTTTCCCCCTCCTCCATCACTTCCCGTAAATGCCTCACCAGTGGTCAGGGTATCTTCCTTCTTTCCCTCTTTCTTTCTTCTTCATTCTGGCTATTGATTTATATTCGTTACTTATGTTTTGGGTTTAATTTCATTTGATTTTCTTTTTTCACATTTAATACCGATGCTCTGTCGTCATGTGTGTGCGTCAATCTTCTTCTCTGCCATTTTTTAGATATCTGATTTGTCTTTCACAGATGGTAGGCGTGGAGATCCTCTCTATAATAAAAGAAGAAGACGAGTCAGTTGCGATGAAGGTTTCTCATGCCCAGCTGTGAAGAAGGTTGAAGAAGATTATGATGGTGTTTTTTCAGTTATTTTTACATTTAGCTCTTGGCCATATCCTCTGGTTTAATCATGGTCTTGGAGAGGAAGAAGATGATTCATTCCCCCTTCTTTGCAACGTAGAATTGACTAAGTTCTCATGTAGGATGACTCAGTATGAGTTGTACATAATAGGAATGACAATATAAAAAAATAAAAAGGTGAGGGACCAAGTCACAACATAATCAAATTAAAGTTAAGAGACTGAGTCATGGCATGTCATAGTTGATGGACTGAGTTATAAGTGAGGTAATAATTAAAAGACTAAAAGATTAGTTTTCCCTAGTTTTTTTTCAATTTAGTCATATTCAATATGAATTTTACCAATAATTTATCATCCATTCATTTTCTTGTAATAATTAGTTAATAAGTTGTTATTATTTTCTATTACGTAGCTAGTCAATGTTATAATCTATGAGCCAAACAAATTTTTTTTCCTTGCCAAAATGTTCTGTTATAGCAGTACTGACAACAATTGTTGTAAAATTATTCCTATTGTATCATTAAGAAAGGATTTGTAACTTTCTTGCATCATACACTAAAAATTTTGGCATGAATGTTATGTTATACTCTATCTAACACCTAACATATAAGATGAAGTTGACTAATATGTGGAGGTTAAGGAAGTTAAATAAATTATTTTAAAATATTTTTGGCTTATTCAACTTCAAACCAGTTTGTCTAATATATAAACTAATATGAATATAGTTATAAACAAAATATGTAATGATTAAGTAATTAATTTAGCTTCCTTTTAATCTCTCCAAATTAGTCAACTTAGTCTTATATCAACGATAAGAGGGAGGGACTTGTACATGCATTATACTATAGCTGAGAATTTATATGGTAAAACAAATTTGAAATCTAAAAGTAGTAACTTTAATTTATCTGTTCCTCAGAGCTCCCCCATCCAATCGTAAAATTTATTCAAGTTTTTTAGCCTTTTGAGTAATATGCACATTTACCCCTTCTTGGATTGAGGGAAAATGAGAAAGAAAATAAAACTAGGGGAGAAAATTGGGAGAGAAATGCATTTTCCTCATTCGTCAAGTCAATAGTGAAAGATTTAAAACAAGGTATTAAAGCCCGGACCAGTGACTGAACCGTTAAAAACACTAGGTTAAGGGTCAGTGGGTCAAACTGGTGGTAATTAAAAATTATAATTTAATAAAATGTAGAATATATTCATATTTAATTGTAAAAAATATTTTAATGAAAATAATTTTTACAATAATTTTATGACACAGCATAAGTTAGTTATGTTTTTTTTTAAAAAAAGTGGAAATATGTGTAACCCAATTGGACTCCTTCGTCTTTTTAAAATGAATGCGAAATTGGACAATAAAGCAACAAGTACACTGAATAGAATTAAGTTATTAAAAAAAACTTGAAACTTACAATGACCAAGCCATGACCCAATTGATCTTTTCCCTTTGCTCCTCTGCTCCGTAAACCGTAGCATACATATTTATTTATATTATTATCTACTTGATGGATACAGCTGGCTAGAATCATGGGAGAATGTGCAATGGCATATCTTCCCATTCTTCATTTGTAAAGACTCAAAACCTTTCTCTTTTTTCTTTCCTCCGTTTCTGATGAACTAGCCGATGGCAACCACACCATCGTCACCAAAGGCTCCCCTCCCTTTCTTCATCGCCAAGGCCTTCAGGTCGGTCTTTCCTTTATCTTCCCTTCTCCACCCTTCTGATTTCTCATCACCCAGTCGACGTCGTTCTGGTGGATCATTGAAGCGACTCACTGCAAACCACAAACCAGCCGGGTTGCACAGAGTTATCCCTGGTTGCTCCGGTCCAGACCGGGTCACTCAGTTCACAGTTAACAGTGCCTTCCTTCCTCAACCGGACCAGGCAATGTTGCCGGGTCACCGATTCCCAGGCCAACCCGGGCCATCCGGTCCGGTTTTTCATTCCTTGATTTAAAAAATAGAAAGTTAAATTATAACTAAAGAAGATTCTTGATTGGAACTTTGGTGATTTTAACGCTCACAAGCAAGGTTGTCAAACTCGTGAGAAGAATGTAAAATTGGATTGTAAACTCGAATCGTAAACTCGTAAGAGTTTACCTTTATTAATAAATACATATTTCCAATATATAATTAGATAAGAAATACAAAAAATAATAATAATTTGACTTGAATATATTTTTAATATAAATAGTTGGTATTAAATATATCAACATTCATACTTTATCTAACTTAATAGAGAAATTTCTATGAAATTTATATATAAATTCATTGAATAAGGTCAAATAAAAATAATTAACATAAGATTTATAGTAAGTTAACACAATTTTCTATAAGGTAAAAACGTAAAAAATGTAAATTCGGAATGTAAACTCGTGAGTTTTTACCGAGTTTACAGCCGGTACGAATTTAAGTGACTCATGACACGTTTTGGTTAGGTAGAGCAGTAAAAATGGTAAAATTGAAGAGTCAACTCGCGAGTTTGACAACAATGCTCACAAGTCACTAACGATTAGGTACTAAACATCGACATTTGCCTCCATGGAGATTCAATTATTAAATACTTTGCAAGGCTAGATTATGCCGTACAAATTAAAACATAATTTTCTACAAACATATAATAACAATTATTTTCTCCTAATAATGAATTCTCTCTTCCATAAACGCAATTGTTATTATGTTATATTTTTAAAAGTTGAGACAAAAATAATTGCGAAAATGGTCCCATTCCACACGTTGCGACTTATCATGTGGTTCTATATTAGTCTATATGGACAGCTTTCATACAAATACTTATTGAATGACCGCATTAACATTACCTTTCAATAATAATAACAAGTCGATTGTAAAATATTTTATATAGTTGGATCATGACAATAAAGTAATTTTATGAAACATCAAGGTATCTCCTACTTGACAGGTGGAGACTAATTCTCCGTTGAATTGTAGACAATAAAGTAACTTCCCACAATAATGCACCATTGATACCCGCCCCCATTTTTCTTTCATTTGTCATTCTTGTTGAGCGAAAAAGCATTAGTGCATAATAATGGGTGTTTTGGGTGGAAATTACAAACTAAAGAATACTAATAATAAGTTTTATCATTTTATGTATCTGTTTATTGTTTTTTATATGGGCATAAGAGAATTAAATAAATTACCAAATATTTTTTTCCAAGAAATTTTTTTATGAGAAAAAAAGGTTGAATTTACGATTAAAAAAAAAGTCATATGAAAGACTTTATAAAGTATGTCTACGAAAGAAATTTCCACTAAACACTAGCAATGTTTCTCCAAATATGATGAACAGTCTCTTTCATAAACTAATCAAGCGTGGAAAATTTGAAAAATCAGGACCAAACTGATCAATAGCATGTTCCAACTTTTAAAAGTGGAATGGTGAAAGACTTCCAAAAAAAAAAAAGTTGAATACAATACTTTTGAATGTAACATTGCCCTTCTTGATACGGATAATAACAAGAAGTCAATTGTGAAAGGTTTTACTAAGTTGCGTTGGAGCTATTTTTTTTTTCCAAATTAATGAGATATTTGTGTAATTTGAGTCAGTTGTTGATCATCCAGAAGCGGTAGAAGTGGTAGTAGCATACCTTGCCTAAAAAAAAAAATTAACAATTTTAAAAGATATTTGTGTAATTTGAGTCAGTTGTTGATCATCCAGAAGCGGTAGAAGTGGTAGTAGCATACCTTCCATAAAAAAAAAAAAAAATTAACAATTTTAAAAGATATTGCATATTGTGAACACATTAAAAAAAGTTAAGAGCTGCAGAAAAAAACTGATTTCACCCCTTCTTTTATCTCTCCAATTTCCTGCTACCAAATAAGCATTAGTTTTAGTATTTTCGCTATTGCAAAATTTTTTGGTAATAAATTGACTAAAAAGTTAGTTAATCGTCTCGTATTCATCACTGTGGGTTTAATACAAATTTATGTCGGACAAGCAGAAGATACATATAACGATGCGACTTTTTTCATTTAAAAAATTATCATTTTGAAAAGAGTTAACCATAAATAACCAAGTTATACCAATAGTACACCCAACATCGTAAATTGTTTTGGTATAAAATTAACTATAAACTTCAAAAAGAGTGTAAACGTAACTTGAAAGTATTTTTTTGATAAAAAGTCAATTATCATTAAATGAAAAGGATAAACAACAAATAGTACTAAATAGTTAAATAATTACAACTAGAGAATTGAAAGGAAAAAGCGTTAAAAGTAGATGTAGAAAAAGAGGTGTCCTTAAATAAGTACACCATAGAGAAGGACTGCAAGAGTCGCTCAATGTCTTGGGAAATGACGTTTTCCACCAAACTTGCTCCTCTCTTGAAAGAGGAAATAAGGCCACAATTGGAGCTGATTAAGATTGAAGAAGATTCCATTACAATATTAGTAGCCAGAATCCAAGCCAAGAGTGCACCAATACATCGAGGTGTGAAGCTTGAAGTGAGGGAATTGTCTCTGGTCCATACGAAGGTATGCATCAGCTGGTTGTGATAAAAAACTTGAGAGAAACAGAATGACTTCAGCTCCTTTTTAAATTTAAAGAGGTTGATGATCCAGTTAGTATAACAAGGACCATCCATTTTGAATGAAGGAGTAGATCTCTGAGGTTTAGTAGATGTCAAACTGTAGTCAACCACCGAGTTAAAAGAGTGAGCTCTGAGAATTTGGTTAATCATACTGGGTGAGCAAACTTTGCCGCCACTATGAATACATCAATTTCTAAGCAACCAAACATGGTTCGATAACAGAATAATAAGTTCCAAAATGTGTGTTTGGTTACCATCAATTAGAACTAATACCATAGATACAAACCATGCACGGAAAGATCTAAAGTCCTCCCAATCCGGCCGAACACCAAGTAAGCCAAACTAGATTGTCCAAACAAAAGGACATTGGAAGAATAAATGTTTGATAGTCTTCATACAATGGTAGCCAAAAGCACATAAGATCTCTGTCTTAAGATGATGATTATTAAGAATGTCCCCATATGGAATGCATTTGGAGAATAGTTTCCAAATGAACAGAATATTCTTGAGAGATAAAGATATAGACTAGAGGTATTTCCAAAACAATTCATCTGCAGAGGTAAATGTGTAAGATTGTATTTTGAGAAATCCAACCTTAGCTGAATAAGGACCAGATGGGCAACATTTCCATCGGTATGGAAATGTGTGTAGAAATAATCTTAGAAGCAATGTCAGGAGTGTAGAGACATGATAGTATGTCAGAATTCCATCAGTATGGCTTCCAGGGACAATCAGTATGCAGGGTGAGATCTTTAATTGTACTAGAATCTGGTAAAGTTGGTGATCTAGATTGTATAAGCCACCATAGTGGGTGGTTGAGCGGAATATCAATACCAGTCCCTACCTTCCATTCAAGGTTATTAAGGATGATGTCTGCACTAGAGAGTAGATTTTTCCAAATCCAAGAAGAATTGTATGGTTTTTTTATTAGCTCTTTCTTTGTCAAGTCAACATACTTCACTTGGAGGGTAGCACCTATAAGCAATTGTTTTGGGATGGAAATAATTCTCCACAATTGTTTTGCAAGTAAGGATAAATTGACTTGTGTTGTAGGCCGAATACCTAGACCACTTGCAAATTTGGGCTTGAAAAGATGTGATATATTCAACAAGTGTATTTTCTTTTTTCCTGGTTTAGATTCTCCAAAAAAAAAAATCCAGGCATTTACTATCTATTCTATGACAAATATAATCACGTAACTTGAAAGTTTATAAAGTGTACAAAAGTGAAACTTCCTTTAAAATCTTCTGACTTTTGTTCATATGGTTAAGTTTTTAAAAGTTAAAGGTGCAAAGCAAAAAAATCCATGAAGTTATACCCAAAATACACCAAACACTATAAACATTTGTATTTCTTTCAATACCCATTACTTATCCCTTGAGACCCCCTCTCTCTCTTTTCTGAGACCCCAACCAAATTCATTTGTCTCATACTCTCACTTCTTATCATATCCTAGTGATGGTGGTGGCATTATCTTCCGCCAATGACAACAAAAAATTAAACACTTATTTCTCTCTTCTTTTTCTAACTTCCTCTCTTCTCATATTGTATTTCTCTCTTCTTTTTCTAACTTCCTCTCTTATCAGATTGTAACAATTTCATCCCTTGGTGTAGATTAAAAACGTGGTAAATACTGCAAGATCAATAATTGTTGATAATGTTGCCTTCTTTGATCTTCTCATTTATCTTGGAGTGATATGTAGCCACCAAGTCATGGATCATATCATCTACAGTGAAGAAGGCAATGTCAGTGGATGATTATCAATCTTGTAGCCTCCGAGGAAAAAGGCGACATCAATAGAGGATTATCGATCTTATTGTCTCCACTTCATCATCATTATAAAACAATATTCCGTTCGTAAAACTTCCACTGAAATTTTGACAGAAACATTTCGTCCAACGGAATTGAACGTCAAAAACTATTGATGGATTTTTCCGACACAATTTTGTCGGCAATTTTTTTGTTTTGAAATTTTTTATTCTTTTGTATAATGATTTCTGTAATATAACGAAATAATAAATTATTTAAATAAAAATATCAAATAAAAATAAAAATATAAATTAATATATATTTTATAAAATTTATTTTTATTTTTGGATAAATAATATGTTAAACAATAATAAATATTGTAAGAAAAATGAAAAATAACTATACGATAATAATTTATAAAGGATAATAAGTAATTAAAATAAAAATTATATATAAAAAAATTATTTATATAAAAAATGTTATATATAAATATTTCACCCGTAGGGCTATTTTATCTATATATGAACTAAAATCTTTAGTTATAACTTAAGAAATCAATATATAAATGAGATAAATATCATGTAGCAAATATTATATTAACCGAAAACAAATTCTTGAATATAATATACATAGGATTGAGTTTGACATAGAAGATTTAAGAGAAAACAATATTCTGTGGACTTTATGGATGTAAAAGTAAGTTTCCATTTCAACACATAAAAAATTATATGATTATATTTCTTATGTCGTAATTTTTATTATATCTATTATTTAGGCAATCAAGGGTCCGTTTGTTCTCTGTTTCAAAAATAGTTTTTGTTTTAAAAGACAAAATATAATAAAACTTGTTACTTCAAAAATCTATTTTTAATATAGTGTTTCTTTAAAAAATAGCATATTATTTTATAAAACTAGAAAATCAGAACTGTTATAAATTGGGGGAAATTAAAGATGAGGGAGATAAAGGAAAAGATGAAGGGAGAATAAGAGAGCAACCGTTCTCATTAACTGGTCAATGTTATAGATACATAATGTAAGCATCTATATATAGGCATAACTCTAGGGTTATAAGTTAACAAAAATACATAATAATAGAGATAATAATAGATAATGGGAGATACGGATATCCACACAAATATTATATTATATTTATAATACTCTCCCTTGGATATCCATTGTATACGAATGTGCCTCATTAAAAAATTTCAACTAGGAAAAATCCGGTGGGAAAAATCCTAATGGAAGAAAAAGAATACATCATTCGCTAATACGCTTTGCAATGTTGCCTCATTAAAAACCTTGTTAGGAAAACCCAGTGGGATAAAACCATAGACAAGGGAAAAAGAATACAGCGTATTACTCCCCCTTTTGACAACATGAGTTGATACTTTTGAATATCCAAAGTCCAATGGCAAGAACAAGTTTTCCAAATATTATCAAGTGAGTGACTTGTGAACAAATTTGCTAGATGTTCATTCAAACGGATTGGTCATATTCTAATTTTACTTCTTCTGTTGATGCAGTCCACCCCAATGTATTCATGTTGGTGAATCAATGTATCTTGTTGATAAGTAAATGATATATCAACTCGTGCTACTCTAATTACACAAATATATGATACTTCTGGACCAAGTATTTTCTTTTCACCTCTTTGAGTTCTAAAGGCATGGTACTTCCGGATCAAACGTCCCTCTATCAACTTCTTAAGGTATAATATAATCTCAATCCACATTTAAGGATCTTACAACTATTGGAGCACATGGTGACTTATATATAGGACAACACTTTATACTTTTAAAGTATTTCATTTCAAACTCTTTCTTGAAGTAATTTATAGATGCATTCTCTTCAGGAGTTTAAGTAATTCGCAACTTTTGCAAGCACTTCAGGAGTGCCAAGGATATTTACGCTCATCAAGATACTTAATAACATTTATGTCAGCAATTCTTGCAAACTCGTTTTCATATATTTTCATAAGAACATATATAAGTAGATTAAATATTTTACACCCTTCTTTCAACCGATATATATATATATATATCTCAAGTTGATAATACCATATATATCCATGTTTCTTTGAATGATATAGAGATATGGATTAAACTGTTTGCTTCTGGAAACTTTAATCCTTTAGTGAGTTTCATTTATTTATATCTTATGCTTCTAGAAAATACTTCAAGGACTTTCAAATGTTTAGATAAAAATTCATACATGTATTTCATTATTAAGAGATCTCATAAATAATTTTTCTGGATAATACTTCTTGTATTTTAAATCCTTCAAGGATTCTCTTACATTTCATGATATAATGACTCATTGGTTATGATCATATTCTCCAGAACCATTTCAAAATTTATTATATTGTCAGACTGTTAAATTAAAATGGCATGAAAATTTAGTCTACCATAAGACAAAATATATCAACATTGAACTTTAACGAAAAATATTGTGACTATAATTCTCCCCCTTTTTCGTGTAAGAGTTCTTATACATATAAATCTAACAATGCACTTCGGGTGCTTAGGGTATAGATACACCAATTCATGCTATCATGTTGCTTCTTTTCTTTTCTTTTCTGCTAGCTATCTTTTATGTCCATCTTATGACATATTTGTTTACAAGATCCTCATTCGATCACATAATATTGATATCAAAATCATTGTCGAAAACTTTTTCAATTCACGGTTCCTTTTTCCTATGACATAACATATTGAGCTCTCTTTATTTCTTTCAAGTACTTGAAAAACCTCTTCTAGGGTTTTACATATGGTTATATTTGAATTCTAGCCTCTTTAATATGATCATCTTGATTAGTTGCTCCATTTTCGTTTCTTTTGGAACCGATCATTTTTTTTTCATGCTTCAAGTGTAACACCCCAAATTTTAGAAAATAGAAAATAGGAAATTATTTAATATTTTATGAATGTAACTAAAATATTAAAAATCCTTGAAAATGAATTTATGATGTTTTAGGCATTTTTAATAAACTTTAAGGCTTATTTTCTTTGATGAACAAAGAGAAATAATTAGAAGATAACACTTAATTTGGAGAAAAGAGATAATAAGGATTTATTTGAGGTCTTAGGGCGTCATTTAAAAATTAAGAAACTTTATAAATAAATTCTTGAAGTCAAATGTATTTTTAATAATTTTTAAGGTTTATTTTCTTTATTAATTGAGGAAAAATAGTGAGAAGATGAATTTAAATAAGGGAATATTTAGAACCTTGGGGTATTGTTTAGTATTTAAAAAGCCTTATAAATAAATTTGGAAATTAAAGCATATCTAGAGAAATTATTTTGGGACAAATTTAGGACTATTTCTAAATGATAATGGTAAATAAAATTATCATTTAAGAGAAAAATAGAAAAAGGGAAATGAAAAAGACAATATCTACCCTTAGTTGAAAATATGTTTAATTATAAAAGGAAGGGCAAGATGGTAAAACACCTAGTAAAAATATCACTACATGCTTTTTAATATATACACCCCACGTGTTCCTTCTTCATTTTCACTTTCTCTCTGCTCCCTCCACCCGAAGCTTCTCTCTCTCACTCTCCTCCCTCTGTTCTTCGAAGCACAACGGCAGCCACGGCTCCAACGGCAGCGATTGACGGTCACACGTGGCGGAAGACGTTCAAGAAGGCTCAGGTAACTTCAGGTAAGCTATCCCTTCTTGTTTCCTTCTCTTTCTGAGCCATTTCTGAGCGAAATGGGGGGACGATTCGGAATTTTAGGAAGGTTTTTGAAGCTTCTGAATTCATAAAAATGACGCTTAGACTTCACTCTTGATGATTTAAGTATCGATTTTGGGATAGAAGTTGAGCTTGGTCCGATTTCTCCAAGAACCCCAAAACGGGCACTATTCATCGACGCCATTTATGGTGTTCTTGGATGGAAATCAACTAACACCTTGATTAAACTCAATTAAGAGTAAGATTAAGCCAAGAAATTGAGTTGTGTGTTGAATTTTGGGTGGTTTCTCGTCGGTCCGATTTCTTTCCCTGTTGGCCGAATTTCTGCTCCTTCTTTTGTAATCTTATTTCTTGAATATGATGAAAGAAGGATGGAGTTAATGTGGATTGTGTATGGCCGATTCCTATTTGCATATGAAATTTTGTTGATTCTTTTTCTTTCTTGCTCCCTGTTCTGCTTGGCAGGGTAATGTGAAGGGGGGATTTGTTGGTATTATGCTTGAATTAGAGCTTCATTATATGTAATTGAAAATTTTGGTTCCCTCCTTTGGGTGCGTATTCGATTATGTAGAGAGGAGAAGGAAGAGGAATTTAGGACAGGACTAATGTATGAAAATTGCCTGTTGATTTCTAAAGTGTTTGAATAATTTGTTTCCTTCTTGTTTCTTTGTTCTCTCTGCTCAACTAGGGAGTATAAATTGTTATGGATCTTTGTCTTGGGTTGTTGATGATGGCTCATGAATTAAGGTTCTTGATAAATTAATTGGTTAAATGCTGAACGGTGATGGTTTTGAGAGCTAAAAGTATATTTAAAGAGGAATTTAATTGATGTAAGTGTTCAATTCGTTTTTTTCTTCCCTCTTGACTACTCTGGCTGGCGAGTTCTAGGGAAAGAGGATGAGGAAAATTTGTGAAGTTTGTTGCTTGTAATTTGATCTTGAACCTCTTCTTGTTCTTCTTAGTCCTGATTATTTCTTGCTGCAATGTTGATAAATAATGGAGTTAATTTAGTGGGAATAAAGTTAAATTAAATGTGAAATGTGAAATTAATTGTTCCTTGAACTTGTTTGGTTTTTATTGATGTGGAAGGAATTAGTGAAATGGGAAATGCTAAACCCTGAATCCTGAATGTTTTGTTTGGTTTGTGATTTTGTTTCATGTCTACAATATTTGTTTAGTCTCTTGTGACTACCCTCTTGTATTTTTATCAATCTTCAAGCTATGTAAGCTTTATTTTATTAACAATTGGATCTTAAATAAGAGAAAAAGGTTGTGAATTGGGTTCAAGAAAGTTTTAGCTTTAATTTGTGATGTAATAAATCAGAAGTATGTAATGAATCTTGAATTATGAATTGGTTAAAGTTGTTTGTTATGATAAACTAAATGAAGAAAAGAGATTCCTAGAATGCAGTGCCTATGTGTGAATTGTAAATTATTTATTAATGTTAGTTTTTCTCTTATCTCAATTAACCCTTTTGCTTGAATTTAAGTAAATTAAATGTTCCTTGTATATTTGATTATTCTGTTTTGCTCGGCTGATCACTATGACAAGGGGAAAGATTTGTTGTTATTAGAGTTGGTCTTTATGTTGCATGAGAAATGTTGGTTCCATTAGGAATTTCTGAAATTTCTATACATATGCTCTGTTTGGTAGAGATTTTGAGAATAATTAAAGAATGATAAAGCTAGGATAAAGTGGATATATGAATGTTAAGGTGATTAGAGATTCTGAATGTTGGTTTAACATTGGTTAATTGCTAGATTGTATGTGTTCTTATCTCTGATTGTTTGTAAATTGTGAGAACTAAAGTTTCATAAGTTTTAGTGGTTGGCTTATATCTATTGTGATTTTGTTAAGCTGGGATTTTTAATTGTTGATGTTAAAAAAATGATGAATGAATGCTCTATTATGGTTCTTGATGAGTTATTCATGTTGTCCTGTTTTTCCTGTCTCTTGTTTTCTACAAGTTTGATTTAAGGTGGTAGTGAAATTATAAGGAATAAGATTTATCAATAGACGACATAGCCTAATTCGTATTAAATTATGTGTAAGCATTGGTAAATAGATAAAGTTGGTTAGAAAGAAATCTAAAAGTATTGTCTTGATTTTTTAAGAAATAAATCGAGTATGATTGATGTTTTGATGTACTACTATGCATTGGAAATCTATTATTTGAAATGTTTGAAGTTTAAAATTTAGGGAATAAGATAAGGCTTAAGACTAAAGCACCTATTAGAAATATGAAGGGTAGAAACTTAGGAAGTTTATAGGAATGTGAGAGACGGTAAATGATCTTAACTAAGTATAGTTATTAATATATTAAATACTATATGTAATTATAGGAAAGGATAGAGGAGCAAGTGTTCCGAGGCACCGTGAAGGAAAGAAGTTGATTCAGGAGTAAGGTTTAAAATCATGTAGCAGTTTCATTCAATATCATTTATCATGTATTAATAATTGCATAACACATTTTATAAATTTATAGTAGACTTCAGAGTTGTAAGGCCGCTCTAACCTTGTCAGAAATATTCAGTGTATCTGAGTACTCGAAGACTAGAGGGTTAGCTACCCCTGGTACAGATTAGATATAACCGAAAGGTTATATTCAGGAGGTTAAGCCTCACAGTAGTGCCTTAAGTGTACTAGCATACAAGGTTAATGTTTACTAGTAATAGAAATATCGAGTATGGGTTGAGTGAGGGGGCGACAGAGGGCAGCATTCGTACCCAGAAAGACGCGTTTATGTTTATTAGTAACAAAAATACGTATTTATGAGTTTCATACCTATTTATGAATTATGATGCGTGGTAATGAATGAAATGAACTGCGTTAAATTGTTGTTTCAGAGAAGCTGGTAGATGATAAGATGATTGAGATAAGGCAGGAGTGTTGGAAGAAGATTAGACAGTAGAAATAAGATACTATTTTGAAGAGTAGGAGGGTCTATTGCTCTATAGTAATTGAATAATTTAGTAGTGTTATATGTATGTAATATAAATTTAAATTATTAAATTAATAGTAGAAAGCATAGAAAATAGAATTATATAAATTTATAAAGAGATTTAAATTTCCCAAGTACTATGAATTAAGAATAGATACCCTAAGAGGGTTAGTGTACTTTTAATTGTTATATGAACCACTCTGATTTACCAAAGGATTTAAATTATTCCAATTTGTCTGAAAAGCCCATTCCAAAAAAAGTGAAGTTGGAATAATGTTTGAAAAGAAAAAGTTTTAAATTTTCCGTATTTTTGGGCTTCTGACAATGAAAAGTGGTTATAATTCGATTAAAAATGCTATATTATAGTAGTAAAAATTAAGGTGTTACATCAAGCATATTTCATTTATACTGATTGGAGCATTTTCTAACCAGAATATGAGATATAAGATCCCTTATTTGGTTAGTAATTGCATCTGGTAAAATTTTATGTAATATTTTATGAATGCAACATTTGATGAACTTCTCGTTTATATAATTAGATTTGAGGATCTACGTTTGTTGCATACAATATTATATCTATTCCAACTATTCATTTCTCCCCCTCATGTTGGGAACACTTTGTCAAATGACATTTAATTTATCATCTAATATAAATCTCCTAACCAACAGGGAGGAGGTTTTTATCCAATATTTCCCCAACTTTCTATTAATATCCATCTATTTACATTATTGTGGTGGAACAATATAAATAAATATCTCAAATCATTAGATGGAATATATTTGGCTACCGACCAAGAGCCTATTATAAGGGAGAATTTATATCACTTTGTTGGCATGATGCATTTATATGTTGTTGTATGTAAAATCATTCTTCCCAACTCGAAAATTGTAAATTTGTTCTCATAAGTTTTGATCTAGCTACTCATGGAGGCTTCGATAAATGATCTTGCTAGAAAAATTTGTTAAATATGCTCTTACATAGCATATCATCATTGAAAACTTGATAGAAAATCACTAGTGATTTCAATGGAAATCATATGGTTGTATAGTTGAGGACTAATGTACTTATTTGAACAAATTTGCAAACTTCAAAAGTTGCAAGTTGATCATAGACACCAATGTGACCATTTTATAGATGCATCTATTATAAATAAAGTACCAATTTAGTCCATATATTGTCTATATGGGATGACTTATCCATGGTTTAGCATATCCGCAAGCGCACGGGTCGTCAAAAATAGTATAGAAAAGGTTGTCGTTCCAACAGGGACTAAGGCAAAAGAGGATTAATTATAGTAATTATATTATCAATTAGGTTGAGTGCGAATTTTTTGTATTTTGTGATTCAAAAGTACCTAAAATGAAAATAATTTGACTAAAATTAAATTAGAACTTTAATTTAAAACAAGAGGAGCATAGGCTTATTTATCCACTTTGTATTTCATGATGCTTAATTAACCCACCTCTAATGATAATTAATGAACATTTAGTTGTTGCTTGAACTCTTATTTATTTGAATAACTCTCTCAATCTTACCCAAACCTTAATTAACACTAATATGCATAATCTCTTACTACATATTATGTCAATTAGTCTCTATAAACATCTCACTCCAATTTTACAAACCTTGGTTAATGAATATCTCTATCTCATTAACAAACTTTCCATCCCAACTTGGAATTTTAAGACAAACTTGAATTCAACCTATTTCTACGCTTAATTAATGCTCTCTCAAGCCACTAATTAGGTTAACAAGCTAAATGTTGGCCACTACTTAGGATAAATAAAGCACAAGTTAAATTCACAACCTAATAATCATTAATCATCAAGAGAGAAAAAGTCCTAAGCATCAATCCATACAAAGTTTCAAAATAAACCTAGAACAAATTAATTAGCTACTCATAACTACAAATAAAATCACAAAATCATCCCATCAGCCAGCCACAAATTCAGAGTCAGATATTATAATTAGAAAGAAGAGAAAAAGAAACAAGAAATTGTTTAAAGAACTCCCCAAAAATATCTTGTTCCCCTCCTTCCTTTCCAATTCCGAGCTGCTGCCCAGAGAAGAGAAGATGAAGATGATGACGATGACGGCACGCCGGAGTTCCTTTCGTCCTCACTCCGACCGCCGTCGCTCTCCCTCTCCTCTCTTCCTCCTTGATTCTCCGCTGCCCCCCACTCGCTGAACAAGATGAAGGCGTGAAGAAGATGGGTGAACAGTGAAGTATGTCGGCTACCCCCAATCTGAACACGTCTTCAATCATTTAGGTTAGCTAATTCTAATCTCCAAAACACTGTGTTGCATCTGAAAGGAAGAAAGGAAAACTAAATAAAACAAAAACAATATAATAATTATTATAATACTTGTAACTCCTGTTGGCCACAAGTTTCCAAGGAATAGCTGTAACTCACGAGCCTCAATGCGAAACTTTCATCTTTTTTTTCTTTTTTTTATATTATTTTATTAATATATAACCATTTCTTTTTTTATTTAAAACTATTATTTTTACCATGAGATCCCCTACATAGTGCTTCAATTTGATATCCTCTCAAAATCTTGAAAAATCCATATATTTTGCATGAATGAATCCTAATTATACCCAAAATATATATCAAATTTAATTAAAAATGGGGAGTCATCATGGGCCCATATATATATATATTTGATACAATACCCTACATGTATCCGATTCCAACCAAAGCTAGTGATATTATCACATTTTATTCTTTTGAGAACAAGCAATACATAAAAGTGTACTTGCTATTTATTAAGAATCTTCTAGTTCTTATTAACATTGTTATATGTTGCATCATTATGAGTCGGAATGATCTAACCGGTCATGTCAAATAATATATTAATAAACTTCAGGTTTGTTATAACATTATCATCATCATTAAACATCTGGTTGTCATGTAATATTATTAATATAACCATCATTGGGAGATTATACATGCTTTGTGGAAAGTATAGGAGCGAAACTCCATACAATATGACTCTTACTTGTATTTCAACAATCTCCCCCTCAAGTGAGTCATATAGAGATACTTTCCACTCACAAAATAAAACTATAAGTTCTTCAAAAACTATCACTCTATCGATATTTTCTATTACATGCAGTTCTACAAGAACTTTCGTGTGTGTATATATATTTACTATATAATTCATAAATTCAATAGAAATTTGAATAGATTAAAATCTATAGGAATTAAAATCAAACTATGGAATTGCATGTAAATATGGAAATAATATAAAATTTAAAACTATTGAATAAACTCAGTGTCTTGATAAATAAAGACATAAACAATTGAAATTAAATTGACATAAAATGAAAAGGAAAAAGCATTAAACAAAACAAAGAAAAAAAGAAATTATATACGTAAAAATGATTTATGTCTAGGCATTTCCGTCACCAACATGGTGATCAGACCTTCCACCAGAATTAGTAATGAAATCGTCAACATCCTGATGGGGGGCATTTATATCATCAAACTCATCCTCGTCATCAACAAAATTTATTTCAATCTTTAATTATTTGCCTTTACTTTCTCTCTTATTTTTGACTGATTCTTAGTAGAGGTCAATAAGATGCTTTGGTGTACGACAGGTATGTGACCGATGTCCTTTACTACCACAATGATAACATAAGTTTTCATTTTGGATTGGGCTTTTGTTCCAATTAAAGTCATCTATGTGATTCCTATCATTCTTTGCCTACTTCCAATACCACGGCTATGACCACGACCATGATCATTCCCATAGTTATGACACAACCACGTCCATGTCCACGATTTGACTCATTAGTCACAAAATTCACTTCAGGGAATGGAGTGGAACCCATTGAACGAGACTCATGATTTTTCATTAAAAGATCATTATTTAGTTCAGCCACAAGGAGACAAGAAATCAGTTTAGAGTATTTCTTAAAACCCTTTCATGATATTGTTGCTGTAGGAGCATATTAGATCGTGAAAAGTAGAGAATATTTTCTCTGTAACACCCCAAATTTTTAAAAATAAATAATAAGAATTTATTTAAGGTCTTGGAAAGACATTTAGAAATTAAATAGTCTTATAAATAAATTTATGAGGCCAGATGTATTTTAATAATTTTTAAGGCTTATTTTCATTATTAATTAAGGAAAAATAGTTAGAAAATGAATTTAAATAAGGGAATATTTAGAACCTTGGGGTATTATTTAATATCTAAAAAGTCTTATAAATAAATTTGGAAATTAAAGCATATCTAGAGAAATTATTTTGGGAGTGAATTCAGATTAAATTGAAAAGGAAATAGTAATTAAAATTTTTAAAGAAGAGCATAATTGGAAAGAGCAAATAAAAATGACAATATCTGCCTTTAGTTGAAAAATATCTTTACTAATAGCAGAAGGGCAAAATGATACATTACCTATTTAAAATATCTAATTCCTTCTTCGTCTTTATATACTCCCCACGTGTTCCATTCACTCTCTCACCCTCAGACACGATTTCACTCTGCTTCTCATCTCCTCCCTTACTCTCTCCGTTCTCTGTGATTTCCGGTGAGAATCAGTGGCAACAACAACATTTCCACTGCGGCAAGGAGCTGTTAAGCGCTTCCAAGGCTCGAGTCACTTAGGGTGAGCTTCCATTCCTCCGTCTTTCTCTTCTTCTCATTCAATTTCAGCGAGTTTGGGGGGAAGAATCAATTCGATTTTGGGATTTTTAAGCTTTCTAATTTCATATAAATGATGTTTAATGATTTGTGGGGTGATTTTGAGAAAAGAAGGGTATTTGATCGGATTGCTCTATGAACCCCAAATTTTCCACTATTCACCGATGCCTTCATGGTGTTTTTCGATGGAAATTGATCCAAAACCTTAATCCATCTCAATTAAGAGTAAGATTTAATTAAGAAATCAGGTTGTAGGTTGAATTTTGGGATGATTTCTAGAAGGTTTGATTCTGCCCTGTTTTGGTTTGTTTTTCCTTCTCTGTTGGTTCGAATTTTACTCCTTTCTCTGTAATTTCATTTTCTAAATATGATGAAGGGAAGATGGGGCAATGTTTGATTGTACTTGATTGATTTTGACTTAAAAGGGAAGTTGTTCAATTTTCTTTCTCTTCTCTGGTTTGTTGGCCGATGGGTTCACTGGCAGGGGAAGGAAAAATTTATGATGATTAATTTAGTGGGATTAAGGTTTAACTAGATGTAGGAAGTTGTTTTAATTCTTCTTCCTCTTGGATTGCTCTGTCTGGCGGATTGCAATGAGGGGAGGGGGAAGCTTTGTTGATATTAGATTTGAATTAGGATTATTATGTGTAATTGAAGCTCTTTGATGATGGTAGAAATGATATACTTCCTTGTGTTTGTATTCAGTTGAGCAAGAAGGAGGAAAAAAGAATTTATGTAGAAGGAGGTGATATGTGGCAGATAGAAATTAGTAACTATGAGTGGATGTATACGTGTCCAGTTTGTTAATCTGTTAAAAATTGTAACTAAATATACAATAGGAATCAAAGGGTACAAATAACCCACATGTAAACAAGATCAATGTTGAATAATATTTCCGACTTTACTCTTGCATTTCTTCTGTTTTTTCTATCGTCTCTGTACTAATTTGGTATCAGAGCCATCATTTTCAGTGATGGCACCAGAAACTCAAAAATCAGAACGCCTGGGTGAGATTGAGCAGAGGCTGGACTAGACTTCTGTTGACATTACAGATCTTAAGTCGGCTATGACTCGAATAGAAGATTCTTTGCGTCAGATGGCTACGAATGTTGCGAATTTGACTCGACCGGTTGCTCACAATATGAACGGAACTTTGAATGGTTCTTTAGGTGTTCCTCGACCTCAGAACATTCAGTTCGGTTCTTACAATGGAGGTCACAATCACTTCCCACCGACGAAGTAGTCTCGGGTCAAATCCCCAAATTTGATGAGTCTGATTTCAGGGGTTGGTCTTACAGGTGTCAACAGTTTTTTGCCATTGATTCAACACCCTTAGATCAGAGAATTTGATTGCTCAGTATACATTTGGAAGGTAAATCCCTAAAATGGCATTTAACATTCAGTGATGTTCGAGCAAGTGCTCATATTGAAGATCAGAGAATTTGATTGCTCAGTATACATTTGCCATTGATTCAACAGTTTCTTGGGAAGAATATCTTGCTCATATGGAAGATCGTTTCACTGATGTTCGAGCTATTAACCCCATGGTTCAACTCAAACAATTGCATCAATCTTCATCTGTGTAAGATTACATTGAAGCCTTTGACGATTTGTGACAGAGGTAGATATTCTAGAGGCCGTTGCTGTAGATTGTTTCCTGGGGGTCTTAGGGCTGATATACAGTCCGCTGTTCATGCATTTAAACCCCTTACTCTAACGGCTATGATGCATATGGCAAGAATCCAGGAACGCACATTTAATGTTTTGAATGTCTCTCGTTCATCGAGTTCTTCTAAAATTTCTAATTCGTTTGCTTCAACAACAAATTTTCCTAAGGCTATTAATTCTTTGAGTTCTTCTTTGCCATCCAGTGCCAATAATTCCTTTTCTTCTCAGAGTTCTTCATTCAAGAAGCCGGCAGTTTCTTTATCAAAGAAGGAGATGAAGGATCGGCAGCGTGGACTTTGTTATTGGTGCAATGAATGGTATACTTCTTCCCATAGATGCAAAGAATCGCAGGTCATGATGCTCATCATTCAAGGTGTTGATGATGATGAATTTGTAGACACAACTGATTCTTTAGATGGTGTTCAGATAGATGAGGTACCAACGGCGACGATTAACGCAATCATCGGGAATGAAGAATATTCCACGTTAAGGGTGGAAGGATTCATTAAGAAACAGAGAGTTGAGATACTGATTGATACAGGATCTACACACAATGTGGTTCATCTGAATCTGGCAAAACGATTACATTTGCCTATTCTTTCTGATAAAGCTATCAGGGTGGAAGTCACTAGAGGCTGTACATTGATGATTGATAAGGTTTGTAAGAATCTTTTAGGGGCCATGAATGGATCCACTTTTACTTCTGATTTCTTGGTTATGGATATGGGCCAATTTGATTTAATTGTTGGGTCGGATTATATTGGATATGGATGGCCAATTTATGGCTTTTTGTTTTGATGGTCAATATTTTAAGTTGCATGTAATAGGTAATCAGCGTGCAGGACTGTCTGAAGAGTGAGTTGGGCTTCGAGATTTGTTGCAAGCCCAACATACCTTCCGTTTCCAGATGAAACCTACTGTATGTGATGCCCTAGTTTATTTGTCTTAAGCAGATGAGTTATCTTCTTTACAAACAACGCATCTTAAAGAATTGCTGGATTCCTTCAAAGATGTTTTTGAGGAACCAATATAATAAGCCTTCCACCTGAACGTGCATTTGATCATCAAATCCCTCTCAAGTCTGATCAGCCTATTTATTGCCAACCTTATCGTTATGGTCTTGTGCAAAAGGATGAAATAGAATGGTAGGTTCATCAGATGCTTGATTCAGGTACTATTGGTCACAGTCAAAGCCCATTTGCAGCTCTAGTAGTTCTTGTCCACAAGAAAGTTGCACATGGCATTTTTGCGTGGAGTATCACAAATTAAATGAAGCTACTATCAAGAACAAGTTTCTGATTCCTTTAATTGAGGATCTGCTCAATGAACTTCATTGTGCTTCTTACTTTTCTAAACTGTATTTGCATGCTGGCTATCATCAGATACGTATGCATCCTTCTGATATCCACAAGACAGCTTTCCGCACGCATGAGGGACTTTACGAATTCATGGTCATGCCTTTCGGTTTGACAAATGCACCTGCTTCTTTTCAGGGACTAATGAATTATGTTTTTAAAGAATACCTTAGACACTTTATTTTAGTGTTCTTTGATGATATATTGGTTTATAGTGTCGATTGGAATTCTCATCTTTTTCATTTGCAGCTTACACTTTCTCTGCTTCGTAAACATTGCTTGTTTGCCAAAACTAGCAAGTGTGTGTTTGCTTAATCTCAAGTGGATTATCTGGGACATTCTATTTCTGTTGAGGGAGGGCTGATCCCTAGAAGCTGATGGCTATTTCGTCTTGGCTGGTGCCCACTTCACTCAAGATGTTGCGAAGCTTCTTGGGTGCCACAGGGTATTACCGCAGGTTTATTAGGAATTATGGTGGAATTCGTCAACCTCTAACTACTCTTTTGAAGAAAGATGTGAAGTTTCACTAGTCTGAGGCGACAGATTTGGCTTCCAATCAACTTAAGAAGCTCATGATGTCTCCTCTAGTGCTTGCTTTACCAAATTTTAATGAGAGGTTTATAGTTGAAGTAGATGCCTTTGGTTCGGGCATGGGAGCAGTGTTAATGCAGTTGGGTCATCCATTGGCTTTTTTCAGTAAAACGTTGAGTCCAAGGAAGAGAGCTTTATTAACTTATGAACGTGAACTCATGGCTATCATTTATGCTGTAAAGTAGTGGCGTTGGTGGGCAGAATAGATCATTTACCTCTTAAGCACTTGCTTGAACAACGTTCTGTGTCTCCGGAGCAATTTAAGTGGTTGAACAAATTGTGGGGTTTATCCTTTGAGATAGAATATCGTAAGGGTCGTGATAATGTAGTTGCTGACACTCCTTCTAGATAAAATGATGCCACAATTTTTGCTATTTCTACCCCAATAAGTTCTCTAAATGATCGGGTTTCTCATTCTTTGGAGCTTGATGATCGTTTGAAGACATTGATTTCTGAGTTACAGTAGGATCCTAACTCCCATTTGCACTATTCCTGGGTGAATAATCTCTTGAAGTATAAAGGTAAATTGGTGGTGGGTGTTGACTTACGGCTTAGAGCTGATTTGCTTGCCTATTTCCATGCTAATGCAGCAGGTGGCCATTCTGGTATGACTCCGACTTATAGAAGAATTTCCTCTATTTTCTATTGGAAGGGTCTTAAATGTGAGGTACGTGAATTTGTCCGGAATCGTGTTACTTGTCAGTGATCTAAGTCTGAAAATGTAGCTTCTCTAGGCCTCTTACAGTCATTGCCTATTCTTGACACTATTTGGACTGAATTATCCATGAATTTTATTTCGGGTCTTCCAAAATCTTATTCTAAAACTACTATTTTAGTAGTAGTGGACAGGTTAAGTAAGGCAGCTCACTTTATGGCTTTAAAACATCCTTTCATAGCTGCTCAAGTTACTCAGGTCTTTATGGATAATGTGGTTAAGCATCATGGTTTTCCTAAATCCATAGTTACAGACCGAGATCCCATTTTTTGTGGGAATTTTTAGCGTCAACTTTTTCGCCTATATGGTGTTTCCTTGCAATATTCTTCTACCTATCATCCACAGTCTGATGGCCAAACTGAAGTATTGAACCGTTGTTTAGTGTGTTATTTACGCTGTATGACTGGGGATCATCCAAAATAGTGGGTGAAATGGCTTCCACTTGCAGAGCTTTGGTACAATACTACTTTCCATTCAGCTACAGGAATGACTCCTTACCAAGCTGTGTTTGGCATTCCCCCTCCTAATCATCTTCCTTATTTGGCTGGTGATTCTACTAATGATGTGGTTGACAGATTTTGTGCTTCTCGTGAGTCTACTATTCAGACTCTTAAAGCTAATCTTTGCAAAGAATAGCATCGTATGGTGACTCAGGCCAATAAACACCGTACTGACAGGGAATTTTCTGTGGGCGACTTGGTGTTTATGAAATTGCATCCATTTTGTCGTAATTTGCTTAATAACACTTCTCTTCACAAATTAGCTACTCCTTCCTTTGGTCCTTTCAAGGTTATCAAGCGTATTGGGAAAGTAGCTTATGAACTACAATTGCCAGTTGGTTCCAAGTTACATCCAGTGTTCCATGTTTCCCTACTTAAGCGTTATCCTCAACATGGTACAATTCCTTCTACTGATTTACCTTCTGTTGACGATGATGGGAATTTCTGCAGGAACCTGAAGCTGTGTTGGGGCACAAATTAGTAAGGAAAGGGAATTTACCTATTACACAGGTCTTGATTCATTGGCGCCACTCTCAGCCTGAGGATGCTACTTGGGAGGATTTATCTTCCATTCATCATAATTTTCCTGATTTTCCATTCCTTCACCAGATTTTTCTGGTCCTCCGACAATCCTTATGGACAAGGATACTTTGTAAAGGGGGGAGTATTGATATGTGGCATATAGAAATTAGTGACATGTCCAGAGTTAGTAACTATGAGTGGATGTATACGTGTCCAGTTTCTTAATATGTTAGAAATTGTATCTAAACATACAATAGGAATCGAGGGGTACAAATAACCCACGTGTAAACAAGATCAGTGTTGAATAATATTTCTGACTTTACTCTTGCATTTCTTCCGTTTTCTCTCTCGTCTTTGTACCAAGAGGTTTCTATGATGTAGATTTTGGGATTTATGGGAAGCCTTTAATTGATTGGGTTATAATTGTTTTGTTTGTTGAAAAGTTATGTTTGAGTGTGGAAATTAATTTTCTCCTTTCCTGTTCTGTGAAGCTTGGTTCATGATGAGGAATATTGGATAGTGTTAGGATTAAATTGGAATCAAATCTTGAATATTGAAGTCCTGTAATTACTGGAAATTTTAAGTTCACCGGGAAATGAAGGTCTGAATCATGTGTGTATAAATTTCTCTTTGTTTGGTGTTAGAAATTCAGTTTTATAATGGTTGAAGTAAGTTGGCAGTGTTACAGAGTTATAATTAAATAATCTTGAAGTTTTTGAGTTGATTAATAGGAGTTTGCGGCAAAAGGAGGATAGAATGGAAATGTTGAATGATTAAGCTATGTTTTATGTTATGTGAGATTTGTTGGTTAGCTTGATAGGATTAGAGAGGTTGAGGGGCATTGGTCATATTGGAGAATCTATTTTGGTAGAATAAGGACATTAGGCCTTGTTCCAAATTTAATGGTTAAGTGTTGGTATGAAAACAATATTGGATATAAGCTTGTAATTTCCTTATTGAGATCGTTAATTATTGCTTTACAATTGACATAGATGTGTTAAAAATGTGATTAGAGACTGTTCAATTATGAAGATGAATGTTGTGAGTGATAAAGTTTCGTTAGAAAATAGGAATTTGGGAAATAGAAGATGTAATGATATGTTAAGTATGAAGTCAAAGTTATTCAGGAGCATATTGTCTTATAAGAATTGTTGGAGGTTAATTGATTTATAACATGAGGCTTATAGTAAATCATGGCTATAGGAATCTAATGACGACAATGGATTAAATGAGATATTTATTAAAGTAATGGGGTCGATCTTTGGTTTTGTAATGATTTGGTGATTAACCGAATTAGTGAACTAAGGGACCTAGACTTCCTATTAGGAAGAAAAGAGAATAATGGTTTAAACTATTAATTACTGATTTAAGTTGGAAATTGGTATTTTTTTTAAGTTACTATACAATCTTATAATTGATATTTCACTGTCTTTGGCCGCTGGAAACTCTAACTCTTGAAGTGTAGCCTCATTAAGATTAATTAATTATTAGAACATTTTATGAACACAATATGGAGGTTGATTTCTGTTATTATTTGACAAATTTGAAGGATTATATGATGATTTTGCATGGATGTTTAATTTGTGGTTGGTGCTCTGTTTTGTGACTTTGAAATTAGCATCTTCTTGTGCTGTGTTGGTCCTTGATATTTGTGTGTAAGAGCTTCAATTTGTCAAGAGATTAAAGCCTTTTATGTAAATGGGATTTGTAATTAGAACTTAATTTTCAGACCTCTTGTTAGGTTAGTGGACAAAAATGATTTAGAGGATATCTATATGTAGAATAGTGTGGCTCTGATTTTTAAGATTAACTGATACAAGAAGCCTAAATCAGTATGTTTTCTGATTAGAGATAGAATCAATTATAAACTATCAAATGGGGACTCAAATAGGTATAGAAACCTTGAAGTAAAACCTAAACCTTGAATTTATCTTGAGTTTTCTGTAATGCCGTGAGGGATATAATTTTGAATGGTATAATGAAACAAGGGGAAATACTTTTGGTAGGAATTTAATGGTAATTATTGTCGAGGAGATTGTAGTATTCCAAACTAAGGAATTGATTGATGATTTATAGCTGCAAGTTGGGAGTAAGTTTAGAAGTATAAATGAGTTAGAATTGTGGTTTTGGGGATTGATTGAAAGGCTTTAGATGCTTAAGATGGTTTTCATGTGGAGTTTTCTCTAATTCTCAAGGGTTCTGTATATAAGGGATTATGGTTGCTTGAATCTGTGTGATGTGGTTAGACTTTAATCAGAACCAATTGAATGATGATGTGAAGAGTGCTTTGGAAGTTGTACTGTTAGTTAGGGATTAAAGATTTAATTTATGGTAGCTGTTTTAAGGACCTTTGGATGATATTAATAGCTAAGATAAAATTCTTTATGGAAACCAAATCAAGAAATGAGAAATAATTGTTAAAAGATAAAGTAAATGGTTATTGATTTGTATGGTGATTGATGATTTATAATATTCTTTAATGAATTGCATTGTTTGGGCTTGATTTACATTGTTGACTGATTGATTTTTGAGATTTTGTAAGAAATAGAAAGTAAGTATATATATAAATAGGTGTGTGGTTGCGTGTGTAAATGATTAACATCTTTAAAGAATAATTTTTATATAAACTATTGGTCAAACATTGAGAATAAAAAAGTTTAATGTAGGTAAATTATCAAAGTAATCTTGGATGGTCAAGATCCTAAATAAGTATGGGTAAATTATAATTTGCTTAAATGAAAAGACTTGGGTAGTATTAATTAAGTTATGATTCGAGAGAGACGCATCGATTAGTTTATAATTCAGACTCTAACCTAAACCTATATATGTACATAGGCTGTGACTTGTTAATTGAGTTGATCAAGATGATAGAGAGGGAAGGAGCTGGTACAGGAGTAAGGTCTAAAGAAGTCAGGTAGTAGTTTATCTCATTGCACATATTGCATGTATAATTTTGTAATACCTGTTACACGTAAATGGTATGTCTTTTATTCCTTTCATGTTTGGAGTACTCCAGGGCTTAGGTGGTTTGCTACCCCTTTGCCAGACCAGTTACATTGTAGCTTTAAATGTTATAACGAGAAATCCTGTAGGTAGAACCTCCACTAGTTAACGAAGATATCGTTATCAGTGGTTGGTAGGTGCAGATCGCACCCAGAATTAATAGGATAAATGCTATCATTATTTGTGAAGGTTTACAAAATGTATACATGACAATGCATACATGAAATTTACAGTGAATGGCATAAACGACGTTAAATTGCTGTTTCAGAGAAGCTAGGAGATAGAAGATGGTTGAGATAAGGTAGGAGTGCTGGAAGAAGATTAGATGAAGAAAATAAGATGATGGTTTGAGATGCGAGAATATTTGTAGGAGCTTGACTATGGAAGTGGAATATTTTAGTAGGGTTATTTGTATATGATATAAAAATTAAATAATTAAATTAATAGTAGAAAGCATAGAAAATAAAAATGCACAAATCTATAAAGGAATTTATATTCCTAAGTATTATAAATAAAGAATAGATACTCTAAGAGGATTAATGTACTTTTCATTGTTTTATGAACCACTTTGTCTTAGAAAAATTTTAAATTATTCAATTTGTCAGAAAAGCTCATTCCAAACGGAATAAGGTGAATTGATATTTAGAAAGAAAAGGTTTTATTTTTTTGTATTTTTAGGCTTCTGGAACTAAAATAGTGGTTATAATTCAATTAAAATGCTGTAATATAGTAGAAAATTTTAGGTGTTACATTCTCTAACATATCTTGATCAGTAACATTTTCTCCACATAATTTTAATTGAGAACTGATTCTAAATATTGCAGTTATACTTACTCACAGATTTAAAATCTTGTAGACGTAAATGCATCCAACCATAACGAGCTTTTGGAAGGATGACAGTCTTCTGGTGGTCATTCCTTTCTTTTAAGCTACTCCGAAGAACAAGTGGGTCTCACGGTTAAATACTCAATTTTTAGCCCTCATGCAAATGGTGGCGTAGAAAGATCATGGCTTTAGCTTTGTTGTGATCAAATGTTTGATTTTCTTTCTTTAATGTGTCTCCAAGACCTTTAGCATTTAAATGGATTTCCGCATTTAATACCCATGATAAGTAGTTCTTTCCAGTAATTTCCAAAGCCACAAACTCAAGTTTTGCAAGGTTCGACATAATTCAAACTAAAAATAAATGAGGATTATATGAAATTTCATTATAATAGCAAAGAGTATGATTTCAAGTAATCTATCTAATTATCATATACCATTTTAAGTAATCTAATTATGACCATAATTTACAAAGAGTATAAATGATTTCAATTATCTATCACATACAATGTCGAGAATTTGCAAGGTTTCATATGTTCTGATTTAGAACTTTTAAAACTCGAGAATCTAAAGTTGTTCTACAATTAAAAACTTAACCAAGGGAATATAAGTAAATAAATATCATGGAAGTAATTAAATCAAATTTCATATTCGTAACCGAATTAAAATTTTGTGGCTTGGGGCCATTAAATCTTAAGGATAAAATATCATTTAATATTTACAACAGAATTAGAATTTTGTGGCTCCTAAATATCATTATTATAAATAATAAACTAGTACAATTTTTTTTAATTTTCTTTTAACGTGCTGCAAAAAAATAATAACTCCACTAAAATAATAATCGCTATGATTCAATCACTCTTGAATAAAGGTGCTATGCTTTTCGGAAAAAAATTCACATGTGTTCCAGAAACATGGTTCAATAGCATTTGATGATACATACGAAAGTAAAAATAATAAATTATTGAGGATAAAAATTATTCTCAAGCATTTTTTAAAACTAAATCCCTAAAATTTGAATCAATAGTATTTTCAAAAGAAGCAAGTTTATTATTCAGGTATCCACAAACACATTCAACAAAGATACAAGAGGACATCACAAGGTAATATGGATGCCGTCAATCATACACATAAAAATATAAATCATAAAAAGAAGAAAAGGAGAAGGGCAAGTGTACCTGATTCCTGTTAGAAAGTCTAAACTCAGGACTAACAAATAATAGGTTTCGCCCTTCAACAATCACAAGGAAAAAGATGACTTGCTTTCTCTTAGCATTATAGTTTTGGATTAGAGACTCGTACTGATAACGTGTTATAAATTGGGGGAAAGATGAGGGAGATAAAGGAAAAGATGACGAAGGGAGAACAAGAGAGCAGCCGTTCTAATTAACTGATCAATGTTACAGATACATAATGTAAGCCTCTATAACTCTAGGGTTAAAAGATAACCAAAATACATAATAATAGAGATAATAATAGGTAAGGGGAGATACAGATATCCACACAAATATTATATTCATAACAAAAACAATTTTGAGAAATTTTTAGTTTAGTTTTTTTATTTATTTTTTTTTTGTATTTTTTATTATTATTTTTTATTCCTTTGTGTGTATTCTATACTTGTACAGTTTTTTTTTATTTTTTTTTATTTTGGATAATGGTTAAATCGTATCTTTTCTCTTTTTGAAGGTCCACAGCCGCCAACTAACCACCACCGATACCACAATCCCGTCATCAACCTCCAGCACAAGATGACAGACGACAGTGATAGCACCAATCCTGTTGTTTTATCACCACTTGCAACAACAACCACCACATTCCCACCAATGTCAAATATCAACCAATAGCGACGACCATCAACCATCACCAGAACATCCTGGCAATGATTGCTGTTGCCACCACACCACCATTTATGTCTAATTTTTAACCAAATTAATGTTATAAAAATAACTATTTATATAGAGTGAAATATATTGACCTCCCCTCTATTTAATCAAAATTATAGAGACCTCTCATTTATTTTAAAAACTATATAAACCTCTTCTTTAAAATTCAACTTCAATACACTCAACCATTAGTTGAATGCTAAACCATTGTGTTGGCCAATTGTTTTAATCAAAATATCTTTAGTTAACGTAAATAATATTACATATAACACTTAAGCACATTTTTACCAAAATTTAAAATTAATTTTAATTAGCAATTTTTATTTTTATTGGATTAAAGTTATCAATTTTGATTATATGACAATGTTAATTAATTTTATAGTTATAAATTTTACTTTTTAATAATTTTACATGTTTAAAATCGGTTTTTTTAAAAATATTTTATGATGCAGTTTGTATTTATAAAAAAATATATTGGTTGAAATTTTTTTGAAACCATGTGGCTGTTTCGTTTTGTTTTCTATTTTTTGTTTTTGAAAACAGTTTTTAAAAACAAGTTTTGGAAACAAGAAAAAAAAACATGTTTGGATAATAATTTTTTAAAACATGTTTTGGAAAACAAATCCATTTGGATAATTGTTTTTAAATTGAAAACAAAATAAAACAATAAAAATTGTTTAAAATAGATGCACGTAATTTTATGGTAATAACAGCCACCGGTAATATTGTAATTTCCGTCGCGGTCAGTGACGATGTTGCGGTTTTCGTCATCATCAGTAAAGTGGCGACTGGCGTCTGTGACGTCGCTGTTTCCGTCTTCATTGGTGACGTCTCGTTTTCCATTGTCGTCAATGACGTCGTTGTTTCCGCCATGGTTGGTGACTTCACTGTTTCTGTCATCGTTGATGAAGTTGTGGTTTCTGTTGTCGTCAGAGACGTTGCAACCGTCTTGGTGACGTTGTGGTGTCCGTCGTCACTGGTGACTTCTCGACCTTCATCCATGACGTTGGGTTTTTTGTCGTCAACTGTGACATCGCTGTTTCCATCATCGTCGGTGACTTCACAGTTTATGCTATCATCGGTGACTTCGTTGTTTCTGTAATCGTTGACGTTGCAGTTTCTGTAGTCGTCAGTGATGCCGTGACCATCTTGGTGACGTTGCGGTGTCCGTCGTTATTGGTGACTTCACAACCTTTGTCCATGATGTTGGGTTTTTGGTCTTCATCGGTGACATCATTGTTTTCATCGTTGTCGGTGACTTCGCGTTTTGCGTCATCGTTGGTGACATTGTTGTTTCCGTCGTCATCAGTGACGTCGCTGTTTCAGTCGCAATCGGTGATGTCATGATTTTTTGGATGTAGCATGTGTGACGAACTCAAGCTTTCTTTCAAAAAAATTATTTTCATATTTGGAAATAAAAAGAAACAAAAACTAAAAAACACCTAAAAATTGTTTTTTTTTCTTATTTTTTTAAATTTTTTTAAAAACAATTAATTGAAAACAAGTTTCCAAACAAGTTTTTTCCTTCTTTTGTTTTTAAAAACAAAAAAACTTTTTTTAAAAATAGAAACAAACAACCCCTATATATGTGTATTAATTAATGATATAATAGTATATTAAAATGTATGTTTATAATTTATAAATCTTAAGTAAAAACCAATGTTCATAAAAAAATTACTGCTTCGATCAATTTGTTAATATTTTTATATAAAATATGCTAAAATTCTGTTTAATTTAGGGAAAAATATTTTAATAGATCATTAGTACTTTAAGTACCATAAAGTGTAAATTAGTCATTTTTGAAAGATAAATGAGATATTTAGTACTAAAAGGAGTAAATTAGTAAATAAGATGTATTCTTTTATATTGAAAAAAAGAAAAATACTTCTAATATAATTTAAGTAAAAAATAGAGGAGAATCCTGCCGAATTAAGATAAAATATTTTACTCTTATTTATAACTAGTTTTTGGTATTAAAATATAATTTTTGGAACAACTACTCCAATTATAAATGTTTTATTTGTTTTCCAAGACTTGTTTTTTATAACAATTTTATAAAACTATTTTTTAAAAAAATAGAAGCAAACGACCTTTCAAATTTTTGGCAAAACATAGCGTATTCAAAAGGAAAAACACAGAGTTAAAAAATAATAGAGAACGTCCCATTCATATCAATTTTTTTTTATATATATATATATATATCAACCTAAAAAACACTATTTTTAATCATATTATCAAGTATTCAAATAACTGACTACTTTAAGTTCGGGGTTTGTGGCTTCCCCTTACAAGTTACAACACAAGCATCTCATCTAGAATTCAAAATTAATTAACTAGATGATAGGTCATTATTCTAACCACTAATAAATAATAATGATCAAGAGGCATTAAAGGAAATTGATTAGAGTCTTTGATATTATTGTAATTTATGCAATATAAAATTTTTTAATAAGAGAAAACTTTGTGCAAAGAAATATATATTTATGTGTGTGTGTGTGTGTCAACTATTATAAAATTCATATCCGTCAGCTCAAGAGCTGACTTTCGCCCCATGGAAAATATTCACAATTTGTGGGATACTTGCGTGTATTATAATGTGTTATTAAAATACAACTTGGTTCGACCGGTGACATTGGGGGAAGAATTCTTGCATAAACTCAAACTCGATGTACCACATCATTTGTTATTTAACCAATCATAAGTAAACACGTAAAGTCTGACGTAAAATTTTCAATCATAGTTGGCACCCTAAAGAATATAACTAGCACATAAAAAAATTTAAATATCCTACATTCAATGTTTTTTTATTTTACAAGTTGAAAAGAATACTCTTATCAGTTAGTTGATTTTTTAGGGTGACAAGTCATATTCAAAATTTCACATCATACTTAATATGTTTACTTGTGATTGGTCACCACAAATGACGTGGTGCATCGGGTTAAAATATTCTTTCTCCTTTGCAAAGTAAATTTCATGGTACAGTTTATTAGATGCAAAACAATCTTTAAAACGCGAATTAAATATGGACAACTAATGAATTATGGACTGCCAAATTGTGCCAATACCACAACATAACCTTTAAAACAATAATTAATTTGCCTCTAATAATAAATTATCGACATACTAAGCATGTATCTACAGAACGGCTTACATTGATTACACACACACACACACACACACATATATATATATCCTTCATTATTCTATCGATGACTTTCTTTCCAAAAACAAATGAATAGTAAAAGTTTGAAGAAGGAAAATATAAGAGAAGAATTTCCTACTTATATAGAAAGTCTATTCCGCAAGTTACCTCGATATGTTTGGTTAATTGTCACAAACATATATGTAGAGACATCTAGACAAATTTGCGAACAGCACAGTTGATGCAAATTTTATTTCGTCAAGTTATTTAAATGTTTATGAATTTTTTTTTATTTTAGCACTATATAAAATAAAAATTTCATAATATATAATTTGAAAATTTTTTATAACCTTAAAATATGGGTTTCAGAGTTAAAAATAACATAAACTCATCTTCATTATTTTATATATCTCCTTCATTATTCCATCGATCACTTTCTTTCCAAAATCATATGAATAGTAAAAGTTTGAAGAAGGAAAATATGAGAGAAGAAATTTCTACTTATATAGAAAGCCCATTCCGCACGTTAACTTTATATGTTTGGTTAATTAGTCTTCAATTAACTGCTTACGAAGAGGCCAAAATAATTTCTTTAAAAAAATTTGTCACAAACAAATATACATCCAGACAAATTTGCGAATAATACAGTTAGTTGTTGTAAATTTTATTTAGTCAATTTATCAAAATGTTGGTGAAAATATTTTTTTATTATAGCACTATATAAAATAAAAATGTCATAATATATAATTTGAAAATTTCATATAACCTTAAAATATGGGTTCCAGAGTTAAAAATAAAATAAAATCTGATTAAAAATTTTATGAAGAAAGAGATGAATTTTGTCAAATGAGGGCCACAGAGTAACATTATAAATAGTAGCTCTTCTTTCAAGAATTGTATGTCCATTGATCAAAGCAGAAAATCTGATAGCGAAAAGATCTTTTGTGTTAACGTTGTCATGGACGGTTCCTGCAAGATTGCTGTGTTGGTTTTTCTCTTGCTACTTATCTTTTCAAATGTTGATTTATGCATTTGTAGAGCTTTCGGTGAGGTTGAGTGCATTCCAAGTGAGCGAGAGGCCTTACTTAAGATGAAGAGTCATCTCTCAGATCCTTCAAACAGGCTTTCCTCTTGGTCTCCCCTTTCAAATTGTTGCAACTGGCCTTTAGTTGTTTGTCACAACATCACAGGCCATGTTCTTGAGCTTCACCTCTCAACTCCACCTCCTTTTGAGTCCAATGGCCACGGTGATCTTTATGAGACATTACGGTTTGGAGGTGAGGTACATCCTTCTTTGCTTGACTTGAAGCATTTAAATTATTTGGATTTGAGCGGTAATTATTTTGGATATTTGCAAATTCCTCATTTTTTTGGCTCAATGACAAGCTTGACACATCTTAACTTATCTCATGCTGTGTTTAATGGAAGCATTCCTCTTCAATTTTTGAATCTTTCCAATCTGATCTATCTTGACCTTGGAGGCAATATTTTGCGAGGAAGCATTCCTCATCAAATTGGAAAGCTATCCAATTTGCAATATCTTGATCTTGGAGATAATGAATTCAGTGGAAGCATTCCTCGTCAAATTGGAGAGCTCACCAATTTGCAGTATCTTAATCTTATAGGCCGTCATTTTGAAGGAGGCATTCCTCATCAAATCGGAAACCTCTCCAATTTGATCCATCTACATCTATTTTCTAATAGCATTCCTCATGAAATTGGAAACCTCTCAAATCTAATCCATCTTGATCTTGAATATGAAGTGTCCATACATGTTGAAAACCTTCAGAGTGTTTCAACTCTTACCTCTCTTCAATTTCTTGAGCTGAGTTATGTAAACCTATCTGAAACCTCTGGTTGGTTGCAGGTTATACATTCACTTCCTTCTTTGAGAGAGTTGCACTTGTTAAGTTGTGATTTCGACCATCATTTTCAATCAACCACCTTAAATTTTTCATCTCTGGTTGTCCTTCATCTTTCCAGTTATAGACCTGAATCTTTTGGAACCTCGTTGATCCCAAATTGGATATTTCAACTGAAAAACTTGGTTCATCTTCAACTGAACGAAAATGGTTTACAAGGTTCCATCCCAGATGGTATTCGAAACTTAACTCTCCTTGAACATCTTGATTTATCTGACAATGAGTTCAACTCTTCTATCCCTGAATGGCTGTATAGTTTGAGTCATTTAAAGTCTCTCATTCTCTATCAAAACTCTTTGGTTGGATCAATTTCTTTTAACATTGGAAATTTGACTTCTCTTGTTACTCTTGATTTGTCTGATAATCAATTTGAAGGGCCGATTCCAGCTTCTCTAGGAAAGCATTGCAACTTGAAGAAACTGATTCTTTCATACAATAATTGCAACCAAATGATTTCTGAAATATTAAAGATTCTTTCAACAGGATGTGATTCCCATGCGTTGGAGATTTTTCGTATGAGTGGTTCTCAATTAACTAGCCATCTCACTGGCCACATTGGTATTTTCAAAAATCTGGTTGAACTTGATCTTTCAGATAACTCCATTCAAGGTCCAATACCTGACTCTTTCAAAAATCTTATATCTTTGAAATACCTTTCTCTTCACAACAATGCTATTAACAGTTCAATTCCCACATCGTTTGGAAATCTAACATCTTTGATGTATCTTGATCTCTCTAAAAATCAACTTGGTGGAAATCCTTTTGAAATCCTAGGATCACTCTCTAAATTGAATGAACTTTATCTGCAATACAATCACTTTCAAGGAGTTGTGAAAGAAGCCCATCTTGTTAATTTTGCTCAATTGCGAAAATTCTCAGCAGCCAATAACATGCTCACTTTAAAGGCCAACCCTAATTGGAATCCTCATTTTCCACTTTTACAGGCGTTAAGTTTGGTCTCTTGGCATGTTGGTCCTCACTTTCCATCATGGATTCAATCACTAAACAATCTTAAGTATTTGGACATCTCCAACACCAAGATAAGTGATTCTATTCCAACTTGGTTTTGGGGCAAAATTGGAAATTTTATGTATTTGAATCTTTCCAACAATCATATTGAAGGAGACCTTTCAAACATATTGATAAACATCACTGATTTTACTGCTCTTGTTGATCTAAGCTCAAATAAGCTACATGGCATATTGCCTTATGTATCACAAAATGTGAGGTACATAGACCTGTCAAACAACAAGTTTTCAGGATCCATTACTCACTTCTTGTGTCATCAACAAGAGGAACCAAAGTTTTTAACGTTCCTCAATCTGGCATCAAACAATTTATTAGGTAAAATACCTGATTGTTGGATGAATTGGCCAAATCTTGTGAGAATGTTCTTAGAAAACAACCATTTCACTGATATTTCACCCACATCCACTGAATCCTTGCCAAGGCTGGACACATTGAACGTTCGCAATAATAATTTTTCTGGAAACTTTCCTATTTTCTTGAAGGACAGAAGCAACCTATTTTTCTTGGATCTAGGAGAGAATCAATTTTCAGGAATGGTTCCATCATGGGTTGGACAGAGGTTGTCGAGTTTAAGGATTCTTGTTCTGAGATCAAACAGATTTTTTGGTCCAATTCCTCATCAAATTTGCAACATGAGGGTCTTACAAATCTTGGACCTTGCTCATAATGAGTTTACAGGAAATATACCAAAATGTGCCAAGAACTTAAATGCTATGTTCGTAATAAATAGTGATCTAGAGAAAAAGAGTTATTTGAAAGGATTTTTTATTTATCAATTGATAGTTGAAACATTATTCTTGAAAGGAAGAGCTTATGATTACAGCACCAACCTTGGTCTTGTCAAAAGCATTGACTTCTCAAGTAATGGATTATCTGGAGAGATACCAACGGAACTGACAAGACTAAAGGGACTCCATTTTTTGAACCTTTCAAACAATCAATTCATTGGCCAAATTCCTCAAAATATTGGCAACATGGAGTCGTTAGAGTCGCTGGATTTTTCCCAAAATCATCTTACAGGTGAAATCCCACCAAGCACGTCCAACTTAAGCTTTTTGAGCATGCTGAACTTGTCTTACAATAATTTGACCGGGAGAATTCCAACAGGGACCCAATTACAAAGTTTTGAAGCATCAAGCTTTGTTGGCAATTATGATTTATGTGGTCCTCCACTCAACAATTGTTCATCAAACAGCTCCAACAATGAAGACAAAGAAGTGTTTGATCATGAAAATGAAATAAATTGGTTCTTTGTGAGCATGGGATTTGGATTTATTGTGGGATTTTGGGCAATGGTGGGTCCTTTCCTCTTCAAGAGTTCATGGAGGAATACATATTTCCAATTCATTGATAGAATGTGGTATAAGTTGAGAAACTGAGGCCAAATTTGCATCTTGAATGTTTGTGTTTTAACAAGATAAGTAATGGATTATCTCTCTTGTAATAATATGGTGCTTTTCTATATGACAAGGCAATTGAGGAATAAACTCATTGTAAAAATTTGTGTAGTTCAACTTTGATTGTCACATCATTGTCAAATATGTTTAATGTGATGTAAGTGTCTTTTTTTCTTTCAATAGATATGTATTATGGAATGATCTAAGTACATAACACAACTCTGAAGTACTTAATTCTAAGCCAAATGCCAATTTGATCATTCTTTTTGAAGACTAGGACAAATATCCAACATTTATTTACACATATACATACATATGTATAGGGTGCCAATATCTTGATATATGATTTCGGATATATGTGAATGAAAGTTTGAATGAGAATATTTACCTTTACAGAAGCTCACCATCTTCATTCAAAATAGTGATACACAAGTCAAATTTTTACATAACAATTGATTGAATATAAATATGTAGAAGAATTAGATTATTATTTTGATAAATAAATAATAAAATTGGGTGGACTCAAGTCTCTTCAAAATAAAAGTAATGCAATCAATGCAGTGCACTTTCCATAAATTAAAATGTACTGAGGATTTATTTTATAAAATTAAAGCATTACTATCTTCTACGTTGGTCTGATTTCATTAATTAATATTCAATCCTATAGGAGATTCTACGTTGTATTTATATTGATACGCTGTCATGATACAAGGTATGAGGATTTAGGATCTTAGGGAAAGAAGGGAGAGAGAGGGGAAATAGAGAAACAAAGAAGTACGGGTTGAAGAGGGAAAAGTGAGGCAAAAAAATTGATCAAATCACTTTATATATTCCAAATGATCACCAAAGCCACAAATGATTCAAAGGGGTCTCTATATATATAGTCTAATTTTATCACGGGTAAATTAACATCTAATACCATAATATTTTCTAAGTGCATCTAACATCCTAATCTCATTTATAAGTGGGAGTTTTTTTTTTTTTTTTTCTAGCGCATACAGTACTCGTGATGTTATTTTTCAGTCACTTATAATCGTTACTTTCCTAATATGGGAGCATGAAGTTATAATTATGTTGTAGGCCTAAATGCAGTTAATGGACCGATATATCCTCATTCCTAATTGATTAAACAAAAAAAATTTACTAAAAAAAAATTTAGTGTCTTCCCAATCCACTTTTCCATATTTCCATTTTCCTCATATTTATACGTGTCATAATAATAGATATCTATCTATTATCTCAATAATCAATTTGGTTTGTCACCAAGAGGAACTTTGTTCTCCCTAGTAAATAATTTAAACAACCTATTTTGATAGGTATAAACTATATATACTATTTGGTTTGTCACCAAGTGGAAATTTGTTATCCCTATTAATAATTTAAACAAACAACAATCAACCATTAAATTAAAAATAAAAATAAATGTAAAATATCTATTTTGATACGTACAAATTATATATACTGCTGCTTGTCCTTAATAAATATATTTATATATATATATATCTCTATAAATGTTTAATTAATTTGGGTTGATTACTAAAATTATTTAAAATAATTTGTTATGTGTATAAAATGTGTGTTGGTTTTCTCACAATAACCTCTTAAACCATTGCATTTAAACTATCCATTGTCCATTGATGTTAAACTCTTTTAATGTATACAATCAATATGGATTAGTCTTAGGGAAAATGATAAATATTGGAACAAAGTGAATTGATGTCTTATATTATGATCAAATTTAACCACTACTACAAAAGTGTGCTATCGCGACGCAACAATACCGGCACTTAGAGAAAAAAGCGCCGGTATTGATACGTATGGGGCCTATACCGGCGCTTCATAAGAAAAGTGCCGGAATAGAGTGAAGCCTATACCGGCGCTTTTTACAAAAAGTGTCGGTATAGGGTTTTGGTTCACCATTTACTTTTTATTTTTTAATCAAAAAACCCTATACCGGCGCTTATATAAAAAGCGCCGGTATAGGGTTGTGAGTCATTTTGATTTTTTTTTTATTTTTTAAATACCTATACCGGCGCTTTTTGACTAAGCGCCGGTATAAGCTTAATTCCGTTTCAATTTTTAATAATTATTAAAATAATAATAATTTAAAAATAAATATTACATAATAAAATAAATAAAAAATATTTATTTTATTATACATATACCGGCGCTTTATCGGAGAAGCGCCGGTATAGGCCCAGAAATTTGGAGGGAAATTTCCCTCCAAAAATTTCGGACCCCCTATACCGGCGCTTTTTAAAGAAAGCGCCGGTATAGGCTGATATACTAATTAATATTATTTTCTAATAAAAAATTACATTTTTTGAATTTTAAATAGAAAATAATAATTAATAATTGTTATAAGAATTTAAGACTAAATATTAAATATTAAAAATAAAGAAATGAATAAAATATTCGTATTTTTTTCAAATTAAATCATTATAATAATCAAAAAAATAAATTAATATTAAAAAGAAGCAATAATACCTATACCGGCGCTTTTTAAAAAAGCGCCGGTATAGGCGGCCAAAAATTGGAGGGAAATTTCATTCCAAAAATTTCGGACCCCCTATACCGGCGCTTTTTAAAGAAAGCGCCGGTATAGGCTGATATACTAATTAATATTATTTTCTAATAAAAAATTACATTTTTTGAATTTTAAATAGAAAATAATAATTAATAATTGTTATAAGAATTTAAGACTAAATATTAAATATTAAAAAGAAAGAAATGAATAAAATATTCGTATTTTTTTCAAATTAAATCATTATAATAATCAAAAAAATAAATTAATATTAAAAAGAAGCAATAATACCTATACCGGCGCTTTTTAAAAAAGCGCCGGTATAGGCGGCCAAAAATTGGAGGGAAATTTCCCTCCAAAAATTTCGGACCCCCTATACCGGCGCTTTTTAAAGAAAGCGCCGGTATAGGCTGATATGCTAATTAATATTATTTTCTAATAAAAAATTACATTTTTTGAATTTTAAATAGAAAATAATAATTAATAATTGTTATAAGAATTTAAGACTAAATATTAAATGTTAAAAAGAAAGAAATGAATAAAATATTCATATTTTTTTCAAATTAAATAATTATAATAATCAAAAAAATAAATTAATATTAAAAAGAAACAATAACAATTTGGAACCCCCCTATACCGGCGCTTTTTAAAGAAAGCGCCGGTATAGGGGTTATAGTCTTTAATATAACCCCCATTCTCCCTCCCGTGTCTGTCTTCTTTTTTTTTCTTTCTCCCTCCTCCTTACTCTTTTATTCTTTCCCGAGTCCACCGCGCTGTTGTAGCCTCCTCCGCCACCGTTGCTCCTTAAGTCGCTGCCGTTAACTCCCTCCTTGTAACCCCAAGATCTGACTCGCCGTTCTCTTATTAGCGACGCTTCGCGCCGTTGCTCAATCGTCCGCCGCCGTTGCTCTCTCCTCCGCCACGGGTTCTCACTCCTCCGCCGCCGTTGCTCCCTCCTCCGTCGCTGGTTCTCCCTCCTCCACCGATACATGTGAGTTTCTTCACCTGCTTTGCTACTTTTAATTATTTTCTTCCGAAATTTTTTTATTTATCTTAGAATTCGTTGCTTCTTCTCTGCCTCACATAAGTTCAAATTACAATGGAGGCAAGAACAAATTACATTGAGAAGAAAATGACATTGACTTATTGATACGTGGCAGGGGGAAACTGGTAGTATATGTTACCTTATTCATTTACTTCTTGAGATACACTTACTCCTTTACTTGTATAATTGTTGTATTTGATAGTTGGAGTATAATTAGCAAATATTTATGGCCCCTAAAAACAAATTGTATAGAATTACTGGTGTATATGGACTGCCTGAAATTGTATAGAATTGCTGGAATTTTTGCAATGATGCAGGTGGGTGTGAATTAAAATACAAATTGTATATTTTTAAAAAAATATAACCTATAGCGGCGCTTTTTACGAAAAGCGCCGCTATAGAGAGGCCTATACCGGCGCTTTTTACAAAAAGCGCCGGTATAGGCCTTTTCAGTTTTAATAAAATTTAATTAAAACATGACCTATAGCGGCGCTTTTGGGTAATTAAGCGCCGCTATAGGTTAATAAAATTTATAAGCGCCGCTATAGGTCACCTGACCTATTGCGGCGCTAGCTATAGCGGCACTTCAAAAGCGCCGCTATAGGGGTCAAAAAAGCGCCGCTATAGGTGTTTTCTGTGGTAGTGAACCCTGAACTAAACCCTTTTTAGGGACATGAGGTACATACTAAGAAGTTTAGAGAGAATAAAATAGTGGAAGGAAAATGAAATAGTTTGTTTGGGTGGTTGGGAGAGGGAGTTGATATACCAAATTATGTTATTAAAAAGTTTCATGATTTTATGAACATGTTTATTTTTACCAAAAATCTTTAAAAGGTCTAACTGTAACTAACAAGAGAATTTTGTCTTTGTGTATTAGGGACGCAAAAGACTTAGGGTGCATTTGGATTAGCGGTGCAGAAGTGATTTTTTTCTGATCTAACTTTTGCGAACTTAAGATTGGGTAAAAATTATATTATGTAATATGATTTATGTTTAGATTAGAGATGGAAGGAGTAGCTTTTTTTAATATAACTTTCGTAAACATGTTAAAATAATTATTGTGAAAAACAAATTTGGATGGAAAATGACTTTAAAGGATTATTCTTATTAAATAATACATATATATTGTGATATTTTTTTATAGAAAAATTAAAGTAAAATTAAAATTATAAATAATAAAAATAGTCAGTTTATCAAAAAAGAAGAAATTTATGAACTTAGTTAAATATAATTAATAAATAAATTTTATATAGTATAAATAATAACCACATGAAATTCGGGCTAAATAAAAGCTAAAGTTAAGAATGCTGAAAAGAATTTAGAAGTTGAAGTGAAGGTGATAGACTGAAGATCCACACCCCCCCCCCCCCCGGGGGAGGTGGTGAAGAAAGTTGATACTGTTGGGGGAAATGAAGTCCACCTTTTCCCACCTTGACATTTTTCACCCTATAAGTCAAATAAATAAATAACTTCATCTTAACTGTACGCTCTAAGCAGAAGCTCTTATTTTTAACTACTATCGTTCACAAAAAAAAAAAAAAAAAAAAAAAAACTATCCCAAACATTCAAAAACATTAAAAAGTAAGCTGTTGGAGCGCATGTTTGGGAGTGATCCCAAACTCCCCCTTAATATGGCTACAAAAGAATTTTCCCCTAGGCATGATTTAACAATTTTTCTCAAATAATCAATAGTCTTTTTCCGTTACTAGTCAAGTGCGGTGAATCATTATTGGACCCCAAAAAAATGCGGGTGAAAGAACACACTGCTATTAAAAAAAATTAGCCAGAAGAATGGAACATTAATTGAAAGATATAATTAGAAAGTATTTCCATCAATTATATCTGAATATATGCATATCAAATTAAAGCACTCAGACACCCTACACTCCTAAAGAAGGACGACATCACTACTATAGAAAAGGCCTAATGCGATATCATATAGGCGATACTTTTTGAATCAAACGCCGTGTTAGCTCTAACGTGACATTTATAAAAATAAATGCCATACTAGATTTAGGTCAAACACGGCGTTTACTTAAAGAAACGCATCATTTTGTCAATTATTTTTTTTTTTTGAAAAATCATATCACCTAGTGCAACGTTTATTATATTAAATGCCGTGTTAGGTGAATAAATTAAAAAAATTAAATGATTAGATGCGGCGGTTGCCCACAGAAATGCCATGTTTGATCAACTTTTTTAAAAAAAAAAAAAAAGGCCAAACATGGTGTTTATTATAATAAACGCTACATTAAGTGCGTAAATTAAAAAAATTCAATGATCAGACGTGGTGCTTGTCTACAAAAATGCCAGATTTGATTAATTGTTTTTTTAAAAAAATTTATGGCCTAACGCAACGTTGATTAGAATAAACGCCACGTTAGGCATTAAAAATTAATTTTTTCTCCCTCTGAAATATCACGCTTCTAACCCTTTCCCTCTTAATCTTCAAGCCCTCCCTTTCTCTCTCACCTCAAATCTTCAAGCCTCGCCATCATCTCTTATCATCATCGAGCCCCCTATTGCTCCACCTAAGCACCCCTATTTTCATCCCTCTCACCCTAAATATCTCTCTCGAAACCCAAAGCACTCTCAAATTCCCTCTCGTTCCCAGTCCCTCTCTCATTTTCTCGCTTTCAATCCTTCTCTTGTTCTCTCGCCATTCTTATCGAACTAGCAGGCACTCCCTCAAACCCTCTATTCTCGTTCTCTCACCGTCGTGTTGAACTCACCGTTAGCTTCTCTTTTCTCCAGGTACCCCTTTTGTTTCTTCAAATTTCTCTCTCATTCTCTCACCATGTCAAATTCCTTTCACGCTTTCTATTTCTTCAAAATTGTAACATTTCTTTCTTTTGCTGCATTTATAAATTTGACAAATTGTTTTGGCCTCTCCGTGCCCACCATTATCTTTGATCGTCTTCTCTGCTGAGTCTCTTCCTCCTCCTCCTCCTCCTCCTCCTCCTTAAGGGGTGTTTCTTAAGGATAGGTTTGGTGATATTGGGAGATTTTGGGGAGGGTTTTAAGCTGATTGATCTAAAGCAAATTAGTGTACACAGATTGTTGGGAATTGATTTGATTTGTGCGTTACAGTTTGAATTTGATCATGGATGTGCATTATGATTTTGTTGTTGTTATTTTCATTCCAGAGGTTCTGCGTTGAATTGAGATGGAGAAATGTTACGGTATTGCAATAATAATTTAAATCAGGTTGATGATGAAGTTTAAAGCTAGAAAGACATAATAGATATTCTTAGAAGGATGTTCTATTAGATTTCTTTTCTTTGAATGATCCAAAGCAGAATTTAATTTGAGTAAAGGAGCTTGGTCTTTATGATTAGATGATTTAGACAGACTTAGAAGGATGGTCTATTAGATTTCTTTTCAATGAATCATTTGATTTCTTTCTTAAATCAAATCTAATTGGTATGTAAATTCTGTTGTTGTGGACTGTGGAAATATAATGAGTTGATGATTAATATTTTGTGGACTATCCATTTGTTTACCGTTAAAGAGAGGGGGCCTTGAGCCCGGTAATGTTCATTTTTTAAGCTGTTATGCTACCGATTTTTTTAAAAAAATAAGGAAATACTGTTGTATTGGAAATGGATGTTTTGTGATCGATGTTTAAAGGAATATATAGATGGAGCAAAAGAGTTCATTGAATTTGCAGCTGATCATGCAGAGGATGCTAATAGAATTGTATGCCCTTGTATATCTTATTTTTATGAAAAGCGTCTTCGTCCTCTTGACTTATTGGGTCATTTAATTTGTCATGGAATTGATCCATCTTATACACAATAGAGAAAGCATGGTGAGGCCTATGAAGATGAATGCGGAGATATACTTCTAGAAGCAAATATACTCCCTTCGAAAACATATGAGGCAAAGCAAATTCCCCGCTCCACCTGTATGAAATATGAGAAAATACATGCATGTCCCTATGAATATATTTTATTCCAAAACTGTTATACATCATTAGAGAAGTGTCACAAACATGACACATCTCGATATGGAAAGAAAGACAATAGTTCTTCAAAAGTCTTGTAGTACTTTCCGATCATTTCAATATTCAAGCATATGTTTAATAATGCAGATATTAGAAAACTTTTGACATGGCACATGGATGAAAGGATTAAAGACACCAAAATTAGGCACCTTGCAAATGTTTCTCAATAGAAAAAAATTGATTACAAGTACCCCGTGTTTGGTGAAGAAACAAGAAACCTACAGTTTGCATTGGCAACTAATGGAATCAATCCCATGGAGTTCAGAGTAGTACGCACATCACATGACTGGTGAATATGATGATATACAACCTCCCCCCAATTTTGATTATGAAATACAAATTTATGATGCTTTCCATGCTTATTTTTGGGCCCAGACAGCCCAATGATATAGACGTATATTTGGATCCTTTAATTGAAGACCTGAAGCATATGTGGAATACGAGTGAGATTGTTTTTTATGGCTTTAAGGAAGAATGTTTTAAATTGAGAGCTATGTTGTTTGGCACAATGAATGATTTCCCAGCATCTGATTATTTGTCCGGATATAGCATTAAAGGATATGGTATGTGCCCTATATGTGAAGATAATACCCATTTGATAGGGCTAGATCATTGTGAGAAAAATGTCTACATGGGACATCGAAGGTTCTTGCCATTAAAACATCGTTGTAGAAGGTGGAAAAAGGATTTTAATGAGGGCTCTGAAGAAGGTAGACCACTGAGGATTTTGACCGGGGTTAATGTTTTTGAAAAGGTGAAAGCATTGGAGAATAATTTTGGCAAGCCTTTTGCTAAAAATGTGTTAACAAGTGGTTGGAAGAAGAGGTCTATATTCTTTGAACTTCCATATTGGAAGTCTTTATACGTTAGACACCTTCTTGATATGATGCATAATGAAAAAAAAATCTATGATAATCTAATTGACACGTTGCTAAATATGTATGAAAAAAGTAAGGATAGTGTCAATTCAAGGTTAGATATGCTCAAGTTGGGAATAAGACAAGAGTTAGCACCTGTCGAGAGTGGATATCGCACTTATTTATCTCCAGCAGCTTACACACTTTTTCACATCACGTAGAACACCAGTGTTTCAGAAAACAAGTGAAACAAATAGCCAATCGGCTAAAAGCTCTAACTACCGGTATTTTCAAGGACAACATCATTTATAGAATTGGAGCAATAGATAGTACGTTAGTAAAAAAAATTTCAAAAATAACGAATCCATATTTCTATAATTAATTTATACATTTACCTGTTTTGAATTGACAGATTCTGGAACAAAACCTCCTAGTTAATAAAGTACCATGGCATGATTTGTGGATCAAAGGTCACTCAAAAATGGCAGTACCTTTGTTTCTGAGGAGATCAGAAGAATTCATGAATGATGTGTAAGTCATTCTCTTGGGCTTTGCAAGATTTTTTTATTGAAGACTTTGCTCAATTAATAACTAATAATCCTTTTGGTTATAGACTATGTTGACACAAGAACCATCTGATGAGGTCAACAAAGTTGGCCCTAGTGATTTCCTCAGTAGAGCATCGCCCTGAGTATTCGGGCTGTGTTGGGGTATTGGCTATGGGTCGCTCCTTCATCCTACTTTGGCCGCCAAAAGAGGCACACAAAAAGTGAATATTCGATATTGAAAGAAAAATGTAATGCTATAAGGGAGTAGATGTTTCGAAATGCAACAATGCAATAATCAACTTTACGATTCCTCTAGCAAAATCCTCACGTGAACGATCAGATGTCGCACTTCATGCCAAAAATACTCACTACTATAAAAAATGCCTATAGCATTTTTTTACTCAATAGTGGCGCTTCAGAAGCGCCAGTATAGCCAGGGCCGCGATAGGGCATTGATAATATCGTGGTGCTTATAAGCGCCACTATTGGTAAGCCTATAGTAGTGCTTATTAGATAAGCGCCACTTTAGGCTAACATAAAGCGGCGCTTATTATTCAAAAACGTCAGTATAGGCTATTTAATTTAAAATTAAAAGCAAGGGCCTAGCGCGGCACTTATAATAAAAAGCGCACCTTTCTAACCTACCTGGTGCTTACTAACCTTAAGCGCCGGGATAGGCCATTTAATTTTAATAAAAAAATTAAACGAGAAGCCTATTCCGACGCTTACTAACCTTAAGCACCATAGGGCTCTTTTTAAAAAAAATAAATTTACCTATCAAGGCACTTCTTTAGAAAAAAGCCGAGATAGATTTTTTTTTAAAAAAAATATTTTTAATTTTTAATACTATCCCATGCATATATACACAAAAGCCATATATCTAAAAATCAAATACATTTAAAACAACCATTCTAATTAATTAACTACTATATAGCACAAGTTAACTACTATATATATAAATAAAAATAAACTAAGTAAATTAAAAAGAAAAATAGACAATTAAGTAAATTAGAAATTAGTTGGGTAGATGAACTCCAAGTATGACTCAACATGGAAGAAAATGGATTGATTGATGCCATTTATCCATGATGGGCAATTGTTCTTTGAAAAATGGAAGAGATAATACTGACATTAATGTAGGTTTGACAGTCCATTAACTTAAGACAGAAATAAAAACAGAATAGTTGGGATAATTTTATTTTAACTTATACACGACCAACACTGCCTAAATGCGTCAGTTGGTTGGATTTGTCACACCAGCCTCTTGTTGCGCTTTCAAAAGCTTTATAAGAAGTGGGAACAACTGCTCCTGCATCCTTGAGTACTTGATTCTTTTCTTGAGCAAACTCCATCTCACCACCACTTTTAGCTCTCTAATTTGAACAAGTTCCATTGAATATTAGAAATGCTCTTTGACTTGTACTAATAAAAAGCTCTGATTGACTCTTAATAAAAAAATAATGGAATAGTGACTTACATCATGACCATGTACTTTTGATTTGAAGAGTTGTGCACAGGTTCCACTAACCCAGGCACAAACTTGTTTGCTCACTTTTCCCTGTTTTAAGGCTTCAATTGGGGAATATTCATCACGCCCACCAAGTTAAATCTTAACACATGATCAGAAAGAATGGAACCATGGAAAATACCCCCTCCAATGGCGATGCCTAAAACAAAACAAATACAATCAACATGAGCATGAAAAAAATGCAAAAGGATATAACCAAAAAAATGGTTGAAATCCCTGCCAATACATTGATAAATTCCATCAGTGATGCGGGCAACTCTGTTGTACAATTCATTGGACATCCCACCCTATAGTTCATAAAGGTTGTCTGCTCTAAGAACCACCATTGTATAGATTACACAATGCAAATATAAAGCTTAACTCCAAATAAACAAATCAAGAAACTTTATATAATTTCCTATGGCATAATAGACCATTTAACACTCTAACATAGGATGAGAACAATCCAATATGTGAAATGTAACGCTGATTTGAGCCTTTCCTAATATGACTTGGGGTTTAAATGCAAGTTTATTTATTTAATGAAGGATTGCACTAGTGGTGCTTTCCCGGATCGTCTCTCAAGGGGTCTAATGAACTAATCTAGGAAAACTAAATGTAATTAAAGCTATAAAATCGAGGGTTAAGAGTAGGTAAATTTGGTATTTTTATAAAATAAATGTAAAGACATATTTTTGATATTTTTAAGATAAAAATGGATGGTTAATGGAATGCAAATGACGGGATGTTCTCTTGGCTAGGGATGACATGTGGCAAGCATATATTTCACACTCTTGGGAAATTAAGAGGATAGACCAAGTTCATGCAAGTATAAACAAAATTAGTCTTAATTGAAGGAATAGGTTGGTGACAACCCACTCAACCTCAATAGACCAACTAGGTTAACTATAATATAACATAAACTAGAAATAGGTTCTAATAGATAGAATAACTTGAGTCCCATCCAAATTACTCAATATCCTTCAGATCTAAAAACTAATCAATATTAGTTTATAATCAAACCCCTATACTTTTAGAACTTTACCTAATTACGCTCATTTGATTATATTGAATTAATAATATGGTTTCTTAGGCGAGGTTAATAGATGGAATTACTTAAGCTCTTAAAGAAGAAACTCAACATCAACATGCTTAAAACCAAATAAAGCATCCAAATGACATAATCAAGATAAGATAAATGGACTAAATCACCACACACGATGATAGAAAATAAAATCAACAAGTACTCATAAAGATAATGTCATTTGAAAAGATAGATGAAACCAAACTAGATCCAATACAAACACAAAGTTGAAATTCAACAATTACATAGCCTATAGTCTCAAACACAAATGAAATCCGAACATAAGAAGAACAAATATTCAAGGAAACATATGGAAATACATGGCTACATAATTGGAACTAGAACAACTCCCATAAAGTGGATTCAATGGTTTCTTCAAGTCATCCCATGATCCGAAAGAGCATATGGCCAAATTAGTTCATCAAAGAAGAGAAGAAGTCACCCAAGAGCAGCTGCAACTCGAACTCCATGAAGAACCGATGAAGAATTATGGGATGGATGAGAGAATGGATGGAATTTTGGCCAAGAGAGAATAGGAGGGGAGGGGAGGACAAAATTTAGAGGTAGAGGGCATAAATTTTCATTGATTACCTATATATAGCACAAGAGGCACATTAAAACCTTCCAAATTGGCGTAGAGTGTCCTATTCTAACTATGATTAACAAATAGGAAAGATTTGGGGAAGACCCAATCACTTAATCTCAAGAAAACTAGCCAAAATAGGAAGTATTGATTAGAATAATGAATTAGAAAAATTCTTAACCTTAGTCATGCCTAGGTTAGCCTATTCTTGTGAAATAACAAATAGGAAATATTTTAAACAAGCCCAATCAATCAATCAACAAATCCAATTGAAATATGAAGTTTCCTATTCTTGTGACTAATTAGGAAAGTTTAAAAGCCAATCCATTAGCTCAATCAATCGATCCAGTTTCCTAATTAGTAATTTCCTATTGTGCAGAATTTTCTTTTTTTTTTGCAGAAGTTTCCTTTTTTGCATAAGTTCTTTTTTTGCTTTGTTCTTGCTTTGACCTTATTCTTTGCACCTATAATGGAAATTTTAAGCACATGTGAAGAATTTCAAGTTCATAATCATAAAATGCATGAGTTAGTGCCTTAAAATGCTCCAATTAAGATGAATATGCAACTAACTAAATATTATTGGACCCTAAGTGTAAAAGTGCCCAAACCCTCATTTAATAGCCTAGAACAAATGCTAATTTCCAATAATTAGTGGATAAAAACATGTAATAATCAATTGCAATCATTCCCCTTCACTTTGACCTTTGTACTCCTAGTCAAAGCACAAACTCACAATGTAAAAGGCCTAAGATAATAAATATTCTCAAGTTGGAACAAGACATGATGAAGATATGCAATGAGAAAATCAATGATGCAATTGAGAATCAAATAATAATATGTGAGCACACTCAAGGATATAAAGTGTTTCGCACAATCTTACAAGCATGAGTTATTTTGGTTCCTAGGTGGTTCTACACCTTGACTTGGTATGTTGGGCAAAATTGGGATTACAGGAACAATTAGGTTGACTTGGTTATTAGGTGGATCCATAGCTGGAAAATCTAGGTCAAATTCAGTGTCGGTTTCCTAGTCACTAGAGTCACTACAAGATGCGTCCTCTACAACTACCTCAGTGGCAGGAATAGTGGCTTTATTGGTTCTCCTAAACTTGTTAAGGTGACGCTTAATCTCAGGGTTATCAGGCAATAAGTTAGACCCACTATTATTGCTTCTAGTCATACACAAGGAACAAACAGTAAGTGTAGCAATAAATGTAGTCAAATACCAAGTAAGCAATCACAATATACAACACAAGATCAAATGGGCAATGAAGGGATGAATAATGGGTGAAATAAACACAAATAAACTAAGAATGAAGGAAAATCAAAGAAGAAAACTCAAAAACATAACTATCCTAAAATGCGGAAAAATACCAAAAAATAAAAACAAATTGAAAAAGTACCCAAAACGATAGAATTTGGCCAAAATCCATCACACAAAATAGCAAAGCTATTGAACATGCTTAGAATGGCTTAAAACTTTAGGAAACCGAAGATCATAAATTTCTGGGCAAAAATTTTCAAAAATTGACAGCAAGCTCTAGTGTGGGTGCATGTCGATGAATTTTGAACAATTTTCAATTGATGTGTAAGCAAGGTAGTATTCAATCCTGACAAATCCAATTCAAATCTGATTCAAAATAATACAAAACACACATTAAGAACAATATTTTTGGATTTTCTCAATTTTTTTAATGCAAATGGAACCTAAAATAACCTACAAATTCAAATGCAAACTAAATACAATTAAATGACCTAAAAACTAACCTAAGGACTCTTAACCCCCTATAAATGTCTCAAGTGACACTTAGCTAACCTAGGGAGTAAAAAATGACTCCCTGGCAACAGTGCCATTGATTTGAGCCTTTCTTAATATGCCTTGGGGTTCAAATGCAAGTTTATTTATTTAACGAAGAATTGCACTAGTGGTGCTTTCCCGGATCGTCTCTTAAGGAGTCTAATGAACTAACTTAGAAAAGCTAAATATAATTAAAGCTATAAAATCGGGGGTTGAGAGTAGGTAAATTTTCTATTTTTACAAAATAAATGTAAAGACATATTTTTGGTATTTTTAAGATAAAATGGATGGTCAATGTAATACAAATGATGGGATGATCTCTTGTCTAGGGATGACATGTGGTAAGCATATATTTTACACTCTTGGGGAATTAAGAGGATAGGCCAAGTTCATGCAAGTATAAAAAAAATTAGTCTTAATTGAAGGAATAGGTTGGTGACAACCCGCTCAATAGACTAATTAGGTTAATTATAATCTAACATAAACTAGAAATAGGTTCCAATAGATAGAATAACTTGGGTCCCATCCAAATTACTCAATATCCTTTGGATCCAAGAACTAATCAATATTAGTTTATAGTCAAACCTATATCCTTGTAGAACTTTACCTAATTACGCTCATGTGATTATATTGAATCAATATTATGGTTTCTTAGGCAAGTTTAATTGATGGAATTACTTAAGCACTTAAAGAAGAAACTCAACATCAACATGGTCAAAACCAAATAAATCATCCAAATGACATAATCAGGATAAGATAAATGGACTAAATCACCACACACAATGATAGGCAATAAAATCAACAAATACTCATAAAGATAGATGAAACCAAACTAGATCCAATACATACACAAAGATGAAATTCCCAAAATGCAATGGAACCTTAGATGTGCTTTGGATGGTGCAGCAAGCTATTCTTATATTCAAACTTCATTTGTTTTGAGATTCTAGACAATGTAATCGTTGAATTATATTTGCATGTATTGATTTGGTTTTCTTCTAGTTCCATCTATCTTTCCAAATTACCATGTTATGTTAGTCTTTGTTGATTTTATTGCCTAGCATTTTTGTTGGGTAATTTAGTCCATTGTGCTTCATATAGTTGTGTTATTTGGGAATTGGTTTGTGGGTTTGAGTTATTGATGTTGAGTTTCCATAGAGATAGGTAATTCCATTAATCAATTTGCCTAAAGGAAGTAGATCACTAATCAAGTCTACGTGCATGAGTATGATTAGGTAGAGTTTCATAAGTTGGATGGTTTGATTATAATCTAATGTTAATTGGTGTTGGATCCGAAGGATATTGAGTGACTTGGACGGGACCCAAGTTATTCTATCTATTGGAACCTAGTTCTAGTTGATGTAGGATTATAGTTAATCTAATTGGTCTATTGAGGTTGAGTGGCTCTTAATTTACCTATATTCAATTAAGGCTATTTGTATCTCCCTGTGTTGAACTTAGCCCAATTAGCCCCTCCCCAAGAGTGTGAGTTAATAGTTTGTCACATGTCATCCCTAGCCAAGAGAGCATCGTATCATTCCATTCCATTAACTATCCATATTTATCCTAAAAATACCAAAAACAAGTCTTTAAATTCCTTTTATGGAAAATACCAAAAATTCCTACTCTTAACCCCAGATTTTTATAACTTTAATAGCATTTAGTTTCCCTAGGTTAGTTCATTAGGCTCCTTGAGAGACGATCCGGGATTGCACCACTATAGTACAATCCTTGATAAATAAATATTTTGCATTTGAACCCCAAGGCATATTAGGAAAGGCTCAAATCAATGGCGCCGTTGCCAGAGAGTCGTTTTTGACTCCCTAGGTTAGCTAAGTGTCATTTGAGGCATTTACAAGGGGTTAGTAGCATTTTAGGTTAGCTTTAGTTCATATAGTTGCATTTAGGTTTTAGGTTAGTTCTAGGTTGCATTTGCATTGATAAAATTGAAAATCTTAAAAAAATAATGTTGTTGGTCATGTTCTTGTGATTTGCTATTGTGCTTGTGGTGTATTGCGGGTTTCTTGCACTATTTGAGTGAGATTTGATTGACTAGCTACTGCTGTGTGATTTTTGCTTTGCTTTGTTGAGCTTGTAGTTGTGCATCACATACTCATGTTTTGCATTACACTTAATTTTTCATAAAAAACCACTCAACTAAGTCATTTTCTGGTATTTGGACTTGCTGAGGCCATTTGCACCAAATTTTAAGCTCAAATTCTTGAACTTGTGCATTTGATAAATTTTCAAGGGAATTTTCTTGCAAAGTTGGCAACCTAGGGGGTGAATTTTTGTTCTAGGCGGTTTACAAGTGTTTTGACATTTTTCCTAAGCTTCCTAAACTCATTTAAACTTGTTTCAATCATTGGTTTGTATTAAAATTGCTTAGAATCATTTTTGGACTAAATTCCCTCTTTGCTGTCAAATTGCAGGAATTCACTGTCAAAGTTTTCTGTACCTCGCCGTAGCCCCCCCCCCCCACGGCGAAGGCCACGGCAAGGCTTGCATTGTTTCACTAAAGAGCTACTTCATTCTATACCTCACCGTGGACACCCACAGCAAGGCCCACTGAGAGACACAGAAACCAGAAAGTTTCTGGTTTTCTGCATCACTTGCATCTTGCACTACTTTTTCTCAAATTCAATTCCAATTGTTTACTGAGGTGACCTCTACATCCTTCAAATATAGCTTTTTAAAGAAGTCTTCCGCCATTATCTTAAGTTCGGGGTCCATCACCCATACCCATTCTTATCTTGCAAAGCCTCAACTTTGTTTCTTTTCCTTCGACCCACTGTTGTTGCATGAAAGAATTTGGTATTTTTGTCCGCAAATTAGATCCAGTTGCATCGTGCTTTTTGGAACCAAATGAGTTCCTCTTGATGGGTTAGTTTAGAGTACTCTTGCCACAATTTTGTCTCCAATCTCAGCAAGCCTTCATGACAGTTCCTTAGTTTAGCTTTATCAGTCCCCTCTAATCTTTTAATTAGGCCCTTCTTTCTTTTAGGAATATTCCCCACTACATTTTGGTTCAATTCTGTTGCTAAGGTTTTGAACATTTTCTTTCCATCTATCCAATCTCTATCCTGCCAAGTGTCCTTCACTAGTGCCGAGAACTCCTCCTCCAAAAACTAGGCTGCTTGATATCGAAACCCATTTTGCACCATTCTTTCACTAATGTGTCGATTATCAGCCACCACGATTACCTAATGATTGTTGTTAAACATTAGGTAGTGGTATGCTTTTGCTAGGGGGTTATAAACTTCCCACTCTGGATCGCTAAAAACCCAGTCTAACCTCTCCCTCACCCCCTTCCTTTCCCAAGTAAATTTGTCTCCTACTATTGGCATTTCCATCAGCCCACAGTCATTTATATAGTCACGAAATTGGGACATGCTTAGATAGTTGGGGTTAACTCCTCCCTGATTATTCGATGGCTCTAGAAAGGTGTTAAAATCCCCTATAATGACCCATAGTCCATCAATAGATGTAGATATTTCTCTTAGAGACTCCCACAACTGTAATTTACGTTGGGTGATTGTTTCCCTATAGACCATCGTGACCATCATAGTTCTCCCATTCCTTTTTCCCTCAATTTTGCAATGGATAAGTTAGGTAGTTACAGAGAGAAGATTCACTAACACTTTCCAGTCATTCCATAGAATCCATATACCCCCTCTGCAAATCATGTTGCTTCCTCTCTAATCCAATTCATGAAACCCAGAGCTCTAGATACCTGATCTGCCTTTGATCCAATCACGCGAGTTTCTAATAAACACATCAATTGGATCCCATATCTTTTCACTATATATTTCAAGATATGTGCAAATGTACGCTGATTGCATTTGATTATTACATATTTTTATCCACTAATTATAGGAAATTAGCATTTGTTCTAGGTTATTAAATGGGGATTTAGGCACTTTTTTACTTAGGGTCCAAGATTAGAGAGTTAATTACATTTTCATTATAATTTGAGCATATTAGGCATTTAACTTATGCATTTATTGTTTCTGGACTTGGAATACTTCACATGTGCTTAAAATTTACATTGTAGGTGCAAAGAATAAAGGTCAAAGCAAGAACAAAGCAAAATAAGAAACTTCTGCAAAAAGAAAACATTTGAAAAATAGGAAATTTCTTATTGGATTGATTTCTTGAGAGAAAGTGCTTGGGTCTTCCCTAAATCTTTCCTATATATTATGGGCGGCCAAATTAGGCAACTAGAGGCCATTTTGGATAGTTTTTGAGTGGTTTCTTGTGCCATAGAGGGGGAATCCAAATTTCCTATTTCATTCACCCATTCTCTCTTTCATACCATAATTCTTTCCCTAAACGTTTCCTATTTGTTAATCCTAGTAAGAATAGGACATCCTAGGCCAATTAGGAAGGTTTTGGGTTTCCTCTTGTGCTATATATATGAGACCAACCAATTTCACAAGGGGGAGGCCGAATTTTCACACTCTCTTCCACCCATTCTCTCATCCATCCCATAATTCTTCATCGGTTTTTTTCATAGAGTTCGAGTTGCAGTTGCTCTTGGGTGACTTATTCTCCTCTTTGATGAACTAATTTGTCTAGATGCTCTCTTGGACCATGGGATGACTTGAAGCAGACATTGAATCCACTTTAGGGGAGTTTTTTTAGTTCCAATTATGTAGCCATGGATTTCCATATGTTTCCTTGTATATTTGTTCTTCTTATGTTCGAATTTCATTTGTGTTTGAGACTAAAGGCTATGTAATTGTTGAATTTTATCTTTGTGTTAATATTGGATCAAGTTTGGTTTCGTTTATCTTTTCAATTGACATTATCTTTATAGTACTTGTTGATTTTATTGCCTATCATTGTGTGTGGTGATTTAGTCCATTTATCTTATTTTGATTATGTCATTTGGATGATTTATTTGGTTTGAGCATGTTGATGTTGAGTTTCTTCTTTAAGCGCTTAAGTAATTCCATCAATTAATCTCGCCTAAGAAACCATACTATTGATTCAATATAATCACATTAGCGTAATTAGGTAAAGTTCTACAAATATGAGGGTTTGATTATAATCTAATTTTGATTAGTTATTGGATCCAAAGGATATTGAGTAATTTGGATGGGACCAAGTTATTCTATCTTTTGAAACCTATTTCTAGTTGACGTTAAACTATAATCAACCTAGTTGGTCTATTGAGGTTGAGTGGGTTGTCACCGACCTATTCCTTCAATTAAGACAAATTGTGTTTATACTTCAATGAACTTTGCCTAATTATCCTCTTAATTCCCCAAGACTATGAAATATATGCTTGCCAAATGTCATCCCTAGCCAAGAGAGCATCCCATGATTTGCATTCCATTAACTATCCCCTTTTATCATAAAAATATCAAAAATAAGTCTTTACATTTGTTTTATGAAAAATACTAAAAATACCTACTATCAAACCCCATTTTTATTGCTTTAATTGCATTTAGTTTTCCTAGGTTAGTTCACTAGACTCCTTGAGAGACGATCCGGGAAAGTACCACTAGTGCAATCCTTGGTTAAATAAATAAACTTGCATTTAAACCCCAAGGCGTATTAGGAAAGGCTCAAATCATACACCCTCCCGCCCCATGACAATTCCAACAAGCAACAATCATTATAAACTTGATAAATAGTACATATTCGAGCACCAACTTCATTATTTATCTGGCGCTAAATCACTCGAAGCAACCTCTGTGTTCATCCATTTCTTCTTCCCCCTGCTCAATGCTTTCTTCCTAGCTAATATGGTCTCTTCTGATATCCTCTCCTACATTAAATATTCGTCATGTTCTCTGGTCTCAGTCATCCTCTCATCCTTCTCAACCATTATACTAGATTTTACACTCTCACTCTGATCCCGTTCGCCCTGGTTCAGGTCTGGTGATTCTATTTTTTGGCCCAGCTCATTTGGATCCCCCTCTATCACTGTGCTACCAACTTGGTCCCTACTTTTCCTCTCTTTGCTAGCCTTCTTCTTGGGCCCCTTGCTCCGCATTTACCCCTTCCCCATTCTGGGTTCTCACTTGTATTGCTTTTACAATTGTCTTGATATTTTCCTTCCCTTTGGCCATGTATGCAAGTTTGGCCAAGGTTTGGCTATTTGTTTTAGCCTTTGACTTTCTTTCTATCGTCACTGCCACAGATCTTTTCAGATTCTTTCCTTCATTGTATAAAACAATTTATTTGCACACTCCTCTATCAATACTCCCACCGACTATCTTATCTACCTCATCCTCTAGGTTTGTAATGGCTGCAAATCAAGATGAGGACAAATTTTTTCCAGCACCCCCTGCTTTTTCCACTAGTTTTACAAGATGTCTATTGGTACCTATGTCACTTCTTCCACTTTCCTTCTTCGATGTCATGCTCGATTTGACCCTCCTACTTACATCTAAGGTCCAAACTCTGCATCCTTTGCTGGTAAATCATTTTCCGACGATTAGCTCATTTTTTCCAGTTGCTTTGTCAGGCAAGGATGGTCATTATTTTGACTGCTAGAACTACCCTTCCATGGACAAGCTTCTCTCCTATGTCCATATCTTCCACGGTAAAGCATATGAGATCCAAGCCCTCATATTCCACATTAAAAACTAATGATGCCATGATTATCCTAGGCACCAGTTTCTTCCTCAGATCAATCTCAACACAGATTCTTACGAACTTAACCCTTTCTACTTTGATTCTCGCCTCATCTTTATTGTCTAATGTGTGCATGTCTACCCTCAAAGTTTTGCCAACCATGTTTCCTAATCTTCACAGGTGCTTGCTTGTGTGATAACGAGGTAGGATGTTTGAAATCCTAATCCAAGTAGCAATCTGGCCAAGCTGGTTGTGAAAGGGGTCAAAGTAAGGGGACCACCTTTGAACAAGGACACTGTGTTGGAAGCTTACCTAAGGTTCCTAAAAAAGAACCTTCTTATACTTTTGTCCCCATGATGCTTCATCAGTGAACTTCACCACATAGTAGTTGCTAGGTATAACTATAAAATCAAAGTCAGTAAATCCCCACAACTGTTAGAATCTTAAGTTTTGATGAGGACTGGCCCCAAAGATAACATAAGTAAATAGAGTTACCTTTGAATTAAACAAGTAAAATCTTATAGTTAACAGGTTACTATCACTAGAGCTAAAGACTATCGCTAATGAAAAGCTCAACTATAGTAGATGGAAACTTAGCTGAAATCTAAAGTAAATGTCTCTATCACTAAGTGTATTCCTATCGCTAATAGATAGAAAGGAATAGCAAATGAAGACTTAGAAATAACAAAGTTAATATCTATCGCTAAGTCCTTCACTATCGCTAAGAAATATCCTATCGCTAGAAGTTCATTTATAACATGGATAAATGAAAGGAAGAACAACTAGCAGAAAAATGAACCAAGTCCTTGAGCTATTAGAATCAACTAGCGATAACAAATGATGCTATCGATAATGAGTATAGCTATCGATATCTAAACACTTGAGAAAACAAGTTACTCAGATAGCTAAACAAACTTGCGATAACATATCTAGCTATCGATAGAGAATGCTCATTGAACATTGAACTAAAAGAATATGCTAGCGATAATGTTCATGTCTATCAATAGAGAATGCTTTAAAATTCCTTAGCTAATATATTGTCTCTATCTCTTTGAGCTAATGAAATGCACTATCGATAACATCCACTGCATGATTACTTGTTTAGCTAACATCTCAAGTGCAGGAATTATACTCTGCAGTTAGAGATAGCAAAGCATGCTAGCGCTACTGAAAAAGCTGCTATGCAAGTACAGTTGGTACAGATGCTCAGAACGCTCAGTCTACATCTCTCTTAGCTCACCCTACGCAAGAGCAGTTGAAGCTAGAGCAGAAAGTTAACCTCGATGAAGAAACTGAATTAAATGCCAACGGCTATGAGCTCTCAACGACCATATTCAAACGGCCTCATGAAGATGAACGCACTGAAAAATCTGAGAAGAGATATAAATACAGAACTTGAGCATTTATGAAGAACTGACGAAAAATGAAGAATATTCACGAACACATTAATTGCTCTCTGTTTCTTGTATTTATTGTCCTTAGTGATTTTATCTGTACTTAAGTGATTATCATAATCTGTTCATTAAGTGAACTTTATTATTGAAATCCTCTACTGTTTGAGGTTGTTCTAAAGCTTGGTGCTTTGAGAACAAGGTAGTAACCTTACAGGTAGTAAGGGGGAGTGTTTAGAGGGATTCTAAAACTCTGTAAAGGTTGGCAGGTGAACCTGTGTTGTAAAACCTGTGGTTAGTGGAACCCAACGAGGAGTTGGAGAACTGGACGTAGGCAGTGTTGGCCGAACCAGTATAAAGATTGTGTTGCTTAATTAGTGTTTAATTTTCGGAAGCACAATTCACCCCCCTCTTGTGCGATTGCCATTCTCATTTGGTATCAGAGCAGGTCTTCTCTGTTTGATTCCAACGAATCTGAGAAGTAAAGATCATAATGGCATCGCTTGAAAATATTCTACCTGAGGGAAGCTCCATTAACAAACCTCCTAGCTTTGATGGAAAGCACTACACCTTCTGGAAACTTAAGATGAAGATCTACATCAAAGCAAATGGGTACAAACTATGGAAGATCATCGAAGAAGGAGATATTGTGCCTAAAGACACCTTGGGCATTCCAAAAGCTGAGAATGAATTTACAGATGAGGATATTGCTAATCTAGAGTTGAACAGCAAAGCAGTTCTCATGATCCAAAGTGCTCTCAGTCAAACTAAGTTCTTCAGAGTGAGCCATTTGGACACTGCTAAAGAAATGTGGGAAGCTCTACAGATTGCTCACGAGGGAACCACTGGAGTAAAGGATAGACGCGTTGAAATGCTAGTTGAAGAATTCCACAAGTTCGAAATGACTGAAGGAGAAAAGATAAGAGACTTGGAGATCATATTCACTCGTCTCATCAATAATCTTGCTGCTCTAGGCAGGAAAATTACAGAGAAAGAGCAAGTCAATAAGATTCTGAAAGTTCTAAAAGGAGATTGGCTCATGAAGGTCACTGCTATACAAGAAATGCAAGGAGAATCAACTAAGTCTATCACAGCCCTGTTTGGCAGCCTTGCAGAATATGAGCCAACCTTGATAGCCCAAAGGGAAACTTAAGGAAATTCCAAAAAGAAGTCTCTTGCTCTTGCTGTATCTGAGAAAGAAGAAATTGATGATGATGATGAAGATAAAGATCTTGATGATGAGGACATAGCTCTCATGGCCAAAAAGTTTAAAAAGTTCTTCAGAAGAAGAGGAAGATTCCAGAGAAGTGGTTCTAGCTTCAAGGACTCTCAAAAGGACAAAGCTCCTGTGTGCTTTGAATGCAAGAAGCCAGGTCACTTCAAAGCTGAGTGTCCAAGTCTTCAAAGATTAAAGGAAAAGGAGAAAAAGAAGAAGACTTTTGGAAAGAAGAAAGCTTATGTGTCATCCATATGGGGTGATAGTTCTGATGAAGAAGGTAGCGATAGCTAAGAATGTGCCAACCTCTGCCTAGTTGCTTGAGAAGAGCAAAGTGACTCTGAGGTATCTGATTCCGAACCTTCTCATTCTGAACTTCAAAGCTTGTATGATGAAATGCACATTGAATTAATGAAACTTGCTAAAGAAGTTGTCAGGTTAAGAAAAGAGAACAAGGAACTTCAGAAAAATTCTTCTTCACAAAAAGTTTCTTCTTCACTATCGATAGAAGATGAGCTATCGTAAGCTCCCAGAAATGAGCCTTCGATAGCTGAGCCTCTATCGATAGCAACTCCTTCAAATTCTGAAAATTGCCCTAACTGTGAAAAATTGTTGAAGGAAAAAGAAAAGCTTTCAAATGTTTTAGAAAAATTTACGAAAGGCTTAGAGACGTTAAATGTAATTTTAAATAACCAAAAGGTTTTTAGAGACAGAACTGGTATTGGTTATGAGCCTAAGCAAAAATTTTCAAAAAAATGGGTTGAACCCAAGGTGAAGACATATATGAAATATTTTAGAAAATCCTCTGAATATTCTTCACCATATAGTTTTTGCAATTATTGTAACAAGAAGGGCCAGACACAGTCTACTTGCAATCACAGAAAATATGGAGTTAGTAGTTCTTATAAGTGGGTTCCTAAAGGAACTCATGTGCCTAAGGTTTTTACAAACTTAGAGCACAAGACTGACCCTAAAGGACCCAAGAAAGTTTGGGTACCTAAATCTGTGTAGTTTATGCAGGTGTGTCTTAAAGCATCCAACAAAGGAAAATGGTATATTGATAGTGGATGCTCGAGGCATATGACTGGTGACAAGGACAAAATCAACAATCTAGTGATAAAGGATGGAGCCAAAGTTAGTTTTGGTGGAAACCAAAGTGGAAAGATCACTGGAGTTGGTGAAGTTGGTCCAGTCAAGGATGTTTACCTAGTATCTCTGCCACAACTTGCTGAGTGTTAGCCAAAGCACAGATCATGGTAAATGGGTAATTTTTTAGGGTAAAGGTGCAATTTTAGGCACGAAGTATTACGCCAGGTGCATTGGGCAGAAAAATGTATTTTTTTGACAGATTTTAGGCATGAACAATAAAATTAGGGGCAATTTTAGGCACGCCGTTAGTTGACCGTTAAGTTTGACTATAGAAGCTGATGTGGCAGAATTGAAAATTTTAATTAAGGATTAAGAAGTGATTTTGTGATCAATTAAGGAGTTTTGAGAGTTTTATAAATAAATTCAGGAAAATGAAAGTTTTTTTTGGACTTTTAAAGGCCTAGTTTCTCCCTTAATTTTGGAACATTAGAGTTAGAGGAATTATTTTTGGACCCAAAAGGGATTATAGTGGGAGGAAATTCTTAGCCAGTAATGAAGAAAATTTTTATGAATTGAAGGAATAATTTTTTTGCCCAAAGAATATATTCTATTGCTAAGATTTAAGGGCATAATAGAAAATTCTTTACCGAATCTACTGTATTTTTTTGGGCAAAAAAATTATTCCTTCAATTCTTAAAAATTTTCTTCATTACTGGCTAAGAATTTCCTCCCACTATAATCCCTTTTGGGTCCAAAAATAATTCCTCTAACTCTAATGTTCCAAAATTAAGAGAGAAACTAGGCCTTTAAAAGTCCAAAAAAAACTTTCATTTTCCTGAATTTATTTATAAAACTCTCAAAACTCCTTAATTGATCACAAAATCACTTCTTAATCCTTAATTAAAATTTTCAATTCTGCCACATCAGCTTCTGTAGTCAAACTTAACGGTCAACTAACGGCGTGCCTAAAATTGCCCCTAATTTTATTGTTCATGCCTAAAATCTGTCAAAAAAATACATTTTTCTGCCTAGTGCACCTGGCGTAATACTTCGTGCCTAAAATTGCACCTTTACCCAATTTTTTATTCTAATGATTGTCTTATTGTTGATAAAAATGATTTAGATATAAATAAGTCTAATATCAAGTGTAAGATAAAAGCAAACAGAAATGGAAATTTATACACTTTGGATTTATGTCAACAACTTGAAGAAAAATGTTTTATTTCAAATGATGAAACTTGTTGGCTATGGCATAAGAGACTAGCTCATGTAAACTTCACTCAACTTAATAAGCTAGTTAAAAGAGAGCTAGTTATAGGCATTCCTAGCTTTAGGACTAAACATGATTTAATCTGTGAATCTTGTCAAAGAGGTAAACAAACAAAGTCCTCTTTTAAAATCAAGAAGACAGTCTCCACAAGCAGGCCATTAGAACTGATCCACATGGATTTAGTTGGGCCAGCAAGAGTGAAAAGTCTAGGTGGAAGTCTATACACCCTTGTAGTCGTGGATGACTATTCAAGATTTACTTGGACTATGTTTCTTTCCTCTAAACACGAAACTTTTGATGCCTTTTGTGTACTTGCTAAGAAATTGTAGAATGAAAAAGGCACAAAGATTGTAGCAATCAGGACTGATCATAGAGGAGAATTTAAGAACAAAGAGTTCATGGAGTTGTGTGATGAAAATGGGATTGAACACAACTTCTCTGCCCCTCGTACTCCTCAACAAAATGGTGTTGTAGAGAGAAAGAACAGAGTGCTCACAGAGATGGCAAGAAGCATGCTGAATGAGAAACAAGTGCCTCAAATATTTTGGGCAGATGCAATGAGCACAGCTTGCTACATCTCAAACAGAGCCTATATCAGAAAGGTGATGGAGAAGACTCCATATGAGCTCTATAAGGGAAGGAAGCCCAATATCAGTCACCTGAGAATTTTTGGATCAAAATGCTACATTCACAACAACGGAAAGGTAAACTTAGGTAAATTCGATCCTAAATCTGACATTGGCATATTCATAGGCTATTCAAATAGAAGTAAAGCATATAGAGTCTATAATAAAAGAAATCAAACTGTTGAAGAGTCTATGCATGTAGTATTTGATGAAACACCTCGAGAAAAACAACAATCTATTGATGAGGATTAAGATTTTTCAAAGTTTTTAAAACAGTCTCTATCGATAGCACCCCAGCCATCGATAGCAAATCCTGGAAACGATACTGAAAATGATCAGGATGAAACTAAAGATGATCTAGATGAACCTAATGAGCCTCAATCTTCCATAAGACATCTAAAGAATCATCCTCCTGAAGAGATTATTGGAGAAATTTCAAAAGGAGTTAGAACCAGAAGGCAACTACAAAATGAAATAGAATTTTCTTGCTTTCTTTCTCAAATTGAACCAACTTGCGTTGATGAAGCTCTTGCTGAATGTGACTGGATAGTTGCAATGCAGGAAGAACTTAATCAATTCAAAAGAAATCAAGTTTGGGATTTAGTACCTAGACCAAGAAATCATCCTATTATTGGTACTAAATGGGTTTTCAAAAACAAACTTGATGAAGTTGGACAAATTGTCAAAAATAAAGCCAGATTAGTTGCCAAAGGATATAACCAAGAAGAAGGCATTGATTATGAAAAAACTTTTGCTCCAGTTGCAAGACTTGAAGCAATAAGAATTCTTCTAGCTTTTGCATCCATCAAAAATATTAAACTTTATCAAATGGATGTTAAGAGTGCTTTTCTTAATGGATATATTAAAGAAGAGGTATATGTAGAGCAACCTCCTGGTTTTGAAGAAAAGTCTAAGCCTGACCATGTTTTTAAACTTAAAAAGGCGCTTTATGGTCTCAAAGAAGCACCTAGAGCTTGGTATGAGAGACTTAGTACTTTCCTGCTTGATAAAGGATTTTCTAGAGGAAAATCATATACTACCTTATTTATCATGCATAAAAATAATCACATGCTCATAGTTCAAATTTATGTTAATGATATTATTTTTGGTGCAACTAATGAAAAGCTCTGTGAAGATTTTGCTAAGATAATGCATGGAGAGTTTGAAATGTCTATGATGGGAGAATTAACATTCTTCTTAGGCCTGCAGATAAAGTAAAAGAAGGATGGCATCTTTATCTCCCAAACCAAATAGTGTAAAGAAATTCTCAACAAATTTGGGATGGATCTATCCAAAGAAGATGACACACTCCTATGAGTGCCTCTGCCAAGTTAGATGCTGATGCACAGGGCAAAGTAGTGAATCAATCACATTATAGAGGACTTATTGGTTCTTTACTTTACTTAACTGCTAGTAGGCCTGACATTCAATGTAGTGTAGGCATGTGTGCTAGATATCAAGCAAATCCTGAAGAATCTCATTTATCAAATGTAAAAAGGATTTTGCGTTATTTACAAGGGACTCAAGAGCTTGGGCTGTGGTATCCCAAGGAAACTCAAGAGTATCTTCTTGCTTATACTGACTCTGACCATGTAGGTTACAAGACAGATAGAAAAAGTACAAGTGGTCAATGTCAATTCCTTGGTGGCTGTTTAGTCTCTTGGGCAAGCAAGAAGCAAAACTGTGTCTCTCTTTCATCCACAGAGGCTGAATACATTACAGCAGCAAGTTGTTGTACTCAAGTCTTATGGCTTAAGCATCAACTAAGAGATCTGGGTTTGGAATTCCCAGAAGTGCCCATTCTCTGTGACAACACCAGCACAAGAAGCTTGGCCAAAAATCCAGTTCATCATTCCAGAACCAAGCATATTGATGTGAGACATCACTTCTTGAGAGATCATATTCAGAAGAAGGATGTCAAGGTGGAGTTTATATCAACTCACTTACAACTTGCTGATATATTCACCAAGCCTCTTGAGCCAGATCAATTTTTCTATATCAGAAGAGAGCTAGGAATGGTAAATTCAAATGAGTTGTGAATATTTTCACTTAATTCTTGATTTATTTTCATGTAGACTAAGCGTTCTGAGCATCGGAGTGCCAAATCTTAAGTTTTTGCAGGACTGACCCATCGATAGTGAGTTCCACTATCGCTAGCTGTATGCAGAACAAAAGCCTGAGTCAAGATTGCCATCGCTAGCTAAATGCATTATCGATAGCAAAGTCAGCTATCGATAGATGAAACTTGGAAGGAGTAAGTGATAAGCCTAAGTCACTTACTCAGCGTGGGATCATGCCTACTAGCGATAGCAGATCGTATTATCGATAGCAAGTCACTTGACAGGTCAGAATGCGAAATGTTAGCTGATGTACTTCATTAATGGTAAAACCCTAAACCCTAAAACTTATAGAGCTTGATCACTTGCATTTGCATTCATTCACGAAACATCTATTTCTCTTCTACTCAAAAACAAAAACTCTCTTAGCATTCAAGCATTTTTTTCAAAACCCTCTGTTCTCCAAACCCTAAAATGGCAAGAACCAAAGTACCCAATGTTGGAGCAGATTCTAGCACTAATCCTTCTTCCCAATCAGCTAGCAAGAGGTCTCGTACCCAGAAGAGTGTCTCATTTTCAAAAGAAGTTACTGAGAATCTCCCCAAGCGACAAAAGGTTTCCAACACTGATCTTCCCTATCTGTCAAGTTCTCTATCAGCTCCGAGTCCATTCTTCGCAGAGAAAGGAACCCTAGATAGGGCTACTGTTTGGGTGGACCTTGAATATTTCAAGCAGAATGGTTTTGATTTGGATGCTTGGCTTCTACCCTACAAGAGCTGGCTCAGCATTAAGAATGACTACAATGAGGAAGTGTTGAGGTCCTTTTACTCAACCATGAAAGCCAAGCCAGAGTACAAGAAATCGAAGCTAATAAATATAGTGTTTGAGGCTTCTGTGAGAAGAAGGGGCATTTCCTATAACTGGTTAACCATCAACAAGATTTTGGGGATATTTGACGCAGAATACAACAAGTGGTATTCCCCTGACCCCTACTCCAAGGAGGATCTTGAAGAGATTTATGAAACCTCCTCCAACAAGCCAGCCAACATGCCTGTGGTCAACATAATTCTACATTATGTGTATACCCGTCTCATGACTCACAAGGCAGAGAACTTCAGCAGCTTTCCCAAGATAGACAACCCCTGGTTGCCCAACCTGATCTCAAAAGTTCCTTTAAACCCAGGGCAGTTGGTATCAATGGAGCTTCACATATTCTTATCTGACAAGTCTGCCAAAGCTCCTCTCCCATATCCTCAGTTAATATCATTCATCCTGGAGTTCTCCAAGATTAAATCCACAGGGGATGCAGACAACAAGAAATACAAGCAGCTGACCACCACCACCCTTAAGAAAATGAAGATTTTGTTGGAAGATGCTGGTGCTGCCTCTACCTCCAAATCTCAAGCTTCTCGTGCTGTCTCTTCCAAAGTCCAGCCTGCCTCTGCACCTCCAAAAGAAGAAGTACAGTCACAAAGAGCTCCTCCACCTCCTCGTACAACTCCAAAGCCTGACTCATTCTCTCGAGAAGCAGTGGAAGAACTAATCTTCAAACTCTCAGCTGAATTCACCTTGGCTCTGGAAGCTCAGAAAGCGGAGCTAATGAAGCCAATTTTAGAGCTCAAGGCACAGGTGAAGAACTTGGAAGAAAATCTCTGCCTTATTTCTGAAAATGTCAGCCATCAAGCAGCTACTCCTCCCTCTGAAGGTACTTCCTCACTTCACCATTCCTCAAACCACTCTTCTACTCCTTCTTCTTCTCCCAGTCCACCAAATTCCCCTCTCTATTTTCAATTACCCTCTAATTCCTCTCCCCAACACTCACCTTCAACCCCTACTAGTTCTTCTCTTCATCTCTCTCATTTTCCATCTCCTCCCACCTTCAAACATCCTAGCCCTTCTCCAGCGATAGCAACCATTCACCTCAAACCAAACAGCCAACACCTCTAGATATTCCTACCGCTAACCCTTCCCCTAACACTAGCCCACAAACACAAGCCTCACCCTCCTCCACCACCAAAGTCCCAACACCACAAGCAACCCCTATCGCTAGCTCCTTCCTTAGCGATAGCACCCATACTTCACCACCAATACAGCCAACCTATATCGCTACCACAAGCCCTTCTCACTCCATCTCTTCCCAAATTCCTGACCAACCTTCTACACCTACCCCTGCCAATGATGATGACAAAAAGGGGGGAGAAACACATGAAGAAAAATGTGGAACAAATTCTGAAGGATCCCATGATAGCAGAAGAAGCTGAGGAAGTAATCAGACAAATTACACGCTGCTACATGGAATCAGAGGAGCACAGAACCCCTCCTCCTCAAGAAAAGGCTAAAGCTCCTCCAGAAAAGAGAAAGAGGAAAGCTCCAGCTGAAAGCTTGAAAGGGAAAAGGACCAAGAGAAAAGCAAGGAAAGATATATCCTTCAAGGTCATTCCCAAGGCTCCCTCAGAAGCCACTAAAGCTAGAGCTCCAAGGATAAAAATGTCAGCTCCGAAGCCAAAGGCCAAAGCACCTAAAAAGCTATCTCTTCCTCCTGAATTGTCAAAAGAAGACAAGAAAGTCATAGATGAGATCTTAAGGCAAGATAAGAAAGAATTAGCTAAAGCTAAGAGGGCAGCTGCTAGGGCAGATAAGAAAGCAATTGCAGCTCTCTTAAGGCAAGACAAGGAGGAAGCCAAAAGGAAAGAATTAGAAGATGCTTTAGCCAAAGAAAAAGCTGCTAAGGATAAGATGGCTGCATGAAAGGCTGCTTATGAAGCAAGAAAGGCTAACTTGGCTGCATGGAAGGAGAAATATGAGGAACAGAAAAAGGCTGAAGCAAGACAGAAGGAGATTGTTAATGGCAAGAAACCCTAGGTCTACAAGAGAAGATTCCGCAACTCCAAGGGTGGCTCTTCAGGTATTTCCATCAGAGAACTAGTTCAGAAAACTGAAGAAGAAAGAGCTAAGGGTGGCCCCAAGAGCATAGACGAAGACATATTCTTCTACTCAGACTCTAAGCTATCTGACTATCCTGACGAAGAGTACTATGCCACAGCCTCTGGAGAGAATTTTAACAATGATTACACCCTAACCTTTAGAAATTTCTCTGAATACCAATCATACTTAGCTAGTCATGACATTTCTGATTTTAACTTTGATTTTGAAATTTCTTTTGAAAGGCCAACTTATGAATATGAACTTGAAAGCTCTGACTCTGATAAGTCATAATAAGATTGTACATTCTTCATCTCAATTTTTACTCTGAACATACTTATATCATATGCTCTGTACATGCATTATCATTATTTTTATGATCTGATATATGCTTATGCTGATATATGTTTATGCTCTGAACGTGCTTTAATGTATATGGTTTACTTATGTTTTGTCATCATCAAAAGGGGGAGAATGTTAGAATCTTAAGTTTTGATGAGGACTGGCCCCATAGATAACATAACTAGATAGAGTTACCTTTGAATTAAACAAGTAAAATCTGATAGGTAACATGTTACTATCACTAGAGCTAAAGACTATCGCTAATGAAAAGCTCAACTATAGCAGATGGAAACTTAGCTGAAATCTAAAGTAAATGTCTCTATCGCTAAGTGTATTCCTATAGCTAATAGATAGAAAGGAATAGCAAATGAAGACTTAGAAATAACAAAGTTAATATCTATCGCTAAGTCCTTCACTATCCTTAAGAAATATCCTATCGCTAGAAGTTCATTTATAACATAGATAAATGAAAGGAAGAACAACTAGCAGAAAAATGAACCAAGTCCTTGAGCTATTAGAATCAGCTAGCGATAACAAATGATGCTATCGATAATGAGTATAGCTATCGATATCTAAACACTTGAGAAAACAAGTTACTCAGATAGCTAAACAAACTTGCGATAACACATCTAGCTATCGATAGAGAATGCTCATTGAACATTGAACTAAAAGAATATGCTAGCGATAATGTTCATGTCTATCAATAGAGAATGCTTTAAAATTCCTTAGCTAATATATTGTCTCTATCTCTTTGAGCTAATGAAATGCACTATCGATAACATCCACTGCATGATTACTTGTTTAGCTAACATCTCAAGTGCAGGAATTATACTCTGCAGTTAGCGATAGCAAAGCATGCTAGCGCTACTGAAAAAGCTGCTATGCAAGTACAGTTGGTACAGATGCTCAGAACGCTCAGTCTACATCTCTCTTAGCTCACCCTACGCAAGAGCAGTTGAAGCTAGAGCAGAAAGTTAACCTCGATGAAGAAACTGCATTAAATGCCAACGGCTATGAGCTCTCAACGACCATATTCAAACGGCCTCATGAAGATGAACGCACTGAAAAATCTGAGAAGAGATATAAATACAGAACTTGAGCATTTATGAAGAACTGACGAAAAATGAAGAATATTCACGAACACATTCATTGCTCTCTGTTTCTTGTATTTATTGTCCTTAGTGATTTTATCTGTACTTAAGTGATTATCATAATATGTTCATTAAGTGAACTTTATTATTGAAATCCTCTACTGTTTGAGGTTGTTCTAAAGCTTGGTGCTTTGAGAACAGGGTAGTAACCTTACAGGTAGTAAGGGGGAGTGTTTAGAGGGATTCTAAAACTCTGTAAAGGTTGGCAGGTGAACCTGTGTTGTAAAACCTGTGGTTAGTGGAACCCAACAAGGAGTTGGAGAACTGGACGTAGGCAGTGTTGGCCGAACCAGTATAAAGATTATGTTGCATTAATTAGTGTTTAATTTTCGGAAGCACAATTCACCCCCCTCTTGTGCGATTGCCATTCTCAACAACTTCCCCAATCTTTCCTTTAACCTGTAGTAATTTACTATGGCCCCCAGAATTGTAACAATGAAGCTATATTCCATTGCCTGCATCCTTCATTGTACTTTTTCTGCGTAAGTTGCATGGCTGGGTATACACTCATAAGCTTTTTGAGTTCCTCCGATGGCTCCGGTTCCTTCCACTCTGTGTCTATCATGTTAGAATCTTAAGTTTTGATGAAGACTGACCCAAAGAGAACATAAGTAAATAAGAATCACTCTCGCTAGAAAATGTGGCTAATGAAAGAATCAAAATTAGCAGATGGAAACTTAGCAAAACAATAAGGATAAATATATCAATCGCTAAGTCATTCTCTATCGCTAAAGAAAATCCTATCGCTAGAAGCCCATTGCTAACATGGATAAATGAAAAGAAATTCATCTAGCAGAAAGAGACCCAGTCCTAGAGCAAATGAAATCAGCTAGCGATAACAGGTTAAGCTATCGATAACAAAAGTGCTTCAGATAATAATCATTCGGATAGCTAGTGCCTGAGAGTAAATGAGTCAAATAAGTTAACATAGTAGCTAGTGTAACACCTGAAATTTTACTACTATAATATAACATTTTAATTGAATTATAACAACTTTTTAATGTCAAAAGCCCAAAAATACGTAAAAATTTAAAACTTTTTCTTTAAAACGTTTAACCAACTTCCTTTCAGTTGGAATGGGCTTTTCAGACAAATTGGAACCACTTAAAACTTTTTGTAAAATAAAGTGGTTAATAAAACAATTAAAAGTACACTAACCAACTTTCAGTATCTATTAATAATTCATAACCCTTAGGGAATTTAAATCCCTTAATAAATTTATGCAATTTTATTTTCTATGCTTTCTACTATTAACTTAATAATTTAATTCTTACAACATATACAAATAATATTACTAAATTATTTAACCGCCTTTTACTTTCTCAATTATACTCCTAATTTCTTCTTCTACTCTTCCTTCCCAGCTAGCTTCTCACATCCTGCGTACTGAAAATGTTTGGGGAAAGAGTGAGATTGGAAATCCCAATAGCAGTTTCTTTCACTAACTTATGTTATCATGCTAGTATTGTCATGTATATATTTTATAAAACTGCACAAATGATGATAGTCTTACTCCTATTAATCTGTGTGCGATCCGCACCTACCAACCATTGATAACGATATTTTCGTTAATTAGTGGAGGCTCTACCTGCAGGACTTCTCGTTATAACAATCCCGTTATAACTAAACTGGTTTGGCAAAGGGGTAGCGAACCACCTAAGCCTGGAGTACTCCAACTGAGGAATAACAACTTACCAACTAAATGCAACATTTATTACAAAATAATACATGCAATTTAATTGTTACTGAAATAAACTGCTACCTGGCTTCCAAGTTTAGATCTTATCTGCTCCTTTCCTTTCCACTGCTCTTCTCAATTTAGGTTACTATCAAGACCTATTGACATTTAATATAAATAATAAATTAATACCTAAACTTCTATATAATTATTCAGCGTCTCTCTCTCGGGTCCTAATATATTTAATACTAACCCATTCTTTATATCGTATATAAGTAGGTTTTACTTTAAATATTCTGATTCTCATTATCATTTTCTACCTTATACTAATTTCGTATTCTTGTATAATATAACTTTAATATTTTCAGAATCGTAGCTTACTTATTAATTCACTGTTGTCACTGAAAATGTTGTTTAAGGGAAAAGAACTAAAGCAGAGATTTCAATCTCAAATTTAAAACCCATATTCTAAAACCAAAGTAATTTACGTTATAATTTACGTTAAGCAAAAACATGACAATAAACAACCTCCATGGAATACCGTTTTCTTTTGACTTAAGCTTAAACTAAAACTCTGAATATTAGAACACAACAAACAACCATAACATAAATACTTAGAAATCTTGATTTCCTTATTTAATCAGGTTGAATCCTTTAAAATTCCTTACCTAACATTTATATTATTCAAAACAGAATTCTAACTTCTATAACTATAAGTTAAACTTCAAAACTATAAATAACCAGTTTTATTGCTAGATTCATCCCTAAACCTTCATGAAAAAACCTTTAAATCAATTCATATTCAGTTAAGAACCATAGAATCTTCAAACACTAATGTTGCTCCTATTAAATCATCCACAATACAAAAACCTCAGATTTTGATCTTCATATCAGCAATCAGCTATTCCATCCCAAAGAAAAACTGAATGCCTTCCTTAATAAAATTAAATAATTCTCTTATTACACCTTAAATCATAATCCATATGCTCATCCCTATTAACTTCTAAGTTCCAAATTGAATCATCATTAAACTCACTGTATTTTCTTCTTCTGCAAGCTTTCACTCTAAATTCTTCAAACTCTTCACCATTAAACTTTATCAAACTATTCCACTTCATAATACTCAAATTACTGAAGCAAGAACACAAGGTAGAACATATTCTCAAAATAATATATATATATACCTTCCCTAATTACTCCATTCCTATTGGTTAAATACCAAGTTATCTTACCACTAAGAATTTCTAAAGCAACCATCATACTTGATATCCCAAATGCTTATCAATCTTATCAAGCTAATCAATTTTCACATGTTATAAAACATACTTCTATCTTCCAACATTACCAAACTTAAGCACAACCAATAATTTAAGGATTCAATTTTCATTACATCCCTCCACCATTCCATCCTCAATAAAACTTAGAATAGAATTTCCATACTCAAATTCCAGATTGTCATATGCTCTTATGAAAATCCAACTTACAAAAACCGTAATAAATTCTGCATCTATCCCTGATTCTACTTTCATCAAATCTTAATAACAATTGCCCACAATCTGCATTGTCCAACTTATTCAAATACCCATTATTAGATTCCTCACAATCATAAACCTCTAATCATATGCCTTTATCAAAACAACATTTCTCCAACCTTTTAGCATCAACATTTCTCAAATCAGCAGTACAGATTACTTGAATTGCTTCAACAAAGAAAATGCTTAAACTTTTTCCTTCTAAGATTAATCAGAACTTGAGCAACTAAAAAAACATCGTTCCCCCCTGTCTCAATTGCTGAAGAACCAGTCAAAATCACAGCAATTCTCAACGACTTCCCAATCAGAATATTTCAATTGTCTATTACACGATATTTCCTTCCCAACCTCAGATTACCAACAATTACCACCAGAGCAATAGAAATCAAATTAAACTTCACATTTAACCAAAGATAACTAACATCAACTTCCAGGACTACTAATGTTCTCTTCTTTATTCTCTTTACCACACCAAGCCTAACAAAATCAAAAATTAACCAACTCAACTTCTCATTCAATTAAATCTCATTTCTATTGAATTAATTTCTCATATTTCTCCTTCTCCCTGCCATTGAACAGTCATCCAACACCCACCAGAACAGAAAATTACTACTACAATATCAACTTCAATCACTCTATATGAACTTGCAAAATTTTACCTATATGTCATCCTTTCCATAATTAACTAGTGCTTCTAAATTTTCCAACACTATCCAAATGAGTACAAACACTCTCTTAACTTAGGAGTTTACCTATCCCTACAATCTTCCACTAAAAATTTCTATTACTTTCCCTATCTAATCAGCCACACAGAGCAGAGAAAAGCAAACATACAGGACACACCTAAGCTACCATAACAAAGCAGAAAATCACCTGAAATAAAACAAGCACCTGAATTTCACAAGCCCCAGAACTTAGCATGTATCAATAATTATAAATTCCATTATTTCTCCACGCCAGACTAATCAGAACAGATTCATATGATAATAAACAAAATATTCCCTCCCCTGACATGAACCCGAGCAGAAGAATCAGCAAAACAAAAAAAAAAGAGAACTTTAAATTTTTCTTGCTAATGAAACCTGTCGGCCAGCACCACTAGAAAAGAGAAGAATTGAACAATTCCAAATTCACATATTATCAGTGATTGCACCATATTTTTATACACTTTTCATTGATAAAATCAGTAGATTATTGCATGTTCTTGGGGTAATTGCACCTAATTAGGGTAATTTCTGACTTTTGCACACTTTGTTGGAATTTATTCTAGTCAAGGGCAATTTGGGCATAATTAGCATAAATTATTGTTGACCTATTTTCAAGAACATTTGATGCTACCTCTGGCTTGATTTTACTTGTAGATCATAGAAGAAGCATGCCCAAATTTAGGAGCCAAGTTGCAGCGAAGAATTCGGGACGGAGCAGAAGAAGGAAGCGAAGAGAGAAACAGAATCAATGTCTCTTCGCCGCGGCGTTAGCCGCGGCGAACTGGCGGCGAGAAAGACCAGGGAGACAGAAGCAACGTGAGCTCGCCGTGGGTCTCGCCGCGGCGAACTCACGGCAAACTCCCCAGCAAGTTCCAGAATGAGTGGTAGCTCGCCGTGGCTCTTGCCGCGGCTAGCCCACGGTGAAGTGCCCAGTATCTGCGAAATCTAACGCGATTTTAGGGTCTCTGAGGGATTATAAATAGTTCTAGCACCCGAAAATCTTTGCTGAAAGCCCTCTCTGTCCGAAAACCAGCCCTCTCCTAGGGTTCCTCTTGTTCTTCTTCATTCCTCACTCAAATCCTCTCACCCTCACTCATTTCCACCTCCATTGTTGTTGATTTTCTTGTTCTTTCTTCTTCCACCTTCCATTTCCACTCCACATTTCCTTCTATCTTCTTCATTCATGGAGGCTATCATCATGGGTCCTCTTGGGCACGAGTTTGAAGATATGAGAGGCTAAGTTCTTGGTGCTTTGGTGGTGTGAAGGTGGCTCTAGCTTCATGGTCCAACATAGGGGAGTTTCTAGTTTACAATTTCTTATTTCCTTTGTATTTGGCTTCTACTCTTTTGTAGTGGTCTTGTATTTGGATTTAAGACTTGGGATATGTGGTTGCTATCCATGTTTGTGAACTATATTGTGTATGCTTTGAATTAAATGTGATTGAGATACAATTTCCTATCTACTTGTGGTTGTATTCTTGGTTGTAGCCATTTTAGTGGTTGCTAGTGGTTATAGTCAATTTCTTCCATGCATGAATGTTGTGGTTGCACTTCATGAGAGTTAAATTGCATTTGTTTCAAGGCATTTCACAAACCAAGTGGATCTTCACACTAACCCTAAGTGATGTCTATGAAAGTGATTGCTAGATTAGTCATTAATTAGGGCTAGTGGACCCCTAGTGGTTGCTTGGGGATTTTTCAATTAGACTTGGTAAATTAAACTCCCACTTATCATTTTGAAAGAAGCGTTTGAGTCACCGAAGCACTAGCAAAACACATTTTATAAAATCACCCCCAATCCAAACTCTTTTCACTTTTCACTTATTAATCTAAAACACCAAAAACAAGTAACTGCTTTTGTTAATAGCTTAGTAAATGAATCTTCAAACCAAAACCCCCATACCTTTTTATTGTTTTAATTGCATTTAGTTAGCTTAGGTAGTTTAGAAGGACTCCTCAAGTGAAACGATCCGGGATTGTGCCACTTTACACAATCCTTGGTAATTATTGTGATTTTAACCACAAGGCGTAAGGAAAAGGTTAAATCAATCAGTTAAATACAATCAACCCCAATTCCAGTTTCCCTTCCTCCGTAACCGAAATCAAAATCACAGAAGAACAGAGCATCGAATAAGCAGGGGAGCAAGAAAAATTTCGAAATCAAACATTCAACCTCAAACAACATCATTAATCAACATATAACACCAATTAATTTCGGTTTGGGTGAAGAATCGAAGAGAAACGTCGGATGAACAGTAACAACTCACAAAACTGCCTAAATCCGAACCAACAACTCACCTACAAGCTTAATTTCTTTAAGAAGAACCTTGTTCTAAACTTAACCTTTGATTTAAATCGATTAAACTTCTGAAATTTCCCCAAAATCCGAATCAATTCATCCCCTCTACCTCGCTCAAATTAGAACAAAAGAGGGAGAAAACGAAGGAAGAAGGTTCACCTAGGATTACCTCAAACTTCCCATGCATTTCCGCCGCCAGTCGTCGTCGCCTCACACCGTTCCAGCCGCTGTCGAGCTCGAGGAAGAAGGGTGAGACGGAGAGAGAGGGACGCGGGTCAGAGGGGTGTGAGGGCAGAGGGAGAGAACGAGAGAACGAGAGAACGAGAGCAGAGAGGCGGTGATGAATTAAACGGATGAGGGGGGTATATTTATTAAAGAAAAGGAGTTGATATTTTAAATGGGTGTTTTACCATTTTGCCCCTTCTTTTCTTTGAAGATATTTTTCAATTAGGGGCAAATATTGTTTTTTTGATTTCCCTCTTTTTATTTTCCTTTTAAATGGTAGTTTTATGTATCATTATCCTTTACAAATAAATCTGGATTTATCCCCAACATAATTTTTCTAGATATACTTTAATTTCTGAATTTATTTATAAAACTTTTTAAATATTAAACAATACCTCCAGATCCTAAATATTCCCTTATTTAAATTTATCTCCCAACTACTTTTCCTTAACTAATATAGAAAATAAACTTTAAAAATTATTAAAAATACACCTGACCTCATAAATTTATTTATAAGGCTTTTTAATTTCTAAATGCCTTCCTAAGACCTCAATTAAATTCTTATTATTTCTTTTCTCCAAATTAAATTTTATTTTCTAATTATTTCTCTTTATTTCTTAAAGAAAATAAGCCTTAAGTTTGTTAAAAATGCCTAAAACTTCATAAATTCATTTTCAATGATTTTTAATATTTTAGTAATATTCCAAAACCTTACATTAATCCTTATTTCCTATTTTCTAAAATTTGGGGTGTTACAGCTAGCGCTAACACGTTTCGCTATCGATAATAGGATACCTTGAAACTCTGATAATCACCTTAGTATCCTTAAAGCTAATGAGCAATCTAGTAACTAGCGATAATTGGCTTAGCTATCTATAGAGAAACGTTTGTTGATATAATATTAAATATATTAGCAATAATACTCGTGTCTATTGATATAAGAATGCTCTGAAATACCTTATATATTGACTATTATCTCATTGAGCTAATGGACTCAGTTTGCGATAGCATCTTCTGTGCATTAAATGATTATTTGTTCAGCTAACAGCTTAAGTGCAGATCTCACACTATGAAGTTGGCGATAGCAGATCAAGCTAGCGCTACTGAAAAAGCTGCTATGAAAGTACAGGTGTTCAAAACGCACAGTCTAGCCTACTCTACGCATGAACAGTTCAGAAGTTTGAATCAGCTAAAGAATAGTATCTATCTCCAACGGCTATGGACTTCCAACGACTATATTCTAACGGCCATATGAAGTTGAATCAACAAGACAATCTGCGAAGATATAAATAGATCAAGATCTGCTTCCACAAAAGCGTGGGTGAAAAACAACGAACAAATATAGCGAGCGATGAACAGGGCATTATACAGAATTGCAAATTACTCTGTTTGAGAGCATTAAGAAGAGCTTGAGCAATACATTGTTCACATTATTAAGCTCTAATTTGTATTTCATCATATATTCATTTGTACTTAAGTGTTTATCAAAATCAGTTCATTAAGTGAACGTATTTATTGAAATCCTCTACTGTTTGAGGTTGTTCTGAAAGCCTGGTGCTTTAGAACAGGGATATTACCTTATAGGTAGTAAGGGGGAGTGTTTAGAGGGATTCTAAAACTCTGTAAAGGTTGGCAGGTGAACCTGTGTTCGTAAAACCTGTGGTAGGCTTCTCTTGTGCCCGGTTTAAACAAGAGGGTAGTGAAAATCTCAGGTGGAGCCTGAGGACTAGATGTAGGTCTGGATTGACCGAACCAGGATAAACTCTGTGTGCATTATCTCTTTCTTTAACCTTCCTAGCTTCCAGCATATTTTACTTTAGTTTTCTTTAATGCACTTCATGGTTTGAAATATACACAGAGATAAACCAGAAAGGATTTTGAAGATTGTCATCACTTGTGTTTTTGTTCAAAGAATTGAAAGATTTAGTCTATCACCCAATTCACCCCCCTCTTGGGTGTCAATCAGCGTTATCATATCAAGTTTGACAGAAGCGTATCCTGGTCCATATCTGAGTATCCATGAGCAACCCCATTAAAGCCTACACCTTTGAATCCCAGTAAGGAATCCTTATTCGAGGCTTGTTTAGTTTCTCCTATAGGAGCTTCTTGCACCCTAACTTCCTTCATCTCTTCGTCTTCACTTTCTACAACGCCTATTTGATAGCTGTTGACGGAGGAGACTCGCTGATAACTATTGGCGGCTAGCTGAGCCCTCACTGGTGGTTGAGCCCTTTTTTATGTGAAAAAAAAGCTTTTTGCCTAGGGCATTTTTAAAAATTCTATTAAATTTGTAACGGACAGTCAGGCTCATGGCATGTTATAATCTTTTTTAAAATTCACGACATCTAACTTTCGTTTGTATATTTCATAGGTCTTTATTTGGAATTTTCCCTTCTTTCCTTCTATTTTCATGGCTTCTTTTTTTTCCCTTTTGTCAACAATTTTTTCTGTCCCATCTTTTTTTCTATTTTTTTTTCATGGGCTCATATTATCTTCTGTACCGCAATGACCATTCTGTCATGCAAGCTTCAAATATCATATTCATACTCAATCAGGTGTCATGGATTATACCATAGGTTCAATCTTTACTACTCACAAATTGTACTACTATCTAACATATTCTGTAAGAGTATACTTTTTTAGCCAAGTTCTGGAAGAATTTATAGGAAAAAGCATCATGCATACATTCAGATCGTTTGCATTTGTGAAAGAGAAATGAAAGTGAAGAGCTCAAGGGGCTTACTACAGGTTTGATTAAAATGGCTTGCGTTTAAGATGGTGAGGAGGAGAATACGAATGCATAAATCATATTCATGACTCCAGTTCAAATATGTGGCCTTGATCAAGAACAAGACAACTTCTAAAGGAATTTAGATCTAGTAGAGTATGCTCACTAATCTGAAATGATATTAAGGCTCATTCCTCCTATCAAGGTTTGTGCATTCTAAGACAACTCACACAAGGCTAAACAAAGCACACAATCATTTTTAATTCACAAGAACACTCTACTTATGACACTAACTTTCAGATAATAGTCCACATAGCCAGCAACAATATGACTAAAACTTGCTTCATTCATCCAGAATGGTTTGGGATCTGCATGCTTACCCCAGGACAATCAAAGTAAAGTGCAAGGATATTCATGACTCATGCATTATTCCATCTACAAGCATTGTTTAAAGTGGCTCCAAAATCTCAGCAACATATCTAAATTTTATGACTCTAAAAGCATCAATCTATTGACAAAAATATCAACATGTTTTACTATCAACATGTTTTACTACTTAATTTCAATTTAAGTTCCAGCATCTCAATTCCAGACATACCACTCTCAATGCGGCAGTCAATTAATTCCAGCAATCAATCAGTCATTCCAGCCACAATTCCTGTCCAACTACTTCATTAGCTCCACCACAGTCACTTTTCATTGACCTCAATACAATTAAATTTGAGATGATAATTTAGTCACAGTGCACAAAATGAAAGTGCAGGTGCAAATGTGACTCCACTTGTGTGAAGAGTGTCTAGCCATCAAGAAACAGATAAAAGTCTACCCATTTTTACCTACTGGTATATGTCTTCCTTCCCTGACACTTATGCGAAACAATCAAGCACATGAATTAGTCAATCAATTAAAGCAACAATTAAAATAAGAGGAAGGGGACAACCAAATGATCGAAATCACTTCAAACTCTGAAAACTGATAGTCTCTTCCTTTAGGAGAATTATGAATGTCCTTGATGTGGCTTTTTCTTCTTCACTATGAATATTTGGTGGCAGTCAGGTTCTATTGGGAAAGACTCCAAATTGTATGGCTCTAGTTGTTCAGTAAGTTGCAGAATACGTGCATTCATTATAGCAATTTAAGATTTTAAGTTGCTGCAATCTTGTGCAGATTTTGAAGATGCAAAAACTTCATGAAATTGCCCTGTTTCAACTCCAATTTTCTCAATTAGAACCACATGCTTCTTCAGGTGTCTTCTATACTACCTATAGCAGCCACATCCAAACTCTTCCTATCATCAAGTGTCTTCTATACAGCAAATAATGGTCATAATGAACCAACCCCAGATTATAAATAAGGAAACCAAAGAAGAATGTTCACACAAGTCTAGTTCTTCCTTACTTTCCAGTTTTCATCGGTATCCAAGTGATAAGCCCAATTATTACCAAAAAACGAGAAGGAGAAGAAGTAATCGGCTTAATATATTTCAATCCCACAGGTTCAAAGGGCTCTCCATTTCCAGTAGTAAGATTGGAATCTTGTAAAGCATATTTCTAGAGCTATTTTTATATTAGTAAAATCATAATTCTGAAACATACCCAATAACTTCTTCCACTTAAAACCAACTCCACACTTGGATAAACCAAAACCGTCATTTAAAATCTCATGTATGAACGGAGTTAAGAAATAGCCCAAAAAGCCAGAATATGGACATTTAAGAATTCAGAATTTCCGACCTGCATAACTTGTCCAATCGTGCGTTCTGCGAGTGCCCACTCGCAACAATCCGATCGAACAATTCTCCTCCCTCCCACATTCCAATTCCCTTCTCTAGTTTCCCCGTTGAAGTGTCAGCTCTCAGCTACAAGAACTAAGGGCCTGCTTTGATTAGTCTACAGAGAATAGCTTTTAAGAAACAAGCTGAAAAAATTCTTTTAGAGGATAGCTTATGAGATTATAGAAAAAATAGCTTCAAACAAAACTTGGGTTTTTTGCCCAAACATAGGTTTTTTTTTGGGGAAAAAAAGTTATTTTGAAAAAGTTAACAATATTTGTCTAGCATAACCAAACCAAGTGTTTTATGATGAAAAGTAATTCTAAAAAAGGTTATGGTGTTTGTCTGTTATATTCAAACCTAGGTTTGGGTATAAACATAGATTTGAAAAAGCTATTACCAAATAGGCAAATGAGAAAAGCCTTTGAAATCAAAACTAATGAATAGTTAGTCGAACTAGTAACTGGCTCGCTTCATGAAAACATGTGTTCGAATTCTGGGAAGCACTCTCATTGGGAGAGGGGACAATCATGCCTATGTGGGTAGCACTCATACTCCCGAGTCCGGATTAGTCGGTTGCCAGGCGCCGGATTACTGGCGGAGTATAAAAAAAAGCCTTTTTAAATCCAAGGCGATATTACTATTAATTCAACTTACTTAACCAAATTTGGAATTACACAAAACATTCCCATCAGATTCCAGAAAAACAATACACAGATCTAGGGTTTGCATATAGAAGAAGAAAAGATCGACAGCAAAATATTAAATCAAATTGGGAACTAAAGACATAATTGCTTACCATAATCGTTGAACACAACTCAAGAAACAAGAGAGAACCCACTCAACCACGGTTACCATTTCCATTTTATATATGGAGAATCACAACCCAGACAAAAGATGGCTCAAAGCCAATCTGTTCGACCTCTTATGAATAAAGATAAAGGAAATCTTACACAGCATATATATTTCTTACGATTCTACCCTAGTTTCACTGAAAGATTGCCCAATCTCGACTGAGAGCAAACAAAAAAATCTGACTTTTTTTTCTTTCAAATTTGGTGTTCCCGTGCAATCTAGGGGAAGAATGATCTTCCATGAACAAAAATGTAAACGCAAAGAAAGCCAGGGGAAGAATGTCGCCTCGGCTGGCTCCACCCTGTTTCTTCTTCTTCATCTAGTTGGAGAGAGATTTATAAAAATAACCCTGATATTTATATCATTTCATAACCCTAATTTGACGTGAGTTACAGTGATAGAGTCTTATTTGTAAATTATGAACAATATAATTTATTATTTTATTTATAAGTCACAAAATACTTTGTAAATTCCCTAATATACATGAATTTGGATTTTTTCCTTGGGAAAGGACAAAAAATACCTCTAAAAATAAAGAAAAAGCATTTCTATTCCTCAGATTTTGGAAATCATAACTTAGACCAGGGGAGGCATCTAAAATTCACAAATGTTATTAGAAGACATTTCCCTACTTAGTGGAGATAAAGGAAAATGATTAGGACTCACTACAAAAAAAACATGGTTTACTGGCGGTTCATTTAGTAGCGGAAAACTAAAACCGCCACTAATTACATATTAGTAGCGGTTTTAATAAGAAACCGAGACTAAATCTGTATGTTTGACCAATATCAAAGATAGTGGCGTATTTTAGTGGCGGTTAGTCTCACAAAACCGCCACTAAAGTGGCGCCAATTGGCGGGAAACTTAGTGGCGTCACATTAGTGGCGGTTGTGTTGGAAAAACCGCGAGAAATTGAAAGGTCATGTAGTTAGTGGCGGTTCTCTTAAGACCGCCACTCATTAGTAGCGGTTTTTTGTGTAGTTAGTGGCGGTTCTCCTAAAACCGCTACTAACTTAACAAATTTATTAATTGTAGGCGTAATTTAGTAGCGATTTAAGCGACGGTTTTCCAAAAAATAACCGCTACATTTAGTAGCGGTTCTCAAGAACCGCTACTAAATGTGCAAGAACCGCTACTAAATGCGCAAGTACCAGTTTTTGGTGCAGTTAGTGGCGGTTCTCTTAACCGCCACTAAAACCGCTACTGATTCCCGCCTACAACAATTATAAATACCTACTCCTCTCCTCATTTCATTCAACCTCATAAAACCTTCCTTCTCAATTCTTCTCCTCTGATGCTCTTAATTTTTCCATCAATCTCATTAATTTATCTTTTATTTTTTTTATTCTAATTATTTCATTCAATTTTCAATCATATATATCTACTAACTTTTTTTGTTTTTGTTTTCATGTGTACGTACTCACTATCTTCATTTGAATACTATTAAATTAAATTGATTAGTTATAATCACCTTTTTTCATACTATGAATTATTTATTTGACATATCATTTTGGATATAACAATTGAGAAAATGTGATAAAAAATTTTTATGAATGTTTAATGTTAACTTTTTTAAAAAAAGTTTTATAAAATTAAACATTATTGCAAATAGTAAAATTGGGTCTGATCAGAATTTTTTTTATATTTTTGAGCATCCAGTAGCGGTTCACAAACCGCTACTAATTTTTCCTCATTAGTAGCGGTTCTGAACCGCTGCTAGTATCTGATTAGTGGCGGTTTTTGTTTCCGCTACTGGATTAGTAGCGGTGTTGACCATATTACCAGCGGTTTTTATAACCGCCACTAAATGTTAGTCACGGGTGATTTACTAGCGGAATGTAAAACCGCTAGTAACCACTTAGTAGCGGTTAAAACCGCTACTAATCAACTGTTTTAACCGCTACTAAGTGCCGCTTTTTTTGTAGTGACTTTACAACTTTATTATAGAGATTTACAACTTTACCATAATGATTTAAAAGTTGAGTATAATAATTACAACTAACTACCTTATTGCAATTAACTTTTACAAGGCCTTTAAGATGAAAATTAGATGATACTTTTCCTAACTTTTATATAAAGATTTACAACTTTAATATAATGATTTCCTAGTAGAGCATATCGATTCACAACCAACTACTTTGTTTTTACAATGACTATTTGACAATGCCTTCAAGATGAAAATCAACCGGTGCTACTTTTACAACTTTTATACACGGATTGACAACTTTATAATAAAGATTTCCAAATTGATCATATCAATCTACAACTAACTGTCTTATTTTTACAACTAATCAACAAATTATCCAATTTTTTTATTTGTGAATTGCTATGATTAACTTGAATATTTTTATGGTAAAATTGTAAATCCATATATAAAGGTTGTGAAAAGTAGCATTAGTATCTTTTCATCTTAAAAGCCTTTTCAAATAATCATTCCAAAAACAAGGTATTTAGTTGTAAAATGATATACTCAATTTGCAAATCGTTATAGTAAAATTGTAAATCCAAACTTCAAAATTTTAAAGTCGTAGCCATTTTCATTTACTTGCATTTACAAGCAAAAGTGTCCTTAAATAACATTTGAAAATCTCAGATTTCTCCCTAGGATTTGATATGGAATTTCCAAAATACAAATGATTGAAATGTCCTTTTTTTATTTTAAGAGGTACATTCTTGTTTTTTCACTTTTTCCTTTTGCGGTTGATAATGACAGCTGGGTGGTGCAAAGTTTCAATTTTTTTTCTATTTTGGATGGATATATAGTGAAAAAACTTTTTTATGATAAAATAAAACTCCCCAATTTGTAAAATTAGCTTGCTAAATCTGCAAATGAGGAAGATCATATGGTTAACCATGTATGTTGTAATGTGGTAGCCAGCATATTTGTAATCAAATATGTTATGTGATACTATACAAGTATGGTTTATGACGATACCCACACAAATATAGAATAAAACCCAACAATTTTTTCTAGTCGCGTCAATTACATTATTTGTAAAGAACACATACACATGCACCAACCCAGTATACTTAAATAACCAATCAAACCCTCTATTATTCCCCCCAATTTCCTTTTGCGGTTAATAATAGCAGCTCGGTAGAGCAAAGTTTCTATTTTTTCTATTTTGGATGGATATATAGTGAAAAAAAAAATTTTATGGAAAAAAAAATATCCCAACTGGTAAAATTAGCTTGCTAAATCTGCAAATGAGGAAGATCTTATAGTTAAGCATGCATGTTGTACTGTGGTAGCCAGCATATTTGGAATCAAATGTTATAAAATATACAAATATGACTTATGACAATATCCATACAAATATAGAATGAAACGCAACAATATTTTCTAGACGCGTGAATTATATTATTTAGGGAGAATTGCACATTGGTCCTAAGCAAGAAAATTAATTTTAGACAGCTCCATTGACAACTTCTTCACTTGTTACACTACAAAAAAAGCGTGCATTAGTAGCGGTTATAAATGACGATTAGTAGCGGTTCTAACCGCTACTAACATGTTTCCAGCGGTTCTTGTTTCCGCCACTAAATCGTCCGTGACAAACATGTACTAGCGGTTATCGAAACCGCGTGTAACAAAGTCAAAGACGCTACTAATTAGTAGCGGTTTGTAAAACCGCTACTAAATAAAAAAGAACCGCCTCTAGTGTAAAAATTAGCATAATCATGGAAAATTCAATTCTCAATTTAGTGGCGGTTTGAACCGCCACTAATTAAAAAAAAATTGGCCCATTTATTAGTGGCGGTTTGAGCAGCGGTTCGCAAACCGCTACTAATTAAAAAGAATAAAAAAATGTCCAACTTATTAGTGGCGGTTCAAAACCGCTACTAATTAAAAAGAATAAAAAAATGTCCAATTTATTAGTGGCGGTTCAAAACCGCTACTAAAGTTTAAGGATTTTAAAAAACGACCAGATTAGATATTAAATAATCAAAGTCATATGATCAAATGTAGTCAAAAAACAATGATAATAAATTAGTGTATTACAAAATGTTCTTATTGTTAAAATAAAAAAAAATTTCTCAACTATATTAACAACCATATCTATAAAAAAACAATATATCAAACACATAAAAAAGAAATAGTTAAAAATAAACAAGTAATTATATTTGTTATAAGAATAATATGAATAATAAATTAAAACATTTTTATCACTAAAAATGGGAAATAATTCGATATTGTTACCTGAAAAAAAAATTAGCAAACAAATTAGCAAATTAATTCAGAATAGAAAATAAAACACATTAAATAATAAGAAATATAAGATAAATTGTTTTCAGAACAAAAAATAAAGGCATTAACGGTCAGACTGAGGATAAATTGAATGGAAAGGGAGAAGGAATTGAATGAATGTGTGAAGAAAAATGAGGGGAGGGGGTGGATATTTATAGTGATTTGTGCGCGATTTAGTAGCGGTTTGGGCAGCGGTTCTAGAACCGCCACTAATATTTGGCCGCAGAATTAGTAGCGGTTCTGGAACCGCTACTAAATGTCTTTAATTAAAAAAAAACCTCAACCTACATTAAAAAAAATATGATATATGAACGTTTGATACACATTTTTATGAAAATTTTATAAAATGAAAATATAATTATGGTTGGCTGCTTCAATCATCTTCTTCTTGCTCCTGCCTAAAAAGAAAATAAACAAATATATAAATTTCTATTGCTAAAGGTGTTGAAATTTGTTTAAATTATTTGTAGTAAAAATCCTCACCTAACAACTTGTAAATGACCGTCTTCTTCAGAAATGAGGTTGTCGAAGTTTTCAGGTTCAAAATGTTGGCTGTCTAGTTCCAGATCATCTTCGTCACCCATTTCGTAGAGGTCACGCGGCTTCATATGAATCACCATGTGCCAATCTTTGTGTGTCCGATCTTCCACATAGTAAACTTGCTGCGCCTGTGAGGCAAGAATATACGGCTCATCATCTGCCATTTCCCCTATGTGAATGAGCCTCGAGAAATTTACGGACGTGATGCCCAAGATGTCCAATGTAATGCCTCGAGAAGTTCTGGTGTCTGCCCACATGCAGTTGAAGAGAGGCACGGTGAAATGACCTTGATAGTTAAGCTCGATGATGTCCACGAGCTTTCCATAGTATGATACGCCTCCAAATCGCATGTCTGTATCCCGTGAGCTGGCATAACTCCTTGTTCCGAATGTGCCAAAGACTCCGGAATTCTGGGTGAGAGAACCTTCATCCCTTGCAATGGTGCAGAACTTGAAGCCGTTGACGTTGTATGCCGTATATCTCCTGACATGGTCGAGTGGACCGGTTGCTAGATTTATCATATCAGGCGCATGGGGGTTGTTGTCATTGAGTATCCTCTGTGCAAACCAATCCGGAAACTCTCGATGGACCTTTTTGTCCACCTCGGCAGATGACCTTGTGCGGCTTCGTAGTTGGCGTTTAACATAGCGGCGGAAATCCCTAAATTCCAATGGAACATATCAGAGGGTTATGTGGTTTGGAAATAAAAAAAATAACATGATACGTGTATATAGTGTTAAAATTCTTACTGAATGTAGGGCTCCACTTGAGGGCAATTTGTCAAGACATGTCTGTGTGCTTGCAACCTCTCAGTGGGAGTGAGCCTGTAATACTGACTTCCTCCAACTGGCTTTCCGACTGGCGGGAATAATGTGTTGGAAGGTGACTGGACATTGGATGGGCTGTCATCGACACGAGGAGGGCGGTTGAATGAAGTCTCGATGTCATCATCAAAATAGCGCGAACAATATGTTAACACCTCGTCACCAGAATAACCCTCTGCTATAGAACCCTCTGGAGATGCTTTGTTCCTCACATACGACTTCAATTTCCCCAAGTATCTGTAATTACAAGTACAATCAGGTAACTGAAACAAAATCATGAAACCACTGGAAAAATGAATCAACGGACCTCTCTATGGGATACATCCAGCGGTATTGAACCGGGCCGCCCATCTTTGCGTCTTGAACGAGGTGTACAGTGAGATGCACCATGACCGTGAAGAAAGACGGGGGAAATATCATCTCCATATGACAGAGCGTTAGAACAATTTTTTCCTGCAATTGATCCAGCTCTGCTTTGTCCAAAACTTTTGCACACAACCGTCGGTAGAAAGAACTGAGTTGAACCAAAACATTAGACACCTCCGGGGGCAATGTGCTTTTAATTGCCAGAGGTAGGAATTGCTGGAGCAAAACGTGGCAGTCATGGGTTTTCAACCCGGCAATCTTCTTAGAGTGCATGTCCACACATCTTGAGATGTTGCTTGAATAACCATCAGGGACCTTGATGTCCTTAAGTGTGGAGAGGAAGACTTCCTTGTTGGCTCTTGTCAGTGTGAATGAGGCTGGGGCAAACTTGTCATTCTCATCCGGCCATGCGTCTTCACGTATTCCCATCGCCATCAGATCTTTCCTTGCTTGGAGATGGTCCTTGGACTTTCCAGACTCGTTGAGTAAAGTGTACAAAATATTGTCACACACATTTTTTTCGATGTGCATGACATCAAGACAGTGGTGAAGTAGATTAGATTTCCAGTAGGGGAGCTCGAAGAAAATGCTCTTCTTTCGCCATTGCTGCACGTTTTCCCCCTCGGACTGGCCGCGTCCCCTTCTTCCCCCAGGCTGAACGCCGTCTGTCTTCCCGAACTCTACATGAACATCTTCAAGCTGTTGAAGAATATCTGCGCCAGACAAAAACGTAGGAGGATCCCTCATTTCCTGCGATCCGTTAAATCTAATCTTCTGCAGCCGGAACCTATGACCGCCAGGAAGGAACCGCCGATGACCCATGAAGCACCACTTGCGACTGTGAGGAAGGCGGACCGAGTCTTGGTCAAAGTTACAGTTGGGGCAAGCTCTGCCTGTATGCACGTTCCAACCAGATAATGTGCCAAGTCCGGGAAAATCGCTCACTGTCCACATCAACGATGCACGGAGTGTGAAGAGCGTCTTACTATAAGCGTCATACGTCTCAACTCCGTTGGTCCAAAGTTCCTTCAACTCCTGTATCAACGGTTGAAGGTAGACATCTATATCGTTTCCAGGAGCTTTCTTCCCCGGAATAATCATCGAAAGAATGAATGAGCTCTGTTTCATACACATCCAAGGGGGTAAGTTGTACGGTATCAATACCACAGGCCATATACTGTACGTAGTGCTAAGATTCCCGAACGGATTGAACCCATCTGATGCGAGAGCGAGGCGTACATTTCTCAGGTCACTGGCGAATTCCGGGAATCGAGCATCAAACGCTTTCCAAGCCTCAGCATCCCTAGGATGTCTCAACTTCCCATCGACGTTGGGCTCTGATGAATGCCACCGCATGTGCTCCGCCGTTTTGGATGACACATACAACCTCTGAAGTCGTGGAGTCAGGGGGAAATATCTTAGAATCTTTGCAGGCTTCTTGGTTGCTATTCGACCCCTCTTCGCCTGTTTGTACCGAGACGCATTCCACCGCTTACATCTGTCCAACTCGGCGTCTTCTCCCCAGTACAACATACAATCATTCGGGCAGGCATGGATTTTAGTGTAGTTCAATCCCAACTTGTTAATAGTCTTCTTTGCTTCGTAGAATGATGGTGCGATTTCTGCCTGAGAGAATGCATCTCCCAATAATTCTAACACCATCGACATCCCCTTATCGCTGAAGCCACACAAGCACTTGATATGATAGAGCTTGACAAGAAATGATAGTTTTGAATATTTATTGCACCCTGAATAAACATTATTCTTATTCTAAAATGAACGTTTATGTGACAAAACTAGAAACGAAATGAGAGGCAGTTTTTAGTAGAACCTGGAAACAATGGCTTATCTGAATCCGTCATAAGGTCGAAAAAATTCTTTGCAGCTTCATTTCGAAAAAACTCCGGGAGTGGTCCTTCAACCCCTTCCTGACTCCCGATGCCGTCACCTTGCACCCCGAAAGCATCACGCACAACATCGTTAAATGGATCCACATGATTGTCGTCATCATCGTCATCGTCGATCTGCATTCCAACCTGAGATGTTCGAGCAACTACCTCACCACCATCATCATCGTTCTCGCCATGAATACCCCAGAATGTGTAATTTGATGGGAATTGTTTCAGTATAAGATGCTCACGCACAACATTTCTGGGATGCCACTTCTTAAATTTACATTTCGGACAAGGACACAATATCTGATTGTTAACACCGGTGCGGTTGAAAGCAAAATCTAAAAAGTGGTCAACACCAACCAAATAGCGGGGAGACGTCCATGGCAAACTTATCCAAGATTTATCCATCATATGACTGAAGATATTATCAAAGAAGGAAAGAGCTTAATAGTTTGAATGAAATGTGAAAATGAATTGGAAAGAATCAAGGGCTTATAAAATAAAATTTAGACATTAGTAGCGGTTCTTTAACCGCTACTAAAACCGCAACTAACTCAGACCGTTGGAAAGTTAACAGGTGGCAGATGTGTCTGATTATACATTAGTAGCGGTTCTAGAACCGCTACTAATATTAAATTATTTTTATAATTAGTAACTTAGTGGCGGTTTAAAACCGCTACTAAGTTTAATTTTTTTTATATTTCTTCAGTTAGTAGCGGTTCTGAAACCGCTACTAAATGTGCTATTTTGTATTTTTAATGTTATTTATATCTTGTTTTTTTCAAATACTATATATAAGAAAATAAACAAATAACAACGGTTTATTTAGTAAGTCATGGAGAAATTTTTTGTTGAACTGTTAAAACAAATTATCGCCATTTGTAAAGTAAAAAATAAAATCAGATATTAACAACTAACAAAATTATGCAACATTAAAGATATGAAATGTTTAAACAACTAATATTCAAATTAGCAAACATTTAAATATAAAAATGTTCAACTTAAATCCTAAAATAAACATTCTAATAAAAAAAAGACCCTAGAGCTACGCCGCAGAAGGCTGATCGTCGTCTTGATGCTCCGGAGAACGATTGTGAGGATGCTTCGGTGGACGAGGAGGTAGTGGTACTCACAAAGGAGATCTATTCGGGTCGAACATCCGCTGTATCCGTTCCAACGTGCTATTGGCGTCGTGCACCCAGGAGTCCAGTCGGTCATACACCTGATCAGTCACCCGTTCCGTAATCTCATGAGTGAGTCTCTCCCTAATTTGAGCCTCAAACTCTGCGCCTCCCCTAATCGGGCCACTTGTTGATGGTTGGCTCGAAGCTGTAGACTGAGCGCTGCCTGGGTCGCCTGACCTGCCGTACACCACCGTAGGTCGGGCTCCGAATCCCATCCCGCGAACCCGGCCAGGGTGATCTTGAGGCCCTAGGGCAGCCCTTAGCGAGGCAGTGGGGTCTACATTGTCCCCCTGCGACTCGGCGATCTCTCTCTCCGCAGCCTCAATCCTAGCCTGCACACACAAACATATTAACAATTTTATTTTGATGTCGTTGTTATTAAAAATATAATAATATAAAAATAAATAAATAAATAAAAATTTTACAATTTGCTCCTCAGCCTCCCGGGATGTTGGGCTCCCGTCGGCGTGTTTGTGCTTTATTTGGTAGAAACGACCGTAGGTAGCCTTCTGCCCTTTCTTCGCAGCCTTTTCCTCCTGAAAATTAAGATACAAACAGTTATTAATATATAAAGATAAATTATTTTTAAATCAAACAATGAAACTTCATTCCTTCATACCATCTCTTTGTACCCAACCGAAAACGGCTTCGTCCCAGCCGTATGATGAACCTTCTGATGGGCCTTCGCGGCAAGACCTTGTTGCGACCTCTTTTGTTAACATAAAATAAAATTAAATAATAATCAGTAATTCAAAAATAATTTTTCAATATGATATTTCAATATCAATTCAATAATATTATTCATTATACCTTTCCAATGTCTCCCCTCCTCCAACCCACATATCTCTCCCACGCATCCGTAGGGACGCCACCAGGGACATCACCGACCAACTCCTGAATCGGCCTACTCCCACCCCGATTTCTTTCTTTGAACATATCCAACCGCTTGTTCTTCCAACCGTCCCCCATCTTTGATTCTGTCCAATTCTTGCGGCTGTCCCTCACATCAAACTTCCTCTGTAAAATATTAAATTTAAGTATGTTTAATTAGAAATTAATAAATAATAACAAATTCCAATAATAACATAAAACAAATAAGAAATAATAAATACATTTGCTATAATATTTATTAAAATAAAATTCAAATAATAACAGAAAAGAAATAAGAAATAATAAATATATTTCCTATAATATTTATTAAAATCAAATTCAAATAATAACAGAAAAGAAATAAGAAGTAATAAATAATAAACAATACATAATAACAAGAATATTTCTTATAGTATTAATTAAAATCACATTCTAATAATAATAAATAATAAACAATAAATAAGCTCAAAGTTAATTCAACAAACCTTAACAATTTCGTCAAACGCGAACTTTTTAGAGTTCACATCAATCTTCCTCCAGTCCAAAGTGTCAATCGGAAATCGCTGGTAATTCTGGCCTACACCCCCGACGAACCTCGAGTACAGTTGCCCCCCTTGTCCAACCGGTAATTTGGTCAAGTCGTCCCACTCAACTATAACTCTGTGCCCGCTCGGAAGGTTCATCGCATCTTGCACCGTCAACCTCTTCTCACTTATGCTACCAGAAGGGTCTGTAAAATTTAGGGAACAATTTTAATTTAATTAGCGATAAAAAATTATAATTATCTCATAAAAACAATAAAAATTGAATTTCCTTACCCTGAACTTGTACTTCGTAACCGGTGGACCTTCCGGAGGATCGTTTAGGGTGCCCCGCCTCGTCAAATTCCTCACCGTCCAACCAACGTTCCATATCCTCAAAATCCGCTCATCCTCCAGTCTCGTCGAAGTCTTCTCCCCCACTCCAGAATGCGTTGATTACATCTTCTGGAATCGCCTCGTTCTGTACACGGATGCGCTCTTGCTCTATACGATCCCTCTCGGCCTGCTCAGCCAGTTCCTTACGTAGCTGCTCCTCAGCCTTCATTTGTTCAGCGGTCATAGGCCTCTTATTGCGATCGCCCTTTCTCACCATGATTTTGACCTCTTTTTTTCTCGTCGAAGTCAAGTCACGTCACTTTCTTTCTAAAAAGCTCGTGCCTTTTCTCTGAAAAGGCACGAGCCTCTTTAAACTGTTCATTTTAGTAGCGGTTTACAAGAACCGCTACTATTAGTCGCGGTTTCAGAAAAAACCGCAGCTGAAACCGCGACTAAATCAACCAGTAATAAATGCAGTTGCACTTATTACGCTGAATTAGTGGCTGTTTTGGGTAAAACCGCGACTAATGTATTAAAACCGCCACTAATTCAGCGTCCATTCATTTTCTAGCGGTTTTTCCCTCCATAAACCGCGACTAAAATTACGCCACTACTCATCCCGCCAAAACGCGCCAAATTTGTTGCGGTTCTTTACCCAAAACCGCTACTAATTTCCGCTACTAACTACTTCTATGGTCAAACCGTTGTATTTACTTGCGGTTTGTGCTTATAACCGCTACTAATGTATCATTACTAGCGGTTTTGGTGTTCCGCGACTAATGTAACCGCTACTAAAACACCCTTTTTTTGTAGTGTTAACCAAGGCTATTGCAGTTGTTACCTCTTTAAAATTAATTCTCTTACTTGGGATCTATATGTAATTGTCCCTATTATTTATAAACAACACATATACACATGCACCAACCCAGTACACATAAATAACTAGTCACACCCTGTACATAAATATAGGATGATGATATAAATATAGGCTCTAGCTAGAGCTAGATTTTGCAGTGGTGGTTTAATTTCTAAGGGCAATGTGGGGAAACAGTCTAACGTAGGACAAGAGAACACTTTGGCATGAAGCTGTAGGAATATGCCCGTTCATGTTGGAGGCTTATGTTCTGCAGCACAATCCCCTCACATGGAAATTAAAGCTTTGGTTGCAGTTCAAGCTCACTACTACATCTGAATCACCTGTTCCTTTTATGATTATCTTCACCGTTGACTCCTGCATTTTCATATGTATATACATTCCAATCATCAAATATATATAAGAGTTGTTGAGAAATTGATTCATTAATTACCACTTGTTCGAATGGAAAGTTCTGGTCACAGTAGTTCAGGTCTATTATTTTGGGATTAGTCATATTTTCCATAGCAATATTTTGAAACTTGATACTGTACTACTACAAAAAATAGTATTTACGTCCCTATTTCACGTCTCTCTTTTAAATATGAGATGTAAAAAAAAGGCGGTGGCAAAAATGTTAATATGTGAAAAAGTTTCAACATCTCTTTTTTAATTATGAGACGAGGAAAGTGTTTCCTACTTTCTTTTTCGTTTTTTCGTGTTTACCGCTTAGGGAGGAATCGATTCTAGTCGTGGGAGGGGTTTAAGGGGTTCTTAAACCCATAAAAACGAAGCTTAGACTTCGATTTTGACAATCTATGATAGATTTTGAGTGAGAAATTGAGTTTAGTCGATTTGCTTCAAGAATCCTAAGGTAAACTACTGTTCATCACCAGTGCCATTTATGGTGTTCTTGGGTGGAAATCGACTAAAACTTTGATTTAACTAAAAAAAATGAGTATATGAAGTGCATTTGATGTGTAATTTTTGCCCCAAAGGTTTTTTTTTGGCACAAGTTGAGGTGTTTTTAGGTTGAGATCTTTGTCCGTCAAGAAGGTTCCAGAACCTTTACGCTGAGCCATCGTTGACTGTCTCTCTTCGTCATTGGCCACTTCGCAACATGGTGGTCCCTTTTCCAGTGTGGTCAATGAAGCTGCTAGGACTCTTCGGGTAGGTAGGGTTCTTTATTGATTTTGATGTGGTTTTTGCTTCTTAGATCTTGTTTTTGTGGTTTGTGAATTTGGATTTGGCGTTGGATTCTGTGGTTAAGCCTTGAATTTGTTCTTTTGAACTTTTTGAATTAAGTGGGCCTTGATTCTTTTTTGTGGTTTTAGTTCGCTTGGAATTTGGAATGCTCTCTATGGTTCGTCAAGGGGAAACTATAGTTATTTTTGTTTCTATTACATTCTTCGCATAATGTGTGAGCAATTTGGCTGAAACTGACCTTGCCTAGCCGCTGAAATATTCGTATCCAATGCCAAGCATTAGAAAATTGTTCTTCCGAATACCAATAGTGAGCAATGATTGTTGAACCAAATGTGGCTTTATATATATGCTACGCAGCGTAAGAAATTTCAGTACGAAAACGGAAAGTTACATTTCTGTTGGTGTTTTCGCTGATTAAAATTCAGCTTGCAGCTGTTCTCATTCTTCCTTTTTTCTTTTTGAAGTTTTTTTTCCCTCAGATATATTCTTAATATGGCTTTCTAATTGAAGTTGTAATTGCATGTGCGTATATATATCATTATTTTTCATGAGTTTCTTCGTTAATTAAATTTGTTTAGTACCCTACATGAAGGTGATGCTACCTAGACAGAAATTCTCGGAAGTATTCCCTAAAGTAAAGGTGACGCGTTTATAAATTTTGCTTATCGCGCATTCAGTTCATTAAATTACACATGGGTAACATGATTTGATAACTTGATCGAACTGCAGAGCTCAGAAAAAAGCCTTTAAACTTTTAATGCAAATGTTGTATCCCTCATTGCTTTGTCATTCCCAATAGTTTAAACTATTATTTGTACCAACTATACTAATAATGCTAACATTTTTCATATTCAATGCATAGTTATGTGAGCATCGTGCCTTCTTTTAGTATTTGTAGCTGAACATGAAAATGCTGAATTCCTTTTGTAGTTGGGAGTAAAAAACTAAATTTATTGTACTTTTTTCAAATGTATGGATTTTAGGATTGGCAACATGGATTTGCACTTTGAACAAACATTAATGCCATGCCTGCTTGTTATCATGCAATGGTGGCTATGCCAATATTCTAGAGCCGTTTATATTCAAATTATGATGTCATTTTGTGTGATACTTTAAGCCCAAAGTTTGACTTTACCCGTTTTATGATTTAAATGCATGATTGGCAGGATTATCTTGCAGCCTCTGCAACTATAGACTTGGCTTATAATGTGATTCTTGAACATATTGTTGCAGAGAGCGAGCACAGGTATTTGTCACATTTATTTGTCTACATTGGGCAATGGCTACATGGTGATACTATTCAGGTTGCTAAGGCCCACTGATACAGTATTATTTTGTAGTTAACTTTAGGTTATGGAATGCAATGAATTAACAAATTTTGTCGAAGGAGAGAGATGAATAAGCAGTTGGGCACTCAGAGTGCATTGAAATAGTGCTTAAATGTAGATATTATTATTTGATTTTCTCTAGATGCCCTTTGTGTCAGTATTTATGTGTTTAGCTGCTTTATTGATGCATTTCTCTGCTGCAGCGCAATTTGCTGTCACTACTACAAAAAATGTCTTTTGTAGCGTTTTTTTTATATATTCCTGTGGCGTTTTCAAAACGCCACGATAGCCTGCGTCACAATTGTTCTTGTGGCGTTTTAAAAACGCCACATTAGGTTTGCTTCCTGTGGTGTTTTCTTAAAAAAATGGCACGATAGATTAGACTTCCTGTGGCGTTTTAGTAAAAAAGCGGCACGATAGATTAGACTTCCTGTGGCGTTTTAGTAAAAAAGCGGCACGATAAGGGTACTCTATCGTGCCATTTCCTTAAGAAAACGCCACATGAAGTTCCTTTTTTTTTAAAAAAAATAATGATCCACTATCGTGGCATTTTCTTGAGTAAATGCCACGATAGATTTTTTTTTAATTATATTTAATAAATATATGCTAACCCATGTCTGCACTAGTTCAAAAATTACAACCAAATAATTCTAATATATATACACCCAAATTGGTATAGCAAGAGAGATCCAATACAATGAAAGCAAGAATAATAATTCTAATTACTTAACTAGCTACTATATATATACTACAAGTTAACATGATAATTCGGTATATCAAATCCTCCAACAAACTAAGCTAGCTAATATATTTACCTATTATGAGAGAAATGTGGGTATACATAGCAGCACCATTCTTCAATTAATTCATCAATGTTTTTCTTCGACAACTTTTTGCAACGCGCATCTTCATAATACTGCACAAAAATTTTACATGATAATTAAAATAACCTAAAATCTAACAAATATGAACTCAATAAGAACTGAAAACAACATAAAACTTACATTCGAAGGAATGTCATTTTGATCATGAGTTACAACATCTTTCATGAACCGCATGATGTAATACCCGCAATCATTGTCGTTTGGTTGGAAAGGGGTCTATAACAAAAACATCAAACTTTATATCAAAAACATTATAACTTTTACATTATAGATAACTATTTTGCTTTAAAAACTCGAATAAACTATATATTAAATTTAAAACCTTGACTTTTTGCCATATATAGGCTTTTCTCGGGTCAGATGCTTTGGAGAAACTCAACGCTTGAGAGCCACGAAAACTAGTCAATGCACTGAAAATGAAACAAATCAATTAAATTAATAAATTTTAGTTGCTAATGAAGTTCATAAAATCAAAAATAATATAACAAGTTCAATTGTTGACAATCACTTACTTATTGAAGATGAACAACAAATCCTGACGGTGTGATGGTTCACCCTGTTCCTTAGGATCCAAATAGTAAATCACAGGACCCGTTGGTGCACTTGGATTGATGACAATCAAAACCCAATGTTGCCTAAAAAGTTTTGAAGAGTTATGATGATTTGTGTATACAATTGGGAAAGACACAATGAAAGGTATAATGTGTATAGACTTACCCTGTATTAACTGGAGCTAAGAATAATGTTTTCTTCGATGCTCTTTTAGAAAACATTTCTTTAATATCATTAGACTGAGTTTGAGGACTCATGCCTTCTTGCAGTGCTACCACATATGGGTTCATGAATACATAATCCACTACTTCACCGTCAATCATCACATCATGGTATAAGTGCCTTCATATAAACAATACCAAATTGCAATTAGTTTAAGACTTATGACATTAAATGAAACAACTAATTGCAAAGCATACCTGATCCACATACTGATGGCCGAAGCACTAAGCCATTGTTGATTAAGTACTTCACTAACTACTTCCTTGGAAATATGCTCACTGAAATCACGGATGCCATATATGTGCCTATCGAACTCAATCTCCACAGCATACTCGTTCGATAACTTATTTGATATCAATTGCAATCGATCACGATATGACATTAATGCACTTGGATCAGATGAACCATCAGAATTGTTGAAAGCATGAACTTGAATTTTCTTTCCCTTACTAGATTAAGTAGCTTGTAGTGTACTTAGATCTTGACTGACTAGAGTGTCGGTAGCAATCTTTCTTTTAGATGGATTGGATAAACCACTAGAATGCTTGCTAGCAGCCACTTGAATTTTCTGGCCCTTATTAGATTGTGCGGCATGTAATGCACTTGGATCTTTACTAAGTGGAGCGTTGGTTGGACTCTGTGAGGATGGCTGTGAGGATGGTTGAATGAAACCTATGGGCCAAGCAACAAAAGCACCAATAGCTTCATTCACCATAGTCACATCATCTGAAATAGGGAATGGCAAATACGCCTCATCATTGGTGCAGTATTCAATCGAAACCCGAAGTGTGTTGTGAGGCAATGGTGAATTGTGTAAAACAGAGTTTGAATCATTGTAAACAGTGCCTATCGCAACTGGATGCTTAAAAGACTGATCCTTATGTAACCTACACTTTGATTCACCCTACAAAAGAGTTCACACATTGAGGTATCAACCGATAATATAATAATAAGACTAAAAGTTAAAGAGAAAATATATCAATTACCAAAGGAATAGGGACCCTAGGGACAGAACCACAACTATCCTTCATGCTTGGGCTTTCACATGTTGGAACATTACTTTGTTGCATGAAAGGCGGCATTTGAGAATTTCGCATAAAATGTTCATATAATTGCTCATTTCTTCGTTGCATTTCAAACATCTGCTCCTTCAAAACTTGAAATTCGCCTTTCAATACAGACAATTCACTCTTGGTGGCCCTCTTTTGGCGGCCAAAGTAAGATGAAGGTATAACTCCTGAACCAGCACCCCGAACACGACCTGGATACTCAGGGCGGTCTAACGCTCTGCTAAGGAAATCACCAGGTCCAATTTTGTTGACATCACCAGGCGATTCTTGTGTGAGAATACTCTACAACAAAAAGGATTTATAGTTACTAAAAGAATAAGTCATTTTATGAAAAAACTATCTTGCAAAGTCCAAGAAAATAACTTACACATTGATCACGAACTCTTCTGACCTCCTCACTGACTATGGTACCATCCTTTTTCGTGTGAGCAGCTATAAACAACTCATGTCGTGCTAATTGATCAACTTGTAAGTTCTTTTCTGCAATCTGTCAATTCAAACCAAACAAATGTATAAATTAATTATAGAAATATTGATTCAATAGTTCAAACAAGTCATTTCTAACATACTATATTTTGTTCCAACTGTGCCAATGCTAGTCGTCCATGACAATATCGGTATTCCACACTGTTAGCTGAGTTACGATTTGTTTCACTTATTTTCTTAAACTTAGGTGTCGTACGTGTTGCCAAAAAGGTATCCCATTGTTCTTGAGTGATGATGCCTTCATATAAAGATGGGGGTGTTGGAATAATCTCGTCATTAACATCTGTCATAAAGTATTTGACCAAATCAGAACGGAATTTTCTCAGAAGTCTTCCAGCTCTCTCCAGCACCCACTTCTTGTGAGTCTCATCTATTATAAATACCGTCTGTAATAATAGAAATCATATTAAATTAACTAGTTATAATGTCATAAAAAAATATCAACCAACCTATAAATGATATATATAGAGAGATGGCTTACCAAAATCTCTAACCAAACTAAGTTATGGTGTGTATCCTTTACATGCCTCCAATCTTCAATTGTAATTGGGACTTTTTCGTGAACAATGGTCCCAAGGAAACCTGCAAGGTCTTTAGCATGAGGCCCGATTGGTTGACCCTTCACATTCCACTCAAGCGATAACTTGATTCCATCACTTCTGAGTTTCACCAGCTTACGCATAATAGTCTTGCCACGGGCTACACGTTGCTCAAAGTTTGCTTTGCCTTTACTCAAATCAATTGGGGAACTAGGATGTGCTTCCTCCTCCTCCTCGTACATGTCATCTTCGCCTTCATGTGCCATGCCTGTAATCCTGTAAAATAATTAAACAAGACATGATTATAGTGCATGAATATTAACTAAAATAATCCATAGTATAAAAAGAAAATACATACAAATACAAATCAATATGATGGCCCTCGTTTTCTTTTCCTCTTTGTTATAGAATCTAAAATTGTTTGCTTCCTTTTTTTGGTTGGATTTAGTATTGTGTTGACCCAAATGCCTTCCTCATGATCACGTCTTATGTACACAGGTTCATCTTCATCTTCATCCTCGTCAGCATCAAAGTCTTCTGAGAGTAATGTCTCGAAGGAATGATCTTCTTCTATCATATTCACATCTTCACTACTTTCAATGTCAACCTGTTCGATATAATTTTTGTTCGACTGCATCACAATTGACCAATCCTTCTTACTAGGATCTGCAATGAAAAACACCTGTTCTGCCTGTGACACTAAAATGTAAGGATCATCCTTATATCCAATTTTAGAAAGGTTGACTGATATAAACCCAAATTCATCCATCCGCCGTCCACTATTATTGTTAACCCACTGACACCTAAAAACAGGAACCCTAAACATGGTGTAATCTAACTCAAAAATGCAATCAATCACACCAAAGTATGACATCCGAGCATAGATGGGATTTATATCTTTTGCACTGGATATATGTAATGCTTCGGCAACAAGTGTAACTCCACTATTTTGCATTGTACTCCTTTCATCCTGATCTTTTGTATAGAATGTGTAACCATTAATTGCATAGCCAGTGTATGAAAATGCATGTAAACCTGGTCCTTTCGACAGCCAAAACAATCTTTCACAAACTGACTCAGCATTAAACTCAACCTGCTGACAAATGCGTGTATTCAACCATTTAATGAAATGTCGGTTGTGCTCCTTAGTAATCAAACTTTCATTTCTATCACCGTGTATTTCTCGAAGAAGTGTTTTGTGTTCTTCAACAAATGGTTCAACCTCGGGAGTGTTGTGTAGAACGTACAAGTGAGCTCGCTCCCTTTCAACATTCGAAATGCTTCTTATATTACACCCACTTATTCCTTTCCCTGTTAATCGCCCATCATGACGAGACTTTGGCATACCAATGGGTTCAACATTTGATAAGTAATCAGCACACAAATCACTTGCTTCTTCAACGATATATCGTTCAGCAATGCACCCCTCTGGTCGATATCTATTTTTAACATACCCCTTTAAAATTTTCATAAACCGCTCAATTGGATACATCCATCTCAAATAGACTGGGCCACACAATTGAACTTCTTTGACCAAGTGTACCGTAAGATGAACCATAATGTCAAAGAATGAAGGGGGGAAATACATTTCAAGTTCGCAGTCCAGAAAAATGGATAGCCAACTAAATAATTAGCATCAACTCAATAATTTTCTACAGTCCAGAAAACAGAATTCATAGATCATTAACGAGCAGAAAAAGATAGTACAGCTCACATCCAATTCCACAATGCAATAATTTTATAAGGTTAAATTAACAGAGCACAGAGTTTTGTCTTAATTGGCAACTAACATAAAATGTACCTAAATGCATATAAAAAAAAGTATCTGAATGACTTCTCTAACTTGTCTTATGGTGGACGACCAAAATATGGATAAGACAAATAATGCTTGTTGAAATTCCTACAACATTTAAACAAGTACTAATTAAGAAAGAACTTACAACATTCCATCCAAATATATACTTAAAGCAACTATTATAAAGAAAGCATATGAAACTTTGAATCCTCTAATTTCGAGCATTACCAAATGTTAAAAGAACATGTAAAAATCATACCCAATGTAGACTCGATTGTGGGGTCGAATCTGCAATTTTTTATTCTCATGAGAATAAAAAAAATGCTTAACTATAGGACCACCGATTCGAGAGTATGTGAGAATAAAAAAAATACTTGACTATGGGACCACCAATTCAAGAGTGTGGGGTTGCTGGATTTTGGGTGTGGGGTAGAGGCAAAGGTATTTAAAGTTCCTCTCACACAACAAACAATGAACAGAACAAGAACATAGAAAACGAACCAGAACAAAATGAGTATAGAACAAAAGATGAAATGAAGAAATGAGCACGAGATCAGAAGGAAAAACAAAATGCATCTGCGAGTCATTACCAAAACGCAGCATAGACTTCGAACTCTGTCCAGAACAAAATGCAGCAAATGAACGCAGCAAATGAACTCTGTCCAGAACCAGAACGCAGCAAATCAGACTTCAAAATCACCAAAACCAGCAAATGAATGCAGAACCAGAACTTGCCCAATCATGAACCAGAACTTCGAACACTTCGAACGCAGAATGCAGAACGCAGTCTTAAATGACATGAACGCATAATGCAGAATGCAGAACTGCAGAACGCAGTCTTCAGAATGCAGAACGCAGTCTTAACAAGAACCAGAACAATGCAATTCGAACGCAGAACCAGAACAAGAACTAGAACTTCGAACGCAGAACGCAGAACAAGAACCAGACTTCGAACTCAGATTGCAAGAACCAAACGGCGCCGCGCGGATTGCAAGAACCTGCAAGGTCTTATTGTGTTAAACCAGAACCAGAACAAGATCTCCGTTGAACGCGAACTCAATGACATGAACGCAAGATCTCAGATTGCAAGACATGGATTGCCGCGCGGGATCTCCTTTGGTATTGTTCCATCGAATTTGGGAGGAAATAATTAAGGCGCCGCGCGGATCTGCAGGACCTATTGTGCCGTTTTCAATTCTAAACGGCACCTTAGGTTAGTTTAATTGTTTAAAAAAAAATATTTATATACCTATTGTGCCGTTTATTCCATAAAACGGCACAATAGGTATTATCTTTTTTTTTAAAAAAAAACATTATGGATATATTTTGCATTATGGATATATTTTGCGCGGGATCTGAATTTTATTACCTACTGTGCCGTTTTTTTTATAATAAATGGCACGATAGATATATGATTAATTTCCTGTTGCGTTTTGTAGAAAAACGGCACAATAGGTTCATATTTTTTAAAAAAATTAAAATATAAAATTTTATTTCCTGTGCCGTTTTTTATAAAAAACGGCACGATAGATATATGATCAATTTCCTGTTGCGTTTTGTAGAAAAAACGGCACAATAGGTTCATATTTTAAAAAAAAATTAAAATATAGAATTTTATTTCCTGTGCCGTTTTTTTATAAAAAACGGCACGATAGATATATGATCAATTTCCTGTTGCGTTTTGTAGAAAAAACGGCACAATAGGTTCATTTTTTAAAAAAAATAAAATATAACATTTTATTTCCTGTGCCGTTTTTTTATAAAAAAACGGCACGATAGATATATGATCAATTTCCTGTTGCGTTTTTTCTACAAAACGCCACCTAATTGGCGTCACAATAGCCCTATTTTGTAGTAGTGTGTCATAAATCGCTGCTATACTTGTGATTATTACCATCATAATCTCACACTTCTTCTTCCTCTTCCTCCAGTTCTTCCATTCTGTGCATTGCGGCTTCCAGTAGATAACAAAGCTCTTCATTCAAGAGATCTCCTGGTTCGTCTCTCTTCTTCTCCTCCATTTCTCCTTTTTTTTCCTTCGGAGCAATCAGCTTTGCTCCAACGCTTCTTTGGGTTTCACTTATCTTCTTCTTCCGTCTTGTCTCTGGCTATAACATTCGTGTATTTTTCTTTTTCTTATGTGCGTAGCTTTTCCTAGTGCTTATATATATATACCACTCTGTTCCTTATTATAAGTCTAACTACCACAAATTTTTTGTTCCTAAATATAAGTCTAGTTTGGGATCAATTAATGCTACCGTGACCATTTTACCCCTATGTTGGAAATAGGGAAGATGAGAGAGAATGGTTATAATGTATAGAATATTATTTTAACACCTATTATTAAATAAAGGTAAAGTTGGAAAAATATGATATATTTAATACTATAACTTCCACTCCTTAGTATGTGAGAAGTAGTTAGGATGTGCTTATAATAAGGAACTGAGTGGTATATATATATTTGTTGGGTGGGTTTTGTGACTTTCTGTTGGATTCTTGTGTGATTTTGTCGGTGATTTTTTCCCCTTGATTAATTAATTTGTTGGTTTGAATGCTGTTTAATTTTGCTGGCAGTCTTGTTACGATTTTTTCCCCCAATCATTAATATGTATTATGTAGACAGAGAAAAGCTTTCTTTGTTGTTTCTTACTTGTGTTCGAAGCCAGTATTCTATCTACTTCTCTTCTTCCTTCTACACCTTAATGAATAACACTTTTTTTTTCCTTTGCAGCAACTTGGTTAACTGGGCCGGCGAGGAAATGGCGACAAAGGCTTTGAGCTTTGTTGTTTGTGACTTCACAAACCGAATTGATTCAAAGTTTTTACCTTGTCGTCCAAGGGCTCCTACAGTCAGATGCTCTGTCCATTTATCATCTGACGCTGCCACCACTGGTAAAGCTACCTTCTACCTTATCTTGTTTTTTATGTCTGTTTTGAGTCCAGTAGAATCTCATTCGTGTACTTTCTTGCTCTGCCTTTTAATCATATTTTGTTGCTCTACCATATCCTCAAGTGATGAATTTCTAGATATTAATGAATTGGGTAGTTATTTTACGTTCTATAGACACAGTTATTTCTGGATATTATATTTCGCTGCTACAGCGCAATTTGATTTTTGTGGTTGTAACTTCTGCTGACAGAAAGTTGGGTTGTGACAGTGTTATATTGGAGCACAACATGTATGGAGATCCGCTCTTGCATCAATGGAGGAAGGAATTTGGTGCTGACACTATTATGGATATCTTTATTGAGTCGGTTTGTGGCTTAATTGTTAGGGAGTATGAGAATATTTTATGTTAAAATTTATAATTGTTAGAGTTAGTTTTACTTTTTTTTTTTTTTTTTTGCTAACCATCCCATATTTTAGGATCAAATTTGTATTATAATAGTTTTGTAATATTAGTTTGGATATAAATAATAAAATTAGTTTATTTTTTTAATTTTAAGTGTTATATTTCTATTATTCCGATAAAATATTAGGGTTTTTTATTAGGGTTAATCAGCCTAATTAAAAAATATTTTTTTAAAAAAAAGACTTTCAACATCTCTTATTTGACTTTCCATGTCTCACATTAAAAAAGAAAACGTGGAAAGTTCTGTGACCACGTTCCACGTCTCCTTTTTGAATGTGAGACGTGGAAAGTTCCGACTTTCTACGTCTCCCTCATCCACGTCCTACCAAAAAGAAACGTGAAATCCTACCCCACCCACCCACTGTATAGTAAAGCAAACAAACTAGAATTATTATTATTATTAGTTGCAAAAATTAATGATTTGTAGTATATAATCAATGATGTAGAAAATGTTGGAAGTAACTGCCATGTCTTAATTCTAACTCCATTCATAGTTCCAAAAAGCTAAGCCCCATTCACTGATATTCCTGACACAATTCCTCAGTTCCAGTCTCCCCCAAGGCTTCCGATATTGTATCAATTATCATTGATAAATAAAGGAGTTAGGTATCAAACCATCAACTATCATTTCTCACAAACCAAAAAATAATAATTGGGGCATTAAATTTTGGTTTAATTGACCTTTATTCAAACATCACCGTCATTAAATGATATGATAGTAACTTTTTTAACTTTTAACCCCCATTAATGTCAAAGGTAACATGGGAAAAAAGTGATTAATGCGGTAGTTGGTGTCTTATATTTGAAACAAATTTTTTTTTAATCGATGCTTTATAATAAGGATCAGAGGGAGTATTTTCTCGTATTTATTTGATTTTTTGATTAAAATAGATATTGAGAATTAATAAACTGCATTAACTTGATACCATGGCCAGGTCCGCAGGTTATGTCTGTGGCTAGTAAATCCTAAGTTCCACTCTCTATTGACAAACATGACAAATATTTTTTAAGGTGAAAAACAAGTTCCCTCTAAACAGAGGTCCCGTATGTCTATCATCAAATTATTTTATTGAAATATATATATATATATATATATATATATATATATATATATTTGATAACAACATGACAAATACATGCTCCAAATGTAAGTGATTTTTATAAATGAACATTACATGGTTGGATATCTCGAGGGACTTTTTTATATCACATATATCCTTTTATTAATTGGGAGATAAAAAACAAACATATAAAGTGCACGTAAATAAACCCTTCTGAATAATTGTAGTTTGTTTTGATGGGTTGGATACGCAAAAATAAAATTTGAAGAAAGAAAATAGACTAGGGAACGTAAGCTAAAGATTAAGAAGAACATCACACAGAAGAACAAAGGTTGGTTTAAAAGAAAGTGTAATAGCTTTAATATACTCGTAGATGCCATAAAAAACCGTCTCAGAACATGGAGTGCAAGTCAAACCCATGTTTAAATTGAAATTGAGATATAGACGCAAGTTTTTCCATTCTGAATCAGATAGCTTTGGCCGTTTTTCTCTTGAATCTTGGGCTTTCGTGCTATCTAATTTGGAACAAAAATCATTGTTGAGTAATTTTTGCGAGGACTATCATCCTCCATAAATTAAATAGAAATATTATGTTTCACATTATAAAGAAGATAAAGGAAGATCGTTGTCTCGGTTGTTCTAGTTGGAGAGAGATAAATAAATTGATAAACTTCGTATTTATATCATTTCATAACCCTAATTTGTAGCACAGACTCTGCGACGCGGTAATAAAATTAATAAAATAAATTACATTATTTATAGTGGTGGTTTGATTTTATTATGAATTATAATATTTATAAAATGAATAAAATATAAACTTTGTATTTATATCATTCCATAACCCTAATTCGTAGCATAGACTCTGCGGCGTTGTAATAAAGTTAATAAAATAAATTACACTATTTATAGTGGTGACTTGATTATATTATGAATTATAATATTTATAAAATAAATAAAATACATTATAGTATACTTTTTTTTATTCAGTGGGATAACAATAAAAATATTTATTAAATTACTTCATATATTTAGTAGCAGTTTCAATTCAAACCATTTTGATCAGTCAACCTCTAATGTAAGGATTCTCTTGTCTTTTTTTGATATTAGGCAGCCACGGCATCAACAAAAACAAAATTTTATCTACTAAATGGGGTCAACAACCTCTCTTTCTTTTATCATTGACAAGGATGCGAGGGATGCTTTGGACTTTGGAGAGCAAAACAAGTAGTACGGGTTTTTGTACTCCAACGGAAGGAATTGGTTGATGTAAAACTGTTGTTAAGTAGTGGTAGATTGTTTTTTTGTTTTTTAGTAGATTGGCAGAGTTTATATGAGACATGTTTTTTCCGTCTGTATTATAAAGGATATTTCTTTCCTGAGTTTATAATAGCAAAAAAAATTTTGGCGAAAAAAAAAACCCATTAACTTTGATAAAGTATTCTTTTTTTATCTCCATCTCCCTATTTTCAATGGACTTCAACGGTTGAACCTACTTGATCAACTCTCATCACCATCACATCTAATGACTTTCCTTGAATGTATCCAAACTTCTTCAAACAATTTTCTACCTTTTTTTCATTAATAAATGCTAAATGCTACTCCGACCCTTCCACACATAAGATTATTGCGAATATAATCCTTTCTTATATGATAACACATCCATTTCCAAATCTTCATCTTCACAACCCTTACTTTATGCTCATATTGTCCATTTAAAGCCTACCATATAGTATTGATATCTTATCACTATGTAATATAACTTTCTCTTTTAGGTTGTTCGGTAATCTTTGATCACAAATAATGCCAATAGTTTTTCTTCATTTAAATTATCTTAATCAATTTCACAATCTCTGAATAATTGATCACAAACATCTACACTGTTCAACTCAAAGGAAAATCTAATCTCCTTATTTAACATATATATATTGCCTCTTAACATATCTCTTATCAAAATTATAATGTATATATTATATCGTGATTGTAAGATTTTTCTCCATAACCCGAATTTAGAATTAATTCTCTCTTAACTCAACCAAAAGAATTACTCCCTCTGTTCTTAAATATAGGACTTACTCATCTGGTCCTATTTATAAGTCACTTTCAACATATTTCACACAGACCAAGGAAAGCCTTAAAACTCATTAACTTTCCACTAAAATCCAACAAATTTACAACTTTACCCATATCAAATATCCACTATACCACATGAAAATAAAGTCAACACATAATAAATGAAGGGTAAACTTATACATTCATACTCAATATTTAATTAGGTGACTTATATATAGGACCAAATAAAACATTCTCTCTCTGCCCTATAAATAGGACCAGAGGAGTATTTGAATACGTGAACTTATTCTGAAATATAAGATCTCTTTCTAATTTTTTGTAACTTTTCTTCAAATTATCCATATTGATACTCCTCAATAATAAACAAACAAAATATGGAGGGTAAAAATAAAGAGATGTAGTTAAAAGTGTTTTGGTAGTATCATGTGATTTTAACTAACTTAATCATAATCCTTAATTTAATCAAATTAGTTAAATATGACCTATATTTAAAAATGGAGGGAGTATATCATTAGTAAAAAGTATGCACTAACAGATTTCTTCTTTGATATGCTTAGTTAAAACGTCTAAAACAATGTTAAACATAAAAAATCAAAGACAAACCTTGCTGCAACCCAATTCATATAGGAAAATCATTTGTTTCTCCTTCAGACATTGTAACACTAGTAATTGCCCTCTCATACATATTTTGAGTAAGTCTGACATTCACAACATGCCTACTTTCCTTGGGTTATATTTGTAATTTACATCATAACATCTTGCCTATAATGTTAATAAGTATGGAAGAATTCGAGAAGGAGCTAATAAATGATGGTCTAGATGTGACCTACCTCATAACGTTTCTGGTATGTTACGAGGTAAGGTTCTGCAACCGTGTCATCGGGGTGGAGTACCACGTCGACCATGTCTAGAGCCACGTCATGAGGTACCCTGACTTCTGGTTTCTGGAAATGCGTTGTCGGGGTAGAGTACCACGTCGATGTCGACCACGTCTGGAACCGCGTCATGAGGTACCCTGACTTCTGGTTTCTGGAAATGCGTCGTCGGGGTGGAGTACCACGTCGACGTTGACCACGTCTGGAACTGCGTCATGAGGTACCCTGACTTCTGGTTTCTGGAAATCTGTCGTCGGGGTGGAGTACCACGTCGACGTCGGCCACGTCTGGAACCGCGTCATGAGGTACCCTGACTTCTGGGTTCTAGAAATGCGTTGTCGGGGTGGAGTACCACGTCGACGTCGACCACGTCTGGAACCGCGTCATGAGGTACCCTGGCTTCTGGCTTCTAGAAATGCGTTGTCGGGGTGGAGTATCACGTCGACGTCGACCACGTCTTCAGGCGATCAGGGTCTTGGTGGTTTAGATGAAGGATGAGAACTAATGGCTTTTTTTTTGTAGAAATTGGTTGTTGGAGTCCCCACAGACGGCGCCAAAATGTTGATGCTAAAATTCGGTAAAGCAATAAAAGGGAGAGATTTTATTGATAGTGTTAAAGTGGGTCACCAACAACCGTGGTGTGGATTACAAAGACCAATAGATGGTACATATAGTAATGAAGATTACAAGGTATTCGATACAAATACAAAGAAAAGTAGGGCAGAGCAATCGGTTTATCGGTTCGGTTTTCGGTAATAACCGAAAAAACCGAAAACCGAATTTTGCTTAATTTTCTAACCGAACCGAAACCGAACATATTTCGGTAATCGAACCGAAATAACCGAAATATTTCGGTTCGGTTTCGGTTTTTATCCAAATAACCGAATTTTTTTTCTTTATAATTAAATTAGGCTTTTTGAATTTTTAATAAGTAAAACTCAATACAAATCATAAACCTAACAACCTCAATAAGATCTCAAATAACATAATACAATATATAAACGAGAAACATAATATAAGATTTATAAGAAAAATGCAAAATACAAACAAAATAAATGTATTCAACATTATTTCATCCTATAAAAAAGCATAATAAAAATTTTAAAAACTAAATATTGATGAATGATATATGACATATCACTTTTTGAATTAAAATAAGAAAAACACAAAATATAGCTTGAAGTTTTGAATTTTAAAACTTAGTTGTATAAAAAGAAAAATATGAAAAAAAATATTTTTTAAATTTTTTTTAACATTTCGGTTATTCGGTTATAACCGAATTATTTTTTTAGGCACCGAACCGAAAACCGAACACCGAAAAACCGAATTTTAAAAACCGAATTTAGACCGAAAACCGAAAAAACCGAACCGAAAAAACCGAACTTAATTCGGTTCGGTTCGGTTTCGGTTTGCTTTTGCTCACCCCTAAAGAAAAGTGTACAGTAGAGAGGGAGAAGTAGGGAGAATTGTATGATAAGAACAAATAATGATGTGGTGGGTACCCCGTCATGTGTGGCAAGTACCCCGACCAGGACTCTTGAGAACATTGAGCACTGAATCGCTGCTGGTGCAATCTCCCCTCTCCTTTGTCTTGGCCTTTCCCCTTTTTATAGGCTGATAGGGTGGCTGTGGAAGGTAGTTCGACATTCGTAGGGAGAGGAGGAAGTGGTTCCTATTATTGTGGATCATGGTATTTGACTGATCTAGCACAGTTATTGATTGGAGTGATGGGGAATGGACTGTTGGACTGGGTCAACCTGACATTGGACTGGGTCAGCCCGACTGATGGACTAGGTTGGACTGGGTCAGCCCGACTGTTGGACTGGGTCATACCGACTGTTGGACTGGGTCAGCCTGACTGATGGACTGGGTTAGACTGGGTCAGCCTTAATGGGTCCGCCCATGAGTGAACTTGCATTTGGCCAAAAGAGTGTATTTTTGCCTTTATGGGTTAATCTACAAGTGGACCCAAGGGATATAATTTTGTCCCAACAGAGATAACCAGCCTTCCTCATAGCTTTGTGGATCATTCTTGTTAAATGTTTCTAGGGGCTTTGAGTTCAGACACATGGTATCATATACTTCCTCCTTTAAACCAACAAAGTCCTTACAAAAGGAACCTTAACAAAGAAGTTGACTAAAAAATGGTTAAATAAACAAACCACATTTGAACACAAGTTATAGCTTCCCTTTTCTTGGGTGTTTAAATAGTTTGGTAAGTAATTTTAGTATCGCTATCACATATAACAAAAAAAATAAACTATATCATTAATGAGTTATAAATAATACTCCATAACAATGGTAACTCATTTTAAATTAGGGTTATGAAATGATATAAATACGAGTGTTACCATTTTATCTATCTCTCTCCATCTCCAAGAAGAATCGGGCCGAGCCAGTCGAGGCGGCAATGCTTCCCCAGGCTATAGCTGCATTTACATTTTATTCACGGAGAATCACACCCCTGACAAAAATAACTCACTGATTTTAAGGAATTAGACTGTACGGCAACACCAAAATTGGAAAGAGCCAGATTTTTTTGTTTTCCCCCTTTTTTGCTCTCAGATGAGATTGCGCCGATCTTTCAGTGAAACTTGTGTAGAAGAGTAAGAGATATCTATGCTATGTATGATTTCCTTTATGTTTGTTCATAAGAGGTCGAATGGATTCGCCTTGCGCCATCTTTTGTCAGGGTTGTGATTCTCCATGGATGAAATGGAAATGGTAACCGCAGTTGAGTGGGATTTCCCTGTCTCTTGAGTTGTTATGTTCCCACCGTTTATGGTAAGAAATTATGTCTTTTGTTCCCAATTTGCTTTAATATCTTGCTGTCGATCTTTTCCCTCTTTTGTCAGGGTTATGTTCCGTTAATTGTTTTTTGGGATTCGGATCGGAATGTTGTGTAATTCCAAATCTGGTTAAGCACGGTGAATTAATAGTAATTTCGCCTATGATTTTTAAAGGCTTGTCTGCATGTGCTTTAGTTCTTTGCAGGTCAGAAATTCTGAATTCTTAATTCTTAACTGTCCCTATTCTGGCTCTTTGGCCTATTTCTTATATCTGTTTGTACATATGAAATTTTTATTGACGGGGTTTGGTTTATCCAAGTGTTGAGTTGGTTTAAAACCGAAGAAGTTATTAGGGATGTTTCAGAATTGTGATTTTACTGATATAGAAATAGATCTAGAAAGATGCTTTGCAAGATTCCAATCTAACTGGAAATGGAGAGAGCCCTTTGAACCTGTGGGATTTATATATATATATATATATATTGAGCTGATTACTTCTTCTCCTTGTCCTCTTTTTGGTAATAATTGGGCTTATTACTTGGATACTAATGAAAACTGGAAAGTAGGGAAGAACTAGACTTGTGTGAACATTCTTCTGTGGTTTCCTTATTTATAACCTGGGGTTGGTTCATTATGACCATTATTTGCTGTATAACTGTGTGTTGCAAATGGCGTGTAATTACAAGTAGCTATTCTATAAAATTCATTCATCATACATTTTTCAAACAAATGATACTACTCCCTCCTGTTCTTAATCTAAGCTCTAGTTCAATGAAGAAATTGAACTACAAGCTAGATCTTTTATTAAGGATCAGAGGGAGGATTATAAATAAAGCATGTTGTTCTAGTTTGTTTCTTGAACGATATTACAATATTTGTTTCTTGAACTTCTCATTCACCTGACCTTTTAAACCTTGATGTTAAAAGCAATAGGCGTGAGGATACTGCACCCATAATATGCAATTTCTCGCTTTTGAGTCTTCAAATTGTGTATTATTTTAAACTTTGAGTTTTGGTCTTGAGTGATTTCTGTTTTGCTATGTTTCAGATGTGCCAAAAGCATGGCATGAAGCCTCGAGATCTTGAACCTGAGAACTTTTTGTTTGGAAGCTAGAAAGAAACAGCACCTTTGAAGGCTATTGATTTTGGGCTGTCGGTTTTTTTAACACCTTGTAATGCCTTTGGATAGAAATTGAACTTCTCTTTATGTTGCTTGTCTTTTTCAATCAGCTGCCTCTGTCCATGATTCATTTCCTGATGCGTGCCTTTTTTAGCTGGTGAAAGATTTATGAGATAGTTGGAAGTCCTTATTACATGGATCCTGAGGTACTGAATCAAAATTATGGGCCAAAAGTAGATACATGGAGTGCTGGAGTAATTCTGTACATCCTACTTTGAGGTGTCCCACCGTTTCGGGCAGGTTAGTTTGTCTTGTGAATGATTTATTTCAGTTCGTGACATATTGGTCATGTCTTGGTTACGCCTTTATATTGCATGGTCCAGTACTGTTTAGTAATGATTTCTCATTTGAGCAAGAGATCTTGAGATGACTGATTGGATTACTATCAGTTGCATCAGACAAATAACTGCTTTTTTCTTCATTTGTTCTGGCTTTACGTTAAAGAGTTGCTCTTGACCTGTTAGTGCTCCGTCTGTGTGTTGTGGCTATGCATGCACATATAGTACTCCCTCCGATCCTAATTATTAGAGCCAGTTGACTTTTTTTAAAAAATTAAGGATGCAAAATATATCACTATGAATTGTTTATATTTATCATTTTTCCTCAAAATTAAGTTATTTTACTTATAAACTATCATATAATCTAATTACATTTCACATACATTAAGATTTAGAGGTCTAATTTGCTTTCCTAATCTCCCTAAAAAAAGTCAACTGACTCTTATAATTAGGACCGGAGGTAGTAAGCATTATAAAGGCCACGAGGTTCTGTTCTGGTGGAGGTAGCTATAGCTTCCCAGTTCAACATCTACAGTGTTTTGAACTAAACAAGTAATAAAACCTTCACTATAATTTTGTTAGGATCAATATTACAAGTGGGAATGGACACACAACCTCCCTCTAGGATATTAGGCTACATTACATGTGTAACAAGTACCGCTGATGAATGGTTACCAGAACTTCACCTCTTGTGGCATGATCGAAAGTCAGTTATTGAAGGACCTGAAATCATTAATATTACTGTCTCAATATTGTCAATTTGTTATCGTCTCACACACACATCCTCCACTCTGTTATATATTTATTATTATTTTTTTTTTAAACCGCGTCGCCTCTGAATATATATTTGTACGTAGGTCATGGTCAAGTAGTTTTCCCGGATGGATTGACCAGTGACTGGCACACCTGGAACTGAAATGAGACACTAATTAATTAACGAGCCAGACGGTGATGGAAATGTACGCGGGGGCACTTTCTTCTTTTTTTACTTCTAGTTCATCCATATAATCAAGCATCCATTACTTTAAGGGGTTGTTTGGTTGGAGGTTTTTTGGGGGGAGGGGAGAGGAGGGGAGGGTTTGAAGCCAGATGAACGTGTTTGGTTGGGGGAGGGGAGGGGAGGTTAAAATTTTTTGTCTTTTTCCTCACCCCTCCCCCTCTCAGCCTCTCCTCCAAAAGTGGGGTTTTTTCGAGGGGAGAGAAATTTTATGTCAGATATGGACAAAAATAGCCTTCTTTATTTCACAATATTCCAATGGGATCCTTGCTTTTGTTTTTTCCTATTTAGGTGTTGATTTTTTCATTCAAACACTTCTTTATAAAGCCCTTATTATGCTCTCTTCTTTTTTCCAGTTTTACTGTTGATTTTTTTTCATTGTCAATTATTTAAAGCTTAATTTTCAGAGAAAAAATATATTATTTTCGGGAGAACTTCAATTTTTTTGCGTTAACTTTGTTAATGTTTTTTAGAGAACATATTTTTTTATGGGAGGCTATATTAAATTCCTATCTTTGCGGATCAAATAGGTATAACATTATTTGAACGTCTTTTCATGGGAGGCTATATTAAGCCCTATTTGAACGTATTTTTATGGGAGGCTATATTACATTCCTATCTCTGCGGATCTGTCAACAAAAATAATTTAGCACATTGTTTAAAACTTTAAATTTAAAATACGTTCAAATAGGTAGTATCTTAAAATAATATTAAATTAAATATTATTAAATAGTATGTTATACAAGTATATTATAAATTAAATAAAAATATATAAAATATGATTGATTTGTTCAGCACCCATTATTGTTTTTTTTAATCTGTAAGTCAGTTAGGAAGTTGTTCTCTATTTCCTATTTATTTGAATAAATTTTGAAAATCTGATCAGTTAGATGTGATGAGATTTTTAGGAATATCTGTTTTATTTTAGCCTATATTTATGTGGGTTGTTTGTTATTATTTTAAGAGAAGTCTTCATGAATTGAAAAGCTTCCGTTGCAATTCTCTCTTGTTTTTGCCTTTCGTCTTTTTCTGCACAGCCACATATTTTTTTTTGGTGTTTCGTCCTTTTCCTCCAACAAAAGTTATAAAGCCCTATTTTCACTCTTTTCTAGTCATTTAATTCTACGGCTCTTTCTCTCTCTTGGGGTTTTGCTCTGTTCTCTAGCTTTGTCTCTCATTCTTCCCATTAAGGTAAATACTTCTTTCTATACTTTATTACTAAATTTTGAAAGTCTGCTCATGAAACTTGTACATGTAGTTACTTGTCTTTTGGCTGGTCTAGTCGCTTTATGTCTTTTGTTGTTAGGTTGTAAAACGAGATTATCCTGACTTTATGTATTAATAGTATGCCGCCAAAATCAAACAACACTAAGCAATGTCTGAATTGGACTAGAGCGATGGATGACTACCTTGTTGATGCATTCATGGATCAATTTAATAAAGGGCAGAAAACAGGCAGCGCATTCACACCTACTGCATATGCCAATATTCTGAAAGAAATGAGTGCGTTACTTGATATTGAAATGGACAAAGGACAGATTAAGAATAGGTGGAAAACTTTGAAAAAAAATTTCGGAGAAGCTTATGATGTTTTTAATAAACATGGATTAAGTGGGTTTGGTTGGAATCCATCAACAGAGTTATGGGAGGCAGAAGATGAAGTCTGGGATCAGCTTATTGAGGTACTTTATATAATCACTTTTCTTTGAGTGTTCTTCAAATAAATTTTTTTTGCATATACTTTATTCACTACTACTTTGTAATATTTGAAATTTGTCATTTTTATTTTTAGTCGAATCCTAAAGCTGCAAATTGGAGATATGTTTCTTGCCCAAATTATGACAAGATGCTCATATTGTATGGACCTGATAGAGCCGCAGGAGAAGGAACTTGTACTACAAGGGAAATGAAAAAGAGACATAACTCAATCAGTGTGGAGGACTTTGATGCAGCCAACAAAAACGGCAATGGTGCGTCCTAACATAATGCTAACGTATCTCATTTGGAAGATAATGTTGACAATGAAGATAGCTTTCCTAGTACGTCTAAAAGGAAGCAAAAGGCGAACTCCAATAAAGAAAAATACATTGAAATAGGCATGCTTACGGAAGCCGTGTCTGAAGTTGCACAAGCTTTGAGAGACGGAAATCAAGCAATTAGAGAAAGTACTAGAAAGCTTCCACAAATAGCGGGCAAAGAAATATGGAACATGATTAAGGATTGTGGCTTCCCTGCAACCCATATTACCAAGGTCTATAGGTATCTGATGGGAGATGTTGATCAACTAAGGACATTTGTTGAATGTCCCCATGTTGCACGTAAGGATTTGCTGGTGGATATTATGATCGACTTAGAGTAAATTTAGTTGGTAACATTCATATAGTTTATTATCGAATATCTAGGAGATATTTGTTTACTTATCATTTGGTGACTTTTGATTTAAGTATCATAATTGTTCTATTTTATTTTAACTTTTGAACGTTTAATTTAATTGTAAACATTAATTTCAAGGTTTTTAATTCTATGTCTTTTATCTTTTAATTTATAACCGTTAATTTTCTAGTAAATTATTGTCGTTTGAGATGATCTGTAGTTTTTTTTTTTAATTTATATACACGATACATGTGATTTAATATGCCTATTGTATTTTTAAAATTTGCAAATAACAATTTTTATATTAATATTTTAAATATATAATTAATAAATCTAAATAATGTATTAAGGGTATATTTGTCAATATATAATTAGCATCCCTCCCCTCCCCTCCTGAACCAAACAAAAAAAGTTACCTCCCCTCTCCTCCCCTCCAACCAAACAAGGTTCATGACCTCCCCTAGCCTCCCCCAACCTCCCCTCACCTCCCCTCCCTCGAACCAAACAAGGCCTATAAGTAACCAACGCTCTATGCTATATGGTCCAACCGTGTCTGAATTGTCTCATTGACAATACACTCTAGTTTTTTATGCAAATTCCTTTCATTAAGTTGTTAATTTGCACTTGACTGCATAAATCATTTTCATTCAAATGTTAGGCTATCTAATTACTTGGGCATTTACTCGACTAAAATTATATCCATGTGACGCCCTATGATACATGGGCTGACAGCGTCCCATACACCCCGACACGGATCACATACCCCGACACGGGTTGGTGACGCCCGATGATATATTACCATGGGCCGACAACGTCCCACACACCCCGACGCGGATTAGTAATGCCCTACGATACATGGGCTGACAGCGTCCCATATACCCCGACACGGGTTGGTGACGCCTGACGATATATTACCATGGGCCGACAACGTCCCACACACCCCGACGCGGATTAGTAACGCCCTACGATACATGGGCTGACAGCATCCCATATACCCCGACACGGGTTGGTGACACCCGACAATACATCAGCGAGGGCCGACAACGTCCCACATACCTTGACATGGGTTGGTAACGCCCTACTATACATTAGCATGGGCCGACACCGTCCCATATACCCCGACGCGGGTTCGTGACGCCCTACGATACATGGGCTGACAGCGTCCTATATCCCCCGACACGAGTCACATACCCCGACACTGGTTGGTGACGACCGACGATACATCAGCGAGGGCCGACAACGTCCCACACACCCTGACACGGGTTGGTAACGCCCTACGATACATTAGCATGGGCCGACAACGTCCCATATACCCCGACACGGGTCACATACCCCGACACAGGTTGGTGACACCCTACGATATATTACCATGGGCCGACAACGTCCCACATACCTCGACGCGGGTTCGTGACGCCCTACGATACATGGGCCGACAGCGTCCCATATACCCCGACACGGGTTGGTGACGACCAACGATACATTACCGAGGGCCGACAACGTCCCACATACCCTGACACGGGTTAGTGACGCCCTACGATACATGGGCCGACAGCGTCCCATATACCCCAACACGGGTTGATGACGCCCGACGATACATTAGCGAGGGCCGACAACGTTCCACATACCCTGACATGGGTTAATGACGCCCTACGATACATGGGCTGACAGCGTCCCATATACCCCAAATAGGTCACATACCCTGACACGAGTTGGTAACGCCCGACGATACATCAGCGAGGGCCGACAACGTCTCACATACCCTGACACGGGTTGGTAACGCCCTACAATACATTAGCATGGGCCGACAACGTCCCATATACCCCGACACGGGTCACATACCCTGACACGGGTTAGTGACGCCCTACGATACATTAGCATGGGCCGACAACGTCCCACATACCCCGACGCGGGTTCGTGACGCCCTACGATACATTAACATGGGTTGATAACGTCCCACATACCCTGACATGGGTTAGTGACGCCCTACGATACATTAGCATAGGTCGACGACGCCCCACATATGTTTGTGCGGGCCCGCGACACCCCACATTTATGCTCATGGGTTGACAACGCCTTACATGGATTAACATGGGTTAATGACGCCTCGCACACCCTGACATAAGTAAACAATGCCCTTTTACATGGACACGAGCCAACAATGCCCCACACAAGCTGAAGCAGGCTGGTAATGCCTTACATACCTCAACACGAGTTAGCGACAACCCCCAATACATTGACGTAGAACAAAGACGTTCCAATTGCGTTGACACGACCATCTACGACTCGAAATTGGCAAACAACGGCATGCATACGTTAACCCAACTAGTGATGCCTCAACGCAAAACGTTCGTTGACATTAGTTGACAACGCCATACATTCCCCGACATGGGCTAATGATGCCCCACACGTATTGTCACGGCTAGTGACGCCTTGTAATACGAAAGGAACATGACTTTTTCACGAAAAGGCCTACATTCATGACCACATGTCAAACTGACACGGTCCAAAATGACCTACGCTTAATATCTCACCTCGACTTGACGGCACTTACTCAGATAACACGTCAGCCAGTCATGTTCTGAAAAGATGTACGCTCAATGTCACATGTCGACCTACGACAATCTATACTTAATCATCGACTTGAAACCGTCATTCATCGAGTGTTCAACAGTTACCCCTATATATGACCAACCATTACGCTAGTACGTCATAATGGATTTAATCTCAGTATTACATACATATGACGACGCCCTTAAATAATGATACACCATTAGTCAGGGCGCTCCATACTGTAACGCAAGGTGCGGCATGACAACCTAACATGATGGGTAACGCCAAGCCAATAAACATGAATGACCAACCATTGTGTCATATAGTTTAGATATGCAAGGGTTACGGATTACAACACCCTCACACATTATCTACATTACCCTATACAGGCTTCAATCGGTTACACTGGACACGACTATTGCCTCAAGACCACACAAATAAAAAGGTCAACTTTATTAATGTCAAATAGCTGAAATTAAAAGCTCCGCGATGGTCTGACATTAAGATCACACGATAGCCAAAAAATGTCGCTTAAGTGATGAATGCCATGAATCGGCTACATTAAATATAAAGGTCACCTAACAAGTTGGGAACATGGCCCTGAAATACAAAGGTTGTCCTATAGGGGTTTACGCCGCCTAAATTTCTCAAGGACAAAAGCATAGACACATGCATAACAGAAAGGCTCATAGCCTGACACTTCCAAACATTGCTAGCTGCACGCTTGTGTTATTATTCCCCTTTCGTGGTTATTATCCTTGTCAACGCCAACATCTACCTTCTTGGCAACATTAGCATAATCCTACACCTTCATGATGGTGTCAAGGTTACTATCATTAACAAGGCCCACGTCAACTGGGAGTAAGGTTGACTCCTGCTTCTAACAGCTCTCAACACATAACCATGAACGTAGTAAGGGGTTGATCAAGGTCCCAGGAGGCGTGCTCTCCTCCCTTGAACCCCTTTATCACTTCAATTTGGGTCTTATATACGGTCTGATAACAATCTCAATCACTTATTGGGTCGATGCCCCTATCGACCTAGCTAATGAGAATACCATCTGTAAAAGCGTCTTGTGGCTGCTCAAACTGGTATCACGACAAAGTGATATGACATGCTAATTTATAGATTGATGCGCCTAACTTTGAAACACCACCTTGGTAAAGCATCATGTGACATATATAACACAAACATCACCATGATGATGTGACATGGCACCCTACCTATAGGGTTTGATGCACCTAACGTTGACATACTGATAAATCAATATTTTTATATATTTTATCCCACCTTATTCTATATTTTTGGAAGTAATTTTAGGCTATCTTGGACGAATTTAGAAATATTTGGATGATTAGCCAAATTTTAGGAAATAATGTAAATCTGAAATAATAATGAGATTATTGGGTTTAAAATAGCTAATATTCTTGTTGCCTATTTTGTGATTGATAAATTATTTCTAAATATTTAAAATTACAATCTTATTTAATTCTTGTAGGTCAAGGAAGAGGAGACTAGAAGATCCTAAGGTGCAGAATGAGTCTTAGAAAATTAAGGGGATCTAATGGTTAAATTTTGATGGGCTTGTATAATCTTATTGGGCCCAAACTTTAGACCTAATTCTCCCCTCTCCTTACAAAAGGAACGCCATCAGATCATAAAAGGGGAGGCCGATCGACGCAGACGCTCACGCGGCGCACCATCAGAAACACGTTGACCCATCTCGCAATCTCTCAATCACGCCAAAGCTCCCACCAATCATTCACCAAAGTCCAAGCACTTCATTTGACTTCATTCATACACATCACTGACGCAAAGGAGAAAAGCCAAACAAAATTATATAATTATCTCTAATTCCATCCCATGGCCGTGAGTTCATTCATCAAGATTGAAGGTAGAGATATTTCTATGGGAGCTTAAGCTAATTTGGGAGACAACTTGGGAGGAGCATGGAGGAGACTAGAGCCTACGCTTTTCATTTAAAGACTACAAGGGAGTGTTTTTCCTTTATCTTTTTAATCCAAGACTTGGGATTATTTAGTTTTAAATAATTTTGAGTTGTATTAATTGAGATTAATCTAGTTCTAGATTAAATACTCATTTGTTCTTTGGGTTGGATTGGTAATTGGATCTTATTTTTGCTTCATCGATTGTTGGATTTTATATTTACAAACCCTTGCATTGGCAATTAAATTTATAATTGAGTTTTCGTTGTTAATTTAATTGTCATTGTAGTTTCTATTGCAAATTTGGGTTTTTATCACTTGATTGTTTAATTGAGTGGTCGATTGTTTAATTGTTTAATTAGATAATCCAAAATGTAATTTCCACAATTACTTGAATTAAATTGTTTTGGTTTTAATATATTTAATTAACTAACATTTAGTCCATTATGAGTTCTCTAGTGGATTAAGTGGTGTTGTAATGAGGGTTTCCCATGCAATACTTAGGTAATTAGATACAGGAATTCCATTTCTTGGTAATCTCCCTTTAGTCTAATTAATTCATTTAGGCTAAGAAAGTCAACTCCATGTGATTCCTAAGTTGTCCCCATTCATCATAATTGAATCAAATAATTGTTCATTTTCTTTGTTAATTATTAATTAGTTTCTTTGCTTAGGATTTTAACCTCTCTTTCTAAAAAATCCCCCAAATTGCATTTGCATTCATATAGGTTAGTTTCATTCTTATTTTGGATTTAGATTTGCATTTTAGTTTATTAGGTCCATTTTTCTGCATTTTTATCACCTAACTTTAATCCAAAAGAAAAACCCATAGATTGCTCCTTGGGAGAATGGCCTAGGTTGCCACTAGATTGCATTATTAGTTGGACCTAGTTTAATTGATTGCTTTAGCGACAAAAGCAAGGACATCAATTCTGGCGCCGTTGCCGGGGAGCAATGGTGAGACTTTAGGTTTGAGGTTTAGGTGAGTTCTTAGGTAGTTTTTCTTTCTTTCTTCCTCATTTTTCTTTTGTGCATGACCCGATCTTCTTTTGAAAAATTTCTTGAACTTGATCCTGAGATTGAAAGAACATTTCACCAATGTAGAAGAGCTAGAGCTAGCACTCTTGTACACAATAGTTCCTCTGTTGTGATCACTGTTGATTCTCCTGAACATAAGGTCAACATGGCAAATAATGATCAAGAAAATCCTGTTATAATTATTAAAGAATTGGTTTCACCTGATTTGCATTTTCAAAATTGGTGCATTAGTTATCCTGAGATTGACACTGCTTTTGAATTGAAGTCTGGATTGATACACTTACTTCCAAATTTAATGGCCTTGCAGGTGAAGACCCATACAATCACTTGAAGACTTTTCACATGATCTGTAATGCCATGAAACCTGTTGGTGTGACTGAAGATCAGATTAAGATGCGTGCTTTCCCATTCTCTTTGGAGGGATCTGCTAAAAACCGGTTGCTTCTATTACCTCCTGGATTTATCACTACATGGAACCAGTTGAAGAAGTTGTTTCTGGAGAAGTATTTCCCAGCCTCCCTCACTTCCTCTATCAGGAAGGACATATGTGGTTGCCGTCAAATGACTGGGGAGTCCTTATATGAATATCTGGAGCGTTTTAAGACATTGGTAACCAGTTGTCCACATCACCATATCTCTGACACATTATTGATCCAATACTTTCATGAGGCTCTCTTGCCCTTAGAGAAAGATCTATTAGATTCAGCTGCTGGAGGTGCTGTTCTTCACTTAACTGTTGATGATGCATGGGAGTTGATTGAAAGGAAAGCAGAGAATACCCAGCAATTTGGTTCTAGATAACAAGTAAGAGTTAATAAGGTGGGATTACATTCTTCTAATTCTGAATCTCGCCTTGAGAGTAAAATTGATAAATTGGCTTCTGCCATGGAGAAAATGGTTGTATTTCAAATGAAAAGCTCCTCCAATGTGGCAAATCCTGTGGGATCCTCTACTGCCTTTACCCGACAGGCTAATTCTTCTGCTCTAATAGGGCCACTTTGCTCTATATGTTCTCTTGCCACTCATGTTACTGACTCTTGTCCCTTCTTAAATGATGGAGTGGAATCTTGCAATGCGATATACCCTTCTAAGCCTATAAATCAAGGTGGCCAGCGATATGATCCCTACTCAAGTACGTATAATCCTGGATGGCGTGACCATCCAAACTTTAGATATGGGAGTGGCCAACCTCAGCAAACACAATTCAATCAAGGGGCAAACTCAAATGGCAAGATGTTTCAGCAGGTTAGACAAACAATGTCAATGCAAGATGAGGGTTCAAATCTAGAAAATAAGGTGGATGCTATGATGAAAATCCTAATGGACAAATTTGACCAAAAGGAAAAAGAACAACACCAAAGAGATTTACAACATAGACAGGAAATTCAGACTCTTCAAACTCATATTGGACAATTATCCAATGCACTTAGTCAGCTACAGAGTCAAGGATCAGGAAAGCTTCCATCTCAAGTGGTTGTTAATCCTAATGTTGAAAACCAGTAGAATCCTAATGTTGGTGGAGTTAATGCCATATCTCTTAGGAAGGGCAAAACAATTGATTCTGCAGATCCTGTCACTACCACTGCTTCCAAAGGCAATGAATTTGTTATTGATGATTCCTCATCCTCCTCTACATCACAGGATCAACCCACTTTATCAAAAACACAAGTGACACCCCATGAAGAACAAGAAAATGAAATAGAAGGACAGAAAGTAATCAAGCATGCCTTACCCTTTCCTACTGGGGTAGCTAGAGCGGAAAGGAAAAAGAAGGAAGCTGAGATGTTTAAAGAAGTCTATGATATCTTCAAAAAGGTGGTGATCAATGTCCCATTAGTTGACTTAGTTGCACAAGTGCCTAAGTATGCAAAGTTCTTGAAGGAGTTGTGTACTACAAAGAGAAAGTTTAAGCATGAAGGCAATGTTCACTTAGGAGCAGTTGTCTCCTCTCTTTATCAAATGCCACTGCCAAAGAAGTGCAAAGATCCTGGTAGCTTCCTCATACCATGCACCATAGGCGACATTGAGTTTTCAGATGCCTTAGCAGATTTGGGAGCAGCTATCAACGTTATGCCAAAATCAGTTTTTGAACAGCTTAAGGGTGTGGAGCTCAAACCTACAAACCTTATTGCATCCCTTGCTGATAGACGTTGTACAGTTCCAGAAGGAGTCTTGGAGGACATCTTGGTAAAGGTAAAAGATTTCTTTTTTCCTGCAGACTTCTATGTTCTTGATATGGATGATAGTATATTTAAGCATAAAGGACATTCATCTCTAATTTTGGGTAGACCTTTTCTTAAAAATGCTAAAGATATGATAGATGTGCATGCTGGTACCCTTACCATGGAATTTGCTAGTAATATCATTAGATTTGATGTGCTTGATTCTATGAGACATCCACATGATAGTTGTGATGATATAGATGTTAGCGTTATTGATGCTACTGTTAATGATGCTATTATAGACCTTAAAGGTAGCATGTTGAGTAGGTCATGTGATATTGGTGGTTTAAATGATATTATATCCTGTTCATGTGTTGAGATTGGTAATTGTGATACATGTGATAGCCTTGACACTGCTGATATTGATATTTTCACTTATTTTATTGAGATTATGAGACACTCTGAACATAATGCTTCTATACCTGATTATAGCATTAGTGAGTTTAGTGATCATGTATCTACTGCTTCTGTTGATTCATATGGATTTTCTCAAATACTTAGTGTGATTGATGCCATGGATAAAATTGATTTGTCTTCATTGCCTGATTCTGAACTATTGATATGCATTGATCATACTTTTGATCAGGAGATTTCTGATTCTAATTCCATCTCTAATATGAGTGCTACTGATGGCACTACTGTCATGGATTGTGGTTTATTTCTTGAACCATCTTCTCTTGCTATTTCTACTGATGCTTCCCAAGATGGGAAAGTTTGCTATTATGTTTGTGAGAATTTTGTGCAGGTTTCTAGTTTGTGCGACATTGATTTGAAGCCGCTCATACCTTTAATTGAGCAAGCTCCATCATTGGAGTTGAAATCGCTGCCTGACTCATTGAAGTATGCTTATTTGGGTAAGGATGAGACATTGCCCCTGATTATAGCTAGTGACATAGCTGCTAAAGAGGAAACTCGCATCCTCGAGGTACTTGGACAACGGAAGAAAGCCATTGGATGGACTCTTGCTGATATTCCTGGGATCAGCCCAGATGTGTGTATGCACCGAATCTTGTTGGAAGATAATGCCAAAGCTGTGCGACAGCCACAGAGACGACTCAATCCATTGATCCTCGATGTTTTAAAGAAAAAGGTTTCTAAACTTCTTTCTGCAGGTATAATCTACCCCATTTCTGATAGCCAGTGGGTAAGCCCGGTACAGGTAGTTCCTAAAAAGACTGGTATTACTGTTGTTCGTAATGATGAAGGAGAGTTAGTTCCTACTAGAGTCCAGAATAGCTGGAGAGTTAGTTCCTACTAGAGTCCAGAATAGTTAGTTCCATTTCTAGTGTTCTTGATGCATAAGCAATGATATGTTGTCTCTTGTCTACTCGCTGAGCAAGAACTGCTCCCAGTGCATAGTCTGAAGCATCACATAAGAGCTCAAATGGAAGGCTCCAATTAGGTGGCTGAATTATTGGAGGTGTCGTGAGTCTCTTTTTCAACTCATCCCAAGCATACCTGCAAGCATCATCAAAGACAAAGCCCACATCTTTCTTCAATAAATGAGATAATGGCAATGCTATCTTACTAAAATCCTGAATGAATCTCCTATAAAATCCAGCATGCCCAAGAAAAGAGCAAACATCTTTCACACAAGAGGGATATGGAAGAGACGAAATAATATCAACTTTAGCTTTATCAACTTCAATACCATCATGTGAAACAACATGGCCTAAAACAATTCCTTTCTTCACTCTTACATCCTCCACACAAAGGTGACTATTTTTACAGATCACTCTGCTATCAAGTACTTGTTCAAGAAACCAGACTCCAAACCCCGGCTCATTCGGTGGGTAATGCTGATACAAGAGTTTAATGTGGAGATTCGTGATAAGAGTGGAGCAGAGAACATGGTAGCTGATCACTTGAGTAAGATTGAGACACCTGTGGTAACATCTTCTTTACCCTTGGATGATTTCCCTGATAATAGGCTTTGTGAGGTTGATATATCTATTCCTTGGTATGCTGATATTGCGAATTATCTAGTTGCATCTGTCTTTCCAACTGATATGAATAAGCATCAATTACAGAAATTTAAGAGAGAGTCTAGATTCTATATATGGGATGATCCTTACTTGTGGCATATATGTAGTGATCAAATTATTAGGCGATGCATTCCAGATAATGAATTTGAGTCTGTCTTAACTTTTTGCCACACTCTTGCATGTGGGGGACACTTTAGTGCTAAACGTACTGCTAGAAAAGTCTTGGAAAGTGGGTTGTTTTGGCCTACTCTTTTTCGAGATGCTCATGAATTTTGTAAGTGTCAGAGGTGCCAATTAGTAGGGAACATTTCTAGGAAGCATGAGATGCCTCAACAACCTCTTTTGTTCTGTGAAGTTTTTTATGTTTGGGGCATTGATTTTATGGGCCCTTTCCCTGGTTCTTTTGGATATCTATATATTCTATTAGCTGTGGATTATGTGTCTAAGTGGGTTGAGGCAATCCCCACTCGTACTAATGACTCTTCTGTAGTGGTTTCCTTTGTTCGTTCTCATATTTTCTGCAGGTTTGGGATTCCAAGAGCTATCATTAGTGAACAAGGCACTCACTTTTGTAATCGGAGTATGCAGAGCTTGCTTAGCAAGTATGGTGTGATGCATAAAGTGGCTACTCCATACCACCCTCAAACTAATGGTCAAGCAGAGCTATCTAACAGAGAAATAAAGCTCATTTTAGAAAAGACGGTGCAGCCCAACCGAAAGGATTGGAGTAAAAGACTTGACGATGCACTTTGGGCATATCGCACAGCCTATAAGAGTCCTATTGACATGTCTCCATATAGGATTGTCTTTGGCAAATCCTGTCATTTGCCAGTAGAGGTGGAACACAAGGCATATTGGGCAATTAAAAAGTGCAATATTGATCTTGATGGTGCTGGTATAGAGAGGAAGTTGCAATTGCAAGAGCTCGAGGAACTAAGAAGAGAAGCTTATGAGAATTCTCGAATCTATAAAGAAAGAACCAAAGCTATCCATGACAAATTCATAGTGAGAAGAGAATTTAAAGTAGGGCAGAAAGTTCTTCTTTATGTTTCTAGGTTGAAACTTATGCCTGGAAAGCTTTGATCTAGATGGGAGGGACCTTTCCTTGTCACAAATGTTTTTCCTTATGGAGCTATAGAGATCAAAAGAGAGCCACATGGTAAATGCTTTGTCGTCAATGGACACCGCTTGAAGCCGTTTTATGGGGGATTCTCCACACAAGCAGTGGAGGTTGCTGCATTACGTGACGCCACGTAGACCCCGGTTGTATCCCTTCCTTACACTCTTTTATTTTGCATTGTCATAGTATTGAGTTGAGTTGTGCTGATTAGTATTTTGTCTTTTGTCTGCTCTGATTATTTTGCATTGAGGACAATGCAATGTTTAAGTGTGGGGGAGGGATAAACTATTTTGAATGTGAAAATTGCAAGCTTTAAGTGATTTTAGTATGATACATTCTTGATTTGAAAAGTGATTGATCATGTTTTAAGTAAATGAACTAAGTGGCAATGAATTTGACTTAGGTGGATTTAGACTAGTAATCATATACCTAGTGAGGTTGAGCCTATCAAATATATTTATCCTTTGTGTGTGTACCCCTTATCTCTTTGTGTGTGTACCCCTTATCTCTTTTCTTGATCTAGAACTTGACTTGAATCTTATTTGAGGCCACATTTTTTTTGTCCTTATACAATCATAAAGATGACGAAGGCATTCATTTCATTTTAGCCAGATAAGCCAAAAAGCCTACCCATTTCATGCATATATCCTTTGTTGAGCCCCTTTGAGCCTATAGTTTTCTCATTTCTCACCCCATACCAAAAAAAAAATCCCTACCCTTTTGAATATCTTAGAGGATGGAGAGCATTATGTTGTATTCAATTTAGATGAAAAGACATGTGTAAAGTATGGAGTTTGGTCAATTTATAAAAAAAAAGAGAGAGAAGAAGAAGAAGAGAGAAGTATGAAGGAAGAAAAGGAAAAAAAACCAGAAGAAAGAAAATAAAAAAAAGAGAAAAAGAAGAAAAAGAATTAGAAAAAAAAAGAAAAAAATGAGAAAAAAAAAAGAATTAAAGTATTGACCAATTTCAAATTTGTTTGGTTCTTTTCATTCCATCTCTTTTATTGCATAGTTCTTTTCATATTCTAAGGTATTCAACTTTGATATCTCAAACACTATATATCCCTTCTTTCTTAACCTTTGCCTCAACACACCCTAATAAAATTCCTTTTAATTTGTGATTGTATTGGCATTACTAGTGGTGGAGAACTTAGATTCTTGTCAAGCCATGGAAAGAGAATTGGATTAGGTGGTTTTAAGTGTAAACATACACAAGCCTATACACTTTTGAGTGATGAGTGACATACACATTATCCTTAGTGAGGGATTTCTAGTTTGGACCCTCTTTTGTCAAGTAAATTGCCATGATGTTTGTTTTCTTAATTCATGAGAAAATCATTTGAATAAGAAAGTTGTTGAAATGCTTTAACTTACTTCTTGCTTGTAATTAAACATTCACACACAAAAAAATTGTTTTTGTTTTGGTTTCTACTTTTGTTTTGTTTTGTTTTGTGTTGTCTTGTTTTATCCCTTGGTCTTGATTTGCTTTGCCTAAGAGTGCAAAGGATAAGTGTGGGGGAATTGATAAATCAATATTTTTATATATTTTATCCCACCTTATTCTATATTTTTGGAAGTAATTTTAGGCTATCTTGGACGAATTTAGAAATATTTGGATGAACCAACTCAGGCGTCCTGCGACAAAAGAAAAAATCATACCACGAAGTCGTATCATCCATACCGACATATATAAGCCGACACACCTAAAGTTGAAAGCCAACTGGCTAAGGCATCCTGTGGCAGAACGCAAACTAGACCACGATGACATGACATACATACTAACAACAATCAAATGCTCTAGCGCATAGCCGGGTATGACCAAATTACGCCTTGGCATACTCAAAATTACTAACCGACAAGGTTATACAACGGCGACGTACGCAACACAGAGAACGTTATATCTGTAACAAGGTATAAGCCTTCAATGGCTGAACACATAATTGACGCATTGTAAGTGTTAGTCACACAAGCCACAAAACACTTGAACTACTTACATACATAAGTTATTGATCGTCAAGCAAGCTTATCAGAATTGGGAACGTGACACCAAAATTCACGAGCCCTCACACAAGAGGCCAAAAAGGGGGCAAACTTTGATTGATAAGGCATACAAGTCATCTACTATCTCCTATGACGAAATTATTTCACCTACAGTTAAACGTGGACTTATATTCGTTGACAACTTGGTTAAGGTCCCCTCACTGTAACCTACCTTCCTTAAACCCCTTTACCAGATGGGTTCAAGTCCAAAACATCGCCTCAAAGGCAATATGACAAAGTTACGATCTAAGTCGGACACTCTTGTCGCGGATTGCCCTTCTTAGGCATTTGCGATACCAACTTGGGGACCTCCTTTTTCAAAAACAAACTGTTGGATTAGGAGAATGATTTGACGGTCAATATCAGAACATACTCTCCAAGTTAATCAGGTATTGGACATGGAGAGTGGGGGACTTAATGTTGGGACAAAAATATATCCCTTGGGCCCACTTGTAGATTAACCCATAAAGGCAAAAATACACTCTTTTGGCCTAATGCAAGTTCACTCATGGTCGAACCCATTAAGGTTGACCCAGTCCAACAGTCAGGCTGACCCAATCCAACCCAGTCCATCAGTCGGGCTGACCCAATCCAACAGTCGGGCTGACCCAATCCAACCTAGTCCATCAGTCGGGCTGACCCAGTCCAATAGTCAGGCTGACCCAGTCCAACAGTCCATTCCCCATCACTCCAATCAATAACTGTGCCAGATCAGTCAAATCCCATGATCCACAATAATAGGAACCACTTCCTCCTCTCCCTACGAATGTGGAACTACCTTCCACAGCCACCCTATCAGCCTATAAAAAGGGGAAAGGCCAAGACAAAGGAAAGGGGAGATTGCTCCAGCAGCAATTCAATGCTCAATGCTCTCAAGAGTCCTGGTCGGGGTACTTGCCACACATGACGGGGTACCTACCACATCATTATTTGTTCTTATCATACAATTCTCCCTACTTCTCCCTCTCTACTGTACACTTTTCTTTGTATTTGTATCGAATACCTTGTAATCTTCATTACTATATGTACCATCTATTGGTCTTTGTAATCCACACCACGGTTGTTGGAGACCCACTTTCACACTATCAATAAAATCTCTCCCTTTTATTGCTTTACCGAATTTTAGCATCAATAATCTCTATGGAGTTTGTTGTTGAATGTTGATGTTTGCAGTAAAACATTAGACATCGAGGCAAGCATTTTTTTTTCCAAACTAGTGTAGAAAAGTATGGTCTAATACAAAACATTTTTCAAATTCCCTAATTTACGTGAAGTTATACTTTTTTCCTTGAGAAAATACAAAAAAATCCCCTGAATAGAAATTTAGATGATGAGGAACAATATGGAATTTCTAAATGTTATAAAAGACAATTTTTCCACTAAATGAAGGTAAAGGAAAAGGGTTAGAACTTTATAGCTTTGACATGGGAGTTATAATTACCATAATGATTTACAAGTTGAATATAACAATTCACAATTAACTAGTTTGTTTTCGCAATGAGCATTTGACAAGGCCTTTAAGATGAAAATAATATACTACTTTCCCCAAATTTTACAAAAGAATTTACAACTTTACTATAATGATTTCCAAAATTAGCATAACAATTCATAACTAACTACCTTGTTTTTGCAACGACCATTTGACAATGTCGTTAAAATGAAATCATTCAGTGCTACTTTTCACAACTTTTATATAGGGATTGACAACTTAATCATAAAGATTTTTTAAATTGATTCTATCAATTCACAACTAATTACGTTATTTTTACAACTAATCAACTAATCACCAAATTTTTTTATTTTTGAATTATTATAATCAACTTGGAAATCCTTAAGGTAAAATTGTAAGTTCTTATATAAAATTTGTGAAAAATAGCATCAATTGCTTTTCATCTTTAAGACCTTGCCAAATGGTTATTACAAAGACAATGTAGTTAGTTGTGAATTGTTATACTCAACTTACAAATCGTTACTTAAGTTGTAAATCTCTATGTCAAAATTGTAAAGCCGTAATAATTTTCATATACATGCACTTGGGTGCAAAAGTGTCCTTTGATAACATTTGTTAATCTCATTTTCCTATTAACGGTCTGATATATAATCTCAAAAGTGTCTTTTAGGTTGTTCGGTAATCTTTGATCACAAATAATGCCAGTAGTTTTTCTTCATTTAAACCATCTTAATCAATTTCACAATCTCTGAATAATTGATCACAAACATCTACACTTTTCAACTCAAAGGAAAATCTAATCTCCTAATTTAACATATATATATATATCGCCTCTTAACATGTCTCTTATCAAAATTATAATGTATATATTATATCGTGATTGTAAAATTTTTCTCCATAACTCGAATTTAGAATTAATTCTCTCTTAACTCAACCAAAAGAATTACTCCCTCTGTTCTTAAATATAGGACATATTTGAATACATAAACTTATTCTCAAATATAATATCTCTTTCTAATTTTTAGTAACTTTTCTCCAAATTATCCATATCAATACTCCTCAATAATAAACAAACAAAAGAAGGAGGGTAAAAATAAAAGAGATGTAGTTAAAAGTGTTTTGGTAATATCATGTGATTTTAATTAACTTAATCATAATCCCGAATTTAATCAAATTTGTTAAATATGGCTTATATTTAAAAATGGAGGAAGTATATCATTAGTAAAAAGTATGCACTAGCAAATTTCTTCTTTCATATGCTTAGTTAAAACGTCTAAAATAATGGTAAACATAAAAAATCAAAGACAAACCTTACTGCAACCCAATTCATATAGAAAAATCATTTGTTTCTCCTCTAATCATTGTAACACTAGTAATTGCCTTCTCATACATATTTTGAGTAACTCTGATATTCATAACATGCCTACTTTCCTTTAAAGCAATGGTTGCTTGATTGTTTGGATGAACTCGAAGTATAAATAGAAGAAAGTGCCCCCGCGTACATTTCCATCACCGTCTGGCTCGTTAGTTAATAAGTGTCTCATTTCAGTTCCAGATGTGCCAGTCACTGGTCAATCCATCCGGATAAAATATTTGACCATCACCTACTTACAAATATATATTCAGAGGCGACTCGGACTTACAAATATATATTCAGAGGCGACTCGGTTTAAAAAATAAATAAAATAAATAACAGAGTGGAGGATGTGTGTGTGAGACGATAACAAATTGACAATATTGAGACAGTAATATTAAGTGAAATGATTTCAGGTCCTTCAATAACTGACTTTCGATCATGCCACAAGAGGTGTGAAGTTCTGGTAACCATTCATCGGTGGTACTTGTTACACAAGTAATGTAGCCTAATATCCTAGAGGAAGGATGTGTGTCCATTCCCACTTGTAATAGATCCTAACAAAATTATAATGAAGGTTTTATTACTTGTTTAGTTCAAAACACTGTAGATGTTGAACTGAGAAGCTATAGGAAGCACGTGGCCTTTATAATGCTTAGTATATGTGCATGCATATCCAAAACACACAGACGGAGCACTAACAGGTGAAGAGCAACTCCTTAACGTAAAGCCGGAAAAAATGAAGAAAAAAGCAGTTATTTGTCTGATGCAACTGATAGTAATGCAATCAGTGATCTCAAGATCTCTTGCTCAAATGAGAAATCATTACTCAACTCAATGTTGAACAGTACTGGACCATGCAATATAAAGGCGTAACCAAGACATGACCAATATGTCACGAACTGAAATAAATCATTCACAAGACAAAACTAACCTGCCCGAAACGGTGGGACATCTCAAAGTAGGACGTATAGAATTACTCCAGCACTCCACGTATCTACTTTTGGCCCCTAATTTTGATTCAGTACCTCAGGATCCATGTAATAAGGACTTCCAACTATCTCATAAAATCTTTCACCAGCAAAAAAAGGCACGCATCAGGAAATGAATCATGGACAGAGGCAGCTGATTGAAAAAGACAAGCAACATAAAGAGAAGTTCAATTTCTATCCAAAGGCTTTACAAGGTGTTAAAAAAACCGACAGCCCAAAATCAATAGCCTTCAAAGGTGCTGTTTCTTTCTAGCTTCCAAACAAAAAGTTCTCAGGTTCAAGATCTCGAGGCTTCATGCCATGCTTTTGGCACATCTGAAACATAGCAAAACAGAAATCACTCAAGACCAAAACTCAAAGTTTAAAATAATACACAATTTGAAGACTCAAAAGGGAGAAATTGCAAATTATGAGTGCAGTATCCTCACACCTATTGCTTTTAACATCTAGGTTTAAAAGGTCAGGTGCATGAGAAGTTCAAGAAACAAATATTGTAATATCGTTCAAGAAACAAACTAGAACAACATGCTTTACTTATAATCCTCCCTCTGATTCTTAATAAAAGATCTAGCTTGTAGTTCAATTTCTTCATTGAACTAGAGCTTAGATTAAGAACAGGAGGGAGTAGTATCATTTGTTTGAAAAATGTATGATGAATGAATTTTATAGAATAGCTACTTGTAATTACACGCCATTTGCAACACACAGTTATACAGCAAATAATGGTCATAATGAACCAACCCCAGGTTATAAATAAGGAAACCACAGAAGAATGTTCACACAAGTCTAGTTCTTCCCTACTTTCCAGTTTTCATTAGTATCCAAGTAATAAGCCCAATTATTACCAAAAAGAGGACAAGGAGAAGAAGTAATCAGCTCAATATATATATATATATATATAAATCCCACAGGTTCAAAGGGCTCTCTCCATTTCCAGTTAGATTGGAAGCTTGCAAAGCATCCTTCTAGATCTATTTCTATATCAGTAAAATCACAATTCCGAAACATCCCTAATAACTTCTTCGGTTTTAAACCAACTCAACACTTGGATAAAGGAAACGCCGTCAATAAAAATTTCATATGTACAAACAGATATAAGAAATAGGCCAAAGAGCCAGAATAGGGACATTTAAGAATTAAGAATTCAGAATTTCTGACCTGCAAAGAACTAAAGCACATGCAGACAAGCCTTTAAAAATCATAGGCGAAATTACTATTAATTCACCGTGCTTAACCAGATTTGGAATTACACAACATTCCGATCCGATTCCCAAAAAACAATTAACGGAACATAACCCTGACAAAAGAGGGAAAAGATCGACAGCAAGATATTAAAGCAAATTGGGAACAAAAGACATAATTTCTTACCATAATCAGTGGGAACATAACAACCCAAGAGACAGGGAAATCCCACTCAACTGCGGTTACCATTTCCATTTCATCCATGGAGAATCACAACCCTGACAAAAGATGGAGCAAGGCGAATCCATTCGACCTCTTATGAACAAACATAAAGGAAATCATACAAAGCATAGATATCTCTTACTCTTCTACACAAGTTTCACTGAAAGATCGGCGCAATCTCATCTGAGAGCAAAAAAGGGGGAAAACAAAAAAATCTGGCTCTTTCCAATTTTGGTGTTGCCGTACAGTCTAATTCCTTAAAATCAGTGAGTTATTTTTGTCAGGGGTGTGATTCTCCGTAAATAAAATGTAAATGCAGCTATAGCCTGGGGAGCATTGCCGCCTCGACTGGCTCGGCCCGATTCTTCTTGGAGATTGAAAGAGATAGATAAAATGGTAACACTCGTATTTATATCATTTTATAACCCTAATTTAAAGTGAGTTACCATTGTTATGGAGTATTATTTATAACTCATGAATGATATAGTTTATTTTTTTTCTTATATGTGATAGCGATACTAAAATTACTTACCAAACTATTTAAACACCCAAGAAAAGGGAAGCTATAACTTGTGTTCAAATGCGGTTTGTTTATTTAACCATTTTTTAGTCAACTTCTTTGTTAAGGTTCCTTTTGTAAGGACTTTGTTGGTTTAAAGGAGGAAGTATATGATACCATGTGTCTGAACTCAAAGCCCCTAGAAATATTTAACAAGAATGATCCACAAAGCTATGAGGAAGGCTGGTTATCTCTGTTGGGACAAAAATATATCCCTTGGGCCCACTTGTAGATTAACCCATAAAGGCAAAAATACACTCTTTTGGCCCAATGCAAGTTCACTCATGGGCGGACCCATTAAGGCTGACCCAGTCTAACAGTCGGGCTGACCCAGTCTAACCCAGTCCATCAGTCAGGCTGACCCAGTCCAACAGTCGGGATGACCCAGTCCAACAGTCGGGCTGACCCAGTCCAACCTAGTCCATCAGTCGGGCTGACCCAGTCCAATGTCAGGTTGACCCAGTCCAACAGTCCATTCCCCATCACTCCAATCAATAACTGTGCCAGATCAGTCAAATACCATGATCCACAATAATAGGAACCACTTCCTCATCTCCTTACGAATGTCGAACTACCTTCCACAGCCACCCTATCAGCCTATAAAAAGGGGAAAGGCCAAGACAAAGGAGAGGGGAGATTGCTCCAGCAGCGATTCAATGCTCAATACTCTCAAGAGTCCTGGTCGGGGTACTTGCCACACATGACGGGGTACCCACCACATCATTATTTGTTCTTATCATACAATTCTCCCTACTTCTCCCTCTCTACTGTACACTTTTCTTTGGATTTGTATCGAATACCTTGTAATCTTCATTACTATATGTACCATCTATTGGTCTTTGTAATCCACACCACGGTTGTTGGTGACCCACTTTAACACTATCAATAAAATCTCTCCCTTTTATTGCTTTACCGAATTTTAGCATCAACATTTTGGCGCCGTCTGTGGGGACTCCAACAACCAATTTCTACAAAAAAGGCCATTAGTTCTCATCCTTCATCTAAACCACCAAGACCCTGATCGCCTGAAGACGTGGTCGACGTGGTACTCCACCCCGACAACGCATTTCTAGAAGCCAGAAGCCAGGGTACCTCATGACGCGGTTCCAGACGTTGTCGACGTCGACGTGGTACTCCACCCCGACGACGCATTTCCAGAACCCAGAAGTCAGGGTACCTCATGACGCGGTTCCAGACGTGGCCGACGTCGACGTGGTACTCCACCCCGATGACAGATTTCCAGAAACCAGAAGTCAGGGTACCTCATGACGCAGTTCCAGACGTGGTCGACGTCGACGTGGTACTCTACCCCGACAACGCATTTCCAGAAACCAGAAGTCAGGGTACCTTATGACGTGGCTCCAGACATGGTCGACGTGGTACTCCACCCCGATGACACGGTTGTAGAACCTTACCTCGTAACATACCAGAAACGTTATGAGGTAGGCGATATTAGTATTAAATTATTACTTCACCATGCTTAACCAGATTTGGAATTACACAACATTCCGATCCGATTCCCAAAAAACAATTAACGGAACATAGCCCTGACAAAAGAGGGAAAAGATCGACAGCAAGATATTAAAGCAAATTGGGAACAAAAGACATAATTTCTTACCATAATCGGTGGGAAAATAACAACTCAAGAGACAGGGAAATCCCACTCAACCGCGGTTACCATTTCCATTTCATCCATGGAGAATCACAACCCTGACAAAAGATGGCGCAAGGCGAATCCATTCGACCTCTTACATAGCATAGATATCTCTTACTGTTCTACACAAGTTTCACTGAAAGATCGGCGCAATCTCATCTGAGAGCAAAAAAGGAAAAAAAAAAATCTGACTCTTTCCAATTTTGGTATTGCCGTACAGTCTAATTCCTTTTGAACAAAAATTAGTGAGTTATTTTTGTCAGGGTAGGGTTGTGATCCTCCGTGAATAAATTGTAAATGCAGCTAGAGCCTGGAGAAGCATTGTCGCCCTCGACTGGCTCGGCCCGTTTCTTTTTGGAGATGGGGAGAGATAGATAAAATGATAACACTCGTATTTATATCATTTCATAACCCTAATTTAAAGTGAGTTACCATTGTTATGGAGTATTATTTATAACTCATGAATAATATAGTTTATTTTTTTTTTCTTATATGTGATAGCGATACTAAAATTACTTACCAAACTATTTAAAAACCCAAGAAAAGGGAAGCTATAACTTGTGTTTAAATGTGGTTTGTTTATTTAACCATTTTTTAGTCAACTTCTTTGTTAAAGGTTCCTTTTGTAAGGACTTTGTTGGTTTAAAGGAGGAAGTATATGATACCATGTCTCTGAACTCAAAACCCCTAGAAACATTTAACAAGAATGATCCACAAAGCTACGAGGAAGGTTGGTTATCTCTATGGAGTTTGTTGTTGAATGTTGATGTTTGCAGAAAAACATTAGACGTCTAGGCCAGCATTTTTTTTCCCCAAACTAGTGTAGAAAAGTATGGTCTAACACGAAACATTTTGCAGATTCCCTAATTTATGTGAAGTTGTACTTTTTTCCTTGAGAAAATACAAAAAATACCTCTGAATATAAATTTAGATGATGAGGAAGAATATGGAATTTCTAAATGTTATAAAAGACAATTTTTCCACTAAATGAAGGTAAAGGAAAAGGGTTAGAACTTTATAGCTTTGACATGGGATTTATAATTATTATAATGATTTATAAGTTGAACATAACAATTCACAACTAACTACTTTGTTTTCGCAATGAGCATTTGACAAGGCCTTTAAGATGAAAATAATATACTACTTTTCCCAAATTTTACAAAAGAATTTACAACTTTACTATAATGATTTCCAAAATTAGCATAATAATTCATAACTAACTACCTTATTTTTGCAACGACAATTTGACAATACCTTTAAAATGAAAATCATTCAGTGCTACTTTTCACAACTTTTATATAGGGATTGACAACTTAATCATAAAGATTTTTTAAATTGATCATATCAATTCACAACTAATTACCTTGTTTTTACAACTAATCAACTAATCACCAAATTTTTTTATTGTTGAATTATTATAATCAACTTGGAAATTCTTAAGGTAAAATTGTAAATTCTTATAGTCAAGAAGACCTTATGAAAATGGAACATCTTCGCATAGAAGATGTAAAACGTAAATTGGACATTTTAGAAATAGAAAAGCATTTTGCATAAAATGGAAATCCATTGGATTTTTTTATCTTTTTTTTTTTAGAAAAAAAGAAGAAAATGCGGGTTTTGAATCTTTAGCACGAGAGATCTGAAAACTCTTCTTTATGGTTATAATGCCAAAATCTGAAGTTGGCTCACTCATCTTTATTTTGATCGTTACTGGCCTCTTGAACATTCTTTAACCTTTTTTTTTCTTTTCTTTGATTTATTTTATTTTGTTTGGAATGTGGCTTTATTGCTATCTTCTTTATTATTTATTGATATGAATTCTCTTGTTAAGAACCTATAAAATCGATTAAAAAAAACCTCAGATTCATACTAAAACCACGATGATTCAATAAAACATTTAATCTAAGTCCGAAAATTCCCTGAGTAAGAACTATTGGATCATCACTTATTCAATGAATAGATATAATAAAAAATCCAAAATAAGCATTTGTCCTTTGATAAAAAAAGGATAAACGGCAGTTTGAAAGAATAATCTTTCGATTTATTAGAACTTCTAACTCCTTGAAAAAAAAAAGATTTTAAGTTCGGCTGCGGGGTTTAAATATTAAGTATGAATCATAGTTCTAATACTTTACTTTAGAATCCATTTTCTATATTCCGTGCTCCAGATACTAGAATAAATATCCGACGGGGTAAAACCATCTCTATCAAGATGACAGACTTACTCTCTGTACTATCAATAGGATCAATTATAACAAGTCACACACTCATATTCCGGAAATACAGAAGAAAAGAAATTCCACGATCGAACTAAACTACCAAACCAAAATAGAATGGGCTAAAAATTGAAGACCCAAATGCTTCACTTTGTATTGAAAAATTAGTTAGTCGGTTCTTGTGAATCTAATTCATAGAAATTTCGTCCAGTAAAATGGAATAATTATAAATCTCCAAAATAATAGAAAGAAATATCGCAAATACGGCCATTGCAACACCCATCAAGGGAGTAGTTCCCAAACCAAGAGCTACTTTACCATATTTCAAATTCAAAGGTTTCAATAAATTCCCTACAATAGTTCTTCTTAGACCAAATCTAGAACTACCCTCAACAGTTTGTGTAGCCATAAATCCTATTTTTTATTCATTGAGATCTGTTGACTTTGTATACCATTCCACTGTAAATAAATGATCTTATCCTAGATCCATTTTGGTCTTAAAATTATATAATAATGGAAACAGCAACCCTAGTTGCCATCTCTATATCTGGTTTACATGTAAGTTTTACTGGGTACACTTTATATACTGCTTTTAGGCAACCCTCTCAACAACTAAGAGATCCATTCGAAGAACATGGCGACTAGTTGAAGTAATGAGCCTACCAATATTACTTCAATTGAGATAATGAAAAATCATTTCACCTTTTTAGTTGGAACTTTAGGTGGTTCTCTAAAAAAGATAGCAAAAAAATAATTTCTAAAGTAGAAACTAAGAGGAATGTATAAACTAAATATTTTTCGAAGAAATCCTATTTGTTCAATAAAACTCCCTCTCTTTTTTATTTGTCAACTACTCTACTATTTCTTATACTACTTCTTATATGTTATATGCTTATATGGTATATGCAATAAAAAAAATCTTATATGTAATTATGTCATAAGAGTTCTACTACTAATAAAAACTCGGAAAAAATATAAACTAAGAATGGGGGGTAGGATTCTTTAACGAAGGAGATCAATAGGCATTATTATATGAAAATATTTGGTATATGAGAATATTGGGGAGAATATTTTGACACAAACAAGAACGGTTCTAGGAAGACAAGTAATCCCTCCTAGAATCCTCTTTTTCCAATTTTTTCTATTTATACTGTGCTTAATATTCTCCATTTATTTATCTTCCGTTTAATATCGAGTTGAATTTTCTTATAGTCAAATAAAAAAACTATTAATTGAATATATTTATATTCTATGACATTGAAATCCGAAAATAGTGACATAATTATAGTGCTCCAATTTAATTTCTTCAAGGTGAAAAAATAAGAAACCGAAAAATAGCCAATGCCGTTACCAATTCAACCGATTGAGAGAGAGCGAGAGACCCATGCTTTCCTTAGTTTTGATTTCGAGAGGTTGGTCCGTTTACCTTGAAAGCAATACAATGGCAGGTTATGAAATACATTCAAACAGATAAGTGTGAATGAGATTGATATCCAACTGGAATTCCCTTTTTCATCTTTTTCGTACTTGCTTAATACACTAATTCTGCTTCATTCTGTTAAGCTATACCTTGCCTTGAACCAGACCTCGTGTATGGCTTGATGAGGATTTGGTGTAACGTTGAGGTTGAGGTTTAGGGTTAAAGAGCAATTTTACCAATGGACTATTGTTCAGGTTGCAAATGGCACAATTAACAATCAAAAGGGTCAGTATCACCAATAGACCTTTTAACCAGAGGCGGATTGGCCAATAATGTTTTATTTATGCAATCCGTCATTAGTTGTGTGACACATGATGTAATGATGTCTACCTGGCAGCTTGGTTAATTCCACATTGAAGACCTAATTTCACCCTCACCTACCCTCACATACCTTCACCCTCGACAACAGAACCCTCACCATAACCATGGACGAAAGAACACACGAGGACGGCGGACGACAACGGACGGTGAACACCTTCATGCTCACCCACCCTCACATGCCTTTACACTCACCCTCACCCACACTTACATGCCTTCACCCTCAACATAACCCTTGCCATAGCCACGGACGAAGAACAACTGAGGATGTTCAATGAACAGTGGCCAAGATGTTTTCGGTGGGAGGGACAAACTGATCGAACATCTTGGCCAGTGTTCATTGAAAATTCTCGGGTGTTCCTCGTCCGTGGCTATGGCAAGGGTTATGTTGAGGGTAAAGGCATGTAAGTGTGGGTGAGGGTGAGTGTAAAGGCATGTGAGGGTGGGTGAGCATGAGGGTGTCCGCAGTCCGTTGTCCTCGGATGTTCTTTTGTCCATGGTTATGGCGAGGGCTCTGTTGTCAAGGGTGAAGGTATGCGAGGGCGGGTGAGGGTGAAATTAGGTCTACCATGTGGAATTCACTAAGCTGCCAGCTGGACATCATTACGTCATGTGTCACACAACTTATAGAGGGTTGCATAAATAAAACGGTATTGGTCAATCCACCTCTGGTTGAAAGGTCCATTGATGATACTGACCCTTTTAATTGTTAATTGTGCCATCTGCAACCTGAACATTAGTCTATTGGTAAAACTGCTCTTTAACCCATAAAAAATTGTGGGCCCCATTTAAAATCGTGACGAACCTTTGGTATTTTTAATGGCGTTGGCCAATCTGCCCCATGTTAAAAGGTCCATTGGTATTTTCAACTTTTTCAATTGTCAATTGTGTCATCTGCAACTTGGACAACAGTCTATTGGTAAAATTGCTCTTTAACCCTTTTTTTATCCATTTCCTTTCTATTTATTCATGGACATGGATATTGATGCATTGGAACATGTATTAATATTCTTCCATTCCTCCTCCAATTTTATTTCATAATCCACTATATTCTATTTCTTCCCTTGTTATTTCTGATATAAGGATGAATTGATATGGACATGTGTCGTTTTTCCTCTTTTATGTGCTTTGTTTAATCATTTATCTTTATTTTTTGGCCAATTGATTTTATGTCTTCTTTCCCTTTTTTTTCATATGAGTACATATGCAAATGTTCTTTGTCCTTTTTGAGATTTATAGATACCAGGGAACATGTATGGTTTTCCCTTCTTTTCTTTCTACAATTTTTTTATTGAAACTGTCACTTTTGTATTTCCATTTCCATTTTTTTAGATATGATGACTTAGTAATTGATAATATTATTCGCCACATGTTTTTACATCTATAGTTGTTAAAGGCATGACGCTTCAATAGGCTCTTATAGAGTTTCCTCCCTTTTATTTTTATCACTCTTGTTTCAATTCTCTCATTTCTAATCAACTTAATTTTTTCGATGCTTTTTTTTTATTTTGTCTTCAGACATATATCTTTAGAATTTTTGGGGGACTGTTGCTCCATGTAATTTATTTTAAGTGTTCTTCCTTTCATGGAATTTTGATTTATATTCAATCTAAAATGGTTGCAATCTTTTCTTTACAATTTAAAAATGATGCCCTCATTTCTCAAAAATTCTAATTAAAGTTTTTAGGAAATCTACTACAATATCTGACAAGTTCCTTTGAATGCAAGAGTTAGTGACGTGACATGAAGAAGGTGGATGGAAATTTTGCGGAAGAACCCCTGTAAGCTATACTCAATATATAACACTATTTGACAATGATAGGTTCAAATGCCTTGAAATCAACAATTGTGCACTTTTATTTTTGTACATTTTTTTGTGAAAGAGACTGATATTGGAATTTGAAATGGTTGTTAAATAAATTTGCTATAAATTCTATATAAAATATAAAAAGGATTAAGGATGGATTAGGTTTTTTTTAACATGACACTCTCATATAAAAAAATTTGAAAGTTGTGGCTAATACATTTGGGTTTCTCAAACATTTAATTATTAATGAATTATTCAATGGAATGTGAAAGAGATTGTTAAATAAAATTGGCTTTTTAAATATGACATTTTCCTATTGAAGGGAATGTGAAAGGATATGAGTCTATGACGAATGCCTAAGAACATGTAAAGGGTTGTTAAATAAATTTGGTTTAAATACTACAAAGAATATGAAAAAGATTGGTTGGATTTTTTTAAGGTAACACTCTCCTATTCAAAGAAATATGAAAAGTAATGGTTAATACTTTTAGGCTACTTAGACCCTTAATTATTAATAAATTAATCAATAGAATGTGAAAGATTTCGTCAAATAAAATTGGTCTCTTAAGTATGATGATTTCCTACAGAAGGAAATGTGAAATTATATGACTAATGCTTAGTAAGAAAATGAAAGGAGTTATTAAATTTGGTTAAAATGCTACAAAGAATATGAAAATGTTTGATTCAATTTTTTTTAAGATGACATTCTCTTATTTAAAGAAAAATGAAAGGTTGTGACTAATGTACCTTTGGGTTTCTCGGACCTTTAATAATCAATGAAATATGAAAGGGTTATATTGTTAACAAAAATTGGTTATTATGGCACTTTCCAATTCAACGGAATGTGGAAGGGTATGGCAAATGCCTAATAAGAATAGGTAAGGAGTTGTTAAATAAATTTGGTTTAAATCCTATACAGTATATGAAAAGGCTTGCTTCGATTTTTTTTTTTTTTTTGAAGATGTCACTCTCTTATTCAAAGAATTATGAAAGTTTGTGGCAAATAATGCCTTTGAAATTTTTTGACATTTAATTATTAATCAATCATCCAATGGAATGTGACAGCAATTGTTAAATAAAATCTGTTTTTAAATATGACACTTTCCTATTTAAAGGAATATGAAAGAGTATAAATAACATCACTAACTTTGAGCTTCTCAATAATGACTATTTTGTCATAATTGTATATATTTATATTACCTTGGTAAAATGACAAAAAAATATCCTCCAATAAGGGAAAGGACAGATCAGTCCCCAAAGAATTCAAAATCTCATGTCAGTCCCTAGGGATCAATATGGAATTTCAATATGTTGGTGAAAGACAATTATGCCCCTCCTCACCCATAATCCCCAGATGCTATTCGAAGTGCCCTCCACCCCCATCCCTTGGCAGAGACCCCATTGAACTATCGCCCTCTCCACTCCTCACAAACCTGAGATCGGAGAAATCGAAATCCCTCTTGATTTCCTTTCGGTGAAATCGTCGGCCACTTTGATCGGATTCCCTTTCTGCTTCAGCTAGGAAAATTGAACGATTTTCTCCGCCATCGTTGTTCGTAGGTGTTCACTTATGAAGGGTCTATGAATTCTTCCTTGTTTTCGGTTAAAGGTGGGATTTGATTTGTTCGTAGATTAGAGTTTATTCTTTTCAACTGCATGTGTGCTTATGTTTAATATGTCATGATTTTCCAATTTGGGATTTTCTTGTTCAAGTCATTGTTTATGGACTGAAACCCTTGATATCTGTCTCTAATCGAAATAAATTAGGGTCTAGAAAGGTTTATGAATATATTAGAGTTGATTTAAGATACTGCATGTTTTGTTTTCAAATGCAATTTCAAACATAAACTCCTGATAGTCTGATTCTGTTTTGCTTTCTTGGGATGCAATTTCAAGTTCCCTGCTACCTGATTCTGATTCTTTTCAAATGCAATCTCATGTGTACTTCATGTGCAACTACAATGCCCTGTAAACAAATTATGAATTACTCCCTCCATCCCATATTATAAGGTCCTTTTAACCGAAACACGGGTTCCTAAAAAACTATTAAAGTTAGTTAAAAAGCAATAAATATATAGGAGACACAACTTTGTTTCCAAAAATGCTCATATTTATGGAAGAATAAGAAATAAGTTAATAATAAAAAGGAGGAGAGAGAATATGTGGGGAATCAATGAAGTGAGAGAAAAAGGTTATGAGAGAGAATAAAATATAAAAGGAGAAAGAAAAGGCATCACTGTAAATTTATTTCTCTGCTTTGATAAGGGTGTCATCTCTCTCTCCTCTCATAAAAATAAAGTTGAATCATTTTTTTATATAATACATTTATTAAGGGTAGTATTGGAAAACATGCATTTATTACCCACATCAACTCAAATAGGACCTTCTATTATGGGACAAGGTCATTCAAAAAATTGGACCTTATAATATGGGACAGAGGGAGTATAAGATAACGAAAAGGGGATATCTTCCATTTCTTTTGCAGATAGTTGCCATTTTACCCACCAAGTCTATTTAATTGATTAGTAGCAGTTCCTAGAGAGCACTCATGCTTTTCCTTTTGTTGAATGGAACATTGGGATTTAATTAAAATCTTAGTTGGTGAGTTGTAATCAGGAAGACATGTTGGATGCAGACTTGGAAGAATTGAAATTTAGGGATTACTGTTCTATTTTCGATTTTCCCACTGACTTTGGTAGATGAAATATGTCATATTTGGCTAATATTTTTATTGCACAACCTTCAAACTTTTGGATAAAGTAGGTTTCGATGGTTTGCCATTGTAGGGTGCCTGTGTTAAGTCAGTAGATTGAAGTTGCTTGGGACCAGTTATGTCTTACTTTGGCCTTGTTTTTAATGCAGGGAACCTCATTTGGTCTGTTCTCAGTGCAAAGGGAAATTTGATATGGTTTCCATTTCTTTAATTCCTTTATGAAACTGAGCAGAAGAATTTGACAGGTAGGTGATGTTGTATACTGAATTTGTGCATTTTTCTATTTTGAAATGTATAAATCATGCGTGATTATGTGATGAGTAATATATATTATGATCAGGTGGCTGTAGTTTCAGACTGATTCATGATTGATTGACCTAATGGGGGAAACCAAGATGCCCTTTAGTCCAAATACCAATCTAATTAACCATGAGTTATAGAGTACCTCTTTTTCTACAAATTGTAGCATACAAAACTATGATAGGCCAATATCACTCTTGAGTCTTGATTGTAAATACAGAATACTTGTTCACTCTATTGAACAGATTGTGTTACACGCTGAAGAATATCAATAAATGAACTTTCTAAAGATTGGGAAGTATTGAATGCAGTGGTTACAGATAATTAATATGGCAATCAATGTTTACCAACTTCTTCACAATGGCTTTTATACTCTCTTCTGGAAATTTGCCCGTTGTGAAGATATAGTCGTTGCATGTCCAGAGAGTGGTTAATCTGATATGGAGTGTTGGGATTATGTTTTGGAAAGCATTAACTCCATTTTACTTGTTTTACTTCAGTTAATCTCTTTTCATTAATTGCTGGAAGTAGTTGGTGTGTCTAACGGCTTTAATGACAGTTTGCGTGCCAACGTTAACTTCCTGAAATAGGTCTGTGTACTTTCTCTGTACTTGATGGCTTAAAATAGACTGAACCATTGAATTTTGAATAAGTCCTATCGCCACTTCGATCATAGCCTCTGATCGATCACAGGGATTGGTTTTTGATCGATCACACATCGATTACACATAGATCACAGCCTGCATCACTAAATATTGAGTTAGAGAAATACTCGCCTGATCGATTCCAGGGGAACCCTGATCGATTAGGCATGTCCAATCGATTGCAAATAGATTATACTCAGATTACATGCTTTCTCTGATCAATCACTCAATATACTCTAATTGATTAATGCTTCTGATCGATTAGACTTAGATTATGATTGGATTATACTTTGGTTCCTCTGATCAATTAAAGGAAGGGCCTAATCGATTGGGCTAATCCAATCGATTACACTAAGTCCATCTAACATCTGTGATCGATTAAAGCTCTCTAATCGATTAGGCTCATTTCTCTGATCGATTACACAGAGTCCCTGATCGATCACAGGGGTCTCTGATCGATGCTACACTTCAAACTTCTAATCTGAACCTGATCTGATCTTGATCGATTAGGCTTTAAGTTTCTTAACTTGTAATCTAAACCTGATCGATTAGGCATCACTTAGGATTTTCTATCAGATTATTTCTAAGTCATCCCTGATCTTTTCCTAGCCTTACTTCATGCCTAAGTTATGTTTAGTTATCATCAAAACTCATTATTCTAACATATCTGGCAGCATCTGCAACTATAGACTTGGCTTATAATGTGATTCTTGAACATACTATTGCAGAGAAGGAGCACAGGTATTTTGTTTCATTTATTTGCCTACATTGGGCAATGGCTACATGGTGATACTATTCAAGTTACTAAGGCCCACTGATACAGTAGCATCCTGTAGTTAACTTTAGGTTATGGAATGCAATGAATTAACTAATTTTGTTGAAGGAGAGAGATGAATAAGTAGTTGGGCGCTCAGAGTGCATTGAAATAGTGCTTAAATGTAGGTATTATTATTTGATTTTCTCTAGATGCCCCTTGTGTCAGTATTTATGTGTTTAGCTGCTTTATTGATGTATTTCTCTGCTGCATAACTGCAGCGCAATTTGCTGCCATAAATCGCTGCTATACTTGTGATTATTACCATCATAATCTCACACTTCTTCTTCTTCCTCTTCCCCTAGTTCTTCCTTTCTGTGCATTGCGGCTTCCGGTAGATAACAAAGCTCTTCATTCAGGAGATCTCCTGGTTCGTCTCTCTTCTTCTCCTCCATTTCTCCTTTTTTTTTTCCTTCGGAGCAATCAGCTTTGCTCCAACGCTTCTTTGGGTTTCACTTATCTTCTTCTTCCGTCTTGTCTCTAGCTATAACATTCGTGTATTTTTCTTTTTCTTATGTGCGTAGCTTTTCCTAGTACTTATATATATACATATATATACCACTATGTTCCTAATTATAAGTCCAACTACCACAAATTTTTTGTTCATAAATATAAGTCCAGTTTGGGATCAATTAATGCTATCGTGACCATTTTACTCCTATGTTGGACATAGGGAAGATGAGAGAGAATTGTTATAATATATAGAATATTATTTTAATACCTATTATTAAATAAGGGTAAAGTTGGAAAAATAAGATATATTTAATGTTATAACTTTCACTCCTTGGTATGTGAGAAGTAGTTAAGATAAACTTACAATAAGGAACAGAATGGTATATATATTTGTTGGGTGGGTTTTGTGATTATCTGTTGGATTCTTGTGTGATTTTGTCGGTGATTTTTTCCCCTTGATTAATTAATTTGTTGGTTTGAATGTTGTTTAATTTTGCTGGCAGTCTTGTTATGCTTTTTTCCCCCAATCATTAATCTATATTATGTAGACAGAGAAAAGCTTTCTTTGTTGTTTCTTACTTGTGTTCGAAGCCAGTATTCTAGCTACTTCTCTTCTTCCTTCTACACCTTAATGAATAACACTTTTTTTTCCTTTGCAGCAATTTGGTTAATTGGGCCGGCGAGGAAATGGCGACAAAGGCTTTGAGCTTTGTTGTTTGTGACCTCACAAACCGAATTGATTCAAAGTTTTCACCTTGTCCTCCAAGGGCTCCTACAGTCAGATGCTCTGTCCATTTATCATCTGACGATGCCACCACTGGTAAATCTACCTTCTACCATATCTTGTTTTTTATTTCTGTTTTGAGTCCAATAGAATCTCATTCGTATACTTTCTTGCTCTGCCTTTTAATCATATTTTGTTGCTCTACCATATCCTCAAGTGATGAATTTCTGGATATTAATGAATTGGGTAGTTATTTTACGTTCTATAGACACAGTTATTTCTGGATATTATATTTCGCTGCTACAGCGCAATTTGATTTTTGTGGTTGTAACTTCTATTGACAGAAAGTTGGGTTGTGACAGTGTTATATTGGAGTACAACATGTATGGAGATCTGCTCTTGCATCAATGCAGGAAGGAATTTGGTGCTGACACTATTATGGATATCTTTATTGAGTTTGTTTGTGGCTTGATTGTTAGGAAGTATGAGAATATTTTCTGTCAAGATTTATAATTGTTAGAGTTAGTTTTACCTTTTATTTATTATTATTTTTTTTTTGCTAACCATCCCATATTCTAGGATCAAATTTATATTATAACAGTTTTGTAATATTAGTTTGGATATAAATAATAAAATTAGTTCATTTTTTTCATTTTAAGTGTTATATTTCTATTATTCCGATAAAATATTAGGGTTCTTTTTGGATTGGGGTTAATCAGCCTAATTAAAAAAATATATTTTTTAAAAAAAAGACTTTCCACGTCTTACATTCAAAAAGGAGACGTGGAAAGTTCTGTGACCACGTTCCACGTCTCCTTTTTGAATGTGAGACGTGAAAGTGGGGATTTTCCACGTCTCATTTAAAATGAAACGTGGAAAGTTCTGACTTTCTACGTCTCCTTTATCCACATCCCATCAAAAAGAGACGTGAAAAGTCCAAAAAAGAGAAGTGAAATCCTACCCCACCCACTATATAGTAAAGCAAACAAACTAGAATTATTGGTTGCAAAAATTAATGACTTGTAGTATATAATCGATGATGTAGAAAATGTTGGAAGTAACTGCCATGTCTTAACTCCATTCATAGTTCCAAAAAGCTAAGCCCCATTCACTGTTATTCCCGACACAACTTCCTCAGTTCTAGTCTCCCCCAAGCTTCCCATATTGTATCAATTATCATTGATAAATAAAGGAGTTAGGTACCAAGCCATCAACTATCGTTTCTCACAAACCAAAGAATAATAATTGAGTCATTAAATTTTGGTTTAATTGACCTTTTTTCAAACATCACCGTTATTAAATGATATGATAGTAACTTTTTTAACTTTTAACCCCCATTAATGTCAAAGGTAACATGGGAAAAAAGTTATTAATGCGGCATTCGGTGTCTTATATTTGAAACAAAATTTTTTTTAATCGGTGCTTTATAATAAGGATCAGAGGGAGTATTTTCTAATATTTATTTATTTTTTGATTAAAATAGATATTGATGATTAATAAACTGCATTAACCTGATACCATGGCCAGGTCCGCAGGTTATGTCTGTGGCTAGTAAATCCTAAGTTCCACTCTCAATTGACAAACATGACAAATATTTTTTAAGGTGAAAAACAAGTTCCCTCTAAACAGAGGTCCCGTATGTCTATCATCAAATTATTTTATTGAAATATATATATATATATATATATTTGATAACAACATGACAAATGCATGCTCCAAATGTAAGTGATTTTTATAAATGTGCATGGTTGGATATCTCGAGTGACTTTTTTATATCACATATATCCTTTTATTAATTGGGAGATAAAAAACAAACATATAAAGTGCACGTAAATAAACCCTTCTGAATAATTGTAGTTTGTTTTGATGGGGTGGATACGCAAAAATAAAATTTGAAGAAAGAAAATAGACTAGGGAACGTAAGCTAAAGATTAAGAAGAACATCACACAGAAGAAGAAAGGTTAGTTTAAAAGAAAATGCAATAGCTTTAATATACTTGTAGATGCCATAAAAAACCGTCTCAGAACATGGAGTGCAAGTCAAACCCATGTTTAAATTGAAATTGAGATATAGACGCAAGTTTTTCCATTCTGAATCACATAGCTTTGGTTGTTTTTCTCTTGAATGTTGGGCTTTCGTGCTATCTAATTTGGAACAAAAAATCATTGTTGAGTAATTTTTGCTAGGACTATCATCCTCCATAAATTAAATAGAAATATTATGTTTCACATTATAAAGAAGATAAAGGAAGATCGTTGTCTCGATTGTTCTAGTTGGAGAGAGATAAATAAATTGATAAACTTCGTATTTATATCATTTCATAACCCTAATTCGTAGCACAAACTCTGCGACACGGTAATATAATTAATAAAATAAATTAAATTATTTATAGTGGTGGTTTGATTATATTATGAATTATAATATTTATAAAATGAATAAAATATAAACTTTGTATTTATATCATTCCATAACCCTAATTCGTTAGTGCTGGCTGTCACCCAAGAGGGGGGTGAATTGGGTGATAGGCTACAAGTTTAAACTCTTTTAAATCTTCTCCTTTCGAAAAACACAATGAAGGCAATCTTTTCAAAACTGTTAAATGCACTAAGAGATATATAATGTAGGTATGCTGGAAAACTAAGAGAGTTAAGGGAAGGGATAATGCAAACAGAATTTATCCTGGTTCGGTCTACCTTGACCTACATCCAGTCCCCAGGCTCCACCTGGGATTTCCACTACCCTCTTGTTTAAAACAGGCACAAGAGAAGCCTTTACAACCCACAAGTTTAGCCGGGTACTTGTGAAGCCTTTACCACATGTTTTACAACACGGGATCACCTGCCAACCTTAACAGATGCTTAGATTATCTCTAAACGCTCCCCCTTACAACCTATAAGGTAACAACCCTGTTCTTAAAGCACCAAGCTTTAGAACAACCTCAAACAGTAGAGGATTTCAATAATAAAGTTCACTTAATGAACAGATTGTGATAATCACTTAAGTACAAAGGAATATATGATGAAATTATAATTCTAGAGCTTAACAGATTGAACAATGAGTGCTCTAGCTCTCTTTTTCTAATTTACTTGACTCAACATTCTTTCCTCATTTCTGGGCTCACTAAGTTTTGCTCTCAATCAGTGTAATCTATAATTCTGCATAAAGCCCTGTTCCATCGTTATTCTTATAGAAGCAAGTCTTGATCTATTTATATCTTCACAGCTTGCTTTTTCTTTTAGCTTCATGTGGCCGTTTGAATATAGTCGTTGGAGGTTCATAGCCGCTGGAAATAAATCCTATTCTTCATATAATTCAAAACTTCTGTTCTAGCTTCAACTGTTCATGCATAGAGTGAGCTAGGAGAGAGATAGACTGCGCGATCTGAACGTCTTCAACAACTGTACTTGCATAGCAGCTTTTTCAGTAGCGCTAGCATGCTTTGCTATCGCTAACTGCATAGTATAATTCCTGCACTTGAGCTGTTAGCTAAACAAGTAATCATGCAGTGGATGTTATCGATAGTGTATTTCATTAGCTCAAAGAGATAGAGACAATATATCAATTAAGGAATTTCAAAGCATTCTCTATCGATAGACATGAACATTATCGCTAGCATATTCTTTTAGTTCAGTGTTCAGCGAGTTAGTTTGTCTAAGTTATCACAATGAGCATTCTCTTATCGATAGCTAGATGCGTTATCGATAGCATCATTTGTATCGCTAGCTGATTAGTTCAAGGACTTAGTTCATTTTTCTGCTAGTTGTTCTTTCTTTCATTTATCCATGTTATCAATGAACTTCTAGCGATAGGATATTTCTTAGTGATAATGAAGGACTTAGCGATAGATATTAACTTTATTATTTCTAAGTCTTCATTTGCTATGGCTCTTTGTCTATTAACGATAGGGATACACTTAGCTATTAGAAATATTTACTTTTAGATTTCAGCTAAGTTTCCATCAGTTATTGTTGGTCTTTCCTTTTGCGATAGTCTTTATCTCTAACAATAGTAATCTGTTACCTATCAGATTTCATTTGTTTAATTCAAAGGTAACTTACACTCTATTTACTTATGTTATTTATGGGGCCAGTCCTCATCAAAACTTAAGATTCTAACAAGACTCTGCGGCGTTGTAATAAAATTAATAAAATAAATTACACTATCTATATTGGTGATTTGATTATATTATGAACTATAATATTTATAAAATAAATAAAATACATTATAGTATTCTTTTTTTTATTCAGTGGGATAACAATAAAAATATTTATTAAATTACTTCATATATTTAGTAGCACTTTCAATTCAAACCATTTTAATCAGTCAACCTTTAATGTAAGGATTCTCTTGTGCTTTTTGATATTAGGCAGCCGCAGCATCAACAAAAACAAAATTTTATCTACTAAATGGGGTCAACAACCTCTCTTTCTTTTATCATTGACAAGGATGCGAGGGATGCTTCGGACTTTGGAGAGCAAAACAAGTAGTACGGGTTTTTGTACTCCAACGGTAGGAATGGGTTGATGTAAAACTGTTGTTAAGTAGTGGAAGAATGTTTTTTTTTTTTAGTAGATTGGTAGAGTTTATATGAGACGTGTTTTTTCCGTCTGTGTTATAAAGGATATTTCTTTCCTGAGTTTATAGCAAAATTTTTTTTGGCAAATAAAAAAAAAACCCCATTAACGTTGATAAAGTATTCTTTTTTATCTCCATCTCCCTATTTTCAATGGACTTCAACCTACTTGATCAACCCTCCTCACCATCACATCTAATGACTTTCCTTGAATGTATACAAACTTTCTTAAACAATTTTCTACCATTTTTTCATTAATAAATGCTAAATGCTACTCCGACCCTTCCACACATAAGATTGTTGCGAATATAATCCTTTCTTATATAATAACACATCCATTTCAAAATCTTCATCTTCACAACCCCTACTTTATACTCATATTGTCCATTTAAAGCCTACCATATAGTATTGATATCTTATCACTATGTAATAAAACTTCTCTTTTAGGTTGTTCGGTACTCTTTGATCACAAATAATGCCAATAGTTTTTCTTCATTTAAACCATCTTAATCAATTTTACAATCTCTGAATAATTGATCACAAACATCTACACTTTTCAACTCAAAGGAAAATCTAATCTACTAATTTAACATATATATCGCCTCTTAACATGTCTCTTATCAAGATTATAGTATATATATTATATTGTGATTGTAAGATTTTTCTCCATAACTCAAATTTAGAATTAATTATCTCTTAACTCAATCAAAAGAATTACTCCATCTATTCTTAAATATAAAACCTATTTGAATACGTGAACTTATTCTCAAATATAAGATCTCTTTCTACTTTTTAGTAACTTTTCTCCAAATTATCCATATTGATACTCCTCAATAATAAACAAACAAAAGAGGGAGGGTAAAAATAAAGAGATGTAGTTAAAAGTGTTTTGATAATATCATGTAATTTTAACTAACTTAATCATAATCCTTAATTTAATCAAATTAGTTAAATATGGCCTATATTTAAAAATGGAGGGAGTATATCATTAGTAAAAAGTATGCACTAGCATATTTCTTCTTTGATATGCTTATTTAAAACGTCTAAAACAATGGTAAACATAAAAAATCAAAGACAAACGTTACTGCAACCCAATTCAAACAGAAAAATCATTTGTTTCTCCTCCGGTCATTGTAACACTAGTAATTGCCCTCTCATACACATTTTGAGTAACTCTGATATTCACAACATGCCTACTTTCCTTTAAAGCAATGGATGCTTGATTGTATGGATGAACTAGAAGTATAAATAGAAGAAAGTGCCCCCGCGTACATTTCCATCACAGTCTGGCTCGTTAATTAATTAGTGTCTCATTTCAGTTCCAGGTGTGCCAGTCACTGGTCAATCCATCCGGAAAACTATTTGACCATTACCTACTTACAAATATATATTCAGAGGCGACTCGGTTTAAAAAAATAATAATAATAATAACAGAGTGGAGGATGTGTGTGTGAAACGATAACAAATTGACAATACTGAGACAGTAATATTAAGTGAAATGACTTCAGGTCCTTCAATAATTGACTTTCGATCATGCCACAAGAGGTGTGAAGTTCTGATAACCATTCATCAGTGGTACTTGTTACACATGTAATGTAGCCTAATATCCTAGAGGGAGGTTAAGTGTCCATTCCCACTTGTAATATTGATCCTAACAAAATTATAGTGAAGGTTTTACTTACTTGTTTAGTTCAAAACACTGTAGATGTTGAACTAGGAAGCTACAGCTACCTCCAGCAGAACAGAAGCTCGTGGGCTTTATAATATGTGCATGCATAGCCACAACACACAGAAGGAGCACTAACAGGTCAAGAGCAACTCTTTAACGTAAAGCCAGAAAAAAATGAAGAAAAAAGCAGTTATTTGTCTGATGCAACTGATAGTAATCCAATCAGTCATCTCAAGATCTCTTGCTCAAATGAGAAATCATTACTCAACTCAATGTTGAACAGTACTGGACCATGCAATATAAAGGCGTAGCCAAGACATGACCAATATGTCACGAACCGAAATAAATCATTCACAAGACAAAACTAACCTGCCCGAAACGGTGGGACACCTCAAAGTAGGACGTATATAATTACTCCAGCACTCCACGTATCTACTTTTGGCCCATAATTTTGATTCAGTACCTCAGGATCCATGTACTAAGGACTTCCAACTATCTCATAAAATCTTTCACCAGCAAAAAAAGGCACGCATCAGGAAATGAATCATGGACAGAGGCAGCTGATTGAAAAAAGAAAAGCAATATAAAGCGAAGTTCAATTTCTATCCAAAGGCTTTACAAGGTGTTAAAAAAACCGACAGCTCAAAATCAATAGCCTTCAAAGGTGCTGTTTCTTTCTAGTTTCCAAACAAAAAGTTCTCAGGTTCAAGATCTTGAGGCTTCATGCCATGCTTTTGGCACATCTGAAACATAGCAAAACAGAAATCACTCAAGACCAAAACTCAAAGTTTAAAATAATACACAATTTGAAGACTCAAAAGCGAGAAATTGCATATTACGAGTGCAGTATCCTCACGCCTATTGCTTTTAACATCAAGGTTTAAAAGGTCAGGTGAATAAGAAGTTCAAGAAACAAATATTGTAATATCGTTTAAGAAACATAGTAGAACAACATGCTTTATTTATAATCCTCCCTCTGATCCTTAATAAAAGATCTAGCTTGTAGTTCAATTTCTTCATTGAACTAGAGCTTAGATTAAGAACAGGAGGGAGTAGTATCATTTGTTTGAAAAATGTATGATGAATGAATTTTATAGAATAGCTACTTGTAATCACACGCCATTTGCAACACACAGTTATACAGCAAATAATGGTCATAATGAACCAACCCCAGGTTATAAATAAGGAAACCACAGAAGAATGTTCACACAAGTCTAGTTCTTTCCTACTTTTCAGTTTTCATTAGTATCCAATTAATAAGCCCAATTATTACCAAAAAGAGAAGGAGAAGAAGTAATCAGCTCAATATATATATATAAATCCCACAGGTTCAAAGGCTCCCTCCATTTCCAGTCAGATTGGAATCTTGCAAAGCATGTTTCCAAAGCTATTTCTATGTCAGTAAAATCACAATTCTGAAACATCCCTAATAACTTCTTCAGTTTTAAACCAACTCAACACTTGGATAAAGGAAACGCCGTCAATAAAAATTTCATATGTACAAACAGATATAAGAAATAGGCCAAAAAGCCAGAATAGGGACATTTAAGAATTCAGAATTTCTGACCTGCACAACTTGGACAATCGCAACAATCCTATCGAACAAGCCTTTTAAAATCATAGGCGATATTAGTATTAAATTATTACTTCACCATGCTTAACCAGATTTGGAATTACACAACATTCCGATCCGATTCCCAAAAAACAATTAACGGAACATAGCCCTGACAAAAGAGGGAAAAGATCGACAGCAAGATATTAAAGCAAATCGGGAACAAAAGACATAATTTCTTACCATAATCGGTGGGAAAATAACAACTCAAGAGACAGGGAAATCCCACTCAACCGCGGTTACCATTTCCATTTCATCCATGGAGAATCACAACCCTGACAAAAGATGGCGCAAGGCGAATCCATTCGACCTCTTATGAACAAACATAAAGGAAATCTTACATAGCATAGATATCTCTTACTGTTCTACACAAGTTTCACTGAAAGATCGGCGCAATCTCATCTGAGAGCAAAAAAAGGGGGAAAACAAAAAAATCTGACTCTTTCCAATTTTGGTGTTGCCGTACAGTCTAATTCCTTTTGAACAAAAATCAGTGAGTTATTTTTGTCAGGGTTATGATCCTCCGTGAATAAAATGTAAATGCAGCTAAAGTTTGGGGAAGCATTTTCGCCTCGACTGGCTCGGCCCGTTTTTTCTTGGAGAGGGAGAGAGATAGATAAAATGATAACTCTCGTATTTATATCATTTCATAACCCTAATTAGAAGTGACTTGCCATTATTATGGAGTATTATTTATAACTCATGAATAATAGTTTTTTTTACCTTATATGTCATAGCGATACTAAAATTACTTACCAAACTATTTAAACCCCCAAGAAAAGAAAAGGGAAGCTATAACTTGTGTTCAAATACGGTTTGTTTATTTAACCATTTTTTAGTCAACTTCTTTGTTAAGGGTTACTTTTATAAGGACTTTGTTGGTTTAAAGGAGGAAGTATATGATACCATGTGTCTGAACTCAAAACCCCTAGAAACATTTAACAAGAATGATCCACAAAGCTATGGAGTTTGTTGTTGAATGTTGATGTTTGCAGTAAAACATTAGACATCGAGGCAAGCATTTTTTTTCCAAACTAGTGTAGAAAAGTATGGTCTAATACGAAACATTTTGCAAATTCCCTAATTTACTTGAAGTTGTACTTTTTTCCTTGAGAAAATACAAAAAATTTCTCTGAATATAAATTTAGATGATGAGAAAGAATATGAAATTTCTAAATGTTATAAAAGACAATTTTTCCACTAAATGAAGGTAAAAGAAAAGGGTTAGAACTTTAAAGCTTTGACATGGGAGTTATAATTACCATAATAATTTACAAGTTGAATATAACAATTCACAACTAATTACTTTGTTTTCGCAATGAACATTTGACAAGGCCTTTAAGATGAAAATAATATATTATTTTTCCCAAATTTTACAAAAGAATTTACAACTTTACTATAATGATTCCCATAATTAGCATAACAATTCATAACTAACTACCTTGTTTTTACAACGCCCATTTGACAATGCCTTTAAAATGAAAATCATTCAGTGCTACTTTTCACAACTTTTATATAGAGATTGACAACTTAATCATAAAGGTTTTTTAAATTGATCATATCAATTCACAACTAATTACCTTGTTTTTACAACTAATCAACTAATCACCAAATTTTTTATTGTTGAATTATTATAATTGACTTGGAAATCCTTAAGGCAAAATTGTAAATTCTTATATAAAATTTGTGAAAAATAGCATCAATTGCTTTTCATCTTGAAGACCTTGCCAAATGGTTATTGCAAAGACAATGTAGTTAGTTGTGAATTGTTATACTCAACTTACAAATAGTTACTTAAGTTGTAAATCTCTATGTTAAAATTGTAAAACCGTAATAATTTTCATATACATGCACTTGGGTGCAAAAGTGTCCTTTGATAACATTTGTTAATCTCAATTTTCTATCAACGGTCTGATATAAATTTATTAAATTCAAGGTATTGAAATGTCCTTTTTTATTTTCAGATGTATTTTTTTTGTTTTTTCACCATTTCCTTTTGCAATTAGTAATGACAGCCGGGCAGAGCAAAGTTTCAATTTTTTTCTATTTTGGAAGGATTTATAGTTCAAAAAAAAAACTTGTTTACAGAAATAAAAACCATCCTAATTTGTAAAATTAGCTTGCTAACTCTGCAGATAAGGAAGATCATATAGCTAGGCATGTATGTTGTACCAGAACTGGTAATTCGGGCCGAGCTCATCGGGCCGGTCCTTTTAGGCCCTGACCCTTGGAGGGCTAGGCTCTGATTTTGGAGGCTTCAAAAGGGAATCGGGCTTACCGGGTTGGCCCTGTAGGGCCAAAGGCTTTAAAGGGCTGGCCCTTTAAGCCTGTCACATATATATATTTAAAAAAATTAATAAATACAAAATAAAAAAATTAATTTAAGGTAAAAAAATCATAATAATTAATTCCCAATATTTATCATTGTTTGATAATTTCTTAGTAAGTGACTTATTTATAAATATGGACAATATTTATTAAAATAATCAATTATAGATAAACATATATTTTATGTAACTTATTTAAAAATAAGGACACTATTTATCATTGCTTCATAATTTCTTAGTGTTTGTTGCTTGTTGGTGTTTGTATTGTAAATTAAAATTGATATTTATGTTGACGATAAGGATTTTTTTTTTGCTTTAATTTTTTTCTATAGAAAAATATTAAAAAATAGTGTTAAACTTTAATCGGGCCGGGCCTGAGCCCGACCATTCAAGGGCCAGACTTTGAAAAACAGGGATATTTGCACTACCCGGGCTTTTTGGGTCGACCCTTTTAAGGCCTTGGCCCTTGAAGGGCCAGCCCTGTAGTGCCGGGCCAGCTCTGATTCACAACTCTATGTTGTACTGTGGTAGTCAGCATATTTAGAATCAAATATGTTATAAAACATAAAAATATGATTTATGACAATACCCTTTCAAATATAGAATAAAACCCAACAATAGTTTCTAGATGCGTTAATTAAATTATTTATAAACTACACATACACATGCACCAACCTAGTATATTTAAATAACCAATCACACCTTATACAGGTAATCTTCTCCTTCTTCATCTATCTCTCTCTCTTTCTCACTCATACCCATCTAGATCAGCCATCTCATTCGCAACTCTGGTGAAGGCGAAGGAACAACAGCGTTTGCAGAAGATCTTGCGGCCAAGATGTTAAAGTGTTGAAGAAGACAGGAAAGAAGAAAAATTTAGGTCACTCATGTGCTTGAAGAAGATGAATAGTTTTAGGTTTTTTCCTTTTGTTCAAGACACTGTGATTTCTCAAGTTTTCATGTGTTTTATTTCTTCCTTTCGTCTATGCATGTGTGACTACCAAAAATTTTGGATTAGAAACTGTGTATATAATCTGGGTAATTAATTATTATTGAGATTTTCTAGAAGTTTCGATGCACTTAAGAACTTGGGCTATCAAATTCAAATTTGATATGCTCATTTACTATGAAAACAAGTTTCAAAATCTATATTGAAACTTCAAAATGGATTTTCATTAGCAAAATTCAAATTCGACTACATGAATATTTATTTATGCATATTATAATTTTTTATTGAATTATAATTAGTAAAAATAATTTATTCACTTATTTTTTATTATTTAATTTCAAATATTTTAAAATTTTATATTAATGAGGCTAATTAAGAAATACTCATTAAGGGCAATATAGTCACTTGTATATATTTCAGAGCCTTACCACTATTTTTAACCAACCGAACATAAAATTTTCCATTCCTTTCCTTTCCTTTCTTGTACATACCAAACGTGTCGACTTCTTTTTCGTTCCGTTCCGTTCCATTCCTTTCTTTTCCTTTCCTTTCCATTCTGTCATAATGTTTTCTATGAACTAAACGGGCCCTTATTAGGGGCACAATGTGCGTAGAAGAAAACCACATATTTCCTTGTACCTGTTAATTTATTAGCCATCCTCCTATTTTTTTTCACTTATTTTTTCCTTTAATTTTTCCTAAGCTTTATTAACTAACTTGCTTTCTTACTCAAAAGGCTTGAGTCAGGGGCACAACATGTTGGGTATTGTGAATCAGGGCATGTGGCCTCACTTTTTTTTCTCTCACGTCATATTTTTTAATAAAAAAAATTTAAAAAGCGGGGAGGTGCTTGCCATGTGGGCATGCCACCTCAAAAACTTGTCAAAGGAGAAGTCAAATTGCCCCCTTTTTAAATTTTTAGGGTATATATTGCCCCTCATATACTTCATGCTGCCTAGTTGACAATTCATTAATTTGACTAATTTAAGTGTGCATTTTTGAGGTAAAACTAGTGGATTCGATTGTTGAAAATTGCATTATAGTGTGATTAATTTGTTGTACACTTGGTGAAATTGAGAGCTAAAAGTGGTTTTTATAAGATTGTAGAAATTCTAGATTTGCCCTTACCTTTACCTTTGCTCTTATTCTTTTGTTAGGGGCAGAATGGGAATTAAAGAAAAGGGAGAGCAATTCACGCTTGAACACAGGAGAAGAACACGAAGCTGGGAAGTAAGGAAACTGAAACACTTAGTGTAACACCTGGACTTTTACTACTATATTATAACCTTTTAATTGAATTATAACCACTTTCTAATGTCAGAAGCCCAAAAACACGTAAAAATTTAAACTTTTCTTTTAAAACATTAGACCAACCCTCTGTTGGTTGGAATGGGCTTTTCAGACAAATTGAAATAACTTAAAACTCTTTATAAAATAAAGTGGTTACTAAAACAATTAAAAGTACGCTAACCCTCTCGGGGTAACTATTCTTAATGCATAATACTTAAGAAAATTTAAATCTCTTAATAAATTTATACAATTCTAATGTTTATACTTTCTACTGATAATTTAATTTTACATCATATACAATAATCTTACTTTTCAAATTATAAAACTTAATTTCTTCATCTAGTCTTCTTCTAGCATTCCTGCCTCATCTTAATCATCTCACTATCTCCCAGCTAGATTCTTTCAAACCTGCGTTACTGAAAAATGTTTGGGGATGGGGGTGAGATTGGTAATCCCAATAGCAGTTTCTTTCATTAACTTATATTATCATGCTAGCATTTACATGTATTAATTTCATAAACCTGAACAAATAAAACAATTATACATACTTCCTGCGCTCAATGCTCTACCAGCCACTATTAACAATATATTCGTTAACTAGTGGAGGCCTCACCTGCAGGATTTCTCGTTATAACTATCCCGTTATAACATAACTGAACTGGCAAAGGGGGTGCGACCCACCTAAGCCTGGAGTACTCCATAAACTCTATGCAGGAATTAACAAGGCTTGTCACCTTCATGCATAATGTAAACTTGAAACAGATATTACAAAATAATACATGCAATTCTTTTAATGTAATGAAATAAACTGCTACCTGTATCCTCGGCTTACTCTTCACTGTATTTCTTCTCTTCTACGTACTCTGGGAATTCAATCCCACTATTCTGTCCTATAATTATTCATAGTACAAAATAATATATTAATATCTAATCTTAGTCATAATAATTAAACGTCTCTCACGTTCCTATAATTCTACCCCCTTTCTATTTTTAATACTAAATCTTAACTTCTAGATAAATGGTTAATCATCATTATCAATCAACATTGCACAAGCACTAACTAATATACATATAACAAGCATCCAACATAAAAGTAATCTTACTAATTTACATTAAACTTACATTCTAAATATAATAACACAAATTTCCAATCCAACTTAAAATTTCTTATCTCCAATCAATTATAACCAACTTAACATTTTGACTTGGAAATTCTAAACAATATATCAATAACCAAAACATTAATTTGACCTAACAAACATTCAATGTCAAGTCAATTATTCAGAAAGGTAATTCAAATTGCATTTCAATCCAAATTCAACAAATCAAAGGAACACCCCTTTAACTTCTTATCTTCCTTAAATTTCTTCCTTCTCCATTTTAATTTTTCAATTATAATACCATCCTTCTTTCCTACTAATAAATCAACAACCATCTATCCACAACATTAATAATTATTTCTTGTTTAACATTAACAACTATTTTAACTTCCCACTTCTCTAAATTTCAAATCCAATCTTAATTCAAGATCTTTAAAATAATAATCCAAGAATAATTAGTCTAACTTTCTTCATCCTTTACTCTTAATTCCTTTCGAGTTAATATTACCATTCCTCCTTTCTTCGCCAATAATCCAGCAGTCAACATTATTTTGTAATCAAACAAAGTTAGAGAAATCAAACGTATAAAGAACACCTAATTTATTCTAACACAATAAGCCATTTGATTTAGTCTTAACACAATCAAAATTCCTAGAACCTAAAACTATAACAATTATCCACAATCAATCCTATCAACAAGAATTGGAACTTTCAATCACCAATACTACACTATCACCTGAAACAAGATTCAAATCTCAAATTTAATAACAACTAAACTTTCTTCTTTCTTTATCATCAACCCACCAACGAGAATTAATTCAATAGCCATACTTTTTCCTTCTTGGCCGAGCAGAACAGAAGCAAGAGAAAGGACAAGAATTCACCATTTCAGATTTCATTGATTCAAACATTCTAGACACTTATCATCCAAACAACCAAAGCAATTATTAAAATTCTTGTTTATTATCCTCCCAAGCATTTCGGTAGAGAAAACGAAGGAGAAACAGGGAAGAACATGGGAAGAACAAGAACAACAATATAAACTTTATTTAAGCACAGATTCAGAGCACCCAAACTAGCTCCTAATTCATACAAATATTGCTTCCAAAAATTTCCGGTTTTTTTTTTCGGCCCCACAGAACTCGCAAGAACAGAGGAAGAAAAATTCAAGAAAAATATCTAAGCTTCAATAATCCCTAAACAAGGAGCTAAACACACTTAAAATCACTCATACACCTTCAATTAGTAGCAGACATGAATTATCAAGCATCATCTATTTTCTTTTCCCTTTTTCCGTCGGCGTCACCAAGCAAGAACAGAGGAGGAAGAAAAGTTGTTCAGAAATTCTTTAATCTTTAATAATCTTCATGCAATCTACTTCATAAGCTTAATCTTGCTTCTAATTGTCATTGATTAAGCTCAAAAACAACAGCCACCCGAAATCCCCAAATTTTAGCTTCGGTGAACAGTGCCAGAGGAAGAACTTCTCACAGAAATCGGACAACATTCGATTTCTCTCTCAAAATCAACACTCAAAACAACAAGAACAAGCTTCATGCACCATTCTCCTAAGCTCAGAAACTTAAAAAACGACCTAAGATTTCGAATCATCCCCCCCATTTAGCTCGAAATCGTGCCCAAGAAAGAGAAGGAAATGGATGGAAATAACTTACCCGAGATTGCCCTGAGTTCCTTGGTCTCTTTCCGCCGCGTATGGCCGTCGTTCGTCGCCGATCGCCGCCGGTCTGGGCTGAGGATACCGCCGGGTTCGCAAGGCAGAGAGAAGAGAAGTGAGTGTGGATATGTGTATACCGGGCAGAGGGAGTATATAGTTTAAATTTCTTTTTTTTTATATTGGGTGTGTGTGTACACGTGGAGAGAGGGAGGCAGATAGGAAGGAAGGAGAGATTAAATCAATGGGACATGTGTGTGGTTGTAATTTAAAGGGGGCTGATATTTATTTTTATCAGGTATTTTACTATCCTGCCCTTCCTTTTATAATTGAAGATATTTTCAATTAGGAGCATATATTGTCTTTTTCATTTTCTATTTTCTATTTTTCTCTTAAGTCATAATTTTATTTATCATTATCATTTAGAAATAGACCTAAATCTGTCCCCAAAATAATTTCTCTAAATATGTTTTAATTTCTAAATTTATTTATAAGACTTTTTAATTAATAATCAATACCCCAAGATTCTAAATATTCCATTATTATTATTTTCTAACTATTTCCCTTGAGCTAATAAAGAAAATAAACTTAGAAAAATATTAAAAATATATCTGGCCTCATAGATTTATTTATAAGGCTTTTTAATTTATACTTGTCATCCTAAAACTTTAAATAAACCCTTATTATCTCTTTTTTCCAAATTAAGTTTTATCTCCTAATTATTTCTCTTTGTTTCTTAAAGAAAATAAACCTTAAAATTTTTAAAAATACCTAATGTCATAAATTTATTTATTTTAATTCTTTTTAATATTTTAGTAATATCCCTAAAACATAATTAATTCCTTATATCCATTTTGTAAATTTTGGGATGTTACACTTAGGGCATGCGATCAGCAACAACATCATGATCTTTGGCCGGAAAAGAGTGAGAGAGAAGAGGGAAGAGTTTGTTGGCAGAGCTGCCAGGAAGGCAAGTGAGACGATTAGAGAAATTGAAGGGAAGAAGAAGGAGTACGAAATTTAGGCCAAGTTCATAGGAGAAGAAGTATATATTGATTTGGACGGAGATTCAAAGCGTATTTGGTATTTTTTACTCAATCTTCCATTTTCTCTTTTTCCTCTCTTCAATTTCTCTGGTCCGTTTTTACACTTCTCTTCGATTCGAACTATTACCTCTGTTCTTCATCACCGGCCAACTCATCAATCATGGACCTGATGACATTTCAGCGATTTGAAGTTCTAATTGCAACAATTAGAGGCTAATTCCTTTGATTTCTTTTGAGAGGAAGCCTAATCCTGAGCCAGAGTTCTTCAATTAGGGAGTTTCACATCTTTCTACTTTGTTCTTTAAAGATTCTTGAATCTGTGTGGCTTCTTGAATTTCATATGTAGTAGAAGATGATTGTGCAGTAATGTGTTCTTTGACCGAGTTGTTTCTGGACTTGATTCTTTGTAATTGGATTACTGATTTTCATCTAGTTGTTTGGAACTCATTGATTGAATGAATGATATATGAGCATTTCTAGTTGGAATGTTGAATGTCCAGATTGTTAAATTACATATACCTGCACATTAGTCTATAATCCCCTCATTCTCTAGTTTAATTGATTACCTTAGTTAGGAGCTCACTTAGGCTGAGATTGTGACTTGCATCTAGAGAGGCTCTAATATTCACTTGGTAAGAAAGGATTTAGGTAGAATCTCAAGGGAAATCTTTCACCATTGACATATCTTTCTTTTCACATTTCACACTTTCATTTTCGGTTTTAAGCATTTCTTTCAATAGAAAAAAAATACATATTAATCTTAGGAAGTTCCTTGCTCTGAAAATCTTGGATTTAATTTGTTTAGCTTTGCAATTTAATCACATGTTTTACCAAGAATATGAGGAAATGACCTAGGGTTAATTACTATTCTATAGGAGTTTAATTCTAGTTTCTTTGAGGCCTATGTGACTAGGTAAAATCACTAGTGTCCAAACGTAAAAACTTCCAAAATATTCTAGCCCTTTAACCCTTTAATTTGAAGGACCAAATTGAAATTTTCAAAAACAGAATGAATGAATTGTTTGGAAATAGTATTTAGAGGACAAAAAGATATGGGAAAATTCCAAAAAAAGACTATCGAATAAAGGATAGTTGGATACAGTGAATTTCAAAAAAGACAGAAACATGAGACTAACCTAACTATCCTTTGCAAATTTAAAGAAAATGACAAAAATGTGCCTTGACGAATTTGTATAACATATTATCAACTTTGAACAACGGATTACCTACATGTCTCTATACATTTACCATGATTATAATTTTACCAACTTCTTTTTATTTGTTTCCAGAATTGTATAATGGATTACCAAATTCATATAACATATTATCAATTTCAGATAATGGATTACCAACATGTCTCTATCAATTTACTAACATCATAAGTTTACCAACTTCTTTTTGTTTATTACCAATATTATATAACGGATTACCAACTTTAAAAATAATAAATTTTGTCAAGGGCCATTTTTGTCATTTCTCTTAAATTTACAAAGAACAGTTATGTCAATGGCATGTTTCTATCATCTTTAAAATTCGCTACATTTAAATGTTTTTTTGTATATTTTGACAGTCTTTTTCTGGTGTTTTCCCAAAAAACATACATAAAATCAATTAATAAATAATTAAAAATATTAAATATTAATTAATAAAAAACACAGCAAAAATGCATTATTTATTAAAATCTAAATAATAAATATTTAACTCATATATAAATAGATAGAGGCAAATAAATGAAATTAAAATGGAATTTGACAAACTATCAGTAAATATGTAATTTATAATAAATAGAAGAATAATTAAAAGAATAATAGTACATAAAGAATAATAAGAAAATAATTAAGAATTAAAAGAAAATAATCACAATCATCAATATATAACTATAAATCCCTAGCTAACATTGTTAGCATGCAGTTTAATTATCTTCATCTCATAGTAATTTCAATTTGACAACGTTAACCATGGACAAAAGGAAGTTTAACTCCTAAAGAAGCACTTTATGAAGCCTCCCGGAATTTGATTGATTTATTTATTCCTTTTTTACATGCGGACGAAAAAAAGTTGAATTTAGAAAACAATCAAGACAAAGTTACTTTACCCCTTTTTACTTTTCATGGTGGATTGGCTAAACTAAGGAAAAATAAAAAAGAAATAGCATTGAAATCAATTTTTATTGACCAATTAGAATTGCCTCCTAGGACCTATAATCATCTCAAAAGGTCCAATATACATACATTATTGGAGCTTTTGAATAATAGTCAAGAAGACCTTATGAAAATGGAACATCTTCGCATAGAAGATGTAAAATGTAAATTGGACATTTTAGAAATAGAAAAGCATTTTGCATAAAATGGAAATCCATTGGATTTTTTTTCTTTTTTTTTTAAGAAAAAAAAGACGAAAATGCGGGTTTTGAATCTTTAGCATGAGAGATCCAAAAACTCTTCTTTGTGGTTATAATGCCAAAATCTCAAGTTGGCTCACTCATCTTTATTTTGATCGTTACTGGCCTCTTGAATATTCTTTAACTTCTTTTTCTTTTCTTTGATTTGTTTTATTTTGTTTGGAATGTGGCTTTACTATTGTCTTCTTTATTATTTATTGATAGGAATTCTCTTGTTAAGACCCTATAAAATCGATTAAAAAAAAAACCTCAGATTCATACTAAAACCACTATGATTCAATAAAACATTTAATCTAAGTCCGAAAATTCCTTGAGTAAGAACTATTGGATCATCACTTATTCAATGAATAGATATGATAAAAAATCCAAAATAAGCATTTGTCCTTTGATAAAAAAAAGGATAAGCGGCAGTTTGAAAGAATTAAAATATTTTGATTTATTAGAACTTCTAACTCCTTGAAAAAAAAGATTTTAAGTCCGGTTGCGGGGTCTAAATATTAAGTATGAATCATATTTCTAATAATTTACTTTAGAATCCATTTTCTATATTCCGTGCTCCAGATACTAGAATAAATATTCGACGGGGTAAAACCATCTCTATCAAGATGACAGACTTACTGTCTGTACTATCAATAGGATCAATTATAACAAGTCACACACTCATATTCCAGAAATACAGAAGAAAAGAAGTTCCACGATCGAACTAAACTACCAAACCAAAATAGAATGGGCTAAAAATTGAAGACCCAAATGCTTCACTTTGTATTGAAAAATTCGTTAGTAGGTTCTTGTGAATCTAATTCATAAAAATTCCATCCAGTAAAATGGAAGAATTATAAATCTCCAAAATAATAGAAAGAAATATCGCAAATAGGGCCATTGCAACACCCATCAAGGGAGTAGTTCCCAAACTAGGAGCTGCTTTACCATATTCTGAATTCAAAGGTTTCAATAAATTCCCTACAATAGTTCGTCTTGGACCAAATCTAGAACTACCCTCAACAGTTTGTGTAGCCATAAATCCTATTTTTTTAGTCATTGAGATCTGTTGACTTTGTATACCATTCCGCTATAAATAAATGATCTTATCCTAGATCCATTTTGGTCTTGAAATTATATAATAATGGAAACAGCAACCCTAGTTGCCATCTCTATATCTGGTTTACTTGTAAGTTTTACTGGGTATGCTTTATATACTGCTTTTGGGCAACCCTCTAAACACCTAAGAGATCCATTCGAAGAACATGGGGGCTAGTTGAAGTAATGAGCCTACCAATATTACTTCAATTGAGATAATGAAAAATCATTTCACCTTTTTAGTTGGAACTTTAGGTGGTTCTCTAAAAAAGATAGCGAAAAAAATAATTTCTAAAGTAGAAACTAAGAGGAATGTATAAACTAAATATTTTTCGAAGAAATCCTATTTGTTCAATAAAACTCCCTCTCTTTTTTATTTGTCAACTACTCTACTATTTCTTATACTACTTCGTATATCTTATATGCTTATATGGTATATGCAATAAAAACAAATCTTATATGTAATTATGTCATAAGGGTTCTAATGCTAATAAAAACGTGGAAAAAATATAAACTAAGAATGGGGGCAGGATTCTTTGACGAAGGAGATCAATAGGCATTATTATATGAAAATATTTGGTATATGAGAATATTGGGGAGTATATTTTGACACAAACAAGAACGGTTCTAGGAAGACAAGTAATCCCTCCTAGAATCCCCTTTTTCCAATTTTTTTCTATTTATACTGTGCTTAATATTCTCTGTTTATTTATCTTCCGTTTAGTATCGAGTTGAATTTTCTTATAGTCAAATAAAAAAACAAAAACTATTAAACAAAAACTATTAATTGAATATATTTATATTCTATGACATTGAAATCCGAAAACAGTGACATATTATAGTGGTCCAATTTAATTTCTTCGAGGTGAAAAAAAAAGAAACCAAAAAATAGCCAATGTCGTTACCAATTCAACCGATTGAGAGAGAGAGGCCAATGCTTTCCTTAGTTTTGATTTTGAGAGGTTGGTCCGTTTACCTTGAAAGTGATACAATCAATGGATGAGTGTGAACGAGATTGATATCCAGCTGGAATTCCCTTTTTCAGCTTTTCCGCACTTTCTTAATACACTAATTCTGCTTCATTCCGTTAAGCTATACCTTGCCTTAAACCAGACCTCATGTATGGCTTGATGAGGATTTGGTTTAATGCTGAGGTTGAGGTTGAGGTTTAGGGTTAAAGAGCAATTTTACCAATAGACTATTGTTCAGGTTGCATATGGCACAATTAACAATTAAAAGGGTCAGTATCACCAATAGACCTTTTAACTAGAGGCTGATTGGCCAATACTATTTTATTTATGCAATCCGCCATTAGTTGTGTGACACATGACGTAATGATTTCCACCTGGCAGCTTGGTGAATTCCACATGGCAGACCTAATTTCACCCTCACCTACCCTCACATACCTTCATCCTCGACAACAGAGCCCTCACCATAACCATGGACGAAAGAACACCCGAGGACAGCGGACGGCGGACACCCTCATGCTCACCCACCTTCACATGCCTTTATACTCACCTTCACCCACACTTACATGCCTTCATCCTCAACATAACCCTTGCCATAGCCACAGACGAAGAACACCCAAGGATGTTCAATGAACAGTGGCCAAGATGTTTTCGGTGGGAGGGACAAAACTGATCGAACATCTTGGCTAGTGTTCATTGAAAATCCTCAGGTGTTCCTCGTCCATGGCTATGGAGAGGGTTATGTCGAGGGTGAAGGTATGTGACGGTGGGTGAAGGTGAGTGTAAAGGTATGTGAGGGTGGGTGTAAAGGCATGTGAGGGTGGGTGAGCATGAGGGTGTCCGCCGTCCGTTGTCCTCGGGTGTTCTTTTGTCCATGGCTATGGCGAGGGCTCTGTTGTCAAGGATGAAGATGTGTGAGGGTGGGTGAGGGTGAAATTAGGTATACCATGTGGAATTCACTAATCTGCCAGGTGGACATCATTACGTCATGTGTCACACAACTTATGGAGGGTTACATAAATAAAACAGTATTGGCCAATCCGCCCCTGGTTAAAAGGTCCATTGGTGATATCGACCCTTTGAATTGTTAATTGTGCCATCTGCAACTTGAACATTAGTCTATTGATAAAGCTGCTCTTTAACCCATAAAAAATTGTGGGCCCCATTTAAAATCATGACGGACGTTTGATATTTTTAACGGCGTTGGCCAAGCTACCCCAGGTTAAGAGGTCCATTGGTGTTTCCGACCTTTTCAATTATCAATTGTGTCATCTGCAACTTGGACAACAGTTTGTTAGTAAAATTGTTGCTCTTTAACCCTTTTTTTTATCCATTTCCTTTCTATTTATTCATGGACATGGATATTGATGCATTGGAACATGTATTAATATTCTTCAATTCCTCCTCCAATTTTATTTCATAATCCACTATATTCTATTTGTTCCCTTGTTATTTCTGATATCAGGATGAATTGATATGGACATGTGTCGTTTTTCCTCTTTTATGTGCTTTGTTTAATCATTTATCTTCATTTTTTTGCCAATTGATTTCATGTCTTCTTTCCCTTTTTTTCATATGAGTACATATGCAGATGTTCTTTGTCCTTTTTGAGATTTATAGATACCAGGGAACATGTATGGTTTTCCCTTCTTTTCTTTTTTCAATTTTTTTTATTGAAACTGTCACTTTTGTATTTCCATTTCCATTTTTTTTAGATATGATGAGTTAGTAATTGATAATATTAATCTCCACATGTTTTTACATCTATAGGTGTTAAAGGCATGACGCTTCAATAGGCTCTTATAGAGTTTCCTCCCTTTTATTTTTATCTTGTTTCAATTCTCTCATTTCTAATCAACTTAATTTGTTCGATGCTTTTTTTTTATTTTGTCTTCAGACATATATCTTTAGAATTTTTGGGGGACTGTTGCTCCATGTAATTTATTTTAAGTGTTCTTCCTTTCATGGAATTTTGATTGATATTCAATCTAAAATTGTTGCAATCTTTTCTTTACAATTTAAAAATGATGACCTCATATCTCAAAAATTCTAATTAAAGTTTTTAGGAAATCCACTACAATATCTGACAAGTTCTTTTGAATGCAAGAGTTAGTGACGTGATGTGAAGAAGGTGGATGGAAATTTTGCGGAAGAACCCATGTAAGATATACTCAATATATAACACTATTTGACAATGATAGGTTCAAATGCCTTGAAATCAACAATTGTGCACTTTTATTTTTGTAGAATTTTTTTGTGAAAGAGACTGTTATTGGAATGTGAAATGGTTGTTAAATAAATTTGCTATAAATTCTATATAAAATATAAAAAGGATTAAGGATGGATTAGTTTTTTTTAACACGACACTCTCGTATAAGAAAATGTGAAAGCTGTGGCTAATACATTTGGGTTTCTCAAACATTTAATTATTAATGAATTATTCAATGGAATGTGAAAGAGATTGTTAAATAAAATTGGCTTTTTAAATATGACATTTTCCTATTGAAGGGAATGTGAAAGGAAATGAGTCTATGACGAATGCCTAAGAACATGTAAAGGGTTGTTAAATAAATTTGGTTTAAATACTACAAAGAATATGTAAAAGATTGGTTGGATTTTTTTAAGATAACACTCTCCTATTCAAAGAAATATGAAAAGTAATGGTTAATACTTTTAGGCTCCTTAGACCCTTAATTATTAATAAATTAATCAATAGAATGTGAAAGACTTTGTTAAATAAAATTGGTCTCTTAAGTATGACGATTTCCTACAAAAGGAAATGTGAAATTATATGACTAATGCTTAGTAAGAAAACGAAAGGAGTTATTAAATTTGGTTAAAATGCTACAAAGAATATGAAAATGTTTGATTCAATTTTTTTAAGATGACGTTCTCTTATTTAAAGAAAAATGAAAAGTTGTGACTAATGTACCTTGGGTTTCTTAGACCTTTAATAATCAATGAAATATGAAAGGGCTACATTGTTTAAAAAATTGGTTTATTATGGCACTTTCCAATTCAACAAAATGTGGAAGGGTATGGCCAATGCCTAATAAGAATAGGTAAGGAGTTGTTAAATAAATTTGGTTTAATTCCTATACAGTATATGAAAAGGCTTGCTTCGATTTTTTTTTTTTGAAGATGTCACTCTCTTATTCAAAGAATTGTGAAAGTTTGTGGCAAATAATGCCTTTGAAATTTTTTTAAATTTAATTATTAATCAATCATTCAATGGAATGTGACAGCAATTGTTAAATAAAAGCTGTTTCTTAAATATGACACTTTCCTATTTAAGGGAATATGAAAGAGTATAAATAACGTCTACTAACTTTGAACTTCTCAATAATGACTATTTTGTCATAATTGTCTATATTGATATTAACTTGGGAAAATGACAAAAAAAATCCCCTCCAATAAGGGAAAGGACATATCAGTCCCCAAAGAATTCAAAATCCCATATCAGTCCCTAGGGATCAATCTGGAATTTCAATATGTTGGTGAAAGACAATTATGCCCCTCCTCACCCATAATCCCCAGATGCTATTCGAAGTGCCCTCCACCCCCATCCCTTGGCAGAGACTCCATTGAACTATCGCCCTCTCCACTCCTCACAAACCTGAGATCGGTGAAATCGAAAACCCTCTCGATTTCCTTTCGGTGAAATCATCAGCCACTCTGATCAGATTCCCCTTCGGCTTCAGCTAGGAAAATCGAACGATTTTCTCCGCCACCATTGTTCGTAGGTGTTCGCTTATGAAGGGTCTATGAATTCTGCCTTGTTTTCGGTTGAAGGTTGGATTTGATTTATTCTTAGATTAGAGTTGATTCTTTTCAACTGCATGTGTGTTTATGTTTAATATGTCATGATTTTTCAATTTGGGATTTTCTTGTTCAAGTCATTGTTCATGGACTGAAACCCTTTATATCTGTCTCTAGTCGGAAGAAATTAGGGTCTAGAAAGGTTTATGAATATATTAGAGTTGATTTAAGCTACTGCATTCTTTTTTTTTCAAATGCAATTTCAAACATAAACTCCTGATAGTCTGATTCTGTTTTGCTTTCTTGGGATGCAATTTCAAGTTCCTTGCTGCCTGATTCTGATTCTTTTCAAATGCAATCTCATGTGTACTTCATGTGTAACTACAATGCCTGTAAACAAATTCTGAAGTACTCCCTCCATCCCATATTATAAGGTCCTTTTAACCGAAAAACAGCTTCCCAAAAAACTGTTAAAGTTAGTTAAAAAGCAATAATATATAGGAGACACAACTTTGTTTCCAGAAATGCCCGTATTTATGGAAGAATAAGAAATAGGGTAATAATAAAAATGAGGAAAGAGAATATGTGGGGAATCAATGAAGTGAGAGAAAAAGGTTATGAGAGAGAATAAAATATAAAAGGAGAAAGAAAAGGCATCACTGTAAATTTATTTCTTTGCTTTAATAAAGGTGTCATCTCTCTCTCCTCTCATAAAAATAAAGTTGAATCATTTTTTATATAATACATTTATTAAGGGTAGTATTAGAAAACATGCATTATTATCCACATCAACTCAAATAAGACTTTATATTATGGGACAAGGTCATTTAAAAAATTGGACCTTATAATATGGGACGGAGGGAGTATAAGATAACGGAAAGGGGATATCTTCCATTTCTTTTGCAGATAGTTCCCATTTTACCCACCAAGTCTATTTTATTGATTAGTAGCAGTTCCTAGAGAGCACTCGTGCTTTTCCTTTTGCTGAATGGAACATTGGGATTTAATAAAAATCTTAGTTTGTGAGTCGTAATCAGGAAGACATGTTGGTTGCAGACTTGGAAGAATTGAAATTTAGGGATTACTATTCTATTTTTTATTCTCCCACTGAGTTTGGTAGATGAAACATGTCATATTTGGCTAATATTTTTATTGCATAGCCTCCAAACTTTTGGATAAAGTAGGTTTTGATGGTTTGCCATTGTAGGGTGTCTATGTTAAGTCAGTAGAGTGAAGTTGCTTGGGACCAGTTGTGTCTTACTTTGGCCTTGTTTTTACTGCAGGGAACCTCATTTGGTCTGTTCTTAGTGTAAAGGGAAATTTGATATGGTTTCTATTTCTTTAATTCCTTTATGAAACTGAGCAGAAGAATTTGACAGGTAGGTGATGCTGTATACTGAATTTGTGCATTTTTCTATTTTGAAATGTATAAATCATGCGTGATTATGTGATGAGTAATATATATTATGATCAGGTGGCTGTAGTTTCAGACTGACTCATGATTGATTGACCTAATGGTGGGAACCAAAATACCCTTCACTCCAAATACCAATCTAATTAACCATGAGTTATAGAGTACCTCTTTTTCTACAAATTGTAGCATACAAAACTATGATAGGCCAATATCACTCTTGAGTCTTGATGTAATTTACTCACTGTAATCATTTTATTTTCTGCTCCTTCAAATCAAATTTGATGTAGCGATTTAATATTTCCATAGTAATGAGGCAACTGTCTGAGATGACCTTTTTTGTTGAAAGTAGTCAATCCTGAGGAATTCTCCAAAAAGGCAGTTGGTAAAATTACTAGGGTTCCTGTGCCTCAACAAAACAATCTGTATGTGTCAATCACTTAAAGTGTTAAGGTTTATTAAAAGATAGTTGTTATCCTTTTGTTAATGACTTGAAACTTGCTTTTCCTTATAGGCACGATTGTGGTGTCCATGTGATGATTTGGTTGACCAAATGGAGTCCTGGTGTGAAGCTTGATTATACAAATGTACCTAACTTTGATTTCTTAAATTTATGTTTTTGGAGGTTGGACATTACATTTACTTGGGTTTGTCTTGTATTTAGGAGGATGTATCAAATTTCAGGAATGATGTCATGTGGTGGCTAGTTAATCATGATCGGAATATTGCAAAGGATAAAGCATTGGGTTTGCTTCAACAGTCTACCACTTCAAAGCGATTTAGACGACCCTGATTGTAGATGCACTGCCATCAATGTTACTCTAGGACTTGTGTTAATGTAAAGTTAACATGTTTCGAGGCAAATTGACAAGTTGTAATCGTTCCACTTTTTGTATGTTTCATGGAATATGGGACAAAGTTTCCTTTTGGTATGTTGTATGAAACATTGAATATGTATGTTGAATGGAGTATGGGACAAAGTTCCCTTTTCTCTATATTTCTTGGTGGCCTATTCACAGGTCTATTTGCATATATTTATTTAAAAAACAAACAAGTTTAACCATTTTTCTTTTTAACATTAACAACTTCATCATAGGAATTAACAACGTCTGAATAGCGATTAACAACTTAGACCATTGTTGCTTGCAATGTGAAAGATTTTTGCCCCAGGCATTAACAACTTCCTCTTCAGCATTAACAACTTCATCGTAGGAATTGACAACGTCTGAACAATGATTAACAACTTACAACTTTAATTTGTTGCTAGCAATGTCAATGACATTAATGCTCCGAGTTAAGAACGTCCTCCCAAGCATTAACAACTTTATCTTAAGAATTAACAACTTCATCGTAGGAATTAACTTTATCATATATGTTAACAACTTCTGTGTAGCGATTAACAACTGTCATATTTGCAGTTGCCAATGTCCAAGTGAAATTAAACATCATTCTTAATAACATACTAAAGTAGCTACATTAAACCACATTCTTCATTTGCAGAGTTTTTTCACATATTCAATGAAAAGTTAATATTAAGATCATCATGCCACTTAATGTTTCCCAGACACTAAACCAAAAACATCATTTACAATTCACACACTTGCTGTTTGTGTTAACAACTTCTTCATAGGAATTAACAACTTTATCATACATATTAACAAGTTCTGTGCAGCGATTAACAACTGTCATGTCTACAGGTGCTAATGTTCAAGTGAAATTAAACTTCTTAATAACACACTAAAATAGCAACATTAAACCACATTCTTCATTGACAGAGTTTTTTACATATTCAATGACAAGTTAACATTAAGATCATCATGCCACTTAATGTTCCCTTATCACTAAACCAAAAACGACATTTACAATTTACTGCCACAGTATTCACAAAATGGGCAATACAGTGCCAAACCGAACTCCTAAAAATATGAGTCAGTTCTTCAAAAACAAAATACTTCACTACTTTGTGATAAACTTTAGTTTGGGTTGGGATTTTCGCAGTTCCTTCTTGTGTGACCGGTTTGATGGCATCTTGTACAATGATAAATCTTCTTATCTTGAAATTGTGACTCATGCCTTTTAGTTCTGGACCTCCCAATAGGTCGGCTAATCATAGGTGGGTACAGCAAGATTTGCGACGATATGTCAGGCAACATGTAGTTGTTGATATCTGGCTTATCTATAGTGACAATTGGAATCATGCTATGGCTATAGATCTTTTGTTGGGATGTTATTTTATAGCATTCATGAACAAAATCATATACATTTGCATGCAAAGTACAACCGTGTGGACAAGGAATCCCCTCTTTGATGATTTTCATCTTCACACCACCTCTATTATATTCAATTTTACCTTCAGAGTTACATACAAACTTGCCTCCAACATGGAAATAACAACATAATTCTTTTAATTCTCTTGAGCCACTATAAAGCGCCATTTTTTCATTCCTCCCTGCAAAACACTTTCCATCCCATGTTCAATGTCATTACATAGTTTGTGAAAAATAATAACTAAACCCTCTATTAACAACTGCATAGTAGGTTTTAACATTTATAGCATATGTATTAACAATACAGTATCTTCTTTTATAGCATATTAACAACATAGTAGCTGAATCACACTGTAACAGTTTATAGCATAACGTTAACGTTAACACCAACTATGTCTTCAGCCTAAATACAAAAACCCTTAGGAAAAATTCAGAAAAATATCACTTCAATTCCCACATTTTCACATAAAATTTTTCTAAAAAGTGGGCTACACCTATATCAACATTAACATGCTTAAGGGGTCATTTAAGAGTTTTTTACTCCTACAACTAATATTCCACAACAAGCATTCATGGTTAGCAAAAAAAAAAAAAACAAACATTAATGGAGGTTTGTTTGTTTTTAACTCCCAAAATTATGAGGGGCCTATGCTAGCTTTTAATGCATGTGTAGAACAAAAAGTAGCCAATAGCACATGGAGGAATCTTTTCCTCTTTTACTGCACATGTAGCAGAAACATGTGAGGGCATTAATGGTGCTTTGTCAATACTCTTCTTGCCAAGAATTCATAGTTTTGATATTCTTTCAATTTGCTGCATTTGACTCACGCCACTCTTTATTTATATTTTTAATTTTCCATATTTTTTTAATTTTATTGGCCCTTCAGATTAAGATTACATGATGGGACTCATTCTTTTGCCTCTCTCTCTCACATGGATTCTCTCTTCTCTGATATTTATTTATTGTTAGGTTTTATTGATTTATTGATTCATTAAATTCCCGACACTTGCCCTTGCAGTTTTCTTTCTTTTCTGTGTTTTGTTTTTCTTGTTCATGTGCACATAATTTTTTCTGTCCAGCAACAATCATTATGTCATGCAAGCTCAAAGTATCATATTTATACTCAATCATGTGGTCATATACTGGATTATACTATAGGTTCAATCTTTACAGCTCCCAACTTGTACTATTATCGTACATATTCTAAAAGAGTATATTTTTTCATGCCAAGTTCTGTAAGAGTACATAGAAAAAGCATCATGCATACATTCAGATCGTGTGCATTTGTGAAAAAGAAATAAAAGTGAAGGGCTCAAGGGGCTTAACACAGGTTTGATTAAAATGGCTTTTGTTTAGGATAGTGAGGTGCAGAATAAAAATGCCTCAACCATATTCATGACTCCAGTGCAAATATGTGGCCTAGATAAAGAAACAAGACAAGTTCTAGAAGAAATTAGATCTAGTAGAGTATGCTCAGTAATTGGAAATGATAATAAGGCTCAATTCCTCCCATCCAGGTTTGTGCATTCTAAGATAACTCACACAAGGCTATGCAAAGCACAAAATTAGTTTCAATGCACAAGAACACTCTACTTATGACACTAACTTTCTGATAATAGACCACATATCAAGCATCAATATGACTAAAACTTACTTCATTCATCCAAAATGGTTTTGGTTCTGCATGCTTATCACAGGATAATCAAAGTGCAAGAAAATTCATGACTCATGCATTATTCAGTAAGTTGCAGAATATGTGCATTCATCATAGGAATTTGTGATGCTAAGTTGCTTCGATCTAGCGCATAGTTTGAAAATGCAGAAACTTCATGAAATTGCCCTGTTTCAACACCTTCAAATTGGTGTTATTGTTGGCAATTGTCTCAATTAGAACCACATGCTTCTTCAGGTGTCTTCTATACTAGCTCTAGCAGCTACATCCAAACGCTTCCTATCTTCAAATGTCTTCTATAAAGCAAATAATGGTCATAATGAACCAACCCCAGATTATAAAAAACCAAACCAAAGAAGAATGTTCACACAAGTCTAGTTGTTTTCATTGGTATCCAAGTAATAAGCCCAATTATTACCAAAAAAAGGAGAAGTAATTAGCTCATTATATATAATTCCCAAAGGTTCAAAGGGCTCTCCCCATTTCCATTTCCAGTAAGATTGGAATCTCTTAAAGCATCTCTATAGAGCTATTTCTAGATAAGTAAAATCATCATTCTAAATCTTACCGAATAACTTCTTCCGCTTAAAACCAACATTATGATAAACCAAACCGTCATTTAAAATTTGGGAAAACTAATTACAAATCCCATATAAAAACCCAATTAAGATGAGTCCCACATAATCATATAATCAATTTCAGGTCTTACAAAGTTATTATCGTTTAGTCATAAGTTATTATCGTCAAGTCAAAAGTTATAAGTGACAGAGTTTAAAAGTTGTGATCATGAATCCCCAAGTTGTTATTGTATCGTTAGCCCTCAAGAATTGGTTACTAACAACTTTTGATCAGACGATAACAATTTTATAACAATTTTTTGGCCTGATGATATTACATGATTTCGTGGAACCTATTCATTTCCTTACATAATACCTATAATTAATTTTCCCTTAAATTTTCATAAGCATAAACAGATATAAGAAATAGCAAAAAAAGCCAGAATAGGGACATTTGAGAATTCAGGATTTCCGACCTGCACACTCCAACAGTCGCACATCCCAATTCCCTTCTCCAGCTCCGCGTTGAAGCGTCACCTCTCAGCTGAAATAACAAAGGCAACTGCAGACAAGCCTTCAAAAACATTCCGATCCGATTCCGGAAAAACAATAAACAGATCGGTGGGAATAGCAAAAGACATAATTGCTTACCATGATCGGTGGGAATAGCAACTCGAGAGACACGGAAAGCCCACTCAACCGCGGTTACAATTTCCATTTCATCCATGGAGAATCACAACCCTGACAAAAGATGGCGCAAGGCGAATCCATTCGACCTCTTATGAACAAACATAAAGGAAATATTATACAGCATAGATATCTCTTACTGTTCTACACAAGTTTCCTTGAATGATCGGCGCAATCTCGTCTGAGAGCAAAAGAAACTGACTTTTTTCTCTTTCAAATTTGAAGTTGCCGTGCAATCTAATTCCCGTTGAACAAAAATCAGTACGTTATTTTTGTTAGGGTTGTGATCCTCCGTGAATAAAATGTAAATGCAGGGAAAGCCCGGGGGAGCATGGTCGGCTCGGCTGGCTTGGCCCGTTTCTTCTTCCCGATGGAGAAAGATAGATAAAATGATAACCCTCATATTTATATCATTTCATAACCCTAATTTAAAGTGAGTTGCAATTATTATATAGTATTATTTATAAGTCATGAATAATATAATTTTTTTATTATATATGATGGCGATACCAAAAATACTTACCAAATTATTTAGAGCCCTAAGAAAAGGGAAGCTATTATTTGCGTTCAAAAGTGGTTTGTCTATTTAACCAATTTTTAGTCAACTTCTTTGTTAAGGGTTCCTTTAGAACCTTTTCTATAAGGATTTTGTTTGGTTTAAAGGAGGAAGTATATGATAGCGCTAGAAACATTTATCAAGAATGATCCAGAAAAACATTAGACATCTAACATCTAAGCAAGCATTTTTTTTTTTCCCAAACTCGTGTATAAAAGTATGGTCTAACACGAAATATTTTGCAAATTCCCTAATTTGCGTGAAGGTGTAATTTTTTCCTTGAGAATACAAAAAATACTCCACCCGTCCCTAAATATAAGCTTCACTTTTATGAATAAGCGCGTCCCAAAATATAAGCTTCACTTTTTGTTTGTCTTAGCATTTATTGTATTTTTTTTAAGTTTTATCCTTTGTTTATCTTTTCCCCATACATTTTCTTTCATATTTATTACCTCTTATTTGCCATATTCTCTCTTATTATCTCCTCTCAACACATTCTCTTTCATCTTTCATAACAAGGGTACAATTAAAAAACAAGTTAAATTTCTGACATTATTATGGCTTTTAACTAATTTATTTAGTTTTCTTGATAAATACAAAGTAGTTATTTAAAACTTATAATAAGGGACGGAGAGAGTACCTTTGAAATAAAAGAAATTTCAATTCCTTGAATTTTGGAAATCATATTTTAGACCCTAAGGAAGAATATGGAATTTCTAAATATTATAAAAGACACTTTTTTCACCAAGTGGAGGTAAAGGAAAAGGGTTAAGACTTTATAGCTTTGACAAAAGGATTTATAACTATACCATAATAATTTACAAGTTAAGTATAACAATTCACTACTAATTATCTTGTTTTCGCAATGAGCATTTTACATGGCCTTTAAGACGAAAATAACATACTACTTTTCCCAACTTTTACAAAAAAATTTATAACATATTATAATGATTTCCAAGTTTAACATAGTAATTTGCAACTAACTACCTTGTTTCTGCAACAACCATTTGACGATGCCTTTAAGATGAAAATCAACTGGAGCTACTTTTCACAATTTTTATTTAGGGATTGACAACTTAATCATAACGATTTCCAAATTGATCATATCAATTCATAACTAACTACCTTGCTCTTACAACTAATCAACTAATCACCCAATTTTTTAATTTGTGAATTGATATGATCAACTTGAAAATCCTTAGGTAAAATTGTAAATTTTTATAGGGTAAAGGGTAAAGGTGAAAAAATGCCCATGCAGTTTGGTTCAAGGAGCACTCAACACCGTAAATTTTTTTTTGTTGCTCAAAAGTGCCCACGTAGTTACCAAAATGGATCAAAGGTGCCTATGTCGTCAAAATAAACTAACGGCGTTAAGTTTTTCAAAATTAGGGAAAATAAAAGATGCAAAAATACCCATGAAGTTTGGTCTGAAATGCACCCAACACCATGAACTTTTTTTTGGCCCAAAAGTGACGTAGTTACCAAAATGGTTCTCTTAGTACCTATGCCGTTACTTTACACATGTTAGGTAGGAAAAATATACAAGAGGGGATGAATTAAATTTGGTATTTCAATAAAAAAAATTTCAAAACTATAAGTTTAAAATCAATTTGCAAAAACAGATAAAAAAACAAAGTATTGAAATCTTAGGCAAATACTTGCAGATCAAACAGACTATATGATAAACACATAAGCTCAAAGAAATTTATAAAAACAGAATATGAAGATTCGAAGTCCAAAGCAAATACATGTAGCTCAAATTTTTCTCTGTAATTTCATTCTTCAATCTTCCTTTATCAATGGATATATATAGGCATTTGAGAATGCAAACGAATTTTGTGCAAAATTTGCCTAAGATTTCAACACTCTATTTTCTTTCATATCTGTTTTTTAAAATTTCTTTTAAACTTATAGTTTTGAAAAATATTTTATTGAAATACGAAATTTACACCATTTCTTATGTATTTCTCTTGCCTAACATGTGTGAAGTAACGGCATAGGCAATGAAGGGACCATTTTAGAAACTATGCGGGCACTTTGGGGGAAACATTTCGCAGTGTTGGATGCACTTCAGACCAAACATCATGGGTAATTTTGCACATTTTATTTTCCCTAACTTTGAAAAACTTAACGCCGTCAGTGTATATTGATGACATGGGCACTTTTGATTAGGGGTGTTCACAATTGTCCCATCTCGGACATTTCGGGACGGGATAGTCTCGTCCTAAAAGTTTTCAGGACGGGACAGCTTGTATGTTCGGACAGAACAAGACTCGGGACGGGGTCGTCCCGTCTTGGTCCCGTCTCAAATATATATATGTGTTTATTTTTTTAAAATACATGTGTCATTTGTGTGGTCATGCGTCTGAATATGTGTGTGTGTGTGTGTGTTCATTTTTTTAAATACATAACTCAGGAGAAGTCTCCAGACTTCTACTTCAACTTTCTCCCTTCGTCCATCGTCTCTCTCACTCGCCACTGTCAATCTCTCATACACCGTCGTTGGCCTCCGTCACCAATTCCTTCCATAACCGCCATCGATCTGTACTTGCAGTAGCTGGATTCGTACTGTTCTGTTTCCAAGTTTGTACTTGCAGTTGCCCATTGTAAAGCTCAAGGCTCCCAGATCTCTGATCGCTAACACCCATATTGGCAATGGCGCCAACTTGGACACCGCCAAGCCTCTTATTCTCCCTTCTGCTTCCTTTATAACACCCCAAATTTTAAAAAATAGATATAAGGAATTATTTAAGGTTTTGGGAATGTTATTAAAATATTACAAAGCATTAAAAATAAATTTATGATGTTTTACATATTTTTAATATTTTTTAAAGCTTATTTTCTTTAGGAAACAAAGAGAAATAATTAGAAAATAAAATTTATTTTCAAAAAGAATTAATAAGGGAATATTTAGAATTTTGGGATATTGTTTAAATTTTAAAAAGCCTTATAAATAAATTTGGAAATTAAAGCATATCTAGAAAAATTATTTTTAGAGTAATTTCAGATTAAATTAAAAGGGAAATAGTAACTAAAATTTGCAAAGAAGCACATAATGGGAAATAGGAAATAAAAATGACAATATCTGTTCCTAGTTAAAAATATTTTTAGTTATAAGAGGAGGGGTAAAATAATAATTCACCTAATAAAATTATCTCTTCATCCTTTTCCTTTTATTATATACTCCCACGTATTCCATTTCCTTCTTCCTTCACTCATCCCTCTCATTCCCGTCTTCCCTCTCTGCTCTTTGTTCCCTTTGTTCCTCCATCCTCTAGCGAGCTTTGATGACAGCGTGGAGTTCCGACGGCACATGCAATCACTGGGTTAAGTTCATGTGATTTCCCTCTCTCTATTTCTACCCGTTTCTGACCTATTTGAGAGGATTTGGAGAGGAATCGATTTGGGGATTTGGGCGATTTTAGGAATTCTAAACCGGTGAAAATGAAGATTAGGCTTCGATTAGCAAACCCTGAGAATGATTTTGAGAAATAAAGTGGTTTTGGTTAAGTTTTCCCAAATTTCTTCTTCTCTCTCACCATTCATCCGACTCTGTTCTTGGTATTTTCTGGGCAAGAATTGAATGAAACCTTAATTAAATATCAATAGGAGTACGCTTAATTCCATAGTGTGTCTTATATGTTTGATTTTTTAAGTTTGGGATTTTGTTCTTCTTCCCTTGTTTCTGTTCGGTGCTATCGGTGTAGAGGACTGATGGTGATGAATTGATGAATTTAAGAGTACGAAGGAAATAATATGATATTTGGTATGTTGAAATTTTTAATTTCTTGGTTGGGTGGTTTTGAGAATTTTGTTTTGCTTCTTCTTCCCTCTCTATCAGCCGATTTCTTTGCCCTTTGAACCTTTGCTCCTCTGTGATTTTCATTTCGGAGCATCAATGGAGGATGGAATTGATGTTTAATTGAATATGTGAATGTGTGGTAATTTTTGAGGTGACGGATTCTGGCTTCTAGTCTGTCCGTTTCCTTCCCTGTTTAAGCTGAAATTTTTGTTCTCTTTTCCCTGTTCTTCGATGATGTGTTGCTTTGATTGATTTGAAATGGAGAAAATGTGGTTGCTGTTGATTGTTTTGGATGATTAATGGAAAGGGAAGTTGTTTGATTTTTGTTTATTTCTTTCTTTTTCTTCTGCTTTGTTTCGGTTAGGGAGTCTAAATAATTTGTGATGTGATTTCTGGTAACTTTTGATTTGATTCAGTTGGTTATGGTAGTGAGAAGCTATTTTCTGGTGCATGTTTCTGCTGTGTGCAATTTTTTGCTTGGGTGTTTGAAATTGGTGATTGAATAATGATAGGAATAGAATAGAATTAGTATATGATTTTATATGTTGAATTTCTTTTGGAAGAATTTGAAAGTCAGTTTCTTCGTTCCCTCTGCTTCTCTGTTTTGGCCGTGTGGTCAATGGGCTGTTTGGAACTAGGAAATTAATGTTTGAGCTTGTATGGATTTATGAAGTTAAAATCTTAAATGAGGTTTAATGATGAGTATTTGCTGGATGTATGTATTCAAATTTCTAGTTCTCAAACCATTAAAACAAGGGTTAGAATTTTTAATTAATAGGCTGAAATAAGGTAGGAAAAACTCAATAATTATTGAACACTGATGTTACGTAACCTATTCTGATTTTTGCTGGTGCAGAAACTATGATTTAGGATTTTTAATGCTTGGATAAATACTTATATGATGCTTAAAGTTTGATTTTTAAGTTTAAAGACTTATCTATCTAAGTAGAAATTCTTAATCTTCTTTGAATGATGATTTGTACAGTTTTGAATTTAAATTATTGGAGAATATGGTAATAAGTAAATCTGATTGAAAATTAGCTCTCTATGCTCTAGGATTTAAAAAGAAGTGTAGGTGTTTTTATGATTTAACGGTTTTTAGGATTCTTCTTGGTAGGTCGGCCAAATGATTAAGTTATAGGGATTATAAAGGATCTTTGGTTAAAAGGAATGTAACATGTTAAGTTGGCTTCATATGGTTTAGTGAAAAGATTTTAGAAGTTGATTTTGTTTTTTTTTTCTGCCCCTCTGTGATCTGTGTTGATGAAGGGGAATTATTATTTTGCATGTTGAGTTGTTCAATGAAGATTTTGTGTTTAATTATTGTTTATGTTCTGCTGTGAGATGTTGTTAAGAGGTGTATGTTTTATTTTCTTTGAGCATTGATGATTTTCATATGTAGATATTATACTTTGTGTTGAATCTATTAAATCGAAGCTAGCACTTATATATTGAGTTTCTCTGTAGAAATTCCACCTTGCATGACGTTTTTGTGTGAATTTCGAACTACTCTACTAAATCTACCTTTCACCATAGAGATTCTTTGAATTTCGTCCTTAACCAAAGTAAAGTGGTTTTTAGAATTAGTTAGGAATAGAATAACAATATATTTTGGATCTTATGTGTGATTGAAGTTTTTATTCATGATTTTGAATCCAAACCAATGCTCTGTTGTATGGAAAATGAATATGAGATAGAAGTTGTTTTGTGTTGGGGCTATTTAACTCCAGTTTAAGGAATAATCATGATTAAAGCGATGTGATAAATTTAGAATGCTTGGGTGTTAATTTCATCTACTTCATGTGCAATTTTTATTGACTCTTGAGGATTTCTAGACTTCAAACAAATGAATGTAGTCAATGGATCCATGCAATGATTACTTGAAGATAAGCCCCGTTCTAGAGTTAATATTGATTATGGAGGTGGAGAGTAATACTCGTTGAACCAAAAGATTGAAATATGAAATCTGACTGTTAGTAGGTAATCTTATAGTTCACATTTTATTTCATGACTTTATAAGGCCTAAGATAAGCAAGAGAGTATGCTGTAATTTATGAATAGGACTGAAAGTTAAGAAATGGTCATTCTTTTTCATGATTGGACTGATAAAGGAGTAATTTAATTTAGTAAGATTGGGTTGAAACTTTCAGTACAGAGTTAAAGTTTGTGAAGTTCAATGGTTAATTGGGTATAAATCTGTTTTGAAATTCTAAATAATTAACAAATTATTCATAATAATTAAAGAAAGATGTTAGAGGCTTATTTTAGTGCAACTGGTTAAGATTAAATCTGATTCTGTTCAGTAATGGAAATTAAATAGGAACAATTACTTAGCATGTTAAATTGGTTGTTGATGAAGTTAATAAATTCAAAATATAAATCTAGTTTTGCCTAGCTATATGCTATTATTTATATTTTAATTGTAAGAGTTGAAAAGTTGATTTAGTAATCATTTGAATTGTAGACGTATATGTTTGGTTATCCGAAGATAAATAGTTGTTTAAGATGGTGGCGTATTTTGATTATTAAAGTTTAGGGCTTAAATGTGGAAGAATCTATATGAGTTTCCAATTAGTTGTTATGATATGATTGAAATCTTTTTTTTTTTAGAAAATCTCTCTTGTGAGATCCAAGTGTTAGATAAATGTTCTTCAAGTGATTTAATATGTCAATATATATTTACATGTTTTAAATTATTGGTGAAGTAGTAAGCAATGATTTACATTTTGAGTTGATGATTGTGTGATTAACAACTAAGTTAAAGACTAGAATTTAATTATATGTTAGAAAGGGGAGGGGTAGAGATATAGGTAGTACAATAGGAACGTGAGAGTCGCAGAATTATTACAAGTTAGTATATATATATATATATTAATTTATTATCTATATGTAATTATAAGAAAAGATAGTGGGGTTGGATCCTCGGGTCATCGGGAAAGGAAGGAGCCAGCTAAGGTTTGAAGTTGCGGTACATGTAGCAGTTTATTTCATAAAAGATTTTATTAAAGCTCCTTACATGCATAAATTTCATAATATCTGCAACAATGATAAGTTTTAATCCTTAGAGGTTTAATGAGGATGAAAAGTTATGATTATGAGGGGAATACTCCAAGGCATAGGCGGCTAACTACCCCTTTGCCAGAGGTTTAAAATCCTACAAGTAGAAGATATAGGGCCTCTACTATTTAACCAGATGTTACTAGTAGTTGGCAAGCCTCGCCTCCACTATCTAACGAATATATTGTTAATAGTGGTTGGCAGAGGTTATAAGGATAAAGATTATCAATATTGTTAAGGTTTATGATGTATTATCAGTATTGTTAATGTTTATGATTTATTATGCATAAACTCATATGAAAGAAACTGCTATTGGGATTTCCAATCTCACTCCCTCCCAAACATTTTCAGTAGCACAGATTGGAAGAAGCTAGCTGGGAAAGAAGTAAGGTAATATGAAGGAGCAGGAATGCCTTCTATGTTTTGTATCACCGTAGATAGTTATTATATTATTATAGTAGGAGAAATGTAGATAGATAAATAATATATAATCTAAAGAAAATATGAGTACAATATAGAGGGGTTTTCGCTCCCCCACACACTATCAGTAAGGGGGTAGAACCATAGGAAGATTCAAGTAATTTAATTGTTTTATAAACTAGTTAAATTCTAAGAGTTTTAAATTGTTCCAATTTGTTTGAAAGCCCATTTCAACAAAAGTAAAGTTATAAATCAATTAAAATGCTCTAATATAGTAGTAAAAGTTTTAATTTTTTTGTATTTTCGGGCTTCTAACATTTGCAAAAGTGGTTATAAATCAATTAAAATGCTCTAATATAGTAGTAAAAGTTTAGGTGTTACATCCTTCAAGGCTCGCAAGAAGTCCAATGTCCTCTCCCGTCAGCCTTTTGAAGTTGATGATGTCATCACCCTCTTACATGGCTCCGATCTAGTTCGCGTCGAGCTCAGCCGCCTTGAGAATGAACTCCGAGGTTCTTCCCTTCTTTTTAACATATTTTTCCCCTCTTCATTCTTTGGGATTTTTTCCCTTTCTCGGGGAGAATGTCAGCTCATATTTCTATTTGATTCGTCTGGGTATTTGGAGTTCACTGGACTGCTAATTTTTACCTTCGAAATGTGTATTGGTGAAGTATTAGAAGCGTGTTACATAGGTTGCTTGTGAATTTCCTTCTCTGAGCAAAAAAAAAAAAAAATCAAGGACATTCCCGTCTCGTCCCGATAGGGACCAGGACAAATTCAGAACGGGACAGGACATGGGACAAGATCCCCGTCCCGTCCCGTGAACACCCCTACTTTTGACCCCATTTTGGTAACTTTGTGGGCACTTTTGGGCCAAAGAACTTTACAATGTTGGATACACCTTAGACCAAACAACATGGACATTTTTGCACATTCACCCATTCTTATATAAAAGTTGTGAAAAGTAGTATCAATTGCTTTTCATCTTAAAGACCTTGTCAAAAGGTCATTACAAAAGCAATGTAGTTAGTTGTGAATTATTATACTCAACTTGCAAATCGTTATAGTTAAGTTGTAAATATCTATGTCAAACTTGTAAAGCCATAGCAATTTTCATGTACATGCACTTAAGGGGTAAAAGTGTCATTTAATAACATATGTTAATATCATATTTCTACCTACAGTCTGATCTATAATTTATTAAATTTAAGGGATTGAAATGCCCTTTTTTATTTTCAGAGGTATTTTTTTCCCACTTTCCTTTTGCAGTTGATAATGACTGCTGGGTAGAGCAAATTTTCAATTTTATTTTGGAAGGATATATAGTGAAAAGAAAAACTTTTTTACGGAAATAAAAACTATCCCAATTTGTAAAATGAGCTTCCTAACTCTGCAAATGAGGAAGATATATAGTTAAGCATGTAAGTTGTACTGTCGTAGTCAGCATATTGGGAATCAAATATGTTATAAAACATACAAATGTGATTTACAACGATGCCCATACAAATATAGAATAAAACCCAACAATATTTTTTAGGCGCGTCAATTAAATTATTCATAAACAACACATGCACATGCACCAGCCCAGTATACTTAAATAACCAATTACACCCTCTACAGATTGGAGGATAATATAAATCTAGGCTCTATCTAGAGCTAGATTTTACAATGGTGGTTTAATTTCTAAGGGCAACATGGGGAAACAGATCCAACGTAGAACAAGAAAGCAATTTGGCATGAAGCTTTAGAAATATGTCCTTCTTGTTCATGTCGGAGGTTTATGTTCTGCAGCACAATCCCCTCGCACGGAAAAGCTTTGGCTGAAGTTCAAGCGCACTTCTACATCTGAAGCAGTTGTTCCTTTTATGTTCTCATACAACCCATTTCTTATCTTCACCGTTGACTTCTGCATTTTTATATGTATGGACTCCAAGCATTTTTAAATATAGAACCTAGTTAACTTTTTTTGGAGAACAATAAGAAAACTGAATAAGTTATTTATCAATTGATTTTGATTGAATTTTTCTATAAACTATATTTTATTTTTCATTTTTTTACAATTATGAATTATTCATACCAAATTTTGATAGATTAAATTTATTTATGAGATTTTCAAGTATTATTATAATTATATTTATTTTATAAAAATATTTAATTTAGACCACTGCATCAAAGATCAAATATTTAATTATTCACACCAAGTCTAGTTGTTTTCATTGGTATCCAAGTAATAAGCCCAATTATCACCAAAAAAAGGAGAAGGAGAAGTAATCAGCTCAATATATATAAATCCCACAGGTTCAAAGTGCTCTCTTCATGTCCAGTAAGATTGGAATCCTGTAAAGCATCTTTCTAGAGCTATTTCTACTTTTTAGATTAGTAAAATCATAATTATGGAACATACCAAATAACTTCTTCTGCTAAAAACAACTCATTGCTTACAGATCCTATGTAAGGAATTCAATTAAGATGAGGTCCCACGAAATCACATACTTAATCTCATATCCCACAAAGTTGTTATCGTCAGGCCCAAGTTGTTATTGTATCGTCGGGCCCAAAATTGATCACTAACAATTTTTGACCGGACGAAAACAACTTTTTGCCCGACGATATTAGGTCATTTCGTGGAATTCCTTACATGAAACCTATAATTAAATTTCCCCTAAAATTTCATAAGCATAAACAGATATAAGAAAAAAAGCCCATTCTTACTGTTCTACACAACTTTCCTTGAAAGATCGGTGCAATCTCGTACTTTTTTCTTTCAAATTTGGTGTTGCCGTACAATCTAATTCCTTTTGAACAAAAATCAATGAGTTATTTTTTTAGGGTTGTGATTCTCCATGAATGAAAGGTAAATGCAGAGAAAGCCAGGGGAAGATTGTTGTCTCGGATGGTTCGGCCCGTTTCTTCTTCTTGTTGGAGAGGGATAGATAAAATAATAACACTCGTATTTATACCATTTCATAACCCTAATTTGAAGTGAGATGCAATCATTATAGAGTCTTATTTATAAGCCATGAATAATATAATTTATTTATTTTATCACATATGATAGCGATACTTAAATTACTTACCAAACTATTCAGATTTGGGAAAAAGGGTAACTGTAGCTTGTGTTCAAACGCGGTTTGTCTATTTAACCAATTTTTTAGTCAACTTCTTTCTTGAGAGTTCTTTTGGAACCTTTTTTGTGAGGATTTTGTTTGGTTTAAAGGAGGAGGTATCATGTTTCTGGACTCAAAACCCCATAAAACACTTATGAAGAATGATCCGGAAAGCTACCAAGAAGACTAGTCATCTATGGGATGTTTGGCTAGACTTATATCAGCCAAATAAGTCCTTATTTTCACAAAAAAAAAAACTTATTTTAAGAAAAGTTAAATTGATCATGTTTGGCTGGATTTATAAAAATAAGTAACTTATAGCTTATAAGTCAAAATAAATATAAGTTCTTTTTTTCAACTTATGACTTATAAGTCACTTACGGAGGTGGACCCCACAATTCTGACTTATTTTACACATTCAATCACAACTAATCCAAACATAAGTCACTTTTCCAAAAATCCATCCAAACATACATCTCATTATACAATATGACTTATGACTTATAAGTCACTTATAAGTCATATTTTTAATAGCCCATTCAAACATAAATCTCATTACACAATCTGACTTATATATAAATCACTTTTCCAGAAGTCCATCCAAACACACCCTATATAGGGTTTGTTGTTGAATGTTGATGTTTGCGGAAAAAAATTAGACATCTAGGCAAGCACTTTTTTTTTTCAAACTCGTATAGAAAAGTATGGTCTACCATGAAATATCTTGAAAATTCCCTAATATGCATGAATTTGGACTTTTTTTCTTTGACAAAAAAATACGTTTGAAATTAAAAAAAAAAATAAACTATCAAATTACGGAAATCCCAAATGTTACTAAAAGACGTTTTCCCCCTAAGTGAAGGTAAAAGACTTTTTTAAAAAAATTACTTTTTCATCTGGCCGCACGGCCGAAGAAAAGTACCAATGAGTTGCTTCTTGGAAAAAATGTCATTCCCATTGTAGAAGAGAACATCATGTAAGAGAAAAATGTGGCGGAAAAACAAGGAAATGTGCACCCAATTTCAATTTTAATATGATAAGTGTTATTAAAATTAAAACAATTTGCCTAGGTATTTGGAAAAAATATAAGTGAACTTGATGCACTATGTCATTTGGGCGTCTAACTAATCACAAGTAAACACATAAGGGATGACGGAATTTTAATCTGATTAGGCATACTAAAAATATACTAGCATCTAAAAATATTTTTTTCCAACTTGCAAAATAAAAAAAAAATTGAAAACATGATATTTAAATTTTTAATCTACTAGTTAATTTTTATAAGTAGGATAAATATATTTTTTTTCTAATTTTACTGGCCCTTTAGATTACATGAGGGCTCATTCTTTTGCCCCTCTCTCATGGTTTCTCTCTTCTCTCTTATTTATTTATTATTATGTTTCATTGATTTATTGATTGATTTATTAAATTTCCCCACACTTGCCCTTGCAGTTTTGGTTTTTTTCTCAGTTTTGTTTTTCTTGTTCATGTGCTCATAATTTTTTCGGTCCAGCAACAATCATTATGTCACAGAAGCTCAAAGTATCATATTCATACTCAATCATGTGCTCATGAGCTAGAATACACAATAGGTTCAATCTTTACAGCTCCCAAATTGTACTATTATCGTACATATTCTTGCTGTTGTTCATGCCAAGTTCTGTCAGAGTATATAGAAAAGGCCAGCAGAGTCATAAACAAGAGCAGCACCAGAGAGAATATACAACAGGCATCATGCATACATTCAGATCGTGTACATTTGTGAAAAAGGAATGAAAGTGAAGGGCTCAAGGGGCTCAGCAAAGGATTGATTAAAATGGTTTATGTTTAGGATAGTGAGGTGCAGAATAAGAACGGCCCAATCATATTCATGACTCCAGTGCACATATGTGGCTTTGATCAAGAAACAAGACAAGTTCTCGAGGAAATTAGATCTAGTAGAGTATGCTCACTAATCGAAATGATAATAAGGCTCAATCCCTCCCATCAAGGTTTATGCATTCTAAGATAACTCACACAAGGCTAAGCAAAGCACACAATTATTTTCATTGCACAAGAACACTCTACGTATGACACTAACTTTCAGATAATAGACCACATAGCCAGCATCAATATGACTAAAACTTGCTTCATTCATCCAGAATGGTTTTGGTTCTGCATGCTTATCACAGAATAATCAAAGTAAAGTGCAAGGAAATTCATGACTCATGCATTATTCTGTAAGTTGCAGAATATGTGCATTCATTATAGCAATTTGAGATGCTAAGTTGCTGTAATCTAGTGCATATTTTGAAAATGCAGAAACTTCATGAAATTTCCCTGTTTCAACACCTTCAAATTGGTGTTAATATTGTCAATTTTCTCAATTACAACCACATGCATCGTCAGATCTTCTATACTACCTCTAGCAGCTACATCCAAACTCTTCCTATCTTCAGGTCTCTTCTATAAAGCAAATATTGGTCATAATGAACCAGCCCTAGATTATAAATAACGAAGCCAAAGAAGAATGTTCATACAAGTTTAATTCTTCCTTACTTTTCAGTTTATATTGGTATCCAAGTAATAAGCCCAGTTATTACCAAAAAATAAGGAGAAGGAGAAGAAGTAATCAGTTCAATTATATAAATCCCACAGGTTCAAAGTGCTCTCTGCATTTCCAGTAAGATTGGAATCTTGTAAAGCATCTTTCTAGAGCTATTTCTAGATTAGTAAAATCATAATTCTGAAACATACCAAATAATTCTTCCGCTTAAAACCAACTCAATGCTTACAGCTCCCATGTAAGAAATTCAATTAAGAGAAGGTCACACGAAATCATGTAATTAATCTCATATCCCACAAAGTTGTCATCGTCAAACCCAAGTTGTTATCGTATCGTCAAGCCCAAAATTGGTCACTAACAATTTTTGACCGGACGAAAAACAACTTTTTTGCCTGACGATATTACGTCATTTCGTCGAATTCCTTACATGAAACCTACAATTAATTTTCCCTTAAAACTTCATAAGCATAAACAGATATAAGAAATAGCCCAAAAAGCCGGTATAGGGACATTTAAGAATTCATGATTTCCAACCTGCACAACTTCGACAATGATGCGTGCTACATAGTGCCCACTCCAACAATCCGATCGAACAATTCTCCTCCATCGCACATCCCAATTCCCTTCTCCAGCTCCGCGTTGAAGCGTCACCTCTCAGCTGCAATAACCAAGGCAAAAGCAGACAAGCCTTTAAAATCATAGGCGATATTAGTATTAATTCACAGTGCTTAACCAGATTTGGAATTACACAACATGCCGATCCGATTCCGGAAAAACAATAAACAGATCTAGGGTTTGCATACATAAGAGGGAAAAGATCAACAGCATAATATTAAATCAAATTGGTAACAAAAGATATAATTTCTTACCATAATCGGTGGGAATAGCAACTCAAGAGACGCGATAGCCCACTCAACCATGGTTACCATTTCCATTTCATCCATGGAGAATCACAACCCTGACAAAAAATGGCGCAACTCGAATCCATTCGACCTCCTATGAACAAACATAAAGGAAATCTTACACAGCATAGATATTCTTACTGTTCTACACATGTTTCCTTGAAAGATCGGCATATCGTACTTTTTTCTCTTTCAAATTTGGTGTTGCCGTCCAATCTAATTCCTTTTAAACAAAAATCAGGTGAGTTATTTTTGTTAGGGTTGTGATTCTCCATGAATAAAAGGTAAATACAGAGAAAGTCAGGGGAAGATTGTTGTCTTGGCTGGCTCAGCCCGTTTCTTCTTCTAGTTGGAGAGAGATAGATAAAATGATAGCACTCGTATTTATACCATTTCATAACCCTAATTATTTGAAGTGAACTACAATCATTATAGTCTTATTTATAAGTTATGAATAATATAATTTGTTTATTTATTACATATGATAGCGATACTAAATTTACTTACCAAATTATTTAGATTTGGGGAAAAGAAAAACTGTAGCTTGTGTTCAAATGCGATTGGTCTATTTAATCAATTTTTGGTCAACTTATTTGTTAAGAGTTCCTTTGGAACCACTTTTGTGAGGATTTTGTTTGGTTTAAAGGAGGAGGTATCATGTTTCTCAACTCAAAACCCCATAAAACACTTATGAAGAATGATCCAGAATGCTACCAAGAAGACTAGCCATCTATATAGACTATAGAGTTTGTTGTTGAATGTTGATGATTGCGGGAAAAAATTAGACATCTAGGAAAGCATTTTTTTTCCCAAACTCGTATAGAAAAGTATGGTCTACCATGAAATATTTTGCAAATTCCCTAATATGCGTGAATTTGGACTTTTCTCTTTAAGAAAAAACACACAAAAAAAATACCTCTGAAATAAAAAAAATTAAATTATCGAATTACAGAAATGCCAAATGTTATTAAAAGACGTTTTCCCCTAAGTGAAGGTAACGGAAAAGGATTGGAACTTTACAACTTCAACATAGAAATTTACAACTTTACTATTATGATTTATATGTTGAATATAACAATTCACAATTAACTAACTTGCTTTTACAATGAGCTTTTGACAAGGATTTTAAGATAAAGCTTAGTGCTACTTCTGAGCTTTGGCTGCAGATAAGCTCACTGCTACATCTGAAGCACTTGTTCCTTTTTTTTTTCTTTTGATACATTGTTCCTTTTATGTTCTCGTACAACACATTTGCATTTTTATATGTATATACACCCCAAATCATTAGATATATGTAAGAGTTGTTAAGTAATTGATTCATTGATTACCTCTTGTTCGCATGGCTAGGGCGTTCTGATCACGGTAGTTCTGGTATATTATTATGGGGTTAGCGATTAGCCACATTATCTATGGCAATATTTTGAAACTTGGTATGCACTTCTTGCCCCACCCCGTTGAGTGGGATATGTGAGTACTATTTAAAGAGAAAAAGGGCAGAGGAAAGGCTTAACTTATTTGGCATTCATCTAAACATAAATGGCATTATGGTATGAGAATTTGAGACGAAAAGGTCTCTCAGCCCTCAGGCCACCCCTAGGACTTTTTTGTTCCATACCACACTAACGTCCAAAAATCTGTCATCTCTATGTATATGTTGTATTTATGCATGTGCCATATATAAGTAACTGAAACAATACCCATCTTTAATGGTGGAAGTAAGCTACACCCAGCTATGCTTCAAATAAATAAGCTTGGGTCTATGTTAAAAAATGTAAAACTTGAGCGTGGATCTGAACCTATATGTAAGCTTTTTTTAGGTTTGAATCTGAGCCTTCAAAAGACCTGGTAAGGTCTTAAAGCCTACTTAAAATATAAACTTTTAAATAAACTTAAAAGCATATACCTTTAATTTCATATATTATTCTTTAAACCTATTAAAACACGTATGTATGTCTCAAAAGATTTTCTGGCTATAAAACTATATTTTTTTTTACTTATATAGTAGAATCTATGATAAACTTTTCCTTCTGAGATTATTATATATCATATAGGTATAATTGAAATAAAATTTTAAGAAGATTAGGGGGTTCGTCTCGAGTGAGACTGTAGTGGTTCGAAACTGTCATGGTGCTTTTTGCATCTATCATCAATTAGCATATTTGCTTTGAATGTCATAGTTTTGTCTTAAATCTCTCTTTGCGTTGACTCCAGTTTTCAAGATTGTGGTATAAAAGAGTGTTAATGTTGTCTTCAAACTTATCTATCTGAGTGGGTAGGTGGCGAGTTAGTGAGGATGTGACATGCAGTTAAGTCGTCTTTACTTCTCTGCTTCATTTTACTGCAGCTGCTTAGTACTAGAGTCATAGCATGGTTAACTTTCATATCATTACCAGTGTTTGTGGTATTATGGGGAAGGTGGCAATGGTGGGTGGGTGGGTGATTCTCTTTAATGATGTTCACTTGCCATGTTTGGCATTTATTTAAGGGAAAGTGTGGTTAGTTATGGTAAGTTGGACCACAAAGAGTGTTGTCCTATGGGTTGCAAGTATAGTCTTGGTCAGTGCTTTTTGTCTCTTCTTTCGTGGCTTATCGTCTCTTCTGTACTCTTTGTCGGGGTGTGCCTTTTTGAGTCTTTTGTGGGGAGTGTGTGGCAGTTGTCGGTGGTTTTGTGGTCCTAGTCAGATAGAGATGTCTGTTGTTCCAGCGTTTTTTATGGATCCAATATCTACTGATCCATCTATGGCTGATCCTCGTCTCTCCTTGTTTATCCGGATTGTTGATGATAAAGAGTTTCTCTTGACAAAGATTAGACGTATCCTTACTACAGTATGGTCTCTTCAGTCTCCTTTCGGGTGAAATAAATGTATTTTCTGTTCATTTCTTACAGCTATGAAGTGGTTCCTAATGTATTTAGTTAAAAGGGTTAAGGGTCAAAAAATACACATGTGATTTTGTCAAAAGTTCATCCAACACCAAATGTTATTTTTTGGATCAAAAATACACATGACCTTTCAAATTGAGTCAAAAATACACATCTATAGTTAAATCAGGGTAAAAAATACACATGTGACTTTAAAAAAGGGTTCATTCAGTACCAAGTGCTTTTTTTGGGAATATAACTGTAAATGTGACTTTTGATCCAATTTGAAAACTTATGTGTATTTTTGGTAAGAAAAAAACATTGGATGCTGGATGAACTTTTGAAAAAATCATATGTGTATTTTTGACCCTTAACCCTAGTTAAAATATCTACCAGAGACACACATATCCTTCGTTGAGTGGCTAGTTCAGGTTCAACCACACACATACACTTCTGGTAGCATTTAAATTAGGGTTTCATTCATGCATTCCGGTATATAATTCATATAAGGGTTAAGAGTAAAAAATACAAATGAGCTTTATCAAGAGTATATCTAGCACCATGTTTTTTTATGTACAAAAATGACTCTGAACTTATAAAATGAGACCAACAATATCATCACCATCAAGTTTAATCGTTATTTTGACTAAAACACTGACATGGACGATGAACAAGATTTTTCTAATCCAGCTGGTAGTGGAGAGAGAAATAAAATAAATCTAAAAGATCACATGACAATGCAAAATATATGATTTAAAAACCTAAAAAAAAGCAACTTCATCGCACCCTCCTCCTCAAATATTGCCTATAAATTGCAATCTCCTCTATCATATCCCTCTATGATTCTTTGAAAACTCTTCACCATATCCTCATCCTCCTTCCCCACATGGGAGCTAGCAGCAACGACCCCACCCCAAGACGGCTCCGACGACCACCAAAAAGGCTTTGAAATCTACACCTACGAAGCCCCTTGGCACATCTACACCATGAATTGAACTTTCCGTTGTGACCAAAACTATCGCCTTACCATCGCCAGCTTACTTGAATATTAACCCAATGGCGTCGAAATTGTTTAGCTCGACGACATAACAACAAGATTCACTCCAATCCTTTCCTCTCCTTCGAACACCTTACTCTCTCACCAAACTCACCTTCATCGCCAACAAGGAATGTCATAAACGTGACCTTCTTGCCACTTTCATTTTCTATAAGTCTGGTGCATTTCAGATCCCGATGATAAGAGTCTCCTCAATGGTAACAAGAACATCAAGTATTGTGGCCCTTTTACTTCCTTCGACTAGAACGAGGTTAAAATACAAACGAATGAGTTTGTGGTGAATTTGGAGTGGTAGCGAAAAATTTAATAGAGAAGGAAGTGAAGGTAAAGGTGGAGTGCTTGGGAATGAAAACCAGAGATGGAGGGGATGATGGCACCAGAATTGGAGGAGAAGGTTGAAGAGCTTGGAACAAATGGCTTACATTTAAACGAGTTACAATCCACAGGCCATGAAGAGAAAGCCTTGCATTATGCCGCCGATCTATGCAACAGCCTCGTCGAAAGGCAATTTCTCCGATCATCTAATGCCGGCAAGTTGAGGCACGAAGGTAGCTTGCCGTTGAAGAAGTAATATTTTCTTTTTTGATAAAAAGACAAAATTATATTAATTATAGAAAATGATTACAAAGGTTTAACAACATTTAGACAAGGAAAAAGAGGAACTAAAACATTATATTGAGTAATAGATATGGATCATATAGTAATGAGGCTGTTTACCGATGAAGCCCATCCGTAAAGGTCAAACAGTCATTTATCTACATTCCAAATCGTGAGATGCTCCATTGGGTATTGAGTAATGGATCCATTTTAAAGCTGCTCTGAACATGCAAGATTGAAAAGATGACCTGGAATTATGTGGTGCTGCCAAGTGAAATTATGTGATGGCCTACCACCAGAACATATTAGGACATGGCAATACTGAGTGCGACTTAATTTCTACTTTCTAAAGAGAACACCCCAACAATTTTGATGCATTGGAGGAGAAACTATTATGTCATAACGCTCTTGTCGATGCAGCGTATTGGTAGAAAAAGCCATCGATGAGAAAGAAGCAAGAGACTGATATTCTCTGATTATCTCTTAAGATTGAGGGATTTTCCCATTGTGAGCTGCTTGATTGCATTTAAACCAAATGACATTGAGGAGAATAATTATACCTTTCACAAAGGATTCATCAGTTTCTTTTGAAAAAAGAAGATCTTTCAGCCATTTGAGAAGATCATTGATGGGTAGGTAGCATGGAGGTCTCAGTGAGAAGCATCCAAACTAAGCCACTTTAACAAGACTACAGGCAAAGAAAGTATGCTGAATTGATTCATCAGTTGGGCAACCAATTATGCATGAGCCTTCCATTACTAAATGGTGATCCTTTATAATATCAATTGTTGGAGTTGCTTTGTGCAGGAGCTTCCATATAAATAGCAGTTGCTTTCTAAGAAGTGATAAAGACCATAGGAACTTCCAAAAATTGTTAGAATTGGGTTGCACACTAAATTTTGAGTCAAAGTGCTTCTGGTACCCGAGCTTCACTGAATATGTGTTAGATGAACTGCTCAACCAAATTAGAGAATCCTTCCCATTTAAAATTGATATTGGGGTCAATAAAATGCAATCAGCTGTTGGGCCAGGTTAAAGACTCTTGATTAAGGAAGTATTCTGTTGAACTGGGTTCCAAGGGTGAGAGGTATGCGTAAGCAAGTCAAAAACAACTTGTAGTCCAACAGAGTTTCTAACGGAGCCTTGCATAGGCCACCACAGAGGGTGGTTGATAGGGATGGATGATTCGGTACTTATTTTCCATTTGAAGTTATTAGTAATGAAGGAACTGCATTCAAGAATATCATTCCACAACCATGAAAAATTAGAAGGCCTTTTTAGCCATTGCTCTTTTAACTAATCAATGTATTTCTTCTCCATTGTCCCTGCTAAAATAAATGATTGATCTGTAGAGATTATATGCCAAACTTGTTTAGCTAATAGAGATTTGTTAACCAATTTCATAGGACGAATTCCTAAACCACCTTGATTCACTAGAAGGAAGAGGTGATTTATATTAGAGAGATGCCTTCGATTTGATGAGCCATTTGATCCCCATTCAGGCATCTATTGTCTATTTGTTCACAGATTTTAATGGGGAGTTTAATGCATGAGAGAATGTGGATGTTGACCGCTGCAAGCATTGATTTAAGCAGGTTAAGGCGACTTGCCTAATACAATAATTTGGACTTCCAAGAAGATGTTCTTGAATCTATGGTGTTGAGCACTTACTGATATATTATGGACTTATTTCTTCTTGGGACCACCCATGTACCCAAATGTTTACCTAACCTTCCAGAGATACTAATATCAATAGTTATGGACAAATGATTCTTTAGGAGGTCAGACACAATGGGGCTGAATATAATACTGGATTTAGATTTATTGATTAATTGCCCTGATATTTCACAATACCTCTGTAGCACAAATTTGACCACAGCAAATCCTTGGTCTAAAGCTTTTGTGAAGAGGAGAGAGTCATCGATGTATAATAGGTGAGTAATGGGCTGAGCTGTTCTACATAACTTGATACCCTTCCGGTCATTTGACAATTCCTGTCGTAAAATTAAACATGAAAGGGCATTTGCAGAGAGTATGTAGAGGTAAGGGGATAAAGGATTCCCCTGTGGAATACCTCTGTTGGGATTGAAAACACTTGCAATTTGACCATTAAACAAGAGGTTGTATTCTACTGTTGAGACATACTATGATATAAGATTAATCCACTTCATTGGAAAGCCCATACTAAATAACACTAGTGAAATAAAGTTCCATGAGAGTCGGTCAAAAGCCTTTGAAAAGTCTATTTTGAGTGCAGCAAGCTTTCTACGACCCATCCTTGAAGAATGTATATGGTCTATGATTTCCGTTGCAATCATGATATTATCAGAAATAAGCCAACGCTTTAAGAGGGCACTTTGATGTGGGGTAATCAAAGAGGATAGAACTTGCTTGAGTCTATAACTCAGTACTTTGGAAATAATTTTGTAAGAGATATTACATAGACTGATGGGCTTGAAATCCTTGACTACTTGCAGAGAATCAAATTTGGGAATCAAAATAATATTGGTTTTGTTGAGTTCTTTGAGAAGGTGCTCTGAGTGCCAGAATGACTGAACTACATCAAACAAATCTTTATGAATTAAATTCCAATGTACCTGATAGAATTTAGCATTAGATCCATCTGACCAAGGTGTACTGTCTCCAGGTATGCCAAATACTTCATCCTAAAGTTTAGGTAACGAAATTGGTTGCATCAAAGATTCTGAATCTGACTCTGAGAGTGATAGCAGGCTGATTGAAGATAGTGATAGAATTAAATCCTCCATACTAGATTGATCAGCACCCACATAAATATCTCTTAAATAACTGGAAATTGTATTAGATAAGTTTTGAGAATCTGATATCCATTCCCCTTATCATTTTGAAGGCAAGTGATAAGATTTTTTGCTTTTCTTCAGCTAGCCACCGCATGGAAATACTTAGTGTTTCTCTCACCTTTCACATGCCATTTTAATTGAGATCATTGTGCCCAAACACTTGCCTGAAAATCATATAAAAATTTAAGCTAATGTTTTGTCTTCGTGACTTCTTTGATGTAATTGCTTGAAAGAGTAGTTGTGGAGGAGAGCAAAGAAGAAATTGAGGAGAGCTTGGTTTCCATGTCTCTAATTCTGAGTAATAAATTTCCACTATTACACTTACTTTAATTTGATAATGCTGTAATGGTTCTGCAAAGCTTACACATAAAATTAAAACTTGGAGATCCTCTCAAAGGCTGGTTCCAGCTTTGGTTGATAATTTCATGAAAATTACGAGAAAGAAACCAATATGATTCAAATTTCTTCTACTTAAGAGGCTTCAATGAGAAGGTTGAGTTAAAATTTAGTGGACCATGATCAGATGCCGCAATTCTTAATGATTGAGTATTAGGAAAAGGAAAAGCTTGAAGCCAGGGTATATTTGCAAGAGCTTGGTCAAATTTTTCCATTACTAACCAGTCATCTTTTCGATTGTTAGTCCAGATAAAGGAAGCACCTTTAAGGGAGACATTATGCACCTGAGTTGATTCCACACATCAAAGAAAAGAAGGCATACCAATCGAGGAGCCTATTGTACTTAATTTGTCTTCCAAACTCAAAATTTCGATAAAGTCTCTAATTAGCAACTATGGCTCACAAATTGAATGGGATATTAGTGAGACCAGTCCCATAAGGTAGACCAAAAAGATGAACAAGGATGACTATACACAAAGGTCAAATAGATAGAAGGGGTCCGTTAATTAGTAGTGATCTTACAGTGACAGTAATAAGGGCATATTTTGACAATATTGACGGCAAAAGTCCCTTTCCAAGCAATTATAGTGCCTCCCCCAATCTAGTAGCATCAGTGCCTACAAAAGATTCATATCCCATGTTAACTAAAGATTTAGATGCCACAGACACAGGAAGCTTTGCTTTTGAAGAAAAATGATGTATGATGAGTGAGCCTGAACAATCTTCCTACACCTTTGAACTGCTGCAACCTCACGAATGGCACAGCAGTTCCAACTAGCTTCATGGTGATTGTGGCAGCTTCTAGGGCCATATTAGAGGAGGGAAAAACAACTATTTTCAGCTTGTTGCTTACTTCAGAAACCGTATGCTCTAAGATTACAGCTGTTACCTTCAACTCAGACACTCTTTGAATCTTATTGAATATTTGATTATCATGCTCATCTTCATTATCCTCTACTTGTCGCTTTCTTTTCCCAAAGCATCTCCAACACTTTGAAACCCAAGATCCATTGAGTCTTGGCTTTTTAAAACTATATTCCACACATTCACTCATCATCTTCCTCTTTCTCTTTCTTGAAGACTTTATTTTGTCATCTCTTGTAGCTTTATCAAATATTAACGAAAGGTCCATTTCATGACGATTCGGAGGAGAGGAGGAGGACCCAACTTCATTGGAAAAACCTTTAGCCCTTTTAGGAATTAACACATAGGAACTTAGTTGTTGTTCATACTTGTGCTTTCTGGTATGATGAATCCATAAACAAGGCCACTTACTGTAGAAACTATCCAAATCAAACCTTTTCATTTTCCTTTTACATGAGGCACTACCCGCCACCCCCTACATTTCTTGGAACATCTTGGTTACAAAGAAAACCCTTTGTCAAAAACTTTCCAGAACAACCATGGGCATAAAGTTTAATGCTCAACTTTGTGAAATTGAAGTGATAACAACCGAAGAATTCATCATAACAAAATCTTTGATAGACTTGTTTCCAACAACAGAGATCATCACACTAGATTGAAATGAGGAAGCAAATTTAAAATTTTTTACTACATGACCAATAGCTAAACAAGAAGGGCAAAATCTTCCTACCTACTCAAAAATGAAAGAAATTTCCAAGATGTGATCATTTAGCACAAGATATCGACAAAGATATTTGGGATTGAACCCCAAATATGACATGGAAATTTGTAGATGTAGACCATATCATTGAATGGAATTTTTTAATCATAACAATTGAACTTTTCCAAACTATCACCAATAAGTTTTGTAGTCTCCTTGTTGTAGTATCTTACAGGCAATCCATGAACTTGAAGCCATATTGGAAAATGATGCACCGAATGATTAACCAGAGAGATATTCGATGTCCATGGGATCAAATTAATAAAGTAACTTTGTAAGAGCCATGAACCATGATCAAGCATTACATCCTCCTCAAATTAAAACTGTAGTAAGAAAATATTTTGGAGTTGTTTAACTACCAAAATCCATCCTTGTAACTTCCAATAAATCCTGATCAAGGATTGCAAGTTTAAGACATGAAGCTTCTGACTATCTACAACATTGGCGAGAACATAATTACCCTCACCTGTAGAGAACCCAACCCTTCCAGAACATAATTCCTAGATGGTTTTATGAATGGTTCAGTATCAATGGACCAGTACAACAAATTTTATGTCCATCCATACTTGAGGGATATAAGATGTTTAAAAAAATGATAAATTGTCCTGATACAGAGAAACCTTTGGAATTCTTTACCAGATTTCAAATTCCTTGGATATTTAGTTGGACATTTACAGTTACCAAAGGAGTAGAAGCTGCTCCTTCATTAAGGTATTTAGCTCGAAGATATAGAGTAAAATGGTGGCCAAAGTATAAAGAAATTTGGGCAAACAAGACTCAAGTGTTAAGGTGACAGGCGGGGTATTCTTTTAGAGAATTTCCCCCTTTACCAACTACCCTTACTCTTACTAGAGTTTTAACCCAAAAAGATAAAATTATAGAAGAATTGAAGGCCCTAAAGCCATAAGAGTTTCAACAAAAACTAGAAGAAATTGCATCATAAGCTACAGGCTCGAAAACTAAGTCAAGTTCTAAATCCTCAGTTAATGGAAATGAAAATGAAGATGATTCCTACGGTATTGATCTTGATTATGAATGAAGACATTTGCTGACCCTACAGGGAAAGGACGCGTGATGCTACAGGAAAAGAAGACAGCATGATGGTATGAAAGACGTAAAGATGACTGCTACAGGAAGATGCAGCAAAATAGTGACTTAAAGGTGATTGGTACAGAAGAAATCAAACCTCGTGACATCTACAGGAAATGTAAATGAAATGAATATTGAAATGTAAGCTAAATGTACTCAGGGCTCATTATAAAAGGCCCCTACAACAAAAGGAATAGCAGACTTCTAACACTTCGATTGTCTCCTCTCTCAAAAATTTCTTCTATAGGCTCTCTTGCAAGGGTTACTACTTTAACACTTTTGTAAGTTATTACAAACATCTTTGTAATATTTCTTTTACAGAAATTATAAATTCTATTTACAATATTTCTCTATTCATATTATTTTATACTTATATTCTATACTCTGGCTGGTCCTGAATTAAATTACCGATGGAATTCCTTTGGTAACTTTTAATAAATATTTTATTTTTTTTATTATTTATTAAAAATTACCGACGGAATTTCGTCGGTAATTTCTTAAATTTCTTAAATATTAAAGAAATTACTAACGGAATTCCGTCGGTAATTTCTTAATAAACATTTTATTTTTAATATTTTTTAACAAATTACTGACGAAATTCCATCAGTAAATACCGACAGAATAAAAATCTATCGGTAACTTTACCAACGGAATTTCCTCCAGAAATCTGTCAGAAATTACGTATTTTTTTGTAGTGATTTGAGAGCTTGCTTGCTCCTCCCATCATTGCGTGATCCTGTTGTATATTTTACTTCGAATCGAAACCTACGGTATCTCTAAGAAACTTGAACATTAATTTATACGAGTGTGCTAGCGTTTCAAATAGAAAGGAATTCATTAATGTGTTGTATGTCTCAAATGTCACACAATACCGTCTAAAATTGGTGTAACAAAAGTTGCACTACTAGAAAAAATGATTTTTACGTCGCTAATTAACTTCCATTAATTTTAACTCTGTTGTTGAAAAATGGTGACAGCATTTTTGTAAATAAGTGGACAAATGGAGGTAGAAACAAGGTTCGTTTGTTACTAAACGGAAGTTACTTCAAAAGTCTGCTAAATATTACGTCTTTTGTCACTAATAACGGATGTTGTTTCTGGCATAGAACATGTCTCTTGAATTTCGAAAAGAGAAATAACTTCCATTATTAGTGACGAGAGATGTCATATCTATCAGACTTTTGAGACAATGTCTGTCATTAAATAATAATGGACGTTGTTTCTCTTTTAAAGTGACAGTGTTCTTGTTTCTCCCCCATTTTCGCGAAAATGCATAAATGTTTCCCCTCATTTTCCTCTCTTCTCTTCAAGTCATCGCACTCACTGGAGGCCATTTAGCCATTGTTAGAGTCCAAAGAGGTTGTTCTGTGAACCACATTTCATTTTCTCTATTCATATTCCATCTTCTCCTATTGTTTTCTTTGAATGAAGAACCCAATGTCACAGCTTTCGAAATCCTCAAGTAAGGCTTTTGGATTTCAATGTTTACTTCAATTTACTTTGATTTTTTTGTGTGTTGTTTTAAACCCTAAACCTGACTTTATGTTGATATCCTAAACCTGACTTTATGTTGATATTTTCATGGATTTTTTGCTTCCCTTTCTTGCACATGTGTCACCACTGTTAAAGGAGGAGAAGAAGTATTTCGGTGACATCAAGTTAATCCTTAGCCCATCAAGTGAAATCCGAAATCTGGTAAGCTATCTTCATATCCCTTGTTTAATTTCTAACCAAAGCTTTTGATTCATTCTCTCTTTGGTTTCTGCTTGAAGCTTTTGAATTTGGTTGGTATTGACTAAGATTAGTTATATATCAAAATGTCTTAGTACAATGTTCCTAAAATTTGGTCTTGTAAAGTTCGTTATTTAGGTTACCTTATTTTGATAAATAGTTGGTATTGCTTCATTGAAATATTGCGCAAATGTATGGACTGGATGGATGGATTTGATTGACTTGAATTGCATTTATTTAAATCTTTGATAGTCTTAATCAATCAATATATACTATAAATCTTGTGGTAACACCGTTAGTCTTCCGTTAGTTCTCTTCATCTCATAGTAATCCTGACTTAGTACCGTTAACTAACTGTTTAATTCTCTTCATCTTCTACTTAAGTAGTTATTCATATTCCAATATTAATGTAGTTATATTATGATTATGAATATCATTTATGATGACCCTTCACCATCTAATGGTTATATTTTCTACATAGTTGTAGTTTGGATTCTATATAAGGTTTTTGTTGTGGACTTATCTCTTAGGCCAAATGATGGTTTCTCCTCTTCTTCTCAACCATTTTGCATTTTGTTGGATTTATATTCATATAATCTATTGGTTAATTTTTTTCTCTACATAGTTGTTTGAATTCTATGTAAAGTCTTTGATGTGGACTTACCTTAGGTCAAATAATGGTTTCTCCTCTTCTTGTCAACCCTTTCATATTTTGTTTATTCGATTCATGTTTATATTGTTTTATATTTTGATTGTTCATTTTTTTGTCCTCAAGTTCTAAATTTTTTATCCATTACCTTTTTATTTTTCTGTAGATATGGAGATTAATGCATTGAAACAGGTATTGTTACTCCTCTCTTCTTCCTCCAATTTTATTTCATAATCTATGATATTATTTTTCTTCCATTTTTATTTCTGTTATTAGGATGAATTGTTATGAACATGTGTCGTTTTATCTCTCTTTTTGTGCTTTGTTTAATCATTCCTCTTTCTCTTTTTAGCTAATTGATTTTGTGTCTTCTTTCTCTCTTTTTAGATATGAAAATGAGTATATATGTAAATCCTGAAAGCTAGACTCAATAAACAACACTACTTAGCTATGATAACATAATCCTCTCTCACAAAAGATTTATGTGCTTATCATGGTTGCTATATTTTTTAGGAGAAAATAGATGGTATGTTTAGCCACAAAATGTGATATTTTTTTAACAATTTTTATTTGAGATGTGAAAGGACTTGGTTGTAATCTTAGGTCATTTCATATTAATAATAATGCACTTTTATTTTATTTTTTATAATTTTCTTGTGAGAGAGATTGTTATTGGAATGTGTAAAGGGTTGTTAAATAAATTTGGTTTAAATGTTGTGCAAAATATAAAAAATGTTGGGCTACATTTTATTATTAATGAATCATTTAATTGAGTGTGAAAGAGATTGTTAAATAAAATTGATTTTTATATAAGTTCAAAAATGTAATTACTATTTAGTTAATTTCATATTTTTATTATATTTTTGTGCATATCGATTCATAAAAGTTATTAATATGGTCAATAATGATAGAAGAATCATTATTTAGAAGTCTAAAGGCATGAGCCAGACCCTTTCACATTCCTTTGAATATGGGGTGTTATTTATAAAAAACCAATTTTATTTAACAATTAATTTCACATTTAATTGAGCAATTAATTAATAATGAAAGGTTTGGGCAGCAAGAGTTAGTCATGCATAACCCTTCACATTCCTTGAAAAGAAAAGTATTATATTAAAAAAGCGAACCAACCCCTTCACATTCCATATACCGACATTTGAATCGAATTTATCTAACAAATCCCTTTATGAGTGAAATTGCATCACAAATAACTCTAGGGCACTAAGCGTGCCTAAAATATATAGCACACATTAATCCCTTGAATATTTGAACATTCTATACACTAAAATTAAATTAAAAATATTAGAGAAATTACCAGAGTTATTTATTTGTAACGAATATAGTACTTAACCTAAAATATCTCTATTAATAACAAATAATATAAGACTTATTTGATTTTAAGTCTTGCTCAAAATTGAAGGGATATGGTGCCTTGAAATAAGAGAAGTTGTATCAACCGTCATGTGCCATCGATAGTAAAGTAGCTCTCAAAGGATTTATACATATTATATATTCATGAACTACAATCCTGATTTTCTCCATATTATGAATATGATATGCATTTTTAAAGTGTACTAAACAAATGAAGTATGTTTAGAATATACAATTATTGTTGTGTATGCTTTTATGTTGAAATTAAAAAATAATTTTTTTTATTATTTTGCAACTCACCCAATTTAATATCAAACTAACTGCAATTAAATTCAGCGAAAATTCTAAATGATTTGATTATTTTCACATGCACAAACTCAAGATACTATTAAGTTCTTCATAGAAACACAATAAATGGAAAATAAAATAGAAAATACAGAATAAACAATATACTCGTACAACACACGGAGATTTGCATCTTGTTTAAGTGTACATGTTGTCAATTTTTTTTAAAGTTTGTAATTTTTGGCTGTCATGTTTACAAAAGGAAACTCTACCAAATTTTTTAGAAAATTAGGTAGATCATTCAAGTAGTGATTAAGTATTTTTTTTATGGTAATCCTGAATTGATAAAGTTAGGTTGTTTTGTTTAATATGAGTGAATTGAATGGAAATGGCGTAGGTTTCAATTGAATGGATCGTAGGTGGATGCATGCATTGTGAACTAGTAAATAGTATAGGATTAGGGTGGAAGAGTTTATTGAGAATTCCAAAAAAAAAAGGTGCCTAAATGTGATGCATTTTTGCCCTTGTGTGAAGTGAGTAAATGCTAGTCATAAAAGTGCTAATGATACAAGGGATCACCTTCTTTGTGATGGGATTAATCTTCGTTATGCAAAATGGCTTTGGCATGTAGAATCGAAAAGTACCGTACATACATGCACGTCCCAAAATTGTAGAAGTGGTGATGGATGATATTGGCTTTGATAGAATGGATGACATAATCAATGATATAGGGGTAGAGTCATTTTTTGTAGTAGATGAGTGTAACATCTGTTATTTTTTTATCAATTAGAGATTTTTTTTCTTGTGATATTATGATTTTTCTATTCAAGCGTATGGTAAATTATGAATTCAAAACGAAATAAAAAGTTTATTTTAAAAATTAATTAAATAAATAATTAATTAAAAAAATTTATAAATGAAATACCTTCCTAAAATAATTATATTTTATATGTATTTGAAAGAATAATTGTATGAGTTCCCTTATTGAAATAAATAACGTAAAAAAGAAAGAAAGAAAAGCCTCAAAGTAATTTGAAGATATTTCTATTACTATTATGTTATTTTAAAAAGAATTATTATTTTAATTATATGAGCAAAACTCTAGACCCACTCCTGTAAAAGGGAAAAAGACAATAAAATCCCTCTGAATATTATAAAGGACACTTCAGTCCCTTAACATTTGGAAATCCCAGATCAGACCCTAGGGAGGAATCTGGGATTTTTATTTGTTAGTAAAAGACTTTTTTGCCCTTTATTGCCTCTCCTTTCATTCTTCCTTGTTTAACCTAGTTCATCGAAACAGGGGGAGAGCTTAGTGGTTGTAGATTTGCCATTCTTTTTGTTGTTTGTGCTGCGAAGTTTCTCATGATTTTTCTCTAGCATCATTCATTTGTAAAGCTTTTAAATTTATTATCTGGCTTTGACGTGCTCGGTCTTGAAAAATGAGGTTGAGGTTAAGCAATAGAGGAATGCATTAAGCATGCTAGAACACCCTAATGGGAACGAAGAAGACGATCTTGATTGCGATAACTCCAGCAGTGGATCTGAAATCCATGAAGTAAACAATGATTTTGTAAGTTCCCTTTTAACATCTTAGATGATTATTCACTTTTTGTAATGCCGATCCTATTTCAAATTCTACTGCTACACCATTGTTAAAACCAACATGTGTTTCCCTTTAACAGATGCTAGTGTTGAGTTTCACCAGCCCAACAAGCCAAGAGTTAGACACACAAAGCCTTATGTGCTAATCTTTTCTATTGCTATACCATCATTAAAACCGCCCTGTAGGAAACATGGTGAGTAATTGTCATCCACCTTATTTATACCACTCTTTTCTCTTCATATGACGGATCAATTAATGACTTGTGAATGTTTTCATTCTAGTTGTTAAAGTTGCTGCACTTAGCTTATAGCAATTTTCAAGAAAGGGAAATCAGAAAGCTATAATGAGTCTTTTAATTGATATTAAAATTACATGCTTCTAGTGCTGATTTTTTTTTGGAATGCATACGAAGAGATACTTCTTGGTTTTTAGCAATATTCGGTGATGCTTGGAATAACCATTCTTGTTTCATCCTTACTTGTTCCTCTGATGGGTGGGGGCAATGTAGAAAAAATAACATTGGAGTTCTTATGCTTTTAGTTGTAATGGGGGGCTTCCTATACCTTCCTCATCCTACTATCTCCATTGCTTTCTCTAGAAATCTTAGCATCTATACAGATCCCCATCAGGTATAAATTATCCCTTCTTTGTTTGTGAACTTAATTCAGCAATGCTGCTTTTTTTTAATGGCTTAAGGGTTATACTTGGAATTGGCTAGCTTTTGATTCAATTTTCATGCAGACAATAATGTTGCTGTATGTCACACATGTTTTTTGAAATTTGATTGAATTTCAGAGATTTAAACAATCCAAGAGAGCCTTGCAAGGTTCACTTATTATTGCATCTACAAGTGTGATTCCCTTTGTCACTCTCACTAGCCTAGGACTCTTTGTTAGAATGCTAAGTTTTGATGATAACTAAACATAACTTAGGCACAAAGAAAAGATATGATAAGATCAGAATTAACTTAGAGAAAATTTGATAAAATTCTAAGTACTGCATAATCGATCAGGGATAGATTACAAAAACAAAGAATTTTGAGCCTAATCGATTAGAGGTCAGATTAGAAGTTAAGAATATGGTCGCCTAATCGATCAAAGGATCCTGTAATCGATGAGAGCATTCTGGTCCAATCGATTAGTACCATTTAATTGATTAGAAGGAATTAGAGTAATCGATTAGAGTCATGTAATCGATTTAGAGACTGTAGCCCAATCGATTAGAGACCAGTAATCGATTAAGAGAAAGATTGCCTAATCGATTAGAGAACATTAATCGATCATAACATATTTCAAGTTCAATCGATTAGAAAGCATTAATCGATTACAGAAAATCAAGTAATCGATCAGAGAAAGCATGTAATATGAATGTAATCAATTTGACACTCCTAATTGATTAGGCTTCCCCTGTAATCGATTAGGCGCATGATTTTCTAATCTGATGCTCAGTGTTGCAGGCTATAATATATGAGTAATTTGTATCTAATCGATTAGACACCAGACCCTGTGATCGATCAGAGGCTGTAATCTGAGTGGCGATGGAATTTATTCAAAATCAATGGTTAAGGATATTTTAAGCTTTCCAAGTACAGAATTGCACATACCTACTTATGGAAGTTAACGTTAGCACGTAATCTGATCAATAGAGCCGTTGGAACTCATCTACCACCTTCAGCGATTAATGAGCTAAAGCAATAACAAGTACAATGGAGTAAATGCATCACAGAATCCATCATCAACAATCCACACCAGATTATCCAACTCTCTGAACTAATACAACGGCTATATCTTCAACGGATACATTTCTAGAAGAGACTATAAATACTTCAGTGAAGAAGTTAGGTGTAAGAATTGATTGCCTCATTGATTATCTGTATCTACTGCATTCAATACTCAGAAAGCTTACTGTTCTAATATTCTTAAGTGTGTAACACAATCTGCTCAATAGAGTGAACAATCTATTTATGTATTTATTATCATGGGAGAATTACTCTTAAGATAGTGGGATCTTAAGAGTAGGGTGTTAACTTACAAAGTGTAAGGGGGAGTGATCAGTAAAGAGAGGAGTTCTTGCTATCACCTGTAAAGGCTGTCAAGAGCCTGATTTAATCTTGAGAACATTAGTGGAACCCAACTGTAGGTTGGAGAACTGGACGTAGGCCAAGTTTGGGCTGAACCAGTATAAACCATATTGTCTTTCAAGTTAAATTTCAAAAGCACAATTCACCCCCCTCTTGTGCATTCCTGCCTGTTACACTCTTTGCGGTCTTTTTTCCCAATGTACTCTCTCACTTTCATTTTGTTGTGTTTACCACGTGACTCAGCCAACCAGATTCTTGACTTCATTATCTTAGCTCGTGTATGTTTAGGTGGTAAAGCTGCTTGCCTATATTAGCAACAAAGACATGTTTGCTGAATTTTATAGGTAAATTGAAGAAGGGAAATTTTGTTGATAATCAAGTTATACTATTACTTTTTTGGGGTTGTTGTATCCTTTTTCATAAGTTTATCTATTCTTTTATCTATTAAATCAAACAATTTATTTGAAATAGCTTATCAGTTTTTAGCAACTTTGTGCTAAAAAAGTGCTGCTAGTATTTTTAGATCCATATCCAATAATCGAATTCAAGGTCCCCACTAAAAATTTGTTCTTTTCAGTTGCTTCTAGAACTAGAAGTAGCAAGTGTTAGCCCTATCATACACTACTGCACATCAAGCTAGAAGTCTATTATTGAAAACACCTTTTGAGGTAGATATGGTCGACATATTAGGATAACTAAAATAGAAATACATTGGTGTATGTCAAAGAAATTTGAGCATGTATTATTATCATTGTTCTTGTTATACTCCACTAATTCTTGTTACTTAGTAGTTCCTACTTTTGACCTATACTCCACCAAAATTTTTAGTGATATTTGTTTCTTGTTTATTCTGGTTTTATGGCTTCCAATTGAATTTCTTTGTTGTGATTTAATATGTTCATTCCAGAATCTACCATTTTTTATTGGTTGAGGTATGACTTGTAAAGAAGGGGAGAGTTCAAAGAAAGTAGGGGCAGAAGAACTTGACAGGTAGGTGCTGTTGTATACTGAATTTGTGCATTTTCTATTTTGAACTGTACAAATCATGCTTGATTATGTGATGAATAATATATATTATGATCTGGCGGCTGTAGTTTCAGACTGATTCATGATTGATTGACCTAATGGGGGGAACAAAAATGCCCTTCAGTCCAAATACCAATCTAATTAACCATGAGTTATAGAGTGCCTCTTTTTCTACAAAGTGTAGCATACAAAACTATGATAGGCCAATATCACTCTTGAGTCTTGATGTAATTTACTCATTGTATTCTTTTTTATTTTCTGTTCCTTCAAATCAAATTTGATGTAGCCATTTAATATTTCCATAGTAATGAGGCAGTTGTCTGAGATGACCTTTTTGTGGTCCTATATTTTGCTTGTCAATTGAATTCATTGTAATCAGACGTGGTCTTCATGTTTCTTTCTGATTCTTTTCAAATGCAATTTCAAACATACTTTGTTTAAGCTTTGTTATCGGTGATGTGGAATTATGAAGTAGTTCTAGGAGAGTTTGTTAATTTTTTTTTATGTTTCGAAGTTCTTGGTGTCTTGGTATAACTGAATCTGTGGCTTGATGTATTGTTTGTGTACTGTTTCTGTACAACAAGTAACAGATTTAGAGAAGGAAAATGGATAATTTAGGATATATACATTGAGTTTGAAGAAATTTTATAATGCGTAATGAAACATTGAATATGTATGTTGAATGGAGTATGGGACAAAGTTCCCTTTTCTCTGTGTTTCTTGGTGGCCTATTCACAGGTCTATTTGCATATATTTATATTAAAAAAATAAATAAGTTTAACCATTTTTCTTTTCAGCATTAGCAACTTTATCATAGGAATTAACAACGTCTGAATAGTGATTAACAACTTCCTATTTAGGCATTAACAACTTCCTCTTCAGCATTAATAACTTCATGTTTTAAATTGACAACATCTGAATAGCGATTAACAGCTTAAAACTTTGTTGCTAGCAATGTCAATGACATTAATGCTCTGAGTTAAGAACTTCCTCCCAAGCATTAACAACTTCATCTTAGGAATTAACAACTTCATCGTAGGAATTAACAACTTTATCATACATGTTAACAACTTTTGTGCAGCGATTAACAACTATCATATATGCAATTGCCAATGTCCAAGTGAAATTAAACATCATTCTTAATAAGTAGCTACATTAAACCACATTCTTCATTCACAGAGTTTTTTCACATATTAAATGACAAGTTACCATTAAGATCATCATGCCACTTAATGTTCCCTTGTCACTAATCAAAAGACATCATTTACAATTCACACATTTACTGTCAGCGTTAACAACTTCTTCGTAGGTATTAACAACTTCATCATAGGAATTAACAACGTTTGTGTAGCGATTAACAACTGCCATGTTTGCAGTTGCCAATGTCCAGGTGAAATTAAACTTTATTCTTAATGACACACTAAAGTAGCAACATTAAACCACATTCTTCATTCACATAGATTTTTTTCACATATTCTATGACAAGTTAACATTAAGATCATCATCCATTATGTTTGATGAATTATCATTCCCTTTTGGTATGTTGTATGAAAGATTAAATTTGTATTAAATGGAGTATGAGACAAAGTTCCATTTTAGCTATGTTTCTTGGTGGTCTATTTACATGTTTCTTTAAATATATTTATTAAAAAAACAAATAACTTCAAGCATTTTTTTCCGTAAGCATTAACAACTTCATCATAGGAATTAACAAGGTCTGAATAGTGGTTAACAACTTTGTTGCTGGCAATTTGAATAAGGTTTTTGTACCAAGCATTAACAACTTTCTCGTAAGCATTAACAACTTCATCATACGAATTAATAAGGTTTGCATAGTGATTAACAATTTACACCTTTACTGATGGCAATGTGAATGAGATTAACACTCCAAGCATTTAACAACTTACAAGCGTTAACAATTTCATCGTAGGCATTATCAACTTCTTCATAGACATTAGCAAGGTTGGCATAGTGATTAACAACTTTCACATTTTCTTTTCGAACACTTGCTGTCAACGTTAACAACTTATTCGTATGTATTAACAACTTTATGATACATATTAACTATATCTATATAGCAATTAACAACTTTCATGATTGCAATTGCGAATGTCCAAATCAACTTAAACTTCATTTTTAATAACACACTAAATTTAATTGCATTCTTCATAACACACTAAATTTAACTGCATTCTTCATAACACACTAAATTTATAAAAAATCATAATCACACCCTGAAATAGCAACATTAAACAACATTCTTCATTATCGTAGAGTTTTTTTACATATTCATTGACAACTAAACATTAAGATCATCATGCCACTTAATGTTTCCTTGTCATTAAATCAAAAATGTCATTTGCAATTTGCTGCCATAGAATTTAAAAAATGGATAGCACAGTGCATCAACAATTAGACTTGTTTAATTCGCTTCGTAGTGGTGGGTTCTTCAAAAAGACTCAAGGCTTTATCATTTGCACCATTCCTTTAACTTCCTCTTTCTTTGAAGACTGGATGGTTCCATCCCTGAATCCAGGCTGTCAACAAATAAAAATTAATCACATAAGATTAGAGAAAATATGCCACAATCCATATTTTCATTTGTTTAAGCTTGAAGATATTATATTTAAGAAGCAGAATGGGACTTGCACACAACAACATATGCAACTAAATTAAAGTCCCGCTTCAGTTCTTACAGATTAAGACAGAAAAGAGAGAGTAGAGATAGGGAGAAGCATAAACCTCACTGGAATTAAAGCAACCATCAATACTAGACTTTTGTCAAAAACATTTGGCAAATTTTAAACTTGATTTTGAATCTCAAACTAACTTCCAACTAGAGCAATTAAACCAAATAAGATTCTTATCATAAGGAATTGGCTTGAGCCATCTTTTCCAAAACAATGAGATCAATGAAAATGTGGGCACCTCCAAAAGAACTTTTGCCCATGCAGGTAAACCTCCCTTCTATTTTGTAGTGAGGCCTAATATATCATCAAGTAAACTAATAGCGGCAATGCCATAGTTGCACCAGCTGCCCCAATCACTTGTACAGAAGAGAAGCCACCAAAAGCTCTAGCAACAAATATTCCTATTGGTATAAATAGCAAACCACCCATTGTGGGCACACTCTTTTTCAATAGATGGCTAACAAGTCCTTCTTTCTTAAATACTTGGATAAATGCAAAAATTTGAAAAAAATGGGACGTAAATATAGCCAATAAAAGCCACCACAAAGGCTGATATAAGAAACATACGGCCCATGTAAAAGGGTGGCCAAGGGTAGTCTAACACTCCAAGCACACCAATCAACATATAAAAGCAGCACTGTCAAGAATATTATGAGGCCAAAACTAATTAAAATGCCAATTTTTTCCTGCAGAACACGTGGAAAAAAATAATCATGAAAAAAGAAACTTCACATAGCAATGAAATAGGACTAATAATTCACATGTCAGTAGATTTGACAAGATAAATGTAATCAATCACTAGTTCACAACTTAAGTTTGCAGTATAGCAGCACACAAAAAAACTTATAAAGCACACTAAAAAAATAATTGGCAATGTAGGAACACAGGTAAATAACTCATTTACAAAGTACCTGGGATACACACAAAATAAAGCAGTTACAGTATTAGCAAAGTTTTAGACAAGAAGTAAGGACAAAATGTGGATATCATTATAGTTAGATCCAATGCACTATTATAATGCAGAAAAATAGTTTCATTAAGAAAACAGAGAAAGAAAAACTTGGGGAGAAATGTGAGGGACACTAACAATATACAATTCAAACGTTCAATAACATTGCCATTAGTATCGATGTCTCCGCTTCTATTTATTTTGATACATTAATCATACAAAGATAATTATACCATTTACATTAATGAAGCAAGCACTATTTCTCCATCACTATCCTCATCATCACTGGATGAGAGGAAATATCCAAAAGAGTTCTCATCAAGATCCCATTCATCAAGTAATGGTAAGTCAAATGAATGCTAAAAAGCATAATCAATGTCATGATTTGTGATATTTTATCAGTCTAGATAAGTATCAAAGTAAACTGTAAAAACTCGAAAGGTTTCATCTTGTCGAATATGTGATGCATTCCCTTTCCCATTGTAAACCCTGAATGGGGCAGAATGTTATACAGACAAAAATAATGCGCACTCAGAGAGAAAGGTTGATTGACTCTTGCACGCAAATATAAACACAATCACGCAAGAAAGAAGACATTAGAAATGCATCAGTGCAGACAAGAAATACAACAAACCTGAAATATGAAACCTAAAAGCCAAATTGAAAGCATACATGGTTTGAAAAAAAGAACCAAAATCAGATCGGTCCATTACAATATTTGAAACCCAAAAACTGTCTCTAACACAAAAAGGGAAGGGAAGAAAAAGTTTATTAAGCGTTTAACTAGAAATCACTCAAAATAAAAAAAAATGAAATATCAAAGTCTACCTTCTTAGACTCTGTGTAGCAAGAATGAGCTTGGAAGATGAATTTGCTCTCCAACTTCGATGATGAGGATGAGCTTGCGAGACGAAGTGTGGCAAGAGAGACAATGCGTGATGAGAGCGGTGAGAGAGGCTAAGACACGCCCTAGCATTCAACAGCACTAAGGGGCAAAAACGTCTTTTGCAAACATTTTGAAATCCCAAATTCATCCCCAGGGTCTGATATGGGATTTCCAAATGTTAAGGGACTGAATTGTCCTTTATCATATTCAAAGGTATTTTATTGTCTTTTTCCCCCTCTAAAACCCCCTTTTCTTCTTACTCTCACGTTGCACGATGCTTCCCTCTAATTTTCTCATTTATGACATAGGTACTATTTTATCTCTTCCTTCCTTCTCTTCTTGTTAGAGTGAGATGTTGTCTTATCAATCAATATTGTTGTCCTTTCATCTCTCTCTATCTTGCCTTCACCGTACAGTTCACCATGTGCTTAAAAATTCTTATTCAATTTACCCATTTTTTCTCCAGCACTGTTGCAAGGAGTGAATTTGTTTTCCTAGTATTTTATTATTACTTTATTACTTTATTTGCTCAAGTCTATGGCTAAATCATTTTGACCTTGCTGTTGTATATTTTCTACTATTTTTTTATTATTCTCCTTATTTTTGTCAACAAATCCTTTTGATCTTTTAACTGTATGTTTTGTTTAAATCTCCTTGTTTTTCTCAACAACCAACACGCACATATTTCTTTATTCATCTTAAGCATTATCATGGGTTAAAGATTTTTTTTATATCTTTATAACTAATTTTAAAAAAGGAGGAACTATATATAAATATGGAAAAAAAACTTAGATCCAGCACCTTAGGTCCAGTTCGTCAAGTTCACCAATAACATAGTGCCGCATACGTACTTTTACACATAAACATTAACTCCGTTTAACACCGTTATTAAATTTCTCTTCAATCTCCGTCTCTTTCTTGGCTTGATTCAAATTCAAAATCTATGTTTAAATCGTGAAAGCTGAAAGAGGCAATCGCATAAGAGGGGGGTGAATTGTGCTTTCAAAAATTAAAATGATAACAAATAAATGCAACTCGAAAACTTTATACTGGTTCGGCCAACATTGCCTACGTCCAGTTCTCCAACACCTTGTTGGGTTCCACTAACCACAGGTTTTACAACACAGGTTCACCTGTCAACCTTTACAGAGTTTTAGAATCCCTCTAAACACTCCCCCTTACTACCTGTAAGGTAATATCCCTGTTCTAAAGCACCAAGCTTTCAGAACAACCTCAAACAGTAGAGGATTTCAATAAATATGTTCACTTAATGAACTGATTGTGATAAACACTTAAGTACAGATAAAATCTCAAACAATAAATACAGAAAACAGAGAGCAATGAATGAGTTCGTGAATATTCTCGTTTTTCTTCGTCATTTTCATAAATGCTCAAGTTCTGTATTTATATCTCCTCTCAGATTTTGCCCTAGCGTTCAACTTCAAGAAGCCGTTTGAATTTAGTCGTTGGGAGCTCATAGCCGTTGGCATTAAATGCAGTTTCTTCATCGGGCTTAACTTTCTACTCTAGCTTCAACTACTCTTGTGTAGGGTGAGCTAAGAGAGAGATAGACTTAGCGTTCTAAGCATCCGTACAAACTGTACCTGCATAGCAGCTTTTTCAGTAGCGCTAGCACGTTTTGCTATCGCTAACTGCATAGAGTAAATCCTGCACTTGAGCTGTTAGCTAAACAAGTAACTATATAATGCACAACAGATGCTATCGCAAGCTTTGTCTATTAGCTCAATGAGATAGAGACAATATATATCAGCTAAGATTGTCTAAGTTATCAGAGCATACTCTTAATGATAGATATTAAGGCTAGCATGTTCTCTTGGTTCAATTGTTCAGCGTACTAGCTATATCATATCAGCAAACATTCTTCTATCGATAGTTAATCCCATTATCGCTAGTTACTTGATTACTTATTAGCTTTAAGGATACTGAGATGATTATTCAAAAGTATTTTAAGGTATCCTATTATCGATAGCTGAATGTGTTATCGCTAGCAACTATGTTATCACCAAATTCATTTGTTCTCAGGCACTAGCTATCTGAATTTCTATTATCTGAAGTACTCTGTTATCGATAGCTTAACCTGTTATCGCTAGCTGATTCCATTTGCTCAAGGACATGGTTCATTGTTCAGCTAGTTATTCTTCCTTTTATTTATCCATGTTCTTAATGAGCCTTTAGCGATAGGGTCTTTCTTAGCGATAGTGAATGACTTAGCGATAGATATTAACTTTGTTATTACTAAGTCTTCATTTGCTATGGCTCTGTCTATTAGCTATAGAGATACACTTTAGCGATAGAGATTTTTATTCTTAGTCTTCTGCTAAGTTTCCATCTGTTATAGTTGATCCTTTCAATAGTGATAGTCTTTAGCTCTAGTGATAGAAATCTGTTACCTATCAGATTTTACTTGTTTCAATCCAAAGGTAACTTGCGCTTATTTACTTATGTTATATATGGGGTCAGTCTTCATCAAAACTTAAGATTCTAACAAAAGCCTATTTCATTGAGATATTTATAAAAATCCAATTCAGAATTCAATGAGCTTTGAACAATAATGGAGGGGCTGGCATTATGGTTACAGAGATTACGAGAAACTTCCATGTCAGATTTTTCACAAACAAACCACCAAAGCTTTATGACCTTCATAACTGCACAGATTTTTTAATCACAAGCATGTGGATCTCTCCCTCCAAAATGATCCAATGACTCAAGAACAACCTTCTCAGAATTTTTCCCTTGCTACCACAAGCCACCTGCAAAAAAAAAACTCCACCACTTTAGACTTTAGAGATTGAATAGTTTCATTAAACTGGGAAAAGGAAGGAGAAGGAGCTTTGACAGCATGGGATCTGCAGATCCTAACTACCTAATTATTTTTTAAAAAAAATTGATCTTTTAGATACTTTTCGGGTTAACAGTGTCTAACAGAGTTAAATGCTTATGTTTAAAAATAATGCATGTGGCAGCGAACTGGACAAACTGGACCTAAGGCACTGGACCTAAGTTTTGTCCTATTATTATTATCATCATTATCATTATCATTCTTATTATTTTGTTCCCTCTTAACATATCATTTCCCCCCTTCTATTTCATTTTCAATGTTGATATTTATTTATTTTTTTAAAATACACACACACACACACACATATATATATATATTAATATTTGCGTGTATATATAATTACTTCTTTCTATAATATGTAAGAAAAACACAACCCTTTCCATCCCATCAATGAGTATGTGTGTATTTTATTTGTTTTTCCCCCTTTCATACCTCTCTGATGCACACGAACACACAAACACTATTTAACCCATCCCATATATCCTAAACCTTCAACAAACCATGCTTCTACCTAAGGTTAAAAAAACTAGATTAAACATAGAATTGGATGAGGCACTGGTTCAAGGGTCAATGTCAGACCAGGGTTAGAGCGGTTATATTAAAATAATAAAATTTTATTAATATTAACACTAATAATCATTAATATCAAAATGTAAATATAGATAGGTATGCATAATTCATCAAACATGAATATTTTAATGTTTCTATAGGAAAAATTAGAAAATATTAGTTGATTACATGTGAAAATAAATATTATTCTACAATCCACAGACTAAAATACAAATACTAAGAGCAACAACAATTAAATAATAAACATATGCAAGTAAAATAGCATTTAAAATATTATAGTTTCTTGGTTTCAAAATTGAGTGAAGTGAATTAAAAAAATTATAAAAATCACATTTTGGGAGAAAATAAAAAAAGAGAGAGAAAAAGAATCGGTTCAACCTCCCGGTTTTGATAAGGTCCCTCGGTTTTAGGCGAGTTGACCCGCCCCTCACTGAGTCAACTTGCCCTTGGTTCAACTCATCACTCGGACCGGATTTATGGGAATTTCGACTTTTTACTGGTCTGACCTCTCGATCATATCCGGGTTTTTTAACATTACTTGTACCATATTCCTTAGACCCAAACTTTATTTTTCTTTTATTTTTTCGGTTATGTTTCTTCATTATACGCACACGCACCCACATATATAATTTTTGAAACCTTACATTTATTATCTGTACCTTTTGTGTGTGTGTATTGATAATGTTTTTCTAAGAGAGTTTAGGTGTATATATATTTTGATAAATATGTTGCCTAAAATAAAATTTAATTAATAAAAATTATTAATTAATAATATTCTACCTGTGAATAAAAATAAATGTATGCGTATATTTATGGGTAGCTTAAGGTACAATTGTGTTAAAATACTTTTAGGTTATGTTGAGTCATATATTAATAGATATTTATATTAGTGATGTTGTAGACTCTCATTAAGAGCTTTGGAGTGACTTTGTGTGATTACCTCTGAGCTAAGGAGCAACAGGTAACTCTGAAAAATTCTTTCAATGCTTGTAAATTGTGTATGATTATAATTTGAATGATTATCATTTAATTTTAATATGTAAGTCTAATGTATAAAATATATCTATTGTATGTTTATATGATTTGAGTATTAGTTCAATCTTTTTAAGCTTGTTTGTTACAATATATTTTAATGCCGTGTAAATTGTTAATTATTTTGTTCATTTTCAATCATGGTTGTTGCCAAATATTTTATTACATAATATGTGAATTGATAAGTGGTTTATTTCTTTTCAAGCATGCTTGCTTATATAATGATATATTATTTCAGAGTTTGTTCATGGTATTTCAAATCAAAATGATATTTTAATTGTTAGTGATTACATGTATCTGTCATGATATGTGCATTTACGATGGGATAGGGACTAGAGGAGAAATCTGTATGATGAATTTTTTTACTATGTGGTATGCCATCACTTGGTGCACAGTGAATGACACTTGTCAATACCCTTTCTTCTATGTTTTCTTTAGGCCAGGATTGTATGGAGCACCTCCTTTTATTTGTTCTTTTAAGGAGGGCAGCTATAGTCTAGACTCGAGCTCTGTACCTTTTGTCGGGTATATCTCAAGTACTGGTGAGTTTAGAATAATCTAGTTTTATGGATTTGTTTATGATGAACTGTATGTTAGTCTATGGCCCTTGTTAACAGAATAAGGATGGATTATGATATAAGGGAGGTTCCATACTCATTTATCCATGAGCAAAGCATATACTAAATTAAAGGAAATATATGAGTATGTTAAATTAAGAATATAATTATAATATGTATGCGAAAAACCATGAGTTGTTTTGTGTGTATATTTATGAGTTTATAGTAGAATTATACATGATTTGCTTGTATATGTTAGGAGATTTCAAAATTTACTGAGATGTCAATCTCATCCTATTATAACATTTTTCAGGTGAATGATCTAATAGGATACAAGGGAAGGCATTTGAGGAGTGAACCTTGAAGGCTTATTTGTGCTACTTAAGCACGTGTTATGTTATATTTATTTTTCCATGGGCCTAAAACTTCTATGTTTTATTTTGTTGTTTAAACTACAGTTAAGTTTTAAAATTGTCACTGTGACATTGGTCTTATTTGAACTAAATATCTATCTTGTTGGTTTGGATATTGGATATCCCTTTTTGCTGCATTATAGAGCATTTTGGTCAAGTATGTAACTGTTAATTTTAGAGGCGTTACAATGAGTATGACAACTTGCAGAGTGATGTAGAGACACCTTTATTCGTGGGGTATACTAAGTATACTCGATTGACAGCTATCCTAACATGTTGAACATAAAGGCAAAAAATGGATGGGCGGATGTGGGTTTCTCAAAGATTCTTGAATCTTCGAGTGATATGTTCCCAGAAGTTAATGTGCTTCTGAACCATATGTATGAGGCTAAAAAGTCCTAAGCATTGAGTATAATAAGATACACACTTGCCTTAATGATTGCATGTTGTATAGAAATGACTACAAAGGGCTAAAAGAATGTGCAAATGGAATACTCCAAGGTATAATCAGAGGAAGGATGCGGTAGTGATGATGGAGCAAAGATAGGGCCACATTTGAAGGTATTGTGGTACCTTCCAATTGTGCCACTATTTAAACGCTTATATGCAAAGGCAAAATCCAGTTGTGAAATATTGGATGCTTTATTGTTGGATTCCATGATTTTTTAGACTTAGAAATACGGATGTTGATATTGGAAAGAAGTACAAACATCTTGAAAAATCCTCATATATCTCTTGGAAATCTAGTGGGGAAATGTTGGATTCTATGTTTTTTGAGACTTGAAAATGCTCAAGTTGATATTGGAAAGAAGCACAAACGTACTGGAAATTCCTTGTATTGGATTTTGGTTAAAAAATTCAATAAGGACATTTTGGTATTTTAGTTTAAACATTTAATTTCACTTGAAGTTTCAGATTTGTTTGAGGCAAATCTAAAGTTGAATTGCTACCATGGGGGCTATTTGATATTCACCAATTATGAATATCTATTACTATTATACTCAAAACTGAGACTTCTCAAAAACTAATATAAATCATTAAAAATATAATCCTTTCGTTCATAAATATAGGACCTATTTGGAGAGGTAACATTATTCTTAAATATAAGGTGTCTTTCTATCTTTTCTCACATTTTCCCTAAATGTGAGATCTATTTGGAGAGGTGACCTTGTTCCTAATATAAGAGCTCTTTTATTTTTTGCTCACATTTTCCCTAAATATATCCTTAGTAATGCTTCTTAATAATAAACTTGCAAGAGAGGGAGGGTAGGAATAAAGGAATGTAGTTACGGTATTTTAGTAATATTATGTGATTTTAACTAATTTAACTAACATCCTTAGTCTAATAAAATTAGTTAAATAAGTCTTATATTTAGAACTAGATAGAGTACTTTTTAATTAATACTGCTAGCATTCTAACACCCACATATCCCACTATTTTAACAAGATAAAATATAAGTTTTAACAACAACATATTATTGTAATTTATATATATATAGTTAATTAATGTGTGGTGAGTAATAGGTCTTTTCACCACAACAAGAAGAGGGAGGGTCACAAAGTCTTGAAAATAAATATGTGTGTGTATAGTCATATGGGAGCATGTTAGAACCAAATGGGAGTAGGAGGAGTACAATCGAAAATGAAAATAATAATAATAATAAATGGACGGAAGGATTCGAACCTTCGAATAGCGGGACCAAAACCCGTTGCCTTATCATTTGGCCATGCCCCATTTTGATTTCTATTCGACACTACTATATGGGTGAAATGAGTTGAATGGACGACCCACCTCATATCATGTTAAGGAGAGAGAAATATTACATGTATTAAATATATTTAAATGGTTTATTTCTCTTTCTTAAAACATAAGACCCTTCAAAAATACAACATACATATGCAAATAAAATGGAAGAGAATAAAGATAGAATGTGAAAGGTTGGCGTTTGGGAGAATGAGACTAAAGGGTAGTATATAAAAAATTAAAAATTATGGGTTGCCAATTGGAATTTGGAAAAATGGAAGAGGAATATTTTATTTTTTATTGAGGCTTGTTCATATGAGCGTTTCCTTGTTCATATGAGTTTTTCCTTGTTCATATAAGCTTTTCTTTGTTTGTGTGAAAATAAGTGGGGTATATGTGTGAGAGAGAGAGAAGAGCATGCAGTGTCAGAGAGAGAGAGAGAGTATGTGTCGGATGAGAGAGAGTGTCAGAGGAGAGAGGGGGTGAAAGGAATTTTTGGTTTTTTATTGAGGCTTGTTCATATGAGCTTTTCCTTATTCGTGTGAAAATGAGTAGGGTTTATGTAAGAGAGAGAGAGAGAGTGTGTCAGAGGAGAGAGGCTGTTAGAGGAGAGAGGGTGTCAGAGGAGAGAGGGAGTGAGAGGAATATTTTTTTATTGAGGCTTGTTCATATGAACTTTTCCTTATTTGTGTGAAAATGAGTGGGGTCTGTGTGTGTGAGAGAGAGAGAGAGTGTGTCAGAGAAGCCATGTGCGGTGTGACCTTTTTTTGTCTTTTTCCACATCAATTTAATTTCACTTAAGGACCCTAAACCTGAAGTGATATTTCAGAATCTTTTCGTCCTACTTTTTTAATTAATTGGCTACCAAGGTCTTATATTGAAATTCTCCCCTAATTAAAACCTAGTGGGACAAAAAACTTAGAAGAAAAAGAGTACAATGTTTAGTGATACACCTCCTAATGCTGCCTCATTAAAAACCTTACTAGGAAAACCTAGTAGGAAAAACCATAGACAAGGGAGAAAGAGTAAAGCGTGAATCATCTCCCCCTCTTGACTACTTCAGTTGATATCTCTGAGTCTATGAAGTCCGATGTCATAGGTAAGCTTCTCAAATATTGTAACAGGAAGTGCCTTGGTGAATAGATCTGATAAATTTTTGCTTGACCGAATTTGTTGGATATTAATTTCACCATCTTTATAAAGATCTCGAGTAAAGAAGAATTTTTGTGAAATACTTTTAGTTCAGTCTAACATCCCAGTGCCTCACTCTTGAAATTGTCCGCTTGGGCCTCTTCACCCCTCATTGTTTTAAAACGCGTCGATAGAGGGTGGCCTCTTAACCCTTATAAGGCATCTAGTGTTCTTCTCCTTAGCGATGTGGGATTTCACAATCCACCCCTTTGGGGCCCATCGTCCTCACTGGCACATCGACTAGAGGCCTGGATCTGATATCATCTATAATATCCCAAACCTCACTCTCAAAACTGTTCTTTTTTAGGCCTTCTCACCCCTTACGATTTTAAAATGCGTCAAGAGGGGGAGGTATTTATAAGGCATCTTTTGTTCGCTTCACTAGTAGATATGGGACTTCACAATTCACAAGCTAAGTTTTGTTCGCTTCACTAGTAGATATGGGACTTCACAATTCACAAGCTAAGGCCTAGGCCCCTCCTTGCACATCAACCAGAGCTTGGCTTTGATACAATCTATAACATCCCAGGCATTGCTCCTGAAATTGTTCTCTTTAGGGCCTCCTCACCCCTCACAGTTTTAAAATGCATCAAGAAGGGGAGGTATCCAGACCCTTATAAGACGTTGAGAGGGGATGAATAACATATGGTATCAAAGCCAAGCCTCAGGTTGATGTGTAACGAGGATGCTAAGCCCCAAGGAGGGTGGATTGTGAAGTCCCACATCGGCTAGAGAGAAGAACATTGGATGCCATATAAGGGTTAAGAGACCTCCCCTCTTGACGCATTTTAAAATCTTCAGGGGTGAGGAGGCTTCAAAGCGGACGATTTAGAGAGAGAGAGAGAAAGGCAATGTGCTGTTACATTGCCCCCTTTGATGTATTCTTCTTTAAGTTGGGCGATACATTCAGTATTATCCTCATATAGGACATTTGATTGTAGCTAATTATTATATGTTTTTAGCCACTAATTATAGGGATTTTAGCACTTATTCTAGGCTATATTATATGGAATTAGGGACTTTTATACTTAGGGTCCTAGATTAGAGAGTTAATTGTATTTTCATTATAGTTTGAGCATATTAGGGCATTAACTCATGCATTTAAAATTTATGGATTTGATATATGTCATATGTGCCTTAAATAATTTATTGTACATGAAAGGAATAGGAGCAAAATGCAAGGGAAGACAAATCAACAAGAGAAAAAGAGAGAAAACACCTAGTAGCACTTTTTATAAATTAAAAGTCTAATTCATTGGGCTAATTGGGCTCATTAGCTTGACAAAACTTTAGCCAATTTCTCTCTAAAAATATCTTAAAAATATCTTCCTCCCTCATATCTTTCTCTCTCTTCCTATCTCTAAATTTCAGGGAGCACACTTTCTCTCCTTTACCCCACATGCCTCTCCCTCTTTCTCTCCAATATTTTAGGCTATATACTCTCTTTCCTCTTCCATCCATCTTTCACGCAAAATTCATCCCCTTCTTTCTAAAAAAATATCTCTCATATCTATCTTTCTTTCTCCGATCTAAAACCACCCTCTCATATCTCTCACTTCCTATGCCTAAATTTTAAGAACCTCTCTATCTCTCTCTTCCCCTCATAATTCACGTTTCCCTCTCCTTCTTCTATCCAAAAATTTATGCCACTTACCTTCTTTCTCTCTAAAAAATAAATAAATCTCACACATATCTTTTTCCTTAGATACACATATCAAATCACTTGCCACTCCCTCTCATTTAATTGGTCATGCCGCATCATCCCATGATATCACATGACTCTTCTTGCCTAACTTTTGATAAAAGCGCCACCCTCCATCCTTTCTCATACACACGCACACAAAAATCTATCCTCCCTCATATTCATATCACGCCAAATTCAAACCCTCCCCCATCCTTATCCATACGGCCACAACTTCCTTCCTATCATCCTTATTTAATTCGTACACACAAATACAAATATTTCCTCACTTCCATATTCAATCTATCCTCTTATCTCTTTCCATCATACATAGAAGCCACCTCTCCCTTATCATCACCTCTCTCATTATACAGTCATAGACACCATACCAAAACCTTAACCTTCTCATCTATTTCATTCAAATTCCTCTCTTATTCCTTCCAATTACTAATTCAAAAATTCAAGCCCCAAATCCCATGGAGTCTAAAATTCAAAACGCATCTGTGATAATCGGGGATAATGAGTGGCTAAATCTGTGTGAGGATCCTGATAGAGAGACGGCATCGGAGCTTCGATGTCTTTAATTATGGGAGTTTTTGTTTTTTTGTTCAATTATCTTATATGTATTCTAATTCATCATGTTTTAGTATTAGTAATTGAAACAAGGGTTTTGAAAAGTTTATACTTTTTCAAGATTATGCATGTAATTAAAAGATTTGTTTTATATGTATAAACCTTGTGTTTGTTTCTTTGCATTATATGATTGATGTGGTAGAATAGATTATCTCCTTGGGATTTATATCTTGTGTTGAATACATGTATGATTTATATATGTGTTTAGCCATTAAATCCATAATTGAAAGGCCAAATTAAAATTTCAATTAGAGACTCATCATATATTTGTTAAGAACATTCGCTACCAAGTTGAGATTAATGATTTCCTATTTAATTGTCGTGAACACGATTGCAGAATCAATTAGTTACTTAGGATAATTGGACTAGAGCGATTGTTCTAAGTTTTAAACATTATAAATTGGCTTAAATAACTCCCTAATCATTTTAGAAGCTAGGAAGGTTGCTGGATTCTATCAAGAGACCTATGTTATCATATTAGTTTCCTAAATCAATTTAAATGCATTAGTAGTTTAGTTTCTCTTAATAAAAAAATGCTGCTTTATTGTTTTATTGCGTTTAGTTAGTTTAGGTTGTTAAGACTTCTTGAGAGGCAATCCAAGAGAGCACCACTTGTTCAATCCTTGGTTAGATTAGATTTTACATTTACACCCCAAGGCATTTAGGAAATCTGTTAAATCAATGGCGCCATTGTCGGGGAGTCATTTTTTACTCCTTAGGCTAACTAAGTGTCGATTTGATAATTGACAAGGGTTTATTAGCAATTTAGGTTAATTTTAGTTCCATATAGATTTTTAGGCTAGATGTAGGTTGCATTTACATGGGATTGGAAATTGCTCAGAACACATCAACACCCTTACTAGAACATACTATCAAATTTTCAAACTTATTGCCCAGAAATTTACGTGCTTCGGTTTCCTAAAGTTTTGGGCCATTCTAAGCAAGTTCAATAGCTTTGCTATTTGGTGTGGTTGACTTTGGCCAAATTCCATCGTTTATGGTACTTTTTCAATTTTTCTTTATTTTCTGGTATTTTTCTCTTTGATTATCTTTCATTCTTTGCCTGATTGATCTTATTACATCAATATTTCTTATTTATATGATCCACTTGATTTTTTGGTGCAATTTGCTTAATTCTTCGATATTTGTGTTGTTTCTTGCTTGTACTTGCTGTTTGTTCCTTGTGTATAACTCGAAGCAACCCCGATAAGGACCCCCTACTCCCACTTATCTCTGAACTAGAGAGGCACCTTACCAAATTAAGAAAGTCCCTTAAGGCTGAGAATAGTAGCACTGATTTATGAGAGGATCCCTCATTACCTAGAGATTCTAGTGTAGGTAGTGACCCTGACATAGATATTAAGTGTGATCCTAAGCCTCTAGCCATGAATACACCCAATAGTCACATTTACCAAGATGTTCCTTATGTTCCCACCATGCCTAACATTCAAAATTAGGTGATAGATCAACCTCAGAATCAAAACGAGGATAATGGGAACGGTGAGGTATAAAATCCTGGTAGAATGACCATTAGGGATGCAACTTCCATGAATTTTGATTATAATCCCTTCATGAACTCATTCCCTAATATTGATGCCTATTATGAGATAAAAGGGTATGGTTTGCAAGCCAAGGAGCCCCGCATGCATTTAGATGAGATCTTCATTCATTGCAATACTATGAAGCAGGCAAGAGCGACCATTGAAGATGTTATGTGGAGGGTATTCCACCTTACTCTTGAGGGTAAAGCCAAGGAATGGTACATGAGCTTGCCACATGTTATGCCTGAGGCCATCAGCTCTTAGGCTAATTTGAACAAGGCCTTCCTTGAGAAATTCAACCCTGTCACTCAGACATCTGCACGTCGTAAGGAAATAAATTCAATCTTGCAAGAGGTAGATGAGTCCCTATATGACTACTGGACAAGATTCTAGGATATTCTCAAGCGTTGCCCACACCATCAGTTACCTGAGAAGCAGCTTGCTCAGACCTTCTATGATGGTTGCGAGAGAAAGATCACGATAAATTATATTCTACATCTGGAGGTTCTTTCATCAATCTGACAGTTGAGAAGGGTTGGCAGCTTGTCAAAAAGCTAGCTCTCATGAAGCAGCAGCATGGGCTTCTAAGAGGTCTATCCAAGATTTGCAGAATATGGAATTTACCTTTCTCCATATCCTTCAGTTGGAGCAGTTTGAAACTGAATTGAAGGCTATACATTCTAGATTGGATAGGATCTCTAGTCCAACACCTTCAGCCACTCCAACTGGTAAAGAACACATCGCACCTTCTTGCGAGTTTTGCAAGTCTTTAATGCATGTGTCTTGTAATTTCCCCTCCCAGTATGAGGATTGCCATGCCATGTTCCAAGGACGCCAAAGGGGAGGAAATCAGAAATGGGACCCATACTCGAATACATATAATGAGGGTTGGCACCACAATCCTAAGTTCTCATGGAGACAGGATGTAGATCCAACTAGGCCATTTAATAATAGGCCAGGCTAGGGTGAGACGTCCCAGGAGATGGTTCTTATGTGCTGACAAAGGCAGTCCAGTAGTATTGATGAGTTAGCCAGGATATGCAAATGGGGATTCTATGGCATCCAACATCTAGTTTATTAGAAAATTTGAAAAAAGCGATGCTCGGATGTATTTGTTTCCAATTTTGCAAATGAATTATCTTTTGAACTTCTATTTCACATAGTTTTGTATGATGATCAAAATGAGATAATGATAATTCATTCCAACTGATTTCTTTTTCTAACTGCTTATTTTCTCCCTCTTATGTTAGGAAAGATAATTCATCAAAATGACAATCAATAAATCGAGCCATAAATAAATCTCATGTTGATGGTTCAAGATATTTTACTATTGAAGGAGATTCATACCCAACATATATTCCCATCCTTCTTTTAGGACCTATCTTGGTACCATGTGATGGAGCAATTAGAGTATATACTGCACACCCAGAAATCCTTAGATGGGATATATTAGGTTCTTGACCAAGAACCAATTTCAAAGGGGAGGCCTCTAAATTAATTATTGGTTTGATATGAATAAACGTTGCTGCATGCAAAATTGCGTGTCCCTAAGTTGAAACTAGGAGATTAGATCCCATAAGTAATGGTCTTGCAATTAGCTGTAAACGTTTAATCAATGATTCTGCAAGTCCATTTTGTATAAGAACATGAGCTATAGGATGTTCAACATCAATTCCAAGGGACATATAATATTCATTGAAAACTTGCAAAGTAAATTCACAAGCATTATTAAGTTGCATTTTCTTAATGGGATAATCAGGAAATTGTGCTCTTAATCTAATTAATTAAGCAAACAATCTTGCAAAAGCCAGGTTGTGAGAAGAGAGTAAGCAAACATTTGACCAACTTGTTGATGCATATATTAAAACCATGATGGTCCACATGTTGGGTGAATTGGCCCACATATATCTCCTTGTATACGTTCTAAAAATGTGAGGGACTCACTCTCTATTTTCCTTCATGATGGCTGAATTTTTAATTTCCCCTTGGAACATGCAACACATGATAAAAGATTGGATTAAGGTATTTGTTGACATTTTAATGAATGTCCATATGAATTCTCAATTATTTTCCCATCAAGATTGTCCCGGGATGGCCTAACCGATCATGCCAAACATCAAACTTATTTTTGTTTGCAAACTTCTTATTTACAACAACATTTATCTCAATTGTACTAATAAATGTATAGTACAATCCAGAAGAAAAAGAAGATAATATTTCCAGTGTACACTTTTTATCATAAACCATATTTGTGATATCAAGATATTCTCGATTCCCTTTAGTTTTTGTTCTTACATGATACCCATTTCTGTGGATATCCTTGAAACCTAATAAATTTCTTTTAGACTTCGTTGAGTAAAGTGCCTTATCAATGTATAATTTTGTTCCTCCAGTTGACAATATATTATCTCTTCTAGAGCCTTCGATCAAATTTATATTTCCAGATATAGCCTGAACATTAGCTTCTTGCGTTACTAAAGAGGAAAAATATTTGCCACTCCTTAGTATAGTGTGAGTTGTTGCGCCATCAATGAGGCATAATTCTTCATGACTGATGTCGATAAGAGTCATTCTTTATTTAAAGGAACATGGAAAAAGAAGAGTAAATGAAATTAATGAAAAAGGAAGTGCACATTTATTCAGTTGGAAGGACAACTACATCAAAAGCAAAAACATTGTTGTGCTAAAGACAGAAAAATAAATAAACTAAAACATAGTATGCTCAACTACATAAAGATAATTTATTTGTGGACATTCCCGTCACCATTAAGGTGATCAATCTTTCTGCTAGGATTGACAAAGAAATCACTAATATCCAAGAGGGTACATCCACATCGCCAAAATCAAAATCACCTTCTTCATCAACAAAGTTTGATTCAAACTTAGACTCTTTGCCTTGGTTTTTATTTTTGTTCTTGAGTAATTCTCAATAAAGGTCAATCATATATTTTGGTGTACGGCAGGTACACGGCTGATGGCTCCCCATTTAACATTGATTTAGGGCTTATTTAGAAGATATTTGGGAAGTCATCAATGCTAATTAAAGGAATTTTAAGAGCTTTTTAGATAAAATTATACAAATTTGTCATATAAGCTTAATTTAATTATTTTTGAAATAAATATGACAATTTATTAGAAAATTTGATTGGCATGATTTCCTCACCTTTATGCATGATTTTGATAGGTATAAATGGATATTCTAAGCTAGGAAGGAGGAGAAGAGCAAAGGAAAAGAGTGGAGAAAGTTGGAGATTAATTGCTGAAATTTGCCTATGGTGCCATGGCATTGCACCTGAATGCCATGGCACTATGTGAAATTCTGTAAAAATCCTAAAATTGCACAGATTCATTTTTTATCCTTTTAAAACACCTAGGGCACGAAAATTCAGAGCGAACAAGCCCCCTTTTAACCTTAGAACCCTTAGAAATGATAAGACTCATCGATGCACACAACTATGGAGCTAGGGTTTGCAAAATTAGAGGTTGAAAAGCAAAATTGGAACAGTTTCTTGCCCTACGGTGATAGATTCTTCTTGTTTTCTTTAATTCTTTACTACTTTTGTGTATTAAACATGGGATCTCTTTGTATTTTCTGGTTTAATCCATTTATGCGTAGCTAAATCATTTGTTCTAAGATTGATTCAAACCTTTTATGGATTGAAACCTAATTTGTTTCCTTTTTCTTTAGTAATTGATGACTATTTATGTTGATTTATCTTGTTCTTAATGCCTATAATTGACTGATCACCCTTTAGAGTGATTTGTTCATTTAAATTATACTCGAGAGAGATAGTTTAGGTGTAGAACTAGGGTAAATCAGACTAGAATTGAAGTTTAAATCAACCAACGGATGGTTTGTCGGTAGAATAGAGATATATCTATTGACCTAGTTTTGTCAGATTAAGGTTGACTCTTAAGACATACTTTCATTAATTTGTAACAAGAGATTGAGCAAGTTTAATGAGAAGTATAGAATTGATTTTGACTCGAGAGAGCGTTTCAAATACTTTAGAACCTTATACAAACATAGATTGTCATTTAAAGACTAAAGGAAGGGAAATTAATTAGGGTTCATGAAATACAAGGTGAAAATTAATCATAGGCTTAGTTCATCGATAAATTAAATCTTTTTTGTTTGTTTCGTTGTTTCTAGCTTAGAATAGTTTTCAAAACCTATTTTCTAAAAGAATTTGATTTGTTCAACTTAATTGAGTTCATTAGCCTGTTGTTTGACTGGGTTTTAAAACAAATCTCTGTGGGACGATAATTTTATACTACGTTACGATTCGTAGTCTTGCAGGCGAACAGTGGCAAATGACCCTTTCCACCACAGCAATAACACAAGTTTTCAACTTGATTGTTGTGCCCATTAGTTTCCTTTTGGTAACCCTTATCTTTCTTTGCCAGCAAGTGAGAAATTGAATCACCATGACCACGTCCATGACTATATCCATGGCCATGTCCCCTTTGATGGCCACATCTATGTCCACAACCACGACTGGATTGATTTGCTACAACATTTATTTCTAGGAATGGAGTCGAGCCCGTTGGACGAGATTCATGATTTTTCCTAACAACTCGTTATTTTGTTTAGCTACAAGAAGGCAAGAAATTAATTCATAATATTTTTTAAAACTTTTTTCATGATATTTCTGCTGCAGGACTACATTAGTGGCATGACAGGTGGAAAAGGTTTTTTCTAACAAGTCCTCATCAGTGATCTTCTCACCACATAATTTCAATTGAGAACTTATTTTAAAAATTGCTTAATTGTATTCACTAACAAATTTAAAAACTTGTAGCCTCAAGTGAATCTATTTTTAACGAGCTTTTGCCAAAATTACTTTTTTGCCGGTGATCTAATCTTTCCTTCAAATTAATCCACAATTCTAGTGAATCTTTTACCGTCAGGTATTCGACTTTCAGTCATTCACGGAGGTGGTGACGAAGGAAAATCATAGCTTAAGCCTTATTTTGGCTAATCACTTCGTTTCCAGGTAAAATAGTTTCTCCAATTCCATGGGCATTAAGGTGGATTTTAGTGTCTAACACCCAAAACAAATAATTTCTTCCTGTTATGTCGAGAGCTGTGAAATCAAGTTTGGTAAGGTTGGACATGTTGATACTATTGTCAAATAAAATAGTATTAAGATAAATGAATCTAATGATGTATAAATATCAAATAAAAAAAGAAATTTTATTAATAAAAAAATCTCTATGTTTAATAGGATTTAATAATAAATGTCCATATAGATTTATGGCCATAAAATTAAATCTAATATTGCGTACATAACAACTTCTAAAGCACACCGTCAATATATTTTCTTTAAATATAATATTGCATACATAACAATATAACCACAATTCATAACAAAATTCTGGCAACAATATTGCATACATAACAATATTTTTTTTAATTGGATTTATATGGCTTCTGGCTATAAAATTAAATCCATATGGCTGATTTAGCAAGTTTGCATGGCATCCAAATCATTTTTATTGATGTGTGAATTTCCAGGGCAACATTTCACTTTAAACCAAAACAAAAATGACATGGATGATATGTAAACCTGCCAATTCAACATATTTGGCCAACTTACATTCAAACTTGATTCGGATAATGGATGAGGCAATATAGTTATGTCTTATCAACTTTTAGGGGATCTCAAACAGCTTCTAGGACAACATTACTCCCACATAACAACTTTAAGGGTAAAATTGGATATTAACCTATTAATTTTTTAATCCCAGTTTTCCCAAGATAATATTAGGCTCAAACCAAAATTCATGTTTGTCTCTCCACTAACATGTTAAATAGAAACCTGACCCAACTTGAATCAGATTAGTCGGCAGAATCAAACACCCAATCAATCACCTCTTTTGAGAATGATACACTTTTCTGGGTTCTGGATCTCTTGCTAGCGGATTGGGAAGAGGGTTTAGAGCTAGAGGTAGTCTCAAGATCACTCACATTTGGAAATTTGGTTCTGGCCATTGCTGGATTAGGGTTTTTAGGGATGCAAAAATGTTTTCGAAAATGCTCAGAGAGTGCTCAGACAGTGTTTGGAGTAGAAGAAAATGAATGTAAAATGAATGCAAATGCAAAATGATCCACCTTTATAAGTTTTAGGGTTTAGGGTTTTACCATGTGTGACGTACATCAACTAACGTTTCGTATTCTAACCTGTGAAGTGACTCGCTATCGCTAATATGATCAGCTATCGCTAGCAGGCATGATCCCACGCTGAGCAAGTAACTTAGACTTGTCACTTACTCCTTCCAAGTTTCATCTATCGATAGCTGACTTTGCAATCGATAATGCATTTATCTAGCGATGGCAATCTTGACTCAGACTTTTGTTGTGCACATAGCTAGCGATAGTGGAGCTCACTATCGATGGGTCAGAGTTACAAAACTTAAGATTTAACATTTGAACAAATTCTATAGAGCAAGATCGTTATTAGTCGTGCAGAGAGGTGACAAAAATGAATTTAGATACTAATATCCGAAATTTTAGGCAAATTAACTTAATTTATGGTAATTCTTCCCAAAAAGATAATACATGCATTTGGAAAACATCTTATGAGGACGAATTGTAGCATTTTCAACTTTATCTTTCAGTTTTCAAAATTTATCCAAATCCAATATGAATGCACTCTTATGAACATGCTGATTTAAAATTTAAACAAACTTGAATTACATTTCAGAGATTCCACATAAGATAATACTATACACAATTTGAACTAATCATATAGCAATCTGTCAGATAGTTCAAAGATTGATTGCTAATGGAAAGGAACAATCATTCATAATCCAAACAATATTATATTCATTCAAGATAGGGTAAGAATGATATCACCATAACTGCACTTGACTAGACAGAAGATTGCTATCGGTAATGAGAGTTGCTATCGGTAGAGCTCTTGATGGCAATAAATTCAATCTTAGCTCTGTTCTGTGTATGCTAGCGATAGTGAATTTCATTATCGATTAATTAGTCTGAGTTTGCCCATGAAGTAGCTTGATTTAGGCAGAGGGATGTTGATATTTTCTTTTACAGGTTCTTCACCAAAATCATTGCATACCTCTACCTTAGACATTTGGAGAAATGCTCTTGCTTACCCAAGTGGTTCTGACATGCTTAGCTCTGGGTTGCAGAGATCTCTCATGTGAAATAGAATTCAAGAATCTTCTTCTTGATGTATGAGGAATTCTATTTCTCCTGTTTTCCTCATGATAATTGAATGGCACTTTGTGGTAGCTCATTCTTGAGGTGGAACATGCTCTTCTTGTGACTGTGCACTGCTTTTTATGATCTGAACCAGATGTAGCAACAGTGGCTTTTCCCTGAGTTCTCCTTCTATATATAGATTCTGTGAATATTTTTCTTGAAGTATGAGAAACTCTTGGATTCCTCTCTGTTGTCTTTGAATCATGATGTCCATTTCTTCTAGAATTTATCTGCACACATAAAGCACTAAATGGACATTTTGGTACCCATTTGAACTTGGGTTCTTCATTGTTAGCATTAGACCTTACATGTCCTTTTGGAACCCAAACAAATTTATTTCTCACATTTGAATTTCTTCTAATATTACACGTGTGAGAAATATGACCAGATTTACCACAATAATAACATATAATAGAATGTTGTGCAATATGAGATTTTGTGCCACTATAGTGATGGTCAGAAAAGTGCAAACACAAATTGTTTTTATTCAAATGATCTTTCTTCCCAAAACATTTTCCAGCATGATTTAAACCATTTTCAATCCTTGAAATATGATCTGTGATAGATAGTAAATCAGTTTTATGCAAATCAAAATTGTTTTTCTCAAAAACACAGGACTTGGAACTGTATACCATAGCTGCATCTTGAGCTCCAGAGAATGATTGATCAAACTCGTTCAGGTAGAGCTCTTGGCAGTCATCCTTTTCTTGACCTTCTATGTTGATTGAATCTTTGAAGGGCTCTATGATTTCTCCTTCTTCAATTTCAACTTCCAATTGCTCATCAACCATAGATGTGCAACTTTGAAATTCAGATGAGCTGTCAACACTTTCAATTTCAACAAGATGATTAGTGATATACATAGATTCAAGTATATCCCAGATATCTTTAGCATTAGAGCAGAATCTAATTTTCTGAAAATCTTTTTCAGTTAAGCCTTTATGCAGAATTTGCATAGCTCTAATGTTTAAGGAAAACATCTTCTTGTCTTTTTCAGTCCAATCCCTTCTAGGTTTGAAATCAAAACCATTTATAAAAACATTCCACATATGATAATTAAATGATTTTATAAAACTATTCATCCTTGCTTTCCAAAACGAAAAATCAACATTTTCAAGGAGAGGTGGAATGGTATAATCAAAACCTTCAGAAAACAAGTTGTACCCAAAATTAGCCATTAATCTTTTCACTTGAGATCGTTGGATCCTTTAGACAAGTGACCCGCTCTGATACCAATTGTTAGTGCTGGCTGTCACCCAAGAGGGGGGTGAATTGGGTGATAGAACAAAATTCTTTTTTTTTGTGAAATCTTAAACAAAATACGAGCGATGTTACTCTTTGAGATCTTTTTAGGTTTATCACAGAGAGTATATCAAAACATAAAATACACTGAAGAGTAAATAACTTTGATATGCTGGAAACTAAGAGAGTTAAGGGAAGAGATAATGCACACAAAGTTTATCCTGGTTCGGTCAACCTAGACCTATATCCAATCCTCAGGCTCCACCTGAGATTTCCACTACCCTCTTGTTTAAACCGGGGACAAGAGAAGCCTACCACAGGTTTTACGAACACAGGTTCACCTGTCAACCTTTACAGAGTTTTAGAATTACTCTAAACACTCCCCCTTACAACCTGTAAGGAAATATCCCTGTTCTAAAGCACCAAGCTTTCAGAACAACCTCAAACAGAAGAGGATTTCAATAAATACGTTCACTTAATGAACTGATTTTGATAAACACTTAAGTACAGATAAATATATGATGAAAACTATAATTCTAACTCAATTGATTCATTATTTCTAGATTCACTAAGATATATCTATTACTCTGGGCAGAGCCCATTTTTATTTCGTATCTTTTCATGTAGATGCGTCGTGTGTGTGCTCTCACTTTATTCAAATGTCTTCAAGTCTTTATATATGGTGGAATCCTTTTCTATCCGTTGGAGACTTGGAGAATTAGCCGTTAATACCTTTTCTTTCAACAGATTTTGCAGAGGATAAGATAAGATAGACAGAGACTGTGAGTAATGTTATCCTGTTGCTACCTGCTAATGTACTTTCATGTAAGCTTTTTCATTAGCGCTAGCATGATCTGCTATCGCTATCTTGACAGTGTGAGTCATGTACTTAAGCTGTTAGCTGAAACAAATACTCATGCAGTGAAAGTTATCGATAGGGTATTTCATTAGCTCAATAAGATAGAGACAATATATTAGCTAAGGTATTTTCAAAACATTCTCTATCGATAGCTAATTTCATTATCGCTAGTTAATTGATTGCTTATTAGCTTTTAGGATACTGAGATGATTATTCAAAGGTGTTTCAAGGTATCCTATTATCGATAGCTGAATGTGTTATCGCTAGCAACTATGTTATCACCAAATTCATTTGTTCTCAGGCACTAGCTATCTGAATTTCTATTATCTGAAGTATTTTGTTATCAATAGCTTAACCTGTTATCGCTAGCTGATTCTATTAGCTCAAGGACTTTGATCTATATTTCTGCTATTTGTCCTAACTTTCATGAGCCCATGTTATCTATGAACTTCTAGCGATAGAATCTTTCTTAGCGATAGTGAATGACTTAGCGATAAATATTAACCTTGTTATTTCTAAATCTTCACTTGCTATGGCTCTTTGTCTATTAGCGATAGGAATACTCTTAGAGATAGATATATCTTTATCTTAGTGTCCTGCTAAGTTTCCATTTGCTATATTTGAATCTTTCATCTAGCAATATATCTTTACTCTTGTAATGGTGATCTGTTACCTATCAGATTTTACTTGTTTAATTCAGAGGTAACTTACACTTATATTTTCTATGGGTCAATCGTCATCAAAACTTAAGATTCTAACATAAACTACACATACATATACATATGCATAAAGATGTACTCCCTCCTGTCCTAATTATAAGATCACTTTGACTTTTTTGACTTTTTTTCCAATCCAAAAAAAACTTAGTTTCAATTCCAAAAAAAATCTTTTTTCCTCAAAACTAATTTATTCTACTTATAAACTAATCTATAATCTAATTTCATGTGACATATGTTATAATTTAGTGGTCTAATTTACTTCCTTAAGTTTCACAAAAAAAAGTCAAAGTGGTCTTATATTTAGGACCGGAGAGAGTAATATATATATATATAATGTTTATCAGCAATATACATGACTCACCAAAATCTTCTGTTATGGTCTTCAAAAGTGGAGAGAAGGAAGTGTTGAAGATGTAGAAGCATCAGATAAGGCTTTGTTTTTAATTTCTTCATTAAAGAAAGCTTCCCATTTGTAACTTACAGGGCACATCACAAACTCAGCAGTCAGCACCACAAACATAAATGCAACAATATGATACATACAGTAAATCTACTAACTCCCAGTTCAAACTATTGGTGAAAGACCTTACAAACACAAAAAAATCATCCACTAATTTCATTTACAATATATCTGAAGCCAAAAACAACTTCCAAAATGAATGAATCTCATATCTTAAAAGTTGACAACAGGGCACCGGCATTTCGAGTTCAGCAACAACAAGAAGCATTAATCCATAAGGTGGAGTTGGCTATATTGATCGCACGATATCATTGTGTACTACTTGTATTTTGTGTTTAGAAAATACTCAAGTTACATTTTACACTTTTTTTTTATTTTAACACTGGAAATGAAAGATAATGGATATGCACATCATGAGAGTGATAATTCATTTTTGTTCCAAGTTGGTAAATGTGGGATATGGTAAGTAATGGTTACTGCCATAATATATAGCATTAACCTCTGACAGCTGAACTAAAGAAGGGAAGCATGGCCTTGAAAATATTGACATTAGGAAGCAGAATGCTGTAAAGTTCATGCCTGTCAAACATATACAAAACATTAATTAGTCATATGCTAAACAGAGATATGTAAATCATATTTTTTCCAATGGTGATGAGATTATTTACTCACCTGATCCATGTATGAAGTTCTAATTCCAAGGGCCTAAATTTATGACTTCTTCATTTTCAATCTCTGCATCCGTGAAAGTCAGGGCTCGCTGTAACTTCCTAGGAGAGAACTCCTCAACCTCAGCCATATATGTGGCTGTCACGGGTCGATGATCCGAAAATCTTAGCTCACTCCTTCTGTATCTCTGTAATCTTATTCCCTTTCCAAAAGAAAGAATGCGATCACACCTGAAAGTGCATGGAGATATGATAGAAATAAGAAGTAATTAGTTTTCATAAATTGAACAGCTTTAATTATTATCATATCAGTAACTCAGGTTGAGACGTAAAGCAAGCAGCCAAGTACTAATCTATAAGACAGTTTGATGGTTAACAGGTTCAATTTTCACAAGTAAATATTTCTTAACAAATCTATATAAAGCATACATACTTGATAAGATAATTCAGACCAAACTAATAATTGAATTTAGGTTATACAATTTGATAGAAAGGAAAGAGACAGGTAGTACTCCCTCCAATCCCAATTTTCAATTATATAGGAGCTAGTTGGGGGATTGCCTTTGGTCTCAAATATAAGACTTAATCTGCTTATTCTCATTTATCATTATTTCCCATTACCTAACTTACAAATTAATCAACTCCTCTGATTCTTAATGTAAGACCTATTTATCTAATTTGGGGAAATTAAAGAGGTTAAATAAACTACTTAATTATAATATGTGTCACAATCTCTCTAAAATATTTTTATGTAAAATTAGGTCAAATATAAGTTTATAAGATAGGAAATTAGTTTTGGAAAATTGATACATATGAGAGATCGATAAAATGGAAAAGGGTTTTATGTTAATGACCAAATTCCACTCCTAAACTAGGTCTTACATTTGGGACAAGAGGAGTATAATTGGATGTCATATGGGAGTATTGTTCACGGAGATCATGTCACATTTGTTATTGACTAATTTATTTGGTTTCATTAATCTATTCAAATTGAGTTAAGTAGCTCATATATCAACAATAGGAGGAAGTGAATAATATTTGATGTTTTTAAAGCTAAATCTTCAGAAATATGAGAGAGTATGCACTTAGAGAATGACAAAAAGATGACCATCAAAGCTGAAGCATACCATGCCGGGGTACGCCTCCCAGCCTTGGGATCTTCTCCACAGTACTTATCAGATTTCATCTCATACTTATAAGTTGGTGCAAAAGTCAATGTTCCTTCTGACCATCCAGAAAACACACCCTTTTCGATTTCTCGCACAAGCTGTCAAAAATAAAACTCAGTGAACGAAACAGTCAAATTTTGTAGTCTCCTAGCAATTTAAGCTCTTTCTGTAAAATGTTTAACCTGATCTTTCTCAACCAATTTTGCCCAGTCCTTTTTTGAAATAAGTTTTCTAGTCTCATCATATGATAAGTTGATACGGTAATTTAAGTCTCCCAACCAAATTATTCTCCTGCAAAATAAATTATAACGATTAACTGATAATTCTACATTATAAAACATATAAAAATAGGGAGAAGCCACATGATTCCCCGGAATATTAGCTTCAACTCTGTCAAACTCCTCCAATAACTATAGAATATGCTTGACAAGTATTATAGAATATACCCATGTGATTCAATGATCAGTTTCTCAATTCAGAAAGATAAATATTCCCTCTGAAAAACCATTATTGCAACAGATAAATGTTTTGAAATAACTTTGCTCCCATATGTTGCTATAACATATGTAATTTCTTTATAGAAAATAATAATACCAATGTGTGCCATTTAGAGGACAATAAAAAAAATATTATAAAGAACAAGTTCTGTTCTCCTTTTGTCTTCATTTCTTCTTAGGCCCATTTCTCATTTATTATATCTCTACCTCCGTTTCTTGTACATTTTGAAGTTTAGACTTAAAAAAGGAAGTCAGAAGATTCTCTATAGATCAAGATAAAATAAAATGGTATGTACATATAAGTGATGGGAAAATGCAATTTTCTTGTAATGACGTTTGCAAAACCAAAATGTTATTCACTTTTTACTATCTGTAACTATGTATGTATCTGAGATGAAAGTAAGCTACAAGATGTCAGTTAAAATATAATTTTTAAAGTTGCTTCTAAATAAAAAAACAGTAGTTTCAGCTAAATAATACAACTGTAAACATAATTTGTAGGCACCATAATTCAAGAACATATTAAGGCAAAACAAAGAAAAGCACACTGACGGAAAAAAATTAAACTTTGTACAATGAAGCAAATTGTTGAAGATGATGAATTAGGTAATCCAACACACAAGACAAGCACCTATCAAATACTCCATGGGTCCTGCTTATAAGTCACTGCCGATACATTTCACACAAACTAAGACAAACATTAACCCTCCTAAACTTCAAATTCAACATCTATTCAACTTTATACCTATTTAATATACATTATATTCATATGAACAATTAAGTGGTGTGACTCATAAATATTACCAAAAAAATTTCCATTTCTCTTTGCCCATTAAATAGAACTAGAGAAGTAAAATATGGGAAACAATTGCAATCAAGAAGCAAAATAACAACTCAATTCATGAAATAGTGAAACATGTACTCACTCATGATCAAGGATACTTTTGGGAAGTCCAATATCAGCAAACGAGTGAAAGTGGGTTCTTCGATGTATTTCAAGGACATCCGCATTTCTTTTCATTTCATCTCCTTCCTTTTCACCTGCCGTAAGATGGGTGCATATAAAACAGAAAAGCGTCTGGTAAATGGACATGCTAACAGATATTGATCCCTGAAAAGTGAAACAGCGGTATTAAAAATGTGAGGAAAAGAATACTATTGGCCAAAAGATAATCTCTACTGCATATTAAATCAAATATTCCTAATTGTGCATAAAAACACAAGTAAAAGGAAACTAATGCAACAATTACAAGCAATTGGGTAGATACCAACTCCCAGATTATGTAACAAACAGTTTACAGTAAATGAGGCAAAAAGAAAACTGAGATGAACCAACTTGCACAAGAAAACAAAGCTCTCCCTTCCTAGAAGTTTGATCTAAATGTGAATAGTCAGTAAATGAGGCAAAAGAACACATTATTTGATCAGGTGGATGATGATGAGATCACTGAGTTTGGAAGGCACAGCTAGAACGGATCAGGTTAGTTAGTCTTTTATAGAGATAAAAATTCAGGGGTAAAAAAAATCCTAAAAGAACCGAATATGGTACTCATACAGTCATACTGGAGTTCAGGGACAGAACTAGTAGCTAAGGAGCTAGCAAATGGGGGGCGAAAAATGAAAATTCAAAGAAGGTAGGAGGGCCAAAATTAGTTTTCATTTTACAAATAGAAGTAAACAGATTCTTAAAAAAAAATTTGTAACCAGGGAGGCAGGCCCCCACCCCCCCGGGGCCCAAAAAAAAAAAAAAAACACTCCTCTCCCTACCATTGTATCCGCAAAAAATTGTCTAGTAGGAACAGCATAGGACATAAAAAAATAAGTAAAAAAAAGAAACATCAAATGAACTTCCATATGTGTGTGTGTGGTAAGGTATATAAACAAGATACTTTGATGAAAAGGAACATTGACAACAGACCTTGTTACCGATATAGCCCATAACTCCAACGCCAACATCTGACACCTTTAAATTCTGGATATGTTTTCTCAATCCTCTACGTACCCAGACAGTGATGAAAATCCCAACCATCTGCTTGCTTATCATCCTAACATATGGTGATTTCCTTTTCCTCTTCATTAAAGCTTCAAGGTCAGTTTCTGCGAGGAAGGCTATTTCTGATGGCCTTTCATCTATGTTTGACTTGAAAGAATTGTACCCTTTGAAAGAGTTATATCCTTTGAAAGACTTTGATGATTTGAAACTTTTGATTGATTTAAATGAACATGGTTTATCCAATACTTTCTGTGAGAGCAGATTTAATGGCGGCTCTGGCCAGCTCAAACCAATCCTTTCACTTCCACTAAGCATTCTGGATAATTTAGCATTGCCATTCTGTTGGGTGAATGCAGATTCCATATTATCTGATGAATCTTCATTACGGAAACAATTTAACCGGTTTAATCTCTTTGGAGAAGAAAGTTGTCTTTGAAGATTTAGGTCCATTGGCATGCCTGATTGTACTATATCAGCTTCATCTGTAGCCTGCAAACCTGTATCCCTGATTTTCTCAGTGACAGGTCCATCAGAAACATCATGTTCTTCTTCCAATGGATGGACTACTTCTTCGAGTTCGCTGTCACTTTCAAGCAATATTTCTTCTTCTATGTCTGGGACATCTTCTGGTGGATTAAACTTTGATGGAGAGGGAGGATCACTAAAGGATTTTACCTTTGATGGTGTAAATCGAACTCTATTCAGTGTCTCCCGGACAATGTTTTCCCATTTTGGAACAGGGCGTCTATCTTCAGCACCTAAAACGTTACCAGGGTTTAAGGGCACAATCTCCTGAAAGCTGCAATAAAAAGTCTTTTTAGTCATACAAACAGAATGAATATTCATTAACATAGGAAAGAAACATCAATATATCAGTATAAAATATAAAATCCACAGTATAGTAATTATTCACAAGCCATGAAGAATACAACTCATTTTTTCAGAATTTGTGAAATTCATGGTCTTGTAATTAGAAGATAAATATACTAATACCAATTTAAAGATTAATTACCATACTAATTATGCCATATTTAGGTTGTTACTCTTCTAGTCCTAATTATGAGTCAATTCTATCATGTTTCATACAGACTAAGAAAAACCTTTAACCCATTAACTATGTTTTTTAATTCAGCAACTTTCCATCTTTACCCCTATTTAACGTACAATATAAATAGGACCAAAGGAGTATATGTATTTTAATAGGCATACTTAAAAAACAACACAAGTGAAAAACTAACCCTAGAACATAGACATCAGCTGGATCATTGATTCCAATCCACTCATCAATATCCAGATCATCAGGAGGTAGTTTTCCTCCAACATTCCATGTGCCAACACATACTCTGAGACAAAATATACAGCAAAATTCAGGTTAGAGGTCCTGAACAATACATATATAATGTTTTTCACAGAAAACATTTTAACTTGTTTCTACTCATCTCCAATAAATATCAGAAGTGCCTCACCTGAGTTCCTTTGTATTTATATACTGTGACCGACAAGTCAATGACTTTTGCCTTCTTAACCTTGGAAGATATTCTGCAATTTAATAAAATTCATATTAGACTCTTACAAAAGCAATTAACAAAAAAAGAAGTACACTGGCACTAAATTTCACTGAGTACATGCAGGAGTCTAAATCTGAAATGATAAATCAGAATTTATTTTATGGAAAAGTCACCATTTGATTCAGGTGGTTCTTCTTCCTCCTCCTCTTCCTCTTTGATATCCCTAAATCGCAATTGTCTTCCCCGTTCTGCACAACAATAATAAAATGTAGTGTAAGACTGAAACAGCCAAACTGAAAAGTGATTTTTAATAAATTAATATCATGCTCATAAACTCCAAGCTCAACTTTTTCTGAAGTCCAATGGATCACACAGAAACAGACGCAAAACCCCTTTACCTCTACTAAGAAGCAGTCATATACTCATTTTGACATTAATGAAAGCACGCTTGTAGTAATGAGCACAAGTTCTTAAAAAACCACCCCCAAAAGTTAGCTGTTAGAGTTGGTTAACACAATCCTTTATAAAGATCTTTCTTTCAAGGAAACCCTCCTGATGTGGGACTTACTACAGAATCATTCTTATCTGAGAATGTCATCACTCACCTTCGTTATCTGAATCACCAGAATCAGGATCTTCAGGGTCATCAGGATCAGCGCTATAATCGGACTCCTTCATGTTAAGCCATTTTCTCATAACCACTCTAGCCCAGAATTGCTGTAACAACAAAGAACCAAAAATCCAGAAAAAGACAACAACTTTCATACAAAAAAAAACCCCAGAATGCTCAAACACAACATGCAGAGAAAGAAACAAGAACAGAACAAGAATCAGAGAATAAAGCACAACCTGGCGTTGCTGGTGCTCAGACCTTTGCTTCATCTGCTGCATTATAATGGAGTGATGAAGACGAAGGATGAAGTTAAACCTGGAAGAAGAAGAAGAAGAAGAAGAAGAAGAGTGAAGAACAGGATTGAAGAACTTAGGCAAGAACACCATTGCTAATCGTGACTTAGTTTTCTTAATCTTCTAGTCAAATTTGTTGTTAGCAGAATAGAGTGATATATAATGTGTAGTTTATAACAGAGCATGTGAAGTGATCCAAAAGTGCAATGAGGTGAACTAATTAATGGAGAATTACACAATGGTCATCAGGAAAGGAAAAATAATAATAATATGTATTGAAAACATAAAATTAGATTAGCTCCTTCGGCCAAAAAAAAAAAAAAAAAGATTAGCTCCTAATAATCTATCAAATCATATATGTAGTTGCTGACATATGATTGAATTTTCAATGACAACTAGATCCATAAAAAATTTCAATAACAACTTCATTTGTGGTTCTAACATATAATCCGACTTAATCTTACAAAAATCCCTATAAATTTTAATACGATTTGATAATTTAATCATTAAATACCAACACTAGAGACAAGAGTTAAAGGAGAAGATGATGGTCAGCCACCGGACATGGACTCACCCCTTTTCCACAAATGTATTTCATCATTTTTTCCTTTATTATTGGGATAGAAATTGTCAATTAATTAGCATAATTCGGAGTTTTGGATGTTTCACAAGCTGATCATATTCTATCAACTCTAATATCTTTTTTATCCAATAAGGATCACATTATTTGGACTAGTAGTATCTCAAGAAAGTACACAACAAAGCTTGGCTACCAACTTCAATTCAATTCGGTTTATTCCTATCAGCCTAATCCAGATCCATTCTGGAGATTCTTATGGTTTATATCTCTCCCCAGAAAGCAACTCTTATTTATTTGGAAATTACTCCACAAGGCTGTTCCTTCCATTGATGTACTAAGGACTCATCCTATGGACATATTGAGTTCTTGCCCTTTTCACTCTTCTTCGGATAAATCAATTAATCATATTTTCTTTGATTGCCATTTCGCAAAAAGGGTATGGTTTGGCTCTTTTTCCTTAAGACTCCTTCTAACCTATCACTAGATGATCTATAGTCATGGCTTAAACAGTTTCTTCTGTCATTGTCCTATCAAGAACATCTACTTCATGGCGTTATCAATTTGATTAATGTATTATGGTTTCAAATGAATGTTTTAGTGCATAAAGTTGAATCTGCTTAACCTCGAGAAGTCATTCAGCAGATTTTTAGTAACCTATATTTTTCATCAATGGCTTTCTCCTCGCCTCTTGACATCCCAAAGTGCAGAATCACAATCTCTTTCCCACCAATCCAAGATTGGGAAGTCATTATTAGAAAATGGAAGCAAGGACCTTCATCATGCTGTCATATCCTGATATGTCATAAAGGCTTTCAATTACAAAAACAGCTTTGGAATTGAGAACTCTCTTTTTCAACACTATTTGCTATGTCATGTTTCCGTTCGACATTGAGTTGGATCTCACTAACAAGACTAAGTTTGACTTCTCTAATGGTGTAGAATATCAAGAAAAGTTTTGTCAATATTTCTACTATCAACTCACCAGGTTTTAATGTGGTTTTACAGGATGTTCAAGATCTCATTAGTCTTTTTTCTAATGTATGTTTTGCAACTACCATAGGTTGCAAATATGCTGCTATAGCTAACTTATTTCCAACGCCTCCATCTTTAAAACCTATGTAACATTTCTATTATTTATAATATCATTTTATCTTTCAGGGCAATGTATGTTTTGGGACCAATTTCACCCTGAAAGTATGAAAAGTGTAGCAATATCGCTCTGAGCTAACTGAGCTATTAACGGACGCCACGTCATGGTCCACATCAAGATGAAAATAAACCATTTTTGCACTGGAAGTTTTCATTTAGGGGCGATTTTGCCCTGGAAACTTTCACGGCAACATTACACCCCAAAAAACTTCCGGGAAAAAATCGTCCCTAGATGAAAACTTCTAAGGCAAAAATGGTTTATCTTCATCCTGACGTGGACCATGACGTGGTATCCGTTAACAGCACTATTAGCTCAAAGCGACATTGCTACACTTTTCATACTTCTGGGGTGAAATTGATCCCAAAAAAACTTCCGGGACAAAATTTCTACCCAGCAAATACTTCAGGGGAAAAAATGGTATTTAACCTAATAATTTATGGACAAATTGGTTTTCCTGAATTTTTTTCTAAACTAATTTATTTAACTTATAAGTTAACATATAATCGAATAATATAAAAAATAAGTTATGATTTAGTGACTTATTTAGCTTCATTAATATCTCAAAAACAAAAACAAAAGTAAACAAGATCTAAATTAAGGAATGAAGGGATTATACATTATGAGTCTTGAAGAATGAATGTAATCACTATAAAAACTCCTAATAACAAGTGACTAATACGCGCTTCTTGTTATTTTTTTTAACCAAAACTTGTCATCTGCATTATATCCACTTGGTATAGGACTTTTTTGATATTACATTACTTATTTAGAACCTCATGATAATAATTCGTTTTATTTATTAAGAATTTCACATATCACGTGATATAAATTAGCTTGTTTAGTAACTTTGTGGTCAGTGATATGAAATCTCTAAAACGTGCGAAGTCATGAGTTTCATTAAAGCATTTTTGTTAAGGAAATTGTGCTTTGTAATACTTTTGGCTTATTTCACCTTCAACTTCTAATACATAAAAAAAAAAGCAAAAGTATAAAAATAATTAATATTAATAGTAAATCAAAAACAAGAACTCATTTCTTTTGTTCTTTTTTCTAATATTTGTGTTATGGTTAATTTTGAAAAGTGAAATATTATTTATGATCATAGCAGATAATTCTATTGAGAGCCAATATTCACGAAGATGGTTTCCCACTATAATAAACAAAAAGCTTTATAAATCACCGCTGTGTGGAGTCACGGAAGAGGTTGGCTCTCATGGGATTCACTGTTATATGCTCACACATTAGGAGGTGCTCTCTTTTCAAACTTGTGATCATAATAAGATTTGCAAAGCAATCCCCCAAAAAAACTATTACACATAAATATATATGATTTAATTTAATTCTGTGACAATGGTTATTATTTTGATTAAATTTTAAAAATTTCGTCTCTCATTTATTTTTAATAAAAAGTTGATTTTATACGAATAAATTGATGATTTTTTTTGTTTAATAAAAAGTGCTCAGCCCTAAAAACCAGCCCGTTTATTTAAAGAAGGGACGAAAGGAAACATCAAACAAGATGTAACACAAACTAGATGATCACCGACCACTAGCCCACTACCATTTGCGTCACTTGTAATTTGTACAAGAAAAGTTATAGAATATGTTTATACATTTTGTAATAAAATCCATGTTCATGTAAAGACTATTTTAATTTCAATAAAATTTAAAATATATTTCTATTATACATATCCATAACTTAAAATAATTTTAATATCAAAGTGGTAAAGATTAGGTGATACTATTATTTCCGGAACATAAGGTTAAGGAAAATACACATGAGAGTTGAGTCAATATATTAAAAATAATAAAATATACCGCAAACTATGCCCATTTATCTTGACTATGACTAATTATTTAATTATAATTTACTGTGAAGCACACCATCACAAAAAAATGTGCTTAATTGTATTGTAGCAATATGCCATCGTCACATGTCAAGAAAAAGGGCCATCCTTGAGGAGGTAATAAGGCCACAAGTACGACAAGTGTTTGTTTCTTATGAACTTAATTAATAAATGTTGTTGAAAAAGTTTAATCACAAAAAGAAAAGGAGAAACCACAGCAACATACTCTTGAAAAAGCAAAGAACAAAAAATGAAAGAAAGACAACTATATTCAACTATTAAAATGGAAAAGCCTCCATGGCTAGGTTTTCTTCACATACAGTTGTTTTTATCTCCCAAAACAAATATTCAGATGTTCTGAATTTTTTTTTTTTTGTGGGTTAGGAATTTCGGAAATATTTGTAAAGAAGTCTCAAATAATAAATATTAATAATCAAATTATTATTTCAAAAATATTAAACATATCAAATTAAAAATTTGTAGAAAATTTTCCAACCACAAACATAATTAATTAGTTTGTTCTTCAACTCATGTGTAATCTAAAAGCATCCACCTCACCGTTAGTTGAGCATTGATCCTATATTTGGATAGAAAAAAAAAAGTAAGGGGAGAGACAATCAAAGGGACAACTAAAGAAAGTGGTAGGTGCAAAAATACTGGCAGCATTTTGTGAGGAGCTATTGGTATCTTAAAGTTTAGTATAATGTAATTTTGTCTATCAACTCTAATAAAATGATGTAAGAATCCCCAATATATAATAATGGAGAGCAAACATTGTTTAAGGGAGGTAAGTCCCACATGTAAATGGCTAAAGGCCAAAAAAACACCCACAAAGTATTATATTATGGTGTATTTCCCCGGGGGGTGGGGGGAATACAAAAGACGAAACTAATTAATAAAAACGTTGAGTTTTGCTTTTTTATCATGTCCATATAAGGCAAATTATATGACTTACGTTGAGGCATGTGCATAGTTCATGCATTATGTGTGTACGCGCGCGTGTGCATGTGGCTTAATTCACTATTATTAGAAACACTATAGTTTGGAGGCCACCTATGCATATAAAGAAGAGGCAAATTAAATTAACATTTTGCCATATTGTAGCATTCGGGACAATAATAGTTGTAGAGTGAAATAAATAGGTATATGTAACTCATGAGTATATTAGGTTGTAGCCTAAACCCTAACAAAATTAAATAATATCTCATTCCTACATTTATGGTACAATTTATATAGTATCTACATTAACGAGAAAATTTTCTAATATCTTCAGTTAGGCCATGTTCATGGTTATTAGCGGGTAGCACATGCATATAATTTCTATCATAGTCCATACTCTATTCATGTTTGTTGTTCATGAAATCATATAATTTGATTATGGTACAAGCAATTGTTGGTCTTAGTAAAATGAGTTTAATTTGATTATTTAAACATGAGGTCTAGAATTCGAGTCTATGATGTATAAAACATTTTGGACAGATTACCCCTAATTAAGCTTGGTAATATTCAAATTAAATCAAGGCAGATAGACATATCAAGAAAGATATTTTGGTTATTAGGATTTACATCTCACACTTGAGGTTATTTCACATTTTAGGTTAATGTTTTAGCTCCAATAAGGTAATCACTAGAAAGCTAATCTTAAAATGATCTGAAGATTGTGTTTTAGCATACTTGGTAAAGTTTGTGTTGATATGATGCATGTGGTTGAGTTTGAGTTTTATCATATTTGGAAACATTTAGACGTTGGGTCTCCATGTGGGTCATATGTTGGAATCTCAGGGTGGTATTGCCATTTATAGTTAGTTTTCAATTTTATTATAAGTTATGATATGTCGGAATTTGAATCTCCCAAATAAAAGTCCCAAATCCTAATATGACAGAGAGCTCATTAGTTCATCCAATTTATCACTCTTGGTCTACGCATTTGATATAGGGCTACGAAAAACAATTTAATTAGGATAGTAATTTAGGCAGAGAGTCGTTTATTATTAGTGTGAATATATATAACCTAGAATACAATCAACGACCTATACACTATCTACATCATATATGATTTATCAAGGGTATAACTGGATATTGATACTTAATATAAAGGATTGGTGTATGTTAATGTAACTTGTGTTATATAAGATTAAGCATGTAAAAAGAGTTTTGTTGTGACTTATACAAAAATATTTTTATAAAACTAATTCAAACATGTTGCAAGTCTAATTAATTCCTATGATTTTAAACTCATAGTCATTGATAGGTGTGTTTGGACATAAGAATTATTAGGACAAGGCTTAATGTTTAAAACCCTTAAAAAATAAATAAATTTACAGGTGCCAACCCTAATAGGTTGAGGTCCTAAATGGGTCATCCTTTTAGGATTAGATACTTTTTAAATTCAACCCTTTAAATTTGAGCTTCTCAAAAAGGCCGGACATAGAGTATTTTAGAGCAATCCTAATTCCCAACAAATGTGACAATTTCAATTTCAAGAAATGCCTATGGGGATGTAAAAGGTAACCAAACTTATATTGGGAATATGGGATGCAGCTTAAATTCCCATTATTTAGGCCATAGAAGAACTTCAGTTCAAAAAAAGGCCATAGAAGAACCAAATAAAGAGGCCTTTTTAAACGTCTTAAAAAAAAAAGAGGCCTTCTTAAATGCCTAAACTTTGAGTGATTAATCGCGATGATTCAGCATCATATAAAAATAAAATAGGGAAAATTTCATTTTACCCATATAATAAGGAATTAATTTCAGATTCCCCCCAAAACATTCTGAAATTTCACTGCACCCCCAAGGGACTAAAGTGAAATTAAATGTTTCAGCTAAAAGACCAAAATGTCCTTATTGAAAGAAGTACAAACGTTTTGGAAATTTCTCATATGTGTCTTGGAAATTCTCCATATGTGTCTTGGAAATTTTTCATATGTGTCTTGGAAATATAGTTGTGAAATTTTGGATGTTTTAGTTTTGGATTCCTTGATTTTTGAGACTTAAAAATACTCACATTGATGTTGAAAATAAGCACAAATGTTTTGAAAAGTTCCCTCATATACGTCTTGGAAATTTCCCATAAATGTCTTGGAAATTCTTCATATGTGTCTTGGAAATTCTTCATATGTGTCTTGGAAATCCAATACAAAATTCAATAAGGACATTTTGGTCTTTTAGCTAAAACATTTAATTTAACTTTAGTCCCTTGGGGGTGCAGTGAAATTTCAGAATGTTTAGGGGGGAATCTGAGATTAATTCCTTATTAGGGGGTAAACTGAAATTTTCCCAATAAAATAGGCAATAATGTTGATATGTGTAATGATGAAAGATGAAGAAATAAAAATTTTCCATCCAACAAAGACAATAGTAATTTTTTAACAAAAGAAGGTGTGCCTCATGAAGTAATTAAATAACATGTCGGGCCAGATGGCCAATTATTGAAGTACATAAACCCCACATGCTTGCTCGAATTATTATTGTGGATGTTCTTTAGTTAAGATTGTTGGGAAACCATATGGACGTATATTGATTCATTATATTATACATGTTTGAATTTTCTTAAAATAGCCTCTAGATATATATTCAACTCAATAATTAAGAAGTGATAATTCTTGGTGCACTCTCTAGACATTAATAATTGAAGGGAACACTAAGATTGCATGATTGGTAAGGATCACATAATTCATGGCTGAAATTGGCATCTTTTGTGGGATTTTCCGAATTTTATGCTATTGTAAATTTTTGCCTAATTTGTACGTAGAAGATATTGCTGTCAACTGAAAGTTAAACACGACTTTCCATTGGCAAAAATATAATTTTTGTCATATAACTTCACACACACGATTTTATTTTATAAACTGTTTCGTTTTGCCTTTCAAATCTTAATACTGTTACTTATATTAACAAAAAAACAATTGAAATTTTAAATGATGACAAAATATTCATAAAATGCTGCGTTAATACAACTTTGGTCTTTAAACTTTCACTTGATTTTGGTCTTGGTCTCTGAATTTTTTATTGGTGGTTTTGGTCCCTCAACTTTGTGCAATTTATAACCATTGATCCCTGATTTTTCAAGCTTTTTTTTAAAGTGCATGGATCAAGATTAAAATTGACTGAAAGTATAGAGATCAATACCAAAATTGACTGAAAATTTAGGAACTAAAACCATCAATTTTAAAGTTCAGAAATCAATACCAAAATTGACTGAAAATTTAGGAACTAAAACCATCAATTTTAAAGTTCAGAGACCAAAACCAAAATTGACTGAAAATTATGGACTAAATAAAGTTGTATTAACCCTAAAATGCTGGAATATTATTTAAAATGACAATGATAGGCACAAGAAATTATCACTCAAGACTAGCAATGTTAAATCTAGAAGACTGAAAATATACTTTATAAAATTAATACACCAAATAGAAATATTTTATAAAATTAGAAGGCTATAGGTGTATTTGTCATTTTTTTTACAGAAACAGATCCAGGAATCTATTTATGGAGGCGAAAAATTATAATTTAAAAAATATCATTTTAAAATTAGAGGGATAAAGTTTATTGCTGTTGTATTATTTAAACATTTATTGATGAAAATTATTAAATTAAAAAAACTAAATATAAAAATATAAAAAATATCAAAATAAATATAATATTCTTTTTCCCAACAATATTCTTGTCCGAATTAACACAAAAATGTGTGCTGCAAGACCATGATTTATTATAAAGGTGACTATTGGAAGTTGATCTAAATACCAAAACCATTATTTTATTTTTTAAAAAAAAAAAGTTTGCGGCAGATGATTCTGCCAGGGGATTCTTCAGAAAAAGTCAACAACGACAAAATAAGAACGATAATTGGTTAGGGTGTACTTTAGCAAAAATGTTATAAGTAGCTTCATCTACATTATGTAAAGATTAAGATATGTCATACTTTTTATTGCTTATTTATAATGCAATTACTATGTTGAAATTTTTTTAATTTATATTGATGGACGGCCAAGGAATATAGAACTCAATTTAAATGTAACAATATAATTCGACCAAAACAAAAAATATTTAAAGGGAAACGTTTTTTTTATTAAATTGTTTAATATATTTACACACACACGCATTACACATATACGTATATAATATGAAAATTGTTATTTTTTTTTTGCCGTCGAAAATTGTTAAATTAGAACAAACCCCATTGCTCATTAACTAAAGACTCGTCGGATTATGTAAGAATAATCTTCGGCGGGAGGAAGGGAGAAGAGGCGCCGGCCCTATAGAGCTCGGAACTTCTCGCCAGCCACCGCAATCCTTCTCTAAGTTAAAGATTGCTCTCATTATGGTGTTAAGCCTTGCAAGGATTTGCTCTGCTGGGATCTTCCTCTTCCCTCATGGTAGGGATTTTTTTCCGATGTTGTGAGTTGTATGCATTTGGGTTAGTATTTGTGTGTGGTGTGTTCGATTCATGGAGTAGGGGATAAAGATTTGAGATGGATACCTCCACGATTTATGGAGTTGGAGTCGGATCTGGTTCTTGAAAGCTTGACAACTCCAAGTATGGCAGGTGACCAAGGTGCTATAGAGGTAAGGAATTTGCAGAGTTTAATTGAGTTGTTGGCTTGGGTGTATTACTTTCGATTTAAAATGCTTGGTGATCTCCGTTGGGTGCCCCCTTGTCTATGGTTGCTAATGACTGAGTTGATGATATTGTTTGAAGTCGTATGGTTAAAACTCTTATGGCTCTTGTGGCTGGTAGAATCAATATATTTACGATACAGGAGTTGGCATATGATTTTTACTAGAGGTATTGACTTCAATCAGAGGTATGAACCTTCAAGCTTATGCTCTTTGAGTTTGAAAATTGCTGAAGCTTTCTCTGATTCATGTGTTGAAATCTATTAGAAGGCTAATGGATTGATAAGAGCAGGGCTAAAAATGCAGGGCTCTCATAGTAGAGCCATTGAAGCATTAAATGAAGGTTGCTCTGGTTGGTTTGAGATACCAAATGCATTTGATATGTTTGTGTTTTATGGACTTAATTGATGCTATAATGTTGATCTGGAAATTAATTGTGTTTGTCCTCGACTTGTTCTTGTGGTTAACAATGAGTTATTTTGCCAGGAAGGGGAGATCTGGAATATGGTGGAGGAATTATTGAATCTTAGCAAAGCTCTTAGAGATGTTCTCTTTGAGTGGATCCCAAGTAGATGCATTCAAGCTACATATTGGTATGTTGCAGCTATGTGGGAGAAGAGCTCGAAAGATTGGGTGTTGCAACCCCCTTCTCCTTCTGCAAAAATCCTAGCAGATGAATCATGGAAGGCTAGGAGTCCTTTGTTAATTTTTGGTCTTTTTGATGCTTTTATTTCTTTTGTAGTTGCTGATTTCTGGTGTAGCTCTAAGACTTTTCTGGTTTTTGTTGCTCATAGGTAGAGCTTATGGTGTGCTTATACTGTTCTATTGTTTGATCTTTAGAGTAATGAAATATGATGCAAAGTTTATGCCAAAAAGAAAAAAAAAAGACTCGTCTCCGAAAATTTTAGAGATGAGACCATTTTGAAATTTTAAACTGGGATTTATAAATTTGAGTAGAATTTTTCGTGTCTTTATCAGTTTTATTAAATGAAAGTTTCATCACAATTCACAGAGGCCTCCAATCACATTAAACTCATGTTAACAAAGCGATTTGATGGGACAGGCCACCGAAATTGACGTAAATTATGAAAGCAAATAAAGATTTCTTAAGAATGTGGGTCTTCCCTAATTGATGAGTTGTATGGACTTTTAATCACCAAGTAATCCAATTCAATTATTTAGCTGGCTTTACATGAGACAATAATATTTAGGGAAGATTTCAATTCAATGGAGTTTTTTTAACTTATTTTTTAAACAACCAGCCCACTCATTGTACCTTTCGTATTAAAGTAAATTGTTGTGGAGTTCTTAACTTAACTAATATAATTTCTCAACAGAAAAAATATAACGTATAGATTTATATGAATTTTGATGAATTTTGATATAACTTTACAGCTTTAACTTGTATATGATTGAAGAAGGTAAATTCCTATTATCCTACCACACTTTTATAAACATTTGAGTATTCGTTTTTTTTTTTTTGTTGACATATTTGTGTGAATTTCATAAATAGAAAAATATCTAAATAATTTTAAGAAATCATAAAAAAGAAAATTTTTTAAAAATATTTAACTTAAAAAACTGTAAAATATTTTAAAAAGTAATTGTTTTTCTTAATGCCTGAAAATGAAATTGATATTTGTCTTTTAAGAAAAATGAAAAAAGAAAATTCTCTCACCCCCAATCATCTAAATGTTTCATTTTCACACTTGAACAACATATTTCTTACTGGAAACATGATTTCCTCGGATATGTTCTGTTTGTTTCTCTCCACAACCCTCAAATAATTTTCTTTCGTTTTCACTTTATCTTGTTTCAGCACCACTTCTTCCTCCTTCCACTTTTCCTCTCAGAAAATTGCACAAAATAAAAGATAAAGAAGAATAAAAAGATGAAGATGATGACATCTATCTATACATGGTTAACCTCTCTCTCGAAGGCATACACCCACTGAAATCAATCAGAGCATCAAACAAGAAACAAAGAAAAGAAGGAGAGATTAAAAGACACAAATACACATGTGTGAATAATATATAGAGAATAACATAGATAGAAGCGGCCACAAAAAATATATAAAGCCTAATCAATTGAGATATAGAATTAAATCAATGATAGATAATAGTACCTTGTTGAGAGAGAATTCAGACACAGCAGAACATATAGGATTGAAATTTCAGGGCCGGGATTGCTATTATCTGAAACAACCTGGAGAGAGATTTACCTTCCTCTCTTTTGTTTTACCGCCGGGGAATATGTGTGTGTGTGCAGAGAGAGACAGAGAGGGGCAAAGAAGGAGGTGGTTGGTGTGGAAGGAGGATGAAATGGGAGACGAGCTTTTGTTATTGTAGTGTGGGGTTCTGGAATTCAAGCTAGACTTGACTTATAGATCTCTGCGTTGTATTTATATTCACAATAAATGCTACAGTATATTAATGTTTTCCTTTTTTGATACAAATTTATTAATGTCTTCAACGAATATTTCTTACACTTTACTTTTTTTATTAAACATATTTTTGATTTTTTTTTTCATATAGTTTGTTCATTTGTAAATTAATATTTTTTTTGAAGCTATTATTTAACATTTTTATATTTTTAATAGCAAATTACTAGTAGGAAGTATTTTGCTTGAATGTTTTACATAATAATAGGTGAAAGTATCAAAATAGTCTCAAAATAATATTTTGACCAAAAAAGGCAATTAATTAATGTCCCTGTGAGACAAGTATAAAATCTAGTTAGAATAACTTTTTGATCCAAATATTATTTTGAGAATATTTTGATACTTTCACCTATTATTATATAAAAAAATTCAAGCAAAATACGTCCTACTATTAATTTAATTGAAATTGAAATCGACCAAAAAAGACAATTAACTAATGTCTCTGTGGGACAAGTGTAAAATCTAGTCAGAATAACTTCGTCCTACTAGTAATTTAATTAAAATCGACCAAAAAAGACAATTAATTAATGTCTCTGTGGGACAAGTGTAAAATCTAGTCAGAATAACTTTTTGAGCCAAATATTATTTTGAGAATATTTTGATACTTTCACCTATTATTATATAAAAAATTCAAGAAAAATACTTACTACTAGTAATTTTCTTTTAAAAATTTTGAAAATATTTTGATACTTTCACCATTTATTATAAAAAAAATTCAAGTACGAAGAGTGGTGTTACCGGAGGTGGAGGAGGAGGGGTCACCGCCGGCGGCGGGGGTGGAGGAAGAAGGATGTGGAAAAGAAGTGGAATAGGATCGAAGAAGGAGGTGTTGGAAGGCTTCAGAAGTTAAAGGAGAAAGAATAAAGTGTTGGAGGGTTCCGAGAATCTTGGGAAGAAGATGAAGATTTTTAAAAATATTAAAATATAAGTCTTGTCAGATGCCAAATCAGTAAAATAGATAGTGTTAGTGACACTTCCACATAACTTAACATCGTTAAGATCCTTATTAAACTACAGGGACTAACTATATAAACGGGAGTATAACTTGAAGGACCAAAACCTTCTGTTCGAAACTACACGAACTAAAACCAAAGTGAAGTTAAACTAGAGGAATCAAACATTATATTAATCCTAAATAATAATATTTTTACACACACACATACATGTAATCCCACACAAATTATTTTAGAATTCGTTACCCATACATTAAAGATATAAACAACTTTATTATCCACAGCTTATTGTAAAATACATCAAGAAGAAAATAATCAAGTGTACGGACATGATTCAACACTTTAAAGCTTCTTTCCTATTATCTTTTAATATCTTATGTAAACGAGAATTAAAGTTCCTTGCACCATGCATGAAAAATCGATTTTTTTTTTTTTTTGGATTTTTGGAGAAGGAAATCTGAATAAATCATATTTTACATAGTTTGAAAATGTTATAAATATTTTTCATTCATTATCTTGTATTCAATGTGTTAGTTTACCTTATTAGTTGTGATATTAATCTCAGTTTTAATTTAACTTTGGGCCGTAAGTCCATATCCCTCTAAATAAAAAGAATGTTAATTTTCATTAATTAGTTTTCAACTTGATTTTGCTTGTCTCCTGGTTAATCAGTAAATCAATGTATCTAACATCTTAAAAATTTTCGAGAAAGTTGGTTTATCTCTTTCTCTTCATCAAAGTGTTAATTAAGTTATGTATGGGCTTAACTAAGCTGTTTATTTCCTCAGGTTTTATGCTTCTCAAGTCGACCAGTCAGATTATCAATAAACCAAAAAACCAGTCGCTTCGATTAAACGTTTTAGATGAATTGACTAAATTATTTTTTGTATTTTTGCTTTCTCTTACTGAGTACAAACGAAATCGTTGAGTTTTAAATTATGACCATATTCACCTCTGGATTATCCCTGTTTTAACCATTACCATTAACCTTGAACTATGTCGGTTTATTGACCAGTTTAATTCTCAGTAACACGTGGATGCTCATCAATGTGATTCACGTGGGTGGCTTTCCTTCCAAAGTCTCAAGATCTCAATGTCATCAGAGAAACGATAAAAACGATAAAAAGCATTTAATGCGGAGATTGTCTACAACCAACATATGACTATAATATATACTCTTATCCTATTTATAAGTCACTTTCAACATATCTCACACAGAGCAAGAAAAGTTTTAAAATTCATTAACTTTCCATTAAAATCCAACAAATTTACAAATTTACCCATATTAAATATCCACTATACCACATGAAAATAAAGTCAACACATAATAAATGAAGGGTAAACTTGTATATTCACACTAAATATTTAATGAGGTGACTTATATATAGGACCAAATAAAACATTCTCTCTCTACCCTATAAATAGGACCAGAGGAGTATCTATATACTAATAAAAATATATTGGAATAATTTATTATGGGTATGTTTAATAAAGTTTTCCCTTTTTACCTTTACTCATTTACTATACACACTATCTCTCCCCTCCTTGCATTTAATAATATATAAGGGTATAAATGGAAAACATGCATTTACTATTTTGACTTTTGCATATTACCTCTTATATTTTGGACCAAAAAACTTTTCATGTTACCTCTTATATTGGAAAAGAAAAAAAAGGACTGCTATGTGTGTATATATATTTCTTTATTTATATTATAAGAGATAATCAACATTTTATCAAAGATCAAGGTATCCCCCACTCGACAGGTGAGAGACTAACCCTCCGTTGATTTGTAGGCACTTTAAAGGTGGAACTGCTGGCGTGGGAAATTTAATGCTTCTCCATATCCAATGCCAAGGATCAAACCCATCGACAGTTGGTTAAAGGTGAATGAGTTATTGCCACTCAACCACACGCCGTGAGTTAGATAATCAACATTTTACATAAATTAAGAAAATATCGTAGAGTCATGTAAGTAAAATTAATGTGATTTTCTAATATTTTTCATTATATCATTTATTATACATAAACTCCCCCCCCCCCTCTTTTTTACATTTAATATACAAGAGTAAAAATTTAAATCACATATTTATTATCTTACCTATCATAGGTTACCTATTATAATGTAGACAATTTTTTTTTTCATTTTAAATATATTATGGACTAGAGGGTTAAAAATAAGTAACAACATAATACCCCTTCGAGACCCCTTTTTAAAAAGCTAATAACTAAATATTATACTCAGCCCATTTTATAGTATAAGATTTAGTTGATTTTTTTAGAAAGATTAAGGAAGTTAAATATGCCAATTAATCATACCTAATGTTGTGTATTATTATATTACATGTTTTCTTATACTTATTATTATATTACATATTAGCTTTTAGTCAAATAAAATTTTTGTTGCCAGGAATTAAGTTGTATATAGTTTGGAGAAAAATTCAGGCAAATCAATTTACAAGTAGCATGTTTAACTTTCTTAAAAACTCCCAAAATAATCAATTAGGTATTATATTAAGGAATAGTTAGAGTAGGATTTAAGGAAACAGTTAAAATGAATAAAAATAAATAAGTATGTCATAAATGATATTTTACTTATAAATCCTTATTTTTAAAGGGGTAAGTAAGAAAGAAAAATAAAGTAGCTAGCAACATGCGAAAATATGAAAACAATGTAATATGAGAAAGAAAAAGATGAGGAGAGAGAATATACTCAAGCAATCCCAAGTTGAAGTAGGTTATGACAAAAAAATATTTCATGTTTTTTTAAAAAGGATATGACGAAGTATTTTTTAAGTATTAACAAATTTTTTGCTTAACCTCAAGGGTTTTATTACATCCTAGATTTTAAACTAAGAAATAAGATATTCTATTAGCAAATAATTAAGGTTATGAATTGCATTATCGGTTGGAAATGGTAATAATGAGGATTTGATTGGTAAAGGAATAAAGGAATATTATTAGCTATACAAGGAAATTGGAGGATTAGATACATTAAAGCTTATGATTGGAAGTTATGTTTTAGGATTTTTCATAGCAGTGTTGAGAAATAGAGTTTTGAGGTAGCAAATAATATTATTTTTAAATTATTAATTTTGCAATAGAAATATAACATTCCAAGCTTCTCAAAGAGTCCTAGTTATTAATTTTGGAGACTTGTAGAACGAGTTGTGCTATTTTGAAGTCAAACCCCTCATTTCAAAATTCAAACTGGAATTTTTGGCAGTCTTAAAAATTTGTCATTTTTAAGGGACAAATAATAATATTTTTGCTTCATTACTTTTTTTATTGGAAAGTAGACATTTAAGGTTTCCATAGATTTCAAATTTGTAATTTTTTGAGGTCTGTGGAATTAGTTATGAACTTTTTAAATAGGATGATGTTCGCTGCCTCGCTGGTCGCGGCGACCACATTTGCTCGCCACGAGATGCTACCAAAATTTAAATAAAGCTCTGCAAGTGTACGGGCCGTAGAAATAGTAAAATGGCAAATCAAAGTCGATCCCATAGAGACCCAAAACAATTTATTATTAGGCATTAAATCTCCTATTTTTGTTTAAGTTGAGCGAAAAAAAAAGTGAATTCAAATGAGTGAAAAAGAAAATAACTAATATCTAATAAAAACAAAAACATTCATACGGATTAAATTCAAGAATTAAATGAACAACCTAGAGCCACTAATCCCTTATTTGTTTCTTAGATTTTATTCCCACTAAATTAGTTGTGCCTTAACTTAATCAGCTAATCTAGAGTCCTAGTGTCTATAAATGCCTGTCGGTCCACTTACATTCTTACCTAAATTAATTGTGTAATGTCTCACATGTATTAACTGGATACAATTTACATTGGTAACACTCTAATTTGACAATGCGAAGCTTTCTAGGTATATGTCTATCCTAGACGCCAATTAGATTAAATCCAATTCCTTAGATTAAAATCTAATTCCACATTATTTAATCCCACGGTCTATTTAGAATTCCCTCCGTCGAGTTCAATCCTAAATTACCAAAACATGTTCAATGGTGGCCAATCACTAAACAATAATCAATAAAATCAAGATTAAATAAACTGAATTAAAATTAAGCATAACTAATCAGTGGGAAAATCTCTAAGTCACAAACAAGTTCATAGTGCTCTAAAGTTGTACAAGAAAACTAGCCACACATAGGTTCCAAATCAGTTTCAACAAAAATCAAAACTGAGTATGAAATCACAACGACAAGGAAGAAGAAGAAAGTAAAACTCTGATGGAGTAGATGATGATGAACAGTATCAGCTCCCCTTCTCTAGTTCAAACCCACTGAAGAAGAAAGAGAAAAATTACTCCACAGTACCGCTAACTTCCTCCTGCTTCTTGCGCATTCAGTGTGTGTTTGGGTAGTGTGTATATGATTGAAAGAATTAGCTCCCCCCTCTCTTGTAATGAATGAATTAGTATATAAAGAGTTGCTTCATATGCTCTCCCTCACGTGATAATGATTGATTATAAATTAGGTCTAGTTTATTTCTAATTCCATCATGCACATGTGTGTAGTGGCTGCCAAGAAAAGAAAAAAAAAAGGAAAATCAAATCAAATCAAATAACAACAATTATAATAAACTAAAACTTTTTTTTTTGGTTTTTGACATATGCTTTTTTTTTTTTGGTAACTTTCCTATTTTAATTCAAAACAAGATAATTCAAAAGAAATCCCCAAATAATGTATCAATTTGGTATCTTTTCAAATCACAACAAAATCTCTCAATTTTTGAATTGATGACTCCCCAAATACAATAAAATATTTCTAAAAATCTTTTAAATATAGGGAGTCATCACACCCCCACACTTGCAACAAATCTTGTCCTCAAGATTTCAAATTTTAAACAACCAAGAAAACAATGGAATCAAGATTATACAAGTGAATATCACAAAATTGGAAGCAATTCAAACTTTCAAAAATTAAATCTTCTTAGAAATCTCTTTCACCTTCCACAAATGCAAGTAATAAGGCAATCAATTTGGCAAAGATAAATCACAAAAGCATGTCCCTCACTGGTCTAGTGTTTGCTCTCTACTCTCAAGATAATTAGGGCTTGTGTTTCACTCAATTCCACCTATTACAATTCATCTACCATATGCTTGTTTATCATCTTAATCTCTACTATATTATCTCATTGCACACACAAATCAAAAGGACTTTCAAGGGTTATAGTGAGTAAGGTAGGATAATGAAATGAATGTAATGTATGGAAGAATACTTTAATGAGTGCTAATAAATTTTAATTATGACGAAGAGAATGAAGGAATCATATATGAAAGCACTTTTATTCCAAATATGGATCTTATTCTTGTGAGCTTCTAAATCTCTTTTTTTTTCCCTCTCTTTCTAACTTCTTTTCTTGTCCTTTTTTTTCAAACTTTTTTTCTCATATATTTTTTTTTCTTTTTCTTTTTTTTCTCATTCACATAGTGCTTTTTATTTTCTGACCCCTTCACTCTTCTTTATATGCGTACCACTTAGCACTTACTAAAGTAATAACTGATATCGAAGGAAAAATTGCATCAAATCAAACAAATGGCTAATATATATGCAATTTTTTTAAAAAAAATTAAGGCTCAAAGGGGGTGAACAATGGAATGATGTGAAAGGGATGGCAGTTTGGCTAAATTGGCTATGAAACGAATGCCTATATCACTTTTGTGCATGCAAAGGATTTTAAGTCGCAAAAGAAAATCAAGACAAGTTCTAGAGATAAAATTGCAATAAATGTACTCCCTCTTGAAAGAATAAACATTAAGGCTCAAATCCTCACTGGTCTTTTGACACCCTAAAGTCATTTACTTAAACCAAATATTTTGCCTATTTACTAACATTCTAAGAAGATGAAATCAAATTCCAATCAAATTCAATTATTTCAAGTCCAAATCAATACAAAAATGCCAACATTCACCAGTAAAATCAAGAATTCCAGGTTTTTTTCACAAAAATTTCACAAAAAGAAAGCTTGAGGACATATCATTCACATCAATGGTACTCCCACACCCCCACACTTAGATGTCACATTGTCCCCAGTGTGAACATGTAACAAGAAAAGTAGTAGGAAATAAGAGAGTATCCAAAAACAAGTGTAGAGATGACAAAAAGTTCTTAAGTTCAATAGTTTCACCAACAAATTAACACAAACAAGCGCCATGACAGTCAATTCTAAAGATCAATCACATGCAAGTGTCAACCAAAATCAGCACTCATTCCCAATAACGACATCCAGTTAAATAAAATCAAGTAAAAGTAGAAGAATACTCCCCTTTCTCTTCTTGATCTGCACTCTCAGCTTATATGCTACCAAGTTAAGACATAATCCAGGGCTACTAAAGTCCTACAAAATAAAACAAAACATCAAATCCAAAAACCTTGGGTTGCCTCCCAAGAAGCGCTAAGTTTAAAGTCTTCAGCCAGACTTTTCAAACAAAATTCTAATCATAAGTATCAAACACTATAATCACCTCGTCTTCATTCCTTTTCAAACAAAATAAGTGATGATTCAAGTTAATTACTTGTTCTTTCTCAATCATAGACAATCGCAAAGAACAAGCAATTACTGAATTCAAATGAAGTATAACATGCTCATCCAAACAATTAGATATATGACGTTTCAAGAATAATGAGCATCCAATAAAATCAACTTGACTCTCATCAGTAAGAGTCAGAGCATCAAAAGGAGAATCACATATAATATCTTTAGGAACATCCACATCAATATGAGCATCAAGATCACAAATATTAGGCTCCCCAGCTAGAACCTCTACTAGACACTCATTGTTCTCTCCTAAATCAAGTTTCAATTCACTATCACACTCCATGTTACCTATAGTGTCATACAATTCCTCATCTTCAACTTCCTCACATAGATCATCATTAATTCCAAAAGTGGTCATCATGCTTAAAGAATTATCTTGCATCAAAAACCTTCAATGGATGAAACAATTTGACTTGTATAAACGCCAATATTTTGAACACTTGACTCAACTCTAGTAATAAATTCTTGTTGCTCAATCCTAAACTTCTCTGATGATTCCACAAATTCCTCAAATAATCTCTCTAACTGAGACTCTTTCCTTGACTCTTGTGAAGTTCCCTCAACATATGGACAGGATGGAAAATGTGGTGTCATTTCATTTGAATAATATTCTAAATGTGGATTCCAAGGCTCATGCTGTTTCAAATTCCAATCAGGTTTAAAAGAATTGCCAAAATAAGTTTGCTGCCTAGTGAAATCATCTCCTATGTAATTAGTGGTTGTCCTAAATGGACAATTGTAAGATAAATGACCCTCTCCACAATAAGAACAAGACTAACAATCATATTGAGAGATATCGATATTTCTAGTCCAACCAGAACAAAGATTTGACAATCTATAAAGATGATGCTGTGAATAATCCATTTTTTAGTTTTTTTAATAGGAACAAAGAAAGAAAGCAAAACAAATCACACAAAAAAAAACAAAATAATAAAAAAATATGAACAAACTCGAGCTTAAACTACTAAAGGATTTCTAATACTAATTACCAATTGCTTTGAGTCCCCGGCAACGGCGCCAAAAACTTGATGCTACCAAAATTTAAATAAAGCTCTGCAAGTGTATGGGCCGTAGATATAGTAAAATGGCAAATCAAGGTCGATCCCACAGAGACTGAAAACAATTGAGCATTAGGCATTAAATTTCCTATTTTTGTTTAAGTTGAGCGAAACAAAAAATGAATTCAAATGAGTGAAAAAGAAAATAACTAATCCCACAGTCTATTAAGAATTCCCTCCGTCGAGTTCAATCCTAAATTTCCTAAACATGTTCAATGGTGGCCAATCACTAAACAATAATCAATAAAATCAAGATTAAATAAACTGAATTAAAATTAAGCATAACTAATCAGTGGGAAAATCTCTAAGTCACAAACAAGTTCATAGTGCTCTAAATTTGTACAATAAAACTAGCCACACATAGGTTCCAAATCAATCTCAACAAAAATCAAAACTGAGTATGAAATCACAACGACAAGGAAGAAGAAGAAAGTAAAACTCTGATGGAGTAGATGATGATGAACAGTATCAGCTCCCCTCTCTAGTTCAAACCCACTGAAGAAGAAAGAGAAAAATTACTCCACAGTGCCGCTAACTTCCTCCTGCTTCTTGCGCATTCAGTGTGTGTTTGGGTAGTGTGTATATGATTGAAAGAATTAGCTCCCCCCTCTCTTGTAATGAATGAATTAGTATATAAAGAGTGGCTTCATATGCTCTCCCTCACGTGATGATGATTGATTATAAATTAGGTCTCTTTTATTTCCAATTCCATCATGCACATGTGTGTAGTGGCTGCCAAGAAAAGAAAAAAAAAAGGAAAATTAAATCAAATCAAATAACAACAATTATAATAAACTAAAACTTTTTTTTTTATTTTGACATATGCTTATTTTTTATTTTTGGTAACTTTCCTATTTTAATTCAAAACAAGATAATTCAAAAGAAATCCCCAAATAATGTATCAATTTGGTATCGTTTCAAATCACAACAAAATCTCTCAATTTTTGAATTGATGACTCCTCAAATACAATAAAATATTTCTAAAATCCTTTTAAATATGGGGAGTCATCACACGATGAACGAGCCAAAGAGTCTTGAAAGCCCTTGTGTCGTTTGCCACCACGAACAGGCATTATTAAGCCAAAAAACAGCGCGAAACAAACAGAAACATCAAAAGGGTTTAGGGGAATTGAGATAGGGGGACTTTAGATCCGCTAGGGATTCAATTTAGATGACTCTAAGTGCATTTTTTATCTGACTTCTCCTAGGTAATAATCATCATCTCGTTCTTCTTCCTTCCTCTTCATTTTCTTTAAACTTTCCATGGTGAAATTTGAGATTTTTGGGTGATTTTGAAATCCAATTATAATTTTTTGTTTTTCTTACTTCAAACCTATTTTTGAATCTATTCTAATTATCCCATCAGTTTAGTTTGTTGAAATTTGGTTTGGAATGAAATTTCACTTTTCAAACTATTGGAATTTTGGGTTTATGTGGGGTATCGAAAATGCAAGTGAGTTTTTGAGTTTTGGTGATTCCATGGAGCTCAAATATGCTAATGAGTGACTTTTGAATGGTTTAGTTTGTTGTGTTTTGGTTTGGAATGAATTTTGAAATTTCAAAAAATTGAAAACCTTGGGTTTTTTGAGATTTTCAAAAATTGAAGCAATTAAATGGGCTCAATGATTCTAGTAGATGATTTTAAATGGTTTGGTTCATTAGATCTTGGCCTAATTTGATTATTGGCTATTCAAAGTTTTGAAAGTTTAGAGTTTGAAGTGGATTCTGAATTATATGTTGTTTTATGCAATTTAGTGATTCTCACGCCCTTAATAATGTTAATGGATGGTTTTAAATTGGGAAAATTTCAGTTTACCCCCTTAATAAGGAATTAATCTCAGATTCCCCCCTAAACATTATGAAATTTCACTGCACCCCCAAGGGACTAAAGTGAAATTAAATGTTTTAGCTAAAAGACCAAAATGTCCTTATTGAATTTTGTACTGGAATTCCAAGACACATATGAAGAATTTCCAAGACACATATGAAGAATTTCCAAGACATTTATGGGAAATTTCCAAGACGCATATGAGGGAACTTTTCAAAACATTTGTGCTTATTTTCAACATCAATGTGAGTATTTTAAAGTCTCAAAAATCATGGAATCCAAAACTAAAACATCCAAAATTTCACAACTTTATTTCCAAGACACATATGAAAATTTTCCAAGACACATATGGAGAATTTCCAAGACACATATGAGAAATTTCCAAAATGTTTGTACTTCTTTCAATAAGTGATTTTGGTCTTTTAGCTGAAACATTTAATTTCACTTTAGTCCCTTGGGGGTGCAGTGAAATTCAGAATGTTTTGGAGGGAATATGAGATTAATTCCTTATTATGGGGGTAAAATGAAATTTTCCCTTTTAAATTGGTTAGATTGGTGAGATTTGGATTATTTAGGGTTTGGATATTTTCATTGGACCAATAGGCAAATTTGGCTAAGTTTGGTAAATTGAGGTTTAGATATATATTGTTGATTAAGATGAGATATGGTGATATTGAATTGATGTTGAAATTGGTCGAATTGATGTTTAGGTTTGGAAATTGGAATTTGGTCAATTTGGGGAAAACTTTCTAAGTTGGAAGAAATAGAGAGATTGAATTAATCCTGAGATTGGTGGAAATTTATTGGTGATTTTGGAATTCAACGAGGATCAATTAGTTGATTAGGACATTAAAATGATTTTGTTTTCCTAAAGTGCACAAATGAGACTTTAAGAGGACTTAAACCCCTAAATTGTATTTTTGTCACTTGATAAAGTGTTTAATCATGTAGTGTATGTTAAGATCTTGTGTAAAGGTTTGATTGTCTGAATTAAGCGCGGAGAAAATCTCACTAGTGGTAAATCATTTCTTTGGCATCAAGAGGTAATCACTTTCCACTTGTCTTATGTGTGTTGTGTTGTGTTGCTTAGAGGTTTGCGAACTATTTGTGCTTTTGAAATTAATGAATATGCAATGTTGTATTGAAAGCTTATAAAATCCTTATTTTATAGCACTTGCTTTGTGGGATTCATATCAACGAAATAATATTGTTGTGGTTGAGCATGTTTGAAAAGATAACTGATTTTAGATTGAGCATATAGCAGATTCTTGGAACTATGATGTGGCTAAAGACCAACTTTTGAAAGATTGTGAGTATGATTCCATATTGACGATTGTTGTGTATAGTTTGTGCACCTCATGCTGGTTCCACTTTATCATGTGATAAGACCCCGATGGCTCTCGGGTGGCTTAATAAATTAATCTCTTGTGGATAGGCCGACAATAGCTCTGGGTTCTGCTCATATTGTAGTTGTATGGAATTGTGTGGTTAACCTTCGGAGGAGGATTTTTTGAGCATGGCTATGCGAAATGTTTTGGAAAAGATATATGTATGGTTTCAAAGGGGTTTTGACTCCAATATAAGGTGATGATATATGATTCCTATTGCATGTTGTGAAATTATATGTACAAGTCCCACTTGATACCTTGCTAGCACACACGCACATGTACAACAAGTTGGATTGTAAGTTACTGAGGCATTTGTCTTACCACGTTGCTCAATATTTTTCTGGTGTTATCTCCCAAATGTTGGTTCTTCAACATGTTAACAGAGAGATAAAAGTTGAAATATATATGCAACCCAAATGTGTTTTGGGAAATGCCTCCTAAATTTAACTTAATTCTTTCATATGATAACTGTTTCTTTATTTGTAGAGGTTAAGGAAACAAATTATACCACTAACTTGTAACATATACTAGATGTATTAGATTACAAAATAAGTTTATAAGTAAAATAAATTAATTTTGAGAAAAAAGGTAAATATCAACATTTTAAAGTAATTTATTTTGCATAATTAATTTCTAAAGAAAAAGTCAACTTGATCTTATAGTTAAAACCAGATGGAGTATTAACATTAATATTTCAGCTATTAATTAATTTATTTTTTTTCTTCTTGTAACTAAAAATAAGAAGATTCAGGGATATTTCTAAAATATTAATTGATATCTCTCACCAAGGTTTTCATGCATGGCTTATGGAAACCCTTCATAAGCTATTTGCTTACGGCAATCTATCAATGATAAAAGGGATCATTATCTTACTTAAGCTCATTTAAATCAGAGAAGTTATTCAGGAATTTCGAGCTTCTCTTCAATACCTTTTGGCGATTTCCAATTGGCAAGGTCTTCCACACAATTCTTCAGCATCTCCAACACTTACCTCTTCTTTAACTAGTTGTGATGTGAGCAACTTTCTTAGATCTACACAAGGCTAGAGAATTTTCATGAGACATTAAGGTGAAATATAACTTGATGTTCTATTGTGTTATTGGACTAGGATGAAGTTCAATCTTTCAGATGGGTGAAATCATGCTCTAGAGACCCTTGTCTTTTTGGTTTCTCTTGCCTAAGTTTAATGTTGTATTATATTATTCATGTAACTCCAACACTTAATGCCACCTTGAACCACATTAATATCATTTTGTACAAGAAAGATTTGCTACATGGTCTGGCATATAAACATCTTGGAAGCACTCTGGTAATTGATACAAATTTATTTCTTCTGTGTTTTTTCAATTATTCTTTATATAGAACTGATATAATGTTAGCTCCCATTCTCTGGACCATACTCTTTTTGCTTTACCTGTGTAATATGCTTTCGTTCTATGTAATTGATCCTTTTGTAAAAAAAATGGACGGTTCTAAAATAGGTGTGGGTAACTGGTTGGATGCGGCAACCTTTTCTTAAAAAAAGACATACATACATACCCATATAAAAATAGTCTAGTTACTTATCACCAAAAAGAAATATTGCCCAGCTAGTTTGAGTGATTTATTTCTGACGGTTAATGTAATATTTAGTTTTCTTTTTAAATTTGCCCTCATTCTACTTTTGGTCATTCAAAGTTTAAATTAGTGATTTCTGATGCATCAAGTTTAATTTTGTGTCAAAAATTAATACCTACAATTGAACAAAAATATAAGTTATTTTGTCCCTAAAATGATCAAAACCTCTTATTTCAAATTTTAAGGACCAAAACCAAAATAAGGACAAACTTGTAGAATCAAAGATCATACTATATTCATATTTTTATGGAAGAAAAATATAACACATTCTCAGCCCCATTTTCACTTAAGAAACCCTAGAAACGAATAGAGACATACTTGTGAATAAGAACGAAACTAGGGATCAAACAGCTTCTAGCCCTCCGGTAGTGAATTTTCTAGTTTTCTTTCGTTGTTCACTCCTTTTCTGATTTGGACATGAGATTTATCTGCATTTATTGCTTAAGTCCAACTATTGGTATCTAATCGTTAATCTAAGGTTTCCATTGGACCTCTATACGGATTGATTTTATTTGTTTCCTTTCTTTTGACTATTTAATGCAATTATGATTTTATCTTATTTATATTTCAAAAAGTGCATGACCAACATTTTACTTGTTTAATAATCTATTGCTTGAGAGGGTGTACCAACATTTTACTTGTTTAATAATCTATTGCTTGAGAGGGTGTTTTATTGTAGAACTTAGGTAAAATCATATTAAAGAGATAAACTCATTGTTCATAGAGAAGAAATTCATCTGTTAACTTAATAGCTATCGTTAAATAATGAATAGCTTGTTAGCAACAATAATGAAAAGTAGTAATAGCTTGTTAACAACCATGAAAGTTTTAGAGCAATCTTTTTATATCGCTCGAACCCAATCTACCATAAAAATCATTATCTATCATTAAGGCCATAACTTACAAGTTATAAAATGGTCTGAGTAAAATCTTAGCTGGATTGGGCCTAATTAAATTGATTAACAAGCCACACTCAAGATATTTTTATTAAAACCAATAATTTCTCTGTTTCTAACTATAAGGTCTTTTTTTTTAAATTGGTTTGTTCTGTTTTTACTATATCATATTTGAGTTAGTTCGAGTAATAAATATATTTTTACCTATTTTTTCCATTAATTAGTTTCTCGATTTACGTCTTTCATCCTTTTTTTCCATCATTAATCTCTTTGTTACTCATTAATAAGTAAGGATACTTTTGAAAAAAAAAATTATATTGTCTACACATTAATTGTTTTTAACTAATTATTAGTTTTTTAAGGAAACCACAACTTAAGTAAAATGACATTATATATAAGGACGACGAAGTATAATATAATATAAAATATATAATTAAAATATCCTCCATAGTTTCTAAGATAAAAAATAGGGATGGTGTACAGAAATTTTGCGAATTTCGGAAACAAAATAAATTATTAATATGTTAAAATCAAAACCAACCTATTAACTAAAAAGCACAAAGGTAAATTACTTTGTGTAACTAATTCTTTATTCCCGAAGCATGCACGCATTTCTTTGCTCTGAACTGACCTGTATATATTTTCCTATCATCAGTGAGATTAACGGCTAAACAAAACTACGACGTTTCAATCATATCTTCACCATGACTAAACTTTGTTTTTCGGTTTTTCCTTTTATGTGAACGACTAAACTTTAATTTTGGTCATAACAAAAGCACGAGTCACCATATATCTCAAGTGCAATTGTACTTATATGTTTAATGGAGAATTTTATTGGAGATTTCATTTTATTCCTATATTTTATTTACTCTCGTCAATTTCATTTTAGTTTCTTAATATTGACTTGATTTCATCTCATGGTTTACTTTTGTTTCTTCATATTGTTTTTAGTTTTAATTTTTGAAAAATACTGAAATATCTTTTCTTTACCACGGTTTTTTAACAGACATAATTAAATATGGTCTGGTAATATTAAATACCCTCTCATAAGTTTCTTTTAGATGGGAAATTGTGAATTCCACTTCTAAATTATGTAAATGTGATGAGTTTGAGTTTTATTGATTAAAAAGCGTGTGGCCTTTTAAAGTCACACACACACACATGCTTCCTTAGATATAATACACTACAAAAAACATAGCCTTTAGTAGCGGTCAAAAAGGACGATTCGTAGCGGTTATAACTGCCACTAACAAGTTACTCGCGGTTTTCCATTCCGCCAATAAAACACATGTGACAAACATTTACTAACAGTTATTAGAACCGCTGGTAACAAGGTCAATGACACTACTAATTCAGCAGCGGTTACAAAAACCGCTATTAGAGTTCTCAAAACCGCCATTAAACAAAAAGTAGAATAATTTTTTAAAAAATCCCATCCTTACATTAGTGGAGGTTTGAGCCGCTGGTCAAACTGCCACTAATTAAAAAGTATAATAATTTAAAAAAATTCCCTTGTTCAATTAGTGGCTGTTTGAACCGTTGGTCAAACCGCCATTACTGATAGCGGTTTCAAAAACCGCTACTATTTTATTAATATAATTAAAAAAATTTGATGGATGAAAAAAACAAACTAATATGTTTAGATTGGCAAATGCGTCTCCTTCACAAGGTGAGTTGTATTTCCTAAGGATACTGTTGACCAAAGTAAGAGGACCTACTAGCTATGAGCAAATAAGAACTGTGGATAATATTGTGTATCCAACATTCAGAGCTGCCTGCTATGCTTTAGGTTTATTAGATGATGATCAAGAGTTCATTGATGCAATCAAAGAGGCATCAACATGGGCTACAGGCCATTACTTGAGGAAGTTCTTTGTCAGCATGTTATTGAGCCATTGTTTGTCACAACCACATTCAGTTTGGGAAGAAACAAAATCTTTGTTGAGTGAAGACATGCTATATATACCACGTGAGGACGCATCTCTTTCAGGTTAGTTTTCATTCAAGATTAAGTGTTTTACTATATATAACAGCCATTGACACTGTCAAACGTAATTTTAACATGGATTAAACCAGCCCAAAATTTACTATTTCCAAATTTTATAATCCATGTTAAGTTTTGTGTGTTTCATGTTACTTCATATATTATTCACTTATTCCAACCTAACTCAATTTACTCTGGCACAGAAATCAATGTTCCTAATTCTGTAAAGGAAGATGCATGCTTATTTGAGATCCAGAAGCTTCTACTGACAAATGGAAAATCTCTGGGTGATTACGCATCTATGCCCAAACCAAGTGGAGAATAGATTGTAGACACTACAAATCATTTGATCCTTCATGAATTAAACTACAATAGAAAAGAATGTGCTGCAAAAGGTTTGAAGATGAAGAGATCACTTACAGATGAGCAGGCCCATGTGTTTAACGAAATAATTGCTTCAGTAAACTCTGGAACTGGTGGATTTTTTTCGTTTATGGTTTCGGAGGTACTGGAAAGACTTTTCTCTGGAATGCTTTGACATCTGCACTACGAGCCAATGGTGAAATTGTCTTGAATGTTGCCTCAAGTGGAATTGCGGCCACTCTTCTACCTTCTGGAAGGACGGCCCACTCAAGATTCTCAATTCCAATTGAAATTAACGAAGATTCTACATGTAATATTTATAACAATTCTCCATTAGCAAACCTGTTACAGTGCACAAAGTTAATGATATGGGATGAAGCACCCATGATTAGAAGATTTTGCATAGAGGCTTTTGATCGTACTTTGAGAGATATTATGAAATGTAATTTACCTTTTGGTGGAAAGTGTGTTGTATTGGGGGGTGACTTTAGGAAAATTCTTCCCGTTATACCAAAAGGGGACATGGCTATTATTGTTGATGCTGCTATCAACTCTTCACACCTCTGGGCATAGTGCATATTATTCCATCTAACAAAAAACATGAGATTAAAGTCTAGCAATGATATTGAGGAACAAAAGAAGATTAAAGACTTCTCTGAGTGGCTTCTACAGGTTGGTGAAGGTAAGATAGGAAAGTCTCACGATGGCATTGCTGACATTGAAATTCCTGATAATGTACTGATCAAAGATTGTGGTAATCCAATTCATTCAATTGTCACATCGACATACCCTAACCTCCATGATAAACTTTCAAATTCAGAGTACCTCACAAACAGGGCAATATTAGCTCCCACAATGGAAGTTGTTGACCAAATCAATGAGTACATATTGTCTTTAATTCCTGGAGATTCAGTTGAGTATGTTAGTTTAGATTCAATAAGCAAGACAGATCTGGACAACAATTCATTTCAGGATATATATGACACAGAATTCTTGAACACTATCAAGTACTCTGGAATACCACACCATAGGCTTGTATTGAAGGTTGGTGTACCTATAATGTTTATTAGAAATATAGATCAAGCTGCAGGTTTGTGTAATGGCACCAGGCTTCGGACAACTTTCTTGGGAAAACATTTCATCAAAGCTATTGTGTTAAACGGCACTAGCATTGGCCAAGAAGTCCTCATTCACCGTATGGATATGAACCCTTCTTATTCCAAGCTTCCTTTCAAAATGAATAGAAGGCAATTTCTAGTTATCATTTCCTTTGCCATGACTATAAACAAGAACCAAGGACAATCAATGACAAATGTTGGGTTATTCTTACTAAATTCAGTTTTTTCACATGGTCAACTCTATGTTGCTATGTCTAGAGTTAAGTCAGTGGATGGTTTGAAAGTTCTCATCCTTAATTCTAACAAGAAGCTGTCAAATGTTATGACAAATGTTGTCTACATAGAGGCATTCCAAAATGTCCAAAAAGCTTAAAGCTATCTAAGTATGCTCATCACTGTTTTGTTTTAGACAAATTATGCCCCTTTCATTTCATTCAGTTCTATATGGTCAAAATTGTGGTTTTCTGTTCATTATCTAATTTTTCTGATAGCCTAACACCCTTTCTCTTTTTGATTTAAATGTGCAAACACATACTATTTCAAGCATAAGAATTCTATAATCAGCAACATATAAGAGTACAAAGATGGTGGTTCTTCGACACGGAGAAGGGGGAAGAGTCATAAGATATTGGTATGCCTTTCTATTTCTCAAATATACATGTTTGGAGCATAATATTAAGTTTAATTTAAACAGTCTGAAATTACTACGAAAATGCATGAAAGAGAAGCTTAATGACAACAAAGCAAGTCTCATGCTTTCTTTCATATAAATCAATCTATAAAACATAGCTAGAAGCCAATGTATGGACGTAACTCCACCTAAATATTTTACTAAAATGTCACATAATTTTTCTGGGCTCGCTTAAATGACTTTGGCGGTGAAATCATAAGCAACTTCTATACAAAATACTCTCAAATGACAATAAAAACCCAAACCACTCCCAAACTACTTCCAAACTAAGTCTATACAGAACATATGCATATATTTAGTTGAGCATTATGGGAAGTATATTTGAGATGAACAAGCATCTCAATGGCAAATAAATTGTTATAATATTGCTATTCACTTTGCTTTTTTCCTCACAAGTCTATTCACTTTGACACCCATCCGTTGATGCAGCCAAACTATGTGAAGGTAGATGGATCAAGAATAGGCAGATTAACGTAGATGTTAAAAAAAATTAACCAAGCCAACCTTTATAAACCCTTTGAAGACCAAGCCATCTTCTCTAAGGTGTAAAACAAAGTGGCTTCGCGGAGGAGCTTGAGCACTCTGATAAGCTCCTATATTTCATTCATTTCATCACAAATTTCCTCATTGTTGTAAATAAATTTTGTGAATAAAAGGTTTAAAGAAGTTAAAAGTCAATAGAAAGAAAGAAAGAAAAGAGGAACTGCATATGTGAATGAAATGTGAGCTTAATGGATATAAACTTGAGTTATTTGTAGAACTCATCAACCCTCTTTCTATTTCTTATGTAGGAAGAGGTGGACCAATGGACAAGCTAAAGAGCGATCAGAGAGATGGAGATCTAGAAACAAAGAAGCCAGAGAACAAGGGACCTCGCCGCCGCCTCGCCGCGGCGAGGTCACAGCCAGGAGAGGGGTTTTCTGCCCAATTCACTTGTTAGCTCGCTGTGGCCTCGCCGCGGCGAGGCGACAGCGAGCGAAGGTCTCTACTGCGCATTTTGAGTAAGCTGAAAACTAATAGAAGTTATATTTAAGTTAGGGTTTCAAAAAAACACTAGAGAACGGACTGGAGCACGATTTTTGGGAGCTAAGAGTTGCAAGAGAGAGCTTGGGAAGTGCTTGGAAACTTGGAGAAGCCCGGAGAGATTGAAGATTCTTACACCGTGGTTTCCATTCTTCTTCCTTCTTCTCTTCTCTTGTACTATGAATTCCCTGTCAGTTTTTGTTTTAGGTTTAGATACATTTATGTGTAGCTAAATCCCTTTTCTAGGGTTACTTTGAACCATTTCATGGATTGAACCTTATATTTCCTTTCTTTGATGCAATGGATGAATGTATATGTGTGTATTTTCATCTTGCTTTTATTCTTCAAGTGCTTGATCACCACTTGCTTTGTTAAATGAGGTATTTCTTGAGAAAGAATATTTTGTTTTAGAACTTGGATGAAAATATGTTGGGCTTGAAGTTTATGGTTTTAAATGGATGGTTAGTTGGTAATGTAGAGATATAATTACTAACCTAACATTGTCTATAGAAGGTTGTAGGCATTTATGACTTGTATTAATTGTTGCAAGAGATTGTGCAATTAATGCAAGTAGAAAGTTGATTTAGACTTGAGAAAGCTCTTTCAAATGAATTTGAACCTTGGGCACACACATTGCTTTATTTAGTTTGCTAAAAAGGAAGGAATTTATTAGTTCATGAAGTGAAATGGGGATAAGTAGCCCTAGGCTTTAATTAATCTTGACAAGTGTTTTCCAAACCATCTCACTATTTTACGGCATCTTGCATTTAATCTTTAGTTTTAAAATTAATCTTCAACTATTCCTTACTCACTTCTAATTAATTATGCAATAGTACTAATTAACTTGCTCAAATCCCAATCCTTGCGGAACGACACTTTTTCCTATACTACATTTTAAATTTGACGACCCGTGCGCTTACGTAAATGACCGCAAAAGTCAGTTAAGTCACACTCCGATAAAGGTCCCTGAGTTCAATAATAGTTCAAGGAAAGTTAGAATTTTTTTCCATCTACCTTTGGAAGAACATGGGCCCCAAATTTCTACCAAAGACAAGATTAAGAATCGATGGAAGTGTTCGCACCTATCAGAAACTGCATGCCATACTGCGATCTATGGTGCCTTTAGAAGCTTCCATCAATTGATGGAAGAGTGGGGATCACTTTAGAAAATGATGGAGGTTAAGATAATGCCACTTGATAAAGTAGATAGAATTGAAGCATCGAGAGAGAGAGAGAGGGATGGTGGACGACAAAAAAGGAACAACAAACAAGGATTGAGTGAAAATAAGAAATAGATGAGATGACGAGTTGAGTTGGTGTTGATAGTGTCATGTAAAACTGACACCTGTATGGTAGGATGGCTTACATGTGTTGTCATCATTTCTTGCTACAAGTGTATGTCATGTATATTGGGAACATTGTGTAATATTAATCAAGCACGAGACTTCTGGAAGATAAATTCCCTTTTGCAAATTTTCAAATAACAAAGTCAAATTACTAAACTAATTAAAATACATTCATCGATTACCATTACCAACTAAATGTTCTCATACTTTCTAAAATATGTCCATGTGATCAACATTATTTCATTTCAAACCTTTTCTATCACATTAATGTTCTATCTTCTATATAAATATAATTAAAGAACAATATTTTGAAATTAAATATTATAAATGTTTATATAATTATTTTCATTTGATTATTATACCAACTTGACTAAATGCTTGAGCAATTATGTCTTTTCTAACCATTACCTACTAGATTTTTGTTTTTGTGTCTAGTCCAGCTTTTAAAACATTGTTGTCAATAATTCCTTCAAACAAAAAAAAGGCATTTCCCATCCAAAAAAATGCCTTTCTTATAGTGCACTTGTCCTTCTTGCATGTTTTACATTTACACAATACCTCCTTTAAAACTAATGTGCCCTTCTTTACGCATTAAATCATTCCGTGCAACGCACGGGGTTGCAATCTAGTTGCTTAAAAAGCGTGTGGCCTTTTAAAGTCACACACACACACACACACACACACACACACACACACACACACACACACACTTCCTTATATATAATACACTACAAAAAAATGGCCTTTAGTAGCGGTCAAAAAGGACGATTAGTAGCGGTTATAACTGCCACTAACAAGTTACTCGCGGTTTTCCATTCCACCACTAAAACACCTGTGACAAACATTTACTGGTGGTTATTAGAACCGCTAGTAACAATTTCAATTGATAGTGATGGCTGTCACCCAAGAGGGGGGTGAATTGGGTGATGGGATAAAAACTTTAAACTCTTTTCAAATCTTCTCTTTTCTAAAAACACAATGAAGGCAATCTTCAAAAATCTTTTCAGTCTATCACTAAGAGTATTTTAAAACTGTTAAATGTACTACGAGATATATAATGTAGATATGCTGGAACCTAAGAGAGTTAAGGGAAGAGATAATGCAAACAGTATTTATCCTGGTTCAGTCAACCCTGACCTACATCCAGTCCTCAGAATCCACCTAAGATTTCCACTACCCTCTTGTTTAAACCGGGCACAAGAAAAGCCTTTACAACCCACAAGTTTAGCCGGGCACTTGTAAAGCCTTTACCACAGGTTTTACAACACGGGATCACCTGCCAACCTTTTCACAGAGTTTTAGAATTCTCTCTAAACACTCCCCCTTACTACCTGTAAGGTTACTACCCTATTCTTAAAGCACCAAGCTTTAGAACAACCTCAAACAATAGAGGATTTCAGATAATAGGTTCACTTAATGAACGGATTGTGATAATCACTTAAGTACAGAGGAATATATGATGAAATTACAATTCTGGAGCTTAACAGATTGAACAATGAGTGCTCTAGCTCTCTTTTTCTAATTAACTTAACTCAACATTCTTTCCTCATTTCTGGGCTCACTAGGTTTTGCTCTCAATCAGTGTAATCTACAATTTTGCATAAAGCCCTGTTCCATCGTTACTCTTTTTGGGAAGCAAGTCTTAATCGATTTATATCTTCACAGCTTGCCTTTTCTTTTAGCTTCATGTGGCCGTTTGAAAATAGTCGTTGGAGGTCCATAGCCGTTGGCAATAAATGCTATTCTTCATCTAATTCAAACTTCTGATCTAGATTCAACTGTTCATGCATAGAGTGAGCTAGGAGAGAGATAGACTGCGCGTTCTAAACGTCTTCAACAACTGTACTTGCATAGCAGCTTTTTCAGTAGCGCTAGCATGCTTTGCTATCGCTAACTGCATAGTATAATTCCTGCACTTGAGCTGTTAACTAAACAAGTAATCATGTAATGCACAGCAGATGTTATCGCAAGCTTAGTCCATTAGCTCAATGAGATAGAGACAATATCTAAGGAATTTCAAAGTATTCTCTATCGATAGACATGAGCATTATCGCTAGCATATTCTTATAGTTCAATGTTCAGCGTATTACCTATGTCATCTTAATAAGCGTTCTTCTATCGATAGCTAATCCCATTATTGCTAGTTACTTGTTTCTTCATTAGCTTAAGGATACTGAGCTATCTGAATATTCTAAGTTATTTCAGGTATCCTGTTATCGATAGCTAAATCTGTTATCGCTAGCTAACTATGTTAACTGATCTAACATTCTTCCCCTTAAGTATTTATTCATGTTATCTGAGGGCCTTAGCGATAGAGACAGAGTCTAGCGATAGGAAATTTCTTAGCGATAGTGAAGGACTTAGCGATAGATATTAGCTTTGTTATTTCTAAGTCTTCATTTGCTATGGCTCTTTGTCTATTAGCGATAGGGATACACTTAGCTATAGAAATATTTACTTTAGATTTTCAGCTAAGTTTCCATCAGCTATTGTTGGGCTTTTCATTTACGATAGTCTTTAGCTCTAGCGATAGTAATCTGTTACCTATCAGATTTTACTTGTTTAATTCAAAGGTAACTTACACTCTATTTACTTATGTTATCTATGGGGCCAGTCCTCATCAAAACTTAAAGATTCTAACATTCTCCCCCTTTTTGATGATGACAAAACATAAGTAAAAGATAAAGAGAACAATAGAGTTGATAGAGATAAGTCAATGTGCGTATATGTTGAAATTATAGTTTATGTATTGCAGAAAGAAATACTAAACATAAACTATAAAGCTGGTAAACGTGCAATTTATGTATGATGCATATGAGAATAGCTTCAGGGAATGATTCAGCCTCTTTAATTCAGTCTGACTCAGAATCATCCTTCCAGTTTGATGTGTCTAACTCATAATCTCCAGACTCACTGCTTATTCTCCCAGAATCAGTTGAAGGCTCTTCCAAGAGTTCAGGGTCAATCTCAACCTCAGTCTTCTTCTTCTTCTTAGCAATAGCTTTCTTCTTCTTTAGAGGAGAGGGAGGCTTAAGCTTCTCCAATATCTTATCAAGATATGTCTGTTGTTTCTGTTTCTTCTTAGGAGGAGGCTTAGCTGATTTTCCTTTCCCCTTTGACACTGCTTTCCTCTTTGTTGACTTGGGGGCTGACTTGGGTTCTTTAATCACAATCCCTTTGGTTGCCCTGATTTTCTTTTCTGGGGGGTTAGGAGCATTTTTCTTGATCCTTGTTCCCTTAGGAGCAAACTGAGCCTTTGATGCTTTTTCTTTTCCACTAGATTCCAAGTTTTGGGAGGTAGTCTGAATAGGATCCACTTCTTTCTCTTTTTTAGTTTCTGCCCTTGCTGCATCTTTGTCCTCTCTTTCCTTTTGAGACTGAGCAGTTCTTCCTAAAAATTCTTCAACTTGCTCATGTAGCTCTTGTGCTTGTTGAATATAGTGAGGAATCAAATTTACAGAAACTGGATGAGGCTCCCCCTCATATAGAACCATGGCCATACTCATATCTTCCTCTTGCACTTCATTATCATCAGGAGGAATGTTTGTGGCGTTGTCTTCCTCATCAGATGCATCCTCCACTAAGCCTTCTTCTGCTATGCTTAGTTTGATTGCTTCAGCGCATATGGAAGTCTCCACATTTTTCTCCCTTTGTTTCTCCCCCTTTTTGTCATCATCATCGGCAGGGGTAGGTGAAGAGGGTTGGTCAGAAGTTTGGGAAGAGATGGGAGGAGAAGGAGGGCTATCGCTAGAAGAAGTATGGGTGTTATCGCTAGGGAAGGGGCTAGCGATAGGGGTGGCTTGTGGTGTTGGGACTTTGGTTGTTGAGGAGGGTGAGGCTTGTGTTTGTGGGCTAGCGCTAGGGGAAGGGTTAGCGATAGAAGTGTCTGGAGGTGTTGGCTGTTTGGTTTGTGGTGAAGGTGGAGGTGTAGTTGTTTTGGTGTGGGAATGGTGGCTATCGCTAGGAGAAGGGCTAAGATGTTTGAAGGTGGGAGGAGATGGATAATGAGAGAGATGAAGAGAAGAACTAGTAGAGGTTGAAGGTGAGTGTTGGGGAGAGGAATAAGAGGGTGATTGAAAACAGATAGGGGAATTTGGTGGACTGGGAGAAGAAGAAGGAGTAGAAGAGTGATTTGGGGAATGATGATGTGATGAAGTACCTTTAGATGGAGGAGCTGTTCCCCTTTGTTTGACATATTCAGGGACTAGGCAAAGATTATCTTCCAAATTCTTCACCTGATTCTGTAGCACCAGAATAGGCTTCATCAACTCTGCTTTCTGAGCTTCTAAGGCAAGATTGAATTCAGCAGAAACCCTGAAGATAATTTCTTCAATTGCATCCTTTGAAGGAATGTAAGACTTGACAACAGAAGGAGTATGAAGAGGAGTCCTTTGAGATTGAGTTTCTTCTTCAATAGGCTGAGACTGAGCTGATGTAGAAGGAGCATGAGAAGATTCAGAAACAGAACCAGCACCATTTGCTTTAACAGGAATTCCCATTTTTTTGAGTGTGGTGATGGTAAGTTGTTTGCATTTTTTGTTATCTCTTTCCCCTACAGATTTGATCTTTGTGAACTCCAAGATATAAGACATGAGCTGAGGGTAGGGAAGAGGGCCCTTGGTTGATTTATCAGATAGAAACCTGTGGAGCTCCATAGACACCAGTTGGCCAGGATTGAGTGGGATCCTTGAGATCAAATTAGGCAGCCAGGGATTGTCTATCTTGGGAAAGCTGCTGAAATTCCCTACCTTATGCGTCATTATTCTGGTATAAACGTAGTGAAGGATTCTGTTGACCACATGCATGTTGGCTGGCTTGTTGGAGTCAGTCTCATAGATCTCCTCAAGTTCCTCTTTGGAGTAGGGTTCAGGGGTATACCACTTGTTGTATTCTGCTTCAAATATCCCCAGAACTTTGTTGATAGCTAACCAGTTAAAGGAGATGCTCCTTCCTCTTACAGAAGCTTCAAACACTATATTGATCAGCTTCGATTTCTTATATTCTGGCTTGGCTTTCATGCTCGAGAAAAATGACCTCAGCACTTCCTCATTATAGTCATTTTGAATGCTGAGCCAGCCCTTGTAAGGAAGAAGCCAGACATCCAAATCGAAACCATTCTGCTTGAAATATTCAAGGTCCACCCAAATTGCAACCCTATCTAGGGTTTTTCGTTTTGCGAAGAGGAAGCTTGGAGCTTCGAGAGGTTCTTCTGAGTAGGGCAAATCAGAGGTAGTTCGCTTTTGTCGATTGGAACCTGATTCAACTACTTCTTTGGAGAATGACACAGCTTTCTGAGTTCTGGACCTCTTGCTAGCGGATTGAGACTGGGGTTTAGCGCTAGAGGTTGCCTCAAGATCACTCACATTTGGAACTTTGGTTCTGGCCATTTTTAAGGTTTAGGGTTTTGAGAGAGAGAGGCTTGAATGCTCAGAGAGGTTTGGAGTAGAAGAGAAAATGCAGATGAATAATGAATGCAGAATGCATAAGATCTACTTTTATAAGTTCAGAGTTTACCATCAATGAAGAATACTCGCTAAACGTTTCGCATTCTGACGAATAAGTGACTTGCTATCGCTAGTACGAGTTGCTATAGCTAGCTGGCATGATCCCACGCTTAGCAAGTGACTTAGACTTCAGTTCACTTACTCCTTTCATCTATCAATAACTGACTTTGCTATCGATAACGCTTTTGGCTAGCGATGGCAATCTTTGCTCAAACAGCTTTTGTCCTGCATACAGCTATCGATAGTGAAACTCACTATCGATGGGTCAATTCTGCAAAACTTAAGATTTGACATTCAGAACAGATTATATTAAGCAAGTTTGATATTAATCATGCAACGTGATGACAACAATATATTTAGACACCAATATCTATTCAGCAAGAAATCAAAATTTTGATGCATATGAGATCAGTTCATAGATTCTGAAGGCAAGTCAATTCTAAAGAACAGAATAAGTGACACAGAGTAGCACAGAATTCACAAGTGTCATAATTTCCTTTACGCTCAAATGAAATTATTCAGTATGATTGTTGAGCAAAGTTATTACTTGAACTGTTAATGATCAAAATGAGATTTTTGGGAGCATCAGATTCAGGTGTCTTATAATGAAGCATAATTTGATGATTTTTCATGATCAATGATAATTTGTAAAAATAGTTTTAATATTTGCGCCATGTCATTGATATGAATTTTTATGCAAGTGAATCCAATCAAGATCTAGTAGAGAATCTATCCAGAATAATGTTAATCAATAATAAAGAGTAGGGATAGAATTGCTCATTCAAGATTGGAAGGGCTTTTCTTCAATGGATACTTGAAGTAGCTAGTTTCATCTCTACATATGACAGCTAGAGCTTATTCTCTGTATAACGGGTAATGGCTTTGACATTCATTCTTCCAAGTGTATCTTGAAGTGACTTAACAGTGTAGCTTATCTTGATCACTTCAAGTTCCTTCAAGTGGCCATCTCTTATTTTCTCAGTCAATGATAGCTTTCAAGTTTTCTCCTAATCTGTGAAATCATACTCATAACAGAAGCTTGTTTTGAAATCATTAGTATGATTCATTTTCAGTAAAAAACATAGAATCTTTAAATAAAGCTTGAAGCAGATTTCTTATGCTTTTAAGTTTGAATTCAAACAAAAATATATTTCATAAAGCATAAGGAATATTTAATAAACAAGCTTCTTAGCGCAAACTTAAGATATCATGCAGCATACATGAGATGTAGATTTAAAAAACTTTAAAATCATGTTTCAAATGCTTTGACAATCAATGCTCATGATAAAAATGATGGAAATCAATAATAAGGGAAATATGTCAGAATGCTGCATTTTTAAAGATCAGATGAGATATCCAAAGTCATATGAATAATAGCATGAGAGTGAATGCTTTGTGCTTCAGATATTGACTCTACTACAACATAGCAATTTTCTTGACTATTAAGAGTTGTGTTCAAAATGATAAGAATATTCAGGATCAAAATATAAACACAAGACTCTAGTTATTCTAACATAGAAATGATGGTGACCGTTAAAGTATTTGAGTAACAGAATGAGAGTAAGAATTTTTGAATAATAAGGCTCATACTCATTAGTTCAAATTACTAGTCAAGTTGTTGTCAGAGAGACTTGCTATTGCTAATGATAATGACCATCGCTAGCAGGCAAGATTCCATGCTGAGTCAGTTGCTCAGGCTCCACTTACTCCTTCTAGCTATCGATAGTGCCATTTGCTATCGATAATGCTTTAGGCCATCGATGGAAATCTTTGCTCAAACACAACTCTGTTCAGCATAAACTAGCGATAGTGAATCTCACTATCGATTGGTTAGTCCTGCATAATTTTGAGATTTGGCATAGCGAACACAGACAGAACATATCCAATTGATTGCATAGATATGTGATTCTGATAAGCACAATTTGACAAGTTCTGACTTTTGATAACTCATGCATTTTGAAAAACATCTTATGAGGATGAATTGAAACAGTTTCAACTTTATCTTCCAGTTTTCAAAAACCATTTAAATGCAACTGGAATGGAAATATTTTTCAAAATATATGAATGCAATTTTATAAACATGCTGAGTTGAAATCTAAACAAATTTGAATTGTGCATTTCATAAATTCCACAAAAGATAAACTATGCACAATTCCAACTTTTTAGTCATATAGCAATCTGACAGATATTTCTTGACAGTAAAAGATTGATTGCTTAATGAAAAGGAACAATCATTCATTATCCAAACAGAATTATATTCATTCAAGTATAAGATAGGATAAGAATGATGTCACCATAACTGCATTTGACTAGGCAGTAGCTTGATTTTGGCAGAATAATGTCAATTCTCTTTTGCAGATTTAGCACCAAAATCCAAGCACGAAGTTCAGCTCATCAAGACTTGAGTAAATTTCCATGTAAATCATAGTCTTGAAGCTTTCTGTCCTTGTAACCTACAAAGCTATAATTCTTTTCTTTTCTTCAGTATCCAAATTCATATGGATCTTCTCATGGTTAGTTCGTAGGTATTAACAACATAGTTCATATGCTTCAAAAGATGTAATCAATTTAAGATAGTTGAGCATAGTGAATTAATCATGACTACATGCACAAAGATATATATAAATATATTCTTTTTCAAATCAATATGCATGTGTATAAGAGCTAGATTATGAGCATTGTAAAGATTTTGCAATTTTCTTCAATACAGAATTCAATGCTCATTTCTAAGGTTACAAAGTGTAAAATCTCAATAGATGTTACTAGTAATAGAGTAGGAGATTTTACCATTGTATACCTCTACCTTAGGTACATGGAGGATTGCTTTGGCTCACCCAAAAGGTTCTGATAAGCTTGTGCTTGGGTAGCCAAATTTGCTCATGAGAAACAGAATTCAAGAGTCCTCTTCTTGATGTCTGAGGAATTCTGTTTCTCTTGTTCTCCTCAAGGTAATTGAATGGTACTTTGTGGTATCTCATTCTTGAGGTAGAACATGCTCTTCTTATTGCTGTCCACTGCTTCTTATGATTTGAACCAGATGTTGCAACAGTGGCTTTTCCATGAGTTCTCCTTTTGTATATAGATTCTATGAATCTTTTTCTTGAAGCATGAGAAACTCTTGGATTCTTCTCTGTTGTCTTTGTACCATGATGTCCCTTTCTTTTAGAGCTAATCTGCACAGATACGGTACTGGATGGACATTTGGGTACCCATTTGTACTTGGGTCCTTCATTGTTAGCCTTGTACCTTACATGTCCTTTTGGAACCCAAACAAATTTATTTCTCACATTTGAATTTCTTCTAATATTACATGTGTGAGAAATATGACCAGATTTACCACAATAATAGCAAATAATAGAATGATGTGCAACATGAGATTTTATGCAATTATTGTGATGGCCAGATGAGTACAAAAATGAATTTGCATGTTCCTTCTTCCTAAAATATTTTCCAGCATATTTTAAAGCATTTTTACTCTTTGAAACAGTGTTGTAAGAACCGGACCGGACCGGGCGGTCCGACCGGTTGGACCGTCGACCGCTCCATAGGTCGGTTCGGATTTTATGGTCTGACCGTTTATTGTGTTAAGCCGGATCGGGCCGTTTCCAGCCGGACATTGGACCGGGAACCGGAGCGGTTTTATAAAAACCGGGCGGTCCAATCTAAAAAAAAAAAAAAGATGAAAAAAAATAAAATCAAGCCCAAAAAAACCCAAGTTCTTAAAAAAGAAACCCAAATTCATTAGCTTCATATCTTTCTCCTAAATTAAAAACCCCAACAACCATTTGAAAATCTTATGGCTGTGAAATTTGATCTCCAAAACTCCAACCAATTGGTGAACATCATCTCTCTCATCACCATTCCTCTATTGTTGATGTTTAACGTCTCTTCCAAGCTTTTATTCTATATTTAACACTTATTGTTTTTCTACATTTTACATTTCTTTTAATATTTTTATCAGTTGCATATTCTATCTTTTACCTTTTGCATAACAGAAATTGCTTGTGTTCTTAACTTCCTAATTCTTCTATCTCGACAAAAATTTCTGCAACTGTGATCTTCAAATGGTCCTATATGCCTTCTTTGTTTTGCTTACCTAAAGACAAGAATAATTGTTTTCTAAGTCTGTAATGGCTATTTATTTCTTGGTCAATGGTCTTTCATTAAAAATTAAGAGGTGAAGGAACCATAATTTGTTTATATTTAATTTACATTTAAAAATCATATATTTTTCCTTAATTATTACGTCATCGGTCCGACCTTCGGTCCGACCGATCTGACCGTGCGAACCGTGACCCGATGCCCTCTCCGGCTCACCTTCCGGTCCGGTTTTTACAACATTGCTTTGAAATATGATCAGTGATAGGCAGTAAATCAGCTTTATGCAAATCAAAATTGTTTTTCTCAAGAACATAGGAATTGGAACTGTATACCATAGCTGCATCTTGAGCTCCAGAGAATGATTAATCAGACTCGTTCAGGTAGAGCTCTTGGCAGTCATCTTTTTCTTGTCCTTCTGTGTTGATTGAATCTTGGAAGGGTTCTATGATCTCTCCTTCAATTTCAGCTTCCAATTGCTCATCAACCATAGATATGCAACTTTGGAATTTAGATGAGTTGTCAACACTTTCAACTTCAACAAGATGGTTAGAGGCATATATGGAGTCAAGAGAATCCCAAATTTCTTTAGCACTAGAGCAAAGTATGATTTTCTGAAAATCATTATCAGTTAAGCCTTTATGCAGGATTTGCATTGCTCTAATGTTCAAGGAAAACATTTTCTTGTCTTTTTCAGTCCAATCCTTTCTTGGTTTGAAATCAAAATTATTTGTAAGAAAATTCCACATATGATAATCGAATGACTTTATAAAACTCTTCATCCTAACTTTTCAAAATGAAAAATCAATATTTTCGAGAAGAGGTGGAATGGTATAATCAAAACCTTCAGAAAACATGTTACACCCAAAATCAGCCATGATCTTTTCACTTGAGATCGTTGGATCCTTTAAACAAGTGACCTGCTCTGATACCAAATGATAGTGCTGGCTGTCACCCAAGAGGGGGGTGAATTGGGTGATGGGATAAAAACTTTAAACTCTTTTCAAATCTTCTCTTTTCTAAAAACACAATGAAGGCAATCTTCAAAATCTTTTCAGTCTATCACTAAGAGTATTTTAAAACTGTTAAATGTACTACGAGATATATAATGTAGATATGCTGGAACCTAAGAGAGTTAAGGGAAGAGATAATGCAAACAGTATTTATCCTGGTTCGGTCAACCTTGACCTACATCCAGTCCTCAGAATCCACCTGAGATTTCCACTACCCTCTTGTTTAAACCGGGCACAAGAAAAGCCTTTACAACCCACAAGTTTAGCCGGGCACTTGTGAAGCCTTTACCACAGGTTTTACAACACGGGATCACCTGCCAACCTTTTCACAGAGTTTTAGAATTCTCTCTAAACACTCCCCCTTACTACTTGTAAGGTTACTACCCTGTTCTTAAAGCACCAAGCTTTAGAACAACCTCAAACAATAGAGGATTTAAGATAATAGGTTCACTTAATGAACGGATTGTGATAATCACTTAAGTACAGAGGAATATATGATGAAATTACAATTCTGGAGCTTAACAGATTGAACAATGGGTGCTCTAGCTCTCTTTTTCTAATTAACTTGACTCAACATTCTTTCCTTATTTCTGGGCTCACTAGGTTTTGCTCTCAATCAGTGTAATCTACAATTCTGCATAAAGCCCTGTTCCATCGTTACTCTTTTTGGGAAGCAAGTCTTGATCGATTTATATCTTCACAGCTTGCCTTTTCTTTTAGCTTCATGTGGCCGTTTGAAAATAGTCGTTGGAGGTCCATAGCCGTTGGCAATAAATGCTATTCTTCATCTAATTCAAACTTCTTATCTAGATTCAACTGTTCATGCATAGAGTGAGCTAGGAGAGAGATAGACTGCGCGTTCTGAACGTCTTCAACAACTATACTTGTATAGCAGCTTTTTCAGTAGCGCTAGCATGCTTTGCTATCGCTAACTGCATAGTATAATTCATGCACTTGAGCTGTTAGCTAAACAAGTAATCATGTAATGCATAGCAGATGTTATCACAAGCTTAGTCCATTAGCTCAATGAGATAGAGACAATATCTAAGGAATTTCAAAGTATTCTCTATCGATAGACATGAGCATTATTACTAACATATTCTTTTAGTTCAATGTTCAGCGTACTACCTATGTCATCTTAATAAGCATTCTTCTATCGATAGCTAATCCCATTATTGCTAGTTACTTGTTTCTTCATCAGCTTAAGGATACTGAGCTATCTGAATATTCTAAGTTATTTCAGGTATCCTGTTATTCGATAGCTAAATCTGTTATCGCTAGCTAACTATGTTAACTGATCTAACATTCTTCCCCTTAAGTATTTATTCATGTTATCTGAGGGCCTTAGCGATAGAGACAGAGTCTAGCGATAGAAAATTTCTTAGTGATAGTGAAGGACTTAGCGATAGATATTAGCTTTGTTATTTCTAAGTCTTCATTTGCTATGGCTATTTGTCTATTAGTGATAGGGATACACTTAGCTATAGAAATATTTACTTGAGATTTTCAGCTAAGTTTCCATCAGCTATTGTTGGGCTTTTCATTTACGATAGTCTTTAGCTCTAGCGATTGTAATATGTTACCTATCAGATTTTACTTGTTTAATTCAAAGGTAACTTACACTCTATTTACTTATGTTATCTATGGGGCCAGTCCTCATCAAAACTTAAGATTCTAACATCAATGACGCTACTAATTCAGCAGCGGTTACAAAAACCGCTACTAGAGTTCTCAAAACCGCCACTAAGCAAAAAGTAGAATAATTTTTAAAAAAATCCCATCCTCACATTAGTGGAGGTTTGTGCCGTTGGTCAAACCGCCACTAATTAAAAAGTAGAATAATTTAAAAAAAATTCCCTCGTTCAATTAGTGGCGGTTTGAACTGCTGGTCAAACCGCCACTACTAATAATTTAATAATTTAAAAAAAATTCCCTCGTTCAATTAGTGGCGGTTTGAACTGCTGGTCAAACCGCCACTACTAATAGCGGTTTCAAAAACCGCTACTATTTTATTGATATAATTAAAAAATTTTGATGGATGAAAAAAAAATAATACGTTTAGATATTGAAGAATCAATTTTACATTATCAAAATTATTGAAAAAATAATGGTAATAAATGCTATTAAATACAACATTCATTATTGATAAAATAAAATTTTTCTCAGCTATTAACAACCACCATAAGAAAACCATATATCAAACAATAAATTAAGTATCTAGTACCAACATTATGGATAATAAATCAAAAATTTTTTTATCAGTAAAAATAACAAAAAATTCAATATTTTAACTTTAAGAAAAGCATATTAGCAAACAAACAAGATCAGAAAATAAAATCAATAACTCGAAATAAAAAATATTTAAGTTAAATTGTTAACAAAACAAAATGAAAAAGATTGCAGATCCGTCAGTTTGGGGAACAAATTGGAGGGAGAGGGGGAAGGAATGGTATGCATGTGTGAAGTAAAATGAGGGGAGGGTGTATATTTATAGTTGCTAGAGCGGGATTTAGTGGCGGTTTGGGTAGCGGTTATGAACCGCTACAAACCTCCTACGCAACATTAGTAGCGGTTTTGGACTGCTACTAATGTTTATTTATTTTAAAAAAATATACATAAGCTACATTAAAAAAACATGATATATGAATGTTTGATACACATTGTTATGAAAAATTTACAAAATAAAAAATAATTGTGGCTGACTGCTTCAATCATCTTCTTCTTGCTCCCGCCTAAAAAGAAAATACATAAATATATAAATTTTTATTGCTAATGGTGTTGAAATTTGTTTAAATTATTTGTAGTGAAAAGCCTCACCTAACTACTGGTAAATGACTGTTTTCTTCCGGAATGAGGTTCTTGAAGTTGTTAGGTTCAAAATGCTGGCTACCTAGTTCCAGATCATCTTCGTCACCCATTTCGTAGTAGTCACGAGGCTTCATATGAATCACCATGTGCCAATCTTTGTGTTTCTGATCTTCCACATGTAAACCTGCTGCGCCTTTGAGGCAAGAATATACGACTCGTCATCTGCCACTTCCCCTGTTGAATGAGCCTCGACAAATTGATGGATGTGATGCCCAAGCTGTCCACAGTAATTCCTTGAGAAGTTCTGGCGTCTGCCCACATGCAATTGAAGAGAGGCATGGTGAAATGACCTTGATAGTTAAGCTCGATGATGTCCACGAGCTTCCCATAGTATGATACGCCTCCAAATTGCATGTCTGTATCCCGTGAGCTGGCATAACACCTTGTACCGAATATGCCAAAGACTCCGGAATTCTGGGTGAGAGAACCTTCATCCCTTGCAACGGTGCAGAACTTGAAATCGTTGACGTTGTATGCCGTATATCTCCTGACATGATCGAGTGGACCGGTTGCTAGATTTATCATATCAGGCGGATGGGGATTGTTGCTGTTGAGTATCCTCAATGCAAACCAATCCAGAAACTCTCGATGGACCTTTTTATCCACCTCAGCAGACGACTTTGTGCGGCTTCGTAGTTGGCTTTTGACATAACGGTGGAAATCCCTAAAATTCAATGGAACATATCAGAGGGTTTTGTGGTTTGGAAATAAAAAAAATAACATGATACGCGTATATAGTGTTAGAATTCTTATTGAATGTAGGGCTCCACTTGAGGGCAATTTGTCAAGACATGTTTGTGTGCTTGCAACCTCTCAGTAGGAGTAAGCCTGTAATACTGACTTCCTCCAACTGGCTTTCTGACGGGCGGGAATAATGTGTTAGAAGGTAAGTGGACATTGGTGGGGCTGTCATCGATATGAGGAGGGCAGTCGAATGAAGTCTCGATGTCATCATCAAAATAGCACGAACAATATGTTAACACCTCGTCACCAGAGTAACCCTCTATTATAGAACCCTCTGGAGATGCTTTGTTCCTCACGTACGACTTCAATTTCCCCAAGTATCTGTAATTACAAGTAAAATCAGGTAACTGAAACAAAATCATGAAACCACTGAAAAATGAATCAACAGACCTCTCTATGGGATACATTCAGTGGTATTGAACCGGGTCGCCCTTCTTTGTGTCTTGAATGAGTTGGACAGTGAGATGGACCATGACCGTGAAGAAAGACGGAGGAAATATCATCTCTATATGACAGAGCGTTAGAACATTTTTTTCTTGCAATTGATCCAGCTCTGCTTTGTCCAAAACCTTTGCACACAACCGTCGGTAGAAAGAATTGAGTTGAACCAAACCATTAGACACCTCCGGGGGCAGTGTGCTTTTAATTGCCAGAGGTAGAAATTGTTGGAGAAAAACGTGGCAGTCATGGCTTTTCAACCCGGCAATCTTCTTAGAGTGCATATTCACACATCTTCAGATGTTGCTTGAATAACCATCAGGGACGTTAATGTCCTTAAGTGTGGAGATGAAGACTTCCTTGTTGGCTCTTGTCAGTGTGAATGATGTTGGGGCAAACTTGTCATTCTCATCCGGCCATGCGTCTTCACTTATTCCCATCGCCATCAGATCTTTCCTTGCTTGGAGATGGTCCTTGAACTTTCCAGACTCATTCAGTAATGTGTACAAAACATTGTCACACAGATTTTTTTTATGTGCATGACATTAAGACAGTGGCGAAGCAAATTAGATTTCCAGTAGGGGAGCTAAAAAAATGCTCTTCTTTTGCCATTGCTGCACGTTATCTCCCTGGGAATGGCCGCGTCCCCTTCTGCCCCCAGTCTGAATGCCGTCTGTCTTCCCGAACTCTACGTGAACATCTTCTTAGTCTAAAACGATCGTTTATGTGACAACTCCATCGATATCCCCTTATCACTTAGAGAATGCCAAATATTTTGTTTTTTCATGTGATATTTTTTAGGACCAAATTTAGATAAAGTTCTTTTTTCTAAAAATAATTTAGTCAAATTCTTTGAAATTTTATACAAGACAAAATTATAATAAGAAGAGTTGTAAAACTTTCTTATTTAATCGTATTTGAATTGAATAAAAAACAAATATAATAAAATAATTAACATATACTAAGAACATTATTGGGATAATAAAAGAACTTCACACATTTAAAAATATGATTCGTAATGCCTCGTGTTGCATCCACACTATTTAGTCCCTTCATTAGCTTTAGAAGTCGCAGACCGATAGGAATTACTGTATAAAAAATATATATACGTGTATATACGTATATATAATTATATATATTTATATGATTTGTAATATAATTATGAGGTGCTGGAAGTTGTTGAGCCTTGGGAGTTGGGATGAGTCCTTGCTTGTTGCGGCAGAAACAAAACAAGTCGTGGATGCTGCCAAGCCCTTCATATTTTGCATGCTTGCCACCTTGTTTCCACCGTTAAATTCATTAACTTTGTTTTATCCCAATTTAATATATATTAGTTTTTATGAAAATAAAGTTATTATATATAATTAATAAAATTTTGCATACTAATAAATAAAGGAAAAAAATTATACATTCATATAAAAAATTTAATAATATAACTTATAAATATAAACAAAATAATTTTTTTTACTTTATAAATAGGGATAAATAAGTGTTAATGAGAAAGACAGTAAAAAGTAACAAAATACGAGAAATTGAGAATCCTAAATTGACTGCTCAAAATTATATAATTTTTACTAGGATCTTTAAGACTATTTTTTATTTAACTTTTTCAAAATGAGCTCTGATCCTAATTAAAAGATTAAGTTGATTTTTTTTTGAAGAATTAAGGATGCAAAATAAATCACTTTAGATTGTCTGTATTCATCTTTTTCCCTCAAAACTAATTTATTTTACCTATAAACTAACTTATAAGCTAATTACATGTAACATGTGTTACAATATAATGATCTATTTTGCTTTTTTAATCTCCATAAAAAAGTAAACTAACTTAATCTTATAATTAGGCAGGAGGGAGTTGTTACTTCACAATGAAACGAATAATTGTTGTTGTAAGTGAGTTATTATTTGATAAGTTAAACTCATTACTCTTTCTATCCTGCTTATAAGTCTTTTCCAACATGTTTTTGTTAGAACCAAAAAACATCATTGATTTGGCTATTTAGAATTTAATAACTCTTCACTTTTTTCCCTATTTAATATATACTCTATTTTAGGAGTACAAATTTTAGGGTACATCCATAAAAAGACATTTAAAATATGTAAAAAGACGGGTGGATGCAACGAAATTGAAAAAGGATAGTTGGGTGCCATGGACCAATATGTCATTTTGTAAATATAAATCGAAATGACCAAAATGCTTCAAACTTTTTAAAAAATTTATTTTTATTGGGACATTTTGGTCATTTGTGAAAATTTGCAAAAGGACATATAGATCTATAGCACCCAGTTGTCTTTTATAAAATTCGCTATATTGAATTGTCTTTTACATAGTTTGAAGGTCTTTTTCTGACATTTTCCTCAAATTTTATGTAATAATAAATGCTTGTAGTGTGGAAGTGTATTTTAGGGGAAATACCATAATAAGACATTCAAATTATGTAACTAACACTTGGATGAAGCAAATTTAAAAAGGACAGTTGGGTGCCATTGACCTATAAGCACTACTACAGAAAATGCCTATAACAGCACTTATTTTGGCCCTATAGCAGCGCTTATAAGCGCTGCAATAGCCAGTGTTGCTATAGGCTATTAAGCCTAAAGCAGCGTTTGTTAAGCGCTGCGATAGGTGACCTAAAGCAGCGCTTAAGCGCTGCGATATGTGATTTATTTTTTTAAAAAATAATACCTATAGCAGCGCTTATCTGAATAAGCGCTGCTATAGGTATTCTTTTTTTTTAAAAAAAATAATTTTTATCCCTGCATCAATTTAGAAATTACAGACCTTTTCCCCTTCTCGGCCCAGAAAACTCGCAGGAACAGGGGAGACAATGCAAGAATTAAATCCCAAAAATTCCCTAACCTCAAGAACACACATTCAATCCATTCCATAGTCTTAGAATTGCTAGAAATCACAAGCAATTAAACTTCAAAACAACAAACATCCGAAAATCCCAATTTTTGCTTCGGATGAACAGTGCCAGAGGAGGAATTTTGTGCAAAAATTGGTCCTATTCAACTTCCTTTCCCAAAATCGACACTCAAAACATCAAGAACAAGCCTCAAGCACCATTTCTATAATTTCAGAAGCTTCAAAAAATCTCAGAAATTCGAATCATTTCTCCCCATCCACTCAAAAATCGTGGTGGAAAAGAGAAGAAACAAGAGAAGAAGGCTTACCTAAACTTGTTTCAAGCTTCTCCGAACGTTTTCCACCGTCAAACGCTGTCGATGGGGCCGATTCCGCCGCTGGAAGACGAAGAACAGAGAAGAGAGAATGAGAGTGCGTGTGCGTCGGTGAGAGAGGGAGCAAAAATAAAAGAAGAGTGTGTGTGTGTTGAGAGATAGAGAAAGGGAAATAAAAGAAGAGTTTGTGTGTGTGTGTGTCATTGAGGAGGGAGGGTGGATGAAATTAGGGAGGGAAATAGGGGAAAATTGAGCGGGTGTATAAAAATTGAAATTTTTAAATTTGGTTTTAGATATTTTTTAAATAAATTTAAATCACAGAGGCCTATAGCAGCGCTTAAGCGCTGCTATAGGCCTCTGTGATTTAAATTTATTTAAAATTTGTTTTAGATAATTTTTTTAAAAAAAATTAAATCACATGGGCCTATAGCAGCGTTTAGTGCCCAAGCGCTGCTATAGGCCCCTGTGATTTAAATTTTATTTAAATAATATCAAAAACCAATTTAAAAAATACTAATTCATTTTAAAAAAATAAACAAAATTTAAAAATACCTATTTAGGCCTATATAGGCCCCTGTCATTTAAATTTTATTTAAAAAATATCTAAAACCAATTTTTAAAATACTAATTCATTTTAAAAAAGAAAACAAAATTTAAAAATACATATTTAGGCCTATAGCAGCGCTTAAGCGCTGGTATAGGCCCCTGGGATTTAATTTTTATTTAAAAAAATTGTAAAACAATTTTCCAATTTTTTTAAATTGTTTTAAATATTTTTTAATATAAAAAATAAACCCCAGGGGCCTATACCAGCGCTTAAGCGCTGGTATAGGCCCCTGGGGTTTATTTTTTGTTGAAAAAAATATGTAAAACAATTTGCCAATTTTTTTTAAATTGCTTTAAATATTTTTTAATATAAAAAATAAACCCCAATGGCCTATACCAGCGCTTAAGCGCTGGTATAGGCCCCTGGGTTTTAATTTTTATTTAAAAAAAATTGTAAAATAATTTGCCAATTTTTTTTAAATTGTTTTACATATTTTTTAAATTCCAGGGGGTCTATAGCAGCGATTAAGCGCTGCTATATACTTATACCTATACCAACACTTTTATTTATAAGCGCTGGTATAGGTCATATTATACCTATCCCATCACTTACATTTTATAAGCGCTGCTATTGTTGCGTTGCAATAGGGTATTTCTGTAGTAGTGAAGTCATTTTAAAAATATAAATGGAATGACCAAAATGCCTCAAACTTTTTTCAGAAAAAAATTATTTTTTGTTGATGATTAGTCATTTCCAAAAACTTTCAAAAGAACAGATTGGTCAATGGCACCTAACTGCCTTTTCTAAAGTTCACTACATCGAACTTTCTTTTTACATGTGAAAGTCTTTTTCTGACATTTTTCGCAAGTTTTATGTCATAATAAATGCTTGTAGTATGAAAGTCTGTATTCATATTCATATGAAAAATTTAATGATATAATTTATAAATAAAAAAATGTTCTCTCACTACTTTATAATAAGGATAAGAAGAATATTTGTTAAATGATTTTTGTGATTAATTTTTTTAAATTAAAGACTTTTACTACATATTCAATTTCAAATAAATGCCCAAATATTTTGATAGTAATTTGGTCATTACGTGGTCTCAAATAAAATTTACAGATTTGAAAGGATTTGTGTATAGACCTACGTAGTCTCAAATAAAATCTACAAACTTGAAAGGATTTTTTATTAGTGCTCTCAATCATAAATGACCCGTTTCATAAAATATTTCAAAACTCCTCATATAATCTATGTGTAAATATTTTTCAATTGAATCTGGCATGATTTAGTTATCAAATTTAACTTCTGCCACTAGTCATATTCAATGAACTTAAAAAAACAAACAAACAACTCAATCGAGAAAAAAAAAACACAAAGAAACAAACAAACAAGTGTTTTATGCTTCAACTTATTAATTAAGCATATTTCATTTTAGAACTATTCAGAGTACTATTTAATGCCCAATAACAGCAAGTGTCATATTCTTCTGCCTTAATTTTATAATCAGTTCTGTCATTTAGAATTTAGAATAAGCTTCTTACACAAGAACATTTGGCGTTTTCTAGGGGTACAGAAATCTGTTTGACTATTTGTTTTGAAAATTTTTATTTCATCAGAATGAAAACATATAATAGAATGAAATAAATAGACGCAAGAAGAGAAAGCAATAAATAAAGTGTTTTCTTAGGCAAATCGCAGGTCACATTGTTGCTATCTACGAAGAATACAATAAAATAAATTGTGATTAAAATTAATTAACATAATAATTACAATATACTTTTTTAAAGGGAAAATTCCAAAAAAAAGACCCTCAAATTATCAAAAGGACACTTTGCTACAATGAATTTCAGAAAGGACAGTTCAGTACAATTGACTGAATTGTCCAAACCAAATTTAAGTGAAATGTCTAAAATGTTCTTGGTTCAAATTATCATTCCAACTTCCTTTGTTCATTTCCAGAATTTTATAGGGGATTACCAAAACTAGATATGGGGATTACCAACTTGGGATAGGGGATTACCAACACGTTTTTATCTAATTACAACATCATTATCAATTTCCTTTGTTCGTTCCCAGAATTGTACAAGGGATTATCAAAATCGGATATGGGGATTACTAACTTGGGATAGGGGATTACCAACACGTTTTTATCCAATTGCAACATCATTACCAACTTCCTTTGTTCGTTCCCAAAATTGTATAGGGGATTACCGAAACTGGATATGGGGATTACCAACTTGGGATAGGGGATTACCAACAACATCATTATCAACTTCCTTTGTTCATTCCCAAAATTGTATATGGGATTACCAAAACCAGATAGGGGGATTACCAACTTGGGATAGGGGATTACCAATATGTTTTGGTAAAAAAAAAATAATTTGAACTAAGAGCATTTTAAACATTTCCTTTTAATTTGGAGTTGGACAATTCAGTCATTGTACTGAACTGTCCTTTTTTAAATTCGTTGCAGTAAAGTGTCCTTTTGGTAATTTGAGGGTCTTTTTTGGAATTTTTCCTTTTTAAAAATATTATATACTATCACCAAACGTTTAGATCATTTAACTGTGAGTTGTTATACCTTAAGCAATGGCCTCAAGTTTAAGCCCTGGTATGTAGCCACAATAATTACTTAGAGGTTGCAAGGTTCCCTCATTGTGAGCCTTCATATTCCAGCAAGCCGGATTAGTCGGTTGTTAGTTGAGCTGGATATTGGTGAATAAATCCAATATATATATCTACCACCAAATTCATGGATCAACTGGTTGTTTGTTGTTTCAATTTAGTTGGTCATCTTATGATCGAGCCCTAGATATGTATCCGTGATAATTATTTGGAAGTAGCGAGATTCCTCAATTGTGAGTTTATATTCTCATGAACTAGACTAGTCGGTTGCTAAGATCACCATATATTAGCGAATAAATCCAAAAAATATTAGTATATATGTTTATTTATGAAAATGATAAATGTGAAAGAAAATTAGTAAGAAAATAAATGATAAAGAATAAGTGAAAAAAAAAGAGATGAGAGACATGTGATTAATTAAGGATAAAAATGAATAAACTGTATTAAATATATACAAGCCTAATTTTTAATTGTGTATAGGACCAACTCTATAGATTGTTTAAGTTTAACCAATGCTTTTGTGTTCAAGCCCTGTGCATACATTCTTGATAATTAATTAGAGGTGATAATGTTTCCTTTTCATGTATCTACATTACAGGGGAGGGGAACTGGAAGAAAGAGGAGAGAGGAGGAAGGAGGAGATTAGATGGGATGGAAGAGAGAGAAAATAATTTTAATGAAAATTTTTAAATAACCATTTCAAATTAATTAATGTGGGGCCAACAAAATTGAAAAGTAACCTATGTAAGGGTTTGTGTTAAAACTCCTCTATTTTATAAAGTTTACGCGCATTTTAGCCAATCGAAAAACTTTATGATGTTAAACATGTTATAAAACTTTGTTGTTAAAATTGTACATTTATTTTTAAAATAGTAATAATTTAAAATTAATTAATGTGGGTCCACAAACCTAAAAAGTATGGGGTGTTTAATGGTGTTGTGGCTTGTGTTAAAATCGCTCAATTTTATAAATTTTATATGTATTTTTGCTGTTCAAAAAAATTTATGTTCACAATGCTCCTGAAAGATAACTTTATTGTTGAAATTACACCTTCATCCTTAAAAAAAGTAAGGGCGGTTTTTGTGTTAATTATTAGGGGACATGACAGAAAATATACCTTTTGAATTTCAAAATTTCAGCTAAAAAGTATGGGGTGTTTAATGGTGTTGTGGCTTGTGTTAAAATTGCTCAATTTTATAAACTTTATATGTATTTTTTCTCTTCAAAAAACTTTATATTCACAGATGCTCCTGGCAGATAACTTTATTGTTGAAATTACACCTTCGTCCTTTAAAAAAGTAAGGGCGGTTTTTGAGTTAATTATTAGGGGAAATAACAGAAAAAAAATACATTTTGAATTTCAAAATTATCAGATAAGTGATTTGTAGTGGTTAATATTTATACTCAACTGGTTAATATCATTAATCAACTAGTTAAAATCTTATATATAAAATTCTGAAATTCAGAAGGTGATTTCTACCATTTTTCTTGATTATGAAGAAAAAATAATTTAATATTTGGATATCGTTTCACATACGTTATGCCACTGAAATATAGTGATGAAACACAAGCATGCCAAGTGTTACAACAATATCTCTAAAATAATTTATAAAATCATTATGCTCTTAGCTCTTAAGCATGCCATGTGACAAAGTCAAACATAAGCACCAAAACCCAAACCATGGATATCTTGTCTTCATTTCAATGAAAATGATTGTCGCAAAAATATTACTTCATCCCTTATTTTTAAATATAAAATTTAGTTGATTTTTTTATTAAAACAATAAAGTGAGCTACTTAATCATAGTATATTTTGTGTTTTATTAAATTATATGTTAGCTTATAAGTCAAATAAACTAGTTTAAAGAAAAAATTTAGGTAAATCAATTTATAAATAATTTATTTAACTTTCTTAGGATAATTCAAAAAAAGTTATGTTCTATATTTATGAATAGAGGAGTACTAATATTAAAAAAATTGGATGATGCATTTAACACAGCTTAGTATTTTTTCGATTACAACACAGTTAAATATTTAATCGTGATTAACGGCCAAAAAAAATTTAATCATGGTTTAAATTGAAGATATGCTCATTATTAAATATTTTCAATTTAAAAAAATTTTGTTTTTTATTTTTCTTATTATCATTTATCAAATTTCTATTTACTTAACATGCAATTAGGTGTAGCAAAGAAAACAACAACAAAAATAAATTCTTCCTCCATTACTTGAGTATACAAGCAATTTCCATTTCTAGTATAATGACGCTGTATTTTTACTTTCAGTTTTAATGGAAAACAAACTTATATATTCAATATTCTTTTTATTTTATTCACAGGAAGATTCAATATCAATATTCTACATTTCCTAATAATTAACTCAAAGGTAAACTTTTGAAATATATCTATTTTATTTGGCATGTTATGATCTTCAATAATGTTTAAAGGAAACAAATTAAAACCCAAAAATTTCAGAGGAATTTCTTTACGATATAAAAAAGATAAAAAAATGATATTGTATAACTTGCTGAAACATATATATATATATATATATATATATTTTGGAACAAGACAACTGAGTAGTTTAGATTTTTAAATAATTGGATATTTTTTCTATTGATGGCATCCATAAAAATTGGAAGGGAAAGGCTTTAACTATTACACGTAATTAGTATTAGTTTTTCAAAAGTATAATTGAAAAATCTATATAATGATACAAATAAATCTACCAATTGATTTTGGGTGAGAATTGAGTTGAGGTCCAAAGTCTTGAACAGAAACACAAGACTTGAAACCACTAAAACTTAAGGTTTCAATGAGAAGGCCCAAAAGACGATCAGAATTCCAAAACCAACTAAAACACGAGTCTCATCTTAACTCAATTACAACACCATTAAGTTAGACATTAATCGAAGTTCCGAGAATACAAGAGTAAAGACTATTTGGTGACATCACTAAAACAAGAGGATTTTTTTTTTTTGGGGGGGGGGGGGGGGGGGGAAGCTATCACAAAAACCAACTCATTATACTAGGAATGCATGTTATCAATAGCTTTTGAGTTGTTGAACAGGGTCTCTTCATGACTTTGTTGAACTGAAGTAATTAGTATTAATGATATATATTTATATATGTTATGGAATTATAATTTAGTTAATGTTCATAACCACTTCCTCTTACAATTCCTCCTAGGATTATTTTCTCTCTAAGTGCCCTTAACTTTGTAACCTCCAAATGAAAAGCTTGTAGGAAGTTTCTAATTGTAAATACTATAAACTTCACCATTATTCTTTTGTAACCACATGTATAATCTTCAATAACTTGGGGTCTATAAATAGAGGTTGTAACACCCCAAAATTTTAAAAATAGATATAAGAATTTTTTTAAAGTTTTAGAGTGTTATTAAGATATTAAAAAGCCTTATAAATAAGTTTATGATATTTTAGGTATTTTTAATAAGTTTTAAGGCTTACTTTATTTAAAAAGTAAAGAAAAATAGTTAGAAGATAAATTTTCATTTGAGAATTTAAAAAAAAATTATTTTGAGGCTCAAAAAAATTTATGGTTAAGGAAATCCCTAATTCGATATGAGGATTAATTTTAGAAACCTATTTTTTAAAAAGGGACCAAACTGAAAATAATGGAAAACTTAAGAATAGGGACTAAACTGAAAGGAGCAAAGGTTGAACGGGCAGAAACGTAATTTTCCTAAGCCCTTTATAATACCAGATCTTTCCTCTTCCTTCTCTGAGATTCCCGTCTCCTTCCATTTCCTTCTCCCTTCCCTCTGTTTTTCGGTTAGGACCATTTTTGAAAAAAGGGTTTGTTCTGTTTTTGGGATTTGGGTGTTTGAAACGATTAAAACCGAAGCTAGGCTTTAGGTATTTAATTCCCTAAAGAAATTTAAGTTTGTATGAAAGATTTGTGATTAGAATTCTAGATTTTAGTTTACGCTACTGTACATTTCAAAATTTCTTTGACTCGGATTCGATTGTGGTGGGAATTCATGTGTTATTGTAAGAATAGTTAGATTAGAGTTTATTTCTGATTAGATGCTGGATTGAAGCTTGCTTGGAATATTCCGAATCCAAAACTTTTGTGCTCTGTTTTTTTTTTTTGTTGGGATACAAGTATAGGAAATTGCTATCATGATCTTGTATTAAAGAAAAAGAAAAACTGTGCTGAAATATAATTAAGAGTAAACTAGAATGAGAAATAGTTTTTGCAAGATTAATTTGTGTGATTTATAGGGATTGATGATGGTGATAAGCCGCTGCCATGTTTTATTTAAATTTTTAAGAAGGCTGAAGCTGAAATTTAGTTGTGATAGTGAAGCTATTTGAATTTAAGTTTATGTTTTTTTTTTTTTTTAAAAAATCTAACTAATGAAGGTTTCATTTGATTAATTGTGAATCATGTAGATTGAATTATTCATTGGTATTTCGAGTCTCGTAGGCTAAATATGTCCATGATTAAGTTGATGTTAGAGATATGAGTTGTTAAAAAGTTTGAGATTTATAATTATAATTGTTGTTCCGGATCTTTTGGTGGTAAGATGAATGGTTTAGTGCTGTTTCATATTGTTGAATATATTGGAGAATTGATATGATGTTGATTAATTGATACAAGTAAGATACTGAAGTAATAGGCCTGAATTTTGTTGAATTGAAGCTTCTTTGTTAAGATGTATGGTTTATTATTTCTGAAATTTAGCTGTATTTTCTCTCAGATTAAGCGGATGTAACATTCAGACAATTGGGTATATTAGGTGAATAATGGAATCTGAAGCTAGGACAGTAATATAGATGATATGTGGGTATGGTTTGATTTGCGTTTCAATCCGTGAATTGGAATGTTGTTGCTCTATTTATGTTTTGTTCTACCGTGTTAAAATTTAGTTTTGTGATTTGGGAACCATGAAGTCGCTAAAAAATTTGGTATTTATATATGTGGGTGGGTGTGGTGGCCTGATATGTGTGTAAGGCTTTTTCTATTTATATCTAAGTTTGTGTGTTTACAGTGGGGTGTGTGCGCTAAGTTTTAATAATTGTTTGTGTATTGTGGTTGTATGTGGTGCAAGAGGGATAGTGGAAGTATCAATAAACAGATTAAAAGTTTCAGCGTGACAACCTTGGTGAATTTGTTGAATATGAATGCTTGGAGTTTTGATTTATAGTTTAAGAATTAAGATGCTTGCTTATGAGTTCTGAATGTGTAGCCACAAGGTGTGTAATGAATTTTACTAAGAAGGGACTGTGGCGCTACTGCCTATTTAAAAGGGTTATTAATCAAATTTCTGCAAAAGTGGAACTTTCGGATTTGGATGGTGATGGTAAAGGCTATGTGAATAGAAGAAGGATTTGTGATAGCTAAAGTTATAGGCACTTTCATCACTTGGTTTTCTTAGAATGAAACTGGTTTATTTCCGACAATGATGTAGAGGCTTGGCATGAACCCTTGTATGTCATAATAAATTAATATGATTGTATTGTCATGATATCATTTTGAGTAGATTTGTTTCATTAAGTTATATTTATATAAATATATATATATATATATATGTATATATAACATTTTTGAAAAAGTTGAAAATCTGGACTATGAATGTCTTAAAATTTCTTAGTGCAAAGTTTTACGATTTCAAAAAAACTTTCATATAAGATTAAGAATCTATTATCAAAGGAATAGACACAAAGCGCCAGATATTCTCGACCCTCCGGGCTGCGCCAGTTCTTGGTGGCTTCCGGGCTACGCCAGTTTCTTCGTAGTTTTCGGGCTGCGCCAGTTATTCGTTTTGTGTTGGGTCCTCTTATAAAACAAGTTCTCGATAAAATATTTTTATGTATTATTTTTTACGGAATTTTGTTTATTGATTGTAGAAATAATTTTGGAAAGTGTAAAATTTAAAAATAATTATGTTTAATAAATTTACTAAGGTTTATGAATGAATATTAACATGTCACTTTATACTATTTATATTAATAAAATGGATTTTTGTTATTTGTAAATAGAATAAAGTACACAAGAAAGGGCTTACGAAGTGAAGTCACTCTTGACTTCGTGGCAGACACGCTTTAGTATTTGGGGCGTGACAGAGATCAGAGGTCATGCACAAAACATTTGTATCATTGAATCACAAGTGAAAGTGATAACTTCTTTTTATATTGTCTTGTCTTTTTATCAGTGTATTAAAAACGGACCGGACCGGCCGGGTTGACCCGTGAACTGGTGACCCGGCCCGGTGACCGGTCCGAGTTAGTAGGAAAAGCAGTGCAAACCGTGAACCGTCCAAACCGTAGCGAACCGGACTAACCCGGCCTGAACCGGCAAAACCCGGCTTGAACCGGCTCAAACCGGGTCACTTATAAAAAAATATTTTTCTTATAAACTGATGCCATTTCGCTTCCCTTTTTGCTGTTCTGAACTTCATTTATAGTGTCTCACAATCACAGACTCATCATATTGTAATTATGATGGGATCTAGAAATTTTAATTATGATAGCTTAATATTTGCATCATATTGTTTTGATTTATTTATAAAGATACTGTACATATAACTGATTACAACTATTCAGCACTAACACACATACAAAAATGATCCACAATTATGGGATCAGTTACATAGACCCATTCAAAATGCTTGCAGTATGGAATATATATTTTTATTAGCCCCGGTCTAACCTACGGGTTGACCCTCGGTCTGACCCACTGACCCTTGACCCTCCACCTCGACCGATTCACTATCCGGTCCGATTTTTTATTCCTTGCTTTTTATTCTCTCTTCTTCTCTCATTTTCTTGTCTTATTATTCTATCTCTCTTCTTTTCTCAATCTTTTTACTTTCCCTTTATTTTTTTATAACACGTTATCAGCACAAATTCGCTCTAAAATATTAAGGTATACTCCTTATATATTTTAGTATTGTTGTTATATATATATATATATATATAAAATATTGCATCATATTCTTACCTTTTTTGGAGAATTAGAGATGCTGTCACAATGAATTAGATTGGCAGATTCTACCACCTTTAGTTCATACGCCCTTTAATTCTTACGGAACACCCCTCTGCATATTTAATTTGATGCATTAAGAATATATGTATATATATATCACATATTATATATAATACACACGTGCACACATATGCATGTTATATACATGCATGTGAAATAATACATATTATATATATTTATGTTATCTTATTCTTTTTATTTTGTCATTTTAAATTCATTTTATTATCTTATATTATGCATTTTGTTACTTAAATTGCTATTTATATTGTTCTAATTTTCTGTTTGTAATATTATCTTATTTACCTTTCTATTATTGCATTCCATGTTAATTTTAAGTTACTATCATGCAATTTTCTTTATGAATTTATGTTTCTATTTCAATTTTTTATATTATATTTATCTCTTCATCATTATTCCGTTTCATATTGTTATCTTTTATTATTTATTATCATGCTCACATTCCTATATACATACATACATACATACATATTACTATCATATTGTTATTTTTATCACTATTTTATTATTATTATTATTATGTTGATCCTACTTTTGTTGTTTATATATCTTGCTCATTTACATTTATTTAAATTTATTTATATATTACAGTATCATAAATTGCCACTTCTCCTTCTTCTCCCTCCTTCTCCTTCTCCTTCTCCTTCTTCTGCATTGCCCATATTGTGCAACACTTTATGTGTGAGTGTATATATATATATTGTTCACATACGTTTGTTTCATGGTATTGATATATATTGTGAATTCTAATGTTTCTATTCATGGTGTTTTATTTTATTTTGTTCATTTATCATAATTTTAATTTTATTGTTGTTATTGTTTTGGTTCATACCATGGCAAATCTTACCAAACTCGAGTTTATTGCTCTTGACATTACCGGAAAACATTATCTGTCTTGGGTGTTGGATGTTGAAATACACCTGAATGCCAATGGTTTAGGAAATGCCATTTTAATTGGCACAGAAGTGAATGGCCAAGATAAGGCCAATGCTATGATTTTCCTTTGCCACCATCTTCATGAAGCGCTGAAAGCTTAGTGCCTAACGGTGAATGATCTGTTAGAATTGTGGAATAATTTAAAAGAAAGATATGATCACAAAAAAAATGGTGATTTTATCAAAAGTCTGTTATAATTGGATCCACATAAGGCTACAAAATTTTAAAACTGTAAGTGAATATAATTCAGCAGTTGTTAAAGTAACTTCTCAATTGGAATTATGTGATGAAAAAATAATTATGAGGACTTATTAGAGTAAACCTTCTCCATCTTTCATGCTTCAAAGTGCTCCTATAGCAGTAATATCGTGAGTAAAATTTTGAAAAATATTCAGAATGAATATCATGTCTTCTTGTAGCTAAACAAAATAATGAGCTACTAATGAAAAATCATGATATTCGTTCCATTGGGCTTGTGATTTAACACCTTTCCTAAACATCTTGGGGTGTAAATACTAAATTTAATCTAACCAAGGATTGCACAAGTGGTGCTCTCCTAGATCGTCTCTCAAATAGTCTTAACTACCTAAACTAACTAAATACAATAAAACAATAAAGAGGGAATTTTTGGTATTTTTCTTTTAATTAAGGGAAACTAACATACTAAAGCAATTAAATTGATTTGAAAAACTACTAATTATGAACATGGGTTCCTTAATCGGATCCAGCAACCTTCCTAACTTCTAAAATGATTTAGGAGTTATTTGATCCAAGTTCTACTAATGTTTAAACCCTATAATAATCGCTCTAGTCCAATTATTCTAATTAACTAATTAATTCCGCACTCATGTTCATAATAATTAAATAGGAAATCGTTAAAAATCTCAACTTGGTAGTGATTAATTATGGTAAATATGCTAAGAGTCTCTTTTTAGAAGTTTAATTTGACCTTCCAAGATTGGACCTAGTGGCTAAATACAAGCACAATCATACATGTACCTAACATTTACTAGCAGTCCAAATAGTAGATAAGAAAACAACACATCTAATGTATAATACCATAAATTAAACACAAAGTTCATACAAATAGAAAAAATCTTTTAACTATAAGTATGACCTAGAGCAAAAGATAATGAAATCAAACCAAATCTTGTTATGATAAACACATACATAAGCTAGACATAGAAGAACAGAATACATATATGAAAATCAGTCAATACGAAAACTAAAAAATCCCCTAATTATGATATTAAAGCTCCAGTTGCCTTCTCACGATCAATATCCCCAAACGTACGATCAGCCACTCATTATCTTGATCATCATAGGTGCATGTTGAAATTGAGATGCCATGGAATTTGGGGCTTGAATTTTTGAATTGGTAAATGAAAGAAATAAGAGAGGAATTTGAATGGAATAGATGAGAAGATTAAGGTTTGGTATGGTCGTATGGAATTGGATGAGAAGATAGGATGGAGAGGAAGGATAGGTGGCGTGATGTGAATTGTGAGAAGATGGATTTGTGTGTGCGTGTGAGACTGAATGGAAAAGATAAAGAGGTGGTGAGTGCTGATGATAGAGAAGGAAGGTGGAATTTGGCGTTATGTGGATTTGAGGGAGGACGGTGTGCATATGTATATTGAGAGATGGATGGGTCATGAATCAAGATGGGTAGTGGCGTAAATTTTGTAGAAGAGGGAGGCAAGAGTGGCGTGAAAGAAGAGAGGAAGATGTGGCATGACCAATTAAAAGAGAGGGAGTGGCAAGAGATTAGATATGTGCATCTAGGAAAAAAAAAGATATGTGTGAGATTTATTTATTTATTTATTTATTTAAGGGAGAAAGAAGAAGGCATGCGTGAATCTTGGATAGGAGAAGGAGAGAGAAAGGAAAGATATGAGTGAGATATGAGGAAAGAGAGTGTGGTCCCTGAAATTAAGGGGAGAGAGAGAGAGATATGTGAGATGTGGAAAGAGAGTGTGGTCCCTAAAATTTAGGGATAGGAAGAGAGATAAAAGGATATGAGGGAGTATGATATTTTAAAGATATTTTTAGAGAAAAAATGTGTTAAAGTTTAGTCAATCCAATAGGCCCAATTAGTCAATTAACCAAATGAATTAGACTTTTAATTTATAAAAAGGGCTAATAGGTGTTTTCCTCTCTTTTTCTCTTGTTAATTTGTCTTTCCTTGCTTTTTGCTCCTTATTCCTTGCTCCTACAATAAATTTTTAAGGCACATGTGAAGTATATTAAGTCTATAAACCCTAAATGCATGAGTTAATACCATAATATGCTCAAATTAGGATGAAAATATAATTAACTCTATAATCTAGGACCTTAACTATAAAAGTGCCTAATTACCCATAATAACCTAGAATAAGTGCTAAAATCCCTATAGTTAGCAGCTAAAGATATATAATAATCAAGTGCAATCAGTATGCTCTATTCCCTAAAGTGAATGTAAGTGTGCGTAATAATTACCATGATTATGTTCGAGCCTGCGGCCACGGACGTTGCTGTGAACGTGGTCGTGGTAGGGGACATGGAAATTACCGTAAACATGGTGGTAGAAGTAACAATTTTAATCTTAATGCCCATCAGAAGAAGAAATATAATGAATGGCAGAAAAAGGACAAGAGTGGTCCTTTAAAAGTTGTTGAAAATCAATGTTTTCGGTGTGACATGAAGGAGCACTAGTCATGTACCTGTCGTGCACCTGAACATCTAGCAAAACTTTATCAAACCTCCATGAAAATGAATGCGAATAATATGGAAGCAAATTTGATTTTCCAAGATAATGATGTTGAGGCACACAAAAAATGACCATACCAATGAGCTAGATGATATTGATGGTCTTGATGTGATGACGCATTTGGAGGTGGCTGACTTCTTTGAGAATCATGATTAGACAAGCTTTGTTGGAAAAATAATAAGAATGTTTTAGTTATGTTTTCATAGTTCAATTTATGTTTTACTTCCATTTTCTCTTTTTACCTCCTCATTTTCATCGTGTAATAAGAGCATTATTGCTTGCTATGCTTATCATGTATTGAATTTGCTTTAATGAATTTCTTTTATTTTGTTTTACCTTTCATAAAGAATATAAATGTTCCCCATGCTTTCATTGGACACAAGAATGAAGACATATGTCTCATAGATAGTACTACAACACACACCATACTTAAAGATAGAAAATATTTTTCTTATATAAATAAAGGAAGAGCAAGCATCATACTATAGTAGGTAATACAAGAATAATTGAAGGCTCCAGAAGAGCGATTATAATACTATCCAAAGGGACAAAATTTGTTATCAATGATGCTCTATATTCCCCAAAGTCTGAAAAAAAATTTATTGTTTTAAATATATCTGTCAAAATGGATATCACATTAAGGCTATCAATGATAAAAATATTAAATATCTACTACATATTACAAATGGGTAAAGGTCCATTTCTGCTCGGGAAGTAACCGCAAAGGAACATTGAGTATCTGGAAGTAACCTGAAGAGCATATTTCCCCTAGAAGTGTCCAAATTGTAGCAAATTTACCTTACTGTTTAAAATGTTAACTTTGACCGTTATCTTTGACCCACCAATGTTGACGTGGCCCTGTCACTATGTACATGTCATCATTTTAAGGTCCATTTTTACCTGGAAGTAACCACTAAGGAGCTTTTTGCCCCAGAAGTAACCATCACTTTGAATAACGGTACAGACAAATTTGCTACTATTTAGATACTTCTGGGGCAAAAACGCTCCTTGGTGATTACTTCCAAGGCAAAAATGGACATTAAAATAATGACATATACTTGGTAACAGAGCCATGGACATCCATTGAAGAACTATAAGATTATTCAATTTCAAGATATTTCTTGTGCTGCTTGTTCTCAAGGTAAATTAATACACGGCCTTCTTTGACAAAAGTTGGAGTTGAATTCCCTACATTTCTAGAATGTATTCAAGGGGACATATGTGGACATATTTATCCGTCATGTAGACCATTCAAATATTGTATTGTTTTAATAAATGCATTTACAAGATGGTCACATGTGTGTTTGTTAGTAACATGTAATTTAGTATTGGCTAGATTACTTGCTCAGATGATTCGGTTAAGAGCACAGTTTCCAAAACATGCAATTAAGACAATTTGTCTTGATAATGCTAGTGAATAGTCATCTCAAAATTTCAATGATTATTGCATGGAAACTCGAATAACTAGAAAACTCTGTTGCTCATGTGCACACTCAAAATGGTCTAGCATAATCATTTATTAAACGCCTCCAAATTATAGCTAGGCTAATGCTTTTGAGAACAAGACTTCCCATCTCAGCTTAAGGACATGCAATATTACATGCAACATCAATTATATACATCAGGCCAACAAGTTAACATAAATTCTCCCCACTACAATTGGCTTTTGGTCAAGAGCCAAATATTTCCCATCTTAGAATTTTTGGATGCGCAGTATTTGTGCCTATTGCTCCACCACAACGAACAAAGATGGGATATCAAAGAAGGTTGGGAATATATGTTAGTTATGAATCTCCTTCTATAATAAAGAATTTATAACCATTAATTGTAGATTTGTTTACCTCACATTTTGATGATTGCTACTTTGATAAATCAATTTTCTCAACATTAGGGGGAGAAGATAAACATCTGAAAAAAGAGATCACATAAAAACGTTATCACTATCTCGTCTAGACCCTCGTACACAATAATGTGAACTTAAAGCTCAGAAAATAATTCATTTGAAAAATATGGCTAATCAACTGTCAAATGCATTTACTAACCTCAAGAGAATTACCAAATCTCACATTCCATCTAGAAATGCTCCAATTATAATTAATATCCCTAAAGGACAACCAAAAGTTACAAACGAAACTAAGCCTCACCTGAAGTGTGGTAGACCAATCATTTCCAAAGATAAGAATCCTAGAAAGAAAAAGGGAGTAAATAATCAAGATGGTCAAGTTGAAGAGGCTAGTCTTATAGGTAACCCAAGATATAATTAATCAAAAGACCCCAAAAGAGGTTCAGGTACCTAAAAATTATGAAGAGATCTCCACAAATTATGTCACAACGGAAAAAAGATGGAACCGAGAACATATAGTTGTCAACAATGTATTTTCATACAATGTTGCTGTTGAAATAATTAATCAGAGTAAGGATCTTAAACCTTGGTATGTTGAAGAATGTAGACATAAAAGTGGTTGGCCAAAATGCAAAGGCGTAATTCAAATAGAGTTAAATTCACTCTCAAAATGAGAAATTTTTGGACCTATCGTCCAAATACCAAATAGCATAAAGCCCGTTGGATATAGATGGGTATTTGTGCGAAAACGAAATGAGAAAAATGAGGTTTTTATATACGAAGCATGACTTGTAGCACAAGGATTTTCACAAAAGCATGGGATTGATTATGAAGAGCATATTCTCCTTGGTGGACGCAATCACTTTAAGATATTTAACTAGCTTGGCAGTAAACAATAAACTTGATAAATGTTGTCACAGCCTATTTATATGGCTCGTTAGATATTAAAATTTACATAAAAATCCCTAAAGAATTTAAGTTTCCATAAGCATATAAAAAGTTTCAAGAAAATTATGCAATTTGGTTACATAAATCCTTATATGGATTGAAACAATATGGAAGAATGTGGTATAACCATCTTAGAGAATATTTGTTGAAACAAGGTTATAAAAATGATCAAATTTCCCCATGTGTTTTTATAAAAACGAATGGATCAGAGTTTGTCATAATCACTGTATATATGGATGATTTAAATATAATTAGAACTCCTGAATAGCTTCTAAAAGTAGTTGATTTTTTTAAAAAGAGAATTTAAAATGAAGGATCTTAGGAGAACAAAGTTTTGTCTTGGATTACAAATTAAGCACATCACAAATGGAATTCTTCTTCAACAATCAACTTATATTGAGAAAATATTAAAGCGATTTTATATAGATAAAGCTCATCCATTGACTACTCCAATGGTCGTAAGATCACTTGATAAGGAAAAAGATCATTTTCGTCCTCAAGAGGAAAAGGAAAAACTTCTTGGTCTAAAAGTATCATATCTTAGTGCTATAGGTGCACTAATGTATCTTTCTAATTCAAAACGTCCTGATATTGCATTTATTGTAAATTTGTTGGCAAGATTTAGTTATTGTCCAACAAGAAGGCATTGGAATAGAATCAATCATATATTTTGGTATCTTCAAGGGACAAGTGATATGAAATTTTTTATTCTAATGAATCTGGATCATAATTTGTTGGTTATGCAGATGCATGGATTTTTATCAGATCCATATAATGGTAGATCACAAACATGACATTTGTTTACTTGTTGAGGTACAACTATTTCATGGCGTTTAATTAAACAAAGTTTGTCAGCTACATCATCAAACCATGTAGAAATAATTGTAGTTAATGAGTCAAGTCAAGAGTGTGTGTGTGGTTAAGGTCAATGACCCAACATGTTGAATCAATGTGTGGTTTGATTCTTGCACAAAAGGTTTTGATAATATTATATGAAGATAATACAACATGCTTAGTTCAGTTGAAAGGAGGATATATCAAAGGAGACAGAACAGAACAGATTTCTCTAAAATTCTTTTTCACTCATGATCTTGTAAAGAGTGGTGATATATATGTTCAACAAATTCGCTCATGTGACAACCTTGCAGATATGTTTACCAAGATACTTCCAACAAGAACATTTGAGAAATTAGTGTATAGTATTGGAATGTGCAAACTCAAATAGATAAAATGATGCTGTCATCAGGGGGAGGAATTGTGATGCTGCACTCTTTTTTCTTTAACCAAAGTTTTTTTCCCATTGGGTTTTCCTGGTAAAGTTTTTAACAAAGCAGCTTCAATAAATATTGTGTATTCTTTTTCCTTCACTAGGTTTTGTCTCAATAAGTTTTTTCTAGTAAGGTTTTAATGAGGCACAATAATATAGACGTACAAGGGGGAGTATTATGAAACTATAATTTAGTGAATGTCCATAACCCATTCCTCTTACAATTCCTCTAGGATTTTTTTCTCTTTAAATGCCCTTAACTTTGTAATTTCCCAATGAATGGCTTGTAGGAGTTTCTAATGGTGAATGACATAAACTTCACCATTATTCTCTTGTAACTACATGCACAGTCTTTAATGACTTGGGGCCAATAAATAGAGGTCATGTACAAGGCATTTCAACATTGAATCACAAGTGAAAGTGATAGCTTCTTCTTATATTGTCTTGTTTTTTTATTCTCTCTTCTTCTCCACTTTCTTGCCTTCTTATTCTATATCTCTTCTTTTCTCCATCTTTCTACTTTTCCTTTATTTTTTTATAACAATATACTAATATTCATATATCATTTCTTTCATATTTTTTAATAAGCACTCGTCATCTTTACTAAATTGTGCATTATACATATATCATTGTGAACTTGAATAATCATATAATAATTGAATAGTTCACATCGATGATAATTTATTTTATACATCTAACATATATTTTAATACATGTCGATAATTTAATATTAGAATGATTTATTGTTACAACATACCTAAGCTCTAATATTTATAAGAATTGAATACTTTTGGTGAAACAAATATTTATAAGAATGTAATACTTATAACATCATAGTAACATGCTTAGAAACATCATTATAAATTTTGTTTAGAAAGCTAATCATGCAGGTTATAAGTGGAGAGGGCTAATAATTGATGAAAGCAAAGCGAGACGAACAAATTTATATAATGTTGATTAATTTGAAAAATTAAATCAACCAAAAAAAAAATTACAGCACTGGAATTATTTATAGCATTAAATTTCATAAATGATGAGCAAAAATATATAAGGATATGTATGTGAGATAATAGCGAATCATATTTTTAGGACAACAGTATATTTTGATAATTTATCGGATAAAAAAAGACCGAAAACTTACCGTATTTTTGTGATAACTACACACTCGTCATACCTTTGCAAAAAGTTTAAACTTGCAATCATACATTTAAAAAGACTTTTAGAGGTGTTTAGTATCAATCGGCCTATAAGATCTCAATTATAGAAGAATCCATCTTTTGGAATTAGGTGATAAAGTCATCAAAATATACATATAGAAAAGGTAAAAGTACTAATTTAGTAACAAAGAATTTCGCTATCTGAACCTAACATAGATTAATGTTTTGTTGGATGTAAAAATAAATATAAACTTTTAAAAACAGTACCAAAATAAAAACTCTATAAACTAAAATACATGTAACTTGTTGATGGTTGTTGATTTACAAGAGAGCTGCCCCAATTAGCTAAGAAATTTAAATTTTTTACACTTTTATTTAAACCGTTACTAGCATATATCAATATAAAATCAAAAGAAAGTTTCATTACCATGTGCCACACGTCTAGGAATATTGGGCCACTACTTTTCAGAATTTGATATTTGTACGTTACTTCAATTTTGAACTGCTTTAAAAATATTGGGCTAGCATAACCCCTCCAATTGGATCGGCCTTTTAATCATATTACATCGTTTTTTTTAAAAAGGATATTGTGTGTGTGGAAATTTCTTTTACTTTATTCAAGATCTATGTATCATGAAAATATGCATTTAAATTATAAAAATATTTCAGAAAAATTTATTGTTTAGTCCATATAGTTTCACCGAGTTTGTAACTCAGTCCCTATAGTTTGATTCGTCACAACTCAGACCCTGGATTTTGGTGATTTAAAAATTTTGTCCTTGTAGCTAGTGAGTCAAAGTTGACTGTGCGGATGTGTCATAGAATCTGTCAAACAACGACTTTGTGGCATACACGTAAGATTCTGACTAGGGATTGTTCTTTAAGAAAAAATCTAGATAAAGAAAAGGAAAGAACGGATTGTGCAACTTCTCCCTCACCAACTCTGGCCGTCTTCTTTGTCTCCACATCCTCCTTAGCTTGCCATTGCTACTTTGAAGTTGAAGAATGAGAGAAGGTTGAGATCAAAGGCGTGATGGCCGAGTGGGTCCTTCGCCAAACATGGCAGCAACCTTCAACGAGTAGCCATCTCCATCGTAACCAATGTTATCCCCAGATTTAACATTGGCCTCCTAGCTTCTAGTGTATAAATAAATTGTTCCTTTTTTCACCTCAACATTCAAATCTTTAATATTTAGGTTTTGTCTTGTATGGTTATTAGTTGGGTATGGCGAGAGACTTAGAAACATTATGTTGGCAAACCTTTGAGGCAAAGAAAAATTATAGGACGGGGGTTTAGCTTCAACATTCATCAAGTGTTCTTTCAATGTGGTGATTTAGGCATTTTAGTATTTAAGGTTCAAGAGCATTGAGTTTTGTGGACATTAGTCTTAATCCTAGCTTTTTAGGCTTTAAACTCATGCATTGATCATTTTTGGACTTGAGATGCTTTACTTGTGCTTGAATTTATCATTGTTGGTTCAAAGATTAGGAGCATGAAGCAAAGAACAAGTGAAAAACAGAGATTTATGGTTTTCATATTTAATTCGTTTTGGACCCGATCCGACCTATCTCTACACTTCTGTATATGACAAAATCAGCCAGAAATCAAACCCTAGCACCCAAAACTCGTCCTCTTCTTTCCTCTTTTATCTCTTACAATTTCTACTCAGATTTCCACCATTTCTTCTAGAAATTTCCATTCCACCTCCATATTCCTTCTCTTCTACACCCTTTCCACCATATTTTTTGGTCCAAACTTGGTTCTAATGGAGCACACAAACCAGATCATGATTTTCAAGCTCAAGAACATGAGTGGCTAAGCATTTTGGGGGTTCTCTGTGGGATGATTCAATTAGAGCTTCAATGAGTCTTCTAGGGGAGTTATTAGTGTCTTCTTATGTCCAATTTCACACATATATATATATATGTTTCATATTCTTGTAATTTGTATATGTATGTGATTATTGGAGCATGTTGTACTTAGATTTCTATTACTTGTAGTAGATTTCTTTCTAGGTCATGCTTGTAATTAAGAGATTTCTTTTACTTGTGCGAACCTTGGTGTTAATTACTTGGCATAGATGTGGTAGAATTAACTATTTACTTTGGATTGCTAGCTTGGATGAATACATTTGTTTGTTTCACTTATTGTTAGACACTAGATCCATTCTTGAAGGGTCAAATTAAACCTTCAAGATGAGACTCATTATGTGTTGTCAAGTGTTTTCACCCCCAAGTGGTTTTTAACAATTGCTTAGTTAACTAATTGTGCAAGCAATGTGCTAAATCGATTAGTAACTAGGTTGATTGGACTTAGGTGATTGCCTTTAGTTAATCACTTTTGGTCTTGGATTTTTCACTCCCACATATTTGAAGAAGCTAGGAAGGTTGCATGATTCTCATTAAGAATTCTAATACATCAAAAGAGTTTCCTAATCACTACTTTGCTTTGCCTAATTCAAAAAACCCCTAAAACAACTCTATTTACCTTGCTATAATTGAAAAATACCAAAAAGATATTGCAATGATCGAACCCCGGTTTAACTTCTTTCTTCATGCATTTAGGTTAGTCTAGATATCAATAATCAACTCCTTGTGAGACGATCTGAGGTTGTGCCATTATTGCACAAGCCTTAGTTTTACATATTTTCTGCATTTGGCTCTGAGGCGCTGATTTAACCTTTGCCTAATGCGCCTTGGGGTTAAAATCACAATAATTACCAAGGATTGTGTAAAGTGGCACAACCCCGGATCGTTTCACTTGAGGAGTCCTTCTAAACAACCTAAGCTAACTAAATGCAATTAAAACGATAAAAAGGGTATGGGGGTTTTGGTTTGAAGATTCATTTACTAAAGCTATTAACAAAAGCAGTTACTTGTTTTTGGTATTTTAGATTGATAAGAGAAAAGTGAAAAGAGTTTGGATTAGGGGTGATTTGATAAAACGGGCTTTGGTAGTGCTTCGGTGACTCAAATGCTTCTTTCAAAATGATTAGAGGGAGTTTAATTTACCAAGTCTAATTGAAAAATCCCCAAGCAACCACTATGGGTCTACTAGCCCTAATTAATGACTAATCTAGCAACCACTTTCATAGCCATTACTTAGGGTTAGTGTTAAGATCCACTTGGTTTGTGAAATGCCTTGAACCAAATACAATTTAACTCTCATGAAGTGCAACCACAACATTCATGCATGGAAGAAATTGACTATAACCACTAGCAACCACTAAAATGGCTACAACCAAGAATACAACCACAAGTAGATAGGAAATTATATCTCAATCACATTAAATTCAAAGCATACACAATATAGTTCACAAACATGGATAGCAATCACATATCCCAAGTCTTAAATCCATATACAAGACCAATACAAAAGAGTAGAAGCCAAATACAAAGGAAATAAGAAATTGTAGACTAGAAACTCCCCTATGTTGGTCCATGAAGCTAGAGCCACCTTCACACCACCAAAGCACTAAGAACTTAGCCTCTCATGTCTTCAAATTCGTGCCCTAGATGACCCATGATGATAGCCTCCATGAATGAAGAAGATGGAAGGAAATATGGAGTGGAAATGGAAGGTGGAAGGAGAAAGAACAAGAAAATCAACAAGAATGGAGATGAATTTGAGTGGGTGGATGAAGATTTGGATGAAGAATGAAGATGGAGAGCAAACCCTAGCAGAGAGGGTGATTTTCGGACTGAGGGAGCTTAGAACAATGAAGATAGGTCTGAAATTTATCTTATATACTCCCCCAAATATTTCTGAAACGCACAGCAGAACATCAGATTTCGGGGCCTCGCCGTGGGCCTCTCACGGCGAGGGCCAGAGGGGATGCAAGAGAAAGGGCCTCGCCGTGGGCCTCGCCGTGGAAGGTCCACAGCGAGGGGCAGAAAAGGTGCATAACAGGGGTCCTCGCCGTGGAAGGTCCACGGCGAGGGGCAGAAAAGGGCTCAGGAGGAGGGGCCTCGCCGTGGGAGGTCCACAGCGAGGGGCAGAAAAGGCAAGGAGAAGGGGCCTCGCCGTGAGCCTCGCCGTGGGAGGCTCACGGCGAGGGGCAGAAGCCATGTGCTCTTGATTTTTTTATTTTTTTCTTCAGTTTGGGCATGTTTCTTCTATCATCTGCACATAAGAATGAACTAGAGGTAGCATCAAATGTCCTTGAAGATTTATAAATCAATAAATCATGCAAATTTTGACCAAACTGCCCCTTTGATCAGTGTAAATCCCAACAAGATGTGCAAAAGTCAGAATTCATCCCAATTAGGTGCAATTACTCCAAGAACATGCGATAATCCAAAGATTTTAATCATAAAATGTGTATAAAAATATGGTGCAATCAGGCGCATTCTAGATAAGGTCAAATCAGCATGTGTGAAGTATTTCAAGTTCATAAACATCAAATGCACGAGCTAATGCCTTAAAATGCTCAAGTTATGATGAATTTGCAACTAACTCAATATTATTGGACCTTACAAGAGTGCCTACACTTAAACCTTTGTACTCCTGGAGAAAGCATAGACTCACAATGATAATGACCTAAGCTAATAAAATATCTCAAGTTGAAATGGGGCATGCTCAAGATATGCAAAGGGAAAACTAAGAATGCAATTAAAAATCAAATAACAACACGTGAGCACTCTCAAGGATATGAAGTGTTTTACACAACTCACAATCATGTGTTAGTTCTCTCTACTTGTTCAACATGCAATTGACCAAAAGCTTGTAACAATTCTAAGATCTCCACTAATTTAGTACACATGAAAAGAATCTAGAGGACTTTAAAACTTGTAATGTTGAAAAGGCCAAAGATGAAATAGATATGTAATAAAATGAAAGAAGAATGATTGAGATGCACATTCAAGTAAAAAATACACTTGGTAGAAGTAATGACAACACTCTTAAACACATTTTAGCCATATCTCACATAATTTGTTATTTTTGCGCTATTTTGTGGAATTTTCCACTTCTTTTTCTTTTTACTTTTTTCTTTTTCTCTTGATTTTTTGATTTCTTTTATTAATAAGCAAAGCACATGGCATACAATTTTTTTTTTTGCACAGATAGCTTTCATAGATATGTTGTGGCAAAATGGTGCACTTAATAAATCTAAACAATGCAAATAAATAAAGTGATAGGCTCAAAGGGGTGACTAATGAAAAATATGAAGTAGTTTTTGTTTGAGACAATGGGTGATGAAAGAATGCCTCTATCATGTTCAACACACATGGCTTATACCGTTTCAACAAAGAATTGAAACAAGTTCTAGAAATTGACACAATTAAGCAAGCATGTACTCATATATGGTGAAATTAGGCCGATAATAACATCATGACAAGCTAAAGCTCACACATCACCATTCAACAACCAATTAACAAAGCAATTTTCACAATGCATGCCTTAAGCACATCTCATATCCAACCCTTGAAAACTAAAAAGCAAAGGAAAAAATTATTGAAAAATCTATCCAAAATCCAAGATAACAAACAACCTAAGATGTGTCTCTTCTTGCACGGGTTTCAAAAAAATAGGGCAAACTAGGTTTTCACATAAACAATTTGAAAAGCACTTGAATTCATTTGTATGTCTACTATGACAAATGCGACCCTTTGTACATAATAAGAAAGTTAAGACAACTTCAAGCCAAATCTTGAAAAGATTTCAAAAACAATCAGAGTTCGCCTAAAACCACCAATCATAAGAAATCATACAAAGAAATCTCACCACTACTCATCTACGGCCCCACACTTTAACAAAACATTGTCCTCAATGTTTAAAATATCCCAATATTGATTGACCAAAACCTAGGTGCAGTGGAAAGTATGAAGCCCAAGTCTAGCTTGAAGCATACGCGTCACATACACAACGAGGGAGAGAAGTGGAGAATGGTGCAACCAACATAAAGCAAGTTTAAGAAAAACCAATGAAACAACAAATATCTAAGCATGGCAACCATCACAACAATGTTTAGGGATTTTATTGAGTTGAAAAAAATAAGAGAAACTACTATCATATTAGGATGTCCCATTCACCTATACTTTAACTGCACACTACTTTCAATCATAATAATAACTAGTCCACATGCAGTGTAAAGCAAAGAATAAGGGAAAGGGATAACCTGGCCTTAATGAGGCTTTAGCATAGCACCATGGTGGAACTTAAAGAGATGACGATTTGCTTAAAAGTATTACTAGTCTCCTCCTTCAAAAGGTCTATCATACTATATGGGTTGACTCTAGTCACACAATATGGCCAAAACCAATTTGATTTCTACTTTTCATGTCCATGGAGATATCAGGCTTGGTATTTTAAAACTAGGTCACTTACTTTGAATGTCTTGTTTACAACATTCCGATCATGAAGCGGTTTAGTTTTGGCTTTATAAATCTACAAGCTCTCATATGCATTAAGGCGTGGCTCATCTAGCTCTTGTATGTGACAACCCTTACCTTACACCAACTGGTAAGGTGACATGCCTATGAGTGTCTTGAATGTAGTGTGGTAGGCCCTAGCACCTCATCAAGCCTCTGGCTCCAATCATTTTTGCTCAGCTTCATAATCTTTTCCAATATGTGCTTGACCTCTCGATTCGACACTTCAGCCAATTTTTTCTCTTTTCAGTTATAGGGACTAGACACTCTATGGGATACCCCATATTTAGCTAGTAAGCTATTACAGGGCTTGTCGTAGAAATGGGTGCCTCTACTACTAATTAGGACCTTAGGTACTCCAAATCGACTAATTAGTTTTCAGAAATTTTCAAACAGTTGGAGCATCATCCTTCCTAGTAGGAATAGTCCCAAGTAACCTAGAGAGGTAGTCAATGGCCAACAAAATATAAGAAAAACCACAAGAAGGTAAAAAAGGTCCCAAAGTCAATACCCCAAACGTCAAATGGCTCACAATATAGTATAGGTTTTTGGGGTAATTCATCTCTCCTGAAATATTGGCATACATCACAAGATTTTAAAAATCATTTGCATCTTTAAAAACAGTAGGCCACTAAAAACTAGATCCTAATGTTTTCTTAGCGTACTTAAGTGAGCTATAGTGCCCTCTACAAACAATTGGATGGCACGAAGTAAGAGTCTCATGAAACTCTGCATTACGGACACATCTTTGAATCACTTGGTCTTAGAAAATCCTCCAAATGATAGGATATTCACACAAGTGTTGGGATTTTTGTTTCATCTTATAGGCCTGAAAAGGAGACATATCACTAAGAGTGAGTCCGTACACCAAATAATTAACAATCGTAGTAAACCAATATATATCAATAGAAATAGAAAAGAGAGAAGAACAAGGAAAATAAGAATAATTAACTTCCCTTGTGTTATCTAGAAGGCGGCTGAGGTGATCTGCTACAATGTTGGTATTGCCAGCTTTATCTTTGATGTGCAAGTTGAATTCCTAGAGTAGGAGTGTCCAACGGAGCAGTCTTGACTTAGAATGTGCCATGCTGAAAAACAATTTCATAGTTGCATGATTAGTTAAATCAACCACAAAAGAATGCAATAGATATGGCCTAAACTTATTTAAGGCAAAGATAATGGCATACTACTTTTTTTCGGTGGTAGTGTAATTTCTCTGTATAGTCTTAGATGCATATGCAATAACATGTAGCTGTCATTGCTCCTTTAACGTAGCATGGTGCCAACTGCAAAGTTAGATGCATCACATGCCAATTTTAAGGGCAGTGACCAATCTGGAGCAACAAGTATGGGTGGTTCAAGCTGCTTATTTTTCAATGTATCAAACGCAAGCATACAATTATCATCAAACATAAACTCAACATCTTTCTGTAACAACTGAAAGAGGGGTAAGGCTATTTTTGAGAAGTCTTTGATGAAGCGCCTATAAAAGCCTATATGTCCCAAGAAAGATTAAAGATCCTTTAAGCATATGGGATAATGCAAGGTCACTATCACCTCAGCCTTAGTTCAATATCGCGCTTAGATATATGGTGGCCCAAAACAATCTTGTGACTCACCTTAAAATGACATTTCTCATAATTGAGAATGAGATTCTTTTGTACACATCTAGCGAGTACCCTCTCTAAACTATCTAGGCAAGTTTCTGGAATAAATCGCCATAGACAGTGAAATTATCCACAAACACTTCCATGCAGTCATTGAGTATATTAGAAAAAATTCTCATCATACACCTCTGGAACATGCCTAACACATTGCATAGCCTGAAAGGCATGCACTTATAAGCTTATGTATTAAATGGACAAGTGAAAGTGGTCTTATCTTTGTCTTCAGGTGCTTTGGGAATATGAAACTAGCTAGAATAACAATCAAGGAAGCAGTAGTGATTGTGACCCGCCAACCATTCCAACATCTGAATGGAAAGGGGAAGTGGCCCTTTATCATGGTATCATTCAGCTTCCTATAGTCTACACACACTAATTGTTTTGGACTCTCTAGGGCTAAGTTCATCGTTTTCATTTTTAGCAATAGTGATCTCAGACTTCTTAGGTGCCATCTGCACCGGTGAAACCCACTTACTATTCAAATTAGATAAATGATGCCAGCACTAAGGTTTTTTGACAACATAAAAAATGAGTGGATTCAATCATCGCTGTGGTTGCCTAATAGGCCTAGCATCATCATGTAATAAAATACATGAGTGTAAATAGTTGGGTTAATACTCAGGATATCTGCCAAAGTCCAGCCAATAGCCCTTTTGTACTTTTCAAAATAGCTAGTAACTGAGCTTCCTCGCATGTTATCAAATAGCTAAAGATTATCACAGGTTGCATATCATTGGAAGAAAGAAAAGTGTATTTTAAGTTTCTGGGTAAAGGTTTAAGTTCAAGGGAATAGGGATCAACAAAAGAAGGAATAAGAGTAGGTAACACAGAAGGTATAGAAAAACTCCCTTTTATTGACCCAACTATATGGCTAGGACTAAGCTCAACAGCACTAGCACTTTGATCACTAGTCTTACCTTGTGTTGAACTAACTACTGGTTGATCTATCACAACAACCACCTTGAGGCAACCATCATCCATACTCAAATGTGATGTCCGAGTAGTCGAATCAAGCACTTGTTGATTACTTACAACACTACATCGGTTTTTACTCCACTCCACACACCTACATCGCTTGGCGTAGCAAGGTTATTAAAATAACACAAAGTACGAGAGGAGATCCTAGGTCTAGAAGTAGAGTTCAAAGAAGAGTAAGAAAGAGGTGTCCCTGTAACCACATGAGAAGTAGGTGCAACAATAGTAGTGGTAGAAGTAAGCTTGGTTAGAGTGAGGGCTATCCACTTGGAACTCATATAATCCAAATCCTGGCTATCTAGTTCAAACATAGCTTCTTGCACTTTCTTGTTACCTGCAACATTCAACAAACTACCATCCTCCATAGAAATATCATCACTTATCAGAGATAGGTTAGTAGAGCTCATATTACATGCAAAATCACCTATCATAGAAAATTCCCTAGTAACGAAAAGCAAACAATCAACTACATGCATGTCAAGGTCATACATTTCACAACTAATGGATGAAAAAGAGAAAATAGAAGGTAGAAAAGAGAAATAAGAGTCATAAGCTTGTAGGTCAGATGTATAATCATATGAATGCAAACCTAGCTCACTCTCTTCTATGCCATCCTCCATGGCAATATTGATCACACTCAAATCATGTAAAGAATAGTCCTAATGAGGGTATTACATGATTTCATACATGTTAAAGCTAATTTTGTGATCTCCCACTTCCATAGTTATTAAACCATTTTTCATATTAATCACAGTTTAACGGTCCGCATGAATGGCCTACTAAGAATGATAGTCGACTCACTTAGCTCACTAGCTATGTTTAAAACATAAAATCAGTGGGAAATACCAAATCTTTAACTTTAAGAAGAATATCCTTAATAATGCCTTGTGGATATCAGAGTGTGTGATCGGCTAATTGTAAAATAACACTTATCTTTTTCTAATCGATGATGCCTAAAGTAGAGAAACTCGCACTAGGCATCACATTTACAGCCTCTCCTAAATCAAACAATGCATTAGTTACCGTCAAGTTCCCTATAGTATATGGAATCAAGAATAATCCAAGGTCTTTGCACTTGACTGGTAATGAGGTTTAAAGAAAGTAGACACACAAGCATTTAATTGAATTCTTTCATTAGGCCTAAACTTTCTTTTACAAGTGTACAATTCTTTCAAAAACTTACAATAACTAGGAATGGATTTCATAAGTTGAAAGAAAGGTACATTAACATGTAATTTGCCAAATAAGTGATAGGCACAAATTATAATATGTTTCTGCAAGTGCATGGACCATCAAGTAATAAAAGAGTAAATCGAATATCGTTCCCATGAGGACTAGGTAACACGAATTCAGTTGAGCATTGATTTCGCACTTTTGTTTAATTTGAGAAAACCAAATTTTAATTCAAATAAGTGAAAAGAAAGTAAAATAAAATTAAACTAAACAAACTAATAAGATAAATAATAAAAGATGCAACCTAGAGTGGTTAATCCCTTTTTCAATTCATAAAGCATGTAATTACCAAATTAATAGCATTTAAAATTAGCTTGTATATCTAGAGAATTAATAGACATAAGGATTATCCAATCACTTACATCCCTCTCTTAAGTTCCACTTGTTATTACTAACTAAGCTATTCAAGAGGCTACAAGAATTAAGTTCACTCTAATAATGAGCAACATCTCCCTCATTTTCCACTCAAATCCTCACCATTACACTTACTTCTACCTCTATTGTTACTGATTTTCTGCAACATATCCCTTCCTCCTTTCATGTCCACCATATTTCTTCTTCATTCTTCTTCATTCATGGAGGAAGCCACCATGGGTACCCTTGGGCTCACAATTAAAGAGATGAGAGGCTAGATTCTTGGAGCTTTGGTTGTGTGAAGGTGGCTCTAGCTTAGCAAAGTAGGGGAGTTATTTGTCTTCTCATACTCTTTCCCTTATGTATTGAGTTGTGTGGTTGCATTTCTCTATGTATATTTGGATTTGAGACGTGATTTTCCTTTCTAGTTATCTATGTATTGAAATACTTGTGTTGGATGTTGAGTTATGTTAATTGAATGATGTTTATTTTTAAATTTCCAATTGGGTTGATGATACTATTTCGTGGTTGTTAGATTGTGTAGCTTAATTAATGCAATTGAATGTTGCAGTTGCACAATCTTGAGAGAAGTTGATTTTCAAAACTCAATTTTCAACACACACCAAGTGGAGCTTAACATTAACCTAAGTAATGGCTATGAAAATAATTGTTAGATTAGCCATTAATTAGGGCTAGTGGACCCCCTAATAGTTGCTTGGCGATTTATTGATTAGACTTGGTGAATATTTAACTCCCAACATCATTTTAAAAAGAAGCGTGAGAGCCACCGTAGCACTTCCAAAGCCCATTTCATAAAATTTCCCTTAATCCAAACCTTTTCCACCCTTTAATCCAAAATTATTAAAAACAAGTATTTGTCATTTTCACTAGTTTAGTTGAATGAGTTGTCAAAACCATGGTTTTTTATTGTTTTATTTGCATTTAGCTAGTTTAGAGAGAATTAAAGGGCCTCCTCAATTGAAACGACCTTGGGTTTCAACACTAAATTGCAACTTTTGAATTTAAATTTGATCTTAACCAACAAGACGTACCAGGCAAAGGTTAAATCAATGGTTGAACCCATATAGAATCCTTAGTCCTCAATAAAGCATCATTGGTCTTATCTCACACAAAATCTCAAATTTTCATAACTTGGCCATTTCATTAAAATATGTCATTTTCCAAAACAAACCTAAATTAGGATTCTAAACTGATTAAATCTCAATTTTTCCCTCCAATAAGATTAATCATTCATTCATTACAAGATTCAATCATTACATCCGCATAACTTAGTAAAACTTTCTGCAGGAATCAAAACCCTATTTATCCAATTTCATATACCTCAAATTTTGTTGTTCAATAATATACCTCAAATTCAATCATTCTAAACCAATTGAAACTTTCATCTAAACTCAAATAAACATTATAAACATTCAACTCACTTAAACTTCATAATTTCTCAAAATCTCTCAAGAACCCTTATTTTTCACAAATATTCCAACCACCAAATTTTTCATCTAAGGCCAAATTCAACAATTTAACTAATTAAAACCTTATTCTAAGTCATAAGAAGGATCTAGAGTAGAAAGGTTAGATAGATCTAACAAAAGTAGAAGATCCATGAAGTTCCTCACATTTATCTTTCCCAAAACCAAAAAAATCCACCAAGAATGAGAAGAATTAGATTAGAAACAACTTACATGAAGGTTAGCATTAATCTTGGTTAGGAAAGCTTTAGGTCTTGATTTGGTATGTTTCTCTCTCTCGATATTCATCATTTTTTCTAAGTAGAAACCCTTCTTTTTCCAATCTTGCAAATGACAGCAACCTGTCATGTTTTAAAATTGCGTGTTGGCCTCGTTTTAATTGCTCACCGCGACAAGGAAGGTGCAACATAGAAAAATAATTTAAGGATTGATGATAATTTAATATTGATTACGGGATTAATTAAGGAATTTGGAAAGCCTTATAAATAAATTATGGAGTTTGTAGTATGTTTGGAAATTATTTTTAACGGTTATTTTCTCCCTCAATTTAAGAAAATAGTTAGGAAATTATTTTAAGGCTTAGAGAAAATTATGGTGTAAGAAAAACCTTTGTGGATATTAAAATAAAAGTGAAAAATATTTTCCCAAAAAGATAATATCTTATATGGGGTTTGAAGGGCCTATTAGTTTATTCCTTCTTACCAATTTAAATCCCTTTTAATTTTTTTTTATTTTTTCTTCCTCTCCTCTCTCTCTCTCTCTCTCTCTCTTCTTTTTTCTTATTCCCTCCTTCCCCCGTGCAACCCCTTATTCATCAATGCCACTTTCTCTTCTTGGTCCATGACGAGAGCTATGAGAGTAGACTAAGAGCGATAGAAAGCTGAGAGAGAAAGAGAAGGGTCACTGGCGCAGCTCCCTCATACCTTCACTCCTTGCCTTCCATTGCACAGGGCAAAGAACAAAAGGAAGATCCACCGGATTTTTGAAACTCAACGGCGTTCGAGGAGGTCTCATTTCGGCCAACTAAAGTTTTTAGAGTCTGTGAGTCTCCTCTACGCTCTTCTACCTATTAGCTCCATTTTTAAAATGGATCTCAAATGATTTGGAATTTATGAGAGTTCTAAACACATCAAATTGGAGCTTGGGCTTCAATTTAAAGAATCCTTGAAGAGATTTTTAGTTTATAAGAAGTTTTTCATTTTATCTTGAAATCCCAAAGTTTAAAGCTTTGGGAAGTTATGGATTTATGTGATTTAGGTTGTTTGAGGTGGTGCCTATAGGTTTATTGAGGCTATATGATAGTTTTAATTGGTTTGATTTAGTACGAATTTCATTTAGAGGAGTTTTTTATGATTGGTTGGGAATCCCAGTTAGGACAAGTTGTGTGGAAATTGGTAGGTGTAGGAGATGTCAAGAAAGGAAGTCAAGAATTTGGGAATGAATTGGTATATCTGTGGATGGTTGTATTTTAATAGGCTTGATATGTGTTTAATTAACTTAAGCAAGCTAAGAAATGATGATTTAATACCTAAAGCTCCATTTGGGCTTTAAAGGGACAAAGTTCCAAAATTGTACTATATATGTCACTTGATTAGATGTTAATCATGTGTATATTTGTTGTGGTGATTGTGGACATTGGCAGATTGAGTTGAGCTCAGAAATACGGCTTTGTGGTATTTCATTTGGATTAGACTTCAAGAGGTAACCATGCTCCCCTCAATGTATTTGTGTGTGTGTGTGTGTGTGTGTGATGTTAGTTGAGAATTGAATAATTATTTGGTAGAACTCAATTGGAGTATTTGTTGGTTGATTTGAACGATATTTTTGTATTGAAATAGCCTTGTGGGGACTTGTTTGCGAAGCTTGATTTGATGTTGTGGAAGAGATTTTTAAGTCTATATATATGTTGATGACCTATGAATTTTTGAGCTGTTACAATTTATATATGTGATTAAGGGGTGATGTGATGTATCTCGAGTTAATTAAGGTTATATGGTGATTTTCCATGCATGTAGAGTTATATTGTACCATCACATGATGCAACCCTCGATTGGCCCATCGAGCGGTTATGTGTACAATATCTGATTATAAATAGGGACACATCTCTGATTATTGATAAGAACACTTCCTAGATTGTAGAGGGAAACCCCTCTGATTATAGAAGACACTAAGCCTAATCGTCTTGTGCCTATGCTGATTATAGATAGGGGCATAGTTTCATTAGCCATCTTATGGTTACATTATTCGAGGTTGATATGCATATGATTTTAAAATGATAAACTATAATGATGCTATGGCTGGTTATTTATGATATGATTTGATTACCAATACCCACTTGACACTCCGCTAGTACATATCCATATGTATGTTGAGGAGGGATAGTGCTTATTGAGACAATTGTCTCACCCCATAGATTTTACATATATTTGACCATGTCCGAACGGGGACATTTGGGAATGGTCCGATAAATCTACACTGATCCCATGAGTCGATTTGGTGGTATTTTGGATATTATATATTGCTAAAACTGTGTTAGGCATCATTATTGCTTTCCAATTCTTTGAATTATTATTTTAGGATAACTGTATGTTCTAAGCCAATGATTTATTCCGGCAAGTAACTTGAGGCATTATTAGTTTATTTTGTTATACAAATGCATGTGTTATTTTGGTTTATGTTGTTAGGGTTGCATAGATGTTTACATCATAGTGTTTTGTAATTATGGACTATTGCGTTGCTGCATCTATGATTGTAGATTGGAGCCTTTAAATTGGTAATATATTGTTTTGGCAGGTTCTATGTTAATAATCATTTTAGTGTACATTTTTCTAACATAGTTGATATAAATTGGTTTCATTGATTAAGTTAGGTTATTGTGTTTATTCTATTTATTGAGGTTAGATGTTAAATAACCATGTTAGTAGATTTTTTTTTTCAACCATGGTCATCTATCGAATTGATTAAGATTGTTTTAATAACTATGTTAGCATACTTCCTTTTCTAACATGGTTTATTGCATGAAAACAGATGAGATGGTTTTTAATATCTATGATAGTGTTTTGACATTTAGAAAGGTTCTTTTCTATCGTGGATATACAATTGAGTATTGGCAAAGTTTCCTTTCTAACAAATTGTATGCGAACTCTTTTTCCTATCATAGTTAGCATAATTGTGTGATTTGGAAAGTGTCATTTTGGTTAAACGCGGTATTACAAAGAAGGATTCTACATAAGGTAGAGATGGTCTTCCTTCGTTCTCTCTTTGCCTTGCTCGCTGCAGTTAGTGAGGCAGAAAACCTTCTCACCCTTAATTTGCCTTCTTATTCAATGTGAATCCTTGTATTAACCATGATAGAAAACCTTCTCACCCTTAAAGTGTCATTTTAGTTTTGGAATGTGTTCTTGTATTAACCATGTTAGCACATTTATTTTCTAACTTGGTTCAGGGTCATAATATTTATATAAATTGTTTTAAATAACCATGTCAATCTTACCTTTTTCTAACATGGTTAGCATTATTTGAACTAAGTTGATTTTTAATAACCATGTTAGGTGAAATATTTTCTAACATGGTTAACTACATTTTATAAGTAATTTTCATACCCATGTTATGATGATTCATTTCTAACATAATTTACTTTGCAAAATTGTTAAGTAAACTCTTAATATCCATGATAGAATATTTGTTTGAAAATCAATTTTCTATCATAGATAGCCTATATTATTATTTTAGTGAAACTCTTCTCTAACCATGATAGCCTTTAATCAAATTATTAAGTGAATCCTTTTTCTGTCATAGTTAGGATTATAAACTTGACTTAGAAACGTTTATCAGTTAATTGTTGTATTAATAAAGAGAAGTTGACACATTCCAATCAATTCTTTGATTTACATAGGCCTTTAATTGTTGTTAGCTTTTTTTTTTTTGAAAAATTTGAATTTCATAAAATGGTTCCATTTATTTGATTTTCGAGAATGTTTTATTCATTTTTTAGTTTCGACAATGATTTGATTCTAGTTATATGTGTTAATATTTTGTAAACTCTATGTGAGTATGTGATAAGAGAGTATTTGTATATACTTATATTAACTTGTCATTCTATAATTTGAATTAGAAGTTTATGAGTTTTAACAATTCTGTATCTTAAACAAAAGCAAAGTAATATAGAAAATGTAAAACTTGAAGGTGAATTTTATTTGAATCAAGATAACATTGGTTGTGTTTGGATCGACTTCTGGAAAAGTGACATATATAAGTCAAACTGAAAATAAGTCAAACTGAAAATGACTTTTATGTTTGGATGGGCTGTTAAAAAAATGACTTATAAGTCATTTGAACTTTTAAACATGTTTGGATGGACTTCTTGAAAAGTAAGGTTAAGATAAAAATGACCAGAATAATAGAACTAAATTAAGATTATCCATTAAATTTTTGAGTTATGATGATTTTGAGTGAAAAATTAAAATTATCTGAAAAAATTAAAATGGAAATTTAATTATATAATTATTTGCAAACAAAAATGAAATGAATAGGTTAAAAAAATGAAAAGATAATTTAAATGAGCAATGACAAAAATTAAGTCAGGTTATTGTTTTCATTTTTTTAGTATAATATTGTTTTCATTTTCATGCGTAACTGGCAAAAAAAAAAAATAATTTCATGCGCAAATAGAAACGTGCTCTATCAAAAAAATAATAATAATTCGCGGGCCCCACATTTTCATGACCTAACCCGTGAATGTTTGCTATATCTTTTTCTTGGGTCCCACCTATAAGTTCTTTTAGACCCAAATAAGTTGATCTGATCAACTTATAAAAATAAGTCATTTTTGGCCCATAAGTTCTTATTTTAGGTAGCCCAACAAACACCACAAATAAGTCCTTTTTGCATATAAGTTATTTTGGGCAAAAATAAGTCTTTTTTTTTTATAAAAGTAGCCCAGCCAAACATGACCATTGTAGTTTGTAAAGCTCATATGAACATGTAAGTATAAGCATAGGGAAAATCTTAAAAAAATACCACTTGAATTGGAAAATCCCAGTTAAGTGATGTAGAGTTGTTTATGTCACTACTCCTTTAGTCAAAAGCGATACCTTGATAGTTAAAATTTTTTATATGGGATTTTGAAATTTAGAATGTATTGTTTTTAAGATTTTGCCATAGTTTCGTAAGATTCATAGCATGAAAAATGCTTTATTTTGTACTTTGTAATATTTATTTAAATGTGGACAATAGCTTACACATACAATTTTATGACTTATTCTTGTTTGATAGTGGAATCACTATTTTAATTGGTAGGTGTTTGTAACTTAATTTTGATAATATTGATATCTTAATTAGAAATTTTGTTATTATAAATCTATTTCTATTAAGAATGTGAAAAATGTTTTTTGTTAAGCAGCCTTAGAGCTTCCGAGTTTAACAACAAGGATTCAGAAAATGGTGGTGTTATGGAAGTTGGCCTAATTGGGTTGGCTTATTTAAGCTTGAGCCTATTATGGGTCAATCTCTTTTCCCAGCTCTTATAATTAGTGTAATTTATATTTAGATTGACTTTTGTAAAATATTAGTTTGATAAATTGAAACTTGTTTAGATGATTAATTAAAAAAGAAAATGTAGATGCAAAATGAATGAAAAGGAGATGAATTTATTTAATAAATAAAAAATACATACAACCTATTGGATATTATAAAAATTAATATTGTTTTAAGAGAAAAATTAAAATTAATACTATAAAATAAATAGTTAATGTGTTATTATAAAAAATTTGAAAATTTGAAAATAATTAATTATATATATTTAATATGATTTTTGTATATAACATGTTGAATATTGTTTTTCAAAATTAATTAATTAATTTTTAGGATGTTTTGGAAAATATCAAGTCATTGGGTCTTTAAATATAATTTTATTTTTAATTAAAGATTGGTGGGAACATTTTTTTTTCCTTCCCTTTACTCTCTCTCTCTCTCTCTCTCTCTCTCTCTCTCTCTCTCTCATTATGTATCATGGGAACATTTTTTTTATCATTTTCCTCCTATGATTTCCTCCTCTCTTCACAGCGACATGTGGCTTCTTTAAGAAGCAGCTTGATTTGGCTGACGAAAGTTTGGCAGAAATAAGGGGTACAGTGAATTGTATGATGCTTGCCAAAAACATAGAGGGTATACCTTTCAAAGCTCAGTGTCAGAGGTCTCAGAATCAACCTTTAATTTGGCTGAGTATGATATCTTGATCTATGTGGATGAGGCCTTCACCCCGGGGTCTCGCATAGTTGGCTGTGGAGGGCTATTGCAGAAACCTGGCGGAGAGATTCATGAAGCTTTTATGTTTGGCGTTGATGGAGACGCAAGTATTATAGCGGAGCTTTCGGGATGCATTTGGGGATTACGGAGAGCATAGGACGCTGGTTTCCGAAATGTAAACATTTTCTATGATGCTGTGATGTTATTTCAGGTGTGAATAAGGATATTTCAGAGTTGCATGAAAATCATGAGCTATTCAAAGTACTACGAGGTCTTATGAATCAAGAACGGCCGGTTGAATTTCAATTGATCCCGAGGTAGAGGAACGAGGGTGCTGACTTTCTAGCAAAACAAAGCTTTGGCCACGGTCTAGGAATGCAGATACTGTCGAAGGAGGCAACAATGTTGCTGCTGCAGAATAGGAGGCTCGGTTTAGTATAGTTGATTTTGATTTCCCTGTCTATCAGAAAAAGAAAACACACATAGATACACACCTAGAATTGAAATTCCTGGTTAATAAATCAAACCATAAATGATGTTGAATATACAATTTGTGGGGTAAAACCGGGCAGGACTGGGCTAGATATATGTCATAAGTCCTGTCCTAAAAATCTTCAGGCTGACTCTTTTGGCACGGAACCCAGACCGAACAAGACATGTCATCTGGGTCACAAGACATGTCATGTTGGTTCTAGAGCCTTTTGATCTTGAAAAAAAAAACATCTCTTGGTCCTTGAGTCTTTGTCTCTACTGTCTTGTCTCATGTCTCATTGAAATAAAAGATTAGGGAATATAAAAAATAACGATATTATAATATTATATATTGTAGTAATTAGTAGATATTAAGCATTAACTTATTAAAATATATTATTTTTTTATTAAAAATAATAATATTTTCGAGCTAGGCCTGGCCAATGGTCCTAACACTACTACAGAAATAGGCTATTGCAGTTCAACAATAACAGCGCTTATAAAACAAAAGTGATGGGATAGGTCTTGGGTGACCTATTCCAACGCTTCATAAATATAAGTGTTGGTATAGGTAAAACCTATACCAGTTCTTTTACATAAAAAGCGCTGGGATAGGGTATGGGATATTTTTGTAATATTTTAAGCCTAACCCAGCACTCACATACTCCTCAATATTGTTTTATTAAATTTTTTTTATGGAAGGGAGGATTATGGGCTCAATTTAGTTTTTCTTTTAACCTTTCTTTCCAGTTTTGAATTATTTAACATTATCTTTTTTTTTAATAATTTCTAAATTCCTCCCAGTTTTTTTTAAAATTTTTATGACCCTATCCCAGCGCTTTTTACATAAAAAGCGCTCGGATAGGTCATTTGCTTATATGTAATGAATTAATTCTCTGAATATTTAATTTTATCTTTTTTATTTAATTTTTTATAAATTCCTCCCAGTTTTTTTTGTATAGATTATGTCCTTTTAAACTTAATTCTCTGAACCTTATTATTTAACCTTATCTTTTTGTTTTAATAATTTCTAAATTCCTCCCAGTTTTTTTTTTAAATTTTTATGACCATATCCCAGCACTTTTTATGTAAACAGCGCTAGGATAGGTCATTTGCTTATATTTAATCAATTAATTCTCTGAATATTTAATTTTATCTTTTTTATTTAATTTTTTATAAATCCCTTCCATTTTTTTTTTGTATAGGTTATGTCCTTTTAAACTTAATTCTCTGAACCTTATTATTTAACCTTATCTTTTTGTTTTAATAATTTCTAAATTTCACCAAGTTTTTTTAAATTTTTATGACCCTATCCCAGCGCTTTTTATGTAAAAAGCGTTGGGATAGGTCATTTGCTTATATTTAATCAATTAATTCTCTGAATATTTAATTTTATCTTTTTTATTTAATTTTTTATAAATTCCTCCCAGTTTTTTTTGTATAGGTTATGTCCTTTTAAACTTAATTCTCTAAACCTTATTATTTAACCTTATCTTGTTTTTTAATAATTTCTAAATTCCTCCCAGTTTTGTTTTAATTTTTATGACTCAATCCCAGCGCTTTTTATGTAAAAAGCGCTGGGATAGGTCATTTGCTTATATTTAATTAATTAATTCTCTGAATATTTAATTTTATCTTTTTTATTTAATTTTTTATAAATTCCTTCCATTTTTTTTGTATAAGTTATGTCCTTTTAAACTTAATTCTCTGAACCTTATTATTTAACCTTATCTTTTTGTTTTAATAATTTCTAAATTCCTCCCAGTTTTTTTAATTTTTATGACCCTATCCCAGCGCTTTTTAGGGATAGGTCATTTGCTTATATTTAATCAATTAATTCTCTGAATATTTAATTTTATCTTTTTTATTTAATTTTTTATATATTCCTCCCAGTTTTTTTGTATAGGTTATGTCCTTTTAAACTTAATTCTCTGAACCTTATTATTTAACCTTATCTTTTTGTTTTAATAATTTCTAAATTCCTCCAAGTTTTTTTTAATTTTTATGACCCTATCCCAGCGCTTTTTATGACCCGATTTGTCCGGGACGGGATAATTGTGAACACCCCTAATCAAAACCGTTACTGTCAGATTCATGCATAATGTGAATTCACTAGGCAAATTTTAAAAAATCATATCTCCTTCATTTGAAATTCTTTGAGAGTAAATTTTGTGTCCATAAACGGGTATGATATCTATTTCCATATGAAACAAGTTTCATCCCAATCATATATTTTTATTTTGAGAGATATTGGCCAAAACATGACTACCTATCTGATGCATGATGTGAAAATTCTAGGAAGATTGAACAATTCATAGCACCTTGGATATAAATTATTTGAGTGTAAAATTTGTGTCCATGAACCACGTTGAAGTCTAGTATCATTCAAAACAAGAATAAGATCGAAATACTAGACCTAGGTCAGGTTGGACGAAAAATAGTTTAATAACTTATCTTGATTTTCCCATTTAATCATTCAAATCTTCTTCAATATCTATTCTTATTCTTTTTTATCATTCTCCATAAAACAAGTGTAATAGCTTCATTATTTCTATAATTATTCTATACAAGGTATTCACATAAAATAATTATTAGGCAAAGTAGGAGATAAACACTTCATACAAACTTTTTGCTCATTATATTCAAATCTATATTTGATATCATCAAAATTAATCATGTTCAACAATATTATATTTTAGAAAAAGCAGCACTCATTTATTACAAATAATTAATTTGGCTAATTTTTTAATGTTTATAAATTAGTTATATAAGGCTATTAAATACCATACCAAGTGTAATGTGTGTAAATTAAAGGGTTGAAAGTCAAAGATACCCATGAAATTTTCCAAAAATGCGACTGACAACATAAACTTTTTTTGGTTGCAAAAATACTTGTTAACTTCTCTAATGGAGTAAAACATGCTACCACCATTAACTAATGTAACTTCCTTTAACCTTTAGCTAGAGGCTTACACACCATATGTTTTAAATTAAGGTTAAGGGCAAAAAATAACCACAAACTTTTTCCAAATGTGCTTTTGGCTCAATGGACTTTTTTTGGCAGCAAAAATACCCATAGACTTATCTAAATGGAGTAAAAGGCCGCTAATATTAACTGATATAAACATCCATTGACTTTTAGATTAATGTGTCTTACACTATTATTCTTAAATTTTAATTTTGAAAAACTCAACACCGCTCTCTTTACCTTCATCAACCCTCCCCATCATACTCTTTTTTCCTTTATCACCCCTTCACATCATACTCTCCTTCCCTTTCTCAACCAATGATACCTCAACCTCGTCGCCTCCGTCAAGTAATGGCTATGATATTTGGAACACACACACACAAAATCTGGTATTTTTGACAGGAAGTTTAAAAATATTTCAAGTAAATGATGAGTATCCCATGTGAAGTTAATTTGTGGACAAAACTTTAACTTCACATCTATAATGGCTGTGAGTGGAAATTAAGGGAGAAAGGGTCAGGGGGAAGGGAGACTGGGGTGTAGAGCTTCTCTAAATAATATTTAGAAATAATATTGTGGTGCTTACAAAGCTTAAAGTTTATGAATATTTATAAGAATTAATGACAATGGTTTTTTTTATTGATTTACAGAAATTTATAAGTATTTTTGTATGTAAATAATAGTTTATGGTGCAAGACCTACATTTTGAAAAAGCTCTTGGGTATTTTAAACCATTAACCCTAATTCAAAAACAATGGTTGGAGTTTGTTCAAAAAACAAACAATGGTTGGAGCCCATAAAACTAAAACTTAACGGAAGTTTATAATAGTTAAAGGCTGGAGCATTTTTTTCCCCCATTTAGAAAAGTTTTGGGTATTTTTGCACCCAAAAGAAGAAAGAAGTGTATAGTATCAAAGGCATATTTGAAAAGAGTTTATGGGTATTTTTTAACATTAGCCCTAAATCAAAATTTGGCCCATATGTCAAAACAGTAAAAGACCAGTGGGTCTCAAGTTTTAAAGTCCAACATATGGTGTCAATTTGATGACATAATACTGGAAAAATGTAATAAAAATAATCATCTGCATAAATAATATATACACACAGTTAAATTGCCTTTTTTTTTTTGTGAAAATTATTATTTTATAGGATTTTTTAATTATTTTCATCATTTTTCAGTCAAATTCAGAAGCCCATTTTACTTGCTAAAAACCATTCTAGTTCTCAATCTAATTCTAAGTTCTGGGTAAAGAGAGGACCGATTCTTGTCTAACTCAGACTCAACAAGAACAACGGTTTTTTTCCAAACCGAGCCTAGCGTGTCTGATAAGGTTCTTTAATAATTGATATAAAGGCAACAATTAAAATTTTTCACTATTTAGGTTAGCAATAATCAAAGTGTTGATGATTTTGAATATACATAGCTCCTCTAAAAATAAACTGATTTATTTGAATGATTTCCAGTACATCTGTTTAATGATTTATAATCAAAGACTACATCTGAACCATTAAGACCATATTTAGATAATGTAACTTTTATATCTATATTTAATCAGATGTAGAGATACGTAATAGGTCAAGGGCTTCTCCAGCAGGCATTTTTTGAGAAACCCTAAGTTTCCTGTAATATTCATAAGAAAAAGGAGGAAAGAGACGAGGGTGATGATCAGAGTCCACAAGCTGGTTTGGTGCTTCAATGTCTTCTTCTTTTGGTCCCAACAAAAATGAAGCTATTGACACTCTCACACTTGCTTCCTTGCACTCTACTCTATGCTTCAACGTTCTGAACCTCCCATTGCTCCATACCTATACATATCGAACCCGTGTTTTACATAAATCACTTCATCATTTTGCGAATAATACAATTATTTTCTAGACACATGTTCCTCTTATTAGGAACAATCCTGTTTAAAATATTGTCAGAGCATTAAATATTGACATATTTATTAGTGGGAATTCAAACTTTGATTCATCGTAGTGTAAAAAGCTTGCCTATTCCGGAGTGAACAATACGATATGATTTGTTCACACACATAAGTACATGAATCTAGATCTGCTTTAGTTGTAATGCCCTAAATTTGTTTCAACTGTAAATTATAATTGGATCAATGAAACAGTTTATATTTATCATGCAGGTCAATTGAAATAAGAAAGGAAGAAATTACATTCCCCTGATTTTAGAGGGGAAAAGGTAACAATTCAAATTTACAGTTGGAATTAAAATAGGGAAAAAAATAGATGTTCAATCCTTCTAATTTAGGAAGGCACAGAATAACAATTTAGATCAATCAACTTTTAAAAAAATCCAAATCCAGACAATGAGAGGGGGCTTTACAAATTCCATAATCACAACATTCAAGCAAGTTTGCGAAAAAAATAATAATACTTTCAGTGATTTTGATTTGAGAAATCTTCTTCCACTAATTACAAAAAATTGTCATGGCCTCACAAATTTCAGACATAGATGATGATTTAAAGATTGAAGTGAAAGAGATATTATAACATACAGGAGCAATATCACCAAGAATGACAAAGAAGCTTCCTGGGCAAGGAGGAACATTAACAAATGAACCAGACTTATTCATGACTTGAAGGCCTCCAACATCTTCATCATCTTGTAGAATAGTGAGGAAGCTTGAGTCTGTGTGGATTTGTACACCAGATGACCCAATAGTTTCTGGTGTGAAACTATACTTGTTAATCCTGAATTGGCATACCCATTTCTTGAAATAATCTTCAACTCCTTCCAAACCCAAACTCACTGCAATTTTCTCTGATATATCCATCATTAACTCATGAATTGCTTTCCCATATGCTTTTATAACCTCCCTGCATTCCACATATCACATACATATATAGTTCAAACATTGGCTACAACAATAAGTCTTACCCAACTAAGTGAAGTCAAAATAAGAATATGGCATAACTGGACTCTATGAATTATTTGGTTCTATAACTTCCTAACAATGTCCCTAGTATAATCCCTTTATAAGGGCTTTTCACAGGGCTGCTTTTCTCAAACACTACGCAGATATACACTAATACAACAGCTTTTGACAAAGATTGTTTCCCAGAATTAATTGATGACATTATATAATAACAGATAAATGTAAGAAAATAAAAGGGAGAGAAAAAATTACGTTTGGTGGGGAGAAGCATCTAATGTTGAGCAGAAAGAATGAACTGATTGAGAAGAAGCCATGTCGTAGAGTCCCAAACCCTCATAAAGAGGATTAACTTCACTGGGAGCCATATACCCACTTCCTGCAATAACTTGTTCAGTGTTTCTCATCTTGATCTCTAAAGGAAGATCAAGAAGAGATCTCACCACTTTCTTCATCTCCCCCATTAGCTTTGAATCTATTGGGTGGTTCCTCACTCTGAAACATCCCCATTCCTCACACGCTTCTCTCAGATCTTGAGGATTTTCTGCAGATTCTTGCAGATCGATCACTGGTATCTCGCTCATGCTTGCAAAATTACAATGCTTTTTTGCATCTTCCTTTTTTTTTTCTCTTATGGGTCTCTCTTTAAACTGTTACTTTGACTTCAAATTCGTGAGGCAGCCGAAACAAAGCGTCAAAGGGCGACTGTGATTATATGTGGGAGACATAAGGGGTCCCACCATGATCCCCCGTTTGGTTAATTTCTTCTTCTCCTCTTGGCGTTTACCCACCGACCAGCCGGCAATAATCATTAAAATAACTTAGTTTTGCTCGTTTCAGTTAACCCTTCCTCGTTTCTAAAATCAACCAAGTGATTCTCCATCCCGTCCTTGTATAATATTTTTTTTTAGTGAGTTTGTTAATATTAGAGCTGGGATTTCGGGCCAGCCCGCGAGTTTCAGGCCAACCCGGCTCGACCCGTTTGGTAAACGGGCCAGCCAGTTATTGGCCCTGGATCGAAAAAAAAAATATTATTAAAGTAAACGGGCCAGCCCATTATTGGCCCTTGGCCTTGGACCGAATCTTTCGGGCTGTCGGGCTACCGGGCTAGCCCGACAGCCCAATATTATTAAAAAAAATTGTAAACGTTTTTTTTTTGTCAAAGCAGATTTTTTTGGGCCAAAGCAGTTTTTTTTGGCCAAAGCAATTTAAGTCACAATAATATAATATTTTCAAATAATGGAAATGAACATGAAAAGTTGAAAACCATTTAGATCAATTTGTAAACTTAATGGGAAAAAAGGATTAATTATATCAACTAATAAAGTAGAATTAAGGAAAATGTAAAACAAAAATGAATTATGACAGAAAAAATTTAAAAAGGACAAAAAGTTATAAAGTATTTTGTTGGAAATAAACAATAAAAAACTCTAATAAATATAATAAAACAAAATAGATCATTAACTAAACTAGTCTCAAATTGTGATTTTGAAAGTTTGAGAAAATGACCAATATAGTGGAAAATAACAAACATCCCTTGAAATAAATTGTGCTACCAAGAGGAAAACTTTATATTAATGTTGCCTTATGTGCTTCTTCAATGTTGCCTTGAAGCATACAAAACAATATGAAGTTCAAATTAAATGCATATAAATTGTGCTACCAAGAGGAAAACTTTATATTAATAGCATAGGCCACAAGAAACATTCTAACGTCACAATTGGAAAAACAAATATTCAAAACATTCAATGGTCCACAAAACAGCAAGCTCAGTCAAATTAGAAGTGAAGTGACTCCAGAGGCATAAATCAAGCAAAGCACTTCATTACAATGGTCCACAAAATCAAGCAAAGCACTTCATAATATATGCAATATAATTAGCTTGGGAGCTCAGCTGATCAGAGGCATAAATAATTAAATATCACCAATTCACCATTTAGTTCTTGACAAGGCATAAATATTACTCAAGTTAGGGGGAAAACGGCACACAGCACACTCCCTAGTCCCTTTGGTCTTTGCTTCAGCAAAATTATCAAATTAGGAATTTAGGATTAGGATCATCATGTATCAGAATTCAAAAATCAGAATAACATAACAGAACCAGTTGCATTCTAACAAACTAACACTCATATATTAAAAAATAAATGGACTGAAGGCTGAAGCTCACACGAGCAGATCAGAGAATCATTATAGCAGAACAAAGCTCGATCAAATCTAAGCTTTGCAGAGAAGTAAATCATAATGAAAAAGAAGGAACTAAAAAACCCCAAGCCTAACTTCAATTGTAGAGTCCGAGACTGAGAGCAGAGGGGAGGTGATGGCCGGACTGCCGGAGGGAGAACGAACGAAGAAGTGACGGAGGAGAATCAAACGAGCATCTGCAGCATCAGAAACCCTGAACTTATGAAAAGAAAAAAAAGTAACAGAATGCAATTGAAATCAACAAATTCGAAATGCGAAATGCTCAATCAAAGAATTGAGCAGAGTAAACAAATTTGAGCTAAAACTCACTGAACTAAAGAAAATCCATTAACATTCACAAACGCTACCAAGGAAAAGTGACTCAATGACGCACAAGAACAAATTACACAAAGTAAACGAATTTGAGTGAAATGCCTTTAACTTTTTTGATAATCGGCGAATCGGCGATGGGCAATGGGCGATGGGCGCTGGGAGGGATCAGGTTCAGGGAGGAGCAGAGAGCTGAAGATGAGAGAAGAGGTGGCGTGCTTGCTAGTTGCTACTGCTTCTGGCTGCTAGGGTTTGTAGATGAGAGAGCAGAGAGGAAAAGAAAGGAACCAAGAGTGTGTGTATCTGATGAGTGAGAGAAGAGGTTGAGAGTGATGAGGAGGGTGTTTTTTTAAAAAAATAAAAAAATACCGGGCCAACCCGTCAGACCGACGGGTTCAGCCCGGTTTAGCCCGAACCGGTCCATATTCGGGTTGAATCAGCCCGATTAGTTTCGGGCTGCTTTTTTCCCAACCCTGGACCGTTTTTTTTGTCCTAATCAGGCCCAGCCCGACGGGTTGGGCCCGAAATCCCAGCTCTAGTTAGTATAATATTAATATAAGAGTTCGACTGTTTTCTAAAATCAACTAGGCCATACTCCCTCTCGAGGCTGAACAACCAACCCAGTAGTCCAGTGGCCCGCCTAGACCTAGTCAGGTACCAATTTGGTCCTAGAATGAATTGGCCCAGAACAATAACAAGTCGGACAGGACCAAACCCGACTGTCTGGTAAAATAGGACAAGGGTATATGTTTCAGGACTATTGGCCCAGCGAGGCCCGGAGATGTTATTTATTTTTATAAATAAAAAAATTTCATTTTAATAGTTACTACTTTATTATTTTTTCTTTTATTTCTTATTCTCTTACTTTTGGATCAGACATGAGCAAAGCAAGAGAAAATAGATGGTTTTTTTTTCAAGGACCAATACGACATATCCTATGGCCCAAAGGACACGTTCTGCCTGGTCTTGATCCCAGACCAAACAAGACAGGGCCAGATTTCAGGCAAAAAAATCAAGAACCCAATCTAACCTCAATTAAAAATTCAATCCAAGAATAAACCTCCCAATTCATTAACCATAATTCCTTACACTCAAGATCTACCATTAAATCCTCAAACCACTCTTCATTACTCATATTACCAGCACCATTCATTCCTAGACCAAAGTGGTCCACCATCACAAATCATTCAATCTGAATCATCAAAGACTTTAATCATCAATTATTAACCTCCCATACCATAAAACAATTATCACATCATCCAAACCAATCTCTTAAGTCTACCACAAGGATTTCTTCTCTTTGAATATCCAAAATACAAATCAATCAATATCTCAACAAACCAATCCATTTAAAACCATAAATAGCACAAATAAATCTAGAAGAATCACCAAAACCTCCTCGAGATTAACCATAAATTTCGAAATCCTCACAAACCTAGCTTATTCAAGCTTTAGATTAAGAAAAATCTCATATAGGTTCAAATCCAATGAACCAAAACCATTAGAAACTATTATTAGGCTCTAATGATTCTAACGATAACCTAGTAACCATCAAACAATCCATAGATTTTTGGATTCACACATAAACCCAAAAAATCTAAAGATAGAAATTGAAAAATAGGGAAGATTAATGGAAGAAATTAATATTTGAATGCTTGCAAAGTGAGTTGGAATCACCAAATTAACTTCAAAGATCACCTCCTATAAACCCTTGCATAGCCCACTTTGATCTCTATCGGTTTTTTTCCTCTTTCTCAGAAAATGACGCACATCGTCTTTTAAAAACCAGCTTTTCCGATTTTCACAGTGGCGCAACGGTGAAGGGACATTGCTAGCCATGGCGAAGAGCCCAAAAATTCTCCCGCCTAGGTTTAAGCATCCTAATTCTCAACCCAACCTAATTAACCTCAAAGCATTATTAATAATCATAATTCAACACTAATTAGATTTTAATCATCAATCAAAACCTGGGATGTTATATAGCGAGTTTAATATTTTTCTTACATAATTGACATAAAAGCAACAATTAAAATTCTTCACTATTGATTCCAACAATAATCAAAGTGTAGATGATTTTGAATATACATAGCTTGATGGCCTCCAGAAATAATGATTTATTCGAATGATATCCCACATTTGTTTAGTGATTTATAATTAAAGACTACATCTGAACCATTAAGATCGTATTTAGATATTATATCTTTTATACCTAAATTTAATCAGATATAGAGACACGTAGTAAGTCAAGGACTTCTACTGCAGGCATTTTTCGGGAAACTCAGTTTCCTGTAATATTCATAAGAGAAAGGAAGAAAGAGGCGAGGGTGATGGTGAGAGTCCACAAGCTCCTTTGGTGCCTCAATGTCTCCTTCTTTTGGTGCCAACAAAAATGAAGCTATTGACACTCTCACACTTGCTTCCTTGCACACTACTTTATGCTTCACCTCTGAACCTCCCATTACTCCATACCTACACACATTGAACCCGTGTTTTACACAAATCACTTCATAATTTGTGAATAGTACAATCTTTTATAGTCACATATTCTTTTTATTGGAGATAATATTGTTTGAAACATTGTCAGAGCACTAAGTATTAACATACTTTTTAGTGGGAATTCAAACCTTGATTCAACACAATGCGAAGAACTTCCCCCTTTCGGAGTGAATAATACAATATTATTTGTTCATAAACAATAATACATGAATCTAGATCAGCTTCAGTTGTAATGCCCTGAATTCGTTTCAACCGTAATTTATAATTGGATCGATGAAACAGCTTATATATATCATGCAGGTCGATCAATTGAAATATAAGAAAGAAAAATTACATTCCCCTGATTTTAGTGGGTGGGGAAGGTACACATTCAAATTCTAAATTGAAATTAAAATAGGGGAAACAAAAAATAGATGGTGCCTTATTCTAGTGAAGGAAAGGCGCAGAGTATAACAGATCAATCAACTATTTAAAAAATCCAAAGCCAGACAAAGAAAGGGACTTTACAAATTCCGTAAGCATAACATTCGAGCAAGTTTGCAAAAAAAAAATAATAATAATAATAATAATAATAATAATACTCTGAGTCATTTTAATTTGAGAAATATTCTCCCACTAATTAAAAAAAAAATTGTCACGACCTCACAAAATTCAGAACTTGATGATGATTTAAGGATTGAAATGCAAGATATATTATAACTTACAGGAGCAAAATCACCAAGTATGACAAAGAAGCTTCCTGGGCAAGGAGGAACATCAACAAAGGAACCAGACCTGCTCATGACCTGAAGACCTCCAACATCTTCATCATCTTGCAGAATAGTGAGGAAGCTTGGGTCTGTGTGGATTTGTACACCAGATGACCCAAGAGTTTCTGGTGTGAAACTATACTTGTTAATCCTGAACTGGCATACCCATTCCTTGAAATAATCTTCAACTCCTTTCAAACCCAAACTCTCCGCAATTTTCTCTGATATATACATCATTAACTCATGAATTGCTTTGCCATACGCTTTTATGACCTCCCTGCATTCCACGCATCGCATACATGTACAGTTCAGATATTGGCTAAGACAAGACTAAGTCTTATCCAACTGAGGTCAACGTAAGAATATGACATGATTGGACTCTAACAATGATTTGATTCTATAACTTCCTTACAGTATCTTTAGTATAATCCCTTTATAAGATTTTTTCACAGGGCTTAAAGGCCATTTGCGATCACACATGTCACATATATATTCTTCCAACAAAAGCATTATGTGTGTGTGAATTTGGATTAAATAAGAATCAATGAGTATGTTTCTATATCAACGTAAACTCAATTCCCTTTCCATATGTTTCTATCACCTTTTTAAATAGGGGGAAATTACACTCGATTCCCAAAAAAATAAATTAATATAGCAAGTGAAATCTCAAAATTACTAATACATTAAGAGATTTGCCAATAATATAATACAATAGTGAAATTATCAAGCAAACTTCACTTGTTTTTTATTTATACATATGGCAATAATTGTGAATATAGATAGTTTTGTAGTCAATAAGAAACTTGTACATGTCATTAATTGTTAATAAACCCCACAATGTTGTTCTTTCACTATTGTTTGATAAAGTGATAATTTCACAATTCAATTATATTATCATATGCTCTCTTGGGGCTTTGTTAGTAAAATTGAAGATTTTAACGGACCTTACACTGTTAATTTGCTTCCATGGGCCCGAATGTTACTTTCCCCTTTTATACCAAACATATTCTGCTTCAAACAGAGAATTTTTTTCTGTGACTTTGATTGAATAAAAGGTGATGGCGGATAAGAGTACATCCCAACCATTCATTTGCAACTTCTTAAGATTAAGCCATTTTCACGCATCTCTGTACGACATTGTAAGGCCCACAGATCACCTCATGAAGCGTTTTTCTTTCCTCTTAGAACTTTTCTCAAACACTACAGAGACACACACCCACATAAGAGTTTTTGACAAAGATGGTTTCCCAAAATTAATTGATGACATTATATAATGACTGATAAATGTAAGAAGAAAAAAAGGGAGAGAATCAATTACGTATGGTGGGAAGAAGCATCTAATGTTGAGCAGAAAGATTGAACGGATTGAGAAGAAGCCATATCATAGATTCCCATTCCCTCATAAAGAGGATTAACTTCACTTGGAGCCATATACCCACTTGCTGTAATTACTTGTTCAGTGATTCTCATCTTGATCTCTAAAGGAAGATCAAGAAGAGATCGCACCACTTTCTTCATCTCCCACATTAGCTTTGAATCTATTGGGTGGTTCCTCAATCTGAAACATCCCCATTCCTCACACGCTTCTCTCAGATCTTGAAGTTTTTCTGCAAATTCTTGCAGATCGATCACTGGTATCTCGCTCATGCTTACAAAATTACAATGCCTTTTGCCTCCTCCTTCTCTTTTCCCCTATGAGTATCTCTTTCTGTTATTCTGCCTTCAATTTGTTGAGGCAGCCTAAACAAAGAGTCAAAGGGCGACTTTGATTATATGTGGGAGACATAAAGGTCCCACCATGTTCTCTCTCTTTTCGCATTCCCTCTTCCCGTCGTGGCGTTTACCCACCACCTACGGGCCAGGAATGATCGTTAAAGTATTGGTACTAGTTCACTCATTGTCTCATTCCATTACCTTTTGATGACTCCCTATTTTTGATTAAATTTGATATATATTTTAGGTATATTTAAAGAGTTATTGATATAAAATTAAAAGAATTTGTTGAGATTTGATAAGATATCAATTTGATGCATGATTTGGGGATTTCATAATAAATATCTTGATTTTAAAATTAAAAGAAAAATATTTTAAAGTATTAAATAAATAAACAATAGTTTAAAATTAAAAAAACAGAAAAAGAAAGAAAAAAAAGTAGTTTAGGGTATTACTTTTTTTTTTTTATATTACTACTATTGTTAGTATACTATTTCTTTTTATTTTATATTGTGAATGTTAATTGTTCCTTTTCTTTATTCAATGGGTTAAAGATCTTTTTGGCCAATGAACTATGGGCCAAGTATCACCTGGCACATATATTTATAAATGGTATCATGGATGCCAAAGAAGTTTTAAAATCGAATAGATTGGCCAACGCCTTCAAATCTAAGCTAACCCCATTAATCTCCTTCTCTAATTTACGGTTTGATTTGTGACACGTGGTAGGAAATTAACGGCGGTTAGCTCATATTTGACGGTGTTGGCCAATCTGTTCGATTTTAAAACTTCTTTGGCATCCATGATACCATTTATAAATATATGTGCCAGGTGATACTTGGCCCATAGTTCATTGGCCAAAATGATCCTTAACCCTTATTCAATCAGCTTCGGTGGTTATTGGACTTTGGAGCATATGTGGACGGAAGTATTAATTCAATTGAATTGGCTAAAAGACAAGAAGATGGGAACGGCACCATTTGGACTTTGAAAAAGAAAGATGAGACCTAAAACCCATCGGATAAAAAGGCGTGAAAGGGAAGAGCTGGGTGACGCAGAGCACTTTTCATCATCATCTCCCCAACACGGTCTTCTTTATCCAGAGCGAGAACCAGCGGGTGTGAGAGGAGAAAAGAGAGCAAGAGAGAGGCCATTTACTTCAGCCCATCACCTTCACGGGATGACGAAAGGACCGTGGAGGTGATTGGATTAGAGATGGGAGACGCCATTATTTTTCAGAACTGACGAGCCGAGCTGAAGTGGAGAGAAAGAAGAGTATTATCTGGGGAGTTCTGGAAATTTATTATTCCTTTTCTTCTTTCTAATTATGCTGTCTGTAACAGGCAGGAGTGCACAAGAGGGGGGTGAATTGTGCTTTTTAAATTCTAATCCTGAGGATAGAAAATACAGTTTATATAGGTTCAGCCCAAACTTGGCCTACGTCCAGTTCTCCAACCTGCAGTTGGGTTCCACTAATTCCTCAAGATTAAATCAGGCTCTTGATAGCCTTTACAAGTGACAGCAAGAACTCCTCTCTTTACTGATCAGTCCCCCTTACACTTTGTAACTTTACACCCTACTCTTAAGATCCCACTATCTTAAGAGTAAATCTCACTTTGGTAATAAATACAGAATAATTGTTCACTCAATTGAATAGATTGTGTTACACACTTAAGAATATGAGAATAATAAACGTTGAGAGTATTGAATGCAGTAGATACAAATAATCAATGTGGTAATCAATTCTCTTACAACTAACTTTTCTTCTGAAGCATTTATAGTTTCTCTTAGAAATATATCCGTTGAACATGTCAAGAGAGTTGAGTGATCTGGTGAAGTATGGAAGATGTAATCTGCTATGCATTTACTCCATTGTACTTGATCTTGCTTTAGCTCATCTCTCTTCCTCTATCGCTGACAGGGTAGGTGAGTTCCAACGGCTCTTTTGATCAATTTGTGTGTTAACGATAACTTTCCATAAGTAGGTCTGAACAACTCTGTACTTGGAAAGCTAAAAGTAGGCTTGTCATTGATTTTGAATATTTTCCAGCGCCACTCAGATTACATGCTTCTGATCGATCACAGGGTCTGATGTCTAATTGATCACATATCGATTACCTACAGATTATAGCCTGCATCACTGAACATCAGATTAGAAATACATGCTCCTAATCGATTACAGGGGAAGCCTGATCGATTTAGGCAGGTTTAATTGATTACACATAGATTGCATAATTCTCTAATCGATTACAAACAGATTACTTAATCTTCCCTAATCGATTACATATCACTAATCGATTGGGCATCTTTTTCTTAATCGATTACATGGCTCTAATCAATTGGGCGTTCTTTCTCTTAATCGACTAGATGACTCTAATCGATTGGTCTAATTTCACTCATCGATTACAGGGCCCTCTAATCGATTGGGCGCTATGTGATCTGAACTTGATTCATCTTTAATCGATTAGGCTTAAGATCTTTGACTTGTAATCTATCCCTGATCGATTGGGCAGGACTTAGGATTTTCTATTAGATTGACCCTAAGGTATTTATGTTCTTATCATAGCCCTTCTTCATGCCTAAGATATGTTTAGTTATCATCAAAACTCATTATTCTAACACTGTCTGCCTCTGAATTTGTGGATGTTGATCGGATGATTTTCTGATTTTATTTATAGTTATGAGTAGCTAATGAATTTGTTCTAGGTTTATTTTAAAAATTGTATGGATTGATACTTGAACAAATCTTTCTTTCTTGATGATTAATGATTATTAGGTTGTGAATTTAACTTGTGCTTTATTTATCCTAAGTGGTGGCCAACATTTAGCTTGTTAGCCTAATTAGTGGCTTGAGAGAGCATTAATTAAGCATAGAACTAGGTTGAATTCAAGCTTGTCTTAAAATTCCAAGTTGGGATTGAGAGTTTGTTGGTGAGATAGAGATATTCACTAATCAAATTTTGTAAAATTGAAGTGGGTTGTTTATAGAGACTAGTTAACATAATATGTAGTAAGAGATTATGCATATTAGTGTTAATTAAAGTTTGGGTAAGCTTGAGAGAGTTATTCAAATGGATATGACTTCAAACATCGACTTAGTGTTCATTAATTGTCACTAGAAGTGGATTAATAAAGTATCATGAAATACAAAGCGGATAAATAATCCTAGACATATTTTGTTTTGACTTAAAGTTTTAATTTAGTATTTGTCAAATTATTTTCATTTTAGATACTTTTAAAATTCAAAATACAAAAATTCTCACTCAACCTAATTGATAATATAATTGCGATAATTAATCCACTTTTGCCTTAGTCTCTGTTGGAACGATAACATTTTCTATAATAATTTTGATGACCCGTGCACTTGCGGATATGCTAAACCTCGGACAAGTCACCCTTCCTCATCCAAAATATATGAAAATACCACTTGTTCCTTATTTTAACACTTTTTAGAAAAAAATTACATTCCTAAATATAATTTCACTTGGAGGTTATTAATTATTGTTTTCCAATTTTAATCTTATTTAATTCTTGTTGGGAAGAGAGAGAAATACAAGGTTCAAATTAACCCTAGAACAAACTATTGAGCTACTCATGAATGGGTTAAAACAATAAATACAAAGAAATCCCATGTCTCAATTAGAGTAGCAATGAAGAATTGAAGAAACCATGAAAAGTCTACTATCGGAGGGCAAGAATCTATTCCAATTTTCCTTCTCAAGCTCCAATTTTATGAATCCTCACTTTGATCTTGCTTGTACAGATATCTCTATTCGTTTTTAGGGTTTCTTGGGTGAAAAAGAGGGCTAAGAATATCTTAAATTTCATGCCCTTAGTGTTTAAAAAGGCTGAAAAATAGTCTTGAGAGAGTGCTAGCTAGGTGTGTTGAGAAGAATTTGGTTCTTAATTATGAAAAATGTCATTTCATGGTCACTCATGGCATAGTTTTGGGACACCTAGTCTCTAAAGAAGCATTAAGGTAGATAAAGTTAAGACCGAAGTGATTGCGTTATTGCCTTATCCCACTTGCATCAAGGAGCTCCGCTCCTTATTAAGACATGTAGGCTTCTACCAACGTTTCATCAAGGGTTTTTCCCAAATTGCATTGCCTTTCTCTCACTTATTGCAAAATGATGTTGAATTTGTTTTTGATGATGAGTGCAAAATTGCTTTTAAAACTCTAAATAAAACTCTTTTGGAGCCTCCCATTCTTCTTGTTTCTGATTGGTCATTGCCTTTTGCACTAGCATGTGATGCTTCCAACTATGCAGTAGGTTCCATGCTAGGTCAAAGGAGCAACAAAACACCACATGTTATAGCATATGCATCTAAGACTTTGGATTGTGCACAAAGGAATTACACTACCACTGAAAAGGAGCTTTGTTAGAATAATGAATTTTGATGATAACTAAACATAACTTAGGCATAAAGAAATATTAAATTTAGAACTGGGATGAACTTATAAACAATCTGATAAAAAAATACTAAGTATTTCCTAATTGATCAGGGCCAAATAATCAGTTAAAAATCTAAGGTAATAATCGATCAGAGTTAGATCAAAGTCAAATCAGAGTTAGATTAGAGTTAGATCAGAATGAATGGAAGTAAGAAACATAGACTTAAATTACAGTTTACCCATTCTAGTTTGTGAGATTTTTGACATTTGGGGGATAGACTTTATGGAACCTTTCCAACCATCTTTCGGTTTCATTTATATCCTACATGCAATAGATTATGTCTCTAGGTAGGTAGAAGCTATCCTGCCCCATAAGGATGATGCACCAACTGTGTTCAAGTTTCTAAAGTCCAACATTTAGTAGATTTTTGGTGCCACGGGGTCTTATAAGTGATAAGGGCACCCATGTTGGCAACATGCTTCTTGATAACTTACTTGCTAAGTATGGGGGTGCCGCACAGAGTATCTAACCCATACCATCCATAAACCAATGGCCAAGAGGAAGTGTCCAACAAGGATATAAAACATATTCTTGAGAAAATTGTGAAGCCATCAAGGAAGGATTAGAGTGATAGACTTGAAGATACATCATGGGCATATCAGACCACATTCAAGACACCCTTTGGTATGTCTCCATACTGGTTGGTTTTTAGTAAAGCTTGTCATTTACTTGTTGAGTTGGAGCACAAGTCTTATTGGGCTGTGAAACAATGGAATATGGAGTTGGATGCCGCCAGCAATGAAATATGCCTTCAATTGCAAGAAGTTGATGAATTATGCTTTCAAGACAATGAGAGTCCAAGGCTTTATAAGGAGAAGACTAAGTTGCTCCATGATGGCAAGATCTTCAATCAAAGCTTCAAAGTAGGAGACTAAGTTCTTTTGTACCAAGCCCGCTTTCACCATGGTTATGGGAAGCTCACATCCAATTGGTTCGGGCCGTACAAAGTAACAAAGGTCAACAAGTATGGGATGGTGGAGCTCATTGAGAGGAGACTGGTAATGAATTGTGTCAAATGGGCATCTCCTTAAGCTCTACCATGGACCAGTTACAAAGCCTCCTTGAGGCCAAGTTGTTTCTTCTCTTTATCTTGTCTATTTCCATACATTTTGGACTAGCTAGTTGATATTTTATTGTCATTGCATAAACAAGTGTGGGGAATAGAGCATCCTAGTAGAAAGTAGTAATTAGGACTTTTACATTGAATAAAGTACCCTATGTCATTGAGACTTTCTTTCATCTTCACTTGTGATATGCATTTGTCTTGTTATTTGCATTTTTCTAACATACCTACTATTGATTGCACTTGTATTTTTTTCTCTCTCTCCTTATGTGTAGGGACGTGTTGTGCCCCAATATTACGATGGAACTTTGCAACTTTCCTCTTCACAAGGGATAAGTCAATTGGTAGTTTGATGATTTTTAAAATTGAGAACAATGTAAATTTCAAGTGTAGGGGAGGGGACTAAAGGTAATCTTGTTGCTTGATCCTTTAATTTTATCATGATGTGTCACATTAGAGAACTTTTTGTCAAAATTGTTTTCCAAAAAACCAAGGTGGATTTTGTTTTTTAGTTTTGTATTGTAATGAAGGGTCGCATTCATTGCAATGGAGGACCTAGTTGCATTCTCTACCCATTTTTAAAAATTGTTTGTGAAAACCTAGTTTGGCAAAATTTTTGAAAACCATGGAGCAAGAATGGACCTTATCCTTTAACCAATGAGCTTCATGAGCAATGGGAAGAATTCAAGGAATTATGTATTTTAACCTTTCAATTTTCAAAGAGCTAGAGATGAGTTGTTTTCAAGCATATGCATTGTGATAATTGGCCTTGCAATTGGATGTTTCATTGGCAATTGAAATTAACCTTGTTGTGAGATTTTTGGGCCTATTGTAATTTCAAGAGTGTATACTTGCTTGATCATTCAATTTCAAGAACTTGTCTCTACTCTTTGTCAAATCTATAATTGCATTCATGTATAAAAATGATTTAGGCATTCATTTCATCACTCCATTTTCCCAAACACAACCCCACACTATGTCATTTTCCATTGTTCACCTAATTTGAGCCATTCCTTAATTGTAATGCATTAATGTGAATTTTGCGATGATGCATTGAGTTTGAACCACTTTTGTTTATTGCTAATGACGTGTAAATGTAGAAAAAAAAAAGAAAATAGAAAAGTGTGCATGATAAGAAGTAGAAAAAAAAAGAAGAGAAGCGAATAATAGAAAAATAGAAAAAAAAGAAGAGAAAAAGAGTCTGGGGAATAACACATTTCTTGATATGGCATCATTATTGTTGAAATTATGCTCTTATGTGCTATATACTCCAATAGTGACATTGAATTCTATTTCAACCTTTCCTTTCCATAACATGCAATCCATCATGCCTTTTCCATCATTTCAACCCCTTAAGTCCTTTTGATTCATACATGATTGTATGCATGGGTGGAGATATTAGAGTAGTTATAAGCTTATGGCAAATTGTTAGTTAAGCAAGTTGAGTGTGAAAAATCCCACATGAGGTAAGGAGAATGAAACACTATTATCTTGAGAGTCCTCTTTGCCATTGCTTCATCCAATTGCTTTGCAAATTCTCCCTTTGCATATTCTTGATCATAATTCATGCTAGCTTAAGATTATTGATTGATTAAAACCATTCTTCTTTGCATTATACCCTTTGTCCAGGAGTACAAAGGTCTAAGTGTAGGGGAAATGATTGCACCATATTTGTATACACTTTTCATAGTCAAAATCACTGGATTATTGCATGTTCTTGGGGCAATTGTGCCTAATTAAGATGATTTCTGACTTTTGCACACTTTATTGGAATTTGTACTAATCAAGGGTAATTTGGGTATAATAAGCATGATTTATTGTTTAACCCATTTTCAAGAACATTTTGATGCTACCTTAAGTCCATTTTATGTGCAAATCATAAAAGAAATATGCCCAATCGAAGAGCCTAGTTGCGAAGAAGGAAGCTTAACAAGAGGGTAGAAAAGTTCTCTGCTCGCCTTGGGTTTTTGATGACTCCCCATTTAACATTGATTTAGGGCATATTTAGAATATATTTTGGGAGTCATCAACACTAATTAAATGAATTTTGAGAGCTTTTGAGGGAAAATTGTGTAAATATGTCATATAAGTTTAATTTGATTATTTTTGAAATAAATATGACAATTTATTAGAAAATTTGTTTGGCATGATTCCCTCACATTTATGCATGATTTTGATAGGCACTAATGGATATTCTAAGCTAGGAAGGAGAAGAAGAGCAAAGGAAAAGAGTGGAGAAAGCTGGATCTTAATTGCTGAAAATTGCTGGAAATTGCACCTGATGCCATGGCACTATGTGAAAATCCCTCAAACTCCCAAAAAAGCATAGCTTCATTTTTTATCCTTTTTAAATACCTAGGGCACGAAAATTCACACACAATCAGCCCCCTTTCAACCTTAGAACCCATAAGAACCATTAAACTCATATGTGCACACAATTTGGGAGCTAGGGTTTGCAAAATTGGAGGTTGTAAAGCAAAATTGGAGGAGTTTCTTGCCCTACGGTGATAGATTCTTCTTGTCTTCTTCAATTCTTACTACTGTTTTGAATTAGACATGGAATTTACTTGTATTTTCTAGTTAATCCATTCATGAGTAGCTAAATTGTTTGTTCTAGGATTAATTCAAACCTTGTATGGATTGAAACCTAATTTGTTTCCTTTTCTGTTAGAATTTGATGACTATTTGTGTTGATTTATCATATTCTAAATGCCTCTATTTGAATGGCCACCTGTGGGTAGAATAGAGATATATCTACCAACCTAGTTTTGTCAGATTAAGGTTGATGCTTAATGCGTGCTTTCGTTAATTTGTAACAAGAGATTGAGCAAATTAAATGAGAAGTATAGAATTGATTTTAACTCGAGAGAGCATTTCAAGTACTTTAGAACCTTAGGCAAACGCAAATTGACATTTAAAGACTTATGAAGGGAAATTAATTAGGGTTCATGAAATACAACGGTGAGAATTAATCATAGGCTTAGTTCATTGACAAATTAAATCGTTGTTGTTTGTTTCTTTATTTCTAGCTTAGAATAGTTTTCAAAACCTATTTTTCAAAAGAATTTGATTTGTTCAACTAAATTGAGTTCATTAGCCTGTTGTTTGATCGTGTTTTAAAACAAATCTCTATGGGACGATAATTTATTACTACATTGCGATCCGTACCCTTGCGGGCGAACAATTTGCCATGGCTACTAGACAGCTACCAATAGGAAAAAGGGGTAGAAAGCATGTGGGCTCGCCACGGCATGGCGAGCGCACTTCATCATCAACTTGCTATCACGATTTTTAGGGTTTATTGGGGGTTATAAATACCACCTAACCCCATAAAATCATTGGGCTAAACCTCCAAACACAAAAGTACAAGGCCTCTGCTAGGGTTTCACTTCTCTCCTTCATTCCTCACTCAAATCCCCACATTTTCCACTCACTTTCACCTCAAATCCTGCTAGTTTTCTTGTTCTTTCTTCTTTCATCTTCCATTTCCACCATCCTTCTTCTTCTTCCTTCTTCATCCATGAAGGCTGTGATTATGGGCTATCTTTGGCATGATTTTGAAGGCATGAGGGCTAGGTTCAAGGTGCTTTGGTGGTGTGAAGGTGGCTCTTGGTTCAATGGGCAAAATATGGGAGTTATTTGTGTTGGATATGCTTAGTTTTGATGATGTCAAGTATAGAGTTAAATGTAGTAAGCAAAAATTGTGGATAAAGTGTTTATCTCCTACTATCTATTATATTATGTTTGCTATATGTTTACTATGATTGAAAGCATTGCATATATGATTACATAACATATCCATAGATGATTTCTTATGATTTGGGCTTAGATTGCATTCATAAGAGCATATAACTTAGTCTGGAATAAACTGAGATAAAGAATCATGATGACTAAGTAGAAGTTCTATCGCTAACATGTTTATCATCACTAATAGGAAGAAATTGAGCTAGCTAGGCAAAGAACGGATTCTCTATCGCTAAGCTAAGAGCCTATCGCCATCAAATGAAAAGCTTAGGATAATAGCTAATGAGGACTTAGCAGTAATCCACTGAAAGAGCAAAATCTCTATCGCTAAAGGTCTTCACCATAGCTAATGGAATGTGTAGAGCTAACCTAAGCAAATAAGAATAGATCCTATCGCTAGACTCTGTCTCTATCGCTAAGGCCCATCAGATGACATGAATAAATACTCGGGGAAGAATGTTAGATAAGTTAACATAGTAACTAGCGATAATGGGATTAGCTATCGATAGAAAATGCTTATTGAGATGACAGCTAGTATGCTAAACATTGAACTAAAAAGAATATGCTAGCGATAGCATGATTTGCTATCTATAGAGAATACTTTGAAATTCCTTAGCTGATATATTGTCTCCATCTCTTTGAGCTAATGAAATGCACTATCGATAACTTCCTCTGCATCAATACTTGTTTAGCTAACAGCTCTAAGTGCAGCTCTTACACTGTCAAGCTAGCGATAGCTAAGGGAGCTAGCACTAATGATAAAGCTGCTGTGCAAGTACAATGTTGCAGGTTACCGTTACTCATAGTCTTTATCTCTCTTAGCTCATCCTCTGCAAGATTAGTTGAAGCAAGAGAAGAAAGAAAACTGTCAACGGCTAGTTCTCCAAGTCTCCAACGGACAGATTTATCTGATCATATATATAAACCAAAGACATCAGAAACAAAAATAAGAAGAATGGAATATACAACGATGGAACAATGACGAGATGAAAACAGAGGGCTATTCGCAGATTACACAGAGTAACAACCAAACCCAAGTGAGCCCAGATCTGAATAGATTATGATGAGTCGAGCGAATTAGAATAGAAGAGCTAGAGCACACATTGTTCAAATTATCAAGCTCTATAATTTGTATTTCATTATACTCCTTTCTGTACTTCAGTGATTATCAAAATCCCTTCTTTGAGAGAAGTAAACTTTCTTTGTAAACATTCTGTTTTAGTGAGTGAAGCTCAAGATTGGGTAATCTTGAGTGGGAAACAGATTGTATCCTTACAAGTTGTAAGAGGGAGCATTTAGAGGGAGTCTAAAGCTCGTTAAAAGGTTGGCAGGTGATCCCATGTTGTAAAACCTGTGGTAAAGGCTTCACAAGTGCCCAACTAAACTTGTGGGTTGTAAAGGCTTCTCTTGTGCCCGGTTTAAACAAGAGGGTAGTGGAAATCTCAGGTGGAGCCTGAGGACTGAATGTAGGTCAGGGTAGACCGAACCAGGATAAATTCTATTTGCATTATCTCTTCCCTAAACTCTCTTAGTTTCCAGCATATCTACATCATATATCTCTTAGTGCATTTAACAGGTTTGAAATACTCTGTGATAATTCGAAAAAGATTTTAAAGATTATCTTCACTGTGTTTTAGAAAAGAGAAGTTTTGAATTTACCCTATCACCCAATTCACCCCCCTCTTGGGTGACAGCCAGCACTAACAATTTGTTCTCTCATGCACTTTTCCTTATGTATTAAGTTGTGTGGTTGCATTTTTCTTGTATAGTTGGATTGGAGACATGATCTTCCTTTTCCATTGTCAATGAATTGTAATATTTGATTGGATATTGAGTTATGTTGATTGAATGATATTTATGTTCAAATATCCTATTGTATTTGTGATGCTATATGATTTTTAGTGGTTGCTAGATTGTGTAGTTTAATTTATTCAATTGAATGTTGTGGTTGCACATTCTTGAGAAAAATCGGTTTTCAAAACTCAAGTTCCAACAAACACCAAGTGGAGCTTAACATTAACCCTAAATAATGGCTATGAAAGTGGTTACCAGATTAGTCATTAATTAGGGCTAGTGGACCCCTAATGGTTTTGAAGAGCACCTAACCATTGGGGTTATGTCAGAGCAGTGCCGCCTCGAGTCCGCTCTCCAAGAAATTAAACCCGAGGGGATAGTGGAAGCTAACCCTGGGTGTCGATCTCAAGGAGCCTAGTGTAATATGATTCCTAATAACTAATATGTAAACTTGAAAAGGCGGGTAAAGAGCGTTTTTTTTTTGTTTTAGTATGAAGTTTGGTATGTGCAAAAGGTAAAGTAAAAAGTGGGAATTAAAAGTGAGATTTGGATGAGAATGGGATAAAGATCATTCTTGATGAATGAGAGATTCAGGAATCATTGCTTCTAAAGATTTTTAGGGAGTTTAATTGATTTTCTAAAGAGCCCTAGAGGAACCCCTCTAGGCTAGGCTTAGGTTAACTTAATTAATGCCGGAACCCCGCGCATTACTTAATTTAACCCAAGTTAATTAAATTCAAAATCAAGAAATAATTAATTATACAAGACTTTTAAATCCACAATTTGGGCCACCCCATAATTGCTCTAAATTTCTCTCTAAACCCTAATCCATTGATGGCCACCCATACAATAAATTAGGACCTAAAGAGTGTTTGCCCAATGTCTCAACACAACCAATTAATTCTTATGCCATCTCCCTCTAGCAAATAGCTTTAACACTCTTAATCCACTAACCAAGCCACCTTGCATTAGTACATAATTTTCACAAAGAGAATAACAAAACTATGTACCCATAAATTTCATTAAACTCAGAGTTAATAAGTAGCAATGTCAAGCATTATACAAGAAGGAAATAACATAATTATAGTTTCTAACCCTAATGACATAAATGCACTCAACCAAGTGCCATAAATGCACTTCAACCAAATGCAATTAATACATTCACCCAAATGTCATAAATGCACCCCTAGAACCCTAGAAAAGCATAAATACAACAAATGGAGGAAGGATTAGAACTAGAAAAACTCCCATATTCAAGCTTCAAGCTCATCCCTTGGCTCCCACCACCAAGAATGGTGGAGCCTAGCTGCTACTCTCCATGGAAGAACCAACAAGAAGAGAAGAAGGTATGGAAGCCATGGATGGAAGGAAGGAGAAGGTGAAGAAGATGAAGATGGAGAAGAGAGAGCTAGGGCTTGGGGGTGTGAATGGGAACAAAATCTACCCTAATGGGGCCTAAGTTTTGTGTTTTATGTCCCCCAAGTCGGGTCAAGTTAGTGGGTAATGAGTTAGATCCGGATTGGGCCTGAAATTCGCGAACTGAATTTCTGCAGAACGGTTGCCCGCCGTCCGCTCGCCGCGGCGAGGAGCATGTCTCTCTACCAAAATTGGGACTTTCTCGCCGTTATCTCGCCGCGGCGAGGACCATTTCTTTCTGGAACTTGAGGGCCTTTCTTGCCGTCTGCTTACCGCGGCGAAGCCGCGGTGAGGTCACTTTGTTTCTGTTCCTTTGTTTGGCCTTATTCTTCATCCCGGGTCCGATCTTTTGGTCCTAAGCAACCCTGCAAGTGGACATAAGACTAAACAAGGATCAAATAGCCCTATAAACCAATTCATACAAATTAATCTACAATTATGGCCAATTAACCCTTATCTAATACTAATTTCACCTAGGATTCGAAGTTCTATGTTAAGCATTATTAGACCATTATCGCATCTTAATCACGTTAATTGCTTCAATTTAGGTATATAAAAACCATACAAATCAGAGATTTGTCAAGTTTCTTGGGGATTTTTCAATTATAATTGGTGAATCTTTTAGCTCCCATTATCAATTTTAATGAAGCGTGAGATCCACCGTAACACTACCAAAGCCCATTTTACAAAAATCACCCTTAATCCAAACATCTTTCACCCATTAATCCAAAATACCAAAAACAAGTAATTGCATTTTTCATTAGTTTCGTTAAATGAATTTTCAAACCAAAGCCCCCATATTTTTTATTTTTTTAATTGTATTTAGCTAGTTTAGGTAGGTTAAAAGACTCCTCAAGCGAAACGATCTGGGGTTGCAACCTATATTACAATACTTGGATTAAATTTTGATTTTAACCCCCAAGGCGTAGTTAGGCAAAAGTTAAACTAGATTCATGTGAATGGCAATAAGATTCAAGTTTTGAGTGGTTTTGTAAGAGGGGAAGGGCTTCACCAGCACACATGTTTTTAGCCAATCTGAGCTTCTTGTCGTGTTCATAAGCAAGTGGAACAAATAGAGGAGGTTGATGAGAGTCCACTAGCTAACTCTTGTGGTGCTCTTACTTAGCCTCTCCCTCCTTTGGCCATAATAGAAACGAAGCTATTGAAACCCTAACACTTGCCTCCTTACATTCTACTTTGTGCTTCACGTACCCAAACCTTTCATTGCTCCATACCTTCATGTTATTACCAATTTTCAAGGTCAACAAAGTTGTATCAACCAACAAAGTAATAACCAATAGTTTGCTTTAATCAACAAGTTTTGTCTCTAGCACATCAGATCACGCAAAGACATTCGGAGTCCACAATCAAGAATAGTGTGTGGGTGACCTAGAAAGAATTTTCTGCCATATTATGTCGTGTACATAAGACATTTCTTGTGCGCAAAATTTAGTGTTTATTTCAAGGATTCACGTTGGTGAGGTTATGGTGGCTCTCTAGATAATGGAAAATAGTAAAATATGTAAATGTTTAGGCCCTGAGGACATGCATGTTGTGACTAACTGTTGATATATATTTATGAAAAATACTTGGATTTGTATGGTTTTATTATGCTAAATTGAGGCTTTTAACATAAATAAGATACAAATTTGGTTCATTTGTGCTTAATTAAGATCTTAGACTCTTAGGAGAAATTAGCATGAAAATAGGATTAATTGGCCATAATTAGAGATTACATTGTATTTGTTAGTTTATAAAGTTATTTGATCCTTGCTCCATCTTATTTCTACTTGTAGGGTCGCCTGAGGACAAAAAATGGAGGAGCCCGAATAAAAAGAGGCCAAATGAAGAAGAGGAAAAATTACGAGTTCAAAAGTGGCTAAAAGAGTGGCAAAGAAATAGCCACAGTGAACCCATGGTGAAGTCACATGGCAGACTCGGTCTTTAGGCTTTAAAACAGGTTACACCCGAAACCCACGCATCCAACCCATTTCAAGACCTATTAGGTTGAAAATTAGAGCTCATTGAGACATAACCTTGAACCCTAGACTACTCCTCTCTTCTCTACTCTCATTTCTTCCATTTCCCTTCCATTTTCCACCACTGATCTTCATCCATCCACCATGGCTACTCATGTATTGGAGCTTGGAGATGATGGGATCCCTTCCATGAGTAGCTAAACACTTCATAGTTCTTGGTAATGATTGGAGATGACTTGAGCTCATGTTCTTCATAGGGGAGTCTTGTTTCTTTTCCCTTCTCTTTGTATTTATGTATTCCTATATGTTTATCATCATGCATTTAAGACATGGATGTGTTTTGATTTGAGTTTGTAGTGATTTTGGTTTGTAATGAGGATTTGAACTCATCAATATATATGGTTATATATATGTGTTTTTTATAATTTCATTGATTATTCTCTATTTATGCATGGTCATGGTAGATAGTTTGATAAAAATGGATTGTAATTGAACCAATGCATTGCTAATTGCTAATCACACTCTAAGGTACTTAATAATGCCTAATTGAATGGGTTTATGAGATTAGGTGTTAGACTTGCCGATTGGTGAGGTTTGGTATTCTAGGAAACTTAAGAAAGCTCAAGGTGCTAAAGGGCTTAACAATGTCTAATTTTATGGGGCTCCATTAATTAGGTATTGGACCCATTGGTTAATGGGGTTTCGTATTTTAGTGACTTAGTGCCTTTGACTTCCCAAATATCTTAATTGAGTTAAGATAGCCATTGACAATTAATTTCCAAGAGTATCTTCATTATTTCATCAAACACCACTTTCTTGCTACTCTTTTAATTAAAACACCAAAAATATCTATTTTCATTGCACCAATCATTTTCACCATTTGAAAACCAACTACAACATGTTTCTACCCATTTCATCTTGCATTAGACATTTAGTTCACTAGATAGTTTAGTTGAACATTGACTCCTTGAGAACAACTCGGATTGTACCATTATTGCTACACCTTTGCATTCTAATTTATAAATATCTTTGTGTTTGACTCAAGGGCGACACAATGATAGTCGAATCAATATAGGACAATGGCGATGTATGATTTACATATCTTACCCTGTTCTAATGGGATAAGATTTGTCATTGTCCTCGTAAACAATTGTGATTTGAAATATATAGACTTGCTAGTTTTTAATTATAAAATTGCAGTTCCAGTTTTACTGTGTTTCAACACATGAATAATCTATTAATAGATATGTCATTCCAAATATATTCTATGAACAAAAAAAGTCAATTAAGTTTAAATACTAAGATCTATATTTTATTTTTTCACCTTTTATAGAGGGTTCAAATTCACAACCACATGCTTAAGATTGCCTTTAAAAAGGTGTTTGGGTGTCACTTGGGTTACATTGGCCTAACTAAATGATATATTTTATTTGCTTTTATATATGCCCACACAATTATAAATAGGGAACAAGAAGGGGAAAGATCAAAGAACAAAGAAGATTTATAGGAGGAGGAGAGTAAAAAGAGACAAGACAAATTATAAGGAGAGAAGAGAGAAAGAAGAAACGGGATACTCAAGACTCTTATTCAATATTCAGAAAATGTACAAAGTAGGTAGTTAAGTATCTATTTATAGAACTCAACCAAACCTAGAAGAATAGTCTAACTAAATGATATATGTTATTTGCTTTTATATATACACACACAATTAGAAATGCAGAACAAGAAGGGGAAAGATCAAAGAATAAAGAAGATTTATAGGAGGAGGAGAGTAAAAAGAGACAAGACAAATTATAAGGAGAGAAGAGAGAAAGAAGAAACGGGATACTCAAGACTCTTATTCAATATTCAGAAAATGTACAAAGTAGGTAGTTAAGTATCTATTTATAGAACTCAACCAAACCTAGAAGAATAGTCTAACTAAATGATATATGTTATTTGCTTTTATATATACACACACAATTAGAAATGCAGAACAAGAAGGGGAAAGATCAAAGAATAAAGAAGATTTATAAGAGGAGAAGAGAGAAAAGAGACAAGACAAATTATAAGGAGAGAAGAGAGAAAGAGGAAACGAGAAACTCAAGACTCTTATTCAATATTCAGAAAATGTACAAAGTAGGTAGTTAAGTATCTATTTATATAACTCAACCAAACTTAGAAGAATTGTCTAGAAACTGAATTAAAATATTCAAACAATAAAAATAAGAGTTAAATATCAATTTGGCCAATGAACTATTGGCTAAGTATCATCTGACACAATTATTAATAAAAAGTCTCTTGGATGCCAACCAAATTTTGAAATTGAACAAAATGGCCAACACCATCAAATCTAGCTGAAAAATCCATTAAGTTCATCCCTAAACCAATGAGATGGAAGAGTGATGTGTGCACACGTGGCATGTATTTAATGGACATTTGGCTAGATTTGACGGTGCTAGCAATTTTGTTCAATTTCAAAACTTGGTTAGCATCTAAGAGACTTTTTGTTATTAATTGTGCAAAATGATACTTAGCCAATAGTTCATTGGCCAAATTGATATTTAACCCTTAAAATAATAAACAATTAAAACTACATATATAAAAATCCTAACAACTTTTCAAACTAAAATAAAACAACAAAAATTCAAATTACAGATCTAAAAATCCTAACAACTTTTCAAACTAAAACAATAATGATAATTAAAATGAAATCTTGTCGTTTTCAAATTTTGAGGGAATCTTGCTTATCCATTTGCAATTGCCATCATTTGCCCTGCTAAAATGAACTCTCCTCTGAAGAGGAAGGGGTCTTGTAGGAGTCAATCAAAGTGGGGTCAATCCGGTGGAACTCATCTTCAATAATCCACATAGCATCTTTGTCAAAGGAGCCTTCTCAACAAACAAGATAACGATGAACATGACCCTCTGAGGTGAAAATGGTTTGTTCATCCATAATAGCATTGATCATTTCTTGGGTTGGCGTGACGCATGATAATGGCAGAACCAGAGTAAGATCCTAGACATTAAAGACTAGACTAATAGACATTTCAGGAGGCTACTCTAGTAAGTAAGAATTGGGACTAAGTTTCTTTAGGATAGGAATGGGGTTGAGGCACGAGCATGCAATTTCTTAAAGGAATTTTTTGGATAATGCTTAGGGCGAATATGGGTCATTACATAGTCTCCTTCACCAAAATTTTAATCTTGTTGATGAGCATCTTCTATTAATTTATATTGATTATTGCTAAGTTCTATTTATGCTTAATCCCAGCATGTAATTCATGAAGCCGATGGGCTAGGGATTCTGCAGATTCAAAACTATAGGCTGTCAAAGGAAGGGGTACCAATAGGCTGGTTGGGATTGAACCCATGAATAATCTCAAATGGGCTTTTACTTGTGGATCTATTGGCAGAGCTGTTGTAAGAGAACTCAGTAATAGGTAAGATGAGAATCGAGTTTATTAATTCATCCCCTACTAGGCTTCTAAGAAAATTTCCAAGGCTACGATAGGTCACCTCAGTTTGACTATCAGTTTGAGGGTGGAAAGCATAAGAAAATTTTAGTTGGGTACCAAAAGGTTTCCAAAGGGTCTTCTAGAAGTAGTTGACAAACTTAACATCACTGTTAGACACAATATAAGTGGGCAACCCATGCAAACACACACCTTCCTTAAAGAAGAGTTTAGCTAAGTGAGAGGCATTAGTAGTCTTACTACAAGGGATGAAGTGCACCAACTTAGAGAATCGGTCGACAATAACAAATATTGAGTCATGTTGTCAAACAGTCCTAGGTAGGCCTAAGACGAAGTACATACTAAGATCCTTCTACGGTGCAGTAGGAATTGGTGAAGGAGTGTACAAGCTGATATTTTGGTTATTAGCTTTGGATGTTAGACATGTATGACATTGTGAGAGGATACAAGCAACGCCACGCCAAAGTGAAGGCCAATAGAATTGATGTTCAATAAGTGCAATAGTCTTATCCTTCCCAAAATGTCTAGTTAAATCCCCTCTGTGGAGTTTCTAAACAAGAAAACCTCGTAAGGATGTATGAGGAACACATAATTTAGTACCACAAAAGGTACCCATCCTTAGTAAGGAAGTCGGGATAGTTATGGCGTAATTCATTAGTAACCTCTGGGTAAATGAGGGCAAAATCAATGCATGTGGAATAATCATTTATTGTTAAAGCAGACAACATGGATACACAAATTGTGTAGAAGATTGATTCGGCGGCTTAAGACATTTGCCACCTTATTTTCTATCCTAGAGTGATTCTTAACAATGAAGGTGAATTCTTGGAGAAACTCCGCCCACTTGGTATGCTTTGGGTTCAAATGTTAGGAATTAAAAATTTTAAGGGCTTGATTATCCAAATACACAACAAATTTTTGAGGTAAGGGTAGTTCTTCTAATGCTCAAAAGAATGAATTATGGCATAAAATTCTTTATCATAAGTGGAATACCTCTGCTTGGCCTTATTCAGTTTCTCACTAAAGAAAGCAATAGGGTGACCTTCTTGACTTAAGATGCCCCCAATCCCTATTCCAGAGGCATCACAAGTGACTTTAAATCATTTAGTAAAGTTAGGTAAGGCTAATACTGTGGCTTCAAAAAGCTTCTATTTAATAATTTGGAAAGCACGAGATGTAGCTATGGTCTAATGAAACTTATCCATTTCTGAGACACTCTGTGATAGGGCTCATGATGGTGCTAAAGTTTCTAATAAAATGCCTATAGAAGGATATGAGACTGTGGAAGCTTTGAATTTCATGAAAGGAAGTGGGCTTAGGTCAATCGCGAATGGCTCACACCTTTTTAAGGTCAGCGGCTTACCCTTGCGTAGAAACAGTGAATCCAAAGAAAACAACTTGTTCTTGGAGAAAGCAGCACTTAGAAAGGTTAGCATAGAACTTCTCTTCTTGAATAATAAGAACCACTTGGTGAAGATGTGTCAAATGCTCATCTTCTGACTTACTAAAAATTAGGATATCATCAAAGTATACGACAAGAAACTTTCCTAAGTAAGGTTGGAGGAGGTGAGTCATGACACTCATGAAAGTACTTAGGGCATTGGTAAGGCCAAAATGCATGACTAACAATTCATATAAGTCATCCTATGTCTTGAACGCGGTTTTCCATTCATCTCCAGGTCAAATCCTAATCTGGTGGTACCTACTACGGGGTCAATCTTAGAGAACTAGCATGATTTGGAGACTAGATCAAGCATATCTTCCAGTCTAGAGATAGGAAACCTATACTTAACTGGGAGTTTGTTTATGGCTTAAGTACCATCTTTTTTTCGTGTTAATAAAGCAGGTACTGCATATGGGCTAAGGATATGTTGGATATAACCTTTTTTCAGCAAACAATTGACTTGTCGATTAAGTTCTTCTCTATCCTTAGGGTTCATTCTATAATGTGGCACATTAGGGAATTGGTATCCTGAAACTAAATCAATTGCATGTTGGATCTCCCTCATTGGTGGCAAGTCATATGATAGCTCATTAGGTGCAACATCCATAAACTCATCCAACAAGTGCAACATCTCTTTAGCTAGGTTTGTAGCAACTATGGATGAGAGGGTGGATTTTGTAACAATAGCAAGAATAATATTAGTTTCTTTACACTCATGCACAAATTACTTTTCAGTAAGGAAGTGAAGATTGGGATACTTAGAGGCAAAACAATCTGGGTTAGTAGAACCCTTTCATTTAGACTCAGGCTTAGTAAGGCGTAAAAAGATTCTTTTCCCTCATGCTTAAACATATGGTTATTTGATCGTCCCTATATGATAACATCATGATCGTACAACCACGGTCATCTTGAGAGGATATGGGATACATCCATCAGAATGACAACACAAAGAACGTCCTTCTTATAATCACTGAGGTGAGGAGGTACGTGACATTGTTGAGTGATTGGAAGTTAGAAATTGTCTATCCAAGCAACATGAAAAGGTTTAGGGAGGGGCTCAGTCTAAAGCCCAAGTCAAAACAACGTATTAACTAGAGATAACATTCCTATCACTTACTTTGTTAATAATAAGATTGTAGAACTTCTTATCACACTTCATATTTGTGTGGAAGACAGTGTGACATTTCTATGAGTCATCTGGAGAGGGAACAGTTAAGAGACATCGCGTTAGCCCAAGGTTCTCTGGTGGTATGTTATCTGTGATGATTTCTTCATCCACATTAGATGGGCTATCAACAAGGCTGATGACAAAGTTAGGAGTGCACTCAACTTTGTTTTGGTACTTGAGAGGGAGAGTACATTGGGGGCATTTTGAAGCGATGTTTCCCTTAGCATGACACTTGAAACATTCAATGGCCCATTAGGGCGGGAACTAGAGCTTCTAGATTCATTAATCAGCTTGGTGTCAAATGTTTGGCCAGCATAAAACTGGGAAGTAGCCCTAGATCATGACCCTATAGTCCTATCGATAGAAACAAAACCACTAGTTAGTCGAAAGTCCGTGCCTTGGGAATAAGGACATCAAAAAGTAGCATACTTGGACAAAGATTTTATTTCTTAGGTTTTATAATAGACGTCCTTAAGGGTTTCAGGAAAGTTTTGTTAGTGATGGCTGTCACCCAAGAGGGGGGTGAATTGGGTGATAGGGTAAAATTCAAAACTTCTCTTTCTTAAAACACAGTGAAGGTAATCTTTAAAATCCTTTTGGGTTTATCACTGAGAGTATTTCAAAACTATTAAGTGCACTAAGAGATATATAATGTAGATATGCTGAAACTAAGAGAGTTAAGGGAAGAGATAATGCAAACAGAGTTTATCCTGGTTCGGTTAACCTAGACCTACATCCAGTCCTCAGGCTCCACCTGAGATTTCCACTACCATCTTGTTTAAACCGGGCACAAGAGAAGCCTTTACAACCCACAAGTTTAGCCGGGCACTTGTGAAGCCTACCACAGGTTTTACGAACACAGGTTCACCTGCCAACCTTTTCATAGAGCTTTAGAAATTCTCTCTAAACACTCCCCCTTATAACCTGTAAGGTTACAACCCTGTTCTTAAAGCACCAAGCTTTAGAACAACCTCAAACAATAGAGGATTTTAAATAATAGGTTCACTTAATGAACGGATTGTGATAATCACTGAAGTACAGAATTGTATATGATGAAGAAATACAAATCCTAGAGCTCAAAGATTTGAACTATGGTTGCTCTAGCTCTTCTATTCTATTGAACTATACTCATCTTTATTTCTCCATTTTCTGGGCTCACTGATATGAAGCTAATACTCTGTGCAGAGCCTCAGTTTTTCATCTCGTATCATCTTGTCATGTAAATGCATCGTGTGTGCGTTGTTGTTTCTGATGTCTTCAAGTCTTTATATATGGTATTATACTTTTCTATCCGTTAAAGACTTGGAGAACTAGCCGTTGACACTTTTATTTCTTCTCTTGCTTCAACTAATCTTGTAGAGGATAAGATAAGAGAGACAAAGACTGTGAGTAACGTTATCCTGCTGCTACCTGCCACTGTACTTGCATGTCAGCTTTTTCATTAGCGCTAGCTTCCTTGGCTATCACTATCTTAACAGTGTGAGTCCTGCACTTAAGGTGTTAGCTAAAACAAGTACTCATGCAGTGGATGTTATCGATAGTGTATTTCATTAGCTCAAAGAGATAGAGACAATATATATATCAGCTAAGGAATTTCAAAGCATTCTCTATCGATGGACATAAACATTATCGCTAGCATATTCTTTTAGTTCAACGTTCAGCGTACTAGCTATATCATTTCAATAAGTATTTTTCTATCAATAGCTAATCCCATTATCGCTAGTTACTTGATTGCTCATTCGCTTAAGGATACTAAGTTATATGAATATTCAAAGTAATTTTCAGGTATCCTGTTATCGATAGCTAAATGTGTTAGCGCTAGCAACTATGTTATCACTAGTTAACTCATTTGCTCTCAGGCACTAGCTATCTGAATGTTTATTATCTGAAGTACTTTGTTATCGATAGCTTAACCTGTTATCGCTAGCTGATTCCATTAGCTTAAGGACTTGGTTTATTTTTCTGCTTATTGTTCTTCCTTTTATTTATCCATATTATCAATGAACTTCTAGCGATAAGATATTTCTTAGCGATAGTGAATGACTTAGCGATAGATATTAACTTTGTTATTTCTAAGTCTTCATTTGCTATGGTTCTTTGTCTATTAGCGATAGGCTCTAGCTCTAGCGATAATGATCTGTTACCTATCAGATTTTACTTGTTTAATTCAAGGGTAACTTACACTCTATTTACTTATGTTATCTATGGGGTCAGTCTTCATCAAAACTTAAGATTCTAACAAGTTTAGCTTAAGAGCCCTTTGTATGTCTAGCCGAATGCCATCAATAAACCTACTAAGTAATGACCAAGGGTTTTCCTTTAGCCCACACCTTAACCTAAGTTCATCAAACTGGGCTATGTAGTTAGCGTCAGTAGAGTTCTATTTTATATTGTTTCGTCTACTGAATAATTGGCACTTGTATCGAGAGGACACATACTTCTCCTTTAATTTCAATTTCATTCTAACCCAAGCAGTCACTAGTGGATGACCTTATTCTTTGTGGTTTACTTCAATCGAGTGCCAATACGTTTGAATAGAACCCACTAGTCTCATGTTGGTGAAGCATACTCGTTGGGTGTCATCCATATCATACCAGTCAAAGTAGTCTTCTATATTGGTGAGCCAATCTAAGAAATAAGTTGGGTCTAACCGACCACCAAATTTAGGGGCACCAACTTTAACCTTCTTAGTGATGTCTTCCCTATAGTCACATCTTGGGTTTCCTCTATCATACCTAGGGGTGACCTCTCATACATATAGTGGCATCCATTATAGCCATTCCATGGGTCGCCTTCATCCTTAAACAATGGGGCATGGGGCCACGTGGGGATGACCTAACATAAGGATTACCAGTACCTAAAGGAAGAGAGTGACTATCTATATAGGTCTTCCTACCCTGATCCGGCGTAAGGTGTCGTAGGGTTGACTTTTGATCTTTGTGGTGGTTTTGGAGTAATCCGTCGCAAAGATACAATGGCGCGGCCTATATGTTTTTACCTACATTTGATGGTGTGGTCTCAATTTTCTTTCCTAAAGTATGTTGCCCTAAACAACGAATGGCTGACATAACTTCTTTGAGGTAAGTGTCAAGTTTGGACTCAGGGGCATTAATCCTACCATTGGTCTCATCAAACCTAGCGTGATTTAAGTCAGTTACCCTATGGTCAACATAAACATAAATAGCTTGTTCATGGTTTTCAAACTCAGACATGGTGGCCCTGATATTAGCAATGTCTTGATCAAGTTTTGTTTGGTTGTCAAGTACATGTCAAAGAGTCATGCGAGAATGAAAGGGGTGTCTAACGTGCAGGGATTAAAGTAGTCTTAGCGAAACCTAATAAAGGCTTCTAAGTTGCCTCCACCAAAAGGTGAAGACCCTACTTAACAAGCCTAACCCTTATGGTACTCTACAACTCCAACAAGGATTATTCTTGCTAAATAAGTAACAACCTGAGCAAGATCTTCATAGTAGCCTTAGAGTGTTTAGAAACTACGTCAGGAAAACCATTAGAAATCTCTACTAACCTAGGGTAGAATGGAACCTAAGTGTAAGGTTGAATGTGTGTGAGGATGTGTGCATTTCTAGGGTGGAAATTAAATGCTGAATTAAGCGAAGATGGAAAAAAAATAATAATCAATATAAAATAATAGAATAACGCACAAGTAAACTAAAAATTGTGGAAGAGGAAAGATTTTTTCTCCCTTCTATATTCTTTTAATTAATTTTTTTTCCCTTTTTTTATTTTCATTTCTTCTTCTTTTTTTTTTTTTTTTTTGCCCTTTTAGCTCTAAATCACAAGATAAGGAGAGAAAAAGGAAATGAATGAGTGCTAGGAAAACAAGGAAATATTCCAAATGAAAAGAAATAAAAGAGAAAAAGATTCAAATTTAATATATCTAGATCAAATAATAGCTAGGAACTACCTCCTTCGATATCAACTAGTACATTTTTAATGTTGTAAGATCAAATCCTTACCGAATAACTTTTGGAGCCAAAAGTTGAAACTTTAACTTTAAATATTTCTTACTGATGATCATTGGTTCAAGGGAGGTTCAGTACGCAAAAACCACACAAAGCAGTACGAACAATGAAAATGCGATGAATTGAAAGAGTGTAGGCAATAGAAGGGAGGTGGAGCCGTGCTTTGGTACAAAGTAGGTAGCTGAGTATCTATTTATAGAACTCAATCAAATCTAGAATAATAGTCTAGAAACTGAATTAAAATATTCAAACAATTAAAATTGTAAACAACTAAAATTACAGATAAAAAAACCTAACAACTTTTCAAACTAAAATAAAACAAGAAAATTCAAATTATAGATCTAAAAATCCTATAACAACTTTTCAAACAAAAACAATAATAATTAAAATGAAATCTTGTAGTCTTCAAATTTTGAGGGAATCTTTCTTATCCTTTTGAGATTCCCATCAATTATCAAGAAAATTCAACGTTTATTTATATTTTTATGCTATGATATATCATATTAATTTTAAACTTGTAAAATATAGATTTATATATATATATAGTTAAGCATTTAACATGATTAAAGGGAAGCTAGAGACTCTTACATGAGCACTATCACCAAGAATGGCAAAGAAGCTTCCGGGGCAAGGAGGAACATCAACAAAAGAACCAAACTTGTTCATGACTTGAAGGCCTCCAACATTTTCATCATCTTAAAGAATAGTGAGGAAGGCACAATATATGTAGATCTATACACATGAGGACCCCACAGTTTTTGTAGTAAAACTGTATTTGTTAATCTTGAATTGACATGCCCACTCACTAAAATATTCTTCAACTCTTCCTCCTTCTAAAACCAAACTCTCTTCCCTCCAATGTTGTAAAAACCGAACTGGAAGGTGAGCCGGAGAGGGCATCGGGTCACGGTTCGCACGGTCGGATCGGTCGGACCAAAGGTCGGACCGATGACGTAATAATTAAGGAAAAAAATATGATTTTTAAATGTAAATTACATAGAAACAAATTATGGCCCCTTCTCTTAATTTTTAATGAAAGACCATTGACCAAGAAATATATAGCCATTAGAGACTTAGAAAACAAATCATTCTTGTCTTTAGCTAAACAAAACAAAGAAGGTGTATAGGACCATTTGAGCATCATAGTTGCAGAAATTTTTGTCGAGATGGAAGAACTAGGAAGTTAGGAGCACAAGCAATTTCTGTTATACAAAAGGTAAGAGATAGAATATGCAACTGATAAAAATTTCAAAAGAAATGTAAAATGTAGAAAGACAACAAGTGCTAAATATAGAATAAAAGCTTGGAAGAGACGTTAAACATCAACAATAGAGGAATGGTGAGAGAGATGATGTTCACCAATTGGTTGGAGTTTTGGAGATCAAATTTCACAGCCCTAAGATTTTCAAATGGCCGTTGGGGTTTTTAATTTGGGAGAAAGATATGAATCTAATGAATTCGGGGATGTAATTTTGGTTTCTTTTTTAAGAACTTGGGTTTTTTTTGGGCTTGATTTTATTTTTCTTCATCTTTTTTTTGTTTCATATTGGATCGCCCGGTTTTTATAAAACCGCTCCGGTTCCCGGTTTAACTCCGCTTCCCGGTCCAATGTCCGGCTGGAAACGGCCCGATCCGGCTTAACACGATAAACGGCCAGACCATAAAATCTGAACCGACCTGTGTAGCGGTCGACGGTTCGACCGTCCGGTTCTTATAACCATGCTTCCATAATTTTTATTTATCCATCAAGAACTCATGAACTACTTTCCCATATGTCCCTATCACCTTCCTATATACATATAGTGGGCTCCACATATTTGATCAAATCTATATGTATGTAGTCGTTCACACACTACTACAGAAAAAACATATTATGGTGCTAATTACGCAGCATTTTGTTATAAAAAGGCCGTCAAAAGAGAAATTTCTTTTTTTAAAAAAAATTAAACACGTCATTTATTAGAATAAATGTCATGTTAGGTTACAATCAAACACGGTGTTTGCATAAAATAAATGCTTATAAACACCACGTTAGGTTTTTACAGTTTTAGAAATTAATAAAAAATAAATAATCAAATGCTGTGTTTGTTCAATTTTTTAAAAAAATAATAGTACCTAATGCTACGTTTATTAGAATAAACATCGTGTTCGGTCTTAAAAAATTAAATTTCCCTCCCTGCGAAGCTTAATCTCGCACTCCCAATGTACCCTAGCTCTTTCTCTTAAGCCGTTTGCTCACATTCTCTCCTAGCTCTGCCATTCTCCTAGCTCACATTTCTTCTTTACTCCTAGTTCTCTCTCTGTCTCTCTAAACCAGAGTCCATTCTTCGAAGCTCCGCCATTCGTTTTCGTCAAAGTTCCTCTACTTGGGAGTCGTTTGGGTTCTTCGTTGTTTGCTGATTTTTCTCCATCATCGTCTTCCTTTCAGGTTTATTTGCCATCACACATTTGTGCGAGTTGAAATTACTTAATCTTATGGAGAAGAGTGAGTGTAGTGAAGTTGAATTGAATTTTCTTTCTGTTATGTTTCAAATTATTCTTTTTTGGTATTCCTCATAATGAAATTGAAAGCATTGTAACCTAAATCATTAGCTTTATTTCCTCATTTGGTTTCATTTGTTATCTTTGCTTCCTTCACCCTCAAAATGCAATCTATGAATATGGGTTTTGGTACTATTTTCACAAGGCGTTATTTTATCATGGGTTAGGGGATTTCTATGTTTTGTATTTTAGTCATAGGTCTTTCTCATAGGGTTCTTCATTTATGTGTGCAAAATTTTGGCTCTTCCTCTTTTCATTCCTCACTTATGGGTTCTGTTATTGTTGGATTTCTCTTCTCATCCCTCTGTTATGCTAGCATGATGTGCCATGTTTGTGTCGTGTGGCTATGTGCAGTAGGTGGTTGAGTGTTTTTCTTTCTTCTTGATACAACATGTGTTAGTGAGGGGTTAGAATTCATTTATTGAAAGGAAATTGAGGTTGAGAAGCTCATTGTGGTCTTGTGATTAGGAAATTTTACCTAGAAGTGAAGTTGTTTAGGTTCTATTTTGTCTTGAAATCAACCTAAGCTTTGTTAAGAAATCGAATTTGGTAGATTTGTAACTTTATAAATGATATTGGAAGGAAGGTTGATGGGAAATTTCAAAGTGCTTGAGTATGTTTGAGCAAGGAACTTAATTTGAAGAGATAATTATGTTGAGATGGAATTGAATGTATTCTTGCTTAGAGGTCACTCAATTTTAATGTTGAGACTTAGGAAAACTATTGGCATTATATATATAAATTATAGTGATGTATGGGGAAATCTTAGGCTTGTTTTGTTAACATGAATTTGTGACTTAAGATTGTGTGGTCAGTCAATTTACTTTTATGAAATTATTGCCTTGTGGAACTGGATATGTGAGGTGTAATTGAGTTTTTCTGCTCGTTAATATATGCTCTGTGAATTTTGTTGTGGGGGGTAGTGGAAACTATGTCGAGTTGATACTTAGTATTTTGTTGACGATCCATTTTTACACTAAAAGAAAGGGCCTTGAGCCTTGTAACATTCATTTCTAAGCTATTATGCTACCAATTTTTTCCTAAAAATTAAAGAAACTTTGTAAGGTAACTGCCTAATGAGTAAGTCATATATATCTTACCACCACTTACCTTTAGTAGGTTGGAAGGATGGATCGAAAATGGATGTTTTGTGATTGATGTTCAAGATAATATATAGATGGAGCAAAATAGTTCATTAAATTTGCAGTTGATCATGCAAAGGATGCTAACAGAATTACATGCCCTTGTATGTCTTGTTTTTATGTAAAGCATCTTCGTCCTCTTAACTTGTTGGGTTATTCAACTTGTCATGGAATCAATCCATCTTATACACAATGGACAAAGCATTATGATATTTATGAAGATGAATGCAGAGACCTGGTACATGATGTTAGTGACGCTTCAAATGTGTTTGACACAGACATGTGTGATGAGAGTGATGACCTTGAAGAAATGATTGTAGTGGGTGAGGAGAATCCTGAATTATTTTAGACACTAAAAAGTGATGCATAGATGCCATTGTATGTCGGATGAGCCAAATACACAAGGTTACTAGCGGTGCTGAAATTGTATAACTTGAATGCGTAATACAGTTAGAGTGATGCAAGTTTCACTGCACTGTTTTCCTCTCTGTGAGATATACTTCTTGAAGCAAACGTACTCCTTTCAAAAATATACGGGCAAAGCAAATTCTCCGCTCCACCGTATGAAATATGAGAAGTTACATGCTTGTCCCAATTAACACCAGTATGCTTTGTTGTAGAAGTGTCCTAAATGCGACACATCTCGATATGGAAAGAAAGGTAATAGCCCTTCAAAAGTCTTGTGCTACTTTCCGATCATTACAAGATTCAAGTGCATTTTTAGTAATGTGAATATTGCAAAACTTTTGACACGACACATAGATGAAATGATTAAAGACACCAAGCTTAGGCACCCTGTAGATGCTCCTCAATGGAAAAAAATTGACTACAAGTACCCTAAGTTTGGTGAAGAACCAAGAAACCTACGGGTTTACATTGGCAACTGATGGAATAATCAATCCGCATGAAGTTTAAAGTAGTACTCACAGTACATGGCCTGTTATTCTGATGATATACAACATTCCCCCAAATTTGATCATGAAACACAAATTCATGATACTTTCCATACTAATTTCTTAGCCTAGATAGCTCGGCAACGATATAGAGATGTACTTAGATCCTTTAATTGAATACCTGAAGCATATGTAGAATACGAGTATGATTGGTTTTTTTTATGGCTGTAAGGAAGAGAGTTTTAAAATTGAGAGCCATGTTGCTTGGCACAATAACTGATTTCCTAGCATATGATAATTTATCCAGATACAGCATCAAAGGATATGGTACGTGCACTATATGTGACCGAGGTTAATGTTTTTGAAAAGGTGTAAGCGTTGGAGAATGATTTTGGCAAGCCTTTTTCTAAAAATGTGTTAACAAGTGGTTGGAGGAAGAGATCCATATTCTTTGAACTCCCATATTGGAAGCCCTTATACATTAGACACTTTCTTGATGTGATGCATATTGGAAAAAAATCTATGATAACCTAATTTGCATGTTTCTAACTGTGCAAGAAAAAAGTAAGGATAACATCAATTCAAGATTAGATATGCTCAAGTTGAGAATAAGACAAGAGTTAGCACCTGTTGAGAGAAGATACCACACCTATTAACCTCAAGCAGCTTACACTCTTTTGAGGAAATAGAGAAGATCATTCTGTGAGTTTTAAAATGGAATCAAGTTCCAGAAGGCTACTCCTCAAATGTAGAAAAAAAGGAAAAAAAATAGTAGGAAGGATATTAGAATGGAAGTTTCACATTGAAAAATTTAAAGATGGGTTAAAGGTATATAATGTTGAGGCAAGACTTATCAAATTGGGTTAAGTCATTTTGATAACCAAACTTATACATACAATTAATTCAAATTGTAATATTGTATCAGAGTTATTCAATCAATGGGCACCAAAAAACATATTGAAAAAAGAGGAAGAAAAATATTAAAAAAACAAGAAGAAGAAAAATATATTGTAAACCTGAGGCAGAAGTGCAAGCCCTAGGCAAAAATTACTGTAATGTAATTTATGTAGATAAGAGAAAGGGAGAAAGAGGAGGGGGTGATTATGAGTCCATAAGCTCCTTTGGTGCCTTACTGTTTAAATCCAAACCATCTAAATTTAATCGGACGAGGGCATAGAAGAGCATAATAGGGCCAATGTTTCTCCAGCATGCATTTTATGGGATGTCCTAAGTTTCCTGTAATGTTCATAAGAGAAAGGAACAAAGAGGCGAGGGTGATAATCAGAGTCCACAAGCTCCTTTGGTGCTTCAATGTCTCCTTCTTTTGGTCCGAACAAAAATGAAGCTATTGACACTCTCACACTTGCTTCCTTGCACTCTACTCTATGCTTCACTGCTCTAAACCTCCCATTGCTCCACACCTACACACATTGAACCCATGTCTTTCTTAGAATATAAAGTATTAGTTGTATATTTCCCTTCATAATTTGTAAGTAATATGATTTATTTCTAGAAAGTATTCTCCTATTAGAAGCAATTTTGTATGAAATATTGCTAGAGCACAAAATGTGGGCATATATCTCAATGGCAATTCAAATATTGATTCATCACATAGTAAAGAACTAGCTCTCTTCAATCTGAATATTATGTTTTGTTTATAAACATGTCTACATGGATCTAGATCCACTTAAGTTGCAATGCCCTCAATTTTTTTGAATTGTAAATTAAAATTTGTTCCGTTACGCAGTTTAGATTTGTCATTTTAATAGACGTGTAGTTAAAATGGAATTATAAAGAACCAACTATTACATTCCCCTTATTTTAAGGGTAGCAATTCAAATTTATTTATAATTGAAATGAAATAGGGAAAAACTAGGTGTTGCATCCTCCTAATTTAGGAAGGTAAAACCAGAGTAACCATTCAGATCAATCAACTATTTAAAATTAAAATCCTGATAGAATGAGGGAATTTCCAAATTCCAAAAGCATAACATTCAAGCAAGTTTGTGAAAAATAATCATACTTTCGATCATTTTAGTTTGAAAATTCTTCTCCCACTAATGAATAAAAATCTCAAAAGTTTCTTTTTTTTTCCCCCAAAAAACCTCAAGTTTCATAACATCATGACGATGATTTATGATTGAAAGCCAACAGATATTAAAACTTACATGAGCAATATCCCCAAGATTGACAAAGAAGCTTCCTTGGCAAGGAGAGACATCGACAAAGGAACCATACTTGTTCATGACTTGAAGGCCTCCAACATCTTCATCATCTTGCAGAATGGTGAGGAAGCTACAGTCTATGTGGATTTGTACACCAGATGAGCCTATAGTTTGTGGCGTGAAGTTATACTTGTTAATCCTTAACTGGCATACCCATTCCTTGAAATAATCTTCAACTCCTTCCAAACCCAAACACTCTGCAATCTTCTCTGATATATCAATTATTAACTCATGAATTGCTTTCCCATATGCTTCCATGGCCTTCCTGCATTTCACAGACATATATAGTTCTGACATAGGAACCAATTATAAGTCCTACTCGACTAAGTGAGGACAAAACAATAACCCCTACTTGTATATATCATACATATACCATGAGATTTGATTCTATAAATTCCTTACAATGTCCTCAGTAGATTCCCTTTACAAGGTCTTTCCATAAGGCTTAAAGGCCATTTGCTATCACACAAGACACATACATATACTTCTAACAAAAGCATTTTGTGTGTGTGAATTGGATTCACAATGAAGCAATTAGCGCATGTTTCATATATTAACGTGAACTCAATTGCCTTTTTATACCGGGAAAGTTAAACTTAAGCTCCAAAGAAGACAAATTCATACAAGTAAAATCTCATAATTAATATTATCTCCTAAGAGGCATGAAAGTAACATAATGCAATTTTAAAATTATAAAACTACTCTTATTAATTAGTTATTAATACATGTCATTATAGTTGTGATTAGAATCCATCTCAATCATTCATTTACAACTTCCAGAAATGACTCCACTTTCATTCCATCATCCTTATTATAAGAATTCAAAATAACTAAATTACGTGGTTTAAAATCAGTAAAAAGTAATAAATATGTAAGAAATAATTTTTCCAACTATACCCTTATTAATAATGGGCAAGCAATAGAAATACAAACATATTGTAAGGAAGTATATGAAAGAAAATTTTATATTAAAAAATATAATAGAATTAATTAAAGATAAAAATGGGAAATGTCAATTAAATGCTAAATACATGCTCAGACAAACCTTCTCTTAATAAAAATCAAGATAATTCAAATTTTGACCTCTTATTAACAAGTACAGGAGGTGGTTAGCATCCATCACCTTCCTGCAAACCACGCACAATCTCTCTCGAAATGTTTTTTTTTTTTTTCTTAGAACTTTTCTCAAACACTACACAGATGCACACACCCAGACAAGAGTTTTTAAGACAGAATTTCTCCCAAAATCAATTGATGACATTAGACAATAACAGATAAATGTAAGAAAAAGACGGAAAGAAAGGTGGGAGATCAAGAATAAATTACGTTTGGTGAGGAGAAGCGTCTAATTGAGAGCAGAAAGATTGAACGGCGTGAGAAGAAACCATGTCGTCGAGTCCCAAAGCCTCGTAAAGAGGATTAACTTCACTGGGAGCCTCATACCCACTTCCTTCAATTGATTGTCTAGTGCTTCGCATCTTGATCTCTAGAGGAAGATCAAGAAGAGATCTCACCACTTTCTTCATCTCTCCCATTAGCTTTGAATCTATTGGATGGTTCCTCACTCTGAAACATCCCCACTCCTCACATGCCTCCCTCATCTTCATCTTCATATCTTTAGGATTTTCTTCATATTCTTGCAGATCGATCACTGGTATATTGCTCATCATTGCTCTCTCTCTCTCTCTCTCTCTCTCTCTGTTTTTTTCTTAATTTATTTACTCCTCCTCCTTCTCTAATCAGTCATCGGGCGGTCATTGACTCCAATTTCTTTTTATAATACACACCATGTTCGTATTTAGTTTATCCACCCTCCGGCCTTAGGCAGGCAAAATTCTTTAATAGACTAATGTATGGGAAAAAATCATTTAAGCCAATCATTCTAAATATCATTGCCTTTTGTTTTAAACATGCTTTGTTTGTAAGAGAAGTATGAAAATTTTCAAGATAATTTTGCCAATTTTCAGCAAGGAATTTCTAAGATAAGAAGTTAACTCACAACAACACTTAACATATACAAGAAAACATATGCCATTTGAAAGACATAATGGAAAATTCCTAGAAAAATATGCTTATTTCCAACATACATAAAAATATATTTTTAAGATAAACATATGCAATTTGCAAGATAAATGAGAATTTTCAAGATAAATATGCTAATTCACTGCACAATTGAAGGTATTAACAAGATAATGAGTGAATCCACAGCAACATTAAAATGAAAAGGAATATTTACAAGAAAATATGTCATTTGTATGGCTTAGATTGAAATTTTCAAAGAAAGACAAGTAATTTCCAACATAAATGAATTTTCAAGACAGTTAATGAATCACAAAAATTAAGAGGTAAAGTCATTTCACCCATAAAAATGTACTCCCACCAATCCTAATTATAAGATATATTTACATAATTTGATGAGACTTAATATATTAGTGAAGTTAGTTAAAATCATATGATATTACCAAAATATCCTAACAAACTCATTTTATTTCCACTTTGCTTATTTATTATTGAAGAGTATTAATAGGAAAATGTGTGGAAAAGCTTAAAAGAATTAGAAATGAGTCTTATATTTAGGATCAAACCCACCACTCTAAATAGGTCTCATGTTTAATTTCGAAGGGAGTATTTCATTTTGCCCCAGTAGTATTTCAAATTTTTTGAGGTTGTTGGATGTTAAATGGTTATAGAGGGAATTACGTGAAATTTTTCTTAAATATATCACTAATATCCTCCTTCCGACACTAGTCCATCCTTTTCAAAATAAAAGTTAGAAAGTTAGCCCACCTAATAAAATGGCGGGCTTGGGCTGGCTAAATGCCAAAATCGTCAAGCCTATCCTGTTCAATCAGCAGGGTGGCCGTTTTATTTATTACTTTTTTTTTTTTAACAAAAAACTGTTTTCAATTCTCAAAGAAAGGCAACGAGATGCTAGAGGCGGACTATATTGATATTTTGAGAATCGAATGTTTTGAAACACAGGGAGAGAAATACTCTATAAGATCATGGACTTCATCTATAATTCCCAATCTCTCTCTCTCTCTCTCTCTCTCTCTCTCTCTCTCTCTATGAGAGAAGGGAGAGCTTGAATCTCTCTATTAGGCACCCTCTACTCCTTATCTCTTCTATCTTTCCTTCCCTCCATCCCTTCCTAACTCATACTTTTCTTCTCTCTTACTGGTTGTTTTCTGCATCTTCACTTCTTGTTCCTTCCTTCCAATCCTCTATTGATTTTTATTTTTGTCTTGAACCTATTTTTTCTTTTCGTCTTCTCCTTTCCACTGCATAACCACCACCATCTCATTACCACACTCACTACCGTCTTTTCCTTTCCACTGTGTTACCACCGTCTTACCTTCACTCTCACCACACCTCGTCTCTTTTTCTCTTCCTCGTGCTTTCTTCTACCGACTTGAGTCTGTCTTTCCTTTCACGTCATCCCTCTCTCTCTCTCTTCTCTACCATTGACTTCTTCCACCGACTTGTTTTTTTTTTAAAAAAAAATCCACCCCTTCCTCTCATTTCTTCCTTATACTTCCCTTCCTACCCTCTCTCTCTCTCTTCTTTATCTTTTATCTTTTTTGTCCCTTCTTCATTTCTCTTTCTTCATAATCAATATAATCACTAGTGCTCACCTTAGCATATACCATGAAGCATGTGTTAACAAATCATCATAGTTGTGGGAATGCTGTAATAAATTTTTGGTTCAAAATTCTCTTAACATCTATGTTTTTAATGCTTTTTATGCAGGTAACAAGGGCTTTCCTTTCTTTTAGTTCTCTTTGATCCTCAGATTATATCAATAGATGGGAGTATCTATTTTCTCAAATACCATATGTGTAGACGTCATCAGATTTCAAATTCATTTGAAGCGTTTTTACGACATGTCTTCAATTTCTCTTCAAGATGGAGCTTCTTGGTTGCAACGACTGCATTCACTACCACAGAAAACACCTATACCGGCGCTTTTTTGACCCCTATAGTGGCGCTTTTGAAGTGCCGCTATAGCTAGCGCCGCAATAGGTCACGAGACCTATACCGACGCTTACAAAGCGCCGGTATAGGCCTCTCTATAGCGGCGCTTTATTACCCAAAAGCGCCGGTATAGGTATCTTTTAATTAGTTTTTTGAAAAGGCCTATACCGGGGCTTTTTTAAAAAGCGCCGGTATAGGCTTATCTATACCGGCGCTTTCTGTAAAAAGCGCCGCTATAGGTATAACCTATACCGGCGCTTTTTACAGAAAGTGCAGGTATAGGGTATCTATAGCGGCGCTTTTCATAAAAAGCGCCGGTATAGGTTATATTTTTTTAAAATATACAATTTGTTTTTTAATTCACACCCACCTGCATCATTGCAAAAATTCCAGCAATTCTATACAATTCCAAGCAGTCCAAATACACCAGTAACTCAAACAGAGAAGAATATGTACAATAAGACCAAAAGTTATATTGTTCAGTTAGGAAAATAAACGTGCATACTACTAGTCAAACTGTCCAATTTGAGAGAACAGAGGGTGTACATAACTACACCATTCTTCAATTAGCGCTTCCATCTTCTCCCTTGACAACATGAAGCAACGTGTGTCTGGGTAATACTGCGTATAGAAATTTAAATGACAATTAAATTTACTTGAAATCTAACAAGTACAAACACTTAGATTAGGAAAAATATAAAACTTACTGTCAATGGGATGTTATCTCGATCACGTGATACGATATCCCTCATATAATACATGACATAGTATCCACAGTCGTTGTCATTGGGTTGATGTGGGCACTGTAACAAAAAATACAGAATAGCATATAAGAGCAGTTACGTTCTGGTTTAAGTAATGTACGATTGTTTGAAACATTGAATAACTTGTAAAACCTAAACTTTGAGCCACGGATAAGCATCTTTCTGGTCAAGGGCTTTGGAATAATTGTACCCACTAGCTGCCCGATAACTAGTCAATGCTCTGGAAACAAAACATATTAAATTAATTTTAGTAACTTGGGTCGGTCATATAAAATGACAGATAATACAACACATTCAAATAATGTTGACATTCACTTACCCATTGAAGAGACGCATCAAATCCGGGCGATTATCTGGTTCAGCAGATTCCACAGGATCCAAATAGTAAATAAGTGGATCCGGCTATACTGTCGGATTGATGACAAGCAAAACCCAATGTAGCCTAAGACGTTTTATAACGTTATGTCAGTATATATATCAATGATGATTGGAGCTAAGAATACGATGAAAGCAATCATGCCTATACACTTACCCTGTATTAATTGGAGCTAAGAATAAAGTTCTGCCTGTTGCCTTTAAAGTGAAACGCCTCTTAATCTGTTTGAACTGATCATCACGTTTCACACCCTCAATTTGCGCTATTAAATAAGGGTTTATGAATTCGAACGAGACGTTGTCCTCGGAGACTATGACTTCTTCATGCAGGTGCCTTCAAAGAAACCATACAAACATCCAATTAGTGTAGAACTTATGACATTGAATGAAACCACAATGGAAGCACATATATACCTTATCCATAAATTGACGACCGTAGCACTGACCCATCTTTCGTCAAGCACCTCCATGACCTGATCCCTAGAAAGAAGCTCATTGAAATTTGACTCGCCAAATATAAGCCTGTTGAATGGGATTGTGACAGTAGCATCGCGAGGTACGGTAGCTGCAAATGCTCGCAATCGAGCACGATTTGGCGTTTCAACACTTATATCTTGGATAACAGGAGCAGGCACTTGAACTTTCTTCTTGCCCTTTGCTTTTGTTGCCTATAAACCATATAAATAGAAAGTTTCAAAAATTCTTCCAATAAGAAGAGTGTTAGTTTAAATTAATTAGAAACTAACCACCTGTGACACTGGACCAGCTCGTGAACTCTTTTTCTTCAATTGAGCAGCTGGGCCACCGGTACCTTTTACACTAGCCACTTGTGCTTTCTTTCCCAGAGACTCTGTACCCTGTAAAAACTTATAAATTGTAAAAGAGCGTTATTCCAAAACAAAGAATGCTAGTCTGAACGTTATTAGTAAATACCACCTGTGGTATTGGCTCAATCAAACTGATGGGCGAAGCAACATATGCACCAACTACATCTCCGACCTTAGTCATCGCATCAGGAGTAGGGAATGGTAACGGTGCATCCCCGTTCAGGGAGAATTCAATCATAACCCTCAATGTATTTTCAGGCAACGGAGAATTGTGCAGGATCCTGTTTGAAGTGTTGAAGACCGTACCGATTGCAACTACTTCACTGAAAGATTGATCCTTGTACAGGTTGCACCTTGATTCGCCCTACAAAAGAGTTAACAACGTAAGCTCCCAATCGATAATATAACAGTGTCACTACAAGTTTATAAGTACAAAAGACAAGAATTACCTGAGGAATTTGAGCCCTAGGCATCGTACAGCTATCCCTGATGCTTGGACTCTGACCGAAGGAACGTTACCTTGTTGCATGAAGTTCGACATTTGTGATCCAACATTGTTACGCTGGAAAAATTCGTACATCATATCTTGCCGTCTTTGCATTTCCTCATTCCTTCTTTGCATTTCAAGCACAGTCTCCCTCAGAGTATTGACTTCATCTTTCAACACAGAAACTTCGCTTTGTGTTACCCGCTGTTGGCGGCCAAAGTAAGCTGAAGGCGTGACCCCTATACCAGTGCCCCGAACACGGCCTGAATACTCAGGACGTTCAAGTGCTCTACTGAGGATATCGCCTTGGCCAAATATGTTGACCTCCTCGGGCGATTCTTGTGATAACATTTCCTATAACAAGAAGGAAGGTTTATTAGTTATTAAGTTAGGAAATTCACTAATAAAAAAATTACAAAGTCCAAGAGAATGACTTACACAGCGTTCACAGATTCTTCTAACCTCTTCGTGAACGATGGTTCCATCGCTTTTGGAGTGTCCTTTGATCCAGACCCTAAACCGTGGAGGGTGACCTTTTAAGCCCTCTTCCTGAATCTATCATGGTAAAACAGGTGAACTTATAAATTAATTACATAAACATTAATTCACACTTTTAGAAGCAAAAGGGCGTTGCTAACATACCATCTCGTACTCCAATTCTGGAAATGTTTTCCGGCCGCCTAAATAGGGATACGGACAGCTTTTAGCCGCCTGGCTATTTTTTTCGCTTCTTTCCCGAAACTCCTCTGATAAGCGTGATTGCACAAATTCATCCCAATCTGCTTGGGTTATGACCCCTTCATATGTAGATGGGGGTGTTGGAACTACCTCCCCGTTTTCATCTCTCAGATATAATGTCGACAAATCTGAACGGAAGTTTCTGTGTATTTTTGAAGCTTTCTTCATGACATAGTCCTTGTGAGTCTCATCGATATGAAACACAGTCTGTAGCAATAGAAATCATATTAAATTTGTTAGTTACAATGTTATCTATCATGACAAAATTAAACTTAATTGTAAAAAAAATAGCTTACCTGAACCTCTGACCAAATCTCATTACGTATTTTCTTGTTTACTTTTCTCCAATCTGTAACTGTAATAGGAACTTTATTACGAACAGTGCATCCAACGAAACCGGTAAGGGCCTTCGCACTCTTTCCAACTAGTTGGCCATTGTCGTTCCATACAAGGGCTGCCTTTTTTCCCTTAGCTCTATGTTTGAGGAGATCACGCATAATGGTCTTGCCACGACGAACTTGGTCCTCAACATGTGCTCTACCCTCATCAATAACTTGCTGGGCACTCTGTGGTGCTTCCTCCTCCTCAGGTACGTTTGGATCCATTGTCTTGTAAAATAATTAAACAATATACGATTTTAGTGCATGCATATGCATATAATGAAATAATTCGTAGTAAAAAAAAATAAGAAAATACATACAAACTTAAATCATTATGATGGCATTCGACTCCTTTTTCTCATTGTTATATTATCCAAAATTGTTGGCTTCCTCTTTTTTGTGGGATTTAGGGTTGTGTTGACCCAAATGCCTTCTTCATGGTCACCCCTTATATATACAGGCTCATCTTCGTCATCATATCCGTCTGCATCAAAGTCTTCTGCCAGTAATGTATCAAAGGAAGGATCATCTTCAATCATATTCATATCTTCATCATTGCTTCCATCATCAACTTGTTCGGCATAATTTTTGTTCGACTGAATGACAACTGACCAATTCTTCTTAGAAGGATCTGCAATGTAAAAAACTTGTGCCGCTTGAGACGGTAGAATGTAAGGATCATCCTTATATCCAACTTTAGAAAGGTCAACCGATATAAACCCAAATTCATCTAACCGTCGTCCACTATTGTTGTTAACCCACTGACAGCGGAACACAGGAACTCTGAACATGGTGTAATCTAACTCCCAGATGCAATCAATCACACCAAAGTATGACATCTGTGCATAGACGGGATTTGTATCCCTTGCACTGGATATATGCCATGCCTCGGCAACAACTGTGACTCCACTATTCTGCATTGTGCTTTTCTCATCCTGACCTTTTGTATAGAATGTGTAACCATTGATTGCATAGGCAGTGTAAGCAAATGCGTGCAAACCCGGTCCTTTCGACAGCCAGAACAATCTTTCACCAACCGATCTGGCATTAAGGTCATGCTGCTGACAAATACGCGCATTGAACCATCTAATGAAATGTTTGTTGTGCTCCTTCGTAATCAAATTCTCATTTCTATCACCGTGAATTTCCCGAAGAAGTTTTTTGTGTTCTTCAACAAATGGCTCAACCTCAGGAGTCTTATGAAGAATATACAAGTGCGCCAGCTCCCTTTCAACATTCGAAATGCGTATTAAGTTGAACCCACTCATTCCTTTCCCCGTTAATCTCCCGTCGTGACGAGACTTGGGTAAACCAATAGGTTCAATATTTGATAGGTAATCTGCACACAAATCACTCGCTTCTTCGACGATGTATCGTTCAGCAATACACCCCTCTGGTCGATATCTATTTTTAACATACCCCTTTAAAACTTTCATGAACCGTTCAATTGGGTACATCCATCTCAAATAGATTGGGCCGCACAGTTGAACCTCTTTGACCAAGTGTACTGTAAGATGAACCATGATGTCAAAGAATGAAGGGGGAAATACATTTCAAGTTCGCACAGGATACAAACGATCTGTCTCTGCAAATCCTGCAACTTTGTTGTATCAACCACTTTACTACAAATAAGCTTGAAGAACATACAAAGTCTGGTGATCGTGCTACGCAATTTCTTAGGTAAAATGTTGCGTATGCCGACCGGTAAGAAATGTTGCATCAGGACGTGACAGTCATGAGATTTCAGGTTCTTCAATTTCAACTCTTTCATGGACACAAGGTTTTTTACATTTGAGGAGTAGCCCTCTGGAACTTTGATTCCATTCAGAAACTCACAAAATGATCTTTTCTCTTTCTTCGAAAGGATGTAAGCTGCCGGAGGTAAATAAGTGCGGTATCCTCTCTCGACAGGTGCTAACTCTTGTCTTATTCCCAACTTGACCATATCTAACCTCGAATTGACACCATCCTTACTTTTCCCATGCATATTCAGCAACGTGCCAATTAGGTTATCACAGATGTTTTTTTCAATATGCATCACATCAAGAAAATGCCTAACATATAAGGACTTCCAATACGGGAGTTCGAAGAATATGGATCTCTTCTTCCAACAACTTGTCAACACATTTTTTGCGAAAGGCTTACCAAAATCATTCTCTAACGCCTTCACCTTTTCAAAAACGCTATCCCCGCTCAATGTCCTTGGTGGCCTACCTTCTTCTGAGCTCCCGTTAAACGCCTTTTTCCACCTACGCCAACGATGTTTTAACGGCAAGAACCTCCGATGTCCCATGTACACATTTTTCTTACAATGATCCAGTCGCAACGAATGGGTATCATCTTCACATACAGGGCACGCACCATATCCTTTGATGCTATATCCGGACAAATTACCGTATGCTGGGAAATCATTTATCGTGCCAAACAACATGGCTCTCAAATTAAAACTTTCTTCCTTACAGCCATCAAAAACTGTCTCACCCGAATTCCACATATACTTCAGGTCTTCAATCAATGGATCCAAGTAGACGTCTATATCGTTGCCGGGTTGTCTAGGCCCGGAAATAAGCATAGAAAGCATCATAAATTTGCGTTTCATGATTAAATTTGGGGGGAGGTTGTATATCATCAAAATCACGGGCCATGTGCTATGAGTACTACTCTGAACTCCATGCGGATTGATTCCATCGGTTGCCAATGCAAGCCGTAGGTTTCTTGGTTCTTCACCGAACTCAGGGTACTCATAATCAATTTTTTTCCATTGGGGGACATCTGCGGGGTGCCTAAGTTTGGTGTCTTTAATCCTTTCATCGGCATGCCAAGTCAAAAGTTTTGCAACATCCGCATTATTGAACATGCGCCTGAATCTCGGAATGATCGGAAAGTACCACAAGACTTTAGAATGACTCTTACCTTTCTTTCCATACCGAGATGTGTTGCATTTCGGACACTCCTCCAACAATGCATACTGATTTCGGAATAAAATACAATCATTGGGACATGCATGTATTTTCTCATATTTCATACCGGTCGAGCGGAGAATTTGCTTTGCCTCGTATGTTTTTTACGGGAGTACATTCCCTTCTGGAAGTATATCTCCCAGAGCGGAAAGCAGTGCGGTGAAACTTGCATCACTCCAACCGTATCGCGCTTTCAGGTTATACAATTTAAGCACCACACTCAATCTTGTGTATTTGCTGCATCCCACATACAACGGCGTCTCTGCATCACTCTTCAGAGTCTGAAATACTTCAGGATCCTCCTCAGCCACCACGTTCAACATTTCTTCAAGGTCATCGCTCTCATCACACATGTCTGTGTCAACTACATTTGAAGCGCTACTAACATCAGGTACCCAGTCTCCGCCAGAATACTCATACGTCTCACCATGCTTTGTCCAACGTGTATAAGACGGATCGATTCCATGACAAATTAAATGACCCAACAGGTCAAGAGGGTGAAGACGCTTTCCATATAAACAAGACATACAAGGGCACATAATTCTGTTAGCATTCTCTGCATGCTCAGCAGCAAATTCAATGAACTCTTTTGCTCCATCTATATATTCCCTTGAACGTCGATCACAAGACATCCATTTCTGATCCAACATTATAACCTACTAAAGGAAAACATCGGTAAGATGTATATGACCTACTCATTAGGTAGCCACCTTACGATGTTACCTTATTTTCTAAACAAAAAATCGGCAGCATAACAGCTAAAAAATGAACATTCCCATGCTCAAGGCCCTCTCTTTTTTACATAGAAATGGATTGCCAACTATATAAACAACATCAACTCAATATATCTCCACAGCCCACCCCAACAGAATTCACAGAGCATATATAAAGTATTAATAGTTCCACAAAACAAAATTTTCATACAAGTAAAATAAAATACCATACAGTTTTGTCTAATAACCCAACATAAAATGTTTGTACCTGAACAACTTCTTTTACTTCTTAAGGTCCCTACAACATAAATAAATTCATTAATTGAATAAATGAACCACTTATATACAAATGGTCAATATATTTTTACCAACATGTAATCAAGACTAAGTTATAATATATTGTCGCAAGTAGAATCTCTTCAGTGATTTTTTTAAAGATCATAATTCTTGGTATGGTTATCTATCAAAATTTAAAAATTTTGAGTTTTTTAAGTAGCATTTTCCTCCAAACTATTGTAAAAAATCGTACTTCAATTTTTTCCTATCTACTTGATTACATGTAGATAATAAAGGAGACTTTCCCCCTACTAGAATCTATAAAATGAACAATGTGACATCAATAAAATTTTGATGTCATGCCACGGTAAATAGGATTATGTTTGTAAAAAAAAAGTTAATCTCTTATGGTTAGCCAACATTATCTTCTCCTCAGGATATATATATATATATTTAAGGGATAATTCTCAATCTATCAACTATCCGTACAATTCTTTTTTTTGGACTAAATATTCGTACAATTACAAATCCTCTATTTCTATCGACACTATGGTCATATTAATAGCACAGTTGATCCCCAGACATTGAGCAATTTACACATATAATTCAGACCTTAACTTCTTATACCCAACTGAATATGAGACCACAAAATCATCCCTTATAAGCTCGAAAATCCACTTTAATTTTACTCATTTTTGCTTTTTAATCACTAATTAAATTAGCACAGGTCGAAGTTCAAATAAGCAGCCACTGAACAGGAAACCCCAACTAAGCACAGAAACATAAACTTAATACTCACATTCAGAGCATAGTCAACATTGCAGCTTCAACATTAAACTCTATCATACTCTCAAACAAGCTTATACACCATGTTACTCCGATTTAAGCCCAAAATCAAAGTTCAAAAGGGATCAGTGACCCTCTAACAACAGAAATCCGAAAATCAGAGTATAAGCACTAGCTAATCACTGATTTCAAGCTTAAATCATTGATTAATCTACCCTTACATGTTTTAATCCGTGAAACACCCCATGAAGATCAAATCCATTCAAACACATTTCTCAGGAACGGCAATAATGGGACAGAACCAGAGTGGGAATGAAAAGAGGAGGTTCAATGGAGTTGGAAACACTACCTGCACGAATGGTGGCCGTCCTCCGTCGCCGGCGAGCAAGCCATAATTTCCGGTGAGACCTTCCCTCTCTCTCACGATCTCTCTCTCTCTCGGAGGAAGAAGAAACTTATGAGGATTTGGCGAGGCGGTCGAGGTCGGGCTCGGTGGGAAGAGATGAAGGGGACGAGGGCGGATTGGGCTGCGGCTGTGAATGGGCGTGGCTGTGGGCGCGACTTAACGGTGGAGAGGGAGTTTGAGCATGGTGGAGAGGGTGGAGAGGGAGTTTGAGCGTGGTGGAGAGGGAGTAAGTGAGGCAAAACAAAAAATAAAAAAGGAAGGGGGAGTAAGTACGCCGGCCCTGGGCGAAAAAATGGAGGGAGAATTTCCCTCCATTTTTTCGCCTATACCGGCGCTTATTACAAAAAGCGCCGGTATAGGCCACACCTATACCGGCGCTTATACCTAAAGCGCCGGTATAGGTGTTTTAAAAATAAAAAAAATTAAAATGAATCACAACCCTATACCGGCGCTTTCACAGTAAGCGCCGGTATAGGGTATATAAATAAAAAAATATAAAAAAAAAGACGATTTAAAGCCTATACCGGCGCTTAAACATAAAGCGCCGGTATAGGTGTTTTAAAAATAAATAAAAATAATATGACTCACAACCCTATACCGGCGCTTTGACAGTAAGCGCCGGTATATGGTATTTAAATAAAAAAATATAAAAAAAAAAGATTATTGAAAGCCTATACCGGCGCTTTTCATAAAAAGCGCCGGTATAGGCTTCCTCTGTTCCGGCGCTTTTCTTGGAAAGCACCGGTATAGGGTCCTTGCTTATCAATACCGACGCTTTTTACTATAAGCGCTGGTATTGTTGCGTCGCGATAGAATTATTTTGTAGTAGTGATTCTTCACTCGTGATGAAGATGATAATGGCCTATGGGTTATCATTTTGTTGCTCTCCTCTCGCAAGCCCATTATTGAAGATAATAGCTAATATTATACTTACTAGTCTCTCTTTTGAAAGCCCAAATATTAGGCCCATTAGTGCACTTATTTTGGTTTATATTATAAGCTTGTTAAATGGGTCTATTGTTATGTAGTACTCCCTCCGTCCCACAATATAAGGTCTTTTTAACCGAATTGCGGGTCCCTAAAAAATTAGTTAGAGTTAGTTAAAAACAATAAATGTGTAGGAAATATATCATATTGCCCTTATTTATGAATGACTAAGAGATGTGGTAATTATGAAAAGAAGATGAAAGAGAATGTGTGGGAAAATTAATGCATGGATAAAATGGGAAAAAAACATTTATTACTAAAACAAAGTCAAATAGAACATTATATTGTGGGACAAGATCATTCAAAAAAATGGACCTTATATTATGGGACGGAGGGTGTATATCATAAGACTGGAAGTCTTTTTATCTGATATGAAATATAAATTATCTGTTTATCCAAAAAAAAAAAAGGTTTTATGTCTTTTATACTTCAACTAAAACTTGATCATAGATTCTTTAGTCTCTTAATTTTTCTCCTCTGCTCTTGTGGTTCTTAAAAGTTCTGGAGAACATGAAGTTTCCTCATATGGAAAGTAAGATGCTTAAATACTGCTCTGATCATTTCTTATTTCTCTGAATATTCATGTTTCTCAGCTTCTATCCTTGATTTCAATTCACTGGCATATGTGAGGAATAGATTTACTTTTGATTCAACAATATAGAAATCATTTCATCATCTTCTTCCAAAATAACCTTGATAAAGCTTACATATCGCAACAAGGAACATGGAGGTTACAAAATTTTCTCAACATATTGTCTCAATGGAGTTGTGAGATGCCCGTACAAAGTTTGAATATTCAGCAAGCTTATGCATGGATATCATGTCCATGGTTTCCCGATGGGTATATTATTCTGAAAATATAGCGCCATTACCATTGGAGGTTGGTTTGATTCTTACATCTCCCATGATCCGACAGGCAAAATGAAGAATTTTGGTCTAAGAATTAAAGTTCTCAGCATTAAATCGACCAGCTGTATCAATCCCTCCGGAAATTATGCTGAATCTAGTAAAAGTTTTCAACTGCTCTTCCATCTAGAACAAATTAAATCAGGATCATTTGTCTTCAAATAAGTATGGAAACTACATGGTTACATCTCAACAAGGCTGGTTCTTCTCATTTACAAAGCTGTCAAATCTGATTCTTACTACCTCTAAATATAGTACCTAATTTAAGCATGGGTTTATTCTTAAATATAAGACATTTTTCTAATTTTTGTCACTATTTTCTTAAATTACCGCTGTAAATACTCTCTCAGCATAATTAAACACAATAGTAATTGTAATGCTTACAACTCATTAATATCACCCTCATCAATTCATCTATTTTTTATATTATAATAAAATGATTTTAAGCAACAATGTTTTTCCTAAGTTACCCTTTTTTGTCCACCTTAAATTACCCTTATTAATTCTTTCCCAACTACAATTAATTTAATAACACTCTTATTGTTATAAATATTAAATATATGGATGTCCATAACCTCTCCCAACTCTTGACCTTTCTAATCCTACACTCCATAACCTCTCTAATGAATTAGGGGTTGTTATTGCCATAACTCAAAGGTTACAACTTGTACACTTATGAGGATTAAACTTGCTATTTACTTTGTGTGACTCTTGGTTGAAGTTGAGTGCCTATAAATAGAGAACAATGTACTACACATTTGGCATCCAAATGAATAAGAGTTTCTCCCTCTTTCTCTCAAATTTCTTGTCTTGTTATTCTATCTTCATCTCTCCATCTTTCATCTTTCTTCTTTCTCCTAATTTTTCATCACACGTTATCAGCACGAATTTGCTCTGAAGATCTAGGTATTTTTTTTCCTTTCTTTATTTTTACTACCCTATATATTGTATTATTTTTACTTTCATGAAATTTTTATAACACTCAATTTTACTTGTTTATATACACTCCACAACACGCACACACATATGATATATTATATATAATACAAACGCACACCACACGCACACACAACATATTAAATATATATGTATATATAATATATTGCATCATATCCTTACCTCTTTTGGAGAATTAGAGAGGCTGTCACAATGAACTAGATTGGCAGGTTCTACTGCCTTTAGTTTATACGCCCTTTAGTTCTTACGAAACACCCCATCTGCATATTTAATTTGATGCATATGAAATAATACATATTATATATATAATTTGATGATTTAGTGATAACAAATGTCAAAGCCCTGAAGGCTAATGATCCATACATTCAAGCCCCAAAGGCTAATGATTCAGACATGCAATGACAAAAGAATTTTATAGATTTGAAAGATTTTTACTATGGTCCTGAAGACTAATATTTGAAGAAAAAAGGGATATTGATGGTGTGCTATTGAAAGAAGGAATATTACTATGAAAAGTGATGATGAACATGATCATATTGTATTGGTAGAATTGATTGTATTATTTCCAATTTATTTATAACGTTATCTATATGATTATGGACTCATCTAATTCTTCAAATTTGATTATGAATTTTAATTTACTTAATTTATGTTAATATTGCATTCTTTTCATTTTATAGAATGGCCAGAAGCCATTATAAGTTATATATTGTGATTAAATGGCTAGATACCATTATACTTTATATATTGTGATTAAAATGACCAGAAGTCATATTATTTTATATAATATTTTTTTAGTTGTGATTCGATGACCGGAAGTCACCTCACATTTTTAATAGTTCTTTTGTGGAAAGAACATTGTGAGTTCTACAAAATTACTCAAGAAAAAGAAAATGTAATACTCTGATTGTTGAATTGTTATAAAAATTAAAGCCCTGAAGGCTTGTGATCATGTATCAAATGACAAAAATGATCTTTATAGCTTTAAAAATATTTTTTTAAGAATATATTGTCTAGAAGACAAATAACTTATAGAGAATCACTTTTCCAGATCTAATAGTCTTGAAGACTAATTATTATATTTTGCTATGATCACATATGATCAACGCCCAAATTGATAATTGAGGCAACAATGTTTGGAAATATGAAAATAATTATATTTTGATATAAATTATGAGTAAGTATTTTAATATGGCCAGAAGCCATAAAGAAATATGTAACTACCAAGTGAATTGTCAAAATGGTTGTCATATTGAAAAGGTTATGAGATGACAAATATTAAAAAAAGGTGGCAATCAGTTATAAAGAAAATTTCCAAATTATATTATCATAAGTCCAGAAGGCTACCTTATGTTTATTTTTAATATTGTTTAAGTTTATTATGATTGAACTGTGTGGGAAAAATAATTATAGGGATTTAATTTTATGATATTAAGAAGAGCTGAATTTTTCTGCCATTGGACACGTTATCAAATGTTGATAATAAAAAGGTATGCCTTTATTTTTACTTCTACAAAATTGTTCAAATGTATGAATGATAAGATATTTAGAAATATTATTATCATAAATACTATGGTGTTTTATAGCATATATGGTTAAATGAATTTTATTACTGTTATTGTATGAAATTTTTTTTTCTTCTTTAAAAAGTAGTCTTATGTTTATCTCATGAAAGATGAATTTTATGTTTAAAAAGAGGGAATTAAAACAACAAAAATATTAGTAATTAAAGTCTAAAATGTTGCAAAATATTATGTGTCAGTTATCTTTTTATTATAAATTATTATTTTTATTGAAAGTAAAAAGCTATTACTCTTGAATTTACCCACATAGAATATGATTTGAATTATTGTTGTTGATATATGCTTTTGTTATAATATCTCAACTACTCTCTGAGTTGACATCTTCATTATTTTACCATGAGATTTATGATGATAACTTTATAAAAATTATATTAGTAAAGACAGTTAATTATTATTTAGTTGTTTCCAATATTTTTTTAATCTGGTACAATATACCCTTATCATTTATAATTTGGTATGTGACTGAATCTATATAATTTGTTATAAATACTAAATATTTTGCCATGAAATTAATTTTGTGAAAAATAGTACTATTTAAAAAAGAAGAAGAAGAAGAAAGAACAATGAGTTGATAAGAGTTAGTTAAGCCATGTGATTATTTGAAAAGGGTAATAATACATTTTATATGTTAATGGTACATTTTATCTCATTTGGTGGGAGAAATTTGATATATTCATGAACTTAATGACTACTACATTGAAATGAAACATTATCTTGTGAAATTCTAATTTAATTGTCACACATACATAAGAGAATGTGATTATTAGTTTTATTTTGTAAATGAGATTGACATGAATTTTGATGAAAACTTGATTGATTTGATAAATTATTGTTAATTTTTGTTAGAGTAATTTTCATTGTTGGGATGTGAGATGAATTTTACTTACTGTGATGTATTAGTTATCCAATAAAATTATGAGAATATTTATATATATATATTTCTAAGAAAAAAAATTGAAGTATATTACTACTGACATATAATGTTATATGTTAGTTCTTGAAGAACTTATATGTTACAAAATAGATATAGTTCCTGAAGAATCAATACAATTTTTTTTTTGTGGAAGAATAGTTGATGATGAAAATCATGCTTCATAGAATGATATTAGAATTTCAGTTCATAGAAGGGAATAAAAAGATAATCCAATTGGATTGAAATCCATATTTTTATGTGAGTAATTAAGTATTTGAGCTTCCAAATGAAATGTACGTAGGTTATTAGCCTATTAAAACTGTCTTTGAAATACATGAATTGGGGAAGTTTATCAGTAATTCACACTTGAGGGGGAGATTGTTGGAATATAAGTGTGGACCAATGTTGAATGTTAAATGAAATTATACTCATATTCTTCCTTCACAAAATCTTTTGAGATCTCCTCAAAATGGATATCATGTAATGATTTTGAATATAGAAATTGAATGTTAGATAAGAAAGATGATACAGTAAACCAGAAGTTTATTGATCTAAGTAAATTTATTGTTGGCATGACTTGTTTGATCATCCAAGTCATATATATGAATTTTCAAATTATTTATTGACATCCATTGAAGAACCAGAAGATTCTCCTTGTATAGTTAACATCATGTTGTGCTGCTTGTTCTCAAAGAAAATTTATAATAAAAAGATCACTAGTTGTGATTTGGAATGGATCTATATTTCTGGAAATATATCAAACTCATGGGCCCAATAAAATAGCATGTAAACCATATAAGTATTCAATAAATTTGATAGATGCATCTATAAAATGGTTACATGTGCGATTATTTAGCTTGCAGCCTGGAGTTTGCAAGATTGTTTGAATAAATCATTCTGTTGAATGCACAATTTATAGATTATATGATTCAGAAATTATTCATTAAAGCCTCCATGAAATATTTATGAGAACAAAGTTTTTTTTTTCAATGTTGATATATCTAATATCACATATTGCAGCACTTTACATCAAGCCAACAATGTTCTCTCCCAATAAAATTGGCTTTTGGTTAGGAGCTAGATAATTTCCATCTCAAAAATTTTGAATGTGCAATACATTGCCTATTGGTCCACCACAAAGTATATAAATGGATATTTAGACAAAGTTCAGATAAATGTTGGATAAGGAACTCCTTCTTCTTGTTTCTAAATGAAACAAAATAATGTTTCAAAAGGAAACAAATGGATTTTGGAGACTTATACTGCATGATTATTTGATTGTCATTCGACAAAGTTATCCAAACATGAGGGGGAGAAATCAATTAGCTGAAAAAGAAAATATATTGAATGCACTATCATTATCAAATGTAGATCCTCAAGTATAGTAGTATGAACCAAAAGTTCATAAGATTTTGCATTCATAAAGTATTACAAAATATCTGGCATATTCCAGCTGAAAATGCTCCAACAAATGTGACATGCCTGAAGCATGAGAAATCAATCGATTCCAAATGTAAATATTACAATAAATAGGAGCTTATAATTTAGATGATCATATTAAGGAGGCAGGTACTCCTGAAGAGTGCCGAGACATAACTAATTGAAAAACCTCAAATGAGGTATATGTATTTGAAAATTAACAAAGAGATCTAAATAAGTTATGTCACAACAAAGAAAATGGAATCGGACAGAATAAAGTTGTTGACAACAATTTTGATAATGATATCACGTGATTAAATGAGGATCTTACACAAAGGTATGTCATGAAGAGTGACAAACAAATGATTGGCCAAAAGAAAAGAAAAGAAATTAAATGAAAATATGATTATGGTTCAAAATATGTGAAAATCATGGACCTGAAGTCCAAAATCCATAAATAAAAGTTATTATGGGATATAAATATTTATGAGAAATATACTTTTTCAGAAAGGCAATGAAGATTGTGATAATGCAAACTATTTTGAGGTGGATACTAGTATTCTACAAATATTAGTAGTCTGGCAGTGTATGAAAATAAAATATGCGTTAATAATTATATAAATCCCACTTGATGATGCAATTTACCTGAGAATCATTGAATGATTGAAAATTTCATAAGCATATATAAGAATTATCTTAGAAAATATATTTTTACTTAGAAAATATATAAGTTTATTATTACTTGACCAGTAGATCGAGTTATTAAATTCCACAGTGATTTTCAAAATCATGAATAGAGATCTTCCATATAAATATTTGCTAATTTTGTTGGTATTAAATGTCGCAATTTTGTAGAAGAATTAAACTTTTGCAGGTGCACAATGGATAATGTATTTGAATAAATACGTAGATGCGAGATATATCATGGAAATATGTTAGATGAATGCATTTTAGCAGAACACGTGATGATAATGCAATTCGACCAAATGAAGATATGCTCAAAAAGCTTTGGATGGAATATGCTTGAAAAATCAGTATACTCAATCGAGACAAAAGGACAAAAGTGATGTAGTCACAAGGGGAAGTAAAATGATTCTGTTTAGGGGGAGAAAATATCATGCTGTACTCTTTTTCCCTTAACCAAGGTTTTGTCCCACTGGGTTTTCCTGGTAAGGTTTTTAATGAGGCAGCTTTGATAAGTATTGTGTACTCTTTTTCCTTCATTGGGTTTTTGTCCCATTGGGTTTTTCCTAATAAGGTTTTAATGAGGCACAATATTTGTTTATGGACATCCAAGGGGGAGTGTTATAAATATTAAATATATGGATGTCCATAACCTCTCCCAACTCTTGAGCTTTCTAATCCTACACTCCATAACCTCTCTAATGAATTAGGGGTTGTTATTGCCATAACTCAAAGGTTACAACTTGTACACTTATGAGGATTAAACTTGCTATTTACTTTGTGTGACTCTTGGTTGAAGTTGAGTGCCTATAAATAGAGAACAATGTACTACACATTTGGCATCCAAATGAATAAGAGTTTCTCCCTCTTTCTCTCAAATTTCTTGTCTTGTTATTCTATCTTCATCTCTCCATCTTTCATCTTTCTTCTTTCTCCTAATTTTTCATCACACTTATATATTATTTAGAGGAATTAAGTGAGAAATGCTTGCATTTTATTTCTACACACACACATCAATTATACTGCTTTTATTTATAATTAAAAAAATTATGCAATTTTCAAATTGTTTTCATTGTAAATATCCATCATAAAAAATTATTTTGTTCTCCGACAATAACCCAATAAAATACTGATTCCATTATTTTTTTTTCATGGCTACTCTTAATAGAAAGTTTTTTCCTTTATAAAAATAAGAAGCAAAAAAAATATGATTCCATACATTAACAATTTATTTTAAATATACAAACTAGCATCTCATGGCAATAAAAAATCATTTAAATCCATAAAAAAGATTCATTCTTAAAAATTCAAAAGCTAGCATCAGACACATGAAAGATGATTTTGTCGACTTTGCTAATATATAAAGGGGTAATTAATTACAGGTTCTGTGTAAGAAACTTAATTAAGATGAGGTCTCACGAAATCGCATAATTAATTTCAAGTCCCTGACATGAAGTTGTTATTGCATGCTCATTATGTTGTTCTCGTAGACCAAACAGTTGTTATCATCTGGTTAAAAGTTGTTACTGAATTTTCAATCAATAACAATTGAATGAGCAGGCGATAACAATTTTTTGGCCTATGATAACAACTTAATGAGCGTGTATAACAACTTGTAGCTAACCATAACAACTAAATGAACATGTGTAACAACTCTTGTTTAGTAACAACTTTTGAGTTGCCGCTAACAACTAAATGAGCAGGCGATAATAACTTTGTGGGACTTGAGATTAATTATGCAATTTCGTGGGATCTCATGGTAATTAAATTCCTTACAAGGGACTTGTATTTAATTTTTTCATATAAAAATCCAAAAACAAATATCACTATTATGGGTAAGATTTCATTCCATCAAAAAATAAAAATAGTATTTTTATACAAAGCTACACTTTAATGACTACGTCAACAATCCTAAACTACCTAGATCTTATATGCATTTACCAATCAATTTATAACATATAGCTATCTCAAGAAAGAATAAATTTAAAATTACATTTGGCTTCATTCGCCAGAAAACTATAGTGTCACCCATTTTTGGCTTAATTGAAAGCCCCTTATTTCCACATTCAAAGAGATTATTCTATCATGGCGAACTACTGTTGTTGTTCTCACCAAACTGAACCTGACCTGAAATTAATGTAATCCACAACAGTGAGATACAATCAATTTTACTCTTAAAATACAGAAAAAGGTTATCTAATCAGTAGAGTTTGCAGAGTATTGAATTTAGACATGCTTACATCACATCAACATTTGGGTGGTAGATCTTATTGACAAGTCCTATGGAGGGTGATTTATAGGGATAAGCATCAGGCAATTCGACTCTTACTTTCCAAACACCACCATGATAAGGACCTGGTAGAAGCCATCACAAGGATTAAGAGATGATTGAAACAAAGGTGCATGTGTCAAGGAATATCGATTTACTCATTCTAAAAAGCTGGATTCTGTTCAATGTAGAGAACTAGAACAGAACATCAAGCAAAGAGCCAATCAGAAATTGCCGTGGTACGCATAGAAATCTGTGTTTCTATGTGTTTCATTTCACTCTTCAGAATCACATACCATTGAACCATGAAGAAATCTAAGAAGGATCTATCACATTGCACATGATTGCAGCAAATGAGGCCAATTTAAAGTTCATCTTCATAAGTAACTCCAAGAAATCCCGAGATAGGAAATTGAAGAAACCCACTTCAAAACCAAGCTGAAATTGCCTTGCCACATCTAAATCTGACACAAAGGCAGACCATTTGCCAGCTATCTATTCTGTAATTATAACAATAGGCAACCACACCAAATGAGGATAAAATGAGACAAATATCTAGTGAAACTAATAACTCATACAAGAATCAAAATGAGATAAAGTCTAATGAGAGCTAAATATGATCAGCAATATGAGAATATTCAATATAGTCAGCTAGATTCCATAAATTACTGCTAATGAAGAAACTTTGCACTTGCTTAAGGGCTTGTTTGGATGGACTTATTCCAGCCAAATAAGTCCTTATTTTGTTGAAAAAGGACTTAAAGTGAGAAAAAAGAAATCTGCTATGTTTGGCTGGGTTTGTAGATAATAAGGACTTATGACTTATAAGTCAAAATAAGTATAAGTTCTTTTTTTCAACTTATGACTTATGACTTATAAGTCACTTACGGAGGTGGACCCCACAATTCTGACTTATTTTACACATCCAATCACAACTAACCCAAACATAAATAACTTTTCTAAAAGTCCATCCAAACATACATCTCATTACACAATATGACTTATGACTTATAAGTCACTTATAAGTCATATTTTTAAAAGCCCATACAAACATAAATCTCATTACACAATCTGACTTATTTTCAGTTTGACTTATTTTCAATTTGACTTATATATAAGTCACTTTTTCAGAAGTCCATCCAAACACACCCTAAATATATACATAGCCACAGAGCTACTGAAGTACTTTTGCGACTGTATGAAGAATTGTGAAATAAATAGTGAGGTCTTATTATATATAATGCAAAGGATAAATCTCTCAAGGTAGTCCTCTTAGCTAAAGTTGAAGAAATTGATCAAGGTCAAGTTCAACCTTCTTGCCACCAGAATTTTTTGTTCTTTTATGACATACTTCTTCCCCAACATTTGTTCTTTTCCAAATGCGTTTAATAACATTATTGAATACTGAATACGTTGATGCCACCTTTCTTGTAGCCCCTCTACATAGTCTTCCACCTCTACTATACAAGAATAAGAGATAGGAGATTGCTTTATTGTCTTCATTACTCAAAAACTCACTATGGTTACCTGAATTTAATTAGAGATATCACAATTGAAGCCAAACAAAAGAAATATGAGTTATATCTATATAATTCAGAGCAGTCATTGGCTATACAAGTCTAACAGCAACATCAATTGCAAAACAGATATGTACAGCAAGATTAATATAGGACAACAAAACAAAATTTGCAACAGGACAGCAAGAACAATCAATTGCAAAACAGATATGGACAGTATGATTAATATGCTTCAAATAGTTGAAGTTTCAAGCAAGTTATGACAGCATGAAAGTAAGTAAAATTGAGAAAATTTAACTGCAATTCTTGACAACTTTCGAAATGAATTTGCAGAACATATGACAGCAAAAATCAAGTAGTGATATGGAACTAAGAATGATATGACAGATGAAAATGATGCCAAAATCATAGTGAACAAATGCAAAAAACTCAATCAAGTTTAATTGTGGAAGGACAAGTTAAGCAAAATCAAAGTGCTAAGGTGATTTAAATGTGACAGCAAGCTTATACAAACAGTACCATTACTTTCAGGTGCATGAATCGGTTCCTCATCCATTATTTGTTCAATACTATCATATTTAGTTTCCGAAATCTCCGCTGGAAAAACTTCTGCTTCCTGAGAGTGACTTGGCAGTTTGTTCAGGTCAAAGAGAGCCTCACTTGCATCAATTTCCTCAGTAGGAATACACCTAATCCACCCTTTGTGGGTTAGAGCCCAAGCCCAATGAGAATTAGGGCTAAAATGTGAAGTCCAATTAGAATTTGGGCTAATATATAATTATGGAAAGACTCGGGATAAAATGAGTAATTTTTCCTTTTTTATAATTTTGAATTGAAAAGATATGACTTTTCATATCTTTATATACGGGGAGTTGTTGTCTTTCCTCAGCAACAATGACAACAAAAAAAAACCTCCCGTATCCTTTTTCTTTTCTCTAGACTCTCTCTTCCTATCCTATGTGTGCATCTGTCATATAACGTGATTGGAGTCCAAATCGGTGCTCCGATTCCGTGTGGGTACCAAGCGAGTCTACTGGATTCCAAGTACGTGTAACACCCCAAATTTTAGAAAATAGAAAATAAGGATTTATTTAAGGTTTTAAGAAGATTACCAAAATATTAAAAAGCATTGAAAATAAATTTATGATGTTTTAGGCATTTTTAATAATTTTAAGGTTCATTTTCTTTAAGAAATAAAGAGAAATAATTAGAAGATAAAACTTAATTTGGAGAAAAGGAATAATAAGGATTTAGTTGAGGTCTGAAAAAGGCATTTAGAAATTAAAAAGCCTTATAAATAAATTTATGAGGCCAGGTGTATTCTTAATAATTTTTAAAGCTTATTTTCTTTATTAATTGGGGAAAAATAGTTAGAAGATTAATTTAAATAAGGGAATATTTAAAACCTTGAGGTATTGTTTGTTATTTAAAAAGTCTTATAAATAAATTTGGAAATTAAAATATATCTAGAGAAATTATTTTGGGACAAATTCAGGTCTATTTCTAAATGATAATGGTGAATAAAATTACCGTTTAAGGGGAAAATAGAAAATAAAAATGACAATATCTGCCCTTAGTTGAAAATATCTTCAGTTATAAAAGGAAGGGCAAGATAGTAAAATACCCAGTAAAAATATCAGTCTCTCCTCTTTCAATTTATACCAGACACGTGTCCCTCTTATTAAATATACTCTCTCCCTCAGCTTTCTTTATTCCTCCCTATTGCCTCTCTCCGTTCCCCGAAATCCTTCCTCTCTCTCACTCTCTTCTCTATTCTTCTTCGTTCCTCCGGCCTGGCAGCGATGAACGACGGAGATGGCGGTGATGAACGGCGATGAGAAGCTCCAAAACACTTCCAAAGCTCGCTTGATCATAGGTGAGCCTCGTTCCTTCGTTCTTCTCTCTTCTTGGTCCGAATCGAGTGACGCTTTTGGGGGCGAGGTTGATTTGAAATTATTGGTTTTTGAAGCTTTTGAATTTATAGAAATGAAGCTTAAGATGCGATTAAAGGTATTTTTGAAGTGATTTTACGTTTGAATGGTGTTTTGGGTCCGATTTTTTTCTCATTTAGGCCGCGGGTACTGTTCATGCGAGTTTGTTCTTCGTGATTTCTGAGCAAAAGTCAATTGGAACCTTAATAAAATGCGATTAGGAGTAAGATTAAGTATGATTGATTTTCTGAAGTCTAAACTTTCTGGGATTTTGTTCTTCTTCTTCTTCCCCTGTTCATTCGACTTTTGTTCTTCATTCGTCTCTGTCCGACTTCTTCGTGGTTGAATTCATGTCCCGCTATGATTGTGTTTTGGTGATGATGAAAAAAAGATTTGACTGATGTGGATTAATTATGGAATTTCGGATTTCTTCCTCTGTTTTGGCCGAATTCTTACTCTTGTTCCTTGAAATTGTTCTTTCATTATTGTGCCTTTGCTCTGTCTGATTAATGACGAAGAAAGGAGGAAGGATAGGATTTTGGAAGCTATAATTCTTTATGTTCCATCTCTGTGAAGTTTCAATTGATTGAGGTTTGGGAATTTTGTCCCTCCGTTCATTCGGACTCTGCTCCCTCCGTTCTATATATGATTGTTATAGGTTGTTAGTTGTTTAATTTGCTTCCCTTTTTTGTTGCTCTGGTCGTTGATGTTATGACAGAAGAAGGAGAAAGTCTAGTTGTTACTAGGCTTGCAATCAGAATTTTATTCTATGTGATTGGATATCCTTATGATGATTGAAAGCTATAGCTCTTGTTTTGTGTGTGTATAGCTCTTTTTGTTGGATGATTAAGTTGATAGTGTGGTAGTAATTTCTTGCTCCTGTTGGTTTTATTGGCATAGGAGAAAAGAGAAGCTTGTCGTACTAATTCAATATGAATGAGAATTGAAGGTGAAGTTGAATTTGTTGTTCCTTGATTATGTTGGGCTTTGATTCAAATGGTAATTGGACTGAATTTCTGGGGTGAATTAGTGTTATGATGAAAGAGGAACTTGATGAATCACATGGACTGCTAAGAATTGAGTTTCTTGTAAAATGTTGTTTCAAAGATTTTGAAGGGAGGTCATTAAATGTTTGATAGGTAATGAATCCAAATGATATATGGAGGCATAGTTGCTTGAGTTGAGATGTTGAGAAGTGATGAATTGAAATCTGGAAGTATTTCCCCACTCATTAGGAGATGTCTCGTGAATACTTTTGAAGGATTAGAAACTAGTTTCAGATTTAAAGAGTAAGCATTTTCAAAGGGTTTTAACTAATTATAATTAATGGGGGGAAAGTTTACTTGACAAGGCACTTTAGGCTAGGATCTCAATTGGTAGTAGAAAAGAACATGAATGGTGTTCATTTATATGTTAGATGCGTTAGGAAATTTAATTTAGGAGACTTGGTAATCAAATGTGAATGTCGGGGTGGTCAAAATTTATGATTGTTTGATTATAAATGGATAAAGGAAAAGATTAAAGCTTGTAAAGGTTAATGAAGGAATTTATATGGATTCAGTTGGATAAATGATGTTGATTATAGGATAAAAGGATATCAGAGGTTGTAATTGATGAAGATGATTTGAGGATTTTGGAGATTTTAGAGGTTGTGTTAGTAATCATTTGAATTGTAGAGGTATATGATTGGTTGGTAGAAGAAGAAATGGCATATGAAGCAAGTTGATTTGCAGTAGTAAGGATTTATAATTGGGTATAAGAAAGGAGAACAAAGGTTTGAGTTGTGGGAATTAATGGTATAGAATATTGATTTAATGTGATTTTTTTATGAAATCATGATTATTGTAGCAAATGATTGAAGAGAAAAGGTTAATGGTTTCATATTGATAAATTAATGGAAATAGCTTAATAAATGTGATATGAGGGTTATTCACTTCAGGCTTGAACTCATAAAGAGAATGATGATGAAGGGGCCACAATGTATTGAGGAAAGTAGAATTAGTGGAAGTAAGGATTTGTGTAGTCTGCTTGGGGATTAAAATTTATGGAGTATCGACTTTAGAATCAAAGAAAGGGGATTGATTTATAAAGTCATGATTTAATTTAATTTATGGAAACCGTTAGAGACTTTTGAGAAAATGCTTTATGATTGATTATGATATCACGTGGATTTTAATTTGTTTGTTGGTATTTTATTTTGGGACTTTGGAATTTGGAATTTAGAATTTAGCATTTTCTTGGGTTGTGCTGGTTCTGGATATTTGTGTGCAAATGATTATATAATGTTTGCTGATAATTTTATGATTAGCAATTAAAGTAGAGACTAGGATTTAATCATATAACAGAAATAAGAGATAATGATAGAATTAGAAATTAAATTTAACTATGGTTTAGTTGTTGGACTGGATTTAATAAATTAAAACCTCTATTCTATTTCCGTTCTCTTAAATAACATTTTCAGTGACAACAGTAAATCAATAGTAAGCTACGATTCTGATAATATTAAAGTTATATTATACAAGAATACAAAATCAGTATATGGTAGAAGATGATAATGAGAATCAGAATTATTAATTAAAATAAATTATTTGAAATTGACCCTTTTAATTTTAAAAGGGGTTAAGATAATTATAGTAAACTGTAATCTTTCACTAATACCAAGAATGTGATAGTATTAATTAAATTAGGATCTATGAGAGATACTGGATAGTTATCCAGGAATATTGATATTAATTCATTATTTACATATTACATATAAATAGGTATAGATAGTGACATAAGCTGAGGAGGTCAGTGGAAAGGAAAAGAGACAGTAAAGGATTAAGCTTGGAGTTCAGGTAGCAGTTTATCTCATTACAATCAAATTTGCATGTATAATTTTATAATATCTGTTTCAAGTTTACATTATGCATGAAGGTGATAAGCCTTATTAATTCCTGCATAGAAGTTTATGGAGTACTCCAGGCTTAGGTGGGTCGCTCCCCCTTTGCCAGATCAGTAACGTTATAACTTTAAATGTTATAACGAGAAATCCTGCAGGTAGAGCCTCCACTAGTTAACGAATATATTGTTATCAGTGGTTGGTAGAGAATGAGCGCAGGAAGTATGCGTGATTGTAATATTTGTTCAGGTTTATAAAATGTATACATGGCAATGCATGCATGAAATTTACAGTTAATGACATAAACTGCGTTGAACTGCTGTTTTACAGAGAAGCTGATAGATAGTGAGATGGTTGAGATAAGGCAGGAGTGCTGGTAGAAGATTAGATGAAGAATTTAAGATTATGTTATAAAAAGTAAGGTTATTTGTATATGATGTAAATTTTGAATTATTAAATTAATAGTAGAAAGCATAGAAAATAGAATTGTATAAATTTTTAAAGGGATTTAAATTTCCTAAGTATTATGAATTAAGAATAGATACCTTAATAGGGTTAGCGTACTTTTAATTGTTTTATTAACCACTTTATTTTATAAAGAGTTGTAAATTACTTCCGTTTGTTTGAAAAGCCCATTCTAACCAAGAGAAAGTTGGTATAATGTTTTAAAAGAAAAATTTTTAAATTTTCCATATTTTTGGGCTTCTGACATTGGAAAGTGGTTATAATTCAATTAAAAATTGCTATAATATAGTAGAAAATTCTAGGTGTTACAGTACGTCCGAAACCTTCAGTGGCATTAGAGCATTAGGTTTCCATGGCTGTGTGGATTATTCTGTGTTATTTATTTTTCTTCTCTGATCAAACATGAGTCTTTGATTTCCGCTGCAAAATTTTAGATTTATGATTTAGGTTTGATCTGAAATCTGTTTGATGATGATTTGCTTTATTAATTCAGCAAATCTTGATATATTAGTTTGTTTTTATCATTATTTAACCAACCGAAGACCATATGCATATGTGATTTTTTTCAGATATGACTCATATGCACCTTTTTTTTTCTTTTCGGTTCTGGATGAAGTATGCATGTGTGTATATATGGCATGTGTGTGTATATGGTTCTGGAAACTAGTTACTTTGCTTCTTCGTGGTTTACCCAATTTTTTTTCTGTGAATTCCATGAAAGAAGACATATGCGTGCGTTTCCATTATATATATATATTTCCTGTATCATTAATCTTGGTCTCTCATATATATATATATGAATATATTTTGAAAGACATAGAGAGAAACCATTATAATGTCTAGGAACAAAAGAATAATATGAATGAACAAATTTACAGAAAAAGACAGAGCAAGATCTGTTTTTGGAACTGGGTGTCATGAAAATAAAAGAATTAGGCCATGAAAATTATCCCATTGTGTAGAGCACGAAAAAACGATGAAAATCAACTATTAGAACGGGTAAAACGGACGTCGGACGGCGAAGATACGGAGGAGAGAAGGTTGGGTCCGTCGGACCCGACCCGTTTATGTCCATCCGGGTATGGACGACCTAGCTGGAGGTTAGGGATGACCCCAACCCAAAACGATGCCGTTTCGGTTCTGTAACAAAAAAAAACTGTGCGTTTCATTAAAATAGGAGTTGGATTGGGCCTGGGTGTTTTGGGCTTGTTCTGGGCCTTACAGTTTTGGCCCATATGCACTATAAAAAAAATTAAAAACTAGATAATTGTCAAAAAAGGAAATGGGCTCAAAAATGGTGAGCCCAACGCCTACCTATTTTTTTTTACAAATAATGGGCTCAATCTGAATGAGCCCACACAAGTTTTAAAAAAAAATCCAGAATTATTTTTCTTTCTCTACTTCTCGGGCTTATTAAAGAGGCATTTTAGCTTCGATTGAGGTGTGGTTTATTTCTAAAAATTCCTAAATTTAAGACCTATATTTAGACATATTGTTTGTCTATTTTTGAGGTATTTTTTGGATCTGTATAGAGTTTTTTGTGTGCCATTTTTTGTGATTTTTATTAGTTTAAAAATCCTAAATATTTATAATAATTCATAAAAATTTTATTTGAGTCAAATATGAACTTAGAGAGTTCTAAGAGCACCAAACCAAAAGAATTTCACTCTTTTGGATGACACTCAAGTAGAGAAACTTAATCCTAAGTATGATTTACATAGTGGTAAATCAGAAAAGGAATAAATTATTAGTTATTGCCTCAAAATGTTGATCCAAACCTAAATTACTTAGAGAAATGTGAGCCTCTATGAAGTAGGGATTTTCATCTAAGAGTTTGAGACTCTAAAATAAAGCCTAAAAGAAGAAGATCCTAAAGAGGATCTAGAGAGAGATAATTCAAAGTAAAGTTCATTTGAACTTGAAATGAAACAAGAGGTGTAACATGAGAAAATTTTGATGATGCACTAAAGGAGGAACCTGAATAACCAAAATCCTAAATTTTAGGATTGGGATCTGGATAAACATCAGGGAGGTTAAAATGACGATCAGATATTAAAGAAATAATATCAGATCAATGCAAGAGGAAATTTCAAATGGAGAAATTTCCATATCTTAACTCCAGATCATGGTGAAATTCAAGAATAAAATACACCTCAAATATCTCTTGAAAACCCACCTTAGGAGAAAAAAGAATCCTAAATCCAGTCCAATCACCAATGATTGAACCAATAAAAGACTTAAGAGCAAAGATTAAATGTTTCTGTGAAGAAGCATATATATAAGTTGCATAAGACATTTGGAATATTTCTTTGAGAAAATAGAGAACCTCTTAGAAATCACCAAAGAAACATGGCATAACTTCTATCATGTCACTTAGGAATATGAGATTCCTAAAGCCTTGCTAAATAACGGTTACTGAGAACCTATCAAATCTGGTTTTGGGAAGTAGAGAGACTTCACCTTCCATTTTTGATATTATATTTGGCTAAAATTAACTTCACAAAATCATAAGAACATAGTAGAAATCAAGAAAACTCTTAAGTCACTCAAATTAAAAGTTAATAAGACATTATGAATATAATGTAAGGAGAGACATGAAGAAGTAAATGTCAAGTACACTTTGTGAGTGGGAGCAAAATGTAAAATGCTCTGTCTGAGTGGGAGCTCTTGGAAAATGTGTATTCTAAGAGTGTTATATGCTCTATCTAAGTGGGATCTCTTAGAAAATAAGTTTTCTTGGAGTTTCATATGCTTTATCTAAGTGTGAGCCAATGTCAAATACTCTAATTGGGAGTTAATGACATTGCTCTATCTAAGTGGGAGCTTTCAGAAACTATGTATACTGAGAGGCATAATCGAGCATATTCTAGAAAGTACTTGTATAAAATTGTTGATAGATGATAATATTATTAATGGAATCTGTGTGATGGGAGGTTTAAACGTATTTTCCTGATCATAGACCCAATAGTAATATTATTTTTCTAGTCAAGAATAATACAAGTGCATGACATTTTATACTTCAATGTGTTACAAATAAGTTCTTGGATCAAATCAGATTGTGAATAACCAAATAAGTGGGATGATTTGAAGTAATTAAGCCAAGGAAGGCTGCCAAGAACAACAGCACAACAATAAACTTAATGGGGATAAATGTGATATCTGATATTGAAGGGTTTCATATGATTTATATAGAAGATGTTATCATATCATTGACCAAGAGTCATGATGAAGTTAAAGTTGCGAAGTCATCTCAACTAAGCTTATGAGAGGACATGAGATCTACATGGCTCGAAAAGGGAATAATGTGTCATAAATTACCTTATAGAGTGCAAGCATGATAGAAATCCAACAACAAAGAGCCATGTGAATTATGTAAAAGGAAATTTTTTTTTCACTACTACAAAAAGTACTTTTAATGTCACAAATTTTGGGGGTTTTCACGTCACTTTTTCAAGGGACATTGAATCAAGTGACATGGAAAATAGACTTTTAACGTCACATAAACAAGTGACATAAAAAGTCAGAGAAACAACGTCACACATAATATTATGTGTGACGTTGTAAGTTGCTCGGAGAAACCACGTCACACATAATATTTATGTGTGACGTGGTTTCTTTTTTTTTAAAAAAAAAACGTTTTTAATTTTTCTATTCCCCGTTGATATTCAGCAATTTGAGAACAAAAACCTATTCAAACAAATTTACAAGACTTATAAAACATTTTGGCAAGTATGCAATATTTGCAGCAATTACAACGTAACAGCATTTGCAAACCAATTTACAATTGAACATTAAACATTCTATGGCAGACCAATTTACAAGACTTACAAAACCATTAAATATTCTATGGCATTTTTTGCAATTTACAATTGAGAAAAAAAGGCAGCAGATTTAATTATCAGGAAAAAAAAGGAAAAGAAGGAACCTGGATGAAGTGAAGCTGCGAACGGAGGCACGATTGAAATTGTTGAACCCGATAGGAGGAAAACAGAGCTGAAAAAAACCTTGAACAAGTAAAAAAAAAGATCCCTATAGAAATTGCATATTTAATTACCAGAAAAAAAAAAGGAAAAAGAAAAGAAGAAATGAACCTGCAGCTGGAGGGTGAGGGGGATGGGGGGAGCAGTGGGGGGAGGGAAGGGGGAGCTGTGGGTTAGGGGGTGGGGGAGCTGTGGGCACCAGGGGGGAGCTAGGGGTGTTGGAGGGGGGAGCTGTGGGCGTTTGGGGGGGGGGTAGGGGAGCTGAGGACACGGGGGGTGTGGATAGGGGAGAGTTGGAGCTGATGTTTTTGTTTTGGGGGGGTGGGGATGGGAGACAGCTGGAGTTGATGGTTTTTATTTTGGGGGGCGCGAAATGAAAAAATTAAAGTGGGGGGGCAGGAAATAAAAAAAAAGCGTCACACCAAAATTTTGGTGTGACGTGGAAAACAACTTTCAACGTCACACCACATTTTGGTGTGACATTGAAAGTGGTTTCAATGTGGGAGGGGGGCGGGAAATGAAAAAAAAGGAGGGACGGGTTTTCCACGTCACACCAAAATTTTGGTGTGACGTGGAAAACAACTTTCAATGTCACACCACATTTTGGTGTGACGTTGAAAGTGGTTTCAATGTGGGAGAGGGGGCGGGAAATGAAAAAAAAGGAGGGACGGGTTTTCCACGTCACACCAAAATTTTGGTGTGACGTGGAAAACAACTTTCAACGTCACACCACATTTTGGTGTGACGTTGAAACATTTTCCATGTCACACCAAAATTTGGTGTGACATGGAAAGTGCTTTTCAATGTCACACTTAATTTAAGTGTGACGTTGAAAAGTTTCAACATCACACTTAATTTTAAGTGTGATGTTGTTTCTTTCCTCTTTGTTTTCAATGTCACATTTTTAAATAAGTGACGTTAATTGGTGACATAAAAAGGGCTTTTTGTAGTAGTGTTTGCAAAATTTCCATTACACAAGATGAAAAATGTTGTCAATTAAGTTTGACACATATAACTTTAGGTTTAATGCCTTTTATGAGACAACATCTACATTAGATAACCAACAAGACATGGACATTGAAGGAAGTTGATTGTATATTGTCAAATGAACAATGAGTGCAAGTTGTTCATAAGGGCGCTCTTTTCCTGATGGGAGCAGATGAAAGTCAGGTTAAACCAAAGTGAAAACTTTGTTACTTTTTCAATGATGTATCAAAGTACTTGGAACTTGAATATGGATGTCAGGAAGTATACAAACCCTTTGGGCTAGCATACCGCAAAGGTAGCACATTCTCAATATCCTAACCCCAAATGAGACAAGGGTAAGAGGTTCTACAAAGGGAATGTGAGGACTACCTTGACATCACAGGAGTATAAACTCTTTAAGAAGGTGCATGACCTATGTTAGGTCAAATGCTTTTCCTACTAAAGGATAAACCATTTTGAGATGGTTTTTCTTTTCTGTCAATAGTGAGCAGGAAAAGACTCAAGCTCCATAGACTAAATGACTAAGGATCCAAGATCCTTTATTAAATATTATCAGTTATCAATTTCAAGCATAAGGCTTTAAATTGGTAATGACGTGAGAATTGAGGTGAAAGGCATTAGAGCCTGCAAGTTCATTATTTCATGCACCAGGCTCATGGGTTCTAAATGAACTATCTTGACTTTCATGACAAAATTAGCTGTTTGTGATACAATCTTCCTTGACATTTCTTTGTTTTTCTAATATTGTTGGTAATCTTTGTGTGCATGACTGCTTTACCACCCTAATTCAAGTGTTGACTTGAATAGATGTCATGGTGAACTAGGACACATAATTTGAATAAGCATTTTCTATAATGCTATGTTCATTACCCAATAGGGAAGTGTCTAGTAGGTAAAGCAATAAGAAGAGTTTTTTCAGTAAGGGAACCGAGATAGAGAAAATATTGCAATTCTTCCATCCTATTTTATATGTTCAATAAATGTGAGGGAATGACACGGAGGTTATATTACCTTGGTTGATGATTACTCACGTAATTATTATTACTTTATTTCACACAAGTTTGAAGACCAAGCGCTTTAGACGATAAGTGAATAAAGTTGAAAATAAAGTGCATACAGAATTTAAGAATTCTACGCACTAATAGATATTGTTCTTGACCAGTTTCAATGAGTTTCATGAATAAAAAGGGATATTTATTCAGTTAAATGATCCTTCGCACTCTGTCACCAGATGGAGTTGTTAGGAGGCGTAATGAAATGTTACTAAACATGGTCATGTATAAAAATGGTTCAAGCTAACCCACCAAAAGTGAGTGGGAGAGTGTTGTTTAGTCCACCTTTGGTGGATTAGTACACATATTTGATTGATCAAGTATGTTTTTTCTCTTTAAGGGAGATACAAACTTTATACTTAACCATATGTCCTCCTAAGTGGTATTTTCCGAACCACATGAGTTATGGTCAAAGAGCAAATCAAGTTTTTTGAGTTCCCATAGATCAAGTTTTTTTTAGTTCCCATAGGCCATAAAGGTCAATTACACGATCTCATAATCGTTGTAAGTGGAAGCTTATTATGATGACATTTTCATAAGTGAATATGAAGATGGATTTGTGTCTGAAAAGAATTGAAAAGAAACATATTTATTATGAGTAAATTTTTCCAAACAATGGTGAAGCTCTTCACATTGTGTTTCTCTATATCTCTATATGAGACACAGTGACAAGGCAATACGGAACATGCTCCACAGTCCTCAATTGCCCATGTAAGTGGGAGCTTGTGAAAGGTCATTAAAGAGACCTAAAAGTGTTATGTATAAGAGGCCTTACCTACTTCTTAGAAGGAATGAAAGAAAGCAATATTAAAGGACCTAGATTCTTTGAGAAAGTATCAAGTTTGAGAGTTAGTTGATACACCACAACGGCGAGAGATCATTTGTAAGCAAATGAATTCTCAAAATTAAAAACAAGTTGGTTAGATCAATTAACAACACAAGATTCTTTTGGTTGCAGAGGGTATATATAGGCATATATTATGAGAATACCTTCTCATATATTATGTGCTTAAAATCATACTCATTTTGGAAATAGCTGACTGTTTGTTTTTTAAGTTTACATCAAGTGGATGTGAAACTTGCATTTTGAGTTGTGCTTTGGATGAAGAAGTCTATATACTTTGGCTATTAGATTTCACTACAATAGATGTTTGAGGTTTACAATGTGGTGACCTCATATTACATATTTTTTGCATTAGTCAATTCATGGACTGAAGCAATCATCCAAACAATGGTATTTAAGGTTCCATATGAGTGGTAACCTAATATATTTTCTTATGGTTGAAAAAACCATAACCAAGCAATTTGTGATATTATCCTTTAAGTGGATAATATACTATTAACCAAAATAGTTTGATTTTGATAGTGCCTATTAAGGAGAGGTACTAAAAACATGGGTGGATCATTGTATATTTTTGAAGTTGAGATCTAAAGATATAGCTCAAGCAGACTCCATTCTCTGTCACAAGAGAGTTATATTATGGAAATTTTGAGCGGTCCAAGGTAAACAATTGTGATCCCATAGATACCCTAGTGACTTCTAGAGTAAGTTTGGGTCTTGATTATAGATATCCCTAAACTGAATCAACTTTAAACTCAAAATGGAAAGGGGTTTCCATGTAAATGTTGTTGGTAGTTTGATGTACACAGTGGTGTGTAAAATATCAGATATCCATTGTGGTAGGACTTTGTAAGTCAGTACGAGTCCAACCATTGTGAGAGGCATTTGATGGCTCCACAAAAATGCTTATAGATACTTTAAAGGGCATGATAATTATGCGCATTTAAAAGTACTTACTGTGGTAGTACATATGGCTATATGGTCGATGATGTCTAGAAGAACATCTTGGATTTGAAATAAGAATTCAAACTGGTGTTAATACATTGTGAAAACACTACGACCATTGCCTAAATAAAAGATCCTAAGTATCATATCATGAGTAAAATACAAAGGTAAATTATGTGAGATGTGTTGTAGCACATAAGGTTGTTACTAAACAAGTTCCTATGCAAAGTCCCCTAGTTGAGCCTGTGGCCAAGGATATACATGAGAGACATGATAAATCCTTAGGCAAGCATAGGATATGAAGTAATGGATACTTCATTAAGGCTTTACATGTATATGTGATAGTATCTAATGTCTAGTATGTCGTACAGGTAGATGAGGTTGGCTCTCTCACACGAGCGATCGCCTTTGACACTCAGGAGTAGTGTGCAAAGATGAGACAATGTATTCACCAGCAAAGCCGTGAAAATACTGATATGGTATAGAAGAAACACAAACTATATGTCGTCTCGACTCAAAAGTGCAGCAAGTTGAGATGAGATCTATGGTTACACACATATGGATCGAATTATGGATACCCATATCTGTAATACCTGTAGCCAGATAACAAAATTCTTCAAAATTGACGTCATACAATGCGAGAAGAGTTGAAGAATTTTGGGTTTAGATACTGTGTATTTCTAGACTGAAGTCTGTACGGTGTTGATTATACAATTAAATCGACGTACACTCTTATAGAAAAAAAGTAACACTATAGCATGCGATTCATACCGCATGTGCTAAAGTTACTGCAAACTGGAAGCAGTGAATGGATCCCTGTTTCATTGCTGTGTGAGTCCAAGAAAGGTTTCATACTTTCTTGATGTCCTTTGACTTTGACAATGTCATGGAAATATGTTTTAGTGTCTGCTACCTTAGCGTATATTCCTATGGTCATGATAAATGCGATCTAAAGGAGTTACGTTAGGAAATCGATTAATTCATATTGAAGTGATATTTGGGCGAAAGGAAGATTACCTGCAATACACACACTTATGCTAGTGTCTGAGATCGGTCCATTATGATATTAGTGTGTTAATTTCATAAGTGTAGACACTGCATATGAGAAAGGCAATCTGAGTTTTATCTTGACTCAAAAGGGATTAGATTAGCCATGAGAAAAGTGTATTTATGTAAATCTAGGATATCTGAGGCACTATATCAAAATGATCGAGCTGCACTGCAAGGTTGTTTTGTGCTGGTCTCTATAAAAGGGATTTCTAGTACAAGACACCTAAAAGGAGACGTCATGCCCACGCGGTTACGACATAGCACTTAGTATGAAGGAAAGATAGAAGAGAAAGAGACTTGACCCATAACATCCAACCCACCAAGTGTGAGTGGGAGATGTAGGAATACACCTAATCCACCCTTGGTGGGTTAGGGCCCAAGCCCAATGAGAATTAGGGCTAAAATGTGAAGTCCAATTAGAATTTGGGCTAATATATAATTATGGAAAGACTTGGGATAAAATGAGTAATTTTTCCTTTTTTATAATTTTGAATTGAAAGGATATGACTTTTCATACTTTATATACGGGGAGTTGTTGTCTTTCCTGAGCAACAATGAGAACAAAAAAACCTCTCGTATCCTTTTTCTTCTCTCTGGACTCTCTCTTCCTATCCTATGTGTGCATCTGTCTTATAACGTGATTGGAATCCAAATCGGTGCTCCGATTCCGTGTGGGTACCAAGCGAGTCTACCGGATTCCAGGTACGTCTGAAACCTTCATCCTCACTATCAAAATCCATCATCCTTGCAATATTCACCAATTCAAAATTTAAATAAACAAAAATCATAAAAGAAATTATGCTCCAATATTAGTTGAAGCTGATTTGAAACCGTCCAAACACAGAAAACAAAATTCATACAGAAAACATGGTATTAATAAATATGCATTCTCTTCTGCGTGTTCTAAATTTGACAGCTAATAGCTCAACCCACACTTAATTGCATTATTAAAATTGAGCATCTAGTTTACAGGCTCCTATTTTTGTGGGAGGATTTGGATAAGAACCTTAAGATCTTTCCAGTTACATTGTTAAATTGGTCTTTGGTTAGTAGAACTGGAGATTTATAATTGTTGAAAAGGTGAATAAGCACAGCTGAGCACTTACAAGTGTCTTTTCTATGCGGTTTGGAAGTATGAGAGCTTATCTTGTTTAATGGTTATATTGCAATAGGTTAAAGGTAAAAAATACATATGTGATTTTGTCAAAAGTTCATCCAGCACCAAATGTTTTTTTGGACCAAAAGTAACTCTGAACTTTTAAATTGGAACAAAAATCACATTTACAGTTAAATTAGGGTAAAAAAAATACACATGATTTTGTAAAAAAAGTTCATCCAGCATCAAGCACTTCCTTTTGAAATATAACTGTAAATGTGACTTTTGATCTAATTTGAAAATTCAAATTTACTTTTGGTCCCAAAACAAACGTTTGGTGTTGGATGAACTTTTGACAAAATCACATGTGTATTTTAGCAATTATCTAGATTTCAATGTGTTGTCATGAAATGGGTGGCTGCTACTAGTCTACAAAACCTACTATGAAATACAATGTGGAAACATTTTCAACATCATTTTTTATTTCTTGAAATGATCCTGCATATACTAGATTTTTCTGGTTTAAAATGATGCTAGTCTCATTCTGCAACCTGCATAACCATCCTTTTTATCAAAAGATCCATGTGGCATTGATAAAAAATCAAAAGATTCACTACATAGTAATCAAAGCTTTCCTGACTCTCTCATTTAGATTAATTGGTCTCAAATAACAGTTGCGATGCGAGATGCAGAGATGATCAAAAACAAATTCAGTCACAGTAACCAAAGCTTTCCTGACTGACAACCGTAAAACCTTTCAAAATAATCCAGTCTGAAACCAAGCTTTACAGCCCAAACCACCATTTAGTATTCGCATAACCCTAACTTCGATAGAAAAAGAGAGTTGATAAATTCGGCATGGCTATCGTAGTTAGAAAATGATATTACTACTTTTAAAAACATAACCATGATAGCAAATAACTTATCATAGTTATTAAAAATCAACAAAGGGGTTATCCATGATATAAAAGCAATAACCATAGGTTAATAAGAGCTATCATAGATAAAAATGTTGGATATGCTTAGTTTTGATGATGTCAAATATAGAGTTAAATGTAGGAAGCAAAAAGTGTGTATAAAGTGTTTATCTCCTACTATCTATTAGACTATGTTTGCTATATGTTTACTATGATTGAAAGCATTGCATACATGATTACATAACATGTCCATAGGCTCAGATTGCATACATAACAGCATGTAACTTAGTCTGGAATAAACTGAGATAAAGAATCATGATGACTAAGTAGAAGTTCTATCGCTAATATGCTTATCATCGATAATAGGAAGAAATTGAGCTAGCTAGGCAAACAACAGATTCTCTGTCGCTAAGCTAAGAGCCTATCGCTAATCTGGAAAGCTTAGGTTAACTATGGCTAATGAGGACTTAGCAGTAATCCATTGAAAGAGCAATATCTCTATCGCTAAAGGTCTTCACCATAGCTAATGGAATGTGTAGAGCTAGCCTAAGCAAGTAAGAATAGATCCTATCGCTAGACTCTGTCTCTATCGCTAAGGCCCCTCAGATGACATGAATAAATACTCGGGGAAGAATGTTAGATCAGTTAACATAGTAGCTAGTGATAACAGGTTTAGCTATCGACAACAGGATACCTAAAATAACTAAGAATACTCATATAAATCAGTATCCTTAAGCTAATGAGCAATCAAGTAACTAGCGATAATGGGATTAGCTATCGATAGAAGAATGCTTATTGAGATGATATAGCTAGTACGCTGAACATTGAACTAACAGAATATACTAGCAATAATGTTCATACCTATCGATAGAGAATACTTTGAAATTCCTTAGCTGATATATTGTCTCTATCTCTTTGAGCTAATGAAATGCACTATCGATAACATCCACTGCATGAATACTTGTTTTAGCTAACAGCTTAAGTGCAGGACTCACACTGTCAAGATAGCGGTAGCCAAGGGAGCTAGCGCTAATGAAAAAGCTGACATGCAAGTACAGTGGTAGGTAGCAGCAGGTTATCGTTACTCACAGTCTCCATCTCTCTTAGCTTATCTTCTGCAAGATAAAGTAAAGCAAGAGAAGAAATCTGATTGTCAACGGCTAGTTCTCCAAGTCTCCAACGGATAGAAAAGTATAATACCCTATATAAAGACTTGAAGACATCTGGAGCAAAGGGGCACATACGACGCACATACACGAGATGGAACTATGACGAGATGAAAAACAGAGGGCTCTGCATAGACTACACAGAGTAACAGTTATATACAAGTGAGCCCAAAAATGATGAGTTGAGCGCATTAGAAAAGAAGAGCTAGAGCACACATTGTTCAGATTATTAAGCTCTAATTTGTATTTCATCATACATTCTTCTGTACTTCAGTGATTATCAAAATCCCTTCTTATAGAGAAGTAAATTTCATTATAAACATTCTGTTCTAGTGAGTGAAGCTCAAGATTGAGTAATCTTGAGTGGGAAACAATTTCTATCCTTACAGGTTGTAAGGGGGGCATTTAGAGGGAGTCTAAAGCTCGTTAAAAGGTTGGCAGGTGATCCCGTGTTGTAAAACCTGTGGTAAAGGCTTCACAAGTGCCCGGTTTAAACAAGAGGGTAGTGGAAATCTCAAGTAGAGCCTGAGGACTGGATGTAGGTCAGGGTAGACCGAGCCAGGATAAATTCTGGTTGCATTATCTCTTCCCTTAACTCTCTTAGTTTCCAGCATATCTACATTATATATCTCTTAGTGCATTTAACAAGTTTTGAAATACTTTGTGATAAACAGAAAAAGATTTTAAAGATCACCTTCACTGTGTTTTAGAAAAGAGAAGTTTTGAATTTTACCCTATCACCCAATTCACCCCCCCTCCTTGGGTGACAGCCAGAACTAACAAAAAAGAGTTCACATAAGTTTTCGTGAAATGTTAGAAAAAGGATCTAACTGACATGGTTATAAAACTCAGCCTAAAGGTAATAATTATGTTAGAAAATGGTTTTCCTTACTAACATAGTAACAAAAAATTTATCAAAACCATTTTGACACCAAATAGGTAACTATGTTAAGAAAGGATTTCCCTCATTAACATAGTTACATAAGAGTCATTCAAGTAATTTAAAACCAACTAAATAACTACGGTAAAAAATAATTATTCTACTAACACAGTTTATAAAGGATTTTACTAAATCTTTCAAAATTAAATAACATAACTATGTTAGAAAGAGACAACCAACTAACATAGTTATGAGAGAATTTACTTAAGAATATCAACTTACCATGTTAGAAAAGACTACTCTAATATGGTAATTAAAAACCAAGTTATAAAGCTGAAATTGCTTTACCATGTAAACTTCAATACTTTCAACAACTAAAACTATAAACCATAAAAATTTAACAATCACACTTACAACGTTTCCAAAACAAAGTCATCACGCCATTCATAAAAACACTCTCACACTTCATGAAAATCATTAGTTGAATGAAATTTTCCCCACACACAATGAAAGTCAACCTCTTTTCAACAAAGTGCAATCAAATCAAAGCATGCTAAACAACAGCCATTAAACTATATCTAACAAAAACAAACTCCCACCCAACAGGGATACCAACATGCAACATAAAACATGAATCCAAAGGCCTCCAAGTTCATCTTGTGTATTCTGTATCTTCATTCATTGTACTAGCTCATCGAGGTTGTACCCCGACACTGATCACTTCATTTCCTATGTAATCCACCATTGCTGGTGACTATTTTTCCTATGCATTTCCTTTAGGGAATTTAGTACAAACAGAAATCATATTTATCCGCAATGAAGAGTCCTTTTTGTAGTAGTAGTAGTAGTGGTGGTGGTGGTGGTGGTGGTAGTGGTGGTGGTGGTAGTAGTGGTAGTAGTAGTAGTAGTAGTAGTAGTAGTGGCAGTAGTGGCAGTGCCTATTCCTTCATAACAAATGGACAATTATATATTTTCCGCATAAACGAATTTTAATTTTTTCATAATAGCCTTCAAACTCATCTTAATTTTAGGATAAAACAACACTTATTTTGAATAAATATTAATCACTTAATCAATTTTGATTGCGAAGAATTATGATTGTGTCAATATAAGGACCAAACTAAAATAGGGATAAGGGTCATATTTACCCCGGAAGTTTTACCCAAGGACCACTGGGTGTCCGAAAGTTTTTTTGAAATCAATTTTAACCTAAAAGTTTACAAAACGTAGTAATTTCGCCCCAGTTTTGATTACAAAGCGCAGCTTCATGCGGATCTCACTCTCCGATTCAATCTGTTGCACCTGTGTCACAACCACCACCACCTCTGTCGTCGAATTCATCCCAATCACTGCCATCTAACCTATGAATTACAGAGACAAGTGGGGAAGATGAAGTTGAGGGAGGAGTGGTCACCAGGGGGGGAGAGATTGAACCGAAGTCACTAGGATATTTTTTAAAAAAATTCAATTAAAAAATATGACATGGTAAAAATGTTGAGGTGGATGCCACATAGACATGCCATGTGGGATATTTGACTAGGTTAATAGTCAAACTTAACCACAGATAATGGTGGGGCGAAATTGCTATGTTTTCTAAACTTCTGGGCCAAAATTGATCATAAAAAACTTCCGGACACTCAGTGATCCTTGGGTAAAACTTTTGGGGTAAATATAACCCTTATCCCAATAAAATAAGAAGAGAGAAAGATAAATAAGTGTGAATATTAATTATTATATTGTATTTGTATGTTGGGATCGGATTATTGTCATAACTTGATGAAAACAAGTACATTATCTAAATGTTGCATTGGATACATATGAATGGGCTTTAAGATTCAAGTTTTGAATGGTTGTGTAGGAGGGGAAGGGCTTCACCAGCACGCATGTTCTTAGCCAATCTGAGCTTCTTGTAGTGTTCATAAGCAAATGGAACAAAGAGAGGAGGTTGATGAGAGTCCACTAACTCTTGTGGTGCTGTTACTTCTCCCTCCTTTGGTCCCAATAGAAATGAAGCTATTGAAATCCGAACACTTGCCTCCTTACATTCTACTCTATGCTTCACGTACCCAAACCTTCCATTGCTCCATACCTTCATGTTATATTATTACCAATTTTCAAGGTCATCAAAGTTGTATCAACCAACAAAGTAATAACCAATAGTTTTCTTTAACCAACAAGTTTTGTCTGTAGCGAATCAGATCACACATAGATATTCAAAGTCTGCAATCAAGAATAGGAGGGTGTGTGTGTGTGTAAACTAGAAAGAATTTTCTGCCATATTATATTGTATACGTAATTAAGATATTTCTTGTGCGCATAATTTGGTATTTTATTGCAAGGATTCATGTTGGTGAGGTTCAGGAGGCCCTTCAAAAGCTATTGCATTAGTTGGTATCCTATTAAATAAAGTATGTAAGTGTTTAGGCCCAAATGACATGCATGCTGTGAGTTGTGACTAACTATGATCTTTAATGAAATTTTATGATACAAGGATCAAGGATGGAGAAAAAACACTTAGGTTCCTAATTGTATGAATGAAGGAGATATTCAATTTTATGCAGACTATATTGTAATGAATGTTAAAAGGGACATAAAGAGCATAAAATTGGGGAAGCTAGCTAAGATGAGGACACTGAAATATATTGCCGACTTAATAAAAATCATAGTGAACATATGTGCGAGAATATGTTACACTCGTTGAAGAGGCCAAAGAGAACGCTTAATTAAATTATCGTGCTAAGCCTGTTGGTTACAATTTATTCAAAGATTTGATTGTCAATAATGATGTTGTATGACTTACACTTATAGCCCTGTTCTAATGGGATAAGATTTGTCATTGTCCTCCCAAACAATTGCGACTTAGCATGAAATATATAGACTTGTTAGTTTTTAATTATGAAGTTGCAGTTCTAGTTTCACACATGAATCTTAGATGATTAAATTTATCAATGGATATGTTGTTCCAAATATATTTTAGAAACAATAAAAAGTTAATTAAATTGTAATACTATGCTATATATTTGATTTTTTTATCTTTTATGGAGGATTCAAATTCACATCACATGCTTAAGAATGCCTTTAAAAGGTGTTCGGTGTCAGTTGGGTTACAATGGCATGACTAAACGACATATTTCACTTGTTTTTATACACACACAATTAGCGAAAAAGGTCAATATTTATTTATATTTTCATGCCACGACTTATTATATTAAATTCTAATATGTAATAGGAGAACATAAATTCAAAAATTAGTGAGGCATTTAATATGATTAAGGGGAAGCTACAGAACACCTACATGAGCAATATCACCAAGAATGGCAAAGAAGCTTCCAGGGCAAGGAGGGACATCAACAAAAGAACCAAACTTGTTCATGACTTGAAGGCCTCCAACATTTTCATCATCTTGAAGAATAGTGAGGTAGGCACAATCTGTGTGGATCTGTACACCTGAGGATCCCACGGTTTGTGGTGTGAAACTGTATTTGTTAATCCTGAATTGACATGGCCATTCCTTCAAATATTCTTCAACTCTTCCTCCTTCTAAACCCAAACTCTCTCCCATCTTTTTTGATATGTCCATCAACAATTCATGAACTGCTTTCCCATATGTCTCTATCACCTTCCTACATATACATAGTAAGCTCCACATATTTGATCAAGTCTGTATATATCCATATATGAGTGTGTGTGCGTGTGCACATAAGATAGGAGAAATTTTACATATATAACCCTTACTTTAATTTAAGTTTTGCATATGGATACTTAAATTAAATTTTTAAAGTTTACAATAAATTTTCCTGATTGTTTACATTATCCATTACAATTACCTTCCTACACACAACACACACACACACACACACAGAGACTGTTTTTCAGCCTGTGGGTGCTTCCAAATGAGAAAATAAAGGATAAGAAAACACATACGCACATATATTATATAAATGTTTTTCAGGCTGTTGGTCCTACAAAATGAGAAAATAAAGAAAAAATGAAAATGATTAAAATAATAGGCTAAAGTATACTTTTAGTCCTTTATCTTTGTATCAAGTCTTTTTTTAATCCCTTAACTTTGAAAAGTGCATTTTTAGTCCTTTTTCGCTAACGTCGTTAGTTTCATTTAACGGAAAATGCTGAATCAGCAAATCTAGAAAGTAATTTTATAATTAAATATTAATAAAAATGGTCAAATTTTAAAATATAAGAATTATTTCCTTTAAATGAAACTAACGGCGTTAGCGAAAAAGGACCAAAAGTGTACTTTTCAAAGTTAAGGGACCAAAAAAGAACCTGATGCAAAGATAAAGGACCAAAAGTATACTTTAGCCAAAATAATATTATTGAATTAAAATATAAAAATTATTCACATATAACTCTAAGAAGAATAATATTTAAATAAAAGTGCATTAGTCCAGGATAAATGAAATACTTATTCATGTATAAATCACTTATAATATAATAAAACATAGTTACTAATCAACCATAGAATTGGAATAGAAAAAATATAAAATCTAACCCCATCAGTTTGTTCAAAACTCTTGTACAAACTAGTTAAGGGGATTAGTTCACTTAGTTTGCTAATCTGACTAGCCCACTCGAATCAGGTTTCGACACAGGAAAAAGAAAAGGAAATGAACCTTTGGTGGGGTGTGGCATCTAATTGAGAACAGAATGTTTGAATCGCTTGTGAAGAAGCCATATCATAAAGTCCTAAGCCTTCATACAGAGGATTGGCTTTACTTGGAGGCATATAACCAGTTCCTGCAATAACATCAGTGTTTCTCATCTTAATCTCCAAAGGAAGATCAAGTAGAGATCTCACCACCTTCTTCATTTCTGCCATTAAGCTTGAAGCGACGCCATGATTCGTCACTCTGAAACATCCCCATTCCTCACACACCTCTCTTAGCTTCTTCTTTAGCTCTTGAGGATTCCCTGCGCATTCTTGCATATCAATAATTGGGATGTTGCACCACTACAAAAATCAGGAGCTTCGGCGGCGACTTTCAGCGGCGACAGTTAAAGTTGCCGCTGAAAGTTAAGGTTTCAGCGGCGACATTTAGTGTCGCCGCTGAAAGTGTCACTTTCCGCGGCGACACAATGTGTCGCCGCCGAATGTGACACTTTCAGCGGCGACCTTTAGAAGTCGCCGTTGAAACATCAACTTTCAGCGGCGACTTTAACTGTCGCCGCTGAAAGGTGAACAAATTGCGGCGACATTTTTGTCGCCGCTGAAGCCATGCACAGAAAATTTAAAAAAAAAAAAAAGAAACCTCCCCTCCCGTGGATCGAACTCGGGTGTGGTTGAAGACATGCACCTATTCAAGCCAACTAAACCAGTTGGCTAGTGTTGTTAGGATTTGCTTAAAAATATATATGTATCTTAGTTTGAAACATAGGCTTATATCCCCAAAATCTCCCTCTATCTCCCGCGAATTTCTCTGCCATTTCCTAAAATTTCCCTCTATCCTCTGCCATTTCCTAAAATTTCCCTCCCCCACCGTTGTAAATCCTTCACCGCTGCAGCGCCGTTCAGCCACTACTGCCGCTCACCGTTGCCGTCCGTTGTTCGTATCTCTACTTGGGTAAGCTTCTCCATTGCATCTGAAACCTGAACAGCTACATACGCCGCCGTCCTCCGCTGCTTTTCATCTATTCGGGACTCAGCCCTGTCTGCCGCCGTCCTCCGCTGCTTTTCATCGATTCGGGACTCAGCCCTGTCCGCCGCCGTGTCCTCCCAGGTTTCAAGCGTTCATTTTCATTTCTTTTGGCTGAAATATCCTGTGGAAATTGTGAAAGTGTGATTTTGTTATCATAAGTTAAATTTCTTATCTTTCATGTCTGTTTAAATGGGATTGGATTTTTTGTTTTTGGACATTGTAACAACTGGGGTTGATATTGTTATTTTTTTTGGGACTCTTAATCTTGGGTTGCTTTCATTTTTAAGCAAATTGATTGATGATTGATATGTTAGACCTATGAGGACTATTGTGACGGATTGATCTGTATGTGTTTGATAAAATTCCTGGGAGAACACCCCATGTCAAAGTCAACTTCTAGTTATAAGAAACATGTCCAATGCTATCATTCTCGTTGACATTCCATTTTTGATTTAATGTTTGTGAGGGTGGACCCGTTTGGTAGCTCCCAGTGCATCCATGAAATGCCTTACTGAAGGATATAAGTTGTAGATTGTCAAATAATCTTTGATGAGGTATTTAATTGATTTTTAAATTGCTTCCCTTTCTCTCGTATGTGATGTAAAGGTAGCATCAAAATTTTTTCACACTTGGAATGAATGATCATACCCCACCAAATAGGCATGCAAATCCCTCTGTTATGGATTGTTAGAGCCATAGCATGGTGACCTAGTCCTGCTGCTCCCAAATTAGAATTTCTTTGCTGTAATTTCTGTTTACTTGTCCTCCAGAATTCAAAGCGTGAGCAGCTTGTAGCCTTTGATTGTGTTGCCAAGCCATTGTGCTTCAAATCAGAAAGTTCTTGTCATCAGTTTCACTAATGCATGATTTAAGAATGCTTGTGGAGCAAAATTCTGAGCTGAGACCATTTCAGATTTGCTCATCGTCTAAGGAAAATGAAATTATTTGCTGCACAGAAATATGTGAATTCTGAAAATTCTTGGCAAATATTATGTGCTTTCTTTGGTTAGTTACCCACAGTAGATTAGCAGCAACTATAGTGGTAGAAGAGGGACTCACTCCTCTTGTTTATGGTGTTTTGGTTTAGTGGATGATTACATGGATATTATGGGGGGACTGTGAATACAAAGAATCCGTGGTGCAATCTATTGAAACACAAATACCTGAATTATTTCTTCACTTGGGATTTTGAACAATGGCTGTTACATGAGATCTTGAAAGACATTTTAAGTTTGAATGATGGAAGATGGGGTTAGATGTGGGGGCTAGGTTGCTTTATAAGTGCCCAATTCTTGCTTCCTTAATCCAGATTTCCATAGTCCAATCAATGCTGCTACATGTATGGGTAAGTTTAGGATTTCTGTAGCAGCTGTAGCTGAAATGAAGACTCTGTGAGAAATTAGCATATTGTTCAGGTAATGTGGATGGATTATGGTGAAGGCTGATCAAATTAAATTGTGGTTATAGCTGTAAAAGGAAGAATGAAATGGTGGAGAGTGGAGATCTTATCAAAAATGAAGCTTTGGGGATAAAAGATGTAAGAAAGGATTAGAAAATGTAAGAAAAATTGAAAATGCTGCTTGATTTGTTTGTGTTTTGCTGAAAACTACCCAGGTTGTTGCTGCAATCAGAATGATCCTGAATGGTAAACTTGATTTTGATACTTTGTTTAGGCTTTTTGAAAATATTAATTTTTGGAACTTTAGCTCTGTTCATGGATATTTATTAGCTATTTATAGTTGCCCTGTGATGGTGTGGTGTGTGAAATGATTTTCTTAAAAGAAAATAAGATATTTGTCTTAGCTTATGAAAGTTTCTATATCGTTTCTATATATTACTGAATGATGAATGAGCTTTGTTCATGGATATTCATCAGTTACCTGATGCTTTTGCTATTATTCTTTGATCATATCATGACCTTATCGGATCCCAAGTATTTCCATATTTTTACTTGTTTAATGGCACTTATAGTTATTGTGCAAATTAATGCTTGAAAAGTGTATTCTTATCTGAGTGGGAAGATCGTAATGCTTGCCTATTGCTTGTTACTTTCTTTGCATTTTTCTTTATTTCCATTGTTCTAAAACTAAGATACATTGTGTGCCATGGTGCTGTATTTTGATTTGATAATATTATTTCCTTTTGGCTTAGTTGATTGAGTGGAGGGTGCTCTTTGTTTCTAAACAGCTTTCATTTGGAAAAAGAAAATGTAAACTTGAATGCAGAAACTCCTAAGCTCATTTCCTCTTTTATTTGTATTGAATTTTAGTTTCTTTGTTCATGCACTAAATAATCATCTATGGGCTTTGTGACACAGTCTGCTCATCCAGGCAATATAGTTTAATTGTTTCTACAATGATGACTCTTTTTGTTTAAGTGCAGATTTTAATCAAAGAAGTAGAAGGATTTTTGCTTAAAGGAGAGAGCAATACTATTCCACCATCAAAGGTTCTCCATAACCTAGGTAACTTTGTCCACGCAAATTGCTTACATTTGTACCAAATTTCTAGAATCAAAACATCAAGATGACATGAACATATATATTTGTGTGTGTATATATATAATTGTATAGGACATATATATTTGAGAATTATATTTCTTTTGTTTATTGCAATGATTTGAATTTTTCTTTGTTTAAGTGTTGTCTAAATATATATTGTATTTACTTTCCTGCATGACTTTTGATTTTCTTTTATAGTTATTAGTTTACCATTACCTATTTTTGTTTATTGACTTTAAGTATCTATCTTAAACTTTTCATGTTTTAGTAATGGACAAAAGTTGGTTGGACATTAAAGATAGAGGCAATGTGGCATACATTAGAGGAGTAGAACGTTTTATTGAATGGGCTTTTAGTCAAAATGGAGTGAGGAACAAAATACGTTGTCCTTGTAAAAAATGTATGAACGTTACATTCAAATTGAGAACAGAAGTTAAAGTACACCTGTTGACTAAAGGCTTTTGGACTAGTTACAAGGTGTGGGACTTGCATGGGGAAACTTCTAGATTTCAAAGTGATTGTGAGACTTCAAATAGAGTGGTAGAAAATGACACTTATGAGGAGGAAGATCTTACAAGGATGGTATATGATGCATATGGAATTCCTTCTTTAGATGATGCAAACATAAGAAGTGAAAGTGAAGAACCGAATGTGAATGCTCAAAGATTTTTTGACATGTTAAAAGATGCAGAGACAGAACTTTATCCAGGTTGTGGCAAAGAGTCTAAACTGTCTTTCATTGTAAAGTTGTTTCAAGTGAAATGTCTCAGCCATTGGAGCAATAAATCCATGGATCTATTGTTCACCGTATTGAAAGAAGCTTTCCCACAAGCTTTAATCCCACAATCATTCTATGAAGCTAAGAAGGTAATTCGTGATTTAGGTTTAGATTATAAGAAAATTGATGCTTGCGAACATGATTGTATATTATATTAGAGAGAGCACGCAAATGCCAAATCATGCCCTAAGTGTAAAGCTCCCAGATGGAAGTTGAATAAGGTGAAAGGAAAAAATGTTCCTCATAAAGTATTGAGGCATTTTCCAATAACGCCTAGACTTCAAAGGCTTTATATGGCAGGAGAAACTGCTAAACAAATGAGGTGGCACAAAGAGAAACGTGTTGATGATGATGTAATGAGGCATCCTGCTGATTCTCTTGCTTGGAAACACTTTGACCAGCAATTCCCTAGATTCTCCATTGATCCAAGGAGTGTTAGATTGGGTTTGGCAAGTGATGGTTTTCAACCTTTTGGAAACATGAGTGCTAATCATAGTATTTGGCCCGTTGTCTTAGTGCCATATAACCTGCCACCATGGATTTGCATGAAGAGCCCTTATTTTATGATGACACTTCTTATTCCCGGTCCAAAGTGTCCAGGTAATGACATAGATGTTTATTTACAACCGATGATTGAAGAGCTAAAACAGTTGTGGGAAGAAGGGGTGGAAACATATGATGCACACATAAAATCAAATTTCAATATGCACGCTGCGGTATTATGGACAATAAATGACTTTCCTGCTTATGGAAATCTTTCTGGGTGGTCAACGAAAGGTAAGCTTGCATGTCCGTGTTGCCACAAAGACACACATTGCATTTCATTAAGGAATAAGTTAGCTTACATGGGTCATCGACGCTTTCTTCCGCAAAGTCACCCATGGCGTAAAGATGTGAAGTCATTTGATGGGAATGAAGAATACGGTGCTCCACCAATTCCGTTAACTGGAGATGAAGTACTTATGCAGTTGCAACAATTGGGTGATGTGTCATTTGGAAAAGGTCATAAACGAAAGCGCCATACAGAGACTAATGCTTACAATTGGAGGAAAAAAAGCATTTTTTTCCAATTGACTTACTGGAAAGCATTGTTGATAAGACATAATCTTGACGTGATGCATATAGAAAGAAATGTTTCTGATAATATTGTGTCAACGATAATGGATTTGGTTGGAAAAACCAAGGACACATTGAAGAGCAGATATGATTTGATGGACCTGGGCATTAGGCGTAATTTACACCCGGTTGGTGAGGGTAATAATGTTTCAAAGCCTCGTGCTTCTTACACACTGTCATCGGAACAGAAACTAGATATCTGTAAATTCTTAGCCAACATAAAGGTGCCTGATGCCTTCGCATCTAACATTTCAAGGTGTGTCAACATTAATGAGAGGAAAATATTTGGTTTGAAGTGTCATGATCATCATGTGCTATTGCAAGAGTTATTGCCTGTTGCAATACGCGGACTATTACCTCCCAAAGTTTGTGAACCAATTATAGAAGTGGGAAGGTTTTTTAAGAACATTTGTTCTAAGTGTTTAACATGTGAAGAACTTGACAAGCTTCAAAGCCAAATAATAGTAACCTTATGCAAGTTAGAGACTATCTTCCCGCCTGCCTTCTTCGATGTCATGGTACACTTGCCAATACATTTAGCACGAGAAGCAAAACTTGGTGGGCCTGTTCAATATCGTTGGATGTATCCCATAGAAAGGTAAGATACTTTATTAAACCATATTACTATTACATTCACATCGTTAAATACCTACCACTTAAGTTTATGCAACTTTTTTGTTCTAGGTATTTGCGATCACTAAAATCAAATGTTCGCAATATGGCTCGACCTGAGGGATCAATTGCAGAAGGATATTTAGTAGATGAAAGTCTCACATTTTGCTCGCGGTACTTACAAGATTTTCCTACAAAATTCAATGTGCAACGTAGGAATGAAGAAAATGATGTTGACTCCAATTATGAACTATCAGTATTCAAGAGAAGTGGTGAACCTAGGGGACAGTATGATACAATTTCTCTTTCCCATGAAGAGTATTGTCAAGCGAGAATGTATGTCCTCCAAAATTGTGAAGAAGTTTGGCCATTCATAGAGTAAGTTTGTCTTACTTAAAAATGGTGTATTTGTAATCTATATTTTTCTTACTTGTGTAAACCTTATAGGGAATATCAGAATATGCTTGGAACCCAACAAGAATCAATGAGTAAGCAAAGACAATATGAGGAGTTTCATGATTGGTTTCGTTCCCGAGTAAGCATTAGTATTTTGGACCTTGATGTGTGTATTAGTTTTTATTAGTATGAGATATTTAAAAAATGGTTTTTGTTTGCATAGGTGGTGACATTGTCCATTCAAGGCAACTTAGGTCCTGAACTTGACAGTTTATCCATTGGTCCTATGAAGGTAGTAAGGCGTTATTCCATGTTTATAGGCAATGGATTTCGCTTCCACACAAAAGATCGAGCTACGGGGAAACAAACTCAAAATAGTGGAGTCATGGTAAAGGTTGATATTGGTAATGTGGATAAAGAGTATTATGGTGTGTTAGAGCATATTTATGAGTTGTCTTATGTAGGAAATAAGAAAATATACTTGTTTAAGTGTCATTGGTGGGACGTGGATAATTTAGACGAAGGATATAAGGTCGACAAGCATGGGTTCACGAGTATTAACACTCAATATTCATTGGAAACTGATGAACCATTCATTTTATCATCTCAAGCGGAGCAAGTTTTCTATGTTGACGATATTGTTCATCCTGGTTGGCTTGTTGTGATAAGAACAAATCCACGAGACTTGTTCAATATGCTAAGTGTGAATGATGATGATGATGATGCTGGTAGAAGGGGAAATGTTACTACATTTGATTAAGATGCTTATCAACAATTGGTGGTTGACTTGAATATTAATGCTACAAGTCTTGATGTTCCTGATATTTTCATTGACTTAGGCGATGATGTTGTACCACCACAAACTTCTATGGAAGCAGGAGCACCATCACGTAGCCAGACTCATTTATCATCTCATGAAGATAATGATGAGGAGGATGTGCTTGATGATAATGCTAGTGATAGTGAAGAAGAAAGTGACATAAATGATGAAATGGAAGAGAGTGACTCAGAAGATATCTATAGTAGTGATAACTTCTCAGAAGAATCAATTGAATGAATTTAGTGTGATTATCAATGGTATTTTAATTATAATTGATTAAATGTGATTTTATACTTCTGTTTTTTTAGAGAATACGCTAAATTTTGTATATCCTTGCAGGATATGTCTGGACTTCGAGGAAGAGGTGGGAGTTCTCGTTTACTTAGCATAAGGAGAGGACATGGCTCACTTAGTAGTGGCGGTACTTGCTCTATGCCTAGTACTGGTGGTACTCAGCATGAGAATCAGCCTGACAACTCCGTTCCAACTGAAAATAGTAGTGCGGGTAAATTTTATTGACACTAACGTGATTTTACTGACACTTAACCTTTATTTCTGAATGCCTAGCACATATTTTAACTGTTCCATTTGAATGATAGGCTCTACTAGCACAATCATTAAGAGGAGAGGAGTATATAAATCAATCAATGTGGAATCGAGAACAAGATTTTCAAAGATTAAAGTTCAATTATCAGATAAGGTGGCCAGACCAGTCGGACCGGGAGCAAGAGACTTAGCTAACTATTGTGGTTTGACAATGAGGACAACAATATCTTTTCGGCAATGTGTCAAGTGGGAGGATGCATTTAAAAAATATGGTGAAGATATTCTATTCAAAGTGAAGGACTATCCTTAAATTCAAATGTTGCTGTTTCTCAAAAATGATACCTGCTTTAGTGCTTATGAGCTATTTGATCTTTTACATCTATTACTAGTGACATAACCTGAAGTTGAGTCATTTAATGGTTTATGAAGAAATTAGCTATAAATCTTGTTATAGTTTGCTGCTTACTATGTGAAGTGAAATTGTTTCTTTCAAGGATTGTCTTTTTTTTATATTAATCAGCAATAATGCTTAAGCATTGATAGGACTTGTCTATGTTAGTTCATTGCTCAATTTTTGAAAAACTAATTTTAACCTGTGTATGTTGTATTTTGATTTTGGGCCAAGTATGTATTATGTATGAGTTCCAATTCAACAAATAGATTACTTAGGCTTATTATGTCATTAATGATATGTTTGATGGAAGAAATACAAAGTATTGAAATTAAAGATATGAGAATGATAGTCACTGATTGTAATTTGATGATATTTGATAATAAAATTGGTGAAGAATTTGATTTGGCTGTCATTTATATTTTTCAGAACAAATTTGAACCTGTGATTGCTGGACTAGAAGAAAAGTTTGATATGTATTTAAAAATCGCTCTCCAAAAAGCATTTAACAATTGGAAGAGCAAATTGCATGATCACTACAAAAAATATGCAAGTGATGAAGATAGGTTAGCTAACCCACCTGAGCAGATAAGTCCTGAAGATTGGGAGTATTTATTGACATATTTTAAATCCCCCCAATTCCAGGTACCTTACCAACTTTTGCAATGAACTCTCATTATTTGCTCAATCAAATACTTATTAGTTAACTAACTTTATTATAGACTGTGAGTGCTAGAAACAAGGGAAACAGAGCGAAACAGGTCACAAAACATACTTGTGGTTGTTTATCATTTACTGAAGTAGATTACTCTGTTGTAAGTTCAATCTCTCTCTTTTACTTTGATTTATGTTTTACTTAATTTTTTATCTTTTAGTATACTACTTGTATTTTTTTATTTCACTTTGTAGACTGACCCTACAACTGGAGAATGCCCACCGCTGGAAGAGTTGTGGCAGATCAAACACACCAGAAAGACAGCAGATGGACAATTACAGTGGTCAGATCCTGCCGCCGAAGAAGCTTATGTATGTATGGTACTATTTATTCTTGTTTTGTTCATGAATATTTGTTTTATTCCATAACTTCATACTTTTAATGCAGATGCAAATGAGGGATCTAAGACAAACACAGGAACTACAGGGTGATGTCCAGATGACCGATGATGACATATTAACCAGTGTTCTTGGGCAGAGATCTGGATATGTTAGAGGAAAGGGTTATGGAGCACAGCCTTTAAGGAAGAGAGATCGCCCTCAATCGAGTCAAACTTCAATTGATCAAGTGCGAATACAGATACAACAAGACTTTGAGAAGAAAATTCAAGAGGAGCGAGAAAAATATGAGGCAAACCTTGCTGCAGAACGTGCAAAGATGGAAGAAGAACGTGCAACAGAGAGAGCAAAGCTAGCAAAGATGGAAGAAGAACATGCAGCAGAGCGAGCAAAGCTAGCAAAGCTGGAAAAAGAGCACATGCAATGGGAACAAAGAATGGAGCAAAAAATGCAAGCTCAATTCGCTGCCATGATGAAAAACATGCAAGCAAATCCCCATCCTTAGTCTTTTCATCTGACTTGGTATTTATATATGTTGAGGACTTTGAATATTATGTATAAGATTGTGTTTTGAAGTACAATATAATTGATTTTATTAGTATAATGTATTGTTGTTGCCAATATTTAATTTTTAAGTCATTTATTTATTTGTTTATGGGATATATATTTAATGGCAAATGAATATCAATCAATTTAATTTTTTTTTTCAAAAAAAGGGTTTCAGCGGCGACAAAAGTCGCCGCTGAAGGGGCAATCATCGGCGGCGACAAATGAAGGGTAACTCTTCGACGGCGACTAATGTCGCCGCTGAAGGCCACAGCTTCTGTGGCGACAATTATGGCCTTCAGCGGCGACAAATTGTCGCCGCGGAAACTGCATTTTTAGCGGCGACCTTCCTTTGTCGCCGCCAAAGCCTTCGGCGACGGCCACATAGGTGGCGACTTGGCGGCGACTTTTTGTCGCCGCTAAAGGGTTTTGGCGGCGACTTTTTAGGCAAAGCAATTACACACTATCGCCCCCTCCTGGCCGTTCATGAAGTGGGGGATGGACATCGTCGGGAAATTCCCTCAAACCCCAGGACGCCTTGTCTTCCTCCTCGTCGTTACCGACTACTTCACAAAGTGGGTTGAAGCAGGCGCATTCGCCCAAGTGCAAGAGCCCGAGGTAATAGACTTTGTCTGGAAAAACATAATATGCAGGTTTGGTCTCCCTAAGGAGATTATCAGCGACAACAGATCGCAGTTCATTGGAAGGAAGTTCTGACGGTTCTGTGAACAGTGGCAGGGGAAACCCCGTTTTCACTTGCCTACGGCTCAGAGGCTATGATCCCAGTGGAAGTCGGGGTACCCTCCTTGCGCTACCAGTGGACCAAGGAAGAAACAAACAACCAGGAGCTAGCCGGACAATTGGACCTACTTGATGAGCGATGAGAGCAAGCCCTCATCAGGATAGTTGCCTGTCAGAATAGGGCGACCAAATTTTGGAGCAAAAACGTCAAAGAGCGCCATTTCCAAGTGGGGGACTGGGTGCTCCGCAAAGTGTTCCCAAACACCCCAGAAAGCAAGGATGGCAAGTTGAGCCCGACGTACGAGGGTCCATATAAAGTCACCGATATCACAGGGCCAGGCGCCTATCAATTGGTTGACGTGCATGGCAAACCCCTCAAGAGAAGCTGGAACGCCATCCATTTGAAAAGGTACATACTCTAGTCCAATTTCAATTACCTTTCCTCTTTGAACACATACTAACTAAGGGGGTGGCGAAGGATGAGCCAAGCCCGATACCATATTCGGTCAGTCGCCCTAGCGGCACTGTTCCAGGTGTGGCAAACGGCTACTGACGCCACACATCCCCCTTGCTAAGGTTACATGCCTTGTCCTGCATATACTTGTGGTACCTCTAACCATGAAACAGGACACCCTAATCAATATACGGCTCGTGGCTACCCTAAGATATGATCAGGTGATACTGCTTTGGCGCGGTCCCCTACAAAGCTATTACGCTAAGGGGGACCAAAGCAAGCCCGAAAAAAAGGTAATCGCCACCAATACTTTTAGTATAAGTGCCTTAACCAGAACGACACTCGGTTTAACGGCATGTTAACTCATTGACAGGAACGATCGACGCTAACGTCTACCACGGCAAATGGCTACCACGATTGAAAAATCAAACAGCTGCTAGCAGCGCTCGCAAAGGTACAAACACACCTTGTGCTATAAAATTAGCATTTAAAGGTAAACAATGGAAATAAGCAAGCATTGTCAATAAGGCACGTCGACCTTATGGCCGTCAAATTACATTCCAACGAAATTAAAAAGTCCAGATCAATAGGGCTAGAAATTAAAAACAAAGTCCCTAGAGCTGAGGGGCGTCATCACTTGGGCCGACGGGCTGCTCCTGACCCTGGACCTCTCCTTAGTCCTGCACTGGGTCCAGCTCTCGCTCCGGTTCCCGTTCTAGCCCGACCGCGTCCTGGGTAGCCAGCATCACCGCCCCTTCCACCATTTGGGCAATCGTATGCTGATCCTCTGCGTCGCCCATGGGTCCATCGACCTCCGAAGCCGCAGGAACAGCAGCAATCGGGGAGGCATTGGGGTCAACCTTGCCAAACAGCTCCTCATACTGGGCAATGATCTCCTGAGGCTTCCATTGCACATGCTGCTTGTCCAAGTATTCTTTCATCAAGTCACGAAGGGACTTCAGATGCACCTCGGCATCCACCTCTTCTTGGAGGGCAGCGATTTCTTTTTCCTTCCCCTTCAACTCAGATTGCCAGGTCTGGTATAGCTTCTTCCGCTCCTCGTTGCTCTTCTTAAGGGCCTCTTTGATCCAGTCCCTCTCCTTTTCGGAGGCCTCCGCTCGGATTTTGCTTGTCAAGGGCATCCTTATGCGCCTCCCTCAGCAGTGCTTGGTGTCGAACAGACTCCAGCACCTGACGATCGACGGAATAAAGTTAAATGCACGAGTAAAAAATAATAAGTGTGCTAAATTCCACGAAAGAAGACTTACCAAAAAAGCGTAGCGGACAATCTCTTCTGTCTCACCGTCTGGCCCCAAAGATTCAAAATACGCCTTGTCAATTGGCAGGGGCAGCAGCGACAAGACAGGGTTGGCCAATTTGAAGTCTTCCGAGTTGGATGCTGAGGCACCCGCGGGGAAAGACAGCACTACCCCGTCGCCCTCGGACGGCAGAAACAACTCCGTCTTTGTCTTTTTGCTCAAGGACTCTTCGAGAGCGACGCCCTTGCCCTTGCCAGATGCCAACCTCTTGACGCCTTTGGAGGTGATGGATGGACCAGATGGGCTCCTGATCATTACCCCGACAGGGGGGCCACTTTGGGGCGTCTTGCTCACAGCGCCTGGAGAATTACGGGCAGAGGCCGCCTGCTGCTGAGCGTCACAGGCAACCAGAGACAAATGCTTCTTAGCAGCGACGCATTTGAGGGCCTCTACCATGTCGTCAGCGCTCATTTTTTAGGCACTAGTCGCGTCCGATTTCCCTAAAAACAAGCTCAACATGAGACCGACGAAAAAGAATACGATAATGATAGACCCCAAGGAAAGCTTACTTGACATGACGTTAGCAAAAACACGAGCGTCATCTGGAAGATCAAAAATCTTCTTGAGCTTCTCTAGGGTGGAATGGTTGACGATTGGAGGAACCAGAAGTTCGTCCTCACCTACAAGAACCAAAGTAGAAATAAGGTCAGCCATTCACAAACTTATCATCAAAAACACAGGGACAGACGTCTTACTGAGTTCTCGCCACTCCCTACGAAGGAAGACACCCGGATATTCCAGACGGGCGATGGGAACCATGATGAACCTGACGTCCCACTGGCGGTCGTTGGGTAGCTTGTCTGCCAACCAAGCAGCGCTACCTGTACGGCGATGAGCCAATGTGTAACACCCAAGCCTACTCCTCACCAGTTTATATGTTTCACAAAGGTCAAACATGTCCAGAGTAGTAGCTAACTCACGATTGAATACTCCGACAGCTGCAGCCAACCTCCAGACATGAGGCATAAGCTGGGAAGGGGACAGGTCATAGTAATGGCATATCTCTAAAATTATCCTTGGCAGGGGGAAGGGAGAAATAAAACGAAAGGCTTCTACGCTAAGGGCGATGGTATTGTCAGAATAAGAGTCAAGTCGTTCGGACCTTTCAGGTAGCCTATACTCAACCGATGGGTCAAAATAATGGAGGTTTGGTAGTAATTCAACTTCCTTAGGCTTAAGGGAAGGAGGGTGACCTACATCCATAACCCCTGACCTTCTGGTCAAGGAATGAATCCCCAAGTCCTCGGCAGGGCTGTCAGCCTCACCCGCTCGGACGACGGCAACGGCTACCTCAAGGCCAGCACCGTCGCCCACAGATTTTGCCTTCTCGTCACCTTCATCTTCATCAGAAACGACGACTAGGGCTTTAGAGGCGGAGGATTTAGAGGGAGGTCGACACCGTCGCCCACAGATCTCGCCTTCTCGTCACCTTCGTCTTCACCAGAAACGACGACTAGGGCTTTAGAGGCGGAGGATTTAGAGGGAAGCCGACGATACAGTAAGCGGCTAGAAAGCCTCCTCCTGGGCGGAGGGGTTATTTTTTCCCTCTTCTTTGAAGCAGGGCTAATAGAGGGGGCTATTTCTCTTTCCACCATGGTCTCATCATCGGGAGGACGAGACGCATTGGAAGTGGGTGAACTCTCGTCCCCGGAAGGGTACTCGACATAAGATGGGTTTGAACTCGAATCAGACATTCGGAACAGTCAGGAAAAAGCAATAATGCAGACGGAAAACCAAAAAGATGACCAAAAGCAAAAATCCGAGATGTACCTGGGAAGACAACGAAGCCCTAACCACGAGAGCAATGGAGAAAACGGGGGAAATTTGCAGAAGGAATGGGAAAAGTGAGGGCAGTTCAGTTTTTCCCATTTAAATCCAGCTTGACGACACCGTTGGATGACGCCACGCCCTCGAAGCTAAATCACAGCCGTTCAACGTGGAGGGAATGAGGCAGGGGAACCGTCGAGCGCGATCTCAACCGTCGGATTACTGAAACCGCTACTTCCCAATGTAAACTGACATTGGCATCGTGAAGTAGGGGACTTAATGTTGGGCCCTGATTTGCCTAAGAGGCCCACATAAGGGACATTAGGCCTAGTGAGCCCAGCTACACCATCCCAAGGTCCATAGACGCTGCTCGTCAGAATTCAAGTTCAAAACTGATTGACTTGGCACGACGCCATGACCGGGACGACGCGGAGGCAATTGCTGACAAACCTAGATTGTCGCCCTCAATGTCCACTATCCCTCAAATGTCGCCGACATTTTCGGGGACGAGCGAGGTCTCTATGCAGCTTATTATGGGCTGGAGCAATACCAGAAGGACACACGAGCTCAGAGGAAGAACACTGATCACTCAGAACACTCTCTTGGCTCATCCCACTATGAATTTGTTTAAGCTCATTGTATTCAATTTAAATCAACAACTTTTATATCCATCGTTGGCGGTGACCCATATTATCAATAAAATCTCCTATTTTACTCTTAAATAGTTTGTCCCAAATTTTAGCATCAAGAGGATTGTTGCTGGCTGCCTCGAATGATTCCACTTCTATCGTGGTGCATTTCCGTCTCGACAGGGTGGCGTTCGGCACGTACGAGTGGCAGGAGGACTTGATCATGAAGATGGAACTCCAACTGATTCATGATATGCTCAGGTTTTCTGAAAAGGACGAGAATATCACCATCGAGGCTGAGCCACAAGATGACTTTGTCACTTTTGGATTTCACAGTGCATGTATGGCTGATTTTATTTACCCCCTACATTACCTTCATTTATACTTCTCTCTCACTAATTTTTAAGCCATCATCTACTGTAGCACTGCACAGGCGTTCTGTTTATCGCCTCACCCAGCTCCAGTTTGACGTTGGCGATCACCCTGTAATACCTGATTTGGGTAATAATATTACATTGGCGAGCATGCCTTCTACAAGTTTCTCGAAAGTTTGCAAAAGTCTCTTGCCCTTTGGCGGTGATAGTGGTTCCACGTCCTCATTTTTATTCGAAACTCAAATGAATGGGTGAGACCTCTTTTCACCTTTGTTGCAGTTGAAATCAACAAAGGTTGATTAGTTTTCCTTGGGGAAATTACATATCATATTCCAGACACGGTTTAATTTCTTTTTGGATAGTTTTTTTCATAGTTGTGGGTTCTGATGCTCCAAAAAACAACAAAACAGTTTCGCAATGCATATATAGGATGGTTGGTTGTGGTTCTTGGGAAGCATTTAGGTGACCTGGACCTAAATTTATATGAGATTATTAATTAATTGTTAGTTGTGGTTCTTGGGAGGCAGGGAGATTGCTTTTTTGTGGTGGAGGAAGGATTCTTTCTTCATCATTGTCTTTACTGTTTTCAGCGAGATTTAACTGTTAGTGAGCTTTGTGCTTGGGACCCTGCATTCCTGTCATTTTCAGCTTTTGATTTCCTGCTTGTGAGCTTATTTGTGCCGTAATTCTCTTTCTTGCTGCTGAAGACGAGGGTATTTCGATATTCTAATATAAAACCAGTGTGTCATATATCATTTTTGTTTTGTTTCCCATCGTGACTTCATAATGCTTGGCACACCTGCGTGTGCACAACTGACTTGACTTTCAACACCAAAGAAAGAATAGAGATGATAAGCTTTTGGTGATTTATGGCAGATTATAAGCTACACTTGCTATGCACTTGTCTATTGTATGATGCAGGGGTCAACACGTGCTGTTAATGCAGCTAGTGGAAGAGACATGGCTGTTCTTGCATTAAGAATGATGACGGCATGTTTCTACTTTTTTCTTGCCAATCTGTTTTTTTTTTCTTTTCTTTCTTCTCTCCCAAAGAAGGCAAGCTTTTACGCATGTCAATCTCTTTTGTAATTTTTTAACCAAATTTTTTGTTGGAACATATTATCTTCTTAACTGGCAGAGTTGATACGAAAACACTTTTGTGTTGCACTGCTGTGAGTTTTGTTTCTGCTCACTGTGGAATCATTCCTTAGGCTCCTATGCTGCCTAGGGATCTAGGGATAATCGGAGAAGGGAATGGTTGCTTGATAGTTGCGGGTTCTTGTGTTCCAAAAACAACAAAACAGTATGTAGGATGAACTATTAAATCCCCCTTGAATTATTGTTATGTTGTTTATGACTTTATGTTACAGCCCGAAGAAGAGGTCCTTATACATATGGGGCAGCCGATGAAGAGTTATCCGCTGCACTTGCAGAAGTTCATTTCAGATAAAGCAATAGCGCCGGCACTCATTGAGATTGTTTTGCATATGAACCTTGAGCTTTATTCCCCGAAGAGACAGAAATAGGTGGATTAAATTTTGTTGCCGGCAACTTTTAGATTGGTCACATTGTTTCCAAGATACTGATTACTTCTTTCGTCACAGAACTTCAAAAATGTCCTTCAGCTTGTGGAAGAAGCATTTTTTAAACACGGTGACAAGGAGCCATTGAGATCTTGTGTGAAGGCGATACGTTTTATTTCAGCAGAAAGTCAAGGGGAACTGCAGGATTTTTCCCGTAACAAGCTGAAGATGAGCTCATTGCAACACTTGGGTCTGCATTCTGTCATAAGTGAAGAAACTATTTCAGAAGCATCTTTATCTTCTCCTCTATCGAAGCGCAATACCTTGTTGGACGAACTTGGCTACTTTCTTAACTCAGCTACTGACTACAAGGAAGGGAATAAACATGCAAGTGAACTAACCTGCAGGGTAAGAGCATTTTGGCATCAGTTTCTTTTCCTCTATCTGCCTTGACGTTAATATGTTGTATGTCATGAACCCCACATTTGTCCTGATAAAGTGTGTTGTTGCCAAAGGTATGCTGCACTCTTGCAGAAACACGGTTCTCATTTAGAAGAGAGAATTTTGCCAGGTCAAAGCTGGAAAGATCAGGGTATCAACCAAACGCAGATGCTCTTCAGAAGTTCTGGGAATTGTGTCGACAGCAGCTCAATATTTCAGGTTACTCGAAATTGCCCTTAGTAAGATGTTGTACTAATAGTCAAAGAATCATCCGTTTCTCAATCAGATAGAAGTAAATTTTGACAGATTTCAGGTGATTATGATTATGAGATTGCTATTCTGAGTTATCAAGAGTTTACAGTAATAGTATAATACTCCCTCCGGTCCTAAATATAAGACCACTTTGACTTTTTTTTGTGGAAGTTAAGGAAGCAAATTAGACCACTAAATTATAACATATGTCACATGAAATTAGATTATAGGTTAGTTTATAAGTAGAATAAATTAGTTTTGAGGAAAAAATGTTTTTTTTAGATTGAAACTACTTTTTTTTTACTGGAAAAAAAAGTCAGAAAAGTCAAAGTGATCTTATAATTAGGACCGGAGGGAGTAATATTTTGCCATTCTTGGTGACTAAGGATAGACAGGTCTCCCATTTGATCATCTGGCCAATAATGCATGGGATTCATTTTTTTCATTCTGTTTCTCAGATGAGACAGAAGACGAAGATACGAAGAGGGAGTTTGCTGAGGAGGCAAACAGAGATGCTATTGTGATTACTGCTGCAAAGCTGATTGCCAATGATGTTGTTCCCAAGGTGATTTCAATCCTCCCCCCTAAATTATGACCGTGTTCTTGTTAGCAGAAACATATTGAGGATGTGAGAAGTAGGGGAAAGCATATAATTTTATTGTAGGTTTGGCTATTTCTGTCGCAGGAGTATCTTGCTTCAGAGATTGTTTCACATCATGTAATGCATGGGACAAATTCCAGTGTGCCTTCTTGCTCTGCTTCATTTCTCGATCTATGCTATCACTGTGAGGCTTCTTTAACCCTGATAGATATTTCGCTTAATGATGACTTTGATATAGGATGCTTCAAACTTCCTCCGTGATTTGCTTCGTAATTTGTGAATAAGCCTGTTAAGCAGTTTTTTAATGTATTACTTTTGATTTTGATTCGGAAGATTATCTTTTAAAAAAATTCAAATATCATATGATTACTTAAGGGTATTATTATCTGAGAAATTTTTCTCAGTGATGAGAGATTCAACTCTGAGTTGATTTAGAAGAATAGGACCTGTTCGACTTGTGCATTTGAAATTCTTTAAGTAGGAAATATTTCACTGGATTGGGATTGGGGCCTGTCTCTTTATTATTCGTTTACTCCAAGGTTAACCTATTTTCTTTCTTCTATTCTAACCAATGTAGTATTTTTTTTTTTGGTCATACCAAAGGCATGTCTTAGAGCTCCCTAGAAATGAGAAGATTGCTTCAGATAGAAAATTTTTTCTCCGGATTCAAAGATTTGGCTGCTCAGCTTTGTGGAGCATTTGTTGGAGCCGCAAGAAACAAGTATAGGTCAGACGTTCTCAAAATTGTAAGGGATGGTGTTGATTATGCTTTTGTAGATGCTCCAAAACAGTTAGCTTTTCTGGAAGTTGGTCTACTTCCCTTTGTGGCAAAATTCCCTGCATCAGATGTGCTACATATGTGAGATTTTTCTTCTTATTTTGGTTTTAAAATCCTTGTACCCTATACCTGAAATATGGCTCTTTTTTGTGCCTTCTTTTATGAATAGCATGAAGGATGTTCGAAGACGTACAGTTAGTGTTAATACTGATGAAGATTCCAGTGGCTGGCGTCCCTGCATCGTATTTATTGATTGCTTACGAGGAAAGTATGCAAAGAATGACGGAAGGAACTCCGGTGCCATCGCCGGTCGTCATCTTTTTCAGTGCCACTCAGATTTGATGCAGGAGTGGATGCCAGTGAGTCTTCCTTCTCCGCTGGATTCGATGATGACGAAGAGCAATTGAGGGAGGCTCTGTTATATCTCCTCTTTCTACTTTGCTCTTGTTAATTTTCATGTAATGAATCTGTGGCTGCTGGACTGAGATGGATTTTTAACATGTGTTGCTAATTTGTTTTTCACTGGCTAATAGATTAGAGCATGTTTGAACCTCATTATTGTGATTAATTTTAATTTTGTTGACTTAAATTTATCTACTTGATGCTTGATCACCAATGGGTATGGATTAAGGGAATCTATATTAGTCAAGGCAGTTTATGGAGTTATTCAAGTTCTTTCCTTTTTTGGTTTCTTTATAGGGTCAGTTTTGTGGTGGCTATGCCAGCGTTACTTTTTTGGTGTGACGATATCAGAATGGTCGGAATTTTACGGGTAACTTTTGATGACAGGTCTGAAGTATGTAACTTTATATGCTGGACATGAAATAATGGAATATGGGAGTCGATTAAGACAAGAAATACTAAATATATGTAAATGAAAAAACATTATAGGACAAACAAAATCGTCTTCATTATATTATTATGAATTTTTGTTTTTGTATTTTTTGCATTGTCGACCCTTGCTTAATTACATAGCTGGTTGATCCAGTTATGGGTGAATATAGAAAATTTAATTTTACCTCAAATATTTGTAAAAATTAGGCTAGAATTTAATATTTTCATGATTTGTCATTTGCTCAATTATACATAATCATCTAAACTTCAGGCTATGTGCATGTAATAATCCTAACATGCTGCAAGTAACTCATTTGCTAATTTGTCCTTTCATTTACTAATAAAATGCAACATGAAAAAGTATTTATTTGCGTATGACTTAAAACTTAGAGGTTGGTCTACATGTAAAACAATCTGTGGGGATTTTCCGCCCAAAATAAAATTTCCAAGAGATGTATGGTTAATTTATCATGCTTTCTTAGTGAAATAATGGGCTAATTAAAAGAAGGGGCTATTAACACGAATTTTGAAGTTTAGAGTAGTTTCTTGTTGAACAAGGAATGTTGGAGGGGATTATTTACACATTTACATACAGGATCATAACCTTCTATTGGGTACATGAAGGGACTTGATCGCAAATGAACCTTCTCTTTAAGTCAAACATATGCCTATATATATATATATATATATATTGGATGTAGCCTTTACATTTGTTTTAATTCGATTATGAATTTGACCAGTACTACCCCGCATTAGATTATGCAATGTTTTCATTTGACTGTTGCTTTACATTGTGCAAGGGCATCCAGCTAACGCTGCAACTTTGCAATCCCTGAGTAGTAGTAGTACATATTAGGCGCTTTAATATAGGTTGTAAGTACATATTAGGCGCTTTGATATAAGTTGTATGTTATGTCCATATATACTTTTCTCTGTTTTTTGGCCCCCTCTTTTTTTTCCACTACGGTTTCTTTTATCTTTCCAACGGGAGGGGAGGATACCGTAGATGTATGATGTATCCATATGGATGTTATATTGCTGGGAAATGAATTTGGTATCTAACTTACAACTAAGCTTCACTTTTGCTTCCACAATTTACATATCTTCCAAAATCTACTCTTTTGCAACTGATGTGAACATTACCGATGTGAACATTACTCCGCCAAGACAAGTCTTTACTTTGAAGACCAGACTTGTTAAAATAAGTTCATAAAAGATACATGAAAGATAGTATAGTTTTTTTCTTAAATGAATTTAAATATAAGATTTATATAAATTTATTGAATTTCTTTAAAGTTTTTTAGAAGATATAATTATAAGATGCAAGACTAATTTTTTTATAATGGCACTTTTATTCAAAAAAAAATTTTAAGAAATAATTTAGAACCAGATCCAATTCTAGAATTCACATTTTAATGACAACGCCTATAATAATCAACTTTTACTGGTGACTTTAAGCATTTGCATTTTGGTCCAATAGAAGCCTCATATAACCTATAAAAAATCTCCATTTACACAACTGCGGAAAGCATAACCATCATATCAGAAATTCACGAATACGACTTGACTGCGTTTGTTGAACCCTGCACAAGAAATCAAAAAATAGAAGTTAATGACCTTGTGTATAAAAAATTAAAAATGAAAAACCCATGCTTTATAATATTTTGCTTTTTTTAATAAAACGACAAAATGATATTAGCTGAAGGTTTTACAAATACCCAAAACATAAAGAACAAACACAGTTAGAAAACAGCCTATGAAAAGATTCTAAGAAATAACTTCTACTGTAGTAAAAAGAGATGTGCAATATATATAAAATTTCCTGCCAAGTGATGGAAGATAATTTGCTTTCATAATTTGCTTTAATGTTAGAATCACATCCTTACCAAAAGCTCATAATAGCACCTACCTCATTAAATTTGAACACTAATGGGTGCATAGCTTTCTCCAAGATTGCTTCTTTCTGTTCAGCTTTATCATCACTTTGAAAACCTTTATTATTCAACTTTCTAAACCTGTTGTTGAATCAAAGAAAGATCAACAGAAATAAATAATCATAACCATCTAACTAGAAAGCTTAGTCACCAGGGATCTGCTTTGTCTACGTGACAGAAAATCTTGATCACAATCTACTTTGGCTTTAAAATAGTACAGCACCAGAGGTTGACAAAGTGATTTCAATAAGAAAAAACTCCTTCATCAGGTTTATAGAGATTTGATGTACCATGCCAACAGTGGAGGCAGATGAAAATTAATCACCTGATGCTCGTTTTCAAAAGCCAAAATATCTTTCCACTTTCTAGACATTTAAATGGGCAGCAACGCTAACACACGTAAATTGCAGTACATGGATTAGAAATGACATTCTCTGATGATTTGTCATGAACATATTCACTTTTTATTTTTAAAAAAATAACATTCAAATGAGTCTTACAAAATACAGTAATGATGATTCAAGGTTTTCGACAGAAACATACACTGAACTAGTGAGGAAGAGTTACCTGTCAAAGGAGGAGCCGCCGGATGGCATTCCCATCCTTCCAGTGTTTTGCAATTTCGTATTGTCTGCCCCTTTATTGGGATGCGAATTCTGTGAAACTATGGTGGCATTTGCATCATTTTTCCTTGCGTTTGTGACATTACTCTCGTTTTGAATGTTTTTAGCAGAAATTGCATCTGCGTGCTTGATTTTGGATGATTGGGCATTGCTAGTTCCAACCTCAATGAGTTCATGCCTTCCGTTGCTACATCCATTTCCTAAAGGCCTATCGGATTTAACTAGCGAGATCTTTTGCCTTTTAACCTGAAACACGTGAGCTCATGAGAAATTTATACGAGGCCAAGAGAACCCCCCTCCATATATTGCCAGATTTTAAAGGAAACGAAGTGAACCAAAAAAGGTCGTGCATTACACTTCTAGTGGCTGAAAATAAAGGGTAACAATCTAAGTTTGCCAAGGTCAGAAAGAAATCTCAGGGATAGAAAGGACTTAAAAGTGAGATTCCTAAAAACTATATAGTCATCACATTTTGCTTTAACTCAGTTCACATTTTGAACTGAGTGAACAAACTTACTTTGCCACCGGACGCAGTGGTCTCAAGGCAGGGGCATATAGGTCATTGCAAATACAAATTACCTGCAATAACAGCCCATATTAATACTTCAGATGACTATTATCTAGTGATGACATAACAGAAACAACAACAACAACAACAACCAAGCCTTATCCCATTAAGTGGGGTCTGCTACATGGATCGCACGACCTCATTGTACTCTATCGTTAACAAAATCTTTAGATATATTATTTACTAAAAAATCTCGCTCTACAACTTCACTGAGTGTAAGCCTCGGTCTCCCTCTTCCTCTCTTAATCGGACTCCAGACTGTTTGATCTACCCTCCTCACTAGCACATCTAATGGCCTTCTTTGTACATGTCCAAACCACCTCAGACGATTTTCTACCATTTTCTCACTGATAGGTGCCACTCCAACTTGCTCGCATATATGATCATTCTGAATCTTATCCTTTCTTGTGTGACTATACATCCATCTCAACATCCACATTTCAGCTACCCCCATTTTATGTTCATGTTGACCCTTCAAAGCCCAACATTCACTATCATATAATAATGCTGGTCTTATAGCAGTGCGATAAAACTTCCCTTTTACCTATGGGGTACTTTTCTATCTCAGAGAACTCTAGTAACTTTCCTCCACTTATACCACCCAACTTGAATTCTATGATTAACATAGTCATCAATCTCACCATCTTGTCTTATAATTAATCTCAATTACTTAAACTTTGTCACTTGAGGGATTGTTTGCTCTCCCAATTTAACCTTCAAATCACCTCTAAGTTGTCTATTTGCAAAATTGCAATGCATATATTCTGTCTTACTCCTACTTAAACGGAAACCCTTCGACTCCAGCGTGTTTCCCCATATCTCTAATTTATCATTAATCTCGTCTATTGATTCGGCCAGAAGGACTATATCATCCGCAAAAAGCATGCACTTAGGGACCTCTTCTTCTATAGGCTCAGTTAGAACATCTACTACTAAGTTAAACAAATATGGGCTCAAAGCTGACCCCTGATGTAGGCCAATTCCTATAGGGAAGTCTTTTGTCTCACCTCCAGGCGTTCTAACCTTAGTCAACACCCCATCATACATATCCTGTATAACTTTAATATAAGCAACACATACTCCTTTCTTTTCCAAGGCTTTCCAAAGTAAATCTCTTGGCATGCGATCGTACGCCTTTTCTAGGTCAATAAAAACCATATGTAAGTCTCTTTTTCTACTTCGATACTTTTCCATTATCCCCCTTAGTAGATATATCGCCTCTATTGTGGATCTCCCTAGCATGAACGCAAACCGTCTCTCAGAAATGCTAGTTTCTAGTCTTAACCTATGCTCAATCACCTTTTCCCATAGTTTCATTGTATGATCATAAGTTTAATTCCCCTATAATTTGCATAATTTTGTATATTGCCTTTGTTTTTATAAATCGGAACTAAAGTACTTTTTCTCCAATCATCAGGCATCTTCTTGGACCATAAAATCTCGTTAAACAATTCAGATAACCATAACACACCCTCTTCCCCTAAACATTTCCAAACCTCAATCGGTATACCATCAGGTCCAACCGCTTTACCATTTTCCATTTTCTTAAGGGCTTCTCTAACCTCCCAAACTCTAATTCTATGATAAAACGACCTATTAAGTCCATCTTCACTAATTGTCAAATCCCCCAACTCACAAGATAGACCTTCGCCTCCATCATTGAATAACTTAGAAAAGTAGGCCTCCCATCTATTCTTAATATCTTCGTTAGTAATCAAAACTTTACCTTCTTCATCCTTTATACATCTTACTTGATCCAAATCTCTCGAATTTCTCTCCCTAATCTTTGCGATCTTGTAAATCTTTTGTTCCCCAACCTTTGTCCCTAACTCCTTATAAAACCCCTCGTATGCTTTAGCACGAGCTTCACTCACTGCCTTCTTAGTCTCCTTTTTAGCTAAGCGGTACTTTTCCCAATTTTCAACATATTACATAAGTGTATAGCCTTAAAACAATTCTTTTTATTCCGCACCTTTTCTTGGACATCCTTGTCCCACCACCAAGTCTCCTTATCTCGTGGTCCAAAACCTTTTGATTCTCCTAAAGTAGCTTTAGTAACCATTTCAATCTTCATAGCCATATTCTTCCACATGCTGTTAGCATTTCCTTGTGACTCCCATACCCCTTCATCCAATAGACTTCTCTTAAAAATCTCTCGCTTCTCCCCCTTTAACTGCCACCACTTGATCTTTTGGTTCAAAACTGCTCGGCACCTTTGTTTTATACATTTAATTCTCACATCAAGAACTAAGAGTCTATGTTGAGCGATCTCTCCATGCCCAGGAATTACTTTGCAATTAGTACATAACCTTCTATCAGGGTTTCTTACCAAAAAGAAGTCAATTTGTGACTTGTGAGTTCCACTTTTGTATGTAATTAAATGTTCTTCCCGCTTCTTAAAGCATGTATTAACAATCTTAAGATTGTATGTTAAGGAAAAATCAATAATTGTTTGCCCTTCATTATTCAACTCCCCATAACCAAAACCACCATGCGCCCTTGCATATGGTCCCACCTCTTTCCCAACATGTCCATTAAGATCCCCTCCAATAAAAATTTTCTCAGTTGTCGGTATACCTTGAATCAACCCTTCAATATATGCCCAAAACTTCTCCTTAAGATGTGCTTCTGCCCCTACTTGGGGTGCATATGCACTAATAACATTTATTGTATCATTTCCCACAATTACTCTCACAGATATGATTCAATCCTCAATCCGCATAACTTCCACTACATTCTTCCGTAATTCTTTATCTGCAATGATACCAACCCCATTACTCCCATTTACCGTTCCTGTGTACCAAAGTTTACAATCAGTAACTCCGATTTCTTTAGATCTCTCTCCAGCCCATCTGGTTTCCTGTAAGCACAATATATTAATCTTACGATCATTCATAACTTGTGCCACCTCAAAAAGCTTCCCATTCAGCGTCCCAATATTCCAAGACCCAAATTTGATCTTACTCTCATGAACTAGCTTTTTTAGCCGCCTACGTCCATTAGAGTGCGGTAGCCCTTGCTCATTTAACACTGCATTCCGACGAGGATGCAGCGGCTCTTGCTCTCTTATCACTGTACTCGAGCCATACCGCACGTTACAACTAGGCAACGACCTATCCTTTAGCCCTTACTCTCTTAACACTGCATTCAGGCTAGGATGCAGGGGCTCTCACTCTCTTCTCATTGTACTCGAGCCATACAGTGTGTTGCTTATGAGAAACGACCTAGCATTTACACAATTTCTTCATTGATCCATGTTCATCAGATTCGACGGGGTTTTTACGCTGGCTGTCGAGGCCTAACACAACCCTCCACCTTTACCCGGGCTTGGGAACGGCTATAAACATAACAGAAAATGACGTATAAATCCGACAGGTCTTGACAGTGATGCTTTCTCATGTCCATTCTTCCAGGATCTCCTTCCAGGTAGCTCTTTCACCAAGTTTCCCTTTCCCGCATCAGACTTCTTTTCAGCAGAAACCTGCATGACAAGGAATATTTAAGCTACATGAATTCCAGCAATAAACATTGTCAACAATAGTCCATTGTAGTACATTTTGGCAAAGACAAGGTTGATAAAGTTCGGCTTTTTGTGAAATTTATTCATGAGAAGAAATTTTAGTAGGGACAATAGAAGACATATGAATTAGAGGGAAGCCAAGACTACATCAAAGGTCTTATCAGACAAGTCTGAAAGTGGCAATCGCACAAGAGGGGGGTGAATTGTGCTATTTAAAAATCTAGGAATGATTAAAACAACACAGTCTTTATACTGGTTCGGCCAACACTGCCTACGTCCAGTTCTCCAACACTCTGTTGGGTTCCACTAACCACAGGTTTTACGAGCACAGGTTCACCTGTCAACCTTTACAGAGTTTTAGAATATCTCTAAACACTCCCCCTTACTACCTGTAAGGCTATATCCCTGTTCTAAAGCACCAAGCTTTCAGAACAACCTCAAATAGAAGAGGATTTCAATAAATATGTTCACTTAATGAACTGATTTTGATAAACACTGAAGTACAAATAGAATATCTAAAACAATAAATACAGAGCAATGAATGAGTTTGTGAATATTCTCGTTTTTTTTTCGTCGCTACTCAATAAATGCTTGAGTTCTGTATTTATATCTCTTCTCATATTTTTCCCTAGCATTCAATCTTCAAGAAGCCGTTTGAATTTAGTCGTTGGGAGCTCATAGCCGTTGGCATTTAATGCAGCTTCTTCATCGGGCTTAACTATCTGCTCTAGCTTTAACTACTTCTTGCGTAGGGTGAGCTAGGAGAGAGATAGACACAGCGTTCTGTGCATCTGTACAAATTGTACTTTCTGGCATCTTTTTCAGTAGCGCTAGCTTGATCTGCTATCGCTAACTTCATTGTATAATTTCTACACTTAAGCTGTTAGCTAAACAAATAATCATTTATTGCACAGAAGATGCTATTGCAACCTTAGTCTATTAGCTCAATGAGATAGAGACAATTAATATATGTTATATTGAAGGCATTCTCTATCGATAGACAAGAGCATTATCGCTAATACATCCCTTGAGATCAATGCTTAGTGTTCTAGCAATATCATACCAACAAACATTTTACTATCGATAACTAATCCAATTATCGCTAGTTACTTGATTGCTTATTAGCTTTAAGGATACAGATACAAGTATTCAGAGGTATTTCAAGGTATCCTATTATCGATAGCTAAACTTGTTAGCGCTAGCAACAATGTTAGCTCATTTGACTCTTGCTCTCAGGCACTAGCTATCTGAATGATTATTATCTGAAGCACTTTTATTATCGATAGCTTAACCTGTTATCGCTAGCTGATTTCATTAGTTCAAGGACTTGGTTTATTTTTCTGCTAGCTGAGTTATCAATGAGCTTCTAGCGATAGATTCTTTCTTTAGCGATAGTGAATGACTTAGCGATAGATATCAACTTTGTTATTTCTAAGTCTTCACTTGCTATGGCTCTGTTTATTAGCTATAGAGATACATTTAGCGATTGAGATATTCATTCTTATTGTTCTGCTAAGTTACCATCTGCTATATTTGAATCTTTTATTCAGCAATCTATCTTTTATTCTTGCAATGGTGATCTGTTACCTATCAGATTTTACCCATTTAAATTCAGAGGTAACTTTCTCTTATTTACTTATGTTTTCTATGGGTCAGTCTTCATCAAAACTTAATATTCTAACAAAGTCGTATTGAAAGTTATCAGTCACGGAAACAATCTACAAATTACCACCTTCAAAAGAACCTTCACACGACCTTTTCATGGGTAAGTGACCCATCAATTTCATCCACCAACTGAAAAGAAAATCTTGATGTCAACACTTTTTCGCCCAATAAAATGCTGCTTGCAGCAGATCAAATATGCTGGAAGTCGTACTCATACCAGACATCTTGGTCTTGAATCAGACATGATTTTGTTCACCTCGACAGCGTCATTTAGCTTAGATTCAATTGGTGATGTGCTATGATCATCACCAGAATTAACCTACGTAATTAGATTAAATTATTAAAATTTGTTGTATATGATGATTTTCTATTAGGATATGTCAAACTATTTAATTAAAATATATTTGCATACTAGTGTGAAATTAGCAGACAAGCTACTATGTAAAAATACAATGTCAAAGCCACCTGAGGCTAGTTCAGATGGTGGAGGTAGGAGGAAGGATGGGGATACTGCCTTGCATTCAAACCCTCTAATTTGACCAAGATCATACATCTTTTAGATGGTTTATTTACTATCATAAACAAATAGTATAAAAGCAATAGAGAGCGAAAATCAGTGCCAATGCCTTGCCCTTTCTCTATGCAAAGCATCAACCTAGCTAGGCATTTTTTTGAGAAATGAGCTGGTAATTCCACTTCATGAGCATAAGTAAATTGACAGAATGGTAATCCATGAAGCTGAAATGTCATTGTGTCATCCATTTACAAACTAGTTTAACCAGCAAACGGGTCCCAATTCAATCAGTAAAAGCAACAGCAGCTAATTTAGTCATTTTTTGACTAAATGTATTTAATGCAGTTATATAAAAAGGACCATACTGAACAAAGGATTAGTTCCAGGGTTCACTGGTCAAACAAGTTGATCTGATCTAGTGTTAAGAACTACCATATGAACAACCACTGAACGGCAGTTAGATATAATCCCATTTATAATAGTTGTATGAGAAGTAAAATAAGAAACCACCAAACAATCTTACGTGACTATGTCAAAGACCTTAAAACTTATTAGTGTTTACACAACAATCATGGAATATCATAATTTCAAACAAATTGTAAAATTATAAAATATAACCAATCAAATGATATACTAAGCGCACAAGACACTAGCAATCATATGAAATTTGGATATCACAGCAGACCAGGGAAAATTCTACATTTAAAACCATACCTCCATCACGTCATATCCACAATGTCTAGCAGCTACATATGCAAGTGTAGTTTTTCCAAGACACGGAGGACCACAAAGCAAAAGGATCTAGAGTTATTATGAATATGAAAGCTTAGTAAGCAATGCCTTTCCACAATCATACCCCAACATGATAAATAACAAATGCAAGTTAACCAACGAAACTTCTGCTTAAAAAGAAATACCAGCACACAAATTGAAAGCATAGAGAACCTAATAGGTCAAAGATATCCTTTTCGGTGATCAAAAATTTTAAATAAAAACTCAGTGCAATAAGGAATTCAGAGGGGGCATTCAAAGTCACCAAGGCCTTCACCTTAAACAAAGGAATTTAGAAGGGGCCATTCAAAGTAACCAAGGCCTTTCAACTTAAGAGAATGATAATCATTAATTACCTTCTGTTCTGGTGGACCAGTATGCTTTGCTTTCCCATTCAATATACCCTGAAAGCTCTTTGGATTACCATATTCATCCGTACTTTTAGAATGCCCATGTCTAATGTTACTCCATTTGGGACCTCCACTCGTTCTTTGAAATTTTGAATCTAAAGGTTTTTTTATTTCAGACAACAATAGAATGCCTTCTCAAAGCAGTCAAAACTTCATCTAATGTACTGCAAATCTTAGGTCCAAATACTCTAGAATCCCATTGCTTCAACCACAAGAGTACCTGTCCTAGCACAACAGTCAAATCAATTAAAGTCAACAAGCACCAAGGAAACAAGAACAAAATTTACAATGGAATATTTGCAATTAACAAGGTTTTAAAAGCCTTTGCTAATTATGTACCTGACGATTTGTATGTTCATCATTAAGAAGCTCGGTATATGTATTTGGGGTATATTTATCTACCCAAAGTTGCTCACTGACAATTGGTGTTTCGGGAACATCTAGAACATTTTGGCATTAAGAACTAGCTTCCAATGTCTTCAGCATCATGAGAATTAGCATAAAAAATATCACAAGTTAAGCTTAAAGAGAAACTTTAGAAGTTATTAGAGTAACAAACCAAATGTTTAGGCACTTCAAGCTGAGAACAGACAATTTCAGAATGCAAACCTTGGTGAAAGCCTCTTGATCCAATTTCTCAAATAGAATATCAATGGATTCTAATATAAGACCTACAAGCAGGAAAAATTCAAGTTATCGACTGCATCAAACTAGAAGATTTAAGAATATTGAACACCTTTTGATGCCTATGGTTTCCTTGTCTAATCATAAGCATGATACTAAATGAAGTCTTCATTTATGGGTGACTTATTTAAAATTGCAGTCTGCATGGTCAATGCATTGATGGTGCCAGATCTCTCCATGAAGTTTACTAAGCAAGGTTAAAGCTTTAAAAAATTATGAACTTCTCAAAAAAATCACCTTGAGTTGTTAGAATAAAAAGGCAATATGAGGAAATATTGTGATTCATGAGGACGAAGAGAATCATACTAGTTTTGCTACTTTAAGATGCGGCATAAAACTATCCCAAAAAAAATGATTATCAGCCCAGAAGCATCCAAAGTCATTCTGATATAGCTCACCAATTTTGAATTACGTGGGTCTCTTCTACCGGGTATTACCGCATTGGGGCATCCCCTTCTATGAAGTCTTATAGTCTGATAGTCTATTGGACATGATCAGTCTCCTCCTAAGTCAATAGAACCAAATGTATAATTTGAAAATTTCAGTGTTACGAACTTTGGGACATAATGCGACAGTAGGAAAAATATGACCTGCGAAGTCATAACACAAAAAGTTGTTCCCTCACATTCAGATGCAAGGTTCGACTACTAATGTGCAAAGTCCCTATGTTTGATAGACCATGTCTCCTGCTGATTTTCAAATATAATCCACCCATGATAATTATCGTAGACAGCTAAAACAAATTACCAATCAAATCCACGCCACCTATCTTTATGTTTTTCACATACAACAGATGTTTGTAAGACGGACTACATAACACAAAAGAACCCTTCCCTCGCATTCAGATTCAAAACACAGGGCCATCTCTAATTCTGTTTTATCAAATCCAGGCTAGCTATCTGTTCCTGTTTTTCACATACCAAAGATGTTTGCACCCCAAGGCGTCACATGTCTAATGACCTTAGCTATCTTGGAGAAAGCATAACACATATCATGTAATACTTCTACGTCAGATATCTCACAACAAGCTTTCAAAGTCCACCTCTGCAAAGCCTTCATGGGGCAAAGTGCAGAAAAGATGGGCCTCGAAAGGAAATGAATGTAAAGAATCACTGAAACGAGAGTGTATGAAATCCTACCACCAGGATTCACCTCGCATCCAATTTCTTCAACTGTTCCTCCCCTACCAACCTATCTAGCTTCGCATAAACCCTGTCGCCATTGGGTGCAGTGATAGGCATACACTCTCCATTGATTTCCGACGCATACATGGACAACATCTTCTCCCCTGCATAACCGAACACAAACAAGCAGGAGGACAAGAATTTAAACTCCACCATCACCACTTACTATCAATTAGAACTAAAGATTCATACATCCATCACATTCACAATCATTATTCCTCTTTCTTCCTTATCACCAACACATCTCAAACAAAAAGAAAGGAAAATTCAACTCTCCCATTCAATCCTCAATTAAATATACAGCCAGATAAACACTCAACAAAATAGAAAAATTATAACCAGATCAAGTTAAGGCTATCCAGTAATCCCAAAAGTTCCTAAACATCATATAAACACCCTTATACAAAAATTCCCTTTTCCTCCTCCTCTATGCACACCCGAATACACACACATAGAGTAAGGAACAAAAATTTTCCATCATCATCAAAGAACTTCAATTACGCATGATGAAGCTCTAATCCAAGTGTAATACCAACAAATTTCCCCACTTAATAGTACCTAGCCGAATAAAACAGGGAAGCAAGAAAAGAAGGGAACCAACAAAATTTCACATGCAAATAGAAATCAACCATTCACCATCAAACATCAATTCCATCTTTCCTTCATCATATTCAGAAACAATATCACAGAAGAAAGAACAAAAATTCGACCAACAGAGGAAGAAATCAGACCGTCCAGAAACCACCCAAAAATTCACACACAACTTGATTTCTTAGTTAAATCTTACTCCTAATTAAGTTTAGTTAAGATTTTGGTCAATTTTCACAGAAAAGCACCATAAATGGTGTCGGTGAAGAATGACTCGTCCTAGGGTTCATGAAGCAACTCGACCAAACTCAACTCATCACTCAAAATCTTTCCCAAATCATCCAAATCAAAGCCTAAGCTTCATTTTCATGGGCTTAATAACTCCAAAAACCACATGACTTGAATCAATCTCCCCAAGCCTAACCCGAATTGGAATGAGAAGAAAGAAGAACAGAGGAAAGGAGGCTTACCTACGATTAACCCAAGCTCCACGTGCGTCTCCACCACTTCTCGCCACCGTGCTTCGCCTTCTCCACCGCCTATTGCAGCTGCCAACACTGAGAGAACAGAGAGAGTGAGAGGGAGTGCCGAAGAAAGAGAGGGAGTAGGGGAAAAAGTGACGGGGTAGTAGGGGAATTTGGAAGGAACAGGAGAAGATATTTTTAAAATGTTAAATTACCATTTTGCCGTTCTGCTTATAACTAGGTCTAACTCCAATTAGGGGTAATTTTGTCTTTCTATTAGCTCCAAAATTTTCCTCTTTCCCATTTTGTAAAATCATGCCTACTAATCAATAATTAACTACTAACAATCAAATACGCTCACAATTATCATTGCTAACTATGATATGAAAAAAAGTTTTTCATACGATTGCAACGGCGCCCTATCATAGTTAGAAATAGATTTCTCTAAGAGTTCATAATATAATCAATGGTAGAAGATGCAAACACCTATCACCACAATCATACTGTCATGGATAATTTACCCTAAAGGAAATCCTCTAACATATTTAGAAAAGATTCACCTTATCAACAATTAACAATTCATTTAACTATATTAGATAAGGATCCTCCTAACATGGTTAGTAAAGATCAACCTGTGAATTCTAATATTATATCAATTAGGTATTCGGTGAAACCATGTTAGAAAAGATTCATCTAACATGGTTAACAAACCAAACCTATACATTTAGACCATAATCACACTAATTGGGCATCAGGCTTAACACCCCGGGATACAATCACTTGGCCCATATTCAAAGTAATACCACCACACATTATACAATTACTATTGCCCTATGAAATCACCATAAGCATTATAAGTGCATAAATCCATCTCAGGATAAAATAACACACCATAATATCATCGGCAACCGATTAGAATCAAGTAATAATTCAATTTCGTACTCATAACTTCTTTCGATCACAAAATGTCCTTCATTAACTTTGTTTTGTGCAACAAGATCTTTCAAATAAAATAACTTTTCTAAGGAGTAGAGTGTGGAATTGAGGTAACCAATGTTACTTTACTTTATATGCCTGTTTCGGAACATAAGAGTTTTTAACTGTATTTTGATTGTATAAATTTGATTTATAAAATTCTATTCTAATTGTATAAAACTTCAATGAAGCGGGAAGTATGTTAGCATGTATTCTATTATAAAAATCACCTTTCACACTCACTTATACTTATTGCACATAAAGAATTATGTGATGATGTGCTATATATATAGCATTGTGATATACATGTTATGGATGATATCTGTTATGGTTACTTCTGTGATGGAGATTTGGAGCAGGGTTGTGGAGATTTTTGTTTGGACTTTGTCAGGCCCATGTCTCTGTTCCTTATCCTTTGGCTGGGGTTTGGAAATAGGCGCTTGGGTAAGACACCTCTTGAGCCTAGGCCCAGGTTGAAGGCAAGATAGGGGCGGATAACTTGTAGTGAGTGGTGTGACCTTTGGCCAGGTCGTACAGCACAAAAGGTTTGGGTCCATGTCTGGGAGTTATATGGAGGAGATCGGTTAGGGTAACGATTGTATTTGAAATTGTGATTTTGTTTTGGAAAACTATTATCTTTATCTTTATATGTTGATAACTCCCAGGAATTCATGTCATTTTAGCATATTTTCCTTGATGTTTTGTTATATCGTTGCTAAATTTTGGATACTCAAGATAGGAAAATGCTCATTTGATTTTTGGTTGCACATCATTGTTTATTTATGTAGATTTTGATTATTTTTATAGTTAGTTTCTTATGTTGTTTTATGTAATTCTTATAGGAACATTTTGATGCAATAAACAAGAGATTATAGCCCCTCTACCAAGCTCCCAAGTGAATAAAGCAAAGAGGAAACCAGAGCAACCCCAAGGAATAAAAGAAGCAGAAAAGAAGGTACTTCGCCGTGGCCTCGCCACGGCGAAGTCGCAGTGAATAAACATTTGTTCTGCAAAGTCGTGTGAAACTGCGCGTTTTGACAGCAAAAGATGGACTGAACTGAAATAAAAGCTAGGGTTTTGAGTCCAGCCTGGATTCTTCGACTTTGGGGACATTTTGGGAGTGTTTTGCTCTCCTAGGGCTTGGAGCTTGGTGGGGCTTGTAGCTTGGTGGGGATTGAGCTAAGGCTTGGAGCTTTGAAGAGATTTGAGGCTTCCCTCTTGGTTTATCTTCTCCATCTTCATTCTCTTCTCTTGTTCTTTGTTTCTGATTGTATATATGTATGCTCTCATAGAGTTGTTGAATATGAGTAGCTAAATACTTTTATTCTAAGATTATGTTGAACCCTTGTATGGATTGATTCTTGATTCCTCCTCTTAATTTATGATTAATGAGATGTATGTGTTTATTTTACTCTTCTCCTAATGCTTCTAAGTGATTGATCACCATTTAGATGTTGGGTTCACTTGATTTATGCTTGAGAAGGCTAGATTGAGTGTAGAACTTAGGTACAGTAGTGCAAGGACTTGAAGGTTGCATGATGAATGGATGGTTTAGTTGGTAAGGTAGAGATATACTTGCTAACCTTGCATAGTCACATTAGGATTGGAGCTTGAAAATTGGGTCTTATCAATTATAACAAGAGATTGTATAATTAATGAGATCAAATACTTGTTCTTGACTCGATAGAGCTTTTACAAGTACTCTGTGAATCCTAGATTAACACATTGTTTCGTTGAGAGCATCTTTGAGGGGAGGTTAATTGAGTTTTAGGAAGTAAAAGGGGGATACATAATCTTAGGACCCATATTATACTTGAAGTTGGAGAATCACTTGTGTATAATTTTATTTTCATTTAGCATATGTTTATTTTCATTGTTAATATCCAATCTCAACATTTTTATCACTCAAATTAGGCGAGAGTATGACAATCAACTATTTGACCGGGTTTTGGAACCAAATCCTTGTGGGAACGATACTTTACTTATCACTTTATTACTTGGCGCGACCCATGAATTTGCAGCTTTAGCGACCAAGATATATATATAAGCACTGCTTCGTTGGCTTACGGTCCTTCCTTGTATATTTTGTAAAGTGATATTAGTTACTAGGACTTTGTCTGAACCTCTAATAATAACTTTTTTCATGTGATAACTCTTATAGAGGTGGTTGCGAAGGGAATGAGCCTAAGGATTAGGTATCCGAGTATACCTTACCTTTGTTTGGCGTTATGTCGCTAGATTATTTATATTGCCACATTAGATGCATAATCTATCAATTTTCATTTTGATAACTCATTTAAATTATCTTGGATTTAATTTTAGTTCATAAAAACTTTAGTTGCTTCTTACGTCACAAATTTTCATATTTTATTATTTCCCCTTTTGCAATTGATTTATGTTAGATTTTTTTTATTTAAGACAATGGAACTTATTTCATTTATTAAAAAAAGTATTTTTAATTAAGTGTAAGCCTCTTTTTAAAGTTAATTTATTCAATGTGTGTTAACGGCAGAATTATTGTGCTGTTGTAACGTTTGTGACGAGCTTGTGGGCTGGGACTTGTCCCTTGTTCGGTTGTACCCAGGGCTGCGTCTTGTTTTTATAGTTTTATTTATGTATAACATGTTATAAATATTGGGATGTTACAGGTTCTTCAGGGTCGGCCCACAACTCCCTGCACTTTCTCGAGTTTATATCTAATAATAAGGGGCATTGTGGTCTTTTGTGATTTCCATTAAACTCTTGAACTCATCTTCCCACCATTTTTTGTGGGAAGCCAATTTATCGCTGTTAATGGAAATTTGGAGGAGGCGGGAATCGGAAATGATTCCATTTCAATGCGATTGAATTGGTTGAAGAAATTAAAAAAAATTTATGTTGAACTTTCAAACATAAGCTTGTGTGAGCGGCAATGTTTATTAACTTTTGCATGAGTGTGTAATGGAAATTCTTCAAGCATTAGCTTGCTTTTGTTATACAAAAAAAGTATGTGTCCTTGTTTGAAAAACCATATATATATGGGAATTGGGATTTATAAAATAATCATTCAAATGTAGGGTTCAAGCCTCTCTTTGGAGTGATCATCGCCGCAACATAATAACATTTATCCAAGGACACATATATGAGGGTGCATAAAAAAGCACTTAACCAACCACGCTTGGTTACAAAATAACCAATATTAGGACATTACTTTTATGCAGCTAACTGGTCACTTCCTTGCAGGTCATGCCCGAGAACTCTCGTACAAAAAATATTGATTTATGGCATATTTAGAATATATTTGGGGAGACATCAATGCTAATTAAAGGTATTTTAAGAGCTTTTAAAAAAATTGTGGAAATATATAATATCATCTTAATTAAATTATTTTTGAGAAAAATATGATAGTTAATAGAAAATTTTATCGACATGTTTCTTTTTTTTTTTTAGTAGAAATTGGATACTGTGCTCAGATGAGTGTACACTAAGAGAACTACAATAGAAATTAAGTCTACATAATGTGCTGTCCCCCATAGGGGTTTCTTCCAACCAATCTGCCTGTGAATTGTTTTCTCTCAGAATGTGACCCACCACCACTTCCTAGAGATATGAGCATTCTTTGAAAAGTAAACCCGAGTCTTAGATCTGTTCATCTTCTGCCCTGAGGCTTCACAAAAATGCTGAATACATCTCATCATAACCTCTGCTTGGTCTTGAGAGGCTTCGCCAAATAGAACGAGGTCATCGGCAAAGAATAAGTGAGATGACAGCGGTCCCCCAGGATTCAACTGGATCGGATTCCATTCACCCTCTTCAATTGCATCCTGAATAATGTGGCTCAACTGTTCCATGCATAAGGTGAATAGATAAGGGGATATTGGGTCCCCCTGTCTAATACCTCTGTTAGGCCTGAAGGTCGACGTTGCCTCTCCATTCCATAGCACCTGGAAAGATGTTGATGATATGCAAGCCATTATAGCATCCACCATCCAGTCTCCCAAACCTACCCTCCTGATGGTATATCTAATGAATCCCCATTCTAGACGGTCATAGGCTTTCTCCAAGTCAACTTTGATCATCATCCACCCCTCGGTCCCGGTTTTTTATCTCATGGAATGAATTACCTCTTGAGCGATTATGATATTATCACTACTCTGCCTCCCTGCAATGAAGCTGCTCTGGTGATTTCCTACCACCGTCCCCATGATTGCTCGGAGTCTATTGCTTAGTATCTTGGTGATTATCTTGTAGCTGACATTGCAAAGAGAGATTGGTCTGACATCTCGAATGTGTTCAGGTGTGTCTACCTTAGGAATGAGAACCAAATTGGTGTTGTTAATCCTTTTAACCCAACTATGGTCATGGAAGAAAGTCTTCACCATGTCAACTACTGATGCGCCTAAGATATGCCAATACTCTTGGTAGAATATAGCTTGGATTCCATCAGGCCCCGGTGCTTTAAAGCCACCTATATCAAAAGTGGCTTTCTTTATTTCTTCATCACTGATCCGGTCTACCAGTGCATATTGGAGGGTTTCATTAATGCAGGGTGTAACATCCTGAAAAATTAATTCAAGGTTTAATGATTTTATTTAGGATTTTAATAATAAATTTGGGAAATTATGGCTATCTTATTGAAATTGAGGTTTGTTAGGGATTTCTAGGGTTAGTATTTTCCTTATTTTAAGAAACATAATTAATTATTTGATTGAATTGAAGGATATAATTTTTATTTTGAAATTGAGGATTTAATTTGGATTTGAGGTTTGATTTGCATTGGAGGATTTAATTTGAATTTGAGGATTTTATGGAGGTTAGTTGGAGAGATTTAGATGAAAGGGGAATTTGTACTTAAATTAAGATTTCTTAGTAAGGATTTATTTCATAGAATAAGTAGGATGAAGATAATTAAGAGCCTGTATTAATAATTTAAATGAGAATATGAAAATAGATAAGTTAGAAGACATCCTTACCCTTATGAAATAATATAGATGTATATGTGTGTGCATTTAGATAAGGTCTAAAGCTTAGCTAATTATTTAAATTTTAGCAGAGTTACTAAATTAATTATAATTAAGTGTTTTAGTATCTTAAATAAATATGTGTATCTATATATTTATAAATATATATATATAGGAGGACTGGGTGGGATACTAAATTAATATTAAAATTTAGTTTGAGAAGATACGTGTTTATATGTGTATATAAATATAATAGTAAATCAATAAATAGGAAATAAAATTATAATGATAATAATAAATGAAATAATAAAATAATAATGGGCCCCGCACGATTGGTTATAAATATAACATATACCCCAATCCCTTAAGTGATCAGTCTTGTCGTTTGCGGCGCTAAAGCATTACTTCGTCTTCTTCTTCGTTGAACAGCATCGTGGCATTGATCTGATTTAGACGAGTTTTACAAATGGTTTAGGTAACGAAAATCACTTCTTCTGACTTAGCATCCTTCATGAAAGTTTTAATTTGTAATTTTATCTTTCTAATGACAGTGATATTAGGATTATTAGAGCAAAATATTGGGGCTCAAGGATGAAGTAGGAGTTGAGTTTTGATAACAAGTGACCATGGATTTGTTGAGATGAATTAGTAGGTTGATTTTATGGGTTTAAATTTATTTATTAAGTGATTTGAGAATTTAAAATGATTTTTGTAATTGAAAAACTTAGAATTCATGAAAGATTTCGAAAATTACTGCTTGGGTAATGGATTATGGTTTATCGTTTGGGTTATTTAGGTAGATTAAAGGTGTTAAAGGAATTAATCAGGATAGATTTGATCTTTATGGGTGATTTTTCTTGATCTGAGTAGCTTTAAGCTTGATTTAATCGGAGAAATCTATGAGTTGGGGTATTTGAGGTGAAATTATGGAAATTAAGAGATCGTTTGGACTCAACAATAGTGTTGGTAACATTGACTGGGTTAGGTTTGTTGTATGAATTGATTTGGGAAAATTGGGTTATCTTATAGGCTTGAGTCTAGTGGAATTAAATTGTAAATGATATATGCAGGAGTTAGGAATAGGTAATAGAGAGTTTGAATTTTGAATTGTGTTTTGTATTAGTAGATAGTAATTGCTTGTGTGTTGATATGTAGAGTTTGAGTCGTGCTAAAATAGCACGGGGGGCTGAGTTGTTGTAAGATCGGTGCAGGCTACCGGGTAACTACTTTTGTTTGTTTGCGTGTGTGTGTGTGTGTGTGTGTTAGTAAGTTTTTGGAACTTGAGTTTTGTGAATTTTCTATGGAATGGATGAATAGGAATTGGAAGATTTATTTTATAATATAATCGTTTGGTAGAGTATGTATTTTTAAATGGCATGAAGGTGTGAACTTGTATGTTTTGGAAATTTATAGTATTTATTAAAGATATCTGCATGATTGAATCTGAGAATTTTTAGACTGGACTTTGTCCCATATGTTGGATGTGTACATTTATGATGTGTTGTACTGATTGTGTGAACACCGAATAAATAAATAAATAAAAATGCCATCGCGAGATGAGGTTCCTTGTTGGCCCATAAGGACTAAACAACACAAAATGGAAAGACGAATTGGGGAGAACGCCCCCGGTCTCAGACGAGGGTTGTGAGTCCCTACTGGACCGTATAATATCAGTGTTATTGATTGTTTGGTTTTATTTATCTATGTATTGGATTACAATATATGAATGTGAATATGTGATTTTATGTGTGATTTTGAGGAATTGTTACATGACGATAATTTATGTGGGAATATATGTTATGAAGTTGTCATGCATCTAAATGGTAACTGCCTCATGTTTCCAATTCAGTTATATTTAGTAATACTTCACTGAACACCTTTCTAGCACACACCGCACGTAGGCGAGCAGTTAGTGGTTACCTAGGTCTACCCCCATTTTATATATTTTTACATGTCATAGCAACATAAAGGGAAACCAAGGGAAGGATCCGGAAACGCCTCACTAAACTTGTGAGCCTCTGGACTGGTGGGTCAGACATTATTGCCACATTTAGGGACATGTTGCTTTTGACTTTGCTTCCGCTCACTTTTAAGTTTTGTTGTTTATTTTGAATTAAAGATTTTAGTTTAGATGGGTTGAGATTTAATTATCCATGTTAGCTTTTACCCTATTTAGAATAATTCTTTTCTAACATGGATAATTTGCTTAAAGTATATTAAATCTTTTCTAACCATGATAGACATTTTTTAGTAGTGAAATTCTTTTCTATCATGGTTAGACTATAAATTGTAATTTATTTAAAATTATGAAAAATCATTTTCTAACTATGTTATAGGTTTTACTAAGTTGAATTCTTTTCTAACATAGTTAGTCAATAAATAATTTTGTAATTGTTAAATGGTAATTTGAAATGTATTAAAAGGTATAATTAGGTAGTAAATGTTACACAGTGGAAGCTAGCTCTTGTGTTCAAATTGCTCCTTAAAACCCCAATCGACATGTTTCCCTCACATTTATGCATGTTTTTTCATAGGTAAATATGCATATTTGAAGCAAGGAATGAGATGAAGTTTGAAGGAAAAGAGAGGAGAAAGCCGGAACTCATTTGTGAAAAATAGCAGAAAATTACCTCTTGTACCATGGCACTACACCGGAGTACCATGGCACTGCACGAAAAATCAGAAAATGCCCAGCATCATTTTTTTAACCTTTCTAAACTCATAAGGCATGGAATTTGAGAGACTTTTAGCCCCTTTTTCACCCAGAAACCCTAGAAACAATTAGAAACACCTATGCAAGTAGGAATGGAGCTTATATAGAATGAGCGCGGTCAACTTTGACTCACAAGCCGGAAGGATAGAATCCTTAAATGAACGAACTACAGCGACTGAATCGCAACGTGTCAAATTGTAGGGACTGAGTCGCAAAATCGGTGAAACTAGAAGAATGATATAATTGATTTCCCCTAGATTTTTTTATCTGATCTCAATTCACTGTATAATAGTCCTGAAATTAAGGGGAAATATATATCTTTCTGTGGATTTGGTAATTATTACATTTTCATGCCAATCAAAATCCAGTCGAATCATGCGTAATTGTGAAAAAAAGAAAAGGGTTTACGCGAGATAAATGGATGGATGGTGGACCTTCAACTTACTATAATTATTCGGTATGTATGTCCTGAAATGACGGGGATCAGCACTAGATGGCCCAATGAATCATTCCCATTTTTCAATCAAAATCTAGACCCCTAATCTCTGCACTCTGCTCTTCCTCAACTTGCCGACTTCTTCTTCTTCTTCTTCTTCTTCTTCATGGCCCAATGACTCGTCCCTCGGGGTAGTGGCTCGTGGTCTCCGTCGTTCTCTCAGTTGACCCTTAACCATAGGATCTTTTTCATCTTTATCCTCTTTGGCTAGGTATACTTCCTGTTCCTCTCCATTCACCCTTTTTCAGCTTTCATCTCTAAAGCTTCGATCTTTCTTACTTATTGTCTTGATTTTGTCTCTCAAGCTTCGGTCTTTCTTACTTCTTGTCTTGTTTTTTTCTCTTAGGCTTCGATCTTTCTTACTTCTTGTCTTGTTTTTGTCTCTCAAGCTTCAATCTTTCTCACTTATCGTCGAGTTTTTGTCTCTGAAGCCTCGATCTTTCTCACTTTTTGAAGCTTTTGTATCTCTAGGTGTAACACCCCAAATTTTAGAAAATAAGAAATAGGGAATTATTTAAGATTTTAAAGAATGTAATTAAAATATTAAGAAGTATTGAAAATAAATTTATGATGTTTTAGGTATTTTTAATAATTTTAAGGCTTATTCTATTTAAGAAACAAAGAGAATTAATTAGAAGATAAAACTAAATTTGGAGAAAAGAGATAATAAGAGTTTATTTAAAGTCTTGGGACGGCAAATAGAAATTAAACGGCCTTATAAATAAATTTATGAGGCCAGGTGTATTTTTAATAATTTTTAAAGTTTATTTTCTTTATTAATTAAGGAAAAATAGTTAGGAGATAAATTTTAAATAAGGGAATATTTAGAATCTTGAGGTATTATTTAGTATTTAAAAAGTCTTATAAATAAATTTAGAGATTAAAGTACATCTAGAGAAATTATTTTGGGGATAAATTCAGGCCTACTTCTAAGTGATAATGGTAAATAAAATTACTATTTAAGAGGAAAATAGAAAAAGGAAAATAAAAATGACAATATCTGCCCTAGTTAAGAATATCTTCAATTATAAAGGAAAGGGCAAGATAGTAAAATACCTGATAAAAATATCCCCTTATGCCTTTTAACATTTGAGTTCCACGTGCCCTCTATTCCTTTCTTATTAATTCCATTTCTTCTTCCTCTCCAAAACCGTTCTCCCTCTCTGCTCTCTCTCTCTATTTCTTGTTCTCTATACGCTCCCTCTGTTCCTTCGATTGTTCTCGGCGAACGACGGCGATTCCGGCTCCAAGCGACGGCGAAAAGTAGGGAAAGCGAACGGGGAGCTTGGATTAACCTAGGGTAAGTGTTTTTCCTTTGTTTCCTCTTCTCTTCTGACCGATTTCAAGCGAGCTAAGTGAGTGTGGTTCAAATTTCTTTGGGGGTTTTGAAGCTTTTGAATCCATAAAAACAAAGCCTAGACCTAGATTAACAACCCTTGTGAACTTATTTGAGTAAGGGAGTAGGATTTATAGGTTTTCCCCAAATTTCATCTTCTCTTTCACTGTTCATTCGACGCCATTTTCGTTGATTTCTGGGTAACCATAGCTTAATTGGCTAATCTGTCTTGTTCAGGAGTGAACTTAAGTACATATAACGGCTTGCATATATGTTTTTGTAAGTTTGGAGATTTTGAATGATTTCTTCCCCTGTTCTTCCCTATTCCGTCGATTTTCTTGTTTTTGGGATGCTGTTGGCGGTGAAGAGAGAATGGAATTAATGTTTAGTTTGGTGTTTCATGTTGCTTAATAATGGTTGTTGAAGCCAGTTGCAAGTGTGAGTGCAATGACCTTATTTCTTTGTTGTTCCTGCTCTGTTCCGTCGAGCTCTTGCTCTTTTCCCCTGAATATTTGAATTTTTGCTACCCTCTATGCCACTGATTTCTGGTTTATTAAGGGGTAGGTTATTGTGATTTTTGTGGTTAATTTTTCAATCTTTCTTCCCTCTTGTTGCTATGGCCAGCGACGACAATGGCAAAGGAAATTGGGGAAATCTTGTGGTATTTAATTGAGTAAAGTTGTAGGAAGTTGTTGTAATTTTGCTCTTTGTTATGCTGCACTGGCTGATGGTTTTATGTAAGGAGAAGGAGGAAAATTATGGTCTTTAACTTGAAAAGAAGTTGTGGTAATTTGAGGATAGTGGTGTTAATAATGGTAGTTAGGCAAGAGATTACTCTCTTTTGGTTGATCTAATTGTTAGAAGTGTGGGACTTTATAAATGATTAAAGGTTGATGGAAGTGAATTTGGGTATTAATGGTTTAATATATGTAGTAGGAGTGATTTACTTGATTATCTTGTTTGAATTCTTGTGGAATGGTATGGATTTGAGCATAAAGGCGCTCTGTTTTGCTGTTGTTATAACTGAGCGGTGTCTAAGTTTTAACTATATTGGATTAAGCAAAGGATATTTATTTGGAATGTGATTTAGGAGTTAAATGCTTGCTTCCATGAAATAAAGGTATGATTTTCCTTCATACTCAAGGAGGAAGAGAAATGGTTTGAGTTGGTGATTGATTAATTCTGAGAAAAATATGTATTGGTGGATTGAATAAATATATGAATTAGGCGCTGAATGCTTTAGATTTGTTTCAGGTGTTTAAGTTTAATTGGAGTAAGATCCTAAGTTAGAATGTGTTAACTAATGGTTGGGAGTTTGATTATTGGTTGAGATATAAAAGTAGACATCTTGTTTTACTTAATGAGTTGATCCCTATGTAACAATAAGTGATGTATGAGACAAGAAAGAGGAAGTTATGGATTTTAGTTGATAAGTTAGAAAGCAAGTTTGAGCTGAAGCCGAGGATAGTTTTGATTATGGCCGTTAGGTTGTTTTGGGTTTAGGGATGGTTTTGGGGAAACAAATATTTGATGTATGTTTGTGACGTTTTATTGGATTGAACAGTCTTGTAACTTGGAGATGGTTGTGTTAATAGTATTATGGTATGAAATTACCTTTCTCTTTGGTGAGTCAGATTTTTAGAGAAGCGTGACTTTGAAATAAATAATTTAAAGGTTTGTTAAGAGTAGGATAAGGTAATTAAATGTTGTTGGTATGATAACTGAAAGCTAGGATTTGATTTGGAAGGAGTAATGGCATAGTAAATGAAATTGACCACAAGTGTGGTGAAGTATGGAAATGTTTTCAGATTGAAGATAAGAAATAGGATTGGTTTTATATTGGTTTTGGGGATTAGGAAATTATCGATTGTTGGCTAAGATTCTGCAATGAAGAAAAGTAATGGTGTTGTGTGGTATAGGTTATAGTCGGAAGAAACTTTAATAGTAAGCTAAATTTTTATGGATCTATTTGATTGTTATTTTAATGGTGGAAAAGAGGAAATAATAAAAATAGAAGTAGAATTAAGTATGACTTTGTATGTTAAATTTTTCGTAAGCGGATATGAAATTTTAGAAATTTAAGTATGGTGATTACGTTCTAAGTATTACTGAGGCTTGAATGGTTTGTGTATAGATTTAATTGTGTGAAAGATTCCAAGTAAATAGTGGGATAGGAGAATGGATTTAAGTGGGTATATATGTGATTGTGAAACTTTAAAGGAATTACAGGAGGTATTTGAGTAAAGGAGTTGATCTTTGAGGTATGTACCTTGTTCTAGGAGTGTATGTTGGGGTTTATAGGACATGAGATTTTAAAAGAATAATTAATTCAAGAGAGGTTGGAAAGATTTGGAAGTTGATTGATTATTAGAGATCTAACCAGATTTTTAGTATTGATGTTTAAATTTCGTTAGGAAGTTAAGAATAGAGTATTATGGGTCATTTTGAAACTTGGACGAGATAGGTTGTAGGTAGTTAGTATGAATTTGGAGAGGATGGTGTGATCATTGGAAATTAATTTAAGGGAAATTTATACTCTTTAAGATGCGTTTGAATCAGGTAAAATAAGTTATTAAATACGATTTTAGGCGACTATTTTAAAGACTTTTGGTGACTGATCCTTAGTATTCTTGTACTGTTGGTTATCACACAACTTTTATTAGTAACAACTTGTTAAGCATAAGTTGAAATTGAATTAGATTCTGTCATAATACAATTCTGATTGTTTTTATTGGCTATCATTAAAGCATTGAATTGTTATGGTAAATTAGACTGGAATTTTAAAGGCTTCTATAAGGATTTGACTACTACGTTGTCCCAGTGCTACCGCTGTTATGGTGGTTGTTGTGTTTTGGATTTCTATAATCAAGGAATAATAAGAGTAATATTGATTAACAGTTCAGTACGACTAAATCCAGTTATAAGAATAAGAGACACAGTTTATATTAATTTAAATTAAATCTTTGTGTTATAAACTATTTTGAAGAGTATTCGGAATCAATTTTATCAAAAGGAATAATATAAGCATATATTAAAAATAAGAAGGGTAGAAATAATCGCATAGGATCGAGAGAGACGCTGAACGAATATAAATAAATTTAGTTATTAATGTATTATCCATCATATGTATAATTATAGGAAAAGATAGGGGGATTGGTACTTCGAGACATAGCGAAGGAAAGGATACAGTAAAGGATTAAGGTTGATAATCAGGTAGCAGTTTATTTCAGTAACAATTAAATTGCATGTATCATTTTGTAATAACTGTTGCATTTAGTTGGTAAGTTGTTATTCCTCAGTTGGAGTACTCCAAGGTTAGGTAGTTCGCTACCCCTTTGCCAAACCAGTTTAGTTATAACGGGATTGTTATAACGAGAAGTCCTGCAAGTAGAGCCTCCACTAGTTAACGAAAGTATCGTTATCAGTGGTTGGTAGGTGCGGATCGCACACAGATTAATAGGAGTAAGACTATCATCATTTGGGTAGTTTTATGAAATATATACATGGCAATGCTTGTATGATCATATATGTTAATGAAAGAAACTGCTATTGGGATTTCCAATCTCACCCTTCCCCCCAAACATTTTCAGTACGCAGGATGGGAGAAGCTAGCTGGGAAAGAAGATTAGAAGGATGAATTATAATTATAGTTGGAAAAGAAAAAGGTAGTTAGATATTTTAGTAATATTATTGGTATATGTTGTAAAACTAAATTAATAAATTAACAGCAGAAAGCATAGAAAATAGAGTAGTTAAATAAATTTATTGAGGGATTTAAATTTCCTAAATACTATCAATTAAGAAAAGATACCCTAAGAGGGTTAGTATACTTTAATTGTTTTATGAACCACTCTACTTTAGTTACAGATTTTAAATTGTTTAAATTGTCCGAAAAGCCCATTCCAACTGTGAGAAAGTTGGAACACTATTTGAAAAGAAAAAGTTTTAAATTTTTCCGTATTTTTGGGCTTCTGACATTAAAAAGTGGTTATAATTCAATTAAAATTGCTATAATATAGTAAAAACTTTTAGGTGTTACACCAGGCATCCTTTTTGAGTTTTTATCTCTTCATTTTGTATGTCGTGCTAAATACTGGAGTTGTTTATTCAGCAAACTTGGAATCTCCTTTATTTTGTATATGCTTTGGAGTTTTGACCATTTAACAGTTTTGTGATGGAATCTTGTATGTACGCGCAATGACAGACTAATAATGATGATTTAAATCCATCTTCCCCATTAAAACTTGCCTGCTTTGTTGCTTGTCTACTTCAAGCAATGCTTTTTCTTTTTAGTTATACTGTTTGACAGTCTCTTACTGCTAAATTTCAAATTCTTATGCATGAACTATGGACCTAGTCTATTCGTTTGAAGCACTTGTCTACCTATCCTCATTACTTTGAAGGAGAGAAATAAGTAATGGGGTTATGGGGATTCCATTGACGCGGCATGCACTAAGTAACAGAATTAATGATTTCATTAACTATTTATTGCTTGCTGACGATGGAATGGCACACACACACACACTGCAGAATTCTACTTTGTTTTCGGATGTTTATTGTTGCTACTTGCTATCTAAGTGGATATAGTTATGAAACCATCCCCTCCCCTAATTTGGGGTGTTTTGGGGATGATTGAGAAATATTCTGTCCCATCTTTCAAATGCCCTTGCAAACTGTAAAAAACTGTATGTATATTCTCTGTATTTTGCTTATTCGGCCTGTACATATATATAGGAGAAGGGAGTGATCTGTACATTAATCAAATCAGATCCTCCCTGCGTTATTTTAGGAACAGAAATTAGGAAACAAAGAAATTCAAAAAAACAAATCCTATCTGGTAGATTTAAAGACTGAAAAAATAAGGAAAGGAAATACTCTCTAATCCCTAAGATTACTCCTATTTATTACAATTAATTCCTATGATTAAGATTAATTAAATGAGGTCAACCTCCTAACCCTAGTATAGCTGTTAGGATTAGGGTAGCCGCCTTCTCACACTCCCCCTCAAGCTGGAGAATATATATTTATCATTCCTAACTTGCTAGTGAGTTCTTCACACTTGGCCTTGACTAAAGGCTTGGTCATCATATCCGCAACTTGTCTTTCGGTGGGAATATATTCAAGATCAATTACTTTGGCTTCAATTTTCTCTTTGATAAAATGTTGATCGATTTCCACATGTTTGGTGCGATCATGTTGAATAGGATTGTTTGCAATTTTAAGAGCAGCCATGCTATCACACCACATCTTAATTGGTGATGTTGTACCTATACCCAATTCGGTTAGTAGTCGAACAACCCATATTCCTTCACATATCCCGAGAGCTAATGCTCTATATTCAGATTCAGCTGAGCTTCTTGACACGACGGGTTGCTTCTTGCTTCTCCAAGTAACGAGGTTTCCCTATACAAAGGTGCAATATCCTGTGGTGGATCTTCGATCATTAACAGCTCCTGCCCAGTCAGTACTTCAATGTTTTCATCATTCTTTATATCTGGACTTCCCTTTTTTCCATTTGTGTAGATCTCAATGTTTTGCTGCATTCCTTTCGTGAAAAAGATACCCTTGCCAGGGGTTTTCTTGAGGTATCTGAGGATTCGATATACAGCCTCCATATGTTCTTTCTGGGGGTTGCTGGCAAATTGACTTACAACCCCTACAGCAAAAGATATATCTGGTCTTGTGTGGGATAGGTAGATCAATTTTCCCATAATCTTTTGATACCTCTCCTTGTTTGTTGGTTTTCCGTCTGGTTTAACTTCTAGATTACAATTGAATTCCATCGGAGTTTCAGCAGGTCTAGCTCCCAGCATTCCGGTTTCTTTTAATAGGTCAAGAGTGTACTTTCTTTGGGATACATTGATACCTTGAGAGGATCGTGCAATTTCTAGCCCAAGAAAGTATCTCAAGTTGCCAAGGTCTTTTACATCAAACTCCATGGCCAATCTGGCCTTTAGTCTCTTTATCTCTTCAGGATCATTACCTATCAAAACTATATCATCGACATAGACAATCAAAATTGTTATTTTGTCAGTAGAGTTTTTAACAAATAAAGTATGATCAGCCTGGCAGTGTTTGTAGCCAAAACTTTTTACCGCTCGTGTAAACCTCTCGAACCATGCTCTAGGAGACTGTTTTAGTCCATATAATGATTTTTGAAGTTTACAAACCTTTTTGAAGGTTTCTGGGCCTCTTAGCCCAAGTGGTATTTCCATGTATACCTCCTCTTCTAACTCCCCATTAAGGAAGGCATTTTTTACATCTAACTGATGTAAAGGCCAGTCTAAATTTGCTGCAAGAGAGAATAATACATTTACTGTATTGAACTTAGCTACTGGTGCAAAGGTTTCTTGATAGTCAATGCCATATGTTTGAGTGAAACCTTTAGCAACTAACCGGGCTTTATACTTATTTATGCTTCCATCAGGATTATATTTCTTGGTAAAAACCCATTTGCTCCCCACAATAGATTTATCATTAGGTAGATCAACAATTTTCCATGTTTTGTTTTTTGCTAAGGCCTGCAATTCTTCTTCTATTGCATTTTTCCAGTTTGTATCAGACATTGCTTCTTCAAATGTTTTAGGAATTTCTTCCTTATCAATGGTAGTAACAAAGGCCTTAAGTTGGGAATTAAGTTTCTCATAGGAAACATACCTGCCAATAGGGTGACGAGTACATCGCCTCTTACCTTTTCGTAGTGCAATGGGCCACTGTAAGTCTGTAATTCTATTTTCAGGTGGCTGTTCATGGTTGGGTGTTGGGATTTCATTGGCCTGGTCAATCTGGTCTTGTTCCATCCTACCATCTATTGGCCCCTGTGCAGATTCGGGAAAATTTATTTGAGGTTCAGGTGTTGTGTTTGCTGTCTCCAGATCAGTCTGCAAGTTTTCAGCTCCATTTTGGTGTTAATCCGTCTCCTGGTTATTGGGAATAGATCTGGTTTGGAGCTGATCTATCTCTTGTTCATCAAGAAGCAGGTCTAATGGCATCTGGACTTCAGGAATAAAATTGTCAGATCTATATAAAGAATTAGATTCCAAGGAACAAGTCAACCATTCACAATTAGTATGCTCCCCCTGAATGGGTGAGTTGGCATAATAAGGTTGAGTTTCAATAAATTTTACATTCATAGTAATATATCCTCATTTATTGGTAGGTGAATAACATTTATATCCCTTCTTGGTAGAAGAATAACTAAGGAAAATACATTTAATAGATTTAGGATCTAATTTTCCACCATCACCATTGAACACAAAAGCTGTACATCCAAATACTCTCATTTGAAGAGAGCTAAGGAGGGGAGAATTAGGATAAATTTCAAGAAATTTTTGAACTGGGGTCTGAAATTTCAAAACCTTTGAAGGCATTCGATTAATAAGATACGTGGCAGTAAGAACTGCATCTCCCCAAAAAATATTTGGTACATTTTTACCTAGTAAGAGAGCTCTAGCTACTTCCAAGAGGTGTCTATTTTTACGTTCAGCCACCCTATTTTGTTGGGGTGTTTGCACACACGAAGTTTGATGATGAATCCCTTTTTCAGAGAGAAAATTTTGAAATTGTGAGCTAAGATATTTCTTACCATTATCACTTCACATAATCTTGATGGAAATATTGAATTGAGTTTGAACAAATGCAAGAAAGTTTTTAAAAATGTTGAACACTTCAGATTTGTCCTTCATCAAGAAAAGCCATGTTAGACGAGTATGATCATCAATAAAAGTAACAAACCATCTAGCTTTAGAATTAGTTTCAACTCTTGAGGGACCCCATACATCACTATGTACTAAAGTAAATGGTTGAGAAGGTACATAAGTATGTTTAGGATAAGAATGCCGAGTCTGTTTAGCAAAGAAACATGTATCACAATGAAGATGTGGTATGCTTTTATTAATGGAATGAGGAAACATAAATTTCATATAGTCAAAACTAGGGTGACCTAGTCTAGAATGCCATAACATAACTTCATCATTTGTTAAAACTGATCTGGAGGATAAAGCTGAAACAGATTTGGAATTTCCTTCCAAATAATAAAGTCCATTGAGCTCTTTAGCTTTGCCAATCACCTTCCCCAAGACTAAATCCTGAAATTCACAGTGAGAGTCATCAAATGTTACAAGACAGTGAAGTTGCTTTGCAGCACCTTTCACTGACAGCAAATTGCAAAAAATATTAGGAACATACAGAACATCTTTAAGGATAATTTCCTTAGATATAGTGATCTCATCGGTTCCTTTAACTTGAGCATATGTGTTATTAGCTACTTGTACACGAGTATGTTTAGAAAAAGGGTTAAAAATAGAGAATAACTCACGACATCCCGTTATATGATGAGTTGCCCCTGAATCAACAACCCAAATGTTCTTGTTTTTAATATTGGAACTTAATGCAGTAAACAGAACTGTACCTGCATGAGCCAAGGTGACTGTGGGAATTGTTTGTTCACTTGGTTTGTCATTTGAGTATTTGTCTAGAAGGCGTCGTAAGAGGGAGAGCTCCTCTTGAATAGGGACTTCATTGTTTGATGAAGGTTCTCCTGTCATGAAAGCTTTGCCATCTCCTTTTGAACGTTGCTTCAAATGAGCCGGTCTTCCATGTATTTTCCAGCAGGTATCGCGTGTGTGACCATTCTTATTGCAATAGTCACACTTCAGGAATTTTTTGTTCCTTGGATCTCCCCCTTGATTATTGAAGGTCACCATGGCTGAGCTTTCAAATGTAGGTGTGGAATAAGTTGGGGGCCTATTCTTGACCAAGTCCCTGCGGCTTTCCTCGTTTTTTATTATATTAAAGGCATCCTCCAGCGTAGGAACAGGTTTCATGCTCATAATTCTCCCTCCTATATCTTCATAAACATCATTAAGGCCAAGAATAAAATCAAGACAGCGATCTCTATCAGTTACCTCTTTGGAACATTGTTCATCAACTTGACAGGACCATTGATACACATCATACAGGTCTATCTGGTGCCAAAGCCGAACCAATGAGCTGTAGTATTGTGTGACAGATTGTTCACCCTGAGAGAGATTGCGCAGCAGCCTCTTGACTTGAAGGGTTACTGCTATATTCTCCTTGACAGAATATCTTCAGCGAGCAGATTCCCATATTTCTCGAGCTGAATTAGCAAGCAAGTAATTTTCACTGATTTCAGGAATCATTGAGTGTACCAGCCAAGTCATTACCATATTGTTTTCAGTGCACCAGGTTTCATATTGGGAATCCTTTGCTCCAGGTGGTTTTGGGTCCCATGTGAGATATTTCTCCTTCTTCTTTCCACGGATGAACATCAACACATTCCGGGACCATTGAAGATAATTGTTCCCATTTAATCGATGGGAAACCATGAGTTGAGAGAGGGGATCTGCCACTGCATTTGTGGATTTATTCCTGGCTGCGTCAGTCATATTTGGTGAGCTTTCTTCCACGATCGGCCAGCTTTGGGAGTTCTCACCGTCGGCTGTAAATGCTCTCCCCTGACGCACCTTTGAAAGAATTGAAAGACATAGGATCACTAGCTCTGGTACCATGTAAAAAACTGTATGTATATTCTCTGTATTTTGCTTATTCGGCCTGTACATATATATATATATATATATAGGAGAAGGGAGTGATCTGTACATTAATCAAATCAGATCCTCCCTGCGTTATTTTAGGAACAGAAATTAGGAAACAAAGAAATTCAAAAAAACAAATCCTATCTGACAGATTTAAAGACTGAAAAAATAAGAAAAGGAAATACTCTCTAATCCCTAAGATTACTCCTATTTATTACAATTAATTCCTATGTCAACCTCCTAACCCTAGTTGTCGCCATCGCCACCTCCTCCACCAGCCACCGCCTTTATTCAGGTAATTGTCTGAGTTCGTTCTTCATGCCTATTCTTCAGCTTATGCCTTCATTCAATCCTTCCTGTTATGAGAAATTATTATGTAATCAAACCTTTCACGTGCAATATGGTAGTTTTCTCTGCAATGAAACTGTTAACTAGTTCTGTATATAAGATTTGGAATTATGAAGTTGAGTATATGCCCCTGGTTCTATGGAGTCTCCTCAGTAAGTTTTTTCTACAATGATTCCTTCCTGGCAAATGTTAGAGATGATGGGAAGCTTTTGCATGTGCGCTCTCATGAACTCATCTGGCAAAATTTGTAATTTTCTGTGCGATGAAGTTGTGAAATTATCACTCAAACTCCCACTATTTAGTTTTAAGGATTTCGTATAGTCTTAAACAAGCAAAAGTATTTGGGAGGACCACACCTCTGACCCGATTTGTTGGAGTTAGGGAACCCAAGACCTTAATTTAGAGTTGAATCCCATAATTAGTGAGGTACCGATTCTCCCTTGATTTATGCGCATTTGACTTTTAATATTTCTGTTCTTGCTTTTCATGATTCTGTCATTTATTCTTTATTGTATCTGACTGATTGTGCTAGTAAGGAGGGTAGAGCAAACAGTCTGGAGTCCGATTAAGAGAGGAAGAGGGAGACCGAGGCTTACACTTAATGAAGTTGTAGAGCGCGATCTTTTAATAAATAATATATCTAAAGATTTGGTTACCGATAGAGCACAATGGCGTCGTGCGATCCATGTAGCCGACCCCACTTAGTGGGATAAGGCTTTGTTGTTGTTGTTGTTGTTGTATCTGACTGATTGTGCTTCCTCGGATTTAGCCTCAGTATCTATATATTGTACTCCTCTCCTCCCAGTAATTCAATTCATTTAGAGTATCTCTGATTTCTGATTCTCACCTTACGTGGCCCTGCTTTCAAGTAGACCCGGCCGATGTGAGGCTTGTTGCATAGTTCTTACACGTGTGTTTTGCAATTTTGGGATGGTGCTTCTCTATCCTTCTTTTGCTTTTAGGAATCTGCAACCTCTGCCTTCTGCTCATGATTATAAATTGCTTCTTTGATTGGCATTGCTTTTGATCCATAACTTATAATCTATCTATGTCTCAAGTGACCTAGCTTTAATTGGATACATGTTGACGTGGTGTGTCAGATTGAAACGGCATTTCAAAAAAAAAGAAGAATTTAAGCCGACGGGGGGTTACTTTGTGTTGTTGAGAACTTTGACTTGCTATTCCGAATAAAATAAACAGAGAAGTAGGTGGCAGTAGGGTGGCCATAGAGTTGCTGCGGCCAAGGTCTATGAGAAGAGAGTTGTGAGGCACTTTTGGGGTCATCATATTCCCATACTCGTCCAGAGAGTGGTCAGAGAAGAATTTTGAATTGTGGCTTGTCCCTTTGGGTTTGGGGAGCAGAGTGTCACTGTCAACCTCTCGGATGTCTGGCAACCCTGTTCTGTGTTTAAATAGTCTGTGGTGTCATTGTGTGGTTTATGTGATCTGTTTGTACGCAGCTCGTATTAACTTTTATTTGTTGTTCGTGTGTCTGAGTGTTAGTGTGATGTGTTTTTCTTTCACTTGTAGTCTGAGTCTGTTATGAAGTATAACTATCAACTCTATCTTGTCTATTTCTAGTTTCTGTCTTGATCTTTAGACTTATTTAGGGGAGGGTTATAACAATGCCAAAACAATTTAATGACAAGTTAACATTTTAAGGAAGTAAAATTTATATTTTGAGACTTCAGGGAGGGAGGTCATATGCAAACCTTAAGTGACTGAGTTTGGTAGATTTTAGCATAATTTTTAAATATTTCAAAAAGCATATAATCATGTTTTGATCATTAAAAATGTTCAGTTAAGAAATGAAAACAAAATTATTTGAAGTTCTTGATATGTTAGTATGTGTATGTGTAAAGAATTTAAAATATCATGTATTGGCATAAAATAAATATTTATGAAGAAATTAATTTCCAATCTTTGAAATCGAATATGGAGTTGGATCAATCGGATCATTTCTTATCTTAGAAAATTTGACTTGTTTGGCAGTGAAATTAGTTTTCTTTTTTTTTTATCATTTATTGAATAAATTATAATTGCAATTATGATTAAAACTATTCTGACATCATAAAGAAAAATGAACGGTAAATCTGTGATATAAATTCCATTATGCTATATTTCAGTATTTCCATTTCTATTTTTATTAATACAACAACAACAACAAAGCCTTATCCCACTAAGTGGGGTCGGCTACATGGATCGCACGACGCCATTGTGCTCTATCGGAAACCAAATCTTTAGATATATTATTTATTAAAAGATCTCGCTCTACAACTTCATTAAGTGTAAGCCTCGGTCTCCCCCTTCCTCTCTTAATCGGACTCCAGACTGTTTGATCTACCCTCCTCACTGGCGCATCTAATGGCCTTCTTTGTACATGTCCAAACCACCTCAAACGATTTTCTACCATTTTCTCACTGATAGATGCCACTCCAACTCGTTCGCGTATATGATCATTCCGAATCTTATCCTTTCTTGTGTGACCACACATCCATCTCAACATCCTCATTTCAGCTACCCCCATTTTATGTTCATGTTGACCATTCAAAGCCCAACATTCACTACCATATAATACTACTGGTCTTATAGCAGTGCGATAAAACTTCCCTTTTACCTTATTGGGTACTTTTCTATCGCAGAGAACTCCAGTAGCTTTCCTCCACTTACACCACCCAGCTTGAATTCTATGATTGACATCGTCATCAATCTCACCATCTTGTCTTATAATTGATCCCAAATACCTAAACTTTGTCACTTGAGGGATTGTTTGCTCTCCCAGTTTAACCTCCAAATCACCTCTAAGTTGTTTATTTGCAAAATTGCAATGCATATATTCTGTCTTACTCCTACTTAAACGGAAACCCTTCGACTCCAACGTGTTTCTCCATATCTCTAATTTATCATTAATCTCCTCTTTTGATTCGGCCAAAAGGACTATATCATCAGCAAAAAGCATGCACTTAGGGACCTCTTCTTCTATAGGCTCAGTTAGAGCATCTACCACTAAGTTAAACAAATATGGGCTCAAAGCTGATCCCTGATGTAAGCCAATTCTTATAGGGAAGTCTTTTGTCTCACCTCCCGGCGTTCTAACCTTAGTCAATACCCCATCATACATATCCTGTATAACTTTAATATAAGCAACACATACTCCTTTCTTTTCCAAAGCTTTCCAAAGTAAATCTCTCGGCACGCGATCATACGCCTTCTCTAAGTCAATAAAAACCATATGTAAGTCTCTTTTTCTACTTCGATACTTTTCCATTATCCCCCTTAGTAGATATATCGCCTCAGTTGTGGATCTCCCTGGCATGAACCCAAACTGTCTCTCAGAAATACTAGTTTCTAGTCTTAACCTATGCTCAATCACCTTTTCCCATAGTTTCATTGTATGACTCATAAGCTTAATTCCCCTATAATTTGCACAATTTTGTATATCGCCTTTGTTTTTATAAATCGGAACTAAAGTACTTTTTCTCCAGTCATCAGGCATCTTCTTGGACCGTAAAATCTCATTGAACAATTCAGATAACCATAACACACCCTCCTCCCCTAAACATTTCCAAACTTCAATCGGTATACCATCAGGTCCAACTGCTTTACCATTTTCCATTTTCTTAAGAGCTTCTCTAACCTCCCAAACTCTAATTCTACGATAAAACGACCTATTAAGTCCATCTTCACTAATTGTCAAATCTCCCAACTCACAAGATAGACCTTCACCTCCATCATTGAATAACTTAGAAAAGTAGGCCTCCCATCTATCCTTAATATCTTCGTCAGTAATCAAAACTTTACCTTCTTCATCCTTTACACATCTTACTTGATCCAAATCTCTCGAGTTTCTCTCCCTACTCTTTGCGATCTTGTAAATCTTTTGTTCCCCAGCTTTTGTCCCTAACTCCTTATAAAACCCCTCGTATGCTTTAGCACGAGCTTCACTCACTGCCTTCTTAGTCTCCTTTTTAGCTAAGCGGTACTTTTCCCAATTTTCAGTAGTATTACACAAGTGTATAGCCTTAAAACAATTCTTTTTATTCCGCACATTTTCTTGGACATCCTTGTCCCACCACCAAGTCTCCTTATCTCGCGGTCCAAAACCTTTTGATTCTCCTAAAGTAGCTTTAGCAACCATTTCAATCTTCGTAGCCATATTCTTCCACATGCTGTTAGCATTTCCTTGTGGCTCCCATACCCTTTCATCCAATAGATTTCTCTTAAAAATCTCTCGCTTCTCCCCCTTTAACTGCCACCACTTGATCTTTCGGTTCAAAACTACCCGGCGCCTTTGTCTTATACATTTAATTCTCACATCAAGAACTAGAAGTCTATGCTGAGCGGTCTCCCCATGCCCAGGAATCACTTTGCAATTAGTATATGGACAGAAATGTAAGATACTGAGATGAATGCTTGTACAGAAATAATGAAAAAGAAATCAGCAAGTGCATATGCTTTAGGATTCGATTGGATGATGCATATCATCATGATGTAACAAATGTCATGTTAAATTAAGCTTCCTGGCCAGCACTCTTAGATCCCTCTTGTCAATCAATTTATGGACGAGGGATAGAGGAGAGAGAAACTGAGAGATCGAAGTTAAAAAGTCTCGTTTCTATTTCTACGCCCAATCTCATGAGTCCGATTTTTCTTTCTCTATTGAACAACATTTTTGAATCAATCTGCTGGATAAATTTTAATGCTGGAGATTGATTTATATTTTCTAAACTGTTCAAACACATCTTTCCTGATAGTTCCCACCTATTTGTTGCTCAATGGGCAGCGTACCAAGTGCTTCTAGTGCATTAGTGTTACTTTAATGTCCTTCTAACTCCTTATCAACTTTGAAGTCATTCTGTAATGTACCAGTAAACTATGATTATGAATTTTTTCGTTTGATCTTGGTTTTCTATTTGGTTTGGGCATAAGTCCCTTGGCTTCAATTATATTCTATTCTTTACCTTTCAGGATGGTTGTGAAAAGAAAAAGGGATTCAGTAGGACTTAAAACATCAAAAGGCTTCAGAAAAACCAAAAGAGGAGTTGATGACCCCAACAATTTTCCACCTGGGATTACGTTGTCTGATCTTCCTCTTGATATTGTTGTAAAAATTCTACTCAAACTTCCTATTAAGTCAGTTCTGATGTGCAAGTGTGTAAGCAAGAGTTGGCTCTCCATTATGTCAAACCCACATTTAGGTCAATTGTATGTAGAGTCTGCTCCTGTCTGTGCTTTGGTACGCACTTGTGGTTCTAGACGTGTCTCAAGAACTCTCCATCTACTCAACTTTGATGAGCTTCGAAGTAATGAAGTTCAGAAGGATTTGTCAGGTGATAACGACTGTGGTGATGTCTGTTCGTGTAAGGAATATCTTAGTCCCAAATGTGACAGTCATATGAAGCTTGGGGTTAAGCTGAAGCTTCCTCTTCTTGACGCTAAAATGATGGTTCACACAAAGCATGAGGCCAGAAGGAGGGGCAAGAGGACAACTACTATTGCTTGTAAGCCAGATGATGACAAATTTACAGTAGCGAATTCTTGCAATGGCCTGCTTTGCTTGTGCCCTAAATTTGACATGTTTCGTCGTGATGCTTACAACCCAATGACACTGGCTGTTTGCAACCCAATCACAGGAGAGTTTATGAGACTTCCACAGTCTGAGAATGGTAAACTGAATAGATATTCTCACTACTATCATGGATTAGGTTATCTCAAGAAAACTAATGAATATAAAGTGATAAGTATATATTTAAATATCATGTCCCACGGTGCAGTTTTTGAAATACACACATTGGGGACTAAATTATGGAGAAAAATTGAATATAGCCAATTTTGGAGGGAAATGAAATCTCCCACCTGTTTGAATGGATCACTTCATTGGCTTGCTTATAGTCATAAGGAGGTATCAATTGTATGCTTTGATTTGGAGAGTGAGACGTCAAATTCATTTCCCTGCCCTTCTGCAACATCATCACTAGATAGGGCTGGTAAAAGTCTTATCGGGTTTGGAGAACTAAAGGGAAGTCTGTTCATATGTTATCCATATGAAAATAAGAAGCGTCTTAGGTTTTCGACTATGAAAAGGTATGGTGACAGCCGATCTTGGAGTGAAATTCTCACTCTTGACGTGAAAGATTTCCAATATTGGCCACGTGTGTATGACCCAAAAATAGCATTTTTCGGTCAGGGAATTTTGATTTACGGTAACTGTAGGTTCTTCATCTACTATGATCCTCAAAGGCATTTATTTAGATTTTTGGAGGGCCGTGGGACATCAGTTGGATTGCAACCGATTTTTCATAGGCCAAGTTTCATGAGACTGAAGGATGTTGTGAAAGGCGCTATTGAAGTGCGCAATGTCTATTCATGGTAATTAACCAATCACCTATCTCTTTTATGTAAGTTTTGTTTTATTTTGGGTTGCAATATGCATCCCCCCCCCCCTTCCTCCCACTGCAAATATTTGTTTTGGTTTTTAGCATATTTTATTGTTCTCTAATACTAATACTGATATGACTGTGTATATATTGCAGGTGCGGGATATTTAAATTGCATGAGGAGAAAGAAGTTTTGTATATGGCAAAGGATCTAGAGTGCGGGAGCTTGAAATTTCAGAACTTTTATGTTCATTCCCCGTTGGAGATTCCAGAGGCTGTTGGTTTATTCTGCTGAGATTGAATAGGCTACTCTAGGGGTGTTCATACGACGGGACGGGAATGGGACGACCCCATCCCGTCCCGTCCTGTCAAAAGGCATACGGAATGAATTTCCCATCCTATGGGGCGGGGCACGGGGCGGGGCGGGAATTTCCCGTTTGTTTTTATTTTTTTGTAAATAAAAATAAAAGGCCATTTTCATAGAAAAATGAATCCAATATTGTACCAAAAAATTTAACGATAGATTTTTACAAAATACTATTATTCTAACAATTTTTTTGTCTTGTCAACATAATAAATCATAATTAAATTCAACATATAAAAAAAAAACACATCTAAATTAAGTCTAAAAGAAATTTTCATATTAATACATAAATTTTAAATTAAAAACATGTGAGATGCTGACCAATTGACCAATTAAAAACATGTGAGTATAAGACACTGATCACAGTTAATAAGAATTTAGAATCTGAGGTAATTTGAGCTTAGTGAGAGTGTGAGACACTGACCACAAAGTGAGACTGTAAGTGATTGAATGATGTGGTTGGGCCATGTCCTTTTTTTTTTGAATGAAATGGAGTATATTAATATATCATAGATTTACATGGTGCTTACAAAATGGTGTTCAAAAGCTAAATCATTGTTAGGTATTTTCCCAGGTGCAGTAAGATATTCCTAGCTCTAATAGTAACAGAGTGAGCAATGGAATCGGCTGTCCTTTTTTTATACATTGGGCTATGTTTATCTTGTGAGTTTGGGTTTAAGTAAAAAAAAAATTTTTGTTGCGGGACGAGAACGGGACGGGATGGGGTCGTCCCATTCCCGTCCCGTTGGTATTATATATATATATATTTTACTTAAGCCCAAAACAAAACAAGTGGGATCAGGACTGGACGGGCGGGACGGGAAATTCTTGAACACCCCTAGGCTACTTCTTATGGGCCTTTGGTGAAAGTGTTGGGGCTGAGTCAGCATTTATATCAGAGTTGAAGGCAGTTAGGAAGGCGATCTTAATCTGTGAGGATCTTGAGCTCAAGTAATTTCCCTTCGATGGAAGGTGTGCCATCCTAGGCGTGTTGGTTGTAACATCTTAATTTGAATTTGTAGGATTTTCACAAAATTAAGGAAGAACTATTTATGATGGAAGGTGTGCCCTCCTGGATGGGTTGAACATCTTCACTTAATTTGTATTTTTTAAACGGCATCAAGGAAGAATTATTTATGATGGGTGGCAGGATTTAAACAGCGCTAAGGAAGAAATATTTATGATGGGAAGTGTGCCATCCACGGTGGGGTGTAACATCTTAATTTTAGTTTGTAGTATTTTTTTTATGTGGTTCCCATTTATAAGGCCATTTTGTGGAGAGGATTCGTCACTTATTATAAGTCCACTTTAGGAGAAAATTAATGTGAGAGGTACAGTTATGCCCCTACTAATGTTAGAGAAGATTGATAAATGTAGAAAAAAAATACAATAATCACTCGTGAATTGTGTTAAAAATTATTAACTGTGGCCGCTTTTCATTGCTTAACTGCATTCATGAAACTTTTAGCTAATAATTGCACGGATGATGAATAAAAAAATTTGAATCCAAATATCTTATTAATTGTATAAATAACATGATTATTATAATTATTAATTAAATTAGTTCGAGGTTTTTGAAAAAAAAACGTGAGGGAGGAGGAGGATTGAGGGAGATGGGGAAGGGATGACCTAGGGCTGAGTAAAATACTCGAAACACGATGGGCCAGGCCGCAACCCGCAATTTTTCCCATTTAATACCCGCCCAATTAAAGCCCATGATGGGCAGGTGTAAACTCAACCCATTTAAAAATTAAATGGGCAGGCTATGGGCACAATCTCGAGCTGCCTATACCCGCCCATTTATATATATAAATATATTTCATTTTATCAATCTATTCCTCTCTAATAGTCTTTTTGTATTTTTTGTCGTAATCCTCTCGTATTCACTCATGCTTATTTTCTTATTTTTTTGTAGAAGCAATAAAATTCACAACCACCACTATCCCTTTAATCTAATCCTCAAACATTCATTAATGTACAATCCACCTCTAGGCCACTTGTAGCAATTGTTCCTTAACCCAAAATTACCAATGTCTAATTATCCAAATACTATCAACAATCCCAAATCAACTTATTACAACCATTGAAATACCCAAAGTAAGAAGTATCATTCAAAATCCCCTTTGTAAGATCAAATTCCCAAAACTTTACAAAACCAAAATTCGGATTAGGTGGTAAACCAAGAGTTTAAAACATTAGAAGCCTCTATCCATCACTAATAAACTCAATTAAGTCATCAAAATCATTTAACGACACTTCTCTTCAAAATACACCATGAATATCAACGTTTTTGAAACTTTGTTATGCCAAAAATTTAATTTAGCCAAGACCCAAAAGATTTCAAGGTATAGAAATCATCACACGTCAACAATAAGTTTCTCCAAAACGCCAAACTCCATTTTGAAACCTGAATTTCAAAATTAATCACAAAGCCCTAAGGTTTCTTGAACTTTGCCTTACCAAAATTCATCCTACGCCAAAATTCAAGTACCCACAAGATTCAAAACCATTTTTAGGTGAAAGTTAGATCACTGAAACAATGGAACTTGGGTAACATAAGCAATTTTTCAGGTTCCATACAAACCCTAAGCAAAACAGGCTTGAAACAACTTTAAATCAAGGTTCAAATGTTTCTTAACAAAAATGGATCATAAACATAGCTTAATAAGATTCAAAACAAGTTTAGGAATCAACAAAAACGTTGACCAAGCCTAGATTTTTGGAAAAAGAGAAAATCCACAAAACCCACCATGAACCCAAGATAAAAATGCAAGCCAATGAAGAGGATAGGGAGTAGAAGGGATTACCAAAGAGTAGGAAGCTTGAAATCAAGCCAAGAAACCTCAAAAATCTTGCCTTAGTAGAGGCAAGGAACCCCCTTCTTGGACCAAATGAAAACCTTAATCTTAAAACACTGATTCAGTCTCTTTTAAAAACCGGATTTCATTACATTGCCATGGCAAGCCCACAACGAACTCCCAAAATTGGGGATTCTCCTTTGACATGTATAACACTCAATGGACCAATTGACGATCTTGTCACTTAATAGCATACTTTTTCTCATCCATGCATGCAACCATTAATATCTAATAATCAATTTATCAATAATGAAACATAGTGACTAATCTAGTCATCTCTGTTAAAAATTATGGTATTGTAGCTTATACAAATGTTATAACTCTTTCCAAAACTTTCTTTTTCATAATCATGTCAACTTTGAACATACAATCCCACAAGACTCATTTTCATACATAATATTCTCATTTCATACTAAACTTCATAAAAATTTATAATCATACCAAAATAATTTAAAAAATCTCATTAACAAGACACAAACATGTATGATAAGTGTAAAATCATATAACTAATTACTTTTAAAACCATGTTTACATATAAATTAATTCATTTTAAACCAATCTAAGGAGCTAATTATGATAGAGAAGAAAACTGCTACAAATAAAAGATCTATCATAGTTAGAAATGAGTTTGACTATACTTTGAAATCTAACTATCAAAGCAAGGATCTATTATAGTTATCAAAGAACCACTAATAATTTGAAAACTAACCACTAATAATTTGAAAACTAACCACTAATAATTTGAAAACTAAGTTATCCATGACAGAAATATGTATGAAGTTACCTATTCATCTTCCTTTTTTTGCATCTTTCTCCTTGTCTTCTTAATGAATTTTTGGGTACGTTCTCTAGTAAGAAAATCTAGCTTGTTGGGATGTTTTATTTGATTCCTAAGCTTCTTTTAATTCTTATTGATAATGTTTAACGATTTCTAAACTCTAAAATCTTGTGGGCTTGACTTGATTTCAATTTTATGCCTCAACAAAGTTCTAAAAACTTTGGGATTTTAGGATGTAGGTTAAAGATATGTGTTGCAAAAGATTTTAATTGTTTGGATAGGCTTATTGATGTTGAAAGATGGTTTCTAAAGCTTTGAATTCTAGAATTGTGACTTAATTCAAATTTTGGGCTTTTAAAGTTTTGAAAATTTGATGTTACAAAGGGGTTTTGGAATTATAATCTTGTTTTAAGCGGTCAAATAGTTGAAGTAAGTTGAATTGTTAAAATGGATGATGGTAGGGGTGATTGGATGGATGATATCTTGGCTTGAGGTAGAATTTTCTTTTTTGGCCTAGAGGTGGATTTTGATTAAAGGAAATGTTCGAGGATTAGATGGGAGGTTGATCGTTATTGAGGATTTCATTGGTTGTTGTGGATTATTGATCTTTGGTTCGTTGAATATTAGGGTAACACTTTGTGATAATACTCAATTATTTCAAGAGATAACAACTTTCCTTGTCTTATATGTGTGTGTTGTTGGTAAGCTTTCTCAAATGAGTATATCTTGGAACTTAGGCAAACATGCCATACCTTGGAAATATTTGGAAATGTTTATTTTGGTTATCTGGTTATGTGGGATAAATATGTTGTGATTGATTATGTGATACTCGAACATATTTTGAAAGAATATATATATTGTGTTGAACTTGAGCAGTCATTATGGATACTGAGGAAATTATTGTGAATAATTACCAACCTTTCAAGAAGCAAGTTATATGTGTATATTAGTCATGTTTGACTGACTGGTTGGTTCTTATGCACCGTTAAGATTTGGTTCCACCCTTTAACGTGATGAGGTCTCTGAAGGCAATCGGGTGACCTTTTGGGTTTATGTGTCCTGTGGGGGAGTATCAGTAGTGAATTAAGGGCCCGTTTGGTTCCATTACATTCTCTATCTGCAATGCAATCCGGTGTTATGCAATGCAATGCATTGCAATTTTTATTACCATGCATCTGTTTGGTTTGTTGTGAATAATGACAATATTTATTAGACAAATATAAAAAAAAATGAAATGGCTTTTTTGCCCTTTTAACGAGAGCAGAAAAACTCCCTAATCTTCTCCAATCCCCATTAATGACTTCCCAACAACATCACCATTTTCAAGCATCGTATTTTCTGCAGGCACAGACCAAATTGTCCAGCAATGCAATGTCTAAAAAAATGGCAACACAGTTTTGGAAAACACAACTTAAAATGCATATATGAATTCTTCAAATCCAAGATCTAAAAAAACCTTTCAAACAGTTATGTAAGAGACTATTGAAAAAACATATTTGAAAGGAAGGATCGATTTTGCACCCAGGAGAACTGATTCCACCATGTGCACAGATTTAAGCTCTCTTCCTTTTCAATTAATGGAGCAAGTATATTGTATATATATAAACACAGCTGAAATACCTTTGGTGGTAATTATTTAGAATAGCTTATTCATATAGCAAGTGATTCTGGAAATGCTTGATTCCAATTTATAAACATCAATAGATCAAACTTTCTATGTCCAGAGAAAGAAATAATATATTTCTCTGAAACAATTTTGTAAAATGAAGGAGGAGGAATAATGTATAGTTGCAAAGGTTTGATGGTAGGGTAGATGAAGGCGGAATCGGCCATCAATGGAGGAGAAGATGAAGAGATGGCCAGCGAGAAGGTGAAGAAATCGCCGGTTAGAAGCTGTGTAGGTGGAGAAGAGAAAGTTCCACCGGCGGTACATGATGGTGGGGATGCAACCTCATGGATAACGAAGGAGGAGGAAGAAATGCTAGAATAAAAACAAATTGGAGGGTAAAAATGATTTTTTATAACATGTAATGGGATGGTAATAAGGATTCATAGGGGGAGAGGTATGAATGTTGATTACCAAAATTTTGGTAATCAACATTACCATGGTAAAACCTATTACCATGCTAAGGTCTAACCAAACACTCATCTTTTGGTAATGTAATCATGATTACCATTGCAGGCCTGCAATGCAATTGAACCAAATGGGCCCTAAGTGATTGTGGTTTCATGTCGGCCATGAGTTAGGAAATTGGTGTCTCACGATCAGAGAAAGTTGTTGGAACGTGATGGTAGTGAAGTCAGTAATTAGGGATCTTGCTAGGTACGATGCATGGTTTGCCCTCTTCGGAGATTTGTGAGCATGTTTTTGAAATGGTTTTAAAACTATGCAATCTTGGTCACACTGAATTTATCTGGTTTCACCACACATTGTCATCTTGTGAAAATTGTTGCATTATTGGTATCTGCATATTTGTTGATCCCACATAACTTGTACTAGTACACACATGCACATGTAGGGAAAAATGGAAAGAAAATGTTACTGAGATCCTGTCTCACCCCACTATTCATTATTTTAGGATCTAGCTCTGATGCTAGATGCAATGGAAAGGAGCCAACGGACACTCGCTGATCAGTGTGGTTGCTGCTTAGTTTATTTTGGGTAACATGTATATTGTTACATACTATTTGCTGACATTAGAACTGGTTCTTAGTGGTTTTGTTGGGCAATGAATAAAAAATTGGTGACTTACAATGAAATGTTGGATGTGATAGTAATGAAGTCGATAATTGGGACTTCTATCGGGCACAATATGTGGTTTGCCTCTTTGGAGGTCTTTGGTCATGTTTTTAAAGGAATTGGTTTTCAAATCCATACTGTTTTGGCATCACTGGTGATTATCTGGTTTTTTCACACTTATATCATATCATGTAACTATTGTATTGAATATCTTGTTATTGTTACTGGCCCACATACCTGTACACTTGCACACATGTGTGTAGAGTAGAATGGGAAGAATAAATGTTATTGAGACCTTGTCTCACCCAGCTATTCATTTTTTAGGTCCTAGTACTGGTTTTAGACGGGAGGGCAAGGAGTCGGAGGACACTCAGAGATAGTGAGGTCTTTTGGGTTATTTCTTTATGATATGTATATTCTTAAACATTATAGACTAGGCATGCTCATTTTATTGCTTCTGCATTTTTATTGATATTATGGATTATGGTATGGTTTGTGTTTTTTGAGACTAGTCCTCTTCCGTCAGATTGTGGCCGGAGGCTTTGTGGTTAATTTATGTTGAGCTTGTGTTTAAGTTGAATGCTATTAATCCTTGGACATTATAGGATCTGGTGTAGTATGCCTTGCTTTGGCTACGACTTGATGGAGCTGTGGCTCTTTTGTAATGATATTCTATTTAGGTCCATTCCTCTTCCGACAATCGGCTAGCTCGGGATATTAAAACTGTTATTGTTTGTTTAAATTTGTTTCACATGTATGTAACCTCAAGTATTCGAGAGGCAGCCCTTGGCAGGTTGTTGGCCTTAGAATGCTCTTGATACTTAATTGCAAGGTACATTATGGATTATGGTTGTAGTTAAACTGCAAAGTGTGTGACAGAAATTGTTTTGCTATTATCATGGCTAGGTTTTGATTTGTGGAAATTGCAAAGAAGGCATGTATTGTTTTATAACATGTTTTTAATTACCATGTTAGATACGTCATTTCTAACATGGTAGACTTGTCTTTTAAGATTATTATCTTCTAACTATGTTAGAGGCTAAACTATTTCTTATAATGAATTTCCTTAAATAATCATGTTACAGGATGCCTTTTCTAACATGGTTAATTTTTTAAAAATAATGTAGTCTTTTATAATCCATGATAGAGTATTTGAAATATTTTAGAATCATACTTTTCTATCGTGGATAACAGTTTCAAATATCACCTTATATTCTAATAACTATGATAGATTGTTTTCTATCATAGTTAGGTTTTGCGAATGACTAATCTTTTCTTTAACTATGATATCCTCTTGTGATTTTGCATTTTCTTTCCTAACATAATTAAGGCTTAAAATATATGGCTAAGCTCTATAATAACTATGATAGTCTCTCTTATGTCATAATTAGTTTTCCAATTGCAGTTGAACTATTTTCTAACTATGATAGACTTATTGTTTTGAGTGGTTTCCTATTCTATCATAGTTAGCCCTTATAAATCAATTTGAAATGAATTAGTTGGAACTGTAAATTGGATTTGGAAGTGATCATTAAGGAGGATTTTACAAAAACCGCTCCTCTTCTCGCCCTTTCTCTCACATATATGAAAATGAACCCTACTTTTTCAATTTCTCGCCCTTTTATAATGCCTAGATTTCGGGCTTCCACCGTGGAATAGCCAAAAGTGAAGCCACAGTGAATAGGCAAAACTTCTTGTTCACGGAAGACACACGATGAATTACTCAGGGTCTCCTAGTTGGCTCAATTCTACCGCTTACCCAATACATGATTGATCCACATGATAAACACGGATACTTTTTTTGGGTAAATTTTCTACTTAAGTCTACTTTCGTATGCAAAGTAACAAATCTGCAATTTTATATCATTTCTAAATTTTGATAAGGCATTACTAACATCTCATTAGGTATTTTCAACTTTTATTTATCAAGTTATAAAAAATATATAAAAAGATCCCCAGCTTAAAAAGAAAAAGAAAAAGAAAAATGGGAAATTAATTACAGGTCCTATAAAAGGAACTTAATTAAGATGAGGTCCCAAAATCTCCTAATTAAGATGAGGTCCTATAAAATCCCATAACTAAACTGAGGTCCCTAGTTGTGGTCAGAAAGTTGTTATCGTTTGGCCAAAACTTGTCACTGTTCGGCCAAAAGTTATTAATGAAAAAAGTTTAAAAAGTTGTTTTTGATGATCATAATGTTGTTAAAAATGCCCAAAAAGTTGATCTTGTTTCGTCAAAAGTTGTTAGTGATTAAAAGCCTTGGTCATTTTTTACCAGACGATAACAATTTTTTGGGCCTTTGTAACAACATTATGAACATCCTTCATAACTGTTATAAATTTTTAGTTACTAACAACTATTGGTAAGGCGATGACAACTTTATAGGCTTTTATAACAACATTATGACTATCAATAACAATTTTTAAACTCTTATCAGTTACAACTTTTGGTCAGGTAATAACAATTTTTGGTCAGATGCTAACAACTTTCTGACCAGAGTTAGGAATATAGGTTTAATTAGGTGATTTCGTAGAAATTAATTGTTTTCATGGATCTCATCTTAATCAAGTTGTTTTCTATGTCATCTGTAATTAATTTTCCGAATGAAAAATCATTCACCATCCCCATTTCCGTTTGAACAAGAAAAAACACTATTTCTCGTCCCGTGAGAAGCAATACAACCCTCCTGCTTTGGGCAGCTGGATAAGAAAATGCTTGTAATCCTCCGTCCCTGCAATTCTTTCCACTTTCCCGACTGTACAATACTTCCCAAGGATATCGACGTTTCAAGCAACTCATTGCTCAAGAAATCATATCTTAAACCCTTTCCAAAACCCCAAAAGCTATCATCCTTTTCCACTAATGGACATTCAAAATCTTCCGTCTCTCTATTTTCCCGAAAGTTTGCATTTTGGAGCACTACCCGAGTCGCCTTTTGCTCAAAAAATGGAGAAACCGAAGGATTTTCGAGTACCCAGTTGTCTCAAGATTCTCCAGGTGAAATAATTCAAGAACCCGAGAAGTTTGGTTTATTGGACAAGCCTTCCCCGATTCCTGATAAAAATGGGTTCCCTTCAGAAGTGGATGTGGAGTCAGAGAAGGCAACTAAAAATGAGGAGGAGGCTTTGGCGCCATTTCTGAAATTCTTCAAGGAAAGTGATTCTGTGGGGGAGGCTAAAGAGGAAGGAGGGATTTCAAAAGTTTTTGAAGAGAAAGGTGGTGTAGGGGGCATAAATGAAGAAGATAAGAAAATTAATGTTGAATATTATGAACCCAAACCTGGGGATTTTGTTGTAGGTGTAGTTGTTTCAGGTAATGAAAATAGACTTGATGTTAATGTAGGGGCTGACATGCTAGGTACTATGTTGACAAAGGAGGTGCTTCCATTGTATGGTAAAGAAACTGAGTACTTGTTATGTGACTTAAAGAGGGATTCTGAGAAATTTATGGTTCCTGGGAAGATTGGGCTTGTGAAGGATGATGATGTTATAAGTGGTATACCTCCACCAGGAAGACCTGTTGTTGATGTTGGAACCGTTTTCTTTGCTGAGGTTCTTGGTAGGACGCTTAGTGGTCGGCCATTGCTTTCTACAAGGCGGCTCTTTCGCCGGATGGCATGGCATAGGGTGATGCAGGTTCCTTCTCTTTACATTCTTCATTTTCCCTCCCTATTAAAGAAGCTTGAAACAAATATTACATGATACAGATCAATACTGTACAATGAGATATAGACTTTTATGCAATTTGAGATGTGTTATGTCCTACTATGAAGTGATATAACTCCCCCTAGAAACACCGCCACTTATTATGCATAAGGGAATTGTAGTTGCCCAAGTATAATTTAGTTTATTTGGCAACTATCATATAGAATTTGACTCTGATGCAATAACTCTTATCACTGCATTAATAGAGGTTATATTTCTCGTGAGTATAGTTGAACAACATTGCTGCTAGCATTGCATGTATAGTGAAAATACATTCTCATCAAGGGAATATAGGTGATATGACAATAAGAAAATGACATCCATGAGCATATTGAATACGAGATTATTGCTTTGAGCCATTTAATTCCTTCATGGTCAACTTAACCCTTATTGTTTTGACCATAAGATTTAAATAAATTCTGTTTTGAATGTCTTGGGCAGATAAAACAGCTCAATGAACCTATAGAGGTTAGAATTACAGAGTGGAATACCGGAGGCCTACTGACAAGGATCGAGGTCTGTATCATTTGACCTGATTCTTTATATAAATTTATATGTGCAGAACTTGACCAAATATTTATCTCATCTCAAATTTGTTGTGCAGGGTTTGCGAGCTTTCCTTCCCAAAGCAGAGCTTATGAAAAGACTGAATAGCATTTCTGAGTTGAAAGATTATGTGAGTCAAAGCCCTGTAACCTCTTTCAGGAAAAAATCAAATTTTCTATTTGTGGTTACCTAAGAAACTAGCTGCTATTGGTGCTCTGAGTCTGACTATCATGTCCTTATCATATATATAACTCTTTACTACTATGTTGATGAGGTAAAAGTGGTAGAGTCATATAAGAAAGGAGGGATAGATAGAAGACAGAGAGCGGAGAAAAAGAATGAAAAAGAATACTTTAGAATTATCAGATAGCATTATTCATAAAAAATTAACTCAATTCAGTTAATACCTTCCTTTTATACCTACAGCAATGAGCCTAATGTCTACCAACAACTAAGTTCAATCTTGTATATGAATAACTATTGTATCATTTAATAGCTTAGTTTTTTTGTTGATCTTAATGTTTTGTTTAAAGTGTATTTCAGTTTGTGAATGTTTGGGTATTAAGCTTGAATACAGACACTACAGCTCACAATGATAATGTTGACCAGTAAATTATAATATTTGGTTTAGTAAAAAATAAGAATCTCTTTTTTATTTTATGAAGTGAATTTCCAATGATGTACATCCATCATTCTTCCATGAATCCTGAAACTTGCTATTTGAGCAAGCTGCCTGGCTGTTGTGTATATTTTAAGTTTTTCTGTTTAGCAAGTGTGAGGAACTCCTGAAGCTCAGTGATAATATTTTGTACACAATAATCCTGCATAGTTGTTATTTTTTGTTTTGCTGAGACTTCTTTCCCAGACACTCGTTAAAAGTTACAACTATCTAATTATAATGTAGGTGGGACGCCAAATGTTTGTACAAATAAGCCGTGTTGATGAAGCTACAAACAACTTGATACTCAATGAACGGGAAGCTTGGGTCTGTATTTTTTTAAAATTATATTCTTTCATTTCTGTAGCTTCTGTCTTTAATTTTTCTTCTCCATTAAATTCTTATAAAATTCATGTCCTCACATGGTGTATCAGGAAAAGCTACATCTTCGAGAGGGAACACTTATAGATGGGACTGTGAAGAAGATATTTCCATATGGAGCCCAAGTAAGAATAGGAGAAACTAACAGGAGGTAAGTGGTAGCTCAGATGTGGATAATAAATTCAGCATGCCCTTTTTTACTTTTTCTCTATTACTAGGTATGTTATAAGAAGATAGAATGAGAACAAAGCAAGCACAACAATGGTATGCTGGGGAAAATTACATTTTGGAGCATGATTGAACATTGCCAACTTGCCTGCTTTGGTTTTGCCACTTGTGAAAGAAAAATATAAAAATTAATAAAAGTAGTTGTCAAAGATATAATGGATGGGAACTAGATGCTGCTGCTTTAGTAACATTCACCTTTCTACCTTATACCCCGTTATAACAGGAATGCGCAATGTTCAACTTTGAATTGACTGATTGCTGCATTAAAATCATTCTATTGTTGCCCTTACGATTTAAGTTAACAGTTAATGGTTGTGGAATTGTGGTCTAGGCTCTCCCGGCCTACAAGGCACTGACTAACTATGCAAAAACATCATAGAGAAGTTGACAATAGAAACATCATAGAGAGTAAATCTTGGTAGACTTTTTTCTTATACAATTATGTAGGTGCAAATATTTCCTCGACTATCTGCATTGTTTTGACAAGAAAACACTTTCTTGCTTGTAACCTAGATTTAATAGTGGCTACGATATTCACTGGTTTACAATGACGCTGCATACACCTTTTATGCTTGTAATAGTTTATTGAGGTGATGAAATTCGTTAATATACTTAAAATTTTATACTTGAAGTTCTCATAACTTTTTCCTATCAACCGTTTTCTTCTATATCATTTATGCTGCATACATCATTTCTCCTATTAATTTATTGAAGTGGTGATATTCTATAAGGTGCATAGATATTTGTTACTGCAAGAATTTCTCATTTGTATGTGTCAACTGTTTTTCTCACACACCATATCCCTCCTCACTGGTCAATTTAGGGAAAATAATTGTACGGTCTGGTATGGCTTCTTTGTTGTCTAGTTGTTGTGACTTTGTCGTATCTTGTGTTTCTGTATCATTTTATTATGAAGATTTATACATTGATATTAAATCAGTCAAAAAGCATATCCTCTTGGCATTTATAAGGAACCATTTGTGTGCCTTTCAGTGGGTTGCTGCATGTTTCTAATATCACCAGAGCCGAAGTTATCTCTGTCAGTGACATACTTTCTGTGGATGAGAAGGTCAAAGCTTTGGTTGTGAAGTCATTGTTTCCTGGTAAAATTTCTTTAAGGTAATGACTTTCTAAAATCAAATATCTGCCAGAAATGTTCAAAGTATTCAGTTACTGTTTAATCATAGAGCCGATTGGTAAAACCAAATTAGCCTTCCAATCTAATTAACAGTCGTACCCGTCCCCTTCATTGGTACTGAATTCCATGCTGGATTAGGCATAAGCAGCAAACATCTAAATCGGAGAAAAGGTGACACAAATGATGAACTGGCGTAAGATGAACATGGGTTAGGAAATAAAATTAAAGTCGGATCAAATCCCTATCAATAAGAGATTGCGATTAGGAGATTATTTTCATTACTTGTCATTTAATATTGAGGCTTCTCACCTCTTGTATTGATGCCCTGTTGCACATTTCAATAAATAAGTAATTCAGATTATTCTTTCGCTCATTTAATATGTTTACAACACAGAAAAATTAATGGAAATCATCTTACTCCCCCTGGTCCTAAATATAAAGTCTAAAAAACTAATTTATGGATATTAAAGAAATTAGTTTTAGCTATTATTTGTAACAAATGTATACTGGTTTGTCAAAAGTACCTCTTTTAATCGTTACCCCATTGATAGAAACCCCATTTCATATATGTAATCGTTAGGTATAGCTTGAGGAAAAAAAAAAATAAATTTGGGGAATAAAGTGAAGTGAAAACTTATCATGACATACTTTGAATGCCCTTAGATTACACTAGATAGCAATCAGCACATTGTGTGTAGTGTTTGTATGTTTATGTTAATTTGATTTTTATTAATGAATTTCTCGATATAGGAATTTTTATTTGTTTTGCTTTACTGCTACAAGTTACTTATTTTAAATCTTTGTGGCATGAAGCATTGCAAACCTTGAAAGTGAACCCGGCCTATTTTTGTCCAACAAAGAGGTAATTTTAATTTATTTCAGACAAAACCCTTTTAGATTGTCTTCTTATCAATTTAATAGTACTCCACTATTATTTTGGTATCACTTCAGTGTCGGAGTATGATATTATTTCAAACCCAGGGAACATTGATCCTTGAAATTTGTACAACTATCTATGAAGCACCTTTAGAAGGGTTAAATTTGATTGAAATCATACTTCCTCGGCCCTTAAGTGGAACCAAAAAAGAAAATCTTGAAATTATCAAAAACGACAATCATTTGGTTGGAATGTTTGCTTAAATCACGGATTAGGCTTGAGATGGTTTTCTTTTTTTTTTTTTTATCCCAGAAAGTGTTTCAAGAAGCTGAAATGATGGCCAGGAAATACAGGGAAAAGCTGCCTCCTTCTTTGACCCATCAACGGTCAGACGCCCTCCCAACGAATTCGCTGCCTTTCGAAAACGAAACGCTATATGCAAACTGGAATTGGTTTAAATTTGAAAAAGAATGAAATATTATTTTGGATTAAAGAAGACGGGGGAAAGGCTTGGAGGAAAAAGGTTTCTCCTAACCTTAATCAATCTTCTCAATCCAAAATATATCTTCTCCTAGCACAAAACTATTTTATAATTGAAGGTGAGAAGGGAAGACTTGACATAGAAAACACAAGCTGTCTCATGGAAAAGCTCTTATGATGCTATTGTTTTACTAAGGGATCAAAGTTGTTTTGCCATGCATCACATGGATAGAGCCCAAGTCTCCATGACACAGATGGTGAAAGGATGAGTGTTTCTGGTTTGGCATTCTCTTCACCTCAGATCAATTTTGTTTCATCGCTGACTAGACTTTGTAAATCTTTATGTAAATTCTTAGACACATCAAACTTCCACTAGAATTATGATTTATTCTTGTAGAGCTATGATTGTTGTGTGTTATAAAGCATATTGTTTTTGTGGGATGAAACTTTAATGTATTGATAATGCTTCCCTAAGTTACCTAAAGTTGGGATAAATTAACGTGTTAAAAGATCAGAGTAGTTGTGATATTAAAGTTAAGTCTCTTAGTCTCATTGGTGTTAAGAGAAGCTTTTCAACTCAGAGTACTTATAAGGATGTTTATATCGATCAAGTGTACTTAAGAGAAGCTTTTTAACCCAGCGTATTTAATAGAGATGTTTGTATTAAGTGTAATTTTGGTTCTCTATGTTTACATCAATTTTTAGTTTATTTCAGAGTTCAAAAGGTACATTATTACTTCCTTAATTTTATAATTTTAACCATTCGAGAGATAGTATGTTGGGAAACGTTGACATATCAATTAAATGCCGATAAATTAAATTATTCAATTTAATGTAACGAGTTTTATTTTTCAAAATTAAAATAAGACCAAAAAATGTGTCTTCTCCGTTACCAATGTTCGACAATGGTGTCTCCCTTCCATCGATGGAACACTCCAAACCTACATTTGGAGATTTTACCATGCATCATGCTAAAATCAACGTGATAAATTTGGAATTTAAGGAAATAAAAACTATTTTTTTAAGGCAAGTGGAACGCTGAAAGATGAAGATGGAGGGCATAGCGCCTCGAACATCAACGATTAGGATTATAAAAGGAAGGCTAGAGAAGGCCATTTTATCCCCTACAATGTTGGAGAACATTGGGTTATTAGAGAAGGGAGATGCCATTTTAGATGAAGCATTTTTTAATCTTTATTCAAGTTTTAAAAATATAAGTCATTCTCTTATATTTTATTGTAAAAATTTAAACATGGTTTATATACATTTGATTGTTGAGTTGTATTTTTTTGTTAGTAAGATTTAACGGTGATAAGATTCAGGTACTAAAAAAATACACTTTATAAATTTAAGGGTTTAAACTGAAAGTTGATGTACATTTATAGGACTAAAACTCTAAAAGTGTACATCAACAAAATATATTCTTGAAAATTTATAAAAGAAAAAAAAAATTCAGGACTGAAATGCATTATCACCAAATTAAATTTATTGCTCAAATCAAGGTCAAACTAGTAGCAAGTGAATCCATATATGGTGTTATTGAGAAGTATATCTGATTGTGTTGATGTTAAGTGATTTGAAATCCTCGTTCATTAAATGTTGAACAAGTCCCTCGATCGAATTCATTACTCATTTCCTTCAATGGTGTAATATGATGGTTCTTTTTGGTGAAATTGACAAACAAATTTAAAACAAAACAAGAAGAACAAGAAACTTATACAGCATGAAAAGATGGTCTCTTTTCCACTATTGGGTTAGAGTGGAGAAAATGAAAATAGGGAACGGAGGGGTAATACAATCCAGAGTGTTTGAACACATTTACATGGACAATTCCTCTCACACAGTAACATTGAAAAACATTTTTCACCAACAATCCGAACAACCACTAACTGACGGGCAATGAACCCATTACAGATTACAGAGTCATTTGCCGTTCACCACTCACGGCCTCAAGCCACATTCAGAAACAGCTGACAGAAATTCATTTTTCTGGGTTACTGAACAAATTTGTGCCTTAGATCTAAAATCAATCATTATCTCCTCATTCACGCAAAAGCTTTCTTTCATCGAAAGTTTCTTTCTTCTGATTAATTTAAAACGAAACTTCCTTTGAATTATTTGGATAGATTCGGGGTAAACATATTAACTCCCTCCCTAGCTCCAGCCAGCTCAGCTCATCCACAACAAAAAACACACAATCCTCAATATTTTTTTTCAAATATTACACCCATCCAATCAAACCCCAGCAAGAGTGTTTGGATCAGTTTAAAAAGGGAAAATAAGTGCTTATTTTCTTCAAAAGCACTTAAAATGGGAAATTCATTTTTGATTATACAAAAATCAACTCTTGAATAAATGTGCAAATCAAACAAATTTGTATCCAAAAACCTCTGATAATACTCTTTTCTAGCTCCTGACAGCAAGTCCCCAACCAACATGAATCAAAACTAGGAACAAATAATACTAAAGCTAACAAACTCCCAGAGCCCACAAAGCACAACCCTCGACAACTTAAAAACTGAACCAAACTCCCCTGAAAGACTCCAGATAAAACAGACCTCTCAATAGCATTTTCCATGACATGACACAATCCAAATACTGATTACCCAAGATGAGGGTACAAAAGAGGAACCAAGCCTTGTCATGTTCCCAAATAGCAGGAAATAATCAAATATGAAAACACTATACTTGTCTCAAGCTGACGAAGATGCAGGCTTATCACCTTTCTCTCCTGCATCTTCCTTCTCTGTCTCTTTCTTCTCGGTGTCTTCCTTCACTGTTTCTTTCTTTTCAGTGTCTTTATTCTCTGTATCTTTCTTTTCCGCTTCCGACTTCTCTTTGACACTCAAGTTCTCAAGGAGATCAGCAGCAGCAGTTGCATCCTTGTTTTCCTCTTTACTCTTCTGGGATTCAGCAATCTCTTGGAACTTTTCCATAAAGGATTTGCAATCTATTAGAGAAGACAAAGCGCACCAGTAAGTATATGAACATATAAATTACAATATTGCTTTTACAGTGGTAATGCAAAACATTTGTTGTTGCCTATACTCTTGTCTGTGTCAAAAGAAATATAAATAATGAAACTATTCAATATCCCATCCTCATCCATTACAGCACTATTATACTGCAAAGAACTAAAAAAATAAAACAAGGGAAAAGGAAGTAAGCTAAAATTTATGCACGCCATTATATAGACACATGCGGACCACTAAGCAACATAATATCCTTCAGACTCTCCTTTAAATTTGACAACAAGCCATTCCACTTCAAACACTCAAATAGCATATAAACTCTTGATCGAGAAAAAGATGAAGTTGCAACTCTAGAAAGTTTGTACGTCATCATGTTAAGCAGGTGACATCTGGTCTATAAGAAGGTAAGGCTACAAGGTGACATCTGGGATGCCTATGTGTACCATATTTCAACTAGGTCGCAGGCTACAAGGCTTCTAAGTATCAAAATTGCTTAAATGGTTGGTGAAACAAGTCCATTGCCCTCATCTGATGCCTTAAGACAAACATTTTGTTAAGCTTAAATTAACAACCAAGACCTCAACATTCATCTTATTGTATTGATCCATAAATCTGATTCTAATTTAGTTCAAATTTATGTTATCCTATTGAAATTAGTTTCCTTCGCTAAAATCTCAAAATTCCAGGGTGGCAAGGCTGAATAACAGAGATCCAAAGACATATGAACAACATGACAAAACGAATTCAGCAACTCATGATAATAACTATAGAAATCTGCAAAATAGAACGTAAGACACATGATTCCCCTAAAAATTATGACTAGATTATCCACCAACAGCACCTAACATAAAATAGGGCGCATAAATATCACCTTTTTTTTTTTGGGGGGGGGGGGGGGGTGTTTCCTTTTTCTTTTATGTTTTGGTACCTTACTTCCCACACATCCAGTGTGGGCAGTTTATTCATGACAGATAAAGAATAAAACTGAATGACAAGTTTAAGCCTCTTAGGAACTTGATCCATATAATTACGCATTATAAAGTAAAGATTGTCTCCCACCATATACCTTTTTCAATCATAAGTCCATAACAATCGCAAAGGATGAAGATTTTCAATTGTTAAAACAATTTATCAAAGATTCAATTTTCAAAACTCCCTATATCAGAGAAACTATCTTCGTCATGCACAAATATCAAAATCATATTGAACTGTAAGAGCCAGTAAACCTCAATAACGATAGATGTAATATATGTTAGTATAGCATTCACAAGATTGTCCGAACTGAATTTCAAATAGCCAAAAATACGCATACATACTTTCAATTGACGCAAATCTAATGCAGAAAAGCTCATCCTTCAGTTCACCATCAGCATAATCACTCGCATGCCAAACGCAAGATTTTTCATTCCCAGCATGTTCTTGAACCGTCATGGATGGTATAACTGCAAGGGATAAAAAAGGAAACACACCACTAAATACAACAAAATCAAAGCCAACAAAACTAACAACAACAATTAAAAAAAAACACTAAGAAGCACACTTACTTAGATGATTAGCACAGATCTTAAGAGTCTTCGATTGCCTCATAACTAATCTAACTTTTCCACTAGTCTTATGCTTCAAAAACTTCACAGTACCCGCACCTCTCTCCTTCCACTGATTCCCATCCTTATCGAATCGGTAAAGCTTCGATTTCCTACAATTCACCAAAAAAACAATAGATTTTCAGCAACTAAACAACCAAAACCCTAACAACAAAAACAAGATAAATTAAAAAATAAAAATCATGATTATTTGCTTACAAATCGAGAAGAACATCCTCGTCTTCTTCGCCAGTAGAGACGGCAACTTCCTCGAGTTTAACAATCGGAGCAACCTGAGCTCCGGTGTCCTCATCGTCGCCGGCGGGAGCTTCTTCCTCTTCACGGTGTTCGGGATCGGCGCTAGACATGTTGAGATTTTTTGGTAGAAAGTAGAAACGATTTCTTCTTCTTGCTAGGGTTAGAGTTCGGAAATGATCACACAGAGAGAAAGGCTATTAGCTACTAAGCATTATTATTATTATATGGAGAGTTTCAAATGGCGAAATATTGCTGAAAAAGCACGCTGTCATGAGATTGACGGTCAGATGATTGCCACGTGGTTGCATTTTTTTATGTCGGTTAACCAATGGTTGGGATCTTTTGTTGCTCTTTGAAATTTTTCCAAAAGTTGGATTTCATATATAAAAAAGTTGGGTTACTAAATATGGGCACATCCTCCCTATCGGAAATTGCTTGATGAGTCATGCTTCTGTTCAATGTTGGTAATCACGCTTCATTCCTTCTTTTTTATATTGAAGGAATATTCATATTTATTCGGGAAAAGAGAGAATATTCATGTTTATGTTGTGTTGATGATCATGATATTGATAATTTAGTTGGCAAATAAAATTGAGCAAAAAAGCAAGGGGAAGAGGAGATGGTAGGGATAAGGGTTGACTTAAAGAAAGCTTTTGACAAACTTATTAGCACTTTGTTCAAAACAATCTAAAGGATGCTTACTTCGCTTCTAGAATCATTCGAATCATAATGATGTGCATATCACCACATCTGGTGCTTAATGCTCCATTTGATAGCATTGAAGTGAGACCTTCGAACTAGAATCGGAGAGTTTGTTATGTTGGACCTCACATCCAAAGAATTGTCAATTCTACAAAAATGTTGGAAATATATAGGTTCCTCGAGGAGATCATTGGAACCCATTTCAGTTATGTGGAAATCAAAATTGTCAGACATTATCACGCTACGTTATGAAATTTATGGACAATCTTACCCCTTCCACATATCATAATTAAACTTTTAATCACCTTCGATTAAAAAAGTATTTGTCGCAAGTCACAAATTGCTCCAAGAGAATGAAGCCAACTAACATTAAGATAGAGCCGAATAAGTCACACCAGAACAAAAGGGCTTCGCGAGGAAGATAATAATAGAAAGACTCAAAGTTAGCTTCTATACCTTCTACTAGGTTTTTTAAAGAAGAATTCTTCTAAGCTTGGCGATTGATCGTATCATTTATTTGCAAGTTGTAGCGCCCGAAAATTATGTCAAAAAAAAATAAAATGGAGCCGCCACCAAAATTTTTAAAAAGGAAAACTTTGGAAAACCTTTAAAATATTAAATAGGGTTCGGGAGTCGATTATGCGTGGGGAAGGTGTTAGGCACCCCACGGCACCCGTTCAAAAGAACGGTTACCCTAAAATACTTATTTAAAAATAAATACGGCCTTTTTAATTTTATTTTAATCACAAAAGAACAAATTAATATATACAAAAATAAATAAAAAAATAAAGAGAAAAAAAATAATATTTACATTACTGGACTTGACCTAGGTTTTAACCTAGGGCCTACGTACCCTTACGGGATCAAAGCCCACGTAGTTCGAGTGGGTAGAAATCCGTGTCACTTGGTTGGTGTATTTTAGAAAAAACATTTATTTAAATAGAACAAAAACAATTTATGTTTGGTTTGTATTTTTATTTATAAAAAAAAGTGTATTATTTATATTTAGGAAAAACAAATTTTGAAATAATTTTATATTAAACTTCCTGGGGATATAATATCACACGGAAGAATAATCGATTTTATGTCTGGGGAAGTTATAAAAACTTCACACGACATAAAACCAATTTCAAAATCATGTTTTCTTTATTTTGTTTGAAAACTCTTTTTATAGGTTTAAAATTTTGATAAGAAAATATAATCACAAGAAAACCTTAATCATATGAGTAATCAAGCAATAATAATATTAGCAAGAGCAAAGTGAAGAAATCATACCAGGAAATATCCATCATGTTATGCAAGCATCATATATTTAAGGCATGTTACTCATCAAAAGATTAAAAGTAATCAAACAAAAGAAAAGGCTCACATCAATAGTTTCTTCACATGATCTCAAATTAGTAAAGATAGACCATGATCATTAGCAAGGCAAAGAAAATAAGAAGAAGAAGAAAAAGAAAAAAAAAAGAGAAATTCTAGGCAAATTGCCTAATGCTCACAAAAATGCCTCCATCTCTAGCAAGGAGATGTTCATTGGCTTGAGCAATCAAAGATTAGATGATGGTGCAACGAAGAATTACTCTTGACTCACTTTACACTACCCACCCTATGTCAGAATGAGATGAGTATGTATGAAAGATAAACCTCTCTACCTGTGTTTTTCTCTCCTAAACTTTCCTTCTTTCTCTCTCAAAACTGCCTCTTTTCCTCTCAAAAAAAAAAAAACTGTCCCCACTATAAGATTTCTCTTACTCTCACTTATATAGGCCACCTCCCTAGGGTTTACCTCTTAAATGCCTTTTTATTGTTGTTTATTTTATTTTATTCTTCTCTTGCAAGAAAACACGTTGTTGCTTCAAGAATCCAATTGTTCCCTTTTAGCACTCGTTAATAGCTTCCCTTATGGTGTCTCAATTTTGCAATCACGTGGCCTATGATTGGTTGTCTTTGAAAATCTGATGGTTGATTTTATCATTTCCTTTTATATTCAATCCTTCATTTTCTCTTGTGAAATCAATCAGTAGTCGAACCATGCAATTTTCTTTCCCTTTTTGGCTTATTTCACAAGCATAATTTCCTAATTACTATCATGTTAAAATAAAAATAATCTGATAGATGTATATACACACTTCAGCATTTTGAAAATGTCATTTGTTACCTTATTAGTTCTCTTATTCCCTCTAGACCTTTCCTAATAATCTACACCCAATCAAATTTCCCTTAATGGCTCACATGGTAGTGAATCATTCCCTTCTTTTCCTTGATTTATTTCCATCCATATTTCACCATCATGACCAAGATTAAATCACCATAATCATTTCCAATTTATTCCCTCGCTTGTGGCCCATCATCATGTTTGACTCTCCACAACTCATGCTTGCCTCACAAGAAAGAATCAAGAGTGCCTATTTTTATTTTTATTGTCATATATATTTTTTAATTTTTTATTTGGTGGGGTCCAGACAAAATTGGGTGTTTACACAAGTGATTATGCCTTTTGCTTCCATCTTTTTTATCTCTGGTTTTATATTATTTGGTTTAGTGCGAAAATCAATCAATCAATTGATTCCTTGCATACGGTTTCTATAAAAAGGGATAAAACCATATTGCTTCCATATTTTAGGCAAGCTCTTATAAAAAGGAACAAAACCATTCAAACTTTTGGTTCTTATATATAGGGATAGAGGGAGTATTTTATAAAAAAAATAGAGAGATTCATTGAGTAAGCTTCCATTACCATTAGATCTTGGACAGCATAACATCCATCAAAATCCATGTGGCAATCATGGTGTTACCGAATGTAACATTTACTTTCTAGATATATTTTTAAATCTTAATTCCACATCATCAAATCGGTACAGTAGCTAACTATGTTAGGAAAAGAAATTAGCTTAACAAAATAGCTAACATAGTTAGAAAACGGATTTTTCATAATTTCTATAAAATACAAATTCAACTGACTAACCATGATAGGAAAAAAGAGGTTTTTAAATACAATTTATAATCTATCATGGTTAGAAAAAGATTTACAAAAAAGGAGTTTCCTAGCATTACACGCTAACACTGATAATTAAATACACCTATACCATGTTAGAAAAGAACACTCTATCATGGTAATTAAAATAGACCATATACATCTAAATAAACCTCCCTGTAAAATTAATAACATACTTAAAAACATTCTCAAAGCAATCATAGTGTCTCAAAATACTCAAACCATAAATGTTCTCAAATCAACCAACAACAAAATCTTCTGGAATTGGACCGATCCCTCAAAAAATATTAATCAACTAAACAGTCTAACATAATAAATAAGTCATGAAGAAATCACAGTCTCAAATTAAAACCAGTTAAACTGAAATAAAACAAACGGAAGCAATAAGGAATGCATGAGCCCTATGTGGCAATACTATTCTGTCCTGATAGCCCAAAATTACCCACTGAATCAGTGAGAAGTTCCTGGATCCTTTCCTTGTCTATTAGCACCGCTACTAGGACCTGCAAAAGTGAAATAAATGGGGGTAGCCCCAACGCAACCGCTATTCTACTTATCTACATTTGGTGTGTGCTAGCAAGGTGTCCAGTGGAATTGTAATACATATACATATACATATACATATTCTAAATCATGCTCAGAGTATCAAGTAAGATGCACATCATATAATTTCCATATCCATTTTCAAATACTTTAGTACAAAAGAGATATAGTTTTATATCATTTCCAACATCAAAATACAGTAATCTTAATTATAATACAAACAAACCCCCAAGCGGTTACACAGGCTATGGGGAAAATTGGATGGAACCAGTCGGAACCTCTTTACCCACCCTGGTCCACATATGGGTCAGTTGGAGCCTCTCTACCCAACCTGAACCCGTGAGGGGCATTCTCCCCTATGGTAACCAAATTAGTTCTTATGGCGCAACAGGGTACTTCATCAAGTGATGGCATAATTCTAGATCCACTGATATCGCACACGCAATCAAATCCACACAACAATATAGGCATGCAAACACCACAAATATCAGGCTCATGGCCTATGCGATATTCTTAGAAAGTGTTTATGCCATGGTTATAAAATCAATGCATATTCAGTTCCAAACATGCCAAATCACAACCATATGCCGATTTCAAGATATAATTCTACAGGACGTTGTAATAGGAAATTAATAGTTTCAATAGTTATTTTACATGTCTCATATGGCTACAAAATCGTAAAGTTTTTCAAATTACTTACTAACAGACATGTACACATAAACAAACAGAAAGCAGTTATCTGGTAGCTTACACCAATCTCACAACAGCGCAGCTCCCCCAGTACTATTTTAGCACGACTCAAACTCTACATAGCATAATATATACAATTACTCTCTACCATAGGAAAACACAAGTTACAATTTAAATTCCTAACTACCCATTCCCAAATTCATACCTAAGCCTTTTTACAATTTAATTCAACCAAATTCAAGCCTATATGGTAACACAACTTACCCAAATCTACACCTACACCATATCTAACAAATTTAACATTGCCGGTATTATTGTTCTACCCAATTAAGTCCCTAAATATCATCGGTACCCCTCAATTGTTCATCTTTATAGAATTCCCAATTTAAAATCTAGCATATACTCTATTTGAATAAAAGAAAGCATCTATACAGATCAAATATATCCTAATTAATTCCTTCAACACATTCAATATACCAAGATAACCAGGACGGCAAATTATAATACATTACCCAAAATGAATGCATGCGGTGACCCAACATTTTAATTAAAAGAGATCCAAATAAAAAAACATAATTTGGTCGATCGCCTAAAAGCATGGCTGACAGATTTTCATCTTCAGCCATTTCTTCCCACAAACTGAACCAGAATTAAGGCCATTGTCTTCATCGAGCTCGGGAGAGCTTGTACCAGAGAAGTCTCGCAAAGGAAGCATCAACAGTGTTTACCCCATTCCCTTTGTTGCTTCTCTGATTCATCGATTTCAGATTGCTTGAAAATCGTGGACGGAGAGGAGAAATAACGCCGTTAACTTTGATGGGTTAAAAAAGACAAATGTCCATCATTATGGTGAACTGGATGCACACTATGTCCAGTGTTGGAGGTAAGTTTTTAGATAAAATCTGTATACTACATGCATGTTTGCAAATATGAACAAATACTTAATATTAACTTTGGGCCTAAATATAAGAGGTAGTTGGGGTTGATTTTGTCATAAATACAAGGCTTTTTTATTTTATATATTATATATAATTTTGCTTCAAACTAATTTGTTTGACTTATAAACTGATATATTTTATAATATAATAATACACATAAGTTATTTTTTATAAATATCATGTATCATATACTATAATGAAATAATTTATTTTTTTTAATCTCTTCAAATGAGCCAGTTATACATTATATTAAACAACAAAGAAATCATAAAAGTAGATACAGAAATGTATTAATAAGATGGAGTTTATTAAATATATACATATAATTTTAGTTACATGGTAATTATTCAATATAATGCTACTGAGGTCTGCAGCAACATTGAAAACGAAAAAGAAAATTAGTACACCTCCCACCTCCCTTATAACCATTGTTAAGGCAAAATTGATAGCATTCTGAAGCACCATCACAGTCCCATCCATTGCAGTCTAAATATTCGTCACTAACAACTCCACTTGCTTGACCTGCATCATTATATTCAAGACCATAAATTAATTAATACAATGTGTAAAAATTATGAAACTTGACATACATGCATGTGTATCGATGCATACACACACACACTCTCATGCTATAACTTGTCCGAAATGACATGCTTATATAACTATTGAACATATCCTAAACCCAACTCTTACTCGTTAAGGTTGATAAAAAGAAGACAAAAAACCAAAACTTTAACATGAAAGTATATTTATTTTGTTGAGTTTGGTAATTTAGTATACATAAAAGAAAATTAATTCATAGGATAAATTGAAAATGTTAGCGCTTATAAAGAATGAAGTTGATGGTGCTTGATAACAACATGCCTTCGCCTTAATTAATGGAATAGACTTGTCCCCTTAAGCTTGATTTCTCGAATTCGAGTCCGTTTGAATGTAAAAAATACATATGAGAGAACTACGTACCTCCAATCAAACCGATAATGCTCAAATATGACACAGTTATGTTGATAACCATCTGAAAAAAAGAGTTGAATGACAAAGATAATATGAAACAAGGATTATCTATTACCTGAAGCCAAAATTAGAAACGAAGCATATAACAATCCCAGTAAAGATGTATGTGTGAGAAACACTAGAAGCCGCCATTCTGTGGCAATTTCAGTTTCTTTTTAGTATCTCTGATTTCTAATGGTAAGGCCGATATATATATATATATATATATATATATATATGGGTAAAAAACGATGGAGCTCTGTCGTCATCCGAAAGCCATTATAAAATTTTAACTTAAGTGATTAAGATTCTAAGAGGTGGGTAGGTGATTATCTTTAAGCTCTGTTTGCTTATAATGAAAATGAACTCTCTCTTTTCTATTTGTGATGAAGAGCTTATTTTGAATTTTTAAAATAAAAAATTAATAACACTTTGCAATTATTTGTATTATTTAAAATGGAACCTAAAGCAAAAGTAGGAAAGGAGGAAATATTAAAAGAAAAAGGCAAAACTTGTTCAAGTATCATTATTATCAAATGAGCGCGCTTGATTAAATCTTAATATATTTTTTCTTGTTTTAATTTTCTTCTATTTCTTCCAGAAGTTTATGATCAAGTTTCACCATCTCTTTTAGGGACAGATATATCCGCTTTTGAATGATCAGCAAGGCCAGATATAATTTTTGGTTTTATAAAAATTGTGAATTATATCATATAAAAAATAGTAAATAAAGATAACCCTAGACATTAATTAATTAACAAAGTTTAGTAGGCATCACATAAAACACATGATGAACTATATAGCCAACCACATCAAACAAACTGAATGATGAAAAAGTACAATGGCCAACTTCCAGCCGCGCGTATGAGCTATAAGACCATGGTTACAAACCAAGGAAAATAAATATGTTGTATGTGTCAGCTCTAATTAACAAAGGTGAAAACAAGCATATGCCAAAGAAGCAAATGATTATGCAAATCAATTATATTTTTTTTTCAATTGATTAAAAGTTCTATAAGTGAGTTGGCGATTTAGATTAATTAATTCATTTGGTTATGTTCGTTTATTGTGAAAATCAATCAATTATTTTAATAACCACTTTTGATTCATAAAAAATACAAAAAAAAAAACTTAGTAACAATCTCTTATTAATTGCATGCATAGTTTAAGAAAGTACTATTAGGTTAGAGAAGTATTGTTAATTTGCCATTGTGTTTGATATAGTAAAAGGAGAGGAGTGCAGGCTTCACGTACATTTTTATAGAAGAAAGCTTTTTCACTTTTTTTTATAGAAAAGAAAGCAGTAACATCTATACTATATTACATGAAATTAACAAAGGAAAATCACATAACGAAATTAAATGAAAAACAAGAGGCATATCTAAAGAACATTTGGCAAGAATATCAGCTTCCATGTTGTTCTCCATGTGAATGTGTTGAATATCAATTATCCAATCCCTTTTCAGCATATGATGATTTTCAATGATTAAATTCCAGTTCTCATGAATATCATTATGACCATCCTTGATTAGCTTAATTGCATCTAAAGAATCAATTCTCAAGCATACTTTTTTATGATTCCCATCACATGCTCTTCTAAGGCCCATAAGGCTGCCCAAAGTTCTTCTGTTAACTGGTCCCTATGATTAGTATTAAGCATGAAAGCTTTAATAAGATTAACTTTATGATCTTTGATAATGACTCCACAACCCACCTTGTCATCCTTGTGATAGTAAGCTCCATCCACATTAATAATTACCCATCCTTTCAGCCCTATTTGAGATTGCATCATATGAGGCCTGCCTATTCCTTTTAATTTGGTTTGGTTCATCTGATATATTTGACTGCATTAAAGCTATACAATATAGCCCTAGCCTTTATCAAGATTCCATCAATTCGTAAATCTTTGTTGTCAAAAATCATTTCATTACGTCGTTTCCAAATAAGCCAACAAACAGTGATAAAAAATTCTTTCCAATATCCATCACACTCTCCCATCTTTTCATTGAGATTCATAAGGCACCATTGCCAAATATCACAGTTGAAGAACCTGAATTTAAGATTGAACTTAATAATTGAAAGCTACAATGCCTTAACCTCAGCACAATCTCGTAAAACATGTAAAGAGTTTTCAACATCATGAGCACACCAGATGCATGGAGCTAAATTGCTTATTCCTCGTTTCCTATGCTCTTCATTAGTAATTTAGAAGTTTATTATGAAGTGTAAGCCATATGAAATATTTACACCTCTGAGGTAAATTCAACTTCCAAATTTTGTTCCATAAATGATTTGCTCTAGAATCTTCATCTAATAAGAGATTATAAGCCAATTTAATGGAAAAAATTTCATGTTTTTCATGAGTCCACCTTGTTACTTCATTCTCTCCCCTAACAATATGTTTAGTTCCTTGTATCACCTGGTCCCTTGTAGCTTTTATTCCTTTCCATAAATGTGAACCAAGACGCGATCTATCAACATTAGGAATTAGGTTATTACCACATTTGTATTTACTCCTTATGACCAGAGTCCACAAAGCATCTTTGTTCTGAATCAAACCCCATCCAGCCTTCATCATAAAGGCTTTATTTTGTAATTTAGAATGACGGATACCCAAACCCTCTCTTTTCTTTTCATTACACACCTCACTCCATGCTACAAGATGAGTCTTCCTATTCTCATTACATGATCCCCAAAGGAATTGCCTAGCACTTTTGTCAATCTCTTCACAAATACTAATGGGAAGGTCACTTGTCTGCATAGGATAAAGAGGAATTGCCTGGATCACTGAAGAGGTAAGAGTATTCCTTCCCGCAAGAGAGAGAATTTGCTTTCCAATTACTCAGTCGAGATTTTATCTTATCCATAATGAATTAGTAAGTAGCTTTTTTCACTCATTCATGATGAAGGGGAACCCCAAGATACTTTCCAAGGTTATGAGTGCATGTAAACTCAAGTTCCTTACTAAGTTGGGATGCTCGATTATGATTAACATTCCGAGAGAAAAAGATTTTAGACTTGCTATGACTAACCTTTTGACCTGAGATAGAATAAAATGTATCCAAACACCTCTTAACCACTTCTACCTACTCCAAAGATGCCTCCACAAACAAGATGAGATCGTCTGCAAAGAATAAGTGAGTAATAGGAGGTCCATCTTTGTTAAGCCTGATGGATTTCCAATTCTGGTTGTTTATCTCCTCTTGAATCAAATGAGCAAGTTTTTCAATACAGTTAACAAAAAGATATGGAGAGATAGAATTGAAAGTGGCAATCACACAAGAGGGGAGGGGTGAATTGTGCTATTTATAAAATCTAGAAAAATTTAAAACAACACGGACTTTATACTGGTTCGGCCAATACTGCCTACGTCCAGTTCTCCAACACTCTGTTGGGTTCCACTAACCACAGGTTTTACGAGCACAGGTTCACCTGTCAACCTTTACAGAGTTTTAGATTCTCTCTAAACACTCCCCCTTACTACCTGTAAGGTAATATCCCTGTTCTAAAGCACCAAGCTTTCAGAACAACCTCAAACAGTAGAGGATTTCAATAAATATGTTCACTTAATGAACTGATTTTGATTCACACTTAAGTACAGATAAAATCTTCTAAAACAATAAATACAGAGCAATGAATGAGTTTGTAAAATATTCTCATTTTTCGTCTCTTACTCAATAAATGCTTAAGTTCTGTATTTATATCTTCTTCTCATATTTTGCCCTAACATTCAATCTTCAAGAAGCCGTTTGAATTTAGTCGTTGGGAGCTCATAGCCGTTGGCATTTAATGCAGCTTCTTCATCGGGCTTAACTCTCTGTTCTAGCTTCAACTACTTCTTGCATAGGGTGAGCTAAGAGAGAGACAGACTCAGCGTTCTGAGCATCCGTACAAGTTGTACTTTCTGGCAGCTTTTTCATTAGCGCTAGCTTGATCTGCTATCGCTAATCCCTTAGTGTGGGTTCTGCACTTAAGCTGTTAGCTAACCAAATAATCATATATTGCACAGAAGATGCTATCGCAAGCTTAATCCATTAGCTCAATGAGATAAAGACAATATAAGGTATATCAGAGCTTTTCATATTGATAAGAAGATATATTATCGATAGCATATTCTCTTAGATCAGAAAGCATCATATCAGTATAAATTTTTCTATCGATTGTTAATCCATTATCGCTATTATCTTTAAGGATACAATTATCTAAGTATTCAGAGATATTTCCAGGTATCCTAATATCGATAGACAAGCATGTTAGCGCTAATAATCATGTTAGCTCATTTGTCTCATTTGCTCTGAGGCATTAGCTATCTGAATGATTATTATCTGAAGCCCTTTTGTTATCGATAGCTTATCCTATTATCGCTAGCTGATTTCTTTTGACCACAGACTTGGTTCATTTTTCTACTTGTTTCATTTATTCATATGTTTAATGATCTTCTAGCGATGGTATCTTTCTTAGCGATATTGAATGACTTAGTGATTTGATATTAACCTTATTATTTCTAAGTCTTCACTTGCTATTCTTTTCTGTCTATTAGCTATTGATATTCACTTAGCGATAGAGATATTCATTCTTTATTGATCTGCTAAGTTAACAGCTGCTAAGATATCATTTGATATTTGATGGTTTTTCATTAGAAATGATTCTTTCTTTTTGCGATAGAGAATCCGTTACCTATAAGATTTTACTCGTTTATTTCAGAGGTAACTTTCACTTATGTTTTCTCAGGGTCAGTCTTCATCAAAACTTAAGATTTCTAACAAGAATAACCTGCCTTAAGCCACGAGAAAGAGAGAACTCTGGAGTCTTACTGCCTTCCCATAAAATTTGCATTACTGGAGAAGTTCTTGCTTTTCTATTTCTTTTTTAAACAAACGGACCCTAAAAACAAGCTTGTGAAGATATATATAAATTGTTTATATAATCTTTTTTTTAGGGATTTATAATGATAAAGGGTAAATTGATAAATATATTTTATTCTAATATAAAGTTAATTGAAAAATATTGTTTTAGAATATTCTTAAGAAAGTTAACAATTTAGACTTAAATGTATGTTTTCAAAATAAATGAGAGGCTTTCAGTCCAAAAAAAAAAATAAATGAGAGGCTCAGGTATATGTATGGGTATCATTCTATTAGAAACAATAACAGTTGATGCGTTACGGATACTAAATATGTGCATCTCTTTCAGTAGGAACTCAAATATTACTGCGTTACATTGTGAGGTAATAAACCCTTCCGTTTGTTCTAACCCATGGTTACTGGCTTTACAACTCTTTTAGGATAGGAAGAGATGTGCTTTGGTTTATTGAGCCAAAGGTAATAAAATGATGATGATCTATATGCAAATCTTGAATAATTAACTGACTATATATACAGTTCAGTAATCCTGCGTTTTCCCTCAACATTTTGTTTTATCTCAAAAAATGCAATGGGAATGTAAAGCATGTATACGATTAAGAATCTCTTTTGTAAAGGGGATAGATTTTGATCAATATAGTGGTTACCATTTTATGACAATTTCAATTTTACCTTAATCTATCTCTTTCATTTTCTAATGCTTTGTTAGATGGATGATCAATCTGGATAGATGGAGTTGCTATATGAAGCTTTTTCACCTAAGGGGTTGTTTGCTTTGGTTTTGTTAAATATATTTAGAAGGAAAATAATAAGGTCAAGATGCATCCAACAACACCCTGAAATATTTTTTACAGAAGTACTTGGTATCCTAAAATAATTTGGTGGTGCAATTTTGCACTTAAATTACTTCTTTATGTGCAACTTGATTTCGCCCTTTAAATTTTTTAGGTGCAATTTTACTGTCGCTGTTAAATTCTCCAAATTCTGTTTAGTTAAGGTGCATATAGCATGCTAAAACAATTCTCAATGGCATTCAACGTCCTAAAATAATTTTTTTGGTGCAAGTTTGCTAATAAAGATTTTTAAAGTTAATATTTATAACTTACTTTTCATATTTTCACTGCTACTCCTTTATATCTTTAATACATCTTTAACATTTTCAATAGCAAGTTTTTTGAAAAAAAAAATTATGGAAAAATACGAAAGATGTGTATTGAAAATATACATTTTTTAGGAATTAAAGTTCCCCAGTTAAACTATTTTGAAGTTATTTTTTTGATGAGGACAACATTGTTAAACTCCATTCAACCCTCGAAGGTGAATCTCCTGAAAAAGTTGTCTTTCAAATGCAATAAACAACCTATATTTTCAGAGTGTCGGCCTTCAAAATTACCATCTTCAAGCCGAAGTTCCTCCACATGTCAAACTTCTCCCATTTTAAATAATCTATCTCTGAAACGATGATGTTTCCCTTGAAGACGTCCATAAGATCGTCTCCAACAAGTCCTTCCTCTTCAAGTCTTAAATCCTGTTTGGTATAGTTTTTAGAACCTAGGTTTGGAGCTGAAACCTAGGTTTGAAGAAACAACATCCAAACATGAGATAAAACCCAAAAAAACACATTTTTCCCTCAAAACCATGGTTTTGGGCTTAAAACTTAGGTTTAGGAAAAAGCTATTTTTCCCTACTTTTACGCGAAGTATGACGTAAAAATATGCCATCATTACACATGTCATATTGATCTACTGAAAATGCCCTTATCCTCCATTTTTCCCGACATATTAAACTGTCTTTTTTAGAAATTTTTACATAAAAAAAGTCATTCTCATAACAATATTCCAAATACTAATTTTATCAAAAGTCATTTTTTTTCAGTTTTTTCCAGTTTTTTCCAAAAAAGTTGAAAGAAACACTTTAATAGTTTTTTTTTCAAAAGTTATTATCTAAAAGCTAATCCAAACAGGCTCTTAGTCTTGTTTGAGCAAGTTTGCGAAAAACCTGTTTGTTTACAACAGGAGAATTATTGTCTTTTCACCCACAAAACTAAATTTCTTCTTGGTCTATAGTGGTGCAATGAAGTTTCATAATTCTTTAGTGGTTGATTGAAATAAAATTGATAGGGCAGGAAGTTAACTTAAGATTTCAAAAAAAAATTTTATTAAAAAATTTTAAGTTCCTCTGTCTGTAGTAATGAAATTATAAATGATTAAAAATAAATGTCTTAAATCTAAATGACTAAATTAAGTTTCGAATAATACAACTAATAAATAATAAAATGAAAATTATGCGAGTATCAAAATCCAAATTCTAATTATGAAGTTAAAAGATGTAAATGAGGGTATGAGCCAGCATGAGTGCAAGGCTTATCAAAGTTGGGGCCTAAAGTCCATTAATACTAAAAACTCCTCACTCTCATAACTAACCCTAAAACTAAAAGAATATCTGGTCTTAAGTGAGTAGTACGACGAGTTCCATTATTAACATTTAACACTCATTTTCAGAAATTTACAAGTTGCATTGACTCTTTACCACAAGCGAACTAGATAAGTGTCTAGTGAGACTTTTTTTTCCCCTTTTTGGATTGAGAGTGAGACTTTCTTTATTTAACACTAATAGAACGCCAATTATAACTTCCACTTCAATTATTTAACACTCGTACTTTTAAAACTTACAAGTTGCACTAAGTATTTATAACTCGATAAAAAAAAAATGGCATGCGCAATTCAGTTACAATTAGAATTTAGAATATTTGAGTACTTAATTATTAACACATAAATAGAGCTGTAAATTTCGGGAGTGTTAAATAATTGAGGCGAAAGTTGTAAATTGGTGTTGTCTTAATGTTAAACAATGGAATCGTAATAAAAGACTAAAGAGTACTTTTGCAAATATATATCTAATTTTTTAGAGAATATTTGTAGGCGCCTTCATGATAGTTTCACATATTCAGGGTCTTTGTGAAAAAATATTTGTAAATTTGATTCATAAGGTATAACTCGAAAGACCATTTTGCATGTATCTACATATTTTCTCAATTTTCAATTTGGTGTTTATGTGCTTTTTCTATTAATTAAATATTTTAATTTTATTTTATTAGTGTTATGTTAGCCTCCATTTCGCTAATTCTTTCCAAATCAAAGTTTTTTCCACGGGATCCAAATTTTTTAACTGCATCTTTGCCTTAATAACTTTTGCGTCATTCTATTAATGTGTATGATGAGGACAAAAAATTAAAAGTATATTTTTATAAACAAAAATTATTATAATTAACAATATATTATTATAAAAATATATATTATTACATTAAATTTTGCTCCAAAAAAAATTCATGGTTTTAATATTTGTTGGTCTAATGGGTTTTGAAATATTGTTATATAACATGACTTTGTTGAAGCACTAAACATGGTTTCAAGGCAATGTGATTGTGATCTTCCATATAGTGATTTAGTTAATGATGCTAGTATTTTGAATCACAGAGATTGGTAGGTCCTCCTGAGTTACACATATCTCATTATAGTTGCGAATATTATAACCTAACTTTATAATACTATACTTAGGTTATTTAATCAACTTAGAAGTTAGAACCACTTATAAATTTCAAAAGCCCAAAAATGAAAACAAATTAAAACTTTTGTTTTCGATTGCTTTAGTAAAAACAATGCTTTGAATAGGTTTTTCTAACAAATTGAATTCATTTCAAGCTACTATTAAAAATCTCAAGTAATTATAAACTAATTAAGTAGCCAAGTTCGATCCTTTCCTTATATATAGTTATATAACTAGAGCTTATCTAATTAGGATACATAAACTAAATAAAATATGGCTATCTTGGTCGATAACTTTTTACCTGTACTTATGATTGGACCTCCTTATGAAGTAGTGAAGAGCTCACCGAATGGGGTTTATATCGGATCAATGCCGGCACGAGTCCGCTCTCCAAGAAGTTTAAAACCCAAGGGGTAGTGGAAGCTAACTCCGGGTGTCGATCTCAAGGAGCCTAGTGTAATTTGATTCCTAATAGCTAATATGAAAACTTAAGAAAGCGGGTAAAAAGCATTTTTTCCGTTTTAGTATGAAGTTTGGTATAAAAGTGTGGTGTGTTCAAAATTCAAAGTAAAAGATTGGATTTAAAAAGTGAGATTTAAATGAAAATGGGATAAAGATCATTCTTGATGGATGCAAGCTTCGGGAATCATTGCTTCTAAAGGCTTTTTAAGGAGTTTAATTGATTTTCTAAAGAACCTAGAGGAACCCCTCTAGGCTAAGCTTAGGTTAACTTAATCAATGCCGGAACCCCGCACATTACTTAATTTAACCTAAATTGACGAAGTTCAAAATAAAGAAATAATTAATTATGAATGACTCTTAATCCACAATTTGGGCCACCCCACAATAGCTGTAAATTTCTCTCTAAACCCTAATCCATTGATGGCCACCCATATAATAAATTAAGGCCTAAAGAGTGCTTTCCCAATGTCTCAACACAATCAATTAATTCTTATGCCATCTCTCTCAAGCAAATAACTTAACACTATTAATCCACTAACCAAGCCATCTTACATTAGCACATAATTTTCACAAAGAGAATAATAAAACTATGAACTCATAAATTTCATTAAACTCAAAGTTAATAAATAGCAATGTCAAGCATTTGAACAAGAAAGAAATAACATAAATATAGTCTCTAATCCCATTACAACATATAGAAATCAAGCATAGAACCAAATGCCATAAATACACTCCTAGAACCCTAGAAAAGCATAAATATAACAAATGGGAGAATGATTAAAACTAGAAAAACTTCCCTAATAAGCTCCAATGCTCATCCCTTGTCTCCCACCACCAAGAATGGTGGAACCTAGCTGCTACTCTCCATGGAAGAACCAACAACAAGGAAGGAATGTATGGAAGCCATGGATGGAAGGAAGGAAAGTAAGAAAGATGAAGATGAAAATGGAGAAGAGAGAGAGCTAGGGTTTTGGGGGTGTATGTGAACCAAATCTCCCCTAATGGGGTTTAATTTTCGAGCTTTATGTCCCCCAAGTCTGGTCAAATGAGTGGGTATTGGGTTAGATCCGGATTGGATCCAAAAACTGAAGTGCTGATACGCTGCATCTCGAGCAGCTCGCCGCGACCTCGTCATGGCGAGCTACATTCTTCTTTGCCGAATTTGGGGCTTGCTCGCCGTGGCGAGGCCACGGCGAGTAGCCTTCATTTCTGTCTCTTGGGGAGCCTACTCGTTGTATGCTCACCTTGCTGAGGCCACGGCGAGCAACAGTCTTTTCTGCCCCTTTTGTTTAGCCTTCTTCTTTGTCCCAGGTCCGATCTTTTGGTCCTAAACGACCCTACAAGTAGAAACAAGAGAGAAAAAGGATCGAATGGTTATAAACCAATTCATACAAATTAATCTACAATTATGGCCAATTAAACCTAATCTAACACTAATTTCACCTTAGAGTCTAAGTTCTACATTAAGCATTATTGGACTAATATTGTATTTTAATCATGTTAATTGCCTCAAATTATGCATATAAAAACCATACAAATAAGAGATTTGTCAAGGAGTGATACATCATGAAGAATAAAAATACTGTAGTAAGTACCATTACTTGCTTCCAGCTAAATATGAGTATAAATATTCATCAAAGCACAGGTAAAATATACTAATTACAATTATATCTACTATACATATACACTGCAGTTAGCAGGTATCCCTACCCTTCTATACTACATTATGTTCCCTTGCTACTTATAAATTGCCTTCAATTTACCTGCTAGAGCCCTACTTTGCCTTCAACTTGTATGAATAACTTCTCAAATTCTCTTTTTCTTTCTCTTTTTGCTCATGAGAACTTCAAGTAACTGTTAAAAACGGAGTTCGAATATAGTATTGCATGTTAGAAAAGCTTCCTCTTCCAATGCTGACAATGTTGTGGCACTCCAGCGAACCTTCCTTCTCTCTCGGAAGCTCTCTCTTTCTCTCTCGGCTGAAGAGGGTGAATGAAGATGCAGAAATGAGGGAGTGAAGGAGAAAAAAAAGTGGAACGTGATGGAGGTGTGAGGGTTTTAAAGACCAATTGACCCCTTCCTCAACTTCCTGATTTTAATTTCAACCCAATACTTTTCCCCAAAATAAATTTCAGAAATTAAATCCTTAAAATAAACTAGGAATTTTCTTCCACCATAATTACTCTTAAGCCTCAAAATAAATTCTTTATGTTCTCAAATTGAAATTCATCTTCTAAATATTTTTCTTCAATTTCGTGAAGAAAATAAATCTTAAAATCCTTAAAAATACCTCGAATTTCATAAATTTATTTATAAGGCTTTTTCTTACTTAAATAATACCTCAAAACGTTAAATACCTTCTTATTTCTTCTTTTCCAAATTTCAGGGTGATACATAGATTTTTTAGTAAAACTCTTTCATAGTATAGAGAATATCTTTTGTATGGTTGATCAACTTCTACCCATACCTTTAAATGTGGTTGTCCTCCATGAGGTATAATAAAAGTTGTTTATACCAATTGAGGAATGATATAAGATATTTTATTCACAAAAATGTAACCCCCTAAATTTAGCTCACCCAAACTTGTTTTTGTATGGGAAACAAAAATTTATGCCCCATTAGTATTAATAAAATGGCATACATGTCCATTTTGATTGTTGTCCAGCAATTTCTTACAATAGATGCATTATTCTTTTCTTTTCTTAATTTTTGAACAATACTGGATAACATAACCTTAAAAGTTCATTACAAACATATAATTAATAAAAATTTATAGATGCTATAATTCTTTTGCCGTCTTAGATGCTACAATTATTGGATGAGATAAAGAAAGATTTAAAATATAGGGGCTTTAGGCGTTTGTCTAGTTGTGTGTTCCTAATAAGAAATAGAAGTATATATATTGTAATGTTTGTTCATCCGGAAATTTAGAAACCGTGGTAGCGGCCTAATCGCCACTTGTTTTCGTCGTATTCTTGGGGTTTGTTTGATATGGAAAATTCATTTTTTTTCAATTGAATAAATTTAGGTCTAATGTAAGGTTGGTATGATTTTCTATTAGGGTAGTAACTGTTTTTTTTTTAAAAAAAAGTTGAAATTTTGATTTTTCTTAATATATACCACCCAAACAACTTACCTGTCAAACTGACTTTTCTTTTTATAAAGTTCAAATATAAATGACATTGCACTTTAAATATTTACTCTAACTTCAATTTACGAAGCTCAATTAGGACAAAAGTCTACAAACATTAATACAAACAAAGCTTATTTTGTTGCCCTTCATTTCCTTTTAACAATAAATCATTGCTCTTGTTGATAAAAAAAAAAAAAGAAAAAAAAAAGATCATTGTTCTTTAATGTATTTTTTTTGTGGATCACAACTCATGGATAAGCACTTAACATACCCATGGAGGGTTAGACACAACCTCACGATTATGAAAAACTTTAAAAAGGTGTTTAGTGTCATAAGACTACAATGGTTATAATTAATTTAATTACATATTATATGAGTATATTTTAAAATTTGCTTAAAGAATATATGATTTGTTTTTATTACATTTTTATTGTACGATAAAATAAGACATTTCTTATTTTATCATTAATAAAAAATGATGAATTTAAAAATTAAATCATCCAAGCAAAATGAATATCAACAAAAAAAATACATTTCAGCTAAACAAGCTAGATTATTATTATTATTATTATTATTATTATTATTATTATTATTATTATTATTATTATATAATAAATTGCCGCATCATAATTTTTACAAATTCCCAATATGGATATAAAAACATCTAATTTTAGTGAATTACTTAAACAATATTTATATGTGGCCTATATATAAAGTATTCTTGATTACATTGAAGAATAAACAAACTGACTCAGAATCTTAAAGAGAACAAACAAGTCCGCCTCTTTACTAATAATAGGGTTTGGGGCTCTAAGAATTTATATTTAATGTGTTAATAATTCATACATATATTATTATACACCAATAATTATTGTCACAGCCCCTGAAAGTCATTCCTTGTGTCTCACTATACTTTTGTCACTATTACTATATTCACATTAATTAAAGGGACTGCATACATTACTAATAATGTCCTCCTCAATATTTCTCTTCTAAATTTATTAAAATAATGGTAAAATTATACAAATAACTCTCCTTAAACTTTATGTTATCTATTTATATTCCCCTTAATTTTTGAAATTGTACAGTAAATCTCGCTAAACTCTTACAGTCATGCATATAACTCTTCTAATTATTGTTTGTTAATTACTTATATGCACATATATTAAAGTTTAAGAGGTTTATGTGTATATAACTTAACATTTGATGGAGTTATAATTATGTAATTTGATAAGGTATATAATTTATATCTAGAGTTTATCCATAAAGATTTGAGAGTTTAGTCAGGTTCAATATTGAATTTTAAAGGTTAAAAGCGATATTTGTACATAGTTCAAAGTTTAGGGGAGTACTTATCCTAAAATATATTATGGACCACCGCTAAATGTATGACCTAATTAGGAAGTTGATCTTAGTCCTAAATGTAACATATATCTCTAACTTTTGCCATTTTTTACAAATCACCCCTTGTTGATAGATACTCCCTTAATAACAATAATCAAGTAAAAGAGAGTGAGAAGAAATTAAGAAAGATGATTATGGTGTTTAAAAGAATATTTTTACATAACTTTACTTAACTAACATTTTAAATTTAATTAAATTATATTAATAAAGTTTACATTTAGTACCACAATGAGTAGCTTTTTTAATGATTATACCTTAACCTTAGTGATTCAAAACATGATGGTCATTGCCTTCTCAATTATCACTCAACTCATGTAGGTCCAATGTTTTATTTCAAAAGGGTTAACATTATTGGCAGTCCTTACATTTTGATGTGATTTTGATTTTGATACTTGCAGTTTCAAATAGTTTGCTCTGGTCCCTATAATTTTATAATGATTTAGTCTCAATTTAATCGTCAAACCATGTATTTTTATTGCGTTTAAACAAATTCTTGTGATCATAACCAAAATTTGATCGAATTGTAAGGACTAACAATGATACTAATCCTATTAGAAATATGAGAAATACAACATGTTGTTATAAATTATGAATTAAATATTTTAACTATATAATATCTCCAATTCTAATTGTATCACTAGTTTACATATATTAGAAAAAAAATAATTAAACCAGCTATTTGCAGTAAGTGTGTATTAGTTTTCCTAAAATCTAATTTTTAATATTATTATTATTAATGAGAACCCTTTAATATATGTATTAATAAGGATAGTTCTAGGAAAAAAAAATAAAATTAAGAAGCAAGGTGGATTAAGATATACGTTTAAGACCAAAACAAACTTCTCAATTAACTCTTATACTTAGGAAAAGAGAAGTATACGTATTTCTATACTATGTTTATCTTGTAACTATTTGTTTAATTTTTGCAAAAATAATTACATGACTAAAAATTGATTACGTTTATTTTATACATGAAAAATTTTGTATTCATATATGAAAGTTGAATTTTGAAGAGATAAAATTAATCGCCACCGTTTTACAATAACTTGATTGTCACAAATAAAAAAGAAATAACTTGTATAGGGGAGAAAAGAAATAACAAGATATTTATATTTTCAACATCAAATCAAATTTATTAATGGCTTTACGGCTTTTAACCAAGCATAAGTCGTTATGTAACAACCAATTTAATTATGATGAGATAAAATTAACCATGCATACTTCGATTAATTTTGAAGAGATAAAACGAATCGCCACCATTTTACAATAACTTGATTATCACAAATAAAAAAGAAATAATAACTTGTATCGGGGTGATTTAACACCTTTAGTCGCCTTGGGTTAAATTCAAAAATTCCAAATTATGTAATATAGCACAACACGGGTCGATTCTCTCGCGGAGCCTCTTTATTTGAAATCCTAGGCTAAACTAAGTATCAAAAGCATCATTAAAATGAGTTTTGAGATTAATTATATCTATCAAACTACTTGTGAATGCAATTAAAATAAATCCTAAGCTACTATTTTTTTTTTGTTTTTTTTTCAATAAATGGAGAATGACTTGATGAAATTGGATTTGAGAAAAATTAATAAAGATATGCTCCTTGGAGATGGAATACTAGCTATCCTTGCTTGAGAAAATGTATGGGAGTAAATTTGTCACTAAGTCAAATTGCAAACCCCAAACACGGTTTGGGTCAAATGTATTTAATCAACAATTATTCCTAAACGCTAGGCTATAATTACCAATTAAACCATTTTTTATAAACCACTTAGTGTGTAATCAAAATTGTTCAAAGTAACTTGGCCCTCTAAATGCAATTGCTCACGGAGACAAATGCTAAGTTCAATTAAATCATACAATCAATCAAACGATGACAGATAATATAATTCCAATGAACTTAAAAATAGGAAATAAAAATCCAAGCAACAAGTTACAAATCCCGATCACTACTACAAAGTTAAATCAATCCACACAGAGAATTTGAACGACAAATCTCAGTTCCACAATCATATAACAAAACCTAACATAGGAAATTGAAATATAATTAGGCAAGTAGATGAAAAATAAATAACTCCCCTATAAGAAGCTCCACAGCTGAAGCTAGTTCATCCTCTCCAAGAAGCACAAGAAAATTAGCCACTCATGACGCAAATCACCGCTACAAATTGTTTGCTACACCAAGAGGCCATGGATGGTTGGTTGGAAGGTTTGTTATGGAAGATGAGATAAAGAAAGAGTGAAGAAAGAGGAAAGAAAGAGGAAGAAGATGGTAGAAAAGAGGTGAAATTGGTGAGAAAAGGTGATTTTTGATGAAAAGTGATGATATGTGTGTGTTAGGAAGCTTGTGCGCCGCTGTCCCCCCTTTCTTTCTGCCGAAAAACCTGATTAAAAACCCTCCAGGGCGCTGATTTTCGGAATTTGGGCCTTCTGTGCAATTTCTGGAAGTTCTGTGCCAGTTTCTGCAATTTTCTTCTAACTGTTCTGCAGCTTTTCAGAATTCTGGGTCATTTTCTGTAATTTTTGCTAAATATCAGAAACAGCAATTTCAGCCCCTTTTCTTCATTTTCTACAAGGAAAAATTAACCACAATGTAATACCTTGCATTCCAAGAATTAATCACTCAAAACAATCAATCAAATGTGATAATTATTTCCTTATTTGGCTCCTTTTTACACACAATCATCTTTAATTCAACTTAATCATAAAATATGCAATTTAGCTCAATATTAATGCCAAAATCCCTAAATAAGATATAAAATACTATAATAAAATAGGGATATATCAACTCCCCCACACTTAAACTTTTGCACTCCTGAGCAAAGATAATTAATTTCATTGTAAAACAAGATCACCCACTAACACCAATTTAAAATTATACAAGTCCATGATAGGAATGCAATGGTCTAACCAATGATATCAACAAGCTAGCAATGCTTATGGTCCAAATCAATGCAAGGGAATTAGTCAAATATGCAATCAACCAATGAAAATAAACACAAGAGAGATCACTCAAGGATAATTGTGTTTCACTCAACTCACCTTATTGGGTAATTTTATTTCACTCAAGTCCACTTAATCCACATTCTACCATAGGCTTGTAACAACTCTACTATCTCTATTACTATCACAATTATGCAATGAATCATGAGGACTTTCAAGGGTTGTAATAATGGAAGTAGGCTACATGGAATGAATGAAGGATAAGGCAAGGAATGTGCACAAGTAATGAATGATAAGCATCCAAAGCAAATCCCAACATTTTACATTGAAAACGTGCTTTAAATTAATAAGTTTGCTACTCACAAGACTCTAATAAGAATGCCTTATTCTCTTTTTTTTTTCTTTTCTTGTTTGAGCTTGTTTTTTCTTTCTTTCCCTTTTTTTTCAATTTTTTTTTCTTTTTTTTCTCGCTTTTTTTTTTTTTGCTCTTTTTTTTTCATTTTTTTTTTCATTGGCATTCAAACATATCTATAATAGTAGCAATACTCATTGATAACACAAAAGCACATAATACATTGGGATACAATGAACATCCGAATGGAATGGAATACATATGCATAATCACTTGCCAAAATGATGAATAAAAGGAAGTGAAGGCTCAAAAGGGGTGTACAAATGGAAGAATGAGGGTTTGTGTTTGGGTAAATAGGGTAGGAATACGAATGCCGTAATCACTTTCACCACACAAATGCAATGTAATTTAGACTAAGAGTTGAGACAAGTTCTGAAGAATGGAAGATCAAGTGGATAATCACACAAAATAGGAAATTAGGCTCAAAAGTCCTTCCAACAAGGGTTTACTCTCTCATGCTCATTAACAATAGCCAAGTGCACACAAATCTAATCATTATGCATCAATAGAACAATTCACATTGCCAACTCTATGAATAACTATCAATCAAAACATTACATTCAATCATGAAAAAGCATAACTCTAAATTGACTTAGTGAGATCTATTTTCATACATTCCAAAACGTGGAGTTGCAAAAATTCAAGTATAGGTAGAAAAATTTTCAGAAATTAGCATCACAACACAATTCAGCACCCCATGACAACAGACATATCAATTCAGGAACCCCTCCCCCACACTTAGTCAATACATTGTCCTCAATGTGTAAAAAGTAATAAAGTAGTAAGGACTAAGTGTTGAAGAACTAGCAAAGAATAACCATGGAGCATTTATTTACTAACTACTACTAATCTATCCTACTTTTCCTACTAGAAATGCCCTTCCCCCATACTTATCTCAAGCATTCATGTTCAACACATTTCACGGGCAATTACATACATGATATGAGAGATAGAAATAGGAAAGGGACAACCTGGCCTTAAGGAGGCTTTGCACTATCATGGTAGAGCTTGAGGAGATGTCCGTTAACCTTAAACGTCGCTCCAGTAGCCTCATCAAGAAGCTCCACCGTACCAAACTCATACACCTTGGTGACTTTGAACGGTCCTTCCCATGTAGTGTTGAACTTCCCATGCTTGAATTCAAACCGGTCCTTGAATCGAAGGACTTGATCACCAACCTCAAAGTGCTTCCTTAGAATGTTTTTATCATGCAGCAACTTGGTTTTCTCTTGTAGATGCGAGAGCTCTCATAAGCTTCCAATCGCAATTCCTCCAATTCTTGTAACTGCAGCATCCTTTCCATACCAGAAGCTTCCATGTCCATATTACAAGTTTTTACAGCCTAATAAGATTTGTGCTCCAACTCCACAGGAAGGTGACATGCTTTGCCATATATGATGCGGTATGGAGACATATCAATGGGTGTCTTGAAGGCAGTCCGGTAAGCCCATAATGCCTCCTCCAATCTCAAGCTCCAATCCTTCTTCGAAGGCTTTACTATCTTTTCTAAAATATGCTTGATCTCACGGTTGGAAACCTCTGCTTGACCATTGGTCTGTGGGTGATAGGCAGTGGACACTTTGTGGGTAACCCCATGCTTTGCAAGTAAGTTATTGACAATCTTATTGCAAAAGTGAGTACCTCTATCGCTTACTATAGCCCTTGGTACTCCAAATCTACAAAAGATGTTAGACTTGAGAAACTTGGAGACCGTTTGGCCGTCATCCTTCTTAGTTGGGATAGCCTCTACCCACCTTGAGAGATAGTCTATTGCTAATAAGATATAATTAAACCCAAATGATGGTGGAAAAGGGCCCATAAAGTCTATGCCCCATACATCAAATACCTCACAAAACAACATGTGGTGTTGTGGCATCTCATGCCTCTTACCTAACCCCCCAAACCTTTGGCATTTATCACATGCCTTACAATAGAGATAACAATCCTTAAATAGGGTAGGCCAGTAAAATCCAGCGTCTAAAATTTTCTTAGAGGTCTTTTTAGCGCTTAAGTGTCCACCACATATCATTGAGTGGCAAGCAGAGAGGATAGATTGGACTTCTTCCTCTGGTACACATCTTCTGATAATCTGGTCACTACACATTCTCCAAAGGTGAGGTTCATCCCATACATAATATTGGGCTTCTCTCTTTAGTTTCTTCACCTGAAATGGAGACAAATGATCGGGAATCAGTTCCAAAACCAAATAATTAACCAAGTCAGCAAACCAAGGTACTTTTAAATCCACAACACATAAAGCTAAATCAGGGAAATCATCACAGACTAAGTTAGAATCATCTACTCCCCTTGTATCACTAGGAAGCCGACTAAGATGATCAGCAACATGATTCTCTGCTCCTGCTCGATCCTTGATTTCAATGTGGAATTCTTGCATAAGGAGAGCCCATCGGAGCAATCTAGGCTTAGACTGTGGCTTTTTAAACAAGTACCTGATAGCTGCATGATCTGTAAGGACAACAACCTTAGAGTTGATTAGATATGGTCTAAATTTTTCCAAGGCAAACACAATTGCAAACAACTCTTTCTCAGTGGTTGTATAGTTAACCTGACCACTATCCAATGTTTTGGAAGCATACGCTATGACCTTAGAGGATTTACCATCTCTTTGGCCAAGCATAGCCCCAACAGCATTATTGGAAGCATCACAAGACAGTTCAAAAGCAAGGTCCCAATTAGGAGCAGTCAAAATAGGAGGAGTGATTAGTCTATATCGCAACTCATCAAATGCAAGCTTACATTTATCATCAAAAACAAAATCCACATCTTTTTGAAGTAGTTTTGACAAAGGCAAAGCAATCTTGCTAAAATCTTTTATAAAACGTCGGTAGAAACCAACATGCCCTAAAAAGGATCTAAGTTCCTTAAGTGAAGAAGGATAGGGCAATGATGAAATCACTTCAATTTTTGCCTTGTCAACTTCAATGCCTTTCTGTGAAATCAAATGTCCAAGCACTATGCCCTGGGTTACCATAAAATGGCATTTTTCATAGTTTAAAACAAGCTTTTTCTCAATGCATCGTGCTAAGACTTGATCAAGGCTAGATAAGCAAGCATCAAATGAGTCACCATAAACTGTAAAGTCATCCATAAAAACATCCATGCAATGCTCAAGGAAATCATAGAATATAGACATCATACAAAGCTGAAAAGTACCAGGGGCATTACAAAGACCAAAGGGCATCCTCCTATAAGCAAATGTGCCGAAAGGGCAAGTGAAGGTGGTCTTCTCCTGATCCTCAGGAGCTATAGGGATTTGGAAGTACCCAGAGAACCCATCTAAGAAATAGTAATGACTCTTCCCAGCTAATCTCTCTAACATCTGATCAATAAAGGGTAATGGGAAGTGGTCTTTCCTAGTGGCCTCGTTAAGCTTCCTATAATCAATGCACACCCTCCAAGAATTTTGGACCCTAGTGGGAATCAACTCATTATTCTCATTCTTAACAACAGTTAACCCACTCTTCTTTGGTACCACTTGAACTGGACTAACCCATTCACTATCAGAAATAGGGTATATGATCCCAGCACTAAGAAGCTTAGTGACTTCCTTTCTCACAACATCTAAAATCAAGGGATTTAGACGCCTTTGGGGCTGTCTAATAGGTTTAGAGTCCTCAGTTAACAATATCCTATGGGTACAAACAGTTGGACTAATCCCAGGAATATCAGCTAATGTCCACCCAATAGCCTCCCTATTTTTCTTAAGCACACTGAGCAATCTAGCTTCTTGATCAACAGACAAAGCATTTGAAATAATAACAGGAAGTTTTTCATCATGCTCAAGAAATGCATACTTAAGATTAGAAGGCAATGGTTTTAATTCAAGGATTGGGGGTTGGACAATAGAAGGGACCAGTTCAATGAGTTTAAGAGAATAAAGAGAACTCCCCTTTTTAGTCTCAATAGGGTGGCTCATGCCAAGCTCCTTTGAAATCACCTCTTGCTCCTTAGCCTTCCCAAGGGTTGAGTCAACTTGAAGTTGACTTATAGCAGCAACCGACTTGGGGCATTCATCCTGTGTACCTGCATCACAGCTAGAAACAAGATCCTGCAAGTATTTTAAGGTGTGAGGAGAAATAACAGGACGAGTAGTTAGTGCAAGTGAAGAATTCTCATTTAGCCCTTTATCCTTAGGCAAAGATTGCTTCAGTTGTTGATCAAATGTGTGAGAAGGAGGGATAGCTAGAAGGGAACTCTCATTACCTTCATGACCAAGAGAGCTATTACAATCACTTCCAACTATATTTTCAGCTTCTACCTTGGTACAAGTATCTGCACATTCAACAAGCAAACCTTTTTCCAAACCAAAATTACTTGCAAAAATGGAGCTAGTATCATCAAGAGAAGACAAAGTATAAACTTGTGAAGTAGAAAGAGTGCAACCAATCTCAAAGGAATCATGGCACATCATGTCACTAGAGAAAGAATGTATAAAAGGAAGAGAAGAAAAATACTCATCATAAGCAGATATATCATCATCAAGCTCAAAAGAATCACATTCAACATGCCCATGCAAACAATATTCATCATGCAAGCTCAATTCAAAATCATCTCGGGCATCTTCAATGGCCAAATCAATAGAATTCACACCTAACAAGGAATAATCCTCATATGGATGCTTCATAGCCTCATACATATTGAAACAAATTTTATGGTTCCCGACTTCTATGGTTATGGCACATTCCTTCATATTAATAATGGTATTAGCTGTTCTAAGGAATGGCCGACCTAGAATGAGAGTGGAGTCACTAGCTAACTCATTAGACACATCTAGGACATAGAAATCAGCTGGGAACACAAGATCTTTCACCTTAACCAGGATGTCTTCTAGAACGCCTTCAGGATGCCTAATTGATCTATCAGCAAGTTGTAACACTACACTGGTCTTTTTAAGAGTTTTGACTCCAAGTGAGGTGTACACAGACTTAGGCATGACATTAATTGCGGCCCCTAAATCTAGCAGAGAAGCAGCTATATGCACTTGACCTATTGTACAAGGAATGGTATAAGCACTGGGGTCCTGGCATTTTATGGGAAGCTTAGGTTTAAAGATAGCTGACACATTAGACCTCAATTGCACTCTCTCATTAGGCTTGAACTTTCTTTTATGAGTGCACAAGTCTTTCAAGAATTTGCAATAAGCAGGCATACCTTAATCATGTTAGGAAAAGGCATATTCACTTCTAACTTACTAAAGAAATCAAACATTTCTTTTTCAGTATTATCGGCATGCAATTTCTTGCCTCTTAGATAAGCATTAGGAAAGGGAATGTCAGAAAGTTATATCTCCTTACCTTTTGGCATTAAGGCTCCCTGTATGCTTGACTCACCTATCTCAATGTTTGGAGCTAGATCATCAATCCCCTTCAGAAGTGGTTGATCTACCACTTGAGATTGTTGCCCATCAATAGTCTCTACTCCATCTTGCATATTCTCAACATTCTTGTCAATTAGCTCCCTCTCCTTAGCACTTTCAGAGCGCTTTAGGTTTAATGGAGTTAAGGGAGGGCTCTCACACTCAATCTCATCATCTACTTCCTCATCATTCTGATCAGAAAACCGGATCGTCTTCCCACTTCTTAGATTGATGGCATTAATGGACTTGGGGTTGATCACAGTGTTAGAAGGAATACCACCCCCACTTTTAGCTTGCAAGTCACTAACTGTGTTGGAGACTTGAGTTAAATGAGATGATACAGTGTTGCTCTTCAATTCTAACTCTTCCAACTTCTTACGTATGGATACATTATCCCCTTGCATATTTTGCAGAATGGTAGCAATGGAAGAGAATTGATTATCATTGGCTGCTTTTTGCTCCACCAATCGAGAATCTACATTACTAAGTTGAGCAGCCATACTCTTCAACAACTGTTGGGTCTCATTACTCCTAGATTGGGAAACTTGATTCTCTTGGAGCGGAATGATCATCTTGGATGATTCATGAAACTGGCTAGAAGAAGCGCTAACTCCACTATTACCTTGTTCAAATCTGCCTGATCCTCTATTTTCATTGTCTCTCCAGCTAAATTTAGGATTATGCCTCCATCCCTCATTATATGTATTTGAGTAAGGATTCCACTTTTGATTGCTAGGACGGCTTTGATACATGGCAGAAACCTCTTCATATCTAGAAGGGCAAACACTACTGATATGCATAGAAGAACCACAGAAATTACAACTAGGAGCTACAAGGGCTTGAGAAGTACCCATAGCATTACACTGTCTCGGGCTCCTATCAATTTCCAACCTCTCCAATCTTTTGTCGATTTTCTCCATAAATCGCTTCATTTCATCATTTGAGCTAGATGAAGCAACTTCCCTTACATATTGTCTATCTCTGGTACCATATTGCTGATCATTAGTAGCAGTCTTCTCAAAAAGATCCCAAGCACCTTGTGGGGTAAGGTCTTGGTAAGAACCATTGGCAGCAGCATCAATGACTTTCTGATGATATGGCAGGAGGCCCTCATAGAAATACTGAACAAGATTAGATTTAGATATCTGATGATTGGGACAACGAGCCATCATGGTAAGAAACCTTGTCCAAAACTCATAGAAAGATTCCCCCTCATCTTGTTGTGCTCCAAATATAGCCTTCTTCAATTTTGATGTTCTAGATGCAGGAAAGCATTTCTTAAGGAATGCTGATTTGAGTTGCTCCCAAGTAAGTGAAGTGAAATGTTGAGGCAATGTTCTCAACCACTCTTTAGCTTTACCCTCCAAAGTGAAGTGAAAGGTTCTCCTTAAAACTTCCTCAATATCAGCACCCTGTGGCTTCATAGCGGAGCACCTTATCATCATGGTCTCTATGTGCTCAAATGGGCAATCTCCTGAAAGGCCATCAAATTTAGGCAAAGCGTTAATCAAGTTACCTTTGATTTCAAAATTAGCATCAACAGTGTAAAAACCATGAGGGTCAAAATTCACAGTAGAGTTATTTATTTCTCTAAGACTCCTTTGGTCCTCACCATTACCCCCATTCCCATGGCCACCGCTACCACCATTATTATCACCATTATTTTCCATGTCTGAATTCAGATGAGAATCTAAGTTAGGCTCACTAGGTGTGGTAGGCTTTATAAGAATTTCACTTGCACTCTTTGGTCCTTTCCTTTTACCTTTTTTATTCCTTTTCAATTGACTCAAAGTTATCTCAAGTTCAGGATCACTAGACACAACCTTTTTAGCTTTAGGCATGCACAAAGAAATTCAAAGAAGCAATGTGCAAAAATATCCAATATGAGCAAGTATGAGATCAAAACCAAGTGAATCAAGGGCAACTTCAAAGCAATGTGTAACAACTTTCAGCAAACTTTCAAGCACAGATTTTTTTTTTCTTTTTTTTTTAACAAGAAATAGAGAGTAAAACTTAAACTAGAACAAACAAAAATCTGACACCTAACTAGACAAAATTCTAACAAACAAGTGTTTTTTTTTTCAGAATTTGACTCAACTAGACACTAACACTCAACCTATGCTAATAACAAAAATAAAAAGACAACTAAAACTAACAACTACTAGGCACACACAAGATTAACCCAATCAATTATCAATTGACACTTAGTTAACCAAGGAATCAAATAAATTGACTCCCCGGCAATGGCGCCATTGATTTAACACCTTTAGTCGCCTTGGGTTAAATTCAAAAATTTCAAATTATGCAATATAGCACAACACGGGCTCGATTCTCTCGCGGAGCCTCTTTATTTGAAATCCTAGGCTAAACTAAGTATCAAAAGCATCATTAAAATGTGTTTTAAGATTAATTATATCTATCAAACTACTTGTGAATGCAATTAAAATAAATCCTAAGCTACTATTTTTTTTGTTTTTTTCAATAAACGGAGAATGACTTGATGAAATTGGATTTGAGAAAAATTAATAAAGATATGCTCCTTGGAGATGGAATACTAGCTATCCTTGCTTGAGAAAATGTATGGGAGTAAATTTGTCACTAAGTCAAATTGCAAACCTCAAACACGGTTTGGGTCAAATGTATTTAATCAACAATTATTCCTAAACGCTAGGCTATAATTACCAATTAAACCATTTTTTATAAACCACTTAGTGTGTAATCGAAATTGTTCAAAGTAACTTGGCCCTCTAAATGCAATTGCTCACGGAGACAAATGCTAAGTTCAATTAAATCATACAATCAATCAAACGATGACAGATAATATAATTCCAATGAACTTAAAAATAGGAAATAAAAATCCAAGCAACAAGTTACAAATCCCGATCACTACTACAAAGTTAAATAATCCACACAGAGAATTTGAACGACAAATCTCAGTTCCACAATCATATAACAAAACCTAACATAGGAAATTGAAATATAATTAGGCAAGTAGATGAAAAATAAATAACTCCCCTATAAGAAGCTCCACAGCTGAAGCTAGTTCATCCTCTCCAAGAAGCACAAGAAAATTAGCCACTCATGACGCAAATCACCGCTACAAATTGTTTGCTACACCAAGAGGCCATGGATGGTTGGTTGGAAGGTTTGTTATGGAAGATGAGATAAAGAAAGAGTGAAGAAAGAGGAAAGAAAGAGGAAGAAGATGGTAGAAAAGAGGTGAAATTGGTGAGAAAAGGTGATTTTTGATGAAAAGTGATGATATGTGTGTGTTAGGAAGCTTGTGCGCCGCTGTCCCCCCTTTCTTTCTGCCGAAAAACCTGATTAAAAACCCTCCAGGGCGCTGATTTTCGGAATTTGGGCCTTCTGTGCAATTTCTGGAAGTTCTGGGCCAGTTTCTGCAATTTTCTCCTAACTGTTCTGCAGCTTTTCAGAATTCTGGGTCATTTTCTGTAATTTTTGCTAAATATCAGAAACAGCAATTTCAACCCCTTTTCTTCATTTTCTACAAGGAAAAATTAACCACAATGTAATACCTTGCATTCCAAGAATTAATCACTCAAAACAATCAATCAAATGTGATAATTATTTCTTTATTTGGCTCCTTTTTACACACAATCATCTTTAATTCAACTTAATCATAATATATGCAATTTAGCTCAATATTAATGCCAAAATCCCTAAATAAGATATAAAATACTATAATAAAATAGGGATATATCACGGGGAAAAAAAGAAATAACAAGATATTTATATTTTCAACATCAAATCAAATTTATTAACGGCTTTACAGCTTTTAACCAAGCATACTTCGTTATGTAATATGTAACAACCAATTTAATTATGATGTAATTGAAAGCCTCGTTTTAAATTATCATCAGCTGCTCGTATTAATTTGATAAAAAGGTCAAATTAGGAGGACAATAAAAAGTGATTAAAATATGAAAAATCATGATTTCAATAGTGAATAATTAATCAATTTCATATCAATGGCTGTTTGAGAAAATTAAGATGACAACAGTGTATTAAATATTCAAACAATAACAATAAAATAAATTAACAAAATAAAATGTTTGTTGGGGTGGTAAGTAGATTTATTCTGTTAGGAGGAGAACACAGATTCAAATCCCGGAAAATACACTTGTAGTTGGGAAAGGAAAAAATCATTTGTGCTCTAAGGCTACAAAATGATTAGTCTCCTTTGATGAAATAAAGAAATCATATAACAATCAAATGAGTTACTAAATTAACAAATTAGTTTCCAACAAATCAATTACCATATGGGTAAGTTTTGTACTAATAAAATACAACTTAGAAATTATTCGTCATATCCAAGTTTTAATATATAAATTGCTGGACATGAAGATGCTTTGTGGGTACTTGTGCTTAAAGGACAAAAGGGAAAAATATAAAATAAAAAGTTGCAGGATTAAATAAGTTATTATTGATAGATGTAAAATTGCAAAGTTTCGAAGAAAATAATCGATTTAAGTATGTTTCAATTCAGTGCAGAGTGCAAAAGCCAAGGTTTGTGTTTATTCCTTTATTTGCAACATCTTCATTAATCCTTTCCTTGAATAATTTCTTAATTCACTAATGTCTATTAAGTTATAATTAATAATTAGCATTGTCAAAACGGGTTAAAACGGGTCAAGTCGGCTCTAAAAAAACTTTGGTCTATCAGGGCTTAAGGCTATAAACCATTTTGCCTCGAATTTAAATATTTTCTTAAGCTTAGCCTCAATTGACCGGGCTTAGGGTAGAGTCTAAAAGCCCAAACCAAATAATTTTTTAATAAGTTTCTAATTATGATATTACATATATAAACTCGATGAAACAAAAACTAAATGTTTAAAGGAATGAAATATGCTTCAAACTTAATAATACAAATGCAAGTTGACTCAAGAAGTTTATTTCTAAGGAATAAGGTATTAATACTAGAGTTTTGGTAAAAAAAAATACACATGAATTATTTTTTAAAGTGCGTTCAATACCAAATATTTTTTTGTGAAAAAATAACTATGAATTTTAAAAAGATGTGTAAAAGTCAGATGTCCGTTTAACTGACTTAGAATGAAAGTGTGAATATATTTGACTGAAATAGTGAGTTGAAGACTGATGTAGATGAATAAAATGAGATTGACGAAGATGCTAGGTAGGGAAAGAGTAAATGTATTTCTCTCTCCATTAAAACTGAAGCCTACCTCCTTGACTATGAACTACATCTCCATCCTCATCGTTTAAGACAAAGAGGAAAGGGAAGAGAAGCTAGAAGGGAAAAGGGGGAGATGATGGGAGAAAGGGAGAAGTATTAAAAATGAGGGGAGGTGTCCGCTTTGTCTCCATCGCAACTTCATTAACTGAGGGACGAAGAGGGAAAGGAGACAAGATGCAAGCAACGAGGTTGGAGAAGAGGAGGGAGAGGTTTTAGCATAGGAGAGGGAAAGGAAGATGATGTGTGAATATGATGAAGCGAAGATGATAGGGTTTGAATTTTTATTTATTTTTTAAATAGTAACTCTATATTAGGGGGGTACATGTGAATTTTTATTTTTTTATCTAGCTTCCCTCTACTACCAACCAATACATACTACTGCCAAATCAAGTTCCATATCAAGCACTTTATACAAATAAATGGTCAATGTAGCTAAGATTAATGGTGCTGGTACTTCAGCACCTCTTTTTAAAGTTCATCACTAGTGCCAAAAAAAAAAACATTTGATATTGAGTGCACTTTGGAAAATGTTGCATGTGTATTTTTGTACATTAACCCTTACTATTATTATAAGTCTTAATAGTTTGATCGAATTTTGATTTAGTCTCTATAATTTTTTAAGAACTTAATTTGATTAAACATTATTAAGTATAATGATAGCCATAACTCGTCTTGTCTTGTTATGTCCTTGTACTTATCAGGTTGTTCACAAAAACCTCTTTATAAATGTTGATTTTCAAGGCTTGACCCTCAACAATAATTGAAGATTAAATGGGTAGCTCGACAAGCTAGTTCATATTGCCGACTTTACTTTTAACCAAATTGAGCTTTCTTAGAGAAAAGTATGCCTAAGGACCATATTTCTTGCTTATAAAATAATTAACTTAAATTATGAAATCACCCTCAAATGGTTTTCTAGTTTTTAAAGGAGTTAATGTGCGTCCAGTGTATTGAAGTACTTAACTAGTATTCTAAAATAATTTGCGATGAGCCTACCACCCTAAAACATTTTTTAGGTACATTAAGAACCTTAAAACATTTTGTGGTGTAATTTTGCTCATTAAATATTACTTTTTAAGAGATAATAAGGCGGTCGAAGAAGAAACTAGAGGTTAGAAAAGAGATAATAAGGTGGTCGAAGAAGAACGCTACCGGAGAATGCGGTGGAGAGCTTAGATGACTTTGGAGGAATGGATCCGTTGTTCTGTCTCAAATCTTTACAGAATCTGAGTGACTGAATTATGATTCTTGCTGGCATCATGCCCAATGTTCCTTTGCTTTCTTTGTTTTCTTACTTGGTATATGTAGGAAAATGGGCTCGGCCCAGGCCCAGTCCACCCTTGGTGAATTTGGCCCAAATAAGTGTTTTGGGGTCTGAATAGAATTATTCAGAAATATTGGGATATTATATGTAATATTCCCATTAAATTTAAATTTCTTTAAATTTAAGTTTAAATGTGAAGAGTTATGTCTGTTAGTTCTGTGTTTTATAAATACAGGAAGTTGACAGAAAAGAACCACCGTGAAATACAAAAACTCCCTCTTCTCTTCTCTCTTAAGTGTTTCTGTAGTATACAAAGGTCAAAGTCCATATTGTGATTCTGACTCCGTAAAGGCATAAAGATCAGTGTTCTACAACCGGGTATGTTCCCTGAATCCCTACATTGGTATCAGAGCTATATATATTCTAAGGCTGTGTTTGTTCTGTGAGAATATTTTTTATACAGTATATGAAAAAAAGATATGCCTCTCTGTTTCCGCTGCAATTTTAGATTTGTGATTTAGGATTGTTTTGAAATCTGATTTGCTTCTCTGATAAATATTAAGCAAATCTTCAGTATATAACATTCTATCAAAATTTAGTAGCGTTGAACTCTCCAATCTCAATACTTCGATAGCCAAAATGCACATTTAATTTACTCAATTATGTATTTTCCACGTGTGCAATGTAACGGACGTTTATTAGTGGGTAACGACATTGGCAAACTTGCACACTTATTTATGCCCAACGCTCCTACCTCAATACTTCGTTAGACAAAATGCACATTTACCCTATTATTTATAGCAACCATAAATAAAATTATTGTGTTCAATGAATGTAATTGAAAAATAATATTAAAAGGTGTTGGACACAGTAGAAAAAAATATTAGAGTGCTGGATTTGTTGTGAAAAATGAGGTTTTATGTGGTGTATCAAAAAGAAAGAAGTCTCACATTGCTTAGAGGAGTGAGAGTACACAAGCCTATATAAGTTAAAGCATTTTATGGGCTAGTAACATGGGTTAGAAAGAGTAGTGGGCTTGAGCGTACAACAATGGGCCACTTGTGAGAAATCTAGTTGAAATCCGGCAATTTCCCCTTGTGCGTATGATATACATGGCTTGTGTCTTTTACGAAAAATATTTTTTGTTTTCTTAATATTTTTCTTATTTGTTTTATTTATAATTAATGCTTATGGGAAAACCATGATTTTTGGCCTCAAGAAGTTGAGAACCCTTTGGATATGAAAAGATGCATCTCCCTTTTAACAGTCAAATTCCAAACAGACATGTCCGTTATGTGCGATCGGCTATGTACCCTGTTCTCCTTTCCGATGCATCCATTCGGCCATAAGGTTGTGTCTCCCAGTGCCCATGCTTCCGTGTGTCTATAAAAAGGGTGAGAGCCCATGCGGTTTAATCACCAAAAAAGTTTTCCCCTCTATGTTTCTTTCTCCTACTGCTTTACAAAATTCCTTCCGTCAGTTTTGTCCCTTACACATTGTGAGAGGGATCTGTTAAATCCTGGTGAGTGACGCTTCCTTCATTGCCGGCGTCGCAAAATCACTCTAAGGACAGTGTCTTTAGACACAACTTAGATCGATTCATCTACCGTTTTGCAGGTTCTCTGTTCATCTTGTTCGTGGTTTCCCAACAGGATTTGCCAAAAATAAGAGCAGTAAGGTAGTTGATATTAATATATTATTGATATTATTGGAAGATAATATTGGGACGGTTGTTGCTACCTTAATTTACCCATGGAAAAAGGTCAGGTTAGAATTGTTATTTTCAATTGAGTATCACGATATTAATCAAGTCTAATCAAACAGTATCCTATATAAAATAATTACATAAAAATATTGTGCACTCTGTTAAACTAAAAATAGAAAAACTATACATATCTAAATTATGAAGTAGATTATATTTTATATATGTTGCCGCTTGTTAAAGCAATTCTGAATCCTATTTCCTGACTCACCGCAAAAAAAAAAAAAAAAAAAAAAAGTCCTATTTCCAGGGATTGTTTGTTCCGGGAATAGGGAACTTGCTGTCAAACCAATTTTCTCATAAATTGTTTAGTGTCTAGGATCACCATTAATTTCCCGTAACCCCAAAATTAAGGAAAAGAGATTGAAATGGATTTGACTAAACAATAATATAATATGAGTTGTAAATATGGTACACTTTTGTTTTTTTTTTTTTTTTTTGAACTGAGTACACTTTTGTTTTTGGACCATAAATATGGTACACTTTAAAAACTCGCAGATCTTGGTTTACAACATATGTTACAAGTGGGACAATGACATTATTAAAATTTTTCCTATTTGGTCCTTCCAACATCTTTTTTGTTCAATAGTTCATTTTCTTTCAGTGCGAAGGGAAAAAGGCTGCTTTCAATACACTTTTCTAATATATTTTTTAATTTTTCAATAATTTTTTTTTACATTAAAATGCATATACATGATTGTTTTAAATTTTCAATTGGCCTACTTCAATCCCGGATCAATGAACACATATCAATGACTTATTTATATTTTCTTTTGGATATACTTACTGTTTCTGAACTCTTTTATTTTTATTTTTTTGTGTAAATATTCTTAATTTTGGGAAACTTGAATGATTATAACAATTCCTTAAATGTAATTTAAGGAGATTAAGAAATTGATTAAATTAATTAGTTATAAAATATATGTTGGTTTATCTGACATACCATGTTTAATTATTTGCATTGAATTTATTTATTTATTTATTGATAAAAACCTCTTAATGATGATTCATATTTGATATTTTATAAAATTATAATCAATGGACCATACTTACATGGAGAATAGAGTTTCCACTTCCCTCTCCCTATATTTTATACTTTGATCAAGTTTTTATATCCATCATGTCAATTACTTTAATCTTATGGGGCCATATAATTTTTATTTTGTTTATGTAGTTTTATAGTTAAATGATATTATTTCAAAAATAGGACATGACCTCTTGTAAGGCCATGTAAATAAAATGCCCACATTTAAATATTGAAAAAACAACCTCCCCACTTGCGGTGATAAGACTTCGTACATTTGACCCTCCCAAAATCCCTCCCCTAATGGGAGCCTTGCTCATTTGGTCGCTTTTGTAAAAATAATAATTAAAAAAGGGTATATGGCAATTTTACCAATGAAGAGATGCTCTAGAAACATCTGACACAAATATGTTTAGAATGATGTAATTTTACCAATAAACACTTACAACGAAACAAAACAAACATACAACTGTGTTTATTTTCCCCCCAACTTCCGTTTATTTTACCCTTTGCTTAATCTGATGGAGATTTTGGGGAAACAAATGATGTTGGTTGTTTAGTTTCATTTTTTAAACATTTATTAATGAAATTGCACACTTTAAAACATATTTGTGTGAGATGCTTTTAGCGCAACTCTTCTTAAAGTAAAATTGCACCGTTACTCTTCATAAAATATCAAATATGAAGCATCTTCTTTTACTTCGTTTGATGGTGGATATGAGATTTTAAGAAAAGGATAAAGATGAAAATGAGAGATGGCAAACCCTAATATATATAAATATAATTAGTAAGGATAATTGATAAAATTATAAATTTAGGAAATAAAATTGATTAAGTCTTACGTTTCACAATTAGCTTATAAATTTAGGTGTATTGTGGTGGCATCATATTTTTTTCAATACAACAATAAAATAATGAATGATAAAAACGATATTTTTATCTATTTAAAATTTTAAGAAAATCAAGATTTATGAATCTTGTTCTAATGTGAATATACTCTAATTCGTTTGGAGTAATTGAGGACCTCAAATTTCTATTGTTTGCAAGATGATCTTCAAGTTTTTAAAGGACTCAAGGAACCGTATTAAGCTAGAAGAAGAATAGTTAATTAGAATTTAGAAATCTTATAGGAAGAGAATAAATGAAAGCTAATAAAGCAAAACAAGTCAATTGTGTAGTTCGACTCGACGAGTAACACACTTGCCGAAACAAACAAAACTTAATTGAGGATGTGGTTGTATTGTAGCAAAAAGGTAGGGTATAATCTTGGAGAAACATGAAGTCATTAATTGTGAATTTTAAAATTTACTCAATACTTATCACCACTTAAATTGATGAGTTGAATTAAATGATGCTTGAGAAAAATTGTTTTATCTAAGAATTTTCATAAAATTATGTTAGACTTAAAGTTTATATTACAAATGAATGGCTGTTAATGGAAAAGAAATTTATCTACAAACTTAGCATTGTTTATTTAAGTTTCAACTTAAATGATATTTTCACGAAAATGACAAGAAATTGCAAAAACTTCCGGAAATATAATGGTTAGTTCTGATTTGAGAAACGCTAGTGAGCTAATTGAAATAGAGTGGATTAGTCTTACGAAATAACATGATAAAGTTAGTCTTAGGCTCTAATCTTCTTGAATTAAGGACTCGATTTTTATTTTCCCAATTTTATTTGCAAGTGAATCAGTCGCTAGTGTTCTATATACAAGATATTCCTGAAATGAGTTTCTCATCCTAATTGAAAGCAAAATGTACTCCCTCCGTGTCATAATATAAGGTCAATTTTTTGAATGGTCTTATCCCATAATATAAAGTCTTATTTGACTTTGTTTGAGTAATAAATGCATTTTTCACCATTTTATCCATGCATTAATTTTCTCACACATTCTCTTTCATCTTCTTTTCATAATTACACTCTCTCTTACTCATTCATAAATAAGGACAATTTTGGAAAAAATGGTATATTCCTACACTTTTATTGTTTTTAACTAACTCTAACTAATTTTTTAGGAACCCGCAATTCGGTTAAAAAGACTTTATATTGTGGGACGGAGGGAGTATTAATTAATCCGCTCTAATTAGACTAGTCTTAGTTCTTATTAAAACGACAATTTTTCTATACTATTCGACCCATTAAAACTAAATATAAGAGTCTAACAAAGAATTTGATGTTTTGATCCTAAATATAAAATCTAAATATATTTTATCTTCAAAATTTATACTCTCAATATAATCCCTATTTTTTTATCAGTTCAATACAATCCCCATTGATTGCACGTACCTGTTTTTATCGAACTAGAATTTTCTTCTCATCATATGATGCATGAGAAATTATTAATTATTCGTATTTTATAATAACTATGTATTTTCAAATTTGAAATTTGAAATATGGTTTTGTTGGCTAATTAATAATTATACTAATTAATAACATATCATAGTAACTAATTATACTAAAATATAATTAATGTTAATTGAAAATGACAATCCATATAACTAATAGTTGATGAAAAAACGACCCATATTATGGTTAAATGGGTTATTAGGTGTGTATTACGAGATTTTATATTCTATACTGATATTAGTTCTACTTCTAATGTACATGAAGCCTAATTTGAGAAATAATCAAATAAGTAATTTTCACAGAAAAAAACAAATAAGTAAATTGATTAGTTGCTTTTAATGTATCTAGCTCCTAATGTATTATTCATGCACTACATTATAATTGAAGGGGCGTATGAATCTATGAGTGTATACTCATAAAGTCACCTTTCTTGATAAAATTCGAAAAAAACTATTCATTAGTTTTCGGATTTAAGTGGTAATTATCTTAAAAAATACTAGAGGACTACCAAGTACGAACAGAAGAAAAATGGTTGCGTTTTCGGATTTAAGTGGTAATTCCCATCACTCTGGAACTTCCATTATGCTGCTTCATGCACACTAGCCACTGACCACTGTTCACTAATCACTCAATGAGAGATTCTTATGTGAATCCAGTGCATCATATCATTTGTTAAACACATAAAGTATAATATGAAATTTTCAATCTGATCTAACATCTTAAAAAAATTAAACTAATTGATAAAAATATTTTTTTCATCTTGAAAAGTAGAAAAACATTGAAAATGTGAGATTTAAATTTTTTTTATATGCTAAATAATATTTTTTGAGTTCCAAGTCAAATTGAAAATTCCATGTAAGACCTTATGTATATACTTATGATTGGTCAGAGCACAAATGATGTGGTGCATCAGATTCACTCAAGAATTGCTCTCACTCCTTTCAAATGGAATTTGTTCTTGTTCTTATCAGATTCAGATGTTCAGTTGCTTGAAGGTCTTATGATATTCCACATTAGTCACTCCATTGCTCGAAGCAAATCTGCCCTGAGTGTATGTTAAAAACATTGGGGCATTTTATCGCACAGGTTATCTGCGAAACTAAACTTGGTCATTTCTGAGTTTTGCTATTGAACTGTTAATAGATTCTTACTTTGATTGATATAAACGATACAGATTTTAACAAGAATCTTTCGATCAATAAAAAAATAATTTAGGAACTCTTGTTAACGAACAAAAACTAGGTTTTCCATGTAAAAAAAAAACCAAAGAAAGTTAATTAATGGATGCCTCATACATAATAACTACAAGTACAAGCTACTCAATTCAAAAATTTGGTGACATTTATGAGAGGTTAGGCCTCGTGCAGCTGAATTGCAAGGAGAAACTGTCAAAACCTAAACCCTAATAATAAGAACCCTAATCGTTAATTGTGCCTTAAATTAATTATTACAAAACACACTCTCTCTCTCATGTGCCATATATTTTTTTTTCTTTTGTTTTTTTTTTTTTTGCTCCACTCCCAAAACCAACCCACCTCCTCTTCCTCGGAAACCAAGTCACTCTAGCCTTTCTTAATTCCTCCCTTCACAGTTTTCACTGTAATCAATCAGACAGTAAAACGGATAAACAAACAAAAGTAAAATCTTCACATAATATTATATATATATATACTCCGTCCGGTCTATAATATAAGATATAACATGAGAATTTTTTTGTCCACATTATATATATAAAAGTCAATATAATAAATATTTTATTTCCATTTTTGCCTTTGATTATTAAATGTAAGGATTGGAAAATAAATCACATTAATATTACTCATAATAAACTACTCAACTATATTTCTTTGGTTTATGTAAAATGACTAACCACCTCTTATAATGTGAACCCAATGCCGCATATATATACAATTACTGACTCTTGCCATTTCTTTCTTATCTCTTTTCTCTCTTAACCACATGCTCCAGGATCAGTTCCTCTGTATCTACGCTAATCTTGCCTTCAAATCCTTTGTGATGGAGATTATAGTTTAGTTTATTTGCAAAAGAAAAATTAAAGGCATTGAAATTGTATTTGCTTCTCCAACCCTCTTAACTTTCACAATCTCCCAAGCTGCCACACTCCTATATTATTATCATCATCAAGTGCTCTTTCTGTTCCCAAGGAAGGCATTCTCACTCTTTATATCTAACATTTGCACATAAACATGGACCTCAAGCTCTGAATCTCTTGCTTTTGTCCCAATTTAACCCCACTCCCCATCACAATCAGATGGATAAGGAGTCCTTACAACTTTGATTCAGCACAGTTTTTTTGTGTTTGATATGGAATTTTGACATGGGTTAATCCAAAATCTACAAAAAGGGTACTTTGATAATGCTAAATCTTGTTTTGTTTATTCATTCTAAGCTTTGGTATGTGAACAATAATAGAAAGACAAACAGTCACTTCTTTGTCTTTACTTTATCTAAATTTTCTTCCACTCTTGTTAAGCAGCAAGATTCCATTCTGAGTCATCAATAAGGAACTGGAAATTAATTTTGTTAACTGTTCCCGGAGCCTGAGGGGACTTTCCCTATGAGTTTCAAAGATAAATGTTTTTCTTTAGGCTTACATAACAAAGATTCCATTTCCATTTATTAACAATCCTAACCCCTTTAATGGTGAACCCTTTTCTCACAGGTTTCCCTCATTTTGCCATACAGAAATTGATTAAATTTATAATGTGTGTGTGTGTGTGTTAAAATCAAGAAATATTAAAAGTATTGCAGAAGATGATAGGAGAAATAAAGAGCTGATGTACTCCTCACTTAATATTTTATGTAAACGGCTGTGCTCAGAGACAAATAGCGCCAAAAGCAGGGCAATATGGTACATTGAACAACCTAAGAAGCCAAACCAATGAATTACAAAAAAAAAAAAAAAACAAAAAAACAAAACTAGGCTTGGTATTTAAATACAAGATATATCTGGGTGTGGAGGTTTTCCAGGTGCTTTGAACTCAAAAAAAAAGCTCACCCTCTTCTCTACCACCGCCGAGCTAAAACCCCACTAAGCAGTCACGCAAATTATGGAGCCCAATAATAGTTATCTATAGCTCTCAACAAAGCCAGAACTTGGAATAGCTACTATGATGTCATTTCCACCACCATTAGCACTAAAAAAGATCAGTAATGAAGCATAGTAAGTGGAGGCAAATGCATTTTCTGGCAAGGAAGAGTAATAGGTAATACTGATTCTATGACCAGTTTTTTCATTTCCCTTCTTAAAGATAGATAGATGCCACATACCACAATCTCTTTTGTTTCACATGCAAGTATTGAAAACGCTAGTGTGAAACTTAAGCATCATACATCAATAGAAACCTCCCTCACATGCATGTTGTCTCCTTAGAGTGGACTTTTATCATCAGCTTCTTCACCATCTTCAATAGCAGGAAGACTAACTCTACTAGACTTTAGACCCAGTTCTTATTAGTCTTCTTCACTTTCATTATTAAGTCACTAATTATTTTCCCTAAATGGGAAATATTGTTCTTTCTAGTGTTACCCCATCTGTGTTATTTTCTCTGTTCTTCTTCTGTCTTGTCATGGCAAAGATTGAACATGTTTCTTCTCTCTCACCTGATGAACAAGCCCTTCTTTCCCTTATATCTTCAGCTGATCCTTCAGCAAAATCCTCCTCTTCTGTTCTCTCTTCATGGAACCCATCAAGCCAAACCCCTTGTTCATGGCATGGTGTCACTTGCTCCCCACAAGGTAGAGTCATTTCATTATCTATTCCAGACACTTTCCTTAACCTTTCTTCTCTGCCTTCCCAGCTTTCTTCTTTGTCATATCTGCAACTTCTCAATCTGTCTTCCACTAATATATCTGGCTCTATCCCACCTTCTTTTGGCCAACTCTCACATCTTCGCCTCCTTGACATGTCTTCAAATTCTCTCACTGGTTCCATTCCTGAAGAACTAGGCAAACTCTCTTCGCTGCAGTTCCTTTTCTTAAACTCCAATGGATTGACTGGAAGAATTCCTCAGCAGTTTGCTAATCTTACTTCACTTCAAGTTTTCTGCCTTCAAGACAATCTCCTTAATGGGTCAATACCATCACAATTAGGCTCTTTGACATCCCTACAAGAGTTTCGGATTGGGGGTAATCCGTATCTAAGTGGTGCAATTCCTCCGCAATTAGGACTACTCACCAATCTTACTACATTTGGGGCTGCTGCCACTGGACTTTCAGGTGTTATTCCATCTACATTTGGGAACTTGATCAATCTTCAAACTCTAGCACTTTATGATACAGAAATTTCTGGTCCTATACCACATGAGCTTGGCTTGTGTTCTGAGCTGAGGAATCTGTACTTGCACATGAATAAGCTGACAGGTTCTATCCCACCTGAACTTGGTAAGTTGCAAAAGCTTACTAGCCTGCTTCTTTGGGGAAATGCCTTATCTGGGTCAATCCCTGCTGATATTTCCAATTGTTCATCTCTTGTTGTGTTTGATGCCTCTGCTAATGAACTTGTGGGTGAAATACCATACGATTTTGGAAAGCTGGTGGTTCTAGAGCAGCTTCATCTATCAGACAATTCCCTCTCAGGGAAGATACCTTGGCAACTGAGCAACTGCACCAATCTTGCTACCCTTCAGCTTGACAAGAATCAGTTATCAGGTACTATTCCATGGCAGGTTGGGAGATTGAAGTATTTGCAGTATTTTTTCTTGTGGGGTAATTCAGTGTCTGGAACCATACCTGCCTCTTTTGGTAACTGTACAGAACTTTATGCACTTGACCTTTCAAGGAACAAGCTGACAGGTTCAATCCCAGATGAAGTTTTCAGCTTGAAGAAGCTGAGTAAGCTTTTGCTTTTGGGTAATTCCTTATCTGGAGAGCTATCACCAAGCGTTTCAAACTGTGAGTCTCTAGTAAGGTTGAGGCTTGGAGAAAATCAGCTTTCAGGACGTATTCCCAGAGAGATTGGCCAACTGCAGAATCTGGTATTCCTTGACTTGTACATGAACCATTTCTCGGGAAGCTTGCCGGTGGAGATTGGAAACATCACAGTTCTTGAGCTTCTAGACGTTCATAATAATCAGATTACTGGGGATATCCCATCTCAGCTTGGGGAGCTTGTAAATTTAGAGCAGCTAGATCTCAGTAGAAACAGTTTGACAGGTGGAATTCCTTGGAGCTTTGGGAACTTAAGTTATTTGAACAAGCTCATTCTCAACAATAATCTACTCACAGGGTCAATGCCAAAATCCATTAGAAATTTGCAGAAGCTAACTCTATTGGATTTAAGTTACAATAACTTCTCTGGAGACATTCCATCTGAGATTGGTTATATTACAAGTTTAACCATCAGTTTGGACTTGAGCTCAAATGCATTTACAGGAGAAATCCCAGAGTCAATGAGCAGTTTGACTCAGTTACAATCCCTTGATCTTTCTCATAATTTGCTTTATGGAGAAATTAAAGTTCTTGGTTCCCTCACCAGTCTCACTTCCCTAAATATCTCTTTTAACAACTTCTCAGGTCCTATCCCAGTAACTCCTTTCTTTAGAACTCTATCTTCAAATTCATATTTTAAGAATCCCCATCTTTGTGAATCCCTTGATGGGACCACATGTTCTAGTCTGCTTCGAAGAAGTGGCCTAAAATCTGCCAAAACCATAGCTTTGATATCGGTAATTCTTGCCTCACTTACCATGGTTTTCATTGCATCTTGGATTTTGGTGACCCGAAATCACAAGAATATGATTGAAAAATCTTTGGGGGCATCAGCATCTGCTTCAGGAGCTGAGGATTTCTCATATCCTTGGACTTTCATCCCATTTCAAAAACTCAACTTCACCATAGATAATATCTTGGATTGCTTGAAGGATGAGAATGTGATCGGAAAGGGTTGCTCTGGCATTGTTTACAAGGCTGAAATGCCTAATGGGGAGTTGATAGCTGTAAAGAAGCTTTGGAAGGCAAACAAAGAGGAAGAAACTGTGGACTCTTTTGCTGCAGAAATTCAGATTCTTGGGCACATCCGACATAGAAACATTGTGAAGCTCCTAGGTTATTGTTCTAACAGAAGTGTTAAGCTTCTTCTCTACAATTACATTCCAAATGGTAACTTAAGACAGCTGTTGCAAGGGAATAGGTACCTAGACTGGGAAACTAGGTACAAGATTGCTGTTGGGTCGGCTCAGGGTTTAGCATACCTTCATCATGACTGTGTGCCAGCAATCCTCCACAGAGATGTTAAGTGCAATAACATACTTCTAGATTCCAAGTTTGAGGCGTATCTAGCAGATTTTGGTCTTGCCAAGTTGATGAGCTCACCAAATTATTACCATGCAATGTCCAGAGTCGCTGGATCTTATGGTTATATTGCCCCAGGCAAGTATCCAATCTACCTTACTTTTAAACCATACACAATCAATGCCCTTAGATTTTCTGATTTCAACTTAGTTTTTATCAAAATGACGAGCTCATTTTAAGTACAACTGCCGTATTATTTAATTAAATTTTATATTTTGAAAATAATTTATTACTTTTCAATATATGGATGGTAGTAATGTTTACTTAAAAGGAAAAATCACTTTGAAATTTTAAAGAAGGAATGTAATAACAAAAAAGTCCTACAATAAATGAGAAGTATGCAATGATAAGTTTAAACGTAGGAAATGATAACAGGTCATTGTTACTCACTTGTTATTAGGGCTTTTTTGTGATTAAATTTTTTTCTTGGGATTACAAAGTGATTTCCCCATTTTTAAATCCATATGAGCTCAATTACTGTTTCCCCAAGCTGCAGCATGTTTATTAATCAGTGTTGTGCTACGCAAAAGCAGCAAGTTTTAACTGTAACCATATTAATATCCCATGCAGAGTATGGCTACACCATGAACATAACAGAGAAGAGTGATGTCTACAGTTATGGAGTGGTTTTGCTTGAAATACTGAGTGGAAGAAGTGCTGTTGAGTCCCATGTTGGGGATGGAGTACACATAGTTGAGTGGGTGAAGAGGAAGATGGGAAGCTTTGAACCAGCAGTGTCAATCCTGGACACAAAGCTTCAAGGCCTACCAGATCAAATGGTTCAAGAGATGCTTCAAACTCTTGGGATTGCCATGTTCTGTGTGAACTCTTCGCCAGCTGAACGACCAACAATGAAGGAAGTGGTGGCTCTACTAATGGAGGTGAAGAGCCCACCTGAGGAAGTGGGAAAGACCTCTCAGCCTCTAATAAAGCAGTCCTCAAATCAAAGTTAAATTCTCTCTCTTTTTTGTTTTTTTTGTTTCTGTTTTGGTATTTTCCACATCCAATGGGTTAGAGATTGGTGATGCTATTATTGTGGGAACTTTGAGAGTTGTAGGGAGGTAGAGAAACTAATGGTAATGGATTCAAACGGCTATCATTGTACAGTTTTAAGAAATATAAGCATCTGTTATCTTATTTGCATCTTTCAATTGATGGTGGCAACAACCATGCTATGTCATGACATCTCTCTAAACCTTCCTTTCGGCTTATTTTCTTCTTGTACTGTGTTGCTGAATAGTTAGTGGGTTTGGTTTATGTGAGTTTATATCAAAATTTGCCATTTATGCTACTCTATTGGTCCCGGTATTTCTGCCTAAAATTCTGCCAATAGTTCTTTCAGCCCATGCCCGGATGTTTGAAGAGAAGGAAAAATTAGTTCTTCAGTCTTTTTTATTTTAAACTGATTTATGATAAGGTACTTGTGTTTTATAATTTTATTGGGTTGTTAATTTGTATAGTTTCCTCAATTATTGGCATTAGTTCCTATGCTTATGATCAATTTATTATAATTTATAAACGATGTGGATGCTAACGACATGTATCGTCACAAAATATAAAATAAAAGGTTTTCTTAATATGGTTGATTTAGATTTTATGTAGATATATGAGGCAAAAAGTGATTATATGAATGATGATTGAGAGTTACGTCACTAGCTACGAGCGTCATTTCTCTTACAAATGACTTAACAAATCATACGCATGTGGATCAATACTTATACCCAAGAAACTATAAGGACTCAATAAAAATTTCAGTGACTTAATTAAAAATGAGATAAAATTGTATGAATTTGCACATTTATATTTTCTGCATTCGAATAAAAATCCCATTTTCATCATTTTACGACTCAAAAAGTTTCATTAGTTTTTATTAAAGGAGGGAGTACTAACAACTTAAAGTTAAAGTTAAAGTTAGAAACATAATTGAATTCACAACCTCCTATTTACTTTATTAGAGAGATGTCATAAACACTAGATTGTAAGACCTTTAATAGTTTCATTGTCTTCAAATTAAAAGGAAGTGAAAGAATGTTTGCTTCTCCAATAGTTAAGGAGAAAATTCTAAGTTTTATTATACTTATACGTGGTTTCTGTCAAGTTTAAATTATACATTAATGGGAGGGGTTTTGCCCTCTCAATCATGCTTATGCGGAAAAACAAATACTTTTATGATTGGGCCTAACAATATTCGAATCTAACTCAATTAGATAGTCATATAAAAATACTACTATGTTAATACAATTTAGAATTCTCTGATTTAGAAAAACTCATTTTAAATTTACACGAAAGAATATTTTAGTCTGAAAGTCTGAAACAAAGTTAAAATGTAATAGCTTGTTATTTTAAGAGAAATTAAATGCCTCCCAAAGTAATAAGTGGAATATGAAATTTGAGTTTCATTATTTATAACTCAAGCATAACATGACTTTATAACTTTTATAGTTGAAGATATTGATATTATCATTATCGATAATAATGATAATGAATGTATTTTTTGAAAAAAAAAAAAGGATTTATTTCACCCTATAACATATAAAAAATTGTATCATGTAGTCAAAATATATAGTATCACTTTGATATTTTACCAAGAATGACAATGGAACGGAATCATTGTTTTACTTCTAGCGTCACGACTAAAGGACGACAACAAATTTTCCATGCATGTTCAACACATCAAACATCAAACATTCTTTAATAGTAGTATTTTGTACTTTTGGCTTGTTCAAGTAATTAACCTAAATTAATTATTTGAGTCTACCTATTTTGGTAAACGAGCCCATCTAAACCCGGATCGATCACAGGGAATTCTTTTCCTTCTCAAGAAAAAAAAAATGAATTTTTCAAATAAAAAAGGATGGGGAGAAAACGACAAAGCCGAAAGTTGTGGGAAAAGAAAAGAGAATCTTCAAAGCCAAGTAGTTTCCATGAGTCATAATTGGTGGATAACCAATAATGCTTTTAAGCTGACAAACGGGCAACAATCTTTAAAAAAACATTGTATATGAAGGAAAAAAGTAAAGGAATCAGAGTGCAAATCATCCATCCATGGGTCCATTTTTTGTAGGGCCATTATTTCATTGTATGAGGAGACAGAGCAAAACAAGCCATACTTCCCTCCCATACCTTCAGGGACATTGAATTGGTTTCCCATTCATATAATTTCGCTCCATTTCCATCATTTTTTTGGATCATTCTCAAGTCTAAGTCAAACAGGAGAGCTTGCATGTTCATTAGTTTATCCTTTCTACTTCAGTCATCCTTTCATGTCAGGGCAAGCATGGCTCTAGTCCTCAACAGTTATTTTCATGCTCATACAAATACAGAACAGCATCATGAATAAAATTGTCGAATAGATATTCCATAGAATGATATATCAGCACAATAAATTGCTTCATCAGCAACCTAACAATGGGGGATGTAATTCTTAAGAAAAGTTAGAAGATGACGATTATGATTAATAGTAAGTAGGCTCATTCTATGCATATTGTTGGCCACAAATATATATATATATATATATATATACTGTTCTTTCAATGTCTGATGTCTAGTCTTCATGGTTACCAACAGTGATATCAGGGTGAAGGATAAACTTTGTGAGAAAGAAGATAAATCTATATAATTTTCAGCAAAAAGTATACCTGTAGTCCTTTAACATCAAATAATGTTTCATTTTGGTTCTTTAATTTTATAAAGTATCTTATTAGTCCTTTAATCCTGACATTATCAACCAAAAAAATGCTGACATTAAAATGTTACAGTTAAAAAAAAAATTCATTTGCAGACATAGTAAGTTTAATTTTCAAAATAACAATGATTATTATAAAAAAAAATCATCATTTGAGACTTACAGTGTTAGGATTAGAGGATTGAAAGATATTCTTACGAATTAAGGGGCCAATCTGAAGCCCTGTATAAAGTTAGGAGACCAAAGTATCACTTTTTGCCAAATTTTTAAAATCAAAATTGTTATGGTAATCACAGTTGGAGTTTCTTGAGAGTTGATGAAAAGTTACTTGTTAAACTTAACTAACCAGTAACTGACAGTACTACGAATACACATGGGTGACAATTACAAATAAGTGGATTTAGTACATGGAATAGATGTTCTCTTTCATTATCTCATCCATTAGGATAATGCGGGAGCAGTCCAACAAATGTGAACTGAAGGAAACATACATCTGGTTTTTATCCGCTGACAGTGAAAGATCAAACATACATCTTGTTTTTATCCGCTGACAGTGAAAGATCAACAGGACATGCTTTTGGAAACCAATCACCACTGACCCACTGCATGAGGAATTATTCCCCGATTTAACTTCTGAATTGACATGTGATGCATAGAATTCAGAAAAAGTACAAATGAACGAGGTAGACCAGACCATCAAGAAAGTTAAGTTTCATAAGGCTGCAATAGCAGAATGGAGATAAGTAGGCAATGGAAATTTCACAATCTTTGAAAACATTAATTTTGTCCATATGCATTGCACATCTTCACTTCTCAACCGATGTTCATGAATAAAGTTTCTTTTGGCCTTAATATTCAGCAATCATAAACTACATGCTGAATATCACATGGTCATTACCAGATGCAAGCTAATTTAGAATTATCACAAATCTTTAACTTGACAACTCACTGGTCTAGGGACAGTGACAAATAAAGGATCTTCCAATTACTAAAGTTGAAAATTCACCATACTCTTTGATTTCTAGATCACAGTCTCATGAAAATGAAAAAGAGAGAAAAAAAAAACCTACTTGTTATTCTGGCCCATTATGCTCTGAAGAATGAATTTATAATTTCTAATCTTCCAAATATCACACACCCCTAACCACAGATAAACATAGCTAGTAGCACACATCCATGTCACTTGTCATAAAAAAAAGGATTCAATTAATTGTTTGTCAGATCCGTGACTTGTAAAATCCATGAAGCCGCTGAGTTAACCTGGCTGAGAATGACCGAAGTCCAGAAGTTATGTGATCAAAATTCTGATAACAATTTTCTACCATTATAGTCATAACTATTTTGTTGAGAAGTTATATCTTGCTGAAGCAATGAAGATGCTGAAAACATTAATAAAACCAATTATGGGTTCTCAATTAAGAGTTTGAACTTGTTGAGCTGTGTTGTCACTCACATCAAAGCCTCTCCCTCTATAATCAAATGTTAGGACTCATGAAATTGATTATTACATATTCGTTCTCATATTTGAATTGATCTGGAAAGCTGCACTTTGTGCATGCTTCAAAGCCAAAGAGCTCTTGTGCGGGGATAAATTGGCCCAAAGGGTGTGGGTCATCACCTAGCAAAGCCTTTTGTGATGAACTGGCCCTTAACGAAAGACACAAAAGAACTTGGGCTTTTCTTAAAAGAATGTGTTGCTGTTTAAATTTAGCAAATTCTAAAATGTTCTGTTCAATAACCTTTTCTAATACAAACATGTTATCAGCTACACTGCAAATCAGAAGTGACAATGAACAACCTCATGTGAGAGCTTGTAAAGGTTTGCATATTTATGACATTTGCAAAATAAAATTTTACCAACATTCTAAGCCGAGCTTGAAACTGAAACTGCTTATTCTGAATTTTTTTCAAAAAAGTAGACCACAAGTCAAAACAAGCAAAATATTTCAACAATATACACGGAAATTTTAATAAGAAGTTAAAGTATACTTTGGTGTTATAAAACAAAAGAAAGCCAACAGTGCTCTCTACAAGTATCTCCTAATGTGTATCCAAAAACATCCCTGAAAAAGCCACTCTCAATTTTAGAAGGCAGCTTCAAGAAATGTACAGCACTTCATTTGATAATCTGTACTCTAAGTCAAGTAGTTTACTGCCTGTTTTGTGATATGTAGAAGGTTAGAAGCTACTCCTATGTTGCGTAAACAGTTACTAGGTTGAACAAATCAGAGCTAAAACTGCGTGTGAGAGAACATGCCTAACTGTTACATTCAAAATGATGCAAAAATCAACTCAACTATTTAGTGGCAGAAATGCAACACCACAGAATCTCATCTTGCCATATCTAATCAATTTTATTCATTTGAGCGAAAAGCTCTTACAAAGTTACAAGTAGCCAACCATCATAACAGTAAAACCAATTTTTCTAAGAGTTGAAGCAAATGACAGAATACTGATCCACCAACAAAAAGTAACATCAAGCCAAAAGAAGCAGGAAAAACAAAATAGCAGCATTTGATAAAACGCATCTTATGATTAATGGCATCAGTCTCAAGAGATGGCCATACAGCCAATACATTCAATTCAAAGTTACATTCAATCTAACAGAACAAAGAATTCCATTATTATAATAATAACCTCAAAACATATCGCTCACCAACTCGTCAAGAAACAAATTTAGATGAAAAATGAGAGAGAAGTAGCAAAACCATCTCTTACTCATCTAACTGCTTAATCTCAGCTTTTAATTGCTCAATCTTCAATCCCATTGATCTCTGAATAGCTGACTTATCACTTTCTGGCAACTTAGCCAACAATCCCTCAAACATTTCCAATACTTCAGAGACAGCAGCACGAGCACACTCTGCTTCCTCGTTGAAATACACAGTATCTTTTGATTCCAACGCTGCCTCAATTTCTTCCCTCGCTTCTGCAAACTTCATATTAATCATGTCCACTTCCTTGTCCTTATCCAACTCGTTGCCCGAACTACCCGACCCGGAATTGTAGCTCCTGAGATTATATTGCTGGGTCATGAAATACGATCGAGGAATGATCGAAACAGAGTGAAAATTCGAGCTGGCTATGGTGGAAATCGATGGTTCTGGATATGAATGTCGGCGCGAAGAAGATATTGATAGAATTGCTGAAGAAAACGAAGTGGGTTTTGGATTTTGACGAAAAGGGTATCGGTAGATCGCATTGAAGAGAGAAATTTTGGCGCTTCGATTCATTTTCGCGATTTGTGCTTTCGCACTTTGTAGAGAAAGAAGAATTGAGGCGTTAGAGAGACTTATGGTTTCAGTTTAAACCCCAACGAGGGTTTTTTGAGATTATAGACAAATTTTGATCAAAGCAAGAAAGCCGACTCCTCGAAAATGGGAGATAGTGACGAGGAAGGCTAGGGAAATGGAGAATGACACTAAGGTCCTAAGAGACCGGAAAGATTATTAAAAAGTCTCTTAGTTTTGAAAGATGTAAAGACTTAAGGGTAAAGTAGCATTGAACCTGATGTTGCTTCTTAGGAGCACCAATACCCTAATCTTACTTGTGGTGTAATTTCATGCAAGATTTTTTGAATTACGTTCAATTTCACTCATGCCTAAATGACACCTTAACGTATGTTAAAATGACATTTCATGTGGTCATTTTTTTTTTGAATTTTTTTTTATGTGCTAACATTCGACATGAACCAATCAACGGCAGTCATGAGTGCCTATCTGAAGTTTTCCTTCATCTAGAGGTTTCAGATTCGTCTCGAATAGCTACTCTCTTCACATGGACACAATTTCTTTTTCTCCATGTTCAACGTTTTCCCATGGAATTCCTTCATGGTTTCCTTATTTTTTTTCACGACAATCCCCGTTTCACTTGCCCCGATTATATTGCTCTTCACCTAGACTCCGTAATTCAAAGCTCTCCTCCCTCTTCCCCCTATCCCCCTCCTTCCCACAAATTTTGACTATTTGTAAGAGCATAAACTCTTAAAGTTTATCACTTTGATATTTAAGTTGTTTCTCATTGTGGTATGGTGCATTGATTTAGATTCAATCCTTTCACTAGTTCATTCTTGCTGCTGCACTTCAAATGGATTCATAAAATACTTTCTTCTTGCTGGTCAAACCGTCTCCTCATGTTAGCAAGGGGTTTCAAGGTTAAATTGTAATTTTATGAAAAAATTAAAAAACCCTAAACCTCATGACTTCCCTCTCTTCTTGTGCCACACCGCACACTGCTCTCCCTTGTGCATGACACGGCTACAGCACACTACACAGTACAAACTACTCTCTTTTTGCTGGTCAAATCATCTCCTCATGTTAGCAAGGGGTTTCAAGGCAAAAAGCAATTGGCAAAGCAATCGATGTATTTAACATATTGCTATTTTTGTCCTTTTGCACTTTAGCATGTGCTTTTCTTGTGATTGTCAGGGTAGGACTTTTTTTCTAGTATAATTCTAAATACGTATGATGTTACACCCATATTTTTTTATTCCTTTCTCTCATTAGGAGTTGGATACTTTTGTATATATAACACCGATTTTTTCAAGTAAATCATGAAATTATCATAAAGAAAACAGAAAATAATTCACTGAAAATAGAAGTAATCTTTCTCAATTTGAGCAATAATTAATCTATTTCAAAGCATGAATAATAGATTAATTACAAAAGGTATAATTTTTATCATATTAACTTTTCATCTTTACTTGATAATAGTTTTTTTGTCAACATATGTATTTTGTTTATGTTAGCTTATTGTAAAAATAAGCAATAAAAATAATATGCATAACATACAAGAAGATTCATTATATGAGAAGGAACAAAGAGTTGACGAGGAGTTAAATATCCAAATCAATTTGAATAGATGTGAATTTTTTGATAGTGATACTGAGCAATGAGACTTATTTTTTGAAAATCATGGTGGAGGGATAGAGGCAGAATTTAATCAATGGTTGCATGACAACCAACTAAAGGAGTCTAACATTGGAGATACAAGGAATGAAGAGGCACAAAGCGGGTGTGATTGGGATGGACTAGTTCAATCTGATTAAGATGTTAGTGAAGAGACAAAAAGTCCAATTGGATCAGATGACGAAAGACAACAAATAGAAAAGCAATTATCTATTAAGTTTTTTTTAGAAGACAGATTTTAAAAGACCTATCAATTTTCAAGTTGGTATGAAGTTTGCAAACTTCAAAACTTAGAGGCAAGCATAAAAGAAATATTCCGATATTGAATTCAAGTATATAAAAAATGAAGTATAACGAATTAGGGTGAAGTGCAAGCGCAATTTTGGATGGGTAATTCATGCATCAAGGACTCATGCTAGAGATGCATTTCAAATCAAGTCATTCCACCAAAAGGAGCACAATTGTGGATATGAAAGAGAGAATAAATGGTTGACTACAAGTTTGTGGTCAAATAGGTACATTGAACACATTAGATACCAGCCAAAATTGCAGTGGAACAGCATTTGCAAATCAAGTGCGAAGGGATCGTAATATTGAAATTTCAAAATATGCTGCATAACAAGCAAAACAATGGAAAATGAGGTGCTTGAGGATCGTGACGAAGAGCAATTTGCCAAAATATATACATATTGTGGAGCGATAATGAAATTTAACCCTAAAAGTAAAATGATGGTCAAGGCACAAGGGTCTCGATTTAAAAGACTATACGATGCAGTTGCGAAACATCAAGCTATATTTTCAAATGGCAATAGGAGCAACAAACCAGAGCAATGAATTTGACTTCTATTAATTCAATTTGGGCTAAAAATGGAGCTACTTGTCATATTTTTGGCTTGGAAACTTCAAAATAAAGGGCTTGGACCAAGAGTTACACATGGGAAGAGTCTTTTGGGCTTAAATGATCACACTTTGGGCTTTTAATGCTGACTATATTTTGATACTTTTTTTATTTGTGCGAAAATTGTTAATTAGTTGTCAGATTTGACTTTTAAGTTTCTTGTTTATTGATTTTAAGTTATTTCTTGGGATTCTCTAGAATGCATTTAATGTAAATTAGGCCATATTTCTAAATGTAGCCTTTAAATACATTGTGATCCTCATTTTGAAGGGAAGACTTGAATTTTGAATGGAAAAGTTACTTTCTGTGCTTTGTGACTTGAGAGAGGATCCTATCTAAGGTTCTTTTTAGAACTAACAGACTTATTATGGTTTGATCAACCTTATGGCATCTTTCAACACTTTGGGTCCTTGTCATTCAGTGATCAAGGGTTCAAGTGGATCGTTTCTATCCTTTGTTTAGCTATATTAGGGTGAATGTATCTCAAATTGGTTGTCGGTTCTTGGGGTCTAACCCTAGTGAGTTCGCACCATCTTGGTATCAGAACTTCGAATCTAAATCATGTTATATCTTTCTGTTCTTTGTTTTTCATTTTCTTTAGTCGTTTTGTGTGTTTTCTTTGTATATGTTCATCTTCTTTGTTTTAGTCTGAGATTGAATTCTCTGTCCTTGTTTGACTAGTTTCGTTTTGAGTATTTCAACATGTAGTATGTTATTTTCATAGTTCAGAATCCGTTATATATTCTCGTTTTGGAAACCTTTGAATCTGACTTGTCTGCTATGAGTTATACCCATTTCAAAAAGAACGTGATTTCTGGGATTTTTTTGGTTCAAATTGCGTGTTGCTGTTTTGTATTGTAATTTGGTATTTTCTTTCTATTTTAGTGAAAATATAAGAAAAGAAAACATCAAAAAAGAAGAAAAAGGAGTGAAAAAACGTGAAAAGAAAATATAAACAAGAAAGAGGAAAGAAGAAAATATCATTGCTGTGTTGGACAAATCGCTGCATCAATATCCACTGTCACACCCAGATTTGATTTGATCTTTGCAATCTTTGTGTCAGTTGAATTCTTGATTTTCTTTGATACTTCATGTTTAATACTCACTTTGATATCTGAAACTTCTAAATGTTGTTTTGGTTCTGCAAGTTGTGAAATTTTTGATTCAATTACTTAGTTCTCTAAAGAGCCTCAAGAGGTTAGAGTGGAAAAAGGCAAGAGTGATTTATATCAATTTAAAAGCCAAGTTTGTGTGAAACATGAGTGACACCAATTTGTTTGAGTAAAACACATGAGTAGAGTGGTGAGGCCTCTTTTTTTTTCCATTTCCAACTTTTCAGGTAACAATATGGATGATGAAATAGAAATTAAAAGAGATATGAAATTCTTACTAAAAGGAATGCAATGGCTGGATGTTGTAATGGAGGAATGGCCGTCTAGTGGCAACTCGAAGAAGAAAAGAGAATTATCCAAAAAGTTGCGGGAGTTGAAACAAGGCTTTATGAGTGTTAAGGATTATTTCCAAGAGGTGGAGTTGGCTATGATTAGAGCTGGTGTGAAGGAAACTCCAAAAGCCACTAAATATCGTTTTATATGTGGGGTTAATCCTAAATTATCTTGTTTTGCAAAAATGTGGAGCTTCATGGACATTGACATTTTGGTTCCATTTGTTGCCAAGCATGAGAAATGAATTAAGAAAAACAAAGTTTTAAAAAGTAAATCAAATTCAAAGAGGGTTGAAACCTCAACTGTTGCTGACCAAGTCAATGAGGTAGAGATGAGAAAAGTTGAATTTGTAACAGAAAAAAAGATTGAGAGTATAGAGTGTTTTCAACTTGATGAGAGTAAGAAAGTGAGTGTTGAGTTGAGAGAAAAGCAATATGAATAGAGTTGTGAGAAAAGTAAGGTTAAGAATGAGTGCAAGAATATTTATTTGATTACTAATGATAGGGCTGAGCAAAATACTCGAAACCCGATGGGCTAGCCCATTACCCGCAATTTTTACCCATTTAAAGCCCGCCCAATTAAAGCCCATGATGGGCGGGTGCAAACCCAGCCCATTTAAAAATTAAATGGGCGGGCGATGGGCACACCCTTGGGCTGCCCATGCCCGCCCATTTATATATATATATATATATATTTTCCAATTTGTTTTAATTTTGTCCATGAATATTGAGAGTGAGTCAGTAGCATTCCTGTAATTATGGTATTTATATAAATTTAAGTTCTTTTGTGCACTCTTGGGCTGCCCATGCTCGCCCATTTATATATATATTTTTCAATTTGTTTTAATTTTGTCCATGAGTATTGAGAGTAAGTCAGTAGCATTCCTATAATTATGGTATTTATCTAAATTTAAGTTCTTTTGTGCAACAAACTATGATGTAAACATGGATGTGAAGTTGTAGATCTTGCTGTCACTTTTAATATGTGAATGTGATGCTTGAATTATTAACTTTGATAAGAAATTTAGAAATTTGTAATAATAAAAAAATAGGTAAAGAGATTAATGGGTTTTCCCATAACCCATTTAACCCGAACCCATTTAGTTCGGGCTTGAATGGGTTGAGGCTCGGGTATGGGCTAACCCATACCCATCTAATATTAAATGGGCGGGCGATGGGTTAGACTTCGGGTTACCCAGCCCGCCCATTGCTCACCCCTAACTAATGATCTTAACCTTTCTTCACCTTGTGATTTAGATGTATTGAAGGTATTCTTGGATTTGTTTCCTAAGAAACCTCCTGATGGATTCTTTTGCTCAAGAGGAATTGATGCTTTCTCTCATTCAATTGGCACTGAAAAATATTCTAGAGGTTTAAAATTTAATTTTCATTCTGACTTGGATTATGTTGTTCCTTGGTGTTCTTATAAAATGGCTACAAACTGTTTTGATGATACTCTATTATACTGCAAGAATCTTGATGAGAATTTGAATGATTTGATTGTATGCTTGATGTTGTGAGGAAGGAAAAATTGTTTTCAAATCTGGAAAAATATAATATTTTCTTAGATAAAATTGTTCTTGGTTTTGTGTATTTGCTTAGTCAAGGTAAATTGAGCAGAAGGCATGCAATGTGGCTGAAATTTATTGAGACATTTCTATATGTCATCAAATACAAGAAAGGTAAAGAGAATGTGATTTATGATTAATTTCCAAGAAGTTATAATCTTCTTCTTTCAACTTTGGATACTAGAATGATTTTCTTCGCATACGAAATTGCTGTTTCAAAAGTGTTTCTTGTTTGTGAAAAGATGGCATGTGAAAAGTTTAATTGAGTTGATGTCCACATGTTTGAAGAAAAAAAGTGTTCATGCCTCCAAATTCATTGTGTGAATTGCTTATGAAAGAAACACCTAAGGGAGGAGATAATCTATTTCAGTTGCTTGAAAGGATCAATGACACTTGTTTCTATAGTGAGTATAACGTTAGTGATCTTTTAAATGTCTTTGATTTATTTTCTTTTGATCCAGGTAAAGATTCGAGGATGAATCATTTTGAGGAGAAAGGGTATGATGCGATCCAAAAACATCAAGCTATCTTTTCAAATGGCAATAGGAGCAACAAATCAGAGTAATGAATTTCACTTCTTCATTAATTCAATTTGGGCTAAAAATGAAGCTGCTGGTCATATTTTGGGCTTCGAAAAATCAAACTAAAGGGCTTCGACCAAGTGCTACACATGGGAAGAATCTTTTGGGCTTAAATGATCACATTTTGGGCTTTCAATGCTGACTACATTTTGATATTTTTATTTGTGCAAAAATTGTTAATTAGTTGGCAGACTTGACTTTTGAGTTTCTTGTTTATTGATTTTCAGTTTATTTCTTAGAATTCTCTAGAATGCATTTAATGCAAATTAGGTCAGATTTCTGAATGTAGCCTTTAAATACATTGTGATTCTCATTTTGAAGGGAAGACTTGAATTTTGAATGGAAAAGTTGTTTTCTGCACCTTGTGACTTGAGAGAGGATCCTCTCTAGGGTTTTTCTTAGAACTAACAGACTTATCAAGGCTTGATCGACCTTGTGGCATCTTCCAACACTTCGGGTCCTTGTCTTTTCGTGTTCAAGGGTTCAAGTGGATCGTTTTTGTCCTCTGTTTAGCTTTCTTAGGGTGAGTATATCTTAGATTGGTTGTGGGTTCTTGTGGTCTAACCCTGGTGGGTTCGCACCACTATATGTGTCTTAGTGCATGTAAGAAAGGGTTAGTTATAGCATGTAGGCCAATTATAAACATATTATAGATGGTTGTTTCTTGAAAGGTAGTTTTGGAGGCCATCCTCTACCTACAATTGGTAAAGATGCAAACGAAAATATTTATCCTATAGCATATGCCATAGCGTAATCTCACTGTAAGGATAGTTAGAATTGGTTCATGACATTGCTCTTTGAGGACATTTGCTCGTGTAAAGATAACGGGTGAGTTGGGATGTCTAATATGCAAAAGGTATAATGTTTATATTATAGGGAAGAATGACCTGGTTAAATATATATATATATATTGTGTTTCTATATTTTACTGTTAAAAATTGATTATTCATTTTTCACAAATATGTTAAATTATATTGTAGGGGCTGCAAGAGGTGCTTAAGGCAATGGAATGTGAGCACAGGTTCTGTGTTAGGCATTTATATGCTAATTTCAAGCTCAAATATAAGGAGAAAATTTGAAAGACGAGCTTTGGAATGCATGCAGGGCAACAACTAAACAAGAATCAACCAAACAAGGAGTAATTTCCTTAACGATGGGAGTATTACCTAATGAAGAGTGCATTTCCTCTTGAGGTTATGGAGTAGTCTGCTTCATCTTTTCAACTTGTGTAGATTTATTGAATGTCTCTATTGAGGTAGGGTGTTCTCCACAAGAGATGTGGGATGGTTCTCTTCATTAGATATCTCCAACTCCTCTTCCTTGTTAGTGTCATAAGGCCATAGGGTTCCTTCACCTCCTCTCATTCTTTTCTAAATCATATGCAAGTAGAATGCATTGAGGCACTCCCCTACCTTTTCCAATTCTTCTTCCAATTGCTTGGAGAGTCTAATCTGTGGTCTTCTTCCTATACAACTCTATGGACTATGCTTTATATACCTCATACATCCTCTTAAGCTCTTTTGTGTGATCATCCATGTCGGGATAGTCAAAGAGGCATCAAGCCCAATTGGTTTAGGTGTGATGGGTTTGAGTGGAGATGAGGGTTCTTATGGTAGTGGTTGGTATGTAGTTTGGTATGAATGGTGAAATGAAGGTAGGAAAGGTAGGAATGGTGAGGATGGTTTCAACCGGAGCGGAGGTGTCCATTAGAAATGTGGAGATGGTTTATGGTATGGCCTACATGGTGGAGGTGAAGGCTCATGTGGTGGAGCTTGATATAATGAAGATTGTGGTTGAAAGTATGGTTTATGGTATGAAGGGGAACGTGGTGGATAAGGATCACCGAAGTATGAATGATATTATAATGGAGGTGAAGGTAGGTTCCTACATGGTGTGTCATAGGATTTGAAGAAGAAATTGAGATCAGTAATTATTTAGTCCCTTTCTTTATAGAATTCATTCATGCTTGAAGAATGTGCCCCTTCTATCCTAGTGGTATTTCATACAAAAGAACTAGAATTCTCAAGTTGATCATGATTGTGGCCAAAGTTTTGTAATTCAAAGGCATGAGAATACAAAAAAGATTGCCTGCTAAATTTGCTTGATTAGACTGATGTAAGAGAAATCACCACCATAATGAATACACTTATTTCGCAGCATCCAAACATGAATAAGTAAAAGAATGATTCATCCTTAGTTTATTTCTTTCCTTAAAAGAAAGGAAAGCAGAGACAAACCAGGAATTGAAAGTCTCCTATTTTGGTCGGATGCCAAGTAATTCAAACCAGATTGTCCGAACAAAAGGACATTGAAAGAAAATGTGCTCTATTATCTCTAAACATGAACAACCAAAAACATAGTAAATGTCCACCTGCAGATGATGATTCCTTAAGATATCCCCTAAGGGAATGCATTTAGAAATTAGCTTCCAAGTAAATAAAACAACTTTAAGAGGTAAAGGGATGGACCAAAGAAATTTCCAAAACAATTCATCAAGAGAGTGTGGTTGAGAAGGACGAAGTTGGAGAAAACCCTTCCTCACTGAGTAGGATCCACATGCACTGCATTTCCAGATAAAATGATCTAGTTAATTTTATCAATATTTGTTGAAGTTGGTGATCTGGATTGCATAGGCCATCACAAAGGGTGGTTGAGAGGTATTCCATTGCCATTCCCTACTTTCCATTCAATGTTCTTAAGAGTAAGGTCTGCACTTGATAGTAATCATTTCCAGATCCAAGAAGAGTTATAAGGGGGTTTTGACAATGCCTTCCATGGAGATATCCACATACTTAACCTTAAGGGTGAAGCGATTACAAACAAATTCAAAATAAAAACTTTCCTAATTCTATTTACAATTAAATTAGTTTCTTAATCTATTGGACAATCATATTAGCTTCACAATATTTAATTATTGATGTATACTTTCTTTTCATGTACTGCCAAACTTATATGCAAAATAATTGCATCTACCATAAAAATAATATGCCTTATCATAATATTCATTGCCTTTGTGAATAAATATATTTCACACAACTATTTATAATTTTATATTTCAGGTATCTGGATTGCAGGTCCATAATGTTCATGTATTGAAAGCATAACAACATTTAAATTGTATCTTTCCCTTTTGTTTTGTTTTTTGAAGAAATAAAGTGTTTGAGTAATTGTACACATTTTTTTCCTGTTCATGAAGGTATAAAACTTTAACAGATAAGAAGCAACTAATAAAAATTGCAAGTACCAGTAGCACAAAACTGAAACTTAATAACTTCTTAATTATTCATTTAAAAGAACAACACTCATTGGCTTGGAAATTATCTAGGTTTATTAAGCTAAGTTATTACATATCACCAACTTTAATATAAGATGTACCTAGTTAACCTACAAAACTTGTGGCAAGAAAAAAAAACCTATAAAACTTAAAAGGAAAAGTTTATAAACCTATGACCTACACATCTTTTTGCCCATTGCATGTCTGCTGATGATACCATGAGATCATGAGTTAGCGTAAAAGGCACACAGAGTGGACAGGTCGGGAAAGGAGAGAGGAAGGGCAAAAGGAATTACATGCGAGCTCATGATTTGTTTTGTTGGAGGAACCTAGGGGAGAGAGGTGTACGAGAATAGCTGGATTTCCCAGTTAGGTGATGCAAACCTGATAAGAGGAAAAGGCAAGGAGTCAAAGACCCCCCAAAAAGGTGGATCAAACCTGTAGGCCCTGACAAAGCAACGGCACCCATAAGCCTCAGAGCATTTTTCAATGCTGTAGAGCCATAAAAAAAGACCCTACCCTTGATGGAAATTAGCCCTTTACCACATCACCAAGGGTTCACATAACTGCAAAAACGGAGGGGATAAAACTCAAAATCTCCCTATTCATACAACCTAAATAAGAGGGAAGCAGAAGGTAATTTTTACGTAAATAATAATGATATATTTTTCAACTTATTTTTGTTAATACACATTTATTTCAAAAAAATAGAAATATAGAAATTAAGCAACATTATGGTGTAGTTGGAGGTTATATGGAATATGTACTAAATACCCTTAAATGTGAGAGTTATAGGGTATAATTTGTCATGAACCAAGAGATAGGATCCTAAGGTGATTATGGGTTATGAACATCCATATTCATATTATGCCCAAACTTTGTGAAGTGAAAATTTGAATTATGCAAAAACTTCAAGAGACAAAGTATCATTCACCATCATCATTAAGCATAATAAAAACATCAAACCCCAACTTTAATATAGATTTTCGAAATTTGCCTAAAATCCCCAAGATTTCCAAAACTTTGCTAGGTCAAAATTTAAATAAGGTCAAGACCCAAAGATACCAAGCTTTAGAAATTATTTTCTATCATAATTGAACATATTTAAAACACCAAAACCCAACATCAACCTTGATTTTAAAAATTCATCTTCAAACCCTAAATTTTTCAAAACTTTATTGTGCAAACTTTTGTTCTAAGCCAAAATGCAAAGACCCAAAGTATTTAGAACCAGAATTAAGTGCAAATAAACTTAGTTGAAAAAAAAAACACCTAAACCATTTAGATTATCAAAACCACCCCCCCCCCCAAAATTAATGGAAAGACAAACTTTGAACACCCAAAAACGTGAACAAAACACTTTCCAACAAGAGAAACTATTAAAGAAGCTTATGAGAGTTTAGAAACAAGTTAGAAACCAAGAACAACCTAAAACAAGCTTAGAATTTCACAGCCCTAAGGAAAGCCCCAAAAATTTCAAGAGAGATTGAAGCAAAATGGAAGGAAAGGAAGATAAACAAGAGGAGAGATGTTTACCTAGGGTTTGGGACTTCAAAAACCTTGATTTTCCTTCAAGATTCTGTGCCTAGCTAGCAGCCCCCTCTCTCTCAAACTCGTGCTCTCTCACTCTCCCTTCTTTTCTAGTTGCATCAGTGCCCCTTTGGGCGTCGAGGCTCCCACAATTATTTTCTTATTATTTATTATTATATTATATTATTTATTATTTATTATTTTTTTACTTTAAATAATTAATTCATCTTACTTATCACTAATCCCTAATCTATACTCCATTTTGCATAATTACAACAAATCCTAAATCCTTAATAATTCCCATATTCTCAATCATCAATTAATTCATACCTTTTCATATACCTTAAAGATTTCCCAACTTCCTCAAGATCATCATTAATCCTCGTAAATTCCTAGATTTAGAACTTGGGATGTCACATATTAGGCCAAAAAATATTTGTGACTTTATCTTCCATATCAAGATGGAATGAATGATAAAACGAAGGGTTCTCAATAATTTATTCCTCAAAATAATACAATAGGCATTGAACTTCCCCATTCACCATGATCTTTTGTCATTTAGTCGTCAAATAGTTTTTCATATAAACTAGAATAAAAAAAATTATCTCGCCTACCCACTAGCTTACTCATAAGATCAAAGATTGTTTTTTTTTGTTTATGTCAAACATACCTAGCCATCTGCTTTATTAGCTTGTACATTACTTAATTTCTGTTGATACCTCATCATATGCACGGTTTTTGAAGATGTGATGGGTGGTGATGCTTTTCTGTACAGTTGGTGATTTAAAGTTTACCTTCCACTAAATTATCTGTCATTCCAGCTTTACAATTAGTTCTGGTATCCAGACAATGCTTAGTGGCCGGGGTGTATCTTTTATCTAATTCTCATTTACCTTATTTTGAATATGCATATCTATAGCTGATAGTTGTCTTTTTATCTTTACTACTCTTTGTCAACCCATTTTTTCTTGCACTAAAGCCAATCCTACAAACATATGCATTCCAAAACCTCCATGCCTCTTCTAGATTTTCAAATTCTTTTTCTAATCTAAGTGTCATATTAGTTTCTACGGAATGGAACCTACAAAATAAGTTTATGCAACCTTCAAAAAATTAAAAAAAAATAGAAAAAAATTAATGAGACATGCTCATCAACATGCTTGACTTTTTTTAGTTGCTAAAGTAGCTTAAAAATCAAATAAATATGAAAACATATTTGATTCTTTTTTTTAGCCATCAAGAATATTGACGTCACCAAATAATTGATAAGTATTTCCAACATAACTATGGAATTGATTTTGTTACTCTATCCCTAAAATAGTGGACAAAGATGTACCTTTGTGATTTTGTTAAATCCATATGCAAAGTTGAGATTTTATATTGCTTCCAAATTAATGCTTATCCCTATAACTCTTTTTCTCTACTTTTCCCCCAAGAAAATAAAAAGACGAAGGTGGAGAAGTGAGATCAATGGTAAGTATTTTATTTTCTAATATAGTTCTTCTACAAATAAATCTTCTACAATTTTGCCTTGCCTCTTACACTTTTTCCTACCAAATTCATCCGAAAATCACAAAATTGAGATGAGTGATAATACTTTCTTCTCACTTTTCTCTCGTCCCCATTATTCCTCCCAACTTTTCCTCTCATCCAAGCATATTGTTGATGTTTTTTGTTTCTTGTTTCATGATCATAGTTTAACTATGACGTCCCCTTATACACCTAAATATAGGGGTTTACTTATGTGCTCATTTTACTTATAAATTAAATTGTCTTTGATGTCACACCTTGTTGATCTAACTTTTTTTGCAAGTGATAGTTCCTGTATGGGTTCGTCATGGAATGCTTCAAAAGTTCAGCTACTATTGCTAATTGCAGAACTTCCACCATTTTTATTTGTGTCGAATATGTGTATATTTCCATGTTATGGCTCAACTTGCATATTCTAATTTATTGTAAGATTGATGGTAGAACCATGTGTTTGATTAAATGTTGTTAAATTTTATTTTGGTAGAATGCCAAAGGCCTCTTCATGCTCCTATGACAATATGACATTTATGAGTTTATTATTGTGCCTATGGTTGAATGATATATCTTGAGTTTTGTGAAGCTCATGGCCCAAATGTTATGTTAAAAAAATTCAAAAGTAGGGTCCTACTTTCAACAACCATGTTAGGTAAGTTGTGCTTTTTCTAACATGGTTTAACCTGCGAAATGAGAAAGCATGTTTTATTATCTATTATAGCTTTAAAGTGATTAGTTTCTTTCTTTTCTATCATAGATAAGTTTATTAAAAGTTTTGTTTAACCATTATAGGTATTTTAAAGTTGTTTCATCATTTTTTATCATAGTTAACTTGATCTATTAACAATGCTCTTTCATAACCATGATAGTTTTCCACCATGGTTAATATTTGAAAGTTAGATAAAAGTTATTCTACTATAGTAGACTTTTATTACATTATTTAACTCTTTTCTACCATAGGAAGAGTATTAAATGGTTGGCTTCATTAAATGTTTCAAAAGTTCTAGTTATGAGAACATGATTTTACATTTTCACCTTAAAAAATTATATGATATTGGACACACTTTTGGTAAAATTTTATGAATATTTTTGGGTTAAATATCAATTTGGCCAATGAACTATTGGCTAAGTATCAGCTGACACAATTATTAATAAAAAGTCTCTTGAATGCCAACCAAGTTTTAAAATTGAACAAAATGGCCAACACTATCAAATCTAGCCAAACGTCCGTTAAATACATGTCACGTGTGCACACGTCACTCTTTCACCTCATCGGCTTAAGGGATGGACTTAACGGATGTTTGGCTAGATTTGATGGTGTTGGCAATTTTGTTTAATTTTAAAAATTGGTTGGCATCCAAGAAACTTTTTATTAATAAATGTGCCAGCTCATACTTAGCCAATAGTTCATTGGTCAAATTGATATTTAACCCAATATTTTTTCACCTTAACATTTATTTATTTGTTTGTTTCCATAGGGAGCTCATAAGGGAAGATGATGCTCTAACTAAAATATCTCCAACTTTAGGCCATTCTTTGGACAGAAGATCATCCGTCTCTATGGTAATTATGGGGTAAATAATGGAGGAGTAATTTGTAATTTGTTATGCTATTCTCTAAATGTTGAGAAGTTATACTTCAAAATTTGACAAATTGTTATTTAACAAATGAGATGAGTAGTTTGGATTTTGGCAAAAGTTTTTAAGTGGTCATTGAATATTAACAACTTACTCCTATAATATTAGCAAATTGTATTTTGAATTCTAATAAATTGTTTTTTCAAGAGAGTCAAATTTACTAATGACCAAATAAAAACTATTACATTCACTAATAGCCCAAGCCAAAAATATACTAAAATACGTATCATACAACCTATCACAAAGATGACAAAAATAGTAAAAAAACACCAATTTACTGCCACAAGCTAATACTAGGCATATGCCATGTATCTTATCTTAAATGGAGTAGGATGAATATGAGTTGTCCCATCTTGCAACAAAGAGAGGAAAACCAATTGACCTAAATTGTGGCTACTAACCCGAATCTCGGATAGCTTGTCCTCAAACTCCTTGCTCCAATTCCTTTATGTATGGAAACGAATCTCAAGATCTTATTCTCCAATATCCTCGTTAGTGTAGAAGATTATATCTTGTCCAAATACTCCCCCTCAATCATGTTGATGCATTTCAAAGTCATGAACAAATTATCACTGGAATGATTATTGTTGGCTTTAGAGCAAACGTCCATCAATTTAGTATTGGTTCACACTAATTTGAGTGTGAGATTAACATTAGACACATTTTGGTTTTCAATGAAGGAGTCAAGGAAAGAAAGGAGCTGGCGAGCAATAGAAATAAGTTTGGAATTGGAATAGCCGATTTGATGGAGTCAACATTTGATAAATGTTGTTCAATTATAAAGAAATGCATCGGGCTCTTTTTTCTATTTAAAAAACATCATAGTCCCATCCTTGTCTAATCCCATGAACAATAGTTGAAAGAAAATTAAAAGAATTCTAAACAAAACACCTTAAGTATTCATTGTTGCGTATGGCGAAGGGGGAAGGAGAAGGAACAGTCCCAACCGTTGCATCAACCCTCCAATTTTTTTAAAAAAATAAAATTTCACTAGTATTTGTGTATTTAATGTTAAGAGTAAAATACTCAAATATTCCCTCAAGTTTGCTTCAATCACACAAATCTCCATCCACTTTGGAAAACATACCATCTAATCCAATCTGTTTACACCTATAGTAATATTCCCAAAATATTCTAAAAACATAATATATATTTCAAATTTATTTAACAATTATTAATAGAGAACCGCTAAGTATGTTTTCAATATTTAATGGTTATGAATCACAAATGTTAGTGCTGGCTGTCACCCAAGATGGGGTGAATTGGGTGACCCAAGAGGGGGTGAATTGGGTGACAGGATAAAAATTCAAAACTCTTTTCAAATCTTCTCTTTTCTAAAAACACAATGAAGGCAATCTTTTCAAAACTATTAAATGCACTAAGAGATATATAATGTAGATATGCTGGAAACTAAGAGAGTTAAGGGAAGAGATAATAGAAACAGTTTTATCCTGGTTCAGTCTTCCCTGACCTACATCCAGTCCTCAGGCTCCACCTGAGATTTCCACTACCCTCTTATTTAAACCGGACACAAGAGAAGCCTTTACAACCCACAAGTTTACCCGGGCACTTGTGAAGCCTTTACCACAGGTTTTACAACACGGGATCACCTGCCAACCTTTTAACGAGCTTTAGACTCCCTCTAAATGCTCCCCCTTACAAACTGTAAGGATACAATCTGTTTCCCACTCAAGATTACCCAATCTTGAGCTTTACTCACTAAAACAGAATATTTACAATGAAATTTACTTCTCTCAAAGAAGGGATTTTGATAATCACTGAAGTACAGAAAAATGTATGATGAAATACAAATTAGAGCTTAATAATATGAACAATGTGTGCTCTAACTCTTCTTTTCTAATGCGCTCAACTCATCATTTCTGGGCTCACTTGTATATAACTGATACTCTGTGTATTCTATGCAGAGCCCTCTGTTTACGTCATTGATCCATCTTATGTAGTGTGTCGTATGTGTGTCACTTTGCTCCAGATGTCTTCAAGTCTTTTTATAGGGTATTATACTTTTCTGTCCATTGGAGACTTGGAGAACTAGCCATTGACAATCAGCTTTCTTCTCTTGCTTCACTTTATCTTGCAGAGGATGAGGTAAGAGAGATAGAGACTATAAGTAACGATAACCTGCTGCTACCTATCACTGTACTTGCATGTCAGCTTTTTCATTAGCGCTAGCTCCCTTGGCTATCGCTATCTTGACAGTGTAAGTCCTGCACTTGGAGCTGTTAGCTAAACAAGTATTCATGCAGTGGATGTTATCGATAGTGCATTTCATTAGCTCAAAGAGATAGAGACTATTTCATCTAAGGAATTTCAAAGCATTCTCTATCGATAGCCAATCATGCTATCGCTAGCATCTATTGCTAGTTAAGTTCATTAGCTCAAAAGATAGACAATATATCAGCTAAGGAATTTGCATTCTTTATCGATAGACATGAACATTATCACTAGCATATTCTTTTAGTTCAATGTTCAGCGAACTAGCTATGTCATCTTAATAAGCGTTCTTCTATCGATGGCTAATCCCATTGTCGCTAGTTCTTGATTGCTCATTAGCTTAAGGATACTGACTTATATGAATATTCTAAGTTATTTCAGGTATCCTGTTATCGATAGCTAAATGCGTTATCGCTAGCTAACTATGTTAACTGATCTAACATTCTTCCCCTTAGTTTTCCATGTTATCTGTGGGGCTTTAGCGATAGTGATAGAGCCTAGAGATAGTGATCTATTCTTGGCTTGCTTAGGCTGGCTCTACTCATTCCATTAGCTATAGTGAAGGCCTTAGCGATAGAGGTATTGTTCTTTCATTGAATTACTGCTAAGTCCTCATTAGCCATTGTTATCCTAGGCTTTTCAGTGATTAGCGATAGGTTCTAGCTTAGCTATAGAGAATCTGTTACCTATAAGATTTTACTTATTCATTGCTGAGGTAACCTACACTCCTTTACTTAGTCATTATGATTCTTATCTCATTTCATTCCAGACTAAGTTATATGCTCTTATGTATGCAATCTGAGTCTATGGACATGTTATGTGATCATATATGCAATGCTTCAATCACAGTAAACATATAGCAAACATAATCTAATGGATAGTAGGAGATAAACACTTTATACACATTTTTTGCTTACTACATTTAACTCTATATTTGACATTATCAAAACTAAGCATATCCAACAACAAAGTATTTGCTTAGAGAATATATAAAGTCTTGATAGATAAAGGTTCTGAAATGTGAACTATGTGTCAAAATAAACATGGATTATGGACTTCTATGTGGTAACGTTAATGAGATTGGAGGATTTTTTTTTTGTCTGTATAAAACATGCTCAAAGTGACTTTAAATAGGATTATATGTGTATTAAAAATTATTAGTACTAGTAGGAGTATAGTAAGAGCTTCTAATTTTTCCTTAAAGAAATACAAACCTATATAATATAAATTTTATTCTCTCCACATGCCACGCTAGCAATGGCATACAGACATTCCCCAAAGCAAAAGAACTTGGTAGCTCTTGCATCTAAATTCTGGAAAACATCAAATGATACTCATTTATTAATTAATATTAATATTAATATTAATCTCAATTCCTACAATATTCAAAACTACCGACACGTTGACCAACTCTCCCTCCCTTTCACATTTCTCTTCCGCCTGCTTGCTTCACCTATCTTTCAACAATTTAACAACACTCCAACCATGCTAGGCATCGAAGCATTTGTTATGGTTTTAATGTAATAATTGAATTCATTTATCTTTTGAATTTATGATTTTACAAATTATTTTATTGATTGTACTTATTAAACGAGATTTTTATTAAACACAATACATATGTGTGATAAGAGAAGGGTAATCGGTTATCTGTATCAATACCACTCACTTGTTCCCATTTAAGGGCCACTTTAGAAATACCTTAAAAATATTTTTGCATTTTATAGGCAAAATTTTTTAATATCTTTATTTTGTATGAGGAAAAATACTTTATTATTAAAAACTAAGCAAGAATCTTTTTAAAAAGCTCATTTTTTCCTTACGCTCTGTTGTGGTTATGGGTTTGGGAAAAACTTCAGTTTTGTTTTGTGATGTATGGGATGTATGGTTTGTGAAATATATAATTATTTAATCAATAAAAAAAATTAGGAGGATGATTTTGCTCAAATGGATATGTTTTTAAGCTGAGGGTCATGATTCATGCTTTTTCATAAAAAAAAGGGATTATGACAAAATTAATATACTTTTTCAAAATTAATATACAACCGGCCTACTATGATAAATTATATTTACTTAAAAATTCAGAAAAAATAAATAAAATCTCATTTAAATCCATCTAAAACATTCAAAATCTACATTTAGGTATGCATTTTCAACAAATTCCTAATCATATTAAAAGATTATATTAGGGGCTTCTGTGTTCATTGTTTTTAGTTATATGTCCTTTTTGTTAAAATATGTTCGATTATATAATCTAAATTTAAGGATTTTTTAGTGATTTTTTGATATTATGGTATATTCTAGTATTCAGTTTAATAAAAAAAACGAGAATGCACATGGAGATTAAACTTAAACATGCAACTTCAGAACGATAAACAGTTACTCAGTAAAAGATTAAAGACATCATCCAATAAAATCAAAAGCATGTCCAAGTTAATGATGACAAGTCTACTTGTGTGGACAACTATAACAGCTAGAACCTCATGTTCAAAATGATTTATGAACAGTGATATGTGAGATAAGCCAAGATGGAGCTTTTTTTTGGATGGGCTTGGAGGAACAGTATGTTATATAATAATTGATAATTGATTGATGATAATTGATGATTGATAATTGATTGATTGATCATTCATTATTTAATTATTTACAAACTTTATGATTTTTTTTTTCACATTTTCATACTTTGAGGTATTCACATTTACCTCAGCTAATTATTTCCACAATGTACCTGAAGTAGCTTCTCAAGATAATAATAAAATTATTTTATTATATATTGATTATTTTAAAAAAATTTTAAAAATGAGACAAAAATAGACGAGGCAAATAAATAAATAAATAAATAAAGGGCATATAAGTAACATCCATGACTTGAGAAAATGCATATTAATTAAATAATTAAGTTCCTTACATGAGACTTGTAATTAATTACCCCTAAATTTTAATTGAGGTACCATTTCATATGAATTTAAAAAAACATTTTTCCAATAAAAAATCTTAAAAAAATAATCATATGTATAAGGTCAACATAACCATCCTAGTCCCACATTGGAATTGCCTCGCCCTCGTGTATCTGAAAACATGATCCTTTCCACACCATTCTACAACTTGTACCAAACCAAACAGGCCTACATAATTCCACACGAATGGCATAGCGGCCGAAATAATTACTCTCTCACACTCAATCCTCTAAGTTCTACTGGTAATCAAAACCTTCAAGCGATGGCGGCGAACGGCTCGGTTCTGGAATCTTCCATTATGGATTTGGATAGCCACATGGAGAAGATCCTTTGGACTGAGCACCAAATCTCTGGCCGAGTTTCCGAGCTTGCCGCCCAAATCACCCACGACTTTCGTTCTTCTTCGTTTTCTTCTTCTTCTTCTCCTGTTTTTGTCGGTGTTGCTATTGGGGCTTTCTTGTTTTTCGCTGACCTTGTTCGTAAAATTCGGCTTCCTCTTTCGGTTGATTTTGTTCGTGCTCAGTCTTATGGTTCTGGGACTTGCTCTAATGGAGCACCGGTTATTTCTTCTGATATGAAGATTGACGTCCATGGCCGCCATGTGGTTCTGGTATTTTTTTTTTTTTTTTGCTCTCCTACCTTTGCATTAGTAAAGGTGTTTTTATTGCTAAAGAATGAGTTGATTTTTTATTTTTATTCGTGGAGGATTTTTAATTAGTTCACTTGAATTGTGGTTTGGAGAAATTATACTCGCTCTGGTCCTAAACATAGAGTATATTTAATTAATTTGATTAGATTAAAGATGTTAGTTATGTTAGTTAGTATGGAGTGAAAAAACCCCAATCATTTTCCTTAATTCTCTTCCCCAGTATCTTATTTGATTATTGTTGGAACTAACAGTGATAAGTTGGGAAGAAGTTGATAAAAATTAAAATTATTTCCTATATTTAGAAATTGGTATTATATTTAGACTGGAGGGAGTATTGCTTTAGAATCTCAAATTTATGTTCCAAAAAGTCTTACATTTTCCACAGTGTGGTTCAGAATATGCAAGGGAACGACCTTAAAGGAATGGGAGAAAAGTGAGGCATAATTCACTTTTGTGGTAGCAAAAGATACTGAGGATAAATAAGTAACTTCATTTGGTTGGTTAATTCGAAATAACGGCTGGAATGTTATTAGGTTCTTTATCTGAACAAAAAAAAAAAAAAAAAAGTGAAGAAAATCTTCATTGTAACTCCTAAACAATTAAAAGCCACAGCTTTCCTGTGTCGGTTGCTACATTTTAGTGGATAAAGAAAACGGTTTTTTTGTCTTACAATTCAGTTGGTCATATGAGATTTAAGTTTGTATATTCGTTCATGTCTGCGAGAAATTCCTTTTGCAGGTGACACATGTTATTTAACAGAAGTGGTTTCCATCTGTAATTGTAACGTCATTGTGGTCCTCAAAAAGGAGTAAAATTTAATGAACAGGAGAATATATTTGCTTTCCCCCTTTCTACTGTAATTAACTGTGGGTTTCTTGAGTAGTTTAATCCCCCAATTCCCTTATCTTTCATTCTTATCCAACTCCGTTTTCTAATGAAATTGTTGTTGTTAAATAGGTTGAGGACATTGTAGATACGGGGCATACTATATCTAGCTTAATTGCTCATTTGAAAGAAAAAGGAGCATCCTCTGTCTCAGTGTGCACTTTCCTTGATAAACCATCAAGGAGAAAGGTTAATTTTCAGCTAGTTGGCGAGGGAAAATTCTACAGGGGATTTGAGGTATAGTACTCTTAACTAATAATCAATCAATATCTTTCAAAGTCTATACATAAATTCTCTGTATGCTTCACGCCTTTGCCTTATTGCAAATATGGTAGTATATGAGTTTTCCATTTCCTTATAATCATTGTGATTTTCAATTTTTCTGCTGTAGCTTTTTCTTTCTCTTCCTATCTCAAAGTTAAGCTCATTTTGAAGTTAATTCGGTCATATAGGTTTTCCATATAGTATCTCAGAGTATCCAACTTTGAGAAGCTCTGTATTCTCTATCAATCATATATTGAGTGCACTTGCACACATATATCATCAGTGGACTGAACTAAGTTCACTGACTAACACTTAATCTAGGACTTGGGCTCAGACCTAACAGACCTGTATAACCCACTTAATGCACTATACTAGGAAGATAGATTCTTTGAGACCATAGGTGCTCTTTTAAATTTTATGCTTGGATGTTGAGGTTCAACAGTTGTTTTTCCTGCATGCTTTGAAATTCTTAGCTGTCCTTTCTATTGCTGAGTTATCCCGTTAATGTTTCCTTTTCTGCAGTGCCCAGATTATTTTGTTGTTGGCTATGGATTGGATTTTGCTGAATTGTATAGGAATTTGCCGTATATTGGTGTCTTGAAGCCTGAACATTACACTTGAAGATATAACCCATCCCCGCCGTGTTTATGCGTCAGTCTGATGAATTTTGCTCAACCTCCCCCTCTTTGATTTGATTGAGTTACAAACAGATTGAAATTCCTTCTGTGATTTATCATAAATATAGTGAAATTTTACAACGTTCTTTGAAGCTTTAAAGTTTCATTTCTCATTAGTATTATCTTGCAAGGACTCTCTGATGGTGTCTTAAGATTGTCAGACACTCAGACTGATGGTGAAGAAAGTTCATATTTTCATTGACGTTGGAAGTAAATTTAAATTAGGAGATTCAACTTTCTTACTTTTGAATGATTTTGAACTTTGGAATTTTATTCAATGCTTAATATGTTATCGATCCAGTTTCAGATCTGCTATGAGATTTTCTCGCATGTAACTTGATAATCTGGTTTTATGAATCTCTTGCTTTTCAGTGTAATAAAAATAGCTTACATAGATGAAAATGGCTCTTGGTGAAGTTAAAATTAGGAACCATTTGAAAACAGCTTCAACAAGCTTTTTAAGCTGCATGAAAAATATACTATAAATTCTCAAAGAGGCCTTCACATGTTTATGATGATCGCTCTTATTTTGATATTTGGATGCTGGCACATGGGAAAAAAGAACAGGGTTAACTCTCAGGCTCCTTCAAAGATAACAAGACACTGAAACAGTCAATGACTTTTGAAGGCTGAAAAAAATTGGGTGTGAGCAGGTGAAACCAAATTGCTCCTTCGTGGTTGGGGAAAAAAAAAAGAAGAAGAAGAAGAAGAAGCCCCTTCGTGATTACCTTACAATTTGTTGATTCTACTTCCTTATAAACCAGTGACTTGCTTTATATCATGGAGTTAGGTAGAAACTTTACTTCTATGGGTTGTTCAGAGAAGCTTGATAGGTTTCTCATGGTGCGCTGACAAAAGAATAGGCATAAATATTCTTGTTTTTGAAATACTTTTCATATTCATTTACCTCTGAGTGTGAATCATGTAGCTTGCAGACAACAGTTTATAGCATGACACGTCACTGGTGCAATATTGATAGTTGTCCCATGCAAGGCTTGTATGTGTAAACTCGGGACCTTCAAAAAGGGGAATTAGGGTTAAATTTGTATATTTCTCATTTCAATTGAAAGTGTAAATTTCAGTCTCATTTTAACTCGATGTGTAATGATATGCTTAACATACTCATGGATTCATCATACTTTTGGAAACGAGTTCATTGCAAAAAGGAAAAAAAAAAGGATGAACAAAGAAGCTTTTGCAATATAGCTATGACTTGATCATAATCAAATGCTGTATAATTGAAACTTGAAAGTAGCTTTCCTAAAAGTGGTTTTTTCCATTCACACACTCAAATTGAGGCCTCGTATTTTAATAGATAAATAACAAATTGAGGTCCCTTTCATTTGATCCCCTGTTGGTTGAACTAATAAATAACGAGTTAATACATAATTATTGATTCGATCATTAATTTATTTTTGAAAAACGTTCATACAAGTATAGTAACATTAAACTTGCATTATCTAAATTCTTTGCTTTGGGAAATATGTGAATTCAAATGAAGCGTCATTTTGGGTATGATGGGCACTATCATGCTTAATGGTTAACATTTTTATGCTGCGAGAGATCCTCCATCAGTTCAAGGGGCATTATATACCAACTGATTCAACTACAATAATGACCCACAAGAACTGGAAGTAAACCAGTAATATTACACAAGAAGTCAAGAACAACTACAAAAAAATGCAAGAATCCATATCTAACCCAACAGTGTTATTGGGGTTAAATGCATGCCCAATTGTATATAAACGGGTTCTTTTCTTTTGCCATAGCATATAAACGGGTATGTGGAAGCCTAACAACAATAAAGATAAAGAATATGGAATGTTATATCAACTATGGAAAAAGATAAATGAAAGGAAAAATACCATATTTGCACCATCTGAGATTCAACCAATTGACAAGTGTGCCCCATTTTGTGGTATCATACATACGTGCTCTACAAATCATAGCATGAGGTTATCATTCTCCACCAACATGCTATCCATCATCAGTTTCTTGCTCATTCTCACACCAACTAGTAACAACCTTATCAAAGCCATCCCTTTGCTCTAAACTTGGCATGCACAGCATTAGCATCAAGCGTAAAAAATACGATTTTAATTTACTTGAAGGTGTAAAATCCGTGGGACCAATTCTATTGAACCAAAAGCGTACGCCTGGTTTTGATCCAAGGGAAGATGCTAGTCCTCCATAACATGACAAACCAATTTTCTAACCCCGCTTAGAAATGTGCCCATAAGTGTCTAATTGTACCTCAAATAAGATTGGCTCTTATAGGAGAATACATGTGTTTAAGAAAAAATGCATACAACTCATCTACAACAATATTATTTCCCCAATTAAAGGCTTAAATGCACTAAAGATTTGTAAAATAATTTTAACTACGATTAGCCATGAACACCCACTTGGGAGATGAAAGCTTACTATTCAGAATATATTCTCAATCTAGCATAGCATACTACAGGAGTGTTTGGGATCACAGTGAAACCAAGAAAAACCACTTTTCCACTGTGAAAAAGCTACTTTTAACTTTTTCTTTTCTTTTTTTCCCCACATGTTTTGGATCATGATGGAAATGGTGTTTATCTCTAAGAAGTTCGTTTACAAAAAAGTAATAACTTCTTGCTTCTAGTCTTTCTTTTACTTTGTTGCATGGCATAAAAAGGTGGTGTATAAATGATATGGATCCCACGGGGTTTCATTTGTTTAATTACCCTGAACCCTACACACTTTTTTGTCTTTTTCTTCGTAACTTTTGATCCTCTCAATGCCTTTTGGTCTTTTTCTTCGTAACATTTGACCCTCTCAATAGTGCCAATTGTTTTTATTCTCCATTGTTGAATTTTCATATTTACACACACACACACACTAGATATATTTTTATTCATTGAAAATTTGACATTCTTATAATTTATAATTTATACCAAGTAATGGCTTTTTTGTGTTAAAATTTAATGATATATGTCATAATCAAATAATTTATCTAGTTTCTTTAATCTTTCAAAATTATAGAGAGGGAATGAATTAATGAATATGATTAGCATGTTTTAGGAAATATACGTTATATAAACTAATTTAACTAATATATTTAATTTAATTTAATTAGGTGAATAAGCTTCTTTAATTACCCCAATTTGTTTTTTAAATTTTTTCACCGAAACTTGCTTTTTAAAACAATTATCCAAACATGTTTCAGTTTGGAAAAAAAAATTCACTTCTATATCGTTTATCCAAGTATAAATCATATTACACTATTTGATTTTTTCTCTAACTCACGTTTACGAAAGTCAGATTGAAAAATGACAATTCTCCACTGCTAATCCAAACACACCCTACATATTGTTGAGGGGTGTGTGTTTCAAATGAGTTTTATTTAAGGTTTGTTTGGCAAAAAGGTCTCCAAAAATGGGCAGAGGTGGACCTTTTTTGGGTAAGATTTTAAAAGAAAATAGAAAAGTGAGCTCTATAATTATGGGGGGGTAAGAAATAGGGTTGTAATTTTATTACATATATAATGTTTGTTTTAAAATTACAACCCACTTTATCAATTTTTTTAAATTCACGTTACGAAATTTTCCCCTATTCTACCCTCCAAATCCCTTGTATCAAACAAGCCTTAAGCTGTTAAAACGATTACTGGATGGATGGTGTTATATTGCATTGGTCTGGGACTATAGGTTGTATAACTTTTGTTAGTGGGCTGATGGTTGACTATTGACTATATGCTTGGGCTAGCAGTAAAATCATTTTTTTTTTCTCGGTAAGTGTAGTAGATTATTTTTCCTCTCTAATAGTGTGTTGTAACTTGAAAAGCTTTGTAACATTGTGTTTTTCTTACCATGTTATATTTCTAAATTCGCTTTCAAACTTTTTACCATAGCATTGAGGTTAAACTTTTATATCATGAGAAAATGATAAGAAAATATTTTTTAAATTTCAAAATCTCATATAAGAGATTTAACAAGTTGAGGATTGGTATTAACTGGTTGAATATAGATATTAATAACTGCACATCATCTATTAGATATTTTAAATTTCAGAACATATTTTTCCGTCATTTTCCCTTAATAAATAGAGTATTTTTTTTTTTACAGAGTAAAGTATCACTACAATGTTTGCTTGATTGTTTCCTTATTTATACCCCCACCCCCATTTTTCCTCTCATTTATCCATTTACATTAACATCCGATACTTTTAACCAACTTAGATATGAAATTGAAAGAACTAAATTACCTATCATGGGTTTTTAACTTTTAACATTTCAATCGGTTAAACTGATTATGCAATAATTAAATAAATAAAATTACATTTTTAGATGACCCATTACACTTTATATGAATAAATCAATATAATTAATATTTTTAGTTAACATTTATTTTTATAGGTAAAATAACAAGTGAAATTAAAAAAATTAAAAAATATATTATCAAATTTATATTGATTGTTATATTTTAAACAGGGAGCATGACATGATGGCATGCCTGAGGATAGTTCAATATTTACTACATATCCTACCCGTTTTACCCAGTTAATGGATTTGTCTAGGCTAGCCAAATACTCCCTCCGTCCCATAATATAAGGTCCTTTTAACCGAATTACTGGTTCCTAAAAAATTAGTTAGAGTTAGTTAAAAACAATAAATGTGTAGGAAATATACAATTTTGCCCTTATTTATGAATGAGTAAGAGAGGGGGTAATTATGAAAAGAAGATGAAAGAGAATGTGTGGGAAAATTAATGCATGGGTAAAATGGGAAAAAAAGCATTTATTACTCAAATAAAGTCAAATAGGACCTTATATTATAGGACAAAATCATTCAAAAAAATGGACCTTATATTATGGGACGGAGGGAGTATAAACAAGAAAGAGTTGGTATCTTTGGTTAGTAGATGCCTTATTAACTCCTTGCTTTGAGAGTATCTTCTGGTCTAGAGTTGCATTTGAATGTTATCATTATAAAATAGATTTTTCAGACCCAAAAAATAAATTATAAAAAAGAATTCGGGGGAGAGACATCATAATTCAAAAATTTTCGTTTTGAATTAGTCAGTTGTTCAGATATCCAAGTAATATGATCTAGAATAAACGTAACCAACGAGTAGCCGAGAGAATTAAAAAGATAGTTTTGCTTAACATATTTTTTGCAATTACATTCAAATGCCCTCAAAAACTTCTGAAAACAAACCAAATTTAGGGGTTTATTTGTCATCATTGTTTTATATAAACTTATTTACAATTTTCCCCTCAAGATTTTCCCTCTTCCTTACCGTTGTCACTATCCAAAATATCAAACCTCTCAATCTCAACAATATCAATCAATCTTACCCAAAACCCAAAAGAGAGAGAGAGGGTTTTGCTTGGATAACTCTCCAATGGCGGGAGCTACAGGTAGAGCCCTTATCACTCTCTCTCTAAACTCCAACCTCTCTACCTTCGCACGCTTATCTCATCATGCCCACACCACCATTCCATTTCTCAAACTTCCTGCAAAACCCATTAGGGTTTTTCTAGGGTTTAGGCACTTCTGTTCTGTAACTTCCACCACCGCCACGGCCACCATTTCCGAAACAACGGAATCCATTGATCCCGACCGAATCAAGCACTCAATTCTCCTCGAGAGACTCAGATTCAGACACCTAAAGGATTCCCCTAATGCCCCAGAAATCAAGAGTTCGAGGAAATCAGTTTCTATATCTGAGAGGGGTCGTGATAATGAGGGGAAGAAGAAGTTGGTGGGGAGTTTTGAGGAATTGGGGCTCAGTGAAGAGGTAATGGGAGCTGTGAGGGAGATGAATATTGAGGTTCCCACTGAGATTCAGTGTATTGGTATTCCTGCTGTATTGGAAGGGAAGAGTGTTGTTTTGGGATCTCATACTGGTTCTGGAAAGACTCTTGCTTATATGCTTCCCCTTGTTCAGGTACTTTGATTGATCACCCGTAAGACTTTACCTAATATCACGTGAAATTTGCAATTTTGTGTTTATACTTCAGTCATACTACCATCGTTTAGAATGCTACTTCCTACATACCTAAATATAGGACCTATTTGGAGAGTGGAACTTGTTCCTAAATATAAGACATATTTCTAATTTTTTTTCAACATTTCTCCAAATTATCCCTATTCAATCATAAAGAAAAGGAGGGTGAGAATAAAAGTAGGTGGTTAGGGTGTTTTGGCAATATCATTTGATTTTAACTAATTTAACTAACATCCTTAATCTAATAAAATTAGGTAACTTAGGAATGGGGGAGTACTGTTTAATTGTAAATTGCCTGAGACGTGCTTTTATTCTTCAGAATATTTTGCGTTACTGATAATGGTCTTCTGCAACCATTTCCTTATGTTATAAAGTTGTATGGCTGTAAATAGTGGTAACCATCTTAGTTTGTTCATGTAGTTGCTTAGACGGGATGAAGAATTGAATGGATTACTTATAAAGCCCAGGCGTCCCCGGGCTGTTGTGCTATGTCCTACAAGGGAGTTGTCTGAGCAGGTGCCTGTGCAATTTATTCATTATTTAGAGATGATGTAAAATCTTCTGGTTGCACTTCTAAATTATTTCATGATTGGACAAGTAGGTATTTCGAGTTGCGAAATCTATCAGCCACCATGCAAGATTAAGGTCTACAATGGTAAGTGGGGGTGGCCGTCTGAGGCCTCAGGAGGATTCGTTAAATAACCCCATTGACTTGGTTGTTGGTACTCCGGGTAGAATTCTGCAGCACATTGAGGAAGGCAACATGGTATATGGTGACATCAAATACTTGGTAGGCTTTCAACCATATGACATTCTTCTTATTTTTAAATACCATTATTTAGATGTTCTATGGTTTTTAATCTGCTGTGTCTCCAATAAGTATTCTTTGGAAAACTATCTCCTCACTTCTTATTTATTGCTGCGAGGAAGATGTTGCACTTACTGATGGTGGATTTCTTTTGCAGGTATTGGATGAGGCGGACACAATGTTTGATAGAGGTTTCGGTCCTGATATACGCAAGTTCATTGGCCCACTAAAGCATCGTTCATCAAAATCTGATGGCCTAGGTTTTCAGACTATCTTGGTTACTGCAACCATGACTAAGGTATGCTAACTTGCATCATCATTTTTTATTATATTGGAAAAGGTCCATTCTATCTAAATAAAAGTGAATTCGTTCAGTATTAGTATTGATGCTTGAGCTCCACTATTGGCATTTGCATGCCTTGCAGGCAGTGCAAAAGCTGGTTGATGAGGAGTTTCAAGGCATTGTGCATCTACGAACATCAACACTACATAAAAAGATTGCTGCTGCTCGTCATGATTTTATTAAGCTGTCAGGCTCTGAAAACAAGTTGGAAGCGTTGCTTCAGGTATACTTTTTGAGTGCTTTCCATTTGCATTGTACATGGGGCCAAGTGGTTGGTTTTTGTGGGTTTTATAGAGATATAGTCGTATAAAGAATTTTTGCAACGAAATGTTGTTTCTGTCTTTTTCTCTTCTTAGGCCATGCTTTATATAATACTTCACTTTTTCTGTTATGATTATGAAGAGGAAAAATATACATTAGTGCATTTTCAGTTTTAGCTGCTATACCATAATTATAAATTACATCCTAGTGGGTCAGAACAGAAGAAAACTTGTAGAACAGATGGGGCATCGTTCCTTTGGTGCATATGCCACTGAAATTCATGACTTTGTTTGGAGTTTTGACCTTCAATGAGTAGTGGTTTGCTCCAATATAATTGTTTTAAGCTATCAAGTTGTGGTATATATGGAAATTTCAAGTTTCAATTTTTTTTCTTTTTGGAAAAAATTGGGGGAAAAGACCAAAGTTAAAAATTTTATAAATGAGAAAGACTTGATAATTTTTCATACTTAGAAAGTATCAGTACTATGCAAATTTTGTGCACACAGAGAACTAGTGCTCCGATTTAGTCCTTTTCATGAATAAAATTTTAAATGGGGGACTTTTCCCCAACTTTCCTTTTTTTTTTCATAATTGCTGCTTACTGCAAGTTTTATCTGATCAATCCTTTAACTTTCTTGGGACTGATATTTTCCATTTCTTGGTGTTCACACCTACTATATGTCGTTGTGCCGAAGTCATCCCTGTAATGCAGATAGAAAAATTGCTTTAGGTTTCTGATAATTAATGGTCAAGATGTAATGATGCCACTTTAGTGTATTTTTGTCTCTTCACCCTTCCTTTTTTCTCCCCATCATGTCCAGCATGTTTTCTTCCTACATATGCTGTTATGTAATAATAATAATGAAAGGGTTGGTTAGTGAGTTAGTTAGTCAGTTAGGCTATCCGTTCAACTTTAGTTCATTCATCTAAGCCTATAAATAGATAGCCATTCAATTGTAAATCCAGATTAGACTTGTCTTGACATAATGTGATGGCCTTAGAGCTTTCTCTCTTCTGTGACTTCTTCTCTCTCTAGTTCTCTGTTTCTTCTTCTCTTACCCCCCTCTGCTATATTTCTTGTTCTTGATTCCTCTATTCTTCTCTATTTCCCTCTTTCTTTCACATACAGAATTACAATTCTGTAACATATGCATACTTTATTTTGATGCCTACAGTTCATACCCTCCGTTAGTAGTAATCTGTAGGTGTCTATGGTTTTCATGATATGATTATCCGTTAGTTTGGGCTATTTTAATTCATTGGGTATTTATCATTTGTTTGTTTGGTTATGTGAGGACAGGTTCTGGAGCCAAGCCTGGCAAAAGGGAATAGAGTGATGGTTTTCTGCAATACATTGGATTCTAGTCGTGCAGTGGATCATTTTCTCAGTGAAAATCAGATATCTACTGTCAATTACCATGGAGAGGTACCAGCAGAGAAAAGGTTGGTGCCAACTTCACCCTATTTCTCTGTTATGTTGCTGTCCGTTTGGAAGTTACACTGTCCAAGGGCTTAGATGTGTAGTGTTGTTATTTTGGAAATATATGCAATGTTGACAGATATGACTGTCATCGTCCAGTTATGTTATGTTCTTTATTTTGTTGCTTGTGGCGATGGACTCATCTCTAGTTTTGGTGTCTTTTTATTATTAGGTGCACCTTTAATCTTCAATAGATATATGCATACCTTCAGGTTAAGGACCTGACACGAGTGTGCATGTCTGTTATAATCTTGACACAAACTACTCCACTTTATTTTGTAATTTCAAGACACGTGTTAATGCTGATGTCGTATGTCTTGCTTACTCAGAAGAGTTAATAGGATTTCACACAATTAAAATTTTTTAATGTACACAAGGTTAGTCAAGAGAAAAAATGATTTGGTTAAAGGGAAATGTTTCTCATGCACAATAGGTTGCATCACATACCAAGTTTGAACGCAACTTGCATAAGGACCTTGTGAGATTGAGATTCCATCATCTTATCATTTTGCCAGTTTGTAATGTGCCTTACAGGTTGTTTATTTGAAACTCAGGGTTGAAAACCTCAATAAATTTAAAAGCGATGAAGATGATTGCCCTACTTTAGTTTGCACTGACTTGGCTGCTAGGGGTCTGGATTTGGATGTCGATCATGTTATCATGTTTGATTTTCCTAAGAACTCTGTAAGTATCAATTGGATTACCAAGATTATCTTTTTTGCGCTCCTCTCACTCCCCAACACCCTTAAGAAATTCTCCTTTTTATCAATTTTGTACCAGTCACTAAGCATTACTCTTCATTTTATTTTAGATTGATTACCTCCACCGCACTGGCAGAACAGCTCGTATGGGTGCAAAAGGTGCCTGTTTTTACCATGATTTTGGTCTGTTTTAAGAATTCCCTGAAATTAGTTCAATGTGGTGCAAAAGGTGCCTCTTTTTTAACATGTTTTTGGTCTGTTTTGAAAATTCCCTGAAATTAGGTCTATGTGCAGTCTAAAATAAGTTAAAATATAAATATGACCAATGAACAATGGTTTTACATATTCACTTTTTTCTGAATGATGATATTTGTATAGTTTTGCTACCAAATTATTATTAAACTTATAAATGGGTGGAATACACCATGAATTATTGTGTACTCTTTACAAATTTTCTGGATTACCTGTGTTTACACTTATGTTGTTAAGCAAAGGCCATGCTTCTCCCTATCTATAAGCTGTCAAATGTTCATTGAATCTGGCATTTTATGGTTAATTTAATTTCTTTTATGGGAGTTCCTAATTTACAGTTGTATAAAGAAGCCAAATATTTTCTATCAAATTTATATATAAACTAGCTTCTTACAAAAATTATATGATGATTGATGGTTAGATTGTGACCTTATGTTTTGCAGAGAGTTTTAATAATATGATTTTCTGTAGATTTTATATTATATGCAGAAATATAAAATTCTTTTTTAGGGGGGGTTAAATTAAATATCCTATATTTTCTATGCAGGGAAAGTAACCAGCTTGGTTGCAAAAAAAGACACAACCTTGGCCACTCGAATAGAAGAAGCAATAAAGAAGAATGAGAGCATGGAGGCTATCAGTAAAGAAAGTCTTAGGAGGGAGACTGCTAGGACCCAAATAACTCAGCAGAAGGGGAAGAATACCAAATTGGTAAAGGTTTCCAGAGGGAAAAACTCTTCAACTGTCCGTGCCACTTCCAGAAATGCAACGAAGAAGGCCTTTGAATCAAAAGTATCAAAAAGTTCTTCTAGTGGTAACACTGGTTCAAGAAAAGCATCCAAACCATTAAAATCAGTAAAGACAGGAGGGATTCAGGTTAAAAAATCCGTAAGATCTTCTGGTGCAAGTAGCCCAAAGAAAGCTTCGACGGGGAAGAAGCAAACAAGTAGAAGAGACAGTGCTAGCAAATCATCAAATTCGAAGCTGAGTGTTGTTGGTTTTAGGGGGCGGAGTTCCTCAAACAAGAAGGAAGCACAATTTTGAATATGCATTTCATCATGTTGTATAAAAACATTAAGTAGGTATTTAATGCCCATGTATTCCTCATGAGGTTTTCCATGTAGCAAGAATGCTGTAATATACAAGGTTTTATTTATCATATCTTTGCTCAATGCAACTTCTCCAAAACTTCATTTGCCTTGCCATTTTATCTACTTGTTCACAAGTTTTTAACCAAAGGCTTAAATGGCTGGCTTTTCTTCACTTTCAGCTGCTCAGGGATGGCAAAAATGACCTGATTAAATCAATCATAATCATTTTTGGCATAATCTGGCTTTCATGGAATATAGCTGTAGATCATGGCTCCTTCCCTCATTCATATCCAAACTCCCAAACTGATCAGAGGATGCAAGAGAATATCAGCCTACTGTAAATATTTCTGCAGTTATGTCAACTTCCTTATTTCCCTTTCCTCGGCCGGACCGTGTGGTTGCGGAAATTTAAATCTGAGAAAATTGCTAATTGCTGTATGATCATACAATCGGTTTCTCAGACTCTAAACAACATTAGTGAGAAAACTGATGGAGGATAATTTGCAATTATACTTTTCTTTCTTTCGGTTGGCTCATTGTCAAGGAATGGATGTTTTCATAAAAAATGGAACAATGCAATTGCATGACATTTCCTCTTTCACTCGGACTTCTCCACTGTTTGAAGATTTTTGTATTTCAAGATGAACTGTTTTTCTTTACTTTCGGGTTCTCTCTTCTAGTTAAGAAACTATAACTATGTGCTTTAATGTTTTTACTTCTAATAAATGAGTTTGTTAATTATATATAAAATATATTTTAAAAAAGGATTACTGGAGGGGAGTTGGCCTAAGAATTGCATGGAACATGAGATAAATTGCACTTGTGTCACTTGTATGCAATGAGATTTTGTATTACATTGTCGCTGATATGGATGACTTGAATATAGCATATAGGGTGATAGACTCATGGTTTGATATATATGATTTTTTTATGAGCCTATTCAAGGTGTTCGCAATGTATTAGCTCTGGTCCTAAATATAAGAGTTAGTTGATGTTAACTTTATACCCTAAATGTACAACATTTTTTTTTATTTTATTTCTTATATTCGTCATCTTTTTCAAACTAATTAACCTGACTTATAAATTAATATATGATATAATCTTACAAAAAATGTTTTCGAAAATATTATTTAACATATGCTTTAATTTAGTTTATTCTTTAATCTCTTCAAATTGTTTATATAAGTCGTAGCAGTTATTTTAATTACACACACACACACACACTATTTTGCTTTTAAACTCCCCCTTCCTCCTCTCCCCATTTTCTAATACACCAGATCATTCCATGAGGAAATCCTAATTAACAACCGCTTTTATAAGTCTTAACAAGTGAGTTCATAAAATTTAGTAGGGTCAAAACGAATTTGTAGCTATCTAAGATGACACTATTATATAAAATGATATGGTTGCTATTGAGGAAGAACAAACAAAAACACAATAAATAACGCATACTTAAATACAAATTCTGTCATATAGTGAAAGGTAAATGTACATGAAAATCACTTCTTTTTTCATGTTCTTTCTCCCCCTTCTGTCTAGTCTCTATCTCTCCTTCTCTCTCATAGAATGAAGTAAGCATTGAACAAACTTTTAACTCTCAAGACTCTTATATCTAAACACCCCCAGTAATATGAACTATGAAGCCAGTGATGGTATGCTTTTTATTTCCAGGTAAGTAACAAAGGACGAGGACTTTTGGAGGGAGTGACGATATTACCCTCGGAATCATAAATAATGACACCAGAGAAGTCAGGGAGCTGACACTTGCCACCCATAAGAATGTTCTTCTGCCAAATGGAATCTTCCTGCTTCTCTGCTGCCACTGAAGACGACGTCGTAACACTCATCACAGCAGGTGATTCATTCTGAATCTCTATCACTGGTTCTGGATCTTCTCCCAAAAACCAACTGCTCCAGCGTTTCATTGAATGTGAAGCACACATCATTAATGCAAACGCACACAGGAAAAGACTCGTCACTGCAAAACCAATCTGTGAAGATGAAGAAGAAGAGGAAAATTGGTTCAGTGTAAGCACGCGAGCCATAGAAGATGATGTTATTAATAGGAAGATTTGTGAGTTGGGAACACATATCGGTAATGGGTAATTTATATTTATATAGTGATGTTTAATGCTTTTGGTTTGGTTATGGTGTGTTTTAGGTGATGGTTTAAGTTTTGGAGGATTAGTTCAAGCTTGGTCTTAGTGGTTTTAGCTTGGACATGTGTGGTGGTTTTGGTATTCTTTGACTTCGACCTTTTTCCCTCCTCCCCTTTTATGACAACAATAAAACTTAAGCCTTACATAAAAACTTGTCGGCAAAAAAGAAAAAAAGAAAAAGAAAGAGGGTCTTATTAAACTCGTAATAGCAGGTTTCAAGAATAATGGATTGGAACGAACCATCAGTTAATGCATGGCTGATTGATTAAGTATTTACATTGGAAAGTGATTTAGCTTGATTATTTTAAAATTTCATTTCTTTCCTTTGTTTCAAGTCAATAAATAACTAATGTTTCAAATTTTAAAATAATTCATAATATAATCGATCATTATGAAGTGCTATTAATTGAGATTTTAATAAGTCAACAACTCATGTTTCAAATTTGGATATATAATTAGGCATCTAAGGACTATAATGACTCATATTTCAAACCTTAATTTTTTTTTTTGATACAATAAAACCTTCACTACATTCAAACCTTAATTTTAACAATAATAAATTGTTCTGACGCGTATAAAATTTATTTTCTTATGATGTTTGTTATTTTTCACCATTGTATCCAACTATGAATTAATCTTATTCTTTTCTATAGACAGTAGACCTTTCAGAACTTCCAATTTAAAAGTAGTCTGCTCAAGTTATTCTTACTTGAATTTTTTAATTGTTTTACACCATCATACGCCTTTTTTCCTTCTTTGATTTTAATTCTTATTGTTTGTATTCTTTTTTTTTTTTTTAATAATAACACATTGTTTTAATTCTTGTATTCATATATGGTCCTCAAATTGTTTAGCCCATCCGGTCATAAAGCCCAAATAAGCCCATCTGGCAAATCTTGTTCGAAAAGTAAGAAAGAAAAACCTCCATTTTGTTACGAAGCAAATGCAGTAAGGGAGAGAAGCAGCACTGCGGTATAGAGAGAGAGAGAGAGAGAGAGAGAGAAGGCAAAATGAACACAGACATCACAGCATCGACGAAGCCAGAGTATCCAGTGATAGATCGGAACCCTCCTTTTACCAAAGTCGTTGGTAATTTCACCACTCTCGACTACCTTCGCTTCGTCACCATCACCGGTGTTTCCGTCACCGTGGGCTACCTCTCCGGTATATATATATATATATATCTCTATATATATTTTTAATTGTGTTCTTCGTTGCATATTTAAATTTGTAGTGTATGGTTTGTTGTTAAGTACTTTGCTAATGTCGTTAATCCCGTTGTGGAAGTGTTGGGTTCCTTTTAATTGAATCGATACTTTCGGGCTTTTGTTTCAATTAGTGGTTCTGTCAAGTTGAATTTTTTTTTTTTTTTTTGGGGTTTTCGGATTTTTAATCTCTAGTTTGTGCATTGGGATTATTGCTAATCGAACCTTGGATCTTTCTGTTACATTTTCATCAATCTCTTAATCTAGGATTTTTGTGAAGTGGCAGATTTCTGCCTTAAAAATTGTACAAGTTGGGGTCTAATTTGAAATGTGAGTTTGGTCTGTGTAACAAGAACGTATTGGGCTTGAAATTCATTTGGTGCTCTGGCTATCTGTGAAATTGAACTCTTTATGAGTAGCTCTCTACTCTAGCCGGGGGTGTACTAGAGGAAAGGAAGCCCTCGTCCTAAAAGGATATATTTGGATCAGTAAGGGAGCTAATTTACTCTTCTCCCTCCTTTTTGGTTATATTCTATTCGTGTTTGATGCTATATATATATATTTATACTTTTTGAAGTTTGTTCCCTTTCCTGTATCAACTTGACAAATAGTGCATAATAATTACTGATAAACTATATGAACATATTGTATGTCATTGAAAAACTTGATGGGAATTTATTGGTTGTTATGGCTTTTCCCTACTTTAATTGACTTTATATGATAGTATTACTTGTAGTTATAGTTGCACGGGAGAAATTCCTCCTGACCCTTGTAGAGATTGTTATAACTTGTTAAAAAAATCAGATTAATGTCACAATTTGGTAATGGTATACGCAATAACCAGCGGAGGAATATGATGAATGGGGAAATCATACTCAACCCTCAGAATTATCATTCAAATGCAATGAATTGATTGAATTCACCCTTATGTTAATAAAGCAAGAAATCATGTTATCAATTGATGCCGTTAATTCACATTATTGGCATCTTTTACAATTTTTTATATTTCTTATGGGATCATCCATTAATCACTATTAATTAATGTTTATCAAAATGCCACTGTTTATTGTGTATCGGTTGATTGGATTTGACTTATTGGACTTAATCAATAAATAAGGGCTGTTCATGGTAAAAAATATTTTATAAAGAGTTTGACAACTACAATTCAATTATCTGTCACCAATGTTTCTGAGTTTTTCTTTTCCTTGATCTCTTGTGTATTTGAATGACATAAGCATACGCTGCACATATACTGTGGATGAACATGATTAATTTTAGTTGAATTTGGGGATTGGCACTATATTAATATGTGCCTTACTTCTCAGTCATTGTTGCATGCTGTTTTTTGAAAATTTAACATTTAGTTGAGAATAGCATGGTTGGTTCTGCTTACTCTTCTGAACAATTAGTGGTTTTGTTTATACTTTGAATTTGAACTTGAATTTTTATATTCTATAATTGGTGGAGGATCTGCATGATTTGGTGATAAAATAGTATACACAATCTGATAGGTAGAAACCCAGGAAAACAGAGAAAGGTAGAAGAAAGAGAGAAAAGGGAAACTGAAAGTTTATTCACATCAATCGCAATTGTACAATGAGTTCCCAGACTTATTTATAAGTCTGTAATTCAGTCAAGCCAATCATCAACAGATAACACCCTCATTCTCTATCCTAGTCAGCTCTGTCATAACAGAAATATAACTACATAATAGAACCACAGGTATAACAGAACATAACAGCCTTGTGCCCAATCAGATATGTTTTACATATTACAATCAAAACCGCAGGCCTCTTCTTTTGAAGGGATTAAACCTAGAGTAAGGTGACTCTCTTGTTACTAGGGCCTGATTGGGTTTACGGTCGGGTTCATGGATGCTTGCCAGAATTCTGCTGGTCAGTTCATGCGTATCTTCCACAATGATGATGAAATACATGGATATTCGAAATGAGAATTTTGCAGACTTCAGTGATCTTTGTCTCTTTCATTCCTATAGTTGGTGCAATTTTGAAAATTCATTTACATATAAAAGTGCAGTTAGAGTGAAAGCTTCAGCTAACTTAGCTACAATGATGGAAAAAAAATAGGAAACAATGCAAAAACACACCAGGCTCCTAGCAATTTGAGAGTGCTAGGCTCTCCACCCAGATGCTCACATATTTCCTACCTCTCACTGACTCCATCACACACAATATTCCCTAATATCTCCCTCCTCTCCCTCGCTCTAACATTACATTTTGCTATATGTTTGTTACCAGCTCAGTCCATTAGTTATGGACCACTCCAAGGTTAATCATTGTTGAGGACTCTTTCAGATTATCTTTACGTTGTTCCTTCCAGTTTCTATTTGTCATTTTGTTATGCATATCGCATTGATTGTTTTACATTGATTGGCTAAATTTTAAACAATTAAGCATAACTTAACTGAGGTTTTGGCTCTATCTGGATTTGTTCACATGAATTTGTGTTAGAAATTAAATCTCTGACAAGATGTTACTTCAAAGGTTCTACATTGCTCGTGAATGCACTTTCTTTAACTTCTGGCTGATAGTTAGAATTGAATTCTTATATTCTGAGACCAATTCAGATTCTGCATGATTTGGCACTAAAATGTTTTGTATATTATATGACTGTATGATTAAATCTGTTTACCCCGTTTTGTTTAGGGATTAAACCTGGAATCAAGGGTCCATCTATGGTGACGGGGGGTCTGATTGGGTTTATGGGTGGGTTCATGTATGCATACCAAAACTCTGCTGGTCGGCTTATGGGTTTCTTCCCCAATGAAGGTGAAGTAGCACGTTATAAGAAATGAGAAATTCCCTCAATTTGGTACTTGCGCTTTCCCCTTCTCTAGTGGATGTAATATCCTGAACTTTATGTCAACATTAAGTGAGAATAATGAAATTGTAATTCCTGTATTTCATCTCATTCATGCTTTCAGTTTAGTTCAGAGGTCAGAGCAAGAATATACTTGACATCAATTTATATTGCTTTAATGATTCGAATTTGTCTTGAAGTGCCGCTGAGTTATGTCAGATTGTCGCGGTCAATTCACAGATAATTTGGAAGGGTTGTTTGAATTTACAATGTTGAATCTGAGCCTATACTGTTCGTGGCTTCTTGATTAATAAAAATCAATGGCAACCTATTTCTTGGTGAATACTTTGAACTAAAAGATGTGATGAAGGATTAATGATATAAAATAAAAAACTTGGAGCATTTGAATCTTTTTTTTTTTTTTTTTTGTATCAATGACAAATTCAATTAAAAAGTAAAAAGTCTTACAAAATGATATTCATCAAATAAAAGAAGAAAATACATTGAAAACTGAAAGGGAAGAGTGCATGAAAGTATAAAGTTCTCGTCCCGGCGTGAAGTAGATGTGGAAATTGTTGAAAGTCTGACGTATTCTAAGAATATCAGTAATCCACAATATCACCATAGAATGAAGATCAAATATGAAAAGCAGAGCTAGGAGCAGATGACAATTTATAAAATAGTGTCAACTTAGAAAGCTACAAATCCGATTTGACTCTATTAAACTTTATGAACTCACTTGTTTAACTCTATAAAAGCGGTGTTTAATTAGGAGTTCCTCATGAATGATCTCATTATTAGAAAATGGGGAGAGGAGGAAGCGGGAGTTGAAAAGCAAAATAATATATATATATATATATAATTAAAATAACTATCACAAACATTTGGGAATATTAAAGAAGTTAAATAAACTATTTAATTATAACATATGTTATATGATATTTTTGAAAACATTATTAGCATCATTATATCATACAACTCTTTGAGAAAGATGATGAATATAAGAAATAAAATAAAAAAAATGCCGTACATTTAGGACAATGTTAAAATCAACTAGTTTTGATATTTATGACCCAAGCTGTACATTGCATACATCTAGGCTAATAAAAAAAAAAAAAATCTATATCAAGGCATGAGTCTATCACCCTATATGCTATAGTTAAGTCATCCATATCAGTGACAATGTACTGGAAAATCTTATTGCACAAAAGTTACATTAGTGCAATTTATCTCACGTTCCATGCAATTCTTAGGCCCACTCCCCTCCAGTAATCTTTTTTTTTTTTTTTAAGATATAAACATAAATATATTTATATATATGATAAACAAACCCCTCTATTATAAGTAAAAACATTAAACATAGTTATAGTTTCTTAACTAGAAGAAAACCCGAAAGAAGAGAAAAACAGTTCATCTTGAAATACAAAAATTTTCAAACAGTGGAGAAGACGAGTAAAAAGGGGAATGTCTCATACAATTACATTGTTCCATTTGTTATGAAAGCATTAATTCCTTGACAATGGGCCAACCAGAAGAAAGAAAAGCAGAATTCAAAATATCCTCCATTAGTTCTCTCACTGAGTTTGTTTAAAGTCTGAGAAACCGTTTGTATGATCATACAGCATTTAGCAAGTTACTTAAGATTTAAATTTTTACATTCACACAGTCCAGCTGAGAAAAGGGAAATCATATTGAAATGAAGCTGACATAACTGCAGAAATATCCACAGTAGGCTGATATTCTCTTACGTTCTCTGATCAGTTTGGGTGTTTGGATATGAATGAGGGAAGGAGCCATGATCTATAGCTATATTCCATGAAAACGAGATCATGCCTAAAATGATTATGATTCATTTAATCAGGTCAGTTTTGCCATCCCTGAGCAGCTGAAAGTGGATAAAAGCCAGTTTGGAAAAAAACTTGTTATCAAGTAGATAAAATGGCAAGGCAAATGAATTTTTGGAGAAGTTGCATTGAGCAAAAATATGATAGATAAAACCTTGTATATTACAGCATTCATGCAACATGAAAAACCTCATGAGGAATACATGGGCATTAAATACCTACTTGATGGTTTTATACAAGAAGATGAAATGCATATTCAAAATTGTGCTTCCTTCTTGTTTGAGGAACTCCGCCCCCTAAAACCAACAACACTCAGCTTCAAATTTGATGATTTGCTAGCACTGTCTCTTCTACTTATTTGCTTCTTCCCCGTCGAAGCTTTTTTTGGGCTACTTGCACCGGAAGATCTCACGGATTTTTTAACCTTTGTTGATTTTAATGGTTTGGATGCTTTTCTTGAACCAGTGTTAACACTAGAAGAACTTTTTGATACTTTTGATTCAAAGGGCTTCTTCGTTGCGTTTCTGCAAGTGGCACGGACAGTAGAAGAGTTTTTCCCTCTGGAAACCTTTTCCAATTTGGTGTTCTTCCCCTTCTGCTGAGTTATTTGGGTCCTAGCAGTCTCCCTCCTAAGACTCTCATTAGTGATAGCCTCCAAGCTCTCATTCTTCTTTATTGCTTCTTCTATTCTTCTTTTTTTGAGTTATTTGTGTCTTTTTTTTGCATAGAAAATACAGGATATTTAATTTAACCCGCCTAAAAAAGAATGTTATATTTCGGCATAGAATATAAAATCTACAGAAAATCATATTATTAAAACTCTGCAAAACATAAGGTCACAATCTGACCACCAATCATTATAACTATATACTCCCTCCGGTCCTAAATATAAGATCACTTTGACTTTTTTTATGTGGAAGTTAAGGAAGCAAATTAGACCACTAAATTATAACATTTGTCAAATGAAATTAGATTATAGGTTAGTTTATAAGTATAATAAATTAGTTTTGAGGAACAAAGATTTTTTTTAGGATTGAAACTACTTTTTTTTTTTTGGTACTGGAAAAAAAAGTCAAAAAAGTCAAAGTGATCTTATAATTAGGACCGGAGGGAGTATTAGGAACTCCCACCAAAAGAAATTAAAATTATCCATAAAATGCCAGATTCAATGAACATTTGACAGCTTATAGATAGGAAGAAGTACGGCCTTTGCTTAACAACATAAGTGTAAACACAGGTTATCCAGAAAATTTGTAAAGAACACAATAATTCATGCTGTATTCCACCCATTTATAAGCAAGTTTAATAATAATTTAGTAGTCAAACTATACAAATATCATTCAGAAAAAAGTGAATATGTAGAACCATTGTTCATTAGTCATATTTATATTTTAACTTAATTTAGACTGCATATAGAACTAATTCAGGGAATTCTTAAAACAGACCAAAAACATGATAAAAACAGGCACCTTTTACACCACATCGAACTTATTTCAGGGAATTCTTAAGACAGACCAAAAACATGGTAAAAACAGGCACCTTTTGCACCCATTCGAGCTGTTCTGCCAGTGCGGTGGAGGTAATCAATCTAAAATAAAATGAAGAATAATGCTCAGTGACTGGTACAAAAAAATAATAATAATAAAAAAAATCCTTAAGGGTGTTGGGAAGTGAGAGGAGCGCAAAAAAGATAATTTTGGTAATCCAATTGATACTTACAGAGTTCTTAGTAAAATCAAACATGATAACAAGATCGACAACCAAATCCAGACCCCTAGCAGCCAAGTCTGTGCAAACTAAAGTAGGGCAATCATCTTCATCGCTTTTAAATTTATTGAGGTTTTCAACCCTGAGTTTCAAATAAACGAACTGTAAGGTACATTACAAACTGGCAAAATGATAAGATGATGGAATCTCAATCTCACAAGGTCCTTATGCAAGTTGCGTTATGTGATGCAACCTATTGTGCATGATAAACATTTCCCTTTAACCAAATCAAAACTTTTTTTTTTTTTTTTGGTGTCTAACCTAGTGTGCATTAAAAAGTTTTAATTGTGTGAAATCCTATTAACTCTTCTGAGTAAGCAAGACGTATGACATCAGCACCGACACATGTCTTGAAGTTACAAAACAAAGCGGAGTAGTTAATGTCGAGATTATAACAGACATGCACACTCGTGTCAGGTCCTTAACCTGAAGGTATGCATGCATATATCTATTGAAGACTAAAGTGCACCCAATAATAAAAAGAGACACCAAAACTAGAGATGAGTCCATTGCCACAAGCTACAAAATAAAGAACATAACATAACTGGATGATGACAGTCATATTTGTCAACAATGCATATATTTCCAAAATAACATTACACATCTAAGCCCTTGGACAGTGTAACTTCCAAATGGACAGCAACATAACAGAGAAATAGGGTAAAATTGGCACCAACCTTTTCTCTGCTGGTACCTCTCTCCATGGTAATTGACAGTAGATATCTGATTCTCACTGAGAAAATGATCCACTGCACGACTAGAATTCAATGTATTGCAGAAAACCATCACTCTATTCCCTTTTGCCAGGCTTGGTTCCAGAACCTGTCCTCACATAACCAAACAACAAATGATAAATACCCAATGAATTAAAATAGCCCGAACTAAAGGATAATCATATCAAGAAAACCATAGGTACCTACAGATTACGACTAACGGAGAGTATGAACTTAAGGCATCAAAACAAAGTATGCATATGTAGGAACAAAACATGCTGGACATGATGGGGAGAAAAAAGGAAGCGAGGGGTGAAGAGACAAAAATACACTAAAGTGGCATCATTACATCGTGACCAATAATTATCATGTACCTAAAGCAATTTTTCTATCTGCACTACGGGAATGACTTCGGCACAACGTCATATAGTAGGTGTGAACATCAAGAAATGGAAACTATCATTCCCAAGAAAGTTAAAAGGATTGATCAAATAAAACTTGCAGTAAGCAGCAATTATGAGAGAGAGAAAAAAAGGAAAGTTAGGGAAAGTCCCCCATTTAAAATTTTAATCATGAAAAAGACTAAATCAGAGTACAAGTTCTCTGTGAGCACAAAATTTGCAGAGTATTGATACTTTCTAAGTATGAAAAATTATCAAGTCCTTCTCACTAATAAAATTTTTAACTTTGGTCTTTTCCCAAATTTTCTCACCCAAAAAAAAAAAAAAAAAATTATTTGAAACTTGAAATTTCCATATATACCACAACTTGGTAGCTTAAAACAATTATATTGGAGCAGACCACTACTCATTTATGGTCAAACCTCCAAACAAAGTCATGAATTTCAGTGGCATATGCACCAAAGGAACAATGCCCCATCTGTTCTACAAATTTTCTTCTGTTCTGAACCACTGGGATGTAATTTATAATTATAGTACAGCAGCTAAAACTGAAAATGCACTAATGAATATTTTTCCTCTTCATAATCATAACAGCAGAAGTGAAGTAATATATAAACAAGACCTAAGAAGAGAAAAAGACAAACATTTTGTTGCAAAAATTCTTTATACGACTATATCTCTATAAAAGCCACAGAAACCAACCATTTGGTCACATGTACAATGCAAATGGAAAGCACTCAAAAAGTATACCTGAAGCAATGCCTCCAGCTTGTTTTCAGAGCCTGACAACTTAATAAAATCATGACGAGCAGCAGCAATCTTTTTATGTAGTGTTGATGTTCGTAGATGCACAATGCCTTGAAACTCCTCATCAACCAGCTTTTGCACTGCCTGCAAGACATGCAAATGTCAATTGCGGAGCTTAAGCATCAATACTCAATACTGATGCTGAACAAATTCACTTATATTTAGATAGAATGGAATTTTCCAAAATAATAAAAAATGGTGATGCAAGTTAGCATACCTTAGTCATGGTTGCAGTAACCAAGATAGTCTGAAAACCCAGGCCATCAGGTTTCGATGAACGATGCTTTAGTGGGCCAATAAACTTACGTATATCAGGACCAAAACCTCGATCAAACGTTGTGTCCGCCTCATCCAATACCTGCAAAAAAAAAAAAAAAATCCACCATCAGTAAGTGCAACAACTTCCTCACAACGATGAATAAGAAGCGAGGAGAGAGTTTTTCCAAATTATTGGAGATACAGCAGATCAAATACCATAGACGAACTGAATAATGGTATTTAAAAATAAGAAGAATATAATATGGTTGGAAACCTACCAAGTATTTGATGTCACCATATACCATATTGCCTTCCTCAATGTGCTGCAGAATTCTACCCGGAGTACCAAACACCAAGTCAATGGGGTTATTTAACGAATCCTCTTGAGGCCTGAGACGGCCACCCCCACTTACCATTGTAGACCTTAATCTTGCATGGTGGCTGATAGATTTCGCAACTTGAAATACCTACATGTCCAATCATAAAATAATTTAGAAGTGCGACCAGAAGATTTTACATGATCTCTGAATAATGAATAAATTGCACAAGTACCTGCTCAGACAATTCCCTCGTAGGGCATAGCAAAACAGCCTGTGGACACCTGGGCTTCATAAGTAATCCATTCAATTCTTCATCCCGTCTTAGCAACTACATGAACAAATTAAGATGGTTACCACTACTTACAGTCATACAACTTTATAACATAAGAAATGGTTGCAGAAGACCATTATCAGTAATGCAAAGTACTCTGATGAATAAAAGCACGTCTCAGGCAATTTGCAATTAAACAGTACTCCCTCCGTTCCTAAATTACCTAATTTGATTATATTAAAGATGTTAGGTATATTAGTTAAATCAAATGATATTACCAAAACACCCTAAAACAACCTAACCACCTGCTTTTATGCTCGCCCTCCTTTTCTTGCTTGTTTATTAGTAAGGAATATGATTGAATAGGGATAATTTGGAGAAATGTTGAGAAAAATTAGAAATAAGTTTTATATTTAGGAACCAGTTCCACTCTCCAAATAGGTCCTATATTTAGGAACGGAACGGAGGAAGTAGCATTCTAAATGATGGAAGTATGACTTAAATATAAACACAAAATTGCAAATTTCACGTGATATTAGGTAAATTTTTACGAGCGATCAATCAAAGTACCTGAACAAGGGGAAGCATATAAGCAAGGGTCTTTCCAGAACCAGTATGAGATCCCAAAACAACACTCTTCCCTTCCAATACAGCAGGGATACCAATACACTGAATCTCAGAGGGAACCTCAATATTCATCTCCCTCACAGCTTCCATTACCTCATCACTGAGCCCCAATTCCTCAAAACTCCCCACCAACTTCTTCTTCTCCGATTTCTTCCCCTCATTATCACGACCCCTCTCAGATATATCAACTGATTTCTGGGGCTTTAGGGGAATCCTTAAGGTGCCTGAATCTGAGTCTCTCAAGGAGAATTGAGTGCTTGATTTGGTCGGGATCAATGGATTCCGTCGTGTCGGAAATTGTGGCCGTGGCGGTGGTGGAAGTTACAGAACAGAGGTGCCTAAACCCTAGAAAAACGTTACTGGGATTTGCAGGAAGTTTGAGGAATGGAATGGTGGTGTGGGCATGATATAAGCGTGCGAAGGTAGAGAGGTTGGAGTTTAGAGAGAGAGTGATAAGGGCTCTACCTAATGCTCCTGCCATTGGAGAGTTGTCCAAGCAAAACCCTCCCTGTTTTGGGTGAGATTGATTTTTTGATAGGTTTCATATTTTGGACACTGACAACGGTTAGGAAATGGGAAAATTGAAGGGGGAAAATTGTAAATAGGTTTATATAAAACAGTGAATGACAAATAAACCCCTAAATTTGGTTTGTTTTACGAAGTTCTTTTAGGGCACTTGAATGTAATTGCAAAAAATATGTTCAACAAAACCTTTTTTGTTTTTTTAAACTCTCCCGGCTACTTGTTGGTTGCATTTGTTCTAGATCTTACTACTAGATATCCCAACAACTAACTAATTCAGAATGAAAATGTTTGAATTCCCCAAAATCTTCAAGTGTAATGTTCAGGCTTCAAGACACCAATATACGGCAAATTCCTATACAATTCAGCAAAATCCAATCCATAGCCAACAACAAAATAATCTGGGCACTGCAGAAAAGGAAACATTAACGGGATAACTCAACAATAGAAAGGGCAGCTAAGAATTTCAAAGCATGCAGCAAAAACTAGAATTGTTAAACCTCAAGATCCAAGCATAAAATTTAAAAGAGCACCTATGGTCTCAAAGAATCTATCTTCCTAGTATAGTGCATTAGGTGGGTTAATACAGGTCTGTTAGGTCTGAGCCCAAAGTCCTAGATTAAGTGTTAGTCAGTGAACTTAGTTCAGCTCACTAGTTCAGTCCACTGATGATATATGTGTGTGTGCATGTGCATTCAATATATGATTGATACTGAATACAGAGCTTCTCAAAGTTGGATACTCTAAGATACTAAACGGAAAACCTATATGACCAAATTAACTTCAAAATGAGCTTAATTTTGAGATTGGAAGAGAAAGAAAAAGCTACAGCAGATAAATTGAAAAATATAATGATTATAAGGAAACGGAAAACCAATATACTACCATATTTGGAACAAGGAAAAGGCGTGAAGCATATAGAGTTATGTACAGACTTTGAAAGATATTGAATGATTATTAGTTAAGAGTACTATACCTCAAATCCCCTGTAGAATTTTCCCTCGCCAAGTAGCTGAAAATTAACCTTTCTCCTTGATGGTTTATCAAGGAAAGTACACACTGACACAGAGGATGCTCCTTTTTCTTTCAAATGAGCAATTAAGCTAGATATAGTATGCCCCGTATCTACAATGTCCTCAACCTATTTAACAATAACAATTTCATTAGAAAACGGAGTTGGATAAGAATGAAAGATAGGGGAATTGGGGGATTAAACTACTCAAGAAATCCACAGTTAATTACAGTAGAAAGGGGGAAAGTAAAGATATTCTCCTGTTCATTAAATTTTACTCCTTTTTGAGGACCACAATGACGTTACAACTACAGATGGAAACCACTTCTGTTAAATAACACGTGTCACCTGCAAAAGGAATTTCTCGCAGACATGAAAGAAGATACAAACTTAAATCTCATATGACCAACTGAATTGTAAGACAAAAAACCGTTTTCTTTATCCACTAAAATGTAGCAACCGACACAGGAAAGCTGTGGCTTGAAATTGTTTAGGAGTTACAAAAAAGATTTTCTTCACCATTTTTTTGTTTGGGTTCAGATAAAGAACCTAATAACATTCCAGCCGTTATTTCGAATTAACCAACCAAATGAAGTTACTTATTTATCCTCAGTATCTTTTGCTACCACAAAAGTGAATTATGCTTCACTTTTCTTCCATTCCTTTAAGGTCGTTCAATTGCATATTCTGAACCACACTGTGAAAAATGTAAGACTTTTTGGAACATAAATTTGAGATTCTAAAGCAATACTCCCTCCAGTCTAAATATAATACCTATTCCTAAATATAGGAAATAATTCTAATTTTTATCAACTTATTCCCAAATTATCACTATTAGTTCCAACAATAACTAAATAAGACATGGGAAGGGAATTAGGGAAAGATGATAGGGGTTTTTTCACTAATACTAACTAACATAACTAACATCCTTAATCTAATCAAATTAGTTAATTAGTTAAGTAGATCCTATGACCGGAGCGAGTATAATTTCTCCAAACCACAATTCAAGTGAACTAATTAAGAATCCTACCAAAATAAAAATAAAAAATGAACACATTCTTTAGCAATAAAAACACCTTTACTAATGCAAAGGTAGGAGAGCAAAAAAAAAAAAAAAAAAATACCAGAACCACATGGCGGCCATGGACGTCAATCTTCAAATCAGAAGAAATAACCGGTGCTCCATTAGAGCAAGTCCCAGAACCATAAGAATGAGCACGAACAAAATCAACCGAAACAGGAAGCCGAATTTTACGAACAAGGTCAGCGAAAAACAAGAAAGCCCCAATAGCGACGCCGACAAAAACAGGCGAAGAAGAAGAACGAAAGTCGTGGGTGATTTGGGCGGCGATCTCGGAAACTCGGCCAGAGATTTGGTGCTCATTCCAAAGGATCTTCTCTATGTGGCTATCCAAATCCATAATGGAAGATTCCAGAACCGAACCGTTCGCCGCCATCGCTTGAAGGTTTAGATTAACAGTAGAACTTAAACGAGTGAGTGTGAGATAAGGTGGGTGATGATTATTTCGCCAGTTATGCCATTCGTGTGGAATTATGTAGGCGTGCTTGGTTTGGTGGAAGTTGTAGACTGGTGTGGAAAGGATCATGTTTTCAGATACGCGAGGCAATTATTATGTGTGACTAGGATTAGGTGGGTGATTAAGGTTATGTTTATGTTTAGTTGTTTACCATATACTCCCTCCGTCCTAAATCCTAATTATAAGATTATTTTAACTTTTTTGACTTTTTTTTTCAATAAAAAAAAAGTAGTTTCAGTCCTAAAAAAAATCTTTTTTCCTCAAAAATAATTTATTCCACTTATAAACTAACCTATAATCTAATTTCATGAGATATATCTTATAATTTAGTAGTCTAATTTGCTTCCTTAACTTCCAAAAAAAAGTTAAAGTAGTCTTATATTTAGGACAGGAGGGAGTACTTTCTTTTGCCAGAAGTTTACCATATACATATGACTATTTTTTTTTTTTAAGATTCTTTTTGGAAAAATGTTTTTTAAATTCATATGAAATATTGCCTCGATTAAAATTTGAGTATGCAATTTTAATAAATATCTAATTAGGTCAAGATGCCTTATTAGAGATTTTCTCTCAAGTTGTTGATGTTATTTATATGCCATTTATTAAATTCTTTGGATCTTCTCTTTTTGTCTCATTCTTTTTTTAAAAAAACTTTAAAATATAATCAATATATAATTAAAAATACAAATTTCTTATTATATTGAGAAGCTACTTCAGGTACATTATGAAAATAATCAGCTGTGGTAAAAGTGAATATCCTCAAAATATGAAGATGTGCAAAAAATATCTTAAATTTAATAAATAATTAAATAATGAATTTTTTATTAAAGTGAATGCTCTTATATATGATAATATCAAAAAGTCATTAATAAAATCCTTAAAGTTAGATGATATAATCGAACATATTTAAAAAAAGGACATATAATTTAAAACAATGAACTCAAATACCCCTAATAAAATATCTTAATATGATTAGGGATTTATTGAAAGTGCATGCCTAAATTTAGATTTTGGGTGTTTTAGATGGATTTAAATGAGATTTTCTTTTTTCTTTTTTCTTTTGAAATTTTTAAGTAAATATAATTTATCATAATAGGTTGGTTGTATATTAATTTTGAAAAAGTATATTAATTTTGGCATAATCCTTTTTTTTTTTTACCAAAAAGCATGAATTATGACTCTCAGATTAAAAAAATATCCATTTGAGCGAAATCATCCTCCTAATTTTTTTTTGAATGTATCTATCTCTTCTCACTCTAGTCACTTTATTGATTAAATAATAATAGGTTAAAGCTCATATTTGCTCATAAAGTGTGCAAGGTGTATCATATATATCCCTGAAGTATTTTTTGGTCTAAATGTGCCATCAAAGAGTGAAAATGGATCAATTTCGCCCTTCAACCGTTAAACGATCAACGTCTACTATTTAATAATTAATTAACGTGAATTTTTTAACGGTTGAATGGCGAAATTGATCCATTTTCATATTTTAAGGGCACACTTGGACTCAAAAATACTTCAGGAGTAGATATGATACACTTTATATACTTCATAGGCAAATATGACCTTTAATCCTTAAATAATTATATATTTCACAAACCATACATCCCATACATCAAAGAAAAAACTGAAGTTTGTCTCAAACCCATAACCACAACAGAGCGTAAGGAAAAAATGAGCTTTTTAAAAAGATACTTGCTTGGTTTTTAATAATAAAGTATCTTTCCTCATACAAAATAAATATATTAAAAAACTTTTGCCCATAAAATGCAAAAATACTTTTAAGGTATTTCTAAAGTGGCCCTTAAACGGGAACAAATGAGTGGTATTGATACAGATAGCCGATTACCCTTCTCTTATCACACATATGGATTGTGTTTAAAATATGATTTTATGATTTTAATTTTTTAATATACAGCTGGATAATTAATTTAAATTTATTAAGAAAATTAGTTAGATTAGTCATAACAAATGCTTCGATGCCTAGCATGGTTGGAGTAATGTTTTTTTTATAGCTAGGGAGTAATGTTAAATTGTTAAAAGATAGGTGAAGCAGGCGTTTGCAAAAAAAAAAAAAAAGGTTGAAGCAGGCAGGCGGAGGAGAAATGTGAAAGGGAGGGAGAGTTGGTCAAGGTGTCGGGAGTTTTGAATATTGTAGGAATTGAGATTGATATTAATATTAATATTATTTAATAAATGAGTATCATTTGATGTTTTCCAGAATCTAGATGCAAGAGCTACAAGTTCTTTTGCTTTGGGAAATGTCTATATGCCCTTGTTATCAACCCTTTTGCTAGCGTGGCATGTGTAGAGAGTAAAATTTATATTATTTAGGTTTGTATTTCTTTAAGGAAAAATTAGAAGCTCTTAATATACTAGCACTAGTAATAGTAATTTTTACTACTCGTATAATCCTATTTATGGTCACTTTGAGCATGTTTTATACAGACAAAAAAAATTTCCAATCTCATTAACGCTACTACATAGAAGTACATAATCCATGTTTATTTTGACACATAGTTCACAGTTGAGAACCGTTATCTATGAAGACTTTATATATTCTCTAAGCAAATACATTGTGATTCATAACCATTAGATATTGAAACCATACTTAGCTGTTCTCTATTAATAATCGTTAAATAAGTTTGAAATATATATATATATATAGTATTATGTTTTTAGAATGTTTTGGGAATATTACTAAAACGGATTGAATTAGATGGTATGTTTTCAAAATTGGATGGAGATTTGTGTAATTAAAGCAAACTTGAAGGAATATTTGGTATTTTATACTCTTAACATTAAATACACAAGTACTAGTGAAATTTTATTTTTTAAAAATATTTGGAGGGCTGATGGCCGTAGGCAACAATGAATACTTAAGGTGGTTTGTTCATAACTTTTTTAATTTGCTTCCAACTACTGATGTTCATGGGACAAGAATGGGATTAGACAAGGATGGGACTATGATGTTTTTTAAATAGAAAAAAGAGCCCGATACATTTCTTTATAATTGAACAACATTGTATCAAATGTTGACTCTAGCAAATCGGCTATTCCAATTCCAAACTTGAATCTATTGCTCGCCAACTCCTTTCTTCCCTTGACTCCTTCATCGAAAACCAAAATGTGTCTAATGTAAATCTCACACTCAAATTAGTGTAAACCAATACTATATTGATGGATGTTTGCTCTAAAGCCAACAATAATCATTCTAGTGATAATTTGTTCATGACTTTGAAATGCATCGACATGATTGAGGGAGAGTATTTGGACAAGATATAATCTTCTACACCATCGAGGATATTGGAGAACAACATGTTGAGATTCATTTTCATACAGAAAGGAATGGGAGCAAGGAGTTTGAGGACAAGCTATCCAAGATTTGAGTTAGTAGCCACAATCTAGGTCAATTGGTTTTCCTCTCTTTGATGCAAGATGAGACAACTCATATTCATCCTACCCCATTTAAGATAAGATACATGGCATATGCCTAGTAGTAGCTTGTGGCAGTTAATCTGTTTTTTTACTATTTTTTTCATCTTAGTGATAGGTTGTATGTTACGCATTTTAGTATATTTTTGGCTTGGGCTATTAGTGAATGTAATAATTTTTATTTGGTCATTAGTAAATTTGACTCTCTTGAAAAAACAACTTATTAGAATCCGAAATACAATTTGTTAATATTATAGGAGTAAGTTATTAATATTCAATGACCACTTAAAAACTTTTGCCAAAATCGATACTACTCATCTCATTTGTTAAGTAACAATTTGTCAAATTTTGAAGTATAACTTCTCAACATTTAAAGAATAGCACAACAAATTACAAATTACTTCTCCATCATTTACCCCCTAATTACCATAAAGACGGATGATCTTCTGTCCAAAGAATGACCTAAAGTTAAAGATATTTTAGTTAGAACATCATCTTCCCTTATGAGCTCCCTCTGGAAACAAACAAATAAATAAATGTTAAGGTAAAAAAATATTCATAAACTTTTACCAAAAGTGTGTCCGATATCATATACTTTTTGAAGGTGAAAATGCAAAATCGCATTATCATAACTAGAATTTTTGAAACATTTAATGAAGCCAACCATTTAATACTCTTATTATGGTAGAAAAGAGAAAATATTGTAATAAAAGTCTACTGTAATAGAATACCTTTTATCTAACTATCAAACATTAACCATGGTGGAAAACCATCATGGCTATGAAAGAACATTGTTACTAAATCAAGTTAACTATGATAAAAAAATGATGAAACAACTTTAAAATACCTCAGGGTTAAACAAAACTTTTTAATAAACTTATCTATGATAGAAAAAAAGAAACTAATCACTTAAAAGCTATCATAGATAATAAAATATGCCCTCCCATTTCGCAGGTTAAACCATGTTAGAAAAGACACAACTTACCTAACATGGTTTTGAAAGTAGGACCCTACTTTTGAAATTTATTTTACATAACACTTGGGCCATGGGCATCACGAAACTCAAGATATATCATTCAACTATAAGCATAATAACAAATTCATAAATGTCATATCGACATAGGAGCATGAAGAGGCCTTTGGCATTCTACCAAAATAAAATTTAACAACATTCAATCAAATACATGGTTACTACCATCAATCTCACAATAAATTAGAATATGCAAGTTGAGCCCTAACATGGAAATATACACATATTCGACACAAATAAAAATGGTGTAAATTCCGCAATTAGCAGTTGTAGCTAAACTTTTGAAGCATTCCATGACGCGTACCCATACAGAAACTATCACCTGCAAAAAAGTTAGATCAACAAGGTGTGACATCAAAGACAATTTAATTTATAAGTAAAATGAGCACATAAGTAAACCCCTTTATTTAAGTTTATAAGGGGAGGTTATAGTTAAACTATGATCATGATACAAGAAACAAAAAACATTAACAATATGCTTGGATGAGAGGAAAAGTTGGGAGGAATAATGGGGAGGAGAGAAAAGTGAGAAGAAAGTGTTATCACTCATCTCAATTTTGTGACTTTTGGACGAATTTGTCAGGAAAAAGTGTAAGAGGCAAGGCAAAATTGTAGAAGACTATATTAGAATATAAAATACTTATATTGATGTCACTTCTCCACCATCGTCTTTTTATTTTCTTGGGGGAAAAAGTAAAGTAAAAGAATTATAGGGATAAGCATCAATTTGGAAGCAATATAGAATCTCAACCTTGCATAGGGATTTAACAAAATCACACAGGTACATCTTTGTCCACTATTTAGGGATAGAGTAACAAAATCAATGCCATAGTTATGTTGGAAATACTTAACCATTATTTGGTGACGTCAATATTCTTGATCGCTAAAAAAGAAGAATCAAATATGTTTTCATATTTATTTTGTTTTTAAGCTACTTTGTTAACTAAAAAAAGTCAAGCATGTTAATTAGCATGTCTGATTAATTTTTTCTATTTTTTTTACTTTGTCGAGGGTTGCATAAATTTATTTTGCAGGTTCCATTCCATAGAAACTGATATGACGCTTATATTAGAAAAAGAATTTGAAAATCTAGAAGAGGCATGGAGGTTTTGGGATGCATATGTTTGTAGGATTGGTTTTAGTGCAATAAAAATGGGTTGACAAAGAGTAGTAAAGATCAAAAGACATCTATTAGCTATAGATATGCATGTTCAACATAAGGTAAATGAGAATTACATAAAAGCTACACCCCGGCCACTAAGCATTGTCTCGAGACCAGAACTAATTGTAAAGCTAGAATGACAAATAATTTAGTGGAAGGTAAACTTTGAATCACCAACTGTACAGAAAAGCATAACCACCCATTATATCTTCAGAAACCGTGCATATGATGAGGTGTGAGCAAAATTAAGTAATGTACAAGCTAAAGAAACTGATAGCTAGGGATGTTCGACATAAAAGAAAACAATCTTTGATTTATGAGTAAGCTAGTGGATGGGTGAGATAATTTTTGTTTTACTTGAATTTATATGAAAAACTATTTGAAGACTAAATGCCAAAAGATCATGGTGAATGGGGAAGTTCAATGCCTATTGTATTATTTTGAGGAATAAATTATTGAGAACCCTTCGCTTTATCATTCATTCCATCTTGATATGGAAGATAAAGTCACAAATATTTTTTGGCCGAATGTGTGATATCCCAAGTTCTAAATCTAGGAATTTATGAGGATTAATGATGATCTTAAGGAAGTAAGGAAATCTTTAAGGCATATTAAGAGGTATGATTAATTGATGATTGGGGATATGAGAATTATTAAGGATTTAGGATTTGTTATGATTATGCAAAAAGGAGTATAGATTAGGGATTAGTGATAAATAGGATGAATTAATTATCTACAATAAGAAAATAATAAATGAAAAATAATATAATATAATAAATAATAATAAAATAATGGTGGGAGCCTCGACGCCCAAAGGGGCACTGATGCAACCAGAAAAGAAGGGAGAGTGAGAGAGCATGAGTTTGAGAGGGGGGGCTGCCAGCTAGGCACAAAATCTTGAAGGAAAATCAAGGTTTTTCAAGTCCCAAACCCTAGGTAAACATCTCTCCTCTTGTTTATCTTCCTTTCCTTCCATTTTGCTTCAATCTCTCTTGAAAGTTTTGGGGCTTTCCTTAGGGCTGCAAAATTCTAAGCTTGTTTTAGGTTGTTCTTGGTTTCTAACTTGTTTCTAAACTCTCATAAGCTTCTTTAATAGTTTCTCTTGTTGGAAAGTGTTTTGTTCATGTTTTTGGGTGTTCAAAGTTTGTCTTTCCATTAATTTTTTTGGGGGGGGGGGGTTCTGACAATCTAAATGGTTTATGTGTTTTTTTTCAACTAAGTTTATTTTCACTTGATTCTGGCTCTAAATACTTTGGGTCTTTGCATTTTGGCTTAGAACAAAAGTTTGCACAATAAAATTTTGAAAATTTTAGGGTTTGAAGGTGAATTTTGAAAATCAAGGTTGATTTTGGGTTTTGGTGTTTTAAATATGTTCAATTATCATAGAAAGTAATTTCTAAAGCTTGGTTTCTTTGGGTCTTTACCTTATTTAAATTTTGACCTGGCAAAGTTTTGGAAATCTTGGGGTTTTTGGGCAATTTTTGAAAATCTATATTAGAGTTGGGGTCTGATGTTTTTATTATGCTTAATGATGATGGTGAATGATGCTTTGTCTCTTGAAGTTTTAGCATAATTCAAATTTTCACTTTACAAAGTTTGGAAAATTGGGACTTTGAAAGGGGTTTTCAATTTCTAAGCTTGTTTTATGTAAAATAAATATTTTGTGAAGTTGGTCAATGATAGTAAATGATGATTGGATAATTGGATGTGTAATAATTGGGTTAGGGTGAATTTTAATCATTTTAGGCCTAGAGGTGAATTTGGGCATAATGGATTGTGTATGGTAATTGTAAAGTTTTGATTGGTTTCGTTGAGCTTGGGGCTTAACTCGTTTATGGTAAAATCTCATTGGCTTTAAGAGCTAACAACTTTTCTTGTCCTATGTGTGTATATTGTTTGTGAGCTTTTAAATGTTGGCAAACATGCCGTGTGATGATGTGAAGAAATGTAATGCTTATTTTGTTATATGTATATCGTTGAATCTGAGCATGCACGATGGATTTTGAAAAGTATGTTGTGACTAATTTCCAACCATTTAAAGTCATGGATTATTTGCATATTAGTTGTATTTGGCTTAATTGGTTGGTTTATGCACCGATAATTTGATTTTGCTCCATCACGTGATGAGGCTCTCGACGACCATTGGGTGGCTTTTGGTTACATGTTTCCCGTGAGGACATGCCGGTAGTGAAATCTAGTTCAAGTGGTTTCATGTTGTGCAGTGAAGCCTGCTTCTGTTGGCTTCATGTTAGGCAGAGATAATGATTCCATCCCTTTTTGAAGGTGTTTGAAAGCATGTTTTAAATAGTTAATAAATAAACTATATTGGTTTCATTGATTATTGGTTTCACCATATATTGCCATTCTATGATATCCATTGCATTTTTTATAAATGCATATGCTATAGGTCCCACATGACACTTGCCAGTACACACATGCATATATAGGGCAAATAGGAAAGAATAATAGTTACTGAGATACTCTCTGACCCATGTTGCTCAATATTTTTGACCATTGGGTGGCTTTTGTTTACATGTTTCCCGTGAGAATGTGCCGATAGTGAAATCTAGTTCAAGTGGTTTCATGTTGTGCAGTGAAGCCTACTTCTGTTGTCTTTATGTTAGGCAGAGATAATAGTTCCATTGGGTGTGTAATTTATCCTTTTTGGAGGTGTTTGTAAGCATGTTTTAAATAGTTAATAAATAAACTATGTTTGTTCCATTGATTATTGGTTTCACCACATATTCCCATTCTATGATATCCAGTGCATTTTTATAAATGCATATGTTATAGGTCCCACATGACCCTTGCTAGGACACACATGCATATATAGGGAAAATAGGAAAGAGTAATAGTTACTGAGATACTGTCTAACCCTGGTTGCTCAATATTTTTAGGGTTTGGCTCCAGAATTGGGCGTCAAGGGAAGGAGCTTTCAAAGACTCACTAGATTTAGTAAGCTTTCCATTATTGGGTATTGTGTTTCTGTATATTGCCATACACTATAGATTAGGCATTCTTTCTCATTGCTTCTGCATATTTTCATTTGATGATTATGGATGAATGTATTGATTTGCATTTTTCCTTTTTTGTGATGCGTGTTGGTAGTCTTGCTTGGTGGAAGACTTTGGTTCCATTGGATTGTTGATGAATGGTTTCATGATGCATGCTAAAGTTTGGTTTCATTTCTTTGATAAAGTTGACTTTCATATGGTGTAAGAATATCTTTCATGATGTACGGAGAATTTCAAGAATGAGTTATTATTTCATGAAGTATATGCTGTTTTCAAAGTATGCATTGATGATTTTAAAATGAAAGGCAGTCTTTTTTATAACCTGATTTTTAATTACAATGTTATATGGGCCTTTTCTATCATGGTATACCTAAATTGCTAAGTGCATTCTTTTATAACTATGTTAGTAAGTTAATCCTTTCTAACATAGTTATCATGTTTGATTTCAAAAAAAGGTTTAGACAAATCTTTTGTAACTATGTAAGGGAGATCATTTTCTAACATGGTTTGTTTGCAAATTCTGAAAATCATCAAAATTTTAGAAAAGCTCTTTTTAACCATGTTAGACATGTTCTTTTTCTGACCTGGTTTATTATGCAAAGATCCACAAAGTTTCCTTTATCCATGATAGACTTTTATTGTCTTACAACTTGTGTCCTTTTTCTATCATGGGTAACTTAGATTTCAAATTATAAGTTTATCCTTTAATAACTATGACAAATTATTTTTTATCATAGTTATGGTTCCAAAGTAACTAAATTCTTTTTCTAACTACGACATGAGTTTGTATTTAGTGGTTTCTTTTATATCATAGTTAGCCTTTATTGAGGTGGTTGAAACTTTAATAAATAAGATAGACTTTTTGCTATCATATTTATGTTTTCAAAAGTTAGTTAAACTCTTTTCGTAACAACGATAGTTAGTAAGATTGGATTTTAAATGTATTAGTAAGAAGAATTTTACATGATGCCTACATGCTTGTTGATTATGCTTCTTTTGGATATGTAATTTCATTAGATGCCACATACTACACAAATAGTAATCATAGACCTCTTGATATATTTTTAGGACTCAATCATTACATGGGAATTGTGATTTCTGATGTAGCTTTGCTATATGATGAAACCACAAAATCATTATAGGAGTTCTTAGAAACTTTCCTAAAGTGAAACAAGCTAAGAAAAAAAGGCACGTAATATTTTTTATCGACCACGATCAAGCAATGGAAAGAGCACTATGTGAAGTTATTCCTGAAATGAAGCATGCATTATGCACATGACATATTGAGTAAAATGGATCAAAACATCAAGGAAATAAGATGAGGTGTGGTTCTTATTTTTTGCGTGACTTTAATGAGTATATGTTTGCTATTGAGGATAAATCACAATTTGAAGTAACATGCACTTCTCTAATATCATCAGTCAATTTGGAGGCCAAATCATGGATGAAATTAAAGAAAATAGGCATGGTGTTATATGAAGTAGTATATTGCTCTTGGTATGCATAACACACAAATAAGTGAAAGTGTTAATGTAGATATCAAAAGTACCACAATGAGATGAAATGTGAATATGAAGCAAGGGAGAAAAAACTTCAATTGAGAGTTTAAAGTTTGCATATTTTTCGTCAAATTCTTGAGATTTACACCGCCTCGGTATTAGAGATATTCCAAGAGCAATTAGATCTCTTTTTGCCACATGCATTTCTTCTCGAGATGAGAAGGGTTCATTTTCACATATATCGGTACCATAGTTAATGAAGGTAGACAATGAACTTTGACATTCGACTCGAAATATGATTATGTACAATGCAATTGTAGGCATTTTAAATTGATCGGGATATTATGTTTTCATTTTTTAAAATTCTATAATGCAAATGAAGTGATGAAAGTACCCAAAAAAAATATATTTTACAAATATGGACCAAAGATCTAAGAGATGGTGTAATACATGATATTTGAGAAAAGGAAGAAAAAAAGAAGAAGTCAGGAAAAAGAAACCTTTCCACCGGCCAGACATTAGTAGCCACTTCTCACTTCATATACAATAAAACAAGAAGTAATCAAAAAGAAGGATGATGATTGCTCTCTCTCTAGTTTCCCTCCTCTTATACTCATGCCCGTGCTTTCTTTCTTTTTGTTTTAAGAATTTGGAAATTGTTATAAATGATATAAACATGGATGTTCATAACCCATAATACTCCTACCTTATAACTCTCACATTGAAGGGTATTTAGTATATATTCCATATAATCTCCAACTACACTATAATGTTGCTTAATTTCTATATTTATGTCATTGTGACTCTTGCTTGGGTTAGTGGCCTATAAATAGAGGCCAAACATAAGGCATTTGGACTAAAAATGATAAGTGAATGAGAAATGATTCCTTCCTTCCTCTTCTTATGTCTTGTCTTATTATCTCACATTCTCTCCTTCTTTCTTCTTTCCTCTTATTTTTATAACACCATTAACTTTTTTGCTTTTATTATTGATTGTTATATCTCCATATGTAAAATTGGAAATGTGAGTTTTCAAATAAAATTGGTAAGTGTTATATATTTCTTTCTTTTTTTGAAATAAATGTGTATTAACAAAAATAAGTTGAAAATTATATCATTATTATTTACGTAAAAATAGCCTTCTACTTATTTAGGTTGTATGAATAGGGAGATTTTGAGTTTTATCCCCTGTTTTTGTAGTTATGTAGACCCTCGGTGATGTGATAGAGAGGTAATTTCCATCAAGGGTAGGGTCCTTTTTTATGGCTTTATAGCATTGAAAAATGCTCTGAGGCTTATGGGTGCCGTTGCTTTGTCTTTGGGCCTACAGGTTTGATCCACCTTTTTGGGGGTCTCTGACTCCTTGCTTTTCTCTTATCAGGTTTGCATCACCTAATTGGGCAATCCAGCTATTCTCGTACACCTCTCTGCCCTAGGTTCCTCCACCAAAATGAATCATGAGCATGCAGGTCATTTCTTCTGCCTCCCCTCTCCTTCTCTACCTATCCACTCTGTGTGCCTTTTACGCTGACTCATTGCTCTCACGACATCATCAGTAGACATGCAACGGGAAAAAAGATGTGTAGGTCATAGGTTTATAAACTTGTCCTTTCTAAGTTTTGTAGGTTTTTTTTCCTTGCCACAAGTTTTGTAGGGTTAACTAGGTACATCTTATATTAAAGTTGGTGATATGTAATAACTTAGCTTAATAAACCTAGGTTAATTTCCAAGCCAATGAGTGTTGTTTTTTATTTGAATAATCAAGAAGTTATTAAGTTTCAGTTTTGTGCTATTGGTGCTTGCAATTTTTATTGGTTGCTTCTTATCTGTTAAAGTTTTATACCTTCATAGATAGGAAAAAAGGTGTACAATTACTCTAATATTTTATTTCTTCAAAAAAAAAAAAAAAAAACAAAAGGGAAAGATACAATTTAAATGTTGTTATGCTTTTAATATATGAACATTATGGACCTGCAATCCAAATACCTGAAATATAAAATTATAAAATATTTGTGTGAAATATATTTATTCACAAAGGCAATGAAGATTATGATAAGGCGTATTATTTTTTTGGTGGATGCGATTGTTTTGCATATAAGTTTGACAGTATATGAAAAGAAAGTATATATCAATAATTAAATATTGTGAAACTAATATGACTGTCCAATAGATTAAGAAACTAATTTAATTGTAAATAGAATTAGGAATATTTCTATTTAATTTGATTGTAAATAGAATTAGGAAAGTTTCTATTTTGAATTAGTTTGTAATTGCTCTACCCTTAAGGTTAAGTATGTGGATCTCTCCATGGAACGAATTATCAAAACCCCTTGTAACTCTTCTTGGATCTGGAAAGGATTGCTATCAAGTGCAGACTTATTCTTAAGAACATTGAATGGAAAGTAGGGAATGGCGATGGAATACCTCTCAGCCATCCTTTGTGATGGCCCATGCAATCTAGATCACTAACTTCATCAAATATTGATAAAATGAACCAAATCAATTTATTTGGAAATGCAACGCATCTGGATCCTACTCAGTGAGGGAAAACACATTTTTATTCTCAACCATTATAAAATAATCATTCTCAATCTTATCATGCTTTGAAATTTCAGCACTCCTAGCACTAGTAGATGTATCGTGTTCAATAGTAGAATTAGTCATTGTGTTAAAGCCATGGTTTTGAGAATTAACAAGCAAGTGTCTTTTCACCTAATAGCAATGCGCATAAATTTCATATTGCACACATGAAAAAGATTTAATCACATTTAATTCGACAAAATCATCATGACTAATACTAAGGAGAGAAGCATGTTCATCATAAGAAGAATCAATGATGGTGCAAGTAACATTCTCAATCAAATTACAAATAATTGAAGCATTAAGTTGAGCATTTTCATCAAAAAACTGATGAGGGAATTCACAAATAATTTCCTCATCCACCTCATCTTCACTCTTAAGAGTAGTAGCATATTCAATCAAGGAACAATCAAAGAAGGATTAATTTCTTCAAGGATAGGGGCATTACCTAGTGGGGAGTGCATTTCCTCTTGAGGTTGAGAAGTCACCTGCTGCACTTATTCAACTTGTAAAGGTTCACTAGATGAAGGCGTAGGAAGGGAATTTTGCAATGTTGGATTTATGTAATGCATACATTGAGTTCATCCATTTGTCTTTGAAATTATTCATGATCATACTTCCGGGCCTTGTGGTATTCTTGTATACAATCTTGGTTGGGATCAAAAAATTGGGAATGGAAATTGGGGTGGGATGGTTGTTGTGGGTGGTATGAAGGTGGGAAAGGTAGGGATGAAGGGTATGGATTAAATTGGACAGGTGGTGGCCTTTAGATTTGTTATCTCTTGATACCAATGAGTTTTACCACAAAGAGTTAGCCCCGTGCTCAAATAAACCAAAATCACAACTCTGCAACAACCAAAAGCAACCATATACTATCAATTACATGATTGAACCTTGATAATGTTATTTAAAATAGCCCAAGCCTAAAACTCACATCGTAATCCATCTAGAACCCGATATACAACCACAAAGTGTAACATCCTATTTTTTTAAAAATCTCTTAAATGAAAGTTTGTTGTAATGTAATGTATAATTGCAGTATATAATGGTTTATTATAAACAAATAGTGTTTCCATTCATTCTTTAAAAAAAGTTATAGACATATTTAAGATGAAATATTCTCCTTAGAAAATTGCTTACCATACGTCCCTACTTGTATCTCTCTCTCTCTCTCACACATATAGTCAATAACTTATTATTAAATTAAGTAATGAGTGGAAATTTCTTTTGTTGAAAATATTGAGTTTGGTTGAGCTATTTAGATATTTTCCAGATTTACTATTTAACTATCTTATTAAATAAATGTGTGTGAATTTTATTTATAAAACAAAAAAAGTAATGAAAGCAATACACGTATGTGTAATTACTAATTAGAGGGTGAAATAATAAATATTGTAATAGATAAATGATATTTAAACAAATTGAAATAAATTGTAAGTCTTTCAATAGCCCAGCTGTAGAAAGTCCATTGTGAAAACCCTAGACCTATTTTTTTCTATATTCATTTCCTCCACAGCCGTCACTTACTTGACTCTCTCCTTCTCTAAACTTTTTATTCTCTACACCGCTGCCTCCAACTTCTCTTATTTTCTCCATCTCTCTATCTTACAGCCACTCACGCCGTTATACTGCTTTCTTCATATAAACTCTTCCATCTTTGTTTTCCATCACTCTCACAACGTGTCTATATATTCCGGTGTTGAATGTTTCTTAACATCTCATCGACCTATTCTATTTTTGTTACTGTTTAATTTGTTTACCAAACCCCTCAACCATCACTCTTTTCTTTCTTTGAAATATATATATACACATACTCCCACATCACCAGCCAGTGCCACGTTCCCCCTTTCTCTCTTATAACAAGTACCATCTCTTTGTCTCAAGCCTTACAATACACCTCCCAATACATGGGTCACCCTTGTGCAAATATCTATATATGTGTCTAGTTCTACTATGCTGGTCTATGAGGTAATTTTCAGAACCATATTGTTTTCAATCCTAGTATAAAAAAAAATCCTTCAACGGCAGTAGATAAATATGTGTCTATATGTTAAAATATTAATATTTGTAAAAGCTGGAAATTTAATAGTTATCTCAAGGTAAGCTTATATAGCTTAATGGTAGTTTTTAGATATTATATTGATAGATATTTTTATTTGAGAGTTTTGTAGACTTTCATTGAGAGCTCTGGAGTAACTTTTTATGATTATCTTTAAGCTATGGATAACAGGTAACTCTGAAAAATTCTCTTGTATGCTTGTAAATTATGTGTAATTGTGTTTTGAATAATTATCACTTGATTTGATTAGGTAAGATTAAATTTAAATGTTTATAAATATATTTATATATTGAAAACTTTATTAAGTTAGTTTAATAAAATTTGAATATTAGTTTAGTTTTTTTAAGCATGCTTGCCTCTTATCTATATTATGTGAAACATAAGCTAGTCTAATTTTTTTTAAGCATACTTATGTGTACCGATAGTGTTTACACTGTAGTTGAATCTTTTGAAGCATTCTTATATATTCTGTATGTATACTTGGAATTTAAAACTCTATTATGGTATCATGAGTTGGAATGATGCACTAGTTTCTGCTGATTGATATAATTGTCATAGCATTTGCGTACATAGTGATGGGATAGGGTTTAGAGGAGAAATTTGTATGGTGAATTCTTTTATCATGTGGTATGCCATCACTCGGTGCACAGTGGATGACACTTGTTAGGGCCCCTCTTCCATGTTTTCCTTTGACCGGGATTGCATTGGAGTTGTGGGATATGTGACACCTCCATAGATTTCTTTTAAGGAGGGGAGCCATAGTACATGCTTGAGCTCTATACCTTTGGCTGGCTACATCTCAAGTACTGGTGAGCTTGGGACAATCTAGTTAAATGAACCTATTTCTGTTGGACTATGTGTTAGCCTATGTCTCCTATCAGCGGGATAAGGATGGACGGTGATATAAGAGAGGTTACATGACTCATTTATTCATGAGTGAATTATTTCTACTTAAAACAAAAGCTTTTATGTTTGAATGGATGTAATATTTGTGTATGTGAAAAACCATGCAATATTTTGTAAAACATAATTGTACATGATTTGCGGGTGTATGTTAGATGCTTTCAGTAGTTACTGAGACATCGAACTCATCCTATTATTAACATTTTCAAGAGAAACATTAGGTAGGAAACAAGGGAAGATACCGGGAGCGAGCTTTAAAGGCTCTGTTATGTATGTACATCGAACACATTAATGTTGCTTTATATTTAATTGCCATGACACTAGGAATGTTCTTACATGACTTACTAAATTATTGAGGTATTATTTTTATTCAGGGTAGACACTAATTTATTATTTTTGTCTTTTCTACATTAATTAGCTTCCTAATAAAATGTTTTCTAGAACTATTATACTATTGTAGATCATTTTCTACCCTGACAGTGTATTAAAAGTTTGGAAAGAATAGATTTTTTTAAAATAACTATGGTAGATATTTCCTATGTAGTTTTGTTCTTTTCTACCATGGTTAGTGACTTGTCCATGGTTTAGCATATCCGCAAGCGCACGGGTCGTAAAAAATAGTATAAAAAAGGTTGTCGTTCCAACAGGGACTAAGGCAAAAGTGGATTAATTATCGCAATTATATTATCAATTAGGTTTATTTTGGATTTTAAAAATACCTAAAATGAAAATAACTTGACAAAAACTAAATTGAAACTTGAATTTAAGACAAAGGAAAATCTAGGATTATTTATCCACTTTGTATTTCATGATGCATTGATTAACCCTCCTCTAATGACAATTAATAAATACTAAGTTGATGTTTGAAGTCATATCCATTTGAATAACTCTCTCAAGCTTACCCAAACCTTAATTAACTCTAATATGCATAATCTCTTACTACATATTATGTTAATTAATCTCTATAAACATCCCACTTCAATTTTTACAAAACTTGGTTAATGAATATCTCTATCTCATTAACAAACTCTTAATCCCAATTTGGAATTTCAAGACAAGTTTGAATTTAACCTAGTTCTATGCTTAATTAATGCTCTCTCAAGCCACTAATTAGGCTAACAAGCTAAATGTTGGCCACCACTTAGGATAAATAAAGCACAAATTAAATTCACAACCTAATAATCATCAATCATCAAGAGAGAAAGAGTTCAAACATTAATCCATACAATGTTTTAAAATAACCTAGAACAAATTAACTAACTACTCATACTAAAATTAAAATTAAAAATCATAAAATAGGAACATCACAAGCCACAGTCGGATGAAAAAAATTAGAATGAAGAAGAAAAAGATCAGGACTCTGTTTAGAGAAACTCCCCAACAAATGCTCAATTCCTCTCCTTCCTTTCCTGTGCGAGCTGTCTGACCAAGCAAGCTGGCGGTGCTGACGGCCCTCTATGCAGTTGCCTCCACAGTCCTTTCGTCCTCCCGTGGAGATGATACACCAAGCCCACGCTTCTCTCTCGCTCTGGCTTTGGAGAAGAAGGCCGTGGATGAGATTATGAGGATGGAGATGAATAGTGTCGTGAGTGTGCCGCACCTGTTCTCTACACTTCTTGCCTTTATATTCCTTTCTAGAACAGTCCCCTTAGGTTTTCTTTTTCCTTCCAATCAAAACACTGTGTTCCCATTACTCTCAGCCTTTTCTTTTCTTTTTTATAATCCAAACTTTGTCATTTTGTGGATTGGATTCAGATTTCAAATTGAGCTCCACCACTTCACCTGATTCACAAAAGACAATATGATATGCCATGAAAAACGAGAGGAGATATAATAATAATAATAATGATAATAATAATAATAATACACTAACACCTCTCTTTTTCTTCTTCTTTTTTTTATAAAGTTTAATTCTTATACTTTATTTATTCTCTTACCTAATATCTAGCTATTTTTATTTAATTTAAAAATATTATGTCTACAATGAGATCCCCTAAATAATGTATCAGTTTGTTATCCTATTAAAATCTTAATCAAATCCCTTTAATTTACCATCAATGACTCCCCAATTATATCAACATATGTCTCAAATCTATCAAAAAATGGGGAGTCATCAGTTAGCTCTTAATAAAAATAAGATTTATTCTTTTCAACTATGGTAGAGTCTTAAACCGGGTCAATCTCTTTAATTGGCTATATATTTTTCTACCATGGTGAATTTTATTAATTGGATTTTAAATTTTTTATTACCATGGTAGAGTACACAAAAGTTTAAAGGTAGTTTTGGAAAGGGGTGTTACACAAAGCTCAATATCTAAAATGAACCCAAATCTATATTCACAACTACACAGCAATTGAACCACTTCATCCTCAAATTATTACCAACACACTCTACAACGATCAATGTAATCAACAACAACCACCAATACCCTTATCTAGTCCTCAAACACTTCACCAAATCAAATATCAAACTCTAGGCCCAACCACCAAAATCTATCTTAGCCGAATATATCTCCCATCCAATCATCCAACCATCAATTATTATCATAATCCAATTGATTTCACTACTAGATAACCCAAGACAAGATTAGAATTTAGAAACTCTTTCTAAAACCCAAATTCCCAACACTTTGTAAAACCAAAATTTGAATTAAGCCACAATCCAAGAATTCAAAACATTAGAAACCATTTTCCAATATTGTAATATCTCAAAAATCCAAGAAGCTTTAAAGTAGCTAGCTAATGACTATTAAGGAAGATAATTAAGGCATTAAGAACATAGAGATATTTGAGATTTTAGAAGGGGAATTATTATCAAATTTAGGGCCCAAGATAATTATATAAGCTTGTGAATTAAGTAAATTATATGTTCCAACAATTTATATGTAGCAAGTTTCATTTGAAAGTTTATTATTGGGATCATAAAAGAGCTTAATATACATGTCTAGGACATGTCAAATAGTCCCAAAATAATTAGCCATCTTGTTCCAAATAAAGACAATTTTATTTAGCAAGTTTCCAACCAATTTTCATTTATAAGGGAAAATAGGACTCATAGCTTATTCTTGCTACAAGAGATAATTTTAGGTTTCAAGAAAAAGCCATTTTGCTTCCTAGAATACTCTTGTGCGTGGCCTCATGCATGCTCTAAATGCCACACATTATTTTTAGCAAGGACATATGGCATCTTCATGAAAGAAGCTTTGCCTTCAAGTGTCATAAATGTGATCTTTAAATGGGTGTGTATCCGTGGCAATTTTGCATGGCATAAAATGCCATCCTTCTTCCCTTAATGCCACATGGCATTTCATGCATCTATCCTTGCTCACCAAGATCACACAAGCTTGGCCTTCAAGATTAGTGTGTATGCGTGGCCTTTCATGTGCAGCCCTTCAACTCTTTATGACACATGCCATTGCATGCAAGACCACCCTTGGCTTCCAAGTTGCCGTGTTGCTTGCTTGGTCACCAAGCACACCAAGGGCCTATAAATAGATGGTAGCAATGAAAGGTGATCAAGGAAGGAAGTGTGAGAGCTCATGTGTGGTCGTGCGCAGAGAGAGGAATAAAGAGAGAGAGAGAGGAAGAGAAAAATAAGAGAAGAAGAGAAAGAAAAGAGGAAGAAAAATAAAGAGATAAGGAGGCCTAGTTAGAGGAAGTGCTTTAGAAAGAGACTCTTCAAGAGGTAGCTTTAATTTGCAATTTTGTATATTTTGTTTTGGTTGCATGTATATTATTACCATTTGTGCTGCAGTTAGGCATGAGAATATGTAATATCCTTACTCAGTTTGTTTTGCCATGATCATGTGTGAAATAGTTACAATTTACAGTTTACAGTTTTGTAAGGTATTATTCTCATTGGCTTATTTTGCATGCGTAGTTTTTACCTTACATTATATACTAATTGTGATTATTGCTACTGAGATTTCCCCAAATCTCACCCCCTCTTTCTATGTCCCCCCATAGGACCAAGCTCATCCAAAGGAAAGGAGAAGCAAGTGGAACACTAGCTAAGGCAAGGAGGGCTTGGATATTTTGGAGTTTTAGTTAATTATCATATTTTGGTCTGTATGTATAAACTCCATAAGGAGCCTAATTAGTTTAAAGACCTGCAAGGAAGTAAAGAACATAGACTCTACTTCAATTAGAAAGTTATATCTACACATAGAAAAATTATGAGAGCTTGTGATCACGCACTACTACAGAAATGCCCTATTGCAGCACACCAATAGCAGCGCACAATAAAAGTAAGCGCTGTGATAGGTATATAAGACCTATCCCAGCGCTTTATAAATATTTATAAGCGCTGGGATAGGTCATTGTGAATTATAGCTAATTCCCTGAATATTAATTTAAAATAATGTCTTTTATTTAATAATGTCTAAATTACCTCCTAGGTTTGTCTTTATATAGGTGATTTCCTTTGAACTTAATTCTCTGAACCTTATCTGAACCATATTTAACCCCCAGAATATATTATACGTGTCCTTATTATTTAATAATTAATAAAATTCCCCCAGTTTTTTTTTTAATTTTTAATGACCTATACCAGCGCTTTTTACGTAAAAAGCACTGGGATAGGTCATTTATGATTTATATTTTATTCCCTGAATATGTAAACTTATATCTTTTATTTAATAATTAATAAAATTCCCCCAGTTTTTTTTAAAATTTTTAATGACCTATACCAGCGCTTTTTACTAGGCCTCATTAAACAATTTTTTAATTTAAATTTTTATTTGTTTTCTTTTTACTTATCAGATTTTTTTAGAATATATTTTTCAATTTTTTTTAATTTTTCATGGCCTATCCCAGCGCTTTTTACGTATAAAGCGCTGGGATAGGCCTCATTAAACAATTTTTTAATTTTAAATTTTTATTTGTTCTCTTTTTACATATCAAATTATTTTAGAATATGTTTTTCAATTTTTTTTTATTTTTCATGGCCTATCCCAGCGCTTTTTACGTATAAAGCGCTGGGATAGGCCTCATTAAACAATTTTTTTATTTAAATTTTTATTTGTTCTCTTTTTACATATCAGATTATTTTAAAATATGTTTTTCAATTTTTTTTATTTTTCATGGCCTATCCCAGCAATTTAGGCCTCATTAAAAAAATTTTTAATTTAAATTTTTATTTGTTCTCTTTTTACTTATAAGATTATTTAAGAATATGTTTTTCATTTTTTTTTTCATGGCCTATCCCAGCGCTTTTTACATATAAAGCGTTGGGATAGGCCTCATTAAACAATTTTTTAATTTAAATTTTTATTTGTTCTCTTTTTACTTATCAGATTTTTTTAGAATATTTTTTTTAATTTTTCAAGGCCTATCCCAGCGCTTTTTAAGTATAAAGCGCTGGGATAGGCCATGAAAAATAAAAAAAATTAAAAAACATATTCTAAAATAATCTGATAAGTAAAAAAAGAACAAATAAAAATTTAAATTAAAAAATTGTTTAATGAGGCCTATCCCAGCACTTTATAGGTAAAAAGCTCTGGGATAGGTGATTAGCTTTATATTTAATTAATTATCTGAATATTTAACCTTATCTTTTTTATTTAATTTTTTATAAATTCCTTTTTTTTAATTTTTATGACCCTATCCCAGCGCTTTTTACTTAAAAAGCGCTGGGATAGGTGCGCGGGAAATTTCCCTCCAAAAATCTAAAATTTTCCTTTTCCCTCTCATTTCCCCACATTTCCCTATACCCAGCACCGTACTTTTACTCTTCTACATCACCACCCATTTAATTAATCACTATTATTCATCTCCTTCTTGCTTATTCATCTCCTCCTTACTTCTTCATCTCTTCCTTCTCTCCGATCATCATCATCGAGGTCTCTCAGATCTGTATGGATCAAGTCCAGATCTACATGCTGATGGTGGTTTCTTAAGGGTAAGGGTCCTCTCTCATATTACCTTTTTCTCTTTTCTTCTTCCCCTTCCAAATTTTTTTTATCTTTAGTCACGGATCAGATTTTGTGCTCTGTTTTTTCTTCTTCTTTACTACTCTTGACTTCGCTTATGGACTTTGCTTCTTATTCATGTGTTAATTTTTATTTTATTTGAAGCTCATTATTTTTGGTAGCTATGGTTACAATTCTGATGCTTTCTTGCTCTTTAGTTTCTGGATATGGCAAGTTAATAGTTTAATTAGAAGAGATATTTTGGTTGTTGCTCTTCTTAGTTTATGTTCATTCCATCATATTGATATGAATGTATCATTGTCTGATTCTTCTTATTCCATCATATTGATTGTTAATATGCATTGGTTGATGTTTTCCGAGGCTTGAATTTATGAAGTATTCATTAGGAATTTTGCACTGATGCAGGAGGGTGTAAAACAAAAATAAACGATTATTTTTTTTAAAAAAATAATGCCTACCTATAGCAGCGCTTATTACGTAATGAGCGCTGCTATAGGCATTATTTTTTATTTTTTTTAAAAAATAATTCATTTAAGTATGACCTAAAGCTGCGCTTTTGAGATTATAAGCGCCGCTATAGGTTATCTATAGTGGCGCTTATAACACAAAATAAGCCCTGCAATAGGTCATATGACCTATTGCAGCACTGGCTATAGCAGCGCTTAAAAAGCGCTGCTATAGGGTCAAAAAAAGCGCTGCTATAGAATATTTCTGTAGTAGTGACGTTTTATTGTAGTTGATATTTCGACAGGTTATAGTTCGAGTTAGGATGTGATATTTTCCAGATAGTTAGTACACATCCCAAGATTTAAATCAAGTACTCATGCATAATTTTTGGACGTGTAGATTAGGAGATATGAATTTTACAAGTTAGGCGTAAATACAGAAATTCCTGCGAAATTCCAATGTGTCTAGAAAATATAAGAAGGTTTTTCAGTGATAATGGACTAAATTAAGTCAAGATTATTTTATGATTATAAATAATATTTAAAGAGCTAAAGTTTGAGCTTTGAACCACTGTTTTTGGGTTTATATGTAATTAATTATCAATTTTCAAAGTTAGAAGCCCAAGTAAGATATTTAAGAAAAATATTAAGTTTTTGGCATTCTTGGGTTTTCTAAATAGCTTTAGTGGTTCAAACTCAATCAAAGGGCTCTAAAGATTGTCCCTAGAGTAAGGTGTTACAAATATCATTAAACATTTTTAAACCATTAAAACCCTTTAACAACAAGAATTTCAAAAATCAAGACAAACCCTAAGGTTTTCCTAGACTTTGCTGTACCAAAATTCATTTTTGATCAAAATCCAAGTACCCATAAGAGTTAAAACTATTCTTGGGAAGAAATAGATTGTTGGAACAAGGAAACTTAATTTTCATAAGCAAATTGTTGGATTTCACATGAACCCTAGGCAAAACCAGTTTAAACCATCTCTGATACAAGGTTTAAACACTTCCCAAACAATATGAACCAAAATCATAGCTTACGAAGGATCAAAAAGAGTTTAGGAATCAAGGAAAATACCCAAACATCCCATACTATTGGAATCATAAAGAACCCCAAAATTTTCACTATGAATATAAGAAGAAAATGCAAGAACAAGAAATGAAAAGGAAAAAGATGGGTTACCTAATAGATTGGAACCTCAAAACCTCCATGAATCCACCCCAAGACCAAGCCCTAGCAAAGCCTCCTACTTCTCCTATCAGCCTCTCTTTCAAAATATCAAATATGAACTCTAACTTTGAGAACATGCCTATTTATAAGTGTTAGACTTTCCAAGCTTTCACCGTGGATTTACAACAGTGAATAGCCAAAAATTGGGAATTAGTTACATTTATATGTATGGTCCAAAGTTAGGGAGTTAATTGTATTTTCTTCGTAATTCAAGCATTATAGGGCATTAATTCATATATCTTATGATTATGGACTTGAAATACCTCACATATATCCTAATTTCCCATTATAGGTGTAAAGGATGAGGCTCATATTGAAAGAAGAAACAAAATGGAAGTTGCCTCACCATGGGTTGAAGTTGACTCGGCGAACAGAAGAAAAAGGGAACAGAGAAGAAGTTGACTCGCTGTGGACTCGCTACGGCGAGCGACGCGAATTCTGCATAAATTGGGAAAGTTTCTGTTTAGATCGAAATTATAATTTTAGTAATTGGGTCAGGTCTAATTATTTCCTAATGCATATTTTTGACCTTCCCAAGCAATCTTAGGCCGGATTGAGATTAAAAAGCTTCCTAATTGGTTATTCTACCCATTATTTCTTATTTTGACTAGCTTTCTTGAAAATTGAGTGATTGGGTCTTCCCAATCCTTTCCTAATTGTTATGGCTGATCAATATGGGAAATCCTATGTCAATTTGGATAGTATATAAGTGGTTTCTGGTATCGCAGGAGGGGGACACGAATTTACAAAAAGAAGGCACCAATTCTTTCTTCCATTACACCACCACTCACCACAATTCACTCTCATTTGATCCATTCCCTTGCCCTCAACCTCTCTGCATGAATTTCACTCTCCCATTCATCCATCTACACAAATTCCACTACGTCCACATCAATTCCATGGCTTCCAGCTCCAAATTCCAATCGATCGTGTTCTAGAGTATGAGCGGCTAAAGTTCTTGTGGGGATCTTGATGAAGGAAGGCAACCGGAGCTTCAATGTTCTTAATAGGGAGTTATTTAGTTTCTCTGTCTAAGTCTATTTATGTATTGCAATTCCTTGTGTGTTGTTATATGTATTTGGTCTTGGAACAAGTGTGCTTTAATGTTTAATCTTTTGTTCAACAGTCATGCATGTAATTAAGCGATGTTCTTTTATATATATGAACCTAAGTGTTGATTTCATGATGTTATGAAATAGATGTGCTTTATTTATATCTCATTTGGATTTCTAGAATACGTTGAATGCATGTGTGATTGTATGTGTGTTTAGACATTAGGCCCAATGTTAGATGGTTTGGTCTACTTCTAACGAGAGTCTCTTTGCGTGTTTATCATGAGTCTTCACTTCCAAGTTGAAACTCAATGCTTGCCTATTTGATTAATTAAATGAGTGATGCACCATGTTAGTTAATTAGTTAGGTTAATTGGACTAAAAGCGATTGCTTTAGATTTTGCATTATAACTTGGTTTAAAATTCCTATATCATCTTAGAAGCTAGGAAGGTTGCTTAACTCATCAAGAGACCCATGTTTATCTCATAAGTTTTCATAAATCCATTTTAATTGTTTTCTAATAAATTAAAAATCACACAAATATGTAGTTTAGTTTCCAAATCAAAATCACCAAACCCCTGAATTTTTATAGCTTTTCATGCATTTAGTTAGCTTAGGCTAGTTCATTAGGCTCCTTGAGAGACGATCCGGGAGAGCACCACTGATGCAATCCTTGGTTAATTTAATTTTGCATTTGCACCCCAAGGCATTTAGGAAGTTGACAAATAAGGCTTCTTGCTGGAAATCATGCAACCTTTCTAACCTCTTTAATTAATTGGGAGTGATAATTCCAAGACCAAATGTTAAAAACCAAAGGCAATCACCTAAGTCCAATTAACCTAATTACTAATTAGTCTACTAAGCAATTGTTAAAAATCGCTTGGTAGTGAAAACCCTTGACAACACACAATGAGTCCCCTCTTAAGGTATAATTTGCTTATTTAAGAATGGATCTAGTGTCTAATGCTAAATGCAACAAGCAAATACATTAATCCAAGCTAAGAATCCAAAGTAGATCATCAATGCCACCACATCAATTGCATTATGCCAAGTAATTAACCCTAAGTTCGTGCACATAAAAGAAATCTCTTAATTACATACATGACCTACAAGAAAACTAGCTAGAAGCATGTAATTCATAGTGCAACATGTTCTAATAAACAAACATACATAGAAATTACAAGAATCTGAACATAAATGTGTAATTAGACATAAGAAGATAGTAATTAACTCCCCTAGAAGATCCATTGAGGCTCTGGTTGCATAATCCCACTACGAATCCGCAAGATGACTAGCCACTCATCCCTTCAAGCTTCAAATTTGTGTTATACTCTATTTTCTTCATTGGAGATGAGCTTTAAATAAAAAATATGGTAATAGTGGTGTAGAAGGGAAAGAATATGGAAGTGGGATTAAGTTTTATAGAATAAATGTGAAAATCGGAGGAAAATAAAGTGCTAGCTCAAAGAAGAAAGGGAAGAATAGTTCTGGGGACTTAGGGTACAAATTCTAACTGAGAATGCTAATTAGGGAAGTTTAGAAGCAAGTCAGATCGGGTCCAAAGCGAATCGAGTCCAAAAACCTAAAGCTGTCCAGAATCCACGCCCTCTCCAGGGCTATAACTGTGAGGTGCCATGGTAAGGCTCCAATTTTTTCTGGCCATGGGTTACACTGTGGATTATCTTGGCGAGACATGAATTTTGGTCTTGTGCCATGGAGCTAGCTGTGGCTTCCCACGGTGAACAGCATCAGAGTTGAATTTTTTCACTTGTTCGTTGCTTGATTTTCTAATCTTTGACCTTACAATGATAAATTCAACCAATGTGAAGCATCTCAAGTCCAAAAATTATTATTGCATGAGTTTAAAGCCTAAAATGCTAGGATTAAGATCAATATGCAAAAAACTCAATGCTCTTGAACCTTAAATGCTAAAGTGTCTAAACTACACTGTATTAGCCTAAAACATGCTTTAATTTACTATAATTAGTGGTAAAAAAAATATGTAATTATCAAGTACAATCACCAATCCTTAATTGAAAGTCACATTCTATACTTTAAATCCTCATGAAAACTAGGATGTTGCACTTGGCATATAGTACATGTTATTGAACATGATGAATGTTGTATTGTGCATTTTGGATCCAAGAGATATTTAGCATCACATGATGTACCCTTAATGGCCATTAAGTGGTTCTTTGCCCTAAGGATCAGACTCGGCCCTAATGGATGGGTCCGCCTTCTATGTTCCATTAAAGTCCCCAAGGGATGCGACCGGATTAGAATGGCTCAATGATTGCCTCTAAGGGATGGGGCTAGGGTGATTATTCACTAATGTTAATTTATGGTTTTCAAGTGATTTATTTAATAGTAAAATGATATAAGATTTTAAAATATATGTTGAACTGTGATATTGAAAGAGTAGAATGACATCTTGATATACGTAGAATTTTTTTAATATTCCAATATAATTTGACGATGTACTATGTAGTAAATCCCACTTTACATCATGTTGACACAAGCTTATATGTATGTTGAGTAGGGTGGTGTGTTATTGAAACAATTGTCTCACTCCCGTGATTTAATGTTTTTTTGGTGAGTTGGCGGTGCAGGGAAACGACAGGCAAACTAATCCAGTTTATGGGTGTGGATAATGTATTTTCTATGCTTAGGATATGTTTATGTTTTCACAATTATGTGACACTCTTATTTGTATTTCAATTGGATTTATATTTGATGGTACTTGTATTACTATTATATATATTATTATCTAGTATTCTGAAGTCGATGTGCATTCCGGTGCAGGCCTCAGGCCGTTTATTTGCAATGTACCTATGTATGAGATTATGTTTGGTTAATGTATGGATGTTATATGTTGTGATTTTGATTAAATGATATTATATATTGCGGAAATTTTGGTATACTGAGTTAATATGTAATTAATGGTCGTATGAACCACGAGACACGGGTTGGTCATGATGACCAAGTGTTAGGGTAAGTGGAGTTATGGTTGAGTTGTGGTGTGCTATGGTAAGTGGGGTTATGGTTGAGTTGTGGTGTGAAGTTAAGAAATCTCAAATATATGATGACGGTGTTAGTGACACATAATATGTGTTTTATTAATATGATGGTGTAACTAGGTTGAAAGGCAATTTGATGTTATAGATGATTTCTATATAACCACTTTAACTTAAGCCTTTTTCTAACATGGTGAGGTTATGAAAATGATTTAGAAGAATTTTTATTATCAATGTTAGTAGAAACATTTTCTAAATAGTTATATACTTTTGGATATGATGATTTTTAAAACCTTGTTAGTTAATTTGTTTCTAATGTGGTTAGCTTGTGAAAGTAAGAAGCAAGGTTTTAATATCTATGATAATCCATAGTTTTAGAAAGTTTCATTTCTAACATGGATATGAATTTATAAAGTAAGGACAATTCTCTCTAGCCATGATTGTCTTTTCAATTGGTTTTGTAACTTGAACTCTTTCTATCATGGTTAGACTCTTAAATATTGATTAAAGCGATTTAGAAAGGTAATAAGGAAAATTTGTACAGCCAACTTTAGGATAAGTGAGGCATATGAATAGTGTTTCAATTTAGGTGTTAAAGGAAAGAAAAACACTTGATGTTTTAAGCCACTTTCCTCCTTTTTGAGTATTTATGTCTTACTGAGTTTTATTCATAGTTGTGATCACCCTTTTAAATCAATAAGAGTTTGTTTAATTGTGGGGGGTGCCACAACTTATTTTGTCGGTAGTTGCGGAATTGCTCTTAAGGATAGTGTCATTGAGCAAGACTCAAACTATCCATTTTGTTACATGCAGATGTTGCTACCGATTGGATTTGCATAATGCTAGAGAGGAGTTGGAAGATCCATTGGATTATATCTTAATTTAAGTGTTGACACCAACAAAATGTTTTTCCTCCCTACTTTTCTTTCCTCCCCTATTTTCTCTCCATCCATGCAAACCCTAAAACATGAAACATAGTATAATATCGATCAAGTTCAAAAGACCATGATGAAATAGCCAAGCCCAAGGGCTTCACAGTCTAGGAAGATGAAGTCTGATGGACAGCTAATTCACACCAAAGTCTTTTCAACTATCTATCATTAAAATAAATTTGATCTTAGAGCACACCTTATGTCTTCAGAAGGGATGCATAAGGAGATGCCACCAAGAAGGATAAACTAAAGGTTGAGCTTCATGATGTCAATTAGTGCTTGTGGTTGACAAGGAGATCCCAAACAGATATTCCTGATTGAAGAGTTAGGCTAGGGAGAAAGGAAGGGTGCTTCCCATATGGCACCAAAGAGCAAAGGTTTGCTGCAAATAACATTTAAGAAAACATAAAATAAAAACATAATAAATAGTAAAAATAATGAAATCAATTGAAAAAGCATTGAACAAGAGAAGTAAAGAGTTGAGATAAGATAAGAAACACATGTTAGGCTTCTTGATTTCAATCCGACCCTTAAAACAAAACATCCCAAATAAGGGGATGAAATAGGAGACATGCAAAAGGTAGGTTGGAAGTGGAAGAGAAAGCAGCCAATGAACAATGAAATGAAAAACAAGTTGGGTTTAAAGAAAGGGAAGGAAATTGGTGAGGGAAAGAAAATAATTATGAGACATGTTGGTAGTAGAAAATAAGAAGAAGGAAAGTGAGTGGAGGGGTGGGAAGAGAATATGATAATGGAAAAAGTAGGAAAAATAGGAACTAAGAGGTGAAATGTAAGGCGGTAGGATAGGAAAAGAAAGTGAACAAAATTGACAGTGGAGGAGACAAAGGAAGAATAGGCAATGGAGAAAATGAAAGTCAGTGGGTGGAGGAAGAAGAGAGGCGATGGAGATGGAATTGAAAGGCAATGGAATATAAATAGGAATTTAATCAATGAAGTAGAGTTGAGGATTAAGTTGGTGGAGGAAGAAGATGATGAATTGTGGAAAGGACAAAGAGATGGATGAAGAATTGAGGGATGAACAAAAGAGAAGGAAGAGATGGAGAAACCAACCAGAAAAGGGTCAAAGCAACGCCTAAACAACACTAAAGAAAGCACCTTCGAGAGAAAATAGAGACCTCATCTTTTCTCAAGAAAACACCAATAAACACACATACATACAAATTACAAGAATATGAACATAAATATGTAATTAGACATAAGAAGACACTAATTAACTCACCTGATGGTCCATTGAGCTCTATCCCACCAAGAATCCCCAAGATGACTAGCCACTCATCCCTTCATGCTTCAAATTCGTGTTTTACTCTGGGTGCTGCGTTGGAGATGAGCTTTGACCCAAAAATATGGTAGAAATGGTGTAGAAGGGAAGTCGGAATTACTTTAGAGTACCTCTTTTAAAGAGTATAAAATTGTAATCTTCATGCACAAGTAATCTTCTTAGCATTGGTAATTGGTTTTTTTGGGGTCAAAGACCCAAAATATTATTAAAATTTGGGGGAATAACACTCAGATTCTTGACAAAAAATTACAACTAGTTCATTGAACATCATAAAATTCATTTTAATTCTTGTTAAAGCAACGAATGAAGGTGGGCCGGATATTAAGTCCCTAAAATGTTTGGCCACTATTTATATTGGTTTTATATTTTCTTCAAGCTTCTAAGTGGTTGGCCATAATTTAGATTGATTTGTTCATGTGGGTTTGACTTGACAGAGCTAATCTATGTTTAGAACTTTGTTAAAATCATGTTAGGTTTGAAATTTTCTTGATAAATGGATTATTTATTAGTAAAATAGAGAGATATTTATTAACCTAGCGTGCATTGTCACATTAAGGTTAGTTTTCAAAGTAGATTTTCATTACTTGTAGCAAGAGATTGTGTATTTTAATGAAAAGAGACACTTAATTTTGATTTGTGAGAGTTTAGTCAAGTGCATATGAACCTTAGAGAAACACATATATTCATAGAAAATACTAATTCAGAAGGAGCTCATCAAGTTTTATGAAGTGAAAAGGGGATAAATAATCATAGACCCCATTTAATCCTTGAAGTCAAAAGAACAATTGTTTTTATCACTTTCTAATTTTTAGAAATAGATTTTAACATTTCATTGCACAATCAAAAATCTTTTCCTAGTTCAACTTGATTTAGTTCACTTAGCCTTTTGCTTGGTCAAGATTTTAGTCCAAATCTTTGTGGGAACGATATTTTATACTACTTGCGGTTAACGCTTGACGGTGAACATGGGGGTGGGGGAGTGGGAGGGAGTATTTTAATAAGTACCCAATCCGTTCATAAATTTAAGACCTATCTGCCTTATTTGATTATATTAAGGATGTTAATTAAGTGGGTTAAAATTATATGATATTATCAAAATATCATAATCACCTACCTTTATTTCCACCCTCAATTTCTTACTTGTTTATAATTGAAGAGCATCAATAGGGATAATGTAGGGAAAATTTGAGGAAAAATTAGAAATATGTCTTATATTTAGGAACAAACTTATCTTATTATAAGAAGTCATAATATTAAGAACAGAGGAAGTAATAACTAAATGTAACACATATGAATAAACCATTTTGAAGGAGAGTCAAGCAAAAGGCTAAAAAAATGCAAACAATACAGCGAGAATACAAAAACATCCAATAATTGATAATACCTTGTCAATCCTCATCAAGTCTAAATCAAAGCTTAATCAGCCAAATTTGTCACAGTTATACTAAAAAGAAAACTATTCTAACGTAAATATTTTCAGTTAGATACATTGTACGTTAATGTAAATTCATGGTGAGAGAAAAGAAATACCGTACCCATCCAGGTTTCTCATCACCAAAAACCATAAATCACTATTAGACATTGATGAATAATAATAGCATATAAGCAATTGATAAATAAACTAATGCATGTGTGAGAGCCGGAATGCACATAAAGTGTTGGTAATGTAAATGTGGCATTTCAATTGTTTGCCTCAACTGAGTACTACCTTATAAAGCACTCTTTGTAAATTTCATCATTTTGACATTTTATCTGTGGGGACTGTGGTGGCCGTCATTGTCGAAAAAAATGAATGATATTCAACCATTCTCGTTTTGCACGTGAGACAAATCAACAGCATAACAATAATATGCAGATAATGAAATGATGGGATTATGAATGCACCATTTAATACAAAAGCTTTAAATAAGGGAAATAGGTGACCACTAACAAAGCAAAGCATCAGTCATAAAAAAAAAACAAAGCAAAGCATCAACATTTTCCTTTATTTAGAAAATTAACAGACCACTAATCGATATCGATCACAGACAAAGTAAAGATAAGTTTTGTCTCGATTGATAAATGATAGTATCAAAATAAACAAATGCAATCTGTAATCTAATTATCTGCATCAAGAATCAAGAAAGCAAGGAAGAATGGGAAGTAAAAATTTTGGAAAATCAAATTAAAAACCTACATCTATCTCAGATGCATTTGACCAATAACGAATTCCATTGAAGAACTGGGTTAAGGGTAGATACACTCTGAAAGAGGATCCTACTTCAAAGTTCTAAATTTCCACTGCTACACAATGTAATCCATTGTGGTTGGAGTTGGAAGATGAAACATAGCACCCACTTATCAACACAATCGTACCGGGAAAAATCCCAATAATTTCCAATAATGTCAATGATAATTATCATCTATATTGTGTTTGTCTATGAAAATTCAAGTCTGGCTGAAAAGCGAACATGGAGATTCAGAGCCATTATTGAGTTTTCAATGACATAAAGTCTGGTTAAGATATCCGGTGCTTACAAAAAAAATACATGGAGGTATTATGTTAACGGTAAGAGGGTTAAAAGGCACATTCTGTTTAGTTTAGCCATGGAAGAAACTAGCATATAGTTGTAATGATTTGAATAAAATGACGAGTCTATGTTATGTTATTTGTTAATGAAATGTAATGAAAAATTTATGGAATGCTCGAAGGAATTTTAAAAAAAATAGTTATGCATTATTCAGTATTGATGCATCAAATAATACCTTTTTCAGTAATTGCAAAACAATTAAATTATTACATTAACATCCACTTAACTTTTACGCCTTGTAACATAATTTATTTTGCACTTGTTAGGAAGTTTGTCTTTAGCTGCCGTTCAAATATTTCATTTGATTCATTTATTTTTAATTTTATCTTTAGCAGGAGTTCTAACTGCATGATAAATGGGGTTGGGGGGGTTTCCTGGCATACCGCATGGTTGTTCTAAGATATTTAACACAATTCCTGTTAACATTAATGTTTACACATTTATTAATTAATGGCTATTTGTCCATGCAACACATAGGTTTTATCAAATTTAAGAGTTAAAGCATTCAAAATTACAAATGCAACTAAATAAGTGGCTGTGTAACAATATTATTAGTATGTGTATCATGTCATTTTCAATCTGCGTCACCCCTGCATCGTACAAGATTTTAAGTCTTTTTACTAACACATTTGCACATACTTACATGTCTTTTCCTCTTTATTGCAACATAGTCATAACAGATCACAACACTTGTGTGTTAGAATGAGTGTTTAGGTGATAACAAAATTAAAGAAGTTTTTTGTTTGCAGTACAATATAGACAATAGCATCAGCAAAATCCACTTAACTTAAAAATCCGTCAACATAAGTACAAATGCATCAATAATTTATTGATCTAACAACAAAAATGTTGCAATTTGTACCACATTCTATCTAGAAATTGGAAATAAACATATCTCCATGATCTATTGTAAAGCAGAGGCCCAACCACAGCCCAAAATCCCACCACAAATCCCAATGCCATACTTACATAAAGCCAATCAATACCCTCCCCATAATAAAACTTCTTGTCAACTTGATCTGAATCATTTGATGTGCAATTCTTAAGGAGAGGAGAGCCACATAGGTTATTGCCAACAAAACTATATGCATCAAAACTTTGCAATTGTGTCCCTGTAGGAATTTTTCCCTCTAAATTATTGCTTGACAAGTTTAAAAAGCTCAAGAAGCTTAACTTGGATATACTTGGTGGGATTTCACCAAATAGACCATTCTTTGAGAAATCAGCAGACTCTAGTGATTCCATGTTCCCAATGCTATCCGGAATTTGACCTGTCAAACAATTATTGGAAACATTTAAAAAGTGTAACCCTTTAAGTCTTGTGATTTCTGTTGGTATCTCTCCAAATAATTTGTTACTTGAAAGGTCAATACTTGTGACGAGACCAAGAATAGTTCTATAATAATCAACTCTTCCTTTTAGGAAAAGGAATTCCCCGAGAATCAGATGCCTTGTGTTGTTTCCTCCATTGCAACGAATGTATGATTCTGAGCTACTGTTTACCATTGAAATTGCACTCAAATGGTTGATACATTTAGGGATGTGTCCTGTTAACATGTTTTGTGCAAGGTCTAGAACTTGTAATAGCCTCATGTAACATATTTGATGGGGAATCTGACCAGAGAACTTATTTGATCTGAGAACAAGAATCTTCAAATTTGGAAAGTGTTGTCCTTCCCATGGTGTAATTGTTCCTGAAAATCGATTATTCCCTAGATCCAAAGAAATCAATTTGTTGCAATTCTTCAAGAAAGTTGGAAAAGTTCCAATAAAACTATTATTTTGAAGGTGTAACACTTCTAACCAGGATAATGATCCAATGGATGAGGGTAAGATTCCAGTCAATTTGTTGTTTGCTAAGTTCACTACCCCAAGTTTTGCCCACATCATCCAACAATCAGGTACTTCTCCTGATAAGTTATTTGATGCCAATATGAGAAATTCTAAGTTCATTGTCTCACCATGTTTAGAACACAAAAGATGTGTTATGGACCCTGAAAATTGATTGCTGGAGAGGTCAATATATATCATATGTGCTGATATATAAGGCAATTGACCATTTAACTTATTTAAGCTTAAATCCACAATACTTGGGATAAGAATGGAATTCTTCCATATATCTGATAGCTCGCCATCAATGTAATTGTGAGAGAGATTGAATTTATAAGCATTCTCAAATGTGCTCCAAACCCAAGTTGGAATAGGACCAAATATCTGTGTGTTTGCAATGTTCAAATAACTGAGATGCTTTAGTGACTGAATCCACAATGGAAATTCAGGACCTAGATACCAGGAAGCCATTCCTAAATACTCCAAAATTTGAAAAGGAGGTCTCCAATTGGAACTCACTTCTAAAGTGAATTGGTTTCTTGATGCATTGAAAAGGTGTAAGTGCGAGAAATTAAGATGAGCTTCTTTTACAATTCCATTGAATACATTGTCTTGGATACAAATAAAACGCAATTTAGAAAGTGATCCTAGAATTTCAAAAGGGAATCCACTCAATTGATTGTTTGAAAGGTCAAGATACATTAGAGATCTAAGATTTCCTAATGATTTAGGGATTTCACCATGGATATTGTTGCCAGAGAGATAGAGTCTAGTGAGATTCTCGAAATGCATAATTTGATCTGTTAAATAGCTAGGTAATTGACAACCCGTAATGTACAAAACCTCTAATGCTTGTGATTCACATTTGGAGAAAAATTGTAAAATTTCATAAAGTTGTTGATTGAACTTCTTATTCGAAATAAACAATCTTTTTAGCTTGCAAAGATTTCCAATGGAGATTGGAACTTGCCCTTCAAGATGATTATCAAATAAAGCGAGATGATCAAGAGAAGTCAAGTTTCCAATCCTATAAGAAATAGTGCCAGCCAAGTTGTTACTATAGAGATAAAGAAACTTTAAGTGACTAAAGTTGTACAACCAATCAGGAATAGAAGAGTCAAACAAATTATTAGATAAATCAATATGTTGAAGGAAGGTTAGGTTTTGGATACCATCTGGGATAGATCCACGAAAATTATTATTTGATAACTGGAGATAAACCAAATTTTTCAATCGGAATATCCACTCCGGAACTTGTGATGACCCAAAGAAGTAAGAATTGGAAAGTTCAAGGATGGATAGAGATGAAAAGTTAATGGTAGATGGCTGAAAATGATGATCAAAATCACAATATGACAAGTGCAACACACTCAAAGAGGGAAGTGAATGAAGAATGCTTAACCAATCAGAGGCAATGGATAAGTTTGTGAAACTTAGGTCAAGATATTGGAGCAAATAAAGACCGCCAAGCCATTGAAGATTTCCAACATAAAATCCATTCATATTTTGTTGATAGGAACCTTTGAGATCAAGATAGATTAAATTGGAGAGGTTTCCAATTTCCTGAGGGATGCTTCCTGTGAAATGATTGCTACCAATGTCAAGGTAGATCAAGTTGGAAAGATTCCCAATTTGATGAGGAATTCTTCCACCAAATCCAGCTTGAGAGAGGTTGAGATATGTTAAGCTCATCAATGAGCCAAGGAAACTAGGAATTTGCATGCCACCAAAATCATTACCACTCAAGTCCAAAAAGTTTAAATGCTTCAAATCAAGCAAAGAAGGATGTATCTCACCTCCAAACCTTGATCTCTCATAAGATTCACGTACATCATAATACCAAGGAGGCAAAGGAGGCGAAGTCCCTAGGTGAAGCTCAAGAATGTTACCAGTCATGTTGTTGCAAACAACTGAGGCCCAATTGCAGCAATCTCCATCATTGGCAGACCAAGAGGTGAGCCTGTTTGAAGGGTTTAGTAGGTGTAGCTTAAGCTTAAGGAGAGCATCTCGCTCACTTGGAACACATAGGATCCTAGAGGATGCTTTGTTTATGAATAAATCAACAGTGAAAAAGGTAAGAAACCACAGAAAAACAAACCCAACATTGGTAACAGAACCATCCATGACAAGCTAAGCAAGCTTTTTCCCCACGATAGATGATATTTTCAGATGTATATCCTTTGTTATAAGTGCTGAAATTTATAATGTTACTTATTCATATATGTGGTTGTTAGTTAAAGTGCCTCCAATCAACTTCTTACAAATAATAATTGAGTGTCCCATACACTAAAATGCTGTGGATGATTGCTCTTATATATCAGTCCTTGTCTTACCTTATCTCTTTAACAATTTCTGCAACCTGTCTTACCTAATCTCTTTAGCAATTTCTGCAATCTGTCCACTTTTATGGTTCAATCAATGGAATTTTCAATAAGATATGGAGCAAACCTGGAAAGGAGATTATTCTACAGTGTCTTTAAGCCATAATTATATAATAATGGATTGGTTACAATCAAGTCATCAATCTTAGAATTCACCATATAATGTTAGCCTATTTGATAAATATATCATACACCAATAATTTACTTGTATATTTGCTCTTAGTTTTTTCTGAATACATTAGATTCATCTTTTATTGTCCCTTCATAGCAAGTGAATCACCCAGTGAAAAATAGGGACTTTTAGTTGGGAGACGGAGAAAAATGACTATGAGAACAAAAAACCCTTGTTACATGGTGCGGATTATTACTTTTATATTTAATTCTGTTTATGAAGATACAAATAATACTTCTCATTTTTATAAACATTGAATATGGGGCTTCCTGTATCCCAGTTCCTCTTATTTTCTTATGATAATTGACTGATATAGATTTTTATTGCAGTCACAGCGGGTAAGTGCAACTTCCAAACTAATAATCACAGCTTGTGGTAAAGGGTAAATATGCAATTTTGACAACGAAGTTTTGTGTCAGGAGCATTTGACACCATAAAGTTTTTCAATGAGAAAAAATATACATAAACTTTATAAAATAGAGCAATTTTAACACAAACCATAACACCGTTAAACTTCCATGACATTTTGGGTTTGTGGACCCGCGTTAACTAATTTTAAATAATTATTAATAAGAGTAAAAGTACAATTTTAACAACAAAGTTTTGTATAAGAATCTTCTGTCACCATAAAATTTTTCAAGTTACAAAAATGCACCGAACTTTTATAAAATGGAGCAACTTTAATACAAGCCCTAACACTATTAAGCTTCCATTACTTTTTACTTTTGTGACCCTACATTAATTAATTTTCAAGTCCCACCACTTCTCCTCTCTCCTTCATTGCCTTCATCATCTTCATCAAAGACATACTATTTGTGTGGTGGGCCTATAACAGTGCCACTCTAGACTCCTATGACCCATTTTAATTTCTCTCCTCTGATATCCTTCTTCGTTTTTGCAATAACCAACATAGTAATTTATCTTCTTTGTATTGGCTAGACTGGGTTATGGAGAAAGATGGAGGAGGACAAAGGAGATGCGATGAGGTGGTAGAAAGAAAGTAAAGGTTTTTAAAAAAAATTATTAAAATTTATCAATGTGGGCACCACAAAACTAAAAAGTAATGAAAGTTTAATAGTAATAGGGTTTATGTTAAAATTGCTTCATTTTATAAAGTTTATGTATATTTTTTTTCTTTGAAAAACTTTATAATGTTAGGTACTCCTACCTCAAAACTTTGTATTTAAAACCGCACATTCACCCTTTTTAAAAATAATTAAATTTAATTGATGTGGGGCTCACAAACATAAAATGTCGTAACATAAATTTAACGGTGTTAGAGCTTGTATTGAAACTACACCACTTTGAAAACTTTATGTGTATTTTTGCTTCTTGAAAAATTTTATGGTACTCAACGCTTCTGACACAAAACTTTGTTATCAAAATTGCACATTCACCCTATTTTAAATTATGGCTTCTTAATATTAGAACTAGTTGATTTTTTTTTGGAGAGATTAATGAAGCTATTTAAGCCACTTAATCATAACATATTTTGTGCATTATTAGATTATATGTTAGCTTATAAATCAGATAAACTAATTGATAGAAAAAAATAAATAATTTATTTAGTTTTCTTAGGATTTTCCAAAAAAAAAAAGCAATTGGGTCTTATATTTATGAATGGAAGGAGTACATATTTCAAAATTGAAGGTTTTTTTAGATTAAAAAAATTAAAGGATTTGATCACTGCATGAATGACGCAGGGACATATTGTTCATGCAATTATATTCTATTAGAAAAAAATTTATTAGCTTGTAATGGCACTGCAGTTGATTAAAGATGACTAAATTGGATATTTTTGTGCCTATCGGCAGAAATCAAGGGAGAAATCTGACAGCTTTTGATCTGTAGAATTTATCTTTCATTAAGGTTATATGTATATTTGATTTTGATGGTCTTATTTTTTGTTTATTTTATTTTTTATTGTCAAGGTAGAGCACATAGGATGATTATTGCTAATTTGATGAGGAATGCTTCCACGAAATTCAAATCAGGAGAGGCTAAGGTATGTTAAGCTAGCTAGCTCGTCATTCAATCCTTATCTTGCCAACTCTCTTTGACAAAAGATTTCTATTATATACCACTTTCTCTCGTTTCCGTGTTATGTTTGACTGAGACTTTATTTGCAGTCTTATAACGGAAGTGCATCTAACCAAATAATTACAGTTTGGCAATTTAGAATTGATGGTCAATTATATTTCAATGTTAAAAATTATAATTTCATGGGAAGGAAATTTCATAACTTGAGATTGCGTGCAAGATTTGCAACTATAAACTTTCATAAGAGGATCTTAATTAATTATGATTCATTACCCATATGCCCCCTTTGATATATTACAACCTTAAAATATTATTATGTATTTATTATTGAATGTATAATATATTTACAATTATATTAGATCTCAACAATTATTGAAAGCACATCCAATAGTAGATATACTAAGTGAAGAGAAAGTTTAGATGATAGGTAGTAAAGAGGCCCCTTGCCACTTGAAATGGGGTTGAACTAAATGGATCCCAAGTCTTGTGAGATATGGTAATAACTTTAAAAAGCTAATTAGTTTGGAGCTTTGTTAGCAAAGTGCCTCTCCACTACCGTATAATAAGGACAAAAAATATTTGTTAGTTGGTGCCTTATAATAAGGACCATTGGCAGTATAAGCTTTCCAACACAATAGGATCTTAATTATCATTCATTATCCATGCTCCCTTGTAATGGGGTTGAACCAAAGGGATCCCAAGTCTTGTGAGATATAGTAATAACTTTAAAAAAGCTTAATTAGCTTGTAAGTTTGTTATATTATAACTTGTATATGCATTATAGTTGAAAGTTTATAAATTAAAGTACTCCCTTTGTCCCTTATATAAAAAAAGAGCTTATAAGGCAAAATTACACATATTAAGAAAGTAGTTGAGAGAGATAAATTTTTCTGAAATAAATTTGTATATTCCCAAACTTGCCCTTATTTATGAGGTGTATAAGAGAGATAAATATAGGGTAATAATGATAGGAATTAGCATGAAATAATCATAAATAATGAGGGGTAAAATAGGAAAAAAAATCATTAAATATTATGACAATCCTATGCAAATTCTTATAATAAGGAACAAAACCATTCAAATTTTGAGCTCTTCTAAAAAGGAACAAGGGAGTACAAAATTCTAAAATCTAATAGTAATAATTTTAGCTAAATTATTCCTTAGAGCTCCACAATCTTACACTAGTATATAAAAAAAATTTTAAAAAAAACTTTTTAGAATGCTTTAAAAAGACTTTTTAGACGGCATATGAAGTGTTTTAGATGGGAGCGGTTTAAAAAGTCTAGATTTTTTTTTAGACCGAGTTAAAAAGGTAGATTTTTATACAAAAACATGGTCTAAAAATGAGATTCATCAATTTCTGAGGAGGAATTGGGAGGTTTACATCGAATGGTGCTCTGGGGAGTCTAACAAAGTAGCTGATGCTCTTGCCAACTCTGCGCTGAGCAAAGCGACGGATCTCATCATGTTTGAGCAGCCTCCAGACTTCCTTCATGAGGTCTGAAAGCGGATGAATGGTTAGAGTAGATGCTGAGCTATTCTAGATTTCTTTTGTTCTGTGTTTTTGGTCTGACAGTCATAAATAAAATAAAAAAAAAACTTTTTAAACGATATGTATATTCGAAAAATGCAGTCCAAAATGTGACAACTTTTTAGACGTTTAATTACGACGATTTTCTAGAAGAGGATAGTTGGGAGCATATATTATATCTGAGAAAAAAATGTGTCTTGAACACATATCAGTATTAAATATGATCATTTCCCTCCATGGATATTTAATTATGACAAACTTTGCAAAGCTAGATTATGATTGCAAAATTAAAATTATCTACAAACATATATTAACTATTTTTTCTCCAAATATTGAATATTCTCTTTCATGAACTATTATTGTGGGGAAATTTTAAAGTTGGGAAAAATAATAGCAAAGAAGTTGGAATCCCATTCCACACATGGCGACTAATCGTGTGATTGTGTCTTAATCTGTGTACTTAACTTTCATAGAAACGCGTACAGAATGACAAAATTAATATTGACCTTTTAAATATGCACAATAACAATAAATAGTTCCTTTTTAAAATTTACAAAACTGGATCATGAAAGTTATTGTTATTCATTTATTTTCTCCATGTGATCTCTTCCATTAATTATTCATGATAGTTGGTGTTGAGGGTAGGGAATTCAGATAGTATTAAAACGTGTTATGATTTTGTGTAGATATTTAATGTTAGTGATGTGCATAAGATGGGAGAGGAACGCCTCCTTTTCTTTTATCTCATTTTCCCTCCTTTTCTTCCTTAATAACCACTAGATCTTCTTTCAATGGTTCAGATTTGGTGTTTATAATATTATTATTGAAAATCAATTAAAATATATTTTGTATAGATCTAAATCTGAACTATTGAAAAAAGATCTAGTGGTTATTAAGGAAGAAAATGAGGGAAAAGGAGATAAAAGAAAAGGAGACGTTCCTCCCCCTGCATAAGAGTATTAAGTCAATGACCAATTTAAAGATTTTAAAAAAATTGAAGTATGTACGACTACAAAAGAATTTAACTTTGCCGATTTTGAGACTCATAAAAACAGTATGTCAAATATGAAAGACTTTATAAAGATAAAATATGACTACAAAAGAATTTTCCACCACACAACTTGACAAATTTTCTACAAATAATGAACAGTCTCCTTCATTAACTGTTCAAGTGTGGAAAATTTGAGAGTTGGGACCAAACTGATTGGTAGCATAACCCAATTCTAAAAATCCAATGGTAAAATACTTTAAGAAATTGAATACAATATTTTTTGTAAGCTTACCAAAAAGTAATTTAATAATCTCATGTTACTTGAATTTATATTAAGTTTTTGGGGAAATCAATCTTTTAGTCGTTTAATTATTAACTCATCACTTATAACTCAGTCCTTGAATTATGACTCGTCGTAACTCAGTCTCTTATCTTTTTATTTTTTTATATTGTCATTGCTGTTATGTACAACTCATACTAAGTCATCCTACATGACGATTTAGTCAGCTCCACCATGGCAAAGAACGGGTGGATGAATCATCTTCATCCACTCTAAGACCAAGATTAAACCAGAGGACATGGGGAGCCATCTTTGAAAGACACATAGAGAGCAGATATTTGAGAGAAAAAAATAGTAACAGACGACGACAAGGAGAGTATGGTTGAAGGCATCGCATAGAGAAAAAGCCACAGACACACACACACACATATATATATCAGCCATTTCGGCAAGGCAGCCATAAGAGAAGACCCAAAGCCTTCAACAGCTTTTTCCCCTCCTCCATCACTTCCCGTGAATGCCTCAACAGTGGTCAAGGTATCTTCCTTCCTTCCCTCTTTCTTTCTACTTCATGCTTGCTATTGATTATATTTGTTACTTAATTATGTTTTGGGTTTAATTTCATTTGATTTTCTTTTTTCCCATTTTATACCGATCCTCCGTCGTCATGCATGCATGTAAACACCCTATTTTGTCCGGACCCCACAAAATAAAAATAAAATATAATACAACAAAATAAATAAAATCTCTTGATTCTTTCTTACAATTTGGACTAACATTAGGAAAGTCAACTGTGATAATTGTTCCCCAAATTAGAAGATAAGGCTGACTAACAATCAAAGAAAGAATTAAAAAAAATCATCATGGTGACTGGATACATGATCCTAGTCATCATTGTGGGTAAAAAGAAAAAGAAAAAAAAATCTGATAAGAAAAGAAAAAAGGGAAGAAGGGAAAAAACTCAATTTGAAGTTAGCAATCAACCATTATTATGAAGGCATTCAATAGAAATCATTTTTAAGGAAAAATGTATGCAACCTTATTAGGAATTTTTTTATTTTGAAGATGGAGGTGGCAACAAAAAGGAATGATTGGGGATGCACACAATGAATGTGCGTGTGGGCATTTAAATAAAAAAGTCAATATGCTGATTGAAATTGAAAACCAAAAAACCAAAAGGAAAAATTCCAAAATCATGGGTGATTGTTCAACGGCACTTCAGGAAACAATTAAACAATGGCAATGAAAAAGTAATAAAATGGTAATACACCTATATAAATGAGAGGGAGAGCTCACTTGAAGGAGAGGAGGAATTTTTTTTTTCACAGAAGACAAACCTTCTTGATACACACAATTCTTTTCCCTCTCTCCCATATATCTCCCTCTATACATATCTCGTGGCTGTCTTTTTTCCAAAAAGCTAACGCCATCTCATCCATACATCTTCACTATTCACGGCCCCACACCTACCAACCATCCAATTCACTTTTTTATCCTCTCTGCCAAATTGCAAATCCTACGTGAGTATGTGATCCTTCATGAACCATGGTGATCCTTGGTTATCATATGTAGTTCATACCACCTGTCATATAATTGGGTTTCTTTGGGGTTTAAGCTTGTGCATTTTTGTTACTGACGCATTCTTTTTATGATCACATATTACCACAAATGTGATTATTATTGTCGTTATTATCATTTTTTTTTCTCGTTCTCTCTTATTCTTCACGTGCATATGATTATAAGCTTGACAATCAGGTATGAACTTACTACTCATCAGCTCCCCAAAACATCATAATTTTGAAACAAATTGAAAAGGGGCAATCTATTTTTTTTAAGATGAATGAGAATGATTTCAAAGAGTTGTTTTTTTTTTATGCCGTGCGAGGTTTTTAGAACCTCCTCAAGCAAAGTTGATTATTCTTCCGTGCGAGGTTATGGGAACCTCCTCAGGAAGTTTAATCGAAAAATATTTCAAAAATCTTTTTTTCCAAATAATAAAAAACATTTTTAAGAAAAAATAAAAAATACAAACCAATAAAAAGTATTTTTTTAAAAATCTAATGAATGTTTTCCTAAAAAACATAAACCAAATGACACGCATTTCTACCGAACTACGTGGGCTTTGATCCCTTAAGGGTACGTAGGCCCTAGGTTAAATCCTAGGTCAAGTCCAACTATGTAAATTTTTTTTTTGTGTGTTAATATATTTTTATATTACTTTTTGGGTGATTAAAATAAATTTCAAGGCCATATTTATTTTTAGATAATTAACTTAGGTTTACCGTTCTCATGAACGGGTGCTGTGGGGTGCCTAATACCTTCCCCACGCACAATCGACTCCCGAACCCTGTTTGGTTTTTAAAGACCATTTATATATTTTCAAAAGGTTTTCCAAAATTACCCTATTTTAAAAATTTTGGTGGCGACTCCATTTGACCTGATTTTAGGGCGCTACAGTTTGGCGACTCCGCTGGGGACTATGATTACTGAGAGTCAAGCCCATTTAAGTTAATTATTTAAAAGTTAAATATGGTCTTACTTTTATTTTAATTATTTTTTATTGTTATTATTATTTCTTGTCTTTTGTTTTTATTTATTTATTTATTCGTTTAATTTTTTTATATATATATTGTCTCTTGCAATCTCTTAGCAGATGAGGGTTGGGTAGAATCTAGGCCCATAGGTTTGTATGCCCTCTCCACACACGGAGCACTTACACTATTTACCTCACCCACTTATTGGGCCCTACACCCGGGTTCGAGAGTACCTTAGGTGAGAGGAAGTTTCTAGCGGTTTCCCTGCGGCGTTTTCAAAACTCCCTGAGGTTACTGTGAAGACTTCATCCTAGTTGTTACCCATGTGGCAAAATTGATCCCTGCGGAGCTTTTACTCCCTGAAGGTCAAGTTTGCTTAGTGGGGTCTTCATCATCACGATGAAGGCAACTGGGAGACCTTGTGAGAATTAGAACAACCCTAAAACTGTCACATATATTAGAGGAAATTTAGTGACCTACCAATTAATTAGTAATTCCCCACAATAGGTTAAATAGCCCAGCTTAAGATTATTCCTAAAATAGGACACTGGAGGGCATATTTTTTTTCTTTTTTTTTTTTTCTAATCATTATCATTCATTAACATTCAACCTTATTTGATATGGGCCTTGGACACAATAAATTTTTATAAAACCATTTATCGTGAATTGACTTACAATTCTCAGACTAATGGATGCTTCATTCTCCCTACGGAGTAATAAACCCCTTGAGGAAATGGAGTTATGTTCTTTATTGTCCATCACCCAAAAAAAAAAAGGAAAAGAAAAGAAAAACAAACAGAGAATTTCATTCATGATGCATCATTAATATGAGAATTAGAACAACCCTAAAACTGTCACATATATTAGAGGAAATTTAGTGACCTACCAATTAATTAGTAATTCCCCACAATAGGTTAAATAGCCCAGCTTAAGATTATTCCTAAAATAGGACACTGGAGGGCATATTTTTTTTTCTTTTTTTTTTTTCTAATCATTATCATTCATTAACATTCAACCTTATTTGATATGGGCCTTGGACACAATAAATTTTTATAAAACCATTTATCGTGAATTGACTTACAATTCTCAGACTAATGGATGCTTCATTCTCCCTACGGAGTAATAAACCCCTTGAGGAAATGGAGTTATGTTCTTTATTGTCCATCACCCAAAAAAAAAAAGGAAAAGAAAAGAAAAACAAACAGAGAATTTCATTCATGATGCATCATTAATATGAGCTTTAGACATAATAATAATGAATATTTATAAAACCCTTAGCCGCGTAGTGGTTTGGGCCATACGGAGGTTAAAGCCCACTTCACTATCCCTAGAGATAATAGACCTCTTGAGGAAGTGAAGGTTTTTGCTTGATATCTATTGCTCATATTTTTTTTAAGTACATGTCTTTACATGCAGTTTGTAAATACATTTTAACTTTTTTTTTATTTATTAACCGGAGCAGACGAGTTATCTAGCAAATTTGGCATAAGGTTCGATGGCACAAGAGACAGATTCGAGTCAAGTCCCCACTGGAAAAATATATAAGGGAAAGGGCATAAGATTGAAAGCAAGGGTTGAACCACTCGAGAGTTTGATACAAATAAGCCGATCCATGAACAGTTCCACCAGAATAGCCTTCAAGAGTAAGTATGGCAACATACTCGATCTCCTCCAAGTACAAGTGCACAGTTCATCCCTCATAGAGTTAGGTCAATATTGGGACGTCTCCTTGAGGTGCTTCACTTTCCCTAACTTTCAACTAACCCCGACTATTGAGGAATACGGGGAAATTCTCATAATGCCATATGAGAGAAATGGCCAAGTGTATCATTATCAAGGTCGCCTACCTTCTACTGCAGGGATAGCAAAGCTATTGGGGATTCATGCAGAGGAGGTAAAAATTGTGGGTACTGGACAGATTAAGGGGATCAAAAGAATCACTGTAGAGACTCGTTTAGTGAAAATGGCGAATGAAGGAAATTGGGAAAGTTTTTGTAGAATCCTTGCTCTGGCCATATATGGCATAATCATGTTCCCTTCCTCAGTGGGAATAATTGATCTTGGAGCTATCAGCGTTTTCCAATCAGTGGAATATTATCAAATCAATCCAATACCTGCTATTCTTGCGGAGACCTTCATATCACTATCTCAATGCCATACGAAAGGGGAAGGTCGAATAAGAGGTTGCCTGGCACTGTTAGAAATTTGGATGTTGAGCCATATGTATAATGTGGAACGGTATCCCAAATATAAACGAGATAACTACAGCAACCCACTTAGAGAGTTCCGGCAACTTGAAGCAATTGATAAAATGAGCGAAAATGATTGGAGGATACTTCTCTCGCAACAAACAGAAGATTCCCTCAGGTGGAAAATAGATTGGTGGTATGATGAAGATATCCTCTATTGCTGTGGGGACTTCCCTAACGTACCCCTCATGGGACCTAGAGGCTGTATCAACTACAACCCCGCGCTGGCATTGAGGCAACTAGCCTTTCCTCAAAGAGTCCCTTTTGAGAAAGAAGTACAGACCATGTATCTCCTCTATGAGGACCAAGATTCCAAGGGTTTATGTCAGAAAATCAAGGAGGCTTGGGACAAAGTAGTATACAAAGGAAAGATTGAGTTGGGAAGACGATACACTGATGCAACTCCTGCATATCAACCATGGATTAAGGAAAGAATCAAGGGAGCTAATCCTATTTATGCTCCTCCAGATCCCTTATTAAATAACGATGCCCAAGAAGTGAATAAGGAATTAGCAAAGCGTCTGGAAATGAGAGAAAAAGAATTAGAAGATCTCAATAAGGTAAACTCAGAAAACAAAAGAAAGATATGTGAGTTACAAGGAAAATATGATGCCCTCCAAGAAGAGCAGATGGAGAAAAGAAGAAGAAAAGCTCAAGAAGAACAGTCAATAACCAGCAAGCTGAAAAAAGAGAACGAAAGCTTAAAAAAGGCTATGCAAGAAAATGAAAGACAAATGAAGAATAACATAGCTCGGCTGATGAAGATGACTAAAGAAAAAGAGTTACTTGAAAAAGAACTACAGACCAATGCCCTTGCGAAGGAATTGCAACAAGAGGTTGACACTCTCATTCAACTTTTAGAAAGCAAGAAGGAAGAATTAACTGCTGTGAGAGTAAGTACTGCTGAGACAATCCAGGACCTTGTGAACAAACTGAATCGAGAAAGAGAAGTTTTGGCGAATTGGGAGGAATGGATGAAGAGATGCGGGAAATTAATCCTCTTTACCAACACCAATATGCCAGAATTCATTGAAACCTTCAAGCGTGCAGAAGGCATGATTATTCCTTTGAACTCACCAATAGAGATTGTTGAATTCTTCAATTTATGTAATCAAATAGCTAAAGAGCTCAAGAATGTACTGAAATTCTGATATTGTAATGAAATTCTTATCATTAAATAAAATGCATCTTCTTTAATGTGTACTCTTGTATGGTCTTAGAAGAGAAGGATTCAAGATCATTCCTTTCTAAAGATCAACTCTAAATCTCCCTGAAGAATATTGGATTCTCTGAGGAATTAGAGGAATCTTACGCCTAAAGCATTGCAACGTTTAGAAAAAGGTCCTAGGCTAAGATAGGATGTAAGATCCTTCTTGCCTAATGATCAACTCTTGTTCTCCCTGTGGAATAATGGATTCCCTGAGGGGTTTAGAGGACGCTTGTGTCAGAAACCTTATGCCAGCACAATGCTAGATAACTCGATCCGCTCATTGGAATACAAGCCTAAATAAACTAACATCTATTTCGTTTTTTTTTTAAAAAAAACAGGTGATACAATATTGCTCCGTCCAAGCGTCCTAACCAGGTACCTCCTGCGCATTCATATAACACACGTTCACGCAGCCGTCAAATGGCTACTAATTCAAGCGAAACCGAGTCTTCTCAAAATGATCGACTATCTCATTTGGAATCACAAATAGCGGCTCTGAAAGAGATGGTAGCTACTTTGGCTATAACCATCAATGCTAAGAAAGGTGATAAAGAACCTGGAACATCTGACCCATTGGAAGTGGTAGAGACAAGTAAGACAGAAAGCCTTGAGAAAGAAAAGTCACCAAAGACAATAGTGGAGCCTGAGGATAAGATCCCCAACAACTTTGAGGAAAAACCTCTTAAAGATTCTCCATATACCATCTCAGTAGCTGGGAAGAAAGAGGAATGGAAAGAAGAAATTGTTGAGATGAAAGACCAATTAAAAGCTCTCCAAGGATCAAGCACTTGGAGCTTACTCGATCTGAAGGAATTGTGCTTGGCTCCAAGTGTCACAATCCCTAAAAAGTTCAAAATGCCGGATTTTGACAAATACAATGGCACAGGAAACCCTATATACCACCTCAAATCTTATTGCACCAAGATGTTAGTATGGTCCCAAGATGAAAATTTTCTACTCTTATTCTTCCATGAGAGCCTGAGAGGTCCTGCCTTAGAGTGGTACATGCAGTTAGATCAGACCAAGACTAAAAAGTGGAGGGACCTAGTTGATGCCTTCATGAAGCAATACAAGTTTAACCTCGACACTGCTCCTACTAGGGAGCAACTAAAGGCTATGAGCAAGAAAGCTACCGAGGCATTCAAGGATTATGCTCAAAGGTGGAGAATAGGTGCATCACAAGTTCAACCCCCTCTTATCCAATCCGAGTTATGTTCCTACTTCATCCGTACCTTGCAGGATCCTTACTACAGATATATGGTTGGAACACATGTCACAGATTTCTCTAGTTTGATTGAGATCGGTGAAAGGATTGACGCAGATGTACGAGAAGGGAGAATTTCAAGTCAAAATGAGATAAGAAAGAGCCAAAATGGGAAGAAGAAAGAGGGTGATGTAAGCTTTGTCCAATCTACAGGACAATCCCAAGCAATATCTCTAGTATCTACTCAAAGTGGAGGGGTGTTCAGGCAAACGAGGAATAATTCAGCCAAACAAGGGCAAGCAGGAGGACAAAGGAATTGGCAGCAAAAGGACATTCGACAGTGGCCAGACTTCGGCATGACTAATGCGGAATTATACCAACAACTCCTAGAAGCTCGAGTGCTAGGGCCACGCCCTTACAAACAACCTCAGCAACCTTACCCCGCTTGGTATGACTCAAATGCTCAATGCGAATATCACATGGGAGCTATAGGACATTCGATAGAAGATTGTGTTACATTCAAAAGAAATGTGTTAGATTTGGTGGATGCTAACCATATCCAATTAAAGAAAAGCGATGGCTCAACCATCAAGACGAATCCTCTGCCAACACACGAGGGACAAGTGAATGCCATTGAGAAAGTTGAATTCTCAAAAGATCCTGCAACCATCGAGCAAGCTCCTTATAATAATGAGATAATAATGGTTGAAAAGAAACCCATTGAGTTCGTGATCAAAGAAACAAAAGTAAATACCAATGTCGCCCCTTTCATCATTGCGACACAGCTTCAACAACCTGCAGTGACTATCAAGATACCTACTCCTTTCCCATATCAGAGTAGTCATGCTGTACCATGGAGATATAAAAGTATTCTTGAAAATCCATCTGGTCAAGTTATGGAAGCCGAGGCTAGTAAAGGAGTAATGACTGGAGTCACACGGAGTGGAAAAGCTTACTTACCACCGGATGTCGAACACTTGAAGAAAGGAAAGCATGTTTCTAGTGAGATCACATCTAATAAAAAAGATTTTGATAGGAACGATGAGGAATTCCTTCAGATAATGAAGCAAAGTGACTATAGTGTAGTAGATCAACTGAGCAAAACTCCTGCAAAGATCTCAATTCTAGCTTTGATTTTGAACTCTGAACCACATCGTCGAGCACTGCAGAAAGCTCTAAATGAAGCATATGTACAGTCTAGCGCCACCCCAGAGAAGGTAGCGAGCATTATGAATATTGCAAAAACATTATCAACCATATCCTTCTCTGAGGAAGAAATCACTCGATCTACCACAGACCAGCATAAAGCCCTGCATATCACTCTCAAGTGCAAGGGTTTCATTGTGGCTAAGGTACTAATAGATGGCGGATCAGCATTAAATGTCCTTCCACTATCTACATTTGAACTTTTATCGATAGATAAGTCGGAAGTTGAAGGTAGTAACATGATGGTCAGAGGATTTGACGGAACCCGAAGGGATGTGCTAGGCACAGTACACCTACCTTTACAAATTGGACCAACCACGTTCATAGTAGATTTCCAACTCATGAACGTTGATTCATCGTACTCAATGCTGTTAGGTAGGCCATGGATACACTCAGCTGGAGCTGTGCCTTCCACCTTACACCAGAGGGTAAAATTTGTTAATGATGGAAAGATTATCATAGCTAAAGGAGAAGAAGAAATCATGGTGAGCAAGCCAAGCTCTCTTCCATACATTGAGGCTACTGAACATGATCGTGGTGCAGTGTTCCAAGGCTTCGAGGTTGAAGGACCCAAAAAGTATAAGAATGTTCACGCCATAGTGACAAGGATAATGGAGAAAAATGGGTTTGAATTCGGGAAAGGATTAGGTGCTCGCCTTCAAGGCATCAAGTCTCCAATAATCTTGTTTGAAAACCACAAACGTCAAGGGTTAGGATATGAGCCCACATTGGAGAGACAGTTGAATGAACAAGCAAGTTTGAAGACCAAAGTGAAAGATGGGGGCCTGGAGATTCCCCACATCAACAAGACATTTCCAAGGCCTGCTGAAGTCTTGAACAAACCAACTGTGGCAATGGTCTCTATGATAAATGAAAAGACCTGCAAGTGGATCACAGCTGATGATTCGGGAGAAGCGCTGGAAAATTGGGAGTTTGAGGACAACCTCGGTTTTATTACCTTAGAGTAACTTGTTTAGTTAAAAGTTGTACTTTCATGCCTTATGCGCCATTTGGCAAACTCTTATATGAATCATGAATAAAAATTATTATGTGAATAAAGATCATTTTCTTCTTATTACACCCATTCTTACATCCATTCTTTTTGTCTTTCTATTCATTCGTGGTTCATTTTTCACCCTCCAGGAAATCGATTTCCTCGGAACTCTTGTCTAATGCAGAGATTCCAGAGCCCTTGGAAGATGATTTGCTTGTTACCATTGATATGCATGATTACGAGAGTGATAACGATGAGATAATCCAAGCATATACAAAGCTCCTTGAATCTAAGGATAATCGAATGTGTCCACATGAAGATGTAATTGAAGTAATAAACATGGGCAATGAAGAAGAAAAGAAAGAATTAAAGATAGTGGATAACCCTGAAAGAGGGCAAATGGTGGAACTCTTTAAAGAGTTCATGGATGTCTTCGCATGGTCTTATCAAGACATGCCTGGTCTTGACCCAAAAATTGCCTCTCATAATTTCCCTTTGTTCCCAGGTATCCAGCCTAAAAAGCAAAAATTAAGAAGGCTTACTTCAGACATGTCCCTAGTGGTTAGAGATGAGGTGATGAAACAATTAGAGGCAGGCTTCTTAGAGGTAGCAAAATACCCACAATGGGTAGCAAACGTGGTTCTTGTCCCAAAGAAAAATGGCAAAATCAGAATGTGTATTGATTATCGAGATCTGAATAAGGCTAGCCCAAAAGATGACTTTCCATTACCACATATCGACGTCTTAGTCGATAATACTGCTCGAAGCTATAGGTACTCCTTCATGGATGGGTACTCAGGATATAACCAAATCACTATGGACGAAGAAGATAAAGAGAAAACCACCTTTATCACCCAATGGGGAACTTATTGTTATCGTGTGATGCCCTTTGGATTGAAGAATGCCGGGGCAACTTACCAACGGGCAATGGTGGCACTTTTTCATGATATGATGCACAAGGAGCTTGAAGTATATGTGGATGATATGGTAGCTAAATCTGCAGAAGGAGAAAGCCATGTCGCAGTATTGAGAAAGTTGTTCGAAAGGTTACGCAAGTACAAGTTACGGTTAAATCCTGACAAATGCGTCTTTGGGGCTTTATCTGGAAAATTGCTTGGCTTCATTGTAAGTCAGAAAGGGATTACGGTTGATCCTGATAAGGTAAAAGCAATCAGGGAAATGCCTCCACCTCAAATAGAAAAAGAAGTCCGAAGCTTTTTAGGGCGATTAAATTATATCGCTCGATTCATTGCCAATTTGACTGCAACGTGTGAGCCCTTGTTTAAACTTTTGAAGAAAGATTGTACAGAAAGGTGGAATGACAATTGCCAACAGGCATTTGATAAAATCAAAGATTACTTGCTAAACCCCCCAATTCTAATTCCACCTACACCAGGGCGACCGTTGATACTCTACCTAACAATACAATCCAATTCTATGGGTGCTATGTTGGGACAGCTTGATACATCTGGGAAAAAGGAGCATGCAGTCTATTACTTCAGCAAGAAGTTCAATGATTGCGAATCACGCTATCAGGTAATTGAGCGAACATGTTGTGGTCTAGTTTGGGCTACAAGAAGGCTGAGACAATACATGCTCTATTACACTACCTACTTGATTTCAAGGATGGACCCACTCAAATACATCTTTGAGAGCCCACATGTGGCGGGTAGAGTTTCCAAGTGGCAAGTAATACTGTCCGAATATGATATACAATATGTCACTCAAAAGTCAATCAAAGGGAGCACGATAGCTGATCATTTGGCGGAAAATCCCATTGACGGATACCAAGCATTTGATTTTCAATTCCCAGACGAAAACATATGTGCTACAGAAGAGAATCAAGATGAAATAAGTAGTCCAGATGATTGGGAGATGTATTTTGACGGTGCGGCAAACATGCATGGGAATGGCGTTGGGGCGGTAATCATATCTCCAGACGGAAAACAATTCCCCATTGCTGTGAAATTAGCATTCGATTGCACTAACAACATGGCAGAATACGAAGCTTGTATTAACGGCCTTCAAGCTGCCATTGATCTTAGCATAAAGAATCTTGAGGTCTTTGGTGACTCAGCTCTTATAATCCATCAAGTGACTGGAGAATGGCGAACTAAAGATCCAAAGTTGATCCCGTACCAAGAATACCTAACAGAATTAATTAAGCAATTTGAAACAATTAGCTTTCATCATATGTCAAGAGACAAAAATCGCTTTGCTGATGCTTTAGCTACTTTAGCCGCCATGATCCAACTGGACTGCGGAGTTCGTGTTCAACCTATTCAGATTGAAACGAGAAGATCTCAAGCATTCTGCCTCAACATTAACAATGAGGCCGACAAGCGCCCTTGGTACCAAGATATCAAGTCATATATGGAAGGTGGTATCTATCCACCTGATTCCACGCAGAATGAGAAAAAGACCCTTCGACGAATGGCTTTAGGTTTCTTTATTAGTAATGACATCCTATACAAAAGGAGTTTTGATGGGACCTTATTGCGTTGTTTGGGTGAGGATGAAGCATGTAAGGTTATGGCAGAAATACATGAAGGCATATGTGGTACACACGCAAATGGCCACACCCTAATCAGACAAGTACAAAGATGCGGTTATTATTGGGTGACGATGGAGAAGGATTGCATCAACTATGTTAGAAGATGCCATAAATGCCAGATTTACTCTAACAAGACTAATGCTCCCCCAACTCAGATGCATAGCCTTGTATCTCCATGGCCGTTCTCTATGTGGGGCATTGATGTTATTGGGCCAATTAACCCTAAAGCCTCGAATGGGCATCGGTTCATTCTGGTTGCCATCGATTATTTCACTAAGTGGGTAGAGGCTAATTCCTTTGCCAGTATAACTCAAAAAGTCTTCATCAAATTCTTGAAGACTAATATCATTTGTCGATATGGGTTGCCAGAAAGAATCATCACTGACAATGCACCAAACCTCAATGGGGCAATAATAAAAGATTTATGTGATCAATTTAAGATCAAGCATCACAATTCAGCACCATACAGGCCGCAAATGAATGGCGCAGTGGAGGCTGCTAATAAGAACATCAAGAAAATAATTGGAAAGATGACTGTCACTTACAAAGATTGGCATGAAATGCTTCCTTATGCATTACACAGATATCGTACCACCATACGTACCTCAACTGGGGCAACACCTTATTCCTTAGTTTACGGGATGGAAGCCGTCACTCCAATTGAGGTAGATATTCCATCATTGAGAATATTGGTCGAATCAGACTTAGATGAAAGCGAATGGATACGCTCTCGATTTGAGCAATTAAACATGATTGAAGAAAAGCGACTTACCGCGATGTGCCATGGACAATTATATCAAGCTAGGATGGCAAAAGCTTTCAATAAAAGGACGCGACCAGGGAATTCAAAGTAGGGGACCTGGTTCTGAAGAAAATATTGCCTAATCAAGAAGACAGTAGAGGCAAGTGGGCCCCAAACTACGAAGGCCCATATATGGTTAAAAATGCTTTCTCTGGAGGAGCATTGATATTGACGGACCTCGAAGGCCAACAATTGCCAAAGCCCATCAATGCAAATGCGGTAAAAAGATATTATGCCTAAAATAGGAGCATGAAAGGGTGGCTTAGAAAAGATATTAGAGCAATAAAAAAAAAGAGCTCGCTGAGTTGAAAACCCAGAAGGGCGGCTCAGGCAAAAATTAGAGCAATAAAAAAAAAGGGAGCTCGTTGAGTTGAAAACCCGAAAGGGCGGCTCAAGCAAAAATTAGAGCAATACAAAAAAAAGAGCTCGTTGAGTTGAAAACTCGAAAGGGCGGCTCAAGCAAAAATTAGAGCAATAAAAAAAAAGAGCTCATTGAGTTGAAAACCTGAAAGGGCGGCTCAAGCAAAAATTAGAGCAAAAAAAAGGGGGGGAACTTCCTAAGTTTGAAAACCCATAAGGGCGACTTACAAAGACAGAATGCTATCAGATTAGCAGACATGCCCCATATTGGACAAGCTTACTCGGGTTGGCTCCTTTATCACTCAGTGAAAGTGCATATCTTTATTAACGAAGCAAGACATTTAAATAGGCTACGAGGAATCAAAAGCGAAGGACCTCTCATAAGCTTCTTTTGTCGACCTACAAACACCTTCATTCAGCTTTTAATCTAAGAGGACCATTTCTTTGAAATGAATCCTCATCTACACTCTCTCTCTCTCTCTCTCTCATTCTTCTTATTCGCATTCTAGAATTAATTCATGATTTGTATAAGAGCAATTTTTTAATAAAAATGCAACTTTTTCTAGACAAAGCACTCACGGCAGTATGCCTTATGCCCTCTGCTCCTAATTACCTTGTGCAATTTCAGGATTGTTAATAGGGGCCACAGTTTGAACTCTGATACAAGGCTTGGAAAACTGATCTTGCACCTAAGTTCCCAAGAGTACAGTAACTTTATGGATCTTATACCACTTCTCTTGACATTTCACCAGACGACGCAAGAAAAAGGGGTTCCTGGTTAGGCGGCTGGACAAAGAGGACGCAATAACACCTATCAGCTAATTACTTATGCTATTTATCAATTTCAAAAGCATTCCATCATCACTAACGCCACCTTCCTAAGGGTTTCATCTCATCATTTTCATCATGATCATCATTGTCATCATCTCCATTAGCATCCCATGATCAGCATCATAAGCATTAATGGGGGTGGGGATTGTACATTTATTAGTAAACATCTCCCCTTTAAAGCCCTGTATCGGCAGGCACTTTTAAAGCCCTGTATCGGCAGGCATCCTTCAAAGCCCTGTATCGGCAGGCACTTTTAAAGCCCTATATCGGCAGGCACCCTTCAAAGCCCTGTATCGGTAGGCACTTTTAAAGCCCTGTATCGGCAGGCACCCTTCAAAGCCCTGTATCGGCAGGCACTTTTAAAGCCCTGTATCGGCAGGCACCCTCAAAGCCCAGTAACGGTTGGCACCCTTTTAAAGCCCTGTATCGGCAGGCACCCTCAAAGCCCAGTAACGACTGGCACCCTTTTAAAGCCCTGTATCGGCAGGCACCCTGAAAGCCCAGTAACGGCTGGCACCTTTTAAAGCCCTGTATCGGCAGGCACCCTGAAGCCCTGTATCGGCAGGCACCTCAAAGCCCAGTAACGACTGGCACCCCTTTAAAGCCCTGTATCGGCAGGCACCATCAAAGCCCAGTAACGGCTGGCACCTTTTAAAGCCCTATACAGGTAGGCACAATTGTTTTTAAAGTCCAGTAACAGCTGGCACAATTCTTTCAAAGCCCAGTTCTGTGGGCCTCCTTTTTAAGCCCTGCTTTACAGGCATCATTCTTTGAAAGCCCAGTCCTAACTGGCATTATTCTTTCGAGTCATGTTTTACCACCCAGCTATTTGGTTTCCCCTTCACATTCTCTACTATGAATCAAGTAAAGAGGGGCAGGGGCACTGTATTTTGCCTATGCCCTCTCTTTGTCTGTGGGGATCTTTTGTAGTGTCATCTTGCGTCTCGTGTCGGGCCGGACAAAATAAGTGTTCTTATCTTTACTTGATTCATAGACGAGAAGCTCACTCCTCTCAACTACGAACAAGTAAAGAGGGGCAACTGTAAACACCCTATTTTGTCCGGACCCCACAAAATAAAAATAAAATATAATACAACAAAATAAATAAAATCTCTTGATTCTTTCTTACAATTTGGACTAACATTAGGAAAGTCAACTGTGATAATTGTTCCCCAAATTAGAAGATAAGGCTGACTAACAATCAAAGAAAGAATTAAAAAAAATCATCATGGTGACTGGATACATGATCCTAGTCATCATTGTGGGTAAAAAGAAAAAGAAAAAAAAATCTGATAAGAAAAGAAAAAAGGGAAGAAGGGAAAAAACTCAATTTGAAGTTAGCAATCAACCATTATTATGAAGGCATTCAATAGAAATCATTTTTAAGGAAAAATGTATGCAACCTTATTAGGAATTTTTTTATTTTGAAGATGGAGGTGGCAACAAAAAGGAATGATTGGGGATGCACACAATGAATGTGCGTGTGGGCATTTAAATAAAAAAGTCAATATGCTGATTGAAATTGAAAACCAAAAAACCAAAAGGAAAAATTCCAAAATCATGGGTGATTGTTCAACGGCACTTCAGGAAACAATTAAACAATGGCAATGAAAAAGTAATAAAATGGTAATACACCTATATAAATGAGAGGGAGAGCTCACTTGAAGGAGAGGAGGAATTTTTTTTTTCACAGAAGACAAACCTTCTTGATACACACAATTCTTTTCCCTCTCTCCCATATATCTCCCTCTATACATATCTCGTGGCTGTCTTTTTTCCAAAAAGCTAACACCATCTCATCCATACACCTTCACTATTCACGGCCCCACACCTACCAACCATCCAATTCACTTTTTTATCCTCTCTGCCAAATTGCAAATCCTACGTGAGTATGTGATCCTTCATGAACCATGGTGATCCTTGGTTATCATATGTAGTTCATACCACCTGTCATATAATTGGGTTTCTTTGGGGTTTAAGCTTGTGCATTTTTGTTACTGACGCATTCTTTTTATGATCCCATATTACCACAATGTGATTATTATTGTCGTTATTATCATTTTTTTTCTCGTTCTCTCTTATTCTTCACGTGCATATGATTATAAGCTTGACAATCAGGTATGAACTTACTACTCATCAGCTCCCCAAAACATCATAATTTTGAAACAAATTGAAAAGGGGCAATCTATTTTTTTTAAGATGAATGAGAATGATTTCAAAGAGTTGTTTTTTTTTTTATGCCGTGCGAGGTTTTTAGAACCTCCTCAAGCAAAGTTGATTATTCTTCCGTGCGAGGTTATGGGAACCTCCTCAGGAAGTTTAATCGAAAAATATTTCAAAAATCTTTTTTTCCAAATAATAAAAAACATTTTTAAGAAAAAATAAAAAATACAAACCAATAAAAAGTATTTTTTTTAAAATCTAATGAATGTTTTCCTAAAAAACATAAACCAAATGACACGCATTTCTACCGAACTACGTGGGCTTTGATCCCTTAAGGGTACGTAGGCCCTAGGTTAAATCCTAGGTCAAGTCCAACTATGTAAATTTTTTTTGTGTGTGTTAATATATTTTTATATTACTTTTTGGGTGATTAAAATAAATTTCAAGGCCATATTTATTTTTAGATAATTAACTTAGGGTTACCGTTCTCATGAACGGGTGCTGTGGGGTGCCTAATACCTTCCCCACGCACAATCGACTCCCGAACCCTGTTTGGTTTTTAAAGACCATTTATATATTTTCAAAAGGTTTTCCAAAATTACCCTATTTTAAAAATTTTGGTGGCGACTCCATTTGACCTGATTTTAGGGCGCTACAATGCACGTCAATCTTCTTCTCTGCCATTTGTTAGATATCTGATTTGTGTTTCATAGATGGTAGGCGTCGAGATCCTCTCTCTAATAAAGGAAGAAAAGGAATCAATTGCAATGAAGGTTTCTCATGACCAGTTGTGATGAAGGTTGAAGAAGATGATGATATTTGTTCAGTCATTTTTACATTTAGCTCTTGTCCATGTCCTCTGGTTTAATCATGGTCTTGGAGAGGAAGAAGATGATTCATTCCCCCTTCTTTGCCAACGTGGAGCTAAGTTGTCATGTAGAATAACTCAGTATGAGCTGTACAGAATAGGAATCACAATATAAACAAAAAAAAAAAGGTGAGGGACCAAGTCACAATATAATCAAATTAAAGTTAATAGACTGAGTCATGAAAGTCATAGTTGAGGGATTGAGTTATAAGTGACAACAGTTGTTGTAAAATTATTCCTATTGTATCATTAAGAAAAGATTTGTAACTTTCTTGCATCATAAACTAAAAATTTTGGCATGAATGCTATGTTATACTCCATCTAATACGTAACATATAAGACGAAGTTGACTAATGTGTGGAGGTTAAGGAAATTAAATAAATTACTTTAAAATATTTTTGGCTTATTCCTTTTCAAATTAGTTTGTCCAACATATAAACTAATATGAATATAATTATAATCAAAATATATTATAATTAAGTACTTAATTTAGCTTCCTTTTAATCTCTCAAAATTAGCCAACTTAGTCTTATATCAATGGTAAGAGGGAGGGACTTGTACTTGCATTACTTTAACTGTTCCTCAGAGCTCCCCCATCCAATCATAAAATTTATTCAAGATTTTTTAGCCTTTTGAGTAATATGCACTTTTACCCCTTCTTCAATAGAGGGAAAATGAGAGAGGAAAGAAAACTATGGGACAAAATGGGGAGAAAAATGCACGTTCCTCTTTCGTCAAGTCAATAGTGAAAGATTTAAAAAATAAAAAGTTAAATTATGAGTGACGAAGATTCTTGATTGGAACTTTGTTGATTTTAACGCTCACAAGTCACTAAGGGTTAGATACTACTCCCTCTGGTCACTATTATAAGAAGTAGTCAACCTTTTTATACATACCAATAAAAACATGTTGGAATCATTTATTATAGGTTATTTTACATTTTTACCCTTATTCATTTATTATACACACTTTCTCTTCTCTCATTACATTTATTAATATATAAAGGTAAAAATGGAAAACATGCATTTATTACTTTGACTTTTACATATTATCTCTTATATTTTTGACAAAAAACATTGCAATATTACCTCTTATATTTAGGACCAGATGGAGTAATAAACATCGGCACTTCCCTCCATGGAGATTCAATTATTACATACTTTGCAAGGCTAGATTATGACTTACAAATTAAAACATAATTTTCTACAAACATATAATAACAATTATTTTCTCCTAATAATGAATTCTCTCTTCCATAAATGCAATTGTTATTATGTTGAAATTTTAAAAGTTGAGAGAAGAATAATTGCAAAAATGGTCCCATTCCACACGTTGCGACTTATCATGCGATTCTATATTAGTCTATATCGACAACTTTCATACAAATACCTATTGAATGACCGCATTAACATTACCTTTTTAGATACACACAAGAATAATAACAAGTCGATTGTGAAGTATTTTATATAGTTGGATCATGACAATAAAGTAATTAATTTTCCACAACGCACCATTGATACTTTATTTTTTTCCATTTTCTTTCATTTGTTATTCTTGTAGATCGAAAAAGCATTAGTGCATAATAATGGGTGTTTTGGGAGGAAATTACGATGGTAAAGAATACTAATCATAAGTTTTATCATTTTATGTATCTGTTTATTGTTTTTTATATGGGCATAAGAGTATTAAATAAATTATGAAATATTTTTTTCTAAGAAAATTTTTTATGAGGGAAAAAACGTTGGATTACGATTCAAAAAAGAATTTAACTTTGCCGTTTATGAGACGCATAGAAACAATAAGTCATATGAAAGACTTTATAAAGTATGTCTACGAAAGAAATTTCCAGTAAGCACTAGCAATTTTTCTCCAAATATGATGAACGGTCTCTTTCATTAACTAATCAATTGTGGAAAATTTTTAAAATCAGGACCAAACTGATCAATAGCATGATCCAACTTTTAAAAGTGGAATGGTGAAAGACTTCAAATAAAAAAAAAAAAGTTGAATACAATACTTTTGAGTGTAACATTGCCCTTCTTGATACGGATAATAATAAGAAGTCAATTGTGAAATGTTTTACTAAGTCGTGTTGGAGCTATTTTTTTCCAATTAAATGAGATATTTGTGTAATTTAAATATTCTAAAAAAAATCAACAACATTAAAAGATATTGCTTATTGTGAACACATTAAAAAAAGTTAAGAGCTGCAGAAAAAACTGATTTCACCCCTTCTTTTATCTCTCCAATTTCCTGCTACCAAATATGCATTAGTTTTAGTATTATCGCTCTTGCAAAAGTTTTTGGTAATAAATTGATTAAAAAGTTAGTTAATCGTCTCGTATTCATCACTATGGGTTTAATACAAACTTAAGTCGGACACGCACAAGATACATATAACGAAGCGATTTTTTTTCATTTAAAAAATTATCATTTTAGAAAGAGTTGACCGTAAATAACCAAGTTAAACCAATAGTACACCCAACACCGTAAATTGTTTTGATATAAAATTAACTATAAACTTCAAAAAGGGTGCGTAGAAGTAACTTTAAAGTTTATAAAGTGTACAGAAGTGAAGCTTCCTTTAAAATCTTCTAACTTTTGTTCATATGGTTAAGTTTTGTAAAGTTAAAGGTGCAAAGTAAAAATATCTATGAAGTTATATCCAAAATACGCCAAACAATATAAACATTTGTATTTCTTTCAATACCCATTATTTATCCTCTCTCTCTCTCTCTCTCTGACCCCAACCAAATTCATTTGTCTCATACTCTCACTTCTTATCATATCCTAGTGATGGTGGTGGCATTATCTTCCGCCAATGATGACAAAAAATTAAACACTTATTTCTCTCTTCTTTTTCTAACTTCCTCGATCTCTTCTCAGAATGTAACAATTTCATCCCTTGTTGTAGACTAAAAACATGGTGAATACTGCAAGATGATAATATATCATTGATAATGTCACCCTCTTTGATCTTCTCATTTATTTTGGAGTGATATGTAGCCACCATGTCATGGATCATATCATCTACAGTGAAGAAGACAATGTCAGTGGATGATTATCAATCTTGTAGCCTTCGACAAAAAAGGTGACACCAATAGAGGATTATCGATCTTGTTGTCTCCACTTCATCAGTATAAAACAACATTCCGTTCGTAAAACTTCCATTGAAATTCTAACGGAATAGCGACTAAATTTTTTGACAAAAAGATTTCATCCAACGGAATTGTACGTCGAAAACTATCAATGGATTTTTCCGACACAATTTCGTCGGTAATTTTTTTTTGAAATTTTTTATTCTTTTGTGTAATGATTTCTGTAATATAATGAAATAATAAATTATTTAAATAAAAATATCAAATGAAAATAAACATAAATATATTTTTTATAAATTTTTTTTTCTATTTTTGGATAAATAATATGTTAAATAATAATAAATATTGTTAGAAAAATGAAAAATAACTATATGATAATAATTTATATAGGATAATAAGTAATGAAAATAAAAATTATATATATAAAAAATTATTTATATAAAAAATGTTATATATAAATATTTCACCCGTAGGGCTATTTTATCTATATATGAACTAAAAGCTTTAGTTAAAACTTAAAAGATCAATGTAATATGTAAATGAGATAAATATCATGTACCAAATATTATATTAACCGAAAACAAATCTTGAATATAATATACATAGGATTGAGTTTGACATAGAAGATTTAAGAGAAAACAATATTTTGTGGACTTTATGGATATAAAATAATTTTCCTTTTCAACACATAAAAAATTATATGATTATATTTCTTATGTCGTAATTTTTATTTTATCTATTATTTAGGCAATTAAGGGTCCGTTTGTTCTCTGTTTCAAAAATAGTTTTTGTGTTTTAAAAGACAAAAAATAATAAAACTTGTTTTTTCAAAAATCTATTTTTAATATAGTGTTTCTTTAAAAAAAAATAGCATATTATTTTATAAAACTAAAAAAATCAAAACAATTTTGAGAAATTTTTAGTTTAGTTTTTTTTTTTTTTTGGATAATGGTTAAATCGTATCTTTTCTCTTTTTTAAGGGCCACAGCCGCCAACTAACACCACCGATACCACAATCCCATCATCAACCCTGTTGATGATAGTGATAGCACCAATCTTGTTGTTTTATCACCACTTGCAACAACAACCACCACATTCCCACCAGTGTCAACTATCAACCGATAGCAACGACCATCAACCATCACCACAACATCCCGCAATGATTGCTGTTGCCACCACATCACCATTTATGTGTAATTTTTAACCAAGTTAATGTTATAAAAATAAATATTTATAGAGTGAAATATATTAACCTCTCCTCTATTTAATCAAAATTATAGAGACCTCATTTTTATTTTAAAAACTATATGAACATCTTCTTTAAATCAAAATAAGTGTTGCATAAAGCTTTTTTCTAATTTTAAAATTCAACTTCAATCCACCCAACTGTTAGTTGAATGCTAAACCATCGTGTTGACCAATTTTTTTAATCAAAATATCTTTAGTTAACATAAATAATAGTATTACATAACACTTAAGCACAACTTTACCAAAATTTAAAATTAATTTTAATTTACAATTTATTATTTTTATAGGATTAAAGTTATCAATTTTGATTATATGACAATGTTAATTAATTTTATAGTTATAAATTTTATTTTTCAATAATTTTACATGTTTAAAATCGGTTTTTTTTAAAATATTTTATGATGCAGTTTGTATTTATGAAAAAATATACTAGTTGAAATTTTTTTGAAGCTATATATGTGTATTAATTAATGATATAATAGTATATTAAAATGAATGTTTGTAATTTATAAATCTTAAGTAAATTTTATTAAACCAATGTTCATAAAAAAATTACTGCTTCGATCAATTTGTTAATATTTTTATATAAAATATACTAAAATTCTGTTTAATTTAGGGAAAATTTTTTTAATAGATCATTAGTACTTTAAGTACCATAAGGGGTAAATTAGTCATTTTTGAAAGATAAATGAGATATTTAGTACTATAAGTAGTAAATTAGTAAATAAGATGTATTCTTTTTATATGGAAAAAAAGAAATATACTTCTAATATAATTTAAGTAAAAAATAGAGGAGAATCCTGCCTAATTAAGACAAAATATTTTACTCTTATTTATAACTAGTTTTTGGTATTAAAATATAATTTTTGGAACAACTACTCCAATTACAAATGTTTTATTTGTTTTCCAAAACTTGTTTTTAATGACAATTTTATAAAACTATTTTTTAAAAAATAGAAGCAAACGGCCTTTCAAATTTTTGGCAAAACATAGCATATTCAAAAGGAAAAACACATCGAGTTAAAAAATAATAGAGAACGTCCCATCCATATTAATTTTTATATATATATATATGTATATATTTATCAACTTGAAAAGTACCGTTTTCAATCATATTATCAGGTATCTAAACAATTAATTACTATAAGTTTGGGATTTGTGGCTTTCCCTTACAACACAAGTGTCTCCCCTGAAACTCAAAATTAATTAACTAGATGCTAGATCATTATTCTAACCACTAATACATAATAATGATCAAGAGGCATTAAAGGAAATTGATTAGAGTTTTTGATATTTTTGTAATTTATGCATTGTAAAATTTTTTAATAAGAGAAAACTTTGTGCAAAGAAATATATATAAATATCTATCAACTTCTGCCATAAAATTCATATCCGTCAGATCAAGAGCAGACTTTCGCCCCATGGAAAATATTCACAATTTGTGGGATGCTTGTGTGTATTATAATGTGTTATTTAAATACAACCTGGTTCGACCGGATATATCTTAATGGGGGAGGAATTCTTGCACAAACTCAGTGTACCACATCATTTATGCTTTGACTAATCATAAGTAAACACAGAAAGTCCGACGTGAAATTTTCAATCTGGGTTGGCACCCTAATAAAGAATATAAGTAGCACATAAAAAATTTAAATCTCCTATTTTCAATGTTTTTTATTTTACAAGTTGAAAAAAATATTTTTATCAGTTAGTTATTTTTAAGGGTGACAAGTCATATTCAAAATTTCACATCAGACTTAATATATTTACTTATGATTGGTCAGCACAAATAACGTAGTGCATCGGGTTCACACAAGAATTTCTCCCTAATGAGTACTTTTATTACCGTATTTACAAACATTTTTGCTAAAATTAAAAAAAAAATACTCTTTCTCCTTTGTAAAGTAAATTTCATGGTACAGTTTATTAGATGCAAACCACAACATAACCTTTAAAACAATAATTAATTTGCCTCTAATAATAAATTATCGACATACTAAGCAAGTATCTACAGAATGGCTTGCATTGATTATATACATATATATGTATATCATTTATTATTTCACCGATGACTTTCTTTCCAAAAACAAATGAATAGTAAAAGTTTGAAGAAGGAAAATATAAGAGAAGAATTTTTAATACTTATATAGAAAGCCCATTCCGCACGTTAACTCGATAAGTTTGGATAATTGTCACAAACATATATGTAAAGTCATCTAGACAAATTTGCGAACAGCACAGTTGATTCAAATTTTATTTTGTCAAGTTATTTAAATGTTTATGAATTTTTTTTAGCACTATATAAAATAAAAATGTCATAATATATAATTTGAATTTTTTTATAATTAACCTTAAAATATGGGCTTCGGAGTTAAAATTAAAATAAAATAAAATAAAATCACCTTCATTATTTTATATATCTCCTTCATTATTCCATCGATCACTTTCTTTCCAAAATCCTATGAATAGTAAAAGTTTGAAGAAGGAAAATATTAGAGAGAAGAAATTTTTACTTATATAGAAAGCCCATTCCGCACGTTAACTCTATATGTTCGGCTAATTAGTCTTCAATTAACTGCTTATGAAGAGGCCAAACTAATATCTTTAAAAAAATTTGTTATAAACAAATATATATAGAGACATCCAGACAAATTTGCGAATAATACAGTTGTTGTAAATTTTATTTAGTCAAGTTATCAAAATGTTGATGAAAATATTTTTTTTATTATAGCACTATATAAAGTAAAAATGTTATAATATATAATTTGAAAATTTTATATCACCTTAAAATATGGGTTCCAGAGTTAAAAATAAAATAAAATCTGATTAAAAATTTTATGAAGAAGGAGGTGAACTTTTGTCAAGTGAGGGCCACAAAGTGACATTATAAAAGTAGCTCTTCTTACAAGAATTGCATGTACATTGATCAAAGCAGAAAATCTGATAGCAAAAAGATCTTTTGTAGTGTTGACGTTGTCATGGATGGCTCCTGCAAGATTGTAGTGTTTGTTTCTCTCTTGCTACTTATCTTTTCAAATGTTGACTTATGCATTTGTAGAGCTTTCGGTGAGGTTGAGTGCATTCCAAGTGAGCGAGAGGCCCTACTTAAGACAAAGAGTCATCTCTCAGATCCTTCAAACAGGCTTTCCTCTTGGTCTCCTCTTTCAAATTGCTGCAACTGGCCTTTAGTTGTTTGTCACAACATCACAGGCCATGTTCTTGAGCTCCACCTCTCAACACCACCACCGTTTTTATTGCCTAATGACGTGAATTTGTATGAGACATCAATGTTTGGTGGTCTTTTAGATCTCAAGGACGTGATTTTGTATGAGACATCAATGTTTGGTGGTGAGGTACATCCTTCTTTGCTTGACTTGAAGCATTTAAAATATTTGGATTTGAGCGGTAATGATTTTGGATATTTGCAAATTCCTCCTTTTCTTGGCTCAGTGACAAGCTTGACATATCTTAACTTATCCCATGCTGTGTTTGGTGGAAGCATTCCTCTTCAATTTTGGAATCTTTCCAATCTGATCTATCTTGATCTTGGAGGCAATCATTTGGAAGGAAGCATTCCTCATCAAATTGGAAAGCTCTCCAATTTGCAATATCTTGATCTTGGAGATAATAAATTCAGTGGAAGCATTCCTCGTCAAATTGGAAAGCTCACCAATTTGCAGTATCTTAATCTTATGGGCGATTATTTTGCAGTACGCATTCCTCATCAAATCGGAAACCTCTCCAAGTTGCTCCATCTAGATCTATTTTCTAATAGCATTCCTCATCAAATTGGAAATCTCTCAAATCTAATCCATCTTGATCTTGAATTTGAAGTGTCAATACCTGTTGAAAATATTCAGAGTATTTCAACTCTTACCTCTCTACAGTATCTTGAGATGAGTTATGTAAACCTATCTGAAACCTTTGGTTGGTTGCAGGTTCTACAGTCACTTCCTTCTTTGAGAGAGTTGCACTTGTTAAGTTATGATTTCAACCATCATTTTCAATCAACCACCTTAAATTTTTCGTCTCTGGTTGTCCTTCATCTTTCTAGTTATAGACCTGAATCTTTTGGAACTTCGTTGATCCCAAATTGGATATTTCAACTGAAAAACTTGGTTCATCTTCAACTGAATGGAAATTTTTTTCGAGGTTCCATCCCAGATGGTATTCGAAACTTAACTCTCCTTCAACATCTTGATTTATCTCAGAATGAGTTCAATTCTTCTATCCCTGATTGGTTGTTTAGTTTGAGTCATTTAGAGTCTCTCATTCTCTCTCAAAACTTCTTTGTTGGCTCAATTTCTTTTAACATGGGAAATCTGACTTCTCTTCTTAGTCTTGATTTGTCTGGTAATTATTTTGAAGGGCCGATTCCAGCTTCTTTGGGAAATCATTGCAACTTGAAAGAACTGATTCTTTCAAACAATAAGTGCAACCAAACAATTTCTGAAATATTAAAGATTCTTTCAACAGGATGTGACTCCCATGCTTTGGAGATTTTTCGTATGAGTGGTTCTCAATTAACTAGCCATCTTACTGACCACATTGGTATTTTAAAAAATCTTGTTGAACTTGATCTTTCTGATAACTCCATTCAAGGTCCAATACCTAGCTCTTTCGGAAAACTTATATCTTTGAAATACCTTTCTCTTAACAACAATGCTATTAACAGTTCGATTCCTACATCGTTTGGAAATCTAACATCTTTGATGTTTCTTGACCTCTCTGAAAATCAACTTGATGGAAATCCTTTTGAAATTCTAGGATCACTCTCTAAATTGAATGATCTTTATCTGCAATACAATCTCTTTCAAGGAGTTGTGAAAGAAGCCCACCTTGTTAATTTTGGCCAATTGCAAAAATTCTCAGCAGCCAAAAACATGCTCACTTTAAAGGTCGACCCTAATTGGAATCCTAATTTTCCACTTTTGAGGGCGATAAGTTTGGTCTCTTGGAATTTAGGTCCCCACTTTCCATCATGGATTCAATCACTAAACAATCTTGAGGCTTTGGACATCTCCGACACCAAGATAGGTGAATCTATTCCAACTTGGTTTTGGGGCAAAATTGGAAATTTTCAGCATTTGAATCTTTCGAACAATCATATTGAAGGAGACCTTTCGAACATATTGATAAACATCACTGATATTGAAGCTTTTGTTGATCTAAGCTCAAATAAACTACATGGCCAATTGCCTTATGTATCACAAACTGTGGGCTACATAGACCTGTCAAACAACAGGTTTTCAGGATCCATTGCTCACTTCCTGTGTCATCAACAGGAGGAGCCAAAGTTCTTATTCTTCCTTAATTTGGCATCAAACAATTTATCAGGTACAATACCTAATTGTTGGATGAATTGGCCACGTCTTCAGAAAGTGTCCTTAGAAAACAACCATTTCACTGATATTTTACCCACATCCACTGCATCCTTGCCACAGCTGGACACGTTGAACCTTCGCAATAATAATTTTTCTAGAGATTTTCCTATTTTCTTGAAGGATAGAAGCAACCTAATTTTCTTGGATCTTGGAGAGAATCAATTTTCTGGAATGGTTCCATCTTGGGTTGGACAGAGGTTGTCGAGTTTAAGGATTCTTGTTCTGAGATCAAACAGAATTTTTGGTCCAGTTCCTCATCAAATTTGCAACATGAGTGTCTTACAAATCTTGGACCTTGCACATAATGAGTTGACAGGAAATATACCAAAATGTGTCAAGAACTTGAGTGCTATGTTGGTAATAAATAGTGATTTTGAGTCACATATTTCTTTTGAAGACTCTTTAACTCGTACTTATTCGATAAATGAAATGTTATTCTTGAAAGGAAGAGCTTATGATTACAGCACCAACCTTGGTCTCATTACAAGCATCGACTTCTCAAGTAATGAATTATCTGGAGAGATACCAACGGAACTAACAAGACTCAAGGGACTCCATTTTCTGAACCTTTCACAAAATCATTTCATTGGCCAAATTCCTCAAAATCTTGGCAACATGGAGTCATTAGAGTCATTGGATTTTTCCCAAAATCATCTTACAGGCGAAATCCCACCAAGCATGTCCAAATTAAGCTTTTTGAGCATGCTGGACTTGTCTTACAATAATTTGACAGGGAGAATTCCAATAGGGACCCAAATACAAAGTTTTGAAGCATCAAGCTTTGTTGGCAATTATGATTTATGTGGTCCTCCACTCAACAATTGTTCATCAAAAAGCTCCAATACTGAAGAAAAAGAAGTGTTTGATCATGAAAATGGAATCAATTGGTTCTTTGTGAGCATGGGATTTGGATTTATTGTGGGATTTTGGGCAGTGGTGGGTCCTTTGCTCTTCAAGAGTTCATGGAGGTATGCTTATTTCCAATTCATTGATCGAATGTGGTATAAGTTGCAATATCGTTGCTACTACTGAAAAGAAATTGAGGCCAAATTTGCATTTTGAACGTTTGTGTTTTCACAAGATAAGTGATGCATTATCTCTCTTGTAATCATATGATGCTTTTCTATATGACAAGGCAATTGAGGAATAAACTCATTGTGAAAATTTGTGTAGTTCAACTTTGATTGTCACACCATTGTATAATATGTTTAATGTCATGTAAGTGTTTTTTTTTTTCTTTCAATCGATATGTATTATGGATTATTCTATTATGTATCTAAGGTAACTAATTCTAAGCCAAATGCCGATTTGATCATTCTTTTTGAAGACCAAGACAAATATCCAACATTTATTTCCACATACATCTATTATAGGGTGCCACTATCCTTATATATGATTTCGGATATATGTGAATGAAAATTTGAATGAGAACATTTACCTTAATAGAAGCTCATCATCTTCATTCAAAATAGTGATACACAAGTCAAATTTTTACATAAGAATTGATTGGATATAAAGATTAGAAGAATCAGATTATTATTTTGATCAATAATTAATATATTTGGGTGGATTCAAGTCTCTTCAAAATAAAAGTCATACAATCAATGCAGTGCACTTTTCATAAATTAAAAGGTACAGAGGATTTATTTTATAAAATTAAAGTGTTAGTATTTTCTACGTTGGTTTGATTTAATTAATAATATTCAATCCTATAGGAGCCGCTGTGTTGTATTTATATTGATACACACTGTCATGATGATACATGAGGGTTTAGGATCATGACGAAAGAAGGGAGAAAGAGGGGGGAAACAGAGTAATAGAGAAGAACGGGTTGAAGAGGGAAAATGAGGCAAAAAAAACTTGATTAAATCACTTTATATATTCCAAATGATCACCAAAGCTAGAAATGATTCAAAGGGGTCTCTATATATAAGTGATAGGACTAACTCTTAACACCTATATTCTAATTTTATCACTCTAAATCAACATCTAATACCGTAATATTATATTCTAAGTGCATCTAACATCCTAATCTCATTTATAACAGGTATTTTTTTCCTAGTGCGTACACTACCTGTTGATGTTATTATTCAGTCACTTATAATAGTTACTTTTGTAATATGGAGCATGAAGTTATAATTATGTTGTAGGCCAAAATAAAGTTAATGGACCGGTATATACTCATTCCTAATTAATTAAACAGAAAACCAATGTTGTAAAAACCGGACCGGAAGGTGAGCCGGAGAGGGCATCGGGTCACGGTTCGCACGATCGGATCGGTCGGACCGAAGGTCGGACCGATGACGTAATAATTAAGGAAAAATATATGATTTTTAAATGTAAATTAAATATAAACAAATTATGGTTCCTTCACCTCTTAATTTTTAATGAAAGACCATTGACCAAGAAATAAATAGCCATTACAGACTCAGAAAACAATTATTCTTGTCTTTAGATAAGCAAAACAAAGAAGGCATATAGGACCATTTGAGGATCACAGTTGCAGAAATTTTTGTCGAGATAGAAGAACTAAGAAGTTAAGAACACAAGCAATTTCTGTTATGCAAAAGGTAAGAGATAGAATATGCAACTGATAAAATTTTTAAAAGAAATGTAAAATGTAGAAAGACAACAAGTGCTAAATATGGAATAAAAGCTTGGAAGAGACGTTAAACATCAACAATAGAGGAATGATGATGAGAGAGATGATGTTCACCAATTGGTTGGAGTTTTGGAGATCAAATTTCACAGCCCTAAGATTTTCAAATGGTTGTTGGGGTTTTTAATTTGGGAGAAAGATATGAAGCTAATGAATTTGGGTTTCTTTTTTAAGAACTTGGGTTTTTTTGGGCTTGATTTTATTTTTTTTCATCTTTTCTTTTGTTTTAGATTGGACCGCCCGGTTTTTATAAAACCGCTCCGGTTCCCGGTCCAATGTCCGGCTGGAAACGGCCCGATCCGGCTTAACACAATAAACGGCCAGACCATAAAATCCGAACCGACCTATGGAGCGGTCGACGGTCCAACCGGTCGGACCGCCCGGTCCGGTCCGGTTCTTACAACACTGCAGAAAACTCTTACTAAAAAAAAAAAATTTAGTGTCTTCCCATATTTCCATTTTCCTCATATTTATACGTGTCATAATAATAGATATCTATCTATTATCTCAATAATCTATTTGTTTTGTCACCAAGAGGAACTTCGTTCTTCCTATTAAATAATGTAAACAATAACAACAATCAAACATTAAATTAAAAATAAAAATAAATTTAAACAGTCTATTTTGATACGTATAAATTATATATACTATCTGGTATGTCAAGTGGAACTTTGTTCTCCCTATTAAATAATTTAAACAAACAACAATCAAACATTAAATTAAAAACAAAAATAAATTAAACAATCTGTTTTGATAAGTATAAATTATTGATACTACCGCTTGCCCTTAGTGTGTGTATATATATAAATACTTAATTAATTTGGGTTGATTACTAAAATTATTTAAAATAATTAGTTGTGTGTATAAAATATGTGTTGGTGTTCTCACAATACCCTCTTAAATCATTGCATTTAAACTATCCATTGTCCAATGATGCAAACTCCTTTAATGTGCGCAATCATCATACGGATTAGTCTGGGGAAATGATAAATATGGGGACAAAGTGAATTGATGCCTAATATTTATGATCAAATTTTATCCTAAACTAACTCTTATTAGGGACATGAGGTACGAATTAAGAAGTTTAGAGAAAATAAAATAGTGGAAGGAAAATAAAACAGTTTGTTTGGGTGCTTAGGAGAAGGAGTTGAGATACCAAATTATGTTATTAAAAAGTTTGTTTGGATTAGCTCCACAGAAGTGTTTTTTTTTTCAATCTGACTTTTACAAACTTAAGATTAGGTAAAAGTCATATTATGTCATATGATTTATTTTGGATTAGCAATGGTAGAAGTAACTTTTTTTCAATATAACTTTTGTGAACATGTTAAAATGATATTTTGAAAAGTAAGCTTGGGTGAAAAATGACTAAAAAAGGCATTATTCTTATTAAATATTTTTTTGATACACTATTCTTATTAAATAATACATATATATTATATTTATATTTTGTAATTTTTTTATAGAAAAAATAAAATTATAAATAATAAATAATAAAAATTGCCAATGTATGAAAAAAGAAGAAATTTATTAACTTAATTAAATATAATTAATTAATAAGTTTATAGAGTATACATAATAACAATATGAAAATGGGATTGTAGGTTAAATAAAAGCGGTGGAATTGTTTTACCAAAAAAAAAAAAAAAAGCGGTGGAATCGAGCTTGCACAGTCCGCGGGTCGCGAGTACCCTTAAGAGTGAGAAATTGGCTATAAGTAAAAATGGGATTGTAGGTTAAATAAAAGCTAAAGTCAAATCTAGTGAAAAGAATCTAAAAGCCGAAGTGAAAGGTGATGGAGAAACTGAAGATTTTTTTTTTTTGGTTGGGGCGGGGGGGGGGGGGGGGGGGGATGTAAGTTGATGCTGTTGGGGGCTGTGCGTCTGTGCGTTCAGAGCATAAGCTCTTATTTTTAACCGCTATCCCAAACATTCAAGGAACGCACATTTGGGAATGATCCTATACACCCCCTTAATGTGACTACAAAAGAATTTTCCCCTAGGCATGATCTAACAAATTTTCTCAAATAATGAAATGTCTTTTTCCGTTACTAGTCAATTGTGGAGAATCATCACCGGACCCCAAAAAAATGTGGGTCAAAGAACATATATAGTGTATGTAAAAAAAGAGAGAAAAATCAGCCAGAATTTTTGTATTAGCATGCACACCCATGCCTTTGCTCATTCTCAGGAACAGCATCTGGAATGCCCTGAAAGTATCTGCAATTAATACTAGAACATTGATTGAAAGATATAATTAGTAAGTATGTCTATCAATTATCTCTGAATGGATGCATATCAAATTAAAGCATTCAGACACTCAACACTCCTAAAGAAGGATGACATATTGACCAACATGAAAACTTAACCCTACAACATTGTTCATCAATGAAAGTAATATTAGATAGAGAATCAAACAATATATACATGTTTCCAGGAAATATATCAATGAATGTGGCTTATAATATAAATTGTTGGTACCCATAATTTAGTGGTTGACAGTAAAAGTACATTTGAAAACTCATCTAAACAAGTGTATTTTGGATTGGGGATTCCACTGACTCATCGCATTGTATGGGTCCTAAGAATTTCTCAGGCTGACAATCTATATTTGTGAATTATCTTCACCAGCAAGAAGTGAGCAATTGTCATCTTTTTTGTTTTTTGACTGAGCATATTTATTCCCTACATCTGGGTCATTTCTAAAATATTTTTTCACGAAACATATTTTAGAAGTGATATGTAATCATAAATATTAAAAAGAGGGTTAGTTACTTATAAATAGCCGTTAGAATTAGGATTAATATAACGAGTGGGTGTTAGACTTGACTCAATAAGTATTTATTGCTGATTGAAGTCAAATCATTTCCTTTTTAAGAAAATAAGAGAATTTGTCATAATGATTGATTGGCGACATTTATGACAGGCAATTATGATGGTGGTATTTTTCCTTTCTAATGGTTGTCCTCAGCACTATATATAGAAGGTATCCCTAAGTATTTTACCTTACATTGCTAGCCAAGAACTCTCTCTAGCTTCTCTCTCCAAGTTTGCTTTCTTTCTGGTGTTATGCTGTGTGTATGACCTCTAGTCTCTAATAGTCTAAATAGTTGTGTGAGTTTGGAGAATCTTTAGATTCTCTGCTCCCAGAATAACTTTTTGTTACTATTCGTGAAACTTCATTGGCATCAGAGCCAGTTGATCTGGAGGTTAGGAATCCAAGTATGCCTGCCATTTTTTTTTTAATTCTGCTAGGCATTGTTTATTAAATTTGATATGCATGTGAAAAGTATGAATGTTTTTGAATTTTTTAATTGCTTCTGGGTTTTAAAATTCCTACTCGTGGAATATGATGTTTATGAATGTGATATTTATATTCATATGGAATCTCTATATGCATTTTATCATTCAGAGTATATATACTTTTAGTTGAATTTATTTTCTAGGTTTTTAAATGAAAGTGGCAGAAATGCATAAGAATGGGTGAATTGTGGTGATTAAAAATATAAGCAATGAGACATAAGGTTTATACTAGTTCAGCCCAACTCTTGGCCTATGTCCAGTTCTCCAACCTTCAGTTGAGTTCAACTAAAATCTTCAAAATTTAATTAGGCTCTTGATTGCCTTTACAAGTGATCCCTCAATAAGAATTCTCTCTTACAGATCACTCTTCCTTATAACTTGTAAGTTTACAACCCACTCTTAAAGTCACACTATCTTAAGAGTAATCCTCACTTAGAATGAGATTACAAAGACTTGTTCACTCAATGAATAGATTTTAATACACACTGAAGTACAAAGATAATGAATGAATATAATAGAGAGTAGGTGAGTATTGAATACAGGAAGTATTAATAGCTTGAGGGTGTATTCAATGTATTCAATCGATGACTTCACCAACTTTTTCACCAGTAGCTTTTATAGATGTTTCTGGAATTTTGCCCGTTGGTGAGTTTATAGCCGTTGTGTATCTGATGTGGATGAGAGATGATAAATCTTGATGGAGTGTTGAGTTGATGATGTTCTTGTGTTGCATTAGCTCCCTTGTACTAGGTTAGCTTCAGTTCTTCTCTCTTCATTAATTGCAGAAAGCAAATCTAGTTTCAAATGGCTCAATTCTTGAATATATGTGAGTAATGCTAACTTTCTAAAATGGGTCTAACATTCTCTGCATAAAAAGCTAAAACATTGTACTTTGAAGCAAATCTATCGCCAGATCGATTATAAGGCTCTATTCGATCATTGTTTCTGTTTTATGATCGATCACACATAGATCAGGCTCAGATTAGGACCTGCATCACTTGAACATGAGATTAGAGTGAAGTTATAAAATTCCACGCCTAATCGATCACAGGCTACCTTAATCAATCATGCTTCATTGATCGAATGGTTTAAGTTATATTGGCCTGTCTTAGTTAATCCTAGACTTTCACAATCGATCACAGGACATCACTCACATACTCTCTAATCGATTAGGTGACTATGATCAAATAGGCTAAGATCATTCTTGAATTGTAACTAAAACTTCTTCATCAATCACAGGAGGTCCTGATCGATCATGTCCTTTCACTCGATCATGCTAAGATTAGGCGACTATGATCAAATAGGCTAAGATCATTCTTGAATTGTAACTAAGACTTCTTCATCAATCACAGGAGGTCCTGATCGATCATGTCCTTTCACTCGATCATGCTAAGATTACTAAGTTTGATTTCCAATTAAGTTCAAGCTTCTCTAATCGATCATAGGGCATCCTAATCGATTAGGTGGCCATACTTATAACTTATATTCATTCTAACCTTATCTTGATCGATCATAACCTTAGATTCATAATTGATTATTTCTCCTTGATCAATTAGGCAATGACTTAGGATATTTATCAGATTATTCTGAGTTCATTCCAATTCTAAGCCCAATCTTTCTTTATGCCTAAGTTATGTTTAGTTATCATCAAAACCCATTATTCTAACACTAAATTCTTGATTATTATTGTATGTTTTCTCTTGCTTTAGTGTGTGTATGCGATGCTTATTGTAAAACAAGCATGAATCTTTTTTAAGATCTCTATGCTTCACTATATGCTTCTGGTTTTGGATTTTTTTTCTGGATTTAAACACATGTTTAAATTACTTTGTGTTTTTTTGGTACAAATCTGGATCCGATAAACATATTTTGTTCTTGCTTTACTGTGTTTTTGTTGCTCAATATGCGAAATATATGCCTGTATTTTCCTAAAAATTTGTTGAATGATATGTGGACCTGCTTGAGCAAGTTTCCAGTGTTAACTTCATGCTTCTATGATCTAAAAAGATATATGTGTAGTTGCTATGTGCTTGTTTTTCATATCGTCCATATTTGCTTTCTCATTTTTAAACTCTTGCCAATATTTGTGTTTTGTTATTCATTGTTGTTATAAGAACTATGTGGTCCAAAAAACACCAGAAGAACAAATAATATGGGCATGTACAATAAAATTTAGGCAAATCAGAGATGAAAACATCGGCTGTTATCTCTGAATCTGATCGAGAAGTTTGGATTTCTTGGATTTTGTTTTTCAATTTTTTCGAAAACCCCAGGCACTCAAAGTTGTAGATCATGTTGAGATGAATCCAACGGTGAAAAAATCATGTCAAACGAAAGTCAACTGAGGGAAAAAGGCACTCGAAAAGTGACCTTTGAAGGGTTGAAACGACGCCATTTTGGCCTCTCAGCCAAAAAGTGCATTTCACTAAGTGAAACACAACGTTATGGCCACTTGCCAAAGCGATGCCCTTTTGGCCAGTGGGTGAAGGCTACGTTTCACTTAGTGAAGCACGCAGCATTCTCGGTCTAGGCTGACCCGGAACCTGCCAAAAGATTTTTGAGCCAAGTCTGGTCTGATCTCAGCCCAATTCAAAAAGAAAAACACTTAATGCGTTTCTCCGATGAGACTCATCAACCTAGCCTAGTTAAATAAAAAAAGGGTAAAAGGTTGAGGGGGATGGGTTGGGCCCGAAACAAGAAAACCGACCCAGTCATTCAATAAAAAATATTTAATTATTTTTAAATAAAAAAATTTAATTTCCATATTTTTTTCATACTTTCTCCCAAGTATGGAGGTCAAATTTTTTTTTAAAAAAAAATTAAATTAAACACAATTAATTGATTAATTGCAGATTAAATAGAGTATTCCTACTCTAAATTTTTGCAAAAATTTTCATGAATATGTCTTGAAACCTAAAAATTAAGTTGGTGGTGTGGGTTACTAATAATTTTGGGTTCTATGTGGTTCTAAAATTTTTAAAATTCATGTTTAATAGATGAAATGTGCTTGTTTTTTCAGTAAACAAGTTTATGTGTTTAATTTCTATCATATTTTTCTTTAACTTGTGGGCCGTTTTTTAAAGGAAATGTTTTTTAAAATTTTTGTAGAACTAATTATGGGATCGATTAGTACTACAAAAGACTCTTATGGCACTGACCTCTCAGACTATTCCCATGCATTGGATTATAAGGGGTCTAAGGCAATGAGCACTAATAAGAAGTCATCTCATGTTCCTTCTACTGGATCAAATGTTCCTGTCAAGGAGCTACTCTGTAAAACGAAAATTATTCAAGAGTGGTGATCCTGAACAAGAGGTGGAAGGCCCTGACACTGACTCTTTGGTAACCTTGCGTACTGAAAGAGACACTAATATTTATATCCAAACAAAGAGTGTATATGGAGTTTTTTGCAAATACGGGAGAAAGATAGCCGATGTCCGCGATGCTTCTATGCTAAGATCTTGGCTAAGTACTATGAATTAATATGGGAAAAAGGTCATCCTAAAAATGATTGTTTTTGTCTAGACACTTTTGATAAGGGCTACAAGGAGATCAAGAAATCAACTCATAGATCCGTTGCTAGGATTTGACTTAAGAATTATGGTTTTGATGTATAAAAGAAATAAAGCTATGTTGTTTGTTTCAACTTTGACTATGTTTTCAAATTTTGATTCGAGTTTCAATTCCTCTTAGACCTATGTTTTCCTTAGGGAAATTTTGCAATTTTAATAAATAACATTAGTTGCCTTTTATTAATTTTAATGCTTTATTAAGTGGGAGTTTCAAGAATATGTCTTGAAACTCAAAGGGGAATATGTTTAATTAAGATTACAGTTAAAATGGTAGTAAGCTAACTAGAATGAGTGGGATGGGAGTCAACAAAGTTGTCTCCTGAACACAAAACCAAGGGACTTATATATCTAATTAACATTAGTCTTATTTGAACAATCAAATAAAAATTTTATACCAATTGAAATGCATAATCGTCTAAGTAATTGAATCATATGTCAACCAAGTCCATTTGACTAAGCTTGCAAGACAAGCTCCATAGAGATATATGCTGAGTCAAGTACTCATGAATTTCTACACATTCTAGCTGAATGAGACATTAGAATCGTCTAACCAATCTGTGTTCAATATTGAGAAACTGAAGCACCACGAAGAAACAATAAGCTTAAAAAGAACAATGTCACCTAGAATATGCTGTATAGTGATAACATGTTGAGTCAACATGAGCAACATAACTCTATTTAAGCGATAGGGATAGCCTTGGATGATGAAATTGACGATCTTCTTTCGTAAAGCTGAACAAATTAAGTCAAGTTTGACACTAGTGTACTATGTCCTAAGACATCTGTTCGCCCGCAAGAGTACGGATCGTAACGTAGTAATAAATTATCGTTCCACAGAGATTTGTTTTAAAACCCCAATCAAACAACAGGCTAATGAACTCAATTAAGTTGAACAAATCAAATTCTTTTAGAAACTAGTTTTGAAAACTAATTTTAAAATAAAAATAAAGAAACAAACAAGAAAGATTTAATTTATCTATTAACTAGGCGTAGGATTAATTCTCACCATTGTATTTCATGAACCCTAATTAATTTCCCTTCCTTTAGTCTTTAAATAACAATCTATGTTTGCCTAAGATTCTAAAGTACTTGAAACGCTCTCTCGAGTCAAAATCAATTCTATACGTCTCATTACTTGCTCAATCTCTTGTTACAAATTAATGAAAGTATTCCTTAAGAGCCAATCTTAATCTGACAAAACTAGGTCGATAGATATATCTCTATTCTACCCGACAAACCATCCGTTAGTTGATTTAAACTTCAAGTCTAGTCTGATTTACCCTAGTTCTACATCTAAACTATCTCTCTCGAGTATAATTTAAATGAACAAATCGCTCTAAAGGGTGATCAGTCAATTAGAGGCATTAAGAACAAGATAAATCAACATAAATAGTCATTAAATTCTAAAAGAAAAGGAAACAATTAGGTTTCAATCCATACAAGGCTTGAATCAATCCTAGAACAAAAGATTTAGCTATTCATGAATGGATTAAACCAGAAAATACAAAGAAATCCCATGTTTAATTCACAAAAGTAACAAAGAATGGAAGAAAACAAGAAGAATCTATCACCTAGGGCAAGAAACTCCTCCAATTTTGCTTCTCAACCTCCAATTTTGCAAACCCTAGCTCCAAAGTTGTGTGTATCAATGAGTCTAATGGTTCCTATGGGTTCTAGGGTTCAAAGGGGGCTAATTCTCCTCTAATTTTCGTGCCCTAGATGGTTTAAAAGGATAAAATACGAATATGTACGAAGTCAGAATTTTTAGGGATTTTCGCGCCGTGCCATGGCACTCAGGTGCAGTGCCATGGCACCAGAGGCAATTTCCAGCAATTTTCAGCAATTAAACTCCAGCTTTCTCCAATCTTTTCCTTTGCTTTTCTTCTCCTTCCTAGCTTATAATATCCATTTGTACCTATCAAAATCATACATAAATGTGAGGGAATCATGCCAATCAAATTTTCTAATAAATTGTCATATTTATTTCAAAAATAATTAAATTAAGCTTATATGACAAATTTGTATAATTTTCTCTAAAAAGCTCTCAAAATTCCTTTAATTAGCATTGATGACTCCCCAAATATCTTCTAAATAAGCCCTAAATCAATGTTAAATGGGGAGTCATCAACATCCATTAGGAAGCACTTAAGATAAATGTTAAACAAGACAAATGCTTTAATGCAAATGGCTATGTTCTTTTTGACAAAAAATAATTGATTATTGTGGCAATGTTTCTCACATTGAATGGGAGTGTGTAAACAACAAATGCAAGTTGAGAAAAGGTGTCTCAGACTGAGTGGGAGCATAAATGTTACTCACAATAAGTTTATTGTGACCTTTGATAATGTGGTTCGCCACACTGATCGTCAGTGTTGATTGCATCATATTTTTATACACTTTTCATTGATAAAATCGTTAGATTATTGCATGTTCTTGGGGTAGTTGCACTTAATTAGGGTAATTTCTGACTTGTGCACACTTTGTTGGAATTTGTTCTAGCCAAGGGCAATTTGGGAATAATTAACACGATTTATTGTTTAACCCATTTTCAAGAACATTTTGATGCTACCTTAGGTCCATTTTATATGCAGCTCATAGAAGAAACATACCCAAATTAAGGAGCCAAGTTGCAGCGAAGAATTCTGGACGGAGCAGAAGAAGAAAATGAAGGAAGAGGCAGAATCATCAATACTTCGCCGCGGCCTCGCGGCGAGGAAGCCAAATCCAAGCAGAAAGCTCTGTTTCTCGCAGCGGCGAGGCCGCGGCGAGCTCAGAGGCAAAGTTCCAGAAAGCTCTGTTGCTCGCCGCGGTGAGCCCCCGATATCAGCAAAAATTCTGACACTATTTTTAGGGTTTTGGAGCAATATAAATAGATCCAAACACCCCTACCTTCAAGACCTAAGCCTCCTATACACGAAATACACCTCCTCTACTAGGGTTTCACTCATTCCCTTCATTCCCCACTCAAATCTTCATCTTCCCATTCAATCTCACCTCCATTCTTGCTGATTTTCTTGTTCTTCATCTTTCCACCTTCCATTTCCACCATACTTCTTCTTCTACCTTCTTCATCCATGGAGGCTGTGGTCATGGGCTATATTTGGCTCGAATTTGAAGACATGAGAGGCTAGACCTTGGGCTCTTTGGTGGTGTGAAGGTGGCTCGAGCTTCAATGGGCAAAATAAGGGAGTTATTTGTTTACTCATGCTCTTTTCCTTATGTATTGAGTCTTGTGGTTGAATTTCTCTTTGTATATTTGGATTTGAGACATGATTTCCTTTTCTAGTTGTCTATGAATTGGAACATTTGTGTTGGATATTGAGTTATGTTAATTGAATGATATGTATGTTTAAATTTCCTATTGGATTTATGAATGCTATATGATTTTTAGTGGTTGCTAGATTGTGTAGCTTAATTTGTCCAATTGAATGCTGTGGTTGCACATTCTTGAGAGGAATCGGTTTTCAAAACTCATGTTCCAACACACACCAAGTGGAGCTTAACACTAACCCTAAGTGATAACTATGAAAGTGGTTGCTTGATTAGTTATTAATTAGGGCTAGTGGACCCCTAGTGGTTGCTTGGGGATTTTTCAATTAGACTTAGTGAATCTTTAACTCCCAATATCAATTTAATGAAGCGTGAGAGCCACCGTAGCACTACCAAAACCCATTTTATCAATTTCCCTTAATCCAAACTCTTTTCACTCATTAATCTAAAATACCAAAAACAAGTAACTGCTTTTGTCAATAGTTTTATTAAATGAATTTTCAAACCAAAACCCCCTCATACCTTTTATTGTTTTGATTTGCATTTAGCTAGTTTAGGTAGGTTAAAAGACTCCTTAAGAGAAACGACCCGAGGTTGCAACCTATATTGCAATCCTTGGATTAATTTTGATTTTAACCCCCAAGGCGCATTTAGGCAAAAGGTTCAAATCAAGTGTGTAAGACTGAGTGGTACAAGATCCATTATCCAAAAACGCTTTAAAGATGGGAGAATAAACCTCCAAACCTAAGTCTAATGAGGCAAGAAACTTATAAAAGCACCCCGACCTAGTGAAAATTGGAATAGTTTCTGCCAAGAGATAAGGTTATGGTTATATCCTTTAAGGGTTATGGTGGAAGCAAACCACATTGTGGAAGTTTTTACAGATTTTATTGGCTGCCGTTACAAAGTAAGAGGCTTCATAATGAGTGAAACATAAGAGTATAAGAGGACTGAAAGCTATATGTTAACACTACATGGAAAAACCACCCTACTTCACTCTACGTAATACACAACTGATAAAATCATAAATGAGGTGAATCTTAAGTTAAACAATAAGATTGAGATTTTATAATCCTGTGTTAGCTATGGTGTTCTCTGTCTTTTGGAAATGACAATTAATTTTCCTTGCTACGCGCAAATACTGATCAAGAGAATATGGACAGGCTAGCAAAATAGAATTTGGCAGGAGACAATTTAAGAAAAACTAATCTAATTGGTAAAATAAACAAAAAAATCCTTTTTGTAAAGAGAACACAAAAAATATCCTCTACAACCGGTACTATATAATGATTGTAAATCACTAAGTGGTAGAGCAAAACATATAGCATAGTTAACTAACTAGGGTGGACTACACCTAAATGAACAGTTAAAAATGCTCTTTATATAAGAAAGTGATTGTGCTTGGTGGTAAGGATTGGTTTGGTAATTTTGAAATGATTACGATTGCAAAAGTGGGTATGGGGAATGTACATAATACATGATGTTCAATAGCTTGTACTCCAAAGTCATTTCAAGTTGATTTCCCTTTGAAAAAAAGAGGGGGAGAGAGAGAGAGAGAAATGGAAGAACAAAAAAAAAAAAAGAAAGAAAGAGTTTAGTTTCAATAAGACTTGGAGTGCAAATACATCAATTTGAGATAAGTTTGGGGGAGTGGTTGAATTTTTGGAAGGAAATTTTGTGTAGAAAAAGAAGAAAGATGAGTTGCACATTATCATTTATCTCAAGATATTTGAATTCTTTTTATACCTTTCTTTCCATGAGCTTAACCCTTGGCCAGATTAGAACCTTATAAAGTCCCATTGATTTTGGATTGATGTGAAATGATGTTTTAGTGGAGAGAGAGGAATAGGTTAGGCATATGAAGTATTGATGTTGAGGCTAGTTCATACCTCTTGAAATGTTGCAATTTTTCTTGATATGTGCAGAAGAATTATTTTCTAACTCCACACACACACACTTTGAAATTGTTGGGAAGTTTGTTCTTAATTTGTGAATTTTGCATCCTTCTATATTCCATTGATTTCCTATTGAATATATCTTCTTGAGCAACTAATGAGGAAAACTCCATGCATGCCTAGTAAGTGGATAATTGATCAATCTAACAATTTCATTTCTTGTTTTATTTGAGGACGAGTAAAAGTTTAAGTTTGGGGGTGTGATGACTTCCAGGAATTCATGTAATTTTAGCACATTTTGCTTGATCTTTTATTTAATCTTTGATAAATTTTGGATACTCAAGATAGGAAAATGCTCATTTGATTTTTGGTTGCACATCATTGTTTATTTATGTAGATTTTGATCATATTTCTAGCTAGTTTCTTATGTTGTTTTATGTAAATCTTGTAGGAATATTTTGATACAATAACTAAGTGATTATAGCCCTTTCATCAAGCTGATAAGTGGACAATGCTAAGACAAAACTAGAGCAAAAAAAAAAACTTCGCCGTGACTTTAGCCGTGGCGAAAGTGATAGCGAAGTCACGACGAGCACAATTCATTTCTGGATATTTTGTGAGTTCGTCGTGGGCTCACCTAGCGAACTGCGTATTCTGCTGCGCGTTTTGACAGAAAAGGGGACTGAAATGAAATAAAAGCTAGGGTTTCGATCTCATTCGATATTCTTCGACTTCTAGGGCATTTTGGGAGTATTTTGCTCTGCTAGGGCTTGGAGCTTAGTGGGGATTGAGCTTGGGCTTGGAGCTTTGAAGAGATTTGGGCTTCTCCTCTTGGTTTATCTTCTCCATCTTCATTCTCTTCTCTTGTTCTATGTTTCTGCTTGTATATATGTATGCTCTCACGGAGTTGTTGGACATGAGTGGCTAAATACTTTGATTCTAAGATTATTTTGAACCCTTGTATGGATTGACTCTTGATTCCTCCTCTTATTTTGTGATTAATGTTATCTATGTGTTTATTTTACTCTTTGCTTAATGCTTCTAAGTGATTGATCACCATTTAGATGTTGGGTTCACTTGATTGATGCTTGAGAGGGCTATATTGAGTGTAGAACTTGGGTAAAATAGTGTAAGAATTTGAAGTTTGCATGATGAATGGATGGTTTTGTTGGTAAGATAGAGATATACTTGCTAACATTGCATAGTCACATTAGGATTGGAGCTTGGAAATTGGGTTTTATTAATTGTAACAAGAGATTGTGCAATTAATGAGATCAAACACTTGTTCTTGACTTGAGAGAGCTTTTACAAGTACTTTGTGAATCCTAGATTAGCACATGGTTTCATTGAGAGCATCTTTGAGAGGAGGTTAATCGAGTTTTAAGAAGTACAAGGAGGAGACATAATCTTAGGACCCATTTTATACTTGAAGTTGAAGAATCACTTGTTTATAATTTTGTTTTCATTTAACATATGTTTATTTTCATAGTTAATTTTCAATCTCAATATTTGAATCACTCAAATTGGGCGAGAGTGTGACAAGCATTGTTTGACCGGGCTTTGGAACCAAATCCTCATGGGAATGATACTCTACTTATCACTTTATTACTTTGCGCGACCCGTGCACTTGCGGTGCGAACACTCACTAACTTCGAAATGGTTGAAGACCACTACATGAATGCCAAACAGTCTTGAGATGATACTTTGTGATATCGTCCCATTATGTCAATGATATAGTGTTAGCCAAAACAAGTCTAAAGGGAGTTAAAGGAATTAAAAATTAGACTGATACTTGGATTCTAGCTAACATCAAGTGTAAAACAATATGTATCTTGAAAGTCAAAATAAATAGAGACTACACAAGGAAAGTATTGTCTTTGTCATCAAAGACATATAAGTTAATATTTGAAAATCTCAACACCATAAACTATAAACCCATAGATGCCCCTTTGAAGTAAATGACACATCACAAGTGATGTTATGTATCATATGAGGAATCCAAGATGGATAAAGACACATAATAAGAATATGGTTGGTAATATAATGTGCAACATTTGTTGTGCACAAATACCAAGTATAATTGGTGGGACTTGAAAACTAATTTGATCCAACCTAGATGCCAAACAAGAGAAGGAGGGTGAGAACAAATGTACATGGTTAGGGCGCATTGATAATATCATATGATTTTAATTAACTTAACTAACAACCTTAATATAATCAAATTAGGTAATTAGATCTTATATTTAGAATCGGAGGGAGTAATATCTAAAAAATCTCATAACTTGTCAAAGAACAAGTGAAGCCATACCATTAAAAAGCAATAAGACTTTTTTAATATTATTTTCCTTAGATGGGACCTTGATGCAATAACTCAAAAATATATTAGAGGATGTTGCGTCTTTATTGTACAAGAAAAAGGGCCGGATCCCATATTATTTAAAACCACTGGTTGTTTACCCATTCATTTTCGAACCTCTCCTCTAGCTGTTTTCTCGAATATTCTTAAAATCAATATCTTCCTCTATTTCTTTCTTTTCAGAATGTAATATAATATGGACCAAGTCGTTAGTAAGAAGAGAGCGAGGCATATGGAACAAGTATCAATACTAATCTAATCATTATAATTATAATATGATCAATGACGAAGTTGGCGAAGTGCAAGCACCCGAATCAAAGGGAGAAAAAACAAAAACAAAAACTCAAGTCTCGCAACCCACCCATAACACTTGAATTATATAAATAGCTACAACATAGCTTCTCCTTGAACTCCAATCAAAGATAAATTAACCAGAGTTTATAGGCAAAGAGCAATGGAAAGTTTTATGAGGAAAGTACCCACCATGGCAGTTTTTGTATGCATGGCCCTTATCCTTTTGTCGGCCACTGGTCAATTATTCATCTCTACCCTTTCTCCTCATATGTATATATTAGAATTCTTTCATAATATGTGCATGTTTGTGTGTATATAATGAATATTTTATTGCAAGAATAGATAGGGTGGAAGGTGTGTGGGGGAAGCCAAGTGGAACATTCAGAGGGCTATGTTTAAGATTAAGTGCATGTAGTGAACAGTGCAAGGCAAGAGAGAACGCCCATGGAGGACACTATTACATTTTTACTTGTTACTGCCATTATGGCTGTTCTTAACCCATGGCCTCTCTCCCTCTGTGTGTGCATGTGAGAGTGAGAGAGAGAGAGAGAGAGAGAGAGAGACTCACCACCACTATTCATTCTCCCCTTTGTGGTTTCATCCCTTAATAGAAGGATAGATTGCTGCATTAATGTTAATCACTTTCGTGTAAACATACAAGTGCTCATTGATTTCATTCTCATCCACAATTAATGATTTCACAAGCAAACTACTTTATGAATACTCCATATAAGAGTTATTTAGAAGTAAGATGTAGTCGTAAATATAAGACCTCAATCTACTTTATTCCCCATATTTATCAGTTATTTCTTCCAAAACTACCAAATTTGATTGTACACGTTAAAGGTGTTTGTATTGCAGTTTCAATGCAAAGAACACTGACACATTTTTTTTAAAAAAATAACTAGTTTAACTAATTTTCTTAATATATCCAAATTAAGTTGATATCATATTAAAGACTGGAGGTAGAATCCAAAAATTAAAAACTACTAAAGAACATGCAATGACAAGTTCTAATGTAATAAAATAACAAGTTTCAACTCATCATTTGTCATAGGATTTTTTGGTAATGAAGTCTCTTTCTTTGGATGTGTAACTCCTAAAAGTTTCTACTATATTATAGCAATTTTAATTGAATTACAACCACTTTTCAATGTCGGAAGCCCAAAAATACGGAAAATCTAAAACTTTTTCTTTTAAACATTATACCAACCTTCTGGCAGTTGGAATGGGCTTTTCGGACAAATTGGAACAATTTAAAACTCTTATAAAATAAAGTGGTTAATAAAACAATTAAAAGTACACTAACCCTCTTAGGTTGTTTATTCATAATTCATAATACTTAGGTAATTTAAATCCCTTAATAAATTTATACAATTCTATTTTCTATGCTTTCTACTATTAATTTAATAATTCAATCTTACAACAAATACAAATAACATTATTAAAATATTTACTACCTCTTGCTTTTCAACATATAATCTTATTTTCTTTGTCTAATCTTCTACCAGCACTCCTGCCTTATCTCACCCATCTTATCCTCTACCTGCTTCTCTGAAACAGCAATTTACCGCAGTTTATCTCATTAGCTATGGTATTCATGCATGTAAAACATGTATACATTTTATAAATCTGCACATAAAATGATAGTAAATATCCTATTAATCTGGGTGACTTAAGCACTTTACCAACCACTGATAACGATATCTTCGTTATCTAGTGGAGGTTCTACCTGCATGACTTCTCGTTATAACTATCCTGTTATAACATAACTAAACTGGCAAAAGGGTAGCGAACCACCTAAGCCTGGAGTACTCCAACTGAGGAATAAAAGACATACCATTTTTAATGCAACAGATATACAAAATTATACATGCGATTCTTTTTAATGGTAATGAAATAAACTATTACCTGATCATCAAATTTAGTCCTTTACTGTCTCATTTCCTTCGCGATGTCTCGAAGTACCGATACCACTATCTTTTCCTATAATTATACATAATATATCATTAATACCAACACTCACTTAAAGGTATTCAGCGTCTCACCCGCTTCTATATTTTTTTTCCATATAACTACCCCAGTTCTTTCCTTCTTTCTTTATGATTTGATAGCTTCTTAGAAATCTTTCTCTTCTGCGTTCTCAATTAAACTTCAAATTTCACTATGAAACAAGGTTTCTCTTAAGTTAAAACTCCTCAAGATAAGTTTTCATTAAGTCTTCTTGCCACAATTAAAGCAATCTAAAACATAACTTAGATAGAAATTAATTAGTTAATTAGGTATTGCATAACAACTTATCATAGCCAAATAAATTTGTGAACTCATATGAACTCCTAATTGCTTAAAACAATTATATCCTTTAATTAGTTCTAAAACAAGAATAAATAGTTAAAACATTTATTTAAGTACCTATTTTCTGTAAATTACACTTCAACGATTTCTATAACTATTTCTATACTATTTCATTTTAAGTCAAGTCAAAATCAGAACTAAGTACAGAGTAAACATAATTCAAAACAACGTTGAGACTCTTAATGATTAAAGTCATCTAATTGCTTGAAATAATGAGAATAAGAAAACAAACCAATCATGTTAGCTTACAATCCTCAATTTCCACGATAACGTCCATAAATAAGAATCACATGTTCTTGTCAAACCCAACCATCATCATTCTTAAATCATGAAATAACTTAATCTAATAAAACCTTACTCAATTTATTACATTTAGATCCCTCGTCTTTAATAAATTAAATCCTCAAAACTGAGTCTTCTTAAATCAATCTCAAATGAAATCCAAAATCTATAAGCTCAGATCTTAATTCATTATAAATGTTAATAATACTAGATGTCTAACAAACAGAGTCTAAACTTCTTAAATCATTTGAATATCTCTACATCATTATTTAAAATCTTATTTCAACTCTGAATAAAAAACATTTAACCTCCCCTTTTAAAAGATTAAATCCAAGAGTTCCAACCTTATAGATTAAAGACCAATAAAACTTGGTAAACTTCGGTTCAAGATTACTATCCCCAACATCTACCAATAACACAGCTACATTGATCAGAGACTTCCACTGTATGCCCATAATTAACCTTAAAATCACACACACACACACACACACACACACACACACACACATATATCCTTTCGCATTTCCAATATTGCAGTAACTAAAAGAAAAATCAGATTTGACCTATCAAAGAAGCCTAAAAACCTATTAATCATTTAAAATACAACATTACAAACTTCAAGCATTCCAATCATCCTTTTAGCCTTTTAGATATGCTCTAATAGTTTAATTACTCCTTCAACTCTTACAGCATCTAAACAGAAACTTATAGTTTCAATAATTCAGTTACAAAGCTATCAATCAATTATTCATTTCAATTTTTAGCATATAATTAAATCTCCATACTACATAAAGCATAACTCAGGGTACCAGAACTTTCACCAATTGAAAATAATCATATAACAACTCAATTAAACAATAAAACACACACAATCATCCAATATCCCTATTTAAGAGGTTAGAACCATTAACATAGCAAACTCTTGCTTCTTTATTCCCCTTAACCTCAGAATCTACAAACCTTGAGTTTTGTTACATTACTGAATACGCTATCAAACTCTTACTTCTAAAGAAAATCTAACTATAATTTCCATATAAGAAAATTCTCTATCATTTATTTTACCATCATTCTAACAGCCTTAAACATAATGCAAACCACCACACTATTCACCCCTGTTAAACTAGTATTAATACTTTCCTGTCTCATTTAGTGATTGCAAATACAATTCTTTACTATGCCCAACACTAATATGTAATAACACTAAAATCAGATTCCAATTACTTAAACAAGACAAGTACTTTAACTAACTATAATAAAACAAAACAAAGATGTTAATCATGCAATGATCACTTATGATATAAATCATCCCTAATAAAATGAGCTTCTTTTTAGCCTCATAAACCATCACAAGCCCACAATAAGATAGCAATCAATTTCTTAGAAACTTGTTCCACGCTAACACGCTACGTAGAGCTAAAATCAAGACAAGAAGGGAAAGGTTTGCTAACCCACCAAAAAGAGAACATAATTCAAAGTTCAACATGCATCCTCCAAACTAATTCTAATATACTCCTAGCTATCTTTAATCACTATATTATTATTTTTTTTATCAGAGTTGGGCTAGAACTCAGAATGTTCTGTATCTTCACATTCTAGATCACACAATTTCTAAAAATGAGATCCTACTATGACTATAAAGCTTTCTAAGTATCAGATTAATTTTTAATACTTCGGTATTTAACTTTTTAAATACTTTCAGAGCTCAACTACCATAAAATCAAAACTCCAGTTCAAAGAATTCCACTGACACAACACAGAGGAAAAACGAGTTCATGGACTAACTCTCCCAGAATTAGCAATAAATCACGCATGCAGCTGTAAAACCAACTCTACCATGCTTCTAACAACATTTAAACACTTATTAGCTTCATTCTAGGTTGAAAGCAGAGGAAAATTCGTCAATGCACAGAGACCACCCAAGCAAAGAATCAGACGCAGAGGAACAAGGAAGCAGCCTTCGGGCTTTCCCGTTACCACATTTACGGTTAAGGCTACCCACTTCAGTGGATTTCTAACCCAATTTTTCTGTAACAACCTAAGCCTTGATCAGGATATTGTCCGCTTTGGTGACATAGCTATGCCCCTCACGGTTTTGTTCCTCATGGTAGGGATAATGGCCGAAGCCTCCCACACTCACCCATGAAAACGCGTCCTGATGGGTAGGAGAGTCCAACACCCTATATAGGTTTGGAATATCTCTAACACAGCCGATGTGGGACATTACAATCCACCCCCCTTGGGGGCCGAGCGCCCTCGCTGGCACACCGACCCGTGTCTGGCTGTGATACCACTATAACAGCCCAAACCTCGATCAGGATATTGTCCGCTTTGGTGACATAGCTATGCCCCTCACGGTTTCGTTCCTCATGCTAGGGATAATGGCCGAAACCTCCCACACTCATCCATGAAAATGCGTCCTGATGGGTAAGAGAGTCCAACACCTTATATAGGTTTGAAATATCTCAAACCCAGCCGATGTGGGACATTACAGAATCAGTACAAAGTTCCAATAATTAAACATGCAATAGTCTTAGTCTCCTCAAATCAGCCTTTAACTATTTTCAAACACAAATTTCACTTTGATTTTAACTAAAACCGAAGAAATCATGGGTGAACAGTAACATTAAATAGAACAATTTCAATATCCAAGCAAGAAATCACGAAAGCTCAAATTGATTTAGGGGAAATCAAAATCTAACCTTAACCTTTGATTTAATCGGTTTAGAATTCCTAAAAACCCCCAAAATTCGAATCAACTCCCTCTCTCAGCTTACTCAAATCGGACAAGAAAGAGAGAAGAACGGAGGAAGGAGACCCACCTCTAGTCAAGCAAGCTTTTGGACGTGCTCTAGAGCTTCCCGCCGGCAGCCTTCGCCTCCTCCATCGTCGACGATCGCTGGGGAGAACTCGGAGGAACAGAGGAAAACAGAGAGGGTGGTGGGGCGAGAGAGAACAGGAATGGGAGGGAGGGAGTGAGGGAAAAGAAATGGAATCGTGGGAGTATATATGAAAAATGGAAGGAATTGATATTTTTAATTGGTGTTTTACCATTTTGCCCCTCCTACTTTAACTAAAGATATTTTCAACTAGGGACAGATATTGTCTTTTTCATTTCCTATTTTCTATTTTTCCCTTAAATGATAATTTTATTTACCATTATCATTTAGAAATAGTCCTAAATTTGTCCCAAAAATAATTTCTCTATATATGCTTTAATTTTTAAATTTATTTATAAGACTTTTTAAATACTAAACAATACCCCAATATTCTAAATATGCCCTTATTTAAATCCATCTTCCCAACTATTTTTCCTTAATTAATAAATAAAATAAGTTTTAAAAATTATTAAAAATACATATGGCTTCATAAATTTATTTATAAGGCTTTTTAATTCCCAAATAATACCTTAAGACTTTAAATATCTCCTTATTTCTTCTTTTGAAAATTAAATTTTATCTTCTAATTGTTTCTCTTTGTTTCCTAAAGAAAATATGCCTTAAAAATTATTAAAAATGCCTAAAATATTGTAAATTTATTTTTAATGCTTTTTTTAATGTTTTAGTAATATTCCAAAACCTTAAATAAATCCTTATTTTCTATTTTCTAAAATTTGGGGTGTTACAGGATGTCATAGCAATTGCCCCAGATGAAAAAGAGCTTTTAGAGACCAATCCTAACACATCTAAACAAATGAAATAGAACAAATAAGTAAGCCCAAATACTCATTAAAATAGAGGAACGATGTGCCTTGAAGACGAGTATTAAAACTAAAAACAATAACCATGTAGTTGTGATATATCTTCATTCTGGATCATGTGAACCAACAGTAATAAGCATGAGACAAAGCACAAGCCTTGTTAACTAAATGAGTTTTCGGCTAATATTTTCTAAAACCTTAGTTTCCATTAAAAGAAAAGTGCTCTTATAGACCAATCCATACACATATCTAAACAGATGAAACAGAACACACAGGTGGCCCTAGAATCCTAGTTAAAATAGAGGAACAATGAGCCTTGAACATAACTGTAAAAACTAACGACAATAACTAAGTAGTGATCTTCATTCTGGATCAGCTGAATCACCAGGAATCAACTGCAATAAATATGACATAAAACATAAAATTGTTAATTAAAACTCAATGAAATGTTAGAAAATGAAAACCATTACACAACTTCGTCTTTCATTAAGATCACACAAAGAAACAAACCAAAAATGCTCTTATAACATTGAAAAAAATCGTATATTCATTTTAAAGGAGTATGAATTGCAAGTGAAAAAAGCATTAATGGCAAATTTTTTGGTTGTCTTTAGAAGAGATTTTTATTTTTAAACTATTTAACTGTAGCATTCTGATTTATGCATTATGGATCTTTTGATGTTATTTTCACTACTTAATGCTTACAATGGCAATGTTGTTTCCATTGAGTAAAATCTGATCCAGCTTTGTTATCCGTCTCCCTTCAGCAGTGATCTCACTGTCACATGGATTACCAAAGCAGCTTACTATGTGCCTCATATATCCATCCACATACACATGCAGGCACAACACAAACAATAAACTCAATGAAAAAGTAATGCTAAAATAAACCCTTTGTAAATCAAAAGTTTATCTAAAAGCACACCACTATAGCATACAGTTAACCAAAAATGCAGCAAAGTTAAGTTACCTCATAAGTCAAAAAAGCCAACTTTGATCAATATTCAAAGAACTTAAACAGAAAAAGGCTCACTGAGCATGGAAGGGGAACGAAAATCCTAAAATTGAAAATTCTATCATCAGTTACATTTTATTAATTCCCTTACACCTAACCATAGATTCACTTGTTCTATAAGGAGACAACCGGATACACATAATACAGTAACACAACATCAATTAGGAGTGACATTAAAGCATGTATAAAGGCTTCATGTTTCAGAGAAGTTCTTACTATTCGGTAACATCCTCAAGAACCATGTTGACATAGACATCAAAGCCTTTCAAAGTACCAACAAGCTCCTTATCTCCTTTCATTATCACCCATAGCTTTGACCCTATACAGCGGTCAATCAACTCTGTTTCGACCATAAATTTCCCATAAGCAAAGTTAAATGCTTTATTGGGGCAAAAGCACAAAATAGAACAAGACATAGCATGTAATCAGAAGAGTGCAAACCTGATGGAAGAAGCTGTGATGGATTGCTGGCCATGGAAACTCAGTAGTTAAAGCTCTCAAAGTCTATAGAGACATACAAGTTACCCCTTAATTCTCCATACCATAAAACATACAAATGCAATAAAAGTAAGTTTCCTAGCATAGGATTATGGTAAAGAAACACAAATTCCATCGATGAGCAACAAGGTGGTCACTAGGCAGTAGACATCATTCCAATAGGAAAGAACCCAGGAGTCAAAAAAGGATAATATCGCACAACTTCAGGCTTTAAAATGTCCATCAGTCCATCAATAAACCTATCAACCTATACTTTAAAAACTCTTCCACCAAGCCATGGCTTCATTGGCTCATTACGTGGCTATAGATTCATTATTGTTCATAAGGATTTTGTGGCTTAAAAACATTTTTTGGGCTGCGTGCTAAATAACTTTTGCAAATGGCTGTGTGCCACTTTTGTTTTCATATGACCCTTTTAAATGAATAAAAAAAGACTAGATTTGGGTGATTGGGTAAAAGATAAAATGAAACAAAAGAGATCAAATAATGTTAAATAATATTAAAATTCTTATTTGAAAGTTAATCCCTATATTCTCACAGTTTGTTTTTTTTTTAAAATTAAATTATTTAGCTTAGAATATTAGTTATTTTATTATACAGGAAATCCCACTGAAATTTTTTAGTATAGCTCTATCTAAAATTTACTTTATTTGTAAACATATATTTATTTTTGGGGTCTATTTTGATTTTAAAAATATTTTTTTAAAATTTTATATACCATGCAAACATTTGATTTGCAAATAGGTAATGATTATTAATGATATAATTATATATACGTAATTTTTTTAAGTTAATAACTATTTTAGAAATTTATTTTGTAAACAAAAACTTATAAAATCTTATATGTTATGGGAAGTATACAGTTACTTTTTAAAATCCTTTAAAATCTGTTATAAAGTAACATGATAAACATCTAAACTAATTTGTCTTCTAAAGATAGATAACAAGATTTACTTTTTTTAAGTATACAAATAATAACATTTAATATAATTGAGATAATTTTAACATGAAATTAATACTATTAATATTCATAACATAACAATTGTTTTCCCACTGCGCCTCAGAAAAGAAAAAAGAAAAAGATGCACAACCCAAAACAAAGAAATAAGCCCTTTCCCTTTGTTGTTTTCGTGTTTACCTGCAATCGCTCAGAAAAAGAAAGCACAAGGCATAACCAGATGCAAGCAAAATTGCAGGAGACACATAAGGAAGAAGATAAAGACCTCTCATCTAGCTGGCTCCCTCACTTTTTCTGACACTCTTGTATTGCATTCAAACTCTGTCTCCTTGCTCTCTCTCTTTCCCTCTCCAAGGCCTGGTTCTTTGTCTCCCTCCTTTTTCTTTCCCTCTCCAAATTTCAAATTTTGAATTTGAATCCCAAAATCCACATATATTTGTAAAACCCGTGTATCCTCAAGGATGTGGGTGCTTACTGACTAGGTCATGTTCATGGAAGAGATTTGTGAAGCCTTTGTATCTGCAATGCTGTGGGACTTTTCATTAGATGAGCCGAACAAAGAAGGTGGACCTAAGCAAACACTAAGGTCCTTGCCGATGCAAAGGACTTAACCGATCTTGCATATGTGCCTTTAGCTATTTGTTAAGTAATGGATGGATGATTAAATTTCATATTTATTCAATAATGCAGTGACAACCAGATTGAATGCATTTAGCACAAATGGAGAATAAAGACACTCCTATGGTTGCATTAATCAATTTGGGCTGAGTTACATGGACCGAAGATAGTAAACTCTTAAATGATATATTGTCATCCTTCTTTTATCACCATAGTTATAGTTTACATTTACTATTGCTTATACCGTGTGGCCATGTAACCTTATTACATTGTACAGTTATAAACTAAATTAGAGTTTGTACTTAAAGTTGGTGCTCCTATAATGTTAACAATCAGGACTTTGCAACGATACCAGATTACAAGTTTCTAAGGTTGGCAAGATGATTGAAGCAATCACATTGAATGGTTCAATGAGAAGTGAGAAAGTGCTAATTCATAGAATGAACATGAATCCTTCAGAATCTAGATCGCCGTTCAAGATGCAAAGAAGACAGTTTCTGATGACATTGTCATTCACAATGACTATTAACAAGAGCTAGGTTCAATCTCTTTAGAAAGTTGGACTTTATCTAGAGAAACCTGTATTTACTCATGACAACTTTATGTTGCACTTTCTACGGTTAGAAGCATTGAAGGATTAAAGATTGTCTTGAGCTCAAATGATCAAGAACCAAGGAACACAACAAAGAATGTTGTTTACAAAGAAGTCTTCACTAATGTTTAGAACATAGGATTTTCAAGCTCACAATGAGTTATATAAATATATATATATATATATATATATATATCTTTTTGGTTGCTTCTCTATCCGTTTTAATCTTCTACTTGCAAGTCACATATAGAAATTGTCAAAATCCATGAACATTGAAAAGTTAGATGTAGTTGCATTTAATGTTTGGACCTTTCTTTAAACCAGATTGCATATGTCTTCACTACAGATTGGTGTTATACTGTTAATTGCAACAGATTAGCGTTTTTGGCCACCATGCAAAATGATAGTGTTCATCATTATAAAAGTGTAGTATATCAAAGAAATGTTACTTAAGTGAATTCTATCTTTGAATATAAACTCACGTGCGTTCAGCGCGTTACAGTAGTAAGGAAAAATAATTATACATTGTCTTGACAGTTCATTCACATGAAAGGCAATTTAAAAATTGTAAATACATTGGGCATACAAAGTAAGCTAAGTAAAGAATTTTTAACACAAAAATACAGACATAATTTTAATGACAATTCAGACAGATAAGCATAAAGGAATAGAGAGGAGAGGAGCAACACTTATATGAATTGAGTTTATCTCAACTTTAGCTTGCAAAGGTAAGGAAAAAAATCATTATTGTCAGCTTAAATAAAAAGAAGCTGAAAAGCAACTAAAAACAGCAAATTGAACTCTCCCCTGCAATAGAAGCTAAAGATCTCATGTCTAAATGATGAATTTTAAGTGGGCAACTTGAACCTGCCTGTATCCTTCCATGTGAAAATTTAATTAGATCATGCCAAGCCCTGCCCAAAAAAAAACCTCAAATGAATGAAGATAGCAACCAAAAATATAGCACCATGAAGCCATAAAAGGAGTCTATTTCATAGGCCATCATATCAGATAAGCAACATATGGTTATAGTCTAATATGAAAGCAGATGTCAACTGAAAATCTAATCAGTTCATTCATCAAATTATCTGTAGCAGTAGAATGGGTTTCAATATTCTAATAATCCTCAAAAGACAAAGTGATGTACAACAGGCTGAAAACTCTAGGAAAGATGCAAACAGGAGTGCTTTAGGGAGCAAGGGAAAAAAACCGGACCGGACCGGTCGGTTCAACCGTGAACCGGCCAATGGTCTAGTCCGGTTGGCATTAAAACCGGGAGGGGCCTTTGACCCGGTGAAGGACCGGGTCAACCCGGCCAAACCCGAGGGGTTGAACCGGGTTGACCTTTTAAAAAAACTTTTATTTTATTTTATTATATTTATCCAATTACTAACTTTCACTTCATTTAATTTTAGAAATTAGGAAACTATAATACTTTAAATACTATTTTACTTGCATATACTTAATATTTAATTGTTGTTGCTCTTAATATTTGTATTTTAGTATGTGGATTGTAGAATAATATTTATTTTCACGTGTAATCAACTAATATTTTCTCTTTTTCCCTCTATAGAAACATTAAAATATTCATATTTGATGAATCATTCATACCTATCTACATTTACATTTTGATATTAGTGATTATTAATATTAGTATCAATAAACTTTTATTATTTTAATATAAACGGTTCGACCCCAGTCCGACTATTGACCCTTGAACCAGTGCCTCGTCCGGTTCGATACCCGGTCTGGTTTTTTGAACCTTGTTAGGGAGAAAAAGTGCAGAAACAGTGAAGGGAGAGTGAGAATCAGAGGGAATAATAAGGGGGAAGGTACAGAATAGCTGATACTTGAAGGGAAAATGAGAGAGTGATGAGAGGAAACAGAACTGGAGGTGGGAGAAATTGAAGAAACAGAACCGAGTGAAGAGATTAAGGGGGAAATAGAGAAAAATAGAACCATGAGGAGGAAAGCTATCTATCACAACAACATAATATTTCAATTCATTAAGTCTATCAATACAATACGTAAGATGTCCTATTTATAGAGTAAAGGAAAATATCTTTAAGGATAAAATATTACAAGATATTCTTGCAACTTGTACAACAACTTGCTAAGTTACAAAATCCAACTTGACAACTTGCTAAGACACAAAATCCAACCTGACAACTTGCTAAAATAATATATATATATATATATATATAAGACATCCACTTGCTAATGAAAGTAGAAACAAAAATATAATATAAAATATAGCCAAACTTCCTTCTGTAGGATGTTTTCAAAATATCTTCTATATTCCATCACAAAGCAAATGATCTCTATAACCCACAATTTTTTTGGCTATAAACCAATCATGGATTAAAACCCAAGAATATTGCAAAATTTCCCATTCAGGCAAGCCATGGACAAATCCAAAATATGCTAGCATGCTTATAAACAACCTAAAAAACTAACATGTTATAAGAGTCAAAATTAACAACTAGGTTGTTACAGAATCATAGTAGTAATCAAAACTAAAACATTAGGAGCCCTAACTGCACATTTAAAATCATTGTTCATTTCAAACTATAGATCAAAGCCTAGAAGGGAACCAACCAATCCCATATTACGACTAACCAGATCCAATATATAGTAGTGAAGATCTTCATTTCAGTTGAATTCTCTGGAATCAGAATCGGAGACGCGAGGATTCTCAATCTAGAGGCATTCGAGTGAATTTACTATAGAGAGATAATTTAGTAGTAATTAAAGTTGAGATAAACTCAATTCAATAAGAATTGACAAACTTCATGGAATAAAAGCTTCTACTTGAAATGGTGAAAGAGATCAAGGATTCAGGAACAACATGAGTTTTGGGTTTGGCCCACTATTTCAAATGAAAACTATATGAAACAAAAACATGTTGCTAACCCCACCTAGTGGGATAAGGCTTTGTTGTTGTTGTACTCTCTCTAGTCACTATTATAAGAAGTAGTCAACCTTTTTACACATACCAATAAAAACATGTTGGAATCATTTATTATGGGTTGATTTTACATTTTTACCCTTATTCATTTATTATACACACTTTCTCTTCCCTCATTGCATTTATTAATATATAAGGGTAAAAATGGAAAACATACATTTATTACTTTGACTTTTACATATTACCTCTTATATTTTGGACCAAAAAAATTGCAATATTACCTCTTATATTTAGGACCAGAGAGAGTATATGAAATAATACCAAAATTCACACACCTATCATAATTATAACTTCGTGTTATATATAAATATAACCATCATCACTAAATTGAAAGTTATGATTATATCTTGTTGCTTCAAGAAGCTCATCAAGAAAGATTTGAGTTCTTTTGTATCTATATGTGTGTGTGTGTGTTGCAATATCAATCCATGATTTGTATTTTTCTTTGGTTGTCAACTGTAATTCAGCTTTCAACACCAATACACACACATTTCATTACATAGAGAAACAGAGAGGGAATGGGAAGCGAAAGCCGTTGTGTACAGCTTTTTAGGTTCCCTCTTCACGAATTTCATCTATCATTCCATTTCCTTCTCTGAATTTCTTTTTCACCAAACAGTTAAATAATAAATATTAGACCACTAATTCATTGCAAAAACTAAGAATCTTAAATATATTCACAAAAACAAATCAACAGGACCAAATGGACAAATATAAACATCAGAATAAAGAATTGATCACGAAGACAGATTTTGAAACCAACAGGACAGCCACCAAAATATGAATAAAAACAACCAGAAGAAAACAAAAACTAGGAACAATATTAAGGGGAAGGAATGAACATTGAAATGGGCAGCAAAAATCACTATCAAAAATATTTGCAGGTACGTAATGGAAAAGAAAAAAAAATTAAATTCTCCTGCAACATCACAAATTGCTCAATTAAATGCCGTCAGGTCTAAACAATCCAATCAGAATCTCGATTCTCACCAACCATACAAAAATGAGATCGATAAATACTGATAGAGACGAATGAAGAAAAAATCTAGGGCGATGTGAGTGAAGTATCAACGAATAATGAGGAAGACGAATACCTACTATGTGAGTGGGAATAGTATGGTAATAATTCAAATTAAGCTCCTTACTTTATTTCCATCAAGTTTCATTTTAATTCTTTAAATTTAAATTTCTGTTAAAAACTAGTCTTTTTTGTTAACACATTTAATTTCATTTAACGAAAATGATGGATCATCAATATAAATGGTGATTTTATAATTAAATGTGTATAAAGAATTACTAATTTTTAAAATATAAGAATAATCATATTAAAACATTTAAATTTAAATTTATTTTGTCAACATTTAATCATAGATTCACCATTTAAATTTGTAGAAACACCATTTTCTGTTAAGTGAAATTGACAGTGTTAACAAAAAAAAGATTAAAAGTGCATTTTTCGAACATAAAGAACTAAAGTGAAACTTGATGTAAGGACCAAATGTTCATGAAATTTCACCAAACAACTACCCATTTTTTCTAAAAGAACCTAAACTAATCATCCAACCAAACATGCCAAAGCAACTTGTTCATGAAAAATCAACAACAGTCAATTAACCACCATCAATATATACCCAAATCATACCACAAATATCAAACATTTTCCACTAGGCCATGACAATCCACAAGTTCAAAATAAAACAGATCTTCTCCAACGAGGTCATACCCAAAACAATCCACATAACCAACTATACCAGAAGGCATCAGGCCTACTAGAAATGGACCGGTCCCAATCGAAAGTAATAAAATAGACAGCTATCCAAAATATATATCAAGTAAAAGTACCGAAGCTAAAATATGAATGCCTAAACATGAGTGGCAATCTACAATACACCGCTAACTCCAAAAGTAGTCTCACTACTCTAGTGAGTTGCCGCCAGCTCCTTTCCCCACGAGTCTATGCCTAATCTAGAACTTGAAAGGGATTGAGCAACGGGGGTGAGAGAATCTCTAAGGCAATACGGTACCTACGTGCCTACATGTGAGTGTGTGCTATCAAGGCATCAAGTGGGATTATACAATACATATACATTTCAAAACATGAGCACAGAACCAAATAACCATGCCATAACTAATTCTAGAAAACAGTTTCAAACCTTATGCAAATACATAAATATACTTCTTTCAAAAAGCAGTTCGAAACATTATTTTACCACAGCACCCCCCAAGGAGGAAACCAAGAAGTCCGAAATGCCCTATGCAAATTGTTAAGACTTGTCCCCTACAACTAGGATACAAGTAGAACCAGTCGAGGTCCACTTCCTGTCCTAGAACCATAAGGGTTACAATTCCCTCATATAGAGCTCATAAGTCCCTGTTGACAAACAGGGCACGACACGATGATAAATAATTCAATACACTAGCGTCACACACACATCAATCAACACATATCATTTACGCATGCATCATAAAACAATTAGCACTTGGCCTTTCCCACATTCCCAAAATATTTTCCAAATCGATTTATATCATATTTCCAAAACATGCTCAATTACGGCTTATGCAATTTTACAACTAGAAATCCCACGAGACAATATGTATGTCAAAATAATCAGTTGGAATTCACTTCTTTTCACATAACCATTTCAAAATCATTGATTGAAAGAGAATTCACAAACTCTTACCAACATTGCACACATATAAAACACAAGTAAGAGCGCTCACCTTTGAAGCCTCCCCCATGCTCGACTCAAAACCAAACTCTACAAAAGAATTAACAATAGATACATATGATTAAACAACTTAATCAAATGTCAACACAATTAGAAAGTAAAATTCCCTTACAAGTTCCCTTAGGAAAACTTGGGGAAACAATGAAATTTTAAACATTTTCGAATCATTAACTACTCCCAAATAAATCTTACAATTCTACAAACTCAATTTCTCCTCCAATATATTCACTTTCCCAATAGTCACCACTTAGGCCAAAATTCACCTACACCACAAAAGCTTGCAATTTAAGTCTAACTACTAGTTAACTCAATCACTCATAAATCCCTTATTATAAAATTTCATTCAACACAATCAATTACCTCAACAATAACAAATGGATCTAGCTTATGCCCAAATTAGTTCATAAATCAACCCAAAAAGCATCAGTACCCAAATTACACCAATCCTTTCCAATTTCATTTTTCCATAATCATCTACTAACCTCATCAAACAAATTATGATCATCAATCTACTTATAATCAACGTAAAACCCAAATATCCCACTCAAGTCCTAACTTTTCAAACTTTAAAGATAAAAAGTTTGATTCAAGAGTTTTCCCAACAAAAAACCATTTGAATTAATCAATTGACATATAGAAATAGTTTCCAAAGATCAAATCTTCAAAAACTCTTTGGATTTTTGAAATATTCCCCAAAGCCTAAGTTTTTCAAACTTTAACAAGCCATATAGCATGCCAAATTATTTTTCAAACAATAAAAAGCAATAGGATAGTTTAGAAGAGTTAGAAATCAAGTTTGATACTAGAATAAACAAGACTACAACCTAGATTTTTCAAAACTATTTAAAACCCTAAAAACTTCACACTTGACTTTAGGATCAATGGATAAAAATGAAGAGGAAAATGATTACCTAAGATATTAGGATCAATCTTGGACCTGTAGAACTCCAAATGGCAAGCCCTGGCAGAGCCCTTACTCTTCTCTCTCAGTCTTCGAAAAATTCTTTGAAAACAAACCCTAATTTTTCTGATTTTGAAAATTTATAGGAGTCTGAAAGTCGTGGGTTTGCTGTGACAAAGCCACGGCAAACTCCCCTTATTTTTTCTATCAGGCCTTTGCCATGGGTTTGCCACTGCGAACTTACATCGAAGTGCCATTGGCAGCAATGCTAAGCAACTTTAAAATTTCATAAATAACGCAATAAACATCCAAAAATCGTGATTTAATACTCTATAGAAAGCTTAGGATGTTTACTTTCCAATTAAAAGGATTTACTCAAAAATTCTATCTTTTGACCCATCAAAATGAAAAAGTCCTAAGACTGCCCAAAACATAAGTTTGAAAGGAGGGGTTCAACTTCAAAATTGCATAGCTTACTTTACAAGTCCCCAAAATTCATAAACTAGGACTCTTTGGAAAGCTCGGAATGTTAGTTTTCTAATGCAAAAAGAATTATTCAAAAATAATGTCATTTGCTACTTTAAAACTATTTGTTTCTTAACACTACTTTAGAAAATCCCAATGCCAATCACTTCATATAGCTAATTTTACTTTTATTCCTCACTTTAATATACCAACAAACATAAACTAATATCCGATACCAAATGACAAATCATATAACTCAATTACTACATATATCCAATCAATTTCACAACCTAAATCATTTATAACCCTGCTATCTAATTCATAACTTTTATGACCAACCAATTTCATCATTCTCATAACTATACATAAATCATCATTAGTCCATTACCTCAAGCAATTATTATAAATATCTAATTAATGTTTACATTAAAAATCTAGGATGTTACAATGACCAACAAGATGATTAGGAGCAACAATCAAGTGATGAAGATAGGGATAGTAAAGTTCCTCATTCTCCGAAGAATCACCATAAGTCTGAATCGACAATAGATCTTAAAGTGATGGGCTGGCCTATTGCCTTTTGAAAAAGGGTAAGAATTTGTACTAAGCATCTCATATATTTGTTTCATATGGTAACCTATTTGCAAAGATGCGAAGTTTCGTGGTTAACACTGCACAAGTAAAAGTTCCAAACACTTTCTAAGAAGCTGCAGAAGAAAAGTTTAGGGCTCTCAAAGAAAACAATGGGAGGTCACTACTCTCCAGAGAGGGAAGAAGCCTATTGGATGCAAATGGATATTCAATCCCAAATTCAATTGTGATGGAAGCTTCAACAAGTAGAAGGCTTGATTGGTTGCGAAAGGATATACTCAGACATACCGAATTGATTACCAAGTGACATGTTCTTTGCTTGTCAAATTCAGCACCATCAAAATATTACTCTTGATTTCTACTACCAATCTGGATCGGTCTCTACATCAATTAGATGTTAAAAGTGCCTTCCTAAATGGAGAATTAGAGGAAGAGTTGTATATGGAGGTTCCAGATGGTGTCAATGCTCCCAGCAACACTGTGCGTAGATTAAACAAGTCATTGTATGGTCTAAAGCAACTCCAAGAGTTTGGTTTGACAGGTTAACTTAGGTATTGAAGAATAAGGGATACTTTCAAGGACAAGTAGATCACACATTGTTTATGAAACATAATGGTGATAAAGTGACAATTCTAACTATTTATGTAGATGGCATTGTTACCATGGGAATGTTATTCAAGAAATGTGCAGCTAGGAATTTAGAGATTTATACTGATGCAAGTCATGCAATAGACCTATAAGACAAAAGGCCAACAAAATATTACTGCACTTATCTATGGGGGAAACTTAGTTACATGGAGGAGAAAGAAATAGACTGTCATATCAAGAAACAATGCTAAAGCTGAATTAAGAGCCGTGGCACTTGGTGTATGCAAAGGAATCTAGATCATCATATTACTGAGCAAGTTGAGAATCTCATTTGAAGGATCATTGCATCTATGGTGTAATAATAAGGCCAGCATTGAGATGACTAAGAACTTAGTATATCATAATCGACCTAAGCATGTTGAGATCGATAGACACTTCATCAAGGCTAAGGTGGAAGCTAGCATCATGAAGTTGTCATACATCCAATCAGCGGAACAGATTGCATATATGATGACAAAACCACTAGTTATATTCAAGTTTGAAGGACTTCGAAGCAAGTTGGGAATAATTGACATCTATTCTCCAGTTTGAGGGGGAGTGTAAGAATCTAAATCATAATTACATGATTCTGGAGAATTATTTCTTGATTATTGTTTCCCTTTCTTATTTGATTAGATTTATATGCATTAATTTCATGATTGTATTGCTTACTATAATTTCCTTTTTCATCTCCTTCTTCCTTATAGATATTGTAATCTTTTCTGATCATACAATATAGGGTAAAGGTGCAATTTTGTCAATGGACTTTTGGTCAAAGAGCTTTGGGCACATAAAAATTTTGGAAGGTGTTTAACTACACATAGGGTGTGTTTGGATAGACTTATGAAAAAATGACTTATATATAAGTCAGATTGAAAATAAGTCAAATTGTGTAATGAGATTTATTTTTGGGTCAGCTGTGAAAAAAATGACTTATAAGTGAATTATTTTCTATAAGTCAGATTGTATATGTTTGGGTAAGTTGTGATTAGATGTGAAAAATAAGTCAGAATTTGTGGGCCACACCTTATAAGTGACTTATAAGTCAGAAATAAGTTGTTTTAAATGAGAGTACTGGCTGTCACCCAATAGGGGGGTGAATTGGGTGATGGGATAAAATTTAAACCTTTTTGAATTCTTTTCTTTTCTTTAATCTCTGTGAAGGAAACCTTCTCAAAACTTTTCTCAGATTATAACAGAGTAATTCAAAACTTGGTAAATGCACGAATATATATATATATATATATAATGTAGATATGATGAAAAACTGTAAGAGTTAAGGGAAGAGATAATGCACACAAAATTTATCCTGGTTCGGTCAACCCAGACCTACATCCAGTCCTCAGGCTCCACCTGAGATTTCCACTACCCTCTTGTTTAATCCTGGCACAAGAGAAGCCTACCACAGGTTTTACGAACACAGGTTCACCTGCCAACCTTTACAGAGTTTTAGAATCTTCTAAACACTCCCCCTTACTACCCTTAAGGTTACCACCCAGTTCACAAAGCACCAAGCTAAGGAACTAGCTCAAACAGAAGAGGATTTTAATAATAAAGTTCACTCAATGAACAGATTGTGATAAACACTTAAGAACAAGGTTATGTATAATGAAATACAAGATAGAGCTTAATAATCTGAACAAAGAATAACTCTAGCTCTTCTTTTCTAATGCTCTCAGTCTGAGAAATTTGCAATTCTGTATAGAGCCCTGTTCATCTCTCGTTGTTTTTCGTGTATGCGTTGTGTGTGCGTCACTTTGTTCCAGAAGTCTTCAAGTCTTTATATAGAGTATTATATTTTTCTATCCGTTGGAGACTTGGAGAACTAGCCGTTGGAGATTTGCTTCAACTAATCTTGCAGAGGATAGGACAGGAGAGACAGAAACTGTGAGTAACGTCATCCTGCTGCTACCTGCTACTGTACTTGCATGTCAGCGTATTCAGTAGCGCTAATATTATTTGCTATCGCTAGCTTCATAGTGTGAGTCCTGCACTTGAGCTGTTAGCTAACCAAATAGTCATATATTGCACAGAAGTTACTATCGCAAGCTTAATCCATTAGCTCAATTGAGATAAAGACAATATAAGGAATTTCAGAGCTTTTCATATTATCGATAGCATATTCTCTTGGATTAGAAAGCATTACATCAGCATAGATTATTTCTATCGATTGCAAATTCATTATCGCTATTATCCTTCAGGATACCATTATCTAAGCATTCAGAGATATTTCCAGGTATCCTATTATCGATAGCTCAATCCATTATCGCTAGCAACTACTTTTAGCTCATTTGACTCTTGCTCTCAGGCACTAGCTATCTGAATGATTTATTATCTGAAGCACTTCTGGTTATCGATAGCTTAACCTGTTATCGCTAGCTCTTTTAGACACTTGGTTCGATTATCTGCTGGATTCATTTACACATATGATCAATGAACTTCTAGCGATGGATCTTTCTTTAGCGATAGAGAATGACTTAGCGGTAGATATTAACCTTGTTATTTCTAAGTCTTCACTTGCTATTCCTTTCTATCAATTAGCTAATTAGATTCACTTAGCGATAGAGATTTTCATTCTTATTGATCTGCTAAGTTATCATTTCTTATTAGCGATATTTTTCCATGGGTCAGTCTTCATCAAAACTTAAGATTCTAACATTAAACAGCTTATATAGCTTATTTTGACTTATAAGTTATAAATTACTTATAAGTCAGATTAACAATAAGCTGAAACTATTAGAATCTTAAGTTTTGATGAGGACTGGACCTTAGATAACATAAGTAAAATGAACAGATAAGCGTATAACTAAGTCTAGTATAAGTTAAGAGTGTAGGTTACCTTAACAATGAACAAGTAAAATATTATAGGTAACAGATTCTCTATCGCTATGTAAGAACCTATCGATAACAGATGGAAAGCTTAAGATAACATTAGCTAATGAGGACTTAGCAAATAATCTGATGAAAAAGCAATACATCTATCGCTAAGGCCTTCACTATCGCTAATAGTATGAGTTGAGTTAGCTTAAGCAAAGAACATTAGATCACTATCACTAAGCTCTGTCTCTATCGCTAAGATGTGTTTCTATCGCTAAGATCTCATAAGAAAATTTATTGAAAAGTCACTAGCGATAACAGGATCAGCTATCGATAGTGGAACACTTGAAATAACTTACAGATAGCAAATAGAGATAATGAAATAAACTAGCGATAACGTAGCCTCTAGCGATAACAAGATTATCTATCGATAACGGAATTACTTGTTGAAAATAACTTAGACATTCTGATAGCTAAAATGTTGAGCTAATGAATTGCACTATCGATAACCCCTTTTACGTTTCACATGAACACTTGTTTTAGCTAAGTGCAGGACTAACATTATAAAACTAGTGATAGCATGGGATGCTAGCGCTACTGATAAAGCTGCTATGCAAGTTCAATTTTGCAGGTTATCATTACTCACAGTCTCCATCTCTCTTAGGTCACTCTCTGCAAGAATTAATTGAAGCAAGAGAAGAAAGTTGACAAAGGTGAAGAACAGCATAAGCTGTCAACGGATAGTTCCAAGTTTCCAACGGACAGAAATTTATCAGACCCTATATAAAGACCTCAAGACATCAAGAACAGGGTGACGAAAAAGGATGGAACAGAAGGCTCTACGCAAACTACACAGAGAAATAGCAAAACACAAGTGAGCCCAGAAATGGGGAAATAATGATGAATCTAGTGTATTAAAAAAGTAGAGCAGAGCATACATTGTCCAGATTGATAAGCTCCATAATTTGTATTTCATCATATATTCGTCTGTACTTCAGTAAGTAACAAAATCTACTTCTTAGAGAGAAGTTCGCATACATTGTAATCATTCTATATTAGTGAGTGATACTCAAGATTGGGTGATCTTGAGTGGGAACGGATTGAGCTCTTACATGTTGTAAGGGGGAGTGGTTCTCAAGTGCCAAGATTAAACTTGAGGGAGAAAAGGCTTCACAAGTGCTCGGCTAAACTTGTGGGTTGTAAAGGCTTCTCTTGTGCCCGATTTAAACAAGAGGTTAATGGATTGAAAATCTCAGGGGGAGCCAGGGGACTGGATGTAGGTCAAGGGAGAAGACCGAACCAGGATAAATCTTTGTCTGCATCTCTTATTACCTTAACTTATATCTTTCAGAATATCTCACTTGCATATATCATATTACATTTCACAATTTTAGATACTCTCAGTGATAAACAGAAAAGGATTTTTATTGTTTTCATTGTGACTAGCTAAAGATATTAGAAAGAGAATTTAGTCTATCACCCAATTCACCCCCCTCTTGGGTGACAGTCAGTATTCACAGAAACAAACATGCAAAATAAGCTACCAACAAAATAAGTTACTTTTACCTCAAAATAAACACTTATTTTTTTGTTTTAAGTCGAGCCAAACATGCTCATAATGTTTTAAAAACAGTGAAGATATATACCAATGGCGTTAAGGGGCACCAAAAAGCTGTTAAATGAAGCACATTTGGCGACATGTGTTTGTCCTACATGGGTTGACTGTGATGACATGGCCCATAATTGAAGGAGCCTCAGGAGAAATACTGAGGTACCCTCAGAGTGCCACCTCATCCAAACTCTACCCAATGAAATTGCCCCAGCTCATGATTTTAATCCGCATGTTAGCTGACTCATTTTCATTAATTTGTTCTTTTAAAAAAAAATTGTATAGAATATGTTCATTTCTATTACTACCCCTCTCCTCTGTGAAACTCTCTCCCTCACGTCACATCTCTTAGATGCCAATCAAACTCTCCCTTCAGCTGCCCATTTTTATTGCCAGAATCAGGTAAATGAAGGGACGAAGGAAGAGTTTGAGAATAAAAACTGGTGGTGGTTCCAGATCTGTGTCGTCGCCGTTGTTGGAGGGTTCTGCCGCCATATTTATTGCTTAGTTTCATATGAATGTCACATTCATAAACGATTTCTTGATCACCTATTAGCATTTGTTCAATAATGAAATCTACTGGACTCAATGCATTACCTGGGAGTAATGCTCCATCATACAAAACCTTTGAAACTACCGTCAATAATTAAGTTCAGCTTAAAAAACAAAGAAGCTGGCAAAAAAAAAAAAACAAACAAACAAACAAACAGAAGAACTAAAAACACAGAAAAAGGGCGAAAGGTTCATACCTCCTCAATTCCTCAATATTGGACATATTTACCTTATTTAATTAGATTAATAGTGTTAATTAAGATGGTCAATATCACATGATTTTTCTTAAACACCCTAAGTATTTTCTTTAGTTCCCTCACTCCTACTACTTCATTGGCATTGAGGGAGCATTAAGATTTAATGGGGGTAATTTTGAAAAATATTGACATAAATTATAAATAGGTTTTATATCATGATTAACTTCCCAAATAGTTCATATATTAAGGACATGAGGAAGTATTATGTTTGCCTAGGAAAAAAAACTTCAGGTGGACATTTCACAATACCAAAGTTCTTTAGGATTAATGCGAGTCACTACATTCAATCACCAAATTAAGCAAATCACTCTGTTTAGTCTAACGTCAAGGGCATTGTCAATAAAATGCCATTTGCAGCAAAAAGTTGATCATGCTCACCTACGAGTGCATCACGATCAACAAAGTGGTCAAGTCAAATGCCAAATATAAGTTCCCAACGCAGACTAATCTAACCGATTGAATTACAACAAACAGGGGGCAGGGTGGAGAATCATTATAGGACCCAAAAAAATTTGTGGGTCAAAGAACAGAGTGTATCAAAAACAAAAATCAGCAAAAATTTTTGTATCAGCATGGACACCCACGCCGTTGCTCATTCTCAGGAACAGCGTCTGGAATGCCTTGAAAGTATCTGCAATTAAAAATGGAACAGTAATTGAAAGATATAATTAGAAAGCATGTCCCTCAATTATCTCTGAATGTATGCATATCAAATTAAAGCATTCAGACACTCAACACTCCTAAAGAAGAAAGACAAATTAACCAACATGAAAACTTAACCCTACAACATTGATCATCAATGAAAGAAATATTAGATACCCGTTTCCAGGAAATATATTAATGAATATGGCTCATAAGATAAATTCTTAGTGCCCATAATTTAATGGTTGACAATAAGAATACATTTGAAAACTCATCTAAGTGTGTTTTGGATTGCGAGTTCCAGTGGCTCATCTACTTGGCTATGCAGTATATGGTTCTTAAGAATTTCCAGGCTCACAATCTATATTTGTGAGTCGTCTTTGCCAGCAAGAAGTGAGCAATTGTCTTATTTGTTCACTACCTCTGGGTCATTTCTCAAATATTATTTCAAGAAACATAATTTAGAAGTGTGACATGCAATCATAAATTTTAAAAAGAGGGTTAGTTACTTATAAATAGCTGTTAGAGTATTGATTAATATAAAGAGTGATTTCTTCTTCTTCTTCTTTTTTTTTTTTTTTGGGTTAGAGTTAGTTGCGAGGCAGATGTTATTAGACTATAAATAGATGTGTATTCACTTGTATAAGCAGACTATTATGATGGATTAGTATGTAATTCAGTTTCTCTCCTCTCCTCTCCTTCTATTTCTCATCTCCTTCTTCTATTCTTCTTCCTCCTCCTCCCCCCTTCTCTCTCGTTTTCCCTTCTCTCTTCCTATATTCTTCTACACTTACATATCAAAGTGCAACATAATTGACTTTAAAATTCATATAAAATAAATAATAGTTTTCTTCCTCAAATAAAACAATAAGGCAGGCTTTGCCGCATAATTATTTTTCATGTAAATTCAACTCCAGAGTATGTAAAATATGAAATCGAAAAAACTAATAATCTGACAACGAAATATCCATAGCTTTAACATTAGTTTTCAAATAACTTAAACTAAAACTTTATTCATTGTCGGGGCTACTGTAACTGAAGTTAACAATTAAGCCCATAAGCCACTGAGAAACCTACTATAAGATAACTAAGTAAAATGCAGATTCAACAATCTAAGGAGATGGAGCTAGACGAAGCTCATTAAAAGATTGGAATAATATGATAAACGGGGCTGACAGAGGGGTTGAAGAATTTTCTCCTGAATACTGGGAGAAATTCTAACCTCTCAGAAGCTAGAAGCCTACTTTACTGTAGTCATGCATATTTCCTCTATGCTCTGTTTACTACTACAGAGTTATGCAATCCTGTCTCTTCATATATGTTTAGAGGATTGGTTTCCTAATTTCCTAGTATGATTACTGCAAGGTAGCTTTAAAATTCTATCATTCTTATTGAAGATTGAGACATATTCAACATTCATACTATAATGCAAATATCTTGTTATGATATTAGATACACGCATGAAACTTTAAAGCAAAACTTACATGTCCTGCCCTTGATCATTGGCTAGAGCAGTCTTAGCAATACACAAAAAAGCTGCATCAATATTGTAATCCTCTTTTGCAGATGTCTCAAAATAAGGAATATTTCCTTTTGAAGCACACCAGTCCATTGCTTTCTTCTCGGACACCTGAATTCAACATCATTAAACCTTTACGCAAGGCTAATCACATAAGGCTCCTTAGGTAGTAGAAGGGCAAGACTTTGGGAAACAGATCACATGTTCAATTACTCCCCTAACAAATTCTTTCTTAAAAATGGATGGACTTTTTTTTTTCCCACCCCCCCGGGAGGGGGGGGGGGGAATATAAGAAAACTTCAAAGTACATTACCATCTGCTTACCACTCGACTGTTTCCCCCATCAATATCAACCTTATTTCCGAGCAATATAAATGGAAATTTCCTGGGATTAGGAGAATTTGCCTGTCATTCAATGAGAACATTTATATTAATAGAAGTTCATCTTCACTCAGACAACATAAAGTCAAAAGATAAAAAACAGCTGTTGAATTTCAACATAAAAATAATTACGAGTACGAAGATGGAGAAATGAGAATAATCGAATACTATATTTAGGGAAAAAATATTTCAGCTAATAAAGCAAAAATATGGTCAAATTATCAGTTTTTAAAACCCACATATTCAAGAAAATATGATATTATGAACCAATCTAGCCCCAAAAAAGGTTTAACAACAAGAAGCATGGCATAGTCTAGAACTGGAAGCTTCATGGTGCGTGGAGTGTCCATGAGAGACATATTGGAAATGGATGGCCTATAAAAATGACTCCAGCTATTGGAGACATGGCCCATGGTTTATGCTAAAAGAAATCAATAATTTCAAGCCAGAATCATTTTGATGTTCTTTACTGTTTACTTCTTTTTCTTGCTGCGTTTCTATTGGTAACAAATAAAAGGACTGGCACTTGTTAACATATGAGCAGATAAGATTAATTATTTTTTATCCAGTATTTAATTCATTGCAATAGATTAAAAGTATTTGTTCTAGTTTTTCTGCACGGGGAAGCATATTTTGTAAGTAGAAGTGGTTTTTTTTTTTTTTTGTGTGTGTGTGTGTGTGTTGGGGGGGGGGGGGGGGGGGGGGGGATTTAACTCGTTAGCAACATAGTCTTATAATTGAAGCAAACGCTTTCATTTGGGTATGCTTGTTTTATCTTTCACAATGGACAGCCCATGAAAGATTTTAAGAGTCTCTATTAAAACTGATGTTAGATATAATCAGAAAAAGTAAGATTTTAAACTATAATCAGACCCATGCATTGCCCAGCATTTGAAAATTTTGAAAAATGAGTCACGCTATTTATAAATTATGAATTATGAATAAAATGACTTTCTGTAAATTTTATAATATATATATAGATAGTGAATAGTTATAATAAGTATCTATTGCAATTATTTATAATTACAGATCAGATATTAGACTCTTATGTAATATACAAAGCCTGAGAAACAAATCACACCATTTAGGCTTATAAATAGAAAATGTAGCTGCAGATATTCTAATTCTAATAATATATATAATATTGATGCACCCTTTCACACTCTTTGAAGATTTTTTAAATATAAAATCACTTAAACAAGGATTTGCTTTTCATTATTAAAAAACAAAGGACCATAAAAAAATAATTACCAAATTCCCCATCCGTAAACTACATGTCTTCAACCTTTCGTAACAGTTTCAACCATTGAGAAAATGCATTTTTGCCACGCAAACAGTTGTATAACTAAATAGTCACTGTCAAGACTTTCAATTTTTTCCACCCACATTTTTCTAAAACACAAGGTTTCCATGTGAAGGGTGTGAAGCATATATTGTTAAAATTAATCTCGAACCCCCTTCTAATAGTAGTAGCTTGGCTTAAGTATCTGGGAGAGCAGGTTATTGACATATAGTCAAACTGGGAAAAGATCTTCAGTCTCCCTGAAAATCTACAAGTGAAACTCCCACAAATAACCTATGAGCAGAACATCCAAAGGAAGCAAGGTGAACAATTCCACCCCGTAAAAGATGAAGAAGAATTCTCAAATTCCATTCAGATCAAACTTACGCATCAAACAACTAATATAATCACAAGCTTCAAGCCTTTAGATTATGACCTTATAGCATATCGACTACTATCATGCAATGATCTTAATCAAGATATCATGCAGGAATGGAATTTTTTATCTGAAAAACAAAAGCATGATAAAGACTCAAACTGTGAAAAGAATATAGACAACCTTTCAAATTAAAGGATATAAAGTATAGTACATGAAAGTGTAAAATAGAAATCTAAAGCAAAAGTATGACAAAGATTTCAGTGTGAAAAGCTTCTAACCAACCTACAAATGAAAGGAAATAAAATTCAGAGATGAAAGTGTAAAACATTTTAACCAGACTTCAGCCTCGGCCATCCCGCTTAAGAAATATTTTATGCACTCTTCTATCCCTCAAGTGACAAAGTTTGAATACTTGTGATCAATTCAACAAGATGGTGCGTTTGATGGCCATGTCAATAATAGAATTCAAGCTCATTGGTATAAGTGGAGAAAAGCTACTGGAGTTCTTTGTGACAAGAAGTACGCCAAAAGGTAAAAGAGAAGTTTTATCGCACTGCTATAAGGCCAGCAACACTATATGGTAATGAATGTTGGGCTATGAAGAGACAACATGAATATAAAATGGGGGTAGCTGAGATGAAGATGTTGAGATGGATGTGTGGTCATACAAGAAAAGATAAGATTCCTAATGATCATATACGCGAACGAGTTGGAGTGGCACCTAGTAGTGAGAAAATGATAGAAAATCATTTGAGGTGGTTTGGACACATCCAGAGAAGGCCATTGGATGCGCCAGTGAGAATGGTATATCAAACAATATCTTAGAGAGGTAGAGGGAGACCAAAGCGAACACTCAGTGAAGTTGTAGAGCGAGATCTTTTTGTTAACAATATATCTAAAGATTTGGTTACTAATAGAGCACAATAGTGTTGTATGATCCATATAGCCAACCCCATCTAGTGGGATAAGACTACTTTGTTGTTGTTGTTCTCTCTAGGAAGGTAAATTACTTTTCATCCTTTATATTAATCCTTCTTTTTCTTCCATCCGAAATTTCCGATCTTAAATACCAACAAGCATAAACTAGCTTATAATCTAAGGTGCAATACACATAGTAGAAACTTCTCTAAAAACAATTTGATAAAACATTGGAAAGTAGAAGTAAACTAAAGCAAAGATGCAACTCCATATTTAATTAGTTTTGCAATTGCCAACGCCATGACAGACATTTGTCAGGACAAAATAAAACCACAAGTCTACAATAATAGTTATCTAGCAGAAATAAGCAATTCAACATTGAGGACTACTGTTTTCAAAGCATGCAAAACACCTAAAGCAACAACTATAGCAGGATAAAGGGAAATACGAATGACCTGTTTGAGAAATTCCTCGTGCCAAGTGTCAAGGGTATCAAAAGACCTCAAAATATTAACATCATACACAAGGACACAACAATCTGCCCCTCTATAAAATGAAACTCCAAGACTCTGAAATCTCTCTTGACCAGCAGTGTCCCATATCTAACTAGAACACAAACAAGGCAATGAAATATGCATGAATTTTCTAATATACTCAAAAATAAATGAAATAGAAACTAAAATACCACTGAGCTAGAAAACCTACTTGTAGGGTTACCAGTCTGTCATCAATCTGGAGTTCCTTAGTGACAAAATCAGCGCCAATTGTAGCTTTGTATTGCTGATTAAACTTCTTATGTATATATCTATTCAGATAGTTAATCCACAAGAGCTAATTCCAAAAAGCACAAGAGCAAGAAACAGAAGCATATATAGCAAAACCTTCCTATTTTGCAGGGTAACAAGTACAAAAAATTCAAAAGAACCCAAACCAAGTAGTATATCAACAAAACACGATAAAAATAGGCACCAAGCCGAAAACATATTTCGAAGTCAACAGATTTCAAAATTGAAGTAAATTAGCAAACTACACAAACTCACTATACTTTAATATTACCAGATAAAAAAACTTCAGGCCAATATATTAGGAAGTAGGATACTGAGTCATCAACGACGTCTTTCCTACCCTGAAAAAGAACGAAGACAACAAAACCAATTTCATCAAATCCTCATGAGCGAACAGATACAAACAAACATACACATATACACATACACGAGCATCTAAAGAATTTCAGAGAAACCCTAAGAACCTACCCACTGTCACCGAGAACGATGACCTTGAGCAATATTCGCCTGCGCAAAGACATTGAAATGGGCAGAACAAAATCGTTAAACTGTGAAGAGGAAGCTAATAGCTTTTTTTTGCAGTGAAATTGTTGGATGCTTAGAAGTGAACTTTGAAGTTGACTAGCAGTTAAAAGGAGAGAAAGGAAAAAGGGGCGTCAAGATCGATTGCTTTCTTTCAGTCACAGTTTCTCTCTCTCTCTAAAAATAGGGTGAGAGAAAGAAGAAGCCATGAATGCCCCTGCACGGTAACTTGGGGGCAACGCCGCAACGGGCAAGGAGAAAGCAAAAACACGTGCGTCGATTTAAGTGGGCCATTTACCCCATTTTACCCCATTTCTTACTCATTCCTAAATAAGGGTAAAATGGTATATTTCCTACACATTTATTGTTTTTAACTAACTCTAACTAATTTTTTAGGAACCCGTAATTCGGTTAAAAGGACCTTATATTATGGGATGGAGGGAGTACAATAATAGAAAGAGTATTGTCTTCTTTATGTGCTCAGTGCAATAATAATGAGAAAGCATATCTCATAGTGGAATTGTTTAGATTAAAACTTTTTAATTGACTATCTTTTTAATAGTAAATTTTTTTTTTATGATATGTCAATTAAAGATTAACTTTATTTTTTATATTTTATATATTAAAATAAAAAATCATTAAAAATGTTAAAATAAATTAAATGAATTGTTAAGGTTAAGATGAGAAACTTATTGCTCATCTTTGTGATGAGCAAGGAATATGATTTATTATGAGTAAAATTGATATAATTTTTATTTTATCTTTATGTCAGTTATTATATACTCCACCTCCCTCCCATTTGCATTTAAAACTCTCAGTGCATTGTATCCAAAAAAAAAAAAGTCTCAGTGTAAAAATGAAGATTAATTATTTACTATCAACTTTTTCATGTTAACTCTTATAATGTGGACTAAAAGAATTCTTATGTTACGTCTTATTAAGTAGACCAAAAGGAGCGATACCTAGTTAATTAGGTAATTAGTATTTTCTCACTATTTTATTAGTTTAAAATATAAATCAAGATGAAATACTCTATTCATCTCATATTATATGTCACATAAATATTAGTATTTAACCCGGGTGTGTGGTTGAGTAGTAATGACTCATTCACCCTTAACCAACTGTCGAAAGTTCAATCATTAGCGTTAGATATGGGGAAGCATTAAATACCCCGTGTCAGCTGTTTCACCCTTAAGGTGCCTACAAATTAGCAGAGGATTAGTCTCCCACCTGTCAGATGGGGGATACCTTGATCTTTGATTAAAAAAACGGGTCAATACAACTTTTGGTCCTTGAACTTTCACTCAATTTTGGTTTTGGTCCCTAAACTTTCAAATCGGTGGTTTTGGTCATTTAACTTTTAGTCAATTTTGGTTTTGATCCATGAACTTTAGAATTGTAGTTTTGGTCCCTAAGCTTTGTATCATTTATAACCATTAGTCTCTGATTTTTGTAAGTTTTTTTTAAAGTTTAAGGACCAATAACCAAAATTGATTGAAAGTTCAAGGACCAAGACCAAAATTGACTGAAATTTCAAAGACTAAAACCATCGATGTTAAAGTTCAGGGACCAAAATCAAAATCGACCAAAAGTTGAAGGACCAAAACCACCAATTCGAAAGTTCAGAGACCAAACCAGTGAAAGTTCAAGGACCAAAAGTTGTATTAGCTCAAAAAAAATATTGGTATTTTCCTTATGATTCATTCTTGCAAAGTTTTGGATTTTTGAAAATGCATTGAATTTTTTTATTTCCTGTTTCTGTTTTTATTAATTTTAGATTTAGATCTAAGAGTGCACTAAATTAAGAGTATGAAAGGGACTGTCTAAGATCGAAAATAAATAATAGGAAAAGGCTTTTGGTGATGATTCAGATGGAGACCAAATCAAGGGGTTTTAAGCATATTTTTAGAAGGGAACCATCCAACTAACCCCCTTGGAAGCAATTTAATATAAAAAAACCAAAAAAATTTTGAAACATCACTACATCCTCTATCCTCTAGATAAGAAAATGAAATTTTGAGGGTCAAATTATTTGATTGCCCTTATAACATTTGTAATATAAATATGAGAATTTCCAAAACAAATATTTAAATTTCCAAAATGTATTTCTAAAATAATAAGTGAATCCAAAACAATAGTAACTACAAGAACATTTGTCATTTTCAAGACAAATATCAAAGTTATCAAGAAAAGCATGCTTATTTCTAGCAAGCGTAGGTATTCTAAGATACACATGTCTTGGAAATACATTTACTAGAAATAAATATATTTATTTTGAAAATTCTCATATTCGTCTTTCAAATGATATATTTTCTTATAAATACTTCTTTTTTTTCTTAAATATTTTTTTCAATTTATTTATTTTCTTAAAAATATCTTCATTTGTATTGGAAATATGCATATTTTTCTTGAAAATTTTCATTTTTCATATTAAAAAAACATATTAAAAAAATTCATTTTTTCTTGAAAATGACAAATTTGTCCTTTAAAAAGGAGACAAGAATGATAAAGTCTTTTGAACTTCAAGATTCCATCTCATTTTTGTTCTAGTGGGTGCAGTGATGTTTTAGGATTTTTGAGCTCTTTCATATTAAATTGCTTCCATGGATATTAACTGAAATTTTCCATATTTAAATGTGTGCTGACAAACTTGCTTCATCGATGTGGGGCTGGTGCTGACAAGCTTGCTTCATTGTATGTGTGGCTGCCTAACTGAAAAACAACATGGAATGCTCCACTTGAACGAAAATATTAGGGAAGATTTTATGGAAATCTCATTCCCATGTAGAAGATCGTGGTAACTCATGGCCTTGTTTATCACCTTAAAAGCGACAGTGACACTTGGGAGGGGAGAGGTTAACTTTTGTTTGCTTAAGGTTGATAATTGCTCTGATTCTAGTTGTATCATGTGCAAAATTGAACATTTAAATATTTTAGGGTGTTGTTTGCCCCAAAAAAACAAATATTTTAGGGGGCCGATTGCTCCTTCAAAAAATTTTGAGTACTACACACACCTTAACCCAAAATACAATAACTTAATTTTACAAAATCTCATGTTATTCAATTATTTTCTTGATCTTTATAGAAGTTATTTTGCCACTATAAATATGTAAAAGATGAGAAATATGTAAATGTACGTGAAAATCTGCAAAAATCAAGGAAACAATTAATCCGGTTCAAGCCATACCAATAGTCGGCACTGTCCTTAAGACATATTACTCAATCCCCTAAGTTGAATGGATTGTGGCACTCTCCAGGATGAAACGAATACATCTATAATGATACAGGGTACCAAAATTGGCAGAAGATTTATAACTCAATAAGAGACAACTGAGAATTCATATTATCTCTTCTCTGTTTTCACAAGTTATTTTCTAATGGTGTCATTGTAGGGATATTTATAGACATTGAAAAGATACATTGAAGTGGTGCCTCTTGAACCACTTTGTCTTTTCATTCAAACAATCACAACTACATATATTATTCATGAACCTCAAATTTAAATCATAAATAAACATAAATTCCTTAATTTATAAGGACATGACTTATCAACTAAATCTCTCAATTTAAAGACATTTCAATAATACTAGAGAGACACTTTCTTTAACACACCCACACACAATTTTTCCAACAGTACATGCTCTGAAATATCACATTATCTGAATTCTATGTAACCAAAACATAACAACTTAAGTGATTTTAATCCTATATAATTTATAATTCATATGAAGATAAATTATAATTTACTTTATTTTATTTTCATTGCATACAAAAGATGTGTTTTGTGTTTCAAATTAATAAGTTTATTTTTAAAAAAAATAAACTGTGAATTGTTTCAGATAAATCATCGTCTAAATATGCTAAAAATCAACTAACTTGTGTTTTAGTTGGTTAGAGTTTAGATGACGTGACACTTTTAAAATATATAAATAAGAGAGGAAATATTTAGAACTATTAGGGATAATCAATATGCAAGTTCCTATAGTTTCACCTAATTTGCAATGAGCTCTATGTAAATTTTTAACAAATATTTATAGTTCCACTTGATTTTAATTAAGTCCACTTTGTTTTTAATGATGTCCTTACAATTTCACCTGTTTTTTCTTTTTTTTCAGTCACATAAAAATTGCAAAGACTTGATTAAAAATTAAATGAATCTATAAGAAAAATGCTAATGCAACTAAATTAAAAACAATTATTGTGGTCAAACTCACGAGTTAACTCTCTGATTTTACCTTTTTTACGATTCTACCTGATTTGTACTAGGTATAAACTCAGTTAAACTCACGAATTTACACAACAAATTTACCGTTTAACGTTTCTATTTTACTAAATAATTAGGAGAATTCACTGTAGAACCACTGTAGAGAATTAATTTAAGAGAAGGACCAAAACTTTATGAAATATCATTGCATGCTTATGGGGGCAAAGTGAGATTAAATTGGGAAGGAAAAAGTCCAGAATGACCCTCTTAACTCTCCTTTATCATCTTCCCATCCAAACTCTTCTTCATCATTTTCTCATACAAACCATCGCGAGCACTACCACTCTCCTCCACCCCACCTCTTCCCACCACTACCCTTCCTCCCTCTCCTTCTCTCTCTCTCACACCGAACCTCCTACCCACCACCACCGTCGCCCTCATCCTCCTTCTCCAGCACCGGTGAAGCCTCCATCTTGGATCTCTTTAAAGACGAAATAAGTTGCCCGATCCATTTGTGAAAATGATCTATTGGGCAACTTCTCTTTGATCTTTCTCTTCTCTTTCCACTTTGCTATTTAAACTGTCATATTTTGTTGTGTTGCCTTCTAGTTGGATCTAAAAGAAGTCTAAGATGATTTTTTTCTTAATATGTAATATAGCAAGTATCATGACTTTTCACTTATCACCCACTCTTGTATTTTTTCCAAGCTACCATACTCCTTGCACAGCTTTCTGTTGTTTGTTACTGGGTAAATGTAGAAAGCGTTGATTAATGCTATAACTGTCTGCCATTGTTGTTCTTGCTTTGTTCTTCATTGTTCACTCTTTGGCTCAATTAGTAGTCAATTTCAAAGACATGGTATTTCTAGACCTTAAGATGCTATGTCCAGGCCACGAACAAAGAGTTCGTCATATGAACAAGAAAATTGTTATATGAACAAGCAGTAATAAATTAACTTTAAGATGTTACATCTAGGCCATGAAAAAGGAATTCATCATATGAACAAGGAAATCGTCATATGAACAAGCAGTAATAAATTGATCTTAAGATGCTATGTCCAGGCCATGAACAAGGGATTCGTCATATGAACAAACAATAATAAATTGATCTTAAGATGCTATGTCCAGGCCATGAACAAGGGATTCGTCATATGAACAAGCAGTAATAAATTGACCTTAAGATGCTATGTCCAGGCCACGAACAAGGAATTCGTCATATGATCAAGGAAATCGTCATATAAACAAGGAAAGGGGCCATATGAACAAGCAGTAATAAATTCACCTTAAGATAATATGTCCAGCCCACAAACAAGGAAATCGTCATACCGCTTGTTCATATGATGAATTCCTTGTTCTTGGCCTGGACATAGCATCTTAAGGTCAATTTATTATCGCTTATTCATATGACGATTTCCTTGTTTATGGCCTGAACATAGCATCTTAAGGTCAATTTATTACTACTTATTCATATGACGATTTCCTTGTTCATATGACAATTTCCTTATTCATATGACGAATTCCATGTTCATAGCCTGGACATAGCATCTTAAGGTCTGGAAATACCATGTCTTTGAAATTGACTATTAACTAAGCCAAAGGGTGAACAATGAAGAACAAAGCAAGAACAACAATAGCAGACAGTTTAACATTAATCAACTCTTTCCACATTTACCCACTAACGAACAATAGAAAACCGTGCAAGGAGTATGGTAGCTTGGAAAAAATACAAGAGTGAGTAATAAGTGAAATGCCATGATACTTGCTACATTACATATTAAGAAAAAAAATCAGCATAGACTTCTTTTAGATTTAACTAGAAGGCAACACCACAAAATATGACAGTTTAAATAGCAAAATGGTGTGGAAAGAGAAGAGAATGATCAAAGAGAAGCTGCCCAATAGATCATTTTCATAAACGGATCAGGCAACATATTTCGTCTTTAAAGAGATCCAAGATGGAGGCTTCACTGGTGCTGGAGAAGGAGGATGAGAGCGGCGGCGGTGGTTGGTGGGAGGTTCTGCATGAGAGAGAAGGAGAGGGAGGAAGGGTAGTGGTGGGAAGAGGTGGGAGTAGAGGGAGAGTGGCAGTACTCGCGATGGTTTGGATGAGAAGAGGATGAAGAAGAGCTTGGATGGGAAGAGGATGAAGGAGAGTTAAGAGAGTCATTCTGAACTTTTTCCTTCCCAATTTAATCTCACTTTACCCCTACAAGCCTGCAATAACATTTCAGAAAGTTTTGGTCCTTCTTTTAAATTAATTTTCTATAGTGGTCCTATAGTGAAATTCTCCCAAAATAATTTTGTCAACCTGCTCTAAATATCATGTTAATTATTTTTATTTGACCATATTCTATGAATTTATGTATAAAATTTATTTATTAATTTTGATAAAGTATGAATGTTCATATATTCAATATCCACTTTTTGTATTTAAAATATATTTAAATCAAATTATTGTTATATTTTGTATTTCTTACTAAATTTTATACTTTAAATACATATTTATTGATAAAAATAAACTCTTATGAGTTTTCGATTTATTTCTGATTCGATTTTACATTTTTATCACGAGTTTATTTAAACTCGCAAAATTTGACAACCTGTTTACTATTATAAAAATTGACAGTAAAGTCCTCCGTTGCCTTTAAAAGAAATAAATGAGCCACGTGAGAAAAAAGGAGTCATTACTAATGGATGATCATTAATGAATGCCGCTCCATTTATTAGATGTGGCCGTCAGCCCAATTTTGTTGGACTGTTCACATGGCGATTTCTTCCCACGTGGCCACATGCTCAATTAATATTCAAAATTAAATCAAGTCCATCCTCACCAAACATGATTCACCATATTTTCAGATCTGTGCTTCAACCTAGAAGCAATCAATCTACAATTTCAAACAAACTCAGAGGGAGGGAGGGACAAACGAATTAGCTTATGATTTAAACTAGAAAAAATTCATTTCGGGTTTTGAATTCTTAACTTCTACCACTATGTTTCTATTTATAGGTTTAACTTCACCAAAAATTTTGTTCCATATTATAAGTCTAGGTAGGAATCAATTAATGTAAGTGTGACTTTTTACTCCTGTTAAACGTAAAAAAGAAACAAAGAAACAACTAATATTGGTATCGCGTGTCTCTTCTAACCCATTCTTATTTCGGAAAAATTTATCAAGAAATGACATATTTAATATTATAACTTATACTCCTTGGTATGTAAGTATTAGTTAAAGTGGACTTATAAATTGAACAGAATAGTAAATAATATGACTAACGATTACAATATATTTATATTTCATACTAACTTATTTTGAAATGGTAAGTAAATGCTATTGTGTGTTGGAGAGTTTTGATTGAAGGCGGAAAAGAATAGTATGTTTGATGATTTCCATGTTTGGTGTCCTATGTTTAGTCTTATTCATAACATATGCCTTTGTCAAATGGGCCTTGAGTTTGTTGCTGTCAAAGGATTTGCTCATTCTGCTATGTCTAGGTCACGCACAAGGAAATGACCATGCGCACAAGAAAATCTCAATATGCACAAGGAAATGTTAATATGAACAAGCAGTACTTAATTGGCCTTATAACATGATCTGTCCAGGCCACGTACAAGGAAATGGCCATACGCACAAGAAAATCTCAATATGAACAAGGAAATCATCATATGAACAAGTAGTAATAAATTCCCCTTATAACATGCTATGTCCATGCCACCAACAAATAAATGACCATACACACAAGGAAATCTCAACATATACAAGGAAATGTTAATATGAATAATCAGTATTAAATTGGCCTTATAACGTGATCTATCTAGGTCACGTACAAGGAAATGGCCATACGCACAAGGAAATATGCATGTGCACAAGGAAATTGTCATATGAATAAGAAGTAATAACTAGTTAAATATGGGGATTAACCAGTCGAGTATGGCTATTAACCACTCGTGTATGGACACCCTATTGTTCCCATTGTGACATCGTAATGTAACACCCTAATGTAAATACTATAACGTAACACCGTAATGTAACACCCTAATGTAAATACCATAATGTAACACCCTAATGTAACACCGTAATGTAGCACCCTAATGTATGTTACATTATAGTATTTACATTAGGGTGTTACATTACAATGATAAATTATATTATTTACATTAGGGTGTTACCTTAGGCGTCACCATGGGAACAATAGGGTGTCCATACTCGAGTGGTTAATAGCCATACTCTATTGGTTAATCCCCATACTCAACTGGTTATAGGTGCCTGTTCACATGATGATTTCCTTGTGCATTTGCATATTTCCTTATGCATATGGCCATTTTCTTGTGTATGGCCTGGACATATCGATCACGTTATAAGGACAATTTAGTACTGCTTGTTCATATTAACATTTCCTTGTGCATGCTGAGATCTCCTTGTGCGTATGGTCATTTCCTTGTGCGTGGCCTGGACATAGCATGTTATAAGGGGAATTTAGTACTGCTTGTTCATATGGTGATTTCCTTGTTCATATTGAGATTTCCTTGTGCATATGGCCATTTCCTTGTGTGTGGCCTGGACAGATCAGGTTAATAGACCAATTTATTAATGCTTGTTTATATTAACATTTCCTTGTGCATGTTGAGATTTTCTTGTGCTTATGGCCCTTTCTTTGTACGTGGCCTGGACATATCACGTTATAAGGCCAATTTATTACTGCTTGTTTATATTGACATTTCCTTGTGCATCTTGAGATTTGCTTGTGCGTATCGCCATTTCCTTGTGCGTGGCCTGGACATAGTATGTTATAAGGGGAATTTAGTACTGCTTGTTCATATTGAGATTTCCTTGTTCATATTGAAATTTCCTTGTGTGTATAGCTATTTCCTTGTGCATGACCTATATATATCACGTTATAAAGCCAATTTATTACTGCTTGTTTATATTAACATTTCCTTGTGCATCTTGATATTTCCTTGTGCGTATTGCCATTTCCTTGTGCGTGGTTTAGACATAGCATGTTAAGGTCAGTTTATTACTGCTTGTTCATATGGCCATTTTGCTTGTTTATATTAACATTTCACTGTTCATATGCATAATTCCTTGTGCGTGGCCTGCACATACCACGTAGTACAAAATATGCCTGCTCATATATATACAAACAACATAAAGTGGCACCATTAACTTGTGTACCATTTCATACATCATGAATTTCATCCTGGTACTTGAGACATTTTGCCATTAAGGACCATCCTGAAATTGTTCATCTAGTGACAATTAAATTGCAAAAAGATAACTACCAGAGATGCAACCCATTCCAAAAAAACATAATGGGTGATATATATACATCATCATAGCTTTCAATAGTTATTTTGTTGTGCATTATGAAATATACAGTGAGAGAGAGAGAGAGAGAGAGAGAGAGAGAGAGAGAGAGAGAGAGAACAAGAACGAGAGAGGGGGGAGAGAGGAAGAGAGAGATACCCAAAACATACATCACATATCTGAAATTAATGCTTCTGCGTGGGATCAACTGAGATAGTTTGAAGCTCTATTGATCTTCGGCTTGATCTTCTTCAAAGATTCTTCAAATCTGGTCTTCTTTTTCCTCGTCATATTTCAGCTTTCCTTTATGAGTTGTGGGTGTGTCAAATGTTTCTCTTTCTCTTTTCCTTACAGTAAGTACGTTCTGTCAACTCACTCAAGGGTGCTATATGAAATTAATTCCTCTTTCCCTTCTTTCATCTCTTTTACTTCACAAGGGCTTTTAGGTATTTTCACATAGCCATTTAATTTCATTTAAAGACCTAAGGCCTGCAGTGAAATTTCAGACATTTTTGGTCCCTAAATGAAAATTAAATCGCTACAGTGGTCCCATACTGAAATTTTCCCTATAATATATACAGTACAACTCATTTTAATCATTTGCATTTGATACAATTTTCACTATTAAAAAGCCCTTTTATTCTTGCAATTAACATGTAGAGTTTAGGAAGATGTTCCATCTGGTCATCTTTTAAAATTCAATTGTTTAATTACATGATTTAAGAGATATGTTGAAATTAGTCAAAAGAGTTAAATTTGTAAGAATATTATTTTTTTTAAAAAAATACCTTATTTATGAGAGGGTAAGTGAGAGGAAAAGGAAAGAGAATATATGTATATATACATGAAAAAAGACAACGAGAAAATGTATTAATTAAAGGTAAGATTTGTAAAAATCAATGAATTTAATATTTAGACAATCTTAAAGATATCTATTAAAAGTATCAGACCAATTTAATAATTTGTATCATATAAAACGAACCAGAGGTAATATAAGTTTCGAAGGCAAAATAAACATGTTTCATATGAAAACAAATTCTTCTACTACCTCTCACATTTAATATCAAATAGACACTTTTTTTAGCCCTTACAGTTGTGGGTATTTAAATTGTTTCGGGGATCATTTCTTTGTTTTTGGATGCTCACTAGTTTCGATATTCTTAATACATTATATACATTACTTTTTTTTTTATCAAGCATAATATGCATTACTTTGATGCTTATTACATCACTATCCCTCTTATGCAGAATCTACTTTAGTTTCGACAAAAGGGGGAAGAACTAGTAGTATTGATTTGCAAGATTTGATCAATTTGAGATTGATGATTTATATTTGATCATTGGTTTTATTGTTACAGCTCAGTTTGCTATGTAGATGCTCAAAGACAATACACTCAAATGAGAAGTGGTGAATTACTATCACATAGTTAGTCTAGAGGTGTAAAGCCCTGCTAGATCCCTTGGGTCTTGAGTTCAAGTCCTAGAAGAGACACATGTGTTAGGAGTAAAAGTCATGAACTCTGAAACTAGATTAATCAGTTGTTCGGATACCCAGTAATATGATTCAGATTAAACGCTGATTACCGGTTAATAAAAAAAATGAGAAGTGGTGAATTAAGGAGTAGTATTTCTGAAACTAAGAATCTTTCTTCATTTATTATTGTACATATGTGTTTAGTTTAGAAATAATTTTGTGATTGTTTTGTCATTAAAAGACCGAAATGCTTACAATCAGACTTTTTTAACTTAATTGACAATTTAATTATTTTGATTCTTACAAGTAATGGAAAACTATTTCAAATGAGATTTGATAATTTATTATGACTAAATTTTGAATGTTGAATCACTTACCAATAAGCGATTGGAACAACTAGTTTTGGGCTGGTCCAACTTAACCAATAGTCTCATGTTCAAGTCATGGATATGCAGTCTCAATAATTACTTGAATGTAGTGAAGTTGCTCGCATTGTATGCTGACATTTTATCGAATCAAACAAGTCAATTGGTTGCTAATAATGCCAGTTACCGGTATCATAATCCAAAAAGAATATTTAATTGATTCTAGCATGAAAAAAATGAAGAATGATGGCATATAAAGAAAATGATATTCATTGCATAACTAAAAAGAAAACTTGATTAACGAACTTCAATGAAAAGCTATATATGCAAAATGAGAGAAGACAATGGAAATAAGTAGAAAGAGTAGATGACAAAAAAATAGCTTCTGAATGATAAAATTACATATCGTTGATTGTGATAAAGTCAACTAGTGAATGATGTTCCTCAACTAGTTAAAATATCATATCTGAGACTTTACAATTCATAGGGTATTTTTCTGTCATTTCGCCCCTTAGAGAAACATAGACATACAACAGAAAATAACAATGAATAAATATATTGTGCCATAGACTTTGTCCTATGAGATTTTATGAGTTATTATATTCCCTACTTAGCTAAATGAGAATAATTTCAATCACAGTCAACGATGCAAGTACTCAAGCAATATGATTTTTGCCATATAATGTTCAACAAGTGTTGACAGCCATGCGTTGTATGGGCAAGTTAATTTGAAAGTATGTGCAATCATTTAGGTGACGTGTGAATAGTGTTGGTTGATTTTAATGTTAGATTGCTGAGACGTGGTTTTTTCTGTATTTTTAAGTTAATCCTAAAGAATATGTAGGTTTTACAACATGGTTTATGATAGATATACATTGACTATAATATATAACTTTGAATACAAAAGTAGTAAACATATATACAGTCAAGTAAGCTGTCAGTTTTTAGTGAAAGTTTAATACGTATTAACAATTATGCGATGAATAGGGGGCTTGGAAACATATGTCTTATTGCTAAGTTAGTTGTGAGAACCATTAGGAGGTGTAAGAGCCATCTATCTCTCTACATAGTATGTAGTAATAATCACCGTCCATTGTTTGAATAAGATTAAATGTGATTTTCACTACAAAAAATAATGAATTTTCGACGGAATTTATCGACGGAAAAAATTCCGTTAGTAATTTCCGACGGAAATTTCGTCGAAAAATTTACCAACGGAATTTTTTCTGTCGGTAATTATTGACTGAATTTCCGTCGGTAATTTAATTAATTATATTATTTTATTTATAAATTATTATCTTAATTTAAATTAAATAATAAAATATTATTACCGATAGAAATTTTCGACGGAATTTCAGTTAGTAATTTAATTAATTATTTTTTTATTTATAAATTACTATTTTAATTTAAATTAAATAATAAAATATTATTACCGACGGAAATTTCCGACGGAATTTTCGTCGGTAATTTAATTAATTTTTTTATTTATAAATTATTATTTTAATTTATAAATAATATAATAAAATATTATTACCGACGGAAATTCCGTCGGTAACTTTAATTATTTATTATTTTATAAATAAATTGTTATTTTAATTTATAAATAAAAAATATTATATTAATATATTTTTAAAAATATTTTATAAATTAATAAAATATATTTAATAAAAATTAATATATATACACGTATATAGATATATATTTATTACCAAATTTAATTTTTAATTTTTTATTAAACAATATTTTATTTTTAATAAATAATTAAATATTAGTAATAAAAATAAAAATAATTATAATTTAATAATATATGTAATAAAATAATTATTTAAAAATGTCATAAAATAAAATGAAAAATAATTATAATTTAATAATATAAAATAAAAATACTAAATATAATGGATTGTATATGAATATAAAAATTATTTATAAAAAATAATAGAATTATTAATATGTAAATTATTATTAATAATTATAAAATATTTCATAATATATTAAGATTAAATATAATTATAATAATGGGAGTTTAGATATTATAAATATAATAGTTTGCAAATAATTTCACAAGGTGTTCGTAGCTCAACTGGTTAAGGCGTCAGACACGCCCCCAATAGGTTGCGGGAGCGAATCTTTTTAACGACAAAATTGAAGGTAATTTGTGAGAGCGACACGTGGCGGCACGAGAGAGCGACACGTGGCGGGGTGTGGGGCAGGGACACCGGCGGCACGAGAGAGCGACATATGTTGGATTAAATTTTTTAAATATTTAAAAAAATTACCGACGGAAATTCCGTAGCAAATTTCCATCGGTAATAATATTTTAATATATTATTTATAAATTAAAAAATAATTTATTTATAAAATAATATTATTATTTTTTCGACGGAATTTCCGTCGGTAAATCGATTTGCGACAGTGGAATTTCCGACGGAAAAAATTCCGTCGGAAAAATTTTTCTGACGGAATTCCGCCGGAAATCCGTCGGAAAATCATTGTTTTTTTGTAGTGTTTGGTGATGTTTTTGGAGCTGATAGAAAAGGTGGTTCCAACAAAAAGGAATATGGTTATAAAACACAAGGGAAAATAATGTGGACAATATATTTTGCTGCATTATCAACAGAAGCTGGAAACGGTACCTGATGATTTTAGTATCATATAAAATTGGATTTGCATAAGACTGACCTCGTGTTTGTAGTTTTAATATCTCTAGCAAGTTTTTATAGTGACTTCATCTTTCATGATGCACTTGACAATGTTCCCTCCTTAAACTTATTGTAGTTGAAATATAAGTTAAAGGCATTGGTACGCAGAATAATAGTTGGCGAATGAAGTTTGCTTAGCCGTGGTGAGTTAATGTGAACATGAGTGTGGGGAAGTTATTGGAGCAGTGATGGATCAGTTAGTGTGAACATCTGTTTTATGGAAAAAATTTACTAAATAATGTAATAGTGGTTTATGTTGTAAGTGTATTGGAGAAGAGATAAGAATACCTGTAAAAAACGACAAAAGATTGAATTTGACTATTTGGAAGAGTGGAACATTATCAAAAGCGCTATAAAAATATAAAGTTCAAGTCACAAGGCACCGACTTTGTGGAAGATCAAAACACATCGATTGTGGCAAATCTTGAATGGTAAAAGGGTGTTCATTACTAAGAAGTCCATAATGTAGTATCTTTGATTAGCCTTCATTACTGTGGCCAATTCATGGAAAAGTCTTTTGACAACAAACAAATCGTACATTTTAGTTAGATGAAACATAAATATGACAATTTTATTTAGGTCAATAGAGTAAGAAGCTGTAAATAATTTATGTAGTGATCTGTCACAAGTACTTATTTGTCCATAAGAATGAAGTGAAGGATTTGCTTTCCATTCGATGTTGTTAGATCATTATTTCAAACGAAACAGATGACAGTGACGGCTATTCAAACATTGTTCCATTTAGAATGTATTTTTTGTAGGGAACTCTGTACAGGTTGTTCCATATTTTTTGTTCTCTCTAAGGTATTGCATGAAGTATGAACGTGGAAAAATTTAAATGCCATTTATAGTGATTGAGGGAGAAGGTTGTATGAATTGGAAGGATAACATAAAGAAGAAGCAATAATTGAGCGGGAGTTGAATGGAACTTGTAAAAGGTCGAATATTGCTTGATGCATCAAAAAGTGGTGCATGGGGATTGAAAACGTCTTTTATGGGGTTTTTTTTTTTTTGTGGTTTGACTTGTCATGTAGGAAAAAAGTGAATCATAGATAAGAATATATATTGTATGCATTCTTTTGCAATTGTTTAGGGTTGACCAATGATCAAAGAATCGGATCGGACCGGACCGGCTGGTTAAACCGGGAACAGGCCAATGGTCCGGTCCGGCTTAAAAATCGGGAGTTAGGTTGACCCAGCCAATGATCGGGGGCAACCCGAGAAAACCGGCCAACCCGGGCGGGTCAAATACCCGGGTTGGACCGGAAAAACCGGCCAACCCGAGGGTTGAACCGGGTTGGCCATTTAAAAAAAAATCATTTTATTATAATTCACCTAATTACTAACTTTCACTTCACTTAATTTTAGAAATTAGGAAACTATAATATTTTAAATGCTATTTTACTTGCATATACTTAATATTTAATTATTGTTACTCTTAGTATTTATATTTTAGTCTATGGATTGTAGAATAATATTTATTTTCACATGTAATCAACTAGTATTTTCTCTTTTTTCCTATATAGAAACATTAAAAATATTCATATTTGATGAATCATGTATACCTATCTACATTTACATTTTGATATTAGTGATTATTAATGCTAATATCAATAAAATTTTATTATTTTAATATAACCGGTTTGACCCGATCCGACCCCGGTCGAACCATTAATCCTTGAACCAGTGCCTCATCTGGTTCGATGCCCGGTTCGGTTTTTTGAACCTTGGGTTGACACAAATTAGGTTTGCATTCACAGCATCATGTTAATGTCTTTTCCTTTTTCTAAAAAACTACGCTAAACAAATGACACTTCACCTTTTGACCTTATCTCATAACTAATGGCAATAGTAATATCATACTCAGCATTCTATTTTTTTGCCGCCTAAATAATAGCAGTTATAGTAGCTACTTCAAGATTATCTTTTTTTTAATAAATTATATTTGTAAATAAGAGAGGACTAAATTCGGTTTTAGTGATCCAGGGAATTAAAAATTGTAATCTCAATTAAGAGTTGTGAAGAAAATATTTAGGATATGATCATATTAAAATTAGGTTTTAGATTTCAATTTAAAGTTCTTAACCTTTTTTATTTGATTTGAAATTTGAAATGGGTTCATTAATTAGATAAAAGTCTGAAAATTTTATTTAATAGTTATAATGTATTTTTTTATCAGTAAAAGTTTATACCTATACAAAAAGCATTATTGAGAAGTAAAATTTGTAAATATTAATGTTTTTACCAATTTTAATTTGAAATAGGTTCATTAATTATATACAGGTCTGAAAATTTTATTTAATAGTGATAAGTTATTTCTTTTTATCAATAAATGTTTATACCTATAAATAAAGCATTATTGAGGAGTAAAATTTGTAAATATTAATTTTGTTGCCAATTTTAATTTGAATGAATATAACGGAATATATTAGTTAGATTATGGTGATAATCATGATATCTATGTGATAATGGTGATATATTTAGATCCTTATATAAATATAATTGATATCATTTGGTTTTGTTAATAATATAGTAGCAAAGATGATAATTTAACATAATTTTTCCAATGTTGAAATTTACGCTTGCAAATTAAAAAGATAATAATCAACACCTTTTTTAACAGAAAATTAAATTACAAAAATGAATATCCCACCATACACTAATCCCATTCCGACACAGAATTAGTTAGAGTAATAGAAGGAAGTATAGCATCGTTGCATCATATATTGTGGGAAGGCATTAGATGAAGGCAAATTCATAGGACCAGACAAAAATGAGAGGGAATAAAAAGAGATATATTCACATAAAACACAAAGCTTGATATCCTAAATCTCTATGTCTTAGCCAAAAAGAGAAAGGGAAAAAAAAGAAGGAATACAGAAAGAAAAAAGTCTATAATGTCCAACATCATGACGTGTTAATGTTTTTTAAAAAGAGGGAAAAATTATTGCCAAAGTCTATTGAAAAATATTTTATGAGGAAAAGATTCGTCATTCAAATGAATTCGATCATTTAAAAGAAGCACATCAGTACCTTTGATTGATACACACACACATAATTGGTGCATAATTTATTAATAATCCTTAAAAAAGCACATTAAAATGAAGGAGTTGAGGGAGTATAAGGATAATTAGAATACACACGGCCTGAAACGAAAGGTCATACAATGTTCTGGGATACCTCTTTATAAACAACATAAGTGGTTTTAGTAGTGATGTTGTTGTTAGAGTCTATGATGAAGATTTTGATGATATCATTAGATTTGGCCCTTGACATAAGTGGTTTTTGGCATAAAATTGCCGCATCTGAGCTTGTCTTACTAGCGATGGCCACAAGGAAAAAGAATCAAAATTGTATTGATTGTCATGTTGTTGTGGGGATGTGCTTACGAACTTAATCAACTATGTTTGGAGTATAGTGTGTGTGTGTGTGTGATCCCTTTAATGCGCAAGGCTTGTTCCTCGGAGATACTCAGTTTGCCGTATGCTTATTATTTTCTTTATCAAATTATTTGTAACTAACTTTCTCGGAAGGAATCGTAAAGTCGATTGCTGTGAAGATTAAATTGTCCCACAAATAACTTCAAGAAATTGGATGTACATGACAAACTATTCTTAGATATTGATGGCACCTTAACCCTTTAACCAATGATTATCCTAAATACTTAGATGACAACTACTCCCTGATGTACTATTTGAAACAACTTGGTGTGAGATTTAAATTGAGTTGATAGAAATGTTTTAAAAGCTGGACCGAACATTGAATTGGAAAAGCTACCGGCTCATGATTCAAACGGTTGGTTCGATCCAGCCATTCGGACTGGTCGGTGATGTGATAATTAAGTAAAAATTAATATTATATGGACATGTAATAATATTTGGGTAAAATAAAATATAAAATTATTATGTATAAAATTGGTTAAATTTTTTTTAAAATTTATGGTTGAAAAATTACGCAATTGTTTAAAAAATATTCTGATTTTATGGTTGAAAAATTACGCTCAATATTTTAAGTAAGCATGTTTATATTTTTTTTATTAAAAGTTCTCCCAACTACTGTCAACATTAATTTATCACTCACATTTGTGATACTCCTATTTTAATTTTGAATGTAGTTGAGCTAAATTAAGTGTGCTACTACCATTGATCTGTTAGCTTTTTAGCATTAGCATTAGACTTTGGAAAAAAGCACAATGAAAGTGTGGGAAGCAAAACTCACAAACAGGTGAACAACATATTCATAGCTCGTTGGAACTGATGCACGCAAACACCAATGTCCATCGGTCAATAGTAAAAATGCATAGCCTCTTCGTTTATATCCTCTTTCACTTTCTCTTTTTCACCAATCATCACACAGAGCCCTCTCTATCGGCGGCTTCTCTCTCCTCATTTCGTAGGGTGAATAGAAGTTTATGAGGCAGACACATTATATACATGGATCATCTTTTCTTTGGCTAGATCTTCATTTTTTAATGATAATCTTCATTATTTCAAAGGGTTAGACTATTAGTTGTATTGCGTCAGTGTCCTCTGTGTCTTCTCCTTCGAATCTTCTTCTTCTCTTCTAAGTTTCGTTTTTATTAAATTCGGCTGGTTTCCCCAAATCTGCTCTAGTTCTCAGCTCAAATGCCGGCCTGAAATGGCTCAAAATGGACCAACTATATGAACGATCTAAACCCTTGAAACGAGTCGCTATGAACACCAACCAATGGTCCAGCCTGTCCAACCGTTCGAGCCGGTTCGTCTTTCAAATCACTAGTTGATAGAATATGTTTCCTTACTGATAAATGTTCATGAACACTCTTAAAGTCAACATAATTCAATTATAATATCATACAACACTTTAGATAAAACAATATATCAATGAGTGCAAATAGAAATATTATAAATAAAATCCCAAATCTTACAACTCAATCCAAGCCGCAATAATCTAACAGAGATTATAGCGGATAATTTCATTCTTATATCCAACTAAAATAGTTCCTAAAATAGCAAATTCATTACAATCTAACAAAAAAATATCTAGAAATCAAACACTCCCTTGAAGCTCACAAGTTCAAGCCATAACATCCATATTAACAAACACAAGATGACTTTAGCCACACATGGCTTTAGACACCACCATACAATGTTCCTAGCTCAATCCAACCATGAATTGTGGTGAAGACATTCAAATGTGATGAATCATCTGCAGAGCATGGAGGGATAAGAATGAAATTATAGATCAATGGAGAGAAAAGTGGATAGAAGAATGAAGGAATTGATTAGATAATTAAATGAAGTCGTTGATGACTTGATGATGGGTGACAAAGGAAGACGCAACAGATATTCATTAATATGGGTTCATGAAAATCCATTATTTTTTGTACTTGGAATCCATATATGAAAGTGAGGTAGTTGAGTGGTCAGCGACCTTTCTACTGTATTGTCTCTCCACTTCCTCTTCACTTAATAACTTCACTATTAGATCTGTTTTCAATAGTTGAGATCTACTACAATTGAAAAAAAAAATTATACAATCAATAATAAATATATAATAATATTTTTCAATTATATTAGATATCGACCATTGAAAGTAAATCTAATGGTGGAGATACTAAGTGAAGAGGAAGTGAAGAGGTAATGTAGTGAAGATGCCCTTGGCCAGTATTTGAGAGCGTAATTTGACTAATTTCACCAATTTAGCTCCCATGCAAACTAAGATTATGCAGCTCAATTAATAGTAATTGCAAGATTTATGACCATTTTACCTCTTTTTGACTCTAATTACATGTAATCTCCAGTTTACCACTATTTCTAATTTAACCTTGATAGATGCATTTAAGGCACAAGTGAACTATAAAATCCTTTAAATTATGCATAATTGAGCCCATTGATACATTCTCCCTCCGATCCACATTATAAGAGGTGCGAATAGTCAACTAAGCTACACAAACCAATGAAATATAATGGAGTCATTTATTATGGGAAAAAATAATGTGATTTTTCCAATTTTACCCTTATATAATTAATCACACACTCTCTCCCTCTCCCCTTTGCATTTAATATGCAAAGGCAAAAATATAAATCAAACATTTATTTTCTAAAATTTTATATGTTACCTCTTATAACATGGACAAAAAAAAAATCTCATGTTATTTCTTAAAATATAGACAAAAAATTCTCATATTACCTCTTATACTATAGACTGGAGGGAGTAAGTGGGATTTGATCCCCAGCTTTTTGAATCCTTGCTCTTTGGATGCCAGAAACTTAGTGACCAATGAGCCACCAAACTACTTTTTAATTCACTATATGCTATATATATATATATATATAAACTCCCTATAAGTGATTATCCAATTAGGCCAACTCATTTTCTTGAAAGTGAGTACTTTTCAATGGGAGAGGATTCTTTCCTCATCTTTTTTTCTACTCATCCCTCATCATCTCATCACAAACCGTTAGATTGATTAATGAATGGTTAAGATTAAATAATTTTGAATACTATCATTTTTATAATTTTTTTATGTAATTATGCAGTAAAAATTTCAGATTAAATCTTAGTATTTTAAATTTATTTATTTATTTTTATATAGTATTTATCCCAATTTTATTCATTATTAAATCTAAATCATTAATTATGTCAATCAAACGGTGGTGATGATATGATGAGGGATGAGGAGAAAAAAATGATGAGAGAAACCCGACCCACTTTTCAATTGTCCCTTGTAATAATCAAAAGTTTAAATTTATTTATGGATTTGGTCATTAAAACCAAGTGATTTCCTCTAAAGCTGGGAGTTAAACTTTTGAAAGCTGTAGTTGTTATTATGGATGAGATTATAGTTGCCAATGTCATTAATTGCGTATAATGACAATTAGTATCATTGTTTATGATATTAAACTTATCATTGAGCTCTTATATATACTTCAAACTGAAGATGTTATTTATGAAAAGTAGTTATCATGGTTGAATTTGTAGTCTCGTTCCTAATTATAATCAAAGTTGTTATTCTCCAGCCTATAATATATAATATAAGAGGTAATATGAAATTTTTTTTCGTCCACAATATAAGAGCAAATATGTAAAAGTTAAGATAATAAATGTTTGATTTCCATTTTTATACTTGCGTATTAAATATGAAGAGGAGAAAGAGTGTGAGTGTATAATAAATAATATAAAGTTAAAATTGGAAAACCAGATTAATTTTATCCATATGACTCCACTCTGTTTTTTTAATTTGTGTAAAATAGTTGACTATTTTTCATAATATAGACAAGAGGAAATATACATTATTTGTCATGAGCTTTAATGTAATCTTAAATTATGGTCAAATTGTTGATTTCGTAAATAAAATTAATGTGAAAAAGTTACTCAAAACTCTAGCATAATGAATTCGTTTAATATGACATACTACCTTTAATCCTCAGTAAAAACACAATTGACTAATTTAGGAAGATTATGAATACTAAATAAACTATTCAATTATAGCATATGACAAATGATATTAATAAAAAATTATATGTATAATAGATTATATACATCCATTTATATGTTGAAAAAAAATACAAAAATGAGATAAGTTGAAAAAACAATATTAGTAAAAATTTAAGAAGATCGTAATTCAATAATCCTTACTCCGTCTCTTCCGTTTTTTGAGACTCTGGCTAAACTCAAGAAAACCAATGGAGGAATAAAGCGATCCATTTTCGCTTGCAAAACATGCAACCTGAAGGTGGGTCTCATATGTAGGGGTAATGAAAGCTATTTCGGCCCAAAATTCAACAGTAAAGGATTCCATTTGGCATATGCACCGTGTTCGTGAAAATGATCTCCATATGTATTAATATCAACAGGTTCAAGCATCAAGTCTTCATCAACTTGATGCTTGGATCAAAGCTCATATACTGAATTTGGCTTTAGTTATGTTGTTTTTATTTTCATATTTTGTACTTCATTTCTAGCTTGGTCTCATCTTTGAAATGTCTGGAAGTGCATTTTTGATTAAGATGAACATTATAGGTAAACTTTATAAGTAGACTTGTAATGTCATTGTACCTATATATATTGTCTTTCTTTTAAAGAAATAGGCAATTGACATTTTTATATTAAAAACCAAAAGAAAATTAGAGGGTAAATTACCAACAACATACAGGTTACTGAAAATTGGATTAGTCTTTACAGGGGAAGTGGCTCAAGCTTTTCAGTGGTCTAATGGTGGTTGAATCCAAATTAATCCAATCATGAAATAATATAATTACAATATACAAAAATATTGATATATAATGCTGAAAAATAGTAACATTCCAACAAATTAAAATAGAGTTACTGTTGACAAAAAAATTTTAAGCTTAAAGAAAAAATATACTAGCTTAAAATCTAATTATATATCAATGACTAATTCACTAGATTGACTCATTCAGTTGAAGGCTTTTATATCGAGCTAATAATTTTATTGAATATTACTTATTACTTATTATTGATAAGCTACTTGAAAAAAGTTGCCTCAAATTAGATATGGGAATTTGGGCTAACCTGATCCTATAGGTCAGTCTTTCATGGACTCGTGCCTAAGCGGGCTAACAACGTCTCCCCTGTTTGGTTCTTACTCTTTGATTATGCGAATCATATTAAGTGTTGTAGTGGTGGATCGTGGAGTATATGTATCTATGATTTGGAGCAGTATACTTTTACCTTTGTCTATATTTTATTATGTTCTACATATTCTGATGTTATCTATTACGTGTGTTTACGTAGAAGGCATATTCTTTATGTATGTTTGTTTTTCACTGATTGTACTATTTACTGTTATTATATAATGTTATTGATCCTTTTAACAAAAACAAGAAATACAATTTTAAAACATAATAACAATAATAATCCAGGTGGCTATGTGAGGAGTAGTGATCAGCAACAAGCATTTTTAACAGCATTTGTGGTGGAGAAATCAAAACGGCGTTGATTGTTTGGGTTGGAGAAACTGTGCAAAACTTTGCACTTTGAAAACTACAAAGACTTGGGGAACACATTTTACCAAAAAGACCCACTACTCTCCACAATTCACATGAAGAGATCATAAACTTGCCTGGAGCCTTGAGTCCTATCTCCCACACCCTCAAGGTTACCTCCATTTTTCTTTCTACTTCTCTCTTTAATCACCGTCCCAAGATTAAAAAAACACAAACACGAATGAAGAAGGTAAAAATGGGATGAGTAGACTTTACACTTTTACTCGATTTTGTTTTTCATTCTTTATTTTCCATCTTCTTCTCAATTATTTTCGTCTTTTTCTTCTCTCTAATTCCATTTCACATTGTCTTTTGCATGGTGAGAGTGGACTTACTGTCAATAGTAAAGTTGCATAATGAATCAGAATGGGATTTTGTCAGTACACTGGAAGGAAATTCCTTTGAAGTTCATCAGGCCGGTTCAACTTCCGGCTCAGGACGGTTCAAACCTTCAGGCGGTCTAAAGTTCCATAGTCCGGTCCGGTTTTCACACTGGTCTCAAAACTAAGTAGAAAAAATTAATAAAATATAAAGAATGGGGACTTAAGTGGATCACATAGTACAATGGCATCTCATGGGGGCGTACTGGCTTCCGATTTGTCCCTTTCTGGCCACCACCACCCAAAAAAGATGGTTCTTCCACTCTAAGCTTCAGACTTCTTAGACCTCTCTGAGTCTGAGATACACTTCCTTGAAGAGAAAAAAAGGAGAGAGCAAGATTACCACATTGCATTTTTCTAAAGGACACGGCTTGATTTAACAGGAAAGTGTTGCTTTTAAAGTATGGATTATGAAAGGATCCAAAAGCCTCAGGTGCTTTGCTTTTTTATCTCTTTCACTTGCTTCCCTCGTCCCTTTTTGTTCTTTTGCTTGTTTTTATTTTTTAGCTTTTCATCTTCTGAATGCTTTATGCTACTAACACCAGTTTTGATTTTTTTTTTTCTTTTGGGTTTTCGGCATGGTTACTGGGAAGCTTTCTTGATCTGTTAGTTTAGATGGGCATGTTGATATTGTGAGTGAAATCTGTTAATGGGTTTGTCTTTTGAAGTGAATTGATTTATGGGAACTGGGTTTTGCAGAGTGGTGGGGGATTTTCACCTGGAAAATTGAGGAATATGCTAATGGGAGTGGAAAAGAAGAGGAAAGACGAAGATGAGCTTGACTCTACTTTCACTTCGAGATCTCACATTTCTGACAATGATGAATCAGGTGTGGTTTCTTTCTTGGCTACATTCTCCCCGGAGAATTAAAGTTAGTAACATGAATCTGAGATGTGGCTGTCTCAAAATGTAAGATTTGGCATGCTGTGGTATCTTCTCCATTGGTATATCATCTTGTGCGATTCGTGCATTTCACTTCTTAAAAATTCTTGTCACTGTTGAAATTGAGTCCAACGCTCTGAGCTTTGTAAAATGAGAGGGAGAAAAAAGAAAAAAAGAAAATGATGAAAAGGAAATGAATAAGGATTGGCATATGATACCCTTGCCATTTCATTAAGATATTTGGTGACCACTGGAATAACATGACATAATGCCTCTCTGCTGGGAAGAGAATTTTTCTTTTCTTTTTAATCTAGATTTATTGGTTGAGTATCTGCTTTTGTGTTGAATGAAGTGTATGTGAGCAACCTTTCATTGCATATTATCACAGGTGGTAGCAGTTCTGATAATTGTAAGGATGTAGACGTTGTGAGTGTCCTTCCAGAATGCTCAACTTTAGCTACTGCTCGTTCTATCGGCTCAGACAAAGTTGCAGACCGTGGTAATGCAGTAGTTGCTTCACGACATAGAATACTAGGAGAACCTTCTTTGGATTATGATAGTGGCCATGAGAGTATGAGCATGTCCTCATCCATGTTTGAATTTCAAAAGGCTGAGCGTGCTCCCCAAAGAGTACCCTTGGGACCATTTTCAAAACCAGCTCCATCTAAGTGGGATGATGCCCAGAAGTGGATAGCAAGTCCGACTTCAAACAGGCCAAAGACAGGACAAACACAGGTCCAGAGTGAAAAAGTAGGATCACGTAAGGTTGGTAATTTTGGTTTTGGTCGGCAATCTTCATTGAAGGTTGTTGTTGAAGTTCCAGATCAAAGAGTGGTTGGCTTAGAAGAGCCAGATACAAAGCGAATTGATACAAATCAAACAAAGATGGAAAGTGGGGGGCAAAAGTTCGTGAGCTGGGAGGCTGAGCCTTATGCAATTGCTGATTCTTATGGTAAGCTTCTATTTTGTTTCAGAATTCTTCAGTGGAGTCTTTAAGTAAAACATACTTTCGTTTATAATTGGGATTGCATTACTTATGTCTTTTACAATGTAATCACTTCCAAATATACATGAACTTCAATTTTCTTTGTAGATAACCTTCTTATTGAGAGTGACATAAGCTGACTGGTGGTTATATATAACAGCATGATCTGAAAGCCACTGGATGTGGCATAGTGATGAGGGGTACGGGTCATTTGTGGGATGTCTTAGTTGAACTCTTCATGGTGCCATTCAACAAAAAGAAAAAAAATGTGGGTCTAAGAAGTTTTGTAAATGGTTATTTTTCATGCTGATTGTGTCAGAATTAGTCTTGGGTGAATCCGTAGCATATACGGTCAGGCTTCTTAAGAAACTAGCTTTTTTTACCTTTATTGGTTTATTTTCATGTGGGGATTCAGCAAAGGATATTTTAAAGTATAATATGGGCCTATTTTGTCTTGAAGAAGATTTCTTCATAAATGGATATTAGCAAATGTTTATCTGGTTGTCAACAATGGTCTGGATCATACCATTCTGTTTGAAAGATTTATCATCTATGACATTTTAAATGCTTTGATAATGATGTAAACTTTAGTAAGCAAATTCTTTCAATTTACTGGTTAGCTAATTGCTTACACACCAGTTTCTATATTTAAGAGATTTTGGTCTGATTGGATTTTGGAAGTTAATCATTGAACTAGATTAATGGAAATTTGGTACCTACTGATATTATATTGAGCAATGAAAGAACCATTCAACTATGTGTGCGGAAAGTTGAGCTAAAAGAGTCACATTGTATTACACAAGCTTTTGCATCTTGAACTAAAAATGTATAACTGAAACTTGTCCATGTTTGGACATATTTTCCTTTCAAGGTTTCATTCCTAACTTCAGTCTGTAAATTTAGCTAAGAAATCATGGAAACTGAACTGGAACTTACTACTTTTGGTTTGTCCCTTTCCTTCATTGTCATTTGATATTGGCAGTTAATCTCAGCCAGCATAATTCATCAATGGCCATCCAGAGCGCAACAGCATTCATTCCTCCCCCTTCAACAGCTCGATCTGTATCAATGAGAGATATGGGTACAGAAATGACCCCTATCGCTAGTCAGGAACCTTCAAGAACTGGTACACCTGTAAGGGCAACAACACCAATGCGCAGCCCAAATTCCTCACAGCCTTCTACCCCAGGAAGAGCTGCCCCATCATCAACTCCAACTGATCTAGCGAGTGGACATCTGGATCTCAATAAAAATGAACTTTCTGAAAAGGAGCTACAAATGAAAACCAGGCGAGAAATAATGGTCCTTGGGACACAATTGGGTAAAATGAACATTGCTGCTTGGGCTAGCAAAGAGGAGGAAGACAAAGATGCTTCCACTTCACTCAAAACTAAAGCATCTGAACAACAACCTAAAAGTGTAATTGAAACACGTGCAGCAGCATGGGAGGATGCAGAGAAGGCCAAGTATTTGGCCAGGTCAGTTTACTCTAATTCCTGAATTTATTATTTATCATAGCTACTTGTTTTTTTGCTTAGTTTGTCTACTTTGTCTAATGCATCCTTTCATCTTTGCTTAAGAAATTCGAATCTACCACTCTTTTGGTGGTCAATTCTGCAGAAAGCTGTATTTTCCATATTTCTTTTGATGATCAATGCTACTTATTTGATGCTTTTCTTGGCTTCCTCCTAATGTCTCACTGATTGGATATTAGAAGATAGTTTTTATAAGAAAGCCACTGATATATGCTGATCTTGAATGTGAGTGGGAGAAGAGAAAAGAATAAAACAGCAAAATATCACGGGAAATAAGTCCAGTTATTACAAGTTACAAGATTGTTAAAATGTATTGATCTTGTTAACATATAGCAGCCCTGAAGGGCTGTTTGCTTTAATTGCGTGATTAAAATTTTATCATTTATAGAAATTTAAGATACCAAGGGTCATATCCTTGGGACTATGCTATGCACATAAAGGATTGTCACTATTAAATCTTCCCTTTCCTTTTCTAAATATAATCTAATTTTTTATTTGTTTACATTCTAATAGAAGATAACATCATCCTTACACCACTAATACTTAGTTGGTCTAGCGGTGTAAAGCCCCACTAGATCCCTTGAGGTCTCGAGTTTGAGTCCTAGAAGAGACACTTTTGTTGGTTTCTCCGAAATTTGAGTATGCGGTTGCTTGGATACCTATTAATATAATCCAGAAAAGGCGCTAATCACTGTTTGATTTATCAAAAAGAAAAAATAAACATCATCCTTACACCCCAGAATTGAAATCAAAAGGAAAAAGGTGTTAAGGAAAAATTGATAGAGCAACAAGTACTCAAGGACTTGAATTTACTGATGAGGTTTGGAGCTCTTGAATTTGCATGTGACTTTCAAATCTCTGTTCTGCTTTACCTCTAACAGGTATCTTTGATGGTATATAATATTTGGAATTATTATTTGCCTGCCCATAATAGATTCTTGTTATGCGCGCTTATATTGTATTGTCTAGATAGTGGACTTGAGATCTATTTAATGTGCTAAACATCGGTTTAACAATAATATGCTTTGCCACACTAAATATTATCTGAAACAAGAAGCTATGTCATTAATCATGCAGATTTAAGCGTGAGGAGATGAAAATACAGGCATGGGAAAATCACCAGAAAGCAAAAACAGAAGCTGAGATGAGGAAGATTGAGGTATGTGCTGTTTCTTATCATTACCGGGTTTCATTCTTTCTGCCGTTGCATTTTCGCTTTTTTATTTCTTTTCTGTTCAACACTCTGGGTATTGTTCTCTTGTTCATTTTCTGAGATGTACCACCCAAATGTTGGTAAGATTTATCTTTGTGTCTAAACTTGATCCTGGTCGCATGAAGAAATTCTGATAAGAGAGGCGGCCTTCTGATATCTACTTTAAAAGGAATAGAAAGTGCCTTATTTGATACAGATGTCATCCAAAAATGTTAAGACGAATTAAAGGCTATTTTATCTTGAGGGGGGCAGCATACTAGGGGCAAGTATTTGACAAGGACACTAGCTTCTTGTGGATGACATTGCATTGGGTCAAATGCTCTTCTTTGGCATCCTCAGAAGATATCGTAATCTAAACAGTCACTTTTGGAGGTGGGAGAGGAACCCTATCCAATGTCAGTGAAGTCCCCTAATCATTGTGCAAATCTGAAACATAACATATTCAACAAATGTTTATAGCCACCCCTCCTCAGAACCATCCTCTTTCCCCTTAGCTCATAACATTGGAGTCTGGTTCTAGAATGAAGAAAATAGAGTTTAGTGCTGTGGTCATTGTCTTGTTGTAGATAGGTGACCCAGGGAGGAAGGAAATTTTAGTAGACCAGAATCCATTCCACTAGATATGTTTTCATTTTTCTTTTTTTGTTCTTTTTTTTCCCCCCTGAAAAAGACTGGTTGAATTCCAATAATGATTTCATGACCTTCACGATTTATCTTTTACTGGTGGAAATGCCTAAAGTTTGAACAGCTGGATTTTTAGATATTGATGTTAAAATGGGGCTTTAATGTTAAGAAAACAAAAGCGTTTTAACATGTAACTGCGAATTTCTTCTGAATTCGTCTAGGCCTTTGCCTTTTTGAAGCAGACTCTTATTGCATTTACGTTACATAACTTGATGCTTCATTGCTCATAAATGTCCTGTTAATTTTAATTGACTCAAAGTACTGTTAGTCTTGTGACTTATGTTTCCAATTTATGAGTCTCAAGTTTGTCCAGTTTGTTGTGTCATTATCTAACTGGGTCATGTTAGTGTGTTAATGGGTCCTGTATTTTTGGTCAGTTTTTTGGGGGTCCTGGTTGGCATTTGTTTGTTGTTATTTTGTCTATTTAAGAGCTCCCCTGTGTCACATATTATTCAAGTCGATAAAGAATTAATTTGATTATTTTATTTTCTTGCTTTTTGGCTCTGCCCAGTGTCCACCGAATATCATTTATTTCATCTTTCACCAACAAGTTGTGTGTGACAAGTACATTGTTTTTTGAGTACGGATTTAATGTTGCAAAGTTTCATATCTTCTGGTATCATCCTTATGTTTTTTAGTGAAAAGTGTGATTCCAAACTGCAGAGTGGTTTCTTCTTTTTGTCACATGGTTAAAGTTTAGATCTGAGAAGTAATCGGCTTTTGGATAGAACTCAAACAATTCAAGAAGTACATTGAATCGAAATAGTATGTTATTTACCTTGACAAAGGAACAATTTACTTTTCTTTTGAGTAAACTGAGGACATCATTGTATCAGTATTGTTTGTCTTTACACTGCCATATCAGCAGGTACAGATATCAGATGTATCAGATCTAGGTGTACAGGAAGGCGCACACACTATTTACTTTAAAACATAACTTGTACTCCTCTAGTCCTATTTACAGGGTAGATAGAAAAGGTTTTGTTTGGTTCTACTTATGTCAGTTCATTAAATTTTTCATATGAATGTACAATTTTACCTTTTATTTGTTATGTATTGACTTGCTTCTTATGTGGTATGGTGGATAATTTTAGATAGTGGTAAAGTTGAAAAGATGCTAAATTATAAGATATAATTAATGAAGTTTTATGTTTTTCTTTTTTTCAAAAAAGAAGCATAACGGAAGTGATTTATAAATGAGACCAGTGGAGTAATAATTATTTTGCTATCAGGGTTTGTACTTGTATTGTAGTTTTGCTTGGTGAACATTAAGTTTACGTCGCTAGGCTAAATTCTTTCTTCCTTTTGGTTATCTCTAGCCTTGTATCAAGTAAAGGGCACTTATGGGGAGAAATAGCTTCATATCAAAATTCAAACGCTATTATATTTTCATTTCCAAGGACTTTCTTGTAATTCTAAATCACATCATGGATTTCAGGTAGAGGTTGAAAGAATGCGAAGTGGAGCACATGATAAGCTCATGAATAAACTCGCGGCTGTGAGGCATAAGGCTGAGGAAAAGAGGGCAATTGCAGAAGCCAAAAGAAATTGCCAAGCTGCAAAAATAGAAGAGCAAGGCGAGTACATACGCAGAACCGGCCGCGTCCCATCATCATATCTCTCATTTTCTTGCTGCAATTGGTGCTCCTAAAGAAATGCAGATTGGGACTTTTTTCTTCCCACTTCCTCTGCAATTCATAGTTTTTGGTATTGTACACTGTCTTTCCTTCTCATGCTAAGAGCTTCAAAAGGTCTGTTTTGTATTGTTTTCTCCTCCTCTGGTCAATACCAAATTGATGAGCAATCACATGATTTGATGTGGTTTATACATGTTCATTCTGAAAATCATGGTAGGGAAAGTTGGGAAGTCTGTATTATCTCTCAGAATCTTATGCGTTAACTTTTGTAATTAGTGTATAAACTTTAAAATGTAAGGAGATAGTTTTTAATTTTGAACTAAAAGAAATGTTTAATTTTAGCCAATAGATTATGAGATGTGTCCATGTTTCTGCTATTACTGTTGATAAATATAGGTTCGGAGGAAAATGCAACTGTAGAAGGTCACTTGCTAGTTACCACTCAATTATTGACCATTCCATATTATATTTTTGGGTCTTGAATGAGGAAACTCTTTCGGTGTTAAGATACCCATCAAATGAGCTCATTCTTCTAAAACCTGGAAGAAAAATCAAATCTATAGTTATACTTCATCTAAGTCATTTTTACAAACAACTATCAAAATCATGCCTATGAAATTGTTGGTTAAAATTAGTTAGAAATAATGTGGGAAATGTATTTTTTTTAAAATATACCCGTACAAAAATAGTAAATATGAGGGAGAATGAGTGGAAAAAAAGGAAGAGGTACTAAGTAAAAAAGTGAAACTTGTAATTAATTAGCAGTAAATATTGAAAAGTGCATTAAATTTTATTTATTTATTGGTAAAAACGATCAAATTCCAACATAAAAGATCCATTTAAATATACATAGTTTGTGTGAGTCCTTAGTGGTAAAGCAGAAAATAAAGCAGATTAATGCAAATGATAATTAAACAAGCTGCAACTAATATTAGTAAAAAATCCAGCATGTCTACAAGATCCCTGTGGATGATGTTGTAAGAGGCACGTAGAGTTTCACGACAAGGGGTGTAATGCTTCTTTGATGATCAAACCATTAGCTTCATGGTGTTTGGAATAAAATAAGGCGATGAAATAATCCAATAAAGAACTGCCCTTAACACTTTAAGAAGAAAGAAATCATCACCTTGTTGAGCCTTCATCCATTTAAAGTGTTGAATTTTAAATAAACACATTGTCATTTATAGTAGAATTAACTATGTGTGAAAGAATGTAGTTTATAATAACATGACAGATTAATTAAAACTATCTTGGACAAATTGGAATAATTCCATCTAGATCAACATTTTCCATCGAATTCGAGCAGTCCCCCCATTGGACAAACTGAATCATTGTAATTCACATATTTAATATTATTATCATTATTCTTCTTTAAAAGTATATTGAATTTTGGTTTTGACGGTAATCAACAGTAATTTTAATGAATTTTGGCTTTTGTCCCCATACTAACACTCATACCAAATCCTCTTTTTTTTGGCCAACTATACCAAATCCTCTTAAATCTATGGAGACCAAAACTAACAATTTGAGACTATATGGTCCAGAATCAAAATTTAATTGACCTGTAATGACCAATAATATTAATTCTATTAGATACATAAATAAAGTATGTGACAAATTACAAAATTGACGTTTTGAAATTCTGAATAAAAATCATATTGTCAAATTCATGCACTTTTTTGGGGTACCCCCACTTTTCAGGTCCATAATCTGATTATTAAGGTTAGTAACTTAGCATTAGATGTCCATATCAAAATTTTGTTTTGAGGACAAGAGACAGGCCTGCAGGTCACTGTTTACAATCATAGAATGAGTTGATTAACATAAATCTGATTTTTAAACTGCTAAAACCACTTTCTCCATTCATCATCCATATCATATCTATCATTACCCTTTGAGAAACACATGCTCTAGCTCTAGCTCTAGCTCTAGGGCCATGTGTCCTTTCTTCATTCCTCTTTTTTCGAAATTTTAAATTTATATGTTGAAAAAGGTTCTCAAAAGCGTCGGATGGATTTCACTCAGTTTCTGTAAATGATTTTCGTTTTTAATTCTTGTGATGTAGAGTAGATTTTATTGCCTTCTCCTTTATATTAAAAAAAGCCCAAGTTTACTAATTACTAATATTCGACTTTCCTTTCTAGAAATGTTGACTTCAAGCAAAAGACAAAAGTTAATAACAATTGGATAGAATATAAAGCCCAATGTTTTCTGGGAAAAAAAGCAAGGTCTAATTCTCTTCTTGGCACCGTGTTAAAATCAAACTTGTAATGCCATATAAGCAGGGTTGTCACTGCTCTAAAGAACTCGAGATCATTCTCAAAATTGATGCTGCAAGATTGTCCATGGATGAAAAATTGATATGAGTGTGTGAAGACCTCATTGCGAAATTTATACAGCACTCTTGATAATTTTGAGCATATTAAAACCACAAATTCTTGATAGGAAAAAAAGAATTTGTTGATCTAAAATATTAAACACATAAAATTCTCCCTCCAATTTTAAAGATAAGATCACTTTAACTTTTTTTTTTTGAGAAATTAAGATTGCAAAATTAATCACTTTAATTGATCTATATTTATCTTTTTTTTTTTCTCAAAACCAGTTTATTCTACTTATAAACTAACCTATAATCTAATTTCATGTGATATGTTATAATTTAGTGGTATAATTTACTTTCCTAATTTCCACAAAAAAAAGTCAAAGTGATTTTATATTTAGGACTAGAGGGAGTATGTAAGTTTACAAGTAAACTAAATTAGCTTTGAAAAAAAAAAGATAAATATAAACAATTTAAAGAGATACATTTTGTATCATTATTTTTCCAAAAAAGTCAACGGACTTTTATAATTTATTAGCAGCATAGGGAGTAGTGTTCTGTTTCTTTGTGCAATAAAATATACACTCTAGTTGTTTGGACCTTTATATCTCAATGACAGTATACTCCTTCTTTTTAAGTTTTTTCAAGTGAGTTTGTGAATTCAAACTCTATGTATAGATGTACCCCCACGGCCACACCTTTGCTGTAACGGAACAAATACATACACCTATGTATAAAACTATAAATAATATATAAATGTGTATATCTTGTTGAATTATACTTAGCCTACTCTTGACAGATTAAGGTCCGAGCCCAATATAGATAGGGCTATTATGTGGTCTAAGCCCAATTTAGATAGGGCTATTATGTGATTGAAGGGAAAAATATAGGTCCATAGATAGAGTTCTTCATGTGATTCTACAGCTTGTGGGCAGATCGGATGACTCATTGGAGCCCGAACCTTCACTTGTACTTTTTGAGCATTTAATTCGGGTAAAGGCTTTTAAATACCCAGGAAATTATACCCAAGGAGCTACCAACACCAGGAAGTTTTTTTGGGTTCTTAAATGTCCGGGAAGTATTATTTTCGTAGCATTAATGCCCAAAGTGAACGGAGAGGAAAACGGACGTTTGACACATCAGATTGAACGCCACGTTAGACTAAATGGATGATGACGTGGCTTGGGTTAAGGAACACCTTTGAGAAAACTTCTGGGACATTTAAGAACCAAAGCAAAATTTTCGGGATGCTATATGCTCATTCGAAAAAACTTCCAAGGCATTTAAAAACCTTAGCTCAAGCTACGTCGTGTCCATTATGTGTCAAGCCAGAGTATCCACTTAACGCCAATTAAGTTAACACCATTAAAAATGGTCAACACAGCTACCAAAATTAACTTCCATGATATTTAAGGTCCAAAAAAAGCTTCCTGGTGTTGGCAGCTCCTTGAGTATAACTTCTTAAATATTTAAGAGCTTTGCCCGATTTAATTCCCCACAAGTCACAACATATTATAAATAATCCATGTGATTAGATTAGGCATACAATATATGTTTTTTTTTAATTTGTGTATTTATTTTCTCAAACATATCTGATTTATATTTTACACACACAAAAGATTCCAAATCCATATAATGTTCTATCATACGTTGTATACATGATTGTATTTGATTCTCACTAATATATCGTGATTATATAGGAAAACTACATTATGCCTAATATTGCCGGAAGGAAACTATTGCACCACCCATAGAAAATGCTTACATACATATATAGGAGAGAACACCCAACATTTATTTAGTGATGTTTAACATACGTACCAAAGAATTTGATACATTTAAACATGGTACATAAAGATTGGCACACTCATTGAGTGTTGTGTGTGTGTTGAAGGGTAATTGAGATAATTAACAAGTTATAATTATAATTATAAATAAATATAAAGTTTGTCCATCCGTAATTATCACTTCACTTGGAATTAATGTATACGACAAGATGGTATCGCTAGTAAGTGACGAGCTCTTGGCATTGGGAATGCATATTTTTCCTCCATATCCAAATCTTCATACTTAACACCATAAGGAAGCTCCCAATCAAAACAATGAACCAATTGAGCCACAGTAAGTTTAACTAGGATGAGAGCCATTCTAATACCAGCACATCTTCTACGACCTGCACCAAATGGTAAGAGTTGAAAGTGATTCCCCCTTAGATCCACATCACTATTTAGAAATCTTTCTGGATGAAACATGTCTACATTATCCGACCAAGCTTTAGGATCACGACCTATACTCCATGAATTCAGTAACACCAATGTCTTCTTCTTTATGTAATATCCATTCATTACAATATCATCCCTTGCCTCTCTAGGATTGAAAGATCCAGCAGGATGCAGTCTTAAACTCTCCTTCACTACTATATCCAAGTAATTTAACTTAGACAAGTCTGTCTCCTCCACCATTCTTTCCATTCCCACAACAATTTGGATCTCATGTTGGAGTTTCTTCATCACCCTTTGATTCCTTATGAGTTCTGATAAAATCCACTCCACCACAACATTAGAACCTTCTACTACTGGAGAAAACAAGTCTGCTATAATAGATTTAACTGAAATTGGATCAAGGACTAATTCTTGGCCATCTTCCAAACCTATGGGTTGGTACATTTGGGAGACCAATATATCTATAAAGCTTTTGTAGTTCTCACCTTCGACTCCCTTTTGAGCTTGCTCCCGCTCCTTCAACATTTTATCTAGAATTTTATCAGCAGCTTTCATGCATTTCTTTATCCTTCTTTCAATTCCCTGATAACACAAGAGTTTGATGACATTTAGTAAGACTGAATAAGGTTTAACCCACTAATAAACTTTGGTTTTAGTCCATGTACGTACTTCATTTTCGTTGTTATCACTGTACTATGTATGCTGTTTAAAACGTTGAACCTCATAATTTCATAAAGATATGGGGTTGAGCTTAGCTAACTTCACTTTCGTGGCATCAACATAGTTTAGTAGGCTAATGTGTATTACTCCCTCCGATCCTAATTATAAGACCACTTTGACTTTTTTGACTTTTTTTTCAGTAAAAAAAAAGTAGTTTCAGTCCCAAAAAAAATATTTTTTTCCTCAAAACTAATTTATTCTACTTATAAACTAACCTATAATCTAATTTCATGTGGCATATGTTATAATTTAGTAGTCTAATTTGCTTCCTTAACTTCCACAAAAAAAAAGTCAAAGTGATCTTATATTTAGGACTGGAGGGAGTATTAATTATAAGATTGATGTAGTTGATGTGTACGGACGAAATTCAAAACTCATTAAACATAATCAATTTTGATTCTCACTTGGATGCTTTTGCAAATCCATGGAGGATAAAATCGATATTTGTGTTTTCTACATGAATTCAAATGTTGGATATCAGATTTTATTGTTGAAAATCAATTATTTCGTCCTGTCTTGCATTTTATTTAAGAGTAAACAATGAAAACAACAAACCCATTGCCAGATGCGCTCTTGCTATTTTTATTTATTTATTTATTTATTTAAGAGTTGCTGACATTTCTAGCTCATTTTAACTACATACAAAATGAATAACGTGCAGAAAATATATTATTATTAGATACCAACCTGGAGATCAAAAGGTCGTAGCCAAGGCAAATAATCTGACACGTTAAAAGTCCCAAGAATATTCATTCCCTCGCGAACAAGCTTCCTATAACTAATTTCCTCATCCTTTTTAGTATCAAGTCCAAAGTTCATTTTAAACGCTATATCCTCCATAAAATTATGCACTACTTCACTAAGGTCCACAACCTGTTTTGAAGATGAGGCTTTCTCAAGAGACTTCACCACTAAATCAAGCTCCTCCCTCATCATAGAGGCATAAAACTCCATATTTTTTGCACTCAGAAGTTTTACAGAAACCAACTTCTTCACATGGCGCCAATATGGGCCATAGTCAGCAAATGCAGCACCTTTGAAGCCATGTGTGAGGATCTCAGTAGCTTGAGTCCTCGGACGAATGGCGAAAACGATGTCGTTTGTCTTGAGGATAAGTTCAGCAGCTTCAGGAGAAGATATTACAATGGCTGGGACTTGTCCTAATTTAAGGGACATGATTGGGCCATGTGTTCTGGCCAAGGATTGAAGAGTCCGATGAGGGCTTTTGCCCAAAATGTGGAGGTTTCCGATGATCGGCAAAGGCTTTGGACCTGGTGGAGGTGGTGGTTTCTGATGATGAATTTTCCTTTGCTTTAGAAGAAAGTAGAACAAGACTCCGTATAGAAAGAGAAAAGTAAAAAGGAGAGTAGTCATGGATGTTGTTACGTTAGCCAAAAACATGGCTGCAAGAGATCTTCAACTCTCAACTCAATCTTGCTATTAATATCATGGCTGTAACATCCTAATATATATTTATATATATATACACACACATATAATATTGGAATATAAAGAGTTAAGAATTTTATTATTTGGCATATTTTTATTTGTATATTTGTATGTATTTATAAAAATAGGAAATTAAAAATGTCTTAGAAATGGCAGATTTGGAGGGCAAGTTAATTATGGAGAAAGAAGTAGGAGAAGATAAGATTGCATTAAATAAATAGATAAGATTACAATCTAGATAGGATGGTAATTAATAAGAGATAAAGTTAAAATAAATGAAGAGTTTAAGACTAAGGTAAACTTAAAGAAAAAGAAAAGAACTTATTAAATGGAAATAAATACAATAGGCACTCTATATCTACACACACCCGCTGATGTTTCTCTAGAGAGAACAAATAGAAAACCCATACTTTAAACAACGATACAAATAGGGAGGGGGGGGGGGCGGGGGAGAGGCAAAGGAAAGAAAGTAAGATATCTCTTATCCAGTGACAACTCTTGTTTATTTGTTTAAATCCTTGTGATTTTGACATTTAATAACATGTGTTTTATGTGAGAAAAATGAGAAAAATGTCAGATGATATTGTTAAGTGCAGATTATAGGACACTTAAAAAATTCTGTGTGAATTTATAATTGTTGTGCATCCATATTAGGGGGCGCCCTAGCTGTCTAAGTGACGTTGTCTTTGTGACATGAGTGATCAGGAAATCTATTTTTATATTTGTGCAATTTTTCTGTTATATATATTTATGGCATGATTTAAACAAATAAATGTTTTTTTCTACCTGATTAAAGCAGCTGGAATATTATTAGTTTAACAAATACTTGTTGTCACTCACTTTTCTTTTCGTAATATTCCAGATGACTATCACATAAATCACTGTCAAGATTGAGTTGGAGCGGGTAGGGGATAGAGAGATTCACTATTACAGAAAACACTTTTCACGTCTCTTTTTTGGACTTTTCATATCTCTTTTTGGTAGAACGTAGATAGAGAAAACGTAGAAAGTCGGAACTTTCCATGACGTGGAAAGTGCCCACTTTCCACGTCTCATATTTAAACTGAGACATGGAAAGTCTCCACTTTCCACATCTCACATTCAAAAATGAGATGTGGAAAGTGACCGCTTTCCACGTCTAACATTTAAGAAGGAGACGTGGAACGTCTTTTATTAAAAAATAAGAGATGTGGAAAGTCTTTTTTTTTTAAAAAAAAAGGAATAAATTTTTAATTAGATTGATTAACCCCAGTCCAACAAAAAACCTCAATATTTTATCGGAATAATAGAAATATAACACTTAAAATGAAAAAAAAATGAACTAATTTTATTATTTATATCCAAACTATTATTATAAAAATGTTATAATATAATTTTCTGTCTGCATGAGTTACAACCACAAAAATCAATAAAAATTAATGTTTTCCAATATACCAGTGCCTAGTTGACTTATAAATTAATTCTATGTAGGAGACTGCATACACCTTCATGATCATATTAAATACAAACTTATGAACTAACCCTTCGACCAATAGCTTGAACTTCTCCATCTTTGTCACTTTTTCTTTACTGATAACAACATGTTCAGCAGTCTTAATTCCCTGCAATTTAGAATCAAAAGTTAGGTTATATTTTTACCATCTTAAGATAAATTTAACATATAAAGGGAAGACAGGACAAACACTGTACTGTCTTCAAGTATCAAAACCATCAAGAAAATAATAAGAACTTGCCTTTACTACTACTGATGAAAGCAAATTTTTTAGATGGTTAAGTTGAAAATTGATTTTACTTCTATCTGCATCTTGGGGTACATAACTTCAAGCTTTTTGATGTCCAAAACGTTGATGTGCTGCAAAACAATGAAAGCTGAAAAGATTGGAAGCAAAGAAGGATGAGAAAATCATACTCGCTAGGGAGATCAACTACCTTCGGTTTCAATTTTAATTTTGGTGTGCAAAATCGATTCCCTCACAATAGTAGCATCTATGTTGAGTTGTGCATCTTGGATTCTTTCCATGTCAAGTGTAATAACAATTGATGCTGATCTTGACGTCATCACATTTTTATGCCCTTTGCTATATGTATTATACAACAGCACAAAGCGTTACTGGAACTAAAGATAACAAAATTGAAGGATGAAATGAAAAACAAGGACACCTTGCTTTGTAAAATTTTAGGTGCGCTCACTGAATGCTAATGTTGAAAGAGCATTTTGTAAAATTTTATGCTCTATTTTGGCTACAGAAGCACCTTGCTTAAGCAGCACCAGTTATACATGGGCACTCCCTATACTAAAACCGTATTATCTTCATCCCAACTCCCAAAGAAAAACCTGCCACCATCAAATTATCAATTGAATCCTAATAATGATATAATCCATTATACTACTTATTTAACTCTTCCAATCTATTATTCATTAAATGAAGGAGAAACAGAAATGCTAGATGCTGGGATGCTTATAACTATACAACAAAAATGCCATTGAATCTCATAAATGACTTGAAGTAGAACTACTGGATAAAGTGTTTTAAGCATATAAATAACAAGATATGTGACAGATAATCAAAGTATTTGTCACATGGGAATCAGGGGATAATCATGGAAATAGTAAGAAACTCGGGTAGTTAAATTATTAAGTAGAACAGATCCATTTGGTAAAGCGTTTTTAGCAAATAGACTCTCCCTACCCCAGGCACTCCACCCCAAAAAACAAGAAGGAATTTCTATTAGCACTTAAAGCACTTTCAAGCTTTTAATTAAAAGAAGCAATCCAGAAAAGCATAACATCAGTGGGCAATCAAAGTAAAACATGGACAGTAAAGGATGCTCATGCTTGCAACTCCAGCAAAGTGGAAAGATTTCAAAGTCATCTGTGTCCCTGACTCTCCAATACTTTGAGCACCAATGACACCAATAGTGAGTTCCACCTTTACAACTGCCATCAGTGGTCACCTGAGCTAATCACAACACCCAGATAATGACGTTAGTGCAATAATTTTCATAAAATTGTTATACAACGGCCATAACGATATGAAATGATTCTTAAGATATGCAAAGGACAACTAGAGAACATATACTGCAGGAGAAATTTCTATATTAAATTAAAAGGATAAAATTTATTAAAATTCAGTTACAAAGTAACAAATGTAGCAGCAATTAAACCTACAACCCATACATTTACTCTAACCAATTTCCAACAACAATTGAATCCCATTAAAGCCATCAATTTAGAGTTTCTAATATACACAGGGAAATGACCTAGAACTTCCAATCACCATAGAACTTCAATTATATGGTGCAATCCCAATCAATTTTTCTTATTACAAATTCCTCTTCTTCCTTTCCTCTGCCGCCCGAAACACATACACAGAGGAAGAGCCAGAAATTTTTCAATCATCCACATTGTATCCAATTACTTATAATGAAACTCTGACTCAAGCTTAATATCAACAAAATGTCCCCCCACAATGGCATTGTAACTCGCCGAACAGCCAGGCAGAGAATTAAGAGAAAGAAAAATGAAACAACATCACCTTCAATTAAAATCAATCCTAACCATAACACATCAATTTAATCCCCTCTTTATTAAGCTCAGCAAATCGAATTACAGGTAAAGAAGAACAAAAATTTTAGCTCAAACGGGGAAGAAATCGGACAACAGAGAAACAAGAATTCAGAATTAGTACAAAACCCCAAAAATTAAACATGTAACTCAAGCTAAGACCACCCAGAAATCGCGCCGAAACAATGATGAGTCCTAGGGGTCTCAAAGCAAATCAAGCAACACCAAATCATCACTCAAAATCATTCCCAAAACATCAAAATCGAAGCCTAAGCTTCATTTTTACGGGTTTAAGAACCCCTCAAACTCTGGAACTCAAATCGACCCCCCCAAAAATTCACTCAAATCGGACTAAATCGAAGGCAAAAGCAATGAAGATTGTTGAAAGGCTCACCTAGGGGAACTGAAGGCGAGTTTATACGGCAGCGCTCTCTTTCTCTCATGCTACTTTTTCTCGGCCAGATCGAAGGCAAAAACGATGAAGATCTTTGACCAAAACGGCACAAACACCCAGAGCAGCGAGCAGCAGGGCGGCGAACGGCAGAGGAAGAATGGCGACGACACTTCGATAGGCAGAAGAAGAAGAAGAGAATGATAGTGATGAAGACGGTGTAGTGATATATCCCTATTTTATCATGATATTTTATATTTTATTTAGGGATTTTATCACTAATATTGAGCTAAATTGCATATATTATGATTAAGTTGAATTAAAGATGATTGTGTGCAAAAAAGAGCCAAAAAAGGGAATAATTGTCACATTTGATTGATTATTTTGAGTAATTAACTTTTGGGATGTAAGGTATTACATTGTGGTTAATTTTTCCTTGTAGAAAATGAAGAAAAGGGACTGAAATTGTTGTTTCTGATATTTAACGAAAATTACAGAAAATGACCCAGAATTCTGAAAAGCTCTAGAACAGTTAGGAGAAAATTACAGAAACAGCCTAGTACTTCCAGAAATTTCAAAAATGGTCCAAAGTTTGAAAATCAGCGTCTTAGGTCATTGAGAATCAGATTTTTGGAGTTTGGACAGAGAGAACAGTGGTGCACAAGGGTTCCGAACATCACATATCTTCATCTTTCATAAAAAATCACCTTTTCTCATCGTCCACCACCAATTTCACTTCTTTTCTACCATCACCCACCATCTTCTTCCTCTTTCTTCATCTCATCTTCCACAACAAACCTTCCAATCATCCATCCATGGCTTCTTGATGTAGCAAACAATTTATAGCGGTGATTTGCAACATGAGTAACTAATCTTCTTGTACTTCTTGGAGAGGATGAATTAGCTTGATTTATGGAACTTCTTATAGGGGAGTTATTTATTTTTCATCTACTTGCCTAATTATATTTCAATTTCCTATGTTAGGTTTTGTTATATGATTGTGGAACTGAGATTTGTTGTTCAATTTCTCTGTGTAGATTGATTAAACTTGTAATAGTGATTGGGATTTGTAGCTTGATGCTTGAATTTTTATTTCCTATTTTTGAGTTCAATAGAATTATATTATCTATCATCGTTTGATTGATTGTATGATTTAGTTGCACTACCAAAAAAGCGGGCTTTATTGGCGGTTCGTTTAGTAGCTAAAATAAGAAACCGCCAATATTTACGTATTAGTGGTAGTTCTAACAAGAAAACGCGACTAAATCAGTTTGTTTGACCAAATTCAAAGATAGTAGCGTATTTTAGTGGCGGTTATCCCCAAAAAACTGCCACTAAAGTGGCGCCTTTTGGCGAGAAACTTAGTGGCGTCACATTAGTGGCGGTTGTGTTTAAAGAACCGCAGGAAATTTGAAGATCATATTATTAGTAGCGGTTTTATTTGCCTTTAGTGGCGGTTCTAATGTAACCGTTACTAATGCAACAGATGCATTAATTGCTATTGTAATTTAGTGGCACTTTTCCCCAGAACCACTGCTATTACTAGCGGTTTAAGAACCATTGCTATTACTAGCGGTTTTAGTGGCGCTTTTCTCCAGGACCGCTGCTATTACTATCGGTTTGGTGGCGCTTTCCCCATAACAACTGCTATTACTAGCGGTTCCTCAAAACCGCTACTAAATCTACTAAATCGTTGAATTGAAAAGGCTCGTATATTTCCTTGTATCATTAATTTTTTTATATGTAAAAAGAAATAGTAGCGGTTCATAATCGCTACTAATTTTATGCAAGAGTTAGTAGCGGTTTAAAACCACTACTGGTGAGAATTCGTAGCTGTTTGAAACCGTTACTATTTCCTACCTTCAACCCCTATAAATACTTACCCCTCTCTTCATTTCACTCAACCTCTAAAGCTATTCACTCTTTCCTTTCTTCAACCTCATTCATTTATTCAACCTCATAATTCTTCTCCTCTACTCTTATTCCATCATTTTTTCCTTTTCTTCTCTTAAATCTTTCTATTTAATATTTTCTTATTGTAATTATTTAATTGAATTTTCGATCTTATTTATTAACTAGTTTTTCTCTTCCTTTTCTTTTTCAAGTCTACATATTGACTATCTTCATTTTAATACTATCAAATTAAATGATTAGTTATATTCAATATTTGTTATACTATTGATATTTTATAAAATAAAAAACGTTTCCGAATATTTAAAATGAATCTGAAAAGAATTTTTTTTTATATTTTTAGCCACCAGTAGCGGTTTTAGAACTGCTACTAAACAGTTAGTAGCGGATTGTAAAACCGCTGGTAAACGTTTAGTAGCGGTTAGAACCGCTACTAATCACTGTTTATAACCGCCACTAAATGCCATTTTTTTGTAGTGTTGAGTTTATCATTTGTCTCCGTGAGCATTTGAATTTAGAGGAACAAGTTGCTTTGACCAATTTCGATTACACTCTAAGTGGTTTATGAAAATTGGTTTAATTGGTGATTATAGCCTAATGTTTAGGAATAATTATTGATTGAATTCATTTGACCCAAACCATGTTTGGGGTTTGTAATTTGATTTAGTGATAACTTTACTCCCATATCTTTTCTCAAGCAAGGATAGTTAATATTCTATCTCCAAAGAGTATTCATTCATTAATTTTTCTCAAATCTAATTTAATCAAGTCATTCTTCATTTATTGAAAAGACCAAAAAGAGTAGTTTAGGATTTATTTTCATTGCATTTACAAGTAGTTTGTTAGGTAAAATAAATTTCAAACCCTTTTAATGTTGCTTTTGATACTTAGTTTAGCCTAGGATTTCAAATAAAGAGGCTCTGCTAGAGAATCGACTCGAGTTGTGCTATATTGCATAATTTGGAGTTTCTGAATTTAACCCAAGGCGACTAAAAGTGTTAAATCATGCAGCGATGAAGGTGAGGTTAAGGTTAGTTTGAGGGGTTGGGATTTCAGAGGAAAAACGAGAAAGAGGAAAAAAATGGTTTTGCTCTTACTTTCTCGGCACCAGAGATGGAGATGGAGATGAAGATGAGATTAGGGTTAGTTTGAGGGGTCGAAGGAAATGAGGAAGAGGGCATGGCTGGTTCCAGGTTTTAGAAAAGGCAGGGCTTTTTTACTTCTCATATTTATATATGAGACATGGAAAGTTTTCTCGTTTTTATTTTTTTTTTAATTTCTTACCATCCTTATTTTGTCAGAATCTACGTCTCATTTATAAACATGAGACATCAAAAGTCTGCAAATATTTATACTTTTACCACTGCCTTTTTTTTTACATCTCTTACTTAAAAAAGAGACGTGAAATAGGGTCGTGGATAGGATTTTTTGGTAGTAGTGATTATACAAAATATAACAGTTCAAAATACTACTCCAATTGCACCCCCACCAGTGACTAACCCCATGTTTGAAACCAATCAGTTTACACCTTTTTATTTTGCAACTGAAGACCTTTCTATATTCCGCCTCCAGATTTTTTAGCTCCAAAAATAAAAAAAAAATCCTACCAATGCCTGAGGAGGCCCTTTTGGAACTCTAGACATTAAATTTGGAGGAGCTTAGTAGCCTTTATAAATTATCTTATAGATTCTATGAAGGAATGTAAATAACTAAAATGGTTTTTAGGCTAGAAGGAAAGCTTATTTTGGGGATTTGTATGCTAAGCTTATCTCTTATAGATATCCTGAAACTTATGTATGGGAATTTGGCACTTATATGGATAAAGCTCTAGTATTATATAGTAGCATTTTTAATATTTTAGATCTGAAAGCCACTGGATGTGGTATAGTGATGAGGGGTATGGGTCATTTGCAGGATGTCTTAGTTGAACTCTTCATGGTGCCATTCAACAAAAAGAAAAAAAAAATGTGGGTCTAAGAAGTTTTGTAAATGGTTATTTTTCATGCTGATTGTGTCAGAATTAGTCTTGGGTGAATCCGTAGCATACACGGTCAGGCTTCTTAAGAAACTAGCTTTTTTTACCTTTGTTGGTTTATTTTCATGTGGGGATTCAGCAAAGAATATTTTAAAGTATAATATGGGCCTATTTTGTCTTGAACAAGATTTCTTCATAAATGGATATTGGCAAATGTTTTATCTGGTTGTCAATAATGGTCTGGATCATACCATTCTGTTTGAAAGATTTATCATCTATGGCATTTTAAATGCTTTGCTAATGATGTAAACTTCAGTAAGCAAATTCCTTCAATTTATTGGTAAGCTAATTGCTTACACACCAGTTTCTATATTTAAGAGATTTTGGTCTGATTGGATTTTGGAAGTTACTCATTGAACTAGATTAATGGAAATTTGGTACATACTGATATTATATTGAGCAATGAAAGAACCATTCATCTATGTGTGCGGAAAGTTGAGCTAAAAGAGTCACATTGTATTACACAAGCTTTTGCATCCTGAACTAAAAATGTACAACTGAAACTTGTCAATGTTTGGACATATTTTCTTTTCAAGGTTTCATTCCTAACTTCAGTCTGTAAATTTAGCTAAGAAATCATGGAAACTGAACTGGAACTTACTACTTTTGGTTTGTCCGTTTTCTTCATTGTCATTTGATATTGGCAGTTAATCTCAGCCAGCATAATTCATCAATGGCCATCCAGAGCGCAACAGCATTCATTCCTCCCCCTTCAACAGCTCGTTCTGTATCAATGAGAGATATGGGCACAGAAATTACCCCTATTGCTAGCCAGGAACCATCAAGGACTGGTACACCTGTAAGGGCAACAACACCAATGCGCAGCCCAAATACTTCACAGCCTTCTAGCCCAAATTATTATTTATCATAGCTACTTGTTTTTCTGCTTAGTTTGTCTAATGCATCTTTTCATCTTTGCTTAAGAAATTCGAATCTGCCACTCTTTTGGTGGTCAATTCTGCAGAAAACTGTATTTTCCATGTTTCTTTTGATGATCAATGCCTACATATTTGATGCTTTTCTTGGCTTCCTCCTAATGTCTCACTGATTGGATATTAGAAGATAGTTTTATAAGAAAGCCACTGATGTATGCTGATCTTGAATGTGGGTGGGAGAAGAGAAAAGAATAAAAACAGAAAAATATCACGGGAAATAAGTCCAGTTGCAAGTTACAAGATTGTTAAAATGTATTGATCTTGTTAACATATAGCAGCCTTGAAGAGCTGTTTGCTTTAATTGCGTGATTAAAATTTTATCATCATTTATAGAAATTTCAGATACAAAGGGTCATATCCTTGGGACTATGCTGTGCACGTAAACGATTGTCACTATTAAATCTTACCTTTCCTAATCTAAATATAATCTAATTTTTTATTTGTTTAGATTGTAATGGAAGATAACATCTTCTTTACACTGCAAACACATAGTTGGTCTAGCAGTTTAAGACCCTACTAGATCTCTTCAGGTCTCAAGTTCGAGTCCTTAAAGAGAAACTTGTTTTAGTTTTCTCAAAACTTGAGTAGGCGGTTGCTAGGATACCTGTTAATATGATCAAGAAAAGGCGTTGATTACTAGTTGATTCATCCAAAAAAAAAAATATATCATCCTTACACCCCAGAATTGAAATCAAAAGAAAAAAAAAAAGTGTTAAGGGAAAATTGATTAAGACTCAAGGGCTTGAATTTACTGATGAGGTTTGGAGCTCTTGAATATGCGTGTGACTTTCAAATCTCTGTTGTGCTCTCTGACGGGTATCTGTGATGGTATATAATGCTTGGAATTGTTATTTGCCTGCCCATTATAGATTCTTGGGTGTGCGCTCTTATGTTGTATTGTCTAGATAGTGGAATTTGAGATCTATTTAATGCGCTAAACATCGGTTTTGACAATAATAGTGATTGCTACATTAAATATTATCTGAAGCAAGAAGCTGTGTCATTAATCATGCAGATTTAGGTATGGGAAAATCACCCGAAAGCAAAAACAGAAGCTGAGATGAGGAAGATTGAGGTATGTCTGTTTCTTATCATTAGTGGGTTTCATTCTTTCTGCCGTTGCATTTTGGGTTTTTTATTTCTGTTCTGTTCAACACTCTGGGTAGTGTTCTCTCGTCCATTTTCTGAGATGCACTACCTCCATCCCTAGATATAATCTTCATATTTGTGAATGAGTTTGTCCTAAAATATAAGCTTCATTTAAGGGTTGTCTAAGCATTTATTACATTTTTCCCCTTTTATCCGTTGTTTATCTTTTTCCCCTACACTCTCTTTCATCTTTATTATCTGTTATTTGCCATTCTCTTTCATCTTTAATATAAAGGTAAAGTTGAAAAATAAATTATATTCCTCGTATAATATTGCTTTCAACTAACTTAAGTAGGTTTTTTCGAATAAAGTAAAGTAGTTATTTGAAACTTATATTTAGGGACGGAAGGAGTACCACCCAAATTTTGGTAAGATTTATCTTTGTGCCTAAACTTGATCCTGGTCACATGAAGAAATTCTAAGAAGAGCAGTGGCCTCCTGATATCTATCTACTTCAAAAGGAATAGAGAGCGCTTTATTTGATACAGATGTCACCCGAAAATGTTGGGGCGAATTAAAGGTTATTGTAGCTTGAGAGGGGCAGCATACTAGGGCAAGTATTTAACAAGGACACTAGCTTCTTGTGGATGACATTGCATTGGATCAAACGCTCTTTCTTTGGCATCCTCAGAAGATATCATAATCTAAACAGTCACTTTTGGAGATGGGAGAGGAACCCTATCCAATGACAGTGAAGTCACCTAATCATTGTGCAAATCTGAAACATATCATATTCAACAAAGGTTTATAGCCACCTCTCTTCAGAATGATCCTCTTTCCCCATAGCTCATAACGTTGGAGGCTGGTTCTAGAATGAAGAAAATAGAGTTTAGTGCTGCGGTCATTGTCTTGTTGTAGATAGGTGACCCAGGGAGAAAGGAAAATTTAGTAGACCAGAATCCATTCCACTAGATAGGTTTTCATTTTTCTTTTGTTTTTTCCCCCCAAAAAAGACTGGTTGAATTCCAATAATGATTTCATGACCTTCACAATTTATTTTTTACTGGTGGAAATGCCTAAAGTTTGAACAGCTGGATTTTTAGATATTGATGTTAAAATGGGGCTTTAATGTTAAGAAAACAAAAGCGTTTTAACACGTAACTGGGAATTTCTTCTGAATTCATCTAGGCCTTTGCCTTTTCGAAGCAGACTCTTATTGCATTTACGTTAGATAACTTGATGCTTCATTGCTTATAAATGTCCTGTTCATTTTGATTGAGCTAAAGTACTGTTAGTCTTGTGACTTATGTTTCCAATTTATGAGTCTCAAGTTTGTCCAGTTTGTTGTGTCATTATCTAACTGGGTCATGTTAGTGTGTTAACGGGTCCTGTATTTTCGGTCAGTTTTTTGGGGGTCCTGGTTGGCATTTGTTTGTTGTTATTTTGTCTATTTAAGAGCTCCCTGTGTCACATATTAGTCAAGTCAATTAAGAGTTAATTTGATTATTTTATTTTCTTGATTTTTGGCTCTGCCCAGAATCCACCGAATATCATTTATTTCATCTTTTACCAATAAGTTGTGTGTGACCAGTAGAATGTTTTTTGAGTACGAATTTAATGTTGCATAGTTACATCTTCTGGTGTCACCCTTATGGTTTTTAGTGAAAAGTGTGATTCCAAACTCCAGAGTGGTTTCTCCTTTTTGTCACATGGTTAAAGTTTAGATCTGAGAGGTAATTGGCTTTTGGATAGAACTCAAATCATTTAAAAGTACATTGAATCGAAGTAGTATGTTATTTACCTTGACAAAGGAACAATTTACTTTTCTTTTGAGTAAACTGAGGACATCATAGTATCAGTATTGTTTGTCTTTACACTATCAGTATTGTTTGTCTTTACACTGCCATATCAGCAGGTACAGATTTCAGATGTAGCGAAGACACACTCTGTCCTATTTATAGGGTAGAGAGAGAAAATTTTGTTTGATTCTATTTGGGTCAGTTCATTAAATTTCTCATATAAATGTACAATTTTACCTTTCATTTGCTATGTATTGACTCAAGTTAGGTGGATATTTTTAGATAGGCGTAAAGTTGAAAAGATGTTAAATTTTAACGTACAATTAATGAAGTTTAATGTTTTTCTTTTTTTCGGGTGAAACATAATGGAAGTGACTTATAAATGAGACCAGTTGAGTAATAATTATTTTGCAATCTAGGTTTGTACTTATATTGTAGTTTTGCTTGGTGAACACTAAGCTTAGGTCTCTAGACTAAATTCCTTCTCCCTTTCGGTTATCTCTAGCCTTGTATCAAGAAAAGGGCATTTATGGGGAATAAACTGTTCAAAGACCCGGGCCGGTTCAAATGTGAACCGGCCACAAGCCCGAGAAGGAAGTTGAACCGGCGGAGAACCGGTTCAACCCGCCAAAAACCGGGCAACCCGGCCAGAACCAGGGGTTGAACCGATTCTCTCATTTTCTTTTCTTTTTTTTTTCAAAATTTGATTTTTTTATTTTATTATAATTCACCTAATTACCAACTTTCACTTCACTTAATTTTAGAAACAAGGAAATTATAATATTTTAAATGCTATTATACTTGCATATGTTTAGTATTTAATTGTTATTGCTCTTAGTATTTATATTTTAATCTGTGGATTGTAGAATAATATTTATTTTCACATGTACTCAACTAATATTTTATATTTTTCCCTCTATAGAAACATCAAAATATTCATGTTTGATGAATCATGCATACTTATCGATGTCCGGTCCGGTTTTTTGAACCTTGGGAATAATAACTTCATATCAAAATTCAAACTCTATTAAATTTGCATTTTCAAGGACTTTCTTGTAACTGTAAATCACATCATGGATTTCAGGTAGAGGTTGAAAGAATGTGAAGTCGAGCACATGATAAGCTCATGAATAAACTCGCGGCTGTGAGGCATAAGGCTGAGGAAAAGAGAGCAATTGCAGAAGCCAGAAGAAATTGCCAAGCTGCAAAAATAGAAGAGCAAGGCGAGTACATACGCAGAACTGGTCGTGTCCCATCATCATATCTCTCATTCACTACCACAGAAAACACCTATAGCGGCACTTTTTTGACCCCTATAGCGGTGCTTTTGAAGTGCCGCTATAGCTAGCGCCGCAATAGGTCAGGTGACCTATAGCGGCGCTTTATCGCGCTTATAAAGCGCCGCTATAGGTGACCATATAGCGGCGCTTTATTACCCAAAAGCGCCGCTATAGGTCATGTTTTAATTAATTTTTATTAAAATTGAAAAGGCCTATACCGGCGCTTTTGTAAAAAGCACTGGTATAGGCCTTTCTATTGCGGCGCTTTTGGGTAATAAAGCGCCGGTATAGGCCTTTCTATAGCGGCACTTTTCATAAAAAGCGCCGCTATTGGTTATATTTTTCTAAAAATATACAATTTGTTTTTTAATTCACACCCACCTGCATCATTGCAAAAATTCCAGCAATTCTATACAATTCCAGGCAGTCCATATACACCAGTAACTCAAACGGAGAAGAATATGTACAATAAGACCAAAAGCTATATTGTTCAATTAAGAAAAAAAGCATGCATACTACTAGTCAGGCTGTCCAATTTGAGAGAACAGAGGGTGTACATAACTACACCGTTCTTCAATTAGCGCTTTCATCTTCTCCCTTGACAACATGAAGCAACGTGCGTCTGGGTAATACTGTGTAAAGAAATTTAAATGACAATTAAATTTACTTGAAATCTAACAAGTACAAACACTTAGATTAGGAAAAATATAAAACTTACTGTCAATGGGATGTTATCTCGATCACGTGATACGATATCCCTCATATAATGCATGACATAGTATCCACAGTCGTTGTCATTGGGTTGATGTGGGCATTGTAACAAAAAATACAGAATATCATATAAGAGCAGTTACGTTATGGTTTAAGTAACGATTGTTTGAAAAATTGAATAACTTGTAAAACCTGAACTTTAAGCCACGGATAAGCATCTTTTTGGTCATGGGCTTAGGAATAATTGTACCCATTAGCAGCCCGATAACTAGTCAATGCTCTGGAAACAAAACAGATTAAATTAATTTTAGTAGCTTGGGTCGATCATATAAAATGACAGATAATACAACACATTCAAATAATGTTGACATTCACTTACTCATTGAAGAGACGCATCAAATCCGGGCGATTATCTGGTTCAGCAGATTCCACAGGATCCAAATAGTAAATAAGTGGATCCGGCTGTACTGTCGGATTGATGACAAGCAAAACCTAATGTAGCCTAAGACGTTTTATAAAGTTATGTCAGTATATATATCAATGATGATTGGAGCTAAGAATACGATGAAAGCTATCATACTTATACACTTACCCTGTATTAATTGGGGCTAAGAATAAAGTTCTGCCTGTTGCCTTTAAAGTGAAACGCTTCTTAATCGCTTTGAATTGATCATCACGTTTCGCACCCTCAATTTGCACTATTAAATAAGGGTTTATGAATTCGAACGAGACATTGTCCTCAGAGACTATGACTTCTTCATGCAGGTGCCTTCAAAGAAACCATACAAACATCCAATTAGAGTAGAACTTATGACATTGAATGAAACCACAATGGAAACACATATATACCTAATCCATAAATTGATGACCATAGCACCGACCCATCTTTCGTCAAGCACCTCCATGACCTGATCCCTAGAAAGAAGCTCATTAAAATTTGACTCACCAAATATAAGCCTGTTGAATGGGATTGTGACAATAGCATCGCGAGATATGGTAGCTGCAAATGCTCGCAATCGAGCACTATTTGGCGTTTCAGCACTTGTATCTTGGATAACAGGAGCAGGCACTTGAACTTTCTTCTTGCCCTTTGCTTTTGTTGCCTATAAACCATATAAATAGAAAGTTTCAAAAATTCTTCCAATAAGAAGAGTGTTAGTTTAAATTAATTAGCAAATAACCACCTGTGACACTGGACCAGCTCGTGAACTCTTTTTCTTCAATTGAGCAGCTGGGCCACCGGTACCTTTTACACTAGCCACTTCTGCTTTCTTTCCCAGAGCCTCTGTACCCTGTAAAAACTTATAAATAGTAAAAGAGCGTTATTCCAAGACAAAGAATGCTAGTCTAAACGTTATTAGTAAATAACCACCTGTGGTATTGGCTCAATCAAACTGATGGGCCAAGCAACATATGCACCAACAACATCTCCAACCTTAGTCATCTCATCAGGAGTAGGGAATGGTAACGGTGCATCCCTGTTCCGGGAGACTTCAATCATAACCCTCAATGTATTTTCAGGCAACGGAGAATTGTGCAGGGTCCTATTTGAAGTGTTGAAGACCGTACCGATCGCAACTACTTCATTGAAAGATTGATCCTTATACAGGTTGCATCTTGATTCGCCCTACAAAAGAGTTGACAACGTTAGCTCCCAATCGATAATATAACAGTATCACCACAAGTTTATAAATACAAAATGTTAGAATAATAAGTTTTGATGATAACTAAACATAACTTAGGCATAAGGAAGGGCTATGATAAGAACAAAAATATCTTAGGGATAATCTGATAGAAAATCCTAAGTCTTGCCCAATCGATCAGGGATAGATTACAAGTCAAAGAACTTAAGCCTAATCGATTAGAGATGAATCAAATTCAGATCACATAGTGCCCAATCGATTAGAGGCCCCTGTAATCGATGAGTGAAATTAGTCCATTCGATTAGGAGAAATTGGAATAATCAATTAGAGTCGTCTAATCGATTAAGATATCTTAAGCCTAATCGATCAGAGTCCAGTAATCGATTAAGAGAATATTGCCCAATCAATTAGAGAGCTTTAATCGATCAGAACATATTCTAAGCCCAATCGATTAGAGAGCATTAATCGATTATAGGAAATCTAGTAATCGATTAAACCTACCTAATCGATCAGGCTTACCCTGTAATCGATTAGGCGCATGAATTACTAATCTATTGCTCAGTGATGCAGGACATAATCTATGCTTAATCGATACGTAATCGATCAGTCACCAAGTCCTGTGATCGATTAAAGGCTGTAATCTGAGTGGCGATGAGAAATATTCAAAATCAATGACAAGCCTATTTTTAGCTTTCCAAGTACAGAGTTGTTCAGACCTACTTAAGGAAGTTTACGTTGGGACACAATTTGATCAAAAGAGCCGTTGGAACTCACCTACTCTGTCAGCGATAGAAGAAGAGAGATGAGCTAAAGCAAAATCAAGTACAATGGAGTAAATGCATAGCAGATTACATCTCCCATACTTCACCAGATCACTCAACTCTCTTGATGTGTTCAACGGCCATATTAACAACGGATATATTTCTAACAGAAACTATAAATGCAATTGACAAAGAAGTTAGTTGTAAGAATTGATTGCCACATTGATTATCTGTATCTACTGCATTCAATACTCTTAACACTTACTGTTCTCATATTCTTAAGTGTGTAACATAATTTGTTCAATTGAGTGAACAATTATTCTGTATTCATTATCTAAGTTAGATTTACTCTTAAGATAGTGGGATCTTAAGAGTAGGGTGTAAGCTTACAAGGTGTAAGGGGGAGTGATCAGTAAAGAGAGGAGTTCTTGCTGTCACTTGTAAAGGCTATCAAGAGCCTGATTAAATCTTGAGGAATTAGTGGAACCCAACTGCAAGTTGGAGAACTGGACGTAGGCCAAGTTTGGGCTGAACCAGTATAAACTGTATTGTTTTCTCAGAGTTAGATTTTAAAAGCACAATTCACCCCCCTCTTGTGCATTCCTGCCTGTTACACAAAAGACAAGAATTACCTGAGGAATTTTGAGCCCTAGGCATCGTACACTATCCCTGATGCTTGGACTCTCACAGGAAGGAACGTTACCTTGTTGCATGAAGTTCGACGTTTGTGATCCAACATTGTTACGCTGGAAAAATTCGTACATCATATCTTGCCGTCTTTGCATTTCCTCATTTCTTCTTTGTATTTCAAGCACAGTCTCCCTCAGAGTATTGACTTCATCTTTCAACACAGAAACTTCACTTTGTGTTACCCACTTTTGGCGGCCAAAGTAAGCTGAAGGCGTGACCCCTATACCAATGCCCCAAACACGGCCTGAATACCCAGGACGGTCAAGTGCTCTGCTGAGGATATCGCCTTGGCCAAATATGTTGACCTCCTCGGGCGATTCTTGTGTTAACATATCCTATAACAAGAAGGATTATTAGTTATTAAGTTAGGAAATTCACTAATAAAAAAATTACAAAGTCCAAGAGAATGACTTACACATCGTTCACGGACTCTTCTAACCTCTTCATGAACGATGGTTCCGTCGCTTTTGGAGTGTCCTTTGATCCAGACCTTAAACCGTGGAGGGTGACCTTCTAAACCCTCTTCCTGAATCTGTCAAGGTAAAACAGGTGAACTTATAAATTAATTACATAAACATTAATTCACAATTTTAGAAGCAGAAGGGCGTTACTAACATACCATCTCGTACTCCAATTCTGGAAATGTTTTCCGGCCGCCTAAATAGGGATACGCACAGCTTTTAGCCGCCTGGCTATATTTTTCGCTTCTTTCCTGAAACTCCTCTGATAAGCGTGATTGCACAAATTCATCCTACTGTGCTTGAGTTATGACCCGTTCATATGTAAATGGGGATGTTGGAACGACCTCCCCGTTTTCATCTCTCATATATAATGTCGACAAATTTGAACGGAAGTTTCTGTGTATTGTTGAAGCTTTCTTCATGACATAATTCCTGTGAGTCTCATCGATATGAAACACAGTCTGTAGCAATAGAAATCATATTAAATTTGTTAGTTACAATGTTATCATGACAAAATTAAACTTAATTGTAAAAAAATAGCTTACCTGAACCTCTGACCAAATCTCGTCACGTGTGTCCCTGTTTACTTTTCTCCAATCTGTAACTGTAATAGGAACTTTATTACGAACAGTGCATCCAACAAAACCGGTAAGGGCCTTCGCACTCTTTCCAACTAGTTGGTCATTGTCGTTCCATACAAGGGCTGTCTTTTTTCCCTTAGCTCTACGTGTGAGGAGATCACACATAATGGTCTTGCCACGATGAACTTGGTCCTCAACATGTGCTCTACCCTCATCAATAACTTGCTGGGAACTCGGTGGTGCTTCCTCCTCCTCAGGTACGTTTGGATCCATTGTCTTATAAAATAATTAAACAATATATGATTTTAGTGCATGCATATGCATATAATGAAATAATTCGTAGAAAAAATAAAGAAAATACATACAAACTTAAATCATTATGATGGCATTCGACTCCTTTTTCTCATTGTTATATTATCCAAAATTGTTGGCTTCCTCTTTTTTGTGGGATTTAGGGTTGTGTTGACCCAAATGCCTTCTTCATGCTCCACCCTTACAGAAACAGGCTCATCTTCATCATCATATCCGTCTGCATCAAAGTCTTCTGCCAGTAATGTATCAAAGGAAGGATCATCTTCAATCATATTCATATCATCATCATTACTTCCATCAACTTGTTCGGCATAATTTTTGTTCGACTGAATGACAACTAACCAATTCTTCTTAGAAGGATCTGCAATGTAAAAAACTTGTGCCGCTTGAGACGGTAGAATGTAAGGATCATCCTTATATCCAACTTTAGAAAGGTCAACCGATATAAACCCAAATTCATCTAATCGTCGTCCACTATTATTGTTAACCCATTGACAGCGGAACACAGGAACTCTGAACATGGTGTAATCTAACTCCTAGATGCAATCAATCACACCAAAGTATGACATCTGTGCATAGACGGGATTTGTATCTCTTGCACTGGATATATGCCATGCCTCGGTAACAACTGTGACTCCACTATTCTGCATTGTGCTTTTCTCATCATGACCTTTTGTATAGAATGTGTAACCATTGATTGCATAGGCAGTGTAAGAAAATGCATGCAAACCCGGTCCTTTCGACATCCAGAACAATCTTTCACAAACTGATCCAGTGTTAAGCTCAAGCTACTGACAAATACGCGCATTGAACCATCTAATGAAATATTTGTTGTGCTCCTTTGTAATCAAATTCTCATTTCTATCACCGTGAATTTCCCGAAGAAGTTTTTTGTGTTCTTCAACAAATGGTTCAACCTTAGGAGTACTGTGAAGAATATACAAGTGAGCTAGCTCCCTTTCAACATTCGAAATGCGTATTAAGTTGAACCCACTCATTCCTTTCCCCGTTAATCTCCCGTCGTGACAAGACTTGGGTAAACCAATAGGTTCAATATTTGATAGGTAATCTGCACAAAAATCACTCGCTTCTTCAACGATGTATCGTTCAGCAATACACCCCTCTGGTCGATATCTATTTTTAACATACCCCTTTAAAACTTTCATGAACTGTTCAATTGAGTACATCCATCTCAAATAAACTGGGCCGCACAGTTGAACCTCTTTGACCAAGTGTACTGTAAGATGAATGATGATGTCAAAGAATGAAGGGGGGAAATACATTTCAAGTTCGCACACGATACAAACGATTTGTCTCTGCAAATCCTGCAACTTTGTTGTATCAACCACTTTACTACAAATAAGCTTGAAGAACATACAAAGTCTGGTGATCGTGCTCCGCAATTTCTTAGGTAAAATGTTGCGTATGGCAACCGGTAAGAAATGTTGCATCAGGACGTGACAGTCATGAGATTTCAGTTTCTTCAACTTCAACTCTTTCATGGACACAAGGTTCTTTACATTTGAGGAGTAGCCTTCTGGAACTTTGATTCCATTCAGAAACTCACAAAATGATCTTTTCTCTTTCTTCGAAAGGGTGTAAGCTGCCGGAGGTAAATAAGTATGGTATCCTCTCTCGACAGGTGCTAACTCGTGTCTTATTCCCAAAGGACGGAGAAGGGAGCAACGGCCGGAGCTTGGGAGTGCAATGGCGAGTTAATGGCGGCGGATCAGCGAGAAACGACGGCAGAGCAGCGAGAAACGACAACGGAATAGCGAGAAGCGCGGCGGAGGAGCCACAAATGATGGCGGCGAGCTTGGGGGAACCAGAGGAGGGTCGGACGCGTGTGGTTGGAGTCGCGCAAAAAGAAAGAAAGAAGAGGGGTTAAATAAAAAAGAAAAGTTATACCGGCGCTTTATATAAAAAGCGCCGGTATAGGGGAGTCCAAAAATTTGGGAGGGAAAATTTCCCTCCCATCTTCACGCATTTTTTGCCTATACCAGCGCTTTTTATAAAAAGCGCTGGTATATCTAAACCTCTCTGACAGCTTTTTTCAAATAAAAAATTAAAAAAGGCAAATGAAAATATATGTGGCCCCACATTAATTATTGCCCTATGCCGGCGCTTTCTTTAAAAGCACTGGTATAGGATTTTACAAATTAAAAAAAATTTAAAAATGATTTGCTGGACACCTATCCCGGCGCTTTTTAAAATAAGCGTCGGGATATGCCTTAGCTATACCGGCGCTTATGGTGGTAAGCGTCGGTATAGGTACCTCACATACATATTCCGGCGCTTGTTACTATAAGCGCCGCTATTGTTGCGTCGCAATAGGATCCTTTTGTAGTAGTGATTTTCTTGCTACAGTTGGTGCTCATAAAGAAATGCAGATTGGGACTTTTCCTTCCCACTTCCCCTGCAATTCATCATTTTTGGTATCGTACACTGTCTTTCCCTCTCATGCTAACAGTTTCAAAAGGTCTATTTTGTTTTGTTTTCTCCTCCTCAGGTCAATACCAAATTGTGAGCAATCACATGATTTGATGTGGTTTCTACATGTTCATTTTGAAAATCATGGAAGGGAAAGTTGGGAAGTCTTTATTATCTCTCAGAATCTTATGGCTTAACTTTTGTAATTAGTGTATAGACTATAAAATGTAAGGAGATAGTTTTTAATTTTGAACTAAGAGAAATGTTTAATTTTAGCCAATAGATTATGAGATGTGTCCATGTTTCTAATATTACTGTTGATAAATATAGGTTCGGAAGAAAATGCAACTATAAAAGGTCACTTGCAAGTTACCACTCAACTATTGACCATTCCATATTATATTTTTGGATCTTAAATGAGGAAACTCTTTCAGTGTTAATTATAAGATACCCATCAAATGAGCGCATTAACCTGTAAGGAAAATCAAATCTGTAGTTATACTTCATCTAATTCATTTTTACAAACAACTATCAAAATCATGCCTATGAAATTGTTGGTTAAAATTAGTCAGAAATAATGTGGGAAATGTATTTTTAAAAATATACCCTTATTTAGAAAAATAGTAAATATGAGAGAGAATGAGTGGGAAAAGAAAAAAAGAGATGCTTAGAAAAAAGTGAGATGTGTAATTAATTAGCAGTAAATATCGATAAGTGCATTAAATTTTAATTTTTTTTTTTTGGTAAAAACGATCAAATTTTAATATAAAAGAACCATTCAAATATACTTAGTGTGTGTAAGTCATTAGTGGCAAAGCAGAAAATAAAGAAGATTCATGCAAATTATAATTATAATTAAACAAGCTACAACTAATATTAGTAGAAAGATTAGTATCTCTACAAGATCCTTGTGGATGATGTTGGAAGAGGCACGGAGAGTTTCACTACAAAGGGTGTAATGTTTCTTTGATGACCAAATCATTAGCTTCATGGTGTTTAAAATAAAATAAGGCGATGAAATAATCCAATAAAGAACTGCCCTTAACACTTTGAGAAGAAACCATCACCTTGTAAAGCTTTCATCCATTTAAAGTGTTGAATTTTAAATAAACACGTTGTTATTTATAGTAGGATCAACTTTGTGTGAAAGAATGTTGTTTACAATAACATGACAGATTAATTAAAACTATCTTGGACAAATTGGAATAATTCCATCTAGATTAACACTTTCCATCGAATTCGAGCACCCCCCCCCCCCCCAAATGGACAAATTGAATCATTGTAATGCATAGATGATGATGATGATAATGTCATCACCATCATCATCATCATTCTTTAAAAGTATATTGAATTTTGGTTTTGACTTTAATCAACAGTAATTTTAATGAATTTTGGCTTTTGTCCCCCATACTAAGACTTATACCAAATCCATTTGAATCTATAGAGGCCAAAACTAACCATTTGAAACTATATGGTCCAGAATCAAAATTTAATTGGATTGTAAGGACCAATAATATTAATACTCTTAGATACATAAATAAAGTATGTGACAGGTTACAAAATTGACATTTTGAAATTTTGAATAAAAATCATATTATCAAATTCATGCATTTTTGTTGGGGTATCCCCACTTTTCAGGTCCATAATCTCATTATTAAGGTTAGGAACTTAGCATTAGATGTCCAGGCCATATCAAAATTTTGTTTCGAGGACAAGAGACAGGGCCGCAGGTCACCGTTTACAATCATAGAATGAGTTGATTAACATACATCTCACAATTAAACTGGTAAAACCACTTTCTCCATTCACTCACCAGTATCATATCTACCGTTACCCTTTGAGAAGCCCATGCTCTAGCTCTGGGGCCATGTGTCTGTTCTTCACCCTTCTTTCTTCTAAATTTCAAATTTAGATGTTGAAAAGGGCTCTCAATAGCGTCGGATGGATTTCGCTCAGTTACTGTAAACGATTTTCGTTTGTTTAATTCTTGTGATGTAGAGTAGATTTTATTGCTTTCTCCTTTGTATTAAAAAAAACCCAAATGTACTAATATTAGGCTTTCCTTTCTCGAAATGTTGACTTCAAGCAAAAGACAAAATGTTAATAACAATTGGATAAAATATAAAGCCCAATGTTTTCTGGGGCAAAAAAAAAAAAAAGCAACGTCTAATTCTATACCGGGCACCGTGTTAAAATCTAACTTGTAATTCCAGTAGATTTTTTTTTGGTTAAACAACACCCAATAATCCAGTGTCGTTAGGCAACCAACTAATCTGAACTCGACTTTAGTCTCCTTCCAATATAAACAGGGTTGTCCCCACTCTGAAGAGCTCGAGATCTTATCTATTAAGTAATATTATTTTATTTGAAATAGCATAAAACCTTGGATTTCGCTTTTCAAAAAATTTCTAATTCTAAATACAAGGGATGTAGTAAGTACGATCCCGGATGTCATTCGCTCAAGAAACTAGTTGTAAATTAGTCACCTAAATAGCCAATATGCAAATGAGATAGTCAAAATGAGCTACGTGGTGATAAATAAGTTGCTTATTTATCAAAAAGAACAAGTTCAATTTCTAGAGAGCTTCCCTAAATCGATGGAGTTGCTGTCATTGCTTTTAATTAACATGGGAATCATGATAGATTCGTCAATATTACTCGAAAAAAACCTCTTCGAGCTCGTTAGAGTTAGATGAATTAGTATCCCTGACCAGTCGAATACTAGTTCTTCTAATCCTAGTAACCTTGACCAATCGAATACTAGTTCATCTAATTTCTAACTCAATAAGCACCAAACATATTCTAATTCGAATTAATTTAAAGGAGTAATCGAGACTTCAATTATTAATTTAAATATATTTCATAACATAAATTAGATAACTACATACAATGTTCCAGTTAAACACATGAAAAGTCATGTACGAAGAACATAATTCAATTGAATAAAACAAATTAGAAATATCTATCTCTCCATCAGGGAGACTTCTACTGACTAATCTAAACGTTGAATTAGCTGGATCTAGACCTAGAATCTAAAATAAACAACATAAGTAATTGAAAGATAAATAAATAAATAAATTCCCCTCTTAGCCCATAGCTCAAGCTTCCTCCATCTCTTTAGGGAAACGCCAGCAGGAGAGAGGGTGAAAGAAGTTGATGAGAAATTAGGGTTAATCTGATTTTTTTCACCATAGGAGGGCGTAATTATAAGCTTATGAGAGATCCACTTGAATCATCTAGAAGCAGGCAAACTATCTAAAATATCTTGAAAATATCTGAAGTATCCATGTCAAATATTGGAGGTTCACATTGGGTTTCTAGATATGCCACAAATAAAATATAATAAAACAAGTATAAAATATCCTAGAAGTTGTTCCCAATTAATCACTCATTATGACATTTTCCCCCTTATTTCATGTTATTTCTATTTAAAGACTTATGGCATTATTTATGCTTTTATTCGACCAAAAACGCATTATGAACATATTAATATTCCCAATTAGGCATATAATATTCCTACAAGGTTAGAGATTTGTCACTCTCCCAACGAGAGCGCTTCTCAGAATTCGAACTCACATTATCATCCTTAAGGAAAGGCAATCCAACTTACTAGTTCCGCCTACTACTAGTTGGTGTAGATTACTTTAAAGAGGGATAAAACACACATCATCTGTTTATCATCATCTCCATTCCCTTATTGCTGGATGACTCCTCACGTGTGGGAGTGTGCTAGGAAATCATGTTTGGAGAAGGAATGGAGAAAGTAGGAAGGGAAGCAGGGAAGGACACGTGCTTGTTTTCTCACTCCTACCTATTAGATTTCAAGCCTATCACCAGATCTAGTCCCTTTTTAGGGCTGTTATATTATTATCCTTATGTATGCTTATTTATTTTAAGTTTTTTGTTACTGCCATATAAGATAATGTGCTTCTCAAATCTAAAGTTACTTGTTAACTTGACGGGCCCCTATCTCATATGTACTTATCTCATATGGATGGAGAGAAAATGCAGTAAGGTGGAAAATGGGAGAATAAGATCATTTTCCTGTACTTGAATGGAGATAAATTAAGAGGGGAAAGAAAAGTGTAAAAGAAAATTGGTGAGACACATAGCCCATTTTTCTTCTAAAATTTCTCTTTACAAGTGGAGAGATTTCAGAGAAAAAATTGATTGTCCATATCTACCCATGTGACCCCATCCATACCACACTTTTGTTTTTTTAACCTCTAAGTCAGGGTGCCTTTCGTTGATAATGTATTTTTTTCGAGTTTTTTCTTTCTTAAATCAGAATCCCTCTGTGTTTTTATCAAGGAATACCTCTCTCTTTTTTATCAACGCGTTTCCGACTGCGTCATTTACTTCCTGGGTTATTTTATTAATTTTGTTAGAGGAATTTAATAACTTATTTATTTAATGTATTAAGTTCTAAAAATTTATTCACTTTTCTATTTTATATATTAAAAACATTTTAATACATTAATGTTAATCTATAATTTAATTCTAAATTAACTTTTCTTAAAAATATCATCTTTTCACTATGACATCTAATTTAATTTTAAATATAATTATTTTAACAGAGAGATAAAGACATTTTAATCATAAAATATTTGCTCATTTTCTTTCTTCCCACTTTTCTCTCATTCTTTCAAGCAAAAAGAGTATTAATATTTCCTTCCCACTTTTCTCTCATCCCTAGTTTTTTCCTCTCATTTTCTTTTTTTCCAACTTTTTCCCTCATCCAAGGAGGCCTTAATGTAATTCTTTAATTATAACAAAAGGCATCAAACATCATCATTCTTTTGAGGGACAATTATATGCACAGCCGACCAACAAATGACTATGAGATGTTTTAGAGATTAAAATATAAGGAGGTATAGTTTACATATAACTTGAAATTTAAAAAATTTAACTTCGCATAACACAAATTTTGAGAGATTATTTACACAAATGACTATAGTTTAAGTAGGTATTTGGTTATAATATATTGTGCATTGTTAGTAAATATCATAGTAATTCAACTCAGTACAGCCAATTCAACTCGGACTCCGGCAATTCGGCCACGGAATCGGTCTGAGTAGGCCATTGGCCTAGAAATCCATCAACCTTGGCATGACCTGGAGTAACTCGATGGATTGATGGGTTGACGAAGTTTGGTTTTTTAAAGCTATTTTAAATTTGTCTTTGTGAGATATTGATTTTAGAAAGCAATATTGGTCATAGTTAATGTTGATTTTAGTGTTAATAACTATTAGTTTAGTGATCTAATGACTATATGAGTATTTGATTATCATTTACGTATTTTGATAATTTACTATGATGAATACTTAATGAGTGCTCATTATGGTATCATTGATGCGGTTGACTGATATTATAGTGCCAATATAACAAAGAAATTGTGAAAATTTTTGAATAAATATATGATTATTTAATTTTGTTAGAGATTCACATTTTTGATTTAATATTCAAAGTAAAAATTATTTTTTAATTCTTTTTTATTTACATCCGGTTTGGCTTACAGGTTGATCTAGAATTGACCCACTAACTTTTAACCAACTATCTCGACCAATTTGTAGCCTATATAGGTGTAATAACTTTGGTTAATATACAGGGGCTACCTACACAAAATGAGAGTTTATGAGAGTTCTTTATTAAGTTGAAAGATTAAAGATCACACGAGTGAACATTCAATAAAATGTTTTATAATCTAGACAATTATTTTATATAATATATACACACACATTAATTTAATGACAGTATATATTATTTGATTAAATCATAGTCAAATTATCAAGTCATAAAAAGATTCTTTTTTATCATGATCGAATAACTATTTTAATTTTGAAGACATTGACGTTGATCATCTGTCTTGACATTTATTACACGAGACCATTATTTCCTAAGTCACTTTTTATTATTACGAGACATCTGTTTGCCTTTGACTATGAAGTCCAACTAAATTGTTCAAATTTCAATTGAATTGTATGAAAATTACTGGATTAACACTACATTTAGTCCCTATAATATCCTTTCATTTGAGCTTTAATCCTTGAAATTTGAAACTAATAGTTTTTGTCCCTCAAGTTAGCCGTTAGTCCCTCGTATATTAACGTTGTTAAATTTGCTCGTGTCGCTAACACAGTTAAGTTTGTGGTGACTGGGTAGGCTTGGGTGGCATTTCACTATGACTTGGATATATGAAAAAATAAAACAAAAAAAACCATTGTTTTTCTGTGTTTGGATTAGTGGTGGAGAAGTGACTTTTTTTTTTCTTTTCAATATGACTTTTCTAGAAGTAAGATTGGATAAAAGTCACATTGTGTAATGTGATTTATGTTTGGATTTATGATGATAGAAGTGACTTTTTTTAAATCTGACTTTTAGAAAAATGTTTGGATGATTATTTTGGAAAGCAAGTGTAGATGAAAAATGACTAAAAATGACGTAATTCTTATTAAATAATAGATATATAATATGCATATATTCTTATAATGTAGAAAGAAAAAGTGAAATTTGCAACATCCTAAGAAATTATTGAAGATCAATGGAGGTGATTAGGAATTAATTAATGAAATTTATGAATTATTCGAATATTTGAGGAATATGGGGTGTTTTTGAGGATCTTAAAGGCTTAATTCCTCCTTTAATTTATGAAAAATAATTTGAAAAAATTATATTTTTGGTTCAAAGGAGGATATTACGGGAGAAAATAGTTAGAGATTATTATGATAAATTTTTAGAGATAAAAAAAATTTTAGATCAAAAGAAATTATCGTATTTGAGAATTTTAAAGGTCTAGTTGTCTAATTTTCTTACCTACTTATTTCTTTTCTTTTTCTTTTTTCCTCTTCCACGCCTTTCTCTCTTCAAGGTGCGATTGGGCTTTTTTTCCTTCAAAAATAGCTATTGATGATTTTCAACCTAAAAATTCAGTAGTCACTAGAAGCCCGTTACAAAAAAGCCAACCCAAACATGAAAAAAATATGATTCTCAGCTCCCACGGCGCAGTTGCACGTTTGGGTCACAAAACGTGATCCCAAACATTCACTTGTCATTCTGTATTTCACGAAAGTCCTGCGGCAGCGTACGGCGAAAAGATTCGAACTTTAGTGTTTGTGGCTGCTGCTGTAATAGTTAGAGAAGGAAACTTTCTCTAAACGGTCAGAGAACGGTAAAAAGGGAGACTATGTGTGCTAGAGTGAGAAGTAAAACTCGCAAGGCAAAGAAGAAAGAGAAAAAGTATAGAGCCAATGGCGATAGGGAAAATTCACATGCGTTCAAATGCGTGGTGGTGCCTTAGATGCATGTAATAGCTCTTCAATTTTTTCATTTTTCAGAGGTAATGAAGAAGGAAGTATGTATATATATCAGGGAGGAATTACGGGGATTTAAACGAAGACGAAATCGAAGAGGATGAAATGTGAAAGAAATTTGTTGGTGGTTTTGATAATTAGACGATGAGTGAACATGAACAGGAACAAGGACATGAACGAATTCCTACTTACCTTCTCTTCATCATCTCTTGCTCCAGCAATATTTATTTCTCTCTCACTCTTCCATCTACCCTTATCAGTTGCAAATGTGTAACCACTTTGTTTCAGAGCTTTTGGGTTTAAAAGTATAGAGCTATTTATGCATAGCCTAGAGTCATTCTCTAACTACAGCAGCAGCGGAGGCAGCCACAAGAACAAGTTCGGAGCTTTTCCGTAGACGTTGCTGCCGACTTCCGTGAAATATAGAACGACAAAGAGGGAGGAAAACAATTTTTAAGTTTTTTTTCCCCATTTTTCATACACCCAAATCATAGTAAAATGACACTTAAGATCACCCAATCAGCACAAACTTAACAGTGTTAACGACACATAAAAAAATTTAACACCGTTAACACATAATGGACTAACGACCATAGATATTATAAATTTGAGGGACTAAAACCCAAATAAAAGGAAATTCTAAAGACCAAAAGTAGTGTTGACCCAAAATTATTTTTCAAAGACACAACAAGGCCATATAAACATAAGGGGGAAACTTGAAAACTATTGAGGCCTTGAATTGCGAAATTTTGAATTAGTATCCTACCCATAAAAAATCTCTAATTAAGTTTCAACTAAGTTAAAAAAAGAAAAGAGATTGGTAATGTGAATTTATTTAGGGCAATCTAAGTTTTAAAATTTGTTTGTACTATTTTGACCATTGTATTTATTTAGAAGAAATTTATAAAATTAAAACAATTTGTTCCATACAAATAACTAAATTAGAAGTATAGATCAAACTAACTAAACTTCTTTTTATAGGAAATAACATTAAAACAATCTACTAACTAATAAGAGATTTGTCCTTGTTTAGTATAATCTGTTGTTCAGACAAGTCCATAAATAATAGCAAGTTTAAATCTATAAAACTAGTGAACTTTGTTAGCACATATGCTATCATAATCAAATATTCACAACTAAAGTTGATTGTTACAGTTTAACCACATTGTAGTATTATTTGAATCTCAACAATGATTGTCAAATATGGATGCACCTCATCCATTCATACTATTGAATTGATTGTCTCAGTGCAGTCACTTTCCGCTTCAACTTTCCTTGGTTCCGGACCTCATTGCACTTTCAAGATCTAGAGAATCCCCCAAAGCTTGCTGCTAAGGCTAGAATTATCAATCATTATATGAGGAAAGATACACACTACATCCAATTGTAGTTCCTTGTGACCTCACAACCTCGAGTAATTAGTTGGATATCAAATAAGCCATTAACCTTAAATTTTTTGTATCCCTCTCACGGTGGTTTTCAAAACCTTGGTTCAGAATGAGCTAAAGTTGGCTTACTCCAAGTAAGACAAGCTCGAGTTCATGCCAAAACCTCTTGAGATTTTGGTGATACCCCCATTAAAAAGTTTGTTATTACTCGATAGCCATAAATTTGTATCCGAACCTTTAAAAGTTGTTCATTCATTCAGATAAAATTCAAATTATCTAAATTATTTTCTTATCTCAATTGAAATTTAACAAAGAATCTAATAATCTACAGTTTTTTGTTTTGGGTACAAATCTAGTTGGAAGAGAAACATCCAATCTTAACAAACATCATGTCAATAGCATTGTGGGTAGACAAGCAAAAGCCCACCCAAATGGTTAATGCAATATATTTTCTCATGTACTAAGTATCAAAGTTAATTAACTAATTTATAATTGGGTTAAAGTTATCCACCACCCTATGATATTTTGTCAGGTGCATCCGACGCTTTAAAGTATTCTATAATGCATCTAACACGATAAAATATCTTTTAGGTGCATTTGACATTTATAACTTAGTGTTGCATGCACCAAAAATATATAAAAATATATATTAAGTTTTTGGATGTATTGTAAAAAATATATCTTGATGCTATATGATTCAGAAAAACCTTTGGGTGTTCGATGCACTTCAACAAATGCTTGAAGGTGATGTATATACCACAAATTTGTTTAGTATATTGGATATACCCAGAAAATAATTTAAAGTGTTTGGTGCACCTTAAGCCTTTGATAATACTCACTCGGTTCCTAATATAAGACATATTCACTTTATTTGATTAGATTAAGGATGTTAATTAAGTAAATTAAAATTCACAAGATATTATCAAAACACTCAAACCACACTCCTTTATTTTTACTCTTTTTCTCTAACTTGTTTATTATTGAAGAATATTAATGAGGATAATGTAGGAAAAATGTGAGAAAAATAGAAATATATCTTATTTTTAGGAACAAGCTAGAAAAATAGAAATATGTCTTATTTTTAGAATAATCTCACCTCCCAAATATTTAGGAATGGAGGGAGTATTTTAGAGGGAATCTTATTTCATTTGGGACCATGGCTTTGTCATTATTTATAAGAATGTGTGTTGATCTTCCTTAAAAACCCCTATAGTAATTTGAACATTAGAAACTATATTTAGTGATAAAAATTCCCTTTAATTTACTTTGAAAATGATATTGTTAAATTAGGAGACAGGATAAGTTGTACATTTATGATTTGGGAAACCCTCACTAATTTCCACTGTATTATTTTGGGTAATAGGATATCTCTTTTAAAAGAGAAATTAGAAATACATCCCAATTGAGAACTTGAACAATTTTAGGATATTCAAATCCATTCCCGACAGTGAATTGAGAGGAAAATAAAGAATAAGCTTCCATATATAAACCTAACCTGTCAATCATGTGGGAAAAAAGTGGAACATCTCTAACCTTCGCTCCTTTTTTCTCGAGTAAAAGGGAGATTGACCTTTGCTTCTTCTATTATGTATTGATTTGGATGGTGACTTAATAAGAACACCTTGTTTTGTGATAATGATGATGCATACATTCGCATACAAGCAATTCACAGCTATATCCACTTGTTTCCATCATTCATTTGGTTGTGGATCCCACTCTCACTATCTTCGTTTCAATGTCTTAGTCTTTTCTTCTTGTTCCCCCATTTCTTTGTCTGTTTTTTAGTGTCTTATTGGGGAAAACAGTGTCATTGCAATTAAACATGATAGTAGAGAATAAAATGAAAACACTTTTAATTTATTGATTTGAATAATTTGGTGACTTATTTTTTTTTTTTAACTAGAATTCAAGAAATTGTTATAGTAGAATCACAGGCAACGATAACAACTTGTCAGGCAAATATCGTTCGAAAAGAGCAAAAGAAGTACAAGAGGAATGGAGAAGCGAATTTTGTTTTATTTGTATTTTTGCAATATTTGACATTTTGATCTAAACATTTTTAAACCAAAAACTCCAAGATATTTTAGACTAATTTTTTAAATTTGAGGTGATTATTTTTCATATCTAGAAAAAACCTCTTCATCTGTTTTACAAAGAAGGTGAAAGGAAGTACTCCCCAGTTTCTATAAGAGACGCATGGGAGTGTTTTTAACCCTCAATATAAAGAAATTTCCTTAATGTTATTTCCGACTTATAAAAAAAAAACCCTTCCTAAATGTTAAAACAAAAAAATTAGGACGGTTATTAGATAATTTTTTTTTTGCCAACTCATTATATGAAAATTTTATTACATTATTCTCATTATGTTCCTGTTTCTTATATAGAATAATTAAGCTAGTGTCATTTATAAATCAAAATGTCAAAAGTATATACAATTTCTTTTTAAAAAAACTTAAATCGGTAACATATTTGAAAAACTTAAATTTTATATTGTCCATTTTTTTTTATAAAAAAAAGTCTAAAATAGCATATTTAACTCCTTTATATTTATTCATGTAAAAAAAAATCCTTTATATTTGTATCTAGTTTTAATTTAGTATTTTAAATTTGAATAGCACTCTTTCAGTCCTTTTTGTTAATACGGTTATTTTCATTTAATGGAAGAAAGTGGCTCAACAAATTTAAAGGGTAATTTTTTAAAAAAAAATCTTCAAAAATATTTTAAGGGACAACATTGATATTAATATTAAAAGGTAAAATTGCAAAGTTTTAAAACTTTTGAGACAGTTTATTTTTAAAAAAACTTCAAATGCAAAATAGCTCATACTTAAAATCTTTTAAAGCAAATTTCTACCTTAACACTTTTGTTAGTTTATATGTAGTTGATATTAAATAGAATTGGTAATATGGGTGGGTCTGACGTGTTCAAGCCGGGCTAAAAAAACTTTTTTTGAGTATGAGCTTGATTTTTCAACCCATACCATATTGTTCGGGTTTTGGGCTGGGAAAAAAATCCCATTTTAATTCCATTTTTTTAACCAATTTTTTTTCCATTTTTGAATGAGCCTCGCTTTTACAATATACTCTCTTCGATCCTAATTATAAAATCACTTTAAATTTTTTTTGGAGAAACTAAGGATGCAAAATTAATTACATTAAATTTTCTATATTTATTCTTTTTCCTCAAAACTAATTTATTATGCTTATAAACTAACCTATAATATAATTACATGTGATATATGTTATAATTTATTGGTCTAATTTGTCTCCTTCACTTTCACAAAAAAAGTCAAAGTGATCTTATATTTAAGACAGGATGGAGTAATTAGTAAAGTGGGGATTGTTTTCGGCATTCAGCCAAGTGAGGAACCTAAATCAAATAAAATAACACTAATAAACGAAATGAGATTAAAACAAATAAAATAACACTAATAAAAAAAAGAAAGTATTATACTTTTATCCTTTAAATATATTATATCTTTATTTTTTTAACCACCGCCTCTGTCATATTTATTATAATTTTTTAAAAAAGGAAAATGGGTTCAGATTGTCTTACGGGTTTGACGGTCTAACCTGTCACGGGCTTGTGCTTGATGGGTTCGGGCTCAAAAGACCAATTTTAATATGGGCTCTATTTTTTTGAATCCATAATCTTATTTTTTTTACGGGTTTTGGGTTAGTCCACTGGCTCCGGCCGGTATTATTGGCTATAATATTAAACACCAATAAATACAAAAAATATTTAAGGGTAATTAATTATAGGTCTCTTGTAATGGACTTAATTATCATGAGATCCCACAAAATCGTGTAATTAATCTTAGGTCCCACTTGAAATCGGGTAATTGAACTGAGGTTCCACGAAGTTGTTATCGCTGCCCATTCAGTTATTATTAGCAGCTCAAAAGTTGTTACGAACAAGAGTTAAAAAATTGTGATCGTCAGGTTACAAGTTGTTACACTGCTCATTAAGTTGTTATCGTAGGCCAAAAAATTGTTATTGAAGGTCAAAAAGTTGTTAGTTACTGAGAATTCTGTAACAATTTTTGACCAAACGATAACAAGTGTTATAAGAGATCTATAATTAATTACTTCAACTATTTATAGAAAAAGAAAAATACAAGAAGTATTTTTTCACACCAAAAAAGAAAATTCGATTCGCAAAGGGCAAAAGCTGACAGCAAATCAAGCCGGAGATTCATATTTCACGTTTCACTACAAGGGGGAAAAATTAAGGAAGATGAAGGAAGCTCCTATCAAATAACCTCTCTCTCTCTCTCTCTCTCTGTGGGCTAATTCGAAAGCCATAACAATGGAGGCGGCCATGGGATTGATGCGAAGAATCCCTCCAAAGCATACAGAAACTGCTCTCTCTGCGCTTCTCAGCCTTCTCCCTCATCATTCCTCCGATCTCTTATCTCAAGTTGATCAGCCACTCCGGGTTCTTCCCTTCCTTCATCCTCACAACTATACGCATTTCCCTCTCAATTTTTCGTACGCCTAAATGTGAAACATTTCTGACGTTTTCTGTGTGTGGGTGTGCTGGCTTTTTTTTTTTTTTTTTTTTTGGGTGGGTGTCTTTTTGGGTTGTTTTGGTTTTAAGGGTTTTTCGCAGATTCTGATCCTTTTGCTTTGGAAAATTGGGGGTGATTATCATTCGAGAGTTCATATTATAAAATACGGTTATGAAGGGTTTGATTATGACAATATGATTGATTTAAAAAAAAAAATTGGAGAGTTTTTTTTTTGAACTTAATAGAATTTTGGATTACTACAGGTTTCGTGTGACGAGGACAGTGCGAAAGATTTCATTTTGTGTGAATATAACCGAGATGCTGACTCTTACAGGTAAATTATTTCTGTCAATTTAAGCCAATAGTTGGTCTTAATTCCTAGAGGTAAAATAACGCATAATCTTTTGTACCTTTGATCAATCGGTTTTGAGAAGGAAATTACCATTGAATAGCACTTACATTACTGTGAATAAGGTAGTGCTTATGATTGACAGGAAACACTAGTCACGGTTTCTACTTGAAATGAGAAGATTCCAACATTGGCATTACTAGTTTTGTAACAGGGTACATTACTATCAATACCTTATACATTTAAGAATGAAACTTAGGCCCAAAAAAAAAAAAACATATTTTAGGGGTGAAACTGAGACCTGCTCCAAAGTGTAGAGATGGAAATATATTACTGTCATGAATGGTCTGATTGGATGTTAAAAGGTGACCAAAAGATATAAGAGTAGTAAAGACATTGTTTGATATATTTGAATCTGCTTTACATCATTACTTTGCAAGCAGTGAATTCCTGCATTGTGTCTATATAGTGAGTGAGATCAAGATTTTATCTTGACTCTGGTCTAGGAATTAAAAGCTTAAAGCCTAGAGTTTAGTATGTCTTGAGCCCTGAAGTATTTGCGGTGCTCTAAGGTTGAGCTATATTGACCATTATCTCTGTCAACCCATTCAAATACTTGGTCTCAGTCCCCTTATTAAAAACTCAAATTAACAGACCCTTTTCACCTTATGTTATGTCAAATCTTCCATGTACATAATTTAATCCATCAGTTGTTGATTGCTGGTTTTCTAAAGTTTCTAACATCTTGTACAAGATATTTTTCTTAACTGAAATTTCCTTGAAGTTGTTGGCTAAGTTTGTTGCTTGAACTTCCAAATGCATAAGCTTGTAACTAAATATTTCTTTTAAGTCTGTCAACTCCAAAAGGTTACCAATGAAATTTTTGTCTTAAGCTTTGATGCTGCAAATATTTTTTTCTTTCAATTCTCTGTTTGGATCTGGGAATTTTGACTAGTTTTTCATCAATCATTAATTACCGTTATTTCCTCGGAGGATTTAGAGCCATTATTTTCAAAAAATACATAATCATGAAATGGAGATCTGGACTTGGTTTGTTAGCTCTAAAATCTAATGCTACAGAGTTGACAGATTTATAGTTTTTTCCTTTATGAATGTTTCTTATTTTCTTTTTTCCTTTTGGTTAGAAAATATGATGTTGACTTTGCTGTTGTACTGTATCTCTGTGCAGATCACCTTGGTCAAATAAATACTATCCACCATTGGAAGATGGGTCCCTCCCTTCCTTAGAACTGAGGAACCTTGAAATTGAAGCAAATGAGATATTTGCTATATATTGTGACCAGTGAGGTTCTTTACTTACCACATCTTCTGAGTTTTTTTGCTTTATTAGATGCATGTGTTGTGAAGAAACTTATTAATTTGTCCAGTTATATATGATTTTATTACATAATCCTAGTTTCATGTTGAATCCCACTTGGTGGTGGGTTTGGGTTGATCATATTGTGTTTTCGTTGGGTATGCATGTGTGCATAACCATTTATGTTTTATTATAGTTTAAAAGAATATGCGTCATTAATGGATAATGTCATAGATATTATGAAGGTGGCACTTCATCAGTTTACATGTGGGAAGATGACAATGAAGGCTTTGCAGCCTGCTTTTTAATTAAGAAGGGTGAGCCTTTTCTACTTAAGTTAATTAAGTGGATGCTTATCATTGTTGTCTGATATTTCATTATTATTGTGATTGAAGATGGCTCAAAGACTGGGCAGGGTCGACGGGGCTATTTAGAGGAAGGAGCATGGGATGCTATACATGTTATAGAGGTAAACTCTCTTTGTATGGGTGATTAAGCTTGATGTTATTGCACATTGCAACCACTTTGAACTGATGGGAATACATCTCTGATTGCCTTTTGAATTTTCTTAACTTATTTAGCAAGATATTTTTTCTTGGAATATGATGGAGCAAGGGTTTGATTCCAAGATCTTTTGCTAACTGTTCAAGCCCTTCAACACTAAACTATATCTGATGGCTTTCCCAAGACGCTTTAGTCTTTAGATATGCCAAAACGCATCTTTTCTTTTTTTCTTACTGATTGAATGCTTATATAGGTTGGACCTGAGGAAGAAGGAACAAGCAATTACCGTTTAACCAGTACAGTGATGCTGACTATGACTACAAATAATGAGTCATCTGGAAGTTTTAGTTTGTCTGGATCAATTAGAAGACAGGTACTCTTTAGTAGGATCTACTCATGGTGATTTAGATCTTTTGTTAACAATTACATCTTGAATTTCATTTCCTTATCTTTCTTACAAAGTAATGTCTATGACAAAATCACTGTTTTTTGTTATTGACTAATTAATAGGCTTTTATGAGCAGTCATTGCTGAATGTAAATTGCATACATTAGATTTAGTATAGAATAGTTAGATGTTTGCATAGTCATCCAGGGAATATGTACTTAACTGCTGGCTTCAGCCGTAAAAGATTTAATTCTGGATTCAACCGTAAAAGATGTAGACGGCTTTGGGAAGCATCAGCTCCCAATCTCTGTTATAGTTGAGGAAAGGTTTAATAGATCTGGACGCTATTCTTTTCTTGCTATGACTGTATGTCTCTTTATGATAAGGAAGTTTAAAGAAAGTAGAAGAGAAAGAGAGAGAAGAATAGAGAGATTGTAGAAAGAAAAGGAAAAGAGGGAGAGGAATAAAGAGAATAGAAGAGAAACTGAAATTCCACCCAATAATTCAAGAGTTCAAACATGAGCAATAATAATGACAAATTTTTTTTTTTTTTTTTGTTTTTTTGTAGTCCTACTCTATCCAAATCCTAATGACTTTTGGTCCAACAACAACAACAACAATAAAGCCTTATCCCACTAAGTGGGGTCGGCTACATGGATCGCACGACGCCATTGTGCTCTATCGTTAACCAAATCTTTAGATATATTATTTATTAAAAGATCGCGCTCTACAACGTCATTAAGTGTAAGCCTCGGTCTCCCTCTTCCTCTCTTAATCGGACTCCAGACTATTTGATCTACCCTCCTCACTGGCGCATCTAATGACTTTTGGTCCAAAAAAAAAAAATCCTAATAACATAAATAAGATAAATTATTCAAATCCTATCATAATTAGATCCTAATAATATCCTAACTACTCCAACCAATTAATTATTGAATACATATCTCCTTATGACATGTAATTTTACTGCGTCTCAGGCATTCAACATTTTATGTATCCTCCAGTCAACTTGTGAACCTTGCCAGTGGTTTTAATTTTTTAGTTTCTCCAGCCAATCATTAGTCTTAGTGTATTACTCCCTCCGGTCCTAAATATAAGAGGTAATATGTCAAATGTTTTAGTCGAAAATATAAAAGGTGACATGCAAAAGTTAAAGTAATAAATGTATGTTTTTCATTTCTGCCCTTTTATAGCAATAAATGCAAGGTGGGGAGATAAAGTGTGTATAATAAATGAGTAAGGTTAAAAATGGAAAACTCTATTAAGTCTACTTATAATAAATGATTCCAACATGTTTTATTGGTATGTGTAAAAATGTTGACTAAGTATCTAACAGTTCACTAAATAGTCCTTCTGAAGATGGAGCTTGTAGTGGTTTCATCTGGAGTACTTTAGTGATACCATAAGTCAGCAAACTAAGGGTAGTGAGCTTATTAGGCTTAGGTCTTGCTCTCATCAAGAGAATAAATATAACTGCGAAATGATAATTTTAAACAGATAGCTATATCTATGCAGAAAATAGTGACAATTGCTACTAGTACAGATAATTTGGATAAAAGTCCTCTGGATTTTCCAGAAAGTAAATCTACTCTTAAGGGAGCTTCCCCCTATCAGCATAATAGATTTAGAATTCTACTCCCATATGCTATATAGATTCCCTAAAATACCATCTCTTGACAGCTGAGGCAACCCATTTTTATTTGATCAATTTTGTTCGTTAAAGATTACCAGAGAAGGACAGTGGATGGAAATAAGAAAGGAACAAGATTCTCTAAACTCAGATATCAATTATGGTTGCAAAAATTAGATCAGGTCTGACCTTGATCCAGTTCTCAGCTGCCACAAAAAAGGGGTTCCTTCATAAACTGATCATGAAAAATAGGAAATGATCTTTTTATACAGAATGCGAAATATATATAGAAATTTAAAATAATTATAATTAGTTTGACTATGATTGAACCAATAAACTTTTGAGTGGCATCTTTGCTAGTTTACCAACTAGTCCAATTTTAAAAACATTGATATTAATAATTTATGGTAACAACTATGACTAATTAGACGCATATTTAAAGAAAATAACCTTACTTTCATCACTAGGTCTTCCTTTATTCTAGCATCTATAGTTGCATCTAATTCCTAAAGAATAGCAACAAACTACCAGCAGCTATTTACAGGGAATTAATAAAACAGAAACAATAAAATACATAAAAATAATGCCTCTGCATTAGACCTGTAACAAACTCGAATAACTAACATACCAGACTCACCATGCGTACATGTACGCATATTTACAATAACTTTAAATGACATTACTGTTATTCTCAAATAATAATTACATTGTTGCATTGATAAAATGAACAATAAATTTGTCTAGTCACCAATATTATTTTTAACTGATTGGAATAACATTAACCCAAGTTTATTTAGTGCATGGTTGGCTACAGTGGCTACAGTTCTAAACCTAGGTTTCAAAATCAGGACAAATGCCCTCAGCTTTTCTAGAATAGCTTTTAACTGTCATAAACTAGATTTTGGTTAAGCCAGAAAAACACTTGTAAGTTTTTCTGAATAGTTTTTTTGCCTCAAAATCTAGGTTTGACACAGGAAACCTAGGTTCTGTCAGAAGCTACTTTTTTCTACAATTTCAAAAGCTATTTTTCAGAATCTATTCTCTAAAGACACTTTTTCGGTTTTTTTTTTTCTTAGAAATTGTTCTCCAAAAGCTAATCCAAACAGGCCCTTCATAAATAATTAGGAGAAAACTCTACATGACATTAGTTTTCAGAATTGCTGATTTTTATGCTATGCCCTGTTGTAAGGTGCATCTTTAGCTTGTATAACCTCCATGAAGTCTTGATATAATCTACATAAATTTGGTGTCCATCATGTCTGAAAAATACCCATAATTGACTCAACAATTTCATCTTCGACGATGGGACTTGGTGAAGACTGACAAGATTTTCTCTTTCACAAATGCTGTTTATTTGGCCTAAAAAAAATGCTTTATAAAATTCAAATACACGTCAATCATTGTCATGTCATTTTAGTAGTTCAGTCAATTTATGAATATTTTCTTGAACTCCATCTATTGGGGAATAAAAGTTCATATTCGTACATGTGGAGGATTTTGGTTGAACATTCTCAAAATGATATAAATAATTTGATGATCATGCTCATTCCGATATGAGCTTAGTTCTGTCCTCAGAAGACTAGGCAGAGCCGTATCTACAGAAAGCTACTTAAATTGCTCAAGTTACAATTTAAAATTTGGAAACAATTACATTAAGGCTGTTGCATACTAATTCATGGATAAATCATCCCATATCACATTAGTCAAATATTGAATTGCTACTGCTTGTTAACAAATCTCTGAGTGGTTGACCTGTCCTTGAAGTAGCACAAAATTAGTCTAAGGTGGAATATGCATTCATCAATAGGGCCATCTGCATCATAAAGCCATAAAAATCTTGTATATATGATACGTTTTCTATGTAATATGTAAGTGTTTGTCCTAAAATATGAGTTCTCTCACATTATAGATGAGTATGAGACTGTCAGTTGCTGAGGGACATATTTGTAACATGGGAAGAATGATTGAAGAAATGGAGAGTAAACTGAGGAACTCACTGGACCAGGTATTTTTCTTACTATATGATCTCATCCACATATACAGTGTGCATCAACTCTCAATATCTGTCTACCTTTTTCTTTGGCAAAAGTATTTCTTTGGTCCTTTAACTTTATGAGGTTTCAGTTTTGGTCCCTGAGCTTTAAAAGTTTTATTTTGGTCTTTTTACCCTAAACCAGTTGGTATTAAATTCGAATGATGTTTTTTTCTGGTGGTATTTGGTATTTTTTTGAAAGCTAAACTTGAATATTATCATTTGACATTATTTTGTGAACATTAAGAAGTTCAATGTCAGCATATTTTATTAACCGGAATTGAGGATAAAGGACTGAAAAGACATTTTTAGAAGTTAAGGGGTTAAAGTTATATTGTTGCCTTTTCTTTCCTTTGGTTTCTGGATGGAATTTCATATTGGTTTGCCTAACTAGTACTCTTTTTGTTTGTGATTCTGATTAGAAAAATGTACTTGGTTTGGTTTTTTTTTTTTTTTTTTTTTCAGTTCATTACTTCATTTATTAATTGCATGCTACAGGTATACTTCGGCAAGACAAGAGAAATGGTCTGCACACTGCGACCTCCTTCTGAAGTGGCGCAAATGAGAATGCCTGAGAGCTGATTGGACTTCAGATGGGGTTGCAAATATTATAACTACACATTTGTCTGTTCTTCTGTATGCTTATTATAATAATTATTATTATTTTGACCAGATTCTGTATGATTGATAGTCACCTATGTATAGGAGGAAAAGCGGATTATTGGAGAGGCATTGTTTATGAAGTGCTATGTTTACCTGCGAAAGGTATATTGTTTTTGTATTGTAACACTAAGTGGAACTCATTCATCAGATGGCCTGAACTTGTTGAAGCTCTTCTATTTCCAGACTTAAATGGGAACATGTTTGGTGACAAGCATCCTGTTTAGGGTCCAGATTTAACCCTTTTTTTTTTTTTTTTACTTTTATTGTTTAAAAAATTTATTTTGATGTGTGTGGAATTTAAAATAAAGATAAATACATTGACCATAAGTTTTTTTAGAAGAGATTTTTTATTTTAAAATTAATAGTTGAAGATTTTAAATTAGCATTGGTACTATATTTGGATGGTGTAGATCTCTCGACTTTTCTAAAGCCTCCTGTAGTATAATCAAGACAGCGATGGATTCTTTGCCATTGCAGGGATGGAGTGATAGAAGTTTTGAGAATTCAGCCATTTTACATTATCATAGATGTTAATAGATGTCAATCGGAGGTGCATAATAATGATTGTCCAAACTAGATATAAAAAGTGTGTTCAATTCTGCTCAAGGTGAGGCTGCAATGAATCTGGTGTTTTATGAACCATCGTGCGGGTGAAAAACACTTGTATTTAAACACTTCCTCGTTGCAACGGTTATCCTTTTTCTTCTTTTTTAAATGAGTAGCAATGGTTATCTTAAAATTTGGAAATAATAAATTCCCAAAATTAAACCATGAAACCAGACTATGGAAGTTCTAACAACTCATCAGTGTTTAATATGGAAAACCGTTTTGGGCTATGATGAGAGGAGAATAAAAACTTATCTACGATACAAAAGATAATAAAAACTTCAAGTTTAAAATATATGCTAATCTTAAAAATATAGGAATAAAAGAGAAATAGGGATGATATTCTAAAAGCACTCAAGCAAGCATCTTGAATAATTTTTAGTAGCCCATATAGGGTTGAGAAAATCAATAGGGATTTCCAATAGGGAGTATGATGGAATAAATGGAGCATATCGGCTAGAAAACAAATGTGATGACTCAATAAGTGAAACGGATGATCAATGGGATGAAGAGTACCCGTCTTTTACAACCCTAGTCACAAAGACATTACAAGGATGATCAGTCATTGGTATAGTCAAGTATTCTCATGAGAATACATCATGCAAGCAGAGGTTACACAAGTGGTTAAAAATCTCTCTAAGAATATAGTTTTTATTTTAAATAATCTTTATTCAAATCTGACCAATTCAGTATAAAGCAAAGCCTAAATATAAGCAACCATAGAATACTCTAGAATAAAAGAAAACCTTAAGAAATTAATGGTGCATTAATTATTATTGGTATTTTTTATTGCCACTATTCCACTAATGAAATGGCTTATTCTTAAAGAAAAAGTCAGCTACCCAAAATAAGAAAATATGAAAAGGTCTTCTAGAACAATCATTGACCAAATGGTTTTTTAATCAATGTAAAACACTCTTGCCTTTTACCACTCTAGCTTGCCTCCTATAGTGTTCTTGATTGAAACTAAACAAAAATAAAAAATAAAAAATCAAGAGATAATAATAGTATTTTTTTTTTCAATGAGATAATAATAGTATTATTTGGCAATCTTTAAAACTAGCAATTGTAAGAACCAGATATATTTTTTTATAAGAGAATAATGGAAGGCCAAAAATGTGAATTTAGAAAAGAAAAGGAGAAGGAAAAAATGTGAAGAGGTAGGAAATGGAGATGGAATGAAGTGGAAGTATGGAAATGAATTCGAAATAGGAAGAAAGAAGGATAAGGAAATTAGAAATGGGAAGGAGTTTTACCACTTAAATTTGGAATCTAGGAAATTAATGGTGACTTCCAAAGGAGGTTTTCTCAAATTAGAAACCTTTTTCCAAATCTCGCAATGCTCTACTCTACAACTTTTTTTTTTTTTGAATTTTTTCATTTTCATTTTTTAGGCCTTTTTTTTGCTTTTCTTTTCACTAACACAACTTTTTTTGCACGTTTTTTTTGTAACAATATTATACAAATGCAAATAAGGGGTGGAGGAAGAAAATAAAATTGAAAGAAAGAACAAGAACAAAAGGTAAGACAAGAAGACAGAAAATATGATCACAGATCTAGAGGCAATACAACAAATGAAACAAGAAAAAAACATAAAGGATAGAAATTAAAATCTAGCATGCCTTTGCTTTGATATCAATTGATGGAATAAAGGGAGTAGATTGACTAGAAAAGAAGTGTGACAACTTGATTAGCAAGACGGATGATCAATGGAATGAAGGATACCATCTCTTAAAACCTTAGCCGCAAATACACCACTAAGATGATAAATTCTTGATATAGTCAAGTATTCTGACAAGAATACAATATGCAAGCAGAGCTCACACAAAAGATTAAAAATCTCTCTAACAACATAGTTCTTATTTCAAATAATCTTTATTCAAATATGACTATTTTAATACAAAGCAAAGCGCATATATAGGCAAACATAGAATACTCTTGAATAAAAAAACCTAAGAAATTAATGGTGCATTAATTAGTGATGATAGATAGTTTTGATTGGCACTATTCCACTAATGAAATGACTTCTTATTGAAGAAAAAGTCAGTTGCCAAAAATTGGAAAATATGAAGAAGTCTTCTAGAACAATCATTGACCAAATGGCTTTATTTTAATAAAATAAAATAAGAGACTCAGATAAAATGAAATGCAATAATATTTGATGCATAAGGAAGTATTCTAAATGCTTCTTGGATCTTCTTAGACCTTCCAAATGGGCATTCCTTTTATTATTTTCGTTCATGACACTTTATGGGCCTATAAGACACCCATTTGGGCGTGGTTGTATCATGTTCTGAAACTTCCTTAGTGTATTACACATTGCACTTGTACCATAATTTGAAGTATTGATACGCCATTGGACTGCTCTATGCCATTGTGGCTTTGGGGGTACCCTGCCACGTGTCACATTAAGCTCAGCACATTTAGTTATCCATGTAATTGCCCATGCAATAGTCAATGTCATCTTCCATGTAAGTGTTCCCAAATATTAACTTTTTTGAATACTTTGGACAGCTTGTTGGGCTTCGTGACCTCTATATTGAACATATCTCTCTGTGCTATCAAACCTTTTAAATAGTATTAATCAAATGTCTTTATTTAAATTCAGGTTAAGGGTAAAAAATATACATATGATTTTGTCAAAACTTCGTCCAACACCAAGTGTTTTTTTCCTTACAAAAAATAACTGTGAACTTTCAAATTAGATCAAAAGTCACACTTACAGTTATGGTCCAAAAAAAAGTACTTGGTGTTGGATGAACCTTTTGACAAAATCATATGTGTATTTTTGTCCCTGATTTAACTGTAAGTGTGATTTTTTATTCAATTTGGAAGTTCAGAGTTACTTTGGGTCTAAAAAAAATACTTAGTGGTGGACGAACTTTTAACAAAATCACATATGTATTTTTTATCCTTAACCCTTCAAATTATTTAAATATTAACTAATCTCATTTAGTTACTTTGCTGAGTCATGTTTAAGTCATAATCCTCACTTTACTCATCGGATAATTTAATTAATTAAAGCTAAATGATATTTTTGATCCTTTATATTTGTATCATATATCATTTTAATTTGTTATATTTGAAAAGTATATTTTTGATATGGGGCATGACTTTTTGATACGGTATATGTTCCCAATCCTCTATGCGAGAAATGGAAGGATGTGGTGAAGTTACAAGTTAGTTTGGAGCTGTTGTAGGTAAAAGAAATGGAAGCATCTCACTTTATTAGGTGAGAACATTTTAAAGTTGGTAGGATTAGGTTAGATTCGAAATCTGAATTGTTTTCATTATTTTATTGTTTTAGGGTTTTAATTATTTTATTATTATTTGATAAACTAGGGTTATGTTGAACCATATAAATAGAACTTTAAATCATTTGTTTTGTACGCTCATGAATTTGAATAATACTAATGATTTCCTTGTATCTTTCCCTTTTCTCTCCTCATATATTCTATGTCTTCTCAGTTTCTCTCTTCCCCTCGCCTAAATTCTCACTTCCTCTTCATTCCCCTCATGGTTTTTCTTATTCTCTGTTAACTCATATAACTTGATTGGATTAGTTAAACATTATTCAGAGGTTATCTTTCTGATTCAGAGTTGTTTTGATCATAGCTTGGTTAAGTTTCGGATTCAGAGTATAGCCAACGATTTATGAGTAGTGTTGTTGGTGAATAGTATTTTTGAAAGTGGCTGAGCATTATACTCAGATGGTGATGAAGGCGAAGTCTTGTATCCCTTAGAAAGCATTCATTGATATTGAATCACATTTGACACTGTATCCTTTTCATCACCACTTCTCATTCCGATGAATAATAAAAATCAATTAAACAGTAGCTTAAATGTTCAGATTTGATTGCATTCCTCGATGACAGATACTTTTCCTTACCTAATTTGTGAGTTTAAATTGCTAATTAAATGCCTAGAGACACGTTAACTAGAAATCTAGCGTAATGGAAAAGATTTAACCAAGCTTAGAAAAATTAACCGTGGTAGAAAAAGATGCTAGGAAGAATATCCATGGTTATAAGAAAATCCTTTTCAGACAAATAAAAAAAGAATTAGTTTAATAATTGAGAATATCTATCATAATTAAAAATAGAGGAATCAAATAGAAATTCTTTTGAATATAATATTAATGTCGATGTCCATATCTCCCATTACTTATAATCATTATATTGTCAATAATGCTGATTGATTATATTGTAACATACAACTATGCCTATAAATAAAAAGGCATATATTATGTATTTGAGACTCCTGAATAGTGAATGAAAGCGGATCTCCTATTCTCTCTTTCTCTCACTATTTTCTCTTTCTCTTTTCTTTATAATTCATAACATGTTAGCAGCACGAGTCTTTAACCAAAGTACGCTATTTAGTATTAGTTTTCGATACATATGGAGCCTCTTTGTAATTTGATTCATTGGTGACCTGAAGTCATGTCTCATAGAGTATGTAGTCCCACTTTATATTTTAATACATTATTCATCGATATTAAGTTGTCTTTGAAGGAACTCAAAGTTCCACTAGATATTTCTATATCTTTCTCATTCACCTAAAATCATCTTTGATATGGAACTAGAAGTTTCACTTGTTATTTAAAATTTCCTTTTGACCTGAAGTCATCTTTGATAGAACCTGAAGTTCTACTTGCCATTTTAAAATTTCTTATTGACTTGAAGTTATCTTTGTTAATAGAACCTGAAGTTTCATTTGACGTTGTAAAGTCTTTATGGACATGAAGTTGTCTTTGATGGAACCTAAAGTTCAATTGATGTTTTACATTTGACAAGACATTAATCACTATCTTCGATGAAGCCGTACGGTTCAATATAATCAATAATCATGGCCAGAAGCCACATGTTTTTAACCTTTTTAACCTAAAGTCTCATGAAAATTTGTTTTTCTATTTTCTTTTAAATGTCCAAAAGCCATATATCTGTAATTTTTTTATATTTAATGGCTAGAAGCCATAAATATATATTTTCCATTTTATGGCTCATTAATCAATTCTTTATGGTAGTTTTCAATGGACTCGAAGTTTCAATTAGTAATTTTTTATATACATTTAGTAACTTAATGTTACTATGTTCAATGGAATGTCAAATTTAAATCAATATTCATTCAATGATTATCGTTAGTTCCATTATTGAAAATGAATATCAATTTGATTTATATCTTTATATATGGTCAGATTAATTACTTATTTTGAGATCATATATCATATAATTTTTAAGATTATTATATGGCTAGAAGCCATATATATTTTTTATTTATTTCATTATTTATTTATTTATATTTAATAGCTCATATAAAATTAATTTTATGGCTAGAAGCTATATAACTTAATTTGTTATTTGATTATTTAATGGCCAGAAGCAATATAAATTGAATTTTATGACCAGAAACTATATAACTTTACAACCGCCAACGCCTCTCTGACGGCTAACACTTCCACTCCAAAGAGGCAATCTATGGCTCATTGCAATATTTAGAGTTTAAACAGCAATAAAGACGACTTATTGATAAGAAAGTTAACGTTATAACATATAGTCAGACAGAGACGGCAGAACTCTCTAACCTTGAACCACATCTATTACAGACTAACCTTTGTTTTATGAGCCACCTCAATGCAAGTATACGATTGTCAATTTGTCATAATAAAAAGGACTTTTTTTCGCAAAACATATCAGACCCCTTTATCTAAATAACCCAATCTTATAGGCATAGAGCGTTGAAATGCAGTAATGATTTTTTTTCCCAAAACATAACAAATGCTACGACTTATCATAGGACTTGTGAAGCATGAAAATATAAAGAATGATAAACAATTAGAAAGTATTTTACTCTCGGTGTAGAGTTCTATTATATAAACTCACTAAAAGGTCACTTCAAATATCATTTCCAAAAACATCAAAAAATACATTCATTCAAAGTCATAACCTATTACCCAAAAGTACTCTCATTAAGGTTACGAAGTACCCATCTTCTGCAAGTCCCTAGTCAAAGCCTCACTTAGCTCCACAAAGAAAACTCCATCGGCTACAAACTAAGGCGCAAAAACTGAAGAATCCAACAAACTCGCAAAAGAATAGAATTAGTCAAGTATCCATCCCCATCTTGCCAAAAAAAAAAAAAAAAAAACATTAACAAAGAAGTGACAGGGTATAAGCAATTTTAAAAAACCATGACGAACAATGATATCATAGGGACAAACAGATTTGCAAATGCAAAGGGAACAAAAAGGAGAGACTAGGTCAATGCTCAATATACAAAATCAAAAGAGAAGATGAAAAAACAGATTATAAAGTCATAGTTCTTCTAATAGATCAGCAAGCTAACCTCCATTACAACCGCCGCAGCCGAACTTCATTGGAAGCACTGAAGGTGACGGAGAAGCGCCAATGGGACGCCTTCGACTTCATATGTGGAGAAAAAAGGCATACAACATAAGTTAAAAGGAGAGATGGAAAATGTAAGGACGGTAAAGAAAGAAGTGAGAGATGAAGGAGAAAAGGGAGAGGTCATGGGAGGAAGAAGAATGAGATGGGAGTTGGATTTTTGTATGTTATATATGTATGTTTAGTCTTCATCAAATCTTTAGAGATTGGCAACATTTGTTCATGTACAAATCTTTAATTATGGTTTGATGTTAAATGCTGTATTTTATTCTCATAAGAAATGACATAACAAAATTAGTACCATAGTCCATAAGTTGAATTAAACAATTTTTTATTTTGGGTTAATATAATATTTGGTTCCTATAGTTTACTTTCATTTTCTTTTTGATTCATGTAGTTTGAAACAAGAGATTTTAGTCCCTTAAGTTTCCTTCTGTTTATAAAGTTAGTTCCCATAATTTAATAAGGACATTGACGATGTTAAATACGATGATGTCACATTAACACCATAAAAAATGCTAATATGGCTTGATGATAGGACAAGTTGACTGTGATACTTTTAGCTGATGTGGCAAAGTGATAAAATTTAAAAAAATAAAAAATGAATTCCCCATCTCTTCCCCAGTTCCTCTTCCTTCTTCGTGACTTTTCTCTTTCTAGAACTCCGACCCGTAAGTCCCAATATCGGTGCACCCATGAGTGGTCCTTATCCATGAATCGGAGGATCTCGAGCTCAAGCCATGGATCATTCTTCTATAAGAATCTCCAGCCCTCTGTTTTTTCCATTGATTTGAAGTGATAAAATTTCAAAAATAAATGAATAAATAAGAAAGAATTTTCCCCCTCTTCCTCTTCCTTGATGGTAGAGCAGGGGATATTATGGGTTACTAAATCAGTATTTCCAACTATCGCAACCATTCTCGAGTTTTGGACTTTAATCCTTGCAGTTTTGCTTTTGTGGTTGAATTTGGTGCATTCAATCTCACTTCTCTAGATCTCCTCGAACTTTGAGGGAAGAGAGATTTTCCCTATTATTATTGATTGGGCTATTTGGGATGGGGACAATAGTTTCTGCATGGATTCGGAAAATACTCCTGGCTACCTTTGCAGATGCAATGAAGGGTTTCGAGGGAATCCTTATCTGTCTGGTTCTGATAGCTGCCAAGGTTGATTTTCTTCTCCATATTATTACTGTTATAAGATATTAGTTTAGATGTTCTTGATTGATTTCCTTAATTTCCAGTGTGTTGTAGGAAGGCTGTAGGGGAAGCTCAAGTGAAGAAGCAGAGAGTATGAAGGTAGATAAAGAGATGGGAAATCACTTTTTATTTTTTTTTAATTTTATCACTTTGCCATGCTAGCAAGAAGAATCTCAATTATGTTATCATATAATCAAGTCACACCAGCATTTTTTATGGTGTTAGTGTTACATCATCATATTTAATGTCGTCAATGTTCTTATCAAATTAGGGGGACTAACTTTATAAATAGAATGAAACTTAAGAAACTAAAACCTCTTGTTTCAATCGACCAAAAGTAAAATAAAAACAAATTATAAGCATCAAACATTATATTTTCTAATTAAAGTTGATGTTAAGAACCACTGCTTGAAACAAAATTTTATATTGTTTTCTTTTTCAATAGGTGTTTTAAAAAACGCAACCATCAAAACAAGGTTCTTTTTTTCTTTTCTTTTCTCCTTCTTCTTTTTTGTTTTTTGTTTTGTTTTGTTTTTTTTTTGGTTGTCAAAGCTTGTTTTAAACAACAATTAATCAAACGTGTTGTTTTTTACTTTCTTATTTCCAAAACTAGTTTTTTAAAAACAGCTTTTTGAAAACTGTTTTTGAAAAAAAAAAAAAAAAAGAATAGAACCAAACAGCCCATAAGACTATTATTTTAAAAAATATAAGTCATGAAATCAAAACATGAACCAACTTCTACTGCTATATGATTGAACAATATGCTAATCTCGAACATTACGGCAAATTATGGTTTGAAATTAGAAGTAGCGCTGAGATATCTGTACCTGCATTTTGTGTCTCAAGTATGTATTAAAATAAGATTACTTTTAATTATAAAGGTACTACCCTCCAAATGCTTGTATCCAATGCATCGCATAAATTTCTACCAAATTTCATTTCGAAATTTGCAAGCAAAGAAGTAAAAAATCAAGGACCCTACCTGGTTGCTTTGCCACAATTGCATCATCAACCTTCTAAACATGTTTTGAAGATGAGCGTTGTAAATCTGAAAGAACATAAGAATGTGTTTGCCAACGAGGTAACAAAGACAAACAGTAATTTACTGTGAAAACTTTTTATTAGATTGAAATTCATTTTCAAAAATAAGTGTAACTTTATAACCAACAAAATTCTCCTAAATCTGCTTTAAGTAATCATCTATGCATATAGGAGCAATCTATGAGTCCAAAGTGACTCAACAAGGCATTCCAAACACTCTCACCTGTAAATAAGACAAAGTTATAACATCCTCTAGTAATATCATAATGGCAACTCGTTTCCGTCTAACTACTATTGTTCAAAATCTAATGTAAAGATCCAGAATACATAATTAAAATGTCAGCTCCCTCAAAACCCCAAATGAACCACAAAGTAGTAAAGCGAGCTTTCAATGCCTGAACTCATAGTTGAAGCCATATTTTCAAGCTTTAGCTTCAGGTTCACCATCTTGTTCGTTGCCCACAGTGGCTCCAGTGAGATGTTCACTACCAGAAGATTCTTTCCCAGTATTGAGCTCTTCTGCATCACTATCCTCTTCATCTACAAAAAGGGTGATAGACTACGATTAAATGCCACTCTCACAAAAATCTATAGGTTCATAATGAGTTTATGCTAAGCACATTTACACATTTGGTCCTTGAACTACATATAAAATTTCAGTTCGGTCCCATAATTGTAAAAGGAAAGTTTTCAGTTCTTTAACCTAATACCATTAGTCTCAAATGATGATTTTTTGGGTAACAATCATTGTTATTTTGAAAATTGAACTTACTATGTCATCGTTTAAATACTCAATATCTAAAACTTCAATGTCAGCATTTTTTGTTAACAAAGCTAGGGTTAAAGTGCAGAGACAAAGTTAAGGAACCAAATTGAAACCGTGGACGCGGTTAAAAGACTAAATGTGTACCTTTGTCATTTATATCATCTAAAGAAGGACGAAGCATGCAAAAATAGGGGAAAGTATAATAAATGTGTACTTTTGCCGTTTATATCATCTAAAGAAGGACGAAGCATGCAAAAATAGGGAAAAGTATAATTTTTCATGGATAAAATTACCTTCATCACCGCCTCCACCAAAATCACCCAGTCCCTCACCACCTCCCATGCCCATCTTCTGGAAAAGAAAAGAACATGTGTGAGGAGCCTATAGATATAAAATAGATACAAATTGTGCTTTGGAGTTGTGGGTACTCACAGAAAAATCTAAGCCACTGAAGTCCATATTATTATCAGCTCCAACTGAAAAACAATGCACACGTGAGATATACTAAAGAAAATAAAGGGATTGAATTCAGACAAACTTGATCGCAGTCACTCACGACTAGTATCTTGTTCCTCATCTTCATCAACCCATTTGTCCCAATCAACTTTTAAAAAAACAGGAGGTTTCCCTCCCTGCTTCAATAATCTAGTCCACCACTTGTCCTCAGCCTTTTGTATTAGGTAGCAGATATTTCTGGAACCAACACTAGCCTTGCTCTCCTAAAAGGAGGAATAAGGAAGCAATTATTATGAAATTGTACAAAACAGGTATGATTAACAAAATCATTATGCAAATGGTAACCTTACCTCTACATTAACCTTGTCAAATAGATCCAGGTCAATTTCATACGGAGCTTTTGTTGCACCAGCAGTTGCAGAGAAGTAAAATTTTCCTTCTGCTTCAAGTTTCAGTTTGACATCCTGGGCATCAGGTAACTCAATAGTTATGTAGACCTTATCAGACCTCTGGGCCCATTTGACATCAGGGTGACGACTGCATATAACAAAACAAAGGAATTCAGTGACATTAAAAGCTAAAAATCTGTTTCTTATCACACATTACACCAAGGCATTCAGGTTGAAATGGTTTCCTTTCCTTTTGAATGTTTACAAGTATTCCATTTATCCATCTTACACCTGAACAAGCGCTTGGGCCTGTTTGGAAAACTTTGAATGGAAAGAAATACAATGACATCTACAACACAAAACATAATTTCACTTTCACCATCTCAAAATTTAAATACTCCATCATCCCCCACCACGTACATGCTAGATATTAGAAAACTTCATTCCATACCCAACAACATTAAAAGTTGAAACATGAATCTGGGGACACAAGGCAAGACAAATAAGATACAGCATCAATACATAAGATGACTTTTAGATAGAAGTCATACCAAGTATAGTTGCTTACAATACTGCAACTATACACAATCTGAAAGTGCTGACTCCAGAAATAAAAAGTAACATAAAACATTCAACATAAATAAATTATTAGTAAGCAGCCACTTAATTATAACTAAAATGAATATTCTTTTGAGCTGCATTGATTAGTGAGCAAAACTGAATTAAATCCAAATATCAAATATAAGTATAAGCTTGTTTACCTCCCCTGTTTCTGAACAGGAAAACATAAATGACCTAAGCACCAAACACCTAATGTGACTAATCCTAGATGCACTCTCAAATATGAAGTTATACCATAGAGGCGAATTTCTGAGCAAATTAAAAGAAAATAAAGAATTCACGAATAACTTCAGCCACAGAATCCAGACAAAATATTAGCAAACCAAAGTAAAAAAACCAATAGCAATAATCAAAATTTGTTCGCTCCAATTTCTTCAAATAAATTGTTTGAAGTCGAGCTGAAATGTTAAAATCGATTGTCTACACTTGCAAGGCTTACGGCAACACAATTAAAATCCCAACCTTTCCATCGATAGAAAATCCTAAACCCTAAACCCTCAAATAATAAAACACAATAAAAAAAAATCAAACAAGGGAATTAAAAAAATTAAGAAAAATAGAAAACGGAACAACAACACAACGAATTCAAGATACAGAAAATTAAATTCAATCCACCAAGCATCGAAGAGCCAAAGTTAATAGAAATAAAAAAAAAAACCTAGTTATCCATATACTCTTCGAAATTTCTGCGTTAAAATATTTCAGAAGATAAACAGCATCAAGAAAAACGCATATGTAAGAAGAAAAGCAATCGAACCTCATCTTCGAATATTATCCGATCAATCCAAAGCAGCTCACAGTCTCTAGACCTTCTCCGAGAAGCGTACGAGCAACGATGAGAAACAGAAATGGCACTGAATGGGTGGGACATTTGCTATTTATATTTTCTGTTTTTATTATCCGAAAAACAATGGCATGCAGTATTGTGGTTACACCTGCGGTCGGTTATTTATTATTTTCTTCCCAAAATCAACATTTAAAATAAAAAATTATCCTATTACCGGAAAAAGAAGTAGAAATCTATTTACCGTAAATTGAAAAATTGCTGTCGTTACAAAAATAATACTTCTCCCCAGTCTTTATATATAATACTTGGTTTTTTATAAGAGATTAAGAAAATAAAATAAGTAACTAGGAAGTAAAGGAAGCATCACAAGTACCTAAGAGATATACACTCAATTTATTGGAGAGGTTGGAACTCTTGTATGATTGTGTGGAATACTTTTCTTTGATAATGCATAGATGTCTTTTGTTTTAAATACAGTTAAAAATAATGTGAAGAAATTTTGCATTGCTTAAAACATGTTACTAGAACTAGGAAAATAGGTTGAACCAATTTTAGGTGAAAAATACTGTGGCCAGGCTTGAAGTTTTAGTCTAAAATTGGAATCCCGAATGGCCATTTTATTGCTTATTTTTTATTTAAAATTATTCATATAATGTTAATATTATCGATTTTTCAACATTAATGGTTAATAATGTTGCAAATCTTTAGCTACTTTTAACTTTTTCTAAGATTCAATTTCATAAGATGGTTTGATTTATTTGGTCTTAAACAATTGTTTATTCATTTAAATTTTGCACAATAGTTTGAGTTTAGTTTACTTTTAGTCTTTTATATTTGCATGATGTTGAGTTTTGGTCCCTTAAGTTTGAAAAGTGCACTTTCAGTACTGTCATTTTTAGTTAACGAAGTATTCTGACTCAACAAATGTAAATGACGATTTTATAGTTAAATGCTAATATAATATGCTTAAACTTAGAATATTTATCAACTTTTAACTATAGAATCACCATTTACATTTACAAACATAAAGGACCAAAAGTACGCTTTAACCTAATATTATGTTTATTATTTTATTTTAGACTTGGTACTTTATCTTATTTTTGTAACTTAATTTTGATAATAATTATGTCTTAACTTAAAAAATTTAATTATTTAACTTTATTTCTTTTTTGAAAAGAAGAAAATAATTTTTTTGACAAAAGGGTAAACTCTTTAGGCCTGAACCCAAGCACTCAAGAGTCGGATTTTGGTGAATGATCAATTTTTGAACTAAATTCTAATAGGGCCAGCCCTATAAGGTCGGGTCGGACCTTTTTCCCAACTCTTTATATTACTCTAGGGTCTCAAAAAAATTTCATATAGAGCAAGCAACAAATCATGTAGTGGAACATTTTTATATAATTTATCTATTTCTAATTGCTACAATAACAATAAAGCTTTGTCCTACTAGGTGTAGTCAACTGCATAGATCGCACAATGCTATTATTCTCTATAAAACCAAATCAATGAATAAATTATTCATCAAAAAGGTAATGTTCAATAATTTAAGTTGTTTCATTAGTCTCCCTCTCCCCCTTTTTTAAAGGACTTTAAATGGCTCGGTCAACCCTCCTCATCAGCACATATAATGGCTTTTTCTAAACTTGACCAAACTAACTCAATCTGTTTTCTACAATTTTCTCCTTTAAATATGATATTCCAACTCTCCCATGTATAAATATCATCACGGATCTTATCTTTTCTTATAAGACCACATATCCATTTCAACATCATCACATTGGTACCCCCCAAATTTTATGCTCATATTTTCTCTTTTAAGTTTAACATTCATTATCATGTAACATTGTTGGTCTTATATCTATGTGACAAAACTTACATTTTACCTTATTTGATACTTTTCAATCACAAATAACAGTGATAACTTTTCTTCATTAAAACCACTTAACTTGAATCCTATGATTAACATGTCCATCAAAATCACAAATCTCTCTGTATATTTGATCTCAATATTTAAACTTTTTCCACATGATGGATAATCCGATATCTTAATTTAACATCTATATTGCCTCTAACATTTCTCTAAAATGCATATACTTGCTCATGCTCATGGGAAACAATTTAACTCTAGGGGTCCTTCTCCATAGCTTGAGTTTAGAGTTAATCTTGTCTCTTAACTCAATCAAAAGAATTAAATCATTAGTAAAAGCATGTACTTATGAATTTCTTCTTTGATATGCTCAATTAAAACGTCTAAAACAAGATTAAACAAATAAGGACTCAAATACGAACCCTAATGCAATCCAATTCTTATAGGAAAGTCCTTCATTTCCCTTCATGTTCTAACACTAGTCGTTGCCCCCCTCATATATGTCTTGAATAAATATGTCATATGCAACACACACACCATTCTTTTTTTAAACTTTCCAAAGTACATCAATTGGTAGGTGGTCATAAGCTTTTTCCAAGTCAATGAAAACCATATGCAAGTATTTTCCTTTTCTTCAATATCATTTTATAATGACCCTTAGTAAATAAATTGTTTCTATAGTGGATCTTCCCGGCATGAAACCAAACTAATTCTTAGAAATACAAGTCTTAGTCTTAACCTATGTTCAATCACTTATGGCAAATGTGCAAAAATATCCATGTAGTTTGGTCTAAGGTGCACCCGCACCATGAATTTGTTTTTAGCCTAAAAGTGCCCACGTAGTTACTAAAATGGGTCAAAAGTGCCCATACCGTCAATATACACTAACGGCGTTTAGTTTTCAAAGTTAGAGAAAATAAAAGGTGAAAAAAATACCTATGAAGTTTGATCCGAAGTACACTTAACATAGCAAAGTTTTTTTCCTAAAAGTGCTCACGTAGTTATCAAAACGGTTCCTTCAGTGCCTATACTGTTACTTTACACATGTTAGGTAAGAGAAATATATAAGAGGGGGTGTGAATTTTGCATTTCAATAAAATATTTTTCAAAATTGTAGCTTCAAAAGCAATTTTAAAAAAACAGATTGGAAAAAAACAGAGTATTGAGATCTTAGGCAAATTTTGCACAACATTCGTTTATATTCTCAAAGGCCTATATATATCCATTGAAGGATCATTGAAGCATGAAATTACAGAGAAAAATTTGAGCTACAAGTATTTGCTTAGGACTTTGAATCTTCATATTCAGTTTCTCTACATTTCTATGAGCTTGAGATTTCAATATTTTGTTTCTTTCTTATCTGTTTTTGAAAATTGATTTTGAACTTAAAGTTTTGAAAAATATTTTATTGAAATACCAAATTCACCCCATCTTGTGTATTTTTCCTGTCTAAGATATGTAAAGTAACATTATAGGTATTGAGGGACCATTTTGGTAACTACATCTGCACTTTTGAGCCAAAAAAAAGTTCGCAGTATTGAGTGCACTTCAGACCAAACTTTATAGGTATTTTTGCACTTTTATTTTCCCTAACTTTGAAAAACTTAACGTTGTTAGTGTATATTGACGGCATAGGCATTTTAGACACATTTTGGTAACTACCTGTGCACTTTTGGGCTTAAAAAACTTCGCAGCATTGGGTGCACCTTGGACCAAACTATATGGGCATTTTTGCACATTCTCCTAAGCACTTATTTCCACAATTGTATGGGTCATAAAGTTAGTTCCTCTGTAGCTTGCAAAGTTATTAATTGTATTGGTCATAACCTCAATTCATCCTTTTTCCTACCATTTCCATAGATGAGTTGTAACATTAGGCTTTCGATAGAAATGAGTTTTATTTTATGTGACCTTTTCTAATATGGTTTGGTATGAAAAACAAATAATTAGAAAGGTTTTATTATCAATAATAGCTTTTAAATGATTAGTTACATTATTTTCCATCATGGATGAATCATTTAAATGTTGTAAACCATTTTATCCATGATACGTATTTTCAAATGTTAAGTACTTTTCTACCTTGGTTGACTTCCATTTTGTAGATGAACTCTTTATAACCATGGTAGTGTGTTTCAAATGGTTAGTTGCTCTCTTTTTCTACTTCTATTGATGTTAAAACCCTTTTCTTGCATTAACTAATGTATGTGGAGTGATATTAGAAACCTGATTTATATATATACACATCAGAACAATGTATGAAGTGTATCATAAAATTTAGGTACAAGAAATATTATCATATATAACAAAATTTCTTGAGGCGATAATTTCTAATTGAGCCTCTTGATCTACCATTATACCTTGATAAGTAGAAAAAAATTATAATCCCATTTGTCCTATATTCAAGGAATGTGTTGATAATTAGAATAGATTCGTAGACCAAGTTTACTGATTCATTTTAAATTCAAAACCATTTTATATGACCCTTTCATATTTCTTCTATGCAGTTGAGTTAAAACTACAAATTATTTGTTGCTTTCCCAATGCTTTTTCACGTTTTCAACAAAACATTCACAGAAAAGTATTGTAATAATGTTTACGGTGATATTAGTGGATGGTATTCAAACCATCTCTTTTCCATTCATGACAACATTTCATATAGAGGTCATTATCTTAGGAATGATGTCCTTACCCATTATAAACTAAAATAATTGTTTCCCTTGACTTTTAATATAATCAACATGCTCTCTTATTAAATTCTATAATTATATTATTTTTTTAACATACTTTTATTATATAGATTCTTTATTTTGATATTTACTATTTATTATATAGGGCATAGACTAAATTTGAATCCCTTCTTCCGAGTGACATCTTGGATCAGATTGCCCAGAAGGAAGGATCTTTGCATGACACAAAGGAAGACAGGGGTGAATGGCAGCAAAGCACAAACAATCAATTGTCTGTACACTCTGCCTATAATCTACTATTGCAAGATGAGTGGAATGATCAAGACCCTTCCTGGAAACTTGTGTGGCATTGGCCGGGCTCACAACGAATCAGAGTCTTCTTATGGCTAGTGATGAACGGCAAACTTTTAACAAATTTTGAAAGAGTTAGACGACACATGGCGGCAGATGATAGGTGCGAGGTTTGCAACTGGGGAGTGGAGGACCTCGATCATGTGCTACGCCAATGCCCATTTGCTAAAGAGTGCTGGAGACTAATACTCCCTAATGACGCCCTGGATACATTTTTCGAACTACCCCTAATGCTATGGTTGAAAGCTAACCTGAAGAACCCCAAGAATAGCCCAAGGTGGTGTATCACTTTTGGCATAATGTGCTGGAAGCTCTGGAAATCCAAAAGTCACTTCATTTTTTGCCAAGAAAGATGTAAGGCCATTAGAATGGTAAATGAAGTGTTTGCAAGTATTGATCACACGCTACACGTGGCTAGCTTCCATAGATCTGTAAACATTGCTTAAAGCATGATGTCAATGTATTTTAACTACCTTAATTACTAATGCATAAAATTCCTTTTCACTTGAGAAAATGTATTTTTAATAGTTGCAAAAGGCATATGCATGAGACATAATCAATGTATTACTTAATATATTTCTTTTCATCTTATAATACTTCGAATGTTAATGGAACAATTTTAGTGATATTCAACTTTCTCAATTCCCGAGCAGTCGCACCAAAAATTTAAGTTCCCCATATTGTATTATCATATTGTTTTTACGTTTCAGTTCAAGCTTAACAAAATAGTTTCTACTTTCTACCATAGTAGTGTTTAAATGAGAAATGATTTGATTAAGTGGAAAGTTCTATTATAAGTAACGGATTTACATTATGAAAGTCCAATGTTATTTAAAAAAAAGAGATTTTATTGTAGAATTCTATGAATATTAGGTGAAAAAAAATTAAATTTGATATGTAAATGAATGTCGATTTGATGCATTAAAAAATGGTAAATGTGCACATTTAGTATTCAACAATTGTGCAAATTGCACCAAACATAAATAACAATTTCGAGTCGCAGATTTAGTATTAATCAAATAACAATGGTCCAAATATAGGAACTTCATTAACCTGCCGTGAAAATCATTAAAAATTGGAAAGTGGGGTCTACAATTGTTTATATTATATGGGGTAAGTGTGCAGATCATGGTTAGAAAAACTTGACAGAACCGGCCGGGTTTCAGTCTGGGTTGGGTTGGCAATCAGAATGGGAGAACAAATGACCCAGTGAGGCCATAGTTGAACTGGCAAAACCAACTAGCCAACCCACTAAGTGGAGTAGGTTACACGGTTTTTTTTATAAAAAAAATTAAAAATAACCTCACCCAGCAAAAGACAAGATAGGAAGATCGAAATTTATGATGGACATTGAAGAAAAAGGGAGAATGGAGACAGGAAGAGGGAGGTGTTGAAGAAGGAAGAGAAGAAAAACCCCATAAACTTAACTATTTGAGGCTGAAGATTTGTCAGCATCCAATAAAGATCAAATTTGCAAGCTACAGATTTTTTCTGTTGTTGGAGATGCGTCTAGCTCTAAAAGGAAACTGTGCCGGAAAGGGAGATGTATGAGGAAAATGATGTTGCCAGTTAATGTTTAAAGAGAGCAAGGGATGTTGTACGGCTATGTGGTTTTATCTTTAGGGTTTTTTAGATTGTGTGGACTTGGGCCTCTATGCCTATCCAAAAAGAATTTAAAAAGTCCAAAAATATTTTATTTAAATTATTATAAAAATATTATTGAATTTATAAAAAATAGATCTATAAATAAAATAATATTCTTCAAGCTGAATTTTAAATTGGATTTAAAATTGAAAATTGAATAATATTATATGATATGCGTGTTTATATATGACGTTAGGATTATATATGTGTGTGTCCATGAGATCTTTTGACCAACTAATCTAACGTAATCTCATTTAATCTAACTAATTGAAATATTATATCATATCACATATAATTTTCCTCCTCTCAATAACATCAAATTTGATTAAATAAACTCATAGTTGATGTATTTTAGTATTGTTACAAGTACATTATTATTATATTTTCTTATATTTTGGTACTAATGAGGATCAATGTTGATGTAATTTTTTATTGTCTATTAAATTATATTATTTTAATATGGCTGGTTCAATCCCGAGTTGACCCGCTGTTGGACCAATGACCCTTAAACTAGCGCCTCGACCAATTCAATGTCTGGTCCGGTTTTTTGAACATTGGTGCAGATTTAGTATCCAACAATTGTGCAGACCACACCAGATATAAATAACAATTTTCTTGATTTATTTCATCAATTATAAGGGTATTTTGGTCTTTTTTAGAATGATGTGTCCATCCATTTTGCATTCCACATGCTACATGTCATGTTTGTGGGCCCCACTTCGCTATTTTTAAATGATTCTAGCGATCGGTTAATGGGGCTTCCTAGCCGTTAAAACCATTTAAAAATCGTAAAGTGGGGCCCACAAAAATGATAGGTGGCATGTGGAGTGCAAAATGGATGGACACATCATCCTAAAAAGACCAAAATACCATACCAACAAGCAGTTGGTCGAGCTGGTAAATGGGCTCGCCCCTGTAAGGATGAGAATGTGTGTTCGAATCCTAGGAAGTGCTTTGATCGGGAGAAGGGACAACCCAACATATGTGGGCAGCAATCCTACCCCTCAAGTTCAGTTAGTCGGTTTCCAATAGAAGCTGGATTCCTGGGCAGTGTTTAACAAAAAAATACCAAAATACCCTTATAGCTGATGAAATAAATCAAGGTGCGATCTGCACAATTGTTGGATACTAAATATGCACATTTACCCTATATAATATAAATAATTGTGAGCCATACTTCCTAATTTTTAACGGTTTTCACGACAGGTTAACAGATTTCCTGTATTACACAATTTTTAATTGATTAATACTAAATCTGTGCCTCAAAATAGTTATTTATGTTTGGTGCGATTTGTACAATTGTTGGATATTAAATATGCACCTTTACTCTTAAAAAAGCCCTAAATTTATAACTATCTTATAAATGGTGTTGACAAATTGAGATTAGTTGTTCAATGTCCACCTCCATATGGACATGTCGTTTTGAATTACATGTCCACATTAGGGAGCACTCTTGCGTGAATTATTGATATTTAAAATTTTTTAACGTGGATGATATATTTATCCTTACACTTTCAATTTCTTTTTGGGAAAGATTAATTACAGGTATCATGGAAGGAATTTAATCAAAATGAAGTCCTATGAAATCTCCTAATTGAACTGAGGTCCCTAGAGACCTAAATTATATTAAGTTATAAACAAAAATGTTGTCACCATTTGGCCAAAAGTTATTAGTAATCAAGAATTTGAAAAGTTGTGAATGATGCTCAAAATGTTAATACAAAGCCTATATGCATATTTGTGAATTTTTCCCAATTAGAGTTGACTTCTACAAGAAGATTAGAGTTGAATTTTTCAAGAAGGTTGGAGTTGTTTTCTTCAAGAAGCTTAGAGTTGCCTTCTTTTATAAGCCTAGTAATGTCTTCTTCAATAAGATTAGTGGTGTCATCCTCAAGACACTTAATGTTGTCTTATTAGACAAGCTTCTATCCATTTTTCTTCAAGAAGCATGCCTACTTGCCCAGGCAAAGTTTATAAATATGAAATTGAGTATTAGAGAAACAAATAAGAGAAGATAGGAGACAATTTTGGGGGGGGGGGGGAAGAGTAAGAGGAATAGGAAGAGAAAGAGAAATATAGAATGAGGACTAGTTAGAGAAGCCATAGTTAGAAGTTATCTTAAGTTTATCTCCCTACTTCTAAGTTCATGCAATTCTATAGTTAGATTAAAAGTTGAATTATATGACAATAATTTTAAATGGGAGGAGGAAGTCATTATATGCTTACCTTTATTCATGTGTAAAATAGGAGGAATGGTAGGGTATTTGGGTAGGTGTAAGAGAACTTTGAGAAAGAAAATAAAGAATTTGGGGATAAAATGATATATTTGAGGATGGTTGTAATTTAATAGGCTTAATAGGGGTTTAATTAACTAAATCAAGCCAAGTAATTATAATTTATCGCTTAAAGAACCATTAGGGGTTTTGAAGGGACTAAGTCCATAAGTGTTGAAAATTGACACTTGATTAATTATTAATCATGTGTATGTATTATGTATTGATTGTAGACTTCATTTCTTGACATTGAACATAGTGACACATCGCGGTAATTCTTTGTTAACTCCAAAGAGGTAACTATTTTTCGCTTGTCTTGTGTATATATGTATTATTGGTAATAGTATTTCAAATTCTCAACTATTGATTTGTTGAATATGAAAATATGTGAGAAAATGCTCGTGAACTAACTATTTTGATATAAATTGTCTTGTGGAATTCTTAGTAATGAAACGATATTGTTATAGTTGATCATACTTTGAAAAGACACGTATGTTGATTTGACATTAAGCATGCCATGAATTTGGAACAATGAGAAGGATATATGCTAATTTTGATTAAAGATGTATTATGGTTGCATTGGATGTTTGTTGTATTTGTTGGTGCACCGGTGAAATTGGTTCCACTACCATCACATGATGAGGTACCCGGATGGGCACGAGGATTAATTGTGTTGTTCTTCTGGATATGCTAGAAATGACATTTGGTACCACTTCGTCCCCCAAGTGCAGGAGATATGCCCTAATGATGCATATGGTAGTAATTTTGGCTTGTGTGTCGATCTTTCTTGTGAAGTGTTGCTAATTATGGTTTGTGAAATGTTTTGAAAGAGGTATGTGTATATATATGATTTCACTTGACTTTTAGATTCACTATGAGATGATGGTACATGATTACCGTGAATATTGTGAAATTATAAGTATAGGTCCCACTTGATACCTTACTAGCACACAAGCACATGTACGACAAGTAGGATTGTGAGTTAGTGAGACATTTGTCTCACCCTGTTCACTTATTGTTTTTTAGGTGCTAGTTTAAGTGTAGATCCGAAGGGAAGGGAGCTAGTCGCAACTCACTAATGTACAGTAAGGACTTTTATGGCTAATTGCGATGATATGTATAATGCCACATGATTCTAGGCATATTTAACTTGTTTCCGCTTACTTTGTCTTGAACTTGATAGATGCATATTTACTTCCTTACATTTTGGTTGTAATCGGTCCACTTTCTGGCATAAAGGCCGAAGGCCTTCTTAGACGTGTTTTTTGGATTGTGCTGAGCACTTGTTTGTACCCCTTTATGACGGGAGGATTAGTTCTTTTGGAATTTGGATGATCTTAAATTTGAAGTGGATATTTTATGGTTGATATTGTTTTTATGTGGAAATTGAACTCCAAAGGTGTAACATTTACTTTCTAAATACATTTTAATTAACCACTAATAAAGTTCCAACTCGAAATACTTATGACTAACTATATCAGATAAAAAAGTATTTAATAAAAATACTAACATAGCTAGAAAAGTTTCCTTCATAAAGAGTTCTTTCAAAAACCAAAACTAGCAACCTAACTATGAAATAAAAAAAATTCCAAACATCTTAAGACCTATCATAGTTAGAAAGAGTTATCTTATAAAAGGGGTAATCCATGTTAGAAAAGAATTTCAATAAAATAAAAAGGCTAACATGGATAACAAAACAAATCATATAAATTTAACTAACCAATGTTAGAAAAGAGACTTTTTAAATCAAAGCTAACATGGATATTAAAACTAGCCACGTTTTAGTCCCTTTATCCATGTTAGATAAAAATTCACTTAATATGGATATTAAAAACATACTTACGTTATGTGTAAAGCCTTTAAAAAAATACTCTCATCATATGCTATGATAGAAAAGTAAACACCTATCATGGTAATTAAAATCAATTATAGTTAAATAAATAATCTCTACCAATAATATCATGCCATGGCCAATAAAACATAGAAGTCCCATCATAAATATAACAATAATAATTTAAATTATATTCAGAGCAATAAGCATTCAAAAATAGGACCAGTCCTAAGAGGAAATAATAAGCTATACAGTTATCCCAAAAGAAAATAACCTAAACAATGGGACAAGTGCACAAAAAAAAAACTAAGATTACGCGAAAGCTAAAAATGCAAATGCTTAAATCATGTGGCAATAACAACACCACCCATCAAGTCCATGATGATTCATTGCCACTAGTGAGAAGTCACCAAATCCTCTTCCTGCAATCCTACACCAGTTCTAAAACCTTCTGGGAGTAAGAGAAAGGGGATAGTCTATGATAACGCTCTAACTACAAGCCTACATGTGAGTGTATGCTAGCAAGGTTCCAAGTAGGATCTTACATATATATATATATATATATATTTCAAAACTTAATAACATAATAAGATATAATGCCATAACTTAAGTGCAGAAATACTTCCACAATTCCTTGTTTATAAAAAGTGGTATACTCCAAAAATCAGTTCAAAATAATATTTCATCATAAATAATCACAACCACCCAGCATGATAGCTTTACAAGTCGTTGGGTATTATTCCTTTATAAGGGAACAAGTGGAACCAGTCGGGATACACTTCCAGCTCTAGAGCCACGGGTATGGAACAGTCAGAGGTACACTTCCCATCGTGAAACCATGAGGGGTACACTTCCCTTTAAATAACATATTAGTCCATGCAGGTCAATAGGGTACCTCATCACATAATTGCAATAAATCCAACTTCCTGATGTCACACACAACAAATCATCACAATATCAATATCCAACATATATGCATAAAAAATCATGAACTCGGTTTATTCAATATTTTCCAAAATATGCACTATGCAATATTTTCAAGTCTAATATATATATTCAAGTTCCAAATATGCTCAGCCACACCTTATGCAATTCCATAAATAAAATCCCACAAGACATTTATATAATAAAATAACCGTTATTTATAAAATAAAATAACCATTATGAAAATCCACCTTCTCATATCATTTCAATTATCAAATAACAAAAGTTCAAAACCACTCACTAACCCTACACACACACACATACACACACAAAACAAGTAGAAGCGGTTACTTGGCAACTGACATCACTCTCATAATAGCGCAGCTTCCACTGTGCCTAGCTCACCATAACTTAACACTACACAATCATACATACAAATACAATCAATTATCTATCTGAAGCCAAATTAAAATTTAGGAATTTCATCTCTGAACTAACGCTCTTACTTCACTATAAACTTCAATCATGCAATTCAAACATAACCGTAAATTTCCCAACATCACCCATGTATTCATAATCCTAATTGTCCATTTGTCCTCCACAAATCACATCACAATTTCTCTATGCATAAACTCAATCAAATTCAAGCTTATATTATTGTTAAACCTCCTAGAATCCATAAACCAACCTCCAATATCCATAATCACATATTTGTTAAATAAGATCAAGCTTATTTCTAATTTAAATGAAACCTTTTAATCCTCTTAATCAACTTAGATAAGCCAAACTGTAAACTAAAGCTCATCACCCAATCCATAATTTTTGAAATTCATCATCAACCTTAAGATTTCAAGCTTAAATGAGATAAATATATATATATCTAATCCATTTTTCATAAATCTAACTCCATAGGTATATCAAGAAGGGTATTAGGAATCACTAGGAATTACCCACAAACCATAAAGATCTAGGTTAAATTTGGGCTCCCAAGAATACCACAAAAATTCCCCAAGGAAGAAAGAGAAAATAGAGTAAGAAGGGCTTAGAAATAATTACCTACTAATAAGAAGCTTCATTACTCTTAGATCAATGCACCAATCATTGATTTGACTGTTGGAAAATACAAGTTGGATGTTTGGAACACTCCTTCAAAGTTTCAAGAAGATCCAACAGTGGAAACTTTCGTAACTTCTGATTTAATGATTAGTGTTTTGTTTCCAACGAACCAGAAACAACTTGTACTTTATGCTTGATTAATCCCATATTAAAGCTCCGATTCACAATATAACTATTCATATATACAAATAGGATGTTTCCAACTAGCTGACAAAATTTGAAGATTATCGGACGATGCACCAATTGTAAACCTCAATTTTTCTGCAGCTACTCTGAGTTTGTGCAAAAATAGCTCTCTCTCTCTCTCTCCCCCTCTTGCTAGACTGGATTGAACGGAGGAAGAATAAATGAAGATGATGGTCAAGTCAGGTTTAAGAGAAAAGAGAAAGAAGAATTTGAGATGGTGATGAATGTGGGGAAGTACAATGATGAAGAAGAGGAAAAAGGGAATGGGGCGATGGTGACGATGTGATGAAGATAATAAAGAGATTAGGGGCTACTGGTTTGAGGAAGAAAGTCAATTTTTCCCTTTACATGTGAACTTGGATATTTTTCTACTAAGGGTAAGGAGGTCATTTTGCTTCTTCCATTTTTCTGATTTCCATTTAAATTCTCAAACACAAATGTTTTAATTATTTACATATAACCTATTCTTCTAAAATAAATTCCTAAAAAAATAAATCCTCAAGTCAATGTAGAAATTTTCTTTCACCATAAATCTCTTTAAGTTCCAAACTAATTTCCATAAAATTCTCAAATTTCAAACAAATACTTAATTATTTTTCTTTAAAATAAGGAAGATACCAATACCCTAAACATCATCAACAACACCTCAAATTCCTCAAATATCTTCACAATTTTCCCATTTCCATTAATTAAATCCTAATTACATCCACAAATCCCCAATTAATTTTCCTAGGACGTTGCAAAAGGCATTTAATAGAGTGATTCACGATGATGTGTTGGGTTGAATGAATGAATGAAATAAATGCTTCCAAGGAAATGCAACAACATGGTATGTGCATTGTTTTCTGTTGGCGTCGCCACCTAAATTGTTGTAATTCAATTTATCATCCAGCTTCTTTCTTCATTGATGTGCGATGCTGGTTGGTAGCAGCACCTGCAAATATCCCAACGTATAGTTTGATTCACACCCTCAGGGGCACTGTCCTTAAGAGTTTTTCCATAGCTACTGGAAAAAGAAGTTGCGGCACTCCCTAAGATTAAATGAACTAATAGGGTGAGCAGAAGTATGGAAGATAATTAACCCAGCTAGGCATAGATACACAAGAGGAAGAGGAAGGATGCTTGAAGACTCAAGTGTTGTGTATTTTGCCTTATGCAAAAACACTGTCTTATTGATTTGACCTTGCTTTAGTTTCAGCTTGGGGTCAAATGCAAATGATACTAAACCAAGGATTGCCTGTAATGGCACAATCTCGAGACATCTCACTTCAGGAGTCGATTATTCACTACTTAGGCTAAACTAAATGCATGGAAAAAAGTAGTAAAAGACTGGGGCTTTTCAATTTAGAAACCCTTTTTTGTGTTTTTAGTTAGAGAAAGATATAATGTTTGTTTTTGTGCTTTTTGGATTTAGGGAAAACAAATAAAGATGTTTTTAAAACACTTGATGAAGAATGGGTCTCTTGATGAAATAAACAACCTTCTTAGCTTCTAAAATGAAATTGGAGTTCAAATCCAAGTTCAAAAGTATCAAACCTTAATCTAAGCCACTTAAGTCCAATTACCCTAATTACTAATTGATTTGGCGCGTCGCTTTCACAATTATTAATAAGGTTAATTAAAAATTAACTTGGTACTGAGAGTTCTTGGTAAATACACAATGAGTCTCTTCTTGAGTGTATAGTTTGGCCATCCAAGTATGAATCTAGTGTTTAGTAACAAATGTGAAGACAAATGCACTAACATATGCTATGGATCCAAAGTAAATAGGCAGTTCTACAATATATATTGCATAATACCAAGTAACAAACACCAAGGTTCTTACAAGTACTAGCAAACAGTTAATTACAAGTAATACTTGGTGGAACTCTACCAATTAGCATATAAATCAAAGTTCATCTTTTTCTAACACCAAATGCATATACAAAACACATAGAATCTGATACAAATATAGAATTAGACATGATAAAACACTATATAACTCATCTAATTAAGCATCGAAGCTCTCGTTACGTTCTTCAATCAAGATTGTAGCCACTCATGCTCTCAACCACATACCACGCGCTCTGACTTGAATGTTCTATGAGAGTATAGTGGTTGGCAAAAAATATGAAGGATATGGTGAAGAAGAAGGGGAAAATCAAAGTGGAAGTGAAATTGGTGGAAGGAAAAGTGAAATAGGAGGTGGTGGATGAAGAACTCCAAGAGGAAAGAAGGCGATCGTCAAATTCGACCAAGGGTAAGAAATGAGGCCAGAGAATAAAAATTAGGGCAATTTGGGGTTGGGTCAGATCAGACCCAACCTAAGTATTCCAACCAAAATCCTAAAATATGGGTAGTCACAAGTTCGTCTTTGCTTTGTTATGGAGATGCCATGATGAAGAGTGATTTCTGGAAGTTTTCAAGGTTTTGCTGTGGGCTCGCCATGGTGAATTGATTGCACCTAATTATTTTATATTTTGACCCACTAATTATAGTAAATTAGCACTTGTCCTAGGCTAATACACGGCAATTTAGGCACTTTTACACTTAGAATTCCAATACATTGAGTTAATTGCATTTTAGTGCTTAAATGAGAATTTTAAGGTTTAAACTCATGTATTTCTTATTTTTGGACTTAGGATATTACAATTTGTGGTTGAATTTGTCATTGTAGGAAGTCTTGATAAAGATGGGAATTACAATTTAGTGCTCGAATTTCAGAAATTACACCTAGGTCCCGTTGCACTGCATATCTCAATTGGGCAAGGACAAGTTGGGCAATTTGGGAGATGAAAGGAGGGCAAAGATGGAATAAAAATTGTTGGGTTCATTTTTATATTTTTTTAAATAGAGATTAAATGAGTAATGGTCCCGTTTGGAAGCTTATTTGGGTATCTAGCAAAAACCCTTAGATTTTGGGCTTAATTTCCTTAAACCAAACAGCCCCTAAGCCTTTCCTTTGCCTAAATATTGCCCAGACTTGAGCATTCCATTCGACAGCCACCATTACAGCATCGCACAAGCTCATTCTCGCTCTCATCCTCACCTTCTCCCTTCACTACCGTCCGGCCTCCATCTCCACCGTCACCACCTCCATCTTCCTCACCTAGACCGGCGGTTTCCATCATATCTTCTAGTCCATCGTCATCCATCCACACATTTAATCACATATCTTCTTCATCCACCATCGCACAAGAATCATCTTTGACCACCACTTCCTCTACCATCGTCATCTTGCTTCTCATCTCCAATATTTTTCATCTCCCTTCAAGTTTTCATTCCCTTACTCAGTCTCTCTGTTTCTCAGCTACATTTTAGGTTCCACTGTCAACATTATCATCACCATTATTCCTTCCATATATATCCCCAATCTTTCATTTCCTTCGTTTTCCATCCCTTCGAATTAATTAATCATGACCGATAGCTTGTGTGGGATCTTTGGAGCTGGAACAGAAACAATGAGGGGCTGATTGGTGTGCTTCTTGGTGGTAGCTTGCAATTGGAGCTTCAATGGTCTTCTAGGGAGTGTTTATTGTTTTCCTATGTCAAATTACACATATATGTTCAAGTTCCTTTGATTTGTATGTATGTGTGTTGATTGGAACATGGTAAACTTTGGATTTCTATTACTTGTGGTAGTTTTCCCTTTGGATTGTGTATGTAATTAAGTGATTTCTTTTATATACATAAATCTTAGTGTTTGCATCTTGGCATTATTCAATCGATGTGGTATAATTGCTTATTTCCTTTGGATTTCTAGCTTGGATTAGTGCATTTGTTTATTGCATTTAACACTAGACACTAGATCAAATCTTGAAGGGTCAAATTATACCTTCAAGAAGAGACTCATTGTTTCTTTGCCAATGACTCTCACTACCACGCGATTTTTAACAATCACCTAATTAATTAATTGTGCAAGCGATACGCCGAATCAATTAGTAATTAGGATAATTGGACTTAGGCGATTGCCTTTGGTTTTTAATATTCGGTCTTGGATTTTGAACTCCCAATTCATTTGAGAAGCTATGAAGATTGCAAAGTTTTCACCAAGAATCCATCCCATGAAAGAGTTTTCAAACCACTTTTATTTGCTTTCCTAAATCCAAAAAGCCAAAAACAAGTCCCTTTACATTTCTATAATTGAAAAAAAATACCAAAAAGACTTTTCAATGTCTAAATCCCCCAGTTTTATTGCTTTCTACATGCATTTAGGTTAGTCTAGGCATCAAAATAAGTTGACTCCTTTGAGAGACGACCCGAGGTTGAGCCACTTTGCTCAAGCCTTGGTTTTACATATTTTCTTGCATTTGACCCCGAGGCGTACCATTTCGACAAAGGTCAAATCACGAATCCATGGCTAACTACCTAATATGTGTTTTATTGTCTTTTTCTTGCTTGATCTTCTAATCCTTTCACCTACAATAGCAAATTCAAGTACAAATAAAATATCCCAAGTCCAAAATTGATAAGTGCATGAGTTAGAACCCTAAAATGCTCAACTTAAGATCAAAATGCAACTAACTCAATGCTCTAAGATTCTAAGTACAAAAATGCATAAATCTCTATGTATTGGCTTAGAACAAATGCTAGTTCCCCATAATTAGTGGCTAAAAACATGTAATAATCACCTCAGGTGGCCCATTGTTTTGCAAGTTCATTCCTTCTCTTGACCCATTTAGTAATCAATATTACTTATTATTTGGACTCTCACAATTCCAAATAATAGGGGACTTGTTCCTTATGACACAACCACTCAAAATTGCCAACATTTTTAAATTCCATGTTAGATTGCCTTTTCTAATAGGATCAGATTGGAAAGGTCTTTAAGAGGGGTTTTTGTTAACCAGGTTAGTAGGATAATCCTTTTTTAACAAGTTAGCTTATTTAATTGTTGGTGAACTTGATATTTTAAATAACTATGTTAGATAAACACTTTTCTAACATAGTTAAATTATTATATTCTGAATTATTTTAGTTAAATTATTAAATTGTGAATTATTTTGATGGGTTATCAAATTTTTGGCATAAGTAAAATTTCATATCTACGTTAGGCAATTTCTTTCTAATATGGATTTCTTTTGAAATGGTGGATTGGAGTTAATTATCTATGATAGTCCTTTTTCTATCATGGATATGTGTCTTTAAGTTAATTAAATTGAAGGCTTTTATAACTATGGTATGCTTTGAAACCATATCGTACAAGCTTTTCTTGTCACAGTTATGATTTTCTAATTAAGTTGAGTTTTTATTCATGTTAACATTTTCCTTTTTTTAACATGATTTGAATTGTCAAATAGTAAAACAAATTCCATTGTCCATGATAGAATTTTAATGGGGTTTAGGTAATGTTTTACTATCATGGATTTAATATAATACTTTTGAAATGAGTCAAACTCTTCATGAGTATGATAGACTTTTCATACATGTAGAAACTTTCCTCTCTATCATAGTTAGCTTTACCATTGCTTTAAAGGTTAAATGTGTTTATGTTGACTAATTAAGGTGATATGGAAAGAAATATTACAATAATGTTGTTACAAAGGCCCAAAAATTGTCAACATCTGGCATAATATTGTTAGTGACCAATAATATAACAATTCCCTAAGGATTTAAGTTTAATTAGGATATTTCGTATGGGACCTTAGTTTAATTAGGAGATTTCTTAGACCTCATCTTAATCATATTCATTCCATGGGACCTCTAATTAATTTCACCTTTGTTTTTTTAAAGATTGTTGCTTTACTTTTAATCTCGTTGCAATTTGATAAATTGCATTATGCATATTTATGTACTAATAAAATATTTTTTTTGGCTAAACTAATAAAATACATTTAAATTTTATATGGGTGAAATAGTCCATTTTTGTTTTGTACTCTCCTATCTCCTTCCAAAGAAGACACCATTGACATCTCTCCGCTCCTCTTTAATAAATTTAAATAAGAGATCATTATAAACCCCTCTGACTTAGCCAAACAAAGCAGAAAAGTTCATACAGATGATTTATTCATAATCTCTCTTTTTTTTTCATCTGAATTCATTTTCTCTTTAACGTCAGGATACAGATGATTTATATATAATCTCTCTTTTTTTCGTCTGAATTCATTATCTCTTTAACGTCAGGATATTTGCAATGCTATCCTTTTCTTTAGTTTTGACTAAATTATATAAAAATTTTCTGAATTCAGAATTATATCTACTGATAATATTCTTAACCTTTAAGTTTTATAACAAAGCCCCTAAACTTTTGAGTTTAAACATATACATCCAAATCCGGATTCTCAAAATTTTATATCTCCTCAAAACTTTTATTTTGTGTGCATATAACCTCTTCAAATGTTGAGTTACATGTAGATTTATTGCCTTAACTTTAAATCAATTGCAAACACATAATGAAAAAATTATTTACGTAAATATAAAAGTTTATTGTAAAGTTAAAGTAAAGACAATTATGAAGTTTATGTGAGTTTTGTATGGAGGTTAAAAATGAGAGACGGGTTTAGTTTGTTTAACCCTTTATTTTCAATGCAAAACTTAATAATTAAGCTTGTAGCCTTAAAAAAAAAAAAACCTGACAGCCATTATCATTATGTGATAATGTGGCTAATTCATCTCGTAACCTCAAGTTTCAAAACTCTGTTCCTTCATTATCATTAAATTACGTGCTTCAATTAAGGTCAGCGAAATGTTAAGTTTGATGTTATTTGTTGTTTTTATTTTATTTGTTCCCAGTGACGTAGAACAAAGACCATATATATTGAATAGCTAAAAGGGTAACATTTGAACTACTTTATAAATTGACAAAACTAAATTAAAATAAAATTTATAAATTAAAAAATACAAACTACACCTTTTCTACTCTCTGAGCTTAAATTAATTTGGAAGAAACAAAGCCAAACACTCCTAAATAATTCCCCCTTAATATTATGTTCACACCTGAGGATATGATCGTATGCACCTAGGTCCACTATAAGATCATGCTCCTCAAGAACCTCACAGCAACCCAATCAATCTTCGTTTGAGTCCAAATTAAATCCTGTAATCCCAGCCATTTGTCTTGATTTTTGATTCATACTCCTTTCACATATTCATCTCATACAACACAAAATCAATTCTCAATAACTAATCAAAAATTTCAAACACCATCAGTACTGAAGCTCTCAAAGGGATTTCAAAGAATTGAGCCAATTGGAGAGGATTGTAAAAATAAAGTTTGATTATAATCAAACTTGAATGTCATAGTTAATTTTGATTGAAAAAATAACACCATTGTTAGGTTAATTAAAATTTGATCAATTTTTAAATTGAAAATTATAAATTATATATTTTATTGTTACTCAAATACAAAATTTTAGAGTCTAAGGCGGTAATAAAATAAAATTCAAAACCTTCCAATTTTAGTAGAAATTTAATTTTCTTTCTTTGTATTTGGTGACCAGTGTTTTCGGCTAATTATATTTTGAGTATCACGAGATTTAAATAGAATTATATAAAATGATTCTTTTTTTTTATAACAAAATTTTAAGAAAGGGGTTGGGTTCACCCATAATTTAAGGATTGAGCTCCTAATTTGTGATCTATTAAGGTTTGTCTCTAGATTATAGAAAGTAATTCTTTTAATGGGACTTTTTCTTTTGCTTTTTTACCTTCATGACTTGTTCTATCTATAATATATTTTATAAATATATAAATAAACTTAACATCTAAAAAAACTAAGAAACATTATTAAATAGTTAGACTTATTTTCTTCATATTGTAGATCTCCAGTCAAAGTTCATACATACATTATTTATTTATAATATCTTTATCATCGTATATTTTCTATGCTACTCTTTTTATTTTATTTTCATCCAAAACTTAACAATTAAGTATGTAACCAACAATAAAAACAGTCAAACCATTAAGTTTTGATGTAATCAGTAATGATTTGGATTAATTAGGTTGTTATCTCAAGTTCAAAACGTGGGCACAAAAATCTCAATCACACATGCATGCTCCATTTATAAGGTCAGCAATATGTGAATTTTATATCAATTAATGTTTTCATTTTTTTTCCAATGATGGAAAGAGAGACCCAATTGAAAAGGCAAAAGGTATAACATTGAACTTTTTTAATAATTGACAAAACTAAATGAAAATAAAATTTATATATATAAATAAATCAAAGCTACACCTTTTCTACTACCTGACTATAAATTAATTAGGAAGAAACAAAGCCAAACACTCCTGAACAATTAGTTCTCAAAACCATGTTCACACTTGAGGATACAATCGCATGCACCTAAATCTACCTTAAGACAATGTTCCTCCAAAACCTGGCTCTTATTAACCTCCATTGGATTTTATTTTGAATCCCGCAATCCCCTTAATTTGTCTTATTTTAATTTGTGGATATTTGATTAATAAAAAAATTGTTCATATTCATTTCTTTCTTTATTTACAATTTTAAATTTCAGACATGATTTTTTTTTCATTTATTTATAAAATAAATATATAAAATTGATCATCTTCAGCATTAAGAAGAACATAATTGTAAAAAAAAAAGAAAAAAAAGAAATCAAATTCAATCTGAATGAAAATTTGTATGTGATACTTATCTCTAAGAAAAACTTACACCATTTTCATGTTGAAATATATAATATTATGATTTTTAATAAATTCAAAATTAAATAAAATAAGAATCAAAGCCCTACGATTAACCACGAAGCGTTTGGATTAAATTAGTTGTAATTTGTTCCAATTTAACCAGTGATTTTGTGTTTTAGCTTTGATAAAATCGACGCTAATTACTAGAGGTAATGAGGTTCCCTCATCCTAGCCCTACACAAACTGTACCAGTCAATCACTAGTAGTTGCAAATACCGGTTGGTCAATTTTTCATCGAAGGCAAGCAGCTTGCAGAATAGTGTTATGAGATGATCAAGGAGCTTGGTTGATGGGCTTTTGACAAAAAAAAAAAAAGAAAAGTTTGGATATCTTTTGTCGGCAAATGCATAACTCTTAGCCATTCAAGCAAGGTTAAAGCTATGCAAACTTATAAATTTCATCAGAATTTACACTGATTCTTTAGATGTATGTATTTATGAATGGCCAATTGTAGGTATTCCTACCTATTGAGTGAAGATATTATTAATACTAAATCCTTCATTTAATCAAATTAGGATCTTAAATTTATTCATACTCACAAAAAATCATTTAATTATGTGGATCATCTTTGCCAAAACTGCTCATTGAAACAGCATGAATATGCTTCATTTACAATATCATCATATTTGGTATCTAACATTTTTGCACCAAGACCTACTGTATAGTGTAGTGAGACTTTTTTCCATAATGATGCTAACTAATTTCTAATTAGTTGTAAACCTGTAATCCTAAAGTTTAGTGCTAGCTTTATTAAAAAAAAAAGGTTAAAAAAAACCCTCCGATTTTAGTATGAACGGTTGGGATTATCTTAGCATTGGAACCAACACACTCTCATCTAGCGGCTCTAACACTCAGTGTCTTCACAGGACTACTCACTTCCTAAACCACTGAATCCTCACTCGCTGGCGCTTCCACGAAACTTCATTACCACTCGTAAGTCGTAGACCAAGCAAAATTCCCAAGTTCCTTCTTTGACCACAACACTATCAATTCAATTCCCAAAATCCTTTATCCCTCTAATTCTATATCATCCCACTAAATTCATTTCTCCTTCTTTCTCACTCTCTCCCCCCCTGGTTTCTCTGTCGGATCATGTAGGTTCCGAATCGCTGCTTCTTGATTCGAATTTTGGATCAAAGGAGTGGTTTTTGTTATTGGGGTAATCTTGAATTTCGGTTTTTTGTTTTGGGTATTGCTGGTGTTGAATTGAAAATGACTGTGGCGGAGGATTCATCTCCTGAGTCTTTCAGCCATATGATGGCTTCCATGCCTGGGTTTCGATTCCATCCTACGGATGAAGAATTGGTCATGTACTATCTGAAGAGGAAGATGTGTAGGAGGAGGTTGAAGCTCGACGTGATTCGTGAAACTGATGTCTACAAGTGGGATCCTGAGGAATTGCCTGGTATTTATTTGCTTTATTCTTGGGATCGTCTTTGTTTTTACTTGGCGTTGACTTTCTTATTGGGGGGATTTGTGGGTCGTTAGGATTAGGGCTTTTATAATTTGTTTGATCGGGTTGATATTGAATTGCTTATGAATTTAGATCTTCTTTGTCCGTGAATTTAATTGTGAAATATGCTCTCGTGGTTGGAATTGGTTAGAATAGGATGCTATTCAGGTTAAATGTAGTGTTTATTTGACGTGTGATTCTGTGGATGGGTTTTGATCTGTGGGCGTGTGGGTGAGTTTCTATTCCTTTGATATTATATTGATAATTTCTTGCTGAATTTGATGAGCGAGGCATTGTCTGGGTGTGTTCAGTCCTCTTGGCCAATATGTGTTCAGATCATATACCAAGAAACCTTTTTTGATTTCCCCCAAATCTCTCGTGATAGATGCCTGGTTAGATGCAAGGTTATAAATGGATTTCTGATTTGCGTTTCAAGATTAGCATTCGTTGTTTTCTTTAGGATTGATATTGTATGCAAGATAACCATTTCTAGAAGTCTTCGTTTGCTAAAGTTGTTGAGGATATCCTGATGCTTGAGACTTTTGTAGAGATGCCTATCTTATTGCTATTCTGTCTTTATTTATGTCCAACAGTAGCTTTTCTTCTTTTTATATCATAAGTTTGAATGTTAACTTTTAACTTCGAAAGTTTTCTTTACCCTTTACTATGGTTAGTTAGTCTACCTTCTTGATTGCTTATCTGCTTACAATTTGAATGTTTTGCAGGGCAGTCAGTGCTGAAAACTGGAGATAGGCAATGGTTCTTTTTCAGCCCTAGAGACAGAAAGTATCCTAATAGTGGTAGGACTAATCGAGCAACAAGATATGGATACTGGAAAGCAACAGGGAAGGATCGTAACATTATGTACAATTCTCGGGCTGTTGGGGTTAAAAAGACATTGGTTTTCTATAAAGGTAGAGCACCACACGGTGAACGAACTGATTGGGTTATGCATGAGTACACATTGGAAGAAGAAGAACTTGCAAGATGCCAGAATTGTAAGGTATCATTTTCAAGTGTCCTTTGTGCTTTATCTTTCTTTTTATTTTGTTATGAACTCATTTTGACTGTGAAAACTTATTGTTTACCAAACTTTAAAATTTGTAAATTATCAGGATTATTATGCACTTTACAAAGTGTTCAAGAAAAGCGGACCTGGTCCTAAAAATGGTGAACAGTATGGTGCACCATTCAAAGAGGAAGAATGGGTAGGTGATGATGATTTTGTAGATTTTAATGCTAATTCAGGTGGCAAGGAGGCTTCTATTTCACAAGTTGATGAGGGTACTTCTGTTGATACTGTGACTTGTAATGATCAAGCGCAGCCTGTGTTTGATGATGAACTTGACGAGATCTTGAAAAAAATGATGGATGAGCAAGTTCCTGACCTGCCCTCATTGTGTCCTGCCGTACCTCAGGTTTGTTTTCTGATGGAACCTTTAGAACTCTGGTTTTGTTTATGTATAAGCTGCCTATCCTTCTCTATTGACAGAAATGGAGAGGAATAGGTGGCAGAAAAATGTAGCAGTAGCTCACTAGATCTGTGTAAGAGAAAAATGAAGGACAACAGTGACTTCTGGCATTCAAAAGGCCAGGTGGTCTCCTCCATTAAAAAGTATTCCCTTTTTCTCATCTTGTTTCCTGTTAAGAGAAAACAAAACTTTCTCTCTTCTCCATTTAATTACCGTGCAAGGCATTAGTCTAAATCTAAACTTTTTTAATTTTGGTTTTTCTCTGTTCCATGCTTTGGTTTTTGGATTTTATTTCTTCCTTTACTAATGTAAACACTGTAAATTGAATGCTGAAAATCACTTAGTCCATCATTATCTTAACATTTATTCTCTTTTTGTGGTTGGGGTTTGTAGTAAAGATGGAAGATATGGCCTTTGGGAGTGTGGGCATTATAGATGTGCTGCAATCACTTATGTAGGCTAGCACTCCATTGAGATCTAGATTTTGCAACTATCATGGGGTTTCTATGGTTATATTTTTGTTCTGCTTAGCAAAGATATGTTAAAGCCACGACACTGTATAATACTTTGGGCGGGAAGAAAAGAGCATTGACTGGGATTGAGAGAATATGTGATTGTGGTTGTCATCTTCCCTTTTACTTGGCCAAACTGTTTTATTTCTCTGAACAATTTACGGTTGCTTGACTGTTACATGTTAAATTTCGGCATGACTGTTTAGTAACTAGTGGTTCTTTTAATATAATTTTTGTTGGTTGCTACATGATATTTTTTGGCATGATTTTTCATTAACTCTCGTCTATAATCATCCATTACAGGTTGCTGCTGAAGAAACACGAAGTGTGGTGGCGGATCAAATTTCTAAGGAGGTGGCATTTGCTGAGCCAATCAAAATGTTTCATTCAAGTGAGCACTACTATGACCCTACCCAATCAGTAACCTCTCCCGTGCATGTTTCTGAAGCACCTGAAGTCACCTCTGGTCCCAGCGTTCAAGTAGAGGAGCCTCTCTTTCATGAGGATGACTTCTTGGAAATGAATGATCTCATTGATCCCAAACCAACATTGCCCACAATAGAAAATCCTTTGGAGAACTTGGAGTTTGAAGATGGATTAAGTGCATTTGACTTGTACCATGATGCAGAGATGTTTCTTCGTGACATGGGGCACATTGACCAGGAAACTCTTTCACATCCTTATATGAATACTTTTGATAGTAATGTTGTGAATCAGCATTGTAAGTCTCTGCCCCTTGGAGACAATGCAGATCAAAGTGAACTTTGGATGCATCATGAAAGGCAGATCATGAGTCCAGCAGAACATGCTAATGTTTCCTTCTCTTCATCAACCTCAGGTACATTCATTGGCACCACAAACAGTGTTGGTGGTCTAACTCAACTTCCAAATAATGATATTAGTATCTTTGATTTGAATGGAGATGCAAGCTTCACATCTCATTTGTGCTGAACTCTTTGAAGTTGTCTTCCATTGGTTGATTTCCTTCTAATGCATAGAAGAAACCTTCCTCGACTATTAGTGTTGTGGCATCTTCTCTAACATTAATGTGACTTGAGCTTTATTTCATGTGGCGCTTGTATTACCCCAAAAAAAATAAAAATAAAAAAAGAACCAACACAGATGATTTCTAATATAAGCTAGTTTCTGGTCATATGTTTAGGTATGAGTCATGAATCTGCGAGCTTGCCTGCCGAAGATATTCGTAATCAAAGCAGCAGTGTGAGACAAGATTCTACAAGCAGATTATCTTCTGCTCTCTGGGCCTTCCTTGAGTCAATACCTACCACTCCTGCATCAGCTGCTGAAAATGCAAATCGAGCTCTTGAGCGAGTGTCTAGCTTTAGTAGGGTGAGAGATAATGTGAAACAGGCAAGCATAACTGCTGCTGCTGTTGCTAATGAAACTGCAATTGTGAAGAGAGCAGCAGGTAAAGGAAGGGGAATCTTCCGATTCTTGCCGGTTGTTGTTGCTTTGTGTGCTTTTTTATGGGTTTCTATGGGAACATTGAGACTACTTGCTGGGAGATTCATCCCTTGACACTTGAATCCCTACTTTTGCTGCTGTGTCATATGGAATTTTCCAGATTCAATGGACAAACAAATGTTGTTCTAACATATCTAAATAATTATAAAAGGAGAATTTACCCTTTTCTGTGAATACTAGACTTGAGAAGGAAGGTTTTTATAGCCTGAATGATTGTTTAGTTGAAAGAAGGGCTTCTAGGTAGATGCAGAATCTCACAAATCTTTCTTATTTTGTTCAATTATTAAGCTTATTTAGGCTTAGCTTGAAGGACCTGTGTCCCTTTATTTGTTCATTTATTTTATCATGTATTTATTAGTATAACCTATGCTAATCCTATTCCGTTTGGGAGTGCTCAATTTGGGCAGTTGATCATATAAACAATCACTCTTGTGAAACCTGCGAGCGTGTGTGGTGTGGTTTCTCTATAATGTTAGTTTTTGTTTTAATAACTTGTTTACGTTGGTGGGATAGGATCATTGTTGCTACTATTTTATTTTATGCAGCCAAGCTGCAAGTACTCACTGGATATTGCCTGGGAAAGGAAAAAAAAAATCGTGTTATCATACATTTATTTGAAGGGTTTTTATCAACTAATTGATACTCATTTCATACCTTAAAATAAGATGTAGTTAACTTTTTTTTAGAGATTAATGAAATTAAATAAGGTACTTTATCATAACATATGTGTTATATTATCATATTATATGTTAGCTTATAGGTCACACAAACTTCTTCAGAGAGATAATTTAGGTAAATTAATTTATAAGTAACTTATTTAACTTTCTTAGATTTTAAAAAAGGTTAGTTAATTCTTATATTAAGAACAGATGGAGTGGTATTTATGAATTATGAACAGGCATCATATAATCACATAAGTTGATGATTTTAACACAATTGAAATTTTTTTTTTACAAGGGTTTGAGCTAAGCAGCTGTCTATTTATATATTTTATACTGCGATTTAATTGTTGAATGTTGATGGGAAATCCATTGGAGAGTTTGAATCCTTGATTCTTGAAAGGCTAAAAAGAAATCAAAATCTTTAATTCTCACAGCATACAGCGCAGGATTACTCCACTTGGATAAACTTTGAACCCTAAAAAAACATTTGGGGGCATTAATGCTCCATTTAAATACTTGAACCTTGAATCCTTGAAATAAAAAACATTATGGACAACATTGCTTTGTATTAACACTTTTTGGAGAACATTCAGCCCTTAAAAACATCTAAGGAAACATTACTCATGAGTGAAAACTTTTAGGACTAATTTAGTTCTTTAACTTTTAAATGTAGATTTTTCATTGGTTGACTTAGCTAGCTAATAAGTAAAAAGTTATTTTCAGTCTCAATTTTTCATAATAAAATACTGTAATTATATAGTCAATGTAAGAAATGATATGAGATACATATATAGTGATCAATATGAATGAAAATATCCTTTTGTAATTAATTACTTAATTAATTAATTTATTTTTGCTTCAAAAAATTTATATTTTAAATTTCTTTCTTTCTAGTAATACTACCTAATTTACTAATTTCTTGTCTGAAAAAAAATGGATCGTTTGCTTTATAATGGCATTTTGATCAAATTTATTACCCCCTCCAATCCTAAATATAAGACCTATTTCTGGAGTTGGTTTTGGTCTTAAATATAGGACATAAATCTAATTTTTGTAATCTAGTTCCCAAATTGCTCTTATTATACATTTTTTATTAGTTGACTCGGCTAACTAAACAAAAAAGTTCATTTCAGTCTCATTTTTTCATAATGAAATACTGTAATTATATAGTCAAAATAAGAAACAACACAAGATACATATATAGCGTAGAATAATGAAAGTATCCGTTTGTTATTAATTAGTTTTTTATTTTGCTTTACAAATGTATAATTTAAATATTTCGTTTCTTTCTTTCTGCTAATGCTACCTAATTTACTGATTTCGACTCTACAAAAGGAGGATCATTTGTTTTAGAGTAACATTTTGAGCAAACTTAATATTAACACTATTAGTACCTTCTTATCATTATTTCCTACTTCACTAACATTATTTAGCACCCTAAATACACCACATAAGATCACTAGCTTCGTCTTCGTATGAATATATTTTCTCAAAAAGTAGTACAAGTTCTTAAGATTGTCACATTTTTATTTAAATTTTTTAGCTACCAATCAAAGTACCAATGATTTTGGCAAAAAGTTTGTGAGTATGTGTGAATATAAAAAGATTTATAGCAACATTTGTTCATAATCAACATTGGGGAATTCTCTTCACAGAATCTGTTTTAGGTGGACTCAAGGCCCCTTCAAACCCAATTAAGTTAAGTGGATCATTTTATATCAGTTGATTGTTCACACAAGGTTTTTGTTATAACACACTTCATAATATTTCACACAATAGCTTAAACATCTCCATGTCATTACAATTCTTCTCAATGATATCATGAAGGCAAACACAGTATATGTGAACGACCATTTATTAATATTGTTGTCACGCACATAATGAAACATTACATGATTCTAATACCAAGAGATATAACAAAGACACACATAACTACAAGGATCAACCATGGACGTGGTTTGCGAATAGCCTCTTTAACTTTGCTAGTTTTATTGAAGTGAAGACATATATCTCATCTGCAACATCTTCCACTCGTCGGAAACAAGCATATCTCCAAGTCTTCTTCAACACCAAAGTCCCAATAGATCCCCAAAAGCCAATGACAAACCCAGCTGCTATGACAAAATAAAACCACACCTTTTCAGAATCATTTTCATCTTCCAATTCTTTGGTCTCCTGAACTTGATGAGTATCAACACCTTGGCACTTATTTGATAGTGGAATTCCACAAAGGTAAGGGTTGCCGGCATAAATGGATGGATCATTCAAAGTCAAGAATTGATTTTCAGTTGGAATTGGCCCTGAAAGGTTATTGTATGACATGTCCAAATAGTTTAGTGTAGTTAGCTTGGACATGCTCTTTGGAATTGCGCCTGAAATTTGGTTATGAGAGAGATCAAAGGATTCAAGGGATTTCATATTCCCAATGATCTCTGAAATTTCTCCTTTCAAATGATTGTGTGAAAGGTTCAAGCCTATTAGTCCAATGAGCGAGAATACCTCAGGAGGAATTGACCCAACCAAATTGTTATCCGACAAATCCAAGTTAACTTCAAGTTGCAAAATCCTAATAATGTCAAATTCTCGTCCTTTCATAACTTCCATGATATCTTGCTGGCTCCATTCTTCTTCCATGCTAAAACCTCTAGGGGTTATCAATTGAATGGTTGAGTTCAATATAGTACCACTATCTTTTGTCATTCCTTTAAGATTGCCAATACAATGGGGTATTGAGCCACTTAATTTGTTATTTGCAAGGTCCAAAATCTGGAGTGATTTGAGTTGGCACATATTTAAAGGAATGTTACCATCTAACAAGTTATCTCGCAACCTGAGAATTTGCAAGGTAGGAAAAGTGTTATTGGTCCATGATGATGGTATACTTCCAAAAAATGTATTCTCTCCCAAATCTAAAATTCTCAACTGCTTCAAATTGTTCAAAGTCAATGGAAGCTTCCCTTCAAGATTGTTATTGTTCAAATGCAACCAGAACAATGAAGAAAGATTTCCGATTGAGATGGGGAAAGCACCTGACAATTTGTTGAATGAAAAGTTTATTTCGCTCAATCCATATGGATGATTATCTCTCCAACAATTTGGAATCTCACCAGAGAGATTGTTACGAGAAAGATCAATGCTTGCTAGATTTGCAAGGTGACAAAATCTGTGGGGAATAATGCCACTGAAAGAATTATTAGAGAGATCAAGGATTGTAAGATTTACAAGCTGACCAAAACTTTGAGGAATGTTTCCACTAAAAGAATTACTTGAGAGATAAAGGCGCTGTAGGTTTGCAAGTTGACCAAGACTTTGAGGAATATTACCAGAAAAAAGATTATTCGAAAGATCAAGGGATTGAAGCTTTTCAAGATGCCCTACCCAGGTTGATATATGGCCGTTAAGTTTATTATTTCTCAAGAGCAGCTCCTCTATGTCATATTTGATGCATCCAGAAAAATCGAAGTCACCAAATACTTCTCCTTGAAGATTGCTGTTTCCAAAATCTAATTTTTGCAAATGACACATGTTTCTTAAAATTTGTGACACAGAAATTTCCATTGTAGCTGTGATCTGATTTTCGGATATATCAAGTTGGCGAAGGCTCCTCAACTCTCCCAACCAAGATGGAACTGAACTAAAGTTGTTATTATAAAGGTAAAGGTATTGAAGGGAAGTCAAGTTCCGCAAAGCAACAGGGATGGGTCCAGAAAGTGCATTCCATGAAAGATCAAGAGAAATCAGTTTCCTAAACTCTCCGAACCACAATGGAACTGAACTAAAGTTGTTACCAGAAAGGTCAAGGGTTTGAATGGAAGTCAAGTTCCGCAAAGCAACAGGGATGGGTCCAGAAAGTGCATTTCCCGATAGATAAAGAGAAATCAGTTTCCTAAACTCTCCCAACCAAGATGGAACTGAACTAAAGTTGTTATTATAAAGGTAAAGGTATTGAAGGGAAGTCAAGTTCCGCAAAGCAACAGGGATGGGTCCACAAAGGGCATTTCCCGAAAGATCAAGAGAAATCAGATTCCTAAACTCTCCGAACCACAATGGCAATGAACTAAAGTTGTTACCAGAAAGGTCAAGGTATTGAAGGGAAGTCAAGTTCCGCCAAGCAGCAGGGATGGGTCCAGAAAGTGCGTTTCCCGAAAGATCAAGAGAAATCAGATTCCTAAACTCTCCGAACCACAATGGCAATGAACTAAGATTGTTAAAAGTGAGGTCGAGGGCTTCAACAGAAGTCCATTTTTGAAAAGCAGTAAGGATTCGACCATCAATTTCATTACGAGCCAGATTCAGGATTTGAACTCCAACATTATTTGTGAAATTCATGGGGGGAAGAGGAGTGGACAAGTTGCCAAGTCCACAATGTCGTAATCGGAGTTCTAACAAAGAAGGAAGCATGTGAAGTACCTGGAACAAGTTGTGAGCTTCTCCAAGGTAGACATAACTGAGGTTGAGATATTGTAGAGACTCAAGTTTAGAGGCCCAACTCATGTCATTGATGTGCAGATCGTAATTCCAGCTAAGATCAAGAAACTGTAAGTTCGTGAGGTTTCCACCAAAATTGGCGGGAATCTTTCCAGTGAAATTAGCATAATAGATGGAAAGATATCTCAACCGCTCCATAGAACCAAGAAAGAGGGGAATTGAAGTACCATTGAAGTCGTTCCAGCTCAGATCCAAATGAATCAAATGTCGCAACTCCACTAAAGATGGATCAACACCATTAGCTTCTAGATGATAGCTACGGAGATCAAGTGTGATAACATGACCAGTAACATTGTGACACGCTATGCCATCCCACTTGCAACAATTGGTTTCAGGATTCCAAGAGGAAAGGTTTTTGTATGGATAATCGTGAATAGATGCTTTGAACTTGAGAAGAGCTTGCTTCTCTGATTCAATGCAACTTCCACAGAAACCTAATTGGGCAATCCCCAGTAACATTAGGAAAAGGAATGCAAATACGTTTCTTCGCATAGTTAAAGAGAAGCTTAACAACTGAATTTTTTATCTAATGAATCTTTTGTGGTAAGTGGAGGATATGCACTACTGGTATTTATAATATTTTGTGGCTAAGAAATAGGCGGTCAAGGTTTTTTTTTTTTTTCTCATATATATGGTAAAAGATAATCTTCAGGAGTTGTATACTTTTAAAACACAACTATTCCCTTGCATAAAAAAACAAACAACAATTTACTCTTGGTTTTCTTCAAACTTTATTTTGAAATTATACACAGCAATTTGCTTTGTTAGTAATCTTGCAAGGCTAGCGAAAAAAAATTCAAGAAAAGAAAAGAAAATTTATATTATAATGATGAAAAAGCAAATGAAAGTGCTTTTCTATATGTGTCTGTATGTATGTTGATTGTAGACTAAATAAGCAACCACATGATTTAGTTGCAACGTGTGGAATGAGATTCCAACTTCTTTGATATTATCCCAACAAATTGACAAAGCTACATTCAAAATTCTTTACCGAACATTCTATATGATTTCACATTTAAGGAGGTGTTTGGGAACAAACCCCCCCCCCCCAAAATAATCAATTAAAAAAATTATTTTGCACTTAATCAGTACTCCCTCCAATCCTAATTGGAAGATTAAGCTGGTTTTTTTTTAGAAAAGTTAAGAATGCAAAATAAATCATTTTCAATTGTTTATATTTATCCTTTTCAATAAATTGTTTTCAATTGTTTATATTTATCTTTTTCCTCAAAACTAATTTATCTTACTTATAAACTAACCTATAATCTAATTACATATGACATATGTTATAATTTAGTGATTTAATTTGTTTCTTTAACATCCACAAAAAAAAAAAGTCAACTTGATCTTATAATTAGCACCAGAGGGAGTATCAAAAACTTTGAAGGATTGAAAATTTAAGCATGTGTTGTTATTGTGGCATTAGTTTTATTGCAGAGTCATAATTTAAATTCATCGAGTTAATATTTTTCCGTTGGTTAAACTAATGGTGTTAAACATTAATTTTTTTTTATAAAAGGACAATTATCATTAAATAAAAAGGATAAACAACAAATAGTACTAAATAGTTAAATAATCACAACTAGAGAATTGAAAGGAAAAAGCATTAAAGGTAGATGTAGAAAAAGAGGTGTCCTTAAATAAGTACACCATAGAGAAAGACTGCAAGAGCGTTCAATGTCTTGGGAAATGACATCTCCCACTAAACTTGCTCCTCTCTTGAAAAAGGAAATAAGGCCACAGTTGGAGCTGATTAAGATTGAGGAAGATTCCATTTCAATATTAGTAGCCAGAATCCAAGCCAATAGTGCATGAAGGCATCGAGGTGTGAAGCTTGAAGTGAGAGATTTTATGGACACTTTCCAATATGGCATTTAACAATGTATGCACGGAGCCAGAGAAGGAGTTAGACGGCTAATGAATAGTGAAATAGGTCAGGAGCTGACCAAAAACTACACGGCTCATGTACAAGAATAACAAACAGGAGAGAGCAAAAGGAAATGGCGGGAAGGTTTTGTGTTTAATGTATAATAGATTTTGCAAAGCCTTCAAAGTTGACTGTAATTTGTACTGAAGTATGAAGCTGGGAGAGCCTTGGAAACTGTTAGACCAACTTTCTGAAATGATTCTGTGGCAATAAGGGAATTTATACAAAAAAGGTTCAAACTTAAGAGATGGCTTCTTGGGAACCTCAATTTCAGTATTCACAAAAATAGGGTTATGATCTGAAGCTGCAATTGCTAAAGTGTCCACATGAGAAAAGGGAAAGAGTTGCAGCCAGTTGTGATTGCAGAAGGCCATGTCTAACCTTTCTATGATTAGGTTTTGGCCCTTCCTATTATTGGACCAAATAAATTTAGGACCCTTTTGGATGACATTAGTTAAAAGGCATTTGTCCAAGCAAGCATGAAATCGGTCCATATTACTTGATGTACCAGAAGCTTATGATTTATTAGATGATTGGTAGATTTGGTTGAAATCACCAAACATATATGCAAGCCAAAAATAAAAAAAGTCAATTTATGACCAAAGAAGGATCATGTTGATAACTTTGCCGATTTTGACACGTACAAAGATGGAGCTTTTGTGCCTGTCAACTATGGGAAACATATACATTCAATCATAAAATTCATAAGGTTACTCGAACACCATAATTTGTAGGTTCGGTTCTACCTATTGAACACGTCACACGTTTTGCAAAAAATAAAAATAAAAAAAATAAAAAAAATAGTCACCTAATGAATAAGAGAAAATAATAAATATTATGAAGTAAAAAATATATTTATATTAAGAAAATTTAAGTTATATCCAGCAAGACAACATGATTATTTTTTCTTCTAGCAAACATCCTATGTCAAAGTAACAAATAAATCATATGTAATAAGGAATTGTTTTTGTTTATAAAGGATGATTAAATTATTTATCCTTTTATTTTATAAAATGTAGAAATATAAAAAAATTTTAACATAACATTTTAGTACATCATCAAAATACTTCTTGTTTCCACTTTACCCATCACCATTATATTACTCCCTCCGTTCCTAAATATAGGAACTAATTTGAGAGATATGTTTGTTCCTAAATATAAGACATTTTTCTAATTTTTATCACTTTTTTTCTAAATTGCCCCTATACATAGTAACTACATGTAACATCTTTCCCACCTCACAGCCACGTAATTATACACAGCAATTTACTTTGTTAGTATTCTTGCGAGGATTGTGAAAAAAAGTCAAGAAACAAAAACAAAATTCATGTAATAATGATGAAAAAGAAAATGAATGTGCCTTTCTATAGGTGTCTGCATGTAAGTTGATTGTAGACTAATAAACAACCACATGATTTAGTGGCAACGTGTGCAATGAGATTCCAACTTCTTTGCTATTATCCCAACTTCAAAATTTTCCACACAATACTCTGCATAAATGAGACTATTCATTATTTGGATTTATGTTTGCCGTAGTTGATTGGTAAAAGAGCACCATCTTTTGTAAGTTTTCGAATCGACAAAGTTAAATTGATCTTTAGCTAACATATATGTTTTCTCATTTAAGGAGGTGCTTGGAAAAACCCCATAATCAATTAAAAAAATTATTTTGCACTTAATTAGTGACCAAAACCTTAAAGGATTGAAATTTTAAGCATGCTTCATTTATGTGGGATTAATATTGCAGAGTCATAATTTAAATTATCCAGCGAAATATTCTTCTGTCAGTTAAACTAACGGCGTTAAATTAACTGAAAATACACTATAAATTTAGGAGACAATACTAGAATTTGATATAAACTTAAAATACCAGACATATATGTTAGCCAAAAATAGAAAAAGTTAAACTATGACGATAACTTTGCGGATTTTACCTCGTACAAAGATAGAGCTCTTGTGCCTGTCATCTACGGGAAACATACATATTGATACAATCATAAAATTCATAAGGTTACTCCAACACCAATTTTTAGGTTCGGTTCTCCCTGTTGAACACGTCACGTGTTTTACAATCAAACTTAGTCACCTAATGAAAAAGAGAAAAACAATAAACATTAAGATATAAAAAAATATAATAATATCTAGTTTTTATGTATTGAGAAGAAAATTTATTTTATATTCAGCAAGACAACATGATTATTTTTTCCTCTTGCAAACATTCAATGTCAGATCAGCTTAATAAATAAATTATATATAATAAGGAATTTTTTCTTGTTTATAAAGGATGATTAAATTATGTATCCTTTTACTTTATAAAATGTAAAGATATAAAAAAATTGAACATAACATTTAAGTATACCGCCAAAATACTTCTTGTATACACTTAACCCAGCACCATTATATTATCAATATATAAAAGAGAACAATTTACAGTGATTAAATTATTAAACTTAGTAGATATGTTAATCTTTCAAATTTTCAAAATTGGATTATCCTATCGACCATTTTGGCCCCAACTTTCGAGTTTTCCACACTCGAATATTAAATGAAAGAGACTATTATTTGGAGAAAATTTATTAAAGCATGTACGGTGGAAAGTTCTTTCGTTGTCATTTTCTAATTTTATAAAGTCTTTTGCGTCTCAAAAATGGCAAGACAAATTTTTTTGTTAGTTGTAATTAATAATTTTGTAATTATTGGTAAAAAATATTGCTAGTTATAGCAAAATAATAGGTAGTGATATATTTTCTGTGCGTGTCTGACTTATACTTGAGTACCTATTGAATACATTGTCACGGAATTCGATGATTAATTAATTTTTAATCAGATTCGTAGATAAAAAAAAGTATCAAATAGTGATGATAATTTCAATCTTAACCGCTATCTATCTATTCTAAAACAGATTGATGCCACGTTTGGTAGCAGGATTGTTTTCGGGGATTGGAACTAGGAATTTCTACCTTTCTTAACTTCTTTTAAAATAATTACAATACACTATTAATTTAAGAGACAATACTAAAGTTTGAACACGTGGAATGTTTTGTAAAAAATGTTTTGCAAAAATTTAAGAGACAATACTTAAAATAGTTATGTTTTCCACATAACTATTTTTCCCTCTTGTAAACCTTCTGTCAGAGTAACAAAAAAATCATATATGATAAGGATTTTATTTATTGTTTTTAAAGGATGATTCAATTATGTATCCTTTTATTTTATATAATGTAAAAATATTAAAAATTTGAAAATAACATTTAAGTGCATGGCCAAAATAGTTCTCTTATCCATTTTACGCATCACCTTTATATTATCAATATTCAATATAAAGAGTAAAAATTACATTATTAAACTAAAAATATATGTTAACCTTTCAAATTTTAAAAATTGGCTTATCCTATCGACTGCTTTGGTCCAAACTTTCAAGTTTTCTACAGGTAAATGAAAGACACTATTCATTATTTGGAGAAAATTTGTTAAAGCACGCATGGTGGAATGTTTTTTCGTGGTTATATTTTAATTCAATAAAGTCTTTTGCATCTAAAAAGAAAGCAAAAACAACAAATTCTTTTTGTTAGTCGTTGTTCTATTTTTTAAGGATCTTTTGTAATGATAAACATATACATAAGTCGTAAAAAATTTTAATAGCAAATTTTGGCATCTTAACTCACTCTCGCAAACACCCAAACAAACTATTTCAGTTTCCTTTCACTTTATTCTCTCTAATCTTTTTACTACTACATCCTCTCTCTCTCTCTATAACAAGAGTTGGTTTAATGTTGAGTTTGGTTATAAATATAAGACTTCAATTCACAGAGTTCCCATTTGTATCAGTTTCCCCTTAAACTATCCATTTTGATTGAGGAGTTTGTATTAAGAGAAGTTTAAATAAAAATGATTAAAGAAGGCATTATAGGAATATTAACAAATACTTTTACAAATAATGTATTTAATTTTATTAATTCACCTGAATTAGTTAAGAGTGTGTGTGTGTGTGTGTTAAGAACCAGGGTTATATTGTTCATATCGAAATCAAACGGTTTAAATTTATCATTTTTTATTTTTTAATTTTTTAATGTTAATTTTTAAAATTATTTGATAGGGAGAAGAAAGTTCCTATTTGACGTTAAACAAAATGATTTATTGAGATAGAAAGACATATGCTATTATGACACGTATAAATATGAGCAAAGATAGTTATATAGAGAAGTGAATTGGGAAATTTTTTTAATAATTTTTCTTTGGTTTATTTAATTAGGAATGAGTATATAACTGTCCAGATCCTTTAGGTGTATTTATGCCTATAACTAAATTATAAATTCATGGTCCCATCTCCCATGTTAAGTAAAGGTACCACTGGATGTAACTAAAAATAGTACTAAAACCTAGATGGATTAGAAAAATAACATTAGGGTGGTAAATAAATCATAGAAAATCTAAAAGTAGGGATGGAACCGAAAAATAATATCAGAGTGCTAAATACTACTCCCTCCATCCCTTATTATAAGAGCCAATGAGGTAAAATCACAGCGATTAAGAAAGTGGTTGAAATAAATAAATATATCTGAAATAATTTTGTTTTCTCAACTTTACCCTTATTTATGATTGAGTATAAGAGAGAGAGAAATATGATAATAGTGTCATAAATGAGTATGAAAAAGAATGTGAATAGAAAGAATAATGATAGGTAAAGTGTAAAAAAAACTCATTAAATGCTTTAACAAATTGAGCCAAACTCTTATCAAAATGGATAAAACTATTCAAATTTTTTGCTTTTATATATAAGGACAGAGGGAGTACTTTATTTATAAAAATTTACTTATAGATATGTTTAATGTTGTGTAACTCCATTGGTTGTGATTTCGATATTTAATGTTGCATTGCGTTTTTCCTCAATACTATTTAATAAAAGGTGAAGGTGTAATTTTGACAATTAAGTTTCATGTCAGGAGTGTTGGACACCATAAAATTTTTTAAGAGAAAAATTGCATACAATCTTTATAAAATGGACTAATTTAAATACAAGTCATAGCACAATTAAACATTAGTTACTTTTTTGTTTGTGAGCTACATGTTAATTAATATCGAATGATTATTAAATAAAAGGGTATATGTGCAATTTTAATAACAAAATTTCATGCTAGGAGCATCTGATACCATAAAGTTTTTTAGAAGCAAAAAATGTAAATAAACTTTATAAAATAGTGCAAGTTTAACACTAACTCTAATACTGTTAAACATTTGATACTTTTTAGTTTTATAAGGCCCAAGTTAATTAATTTAAATGATTATTTTAAAAAATCATTAAAATTATTCTCTCTCTTCCACTTCATCTCCCCTCCCTCTCCCCATTCTCACATTACTATGGAATACTCATCGTAGCAGATAAGAGTGTCATGTACACATAATATTGGTATATAATCCACTCAGTAGTTTTGATTCTTCATATTCTTTTTCTTCCCCGCCATTATTGTGCTTAGTATTTCAACAAGTTCAACATTTTTCTATTTTTGATACGAACTAGATATGGCATTTTCCCAACAACACTTTCTCTCTCCACTTCCATTCTTCTCAAACCCCAACAACTTTTCCTCCCTCATTCATTGCCCTTGTTATCTTCGCCAACGGCATACCCATTGTTTGGTTTGCCTATAACAAACCAAATAACAGAGCCACTGTTGACTCCCTTGGCTCGTTTCAATTTCTCTCATCTCGCATCTTTTGTATTGGCTTTACCCCACTCAATAATTAATATGCTTTGTAGCTTCACACATTATGGGGAGAGAGAGAGGACGATGGAGGAGATCAAATGATATGAAAGAGAGAGAAATTTTTTTTAATAATCATTTAAAATTAATTAATATGGGCTCTACAAACTAAAAAATAATGAAGTTCATTAGTGTTAACACTTTTGTTAAAATTGTTGTATTTTATAAAGGTTATGTGTATTTTTTTTCATAAAAAAATTTATGATGTTAGATATTTAAGACACAAAACTTTGTTGTTAAAATTGTACTTTCTTTTATTCCTAAAAACATTTAAAATTGATTAATGTGGGGCTAAAAAACAAAAACAAAAAATAATGGAAGTTTGACAGTGTTAGGATTTATGTTAAAATTACTTCATTTTTTAAAGTTTATATATATTTTTGCTCCCCAAAAAACTCTAGTACCAAACTCCCTAACACAAAAATTTGTTGTTAAAATAGCATATTCACCGTTCTATGAAACTTACTTTGTATGTCGATGTGAAGGTAGTTTTTATTTTATCTAGCGAACCTGTTGTGATCAGTGGAGAATATGCACTGCTTGTATTTATAATATTCTGTGGCTCAGAAATAGGCAGTCTAAGTTTATTCTTATATATGATAAAAGATAATCTTCAGGAGTTGTATACTTTTATGAAATTCTACACAGTAATTTACTTTGCTAGTAATCTTGCAAGGATAGTGAAAAAAAGTCAAGAAAAGAAATTTTTTTTAAAAAAAGTAGTGCAATAATGTTGAAGAAGAAAATAAAAGTGCCTTTCCAAAGGTGTCTTTATGTAAGTTGATCGTAGACTAATAAACAACCACATGATTTAGTCGCGAGATTCCAACTTCTTTGATATTATCCCAACTTTTAAACACACAATACTCTTCATGAATGAGATTATTCATTACTTGGATTTATATGTTTGCCGTAGTTGACTGGTAAAAGCACACCATCTTTTGTAAGTTTTCGAATTGACAAAGTTACAATCAAAATAGATCTTTAGCTAACAGATATGTTTTCTCATTTAACGTGTTTGGAAACCCCCCGTAATCAATTAAAAACATTATTTTGCACTTAATTAGTGACCAAAACCTTAAAATGATTGAAATTTAAGAATGCTTTGTTAATCTGGCATTAATATTGCAGAGTCATAATTTGAATAAGTGCATATGCTCCACTTATCACCGCACGTTGCATGTTTTGTTAAAAATGTTCTGCAAAAAATCATTCACTAGTGAATAAAAGAAAAATAATACATATTAAGACATAAAAAACATATCTATATAATTTTAATGTGTTGAAATGAAAATTTATTTTATTTCCAACAAGACCACATAATTATTTTTTTCTCTTCTAAACCTTCTTGATAGAGTAACAATAAAAATCATATATAATAAGGATTTTTTTTATTGTTTTTAAAGGATGATTCAATTATGTTTCCTTTTATCTTATATAATGTAAAGATATTAAAAATTTGAAAATAACATTTAAGTGCATGGCCAAAACAGTTCTCTTATCCCTTTGACGCAAAGTTTTTCAATATGTAATTGAAAGAGACTCTTCATCATTATTTGGAGAAAATTTGTTAAAACATGCATGATGAAAAGTTTTTCCGCGGTCATACTTTAATTCAATAAAATCTTTGGTATCTTAAAAACGCAAAGACAAATTCTTTTCTAAATCGTTGTTCTATTTTTAAGGATTTTTTTTTGTAATGATAAACATATACATAAGTGATAAAAAATTTTAATAACATATTTTGGCATCTTAACTCACTCTCTCAAACACCCAAACAAACTTTTTAGTTTCCTTTCACTTTATTCCCTCTAATCTTTTTACTACTACATCCTCTCTTTAAAACAAGGGTTAGTATAACACCTAATTTATAATACTATACTAAGGCATGTTAATTTCTTTATAATCACTTTGTCATTATCATAAGCCCAAAAATGTGAATAAATTTAAAACTTTTCTTTCAAAGTATTAAAAACATGTTTTTAATGGGGTTTTTTTTTTGACAAATTGGCTTCAATCCAAACTATATATAAAATCAAATGGTTTATAAAACAAGTAAATAGCCATGTTCTATCCAAATTTTTATTTTTATCTGATAGTGTGTGGGAAGCAAAAACTATCATATTATTTCTATTATGCATAATGTGCATCTCATACCTATATGTATACTTTTACTGTCATATAATAACAAAATATTGGGTTATCCCGGTCAATAACTCCTTTACATGTATATGCAGTAGTACTTCTCTTGAATGTTATATCTATATATATACTAGTTATATAACTATGCAAGCTTCAATCTTGCTTTACTTATCCTAATCTTATAACATATACAGGTAGAGACATCCAAATGTATATATATATACATACACCGCAGTACAAAATAATGCAGGCATGCCTAACCCTTCATCTTACTACCTTACCCAAAAACAACACATTCTCCTTGCTCTTCAATAAAAAAATGTATTAAAAAGAGTGAGATTCAAAGAATCACAGTAGCAATTTATTTCATTCATTATTGTATATAGCAATTAATAAACCCATGCAAACATTATAATATCAATAATCCTTGTACAATTAATGATAATAATTATCCTTGTAAACTGCGTGTCTTTGGCAACTTCCAGCCACTAATAATAGAGGGGTAACTTCTAGCCACTAATAATAGTGGGATATCTTCCTACCACTAAATCATAGTGCGGTATCTATACCTCCGGGATTTCTCTTTCACACCAATTAAGTTACGATAACTAATCTCGCTAGGGGCTGCAACCCACCTAGACTTGGGGTACTATATAAACTGAGAAGTAAGACTTCCATGCAAGAATTAACAAGGTTTATCACCTTCATTTATAATGTAAATTTGTAACAGATGTTATGTAATTATTCATACATAATCAATAATATGGAATAAAACTGCTACCTAGTTATCAGAACTTAATCCTCTACCAACTCCTTTCCGTTTCGCTTTGGAGAATTCATGTAACACTTAAAACCTAACCATACATGACCTTGACATAGATTTTAGTCCAAGATTATTTAACACTTAATAACCTGAAATCAGTAAATAAAATCAGATGTAATCCTTCTATGTACGGTTTAAAACTGATTTCATACTTCATAAACTCTAGCTCATGCTTACAACAATCAAGCCTAAAGCTTAATACATTACTTCAACCATCCAAAAAAATTCCAGCTTTAACATGTTAACTAAGTTCTCATTTAATATGCTAGAACATACCTTAATAACAGTAATTAAAGTCAGATTCTTGACCTTAATGACTTAGAATCCAAAATAGGACTTTCAAACTTCTATAAACAATGGGAAGTACATATAACATCCATAATTCCACCTTATATATTTAACTTGTTTACTATTTGGTAGAATCAAAACAATTCATACTTAATATCTTAAAACAGTAACCATAATATTCAACATCCTTATGCTTCTTACAAATTGAACCATAAATTAATATTTGGGATCTTAAATCAGTAAGCTATGATAAACCCTTAAACCAAAGGTAATCCCTCTCATATGCAACACTTTGAGATACCTCTTAACATATAAGAATCTTAAACAATACCAAATCAGATTTAACATCACTTATAACTCCCAAAACAGTGGTCAAAATGGATTCTTAAAACTGAAATCATTAACTTCAGCCATTACATTCCCATATTTCTTTAAACCTTCAACAATACCTTGTAGTAAGATACCTTCAAAGTTTTCCCCAGTTTCATCACTTAAAATTACTCTAATGTCAACTTTGAAACAGAAGAAACTCCAAATCAAAATGCTAAATTAAGAAAAACAAATAATTAACTCATATCTTCACCAAATAACCTCTGTGATCACGCTATTCTAAATTTTTCAGTTTTGAACAATTGTAAACTAATTGAAATCCTTTAATCATAGATTGGCACTTTGAGACTTATTCCATCTCTTTGAACAATAACAGAGTTCCAGCATCAATCATGAGATATAAACCTTCTTTTTGAAGCTTCTATAGTTAATTGAAACATCCGTATTAGTGGCTCAACACTTAGAGACATGAACGAGAAAGGTTCAATCAGTTTTCAATGTGTAGCTATATGGTCTCAACATATAATATTTGAACAGTGGGGATAAAATCAGTTTGAAATTACCATTGAGTCATCTAGTTGAAATCCTAAATTATGCTTCAATCAGAACAATAATTTACCTTCAGCTTTCACTCCAAACTCAACTCCATTATGTTCTCACTGCTATACAACTAAATGACATTAGCATAATCAATCCACTTTAGCCTTTAAGCAAGCAACCTATGATCTACTAAAAATGCAATAACCTCATATTCTTCATATTCGCGGTTTACATTCTTTTAAAGCTTCTCTAAGCAATATCTTCACAGCAAGACTGAAATTACAGATTCTAAATTCACACTTGAATCAATACTTCAAAACCACCAAATCATGTATCAACATTTTCAGACACTTCTTTAGCATTGGAGAACCTTAAAAACTGTCTATGAAATCAGATTTAATACTTCGAATTATCCAAACAGCAGCACACAATGATCTAAAACATATTTGTGGCTCCCAAAAACAACCAGCAAGACAGGTCTCAAAAATCCTCTTCCATTGACAATTATGAGTACTTTACATTCAACACAACTATACACTATTTCTTATGATTCACATTTCTCCAATTTCATTTATTATATATAGTTTCCAATCATAAAAAAAAAAGGGCTCAGATATCGCTGCAAGAAGAATCACAAACAGGGTATGAAGCTCCAAATTTCGAATCACAAGATCAACCAAACAATCAAAGACCAAAGTTCATCTCTTGTTTATTCCTATCAAATTTTAAACACTATTTAGTTTGATTGAGGTTGAAAATCGGTGAAACCCTTCTATGAACAGTAGCTTAAAACAAGGAACCCGAAACTTCCAACCAAAACCCATAGGAAACTTTCTATTTCTTTGAACAATGCTTTCTTTCAAGCTTAATATGATTTTATTTGGTGATTCTATTCAAAATCCCCATTTTAGTTCTAATGCTGTCACTCAAACTCGCTTGAATCAGAAAAATCGAAGATAAGAAGAAAATAGAGGAGACCAACCTGAACTTAAATCCAATCATGCATGTGTGATAAAGTCTCTCCTCCGTCGACGGTAAAGCCTCGAATCCTCCGGCGACCTAACCCTCTCTCTCGCTCTCTACCTCTCTCGGTTTCCATGCGAAATGAAGGAGAAGACAGAGAGGAATTGATGATAATAATGGCCGACAGGAACGAGGAAGAGATGGGGATAGTATGATATTTTATACGCTTAGTTATAGAAAACCTCTCTTAACATTGAACTTTGGGTCAGTTGTACAGAACCTCCCTGACGTTTGAAAATTTAAATTAAAGACCCCTGACGTTTCATGTTTTAACTTTCAACTCCCCTGCCGTTAAAATTTCCGTTAAAGTTAACGGTTTTTCTCTTATCCAATTTTTTCACATTTCATTTCGTATAATATATCATTAAAAATAAGTCTTTTTATTTAATATAAATAATAGCAAGTATATTATAAGTTTTTATTTAAAAAAATACATGATCCAATAAATATTTTACATTCATTTTAAGTATTTTTATCAATTTCTAAAGTGTATGCTCAAAAAAATATTTTAAACCTTTTTTTTAAATATTTTATATTTTTAAATATTTAAAAATACTTAAAATTTTATGTCACGTCAATTGTGAATAGTAATTTTTAGAGTGACATGGTATATAATAAAATAACGTTAAAATTATAAATTACAAAAACCGTTAACTTTAACGGCAATTTTAACAGTAGGTGAGTTAAGAGTCAAAACATGAAACATTAGGGGTGCTTAATTTAAACTATCAAAGGTTAAGGAGGTTATATGCAACTGACCCAAAGTTCATGGGGTTTTTCTATAATTTAACCTATTTTATATATGTCAAGTTACTGTTTTTGACCTTCTAGCTATAACTAAAAGAGTTATCTAACGATGGGCAATTTCGTCCTTTTACTTTAGTCCCTCTTATGAAATGAATTTGTAGAATTTAATATTAAACTCAGAATTTTCTTCCACTATAATTTTTTTTAGTCTCAAAATAATCTGTTGAAAATTCCTATATTTAAATTTATTCTTTTACTAACTTTCTTCAATTTCTTTGTGAAGCCTTTTCATTTTTAAATGACTCCTCAAGATTATAATAACTCCTAATTTCTTCTTTTCCAAATTTTAGAGTATTACATTTAGTTTAATGCTGATTTTGGTTATAAATATAAGACTTCAATTCATTGTGTTCCCATATGTATCGATTTCCCCATAAACTATCCATATTGATTGATGAGTTTGTATTAAAAGTAGTTTAAATAAAGGTAAATATAACAGCCCAAAAAAAATCAAATAGTTTAATTATTTCACTTATGATTAATATTTTCCTTATTTGTTACATATATATGTGTAATAGCCTTGAAGAAATATAGATATATTTATGTATGTCTATATATTATAAAGATAATTAAAATTTAAGTTACTTATTGTAAATTGACAAGAAGGCTACATTAGTATATTAGTGGCTTGGGTGATGATATTTTAGAGATGGTGAGGTCAAATTTACACTCCGTTGCAGTAGAGGGAATTTTATTATATTCACTTTTAAGATTTTTTTTTTTTTTACTTAAAACACCTTGAATTTACGAAAATTTCCTTCTATAAAAAAAAGGAAATATACAAAAGAGAAGCCTTGAGATATTTTTGGTTCCTCTCTGCACCGACTTCACACACATATAGAGAGAGAGAAATATTTGAGAAAATTCATTCACTTCCCCCTGGTCTTAGGTCGCTGATACGAATGTGCATGCTAGCTTCAAGCCGCCGCTGTGGGTGCCGGACAGCTGGAATTGTGTTCTTCAGCCTGTAATGGATGATAGTATCTTTTTTTTATGCGTGTTTAGCTTCAAACATGTTCTTTAGCTAATCTGATTTGTGTATGTGTATTCCAATCCCTTTTCTCCTTCTTTTGCTCAGCTTCTCATTGCTTTGTGTGTGTATCCGTATGAATTTTTCTTCATACCTTTCTTTTTTTTTGTGGGTGGTGGGATGAGTGCCCTCGAACTCCCATTTTCCCATACCCGTGGAGGGTGTTGAACGGAAGATCAGTTGAAGGACCGGGGAAGTAAACCTTATTTGTATTAAGTATATCCTCAAAATATTTACATATCCATTTTTATGTACATAATGAGTTATACTCCCTCTGTTTCTAAATATAGAAGTTAATTAACTAATTTAAGGAGATTAAGGATAACAGTTAATAATTTAGTTAATTTTATATGTTTCCCCCCAAAATACCCTTGTTTCAAATATAATAATCTAGCTCTCTGACATCTTCCCCCCACATCTTTCATTTTCAACTTCAACCATAAAGCCACCGCCATTTTCACCACCTTCTTGTTCTTCTTCTTCTTCTTCTTCTTCTTCTTCTTACACTGTTTTCCCATAGATTCTCGATCCTAAAAGCAAATCCCACAAAACCGACGTCCTTCTTGGGAATTCAGTTATGGAATCTCCTTGTAGCTTCAATTTCAACCTTCATCATTCTCACGATTTCCATTGCTCTGTGCACTTGCTGTATATACTTTTGTCGATGTCGAAGAAAGTCATACGAATCCCGATTTTCGTTGCCCAAACCAATTTCTTCCAATTATTACCGTCACGATTCAAGTTCTTCCTCATCCCTCAACAAGAGGCTACTCTCCTCAGGCTGTATCGATGTGTAAGGAATTCTAATGAACTTTGACAGGTTCTTACTTAACGTCGTCAATGACGATAGGGAAGATGGAGATCTTGAATCGGTTGTTGGAGGCTCACATAGGAGTAGGAATGTTTGGCGGCAGAGTATGGAATTTGGGTTGCAGGAGATCATGCTGGAAACATATACTCGGGAATTTCAATTTCCGTTTCCGTTCATGCTCGAATTTGTTATATATAGGGGTAATTTAGGAAAAAAATTGCAAAATTAGAAAATGGTCTTATATTTACGAACAAATCTATATCCCAAATTAGGTCTTATATTTAGGAACGGAGGGAGTAGTTTAATTACCCCTCTGTTTTCTATCAAAACGTTGGTATGAAATCTGAGAATTTTATTTTAGAATGGTTGATGAGATACTTGACGGTGGGGTACAAACCTTTAGTGTGTGATTTGAAACTAGGGAGCTTATTTCATAACTTTAGAACTTTTTGTTCACACCAAGTGTTTGACAAAATGTGTAAAAGAGAAATTATGTCTAGAATGAGCTTTTAAGCGTGGTTTGATGATATTAACAAAATTGTAGTGCAAATGTTGTGTATCCTCTAAGTTGATATTTGGGAATGACCAAATGTTTTTTTTTCAAGGGTTTAAAGAGGCTATTGATATAGGGTGTGTTTGGTAAAGCTTTTGGAGGTCCAAAAGCCCAGCTTAACCGCAGAAGTAAAATGTGGCTTATTTATCATTAGGGGTGTCCCGGTCTCGGCCCTCGCCCTCCCATCCTAGCCCCGGAAATTTTAGGCCTGGAAATTCCCGTCCCGGAAAGTGTCGGGATCGAAACCGAGAAATTTCCGAGACCAGGGTCCGGGAAGGGGGCCGGGAATCCTGGTCCCTGTCTTGGACCCATATTTTTTTAAACAAAAACAATGTATGTAAGCCCAAGCAGGGTTAGCCCAAAACAAGTACTTTTTGGACCAAAAAAACACCTCTCATATATGGCCCATATGATGGCTCATTGATTTCATCTCCCCCCAAAATAAAACCACGTGGCCAAACCTACCGCCCACCCCACCAAAAAATCATGTGATGTTTCCATCTAGAACCCCCATCCCTCGGCTTTCAAAAAAAAAACTGAACCCCTTACCCCAAGTTTTTTCCAAGAACAGCGCTAAGGAAGGAAGGGAATTTTCATCAGCCATACCCACTTCTCCTCCCCCTTCTCTGATAAATAATGATTATTCAGCTTTGTTGTTTATTTTTCTATGATTTGGGTTTACTCGAACCCCCTTCTCTTGATCTGTTTCAAAGATGGAAGTGAATGGGAGTGATAGGGTAGTTAAGGACTGGAGGGATTGAACGGTGGGGAGAGATTTGAGGGCAGTGTAAGAGAGAGCATCGAAGGTGGAGCAAGTAGAGATTGTGAGAACAGGGGTCTTTGGAGGTAGCTATTTCTGGATTTATATTCCTTTCCTTCTTCTCACCTTCTTCCTCCCTTCCTCAATCATCTAATCTCTTTTTTCTACTATACTCTTTTTTCTTTCTTAAAAGCGGGAAATCCCGGTCCCGTTACCGGGATTTCCCGATCTAGGACCTGGAAATCCCAAGAACGGGAACCAATCTCGATCCTAGCCACTCTCGAGGATCGGGACCGGAATCCGCGGGAACCGGGAATGGGGATTCCCGGTCCCGGTCCCAGATTTGGACACCCCTATTTATCATATTTGGTTTGGCTTTTTTTAGAGAAGAGATTATGGCTTCTAATGGGCTTCTCGGAAAAAGCTGGAAATTGGAGCTTTTGGCTTCTATTGGTTGGAATGATCGGTCTCACGCCTTTTGTTGTGTATTATTTAATAACGTGGGTGGAAAAATTATACTATTAGACCTCTAAAATTCTCAAATAAGATATTTTCTTTTAATCTGAAATTTCCTTTTTATCTCTAAAAATTTACCATAATAATCTTTAACTATTTTCTCCCACAATATCCTCATTCGAGCTAAAAATATAATTTTTTAAAATTATTTTCCTTAAACTAAGGGAGAAAATAAGCCTCTAGAATCCTCAAAAAGTCCAAATTTCACTTTTTCTTTCTAAACTATTGTTCGTCACCGTCCGCAAGTGCACGGGTCGCGCCAAGTAATAAAGTGATAAGTAAAGTATCATTCCCACGAGGATTTGGTCCAAAACCCGGTCAAGCAATGATTGTAACACTCTCGCCCAATTTGAGTGATTCAAATGTAGAGATTGAAAACTAACTAAGAAAATAAACATATATTAAATGAAAATAAAATTATAAACATGTGATTCTCCAACTTAAGGATAAAATGGGTCCTAAGATTATCTATCCCCATTGTACTTCTTAAAACTCAATTAACCTCCCCTCAAAGAAGCTCTCAACGAAACCACGTGCTAATCTAGGGTTCATAGAGTACTTGTAAACGCTCTCTTAAGTCAAGAACAAGTGTTTAGTCTTATCAATTGCACAATCTCTTGCTACAATTTAATAAAACCCAATTATCAAGCTCCAACCCTAATGTGACTATGTAAGGTTAGCAAATATATCTCTATCTTACCAACAAAACCATCCATCCATGCAAACTTCAGGTTCTTGTGTAACATCCCAAAATTTACAAAATAGATGCAAGGAAATAATTAGGTTTCTAGGGATATTATTCAAAATATTAAAAAAAAAGAGGAATTAAAATAAATAAATAAATTTATGACATTAGGCATTTTTAATAATTTTAAGGCTTATTTTATTTAAGAAACGAAGAAGAATTAATTAGAAGATAAAACGTAATTTTGAGGAAAAATGGATAACAAGGATATAGTTGAGATTTTAGAAATATATTTAAAAATTAAAAAGCCTTATAAATAAATTTATGAGGCCAGGTATATTTTTAATAATTTTTAAAGTTTATTTTCTTTAGTAGCTCAGGGAAAATAGTTAGAGGATAAATTTAAATAAGGGAATATTTAGAATCTTGGGGTATTGGTTGTTAATTTAAAAGTCTTATAAATAAATTTAGAAATTAAAATATATCAAGAGAAATTATTTCGGGGACAGACTTAGGTAAATTTCCAAGTGATAATGGTAAATAAAATTATGATTTAAGAGAAAACATAAATTGGGAAATTAAAAAGACAATATCTGCCCCTAGTTGGAAAATATCCTCAATTAAAAAGGGAATGGCAGAATAGTAAAATACTCATACAACAAAATATCAGTTTTCCCTTTTAAATCTCAGCCACACGTGTCAGCTTGATTGTTCTACTTTCTTCTTATGCCTTCCAAAGTATTTCCTCTCTTCCACGTGGATACACACATATAAGAAAAAAAAACATTAAAATTATATACTCTCTCTCCGTCAGAATCACACACCTATACAATTAAAAAAAATTATTATTAAAATTATATACTTCCTCTCTCTACCCAAAAATACACATACACACACATTAAAAATTACACTCTCCCTCTCACTCACCAACTCTCATCTTCTTCTCCTTCGTTCCTTCGTCTGGCAACGACGGCATCGGCGGCGAGAGGCGGCGAACGGCGGGCCACGCAGCGGGAAACGTTCAAGCAAGCTCAGGCATCCTTAGGTGAGCTTTGATCTCTCGTTTTCCTCTTTTTCTGGGCGCAGATCCGAGTGTATATGGGGAATGGATTCGAATTTTTGATTGGTTTTTAGGGATTTCTGAAATTATAGAAGTGAAGCTTGAAGCTTGTTATTGTTGTTTTGGTTGTTGATTTTGGGAAAGGAAGTGAAATAGCCCAAGAATTTCGATTTCTTCCTCCCCTGCTACTGTTCACCGGCGGCTAAATTTGGGGGTTTTGAGTATTTGTTGTTTCTAAGCTTAATTAATGGTAATTAGGAGCAACTTTAAGCTCATGAAATAGATTGGTTGTGGATTATTGAGGATTTGGGAAATTTTGGATTTAATTTTACTCCCCTGTTCCTGCGTTTCTGTTCGGCCAAGAAAAAGAAAAATGTTTGGACTGAAACATACACTAATTGGTAGCTAAAATGCATGTTTAAATGTGAGGATTGATGAATTTCTGATTGCTTGGTTTATTGCTCAATTTCTTGTCTTGGTTCTGCTTTGGCCGAAAAAGGAAAGAAGGGAGTTTGGAGCTATCATTCTTGATGAGTGGTGGCTGATTTCTGTCTCTGCAATATGTGTTATTGGGTTGAGTTATAGTGGCTTAATTTTGTCCCTCAATTATTCTGTTCTGTTCAGGCCAAAGAGAGAAAGAGAAGGGCCATTGATGCTTGTTTTGTTTTGGGAGATGGCTTGAAATTTTGGTTATATATGATTGATTAATATTAGGTACTTAGAGGTACAATTCTTGGTTATTTGATACCTGGCTGATTTGGAATTGATTAGGAAAAGGAAAGGATTATGGATGATATAAGAAGAAATTGCTATTGTTGTTGATTAAAGGTTTAGGTGCTGAAAATTAGAAGTCTAATTGTTTTGGGTTACCAATTTAGTGATAAAGAAAAGGAAATATGGTTTGTTGTGGTAATAGGTTCTAGAATTCTAAATATTAATTTGATCAAATCAAAGACAAAGGAGATTATGGTGATTAATTGGAGGATACAAGAGGAAGTAGTAGTTGTTGTTGTCTGCTTGAGGGTTTTAGGTGTTAAAGCTATGATTTCTGGCTGTCTTGGTTGCTGGCTTATGGGCAAAGGAAGGGAAATAATGGTGTTAGTTAATGGGAATTGATTTAAGAGAAGTTGGGAACTTGATTGGTTGTTCTTGGATTTATTAGACTTGGTTTAAAGTGTAATGTGAGTTGAGTTCTTTTGGATTATTATTTCAAAGGTTTTGAATTAAGATAGGATTATTGATGTAAAAGGACATTTATTGGTGATTCATTAATTTAAATTCCAAGTCAACGGTGGGAGATAGGTTAAGAAGTTTAATTTGGAAGTTAATTCATTGCTTAAGAATTTTCAAGGATTAAGATAAAGTTTGAAGTTGAATTTAAAAATTAATAAGTTATAGTGAACGTAAATCATTTAATTATTGATTGATAATAGATGTTAGTTAATTTAGAATAGTAAGCATATTTTTATATTTAATGTTTGTGTTGTGTGAATATTAATTGCTATTTGTGCAATGCTGATTTGTAATATTGATTAAACCGTAAGTTAGGAATCAAGATGTAATTGTATTAGAAGAAAAGAGGGTAGTACGATAGGAACGAGAGAGACGTTTACTTATTGTGTTTAAGTTAGATATTAATATATTATTTCATTACAAACAATTATAGGACAAGTTAGTGGGGTTGAATCCCCAGAGTACAAAGAAGAGGACGAATACAGCGAAGAGTAAGCTCAAAAATCAGGTAGCAGTTTATTTCATATAATATTTAATTACAGCGCATTACATGCATAAATTTCATAATATCTGTAGCAATGGTAATTTTATTCCTTAGAGGTTATGAGGGGAGTACTCCAAGGCTTAGGTGGGTCGCTCCCCCTTTGCTAGAAGTTATGAAATCCTGTTACAGGTAGAGGTACCACCACTATTTAATGAATATATCGTTAATAGTGGTTGGTAGAGGTTATAAGGATAAAGATTATTCATATTGTGAAGATTTATGATTTATTATGCATGAACTCATATGAAAGAAACTGCTATTGGGATTACCAATCTCACCCCCATCCCCAAACATTTTTCAGTAATGCAGGTTAGAAGAAATAAGCTGGAAGATAGTGTGATGACTGAGATAAGGCAAGAGTACTGAAGAAAATTAGATAAAGATTTTGAGATTATGTTTTGAAAAGGGAGGTTATTTGTATTAGTTGTAAATTAAATTATTAAATTAATAATAGAAAGTATAGACACTAGAATTGTATAAATTTTATTAAGGAAATTAAATTACCTAATTATTATGAATTAGGAATAACCCTAAGAGGGTTAGTGTACTTTTAATTGTTTTATTAACCACTTTATTTCATAAGAGTTTTAAGATATTTCAATTTGTCCGAAAAGCCCATTCCAACCAACAGAAGGTTGGTTAAATGTTTTAAAAGGAAAAGTTTTAAATTTTCCGTATTTTTGGGCTTCGAATATTCGTAAAAGTGGTTATAATTCAATTAAATTGCTATAATATAGTAGTAAAAGTCCAGGTGTAACATCTTGCACTATTTTACCCAAGTTCTACACTTAATCTAGCCCTCTCAAGCATCAATCAAGTGAACCCAACATCTAAATGGTGATCAAGCACTTAGAAGCATTAGGAGAAGAGTAAAATAAGCACATAGATATCATTAATCACAACATAAGAGGAGGAATCAAGAATCAATACATACAAGGGTTCAAAATAATCCTAGAATAAAGTATTTTAGCTACTCATGTTCTACAACTCCATGGAAGCATATATATACAACATTACAAAACAGAACAAGAGAAGAGAATGAAGATGGAAGAGATAAACCAAGAGAGGAAGCCCAAATCTTTTCGAAGCTCTAAGCCCAAGCTAAATCCTCACCAAGCTCCAAGCCCTAGCAGAGCAAAACACTCCCAAAATGGCCCAAAAGTCGAAGAATGCCGAATGAGCTCGAAACCCTAGCTTTTATTTCCATTTAGTCCGCCCTTTCTACAAAACGCGCAGTAGAATACACAGTTCGCCGTGGGTTTCGCCGCGGCGAGCCCACGACGAACTCCCAAAAATTCCAGAAATGCATTGTGCTCGCTGTGGCTTCGCCGTGGCGAGCTAACAAAAAAACCGGGCAGAAACTGATGCTGTCTTGCCACGGTGAAGTCCCATTTATTCTGGTCCTTTGCTCTGGTTTCCTCTCTGCTTTGTTCACTTGGGAGCTTGGTGGATGGCTATAATCACTTGGTTATTGTATCAAATTATTCCTACAAAATTTACATAAAACAATATAAGAAATTAACTTGAAAAATGATCAAAATCCACAAAAATAAACAATGATGTGCAACCAAAAATCACATGCACATTTTCCTCTCTTGAGTATCCAAAATATATCAATGATTGAGTAAAACTCAAGGAAAATGTGTTAACATTACATGAATTCCCAGAAGTTATCAACTATAAGAATATATGCATATTATATATGTATTATTTTATAAAAATAATGTCCTTTTCAGTATTTTTTCATCTAAACTTACTTTTCAAAATAATCATCTAAGTATCTTTCTAAAAGTTAGATTGAAAAAAGTCACTTTTATAAGGGTTAAATGTCATATTTGCCCCCTAAAGTGTGCAAGGTGTATCATATCTGCCCCTGAAGTATTTTTTAGTTTTTTGGTCCAAATGTGGTCTCGAAGTATGAAAATGGATTAACTTCGCCCTTTACCATTATAAAACTTATGTTGATTGTTAAATGTTGGACGTTAACCGTTAATAACGGTTAAAGGGCGAAGTTAATCCATTTTCATATTTTGAAGGCACATTTGGACCCAAAAATACTTCAAGGATAGATATGATACATCTTGAACACTTCAGGGGCAAATATGACCTTTAAGCCCTTCTATAATCACAAATCCAAACATAAATCATTTAATACAATATGACTTTTATCCAATCTTACTTCTGAAAAAGTCATATTGAAAAAAAGTTACTTCTCATAAGCCAATCCAAACACACTGATAATAATATAAGGATAAAGTGAAGAAGACCAATTGTATGTATCGTGAAATGATTTCTAGTGTAAGTGAGACTCTTTACTACTTGGACAGTTGTTACATGCTCACCTAGTGCCTGTTAACATGTGGGAATGTATCATAAGCTGAATCTGAAAGTTAATATTCCATTGTTGTGTAATGAAGCTAATTGGATCTTAATTTTTTCCCTTTTTGGTCTCTATTTGATTATATTTTGAATTTCACTTTACTTTTTAAACTTTTCCTCCTTCAATTGGAGGTAATGGTCATTTACCTTATGTGGTTTAGTATACTTTATAAAATGCATATATTTAAAAATCTCTATCTGATGCCTCTACATAATTTGATGTTATGCAATTCTTTGATAAGGCTTGAAATAGGGAGTCTAAGAAAATAGTAACCCACATAAAGTATTTGTTGCTGTTGGAAGAAAGCTTATATAATATAATGCATGAATTATGTATTAACCGGTAATACTCCTTAAACTTGTTAAGCTGATTAGGAAAAGTTGGGAATATCGTTGAGGAAGTTGTGTATTGGTTAGAATAGCTTAGGATTAGAATAAATGATTTTGATGAATGATCATAGAGTTAAGGGGTGTTATATCAATATAATAAGAAGAGATTAGCAGTTATCTATTAATACTGAATCTTAATGAAATAAATGGTATTGGGAAAAGTGGAATAAGAAAGTTAGTAGAATAAAAAAATCTAGTTATTGAAGAGAAAGTATTGGTCGAGAAACGAATATGAAATTTACTTTGACAGTAGATTAAAGAAAATGCATGACATGTCATAGTTGATATTTTACAGCTTCTGCTTTATAATATCATAAACTTCATTACTTTGATTATTTTTCATATGTGTGTATGTGTGTATTATCTCTGAGTGGAAGTTGGTAATTTTTTTTTGAAGGTTAGTATTTTTTTACAACTTTTACTTGAAAAAACCTTAATGAAGTCGAAGAGTAGATTACAAATATATTTATCAGGGGAATAGACATAGAGCGCCAGTTGTTTGTGACCTTCGGGTTACGCCAGTTATTCGTAGTGTTCGGGTCGCACCAGTTATTCATACTATTCGGGGTTGCACCAGTTATTAGTGACCTATATATAGGTCGCTCCAGTTATTCGTAGTCTTGGGGTTGCACCAATTGTTCGCTTTATGTTAGTTCCTCTGAAAGAACAAGTTTTTTCAAATATAAATGTATAATATTTTTTATTATTTTTATTTTTATTCTTTTCCTGTAAATAAGATGCTCCACAAAATTTGTATACTTGATGTTCAGTTCTTTACTTAATATTTATGTGTGTTTTTATATTAAGATATAAAAGAAGTCTCAATCAAAAATAAAAATAATTGATTTGTGGTTGTAAACTTGTTTGGAAAACCCCATTTAAAAAGATCTTGTTGATCATCAATAGAAATAGTGAATCGAAAAGCGCTTACAAGTGAGTTTTCCTTATACTTTGTGCCGGTCACGTTTTAGTATTTTAGGGTGTGACAATAAAATATCATTTTGGCAAATGAATTATTGAGTAAGTATTGTAACCCCTAATTTTATATTACTATTCTATAGTATTTTAATTAATTTATAACCACTTTTCTAAATGCCAGAAGCACAAAAGTAAGAATAATTTAAAACTTTTTTTTCAATTCATTTATGGGCTTTTTTGACAAAATGATTTGTTTGAAAACTTTATATATAATCAAATGATTTACAAAACAACTAAAATAACTAAGATCGCCTTATGGTATCTAATCCTATATGATTATGCTTGATAAAACAAAACCTATAATTATATAGATATAATCCTATTATCTAACTATGTATTGTTACCTATTTATAACTCTATTGTTATAATAATAGAATATTGGAATTACTTCTCTTAGTAACCCCTTTACCTGTATATGTTGTGGTGTTGTACTGAGGATATATATGTACATATAAGTTCCCATTATACTACACAAGCTCATTGCTTGTTTAGCTGCTTAATCCTATAATATATACAGGTAAATTATATTAAAAATAATTATCTACAATCAGTTAAAAATATAGCAGGCAGTTTTGCTTCTTCATATACTACCATAATTCAAAAAAAGTCCCAACTCCTTCCTGCTTCTCTGAAAAATGTTTCAAAACGCAGTTTATTTCATTCATTATCATGCATAACCACCATAAATCTGTTCAAATAATGATAGCATTTATCCTTATCAACTGTGTGCTATATACATATACCAACCACTAATAACAATATATTTGTTAACTAGTGGAGGCAATTATACCTACAGGATTTCTAGTTATAATTATTAGGTTGTAACAAAATTGTCTGGCAAAGGGGTAGCTAGCCACCTAAGCCTTAGAGTAATCCTTAAATAGAACTAAAATAAATAAAAAGTCACCATATACTTGCAACAGATATTATGAGATTATTTATGCAAGATTAATGTTATGAAATAAAACTGTTACCTGGATACCAGAACATAGTTCTGAACCAACTCCTTTCCTTTCCACTGCCTTGATGAATCTTATGCTACTATTAAAGTCTATTACACATCTATATAATAAAAATAAATTAATAGTTATATATTTATACTTATCGTCTCTCACAAACCCTAAAGTATTTGACACTATCTGTAACACCTAAATTTTTACTACTATATTATAGCATTTTAATTGATTTATAACCACTTTTTAATTCCAAAAGCCAAAAAATATGAAAAATTTAAAACTTTTTCTTTCCAAAGTATTAAATCAAATTTCCTTTCTTTCAAATGGGATTTTCTGACAAATTGGAATATCTTTAAACTTTCAATAAAATAGAGTGGTCATTAAAACAATTAAAATAACTCGAATTATAATGCTTGGGGAGTCAAACCCCTTACACTATATTTACATATTCTTTAGATTATGTTCAATTTATCTATTTACACCTCTCTTGCTATAATAATATATTGGCGGGTTATCTTGATTGATAACCCTTTTATATGAGTATGCAGCTCTATTATTTCTTAAAGATATATATATATATACATATATAAAATATACATTAATTACAAGACAAGCTTCCAACTTGTCTTAATTATTTAAATATATGACATACACAGATAAATAGACTCTTAAAGTATCTACCTACAAAGTACATGACATAGCAGGCATTCCTGCCTCTTCATACTACCTTACTTCCTTCCCAGCTAGCTACTCCCATTCTGCTATACTGAAAACGTTTTGGAAAACAGTGAGATTGAAAATCTCAATAGCAGTTTATTCCATATCATGTGTGCACTTATATACATACATATACATCAATTTCATAAACCTGTGCATATAATGAAAGCATATATCCATTTTAAACCAATACTTGCAGATTTTCCAATCATAGCCCTCACGGCTACTCAATAACCCTCACGGTTATAGGAATTTAACTGTAGCCCTCACAGCTACTCAATAACCCTCACGGTTATAGGAATTTAACTGTAACCCTCACGGTTATAGGAGTTTAACTGTAGCCTTCACAGCTACTCAATAACCCTCATGGTTATAGGAATTTAACTGGCAAAGGGGGAGCGACCCACCTAGGCCTTGGAGTACTCCATAAATCTCATCAATATCATATCATCAATATCATAACAGGAATAATGCTCATTTAAATGTCACAGATATTACAAAATTATATATATAGAAATTTATATATGAATTAAACTACTACCTGGATACCAGAGCTATTTCGTGAACCAGATCCTTTACTTTCCACTGACTTGGTGAACTCATATCACTATCAAGGCCTATCTACAAATCATATTATAAGAGTAAGTTAATATATGTACTTCTATATTTATACTAAGCGTCTCTCTCGGGTACTAATATGCTTGTTACTACCCCACTATTTATATCTATGAATCATTATTATTTACTATAACTATTTTGACTATTCAAGATTAAAAAGATCACTTTTAATTACTTTACTCCAATTAGTATTTCTTATTCTCAATGTTTGACTCGTTCTATCATTTCTAACCTTATTCTAACCATATGCAATAACCACTAATCAATTAGTGGAAATAATCAGTATCTTGAATCAAGTTAAATTCTTAAAATTCAATCATCTAAACATTATCATGCTAACATTAATCCTTAAGCCAAGTTTCAAAGTTAATATCCAATTTCAAATCACATTTCAACAATTCTGAATTTCCTAGTTTTATTCAAAACAAAACTATCTTATACAATACCTCCAATAACTTTATACAGCAACTCATTCCTAATAACCAAATTTATTTAAAATCTGAACTTCCAAATTCTCCTTAGAACTTTATACACACACAGACCTTCCTACAAACAAAATTGAGCTCTCCTTTTCAATTAAATCCTATTTTCTGAAAATTTACACTCCAACATACTAAAACGAACTTTAACACTTGAATTATCTTCATAACTCATTGAAACTTCACAACAGCAACTAAAAGTTATATTCTTCCACAAGGAAATCAAATATACACCACTTAACAACATCTCACGGCAAACCATAATACTTTCACATACTTAAACTACTTTCATGGTAATATTAGCTATAGTTCCGACTAACACAAGGCTTAAATTATTTCTTTTACAATTAATTAGAATGTAACAACAAAACCTCTACGAAAATCATCTCATCAATTAGATTTCCAAAACCCTATAAAAAGATCAATTACAGAATTTACAATCTATAATCCAAATTTGAAGTTAATCCCTATCTCATACCACATTAGTCAATCACAATTTCAATTAAACTCACGCTAACTCCTATTGAATCTTTTTATCACCATTTTATTATTTAGTCTTCCTTTAGCCTTTTTATCAATAGGCCTGAAACTTTACTCACAAACCAGGGGATTTTGGGAGGACTAATCACAAATCAGATCAATCCATTACCTGCAAGACTCTATTTTATCTACAAAAGCTTTAATTTTTACCCATCGTTCATTTAATCAGCATAAACTCATTTTATAAAGATTGGGAGATTTTTCCCAGATTTTCGAAAACAATTCTCCCCAAAGACAACTTACATAAAACACCATTTTCTCATACATCTTCTAATCAGCACTTTAACACAAACACTAAATTGATTTTCCCCCAACGACACTGGCAATAGAAGATGATGATAAAGGAATCTAAGTGACTCCATATCAGTGCCATAATCTTACATAAAACCCTCAATCATTTTAGCATTTTCTGTGCTTTATGAGTTTAGAAATTTTAAGCCTAAATTACCGAGAGATAGAAACAGAAACATAGCAAGAAAATCAAGCTCAACATCTCGTTCAGAAAAAGAATTAGACACGCAATGAATGAACTCGACTCCAATACATTTTCAGCTACCTTTTATTTCTACTGAGTATGTCTCACAGTCCCACAGATTTGGGACTTCGATGAAAAGTGTCTAAATGACTACCAACCCGAAAGCCCACACAAATCCTTAGAGTAAGCTTAAGTTCTTGTAGGAAAACTTGATTTCTATGCTTAAAACCTATTTTAGTCTGTTAAAAAAAAACTCAAACACCCAAACCCCCAAATCGATCCTTGCTTCAAATCACTCAAATCAAAAATTTACGGGTAGAAACAAAAAGAGGAGGTTCACCTGACTTGGAATTAGGTATTGCATGAAGTCTTCGAGTTTCCCGCCGCCGGAATCGCACCTACAGCCATTTAGGCTTGCTGGACGTCGAAGACGGAGAGCAGAGGGAAAGTGAGAGGAATAGAGAGGAAAAATGAAGGGAGTGATTGTAGAGAAGGATTTCACCGGAAATGGCCTCCTTGGTCGCCGGATTCTGTGTCGCCGTCGAGAGCAAATGAAGAGCAAGAGAGAGTGAAAGAGATCCAGAGAACAAAAGAAAGAGAGGGGAAATGATGGTTCTGCCGATGGAGGAGGAAATGAAGGAGTATATATTAATTTTAATTAAGTAATTTTACCATTTTGTCCTTCAGACTATTACTCAAGATATTTTTCAATCAGGGACAGATATGGTCATTTTCATTTTCTCTTTTTCATTATGCCCTTATTTGCAAAGTTTAATTACTATTTCCTTTCCAATTTAATCTGAATTAAGTCCCAAAATTATCCCTCTAGATATACTTTAATTTCCAAATTCATTTGTAAGATTTTTTTTTAAATAACAAACAATACCCCAAGGTTCTAAATATTCCCTTATTTAAATTTATCTTCTAACTACTTTTTCTGAACTATTAAAGAAAAATGAGCCTTAGAAATTATTAAAAATACGCCTGGTCCCATAAATTATTTATAAGGTTTTTTAATTTCTAAATGTCACCCCAAGACCTTAAATAAATCCTTATTTTTTTTTCTCTAAAATTTGGGGTGTTACAATATCCAGATCTCTCCATCTAGAAAAATTATGATTTGCCAACACTATTGAACCCTTGAGGTAAAAAGGGTCACTTCTAGCTATTCTTTTCAACTTATTAGTTTGTATAATTTCTCAAGATACTTATTTAGCCTTTAGGGATTTTTAACAATAAACTATTCACCTTTAAATATTTGGTATATTTATTATCTACTTAGAGATATCAAACAAGCAAAGTCCAACTCAAATGCTCAAGTACCAGCCAAACATAAACAAACAATCATTCGTTCATCTCAATAAAACTAGAGTAGAAATTCCATTTCATTTCCTACTTAAACTCATCACCAAATAATATTATTCACATCTTTGATATCTCTATAATCCCATATCACACCTAAAATCTGAAAAATTATTCCCAACTTCTAAATCAATACTAAGATTAATACTTTAAAACATGTAAAGATACATTAACATTTCAAGTCACATGCTTAACCCAATAAAGTCTTAACATCTCTTTTACATCTAATTCTCAAACTTTAGATAACTGATTCAAGTAGCATTCTTCTTCAATAGGACTTTATATCCTAATCGGATTTTATCCTTCCTTATGATAATAGGATTTATACTTTCCTAATAGTATATCATATTTCTTGTGTGTATATATAGGACCCACTCCTAAATAGGGTTGATTTGTTACGTTTTAGCTTTCCTTTTCGTTGTAAACCTTTTTATCGTTATTAATATAATTTTGTTTTTTATAAAAAAATTAGGGACCCACACCTCCTTTTGAGTTGTCCCCAATAGAGCTTATTATTTTCCAGAAAACACAACCATCGTTACATTGCTTGAGGAGGAATGTTATTTTGCTCAAAGAGTCTTCCTAAGACAAATATATCAAATGGTTTAATACTTTAATTTAGTGCTTTAGTTAGAATTATAGCATCATCATATGTAAACATATTCTCTTAAAAAATTGTTTGTTCCGTATGGTTACAATTAAAGTTTTTATGTGTTTTATAACATCTAGCATTTTACTCTTAAAATTTTAGCCGTATTGAAAATTGTCCATAAAGCACTGAGATGTCACATGTTTCTTTATTTCTTACCCTTCAATAGGGAAAATTAACTTTTCATTGTTTGAATTAGAGGATAAAATAGGGTGAGGGAAACCCAACCCAAGTGCAAACTCTTTTGGACTTAAATTTTCCTGATATACTCCTGAAAACTTTTCCAACAAACTTCTAGTCACAAGAAATTTTCTAGATATCGAATACCTGAAGAGTTAGCAAAAAAAAAAAAAACTTGCTTGGAAACTTGTTTCCAATTAATCGTTACCAAACAGAAAAAAAAACAAAGAGTTTAATAAAAATTAGAAAAAAAAACAACTTTTAGGTGTTCTTTAATTTTTTTTGGAAATATCAAAATATTTTTCTTTTTTGAAAGAAAGCTTGAGTTAGCCATCCATACTATATCTAGAAGGTCGCGACTTCACCGATGACAATAAAAACTGCAACGTTACTAATGGTAGTCACTATGTCATTAAAGATCCACGATGGCGACGGAAATCAAGACATCACCGACAGCGGTTGTGATGTTCCCCGATGACGAAGAAATGCAACATCACTGATGAAAAATGTGACATTACCAATGAGGACAGAAACAACAGTGTCATCTATGGCAATAGAGACTGCCACGTTACCAATGACGACAGAAACCACAACATCACTAACGGCAATGGCGACGGAATCACAATTTCATTGTTGACACCAGTGATGTCATTGATGGAGACTGAAAATGCAATGTTACCCCAACGGCAAAGGAAAATACAATGTTACTGAAGACAACTGCAATGCACTTACAACAATGAAAACCGCAAGACTGCAATATCATTGATGACGACCTTGACATTACCAACGATCATTGTCACGTTATCACTACCATAAGATTAGGAGCAAGTATTTTAAACAAATTTTTATTGTTTTATTTTGTTTTCAATATTAGTTATAAAAACAATTTTTGAACGATTTTTTTTTTCAAAAACATGTTTTAAGAACTATTAACCAAACATGTTTTTTATTCTCTTGTTTCCAATGTTTTTTTTTTAAAAAAGAAACCGAACAGCCCCTTAGATTTTAAAAGATAAACGGGTGATTATTCAGAAAAAGAAAGATAAAATGGTTATAGTTCCTATAAAATTAGTGGGTCCAAAAAGTTGTTATGGATTTATAAATCTGTTATCGATTTTACTAATCAGGGTTATAAGTATATTTTTTTATTGTTACATGTTTATTTTGATTGATTTAGATTGAGAGGAAATGTAGAAATTAGTGATGAGTTATCAAATTCACTCAAGATTTTCAGCAAATTAATAACAAGTTTTTATCATAGTAATCACCCCGAGATTAATATACTAGAAGGTTTTATGTTCAATATTGGTGTGTGCAGTAGCTAACAGGGTGAATTGTGGGCCATTTTATGGGGTTTAGCACGGGCTTGGGAATCGATTGAGATTGAGTGTGCTCAACAGAAATTGGGTTTGCTTATGTTTGTATTCTGCAAAAGAGATTCCAATAAGGTTGCTGATATTTTGGCGAACGAGGCATTATCTTTGGCTGAGGGCATTGTTTTCTTTCATGAGCCCTTTATTTGCATTATGCAGCAACTTGCTGCTGATATTGTATTTCATAAAAAAGAAAAGTATTAATCATCGAATAACTGTTAAAATAAATACATTTTAAATCACTTTTTTGAAAATAGATAATACACGTATATATACCTACCTTAGTAACCTATCTTTAGACTATCCATTCTCAAAGGTATCAACGACAAACACTCTCATTGTTGTGCAGTCGAAAAGATACACTATCCTTCTTCTCTTCATGTTCTTTGATGCTTGTAATTTATGTACACTAGATTCCATTAAAACATACATTTTTATTTTCTATACATTTGTTTCCATAGTTCCCATCCACTTGTATCCATCTTTTTTTTTTTGACCATATCCATCTTGTTTAATTCTATATATTATAATTATAACTATATGAACACATATGACGATAAATGTAGGGCTAGTGACTTGTTATGGTGGAACCTACGTACTCATGATACAAGAACATTCATCATTAGTTTTTTTACTTCTTTCTCCTTGCATTTATGATACATCATATATTTAGTGCGCGCGCGCGCACACATATATATATATTAAAAATTTAATGCTATGTTTTCCGTAAATTTATAACTATTTGATTTCTTATGGGATACTATGAGTTACATAAAATAATTTTGGAGAGTTTCGGAGAACTCTATCGGCTAAATAGGAGACAAGAAGACTTAAAAAAATATAAAACCAATAAAATGGACTAATGTATCAAAATAAGTTACTAAAACTATATTCATATTTATGGGAAATATCATTAAGCAAGATTTGACTTCTTTATTAAAGGTTTTCCCTCTTCAATCATCTTAATTTTTGTTTAACTTTGGTGTAAGATTTACTTTGTTATGTTATTACCATTCTAATTCTTCATTAAAAAACAAGTTATTGTAATGCATTTAATTAAGATCATATCCCACAGAATTTTATAATTCATCTGAGGTCCATTGGAACCTTGATTATAATGAACCCCAAATTATGAAATACGGTAACTATGTTTGACCATCAAATGATAACATTTTGGGTATCCATAACAAAATTCTAAGTAGGATTCACAAGTCTTTTAAATTTATATTAATTCTCCACTCCAATTATTTTAGAACACCAGTTTTTATAAAACAGTTAAAACATACTAGTTGAGCACCCAATTACAATAAAATGAGCACATGTTTACATTATGTTGAACACTCTTATGGCAAGCATTTAATGAATATGTATTCTAACAAGTCTTTTAGAACATGTCAACAATTGTTGACAATCGAATGACAATGTTTTTATCACAATATTTTGAGCAATATTTACAAGTCTTTTTTAGTTGATCAAATAAAAAAAAAGGAGCGAAAATGTTATTTTCATTTTTAAAAATTAATATAACCAAGGTCTTAAGAGATTTCGATTTAATTATGGGATTTCATGGACCTATTCACAAACCTATTCTTAATCAAATGTCTTGAATGGTACCTAGTATTAAGTTTCACTATATAAAAATTTATTTTTTAAAATTATACTTGCATAAATATAGTTAAATTAGTGGCAAAAATTAACAAAATTTAAACAGAATAAAACTGCACAAATAATAATTTATCAATAGTGTCGAGGCTGAAAATTCTGATCACATTGTCAATTGAGGATTGAACGTTGAAGATGGATGACCCATGAGACATGATTGACGTTATTGATTTTTCCCCTAATTTATATAAAAAGCCTAAATCATTAGTTCTAATTACTTTCCTTATGCCATCAGGTCCGGGGACTCTATCAAAGATCGAAATCCAAAAAAGTTTTTGTCTTTCATTAGTACCACTCTCTGCAAATAAACTGCTTCGAATTCGCTCCCTCACGCTTCGATACAAAGGTTTTCAACAACTCGTATCAATTTGCAGAAGAATCCTCAAGAAGATGAAGCAGCGTTTCACCCTCTTGTTCTCTACTTGATTTCATGGCCACTTCCCAACATCGCTGCGTTTTTGGTATTTAATTTATTCTTTTAAGCTCAGTTTTCTTCGTAGATTTTAAGATTAAAAGTGATTGGGGGGGGGGGGGTTTGGTAAAAAAAAAAAAGTGATTGGGGGCTTATAATGGTTGGGAGTAGTGATGGCAATTTCAAAGTTTTAGTCTTTGATTGAATTTTTTTCCCTATGATGTTTTATGACGTTAGTTGTTGCGTATTATGACAATTGGTTTGCTTATGTTGTAGTTGGGAATATACCGTATGATGCCACAGAGGAACAGCTTATTGAAATCTGCCAGGAGGTTGGACCTGTAGTATCATTCAGGTAATTTTTAAGGAGAAGCTGTTATTTGAGAACTCTAGCATTTCTTTTGTAAGGAAATAATAAAATAAAAGAAAATTTTGACTGGTTGAGATTATAAAATGATTGCTCCATTAGTTGGGAAGAAGAGGGAGGCATTCTTTGTTGTGCTAAATTTTTAAGGGTGGATTGATGTAATCAGTAGGGTAAATGTAGTTATGTTAATCTTGAGGTCTTTGTAACTCAGATGTTCTTATTCAACATTGAAGTTGCTATAAATGGGTTTGTTTTTCCAGCTTGCTTCAAATTTTTTCTTAATCTAATTGTGGTTAGGGGGTTAAAAGCTGCTGTATATTTAGTAGTCATTATATGCCTTTGATTTGTATTCCTTCAATGGTTAAATTTTGTGTGTTTTTATTCAGCAAGAAGTTATTTGGTTGAGGCATTTTATTCTTATGCATTCTACAGACTAGTCATTGATATAGAAACTGGAAAACCTAAAGGTTATGGGTTTTGTGAGTATAAGAATAAAGAAGAAACAGCTCTAAGTGCTCGTTGTACAGGGTTTTGAGATTAACGGGTGGCAATTGCCTGTTGATTTTGCTGAAAATGACAAAGGTGCCGACAGAAATGGAGAACAGGTAAGTTGGTAGAATTTATTTCCTAACATTAATTTAGCTTACCTTTCTTTGCTGTGATATATGATCTGCATTTCTTTTTAAGAAAAAAATCAGATTTATATAGAAAAAGATGGGACAATGTAAGGCCCTATGCCTGTATACCCTCTTGTGTCTGTTAGTTTTAGCAGCAAACTATTTCAGACTTGTTTGTCGCAGCTGCTGTCAACTTCTAATTTTTTATCATCAAATTTTTCCCTTTGATGACTGACCAGATTTTCACCTATTTGAAATTTAAGCTTCTAAAATCACAAAATAATTTCAATTATCTAGTGTTGAATGTTTTGTTTATGACTTCCTACTGCACGGATTGCTGGGCATATCAAATGAGATGAGGCTATCAAAGAAAAGAGCATTGATCGATATTGAGAGAATATGTGATTGTGGTTGTCATCTTCCCTTTTACTTGGCCAAACTGTTTTATTTCTCTGAACAATTTATGGTTGCTTGACTGTTACATGTTACATTTTGGCATGACTGTTTAGTAACTAGTGGTTTGGTTGCTACATGATATTTTTTGGCATTACTTTTCATTAACTCTGTCTTCTATAATCATCCATTATAGGTTGCTACTGAAGAAACAAAGTGTGGTGGCGGATCAAATTTCTAAGGAGGTGGCATTTGCTAAGCCAATCAAAATGTTTCATTCAAGTGAGCACTACTATGACCCTACCCAATCAGTCACCTCTCTCCTGTGCATGTGTTCGGAAGCACCTGAAGTCACCTCTGGTCCTAGTTTTCAAGTAGAGGAGCCTCTCTTTCATAGGGATGACTTCTTGGAAATGAATGATCTCATTGATCCTGAACCGACATTGCCCACAATAGAAAATCCTTTGGAGAACTTGGAGTTTGAAGATGGATTAAGTGCATTTGACTTGTACCATGATGCAGAGATGTTTCTTCGTGACATGGGGCACATTGACCAGGAAACTGTTTCACATCTTTATATGAATACTTTTGGCAGTAATGTTGTGAATCAGCATTATCAATCTCTGCCTCGTGGAGACAATGCAGATCAAAGTGAACTCTGGATGTGTCATGAAAGGCAGATCATGAGTCCAGCAGAACATGCTAATGTTTCCTTCTCTTCATCAACCTCAGGTACATTCATTGGCACCACAAACAATGTTGGTGGTCTAACTCAACTTCCAAAAATGATTTTAGTGTATTTGATTTAAATGGAGATGCAAGCTTCACATCTCATTTGTGCTGAGCTCTTCGAAGATGTCTTCCATTGGTTGATTCCCTTCTAATGCATGGAGGAAACCTTCCTTGACTATTAGTGTTGTGGCATCTGCTCTAACATTAATGTGACTTGAGCTTTATTTCGTGTGGCGCTTGTATAACCCAAAAATATGGGGGGGGGGGGGTGGGGAAGAAACAACACAGTCGATTTCTAATATAAGCTAGTTTCTGGTCTTATGTTTAGGTACGAGTTATGAATCTGCGAGCTTGCCTGCGGAAGGTATTCGTAATCAAAGCAGCAGTGTGAGACAAGATTCTACAGGTAGATTAACTTCTGCACTCTGGGCCTTCCTTGAGTCAATACCTACCACTCCTGCATCAGCCGCTGAATATGCAAATCGAGCTCTTGAGCGAGTGTCTAGCTTTAGTAGGGTGAGAGATAATGTGAAATAGGCAAGCATAGCTGCTGCTGCTGCTAATGAAACTGCAATTGCGAAGAGAGCAGGTAAAGGAAGGGGAATCTTCTGATTCTTGCCGGTTCTTGTTGCTTTATGTGCTTTCTTTTGGGTTTCTATGGGAACACTAAGACTACTTGCTGGGACATTCATCCCTTGACACTTGAATCCCTACTTTTGCTGCTGTGTCATATATAATTCCCCAGATTCAATGAACAAATGAATATTGTTCTAACATATCTTAATAATTATAAAAAGAGAATTTGCCCTTTTTTGTGAATACTAAACTTGAGAAGGAAGGTTTTTATAGCCTGAATGATTGTTAAGTTGAAAGAAGGGCTTCTATGTAGATGCCGAATCTCACAAATCTTTCTTATTTTGTTCAATTATTAAGCTTATTTAGTCTTAGCTTGATGGACCTGTGTCCCTTTATTTGTTCATTTATTTTATCATGTATTTATTAGGATAACTTATGCTAATCCAATTCCGTTTGGGAGTGCTCAATTTGGGCAGTTGATCATATAAACAATCACTCTTGTGAAACGTGTGTGATGTGATTTCTCTCTAATTTTTTTTGAGCAAAGATTTCTCTATAATGTTAGTTTTTGTTTTAATAACGTGTTTAAGTTAGTGGGATAGGATCATTGTTGCTACTATTTTATTTTATGCTGCCAAGTTGCAAGGAATCACTGGATATTGCTTGGGAAAGAAAAAAGAATCGAGTTATCATATATTTATTAGAAGGGTTTTTATCAACTAATTGATACTTATTTCATTCCTTAATATAAGATCTAGTTGACTTTTTTAAAGAGATTAATGAAGCTAAATAAGGTACTTTATCATAACGTGTTATATTATCATATTACATATTAGCTTATAGGTCAAACAAACTACTCCCTCCGGTCCTAATTATAAAATCACTTTGACTTTTTTGATTTTTTTTCCGGTCCAAAAAAATAGTAGTTTCAGTCCAAAAAAAATCTTTTTTTCCTCAAAACTAATTTATTCTACTTATAAACTAACCTATAATCTAATTTTATATGACATATGTTATAATTTAGTGGTTTAATTTGCTTCCTTAACTTCCACAAAAAAAAAAAGTCAAAGTGGTCTTATATTTAGGACCGGAGGGAGTACTTTAGAGAAACAATTTATGTAAATCAATTTAAAGTAACTTATTTAATTTTCTTAGGATTTAAAAAAAAAATTCAATTAATTATTATATTAAGAACATATGGAGTAGTATTTATGAATTATCAATATGCATAATATAATCACATAAGTTTACGATTTTAACATAATTGAAAAAAAAAATTTTATACAAGGGTTTGAGCTAAACATCCGTCTATTTCTATATATATATATATATATATATTAGACTGTGATTTAATTGTTGAATGTTGAAGGGAAATTCATCGGGGTGTTTGAATCCTTGATTCTTGAAGGTTAAACAGAAATCAAAATCCTTAATTCTCACAGCATACAGCGCATAATTACTCCACTTGGAAAAACTTTAAACCCTAAAAAAACATTTGGGGCATTAATGATCCATTTAAATACTTAAAGTAGAACCTTGAATCCTTGTAATAAAAACTTTCTAGACGACATTGCTTTGTATTAACAAGTTTGGGAGAACATTCAACCCTTAAAAACATCCGAGGAAACATTACTTATGAGTGAAAACTTTTAGGACTAATTTTGTTCTTTAGCTTTTAAATATAGACTTTTCATTAGTGGACTTGGCCGGCTAAATAAAAAGTTATTTCGGTCTCAACTTTTAATAATAAAATACAGTAATCATGTAGCTAATGTAAGAAATGATATGAGATACATATATAGCGATGAATATGAATGAAAATATCTTTTTGTAATTAATTAATTAATTTAATTTTTCTTCAAAAAATTTATATTTTAAATTTCTTTCTTTCTAGTAATACTACCTAATTCACTTTCATAAAAAAAAAAAAAAATACTACCTAATTCACTGATTTCTTGTCAGAAAAAAAATGGATCGTTTGCTTTATAATGACATTTTGACCAAACTTATTGCTCCATCCGGTCCTAAATAATATAGGACCTATTTCGAGAGTTGGTCTTGATGCTAAATATATGACCTAAATCTAATTTTTGTAATCTAGTTCCCAAATTGCTCTTATAGATTTTTTATTAGTTGACTTGGCTAACTAAATAAAAAGTTCATTTGAGTCTCATTTTTTCATAATGAAATACTGTAATTATGTAGTCAACGTAAGAAACAACACGAGATACGTATATAGCGTAAAATGTGAATGAAAATATCCTTTTGTTATTAATTAGTTTTTTATTTTTCTTTACAAATTTATATTTTAAATATTTCGTTTCCTTCTTTCTGCTAATGCTACCTAATTTACTGATTTCGACTCTACAAAAAAGAGGATCATTTGCTTTAGAGTAACATTTTCAGCAAAATTAATATTAACACTATATTACCTTTTTATCATTAGTTTCTACTTCACTATCAATATTTAACACCCTAAATACACCACATAATATCACTAACTTTGTCATCATATGAAGATATTTTCTCAAAAAAGTAATACCAGTTCTTAAGTTCGTCACATTTTTATTTAAATTTTTTAGCTACCAATCAAAGTACCAATGATTTTGGCATAAAGTTTATGTGTATGTGTGTATATAAAAAGATTGATAACAACATTAGTTCACAATCAGTATTGGGGAATTCTCTTAACAAAATCTGTTTTAGGTGGACTGAAGGTCCCTTCAAACCCAATTAAGTCAAGTGGATCACTTTATATCAGTTGACTTGACTGTTCACACAAGGTTTTTGTTATAAAACACTTCCTAATATTCCACACAAAAGCTTAAAGATCTCCATTTCATTACAATTCTTCTCAATGATATCATGAAGGCAAACACAGTATATGTAAACGACTATTTATTAATATTGTTGTCACACGCATAATGAAACATTACATGACAGTAATACCAAGAGATATAACAAAGACACACATAACTACAAGGATCAACCATGGACGTGATTTGCGAATAACCTCTTTAACTTTGCTAGTTTTATTGAAGTGAAGACATATATCTCATTTGCAACATCTTCCACTCGTAGGAAACAAGCATATCTCATAGTCTTCTTCAACACCAAAGTCCCAATAGCTCCCCAAAAGCCAACGACAAACCCAGCTACTATGACAAAATAAAACCACACCTTTTCAAAATCATTTTCATCTTCCAATTCTTTGGTCTCCTTGAACTTGATGAGTATCAACACCTTGGCACTTATTTGATAGTGGGATTCCACAAAGATAAGGGTTGCCAGCATAAATGGATGGATCATTCAAAGTCAAGAATTGATTTTCAGTTGGAATTGGCCCTGAAAAGTTATTGTATGACATGTTCAAATGGCTTAGTGCAGTTAGCTTGGACATGCTCTTTGGAATTGTGCCTGAAATTTGGTTATGAGAGAGATCAAAGGATTCAAGGGATTTCATATTCCCAATGATCTCTGAAATTTCTCCTTTCAAATGATTGTGTGAAAGGTTCAAACTCAACAAACCGATGAGCGTGAAAACCTCAAGAGGAATTGACCCAATCAAATTGTTATTTGACAAATCCAAGTTAACTTCAAGTTGCAAGATCCCAATAATGTCAAATTCTCTTCCTTTCATAACTTGCATGACATCCTGATCGCGCCATTCAGATTCCATGTCGTAGGTGATGGTGGTTAAACCAGTTTCTACGGTAAATGGAACGGCTGAGTTCAATATAGTAGCAATATCTTTTGTCATTCCTTTAAGACTGCCAATACAATGGGGTATTGAGCCACTTAAATTGTTATTGGCAAGGTCCAAAATCTGGAGTGATTTGAGCTGGCATATATTTAAAGGAATGTTACCATCTAACATGTTATCTCGCAACCTGAGAATTTGCAAGGTAGGAAAAGTGTTATTGGTCCATGAAGATGGTATACTTCCAAAAAACGTATTCTCACCCAAATCTAAAATCCTCAATCGCTTTGAATTGTTCAAAGTCAACGGAAGCTTTCCTTCAAGATAATTATTGTTCAAATGCAACCAAAACAATGATGAAAGATTTGCAATTGAGATGGGGAAAGCACCAGATAGTTTGTTGAATGAAAAGTTTATTTCATTCAATTGATGCTTATCTCTCCAACAATTTGGAATCTCACCAGAGAGATTGTTACGAGAAAGATCAATGCTTGCTAGATTTGCAAGGTGACAAAATCTGTGGGGAATAATGCCACTGAAAGAATTATTAGAGAGATCAAGGATTGTAAGATTTACAAGCTGACCAAAACTTTGAGGAATGTTTCCACTAAAAGAATTACTTGAGAGATAAAGGCGCTGTAGGTTTGCAAGTTGATAACCAAGACTTTGAGGAATATTACCAGAAAAAAGATTATTCGAAAGATCAAGGGATTGAAGCTTTTCAAGATGCCCTACCCAGGTTGATATATGGCCGTTAAGTTTATTATTTCTCAAGAGCAGCTCCTCTATGTCATATTTGATGCATCCAGAAAAATCGAAGTCACCAAATACTTCTCCTTGAAGATTGCTGTTTCCAAAATCTAATTTTTGCAAATGACACATGTTTCTTAAAATTTGTGACACAGAAATTTCCATTGTAGCTGTGATCTGATTTTCGGATATATCAAGTTGGCGAAGGCTCCTCAACTCTCCCAACCAAGATGGAACTGAACTAAAGTTGTTACCAGAAAGGTAAAGGTATTGAAGGGAAGTCAAGTTCCGCAAAGCAACAGGGATGGGTCCAGAAAGTGCATTCCATGAAAGATCAAGAGAAATCAGTTTCCTAAACTCTCCGAACCACAATGGAACTGAACTAAAGTTGTTATTATAAAGGTAAAGGTATTGAAGGGAAGTCAAGTTCCGCAAAGCAACAGGGATGGGTCCAGAAAGTGCATTTCTCGAAAGATCAAGAGAAATCAGATTCCTAAACTCTCCGAACCACAATGGCAATGAACTAATATTGTTATAAGAGAGGTAGAGGGATTCAACAGAAGTCCAGTTCTGAAAAGCAGTAAGAACTCGACCATCAATTTCATTTCGAGCAAAATTCAGGAACTGAACTCCAACATTATTTGTGAAATTAATGGGGGGAAGAGGATCAGACAAGTTGTCAAGTCCACATTCTTCTAATTGGAGTTCTAACAAAGAAGGAAGCATGTGAAGTACCTGGAACAAGTTGTGAGCTTCTCCAAGGTAGACATAACTGAGGTTGAGATATTGTAGAGACTCAAGTTTAGAGGCCCAACTCATGTCATTGGTGTGCAGATCATTCCGGCTAAGATCAAGAAACTGTAAGTTCGTGAGGTTTCCACCAAAATTGGCGGGAATCTTTCCTATGAAATTAGCATAAGAGATGGAAAGATATCTCAACCGCTCCATAGAACCAAGAAAGAGGGGAATTGAAGTACCATTGAAGTCGTTGTCACTCAGATCCAAATGAATCAAATGTCGCAACTCCAACAAAGATGGATCAACACCATTAGCTTCTAGGCCATACTCATTGAGATCAAGTGTGAGAACATGACCAGTAACATTGTGACAAGCTATGCCATCCCACTTGCAACAATTGGTTTCGGGATTCCAAGAGGAAAGGCTGTTGAATCGATCATGAATAGATGCTTTGAATTTGAGAAGAGCTTGCTTCTCTGATTCAACGCAACTTCCACAGAAATCTAATTGGGCAATCCCCAGTAACATTAGGAAAAGGAATGCAAATACGTTTCTTCCCATAGTTAAAGAGAAGCTTAACAACTGAATTTTCTATCTGATGAATCTCTTGTGGTACGTGGAGAATATGCACTACTGGTATTTATAATATTCTGTGGCTAAGAAATAGGCGGTCAAGGTTTTTTTTTTCTTATATATATGGTAAAAGATAATCTTCAGGAGTTGTATACTTTTAAAACACAACTATTCCCTTGAATAAAAAAACACACAACAATTTACTCTTGGTTTTCTTCAAACTTTATTTTGAAATTATACACAGCAATTTGCTTTGTTAGTAATCTTGCAAGGCTAGTGAAAAAAAGTCAAGAAAAGAAAATAAAATTTATATTATAATGATGAAAAAGCAAATGAAAGTGCCTTTCTATATGTGTCTGTATGTAAGTTGATTGTAGACTAATAAGCAACCACATGATTTAGTCGCAACGTGTGGAATGAGATTCCAACTTCTTTGATATTATCCCAACAAATTGACAAAACTACATTCAAAATTCTTTACCGAACATTCTATATGATTTCACATTTAAGGAGGTGTTTGGGAACCAACCCCCCCCCCCCCCAAAAAAAAGTAATCAATTAAAAAAATTATTTTGCACTTAATTAGTACTCCCTCCGATCCTAATTGTAAGATTAAGCTGGTTTTTTTTAGAAAAGTTAAGAATGCAAAATAAATCATTTTCAATTGTTTATATTTATCCTTTTCAATAAATTGTTTTCAATTGTTTATATTTATCTTTTTCCTCAAAACTGATTTATCTTACTTATAAACTAACCTATAATCTAATCACATATGGCATATGTTATAATTTAGTGATCTAATTTGTTTCTTTAACATCCACAAAAAAAAGTCAACTTGATCTTATAATTAGCACCAGAGGGAGTATCAAAAAATTTAAAGGATTGAAAATTTAAGTATGTGTTGTTATTGTGGCATTAATTTTATTGCAGAGTCATAATTTAAATTCATCGGGTTAATATTTCTCCGTTGGTTAAACTAATGGTGTTAAACATTAATTTTTTTTATAAAAGGACAATTATCATTAAATAAAAAGGATAAACAACAAATAGTACTAAATAGTTAAATAATCACAACTAGAGAATTGAAAGGAAAAAGCATTAAAGGTAGATGTAGAAAAAGAGGTGTCCTTAAATAAGTACACCATAGAGAAAGACTGCAATAGTCGTTCAATGTCTTGGGAAATGACATCTCCCACTAAACTTGCTCCTCTCTTGAAAAAGGAAATAAGGCCACAGTTGGAGCTGATTAAGATTGAGGAAGATTCCATTTCAATATTAGTAGCCAGAATCCAAGCCAATAGTGCATGAAGGCATCGAGGTGTGAAGCTTGAAGTGAGAGATTTTATGGACACTTTCCAATGTGGCATTTAACAATGTATGCACGGAGCCAGAGAAGGAGTTAGACGGCTAATGAATAGTGAAATGGATCAGGAGCTGACCAAAAACTACACGGCTCATGTACAAGAATAGCAAACAAGAGAGAGCAAAAGGAAATGCCGGGAAGGTTTTTTGTTTAATGTATAATAGATTTTGCAAAGCCTTCAAAGTTGACTATAATTTGTATTGAAGTATGAAGCTGGGAGAGCCTTGGAAACTGTTACACCAACTTTCTGAAATGATTCTGTGGCAATCAGGGAATTTATACCAAAAAGGTTCAAACTTAAGAGATGGCTTCTTGGGAACCTCAATTTCAGTATTCACAAAAATAGGGCTATGATCTGAAGCTGCAATTGCTAAAGTGTCCACATGAGAAAAGGGAAAGAGATGCAACCAGTTATGATTGCAGAAGGCCATGTCTAACCTTTCCATGATTAAGTTATATCCAGCAAGACAACATGATTATTTTTTCTTCTTGCAAACATCCTATGTCAAAAGGAATTTTTTTTGTTTATAAAGGATGATTAAATTATGTATCCTTTTATTTTATAAAATGTAGAAATATAAAAAAATTTTAACATAACATTTTAGTACATCATCAAAATACTTCTTGTTTCCACTTTACTCATCACCATTATATTACTTCCTTCGTTCCTAAATATATGAGCTAATTTGAGAGATATATTTGTTCCTAAATATAAGACATTTTTCTAATTTTTATCACTTTTTTTCTAAATTGCCCCTATACATAGTAACTACATGTAACATCTTTCCCACCTCACAGCCACGCAATTATACACAGCAATTTACTTTGTTAGTATTCTTGCGAGGATTGTGAAAAAAAGTCAAGAAACAAAAACAAAATTCATGTAATAATGATGAAAAAGAAAATGAATGTGCCTTTCTATAGGTGTCTGCATGTAAGTTGATTGTAGACTAATAAACAACCACATGATTTAGTGGCAACGTGTGCAATGAGATTCCAACTTCTTTGCTATTATCCCAACTTCAAAATTTTCCACACAATACTCTGCATAAATGAGACTATTCATTATTTGGATTTATGTTTGCCGTAGTTGATTGGTAAAAGAGCACCATCTTTTGTAAGTTTTCGAATCGACAATGTTACAATCAAAATTGATCTTTAGCTAACATATATGTTTTCTCATTTAAGGAGGTGCTTGGAAACACCCCATAATCAATTAAAAAAATTATTTTGCACTTAATTAGTGACCAAAACCTTAAATGATTGAAAGTTTAAGCATGCTTCGTTTATGTGGGATTAATATTGCAGAGTCATAATTTAAATTATCGAGCAAAATATTCTTCTGTCAGTTAAACTAACGGTGTTAAATTAACTGAAAATACAATATAAATTTAGGAGACAATACTAGAATTTGATATAAACTTAAAATACCAGACATATATGTTAGCCAAAAATAGAAAAAGTTAAACTATGACCAAAGAAGGCCTATGACGATAACTTTGCGGATTTTACCTCGTACAAAGATAGAGCTCTTGTGCCTGTCATCTACGGGAAATATACATATTGATACAATCATAAAATTCATAAGGTTACTCCAACACCAATTTTTAGGTTCGGTTCTCCCTGTTGAACACGTCATGTGTTTTACAATCAAACTTAGTCACCTAATGAAAAAGAGAAAAACAATAAACATTAAGATATAAAAAAATATAATTATATCTAGTTTTTATATATTGAGAAGAAAATTTATTTTATATTCAGCAAGACAACATGATTATTTTTTCCTCTTGCAAACATTCAATGTCAGATCAGCTTAATAAATAAATTATATATAATAAGGAATTTTTTCTTGTTTATAAAGGATGATTAAATTATGTATCCTTTTACTTTATAAAATGTAAAGATATAAAAAAAATTGAACATAACATTTAAGTATACCGCCAAAATACTTCTTGTATACACTTAACCCAGCACCATCATATTATCAATATATAAAAGAGAACAATTTACAGTGATTAAATTATTAAACTTAGTAGATATGTTAATCTTTCAAATTTTCAAAATTGGATTATCCTATCGACCATTTTGGCCCCAACTTTCGAGTTTTCCACACTCGAATATTAAATGAAAGAGACTATTATTTGGAGAAAATTTATTAAAGCATGTACGGTGGAAAGTTCTTTCGTTGTCATGTTCTAATTTTATAAAGTCTTTTGCGTCTCAAAAATGGCAAGACAAATTTTTTTGTTAGTTGTAATTAATAATTTTGTAATTATTGGTAAAAAATATTGCTAGTTATAACAAAATAATAGGTAGTGATATATTTTCTGTGCGTGTCTGACTTATACTTGAGTACCTATTGAACACATTGTCACGGAATTCGATGATTAATTAATTTTTAATCAGATTCTTAGATAAAAAAAATTATCAAATAGTGATGATAATTTCAATCTTAACCGCTATCTATCTATTCTAAAACAGATTGATGCCACGTTTGGTAGCAGGAATGTTTTCGGGGATTGGAACTAGGAATTTCTATCTTTCTTAACTTCTTTTAAAATAATTACAATACACTATAAATTTAAGAGACAATACTAAAGTTTGAACACGTGGAATGTTTTGCAAAAATTTAAGAGACAATACTAAAAATAGTTATGTTTTCCACATAACTATTTTTCCCTCTTGTAAACCTTCTGTCAGAGTAACAAAAAAAATCATATATGATAAGGATTTTATTTATTGTTTTTAAAGGATGATTGAATTATGTATCCTTTTTATTTTATATAATGTAAAAATATTAATATTTGAAAATAACATTTAAGTGCATGGCCAAAATAGTTCTCTTATCCATTTTACGCATCACCTTTATATTATCAATATTCAATATAAAGAGTAAAAATTACATTATTAAACTAAAAATATATGTTAACCTTTCAAATTTTAAAAATTGGCTTATCCTATCGACTGCTTTGGTCCAAACTTTCAAGTTTTCTACAGGTAAATTAAAGACACTATTCATTATTTGGAGAAAATTTGTTAAAGCACGCATGGTGGAATGTTTTTTCGTGGTTATATTTTAATTCAATAAAGTCTTTTGCATCTAAAAAGAAAGCAAAAACAAATTCTTTTTGTTAGTCGTTGTTCTATTTTTTAAGGATCTTTTGTAATGATAAACATATACATAAGTCGTAAAAAATTTTAATAGCAAATTTTGGTATCTTAACTCACTCTCTCAAACACCCAAACAAACTATTTCAGTTTCCTTCCACTTTATTCTCTCTAATCTTTTTACTACTACATCCTCTCTCTCTCTATAACAAGGGTTGGTTTAATGTTGAGTTTGGTTATAAATATACGACTTCAATTCACAGAGTTCCCATTTGTATCAGTTTCCCCTTAAACTATCCATTTTGATTGAGGAGTTTGTATTAAGAGAAGTTTAAATAAAAATGATTAAAGAAGGCATTATAGGAAAATTAACAAACACTTTTACAAATAATGTATTTAATTTTATTAATTCACCTAAATTAGTTAAGAGTGTGTGTGTGTGTTAAGAACCAGGGTTATATTGTTCATATCGAAATCAAACGGTTTAAATTTATTATTTTTTATTATTTAATTTTTTAATGTTAATTTTTAAAATTATTTGATAGGGAGAAGAAAGTTCCTATTTGACGTTAAACAAAATGATTTATTGAGATAGAAAGACATATGCTATTATGACACGTATAAATATGAGCAAAGATAGTAATATAGAGAAGTGAATTGGGAAATTTTTTTAATAATTTTTCTTTGGTTTATTTAATTAGGAATGAGTATATAACTGTCCAGATCCTTTAGGTGTATTTATGCCTATAACTAAGTTATAAATTCATGGTCCCATCTCCCATGTTAAGTAAAGGTACCACTGGATGTAACTAAAAATAGTACTAAAACCTAGATGGATTAGAAAAATAACATTAGGGTGGTAAATAAATCATAGAAAATCTAAAAGTAGGGATGGAACCGAAAAATAATATCAGAGTGCTAAATACTACTCCCTCCATCCCTTATTATAAGAGCCAATGAGGTAAAATCACACCGATTAAGAAAGTGGTTGAAATAAATAAATATATCTGAAATAATTTTGTTTTCTCAAGTTTGCCCTTATTTATGATTGAGTATAAGAGAGAGAGAAATATGATAATAGTGTCATAAATAAGTATGAAAGAGAATGTGAATAGAGAGAATAATGATAGGTAAAGTGTAAAAAAAACTCATTAAATGCTTTAACAAATTGAGCCAAACTCTTATCAAAATGGATAAAACCATTCAAATTTTTTGCTTTTATATATAAGGACAGAGGGAGTACTTTATTTATAAAAATTTACTTATAGATATGTTTAATGTTGTGTAACTCCATTGGTTGTGATTTCGATATTTAATGTTGCATTGCGTTTTTCCTCAATACTATTTAATAAAAGGTGAAGGTGTAATTTTGACAATTAAGTTTCATGTCAGGAGTGTCGGACACCATAAAATTTTTGAAGAGAAAAATTGCATACAATCTTTATAAAATGGGCTAATTTAAATACAAGTCATAGCACAATTAAACATTAGTTACTTTTTTGTTTGTGAGCCACAGGTTAATTAATATCAAATGATTATTAAATAAAAGGGTATAGGTGTAATTTTAACAACAAAGTTTCATGCTAGAAGCATGTGATACCATAAAGTTTTTTAGAAGCAAAAAATATAAATAAACTTTATAAAATAGTGCAAGTTTAACACTAACTCTAATACTGTTAAACATTTGATACTTTTTAGTTTTATAAGGCCCGAGTTAATTAATTTAAATGATTATTTTAAAAAATCATTAAAATTATTCTCTCTCTTCCACTTCATCTCCCCTCCCTCTCCCCATTCTCACATTACTATGGAATACTCATCGTAGCAGATAAGAGTGTCATGTACACATAATATTGGTATTTAATCCATTCGGTAGTTTTGATTCTTTATATTCTTTTTCTTCTCCGCCATTATTGTGCTTAGTATTTCAACAAGTTCAACATTTTTCTATTTTTGATACGAACTAGATATGGCATTTTCCCAACAACACTTTCTCTCTCCACTTCCATTCTTCTCAAACCCCAACAACTTTTCCTCCCTCATTCATTGTCCCTGTTATCTTCACCAACGGCATACCCATTGTTTGGTTTGCCTATAACAGAGCCACTGTTGACTCCCTTGGCTCGTTTCAATTTCTCTCATCTCGCATCTTTTGTATTGGCTTTACCCCCACTCAATAATTAATATGCTTTGTAGCTTCACATATTATGGGGAAAGAGAGAGGATGATGGAGGAGATCAAATGATATGAAAGAGAGAGAATTTTTTTTTAATAATCATTTAAAATTAATTAATATGGGCCCTACAAACTAAAAAATAATGAAGTTCATTAGTGTTAACACTTTTGTTAAAATTGTTGTATTTTATAAAGGTTATGTGTATTTTTTTCATAAAAAAATTTATGATGTTAGATATTCAAGACACAAAACTTTGTTGTTAAAATTGTACTTTCTTTTATTTCTAAAAACATTTAAAATTGATTAATGTGGGGCTAAAAAACAAAAAAAAAAAAATAATGGAAGTTTGATAGTGTTAGGATTTATGTTAAAATTACTTCATTTTTTAAAGTTTATGTATATTTTTGCTCCCCAAAAAACTCTAGTACCAAACTCCCTAACACAAAAATTTGTTGTTAAAATAGCATATTCACCGTTCTATGAAACTTACTTTGTATGTCGATGTGAAGGTAGTTTTTATTTTATCTAGCGAACCTGTTATGATTAGTGGAGAATATGCACTACTTGTAGTTATAATATTTTGTGGCTCAGAAATAGGCTGTCTAAGTTTATTCTTATATATGATAAAAGATAATCTTCAGGAGTTATATACTTTTATGAAATTCTACACAGTAATTTACTTTGCTAGTAATCTTGCAAGGATAGTGAAAAAAAATCAAGAAAAGAATTTTTTTTAAAAAAGTAGTGCAATAATGATGAATAAGAAAATAAAATTGCCTTTCGAAAGGTGTCTTTATGTAAATTGATCGTAGACTAATAAACAACCACATGATTTAGTCACAACTTGTGGAATGAGATTCCAACTTCTTTGATATTATCCCAACTTTCAAACACACAATACTCTTCATGAATGAGATTATTCATTACTTGGATTTACATGTTTGCCGTAGTTGACTGGTAAAAGCACACCATCTTTTGTAAGTTTTCGAAATTAACAAAGTTACAATCAAAATAGATCTTTAGCTAACAGATATGTTTTCTCATTTAACGTGTTTGGAAACCCCCGTAATCAATTAAAAACATTATTTTGCACTTAATTAGTGACCAAAACCTTAAAATGATTGAAATTTAAGAATGCTTTGTTAATGTGGCATTAATATTGGAGAGTCATAATTTGAATAAGTGCATATGCTCCACTTATCACCGCACATCGCATGTTTTGTTAAAAATGTTCTGCAAAAAATCATTCACTAGTGAATAAAAGAAAAATAATATATATTAAGACATAAAAAACATATCTATATAATTTTAATGTGTTGAAATGAAAATTTATTTTATATCCAACAAGACCACATAATTATTTTTTTCTCTTCTAAACCTTCTTGATAGAGTAACAATAAAAATCATATATAATAAGGATTTTTTTTATTGTTTTTAAAGGATGATTCAATTATGTTTCCTTTTATCTTATATAATGTAAAGATATGAAAAATTTGAAAATAACATTTAAGTGCATGGCCAAAACAGTTCTCTTATCCCTTTGACGCAAAGTTTTTCAATATGTAATTGAAAGAGACTCTTCATCATTATTTGGAGAAAATTTGTTAAAGCATGCATGATGGAAAGTTTTTCCGCGGTCATACTTTAATTCAATAAAATCTTTGGTATCTTAAAAACGCAAAGACAAATTCTTTTCTAAATCGTTGTTCTATTTTTAAGGATTTTTTTTGTAATGATAAACATATACATAAGTGATAAAAATTTTTAATAACATATTTTGGTATCTTAACTCACTCTCTCAAACACCCAAACAAACTTTTTAGTTTCCTTTCACTTTATTCCCTCTAATCTTTTTACTACTACATCCTCTCTTTAAAACAAGGGTTAGTATAACACCTAATTTATAATACTATACTAAGGCATGTTAATTTCTTTATAACCACTTTGTCATTATCATAAGCCCAAAAATGTGAATAAATTTAAAACTTTTCTTTCAAAGTATTAAAAACATGTTTTTAATGGGGTTTTTTTTTGACAAATTGGCTTCAATCCAAACTATATATAAAATCAAATCGTTTATAAAACAAGTAAATAGCCATGTTCTATCCAAATTTTTATTTTTATCTGATAGTGTGTGGGAAGCCAAAACTATCATATTATTTCTATTATGCATAATGTGCATCTCATACCTATATGTATACTTTTACTGTCATATAATAACAAAATATTGGGTTATCCCAGTCAATAACTCCTTTACATGTATATGCAGTAGTACTTCTCTTGAATGTTATATCTATATATATACTAGTTATATAACTATGCAAGCTTCAATCTTGCTTTACTTATCCTAATCTTATAACATATACAGGTAGAGACATCCAAATGTATATATATATATACATACACCGCAGTACAAAATAATGCAAGCATGCCTAACCCTTCATCTTACTACCTTACCCAAAAACAACACATTCTCCTTGCTCTTCAATAAAAAAATGTATTAAAAAGAGTGAGATTCAAAGAATCACAGTAGCAATTTATTTCATTCATTATTATATATAACAATTAATAAACCCATGCAAACATTATAATATCAATAATCCTTGTACAATTAATGATAACAATTATCCTTGTAAACTGTGTGTCTTTGGCAACTTCCAGCCACTAGTAATAGAGGGGTAACTTCCAGCCACTAATAATAGTGGGATATCTTCCTACCACTAAATCATAGTGCGGTATCTATACCTCCGGGATTTCTCTTTCACACCAATTAAGTTACAATAACTAATCTCGCTAGGGGTTGCAACCCACCTAGCCTTGGGGTACTATATAAACTGAGAAGTAAGACTTCCATGCAGGAATTAACAAGGTTTATCACCTTCATTTATAATGTAAACTTGTAATAGATATTATGTAATTATTCATACATAATCAACAATATGGAATAAAAATGCTACCTAGTTATCAAAACTTAATCCTCTACTAACTCCTTTCCGTTTCGCTTTGGAGAATTCATGTAACACTTAAAACCTAACCATACATGACCTTGACATAGATTTTAGTCCAAGATTATTTAACATTTAATAACCTGAAATCAGTAAATAAAATCAGATGTAATCCTTCTATGTACGGTTTAAAACTGATTTCATACTTCATAAACTCTAGCTCATGCTTACAACAATCAAGCCTAAAGCTTAATACATTACTTCAACCATCCAAAGAAATTCCATCTTTAACATGTTAACTAAGTTCTCATTTAATATGCTAGAACATACCTTAATAACAGTAATTAAAGTCAGATTCTTGACCATAATGACTTAGAATCCAAAATAGGACTTTCGAACTTCTATAAACAATGGGAAGTACATATAACATCCATAATTCCACCTTATATATTTAACTTGTTTACTATTTGGTAGAATCAAAACAATTCATACTTACTATCTTAAAACAGTAACCATAATATTCAACATCCTTATGCTTCTTACAAATTGAACCATAAATTAATATTTGGGATCTTAAATCAGTAAGCTATGATAAACCCTTAAACCAAAGGTAATCCCTCTCATATGCAACACTTTGAGATACCTCTTAACATATAAGAACCTTAAACAATACCAAATCAGATTTAACATCGCTTATAACTCCCAAAACAGTGGTCAAAATGGATTCTTAAAACTGAAATCATTAACTTCAACCATTACATTCCCATATTTCTTTAAACCTTCAACAATACCTTGTAGTAAGATACCTTCAAAGTTTTCCCCAGTTTCAGCACTTAAAATTACTCTAATGTCAACTTTAAAACAGAAGAAACTCCAAATCAAAATACTAAATTAAGAAAAACAAATAATTAATTCATATCTTCACCAAATAACCTCTGTAATCACGCTATTCTAAATTTATCAGTTTTGAACAATTGTAAACTAATTGAAATCCTTTAATCATAGATTGGCACTTTGAAACTTATTCCATCTCTTTGAACAATAACAGAGTTCCAGCACCAATCATGAGATATAAACCTTCTTTTTGAAGCTTCTATAGTTAATTGAAACATCCATATTAGTGGCTCAACACTTAGAGACATGAACGAGAAAGGTTCAATCAGTTTTCAATTTGTAGCTATGTGGTCTCAACATATAATATTTGAACAGTGGGGATAAAATCAGTTTGAAATTAACGTTGAGTCATCTAGTTGAAATCCTAAATTATGCTTCAATCAGAACAATAATTTACCTTCAGCTTTCACTCCAAACTCAACTCCATTATGTTCTCACTGCTATACAACTAAATGACATTAGCATAATCAATCCACTTTAGCCTTTAAGCAAGCAACCTATGATCTACTAAAAATGCAATAACCTCATATTCTTCATATTCGCGGTTTACATTCTTTTAAAGCTTCTCTAAGCAATATCTTCACAGCAAGACTGAAATTACGGATTCTAAATTCACACTTGAATCAATACTTCAAAACCACCAAATCATGTATTAACATTTTCAGACACTTCTTTAGCATTGGAGAACCTTAAAAACTGTCTATGAAATCAGATTTAATACTTCGAATTATCCAAACAGCAGCACACAATGATCTAAAACATATTTCTGGCTCCCAAAAACAACCAGCAAGACAGGTCTCAAAAATCCTCTTCCATTGACAATTATGAGTACTTTACATTCAACACAACTATACACTATTTCTTATGATTCACATTTCTCCAATTTCATTATTATATATATTTTCCAATCATTAAAAAAAAAAAAAAGTTCAGATATCGCTGCAAGAAGAATCACAAACAGGGTATGAAGCTCCAAATTTCGAATAACAAGATCAACCCAACAATCAAACAATCAAAGACCAAAGTTCATCTCTTGTTTATTCCTATCAAAGTTTAAACACTATTTAGTTTGATTTAGGTTGAAAATCGGTGAAACCCTTCTATGAACAGTAGCTTAAAACAAGGAACCCGAAACTTCCAACCAAAACCCATAGGAAACTTTCTATTTCTTTGAACAATGCTTTGTTTCAAGCTTAATCTCATCTTATTTGGTGATTCTATTCAAAATCCCCATTTTAGTTCTAATGCTGTCACTCAAGCTCGCTTGAATCAGAAAAATCGGAGATAAGAAGAAAATAGAGGAGACCAACCTGAACTTAAATCCAGTCATGCATGTGTGATAAAGTCTCGAATCCTCCGGCGACCTCACCCTCTCTCTCGCTCTCTACCTCTCTTGGTTTCCAAGGGAAATGAAAGAGAAGACATAGCGGAATTGATGATAAGAATGGCCGACAGGAATGAAGAAGAAATAGGGATTAGTATGATATTTTATATATGTCAATTTACTGTTTTGACCTTCTAACTATAACTAAAAGAGTTGTCTAACGATGGGCAATTTCATCCTTTTACTTTAGTCCCTCTTATGAAATGAATTTGTAGAATTTAATTGTTGAATTCGGAATTTTCTTCCACTATAATTTTTTTTTAGTCCCAAAATAATCTGTTGAAAATTCCCATGTTTAAATTTATTCTCTTACTAATTTTCTTCAATTTCTTTGTGAAGCCTCTTCATTTTTAAATGACTCCTCAATACTATAATAACTCCTAATTTCTTCTTTTCCAAATTTTACAGTGTTACAGTTAGTTTAATGTTGATTTTAGTTATAAATATAAGACTTTAATTCACTGTGTTCTCATATGTAACAATTTCCCCATAAACTAAAAAAAAAAAATCAAATAGTTTAATTTTTTCACTTATGATTAATATTTTCCTTATTTGTTACATATATATGTGTAATAGCCAATGTTTTAAACCGTTGGATCGGTTGAATTATTGGTTAAACCTCCGGGATAAATATTAAATTAGAAATAATCCATAAGATATATAAGCATAAGATATATATATATATAACAAAGTAGTAATTAATTATTTTAAAAAAATTTATAATAATCCATATATTTGAAAATAATCACTTCATTTAAAAATAAATATTCTTTAAAATATTAGCTCTATATTACTCGAAATAATTTAATCCCACAATTAATTTAATTTTCATCCACCAAATCTAGCTTTAAATCAAAAGGAGATATTTATATGTATTAAATCTAAATAAATGACATCATAACATATTCCAAGTCGTAGTCACTGATTGTACATAGAGTCTCATATTTTTAAACGTTTTAGATTTTAGGTAAAAAAATGTTTTGGTTTAAAAAGATTACAAAATAATAATAATTATTAATTAATGAGTACCAATTATATTATATTCCCAAATATGTCTCAGCGTATATCACATGCTTCTCCATACCGGAGGCATCTCTTTCCTTTTTCATAGGGCCTCTCCTACCTTCTCTTTGTTTAAGACTTTTACTCTCCTCCCAGATCTGAATGTCGTCGGCAATGTTAACACCGTGGCTTCTTCTACCTTAAAAATTATATCTTGAGGTGATGCTCAGGTTAAAACTCTCTTCCATAGCAGGTTACACGAGAAGGGATGAAGGCTTTGTATCTTCTTCTTTCCTCTTTTCCCTCTTTTTTCTTCTTTCTTCTTTCTTCTCTGTTCTCTGATGATTTGATGATTTTCTATGTTTGAGCCGTCCGGTTTTCATATACCCCCGCCGGGTGACGTGTGAAGTCCCACATCGGCTGGATTGGGGTGTGCCTAGCCTATATAAGGGGGAATATTCTCCTTCCCATTGATACCCATTTTTATGAATGAGTATGGGGGTCCAAATGGGCGTCATCCTTACCTTGGGGAACAAAACTGTGAAGGGTGAGTGTGGGGCCCATAGCTATGGGAGCATCCCTACCCAAAGCGGACAATATCTCGATCGAGTTTGGGCTGTTACATGACGGCTCAACTCCGGCTCGGCGACTCTAGGCGGCTTAATCCGAGCTAACCTTTCACTCCAGTTGACGGCTCTACCAGCAAGACCATCCGGTCCGGTCCGGCTCTAAAAACATTAGTAATAGCCTTAAAGAAATATAGATATATTTATGTATGTATATATATTATAAAGATAATTAAAATTTAAGTTACTTATTGTAAATTGACAAGAAGGTTACATTAGTATATTAATGGCTTGGGTGATGATATTTTAAAGGTGGTGAGTAGAGCTGGTAATACAGGCGGGCCCGGCGGGTTTAAGTCGGGCCCAAAAAAGCTCGTAAAAAAGGGGTCGGGCCAAAAAAACCTGTTTTGAATATGTGCTTGATTTTTCACCCTAGACCATATTGTTCAGGTTTCGGGCTAGGCCCAAAAAACCCGTTTTAAGCCATTTTCTTATCATTTATTCCCTTTTTTGTATGAGTCCCGGTTTTACAATATACACCCTGCTGTCCTAATTATAAGATCACTTTAACTTTTTTGGAGAAATTAAGGATGTAAAATCAATCACTTTAAATTGTCTATATTTATCTTTTTTCCTCAAAATAATTTATTCTACTTATAAACTAACCTATAATCTAATTACATGTGACATATATTATAATTTAGTGGTCTAATTTGATTCCTTAAATTTCACAAAAAAGTCAAAGTGATCTTATATTCAGGACCGGATGGAGTAATTAGCAAAGTGAGGACTGTTTTTGGCGTTCACTCAAGTGAGGACCCTAAACCAAATAAAATAACGCTAATAAAAGAAATGAGATTAAAAGAAATAAAATAACACTAATAAAAAGAAAAGAAAGTATTATATTTTTATCATTTAAATATTATTATATTTTTACTTTTTTAAGCACCACTGTTATATTTATTATATTGTTTTTTTTAAAAAAAAGGAAAACGGGTTCGGGTTGGCCTACGGGTTTGACGGGTTAACCCGTCACGGGCTCGAGCTTGACGCGTTCAGGCTCAAAATACCTATTTTAATATGGGCCCTATTTTTCCGAGCCCATACCATATTTTTTTTACGGGTTTCAGGTTGGCCCACGGGCTCCGGTCTGTATTACCGGCTCTAGTGGTGAGGTCAAATTTACTCTACGTTGCAGTAGAGGGAATTTTATTATATACTATTTTAAGATTTATTTATTTTTACTTAAAACACCTTGAATTTACAAAAAATTCCTTCTATTATAAAAAGGAAATATATAAAAGAAAAGCCTTGAGATATTTTTGGTTCCTCTCTGCACCGACTTCACACACATATAGAGAGAGAAATATTTGAGAAAATTCATTCACTTCCTCCTGGTCTTAGGTCGCTGACCTTGTTGCTGTTACGAGTGTGCATGCTAGCTTCAAACCGCTGCTGTTGGTGCCGGACAGCTGGAATTGTGTTCTTCAACCTTTAATAGATGATATCTTCTTCTTTTTTTATTCGTGTTCAGCTTCAAACATGTTCTCTGGCTAATCTGATTTGTGTATGTATATTCCAATCCCTTTTCTCCTTTTGTTTTGCTTCTCATTGCTTTGTGTATGTATCCCGTATGAATTTTTCTTCAAACATGTTTTGCTTTTTTTTTTTTGGTGGGTGGTGGGACGGGTTCCATTGAACTCCGATTTTCCCATACCTGTGGAGGGTGTTGGACGGAAGATCAGTTGAAGGACGAGGGAAGTAAACCTTATTTGTATTAAGTATATACCTCAAATTATTAACATTTCCATTTTTATGTACATAATGAGTTATAGTTGAATCACCCGTTTTCCATCAAAACGTTGGTATAAAGTTTGAGAATTTTATTTTAGAATGGTTGATAAGATACTTGACGTTGGGTACAAACCTTTGGTGTGTGATTTGAAACTAAGGAGCTTATTTGATAACTTTAGAACTTTTTGTGCACACCAAGTGTTTGACAAAATGTGTAAAAGAGAAATTATGTCTAGAATGAGCGTTTAAGCGTGGTTTGATGATGTTAATCAAATTGTAGTGCAAATGTTATGTATCCTCTTAATTGATATTTAGGAACAACCAAGTGTTGTTTTTGAAAGTTTTAAAGAGGCTATTGATATAATAATATAAGGAGAAAGTGAAGAAGACCAATTGTATGTATCGTAAAATGATTTCTAGTGTAAGTGAGACTCTTTACTACTTGGACGGTTGTTACATGCTCACCTAGTGCCTGTTAACATGTGGGAATGTATCATAAGCTAAATCTGAAAGTTAAGATTCCACGGTTGCGTAATGAAGCTGCTTGGATCTTAATTCCCCCCCCCCCCTTTGGTCTCTATTTGATTATATTTTGAATTTCACTTTACTTTTTAAACTTTTCCTCCAATTGGAGGTAATGGTCATTTAGCTGTTGTGGTTTTGTATACTTTATAGAATGCAGATTTTTAAAAATTTCTTTCTGATGCCTCTACATAATTTGATGTTCTGCAATTCTTTGATAAGGCTTGAAGTGGGGAGTCTAAGAAAATAGTAACATACATAGAGTATTTAATGCTGTTGGAAGGAAGCTTATGTAATATAATGCATGAATTATGTATTAACCGGTAATACTCCTTAAACTTGTTAAGCTGAATAGGTAAAGTCGGGAATATTGTTAAGGAAGTTGTGTATTGGTTAGAATAGCTTGGGAGAAGAATAAATGATTTTGATGAATGATCATAGAGTTAAGGGGTGTTATATCAGTTTAATAATAAGAGATTAGCAGTTATCTATTAATATTGAATCTTAGTGAAATAAATGGTATTGGGAATAGCGGAATAAGAAAGTTAGTAGGATGAAAAATATATAGTTATTAAAGAGAAGGTATTGGTCGAGAAACGAGTATGAAATTTACTTTGACAGTAAATTAAAGATAATGCATGACATATCATAGTTGATATTTTACAGCTTCTGCATTATAATATCATAAACTTCATTACTTTGACTATTTTTCATATGTGTGTATGTGTTTATTATCTCTGAGTGGATGGTAAATTGTCTATTGAAGGTTGGTATTTTTTTTTACTACTTTTACTTGAAGAAACCTTAATTAAGTTAAAGAAATTGACCTTTCTTTGATATAGATTGTAAAAAATTTTATTAGGGGAACAGACATAGAGCGCCGGTCGTTCGTCCTGTACAAATAATTATAGCATTTATCTTTATAAACTGTGCGCTAAATGCACCTATCAACCACTAATAACAATATAGTTGTTAACAAGTGGAGGCAATTATACTTGCAAAATTTCTAGTTATAATTATTAGGTTAAACAAAAATACTGGCAAAAGGATAGCTAGCCACCTAAGCCTTAGAGTACTCCATAAATAGAATTGAAATAACTAAAAAATTACCATATACTTGCATAAGATATTATGAGATTACTCATGTAAGATTAATGTTATAAAATAAAACTACTACCTGGATACTAGAACATAGTTCTGAACCAGCTCCTTTCCTTTCTACGGCCTTGATGAAACTTATGCTACTATTAAAGTCTATTACATATCTGTATAATAAAAGTAAATTAAAACTTATACATTTATACTTATGGTCTCTCACAAACCCTGAAGTATTTGACACTACCAAGATCTCTTCATCTAAACAGATTATGATTTGCCAACACTATTGAACCCTTGGGGTAAAAAGGGTCACTTCTAGCTATTGTTTTCAACTTAGTCTGTATAATTTCTCAAGATACATATTTAGCCTTTGGGGATTTTTAACAATAAACTATTCGCCTTTAAATATTTGGTGTATTTATTAACTACTTAGAGATATTAAACAAGCAAAAATCCAAATGCTCAAGTACCAGCCAAACATAAAGAAACAATCATTTATTCATCTCAATAAATCTAGAGTAGAAATTCCATTTCATTTCCTACTTAAACCCATTACCAAATAACATTATTCACGTGTTAGATATCTCTACAATCCCATATCACACCTAAAATATGAAAAATCATTCCCAACTTCTAAATCAATAGTAAGATTAATACTTTAAAACATGTAAAGATATATTAGCATTTTAAGTCACATGCGTAACGCAATAAAGTCTTAACATCTCTTTTACATCTAATTCTCAAGCTTTAATTAACTGATTCAAGTAGCATTCTTCTTCAAGAATTTGAACCATTTACGTAACTCTTATAAATCTTAAACAATATCTATAATCAGATTCAAAACAGGAACTATTTATTTTTCTTTCAAAACTGTGGATAGGTAATATATTCTTGGATTCTCCTATTCTTCCTGGTAGCAATTAAACACCTTAACATAATTTCTCAGATTAATATAATCATCCTATAATTCTCAAGACGACATTCATTCACTATTGAATAATCATCTTTACTATAGTTCTTGTACAATTTCTCAATGACATATTTCTTAATCTCAGATTGAACACATCAGTCCCTTCTTCTAGAATTTCAGTCTCATCATCCAATTCAATATTGTAAACCATGCTTTATACCACTTCAAGACCTTAAATCTTTCTTGTACACTATTTTATAATCTTAAGAAAACATTACTTCAAACATCCAGAAAGTTCCAGCATTAAAGCATTTACTAAATTTCATCAAAAGTGGGCCACAGTATACTTCACACTAGGTATGTAAACCTAACCTATGAAGGCTACATGAAGGAAATCCGTGCAAATTTTATAGAAACCCACACAATATGCTTGTTCAAGAACCATATTTCAAAAACCTGATCCAGGTATTGTTCTATTGTCACAGCTTAAAACCATGAAGCCAGCAAAAAAGGTATAGAACCATCAGTATAACAAGCTCTGTTTCAAAAAAACTGCAATAAACAGAATTAAATTTTTTTTTCATATTTTCTAAACTTTTCCTTAGATAAGAGTTTTTCCAAAATATAATCCAACCCCTATTTAGTCACTAAAATGATATTCCCAAAATATTGTTAAAACTAATAAGCCATAGCAGACAGGATATAGGAGACCTTTGACATATCAAGGTACTAACACAAAGCAAGGAAAGAGTGAAGCAATATTATTATCAATACTTGTAATTTTACGCAAGGCAAGACTTATATGCAGCTCTTCTGAAATATATATATATATATATATATATATATATATCACATTACAACTTACTTCAATTAAATTCCCATTAAAATCGAAGTAATACTTCTATTTACATCCGAATCAAACTCCCTTTTTCATTAATAACCTAGGTTTAGCTTTCAACAATAAAAATCATCCATCGTAAACCTTTGACATTGTGAAACTCTTTTATAATCATGGATTTAATTACCAATTAATCCGAAGTGAACCTTCTTCCTAACACACTAACCCAGATTTTATACATCCGTACCTTCATCATCATCCAAGTTCCTTTATATTCAAATTTCATTCTAAACAATAACCAAGACAGAGTACATTTTCAAAGTCTCTTCCATATCTGAAAATCGGATCAAACAGATTATTAAAAATTCCAAAAGTCCCCAAGACTACACAAGATGTGATACACCCCGAAATATAAGAGGCGCAAAATAGGAAATAAGTTATTTTGTTTTATTAATATTTTGAATTAGTTTAACTATTTAAATTAGTCTTTTATTTGAATTTGAATTTGTTTAATTTAAATATTCAACTAGGGATATTTTCCCTATTATCTAGTTTAGTTAGATTTAATATTTAAATGGAATATTTTCCCTATTATCTAGGTCAGTTTTTTAGAGATATTATCTTATTTGAATTTCAATAAGCAAATATAGATATTAGCCTATTATATGTTTTAGGATATTATCCTTATTATCTAGGAGTTTTTTTAGGGATATTTCTGATTGTAATTTGTCTATATATTGCTAGTTCTATTGGCTAGCATTATTATTCATTCATTCAATAAAGTTATTATCTAGTTTATTGGAAATTCTCCCTCTACTTCTGGTTTACTTTGCTAGTGAGATACTTGCTAGTCAAATAGATTAGGAGAGATTAGCCTTATTTTAATTAAAGAACACAGAACCTATCATTTTGGCATCAAAGCCTCCTTCGATCTGATCAACAATGGTGGACACGCGCTCTTTAAAAGCCAACATCGATCAACCTGAAGCATCACATATACCAGATCCATTGCAAGAAATTGTTGCTAGATTAAATACTATTGATGAATTAAGAGCAAAAATTGACGCTCTTGAGGTACAAGCTGAACGGAACAGAGGGAAAGACAAAGTGAAGCAATGGGCTGACGATAGTGATGAAGAATCTGATTTGCATCGTAAGCGTTCTCGAGCGCCGACAACCAAACGTGAGTTCCCTAGATTTAGTGGTGGTGACCCAAGAGGGTGGGTCGTCACAGCAGAAATTTTTTTCAGATTTTACAAAACGGTTAAGGACGACAAATTTGATGTTACACCTATGTACCTGGAAGGCGACACCTTGGACCTCTTTTCCTGGATCAATGCTGATAAAACATTGTTATACTGGGAGGATTTGGTGCGCACGCTTGAGCAACACTTCGGCTTGACTGAAGACCTTCATTTAGCTAGTTTTTTTGGAAATTCTGTTTTGGATAATCGAATGCCATTATAGGTGCTTTTAATATATATTTCTCTATTCCAATCCTTAAAATTTGCTGACCATTCGGGGGAGTACCAAAACCTAGACAAACATCTATGCAAAATCCAGTAGACTAATTATGTCATGGAATACCGATAGGAATGGGCGAGGTGAGTTGCAAGGGTTATGAACTTGCCTGATCATGGCTTGCTCGGCATCTTTTTGATCTGACTGAAGGAGGATTTGTAGACAAAGGTGAGGGTCATGAAGTTGCGATTAGTGTTTAGGGTTGCCTCCCTTGCTCTTGAATATGTTCGTGATCACATTTAGGTCCAACTCGGCCCAACTCAACTTATTCCACTAATTATCATGCACAGGAGCCCACATCCAACAAGACGCCGTATGATGGGTTAGTGAGAGCTCAGTCTCCCACATCGCATCTTCTTCCCCTCACGCACCATGCCGCCTCATTATTATCATTCATGCCGGCGAGCAGACTGCCTACCAACAATTCAGAAGATTAATGGAGGAGGGAGAAAGGGTTGTACTTCCGGCGTGGTGACCCGTTCAAGCCCAGGCATCGTTGCAACTCGCCCTCCTTCTCTCTAATGGAGATTGACGAGAATGGCAGCCCCATTTAATAGGGCCTTAAATCATTGAATGAAACTAACGAAGAATCACCTCAGGAGGCTGAAATTTCTTTCAATGCTATTTTGGGGAACCTAATGCTTCTACCATGAAGTTGGTAAAGTTATGATGTTGGTAAATGGGTAGAAATATGTTAGTAGTCCTTTATATGAATTTGGTAATCCTTTACACAATTCTGGTAATAAACAGAAAAAAAGTTGGTAAGGTTGTGATGTTAGTAAATGAATAGAGACATGTTGATAATTCTTTATACGAATTTGGTAATCATTTATACAATTCCAGTAATAAACAAAAAGAAGTTGGTAAAGTTAAGAAGTTGGTAAATGGATTGATAAATGTTGATAAACCATTATCAAAAGTTGGTAATCCATTATGCAACGTTGGTAAACCATTATCCAATTTTGGTAACAAACAAAAAGATTGATCTCACCTACTGATAAAAAAATATTTATTATTTTCCTTTTTTTATTACAATTGAAATTCCTAACTACATACTAATGTCAGTAGCGAGAAGCTGCACAATACATTCAAGTGGAGATTGAAAGAAAACAATCCCCTCTGGTAACGAAAGTGCTTCTCTAGCAATATGAGCAACATACTTCTCTCTTATTCTAAACAACTTGAGCATACTAGCTTTGACTAGGATAATCTGAAATAACTGACAACAACTTATCATACGCATGAACATTTGTACAACCCGATAAGATAAGATCCACCGCTTCTGAACAATCTGACTCCACTATCACTCTCTTTAAGTTTGATTCCCATGGACGCTTAAGTCCCCACATAATAGACCACAAGTCCCTACATAATAGACTATAACTCAGCTTGAAGGCTACTCCCTCTCCCAGTGTGAAACATAAAACCTTCCAACAACTTACCTTCATGATTTCTAGTTACCCCAATGCATGCCGACACCAAACTTGCATGACTGTATGCCCCATCAACATTGATCTTCACAAAATCGACGAAAGGGCACCTCTATGTGGATGTTTCTGCACAATCTGGAATAGACGCATTAATACCAAAATTAGAGTGTTTTGCTAACACTTTAACTCTAAATAACAAAGCTACACTTTCCAACGCCTTATTATCAAATATGGCCACATTCCTATTTGATCATGACAACGTAAACCATACATTACATTTAACTTCCTGTACTCTTCTTTGCTGATAGATATTCATATCAATCCATCACACAAAATTGTTGACAAGAAAGAACTTCCTTCGAAAACCAGTGGGAACTAATTGCGACCTGCATGCCTTTGCTATGGTATAATCATGAAGCATGTGCAACGTGTCTTCTTTCACATAACATACAATTCTCCTATGAAATCAAACTTTTCTTCAATGTCATATTATTTGTAAGTTATCTACCCCTTATACTAAACCACATAAACATTTTATATTGTCGAGGATCTTATAATTTCCAATTACGTTGTCAATGACTTCGATTCCCTGAATGAATTTGATAACTACCACCCTGATATGCTGATTTTACAGTAAATTCTCCACTGTGTGAATGTCTCCAATGAGGAACATCTTGATTATTAGCCCGAAGTACTGGATAAGCACATTGAATCGTCGAAGGATCTAAATAGGTAGAAATAACGCCAGTCAATTCCAATCCCACCCTCTAGAAGGTGAAATATAGTCCGAAAGCATCTCCTCAAGAAATAAAGTTGGCAACTTTCTAATGACATAAACACACAAATGCTCATGATTAGCTAGCCAGAAATATGTCCATATATTAACCTGATTCCCATTACCAATCTCCCACCCAATACCATCTTTTACATCAGTCCATGCATCACGAATTCCATGCCAAGCAAGAGAACCTCCTCTAGAAATGCTAGTATTTGGAATAATATCCCGACCACACTTGTAATTTTCCTCATGAATTGGACCCACATCTTATCCTTAGTTTTATACCATTCACAAGACCCCATTCCAACTTTATTATAAAAGTTTTATTTTGTATTGGAGAGTTAGATTAGTTAGTTAATCATTAAAAGGTTAGCTACTTTAGGACTCTATATAGGAGATCCTTGTCGTATTTCAAAGTGTGAGATTAAGAAACCTATGCCAAATGAGGGAGAGGGTAACTTAGGTCTCTCACATCAAGTCCCTAGAGTAGAGTTACAAACCCATCACCTCAAGTGAGGGTGGTTCATCTAAAATTAGATGACTGTATCATTGTATGCTTTCTCCATGATGAATAATATCTTCATACTTATTCTTCTATTTTTATCCCCTTCAATTTTATCAATGTTGTAACTCGAGCACCCGAACATCGAATGCCTGAACTTGAGCCGAGTTTATGATCTATAACCTGGTATACAAACATCAAACAAATATTATCAGAGTTGAGAATCAAAGGATTCTCAAGGCTCACACACTATCTAGGTTACGAGAAGCTATATCCGATTTGCACAGTAAATCGCCTAAGAAAATAGAGAGGAAGAAAGAAGCCAGATAATACTGTGGCTGGGTGATTTAACCTTTGCCTAATGCGCCTTGGGGGTTAAAATCAAAATTAATCAAAGGATTGCAATATAGGTTGCAACCCCGGGTCGTTTCACTTGAGGAGTCTTTTAACCTACCTAAACTAGCTAAATGCAATCAAAACAATTAAAGGTATGGGGTTTTTGGTTTGAAAATTCATTTAATAAAACTATTGACAAATGCAATTACTTGGTTTTGGTATTTAAGATTAATGAGTGAAAAGAGTTTGGACTAAGGGAAATTTATAAAATGGGCTTTGGTAGTGTTACGGTGGCTCTCACGCTTCATTAAATTGATATTGGGAGTTAAAGATTCACCAAGTCTAATTGAAAAATCCCCAAGCAACCACTAGGGGTCCACTAGCCCTAATTAATGACTAATCAAGCAACCACTTTCATAGCCATTACTTAGGGTTAGTGTTAAGCTCCACTTGGTGTGTGTTGGAACTTGAGTTTTGAAAAATGATTCCTCTCAAGAATGTGCAACCACAACATTTAATTGGATAAATTAAGCTACGTAATCTAGCAACCACTAAAAATCATATAGCATCACAAACCCAATAGGAAATTCAAACATAGACATCATTCAATTAACATAACTCAATATCCAACACAAATATTCCAATTTAAAGACAATGAGAGAGGAAAATCATGTCTCCAATCCAAATATACAAGAGAAATGCAACCACAAAACTCAATACATAAGGAAAAGAGCACAGGGAAACAAATAACTCCCCTATTTCACCCATTGAAGCTCAAGCCACCTTCACACCACCAAAGCACCAAAGTTCTAGCCTCTCATTGATGAAGTTTCGAGCTCAAGCACCCTCCCAAGTGTAGACATCATGGCTGGATGAAAATGGAAGGATATGGGGAAGAAATGGTGAAGGGATGGAAGGTGGAAGAGGAAAAACCAGAAAATCAGCAAGAGAGGGGGTGAAATTGAGTGAGGATGGTAAAGATTTGAGTGAGGAATAAAGGAGATGAGTGAAACCCTAGCAGAGCAGATGCATTTCGAGCTGAGGAGGCTTAGAAAATGAAGGTTGGGGTGTTGGGTGCTATTTATACTCCCCCACAAACCCTAAAACATGTCTGCAGAATTGCTGTTTCGGGGCATCGCCGTAGCCCTCGCTGTGGGAGGCCACGGCGAAGGGCAGAAAGTTTCTGGTCCTCGCCTTAGCTCCCCACGGTGAGGCCCACGGGGAAGGGCAGAAAAGGTGGTTAAGTTTTTGGCCCTTGCCTTAGCTCCCCACGGCGAGGCCCACGGCGAAGGACAGAAAAGGTGGGCCAAGAGTGGCATTTTCGTAATTTTCTCCAAATTTGACAGATTCACTTTTTGAGCTTGTTTTTGACATTTTCAACCTCTTTCTTCAATTCTCTCATGATCTGTAAATAAAATAAGCCCAAGGTAGCATCAAAATGTTCTTGAAAATGGGTTAAACAATAAATCATGTTAATTATGCCCAAATTGCCCTTGACTAGAACAAATTTCAATAAAGTATGCAAAAGTAATAAATTAACCTAATTAGGTGTAATTACCCCAAGAACATGTAATAATACAATGATTTTATCAATGAAAAGTGTATAAAAATATGGTGCAATCACTGGGGTTTGGAATACACTGAGGGACATCTCCTTTAAATAGAGTTCAAATGAACATCAGAAAGGAAGATTGCCACCGTCATTAATGCCTCTCATAAATGTCGCTAATCAGTAATTATGACTAATTTTCTCATTTCCCTAAAAGGAAATGATTTGAATTTAATCAGCAATAAATGCTGATTGAGTCAACTGTCAACTCTCCCAGATTGCTTCTCGTCCGTCAGATCTTCTTTTGGACGATTCGGTCCATCTAGGGTGGAACCGGACACTTAGTCTAACATCTCCCACTCGCACTTGATGGCCTTTCCATCGTATGATCTTTTTGCTTTATAATTCATACTAGGCATTTGCCATGACTGCGTGAGCACAACAATGCAGTTTAGGTGCTTGAAAACAAGAAATCCTTTGGGCAAGATCAGAATGCAAGGACACCTAGTACATATAGATTTATTGATCGTTGCCTCATATTCCTTGGGCTTACTTACACATTTATGGCATTTCTAATCCCTCACGAGTCAATACTATTATAAACTCAGATTGCCTTCATGTACACTTTGTATCCATACTTACTAGCTCTTCTAGTACGAGACATGTCATGGAAGTCCAGTGTTACAGTGTGTTCACAAGTTAAAGCCATTCTTATCTGACTGAACAATAGTCCTATTTGATCTGGTCACTTTCCCAGCTATCACTCATTAGATCGGATCTCTCATGACTATTAGAGCTTCAGCTAGAGTAGCTGTCATCAAAACAAACATTCTTGATGTTGTATAAGTTATAAGGCTATTGGTAGAAAGGATATTATACTTTTTGGGACTCACACAGTAATAGATTAGAGATTTCCCATCTATGTCCCAGTTGCTGTTTATTAAGTATATGTAGTACAAATTACATGTTACGGTGATCGACCAACTGTGATATGTCGATTTCTTGTTATACATCACTGTATAGGCATTAGTCCTAAATGGACAGAGAACTTCTCACACTCTCTTTAGGGAGAATTCCTTGCCCGACTACAAACCTGATGGAATACTTATGTGTCCCTTAGTGTGATTTACACTAATCATATCTCAGATTAACTGTGTTGACTTGTATGCAAGTATTCACCGTCTCATGATGATTACTTGTAAGTCTTATCTTCTCATGCCCCCAGCGTACATGGAAGACGGTTGTTTGTGTGAGTGAACCAACCTTTCTTGAGTTTGTACGACATATTAGTTATTTTATACCTCTCACATGCATGTATTGTATTCATACATACTAGAAATGCATTCAAGACCTTAAATTTCATATAAGCCTAAGGTTTTCACTTACTCAATGAAAATCCAGTTATATGATTTATAAGGGGACCTGCCAACCTTTTGTTGATAGAAGGTCAATTGAACTATTATTTTCTTCTTAAAGAAAAACATGACTCACACATATATTTATGTTTTGTCGTGTTGTGAGGCTTAGGATCTAAATCATAGGATGTCATCACTTGTCATTTGACCCTATTTCTCCACTATTCCTTTCCAATTAGTCATACGAATACCTTCAGCCGTATGGCTTCTTAAATGGTGGCAGAACACACCATGTGTTCAAATCCATGGATGTAACAGACATATTGTCTATTTCTGTGCTTCCTTATTTGAAGACTAGGTTTTGCATTGAAATGTAGTGACTCACAATCCATGGTCTTACCAATAATCCTTTTCACAACTCCCAGTATTTGGCATTTGGGTGTTATTGAATTAGTTTCCAAGTCCGACCAACTTTACTTGGTCTTTGTGCACAACATATGTTGCACATTATATTACCAACCATGTCCTCATTATGGGACGTTATGTTTCTTATCCAATCTCCAATTATCATACTGCTTTACCCATCATGTTAGAATTCAAGGATCACTTTAATCCTTAACTCCTTTAACTCTCTTGAAACTCATTTTGACTAACATTATGTCATTGACATAATGGTATGATATCATTAAGTATCATCTCAAGACCGTTTGGCGTTCATGTAACAAGATTATCATTTTGTGAAACCTCATATACTACTGTGCAAATGATTATTTCTACAAAGCACTCAAGCTGCTTCATGTAGAGTTAATAATCTAATTTCTAGTTTTGTTAGGCGGTCTTTGATCCTCTGGATGCAACATCAAGCCTCAGCTTGTTGTTGTTGCCAAAATTATGTCGTTTAAAGTTGAGATGTACAACAATCGAGAAGGTATCTTACATTCCCCTCAGCTAGTAAGTGTCATAGGTTTGATCTACCTTCTTTTTATTTAAGAACACACTTGTTTCTTATCGCTTTCGGCTAGGTGGCAAATCTATTGGCTACATAATAGACACATGGCCAGTCCTTAAAGAAATCAATATTCTCTGGTATGGTATTTTGCCATTTTTTAGCAGGTCTGCTTAGTGTCTTTCAAACACTTTAAGCCAATAGACTAACAAAGAGAATGAAGAGATCACTTTTCCAAAGTTGATTTCACAGGATTCTTTTCCTATGTATGGGTGAGGCCAAGATTGTGAAAATGGCTCAACCCTCCCACTCGGATCCGTGAACTGAGGAATATTTACTTATCCTTACTACTGGAAATCTCATTATTTGGTGTAAATAATGTCTCTTTTCAAGCTAAGAAATTTAGCTTCTGTGAACATTGCATCCCTTGAATTTGTATCAGTCACTGAGACGTCATCATTTTCACTAATCAAGATGCATCTATTTCAATTCTCAGGAGGTGTCATAAAGACATAGCTTTTGAATTATGGCCCTAATATTCCAAATTCATAGGAAGAATTATGGATGTAAGCTGTCGACCATTTGTGGTCTTAAGACGCTTAACCCTTTGTTTAAGGCATATCCATAACATGAAAAGCATATATGTGTGACTAATGTGGAGTGTGTTTTGTTTAGTATGAGGATAATATCTAGGTTTACCTTCCAACATAGGAATAGTAGTTGCATTTATGTGTTTATTTAATTAACCATGTTAAGAATAGTTTTATCTCTTCCTTTTGAAACCCCCATTTGGAGTGTCAAGGATTGTTAGGCAACTAACAATCATTTTTCTCATCCACAGAGCATCTTTAACTGTTCATTTGGGTGTTGTCCACCTAGTTGGTTAACTAAGCTTTGTGTATTGCCCTCCCACTCAATGGTTTACAATTATCATAGAGTACTAGTTTTAGAGAATATTTGACATGCTCTCCTCACATAAAGGATTTCCTAGTTTATCTTACTAGCTAGACTAGTTTCTCTTAACTTGTCTCCGAACAAACTTTATTTTGCTAGTATGATCTTTTCTCTTGATCATTATTTGTGCATGGCAAGGAATGGATAGATATTTCCAAAAGAAAGAGAACATCAAATCTATCATAGGATTTGAAAATCTCAGTCCCATTATTTTAACTAAAGAGTATCTCAATCATGATTTTATCAATTATGTACTTTGTAAAGTGAATTAGGGTGGTTTTACCATGTAGTGTTAACATACAGGTTCCAATCCTTTTTACACTCTTACATTTCACCATCATGAAGCCTCCTGCTTTGTGATGGCAACTAGTAAAATCTGTGTAAACTTCCATGGTGCAGTTTGTCAGGAATTTATCACTTATATTTTATATAGAGTGAATTAGGATGGTTTTACCCTGCATTGTTAACATACAGGTTCCGGTCCTTTTATACTCTTACATTTGATCTATCACGTAGCCTCCTGCTTTGTGATGGTAGCTGATAAAAACCATGGAAAACTTTCACATTGTGGTTTGTTTCCACTATGATCCTTAAAGGATTATGATCGTAACTTTATCTTGGCAAAAATGACTTCCAACCATCACTAGGTCGGTGTGCTTTTTATAAGTTTCTTGCCTTATTAGATTTAGGTTTAGAGGTATATCCTCCTAGTTTTTAGTTAAGCACTTTTGGCTAATGAATCTTGTACCACTTTGCCTTATAGACAGAAGCTCAATGTGGCGAACCACATTACCAAAGGATTACAATAAACTTATCGTAACATTTATACTCCCACTCACTTTGAGAGAGTTTGTTACAATATACACTAGTTTTTTGCATGCTTCCACTCAATGTGAGAAACATTGTCGCAACATGCAATTGCTGCTCCCATTCACTATGAGAGACTTAGTGACATCATGCATTAATTGCTTGCATGTTCCCACTCAATGTGAGAAACATTGTCATAACATGAAATTGCTGTTTTCCAGAAAGAACATACCCCGTCGCATCAAAACATTCATCTTTGGTTAACATTTATTTTATGTGCTGCCCAATGAATGTGTTAGGATTTAATACACAAGATGTGAGAAACATTGTCATAATATGCAATTGTTGCTCCCATTCACTATGAGAGACTTAGTCACAACTTGCATTAATTGTTTGCATGCTGCCACTCACTGTGAGAAACATTGTCACAACATGCAATTGTTGCTCCTATTCACAGTGAGACACTTAGTCATAACATGGATTAATTGTTTGCATGCTCCCACTCAATGTGAGAAACATTATCACAACATGCAATTGCTGTTTTCCAGAAAGAATATACCCCTTCGCATCAAAACATTCGTCTTTGTTTAACATTTATTTTATGTGCTGCCCAATGAATGTGTTAGGATTTAGTACACAAGCATCAAACTTGACTTAGTTTGTTCAGCTTTATGGAAGAAGACCATCAATTTCATCTTCCAAAGGCTATCCATACCTCTTGAATGGAGTTATGTTGCTCATGGTGAAGCAACATGTTATCACTAAATAACACAGTCTAAGTGATGTTATTCTTTTTAAGCTTATTGTATTCTTCGTGGTGCTTCAGTTTATCAATATAAAACATTGGTTGGTTAGACATTTCTAATGTCTCATTCATCTAAAATTTATAGAAATTTGTGTGTACATGACTCAACATATATCTCCATAGAGCTTATCTCGTAAGCTTACTTTAATGGACTTGGCTTACATAATTTAGTCATTTAGACGATTATGCATTTCAATGGGTATACAATTAATTTAATTATTCAAATAAGACTAAGGTTACTTGGATAATAAATTCACTAGTTTTGTATTCAGGAGACAGCTATGTTGACTCCCATCCCACTCATGCTAGTTAGCTTACTACCAATTTTAACTGTGATCTTAATTAAATACGTTCCCCTTTGAGTTTCAAGAAATTGTTCCAGAAACTTCCACTCAAATAAAGCATTAAAAATCAACAAAAGGTAACTGATACTATTTATTAAAATTGCAAAATATTCCAAAGGAATATATTGGGTCTGTGGAATTAAAACTCCAGTCAAAATTTGAAAAACATAGTCAAAAATTGAAACAAACATCATAGTTTTAATTCTTTGGTACATTGAAGCCATAATGGCCAAGCCAAATTCTAGCAATTATTCTATGAGTTGATTTCTTAATTTCCTTTAAGCCATAATTGTCAGTCATGGTCATTCACCTCTTACTCAAGATCATCACTCTTGCATACTTTTCATTCATAGAGCAGCTCCTTGATCGGAACATTGGATCCAATAGAGGGAATAGGAGACTACTATCAGAGCTCATATCATTAAATCCCTCATTACTTAATGTAGGGGAATGGTCTGGAAGGTCATTGCCAAAAGGTTCTTTTGTAGTACCAATCAAACTCATGATTAGTTCTACAAATATTAAAAAAAATATTTCCTTAAAAAAGGCCCGCAAGTTAAAGAAAATAGACCAAAAATTAAACTCATAAACTTGTTTTCAAATAAATAAGCACATTCCTTTTGATAAACATGAATTCTAAACATTTTAGGACCACACGGAACCCAAAATTATTAGATAGCCCACACCACTTAATTTTTTAGGCTTTAAAACAAATTCATGACAATTTTAGAAAAACCTAAAGAAGAAATACTCTATTTAATTGACACTAAATTGTGTTTAATTTATTTTTCTAAAAAACAATTGGGCCTCCATACTTGGGAGAAAGTATGGAAAAAATAAGGAAATTTTACAAAATACTAATTTTTTAAAAATTAATTAATTAATTAATAATTAATTAATTAAATCTTTAATTTTTTTAAACAAAAAAGATTGGGCCTGGTTGACCAATCCATGCCCAACAACACCCTTGGCAACCCAGCAAGTCTCCCCCTTTTTCCAATTTTTTTTTAAATTTGGGTTGGGCCCAAATCTGGCCCAAGTTCATCCTAAAAATAGTTTTTTTTTTTAAATCTGGTCAATAGTCAATCTTTCACCGCTGACCGGTCAGCCCAACTGGTGCCATGTCACGCGTTGACGTGCCGTCATCTTCAACCTCCAGCTGGGTCAACTTGACCCGGTTGGAGTTCTATGGATCATCATGACTGACCAATTTTGAGGAGTCATATCTCCCCAATTTTTGCTCCGATTTTCACATTCTTGGTGTTGTTGGAATCATTGATACGAGATCTACACATCCATATTCTTATATGGCTCAAAAAACCTCAATTTTGAATTCTCCAGATCGCATTTTAGGTGGCGGAGGCAAAGCTATCTGAAACTTTCGGCGTTCCATTCTCCCTCATTTGGACCCTAATTGACGTGATTTTTGCGCCATTGGATTCGTCTTAATGAGCTCTTCACATCCAATGCATCAGTTGGTTCTTAAACTCCAGATTTTGGAGACCCTAGTTTTGAGTTCCGACAGTTACGGCACTCGTAACACCGTTTGGATGTGGGTTGTTCTCATTTGCTTAAGCTTTATGATTTTTGTCCATATTAAATGTTTCTCCAATATTTTTTGATTCACATAGATGTTTTAACAACACAGAAAGTAAACATGAATCTAGATAAATCTATATGGTTTGGAAATATAAACACATAGCAACTACACATTCTCATATCACAGAAGCATGTATAAATTTGCATACTCACTAAGGTGCATAGATTCAAGCATATTAATGATATCTGAAAATCAATCTTTTTCATAGCAAGAATTATTGGATTTGATTTCATACACACAGTAGCTATAAACCCAGATAAAATAGATCCAAAAGCAAGTAAAATACACATTATAAAAAAATGCAGATCGTGATCCACAATAGATACAAACTATGTTTAAAACGCATATCACACAGTAAGGTGCACAGATCTAGAAAATCATGCTTGATATAGTAAGCAAGGGCCTTTTATATACACACACATAGTAATGAATACAATGCCCAGAAAAACACGAATAAGACATAAGGTGTTGGAGAAAGAAAACTTTTGGATTTGAAAAAAATATTCAAGCTTTCTCATAGCAAGAACTAACAGATCTAAGTTCATACACATAGTAAGTAAAAGCATCCAATAATCAGATCCAAAAAAAAATGAGCATGCACATAGTAAGCAATAATAGCAAATCTGGGTTCACGTATATTCTCAAAAAATATACAGTTAATCATTCTGAATTTAAACAACAACAAAAATTCAGAACTTATGAAAAACATATATTCTCTGAAAAAATTGCATATTAATGTATAAACACGGTATACACAAGAATAAACACCAAGAATAAGCAATTAAAAATTTTAGAAATATTTGTATAAAATTTTTTTTGTAGAAATATTCATACTTTTCATGCATATTTAATTTAATAAATAATGCGCATCAAAAAAATAATGACAGTCCTACTTGGATTCCAGCTTCAGAATCAAGGGGCTCTGATGCCAATGTTATAGTTCGAGCACCCGAATACTCGAACGCTCATACTCAAATTGGGTTCATGATCTGTAACCTGCTATACAACAACAAACGAATATTATCAGAGCTGAGAATCAATGGATTGTCAAGGCTCTCATACCATCTAGGTTATAAGAACCTAGATCGGATTTGCACAACTAATTTTCTAATCAAATAAAAAAGAAGCAAAGTGATGATACAAATATAATATGTTAACAAAAATACCATCATATTCAAGGCTCATAATTAGGTAGGTATATAGAAGTTCAATAAGTTAAACATACCGTGAAGGTGCCAATAATGGTTTTTGTCGTGCACAAATAATGTCAATTCCAAGGGTTTAGGCACCAACCAAAGCAAACCTTCAATTATTATCATTACATCTTTACTGTCTGGCTTTTCCATTAATGTTTGAACTTTCATATACTTCAAATCCCGCAATGGAAAAGGATTATGTTCAGTCTTGTGCTCTATATATGCATTGAGAATATCAAGCCCTACAAATTAAACCAAATGAAAGTATATGTGAGCTTAATACCTTAATTAATAAGAAAAATGGCATATGAAGTAGACAACAAGTGCATACCTTTGCTTCGGCTGAAGTAAGAGTGATGTGTTGGATGTGTTAAAAGCAAGAGAGAAATTGTTTTATGTAATAAATCGTAAGATAAGATCTATTTGAGAAGGTGGCAATTTAATTATGGCACTGCATGCATTTTGTCGATAAAAGGGTCAATGGATAAACTTCCATACTCCCTTCATACTCATATTTGAGCAAATTTGGTGCATCAATAATTGCTTCTTCTAAATCAGAACATTCCTCCAATGACAGTAACTCAAGTTTGTCATTTTTCAACTCCATCTTCTTTAAGGAAGTACAACATCTTATTATCAGCTCCTTCACACAACCTAAGTTTGATAATACACTCTTCACCCACTCATCTTTTATGGCTACTCCTTCCAATTCTAAAACACTAAGAGCCATACATGTTGAGATATTCAATGTAACTTTTCCGCTTTGAGAAGGATCAAAACCATAGTCATAACCAAAACATACGCACTCTAGACTAAGAGAGAAGAGGAATAGGTTCTCTACATTTGAGGCATGTAATAATATCTGTAACTTCTTGAGTTTAGGATTTTTAATCCTGAAGTTTGTAGGCAAGAGACAATAAGTAATTAGTAAAGTATCAGTAACTGGTACTATTAGATTATTCTTTTAAACCTTTGCAAAATGAAGACAAATGAAATTTATGAAATAAGAAGGTCAAAGTCACATGGGTGGAAATCAAGGCCAAACCGAAAATATCCTTTGAGTTGGGTAATTGAATACCTTATAACCCACGACAACAACTAATGATACGGTTATAGTGCGTAATCCCTTGCAACCATTAATATCTAGTGATTTCAATTTTGGACAATGTATAATAGGATCATCAATTGGAATAATCAATCCGGCGAGATTGAGAATAGTCAAAAATTCTGAGGAAAGCAGATGGAAAAGGGGCTCATCTCTCACATTTATAAAGCTTGTAGTGGATATATCAAAAACTATCTCTTTACTTGTGTTCTCTATTGCAAATTTCACCAACTTATCAAATGTAATTTGGTAGGAGAAAGGCGGCTCGGGAAACTTACGGCGATGAAATAGTCTAAACTTTTGCAGATAGTTATTGATATGAGGTGAACGAAGCTGGTGAGTTTTGTCTATGAAAGTGAACAATCTGCGTTCTGGATCTTCGTGTTGTTCATGTTAGATATTAATATTAATATTATTATATTATTATATTAGTTATATTTAGGATTAATAATTAATAATATCTTTAGGTGGCCCGTAGTCAACATTAGGCCTAATAGTCAAAGATAGGGTTTTCATATCAACGTTATCTATCTATATATAGGGGGTTTTCTAATGGGGAAAACACACCAACACCTATCATCTTTTGATACGGTAGATAACCACATCAAGAGAGCGTTTCTTCTCTCTAATTTCCGGGGTCCCTAACTGGTTAAGGCTATCACAACAGATACCATCACTGTGCCGTACTCCAGTTAGAAGAGCCTTTGGGTTATTTCCGACAGTGTTTTGTTTTGCAGTTCAACGTAGATTCTTCTCTGATCAAACGATAGCAATGGCGAGAGGTATTTCGACTTCCGCTGTATTTCTTATTCTGATTAAAGAAAGCATATATGATTGTTATATATTATATCTAAGGCTATCATAATCTCACATGTGGCATCAGAGCCATTATTTTTCTCTACCTTGCTATTTGTTGATCATATGAAATTAATTTTTGTATCATAATTTCATTTATGGATCTGCACAAGCATGAGAATTATCAATTTAATTTTTTCTCGTCTGGTATTGTTTTTGCATCTGTTGATATTTTTTATTAACCAAATTTTGGAAATTAATGGTTTCTTCTGGAAAGAAAAATCTGTCCATGGTTAGCTAATTTGTTTTAGATATGAAATTTTGAAAATCATGAAGAACAAGGAATCGGATTTTTCGCTTGAATACTCATTTGTTTTTTCAAATTTTGAACGTTGAAAACATTAAAGAATCAAGGAGATGAAATCTCCATTAAGTTGTGTGCAGAACCCTCGTTTTTTTCGGCATTAAGGATGTCTGAATCAAGCTCTAGAACGCCGGAAACGATGGCTGGAATCTCGAGCTTGAATGGTGGCTAGAGGGGTTGCAGAACCGGGTCAGGCGAGCTCCGGGTCAGGTAGGGCTTCAAGGTTTTCGGGTGGGAGAGAAGAAAGATCAAAACGCACCGTTTTGACTGAGGAAAAGGAACACCCTCAGTTAGGTGAAATGGCGTTGTTTCACTCCTTAGTGAAACGCACCGTTTCACTTAAAAGCTTGCTGGGCCGCACGTTTTCTGGGCCTGGATTTTTGGGCTTGTCCTTTATATATATATAAAAAATTTTAAAGCTTTCTGGGCCAGGCCGTTTTTTCTTTTATTTTATTTTTTCGGCTATTTTCTTTCATGTTGGGCTATGCACGTTTCTGGGCCTTATATAAAAAAAAATTCAACCATTTGGGCTTTGCATTTTCTGGGCTTGTAATTTTAGGCCTACTTTTATTTATTATGTATTTGGGCTGCGAAAATTCAATTTTTTTTCCTATTTTACTTTTGGAATTATATTTTAGGCTTTTCTAATATTTTAAATTGTTAAGCTATTTATGTTTTAAATTCCAGAAATCATATATGGCTAAATATATTGACTTTTATGATTGTTGTAATTGTATATGTCATATTTTTAGCATGTGTAATTATTTTAGCATCATTTTTAATTGTTTAAATTTAGGAGAATTAATCTTGGCTATTTCACATGTTGGAATTATTAAGTGATATATGCTATAGATTAATTATTAAACAATATTTTTGTGGATGCTATAATTAGTGGGAGTTTTATTAAATTAAATAAAGGTCAAATTAATTTAATAATTCCCAATAAAGTATGTGCATATAATTGAATTTAATGATTGCACATTATGATATTTTGTGACATGTTTTTGCCTTAAAGGAGTAGCCACAACATCCTTTTCTTAAGATGCATACATCACATATGGTTAGAAAATATCAATTGTAATTAAATATGCAATTATAATTAATCTTTGCCCACAGGTAGATAATTATAAGATTATATTTAATTAGGGTGGGATAAAATGACTTTATTATTTCCTAAGTTGCCCACAGGTATTAGGAGATATAAATGTGTTTTAGTTCCACCATTTTGAGATAAATACATGCTATGCTAATTTCTTTGCCCACAGGTAGATTTTAGTGATACGTATTTATATTTGTATGCTTTTATTGGTTTTTCTAAAGCATGCATGGCACAGTGAATTGTGATTGTCTCAAAATTATATGTCTAATTTATGTTCTTGATTCTCTGAATAACGCAGCTAATATTTCATCTCAGTTACCCACTAACATGTTTCCCAGTAGTATATTGGCTCAAGCTGGTAGGAATGTGTTTTTTGGATAACAACAACTTTTCTGAATGGAAGGATGATGTCCTTTTGCAATTGGGGTGCATGGAGATGGATTTTGTCCTTGAAACTCCAAGGCCCCCTATGCCTGCTGATTCAGCAAATGTGGAAACTAAGGAGTACCATAGCTATTGGGAAAAGATTAATCGTCGTGGTATGCTACTCATAAGGACTAGGATCCAAAAATGCCTTCAGGAAGCAATTCCGAAATGCGAGACCGCCAAGGAATACTTGGAAGCTATTGAGAAACAATATAAGCCAACTGACAAGTAGATGGGTGGTTCCATCATGTTGGAGTTGTGCTCTATGTAGCTCCAAGGTCTTGGCGGGGTGCGGGAACATATCATGAAGATGGGAGATTTATTTTCTCGTTTGAAATCCTTTAATATGGAGCCAACTGAGCAATTCTTGGTGCAATTAATTCTGAAGTCCCTTCCAAAACAATATGAAACTTTCAAAATCTCCTACAACACACATAAGGATATATGGACAATTGATGAGCTCATGTCCATGTGTGTGCAAGAGGAGACTAGACAGTTATTAAAGGGAAAATGGTGCACCTAAGGGAGCTCATATGGTGGAAAGCTTCAATAAGGGTGGCGGCAAGAAGCAGGAAAAGAGGGATAACAAAAAGAAAAAGAATAAGATTCCTCCTGCTAAGGCTGACACAAAGAAGGATGTCAGGTGTTTCTTCTGCAAGAAGAAAGGGCATATGAAGAAAGATTGCCAAAAAAGAAAGGCGTGGTTCGAGCGTAAAGGTATGCCAATGTCCTTTGTTACTTTTGAAACACATAATGTTAGTATCCAAAAGGATACATGGTGGATTGATACCGGTGCTCAAATACATATTTATACTATCATGCAGGGCTTTCTAATAACCAGGCCTCCCCATTCCAATGAGGCTAAAGTCTTATCAGGAAGTGGGAAAGGAGATCCGGTGAAAGCAGTTGGAACTTTTCGAATTGTTTTTTCAAATTACTTTGTTTTGGACTTACCAGAGACATTTTATGTACCCTCTTACAAGAGGAATTTGATTTCATTATCTAAACTTATTCTGTTTAATTATGTTATTTTGTTAGAAAAGGATTTGAAATATTTAAGTTTGAACTCTACTCCAATTGCTGAGGTTGTTATTATTGATGGTTTATTTAAAATTATTTCTGGATATTCAAATGTTTTTTCTGCTATGCATGGTGTTAAGAGAAATATGATGAATGAGAACTCTATTAGCTTGTGGCATAAGAGATTAGGACATATCTCTACTGACAGGATCAAGAGGTTAACTAAAGAAGGAATTCTTCCATCTTTAGACCATTCGGATCTTGGTACCTGTGTGGACTGCATAAGGGGAAAGCAGGCCAATAAGTCACATAAGGGAGCTAAAAGAAGTTCTGAATTGCTCAAAATTATACACACTGACATATGTTGCCCAGACCTAACCGCGCACAGTCAAAAGTACTTTATTACCTTTATTGATGATTTTTCGTGATACATGTATATCTATCTGCTTTATAATAAAAGTGAGGCACTAGATGCCTTTAAGGCATATAAGGCTGAAGTAGAAAAACATATTGGGAAACCAATCAAGATCATGAGATCTGATAGAGGTGGTGAGTATTTCGGTATATACACTAGTAAAGGACAAGCACCAGGTCCTTTTGCGGATTTTCTTCGAGAGCAAGGTATAGTTGCACAATATACCATGCCTGGCTCACCTCAAATGAACGGTGTAGCTGAAAGAAGAAATAGGACCTTACTTGACATGGTTAGGAGCATGATGAGTAGCTCCAAACTGCCAATTTCCTTGTGGAAGGAAGCACACAAGACAGCCGTACATATTTTGAACAGGGTTCCAACAAAGGCAATGTCTAAGACACCCTTTGAAATCTGGAAAGGTTGGAAACCTAGTTTAAATCATTTTAAGGTGTGAGGCTGTCCTGCGGAAGTAAGAGTGTATAACCCACAAGAAAAGAAATTGGATCCTAAGACCATTAGAGCTTACTTTGTAGGCTATGCAGACAGGTCAAAGGGTTACAAGTTTTATTGTCCTCCACCTTCAGTGCGTTTTATAGAATCTAGGAATGCCAAGTTTCTTAAGAATGATCAAATTGCAGACGATCACATTGAGGGATCCCCTAGCACAATTGAGGAAGGGACATCGACTCTTGGCGACATTTCTACCGCTAGATATGTCACGACAATTGAGACTGTCCCAATACCCATAGTTGATCATGCGGGACGTGTGGAACATATACCTGAAGGTCCACCTGTCACAAATACAGACTTACCACTAGTTGTGACAGAGAATGTTCCAAACGAGCAACCTGACCCAACCCAAGAGGTTGAGTTAAGGAGATCAACAAGGGCAAGAAAACCGGCAATTCCAGATAACTACGTAGTGTATAATACTGAAAATGACTGTGATATTGGCATTGATAATGATCCATTAACGTTTACTCAGGCTATGAAAAGTGAGAACTCCAAATTGTGGTATAATGCTATGAATGAAGAAATGAACTCCATGGCAAACAACCATGTATGGGAACTTGTAGAGTTGCCTAGTGGGTCCAAGGCCATTGGCTGTAAATGGGTTTACAAAACCAAAAGGGACTCACAGGGTAACATTGAGCACTACAAGGCAAGGTTGGTTGCCAAGGGCTTCACTCAGGTGGAAGGAGTCGATTACAAGGAGACATTTTCTCCTGTTTCGACTAAGGATTCTTTCCGTATTATCATGGCATTGGTTGCGCATTTTGGCTTGGAGTTACACCAAATGGATGTTAAGATTGCTTTCCTCAATGGTGTTCTTGAGGAAGAAGTCTACATGAAGCAGCCTGAGGGTTTTGTTGCAAAGGATAAAGAACATTTGGTATGCAAATTAGGAAAATCAATATATGGCTTAAAGCAAGCTTCCAGGTAGTGGTATTTAAGGTTCCATGAGGTAATCTCTTCATTTGGTTTCGTTGAGAATATCGTGGATCAGTGTATATACCACAAGAATAGTGGGAGCAAATCCATATTTTTGATTTTGTATGTCGATGACATATTGTTTGCAACCAATGATTTAGGACTGTTACATGAGGTGAAACAGTTTTTGTTTAAGAACTTTGATATGAAGGACATGGGTGAGACATCTTATGTCATTTGCATTAAGATCCATAGGGATAGAGCAAAGGGTCTTCTGGGCCTTTCTCAAGAAACCTATATCAACAAAGTTCTTGAGCATTTCAAGATGAGAAACTGTTCATCTAACGTTGCTCCCATTGAAAAGGGGAATTTCTTTAGTCTAAGTCAGTGTCCTGACACAGAATTAAAGAAAAAGGAGATGGAAAATGTTCCCTATGCCTCTACTGTAGGAAGCTTGATGTATGCACAAGTCTGCACAAGACCTGACATAGCTTTTGCAGTGGGCATGCTAGGGAGATACCAATGCTATCCTGCTAAAATGCATTGGGAAGCTGCAAAGAAGGTGTTTAGGTATCTCAAAGGCATCAAGCACCTTATGCTTACTTACAAAAGGACAGAGAATCTTGAAGTGATGGGTTACTTAGATTCTGATCTAGGAGGATGTGTGGACACCAACAAGTCTACGACAGGTTACATCTTCTTATTAGCAGAGTGAGCTATTTCCTGGAAGAGTGCCAAACAGACACTCACAGCTCCTTCTACTTGTGATGCTGAGTATATCGCGTGTTTTGAGGCAAGTTCACATGCTATCTGGATAAGGCACTTCATTGCTAGACTGAAGATTGTAGAATCAATCTCCAGGCCAATCAAGATGTATTGCGATAATAAGGCAGCAGTGGCCATAGCAAATAAAAGAAGGAGTGGAAGCAAAAAGTTTATTGAGCTGAAATTCCTTAGCTTGAAAGAGAGAATTGCTGATGGTCAGGTCACTGTTGATCTCATCGGAACAAGGGAAATGCTAGCTGATCCTTTAACTAAAGGGATGAAACCGAATGAGTTCGCTATACATGTACCTCATATGGGGATTGTAAGTCTTTTTGAGTAATTGAGGTGTGCAATGAGTATTTTGGGATTTTGTTTATTATCTCTATGATTGTTTTGTACAATTTTGATGTTGATGAGATTAATGAACATTTAAGATTTTATTTTGGAACCGAATAAACATATATGTTTTAAAGGTTTATTCATGGAGCAATACCCATTATGTAAGGAATACTATTCGTAATACATGGAAGGCAATACTTTATGATAAAGGACTTATCGTCATGATTCTTGCAGTATGACCTTAGTTGATTTGACTAAAGGGAACAGTTGACATACAGAGTATGGGCCAAGTGGGAGAATGTTAGATTATTAATATTAATATTATTATATTAGTTATATTTAGGATTAATAATTAATAATATCTTTAGGTGGCCCGTAGTCAACATTAGGCCCAATAGTCAAAGTTAGGGTTTTCATATCTAGGTTATCTATATATAGGGGGTTTTCTGATGGGAAAACACACCAACACCTATCATCTTTTGATATGGCAGATAACTACATCAAGAGAGCGTTTCTTCTCTCTAAATTCCGGGTTCCCTAACTGGTTAAGGCTATCACAACAGATACCATCACTATGCCGGACTCCAGTTAGAAGAGCCTTTGGGTTATTTCTGACAGTGTTCTGTTTTGCAGTTCAACGTAGATTCTTCTCTGATCAAACAATAGCAATGACGAGAGGTATTTCGACTTCCGCTTTATTTCTTATTCTGATTAAAGAAAGCATATATAATTGTTATATATTATATCTAAAGCTATCATAATCTCACAGTTCAAACACACGGTCATTAAATTCAAGTAAAGGATATGAAAGCCAACAAGAATGGAAGTCTTTGGATAAAATACTACACTTAGCTGCATCCTTGTAAGGCAGAACATTCATGATGTAGTGGATGAGATGTCAAGGAACATTTTCAAACTCTGTCATTTTTATGGGATCTTGATAAACTATGCTTAGATTGTTTCCTTTGTAGACCTCCTAGATGTCGTTCCTGGAAAATTCGTCAAATATAAGTATCATCAATATATCACGTATATGTATGTAACTGGGAACTAAAAATTTCACAGTCGATAAACAAATATGCACAAGGAATATAATTGAAGCACGTGAATTGTTCGAAACTTCAACCTTCTTTGTACTGAATCCTTTATCACACTATAACCTTTGGCCCTCTTTTGAAATCCTGTGGATTGCAATTTCCCTCTTTGCTGCTTCCTAAATACTAGAGCTAGGCTTGACCACAAAAAAATTACGAAAGTTAGAGTTTTGATCTGAATTATAAGATTTTCTCTGGAAAAAAAAATTGTAAGGTTATAATTTAGGATATTCATATTTAGAATATGTCATAAATAATCAGAGATAAACACTTTTATTTTGATTTTGTCGAGGGTACAATCCCTCTAAAGCTATAATAAAAACTTTTTAATAGAATGTGAAGACAGTAATATTTCATTGCTGTCTCCTATTTTTTTAATTATTTAATGCTTATTATTATTTTTTACTTCAACTTTAAAAGATCAAATCCTTTTTTAATTTCTTGATTAGATGTACTCCTAGATTCCGTTTATTTTCCTAATTTTTTTATCAGATTTTATTTTCCTAATTATTAACACTAATATCTACATGCGATTATTTTATCGGCCTCCTAATTTTTCGGATCATATAAATATGAAATAGGGATCTAAGAGATAGCAATATTTTTTTTTTTTTTAAAAAAATAGTTCCTTCATTGGTCTCTTGGTATTTTGGTCGGAAATATGATATAGCGCCATAGAAGCAGGGAAGATAATAATACCCTTTTTAAAAACGTTTATTGTTCGATATTAATATGATTTATTTTCAAATACAAAAGTTAACTAACATTTGAGTGTTAAGCATGATCATCTAAGCATGATTGTTATTTGGGGGAGTGTTAAGTATTTTATCCTGGCCTCATAATGATTTTTTTTTTTTTAATGCATGCAAATTGTGGAGCTAGTTGAAGGAGGATGGTCAGGCAAGCATTCGGAACCGTCCATTCTTCAGGAGATCAGTTGAGATGGTGCAGTAGACAAGTTCACCAAGTAGCACATTTTCTGGCGAAAGAAGCTTTGAATCAAGCGCAAGGAGCAGAATTCTTTTCGTCGCCTCCAAGTTCTATTTATCATGTTCTTATATCTGATTTAGTTTGTTCAGTGTAAACTTATTGTGGTTTGTTTTGTAATTGAAAAAAAAAATAAAATAAAAAACCTCCTTGACCTTTTTTACAATTTGAAGAAATATCATTAATAATGATTGGCTTGCAATTAAATTTGAGAAAATCTACCATTGATAAATTCCAAAATTAAAAAAATCTCAATTATAATGATTGGCCTCCAAAATTAAGAAATTAATGATGGTTGGGTAGAATTAGGGAATGTGATTCTTTGACATTAAGAAAAGGTTTTAAAACCAATAAAAAATAAAAAAGAAAATCAAATCATAAAAAAGGAAAATATCCTCGTAAATTAATTAATTTGACTTTTGAATAAGAAAATGTCATTAAATATGATGGAAAATATATAAAAAGAAAATTAAGAAAATCGCTCATTTATGTTTATTGATTCTCAAGTTAGTAAATTTATTTAAAAAATAAAAATAAAAAACGGGAATAAAGAAAAAAATCATTTATGAGGCAAATCATAAGTAATTTTTTTAATAAACAAATGGGAAAAAAAAAAACTAGTTACACAAGATGCGTTCCCCTGTTCAGCAACAGAGACATCAAATCTTCCTTAGACAAAACCTTCTTCATTCTCTTACCTCTTGCCAGTCCTGACCCTTTAATCTTCGTCCTGCACTCTTGCGATAACATCAGTAGCATCACAAAATAGTTTGACTCTCCGGAAGCCCTTGTTCCATGCTCTCCGTAACCCCCCATATACGCATCCCCAGAGCTCAGCAACAAAACTAGCGTTGCCTTCTACACAGTACATAAACGCTTCGAAGAACTTCTCCACACTTGAATCTGGAGAAAAAAGCTTCATCCACATAGACTAGGACATCCGAACCGTCAACATTCTGAATGATTGAACCTCGAGAGATACTTTTCTACGGGTTAATCAATAATTCTTTCGCACGTTTTATACAGTTGGCGATGCATTTTATATCGGCTATACCTTCATGAATACAAGGGCAAGAACCATGGTGGGTCAATTCATTCCTACGTCTCCAAAAAATCCAGCAGGTTATACAGAAGATTACATTCCAGCTATGCCCCTGTATACACCGAGATTTTGCTAAGTTGGAAGTAAGAGATGGCCTTCGGGAGTGTGGGCATTAGAGATGTGCTGGCATCACTTATGTAGGCTGCACCTCTTTGAGATTCTGCAATGATCATGGGGTTTCAATGGTTATATTTTGTCCAGCTGAGTAGAGCTGTAAAGATCTGTTAAAGACATGACACTGTATAAGACTTTGGGCAGGAACAATAGAGCATTGACTGTGATTGAGAGAATACGTGATTGTGGTTGTCATCTTCCCTTTTTCTTGGCCTAACTGTTTTATTTCTTTCAACAGTTTATGGTTACTTGACTGCCACTTGTTAATTTTTGGCATGACTATTTAGTAACTAGTGGTTCTTTTAATATAGTTTTTTGTAGGTTGCTGTATGATATTTTTTGGCATGATTTTCATTAATTCTGCCTTATATAATCATCTATTTATGAAGGTGGCATTTGCTGAGCCAATCAAAATGTTTCATTCAAAAGATCACTACTATGACCCTACCAAATTAGTTACCTCTTACTTGCATGTTTCTGAAGCACTTGAAGCCACCTCTGGTCCCAGTGTTCAAGTGTAGGAGCCTCTCCTTCATGAGGATGACTTCTTGGAAATGAATGATCTCATTGATCCCAAACCAGAATTGCCCACAATAGAAAATCCTTTGGAGAACTGGAGTTTGAAGACGGATCAAGCGTTTGACTTGTACCATGATGCAGAGAGGCTTCTTCGGGACATGGGGCATATTGATCAGGACAGTAATGTTGTGAATCAGCATTATCAGTCTCTGCCCCTAGGAGACAATGCAGATCAAAGTTACCTCTTACATGCATCATGAGTCCAGCAGAGCTTGCTAATGTTTCCTTCTCTTCATCAAACTTCGGTACATTCATTGGCAACACAAACAGTGTTAGTGGTCTAACTCAACTTCCAAATAATGATTTTAGTGTCTTTGATTTGAAGACATTCTTAGTGTCCTTGGAGATAATGCATTATCAGTCTCTCTCTTCTAATGCATGGAAGAAACCTTCCTTGACTATATTAGTTTTATGGCATCTGCTCTAACACACTCTCATCTAGCGGCTCCAACACTCAGTGTCTTCACAGGACTACTCACTTCCTAAACCACTGAATCCTCAGTGCTGGCGCTTCCACGAAACTTCATTACCACTCGTAAGCCAGTTCCTTCTTTGACCACACCACTACCACCCCAACTCCCAAAATCCTTTATCCCTCTAAATTCTATTATATCATCCCACAGAGTATGACTGTGGTATTTGTTATTGGGGGAATCTTGAATTTCGTTTCTTTGTTTTGGGTATTGCTGGTGTTGAATCGAGAATGACTGTGGTAGAGGATTCATCCCCAGAGTCTTTCACCCATATGATGGCTTCTATGCCTGGGTTTCGATTCCATCCTACCGATGAGGAATTAGTTATGTACTATCTGAGGAGGCAGATGTGTAGGAGGAGGTTGAAGCTCGATGTGATTCGTGAAACTGATGTCTACTAATGGGATCCTGAGGAATTGCCTGGTATTTATTTGCTCTATTCTTGGGATCGTCTTTGTTTATACTTGGCGGTGACTTTCTCGTTAGGGGGATTTGTGGGTCGTTAGGGTTAGGTTTTTTGTATTTTGTTTGATTGGATTGATTTTGAATTGCTTATGAACTTAGATCTTCTTTGTCCATGAATTTAATTGTGAAATATTCTCTCGTGGTTGGAATTTGTTAGTATAGGAAGCTATTCAGGCTAAAGGTAGTGTTTATTTGATGCTTGATTCTGTGGATTGGTTTTGATCAGTAGGCGATTGGGCGATTTTATATTACTATGATATTGTATTGATAATTTTTTGCTTAATTTGATGAGCAAGGCATTGTCTGGGTGTGTTCAGTCCTCTTGGGCAATATGTGTTCAGATCATATACCAAGAAACCTTTTTTAATTTCCCCCAAATCTCTCGTGGTAGATACCTCGTTGGATGGAAGGTTATTAATGGATTTCTGATTTGTGTTTTGAGATTAGCAATCATTGTTTTCTTTAGGATTGATATTGTATGCAAGATAACTATTTGTAGAAATCTTCGTTTGCTAAAGTTGTTGAGGATACCCTGATGTTTGGGACTTTTATAGAGATGCCTATCTTACTGCTATTCTGTCTTTATGTCCAACAGTAGCTTTTCTTCTTTTTGTATCATATGTTTGAATGTTAGCTTTTAAATTCGATGGTTTTCTTTACCCTGTACTATGGTTAGTTAGTCTACCTTCTTGATTGCTTATCTGCTTACAATTTGGATGTTTTGCAGGGCAGTCAGTGCTGAAAACTGGAGATAGGCAATGGTTCTTTTTCAGCCCTAGAGACAGAAAGTACCCTAATAGTGGTAGGACTAATCGAGCAACAAGATATGGATACTGGAAAGCAACAGGGAAGGATCGTAACATTACGTACAATTCTCGGGCTGTTGGGGTTAAAAAGACATTGGTTTTCTATAGAGGTAGAGCACCTCATGGTGAACGAACTGATTGGGTCATGCATGAGTACACATTGGAAGAAGAAGAACTTGCAAGATGCCAGAACTGTAAGGTATCATGTTCAAGTGTCTTTTATGCTTTATCTTTCTCTTTATTTCGTTATGAAGTCATTTTGATGGTGAAAACGTATCGTTTACTAAAACTTTTTGTTTTGATGTGTTAATTGTCAGGACTATTATGCACTTTACAAGGTGTTCAAGAAAAGTGGACCTGGTCCTAAAAATGGTGAACAGTATGGTGCACCATTCAAAGAGGAAGAATGGGTAGGTTATGATGATTTTGTAGATTTTAATGCTAATTCAGCTGGCAAGGAGGCTTCTATTTCACAAGTTAATGAGGGTACTTCTATTGATACTGTGAATTGTAATGATCAAGGGCAGCCTGTGTTTGATGATGAACTTGACGAGATCTTAAAAAAAATGATGGATGAACAGGTTCCTGACCTGCCCCCGTTGTGTCCTGCCGTACCTCAGGTTTGTTTTCTGATGGAACCTTTAGAACTCTGGTTTTGTTTATGTGTAAGCTGCCTATCCTTCTGTATTGACGGAATTGGAGAGGAATAGGTGGCAGAAAAATCTAGCAGTATCTCACTAGCTCTGTGTCAGAGAAACATGAAGGGCATGAAGGACAACAGCGACTTCTGGCATTCGGAAGGCCAGGTGGTTTGCTCCCATTAAAAAATCGTCCCTTTTTCTCTTCCTGTTTCCCGTTAAGCCTAAAGCCCATGCAGAAAACAAAACTTTCTCTCTTCTCCATTTAAGCACTGTGCGAGGCATTAGTCTAAACTCTAAACTTATTTAATTTTGGTTTTTCTCTCTTCTATTCAGCTTCACTCATCAACTCCTAGACTTTGTTTTTTGGATGGATCTATTTTCTTCCTTTACTAATGTAAACACTGTAAATTGAATGCTGAAAATCACTAAGTCCATCATTGTCTCAACATTTATTCTCTGTACTGTTTCACTTCAGTTCTGGTTCTTTCTCTCTTTTCATAGTTGTGGTTTGTAGAAAAGATGGAATTAAGATATGATAGCCTTTGGGAGTGTGGGCATTATAGATGTGCTGGCATTACTTATGTAGGTTAACACTTCATTGAGATCCATATTTTGCAACTATCCTGAGGTTTCTATGGTTATATTTTCATCCTGCTTTGTAAAGATATGTTAAAGCCATGACATTATATAAGACTTTGGGCAGGAAGGAAAGAGCATTGACTGAGATTGAGAGAATGTGTGATTGTGGTTATCATCTTCCCTTTTACTTGGCCAAACTGTTTTATTTCTTTGAACAATTTATGGTTACTTGACTGTTACCTGTTAATTTTTGGCATGACTGTTTAGTAACTAGTGGTTCTTTTAATATAGTTTTTGTTCGTTGCTACATGATATTTTTTGGCATGATTTTTCATCAACTCTGTCTTCTATAATCGTCCATTATAGGTTGCTGCTGAAGAAACACAAAGTGTGGTGGCAGATCAAATTTCTAAGGAGGTGGCATTTGCTGAGCCAATCAAAATGTTTCATTTAAGTGATCACTACTATGACCCTACCCAATCAGTTACCTCTCCCGTGCATGTTTCTGAAGCACCTGAAGTCACCTCTGGCCCCAGTGTTCAAGTAGAGGAGCCTCTCTTTCATGAGGATGACTTCTTGGAAATGAATGATCTCATTGATCCTGAACCAACATTGCCCACAATAGAAAATCCTTTGGAGAACTTGGAGTTCGAAGGTGGATTTAGTGCATTTGACTTGTACCATGATACAGAGATGTTTCTTCGTGACATGGGGCACATTGACCAGGAAACTGTTTCACATCCTTGTATGAATGCTTTTGACAGTAATGTTGTGAATCAGCATTATCAGTCTTTGCCCCTTGGAAACAATGCAGATCAAAGTGAACTCTGGATGCGTCATGAAAGGCAGATCATGAGTCCAGCAGAAGATGCTAATGTTTCTGTCTCTTCATCAATGTCAGGTACATTCATTGACACCACAAAGTGTTGGTGGTATAACTCAACTTCCAAATAATGATTTTAGTGTCTTTGATTTGAATGGAGATGCAAGCTTCACATCTCATTTGTGCTGCACTCTTCGAAGTTGTCTTCCATTGGTTGATTCCCTTCTAATGCATGGAAGAAACCTTCCTGGACTATTAAGTATTGTGGCATCTGCTCTAACATTAATGTGACTTGAGCTTTATTTCATGTGGCTCTTGTATAACCCAAAAAAAAAAATAGAAAAGAAACAACACATACGATTTCTAATACAAGCTAGCTTCTGGTCATATGTTTAGGTATCAGTTATGAATCTGCGAGCTTGCCTGCCGGAGGTATTCGTAATCAAAGCAGCAGTGTGAGACAAGATTCTACAAGTAGATTATCTTCTGCTCTCTGGGCCTTCCTTGAGTCAATAACTACCACACCTGCATCAGCCGCTGAAAATGCAAATCGAGCTCTTGAGCGAGTGTCTAGCTTTAGTAGGGTGAGAGATAATGTGAAGCAGGCAAGCATAGTCGCCGCCGCTATTGCTAATGAAACTGCAATTGTGAGGAGAGCAGGTAAAGGAAGGGGAATATTCCGATTCTTGCCGGTTCTTGTTGCTTTATGTGCTGTTTTATGGGTTTCTATGGGAACATTGAGACTAGTTGCTGGGAGATTCATCCCTTGACACCTGAATCCCTACTTTTGCTGCTGGGTCATATGGAATTCCCCGGATTCAATGAACAAACGAATATTGTTCTAACATATTTTAATAATTATAAAAAGAGAATTTGCCCTTTCTTGTGAATACTAAACTTGAGAAGGAAGGTTTTTATAGCCTGAATGACTGTTAAGTTGAAAGAAGGGCTTATAGGTAGATGCAGAATCTCACAAATCTTTCTTATTTTTGGTTCAATTATTAAGCTTATTTAGGTTTAGCTTGAAGGTATTGTGTCCCTTTATTTGTTCATTTTTTTTATCATGTATTTATTAGTATAACCTATGCTAATCCAATTCCGTTGGGGAGTGCTCAATTTGGGCAATTGATCATATAAACAACCACTCTTGTGAAACCTGCGAGTGTGTGTGGTGTGATTTCTCTATAATGTTAGTTTTAGTTTTAATAACGTGTTTAAATTGGTGGGATAGGATCATTGTTGCTACTATTTTATCGTATGCAGCCAAGTTGCAAGTAATCACTGGATATTGCTCGGGAAAGGAAAAAATCGAGTTATCATATATTTATTGGAAGGGTTTTTATCAACTAATTGATACTTATTTCATTCTTAATATAAGATTTAGTTGATTTTTTCTTTTCTTTTTTTTTTAGAAATTAATGAAGCTAAATAAGGTAATTTATATTACATATGTGGTATATTATTAGATTACATATTAACTTATAGGTCAAACAAGCTACTTTAGAGAAACAATTTTGGCACATCAATTTATAAGTAATTGATTTAATTTTTTTTAAGAATTTTTAAAAAAGTCAATTAATTCTTATATTAAGAAGAGATTGATTCTTATATTAAGAAGAGATGGAGTAGTATTGATGAATTATGAATATGCATCATATAATCACATAAGTTGGCGATTTTAACACAATTGAATTTTTGTTTTATATACAAGGGTTTGGGCTAAATAACTCTATTTTTATATTTTATACTGTGATTTAATTGTTGAATGCTGAAGGGAAATTCATTGGAAGGGTTTGAATCCTTGATTCTTGAAAGGTTAAACAGAAATCAAAATCCGTAGTTCTCACATCATACAGCGCAGGATTACTCCACTTGAAAAAACTTTGAACCCTAAAAAAGCATTTGGGGCATTAGTTCTCCATTTAAATACTTCAAGTAAAACCTTAAATTCTTGTAATAAAAAACTTTCTGGACAATATTGCTTTGTGTTAACACTTTTGGGAGAACATTCAACCCTTAAAAACCATCCAGGAAACATTACTCAAAACTTTCAGAACTACTTTAGTTCTTTAACTTCTAAATATCCATTTTTATTAGTTGACTTGGCCGACTAAATTGAAAGTTATTTTCGGTCTCAATTTTTAATAATAGAATATTGTAATTGTATAGTCAATGTAAGAAATGATATGAGACACATATATAGCGCTGAGTATGAATGAAAATATCCTTTCGTAATTAATTAATTTAATTTTGCTTCAAAAAATTTATATTTTAAATTTCTTTCTCTCTAGTAATACTACCTAATCTACTGATTTCTTGTCTAAGAAAAAAAGGATCGTTTGCTTTATATTGACATTTCAACCAAACTTTTACTTTCTCCAGTCCTAATTATATATAATCTATTTCAAGAGTGGGTACTGGTTCTAAATATATGATCTAAATCTAATTTTTGTAATCTACTTCCCAAATTGCTTTTATTAACGTTCCTCTAACAATAATCAAATAAGAAATGTGGGAGGGGTTAACAAAAGATAATTGAGGTGTTTTAGAGAAAACACAATATACTAAGGAGCAAAGTTAACATTTTTAATTTAATCAAAGTAGTTAAATATATCTTATATTTAAGACATGAGGAATATTAACTATTTTTCCCTTCTTCTTGGTGTTGTCGGCTCATCCTTCAACTCATTTTTACTAGTACTTCCTCATTCACTAACATAAACACCCTAAATACACCGCCTAATATCATCACTGGCTTCATCATTAGATGAAGATATTTTCTCAAAAAGTAAAACAATTTTTTGAGTTTGTCACATTTTTATTTAAAAATTAATTTTTAGTTGCCGTTCAAAGTACCAATGATTTTGGCAAAAAGTTTGTGTGTGTGTGTGTATGACGATTGATAGCAATATTAGCTCACGATCAATGTTGGGGAATCCCCTTTCATAATCCGTTTTAGGTGGCCTTGGCCTATTGAAGCCCGAATAACAATTTGTATTATTTCACCACAATAGATTATTCACACAACGTTTCTGTTATATTCATTATATTCCGCACAATAGCATAGAGACCTGCATGTCATTTCAATTCTTCTCAATGAAATCATGAAGGCAAACACAGTATATGTAAACGAACGACCCTTTTATTGATATTGTTGTCACACACATTCTGAAGCATTCCATGATACTGATAACAAGAGATATAACAAAGACACACATAACTACAAAGATCAACCATGGACATGGTTTGCTAACAGCCTCTTCAATTTTACTAGTTTTATTGAAGTGAAAACGTATATCTCGTCTGCTACATCTTCCACTCGTTTGAAACAAGCATATCTCCAACTCTTCTTCAATACCATAGCCCCAATAGCTCCCCAGAAGCCAACGACAAACCCAACTGCTATGACAAAATAAAACCACACCTTTTCAGAATCATTTTCATCTTCCAATTCTTTGGTTTCCTGAACTTGATGAGTATCAACACCTTGGCACTTATTTGATAGTGGGATTCCACAAAGATAAGGGTTGCCAGCATAAATGGATGGATCATTCAAAGTCAAGAATTGATTTTCAGTTGGAATTGGCCCTGAAAGGTTATTGTATGACATGTTCAAATGGCTTAATGCAGTTAGCTTGGACATGCTCTTTGGAATTGTGCCTGAAATTTGGTTATGAGAGAGATCAAAGGATTCAAGGGATTTCATATTCCCAATAATATCTGATATTTCTCCTTTCAAACGATTGTGTGAAAGGTTCAAGCCTATCAATCCAATGAGCGAGAATACCTGAAGAGGAATTGACCCAACCAAATTGTTATTAGACATATCCAAGTTAACTTCTAGTTGCAAGATCCCAATAATGTCAAATTCTCTTCCTTTCATAACTTGCATGACATCCTGATTGCGCCATTCATCTTCCATGCTATCTATGAAGGGGGTAAGGGTAGCACTATCTTTTGTCATTCCTGTAAGATTGCCAATGCAATGGGGTATTGAGCCACTTAAATTGTTATTTGCAAGGTCCAAAATCTGGAGTGATTTGAGCTGGCATATATTTAAAGGAATGTTACCATCTAACATGTTATCTCGCAACCTGAGAATCTGCAAGGTCGGAAAAGTGTTATTGGTCCATGATGTTGGTATACTTCCAAAAAATATATTCTCTCCCAAATCTAAAATTCTCAACTGCTTCAAATTGTTCAAAGTCAATGGAAGCTTCCCTTCAAGATTGTTATTGTTCAAATGCAACCAGAGCAATGAAGAAAGATTTCCGATTGAGATGGGGAAAGCACCTGACAATTTGTTGAATGAAAAGTTTATTTCGCTCAATCCATATGGATGATTATCTCTCCAACAATTTGGGATCTCACTAGAGAAATTGTTATGTGAAAGATCAATGCTTGTTAGATTTACAAGGTGACAAAGTCTGTGAGGAATACTGCCACTGAAAGAATTATTTGAGAGATCAAGCAATTGAAGCTTTTCAAGATGCGCTACCCAGGTTGATATATGGCCGTTGAGTTTATTATTTCCCAAGGTCAGCTGCTCTATGTCATATTTGACGCATCCAGAAAAATCAGAGTCGCCAAATGCTTCTCCTTGAAGATTGCTGTTTCCAAAATCTAAGTTTTTCAAATGACACATGTTTCTTAAAACTTGTGACACAGAAATTTCCATTGTAGCTGTGATCCGATTATCGGAGATATCAAGGTCGCGAAGGCTCCTCAGCTCTCCCAACCAAGATGGAACTGAACTAAAGTTGTTAGAAGAAAGGTAAAGGTATTGAAGGGAAGTCAAGTTCCGCAAAGCAACAGGGATGGGTCCAGAAAGTGCATTTCCCGAAAGATAAAGAGAAATCAGTTTCCTAAACTCTCCCATCCAAGATGGAACTGAAGTAAAGTTGTTATCAGAAAGGTAAAGGTCTTGAAGGGAAGTCAAGTTCCGCAAAGCAACAGGGATGGGTCCAGAAAGTGCATTTCCCAAAAGATAAAGAGAAATCAGTTTCCTAAACTCTGCCATCCAAGATGGAACTGAAGTAAAGTTGTTATCAGAAAGGTAAAGGTATTGAAGGGAAGTCAAGTTCCGCAAAGCAATAGGAATGGGTCCACAAAGTGCATTTCCCCAAAGATCAAGAGAAATCAGATTCCTAAACTCTCCGAACCACAATGGCATTGAACTAAGATTGTTATGATAGAAGTTGAGGAATTCAACAGAAGTCCAATTTTGAATAGCAGTAAGAATTCGACCATCAATTTCATTTTCACCCAGATTCAGGAGTTGAACTCCAACATTATTTGTGAAATTAATGGGGGGAAGAGGAGTGGACAAGTTGCCGAGTCCACAATCTAGTAATTGGAGTTGTAACAAAGAAGGAAGCATGTGAAGTACCTGGAACAAGTTGTGAGCTTCTCCAAGGTAGACATAACTGAGGTTGAGATATTGTAGAGACTCAAGTTTAGAGGCCCAACTCATGTCATTGCTGTGCAGATCATTATACTCCCCGCTAAGATCAAGAAACTGTAAGTTCGTGAGGTTTCCACCAAAATTGGCGGGAATCTTTCCTGTGAAATTAGCATAAGAGATGGAAAGATATCTCAACCGCTCCATAGAACCAAGAAAGAGGGGAATTGAAGTACCATTGAAGTCGCTCCAGCTCAAATCCAAATGAATCAAATGTCGCAACTCCAACAAAGATGGATCAACACCATTAGCTTCTACGCCATAGCCACTGAGATCAAGTGCGAGAACATGACCAGTAACATTGTGACAAGCTATGCCATCCCACTTGCAACAATTGGTTTCGGGATCCCAAGAGGAAAAGCTGTTGTATCGATCATGAATAGATGCTTTGAACTTGAGAAGAGCTTGCTTCTCTGATTCAACGCAACTTCCACAGAAACCTAATTGGGTGATTCCCTACAACATTAGGAAAAGGAATGCAAATACGTTTCTTCCCATAGTTAAAGAGAAGCTTAACAACTAAATTTTCTATCTGATGAATCTCTTGTGATAAGTGGAGAATATGCACTACTGGTATTTATAATATTCTGTGGCTAAGAAATAGGCGGTCAAGGTTTTTTTTTTCTTATATATATGGTAAAAGATAATCTTCAGGAGGAGTTGTATACTTTTAAAACACAATTATTCTCTTGAATAAAAAAACACACAACAATTTACTCTTGGTTTTCTTCAAACTTTATTTTGAAATTATACACAGCAATTTGCTTTGTTAGTAATCTTGCAAGGCTAGTGAAAAAAAGTCAAGAAAAGAAAATAAAATTTATATTATAATGATGAAAAAGCAAATGAAAGTGCCTTTCTATATGTGTCTGTATGTAAGTTGATTGTAGACTAATAAGCAACCACATGATTAGCCGCAACGTGTGGAATGGGATTCCAACTTCTTTGATATTATCCCAACAAATTGACAAAGCTACATTCAAAATTCTTTACCGAACTGATTTCACATTTAAGGAGGAGTTTGGGAACACACAAACCCCCCCCCCCAAAAAAAAACAAAAAAAAACAAAAAAAATAATCAATTTAAAAAATTATTTTACACTTAATTAGTACTCCCTCCGATCCTAATTGTAAGATTAAGCTGGTTTTTTTTTAGAAAAGTTAAGAATACAAAATAAATCATTTTCAATTGTTTATATTTATCCTTTTCAATAAATTGTTTTCAATTGTTTATATTTATCTTTTTCTTCAAAACTAATATATCTTACTTATAAACTAATCTATAATCTAATTACATATAGCATATGTTATAATTTAGTGATCTAATTTGTTTCTTTAACATCCACAAAAAAAAAATCAACTTGATCTTATAATTAGCACTAGAGGGAGTATCAAAAACTTTAAAGGATTGAAAATTTAAGCATGTGTTGTTATTGTGGCATTAATTTTATTGCAGAGTCATAATTTAAATTCATCGGGTTAATATTTCTCCGTTGGTTAAACTAATGGTGTTAAACATTAATTTTTTTTATAAAAGGACAATCATCATTAAATAAAAAGTATAAACGACAATAGTACTAAATAGTTAAATAATCACAACTAGAGAATTGAAAGGAAAAAACATTAAAGGTAGATGTAGAAAAAGAGGTGTCCTTAAATAAGTACACCATAGAGAAAAACTGCAAGAGTCGTTCAATGTCTTGGGAAATGACATCTCCCACTAAACTTGCTCCTCTCTTGAAAAAGGAAATAAGGCCACAGTTGGAGCTGATTAAGATTGAGGAAGATTCCATTTCAATATTAGTAGCCAGAATCCAAGCCAATAGTGCATGAAGGCATCGAGGTGTGAGCTTAAAGTGAGAGATTTTACGGACACTTTCCAATGTGGCGTTTAACGATGTATGCACGGAGCCAGAGAAGGAGTTAGAAGGCTAATGAATAGTGAAATGGGTCAGGAGCTGACCAAAAACTACACGGCTCATGTACAAGAATAGCAAACAGGAGAGAGGAAAAGGAAATGGCGGGAAGGTTTTGTGTTTAATGTATAATAGATTTTGCAAAGCCTTTAAAGTTGACTATAATTTGTATTGAAGTATGAAGCTGGGAAAGCCTTGGAAACTGTTAGACCAACTTTCTGAAATGATTCTGTGGCAATCAGGGAATTTATACCAAAAAGGTTCAAACTTAAGAGATGGCTTCTTGGGAACCTCAATTTCAGTATTAACAAAAACAGGGCTATGATCTGAAGCTGCAATTGCTAAAGTGTCCATATGAGAAAAGGGAAAGAGTTGCAGCCAGTTGTGATTGCAGAAGGCCATGTCTAACCTTTCCATGATTAGGTTTTGGCCCTTCGTATTATTGGACCAAATAAATTTAGGACCCTTTTGGATGATATTAGTTAAAAGGCATTTGTCCAAGCAAGCATGAAATCGGTCCATATTACTTGATGTACCAGAAGCTGATGATTTATTAGATGATTGGTAGATTTGGTTGAAATCACCAAACATATATGCAAGCCAAAAATAAAAAAAAGTCGATTTATGACCAAAGAAGGATCATGTTGATAACTTTGCCGATTTTGACACGTACAAAGATGGAGCTTTTGTGCCTGTCAACTATGGATAACATATACATTCAATCATAAAATTCATAAGGTTACTCGAACTCCATAATTTGTAGGTTCGGTTCTACCTATTGAACACGTCACACGTTTTGCAAAAAATAAAAATAAAAAAAATTAAAAAAATAGTCACCTAATGAATAAGAGAAAATAATAAATATTATGAAGTAAAAAATATATTTATATAGAAAATTTAAGTTATATCCAGCAAGACAACATGATTATTTTTTCTTCTTGCAAACATCCTATGTCAAAGTAACAAATAAATCATATGTAATAAGGAATCTTTTTTTTGTTTATAAAGGATGATTAAATTATGTATCCTTTTATTTTATAAAATGTAGAAATATAAAAAAATTTTAACATAACATTTTAGTACATCATCAAAATACTTCTTGTTTCCACTTTACCCATCACCATTATATTACTCCCTCCGTTCCTAAATATAGGAGCTAATTTGAGAGATATGTTTGTTCCTAAACAAGGAAAGAAAACATGGACCGGACGGTTCAACACAGGTTGACCCGGTCAACCCGGGGGGTTCAACTCGGTTGAACCAGTCAAGACCGGTTGATTGCGCCATACTTTTATACACTTTTCATTGATAAAATCAGTAGATTATTGCATGTTCTTGGGGTAATTGCACCTAATTAGGGTAATTTCTGACTTCTACACACTTTGTTGGAATTTATTCTAGTAAAGGGCAATTTGGGCATAATTAGCATAAATTAATGTTAACCTATTTTCAAGAACATTTGATGCTACCTCTGGCTTGATTTTACTTGTAGATCATAGAAGAAGCATACCCAATGGAAGAGCCAAGTTGCAGACAAGAATGCTGACGGAGCGCAAGGAAGCATAAGAAGGGATGCTGAGTTCCTGCACCTCGCCGTGGCTCCCCCACAGCGAGGGCCACGGCGAGGACACCCCAAAATGGCTGAGTTTCTGTCCCTCGCCGTGGACCTCCCACGGCGAGGCCCACGGCGAGGCCCCCATTTATGCTTCCCCTCTGCCCCTCGCCGTGAGAGGCCCACGGCGAGGCCCACGGCGAGGCCCCGAAATCTGATGTTCTGCTGTGCGTTTCAGAAATATTTGGGGGAGTATATAAGATAAATTTCAGACCCATATTGATTATGCAAGCTTCCTCAGTCCGAAATTCACCCCCTCTGCTAGGGTTTGCCCTCCATTCTCATTCTTCATCCAAATCTCCATTCACCCACTCAATTTCATCTCCATTCTTGTTGATTTTCTTGTTCTTTCTCCTTCCACCTTCCATTTTCACTCCATATTTCCTTCCATCTTCTTCATTCATGGAGGCTATCATCATGGGTCATCTAGGGCACGAATTTGAAGACATGAGAGGCTAATTTCTTGGTGCTTTGGTGGTGTGAAGGTGGCTCTAGCTTCATGGACCAACATAGGGGAGTTTCTAGTCTACAATTTCTTATTTCCTTTGTATTTGGCTTCTACTCTTTTGTATTGGTCTTGTATATGGATTTAAGACTTGGGATATGTGATTGCTATCCATGTTTGTGAACTATATTGTGTATGCTTTGAATTTAATATGATTGAGATATAATTTCCTATCTACTTGTGGTTGCATTCTTGGTTGTAGCCGTTTTAGTGGTTGCTAGTGGTTATAGTCAATTTCTTCCATGCATGAATGTTGTGGTTGCACTTCATGAGAGTTAAATTGTATTTGATTCAAGGCATTTCACAAACCAAGTGGATCTTAACACTAACCCTAAGTAATGGCTATGAAAGTGGTTGCTAGATTAGTCATTAATTAGGGCTAGTGGACCCCTAGTGGTTGCTTGGGGATTTTTCAATTAGATTTGGTAAATTAAACTCCCTCTAATCATTTTGAAAGAAGCATTTGAGTCACCGAAGCACTACCAAAGCCCATTTTATCAAATCACCCCTAATCCAAACTCTTTTCACTTATCAATCCAAAATACCAAAAACAAGTATCTGCTTTTGTTAATAGCTTTAGTAAATGAATCTTCAAACCAAAACCCCCATACCCTTTTTATCGTTTTAATTGCATTTAGTTAGCTTAGGTTGTTTAGAAGGACTCCTCAAGTGAAACGATCCGGGGTTGTGCCACTTTACACAATCCTTGGTAATTATTGTGATTTTAACCCCAAGGCGCATTAGGCAAAGGTTAAATCAATGGCGCCGTTGCCGGGGAGTCATTTTTTGACTCTCTAGGTTAGCTAAGTGTCAATTGAAGCTATTGACTAGGGGTAGGAGTCATTAGGATTAGATTTAGGTCATATGCATTCTTAAGTTAGTTTACAATTGCTTCTGCTGCATTGTATAAAGTCTGACAAGGAAATACCAAAAATATTGCTTGCCCTTTTGCTCTTGCTTGAATTGCGATAACTGCTTAGGTGTATTGCTGGATCTTCTTGCACCTACTTGTGAATACCTGACTCGCCATACTTCCACACTCATATACCTCTCATACACATTTCATACTCATACTTTTCAACACACTTCAAACATATCGTACACTCTTTCACACCATACTCACTTGCATCATCATTCATCCATTTTTCCTTGAATCTGTGCAAGTGCATCTTTGTTGAGCCTTCAGTCTACACTTGTTGTCTGTTCCTTGTGTATGACTCGAGGGAACCCTAGAAACAAAGAACTTTACCTTGAATACCCAGAAATTGAGAGACACCTTACTAGGTTGAGAAAGACAAAGAGAGGGGGAACTTCGGTTACATCCTTGGTAGTTGAACACCCACCCTCGTGTGAGCCAAGCATTGAGAGTTCCTCAGAAACTGAGAGTGATACTAGAGACATGGAGGGGGATCACCATATTCCTGAAGTTCAAGTAGAGCCAAATCTAGGTGGTAATGGGGGAGGACAAGTGGTTAATGATGGTGAGCGACCTAGAAGAAGAACCATCAGGGAAGCCACCACAACCAGCCTTAACCATAACCCATTCATGACTGCATTCCCCACTATGAACACTGATTATGAAATTAAAGGCTTATTGATACAATCCTTACCTAAGTTTTATGGTTTGCAGGAAGATGAGCCACATGATCACTTGGATGAGATCTTCATACATTGCAACACCATGAAACCAGTCAGAGCACAAGTGGAGGATGTCATGTGGAGAGTGTTCCACCTCACTCTAGAAGGCAAGGCTAAGCAATGGTACATGAGTCTACCTACTTTCAATCCAGATGCCCTCGCCTCCTGGGGCAACTTGAAGCAAGCCTTTCTAGAAAAGTTCTACCCAGCCACTAGAACGTCTGCAAGAAGGAAAGAGATAAATTCCATCACTCAAGAGCCCGATGAATCTCTTTTTGATTATTGGTCGAGATTCCAGGACCTTTTAAAGAAATGCCCTCATCACCAAATTCCTGATGAACAATTAGCCCATACCTTCTATGATGGGTTGAGGGAGAGAGACCAAGACAAGCTGGATGCAGCCGCTGGGGGCTCATTCATTGATTATACACCTGAAGAGGCATGGCCTCTAGTTCGTAAGCTCGCTTTGGCCAAAGAGAAACATGGTTCCAGAAGATCAACTCGTAGTGTTCAAAGGGTTGATTCCACTTCTCTTCACATTCCTCAATTGGATAGGTTTGAGGCCGAATTCAAAGCAATCCACTCTAGATTGGACAAGATCTCAGGTCCATCTTCCCCACCGGGTCCAGTTGGTAATGAGTTGGTGGGTCCGTCTTGTGATTATTGTGCATCACCTATGCATCTCTCAAGCGATTGCCCTTCTAAGCCGGAAGAATGTAATGCAATGTTCCAACCAAGGCAAGGCAACAATCCGAGATGGGACCCCTATTCCAATACATACAATGAAGGGTGGAGACAAAATCCAAAATTTAGTTGGCGCCAAGATGGAAATCCCCCAAGGCAATTCCAAGGGGAGTCCTCCCAAGCACTAACTCCTGTAAGAAAGGACCGACCCACTAATGACTTTGAAGAGTTGAACAAGTCCATTACTATGGGATTCCGCCATGTGGAAGGTCTCATTGATTCTAGGGCGAATGAAACAAAGCAATGTATGGAGTCAAGGTTTGAGAAGGTAGACAACCGCATGAGCCAATGGGAGACCAAGAGTGCTAACTTAGAGGACTATGTCATGAAGCTTTCAAACTCTTTCAATGAGCTTCAAGCCAAGGCAAGTGGTCCAACTCCATCCAATACGGTCATCAACCCAAAGTCTTTGAATGCTGTTACTTTGAGAAGTGGAAAATCACTAAATCCCATTCCAACCAAGAAGAAGGTTCACTTTTCAAGTAGTGAAGGGGAGGATGATGATGAGCCAGTGGATGAAGAGATTGAAGTGGAAAGCCCTACTTGGAGCCCACCATTGAGCCCAATGAAGTTTGCGCAATCTGAGAGTGCTAAGGAAAAGGAACTTCAAGAAAGAAGGGCATTGACTAGAAAAGAGAAAGTGGTGGAGGATCTTACAGTACAACCTCAAGAGGAGATGAAGCACGACAAGCAATCAAGTATCAATGAGACGGGAGAGTGTAGCACACAAGATACCTTGGCCAAACCTCCGGCCAAGGAGGTAACTATCTCTCAACTCCCTTTTCCTCAAGCTTATTTTAAAAGCAAAAAGAAACATGATGAGGTTGTTGAAAATGAAATGCTTGAACTTTTTAGCAAATTGCATGTGAATGTGCCTTTCTTTCAACTTGTGAAATCTATGCCTAGTTACTGTAAATTCTTGAAGGAATTGTGCACCAATAAAAGGAAGTTTAGGCCAAATGAAAGAATTCAATTGAATCCTAGTGTGTCGGCTTTGTTCAAGCCTCAGTTGCCGGTCAAGTGCAAAGACCCTGGATCATTCATGATCCCTTGCACCATAGGGAACTTGACGGTGACAAATGCATTGTTGGATTTAGGAGCGGCCATTAACGTGATGCCTAGTGCGATTTTCACTTCTTTAGGCATCACCGGTTTGAAAAAGACAAGTGTCATTTTGCAATTGGCCGATCGCACACTCCGATATCCACAAGGTATTCTTGAGGATATACTTGTTAAGGTTAAAGACTTAGTTTTTCCTGCCGATTTCTATGTTCTTGACACCGCTAGCGAGCCATGTGAATCGACTATCATTCTTGGTAGGCCTTTCATGCGGACCGCCGGATCGGTCATTGATATGAAAAATGGTTTGATAACAATGGAGGTGGGAGAACATAAGATTAGCTTTAACATGTATGAAGCAATGCGACACCCCCATGAGGACTATTCTCTTCTAGATTTGAATGTCATTGATATTGCTGTGGAAGATGCTATTGAGGAGCATGAGCTAAGCTTGCATTCATATGATTACACATCTGATCTTGAAGCTTATGACTCTTATTTTTCTACCCTGCCTTCTGTTCATTCTTTTTCTTCCTTAGGTGATGACGTGTATGACCTTGACTCACATGTAGTTGATTGTCTACTTTCTGTCCCTTTGGATTTTTCTCTGATTGATAATGATATTGCTAATTTGGATATGAGCTCCACTAACCTTTCCCTGATGAGTGATGATATTTCTTTGGAAGATGGTAGTTTTCTTAATGTTTCAGGTCATAAGTTGGTTGAAGAATGTGAATTTGATGTTGGAAGCCAAGAGTTGGCCGATTTGAGCTCAAAGGGTATAGCCCTCACCCCAACAAAAGCTACTTCACACTTGACCTTCTTTGGACCGGATCACCATGTGGTAAAAGGGCCACCTTCTAAACCCTCTTCCATTGATTCTGACTTTAGACCTAGGGTTTCTTCCCACACACTTAGATATTTGAATGATCTTGTTACAAGTTGTGATGTAGGTGTTGTGGATGACATTTCCCCAAGGCAAGTCGCTGCGGTAGATCAACCAAGTGTTGATTCGACTCTTGGGAAGACCAATGAACAAGAGATGAGGTCTTTTGAACCCATTCCACCTTTTCCAATTGGGTCTACAAAGGGGAGTTCCTCTTACACTTTAACTCTCCCTACTCTTGTTCCCTCTGTTTTGGAACCACCCATTTTGGAATTAAAGCCTTTGCCAAGCAATTTAAAATATGCTTTTCTTGCCCCCAATGACAAATTGCCGGTTATTATTTCTAATACCTTGAGTGCAATTGAGGAGGTCAAATTGCTTGATGTTTTGAAAAAGTATAGCAAGGCTTTGGGTTGGACATTGGCTGATATTCCTGGTATGAACCCCGCTATTTGCACCCATCGGCTTTTACTTAAAGAGGATTCTAGGCCTCTTAGGCAACCTCAAAGGCGGCTTAACCCCCTCATTTTGGATGTGGTCAAAAAGGAGGTCACAAAACTCCTAAGTGCCGGCATCATATATCCGATCTCGGATAGTGAGTGGGTTTCCCCGGTCCAAGTGGTGCCTAAGAAGTCCGGAATCACTGTTTTGAAAAATGAAAACAATGAACTTATTCCAACAAGGGTGCAAAATAGTTGGCGTGTGTGTATTGACTATAGGAAGTTGAATGATGCCACCCGAAAGGACCACTTCCCGCTTCCGTTTATTGATCAAATGTTAGAAAGGCTTGCGGGAAAAAGCCATTACTGTTTTCTAGATGGTTATTCGGGCTATTTTCAAATTCCTATAGCACCCGAGGACCAGGAAAAGACCACTTTCACTTGCCCATTCGGTACTTTTGCCTACAGACGCATGCCCTTTGGCTTATGCAATGCGCCAGGAACTTTCCAACGTTGCATGATGAGCATCTTCTCTGATATGCTTGATGATTGCCTGGAAGTTTTCATGGATGACTTTACTGTTTTTGGTGATTCATTTGATTTTTGCTTGCATAGTTTGGAGCGAGTACTAGCTAGGTGTGTCGAGAAGAATCTGGTGCTGAATTATGAAAAATGTCATTTTATGGTCACACATGGCATAGTTCTTGGCCACCTAGTCTCTAGCCGAGGCATTGAGGTTGATAAAGCCAAAACCGAGGTGATTTCGTCTTTGCCTTATCCCACCTGTATCAAAGAGCTTCGCTCTTTCCTGGGACATGTAGGCTTTTACCGGCGTTTCATCAAGGGTTTTTCACAAATTGCATTGCCTCTTTCTCATTTGCTGCAAAAAGATGTTGAATTTGTTTTTAATGATGAGTGTAAAACGGCTTTTGAAACATTGAAGAAAACTCTTTTGGAGCCTCCTATTCTTCTTGCTCCCGATTGGTCATTGCCCTTTGAATTGGCATGTGATGCTTCCAACTACGCAGTTGGCGCCATTCTAGGTCAAAGGAGCAACAAGGCACCACATGTCATAGCCTATGCATCTAAGACTTTGGACTGTGCTCAAAGGAATTATACCACTACTGAGAAGGAACTCTTTGCCATAGTCTTTGCATTAGACAAATTTAGACAATACCTGCTTCATTCTGTGGTTGTCATTTATACTGACCATGCAGCTATAAAGTTTTTATTCACAAAGCCACACTCAAAGCCGAGACTTCTTCGGTGGACACTCTTGCTACAAGAGTTCAATTTGCAGATCAAGGATCGCGCCGGCAATGCCAATTTGGTAGCCGACCACTTGAGTAGACTCCCAGACAACACCAGGGGAGTAGATCTTTCTGACTTAACCTGTGATAATTTTCCGGATTCTTCTTTGTATGCAATTAATATTGAGGTGCCTTGGTATGCTTGTTTAGTCAATTATCTTGTTTGTGCCCTCACCCCGGATGACATGTCTCCCTTTCAGGTGCAAAAGTTAAAGAGAGAAGCCCAATACTATGTTTGGGATGAACCACACCTATGGAGACTGTGCAGTGATCAAGTAATCCGGCGATGCATACCAGAATCCGAGTCCCTAGACATCCTCTCTGCTTGCCACTCGATGGTTTGTGCTGTCCACTATAGTTCTAGGAAAACTGCTAGGAGGGTCTTAGACGCTGGTTTTTATTGGCCTACACTTTTCAAAGATGCCTATGCCTTTTGTAAATCATGTGGTAAGTGCCAAAAATTTGGGGGGAGTGTGACAAAAAGACATGAGATGCCCCAACGGCCCATCCTAGTTTGTGAGATTTTTGATATTTGGGGGATAGACTTTATGGGACCTTTCCCACCTTCTTCTGGTTTCACCTATATCCTACTTGCTGTAGATTATGTCTCTAGGTGGGTAGAGGCTATCCCAACCCGAAAGGATGATGCACCCACGGTCTCTAAATTTCTCAAGTCTAACATCTTTAGTAGATTTGGAGTACCAAGGGGTCTTATAAGTGACCGAGGAACCCACTTTTGCAACAAGCTTCTTGATAACTTGCTTGCTAAGTATGGGGTGTCCCACAGAGTGTCTAGCCCATACCATCCCCAAACAAATGGCCAAGCAGAGGTGTCTAACAGGGATATAAAGCACATTCTTGAGAAAATTGTTAAGCCATCAAGAAAAGATTGGAGTGATCGACTTGAGGATGCATTGTGGGCATATCGGACCGCATTCAAGACACCCTTAGGCATGTCCCCATACCGGTTAGTTTTTGGTAAAGCTTGTCATTTGCCGGTTGAATTGGAGCACAAGTCCTATTGGGCCGTGAAACTATGCAATATGGAGTTGGATGCCGCCGGAAATGAAAGATGCCTTCAATTGCAAGAGCTTGATGAACTGCGCCTTCAGGCATATGAGAGCTCAAGGCTCTACAAGGAAAAGACCAAGTTGATCCATGATGGTAAGATCTTCAACCGCAGCTTCAATGTTGGTGACCAAGTCCTTATGTACCAAGCCCGCTTCCGCCATGGTCATGGGAAGCTAACATCCAATTGGTTCGGGCCGTACAAAGTAACGAAGGTCCACAAGTATGGGATGGTGGAGCTCATTGAAGAGGGAACCGGAAAGGAATTCGTTTCGAATGGACATCTCCTCAAGCTCTACCATGAACCGGTTGCCAAGCCTCCTTGAGGCCAGGTTGCTTCTTCTCCTTATCTTGTTTACTTTCATGCATTCTGGGCTGGCTGCTTTATATTTTACTATCATTGCATTGAACAAGTGTGGGGGAGGGAGCATCCTAGTAGAAAGTAGAAAATTAGGACCTTTTCATTCAATAAAATACCCTATGCCATTGAGGACAATGCCAAATTCAAGTGTGGGGGAGGGGACTAGGTAGTCTTTTTGCTTGATCTATTGGTTTTATCATGTTTATGCCACATTAGAGGTAATTTTTGAAATTCTTTGTTAAATTTTTTTCAAAATCCAGGTAGATTGTGCTCCTTAGTCTTTTGTTGCAATGGAGGGTCGCATTCATTGCAATGGAGGACCTGGTTGCATTCTTCTACCCATTTTTAAAACTTGTTTGTGAAAACCTAGTGTGGCAAAATTTTGGAAAACCATGGAGCAAGACTGGACCTTACCCTTTGATTAATGAGCTTCAGGGGCAATGGGAAGAATTCTAAGAATTATGCATTTTATCCTTTCAATATTCAAAGAGCTAGTGATGAGTTATTTTCAAGCATATGCATTGTGTTAATTGGCCTTGCAATTGGATTTCTAATTGGCATTTGAGGTTAACCTTGTTGTGAGATTTTTGGGCCTATTTTTCATTTCAAGAGTGTATACTTGCTTGATCATTCAATTTCTAGAACTTGTCTCTACTCTTTGTCAAAGCTAGAATTGCATTCATGCATGAAGATGATTAAGGCATTCATTTCACCACCCCATTTTCCCAAACACAAACCCACAACATTTCACTTTCCATTGTTCACCCATTTTGAGCTATTCCTTGGTTGTAATGCATCGATATGAATTTTGTTTTGTGATGAAGCATTGAATCTGAGCCACTTGTGTTTGTTGTTAATGCCATGTATGTGTTGAAAAAAAAAAAAAAGTGTGCATAGAAATAAAGAAAGAAAGTTTGAAGAATAAGGCATTTCTGGGTGTGGCATCATTAGTGTTGAAATTATGCTCTCATTGTGACTTTGAATTGCATTGCAACCTTTCCTTTTCCATAACATGCAATCCATCTTGCCTTTTCCATCATTTCAACCCTGCAAGTCCTTATGATTCATACATGATTGTATGCTTGAGTGGAGATATTAGATTAGTTACAAGCTTATGGTAAATTGTTGTTTGAGCAAGTTAAGTGTGAAAAAATCCCACATGAGGTGAGTAGAGGGAAACACTATTATCTTGAGAGTCCTCTTTGCCATTGTTCATCCGATTGCTCTGCCAATTCTCCCTTTGCATATTCTTGATCATGACTCATGCTAGCCTGAGATTATTGATTGGTTAAAACCATTCTTCTTTGCATTGTACCCTTTGTCCAGGAGTACAAAGGTCTAAGTGTGGGGGAAATGATTGCGCCATACTTTTATACACTTTTCATTGATAAAATCAGTAGATTATTGCATGTTCTTGGGGTAATTGCACCTAATTAGGGTAATTTCTGACTTCTACACACTTTGTTGGAATTTATTCTAGTAAAGGGCAATTTGGGCATAATTAGCATAAATTAATGTTAACCTATTTTCAAGAACATTTGATGCTACCTCTGGCTTGATTTTACTTGTAGATCATAGAAGAAGCATACCCAATGGAAGAGCCAAGTTGCGGACAAGAATGCTGACGGAGCGCAAGGAAGCATAAGAAGGGATGCTGAGTTTCTGCCCCTCGCCGTGGCTCCCCCACAGCGAGGGCCACGGCGAGGACACCCCAAAATGGCTGAGTTTCTGTCCCTCGCCGTGGACCTCCCACGGCGAGGCCCCCATTTATGCTTCCCCTCTGCCCCTCGCCGTGAGAGGCCCACGGCGAGGCCCCGAAATCTGATGTTCTGCTGTGCGTTTCAGAAATATTTGGGGGAGTATATAAGATAAATTTCAGACCCATATTGATTATGCAAGCTTCCTCAGTCCGAAATTCACCCCCTCTGCTAGGGTTTGCCCTCCATTCTCATTCTTCATCCAAATCTCCATTCACCCACTCAATTTCATCTCCATTCTTGTTGATTTTCTTGTTCTTTCTCCTTCCACCTTCCATTTTCACTCCATATTTCCTTCCATCTTCTTCATTCATGGAGGCTATCATCATGGGTCATCTAGGGCACGAATTTGAAGACATGAGAGGCTAATTTCTTGGTGCTTTGGTGGTGTGAAGGTGGCTCTAGCTTCATGGACCAACATAGGGGAGTTTCTAGTCTACAATTTCTTATTTCCTTTGTATTTGGCTTCTACTCTTTTGTATTGGTCTTGTATATGGATTTAAGACTTGGGATATGTGATTGCTATCCATGTTTGTGAACTATATTGTGTATGCTTTGAATTTAATATGATTGAGATATAATTTCCTATCTACTTGTGGTTGCATTCTTGGTTGTAGCCGTTTTAGTGGTTGCTAGTGGTTATAGTCAATTTCTTCCATGCATGAATGTTGTGGTTGCACTTCATGAGAGTTAAATTGTATTTGATTCAAGGCATTTCACAAACCAAGTGGATCTTAACACTAACCCTAAGTAATGGCTATGAAAGTGGTTGCTAGATTAGTCATTAATTAGGGCTAGTGGACCCCTAGTGGTTGCTTGGGGATTTTTCAATTAGATTTGGTAAATTAAACTCCCTCTAATCATTTTGAAAGAAGCATTTGAGTCACCGAAGCACTACCAAAGCCCATTTTATCAAATCACCCCTAATCCAAACTCTTTTCACTTATCAATCCAAAATACCAAAAACAAGTATCTGCTTTTGTTAATAGCTTTAGTAAATGAATCTTCAAACCAAAACCCCCATACCCTTTTTATCGTTTTAATTGCATTTAGTTAGCTTAGGTTGTTTAGAAGGACTCCTCAAGTGAAACGATCCGGGGTTGTGCCACTTTACACAATCCTTGGTAATTATTGTGATTTTAACCCCAAGGCGAATTAGGCAAAGGTTAAATCACCGGTCAACCTGGGGGTTCAACTGGGTTGCCCTTTTTTTTTAAAAAAAAATAATAAATAATTTTATTTTATTATAATTCACCTAATTACTAACTTTCATTTTACTCAATTTTAGAAATTAGGAAATTATAATACTTTAAATACTATTTTACTTGCATATACTTAATATTTTATTATTGCTATTCTTAATATTTGTATTTTAGTCTGTGGATTGTAGAATAATATTTATTTTCACGTATAATCAACTAATATTTTCTCTTTTTTCCTTTATAGAAACATTAAAATATTCATATTTGATGAATCATGCATACCTATCTACATTTACATTTTGATATTAGTGATTATTAATGTTAATATCAATAAAATTTTATTATTTTAATATAATCCGATTTGACCTGGTTCGACCCCGATCCGACCATTAATCTTTGAACCAGTGCCTCATTCGGTTCGATGCTCGGTCCGGTTTTTTGAACATTGTTCCTAAATATAAGACATTTTTCTAATTTTTATCTCTAAATTGCCCCTATGCATAGTAACTACATGTAACATCTTTCCCACCTCACAACCACGCAATTATACACAGCAATTTACTTTGTTAGTATTCTTGCGAGGATTGTGAAAAAAAGTCAAGAAACAAAAACAAAATTCATGTAATAATGATGAAAAAGAAAATGAATGTGCCTTTCTATAGGTGTCTGCATATAAGTTGATTGTAGACTAATAAACAACCACATGATTTAGTGGCAACGTGTGCAATGAGATTCCAACTTATTTGCTATTATCCCAACTTCAAAATTTTCTACACAATACTCTGCATAAATGAGACTATTCATTATTTGGATTTATGTTTGCCGTAGTTGATTGGTAAAAGAGCACCATCTTTTGTAAGTTTTCAAATCGATAAAGTTACAATAAAAAATTGATCTTTAGCTAACATATATGTTTTCTCATTTAAGGAGGTGCTTGGAAACACCCCATAATCAATTAAAAAAATTATTTTGCACTTAATTAGTGACCAAAACCTTAAAGGATTGAAAGTTTAAGCATGCTTCGTTTATGTGGGATTAATATTGCAAAGTCATAATTTAAATTATCCAGCAAAATATTCTTCTGTCAGTTAAAGTTAAACTAACGGTGTTAAATTAACTGAAAATACACTATAAATTTAGGAGACAATACTAGAATTTGATATAAACTTAAAATACCAGACATATATGTTAGCCAAAAATAGAAAAAGTTAAACTATGACCAAAGAAGGACTATGACGATAACTTTGCGGATTTTACCTCGTACAAAGATAGAGCTCTTATGCCTGTCATCTATGGGAAACATACATATTGATACAATCATAAAATTCATAAGGTTACTCCAACACCAATTTTTAGGTTCGGTTCTCCCTATTGAACACGTCACGTATTTTACAATCAAACTTAGTCACCTAATGAAAAAGAGAAAAACAATAAACATTAAGATATAAAAAAAAATATAATTATATCTAGTTTTTATGTATTGAGAAAAAAATTTATTTTATATTCAGCAAGACAACATGATTATTTTTTCCTCTTGCAAACATTCAATGTCAGATCAGCTTAACAAATAAATTATATATAATAAGGAATTTTTTCTTGTTTATAAAGGATGATTAAATTATGTATCCTTTTACTTTATAAAATGTAAAGATATAAAAAAATTGAACATGACATTTAAGTATACCGCCAAAATACTTCTTGTATACAGTTAACCCAGCACCGTTATATTATCAATATATAAAAGAGAACAATTTGCAGTGATTAAATTATTAAACTTAGTAGATATGTTAATCTTTCAAATTTTCAAAATTGGATTATCCTATCGGCCATTTTGGCCCCAACTTTCGAGTTTTCCACACTCGAATATTAAATGAAAGAGACTATTATTTGGAGAAAATTTATTAAAGCATGTACAGTGGAAACTTCTTTCGTTGTCATGTTCTAATTTTATAAAGTCTTTTGCGTCTCAAAAATGGCAAGACAAATTTTTTTGTTAGTTGTAATTAATAATTTTTGTAATTATTGGTAAAAAATATTGCTAGTTATAACAAAATAATAGCTAGTGATATATTTTCTGTGCGTGTCTGACTTATACTTGAGTACCTATTGAACACATTGTCACGGAATTCGACGATTAATTAATTTTTAATCAGATTCTTAGATAAAAAAAAATTATCAAATAGTGATGATAATTTCAATCTTAACCGCTATCTATCTATTCTAAAACAGATTGATGCCACGTTTGGTAGCAGGAATGTTTTCGGGGATTGGAACTAGGAATTTCTACCTTTCTTAACTTCTTTTAAAATAATTATAATACACTATAAATTTAAGAGATAATACTAAAAATAGTTATGTTTTCCACATAACTATTTTTCCCTCTTGTAAACCTTCTGTCAGAGTAACAAAAAAAATCATATATGATAAGGATTTTATTTATTGTTTTTAAAGGATGATTCGATTATGTATCCTTTTATTTTATATAATGTAAAAATATTAAAAATTTGAAAATAACATTTAAGTGCATGGCCAAAATAGTTCTCTTATCCATTTTACGCATCACCTTTATATTATCAATATTCAATATAAAGAGTAAAAAATTACATTATTAAACTAAAAATATATGTTAACCTTTCAAATTTTAAAAATTGGCTTATCCTATCGACTACTTTGGTCCAAACTTTCAAGTTTTCTACAGGTAAATGAAAGACACTATCATTATTTAGAGAAAATTTGTTAAAGCACGCATGGTGGAATGTTTTTTCGTGGTTATATTTTAATTCAACAAAGTCTTTTGCATCTAAAAAAAGCAAAAAAAAAAAAAATCTTTTTGTTAGTCTTTGTTCTATTTTTTAAGGATCTTTTGTAATGATAAACATATACATAAGTCGTAAAAAATTTTAATAACAAATTTTGGTATCTTAACTCACTCTCACAAACACCCAAACAAACTATTGCAGTTTCCTTTCACTTTATTACCTCCAATCTTTTTACTACTACATCCTCTCTCTCTCTCTCTCTCTCTCTAACAAAGGTTGGTTTAATGTTGAGTTTGGTTATAAATATAAGACTTCAATTCACAGAGTTCCCAATTATATCAGTTTCCCCTTAAATTATCCATTTTGATTGAGGAGTTTGTATTAAGAGAAGTTTAAATAAAAATGAATGAAGAAGGTATTATAGGAAAATTAACAAACACTTTTACAAATAATGTATTTAATTTTATTAATTCACCTAAATTAGTTAAGAGCGTGAGTGTGTGTTAAGAACCAGGGTTATATTGTTCATATCGAAATCAAACGGTTTAAATTTATTAGTTTTTATTATTTAATTTTTTAATGTTAATTTTTAAAATTATTTGATAGGGAGAATAAAGTTCCTATTTGACGTTAAACAAAATGATTTATTGAGATAGAAAGACATATGCTATTATGACTCGTAGAAGTATGAGCAAAGATAGTAATATAGGGAAGTTAATTGGGAAATTTTTTTAATAATTTTTTTTTTGGTTTATTTAATTAGGAATGAGTATATAACTGTCCAGACCCTTTAGGTGTATTTATGCCTATAACTAAATTATAAATTCATGGTCCCATCTCCCATGTTAAGTAAAGGTACCACTGGATGTAACTAAAAATAGTACTAAAACCTAAATGGATTAGAAAAATAACATTAGGGTGGTAAATAAATCATAGAAAATCTAAAAGTAGGGATGGAACCGAAAAATAATATCAGAGTGCTAAATACTACTCTCTCCATCCCTTATTATAAGAGACAATGAGGTAAAATCACACCGATTAAGAAAGTGGTTAAAATAAATAAATATATCTGAAATAATTTTGTTTTATCAAGTTTGCCCTTATTTATGATTGAGTATAAGAGAGAGAGAGAGAGAAATATGATAATAGTGTCATAAATGAGTATGAAAGAGAATGTGAATAGAATAATAATAGTTAAAATGTAAAAAAAACTTATTAAATACTTTAACAAATTTAGTCAGACTCTTATAAAAATGAATAAAACCATTCAAATTTTTGGTTATTTATAGGGACAGAGGGAGTACTTTATTTATAAAAATTTACTTATAGATATGTTTAATGTTGTGTAACTCCATTGGTTGTGATTTCGATGTTTAATGTTGCGTTGCGTTTTTCCTCAATACTATTTAATAAAAGGTGAAGGTGTAATTTTGACAATTAAGTTTCATGTCAGGAGTGTCGGACACCATAAAAATTTTGAAGAGAAAAATTGCATACAATCTTTATAAAATGGACTCATTTAAATATAAGTCATAACACAATTAAACATTAGTTACTTTTTTATTTGTGAGCCACAGATTAATTAATATCAAATGATTATTAAATAAAAGGGTATAGGTGCAATTTTAACAACAAAATTTCATGCTAGTAGCATCTAATATCATAAAGTTTTTTAGAAGCAAAAAAATGTAAATAAACTTTATAAAATAATGCAAGTTTAACACTAACTCTATCATGTACATATAATATTGGTATTTAACCCACTTGGTAGTTTTGATTCTTCATATTTTTTTTCTTCTCCGCCATTATTGTGCTTAGTATTTCAACAAGTTCAACATTTTTCTATTTTTGATACGAACTAGAAATGGCATTTTCCCAACAACACTTTCTCTCTCCACTTCCATCCTTTTCAAACCCCAACAACTTTTCCTCCCTCATTCATTGCCCCTATTATCTTCGCCAATGGCATACCCATTGTTTGGTTAGCCTATAACAGAGCCACTGTTGACTCCCTTAGCTCGTTTCAATTTCTCTCATCTCGCATCTTTTTTATTGGCTTCACCCCACTCAATAATTAATATGCTTTGTAGCTTCACACATTATGGGGAAAGAGAGAGGATGATGGAGGAGATCAAATGATATGAAAGAGAGAGAAATTTTTTTTAATAATCATTTAAAATTAATTAATATGAGCCCTACAAACTAAAAAATAATGAAGTTCATTAGTGTTAACACTTTTGTTAAAATTATTGTATTTTAAAAAGGTTATGTGCATTTTTTTCATAAAAAAATTTATGATGTTAGATATTCAGCACACAAAACTTTATTGTTAAAATTGTACTTTCTTTTATTTCTAAAAACATTTAAAATTGATTAATGTGGGGCTAAAAAACAAAAAAGTAATAATGGAAGTTTGACAGTGTTAGGATTTATGTTAAAATTACTTCATTTTTTAAAGTTTATATATATTTTTGCTCCCCAAAAAACACTAGTACCAAACTCCCTAACACAAAAATTTGTTGTTAAAATAGCATATTCACCGTTATATGAAACTTTGTATGTCGATGTGATGGTAGTTTTCATTTTATCTAGCGAAACTGTTGTGATTATTGGAGAATATGCACTGCTTGTATTTATAGTATTCTGTGGCTCAGAAATAGGCTGTCTAAATTTATTCTTATATATGATAAAAGATAATCTTCAGGAGTTGTATACATTTATGAAATTCTACACAGTAATTTACTTTGCTAGTAATCTTGCAAGGATAGTGAAAAAAAGTCAAGAAAAGAAATTTTTTTAAAAAAGTAGTGTAATAATAATGAAGAAGAAAATAAAAGTGCCTTTTGAAAGGTGTCTTTATGTAAGTTGATCGTAGACTAATAAACAACCACATGATTTAATCGCAACTTGTGGAATGAGATTCCAACTTCTTTGATATTATCCCAACTTTTAAACACAATACTCTTCATGAATGAGATTATTCATTATTTGGATTTATATGTTTGCCGGAGTTGACTGGTAAAAGCACACCATTTTTGTAAGTTTTCGAATTGACAAAGTTACAATTTGATCTTTAGCTAACAGATATGTTTTCTCATTTATCGTGTTTGGAAACACCCCGTAATCAATTAAAAACATTATTTTGCACTTAATTAGTGACCAAAACCTTAAAATGATTGAAATTTAAGAATGCTTTGTTAATGTGGCATTAATATTGCAGAGTCATAATTTGAATCAGTGCATATGCTCCACTTATCACCGCACGTCGCATCTTTTGTTAAAAATGTTCTGCAAAAAATCATTCACCAGTGAATAAAAGAAAAATAATATATATTAAGACATAAAAAACATATCTATATAATTTTAATGTGTTGAAATGAAAATTTATTTTATATCCAACAAGACCACATAATTATTTTTCTCTCTTCTAAACCTTCTTGATAGAGTAACAATAAAAATCATATATAATAAGGATTTTTTTTATTGTTTTTAAAGGATGATTCAATTATGTTACCTTTTATCTTATATAATGTAAAGTTATTAAAAATTTGAAAATAACATTTAAGTGCATGGCCAAAACAGTTCTCTAATCCCTTTGACGCAAAGTTTTTCAATATGTAATTGAAAGAGACTCTTCATCATTATTTGGAGAAAATTTGTTAAAGCATGCATGATGGAAAGTTTTTCCGTGGTCATACTTTAATTCAATAAAATCTTTGGCATCTTAAAAACGCAAAGACAAATTCTTTTCTTAATCGTTGTTCTATTTTTAAGGATTTTTTCTGTAATGATAAACATATACATAAGTGATAAAAAATTTTAATAACATATTTTGGTATCTTTTATCACACTCTTAAACACCCAAACAAACTTTTTAGTTTCCTTTTACTTTATTCCCTCTAATCTTTTTACTACTACATCCTCTCTTTAAAACAAGGGTTAGTATAACACCAATTTATAATACTATACTAAAGCATGTTAATTTCTTTATAACCACTTTGTCATTATCATAAGCCCAAAAATGTGAATAAATTTAAAACTTTTCTTTCAAAGTATTAAAAACATGTTTTTAATGGGTTTTATTTTTTGACAAATTGGCTTCAATACAAACTATATGTAAAATCAAATGGTTTATAAAACAAGTAAATAGCCATGTTCTATCCAAATTTTTATTTTTATCTGATAGTGTGTGGGAAGCCAAAACTATCATAATATTTCTATTATGCATAATGTGCATCTCATACCCATATGTATACTTCTACTGTCATATAATAACAAAATATTGGGTTATTCCAGTCAATAACTCCTTTACATGTATATGCAGTGGTACTTCTCTTGAATGTTATATCTATATATATACTAGTTATATAACTATGCAAGCTTCAATCTTGCTTTACTTATCCTAATCTTATAACATATACAGGTAGAGACATCCAAATGTATATATATACATACACCGCAGTACAAAACAATGCAGGCATGCCTAACCTTCATCTTACTACCTTACCCAAAACAACACATTCTCCTTGCTCTTCAATAAAAAAATGTATTAAAAAGAGTGAGATTCAAAGAATCACAGTAGTAATTTATTTCATTCATTATATTATATAACAATTAATAAACCCGTGCAAACGTTATAATATCAATAATCCTTGTACAATTAATGATAACAATTATCCTTATAAACTGTGTCTTTGGCAACTTCCAGCCACTAATAATAGTGGGGTAACTTCCAGCCACTAATAATAGTTGGGTATCTTCCTACCACTAAATCATGGTGCGGTATCTATACCTCTAGGATTTCTCTTTCACACCAATTAGTGCGGTATCTATACCTCTAGGATTTCTCTTTCACATCAATTAAGTTACGATAACTAATCTCGCTAGGGGTTGCAACCCACCTAGCCTTGGGGTACTATATAAACTGAGAAGTAAGACTTTCATGTAGGAATTAACAAGGTTTATCACCTTCATTTATAATGTAAACTTGTAACAGATGTTATGTAATTATTCATACATAATCAATGATATAGAATAAAACTGCTAACTAGTTATCAGAACTTAGTCCTCTACCAACTCCTTTCCGTTTTGCTTTGGAGAATTCATGTAACACTTAAAACCCAACCATACATGACCTTGACATAGATTTTGGTCCAAGATTATTTAACATTTAATAACCTGAAATCAGTAAATAAAATCAGATGTAATCCTTCTATGTACGGTTTAAAACTGATTTCATACTTCATAAACTCTAGCTCATGCTTACAACAATAAAGCCTAAAGCTTAATACATTACTTCAACCATCCAAAAAAATTCCAGCTTTAACATGTTAACTAAGTTCTCATTTAATATGCTAGAACATACCTTAATAACAGTAATTAAAGTCAGATTCTTGACCTTAATGACTTAGAATCCAAAATAGGACTTTCGAACTTCTATAAACAATGGGAAGTACATATAACATACATAATTCCACCTTATATATTTAACTTGTTTACTATTTGGTAGAATCAAAACAATTCATACTTAATATCTTAAAACAGTAACCATAATATTCAACATCCTTATGCTTCTTACAAATGGAACCATAAATTAATATTTGGTATCTTAAATCAGTAAGCTATGATAAACCCTTAAACCAAAGGTAATCCCTCTCATATGCAACACTTTGAGATACCTCTTAACATATAAGAACCTTAAACAATACCAAATCAGATTTAACATCGCTTATAACTCCCAAAACAGTGGTCAAAATGGATTCTTAAAACTGAAATCATTAACTTCAACCATTACAGTCCCATATTTCTTTAAACCTTCAACAATACCTTGTAGTAAGATACCTTCAAAGTTTTCCCCAGTTTCAGCACTTAAAATTACTCTAATGTCAACTTTAAAACAGAAGAAACTCCAAATCAAAATACTAAATTAAGAAAAACAAATAATTAATTCATATCTTCACCAAATAACCTCTGTAATCACGCTATTCTAAATTTATCAGTTTTGAACAATTGTAAACTAATTGAAATCCTTTAATCATAGATTGGCACTTTGAAACTTATTCCATCTCTTTGAACAATAACAGAGTTCCAGCACCAATCATGAGATATAAACCTTCTTTTTGAAGCTTCTATAGTTAATTGAAACATCCATATTAGTGGCTCAACATTAGAGACATGAACGAGAAAGGTTCAATCAGTTTTCAATTTGTAGCTATGTGGTCTCAACATATAATATTTGAACAGTGGGGATAAAATCAGTTTGAAATTAACGTTGAGTCATCTAGTTGAAATCCTAAATTATGCTTCAATCAGAACAATAATTTACCTTCAGCTTTCACTCCAAACTCAAATCCATTATGTTCTCACTGCTATACAACTAAATGACATTAGCATAATCAATCCACTTTAGCCTTTAAGCAACCTATGATCTACTAAAAATGCAATAACCTCATATTCTTCATATTCGCGGTTTACATTCTTTTAAAGCTTCTCTAAGCAATATCTTCACAGCAAGACTGAAATTACAGATTCTAAATTCACACTTGAATCAATACTTCAAAACCACCAAATCATGTATTAACATTTTCAGACACTTCTTTAGCATTGGAGAACCTTAAAAACTGTCTATGAAATCAGATTTAATACTTCGAATTATCCAAACAGCAGCACACAATGATCTGAAACATATTTCTGGCTCCCAAAAACAACCAGCAAGACAGATCTCAAAAATCCTCTTCCATTGACAATTATGAGTACTTTACATTCAACACAACTACACACTATCTCTTATGATTCACATTTCTCCAATTTCATTTATTATATATAGTTTCCAAACATTAAAAGAAAAAGGGGCTCAGATATCGCTGCAAGAAGAATCACAAACAGGGTATGAAGCTCCAAATTTCGAATCACAAGATCAACCCAACAATCAAACATGAAAAGACCAAAGTTCATCTCTTGTTTATTCCTATCAAAGTTTAAACACTATTTAGTTTGATTTAGGTTGAAAATCGGTGAAACCCTTCTATGAACAGTAGCTTAAAACAAGGAACCCGAAACTTCCAACCAAAACCCATAGGAAACTTTCTATTTCTTTGAACAATGCTTTGTTTCAAGCTTAATCGCATCTTATTTGGTGATTCTATTCAAAATCCCCATTTTAGTTCTAATGCTGTCACTCAAGCTCGCTTGAATCAGAAAAATCGAAGGTAAAGAAGAAAATAGAGGAGACCAACCTGAACTAAAATCCAGTCATGCATGTGTGATAAACTCTCTCTTCCATCGACAGTAAAGCCTCGAATCCTCCGGCGACCTCACTCTCTCTCGCTCTCTACCTCTCTTGGTTTCCATGGGAAATGAAAGAGAAGACAGAGCGGAATTGATGATAATAATGGCTGACAGGAATGAAGAAGAGATGGGGATAGTATGAGATTATATATATGTCAATTTACTGTTTATGACCTTCTAGCTATAACTAAAAGAGTTATCTAACGATGGGCAATTTCGCCCTTTTACTTTAGTCCCTCTTATGAAATGAATTTGTAGAATTTAATGGTTAAACTTGGAATTTTCTTCCACTATAACTTTTTTTTAGTCTCAAAATACTCGGTTAAAATTTCTCATATTTAAATTTATTTTTTTACTAATTTTCTTCAATTTCTTTGTAAAGCCTTTTCATTTTTAAATGACTCCTCAATTTTATAATAACTCCTAATTTCTTCTTTTTCAAATTTTAGAATGTTACAGTTAGTTTAATATTGATTTTGGTTATAAATATAAGAATTCAATTTACTGTGTTTCTATATGTATCAATTTCCCCATAAACTATCCTTATTGATTGATGAGTTTGTATTAAAGGTAGTTTAAATAAAGGACAAATGTAACGGCGCAAAAAAATATCAAATAGTTTAATTATTTCACTTATGATTAATATTTTCCTTATTTGTTACATATATATGTGTAATAGCCTTGAAGAAATATACATATATTTATGTATGTCTATATATTATAAAGATAATTAAAATTTAAGTTACTTATTGTAAATTGACAAGAAGGCTACATTAGTATATTAGTGGCTTGGGTGATGATATTTTAGAGATGGTGAGGTCAAATTTACACTCCGTTGCAGTAAAGGGAATTTTATTATATTCACTTTTAAGATTTTTTTTTTTTTTTTTTTACTTAAAACACCTTGAATTTACGAAAATTTCCTTCTATAAAAAAAAGGAAATATACAAAAGAGAAGCCTTGAGATATTTTTTCTTACGAATGTGCATGCTAGCTTCAAGCTGCCGCTGTGGGTGCTGGACAGCTGGAATTGTGTTCTTCAGCCTGTAATGGATGATAGTATCTTTTTTTTTATGCGTGTTCAGCTTCAAACATGTTCTTTAGCTAATCTGATTTGTGTATGTGTATTCCAATCCCTTTTCTCCTTCTTTTGCTCAGCTTCTCATTGCTTTGTGTGTGTATCCGTATGAATTTTCCTTCATACCTTTCTTTTTTTTTTGTGGGTGGTGGGATGAGTGCCCTCGAACTCCCATTTTCCCATACCCGTGGAGGGTGTTGAACGGAAGATCAGTTGAAGGACCGCGGAAGTAAACCTTATTTGTATTAAGTATATCCTCAAAATATTTACATTTCCATTTTTATGTACATAATGAGTTATACTCCCTCTGTTTCTAAATATAGAAGTTAATTAACTAATTTAAAGAGATTAAGGATAACAGTTAATAATTTAATTAATTTTATATGTTTCCCCCCAAAATACCCTTGTTTCAAATATAATAATCTAGCTCTCTGACATCTTCCCCCCACATCTTTCATTTTCAACTTCAACCATAAAGCCACCGCCATTTTCACCCCCTTCTTCTTCTTCTTCTTCTTCCTCTTCTTACACTGTTTTCCCATAGATTCTCGATCCTAAAAGCAAATCCCACAAAACCGACGTCCTTCTTGGGAATTCAGTTATGGAATCTCCTTGTAGCTTCAATTTCAACCTGCATCATTCTCACGATTTCCATTGCTTTCTGCACTTGCTGTATATACTTTTGTCGATGTCGAAGAAAGTCATACGAATCCCAATTTTCGTTTCCCAATTATTATCGTCACGATTCTAGTTCTTCCTCATCCCTCGACAAGAGGCTACTCTCCTCAGGCTGTATCGATGTGTGAGGAATTCTAATGAACTTTGACAGGTTCTTACTTAACGTCGTCAATGACGATAGGGAAGATGGAAATCTTGAATCGGTTGTTGGAGGGTCACATAGGAGTAGGAATGTTTGGCGGCAGAGTATGGAATTTGGGTTGCAGGAGATCATGCTGGAAACATATACTTGGGAATTTCAATTTCCGTTTCCGTTCATGCTCGAATTTGTTATATATGTAGGGGGTAATTTAGGAAAAAAATGGCAAAATTTAGAAAAGGGTATTATATTTAGGAACCAATCCATATCCCAAATTAGGTCTTACATTTAGGAACGGAGGGAGTAGTTTAATTACCCCTCTGTTTTCTATCAAAACGTTGGTATGAAATCTGAGAATTTTATTTTAGAATGGTTGATGAGATACTTGACGGTGGGGTACAAACCTTTGGTGTGTGATTTGAAACTAGGGAGCTTATTTCATAACTTCAGAACTTTTTGTTCACACCAAGTGTTTGACAAAATGTGTAAAAGAGAAATTATGTCTAGAATGAGCTTTTAAGCGTGGTTTGATGATATTAACAAAATTGTAGTGCAAATGTTGTGTATCCTCTAAGTTGATATTTGGGAATGACCAAATGTTTTTTTTCAAGGGTTTAAAGAGGCTATTGATATAGGGTGTGTTTGGTAAAGCTTTTGGAGGTCCAAAAGCCCAGCGAGAAATTTCCGAGACCAGGGTGGGATCCGGGAAGGGGGTCGGGAATCCTGGTCCCTATCTTGGACCCATATTTTTTTAAAAAACATAATGTATGTAAGCCTAAGCAGGGTTAGCCCAAACAAGTACTTTTTGGACCAAAAAAACACCTCTCATATATGGCCCATACGATGGCTCATTGATTTCATCTTCCTCCAAAATAAAACCATGTGGCCAAACCTACCCCCCACCCCACCAAAAAATCATGTGATGTTTCCATCTAGAACCCCCCATCCCTCGGCTTTCAAAAAAAAAATTGAACCCCTTACCCCAAGTTTTTTCCAAGAACAGCGCTGAGGAAGGAAGGGAATTTTCATTAGCCATACCCACTTCACCTTCTCCCCCTTCTCTGATGAATAATGATTATTCATCTTTGTTGTTTTTTTCTATGATTTGGGTTTACTCGAACCCCCTTCTCTTGATCTGTTTCAAAGATGGAAGTGAATGGGAGTGACAGGGCAATTAAGGACTGGAGGGATTGAACGGTAGGGAGAGGTTTGAGGGCAGTGTAAGAGAGAGCAACGAAGGTGGAGCAAGTAGAGATTGTGAGAACAGGGGTCTTTGGAGGTTGCTATTTCTGGATTTATATTCATTTCCTTCTTCTCACCTTCCTCCCTTCCTCAATCATCTAATCTCTTTTTTCTACTGTACTCTTTTTTCTTTCTTAAAAGCGGGAATTCCTGGTCCTGTTACTGGGATTTCCCGGTCCTAGACCTGGAAATCCCAGGAACGGGAACCAATCTCAATCCCAGCCACTTTCGAGGATCAGGACCAGGAATCCGTGAGAACCGGGAATGGGGATTCCCGGTCCTAGTCCCAGATTTGGACACCCCTATTTATCATATTTGGTTTGGCTTTTTTTTGGAGAAGAGCTTATGGCTTCTAATGGGCTTCTCGGAAAAAGCTGGAAATTAGAGCTTTTGGCTTCTATTGGTTGGAATGATCGGTCTCACGCCTTTTGATGTGTATTATTTAATAACGTGGGTGGGAAAATTATACTATTAAACCTTTAAAATTCTCAAATAAAATATTTTCTTTTAATATGAAATTTCTTTTTTATCTCCAAAAATTTACCATAATAATCTTTAACTATTTTCTCCCACAATATCCTCCTTCTAGCTAAAAATATAATTTTTTAAAATTATTTTCCTTAAATTAAGGGAGAAATTAAGCCTTTACAATCCTCAAAAAGCCCAAATTTCACTTTTTCTTTCTAAACTATAAGAATATATGCATATTATATATGTATTATTTAATAAAAATAATGTTCTTTTCAGTAATTTTTCATCTAAACTTACTTTTCAAAATAATCATCCAAGTATGTTTCTAAAAGTCAGATTGAAAAAAAGTCACTTCTATAAGGGTTAAAGGTCATATTTGCCCATAAAGTGTGCAAGGTGTATCATATCTGCCCCTGAAGTATTTTTTGGTTTTTTGGTCCAAATGTGGTCTTGAAGTATGAAAATGGATTAACTTCGCCCTTTACCATTATAAAACTTACGTTGATTGTTAAATGTTGGATGTTAACCATTAATAACGGTTAAAGGGCGAAGTTAATCCATTTTCATATTTTGAGGGCACATTTGGACCCAAAAATACTTCAGGGATAGATATGATACATCTTGAACACTTCAGGGGCAAATATGACCTTTAAGCCCTTCTATAATCACAAATCCAAACATAAATCATTTAATACAATCTGACTTTTATCCAATCTTACTTCTGAAAAAGTCATATTGAAAAAAAAATTACTTCTCATAAGCCAATCCAAACACACTGATAATAATATAAGGAGAAAGTGAAGAAGACCAATTGTATGTACCGTGAAATGATTTCTAGTGTAAGTGAGACTCTTTACTACTTGGACAGTTGTTACATGCTCACCTAGTGCCTGTTAACATGTGGGAATGTATCATAAGCTGAATCTGAAAGTTAAGATTCCATTGTTGTGTAATGAAGCTACTTGGATCTTAATTTTTTTTCCTTTTTGGTCTCTATTTGATTATATTTTGAATTTCACTTTACTTTTTAAACTTTTCCTCCTTCAATTGGAGGTAATGGTCATTTAGCTTATGTGGTTTAGTATACTTTTTAAAATGCATATATTTAAAATTCTCTATCTGATGCCTCGACATAATTTGATGTTCTGCAATTCTTTGAAAGGCTTGAAATAGGGAGTCTAAGAAAATAGTAACATACATAAAGTATTTGTTGCTGTTGGAAGGAAGCTTATATAATATAATGCATGAATTATGTATTAACCGATAATACTGCTTAAACTTGTTAAGCTGATTAGGAAAAGTTGGGAATATTGTTGAGGAAGTTGTGTATTGGTTAGAACAGCTTAGGATTAGAATAAATGATTTTGATGAATGATCATAGAGTTAAGGGGTGTTATATCGATATAATAAGAAGAGATTAGCAGTTATCTATTAATACTGAATCTTAATGAAATAAATGGTATTGGGAAAAGTGGAATAAGAAAGTTAGTAGAATAAAAAAAATCTAGTTATTAAAGAGAAAGTATTGGTCGAGAAACGAATATGAAATTTACTTTGACAGTAAATTAAAGAAAATGCATGACGTCATAGTTGATATTCTACAGCTTCTGCTTTATAATATCATAAACTTCATTACTTTGATTATTTTTCATATGTGTGTATGTGTGTATTATCTCTGAGTGGAAGTTGGTAAGTTTTTTTTTTTAAGGTTAGTATTTTTTTTTATAACTTTTACTTGAAAAAACCTTAATGAAGTTAAAGAATAGATTGCAAATATATTTATCAGGGGAATAGACATAGAGCGCCAGTTCTTTGTGACCTTCGGGTTACATCTATTATTCGTAGTATTCGGGTCGCACCAGTTATTCGTACTATTCGGGGTTGCACCAGTTATTAGTGACCTATAGGTAACTCCAGTTATTCGTAGTCTTGGGGTTGCACCAGTTGTTTGCTTTATGTTAGTTCCTCTGAAAGAACAAGTTTTTTTTAAAATATAAATGTATAATATTTTTTATTATTTTTATTTTTATTCTTTTCTTGTAAATAAGATGCTCCACAAAATTTGTATACTTGATGTTCAGTTCTTTACTTAATATTTATGTGTGTGTTTTTATATTAAGATATAAAAGAAGTCTCAATCAAAAATAAAAATAATTGATTTGTGGTTGTAAACTTGTTTGGAAAACCCCATTTAAAAAGATCTTGTTGATCATCAATAGAAATAGTGAATTGAAAAGCGCTTACAAGTGAGTTTTTCTTATACTTTATGCTGATCACGCTTTAGTATTTTAGGGTGTGACAATAAAATATCATTTTGGCAAATGAATTATTGAGTAAGTATTGTAACCCCTAATTTTATATTACTATTCTATAGCATTTTAATTAATTTATAACCACTTTTCTAAATGCCAGAAGCACAAAAGTAAGAATAATTTAAAACATTTTTTCAACGCATTTATGGGCTTTTTTGACAAAATGATTTGTTTGAAAACTTTATATATAATCAAATGATTTACAAAACAACTAAAATAACTAAGATCACCTTATGGTATCTAATCCTATATGATTATGATAAAACAAACCCTATAATTATATAGATATAATCCTATTATCTAACTATGTATTGTTACCTATTTATAACTCTACTGTTATAATAATAGAATATTGGAATTACTTCTGTTAGTAACCCCTTTACCTGTATATGTTGTGGTGTTGTATTGAGGATATATATGTACATATAAGTTCCCATTATACTACACAAGCTCATTGCTTGTTTAGCTGCTTAATCCTATAATATATACAGGTAAATTATATTAAAAATAATTATCTACAATCAATTAAAAATATAGCAGGCAGTTCTGCTTCTTCATACACTACCATAATCCAAAAAAGTCCCAACTCCTTCCTGCTTCTCTGAAAAATGTTTCAAAACGTAGTTTATTTCATTCATTATCATGTATAACCACCATAAATCTGTACAAATAATGATAGCATTTATCTTTATTAATTGTGTGCTATATATACATACCAACCACTAATAACAATATATTTGTTAACTAGTGGAGGCAATTATACCTGCATGATTTCTAGTTATAATTATTAGGTTATAACAAAACTGTCTGGCAAAGGGGTAGCTAGCCACCTAAGCCTTAGAATAATCCTTAAATAGAACTAAAATGAATAAAAAGTAACCATATACCTGCAACAGATATTATGAGATTGTTTATGCAAGATTAATGTTATGAAATAAAACTGCTACCTGGATACCAGAAGATAGTCCTGAACCAGCTCCTTTCCTTTTCACTGCCTTGATGAATCTTATGATACTATTAAAGTCTATTACACATCTATATAATAAAAATAAATTAATAATTATATATTTATACTTATCGTCTCTCACAAACCCTAAAGTATTTGACACTACCCAAATCTCTCCATCTAGAAAAATTATGATTTGCCAACACTATTGAACCCTTGAGGTAAAAAGGGTCACTTCTAGCTATTCTATTCAACTTATTAGTTTGTATAATTTCTCAAGATACTTATTTAGCCTTTAGGGATTTTTAACAATAAACTATTCACCTTTAAATATTTGGTATATTTATTAACTACTTAGAGATATCAAACAAGCAAAGTCCAACCCAAATGATCAAGTACCAGCCAAACATAAACAAACAATCATTCGTTCATCTCAATAAAACTAGAGTAGAAATTCCATTTCATTTCCTACTTAAACTCATCACCAAATAATATTATTCACATCTTTGATATCTCTATAATCCCATATCACACCTAAAATCTGAAAAATTATTCCCAACTTCTAAATCAATACTAAGATTAATACTTTAAAACATGTAAAGATATATTAACATTTCAAGTCACATGCTTAACCCAATAAAGTCTTAACATCTCTTTTACATCTAATTCTCAAACTTTAGATAATTGATTCAAGTAGCATTCTTCTTCAATAGGACTTTATATCCTAATCGGATTTTATCCTTCCTTATGATAATAGGATTTATACTTTCCTAATAGTATATCATATTTTTTTTTGTATATATAGGACCCACTCCTAAATAGGGTTGATTTGTTACGTTTTAGCTTTCCTTTTCGTTGTAAACCTTTTTATCGTTATTAATATAATTTTGTTTTTTATAAAAAAATTAGGGACCCACACCTCCTTTTGAGTTGTCCTCAGTAGAGCTTATTATTTTTCAGAAAACACAACCATCGTTGCATTGCTTGAGGAGGAATGTTATTTTGCTCAAAGAATCTTCTTAAGACACAGATATCAAATGGTTTAATACTTTAATTTAGTGCTTTAGTTAGAATTATAGCATCATCATATGTAAACATATTCTCTTAAAAAATTGTTTGTTCCGTATGGTTACAATTAAAGTTTTTATGTGTTTTCTAACATCTAGCATTTTACTCTTTAAAATTTTAGCCGTATTGAAAATTGTCCATAAAGCCCTGAGATGTTACATGTTTCTTTATTTCTTACCCTCCAATAGGGAAAATTAACTTTTCATTGTTTGAATTAGAGGATAAAATAGGGTGAGGAAAACCCAACCCAAGTGCAAACTCTTTTGGACTTAAATTTTCCTGACATACTCCTGAAACTTTTCCAACAAACTTCTAGTCACAAGAAATTTTCTAGATATCGAATACCTGAAGAGTTAGCCAAAAAAAAAAAAACTTGCTTGGAAACTTGTCTCCAATTAATTGTTACCAAAAAAAAAAAAACAAAGAGTTGTAATAAAAATTAGAAAAAAACAACTTTTAGGTGTTCTTTAATTTTTTTTCGAAATGTCAAAATATTTTTCTTTTTTGAAAGAAAGCTTGAGTTAGCCATCCATACTATATCTAGAAGGTCGCGACTTCACCGATGACAATGAAAAGTGCAACGTTACTAATGGTAGTCACTATGTCATTAAAGATCCACGATGGCGACGGAAATCAAGACATCACCGACAGCGGTTGTGATGTTCCCCGATGACGAAGAAACGCAACATCACTGATGAAAAATGTGACATTACCAATGACGACGGAAACAACAGTGTCATCTACTGCGATAGAGACTGCCATGTTACCAATGATGACGGAAACCACAACATCACTAACGGCAATGGCGACGGAATCACAGTTTCATTGTTGACACCAGCGACGTCATTGATGGAGATTGAAAATGCAATGTTACCCCAACGGCAAAGGAAAATACAATGTTACTGACGACAGCTGCAATGCACTTACAACAGTGAAAACCGCAAGACCGCAATATCATTGATGACGGCCTTGACATTACCAACGGTCGTTGTCACGTTATCACTACCATAAGATTAGAAGCAAGTATTTTAAACAAATTTTTATAGTTTTATTTTGTTTTCAATATTAGTTATAAAAACAATTTTTGAACGTTTTTTTTCAAAAACATGTTTTAAGAACTATTAACTTACATGTTTTTTATTCTCTTGTTTCCAAAGTTTTTTTTAAAAAAAGAAACCAAACAGCCCCTTAGATTTTAAAAGATAAAAGGGTGATTATTCAGAAAAAGAAAGATAAAATGGTTATAGTTCCTATAAAATTAGTGGGTCCAAAAAGTTGTTATGGATTTATAAATCTGTTATCGATTTTACTAATCAGGGTTATAAGTATATTTTTTTATTGTTACATGTTTATTTTTATTGATTTAGATTGAGAGGAAATGTAGAAATTAGTGATGAGTTATCAAATTCACTCAAGATTTTCAGCAAATTAATAACAAGTTTTTATCATAGTAATCACCCCGAGATTAATATACTAGAAGGTTTTATGTTCAATATTGGTGTGTGTAGTAGCTAACAGGGTGAATTGTGGGCCATTTTATGGGGTTTAGCACGGGCTTGGGAATCGATTGAGATTGAGTGTGCTCAACAGAAATTAGGTTTGCTTATGTTTGTATTCTGCAAAAGAGATTGCAATTTGCTGATATTTTGGCGAACGAGGCATTATCTTTGGCTGAGGGCATTGTTTTCTTTCATAAGCCCCCTATTTGCATTATGCAGCAACTTGTTGCTGATATTGTATTTCATAAAAAAAAAAAAAGTAGTAATCATCGAATAACTGTTAAAATAAATACATTTTAAATCACTTTTTTGAAAATAGATAATACACGTATATATACCTACCTTAGTAACCTATCTTTAGACTATCCATTCTCAAAGGTATCAACGACAAACACTCTCATTGTTGTGCAGTCGAAAAGATACATTATCCTTCTTCTCTTCATGTTCTTTGATGCTTGTAATTTATGTACACTAGATTCCATTACAACATACATTTTTATTTTCTATACATTTGTTTCCATAGTTCCCATCCACTTGTATCCATCTTTTTTTTTTTTGACCATATCCATCTTGTTTAATTCTATATATTATAACTATATGAACACATATGACGATAAATGTAGGGCTAGTGACTTGTTATGGTGGAACTTACGTACTCATGATACAATAACATTCATCATTAGTTTTTTACTTCTTTCTCCTTGCATTTATGATACATCATATATTTAGCGATACATGTATATATATATATATTAAAAATTTAATGCTATGTTTTCTGCAGATTTATAACTATATTTGATTTCTTATGGGATACTATGAGTTACATAAAATAATTTTGAAGAGTTTCAGAGAACTCTATCAGCTAAATAGGAGACAAGAAGGCTTAAAAAAAATATAAAACCAATAAAATGGACTAAAGTGTCAAAATAAGTTACTAAAACTAGATTCATATTTATGGGAAATATCATTAAGCAAGATTTGACTTCTTTATTAAAGGTTTTCCCTCTTCAATCATCTTAATTTTTGTTTAACTTTGGTGTAAGATTTACTTTGTTATGTTATTACCATTCTAATTCTTCATTAAAAAACAAGTAATTGTAAGGCATTTAATTAAGATCATATCCCACAAAATTTTATAATTAATATGAGGTCGATTGGAACCTTGATTATAATGAACCCAAAATTATGAAATACGGCAACTATGTTTGACCATCAAATGACAACATTTTGGGCATCCATAACAAAATTCTAAGTAGGATTCACAAGTCTTTTAAATTTATATTAATTCTCCACTCCAATTATTTTAGAACACCAATTTTTTTAAAACAGTTAGAACATATTAATTGAGCACCCAATTACAATAAAATGAGCACATGTTTACATTATGTTGAACACTCTTAGGGCAAGCATTTAATGAATATGTATTCTATCTAACAAGTCTTTTAGAACATGTCAACAATTGTTGACAATCGAATGACAATGTTGTTATCACAATATTTTGAGCAATATTCACAAGTCTTTTTTAGCTGATAAAAAAAAAAAAGAAGGAGCGAAAATGTTATTTTCATTTTTAAAAATTAATATAACCAAAGTCTCAATAGATTTCGGTTTAATTATGGGATTTCACAGACCTATTCTTAATCAAATGTCTTCAATGGTACCTAGTATTAAGTTTCACTATATAAAAATTTATTTTTTAAAATTATACTTGCATAAATATAGTTAGATTGTGGCAAAAATTAACAAAATTTAAACAGAATAAAACTGCACAAATAATAATTTACCAATAGTGTCGAGGCTGAAAATTCTGATCACATTGTCAACTGAGGATTGAACGTTGAAGATGGGTGACCCATGAGTCATGATTGACGTTATTGGTTTTTCCCCTAATTTATATAAAAAGCATAAATCATTAGTTCTAATTACTTTCCTTATGCCATCAGGTCTGGGGACTCTATCAAATATCGAAATCCAAAAGTCTTTTTTGTCTTCCTCGTACCACTCTCTGCAAATAAACTGTTTCGAATTCGCTCCCTCGCGCTTCGATACGAAGATTTTCAACAACTCGTATCAATTTGTAGAAGAATCCTCAAGAATATGAAGCAGCGTTTCACCTTCTCGTTCTCTACTTGATTTCATGGCCACTTCCCAACATCGCTGCGTTTTTGAGCTCAGTTTTCTTCGTAGATTTTAAGATTAAAAGTGATTGGGGGGTTTTGGTAAAAAAAAAACAGTGATTGGGGGCTTATAATGGTTGGGAGTAGTGATGGCAATTTCAAAGTTTTAGTCTTTGATTGAATTTTTTTGTCCCTGTGATGTTTTATGACGTTAGTTGTTGCGAATTATGACAATTGTTTGCTTATGTTGTAGTTGGGAATATACCGTATGATGCCACAGAGGAACAGCTTATTGAAATCTGCCAGGAGGTTGGGCCTGTTGTATCATTCAGGTAAATTTTTAAGGAGAAGCTATTATTTGAGAACTCTAGCATTTCTTTTGTAAGGAAATAATAAAATAAAAGGAAATTTTGACTGGTTGAGATTATAAAATGATTGCTCCATTGGTTGGAAAGAAGAGGGAGGCAGTCTTTATTGTGCTAAAGTTTTAAGGGTGGATTGATGTAATCAGTAGGGTAAATTTAGTTATGTTAATCTTGAGGTCTTTGTAACTCAGATGTTCTTATTCAACATTGAAGTTGCTATAAATAGGTTTGTTTTACCAGCTTGCTTCCAATTTTTTCTTAATCTAATTGTGGTTAAGGGGTTAAAAGCTGCTGTATATTTAGTATTCATTATACGCCTTTGATTTGTATTTCTTCAATGATTAAATTTTCTATGTTTTTATTCAGCAAGAAGTTATTTGGTTGAGCTATTTTATTCTTATGCATTCTTCAGACTAGTCATTTGATAGAGAAACTGGAAAACCTAAAGGTTATGGGTTCTGTGAGTATAAGAATGAAGAAGAAACAGCTCTAATTGCTCGTCGTAACCTACAGGGTTATGAGATTAATGGGTGGCAATTGCGTGTTGATTTTGCTGAAAATGACAAAGGTGCCGACAGAAATGGAGAACAGGTAAGTTGGTAGAATTTATTTCCTAACATTAATGTAGCTTACCTTTCTTTGCTGTGATATATGATCTGCATTTCTTTTAAGAAAAAAATCAGATTTATATAGAAAAAGATGGGACAATGTAAGGCCCTATGCCTGTATACCCTCTTGTGTCTGTTAGTTTTAGCAGCAAACTATTTCAGACTTGTTTATTGCAGCTGCTGTCAACTTCTAATTTTTTATCATCAAATTTTTCCCTTTGATGACTGACCAGATTTTCACCTATTTGAAATTTAAGCTTCTAAAATCACAAAATAATTTCAATTATCTATTGTTGAATGTTTTGTTTATGACTTCCTACTGCATGGATTGCTGGGCATATCAAATGAGATGAGGCTATCAAAATGTAACAACCAAGAACTGTTCTTTTACTTAAATTGTCAGCACCATAGGGGCCAAAGGGCAAATTTTTCAAGTGAATGAGGAGGCCACCTTTTCCTTGCTGATGTTAGATTAGACCCTTGAACTACAGAGAAAAATTTTATCTAGTGATCATGATGGATGTTTTCTAACTAGTATAAACTAGATGTTTAAGTTTGCTTGTATGATCAATCAATTAAGAAACATATTCTGAAATTATATCTTTGATGGAAAAGCTTAAAGATATTATTTTTTTACTCTTTAATTCTTGCTAAGAATAAGCAAAGCTGAACTAGGTTTTTCTATTGAAAGGGAAAAATGGATATTTTTCTTTTCAAAAATTGAAAGCTGATACATAAAGTATCTTGGATCCTGTAACTGATTGTATATTCTTTCTGCTGCGGCTTTTTATCTTTTTGCTTTCCCTCATTCTAACATGGACGGATCAATCATGCTCTTAATATCAGTTTCTTGAACATTTTAAATGGTTGTTCTTTTTGTTACAGGGGATGGGCCTGGACTGTCAGCAAATGTTGGTTGGTTCTTCATGGCTCTCCTTTAGTTATTGTGATAAACTATCTCAGACTATAGATGCTGACTTGTTTTCCATCATTTCCTTTCTCCCCCAATGTATAAAAGACCCTCAGAAACAAATAGCTGGGCCAGTCGTCCATGGGGAAGCTGCCCACCATCAACCTATTGGTCTTCATATTGCTGTAACAGCTGCAACAGTCATGGAAGCAGCTCTAGGAGGGCCTCAATCTGGCATCCAGTCAAATCAAAATGGTATGCCAATTCAGTCAGGACTGGCATGTGACACTTTAACTCTGCATCTGGCGAAACTATCCAGAAATCAGCTGACTGAGATTATCTCTGAGCTCAAGGTAAGTATTTGGTTAAGCTAATTTCTTCTTCTCAACTTAAATTGATATTATCCTTTCCTACTCACATTAAGATTGCCGTTATCATCTTAAACTTCAAGATCACTTTTAGATCAAAGGTTAAACATTCTTATTTCAAATACACCTTCTAAACTATTTATCCACGGTTTTGGATTGCTTCATGGGTTTCTTGTCCAGATATACTTCATTATGAGGTCCAAAACTCAAGGCTCACACTTTATATGGTAAATAAATCCTTCAGATATGCACTTACTATCATTTTATTGATCAACCTGGTTTTTCATTTTTGATTTGGTACTTTTGGTAATGATGATGTGATTGGAAAATCGATAATAATGTTTTTAGAAAAACAATAGTCAACATCGATTAAAAGTTACCAATGTTGAAAGCATTTTACGATGTATGGAAGCTTTGAAATACATTACAATGTTTCATATAACGTCATTTCTTTAATCGAGGTTAAAATTCATTTTTAATCAATGTTAAAGTTCTTCTCTATAGTACAAACAATGTAGGGATTTATTACATTAAAAAAATTTAAATTTTCAAAATAACATGCATGCTTTACATTCCTTTCTTAGTTATATTCTTGATGACAGATATCAAATTAAATTACACAAGTGATTTTAGTTATGAACTTTAAATTTGGTAAAATCATGCAAAACTCCTTTAAACTTGGGAGCAGTTTATATAACCCTCATTACACTTCAAAGTTTAAATTTGAATGCATGATCATTTGTTTTCTATTATGATTTCTTTGTCATTAACTTCCTATTGCCGTTCCTAGGGTAATTGACGCAAAAGACTAATAGGAGACATCTCGCATTCTATATAACATCCTTTATAAACTAATAATTCTATGCTAAGGATTAAGGCGTATTTAGAACTCTGAAATAATTTTTAGGGTACATTGAGGATCCTCAAACATCTTGTGGAGTATCTAATATCCAAATATCCAAAAGTACATTCATTAAAAGTGAGTTGCAATTGAATGCATAAATGGTTAGAATAAATTAAACTCCAACATCTTTCTTTGAATTCCCATTATTACATAGCACATGGATATAATAAAAAAAAGTGCATTTTGTTTAACAATTACGATGTATTAATCACTGCTAGTAAATTGTTGATTATGAAGCCCAATCAGAAAACACAATCAATTATCATCAAGGTATACTGTTTGTAAGTCATATAATCAATCCATATAAGGAGCAAAGAACTTGTGCAAGTCTCTTGTGTTAGATTCATTGAAGCCTTGGATGTCTATCTTGAGTTCATAGTGTCTCCAACACCGTGTGGGATCCCCAAAACCAACTCTCTCTTTCTCCTTCGTCATCTTCACTTCCTTGCCATATTTAAACTGCAATTTCAAATTGATTTAATTAGTTTTATATATATAATATGATGAAACCTTGTTCCTCTCTGAAGGTATGATAAGAATGTTTACCTATAGAATTACATGCCATATTTGAATGAGTACGCACTCATCACTCAATATAATGCCTCCTTAACTTCAAACTCAACATGAAAATTGTTTATTTTCTTTCGTCTTCCTTTTCTAATTTAAATCTTGGGGATTCACCAAAGTAAGCTAGGTTGAGTCTTACAACTTAGGTTTACAAAGGTTTTTTCTGATAGAGGTCTTTATCTTAATAATGAGTCTCAAATCGACAATTGGTGAAATAATATTTTATTATTCTTTCCTAACTACCCAAGTTGGTGTTTATGGTACCTAATTTTCCAATCAAATTAAAAAGAAGCGAAGTGATATTAATGATATGTTAAATAAAAATACCATCATATTCAAGGCTCATAATTAGGTAGGTAAATAGAAGTTCAAGAAGTTAAACATACTTTCAAGGTGCCAATAATGGTTTTGTCACACACAAATAATGTCAATTCCAAGGGTTTAGACACCAACCAAAGCAAACCTTCGATTATTTTCATTACATCTTTGCTCTTTGGCTTTTCCATTAATGTTTGAACTTCCATATAGTTCAAATCCCGCAATGGAAAAGGATTATGTTTAGTCTCGTGCTCTATATGTATTGGGAATATCAAACTGTACAAATCAAACCAAATGAAAGCATATATGAGCTTAATACCCTTAATTAATAAGAAGAATGATTAATATCATAATTAATAAGAAAAATGGCATATGAAGTAGAAAAGAAGTGCGTACCTTTGCTTCAAATGAAGTAATAGTGATGTGTTGAATGTGGTAAAAGCAAGAGGGAAATTGTTTTATGTAATAAAATTGTAAGATAGGATCTATTTGAGAAGGTGGCAATTTAATTTTGGCACCAAATTTTGTGGATAAAATGGTCAATGGATAAACTTCCATGCTCCCTTCATACTAAAATTTGAGCATGTTTGGTGCATCAATAATTGCTTCTTCTAAATCAGAACATTCCTTCATTGACAAAAACTCAAGCTTGTCAATTTTCAACTCCATCTTCCTTAAGGAAGTACAACGTTTTATTATTAGCTCCTTCAGACAATCTAAGTTTGATAATACACTCTTCGCCCACTCATCTTTTATGGCTACTCCTTCCAATTATAAAATGGGACAATTGCATATAGGTCCCAAGCAAGAGAATTAATTTTAGAGAGGTCCCAAGGACTTGTTAATGACAGCAATTAACAATTGCAATAGCCTTGGTTAACAAGTGAAGGAGTTGTTAATGAACCTGTCTGAAATTAATTCTCTTGCTTGGGACCTATTTGCAATTCTCCCTTCTAAAATACTAAGAGCCACACATGTTGAGATATTCAATGTAACTTTTCCGCTTTGAGAAGGATCAAAACCATAGTCATAAGCACTCTAGACTGGGAGTGAAGAGGAATAGGTTCTCTACATTTGAGGCATATGATATCTGCAACTTCTTGAGGTTAGGATTTTTATTCCTTAAGTTTGTAGGCAAGTGACAATAAATTATTAGTAAAGTATCAGTAACTAGTACTGTTAGGTTATTCTCTGACGCCTCTACAAAATGAAGAATTATTAAATGTATGGATTCGCAAGCAGGAGGGTCAAAGTAATATGGGTGGACAAAAGGGCCAAACCCAAAATAGAATACATCCTTTGCGTGGGTAATTGAATACCTTCTAACCCATGGCAACAATTGATACCTACATGTTCCACACACGAAGATGATACGGTTATAGTGCGAATCCTTTGCAACTATTGATTTTAAGTGATTTCAATTTCAGACATTGTATAATAGGATCATTAATTGGAATACTCAATCCGACGAGATTGAGAATGGTCAAAAATTCTGAAGAAAATAGATGAAAAGGGGCTCATCTCTCACATTTTTAAACTTGAAGTGAATATTTTGAAAACTATATATCTCTTTACTTGTGTTTTCTATTGCAAATTTCACAAACTTATCAAATGTAATTTGGTAGGAGAAAGGTGGCTCGTGAAACTTATGGTGATGAAATAGTCTAAACTTTTGCAAAGGGTTATTTGTATGAGAACTAAGCTGGAGAGATTTGTCTATGAGCGTGAACATTCTGTATTTTGTATCTTTGTGTTGTTTAAACACACAGTAATCTAATTCAAGGACAGGAAATGAAAGCCAGCAAGAATTGAAGGCTTTGAGTAAAACGCTACACTTAGTTGCATCCTTGTAACACAGAAAATTCATGATGTAGTGGATGAGATGTTGAGGAAGATTTTCAAAGTCTGTCATTTTTACGGGATTTTGATGAATTATGCTTAGATTGTTTCCTTCATCGACCTCCTAGATGTTGTTCTTGACAAATTCATCATATATAAAAGTATCGTCAATATATCACGTATACGTAATTAGGAACCAATAATTTCAAACATGCTAAAGATGACATAGGGATTTTGTATTTTGTTTGATCAGGTTGATATTGAATTGCTTATGAACTTAGATCTCCTTTGTCCATGAATTTAATTGTGAAATATGCTCTCATGGTTGCAATTGGTTAGGATAGGAAGCTATTTAGGCTAAGGGTGGTGTTTATTTGATATGTGACTCTGTTGATTGGTTTTGATCGGTAGGCATTTTGGTGAGTTTCTATTCCTTTGATATTGTATTGATAATTTCTTGCTGAATTTGATGAGCTAGGCATTGTCTGGGTGTGTTCAGACCTCTTGGTCAATATGTGTTCAGATCATATACCAAGAAACCTTTTTTAATTTCCACCAAATATCTCGTGATAAATACCTGGTTAGATGCAAGGTTATTATTGGATTTCTGATTTGCATTTCGAGTTTAGCAATCATTGTTTTCCTTAGGATTGATATTGTATGCAAGATAACCATTTGTAGAAGTCTTCATTTTCTAAAGTTGTTGAGGATATCCTGATGCTTGAGACTTTTATAGAGATGCCTATCTTACTGCTATTATGTGTTTATTTATGTCCAACAGTAGCTTTTCTTCTTTTTGTATCATAAGTTTGAATGTTAACTTTGAACTTCGAAGGTTTTCTTTACCCTTTACTATGGTTAGTTATTCTACCTTCTTGATTGCTTATCTGCTTACAATTTGAACGTTTTGCAGGGCACTCAGTGCTGAAAACTGGAGGTAGGCAATGGTTCTTTTTCAGCCCTAGAGAAAGAAAGTATCCTAATAGTGGTAGGACTAATCGAGCAACAAGATATGGATACTAGAAAGCAACAGGGAAGGATTGTAACATTACGTACAATTCTCGGGCTGTTGGGGTTAAAAAGACATTGGTTTTCTATAGAGGTAGAGCACCACACGGTGAACGAACTGATTGGGTTATGCATGAGTACAGATTGGAAGAAGTTGTGAGATGTCAGAATTGTAAGGTATCATATTCATGTGTCTTTTATGCTATATCTTTCTTTTTATTTTGTTATGATGTCATTTTGATTGTGAAAACGTATTGTTTAATAAGTTTTTTTTTTTAATGCGTAAATTATTAGGACTATCATGCACTTTACAAAGTGTTCAAGAAAAGCGGACCTGGTCCTAAAAATGGTGAACAGTATGGTGCACCATTCAAAGAGGAAGAATGGGTGGTTGATGATGATTTTGTAGATTTTAAGGCTAATTCAGCTGCCAAGGAGACTCCAAGGTCACAAGTTGATGAGGGTACTTCTATTGATACTGTGACTTGTAATGATCAAGCGCAGCCTGTGTTTGATGATGAACTTGACGAGATCTTGAAAAAAATGATGGATGAGCAGGTTCCTGACCTGACCTCATTGTGTCCTGCCGTACCTCAGGTTTGTTTTATGAGGAACCTTTAGAACTCTAGTTTTGTTTATCTATAAGCTGCCTATCCTTATCTATTGAAAGAAATGGAGAGGAATAGGTGGCAGAAAAATGTAGCAGTCGCTCACTAGCTCTGTGTAAGAGAAAAAGGAAGGACAACAGTGACTTCTGGCATTCAAAAAGGCTAGGTGGTCTCCTCAAATAAAAAATATTCCCTTTTTCTCATCCTGCTTCCCGTTAAGAGAAAACAAAACTTTCTCTCTTCTCCATTTAATTACCGTGCAAGGCATTAGTCTAAAACTTATTTAATTTTGGTTTTTCTCTGTTCTATTCGGCTTTAGTCTTTCACTTCTAGACTTTGTTTTTGGATCCTATTTCTTCCTTTACTAATGTAAACACGGTAAATTGAATGCTGAAAATCACTTAGTCCATCATTATCTTAACATTTATTCTCGTACTGTTTCACTTCAGTTCTGGCTTCTTTCTCTCTGTGGTTGGGTTTTGTCGGAAAGATGAAAGTAAGATATGGCCTTTGGGAGTGTAGGAATTATAGATGTGCTAGCATCACTTATGTAGGCTGACACTCCATTGAGATTTAGATTTTGCAACTATCATGGGGTTTCTATGGTTATATTTTTGTCCTGCTTAGTAAAGATATGTTAAAGCCATGACACTTTATAAGACTTTGGGCAGGAAGAAAAGAGCATTGACCGATATTGAAAGAATATGTGATTGTGGTTGTCATCTTCCCTTTAAATTGGCCAAACTGTTTTATTTCTCTGAACAATTTATGGTTGCTTGACTGTTACATGTTACATTTCGGCATAACTGTTTAGTAACTAGTGGTTCTTTTAATATAATTTTCGTTGGTTGCTACATGATATTTTTTGGCATTACTTTTCACTAACTCTGTCTTCTAGAATCATCCATTATACGTTGCTGCTGAGGAAACACAAAGTGTGGTGGCGGATAAAATTTCTAAGGTGGTGGCATTTGCTGAGCCAATCAAAATGTTTCATTCAAGTGAGCACTACTATGACCCTACCCAATCAGTTACCTCTCCTGTGCATGTTTCTGAAGCACCTGATGTCACCTCTGGTCCCAGTGTTCAAGTAGAGGAGCCTCTCTTTCATGGGGATGACTTCTTAGAAATGAATGATCTCATTGATCCTAAACCAACATTGCCCACAATAGAAAATCCTTTGGAGAACTTGGAGTTTGAAGATGGATTAAGTGCATTTGACTTGTACCATGATGCAGAGATGTTTCTTCGTGACATGGGGCACATTGACTAGGAAACTGTTTCACATCTTTATATGAATACTTTTGACAGTAATGTTGTGAATCAGCATTATCAGTCTCTGCCCCGTGGAGACAATGCAGATCAAGGTGAACTCCAGATGTATCATGAAAGGCAGATCATGAGTCCAGCAGAACATGCTAATGTTTCCTTCTCTTCATCAACCTCAGGTACATTCATTGGCACCACAAACAATGGTGGCGGTCTAACTCAACTTCCAAATAATGATTTTAGTGTCTTTGATTTGAATGGAGATGCAAGCTTCGCATCTCATTTGTGCTGCACTCTTCGAAGTTGTCTTCCATTGGTTGATTCCCTTCTAATGCATGGAAGAAACCTTCCTTGACTATAAGTATTGTGGCATCTGCTCTAACATTAATGTGACTTGAGCTTTATTTCATGTGGCGCTTGTATAACCCAAAAAAATCTAGAAAAGAAACAACACATACGATTTCTAATACAAGCTAGCTTTAGGTCATATGTTTAGGTATAAGTTATGAATCTGTGAGCTTGCCTACCGAAGGTATTCGTAATCAAAGCAGCAGTGTGAGACAAGATTCTACAAGTAGATTATCCTCAGCTCTCTGGGCCTTCCTTGAGTCAATACCTACCACTCCTGCATCAACAGCTGAAAATGCAAATCGAGCTCTTGAGCAAGTGTCTAGCTTTAGTAGGGTGAGAGATAATGTGAAGCAGGTAAGCATAGCCGATGCTGCTATTGCTAATGAAACTGCAATTGTGAGGAGAACAGGTAAAGGAAGGGGAATCTTCCTATTCTTGTTGCTTTATGTGATGATTTTTGGGTTTCTATGGGAACATTGAGAGTAGTTGCTGGGAGATTCATCCCTTGACACCTGAATCCCTACTTTTATTGCTGGGTCATATGGAATTCCCCGGATTCAATGAACAAATGAATATTGTTCTTACATATTTTAATAATTATAAGAAGAGAATTTATCCTTTCTTGTGAATACTAAACTTGAGAAGGAAGGTTTTTATAGCCTGAATGATGATTGTTAAGTTGAAAGAAGGGCTTCTAGGTAGATGCAGAATCTCACAAATCTTTCTTATTTGTGGTTCAATTATTAAGCTTATTTAGGCTTAGCTTGAAGGTATTGTCCTTTATTTGTTCATTTATTTTATCATGTATTTATTAGTATAACCTATGCTAATCCAATTCCGTTTGGGAGTGCTCAATTTGGGCAGTTGATCATATAAACAATCACTCTTGTGGAACCTGCGATTTTGTGTGTGGTATGATTTCTCTATAATGTTAGTTTTAGTTTTAATAACGTGTTTAAATTGGTGGATAGGATCATTGTTGCTACTATTTTATTGTATGCAGCCAAGTTGCAAGTAATCACTGGATATTGCTTGGGAAAGAAAAAAATCGAGTTATCATATATTTAATAGAAGGGTTTTTATCAACTAATTGATACTTATTTCATTCTTAATACTCCCCCATCCCAAAATATAAGCTTCAAATAATTAACGTACATTTATCAAGAAAACTACTAAAGTTGGTTAAAAGCAATAATTATGTTAGAAATATGATTTGTTTTTCAATTATACCCTTCTTAATAAATATAAAAGAGAATGCATGAGAAAAAGAAAAAGAAAATGAGAGATAATGTGACAAATAATATATAATAAAGATGAAAGAGAATGCATGGGGAAAATGAAGCTAAATAAAGTACTTTACATAACATATGTGGTATATTATCAGATTTCATATTAGCTTGTAGGTCAAACAAGCTACTTTAGAGAAACAATTTAGGTACATCAATTTATAAGTAACTTATTTAATTTTTTTAGGATTTTCAAAAAAAGTCAATTAATTTTTATATTATAAACAAATGGAGTAGTATTGATGAATTATGAATATGCATCATATAATCACATAAGTTGACGATTTAACACAATTGAATTTTTTTTATACAAGGGTTTGAGGTAAATAACTATCTATTTTTATATTTTATACTGTGATTTAATTGTTGAATGTTGAAGGGAAATTCATTGCGAGGGTTTGAATCCTTGATTCTTGAAAGGTTAAACAGAAATCAAAATCCTTAATTAATTCTCACATCATACAGCGCAGGATTACTCCACTTGGAAAAACTTTAAATCCTAAAAAAGCATTTGGGGCATCATTGCTCCATTTAAATACTTCAAGTAGAACCTTGAATCCTTATAATAAAAACTTTCTGGACAACATGCTTTGTGTTAACACTTTTGGGAGAACATTCAACCCTTAAAAACCATACATAAAACATTACTCATGAGTGAAAACTTTCAGGACTGCTTTAGTCCTTTAACTTTTAAATATACAATTTTCATTTGTTGACTTGGCCAACTAAATAGAAAGTTATTTTCGGTCTCAATTCTTAAAAATAAAATATTGTAATTATATAGTCAATGTAAGAAATGATACGAGACATATATATATATATATAGCTAGCGCTGAATATGAATGAAAATTTCCTTTCGTAATCAATTAATTAATTAATTTAATTTTGCTTCAAAATATTTATATTTTAAATTTCTTTCTCTCTAGTAATACTACCTAATCTACTGATTTCTTGTCTAAGAAAAAATGAATCGTTTGGTTTATAATGACATTTTCACCAAACTTTTACTTTCTCTAGTCCTAATTATATGATCTATTTCGAGAGTTAGTTTTGGTCTTAAATATAGGACCTAAATCTAATTTTTGTAATCTACTTCCCAAATTGCTCTTATTAGCATTCCTCTAACAATAATCAAGTAAGAAATATGGGAGGGGTTAATAAAAGATGATTGAGGTGTTTTAGAGAAAATACAATATGCTAAGGAGCAAAGCTAACATTTTTAATTTAATCAAAGTAGTTAAATAGATCTTATATTTAAGACATGAGGAAATATTAACTATCATTCCCTTCTTCTTCTTCTTGTCGGCTCATCCTTCAACTCATTTTTACTACTACTTCCTCATTCACTAACATAAACATCCTAAATACACCGCCTAATATCATCACTGGCTTCGTCATTAGATGAAGATATTTTCTCAAAAAGTAAAACAAGCTTTTGAGTTTGTCACATTTTTATTTAAAAATTAATCTTTAGTTGCCGTTCAAAGTACCAATGATTTTGGCAAAAAGTTTATAGGTGTGTGTGTATATATGACGATTGATAGCAACATTAGCTCAAGATTAATGTTGGGGAATCCCCTTTCATAATCAGTTTTAGGTGGCCTTGGCCCATCGAAGCCCAAATAACAATTTTGTATTATTTCACCACAATAGATTATTCACACAAGGTCTTTGTTATAAAGAACTTCATTATATTTCACACAATAGCGTAGAGACCTCCATGTCATTTCAATTCTTTTCAATGAAATCATGAAGGCAAACACAGTATATGTAAACGAACGACCCATTTATTGATATTGTTGTCACACGCATTCTGAAGCATTCCATGATACTAATAACAAGAGATATAACAAAGACACACACATAACTACAAAGATCAACCATGGACATGGTTTGCTAACAGCCTCTTCAATTTTACTAGTTTTATTGAAGTGAAGACGTATATCTCGTCTGCTACATCTTCCACTCGTCTGAAACAAGCATATCTCCAACTCTTCTTCAACACCATAGTTCCAATAGCTCCCCAGAAGCCAAAGACAAACCCAACTGCTATGACAAAATAAAACCACACCTTTTCAGAATCATTTTCATCTTCCAATTCTTTGGTTTCCTGAACTTGATGAGTATCAACACCTTGGCACTTATTTGATAGTGGGATCCCACAAAGATAAGGGTTGCCAGAATAAATGGATGGATCATTCAAAGTCAAGAATTGATTTTCAGTTGGAATTGGCCCTGAAAGGTTATTGTATGACATGTTCAAATAGTTTAGTGCAGTTAGCTTGGACATGCTTTTTGGAATTGTGCCTGAAATTAGGTTATGAGAGAGATCAAAGGATTCAAGGGATTTCATATTCCCAATAATCTCTGAAATTTCTCCTTTCAAATGATTGTGTGAAAGGTTTAAGCTTCTCAATCCGATGAGCGAGAATACCTGAAGAGGAATTGACCCAACCAAATTGTTATCTGACAAATCCAAGTTAACTTCTAGTTGCAAGATCCCAATAATGTCAAATTCTCTTCCTTTCATAACTTGCATGATATCCTGACTGCGCCATTCATCTCTCAAGCTATCTATGAAGAGGGTAATGGTAGCACTATCTTTTGTCATTCCTTTAAGATTGCCAATACAATGGGGTATTGAGCCACTTAAATTGTTATTTGCAAGGTCCAAAATCTGGAGTGATTTGAGTTGGCACATATTTACAGGAATGTTACCAACTAACATGTTATCTCGCAACCTGAGAATTTGCAAGGTAGGAAAAGTGTTATTGGTCCATGATGCTGGTATACTTCCAAAAAATGTATTCTCTCCCAAATCTAAAATTCTCAATTGCTTCAAATTGTTCAAAGTTAACGGAAGCTTTCCTTCAAGATGGTTATTGTTCAAATGCAACCAAAGCAATGATGAAAGATTTCCGATTGAGATGGGGAAAGCACCAGACAGTTTGTTAAATGAAAAGTTTATTTCCGTCAATCCAAATGGATCCTTATCTTCCCAACAATCTGGAATCTCACCAGAGAAATTGTTATGGGAAAGATCAATGCTTCTTAGATTTACAAAGTGACAAAGTCTATGAGGGATACTGCCATTGAAAGAATTATTCGAGAGATCAAGGTATTGAAGGTTTACAAGCTGACCAAGACTTTGAGGAATGTTTCCATCAAAAAGATTATTGAAAAGATAAAAGGATTGAAGCTTTTCCAGATTCCCTATCCAAGTTGGTATGTGGCCATTGAGTTTATTGTTTCCCAAGTACAGACCCTCTATTTCATATTTGATGCATCCAGAAAAATTGGAGTCACCAAATGCTTCTCCTAGAAGATTGCTATCTTCAATATATAATTCTTGTAAATGGCACATGTTTCTTAGAATTTGTGACACAGAAACTTCCATTGTAGCTGTGATCTTATTATAGGAGATATCAAGGTGGCGAAGGCTCCTCAACTCCCCCAACCAAGATGGAACTGAACTAAAGTTGTTAGAAGAAAGGTCAAGGTATTGAAGGGAAGTCAAGTTCCGCAAAGCAACAGGGATGGGTCCAGAAAGTGCATTTCCCGAAAGATCAAGAAAAATCAGATTCCTAAACTCTCCCATCCAAGATGGAACTGAAGTAAAGTTGTTATCAGAAAGGTAAAGGTATTGAAGGGAAGTCAAGTTCCGCAAAGCAACAGGGATGGGTCCAGAAAGTGCATTTCCCCTTAGATAAAGAGAAATCATATTCCTAAACTCTCCGAACCACAATGGCATTGAACTAAGATTGTTATAAGAAAGGTCAAGGGTTTTAATGGAAGTCAAGTTCCGCAAAGCAACAGGGATGGGTCCAGAAAGTGCATTTCCCCATAGATCAAGAGAAATCAGATTCCTAAACTCTCCGAACCACAATGGCAATGAACTAAGATTGTTAGAAGAGAGGTAGACGGATTCAACAGAAGTCCAGTTTTGAATAGCAGTAAGAATTCGACCGTCAATTTCATTTTCAGCCAGATTCAGGAACTGAACTCCAACATTATTTGTGAAATTAATGGGGGGAAGAGGAGTGGACAAGTTGCCAAGTCCACAATGTCGTAATTGGAGTTCTAACAAAGAAGGAAGCATGTGAAGTACCTGGAACAAGTTGTGAGCTTCTCCAAGGTAGACATAAGTGAGGTTGAGATATTGTAGAGACTCAAGTTTAGAGGCCCAACTCATGTCATTGATGTGCATACCATCATTCCCGCTAAGATCAAGAAACTGTAAGTTCGTGAGGTTTCCACCAAAATTGGCGGGAATCTTTCCTGTGAAATTAGCATAATAGATGGAAAGATATCTCAACCGCTCCATAGAACCAAGAAAGAGGGGAATTGAAGTACCATTGAAGTCGTTCCAGCTCAGATCCAAATGAATCAAATGTCGCAACTCCAACAGAGATGGATCAACACCATTAGCTTCAAGGTGATAGTGACTGAGATCAAGTGTGAGAACATGACCAGTAACATTGTGACAAGCTATGCCATCCCACTTGCAACAATTGGTTTCGGGATTCCAAGAGGAAAGGTGGTCGTATGGATCATCGTGAATAGATGCTTTGAACTTGAGAAGAGCTTGCTTCTCTGATTCAATGCAACTTCCACAGAAACCTAATTGGGCAATCCCCAGTAACATTAGGAAAAGGAGTGCAAATACGTTTCTTCCCATAGTTAAAGAGAAGCTTAACAACTAAATTTTCTATCTGATGAATCTCTTGTGATAAGTGGAGAATATGCACTACTGGTATTTATAATATTCTGTGGCTAAGAAATAGGCGGTCAAGGTTTTTTTTTCCTCTTATATATATGGTAAAAGATAATATTCAGGAGTTGTATACTTTTAAAACATAACTATTCCCTTGCATAAAAAAAACACGCAACAATTTACTCTTGGTTTTCTTTAAACTTTATTTTGAAATTATACACAGCAATTTGCTTTGTTAGTAATCTTGCAAGGCTAGTGAAAAAAAGTCAAGAAAAGAAAATAAAATTTATATTATAATGATGAAAAAGCAAATGAAAGTGCCTTTCTATATGTGTCTGTATGTAAGTTGATTGTAGACTAATAAGCAACCACATGATTTAGTCGCAACGTGTGGAATGAGATTCCAACTTCTTTGATATTATCCCAACAAATTGACAAAACTACATTCAAAATTCTTTACCGAACATTCTATAAGATTTCACATTTAAGGAGGTGTTTGGGAACCAACCCCCCCCCCCCACAAAAAAAATAATCAATTAAAAAAATTATTTTGCACTTAATTAGTACTCCCTCCGATCCTAATTGTAAGATTAAGCTGGTTTTTTTAGAAAAGTTAAGAATGCAAAATAAATGATTTTCAATTTTTTATATTTATCCTTTCAAATAAATTGTTTTCAATTGTTTATATTTATCTTTTTCCTCAAATTTGATTTATCTTACTTATAAACTAACCTATAATCTAATTACATATGGCATATGTTATAATTTAGTGATCTAATTTGTTTATTTAACATCCACAAAAAAAAGTCAACTTGATCTTATAATTAGCACCAGAGGGAGTATCAAAAAATTTAAAGGATTGAAAATTTAAGCATGTGTTGTTATTGTGGCATTAATTTTATTGCAAAGTCATAATTTAAATTCATTGGGTTAATATTTCTCCGTTGGTTAACTAATGGTGTTAAACATTAATTTTTTTTTATTTTATAAAAGGACAATTATCATTAAATAAAAAGGATAAACAACAAATAGTACTAAATAGTGAAATAATCACAACTAGAGAATTGAAAGGAAAAAGCATTAAAGGTAGATGTAGAAAAAGAGGCGTCCTTAAATAAGTACACCATAGAGAAAGACTGTAAGAGTCGTTCAATGTCTTGGGAAATGACATCTCCCACTAAATTTGCTCCTCTCTTGAAAAAGGAAATAAGGCCACAGTTGGAGCTGATTAAGATTGAGGAAGATTCCATTTCAATATTGGTAGCCAGAATCCAAGCCAATAGTGCATGAAGGCATCGAGGTGTGAAGCTTGAAGTGAGAGATTTTATGGACACTTTCGAATGTGGCATTTAACAATGTATGCACGGAGCCAGAGAAGGAGTTAGACGGCTAATGAATAGTGAAATGGGTCAGGAGCTGACCAAAAACTACACGGCTCATGTACAAGAATAGCAAACAGGAGAGAGCAAAAGGAAATGCCGGGAAGGTTTTTTGTTTAATGTATAATAGATTTTGCAAAGCCTTCAAAGTTGACTGTAATTTGTATTGAAGTATGAAGCTGGGAGAGCCTTGGAAACTGTTACACCAACTTTCTGAAATGATTCTGTGGCAATCAGGGAATTTATACCAAAAAGGTTCAAACTTAAGAGATGGCTTCTTGGGAACCTCAATTTCAGTATTCACAAAAATTGGGCTATGATCTGAAGCTGCAATTGCTAAAATGTCCACATGAGAAAAGGGAAAGAGATGCAACCAGTTATGATTGCAGAAGGCCATGTATAACCTTTCCATGATTAAGTTATATCCAGCAAGACAACATGATTATTTTTTCTTCTTGCAAACATCCTATGTCAAAGTAACTAATAAATCATATGTAATAAGGAATTTTTTTTTGTTTATAAAGGATGATTAAATTATGTATCCTTTTATTTTATAAAATGTAGAAATATAAAAAATTTTTAACATAACATTTTAGTACATCATCAAAATACTTCTTGTTTCCACTTTACTCATCACCATTATATTACTTCCTTCGTTCCTAAATATAGGAGCTAATTTGAGAGATATATTTGTTCCTAAATATAAGACATTTTTCTAATTTTTATCACTTTTTTTCTAAATTGCCCCTATACATAGTAACTACATGTAACATCTTTCCCACCTCACAGCCACGCAATTATACACAGCAATTTACTTTGTTAGTATTCTTGCGAGGATTGTGAAAAAAAGTCAAGAAACAAAAACAAAATTCATGTAATAATGATGAAAAAGAAAATGAATGTGCCTTTCTATAGGTGTCTGCATGTAAGTTGATTGTAGACTAATAAACAACCACATGATTTAGTGGCAACGTGTGCAATGAGATTCCAACTTCTTTGCTATTATCCCAACTTCAAAATTTTCCACACAATACTCTGCATAAATGAGACTATTCATTATTTGGATTTATGTTTGCCGTAGTTGATTGGTAAAAGAGCACCATATTTTGTAAGTTTTCGAATCGACAAAGTTACAATCAAAATTGATCTTTAGCTAACATATATGTTTTCTCATTTAAGGAGGTGCTTGGAAACACCCCATAATCAATTAAAAAAATTATTTTGCACTTAATTAGTGACCAAAACCTTAAAGGATTGAAAGTTTAAGCATGCTTCGTTTATGTGGGATTAATATTGCAGAGTCATAATTTAAATTATCTAGCAAAATATTCTTCTGTCAGTTAAACTAACGGTGTTAAATTAACTGAAAATACACTATAAATTTAGGAGACAAGACTAGAATTTGATATAAACTTAAAATACCAGACATATATGTTAGCCAAAAATAGAAAAAGTTAAACTATGACCAAAGAAGGCCTATGACGATAACTTTGCGGATTTTACCTCGTACAAAGATAGAGCTCTTGTGCCTGTCATCTACGGGAAACATACATATTGATACAATCATAAAATTCATAAGGTTACTCCAACACCAATTTTTAGGTTCGGTTCTCCCTATTGAACACGTCACGTGTTTTACAATCAGACTTAGTCACCTAATGAAAAAGAGAAAAACAATAAACATTAAGATATAAAACAATATAATTATATCTAGTTTTTATGTATTGAAAAGAAAATTTATTTTATATTCAGCAAGACAACATGATTATTTTTTCCTCTTGCAAACATTCAATGTCAGATCAGCTTAACAAATAAATTATATATAATAAGGAATTTTTTCTTGTTTATAAAGGATGATTAAATTATGTATCCTTTTACTTTATAAAATGTAAAGATATAAAAAAAATTGAACATAACATTTAAGTATACCGCCAAAATACTTCTTGTATACACTTAACCCAGCACCATCATATTATCAATATATAAAAGAGAACAAACACAAAAATAATTTCAAAATTTCTAAGAAATTTATTAATTTCTATCTAAATAATAAACTTTCATAATTTAAATTTTTAAATATATTGACTAAAAATATTTATTTTAAATTTCTAAAACGCATTTTTGTTATCTTTTAATTCATACTACTGTAAAAATTATAAAATTTTATTAGACTATATAATTCATTTAAATTTATTTTTTTTTGGTAAATAATTCATAATTATTAAATAGATATATTTTTCTCAATAAAAAACATAATTTTTTTTTACAAATTGCCAACACATTTAACTAGTGAAACATTTAGTAAAAGAAAAAAAATTGAATTTGTAATTAAGTTTTAATTACTTAGTTTTACATTAGGAATGGAATTTATGAATCCAAAGAAACTATAATACTCCTAAAATGTAGGGATTTATCAGACTGAAGAGTAGAACAGTAAATTAAATATTTATTAAGGTTGAAAATCAAATTTTTAGAATCTTTTCAGATATTTTTAATGATGTTAAAGTATTGAACTAAACTATATGTTTTTAAAATAAAGGTAAGGTCTGCGTAATTAAGGCAAGATATAACGGAGTTCGGTGTATTTTACTCTTTTTTAACTGAGTTTGAATATGATTAAATTACAATGATAGTTGAGCCAACCTTTTTTGCCCTCGACATAGTTAAGCCAGCTGCATTTTGAGTATAGGAAGAAAAATGGGCCAGTAGGTCGTTAAAAAAATTGAAACTTTCTCTATTTCACATTATCCTTGCAAAAAATGTTTTTTCTTTGTTTAATAAAATTTCCTATTCCGTTTAATTTTTCATTTTAATTTCATTTTCCAATAATGCATCAAATTATAGTAAGTAGTAGCATTTATATAATCATTTTAGAAAAATCACTACTACACAAAAGCCTATCGCGACACTTATTTGGGCTTAAGGTCTTTAGCAAAAGATGCTTAATATAGGTAAAAGTGCCGCTTTTTTGAATAAGTGCCACAATAGGCAAGCTTATCACGGCGCTTATCACACAAAATGCAGCGTTAATCCTACCAAATGCGACACTTATTTAAAAAAGCGCAGCAATAGTGTTTTTTTTTAAAAAAAGATTACCTACAACGACTGCAATAGGTTATTTTTTTTAAAAAAAATTAATTTTTAATACTATCTCATGTATGCATCAGTTTGAAAATTATATACATTTTCGATGCATATGTACACCAAAAAGCCATATATTCAGATATCAAATACATTTAAAATAAGCATTCAACTTAACTAACTATTATATACTACATGTTAACTACTATATACTTAAAGAAAAATTAACAACCATGTACCCTAGTATACCAGAAAAGGAAAAAGGTAAAAAAAAAAAAAGAAACCACCAACTTTTCTTTCACATACTTATCAAGCTTTTCCTTTACCTTCACTCTGAGTTTATACCAGGTATAAAAAGTTATCATCACAAGTACAAATTAGAAACAGCCCGAGACATTGAAATTTTTTAGGAAAAATATAAACTCCCTCCGTCCCTATATATAAGAGCAAAAAATTTGAATAGTTTTGTCCCTTTTTATAAAAGGCTAACACAATTTGTCAAAGTATTTAATGAGATTTTTCTCATTTTACCCATCATTATTCTCTCTATTCACATTGTCTCTTATACTCATTTATAACACTATTATCACATTTCTCTCTCTTACATAAATAAGGACAAACTTGAGAAAACAAAATTATTCCAGACATATTTATTTTTCTCAACCATTTCCTTAATCTGTGTGATTTTACCTTTGGCTCTTATAATAAGGGATAGAGAGAGTATTAAACATAAATCTCATTACAATTCACCAGAAGAGTTAAAAAAAATCAAGCATAAAAATGTACCTCATTTTCAACCCACACATAGCCAGAAAACTGACCAATATTCCTCTTTAAAGTCTGAGCATGCAAGGAAACCATGTTGTTAATTCAATGAACATTCATAGGTTTAGAGTTCACAGACAATTAGAGAAGAAAAGTAAGAACTTTTCTCTACAAGAAATCCAAGGAATATTAAAGCCTAGGTAGGTGCTTCACCTTTGCTTGCTTTCCAAAAAGTAAATTATGAAGTATTTGCAGGTTCTCATCAAGTTTTCTCTTAGACAGCTTGAAAGCCACGGCAGAGGTTCACAGAAGTTACTTGATTAAGAAAAGGAGCTACAATAAAAAAAAAAAAAAGTTCATGACAAGCATACAACTTAATTAGCAAAATGCCTGCAAAGAAATATAGTTTTAGAAGATTCAAAGTCTACATTCAAAGGTCACCAATTAACTGCATTGTCATATTGATAGAATCTTATTCCATTCGCTTTTAAGTCATGGGAGGCTCTGCAAATTTTCTGTGTGTGTGTGTGTGTAAGGAGGGGGGATATTTTGATTTTTTAACAAAATTGCAAAGAATCTGAATTAGTGAGCTGCATCAATGTAAAACTTCCAGGAACTGAGATTTCAAAGTCCCACAAACAGCCGGCACCAAGCAAAGTCATGTTAAACTGCTAATTTGGTATCTGAATAGAATCTTTAATGATTTGATGTCCTTTTATTTATTTTTCTGTTTTTATCCCTTTATATCCAAATTTAATTGGAAGTATATCATTATCTTTAAAAGCTCCCCCGTTAACTTTGACACCATGCAAACAAAATGAAAACTAAAGATAGACAGCACAGCATGAGGGATTTGGCTCTCCTAAAGCGCCAAGTGCAATTAAGGGGAATTATCTGCAGATTGTCATAAATGTTTCCACAGCACCAAAAACAAATCAGAGAATTATCTAACCTTGTGCACTGATGTTAGCAATGGCAGTGAAGGAAACAATGGTTCTTGAAATTCTAGAAAAGGTAATAGAGACGAGGAGTTAGAGGTGTTGATCCCAGAGAACCCATATGATTCTGATCAGGGATCTAGTTCTGCACTAAAAAAACAAACTTCTGTCTGGAATGAGCAGGATATTGATTTTGACAGAATTTATGCCTTGAAACGGTGAAGGAAATAAAGGATCGTAGGGGGGAATTAAGACCAGAAACAAAACAACCTTAAAGGCGTCAATCCGAATTTGATAGTTTATTCCATTAGCCTTCAAAAATTCAGAAGTTGATCTGGATTATGGTTCAGGACACAAGCATCTGAACAAAATCAGAACCAAATCAAAATCTCAAACCCAAAATACAAAATGAAGAACAGCAGCAATTTCATTTGCCAAACAAAAACAAAAACAAAAATCAAACTTACATAACTGAGCGAAGGCGAAGAGATTTTAGAAATCCAAAATTAGCAAAATCAGGAAACCCCCTCTCTGAAAATGCCATTATCAACCATGAAAATGCCATTAATTAGCTTTTGTAACAAAAAATTTCTTTGGCATTCAGTTACTTTAGTCCCATTTTAAAAATTCAAACACTCCAATCATCTGTCTCTATGACAATTACTTGGTAATTAGAGATATGAATCAGAACATTAAATCAGTTCATTAGCCCCAAATCTTCAAATCTCAACACTTTTGATTAACTTATAAACTCAGTTTCATTTTCTGTATTCACAATCCACTTTTAATCCCACATCATCTTGAATGTTCTGGTTTAATTTTAACAAACACCAAATAGCACCTCATGAAATCATTTTATATGTGACTTCCAACTTTCTTTCTTCCTTCTATATATCACCAGCACCAAAACTTATATCACATCTATGTATATAATAATATAACCATAAGATTCTTTCATATCTAACTCGCACTTACGCACACACAACCACCAAAAGATAAAGCTTCTTGGTCACACAAATATACACACTCGTCTTCTCCCATTTATTTGACTAGGATTGAAATCTGAAAAACTGCCTATCTTAACAAAATTACTTAACACTCCAACCAAGAAATGCAAGAACATCCACACACCCTCTTCTTTCTTATTTAACAAATTCCTAACAATGATTTCAGAGAATCCATGTACATAAGACTGAAACCACAACCTCCCTATATTCCGATTGACTCCAAAAAGAAGATCCCAATCACATGCAACATCAATCTACTTCCAAATCAAACTTATAAACAAATAAAATTACTTTAAGATACTCAATTATACTCTAGATCACTAGTTTAATTAGCTGCAGGTGGGAACTGAAGATTTTTCGGTGATGAACAGTAGCAAAACGGAACAAATTAGGATTCTAGCCAAAACCTTTCATGTATGCTCTAATTTCTTTAGGAGAACTATTTTATGATACCTAAGCTTCGATTTAATTTATTCAAAACACCCACGCTCATCCCTTGGCTCCCACCACCAAGAATGGTGGAGCCTAGCTGCTACTCTTCATGGAGGAACCAACAACAAGAGAGGAACGAGTGGAAGCCATGGATGGAAGGAAGGAGAAGGTGAAAAAGATGAAGATGAAGATGGAGAAGAGAGAGCTAGGGCTTGGGGGTGTGAAATGTGGACCAAATATGCCCTAATGGGGTGTATCTTTCGTGTTTTATGTCCCCCAAGTCGGGTCAAGTGAGTGGGTATCAAGTTGGATCCAATTCAGGCCCAAAAACGCGACTGAAAATTCTGCAGAATACGTTCGTTAGCCGTCGGCTCGCCCCGGCGAAGCTGCAACGAGCAAGGTTTGGTTCTAGAGCTTTGTGGCTTGGCTCGCCGCGGCGAGGCCACGGCGATCAAGGTTCCTTTCCGACCTCTGGGGGCTCCTTTCGCCGTCTGACTAGCCGCGACGAGGTGCCTTCAATTCTGCCTCTTTGTTTGGCCTTTTTCTTCATCCCAGGTCCAATCTTTTGGTCCTGAGCAACCCTGCAAGTGAAAATAAGATAAAACCAAGATCAAATAGTCCTATAAATTAATTAGTACAATTAATCTACAACTATGGCTAATTACTCCTAATTTTACACTCATTTTCCTTGAGATTTTGGTATATTCAATTTGACATTATCAGACCAAAACTTGCATCTTAATCATGTTAATTGCCTCAATTTAAGCATATAAAAACATTACAAATCAGAGATTTGTCACTTAGTAAAGATATGTTAAAGCTATGACACTATATAAGACTTTGAGCATGAAGAAAAGACCATTGACTGGGATTAAGAGAATATGTGATTGTGGCTGTCATCTTCCCTTTTACTTGGCCAAACTATTTTATTTCTCTGAACAATTTATGGTTGCTTGACTGTTACATGTTAAATTTCGGCATGACTGTTTAGTAACTAGTGGTTCTTTTAATATAATTTTTGTTGGTTGCTACATGATATTTTTTGGCATGATTTTTCATTAACTCTGTCTTGTATAATCATCCATTACAGGTTGCTGTTGAAGAAACACAAAGTGTGGTGGCGAATCAAATTTCTAAGGAGGTGGCATTTGTTGAGCGAATCAAAATATTTCATTCAAGTGATCACTACTATGACCCTACCCAATCAGTTACCTCTCCCGTGCATTTTTCTGAAGCACCTGAAGTTACCTCTAGTCTTAATGTTCAAGTAGAGGAGCCTCTCTTTCATGAGGACGACTTCTTGGAAATGAATGATCACATTGATCCCGAACCAACATTGCCCACAATAGAAAATCCTTTGGAGATTTTGGAGTTTGAAGATGGATTAAGTGCATTTGGCTTGTTCCATGATGCAAAGATAAATGTTTCTTCGTGACATGGGGCACATTGACCAAGGAACTGTTTCACATCCTTATATGAATACTTTTGACAGTAATGTTGTGAATCAGCATTATCAGTCTCTACCCCTTGGAGGCAACGCAGACAAAGTGAACTCTAGATGCATCATGAAAGGAAGATCATGAGTCCATCAGAACATCCCAATGTTTCCTTCTCTTCATCAACCTCAGGTACATTCATTGGCATCACAAACAGTGTTGGTGGTCTAACTCAACTTCCAAATAATGATTTTAGTGTCTTTGATTTGAATAGAGATGCAAGCTTCACATATCATTTAATCTGAACTCTTTGAAGTTGTCTTCCATTAGTTGATTCCCTTTTAATACGTGGAAGAAACCTTCCTCGACTATTAGTGTTGTGGCATCTTCTCTAACATTAATGTGACTTGAGCTTTATTTCATGTGGCACTTATATAACCCAAAAAAATTAAAAATTAAAAAGAAACAACACAGATGATTTCTAATATAAGCTAGTTTCTGGTCATATGTTTAGGTATGAGTTATGAATCTGCGAGCTTGCCCGCCGAAGGTATTCGTAATGAAAGCTGCAGTGTGAGACATGATTCTACAACTAGATTATCTTCTACTCTCTCAGCCTTCCTTAAGTCAATACCTACCACTCCTTCATCAGTCGCTGAAAATGCAAATCGAGCCATTGAGCGCGTGTCTAGCTTTAGTAGGGTTAGAGATAATGTGAAACAGGCAAGCATAGCCTGACAAATCTCTTATTTGTAATGTTTTTATATGCTTAATTTGAGGCAATTAACAAGATTGAGATACGATATTAGTCCAATAATGCTTAACATATAACTTAGACTCTTGGTGAAATTAGTGTTAGATTATGGTTAATTGGCCATAATTGTAGATCAATTTGTATGAATTGGTTTATAGGGTTATTTGATCCTTGTTTAGTCTTATTTCCACTTGCAGGATCGCTAATGACCAAAAGATCGGACCCAGGGACGAAGAAGAAGGCCAAAAAAGGAGCAGAAGAAACTTGAGTTCACAGTGGCCTTGCCACGGCGAATGGACTCCCAAGAAGCAGAAAAGAAGTGAGCTTGCCGTGGCCTCGCCTTGGTGAGCCCACGGTGAGCAGGCCCCTAGAAATTCCAGAGACCACTTCAGTTCACCGCGGACTCGCCACGGCGAGCCCGCGGTGAGCTACGCGAATTCTGCAGATATTAGCTCACGCTTTTGGGTCTGATTCGGATCCAACTTGATACCTACTCACTAGACCCGACTTGGGAGACATAAAACTCAAAAATTAAATCCCATTAGGGAAAATTAGGTTCACATACACACCCCCAAAGCCCTAGCTCTCTCTTCTCCATCTCTATCTTCATCTTCCTCTTTTTCCTTTCCTCCATCCATGGCTTCCTCACCTTCCTTCCTTGTTGTTGGTTCTTCCATGGAGAATAGCAGCGAGGCTCCACCATTCTTGGTGGTGAGAGCCAAGGGATGAGCTTGAAGCTTGAATAGGGGAGTTTTTCTAGTTCTAATCCGTCTTCCATTTGTTGTATTTATGCTTTTCTAGGGTTCTAGGAGTATATTTATGGCACTTGGTTGTGTGCTTCAATTTTGCATATTGTATTGGGGTTAGAACTATGTTTATGTTATTTCCTTCTTGTTCAAATGCTTGACATTGCTATTTATTAACTTTGAGTTTGATAAAATTTATGAGTTCATAGTTTTATTATTGTAACACCCCAAATTTTTAAAATAGATATAAGTAATTATTTAGTTTTTTTTGGGAATGTTAGTAAAATATTAAAAAGCATTGAAAAATAAATATATGATGTTTTAGGTAATTTTAGTAATTTATAAGGATTATTTTTATTAGATAATAAAGAAAAATAATTAGAAGATAAATTTTAATTTGAGAACTTTAGAAAATTTATTTTGAGGTTCAAAGAAATATATGAGTAAGAAAATCTTTAATATGATATAAGAATTAATTTTAGAAAATTATTTTCTGAAAAAGGGACTAAACTGAAAATAATAAAAAGTTTATTTCAGGGATTAAATTGAAAAGAAGAAAGTATTAGGGGTCAGAAGTTGAAATTTCCCCTCAACCCTTATATATTACTCACTCTCTCATTCTCTCATTCCCGTCTCCCTCTGGTTCCTTCGTTTCCTCACGCCACTCTCGGGCTTCCTCTGGTTCCAGTGATCATCGGCGGCGAGGACGGCGGTTCACGGCGGCGGACGTTCAAGGAAAGCTCGGCATAGCTTTGAGTGAGTTCCTTCCCTTCGTTTTCCCTCTTCTCTGGTCCGATTCGAGCGAGATTTTGGGGGGGATTGATTCGGATTTTAGGGGTTTTTGGAGTTCTTGAATCCATTAAAATGAAGCCTAGGGTCCGATTAACAAACCCCAAGAACGAATTTGGGAAGGGAAGAGTGTTTGGTCAGATTAATCAAAAAACCCCAATCTTGGCACTGTTCATCCGTCGCCCTCCTTGGTGATTTCTGGGTGTTTAATGATCGAACACTTAATTGACCGTGATTAGGAGTGATTTTAAGGTCATATAATGCTTTGTGTGTTGAAATTTCTGGTTCATCGTTTCTGTTTCCCTTTCCTCTGTTCCTTCGAATTTCTTGTTCTTTCTCTTCTGTTCTTCACTGATGCTGTGCTCTGATTAGTCTAAATTGGAGTAAATGTATTTATTATTGATTGTTTTGAATGATTCGTATTCTTGTTCAGTTCTGGCCGAACTGTGCCCTCTGTCCAGCTGATTCTTGTTCTTTCTTTGCTCTTTGCTAGTGCTTTGTTTTCATTAATTTGAAATGGGATTAATTTGATTAATTGTTGTGTTGATTGGAATTTATTCTCTGTTCCTGTTCTGCGTTGGCCGTGGGGTTTGAGGACCAATTTTCTGGTACCTCTGTTCTTGAATACTGTGTACATATGAGCTAAGATATTGTGATAATGAATAAGAAAATTTATTGAAGGGAGTATGTCCTGAATGTCTGATTTTCTAATTTAGGATGCTTGAAATTAAAAAGGGAATTTCTTGTAAGAGTGATATGTGTGTGATGTTATTGTTACTGATCATGGGCTGGTGGAGTTTGTTATTTGTTGCTCTGTTGTTTTGCTGGCTTATGTGATTGTATGTGCTTTGGTTGCTCTGCTTTGTGATAACCAAAGGATTAAGAATACGGAATTATGAATTTTGTATATGAGTAAATGGTTGAGTTAATCTTGGTAATTTAAAGAGGTATGATTTGGATACAAATTTAATAAGAAATATATGTTTTGGTTGAGGTGTCGGTGATGATAGGAAGAAATGGAAGAAATAGAAATGAAATTTGTTTATGGTTTCATATGCTAAATTTCTCATAAAAGTATGTGAAATTCTGAAATTTATGTCTGATTGATTGTATTTGGAATTTATTCAGACTTTCTTCCTTTTCATGGGATGTTCTGCCATGCGGTTTCATTGATAGGGGAGGAGGGAAATTATTGATATTATATGCTTAATTGAAGCTTTAATATTGGTAAGAATATATATATGGATATGAGAATCTTAGGGCCTGAGAATAAGGAACAAGAATGATAGTATGTTCTATTTTAGGAATTAGGAATTGTTGTTTAGGATTAAAATCTTCTACTTTGTTGATGTACCTTAACAGATGATATCTAATTTGTGAATGTAGTGAAACTGAAACTTCAATGTATTAGAATTCTGTGAATTATGGCTAGACGAGGTTAATATGGTCGATTGGGCTGTGTTTGATAGTGAATAAGACTCTATTATGATGAAATTCATATTTGATTAGGTTAGTCTATTAATTGTGAATTGAAAAGGGAAGTTGTTCTTTACGAACTTAAATGTTATATACATAAGTCCTTTTGCTAATTAAATGGTAGAAGATTTGAAATTAAAAGAAAAGCTTAAGAATTTATTATATAGAGATAAATATGGGAACTTTAGAAATTCAATAAGAATAATGATTTAAATAGTTTTGTTAATCAGTTGGTTTGGGGCGTGATTGAAGTTGCTTGATTGATTTTATTCTTCTGATTTGAATATTGGATAATATGGTAGTATGTATTGTTTGATGAGTTATGGATGATAACAAAATTTAAAATTAATTGTTTTCATGGTAAAAGTAAATGGGCTTGATTTATATTGTTGATTAATGATTTGATTTGTAGTATTCTTTAATAAATGAAGTAAATGGGCTTGGTTTACACTATTGATTGATTTATTATTTTTGAAACTTTGTAATAAATAGGAAATGAATATATAAATATTTAGGTGTGTACTTGTGTGCGTGAATGACTATAATCTTTAAAGAAAAGTTTTATAAAATTATTAGTCAAACATTGAGAATAAGAAAGATTAATTGAAATAAAATAATTAAAAGACTTCTTGATTTTAAAATGATCGAGTTAATTATAACAGATTGAGTTGTAGAAAATAATTAGTAATGTGGAAGAAAAATATAATTAATAGAAATTTATTTTAAACCTATTGAATTTAATTAGGTAAAGTAAGTTGTTATGTATGTTAATATATGATATAAAGTTGATATCAAATCATTAGGATGTTTTTATGAATGTGTTTGTAAATATGTGTATTGATTAATCATTGAAAAATGCCTATGAATGGTTGTGTGATTAATAATTAAATCAGAGATTAAGATTTAAACATATATTAGAAAGGGAAAGGGTAGAATTATAAGTAGAAATATATGATCGTGAGAGGCGTCAAATTATTAGAAATAAGAACAGATATTAATATATGATATATGTTATACCTAATTATAGGAAAAGATAATGGAGGTGGATCCTCGGTGAAAGGAAAGAGTCAGCTAAGGATTAAGTGCTGGTATCCAGGTAGCAGTTTATTTCATTACAGTAAAGAAATTACATGTATTATTTTGTAATATCTGTTTCAAATTTACATTATGCATGAAGGTGATGAGCCTTGTTAATTCCTGCATAGTTATTTATGGAGTACTCCAGGCTTAGGTGGGTCGCTCCCCCTTTGCCAGATCAGTTAGTTATAACTTTAAATGTTATAACGAGAAATCCTGCAGGTGAGGCCTCCACTAGTTAACGAATATATTGTTAATAGTGGCTGGTAGAAATTGAGCGCAGGAAGTATGTATAATTGTTTTATTTGTTCAGGTTTATGAAATGTATACATGTCAATGCTAGCATGATAATATAAGTTAATGAAAGAAACTGCTATTGGGATTACCAATCTCACCCCCATCCCCAAACATTTTTCAGTAACGCAGGTTTGAAAGAATCTAGCTGGGAGATAGTGAGATGATTAAGATGAGGCAGGAATGCTAGAAGAAGACTAGATGAAGAAATTAAGTTTTATAATTTGAAAAGTAAGATTATTGTATATGATGTAAAATTAAATTATCAGTAGAAAGTATAAACATTAGAATTGTATAAATTTATTAAGAGATTTAAATTTTCTTAAGTATTATGCTTTAAGAATAGTTACCCCGAGAGGGTTAGCGTACTTTTAATTGTTTTAGTAACCACTTTATTTTATAAAGAGTTTTAAGTTGTTTCAATTTGTCTGAAAAGCCCATTCCAACCAACAGAGGGTTGGTCTAATGTTTTAAAAGAAAAGTTTAAATTTTTACGTATTTTTGGGCTTCTGACATTAGAAAGTGGTTATAATTCAATTAAAAGGCTATAATATAGTAGTAAAAGTCCAGGTATTACAATTATTGTCTTTGTGAAAACTATGTGCTAACGCAAGGTGGCTTGGTTAGTGGATTAAAAGTGTTAAGTTATTTGCTTGAGGGAGATGGCATAAGAATTAATTGATTGTGTTGAGACATTGGGCGAACACTATTTTGGCCTTAATTTATTGTATGGGTGGCCATTAATGGATTAGGGTTTAGAGAGAAATTTAGAGCAATTGTGGGGTGGCCCAAATTGTGGATCTAAAAGTCTTGCATAATTAATTATTTCTTGATTTTGAACTTAATCAACTTGGGTTAAATTAAGTGATGCGCGGGGTTCCAGCATTAATTAAGTTAACCTAAGCCTAGCCTAGAGGGATTCCTCTAGGGTTCATAGAAAATCAACTAAACTCCCTAAAAAACTTTAGAAGCAATGATTCTCGAAGTTTCATTCATCAAGAATGATCTTTATCCCATCTTCATCCAAATCTCACTTTTTAAATCCAATCTTTGACTTTTGAATACACCACATTTTCATATCAAACTTCATACTAAAACCAAACAAAAAATGCTTTTTACCCGCTTTTTCAAGTTTGCATATTAGCTATTGGGAATCAAATTACTCTAGGCTCCTTGAGATTGACACCTAGGGTTAGCTTCCACTATCCCCTCGGGTTTTAATTTCTTGGAGAGCAGACTCGAGGTGGCACTACTCCGATATAAACCCCATTCGGTGAGCTCTTCATAGCCGTTGTTGCCGTTGCTAATGAAACTGCAATTGTGAAGATAGCAGGTAAAGGAAGGGGAATCTTCCGATTCTTGCCGGTTCTTGTTGCTTTATGTGCTTTTTTATGGATTTCTAGTGGAACATTGAGCTACTTGCTAGGAGATTCATCCCTTGACACCTGAATCCCTACTTTTGCTGTTGTGTCATATGAAATTCCTCAGATACAATGAACAAGTGAATATTGTCCTATCATATTTTAATAATTATAAAAAGAAAACTTACCCTTTTTTGGATGCTAAACTTGAGAAGGAAGGTTTTTATAGCTTGAATGATTGTTAAGTTGAAAGAAGGGCTTCTAGGTAGATGTAGAATCTCACAAATCATTCTTATTTGGTTGAATTAGGCTGATTTAGGCTTAGCTTGAAGGACCTGTGTCCCTTTATTTGTTCATTTATTTTATCGTGTATTTATTAGTATAACCGATGCTAATTCAATTCCGTTTTGGGAGTGCTCAATTAAGGAGTTAATCATATAAATAATCACTCTTGTGAAACTTGCGAGTGTATGTGTGGTGTGATTTCTCTATAATGTTAGTTTAGTTTTAATAACGTGTTTAAGTTGGTTGGATAGGATCATTGTTGCTAGTTGCTACTATTTTATTGTATGCACCTAAGGTGCAAGTAACGACTGGATATTGCTTGGGAAAGGAAAAAAAATCGAGTTATTGTGTGTGTATTAGAAGGGTTTTTATCAACTAATTGATACTCATTTCAATCTTTAATATAAGATCTAGTTGACATTTTTTTAGAGATTAATCAAGCTAAATAAAACTTATCATAACATGTATGGTATATTACATATTACATATTAGCTTATAGGTCAAACAAACTACTTTATAGAAACAATTTAGGTAAATTAATTTATAAGTAATTTATTTAAATTTTTTAGGATTTTCAGAAAAGTCAATTAATTCCTATATTAAGAAAGATGGAGTAGTATCTATGAATTATGAATAAGCATCATATAATCACATAAGTTGACGATTTAACACAATAAAAAAAAAAGACTTATACAAGGGTTTGAGCTAAACAACTGTGTCTATTTATATATTTTATACTGTGATTTAATTGTTCAATTTTGAAGGGAAATTCCTTGGGAGGGTTTGACTCCTTGATTCTTGAAAGGTTAAATAGAAATCAAAATCCTTAATTAATTCTCACAGCATACAGCATAGGATTACTCCACTTGGAAAAAGCTTTGAACCCTAAAAAAAACATTTGGGGCATTAATGCTCTATTTAAATACTTAAGGTAGAACCTTGAATCCTTACAATGAAACACTTTGTGGACAACATTGCTTTGTGTCAACACTTTCGGGAGAACATTTAACCCTTAAAAACATCCGAAGTATTACTCATGAATGAAAACTTTGAGGACTAATTTAGTCATTTACAGTTGACTTGACCGGCTAAATAAAAAGTTATATTTGGTGTCAATTTTTAATAATATAACACTATAATCATATTGTCAATGTAAGAAATGATATGATATACATATATAGGGCTGAATATGAATGAAAATATTCTTTCGTAATTAATTAATTGATTTAATTTTGCTTCAAACAATTATATTTTAAATTTCTTTCTTTCTAGTAATACTACCTAATTTACTGATTTCTTCTCTAGAAAAAAAAAGGTCGTTTGCTTTATAATGACATTTTGACTAAACTTATTACTTCCTTCGATCCTAAATATAAGACCTATTTTGGGAGTTAGTCTTGGTCATAAATATAGGATCTTAATCTAATTTTTGTAATCTACTTCCCAAATTGCTCTTATTAGTGCTCTTCTAACAATAATCAAGTAAGAGATGGGGGAAAGGGTTAGGGAAAGATGATTGAAGTGTTTTAGAGAAAACACAATATACTAAGGAGCAAAGCTAACATTTTTAATTTAATCAAAGTAGTTAAATAGATCTTATATTTAAGATTTGAGGCAATATTAGCTATTATTCCCTTCTTGTCGTTGTCGGCTCATCCTTCAGCTCATTTTTACTACTACTTCCTCATTCACTAACATAATAAACACCCTAAATACACCGCCTAATATCATCACTGGCTTCGTCGTTAGATGAAGATATTTTCTCAAAAAGCAAAACAAGTTTTTGAGTTTGTTACATTTTTATTTAAAAATTAATTTTTAGTTGCCGTTCAAAGTACCAATGATTTTGGCAAAAAGTTTATATGTGTGTGTATGTAGATATGAATATTGATAGCAACATTAGCTCACAATCTTTGTTGGGGGATTCCCCTTTCATAATCTGTTTTAGGTGGCCTTTGTCCATTGAAGCCCAAATTTCAATGTGGATCATTTCACCTCAATTGACTATTCACACAAGGTTTTTGTTATAAAACACTACATTCTATTCCACACAATAGCATGGAGATCATCATTTCAATTCTACTCAATGAAATCATGAAGATAAACACAATATAAGTAAATGACTCTTTATTGATATTATTGTCACACACATACTGAAACATTACATGATACTAATAACAAGAGATATAAGAAAGCCACACACATAACAACAAAGATCAACCATGGACATGATTTGTGAACAACCTCTTCAACTTTGCTAGTTTTATTGCAGTGAAGACATATATCTCATTTGCTACATCTTCCACTCGTCGGAAACAAGCATATCTCCAACTCTTCTTCAACAGCAAAGTCCCAATAGCTCCCCAGAAGCCAACGACAAACCCAGCTGCTATGACAAAATAAAACCACACTTTTTCAGAATCATTTTCATCTTCCAATTCTTTGGTTTCCTGAACTTGATGAGTATCAACACCTTGGCACTTATTTGATAGTGGGATCCCACAAAGATAAGGGTTGCCAGAATAAATGGATGGATCATTAAAAGTCAAGAATTGATTTTCAGTTGGAATTGGCCCTGAAAGGTTATTGTATGACATGTTCAAATGGCTTAATGCAGTTAGCTTGGACATGCTCTTTGGAATTGTGCCTGAAATTTGGTTATGAGAGAGATCAAATGATTCAAGGGATTTCATATTCCCAATGATCTCTGAAATTTCTCCTTTCAAATTATTGCATGAAAGGTTCAATCCTATCAATCCGTTGAGCGAGAATAATTCAATAGGAATTGATCCAACCAAGTTGTTTTCTGAAAAATCCAAGTTAACCACAAGTTGCAAGATTCTAGTAAAGTCATATTCTCTTCCTTTCATGACTTGTTCCACATGCTGACCTAACCATTCATCTTCAATTTCATGGTATTCCATGATATCGGTGATCATTTGATCAGTATTATTATGTACAAGATACTGATAAATTTGAACAAAGTCTAATGGTTTCATTATATAAGCGCTATCATCGATATCTTTGGAAGTCATTCCGGTAAGATTGCCAATGCAAGTAGGTATTGATCCATTTAAATTGTTACTTGCAAGGTCCAAAATCATGAGTGATTGGAGTTGACACATATTTGAAGGAATGTTACCATCCAACATGTTATCCCGTAACCTCAGAATTTGCAGCATCGCAAAAGTATTATTAGTCCATGGCGGTATACATCCAAAAAATGTATTCTCTCCCAAATCTAAAATTCTCAATTTCTTCAGATTTTCCAAAGTCAATGGAAGATTCCCTTGAAGATTGTTATTGTTCAAATGCAACCAACGCAATGATGAAAGATTTCCCATTGAGATTGGAAAAGCACCAGACAATTTGTTAAATGAAAAGTCTATTTCTACCAATTTAAATGATGTATTATCTCTCCAACAGTTTGGAATCTCACCAGAGAAATTGTTACGGGAAAGATCAATGCTTGTTAGATATACAAAGTGACAAAGTCTGTGAGGGATACTGCCACTAAAAGAATTATTTGAGAGATCAAGGCCTTCAAGGTTTACAAGTTGACCAAGACTTTGAAGAATGTTTCCACTAAAAGAATTACTTGAGAGATAAAGTTGTTGTAAGTTTACAAGGTGACCAAGACTTTGAGGAATGTTTTCACTTAAAGAATTACTGGAGAGATGAAGGCCTTGTAGGTTTACAAGCTGACCAAGACTTTGAGGGATATTGCCACTGAGAGAATTACTGGAGAGATAAAGGTCTTGTAGGTTTACAAGCTGACCAAGACTTTGAGGGGTATTGCCACTGAGAGAATTATTCGAAAGGTCAAGGCCATGTAGGTTCACAAGCTGGCCGAGACTTTGAGGAATGTTTCCACTTAAAGAATTACTTGAGAGATCAAGGGTTATAAGATTTACAAGTTGACCAAGACTTTGAGGAATATTGCCAGAAAAAAAATTATACGAAAGATCAAGGGATTGAAGCTTTTCAAGATGCCCTACCCAAGATGGTATATGGCCGTTGAATTTGTTATTCCTCAAGTCCAGTCGCTCTATTTCATAGTTGGTGCATCCAGAAAAACCCAAGTCATCAAATGCTTCTCCTTGAAGATTGCTATTTCCAATCGATAATATTTGTAAATCACACATGTTTCTTAAAATTTGTGCCACAAAAATTTCCATTCTGGCTGTGATCTGATTATTGCAGATATCAAGGTAGCGAAGGCTCCTCAAATCTCCCAACCAAGATGGAACTGAACTGAAGTTGTTATAAGAAAGGTGAAGGTCTTGAAGGGAAGTCAAGTTCTGCAAAGCAATAGGGATGGGTCCAGAAAATGCATTTCTCGAAAGTTCAAGAGAAATCAGATTCTTAAGCTCTCTGAACCACAATGGCAATGAACTAAGATTGTTACTACAAAGGTTGAGTAATTCAACAGAAGTCCAGTTTTGAAAAGAATCAAGGATTCGACCATCAATTTCATTATCAGCTAGATTCAGGAGCTGAACTCCAACATTATTTGTAAAATTAATGGGGGGAAGAGGAGTGGACAAATAGTCAAGTCCAGATCCTTCTAATTGGAGTTCTAACAAAGAAGGAAGCATGTGAAGTACCTGGAACAAGTTGTGAGCTTCTCCAAGGTAGACATGACTGAGGTTGAGATATTGTAGAGACTCAAGTTTAGAGGCCCAACTCATGTCATTGATGTTCAGACCATCATTCTTGCTAAGATCAAGAAACTGTAAGTTCGTGAGGTTTCCACCAAAATTGGCGGGAATCTTTCCTGCGAAATTAGCATCAGAGATGGAAAGATATCTCAACCGCTCCATAGAACCAAGAAAGAAGGGAATTGAAGTATCATTGAAGCCATTCCCACTCAGATCCAAATGAATTAAATGTCGCAACTCCAACAAAGATGGATCAACACCATTAGCTTCTAGGTAATAGCCACTGAGATCAAGTGTGAGAACATGACCAGTAATATTGTGACAAGCTATGCCATCCCACTTGCAACAACTGGTTTTTGGATTCCAGGAGGAAAGCCTGTTGTTTGGATCATCATGAATAGATGCTTTGAACTTGAGAAGAGGTTCCTTCTCTGATTCAATGCACCTTCCACAAAAACCTAATTGGGCAATTCCCAACAACATTAGGAAAAGAAATGCAAATACATTTCTTCCCATAGTTAGAGAAGCTTAATAATTGAATTTTCTATTTGATGAATCTCTTGTGATAAGTGGAGAATATGCACTACTGGTATTTATAATATTCTGTGGCTAAGGAATAGGCGGTCTAAGTTTTTTTTTCTTATATATGATAAAAGATAATCTTTAGAAGTTGTATACTTTTAAAACAACTATTCCCTTGCATAAAAAACACACAACAATTTACTCTTGGTTTTCTTCAAACTTTATTTTGAAATTATACACAGAAATTTATTTTGTTAGTATTCTTGCAAGGATAGTGAAAAAAGTCAAGAAAAGAAAACAAAATTAATGTAATAATGATGAAAAAGCAAATGAAAGTGCCTTTCTTTAGGTGTCTATATGTAAGTTGACTGTAGACTAATAGACAACCACATGATTTAGTCGCAACGTATGGAATGAGATTCCAACTAATTCGGTATTTTCCCAACTTTTGAAATTTCCACTCAATATATATACTTCATGAATGAGGCTATTCATTATTTGGATTTATATATTTGCCGTAGTTGACTGGTAAAAGAGCACCATCTTTTGTAAGTTTTCGAAATGACAAAGTTACAATCAAAATTCATTATCTCACATATATGTTTTCTCATTTAAGGAGGTGTTTGGAAACCCCCCATAATCAATTAAAATAATTATTCTGCACTTAATTAGTGACCAAAATCTTAAAGGATTGAAAATTTAAGCATGCTGTGTTAATGTGGCATTAATATTGCAGAGTCATAATTTAAATTCGCCAGGTTAATGTTCTTCTGTTGGTTAAACTAACAGTGTACGTTAACATTAATTAACTGAAAATACACTATAAGTTGAAGAGACAATAATAAAATTTGATATAAACTTAAAATACCAAACATATATGTTAGCCAAAAATAAAAAAGTTAAACTATGACCAAAGAAGGATTATGACGATAAATTTACGGATCTTAACACGTACAAAGATAGAGCTCTTGTGCCTGTCATCTATGGGAAACATTTAGATAAAATCATAAAATTCATAAGGTTACTCCAACACCAATTTTTAGGTTCACTTCTACCTATTGAACACGTCGATCACTGTTTTACAAACAAACTTAGTCACCTAATGAATAAGACAAAAACAAAAAACATTAAGATATAAAAAGTATACTTATATAGTTTTTACGTATTGGGAAGAAAATTTATTATATATTCAGCAAGACAACATGATTATTTTTTCCTCTTGCAAACATTCAATGTCAGATCAGCGTAACAAATAAATCATATATAATAGGGTTAAGGGTAAAAAATACACATGTGATTTTGTCAAAAGTTTATCCAGCACCAAATGTTTTTTTTAACCAAAAATACATATGGACTTTCAAATTGGATCAAAAGTCACATTTACAGTTATATTTCTAAAGGAAGCGATTGGTACTGGGAAAACCTTTTTACAAAATCACATGTTTATTTTTTACCCTATTTTAATTGTAATTGTGTATTTTTTATCCAATTTGAAAGTTCATGTGTATCTTTTGTATAAAAAAATTTAGTGCTAGATAAACTTTTGAAAAAATCATATATGTATTTTTTACCCTTAACCCTATATAACAAGGAATTTTTTCTTGTTTATAAAGTATGATTAAATTATGCATCCTTTTACTTTATAAAATGCAATGATATAAAATAAAGAACATAACATTTAAGTATATAGCCAAAATACTTCTTGTATACACTTAAACCACCACCATTATATTATCAATATATAAAGAGAACAATTTACAGTGATTAAATTATCAAACTTAGTAGATATGTTAATCTCTCAAATTGTAAAAATTAGATTATCCTATAGACCATTTTGCTCCCAACTTTCGATTTTTCCACACTCGAATTGTAAATGAAAGAGAATATTATTTGGAGAAAATTTATTAAAGCATGTATGGTGGAAAGTTCTTTGGTAGTCATGTTCTAATTTTATAAAGTCTTTTGCGTCTCAAAAATGGCAACAACAAATTTTTTCGTTAGTTGTAATTAATAATTTTGTAATTATTGCTACAACATTGATGCCTCGTTTAGCCGGAGTGTTTTCGGGGGTTGGAACTAGAAATTTCTACCTTTCTTAACTTCTTTTAAAATAAGAAAGGTAGAAAAAACCAAACATATATTTAAGAGAAAATACTAAAATTTGATATAAAAGTAAAAAACCAAACATATATATGTTAAAAAGTTAAATTATGACCAAAGAAGATTCATGATTATAACTTTGCCAATTTTAACACAGGCAAAGAAAGGGCTCTTGTGTCAGTCAACTATGAGGAACATATAGATAGAATCATAAAATTCATAATGATGTTACATCCAACACCATAATTTTTTAGTTCCGGTTCTACCTGCTGAACACGTCGCATGTTTTGTAAAAAATGTTTTGCAAAAAATTAGTCACTAATGAATAAGAGAATAATAATACATATTGAGACATAAAAAATATATCTTTATAATTTTAATGTGTTGAAAAAAAAATTTATTGTATATCCAGCAAGACCACATAATTATTTTTTTCTCTTGTAAACCTTCTATGTCAGAGTAATAAAAAATCAGATATACTAAGGGTTTTATTTATTGTTTTTAAAGGATGATTCAATTAGGTATCCTTTTATTTTATATAATGTAAAGATATGAAAATTGAAAATAACATTAAAATGCATGGCCAAAATAGTTCTCTTATCCATTTTACGCATCACCATTATATTATCAATATTCAATATAAAGAGTAAAAAATACATTATTTAACTAAAATGACATGTTAACCTTATAAATTTTAAAATTGGCTTATCCTATCGACTGCTTTAGTCCAAACTATCAAGTTTTCCACAGGTAAATGAAAGAGACTATTCGTTATTTGGAGAAAATTTGTTAAAGCATGCATGGTGGAAACTATTTTTTCCTGGTCACATTTTGATTCAATAATGTCTTTTGCATCTAAAAAACTCTAAGACAAATTCTTTTGTTAGTCGTTGCTATATTTTTTAAGGATTTTTTGTAATGATAAAAATATACATAGTCGTCAAAAATTGTAATAACATATTTTGGTATCTTAACTCACTCTCTCAAACACCCAAACAAACTATTTCAGTTTCCTTTCACTTTATTCTCTCTAATCTTTTTACTACTACATCCTCTCTCTATAACAAGGGTTAGTTTAAAGTTGAGTTTAGTTTTAAATATAAGATTTCAATTCACAGTGTTCCCATATGTATCAGTTTCCCCATAAACTATCCATTTTGATTGAGGAGTTCATAGTTAGAGTAGTTTAAATAAAAATGATTGAAGAGGGCATTATAGGAAAATTAACACACATTTTTACAAATAATGTATTTAATTTTATTAATTCGCCTAAATTAGTTAATTGTGTGTGTGTCAAGAACCAGGGTTATTTTGTTCATATCAAAATCGAACAGTTTAAATTTATTTTTGTTGTTATTTAATTTTTAAATGTTAATTTTTTAAATTATTTTGATAAAGAGAAGAAAGTTTCTCTTGACGATAAACAAAATGGATAATTGAGATAGATAGACATATACTATTATGACACGTATAAATATGAGCAAGATGGAAATATGGGGAAGTGGATTGGGAAATGTTTTTAATAATTTTGTTTGTTTTTTGTTTTTGGTTTATTTAATTAGGAATGAGTACTGTCCAGCTCCTTTAGTGTATTTATGCCTATAACTAAATTATAAATTCTCGGTCCCATCTCCCACGTTTGGTAAAGTAACTACCGATCCCATCCTTTAGGATGAACGGTATTGGTCAACTTGCCCCCATTTTAAAAGTGGTTGACTTATTTAGATATTTTAAAAATAATTGTGCAGAACGCGTTTTTTGTAACAAATCATTGGCCAAAATGCACTTTAACTCTTAGAAAAATAACATTAGAGTGCTAAATAAATCAGAGAAAATATAAAAGTAGGGATGGAACCGAAAAATAATATCAGAATTCTAAATACTACTTTATATATAAATATTTACTTATAGATATGTTTAATGTTGTATAACTCCATTTGTTGTGATTTTGATGTTTAATGTTAATAAAGGATGAGATGAAATTTTGACAACTAAGTTTCATGTCAGTAGTGTTGGACACCATAAAATTTTTTGAGGAGAAGAAATGCATAAACATTATAAAATAGAGCAATTTAAACACAAGTCTTAACACAGTTAAACATTAGTTACTCTTTTTCTGTTTTTGGGCACCACATTAATTAATTTCAAATGATTATTTAATAAAAGGATATATGTGCAATTTTAGCAACAAAGTTTCATGCTAGAAACATCTTATACCATAAAGTTTTTGAGGAGCAAAAAATTAAAATAAACTTTATAAAATGGCTGAATTTTAACACAAACTCTAACACCGTTAAAACATTTGATACTTTACAGTTTTATAGGGCCCACATTAATTTATTTAAATGATTATTTTTGAAAATTAATTAAAACTATTCTTTCTCTTCCACCTTATCTATCCTCCCTGCTTCCCTCCCTCTCCCCGTTCTCACATTACTATGAAATACTCATAGTAACAGATAAGAGAGTGTCATATACACATAATTAATGTTGCACTACTATAGAAATGTCCAATAGTGGGGCTATTCTTGGCTCATTAGCAGTGCTTATAAGCGTCATTATAGCCAGTGCCGTGATAGGCCATTAAGTTTAACGCGGTGCTTACTTTGTTAAAAGCACCATTTAAGGCCAGTTAATATATATATATATATATTTAAATTTAGCTAGCCTACAGATGTGCTTAACATTGTTAAGCGTCGCTTTAGGCCTTTTAATTTTTTTAAATACCTATAGCGGTGCTTAAAAAGAAATAAGCGCCGCTATAGGTATATCTATAGCGGCACTTTAACTTAAAAAGGCCCACTATTTTTTTTAAATAATTGATTTAATTTTATATACACCCCACCTGCATCAGTGCTAAAATACCAGCAATTCTATACAATTCCAAGCAATCCATATACACCAGTAACTCATCTAGAGAGCAATGTACATTTAAACGAAGCATTCCAATTGGGAAACAAAAAGCATGCTACTAGCTATATGCTATCTACATTTGTATATATTGAGAGAAAAGAGACAGTACATGAGTGCACTATTATTCAATTAGTGCATTCATTTGTCCCTCGACAACATCAAGCAAGGTGCATCTAGGTAATGCTGCACAAAGAAAGATATTTAAATGACAATTAAATCTACTTGAAATCTAATAACAAGTACAAACACAATTAGAGTTGGAAAAATATAAAAGTTACTGTCAATAGAATGCTACTTCGATCATGTTTAATGGCATCCCTCATAAACTGCATTACATAGTATCCACAGTCGTTGTTATTGTGTTGGAAGGGGCACTGCAACAAAAAACACTAAATATCATATGAGAAACATTTATGTTATGGTTTAAGTTGATTGTTTTGAAAATTGAATAACTTGTAAAACTTGGACTTTGAGCCACCGATAAGCATCTTTATGGTCAAGGGCTTTGGAATAACTCAAGTCAATAGAGGACTGAAAACCGGTCAATGCGCTGGAAATGAAACAAATTAAATTAATTTTATTAGCTTGGGTCATAAAATGACAAATAATACAATGCATTCAAAGAATGTTGAAATTCATGTGCATATTGACGAGGCGCATCAAAGCTGGGTGATTGTTTGGTTCAGCAGCTTGCACAGGATCCAAATACTAAATTAAGGGATCCAGTTGTGCTGTCGAATGGATGACAAGCAAAAGCCAATGTACCCTAAAATATTGTACAACGTTATGTCAGTATATATATCTATGATGCTTGGAGTTAAGAATACAATGAAACCTATAATGCGTATCTTACCCTGTATTAATTAGATAAAGTCCTACCTATTGCCTTTAAAGAAAAACACTTTTTAATCACTTTGGACTGCTCATCATGTTACGCGCCCGAAATATGTGCTATTACATAAGGGCTTATGAATTCGAACAATACATGCTCCCCGGTGATCATGACATCTTCATACAGGTGTCTTCATAGAAACCATACCAACTCCCAATTAGTGTAAAACTTATGACATTGAACGAAACCAAAATGAAAACACATATATACCTGATCCATAAATTGATAACCATAGCACTGATCTATCCTTCATCAAGTACCTCCATGACCTGATCCCTAGAAAGAAGCTCACTCATATTTGACTACCAAATATATGTTTGTTGAATGGAATCATGCCAATAGAGTCGGGAGATACGGTGGCTATAAATGCTCGTAATCGAGTACAATTTGGTGTCTCAGCGCTTGTACATTCAATAACAAGAGCAGGCACTTGTACTTTCTTCTTGCCCTTTGCTTTTGTTGCCTACAAACCATGCAAATAGAAAGTCTGAAATTTTCTTCAATAAAAAGAATGCTAGTTTAAATTAATTAGCAAATAATCACCTGTGACAATGGATCAGTACATTAAATCTTTTTCTTCAATTGAGCAGCTGAACCACTGGTATCTTTGACATTATCTACTTGTGCTTTCTTTCTGATAGATTGTGTACCCTAAAAAAATGTAAATAAAAGAGTGTTATTCCAACACAATGAATGCTAGTGTAAATGTTATTAGTAAATAACTACCTGTGGTGTTAGCTCAATCAAACCAATGGGCCAAGCAACAAATGCACCGAAAGCCTCTGTCATCTCATCACTAGGGAATGGTAACGGTGCCCCATTGTTGCAGGAGTATTCAATCAGGACCCTTATGTCATTTACAGGCAATGATGAGTTATGTAGGGTCGCGTTGGAAGTATTGTGAACCTTGCCGAGCGCAACAACTTCACTGAAAGACTAATCCGTATACAGCCTGCAGTTGGTCAAAGTTGCACGAAAATTCCTATTGATTTTTGAAGCTTTCTTCAGCATGTAACACCTTACTCTAGGGACAATCTTTAGAGCCCTTTTATTAAGTTTGAACCACCAGAACTATTTAGAAGACCCAAGAATACCAAAAACTTAAAACTTTTCTTAAATATCTTACTTGGGCTTCTAACTTTGAAAATTCATAATTAATTGCATACGAACTCAAAAACTGTGGTTCAAAGCTCAAACTTTATCTCTTTAAACATTCTTTATAATCATAACATAATCATGGCTCAATTTGGTCCCATTATCACAGAAAAACCTTCTTATATTTTCCAGACATACTGGAATTTCGCAGGAATTCCTGTTTTTAGGCCTAACTTGTAAAATTCATATCTCCTAATCTACACGTCCAAAAATTATGCATGAGTACTTGATTTAAAGCTTAGGATATGTACTTTCTATCTGGAAAGTTTCACGTCCTGAATCAGAGTATAACTTGACGAAATATCCACCATAACAAAGCATATTCACATGCACTCATATTATTCTAAGTGTAGATATTAATTTCTACTTGAAGTAGAATTCATGTTCTTGGTTTTATTGCAGGTCTTTAGGCTAATTAGGCTCCTTATGGAGTTTATACATACAGACCAAAATATGATAATTAACTATAAACTCCATAATACTCTAGGCCCTCCTTGCCTTAGCTAGAGATCTGCTTGCTTTTCCTTTCCTCTAGAAGTGCTTGGTCCTATGGGTGGGACATAGAGAGAGGGGGTGAGATTTGGGGAAATCTCAGTAGCAATAATCACAATTAGTATATAATGCATGGTAAAAACTGTGCATGTAAAATAAGCCAATGAGAATAATACCTTACAAAACTGTAACTGTAAACTGTAACTGAAGCTATTTCACACATGATCATGGCAAAACGAACTGAGTAAGGATATTAAATATTCTCATGCCTAACTACAGCATAAATGGCAAGAGCATACATGCAACCAAAACAAAATATACAAAATTGCAAATTAAAGCCACCTCTTGTAGAGTCTCTTTCTATAGCACTTCCTCTCTGATTTCCTTCTGGTAAAACCGATTGTAGATTAATCCCTAATATTAATAGGTACAACAAGAGATTAATTTTGGTGCATGGGATAAACCTTTTATTACTCTTTCTCTTGAATTTTCGTTTATACCCCAAATATTCCATTTCTAAATTTTCAATCAAAACTTCTTCTATTTATTTCATGCTAAAACTTGAGGCCTTTAATTTTAGTAAGCATATGAACACTTTCTTCTCCCATTTAGAATTACTTCTATACAATTCAACTCTTAATCCAACTATAGAATTGTATAAAATTAAAATAGGGAGATAAAAATATACTTACCAAGAGCTTAAAATAACTTCCTTCTAGAACTCCTTCTAATTATGCCTCCTTGTCTCTCTATTTTTCTTCCTCTTTTTCTCTTTATTTTTCTCTTCCTTTCTTTCTTTCTTCTCTTTCTCACGCCACACACTCACCTTCTAACACTCCATTTCATTGCAACCAAGCCTATTAATAGACCAAAAGTGCTTGGTGACTACGCATAAATCAACTTGGAGAGGAAATGTTTTTATAAAAGCCATTTGTCCTTGCTTGAAATTGTGTCATTGGTGGCTACTTTTCTTTTTCCTTTTTATTCACGAGAAGGCCATGTTGTGGCTGCTTGCAATGGAATATAATATAACATAATTATTGGATAGGACATGTGTCATTAAGGAAAGAAAGATGGCATCACAAGCCATGCAAAATTTCCACAGATACACACCAAATTTGAAGACTTTATGACACTTCAAGACAAAGCTCTCTTATTTGATATATGTTTTATGTGGATTAGGTGGCTGATTCCTTTTTCATTCCTAGGCCACGTTGTGGCTTTGTGAGAGGGAAGATTTCAATGATATTGCATAATGCATTTAGTAGGCCATGCATGTCCAACTTGAAGACAATAATGCTTTCTTTCATCTTGACTTCCATGGCAACTTGAAGACAAAGCCTTCTTGCATTCATTTTCCATGTGTAGCATTAAATAATATGCATAAATCATGAGAGGCCACGTATTTAGCATCTTGAATCATGCATCAACTTAAAGACACAACTTGGTGGACAATATATAATATGCATAAACCATGTATAAGGCCACACATGCATCAATTTTAAGGCCAAGACTTCCTTGCATTCAAGTGCCAAGTGTCCATACTAGCTAATGTATGGCATCCTAAAATCATGCTAGAAGCCATGTCCAATGAAGGCTTAGATGATCAAATGGCTTCTTCTTGAAGCTCAATATTATCTCTTGTAGCAAGAAAAAGCCATGTATCTAAAATACCATTATAAATAAAAATTAGTTGGACACTTGCTAAATAAAATTGTCTTTATTCAAAACAAGATGGCTAATTATTTTGGGATTATTATTTGACATGTCCTAGACATGTAAATTAAGCTCTTTTATGATCCCAATAATAAACTTCCAACTGAAACTTGCTATATATAAACTTTTGGAACATATCATTTACTTAATCCACAAGCTTATATAACTACTTTGGGCCCTTAATCTTATAATAATAATTCCCTTTCTAAAATATTTCTATTTTCTTGAGGCCCTAATTATCTTTCTTATAATTCATTAGCTACTTTAAAGCTTCTTGGATTTTTGGGATGTTACACAACACATACTCCCTATGGGTATCATTGATATCAAACATGGTTTGTAACAATAGAAATCATATTAAATTTGTTAGTTACAATATTATCAATGCAAAACTGAACTTAATTGTAAAAAAGTAGCTTACTTGAATATCTAACCAAACCTCGTCATGTCTGTCCTTCTCTTTTCTCCAATCCGTAACAGTAATAGGTACTTTCTACCGAACAGTGCACCCAATGAAACCTGAGTGGGCTTTCACAGTCTTTCCGATTGCTTGGTCATTGTCGTTCCATTTAAGTTTAGTCTTTTCTCCCAGATCTCTATGTTTAAGGAGTTTACGTATAATGGTTATGCCACGGTGAACATCCTCCTCAAAAGTTGCTCTACCTGAACCGATATCTATCAGTACACTTAGTTGTGCTTCTTCCTCCTCGTTTAAGGGGGATTCATTATCCTGTAAAATAATTAAACTATACAAGATTTTAGTGCATATGCATATAATGATGCTAAGTGTATGCGAATTAAATGATATAATTCATAGTGTAAAACAGAAATACATACAAACTTAAATTAATATGAGGGCTTTTGTCTCTTTTTCGTCTTTCTTATATTATCTAAAATTGTTTGCTTCCTCTTTTTTGTTGGATTTAGGGTTGTGTTGTGTAACACCCCAAATTTTAGAAAATAGGAAATAAGGATTAACTTAAGGTTTTGGGAAATGTTACCAAAATATTAAAATGCATTGAAAATAAATTTATGATGTCTAGGTATTTATAATAATTTTAAGGCTTATTTTCTTTAAGAAACAAAGAGAAATAATTAGAAGATAAAACTTAATTTGGAGAAAAGAGATAATAAGGATTTATTTAAGGTCTTGGGGTGTCATTTAGAAATTAAAAAACTCTATAAATAAATTTATGAGGCCAGGTGTATTTTTAATGATTTTTAAGACTTATTTTCTTTATTAATTGAGGAAAAATAGTTAGAAGATGAATTTAAAGAAGAGAATATTTAGAACCTTGGGATATTGGTTGATATTTAAAAAGGTTTATAAATAAATTTGGAAATTAAAGTTTATCTAGAAATTTTTTTTAGAATAATTTCAGATTAATTTGTAAAGGAAATGGTAGTTAAAATTTTTGAAAAAGGGCATAAAGAGAAAGAGGAAAAATGAAAGAAAAAGAAAATGACAATATCTGCTCCTAGTTGAAAATATCTTCAATTATAAAAGGAAGGGCAAGATGGTAGAACAAGCAGTAAAAATATCACTCTCTGCCTTTTCAAATAAATACTCCCCACGTGTTATTTCATTTCATTTCCTTTCTCTCTTCTCCCTCAAACCAACAGTCCCTCTCTCTCAGTTCACTATCCCTCTGTTCCTCTCCCTCTCGTCTTCTATTCCTTCGATTTCCAGCGGCAAGCTCCGGTAGAGGTGGGCGATTTCACAGCGGCAATCAGCCTAGGAGAGTGGGGAACACTGATTCGGCCTTAGGTAAGCCTTTTCCCTTTGTTATTCCTTTCCTTCTGTCTGTTTCGAGTGAGGTTGTGGGGGGAATCAAATCGGATTCTAGGGTTTTTGTGGTTGATTAAACCAGTGAAAATGAAGCGTAAGCTTCGATTCAAAGCTTTCCTGAAGTGTTTTTGTGAAAAGAGTTTTGTTGGGTCAGATTTCTCTTCAATTTCAAGTTCGAGTACTGTTCACCGACGCATTCAATGGTGTTTTCAGGCGGAAATTGTCCCAAAATCTTAACTAAGTTTGATTAAGAATAAGATTTAATTAAGAATTTGATTTTTGTGTGTGAATTTGTGGCTGGTTTCTAGAGGATCCGATTTTTCTCTCTGTCTGGCCGAAATTCTTGTTCCTTCTGCTCTGTTCTTTACGAATTTTTACTCTGTTATGATATATGTTCAGCTGAAACAATGGAATGATTCTCTGAGTGATCTTATTCTGATCCTCTTCTTGTTTTTTTCCCTGTTCATTCGAAAATTTGTTCCCTCTATGTAGCTGATTTCTGGGTTATTAATGAGCAGGTTTTGTGTTGTCTAATTATTGATTTTCCCATGCTCTATGTATGATTGAGATTTGGTTAAATATATGAATTTGTGGGATTTTCTCTATGGTTCTGCCCTGCTGGCTCACAGATTGTAGGGGAAGGAAATAAGTAATGGATGTTGAAATTTCTTATGCTTGCTTCTGTCCGGTTTGATTTCTCTGCCTTTCTGTGATAAGGCTGATACGATGAGTAATGAATTAGCATATGATTGTGGATGATATACTTCGTGTACTTTTTGGGAATTTCTGAGGTTTTTGATTTATTTCCCTGTTTGGTTCGATTTTTCTGATTTGGGTAATTGTGGTTGGTAAGTTAATGATGATATGAATAGGATAAAAATACTGTATGGCTTAGTATGTGAGATTCTCGTTAGGCATCTGGAATTAAACTAGTAACCTGTTTTGTTGGGTTGCATGCTTGCTCCTATTGAATTGTGATGATTTCGGTTTCTAAAATTATCTTCTGATTCTGGTTATGTTTCTTTTGATAATATGAATTAAAAATTTTAAGCTAGTTTTAATGTAACGTTAAATGCTGAAACAAAGAGGAGCCTCTAAAGATACCGTTATAAATGGCATTGTTTAAGGTTTAGGGAAATTAGTAATGGAATGTTTAAGTTAATGGTTCTAGTTTTAAGAACCTATTCTAATTACTGTTTTGAAATATATTATAAAGATTATTAAAGAAATACATACCTACGAAGTAAAGTTAAGTGCTTAAATACTATACTTTAGATATTGGTTGGGACAATTTAGTAATAGTATATACAAAGCTGGAATTTATGATGAGCTGTTGTTTTGAAGCACTAAAATGACGATTTAATAACCATTATAGAAGTTAGAAGAAGTTTAGGTTTCATGATAAATAATGTATGAAATTCTTAGAGTTGTTGAAGTGTTGAATGTGAGAGTTTGTTTTAAAAAGGGTTTAGTACAGATTTATGTTATATGGATGTTCAAATTGTTGAGTTACTTGTTGCTTATTTGTTTGTGGTGTTGGTTTATAAAGGAAATATATACATACACACACTTCCCAACCCATATTTTCTTTGGCTGAAACTAAACTTTGTGATGGCCTGATTTTAGGGCACAAATTTCAGTTTAAGTGTTCCTATCTCCGTTCAACTGATATGAAAGTATATATTAATAGTTAAATAAGGATTTTTGCATGTTTAATTTATACTATGAATGTGAAGCTAATTGTAGTGTTTTATTCTGTTTTGGTTTGCTTTGAGATAATGGGTGTTCTGACTTTTAAGAATTTCTTTTGGAAGGAGAGTTAGGACTTGAATTGAAATTAATTTCAATGTTGATAAGAAATATGACATAAATTGATTAAATGGTTATGAAAGGGTTTTAACTGATTGACGAAATATTCTTTGTTGTTTTATTTTTATATATAAGTGTGTGCGATTGTGAGAGTTCAAATGCTTGTATATATAAACTCACTAATGAGTAAGTGGAATATAATAGGGAGAGGAAGTAATATTATTTAAAGTTAACAATTTTAAAGAAGCAAGAGCTTTATTGTTTTAAGTTAAGTAAAAAACCTTAAATGGAGGTTGCTGAATGATGTTTCCTAGCAACGCATCTATAATGCTGCAATAAATTAGATTATTGGTGCTATTGCAAGCTCTCAAATTCTATTTTCTTCTCGTGTCACCATGTTCTGATTAACATGTTGAATTACTGTTGTTTCAAGACGTGCAAGAGGCGTAATGAATTAGGGTAATTATAGATTGAAGAATGAAATAAATGAACCTGAGGTTTTAGTATGGCCAGAAGAATAAATTATGAGTGTATGTCTGATGTTTGAAGCTTTATTGAAATTTGTTTGAATTGATTAAAGCGTATAGTTTTCTTAAGGAGAAATATTTTCAGAGTATATAGATGTTTAGTAATTCTTGTTTTACAGTGAATGAAAATACTCCTTTTGTCCATTAATGAGTGTGAATTGTTTCAATACCATCTGCACATTGTTTGGTTTGGTATTTTCAAGACATGATTTATTTCTGATTAATGGTCAGGTTAAATACAATAAGTTAAGTTGTAGGTAATAATTACTAATGTGGAGGAAAAGTATGATCATTAGAAATTTATTTGAGATCTAACGAATTTAATTAAGTTAAGTAAGTTGTTATATATATTAATACACTATGTATGTTTTGAATGTTATATGGTATGATTTAGATAATTATTAGAATTTATTTAAGGAAATATGAAGTAGCATGTGTGTGGTTAAGTGATTTTATGTGTGTGTGTGTGATTGAGAATTATAAAGAAGTAATTAAAGACACCCTTTGACTATAAAGGTTCAACGTAGTTTCGGCAAATTACAAATTTGCTTAGATTTAAAAAGGTTGGGTAGAATAAATGATACTATAGGACCGTGAGGGATGCTAAATAATTATGTATAAGCATAGGTGTTAATTTATTATTTATATATCATATGTACATAGGTCTTGTACATAGGTCAGAATTAAGTTCTGGTATTCCAGGTAGCAGTTTATCTCATTACACTAAATTGCATGCATAATTTTATAATACCTGTTGCATTTAAGTGGTATGTTATTTATTCCTCAGTTGGAGTACTCCAGGCTTAGGTGGTTCGCTACCCCTTTGCCAAACCAGTTAGTTATAGCTTTAAATGTTATAACGAGAAGCCCTGCAGGTAGAACCTCCACTAGTTAATGAAGATATCGTTATCAGTGGTTGGTAGGTGCTTATGTCACCCAGATTAATAGGATAAATTCTATCATCAAGGTGCAAAGGTTTATGAAATATATAAATGCAGTGCATGCATGAAATTTACAGTTAATGACATAAACTGTGTTGAACTGCTGTTTTCAAAGAAGTTGGAAGATAGTAAGATGGTTGAGATAAGGCAGGAGTGCTGAAAGAAGATTAGATGAAGAAATTTAAAGTTATAATTTGAAAGTAAGGTTATTTGTATATAATGTAAATTTTAAGTTATTAAATTAATAGTAGAAAGCATAGAAAATAGAATTGGATAAATTTATAAAGGGATTTAAATTTTCTAAGTATTATGAATTAAGAATGGATACCCTAATAGGGTTAGCGTACTTTTAATTGTTTTATTAACCACTTTATTTTATAAAGAGTTGTAAATTATTTCCCGTTTGTCTGAAAAGCCCATTTTAACCAAGAGAAGGTTGGTCTAATGTTTTAAAAGAAAAACTTTTTTCCGTATTTTTGGGCTTCTGACATTGAAAAGTGGTCATAATTCAATTAAAATTGCTATAATATAGTAAAAATTTTAGGTGTTACATGTTGTCCCAAATGTCTTCTTCATGATCACGCCTTACATAAACAGGTTCATCTTCATCATCATATCCATCCACATCAAAGTCTTCAAGTAGTAATGTTTCAAAGGAAGGATCCTCTTCTATCATATTCATATCATCATCACTACTTTAATCATCAACTTGTTCAGCATAATTTTTGTTTGACTGCATGACAGTTGACCAATTCTTCTTAGAAGGGTCTGCAATGTAAAACACTTGTGCTCCTTGAGACAGTAGAATGTAAGGATCATCCTTATATACAACTTTAGAAAGGTCGACCGATATAAACCCAAATTCATCTAACCACCGTCTACTATGGTTGTTAATCCATTAACATCGGAACACAGGAACTCTGAACATGGTGTAATCTAACTTCCAAATGCAATCAATCACACCAAAGTATGCCATCTGTGATATATGAGATTTGTATCTCTTGCACTAGATATGTGCCATGCCTCAGCAACAAGTGTGACTCCATATTCTGCATTGTACTTATTTCATCCTGGCCTTTTGTATAGAATGTGTAATCGTTGATTGCATAGGCAGTATAAGAAAATGCGTGCAAACCCAGTCCTTTCGACAGCCAAAAAAATCTTTTAGAAACTAATCTAGCATTAAGCTCAACCTTCTGACAAATGCACGCATTTAACCATCTGATGAATTAGTTAAAAAAACCATCTAATGAATGTTTGTGCTGCTCCTCTATAATCAAACTCTCAGATCTATCATTGTGCATTTCCTGAAGGAGTTTTTTGTGTTCTTCAACAAATGGTTCAACCTCAAAAGTGTTGTGAAGAATATACAAGTGAGCCAGCTCCCTTTCAGCAATCGAAATGCATATTAAGTTGAACCCACTTATTCCTTTCCCTGTCAATCGCCCATCGTGACAAGACTTCAGCAAACCAACCAGTTCAACATTTGATAACTAATTAGCACACAAATCACTCGCTTCTTCAATGATGTATAGTTCAGCAATACACCCCTCTGTTCGATATCTATTTTTTAACATACCCCTTTAATACTTTCATGAACCGCTCAATTGGGTACATTCATCTCAGATAGACTGGGTTGCATAGTTGAACCTCTTTGACCAAGTGAACAGTAAGATGAACCATGATGTCAAAGAATAAAGGGGGAATACATTTCAAGTTTGCACTAGATACGAACGATCTGCCTCTGCAAATCTTGAAACTTTGTTGTATCAAACACTTCACTATAAATGATCTTGAAGAACATACAAAGTCTAGCGATCGTTCTCCGTAGTTTCTTGGGTAAAATGTTGCGTATGCCAATCGGTAAGAAATTTTGCATTAGGACGTGACAATCATGAGATTTCAAGTTCTTTAACTTCAACTCTTTCATGGATACAAGGCTTTTTACATTTGTGTAATAGCCCTCTGGAACTTTGATTCCACTCAGAAACTCACAGAATGATCTTTTCCCTTTCTTCAAAAGGGTATAAGCTGCTAGAGATAAATAAGAGCAGTATCCTCTCTAGACAGGTGCCAACTCTTGTCTTATTCCCAACTTGAGTATATCTAACCTTGAATTGACACTGTCCTTACTTTTTTCACCGATATTTAGCAACATGCCAATTAGGTTATCACAGATGTTTTTTTTCAATATGCATCACATCAAGAAACTGCCTAACATATAAGGACTTCCAATATGGGAGTTCGAAGAATATGGACCTTTTCTCCCAGCCACTTGTCAACACATTTTTAGCAAAAGGCTTGCCAAAATCATCCTCCAACGCGTTCAACTTTTCAAAAACGTTATGCCCGATCAATATCCTCAGTGGCCTACCTTCTGAGCTCCTGTTAAAACCTTTTTCCACCTCTGCCAATGATGTTTTAACTGCAAGAACCTCTGATGTGCCATGTAAACATTTTTCTTGTAATGATCCAGTCGCATCGAATGGGTATCATGTTCACATATAGGACATTCACCATATCCTTTGATGCTGTATCTGGACAAATTACCATATGCTAGGAAATCATTTATTGTGCCAAACAACATGGCTCTCAATTTAAAATTGTTTTCATTATAGGCATCAAAAACCATCTCACCTAATTCCACATATGCTTTAGGTCTTCAACTAAAGGATCCAAGTACACTTCTATATCATTGCTGGGCTGCCTAGGCCTGGAAATAAGTATGAAAAGCATCATAAATTTGTGTTTCATGATCAAACAACATGGCTCTCAATTTAAAACTTTTTTCATTATAGGCATCAAAAACCATCTCACCTGAATTCCACATATGCTTCAGGTCTTCAACTAAAGGATCCAAGTACACTCACTACTACAAAAAACACTTTTTACGTCTCTTTTTTTGGACTTTTCACGTCTTTTTTTGCTGGCACGTGGATAGGGGAGACGTAGAAAGTCTGAACATTCCAAGTCTCATTTTTGAATGTGAGATGTGAAAAGTCCCACTTTCCACGTCTAACATTCATAAATGAGATGTGGAAAGTGGGAACTTTCCATGTCTCACATTAAAAATGAGACGTGGAAAGTGGTCATGGAACTTTCCACGTCTCCTTTTTGAATGTGAGACATGGAAAGTTCCCACTTTCCACATCTCCTTTTAATTAAGGTGATACAAAAAAAACCCAACATTTAATCGGAATAATACAAATACAACACTTAAAATGAAAAAATGAACTAATTTTATTATTTATATCCAAACTAATATTACAAAAATGTTATAATACAACTTTGATCCTATATATGGGATGGTTAGCACTAAAAAACAAAAGTAACACTGACCATAACAATTATAAATCTTAACAGAAAATATTCTCATACTCCATAATAGTGCAAGCACCACCAGATAGGGAATAGATGCATTTATTCATGTAAACCATATTAACAGGGAATCCTTGAAGTTGCTATACGCAAAACCAACGTTCCAATTCTGCCAAAAACCTACAATTCCAATAAGAACATGTGGTTCAAAGAGCTTTTAGATTCATATGTCATTAACGACAGCAGTTCCATTGAGAACAAAACTGAGGTAGTTGCACAAACTTATTATGTGACACAATTGCAAGCTCAGGGTCTAAAATAAAAATCAGAGATAATGTATTTTATCAAAAAGAACCATTCTGTTAGGAAAATGAGACTCACTATGAAACAGAAGTGAAATGTAGAAAAGCATCAAATACATAGGTTTCAAATTTAATGGAATAAAACTTCATAATAGCTAACAATTAATGAGATCATTAGATTGAAACTAAAAATCAATCAGAAGATAAAACTGTTAGAATCTTAAGTTTTGATGAAGACTGCCCTTAGAAAACATAAGTGAAAGTTACCTCTGAATTAATCGTGTAAAATCTGCTAGGTAACAGATCACCATTGCAATAATAAAGATTCATCTCTAATGACAACTTAGCAGATCAATAATGAACGAGTATCTCTATCGCTAAGAGAATCTAAATAGCTAATGGACAGAACCATAGCGAATGAAGACTTAGAAATAACAAAGACATTATCTATCACTAAGTCATCCTCTATCGCTAAAGAAGAATCCATCGCTAGAAGCTCAATTGATAACTCAGATAGCAGAAAGATAAACCAAGTTCTTGAGCAAATGAAATCAGCTAGCGATAACAGGACAAGCTATCGATAACAACAAGGGACTTCAGATAATAAACACTCAGATAGCCAAGGCCTCAGAGCAAGAGTAAAATGAACTAACATGATTCTAGCGCTAACATGCTTGTTTATCAATAATAGGATTCCTATTTGTACTTTAGTATCCTTAAAGATAATGGCGATAATGAATCTGTAATCGATATTATATCTTCTTGTTATAAATATGAAAAGCTTTGATATACTTTATATTGACTTTATCTCATTAAGCTAATGGATTAAGCTTGCGATAGTATCTTCTGTGCAATCTATGATTATTTGGTTAGCTAACAGCCCAAGTGCAGAACACTCTAAGAGATTAGCGATAGCAGATCAAGCTAGCGCTAATAAAAAGCTTCCAGAAAATACTACTTGTACGGATGCTCAGAACGCTGAGTCTGTCTCTCTCTTAGCTCACCCTATGCAAGAAGTAGTTGAAGCTAGAGCAGAGAGTTAAGCCCGATAAAGAAGCTGTATTAAATGCCAACGGCTATGAGCTCCCAACGACTAAATTCAAACGGCTTCTTGAAGATTGAATGTTAGGGCAAAATCTGAAGAAGAAGATATAAATACAGAACTCAAACATTTATTGAGTAGAGACGAAAAACGAGAATATTCATAAGTTCATTCATTGCTCTGTATTTATTGTCTTAGAGATTTTATTTGTACTTAAGTGTTTACCAAAATCAGTTCATTGAGTGAACATATTTATTGAAATCCTCTTCTGTTTGAGGTTGTTCTGAAAGCTTGGTGCTTTAGAACAGGGATATTGCCTTACAGGTAGTAAGGGGGAGTGTTTAGAGAGATTCTAAAACTCTGTAAAGGTTGACAGGTGAACCCGTGCTCGTAAAACCTGTGGTTAGTGGAACCCAACAAAGTGTTGGAGAACTGGACATAGGCAGTGTTGGCCGAACCAGTATAACTTCTGTGTTGTTTTAAATTATTCCCAGATTTATAAATAGCACAATTCACCCCCCCTCTTATGCGATTGCCACTTTCACTTGGTATCAGAGCTAGACTTCTCAGTTTTGAGATTCCAACGAATTCAAGAAGCAATGATCTAAATGGCATCGCTTGAAAACATCCTCCCTGAAGGAAGCTCCATTAATAAGCCTCCTGGCTTTGATGAGAAGCATTATACTTTCTGGAAGTTAAAAATGAAAATCTATATCAAAGCCAACGGATACAAGCTCTGGAAGATCATTGAAGAAGGAGATATTGTTCCTAAAGATCCCATGGGCATCCCAAAGACTGAGGATGAATACACAGAGGAAGATATTGCTAATTTGGAGTTAAATAGCAAAGCTGTCCTCATGATCCAGAGTGCACTTAGTCAAACAGAGTTCTTTAGAGTGAGTCACCTTGACTCTGCTAAAGAGATGTGGGAAGCATTGCAAATTGCTCATGAAGGGACTTCTGGAGTAAAAGATAGGCGTGTAGAAATGCTAGTGGAAGAATTCCACAAATTTGAAATGGCTGAGGATGAGAAGATAAGGGATCTGGAGATTAGATTTACACATCTCATCAATAATCTTGCTGCGCTGGGAAGAAAAATTACAGAGAAAGAGCAGGTCAACAAAATTCTGAAAGTCCTAAAGGGAGATTGGCTCATGAAAGTCACAGCCATTCAAGAAATGCAAGAAGAATCAACAAAATCCATCACTGCTCTGTTTGGCAGCCTTGCTGAGTATGAACCTACCCTGATAGCTTAAAGGGAAGCACAAGGAAATTCCAAGAAAAAGTCACTTGCTCTTGCTGCTTCAGAAAGAAATGAAATTGATGATGATGGGGAAGAACTTGATGAGGAAGACATAGCTCTTATGGCCAGAAAATTTAAAAAGTTTTTCAGAAGAAGATAAAGATTTCAGAGGAGTGGTCCTAGTTACAAGGACTCCCAGAAGGACAAAACTCCTGTATATTTTGAATGCAAGAAGCTTGGTCACTTCAGAGCTGAGTGTCCCAGCCTTCAAAGATTAAAAGAGAAGGAGAAAAAGAAGATCTATGGAAAGAAAAAGGCTTACGTGTCATCCATCTGGGGTGATAGCTCTGATGAAGATTCTAACGATAGTGAGGAATGTGCCAACCTCTGCCTAGTTGCTCAAGAAGAGCAAAGCGATTCTGAGAAATTTTGGGTACCTAAATTTGTATAGTATGTGCAGGTGTGCCTGAAAGCATCCAGCAAAGGAAAATGGTATATAGACAGTGGATGCTCAAGACATATGACTGGAGATAAAGACAAAATCAACAATCTGGTGATAAAAGATGGAGCTAAAGTTAGCTTTGGTGGAAACCAAAGTGGAAAAATCATTGGAATGGGCGAAGTAGGTCCAGTCAAGGATGTCTACCTAGTGGATGGTCTCTGCCACAACCTACTGAGTGTTAGTCAAAGTGCAGATCATGGTAACTGGGTAATTTTTGATTCAAATGAATGTCTTATTGTTGACAAGAATGATTTAGATATAAATAAATCCAGTAAGAAGTATAAGATAAAAGGAAATAGAAATGGAAATCTGTACACTCTAGATTTATGTCCACAGCTTGAAGAAAAATGCTTTATTTCAAATGATGAACAATTGCTGGTTATGGCATAAAAGATTAGCTCATGTGAACTTTTCTCAACTAGATAAATTAGTTAAGAAGGAGTTAGTCATAGGAATCCCCAGTTTTAAGTCAAAGCATGATTTAATTTGTGAATCTTGTTAAAGAGGTAAACAAACAAAGTCCTCTTTTAAAATCAAGAAGACAGTCTCCACTAGTAGGCCATTAGAGCTAATTCATATGGATCTAGTTGGGCCAGCAAGAGTGAAAAGTCTAGGAGGAAGCCTATACACTCTTGTAGTTGTGGATGACTACTCAAGATTTACTTGGACTATGTTTCTTTCTTCTAAACATGAAACTTTTGATGCTTTTTGTGTGCTTGCTAACAAATTGCAGAATGAGAAAAGCACAAAGATTATAGCCATCCAGACTGATCACGGAGTAGAATTTGAAAATAAAGAGTTCATGGAGCTATGTAATGAAAATGGAATTGACCACAACTTCTCTGCCCCTCGTACTCCTCAACAAAATGGTGTTGTAAAGAAAAAGAACAGAGTGCTCACAGAAATGGCAAGAAGCATGCTGAATGAGAAACAAGTGCCTCAAATATTTTGGGCAGATGCTATGAGTACAACTTGTTACATTTCTAACAGAGCCTACATCAGAAAGGGGATGGAAAAGACTCCATATGAGCTCTACAAGGGAAGGAAGCCTAATATCAGTCATCTGAGGATTTTTAAATCAAAATGCTACATCCACAACAATGGAAAGGTAAATTTAGGTAAATTTGATCCTAAAGCTGATATTGGCATATTTATTGGATATTCAAATAGAAGTAGAGCATATAGAGTTTATAATAAAAGAACTCAAATTGTTGAAGAATCTGTACATGTAGTATTTGATGAAACTCCTCAAGAAAAACAACAATTTGTTGATGAGGAAGAAGATTTTTCAAAGTTTTTAAAACAGCCTCTATCGACAGCACATCAGCCATCAATAGCAAATCCTGAAAACAACGTTGAAAATGATCAGGATAAAGTTGAAGATGATATTGATGAAGCTAACGAACCTCAACTTTCCATTAGACATCTTAAAAATCATCCTCTTGAATAGATTATTGGAGAAATTTCAAAAGGAGTTAAAACAAGAAGGCAACTTCGAAATGAAGTGGAATTTGGTTGTTTTCTTTCTCAAATTGAACCAACCTGTATTGACGAAGCTCTTGCTGAGTATGACTGGATAATAGCAATGCAAGAGGAACTAAATCAATTTAAAAGAAATCAAGTTTGGGATTTAGTACCAAGGTCCAAAAATCATCCTATTATCGGTACTAAATGGGTTTTCAAAAACAAACTTGATGAAGTTGGTCAAATTGTGAAAAATAAAGCCAGATTAGTTGCAAAAGGATATAACCAAGAAGAAGGCATTGATTATTAGGAAACTTTTGCTCCAGTTGCAAGACTTGAAGCAATAAGGATTCTTCTAGCTTTTGCATCCATCAAAAACTTTAAACTTTATCAAATGGATGTTAAGAGTGCTTTTCTTAATGGCTATATTAAAGAAGAGGTGTATGTAGAGCAACCTCCTGGTTTTGAAGAAAAGTCTAAGCCTGATCATGTTTTCAAACTTAAAAAGGCTCTTTATGGTCTCAAACAAGCACCTAGAGCTTGGTATGAGACATTTAGTACTTTTCTGCTTGAAAAAGGATTTTCTAGAGGAAAATCAGATACTACATTATTTATTTTGCACAAAAATAAACACATGCTTATAGTTCAAATTTATGTTGATGACATTATTTTTGGTGCAACTAATGAAACTCTGTGTGAAGATTTTGCTAAGATAATGCAGGGAGAATTTGAAATGTCCATGATGGGAGAATTAACATTCTTCTTAGGTCTGCAAATTAAACAAAGGAAGGATGGCATCTTCATATCCCAAACCAAATATTGTAAAGAAATTCTCAACAAATTTGGGATGGAACTATCCAAAGAAGGAGACACTCCCATGAGTACCTCTGCCAAATTAGATGCAGATGTTCCCGGCAAAGAAGTAAATCAATCACATTATAGAGGAATCATTGGTTCTTTACTTTATTTAACTACTAGTAGACCTGACATACAATTTAGTGTAGGAGTCTGTGCTAGATATCAAGCAAATCCTAAAGAATCTCATCTAACAAATATAAAAAGGATTTTGCGTTATTTGCAAGGGACTCAAGAGCTTGGGTTGTGGTATCCCAAGGGAACTTAAGAGTACCTTCTTGCCTATTCTGACTCTGACCATGCAGGTTATAAATCAGATAGAAAAAGCACAAGTGGTCAATGTCAATTTCTTGGTAACTGTATAATCACTTGGGCAAGCAAGAAGCAAACTTGCGTTTCTCTTTCATCCACAGAGGCAGAATACATTGCAGCAGCAAGTTGTTGTACTCAAGTCTTATGGCTTAGGCAGCATCTAAGAGATCTGGGTTTGGACTTCTCAGAAGTACCCATTCTCTGTGACAACACCAGCACAATAAGCTTGGCCAAGAATCCAGTTCAACATTCCAGAACCAAGCATATTGATGTGAGACATCACTTCTTGAGAGATCATATTCAGAAAAAGGATGTCAAGGTGGAATTTATATCAACTCACCTGCAACTTGCTGATATATTCACCAAGCCTCTTGAACCTGATCAATTTCTTTATATCAGAAGAGAGCTAGGAATGGTAAATCCAAATGAACTGTGAAATTTTATTATAATTCTTAATTTGTTTTATTAACTATTCACATGCATTATTGCTAACTTAGGCATCGGAGTGCCAAATCTTAAGTTTTGCAGGATTGACCAATTGATAGTGAGTTCCACTATCGCTATCAATTGCAGAACAAAGCTAAGCTTAAGCTAAGATTGCCATCGCTAGCCTAAAGAATTATCGATAGCAAAGTCAGCTATCAATAGATGAACTTTGGAAGGAGTAAGTGAAGCTCAAAATTCACTTGCTCAGCGTGGGATCATGCCTGCTAGCGATAGCTACACATATTAGCGATAGCTAATCACTTAAAAGTCTCAGAATACGAAACGTCAGCGAATATTATATCATTTATGGTAATTTCTGAACTCTATAAAAGCAGGTCATGTGCATTTAGCATTCATTATCCTCTCTGAGAGTCTCTTCATTTCCTTAAAAACTCTCTGAAATCTCGAAGCCTCCCTTCTCTCAAAACCCTAATCTCAGAAATGGGTAGAGCCAAGATTCCAAAAATAAGTGATGATAAGGAAATCTCTAGCGCTAAACCCTTTTCTCGATCCGCTAGCAAGAATTCCAAAAACCAGAAAGCTGTGTCATTCTCCAAGGAAATCATTAAATCTGGTATTTAGTGTCAAAACCTAGTGTCCTCTGGTTTAATCCTTTCAGAAAAATCCTTCAAAGTTAAAATCGCCGTCCTTGCACATGAAAAAAAAACCTAGCCAGGGCGAGAGTTTTGGTGGACTTGTTCTTCTATAGAGAACCTGAGGGGACCAAATCTCTTGAGGACCCCTGTCCAAGATTATTCTGCTGATTTTAGTATCGGTTCCGGGGTACTATTCGTCAAGGGGTTGACGGGTTAAACCATTTCTCTCCAACAAATGGTGACAAAAAGGGGGAGAAATGGTACAAGTGAAGACTATTATTAGGGGGATCAAGTCACAAGCCTATTTTCTGAAACTTCCCTCATTTGCATCATGCATCAATAGATAGATTATGTTTTAAGTGTTTCTTTTTGCAAGATGTACTATGTGTTCTGAATATACCCATATCAGATGTTCTGTACAAGATTTATTGTTATTCAGATTCTGATATTCAAGTCTTGAAATATGCTTATGCTGATATAAATGATTATGTTCTGAACTTGCATTTGTATATTTACTTATGTTTTGTCATCATCAAAAAGGGGGAGAATGTTAGAATCTTAAGTTTTGATGAAGACTGCCCTTAGAAAACATAAGTGAAAGTTACCTCTGAATTAATCGTGTAAAATCTGCTAGGTAACAGATCACCAGATCACCATTGCAATAATAAAGATTCATCTCTAATGACAACTTAGCAGATCAATAATGAATGAGTATCTCTATCGCTAAGAGAATCTAAATAGCTAATGGACAGAGCCATAGCGAATGAAGACTTAGAAATAACAAAGACATTATCTATCACTAAGTCATCCTCTATCGCTAAAGAAGAATCCATCGCTAGAAGCTCAATTGATAACTCAGATAGCAGAAAGATAAACCAAGTTCTTGAGCAAATGAAATCAGCTAGCGATAACAGGACAAGCTATCGATAACAACAAGGGACTTCAGATAATAAACACTCAGATAGCCAAGGACTCAGAGCAAGAGTCAAATGAACTAACATGATTCTAGCGCTAACATGCTTGTTTATCAATAATAGGATTCCTGGAAATATCTGTATTTTAGTATCCTTAAAGATAATGGCGATAATGAATCTGCAATCGATAGTATATCTTCTTGTTATCAATATGAAAAGCTTTGATATACTTTATATTGACTTTATCTCATTAAGCTAATGGATTAAGCTTGCGATAGTATCTTCTGTGCAATCTATGATTATTTGGTTAGCTAACAGCCCAAGTACAGAACACTCTAAGAGATTAGCGATAGCAGATCAAGCTAGCGCTAATAAAAAGCTGCCAGAAAATACTACTTGTACGGATGCTCAGAACGCTGAGTCTGTCTCTCTCTTAGCTCACCCTATGCAAGAAGTAGTTGAAGCTAGAGCAGAGAGTTAAGCCCGATAAAGAAGGTGCATTAAATGCCAAAGGCTATGAGCTCCCAACGACTAAATTCAAACGGCTTCTTAAAGATTGAATGTTAGGGCAAAATCTGAAGAAGAAGATATAAATACAGAACTCAAGCATTTATTGAGTAGAGACGAAAAACGAGAATATTCATAAGTTCATTCATTGCTCTGTATTTATTGTCTTAGAGATTTTATTTGTACTTAAGTGTTTACCAAAATCAGTTCATTGAGTGAACATATTTATTGAAATCCTCTTCTGTTTGAGGTTGTTCTAAAAGCTTGGTGCTTTAGAACAGGGATATTGCCTTACAGGTAGTAAGGGGGAGTGTTTAGAGAGATTCTAAAACTCTGTAAAGGTTGACAGGTGAACCCGTGCTCGTAAAACCTGTGGTTAGTGGAACCCAACAAAGTGTTGGAGAATTGGACGTAGGCAGTGTTGGCCAAACCAGTATAACTTCTGTGTTGTTTTAAATTATTCCCAGATTTATAAATAGCACAATTCACCCCCCTATTGTGCGATTGCCACTTTCAAAAACGACTGATTCTACATCCATTTTTACAAACTCCATAAATAAATGACAATTAGAAGTGACTGTCACATAATGCGGTATCCAGGACACTCTGAGAAAAGGGTTGTTCTTGTTATCTTTTGTTCTTGATTCTGTTTCGCCGTGTGGTCATTTGACCATAATAGAAGTCATTCCAATTTTTTATTTAATTATTCCCCTGTTCAGCTACTTTGTTTTGGGCCTAATGACTTCGTGTGTTTAATGAAGCGAATGATTATTGTTGCCTATTGGATTGTGTGGTTTTAGAACTCTGAAGCTTGTCACTGCTCTATTTTGTTTGGTCTGCAAGTGTGGACCTTTTTCTTTGTGTTTTGGTTCACTGATCATACGGAAGAGCAGTGTATCGTTGTTGTTGTCTATTAAAGGAAATATTACCAATGAATGCAAAACTCAATTGGTAGGTTGTTGTGCTAGTTTAATCAATAATTTTGAATTCCAATCTTAAATATACATTTATGTCATATACTCATTAAAAGAACTTTATTGTTATTATGTGTAAAAGTAATTAGGATTGATTTGGGTCTTTGAAATCAAGAGTTTTAATGGACACAATGGAGAACAGGAGAAGTATTATCATTTAGAAATCATATCCCATAACTAAGGGTTTATGTGAAACTATATAAAGAAAGATAATTTTCATTAAGAATTTGTTAAAAAGGGGAACTTTTCCTATTTAATTCTAAATATCTATATTTTTGAGATTTCGTCAATAGGACAATTACAAAACATCCATGGAAATAAAAAATTATAAGAGTCAATAAACCAAATTGGGGAGTGGGTAATAGTTTTCCTATTCCACTTAACCACCTTTATGGTGGTACTAGTAGTAAGGATCAACAACATATATGAATCATTATCATGTGGTTGACATAACTATTGCATAAATTGGAAACCCTTTGCAAGGAATTGTTTATTAAATTATATAATCACTATTCCCCTGCCCCATTTTATTCATGAACGAGTAAAACCTATTGAAGAGTGATTCTTCATATCAATACACTGCTAAAGATGGATTCATAGAATGTTTTTGAGATTTTGATTTTAATTTTAGTATTTCTTTTGGTCTTTAATAATTTTGGTGGTGTACTTAATGAAAGCAATTAGCCCTCTAATTGTAAAAGTGAAAAGTAACTATTAACTTTCTTATCAATCTTTTATATAATGTTCTTAACTTCTTATAGGATACCTCTCGTAATATATACAAGAAAAAGTGATTCATAATCTCATTGAAAATTTCTATGATCCATTTCCCTCCCCTACAAATAGCTGCTCTCTTTATTTTAAAATTTAGCTGTATGCAGTCCCTACTTAGTATGTTTAATGAAGCGAATGATTATTGTTTTAGAATCTTTGTATATTTGGTTTTGGCTGCTCTGATTGGTTATGGTTTGTGTGACTTAAGGGAACATTTTTTGTTAGATTTTTAGAATCTAAACCATTGGAGTGTGTAAATGTTGAATCAATGTTTTATGTTATATGAGAGACTTTAAAGATGTAAAAATTTTTTAGAATCTAAATAATTAGGTTCATCTAATTATTTTATTTATATGTTGTAGGAATTTGAACAAGCATTTTCCTAGTCCACATTTTTATCCTCCACCAAAAGACAAGTAAGAGAATTTAATCAGGTACATTATATGTTATGTTAGCTGCTAAGACTACTGTGTGGTCGTTTAATGTACTTTTATGAAATGATTGCCTTATAGAACTGGATTTGTGAGCTGTAATTGAGTTTTTATACCTGTGAATATATGCTCTGTGATGAATTATGTTGTGGTGGGCTATCCATTTTTATATTAAAAGAGAGGGCCTTGAGATTGGGAACGTTCATTTTTTAGCCGTTATGCTACACTATTTTTGTAAAAAAATAATAAGGTAACATCGTAAGGTGGCTATCTAATTAGTAAGTCATGCACATCTATCTTACTGCCACTTTCCTTTAGTAGGTTATAATGTTGGATCGGAAATGGATGTCTTGTGATCGACGTTCAAAGGAATATATAAATGGAGCAAAAGAATTCATTGAATTTGCCGCTGAGCATGCAGAGAATTCTAACAGAATTGTATGCCCTTGTATGTCATGTTTGTATGGAAAGCGTCTCTGTCCTCTTGACTTGTTGGGCCATTTAATCTGTCATGGGATTAATCCGTCTTATACATGTTGGACAAAGCATGGTGATACGTATGAGTGTTCTGGCAGAGATGAGGTACCTGATGTTAGTACTGCTACAAATGTAGTTGACACAGACATGTGTGATGAGAGCGATAATCTTGAAGAAATGTTGAATGTGGTGGTTGAGGAGGATCCTGAAATGTTTGAGACACTGAAAAGCGATGCAGAGACGCCTTTGTATGTGGGATGCAGCAAATACACCAAATTGCGTGCAGTGCTTAAATTGTATAACCTGAAGGCGTGATACGGTTGGAGTGATGCAAGTTTCACCGCCTTGCTATCCGCTCTATGAGATATACTCCCTAAAGGGAATGTACTCTCCTCGAAAACATACAAGGCAAAGCAAATTCTCTGGTCGACCGGTATGAAATATGGAAACATACATGCATGTCCTAACGACTGTATTTTATTCTGGAACCAGTATGCGTCATTGGAGAAGTGTCCTAAATGCAACACATATGGGTATGGAAAGAAAGATAAGAGTCCTTCAAAAGTCTTGTGATACTTTCCAATCATTCCAAGATTCAAGCACATGTACAGTAATGCGAATGTTGCAAGAATTTTGACATGGCATGCTGATGAGAGGATTAAAGACATCAAGCTTAGGCACCTCTCAGACGTCCCCCAATGAAAAAAAATTGATTACGAGTACCCTCAGTTCGGTGAAGAACCAAGAAATCTACGGCTTGCATTGGCAACCGATGGAATCAATCCGCATGGAGTTCAGAGTAGTACTCACAGTACATGGCCAGTGATTCTGATGATATATAACCTCCCCCCAAATTTAATCATGAAATGCAAGTTTATGATGCTTTCCATGCTTATTTCCGGGCCTAAACAGCCTGACAACGATATAGACGTGTATTTGGATCCTTTGATTGAAGACTTGAAGCATATGTGGGATTCGGGTGAGACATTTTTTGATGGATGTAAGGAAGAAAGTTTCAAATTAAGGGCCATGTTCTTTGGCACGATAAATGATTTCCCAACGTATGGTAATTTGTCTGGATACAGCATCAAAGGATATGATATATGTGAAGATGATACCCATTCGATGCCACTGGATCACTGCAGGAAAAATGTTTACATGGGACATAAGAGGTTCTTGCCTTTAAAGAATCGTTGGCGGATGTGGAAGAAGGCATTTAACGGGAGCTTAGAAGAAGGTAGGCCACCGAGGATATTGACTGGGGAAGATGTTCTTGAAAAGGTAAATGCGGTGGAGGACGATTTTGGCAAGCCTTTTGCTAAAAATGTATTGACAAGTGGCTGGAAGAAGAGGTCCATATTCTTCAAACTCTCATATTGGAAATCCTTATATGTCAGGCACTTTCTTGATGTGATGCAAATTGAAAAAAACATCTGTGATAACCTAATTGGCACTTTACTAAATATGCAAGGAAAAAGTAAGGATGTTGTCAATTCAAGGTTAGATATGCTTAGGTTGGGAATAAGACAAGAGTTGGTACCTGTCGAGAAGGGATACCGCACTTATTTACCTCTAGCTGCTTATACCCTTTCGAGGAAAGAGAAAAGATCATTCTGTGAGTTTCTGAGTAGAATCAAAGTTCCAGAGGGCTACTCCTCAAATGTAAAGAACCTTGTATCCATGAAAGAGTTGAAGTTGAAGAACCTGAAATCTCATGATTGCCACGTCCTGATGCAAAATTTCTTACCAGTTGGCATACGAAGCATTTTACCCAAGAAACTGCGGAGCACGATCACTAGACTTTGTATGTTCTTCAAGCTCATTTGTAGTAAAGTGGTTGATACAATAACGTTACAGGATTTGTAGAGGCAGATCGTTTGTACCCTGTGCGAACTTGAAATGTATTTCCCCCTTCATTCTTTGATATCATGGTTCACCTTATTGTAGACTTGGTCAAAGAGGTTCAACTATGCGGCCCAGTCTATTTGAGATGGATGTACCCGATTGAGTGGTTCATGATAGTTTTAAAGGGGTATGTCAAAAACAGATATCGACCAGAGGATTGTATTGCTGAACGATACATCATTGAAGAAGCGAGTGATTTGTGTGCCGATTACTTATCAAATGTTGAACCTATTGGTTTGCTGAAGTCTCATCATGTTGGACGATTAACGAGGAAAGGAATAAGTGGGTTCAAGTTATTACGCATTTCAAATGCTGAAAGGGAGTTGGCGTACTTGTACATTCTTCACAACACTCCTAAGGTTGAACCATTTGTTGAAGAACACAAAAACCTCCTTTGTGAAATACACGGTGATAGGAATGAGAGTTTGATCACAAAGGAGCACAACAAACATTTCATTACATGGTTCAATGCACGCATTTGTCAGCAGGTTGAGCTTAATGCCGGATCGATTGGTGAAAGATTGTTTTGGCTGTCGAAAGGACCAGGTTTGCACGCATTTTCTTATACTGGCTATGCAATCAACGATTACACATTCTATACAAAAGGCCAGGTTGAAAATAGCACCACACAAAATAGTGGAGTCACATTTGTTGCTGAGGGGCGGCATATAACTAGTGTAAGAGATACAAATCCCATATATGCGCAGATGGGATATGTTGGTGTGATTGATTGCATTTGGGAGTTAGATTACACCATGTTCAGAGTTCCCGTGTTCCGGTGTCAGTGGGTTAACAACCATAGTAGACGGCAGTTAGATGAATTTGGGTTTATATTGGTCGACCTTTCTAAAGTTGGATATAAGGATGATCCTTACATTCTACTGTCTCGAGCAGTACAAGTGTTTTACGTTGCGGATCTTTCTAAGAAGAATTGGTCAGTTGTCATGCAGTCAAATAAAAATTATTCCAAGCAAGTTGATGATGAAAGTAGTGATGATGATATGAATGTGATAGAAGATGTCCCTTCCTTTGAGACACTACTGACATAATACTTTGATGCAAATAGGAATGATGATGAAGATGAGCCCGTTTATGTAAGAAATGATCATGAAGAAGGCATTTGGGTAAACACAACCCTAAATTCAACAAAAAAGAGGAAGTAGACAATTGTAGACAATATAACGAGGAAAAAGAGGCGAAAGCCCTCAGTTTGTATGTATTTATGTTTTACACTATGAATTATTTCATTTAATTCGCATACACTTACATGATTATATGTTTATGCACTAAAATCATGTCTTGTCTAATTTTTTTATAGGAGAATGGATCCCCCTAGTGACCAGTAGGAAGAAGAATAACCTAGTAACCAGGTAGATATCACTGAACGTAGAGCAAGACATGAGCTGAATGTTGTTCGTGGCAAGACCCTTACCCGCAAACTCCTCACACGCAGAGCTCAGGGAGTAAAGACAAGACTTAAATGAAATCCAGATAACCAAGCTACCGTAAAGTCGGCGAAGCTCCTCTCGGGTTAAATTGGGTGCACTGTTCAAGACAAAATCCCTATTACTATTACGGATTGGAGAAGAGTAGGCGACAAACATGAGGAGGTTTGGTTAGAGATTCAGGTAAGCTACATTTTTACAATTAATGGCATATATGTCATTATAACATTGTAACTAACAAATTTAATATGATTTTTGTTTTTAAAGACTGTCTTTGATATCGATGATACTCACAGGGATTATGTGCTGAAGAAAGCTTCGAGAATGCACCGGGGATATCGTTCCAACTTGACCACGTAGTACCTGTGAGATGACGACGAGGAGATCATTCCAACGCCACCATCTTTATATGCTGGGTCAATTACTCAAGAACATTGGGATGAATTTGTGTGACAACGTTTGAGTAAGGAGTTCCAAGAAAGAAGTAAAAAAAATAGCCAAGCGGCTAAGAGCTGTGAGTATCCGTATATGGGCGAATGAAAGACATTTCCTGAATTGGAGGAAGATATGGTATGTTAGTAACGCTTTTGGTTCCAAAATTATGAATACATGTTTGCGTGAGTAATTTATACGTTTACCAAAATTATGAAAAGTAATTTATATGTTTGCGTGAGGAACAAGGCCTAGATGGTAGGCCACCACGGCATGACCTCTGGGTCAGAGGTCACTCGAAGGCGGACGGTACCATCATTCATGACGATGTCAGAAGAGTCCATGAACGATGTGTAAGTCATTCTCTTAGAATTTCTAAAATTTTTCTAAATAGTGACTTTGCTAAGTTAATAACTAGTAATCCTTCCTCCTTGTTGTAGGTTTTGTAAACGCAAGAATGCCCTGACGAGGTCAATAAATTTGGTAGTGACGATTTCCTCAGTAGAGCACTCGATCGCCCTAAGTATTCAGGCCGTGTTCGGGGTACGGGTGTAGGCGTCACGCCCTCATCTTACTTTGGGCACAAAAAGAGGGCATCAAAAGGTGATATTAGAGCATTGAAAGATGAAGTTCTTACTGTGAGGGAGGAGATGCTTGAGATGCAACGACGTAACAAGGAAATGGAACGACAAATGAGGAAATGCAAAGACGGTACGAGGAAATGGAACAACGGAATGAAGAAATGCAACAACGATACAAGAAGATGTTCGAATTTTTCCAGCAAAGCAATGTTGCATCACAAAAGTCCAACTTCGTGCATCCAAGTCACATTCCTTCTGTCGAGAGTCTAAGCATTAGGGATAGTTGTACGATGCCCAGGGCCGACATTCCTCATGTAGTTCATACATTTTCTACTAACAAACTAACAGTGATTCTATTATTTTATCAGTTATGACCTAATGTTGACAACTCTTTCGTAGGGCGAGACAAAGTGCAGGCTATATACGGATCAATCTTTCAGTGAGGTAGTTGCGGTTGGCAAAGTCTACAACACTTTGAGCATGACCCTGCACAACTCGCCGTTCCTACAAATGCACTAAGGGTATTGATTGAAAACTCTTACAATGACTGGGCACCGTTACCATTCCCTACTCCTGATTTGATGACTAGAATCAGAGAGGTTGTTGGTGCATACGTTGCTTGGCTCATTGGTTTGATTGTGCCAACACCACAGGTAATTATTTACTAATAAAATTTCCAATAGCATTCATTGTTTTTGAATAACGCTCTTTTATTTACATGTTTTTACAGGGTACCCAATTTATGGGAAGAAAGCACAAGTGGCTAATGTCAAAGGTACCCGTGGTTCAGCTGCTCAAATCAAGAAAAATAGTACATGTACCGATCCGTTGCCACAGGTGATTATTTGCTAATTAATTTAAACTAGCACTCTTCTTAATTATTGGAATGAATTTTTAAACTATATATTTACACGGTTTATAGGCACCAAAAGCTAAGGGTAAGAAAAAGGTTCAAGTGCCTGATCATGTGATTGAAGATACAAGTGTCGAAATGCCATATCGTGCTCGGTTGCGAGCATTTGCAACTACTGTATCTCGTGATGCTATTGCCTTGATTCCATTCAGCAGGCCTATATTTGACGAGGTAAATTTTACTGACCCTCTTTCTAAGGATCAGGTAATGGAAGTGCTTAACCAAAGATGGGTCGGTGCTACAATTATCAATTTATGGATCAGGTATATATGTGTTTCCATTGTGGTTTCATTCAATGTCATAAGTTTTACACTAATTGAGAGTTGGTATGGTTTCTATGAAGGCATCTGCATGAACATATCATGATCGTCGGGCACCACATTTCGTTCGAGTTCATAAGCCCTTATTCGATAGCACAAGTTACGGTCTCGAAACGTGAGGAACAGTTCAAAGCGATTCAAAGGTGTTTCTCTTTAAAGGCAACAGTCAGAACTTTATTCTTAGCTCCAATTAATACAGGGTAAGTCTATACGTATTATAGCTTTCATTGTATTTTTAGTTCCGAGCATCATAGATATATATATTGACATAACGTTATAAAACATTTTAGGCTACATTTGATTTTGCTTGTCATCAATCCGATGGCATAAAAGGAACCCATAATTTACTATTTGGATCCTGTGGAATATGCTCTCCCAGATAATCGCCCAGATTTGATGCGTCTCTTCAATGGTTAAGTGAATGTCAATATTATTTGAATGCGTTGTATTATTTGTCACTTTATGCTCGATCCTAGCTAATAAATTTAATTTTATGTTTCTTTTTCAGAGTATTGACTAGTTTTCGGGTCGATGTTAAATTGAAGTATTCTAGATCCCCTGACCCGAAAGATGCTTATAAGTGGCAAACAGTCCAGGTTTTATAAAGTTATTCAATTTTTGAAACAATATATCTATAGTTAAAATATAACGTAAATGTTTCTTATATGATATATTTGGTGTGTACTTGTTAGACTTCAAGTAAATTTACTTGTCATTTAAATGTGTTTGTGCAGTATTACCCAGACGCTCGTTGCTTCATGTTGTCAAGGGAAAAAATTAATGCACTAATTGAAGAATGGTGCATTTATGTATACCCTCCTTTCTCCGAAATTAGATGATCCATTCATTAATTAGTATGCTTTTGTTTTTAACTTACAATGGTTGGTTTAATTGTACATTAGTATGACTTTTTTGGTGTGTATGTATATATGGTTTGGCTGGAATGGTATAGAGTTGCTGGTTTTTTGCACTGATGCAGGAGGGTGTGAAACAAAAATAAATGAATATTTTAAAAAAATAATGCCTATAGCAGCGTTTATTACGTAATAAGCGCTGTTGTAGGGTTACATATAGCAGCGCTCATTAGCAATAAGCGGTGCTATATGTAACCCTATAGCAGCGCTTATTATGTAATAAGCGCTGCTATAGGTTATTTATAGCAGCGCTTTTTTATTAATAAGCGCTGCTATAGGTATTATTTTTCATTTTTTTAAAAAATAATTCCTATAGGTATGACCTAAAGCTGCGCTTTTGAGATTATAAGTGCCGCTTTAGGTTACCTATAGATGCGCTTATAATACAAAATAAGTGCTGCAATAGGTCAAATGACCTATTGTAGCACTGGCTAGCGCTGCTATAGGGTTAAAAAAAACACTGCTATATGATATTTCTGTATTAGTGAAAAGAAACAATAAATTCGCTGCCCCCAAATTAACCTATCACATACATAAGATAAGCATCATTTATACGCCACATATAAAGTTTAGTTACTCAAGTTTTACAGTCATACACATGGGCACCACATACGAGTTACTAAACACCATTTCAAAAATACATGTAGTAGCAGATATTGAGGTTCTAGAATGATGGAAGTTATCAGAGTAAAGAACTTGATGAAGAAAAGTGGGGAACGAAAAATTTCTTGCAAGTAAGGACTAGAAAATAACCTCAATTTGGATGACAATCAAATCAAGAAATGTCAACCCATCACAAACCACAATGACAGATATGATATTATAGGCCATCACGGAAGGTGACATCATGAAACAAACAACCAAACTAATCTATATTGCAAAAATATCCTCACCAAATCCAAGACATGAGACTAAACGTTACATCTCCATCATTTCTATAAACATCATTTGGATAAAAATTTAAAATGATTTCATAAGTGAATGAAGCCTTAAGTTTTTCCAAAAAAAAATTCCGTGCATTAACCACAAAACAAAACAATGCTCACTCTATTGATTAACCACATAAGTGAAAAAGCCTTACATTCTTGTTTAGCTAGAAAATGGGAGATTATCAACCATACAGCTAATATCGATCTTAACTGAAGCTTCGGGCCGTCCAAATTATAGACAAATAAAGGAAGGGAAAATAATACTTATAATTCAAACTATGCTTACTTTGGACCAGTACAGCCCATAGTTGTGCCCAAGCCTCCATTAAGCTTCAGCACCACAAGCTTGTCCAAGAGATTCTTAATCTGAGATGAACCTGCAATGATTTTCATTCCTATAAACGACAATAATGATTTAAGATGTATCAACTTGACAAAAGCAATCAAAGCAGAGGAAGATTGTTGCCATCAAGAGCTGGTGCCAAACTCTCATAAGGTACAACTACTTCATCAGTAGGCGTCTGAATCTTACTCCATTCAACATGCTGAGCTTCAACACTATAATGCATTAAAAAACAAGAAAAAAGAATCATCAACAAAATCTATAAATCAAAACATCTTTGCTCGGTTGCAGAGTAAAAACACCTAGATCATCGAATTGCAAGAAAAGACATTAAGGTCCCTAACGAAGAGATTCAATTAGCTGAGATAGCAAGCCACGAGGTTGATGAATCCAGTTTTCTCATTCTCACTGCAACAAACATCAAAATCCAACAATCGCTATATAGAAAATCCGCTTGCAATCTTACATGCATGGTTTTCAGACAAGGAAAATTATACGAATAACAGTAATAAGAGATAATCAAAGCGAAATGAAGAAACAAGAGACCTGATTTGAGTCAAACTAGCCAAAAGAAACAATAAAATCCCTGCCTGAGGACCAAATTTTCAGCCAAAAATGAGAATTTTTCAAAGGAAAAAAGGGCGAAAATTCCAGAACAAGACCACAGAACTGAAATTCACCACAAAAAAGTATCTTATAAGAGCAATGCAAAGACTAAAATAGAAGGCAGAAACAAGAAAAAGAGTGAGATCCATGCCAGACGACCTCAAAGAAGTACTTAATCTACAGTGAAGACCTAGTCGGGGATGATGAAGCTGAAGCATTTTGGTTTCATGGATTTGAAAGCATTGGCGAAGCTGAACGGTCTCTTTGGTGTTATCGATGCTACTTAACTTGTATGATACACTGAAAAGCTCAGAGGAGTGAAAATGGTGAAGGGCTGGGAAATGAAAATGAATGGGAGAAGATGATTGATACTTAACCTCTCAACCCTAGACGGCTGATCGACATCTGAAACCCTATAAGGAGGAGGACCCCTACATTCTTCACCAAATCCACCATAACATCTCCTTCCTCAACCACCCTAAGAACCATTGCCATCACATTTTTTTAGGGCTTTGTTCGAATTTCAGAATGATAGGGCGAGAGAGGGTTTTTCCATTTTTGTTTGGTGTTTGAGACATTTTCACATCTCACTTAAAAAGTGAGACGTAAATTAAACACCTTCCATGTCTCATAACCAGTTATGAGACATGGATACTTAGTTAAAAAAAAAGAAAAAAATGAAAACAAGGCATCCATGTTTCATAACTTACATGAGATGTAAATACTTTTTAATCAATGTCTCATAAAATTTTTGAGACGTGGATTCTCATTAAAAAAAAAGCAAGTATCTACGTCTCATATATTTTATGAGACGTGGAAAATCCTGTATTTTTTTCTGCAAACATCTCGCCTTTATTTTTGCTATTTTGTACTTACCACATTTTTTGAAGAGAATCTAAGTCTCATAAATAAAAAGAGACGTTAAAAATGTTGTAAATATTTATAGTTTTCCACTGCCTTTTTTCTGCATCTCATTTTTAAATAAGAGATGTGAAATAGGGACGTAAATACTATTTTTTGTAGTAGTGACTTCTATATCATTGCTGGGTTGTCTAGGCCTGGAAATAAGTATGAAAAACATCATAAATTTGTGTTTTATGATCAAATTTGGGGGCAGGTTGTATATCATCAGAATCACCGGCCAAGTGTTGTGAGTACTACTCTGAACTCCATGCGAATTGATTCCATCGGTTGCCAATGCAAGCCATAGGTTTCTTAGTTCTTTACCAAACTAAGGGTACTTGTAATCAATTTTTTCCATTGGGGGGTATCAGCGGGGTGTCTAAGCTTGATGTCTTTAATCATCTCATCAGCGTGCCATGTCAAAAGTTTTCCAACATTAGCATTATTGTACATGCGCTTGAATCTTGGAATGATCGAAAAGTACCATAAGACTTTAGAAGGACTCTTACCTTTCTTTCCATAATGAGATGTGTTTCATTTAAGACACTTCTCCAATGACGCTTACTGGTTCCGGAATAAAATACAATCATTGGGACATGCATGTATTTTTCATATTTCATACCGGTTGACCGGAGAATTTGCTTTGCCTCGTATGTTTTCGAAGGGAGTACATCAGCTCTGGGAGTATATCTCGTAGAACGGACAGTAGCGTGGTGAAACCAACCGTATCGCGCCTTCAGGTTATACAATTTAAGCACCGCACACAATTTTATTTATTTCCTGCAGCCCACTTACTAAGTCGTCTCTGCATTGCTCTTCAGTGTCTCAAAAATTTCAGGATTCTCCTCACACACCACGTTCAACATTTCTTCAAGATCATCACTCTCATCACACATGTCTGTGTCAAGCACATTTGAAGCGCTACTAACATCAGGTACCCGGTCTCCGCATTCATCTTCATAGGTCTCACCATGCTTTGTCCATCGTGTATAAGACAGATTGATTCCATGACAAATTAAATGACCCAAGAAGTCAAGAGGACGAAGATGCTTTCCATACAAACACGACATATAAGGGCATACAATTTTGTTAGCATTCTTTTCATGTTCAATAGCAAATTCAATAAACTGTTTTGCTCCATCTATATATTCCCTTGAAAGTCAATCACAAGACATCCATTTTTGATCCAACATTGTAACCTACTAAAGGAAAGTGGCGTAAGATGTATATGACTTACTCATTAGGTAGCCACCTTACGATGTTACCTTATTTTTTTAATAAAAATTTGGCAGCATAACAGCTAAAAATTGAACGTTCCCAAGCTCAACGCCCTCTCTTTTTAACATAAAATGGATAGCCAACTATATAAACAACATCAACTCAATATATTTCCACAGCCCACCACAACATATTTCATAGAGCATACATAAAGCATTAATTGGAACAAAAACAGTAATTTGCAAACCATACAGTTTTGTCACAAAGCAAAGAAAACGATCTCTTCAGAGTTAAAGATTCAAAATCTTACTAGGTAATGCAAATGACACACACTGATTAGCAACAAGCTAGCAGCTACCACTTAAACAAACACCATTACAAAAAATTTAGACAAGGAAATTAGCATTAATTGACATAAAAAAAAAATAAAAACCCTACAAGCAGTATACTCAAATAATTTGAGAAACCCAAGTGTTTAATATATTCAAATGAACACATTATGCACAAAAATCAAATGGACTTGTTCATATATCCAAGCATGATTTAAACCAAGCATGATTTAAGAAACAATAAGTTCATATCTCCAAGCATGATTTAGAAAGCAGTAAGTTCTTTATTACCTCTAATATAGTCCTTTTCTTCATAACATTTATGTTAAATTTAAACCTAAACTAGGATAATGTAAGAACCAATCTACAAAATCAAATAGTAGGAACAAACCGAATCAAGCTAAATACCTCTTAAGAGTGTCCAATTTGTGTTACAGTAGGACCTCTGGATACTATAGCAAGTTCACAGACTTTTATTACTCTCTGTAAATCATTCAAATGGTCCCACTTTGGCTGCTTAAGCAGTCCTGCATATAGGAAGAAATTATAAAACTTAAATTCACGCAAGAAGTTGAAATAAGTTGCCTAGCATGTTGGCCGTATGTGTACTCACACAACAATTATCTAAAGTGATTCACATGATGCCAAGTTGCAAACTCTAGCCACATGTTAGTTGTGCAACACCTAGGTGTTTTATTTTCTTGGCGATGATGTCTTATATTATTGAAATATCCTCATAAAAAAAGATCAAGTTTTTTATATAAAAGTAAGATATGGTTTTCAGCAAACATATCCATTCGTTTCAGACGAAAGAAACAACTATTAACTCAAACTATTCCTTAATACAAATATAACTTATATGCACTTGAAAAACTATAAACTAAATATTTTGGACTCAAAATCAGCAACTTTATGTTGAACTTAATAATTATCCAATCCAAAATTTATCCTTTAAAAGGTTCAGACAACCACAGTATAAACTCAACAAAACAAGGGTTATGGCACGGCAATCTTAAGATTTAGTAAAAGGAATCAGTGTGCATATCCTACTTAAGAATTTGCCATAAAAGTCCACTGATTTCTTTACATTACTAAGCAATTTCACTTCATTTTACTTTAGTTTCTGTGAAGATAGAACTGGGCAACACTGGGTGAGTTCAAAAATCTCAACCCTTCACAGACCACGCATATGCAAGCATAGAAATCAACTCTAGTGTAATCATGAACACCTTTAATCACAAATTTCGTTTGGTTAGGATCAACATTTAGAGAAATTCGGCTATGAAGAACACTTTTAACAGAGGAATCAATGTAACACCCCAAAATTTTAAAAATAGATATAAGGAATTATTTAAGGCTTTAGGAATATTATTAAAAACTTAAAAAGCATTAAAAATAAATTTATGATGTTTTAGGTATTTTTAATAAATTTTAAGAGTTATTTTGTTTAATAAATAAAGAGAAATAATTAGAAGATAAAATTTAATTTTCAAAAAGAATTAATAAGGGAATATTTAGGCTCTTGGGGTATTGTTTAATATTTGAAAAGTCTTATAAATAAATTTAGAAATTAAAACATATCTACAAAAATTATTTTTAGAGTAAATTCAGATTAAATTGAAAAGGGAAATGGTAAATAAAATTTTTAAGGAAGGGTACAATGGGAAAGAGGAAATAAAAATGACAATATCTACCCCTAGTTCAAAATATCTTCAGATGTAAAAGTGGGGACAAAATGGTAAATAACCTAATTAAAAGATCAACTCTTCCTTATCGTTTTATTATATGCTCCCCACATGTTCCATTTCATTCTTCCTTCACTCATCCCTCTCATTCTCGTCTTCTCTCTCGTTCTCATCTCCCAAGCACGACCTCTCTCTCTCTGTTGTCTCGTTCGAGATGTCCTAAGTCTATATAAAGTGTTGGGCTCTCCTTCCCCTGAAGACGTGTCCTAAGAGGGGAATAAGGCCTTGAGGCTACATGCTTCTGTTGTGCCAAAGAGAACAATATCGAGTACGAGGTGAGTGTGAGGGCCCACAGAAGGGCAACATCCATACCCAGAAAGACGCGTTTTCACTGGTGAGTGTTGGAGGCTTCGACCATTATCCCTACTATGAGGAACAAAACCGTGAGGGGCATAGCTTTGTCGCCAAAGCAAACAATATCTTGAGCGAGGCTTGGGCTATTACAGTGTTATCAGAGCCAAGCTTAGGTCGGTGTACCAGCGAGGGCGCTGGGCCCTTAAGGGGGTAGATTGTAATGTCTCACATTGGTAGGGTTCAAGATGTCCCAAGCCTATATAAGGTGTTGGGCTCTCCTTCCCCTCAAGACGTGTCCCAAGAGGGGAACAAAGCTTTGAGGGTACATGCTTCTACTGTGCCAAAGAGGACAATATCAAGTATGAGGTGAGTGTGGGGCCCACAGAAGGGTAGCATCCCTACCCAGAAAGACGTATTTTCACGGGTGAGTGTGGGAGGCTTCAGCCATTATCCCTACCGTTAGGAACAAAACTATGAGGGGCATAGATTTGTCACCAAAGCGGACAATATCTTGAGCGAGGCTTGGGCTATTACAACCAACATCTGAACTTAAAAAAACAGACTTTGCTTAAGCTTAACCTCATTGTTGTTGAGGATTCCGTCCAAAAGCCCCAAATTTTAATTCACTCGCCCAAAGAGGAGAAATTGGAGGTAGGAGAAAACACAGAAAACTCACCTAACTTGAATCTATCCGTGACGCGTGACTTCGAGTTGGAGAGGAAGAAGAATGGTGAGGAACGACGCTGCCTCCAGTGGGTTCCCTCGGCTGGAACGACGCTGTGGAGAAATGACGCTATTTTAGAGGACAATGTGGGATCTTAGAGAACGGCATTGGAACTTGGAGCAACGATTTCAAGTTGGAGAGGAAGAAGAATGGTGAGGAAGAGACTTGGGAGGGTTTAGGCTGACCTTGGAACGGTGGGGGAAGGTTTTGGAAGAAGGAAAAATGAGATGGAGGGAAATGGGAAAGGAAAGGTGCGGGGACTTAAAAGTTTTTAGAAGAAGGGAGGCCTATACCGTTGCTTAATCCACATAAGCACCAGGATAGACTTAAAAATTAAAAAAAAAAATAAAAGCAAAAGGACCTACCCCAGTGCTTAGTACCTATAAGCGTCGGGATAGGCTTAAAAAATTAAAACAAAATGGACCTATCCCAACACTTAGTACGTATAAGCGCTAGGATAGGCTTAAAAAATTTAAAAAAAATAAACAGTCAGAAAGACAAAATAAAAAAGGTCAAAGAAGCATATCTTGGCACTTAGTACTTGTAAGAGCTGGGATAGGCTTAAAACAATTTTAAAAAAATAAAGAAAAAAGATCTATCCCAGTGCTTACAGGAAATAAGCGCTTAGATTGGTCATCTTTTTTTTTTTTTTAAAAAAGGAAAAGTAAGAAAGACAAAATAAAAAAAGGACAAAGAAGCCTATCCCAGCACTTAGTACTTGTAAGTGCTGGGATAAGCTTAAAACAATTTTAAAAAAATATATAAAGGAAAAAGACCTATCTTGGGGCTTACAGGAAATAAGCACCGGGATTGGTCAAAATTTAAAAAAAAGTCAGAAAGACAAAATAAAAAGAGGACAAAGAAGCCTATCTCGGTGCTCAGTACTTGTAAGCACCGGGATAGGCTTAAAATAAGAGCAACAACAATAACAACAACAACCAAGCCTTATCCCACTCGGTGGGATTGGCTATATGGATCACACGATGCCATTGTGCTCTACCATTAACCAAAATTTTAGATATATTATTCACTAAAAGATCTCACTCTACAACTTCCCTGAGTATACACCTGGGTCTCCCTCTTCCTCTCTTAATTAGACTCTAGACTGTTTGATCTACCCTCCTCGTAGGTGTATCTAATGGCCTTCTTTGTACATGTCCAAACCACCTTAAACGATTTTCTACCATTTTCTTACTAATAGGTGCCACTCCAACTCGATTGAGTATATGGTCATTCCTAATCCTATCCTTTATTGTATGACCACACATCCATCTTAACATCCTCATTACAGGTACTCCCATTTTAGGTTCATGTTGTCCCTTCAAAGCCCAACATTTACTACTAAATAAAACTGCTGGTCTTATAGCAGTGCGATAAAATTTTCCTTTTATCTTATAGGGTACTTTCCGGTCACAGAGAACTCCAGTAGCTTTCCTCCACTTATACCACCCAGCTAGAATTCTATGGTTGACATCGTCATCAATCTTACCATCTTGTCTTATAATTGATCCCAAGTATTTAAACTTTGTCACTTGAGGGATTGATTGATCTCCCAGTTTAACTTGCAAATCACCTCTAAGTTATGTATTTGCAAAATTGTAATGCATATATTCTGTCTTACTCCTACTTAGACAGAAACCCTTCCACTCCAGAGTGTTTCTCCATATCTCTCGTTTATTGTCAATCTCCTCTTTTGATTCAGCTAAAAGGACTATATCATCAGCAAAAAGCATGCACTTAGGGACCTCTTCTTTGATAGGCTCAGTTAGAACATCGATTGCTAAGTTAAACAAATATGGATTCAAAGCTGATCCCTGATGTAGGCCAATTCCTATAGGGAAGTCTTTTGTCTCACCTCCCGGAGTTCTAACTATAGTCAACACATCATCATACATATCTTGTATAACTCTAATATATGCAACACACACTCCTTTCTTTTCCAAGGCTTTCCAAAGTAAATCTCTTGGTACACGATCATACGCCTTTTTTAAGTCAATAAAAACCATACGTAATTCTCTTCTTCTACTTCGATACTTTTCCATCATCCCTCTTAGTAAATACTAGTCTTTAATCTTAACCCATGCTTAATCACCTTTTCCCATAATTTCATTGTATGACTCATAAGTTTAATTCCCCTATAATTAGCACAATTCTGTATATCACCTTTATTTTTATAAATAGGAACTAAAGTACTTTTTCTCAAATCATCAGGCATCTTTTTGGATTGTAAAATCTCATTAAACAATTTAGATAACCACAACACACCCTCTTCACCTAAACATTTCCAAACTTCAATCGGTATACCATTGATAAATCCTAGAAATTCATGTTATTTGAGCATATTTTCCTTGAGTTTTATTAAATCATTGATAAATTTTGGATACTCAAGATAAGAAATGTTCATTTGATTTTCGATCGCATATTATTGTATATTTATGAAGATTTTGATTATTTTTGTAGTTAATTTCTTATGTTGTTTTAATAAGAGATTTGAGCCCTCCACTAAGCTCCCAATTGAACAAAAATAAGAAGAAGCCAAAGCAGCCCAAGGAATAAGGAAAACAGAGCAAAGGACCATAATAAGTGGGACTTTGCCGTGGCCTCGCCGCCACGGCGAAGTCCATTTGCCTCTGCCCATTTTGGATAGCTCGCCGTCATCTCGTCGCAGCAAAAGCCACGGCGAGTATCTCTCAGTTTTGGAATTTTTGAGCTCGCCGCGGCGAACTCCACGGCGAAGTGTGTGCTTTACTGCGCGTTTTGACAGAACAAATGAGTTGGAAGGAAATAAAAGCTAGGGCTTCGAGCTTATTCGTCATTCTTCGACTTCTGGGCATTCCTGGGGGTGTTTTGCTCTACTAGGGCTTGGAGCTTGGTGGGGATTTAGCTTGGGCTTGGAGCTTCGAAGAGATTTGGGCTTCTTCTCTTGGTTTATCTCCGCCATCTTCATTCTCTTCTCTTGTTCTGTTTTGTAATGTTGTATATATATGCTCCCATGGAGTTGTAGAACATGAGTAGCTAAAATACTTGTATTGTAGGATTATTTTGAACCCTTGTATGGATTGATTCTTGATTCCTCCTCTTATGTTGTGATTAATGATATCTATGTGCTTATTTTACTCTGTTCCTAATGCTTCTAAGTGCTTGATCACCATTTAGATGTTGGGTTCACTTGATTGATGCTTGAGAGGGCTAGATTGAGTGTAGAACTTGGGTAAAATAGTGCAAGAACCTAAAGTTTGCATGGATGGATGGTTTTGTCGGTAAGATAGAGATATACTTGCTAACCTTGCATAATCACATTAGGGTCGGAGCTTGATAATTGGGTTTTATTAAAGTGTAGCAAGAGATTGTGGAATTAATAAGACTAAACACTTATTCTTGACTTGAGAGAGCGTTTACAAGTACTCTATGAACCCTATATTAGCACGTGGTTTCGTTGAGAGCTTTTTTGAGGGGAGGTTAATTGAGTTTTAAGAAGTACAAGGGGGATAGATAATCTTAGGAACCATTTTATACTTGAAGTTGGAGAATCACTTGTTTATAGTTTTATTTTCATTTAGCATAGGTTTATTTTCATTGTTAATATCCAATCTCAACATTTGTGTTACTCAAATTGGGCGAGAGTGTAACAATCATTGTTTGACCGGGTTTTGGAACCGAATCCTCGTGGGGACGATACTTTTCTCATCACTTGGAGCACCCGTGCACTTGCGGCATAGGGCGAACAACCATCCAGTCCAACAGCTTTACAATTCTCCATTTTCTTAAGAGCTTCCATAACCTCCTCAACTCTAATTCTACGATAAAATGATCTATTAAGTCCATCTTTACTAATTGTCAACTCCCCCAACTCACAAGGTGAACTTTTACCTCCATCATTGAATAACTTAGAAAAGTATGCCTCCCATCTATTCTTAATATCTTCATTAGTGACCAAAACTTTACCTTCCTCATCCTTTATACATCTTAATTGATCCAAATCTCTCGACTTTCTCTCCTTAATCTTTGCAATTTTGTAAATCTTTTGTTCCCAAACCTTTGTCCCTAACTCCTTATAAAATCCCTCATAAACTTTAGCACGAGCTTCACTCACTGCCTTCTTAGTCTCCTTTTTAGCCAAGCAGTACTTTTCCCAATTTTCAGCATCATTACACAAGTGTATGGCTTTAAAATAATTCTTCTTATTTCGGACCTTTTCTTGGACATCCTCATCCCACCACCAAGTCTCCTTATCTCGTGTTCCAAAACCTTTTGATTCTCCTAAAATTGCTTTAGCGACCCTTTCTACCTTCTTAGCCATATTCATCCACATGATGTTAGCATTTTCTTGCGGCTCCCACAGACCTTCCTTTAATGATTCCTCTTAAAGTTCTCTCGCTTCTCCCCCTTTAACTCCGCCCATGTTTGTAGCTGGTCCCAAGCTTGGGCAAAGGAGGATGGTTGTGTTAGGCCCCGACAACTAGCGTAAAAACCCTGTCGAATCTCATGAACATGGATCACCGAAGAAATTGTGTGAATATTAGGTCGTTGCCCGTAAACAATGCGCTGTATAGCTCGAGTACAGTGAGAAGAGAGCACGGGCCGCTGCATCCTCGCCCGAATCCAATGTTAAGAGAGAAAGGACTACCCATTAGGCTTAAAACAATTTAAAAAAAATATAAAGAAAAAAGACCTATCCCGGCGCTTCCAGGAAATAAGCGTTGGGATTGGTCATCTTGTTTAAAAAAAGAAAAAGTCAGAAAGAGATCCCCTATCCCAGCCCTTATAATTAATAAGCACCGCGATAGGAAAAACCTATCTGGGTGCTTTGTTTTAGTAAGCACTGGTATAGGTTTAATACAACCAATACCAGTGCTTACAACTGGTAAGCAGCGTAGAGTATTTTTGTAGTAGTGTTGGTATTTAACCCACTCAGTAATTTTTCTTCACATTCTTTTTCTTCTCCGCCATTATTGCGCTTAGTATTTCAACAAGTTCAACACATTTTACTTTTGATACGATAAATATGGCCTTTCCCAACAATGCTTTCTCTCTCAATTTCCATCCTTCTCAAACTCCAACAACTTCTTCTCCCTCCTTCATTGCCCTTGCTATCTTCAGCAATAACACACGCATTGTTTGGTCTGCCTATAACGATGCCATTGTGGACTCCCTAGACTCATTTCAATTTCTCTCATCTCGCACCCTTTCTATTTGTTTTAACCTACTTGGTAATTAATATGCTTTGTTGCTACGAACATTGTGGAGAAAGAGGGAGGATGATGGAGAAGATCAGATGATATGGAAGAGAGAGAAATTTTTTTGAATAATTTTTAAAATAATCATTAATTGATAGAGTGAATAATACTTTTTTAAAAAATTAATTAATATGGGCCCTACAAAACTAAAAAATAATGAAGTTCAACAGTGTTAGGACTTTTGTTAAAAGTTTTATATTTTATAAAGGTTATGTGTATTTTTGTTCATAAAAAAAAATTTACGGTGTTAGACGTCCTTCACACAAAACTTTGTTGTTAAAATTACACTTTTTTATTTCTAAAAATATTCAAAATTTATTAATGTGGGGCTAACAAATAAAAAAATAACGGAAGTTTAACGGTGTTAGGATTTATGTTAGAATTGCTTCTTTTTATAAATTTGTGTATTTTTGCTCTTTAAAAAATATTATAGTACCAAACGCTCCTGAAACAAAATTGTTTTGTTAAAATAGCATATTCGCGGTTCGATGAAACTTACTTTGTATGCCTCGATGTGAAGGTAGTTTTTATCTTATCTAGTTAACAATTTTGTAATTATTGGTACAAAAATATTGCCAGCTATTAAAGAACAGGGTAGTGATATATGTGTTGTGCGTGTCCGACATATACTTTAGTACCCATTTAACACAGTTTCGATCTTTATCACTATCTACTGTAAAACAGATTATTGATGCCTCGTTTGGTAGCTAGCCGGAAATGTTTTTTGGAGGGGGCTGATTAGTGTTGGAATTAGTATTTTCTACCTACTTTGTAAGCAAAAAGAAGATCTCTATGTAATAGGTTCAGCTATGAGTGTAACCTCTGCTACCTTAAGCACTGCCCAATACACCCGAACTTTAAACTATCTGCAACTTGCTGGTCATATATGAACTACGTCTTTTCATAAAGGTATTGTCATTGTGAACAGTTTCCCTTACTCAAAACTCAAGATTCTTTTGGTCTTTATGACAGTTAAATTGTTCATTTCTACCTTGATTAAGTTAGAAGCAGGAATAAATTGAATCGGTTTCCATGGTTATGCGATAGTTTCCTGGAAAATATCATTTAACCCTATGTAGCAAAAAATAAAAATTTCAGATTCCCCCTCACAAAAATATGAAACTTCACTTTATACGTTACAGGGCAAAGTGAAATTAAATGTCACCAAAATGTCCTTATTGATTCCCTAATTCTTGAGACTTGGAAATACGAACATTGATGTTGGAAAGAAATACAAATGCCTTGGAAATTCCTCATATGAATTTTGGTGGAAATTCAGTTGTAAAATGTTGGATGCTTTAATGTTAGATTTCATGATTTTTGAGACTTGGAAATCCTCACGGATGTTGGAAAGAAAAAACAAACGTCTTGGAAATTCTCCATATATGTCTTGGAAATCCAATTGTAAAATATTAAATGTTTTAGTGTTAGATTCTATGATTTTTGAAACATAGAAATTATCAACTTGATATTGGAAAGAAGCAAAAACGTTTTGAAATTCTCCATATGTGTATTAGAAATTCAGTTGTGAAATGTTGCATGCTTTAATGTTGGATACCATGATTTTTCAGACTTGAAAATATGCATATTGATGTCGGAAAGAATTACAAATGTTTTGGAAATTACCCATATGTGCCTTGTATTATGGTTATGAAATTCAAAAATGACATTTTGGTCTTTTAGGTGAGACATCTAATTAATTAACATTTTGGTCTTTTAAATGAGAAAAAATCCAATAAGGAGAAAGTGAAATTAAATGTCTCACCTAAAAGACCAAAATGTCCTTATTGATTTCCAATATTTTGAGCATCGGAAATATGACATTGATGTTGGAATAAAGAAGCATAAATGTTTTGAAAATTTCCCGTATTGAGTATTGGAAATTCTTTTATGAAATGTTTCTTGTTTTAATGTTCGATTCCATAATTTTTTAGACTTGGATATCCTCAAGTTTGTGTTGGAAAGAGAAGTACAAATGTTTTCAAAATTCCCCATATATGTCTTGAAAGTCTAGTTGTAAAATATCATATGCTCTGTTTGATTCCATGATTTTTGAGACTTGAAAATCCTAACTTTGATGTTGGAAAAGAGCACAAATGTCTTGGAAATTCCCCATATATGTTTTGCAATTCCAGTTGCCAAAATGTTGGATGCTTTAATGTTGGATTACAAGATTTTTTAGACTAGAAATACATACATTGATGTTGGAAAGAAGCATAAATGTCTTGGAAATCCCCATATATGCATTGTATTCTAGTTACAAAATTAAAAAGGACATTTTGGTCTTTTGAATGAAACATTTAATTTCACTTTCTTTTAGGGGCAAAGTGAGTTTCAAATTTTCATGAGGGGAATCTGAAATTTTATTGCTATAAAGGGGGTTAAATGATATTTTCCCTGTTTTCTCATGTCTAGAGTAAAATTTGATAGGTACATCACATATTAAATTATATATATATATATATATATTTTTTTTTTGCCAACCACATATTAAATTATATAAATGTGTGCACTTCAAATTAATACCTATAAATCAACCACAACAGCATGTACATCTACGTGGTTCTATAATTGCAAAAAGATTATTTCTATTGTTAAGAATTGATAGTATTTTTCTAATATATAACTTATTGGAGTACTTTTGGTAGATTAAGAAATAAATACAACTTATTGGACTGAATCAACGTAACTCATTTACATAAAATTTTCATTAGGGTTAGCTCATCGTGCAATGCATAGGAGGTCCATTTCACTTGTATAGTAAGGATTATGCATACATTACTGATAGGTTCTAGTGGATTAGAAGTTAAAAGTCCTACTTTTGAAGAGTCCAACCCCTTCGTAAATTTTCTATTGTAAAAAAAAGTGTTAAGCATATATTGGTTTAAGGGTAAGTAATGTATTTTTCCAAATAAATGTGATATGCGTGTAATATAAATACTCATTCTAAACAAAAAATCAACATCAACAATTTCAAAACATTAGCTCCAGCGCAACAACTTAGTAAAATCTTTCACAATCCACTTTGTATTATTATACATACTAAGGGCGATATTACAATCCAAATTATTCAATTTAACTCTTTTTTTATTGTCTGTTGTTTGGTCCTAACTTCTAAATTTTCTCCTCTTGAAGGTTGATGAAAGAGACTGTTCATAATTTGGAGCAAAATTTGATCAAGCGCCTGGCGGGAAATTCATATTCTAACTTTATAAAGTATTTCATAATTCACTTTTGGAAAAAAAAAAGTATTTCATAATTAACTTCTTGTTTTTATGTGTCTCAAAGACAATAAAGTTTTATTCTTTTTTAGTTGCAATTCAACTTTTAAAAGTCTTTCACAATTGACTTATTATCTTCCCATTTAAAAAGGCACTGTTAATATGGTCATTCTATAGGTGTTTTTTATTGCGAAAATTAAGTTAATCGAGGTCCCAAGAAAAAAGTATAATTAAGACGTGATCACAAGGTTCTATAGGTGGAACCTCATTTTAATTATGTTTTTTCTTGGGGTCTCAAATTAATTTTCCTTTTTTTATTTCAATTCTATAGGTGCTTATATTATATGAATGTTGATTACAGACTATTAAAATACCACATGCATGATTAGTCCAACGTGTGGAATGGGATTCCAACTTCTTTGCTATTTATTATTTTGGTCCCAACTTTTAAATTTTCCACATGTTAAGACTTCATATAAGAGACTATCCATTATTTGGATCTATACGTTTGCTTGTCGCAGTTAACGGGCACAACATCATTAAGTCAACAACGAAAAACTTAAAAAAAGTTTAAAATAAAAGGTAAAGTATACTTTTGTATTCAAAGTTTACGCAGTGCCTTCTTAAAAAAAATGATGATTTAAAAAATTTAAATAATGATTCTACAATTAAATGTTAAAAAATATGCTTCAAAATTAATCATTTAATATTAATATATTAGAAAATATGAGTTCTTTATATATATATATATATATATATTTGGACTGATTATGAGTTCTTTATATTAAAAGTTTATATTAGAGTATATTTTCATTAATCCCTTCGAAAACATAGATAAAATTGAAATAATACAGAGGGTATATATTCATTACATTTTATTTTTTTAATTTATAAAGTTTAAACTAAAGATCAATATGTAGTATTTAATTGCAAAGTCATCATTTAATCCACTCAATCAACATTTTCCATCGATGAAATTAACAATGTTAACATTAAAGGATTATTGAAAATACACACTACTACAAAATAGGCTTTTCACGTCACCAATTAACATCACATAATAATAAAACTGACATGAAAAAAAAATGCGGTGGCATTTTTGTAATTAAGTTGGAGGTGGAGGGAGTTACAACGTCACACAAACCGTAAAATGTGACTTGAAAGTTTCAACGTCACACTTTAGACATTTGTGACGTTGTATGTTTAAAAACGAAAAAATAAAAATATTTGCTTTAACTTTCAACGTCACACATAATATAAGTGTGACGTTGAAAGTCACAGAAAATATTTTTAATTTTTTTTTAAAAAAAAATTAGTGACTTTCAACGTCACACTTAAATTAAGTGTGACGTTGAAAGACACAGATATTTTTTTTAAATTAAGTGTGACGTTGAAAGTCACATATAATTTTTTTAAAATTTTTTTTAAAATTTCTGTGACTTTCAACGTCACACTTAATTTAAATGTGACGTTGAAAGTCACAGAAAATATTTTTTAATTTTTTTAAAAACATTAGTGACTTTCAACGTCACACTTAAATTAAGTGTGACGTTGAAAGTCACAGAAATTTTTTAAAAAAATATATCTGTGACTTTCAACATCACACTTAATTTAAGTGTGACGTTGAAAGTCACAGATAATTTTATTTAATTTTTTTTTAAATTTCTGTGACTTTCAACGTCACACGTAATTTAAATGTGACGTTGAAAGTCACAGAAAATATTTTTAAAATTTTTTTTAAAAAAAATTAGTGACTTTCAACGTCACACTTATTTTATGTGTGACGTTGAAAGTCACAGAAAATATTTTTTTAAAATTTTTTTAAAATTTCTGTGACTTTCAACGTCACACTTAATTTAAGTGTGACGTTGAAAGTCTACGCCCTCCAGCTCCCTCCAAATAATTCCCCTCAGCTCCCTCCAATTTCTAAACACAAAAACGAAAATAATAAACTGAGGTCAGGTGAATTTCAGAGCCCGCACCCCACAGCTCTGCAAATCTCATACTTCCTTCCTTCCACAGCTCCGGCCAACGCATGCAATACCTGATCCGAGGTCAGGTGAGCATCATCTTCCTTCATCCTCCTCAAGTTTTGTTTTTTATGAAGTCTTTCTAACTTCAGATCTCAAAATCATCAAAATCCCATTTTGTTTGGTTCATCAAGCTGGCCATGGGTCCCTCCAGCAAAGCCTAGTCGCCGGAGAACTTCACCGCTACTTCTGAGCTTGGGATTCGCTTTCTCAGGTTTGGATTTTACTTCCCTGTTATGTTCGAAGAATCGCACTAGAAGTTAGCTTCATTCTTCCCTGTGATAAAAATGCTATCTTGGACATTGTTATATTAATGATGGTCTTCATTAATCCAGAGGGTACAGTACGTTGGGAGAATTTCTTCTTTTTCCCCTGTTTCTAACTGGCGCCATTGGTGTGTATGTCCGATGGTGATGAACTGATGGGTTAGGAGTAGGTGATTGATTAGGTGTTTTAGATCTATTTTGTTGATTGTTTTTTTTAATTACATGGGCAAGCTATCGCTTGGAATGGTTTACATTACTGATATTCAGCCCAAGAGGAAGATTTCCTCTTCTCTTACGCTGTCATTTGCAGGTTTACTCCTAAAACTGATAGGTTCCTGTGTCACCACTCGAATTGTTGAGTTACCACGCGTGCCTCCTTAGCCAAGGTGTCAGCTTGTTGAATTACTTCCCTGTACGTGTGGAATAATTCTACATTCCTTTGACCATATATCAAATTCCTGGTCTCTATGATTTCTGCTCTAAATGGGTGATTAGCTCCATTTCTTGATTGTTTGTAAATATAAAAAGGATTGAATAATATTGAGTTCAGATTTTTAGGGTGAAAGATTTCTTTAGAGTAATAAATTGATGTATTGAGAGGTGATATTCAGATTTAAATGAAGTTTCAGCGAGGATAAAGCACTAAATTGGAGTTTGTTGTACAGGAAGTTTGCAAGGGATATTGGGCAATTGAAGTGAGTTTAAAAACTGATTTGGATTGTTTAAATTTAAGAACTAGTTATAAAGTGTTGTTTGTGATATTTGATTAGTATTTAGTATTTTTAAGGCTAATGCAAGTATTTTAGGTGTTAAGTGTATATAGAGACAAAGTTTACTGATTGTTTTGGAATTTCGCTGTTAAATAGCAAAATAAATAGAATTTATATCTTGATGTTATGGGAAGGAGTAAATGGTAGCTAAACTTTGAGGAACAATGGTGATTGAAAGAGAAGAAACTATAAAGAGTGGTTAAAGTAGTTTGTGATAGAATTAATTGAGACTAGAAAGGAAGTTTGTGAATTAAGAAGTTATGATCTTAGGAGATATGGGACTATTGTTGTCTTTTACTATTTTGAATTCACAGGCTGTTATAAGCATAAAGATATGTCGAATTGAGTTGTTTCAACATGATACTTATTGTTTTCACATTTATTGACTTGGTTTCTTTATTTTGAGCCTTCATTCTCATTTCTTAATCTCCCTCGTATTATTACACTATTGTTTGTAGGATGGGTGACTTTAGTGCTCATGTTCTAGCTTATCATCTACTCATTTAATCGGAGGACCATAAACAAAACCCCTGCCTTTCCAGAAACATTTTAAGTAGAAGTTGAGTAATTTCTGCACGTCATCTTGGTGTTGCAATTTCAGTGTTGGGTCTGACTTCATTTGAGTAAGCAATTTTTCTACTCCATTTTGGTTATCTTGAATTTTATTACTATTAGTACTATTATTGAATTTGTTCTTTTATCCTAAAATGGTATAACTCAATAGCTAAAACAATTAGGAAATTATCTTGTTTGTGCTTTCATTTCTCACTGATTGTTTTTATCACTTGAGGAAGCTCTGCCAATTTTTTAAAAAAATTTGCATGAAGTGAAGTTAAGTGCATAGCATGCCAATTTCTTCATAATGTAGTGAGATAAACTTGACTAGCTTGTTGGAAATGGCATAGGTTTAAATGAATGGATCGTAGTTGGATGCATACATTGAGAACCACTAAAGAGTATCAGATGGGTGTGGAAGAATTTATTGAATTTGCCAAGAGAACGTGCCTAGTAAGAATGGCATGTATCTTTTCCCTTGTGTGAATTGTGCAAATGCTTATCGTAAGAGCGTTGATGATATAAGGGATCACCTTCTTTGTGATGGGATCAATCTCTATTATAAGAAGTGGCTTTGGCATGGGGAATTGGGAAGTACCGTACATGCGTGCCCGTCACAAAATGTAGAAGGAGCGGTGGATGATGTTTGTGATGATGGAATGGACGACATGATCAATGACATTAGGGCGGAGTCGTTTTCTGTGGTACAAGAGTTTGACAAGTTACAGAGTGATGCAAAGACACCGTTGTTCCTGGGGTGTACTAAGTATACTCGGTTGACTGGCGTCCTGAAATTGTTGAAACTAAAGACAGAAAATGGGTGGGCGGACGCGGGTTTCTCACAGAAGCTTGAAGCTTTGAGTGATATGTTCCCAGCAGGCAATGTGCTTCCGAAGCTTATGTACGAGGCTAAAAAAGTTCTAAGCAAGATGGGCATGGAGTATAAGAAGATACACGCTTGCCCTAATGATTGCGTGTTATACAGGAAAGAGTATGAAAGCCTAAAAGAGTGTCCAAAATGTAATACTCCGAGGTACAAGCCGAGGAAGGATGCCGTTGGTGATGATGATGGATCAAAGAAAGGGGTACCTTTGAAGGTAATGTGGTACCTTCCAATTGTGCCACGGTTTAAACGCTTGTTTGCAAATAAGGCAGAAGCAAAGAAACTGAGGTGGCATTGTGATGAGAAAATCTCAGATGGAAGATATCTCCGGTACCCTGCTGATTCTCCTTAATGGAAGAAGATAGATTCCATGTTTCCTAAATTTGGTGGTGAGCCGAGGAACCTTCGTCTCGGACTGTGTACGGATGGTTTCAACCCTTTCGGGAGTCTCAGTAGCACACATAGTGCTTGGCCTATTTTGCTGGTCATTTACAACCTGCCGCCTTGGTTGTGCACGAAGCGCAAGTATGTGATGATGTCAATGATGATTTCGGGTCCGAAACAGCCTAGTAACGATATCGATGTCTACTTGGTACCTTTGATTGAGGACTTGAAGATGTTGTGGGAGGAAGGCATAGATGTGTTTGATGCGTACAAGCAGGAGACATTCAAGTTGCGAGCTATGTTGTTTACCACAATAAATGACTTCCCTGCATATGGCAATCTTTCTGGTTACAGTGTGAAGGTTATATGGCATGCCCTATATGTGAGTCTGACACACACTGTCACCATCTCAAACACGGAAGAAAAACTGTTTACCTCGGTCATAGGAGGTTTCTTGATCGGTTCCATCCTTACCGTAGACTAAAGAAGTGTTTTAATGGCTCATCTGAGTACCGATCTGCTCCTACCCCCTTAACCGGGGAGGAAGTTTACCGCCGTGTTGAGAATGTCAGTATGGTATTCGGTAAGAAACAGAAGCCAAAGACCGGTTCTGAAAAGATCATTTGGAAGAAAAGGTCAATCTTCTTTGATCTACCTTATTGGCGATATCTCGATGTGAGGCACAGTATAGATGTGATGCATGTGGAGAAAAACGTCGGTGATAGTCTTGTTGGAACGTTGTTGCATATACAAGGGAAAACTAAGGACGGACTCAGTGCACGGTTAGACTTGGTTGAAATGGGTATAAGACAACGGTTGCATCCTATAGTCAGTGAAAATGGCAAGAGGGATTATATGGAACCTGCTGCTCATACACTTTCGAAACAGGAGAAAAAAAGTCTATGTGAGTGTTTGAGTGGGATCAAGGTTCCACAGGGTTATTCTTCTAATGATAGCAGACATGTGTTTATGAATGATTTGAAGTTGGTGGGAATGAAGTCACATTATTACCATGTATTGATGCAACAATTCTTACCAATTGCCATAAGAGGCATTATACAAGATGATGTCAGGAAGACTATAGGAAGACTGTGTATGTTTTTCAATGCGATATGCAGCAAAGTCATCGACACTGAAAAGCTAGACGAGTTGGAAAATGAGGGTTACATTATATTGTGCCAATTAGAGATGCACATTGCTCCAGCCTTTTTCGATATTATGGTGCACTTGATTGTTCATTTGTTAAGGGAGATAAGGCTCTGTGGCCCTATTTATCTAAGGTGGATGTACCCTTTTGAGCAATTCATGAAAGTCTTAAAAGGGTATTCCAAGAAACCACACCGACCTGAGGCATCAATTGTTGAAAGATACTTAGTTGAGGAGGCAATGGATTTTTGCAAATCGTATCTAAAAAGGGTTGAGGAAAAGCCACAACATGAAGATGGGATCGGTAAGCGGGTACGGGGCGTCAAAGTAAAGACTATGTGCCGTGAAGAGGTGTTACAAGCACACCTATACATCTTGAATAATATGGAAGAAGTGCAGCCTTATTTAGACGAGCATAAGAGGATCCTGAAAGAAAAGAACCCGAAAAAGAGTGACATGCAGATTTCTAACGAGCATAATAGGACATTCTTTGGGTGGTTCAAGGAGAATGTTGAAAAGGAGACCGATGGGCTGGATACAATAAGATGGTTAGCCGGAGGGCCGCGTTTTGAGGTTGTTACATGGGGCTCTTTTGATATAAATGGTTATTCTTCCTACACTAAGACTCAGGACAACAACAGCACCATGCAAAACAGTGGCGTGATGGTGGTAGCCGAAGCGATGCACTTCTCCAGTTCGAAAGATAAAAACCCAAGATTGGTTTCCATGGCATATTATGGGGTAATTAAAGAAATTTGGGAAGTTAGTTACACCAAGTTCAAGGTTCCAATCTTCAAATGTAAGTGGGTTAACAATAGTGCAATTGTGATCGAACTCCACACTGGTATGATCTCAATTGATCTTCACAAGTTTGGGTACAGAGATGAGTCATTTATCTCAACAAGTCATGCGAAACAAGTGTTCAATGTAACGGATCCCGCAAATAAGCAATTGTCCATAGTCTTGCAAAGTAAAAAGCAAAAAGATCGTGCTCCCACTTTAGATCTTGATGAGATACCACCTTTGTGTGCAATTCCACCTGAACCAAGTGAATCGGAATTGATAGATGATGACGACCAATTTGCCTCTAGAAATGATCATTGTGAGGGGATATGGGATAACACCTAAAGTGATAATCTTTTTGAATTATAATGTATTAAGTATTATTGTTATTGTTTTGGTTTTGTGAAATTTGTTGCCTTGTAATGACTCATCACATCTTTGATTTGTTAACAGGTACATCATGGCAGATGATTCGAACAATCAACAACAAAACAATCCCCCTCGAAAAAAGGGAAGAGGTCCGACGAATCTCAAAGACATTATTGTCCGTCAAGGGACAAATGTTCAGCCTATCCGTGTGGAATTTGACGAGGACATGAATCCTATTGGAGAGATTGGACCACAATTCGTGAGCTACGTCGGTTTTGTGGCAAGGAACCGAGTAAGCATCTTGGATGACGATTGGAGGGAAGTCGATAAAGACATTAAGGATCAATGTTGGTCAGATATCTTGGTATGTTTTATCATTATTTATCTGTTTGTTCCTAATATGCATGTATTTGTTTTTTTTAGTTAACTCAACTGATGTGTCTTTTATTCTTATTTTTCTTTGTAGCAAAACTTCGACGTTCCAAACACCCAATCGTTCAAGGATTTTTGGTTGAATGAATCACACAAGATGTGGAAGGGTTTTAAGAATAACCTAACCAGAGACTACATCCGAGGGGACAAGATGGATCAAGATCCCTGTCAGACCTATCCCTCTATTGACCCGGAGACTTGGAAGACCTTTGTTAAGAAATGGCTAGACCAAAAGTTCCAGGTGTGTATAGGTTATAAATAGTTCTTTAACTTTGCTTCAAAAATGAATTTTGAGCACATTATATTAATTAACTAACTTAGTTTTATTTTCATAGGAGAATAGCCAAAAACAAAAGGAGCGACAAGAAAAGAATATTTACAAGCATACAATGTCTCGGGGGGGTTACAAGTGGGTCAAGAAAAAGTTGATTAAGAAACAAATTGCAGAAATGGAGGAAGCAGCACGGACCGATCCTACCGCTGTTCTACAGCCTCCGCCGCCCATCTCACGTCATACGAAATGGGCTGAGGGAAGGAAGTCTAAAGAAGGAAAATTTGCTAATCTGGAGGTTGAAGCAGTTGCAAAGAGGATTGTAAGTATTTTACTTGGTTGTTTATTTCTTTAACTTGTGGTTTTATAGCACATTACAACTTAAGATTTTTTCGGTTATTGTAGGAAGAACTTGAGCAGCAGACCACCCAAGGGTCCTTCACACCTTCTGGTAGGATGGACATCCTGGCCACGGTAATTGGGAAGCCTGATCGCCCCGACCAGGTATTAGGGGAGCCCAGGACTGTAGGGTTTACCAAGTATTTCGGCCGTAAATCCCGATCAACCCGCACAGATTCTACTGAGGAGATATTGGCTAAGGCTCGAGCAGAGATGGAGGCCCAGTTGGAGGAGCGGATTGCTTTATCCGAGCAGCAGATTAAAGCACAGTTCAATGTGCAGGTGGCCGCGAAGGTCCAGGAAGCTCTGTTGGTTTATATGGGAGAGCAGATCTGAGCGCAGATTGAGGCACAAGTCAGAGCGTCTACCATGCAGCTTGGACTGTAATCACATTCTTCTCAACAAAGACAGCAGGTTTGACCATCTCCTATATATGTTAATTACCGAATTATGGGTTTATCAATTAGGCTCACTCTGTATATTCCCATCTCCTGTAGGAGTCCCCTGCTACCAGCGGTCTAAGCGGCAAAGATAGCTGCAATCAGACTGTGCCGTTAGGATCAATTCGTGAGAATGAATCAAATCCCACTCCAGACAATGACCCTAAAGTTGGAGTAAAGTGTTATCTTCGTCTCAATTTCCCTCGCCTGCACCTGGTTGCAGAAGCTCGCCAGTTCTCGAACGCCTCCTTCATACATAATAAGCTTATTGGGGAGGACCAAGTGAAGGTGTTTGTTACAAATATCTTAAATAATGAGGGGGGACAGATGTACCCATTCCCCATAATGAAGTCACCAAACTATACGAGGCGATCGGGACATTCATCCTGTGGCCTAGAAGACTTGTACACAACACTCCACAAAAGGCGTCGATTGATGCGGTATGCGTCTATCCTTTTATAATTTCAATCATTTTACGATAGGTACTTCCACCAGCTGTGCAACCAATTAGGCAGGGGACAATACAGATTCCTTAGTCCAATGGCCTTGGTGAGGAGAGATGATTTTAAAACTGACAAGGCTAAACTGGAGTATGAGGACGAGATGTGGGCTTATGTCACACATCAAATGTCAGCGAATCGGGGATCTGTCTATTTTGCGCCTATTCTTCAAGAGTAAGTGTGATTATTACCTTTTGCCAACTTTTCATTATTTGCACTTTTACAAATGTTATGTTTCTGTGTGGACATAATATTCTTAATGTTTTTCAGTAAACACTGGTCATTAGCTGTCGTTTGCCCCATACAACATCATCTGGTTTGGTTTGACCCATTGCGATATAATATAACCTCATATTATAAAACCCTCTTATCTAAGTAAGTACTTTTAATGACTTTTTACTTTGGGCTACATAAATTATTTTCATGTATATGTGCTAATTTTAGTTCTATTTTAGGGGCATTCAACAATGGCATTTTGCATCAGAAACCGGTGAAATGGATGATCCCATCGTGACACAAAGACCTAAAGTAACTACCTTTAATTTAAATTCCTTCAATGTTAGTCAATTGAGATATTATTTACTTTTCTATTAATTTATACTATTTCTTGTGATTTATAAAGTGCCCCCAGCAACCGACGAATAAGGAGTGTGGGTATTACGTCATGAAGTATATGTGTGACATTATTGAGAGTGATCGTACCGGATCCTTTACACAGGTATAAATTAAATTCTTATCTATAGTTTGATACAATCATTATATAATTATATGATTTATTTATCTAACTTTGCAGTAATCATAGCATCCATTATTGTTGCAGTTTTATGATGGAAACAACTCATTTGAAGACAAAGACCTTGATTCACTTTGTGACCGTATTGCTCAATTTTTTCTTTCATTTGTGGTTGGTTAAAAAGTGATCATTGCATAAAATACTTTGTTGTGTAAACATGGAATTTTGTGTGTCTATATATATGTTTAGTTTGATTTAGTTATAATATAGCTATGTATACATGTTGTGTGAATAATGTATACTGTTGATCTGCATTATATCTATTTCTGTGACATTTGCAATGAATACAGATTGGGAAACCAAAAAAAGTTAAATTAACCACCGTTTTTTTTAAAAAAAAAAGTAATCACGTCACAATTTACAAATTTGAAACCACGTCACACATTACACAATATGTGACGTGGTTTCCTGAAACCACGTCACAAATTAGTAATGTGTGACGTGGTTTCCTGAAACCACGTCACAAATTTGTATATTGTGACGTGGTTTCTGGAGAAACCACGTCACACATTACCAATTTGTGACGTGGTTTCTCTGCCACACCACTATCAATATAAACTAATTTTGGACAAACAAAGTCACAAGTTTTGTAATTTGTGACGTGAAAAATATGACTTTTCACGTCACTTTTTGGTGTGACGTTAAAAGTCCAGTTTTCCACGTCACTTGAATTTATGTCACACCAAAAAGTGACGTGAAAAGTCCAAAATTTGTGACGTGAAAACCCTGTTTTGTAGTAGTGACATTTTATAAGTTTAAGGGACTATATGTAAAAAAATTTCGCCCAATCAAAATTTTTCCATTGATAAAATGTAATTTTAGCCAAAAATGAAGAAAAAAATGAATTATTGTTAAAGAAGGATCCCGGCCGTAGCTTTGCTGATTTTAACACGTACGAAGATGGTGCTATTATGCCTGTCAACTACGGCAAACATATATATATATAGTCCCAAATTCATAATGTCAAATGCATCCCATCACCTTAGTTTTCTAAATTCTGCAATGAAAAAATTTCAAGAGTGAAATTTAGTTAAATTGGAAGCATTTGAAAGCATTCATAAGCCCAAAAATCTAAATAAGTTAGAACTTTTTGTTTTACAACAAAGTAAAACATTTCTTTGTGAAAATGGGCTTTTTTGGGGATAAATGTGAGTAAATTTGAAACTGATATAAAATCTCTATTGACTTCCAATTCAATCAAATAGTTAGGTTTGATCCTTGAAAAATTTCCAAGCTAAGATTTCTCAAAAATTATGCCTGGAAAGTAAAAAAGAAACCTAGAATCTCATGAAATAGCTAGGTTTAAGGCTTAAAAAAGCATAACTAAATATAACTTGCTTATCTCACCCCAACTATTTTACTTGTAAGGTGCGATTGAACCTCCTTTTGAAGGATATATACATACACACAAAATGATATAGTTGACAAGTAACCCACAATTGGCTCTTCCTAAATATATAGTAGTGGTTTGCAACTAATGCCTAAACCGCTACTATTGTTAAAATTGTAGCGGTCCTAAACCGCTACAAAAATCATGAGAAATGGAATCTCGAATTTCAATAAGTATTTAGAGTAGCCAATAACCGTAGCATTGCATTAACAGCTACAAAGTTACTAAAATTAGTAGCAATTTTATAACCACTACTAATATTAGAAAAACTGGAAAAAATTGAAACTTGAGTAATATGATATTGAATTTTATTTTAAATTTTTCAATTTTAACTGAATTGATTATTAATAAGTGGTATATATTTAAAATTTTACTGTTAATATGTAAATAGTACTCCCTCCATTTCTATATATAAGATCTATTTGGTGAGGTGAGCTTGTTCCTAAATATAAGATATTTTTCTAATTTTTATTAACTTGTCCCCAAATTATCGCTATTAATGTTCCTCAATGACAAATAAGCAATAGAGGGAGGTTGCATAATGGTAGATTCTTACTGTGCTTTGGTATCCAATCTTATATCTGAATAAGAAAACTTAAACTTGAACAATTAAGGGATTTAAATCTACCTCCTTGTTAACACTGATAATATATCACAATGAAATCTTACTTTTTTTTAAGGAATTTCCCCAAAAAAAATCTTTAAAAAATATGATCTAAATAAAGGGTATGTGGATGCCATGTATGCATATTAAAAGTCAACAGTGTTGCCTATTATAGTTTGCTAACTGAGGGGTTGTTTTGCCCTTTTCTGTCTATGATTTCTAGGATAATATTGTCCCTTCAAAAACATCTAGATGCTCAGTTACGTTCCCATTTGTATGTAATTTTAGGTCCTTAGCTTATCCCTAAAATCTATAATCTTTACTTTTTCTTCCTTTTATATGTGATTTCTCCCAAAATTAACTGAATCATAGAAAGTAAGGGTAGAAGAAGATGAGGATGCCTTACTCGAGTCCAAATCAAAGATTGAACGATACCTTTAGCCTCACCAACTCCCTTATCATTGGAAATCTTTATATAGTTCTTGAAATATGTCTTCACTCTATACTCCTTGGTGAATTTTGCAGCAAACAAAATATGGCCCATAAAATTTGGAGAAAATAAACTTATATATATATTGCTAGAATGGAGACAATAACTTGGATGAAACGGTATTCACCAAAGCTATTGGCAAGATACATACTTTTTATTTCACTTTAGCCCTTAAATAGTTCATGCTTGAAAATATAAAAGCTCTCATGATCGGGATGGACGGCGGTGGTGGTGGTACATCAAAGGATGAAAGCTCTCATGATCGAGGTCGGAAAAAGGCCAAGGGCCAAGCTAATGACGGCCTTACTGAAGGTGAAGGAAATGGCATCATGTTCAAAAGCATGTCATATAAGGATACTTTGGTTGATGCAATGCCTAAGACTTGTTCCGTTGATACTAGAGGAAGTGGAGTGTTTGAAGAGGCTTGGCGTGAGCATATTCAAAGCCTTAAAGGTTTTTTTGGCAAGGGACCTGAAGCAGATGACAAGGCAGAAGGAGAAGGGTCTAAGAGATTGGACTCAATTCCTACATTGGTTGTATCGGAGGAACAGTATGAGCGTTGGTGTGCCCCGTGGAAACGCTCTCTAATCATTCGCTTGTTGGGAAAGAATCTGTCCTATTGGAATATGCAAATTAAGCTTCAACGTTTATGGAAGACTAAAGACAAATTCTCACTAAGAGATATTGATAATGGATATTTTGTGGCTTCCTTTAGCAGTGACGAAGACCTCAACTACGTATACCTTGAAGGGCCATGGATGATTGCGGACCATTATCTATTGGTTCAGAGATGGAGACCGAATTTTGACCCATGTATGGCTGATCACCAACGCAAGATTGTGGCGTGGATTCGCATCCCAGTTCTCCCTTTGGAGTTCTTCAGTGCTGAAAGTTTACACATGATAGAAAACTTGGTGGGAAAGACTTTGAAGGTGGCCTCAATTACTTACTTAACAGAACGTGGACGATTTGCTCGTATTTGTGTTGAACTAGATTTGGGGAGAAGAGTTATTCCAGCTATTAGAATATTCGGCAAAGAACGTACGGTGGAGTATGAAGGTTTACATTTGATTTGCTTCAATTGTGGTAAGTATGGCCATCATAGGGAGGTATGCCCTGATCAAGGTATAGGGGATTCTCTAAATGAAACTGGGAAATATGAAGCAGGAGGGTCGGGTTTGAAGTCAGGGACAAAGAAAGCAGATGAAGAAGCAAATCCCAAAGTGGAACAAGGCTCACAGGATACTCAAAAACGTAGAAGGGATACGAAAGAGAAGGGGAATTTCGATGAGACCTTGGTTTAGCCGAAAGAGGCTCTGGGCATATGGAACCTTGTTAGGAAACCGTCGAAGAAGTCGGGATTTCCTCTGCAGAAGGCAGGATTAGGAGATACAAGATCAGGAAACTTTGGTAATCAAAATCAAAGGGATATGAAGCATGATAAGCGTGGACCTATTAAAGTGGATTTTATTATGGAAGAATCAAAGACGAGATTCTCGTTTGGCAATAATATAGAATCCAGAGCAATTTGGAAAGATTTGACTAATGGGAAGAAATGGGTCCCAGTGGACCATGCTAAGAAAGGGACATGTGTTATTTTAACAAAGAAGAAGGGAGGTGGCGTTACTTCAATGAGATCCAAAGAAGCAAATGGCTTAAGTGGGCCAAAGGAGAATGTTAGCCCATTTGTGTGGAAATCCAACCCTTTTGATGTTCTAATGAATTATGATAATTCTGGTGGGAAGGAAATTGTAGAGCCCACAAGCAACTTGGACTTGGACAATGGTGCAAAAATAGTAACAGAAAATGGGGTAAGGGAGAATAATCAGAGTGACGATCTCACTGCTATGGAAGAAGAGGGCCCTAAAAGCCTAGACAATATATCTCAAGTTTCATCATGATTAGTCTATTTTGGAATTGTAAGGGAGTGGGTGCACGAACATTCCCTGGACTGATTAGGGAATTAAGTTACAAATATAAATATGATTTTTTGTTTCTTTTTTAGACACGTTCAAGTGGTATGAATGCTAGGAAAATTGCAAGCAAACTGGATTTTCAAAATATGCATATTGTTGACTCTAATGGCTTCAGAGGTGGTATTTGGGCATTATGGAGAGAAGAAAATGGGAAGTGCAAAGTTTTGAGATGGTCAGATCAAAGTATCCATATAGAGGTAGAAACTGATAATTATAAATATTTTGTCTCAGGAGTTTATGCTAGCCCAAATCCTACTAAGAGAAGGATTTTATGGAATGATCTTAAGGAATTTAACTTAGCGATTGATGGGCCATGGTGTATTGGGGAGGATTTTAATAGCATTCTTTTTTAGAATGAGCGTAAATCTTCTCAAAGAGAACATGTCATTCTTGACAAGGACTTTCGTCGCTGGTATGAGAGCTTGGGTTTGAATCAGATTCATACGGTTGGTCCTTTCTTCACATGGAGTAAAGAAGGCTGTGAGAGTAAATTGGATCGGGTATTGATAAATGATGATTTTCAAGACCAGTTTCCTGCTTCACTTGCTATTGTTTTATATAATTTCAAATCTGATCATAGACCCCTTTTAATGCATATGGACCCACAGAATTAGAGAGTTAGATCGAAGCAACCTTTCAGGTTCGTAGCATCATGGCTGTTACATGAAAACTTTAATAGTTTCATGTCGTCAGTTTGGTCAATGCAAGCTTCGTGGTATGAAAATGTATCTAGTTTTACAGAGAAAGTGAAGAATTGGAGGGTAGAAGTCTATGGCCATCTTGGTTGAAGAAAGCAACAAATTCGTCAAAGATTGGAGGGTATTAACCGATCTCTTCAATCTGACTACCCAACCCATTCCATGTCTCGCCTTCAAAAGGATTTATGGATCGAATTAGAAGATATTATCTTACAAGAGGATATCCTTTCAGCCCAGAAAGCAAGTTGCGAATGGTTCTCCCTCGGAGATAAAAACTCTAAGTATTTTCATCGTAGAGCTAATGCACGGAAGAAAGTGAAGTTGATTGAGGCCATCAAGAATGATGAAGGGGAATGGATTTTTGATGAGAGGGAGATAAAGAGGGAAGCTGTTTCGTTTTATATATCCCTCTTTACTGAAGATATGGAGGAAGCCCCTGATTTACGGACGAGTATTTCTTTTCCTAGACTAAATTGTGAGGTTTTTGTAAACATGGAGGTTAAAGTGTCCAAGGAAGAAATTGAATAAGCTTTGTCTAGTATGGGACCTTTGAAAGCTCCAAGACCAGACGGCCTTAACGCTCTCTTTTTTCAATCTCAATGGAGTAAGGTTAGTCAGGTTGTCATTGATTTTATTACTAATATTTTTGCATGTCCTGAGGAGATCAAGGATATCAACCAAACCTTTCTTGTTGTAATTCCGAAGGTGCCTCACCCGGAAGTATTGAAGGATTTCTGGCCAATTAGCTTATGCAATGTGATTTATAAATTAATTACTAAAATTATTGCTAATTGAATCAAGCCACATCTTGCTTCTGTTATTTCTCTTAACCAATGTAGCTTTGTCCCGGGACGTCTTAGTTCAGATAATATCATTGTAGCTCAAGAAGTCATCCATTCAATGAAAACAATGAAAGGGAAGAAGGGTTTTATGGCTATTAAAATTGATTTGGAGAAAGCTTATGATCGAATTAATTGGTCTTTTGCTATTGATTGTCTTCGAGAGCTGAGACTTCCAGAAACTTTAATTTCTCTTGTGAAGCAATGTATTTCATCTCCCTCGATGCAATTATTGTGGAATGGTAGTAAGTCTAAAGTCTTTTTTCCCTCTAGGGGTATCAGACATGGTTATCCCCTTTCTCCCTACCTTTTTGTGATTTGTATGGAAAAGCTTGCTCATCCTATCTAGGAACAAATTGAGGCTAAGAATTGTAGACCTATCAAGCTCAATAAAAATGGGCCTCCAATTTCCCATTTATTTTTTGTAGATGATTTGATGATTTTTGCGGAGTCCAGATTAGACCAAGTTCATGTTATTAATAATTGTCTAACAGTGTTTTGTAAAGCATCAGGACAGAAAGTTAATGCAGCAAAAACTAGAGTTTACTTCTCTAGAAATGTTAATCATACCATCAAAGCTCAATTGAGTGAATCTCTTGGCTTCACTATGGCTACCAACCTGGGGAAATATTTGGGGGTACCTCTCCATCATGAAAGAGTTACAAAAAATACATACCAATTTGTTGTGAATCGGGTGAGACAAATGTTAGCAAATTGGAAATGTAACTCTTTGTCTTTAGCGGGGCGAAATACTTTGATTAAAGTTGTTGCCTTAGCCATCCCTAATCATTTTATGAAAACCTCTCTCTTACCAGTAGGGTGTTGTGAGGAGATAGATAAAAGTTCTCGTAACTTTCTATGGGGAACAACATCAGAAAGGAAACGGGCCTACCTCTTGTCATGGTATAAAGTCTGTACTTCAAAAGGGAATGGGGGGCTGGGCTTACGCCACTCTTATCTCCAAAATAGAGCTTTCATGATGAAGGTCGGATGGGGGCTTACAGTTTATCGAGATGTATTTTGGGCTAAGGTGGTGCGTAGTAAATATAATTGTGGGGTGGATGTATTGCCCAGGATTAATATGGAGAAAAGAGGTTCTAGAGTATGGAGTGGAATCAAATCCACTTGGCGAGATGTGAGCAATGGAATGGAGGTGCTATCACGAAGAGGTGAGGAAACAATAAGATGGAAACATGATCGGGGTGGCCAGTTCATAGTTAAATCCGCATATAATGCTATTACGGAGGACATGAATAGGGGTATGACTAGGTGGCAGAAAATTTGAAAAATTCAAAGCCCACAACGTTGCAGGGTTCATATGTGGTTATCTTTGCATGACCGCTTACTTACTAATGAGTCTCTATTCAAATGTGGCCTCCACCCTGATGGTTGCTGTAAGTATTATGGGAATCAGAGTGAATCTACTCTTCACATGTTGCGGGATTGTGATAGGGCTCGGGAGTTCTACCTTCCAACTCAGTGTTCTGGAATAGCAACCTGCAAGAGTAGTTGACTTCAAATATATATAACTCTCGGCAAGGAATAAATGGGAGTCGGAATGCCACCTTCACCATTCTTGTTGGCTGATTTGGAGACGTCGGAATGAGCATGTGCATCAAAATACTGTGGTAAGTTTACATGAAGGGTTGGCTGAAATTAGAGGTGTAGCTAACTGTATGAGGAAAGCAAAGTGTGTCTCCTCTTTATTTACCAAGCATGTTGTCCGAACAAGAAATGAGAACCAGATGAATGTGAACAGTATAAAGGTGTATACTGATGGGGCTTTCTCCTTTATTGCTCAAGCAGCATCTTGTGGAGGAGTGTTAAGGAATCTTGATGGAGAATTGATTGAATCTTTATTCTGTGGGGCGGAAGGAAATTCTAGCTTTACTGCAGAAGTTTGGGGCTGCATTTGGGGACTTCGTAGAGCATGGGACTTGGGCTTTGGGAAAGTCCAACTTTTCTGCGATCGCTCGGATGTGGTAAAATGGTCTGCAGATGATATTGAGATACATGAGGATGCAGAGTTGCTAAAGTTGCTACGTAGTCTCATGAGTCAAGAATGGGAAGTACAGGTTTGGCTTGTTGATAGAGAAGACAATGATGACGCTGATTTTCTTGCAAAGCATGGGCTATCAAATGGCATGGGCATCCAGATTCTCCCTAAGGAATCACTGCGACTCTTGAGGAATAGTAGGGGAGTCACGTAGAGTTTATTTTTAGTTTATGTTGCTTCAGTTTTTTGATTTCCATGTTATAAAAAAAAAAGCTATTGGCAAATAGGACAAAGGTGGAAAAATACCCACATAGTTTGGTCTAAGGTGCATCGAACATCGCAAAAATTTTTTTGAATTCGAAAGTGTCCACATAATTACCAAAATGGGTCAAAAGTTCCTGTACCGTCAATATAGGCAAATAGTGTTAAGTTGTTCAACGTTAGGGAGAATAAAAGTTGCAAAAATACCCATATAGTTTGGTCTAAAATGCACCTAATACCGTGATCTTTTTCAAAAACTTTAAGTTCAAAAACAATTTTCAAAAGGGTGAAGGTGTAAAATTGCCCATGTAGTTTGGTCCAATGTACACCCAACACCGTGAATTTTTTTTGGTCCAAAAGTGCCCACATAGTTATCAAAATGGGTCAAAAATGTCCATGCCATCAATATATACTAACGGCATTAAATTTTTCAAAGTTACAGGAAAAAGGGTGCAAAAATACCCTAAAGTTTGGTCTGAGGTGCACCCAACACTGCGAATTGTTTTCCCCAAAAGTGCCGACATAGTGTTGGGTGCACTTCGAAACAAACTTCGTGGTGTTTGGCGCACTTCAGACCAAAATTCATGGGTATTTTTGCACCTTTTATTTTCCCTAAATTTGAAAAACTTAGTGCTGTTAGTATATATTAATAGCATGTGAGCTTTTTACCCATTTTGGTAACTACATGGGCACTTTTGGCCCAAACAAAACTTTACGGTGTTGAGTGCACCTTGGACCAAACTACATGGACATTTTTGCACCTTCTCCCTTTCCAAAAACAAATAGAAAAGGAAAAGAATATTGAAATACAGAAAACAAATAAGAAGTGTGTAAGTTAGAAGTTTGTCATCGAGTTCATGTAGATTAGATTTACTCCTCTGGTCCTAATTATAAAGCACTTGCAACACATTTCACACAAATCAATGAAAACTTCATTAATAATGCCTTGAAATTTGACAACTTTCCAACTTTACCATATTTAATATCCACTACTCCACATGAAAATAAAGTCAACACGTAATAAATGAAGAATAAAATTGTACATTTGCTCACTGTCAAACGTTAACCACAAGTGCACGGATCGTAAGTAGTATAAAATATCGTTTGCAGAGAGATTTGGACTAAAATCTTGACTAAACAAAAGACTAAGTGATTTCAATCAAGTTAAACTAAGAAAATATTTTTGGTTGTGTAAAGAAATGTTGAAAATCTATTTCTAAAAACTAGAAGTGATAAAAGCAATGGATTTTTTGACTTTAAGGATTAAATGGGGTATAGGATTATTTATCCCCTTTGTTTTTCATAAGACATGACGAACTCCCTCTCAAATGGTATTTTCCATGAATATATGTGTTTGTCTAGGGTTCATATGCACTTGACTAAGCTCTCTCAAGTCAAAATCAACTTTATCTTTTTATTAAAATGCACAATCTCTTGCTACAAATCATGAAAATCCCCTTTGAAAACAAACCCTAATGTGACAATGCAAGGTTAGCAAAGATATCTCTATTTTACGAACAACTTTCCATTTATCATGTAAATTTAAAGGAAAGCATGATTTTAACCAAGTTCTACACATGGATTAGTTCTCTCAAGTCAAACCCACATGAACAAATCAAGCTAAATGGTGGCCAAACACTTAGAAACATGAAGAAAAGGATAAAATCCACACATATATATCATTTACTACCGAAAGAGAGGAAGAATCAAGTCTTAATCCATACAAAGGTTCAAAATAATCCTAGAATAGAAGTTTAGTTTCTCATGGAGAAGAATATACAAATCGGGAAAATATGAGAAGCCATAGAAGAAATTTTAGAGAAGAAAGAGAGAAGAACAAGAAAAACCAAGAGAAATGAGGTTGAATCTCTTCAAATCTTCAATCTCTACTTGAATCTCCTTGAAAATCTCCAAACCCCAGCTTAGAAATGCTCCCAAGTAGTCCCCAAAGAAAGCCGAAGTAAAAAGCATGTGTTTTAGTGTGAGTTGGGGGTGTTTTAAAACCTATTTTTTGAGTTGAATTTTTCACTATGCAGTCTGTCTGTAGTTTTTGTAATGTCCCAGTTTTTATTAGCTTAGAAATTACATTTTTATAGGCATTAACTTTAAGATGATTTCCCCTAAGAATTCTCATAAAACATTAAGAAGAATTAATAATAAATAAGTAGAATTTTTGCATGTTAATGAGATAATGTTATTTTCTTAGAAACCCATCTAGTTTAGGGTTGGTCATAGAAAATGGAGATGAGAAAGACCTTAGCCCATGAGAAGTGGTAATTCCCCCTTGTAGAGGCTTAGGGTGGCGCCACATGTCATGAAGAAGGAAGGAATTATGTTGCAAATAATAAATAGATATGAATTGAAATATGTGTAAGCATAAAATTATATTAGAGAGAAAAAGATTATTAATGACCAATAGAAATGCATGCAAGGGAAAATAAGAAGGGGTCATCATAACAAGAGAGCCAATAGAAAGACATTCAAAGAAGAAAATAAAAATAGGAAATAAGATAAAATAGGAGAGCCAATGGAAATGCATGCAAAGAGTAAAAGAGAAAGAAATAAGAAAATAAGTGACTAATGAGAAGATATGGAAGCTTGAGAAGATGCATGTGAGTGATGTCATTGTGTCTCATGCAAAATAAGACGAGAAGTCTCTCTTCCTTCTCCAATAGGCCAAAGATGGCGCATGGGAGGGCTAGAAGAAGAGGAAAATAGTTAAAATAATAACCCTCCAATGAACTAAAAAGAAATTGTTAAATTGATAAAATGAGATAATAAGCTTTAGGGTCTAAATAGACTAACGGTACCTCTTATTTGGGATTAAATAATAATTATTAAGAGAAAATAAAAATAAAAGGCAAGAAAAGAAGAGAAAAATGCATGAGTGGTGCAATAGAGGAGGCTAGTCTAAAATAGGATAAGTGTGCAAGTGAAATCTCAAAACTATTGGGCAATGTGTGAGGTGGCTTGGGGTGATGCTTGCCCTCATTTCCCCTATAAATAGGACCTCTTCCATCCCATTCTTCACACCAAAATTTGTAGCCCTAAAGAAAGTGAGAGAAAAAGGAGTGTTCTTGAGTGTTCTTGAGGAGCCTTGAGGGTTGGGACTCCAAAAGAAGTTGTAAAGCTCTAAGGTAGTACTTACTCTCTTACATTTCCAGCATTGTTTCAATATTGTGATGTGGTATTTGGTTGCCTTGATGAATCATGTTTGAAGTGATTATGTGTTTCTTATAATGCTATGGCCATATGTTATTATTCAAGAACATAAATGCTCACATGTATAAGTTATTGGTATTGCCATATCTTGTCCAATGTTAAACTTGCATGGTTGTTTGTTGAGTATTGTGCTGCTGAGATTTTCCCCAAAATCTCACCCCCCCAAATCTAAACCATTTTAGGAGCAAGTTCATCCAAGGAGAACAAGAAGAAGCTAGCCTAATCAAGATGAAGAATTCAATATTATTGTTTTTGTTGTGCATCTTTGAACTCATGATAAATCTGTAATATTGCTGGGATGCCTTGGATTATGTTGTTATTATGTTTCCCTTTTGGATTTATGTATGTATATGGTCACTCTTGGCTATTAAGAACAAGTTTTAATTCATGCAATTGAAATGCTGTTTTCTGGGTTCCATTCTGTGCAATGTCTATTGATGTTATTATTCGAGATAGAAAATAAATTTCTTTAGATTTGAACTTTTTATGTAAAATACTAGACATGTAGGGCTTTCTGAAAACCCAAAAACGAAATAAATCGGAGTTATGTAGCTTAAATTAAAAATCACGAAAGAAGGCCAAAATTTCTGGGCATGAAAATGAAGGCAGGTTGGGAAAATCAAATATCTGTATCACCTGGGTTGATGCATGTTATGTTTGATATTTTTCCCAAATAGAGGACTTTTCAAGCTTTAATTTGAGACTTGAACCAATTCAAACCCAGTTTTCTACAATTAGTTATGAGTTTTCAACTTTGCTGGAAAAGTTCCGCATTTTCAGCATTTTTCCAGAAATAAATAAAAGTTTTAAAAGTTAATGGTTTTGATATTCTAAGTCCCATATGAGCTTGAATATGATTCCCAATGATTATTAAGTTTGGTAATAAGTCCTAGAAGTAGGTGTTACAGTTTTGGCCACGGCCAAAAATTTTGCCTGCACTGGTTGGCTGTGGCCAATAATGTAACACCCGAAATTGTATAAAATAGAAAATAAGGATTTATCTAAGGTTTTAGAATGTTATTAAAATATTAAAAAGTATTGAAAATAAATTTATGATGTTTAGGAATTTTTAATTATTTTAAAGCTTATTTTCCTTAAGAAACAAAGAGAAATAATTAGAAGATAAAACTTAATTTGGAGAAAGAAGATAATAAGAATTTATTTGAGGTCTTTAGGCGTCATTTTAAAATTAAAAAGCCTTATAAATAAATTTATGAGGCCAGATGTATTTTTAATAATTTTTAAAACTTATTTTATTTATTAATTGAAGAAAAATAGTTAGGAGATGAATTTAAATAAGGGAATATTTAGAACCCTGAGGTATTTTTCAATATTTAAAAAGTCTTATAAATAAATTTAGAAATTAAAGCATATCTAGAGAAATTATTTTGGGGACAAATTCAGATTTATTTGTAAATGGTAATGGTAAATAAAATTACCATTTAGGGGAAAAATAGAAAAGAGAAATAAAGATGACAATATCTGCCCCTAGTTAAAAATATCTCCAATTATAAAGGGAAGGGCTAGATGGTAAAATACCCATTAAAAATATCACCCTTACCTTTTAATTATATACCCTCACGTGTTTGTGGGTGAGCTTGAGTGACTGTGGGTGAGCTTCTATTCCTTCGTCTTTCTCATTTTTCATTCAATTTTGGTGAGTTTGGGAAGGAAGAACCAATTCGAGTTTGAAGGATTTAGGGTTCTTAAACTCGTAAAATTAAGTTTTAAGCTTTGATTTTGGGGATTTGGGGAAGATTTTTAGTATTGGTTTTGTATTTGGCAGATTGGTGCTAAAACCCCAAAATCGGCCACTGTTCATTCGATTTGGTTCTTATGATTTTGGGCAAGAATTGAACAAAATTTCTTAATAAATATGATTAGGAATAGTATAAGTTTGAAGAGAGGATATTATTTGGTTGATAGAAGGAAGTTTGTAATTGTTGGATTGTTGTTCTTCATCCTCCCTTATTCGTCCGAGTTTGTTTCCCTCTCTGTTGCTCAATTTTTGTTCTTTCCTTTGCTGTATACACGTCTGTAGTATAAGGAAAAGATAGTGGAATAGGTAATATGAGTGAACGTGAAGTCTTGTGTTTCTTCTTGCTTCCCTGTTTTGTCGGCCAGGGAGTATGAATTTGTTATTTTGTCTTGCTTTGAAATGTGTATTAGAGTTGTTGATTGCACCATATTTTTATATACTTTTCATTGATAAAATCAGTAGATTATTTCATGTTCTTAGGGTAATTGCACCTAATTAGGGTGATTTCTGGCTTTTGCAATCTTTGTTGGAAGTTATTCTAGTCAAGGACAATTTGGGCATAATTAGCATAAATTATTGTTAACCTATTTTCAAGAACATTTGATGCTACCTTAGGTCCATTTTATGTGCAGATCATGAAGGGATATACCCAATGGAAGAGCCAAGTTGCGGACAAGAACGCCGACGGAGCGCAAAGAAGGATTCTGGGTTTCTGCCCCTCGCCGTGGCTCTCCCACGGCGAGGCCCACGGCGAGGCCCCTCCTCCTGGGCCATTTTCTGTCCCTCGCCGTGGACCTCCCACGGCGAGGCCCACGGCGAGGACCCCTAAATTATGCACCTTTTCTGTCCCTCGCCGTGAGCCTTCCACGGCGAGGCCCACGGCGAGGACCCCTGTGTTGCTTCTCCTCTGCCCCTCGCCGTGGGCCCTCCACGGCGAGGCCCACGGCGAGGCCCCGAAAACTGGTGTTCTGCTATGCGTTTCAGGAATTTTTGGGGGAGTATATAAGATAAAAATCAGACCCTCCTTCATGGTCCAGCCCTCCTCAGTCCGAAAATCAGCCCCTCTCCTAGGGTTTCCTTCCATTCCTCCATTCTCCACTCATCTCCACCTCCATCTTCATCTTCCATCTTCTTCCACCCTCTTCTTCCATGGATTTTCGGATGGGGCTTCTTCTTGGGGTTCCTCTTGGAGTTTCTATGTTGGATTGAGGAGCTCTTCATCTCTTGAGGATGGGTTGATGGTGTCTCAAGCATGGGTTCTTCATTTGGGGAAGTTTTTCTTTGTTCTAACATATGTATTTGGGATTTCTTCTATGTTTATTTGAACCTCTCTTGGAAGATGTTTGGATTTATGTATTGGATTGAGATTTTGGATATATATGTGTATGAACTATATGTGTTTATTTTGGGCTTTGAACACTTGAGTTATGAATTCTTATCTACATTGTGGTTGTATGAAGTTAATTTCATTTTAGTGGTTGCTAGTGAACTTAATTGATTGCTTCCATTCATAATCATTGTGATTGCATTTTTATGAGAGCCACAAGTGTTTGACCCAAAGTATTTCACACATCAAGTGGACTTTAACACTAACCCTAAGTAATGGCTGATGAAAGTGGTTGCTAAATTAGTCATTGATTAGGGCTAGTGGACCCCTAGTGGTTGCTTGGGGATTTCTCTAACTAGACTTGATGAATCAAACCCCCAAATGATTTGAACCTATGTTTGTTACCTCACCTAGACTCAAGAGATCCATTCCATCTATTTCACTTCATCCATCCATCCATTCCACCTCATTAAAGAAAAGACCAAAAAAATATTGTAGTTAGGCTCATTTCGCATATTTCATATTAAAACCCAACAAAACCCCCTTTTATACTTCATTTGCATGACATTTAGTTTCCTAGGTTAGTCATTAGGCTCCTTGAGAGACGATCCGGGATCACACCACTGTAGTGCAATCCTTGGTTTTATAAATATTTTGCATTTAACCCCCAAGGCGATTAGGAAAGGTTTAAATCAATGGCGCCGTTGCCGGGGAGTCATTTTTGACTCCCTAGGATAACTAAGTGTCACTTGAGACATTTAGAAGGGGTAGGAGCCTTTAGGTCATATTTGCATTATTTCACCATTTACGTTAGCTTAGATGCATTGCATTTTGCATTATTCTTCTTCTTTTTAATTCTTGTTTTAAATTGTGCATAGATTTAATTGCTTGTGATTCTCTGGGACTTTTGGGATTCTCATTCCTTTGCAGGAAATACCACTCGGACGGAAGAGGCACCTTCTTCAAGCATGGAAGAGTTTCGTAAGGAAAGAGATAAAATGATGGCCAATCTCAATTCTTTCTTCCAATCCTATGACACACACTGTAGGGACCCACCTTCATCCACACCACATTCATACTTCGATGAACCTTACTCACCATATTTTCCTCCATGCCATGAGCCATACCCTTCACCATACCAATCTCCACCATATAAGCCATATCATGAATCTCCCCTCCCATTCGAGCCATCTCCCCATTCCTACCAAACTATATACCAACCACCACCACGTGATCCCTCACCTCCACCCAAACCCATCACACCTAAACCAACTGGGATTGATGCTTTCTTTGATTATCCTGACATGGATGATCGTACAAAGGAACTCAAGTTGTCTTCTTATGATTGCTTGATATAGGTTATTAATTGTTTAGTTCTTCTTCTTGCTTGCACTGGCCGGCAGATCTCATGACTGGGGAAGGGAAAAATTGTGATGTTTAATTTAGTGGGATTGAGATTTAATTGGAATAGGAAGTTCTGAATTTTTTTTGAATGACGTTAATACACAGTTGAACTTGGGTTTTATTGGTTAGATTGAAAGGAAATTGTGTTAAGTTAATTATAGGAATAATATGAGTAACTCACTTGATTATCTTATTTGAGTCCATGTAGAGCGGTATCGATTTGAGTATAAAGGTTCTCTGTTCTACTTCTATTTTAATTAAGCAAAGTTTGAGTTTCGATTATATTGGATTAAGCGAGGGATATTGATTTGGAAGGTGATTTAGGATTGAATGCCTGCTCTTATGAATTAAAGGTATGATTTTTTTCTTCATGTTCAAGAAGGAGAAGTAATGGTTTAAGTTTGTAAATGCTCGGGTGAGATTGTTAATTGATGCTTTACCATTTAAATAGATATGTTAAAAATGTGATTTGAGAAACCTGAAAATCAGGAATTAGCTTTCAAAGTTGGTTTTAGAAGCTCTAAATGTTGAAGTATATGGTTTGAGAAACCTGGAAATCAGGAATTAGCTTTCAAAGTTGGTTTTAGAAGCTCTGAATGTTGAAATATATGGTTTGAGAAACCTGGAAATCAGGAATGCTAAGAAGAGTTAAGATTTGATTTCTAAGTTATTGACTATTAAATCCTAAAGTTTCATTTGGAGTTTCTATAGTCCCAAAGCTGGTCTATGGTAATATTAAATGTTGAAATGAGAATTTTGGGATGTTAACACTTGATATTCTTCTATGTGGTGCTTTATTTGAGATGAATAGTTCTGCAGTTTGAAGATAGAGGTATTAATAATAGTAGTTAGGCATGAGATTACTCCCTCTGGTTGATCTGACTGTTAGAGATATGGGATTTTGTAAATGATTAAAGGGTGATGAATTGGTGGAAGTAAGAGATGGAATTTAAGGTTTTAAGTTGGAATTAAGTAGGACATTAGACTATAAGGTGTGATATAAATTGGGAAAGTGTGTTTTAGGGATCTAATTGTTAGAATGTTTGCGGTGAAGTTGCGAAAATTGTATTAGATCTTTAAAAGATCAAACTAGGTGTTGTAAATGATTTGGATGTTTTGAGGGATTATACTTGATGGGACTTTACTGTTCTAGGACCCCTAGTGGCCAAACCAATATTCCAAGATGATTAGAGATTATGAATGTCCATTAAGATTTATTCTGTCCTAACATTTCAAACTAAGATTAGGGGATGATTAATCAAAGGCTAAACCTTAGTCTTATTAGACTTGGTATTGAATTATGGTTATAAGAATTTGATCGATAAAATGATCTCAGAAAGGTTGAGGACTTTAAGAGGAGAAATATGATTTTAGTTAGTATTGAAGGTTCTTATATATATTATTAGTTAATATGGAATTTTTGTTATATAGAAGGCAAATTAAGAAAGGAAAGGCAATTATTAGACAATGGGAAAAGGGTGATTAAATTGTATTGTGATTTATGAGTTGTAATGCCTTTTAATCAATTGGAATGTTAGGTTCGAAATAATTTACATCGCTGATTGATTTATTATCGAAAAGTTTGTAATGAATAGAAAGTAAGTGTTATAAATTGGAAAACGAAATAATAGATTCTAATTAAGAAGTTAGAAAGATGAACTATTTATGATTATATTTGGTTAATAATCTTGAAGTTTAATTTGTTATTATTTAAATTGGAAATTAGAGGAAAATAGATTATAAACAACATTTTCAGTGACAGTAGTAAATCAGTTGTAAACTGTGACTTTGATAAGATTAAAATTATGCTGCACACGAATAAGGAAAATAGTATATGATAGAAGATGGTAATGTTTAATAGATTAATTATGATTAAGTCATTAGGACTTTTATATTTAATTTCAGAAAAGATGATAATGAAAATCAGAATTATTAATTAAAATAAATTATTTATAATTGACCCTTTTAGTTTTAAAAGGAGTTAAGATAATTATAGTAGACTGTAATCTTTCACTAATACAAAGAATAGGGTAGTATAAATTACATTAGGACCGTAAGAGACGTCAAATTATTAAGAATAATAATAGATATTAATATATCATTTTATATTATAAATACTTATAGGAAGAAATAGTGGAGTTGAATCTCCAGAATACGACGGAGGAAAGGATCAAGATAAGAGTAATTCTAGAAGACAGGTAGCAGTTTATTTCAGTAACAATTAAATTACATGTATAATTTTGTAATATCTGTTGCAAGTTTACATTATGCATGAAGGTGATGAGAAACCTTGTTAATTCCTGCATGGAAGTTTTACTTCCCAGTTTATGGAGTACTCCAGGCTTAGGTGGTTCGCTACCCCTTTGCCAAACCAGTTACTTATAGCTTTAAATGTTATAACGAGAAGTCCTGCAGGTAGAACCTCCACTAGTTAACAAACATATTGTTAATAGTGGCTGGTAGAACATGTAGCACATGAAGTATGTGTAATTGTGATATTTGTTCAGGTTTATGAAATATATACATGACAATGCTAGCATGATAATATATGTTAATGAAAGAAACTACTATTGGGATTTCCAATCTCACCCCCTCCCCAAATATTTTTCAGTATGCAGGATGGGAGAAGCTAGCTGGGGAAGAAGATTAGACGAAGAAATTAGGATTATAATTTGAAAAGCAAGAGGTAGTAAATATTTTAATAATGTTATTTGTATATGTTGTAAAATTGAATTATTAAATTAATAGTAGAAAACATAGAAAATAGAATTGTATAAATTTATTAAGGGATTTAAATTTCCTACGTATTATGAATTATGAATAAACACCCTAAGAGGGTTAGTTTACTTTTAATTGTTTTATTAACCACTTTATTTTATAAGAGTTTTAAGTTGTTCCAATTTGTCCGAAAAGCCCATTCCAACTGTCAGAAGATTGGTATAATGTTTAAAAGAAGAAGTTTTAATTTTCAGTATTTTTGGGCTTCCAACATTGAAAAGTGGTTGTAATTGAATTAAAATTGCTATAATATAGTGGAAAATTTTAGGTGTTACAAATAACTCTCTCCCTAGAATTTTTCTATATTTGGCTGCGGCCACAAATTTTGCCTGTGCTTTTGGCTACGGCCAATAACTTTCTGCACACTCTTTTTTTCAGGTTTCTTGATTGCTTTAAATCTTCGTTTCCACTTCTTTCTCCTTGATTTTAACTTCAAATGCACCTCAAATGTGGCTTAATTGATTGGCTTCAACCACCTAACAAGTAATGAAATCTACAAAAGCCAAAGTTGATAAAAAGAGGGTAAAATGTTCACATTTAAATCAAGTATTCAATGACTTTAACTCAAATATCAACTTGGCACATTTTCCTACATGTGTATATCAGAATATGTATAAATCCCCCAAAAAGTGTAAGAAATATGGGAAAATGTGCTAAAATGGCATGAATTTTATGAAGTTAACAAACCCCCAAACTTGAACTTTTGCTCATCCTCAAGTAAAACAAGTGATGTAAGAGTTAGATTCACTAATTATCCATTTAAGGTCAATGCATGATGATTTCCTCATTGGTTGCTCAAGATCATATAATCAATAGGAAAGGAGTGGAATAGATTTAAATGCTAGGTTTGCAAATGAAAAACAAATTTCCTACCAATTTTCAAAAGTGTGTGTGTGAAGAGTCATAGAATAAAAATCCTGCAGTTATCAAAATCAAATGCAACATTTCAACATGTATAAAGCAACCTCAACATCAAAATTTGGGTAATTCTTGGTTTTTCAAATTGCTAAGGTAAAAGTCCATTGTGTGTTTCAAAAAGAAAGTTCATATGGTTTTTCATTATAAGGCTCAAAGAGGGTGCAAATGAATTTATGTCATGGGTTGCCTTGAAGGGCTCAAACTCATTGAAAAGAATGCCCAAATTGTTTTTCAAAAATGTGTGAAAACATCCAATTGTTTCAAGAGATTCAACGATTAGTTCTAAATCTTTTTAACTGAGATAGAAAATATATGCCAACTTGCTACAAAATCTCTCTACAAAAGCATTCAAATCATTCCATAATCTATTATGCATAAATTTTGTTCCAAAAATTGCTAGGATTTAAGCTTTAAAATGCAGATAAATCATGCACACATATTGACCACACTTTCCTATCAAACATATCACCAAAGCAACTTTTCTATCATTGGATCACACATTTACTATATGAGATAATTAATCAATCTAACACAACTTTTAAACATTCAAAACCACAAAACAATCTAGAGTTCTCGAAAGTGAATTCCATGCCAAATTAGCTAAAAAGTTCACAAAGTTCAAAAATACCCTCGCCCCAAACTTAAAATTGACAGTGTACTCACTGTCAAAAGGGAAAATTGAGGCCTTCTCTCATGCGAAATTGCATGAAAGGCTTAAAAATCACCTGTAATTAATGCAGCAAATATCAATCATATCCACAAGTAACAAAGTGAAAGTTAGCTTAATCATATACAAAATGAGCTAACTAAACTAGCAGTTCACAATGTCAAACAAGTCCACTTTAGTTAGGTATTAACAAAATGAGAGAGCATGGTAGTGCAAAGATCATAGTGTACAAAAAAATGCACTACAAGATTTTGTCAAAAAGTCCTAAGGTATCTAACGGCCAAACAACAAGCTATAGCTAACAATTAAAAGCTATCTATTCCCTATGACCATCATCACAACAAAACAGTTATCCATATCCACTTATTCATCTGCAATGTTAACGTCAGTATTGGTCTTTTCATTAGAAATCAGCAGCAAGCTTTAGCCTCACCTTTCCTACAAGCCAAAAGAGAAAATGCAACCGACCAAAACAAACAAGCAATTAATCACATGGAAAGTAAGCACACTCCTAAAAACAAAACTAAAAAAAATCTAAATCTAGAACCAATCCTAGAAGAAAGCAAAAGAGAGATTTCCCCCAGACTTAATCACCATTAAACCTCAAAATAGCCTACAACCAATTAGGCAAATTCCTTGCTAATTTTCCAATGACAAGCACATTCTAAATCCACCAATCCTCAACCTGTTCAAACTTAATTTCACAAAAAAATGCAATTTTAACCATGCTTGAATCAGATTATCTTCAAAATTACACTCCTAAGAAAATATGCTTTCAAACCAAAAAATTGTAGCTTCAATTAATCAATCATAAACACCCAATGCTACCCAAAAAATCCAAACCTAGTATCCTATATCTATAACACAACATAATCCTATCCACATGAGAAACAACTTCAAAACAAGCGACAACAATACAGAGCAGTTTCAAAGTGAATCTTAATCAGATTAAAACAAATCATTGACAGCCAAAATAATCACTGCAAACAAACTGAAAATTCAATTTGATGCTCTAAAGTTATTGCCTACTCAATCCTAACACCACAACTAGCAATTAGAACGTTACCGAAAATTAATCTCATGCTCTGTAACATGTTAAATTTTTAACACAAAATCCTTCTCATCCCTCCTGAGAAACAACTTTGACCTAACTACTTTTAGTGATCCAATGTCTCAGTTGAAAGAAACACATTCAGCATCATGGATAGCCAAAAAAGAAGCTCACCTCACCAAAATCAACATATTTCTCTACAAATTTATTTCCTCATCTAATCCCTATGCAAAACTAAAACAAAAGCTATCAATAGGTGTACAAATCGATTACCTGAGGTGAGATTTGTAACGTCTGGAATTTTACTACTATAATATAACATTTTAATTGAATTATAACCACTTTTTAATGTCAAAAGCCCAAAAATATGTAAAAATTTAAAACTTTTCTTTAAAAACATTAGACCAACTTCCTTTCAGTTGGAATGGGCTTTTCAGACAAATTGGAACCGCTTAAAACTTTTTATAAAATAAAGTGGTTAATAAGACACTTAAAAGTACACTAACCATTTTTCGGTGTCTATTAATAATTCATAACACTTAGGGAATTTAAATTCCTTAATAAATTTATGCAATTTTATTTTCTATGCTTTTTACTATTAATTTAATAATTTAATTCTTACAACATATACAAATAATATTACCAAATTATTTAACCACCTTTTACTTTCTCAACTATACTCCTAATTTCTTCTTCTACTCTTCCTTTCCAGCTAGCTTCCCACATCCTGCGTACTGAAAATGTTTGGGGAAAGAGTGAGATTGGAAATCCCAATAGCAGTTTCTTTCATTAACTTATGTTATCACGCTAGTATTGTCATGTATATATTTTATAAAACTGCACAAATGATGATAGTCTTACTCCTATTAATCTGTGTGCGATCCGCACCTACCAACCATTGATAACGATATTTTCGTTAACTAGTGGAGGCTCTACCTGCAGGATTTCTCGTTATAATAATCCCGTTATAACTAAACTGGTTTGGCAAAGGGGTAGCGAACCTCCTAAGCCTGGAGTACTCCAACTGAGGAATAACAACTTACCAACTAAATGCAACAGTTATTACAAAATAATACATGCAATTTAATTGTAATGAAATAAACTGCTACCTGGATTCCAAGCTTAGTCCTTATCTGCTCCTTTTCTTTCCACCGACTTTCTCAACTTATGTTACTACGGAGACCTATTGACATGTAATATATAAATAGTAAATTAATACCTCTACTTCTATGTAATTATTTAGCGTCTCTCACAACCTAAATATTTGCTACTACCCCATTCTCTTTGTTTGAAAAAATTATAATTTATCCATATTTATTTACTCAAATTTTCTTATCCTCAATGTTTGACCAATAGTTTTTATAAGAGCCATTCTTTAAATATTTTAATTATTTATTTAGCACATAATTCAATGTCAAATCCAAGCTTAATTCTTTATAACATCCTCGATATCTTTACAATCCCACAACATACCTAGAATATGTATAAAATCATTCCAAGCTTCTAAATCAACGCTTTAAAACATATAAAACATATCAACATCCTAAACCTATGTTTTCTAGTTTTCCAAACCCATTACATAACTTAATTATTTAGTTCAGTTAATAAATTATGTATTTATAATAAATCCTTAATAATAACATAACAACATGCACATGAATACATGAACACAACATAATTCCAAATTAGTTCAAAATATCAATCAATCCTAAAGCATTTCCCCAAAAGTCCTTAACAGTTACCATAAATTAAATTAAATCGTAACTTTGTAAATCAATTCCCATATCACATAATGCTCAATGACAATTCTAGTCCTAATTAATCATATTTAATTTCCTAACTTCCAATATCATACCAACAACCCTCAATACTTTATCATTTATCAACCAAACACTTATCTCTCAATTTTGGTGAACCTTCAAAAATGAATACAACAGTACCAATTTTTCCTACTTAGACTATATTTACAAAGCACTCATTAGATCAATATCTAATATTTAATAATCCCTTAAACATTATTCCTCTGTTATCCCATTATCCATCGCGTAAATGACCTTTTCCTAATTTCTTGACATTCCTAGAAACTTTACTAATTAAAATGATGTAATTCCTCAAAGAATCCTATACTTTAATCCCCAAACCCCTTTAAACAAACTATAGAATCACTTGACAATTTACAACAAGTCCTTTGATCACCATTTTGACTTCTTAGGATACTTCTTCCATTTATATCCAGAATTGTTTCCAACAATTTCACAAGACTTAACTACCTCACAATTCCATATGAGCAACAACAACCATAAATTCCACACTTCAACAAATCGACATACAAAACCCCTCTATGCACCTTAACTCTTCCCCAATCCATGCTTAGCCAAGCTTCAAAGCATCAATGTTCTAGAAATAAAAAACAATGGCATCGGTGAACAGTAACCGAAGCCCAAATCATGAGGAATCAACCACCAAACCAGCTTCCTTTACGAAAACCACTACAAAACTACTCTTATTTAAGTCCTAGGCTTCCTTTTAAGGGATCTAGAAGTTTCAAATTCCCAAAAAAATCCGAATCTCTCTTCCCCCCATTCAGTTCGAAATCGGACGAGAGAAAGGGAAAATGAAGAAGAGGAGCTCACCTAACATTAACCTAAGTCCCTTGAGTGTTTTCCTCCACCTTTCGCCGCTGTTTGCCACCGTCCGCGTCGGAGTTCGCCGCTGGACCGACGAAGATGAGAGAAGACGGAGTGAGAACGCGAGAGAGAGAATGAAGGTAGGAGTATATGTGTATATTCAGATTTGAGGGAAAAAGGAAATGAATTGGAACATATATGGCAGATACACGTGTGTGGTGTATATTAAGGAGAGACTGATATTTTTATTTTATAAGCATTTTCCTATCTTGCCCTTCCTTTTATAATTGAAGATATTTTCAATTAGGGGCAGATATTGTCTTTTACATTTTCTATTTTCTATTTTTCTCTTAAATCATAACTTTATTTATCATTATCATTTAAAAATAGACCTAAATCTGTCCCCAAAATAATTTCTCTAGATATGTTTTAATTTCTAAATTCATTTATAAGACCTTTTAAATAACAAACAATACACTAATATTCCAAATATTTCCTTATTTAAATTTATCTCATTACTTTTTTTCCTTAACTAATATAGAAAATAAGCTTTTAAAAAAAATATATATATTAAAAATGCAACTGACCTCATAAATTTATTTATAAGGCAGTTTAATTTTTATATACCATCCCAAGACTTTAAAGAAACCCTTATTATCTCTTTTCTCCAATTAAGTTTTACCTTCCAATTATTTCTCTATATTTCTTCAAAGAAAATAATCCTTAAAATTATTAAAAATACCTAAATATCATAAATTTATTTTTCAATGCTTTTCAATATTTAATTAAATTCTTAAAATCTTAAATAATTTCCTATTTTCTATTTTCTAAAATTTGGGGTGTTACAAGATTAATCTAAAGTTGGAAATATAACACTCAAGCACAAAAGGAAAGAAGAGGACCTCTAAGCTTTTGGTCAGAAATGAGATACTGCAGCAAAATTGATGGTCACAGCTAAGAGAAATTTGAACAATGGCGAGTGAAAAGCAAAGAACTCAGGATCTGAAATAGAGACGCCGGCAAACTCGTGATTTGAATGACGGTTAGTATCTTGAACGATGGTGAAACTAACGATGGAGTGGTGGCGGAGTGAGAAATCGATGGCAAGTGAAGAGAGACTAGAGGTTTAAGTCGGAAGTCTCGATGGTGACGTGGTGGCCGGTGGAAGAGCTTATGGTTGTAGGTGGAGATGAAGGCGGCGGATTGAAGGAGAGGGTTTGTGACTCGTGAATGAGGAAGGGAGGAAGGGGCAAGGTCAAAGTGAAAGAAGAGGGTAGCTTTTTTTTTAAGGTGCACTAAGCACCCTAGGATTTTTTTAATAAGATGTACTTAGCACCATTGGTTTTTTTATTATTATTTTTTTTCTTGACTGTAGCTAAAACTTGCTGGCCTTTGGTCTGGCCACAGCCAATAACTCTCAGTCCAGAACCAAAAGACAGCAAATAGGAACTAGAAACACAACAATGCAGACAGATTCTTTTTCAGCTTTCTACCAAGTGCAAAACCACTTCCAACATGCCCAAAATAACATCTAACACCACAAATCACTCCAAATCACATCAACTCAATCTCTAAACACAATCCCTCACCAAAATCACTCATCTATATTCATGAGTTTACTGCATCATGAGCAAAATCTTGCTAAATCTTGACATCATTTTTTCTCTTTATATCAGCACAAATTCCACACATTAAGAACATGATAATAACCTCAAAATTCTCAAGCATCTCACAACCCAAAAAATAAGTCAAGAGAGGTTCAAAAAATCAAGAAACAACTGCAACTTCTCAATATATTAAAAACATCACAATGCATTCACAATATCGTCCAACTTCACAAATTTGTACAAAACCACATCAAACCAATTTCCAAATGCAATTTTTCACTAGAAATAAATTATCCACAAACATGAACATATTGCAACATGGTCAGAATTTTGTCCCAGCACTTGACAGCATTTTTCATCAACAAAAACACATGTGAAGAGCCCCACCCTATCGAGTGTGTGTGCATGTAGCGCGCCCTTGGGTTCACCCTTCAAGAAAATAATAACCAAGGGGATAGTGGAAGCTAACCCCCGGGTGTCGTTCACTTAAGGAGCCTAACGCAAAAGATGACCTAGTAGCTAAGATGCAAACCAACGAAAGCGGGTAAAAATATTGTATTTTGTTTTTGATTTAGAAAAGATGCAAAAGGTATGATATGTTCAAAAGTAAAATAAAGATAAGATAAAAGTGAGATTTGGAGGGGAATGAAGATGGAATCATTCTTGATGAATGAAAACCTCAGGATTCATTGCTTCTAAAGATTTTCAGGGAGTTTTTGTTGATTTTCAAAAGACCCCTAGAGGAACCCCTCTAGGCTAGGCTTAGGTTAACTTAATTAATGCCGGAACCCCGCACATTACTTAATTTAACCTAAGTTGATTAAGTTCAAAATCAATATGAATTTGCTAATCGTAAGGGGCTCCTAATCCAACAATCGGGACCCCGAATTGCCACTTAATTAATCCTAGAGTTTAATTGATTACTGGAACCCCACATAATAAATCAAGACTCTAGGATTGAAGTCCAATGCCACTCATTCAATTTCACAAATTCAAGAACAAACTAATCATGCAAGACTTTAAATCCACAACTTGGGCCACCCCACAATTGCACTTAATTTCTCAATTAACCCTAACTCATTGATGGCCACCCAAACAAAGATTAAGGTTGAAAAGAGTAATTACCCAATGTCCAAACACAATTAATTAATTCCTATGCCATTCCATTCATGCAAAACCACTTAACACTTTTGATCCACTAACCAAGCCACATTGCATTAGCACATAATTTTCACTAAGAGAATAACAAAATCATGAACCCATAAATTTCATCAAACTCAAAGTTAATACAGCACAATGTCAAGTATTCAACAAGAAAGAAACAACATAAAATAGTTTCCAACCCTTATACAACATATAGAAATGAAGAACACAACCAAATGTTATAAATATACTCCTAGAACCCTAGAAAAGCATAAATACAACAAGAGAAAGAAGGATTAGAACTAGAAAAACTCCCCTATTCAAGCTTCAAGCTCATCCCTTGGCTCCCACCATCAAGAATGGTGGAGCCTAGCTGCTACTCCATGGGAAGAACAACAACGAAGGTAGGAAGGAAAGAGGCCATGGATTTGGGTGAAAGGAAGTGAGAAAGATGAAGATGGAGATAAGAGGAAATGAGAGAAAAATGGGAGGCTAGGGTTTTGGGACTCCAAATCTGCCCTAATTGGGTCTAGCTTTCGTGTTTTATGTCCCCCAAGTCGGGTCAAGTGAGTGGGTAATGAGTTAGATCCGGATTGGGCCCAATTTTTCGCAGCTGAAATTCTGCAGAATCTCAGGCTCGCCGCGGCGAAGCTACGACGAGGTGCTGTAGTTTCTGGAACTTTGGGGGCCTTTTCGTCGTCATCTCACCGCGGCGAGGACCACTCTTTTCTACCTCTTCAAGGTGTTTCTCGCCGTGGCGAGGACCCTTCATTGCTGCCCTTTAGTTTGGCCTTTTTCTTCATCCCGGGTCTAATCTTTTGGTCCTGAGTGACCCTGCAAGTGGAAACAAGACTGAACCAAGATCAAACAGCCCTATAAATTAATCAATGCAATTAATCTACAATTATGGCTAATTAATCCTAATTTTATACTCATTTCACTTGAGAGTTTAAGATATTCAATTAAGCATTATTGGACCAAACTTGCATCTCAATCATGTTAATTTCCTCAAATTAGGCATATAAAAACCATACAAATCAGAGATTTGTCAACATGTTATGCAGAATTTGACAGCAAAAGTACAACAGTAGCTCTCATCACAATTGAGTCCAAAATCACATCAAATCACTTCCCAACTACAATTTTCCACAAGAGATTAATCATTCACAAACATGAGCTTATTGTGCACTAAATTTTGAGAGGAATTTCCATCAGTGACAGCCCAAAATATGTAGAATCTGATAGCACAGTCATCATCCAAATAAACATGCAGGTCCATAAAATTCCAGAAAATCAATAAATTGCTCACACAAGCTCAGATCAAGACAAATGCTTCCTTTGACAGATTTTAAAACAGAAAAAGGTTGATGGATGAAATACTTCCTTGAAAATGGTCTACATATCAGCTGCAAATGTTCCATTTCCTCCAAGCATCGGGGTACCTCTTTCACCTACAAAAAGCAAAAGGCCAAACATAAAACCTCTAAAACACCTAAAACACTACATGAACATAAAAATAAGGTTGAGAACTTGGGTTGCCTCCCAAGAAGCGCTTGGTTTAGAGTCCTCCAGCCCAACTCTTCAATCTCCACGTTGTTGTAGACAAGTAGCTAGAGGGTGGCCACTTGATGCTCCATGTGTCTGCCCTAATAATACTTCAACCGGTGGCTATTCACTTTGAATCTTTCACCCTCCTCATTTTCTAGCTCCATGATTGTGCATGATTATTATACTATTTTAACTACTAATAATGGGAAATTAGCATTTAATTTCGGAGAATTCAATGGGAATTAAGTACAATTACATGTATGGTCCATACTTAAGGAATTAGTTGCATTTCTGTGGTAATTTGAGCATATTAGGCTTTTAACTCATGCATTTCATGATTATGGACTTAAAATACCTCACATATACTTTAATTTCCCATTATAGGTGTAAAGGATGAGGCCCTAAATGAAGAAAATGTGAGAAAATCAAAGAAGAAGTTTCTGGTCCTCGCCTTAGCCCCCCACGGCTAAGGACAGAGAGACGAATCTGATACAAGTTGCCTCACCGTAGCTAGCCACTGCGAGGGCTACAGCGAGGGCCTGATAAAAAGTCTGAAATGGAAGTTTTCAGTTGATTTCCAAATTTTGGGTGATTGTGTCCTCTTCCATTGTTTCCTAAAGGATGAATTCGACCTTCCCAAGTATTCTAGAGGGAATTAGGAAGGATTTTGGGTTTCCTATCTTGTTCTATAAATTTATACCCGAATTTCCTCTTCCATTTACCACTATTCACCACCATTCCACCACCGATTTAGATTTTCACTCACTCTATTCCCTTCCATTCCCGAGCCCTCTACCTTTACACGAAAATTCATCCTCCATTCACTCATCTACACCAATTTTACTCATCTCACCATAATCCCATGGCTTCCAACTCCAAATTCCATTCGATCGTGTTCAAGAGCATGAGTGGCTAAGTTCTTCGTGGGGATCTTCATGGATGAAGGAAACCGGAGCTTCAATGTTTCTAATTGGGAGTTATCTAGTTTCTCTTGTCTAAGTCTTATTATGTATTTCAATTCCTTTTGTTATATGTAATGGGTCTTGGAACAAGTGTGCTTCATTGTCTGATCTTTTGTTTAAATGGTCATGCATGTAATTAAGAGATGTCTTTTATATGTATAAACCTAAGTGTTGTTTTCTTGATATTATGCAATGGATATGCTTAATTTATATTCCCTTTGGATTTCTAGAATATGTTGAATGCATGTGCGATTGTATGTGTGTTTAGACACTAGGTCCAACGTTAGATGGTTTGATTTACTTTTAACGAGAGTCTCCTTGCATGTTTATCATGAATCTTCACTACCAAGTTGAAACTTAACGATTGCCTATTTAATTAATTGAATGAGCGATGCGCCACGTTAGTTGATTAAGTAGGTTAATTGAACTAAGAGAGATTGCCTTAGGTTTTGCACTAGAACTTGGTTTAAAAACTCCCATATCATTCTAGAAGATAGGAAGGTTGCCCAATTCATCAAGAGACCCATATTCATCATATAGTTTTCACCAACCATTTTAATTTCTTTCCTCATAAACAAAAATCCCAAAAAGAATCTAGCTTAGTTTCCTTATTGAAAATCTCAAAAACCCTGACTTTATAGCTTTTCATGCATTTAGTTTCCTAGGTTAGCTCATTAGGCTCCTTGAGAGACGATCCGGGATCGCACCACTATAGTGCAATCCTTGGTAAAAAATATTTTGCATTTGAACCCCAAGGCATATTAGGAACGGTTTAGATTACTCCACAGCACCGAAATTTGAGGCATGGACAATGGTGAATAGTCCAGACCAATGGGATTTCGGCTTCCCCAAAAATAATTTGAGCTTGGAGTTGTACAAGAGCAATCTTTGACCAAGTTCAAAAGTCTTGGAAAGAATCTTCTTGTCATGGTACCTCTTGATCTTCTCTTTGTATGCTTTGCATTCTCATAGGCACTAATATGGAATTCGTCCAATTCATTGAGTTGAAGAAGTCTCTTTGCACCAACAGCCTTAAAATCAAAATTGATCTTTTTAATAGCCCAATAAGCTCCATGTTCAAACTCCAATGGCAAATGGCACGCCTTCCCATAAACAAGTCGATATGGAGACATTGCAATGGGATATTTGTAGGAGATTCTGTAGGCACATATTGCGTCATCAAGCTTTGTAGACCAATCCTTCCTTGTTGTACCAACTATCTTCTCAAGGATATTCTTGATTTCCCGATTGGAAATTTCAGCTTGCCCATTAGATTGTGAGTGGTAGGACAATGCTATTTTATGCTTTACTCCATATTTCTTCATCAAGGCTTGGAATTGATGGTTGCAAAAGTGAGATACACCATTACTAAAAATTGCCCTTGAAGTCCCAAAATGAGTGAAAATGTGCTTCTTCAAGAACTTGAATATCGTCTTTGCATTACTATTTGCACAAGCAATGGCTTCAACCCATTTTAACACATAATCCACTACTACCAAGATATACTCATTGTTGAAGGACTTGGGAAATGGTCTCATGAAGTCAATCCCCCAAACATCAAAAAGCTCAACCTCTAACATGTTTGTCAAAGGAATTTCATTCCTTCTTGATATATTTCATGGCATTGTTCATAAACAACTGGATTGGTATGAATAGAATGCACACCTTGAGAATTACTCTTGTGCATTAGAGACTCTAACACATCAAACGACTTATTTATTGCAGAGAGAATAGTTGCAAGTTGTGAAGAGGAAGGAGAATCTTCCTTGGGAGTTATCAATGGTTGTGAAGTCCTCTTATCAGTGCCTTGAGAGTTGTTAGCAGATAGTTAATCTAGTAGTTGAAACACTTCATTACCCGGGACATTTCTATACCCTCCATTTGTCATAGAATCAACCATTGCCTTAGATTGAGAATTAAGGCAATTGCAGAAAATCTGGACTATCACCCATTTATCTACCCCATGATTAGGGCATTGCTTCATCAACATTTTATACCTCTCTTAAGCTGCATAAAGGTGCTTATAAGGATGTTGCCTAAAGCTTAAAAATTCATCTCTAGCTTCAATGGACTTGTCATCAGAGAAAAAATGAGCTCTAAATTTGCTTTCAAGACCATTCCAAGAATTGATAGATCCCTCTGGTAAATTGTTGAACCATTCCATTGCCTTGCCTTGCAAAGAAAATGGGAATAATTGATGTCTAAGAACATCATTAGAAACTTCATTCTGCTTGAAAGAGCCACATACTTCCAAGAAGTACATCAAGTGCTTGTTTGCATCTTCATTGTAAAGCCCATGTAACATCCCATGCAATTGAAGCATTGTGATCATCACCAACTTGATCTCATAAGTGAGAGCTTGCATTTCAGGCATCCGGATACAAGATTGGGTATTCCTCATGTTTCTACCAGCAAAATCATTCACAGTAGCTCTATCATCTCGTCCTCTACCATGGTTTCAGATTCAATCTCACTTTCTTCAAAGATGTCGGCTATTTCAAGAACTACCTTCGATCCTCCTGGATCCAATCCTTGCATAGGCCATAAGGGTACCTAGAAGAAAAACAACACAAAGCGAGTATCAAACTAAAACAAAAGAAATAAGAAAAACAAACTAGAAAGTGCAATTATAAACAATTTTACAAGTTCAAACAACATTTAATATCACTAGCCTAGGGTTGGCCAAGGGAATTTTGCAAATCCCCGACAATGGCGCCAGAAACTTGTTCACCGTCAAGGGTTAACCGCAAGCGCACAGATCACAAGTAGTATAAAATATCATTCCCATGGAGATTTGGACTATAATCTTGACTAAACAAAAGATTAAGTGATTTTTCATTCAAGTTGAACTAAGAAAACATTTTTGGTTGTGTAAAGAAATGTTGAAAATTTATTTCTAAAAACTAGAAAGTGATAAAAGCAATAGATTCTTGGACTTTAAGGATTAAATGGGGTCTAGGATTATTTATTCCCGTTGCATTTCATAAGACATGATGAACTCCCTCTTAAATGGTATTTTCCATAAATATGTGTTTGTCTAGGGTTCATATGCACTTGACTAAGCTTTCTCAATTCAAAATCAAGTTTATCTTTTCATTAAAATGCACAATCTCTCACTACAAATCATGAAAATCCACTTTGAAAAGAAACCTTAATGTGACAATGAAAGGTTAGCAAAGATATCTCTCTTTTACCAACAAACTTTCCATTTATCATGTAAATTTCAAGTCAAGCATGATTTTTTCAAGTTGACCCGGCTGGAGGTCAGGGATGACCTAATGCAGTGTCGTTTTGATATTAAATAAAAAAAAGGTTTATCTGTTGGGTCATGTGCTCTAGCCCCAATCCAAGTGAATTTAAAAAAAGGGGGCAAAGAGTGGCTAATGGGCTGAATGAGTTGGGCCCAACAGCCAGCCCATTTCGAAAAAAATTGTTATTTATTATACATTAAAAAAACTTCCAGAAGATGCCACGTGGCGCATGTCGACACGTGGTAAGCCTTGTCATCAAGTAGTGGGGCCCATCCGAGAGCTGATGGCACGTGGATACCATTCATCTAGCGCGTGTCACAAGCTGAAGCCCCTAAGGCAACACATGTAGTACATGCGTCGTACCTAAAAAAATTGCTAGTACTTTCTCGGGGCTCGTGAAGGAGCGTGAAAGCTCCAATTTTGGCGCAGTTTGTCTTGAAAAATCCCTAAATTTGAGAGCTTTAATTGGGTGTACTATTTGTATAGTTTCAAGACATTATTATGATCCGTTTATGAGTTTTTCAGTGCTCATGTTTAGTTTGAAAATGTGAAAAGCTATTGAACCTAATTTATTTGTGATTGATAAAAAGATATGAGGCAAGAGGCTTCAAGAGGCACTGAATCTCATGATTATCGATCATTAAGCATCGAGTACCTAGATGATCATTTTCTTGATGATCTGGAAGATCCCAAACTCGAAATATTTGAGTTTGATGAACATGAGAAAATAGAGCTTGTTCAACAGGAAATTGATCAAGATCTCGATGATGAGTTCCTTGAAGATCAAGATCTCGATGATGAGTTGCTTGAAGAGTATCTCGATGTGCTTGCTGAGGAAGGTCTATTGGAAGATCTCAAATTGCACCTTGAGGAACCTCATGAGGTTTTAACTATTAGTAGTCCTAAATTGGAACCCTCTTTACCTAAAGTAACTCTTGATTTGGACATAGTAGTGGACCAACCTTATACACCAACTAGAGCTCAGAGGATAATTGACCAAGCTATAGCTAGAACAATCAAAGCTAAAAATGTTAAGATTATATATACAATTGTTAGAGAAAATGTAGATAAAATATATGATAAAATAAGTGCAGAGTTCTATGTTAACCTCATGATGAAGTATCATGAGGAAATAAGGGCAAGAGGTATTCATAAAGAGAACAACAAGGTCCATGTTAGAAAACCTAAGACTTATAAAAATGTGGAAAGCCATTGTGAGATATTGTTGTGACATTTATTGATGTACATAAGTTAGTATGTTGTTTTGTCTTTCTTATTGATTACATGTATTGTATTGTGAATATGTAATGTATTGTGAACATGTACTATATAGTATTGTGAACATGTAATTTGTAGAACTTGATATTTTCTTATGCAAATAGCATGTTTAAAGTATATGTTATTGTTAGTCATTTGAATTCCAAGTTCACTTATGATTAGTGGGAGCTTTTAGAAGATGAGGCTTCTAAAAGTGATAATAACAAATACTTATATAATGTCCTTGATAGAATAAGATGAAATTATCAGTTTTTGTGTGATGGAAGATACAAACGTATACTTCCGATCATGAATCTGGTGATGACATCATCTTCTGATTAAGGACAATATAAGTATAAGATATTTTATAAAAGTATGTGCTACATAATTGGTATGTTCTTTATGGCCTATTCTGAAAGAGAACAAAATTTGATATGTGATTTAACCTTTGCCTAATCGCCTTGGGGGTTAAATGCAAAATATTTATAAAACCAAGGATTGCACTACAGTGGTGTGATCCCGGATCGTCTCTCAAGGAGCCTAATGACTAACCTAGGAAACTAAATGCCATGCAAATGAAGTATAAAAGGGGTTTTGTTGGGTTTTTAATATGAAGAATGCAAAATGAGCCTAACTACAATATTTTTTTGGTCTTTTCTTTAATGAGGCGGAATGGATGGATGGATGAAGTGAAATTGATGGAATGGATCTCTTGAGTCTAGGTGAGGTGACAAACATAGGTTCAAATCATTTGGGGGTTTGATTCATCAAGTCTAGTTAGAGAAATCCCCAAGCAACCACTAGGGGTCCACTAGCCCTAATCAATGACTAATTTAGCAACCACTTTCATAGTCATTACTTAGGGTTAGTGTTAAAGTCCACTTGATGTGTGAAATACTTTGGGTAAAAACACTTGTGGCTCTCATAAAAATGCAATCACAATGATTATGAATGGAAGCAATCAATTAAATCCATTAGCAACCACTAGAATGAAATTAACTTCATACAACCACAATGTAGATAAGAATTTATAACTCAAGCATTCAAAGCCCAAAATAAACACATATAGTTCATACACATACATATCCAAAATCCCAATCCAATACATAAATCCAAACATCTTCCAAGAGAGGTTCAAATAAATATAGAAGAAATCCTAAATACATATGTTAGAACAAAGAAAAACTCCCCTAATGAAGAACCCATGCTTGAGACACCATCAACCCATCCTCAAGAGATGAAGAGCTCCTCAATCCACCATAGAAACTCCAAGAGGAACCCCAAGAAGAAGCCCCATCCGAAAATCCATGGAAGAAGAGGGTGGAAGAAGGTGGAAGATGAAGAAGATGGAGGTGGAAGTGGATGAGAATGAAGTTTTAGGGTTTTTGGGAGTGAATGGAATGAATGAACTGAAGGAAATGAAGGTATAGGTCGAAATTATAGTGAAGAAGTCGGGTCATAAGGTTTCTGGGTCGGATTCTACCAATTAAAATCAAAAAACCCGAAAAAACGCGCAGCAGAATTTGTATCAGAGCCTCGCCGTGGGCCTCCCACGGCGAGGGGCAGAGGAGAAACATGCGAATTGGCCTCGCCGTGGGCCTCGCCGTGGAAGGCTCACGGCGAGGGGCAGAAAAGGCTGCATAACAGGGGGCCTCGCCGTGGAGGGTCCACGGCGAGGGGCAGAAAATGGCCCGGGAGGAGGGGCCTCGCCGTGGCCCTCGCTGTGGGGGAGCCACGGCGAGGGGCAGAAACCCAGAATCCTTCCTTGCGCTCCGTCGGCGTTCTTGTCCGCAGCTTGGCTCTTCCATTGGGTATATTCCTTCATGATCTGCACATAAAATGGACCTAAGGTAGCATCAAATGTTCTTGAAAATAGGTTAACAATAATTTATGCTAATTATGCCCAAATTGTCCTTGACTAGAATAACTTCCAACAAAGATTGCAAAAGCCAGAAATCACCCTAATTAGGTGCAATTACCCTAAGAACATGAAATAATCTACTGATTTTATCAATGAAAAGTGTATAAAAGTATGGTGCAATCAATATGGGAAAATTTTGTCACAGAAATCGAAATGGCCACTAAGAACATTATCGCTAAACTCAACAAGGGGGACAAACTGAATAGTGATAACTGGGATATCTGGCATCGTAAGGTGCAATATATTCTAGAGGAGCAGGAAACTTTGGAACCCTTTACAACTGTTGTAATGGAACCTGAGGCTGGTAACACTGTCCAACACAGGAGGGATTTAGAAGCTTACCAAAACTGGAAAAAGAAAAATAGTGTTGCAAGGATCACCTTACTGAGCTCCATGGAGAATGACTTGATGTGCCAATATGAGAAACACCAAACTGCATAAGCCATGTGGGCAGAACTTAAGGACAAGTTTGGTGGCACATCAACCTCTAAGCTTAGGAGGTTGACTATCAAGTTTGATACCTATAAGGTTAGAGCAAACGTTTCCATGAAACAGCATCTGAGAGATATGTCAAACATGATCAAAGAACTTGAGGAAGCTGAACACAAGTTGACAGACGAACAATAAGTTCAAGCTGTCATAAGGTCGCTTCCTTCTAGTTGGGAGCACATGAAGGTAAATCTGACCCATAATGATAACATTGTCACTTTTGATGATGTGGTAAAGCATATTGAGCTTGAGAATGAACGTTTGGAGGCACACATGTCCTCTAGACATGCTTATTACACTGAGGATGCCGGTCCTTCTCATGCTAAGCCCGATAACAAGAAGGGCAAAAGTTCTCACAAGAAAGGCAAAAAGGACGGCTCAAAATCCAAGAAAGGCAAGAAAAATTTCAAGAATAAAGGAAAGAAAGGCGGAAATAAGAAGTTTAACCTGAAAAAGGTCAAATGTTATGCTTGCCAGAAAATGGGTATTTTGCACGGGATTGCACCGAGCAAAATGACAATGAAAAGGTACTAGTGAATTATGTGAATTCATATGTTTCCTATGTTTCAAGTACTGCTTTTCTAACTGAACCTGTTTGTTCTTCTTGGATTTTGGATTCAGGCTCAACAGACCATGTAGAAAGGGATCGAGGATCCTTCATAAAATACTGTCAGTTGCCGAACTAGAGCAAGTGGCTTTATGTGGGCAACAATGATGGGATAGAGGTTAAAGGAATTGATACTTTCAAGTTAAATTTACGTGGTGGGAGGACTTTGACTCTACAAGATGTTCTTCATGCACTGAACATCCGACGGAATTTAGTTTCTGTTTTATGTCTTATGGATTGTGGGTTTATGGTAAACTTTCATGATAAAGTTGCAGACATTTTTAGCAACTCGTCCTTTTATGGTTTAGCTTTCGTTTTCAAAAAGTTCTTCGTAATGGATATTGTTGGTGATTCCTATGTGCATGACTGTTTCACTGTTTCCTCCAATGTAACTGTTGACATGAATATCTGGCATGCTAGACTATGACATATCAACCAAAATAAAATGATTAAACTAGCTAAACAAGGTTTGCTAGGTGAAATATCAAACATTGAAATGTCCTTGTGTGAAAGTTGTCTGACTGGTAAGGCAACAAGGAAGCCATTCAGTAAGGGAACTAGAGCTAAAGTTCCATTGCAATTAATTCACTCTGACATATGTGGACCTATGAGTGTGAGGGCAAGACACAGAGCTTGGTATTTCATCACTTTCATTGATTATTATTGAAGATTTGGTCACGTCTATTTGATTTCACACAAATCTGAGGCACCTGAGTGTTTTGGTCGTTACATCAATGAGGTTGAAAATCTAATGGACAGTAAGATCAAAGTATTGCGAACTAATCAAGGTTGAGAATACATGTCCAAACAATTCAAACAGCTCTGTGAAGAAAAGGGAATAATTAGGCAACTAACAATCCCTAGCACTCCACAATAAAATGGGGTTCCAGAAAGAAGAAATAGAACTCTTCTTAACATGGTTAGGTCAATGATGGCTCAAGCAAATCTACCTATTTCATATTGGGGAGATTCTTTATTAATAGCCACTTTTATACTTAATCATGTCGCCTCAAAGTCAGTGACTTCCATGCCCTATGAATTATGGACAAAAAGAAAACTAGATTTAAGTATCCTTAGACCATGGGGTCAGCTGTATATGTCCATGATGATTCTCATAAGTATGGGAAGTTGGGTCCAAGAGGAAGGAAGTGTATCTTTATAAGATACTCTTAACAATCAAAAGGATACGTTCTTATTGGAGAGAATGAAGATGGAACAGTAACTGAAATTGAATCAAGAAATACTAAATTTCTAGAGAATGACTATCCTAGCAGAGGAGAAGTTGATCGAACTGTATCTTTTTATGAGACACAGGAACAAGGTAATACTGGACAAATGAATGAGTCTCAATCGTCTCAAATCATAACCTTGAGTGGGAGCTTAGAAGGGTCTTTGCAAAAACCTGAACAAAGGAGACGAGAAAGACAAGACACTCCTATGAGGAGGAGTGATAGGGGTAATGTACCCTGGAGACTCTTCTTAATAGAGGGAGAAACACTCTTAGTCACTCTTGATGGAGATGACGAACCACGTTTTGTACAATAAGCCTTGACAGGTCCTGCTAAAAGTGAGTGGATGAAAGCAATGGAAGAATAAATGGATTCAATGAGAAAGAATCAATTCTGGGAATTGGTTGATCTACCAAAAGGGCAAAAAGCCATTGGGAACAAATGGGTTCTCAAAGTTAAAACAAAAGTGGATGGATCAATCGATAAGTACAAGGCTCGATTGGTTGCAAAAGGGTATACAACAAGAATGTATAGATTATGGAGATAAATTTTCTCCTATTGTTCATTTCAATTCTATAAGATTAATTCTAGCAATAATAAACAGTTTAGATCTAGAATTACATCAAATGGATGTAACGACAGCTTTTCTAAACAGTGATCTGGATGAAGAAATCTATATGCAACAACCATTAGGTTTCATTAAGAAAGGAATGGGGAGTAAAGTTTGTAAACTCAAAAGGTCCATATATGGATTAAAACAATAATCTAAACAGTGGTATTTGAGGTTTCATAAAGCAATAACCTCATACAATTTTCAGATGATTGAAGAAGACCACTGTGTCTACATAAAGCATTTTGAGGGTAATTTTGTGATATTATCCCTATATGTAGATGATATACTATTGGCTAGAAATAATCTGAATTCGTTATTAACTATTATCAAATTTTGAAATGAAAGACATGGGTGAGGCAGAGTATATACTTGGAGTTAAGATCCAAAGGGATCGCTCAAGAAGAATTCTGTCTCTTTCATAAGAGAATTACATTAAGAAAATTCTTGAGCGATTCAATATGAAAGATTTCCATCCCATGGATACTCCTATAGCCTTCAGAGTAACCTTGAGCAATAAAATATGTCTCAAAATTGAATCAGACAAACAGAAAATAGAAATATTTCCTTATGCCAGTGCAGTTAGCAGTCTAATGTATGCAATGATGTCTACAAGATCAGATATATGTTATGCAGTTGGATTGGTAAGTAGATTCCAATCAAATCTCGATGAAAAGCATTGGAAAGCCATGAAGAGAATCTTGAGATACTTGAAGGGCACATCAGATTATGCATTATGCTGTGAAGGAAGTGATCTGCGTCTAGTTGGATACTCAGATGTAGAACTTAGAGGTGATGAAGAAGAACGAAGTTCAACTTCAGGTTATACTTTCTTGCTGAACAATAGCACCATAAGTTGGAGCAGCAAGAAGCAAACATGCATTGCACTTCATCCTGTGGAAGCTGAGTTTGTGGCATGCACTTCAGTAGTTCAAGAGGCTATATGGCTGAAAAGGTTTGTTAAACACCTGGGTTTTGGTAATGAGAATACCAATCCGGTGTTAGTGTACTGTGACAATACTACAGCCATAGCCTTTATGAAAGACCCTAAGTATCATAGCAAGACAAAGCACATTGACATAAAGTATAACTTTGTCAGAGATTATGTAGCATAGATAGTTGTTACTATACAACATATTTTGACCAAGGAAATGGTCGCAGATCCCCTGACTGAACTGATAGCTAGAGAAATGTATGAAAAACATGCAAAAACTATTGTTATGCACCAAATGTAGAATATGCACACACAATGTAATTCATTTGTGATAAATGAAGTGTTTTTTAATTTTTTCCCATATTCATTTGTGTCTGCATAAATATATACAATGTATAGTATGTCGTACAGGAAAGAGAGGTTGGCTTTCTCACATGAGTAAACCACCTTTGACACTCAGGAGGAGTGTGTAAAGATGAGACATTTGTGTTCACCAACAAAGTAGCAGGAATACTAATATGGTAGAGAAGTAACACAAAATCATGTCATCTCGACAAAAGTGTAGCCTGTCGAGATGCGATCTATAAATATAAATTACAAAATATAGATCGTATCATGGATGCCCACTTCCATGATGCATGTTGCCAGACAACAAATTCTTCAACTTTGATGTCATGAGATGAGTAAACAATGAAGAATTTGGGTTTGTATACTAGGAGTATCTGAACTTAAGTCTATACAGTGTTATTGATAAGAAGTCAAAATGACATACGCTCTTATGATATAAGAGTAACACTGTAGCATGTGATTCATACCACATGTGCTAGAGAACCACAAACAGGAAGCAAATGAATGGATCCCTGCTTCATGCTGTGTGAGTCCTAAGAAGTTTCTATACTTCTAAGATATCCTTAGACTTTGACATTATCATGGAAATATACTTCAATGACAGATACCTTAAGGCATGTCCTACGGTCATGATTTATGCGATCTATGGTATTGTGTTAGGAAAGCGATTGATGTATATGGAGATGATATATCAGTGAAAGGAAGATTACCTGGAATGTACACACTTATGCTAGTATCTGAGACATGTCCCTTATGATATTTTTGTAATTTCATAAGTGTGGATACTACAGATATGAGAAAGGCAATCTGAGTTCTTACAATGACTCAAGAACGATTAGATTATGCCATGTGAAGTGTATAAATATATTGGTAAATCTATGATGTCTGAGGCAACAATATAATTCAAGCTACACAAGAATGGTAGTCTTGTACTGATCCTGTAAAAGGGGTTACTAGTACAGACACCAATGAGACGTCATGCCTATGCACTTCTAATGAAAGGTCTTTTTCTTCCATTTTTCAAGAGAGACTACTTTTGACCCATTTATCTATATTAATATTATATTATTATTAATATTAATAATTATAAAAAAATACTAAACACTTATTGAACTAACTTCTCATTGATGTATATTATTCATGAATTCATGAAATCCATGTATATTTGATTTTAATTGTTTCATTCGCGAGGAGTAGTATGAGGTGAAAATCTCATGTACGGTTCTGTAGTAGAGATGGAATTGAGAAAAAGCCATAAACTATAACCCAAAAAAAACCAGATTCCGTAAACAACATAGAGGAAGAATGAAAGGAATATCTTCTTTAGGTAATCATATTTTCTTCGATAGATATGCTCTTCAAGCACTTGAACCCACTTGGATCACATCTAGACAAATAGAAGCAGGGCGGCGAGCAATGTCATGAAATTCCTGCCGCGGTGGAAAAATATGGGTACACATATTTCCAGACAAGCCGATTATAGTAAGACCTACAGAAACACGTATGGGGCCAGGAAAAGGATCTCTCGAATATTGGGTAGCTGTCGTTAAACCAAGTAGAATACTTTATGAAATATGTGGAGTCACAGAAAATATAGCCAGAAAGGCTATTGCAATAGCAGCATCCAAAATGCCCATACTTCTATATCTTTTTCCATGGATCCTTTACTCATACTCAAAAAATTGGGAGTATTGATCCAATTCAAAAAACTTATGTTTTTGTAATTTCATAATTCATTTACAGCTACTCTAGGAGGAATGTTTTTATGAGGTGCTAACGATTTAATAACTATCTTTGTAGCTCTAGAATGTTTCAGTTTATGCTCTTATCTAATATCTGGATATACCAAGAAAGATGTACGGTCTAATGATGCTACTACGAAATATTTACTCATGGGTGGGGCAAGCTCTTCTATTATGGTTCATAGTTTCTCTTGGCTATATGGTTCATCCAGGGAGAGATCAAGCTTCAATAAATAGTGAATGGTCTTATCAATACACAAATGTATAACTCCCCAGGAATTTTAATTGCGCTTATATTCATCACTGTAGGAATTGGGTTCAAGCTTTCCCCAGCCCCTTCTCATCAATGTACTCTTGACGTATATGAAAGAGTACGGTTCGTTCGATAAATTCCTACCTCTCTATCTATTTCTGAGATGGTTGGATTTTTCAAAACTCCATGGACATGCAGAAGAGAAATGCTATTCCCACTTGGACACGTAACGGATCTTGAAGTACTATTTTCGCATCCCCCTAACCAAATCCACCCACATTGGGATTACTCGTTAATGGTTGATCAAGTTTGATAGATTCACCCTCTAAAACAAGAAGTTTTGGTCCTTGAGGTATAATATCAATCACTTCGCAACTATCCGCTGCATCTACTATAGTTATTTCATACCCCCATTTTCTTTTCGGTTGATTTTGTTTACTATACCCGCTGTTGTAGCATTATAAACATCATTTTTACTCTTGCTCCAGTCGGGATAAAGCTGCCCCCTTACCCTGTTCCTGCCTACGTATATTGGATATTTTAAGAAGTGAACATCTCTCTTAGTAGTAGGATCGGGGGAAAGAATAGGAAAGGTTATTTCCTTATATTTTTGACCAGGAACAGGGCCCACCACAAGAATATTTTTTTTAGTGGGACGATAGCTTTGAAAAGATAGATTACCTATCTTTTCTTTAATCTCAAGTGAAATACGATCTGGGGGAGCCAATTCAAACCCCTCCGGTAAAATAAGAATAGCCCTCACATTCAACCCCCCCTTTTACCATTAGTAAGAACTTGTTTCACTTGCATATCATAAGGAATTCGAATAACTGCTTCAAATACAGTATCAGGAAGTATCGCTTGTGGAACCTCGATATCCACAGGCTTATTAGCTAAATGGCAATTGGCACATACAATACGGCCAGTTGCTTCTCGCGGAGTATTGGTTTCAGAAGATGGAATGTCTAATGTTCTTTCACCTGGTGAACCAATTGGATTGTTGCAAGCTTAATGAACGGGATGTGCTTTGGAAGAAGAGATATGTTATCGAGCCCAATTATTGGGAATAACGAAAACATTCCTGAATACTCAAAGTTTTCTATCCCAAGCGAGTTTTCAAGAAACTGCTCGAGTTTTAGCAAAGGCTGCTCTCCAGGGTCGTATCAATTGGTTGAAAAGTCTGAAAGAGAATGTTGTTTAAGGAGGGATGATACACGTTGGTACCGGATTCAAAAGATTAATGCACCGTTCAAGGCCAAGGCAACATAACAAGATTACTTTGATAAAACAAATTCTACTCCACATTGTTCACAAAATTTTTGGTCTTCTTTTGTTCTTATCGTACTTTACATTTCCAAATCATTCTTTGAATTCTTCGTTCTTTTTCTTGATTCAATCTCTTTAGTCATTCAAGATTCAATTCACAATTCTCTAGATAATAGATACTAGATAAAACAGAAGGATAGTACTGATACCTAACGCGGTAAACCAGATACCTACTACAGGCCAAGCAGCCAGGAAGAAATGCAAAGAACGAGAATTGTTGAAACTAGCATATTGCAAGATCAATCGGCCAAAATAACCATGAGCAGGATGGTGCTATCCGCAATGACTATATCATCACCGAGAATAGCGTATCGCGTGAAGCGCTCTCAATTCTCAGGCAAATACGCTCATTTGATCATTTCTTCGCATGTACTTGCAGTAGCATTCAAGTAATGTCCTTTGATTTCACTTATTTCGGCCTGTGCTTTAAAAAGTGCTTCGGCACAAAATAAGAAACTGTCTCTCCAATGCATAAATGGTTGGGAATTCACATTCTCACCTTCAAGGAGCCGTATGAGGTGAAAATCTCATGTACGGTTCTGTAACAGCGATGGGAACAGTAATGTTATCACCGACTAGGATTCTGGGTTCCGGCAAGCTACTGCCACATCTATTTCATTAGGAACTGATGATCTTTTAACAATACCTTATAAGGGATGGCTAGTACAAGATCCTGAACAACAAAGTTTTATTTTGGAAAAACACCATCATTATGGGAATGTGCATGCGGTAGAAAAATTACGCCAATCCATTGAAATATGGTATGCTACAAGTGAATATTTGCGACAAGAAATGAATCCTAATTTTAGGATGACTAACCCTTTGCCCTTATCAAATAAATATTCAGCCACTTGTGAACCTTCAGGTACTATTGTATTCAATGTTTGCTCAAATACTCTTTTACCCGCAAATGCAATGTAATAATTGGGTTCGGAATTCCGGGTGGGCCCTATGAGAATTTAAAAATCCACTGCTTTGGTAGCGAAAAGGATCCAAGATTTTCATCTTTGGACCGTCAGGGATGAAGTTACTTTGGTGGTTTGTACAAGTATTTTTGTTTCACTAATAACTACTATTCCAGATATATCATGATACGGGATTATTTGACCTATAAGATCAAATCAGATTATAGAGCAAGATTTGATAAATAATAGTCAACAAATTGGAATTCATTTATCAATAGATTTTTTTCTTCCATTTGAACTCATTTCAATAATTCTTTTAGCTGCTTTGATAGGTTCAATTGTCGTGGCTCACCAGTAAGAATAGAACAAGTAATATCAATCTAAATTCATTTTTGTTCTATTTATTTTATCTCCATTGCCTTTGAATTTTACACATGAATGGGAAAATGCAAGATTTTGATGAAACGGTCTCTCCAACGCATAAATGGTTGGAAATTCACATTCTCATCATCTTTGGTAAAATCAAGTCCACCATGAAGACATTCATAAACCACTCTACAGTAATTCTTAGTGGATAACCCCAATTTTGGTTTAATAGTACATCCCAATAGAGGCCCCGTACTTGTGCAATTTATCTCTCTCAACTTGGATGCCGTGAGGCTTGAGTAACACAAATATTGGTGAGAATCCAATGCCCAGGAAACCTAAGGGTTCCTCCGCAAGGTTCATCCACAAAGGGTGAGTCAGATCGACTCATCAAGTTCCCATTGAAATAGGATCCACACAAGGAAAAGCACTTGCCATTCTTGGTTATTATTAGGGGCATCCTAAAAACGTCCGGTCGAAATATGGCTTTGAAATTAAGTTCCGAATTTGTGGATGCTTCCAAAGGGAGTGGCGATGCCATACGTAAAAAGGAACATCGGTAGGGGCCAAAGGGCAATTTTTTCAAGCGAATGAGGAGGCCACTTTTTCCTTGCTGATTTTAGATTGGACCCTTGAACTACAGAGAAAAAGTTAATCTAGTGATCATGATGGATGCTTTCTAACTAGTATAAACTAGATGTTTAAGTTTGCTTGTATGATCAACCAATTGAGAAACATTTTCTGAACATATATCTTTAATGGAAAAGCTTAAAGATATTAGTTTTTACTCTTTAATTCTTGCTGAGAATAAACAAAGTTGAGCTAGGTTTTTACTCTTTTACATGCCATATTTTAATGAATACTCACTCATCACTCAATATTATGCCTCCTTAACTTCAAACTCAATATGAAGATTGTTTCTTTTCTTTTGTTTTCATTTTTTTCTTTTCTAATTTAAATCTTGGGGATTCACCAAAGTTAGCTAGACTAAGTCTTACAACACAGCTTTTCAAAGGTTCTTCAGATAGAGGTCTTTATCTTAATAATGATTCTCAAATCAACAACTAGTGAAATAATATTGTATTATTATTTTTTTAACGACCCAAGTTCGTGTCTATGGTACCTAATTTTCCAATCAACTATAAAGAAGCAAAGTGATATAAATAATATGTTAATAAAAATACCATCACATTGGCTCATAATTAGTAGGTAAATAGAAGTTCAATAATTTAAACATACCTTCAAGGTGCCAATAATGGTTTTGTCACGCACAAAAAATTTCAATTCCAAGGGGTTAGGCACCAACCAAAGCAAACCTTCAATTATTATTATTACATCTTCACTGTCTGGATTATCCATTAATATTTGATCATCCATATACTTCTTCAAATCCCACAATGGAAAAGGATTATGTTCAGTCTCGTGCTCTATATGTATTGGGAATATCAAACCCTACAAATTAAACCAAATGAAAGCATATATGAGCTTGGTGCCTTAATTAATGAGAAAAATAGCAAATGAAGTAGAAAACAAGTGCGTACCTTTGCTTTAGCTGAAGTAATAGTGATGTGTTGGATGTGGTAAAAGCAAGAGAGAAATTGTCTTATGTAATAAAATCATAAAATAGGATCTATTTGAGAAGTTGGCAATTGAATTTTGGCACTGCGTTTTGTCGATAAAATGGTCAATGGGTAAACTTCCATTCTCCTTTCATACTCAAATTTGAACAAATTTCCAGCATCTATAATTGCTTCTTCTAAATCAGAACTTTCCTTCAATGACAAAAACTCAAGTTTGTCATTTTTTAACTCCATCTTCCTTAAGGAAGTACAACATCTTATTATTAGCTCCTTGAGACCTAAGTTTGATATTACACTCTTCACCCACTCCTCTTCTCTGACTACTCCTTCCAATCCTAAAACACTTAGAGCCACACATGTTGAGATATTCAATGCAACTCTTCCTCTTTGAGAAGGATCATCAAAACTAAAGCCATAAGCACTCTAGATTGGGAGTAAAGAGGAATAGGTTCTCTATATACATTAGAGGCATGTGATATCTCCAACTTCTTGAGTTTAGGATTTTTAATCCTTAAGTTCGTAGGCAAGCGACAATAAATAATTAATAAAGTATCAGTAACTTGTATTGTAAGGTAATTCTCTGACACCTCTGCAGAATGAAGAATCATTAAATTTATGGATTCACAAGCAGGAAGGTCAAAGTCACATGGGTGAAAATCAGGGCCAGACCCAAAATAGGATAGATTCTTTGCGTTGGGTACTTGAACACCTTCTAACTCACAATAGTACCCGATACCAACATCTTCCACACATGAAGATGATACGGTTATAGTGCGTAATCCTTTGCATCTATTAATTAATGATTTCAATTTTGCACAATGTATAATAGGATCATCAATTGGAATACTCAATCCGGGAACAGTAAAAGATTTTGAAGAAAATAGATGAAAAAGGGGCTAATCTCTCACATTTATAAAGCTTGAAGGGAATATATCAAAAACTATCTCTATCTCTTTAATTGTGTTCTCCATTGCAAATTTCACCACCTTATCAAATGTAGTATGGTAGGAGAAAGGCGCCTTGGGAAACTTACGGCGATGAAATAGTCTAAACTTTTGCAAAGAGTTTTCATATGAGAACGAATCTGGAGAGTTTTGTCTATGAAAGTGAACAATATGTGTTCCGAATCTTTGTGTTGTTCAAACGCACAGTAATCAAATTCAAGTACAGGATATGAAAGCCAGCAAGAATTGAAGGCTTTGGATAAAACATTACACTTGGTCGCATCCTTGTAAGGAAGAAAAATCATGATGTAGTGGATGAGATGTTGAGGAAGATTTTCAAACGATGTCATTTTTATGGGATTTTGATGAACTATGCTTAGATTGTCTCCTCCATCGACCTCCTAGATGTCGTTCCTAGAAAATTCATCAAATATAAGATCGTCAATATACCATGTATATATGTAACTAGGAACCAAAAATTTCACACACGACAAACAAATCTGCACAAGGAATATAATTGAAACATGTAAATTGTTGGAAACTTCAACCTTCTTTTGTAGCAGTATAGTCTCCTTTATGTGACTTTAACCCTTTTAACACTTTTAAAAACCTGTAGATTCCAGTTTCCCTATGTTTTCCTTCCTAAAGGCTACTGTTAGGGTTTCAATTTGAATTATAAGATAAATTTGGGGCCCACCTACAAAGATAAATACAAAAGTGACTCTTTTCTTTGGAAATTAATATAATCTAGGTCCCTGCATCCCATTAACTAGACGATTTCAAGAGACCAAAGTAATGGGAATCACAAAAGGATAAGGAAGATTCCCTCCAAATTTAAAGACTACCAGATTTGATTTTAATATTATTAATGTAATTGTTTTAATTTAAAAAAAAGTTGGGATTTAGATATGAAATTTGAATTTTATTGTTTTCTTTTAATTTAAAAAGTTGTTAGGATTTTTAGATTTGCAATTTCCCTTGTTTTATTATTTTATTATTTCAATATTTTAGTTATTATTATTTTCTAGATTTTTCTTTAGGGTTTGGTTGAGCTCTATAAATAAGAGCCCAACTATCTACTTTGTACGTTTCTGCCTATTCAATGAAAGTATTGAGTTTCCCGTTCTAACTCCTTATATTCTATCTCTCTCTTTCCTTTCTTCTCTTCTTCTATTCTTTTTTTTTATAACTAAGATAGAAGCCTCAACTAACCACTATGGGTTTGAAACACCCAGTACAATCGTTCAAGATAATCCGTTCCAGCTCACAAGGTGGTTTATCCATAGGATGAAAGCCATGAGGTGCATGTAATCCCCACTTAGCCAAAAGATCAACAGCTCCATTAGATTCTCGATGAACAAAAGAAAGCAAAACTTCCCAATCCCTTCTCATAAGATCCTTTATCTCTTTCAAGAGACTATAATCTTGATGATTCATATCTAATGAGTTTTCCAGGAGATCAATTACGCATGTTGAATCAGATTCTAAAATAATTTTTCTCCATCCCAAGTCCCATGACAATCTCAAACCAGATAGGCATGACCAAAGTTCAGCATATAATGCATCACCATGATCTAACCTTTGCAAGAATCCACGTTGAAAGGTGCCATCAAAATTTCGGATTAGGCCCCCACATGCAGTTGCATCCATTATACTAGAAAAGGCACCATCCACATTCAGCTTCACCCATTCTCCTAAAGGGGGTTCCAAACCAGTGTCACTCTTTCTTAAATTCGCACCATTTATGAAGGTTCCAGCAAGACCATTCTTAAGCATGGTCATATTTTTAATTGTGGCAGTAACATCAGAAACGATAAAATCAGCAGGAACCTTTATATTCTCAAATATCAGCAAGTTTCGTCGACGCCATATCCACCAACACGTGATTGTGAACTGAGTTGCCCAGTCTTTACTTCGTCGCAGGTTCCATTTGAGCCAATCATGAAACCTTAATGAGTAAAAAGTGGTCCATTTATCAGAATCTACAACTTTCCTCCATACTTCCTTAGCTTGGCCACACTCTCTTATCACGTGATCAGTGTCTTCGTGCTCATTACCACACACATGACAGGAAGCATCATTTGTTAAGTTTCTTGAGTATCTTGCATAATTAGTTAAGAGACGACGACGAGCCGCAAGCCATAAAAATGCTTTACACTTTTGAGGTGCTCTAACGTTCCAGAGATTCTCCCACCCGATATTATTTCCAGCTTCATCCCCATTTAGCTTAGAATAAGCAGACCGAACAGTAAAATGTCCCTGTCTATCCCATAACCACTTGACCTGACCTGTGACCGAATCAACATTAATGCCCTCATTAACCTTCTCCCATGTATGTTTAATACCAGCCCAAGTGTTGGAGCCATTACGGGTCATATTAATAGTGGGAATAATGTCATTGCCACACTTATATTTATCACGCATGATTCGAACCCAGAAAGCTTCCCGATCAGTTACCATCTTCCATCCCAACTTCATTAAAAAGGAATGGTTTTGGGTGAGTGTTAGGTATAACACCTGATTTTGTAGAGGCCCCGTAAAATAAAAAGAAAACTATAAAATAATAATAAAAACCTACTTAATCCTTCCTTACAATTTGAAGCAATCTCATTAATAATTATTGGCTTGCAATTAGATATGAAAAAGTATACCCCGGCAATAAATTCAAATTTTAAAAATATCAATTATAGTGAATGCCCTCCAAAATTACGAAATTGATGATGGCTTGGTAGAATTAGGAAATGTGATTCTTGATCATTAAGAAAAGGTATTAAAAATTAAAAAATCAATAAAAAATGAAAACGAAAATCATAAAAATATAAAACGTATCATAAATTAATTTGACTTTTGAAATTGGAAATGTCATTAAAAATGATGACATATAAAAAGAAAATTAAAAAGTTTCTTTGATTACGCTGATTGGGTCTTAAGTTAAAAAGTTTCTTTAATTAAAAAATATGGAAATTAAGAAGAAAAGAGTATTAATGAGGCAAACCTACTTGTCATTTGTATACTATACAAAGAAGTGTAAAGATTGAGACAAAGGAGACACAAGAATTTTGGATATAACGATGGAAAACAGCTAATAAGGGGTTAGTTAAGGTTTTAGGGTGCTATTTAGAAATTTGTAAGCCTTGTAAATAAATTTTTGAAGTCAAAAATATTTTTAAGGATTTTAACTTTTTTGGCCTGGTAGTTTTATCAAATTAGAATAAGAGTTAGAGAGGTTAATTAAGAAAGGAAATTTTTAGGTTGTGTTTGGTAATTTTTTGTTTTTTTGAACTGACTTTGGTAATTGATATAATGGGAGAGGACGGAAAATGGGTAGATAGAAAATTTTTTGAACTTGAATTTACATGAATTAGAGAATTGGGACTAAAAATTTTTAATTAATATTTCATAAATAATTTTATAACCCCACTTCTTCAATTTTTAAAAATTTAACTCACAAAACTTCCCTCCCCTCATCCCTTCAAAAATCCAAATCCCTCATATCAAACAAACCCTTATAATGATATAATAAATAATTTTAGAAAGTATTTTTGTAAAAGGGGCTAAACTGAAAATAATCACAATATTTCAAGTTGAAGGAAGCGAGGACTAAACCAAAAGGAAAGGAAACTTAAAGGGGTAAAAGGTCTTTGTGAATACCCCACATGCTTCACAAGTCTTTCAAAACCGCCAGAGTGTGTTGTAACCGTCTCAATTATTGTGATTGGCGTCCAAAATTAAGAAATTGATGATGGTTTGGTAGAATTAGGAATTGTGATTCTTAGTCATTAAGAAAAGATTTACAAGACAATAAAAAACTAAAAATGGAAATCATAAAAAAATGTCATTAAAAATGATGATGGGTTATATAAAAAATTAAGAAAGTCTCTCATTTATGTTGCTTGGGTCTCAAGTTAGAAAGTTCCTTTATTATAAAATAAAGAATGAGAAAATTAAAAAAAGAGCATTTATGAGGCAAAACTAGGTATCACAAGTATAAGAGTGTAAGGATTGGGACAAAGGACGCAGAGGAATTTCGGAGAGGAAGAGGGAAAGTGTATCATTCAAAAATTTGGAAAAGAGATAATAAGGTGTTAGGTAAGGTTTTATGGTGTTATTGAGAAATTTTAAGCCATACAAATAAATATGAAGTAAGACATATTTTTATTGATTTTATGTTTTTTTGGCCTAGAAGTTTTATCAACTAGATTAAGACAGAAAGAGGTTAACCAAGGAAGAAACATTTATAATGATATAAGAATTAATTTTAGAAATTATTTTTGTGAAAGGGGTCAAACTGAAAATATTACAAGTTGAAGGAAACAAGGACTAAATCCAAAAGAAAGGAACCACATGCTTCACATATCTTCCAAAACCAGGGGTTGTCACAGTTGCCGGCCGTAGAGAAAGGTCGATCGTTCATACAAGTAGTGATTTGATCTCAGGTGAACCATCGCCGCATGATGGAAATATTAGTCGTTTGGAGTGAGGGGTCTGAATTAAAGTTGGGATTTTGGAGACAAACCACCGATTAAAAAGAACTAGTAAAGATTAAAGCTTTTCACGGTGAAAATGATGTTTCAAGTGAGTTTTTGGCTCTGATTTGGAATTTTAATCTTTGTGTTTAGTGTTTATGGCTGAAGAAGTTTCTGGTTTAAGCTAAGTCATTCACTATCAGATATAAGAATGTTTAGATGCTAGCATATCTTTGCTGCAGTTGAATGTCTTTCGAAGTTGAAATCTAATTTATATACTTAATGGTGTGAACATATGTTTAGTTATGCTATCATAAATAGTTGAGGCTTCAAAGTTTTAGGGAGCCGAATAGCTTGTGATGAGTTTGTTTTTCTTTCCTAATTTTCTTTTTTTTTTCTTTTCTTTTGTTTTTTTGTTTTTTTTGTTTTTTTTGCCAAATGTGATGAGTTATTTTTAAATCTGAAAATTTACCAAATTGGAACCCTACCCACATGACCCATAATAAAAAGTCAAAGGGACTTTTTGTACACATACTTTCTTTTTTTTTTTTCCTTTTTTTCTTTTTCTTTTTCTTTTTCTTTTTTTTTTTTTTTGAGTGGAAAAGGGGATTTTATTTAATCAACTTATGTACATGAGATTCAAACACAAATACATCAGAGGAAGCTAATTTGTCCTACCAAGGCTAGGTAGTGCTATAACTTGACAGAAATTCCTTGGCATGCAATGTATGGCGAGTAAGTGACATAGACTCATTCACTAATCTATGGGCAGCAGTCGGGTTCTCCTGTGAAATTTAACTTGTTCCTAGCTTCCCAGAGTTTCCAACATGTGATACCCAAAGTAGTGCATCATCTACTGCCATTCTTTGTGGCTTGAGGTGGCTTCTCTGCCATGCACCAAATGGGATCGAAAGAATTATATTGTTGCTGTAGTTGATATTACAAGAAGTTTCCAACAAGATGCTGCCAGCATGCAACTCCTCAGTGTGTGCTCTTGATCTTCCGAGCCTTGGCCACATATTCCACAAGTGTCAGCGGGAGCCATATGCCTTTGAACTCCTTCCCTGGTTGGTAATAATATATTGCTCAGAGCAAGCCAGAGGAAACATCTGATTCTCTGGGCTCCAGGCCACTTCCAAGCTATGTACCGCTCGTTCAACTCATTGTACACTTACTTTCTATGGCTTCTATTTAGGCTATTTTGTCAAGTTAGGACCATTTATGAGCTTTAAGAAACACAGAAATCTTAATAAATTATTTTTTAAATATTACATATAAACCTTTCTTTATTAAAATGGGCATTTTATGAAAAATGCAAGTATTTATTTAAAGCTGTTATATAACATCTCAAATAGTCAGATTCAATCCTTAATACTTATTAAGTCTAAGGTTGAAATCTTGTATCCATTACTGAATTATCTACTATGTATAATAGTAAATAACTATTCTAATATGGCTATCATTGTAATACGTACATAATTTCTATAAGACTTTACTAAGGATATTTATTTATTTAGAACCACTTTAAAAACTCTTAAACATACAGAAATCTGAATAAATTTGAACTTTCTTAAAATCAACCTTAATTGAAAACTTGTGATAAAATCATTGAGTGGTTACTAAATCAACAATAGCCAAATCTCAGCTAAACATCATCAATCTTAGTCTAATAGCACTTGGAGAGCTAAAAGCATCCATGCTTCAAACTGTGTATATATTTTTATATATTATTATACACACACATATCTAGTATAGCAACTAAGTCTTGGTTATTTCAGTCGATAACCATCTCATCTGTATAAGTTGATGAGAGCATCCTTATGGAGATATACAGGTCAAAATATCATTTATGAAAAATACCACACTTGCAATTATCTAGATAATCTTTTTATACATGGTTAACCTTGTCGTATAGGCTACCAAAATTAACTAGATTACTCTCTATAGAATAGTGAGACAACCTAGGTCGATTACTTGTTATCTTGGTTTAATGTATGATTAAGTTGCAAAGCTTAGACAAATTAACACAAGATTTCATTCCAGAAACTACTCTACTCCTATTCTAATTTTTTTTTTATATTTTCTTTGATGGAGAAATGGAAAAGATATGAAAATGAGAATTAATTTGTGAAGAGAAGTATGACTAATGTGATGGATTTCCCTTGAGAATCAGCCTTAGTCCTTCCTTACCAGTGAGAATTAGAGCCTATCATGATGAAAATCTCATTATCTAACCTAACTAAATTCCTAACTAAGGAATCCATTTAAGTAAACAATGAGACAATCACGGATTAATGAGCAAAGAATTGCAAGTCAACAATCTGGACAATCAGCATTTTAACTAGAAATGCTCCCAAATCATTCATTTGATCGATGAACTCAAATCAACTAGATGAAATTCAGAAATCAAATTACAAAATCTCAGTCCAGAAACAACTCGGTAAACAAATAACTCAATGATCAAACATCATCTACTAAATATTCAATTCAAGATGCAACTAGATCAAGAATGCCTTAAGAACAAAGTAGAAAATGTGAAACTCCCTATTATTAAGAATAACGGCTCAGGACTAGGCTTCCTCTCATGAGAATTCACTGGAAATCTAGCTAATCATAGCTCGAACATTAGCTACACAGCAACTTGATAATGGCATCAACATCTTTGATGAACAATGGTCAGGAATGGTGGAGATGAGTGAATCGACTGAGAGGAATTCAAGAGAAGAAGGAGAAGATTGAAACTGAAAAATGCTGACCCCCAAAATCTTCACCCAAATGGATTTATATACTCCCATTTTCCAAGTGAACCTAGACTGACTTCCTTCCACCTTCTTCTCCTCTTCAATTCACCTTCAACTGTTCACTTGCCACGCTGGCAAATTCATTAACAGAATCCAACTAGCCCAAATATAGCTGAACTTGTTAGAGCTGGCTGTCACCCAAGAGGGGGGTGAATTGGGTGATAGGCACTACTACAGAATAGGGCTATTGCGGCGCAGCAATACCGGCGCTTACTTAAATAAGCGCCGCTATAGGGTTTAAAAGACCTATACCGGCGCTTACTTAAATAAGCGCCGCTATAGGTCTAACCTATACCGGCGCTTATAAAACTAAGCGCCGCTATAGACTTTACATATTAATTTTTTTTTTTATTTTTTTTACTAGAAAACCTATCCCGGCGCTTGTGTCTATAAGCGCCGGGATAGGTTATTAATATAAAAAATTAATATTAAATATTAATATAATTATTTAAATATTAAATAAAATATTCCTATTCATTTTTAATAAAAATTATTTTTTTAGAATTTAAAAAAATAATAATGAATATAAAAATTTAATATTAAATAATTAATTAAAAATTAAATATTAATTTATTTTTTTAAAAATATTACGTGCACCTATAGCGGCGCTTTTTAAAGAAAGTGCCGCTATAGGCATCAAAACATGGAGGGAAAGTTTCCCTCCATTTTTTTATTTTGAATTTATAACCTATAGCGGCGCTTTCTTTAAAAAGCGCCGCTATAGGTGCACCTAATATTTTTAAAAAATACAAATTGATATTTAATTGTTAATTAATTATTTAATATTTAATATTAAATTATTATATTCTTTATTATTTTTTTAGAAATTCTAAAAAAATAATTTTTATTAAAAATGAATAGGAATATCTTATTTAAATGTTAAATAATTAATTAATAATTAAATATCAATTTCTATTTTTTAAAAATATTAGGTGCACCTATAGCGGCGCTTTTTAAAGAAAGCGCCGCTATAGGTTTCCTATAGCGGCGCTTTCTTTAAAAAGCGCCGCTATAGGTGCACCTAATATTTTTAAAAAATACAAATTGATATTTAATTGTTAATTAATTATTTAATATTTAATATTAAATTATTATATTCTGTATTATTTTTCTTAAAATTCTAAAAAAATAATTTTTATTAAAAATGAATAGGAATATTTTATTTAAATGTTAAATAATTAATTAAGAATTAAATATCAATTTCTATTTTTTAAATATATTAGGTGCACCTATAGCGGCGCTTTCTTTAAAAAGCGCCGCTATAGGTGCACGTAATATTTTTAAAAAATACAAATTAAAATTTAATTGTTAATTAATTATTTAATATTTAATATTAAATTTTTATATTATTTATTATTTTTCTTAAAATTCTAAAAAAATAGTTTTTATTAAAAATGAATAGGAATATTTTATTTAAATATTAAATAAATAATTAACAATTAAATATCAATTTTTATTTTTTAAAAATATTAGGTGCACCTATAGCGGCGCTTTTTAAAGAAAGCGCCGCTATAGGTTATAAATTCAAAATAAAAAAATGGAGGGAAACTTACCCTCCATTTTTTAATGCCTATAGCGGCGCTTTCTTTAAAAAGCGCCGCTATAGGTGCATCTAATATTTTTAAAAAATACAAATTGATATTTAATTGTTAATTAATTATTTAATATTTAATATTAAATTATTATATTCTTTATTATTTTTTTAAAAATTCTAAAAAAATAATTTTTATTAAAAATGAATAGGAATATTTTAGTTAAATATTAAATAATTAATTAACAATAAAATATCAATTTATATTTTTTAAAAATATTAAGTGCACCTATAGCGGCACTTTTTTAAAAAAGCGCCGCTATAGGTTATAAATTCAAAATAAAAAAAAGGAGGGAAACTTTCCCTCCAGTTTTTGATGCCTATAGCGGCGCTTTCTTTAAAAAGCGCCGCTATAGGTGCACGTGACTTTTTTCTTATTTATTCTCTCTTAACACATTTCACTCCCATTTTTTTCTTCTCTCTTCTTTCTTGCTCTTCCCGTCCCACTCTCTCTTCTCTCTTCACAAGGGATTTGATCAACAACTTGTAAGTTTCTCTTCCTTTCCTCAAATATTCTCTCTTCTCTCTTAGCTTCTCACAATTTACCTCTCTTTTTTTTGGCATATCTCACTCTCTTTCTCTCACTGCCATTTCTAGAGAAATCATTTACAGTTACAGATTATGGAGCTCCAAGTTTCCAGGTGATTTCACGAATCTCAAATGGTAGAAGCTTTTTTTTTCTTCGGTATCTAGCTTTTTTTGTTTCTACTCATTGTATAGGAATGGAAAAAGGGAAAAATAATTTGGATTTCTTGTTTCTACTTATTGTTTTAAGTTACAACACTAAGCACATAAAATGGAAAAAGGGGAAAATAATTTTGATTTCTTGTTTATACTCGTTGTATTAAGTTACAACAATAAGCATATGAAAAACCATTTTGAATTAGGAGTATTTTGCTTTTTGTTGAGTTCCAGTGCTAAAATTTTCGCACTGATGTAGGTGCATGTGAAAAAACAATATCGATTTATTTTTTTAAAAAATAAAACCTATAGCGGCGCTTTTTAAGAAAAGCGCCGCTATAGAGAGGCCTATACCGGCACTTTAAGACATAAAAGCGCCGGTATAGATGGTCCTATACCGGCGCTTTTTGTAAAAAGCTCCGGTATAGGCCTTTTCAGTTTCAATAAAAAATTAATTAAAACATACATATAGCGGCGCTTTTGGTATAAAGCGCCGCTATATGGTCACCTATAGCGGCGCTTTGTAAGCGCCGCTATAGGTCACCTGACCTATTGCGGCGCTAGCTATAGCGGCACTTCAAAAGCGCCGCTATAGGGGTCAAAAAAGCGCCGCTATAGGTGTATTCTGTGGTAGTGAGGCTAAAATCCAAAACTTCTCTTTTCTAAAACACAAGGAAGGAAATCTTTAAGATCCTTTTCGGTTTATCACTGAGAGTATTTCAAAACATGAAATGCACTAAAGAGTATACAAGTTCGATATGCTGGGAACTAAGAGAGTTAAGGGAAGAGATAATGCAAACAGAATTTATCCTGGTTCGGTCTACCCTGACTTACATCCAGTCGTCAGGCTCCACCTGAGATTTCCACTACCCTCTTGTTTAAACCAGGCACAAGAGAAGCCTTTACAATTCCACAAGTTTAGTCGGGCACTTGTGAAGCCTACCACAGGTTTTACAAACACAGGTTCACCTGCCAACCTTTTCACAGAGTTTTAGAATTCTCTCTAAACACTTCCCCTTACAACCCGTAAGGTTACAACCCTGTTCTTAAAGCACCAAGCTTTAGAACAACCTCAAACAATAGAGGATTTCAGATAATAGGTTCACTTAATGAACGGATTGTGATAATCACTTAAGTACAGAGGAATATATGATAAAATTACAATTCTAGAGCTTAACAGTTTGAACAATGAGTGCTCTAGCTCTCTTTTTCTAATTTACTTGACTCAACATTCTTTCCTCATTTCTGTGCTCGCTAGGTTTTGCTCTCAATCAGTGTAATCTACAATTCTGCATAAAGCCCTGTTCCATCGTTACACTTATAGAAGCAAGTCTTGATCTATTTATATCTTCACAGCTTGCCTTTTCTTTCAGCTTCATGTGGCCGTTTGAATATAGTCGTTGGAGGTTCATAGCCGTTGGCAATAAATGCTATTCTTCATCTAATTCAAACTTCTGTTCTAGTTTCAACTGTTCATGCATAGAGTGAGCTAGGAGAGTTAGATTATGAACATTGTAAATATTTTACAATTGTCTTCAATACATAATTCAATGCTCATTCCTAGGATTGCAAAGTGTAAAATCTCAATAGATATTACTGATAATAGAGTTGGAGATTTTGTTAGAATCTTAAGTTTTGACGAAGACTGACCTATAGAAAACATAAGTGTAAGTTACCTATGAATTAAACAAGTAAAATCTGATAGGTAACAGATTCACTATCGCAAGAATAAAGATCCATCACTAATGAAAAATGATAACTTAGCAGAACAATAAGAATGAATATCTCTATCGCTAAGTGAATCTCTATCGCTAATAGATAGAAAGGAATAGCAAGTGAAGACTTAGAAATAACAAAGTTGATATCTATCGCTAAGTCATTCACTATCGCTAAAGAAAGAATCTATCGTTAGAAGCTCATTGATAACTCAGCTAGCAGAAAAATAAACCAAGTCCTTGAACTAATGAAATCAGCTAGCGATAACAGGTTAAGCTATCGATAACAAAAGTGCTTCAGATAATGATCATTCAGATAGCTAGTGCCTGAGAGCAAGAGTCAAATGAGCTAACATTGTTGCTAGCGCTAACAAGTTTAGCTATCGATGATAGGATACCTTGAAATACCTCTAAATACTTGTATCTGTATCCTTAAAGCTAATAAGCAATCAAGTAACTAGCGATAAGTGGATTACTATTGATAGTAAAATGTTTGTTGGTATGATATTGCTAGAACACTAAGCATTGATCTCAAGGGATGTATTAGCAATAATGCTCTTGTCTATCGATAGAGAATGCTTTTAATATAACATATATTAATTGTCTCTATCTCATTGAACTAATGGACTATGCTTGCGATAACATCTGTTGTGTATTAAATGTTTACTTGTTTAGTTAATAGTTCAAATGCAGAAATTATACTATGCAGTTAGCGATAGCGAAGCATGCTAGCGCTACTGAAAAAGCTGCTATGAAAGTACAAGTGTTCAGAACGCTCAGTCAAGCCTATTCTACGCATGAACAGTTCAGAAGTTTGAATCAGCTGATAAATAGTATCTATCCCCAACGGCTATGGACTTCTAATGACTATATTCTAATGGTCATATGAAGCTAAATCAAAGGACAATCTGTGAAGACATAAATAGAACAAGATTTGCTTTCAGAAGGGGATGATAAAAAAAACGAACAAATTATCAACGAGCAATGAACAGGGCATTATACAGAATTGCAAATTACTCAGATTAAGAGCATTAGAAAAGAAGTGCTAGAGCAATACATTGCTTAGATTATTAAAGCTCTAAGTTGTATTTCATCATACATTACTCTGTACTTAAGTGATTATCACAATCCGTTCATTAAGTGAACCTTATTGTTAAAATCCTCTACTGTTTGAGGTTGTTCCAAAGCTTGGTGCTTTAGGAACAGGGTGGTAACCTTACAGGTAGTAAGGGGGAGTGTTTAGAGAAATTCTAAAACTCTGTAAAGGTTGGCAGGTGAACCTGTGTTCGTAAAACCTGTGGTAGGCTTCTCTTGTGCCTGGTTTAAACAAGAGGATAGTTGAAATCTCAAGTGAAGCCTGAGGACTGGATGTAGGTCTGGGTTGACCAAACCAGGATAAATTCTGTGTGCATTATCTCTTCCCTAATCTCTCATAGTTTCCAACATATCTGCATTATATATATTTCTCTTGTACATTTAATAGTTTTGAAAGAGCTTGCCTTCAATATATTTTAGAAAAAGAACTTTTTTAAACAAAATTATTCTCTCACCTAATTCACCCCCCCTCTTGGGTGACAGCCAGCACTCTCAGATTTTACCATTGCATACCTCTACCTTAGGCATTTGGAGAATTGCTCTTGCTCACCCAAGTGGTTCTGACATGCTTAGCACTGGGTTGCAGAGATCTCTCACGTAAAATAGAATTCAAGAATCTTCTTCTTGATGTATGAGGAATTCTATTTCTCTTGTTCTCCTCAAGGTAATTTAATGGTACTTTGTGGTAGCTCATTCTTGAGGTAGAACATACTCTTCTTGTTACTGTCCACTGCTTCTTTTGATTTGGACCAGATGTTGCAGCAGTGGCTTTTCCATGAGTTCTCCTTCTGTATTTAGGTTCTATGAAACTTTTTCTTGAAGCATGAGAAACTCTTGGATTCTTCTTTCTAGCTTCTGCACCATAATGTCCATTTCTCCTTGAATCAGCAGTCTGCACACATAAAGCACTAGATGGACATTTTGGTACCCATTTGTACTTGGGTCCTTCATTGTTAGCCTTGGATCTTACATGTCCTTCTGGAACCCAAACAAATTTATTTCTCACATTTGAATTTCTTCTAATTCTACATGTGTGAGAAATATGACAAGATTTCCCACAATAATGGCAAATAATAGAATGATGTACATCATGAGATTTTATGCCACTATAGTGGTGGTTAGGGGAGTACAAACTCTGGTTGTTTCTTTTCGAAAAATCTGTCTTCCCAAAATATTTTGTATCATGTTTTAAAGCATTTTTACTCTTTGAAATATGATCAGTGCTAGCCAGTAAATCAGCTTTATGCAAATCAAAATTGTTTTCCTCAAAAACACAGGAATTGGAACTGTATACCATAGCTGCTGTAACAATTGCCCCCTTAATACACTTTTAACCATACTAATCAACTCCAACTAAATTTCAAACACTAACTATGTTAGAAAAAATGGACCAACTTAGTGAAATGGCTAACATAGTTAGAAAAGATTTTCCATGACGTTTCCATATAAATCAAAATGCACAAACTAACTATGATAGGAAAAGAAGCTTCCAAATATAAACACACCCTATCATAGTTAGAAAAGGATTTAACTTTATAAAAATGGAGATCCAAGAAAGAAAAGGATGAAAATAATTTATATAACGCTTACATGGATTAGAAAAGCAATAAGTAATATATTTCATTTATCCATATTAGAAAAAGAACTTTCTAAAATTATGAAGCTAACATGGATATTTAAAATCGCAAATACTTATAAAACAGTTAATCCATGTTAGATAAGGATTTGCCTAACATGGATATTTAAAACAACCTAATTACAACGCAGTAGGACCAATTCAGATAAGTGCACCTATACAATGATATAAAAAGGAAATTGCAAATCAAATCTAAGAGACAATAATGTTAAATCAAAGCGGAAGCATAAAAAAACGCATGAGCCTAAGTGTGGCAATAACCCCTGTCCTAACGGCCTAGAGGAACTCACTGTATCAGTGAGAAGCTCCCGGATCCTTTCCTTGACCGTCTACTCCGTGACTCGGACCTGCGAAAGTGAGATAAAAGTGGGGTAGACCCAGGTAACCACTAACTACTCACCTACATGCGGTGTGTGTTAGCAAGGTGTTCAGTGGAGTATTACTATATATATAGGACTAAATCATATGACAAATACCAAATAAATGCATAATAATATCCAATATCCCTTTCCAAACCTTCTCAATCATCAATCGGTATGCAATAGTTTCTCAAATGTCATTCACATAAAATAATACCAAAATCATAATCACAGTGTGTCACAAAAATCACCGGTATCATATTACGGTCCAGTAGGGACTCACAACCCTCGCCTGAGACCGGGGGCGTTCTCCCCATTATTGTCTTTATTTCTTATTAGTCCTTGTGGGCCAACAAGGAACCTCATCGCGTGATGGCATTTTATTTAATTAACCGGTATTACATACACAATCACCACAATTAGATCACAACTGTATGCAGCACCAACAAATATAAGGCACAAGGCCCATCTAGTAATTCTTTAAAATCTAATCATACAATAACCTTTAATGTATAATATCTTTCCAAACATGACAATACACATCTTCATGCTAGTTCAAAATACATACTCCACTCAACAGGTTATGTTATAAAATAAGCTTTCAAAATTCATATTCATCGAGACTATAGCCAACCACAAAATTATAAGTTTCAAATACTCACTAACCCACACACACACGCAAACAAGCAGAAGTAGTTACCTGCAGCTTGCACCGATTTCGCAATAGCGCAGCTTCCCCCTCGTGCTACTTGGCACGAATCAAACTCTACAAGCATTACACGTAATTACTATCTACCAAACAGAAAGCATAAATTTCTACTAAAACCCCAATACTATTTCTAATGCTCATATACATCCCTCAACATCAACTCTATCATATTCAAGCCTATACGCTCATGGTATGACAAACAAACCACTATATTACTCTTAATTAATTACTCATTTACGTAAATCCAACTTAGATAATCCAAACGATACACTAAAATCACAATTTAATCCTCCAATTTCATATTTCAAGCCTACACCCAAAAATTCAATCCTATCCTATGATTATTCAAACTCAAGCCCTTAATTCATGATCAATTGATTATGATTATGAGTATACTCTAATTCCATTAGAAACCATCTAACAATCATCTCCCACAAGATTAAATTCGAAGTTCAAATCACCCCATAAGACTTACAAGAAGGAACTAAGGAGAGATGGAAAAAGAATGACTTAGAAAGGATCTCTTACCAGTAAGAAACAATTATAAGCTCTTGAGACCTCCACATCCTCAAACCTAGCCTAAGCCTCTCCTTATCTCTTTCACTCTCTCACTCGGCGGCAGTATGTGAAAAGCAATGGAATTTGGCGCTGAATGAGAAGACCATGTATATATATACACACACGCACAAAAGAAACGGATCTCCCTTGATATATATATTTAATATATATATATATAAAATAATAAATGAAAGGCACGTATACGCCTCACGCCTTCCTCCCCAGGAATAACATGGTGGGTATATATTTATTATATATCTACACACACATATATATATTATATCTATACATATATATATTCATAAAATTTTAATATTAATTTAGTGACTCTCCTGAAATTTAGATAATTAACTAAGTATTGCACTATATCCAAATATTTATTTATTATTATTTTTATAATCATTTTCAACCTACTTATTCTTTGAAATTAATCCTTATTAATAAATCTAACCTCATATGTAAATTTTCTCCTTGCACCATAAATCTCTCCAACTAATCTCCATAAAATCCTCAAATTCAAAATTTAAACCTTCACATTTAAATTACATCCTTCAATTCAAATTAAATAATTAATTATCATTCTTAAAATAAAGAAAATACTAAGCCCTTAGAAATCATCACTGATATTCAAATTCTCATATCTTAATATAATTTATTCAACTATTATTCATTTATTCTAACCCTCAAATAACACCTCAAGACACCATGAAATTCGCTAAAATTTCTCAAACTCTCCTATTAAACTCCTAAATAAAATCATTAAACCTTAATTTTTCAGGATGTTACAGCTGCATCTTGAGCTCCAGAGAATGATTGATCAGACTCGTTCAGGTAGAACTCTTGGCAGTCATCTTTCTCTTGTCCTTCTGTGTTGACTAAATCTTGGAAGGGTTCTATGATCTCTCCTTCTTCAATTTCAGCTTCCAATTGCTCATCAACCATAGATATGCAACTTTGAAATTCAGATGAGCTGTCAACACTTTCAGTTTCAATAAGATGATTAGTGATATACATAGATTCAAGTGTATCCCAAATATCTTTAGCACTAAAGCAAAATCTGATTTTCTGAAAATCATTTTCAGTTAAGCCTTTATGCAAAATTTGCACTGCTCTAATGTTCAAAGAAAAAATTTTCTTGTCTTTTTCCGTCCAATCCTTTCTTGGTTTGAAATCAAAATCATTTGTAAAAACATTCCACATATGATAATCAAATGACTTTATAAAACTCTTCATCCTAACTTTCCAAAATCTGGAATCAATATCTTTAAGAAGAGGTGGAATGGTAAAGTTAAAACCTTTAGAAAACATATTACACCCAAAATCAACCATGACCTTTTCACTTGAGATCGTTGGATCCTTTAAACAAGTGACTTGGCTTTGATACCAAAATGTTAGAGCTGGCTGTCACCCAAGAGGGGGTGAATTGGGTGATAGGCTAAAATCCAAAACTTCTCTTTTCTAAAACACAAGGGAGGCAATCTTTAAGATCCTTTTTGGTTTATCACTGAGAGTATTTCAAAACATGAAATACACTAAAGAGTATACAAGTTTGATATGCTGGGAACTAAGAGAGTTAAGGGAAGAGATAATGCAAACAGAATTTATCCTGTTCGGTCTACCCTGACCTACATCCAGTCGTCAGGCTCCACCTGAGATTTCCACTATCCTCTTGTTTAAACCAGGCACAAGAGAAGGCTTTACAATCCCATAAGTTTAGCCGGGCACTTGTGAAGCCTACCACAGGTTTTACGAACACAGGTTCACCTACCAACCTTTTCACAAAGTTTTAGAACTCTCTCTAAACACTCCCCCTTACAACCCGTAAGGTTACAACCCTGTTCTTAAAGCACCAAGCTTTAGAACAACCTCAAACAATAAAGGATTTCAGATAATAGGTTCACTTAATGAACGGATTGTGATAATCACTTAGGTACAGAGGAATATATGATGAAATTACAATTCTAGAGCTTAACAATTTGAACAATGAGTGCTCTAGCTCTCTTTTTCTAATTTACTTGACTCAACATTCTTTCCTCATTTCTGGGCTCACTAGGTTTTGCTCTCAATCAGTGTAATCTACAATTCTGCATAAAGCCCTGTTCCATCGTTACACTTATAGAAGCAAGTCTTGATCTATTTATATCTTCACAGCTTGCCTTTTCTTTCAGCTTCATGTGGCCGTTTGAATATAGTCGTTGGAGGTTCATAACCGTTGGCAATAAATGCTATTCTTCATCTAATTCAAACTTCTGTTCTAGTTTCAACTTTTCATGCATAGAGTGAGCTTGGAGAGAGATAAACTACGCGTTCAGAACGTCTGCAACAACAGTACTTGCATAGCAGCTTTTTCAGTAGCACTAGCATGCTTTGCTATCGCTAACTGCATAGTATAATTCCTGCACTTGAGCTGTTAGCTAAACAAGTAATCATGTAATGCACAGCAGATGTTATCGTAAGCTTAGTCCATTAGCTCAATGTATCAACTTATCAGTTTGTCTAAGTTATCACAATGAGCATTCTCCTATCGATAGCTAGATGCATTATCGCCAGTGACCTTTGTTATCGTAAGTTTGTTTAGCTATCTGAGTAACTTATGTTATTTCCTCAAGTATTTAGATATCGATAGCTAATCCTGTTATTGATAGCAGCTTATGATATCACTAGCTGATTCCAATAGCTCAAGGACTTTGTTCATTTTTTCTGCTAGTTGTTCTTCCTTTCATTTATCCATGTTCTCAATGAACTTCTAGCGATAAGATACCTCTTAGCGATAGTGAAGGACTTAGCGATAGATATTAACCTTGGTTATTTCTAACTCTTCATTTTCTATGGCTGATTTAACCTTTGTCTAATTCGCCTTGGGGTTAAAATCACAATAATTACCAAGGATTGTGTAAAGTGGCACAACCCCGGATCATTTCACTTGAGGAGTCCTTCTAAACAACCTAAGCTAACTAAATGCAATTAAAACGATAAAAAGGGTATGGGGGGTTTTGGTTTGAAGATTCATTTACTAAAGCTATTAACAAAAGCAGATACTTGTTTTTGGTATTTTAGATTGATAAGTGAAAAGAGTTTGGATTAGGGGCGATTTGATAAAACGGGCTTTGGTAGTGCTACGGTGACTCAAATGCTTCTTTCAAAATGATTAGAGGGAGTTTAATTTACCAAGTCTAATTGAAAAATCCCCAAGCAACCACTAGGGGTCCACTAGCCCTAATTAATGACTAATCTAGCAACCACTTTCATAGCCATTACTTAGGGTTAGTGTTAAGATCCACTTGGTTTGTGAAATGCCTTGAACCAAATACAATTTAACTCTCATGAAGTGCAACCACAACATTCATGCATGGAAGAAATTGACTATAACCACTAGCAACCACTAAAATGGCTACAACCAAGAATACAACCACAAGTAGATAGGAAATTATATCTCAATCATATTAAATTCAAAGCATACACAATATAGTTCACAAACATGGATAACAATCACATATCCCAAGTCTTAAATCCATATACCAGACCAATACAAAAGAGTAGAAGCCAAATACAAAGGAAATAAGAAATTGTAGACTAGAAACTCCCCTATGTTGGTCCATGAAGCTAGAGCCACCTTCACACCACCAAAGCACCAAGAAATTAGCCTCTCATGTCTTCAAATTCGTGCCCTAGATGACCCATGATGATAGCCTCCATGAATGAAGAAGATGGAAGGAAATATGAAGTGGAAATGGAAGGTGGAAGGAGAAAGAACAAGAAAATCAACAAGAATGGAGATGAATTTGAGTGGGTGGATGAGGATTGGGATGAAGAATGAAGATGAAGAGCAAACCCTAGCAGAGAGGGTGATTTTCGGACCTGAGGAGGCTTGAATAATGAAGATAGGTCTGAAATTTATCTTATATACTCCCCCAAATATGTCTGAAACGCACAGCAGAACATCAGATTTCGGGGCCTCGCCGTGGGCCTCTCACGGCGAGGGGCAGAGAGTGTGCAAGAAAAGTGGCCTCGCCGTGGGCCTCGCCGTGGAAGGTCCACGGCGAGGGGCAAAAAAGGGCTCAGGAGGAGGTGCCTCGCCGTGGGCCTCGCCGTGGGAGGTCCACGGCGAGGGGCAGAAACCCAGGTGCTCTTGATTTGATTTTCTTATTTTTTTCTTCAGTTTGGGCATGTTTCTTCTATCTTCTGCACATAAGAATAAACTTGAGGTAGCATCAAATGTCCTTGAAGATTTATAAATCAATAAATCATGCAAATTTTTACCAAACTGCCTCTTTGATCAGTCTAAATCCCAACAAGATGTGCAAAAGTCAGAATTCATCCCAATTAGGTGCAATTACTCCAAGAACATGCGATAATCCAAAGATTTTAATCATAAAATGTGTATAAAAATATGGTGCAATCATTTCCCCCACACTTTGACCTTTGTACTCCTGGACAAAGGGTACAATGCAAAGAAGAATGGTTTTAACCAATCAATAATCTCAGGCTAGCATGAGTCATGATCAAGAATATGCAAAGGGAGAATTGGCAGAGCAATCGGATGAACAATGGCAAAGAGGACTCTCAAGATAATAGTGTTCCCCTCTACTCACCTCATGTGGGATTTTTTTTCACACTTAACTTGCTCAAACAACAATTTACCATAAGCTTGTAACTAATCTAATATCTCCACTCAAGCATACAATCATGTATGAATCAGAAGGACTTGCAGGGTTGAAATGATGGAAAAGGCAAGATGGATTGCATGTTATGGAAAAGGAAAGGTTGCAATGCAATTCAAAGTCACAATGAGAGCACAATTTCAACACTAATGATGCCACACCCAGAAATGCCTTATTCTTCAAACTTTCTTTCTTTATTTCTATGCACACTTTTTTTTTTTTTCAACATATACAAGGCATTAACAACAAACAAAAGTGGCTCAGATTCAATGCTTCATCACAAAATTCATATCAATGCATTACAACCAAGGAATAGCTCAAAATGGGTGAACAATGGAAAGTGAAATGTTGTGGGTTTGTGTTTGGGAAAATGGGGTGATGAAATGAATGCCTTAATCATCTTCATGCATGAATGCAATTCTAGCTTTGACAAAGAGTAGAGACAAGTTCTAGAAATTGAATGATCAAGCAAGTATACACTCTTGAAATGAAAAATAGGCCTAAAAAATCTCACAACAAGGTTAACCTCAAATGCCAATTAGAAATCCAATTGCAAGGCCAATTAACACAATGCATATGCTTGAAAATAACTCATCACTAGCTCTTTGAATATTGAAAGGATAAAATGCATAATTCTTAGAATTCTTCCCATTGCCCCTGAAGCTCATTAATCAAAGGGTAAGGTCCATTCTTGCTCCATGGTTTTCCAAAATTTTGCCACACTAGGTTTTCACAAACAAGTTTTAAAAATGGGTAGAAAAATGCAACTAGGTCCTCCATTGCAATGAATGCGACCCTCCATTGCAACAAAAGACTAAGGAGCACAATCTACCTGGATTTTGAAAAATTTGACACAGAATTTCAAAAATTACCTCTAATGTGGCATAAACATGATAAAATCAATGGATCAAGCAAGAAGACTACCTAGTCCCCTCCCCCACACTTGAAATTGACATTGTCCTCAATGGCATAGGGTATTTTATTGAATGAAAAAGACCTAATTTTCTACTTCTACTAGGATGCTCCCTCCCCCACACTTGTTCAATGCAATGACAGTAAAATATCAACCAGCCAGTACAGAATGCATGAAAGTAAACAAGATAAGGAGAAGAAGCAACCTGGCCTCAAGGAGGCTTGGCAACCGGTTCATGGTAGAGCTTGAGGAGATGCCCATTTGAAACGAATTCCTTCCCAGTCTCCTCTTCAATAAGCTCCACCATCCCATATTTGTTGACCTTGGTGACTTTGTACGGCCCGAACCAATTTGATGTGAGCTTTCCATGACCATGGCGGAAGCGGGCTTGGTGCATAAGGACTTGGTCACCAACTTTGAAGCTGCGGTTGAAGATCTTTCTATCATGGATCAACTTGGTTTTTTCTTTATAGAGCCTTGAGCTCTCATATGCCTGAAGGCGCAGTTCATCAAGCTCTTGCAATTGAAGGCATCTTTCATTTCCGGCAGCATCCAACTCCATATTGCATAATTTCACGGCCCAATAGGACTTGTGCTCCAACTCAACCGACAAATGACAAGCTTTACCAAAAACTAACCGGTATGGAGACATGCCTATGGGTGTCTTGAATGCGGTCCGATATGCCCACAATGCATCCTCAAGTCGATCACTCCAATCTTTTCTTGATGGCTTAACAATTTTCTCAAGAATGTGCTTTATATCCCTGTTAGACACCTCTGCTTGGCCATTTGTTTGGGGATGGTATGGGCTAGACACTCTGTGGGACACCCCATACTTAGCAAGCAATTTATCAAGAAGCTTGTTGCAAAAGTGGGTTCCTCGATCACTTATAAGACCCCTTGGTACCCCAAATCTACTAAAGATGTTAGACTTGAGAAACTTAGAGACCGTGGGTGCATCATCCTTTCGGGTTGGGATAGCCTCTACCCACCTAGAGACATAATCTACAGCAAGTAGGATATAGGCGAAACCAGAAGAAGGTGGGAAAGGTCCCATAAAGTCTATCCCCCAAATATCAAAAATCTCACAAACTAGGATGGGCCGTTGGGGCATCTCATGTCTTTTTGTCACACTCCCCCCAAATTTTTGGCACTTACCACATGATTTACAAAAGGCATAGGCATCTTTGAAAAGTGTAGGCCAATAAAAACCAGCATCTAAGACTCTCCTAGCAGTTTTCCTAGAACTATAGTGGCCAGCACAAACCATCGAGTGGCAAGCAGAGAGGATGTCTAGGGACTCGGATTCTGGTATGCATCGCCGGATTACTTGATCACTGCACAGTCTCCATAGGTGTGGTTCATCCCAAACATAGTATTGGGCTTCTCTCTTTAACTTTTGCACCTGAAAGGGAGACATGTCATCCGGGGTGAGGGCACAAACAAGATAATTGACTAAACAAGCATACCAAGGCACCTCAATATTAATTGCATACAAAGAAGAATCCGGAAAATTATCACAGGTTAAGTCAGAAAGATCTACTCCCCTGGTGTTGTCTGGGAGTCTACTCAAGTGGTCGGCTACCAAATTGGCATTGCCGGTGCGATCCTTGATCTGCAAATTGAACTCTTGTAGCAAGAGTGTCCACCGAAGAAGTCTCGGCTTTGAGTGTGGCTTTGTGAATAAAAACTTTATAGCTGCATGGTCAGTATAAATGACAACCACAGAATGAAGCAGGTATTGTCTAAATTTGTCTAATGCAAAGACTATGGCAAAGAGTTCCTTCTCAGTAGTGGTATAATTCCTTTGAGCACAGTCCAAAGTCTTAGATGCATAGGCTATGACATGTGGTGCCTTGTTGCTCCTTTGACCTAGCATGGCGCCAACTGCGTAGTTGGAAGCATCACATGCCAATTCAAAGGGCAATGACCAATCGGGAGCAAGAAGAATAGGAGGCTCCAAAAGAGTTTTCTTCAATGTTTCAAAAGCCGTTTTACACTCATCATTAAAAACAAACTCAACATCTTTTTGCAGCAAATGAGAAAGAGGCAATGCAATTTGTGAAAAACCCTTGATGAAACGCCGGTAAAAGCCTACATGTCCCAGGAAAGAGCGAAGCTATTTGATACAGGTGGGATAAGGCAAAGACGAAATCACCTCGGTTTTGGCTTTATCAACCTCAATGCCTCGGCTAGAGACTAGGTGGCCAAGAACTATGCCATGTGTGACCATAAAATGACATTTTTCATAATTCAGCACCAGATTCTTCTCGACACACCTAGCTAGGACTCGCTCCAAACTATGCAAGCAAAAATCAAATGAATCACCAAAAACAGTAAAGTCATCCATGAAAACTTCCAGGCAATCATCAAGCATATCAGAGAAGATGCTCATCATGCAACGTTGGAAAGTTCCTGGCGCATTGCATAAGCCAAAGGGCATGCGCCTGTAGGCAAAAGTACCGAATGGGCAAGTGAAAGTGGTCTTTTCCTGGTCCTCGGGTGCTATAGGAATTTGAAAATAGCCCGAATAACCATCTAGAAAACAGTAATGGCTTTTTCCCGCAAGCCTTTCTAACATTTGATCAATAAATGGAAGCGGGAAGTGGTCCTTTCGGGTGGCATCATTCAACTTCCTATAGTCAATACACACACGCCAACTATTTTGCACCCTTGTTGGAATGAGTTCATTGTTTTCATTTTTCAAAACAGTGATTCCGGACTTCTTAGGCACTACTTGGACCGGGGAAACCCACTCACTATCCGAGATCGGATATATGATGCCGGCACTTAGGAGTTTTGTGACCTCCTTTTTGACCACATCCAAAATGAGGGGGTTAAGCCGCCTTTGAGGTTGCCTAAGAGGCCTAGAATCCTCTTTAAGTAGAAGCCGATGGGTGCAAATAGCGGGGTTCATACCAGGAATATCAGCCAATGTCCAACCCAAAGCCTTGCTATACTTTTTCAAAACATCAAGCAATTTGACCTCCTCAATTGCACTCAAGGTATTAGAAATAATAACCGGCAATTTGTCATTGGGGGCAAGAAAAGCATATTTTAAATTGCTTGGCAAAGGCTTTAATTCCAAAATGGGTGGTTCCAAAACAGAGGGAACAAGAGTAGGGAGAGTTAAAGTGTGAGAAGAACTCCCCTTTGTAGACCCAATTGGAAAAGGTAGACTAGGCTCAAAAGACCTCATCACTTGTTCATTGGTTTTCCCAAGAGTCGAATCAACACTTGGTTGATCTACCGCAGCGACTTGCCTTAGGGAAATGTCATCCACAACACCTACATCACAACTTGTAACAAGACCATTCAAATATCTAAGTGTGTGGGAAGAAATCCTAGGTCTAAAGTTAGAATCAATGGAAGAGGGTTTAGAAGGTGGCCCTTTTACCACATGGTGATCCGGTCCAAAGAAGGTCAAGTGTGAAGTAGCTTTTGTTGGGGTGAGGGCTATACCCTTTGAGCTCAAATCGGCCAACTCTTGGCTTCCAACATCAAATTCACATTCTTCAACCAACTTATGACCTGAAACATTAAGAAAACTACCATCTTCCAAAGAAATATCATCACTCATCAGGGAAAGGTTAGTGGAGCTCATATCCAAATTAGCAATATCATTATCAATCAGAGAAAAATCCAAAGGGACAGAAAGTAGACAATCAACTACATGTGAGTCAAGGTCATACACGTCATCACCTAAGGAAGAAAAAGAATGAACAGAAGGCAGGGTAGAAAAATAAGAGTCATAAGCTTCAAGATCAGATGTGTAATCATATGAATGCAAGCTTAGCTCATGCTCCTCAATAGCATCTTCCACAGCAATATCAATGACATTCAAATCCAGAAGAGAATAGTCCTCATGGGGGTGTCGCATTGCTTCATACATGTTAAAGCTAATCTTATGTTCTCCCACCTCCATTGTTATCAAACCATTTTTCATATCAATGACCGATCCGGCGGTCCGCATGAAAGGCCTACCAAGAATGATAGTCGATTCACATGGCTCGCTAGCGGTGTCAAGAACATAGAAATCGGCAGGAAAAACTAAGTCTTTAACCTTAACAAGTATATCCTCAAGAATACCTTGTGGATATCGGAGTGTGCGATCGGCCAATTGCAAAATGACACTTGTCTTTTTCAAACCGGTGATGCCTAATGAAGTGAAAATCGCACTAGGCATCACGTTAATGGCCGCTCCTAAATCCAACAATGCATTTGTCACCGTCAAGTTCCCTATGGTGCAAGGGATCATGAATGACCCAGGGTCTTTGCACTTGACCGGCAACTGAGGCTTGAACAAAGCCGACACACTAGGATTCAGTTGAATTCTTTCATTTGGTCTAAACTTCCTTTTATTGGTGCACAATTCCTTCAAGAATTTACAGTAACTAGGCATAGATTTCATAAGTTGAAAGAAAGGCACATTCACATGCAATTTGCTAAAAAGTTCAAGCATTTCATTTTCAACAACCTCATCATGTTTCTTTTTGCTTTTAAAATAAGCTTGAGGAAAAGGGAGTTGAGAGATAGTTACCTCCTTGGCCGGAGGTTTGGCCAAGGTATCTTGTGTGCTACACTCTCCCGTCTCATTGATACTTGATTGCTTGTCGTGCTTCATCTCCTCTTGAGGTTGTACTGTAGGATCCTCCACCACTTTCTCTTTTCTAGTCAATGCCCTTCTTTCTTGAAGTTCCTTTTCCTTAGCACTCTCAGATTGCGCAAACTTCATTGGGCTCAATGGTGGGCTCCAAGTAGGGCTTTCCACTTCAATCTCTTCATCCACTGGCTCATCATCATCCTCCCCTTCACTACTTGAAAAGTGAACCTTCTTCTTGGTTGGCATGGGATTTAGTGATTTTCCACTTCTCAAAGTAACAGCATTCAAAGACTTTGGGTTGATGACTGTATTGGATGGAGTTGGACCACTTGCCTTGGCTTGAAGCTCATTGAAAGAGTTTGAAAGCTTCATGACATAGTCCTCTAAATTAGCACTTTTGGTCTCCCATTGGCTTATACGGTTGTCTACCTTCTCAAACCTTGACTCCATACATTGCTTTGTTTCATTCGCCCTAGAGTCAATGAGACCTTCCACATGGCGGAATCCCCGGCAACGGCGCCATTGATTTAACCTTTGTCTAATGCGCCTTGGGGTTAAAATCACAATAATTACCAAGGATTGTGTAAAGTGGCACAACCCCGGATCATTTCACTTGAGGAGTCCTTCTAAACAACCTAAGCTAACTAAATGCAATTAAAACGATAAAAAGGGTATGGGGGGTTTTGGTTTGAAGATTCATTTACTAAAGCTATTAACAAAAGCAGATACTTGTTTTTGGTATTTTAGATTGATAAGTGAAAAGAGTTTGGATTAGGGGCGATTTGATAAAACGGGCTTTGGTAGTGCTACGGTGACTCAAATGCTTCTTTCAAAATGATTAGAGGGAGTTTAATTTACCAAGTCTAATTGAAAAATCCCCAAGCAACCACTAGGGGTCCACTAGCCCTAATTAATGACTAATCTAGCAACCACTTTCATAGCCATTACTTAAGGTTAGTGTTAAGATCCACTTGGTTTGTGAAATGCCTTGAACCAAATACAATTTAACTCTCATGAAGTGCAACCACAACATTCATGCATGGAAGAAATTGACTATAACCACTAGCAACCACTAAAATGGCTACAACCAAGAATACAACCACAAGTAGATAGGAAATTATATCTCAATCATATTAAATTCAAAGCATACACAATATAGTTCACAAACATGGATAGCAATCACATATCCCAAGTCTTAAATCCATATACAAGACCAATACAAAAGAGTAGAAGCCAAATACAAAGGAAATAAGAAATTGTAGACTAGAAACTCCCCTATGTTGGTCCATGAAGCTAGAGCCACCTTCACACCACCAAAGCACCAAGAAATTAGCCTCTCATGTCTTCAAATTCGTGCCCTAGATGACCCATGATGATAGCCTCCATGAATGAAGAAGATGGAAGGAAATATGAAGTGGAAATGGAAGGTGGAAGGAGAAAGAACAAGAAAATCAACAAGAATGGAGATGAATTTGAGTGGGTGGATGAGGATTGGGATGAAGAATGAAGATGAAGAGCAAACCCTAGCAGAGAGGGTGATTTTCGGACCTGAGGAGGCTTGAATAATGAAGATAGGTCTGAAATTTATCTTATATACTCCCCCAAATATGTCTGAAACGCACAGCAGAACATCAGATTTCGGGGCCTCGCCGTGGGCCTCTCACGGCGAGGGGCAGAGAGTGTGCAAGAAAAGTGGCCTCGCCGTGGGCCTCGCCGTGGAAGGTCCACGGCGAGGGGCAGAAAAGGGCTCAGGAGGAGGTGCCTCGCCGTAGGCCTCGCCGTGGGAGGTCCACGGCGAGGGGCAGAAACCCAGGTGCTCTTGATTTGATTTTCTTATTTTTTTCTTCAGTTTGGGCATGTTTCTTCTATCTTCTGCATATAAGAATAAACTTGAGGTAGCATCAAATGTCCTTGAAGATTTATAAATCAATAAATCATGCAAATTTTTACCAAACTGCCCATTTGATCAGTGTAAATCCCAACAAGATGTGCAAAAGTCAGAATTCATCCCAATTAGGTGCAATTACTCCAAGAACATGCGATAATCCAAAGATTTTAATCATAAAATGTGTATAAAAATATGGTGCAATCAATGGCTCTTTGTCTATTAGCGATAAGGATACACTTAGCTATAGAAATATTTACTTTAGATTTCAGCTAAGTTTCCATCAGCTATTGTTAGGCTTGCGATAGTCTTTAGATCTAGCGATAGTAATCTGTTACCTACTAGATTTTACTTGATTAATTCAAAGGTAACTTACACTCTATTTACTTATGTTATCTATGGGGCCAGTCCTCATCAAAACTTAAGATTCTAACATAACTCCCTTCTTCTCTCACTCCATTGGCCACGCTGGCAGAACCCTCAAACTCGAGCTCCTCTTCTTTCTCTTCTTTCTCTGACTTAATTCCCTCTGTTTCATGGTTTTAGCTTCAACATCTGAAGCTTTCTTTTTTTTTCTAATTTCATTTTGCGCAAATTCCCATTTTCGCCCCTGTAATAAAGAAATAATAACAAGAAGTGAAAAGAAGGCAAATATGTAATTTCACAATTAAGACAAAGAATCACTTTTTAAACCAAATTTCCCTAGTTAAGTGTACATTCAAATTAATAATACTATAATGCAATTTTCACAATTTAATCCACTAGTTTAGGCTAAAAAATGCACACTTAAATCACTTGAATTAATGAATTATCAATAAATATATAGGTAATATCAAAATATTTGTAGGTTTAAAATATTGCATGCATTCATGCTCTTCTACTACCTCAGCTAGAGCTCCCTTCTGCCTCCCAATGCCACTATAAATCACATATCAAAAAGAGTGAGATTCAAAAAATCTCAATAGTAGTTCATCTCATTCATTATTATACATAATAAAACATAATATATGCACAAATGTTATAAATAAACACTGTCCTCCTCGCCTACTAGTTGTGCTTCTCCCACTTCCACACAATTACTTGTGGGTGTGAATTTATTAATTGTGTGGATTGGTGTAACACCCAAATTTTAGAAAATAGAAAATAAGAAATTATTTAAGGTTTCGGAATATTACTAAAACATTAAATAAATATATGATATTTAGGAATTTTTAATAATTTTTAAGGCTTATTTTCTTTAAGAAACAAAGAGAAATAATTAGAAGATAAAACTTAATTTGGAGAAAAGAGATAATAAGGGTTTATTTGAGATCTTGAGGTGTGATTTAAAAATTAAAAAGCCTTATAAATAAATTTATGAGGCCAGGTGTATTTTTAATAATTTTTAAGGTTTAATTTCTTTATTAATTGAGGAAAAATATTTAGAAGATAAATTTAAATAAGGACATATTTAGAACCTTGGGGTATTGTTTAGTATTTAGAAAGTCTTATAAATAAATTTAGAAATTAAAGTATGTCTTGAGAAATTATTTTGGGACAAATTCAGGGCTATTTCTAAATGGTAATGGTAAATAAAATTATCATTTAAGGGAAAAATAGAAAAAGGGAAATGAAAAAGACAATATCTGCCCCAAGTTGAATATATCTTCAATTATAAAGAGAAGGGTAAGATGGTATAATACCCATTAAAAATATCACCATCTCCTTTAAATATATATCTCCCACGTGTTCCTTCATCTATCTTCACTATTCTCTCTCTCCTTCCCCGACATTTCCCTTCGTCCTCTCTCCCTCTTTGTTCCGCTTCTGTTTTCTTCGATGGTGCAGTGACGATTTTAGCCATAATTGGCGGTGATCAGCTGCGAGAAGGAGTAGAAAACGCTTAGGAATCTTGGGTTAACTTTAGGTAAGATTTTTCCTTCATTTTCTCTCCTCTTTTGGTTGATTTTGAGTGAGCTAAAGTGAGTGTGATTCGAAGCTTTTGGGGATTTTGAGGTTTCAAAATTAATGAAAATGATGCTTAAGCTTCGATTTTGACGATTTGGGGAGTGATTTTGAGTAATAATCTGATTTTGATTGAGTTATCCCAAGAACCCCAAAACTGCTATTGTTCACCCGAGCTTCTAGGTCCGATTTTTCGGCCTTCAACCACTCATAAGCTTGATTAAATGCGATTGGGAGTGAGTTAGAGTTCATAGGATGTTTGCATGTCAAAGTTTCTAGTGCATGCCCCTGTTTTGTGCGATTCCTCTGTTTTGATCGTTTTCTTCTTTCCTTTTTGATTTCGTGTTGTTTGAAATTCTGTTCTTCTGTGATGGAATTTCTGCATATAATGAATAGGATGAAATTGATACCAATTGTTTATGGTTGGGTGATATTAGAGTATTAATTATTTAGTTCTTTTCTTCCCCTGCTTGGTTGGCCGATGGTTTCAATGGCTGGGGAAGGGGAAAATTTGGGGATGTTTGGTCTAATAGGATTAATGTTTAATTGGATGAATGAAATGTGGTAATTTTCTCCCTCTAGTTTTGTTTAGTCATTGACAGGAACAAGAAAAGGGGGGAGTTTAATTGATATTAAGTTTGAATTGGAGCTTAATCCTGTGTGATTGAATACCATGATAATGATGGAGAATTCTGGTTTCTTCTATGGATGTTTGTGTTCAGAGTAGAAGTGGAAGTCTTAAATTGATTTGTGATGATTAATTTAATGGAATTGAGGTGTAAGTGGGATAGGAAATTGTTGTAAGATTTTCTTCCTTTGGTTGCTTTTGTGCGGCTGCTACTAGGGGAAAAGAGGAAGGAAATTAGTTAGTATTGAGTTTGGAATGAGAACTTTATTATATGTGACGTTAGGTTGAAATGGAATAGTTAGGGGTGTATATATGTGATTTTGGCTGTAAAGGAATGTAAGGATAGTTATGATTCTAAGTGATGGGAGTTGGTTAATAATTTGAATATGTAGAGCATTAGTTTTAGGCTTAAAGAAAGGAAGTTTATTCATTCTTAAGATTGTGATTAAATCTTTGGTGACTAATTTGAGGATTGATAAGAGTGGGATAAGGTGACTGGATGCTATTTAATAGAATGATTGAAAGTCAGGATTTGATTTGAATGGAGTGATTACATAGTAACTGAAATTGACAAAGAGGCATGGTGACTTATGGAAATTTTAGATTGAAGAATGGAAATAAATAAATATGAGGTTTAATATAGCTAGACTATTATAAGTTTTACGAATTAAAAGCTAAGAATGCTTAGTTTAATGTAAGAATTGTGTAAATATGATTTCTAACTAGTTGGAGGTTTGTTCATACTTAAAAAGAGGATTAAGAATTAGAGATTTCATATCAAGGCTATAAGCTGTAAGACATCTTATTATAATGATTTAAAGTTTACAATGTGATTTTAGTTTCTATTAAAAGTTTCTAAATGCTACATAAGGCCTAAAGATGATGATATTAAGATTTAAAACCAAAAGATTAAGTTGAACGTTTTGGCGTAAGTTTGTTGAGGTAAAAAGGACTTTGAATATTTAAAGAGGTATATATGTATTGATTATATTGCCGGATAGGAGTATTAGGATTAGGTTTTGGGTGGTTTAATATTTCTAAATAGTTAAGGAATATTGACAAGACAAGAGGGTATGTTTTTTAAGATTTCTCAAATGTTGGGAAGACCGCCTCTATATGTGTATGGTTTTGAAGATTTGTTCATGATCATAGTCTTTGGATAGATTTGAATTTAGTGATAATCTAATGTTTCGGTGTTTTGAATGCAAAGATTTAAAGGGTATGATTTATGAAAATTAAGATGGTTGTGGTGAGTGGTATAGTTATAAATTAAAGATTGATAACTTAAACTATGATTCTTGTTGATCCAATGATGATTAGAATAATAAATTTAAGTACTATTTTCATCTAATAATAGATGGAAGCTGTTTAATTAAATTTCCTAAGTGTACTACAATAGGGTCTATGAAAGATTTAAGGTTTTGCAAGGGTATAAAGCTTGAATTACGATTTGGAATTGAAAAGATAGAACTTGGCATTGTAATTTTTAGACGTGGAGTAGTTATTTAAGGTACATACTTGTGATTAGGCAATTTATGATTGGTTAAAATTTGAGGTTATTTTAAGATATTGATTGATTAAATCTTGATGTTTTATTTGGAGTCTCTTGTCTTGCTTTGCAATTTGATGAATATTAGAAGGATTAAATAGTTATTTTGATGTGTTCTTCAAGACCTAAGTATTTGTGTTCGCCACGCGTCGCAAGTGCACGGGTCGCGCCAAGTAATAAAATAGTGAGTAGAGTATCGTTCCCACGAGGATTTGTCCAAAACCCGGTCAAACAATGATTATCACACTCTCGCCCAATTTGAGTGACACAAATGTTGAGATTGAAAATTAAATACGAAAATAAAATATAAAAAGTGATTCCCCAACTTCAAGGATAAAAAGGTCCTAGGATTGTCTATCCCACTTTGTACTTCTCAAAACTCAATTAACCTCCCCTCAAGAAGCTCTCAACGAAACCACGTGCTAATCTAGGGTTCAAAGAGTACTTGTAATGCTCTCTCGAATCAAGAACAAGTGTTTAGTCCTATTCTTTGCACAATCTCTTGCCACAATTTGATAGAACCAAATTATCACACTCCAACCCTAATGTGACTATGCAAGGCTAGCAAGTATATCTCTATCTTACCAACAAAACCATCCGTTCGTCATGCAAACTTCCGATTCTTGCACTACTTTACCCAAGTTCTACACTCAACCTAGCTCTCTCGAGTCATAAATCAAGCGAACACAACATCTAAATGGTGATCAAGCACTTAGAAGCATTAAGAACGGGATAAAATAAGCACATAGATATCATTAATCACAAATCAAGAGGAGGAATCAAGAATCAATACATACAAGGGTTCAAAATAATCCTAGAATCAAAGTATTTAGCTACTCATGTTCTACAACTCCAAGGGAGCATATATATACAACATTACAAACAGAACAAGAGAAGAGAATGAAGAAGGAAGAGATAAACCAAGAGAGGAAGCCCAAATCTCTTTGAAGCTCCGAGCCCAAGCCAAATCCCACCAATCTCCAAGCCCTAACAGAGCCAAACACGCCCAAAATATGCCCAGAAGTCGAAGAATGTCGAGCTAGATCGAAACCCTAGCTTTTATATCACTTAAATCTGTCAAAAAACGCGCAGCAGAGCACGCAGTTCGCCGTGGGTTCGCCACGGCGAACTATGATCATTTCTGCCTCTTTTTGGGGGTTTCAGCTCACCGTGAGTTCGCCGCGGCGAGCTCACGACGAACTGGGACCTGTCGGTAATTTTGGAAATTCGGGGACCTATCTGTAATTTTGGAAATTCGAGGTCCTTTTCTGTAATTTTTACAATTCGTCCAGAAACTTGTATTTTCCCTTTTTTCTTGAAATTTCAGCTTCTAGCCCCAATTTCTCCCCTTTTCAAGTGTTCTTCTTAATCCGGGATCCCTTGGTTATTGTATCAAAATATTCCTACAATATTTACATAAAACAACATAAGAAATTAACTACAAAAATAATCAAAATCTACATAAATATACAATTATATGCGACCGAAAATCAAATGAACATTTTCTATCTTGAGTATCCAAAATGTATCAATAATAGACAAAAACTCAAGACAAATATACTCAAATAATCATGAATTTCTAGGAGTTATCACTTTGTAATTTCAAATTGGTATTGATTATAATCAGGTTTGAATTTGAAAAGCCTCGCTCTGTGCCTGTTCTGAAAATTCATGAGGACTAAATCTAAGAAGCAAAATAAATAGGATTATTATAAGGTTGGTTTATAAATCTTGCAATAAAGAATTAAGTTTGAACTTGATGTTGAATTTATGTATTAAATAATAAATAGTTAAGGTCTTTAAATAATGGTTCTTCTATAAACTATTGGTCAAACATTGAGAATAAGAAAATTTAATGTAAGTAAATTATTAAAGTAATTTTGGACGATCATAGTTCTAAATAAATATGGGCAAAACGTAATTTACCTAGACAATAAGCTCTGGGTAGTATTAATTAAGTTAGGATTCGAGAGAGACGCGAAATATAAATAGAAAATTATACATATTAACTCACTCTTACTATAATATAATATAGGATGTTTCATAATGGCGTAAGTTCATCCAGACAGTAGAAAAGGAAGGAGTTGGGTCAGGATGGAGTTCTGGTATCTAGGTAGCAGTTTATTTCAGTAACAATTAAATTACATGTATTATTTTGTAATATCTGTTGCAAGTTTACGTTATGCATGAAGGTGATAAACCTTGTTAATTCCTGCATGGAAGTTTTACTTCCCAGTTTATGGAGTACTCCAGGCTTAGTTGGTTCGCTACCCCTTTGCTAAACCAGTTATTTACAGCTTTAAATGTTATAACGAGAAGTCCTGCAGGTAAAACCTCAACTAGTTAACAAATATATTGTTAGTGGTGGCTGGTAGAGCATATAGCGCAGGAAGTATGTGTAATTGTGATAATTGTTCAGGTTTATGAAATATATACATGACAATGCTAGCATGTGTTAAAATATGTTAATGAAAGAAACTGCTATTGGGATTTCCAATCTCACCCCCTTCCCCAAACATTTTTTAGTACGCAGGATAGGAGAAGCTAGCTGGGGAAGAAGATTAGATGAAGAAATTAGAATTCTAATTTGAAAAGTAAGAGGTAGTTAAATATTTTAGTAATGCTATTTGTATATGTTGTAAAATTAAATTATTCAATTAATAGTAGAAAGCATAGATAATAGAATTGTATAAATTTTATAAAGGAATTTAAATTTCCTAAGTATTATGAATTATGAATAGATCCCTTAAGAGGGTACTTTTAATTGTTTTATTAACCACTTTAGTTTATAAGAGTTTTAAGTTACTCCAATTTGTCTGAAAAGCCCATTCCAACTGTAAAAAAGTTGGTATAATGTTTAAAAGAAAAGGTTTTAAATTTTCTTTATTTTTGGGCTTCTGACACTGAGAAGTGGTTATAATTCAATTAAAATTGTTATAATATAATAAAAAATTTTAGGTGTTACAATTGGAGACCTTTGATCTCATACCTAGCAGACTTCTTATTATAAATGGTTTGTTCTTACTATAAGTAGCTAGTATCCTAGTTTTAGAGTACTATGATAAACGGGGAAGTATAGCCTCCATGCAAGTGGTGAGGAAGGTCTTTTGACCGTTTTATTCTTACTATAAACCTATAATAGATGTTATGAAATCATCCATATATAATATATGATATGTAATAAAACTGCTACCTGATTCACATAACTTAGTTTTACATTTATATTTTATGTCTCTCACTCCTATTTTTACTATATATATGTATATATTACTACCCCCATTCCTGATGGTAAGTATTATATTCTCATTTCATCTCGAAATAACAATATACTTAAATAGCTAAATTAGTTGCGTCATAGACAAACTTTATCTTAATAACTTATATTTAATTTTCCGCCTTTAACCAACAAAGGAAACCAAGAATTCAAACTTAATTAATTCTTCTCACAATCAACAGCATGTTTAAATTTTCTTCTTATTGCAAAGCTTTCAAATTTTAACCTTCAATCAACTTACAATCTTTCACATATCTAAAACATTTTCTTTTGATTATAAAAAAAACATTTCTTTTAATAAGGAAACAAAGATTCAAAGTCCAAATCAACACTTCCAATTCAAATAATAATACTTGTACTATCATTTAGAAAAATTTCATCTTTAACTCATCTTGTAACCTACCTTTGTGGATTGGACGGCTTGCCAACCAGGAGCTCACAGGGACAGGCCCCAATGGATCATGGGTTAGGGACCTGCCCTTGGATCGTGGATGAGCCAAACCCCTTTCCTAAAATTTTTGTATCCAAAAAAAAAAAAAGAAATTGCAACAACATTTAACCTTCACTCCATGACAGATTTAATATCATCATAAGTCATAAACTAAAGCTTTAATCTAAAATACCGAAAATAGAAACAAATTTTCCTTTTTTACCTTCAAACTATCAACATACCATCAAACGAAATAGCATTCTAAATAAAATAAAACTCCAATACACTATTGGAATCCTGTATTCTTAATTATGAATGCCTATTAGCTTCAGATTTCCCCCCATTTCTTAACATATATCACAACGACATATTATTTTGACCAATCTCAGCTTACTCACTCCAATTAAGTCCACTTTAAGGTTTTAGATTCAAAACATCAAACACCAACACTTAATATACCATTTCAATATATCGAAGCTCTTCAAATTTAAAATACCATTTCAATATGTCAAAGCTCTTCAAATTTTCAAAAATCAGCATACCTCATCCAAATCAATTGCTCAGCAAATATCCTTGTTCATGCACCTTGTAACCACCAAAATTGACAATCAAATCCCATCTTAAGTGTCACACCCTAAAATACTAAAAACATGACCGGCACGAAGTAAAGAGTGACTTTACTTTGTAAGCCCTTTCCATTTTATAAAGTGACATATTCATACTCACTCATGAACCTTCGTATATCAATGAGAATATATCTTTTTAAACATTAGACTTCCCATAACTATTTTTGACAATCAATCAACCAAATATTGGTAAACAAAGTATGAGACTCTCTCCTAATACATAAACACTACAAAAAAAGCGTGTATTAGTAGCGGTTATAAATGCCAATTAGTAGCGGTTCTAACCGCCACTAACATGTTACTAGCGGTTTTTATTTCCGCCACTAAATCGTCCGTGACAAACATTTACTAGCGGTTATCGAAACCGCGTGTAACTAAGTCAAAGACGCTACTAATTAGTAGCGGTTCCAAAAAACCGCTACTAAATAAAAAACCGTCCCTAATGAAAAAATTAGCATAATAGCGGGAAAAAACTCTAAATTCAATTCTCAATTTAGTAGCGGTTTGAGCAGCGGTTCTCAAACCGCCACTAATTAAAAAATTAAAAAAAATTGGCCATTTTTAGTGGCGGTTTGAGCAGCGGTTCTCAAACCGCTACTAAATAAGAAAGAAAAGAAAAAAAAAGAATTGGTCCAGTTTATTAGTAGCGGTTCAAAACCGCTACTAAATTTTAAGGACTTTCAAAACACTACCAGATTAGATATTAAATAATCAATGTCATATGATTAAATGATTAAATGTAATCAAAAAATAATGATAATAAATTAGTCTATTACAAAATATTTTCATTGTTAAAATAAAAAAAATTTCTCAACTATATTAATAACCATCATATGTATAAAAAACCAATATATTAAACACTTAAAACAGAAATAATTATAAATAAAAAAATAATTATATTTGTTGTAAGATTAATATGAATAATTAATTAAAACATTTTTATAACTAAAAATGGGAAATAATTCGGATATTGTTACCTGAAAAAAAAATATTAGCAAATAAATTAATTCAGAATAGAAAATAAAACACACTAAATAATAAGAAATATAAGGTAAATTGTTTTCAGAACAAAAAATAAAGGCATTAGCAGTCAGACTGAGGATAAATTGATTGGAAAGGGAGAAGGAATTGAATGAATGTGTGAAGAAAAATTAGGGGAGGGGGTGGATATTTATAGTGGTTTGTGCGGGATTTAGTAGCGGTTTGGGAAGCGGTTTTAGAACCGCCACTAATAGTCATCCGCAGATCTAGTAGCGGTTCTGGAACCGCTACTAGATGTCTTTAATTAAAAAAAAAGCTCAACCTACATTAAAAAAAATACGAAATATGAATGTTTGATACAAATTTTTATGAAAATTTTGTAAACAGAAAAATAATTATGGTTGGCTGCTTCAATCACCTTCTTCTTGCTCCTGCCTAAAAAGAACATAAACAAATATATAAATTTCTATTGCTAAAGGTGTTGAAATTTGTTTAAATTATTTGTAGTGAAAATCCTCACCTAACTACTTGTAAATGACCGTCTTCTTCAGAAATGAGATTGTCGAAATTTTCAGGTTCAAAATGTTGGCTGCCTAGTTCCAGATCATCTTCGTCACCCATGTCGTAGAGGTCACGCGGCTTCATATGAATCACCATGTGCCAATCTTTATGTGTCCGATCTTCCACATAGTATACTTGCTGCGCCTGTGAGGCAAGAATATACGGCTCATCATCTGCCATTTACCCTGTATGAATGAGCCTCGAGAAATTTACGGACGTGATGCCCAAGCTGTCCAATGTAATGCCTCGAGAAGTTCTGGTGTCTGCCCACATGCAGTTGAAGAGAGGCACGGTGAAATGACCTTGATAGTTAAGCTCGATGATGTCCACGAGCTTTCCATAGTATGATACGCCTCCAAATCGCATGTCTGTATCCCGTGAGCTGGCATAACTCCTTGTCCCGAATGTGCCAAAGACTCCGGAATTCTGGGTGAGAGAACCTTCATCCCTTACAATGGTGCAGAACTTGAAGCCGTTGACGTTGTATGCCGTATATCTCCTGACATGGTCGAGTGGACCGGTTGCTAGATTTATCATATCAGGCGCATGGGGATTGTTGTCATTGAGTATCCTCTGTGCAAACCAATCCGGAAACTCTCGATGGACCTTTTTGTCCACCTCTGCAGATGACCTTGTCCGGCTTCGTAGTTGGCGTTTAACATAGCGGCGGAAATCCCTAAATTCCAATGGAACATATCAGAGGGTTATGTGGTTTTGAAATAAAAAAAATATAACATGATACGTGTATATAGTGTTAGAATTCTTACTGAATGTAGGGCTCCACTTGAGGGCAATTTGTCAAGACATGCCTGTGTGCTTGCAACCTCTCAGTGGGAGTGAGCCTGTAATACTGACTTCCTCCAACTGGCTTTCCGACTGGCGGGAATAATGTGTTGGAAGGTGACTGGACATTGGTGGGGCTGTCATCGACACGAGGAGGGCGGTTGAATGAAGTCTCGATGTCATCATCAAAATAGAACGAACAGTATGTTAACACCTCGTCACCAGAATAACCCTCTGCTATAGAACCCTCTGGAGATGCTTTGTTCCTCACATACGACTTCAATTTCCCCAAGTATCTGTAATTACAAGTACAATCAGGTAACTGAAACAAAATCATGAAACCACTGGAAAAATGAATCAACGGACCTCTCTATGGGATACATCCAGCGGTATTGAACCGGGCCGCCCATCTTTGCGTCTTGAACGAAGTGTACAGTGAGATGGACCATGACCGTGAAGAAAGATGGGGGAAATATCATCTCCATATGACAGAGTGTTAGAACAATTTTTTCCTGCAATTGATCCAGCTCTGCTTTATCCAAAACTTTTGCACACAACCGTCGGTAGAAAGAACTGAGTTGAACCAAAACATTAGACACCTCCGGGGGCAATGTGCTTTTAATTGCTAGAGGTAGGAATTGCTGGAGCAAAACGTGGCAGTCATGGCTTTTCAACCCGGCAATCTTCTTAAAGTGCATGTCCACACATCTTGAGATGTTGCTTGAATAACCATCAGGGACCTTGATGTCCTTAAGTGTGGAGAGGAAGACTTCCTTGTTGGCTCTTGTCAGTGTGAATGAGGCTGGGGCAAACTTGTCATTCTCATCCGGCCATGCGTCTTCACGTATTCCCATCGCCATCAGATCTTTCCTTGCTTGAAGATGGTCCTTGGACTTTCCAGACTCGTTCAATAAAGTGTACAAAATATTGTCACACACATTTTTTTCGATGTGCATGACATCAAGACAGTGGCGAAGTAGATTAGATTTCCAGTAGGGGAGCTCGAAGAAAATGCTCTTCTTTCGCCATTGCTGCACGTTTTCCCCCTGGGACTGGCCGCGTCCCCTTCTTCCCCCAGGCTGAACGCCGTCTGTCTTCCCGAACTCTACGTGAACATCTTCAAGCTGTTGAAGAATATCTGCGCCAGACAAAAACGTAGGAGGATCCCTCATTTCCTGCGATCCGTTAAATCTAATCTTCTGCAGCCGGAACCTATGACCTCCAGGAAGGAACCGCCGATGACCCATGAAGCACCACTTGCGATTGTGAGGAAGGCGGACCGAGTCTTGGTCAAAGTTGCAGTTGGGGCAAGCTCTGCCTGTATGCACGTTGCAACCAGACAATGTGCCAAGTTCAGGAAAATCGCTCACTGTCCACATCAACGACGCACGGAGTGTGAAGAGCGTCTTACTGTAAGCGTCATACGTCTCAACTCCGTTGGTCCAAAGTTCCTTCAACTCCTGTATCAACGGTTGAAGGTAGACATCTATATCGTTTCTAGGAGCTTTCTTCCCCGGAATAATCATCGAAAGAATGAATGAGCTCTTTTTCATACACATCCAAGGGGGTAAGTTGTACGGTATCAATACCACAGGCCATATATTGTACGTAGTGCTAAGATTCCCGAATGGATTGAACCCATCTGATGCGAGAGCGAGACGGACATTTCTCGGGTCACTGCCAAATTCCGGGAATAGAGCATCAAACGCTTTCCAAGCCTCAGCATCCCTAGGATGTCTCAACTTCCCATCGACGTTGGGCTCTGATGAATGCCACAGCATGTGCTCCGCCGTTTTGGATGACACATACAACCTCTGAAGTCGTGGAGTCAGGGGGAAATATCTTAGAATCTTTGCAGGCTTCTTGGTTGCTATTCGACCCCTCTTCGCCTGTTTGTACCGAGACGCATTACACCGCTTACATCTGTCCAACTCGGCGTCGTCTCCCCAGTACAACATACAATCATTCGGGCAGGCATGGATTTTAGTGTAGTTCAATCCCAACTTGTTAATAGTCTTCTTTGTTTCGTAGAATGATGGTGCAATTTCTGCCTGAGAGAATGCATCTCCCAATAATTCTAACACCATCGACATCCCCTTATCGCTGAAGCCACACAAGCACTTGATATGATAGAGCTTGACAAGAAATGATAGTTTTGAATATTTACTGCACCTTGAATAAACATTATTCTTATTCTAAAATGAACTTTTATGTGACAAAACTAGAAACGAAATGAGAGGCAGTTTTTAGTAGAACCTGGAAACAATGGCTTATCTGAATCCGTCATAAGGTCGAAAAAATTCTTTGCAGCTTCATTTCGAAAAAACTCCGGGAGTGGTCCTTCAACCCCTTCCTGACTCCCGATGCCGTCACCTTGCACCCCGAAAGCATCACGCACAACATCGTTAAATGGATCCACATGATTGTCGTCATCATCGTCATCGTCGATCTGCATTCCAACCTGAGATGTTCGAGCAACTACCTCACCACCATCATCATCGTTCTCGCCATGAATACCCCAGAATGTGTAATTGGATGGGAATTGTTTCAGTATAAGATGCTCACGCACAACATTTCTGGGATGCCACTTCTTAAATTTACATTTCGGACAAGGACACAATCTGATTGTTAACACCGGTGCGGTTGAAAGTAAAATCTAAAAAGTGGTCAACACCAACCAAATAGCGGGGCGACGTCCTTGGCAAATTTATCTAAGATTTATCCATCATATGACTGAAGATATTATCAAAGAAGGAAAGAGCTTAATGAAATGTGAAAATGAATTGGAAAGAATCAAGGGCTTATAAAATGAAATTTAGACATTAGTAGCGGTTCTTTAACCGCTACTAAAACCGCAACTAACTCAATCAGACCGTTGGAAACTAAACAAGTGGCAGCTGTCTGAGTGTACATTAGTAGCGGTTTTGTAACCGCTACTAATATAAAATATTTTTATAATTAGTAATTTAGTAGCGGTTGGAAACCGCTACTAAGTTTAATTTTTTTTTAATATTTCTTCATTTAGTAGCGGTTCTGAAACCGCTACTAAATGTGCTATTTTGTGTTTTAAACGTTATTTATATCTTTTTTTTTCAAATACTATACAAGAAAATAAACAAATAACAACGGTTTATTTAGTTTGTCAGGGAGAAACTTTTTTGTTTAACTGTTAAAAAAAATTATCGCCATTTGTAAAGTAAAAAATAAAATCAGATAATAACAACTAACAAAATTATGCAACATTAAAGATATGAAATGTTTAAACAACTAATATTGAAATTAGCAAACATTTAAATATAAAAATGTTCAACTGAAATCCTGAAATAAAAAACATTATAATAAAAAAAGACCCTATAGCTACGCCGCAGGAGGCTGATCGTCGTCTTGATGCTCCGGAGAACGGTTGCGAGGCTGCTTCGGTGGACGTGGAGGTAGTGGTACTCGCAAAGGAGATCGATCCGGGTCGAACATCCGCTGTATCCGTTCCAACGTGCTATTGGCGTCGTGCACCCAGGACTCCAGTCGGTCGTACACCTGATCAGTCACCCGTTCCGTAATCTCATGAGTGAGTCTCTCCCTCATTTGAGCCTCAAACTCTGCGTCTCCCCTAATAGGGCCGCTTGTTGATGGTTGGCTCGAAGCTGCAGACTGGGCGCTGCCTGGGTCGCCTGACCTGCCGTACACCACCGTAGGTCGGGCTCCGAATCCCATCCCGCAAACCCGGCCAGGGTGCTCTTGAGTCCCTAGGGCAGCCCTTAGCGAGGCAGTGGGGTCTACATTGTCCCCCTGCGACTCGGCGATCTCTCTCTCCGCAGCCTCAATCCTAGCCTGCACACACAAACATATTAACAATTTTATTTTGATGTCGTTGTTATTAAAAATATAATAATATAAAAATAAATAAATAAATAAAAATTTTACAATTTGCTCCTCAGCCTCCCTGGATGTTGGGCTCCCGTCGGCGTGTCTGTGCTTTATTTGGTAGAAACGACCGTAGGTAGCCTTCTGCCCTTTCTTCGCAGCCTCTTCCTCCTAAAAATTAAGATACAAACAGTTATTAATATATAAAGATAAATTATTTTTAAATCAAACAATGAAACTTCATTCCTTCATAGCATCTCTTTGTACCCAACCGAAAACGGCTTCGTCCCAGCCGTATGATGAACCTTCTGATGGGCCTTCGCGGCAAGACCTTGTTGCGACCTCTTCTGTTAACATAAAATAATATTAAACAATCATTAGTAATTCAAAAATATTTTTTCAATATGACCTGATTCAATAATATTATTCATTATACCTTCCCAATGTCTCCCCTCCTCTAACCCACATATCTCTCCCACGCATCCGCAGGGACGCCACCAGGGACATCATCGACCAACTCCTGAAACGGCCTACTCCCACCCCGATTTCTTTCTTTGAACATATCCAATCGCTTGTTCTTCCAACCGTCCCCCATCTTTGATTCTGTCCAATTCTTGCGGCTGTCCCTCACATCAAACTTCCTCTGTAAAATATTAAATTTAAGTATGTTTAATTAGAAATTAATAAATAATAACAAATTCCAATAATAACATAAAACAAATAAGAAATAATAAATACATTTCCTATAATATTTATTAAAATCAAATTCAAATAATAACAGAAAAGAAATAAGAAATAATAAATATATTTCCTATAATATTTATTAAAATCAAATTCAAATAATAACAGAAAAGAAATAATAAATAATAAATAATAAACAATATATATATAATAACAAGAATATTTCTTATAGTATTAATTAAAATCACATTCTAATAATAATAATAAATAATAAACAGTAAATAAGCTCAAAGTTAATTCAACAAACCTTAACAATGTCGTCAAACGCGAACTTTTTAGAGTTCGCGTCAATCTTCCTCCAGTCCAAAGCGTCAATCGGAAATCGCTGATAATTCTGGCCTACACCCCCGACGAACCTCTAGTACAGTTGCCCCCCTTGTCCAACCGGTAATTTGGTCAAGTCGTCCCAATCAACTATAACTCTGTGCCCGCTCGGAAGGTTCATCGCATCTTGCACCGTCAACCTCTTCTCACTTATGCTACCAGAAGGGTCTGTAAAATTTAAGGAACAATTTCAATTTTATGAGCGATAAAAAATTATAACTATCTCATAAAAACAATAAAAATTGAATTTCCTTACCCTGAACTTGTACTTCGTAACCGGTGGACCTTCCGGAGGATCGTTTAGGCTGCCCCGCCTCGTCAAATTCCTCACCGTCCAATCAACGTTCCATATCCTCAAAATCCGCTCCTCCTCCAGTCTCGTCGAACTCCTCTTCCCCGGTCTAGAATGCGTTGATTACATCTTCAGGAATCGGATCGTTCTGTACACGGATGCGCTCTTGTTCTATACGATCCCTCTCGGCCTGCTCAGCCAATTCCTTACATAGCCGCTCCTCAGCCTCCATTTGTTCAGCGGTCATAGGCCTCTTATTGCGATCGCCCTTTTTCACCATGTTTTTATCTCTTTTTTCTAGTCGAAGTCACGTCAGGTCGCTTTCTTTCTCAAAAAGCTCGTGCCTTTTCTCTGAAAAGGCACGAGCCTTTTTAAACTACGCATTTTAGTAGCGGTTCTGCAAGAACCGCTACTATTAGTCGCGGTTTCATAAAAAACCGCTGCTGAAACCGCGACTAAATCAACCAGTAATAAATGCAGTTGCATTTATTTCGCTGAATTAGTGGTGGTTTTGGGGAAAACCGCTACTAATGTACTAAAACCGCCACTAATTCAGTGGCCATTCATTTTCTAGTGGTTGTTTTCCTCCAGAACCGCGACTAAATTTACGCCACTACTTTTCCCGCCAAAACGCGCCAAATTTGTTGCGGTTATAACCCCAGAACCGCTACTAAAGTCCGCTACTAACTACATCTGTGGTCAAACCGTTGGATTTACTTGCAGTTTGTGCTTATAACCGCTACTAATGTATAATTACTAGCGGTTCTCGTTTTCCGCTACTAAGGTAACCGCTACTAAAAGTCCTTTTTTTTGTAGTGAAATATATAAATAAGGAAGTGGACACAATTCTTCTTCTTCTTAACTTTTATCTATAACAAAGAACAAGTCAAATTCAAAACCAACAGTACAATAACCAATTGAATGTTAATACCATTAGAAGTGATCCACTTTAAAACATGGCTAAAGGAGTAGATTCATTTGTACAATATGAAATACAAATAACTTGAAAAAAACATTTGTTAAGCACATTCGATGAACAAATGTTACTATATAAAATAGATAAACATATATATATATATTATTTTAATGTGAGGAATCAAAACAAAACAAAAGAAAATATGTACAGCATGGAGGCAATGAATAACAGGCGTTACATAGAGGCCGTGACCAAAACAGGCACAACCCCGAAAGTCACGAATAGTTGGTGCTGTAACACCTGATTCTATAACTCTAATAAGGATATTTAGTTATTTAGAACCACTTCGTAATTATCAAGAGCCTAAAAATGTGAATAAATTAAAACTTTTCTTTTCAAATGTTTTGCTTATAATGATACTTTGAAGAAATGGGCTTTTCTGACAAATTCAATTCATTTCAAACCAGTGTTTTTAGGGACGGACCGGACCAAACGTTTTAGCTAGTCTGACTGCCGCACGGAGATAAAGACGGCTTGAGCCACCCTTTAAACCTGTCCTTTGAGTTTGGCCGTTTTTAGCCAGCATTAGTTGTTCTTCAAGCCGGAATTCACTATTAAACCAGTAACCGGTGTGGTTTTGAAGTAACCGGCTGGTTGAAATACAACTGAAAATAATAAAGAAGAAGAAGAAGCGGCCACGGAAGATAAGAAAGAAGGGGAAAGGAAGCTGAGGAAGCAAAATATACGAAGTAAGAAGGAGGAGGAAAAGATTAAAAAAATAGTTAGTGATAGTGATATGATATCTTCTTTTTGACGTCTGCAGTCTCTGCCATTTCACTATTAAAAAAACAATTTAAAAAATCTTCGAAGCTTGTGAAGGCCATCTAGTGCAAACTTAACCTAACCATTTTGTTTTTCTTTTCAAAGATATCCTTGTGAACGTAGTCTAAGTGGTGACACTTAAGAAAACTAATTTTCATATTTTCTATATAAAACATATTTTTAATATAAAACATTTTTTTAGCCAAACCATAAATTTAGTTATACGATGTTATTTAATTAAAATTTTCATATATTAAAGTGATAATGTATTTGAAAATTAGATTTTGTAGGAATTTAGTTTTTATGTATCTTATTATATATGTATATAATTTTTCTCTCATAATTTTTATTTAATTATTTAATCTCCAGCCCAACTGAATGATCCGATCATTTCAACCGTTTGAACCATGTTCCGCTAACTTTTCCGGATCGACATCCAATTTGGCTTTTAAAACATTGTTTCAAACTACTATTGTTAAAAATCTCAAGTGGTTTCCTTATATGTGTTAATACTAGCTGTCACCCAAGAGGGGGGTGAATTGGGTGATGGAATAAAATCTGAGAAATTATTTCCTTGTAAAAATCACAGTTGAAGTGTTAAGTAGTGCTCTTGAAAATCTTCTTCACTAAATAAGGATAGCACCTTGAAACATGAAAAGCATAATAAAATGTGTAAATCCGTTATGTTGGAAATATGATAAGAGTTAAGGGAAGAGAGAATGCAAACAAAGATTTATCCTGGTTCGGTCTATTCCTTTGACCTACATCCAGTCCCCAGGCTCCACCTGAGATTTCAAATCTACTACCAACTTGTTTGAATCGGGCACAAGAGAAGCCTTTACAATTCCACAAGTTTAGTCGGGCAGTTGTGAAGCCTTTTCTTCCTCAAATTTAAACTGGGCACTTGAGAACTGTTCCCCCTTACAACTTGTAAGATTACACCCTCTCTTAAGATCCCACTATCTTAAGAGATATCACACTTCATATAGAATACAGAGTATTTCTTGTTCACTCAATGAACTGATAATGTTACACAAAGAAGTATATAAGATCTGATTGATCTGAGAGCTTAGAATGCTAAGAATGAATATGTTCAAGTATAGTCATCTATGTCTCTGTATTTTTCATAAATGTTCAAGTCTTGATATTTATATCTCTTCACAGCTTGCCTTTTCTTTCAGCTTCAAGAGGCCGTTTGAAATTAGTCATTGGGAGCTCTTAGCCATTGGAAATTAATGTTATTCTTCATCTTCCTCAACTTTCTTCTCCTGCTTCAATAAATCTTATAGAGGATGAGCTAAGAGAGATAGAGACTCTGAGTAACGGACACCTGCAACCATTGTACTTGCATAGCAGCTTTTTCAGTAGCGCTAGCTCACTTGGCTATCGCTAGTTCAATAGTGTAAGTCCTGCACTTAGCTAAACAAGTATTCATATGAAACACAGTAGGTGTTATCACTAGTGTAATTCATTAGCTCAATGATCAAAGACAATGTATTAGCTATCTGAATGTCTAAGTTATTTCAGCAAGTATTTTCCTATCGATAGCTAATCTTGTTTTCGCTAGTAACTATGTTATCGCTTGAAACTTTGTTATCGCTAGTTATTAGCTCAATGGTCAAAGACAATGTATTAGCTATCTGAATGTTTAAGTTATTTCAACAAGTATTTTTCTATCGACAGCTAATCTTCCAAGTTATTTCAAGAAGTGTTTTTCTATCGATACCTAATCTTGTTATCGCTAGTGACTATGTTACCGCTAGCAACTATGGTTCATTACTGCTAGCTGTTCTAACATTCTCCCCCTTTGTGTTATCCATGTTATCTTTGGGGCCTTAGCGATAGTGACATACTTGCACAGAGCTTAGCGATAGTGATTTATTGTTCTTTGCTTAGGCTAGCTCAAATCATTATATTAGTGGTAGTAAAGGTCTTTGCGATAGGGATATTGACTTTTCTTTATAATATTGCTAAGTCCCTATTAGCTATTGTTATCCTAAACCTTCCATTTGTTAGCGATAGGTTCTAGTTTAGCGATAGTGTATCTGTTATCTATAAGATTTTACTTGTTCAATATTAAGGTAACCTACACTATTTTACTTAGTCATTTAGCATGATTCTTTTCTCAATTTATTCTAGACTAAGTTATATGCTAATTGTTCATTTTTACTTATGTTATCTATGGGTCTAGTCCTCATCAAAACTTAAGATTCTAACATTCTCCCTCTTTTTGATGATGACAAAACATAAGTAAAAACATATATACGATGAAGCATGTACAGAGCATAAATTAAGACAAACATATAATTATCAGGATCAAAATAATTATCAGATAAAGCATGTATTGACTTTGCAAAATATTTACATCTTTTCAGAATCAAAATTGTTAGGATTAACTAAATATGAGATGTATGCAGAATTGTTCCTAAAGGCTAGGGGTCTTTCATTGTTAAATTTTGCTCCCCGAGGCTGAGGTTATATATTCTTCATCAGGTTCATTAGAAATAGAGGAGTCAGAGTAGAAGAATCTGTCTTGCTCAATTGCCTGAATGGGTTCGGCAAGGGAGACATCCTTGGAGGCAGCCTTAGACGATTTAGACGTGTGAAACCTCCTTTGATATACCCATACTTTCTTTCCTTGAGCAATTTGCTTTGCCAATTTCTTCCTTCTTTCTGCAGCCTCTTTTTCTGCCTTTTTCTTTGCCTTAGCAGCAGCCTTCTTCTCTTTTCTCAAGGCCTCTGCAATAGCCTTCTTTTCTTCTTTTGATAGCTTAGGAGGAGGAGCTGGCTTTTCAGATGCTTTATCTCTCTTAGCAGCCACTCACTTGACCCTCTGTGCTCTTCCCTCAGGAGCCTCAGGAGAAGCCATAGGAATAACTTTGAAAGAGACCTCTTCTCTGACTTTCCTCTTGGTCCTTTCCCTTCTCTTGGTTTTCTCTGCCTCAAGCACTAGCATCTTTTGAATATTATCTTTAACCTTATCTCCAGTGCTAAGCTTGTCCTCAATTGTTATTTCAACATCAGCTCCTGGAGGGATGATAGAAACTGGAACTGGCTCTACAGATTTGTCCATTGGAGGAGGAATGCCATGCTTCTCCGCAATCATAGCTGTCATGGCAAGAATGTCCACTTCTTGAGCATTAGGAGCTTGAGTAGGAGGCTTATTGGAAGCTTGAGGAGGAGGGGTCCTATGATCCTCAGACTCCATGTAACTGCGAGCAATGCCTCTGACTACATCATCAATCTCTTCAGCAACCATTGAAGCATTCACTGGAGCTAGAATATTCTCCCCCTTTTTGTCATCATCACCAGGGATAAGGGTTTGGCCAAGGTTTGGAGAAGAGATAGGAGGGATAGTATATCTAGTGGTAGTGGTAGGGATAGGAGTGCTATCTCTAATAGGTGGATTAGCGATAGGGGTTGGTTGTGAGATAAGGGGATTAGCGATAAGAGTTGGTGGTGAGGTTGGGACTTGGTTATCGCTAGTTATTAGCTCAATGGTTAAAGACAATGTATTAGCTATCTGAATGTCTAAGTTATTTCAACAAGTATTTTTCTATCGATTGCTAATCTTGTTATCGCTAGCAACTATGTTATCGCTAGAAACTTTGTTATCGCTAGTTATTTATTTAGCTCAATGGCTCACTGTATTAGCTATTTGAATGTCCAAGTTATTTCAAGAAGTGTTTTTCTATCGATAGCTAATCTTGTTATCACTAGTGACTATGTTATCGCTAGCAACTATGGTTCATTACTGCTAGCTGTTCTAACATTCTCCCCCTTTGTGTTATCCATGTTATCTATGGAGCCTTAGTGATAGTGACATACTTGTACAGAACTTAGAAATAGTGATATATTGTTCTTTGCTTAGGTTGGCTCAACTCATTGTATTAGCGGTAGTGAAGGTCTTAGCAATAGCGATATTGACTTTTCTTCACAATATTGCTAAGTCCCATTAGCTATTGTTATCCTAAACCTTCCATTTGTTAGCAATAGGTTCTAGCATAGCGATAGTGTATCTCTTATCTATAAGATTTTACTTGTTCAATGTTAAGGTAACCTACACTCTTTTACTTAGTCATTTAGCATGATTCTTTTCTCAATTTATTCCAGACTAAGTTATATGCTAATTGTTCATTTTTACTTATGTTATCTATGGGTCCAGTCCTAATCAAAACTTAAGATTCTAACATAAATATGACCTAGAATATCTACTTAGCATAAATATGACTAAATAAAATCTAGCTATCTCAGGCGATAGCCTTTTTACCTGTGCTTGTGATCAGATCTCCTTATGAAGGAATGATACATCATGAATAATAATATCAATTAAATTATTTTGTCAAGCACAAGTAAATCAAATTACTATAACTAAATTGTTAGATACACTATATCGGTAAGCATCCATGTAATATCCCAAATTTTGGGCCTAAAAGTTCAAGAAATAAGACAAATGCAGATGGTTACGCTAGGCCCTATTAAGCAAAGGTCGCAAAAGTACACAAAAAAATGAAATGATTATTAAGGACTAAATCGCAATTGGAAAGTTTTGTGATATAAAGTGTAAATATTATTAGAGACTCTATTAAAGTCTTTTGGTCTAGATATGAGAAATAACGATAGATATGGGACAAGTACCATGTCAAAAGCCCAAATGAGGAAATTGTTGGGGTCGTGCCCGAATTGGGGAAGAAACATAATTTTGAGAATGTCACATGTTAATAGTGTTAATCTTCCGAAATGGAGAAAAACTAAAAAGAAAAATAATAAGAAGTTATGCATTTAGTGCCATGAGGTTAAGAATGAGGAAAATGCCTAAAATAATAAATTTTTTAGACTTATTAGAATTTAGTTTAAATAAATGGTGATTAGCAAAATTTTATTCTAAAAAATAATAGAATGCCTCAAATGCTTGGTCATTGATAAAGGAAAGTTGATTTTAAAATTAAAATTAAGTGGATTAATCAAGCTTATGAAAAGGATAGTCTATGGCCTTTCACAAGGATGTATGTGGCGTGATCACATTAAACGGGATAATGGAAGTTGATTTTGAATCATTTGATCAAAAAAATATTAAACTCTTCATATAAATTGAAATCTAATAAGAGACTTATTGAAGCCAAAATTGTTATAAATATTATAATTGTCGTACTTTTGAAAAATTATTTGATTTTGTATTTGGTTGGGCCCAATCCATTTCGGCATTACAAGCTTGAAGCCTACTAGTTTTTGTGAAGTCCATTTTGACTGATTTGTTTGGCTGAAGTTATTTGGGAATTTCGTGGTGTTTGATGGAAAGGATTGGAATCCAAAGAATTCGTGAAAGTATGATTTTTTTTTATGGAAGTTGTTCTAATGTATTGTTGGATGAGTTGTTTTGGTGTGATTGGCTGAGTATTTTGGTTTATGTATATTTTCATGAAAAGAAAGGGGGTTATCTATTGATGTATGTTACATTTTAATCACCATGCTAGGTTTTACCCTTTTATATCATGGTATGATTTGAAAGTTTGAGGAAGTTTTTGCTTAACTATGATAGTTAGTTGAATTCAATTCTAACATGGTTAAGGTTTCAAATGATTGTGAAAGGTATTTTCAAGGCGATCATTGTGTATATGAACAGAGTTTTTTTTATATCTATGTGAGGCAAACTCTTCTCTCACTACAAAAAAAAACACAATAATTCCGTTTGTAAATCAATTTTTCTGACAGATTTATGATGGAAATGAATTTTGTTAACCTCTTGGAATTCATATTTTTTGGCACAATTTTAATTGGATTTTATACATTTTTTTGAGCATTTGTACATATTTTGGATACTCAAAGATAGAAAAGTGGGCATGATGTTTTTGTTGCAATTTGTTCTAAATTGTACTTATTTTGGGATTTCCTCTTTGTTTAACATGAGCTCATTAAATTTATTATTGTGAAAGAGGTGTTTTGAGAAAGAGAATTAGAGCCAATGCATTTGGAAAATCAAAGATGAGGAAAATGATGGCAAATCATAGATAGACCACTTTATTGTAAGAGAAGAAATCAAATTTTCCATATGCATACTGAGCTACAGCTCAAAAAGTTGGCTGCAGCTCAAATTTGGACAAAACAAAACTGGGCCGCAGCTCATTTCTCAGCCCTAGCTCATCCATTTTCACTCAAAAATTAGGTTCTTAAAGCTGGAAAACGAGGGGAGACGGTCATTCTCGACTTTCTGGGAAACTTGGGAGCATTTTGGGGTGCTAGGGCTTGGTTTTTGAAGAGAATGAATCTAGGATTGAGCTTTGGAAGAGATTTGGAGCTTAATTTCTTTGGTTTTTCTTCTTCATCTTCCTTCCCTCTCTTGTTTTATGTTATGGCTGCATTTTCTCCTTGGATTTGTAGTTTTTCATTGACTATGAGTAGCTAAACTTGTTATCTAGGATTATTTTGAACCCTTGTATGGATTAACTCTTTAATACTCCTCTCCTTTTGTGATTAATGGTATATATGTGTTTATTTTACTCTTTGCTTAATGCTTCTACATGCTTGATCACCATTTAGATGTTTTGTTCATTTGATTGAAGCTTGAGAGAGCTAGGTTAAATGTAGAACTTGGGTGAAATTGTGCAAGAACTTGAAATTTGCTTGATGAATGGATGGTTTTGTTGATAAGATAGAGATATACTTATTAATCTTGCATAGCCACATTAGGGTTGGAGTTTGGAAATTGGGATTTATTAATTGTAACAAGAGATTGAGCAATTAATGAAATGAGACACTTGTTCTTGACTTGAGAGAGCTTTTACAAGTATATTTTGAACCCTAGGCTAATATATGTATATTTATTAAAAGCATTTGTGAGAGGAGGTTATTTAGAGGTTATGAAATACAAGGGGGATAAATAATCCTAGGCTCCATTTTATCCTTTAAGTCAAAGAATCATTTGTGGTTATCAACTCTTATTTTTAAAAGCATTTGTCTATCAGTTAATTCTCCAAACAAAATTTGCTTTAGCTCAACTTAATTGAACTCACTAAGCCTTTTGTTTGATCACATTTGTAACCAAATCCTCGTGGGAACGATACTTTCTTATCACTTTATTACTTGGCGCGACCCATGCACTTGCGATGCAAACAAATTTTCTGACAAAATTTTAAATTAAATATCATGTGTCCCTCTTAGTGGCCACCATGTATCGCCTCTACACGCCACCACGTGTCGCCTCTACAGATTATATTCAATTGTGACGAAGTGGAGAACCGAACCCCCAACCTCTTACGCTCGTGCTGATGCCTTAACCAGTTGAGCTATGAAGACCCTGTGATATTATTTTCAAACATTATATTTATAATATTTAAATTCCCACTATTATAATTATATTTGATCTTAATTATTTATATATATTATTTTTTTATTTTAATAATTATGCTTATTAAGAAATAACATATTATTTAATAAAAAATAAAATTAACTTTTAATAAATTAAGATAATATTTTATTTATAAAATAATTAATATATTAACAATGGAAATTCCGTCGGTAAAACGTCAGAAATTTAATTGATGGAATTCCTATTGCTAATACCGATGAAAATTTCCGTCCGTAATTCAATCGGTAAACTTTCCGTCAGAAATCTATCAGTAATTAATGAAGGAAATTTTTTCTGTCAGAAATTCTGTTGGTAATTTCATGTTTTTTTGTAGTGTCTAACATGGATTAACTTGGTTGATTGGTTACATTCTTATTATTCATATTAGCCTTTTAATCTAGTTCAACGGTACACTTTTCTAACATGGATAAATTAGGGAAATGCTTTTTCTAACATTGATTAAGGAAACACTTCTTCAAATTATGATAAAACTAATTTTCAAATCCTCCAACTCACAAGGTGAATGATCACATCCATCATTGAATAACTTATAAAAGTAGCCATCCCATCTATCCTTAATATCTTCATCAGTGACCAAAACTTTACCTTCTTCATCTTTTATACATCTTACTTGATCCAAATCTTTCAAACTTCTCTCCTTATTCTTTACAATCTTGTAATTCTTTTGTTCCCCAGCCTTTGTGCCTAACTTCTTATAAACCCCTCATTTTCTTTAGCACAAGATTTACTTACTGCCTTCTTAGTCTCCTTTTTAGCCAAGCAGTACTTTCCCAATTTTCAGTATTATTACACAAGTGTATGGCTTTAAAATAGGCATGAGCTATTGGGCAATTCTCTATATATCACCATCATAATTCATTATCACTAACTCCTCATCATGTCTTTTCTATAGTCCATCCAAGTTTCTTAATCAAATCCCAATCTATGTTCCACTGTCTCTAAATTTTTACAATAGCTAACTATGGGATTCTCTTTCAACTATACTTTTAGATTGGACTCTTAACATTGATAATAAAAATTATCATCTAGAGGCAGTAAGAATGTGATATTATCACAAAGATTTTACCTAATTATTATAGCATAGTCACCATAACCAAACCAAACTTAGTGAATTATGTAGAAACTAAAAATTTCTACAACTCAAGCTTACTAACTATTTTTGCCAAAACCTTTGTTCTGATACCAAACAATGTAACACCTACTTCTATGACTCATTCCTAAGCTTAATAATCATTAGGAATCATATTCAATCTCATATGGGACTTAGAACATCAAAACCACAAACTTTTAAAACATTTCTTTATTTCTGGAAAAATGCTAAAAATGCGGAACTTTTCCAGTAACTTTGAAAAATCATAACTAATTGTAGAAAAATGGTTTTGACTTGGTTCAAGTTTCAAATTGAAGCTTGAAGAGTGCTCTTTCTAGGAAAAATATCAAACAAAACATGCATCAACCCAGGTGATACAGATATTTGATCACGGCAGCCAAATATCACATCACAATATTGAAACAATGCTGGAAATGTAAGAGAGTAAGTACTACCTTCGAGCTTTACAACTTCTCTTAGAGTCCGAACCTTCAAAGCTCCTCAAGAACACTCCTTTTTCTCTCACTTTCTTTGGGGCTACGAATTTCGGTGTGAAGAATGTAACATCCCAAAAATCCAATTAGTAAATAAAATTACTCTAGGAAGATAAGAAATGTAAATTACCAAATAACTAACAATATGTAATATTGTTGTTAAAAATCAAAAGTAAGGTTAAAAGAGCCAATTAGGTAAATAAGGAGATGATTAAATTACCCTACCCAAATACCAAATAATTTATTATTATCCTCCTCCTTATGTCAGCCGTATACACACACACACACACACTCATTGACTCTTCCTCTTTTTCCATTTCGTTTTCTCTCTCTTGCTCTCTCTCAAACTCTTGAACTTCTGCCCAACCTCCAGCAGCTTCCTTGGATGAAAATGGAGGAAGATTGAGGTGGAATTCACATGCAAAGGAAGATTCAAACTCAGGTGAAGATCTTCTACCCATCTATGTTTAATTTTCTTCAATCAAGAGGTGATATGAGTGATGATGCATGTCGGGTTTGAAGGGGATTTGGGGCTGTCCGAACCAGATTTTCGTGCAGCTAAGTGAGAGATTGTTCAAGGGGTTTTTGTGAGGGAAATGTGGTGGTTGCATGTTTGATTTTATAACTTGAATGCCCTGTTTTTCTTTGAGCCGAAACAGCCCAGAAATCTGTCCGAAAATCTGGGTGATTTTGGACAGTTTTCTTGATAAATTAAAGGAAGATAATTGGCTCTAATGTTTCCATCTTTTATCTATGAAAGTTACCACAAAAATTAGGGAGGTATCTTGTAAATAATTTGCTGCAAATGGAGGCAAGTTTGTGCTGAAAATTCTGTCAATTTGTGCTGTGACAATTCGTTTCAGCCATGGAGCTCATTTGTGTGTGTGCAGATTTTCTTTATAAATCACACAAGTTTAGCATAACTTGGTTACTTTATTATTGAGTCAAGTTGCTGTAATGTGTTAAGGAAATATAAAGTCATGGTTTATGAATATTGCTGTAAATTGTGCAGCAATTAGGATTAAATTGATTAGATTGAGCTTTGAGTAATGGTAGATACAAAGTGGTTCTGTTTTCGCCTGAAATAAAATGGGACTAATTGAATGGGAAGTAGTGACTTGTTATGACTAAAAATAATGTGAATGGTATTATAGTTTGCCTAAATTGTTGCTGCACAATTGGAATGAAATTATAGGTAATGTGACATAGACTTTCTTTGTCTTACATCACAAGATATTTGATGATTTGAGAACAAGTTGCTGCTGTCCTATTGTAGGTTGTTCTCATTGATTTAGGTTCAAAAGTTGTCGAAAATTGTGCTATAACAAGTGTTTAAAAGTGTGATGCTTCTTGTACATCAATAAATTTAATTGTTGTTGAATTAACAATGAAGTTCAGCCATAAATTATGCTATATTACACATTGATTGTGGGATGTCTTTCTTTAATAAGAAATACCAACTCTTAGAGTTGGAGAATGAGAATTGTTGTTTTAATTGAAGATGTGAATGTGTTTCTCCTAGTAAGAACTATCACTAAGGGGGGGGGGAGTATACTAGGACCGAGAGTGAGATATCTAATATGTATAACATGAGTATTGACCTCTATTATTACATGATGTAATAATAGGAGGACAAAGTGGAGATAAATCTCATAAGCAGCGGGAAGGAAAAGCTCCAAGGGAGTAGTACGTGGTTGTCACAGGTGAGGGTTTACTTCATACACACCTAGAACAATGCATGATTGGATTGTATGATAACTAAGCATGATTGCTGTTACAGATATTTGATAAATGATTGTTGCTCGTATGTTCTTATTATTTTTAAATTTGGAGTACTCCCAGGCATACGGTGGGTCGCTCCCCCTATGTCAGATTTTCTATCTATATGATATGTCTGTATTTTATTATTAAAATCCTACAGGTATAGTCACTATTAATAGGGGATGTATCCTTATTAATAGGTGGCAGGTGCTATATGCACATTGAGATAAATAATTAGTCTCCAATTGAATGAATATATCATTACTTGGATGACCGGCGTCAAAGACGCGAAATATGAGAATAACATTATCATTATTTGTACAGCTTAAATGAATTGTGATAGTATGATTGTATGAATTTAGAGTGTATGAGGTAAACCTGAGAAAATTTTGGTTGCAGGAAAAAGATAGGCCGGACTGCTTTTGGTAAGGCTGGTTTTAGTGAAAGCATATGTAGCCTGAGGAGGTTGCTTAAAATTGCTTAGGCAATTTGTATATATTTTTGGGCATGTTGATGTTAAGCTATGATGAATACTTGCTGCGTATGTATATTTTGTAAACACTATGGTGGGAAGAAGTTGTTATATGTAAGTGAATATGGGGTGAAGTTTGTAGTAGATGAAAAAGGGATGTGAATCTCTAGATATATGTATTAATCAAGCGTCCTTATCGTAGGCGATGGTGTGATGTCTGAATTGACGTGTAAACGATAGTTTTTGTATATATATATGTTAGTGAAGCTTGACGATCAAGTACTAAATAAATTTAAATTTGATAAGGCATTAAATGATAAGTTAATTTGACACGTCAAGGTTTCAAATAAAAAGTTTTAATCAGGACGGTTTTGGACTTCTTAAAGAGGTTTTCTATAAGTTCTAGTTATTTAAATAATGACTAAACGTTAGAAAGGCTACAAGGTAGGCAAGGTTTTATAATAAAGGTAAAACAAAGACTAGGTGTTACATTTTTGGTATCAGAGCAGAGATTCTGGCACAGAAAGCTAGAATACTTTGCTTGAATACCACTTCCAGATAGGAAGATGGTTGATAGTTTTATAATTTAAGAAGAAGTTATAATATAGTCCTTAAGGGACTAGTAAACCTAGGCTAGATTGGAAAGTGTTTGTTTAAAATATGAATCATGTATGCTTGAAGTGCATTATTTACATAGTTACCACGAATGCTGAGATTTGTTTATTGTGAAGTAATGTGGAACTTACTTGAAATGTGAACTTCTTCATGTAAGAAGGTACATAGCCAGAATATATATATATATATATATGTGTATTGAATTGCTAACCGTTGTTGTATTGGTTGGGATTTGTTGATGATTGATAGTAACTTGGAATTGGACTAAGCAAAGGGATAAAGTCCATGGGAATAGGGATGTTTCTTGGGGTCTCAAATATAATTATGAACCCGGGCATAATGATAGTTGAGGCATCATTGAAAACCCTATAGTAATAAATATATATATATACATATATATAGGAACTTGATTGAAAAGGAATTGAGATTGTAGTAATTGTTGCAAACTTATGAATGTTACTTGGTAGTAATTGGATTAAATTTGGTATGCTTTATGTATTGCATTGGTATGGTGATCTAATTATTATTAGATACATATTCATCATTGAATGTAACTAATAGCTTACATGTGATGATGATAGGAAAATTTATAAAAAATGGTAAATACCAGGAGGGGTGGCCGAGGCCGAGGTCGAGGTAGGGGTCGAGGTAATCCTGAACCCCCAGTTGATCCACTACAGGTTATATTGGATCGATTGAACGAGCAACAGGTTACTATTAATCAGCTGAGAGAAAGGCAGGAACAATATGATAAACAAAATGAAGAAAACAGAGCCAATAGAGGGCAGGAGGAACCAGTCCAAAATCCCTTAGGGCAGAATCAACCAGCGAATGTAAATCAGGAGGAGTTAATCCTGAACCAGCCAGAGCCTCCACAAGAAGTGATATACCAGGCTATAGAGCGGTTTTGTAAGCACCGTCCACCCTCTTTTGATGGAAGGGTAGATGTAGTGCAGGCAGAAAGGTGGTTAAAGACCCTTGAGAAGATATTCAGAGTTATGAGATGTTCCACTGAAGAGAAGGCTCAGATGGCCATTTATAAGCTTGATGGTGCTGCAAATGATTGGTGGTTGAACACTGAGTTAGTCTTGCAAGCACAGAATATTCCCATCACATGGGAAGTATTTAGAAGGAAGTTCTATGAAAAGTATTTTCCGCCATCTTTAAGGGAAGAGAAAGAGGCAGAATTTCTAACCATCCACCAGGGTAATGATGAGTCCTTTGATGAGTACTTATCCAGATTCAATCAGTTGTCGCATTATTATACCCACCTGGATAAAAGAAATGATGGTAAGTGGCTCACTAGCCGATTAGTCAGAGGATTGAATTCCTATCTGAGGGAGAGACTAGCTCCCATGCAACTTGAAGACTTTGATAAGGCAATAGAAGTTTGTCGCATCGCAGAGAACAATAGATCAAAGTTTGTCAGATCAAGTGATCAGAGCAAGTCTAGTGGGTCCTTTAGTGGGACTGCAGGAGAGTCACAGAAAAGAAAGAACTTTCCTCCTACTGATTTTGTGAATCCCTCAAAACGACCACATTATCAGTCTCAGTCTCAGCCTGATAAACCGCCTCAGCAAAAGTCTAGTTCTTCTCAGTTCCCAGCATCTAAGTCTCCTCAGACGTTTCCAATTCCTTATTCTCGCCAACAAAATCAAAATCCACCTAAATCTAGTGTGGCGCCATCTGGTGAAGGAAGGAGGTGCAAGTTTTGTGGGAAAAATCATGGCGACCGGCCATGTCATTATGGACAACCAGTATGTTTCAACTGTTCCAAGCCGGGCCATTTTTCTAAAGTTTGTCCTCTGAAGCAGAATCCATCCCGCTCTACTCTGCAAGGGAAAGTATTTGCCATGACTCACGAGGAGGCTCAGAGATCTCCAAGAATGGTAGAAGGTATGATTCTCCTAAATGGATACTCTGTATGTGCCTTATTTGATTCTGGAGCAAGTAGATCATTTATTTCTGATAGTTATGCGGGGAAATTAAACCTGGTAATGGATAAATTGCCATATTTGATTCGTGTTTCCACACCGACGGGTGGTAGGGTAATCACAGGACTTGCTTGTCTTAATTGTGTGATCCAGTATGAACAGATTTATAGTAGTATTGATCTTGTGATTTTACCTTTAAAAGACATTGATGTGATCATTGGTCTCGATTGGTTGTCTGCTAACAGTATACTGATTGATTGTGCCAATAAAGCTTTGATAATTCCTAAAGGATTAGAACCTTCCAGGGTAGAGGCTAGAATTAACCTAATCACTGCAGCTAAAGCAGAAAAGAGCTTGAGCAAGGGGTGTCAAGGGTTTATTGTGTTCTTTTCAGTTCAAGCTGAATCTGAGATGAAATTGGAAGATATTCCAGTGGTACAGGAATTCCCTGAAGTATTTCCTGAGGAGATAGTTGGATTACCTCCAGAACGAGAATTGGAATTTTCTATTGAGTTAGCTCCTGGAACTGGGGCTATCTCTAAAGCACCATATAGGATGGCACCAAGTGAAATGGCAGAACTAAAGAAGCAAATTGAAGAATTACTTGAAAAAGGGTTCATTCGCCCTAGTGTTTCTCCCTGGGGTGCTCCGGTATTATTTGTGAAAAAGAAAGATGGGAGTCTGCGATTATGTATTGATTACCGGGAATTAAACAAAGTGACAGTAAAGAACAGGTATCCTTTGCCAAGGATTGATGATTTGATTGATCAGTTAGAAGGAGCTAGTATCTTTTCAAAAATTGATTTGAGATCGGGTTATCACCAGTTGCGTGTTAAGGCGGAAGATATTTATAAGACAGCTTTTAGAACCCGGTATGGGCATTATGAGTTTATGGTGATGCCTTTCGGATTAACTAATGCTCCGGCTGTGTTTATGGATTATATGAACAGAATCTTTCGACCATTTCTTGATAAATTTGTTGTCGTATTTATTGATGACATCTTGATATACTCACAGAGCCAAGAAGAACATGAAGAGCATCTGCGTATAGTCTTAAATATATTGCGAGAAAAGCAATTATATGCAAAACTTAGCAAATGTGATTTCTGGCTTCCTGAAGTTAAATTTCTGGGACACGTTATTTCTAATAAAGGTGTAGCAGTTGATCCCAGTAAAGTAGAAGCTGTTCTAGAATGGAAGAGGCCTGGGTCAGTTACTGAAATTAGAAGTTTCTTGGGTTTAGCAGGTTACTACAGGAGATTCATTAAGGATTTCTCTAAGATGGCTTTGCCTCTAACCAAGCTTACCCGGAAGAATCAAGCTTTCGACTGGACTGATGAATGTGAAACCAGTTTCCAGACCTTAAAAGAAAAGCTTACTACTGCTCCCGTCTTAATTATTCCTGTGCCGCATGAGACATATATGGTCTATAGTGATGCAAGCAAACAGGGTCTGGGATGCGTGCTGATGCAACAAGGAAGAGTAGTAGCTTATGCCTCTCGACAGTTGAGGCCGCATGAACAAAATTATCCAACTCATGACTTGGAGTTAGCTGCAGTTGTATTTGCTCTGAAAATATGGAGGCATTATCTATATGGAGCTAAAGTTGAACTATTCTGTGATCATAAAAGCCTGAAGTACCTGCAAGATCAAAAAGAGCTAAATATGAGACAACGAAGATGGATGGAATTGCTAAAAGATTATGATTACAAGATTCATTATCATCCCGGCAAAGCGAACGTTATAGCTGACGCTCTCAGTAGAAAATCAATACACATGGCGACCTTGATGGCTTATGAGCAGGAACTTATAGAACAATTCAGAGACCTTAATTTGGCAAATGAAATGATCATCCTAGAGTGTGCTATGCTAAAAATTACAAGTGACTTGGGCGATGAAATTGCAGAAGCCCAGAAACAAGATTGTCTCGCCGTTTCAATCAAAGAGAAAATGGAGAATCAGATAGGTGATGATTATGATCTGTCACCCAGCGGCTTGATCCGGTATAAACAAAGAATTTATGTTCCTCCAGAACCCACAATTAGAGTTCGGATTCTAGAGGAAGCTCATAAAAGCCGTTTGACCTTGCATCCCGGGATGGTAAAGATGTATCATAGCTTGAAATCTTTGTTCTGGTGGCCAGGAATGAAGAGTGATGTCACAAAATTTGTTGCTAGATGCCTAACTTGTCAAAGGGTAAAAGCGGAACATCAGAAATCCCCAGGTCTACTACAACAAATTGAATTACCTGAATGGAAATGGGAGAGTGTCACAATGGATTTCATGGGTGGTTTACCTCGAACTTCTGCAGGATACTATTCTATTTGGGTGATTGTTTACAGACTCACCAAATCCGCGCATTTTCTAGCTATCAAAGCTAATTATACTTTGGATACATTGGTGAATGTTTACATCAGAGAGATTGTTAGGCTGCATGGAGTGCCCACTGGTATCATCTCTGATAGGGATCCAAGATTCACTTCCCGGTTCTGGCGCTCTTTACATGAAGCCATGGGAACTCGATTACGATTTAGTACTGCATACCATCCCCAAACGGACGGGCAGTCGGAAAGAACCATTCAAACGTTAGAAGATATGTTGAGATCTTGTGTGCTGGATTTTAAGAAAAGCTGGGATGAAATTCTACCCTATGCGGAGTTTGCATACAACAACAGCTATCATGCTAGTATTCAAATGGCTCCTTATGAGGCTCTATATGGGAGACGTTGTAGATCCCCACTTTGTTGGACAGAATTATCCGAGAGGAAATTGTATGGGCCTGAATTGATTGATCAGACAGTGGAAAAAATTAAGCTAATCAGAAAAAGGTTGTTGGCAGCGCAGAGTCGACAAAAGAGCTATGCTGATAAACGTAGAAGACCTCTAGAATTTGAGGTAGGGGATCATGTTTTTCTAAGGGTATCGCCATCCACGGGGATAGGCCGATCAATTAAACACTCCAAATTGAATCCCCGATTCGTCGGACCCTTTGAAATTCTGGAGAAAGTCGGAAAGGTTGCATATCGAATTGCTCTGCCTCCCCATTTGAGTAAGCTACATGATGTATTTCATGTTTCCCAACTAAAGAAGTATCAACCCGACCCAGAGCATATCCTGGAACATGAGGAATTAAAAATTCAGGAAGATTTGACGTATAAAATTGAGCCAGAACGAATCATTAATTTTCAAGAAAAGAATCTCCGGAATAAGCATATTCCATCTGTAAAAGTCTTGTGGAATGGGTTTTCTATTCGTGAAGCTACATGGGAACTGGTAGATGAAATGAAAAGGAAATTCCCAGAATTCATGAGTCAAGGTAATACTTCTAATTTCGAGGACGAAATTCTTTAAGGGGGAGGGAATTGTAACATCCCAAAAATCCAATTAGTAAATAAAATTACTCTAGGAAGATAAGAAATGTAAATTACCAAATAACTAACAATATGTAATATTGTTGTTAAAAATCAAAAGTAAGGTTAAAAGAGCCAATTAGGTAAATAAGGAGATGATTAAATTACCCTACCCAAATACCAAATAATTTATTATTATCCTCCTCCTTATGTCAGCCGTATACACACACACACACTCATTGACTCTTCCTCTTTTTCCATTTCGTTTTCTCTCTCTTGCTCTCTCTCAAACTCTTGAACTTCTGCCCAACCTCCAGCAGCTTCCTTGGATGAAAATGGAGGAAGATTGAGGTGGAATTCACATGCAAAGGAAGATTCAAACTCAGGTGAAGATCTTCTACCCATCTATGTTTAATTTTCTTCAATCAAGAGGTGATATGAGTGATGATGCATGTCGGGTTTGAAGGGGATTTGGGGCTGTCCGAACCAGATTTTCGTGCAGCTAAGTGAGAGATTGTTCAAGGGGTTTTTGTGAGGGAAATGTGGTGGTTGCATGTTTGATTTTATAACTTGAATGCCCTGTTTTTCTTTGAGCCGAAACAGCCCAGAAATCTGTCCGAAAATCTGGGTGATTTTGGACAGTTTTCTTGATAAATTAAAGGAAGATAATTGGCTCTAATGTTTCCATCTTTTATCTATGAAAGTTACCACAAAAATTAGGGAGGTATCTTGTAAATAATTTGCTGCAAATGGAGGCAAGTTTGTGCTGAAAATTCTGTCAATTTGTGCTGTGACAATTCGTTTCAGCCATGGAGCTCATTTGTGTGTGTGCAGATTTTCTTTATAAATCACACAAGTTTAGCATAACTTGGTTACTTTATTATTGAGTCAAGTTGCTGTAATGTGTTAAGGAAATATAAAGTCATGGTTTATGAATATTGCTGTAAATTGTGCAGCAATTAGGATTAAATTGATTAGATTGAGCTTTGAGTAATGGTAGATACAAAGTGGTTCTGTTTTCGCCTGAAATAAAATGGGACTAATTGAATGGGAAGTAGTGACTTGTTATGACTAAAAATAATGTGAATGGTATTATAGTTTGCCTAAATTGTTGCTGCACAATTGGAATGAAATTATAGGTAATGTGACATAGACTTTCTTTGTCTTACATCACAAGATATTTGATGATTTGAGAACAAGTTGCTGCTGTCCTATTGTAGGTTGTTCTCATTGATTTAGGTTCAAAAGTTGTCGAAAATTGTGCTATAACAAGTGTTTAAAAGTGTGATGCTTCTTGTACATCAATAAATTTAATTGTTGTTGAATTGACAATGAAGTTCAGCCATAAATTATGCTATATTACACATTGATTGTGGGATGTCTTTCTTTAATAAGAAATACCAACTCTTAGAGTTGGAGAATGAGAATTGTTGTTTTAATTGAAGATGTGAATGTGTTTCTCCTAGTAAGAACTATCACTAAGGGGGGGGGTAGTATACTAGGACCGAGAGTGAGATATCTAATATGTATAACATGAGTATTGACCTCTATTATTACATGATGTAATAATAGGAGGACAAAGTGGAGATAAATCTCATAAGCAGCGGGAAGGAAAAGCTCCAAGGGAGTAGTTCGTGGTTGTCACAGGTGAGGGTTTACTTCATACACACCTAGAACAATGCATGATTGGATTGTATGATAATTAAGCATGATTGCTGTTACAGATATTTGATAAATGATTGTTGCTCGTATGTTCTTATTATTTTTAAATTTGGAGTACTCCCAGGCATACGGTGGGTCGCTCCCCCTATGTCAGATTTTCTATCTATATGATATGTCTGTATTTTATTATTAAAATCCTACAGGTATAGTCACTATTAATAGGGGATGTATCCTTATTAATAGGTGGCAGGTGCTATATGCACATTGAGATAAATAATTAGTCTCCAATTGAATGAATATATCATTACTTGGATGACCGGCGTCAAAGACGCGAAATATGAGAATAACATTATCATTATTTGTACAGCTTAAATGAATTGTGATAGTATGATTGTATGAATTTAGAGTGTATGAGGTAAACCTGAGAAAATTTTGGTTGCAGGAAACAGATAGGCCGGACTGCTTTTGGTAAGGCTGGTTTTAGTGAAAGCATATGTAGCCTGAGGAGGTTGCTTAAAATTGCTTAGGCAATTTGTATATATTTTTGGGCATGTTAATGTTAAGCTATGATGAATACTTGCTGCGTATGTATATTTTGTAAACACTATGGTGGGAAGAAGTTGTTATATGTAAGTGAATATGGGGTGAAGTTTGTAGTAGATGAAAAAGGGATGTGAATCTCTAGATATATGTATTAATCAAGCGTCCTTATCGTAGGCGATGGTGTGATGTCTGAATTGACGTGTAAACGATAGTTTTTGTATATATATATGTTAGTGAAGCTTGACGATCAAGTACTAAATAAATTTAAATTTGATAAGGCATTAAATGATAAGTTAATTTGACACGTCAAGGTTTCAAATAAAAAGTTTTAATCAGGACGGTTTTGGACTTCTTAAAGAGGTTTTCTATAAGTTCTAGTTATTTAAATAATGACTAAACGTTAGAAAGGCTACAAGGTAGGCAAGGTTTTATAATAAAGGTAAAACAAAGACTAGGTGTTACAAAGAATGGGATGGAAGGGGGTCCTATTTATAGGGGAAATGAGGCTTGGATCACTCTTAAGCCACATCATTCATTGCCCAATCACATGAAGATTTCCTTCACCACCGGCATTTAGACTAGCCAACCCTAATGCACCACTCATGCATTTTCTTTTTCTTTTCTTGCTTTTCTTGCTTTCCTTTCCTTTTCTTTTCTTTTCTCTCTTCTTAATAATGATTATTTTATCCCTAGTAAGTGGCCCTTTTTACTTCTTAAAGACTAAAGCTAATTTCTCACTTTTTGCTTAATTACTTAATCCACAATTTTCTTTATGCCTATTGGTGGACTATACATATTTTTATTGTTTTCTTTACCTTCTTTTGTCCTTAAATGTGCCACTTGTGGCTAATTGTGGAAGGAAGAGAGACTTCTTTCTCTTATTATGCTTGAAGAAAGGTGACATCACTCACAAGAATCATTTAGGCTTGCATGTCTTTCCATTGGTCACTTATTATCTTATTTCTTTTTCTTTTACCTCTTGCATGCATTTCCATTGGCTCTCTTATTATACTTTCTTTTCTATTTTGATTTTCTTCATTGCATGTCTTCTTATTGGTCATCTTGTCATGATAACCCCTTTTACTTTTCCCCTTGCATGCATTTCCATTGGCTCTCAACATAATATTTCCTTTCTAATATAAATTATGCTCACTCATATTATAATAGCTTTTCTATTTATTATTTGCAACATAATTCCCTCCCTTTCCATGACATGTGGCGCCACCCTAAGCTCCACAAGGGGGAATTACAATTTCTTATGGGCTAAGGTCTTTCTCTAGTCCATTTTCTAAGCCCAACCCTAAACTAGATGGGTTTCTAAGCAAATAATATCATTAACATGTAAATTTCTGCTTAATTGTTATAAATTCTCTCTTTATGTTTTATGAGAAAATTATCAACAAATATTTAACTTCCTCATGCTGTAATTTCTGGACTATTAAAAATATGGACGTTACAACCTGCAAAGATATTATAAGCCACTCCAATGCCTAATTTAGTACTTTATCATCAAAATTGAACTAAATTTAAATAAAATTAAGAGGGTTAAGAGTATGATACTACTTTTACAACTCATTGGGATTCACCATTCCCAATTCCCTTCTGATATACATGAATTGTTCAACTGCCAAGGGTTTGGTGAAGATATCTGCTAGCTGCAAGTGAGTAGGAATAAATTCCACCTTGACATCCTTCTTTTGCACATGGTCCCTGATGAAGTGATGTCTGACATCGATATGATTAGTCCTTGAATGATGCACTAGATTTTTGGCTAAACTGATTGTGCTAGTGTTGTCACAAAGGATTGAAATTTCTGGAAACTCCATTCCTAGATCATTCAATTGATGTTTGAGCCATAGGACTTGAGCACAGCAACTTGCAGCAGCAACATATTCAGCTTCTGTGGATGACAGGGAAACACAGTTATGCTTCTTGCTAGACCAAGAGATTAAAGATCCTCCAAGAAACTCACATTGCCCACTGGTACTTTTCCTATCAGTTTTGTACCCATCATGGTCTGAATCTGAGTAAGCCATGAGATATTCCTGAATTCCCTTAGGATACCATAATCCCAATTCCTGAGTTCCAACCAGATACCTCAAAATTCTATTGACACATTTGTGATGGGATTCCTTTGGATTAGCCTGGTATCTGGCACATATTCGCACACTAAACTGGATGTCAGGTATGCTGGCAGTCAAGTAAAGAAGTGAGCCAATCAGTCCTCTGTAAGTGGACTGACTGAAGTCCTTCCCTTCTATATCAGCATCCAGCAATGCTATGGAACTCATGGGAGTCTCTTCTTCTCTTCCTGTCATCCCATCGATAAGCAAACTTACTGCTAAAAAAGCAGAAATTTCTAAACGGAATTAATTTCATAAGAGAAGAAATGCCACTAGGTCAGGTTAGCTTGAAAGCTAGGGTCAGGTATAGTATAGTAGGGTGCAGTTCCCTTGAAACGGGGATATCGTAAGGAATTGATGTAGTAGTTAAAGAATTCCCCTTGGCGGAAACCTACCTTCAATGGGAGTCTCTTCTTCTTTGGATAAGTCCATCACAAACTTCTTCAAGATCTCCTTCACATACTTGGTTTGAGAGATAAATATTTCATCCTTTCTCTGCTTGATTTGAAGACCTAGGAAGAAGTTCAGTTGCCCCATCATGGACATCTCAAATTCTCCCTGCATAATCTTAGAAAATTCTTCATTGAGAGATTCATCAATAGCACCAAAAATGATATCATCTACATAAATCTGAACTATAAGCATACTTTTCTTTTTATACAAGATTAATAGAGTAGTGTCTACTTTTCCTCTTGTAAAACCTTTATCTAATAGAAAATTACTTAATCTTTCATACCAGGCCCTTAGTGCCTGTTTGAGTCCATATAAAGCCATTTCCAATTTGAAAACATGATCAGGTTTAGAGGGATCTTCAAAGCCAGAGGGCTATTCAACATAAACTTCCTCCATAATATAACCATTAAGAAAGGCACTCTTTACTTCCATTTGATAAAGTTTGAAATTTTTTAGGGATGTAAATGCTAATAAGAGCCTTATTGCTTCCAGTCTTGCAACTGGGGCAAAAGTCTCCTCATAATCTATGCCTTCTTCTTAGTTATATCCTTTAGCCACAAGTCTTGCCTTGTTTCTGACCACAGTTCCAGATTCATCAAGTTTGTTTTTGAAAACCTACTTGGTTCCTGTAATAGGATAATTTGAAGTTCTTGGAACCAAGTCCCAAACTTGATTTCTTTCAAATTGATTGAGCTCTTCTTGTATAGCAACTATCCAGTCACAGTTTGTTAGTGCTTCTTCAATGCAGGAAGGTTCAGGTTCATAAATAAATGCAGAGAAATGCATTTCATTTTGAATCTGGTTTCTGGTTTTGACACCACCACTAACATCACCAATTATTTGCTCAGGAGGATGATCCTTATGATTTCTCAAGGTTGATGGTCCTAATGGTTCATCATGAGAATCATTGTCTTGGCCTTCTTCATCTAGTGATGATATTGGTTGTGTTGAGCCTTTAGCTTTGTTTGAAAAATCTGATTCTTTCTCTACTAATGGCCTCTATTCAGAGTTAGTTTCATCAAATACTACGTGGACTGAATCTTCAATAGTGGAAGTTCTTTTGTTAAATATTATATAGGCCTTACTTCTGTTAGAATAGCCAATAAAAATTCTAGAATTAGCTTTAGTATCGAATTTATCTAAGTTTATCTTCCTATTGTTGTGGATGAAGCATTTAGAACCAAAGACTTTGAGATGACTTACATTTGGCTTTCTACCTTTATAAAGCTCATATGGAGTCTTATCCATACCCTTTCATATGTAGGCTCTGTTGGATATGTAGCAGGCCGTACTCATTGCATCTGCCCAGAAAGCTTGAGATACCTCTCTTTCATTGAGCATTGTCCTGGTCATTTCAGTGAGTACTCTGTTCGTCCTTTCAACCACTCCATTTTGTTGGGGAATTCTAGGAGCTGAGAAGTTGTGATTTATTCCATTTTCTTCACACAACTCCTGGAAGTCTTAGTTCTCAAATTCTCCTCCATGATCTGTCCTAATTTAGCTGATCTTTTGTCCTTTTTCATTCTGCACTTTCTTAGCAAACAGATAGAAGGCATCAAAAGTATCATGTTTAGAAGAAAGAAACATAGTCTAAGTGAACCTAGAATAGTCATCCACTATCACAAGAGTGTATAGACTTCCTCCTAGACTTTTTACTCTTGCTGGACCAACTAAGTTCATATGGATCAGTTCCAGTGGTCTAGTAGTGAAGACTTTCTTCTTTGGTTTAAATGAGGACTTTGTTTGTTTTCCCTTTTGGCATGCTTCACACAATAGATCAGTTTTTATTTCCATATGAGGTATGCCAATGATAAGGTCCTTTTTGACAAGCTTATCTAATTGAGTCATGTTCGCATGAGCTAATCTTCTATGCCACAGCCAATGGTTATCAGAATTACTTATAAAACATTTCTCAGAAAATTGTTGGCTTAAATCAACAGTGTATAAATTTCCATTCCTATTAGCTTTTAAACGGCATTTAAGATTGGATTTATCTATGGTTAATTCTTCCTTATCTACTATGAGGCATTCACTTGAATCAAAGATTACCCAGTAAACTCGGTCAGTGCTCTGACTGACACTTAGCAAATTGTGACAGAGATCTTCTACAAGATAGATATCCTTGATTGCTCCAATTTCTCCTCTTCGAGTAATTTTTCTTGACTAGTTTCCACCAAAGCTGACTTTGGCTCCATCTTTCATGATCAGATTGTCAAATTTCTCTCTATCACCAGTCATGTGTCTTGAGCATCCACTATCTATTTACCACTTGTTGTTAGATGCTTTAAGACAAACCTACACATGCTAAGCAGCTTTAGGTACCTTGATTTTCTTGGGTCCTTTGGGATTAGTTTGTTGCCTTTGATCCGTATGGATTTTAGGCTGATGTGTCCCTTTGGGGACCCATTTGTATAGTTCAGATATACCATATTTCTTAGGATAGCACGTAGATTCAGTATGTCCCTTTCTATTGCAGAAATTACAAAAACTAAATGGTGATGAATATTTTGAAGCTTTTTTGAAAAAAATTAAGTAAGGTTTCTCTTTAGATGCTGGCTTTCTCCCTTTTAAGGAATTTGGTGTTGAGTCATAACCTATGCCAGTTTTATCTCTAAAAGCCTTTTGATTCATGAGCATAATATCAAGAGCCTCAGTGCTCATAGTAAATTTCTTTAATACCTGAGATCCTTTCATTTTCTTTTGAAAGTTTTTCACAACCCTTGCATTCAGAGTTTTTATCTCGTTGAGAAGTAGTCTTTGAAACTTCTATACAATCTGATTCCTCAATTTTCTTTTCGAGTTCCCTATTTTTCTTTCTCAAACTAGTTATTTCTTTTGCCAATTTCACAAACTCTATGTGTAGTTTATTATATGGATTTTGAAGTTCATGAAAGGATGAGTCAGAATGATATACCTCAGTGTCAGATTCCTCTTGAGCTACCAGGCAGAGATTGGTTGTTTCCTCAGTATCACTAGCTTCTTCATCTGTGCTATCTCACCATATAGAAGAGACATAGACTTTCTTCTTGCCCTGGAATCTCTCCTTCTTTTTCACCTTCTCCTTAAATCTCTGAAGACTTGGACATTCTGATTTGAAGTGTTCAGGCTTCTTACACTCATAGCATACAAAAGGATTTTTCTAGGGATCCCTTCTAGTGTTGCTGGAGCTACCTCTCTAGAATCTTTTTCCACTTCTGAAGAGCTCTTTAAATTTTCTAACCATAAAGGCCATCTCATCATCATCAAGTTCCTCTTCATCTTCCTCATCCTCATCATCTTTTATGGGAGCTGAGAGAGCCAGATTCTTTTTCTTTTTATCTCCATAAAGATCTTTTTGTGTTTTGATTGTAGTTTCATACTCTGCCAAGCTTCCAAAAAGAGCAGTGATAGATCTCATTGATTCACCTCGCATTTCTTGAATGGCAGTGGCCTTCATTTGCCATTCTGGTGTAAGGATCTTCAGAATCTTAGACACATGCTAAGCTTCTGTGATTCTCTTTCCAAGAGCAGTAAGATTATTTATTAGATGTGTGAATCTGATCGTGAATCTGATCTCCAGTTCTCTGATAGGCTCTCCTTCTTCCATTTTGAAAAGGTGAAATTCTAAAACCAATTGCTCAGATCTTCTTTCTTTGACTCCTGAGGTTCCTTCATGCGTAATCTCTAGAGCATCCCACATCTCTTTAGCTGTTTCTAGATGGCACACTCTGAAGTATTCCTTTTGGCTGAGAGCGCTTTGAATCACCAGAATTGCTTTGCTGTTCAGTTCCATATTGTATTTGTCGTCATTTGTGAATTCTGCTTGAGTTTTAGGAACTTGAGCTCCATTTTCAGTTTTCATTGGCATAATGTCTCCATCTTCTATAATCTTTCAGAGCATATACCCATTTGCCTTAATGAATGTCCTCATCTTCATCTTCCAGAAAGTGAGGGTTCTCTATTGAAACCTATAGGTCGGTTAATTGAGCTTCCTTTAGGGAGAATATTGTCATACCTGCCATGATAGATCTTTGCTTCTCTTGATCATTGGATCAACTCGTTCTGAGAAGACCCGCTCTGATACCAAATGTAATTGGCAGGATTGCACAAGAGGGGGGTGAATTGTGCTTTATAAAACTTAGTTGGATGAATCAGAATTTATACTGGTTCATCCCAAACTCTTAGACTACGTCCAGTTCTCCAACTTTCGGTTGGGTTCCACTAATCCTCAAGGTTCAACCAGGCTCTTGAGTGCCTTTACAAGTGATCTCTCAGTAAGAATTCCTCTCACAGATCACTCCCCCTTACAACTTGTAAGAATACAACCCTTTCCTCTAGGATCTCACTATCTCAAGGAAATCACTTAACAAATAAGTAATTTAGAATTACAAAGCTTGCTCACACACTTGAGCTGATAAGATTATAGATTGAAGAACAGATGAGAGATCTCAGATTGAATTGATTGTAGTAGGAAATAGGTAGTTAGATTTCCTTAATGCTCTCTACCAACCAATTTCAACTTTAACTCCTTTTATAGCCTCTTTGGAATTTATGTCCGTTGGTATGTTTGAGTCTCTGTAAAGCCGAGAGAGAGAGATGAGGTTCTTGAGATTGATGATGATTCTGAGTTGCATTTAATGCTCCAGTGTGTAATTTATGTGCGTTTTCTCTTTCTTTCTCCTCTAGTGTTCAATCTCTGTGTACAGACTCTGTGTTCTGTGAAAAGAAATAAGTACATCTTGCAATATAAAGTTAGTTAGACATAAGAAAAGAAACAAATTTGAAAATCTTTAGTTTTCAATCGATTACTAGAGATGTCAATCGATTGGTGTTTCTGGCCGTCAATCGATTGCTTTTAAATTAGTTCAGATTGCTACCTGCATCACTCGATTGAAATGTCAGCTATCAAATAAAAACTAAGTCAATTGGTTGCTTGATTTTCCAATTGATTTCCTTGTGTCAATCAATTGACTAAGTTTCAATAAATTACAGATGTCTTGGATTCTCTAAAAGTTCCAATCGATTGCTCATTGATTGTACATCGATTGCTTTTCCAACCAATCGATTGATAGCAGTCTGATTACTTAGAGTATTCTTATGCAACAATTGATTGTTTAGACTTCCTATTGATTGATTGTCTCTTATTGATATGTAATCGATATCCCATCGATTGCAACTATAATTCCCTAATCGATTGCAGGTTTGTTCAATCGATTGCTTAACTTAGGTTTTGAGAAACAGTTTTTGGAAGTATTTTTCTAAGTTAAGTTCTTATGATCCTATAGCCTAAGTCATATTTGGTTATAATCAAAAGTATAGAGCTCAACAGTGATAAGTAAAGAGAGAGGTTTCATGCTGTCACTTGTAAAGGCATTCAAGAGCCTGATTTAATCTTGAAGTGTTAGTGGAACCCAACTAAGAGTTGGAGAACTGGACGTAGGCCAAGATTGGACTGATCCAATATAAATCTTTCTTCTTTCATTTTTGATTGCAAAAAGCAAAATTCATCCCCTTGTGCATTTCTGCTAGTTACATTTGGTATTAGAGCCTGGTCTTCTCAGAATATTCCAATCCCACGATCAAGAGAAGCAAAGATCCATAATAGCAGGATACAATAATGTACTTCCAGGAGGTAGTTCTGTAATATTCGCTACCTAAGTATACCCTTTAATACATTTTAGATTACCATTTAATAATTACAAAATCATTTATTGACTAACTATGTTAGAAAAAGAAGTTTACTAAAACAAACACTAACATAGTTAGAAAAAGGCATTTCGTCATTTGAATAAAATACTAATTAAATACCCTAACCATGATAGAAAAATTGATTTCTAATATTAAAAAGGCTATCATGGTTAGAAAAGAAGTTAACATAACATAATTACCCTAACCATGATAGAAAAAGGATTTCTAATATTAAAAGGGCTATCATGGTTAGAAAAGAATTTAACATAATATAACAGAAGATTATCCATGTTAGAAAAGAATTTCTTTAATACAACAATGGCTAACATGGATAAATAAAGCCAACCTACCACCTGACTAATCAACCCATTCACAAACACCCAATAACATATTTGGCCATTAAATACTTTTACGAAAAATAACTAAAACCATTATAACTTCAAATCTCTTAGTCATTCAACTTTTTCAAAATATGAAAATCACAATAGTCCATAATAATAACAAATTGGTCGAAACACCAATAAAGTTTAGACCAGTCTCTCAGAAATGAAATAACAAGTTACCAAAATAAATATCCTAAAAGAAATCCTCAATTTGAAAACAAAGAAGCATAATGTGGAAAAAATGAGTGGAAGCAAAACAAATTATATGAATCTCTATTTGTGGCAATATCTTCCGTCAAACCAGTCCAGAACTCACTAGCTTAGTGAGGCGGTACCGGATCCTTCCCTTGGTTTCTTATTGTGTCGTTAGGACCTGTAAAGATAAGATAAATGGGGGTAGACCCAGGTAACCACTAATTGCTCGCCTACGTGCGGTGTGTGCTAGCAAGGTGTTCAGTGGAGTATTACTACATATAACTGAATTGAATATATGAGGCAGTTACCATTTAAATGCAAGGCAATATCATAATATGTATTTCCACATAAATTATCGTCATGTGATGCATGTATGATTGTTTCTTATCAATGTAACTTCCATCCGTAGGTGGGTGGGAGAGTATACCTCGTACTATTTAGGTCTTATCGATTATATATTTATGTCTATAATGTTATGTGATACATTTTCCATCCCAGGATGAGGAGGATAGTAAGGTCGATAAGGACCTATTTAAAAGATTGAACAGCCTAAATTGATAAATAGTAAGTTCTGATGGGGAGTGTTTTGTCAAGATTCTTATGTGATGTGTGCAATTATTTAATTGGAATTGGAATTTGTTTAGGCTTTGTCCAGTTTTGTTGTCAAAAAAAACTATCAATGGTAATGGAAAATGGAAGATCATCGGAGTTTGGCTTAGATTTAAGTCTGCATGTGTAAGTTTTATGTGGGAGTTGAAATTTTTGAACTTATCTCCTACTTTAATTTGGTTATTATAGTAATTGGAAGAAAAACTTTGATGTTTAATATTGCTCTATTCAAGGATTAATTGATGGGTTTTGTGATCCAAGGAGAATGAAGGGTTAATTACGAAGGAATTTATACTTAAGGATGATTGGGATTCTAGTTAGATGTAACCGAAGTAAGGAAACTATGAGTCGATCAAAGTTAAATGTCAAGGACTAAATGACTGGTAGTGATTTCGAGCTTTCTACTTTACTTTCTGTTCTTGATTCGAGTTTGGCAGCTACTGTTTATGGCTGAAATCTTTGGATTCTCACCCCCTAAATAAGTGAAACTAATGATTGAAAGCGTGTAAGATGTTTTAGGAGTCAAAGATGTCTTTACGTGTAGTTTGTGAGTGTTGTAGTCTAGTTATGAATTGTCTTTCTTGCTTCTATCTTGAGTGCATTTTAGATGATTAGAGCTTCGATCTCTTTTATGATAAGTTAGACAATTATGGGGATAGATTATTTCATATTGATAGTAAAATCTGAAGTATATATGTTATAATGGATGTCATTATGCATACTTGAGGTTATAAATGGTGATTGTCGGAATTAAGTAGTTGAGGTGCAGTTCTGAATTTATTGATACTTGAATTTTAGGATTGTGTTATCAAGGATTTACATCTGAAAGGTAATTAAGAGCTGAATGGTGCCGAACTGTGGCCTTGGTGTACCGGAAATTTTGGGTGATGTTTCTTTAGTTCTTTAAGTTCAAATACTATGATGTTGAGGCTAAGGGTGTGAAGATTGAGAAATATGGTTGTTGAGGATTTTGGCAGGTATAATTAGTGGTAGTATAGCAACATAATGAATATGGGTAAAGTAAGAAATTTCAAATTCTTGGAATGTGATATGGAAGTAAGGAAATACTTGTTGATTCAAAGGAACTTTTATCTAAAATGAATAACAAGAGCTAGAGAACCTATATGTTTAGTTTTGAGAGAGAATTTGTAAATACGTGCAGTATTGGTTGTTTTATTATAAGCTAGTAAAGTCATAAGTTGAATGTTTAGTGGGACCGAAAATTGTATTTAGAGAAATCGCCAAATCTAATGCTCGATGATTGTTAATTCTTGCTAGTTTTATTGGAAAATTTGATGGATAATATGGCTTTAATATGGTGGTTTTGAATATGTTTATACCTTTAAATATGAGGATTTGATTGAGTTGTATAATGAAAGCTAAGATCGGTTGATGGTTTTGAAAATTTTGAGGACTTCCGGTGATTCAATGACTTAGTTTAAGTGAGACATAGGAAGGATCTTATTAGGTTTGATTTATTGATGTTGGGTTCGAAGAAATTTTTAACAGATTGAAGGTAGTGAATGTTAGAGCTTGGTATGGAATTCAAAAATTCAAAGGAGTTTTGTGATACTTTTAGTTCATGGACATATTGATACTAATGAATAGTTTCGTTCGGTCGAAATTGTTGGGGATTCAGTGAGTGAGTTGGATTGATAGGAGATGTGGTAGTGACTTTGAAAGATCTAAATATTCTATAATCGTTATGAATTGATGGTTAATGAGTTAATAACCTTGCCAAGCTTGAGATTGGAAATTGTGTTATAGGAGTTGAGTTTAATTAAGGGTGATTAGTTGAGATTTTAATGAATTAGATATACTATGTTATTTTGAATTGGGAACTATTGAACATGAATTATTACTTAGGCTTACTAATGGAGACCCATTTATATGTAAGAGGTTTGGCTATCAATCTAATTAGATGGGGAGTGATCTCTAAGTCTGTAGGCATTCTATTAGAGAATTATGAAAATCGTCTGGTAAATGATTAAGTAAATAAATTATATCTATAGAGAGGTTATGAAGTTGCTGTAATTGGAGTAACAATTAATCTAACTTGGTAGCTGGCATATATTGTAAATGCAAGAAGAACCGTAATGGGCATAGGGTGTTAAAATTTTCTAAAGTCAAGTTTGAAATTGAAATTTTAGTTGGAGGGTAAAGTAATTAGGCTGAATATGTTAGAGAATCAGAGAATAGAGTTACTTAAATTGATTTTGTATGCATCTTGAAGTTTTGGGAATGAGGAAATGTTGTTCGAAGGGGTAATTAAATACGTTGATGAAGATTGAGGCTTGTTGGTATTATCAAACATAGGATTTTTATAAATATGTTGATGAAATTAGTTATTCATGTTGTTCGACTATAGTAAATAAAGAGTAAAAGAGTGTTTAAGTGCCTTGATGATCAATTGACAGCTTTTAGTTTAGAGTATGATTGGAGTTTGGGGTATCTAATTGATATTATGGAAGAGGTCAAAGGATGTTTGAGAATTTGGGATAAGTATTACATATTTAAGGTCTCTAAATAGAATTGAGTATTAATTAGTTCTAATTGAGCTCCTAGACATTAATAAATATTCAAGTATATTCAAGGTTGGGGCATATAGCTTGAATTATTATTTTAAAGCCTAATTAATTTCGAAGTTAAAGTATAATTCCTTCAGGTAAGAAGGTGAACCGAGTTAAAGATGGTGAAGTTGGTGATTGCTTGAGTTGGGTTAAAGGAACCTAGTGAAGATATAGTGGATGCAGGGGAATGATATTAAAAATGGCAAAGTGGAATAATTGACTATGAATCTGATGTTATATGACTATGTAGAAATCTTCCAGGTGAGGGATTGCTGGATTGGTAGTTCATTTTAGGTTCCAGTAGTTAAAGTAATTAGATTATGCCTAGTGTTAAGAGTGATTTTTCTATGGTTTAAATTGTTTAGAGCTTGAAGAGTAAGATTCCAAGTACAAAATAATGATTAATGGTTATATAGTGAAAGTGGAAGTGGAATGCTATCTGAATAAGGATATGGAAGTGGAAATAAGTGAAAGTTTATGTGGTTTCGAAATTCATGGGCAAGTTGATGATAATTAGTTAGAAGTTTAGTACAATTGTGGAGCTTATGATAGTTATTTTTAAGATGCTATTGTTTTAGGGTTAAATTATGAGAGTTAAGTGCGTTGTTTCAAATATGCGAGGTATCCAAAAGTTAAAGAATTGGGACTTTCAAAAATTTGATTGTGTTTTTGGGTCTAAAGCATCACATTCTAAGAAATTGGTCCAAGGACATTGAGGTTGTTTGGTAATATGCATTTTTTTTGACGAAATATAGTTTCGTACATGATTAAGTATAACTTTTCTTCGTTGCGATTTAGGAAATAAAGGATCAAGAATGTACCAAAATATGATATTTTGAGGATTTGAAGGACAAGAGGTGGGACATTTCTGAGTTAGCATAGATGTTAGGTGGCCTAAAGAGGAAGTGATATTAGAAAAAAAAAATGAGAGATAATTCAAAAGGTGGTGATTTTTCCATAGTAATGTCGAGTTTTAGTCTAATATATGGGTAGTATGATAGGATAATTATGGAGGATGTTCCAATTGTTGAGAAAAAAAGGGTTTAATAAAGTTAGTTGGTGACTTGAAAATTTTAGATAGACAAAGAAATGAGGTATCGTGGAATATCATCTTAGTTAGATTTTGGATTGGATTCCTATGACCATTAAGGGTTCTTGCGGGAAGTGTTGGATGACAGAAATTTTTATGTGAGGGCCATTATATTATATATTAGTTGTTTGAGATTGCATGGTATAGTGAATTTTGTGGGCAAAATTTCTAAAAAGGTGGGTAGAGTTGTAACATCCTGAATTTTAAATAACCAATAAATGTGTATAATTCCCAAATTTAGGAAAAAGGTAATAAGGAGTCATTTAAAATTCTCAGGTGTCTTTAGAAAAATACATTAACTTTATAAACAAATTCACAAGTTTAAGGTATTTTCGGGGGATTTTAAAACAATTTCCATTATAAATTAAGAAGGAATGATTGGATATATATTTCTAATTTATGAAATTTGGAAAATTATTTTTAAAGCTTAAAGGAACTTTAAGGGGGGATAAGATTCCTAATCTAACATAAGGATGAATTTTAGGAAAATAATATAATCTGTTAGGCCCTAATTGTAAAATATTTCAAATTTTAGGGCACTTTAGTAATATTTCCCTACCTAAAAACCCTAATATTCCCTTCCATATATATATACCTCACGTTCCTTCTTCTTCATGCACGAGGGCGCCGCTGCACACACTGTACCTGTTCCTTCTTCTTCCTCGCGCAACACACACACTTTTCTTCTTCAAGGTCCGCCGCCTCTCTCCCATCAAATCCCTGAACCTTCTTCTTCTACCTCGCCCCCAACCTATTCAGTATTCATCACCATCTTCACGCCCTGTCTCTGTCGATCGAAGAAGCTGGAGGCAGAGGGATGGTCGGCCAGAGTTCCACGGCATCGTCGACGCTGTGGGGGCTTCTCTTTCTCACCGATTCATCATCTTCACATCCATTCTTCTTCCTCTGTATATCTGGCCGAGAGAGAGAGAGAGAGAAAGAGAGGGGGTAGTGCTTCCAAAGCGAGCACCCGTCGTCGTACGCCGCCGCTCGTTGCCGCCGTTCGCGAGTTCGCTGCCTCCTCTCCTAGGAGTGGCAACTCCAGTTTGTGCATCTTCATGCTCTATAAGGCAGTGCTTGAAGGTCCCAAATTTTCCATATGCTTCAGCTCTCTTGATCTTTTCGGGTAAAGGATTTATGTACCTATTGTTCAATTAGTTCAAGCTCTACTTTTGATTGGATTAGAGGGTGACATGTGGTGTTATGGAAATTTTGTGTGGTTGCATTCATTGAATATATACCGAGTATGTTTGCTATGTTTAAGGATTGTTTAAGCTAATAATTGTTCTCAGGGTATTAAAGAGTTTTAATCAAATGAAGTTAGATGGAAATACTAAAAGAGTGATGAGATACATCTGCAAGTGGATTAGAGAGAGATTATCTTTTGGTTTAATATGAAGAATTTGCAATGGATGGTGATTTTGAAATTTATAATTATACTAGTTAAGCTTTGGGATTTGAGAAAAGAATTTCAAGTAGTGATTGGTTATCTTGGAAAAAAAAATACTAGTGAGGTTAATTGGGTTAGATAGGGTGTAGGCCCTGATTTAGGAAATGGGATATTTTTAGGCTTGAATTTAACTTGTTGAGCTATTAAGGTTTCAAAAATAAATTGTGGATTAAGGAATTGATTTTTGAGATTGAGAAATAATTGCAGGATGTTTGGAAAATTTTATTTTGGCTTGAAATTGTATCGGTTGGATTAAAGATGAATTTTAGATATAAGGAGGAGGATTAAGGGGTAAGAGTATGATTTAAATTAAGTGAGGGCAAGAAATAGGTAGTTAATAATTTAATTCCAGTGTATGAACTTGTTTTGGTAGGCGATTAATTATAATTATATGTATATGTTGTGTAGTGATTGAATTGTCTTGAGTTAGCTTGGGGGAGCTGCACTATTGTGAGGTTGGTGCCAGCTATCAGGTAACTACTTCTGTTTGTTTACGTGTGTGTGTGGGTTAGTAAGTTTTTGGAACTTGAGTTTTGTGAATTTTCTATGGAATTGATGAACAGGAATTTGAAGATTTATTTTATAATATAAACGTTTGGTGGAGTATGTATTTTTTTAAATGGCATGAAGGTGTGAACTTGTATGTTTTGGGAAATTTATAGTATTTATTAAAGATATCTGCATGATTGAATATGAGAATTTCTGGACTGGAATTTGTGCCATATGTTGGATGTGTACATTTATGACGTGTTGTACTGATTGTGTGAACACCGAATAAATAAATAAATAAAAATGCCATCGCGTGATGAGGTTCCTTGTAGGCCCACCCACAAGGACTAATTAACATAAAATGGAAAGACAAATTGGGGAGAACGCCCCAAGTCTCAGGCGAGGGTTGTGAGTCCCTACTGGACCGTTTAATAACGGTGTTATTGATTGTTGGATTTTATTTATCTGTATATTGATTTGCAATATATGAATGTGAATATGTGATTTTATGTGTGATTTATATCAATATGAATATGTGATTTTATGTGTGATTTTGAGGAACTGTCACGTGACGATAATTTATGTAGAAATACATATTATGATATTGCCTTGCATTTAAATGGTAACTGCCTCATATATTCAATTCAGTTGTACGTAGTAATACTCCACTGAACACCTTGCTAGCACACACCGCATGTAGGCGAGCAGTTAGTGGTTACCTGGGTCTACCCCCATTTATCTTATCTTTATAGGTCCTAACGACACAATAGGAAACTAAGGGAAGGATCTGGTACCGCCTCACTAAGCTAGTGAGTTCTGGACTGGATTGACGGAAGATATTGCCACAAATAGGGATTCATATAATTTGTTTTGCTTCCGCTCATTTTTTCCACATTATGCTTCTTTGTTTTCAAATTGAGGATTTCTTTTAGAATATTTATTTTGGTAACTTGTTATTTCATTTCTAAGAGACTGGTCTAAACTTTATTGGTGTTTCGACCATTTTGTTATTATTATGGATTATTGTGATTTTGCATATTTTGAGAACGTTGAATGACTTAGAGATTTGAAGTTATAATGGTTTTAGTTATTTTTCGTAAAAGTATTTAATGGCCAAATATGTTATTGGGTGTTTGTGAATGGGTTGATTAGTCAGGTGGTAGGTTGGCTTTATTTATCCATGTTAGTCATTGTTGTATTAGAGAAATTCTTTTCTAACATGGATAATCTTCTGTTATATTATGTTAAATTCTTTTCTAACCATGATAGCCCTTTTAATATTAGAAATCCTTTTTCTATCATGGTTAGGGTAATTATGTTATGTTAACTTATTTTTTACCCATGATAGCCTTTTTAATATTAGAAATCAATTTTTCTATCATGGTTAGGGCATTTAATTAGTATTTTATTCAAATGACGAAATGCCTTTTTCTAACTATGTTAGTGTTTGTTTTAGTAAACTTCTTTTTCTAACATAGTTAGTCAATAAATGATTTTGTAATTATTAAATGGTAATCTAAACTGTATTAAAGGGTATAGTTAGGTAGCGAATATTATAGATGGTATCAGAGCCAGGCTCGGGTCAGTGTGCCAGCGAGGGCACTGGGCCCCCAAGGGGGTGGATTGTAAAGTCCCACATCGATTGGGAATGGGATGTTTCAGGGAGATATAAGGTGTTGGACTCCCCTTCCCCTCAAGACACGTTTTCAAGGGTGGGTGTGGGAGGCTTCGGCTATTATCCCTACTGTGAGGAACAAAACCGTGAGGGGCATAGCTATGTCACCAAAGCGGACAATATCTTGAGCGAGGCCTTAGGCTGTTATAAGTTCAATTACCAAACCTCCTAGATTCAATGGTGAACATTACACCTTCTGGAAGATAAAAATGAAAGTTTTTATCAAATCATCCGGATATCAACTCTGGAAGATAGTAGAGGAAGGAGACATCATTCTTATAAAGACAGAGAATCTACCCCAAGAATTCTCAAATGATGACAAAGAAGATCTGGAACTAAATAGTAGAGCAGTCCTGATTCTTCAGGATGCTCTAAGTCAAAAAGAGTACTTCAGAGTATGTCATATGGAGACTGCTCAAGAAATGTGGGATGCTCTAGCAGTTGCCCATGAAGGAACCAGTGGAGTAAAAACAAGGAGAGTTGAGCAACTAGTATCTGACTTTCACTTATTTAAGATGGAAGAAGGAGAACCAATCAGGGAGCTGGAGATTAGATTCACTCATCTAATAAACATTCTTATAGCTCTTGGAAGAAGAATTTCAGAGGCAGAACAAGTCTCCAAGATCTTAAAAATTCTTACTCCTGAATGGCAAATGAAGGCCACTGCAATTCAAGAAATGAGAGAAGAATCAATGAGCTCCATCACATCCTTATTTGGGAGTCTGGCTGAGTATGAAACTATAATCAAAACACAAAGAGAGCTCTATGGAGTCAAGAAGAAAAAGAATTTTGCTCTTTTAGCCTCCATAAAAGATGATGAGGATGAGGAAGATAAAGAAGAACTGCATGACGATGAGATAGCTTTTATGGTCAAAAAATTTAGGAAGTTCTTCAGAAATAGAGGAAGATTCCACAAAGGCAACTCAAGTAACACTAGAAGGGACTTCCAGAAAAATGCTCCTGTATACTATGAATGTAAGAAGCCTGGATACTTCAAATTAGAGTGTCAGAGTCTTCAAAGGTTTAATGAGAAGCAGAAAAAGAAGGAGAAGTTCCAGGGCAAAAAGAAAGCCTATGTTTCTTCTATATGGGGAGATAGCTTAGATGAAGAAGCCAGTGATGCTGACGAAGCAGCAAACCTCTGAGGAATTAGTGGAATCTTAAGCCCAAAGCATCGCAATGTTCCGAAAAGGTCTTAGGCTAAGATAGGATGTAAGATCCTTCTTGCATAATGTTCAACTCTTGTTCTCCATGTGGAATAATGATTACCTTAGGGGTCTAGAGGATGCTTATATCAGAAATCTTATGCCAGCACAATGCTAGATAACCCAATATGCTCATTGGAATATAAGCCTAAATAAACTAACATCTATTTCATTGTTTTCTAATGATAGTTGATACAATATTGCTCCGTCCAAGCAAGATAACCAGTTACCCCTTGTGCATTCGTATAACACACGTTCACGTAGCCGTCAAATGGCTACTAGTTCGAATGAAACTGAGTCTTCTCAAAATGATAGATTGTCTCATTTGGAATCACAAATAGCTGCTCTAAAAGAGACGGTAGCTACTTTGGCTATAACCCTCAATGCTAAGAAAGGTAAGAAAGAGCCTAAAACATTAGAAGTAGTAGAGACAAGCAAGACATAATGCCTAAAGAAAGAAAGGTTGGTAAGATCCCCAACAAGTTTGAGGAAAAACCTCTTGAAGATTCTCCATATACCATCTCACTAGCTGGGAAGAAAGATGAATGGAAAGAAGAAATTAGTGAGATGAAAGACTAATTGAAGGCTCTTCAGGTATCAAGCACTTGGAGCTCACTTAATCTGAAGGAATTATGCTTAGCCCCAAGTGTCACAATCCCTAAAATGTTCAAAATGCTAGATTTTGACAAATACAATGGCATAAGAAATCCGATATACCACCTTAAATCTTATTACACCAAGATGTTAGTATGGTCCCAAGATGAAAATTTCTTACTCTTATTCTTCCATGAGAGCCTGAAAGGACCTGCCTTAGAGTGGTACATGCAGTTAGATCAGACCAAGACCAAAAAGTGGAGGGACCTATTGACGCATTCATGAAGCAATACAAGTTTAACCTCGACACTGCTCCTACTAGGGAGCAACTAAAGGCTATGAGCAAGAAAACTACCGAGGCATTCAAGGATTATGCTCAAAGATGGAGAATAGTTCAAAAGTTTATCCCCCTCTTATCCAATCCGAGTTGTGTTCCTACTTCATTCGTACTTTGCAGGATCCTTACTACAGATATATGGTTGGAACACATGTCACAGATTTCTCTAGTTTGATTGAGATCGGTGAAAGGATTGACGTAGATGTGCGAGAAGAGAGGATTTTTAATCAAAATGAGATATGAAGGGGACAAAATAGGAAGAAGAAAGAGGGTGATGCAAGCTTTTTCCAATTGACAAGGCAATCCCAAGCAATACCTCTAGTATCCACTCAAAATAGGAGGGGGGTTCAGGCAAACAAGGGCAAGCTAGAGGACAAAGGAATTTGGAAGCAAAGGGACAATCGACAGTGACCAGACTTCGGCATGACTAGTGCGGAATTATACCAACAACTCCTGGAAGCTCGAATGCTAGGGCCACGCCCCTACAAACAACCTCAAAAACCTTACCTCACTTGGTATGACTCAAATGCTCAATATGAATATCACATGGGGGCCATAAGATATTTGATAGAAGATTGTGTTGCATTCGAAAGGAATGTGTTAGATTTTGTGGATACTAACCATATCCAGTTAAAGAAAAGGGATGGCTCAACCATCCTTTGCCAACACACGAGGGACAAGTGAATGCCATTGAGAAAGTTGAGTTCTCAAAGGATTCTACAACTATTAAACAAACTCTTTATGATAATGAGATAGTAATGGTTGAAAAACCCTATTAAGTTTGTGATCAAAGAACCAATTCCAAAAGTCAATACCAATGTCATCTCTTTCACTATTGTGACACAACTTCAACAACCTATAATGACCATCAAGATACCTACCCTTTCCTATATCATACAAGTGATGCTGTACCATGGAGATATAAAGGTGTTATTGAAAATCCGTCTAGTCAAGTTGTGGAAGCTGAGGCTTGTAAAGAAGTAATGACTAGACTCATAGGGAGTGGAAAAGCTTACTGACCATCGGGTATAGGACACTTAAAGAAAGGAAAGCATGTTTATGATGAGATCCCATCCAATACAAAAGAGGTGGATAAGAGTGATGAGGAATTTCTTCAAATAATGAAGTAAAGTGACTACAGCATAGTAGATTATCTGAACAAAACACCTGCAAAGATCTTGATCTTAGCTTTGATCTTGAACTCTGAACCATATCGTCGAGCACTGCAGAAAGCCCTAGATGAAGCATATGTGCAGTCCAACACTACCCCTGAGAAGGTAGCAGGCATTATGAATATTACAAAAACATTATCAACCACATCCTTCTTCAAGGAAGAAATCACTCGTTCTACTACATATCACTATAAAGCCCTGCATATCACTCTCAAGTGTAAGAGTTTTATTATGGCTAAGGTACTGATAGATGGCGGATAAGCATTAAATGTCCTTCCACTATCTACATTTGAACATTTATCGATAGACAAGTCAGAAGTTGAGGATAGTAACATGATGGTCAGAGGATTTGACAAAACGTGAAGGGATGTGCTAGGCACGATGTGACTGCTTTTACAAATCGGACCAACCATGTTCAAGTAGATTTCCAACTCATGAACGTTGATTCATCATACTCAATGCTGTTAGGTAGGCCATGGATACACTCAGCTGGAGTCGTGCCTTCCACCTTGTACCAGAGGGTGAAATTTGTTAATAATAGAAAGATTATCATAGTAAAAGGAGAAGAAGAAATCATGGTGAGCAAGCCAAGCTCTCTTCAGCTACTGACACGATCATGGGGCAGTATTCCAAGGCTTCGAGGTTAAAGGGCCTAAAGAGTACAATAATATTCATGCCATAGTAACAAGGATGATGGAGAAAAATGGGTTTGAATTCAGGAAGGGACTAGGAGATCTCGTTCAAGGCATCAAGTCTCCGATAAGCTTATATGAAAATCACAAACGTCAAGGGTTAGGATATGAGCCCACATTGGAGAGACAGCTGAATGAACAAGCAAGTTTGAATACCAAAATGAAAGATGGGAACCTAGAGATCCCTCACATCCAAAAGACATTTCCAAGGCTTGTTAAAGTCTTGAACAAACCAACTATGGCAATGGTTTCTACAATAAATGAAAAGACCTGCAAGTAGATCACAACTGATGATTCGGAAGAAGCGCTGGAAAATTAGGAGTTTTAGGACAACCTTGGTTTTATTACCTTAAAGTAACTTGTTTAGTTAAAAGTTGTACTTTCATGCTTTATGTGCCATTTTGCAAACTCTTATATGAATCATGAATAAAAATTATTATGTGGATTAAATTCATCTTTTTTACATCTACTCATTTTGTCTTTCTATTTATTCATGGTTCACTTTTCACCCTCCAAGAAATCGATTTTCTAGGAACTCTTGTCCAACGCAGAGATTCTGGAGCCATTGGAAGATGATTTGCTTGTTACCATTGATATGCATGATTACGAGAGTGATAACGATGAGATAATCCAAGCATACACAAATCTCCTTCAATCTAAGGATAATTGAATGTGTCCACTTGAAGATGTAATTGAAGTAATAAATATGGGCAATGAAGAAAAAAAGAAAGAATTAAAGATAGTGGATAACCCTGAAAAAGAGTAGATGGTGAAAATTGGTAGGAAATACACAAGAGAGGGTGAATTGTGTATGTTAAAAGTTTATGCAGCTAAAAGAAACATAAGGGATTTATACTGGTTCGGTCCTAACTCTGACCTACATCCAGTTCTCCAACCTCAGTTGGGTTCCACTAGTAAATCAAGATTAAACTAGGTTCTTGAATACCTTTACACCTCAAAGAATTCTCTCAATAAGATCTCTCTATGTCACCGAATTCTCTCCCCCTTACACTTTGTAAAATTGCAACCTTCTCTTAAGATCCCACTATCTTAAAAGTAAACCTCACTTGAGATGTGATTACAGAAAAGCTTGTTCACTCAATGAACTGATTGTGATACACACTGAAGTACAATAACAATGAATGAATAAGTCTGAGAGTAGGTGAGTATTGAATGCTTTAAGTATATCTCAAGGTGTATTCAATGTATGCAATCAATGTCCTTCACCAACTTCTTCACCAATGCTTTTATACATGTTTCTGGTTTTTGCCCGTTGGTGACCGTTTATAGCCGTTGTTTAATCTTTATTGAGAGATGGTTAATTTGATTGATAGAGTGTTGAGATGAAGATGTTCTGTGTAGCATTAACTCTTCTATACTCAGTTTGCTTCTATTTTTCTCTCTTCATTAATTACATAAAGCAATTGTTGTTTCAAATGGCTTAATTCCTAAGTCTGTGAGTGTAATGTAAACTTCCTAAAATAGGTCTAACACATTCTGTACATAAAAAGCTTCATCTTTGAATTGCATCGCTACATCGTTCACATGACCCTAATCGATCATTGATTCAAATGTTTGATCGATCACATATGGATTAGGCTCAGATTAGGACCTGCATCACTTAACAGATAGATTAGAATTTAGGGTGCCTGATTGATTAGGCTTATATAATCGATTAAGCTTAGATTACTTCATACTTCATGATCGATCACTCATTATTCTCTGATCGATTATGCTTCTCTAATCGGTTAGTCTAATATTAGACTTGAATTACAATTTTGGCTACTTGATTGATCATAGGGGTTGCTTGGTCAATCAGACTCGATTGTGCCATCATACCAAGTTATTCCTATTTCTCTAATCGATCACATTGAGATTACTTAGCTTAATACTTCATACTTCATGATCGATCACTCACTACTCTCTGATCGATTATGCTCTCTAATCGGTTAGTCTGATATTAGACTTGAATTACAATTTAGGCTACTTGATTGATCATAGGGGTTGCTTGATCAATCAGACTCGATTGTTCGATCATACCAAGTTATTCATATTTCTCTAATCGATCACATTGAGATTACTTAGCTTAATTTTACTTTACTAATCGATTATAGGGGTATCCTGATCGATTAGGCGACTACGTTTCATACTTCCATTCCTTCTAATCTAACTCTGATCAATCATTACCTTAGACTTTTAACTGATTATTTGACCTTGATCGATTAGACAATACTTAGCATTTTCTATCAGATTGTTCTAAGTTCTTTCTAGTTCTAATTCTAACCTTTCTTTATGCCTAAGTTATGTTTAGTTATCATCAAAACTCATTATTCTAACAGATGGTGGAACTCTTTAAAGAGTTCATGGATTTCTTCGCATGGTCTTATCAAGACATACCGGGTCTTGACCCAAAAATTGCCTTTCACAAGATCCCTTTGTTCCTAGGAGTCAAGCCTAAAAAGCAAAAATTAAGAAGTCTCACTTTAGACATGTCTCTAGTGGTTAGAGATGAGATGATGAAACAATTAGAGGCTGGCTTCTTAGCGGTAGCAAAATACCCACAATGGGTAGCAAACGTCGTTCTTGTCCCAAAGAAAAATGGCAAAATCCGAATGTGTGTTTATTATCGAGATTTAAATAAGGCTTGCCCAAAAGATGACTTTCCGTTACCACATATGACGTCTTAGTTGATAATACTGCTCATAGCTACAAGTACTCCTTCATGGATTGGTATTTAGGATATAACCAAATCACTATGGATGAAGAAGATAAAGAGAAAACCACCATTATCACCTAATGGGGAACTTATTGCTATCGTGTGATGCCCTTTTGATTAAAGAATGCCGAGGCAACTTACCAATAGGCTATGGTGGCACTCTTTCATGATATAATGCACAAGGAGCTAGTAGTATATGTGGATGATATGGTAGCTAAGTCTATAGAAGGAGAGAGCCATGTCGTAGTATTGAGAAAATTGTACGAAAGGTTATGCAAGTACAAGTTACGGTTAAATCCTAGCAAATGCGTCTTTGGGGCTTTATCTTGAAAATTGATTGGCTTCATTGTAAGTCATAAAGGGATTATAGTTGATCCTAATAAAGTAAAAGCAATCTGGGAAATGCCTCCACCTCAAATAATAGAAAAGGAAGTTTAAAGCTTTTTAGGTTGATTAAATTATACCGCTTAGTTCATTGCCAATTTGACTGCAACATGTGAGCCCTTGTTTAAACTTATGAAGAAAGGTTGCATAGAAAGGTGGAATGACAGTTGCCAACAGGCATTTGACAAAATCAAAGATTATTTGTTAAACCACCGATTCTAATTCACCTACAACAGGGTGACCGTTGATACTTTACCTAACAATACAATCCAATTCTATGGGTGCTATGTTGGGACAACTTGATTCATCTGGGAAAAAGGAGCATGCAGTCTATTACCTCAGCAAGAAGTTTAATGATTGTGAATCACACTACTAGGTAATCGAGTGCACATGTTGTGGTCTAGTTTGGACTACAAGAAGGTTGAGGAAGTATATGCTCTATTATACTACCCACTTGATTTTAAGGATGGACCCACTCAAATACATCTTTAAGAGTCACATGTGGTGGGCAGAGTTTCCAAGTGGTAAGTAATATTGTCCGAATATGACATACAATATGTTACTCAAAAATCAATCAAAGGGATCACGATAGCTGATCATTGGGTAGAAAATCCCAATGAAGGATATCAGGCATTTGACTTTCAATTCCCAGACGAAAACATATGTGCTATGGAAGAGAATCAAGGTGAAATAAGCAATCTAGATAAATGGGAAATGTATTTTGATGGTGCGACAAATATCCATGGGAATGGTGTTGGGGTAGTAATCATATCCCCAGATGGAAAACAATTCCCAATTGTTGTAAGGTTTGAATATGAAGCTTGTATTAACGGTCTCCAAGCCACCATTGATCTTAGCATAAAGAATCTTGAGGTCTTTGGTGACTCGACTCTTTTAATCCATCAAGTGACTGGAGAATGTGTAACACCCCAAATTTTAGAAAATAGGAAATAAGGAATTAATTAAGATTTAGGAATATTATTAAAATATTAAAAATCATTAAAAATGAAATTATAATGTTTTAGACATTTTTAATAATTTTAAGGATTATTTCCTTTAGAAAATAAAGAAAAAAATAATTAGAAGATAAATTTTAATTGGGAACTTTAGGAGAATTTATTTTAAGGCTTAAAGAAATTTATGACTAAGAAAAATCTCTAATATGATATAAGAATTTAATTCTAGAAATTATTTTTCAGAGAAGGGACTAAACTGAAAATAATAAAAAGTTGGTTTTAGGGATTAAAACGAAAAGAAGAAAGTTTTAGGGGTCAGAACTCTATTTTTCCCCTCACCCTTTATATAATACTTCCTCCGTCCCCTGTTCCTCAGTCTCGATCTCTCTCCCTCACCTCCTTCCTCTGTTCTTCGTCCTTCAAGCCTCGGCCGACGGAGAAATCGGCAACGATCGGCGACGACGAGGAGCTCTAAGGCACGCCTGAAGTTCGGGTGGCTATGGGTGAGCTTCTCTTCCTTCATTTTCTTCTCCTTCTAGTCCGATTCGAGTGAGTTTTTGGGAGAGGTCCGATTTAGGGTTCGAGTTTATGGGGTTTATTTAAGCTTCTAAATCCATAAATTCGAAGCTTGTGGTTCGATTAACAAACCCCAAGAACGAATTTGAGCAATAGAGTCGGATTAATCAAGATTTCCCAAATTTCTTCCTCCTTGCACTGTTCATCCGATGGGGTTTTGAGAATTTCTGAGGATTTCAACGAATTAAAGTTTGATTAAACATTAATAGAAGTGAATTTAAGCATATTTGTTGCTTTGAATGTTGATTATTAAAATTTGGGATTTTCTTTGAATTTTTCTCTTATTTCTTGTTGATGGTTCAGCCGAGTTCTTGCTCTGCTTCATGTCCGTTCGAATTCCCTTTCCTCCCTGGTCGTTAATTCTGGTGTATTGGGTTAAACTGATTTGTTGCTTAATTTGATTGAATTTTTGCTCCCTCCCGTATCTTGCTCTGTTCTGGCCGAATCGTGTTCCCTCTGTTCCACCGAGTTTTGTTCCTCTTTGTTGTTGATTCCTGGTGCTTATTGAGCTAAGTTGATTGTTGTTTAAATTAGTTGAATTTTTCTTCCCTTGTTCTTGTTCTGTGCTGGCCGAAAATGTGGTGTTATTTCTCTGGGATTTCCGTTTCTGATTTTTGACTAGGAAGGATTAGATTAGTGCTAATGGTGAAGGGTTAAGGTTTGGTGAAGTATAAGGAATTGTGGAATTTTTCTATGGTTTTCTGCGAGTGGATGCTTAAGTTTCTTTCAGTAGGTGATATCTGAAACTATGAAGTTGATGTTCTGTTTTGGTTTTAAACTAATTGATACTTGAGCTTTAAATTGCTGTGATTTTGAAACTAGAAGTTCTATGATGTAATTCTGTCATGGATGCTATAGAATTGAAGTATAATGCATTGAAGTATGTGATGAAGATATGTTTGAAAATAGGAAATAGAGTTTGGAAGTTTAATGGTCTAGATAGACCTTATTGTAGTGTTTGTAAGGCTGATTGGGAAGTTATAAGAATAGGAATAGAACTTAAGAATAATGATTGTAATATCTAAGGAGGTAATTAATGTATAATTTTGGATACTCGAATTAAGAGAGTTTGAGGATGGAGAGATGATGGTGAATTGAAATGTTAAGGTATAGATTCTGATTGTTTAACATGATGATGAATGCTTGAAGAGGACTATTATGTTATAGAAATTTATTCTAATCTTGCTTAAGATTTCTAGAAAGTTAGTAGGTACTCAATGTCATTGGGTTTTGAGGAACAAGCTAATAAAGAGTCAAAAGTATGTGATAAAAAAATAGAAAGGTTTTCATTTTAGGTCTAATGGAGTAAAGAATTTTGAAGGTTCTAGAGGTTGGAGAAGGGATTAAAGATTTTGCTCTAGGATAACGAAAATTAGAAGAGTTAATCTGCTGGGTTATGCTTGATATCATTGCTGGGTTGAATATAAAGTTGTGATTTTAAGAGAAATGGTTATGGTTGATAAGGTAAAGAGAGAGACTAAATAGAAGTATTTAGTTATAGAGAAATTTATGATACTTGTTGCTTGTAATTAATTTTAAACCTCTTCTTGTTCTTGTTTGTCCTGGTTGTTTCTTGCTGATAATGCTACTTGTGTAGAGTAATTATTTTAGTTAAGAGAGTTAGTGGTGTTGAAAATCTTAAAGGTTTAGAAAGCTTAGTGGTTCCTAAAGTTAGAATGTTAAATTAGTGACAGATGGGAAATATTTGTTCAGATTCCTAATGTTATGGTTGATTAAAAATAAAGAATAGAAATATAATGAAATAGATTTGGTGCTTTGATGTTTAAAGTTTTAAGTGAATTTTAATTCTATGTATTTGAGTTATAATAGTAAAATATTTTCAGTTGTTCAGATTTAAGCCATAGAATTTAAAATGCATAAACTCACCAATTCGGTAACTTAAGAAATGTTAGTAATTAAGGTTATAAATAAAAGGATATAAATAATATGTAGAAGAGTACTCTAGGGATTAATGAAATGTAACGATCCTTAAAAATGACTATTCTTAAGGTAATTATTAATCAAACATTGAGAATAAGAAAAATTAATTGGAATAGATTAATTATAAGTGTCCTTCAGATCTTAAATGGTTAGGTTAGTTATAATAAGTTAAGTTATAGGTAATAATTATTAATGCGATGAAAAGTATGATTATTGGAAAATATATTTGAAATTCAGCAAATTTAATTAAGTAAAGTTATTATATACGTTATCATAAGAAGTAAGTTTGATTTAAAGTAATTATGATATTTTTATGATTATGTATTATTTGCTGATTAAAGTTAGAAATATTGATTTGAGAAATATATTAAAAAGGGAAGGGTAGAAGTATATAATACCATAGGAACGTGAGAGACGCTTAGTAACTACATGAAAGCATAGATATTAATTTATTCTTTATTATATGTAAGTATAGGTCCTGATAGTGACATAAGTTAAGAAGATCAGTGGAAAGGGAAGGAACAGGTTCAGTACTAAGCTCTGGTATCCAGGTAGCAGTTTCATTCAATTTCATTTATCATGTATTAATAATTGCACAGCATGTTTTATAAATTTATAATAGCTTTAACCTTGTCAGAATTATTCATGGGATCCGAGTACTCGATGACTAGAGGGCTAGCTACCCCTAGTACAGATTAGATATGACCGAAAGGTTATATTCAGGAGGTTGAGCCTCACAGTAGTGCCTTAAGTGCACTAGCAACAAGGTTAATGTTTACTTATATGGGATGAGTGCGGGGGCCCACAGAGGGGCAACATCCCTACCCATACAGACATGTTTTTAATTATACATATTTTATTAATTATTATGCATGGTAATGAATGAAATGAACTGCGTTAAATTGTTGTTTCAGAGAAGCTGGTAGATGATAAGATGATTGAGATAAGGCAGGAGTACTGGAGGCAGATTAGATGAAGAATTTAAGGTTTATGTTATAAAAGTAAGGTCAATTGTATATAATGTAATCTTAAATCTTTAAATTAATAATAGAAAGCACATAAAATAGAATTGTATAAATTTATAAAAGAATTTAAATTTCTTAAGTATTATGAATTTAAATTAGATACCCTAAGAGGGTTAGTTTACTTTTAATTGTTTTAATAACCACTTTATTCTATAAAGAGTTTCTAAATTATTCAATTTGTCCGGAAAGCCCATTCCAACTGCATTAGAGTTGGAACATTGCATGGAAAGAAAAAGTTTTAAATTTATTCGTATTTTTGGGCTTCTGACATTAAAAAGTGGTTATAATTCAATTAAAATGTTATAGTATAGTATGGAAATTCCAGACGTTACAGAATGACAAACTAAAGATCTAAAGTTGATCCTGTACAAAGAATACCTAATAGAATTGATTAAGCAATTTGAAACAATTGGCTTCATCATATGTCAAGAGACAAAAATCACTTTGCTAATGCTTTATCTGCTTTAGCTGCCATGATACAACTAGACTGCGAAGTTCATGTTCAACCTATACAAATTAAAATGAGAAGGTCTCAAGCATTCTGCTTCAACATTAACAATGAGGCTGACAAGCACCCTTGGTACCAAGATGTCAAGTCATATACGGAAAGTGGTATCTATCCAGCTAATTCCATGCAAAATGAGAGAAAGACACTTAGATGAATGGCTTTAGGTTTCTTTATTAATAATGACATCCTATACAAAAGGAGTTTCGATGGGACCTTATTGCATTGTCTCGGTAAGAATGAAACACATAAGGTTATGGCGGAAATCCATGAAGGCATATGTGGTACACATGCAAATGGCTACATCCTGATTAGACAAGTGCAAAGATGTGGTATTATTGGATGACGATGGAGAAGGATTGCATCAACTATGTTAGAAGATACCATAAATGCCAGATTTACTCTAACAAGACTAATCCTCCCCCAACTCATATGCATAGTCTTGTATCTCCATGGCCGCTCTCCATGTGGGGCATTGATGTTATTGGGCCAATCAACCCTAAAGCCTCGAATGGGCATCAATTTATTCTAGTTGCCATTGATTATTTCACTAAGTGGGTAGAGGCCAATTCCTTTGACAATATAACTCAGAAAGTCTTCATCAAATTCTTGAAGACTAATATCATTTGTTGATATGGGTGCTAGAAAGAATCATCACTGACAATGCACCAAACCTCAATGGGGTAATAGTAAAAGATTTAAGTGATCAATTTAAGATCAAGCATCACAATTCAGCACCATACAGGCCACAAATGAATGGAGCAGTGGAGGCTGCTAATAAGAACATCAAGAGAATAATTGGGAAGATGACTGTCACCTACAAAGATTGGCATGAAATTCTTCCTTATGCATTACATGGATATCGTCAACTTAACGACACCTTATTCCTTAGTTTATAGGATGGAAGTTGTTACTCCAATTGAGGTAGATATTCCATCATTGAGGATACTGGTTGAATCGGACTTCGATGAAAGCAAATGGATACATTCTCGATTTGAGCAATTAAACATGATTGAAGAAAAGAACTTACAACGATGTGCCATGGAAAACTATATCAGGGTAGGATGGTAAAATCTTTCAATAAAAGGGTGTGACCTAGGGAATTCAAAGTAGGGGACCTGGTTCTGAAGAAAATATTGCCTAATCAAGAAGACAATAGAGGCATGTGGGCCCCAAACTATGAAGGCCCATATATTGTTAAAAATGCCTTCTCTAGAGGAGCATGGATTTTGACAGACCTCGAAGGCCAAGAATTGCCAAAGCCCATCAATGCAGATGCGGTCAAAAAATATTATGCCTAAAATAAGGGCCTGAAAGGTTGGCTTAGAAAAAATATAAAAAAGAAAAAGAAATAGAAAAGCTCACTGAATTGAAACCTAAAAGGGCGGCTGAGGCAAAAATTAGAGCAATAAAAAAAATGGATCCCGTTGAGTTGAAAACCTGGAAGGGTAGCTTAGGCAAAAATTAGAGCAATAAAAGAAAAAAAATAGAGCTCGTTAAGTTGAAAACCAGGAAGGGCAACTCAGGCAAAAATTAGAGCAAAAAGGGACTTCCTTAGGTTAAAAACCCATACGGGCGGCCATCATATGTTAGAATCTTAAGTTTTGATGAGGACTGGACCCTTAGATAACATAAGTAAAATGAACAATTAGCATATAGCTTAGTCTGGAATAAATTGAAGATAAGAATCATGTTAAATGACTAAGTAAAAGAGTGTAGTTTACCTTAAACATTGAACAAGTAAAATCCTATAGATAACAAATACACTATCGCTAAGCTATAACCTATCAAATGGAAAACTTAGGAAACAATAGCTAATGAAGACTTAGCAATAATCTGAACAAAAGTCAATATCTCTATCGCTAATATAATGATTTGAGCTAGCCTAAGCAAGCAAAGAACAATGGATCACTATCGCTAAGCTCTGTACAAGTATATCACTATCGCTAAGGCCCCATAGATAACATGGATAACACAAAGGGGGAGCAGTAATGAACTAAGATAGCTAGCGATAATATAGTTGCTAGCGATAACATGATTAGCTATCGATAATAGAATACTTGAAATAACTTAGACATTTAGATAGCTAATACAGTGAGCAAATGAGCTAATAAGAGCGATAACATAGTCACTAGCGATAACATGTTTAGCTATCGATAGAAAAGTACTTGTTGAAATAACTTAGATAATCAGATAGCTAAAACATTGTTTTGGAACATTGAGCTAATGAAATACACTAGCGATAACATGTTTAACTATCGATAGAAAAATAAATGTTGAAGTAACTTAGACATTCAGATAGCTAATACATTGTCTTTGAACACTGAGCTAATAAAATACACTAGCGATAACACCTATTGTGCTTCACATGAATACTTGTTAACAGCTAAGTGCAGGACTTACACTAGCGATAGCTAAGGATGCTAGCGCTACTGAAAAAGCTCCTATGCAAGTACAATATTGCAGGTGATCATTACTCACAATCTCTATCTCTCTTAGCTCATCCTCTGCAAGGTCAGTTGAAGCAAGAGAAGAAAAGTTGACTAAGATGAAGAACAGCATTAATTGCCAACGGCTAAGAGATCCTAATGACTAATTTCAAACGGCCTCTTGAAGCTGAAAGAAAAGGCAAGATGTGAAGAGTTATAAATATTAAGGCTTGGGGCTTTAGGACAAAAAGCTCAAAGTATTTATTACTCTTAGTGAGATTATCTGTTCCTAAGTGTTTATCAAAATCTGTTCATTGAGTGAACTCATTAATTGAAATCCTATACTGTTTGAGGTTGTTCTAAAGCTTGGGGCTTTAGGACAAGTTGTGTCCTTACAAGTTGTAAGGGGGAGCTGTAACACCCCAAATTTTAAAAATAGATATAACAAATTATTTAGGGTTTTTGGAATGTTATTAAAAATATTAAAAATGAATTTATAATGTTTTAGACATTTTTAATAAATTTTAAGGTTTATTTTCTTTACACAGAAAGGTAAAATAATAACTAAAAGATAAATTTTAATTTAGGAACTTTAAGAAAATTTATTTGGAGGCTTAAAGAATTTAGGGATAAGAAAGTCTCTAATTTGATATAAGAATTAATTTTAGAAATTTTTTTAGAAAAGGGAACAAACTGAAAATAATTGAAAAACTTTAGAATAAGGGAATATTTAGAACCTTTGGGTATTGTTTGATATTTAAAAAGCCTTATAAATAAATTTGGAAATTAAAGCATATCTAGAAAAATTATTTTGGGATAAATTCAGGTTTATTTGTAAATGGTAATGATAAATAAAATTATCATTTAATGGCAAAATATAAAAAGGGAAATAAAAATGACAATATCTATCCCTATTTGAAAAATATATGGAGTTATAGTCTAATGGGCAAAATGGTAACTTCACCCTTTAAAATATCCCATCCTTCTTATCTTCTATTACTACCCACGTGTTCCTCATTTTCACATCACCTCTCTCTCACACCCCGAGTTTTCTCTCTCGCCCTCACCCTCCTCCTTGTTTTCCTCTGGTTTCCTCGAGCTGCAACGGCGGAATCCGGCGAGATCAACGGCAATCGGCGGCGTCAAGGGGAGCCAAGTGTTCCAGAAGCTTGAAGGAACATTGGGTGAGCTTTTTCCTTCCATTTCTCCCTCTTTCTTGTCCGATTTTAGGCTTCAATGGGAGGGAGTGATTCAAAATTTTAGGGGTTTTTGGAGCTTCAAAATACTTGAAATGGATGCTTAGGTTTCGATTAATCATTCTTGGGAATGGATTTGAACAATAGAGTGGCTTTGGTGAGATTTTCCCAAATTTCTTCCTCCTGTCACTGTTCATCCGTCGCTGTTCTTGTTTATTCTGGGCAAGAATTGAATTAAAGCTCAATTAAAAGATGATTGGGAGTAGGTTTAAACGTATAGGGTGTCTTGTATGTTTGATTTGTTGAAGTTTGATTTTTGTTCTTCCCCTGTCCTTCTCTGTTTAGCCAATATCTTGTTCTTCTTTCTTTCTGTGATTCTCGTTCTTAAGCATGGATGAGAAGACGAACTTAATGCTTGATGGCGTAAGATTAATTTTAAATTGATTTGTAATGGATTGTTGTTTTTCCCCCTATTGGTGATGTTCTGGCCGGCGGCTTCCATGACAAGAGAAGGGGAAGTTTTGATGTTTAATGGTGTGAAGATTGATGTTTAATTTGAATTAAAGATGTTGTGATTTTGCTCTCTTTTGTTCTTCTTGAATTCTGCCATGTTCTCCTCTGTTCTCTGCTCTGTTCGGTGATGGAGGAGAAAGAATTGTTGTGATGTCAATGTGGTTGGTGCTTGTTGTTGTCCTAAGCAAGATTCTGTTTTGTTTAAGCAATTTAAGTGTTCCCTGTATGTTGATTTTTCCGCTCTAATCTGCTTTGGTCCGTCTTTAAATCAGAGAAGGGAGGATTAAGTTTGTGCTTGCCGAAACTGAAAGTAGGAGCAACTTAATTGGTTGGGAAGAGGATGAATCTTACTTATGTTTCTTTGGTTTAAATTGTTCTTTGCAAGAAATATATATATTATTGGCGTTGATTGTGATTTGTGCAGTAAAACTGTTATTGATAGATGAGAGGGAATAAGGAAATCAATTATAATGAATATACTTAGTAGTTTGACACGTTGAGGTATTAAAATTAATAGTAAATTTATATTCTAAAAGAAAGCATAGGTTACGACTAATGACTAATAACTATAATAGTTGGTAAAGTTAGGCATAGAGACACTAAAATCATGAATTGGATATTTGTATTAAAGCTGTCCAAATTTTTATGGGTGGTGGAGGCTAAATGTTTGAATGTGAGTGCTTATAGTGTTTATACTTGACAGGTTAACGTTAGTATAGCAAGTGATTTAATATGTCAGTATGTTTATTTATATGTTTTAAATTATTGATTTAGTAGCAAGCAATGATTTTATATTTTGAGTGTACTCTAAGTTTGTAAAGATATCTAAGATGTTGTTAAGAATATTTTTTGATGATGATTTTAAGTAGTAAAAGAAGTAGAAGTTGTTGCTTGTGATTTATTTCAATTTGGAATTTTAAGTTGATTGTTATTCCAAATTCATTATATGATGGCTAATAACAAGTTTGTATGAAAGCTGCAGAATATTTTTATTTAGGCCCATTAGCCACTCTTCTTTTGGCTAATGTTCTTAAATTAATAAAATGGCATTTTTCTAATAAGTTGGAATATTTAAATTGTGAATTACAGAAAAAAACGGAAGAGGATTTTATGCATTATGCATTTTCCAATTACCTTATTATGGGCCATATATCCCTTTGTAATGCAGCTTCTATTTGTAGAATTATTCTTTGTTCCTCTAGTGGCAATATGAGACTAATTTTTAGTTGTTTTAAAATTATTAGTGTTAAGGTTTCTGCTCTTTAAAGTGTGGTTTTGTATATCAAGAATCTAATTATTAAGGATCATATAAATGTTTCTATTGAAATGAGTGAATATCTGTTAAAGCTTTTAAGTTAAAGATAAAGATTCTAAGTTAAAGATAAAGATTCTGTGAATAGGATATAGTAATGTTTTGTTTTATAATTAAAGTGAGTTTCTAATTATGTTCAATTGGAGTTTGGAAGTAGATTATGTTCAATTGGAGTTTGGAAGTAGATAATGATTTGTAATGTTATGTAATAAATTTAATTGCTTGGGCTTAAATAAACAAGAATGAATGATTTAAATTGTTGATTGATTTACCTTGAGGATTTGTAATAAGTAGGAAGTAAGAATATATATATACACACACACACATATATATCTGTGTGTGTATGTTGTTTGATTTTGAAGATAATAGTGATTAGTTTAATATGGGTATTATGTTAATATTGTTATTTAGAGTATTCAAGTCCAATCTATGTATTGTAAGTGTTAAGAGCATATAGGATCAGGGTTTTGTTTGTTTATAATTTAAAGTCTTTAAAATTAATACAAGTCTAATATGTGCTAAGAGTGTATAGAGATCAAAGTTTTATGTTATTATGAAATTATGAAGTTCACTAGTATGTAAAGTTCACTAGTTTTATGTTAATATTGTTATTTAGAGTATTCAAGTCCAATCTATGTATTGTAAGTGTTAAGAGCATATAGGATCAGGGTTTTGTTTGTTTATAATTTAAAGTCTTTAAAATTAATACAAGTCTAATATGTGCTAAGAGTGTATAGAGATCAAAGTTTTATGTTATTATGAAATTATGAAGTTCACTAGTATGTAAAGTGGCATTTGCTTCTAATTGAATCATAAATGTATTATTATAAAGTTAGATTATTATTGGATAAGTTATAATGCTAATTTGTTTTATGTCATATATAGGATTGTACTTATAGAAACTATTAGTCAAACATTGAGAATAAGAAAGATTAATTGGAATAGAATAATTAAAAGTGACCTTTTGATCTTAAATAATCAGGTTAATTGTAATAAGTTAAATTGAAAGTAATTATTATAAATGTGGAAGGAAAAATTAGGATCATTGGAAATTTATTTAAAATCCATTGAATTTAATTAGGTAAAGTAAGTTGTTATATATGTTATTATATGAAGTAAGTTTGGTATTAAAGTAATAAGGATAAATTCATGTTTGCATTTTGTAAGTGTCTGTTTAATCATAATGTAATTAGCAACTAAGTTAGAAAGTAAGACTGTAACATATATTATCAGAGGGAAGGGTAGAAATAAACAATATTATAGGAACGTGAGAGCCGCAGAATTATTATAAGTTAGTATATATATTAATTTATTATCTATATGTAATTGTAGGAGAAATAGTGAGACTGAATCCCCGAGACATAGAGAAGGAAAGAAGCCAGTATAGGAGTAAGGATAAGCCAGGTAGCAGTTTATTTCAGTAACAATCAAATTGCATGTATAATTTTGTAATATCTGTTACATGTTTACATTATGCATGGAGGTGATAAACCTCGTTAATTCCTGCATAGAAGTTCATGGAGTACTCCAACGCTTAGGTGGTTAGCTACCCCTTTGCGAGATTAGTTACGTTGTAGCCTTAAGTGCTATAACGAGAAACCCTGCAGGTAAAGCCTCCACTAGTTAACGAACATATTGTTAATAGTGGTTAGTAGATCATGTAGTGCAGGAAGTATGTGTAATTGTATTAATTGTACAGGTTTATAAAATGTATACATGACAATGCTAGCATGAAAATAACAGTTAATGAAAGAAACTGCTATTGGGATTTCCAATCTCACCCCCCTCCCCAAACATTTTCAGTATCACAGGTTAAGAGAAGCTAGCTGGGAAAGAAGTAAGGTAGCGTATGAAGAAGTAGGAATGCCTACTAAGCTGTGTACCACTTTAGTTAGTTATTTTAGAACTTAATTACTTATGAGTATAAATATAAGCGGTTAATATATAATTGTATGTATATGTATGTATAACCCTCATGACGCTGTGTATTCAGGTAAAAAGGGTTATTAACTGAGGTAACCCCAGCGTTTTTGATACAAGAAGGGTAAAACCCATAAGTAGATATAATGAACCCATGAAGGGGTTTTCGCTCCCCACACACTATCAATAAGGGAGCAGAACCCTCAGAGAACTTAAATAGTTTAATTGTTTTACGAACCACTATGTTTTATAAAAAGTTTTAAATTCTAAGTTGTACGAAAAGCCCATTCCAACAGAAATAAAGTTGGAACACTGTTGAGAAGAAAAAGTTTTAAATTTTTCGTATTTTCGGGCTTTTGACATTTACAAAAGTGGTTATAAATCAATTAAAATGCTCTAGTGTAGTAGTAAAAGTCCAGGTGTTACAGGAGCGTTTAGAGGGAAGTCTAAAGCTCTGTTGTGAAGGTTGGTAGGTGAACCTATTTCTGTAAAACCTGTGGTATAGTGGAACCCAACGAGGAGTTGGAGAACTGGATGCAGGCATTGTGTTGGCCGAACCAGTATAAAAGATTGTTTTGTGTTGTTAAGTTGTTAATTTTCAAAGCACAATTCACCCCCTTCTTGTGTGTTTTTCCATTCTCATGTGGTATCAAAGCAGGTCTTCTCCTTTTAATTCCAACGAGTCTGAGAAGAAAAGATCAAGATGGCATCATACGAGAATATTCTGCCTGAAGGAAGCTCCATCAACAAACCCCCTGGTTTTGATGGAAAGCACTATACTTTTTGGAAACTTAAAATGAAGATCTACATCAAAGCCAATGGGTATAAGTTGTGGAAGATTATAGAAGAAGGGGACATTATGCCTATGAATATTTTACGCAATCCAAAGAGTGAAAGTGAATTTACTCATGATGACATTGCTGATCTCGAGTTGAACAGTAAGGAAATTCTCATGATTCAAAGTGCTCTTAGTCAGACTGAGTTTTTCAGAGTCAACCACTTGAGCAATGCTAAGGAAATGTGGGAAGCCCTGCAGGTTGCTCATGAAGGAACCTCTGGAGTCAAAGATAGAAGAGTGGAAATGCTTGTTGAGGAGTTCCACAAGTTTGAAGTGATAGAAGGTGAAAAGATAAGAGATTTAGAGATCAGATTCACCCATCTTATCAACAATCTTGCTGCTCTAGGAAGAAAAATTTCAGAGAAAGAGCAAGTCAACAAGATTCTAAAAGTATTAATGGGTGATTGGCTCATGAAGGTCACTGCTATTCAAGAAAAGCAAGGAGAATCAACAAGTCCATCACAGCCTTGTTTGATAGTCTTGCTGAGTATGAGCTAACTTTGATAGCTCAAAGGAAAGCTCATGGAAATTCTAAAAAGAAGTCTCTTGCCCTTGCTGTATCTAAAAGAGATGAAGTTGATGATGATGAAGATATGGCTCTCATGGTCAGAAAGTTTAAGAAATTCTTTAGGAGAAGAGGAAGGTTCCAGAAGGGTGGTCCTAGCTTCAGAAAGGATTCTCATAAGGATAAAACTCTTGTTTGTTTTGAATGTAAGAAACCTGGTCATTTTAAAGCGGAGTGTCCAAGTCTTCAGAGATTCAAGGAAAAGGAGAACAAGAAGGAGAAGTCCTTTGGAAAGAAGAAAGCCTATGTATCATCCATCTTGGGTGATAGTTCAGATGAGGAAGCTAGCGATAATGAAGAGAGTGCCAATCTCTGCCTAGTGGCTCAAGAGGAGCAAAGTGACTCTGAGGTATATGATTCTGAACCTACCTATTCTGAACTTCAAAGCATGTATAATGAAATGCATACTGAATTAATTAAGCTTGCTAAAGAAGTTGTAGGTTTAAGAAAAGAAAACAAGGAACTTAAGAAAAATAATTCTTCTTTTACATCCAAAGTTCCTTCTGTACTATCGATAGAAGAAAAGCTATCGCAAACTCCTAGAGTTGAGCCATCGATAGCTAGTCCTCCATCGATAGCTAATCCTCCTCCAACAAATTCTGACAGTTGTTCTAGCTGTGAAAACTTGTTGAAGGAGAAAGAAAAGCTTTCAAATGCTTTAGAAAAATTTACAAAAGGCTCAGAGATGCTAAAAGTAATTTTAAAGGACCAAAAAGCCTTTAGAAACAAAACTAGCATTGGTTATGAGCCAAAGCAAAAGCTTCAAAGAAATGGGTAGAACCCAAAGTGAAACCTTATTTAAACTATTTTAGAAAATATTCTGAATATTCCTCACCATATAGTTTTTGTAATTATTGTAACAAAAAGGGCCATACTCAATCTACTTGTAATCCAAGAAAATATGGAACTGGTGGTTCTTATAAGTGGGTTCCTAAAGGAACTTATGTACCTAAGGTTTTTACAAACCTAGAGGTCAAGACTAATCCTAAAGGACCCAAGAAAGTTTGGGTACCTAAATCTGTCTAGCTTGTGCAGGTGTGCCTTAAAGCATCCAACAAAGGAAAGTGGTACATTGATAGTGGATGCTCAAGGCATATGACTCGTGACAAGGACAAATTCAACAATCTAGTGATAAAAGATGGAGCCAAAGTCAATTTTAGTGGAAATCAAAGTGGAAAGATCACTGGAGTTGGTGAAGTTGGTCCTGTCAAAGATGTATACTTAATGGATGGTCTCTGCCATAACTTGCTAAGTGTCAGCCAAAGCACTGACCATGGTAACTGGGTTATTTTTTATTCCAATGAATGCCTCATTATTGATAAAAAGGATTTAGATATGAATAAAACTAATCTTAAGTGTAAGCTAAAAGAAAATAGAAATGGTAACTTATACACTTTAGATTTATGTCAACAACTTGAAGAAAAATCTTTTATTTCAAATGATGAAACTTGTTGGATATGGCATAAGAGACTAGCTCATGTAAATTTTACTCAACTTGATAAGCTAGTTAAAATGGAGCTAGTCATAAGTATTCCTAGTTTTAGGGCTAAGCATGATTTAATTTGTGAATCTTGCCAAAGGGGTAAACAAACAAAATCTTCGTTTAAAACCAAGAAGACAGTTTCCAAAGGTAAGCCATTGGAACTAGTCCACATGGATTTAGTTGGGCCTGCAAGAGTGAAAAGTCTAGGTGGAAGTCTATACACTCTTTTAGTTGTGGATGACTATTCAAGGTTTACTTGGACTATGTTTCTTTCCTCAAAGCATGAAACTTTTGATGCCTTTTGTGTGCTTGCTAAGAAATTACAGAATGAAAAACGCACCAAGATTGTAGCAATTAGGACTGATCATGGAGGAGAATTTGAGAACAAGGAGTTCATGGAGTTATGTGATGAAAGTGGTATTGAACACAACTTCTCTGCCCCTCGTACGCCTCAGCAAAATGGTGTTGTTGAAAGGAAGAATAGAGTGCTCACAGAAATGGCAAGGAGCATGCTGAATGAGAAGAAAGTGCCTCAAATATTTTGGGCAGATGCAATGAGCACAGCATGCTACATCTGAAATAGAGCATATATCAGAAAGGGGATGGAGAAGACTCCATATGAGCTCTATAAGGGAAGAAAGCCTAACATCAATCATCTGAGGATCTTTGGATCTAAGTGCTACAATCACAACAATGGGACGGTAAACTTAGGTAAATTTGACCATAAATCTGACATTGGCATATTCTTATGCTACACAAATAGGAGTAGAGCATATAGAGTCTAGAATAAAAGAACTCAAACTGTTGAAGAGTCAATGCATGTAGTATTTGATGAAACTCCTCATGAAAAGTAACATTGTGTTGATGAGGATGAAGATTTTTCAAAATTTTTAAGACCTCCTTAATTGATAGCACCAAAGCCATCAATAGTGAATTCTGAGGAAAATGCTAAAGATGATCAAGATGAAGTTAAAGATGATCAAGATAAAGCTAATGAGCCTCAATCTACCATAAGACATCTTAAGCACCATCCACCTAAACAAATAATTGGAGAAATGTCAAAAGGTGTTAGAATAAGAAGGCAACTACAAAATGAAATGGAATTTTCTGCCTTTATTTCTGAAATTAAACCAACTTGTGTTGATGAAGCTCTTGCTGAATGTGACTGGAAAGTGGCAATACAGGAAGAATTTAATCAATTTAAAAGAAATCAAGTTTGGGATTTAGTACCTAGACCAAGAAATCATCCTATTATTGGTACTAAATGGGTTTTCAAAAACAAACTTGATGAAGCTGGTCAAATTGTCAAGAATAAAGCCAGATTAGTTGCTAAAGGATATAACCAAGAAGAAGGCATTGATTATGAAGAAACCTTTGCTCCAGTTGCAAGACTTGAAGCAACAAGGATTCTTCTAGCTTTTGCATCCATCAAAAATATTAAACTTTATCAAATGGATGTTAAGAGTGCCTTTCTTAATGGCTATATCAAAGAAGAGGTATATGTAGAACAACCTCCTAGTTTTGAAGAAAACTCTAAGCCTGACCATGTTTACAAACTTAAAAAGGCTATTTATGGTCTCAAACAAGCACCTAGAGATTGGTATGAGAGACTTAGTACATTTCTACTTGAAAAAGGATTTTCTAGAGGAAAATTATATACTACTTTATTCATCATGCATAAAGATAAACATATGCTCATAGTTCAAATTTATGTTGATGATATTATCTTTGGTGCAACTAATGAAAAGCTTTGTGAAGAGTTTTCTAAGATGATGGTAAATTTGAAATGTCTATGATGGGAGAATTAACATTCTTCCTAGGCCTACAAATAAAGCAAAAGAAAGATGGCATCTTCATCTCCCAAACGAAGTATTGTAAGGAGATTCTCAATAAGTTTGGGATGGAGCAATCTAAAGATGAGGACACTCCCATGAGTACCTCTGAATGTTTAGATGCGGATGCCAAGGGCAAAGTAGTTAGTCAATCTCTTTATAGAGGGATTATAGGTTCTTTACTTTATCTATCTACTAGTAGCCCTAATATTCAATTTAGTGTAGGAATGTGTGCTAGATATCAAGCAAATCCTAAAGAGTCCCACTTGACCAATGTAAAAAGGATTCTGCGATATTTACAAGGAACTCAAGAGCTTGGGCTGTGGTATCCCAAGGGAACTCAAGAGTACCTTCTTGCTTATACTGACTCTGACCATGCAGGTTTTAAGACAGATAGAAAAAGTACAAGTGGTCAATGTCAATTCCTTGGTGGCGGTTTGGTCTCTTGGGCTAGCAAGAAGCAAAACTGCATCTCCCTTTCATCCACAACGGCTGAATATATTGCAGCAGCAAGTTGTTGTGCTCAAGTCTTATGGCTTAAGCATCAACTAAGAGATCTGGGTTTGGAATTCTCAAAAGTTCCTATTCTTTGTGACAACACCAGCACAATAAGCTTGGCCAAGAATCCAGTTCATCATTCCATAACCAAGCATATTGATGTGAGACATCACTTCCTAAGAGATCATGTTCAGAAGAAGGATGTCAAGGTGGAATTCATCTCAACAAATTTGCAACTTGCTGATATCTTCACCAAACCTCTTGGGTCAGACCAATTTAGCCTCATTAAAAGAGAATTAGGAATGGTAAATCCAAATAAGTTGTAAATATTTCTGACTTAATTCTTGATTTGATTTCATTTGATTCATATAGATCAATCACTAACTTAGGCATCAGAGCGCTAAATCTTAAGTTTTGAATGACTGACCAATCGATAGTGACTTTCACTATCGCTAGCATATGAATAATAAAGCTAAGTTTGAGCTAAGATTGCCATCGCTAGCCAAAAGCATTATCGATAACAAAGTCAACTATCGATAGCCGGAAGGAGTAAGTGATGAGCCAAAGTCACTTACTCAGTGTGGGATCATGACTGCTAGCGATAGCAGCTCTTATTAGTGATAGCAAATCACTTAAACAAGTTAGAATGAGAAACGTTAGCAAGTGTTCTTCATTGTAGTAAACTTATTAAATTAGGTCATTTGTATCTGCATTCATCATTCACGAACACTCACAATTTCTCTTCTACTCGAAAACTCTATAAGCACTCAAGCATACACATTCTCAAATATCTCTTATCCTAAACCCTAAAATGGCCAGAACCAAAAATCCTACTGACAAGGCCACCTCTAGCGCTAATCCCTCTTCCAAATCTGCTAGCAAAAGGTTGCGTGCACAGAAAAATGTCTCATTCTCTAAAGACATAGTTGAGAGCAACCCCAAAAGACAAAAAGAAACCACCACTGGTATACCCTATTTGGAAGACCCTCTTGAAGCTCCAAGCACATTCTTTGCAGACAAGGGAACCCTAGATAGGGCTACAGTGTGGGTAGATTTGGACTATTTCAAGCAACAAGGTTTTGATTTAGATGCCTGGTTGCTTCCCTACAAGAACTGGCTGAGTGTGAAGAATGATTACAATGAAGAAGTGCTGAGATCATTCTACTCTAGTCTGAAATCCCTTCTAGAATACAAGAAAAGGAAGCTTGTGAACATCTCCTTTGAAGCTATTGTGAGAGGAAGAGGCATCATTTTTGGATGGAGGGCTATCAACAGAATTTTGGGGATATCTTGGGAAGAATACAATAAATAGTATATGTCTGAGAAGTATCCTGAAGAAGAGCTGGAGGAGATATATGAGACAAACACCAACAAGCCAGCTGATATGCTTGTCATCAATCGAATCCTTTACTATGTCTACACAAGGATTATGACTCACAAGTCAGGGAACTTCAGCAGCTTTCCAAAGATTGACAACCCATGGTTGCCAATCTCATTCAAAAGGTTCCCCTCAATCCAGGCTAGGTTGTGTGCATGGAGATGCATAGGTTCTTGTCAGACAAATCTCCCAAGGCTCCTCTTCCCTATCCTCAACTAGTCTCTCGCATCCTGGCATTTTCAAAGATTAACCCATTAGGGGATGGAGAGAACAAGAAGTGCAAGCAGCTCACTACCACTACCCTAAGGAAAATGGGAATTCCAGTGGGCGCCAATAGGGGTGTTTCTGGCTCTCAATCCCAAGCTTCTCATGCACCTTCTTCCTCAGCTCAGCCTAAGTCTATTGAAGAAGAAGCTCAGTCAAGAAGGGCTCCTCCTCCTCCTCCTGTTGCTTCATCAAAGGCCTCTATTCTCTCAAGAGAAGCAATTGAGGAGATCATCTTCAGAGTCTCTACAGAATTCAACCTTGCCTTGGAAGCTTAGAAAGCAGAATTAATGAAGCCTATCCTGGAGCTTAAGGCACAAGTGAAAATCTTGGAAGACTGCCTTTGCCTTGTACCTAAAGATGTCATGCAAAAGGCAGCTTCTTCTCACCCTTAAGGTACATCATCTCACCACTCTGCTACTCTATCTCAACATAGCCAACACCATTCTCCTACCCCTACTCACTACTCTCTAATTCCAAAAACCACCCAAGTCCCAACAACTCAAGACACTCCTATTGCTAACCCATCCCCTAGTGATAGCCACCACTCACAAGTCCCAACCTCACCACAAACCTCTATCGCTCACTCTTCTCCTAGCGAGTACTCTCCCCGCATTCCGCAACCAACCCCTATCGCTAATCCCCCTATTAGCGATAACACTCCTATCCCTACCACCACTTCTAGTGATCCTAACCCCTTATCTCTTCCCCAAACCTTGGCCAAATGTAACACCTGGTTTTCGTTTTACCTTTTTGATAAAACCTTGCCTACTTGGTAGCCTTTCTTAACGTTTAGCCAATACTTAATTAACTAGAACTTATAGAAAACCTCTTTAAGTAGCCCAAAAATGGACTTGATTAAAACTTTTTATCGGAAACTTGATGTGTCAAATCAACTTATCATTTTTTTTATTCTTTTTTATTTGGTACTCGATCCTTAAACTTCACTAATATATATAAATCAAACTATCATTTACATATCGATCTAGACATCACACCCTTGCCTACGATAGGTACTTCAAAGTAATATATATATATATCAAGGTTCATACCCCTGTTGATATTTACTACAAACTTTACCCCATATTTACTTACATGTGCCAACTTCTTCCCACCATAGTGTTTACAAAATACACATATGCAGCAAGTATTCACCATAGCTTAATAATATCATACTCAAAAATATATACAAATTGCCTAAGCAATCTTATATAGCATCCTCAGGATACATATACTTTCACTAAATCCAGCCTTACCAAAAGCAGTCCAGCCTATCTTTCCCTGCAACCAAAATTTTCTCAGGTTTACCTCATACACTCTAAATTCATACAATCACACCATCACAGTTTATTTAAGCTGTACAAATAATGATAATACTATCCTCATATTTCGCGTCTTTGACGCCAGTCACCCAAGTAATGATATATTCACTCACTTGGAGATTAACTATTTATCTCAATGTGCATATAGCACCTGCCACTGATTAATAAGGATGCATTCCCTATTAGCAGTGACTATACCTGCAGGGTTTTAATAATGACATACAGATATATATATCATGTAGATAGAAAATCTGACATAGGGGGATGATTGCACCATACTTTTATACACTTTTCATTGATAAAATCAGTAGATTATTGCATGTTCTTGGGGTAATTGCACCTAATTAGGGTAATTTCTGACTTTTGCACACTTTGTTGGAATTTATTCTAGTCAAGGGCAATTTGGGCATAATTAGCATAAATTATTGTTAACCTATTTTCAAGAACATTTGATGCTACCTCTGGCTTGATTTTACTTGTAGATCATAGAAGAAGCATGCCCAAATTAAGGAGCCAAATTGCAGCGAAGAATTCGGGACGGAGCAGAAGAAGGAAGTGAAGAGAGAAACAGAATCAATGTTCCCTCGCCGCGGCGTTAGCCGTGGCGAACTGGCGGCGAGAAAGACCAGGGAGGCAGAAGCAACGTGAGCTCGCCGTGGGTTTTGCCGCGGCGAACTCACGGCGAACTCCCCGGCAACGGCGCCATTGATTTAACCTTTTCCTTACGCCTTGGGGTTAAAATCACATTAATTACCAAGGATTGTGTAAAGTGGCACAATCCCGGATCGTTTCACTTGAGGAGTCCTTCTAAACAACCTAAGCTAACTAAATGCAATTGAAAACAATAAAAAGGTACTTGTTTTTGGTGTTTTAGATTAATAAGTGAAAAGTGAAAAGAGTTTGGATTAGGGGTGATTTTATGAAAATGGGCTTTGGTAGTGTTTCGGTGACTCAAACGCTTCTTTCAAAATGATAAATGGGAGTTTAATTTACCAAGTCTAATTGAAAAATCCCCAAGCAACCACTAGGGGTCCACTAGCCCTAATTAATGACTAATCTAGCAATCACTTTCATAGCCATTACTTAGGGTTAGTGTGAAGATCCACTTGGTTTGTGAAATGCCTTGGACCAAATGCAATTTAACTCTCATGAAGTGCAATCACATCATCATGCTTGGAAGAAATTGACTATAACCACTAGCAACCACTAAAATGGCTAAAACCAAGAATACAACCACAAGTAGATAGGAAATTGTATCTCAATCGCATTCAATTCAAAGCATACACAATATAGTTCACAAACATAGATAGCAACCACATATCCCAAGTCTTAAATCCAAATACAAGACCAATACAAAAGAGTATAAGCCAAATACAAAGGAAATAAGAAATTGTAAACTAGAAACTCCCCTATGTTGGTCCATGAGGCTAGAGCCACCTTCACACCACCAAAGCACCAAGAACTTAGCCTCTCATGTCTTCAAGCTCGTGCCCAAGAGGACCCATGATGATAGCCTCCATGAATGAAGAAGATAGAAAGAAATGTGGAGTGGAAATGGAAGGTGGAAGAAGAAAGAACAAGAAAATCAACAACAATGGAGGTGGAAATGAGTGGGAGTGAGAGGATTTGAGTGAGGAAAGAAGAAGAACAAGAGGAACCCTAAAAGAGGGCTTGGTTTTCGGACAGAGAGGGCTTGGGTCTGTATTTTCGGGTGTTGGAACTATTTATAACCCTCCAAAGAAACCTAAAATCGCGCCAGACTTCTGCAGATTCTGGGACTTCGCATTTTCACTTCTTTAGGCATCACTGGTTTGAAAAAGACAAGTGTCATTTTGCAATTGGCCGATCGCACACTCCGATATCCACAAGGTATTCTTGAGGATATACTTGTTAAGGTTAAAGACTTAGTTTTTCCTGCCGATTTCTATGTTCTTGACACCGCTAGCGAGCCATGTGAATCGACTATCATTCTTGGTAGGCCTTTCATGCGGACCGCCGGATCGGTAATTGATATGAAAAATGGTTTGATAACAATGGAGGTGGGAGAACATAAGATTAGCTTTAACATGTATGAAGCAAAGCGACACCCCCATGAGGACTATTCTCTTCTAGATTTGAATGTCATTGATATTGCTGTGGAAGATGCCATTGAGGAGCATGAACTAAGCTTGCATTCATATGATTACACATCTGATCTTGAAGCTTATGACTCTTATTTTTCTACCCTGCCTTCTGTTCATTCTTTTTCTTCCTTAGGTGATGACGTGTATGACCTTGACTCACATGTAGTTGATTGTCTACTTTCTGCCCCTTTGGATTTTTCTTTGATTGATAATGATAATGCTAATTTGGATATGAGCTCCGCTAACCTTTCCTTGATGAGTGATGATATTTCTTTGGAAGATGGTAGTTTTCTTAATGTTTCAGGTCATAAGTTGGTTGAAGAATGTGAATTTGAGGTTGGAAGCCAAGAGTTGGCCGATTTGAGCTCAAAGGGTATAGCCCTCACCCCAACAAAAGCTACTTCACACTTGACCTTCTTTGGACCGGATCACCATGTGGTAAAAGGGCCACCTTCTAAACCCTCTTCCATTGATTTTAATCCTAGACCTAGGATTTCTTCCCACACACTTAGATATTTGAATGATCTTGTTACAAGTTGTGATGTAGGTGTTGTGGATGATATTTCCCCAAGGCAGGTCGCTGTGATAGATCAACCTAGTGTTGATTCGGCTCTTGGGAAGACTGATGCACAAGTGATAGAGTCTAGTGATCCTAGTCCACCTTTTCCAATTGGGTCTACAAAGGGGAGTTCTTCTTACACTTTAACTCTTCCTACTCTTGTTCCCTCTGTTTTGGAACCACCCATTTTGGAATTAAAGCCTTTACCAAGCAATCTTAAATATGCTTTTCTTGCCCCCAATGACAAATTGCCGGTTATTATTTCTAATACCTTGAGTGCAATTGAGGAGGTCAAATTGCTTGATGTTTTGAAAAAGTATAGCAAGGCTTTGGGTTGGACATTGGTTGATATTCCGGGTATGAACCCCGCTATTTGCACCCATCGGATTTTACTTAAAGAGGATTCTAGGCCTCTTAGGCAACCTCAAAGGCGGCTTAACCCCCTCATTTTGGATGTGGTCAAAAAAGAGGTCACAAAACTCCTAAGCGCCGGCATCATATATCCGATCTCGGATAGTGAGTGGGTTTCGCCTGTCCAAGTGGTGCCTAAGAAGTCCGGAATTACTGTTTTGAAAAATGAAAACAATGAACTTATTCCAACAAGGGTGCAAAATAGTTGGCGTGTATGTATTGACTATAGGAAGTTGAATGATGCCACCCGGAAAGACCACTTCCCGCTTCCATTTATTGATCAAATGTTGGAACGGCTTGCGGGAAGAAGCCATTACTGTTTTCTATATGGTTATTCGGGGTATTTTCAAATTCCTATAGCACCCGAGGACCAGGAAAAGACCACTTTCACTTGTCCATTCGGTACTTTTGCCTACAGGCGCATGCCCTTTGGTTTATGCAATGCGCCGGGCACTTTTCAAAGGTGCATGATGAGCATCTTTTCTGATATGCTTGATGATTGCCTGGAAGTTTTCATGGATGACTTCACTGTTTTTGGTGATTCTTTTGATGCTTGCTTGCGTAGTTTGGAGAGAGTTCTAGCTAGGTGTGTCGAGAAGGACTTAGTGCTTAATTATGAAAAATGCCATTTTATGGTCACACATGGCATAGTTCTAGGCCACCTAGTCTCTAGCCGAGGCATTGAGGTCGATAAAGCCAAAACCGAGGTGATTGCGTCCTTGCCTTATCCCACTTGTATCAAAGAGCTTCGCTCTTTCTTGGGACATGTAGGCTTTTACCGACGTTTCATCAAGGGTTTCTCCCAAATTGCATTGCCTCTTTCTCATTTGCTGCAAAAAGATGTTGAATTTGTTTTTGATGATGAGTGTAAAATTGCTTTTGAAACATTGAAGAAAACTCTTTTGGAGCCTCCTCTTCTTCTTGCTCCCGATTGGTCATTGCCCTTCGAACTAGCATGTGATGCTTCCAACTATGCGGTTGGCGCCATGCTAGGTCAAAGGAGCAACAAGACACTACATGTCATAGCCTATGCATCTAAGACTCTGGACTGTGCACAAAGGAACTATACCACCACTGAAAAAGAACTCTTTGCCATAGTCTTTGCATTAGACAAATTTAGACAATACTTGCTTCATTCTGTGGTTGTCATTTATACTGACCATGCAGCTATAAAGTTTTTGTTCACAAAGCCACACTCAAAGCCGAGACTTCTTCGGTGGACACTCTTGCTTCAAGAGTTTAATTTGCAGATCAAGGATCACGCCGGCAATGCCAATTTGGTAGCCGACCACTTGAGTAGACTCCCAGACAACACCAGGGGAGTAGATCTTTCTGATTTAACTTGTGATAATTTTCCGGATTCCTCTTTGTATGCAATAGATGTTGAGGTGCCTTGGTATGCCTGTTTAGTTAATTATCTTGTTTGTGCCCTCACCCCGGATGACATGTCTCCTTTTCAGGTGCAGAAATTAAAAAGAGAAGCCCAATACTATGTTTGGGATGAACCACACCTATGGAGACTGTGCAATGATCAAGTAATCCGGAGATGCATACCGGAATCCGAGTCCCTAGACATCCTCTCTGCTTGCCACTCGATGGTTTGTGCTGGACACTACAGCTCTAGGAAAACTGCTAGGAGGGTTTTAGACGCTGGTTTTTATTGGCCTACACTTTTCAAAGATGCCTATGCCTTTTGTAAATCGTGTGGTAAGTGCCAAAAATTTGGGGGGAGTGTGACAAAAAGACATGAGATGCCCCAACGGCCCATCCTAGTTTGTGAGATTTTTGATATTTGGGGGATAGACTTTATGGGACCTTTCCCACCTTCTTCTGGTTTCACCTATATCCTACTTGCTGTAGATTATGTCTCTAGGTGGGTAGAGGCTATCCCAACCCGAAAGGATGATGCACCCACGGTCTCTAAGTTTCTCAAGTCTAACATCTTTAGTAGATTTGGAGTACCAAGGGGTCTTATAAGTGATCGAGGAACCCACTTTTGCAACAAGCTTCTTGATAACTTGCTTGCTAAGTATGGGGTGTCCCACAGAGTGTCTAGCCCATACCATCCCCAAACAAATGGCCAAGCAGAGGTGTCTAACAGGGATATAAAGCACATTCTTGAGAAAATTGTTAAGCCATCAAGAAAAGATTGGAGTGATCGACTTGAGGATGCATTGTGGGCATATCGGACCGCATTCAAGACACCCTTAGGCATGTCTCCATACCGGTTAGTTTTTGGTAAAGCTTGTCATTTGCCGGTTGAATTGGAGCACAAGTCCTATTGGGCCGTGAAACTATGCCATATGGAGTTGGATGCCGTCGGAAATGAAAGATGCCTTCAATTGCAAGAGCTTGATGAACTGCGCCTTCAGGCATATGAGAGCTCAAGGCTCTACAAGGAAAAGACCAAGTTGATCCATGATGGTAAGATCTTCAACCGCAGCTTCAATGTTGGTGACCAAGTCCTTATGTACCAAGCCCGCTTCCGCCATGGTCATGGGAAGCTAACATCCAATTGGTTCGGGCCGTACAAAGTAACGAAGGTCCACAAGTATGGGATGGTGGAGCTCATTGAAGTGGGAACCGGAAAGGAATTCGTTTCGAATGGACATCTCCTCAAGCTCTACCATGAACCGGTTGCCAAGCCTCCTTGAGGCCAGGTTGCTTATTCTCCTTATCTTGTTTACTTTCATGCATTCTGGGCTGGCTGCTTTATATTTTACTATCATTGCATTGAACAAGTGTGGGGGAGGGAGCATCCTAGTAGAAAGTAGAAAATTAGGACTTTTTCATTCAATAAACTACCTTATGCCATTGAGGACAATGCCAATTTCAAGTGTGGGGGAGGGGACTAGGTAGTCTTGTTGCTTGATCTATTGGTTTTATCATGTTTATGCCACATTAGAGGTGATTTTTAAAATTCTGTGTCAAATTTTTCAAAATCCAGGTAGATTGTGCTCCTTAGTCTTTTGTTGCAATGGAGGGTCGCATTCAGTGCAATGGAGGACCAAATTGCATTTTCCTACCCAATTTAAAAAAAAAAGAAAAAGAAAAAAAAAACTGGTTTGTGAAAACCTAGTGTGGCAACAATTTTTGAAAAACCATGGAGCAAGACTAGACCCTACCCTTTGATTAATGAGCTTCATGAGCAATGGGAAGAATTCTAAGAATTATGCATTTTATCCTTTCAATCTTCAAAGAGCTGGTGATGAGTTATTTTCAAGCATATGCATTGTGTTAATTGGCCTGGCAATTGGATTTTAATTGGCAATTGAGGTTAACCTTGTTGTGAGATTTTTGGGCCTATTTTCCTTTCAAGAGTGTATACTTGCTTGATCATTCAATTTCTAGAACTTGTCTCTATTCTTTGTCAAAGCTATAATTGCAATTCATGCATGAAGGTGATTTAGGCATTCATTTCAACACCCCATCTTTCCAAACACAAACCCACAACATTTCACTTTCCATTGTTCACCCATTTTGAGCTATTCCTTGGTTGTAATGCATTAATATGAATTTTGAGATGAAGCATTGAGTTTGATCCACTTTTGTTTGTTGTTAATGCCATGCTTATGTTAGAAAGAAAAGAAAAAAAAAGCGTGCATAAAAAAAATAGAAAAAAAAAATAAAAAAAGGAAGAAGAAAAAGAAAGTTTGAAGAATAAGGCATTTCTTGGTGTGGCATCATTATTATTGAAATTATGCTCTCATGTGCTATGTTCTTAAATTGTGACTTTGAATTGCATTGCAACCTTTCCTTTTCCATAACATAAAATCCATCTTGCCTTTTCCATCATTTCAACCTTTCAAGTCCTTTTGATTCATACGTGATTGTATACATGTGTGGAGATGTTAGGGTAGTTACAAGCTTATGGAAAATTGTTGTTTGAGCAAGTTAAGTGTGAAAAGATCCCACATGAGGTGAGTAGAGGGAAACACTATTATCTTGAGAGTCCTCTTCACCAATGCTTTATCAAATTGCTTTGCCAATTCTCCCTTTGCATATCCTTGATCATGACTCATGCTAGCTTGAGATTATTGATTGGTTAAAATCATTCTTCTTTGCATTGTACCATTTGTCCAGGAGTACAAAGGTCTAAGTGTGGGGGAAATGATTACACCATACTTTTATACACTTTTCATTGATAAAATCAGTAGATTATTGAATGTTCTTGGGGTAATTGCACCTAATTAGGGTAATTTCTGACTTTTGCACACTTTGTTGGAATTTATTCTAGTCAAGGGCAATTTGGGCATAATTAGCATAAATTATTGTTAACCTATTTTCAAGAACATTTGATGCTACCTCTGGCTTGATTTTACTTGTAGATCATAGAAGAAGCATGCCCAAATTAAGGAGCCAAATTGCAGCGAAGAATTCGGGACGGAGCAGAAGAAGGAAGTGAAGAGAGAAACAGAATCAATGTTCCCTCGCCGCGGCGTTAGCCGTGGCGAACTGGCGGCGAGAAAGACCAGGGAGGCAGAAGCAACGTGAGCTCGCCGTGGGTTTCACCGCGGCGAACTCACGGCGAACTCCCCAGCAAAAGCTCCAGAATAGATGCCAGCTCGCCGTGGCTTTCACCGCGGCGAGCTCACGGCGAGCGGACCCAAATTCAGACAGAAGCTCTTGTTGCTCGTTGTGGCTCTCGCCGCGGCGAGCCGACGGCGAAGTCCCAGAATCTGCAGAAGTCTGGCGCGATTTTAGGTTTCTTTGGAGGGTTATAAATAGTTCCAACACCCGAAAATACAGACCCAAGCCCTCTCTGTCCGAAAACCAAGCCCTCTTTTAGGGTTCCTCTTGTTCTTCTTCATTCCTCACTCAAATCCTCTCACTCCCACTCATTTCCACCTCCATTGTTGTTGATTTTCTTGTTCTTTCTTCTTCCACCTTCTATTTCCACTCCACATTTCTTTCTATCTTCTTCATTCATGGAGGCTATCATCATGGGTCCTCTTGGGCACGAGCTTGAAGACATGAGAGGCTAAGTTCTTGGTGCTTTGGTGGTGTGAAGGTGGCTCTAGCCTCATGGACCAACATAGGGGAGTTTCTAGTTTACAATTTCTTATTTCCTTTGTATTTGGCTTATACTCTTTTGTATTGGTCTTGTATTTGGATTTAAGACTTGGGATATGTGGTTGCTATCTATGTTTGTGAACTATATTGTGTATGCTTTGAATTGAATGTGATTGAGATACAATTTCCTATCTACTTGTGGTTGTATTCTTGGTTTTAGCCATTTTAGTGGTTGCTAGTGGTTATAGTCAATTTCTTCCATGCATGATGATGTGATTGCACTTCATGAGAGTTAAATTGCATTTGGTCCAAGGCATTTCACAAACCAAGTGGATCTTCACACTAACCCTAAGTAATGGCTATGAAAGTGATTGCTAGATTAGTCAGGGCTAGTGGACCCCTAGTGGTTGCTTGGGGATTTTTCAATTAGACTTGGTAAATTAAACTCCCATTTATCATTTTGAAAGAAGTGTTTGAGTCACCGAAACACTACCAAAGCCCATTTTCATAAAATCACCCCTAATCCAAACTCTTTTCACTTTTCACTTATTAATCTAAAACACCAAAAACAAGTAACTGCTTTTATTAATAGCTTTAGTAAATGAATCTTCAAACCAAAACCCCCCGTACCTTTTTATTGTTTTCAATTGCATTTAGTTAGCTTAGGTTGTTTAGAAGGACTCCTCAAGTGAAACGATCCGGGATTGTGCCACTTTACACAATCCTTGGTAATTAATGTGATTTTAACCCCAAGGCGTAAGGAAAAGGTTAAATCAGGGGAGCGACCCACCGTATGCCTGGGAGTACTCCGAATTAACAAAAAGAAATAAGAACATACGAGCAATAATCATTCATCAAGTATCTGTAACAGCAATCATGCTTAATTATCATACAATCCAATCATGCATTATTCTAGGTGTGTATGAAGTAAACCCTCACCTGTGACAAACACGTACTACTTTGTTGGAGCCTTTCCTTCTCGCTGCCTATCAGATTTATCACCACTTGGTCCTCCTATTATTACATCATGTAATAATAGAGGTCAATACTAATATTATACATATTAAATATCTCGCTCTCGGTCCTAGTATACTACCCACCCCTTAGTGATAGTTCTTACTAGGTGAAACACATTCACATCTCTAATTAGAACAACAAGTCTCATTCTCCAACTCTAAAAGTTGGTATTTTTATTGAAGAAGGAAATTCCACAATCAATGTGTAATATAGCACTACTTATGGCTGGATTTAATTGCCAATTCAACAACAATAATTAAGTTCATTTATGTACAAGAAGCATCACACTTAAAACACTTGTTATAGCACAATTGTCCACAACTTTTGAACCTAATTTAATTAAAACCACTTACAATAAGGCAGCAGCAACTTGTACCCAAAATTATCAAACATCTTGTAATGTAATACAAGAAAAGTATATGTCACATTATCTTTATTTGAATTACAATTGTGCAGCAGTAAAATTGGGCACATTATAATGCCTTTCACATTGTTTTTAGTCAAAATAAGTCATCCCTTATTAACTCCATTAGTCCCATTTGTTCTATGCCAAAACAGAACCAATTTTCATCTATTATTAATTCAAGCACAATCTTATCAACTTAATTTAAATTGCTGTCACAAATTGCAGCAATATGCACAAACCATAACTTCATATTTCTTCACTACTTTGCAGCGATTTGAACCATTAATAAAGTAACTAAGTTATGCTAATCTTGTGTGAATTATAAAAGAAAATCTGCACACACACAAGTAACTTAATGGCTGAACCGAATTGCCCTTCATACAAAAATACTACATTCTTTTAGACACATGAAGAATCACAGATTTAACACCTATGACAGCGCACAAATGGACAGCAATTCTCAGCACAAACTTGCATCCATTTGTAGCCAATTCTTCACAAGATACCTTCCCAATTTTAGTTGTAACTTTCATAGATAAAAGAGGAAAATGTTAGAGCCAATTTTCTTCCTTTAATCGGTCAAGGAAAACTGACCACAATCACCCAAATTTTGGACAGATTTCATAGCTCCTTTGGTTTAATAAAAACAGAGCATCAAAGTTAAGTAAATACACATGCAGCTCGAAATTTTCACCCACATAAACACCTTTAACAATCTCCCATTTAGCTACAGAAAATCAGATTCGAACAGCCCCCAAATCCCCCCTCAAACCCGACATGCATCTCCCTTAAATCCTCTCTTGATTGAAGAAAATTTGGCATAGATTGGTAGAGAATCTTCACCTGAGTTTGAATCTTGTTTTGCATGTGGATTCCACCTCAATCTTCCTCCAAATCCGTCCAAGGAAGCTGCTGGAATTTGGGCAGAAGTTTGAGCATTTGGAGAGCAAGAGAGAGAGAGACGAAATGGAAGAAGAGGAAAAGTAAATGAATGTGTGTGTGGGTGTGTGTTTCGGCTGACATAAGGGAGTAAATAATAATAAATTATTTAGTATTTAGGTGGGGCAATTTAATCATCTCCTATTTTACTTAATTGGCTCTTTTACTTACCTTTGATTTTTATCAACAATATTACATATTGTTCTTATTTGGTAAAAGACATTTCTTATCTTCCTTGAGTAATTTTATTTACTAATTGGGTTTTTGGGATGTTACACCAAACCCTTTGATTTAAACCTTTTGCCTAAATGCACCTTGGGGGTTAAAATCAAAATTAATCCAAGGATTGCAATATAGGTTGCAACCCCGGGTCGTTTCTCTTAAGGAGTCTTTTAACTTACCTAAACTAGCTAAATACAATCAAAAAAATAAAAGATATGGGGGTTTTGGTTTGAAAATTCATTTAATAAAAATATTGACAAAAGCAGTTACTTGTTTTTGGTATTTCAGATTAATGAGTGAAAAAAGTTTGGATTAAGGGAAATTGATAAAATGGACTTTGGTAGTGCTACGGTGGCTCTCACGCTTCATTAAATTGATATTGGGAGTTAAAGATTCACCAAGTCTAATTGAAAAATCCCCAAGCAACCACTAGGGGTCCACTAGCCCTAATTAATAACTAATCAAGCAACCACTTTCATAGCTATCACTTAGGGTTAGTGTTGAGCTCCACTTGGTGTGTGTTGGAACATGAGTTTTGAAAACCGATTCCTCTCAAGAATGTGCAACCACAGCATTCAATTGGACAAATTAAGCTACACAATCTAGCAACCACTAAAAATCATATAGCATTCATAAATCCAATAGGAAATTTAAACATACATATCATTCAATTAACATAACTCAATATCCAACACAAATGTTCCAATTCATAAAAAACTAGAAAAGGAAATCATGTCTCAAATCCAAATATACAAAGAGAAATGCAACCACAAGACTCAATAAATAAGGAAAAGAGCATGAGAAAACAAATAACTCCCCTATTTCGCCCATTGAAGCTCAAGCCACCTTCACACCACCAAAGCACCAAGATTCTAGCCTCTCATGTCTTCAAATTCGAGCCCAAGAGGACCCATGACCATAGCCTCTATGGATGAAGAAAGTAGAAGAAGGTGTTTGGTGGAAATAGAAGGTAGGGAGATGAAGAATAAGAAAATCAGCAACAATGGAGATGGGATTGAGTGGGAAGATGAAGATTTGAGTGAGGAATGAAGGGAATAAGTGAAACCCTAGCAAAGGAGGTGTATTTCGTGCATACGAGGCTTAGATCCTGAAGGTGGGGGTGTTTAGATCTATTTATACTGCCCCAAAACCCTAAAAATCGCGTCAGAATTTCAGAATTTCGTCACTTCGCCGTGGGCTCACCACGGCAAGCACCAATTCTGGAACTTTGCCTCTGAGTTCGTCGCGATCTCGCCACGGGGAGGGACAAGAGCTTCTGCTTCTTCTTGTCTTTCTCGCCGCCATTTTGCCGCGGTGAGGAGACATTAATTCTATTTCTCTCTTCACTTCTTCTTTTGCTCCGTCCAGAATTCTTCACTGCAACTTGGCTTCTTAGTTTGGGCATGTTTCTTCTATGACTTGCATATAAATTGGACCTAAGGTAGCATCAGAATGTTCTTGAAAATGGGTTAAACAATAAATCATACTAACGTTGCCAAAATTGCCCTTGACTAGAACAAATTCCAACAAAGTGTGCAAAAGTCAGAAATGAACCAAATTAAGTGCAATTACCCCAAGATCATGTAATAATCCAATGATTTTATCAATAAAAAGTGTATAAAAATATGGTGTAATCACCCTTCTCCCTGGTGATGATGACAAAAAGGGGGAGAATATTCCAGTTCTTGAGGATGTTGAAGAGATTGAGGATGTAGTCAGAGGCAATTTTGCCAAAGCAGTCATGATTGTGCAGAAGCATGGGATTCCTCCAAGTATCAAATCTGCAGAGCCATTTCCAGTTTCTATCATCCCTCCAGGAGCTGATGTTGAAATAATAATTGAGGACAAGCCTAGCACTGGAGATAAGGTTAAAGATGATATTCAGAAGATGCTAGTGCTTGAGGCAAAGAAAAACAAGAGAAGGGAAAGGACCAAGAGGAAAGCCAGAGAAGAGGTCTCTTTCAAGGTTATCCCTATGGCTTCCCCTGAGGTTCCTAAGGGAAGAACACAGAGGATCAAGCGAGTGACAGCTAAGAATCCTTCTCCCAAGTTGACAAAAGAAGAGAAAGAGGTTGCTGCTAAGGCTAAGAAGGCTACTGCTGAGGCAAAGAAAAAGGCAGAGAAAGAGGCTGCAGTAAGAAGAAAGAAATTGGCAAAGGAAATTTCTCAAGGGAAGAAAGTATGGGTATATCAAAGGAGATTTCACACGTCTAAGACATCTAAGGCTACTTCCAAAGATGTCTCTCTCGCTGAACCCATTCAGGCCATTGGGCAAGACAAATTCTTCTACTCTGATTCCTCTATTTTTGATGGACCTAATGAAGAATATATAACCTCAACCTCTGGAGCAAAATTTAACAATGAAAGACCCCTAGCCTTTAGGAACCATTCTGCATACATCTCATATTTAGCTGATCCTGACAATTTTGATTCTGAAAAGATGTAATTATTTTGCAAAGTCAATACATGCTTTATCTGATAATTATTTTGATTCTGATAATTATATGTTTGTCTTAATTTATGATATGTACATGCTTCATCTTATATATGTTTTTACTTTAATTTTTGTCATCATCAAAAAGGAGGAGAATGTTAGAATCTTAAGTTTTGATGAGGACTGGACCGATAGATAACATAAGTAAAATGAACAATTAGCATATAGCTTAGTCTAGAATAAATTGAAGATAAGAATCATGTTAAATGACTAAGTAAAAGAGTGTAGGTTACCTTAAACATTAAACAAGTAAAATCCTATAGATAACAGATACACTATCGCTAAGCTATAACCTATCAAATGGAAAACTTAGGATAACAATAGCTAATGAAAACTTAGCAATAATCTGATGAAAAGTCAATATCTCTATCGCTAAGACCTTCACTATCGCTAATATAATGATTTGAGCTAGCCTGAGCAAGCAAAGAACAATGAATCACTATCGCTAAGCTCTGTACAAGTATATCACTATCGCTAAGGCCCCATAGATAACATGGATAACACAAAGGAGGAGAATGTTAGAACAGCTAGCAGTAATGTACTAAGATAGCTAGCGATAACATAATTAGCTATTGATAACAGAATACTTGAAATAACTTAGACATTCAGATAGCTATTACAGTGAGCAAATGAGCTAATAAGATAACTAGTGATAACATAGTCACTAGCGATAACATGTTTAGCTATCGATAGAAAAGTACTTGTTGAAATAACTTAAATAATCAGATAGCTAAAACATTGTTTTGGAACATTGAGCTAATGAAATACACTAGCGATAACATGTTTAGCTATCGATAGAAAAATAATTGTTGAAGTAACTTAGACATTCAGATAGGCAATACATTGTCTTTGAACACTGAGCTAATGAAATACACTAGCGATAACACCTACTGTGCTTCACATGAATACTTGTTAACAGATAAGTGCAGGACTTATACTAGCGATAGCTAAGGGTGCTAGCGCTACTGAAAAAGCAGCTATGCAAGTACAATATTGCAGGTGATCGTTACTCACAATCTCTATTCCTCTTAGCTCATCCTCTGCAAGATTAGTTGAAGCAAGAGAAGAAAAGTTGACTAAGATGAAGAACAGCATTAATTGCCAATGGCTAAGAGATCCTAACGACTAATTTCAAACGGCCTCTTGAAGCTGAAAGAAAAGGCAAGATGTGAAGAGTTATAAATATTAAGGCTTAAGCATTTATGAAAAAGACATACACACACACAGAAACGAGCCAGCAATCAATATTCCTATCTACTCTCTGCTCACAAAAAGCTCAAAGTATTTATTACTCTTAGTGAGATTATCTGTACTTAAGTGTTTATCAAAATCTGTTCATTGAGTGAACTCATTAATTGAAATCCTCTACTGTTTGAGGTTGTTCTAAAGCTTGGGGCTTTAGGACCGGGTTGTGTCCTTACAATTTGTAAGGGAGAGCGTTTAGAGGGAAGTCTAAAGCTCTGTTGTAAAGGTTGGCAGGTGAACCTGTTTCTATAAAACCTGTGGTATAGTGGAACCCAATGAGGAGTTGGAGAACTGGACGTAGGCATTGTGTTGGCTGAACCAGTATAAAAGATTGTTTTGTGTTGTTAAGTTGTTAATTTTCAAAGCACAACTCACCCCCTATTGTGCGTTTTTCCATTCTCATCATAGATAGAATGCTATCAGATTAGCTGACATGCCCCATATTGGACAAGCTTACTTGGGTTGTGATTTACCTTTTCCTTACGCCTTGGGGTTAACATCACAATAATTACCAAGGATTGTGTAAAGTGGCACAATCCCGGATCGTTTCACTTGAGGAGTCCTTCTAAAATACCTAAGCTAGCTAAATGCAATTAAAACAATAAAAACTATGGCGGTTTGATTGTGAAAATTCATTTAATGAAACTATTAATAAAAGCAGTTACTTGTTTTTGGTGTTTTTGATTAATAAGTGAAAAGTGAAAAGAGTTTGGATTTGGGGTGATTTATAAAATGGGCTTTGGTAGAGTTTTGATGACTCAAACGCTTCTTTCAAAATGATAAGTGGGAGTTTAATTTACCAAGTCTAATTGAAAAATCCCCAAGCAACCACTAGGGGTCTACTAGCCCTAATTAATGACTAATCTAGCAATCACTTTCATAGACATTACTTAGGGTTAGTGTGAAGATCCACTTGGTTTGTGAAATGCCTTGAAACAAATGCAATTTAACTCTCATGAAGTGCAACCACATCATCATGCATGGAAGAAATTGACTATAACCACTAGCAACCACTAAAATGGCTACAACCAAGAATACAACCACAAGTAAATAGGAAATTGTATCTCAATCACATTCAATTCAAAGCATACACAATATAGTTCACAAACATGGATAGCAACCACATATCCCAAGTCTTAAATCCAAATACAAGACCAATACAAAAGAGTAGAAGCCAAATACAAAGGAAATAAGAAATTGTAAACTAGAAACTCCCCTATGTTGGTCCATGAAGCTAGAGCCACCTTCACACCACCAAAGCACCAAGAACTTAGCCTCTCATATCTTCAAATTCAAGCCAAGGATGGCCCATGACCACAGGCTCCATGGATGAGGAAGGTAGAAGAAGAAAAATGGTGGACATGGAAGGTGAAGTAAGAAAGAACAAGAAAACCAGCAAGAATGGAGGTGAGTTTAAGTGGAAAGATGAGAATTTGGAGTAAAGAATGGAGGAAAACAAGAGAAACCCTAGGAGAGGGCTGATTTTTGGGTAGAGAAGGCTTAGATCCTCAAGGTGGGGGTGTTTTGATCTATTTATATTGCCCTAAAAACACTGAAAACACATCAGAATTTTGCAATTCTCGTCTTTTCGCCATGGGCTCGCCTCTGTGAAAGCCACGGCGAGCTAACATCAACTCTGGAATTCTTTCGCCACGGCAAAAGCCACGGCGAACTCACATTGATTCTGCCTTATTAGCCTTTCTTGCCGTGATCTCACCACGGCGAAGCCGCGGCGAGGGACTGATGATTCTATTTCTCTCTTCACTTTCTTCTTCTACCCCGTCCAGAATTCTTCACTGCAACTTTTCTCCTTAATTTGGGCATGTTTCTTCTATGACCTACAAATAAAATTAAGCCAGAGGTAGCATCAAATGTTCTTGAAAATGGGTTATACAATAACTTATGCTAATTATGCCCAAATTGCCCTTGACTAGAACAAATTCCAACAAAGTGTGCAAAAGTCAGAAATTACTCTAATTATGTGCAATTACCCCAAGAACATGCAATGATCCAATGATTTTATCAATGAAAAGTGTATAAAAATATGGTGCAATCAGGTTGGCTCCTTTATCACTTAGTGAAAGTGCATATCTCTAGTAACAAAGCAAGACACTTAAATGGGCTACAAGGAATCGAAAGTGGAGGACCTCTCATAAGCTTCTCTTCTTTAGTAGACCTACAAACAACTTCATTCAGCTTTTAATCTAAGAAGATAATTTCTTTGGAATAGATCCTCATCTACATACTCTCTCTCTCATTCTTCTCATTTGCATAATAGACAAAGCACTATGGCCATATACCTTATACCCTCTATTCCTAATTAACTTGTGCAATTTTAGGATTGTTAATAGGGGTCACGGTTTGAGCTCTGATAGAAGGCTTAGAAAGCTGATTTTGCACTCAAGTTCCCAAGAGTACGGTAACTTTATGGAGTTATATCGCATCTCTTGACATTGCACCAGACGTCGCAAGTAAAAGAGGTTCCTAGGTAGGCAGTTGGACAAAGAGAACGCAATAACACCTGTCAACTAATTACTTATGTTATTTATCAATTTCAAAAGCATTCCATCATCACTAACATCACCCTCATTAGGGGTTAATCTCACCATTTTAATCATGATCATCAATGTCATTATCTTCATTATCATCCCATTATCAACATCAATATCATAAGCATTAATGTGTGGGGATCACAAATTTATTAGTAAACATCTCCCTTTAAAGCCCTATATTGGCAGGCACCCTAGAAGCCTAGTAACGGCTGGCACCCTTCAAAGCCCTGTAACAGCAAGCACCCTCAAAGACCATTAACGGCTGGCACCCTTTTAAAGCCCTGTATCGGCAGCCACCCTCAAAGCCCTGTATCAGCAAGCACCCTCAAAGCCCTATATCTGCGGCACCTTCAAAGACCAGTAATGGCTGGCACCCTCGAAGCCCAGTAACGGCTGGCACCTTTAAAGCCCTGTATCAGTAGGCACCCTTAAAGCCCTACATCGACAGGAAGCCTCAAAGCCCAGTAATGGCTGGCATCCCTTCAAAGCCTAGTAACGGCTAGCATCCCTTCAAAGCCTAGTAACTGCTGGTATCCCTTCAAAGCCCTGTAACAGCAGGCACCCTCAAAGCTCAGTATCGGCTGGCACTATTCTTTAAAGCCCTGTACTAAGAGGCACCCTTTTTTTAATGGCATCCTTCCCACATTATCTTCTTTTAGCCAAGTAAAGACGGGAAGGTGCACTGTATTTTTCCCATACCTTCTTTTTGGTTCCTAGGGCATCTTCGTCCTAGTTTCTTACTTCTCATGTTTGGCCGGACAAAATACGTGTTCTTATCTTTACTTGCTTCATAGATGAGAAAGTCACTTCTCTTAACCACGAAAAAGTAAAGAGGGGCCACTTTAAACACTCTATTTTTTCCAGACCCTACAAAAAAGATAAATAAGATCTCTTGACCCTTTCTTGCAATTTAGGCTAACATTAGTTCAATTGTAGGAAAGTCAAATGTGATAATTGGCTACCAAGTCAAGAAGTAAATGTTGATTGACTATAAAAGAAAATTCAAAAAATAATTTGATCAAAAAGAAAATGAAGAAGAAGAAGAACAAGAAAATCTCAATTGAAATGTGATGAATGATAGCTAAGGCCTTCAATGAAAAATTAAAGAAAAAAATGAAAAAGGGAAGGTTCGCATTTGAATTTTGATCAAAGAAGAAAAAATGGAAAAAATAAATTAGACATAATAGAAAAGAATGTTGACAATTGGGTATTGATAGGCATTCAATGGACATCAATGAAAATTTGAAGTGATTGATTATATCTTGCATCCCACAGAAATTTAATAATAATTAAAAACAAGATTAAAAAACATAAAAGAAAGAAAGTGCAACAAAAGGAACAATCCCAAATTGAATATGATGATTGAATGAATGTTCATGCATTTCAATAGAAAAAAATAACAAGAAAGAAATAAAAAGGAAAATGTCCTTTGATGAATATCTCCAAACTAGAGATAGAGGCAGATTGTTGTGAGCATTGGGCACTTTTCTATGCATATTTTTTTTCTCCCACTAAAATATTTGTTCTAGGAGCTTTCTGCTTATATATCTAATTTTAATTCTTTTCCTCTTGAGTTGATCACATGAAGAGTACATTGAAAGCATATTTTCTTTTTGTTTTGTTCAGATTACCTTTTTAGCTCTTAATATGCAATGTGTTTGACATTGTGAATATATGATGAATATGCTTGCATGTAAGGATAAATGTTTCTTCATCTCTTGCTTTACCATGTAGTTTTTTTTGCTTCACATCTCTTAACAGTAGGCTAGAAATTGCATGTTGATCATATGGTTGAAGTCTAATGATTGTAAAACTTTTTATCAAAACTCCAAATCAATAAAAAGAGTCTTTTATAAAAAAATGAGAAAATATTGTTTCGAAAGGGTTTTATGCCGTGCGAGGTTTTTAGAATCTCCTCAGACAAAATCGATTATTCTTCTGTGCAAGATGATGTAACTCTCTTCAGCAAGTTTAATCCAAAATTATTTCAAAAATCTTTTCTAAAAATCACACATTTTTCTAAATAAAAAATACAAACCAACAAAAAACATTTTTTTCTAAAAAACAAATAAACATTTCCCTAAAAACACAAACCCAGTGACACGCATTTTGACCCCGAACTACGTGAGCTTTGCTCCCTTAAAAGTACGTAGGCACTAGGTTAAATCCTAGGTCAATTCCAACTATATAAATATTTATTTTTTTGTGTAATTAAAATGAAATTAAAGGTCATATTTATTTTTAAATAATTAACTTAGGTTACTCGTTCTTACGAATGAGTACTGTAGGGTGCTTAACACCTCCCCCATGCACAATCGACTCTCGAGCCCAATTTTGTTTTTTAAAGACCATTTGTTATTTTTGAAAGGTTTTCCAAAATTATCCTATTTTAAAATTTTGTTGGCAACTGCATTTGACCTAATTTTAGAGCGCTACACTACCAATCTTGCATCAACTGCTAAAAATGCAAATCGAGCTCTTGAGCCAATGTCTAGCTTTAGTGGGGTGAGAGATAATGTGAAGCAGGCAAGCATAGCCACTGCTGCTGTTGTTAATGAAACTGCAATTGTGAAGAGAGCAGGTAAAGGAAGGGGAATCTTTCGATGCTTGCCGGTTCTTGTTGCTTTTTGGGCTTTTTTTATGGGTTTGTATGGGAACATTGAAACTACTTGCTGGGAGATTCATCCCTTGACACCTGAATCCCTACTTTTGCTGCTGTGTCATACAGAGTCAATGAACAAACGAATATTGTTCTAACATATTTTAATAATTATAAAAAGATAATTTACCCTTTTTTGTGAATAATAAACTTGAGAAGGAAGGTTTTTATAGCCTGAATGATTGTTGAAAGAAGGGCTTCCAGGTAGATGCACAATCACACAAATTTTTCTTATTTGGTTCAATTATTAAGCTTATTTAGGCTTAGCTTGAAGGACCTATGTCCCTTTATTTGTTCATTTATTTATCATGTATTTGTTAGTGTAACCTATGCTAATCCAATTCCGTTTGGGAGTGCTTAATTTGGGCAGTTGATCATATAAACAATCACTCTTGTGAAACCTGCAAGTGTGTGTGTGTTGTGATTTCTCTATAATGTTAGTTTTAGTTTTAATAATGTGTTGAGTTGGTGGGAGAGGATCATTGTTGCTACGATTTTATTGTATGCAGTTATGTTGCAAGTAATATATGGATATTGCTTGGGAAAGAAAAAAAAATCAAGTTATCATATATTTATTAGAAGAGTTTTTATCAACTAATTGACACTCACTTCATTCTTTAATATAAGATATAGTTGACTTTTTTTTATAGATTAATGAAGCTAAATAAGGTATCATATATTTATTAGAAGGGTTTTTATCAACTAATTGACACTCACTTCATTCTTTTATATAATATATAGTTGACTTTTTTTTTTAGAGATTAATGAAGCTAAATAAGGTATCATATATTTATTAGAAGGGTTTTTATCAACTAATTGACACTCACTTCATTCTTTTATATAAAATATAGTTGACTTTTTTTTGTAGAGATTAATGAAGCTAAATAAGGTACTTTATCATATCATACACTACTACAGAAAACACTTTTCACGTCTCTTTTTTTGGACTTTTCACGTCTCTTTTTGTTGGGACGTAGATCAGGGAGACGTTGAAAGTCGGGACTTTCCACGTCTTATTTTAAAAATGAGATGTGGAAAGTCGGACTTTCCACGTCTCATTTTCAAATACATTTCAATTTGAGACGTGGAAAGTGTTCACTGCCAACTTTCCACGTCTCAAATTGAAAAATTAGACTTGGAAAGTGGCTCCACGTCTCACATTTCAATTTGAGACGTGGAAAGTTCTCATTTTCAATTATGAGACGTTGAAAATTACATTTTACATCTCTAATTTAAAAAAGAGACGTGGAATTATTTTTTTATAAAAAAAAGGTTTCGATCCAGGTTATAGGTTACATCACATATAGAATGTATACCCCATCTGCACTAAATAAAACATAGATACAATGTCCAAATCGCCACAAACAGAGCCGAATATTCAGAATTCACTAAAAAAAGAGTTGTCTATATATACATCACATATAGATTCATATGTCCTACAGTCAAAACAAGTAAGTTCTATATAATTATCCATATTTTGAGGAAACCTGGCAGCTAATTTATCCAAAATTTCATCAATTGCATCTTGATCAAAAGGCTCTTCCCCATCATAAATCTGCACCATATAAGCGATAAAATATCAATTAGTTAATTATAACTAATGAAGCAAACAATTGAATTATGAAATGAAATATAATAATGATGATAAGAATGAAACATACATTAGACAAGCCCTCATGAAGTCCACTTATAATTATGTCATACATATATCAAGCTACATAGTACCCATATTTTGTATTGCCAAGTTGCTGAGGACACTGTAAATCAGACAAAAACAATTAGAACATATGAAAATAATTTACTAACGTCCAAGGTATTATTGATGGATATATAAGTAAATACAATCTAAATGACTTACTGTATTCCTAGCAGTCTCAATTTTTTTAGCTCCATGTTTTGTCTGTAATGTGATATGCCATTGCAATATGGCCCTACAATGAAATTAAAATAAGAACTATGCAAACAATTTTCTTATGCTCATATTTACTAATTCAAAATGTTCAAACACTTGGTGAAAATCCTTCTTTGCACACTAATTGGCCCACGTTTCAAAGAATCAAACCAATAAATACGATGTTCTCCGGGGTAGATAACACATAAACTCCAATGTCTCCTGAAGCACAGAATTGAATTTACCAAAGATACTCATAAATTCAATTAATTAGAGTGTGCATTTGAGGTTAAAAGATTCAGGTGACAACAAATCACTACCAGTCAAATCTGATAGCAAACTAATCAGCACCACACAAATTGGGACATACAATATCTCAGCAAATGCAGATTGAAATCAAGTCACAACCAGCAATATGATAGCTTGAATGCACAGCAAGTTCAAAGATGCAGCAAAATCTTCCATCAGAGATTTTCTCATCACAGTGCCATCTCAAATTCTTTACTTCTTGCATATTTGCATACAAACATTTGAACCGCGATACTATTGGCAGATACCACAGAACCTTCAAAGGTGACCCATTCTTTGACCTATCACCACAGACACCCCTTTTAATTTTATACCTTGGGGTCTTGCACTTTGGACACTTCATTAGTCCCTCGTATTCGTTCCTATAAAGCACGCAGTCATTAGGGCAAGTGTGTATCTTCTTATACTCCATACCCATATTGTTGAGAACTTTTTAAGCCACATACATTCGATTCGGAGGACATTATTCTCTGGAAGCATATTACTCAAAGCTTCAAGCAACTCAAAGAAACCCGAATCTGCCCACCCATTACGTGCCTTTATGTTCAATAAGGTCAACACAGTGGTCAGTGTGTATACTTTTGACACCCAGGGAACAACGGTATCTCCACATCACTCTGTAACTTGTCATGTTCAAGAAGTGGTGTAAATGACTCTGCCCCAATATCATTAATCAAGTCATTCATTTTATCAACACCCACATCATCCACAACTTTCATGCTTTGTAACATTGAAGAAGGTGTTGTTATTCCTAATTCACCGTGCCAAACCCATTTTCTGTACCGGAGATTGATTCCGTAACAAATAAGGTCATCCCTTATATCATCAATGCTCTTTCGAATATGATTTATACACTTCATACAAGGACAAAAATACATCCCACTTTTACTAGGAGCGTTCGTTTTAGCAAACTCAATAAACTCTTCCTCCCCAAGTCCATACTCTTTACTAGTTCTCACCTTATTCATCCAACTACTATCCATTCTATTTAAACCTTCGCTACATTCAACAAATTAAAAGTCAAGTTTAGATCATCACTAACTTAAAGTGATTGAATTGCTTGCACATTATCCAAAAATGTTGACAGCATTTCCCCATAAAAGTAACTACACCAAAGGTTAGACTAATTTATTTTTAGGAGGAATGATGGTAGAGTAGTTAATTAAACTAGACCAAAAATTTTGATAGCATCTCCCAAAAAAAGCAAGTTCAACTTTATTTACAACATACACAAAAGAAAATAAAGGAAGGAAGAGTAAGAAGCTAACTCACAGTAGTAATAAGCAAATGACAAGAAAGGATGGTTGATTCCTCTACACCAAATTGGGTATCTTAGCCCTAAAACCATGAATACAACGAAAAATCATATTAATAGAGAAATCCAGTGTACTATTGGCAGCTAGACAACTTGACTGTAGAACTTGAATGCAAGTAGATCAAATGGACTTGCTAAAGAAAAGGATTCTAGAATTTAATTGCTGATATTAAGTGAATTGCCAAACAAGAATTCTTCAGAATAAACATTGATCTTAAGTACAACATGATTTCACACGATAACATTGATCTTGAATGAACAGAGAAAATACCACAAGAAAAAATATAATTAATGATTATGGATGTTCTTTTATTAGTTTGAATGGTGTCCGATGCAAACTATCAGAAACCCCTTTCATGGCATAGCAAAGAAAAACGATGATACAACCAAATGTATGAGAGCTTCACAAATAAATCATGAAAAAGTATAAGAATCAGATTCAGAAAACACTAGTAAGTATGGAATGAAAATCAGCCTAAGAAACAGATTGTCACCAATGGTTGCTAACTTGGTATAAATCACCGTACCTCAAGATAGGAAATTGCTCCTTGGTGGGCTCCAAAAGACGAACAGCAATATCTAGCCTTCAGAGCAACTGTATGCAAGGCCAGAAGAGCTTGAATGGTCTAGGAACTGTCTTGAATGGGTTTCCCTCAAAGCAAGCATAAGGGATAGACAAACTAAATATAACAAACATATAACACTTGAACCATGGCATTTCATGTAACTAGGCGCACAACTCAGTAATTACCCAGCAAAAGCAGAGCAAAAACAATAATTCAAAAATTAACAACAAGCAGAGCACTTTAATTTCAATGAATGGGCTCGTTGAACAAGCAAATAACAACAATACAGAACAAGATGTCCATATCAATCATTACAGCTTCCACCCACTTCAACAACAACAAATTACAATGCACACACAGAGAGAGAGAGAGAGAGAGAAAGATTAATCTCTAAAGAAAGTCAAAAGCAAATGAAAAAAATTTGTGAAATTCCTAACATCACGCAAGGAAAATCAGAATCGAACCAAACAGAGCCTATATTCAGAAATTTCAGAGAATTATCAGCAAACCTTAACTTGTATGAAAAAGCAATGATTTTTTTTAAATGGTTTCATCATATTAATTACCAAAACCCATCGATGAAAGGTGACTGAGAATGGGGAATTCTAGAAATCTGAACAAGAACGTCATGCATGCTCAAATCGCCTTAGGGAAACTCAAAATCTACCTTAAGCTTTGATTTAATCGGTGATTTTACCGCAAATCCCAACCTCTAATCGAACTCTCCCTCTCTTAAACTGAATCTAATCAGAGGAGCAGAGGTTAGAAAAAAGTTTAGGGAACTCACTTGAAGTTAAATAGGTGGTAGATTGGGGCTTACCGTCGCCGAAATTCATGCACACCGTCATCAGAGCTTACTGGTTTCTTCGAAATGGGGAAGACTGAAGGAACTTTGATGGAAATAACTTTTGATGGAAATATTTTTAAACTAATTTTTCCTTCATTTCCATCAGAACTTTGATGGAAATGAATGGCGGTGGTGGAGGAAATGGGGAAGCTCTCACCTTTCAGCCCTCAGCTCTCAGCTCATACGAGGAAAAATGATGGGGAGGCTTACTTTTTTTATTTTGGAGGAGACTTTCAACGTCTCACAAACATATGTGAGACGTTGATGTTTCTTTTTTTTTTTTTTGCAAGAGACTTTCAACGTCTCACAAACATTTGTGAGACGTTGAAAGTCTCTTTCCACTCTCCTAATTTTGTGAGACATGGAAAAGTGGAGGATAAATGCTGATTTTTTTTTAATTTTTGTGAGACGTGGAAAGTGCATTCCTGCAAAAATGAACGTCTCACAAACATTTGTGAGACGTTGAAAGTCTCTTTCCACGTCTCCCAATTTTGTGAGACATGGAAAAGTGGAGGATAAATGTTGATTTTTTTTTTGTGAGACGTGGAAAGTGCATTCCTGCAAAAATGAGACGTGGAAAGTTTTAAACTTGTCCAGTTATCTACGATTCTGCCACCGCCCAACTTTCTACATCTCATATTTAAAAAAGAGACGTGAAATGGGGACGTAAATACTGTTTTTTGTAGTAGTGATATATGGTATATTATCAAATTACATATTAGCTTATAGGTCAAACAAACTACTTTAGAGAAATAATTTAGGTAAATCAATTTATAAGTAACTTATTTAACTTTTTTAGGATTTTCAAAAAAAGTCAATTAATTCTTATATTAAAAAAGATGGAGTAGTATCTAAGAATTATGAATATGCATCATGAAAGCACATAAGTTGACGATTTTGACACAATTGAAAAAAAAATGATACAAGGGTTTGAGCTAAACAACTGTCTATTTATCTATTTTATACTGTTATTTTCGGTTTCAATGTAAGAAATGTTATGAGTTACATTTAAAGCACAGAATATGAACGAAATTTTCCTTTCATAATTAATTAATCAATTAATTTAATTTTGCTTTAAAAATTTATATTTTAAATTTCTTTCTTTCTAGTAATAGTACCTAATTACTGATTTCTTCTCTACAAAAAAAAAGGATTGTTTGCTTTATAATGACATTTTGACCAAACTCATTACTCCCTCCAGTCCTAAATATAGGACCTATTTTGGGAGTTGGCCTTGATCCTAAATATAGAACCTTAATCTAATTTTTGAAATCTACCTCCCAAATTGCTCTTATTAGTGCTCCTCTAACAATATCAAGTAAGAGATGGGGGAGGGGTTAAGGAAAGATGATTGAGGTGTTTTAATAAAAACACAATATGCTAAGGGGCATAGCGTAGCTAACATCTTTAATTCAATCAAAGTAGTTAAATAGGTCCTGTATTTAGGACAGGAGGGAATATTAACTATTATTCCGACAACACAAACTTTTTATACTACTATATACTAAGGCTGTGTAATCAACTTAGAACCACTCATAAATTTTAAAAACCCAAAAAATGTGAATTAATTAAAAAAATTTCTTTTGAAAAGCTTAAACAAAATTAATGCTTTAAATAAATGGGCTTTTCTGACAACATTTATATATTTCATAGTATTATAAAATCTCAAGTGGTCATAGGTCAGTTAAATAACTAGGTTTGATCCTCAATACTTAATCTTGACTAATAATGGTTGGGAAGTCAAAAATAATAATAATTCTAATGTATATATATAACACTATATATTATATGTATAACTAATAATAACTTGGCAATCTCAGTTGATAGCCTAATACCTGTGCTTGAAGTTGGACCTCCTTCTAGTGGAAGGATACAAGAATAATAATTATTTAAATAAAAATTATTCCATCAAGCACAGGCAAAATAAAATCTTATAGGTATACTACCAATACAATGAAGCTAGCAGACATTAATGCTTCTCAAACTACTACCTTATCCCAACCGTCTCACCATCTTCCATCCCGACCATCTCACCATGTTCCAGCTCCTCTATAAAACAACAGTTCAAACGTTATTTATTTCATAATTAGTCATACATAATAATTCATAAACCTGCACAAATAATTATAGCTTTTATCCTTATAAACTGTGTGCCCTTGGCACCTTCCAACCACTAATAATAATAGGGTATATCTTCCAGCCACTATTAACAATATGTTTGTTAATAGTAGGGTAACTTCCAGCCACTAAAAATAGTGGGGTATATCTTCCGGCCACTATTAACAATATGTTGGTTAATAGTATGGTAACTTCCAGCCACTATTAGTAATATGTTTGTTAATAGTAGGGTATCTATACTTGTCACAGATATTATGAAATTATGCATGTAATAGTATTCTTATGAAATAAATTGCTACCTGGTTATCGAATCTTAGTCATGCACCAGATCCTTTCCTCGCTATTATCTTGATGAACCCAATTCAAAAGTCAAAGCCTATATACATACATATGTGTGTGTGTGTGTGTTTTTTTTTTTCTGAGTTAGACTCTAAACTATAAATCAATCGATGCGTTTCTCTTAGATCCCAACTTATGTAATACTCCCCACATTACTATTCTTGAAGGTAACCCTTAAATTTCTTTCCGTAATTAAATTGCTTAGGTATTAATCCACTTTAATTTTAACCTTTTAAGTAAAATTCATTAAATTTCTATCACCAAAAGAAATAACCTTTTACGTAAAATTCATTTAATTTCTATCTCTAATATCCCGCTAACTTGTTTCCAATATTAACAACATCCTTAAGAAAATGCTTCGACAATTCTTAATGGATTTTCTTGATAAAAGTTTAAGTTTCATCTTTACTTCCCAAAGATACTTTAAACATATCAGAATCCACTTTACAAATAATCATATTCCCACAACAAACAGACTTCACTTTTATAATAAATTTAAATATATATATATATATATTTCTAAGCAATTAACTTCAACGTTCATAAACCAACTTCCTAGAACATGTTTCTGATAACAAGCATCAGTTTCGAAATCACAAATCCTTAATATGGGTATATTTTCCTAGATCTAAAGTAATACAATTAAGCTTTAATAACTCAGTCCTAAAACTATCAGCAACTCAATCATCTGATTATATACACTTTGAGCAAGTATAAAAATCAATAACTCATATACTAAAATAAGATTTGACCTAAATAAAACTGGTTTACTTTACCATTTAAATCCTCAAAAAGTAACTTCCAAACAAACCAAAGTCCAACTATCCATCATTCTATAAAACTTTAATTTTAAATTACATAACACACAATTTTTATTCCACCTCTAGCTTAAATTGAACTTCATTAAGCAACAACCTATTAATCAAATCATCCTTATCTCTACAGTAACCCAACAGATTTCAATGTCATAAATTCAAATCTACTACTTCAACATCACACTTGAATATATCTCTTCTTAAAATACTAGATTGCAATTGAATACTTCCATCATACATTTAACATCAAACATTAAAATTCATTTTAAACGCCAAGCGTTTCTTTATTTTGATATTACCTTTTATCAATAAAGTTCCTCTTCAAACCGTCCAAGCCACACAACCTCCCACATAAAGATATTACAATCACAATGCATTCCCACTTATATATATATATATATTTATATATATTTATACAATGGGTACTTAGGAACCCCAATCATCATCTTACATTCCTTTACATATTTTAACTATTAAACTTTCTCATATATACGAATCTTAACATTCAAATGCTTAATCCAATATAATATTAAAATGTTCAATACAACAACGTATATCACCCATTAACACATACATCAATTAAGTTCTAGTTAAAACTTTAAACTCAAACCTTCTTAAACATCAAACAAAATAAAACTTCTCCTTACATTTAAACCACACTCCCTTTTTCATTAACAACCTAAGTTTAGCTTGCAACAAAAATCATCCGTGGTAAACCTTAACATTTATTCCCAAACTCTCAAACATCTTTTCACCTACAATATAATATCATTTAAATATACCAAACTTCAATTTAATATTAATTGAAATTAATCCCTTTCCCCTTCTTACATACTAAATCAGCATCAACTTTTCTACATCATCATCAATAGTTAAATGTCATTCAATTTATTCAAATAACAGGTTCTAATATTGTTTCCCTTCTAATTTCTAACTTAGATTACTATCTTAGAAATCATGACTATGAATGAATCAAAAAACAATCCCCCAGATTATTTTAAATCGGAATCTATCCCTTATTTAAAAGCTATAAACCTTTAACATAACTAACCTAAGGTTAATAATTAACATACTATTACATAGTAATCTTTATGATAAAGCAATACTTCCATTCATCTGTCCACTTATGTTCTGCAACATCAAAATCAGTCCAACTAGTTTCTAAAAGCTCACATTAATTCACATGAAAGCCAATCCTATTTTTCATTCCCAACCCACTAAAATTCTCTCTCTCACACACACAGATATATATATACCTAAGCTTTATTAGCCCATCAAGAATAGGAGATTGAGCTTGTGATAGTAACTTCTGTGCAATATATGATTATTTGGTTAGCTAACATCTTAAGTGCAGAACACACTCTATGAGATTAGCGATAGCAGTTCAAGATAGCACTAATAAAAAGCTGCCAGAAAGTACTACTTGTACGGATGCCGAGAACACTGAGTCTGTCTCTCTCTTAGCTCAACCTATGCAAGAAGTAGTTGAAGCTAGAGCAGAGAGTAAAGCCCGATGAAGAAGCTGCATTAAATGCCAACGGCTATGAGCTCCTAACGACTAAATTCAAACGGCTTCTTGAAGATTGAATGTTAGGGCAAAATCTGAGAAGAAGATATAAATACAGAACTTAAGCATTTATTGAGTAGCGACGAAAAACGAGAATATCTTACAAACTCATTCATTGCTCTGTATTTATTATTTTAGAGATTTATCTGTACTTAAGTGTTTATCAAAATCAGTTCATTAAGTGAACGTATTTATTGAAATCCTCTATTGTTTGAGGTTGTTCTGAAAGCTTGGTGCTTTAGAACATGGATATTGCCTTTGAGGTAGTAAGGGGGAGTATTTAGAGAGATTCTAAAACTCTGTAAAGGTTGACAGGTGAACCTGTGCTCGTAAAACCTGTGATTAGTAGAACCCAACAGAGTGTAGGAGAACTAGACGTAGGCAGTGTTGGCCGAACCATTATAAATTTTGTGTTGCTTCTAATTATTCCTAAATTTTTAATAGCACAATTCACCCCCCCTCTTGTGCGATTGCCACTTTCAATTGGTATCAGAGCGGGTCTTCTCTGTTTCAGATACCAACGAATCCGAGAAGCAAAGATCTAAATGCCATCGCTTGAAAACATCCTCCCTGAAGGAAGCTCCATTAATAAGCCTCCTAGCTTTGATGGGAAACATTACACCTTCTGGAAATTAAAAATGAAGATCTAAATCAAAGCCAACGGATACAAGCTCTGGAAAATTATAGAAGAAGGAGATATTGTTCCTAAAGATACCATGGGCCTTCCAAAGGTAGAAGATGAGTACACAGAAGAGGACATTGCTAATCTGGAATTAAATAGCAAGGCAGTCCTCATGATCCAGAGTGCTCTTAGTCAAACAGAGTTCTTTAGAGTGAGTCACCTTGACTCTGCTAAAGAAATGTGGGAAGCACTGCAAATTGCTCATGAAGGGACTTCTGGAGTAAAAGATAGGCGTGTGGAAGAGCTCCACAAGTTTGAAATGGCTGAGGATGAGAAGATAAGGGACCTAGAGATCAGATTTACTCACCTCATCAATAATCTTGCTGCTTTGGGGAGAAAAATTACAGAGAAAGAGCAGGTCAACAAAATTCTGAAAGTCCTGAAGGGGGATTGGCTCATGAAAGTCACAGCTATTCAAGAAATGCAAGGAGAATCAACAAAATCCATCACTGATCTGTTTGGCAGCCTTGCTGAGTATGAGCCTACCCTGATAACTCAAAGGAAAGCACAAGGAAATTTGAAGAAAAAGTCACTTGCTCTTGTTGCTTCAGAAAGAAATGAACTTAATGATGATGAGGAAGATCTTGATGAGGAGGACATAGCTCTTATGGCCAGAAAATTTAAAAAGTTCTTCAGAAGAAGAGAGAGATTTCAGAGGAGTGGCCCTAGCTTCAAAGACTCCCAGAAAGACAAAACTCTTGTATGTTTTGAATGTAAGAAGCCTGGTCACTTCAGAGCTGAGTGTCCCAGTCTTCAAAGATTAAAAGAGAAGGAGAAAAAGAAGACCTATGGAAAGAAAAAGGCTTATGTGTCATCCATCTGGGGTGATAGCTCTGATGAAGAAGCTAACGATAGTGAGGAATGTGCCAACCCTGCCTAGTTGCTCGAGAAGAGCAAAGTGATTCTGAGGTATCTGACTCTGATCCTTCTTACTCTGAACTTCAAAATTTATATGATGAAATGCACATAGAATTCATGAAACTTGCTAAAGAAGTAGTCAGACAAAGAAAAACAAAAAAAGAATTTCAGAAAAACTCCTCACAAAAGGTTTCTTCTACTCTATCGATAGAAGAGGAGCTATCGCAAGTTCCCAGAAAAGAACTATCGATAGATGAGCCACTATCGATAGCAATTCCTTCAACTTGTAAAAATTGCTCCAACTGTGAAAAATTATTGAAGGAAAAAGAAAAACTTTCGCATGTTATAAAAAAATTCACAAAAGGCTTAGAAACTTTAAATGTGATTTTAAGAAATCAAAAAGTATTTAGAGATAGAACAGGAATTGGCTATGAGCCTAAACAAAAGTTTCCTAAAAGATGGATTGAACCAAAAGTGAAATCATACATGAAATATTTTAGAAAATCTTCTGAAAGTTCTTCACCTTATAGATTTTGCAATTACTGCAACAAGAAAGGCCATACTCAGTCAACTTGTATTCACAGAAAGTATGGTGTTAGAAGCTCTTATAAATGGGATCCTAAAGGAACTTTTGTGCCGAAGGTCCCTACACACCAAAAACACAAGTCTGACCTTAAAGGACCCAAGAAAGTTTGGGTACCTAAATCTGTATAGTATGTACAGGTGTGCCTGAAAGCATCCAGCAAAGGAAAATGGTATATTGACAGTGGATGCTCAAGACATATGACTGGAGACAAAGACAAAATCAACAATCTGGTGATAAAAGATGGAGCTAAAGTTAGCTTTGGTGGGAACCAAAGTGGAAAAATCACTGGAGTAGGTGAAGTAGGTCCAGTCAAGGATGTCTACCTAGTGGATGGCCTCTACCACAACCTACTAAGTGTTAGCCAAAGTGCAGACCATAGTAACTGGGTAATTTTTGATTCAAATGAATGTCTTATTGTTGATAAAAATGATTTAGACATAAATAAATCCAGTCTGAAGTATAAGATAAAAGGAAATAAAAATGGAAATGTGTACACTCTAGATTTATGCCAACAGCTTGAAGAAAAATGTTTTATTTCAAATGATGAAAATTGTTGGTTATGGCATAAAAGATTAGCTCATGTGAACTTTTCTCAGCTAGATAAATTAGTTAAGAAGGAGTTAGTCATAGGAATCCCCAATTTTAAGTCAAAGCATGATTTAATTTGTGAATCCTGTCAAAGAGGTAAACAAAAAAAGTCCTCTTTTAAAATCAAGAAGACAGTCTCCACTAGTAGGCCATTGGAACTAATTCATATGGATCTAGTTGGGCCAGCAAGAGTGAAAAGTCTAGGAGGAAGCCTATACACTCTTGTAGCTGTGGATGACTACTCAAGATTTACCTGGACTATGTTTCTTTCCTCTAAGCATGAAACTTTTGGTGCTTTTTGTGTGCTTGCTAAGAAATTGCAGAATGAGAAAAGCACAAAGATTATAGCCATCAGGACTGATCACGTAGGAGAATTTGAAAATAAAGAGTTCATGGAGCTATGTGATGAAAATGGAATTGACCACAACTTCTCTGCCCCTCGGACTCCTCAACAAAATGGTGTTGTAGAGAGAAAGAACAGAGTGCTCACAGAAATGGCTAGAAGCGTGCTGAACGAGAAACAAGTGCCTCAAATATTTTGGGCAAATGCTATGAGTATAGCTTGTTACATTTCTAACAGAGCCTACATCAGAAAGGGGATGGAAAAGACTCCATATGAGCTCTACAAGGGAAGGAAGCCTAATATCAGTCACCTGAGGATTTTTGGATCAAAATGCTACATCCACAACAATGGAAAGTTAAATTTAGGTAAATTCGATCCTAAATCTGATATTGGCATATTTATTGGGTATTCAAATAGAAGTAGAGCATATAGAGTTTATAATAAAAGAACTCAAATTGTTGAAGAATCTGTTCATGTAGTATTTGATGAAACTCCTCAAGAAAAACAACAATCTGTTGATGAGGATGAAGATTTTTCAAAGTTTTTAAAATAGCCCATATCGATAGCACATCAGCCATCGATAGTAAATCCTGAAAACAATGTTGAAAATGATCAGGATAAAGCTAAAGATGATCTAGATGAAGCTAATGAACCTCAATCTTCCATTAGACATCTTAAAAATCTTCCTCCTGAACAGATTATTGGAGAAATTTCAAAAGGAGTTAAGACAAGAAGGCAACTTCAAAATGAAATGGAATTCTCTTGCTTTCTTTCTCAAATTGAACCAACTTGTATTGATGAAGCTCTTGCTGAGTATGACTGGATAATAGCAATGCAAGAAGAACTAAATCAATTCAAAAGAAATCAAGTTTGGGATTTAGTACCAAGGCCCAAAAATCATCCTATAATCGATACTAAATGGGTTTTCAAAAACAAACTTGATGAAGTTGGTCAAATTGTGAAAAATAAAGCCAGATTGGTTGCCAAAGGATATAACCAAGAAGAAGGCATTGATTATGAGGAAACTTTTGTTCCAGTTGTAAGACTTAAAGCAATAAGGATTCTTCTAGCTTTTGCATCCATCAAAAATTTTAAACTTTATCAAATGGATGTTAAGAGTGCTTTTCTTAATGGCTATATTAAATAAGAGGTGTATGTAGAACAACCTCCTGGCTTTGAAGAAAAGTCTAAGCCTGACCATGTTTTCAAACTTAAAAAGGCTCTTTATGGTCTCAAACAAGTACCTAGAGCTTGGTATGAGAGACTTAGTACTTTTCTGCTTGAAAAAGGATTTTCTAGAGGAAAATCAGATACTACATTATTCATTATGCACAAAAATAATCATATACTTATAGTTCAAATTTATGTTGATGACATTATTTTTGGAGCAACTAATGAAATACTTTGTGAGGATTTTGCTAAGACAATGCAGGGAGAATTTGAAATGTCCATGATGGGAGAATTAACATTCTTCTTAGGTCTGCAAATTAAACAAAAGAAGGATGGCATCTTCATATCCCAAACCAAATATTGTAAAGAAATTCTCAACAAATTTGGGATAGAACTATCCAAAGAAGGAGACACTCCCATGAGTACCTCTGCCAAATTATATGCAGATGTTCCTGGCAAAGAAGTAAATCAATCACATTATAGAGGAATCATTGGTTCTTTACTTTATTTAACTGCTAGTAGACCTGACATACAATTTAGTGTAGGAGTCTATGCTAGATATCAAGCAAATCCTAAAGAATCTCATTTAACAAATATAAAAAGGATTTTGCGTTATTTGCAAGGGACTCAAGAGCTTAGGCTGTGGTATCCCAAGGGAACTCAAGAGTACCTTCTTGCCTATTCTGACTCTGACCATGCAAGTTATAAATCAGATAGAAAAAGCACAAGTGGTCAATGTCAATTTCTTGGTCACTGTTTAATCACTTGGGCAAGCAAGAAGCAAACTTGCGTTTCTCTTTCATCCACAAAAAGAGAATACATTGCAGCAGCAAGTTGTTGTACTCAAGTCTTATGGCTTAGGCACCATCTAAGAGATCTGGGTTTGGACTTCTCAGAAGTACCCATTCTCTGTGACAACACCAGCAAATAAGCTTGGCCAAAAATCCAGTTCAACATTCCAGAACCAAGCATATTGATGTGAGACATCACTTCTTCAGAGATCACATTCAGAAGAAGGATGTCAAGGTGGAATTTATATCAACTCATCTACAACTTGCTGATATTTTAACCAAGACTCTTGAGCCTGATCAATTTCTTTATATCAGAAGAGAGCTAGGAATGGTAAATCCAAATGAATTGTGAATTTTATTATAATTCTTAATTTGTTTTTATTGACTATTCACATGAATTATTGCTAACTTAGGCATCAGAGTGCCAAATCTTAAGTTTTACAAGACTGACCAATCGATAGTGAGTTCCACTATCACTATCATATGCAAAACAAAGCTAAGTTTGGGCTGAGATTGCCATCGCTAGCCAAAAGAATTATCGATAGCAAAGTCAACTATCGATAGATAAACCTTGGAAGGAGTAAGTGAAGCTCAAAAGTCACTTGCTCAGCATGGGATCATGCCTGCTAGCGATAGCTGCTCATACTAGTGATAGCAAATCACTAAAGAGTCTCAGAATGCGAAACGTCAGTGAATATTATATCATTTATGGTAATTCCTGAACTCTATAAAAGCAGGTCATGTGTATTTTGCATTCATTATTCATCCTGAGAGTCTATTCATTTCCTTAATTCTCTCTGAAATATCGAGCCTTCCTTCTCCCAAAACCCTAATCCCAGAAATGGGCAGAGTCAAGATTCCAAAAATGGGTGATGATAGGGAAACCTCTAGCGCTAAACCCTCTTCTCAATCCGCTAGCAAGTGTTCCAAAACTCAGAAAGCTGTGTCATTCTCCAAAGAAATCATTAAATCCGGTATCCAGTGTCAAAACCTAGTCTCCTCTGTTTTAATCCTTTCAGAAAAATCCTTCAAAGTTCAGATTGCCCTCCTCGCGCATGGACAAACCCTAGCCAGGGCAAGAGGTTTGGTGGATTTGTTCTTTTACAGAGAGCCTGAGGAGACCAAACCTCTTGAGGAAGACGAAGCGACTCCTGTCCAAGATTATTCTGTTGATCTTAGTATCGGTTCAGGGGTACCATTCGTCTAGGGTTTGGTGTTTTAAAACATTTCTCTCCAACAAATGATGACAAAAAGGGGGAGAAATAGTTCAAGCAAAGTCTTTTATTAGGAAGATCGAGTATTTCTAAGACCTCCCTCATTTGCATCATGCATTAATAGATAGATTATGCTTTAAGCGTTTCTTTATACAAGATGTACTATGTTCTGAATATATATCAGATGTTCTGTACAAGATTTATTCAAATTCTGATATGCAAGCCTTGAAATATGATTATGCTGATTTAAATGATTATTTCTGAACTTGTGTTTGTATATATTTACTTATGTTTTGTCATCATCAAAAAGGGGGAGAATGTTAGAATCTTAAGTTTTGATAAAGACTGACCCATAGAAAACATAAGTGAAAGTTACCTCTGAATTGAACGTGTAAAATCTGCCAGGTAACAGATCACTATTGCAAGAATAAAGATCCATCACTAATGAAAAATGATAACTTAGCAAGATCAATAAAATATCGCTAAGTGAATCTCAATAGCTAATGAACAGAAAAGAATAGCAAGAGAAGACTTAGCAATAACAAGGTTGATATCAAATCACTAAGTCATTCTCTATCGATAAAGAAAGAATCCATCGCTAGAAGCTCATTAATAACTCAGCTAGCAGAAAAATAATTTTAGTCCTTGACCTAATGAAATCAACTAGCGATAACAAGTTAGCTATCGATAACAGAAGTGCTTCAGATAATAATCACTCAGATAGCTAATGCCTCACAGCAAATGAGTCAAATGAACTAACATGATTCTAGCGCTAACATGCCTGACTATCGATAATAGGATACCTGGAAATACCTCTGAATGCTTAGATAATAGTATCCTGAAGGATAATAGCGATAATGAATTTGCAATCGATAGAAATAATCTATGCTGATATAATGCTTTCTGATCCAAGAGAATATGCTATCGATAATATATCTTCTTGTCAATATGAAAACCCCTGAAATACCTTATATTGTCTTTATCTCATTGAGCTAATGGATTGAGCTTGCGATAGTAACTTCTGTGCAATATATGATTATTTGGTTAGCTAACATCTTAAGTGCAGAACACACTCTATGAGATTAGAGATAGCAGTTCAAGCTAGCGCTAATAAAAAGCTGCCAGAAAGTACTACTTGTACGGATGCCGAGAACACTGAGTCTGTCTCTCTCTTAGCTCACCCTATGCAAGAAGTAGTTGAAGCTAGAGCAGAGAGTAAAGCCCGATGAAGAAGCTGCATTAAATGCCAACGGCTATGAGCTCCTAACGACTAAATTCAAACGGCTCTGTATTTATTATTTTAGAGATTTATCTGTACTTAAGTGTTTATCAAAATCAGTTCATTAAGTGAACGTATTTATTGAAATCCTCTATTGTTTGAGGTTGTTCTGAAAGCTTGGTGCTTTAGAACAGGGATATTGCCTTACAGGTAGTAAGGGGGAGTGTTTAGAGAGATTCTAAAACTCTGTAAAGGTTGACAGGTGAACCTGTGCTCGTAAAACCTGTGATTAGTAGAACCCAACAGAGTGTTGGAGAACTAGACGTAGGCAGTGTTGGCCGAACTAGTATAAATTTTGTGTTGCTTCTAATTATTCCTAAATTTTTAATAGCACAATTCACCCCCCTCTTGTGCGATTGCCACTTTCACCCAGAACTTTAATCATTCAAAGTGAAATTCCAATTCAATCCTGATAATGAAACCTTTTTGCTACTGCTCCTATACACACATGTAAATATATCAATCCCCTGCTTTTGGAGCTCTAAAACTACATAAACTAAGTCCCATTTATGCTTCAATCATGTCTTCTTTTCTTTGACATTTAAGAACCAGTGGGAAAACATAGAATCTTTCATAAATAGACCACTAAACTTCACAAGTTTTGATCTTCATTTCTAACATACTTCAATCATTTGATTTAATGTATCTAGTCCTTATCTCAGAAAATCACAGCTTATATAGATATATAAGTTACTCAGGAACAGAAACAGAGCAATTAACCATAGTTCTAAGAAATCATAACCCAAAGCCAAACTCCAATCTTCATAAACAGAAAATCACTATGATTTACTCCTAAACATTATTAAGCGCTAATTTACTCCAACTGAAATCAGAATTCAAAGATCCCTAAACATTACATACTAAAAAAAACAAGGACTCATGTCTAACCTAAATTTTACTGAATCTACACCTCTGTTTGCTTCATTTTGGTTTCAAAAATTGGAAATCATCACCAGTGCACAAAAACGCAAAACAGAGCAATGAAGGCTGACATTTGGAATCACATGAATCAGTAAGAAATCGAAAAAACAATGAAAGAAATCAACTTAATAAACTCTTAATTACATGTAAACACTAATTTATTCTAATTTGGTGAAGGTAGAAAGAAATCGTCGAAGTTGAAGTCCATGATTACAGGACCCATAGGCTGGCATTTCCAACGCCGGCGTCGCTTCGAAGCTCCCGTGTCGTCGGAGTTACAGAGAACAGGGGAGAGGGAGAAGGGAATGGAAACTGACGGGAAATGGGAGAAAGGCGATGCTGGAAGTGAAAGGGCGAGAGGGATCCTCTAGTGGAGAGAGGAAGAAGGGAAAAAGTGACGGGGGAGGGAAGAGAAATGGGAAGGAATGGGAGAGACATTTTTTTTTGGTGAAGAAAATAATCATGTGCTTTTGTCCAAGGTGTATCTGACACCTTGTACTTTTTTTTCTCAAAATTATCTATCAACTTTTAAATTCAGGTCCATAATGACTCTTCCGTCGAACTTGCCCAATGGATGTTTCAAATTTAGGCCAATAATGACTCCTCCGTCAAACTGGTCCAACGGATATTTCAAATTCGGGTCAATAATGAGTCCTTCATCAAATTGGTCCAACAAAAATTAGATTTCTGTGAAATTCTAGTATGGGATTTATCCATAAAAAAGTATTAGAAATTGGGTCATTTTGACTGAGAAGCCATTATTGCCTTGAATTTGAAATATCTGTTTGGCCAATTTGACGGATGAGTCATTATTGGCTCCAATTTGAAACATCTGTTGGACCAGTTTGACGAAAGAGTCATTACTGACCTGAATTAGAAAGTTGATGGACAATTTTGAGCCAAAAAAAAAGTACAATGTGTCAGATGCACCTTGGACATAAATACATGGTCATTTTTGACCCTTTACCCTTTTTTCTTTTTGCAAAAATGGTAGATTACCATTTTGCTGATTATAATTAAAATATTCTTAAATAAGGGTAGATATCGAATTTTTCATTTCCTACCAATTTTTGCTTTCCTATTATACCCTTTTTAACAATTTTAATTACCATTCCCTTACACTTTGATATGAATTTACTCCTAAAAATAAATTTCCTAGATATGCTTTAATTCCCAAATTTATTTATAAGGCTTTTAAATATTAAACAATACCCCCAAATTCCAAATATTTCTTTATAAACTCTTTTCGAAATTTTGGGTATTACAATTCCCTTCTTGTCGTTGTCCGCTCCTACCCTCACTTTTACTACTATTTCCTCATTCGCAATGCCTAAAATAATTGGCTTGGTCATTAGATGAAGATATTTTCTCAAAAGGTAAAATAAGTTCTTGAGTTTGTCACATTTTTATTTAAAAATTAATTCTTAGTTACCATTCAAAGTACCAATGATTTTGGCAAAAAGTTTGAATGTGTGTGTATATATAGATATGAAGATTGATAGCAACATTAGCTCAGAATCAATGTTAGGGAATTCCCCTTTCATAATCTGTTTTAGGTGGCCTTGGCCCATTGAAGCCCAAAGTACCAATGATTTTGGCAAAAAGTTTGAATGTGTGTGTATATATAGATATGAAGATTGATAGCAACATTAGCTCAGAATCAATGTTAGGGAATTCCCCTTTCATAATCTGTTTTAGGTGGCCTTGGCCCATTGAAGCCCAAATTACAATTTGGATTATTTCACCTCAATTGATTATTCACACAAGGTTTTTGTTATAAACCACTTCATGATATTCCACACAATAGCATAGAGATCTCCATGTCATTTCAATTCTTTTCAATGAAATCATGAAGGCAAACACAATATATGTAAACGAAGACCTTTATTGATTTCTTGTCACACACGTCCTGAAACATTACATGATACTAATAACAAGAGATATAACAAAGACACATACATAACTACAAAGATCAACCATGGACATGGTTTGCGAACAGCCTCTCAACTTTGCCAATTTTATTGAAGTGAAAACGTATATCTCATCTGCTACATCTTCCACTTGTCTAAATCAAGCATATCTCCAACTCTTCTTCAACATCAAAGTCCCAATAGCTCCCCATAAGCCAACGATAAACCCAGCTGCTATGACAAAATAAAACCACACCTTTTCAAAATGACTTTCATCTTCCAATTCTTTGGTTTCCTGAACTTGATGAGTATCAACACCTTGGCACTTATCTGATAGTGGAATTCCACAAAGATAAGGGTTGCCAGCATAAATGGATGGATCATTCAAAGTCAAGAATTGATTTTCAATTGGAATTGGCCCTGAAAGGTTATTGTATGACATGTTCAAATGGCTTAGTGCAGTTAGCTTGGACATGCTCTTTGGAATTGTGCCTGAAATTTGGTTATGAGAGAGATCAAAGGATTAAAGGGATTTTTATATTCCCAATAATCTCTGAAATTTCTCCTTTTGAGTGATTGTGTGAAAGGTTCAAGCCTATCAGTCCAATGAGCGAGAATACCTCAAGAGGAATTGACCCAACCAAATTGTTATCTGACAAATCCAAGTTAACTTCAAGTTGCAAGATCACAGTGATGTCAAATTCTCTTCCTTTCATAACTTGCATGACATCCTACTCGCATCATCCATGTTCGATGTCGTAGTAGATGGTGGTTAAACCAGTTTCTATGCTAACTGGAACGTTTGAGTTCAATATAGTAGCACTATCTTTTGTCATTCCTTTAAGATTGCTAGTACAATGGGGTATTGAGCCACTTAAATTGTTATTTGCAAGGTCCAAAATCTGAAGTGATTTGATCTGGCACAAATTTAAAGGAATGTTACCATCTAACATGTTATCTCGCAACCTAAGAATTTGCAAGGTAGGAAAAGTGTTATTGGTCCATGATGATGGTATACTTCCAAAAAACGAATTCCCACCCAAATCTAAAATCCTCAATCGCTTTGAATTGTTCAAAGTCAATGGAAGCTTTCCTTCAAGATAATTATTGTTCAAATGCAACCAAAACAATGATGAAACATTTCTGATTGAGATGGGGAAAGCACCAGATAGTTTGTTGAATGAAAAGTTTATTTCCATCAATCCAAATGGGTGCTTACCTTTCGAACAATTTGGAATCTCACTAGAGAAATTGTTACGGGAAAGATCAATGCTTTCTAGATTTACAAGGTGACAAAGTTTGTGAGGAATAATGCCACTAAAAGAATTATTAGAGAGATCAAGGCTGGTAAGATTTACAAGCTGACCAAGACTTTGAGGAATGTTTCCACTAAAAGAATTACTTGAGAGATAAAGGCCCTGTAGGTTTACAAGTTGACCAAGATTTTGAGGAATATTACCAGAAAAAAGATTATTCGAAAGATCAAGTGATTGAAGCTTTTCAAGATGCCCTACTGATTGCACCATATTTTTATACACTTTTCATTGATAAAATCATTAGATTATTGCATGTTCTTGGGGTAATTGCACTTAATTAGGTTCATTTCTGACTTTTGCACACTTTGTTGGAGTTTGTTCTAGTCAAGGGCAATTTGGGCATAATTAGCATGATTTATTGGTTAACCCATTTTCAAGAACATTTTGATGCTACCTTAGGCCCATTTTATGTGTAGATCATGGAAGGAACACACCCAATGGAAGGGCCAAGTTGCAGAGAAGAATGCTGGACAGAAACAGAACAAGAGGGCAGAATCAATGTTAGCTCGCCTTGACCTCGCCATGACCTCGCCGAGGCCAGGTCACGGCCAACTCCCAGCAAAACATCCAGAATTGACATGAGCTCGCCGCCAGCTCGCCGCGGCGAGCCCACGGCGAGCGGGACGCATCAGCAACGCGCTGTTACGAATTCTAGGGTTCCTAGGGGGTTATAAATAGTTCCTAACACCCGAAAACCACTTCTCCAAGCCTCCAAACACGAAAATACTTTAGTTCTCCTAGGGTTCTATCATCCATCCTCATTCCCCACTCAAATCCTCTCATCCCCACTCATCTTCACCTCAAATTCCACTGTTTTTCTTGTTCTTCCCCCTTCCATCTTCCATTTCCACTCTACTTTTCCTTCTATCTTCTTCATTCATGGAGGCTATCATCATGGGTCCTCTTGGGCACGAATTTGAAGATATGAGAGGCTAAGTTCTTGGTGCTTTGGTGGTGTGAAGGTGGCTCTAGCTTCATGGACCAACATAGGGGAGTTTCTAGTTTACAACTTCTTATTTCCTTTGTATTTGGCTTATACTCTTTTGTATTGGTCTTGTATTTGGATTTATGACTTGGGATATGTGGTTGCTATCTATGTTTGTGAACTATATTGTGTATGCTTTGAATTGAATGCGATTGAGATACAATTTCCTATCTACTTGTGGTTGTATTCTTGGTTTTAGCCATTTTAGTGGTTGCTAGTGGTTATAGTCAATTTCTTCCATGCATGATGATGTGATTGCACTTCATGAGAGTTAAATTGTATTTGTTTCAAGGCATTTCACAAACCAAGTGGATCTTCACACTAACCCTAAGTAATGGCTATGAAAGTGATTGCTAGATTAGTCATTAATTAGGGCTAGTGGACCCCTAGTGGTTGCTTGGGGATTTTTCAATTAGACTTGGTAAATTAAACTCCCACTTATCATTTTGAAAGAAGCGTTTGAGTCACCGAAACACTACCAAAGCCTATTTTTATAAAATCACCCCTAATCCAAACCCTTTTCACTTTTTACTTATTAATCTAAAACACCAAAAACAAGTAATTGCTTTTGTTAATAGCTTTAGTAAATGAATCTTCAAACCAAAACCCCCGTACCTTTTTATTGTTTTAATTGCATTTAGTTAGCTTAGGTTGTTTAGAAGGACTCCTCAAGTGAAACGATCCGGGATTGTTCTACTTTACACAATCCTTGGTAATTATTGTGATTTTAACCCCAAGGCGTTAGGAAAAGGTTAAATCAATGGCGCCGTTGCCGGGGAGTCATTTTTTACTCCCTAGGTTAGCTAAGTGTCAATTGAAACTATTGACTAGGGGTAGGAGTCATTAGGATTAGATTTAGGTCATTTGCATTCTTAGGTTAGTTTACAATTACCTGTTCTGCATTGTATAAAGTTTGACAAGAAAATACCAAAAATATTGCTTGCCCTTTGCTCTTGCTTGAATTGTGATACCTGCTTAGGTGTATTGCTGGACTTTCTTGCACCTACTTGTGAATACTTGACTTGCCATACTTCTACACTCATATACATCGCATACACATCTCATACCATACTTTGCCATACACACCACACATATTTTACATCATACTTTCACACCATACTCACTTGCATCATCATTCATCCATTTTTCCTTGAATTTGTGCAAGTGCATCTTTGTTGAGCCTTAGTCTACACTTGTTGTCTGCGTCTTGTGTATGACTCGAGGAAACTCTAGAGACCAAGAGCTTTACCCTGAATACACAGAAATTGAGAGACACCTTACTAGGCTGAGAAAGACACAAAGAGAGGGATCTTCAGTTACACCCTTGATAGTTGAACACCCACCTCTTGTGAGCCTAGTATTGAGAGTGACCCAGAAACTGAGAGTGATACTAGAGACATGGAGGGAGATCACCATATTCCTGAAGTCCAAGTAGAGCCAAATCCAGGTGGTAATGGGGGAGGACAAGTGTATAATGATGGTGAGCGACCTAGAAGAAGAACCATCAGGGAAGCCACCACAACCAGCCTTAACCACAACCCATTCATGAATGCATTCCCGACTATGAACACTGATTATGAAATTAAAGGCTTATTGATACAATCCTTACCTAAGTTTTATGGTTTGCAGGAAGATGAGCCACATGATCACTTGGATGAGATCTTCATACATTGCAACACCATGAAACCAGTGAGAGCACAAGTGGAGGATGTCATGTGGAGAGTGTTTCACCTTACTCTAGAAGGCAAGGCTAAGCAATGGTACATGAGTTTGCCTACTTTCAATCCAGATGCCCTCGCCTCTTGGGTCAACTTGAAGCAAGCCTTTCTAGAAAAGTTCTACCCAGCCACTAGAACATCTGCAAGAAGGAAAGAGATCAATTCCATCACTCAAGATCCCGATGAATCTCTTTTTGATTATTGGTCGAGATTCCAGGACCTTTTGAAGAAATGCCCTCATCACCAAATTCCCGATGAACAATTGGCCCATACCTTTTATGATGGGTTGAGGGAAAGAGACCAAGATAAGTTGGATGCAGCCGCTGGAGGCTCATTCATTGACTACATGTAACACCCCAAATTTTAGAAAAATAAGAAATAAGGAAATATTTGGAATCTTGGGGTATTACTTGATATTTAAATAGTCTTATAAATAAATCTGGAAATTAAAAGTATACCTAGAGAAATTATTTTGGGACAAATTTCAGATTTATTTGTAAATGAAAATGGTAAATGAAATTACCATTTAAGAGAAAATATAAATTAGGAAATTAAAAAGACAATATCTGCCCCTAGTTGGAAAATATCCTTAATTAAAAGGGAAGGGCAGGATAGTAAAATACCTGATAAAAATAAATATCATATCCCTTTAAATCTCAACCACACAAGTGTCTACTTGGTTGTTCTACATTCTTCTTATTTCTTCTCAAATGCTCCCTCTCTCGCCACGTACACACACTTAACTAATTAAAAAAAAAATAATAATAATAATAACATTATATGCTTCCTCTCTCTGCCGAAAACGCACATACACACACACACTTAAATCACTCACCATTCTCACTCTCTTCCCTCTGGCTCTGCGAAGCGACGACGGCTTCAACGGCGAACGACGGTGATCGGCGACGGAGTCTGGCGGGAAGCGTTCAAGAGGGCTTGGGTCATCCTTAGGTAAGCCTATCCCTCCTATTTCCTTCTCTGATCTCGCGCAAATCTGAGCGTTTTGGGGTAGGAGCATTCGAAATTTATGAGGTTTTAGAGCTTCAAAATACACCAAATTGAAGCTTAAGACTCGAACAAGTATAATCTTGGATCAGATTGAGAGTAGGAAGCTTGATTTGACCAATTTTTCCAAAGGAAGGCCGGCGGGTACTGTTCACCCGAAATGAAATTTTGGGGTTTTTATGTGTTTCTTGCTTCAAAGTTCAATTACACATGATCATGAGTAAGATTAAGCTTAAAGAACGAATTATATGTGGATTGTTGAGGATTTGGGAATTTTGGATTTAATTTTTTACTTCCCCTGTTCTGTTTCTCTGTTCGGCCAGGAAGGAAGAAAAATTCCTGGACTGATATACATATTAATTGAAAGCTAGAATGGATGTTTAAGTATGTTAATTGAAGAATCCTTGATTTGTTTGCTTTGTTGCTTTCCCTGTTCTTGTTATGCTGGCCGAGAAGAAGAGGAAAATATTTGAAGTAATATATATGTATGAAGTGAAATCAAGAATTGAGGCTTTAGGTGCATGGATTGATGAATTCTTGATTTGTTGCTCAATTTCTTGGCTTTTGTTCTGTTCTGGCCGAGAAGGAGAAATGGGATGTTGGAGGTGCTTGTTTTGTTATTGATTCCTTTGGATACAATCACAATGTAAATAAGAGGAATAGATGAAATAGGGGTGACTGCATTAATTATAGAATTCTTATTGTTCTTACTTCAGTTCTGTGCAGTCAGGGAAAAAGAAGAGAAGAGAAAGAGAAATATGACCATTGATGTGTTTTGCTTTTGGAGAATGAATTGAGATTGTTTATTTATGATGGATTGATATATGGTTTCCAAGTGATTCTTTAGGAATGATATTGATTGGATTTATTGGGTTAAATTAGTGTTAAGAGTGAATCTTAAACTAAGATGGGATTAGGTAGATAAAGGGAGTTGATTGGTGATTAATTGGATGATATAAGAGGAATTGTTATTGTTGTTGATTAAAGGGTTAGGTGCTAAAGGTTAGAAATTTTAATTGTTTGGTTACTGATTTGGTGACAAAGAAAGGGGAATTTGAATCTTCAACCAATGGTTGATTATTGAGTAATGAAAAAAAAATAGGGGGAAGGGATGTTATAAGTTCAATGGAGAATAAAGGAAGAAATAAAGAAGGTTAAATGGGTTGTTCTTTGTTTTGGTTAGGTGTTGATTAAAAAGGGATTAAGTTTAGGAAATGAAGTAGGGTTGGATTAATTGTATGGGATATTGATTTAGAATATGAATATTTTTAATTGCAAGTTTAATTTAAGATAATAGGGATGTTTGATGTTTGTATTTGTGCATATTAAAGTTACTTATGTGTATATTAGTTGTGTTGTGCAACATGTATTAATAATGGTGTGATTAACCATTTACTTAGAAATTAAGAATTAATAGAATTAGAAATAGAAAGGGGTAGTACAATAGGACTGAGAGAGCCGTTTAATTATTATCCCTAAGTTAGATATTAATGTAATATTTTATATTATAAATATTTATAGGACAAGATAGTGGAATAGAGATTCCAGAGTACGAGACAGAGAAAGATTACAGCGAGGAGTAAATCAAGAATCAGGTAGCAGTTTATTTCAGTAACAAATGAAAATACATGTATCATTTTGTATTATCTGTTGCATTTAGTTGATAAGTTATTATTCCTCAGTTGGAGTACTCCAGGGTTTAGGGGTTTGGCCACCTCTTTTCCCAACCAGTTAGTTATAGTTTTAAATGCTATAACGAGAAATCCTGCAGGTATAGCCTCCACTCTTTAACGGATATACCGTTACTAGTGGTTGGTAGGTGCGGATCGCACACAGATTAATAGGAATAAACTGTCATTATTTGCACTGATTTATAAAATGCATACATGTCAGAATATATATTCAAGAGAATAAAGGTTAATGAGATAAACTGCGTTGAACCATTGCTTTTCAGATAAGCTAGCAGGAGATAGACTTTTTGGGGAGTAAGGTAAAGTAGAAGAAAGCAGGAATGCCTGCTGGTTAGTGTATTATGGTAACCATTTTGGGCCTAGTTGTATATATTGTAAATATGAAAGATAAGCAAAAAGACAAGCATAAGTACATAACTGATGAGCAGTAAGCTGATAGATACAGTTAAAGAGGATCGTCGATCGAGATTGTTCCTCTAGTTTATTTTTAAGCCACGCTAATCGTTATTAAGTCTTAGACCGATATTAAGGCAAATCTAGTTAATATTTTAATTGTCTTATAACCACTGGACCTTATAAATAGATTTAAGTATTTTAAATTAGTCCGAAAAGCCCATTCCAACTATAATAAGGTTGGAACATTTTTCCAAAGAAAAAGTTTTAAAATTTTTCATATTTTAGGGCTTTCGGTATTAAAAAGTGGTTATAATTCAATTAAAATACAGTAATATAGTAATAAAAGATAAGGTGTTACATTTTGGTATCAGAGCAGGAATTCTGGCATAGGTTAGCTAGAATATTCTGCTCGATTATCGTAGTTAAATGTTTAGTTACCTAGTTTTAATATTTAGAATATTTATTTGTATCTCATTAGAAATGTTATTTTATAGGAGCATGGTTAGAACTCAATATACCAATTACGTTAGGCGAGGTCAGACAGTTCCCCCTGATCAGTTAAGTAGTAATGTTGCTTCAGGACAACAATATCCTCCTGCACAGAACCATCCTATAGATCAAGTTTATTATGTTACTGGAGCACCTAGTTGGGAGTCTTCAGCGGCTCAGTACAATCCTGTAGGAGTTTCAGCAAGTAACCCAATATGTATTACTTCTGAGGATTCGGAGGTTGATCCTTTAGATCCGGATGCGGATGAAGTGAGTCAAGAATCAATTGAGCAGTCACGTAATGATGTGATAGACTGTGTGTATAATCAGTATACGATGTTGATTGACCAGTTCACTAGTAGAAAGGAACTTTTCAAACATATCCTAAATTCTCTAGAATATCATCGAGATGTGGGACCTAGTTCGCGAAGTAGGGTAGAAGAATGGTACTGGATTCAAGGTTTTTTTATGTGCTTGATCCTACCCCAGCAGCTAGAGATAAAGAACGGGAGGTATTAGCAAACGGACCGTGGTCTCTGAGACTGTTTGTTTTGGAAATGAATAGATGGTTAGATGAGTACTATCAGTAGGAATACTTTGTTAGAACTATGAAGCAATAGAGTAAGTTGTATGTTAGTTGTAGTGAAAAGGGAAAAAGAGCTTTGTAAATATTGTTATATAGTTGTAGCAATATGTACAGTAAGTTGAGTTAGTTTAGTGGGATCTGACCTTTGTACGTAAATATGTAATATTATGATCAATAAATAGATGCTACGGTAGTTTGTATTTTCATGTGTTTAATTATGCATTTTAGAGTTTTGTGTTGAGTTAATTGTGGATAAGTTGATTGTGAACAAATTGGCTTATTTCAATTAATGTCAATGATAGGAACTAGTTAAATATGGTGAACTTACGGGGTGGACGATCGGGGAATCACTCTACGGATAATCGGCCCCCAATTGATCCTCTTCAGGTTATTTTAGAACGTCTTAATGAACAGCAAACCACAATGAATCAGATAAGAGCAACACAGGAGCAACAAGCTAAGGAGATGGCAGATCTCCAAGCTAATAGACAGCCTGAAAATCCACCAAGGAACCCTCCAAGACCGCCTGAATTGGACGGAGATGTCTTGCAATCCACTATAGCTCGTTTTTGCAAACATCATCCACCTACATTCACCGGAAGAATGGATATAAGGCAAGCTGAGTATTGGATAAAAGCTTTGGAGAAAATTTTTAAGGTTATGCGTTGTTCTTCTGATCTTAAAGCTCAGATGGCTATCTATAAGCTCGATGGTGACGCTGGACAATGGTGGCAGAATACTGAGAAAGTACTGGAGGCTCAAAACATTCCTATTACATGGGAGGTATTCCAAGCAAGGTTTTATGAGAAGTATTTCCCTCGTTCCATCCGAGATGATAAGGAAGCTGAATTTCTTACTATCAATCAGGGAAACAATGAATCTTTCGAAGATTATCTGTCTCGATTTAGTCAATTATCTCAGTATTACACTCATCTCAATGAAAGCGCTGATGGTAGATGGCTGGCTGGCAGATTAATTAGAGGATTGATTCCTTATATGAAGGAGAAGGTAACCCCTATGCAGATTGAAAATTTTGATAAAGCTATCGAGGTTTGTCGATTAGTAGAAAGCAGTAGACAAAAGCCAGTAAGAACACCTGGTTTTGAAAGATCTGAAAATTCCTCGAATTTCTCTGCAACACCAGTACTGAAACGAAAGAATCCTTTTCCAATACAGCAAGGGAATCCTGCAAAGAGACTACAGCAACAGCCTTTCCGTCAACAGCAGAAACCTCAGCCACAACAGTTTCAACGTCAGCCATTTCAACAGAAAGCGAAAAGTCCACAAACTTCTGAGGGAGAAAGTTGTAAGATTTGTGGCAGACTTCATGGTAAGAAACCATGTTTGGCGGGGCAAGGAGTATGCTATTATTGTCAAAAGCCAGGACATTACGCTGATAAGTGTCCACAGAAACAATACTCGTTTCGATCAGTTCAGCCTGGCAGAGTATTTGCCTTGTCACATGAAGAAGCACAGGAATCTCCAGAGAAAGTTGAAGGTATGATTCTTGTTAATGGCAATTCTATTTGTGCTATGTTTGATACTGGAGCTAGTCATTCGTTTATATCGGATGCATGTGCTGAGAGATTGCGTCTTAAAGTAGATAGATTGCCATATGATATCTGTGTTTCTACACCTATGAATGCAAAAGTCATAACAGGCAATGCATGTTTGAATTGTGTGATTCAATATGAGCAGATTAATAGTATTGCAGACCTAGTTTGTTTACCTTTTCAAGGTATTGACGTGATTATGGGTCTTAATTGGTTATCTGCTAACAATGTTTTGATTGATTGTGCTAATAAAACCCTGATAGTACCTAAGGATAGGAAATCAATCAAAGTATAAGCTAGTATGAATTTTATTTCAGCAGCTCGAGCAGAAAGAAGCTTGAGTAAAGGTTGTCAGGGATTTGTCGTGTTTTTCTCAATCCAAGCTGAAACTGATGTTAAAGTGGAAGATATCCCTGTAGTTCAGGAATTTCCTGAAGTATTTCCGGAAGATATTAATGGATTACCCCCGGAACGGGAAGTAGAGTTTTCAATTGACCTGATTCCAGGGACTGGAGCAATTTCTAAGGCACCATACCGTATGGCTCCAAATGAAATGGCAGAGTTAAAGAAGCAAATAGAAGAGTTGCTAGAAAAAGGTTTTATTCGCCCTAGTGTTTCTCCTTGGGGAGCCCCGGTGTTATTTGTGAAAAAGAAAGATGGAAGTCTTAGATTGTGTATTGATTATCGAGAGTTGAACAAAGTAACAGTAAAGAATAAGTATCCCTTGCCGCGAATTGATGATTTGCTAGATCAATTAGTTGGGGCAAGTGTATTTTCTATGATTGATTTGCGATCAGGTTATCATCAACTTCGAGTTAAAGCAGAAGATGTTCCAAAGACTGCTTTTAGAACTCGCTATGGACATTATGAATTCCTGGTGATGCCTTTTGGTTTGACTAATGCACCGGCTGTTTTTATGGATTATATGAACAGGATCTTTCGGCCGTATTTGGACAAGTTCGTAGTTGTCTTTATTGATGATATCCTAATATATTCTAAAAGCCGAGAAGAACATGAAGAGCATTTAAGAATAGTTTTATCTATTCTTCGAGAAAAGCAGCTGTATGCAAAACTCAGTAAATGTGAGTTTTGGCTTTCTGAGGTTAGATTCCTTGGTCATGTCATTTCTCAAGAAGGAGTTGCAGTAGATCCCAGTAAAGTGGAAGCAGTTTTGGGATGGAAACGACCTGAATCAGTTACTGAAATTCGAAGTTTCCTTGGTTTAGCGGGTTATTATCGGCGATTTATTCAAAATTTCTCAAAGATTGCTTTGCCGTTAACTAAGCTCACTAGGAAAAATCAAGCATTTAATTGGGATGATACATGTGAAGCTAGTTTCTAAGATCTGAAGCAGAAGCTTACCTCTGCACCAGTGCTAATCATTCCAGATCCCGAAGAACCGTATAGGGTTTATAGTGATGCTAGTAAGCAAGGTTTGGGATGTGTTTTGATGCAACAAGGACGAGTAGTAGCGTATGCTTCCAGGCAATTAAAGCCTCATGAGCAGAATTATCCTACTCATGATTTGGAATTAGCAGCAATTGTGTTTGCTCTAAAGATATGGAGACATTATCTCTATGGAGTTGAAGTTAAATTGTTTTGTGATCATAAAAGTCTCAAGTATTTGCAGGATCAAAAAGAATTGAATATGAGACAAAGAAGGTGGATGGAGTTATTGAAAGACTATAACTATGAAATACAATGCCATCCTGGAAAAGCGAATGTAGTAGCAGATGCATTAAGTCGAAAATCTGTGTGTGTAGCTGCTTTGATGATTGAAGAACAGGAGCTAATAGAAAAATTTCGAGATTTCAATTTGACAAATGAAATCCTCTTATCAGAATGTCATATTCGCAAGGCTGAAAGTGATTTGCGAGATGAGATTGAAGATGCTCAGAAGCAAGATAGCTTAGCTGGAATAATCAGAAGGAAAATTGAAGCGAATGAGGACCCTAATTATGATTTATCACCTACTGGATTAGTTCGCTACAAGAAAAGAATCTACATTCCACCAAAAGCTAATATTAGAATGAGGATTCTGGAAGAGGCACATAAGAGTCAATATGCGTTACATCCTGGAATGGTTAAAATGTATCATGATTTGAAAGCTTTGTGTTGGTGGCCAGGAATGAAAAGTGATGTCACTAAGTTTGTAGCTCGATGTCTTACCTGTCAGAAGGTAAAAGCAGAACATAAGAAACCACCTGGTCCTTTGCAAGCAATTGATCTTCCTGAATGGAAATGGGAAAGTATTACCATGGACTTTGTTGGTGGATTACCAAGAACCCCTTCTGGATTCGACACAATCTGGGTTATTATTGACCGATTAACCAAGTCTTCTCATTTCTTAGCTATCAAGGCTAATTATACTCTGGATAAGTTGGTGAAAGTTTACATCAAGGAGATTGTGAGATTACATGGAGTACCAAATGATATTATTTCAGACAGAGATCCAAGATTTACATCGCGATTTTGGCGATCTCTTCATGAAGCCTTAGGAACACGATTGAAATTTAGTACTGCCTATCATCCTCAGACTGATGGACAGACTGAGAGAACTATCCAAACACTAGAAGATATGTTGAGATCTTGTGTTCTGGATTTCAAAAAGAGTTGGGATGAGATTTTGCCATATGCGGAGTTTGCATACAATAATAGTTATCATGCTAGTATACAAATGGCTCCGTATGAAGCTTTATATGGAAGAAGATGTAGATCTCCTTTATGTTGGACAGAATTGAAAGAAAGGAAGCTTTATGGTCCAGAGTTGATAGATGAAACTACAGAACAAATCAAGTTGATCAGAAAAAGGTTGTTGACAGCTCAGAGTAGACAGAAAAGCTATGCTGATAAAAGAAGAAGGCCTTTGGAGTTTGAAGTAGGAGACCATGTATACTTGAAGGTTTCACCATCAACAGGGATTGGACGATCTATCAAACAGACAAAGTTAAATCCTCGATTTGTTGGACCATTTGAGATTCTTGAAAGAATAGGAAGAGTAGCCTATCGAATTGCGTTACCTCCGCATTTGAGTAGACTTCATGATGTATTTCATGTCTCTCAATTAAAGAAATATCAACCGGACCCGGGACATGTAATTGAGAACGAGGATCTGGAGGTACAAGAAGATTTGACTTACAAAGCTGAGCCAGAACGAATCATTGGTCGACAAGAGAAGAATCTTCGTAACAAGTCAATTCCTTTTGTAAAGGTGGTCTGGAAAGGATTTACACCTCGTGAAGCTACTTGGGAATCAGAAGAGCAACTGAAGAAGAAGTTTCCTGAATTCATGTTACAAGGTAATTCCTCTTAATTTCGAGGACGAAATTATTTTTAGGGGGAGGGAATTGTAACACCCCAAATTTTAGAAAAATAAGAAATAAGGAAATATTTGGAATCTTGGGGTATTACTTGATATTTAAATAGTCTTATAAATAAATCTGGAAATTAAAAGTATACCTAGAGAAATTATTTTGGGACAAATTTCAGATTTATTTGTAAATGAAAATGGTAAATGAAATTACCATTTAAGAGAAAATATAAATTGGGAAATTAAAAAGACAATATCTGCCCCTAGTTGGAAAATATCCTTAATTAAAAGGGAAGGGCAGGATAGTAAAATACCTGATAAAAATAAATATCATATCCCTTTAAATCTCAACCACACAAGTGTCTACTTGGTTGTTCTACATTCTTCTTATTTCTTCTCAAATGCTCCCTCTCTCGCCACGTACACACACTTAACTAATTAAAAAAAAAAAAATAATAATAATAACATTATATGCTTCCTCTCTCTGCCGAAAACGCACATACACACACTGATTTAACCTTTCCTAATCGCCTTGGGGGTTAAATGCAAAATATTTATAAAACCAAGGATTGCACTACAGTGGTGTGATCCCGGATCGTCTCTCAAGGAGCCTAATGACTAACCTAGGAAACTAAATGCCATGCAAATGAAGTATAAAAGGGGTTTTGTTGGGTTTTTAATATGAAGAATGCAAAATGAGCCTAACTACAATATTTTTTTGGTCTTTTCTTTAATGAGGCGGAATGGATGGATGGATGAAGTGAAATTGATGGAATGGATCTCTTGAGTCTAGGTGAGGTGACAAACATAGGTTCAAATCATTTGGGGGTTTGATTCATCAAGTCTAATTAGAGAAATCCCCAAGCAACCACTAGGGGTCCACTAGCCCTAATCAATGACTAATTTAGCAACCACTTTCAAAGCCATTACTTAGGGTTAGTGTTAAAGTCCACTTGATGTGCGAAATACTTTGGGTCAAAACACTTGTGGCTCTCATAAAAATGCTATCACAATGATTATGAATGGAAGCAATCAATTAAGTCCACTAGCAACCACTAAAATGAAATTAACTTCATACAACCACAATGTAGATAAGAATTCATAACTCAAGTGTTCAAAGCCCAAAATAAACACATATAGTTCATACACATATATATCCAAAATCTCAATCCAATACATAAATCCAAACATCTTCCAAGAGAGGTTCAAATAAACATAGAAGAAATCCTAAATACATATGTTAGAACAAAGAAAAACTTCCCCAAATGAAGAACCCATGCTTGAGACACCATCAACCCATCCTCAAGAGATGAAGAGCTCCTCAATCCAACATAGAAACTCCAAGAGGGACCCCAAGAAGAAGCCCCATCCGAAAATCCATGGAAGAAGAGGGTGGAAGAAGGTGGAAGATGAAGGAGATGGAGGTGGAAGTGGATGAGAGGAGTTTTTAGGGTTCTTGGGAGTGAATGGGAATGAAGAATATTGAGGAAATGAAGGTATAGGTCGAAATTATAGTGAGGAAGTCGGGTCATAAGGTTTCTGGGTCGGATTCTACCAATTAAAATCAAAAAACCCGAAGAAAAACGCGCAGCAGAATTGTATCAGAGCCTCGCCGTGGGCCTCCCACGGCGAGGGGCAGAGGAGAAACATGAGAAGTGGCCTCGCCGTGGGCCTCGCCGTGGAAGGCTCACGGCGAGGGGCAGAAAAGGCTGCATAACAGGGGGCCTCGCCGTGGGCCTCGCCGTGGAGGGTCCACGGTGAGGGGCAGAAAATGGCCCAGGAGGAGGGGCCTCGCCGTGGCCCTCGCTGTGGGGGAGCCACGGCGAGGGGCAGAAACCCAGAATCCTTCCTTGCGCTCTGTCGGCGTTCTTGTCCGCAGCTTGGCTCTTCCATTGGGTATATTCCTTCATGATCTGCACATAAAATGGACCTAAGGTAGCATCAAATGTTCTTGAAAATAGGTTAACAATAATTTATGCTAATTATGCCCAAATTGTCCTTGACTAGAATAACTTCCAACAAAGATTGCAAAAGCCAGAAATCACCCTAATTAGGTGCAATTACCCTAAGAACATGAGATAATCTACTGATTTTATCAATGAAAAGTATATAAAAATATGGTGCAATCATTTCCCCCACACTTAGACCTTTGTACTCCTGGACAAAGGGTACAATGCAAAGAAGAATGGTTTTAACCAATCAATAATCTCAGGCTAGCATGAGTCATGATCAAGAATATGCAAAGGGAGAATTGGCAAAGCAATCGGATGAACAATGGCAAAGAGGACTCTCAAGATAATAGTGTTTCCCTCTACTCACCTCATGTGGGACCTTTTCACACTTAACTTGCTCAAACAACAATTTACCATAAGCTTGTAACTAATCTAATATCTCCACTCAAGCATACAATCATGTACGAATCAGAAGGACTTGCAGGGTTGAAATGATGGAAAAGGCAAGATGGATTGCATGTTATGGAAAAGGAAAGGTTGTAATGCAATTCAAAGTCACAATTTAAGAACATAGCACATGAGAGCATAATTTCAATAATAATGATGCCACACCAAGAAATGCCTTATTCTTCAAACTTTCTTTTTCTCTCTTTTTTTTTGTATACACTTTTCTATATTTTTTTTTCTTTTCAACTCATACATGGCATTAACAACAACAAAAGTGGCTCAAACTCAATGCTTCATCACAAGATTCACATTAATGCATTACAACCAAGGAATGGCTCAAAATGGGTGAAAATGGAAAATGACATATTGTGGGTTTGTGTTTGGGGAGAATGGGTGATGAAATGAATGCCTAAATCATCTTCATGCATGAATGTAATTCTAGCTTTGACAAAGAGCAGAGACAAGTTCTAGAAATTGAATGATCAAGCAAGTATACACTCTTGAAAGGAAGATAGGCCCAAAAATCTCACAACAAGGTTAACCTCAATTGCCAATTAAAATCCAATTGCAGGGCCAATTAACACAATGCATATGCTTGAAAATAACTCATCGCTAGCTCTTTGAAGATTGAAAGGATAAAATGCATAATTCTTAGAATTCTTCCCATTGCTCATGAAGCTCATTATTCAAAGGGTAAGGTCCAGTCTTGCTCCATGGTTTTCCAAAATTTTGCCACACTAGGTTTTCACAAACAAGTTTTAAAAATGGGTAGAAGAATGCAACTAGGTCCTCCATTGCAATGAATGCGACCCTTCATCACAATGAAGAACTAAGGAGCACAATCTACCTTGGTTTTGAAAAATTTTGACAAAAAATTTAAAATTTTCTCTAATGTGACATAACATGATAAAATCAATGGATCAAGCAAGTCTACCTAAGCAACACGACCCTTCCCCCACACTTAAATCTTGCATTGTCCCCAATGCAAAATCAAAATGTAAGGTGCAGAAAGCAAGAGAACACAATGGGGATTTATTGACTCAACTAACACTAAGTCTACCTTTTACTAATGGTGCAGTCCCTCCCCCACACTTATCATTCATCATAATCTCAAAAGAGCATGCAACAATTGAAGGCAATGAAAGTACAAGAGAGGAGAGGAACAACCTTGCGTTTAAAACGCTTCAAACTCTTATAGGAGAAGTTCTCATCTCGAATGAGAAACATGTGTGGCTTCATGTGGGCCACTTCTCCTACCTACTCCTTCCTTGGTGCGAATTGTGGTGTTTCCTGCAAAAAGGATTCAACAAACACAGCAGTATCCAATTCTAGGCAAGGAAACGATTTATCTAAATAAGTATTGCAACCAAGGAAGTCAATCAAACTCCCATCAGTAGGAGTAAAACAAGAAAATTTATTTTGAAAATACTCAAGTGTGTGTGGAGCAAAAACATTGCATTCACATACACAAGAGGTAGTTGAGAGGGGGGGAAAAGAAAATTGGACTGTGGGAGTGGCATAACAAACACTTTCATTTTTAGATATGTCAGGTGGAAGATCACAAGAAAGTATTTGCTGGAAGGATTCCTTGTTGTCAAAAATATCAAAATGCAAAGCTTGGGGAATCCTTCCCAAGTGTACTCTCAACATCATGCAATTCAATGGGAACAATGTTACATTCTCAAGCACAATGTAACTCTCATTTTCAATGATCACATGCTTACAATTTGCAGCACTCCTAACACTAGTAGATGCATCATGCTCAATAGTAGAGTTATTTAATATGGCACAATCATGCTTTGGATATTCAATAACTAAATGATTTTTCACTGCACAACAATGCACACAAATTTCAAACTCCACACATGAACAAGATTCAATCACATGTAATTTAACAGCATCATCATAACTAGCATCAAGGAGAGAAGCATGGTTATCACAAGAAGAATCCATGATAGTGCAAGCAACATTCTCAATTGAGCTACTACTACTTGAAGCACTAAGCAGAGCATATTCATCAATAAACCGATGAGGGAATTCACAAATGATTTCCTCATCCACCTCATCTTCACTCTCATGATTAGTAGCTTGCTCAATCAAGGGGTCAACCAAAGAAGGAATAATCTCCTCAAGGATAGGAGTATTACCTAGTGTGGAGTGCATTTCCTCTTGAGGTTGTAGAGTAGCTTGCTTCATTTCTTCAACTTGTGGAAGGTCATTAAAGGTCACCACTGGAGGTTGGGTGTTCTCCACAAGAGATGTGGGATGTTGCTCTGCATTAAGTGCCCCCGGCTCCTCTTCATCATTAGTGTCATAAGGCCATAATGTTCCTTCTTCTCCTCCCGTTCTTTTCCAAAGCACATGCAGGTAGAATGCATTGAGGTACTCCCCTAGCTCTTCCAATTCATCTTCCAATTGCTTGGAGAGACCAATTGTGGTCTTCTTTCTATACAACTCCATGGAACGAGCCTTATGGACCTCATACATCCGCTTGAGTTCCTTTGTACGATCATCCATGTCAGGATAGTCAAAGAAAGCATCAATCCCAGTTGGTTTAGGTGTGATGGGTTTGGGTGGAGGTGAGGGATCACGTGGTGGTGGTTGGTATGTAGTTTGGTACGAATGGGGAGATGGCTTGAATTGGAGGGGAGATTCATGATATGGCTTATATGGTGGAGATTGGTATGGTGAAGGGTATGGCTCATGGCATGGAGGGAAATATGGTGAGTAAGGTTCATCGAAGTATGAATGTGGTGCGAATGAAGGTGGGTCCCTACAATGTGTGTCATAGGATTGGAAGAAATAATTTAGATTGGTCATCATTTTATCTCTTTCTTTACGAAACTCTTCCATGCTTGAAGAAGGTGCCTCTTCCGTCTGAGTGGTATTTCCTGCAAAGGAATGAGAATCCCAAAAGTCCCAGAGAATCACAAGCAATTTAATCTATGCACAATTTAAAACCAGAATTACAAAGAAGAAGAATAATGCAAAATGCAATGCATCTAAGCTAACCTAAATGATGAAATAATGCAAATATGACCTAAAGGCTCCTACCCCTTCTAAATGTCTCAAGTGACACTTAGCTATCCTAGAGAGTCAAAAATGACTCCCCGGCAACGGCGCCATTGATTTAACCTTTCCTAATCGCCTTGGGGGTTAAATGCAAAATATTTATAAAACCAAGGATTGCACTACAGTGGTGTGATCCCGGATCGTCTCTCAAGGAGCCTAATGACTAACCTAGGAAACTAAATGCCATGCAAATGAAGTATAAAAGGGGTTTTGTTGGGTTTTTAATATGAAGAATGCAAAATGAGCCTAACTACAATATTTTTTTGGTCTTTTCTTTAATGAGGCGGAATGGATGGATGGATGAAGTGAAATTGATGGAATGGATCTCTTGAGTCTAGGTGAGGTGACAAACATAGGTTCAAATCATTTGGGGGTTTGATTCATCAAGTCTAATTAGAGAAATCCCTAAGCAACCACTAGGGGTCCACTAGCCCTAATCAATGACTAATTTAGCAACCACTTTCATAGCCATTACTTAGGGTTAGTGTTAAAGTCCACTTGATGTGCGAAATACTTTGGGTCAAAACACTTGTGGCTCTCATAAAAATGCTATCACAATGATTATGAATGGAAGCAATCAATTAAGTCCACTAGCAACCACTAAAATGAAATTAACTTCATACAACCACAATGTAGATAAGAATTCATAACTCAAGTGTTCAAAGCCCAAAATAAACACATATAGTTCATACACATATATATCCAAAATCTCAATCCAATACATAAATCCAAACATCTTCCAAGAGAGGTTCAAATAAACATAGAAGAAATCCTAAATACATATGTTAGAACAAAGAAAAACTTCCCCAAATGAAGAACCCATGCTTGAGACACCATCAACCCATCCTCAAGAGATGAAGAGCTCCTCAATCCAACATAGAAACTCCAAGAGGGACCCCAAGAAGAAGCCCCATCCGAAAATCCATGGAAGAAGAGGGTGGAAGAAGGTGGAAGATGAAGGAGATGGAGGTGGAAGTGGATGAGAGGAGTTTTTAGGGTTCTTGGGAGTGAATGGGAATGAAGAATATTGAGGAAATGAAGGTATAGGTCGAAATTATAGTGAGGAAGTCGGGTCATAAGGTTTCTGGGTCGGATTCTACCAATTAAAATCAAAAAACCCGAAGAAAAACGCGCAGCAGAATTGTATCAGAGCCTCGCCGTGGGCCTCCCACGGCGAGGGGCAGAGGAGAAACATGAGAAGTGGCCTCGCCGTGGGCCTCGCCGTGGAAGGCTCACGGCGAGGGGCAGAAAAGGCTGCATAACAGGGGGCCTCGCCGTGGGCCTCGCCGTGGAGGGTCCACGGTGAGGGGCAGAAAATGGCCCAGGAGGAGGGGCCTCACCGTGGCCCTCGCTGTGGGGGAGCCACGGCGAGGGGCAGAAACCCAGAATCCTTCCTTGCGCTCCGTCGGCGTTCTTGTCCGCAGCTTGGCTCTTCCATTGGGTATATTCCTTCATGATCTGCACATAAAATGGACCTAAGGTAGCATCAAATGTTCTTGAAAATAGGTTAACAATAATTTATGCTAATTATGCCCAAATTGTCCTTGACTAGAATAACTTCCAACAAAGATTGCAAAAGCCAGAAATCACCCTAATTAGGTGCAATTACCCTAAGAACATGAGATAATCTACTGATTTTATCAATGAAAAGTATATAAAAATATGGTGCAATCACACACACACTTAAATCACTCACCATTCTCACTCTCTTCTCTCTGGCTCTGCGAAGCGACGGCGGCTTCAACGGCGAACGACGGTGATCGGCGACGGAGTCTGGCGGGAAGCGTTCAAGAGGGCTTGGGTCATCCTTAGGTAAGCCTATCCCTCCTATTTCCTTCTCTGATCTCGCGCAAATCTGAGCGTTTTGGGGTAGGAGCATTCAAAATTTATGAGGTTTTAGAGCTTCAAAATACATCAAATTGAAGCTTAAGACTCGAACAAGTATAATCTTGGATCAGATTGAGAGTAGGAAGCTTGATTTGGCCAATTTTTCCAAAGGAAGGCCGGCGGGTACTGTTCACCCGAAATGAAATTTTGGGGTTTTTATGTGTTTCTTGCTTCAAAGTTCAATTACACATGATCATGAGTAAGATTAAGCTTAAAGAACGAATTATATGTGGATTGTTGAGGATTTGGGAATTTTGGATTTAATTTTTTACTTCCCCGTTCTGTTTCTCTGTTCGGCCAGGAAGGAAGAAAAATTCCTGGACTGATATACATATTAATTGAAAGCTAGAATGGATGTTTAAGTATGTTAATTGAAGAATCCTTGATTTGTTTGCTTTGTTGCTTTCCCTGTTCTTGTTATGCTGGCCGAGAAGAAGAGGAAAATATTTGAAGTAATATATATGTATGAAGTGAAATCAAGAATTGAGGCTTTAGGTGCATGGATTGATGAATTCTTGATTTGTTGCTCAATTTCTTGGCTTTTGTTCTGTTCTGGCCGAGAAGGAGAAATGGGATGTTGGAGGTGCTTGTTTTGTTATTGATTCCTTTGGATACAATCACAATGTAAATAAGAGGAATAGATGAAATAGGGGTGACTGCATTAATTATAGAATTCTTATTGTTCTTACTTCAGTTCTGTGCAGTCAGGGAAAAAGAAGAGAAGAGAAAGAGAAATATGACCATTGATGTGTTTTGCTTTTGGAGAATGAATTGAGATTGTTTATTTATGATGGATTGATATATGGTTTCCAAGTGATTCTTTAGGAATGATATTGATTGGATTTATTGGGTTAAATTAGTGTTAAGAGTGAATCTTAAACTAAGATGGGATTAGGTAGATAAAGGGAGTTGATTGGTGATTAATTGGATGATATAAGAGGAATTGTTATTGTTGTTGATTAAAGGGTTAGGTGCTAAAGGTTAGAAATTTTAATTGTTTGGTTACTGATTTGGTGACAAAGAAAGGGGAATTTGAATCTTCAACCAATGGTTGATTATTGAGTAATGAAAAAAAAATAGGAGGAAGGGATGTTATAAGTTCAATGGAGAATAAAGGAAGAAATAAAGAAGGTTAAATGGGTTGTTCTTTGTTTTGGTTAGGTGTTGATTAAAAAGGGATTAAGTTTAGGAAATGAAGTAGGGTTGGATTAATTGTATGGGATATTGATTTAGAATGTGAATATTTTTAATTGCAAGTTTAATTTAAGATAATAGGGATGTTTGATGTTTGTATTTGTGCATATTAAAGTTACTTATGTGTATATTAGTTGTGTTGTGCAACATGTATTAATAATGGTGTGATTAACCATTTACTTAGAAATTAAGAATTAATAGAATTAGAAATAGAAAGGGGTAGTACAATAGGACTGAGAGAGCCGTTTAATTATTATCCCTAAGTTAGATATTAATGTAATATTTTATATTATAAATATTTATAGGACAAGATAGTGGAATAGAGATTCCAGAGTACGAGACAGAGAAAGATTACAGCGAGGAGTAAATCAAGAATCAGGTAGCAGTTTATTTCAGTAACAAATGAAAATACATGTATCATTTTGTATTATCTGTTGCATTTAGTTGATAAGTTATTATTTCTCAGTTGGAGTACTCCAGGGTTTAGGGGTTTGGCCACCTCTTTTCCCAACCAGTTAGTTATAGTTTTAAATGCTATAACGAGAAATCCTGCAGGTATAGCCTCCACTCTTTAACGGATATACCGTTACTAGTGGTTGGTAGGTGCGGATCGCACACAGATTAATAGGAATAAACTGTCATTATTTGCACTGATTTATAAAATGCATACATGTCAGAATATATATTCAAGAGAATAAAGGTTAATGAGATAAACTGCGTTGAACCATTGCTTTTCAGATAAGCTAGCAGGAGATAGACTTTTTGGGGAGTAAGGTAAAGTAGAAGAAAGCAGGAATGCCTGCTGGTTAGTGTATTATGGTAACCATTTTGGGCCTAGTTGTATATATTGTAAATATGAAAGATAAGCAAAAAGACAAGCATAAGTACATAACTGATGAGCAGTAAGCTGATAGATACAGTTAAAGAGGATCGTCGATCGAGATTGTTCCTCTAGTTTATTTTTAAGCCACGCTAATCGTTATTAAGTCTTAGACCGATATTAAGGCAAATCTAGTTAATATTTTAATTGTCTTATAACCACTGGACCTTATAAATAGATTTAAGTATTTTAAATTAGTCCGAAAAGCCCATTCCAACTATAATAAGGTTGGAACATTTTTCCAAAGAAAAAGTTTTAAAATTTTTCATATTTTAGGGCTTTCGGTATTAAAAAGTGGTTATAATTCAATTAAAATACAGTAATATAGTAATAAAAGATAAGGTGTTACACTACACACCTGAAGAGGCATGGCCTCTAGTTCGTAAACTCGCTTTGGCCAAAGAGAAACATGGTTCAAGAAGATCAACTCGTAGTCTTCAAAGCGTTGATTCTACTTCTCTTCACATTCCTCAATTGGATAGGTTTGAGGCCGAATTCAAAGCAATCCACTCTAGAGTGGACAAGATCTCAGGTCCATCTTCCCCACCAGGTCCAGTTGGTAATGAGTTGGTGGGTCCGTCTTGTGATTATTGTGCATCACCTATGCATCTCTCAAGTGATTGTCCTTCTAAGCCGGAAGAATGTAATGCAATGTTCCAACCAAGGCAAGGCAACAATCCGAGATGGGACCCCTATTCCAATACATACAATGAGGGGTGGAGACAAAATCCAAAATTTAGTTGGCGCCAAGATGGCAACCCCCCAAGGCAATTCCAAGGGGAGTCCTCCCAAGCACTAGCTCCTGTCAGAAAGGACAGACCCACTAATGACTTTGAAGAGTTGAACAAGTCCATCACTATGGGATTCCGCCATGTGGAAGGTCTCATTGACTCGAGGGCGAATGAAACGAAGCAATGTGTGGAGTCAAGGTTTGAGAAGGTGGATAACCGTATGAGCCAATGGGAGACCAAGAGTGCTAACTTGGAGGATTATGTCATGAAGCTTTCAAACTCTTTTAATGAGCTTCAAGCAAAGGCAAGTGGCCCAACTCCGTCCAATACGGTCATCAACCCAAAGTCTTTGAATGCTGTTACTTTGAGAAGTGGGAAATCACTAAATCCCATGCCAATCAAGAAGAAGGTTCACTTTTCAAGTAGTGAAGAGGAGGATGATGATGAGCCAGTGGATGAGGAGATTGAAATGGAAAGCCCTACTTGGAGCCCACCATTGAGCCCAATGAAGTTTGCACAATCTGAGAGTGCTAAGGAAAAGGAACTTCAAGAAAGAAGGGCGTTGACTAGAAAAGAGAAAGTGATGGAGGATCCTGAGGCACCACCACAAGAGAAGCAGCAACACAACAAGCAATTGAGTATCAATGAGAAAGGAGAGTGTAGCTCACAAGATACCTTGGCCAAACCTCCGGCTAAGGAGGTAACTATCTCTCAACTTCCTTTTCCTCAAGCTTATTTTAAAAGCAAAAAGAAACATGATGAGGTTGTTGAAAATGAAATGCTTGAACTTTTTAGCAAATTGCATGTGAATGTTCCTTTCTTCCAACTTGTGAAATCTATGCCTGGCTATTGTAAATTCTTGAAAGAGTTGTGCACCAATAAGAGGAAGTTTAGACCAAATGAAAGAATTCAATTGAATCCTAGTGTGTCGGCTTTGTTCAAGCCTCAGTTGCCGGTCAAGTGCAAAGACCCTGGATCATTCATGATCCCTTGCACCATAGGGAACTTGACGGTGACGAATGCATTGTTGGATTTAGGAGCGGCCATTAATGTGATGCCTAGTGCGATTTTCACTTCTTTAGGCATCACCGGTTTGAAAAAGACAAGTGTGATTTTACAATTGGCCGATCGCACACTCCGATATCCACAAGGCATTCTTGAGGATATACTTGTTAAGGTTAAAGACTTAGTTTTTCCCGCCGATTTCTATGTTCTTGACACCGCTAGCGAGCCATGTGAATCGACTATCATTCTTGGTAGGCCCTTCATGCGGACCGCCGGATCGGTAATTGATATGAAAAATGGTTTGATAACAATGGAAGTGGGAGAACATAAGATTAGCTTTAACATGTATGAAGCAATGCGACACCCCATGAGGACTATTCTCTTCTAGATTTGAATGTGATTGATATTGCTATAGAAGATGCCATTGAAGAGCATGAATTAAGCTTGCATTCATATGATTACACATCTGATCTTGAAGCTTATGACTCTTATTTTTCTACCCTGCCTTCTGTTCATTCTTTTTCTTCCTTAGGTGATGACGTGTATGACCTTGACTCACATGTAGTTGATTGTCTACTTTCTGTCCCTTTGGATTTTTCTTTGATTGATAATGATACTGCTAATTTGGATATGAGCTCCACTAACCTTTCCTTGATGAGTGATGATATTTCTTTGGAAGATGGTAGTTTTCTTAATGTTTCAGGTCATAAGTTCGTTGAAGAATGTGAATTTGAGGTTGGAAGCCAAGAGTTGGCCGATTTGAGCTCAAAGGGTATAGCCCTCACCCCAACAAAAGCTACTTCACACTTGACTTTCTTTGGACCGGATCACCATGTGGTAAAAGGGCCACCTTCTACACCCTCTTCCATTGATTTTAATCCTAGACCTAGGATTTCTTCCCACACACTTAGATATTTGAATGATCTTGTTACAAGTTGTGATGTAGGTGTTGTGGATGATATTTCCCCAAGGCAAGTCACTGTGATAGATCAATCTAGTGTTGATTCGGCTCTTGGGAAAACCAATGAACAAGTGATGAGGTCTTTTGAGCCTAGTCTACCTTTTCCAATTGGGTCTACAAAGGGGAGTTCTTCTCACACTTTAACTCTTCCTACTCTTGTTCCCTCTGTTTTGGAACCACCCATTTTGGAATTAAAGCCTTTGCCAAGCAATTTAAAATATGCTTTTCTTGCCCCCAATGACAAATTGCCGGTTATTATTTCTAATGCCTTGAGTGCAATTGAGGAGGTCAAATTGCTTGATGTTTTGAAGAAATATAGCAAGGCTTTAGGTTGGACATTGGCTGATATTCCTGGTATGAACCCCGCTATTTGCACCCATCGGATTTTACTTAAAGAGGATTCTAGGCCTCTTAGGCAACCTCAAAGGCGGCTTAACCCCCTCATTTTGGATGTGGTCAAAAAGGAGGTCACAAAACTCCTAAGTGCTGGCATTATATATCCGATGTCGGATAGTGAGTGGGTTTCGCCGGTCCAAGTGGTACCTAAGAAGTCCGGAATCACTGTTTTGAAAAATGAAAACAATGAGCTTATTCCAACAAGGGTGCAAAATAGTTGGCGTGTGTGTATTGACTATAGGAAGTTGAATGATGCCACCCGAAGGGACCACTTCCCGCTTCCATTTATTGATCAAATGTTGGAACGGCTTGTGGGAAGAAGCCATTACTGTTTTCTAGATGGTTATTCGGGGTATTTTCAAATTCCTATAGCACCCGAGGACCAGTAAAAGACCACTTTCACTTGTCCATTCGGTACTTTTGCCTACAGGCGCATGCCCTTTGGTTTATGCAATGCGCTGGGCACTTTTCAACGTTGCATGATGAGCATCTTTTCTGATATGCTTGATGATTGCCTGGAAGTTTTCATGGATGACTTCACTATTTTTGGTGATTCGTTTGATGTTTTCTTGCATAGTTTGGAGAGAGTACTAGCTAGGTGTGTCGAGAAGAATTTGGTACTTAACTATCAAAAATGTCATTTTATGGTCACACATGGCATAGTTCTAGGCCACCTAGTCTCTAGCCGAGGCATTGAGGTCGATAAAGCGAAGACCGAGGTGATAGCGTCCTTGCCTTATCCCACTTGTATCAAAGAGCTCCGCTCTTTCCTGGGACATGTAGGCTTTTACCGACATTTCATCAAGGGTTTTTACCAAATTGCTTTGCCTCTTTCTCATTTGCTGCAAAAAGATGTTGAATTTGTTTTTGATGATGAGTGTAGAACGGCTTTTGAAACATTGAAGAAAACTCTTTTGAAGCCTCCTATTCTTCTTGCTCCCGATTGGTCATTGCCCTTTGAATTAGCATGTGATGCTTCCAACTATGCAGTTGGCGCCATGCTAGGTCAAAGGAGCAACAAGGGACCACATGTCATAGCCTATGCATCTAAGACTTTGGACTGTGCTCAACGGAATTATACCACTACTGAAAAGGAACTCTTTGCCATAGTCTTTGCATTAGACAAATTTAGACAATACTTGCTTCATTCCGTGGTTGTCATTTACACTGACCATGCAGCTATAAAGTTTTTATTCACAAAGCCACACTCAAAGCCGAGACTTCTTCGGTGGACACTCTTGCTACAAGAGTTTAATTTGCAGATCAAGGATCGCGCCGGCAATGCCAATTTGGTAGCCGACCACTTGAGTAGACTCCCAAACAACACCAGGGGAGTAGATCTTTCTGACTTAACCTGTGATAATTTTTCGGATTCCTCTTTGTATGCAATTAATGTTGAGGTACCTTGGTATGCTTGTTTAGTCAATTATCTTGTTTGTGCCCACACCCCGGATGACATGTCTCCCTCTCAGGTGCAAAAGTTAAAGAGAGAAGCCCAATACTATGTTTGGGATGAACCACACCTATGGAGACTGTGCAATGATCAAGTAATCCGGAGATGCATACCGGAATCCGAGTCCCTAGACATCCTCTCTGCTTGCCACTCAATGGTTTGTGCTGGCCACTATAGTTCTAGGAAAACTGCTAGGAGGGTCTTAGACGCTGGTTTTTATTGGCCTACACTCTTCAAAGATGCCTATGCCTTTTGTAAATCATGTGGTAAGTGCCAAAAATTTGGGGGGAGTGTGACAAAAAGACATGAGATGCCCCAACGGCCTATCCTAGTTTGTGAGATTTTTGATATTTGGAGTAGTCTTATAAGTGATCGAGGAACCCACTTTTGCAACAAGCTTCTTGATAACTTGGTTGCTAAGTATGGGGTGTCCCACAGAGTGTCTAGCCCAAACCATCCCCAAATAAATGGCCAAGCGGAGGTGTCTAACAGGGATATAAAGCACATTCTTGAGAAAATTGTTAAGCCATCAAGAAAAGATTGGAGTGATCGACTTGAGGATGCATTGTGGGCATATCGGACCGCATTCAAGACACCCTTAGGCATGTCTCCATACCGGTTAGTTTTTGGTAAAGCTTGTCATTTGCCGGTTGAATTGGAGCACAAGTCCTATTGGGCCGTGAAACTATGCAATATGGAGTTAGATGCCGCCGGGAATGAAAGATGCCTTCAATTGCAAGAGCATGATGAACTGCGCCTTCAGGCATATGAGAGCTCAAGGCTCTACAAGGAGAAGACCAAGTTGATCCATGATGGCAAGATTTTCAACCGCAGCTTCAAAGTTGGTGACCAAGTCCTTATGTACCAAGCCCGCTTCCACCATGGTCATGGGAAGTTCACATCCAATTGGTTCGGGCCGTACAAAGTAACGAAGGTCCACAAGTATGGGATGGTAGAGCTCATTGAAGAGGGAACCGGGAAGGAATTCGTTTCGAATGGGCATCTCCTCAAGCTCTACCATGAGCCGGTTGCCAAGCCTCCTTGAGGCCAGGTTGCTTCTTCTCCTTATCTTGTTTACTTTCATGCATTCTGGGCTGGCTGGTTGATATTTTACTGTCATTGCATTGAACAAGTGTGGGGGAGGGAGCATCCTAGTAGAAAGTAGAAAATTAGGACTTTTTCATTCAATAAAATACCCTGTACCATTGAGGACAATGTCAACTTCAAGTGTGGGGGAGGGGACTAGGTAGTCTTGTTAACCTTGTTGCTTGATCTATTGGTTTTATCATGTTTATGCCACATTAGAGATGATTTTAAAGAAAATTTGAAATTTTGCTCCTTAATCTTTCGTTGTGATGGAGGGTCGCATTCATTACAATGGAGGACCTAGTTGCATTTTTCTACCCATTTTAAAATTTGTTTGTGAAAACCTAGTGTGGCAACTATTTTTGAAAACCATGGAGCAAGAGTGAACCTTACCTTTTGATCAATGAACTTCATAAGCAATGGGAAGAATTCGCAGAACTATGCATTTTAGCCTTTCAATTTTCAAGAGCTAGTGATGAGTTATTTTCAAGCATATGCATTGTGTTAATTGGCCTTGCAATTGGATTTTAATTGGCAATTGAGGTTAACCTTGTTGTGAGATTTTTGGGCCTATTTTCATTCCAAGAGTGTATACTTGCTTGATCATTCAATTTCTAGAACTTGTCTTTACTCTTTGTCAAAGCTATAATTGCATTCATGCTTGAAGATGATTTAGGCATTCATTTCAACACCCCATCTTTCCAAACACAAACCCACATCATTTCACTTTACATTGTTCACCCATTTTGAGCTATTCCTTGGTTGTAATGCATTAATGTGAATTTTGAGATGAAGCATTGAGTTTGAACCACTTTTGTTTGTTGTTAATGCCATGCTTATGTTAGAAAAAAAAAAGAAAAAAAAATAGAAAAGTGTGCATAAAAATAAAGAAAAAAAAAGGAAGAAGAAAAAGAAAGTTTGAAGAATAAGGCATTTCTTGGTATGGCATCATTATTATTGAAATTATGCTCTCATGTGCTATGTTCTTAAATTGTGACTTTGAATTGCATTGCAACCTTTCCTTTTCCATAACATGCAATCCATCCTGCCTTTTCCATCATTTCAACCTTGCAAGTCCTTTTGATTCATACGTGATTGTATGCATGTGTGGAGATGTTAGGGTAGCTACAAGCTTATGGAAAATTGTTGTTTGAGCAAGTTAAGTGTGAAAAGATCCCACATGAGGTGAGTAGAGGGAAACACTATTATCTTGAGAGTCCTCTTTGCCATTGCTTATCCGATTGCTTTGCCAATTCTCCCTTTGCATATTCTTGATTATGATTCATGCTAGCTTGAGATTATTGATTGGTTAAAACCATTCTTCTTTGCATTGTACCCTTTGTCCAGGAGTACAAAGGTTTAAGTGTGGGGGAAATGATTGCACCATATTTTTATACACTTTTCATTGATAAAATCATTAGATTATTGCATGTTCTTGGGGTAATTGCACTTAATTAGGTTCATTTCTGACTTTTGCACACTTTGTTGGAGTTTGTTCTAGTCAAGGGCAATTTGGGCATAATTAGCATGATTTATTGGTTAACCCATTTTCAAGAACATTTTGATGCTACCTTAGGCCCATTTCTGACTTTTGCACACTTTGTATTCTTGGTTTTAGCCATTTTAGTGGTTGCTAGTGGTTATAGTCAATTTCTTCCATGCATGATGATGTGATTGCACTTCATGAGAGTTAAATTGCATTTGTTTCGAGGTATTTCACAAACCAAGTGGATCTTCACACTAACCCTAAGTGATGGCTATGAGAGTGATTGCTAGATTAGTCATTAATTAGGGCTAGTGGACCCCTAGTGGTTGCTTGGGGATTTTTCAATTAGACTTGGTAAATTAAACTCCCACTTATCATTTTTAAAGAAGCGTTTGAGTCACCGAAACACTACCAAAGCCCATTTTTATAAAATCACCCCTAATCCAAACCCTTTTCACTTTTCACTTATTAATCTAAAACACCAAAAACAAGTAATTGCTTTTGTTAATAGCTTTAGTAAATGAATCTTCAAACCAAAACCCCCGTACCTTTTTATTGTTTTAATTGCATTTAGTTAGCTTAGGTTGTTTAGAAGGACTCCTCAAGTGAAACGATCCGGGATTGTGCCACTTTACACAATCCTTGGTAATTATTGTGATTTTAACCCCAAGGCGTAAGGAAAAGGTTAAATCACCTACCCATGTTGATATATGGCTATTGAGTTTACTATTTCTCAAGTTCAACTCCTCTATGTCATATTTGATGCATCCAGAAAAATCATAGTCACCAAATGCTTCTCCTTGAAGATTGCTGTTTTCAGTAGATAATTTTTGCAAATGACACATGTTTCTTACAATTTGTGACAAAGAAATTTCCATTGTAGCTATGATCTAATTATAGGAGATATAAAGTTGGTGAAGGCTTGTCAACTCTCCCAACCAAGATGGAACTGAACTAAAGTTGTTACTAGAAAGGTAAAGGTCTTGAAGGGAAGTCAAGTTCCGCAAAGCAATAGGAATGGGTCCACAAAGTGCATTTCCCGAAAGTTCAAGAGAAATAAAATTCTTAAACTCTCCGAACCACAATGGCAATGAACTAAGATTGTTATAAGAAAGGCAAAGGGTTTGAACGGAAGTCAAGTTCTATAAAGCAATAGGGATGGGTCCAGAAAGTGCATTTTCTGAAAGATCAAGAGAAATCAGATTCCTAAACTCTCCAAACCACAAAGGCAAGATTTAACGAAAGTCCAGTTTTGAAAATGAATAAGAATTCTACCATCAATTTCATTTCGAGCAAGATTCAGGATTTGAACTCCAACATTATTTGTGAAATTAATGGGGGGAAGAGGAGTGGACAAGTTGCCAAGTCCACATCGTTGTAATTGGAGTTCTAACAAAGAAGGAAGCGTGTGAAGAACCTGGAACAAGTTGTGAGCTTCTCCAAGGTAGACACAACTGACGTTGAGATATTGTAGGGACACAAGTTTAGAGACCCAACTCATGTCATTGGTGTGCAGACCATTATTCCAGCTAAGATCAAGAAACTGTAAGTTCATGAGGTTTCCATCAAAATTGGCGGGAATCTTTCCCGTGAAATTAGCACCAAAGATGGAAAGATATCTCAACTGTTGAATAGAACCAAGAAAGAGGGGAATTGACACTACTACAGAAATGCCCTATTGCAACACAACAATAGCAGCGCTCAATAACTAAAAGCACTGCTATAGATACTTGAAAGCCTATCCCAGCGCTCAATAACTACAAAGCGCTGGTATAGGTATATCCTATCCCAACATTTAGAACTTGTATATTATAAAGCGTCGGGATAAACTCAAACTTGATCTATTAAAATTCGTTTTATGTAAGGTTTGGTTTTGGGTTGACTTTATTTTTTCTTCTAACTTTTCTTTCACGTTTTGAATTATTAAACATTTTCTTGTAATTTTCTAATTTTTCAAACTAATTCAGATATCTTTTTTATTTTTAAAACAAGAACAATTAAAAATTAAAATTAACAAATCAGATTATTTTAGAATATGTTTTTCATTTTGTTTGTCTTTTTCATGGCCTATCCCAGCGCTTTTTACGTATAAAGTGCTGGGATAGGCCTCTTCAAACAATTTTTTAATTTAAATTTTTATTTGTTCTCTTTTCGCTTATTAGATTATTTTATAATATGTTTTTCATTTTTTTGTCTTTTTCATGCCTATCCCAGCGCTTTATACGTATAAAGCGTTGGGATAGGCCTCTTCAAACAATTTTTTAATTTAAATTTTTATTTGTTCTCTTTTCGTTTATCAGATTATTTTAGAATATGTTTTTCATTTTTTTGTCTTTTCCAGGGCCTATCCCAGCGCTTTTTACGTATAAAGTGCCGGGATAGGCCTCTTCAAACAAATTTTTAATTTAAATTTTTATTTGTTCTCTTTTTGCTTATCAGATTATTTTTGAATATGTTTTTCATTTTTTTGTCTTTTTCAGGGCCTATCCCAGTGCTTTTTATGTATAAAGCGCTGGGATAGGCCTCTTCATACAATTTTTTAATTTAAATTTTTATTTGTTCTCTTTTTGCTTACCAGATTATTTGCAATTTTTTTTATTTTTCTTGCCTTATCCCGGCGCTTTTTATGTATAATGAGCCGAGATAGGTTTTTTCACAATTATTATTTTATTTTTCCTATTTTTTAAATTTTTTTAAATTTCTCTGACCTATCCCGGCGCTTTATATGTATAAAGCGCCGGGATAGGGTCCCGTGTTTTTTCCCCAATATTCATGTTTCCCTCCTCTTCTTCATCTTGTTCTCTGTCAGAGTTGCCCAAAGCTTAAACCCAAAGCTCAGCGCCGCCATTGAACCTAAGCTCATAGCCTGCTGCCATTCAACCTCCCTCTCACCTCCGTTTTCGAAACGTCAGCGCCGCCGTTTAAACCCCAGCTCATTGCCGCCAGTGGAACTCCCTCTCACCTCTGTCATTCTTCTTCTTCTCACCTCTGTCGTTCTTCTCCTGCCCAAAGTCTGCCATTGTTCTCATTTTTAGTGCAAAACCTCACCATTCCCCCTCCAAAAGCTTGTCGTTTCACTGCTCATTTTTCATCAAACTTGCCATTTTCATTGTGCTCAAATATGTCATGGCCGAGCTAGTGAGAGAGTGAGAAAAGGTCCGATCCGGTCGTGCATGCAATTGTAGATTTAGCTCAGGTTCAATCTGTCTACTCTTTTTGCATACCATTTAGCTTCACTTACTTCTTCTACTTGCTTCATGTCCGATTATGCATAGCTTCACTTGTTGGGTGTTTTTTTTATTTATTTTTTGCTTATATTTTCCCCTGTTATACAATTTGAATGGTTTTAAAAGATTCCTTGCTCAAAATGTAAATGGATGTTTACTTTAAACTTATATTATTAATTGAATGCTCCCACTGTGATCAGAACGCAATGTTTATTTTTTTTCGTGGTGATTGCTAAATTCCTTGATATTTTGTGGCTGCTAATCCATTTAATTGAGTGGTGATTGCATAATTTTGATATTACCTTTTTTTTTGGAAAGAATATGATTTTTTTACCTTCTTGTGCTAATACATTTTGTTTGTTGTGATTTGGAGGTGTTGTGTGGGTAATAAAAGAAAGTAGCTGAAGATTTATTCCTATTCTTATACTTCATTTTGATCCTCTACCGAAAGACAAGTCAAAGAGCTCATTAAGGTACATTTTTATGTTAGAAGCGAAGAATTTGTGGTATGTTAATTTACTTTTATGAGATTATTGAGAGTACTAGTTGTCACCCAAGAGGGGGGTGAATTGGGTGATGGGATAAAATTTAATCCTTTCTGTATTCTTTAAATTTTAACTGAGAATATTTCAAAACATGAAATGGACTGACAGATATAAAAGGATAGACTGGAAATTAAGAGAGTATAGGGAAGAGATAATGCACACAAGATTTATCCTGGTTCGGTCAACCCAGACCTACATCCAGTCCTCAGGCTCCACCTGAGATTTCCACTACCCTCTTGTTTAAACCAGGCACAAGAGAAGCCTTTCACAAGTTTTACGAATACAGGTTCACCTGTCAACCTTATCCACTGGTTTTACAACATGGGATCACCAGCCAACCTTTACAAAATTCTAGAATCTCTTCTAGACACTCCCCCTTACTACCTGTAAGGTTACCACCCAGTTCACAAAGCACCAAGCTAAGGAACTACCTCAAACAGAAGAGGATTTCAATAATGAAGTTCACTCAATGAACAGATTGTGATAAGCACTTAAGAACATAGAAGTATAAAAAGAAATACAACTAGAGATTAAAGATCTGAACAATATATTTCTCTAGCTCTTCTTTTCTGACTCTCTCAATCTAAAGAATTTGCAATTCTGTATAGAGCTCTGTTCATCGCTTGGTGTAATTTTTTTCGTTAATCGCTTCTTCTTTTGGGAGCAATTCTTGCTCTATTTATATCTTTTCAGATTGCCTTTTGATTCGTCTTCATATGCCCGTTAAGATATAGTCGTTGGGAAACTTATAGCCGTTGGAGATAGATGATGCTTTTTAGCTGATTCAAACTTCTGATCTATCTTCAACTGTTCATGCGAAAAGTAGGCTAGACTGAACGTTCTGAACACTTATGCTTTCTGGCAGCTTTTCATTAGCGCTAGCTCGATCTGTTATCGCTAACCTCAGAGTGATTTCTGCATTTTGAGCTGTTAGCTAAACAGATAAACATATAATGCATAGCAGGAGTTATCGCAAGCATAGTCCATTTGCTCAATGAGAGAGAACATCTATATCAGCTAAGGATCTTTATAAAGCATTCCCTATCGATAGACATAACATTATCGCTATCATATTTTCTCAGATCAACATTTAGCATACTAGCTGACATCTCGAAAATAATCTTCTATCAAAAGCTAATCTTGTTAGCGCTAGATATTTTTGCTTTTAGGATACAAACATCAGACTTCAGAAGAATTTCAAGGTATCCCATTATCGATAGATAAATATATTAGCGCAAGCAAACATATCAGCTCTTGACTCATTAGTTCTCAGGCACTAGCTATCTGAAGGATCATTATCGGAAGCACTTATGGTTATCGATAGCTTAACCTGTTATCGCTAGCTGATTTAGGGACTTAGTTCATTTATCTGCTGGTTTCACTTACTCATAAGCTCAATGAACTTCTAGCGATGGATTCTTTCTTTAGCGATAGAGGATGACTTAGCGATAGATATTAACCTTGATTTTTCTAAGTCTTCACTCGCTATTCCTTTCTATCAATTAGCTCTACAGATACACTTAGCGATAGGGATTAACATTATCAATAGGATTCTGTTACCTACTAGATTTAACTCTGAATATTTCAGAGGTAACTTTTCACTTATGATTTCTCAGGGTCAATCTTCATCAAAACTTAAGATTCTAACAATTATTGCCTTGTGAATTAGATATGTGAGTTGTACCTGTGTTGTTCTGCCCGTTAATGCTATATGTGTGGTATGAATTCTGTTGTGGTGGGCTGTGGAAATAAATTAAGTTGATGATTAGAATTTTGTGGATTATCCATTTCTATGTTAAAAAAAAGAGGGCCTTGAGCCTGAGAACATTCATTTTGTAGCCGTTATGCTGCCGAATTTTTGTTAAAAAATAAGGTAACATCGTAAGGTGGATACCTAATGAGTAAGTCATGATGTAAATCTTATAGCCACTTTCGTTTAGTAGGTTACAATGTTGGATCGGAAATGGATGTATTGTGATCGGCGTTCAAGGGAATATATAGATGGAGCAAAAGAATTCATTGAATTTTCCGATGAGCATGCAGAGAATTCTAATAGAATTGTATGCCCCTGTATGTCGTGTTTGTATGGAAAGCGTCTCTGTCCTCTTGACTTGTTGGCCCATTTAATCTGTCATGGGATCGAACCGTCTTATACACGTTGGACAAAGCATGGTGAGACGTATGAGTGTTCTGGTGGAGACCGGGTACCTGATGTTAGTAGCGCTTCAAATGTGGTTGACACAGACATGTGTGATGAGAGCGATGATCTTGAAGAAATGTTGAATGTGGTGGGTGAGGAGGATCATGAAATGTTTGAGACATTGAAGAGCGATGCAGAGACGCCTTTGTATGTGGGATGTAGCAAATACACTAAATTGCGTGCGGTGCTTGAATTGTATAACCTGAAGGCGCGATACGGTTGGAGTGATGCAAGTTTCACCGCTCTACTATCCGCTCTGCGAGATATACTCCCAGAAGGGAACGTACTCCCCTCGAAAACATACGAGGCAAAGCAAATTCTCTGGTCGACCAGTATGAAATATGAGAACATACATGCATGTCTAAGCGACTGTATTTTATTCTGGAACCAGTATGCGTCGTTGGAGAAGTGTCCTAAATGCAGCACATCTCGGTATGGAAAGAAAGGTAAGAGTCCTTCTAAAGTCTTGTGGTACTTTTCGATCATTCCAAGATTCAAGCGCATGTACAGTAATGCAGATGTTGCAAGACTTTTGACATGGCACACTGATGAGAGGATTCAAGACATCAAGCTTAGGCACCCTACAGACGCCCCCCAATGGAAAAAAATTAATTACAAGTACCTGTTAGAATCTTAAATTTTGATGAGGACCGGATCCTATAGATAACATAAGTAAAATGAACAGATAGCATATAACTTAGTCTGAAAACAATTGAGATAAGAATGAAGGTATATGACTAAAGAAAAGTATAAGGTATCTGAACATTGAACAAAGTCCTATAGATAACAGATACACTATCGCTAGACTGAGAACCTATCGCTAAGAACTTCGCTATCACAAATAAAATGGGTTGAGAAAGTCTAAGCAAAGAATAATAGCTTACTATCTCTAAGACTTGCCTCTATCGCTGAAAGACTGATTAGAACAACTGTATTAAAACACAATCACTAGTGATACTTTGAATAGCTAATGATAGCAGAACTCTTAGACATACAGAAGTTGCTGAGTAGAGCTAATGAAATGAACTAGCAATAATGTAGGCTCTAGCGATAACAAGATTAGCTATCGATAATGAAATCACTTGCTAAAATAACTTAGTCATTCTGATAGCTGATATATTATCTGTGTACACTGAGCTAATGAATCCTTCTAGCGATAACACCAACTGTGTTTCTCCTGAATACTTGTTTAGCTAACAATCTAAGTGCAGGACTAACACTTTGTCACTAGCGATAGCTTGAGATGCTAGCGCTACTGAAAAAGCTGCTACACAAGTACAATGTTGCAGGTAGCTGGTAGTCATAGTCTCTATCTCTCATAGCTCATCTTCTACAAAAATTAAATGAAGTAAGAGATGAAAGATGACTGAAATGAAGACCAGCATTAAATGCCAACGGCTAGAGCTTCCAACGAACATATTCAAAAGGATTCATGACGCTGAAAGAAAAAGGCAAATCTGTGAAGAGATATAAAAACCAAGACTTGAGCATTTATGATAATACGAACAATTTGACGAACATTCATTCATTATTCTTATCTACTTTCTGCTCAAGGTTTATTACTCTTAGTGAGTTTATCTGTACTTCAGTGATTATCAAAATCTGTTCATTAAGTGAACTCATTTACTGAAATCCTCTACTGTTTAAGGTTGTTCTAAAATCTGGGATTTTAGAACAGGGTTATAGTCTTACAACTTGTAAGGGGGAGTGTTTAAAGGAAGTCTAAAACTCTGTCTTGTAAAGGTTGGCAGGTGAACCTGGTTTGTAAAACCTATGGTATAGTGGAACCCAACGAGGAGTTGGAGAACTGGACGTAGGCAGTGTTTGGCCGAACCAGTATAAAGGATTGTCTTTGTGTTTAAAGTTTAAATTTGTAAAAAGCACAATTCACCCCCCTCTTGTGCGTTTTGCCACTTTCAGTACCCTAAGTTCAGTGAAGAACCAAGAAACCTACGACTTGCATTGGCAACCGATGGAATCAATCCGCATGGAGTTCAGAGTAGTACTCACAGCACATGGCCAGTGATTCTGATGATATATAACCTCCCCCCAAATTTAGTCATGAAACACAAGTTTATGATGCTTTCCATGCTTATTTTCGGGCCTAGACAGCCCGGCAACGATATAGACTTGTACTTGGATCCTTTGATCGAAGACTTGAAGCATATGTTGGATTCGGGTGAGACGGTTTTTGATGGCTGTAAGGAAGAAAGTTTCAAATTGAGGGCCATGTTGTTTGGCACAATAAATGATTTCCCAGCGTATGGTAATTTGTCCGGATACAGCATCAAAGGATATGGTGTGTGCCCTATATGTGAAGATGATACCCATTCGATGCGACTAGATCACTACAGGAAAAATGTTTACATGGGACATTGGAGGTTCTTGCCGTTAAGGCATCATTGGAGGAGGTGGAAGAAGGCATTTAATGGGAGCTCAGAAGAAGGAAGGTCACCGAGAATATTGACCGGGGAAGACGTTCTTGAAAAGGTGAATGCGGTGGAGAATGATTTTGGCAAGCCTTTTGCTAAAAAAGTATTGACAAGTGGCTGGAAGAAGAGGTCCATATTCTTTGAACTCCCGTATTGGAAGTCCTTATATGTTAGGCCTTTCCTTGATGTGATGCATATTGAAAGAAACATCTGTGATAACCTAATTGGCATATTACTAAATATGTAAGGAAAAAGTAAGGATGGTGTCAATTCAAGGTTAGATATGCTCAAGCTAGGAATAAGACAAGAGTTGGCACTTGTCGAGAAGGGATACCGCACTTATTTACCTCCAGCTGCTTACACCCTTTCAAGGAAAGAGAAAAGATCATTCTGTGAGTTTCTGAGTGGAATCAAAGTTCCAGAGGGCTACTCCTCAAATGTAAAGAACCTTGTATCCGTGAAAGAGTTGAAGTTGAAGAACCTAAAATCTCATGATTGCCATGTCCTGATGCAAAATTTCTTACCAGTTGTTGCATACGTAGCATTTTTACCCAAGAAACTGCGGAGCATGATCACCAGACTTTGTATGTTCTTCAAGCTCATTTGTAGTAAAGTGGTTGATACAACGAAGTTGTAGGATTTGCAGAGGCAAATCGTTTGTACCCTGTGCGAACTTGAAATGTATTTCCCCCTTCATTCTTTGACATCATGGTTCACCATACTATACACTTGGTCAAAGAGGTTCAACTGTGCGGCCCAATCTATTTGAGATGGATGTACCAGATTGAGCGGTTCATGAAAGTTTTAAAGGGCTATGTCAAAAACATATATCGACCAGAGGGTTGTATTGCTAAACGATACATCGTTGAAGAAGCGAGTGATTTGTGTGCCGATTACTTATCAAATGTTGAACCTGTTGGCTTGCCGAAGTCTCGTCAAGATGGGCAATTAACAGGGAAAGGAATAAGTGGGTTCAAGCTATTACGCATTTCGAATGCTGAAAGAGAGTTGGCGCACTTGTACATTCTTCACAACACTCCTGAGGTTGAACCATTCGTTGAAGAACACAAAAATCTCCTTCGTGAAATACACGGTGATAGGAATGAGAGTTTGATCACAAATGAGCACAACAAACATTTCATTAGATGGTTCAATGCACGCATTTGTCAGCAGGTTGAGCTTAATGCCGGATCGATTGGTGAAAGATTGTTCTGGCTGTCGAAAGGACCGAGTTTGCACGCATTTTCTTATACCGGCTATGCAATCAACGGATACATATTCTATACAAAAGGCCAGGATGAAAAAAGCACCATGCAAAATAGTGGAGTTACGCTTGTTGCAGAGGGGTGGCATATATCCAGTGCAAGAGATACAAATCCCATATATGCGTAGATGGCATACTTTGGTGTGACTGGTTGCATTTGGGAGTTAGATTACACCATGTTCAGAGTTCTCGTGTTCCGGTATGAGTGGGTTAACAACCACAGTGGACGGTGGATAGATGAATTTGGGTTTATATCGGTCGACCTTTCTAAAGTTGGATATAAGGATGATCCTTACATTCTACCATCTCAAGCAGCACAAGTGTTTTACGTTGCGGATCTTTCTAAGAAGAATTGGTCAGTTGTCATGCATTCGAACAAAAATTATTCCGAGCAAGTTCATGATGAAAGTAGTGATGATGATATGAATGTGATAGAAGATGTTCCTTCCTTTGAGACATTACTGTTAGAAGACTATGATGTATACGAGTATGATGACAAAGATGAGCCCGTTTATGTAAGAAGTGATCATGAAGAAAGCATTTGGGTAATCACAACCCTAAATCCAACAAAAAATATGAAGCATACAATTGTAGACAATATAACAAGGAGGAAAAAGAGGGAAAAGCCCTCAGTTTGTATGTATTTATGTTTTCCACTATGAACTATTTCATTTAATTCGCATACACTTAGCATGATTATATGTATATGCACTAAAATCATGTATTGTCTAAATTTTTTACAGGAGAATGGATCCCCCTAGTGACCAGGAGGAAGAAGAACAACCTAGTAACCAGGTAGATATCGCTGAAGGTAGAGCAAGACATGAGGCGAATATTGTTCATGGCAGGACCTTTATGCGCAAACTCCTCACACACAGAGCTCAGGGAGTAAAGACAAGACTTAAATGGAATGACAATAATCAAGCTACCGGAAAGTCGGCGAAGCTCCTCTCGGGTTACATTGGGTGTACTGTTCGGGACAAAATCCCTATTACTATTACGGATTGGAGAAGAGCATCGAACAAACATGAGGAGGTTTGGTTAGAGATTCAGGTAAGTTACGTTTTTACAATTAATGGCTTATATGTCATCATAACATTGTAACTAACAAATTTAATATGATTTTTGTTGTTATAGACTGTCTTTGATATCGACGATACTCATAGGGATTATGTGCTGAAGAAAGTTTCGAGAACACACCGGGGATATCGTTCCAACTTGACCACGTACTACCTGAGATATGACTACGGTGAGATCGTTCCAACGCCACCATATTTATATACTGGGTTAATTACTCAAGAACATTGGGATGAATTTGTGCAACAACGTTTGACTGATGAGTTCTAAGAAAGAAGTAAAAAAAATAGCCAAGCGGCTAAGAGCTGTGAGTATCCGTATATGGGCGGATTAAAGACATTTCCTGAATTGGAGGAAGATATGGTATGTTAGTAACGCTTTTGGTTCCAAAATTATGAATAAATGTTTGCGTGATTAATTTATACGTTCACCTGGTTTACCATGACAGATTGAGGAATAGGGCCTAGAGAGTAGGCCACCACGGCATGACCTTTGGGTCAGAGGTCACTCGAAGGCGGACGGTACCATCGTTCATGAATAGGTTAGAAGAGTCAATGAACGATGTGTAAGTCATTCTCTTGGAATTTCTAAAATTTTTCTAAATGATGACTTTGCTAAGTTAATAACTAATAATCATTCCTTTATTATAGGATTTGTTAACTCAAGAATGCCCTGAGAAGGTCAACAAATTTGGCAGTGACAATTTCCTCAGCAGAGCACTTGATCACCCTAAGTATTCAGGCCGTGTTTGGGGTACGGCTGTAGGCGTCACGCCCTCATCTTACTTTGGGCGCAAAAAGAGGGCATCAAAAGGCAATGTTAGAGCATTGAAAGATGAAGTTCTTACTATGACGGAGGAGATGCTTGAGATGCAGAGACACAATGAGGAAATGGAACGACGGAATGAGGAAATGCAAAGATGGCACGAGGAAATGGAACAACAGAATGAAGAAATGCAACAACAATACGAGAAGATGTTCGAATTCTTCCAGCAAAGCAATGTTGCATCACAAAAGTCCAACTTCGTGCATCAAAGTCACATTCCTTCCGTCGAGAGTCCAAGCATCAGGGATAGTTGTACGATGCCCAGGGCTGACATTCCTCAGGTAGTTCGTACATTTTCTACTAACAAACTAACCGTGATTCTGTTATATTATCGATTGTGACCTAACGTTGACAACTCTTTCGTAGGGTGAGACAAAGTGCAAGCTGTATATGGATCAATCTTTCAGTGAGGTAGTTGCAGTTGGCAAGGTGTACAATACTTCGAACATGACCTTGCACAACTCGCCGTTGCTTGAAAATGCACTGAGGTTATTGATTGAATACTCGTACAATGACTAGGCCTCGTTACCATTCCCTACTCCTGATTTGATGACTAGGGTCAGAGAGGTTGTTGGTGCATACGTTACTTGGCCCATTAGTTTGATTGTGCCAACACCACAGGTAATTTTTTAGTAATAACATTTCCAATAGCATTCATTGTTTTTGAATAACACTCTTTTATTTACATGTTTTTACAGGGTACCCAATTTATGGGAAAGAAAGCACAAGTGTCTAATGCCCGTGGTTCATCTGCTCAAATCAAGAAAAAGAGTACACGTACCAATCTGTTACCACAAGTGATTATTTGCTAATTAATTTAAACTAACACTCTTCTTAATTATTGGAATGAATTTTTAAACTTTCTATTTACACGGTTTATAGGCACCAAAAGCTAAGGGTAAGAAAAAAGTTCAAGTGCCTAATCATGTGATTGAAGATACAAGCGTCGAAACGCCATATCGTGCTCGATTACGAGCATTTGCAACTACCGTTTCTCGCGATGCTATTGCCTTCATTCCATTCAGCAGGCCTATATTTAACGAGGTAAGTTTCACTGACGCTCTTTCTAAGGATCAGGTAATGGAGGTGCTTAACCAAAGATGGGTCGGTGCGACAGTTATCAATTTATGGATCAGGTATATATGTGTTTCCATTATGGTTTCTTTCAATGTCATAAGTTTTACACTAATTGGGAGTTGGTATGGTTTCTATGAAGGTATCTGCATGGACAATCCATGATCGCCGGGCACAACATTTCGTTCAAATTCATAAGCCCTTATTCGACAGCACAAGTTGCGGGCTCGAAACGTGAGGACCAGTTCAAAGTGATTCAAAGGCGTTTCTCTTTAAAGGCAATGGCCATAACTTTATTCTTAGCTCCAATTAATACAGGTTAAGTCTATACGTATTATAGCTTTCATTGTATTTTTAGTTCCGAGCATCATAGATATTTATACTCACATAACGTTATAAAACATTTTAGGCTACATTGGATTTTGCTTGTCATCAATCCGATGGCACAAGAGGAACCCATAATTTACTATTTGGATCCTGTGGAATCTTCTCTCCCAGATAATCGCCCAGATTTGATGCGTCTCTTCAATGGGTAAGTGAATGTCAACATTATTTGAATGCGTTGTATTATTTGTCACTTTATGCCCGATCCTAGCTAATAAAATTAATTTAATATGTTTCTTTTTCAGAGTATTGACTAGTTTTCGGGCCGATGTTCAGTTGAAGTATTCTAGAGCCCCTGACCCCGAAAGATGCTTATAAGTGGCAAACAGTCCAGGATTTATAAAGTTATTCAATTTTTGAAACAATATATCTATAGTTAAAATAAAACATAAATGTCTCTTATATGATATATTTGATGTTTCTTGTTACAGTGCCCCTACCAACCTAATAACAACGACTGTGGTTACTATGTGATGCAATACATGCGAGATATCGTCACACATGATCGACTCGGCATCCCACTGACAGTAAGTTTTATATTTTTCCAACTCTAATGTGTTTGTACTTGTTAGACTTCAAGTAAATTTACTTGTCATTTAAATGTGTTCGTGCAGTATTACCCAGACGCTCGTTGCTTCATGTTGTCAAGGGAAAAAATGGATGCACTAATTGAACAATGGTGCACTTATGTATACCCTCTTTTCTCCAACATTAGATAATCCATTCATTAATTAGTATGATATTGTTTTCAACTTATAATGGTTGGTTTTATTGTACATTAGTATGACTTTTCTGGTGTGTATGTATATATGGTTTGGCTAGAATGGATAGTGTTGCTAGTTTTTTGCACTGATGCAGAAGGGTGTGAAACAAAAATAAGTGAATATTTAAAAAAATAATGCCTATAGCAGTGCTTATTATGCAATAAGCGCTGCTATAGGTTAACCTATACCAACGCTCATTAAGTGATACCTATAGTAGCGCTTATTACGCAATAAGCGCTGCTATAGGGTAACTTATACCAGCGCTTATGATTGCACCATACTTTTATACACTTTTCATTGATAAAATCAGTAGATTATTGCATGTTCTTGGGGTAATTGCACCTAATTAGGGTAATTTCTGACTTTTGCACACTTTGTTGGAATTTATTCTAGTCAAGGGCAATTTGGGCATAATTAACATAAATTATTGTTAACCTATTTTCAAGAACATTTGATGCTACCTCTGGCTTGATTTTACTTGTAGATCATAGAAGAAGCATGCCCAAATTAAGGAGCCAAATTGCAGCGAAGAATTCGGGACGGAGCAGAAGAAGGAAGCGAAGAGAGAAACAGAATCAATGTCCCCTGCGAACTGGCGGCGAGAAAGTCCAGGGAGGCAGAAGCAACGTGATAGCTCACGGCGAACTCACGGCGAACTCCCCAGCAAGTTCCAGAATGAGTGGTAGCTCGCTGATTTAACCTTTCCTAATCGCCTTAGGGGTTAAATGCAAAATATTTGTAAAACCAAGGATTGCACTACAGTGGTGTGATCCCGGATCGTCTCTCAAGGAGCCTAATGACTAACCTAGGAAACTAAATGTCATGCAAATGAAGTATAAAAGGGGTTTTGTTGGGTTTTTAGTATGAAGAATGCAAAATGAGCCTAACTACAATATTTTTTTGGTCTTTTCTTTAATGAGGTGGAATGGATGGATGGATGAAGTGAAATAGATGGAATGGATCTCTTGAGTCTAGGTGAGGCGACAAACATAGGTCCAAATCATTTGGGGGTTTGATTCATCAAGTCTAGTTAGAGAAATCCCCAAGCAACCACTAGGGGTCCACTAGCCCTAATCAATGACTAATTTAGCAACCACTTTCATAGCCATTACTTAGGGTTAGTGTTAAAGTCCACTTGATGTGTGAAATACTTTGGGTAAAAACACTTGTGGCTCTCATAAAAATGCTATCACAATGATTATGAATGGAAGCAATCAATTAAGTCCACTAGCAACCACTAAAATGAAATTAACTTCATACAACCACAATGTAGATAAGAGTTCATAACTCAAGTGTTCAAAGCCCAAAATAAACACATATAGTTCATACACATATATATCCAAAATCTCAATCCAATACATAAATCCAAACATCTTCCAAGAGAGGTTCAAATAAACATAGAAGAAATCCCAAATACATATGTTAGAACAAAGAAAAACTTCCCCAAATGAAGAACCCATGCTTGAGACACCATCAACCCATCCTCAAGAGATGAAGAGCTCCTCAATCCAACATAGAAACTCCAAGAGGAACCCCAAGAAGAAGCCCCATCCGAAAATCCATGGAAGGAGAGGGTGGAAGAAGGTGGAAGATGAAGAAGATGGAGGTGGAAGTGGATGAGAGGAGTTTAGGGTTTTTGGGAGTGAATGGGAATGAATGATCTCCAGGAAATGAAGGTATAGGTCGAAATTATAGTGAGGAAGTCGGGTCATAAGGTTTCTGGGTCGGATTCTACCAATTAAAATCAAAAAACCCGAAGAAAAACGCGCAGCAGAATTGTATCAGAGCCTCGCCGTGGGCCTCGCCGTGGGCCTCCCACGGCGAGGGGCAGAGGAGAAACATGAGAAGTGGCCTCGCCGTGGGCCTCGCCTTGGAAGGCTCACGGCGAGGGGCAGAAAAGGCTGCATAACAGGGGGCCTCGCCGTGGGCCTCGCCGTGGAGGGTCCACGGCGAGGGGCAGAAAATGGCCCAGGAAAGGGGGGCCTCGCCGTGGCCCTCGCTGTGGGGGAGCCACGGCGAGGGGCAGAAATTTAGAATCCTTTCTTATGCTTCCTTGCGCTCCGTCGGCGTTCTTGTCCGCAACTTGGCTCTTCCATTGGGTATATTCCTTCATGATCTGCACATAAAATGGACCTAAGGTAGCATCAAATGTTCTTGAAAATAGGTTAACAATAATTTATGCTAATTATGCCCAAATTGTCCTTGACTAGAATAACTTCCAACAAAGATTGCAAAAGCCAGAAATCACCCTAATTAGGTGCAATTACCCTAAGAACATGAGATAATCTACTGATTTTATCAATGAAAAGTATATAAAAATATGGTGCAATCATTTCCCCCACACTTAGACCTTTGTACTCCTGGACAAAGGGTACAATGCAAAGAAGAATGGTTTTAACCAATCAATAATCTCAGGCTAGCATGAGTCATGATCAAGAATATGCAAAGGGAGAATTGGCAAAGCAATCGGATGAACAATGGCAAAGAGGACTCTCAAGATAATAGTGTTTCCCTCTACTCACCTCATGTGGGACCTTTTCACACTTAACTTGCTCAAACAACAATTTACCATAAGCTTGTAACTAATCTAATATCTCTACTCAAGCATACAATCATGTACGAATCAGAAGGACTTGCAGGGTTGAAATGATGGAAAAGGCAAGATGGATTGCATGTTATGGAAAAGGAAAGGTTGTAATGCAATTCAAAGTCACAATTTAAGAACATAGCACATGAGAGCATAATTTCAATAATAATGATGCCACACCAAGAAATGCCTTATTCTTCAAACTTTCTTTTTCTCTCTTTTTTTTTTTTTTTTTTTTTGTATACACTTTTCTATATTTTTTTTTCTTTTCAACTCATACATGGCATTAACAACAACAAAAGTGGCTCAAACTCAATGCTTCATCACAAGATTCACATTAATGCATTACAACCAAGGAATGGCTCAAAATGGGTGAAAATGGAAAATGACATATTGTGGGTTTGTGTTTGGGGAGAATGGGTGATGAAATGAATGCCTAAATCATCTTCATGCATGAATGTAATTCTAGCTTTGACAAAGAGCAGAGACAAGTTCTAGAAATTGAATGATCAAGCAAGTATACACTCTTGAAAGGAAGATAGGCCCAAAAATCTCACAACAAGGTTAACCTCAATTGCCAATTAAAATCCAATTGCAGGGCCAATTAACACAATGCATATGCTTGAAAATAACTCATCGCTAGCTCTTTGAAGATTGAAAGGATAAAATGCATAATTCTTAGAATTCTTCCCATTGCCCCTGAAGCTCATTAATCAAAGGGTAAGGTCCAGTCTTGCTCCATGGTTTTCCAAAATTTTGCCACACTAGGTTTTCACAAACAAGTTTTAAAAATGGGTAGAAAAATGCAACTAGGTCCTCCATTGCAATGAATGCGACCCTTCATTGCAACAAAAGACTAAGGAGCACAATATACCTGGATTTTGAAAAATTTGACAAAGAATTTCAAAAATTACCTCTAATGTGGCATAAACATGATAAAACCAATAAATCAAGCAAAAAGACTACCTAGGCAACACGACCCTTCCCCCACACTTAAATCTTGCATTGTCCCCAATGCAAAATCAAAATGTAAGGTGCAGAAAGCAAGAGAACACAATGGGGATTTATTGACTCAACTAACACTAAGTCTACCTTTTACTAATGGTGCAGTCCCTCCCCCACACTTATCATTCATCATAATCTCCAAAGAGCATGCAACAATTGAAGGCAATGAAAGTACAAGAGAGGAGAGGGACAACCTTGCGTTTAAAACGCTTCAAACTCTTATAGGAGAAGTTCTCATCTCGAATGAGAAACATGCGTGGCTTCATGTGAGCCACTTCTCCTACCTGCTCCATCCTTGGTGCGAATTGTGGTGTTTCCTGCAAAAAGGATTCAACAAACACAGCAGTATCCAATTCTAGGCAAGGAAACGATTTATCTAAATAAGTATTGCAACCAAGGAAGTCAATCAAACTCCCATCAGTAGGAGTAAAACAAGAAAATTTATTGTGAAAATACTCAAGTGTGTGTGGAGCGAAAACATTGCATTCACATACACAAGAGGCAGCTGAGAGAGAGAAAAAAGAAAATTGGACGTTGGGAGTGGCATAACAAACACTTTCATTTTGGGATATGTCAGGTGGAAGATCACAAGAAAGTATTTGTTGGAAGGATTCCCTATTGTCAAAAATATCAAAATGCAAAGTTTGAGGAATCCTTCCCAAGTGCACTCTCAACATCATGCAATTCAATGGGAACAATGTTACATTCTCAAGCACAATGTAACTCTCATTTTCAATGATCACATGCTTACAAATTGCAGCACTCCTAGCTCTAGCAGATGCATCATGCTCAATAGTAGAGTTATTTAATATGGCACAATCATGCTTTGGATATTCAATAACTAAATGATTTTTCACTGCACAACAATGCACACAAATTTCATATTCCACACATGAACAAGATTTAGCCTCATTGTATTCAACAACATCATCTTTACTAGCATCAAGGAGAGAAGCATGGTTATCACAAGAAGAATCCATGATAGTGCAAGCAACATTTTCAATTGAGCTACTACTTCTTGAAGCACTAAGTTGAGCATATTCGTCAATAAACCGATGAGGGAATTCACAAATGATTTCCTCATCCACCTCATCTTCACTCTCATGATTAGTAGCTTGCTCAATCAAGGGGTCAACCAAAGAAGGAATAATCTCCTCAAGGATAGGAGTATTACCTAGTGTGGAGTGCATTTCCTCTTGAGGTTGTAGAGTAGCTTGCTTCATTTCTTCAACTTGTGGAAGGTCATTAAAGGTCACCACTGGAGGTTGGGTGTTCTCCACAAGAGATGTGGGATGTTGCTCTTCATTAAGTGCACCCGGCTCCTCTTCATCATTAGTGTCATAAGGCCATAATGTTCCTTCTTCTCCTCCCGTTCTTTTCCAAAGCACATGCAGGTAGAATGCATTAAGGTACTCCCCTAGCTCTTCCAATTCATCTTCCAATTGCTTGGAGAGACCAATTGTGGTCTTCTTTCTATACAACTCCATGGAACGAGCCTTATGGACCTCATACATCCGCTTGAGTTCCTTTGTACGATCATCCATGTCAGGATAATCAAAGAAAGCATCAATCCCAGTTGGTTTAGGTGTGATGGGTTTGGGTGGAGGTGAGGGATCACGTGGTAGTGGTTGGTATGTAGTTTGGTAGGAATGGGGAGATGGCTTGAATTGGAGGGGAGATTCATGATATGGCTTATATGGTGGAGATTGGTATGGTGAAGGGTATGGCTCATGGCATGGAGGGAAATATGGTGAGTAAGGTTCATCGAAGTATGAATGTGGAGTGGATGAAGGTGGGTCCCTACAATGTGTGTCATAGGATTGGAAGAAAGAATTGAGATTGGCCATCATTTTATCTCTTTCTTTACGAAACTCTTCCATGCTTGAAGAAGGTGCCTCTTCTGTCCGAGTGGTATTTCCTGCAAAAGAATGAGAATCCCCAAAGTCCCAGAGAATCACAAGCAATTTAACCTATGCACAATTTAAAACAAGAATTAAAAAGAAGAAGAATAATGCAAAATGCAATGCATCTAAGCTAACCTAAATGGTGAAATGATGCAAATATGACCTAAAGGCTCCTACCCCTTCTAAATGTCTCAAGTGACACTTAGCTAACCTAGAGAGTCAAAAATGACTCCCCGGCAACGGCGCCATTGATTTAACCTTTCCTAATCGCCTTGGGGGTTAAATGCAAAATATTTGTAAAACCAAGGATTGCACTACAGTGGTGTGATCCCGGATCGTCTCTCAAGGAGCCTAATGACTAACCTAGGAAACTAAATGTCATGCAAATGAAGTATAAAAGGGGTTTTGTTGGGTTTTTAGTATGAAGAATGCAAAATGAGCCTAACTACAATATTTTTTTGGTCTTTTCTTTAATGAGGTGGAATGGATGGATGGATGAAGTGAAATAGATGGAATGGATCTCTTGAGTCTAGGTGAGGTGACAAACATAGGTCCAAATCATTTGGGGGTTTGATTCATCAAGTCTAGTTAGAGAAATCCCCAAGCAACCACTAGGGGTCCACTAGCCCTAATCAATGACTAATTTAGCAACCACTTTCATAGCCATTACTTAGGGTTAGTGTTAAAGTCCACTTGATGTGTGAAATACTTTGGGTAAAAACACTTGTGGCTCTCATAAAAATGCTATCACAATGATTATGAATGGAAGCAATCAATTAAGTCCACTAGCAACCACTAAAATGAAATTAACTTCATACAACCACAATGTAGATAAGAGTTCATAACTCAAGTGTTCAAAGCCCAAAATAAACACATATAGTTCATACACATATATATCCAAAATCCAATACATAAATCCAAACATCTTCCAAGAGAGGTTCAAATAAACATAGAAGAAATCCCAAATACATATGTTAGAACAAAGAAAAACTTCCCCAAATGAAGAACCCATGCTTGAGACACCATCAACCCATCCTCAAGAGATGAAGAGCTCCTCAATCCAACATAGAAACTCCAAGAGGAACCCCAAGAAGAAGCCCCATCCGAAAATCCATGGAAGGAGAGGGTGGAAGAAGGTGGAAGATGAAGAAGATGGAGGTGGAAGTGGATGAGAGGAGTTTAGGGTTTTTGGGAGTGAATGGGAATGAATGATCTCCAGGAAATGAAGGTATAGGTCGAAATTATAGTGAGGAAGTCGGGTCATAAGGTTTCTGGGTCGGATTCTACCAATTAAAATCAAAAAACCCGAAGAAAAACGCGCAGCAGAATTGTATCAGAGCCTCGCCGTGGGCCTCGCCGTGGGCCTCCCACGGCGAGGGGCAGAGGAGAAACATGAGAAGTGGCCTCGCCGTGGGCCTCGCCGTGGAAGGCTCACGGCGAGGGGCAGAAAAGGCTGCACAACAGGGGGCCTCGCCGTGGGCCTCGCCGTGGAGGGTCCACGGCGAGGGGCAGAAAATGGCCCAGGAAAGGGGGGCCTCGCCGTGGCCCTCGCTGTGGGGGAGCCACGGCGAGGGGCAGAAATTTAGAATCCTTTCTTATGCTTCCTTGCGCTCCGTCGGCGTTCTTGTCCGCAACTTGGCTCTTCTATTGGGTATATTCCTTCATGATCTGCACATAAAATGGACCTAAGGTAGCATCAAATGTTCTTGAAAATAGGTTAACAATAATTTATGCTAATTATGCCCAAATTGTCCTTGACTAGAATAACTTCCAACAAAGATTGCAAAAGCCAGAAATCACCCTAATTAGGTGCAATTACCCTAAGAACATGAGATAATCTACTGATTTTATCAATGAAAAGTATATAAAAATATGGTGCAATCACTCGCCGTGGCTCTCGCCGCGGCGAGCCCACGGCGAAGTGCCCAGTATCTGCGAAATCTGACGCGATTTTAGGGTCTCTGAGGGATTATAAATAGTTCCAAATACACGAAAATCAGAAGCCAAGCTTCCTCAGGTCCGAAAACCAGCCCTCTCTTAGGGTTCCTCTTGTTCTTCTTCATTCCTCACTCAAATCCTCTCACTCCCACTCATTTCCACCTCCATTGTTGTTGATTTTCTTGTTCTTTCTTCTTCCACCTTCCATTTCCACTCCACATTTCTTTCTATCTTCTTCATTCATGGAGGCTATCATCATGGGTCCTCTTGGGCACGAGCTTGAAGACATGAGAGGCTAAGTTCTTGGTGCTTTGGTGGTGTGAAGGTGGCTCTAGCCTCATGGACCAACATAGGGGAGTTTCTAGTTTACAATTTCTTATTTCCTTTGCATTTGGCTTATACTCTTTTGTATTGGTCTTGTATTTGGATTTAAGACTTGGGATATGTGGTTGCTATCTATGTTTGTGAACTATATTGTGTATGCTTTGAATTGAATGTGATTGAGATACAATTTCCTATCTACTTGTGGTTGTATTCTTGGTTTTAGCCATTTTAGTGGTTGCTAGTGGTTATAGTCAATTTCTTCCATGCATGATGATGTGATTGCACTTCATGAGAGTTAAATTGCATTTGGTCCAAGGCATTTCACAAACCAAGTGGATCTTCACACTAACCCTAAGTAATGGCTATGAAAGTGATTGCTAGATTAGTCATTAATTAGGGCTAGTGGACCCCTAGTGGTTGCTTGGGGATTTTTCAATTAGACTTGGTAAATTAAACTCCCATTTATCATTTTGAAAGAAGCGTTTGAGTCACCGAAACACTACCAAAGCCCATTTTCATAAAATCACCCCTAATCCAAACTCTTTTCACTTTTCACTTATTAATCTAAAACACCAAAAACAAGTAACTGCTTTTATTAATAGCTTTAGTAAATGAATCTTCAAACCAAAACCCCCCGTACCTTTTTATTGTTTTCAATTGCATTTAGTTAGCTTAGGTTTTTTAGAAGGACTTCTCAAGTGAAACGATCCGGGATTGTGCCACTTTACACAATCCTTGGTAATTATTGTGATTTTAACCCCAAGGCGGAAGGAAAAGGTTAAATCACCGGCGCCGTTGCCGGGGAGTCATTTTTGACTCCCCTGGTTAGCTAAGTGTCAATTGAAACTATTGACTGGGGGTAGGAGTCATTAGGATTAGATTTAGGTCATTTGCATTTTTAGGTTAGTTTACAATTACTTGTTCTGCATTGTATAAAGTTTGACAAGAAAATACCAAAAATATTGCTTGCCCTTTGCTCTTGCTTGAATTGTGATACCTGCTTAGGTGTATTGCTGGACTTTCTTGCACCTACTTGTGAATACTTGACTTGCCATACTTCTACACTCATATACATCGCATACACATCTCATACCATACTTTGCCATACACACCACACATATTTTACATCATACTTTCACACCATACTCACTTGCATCATCATTCATCCATTTTTCCTTGAAATTGTGCAAGTGCATCTTTGTTGAGCCTTAGTTTACATTTGTTGTCTGCGCCTTGTGTATGACTCGAGGGAACTCTAGAGACCAAGAGCTTTACCCTGAATACCCAGAAATTGAGAGACACCTTACTAGGGTGAGAAAGACACAAAGAGAGGGATCTTCAGTTACATCCTTGATAGTTGAACACCCATCCTCTTGTGAGCTAAGCATTGAGAGTGACCCAGAAACTGAAAGTGATACTAGAGACATGGAGGGAGATCACCATATTCCTGAAGTCCAAGTAGAGCCAAATCTAGGTGGTAATGGGGGAGGACAAGTGCATAATGATGGTGAGCGACCTAGAAGAAGAATCATCAGGGAAGCCACCATAACCAGCCTTAACCATAACCCATTCATGAATGCATTCCCCACTATGAACACTGATTATGAAATTAAAGGCTTATTGATACAATCCTTACATAAGTTTTATGGTTTACAGGAAGATGAGCCACATGATCACTTGGATGAGATCTTCATACATTGCAACACCATGAAACCAGTGAGAGCACAAGTGGAGGATGTCATGTGGAGAGTGTTCCACCTTACTCTAGAAGGCAAGGCTAAGCAATGGTACATGAGTTTGCCTACTTTCAATCCAGATGCCCTCGCCTCTTGGGGCAACTTGAAGCAAGCCTTTCTAGAAAAGTTCTACCCAGCCACTAGAACATCTGCAAGAAGAAAAGAGATCAATTCCATCACTCAAGATCCTGATGAATCTCTTTTTGATTATTGGTCGAGATTCCAGGACCTTTTGAAGAAATGCCCTCATCACCAAATTCCCGATGAACAATTAGCCCATACCTTCTATGATGGGTTGAGGGAGAGAGACCAAGACAAGCTGGATGTAGCCGCTGGAGGCTCATTCATTGACTACACACCTGAAGAGGCATGGCCTCTAGTTCGTAAGCTCGCTTTGGCCAAAGAAAAACATGGTTCAAGAAGATCGACCCCGTAGTCTTCAAAGGGTTGATTCTACTTCTCTTCACATTCCTCAATTGGATAGGTTTGAGGCCGAATTCAAAGCAATCCACTCTAGATTGGACAAGATCTCAAGTCCATCATCCCCACCAGGTCCAGTTGGTAATGAGTTGGTGGGTCCCTCTTGTGATTATTGTGCATCACTTATGCACCTCTCGAGCGATTGCCCTTCTAATCCGGAAGAATGTAATGCAATGTTCCAACCAAGGCAAGGAAACAATCCGAGATGGGACCCCTATTCCAATACATACAATGAGGGGTGGAGACAAAATCCAGAATTTAGTTGGCTCCAAGATGGCAATCCCCCAAGGCAATTCCAAGGGGAGTCCTCCTAAGCACTAGCTCCCGTGAGAAGGGACAGACCCACTAATGACTTTGAGGAATTAAACAAGTCCATCACTTTGGGATTCCGTCATGTGGAAGGTCTCATTGACTCTAGGGCGAATGAAACGAAGCAATGTATGGAGTCAAGGTTTGAGAAGGTAGATAACCGTATGAGCCAATGGGAGACCAAGAGTGCTAACTTGCAGGATTATGTCATGAAGCTTTCAAACTCGTTCAATGAGCTTCAAGCCAAGGCAAGCGGCCCAACTCCGTCCAATACGGTCATCAACCCCAAGTCTTTGAATGCCGTTACTTTGAGAAGTGGGAAATCACTAAATCCCATGCCAAACAAGAAGAGGGTTCACTTTTCAAGTAGTGAAGAGGAGGATGATGATGAGCCAGTGGACGAGGAGATTGAAGTGAAAAGCCCTACTTGGAGCCCACCATTGAGCCCAATGAAGTTTCCTCAATCTGAGAGTGTTAAGGAAAAGGAACTTCAAGAAAGAAGGGCATTGACTAGAAAGGAGAAAGTGATGGAGGATCCTGAGGCACCACCACAAGAGAAGCAACAACACAACAAGCAATTGAGTATCAATGAGAAAGGAGAGTGTAGCTCACAAGATACCTTGGCCAAACCTCTAGCCAAGGAGGTAACTATCTCTCAACTCCCTTTTCCTCAAGATTATTTTAAAAGCAAAAAGAAACATGATGAGGTTGTTGAAAATGAAATGCTTGAACTTTTTAGCAAATTGCATGTGAATGTTCCTTTCTTCCAACTTGTGAAATCTATGCCTAGCTATTGTAAATTCTTGAAAGAGTTGTGCACCAATAAGAGGAAGTTTAGGCCAAATGAAAGAATTCAATTGAATCCTAGTGTGTCGGCTTTGTTCAAGCCTCAGTTGCCGGTCAACTGCAAAGACCCTGGATCATTCATGATCCCTTGCACCATAGGGAACTTGACGGTGACGAATGCATTGTTGGATTTAGGAGCGGCCATTAATGTGATGCCTAGTGCGATTTTCACTTCTTTAGGCATCACCGGTTTGAAAAAGACAAGTGTGATTTTACAATTGGCCGATCGCACACTCCGATATCCACAAGGCATTCTTGAGGATATACTTGTTAAGGTTAAAGACTTAGTTTTTCCCGCCGATTTCTATGTTCTTGACACCGCTAGTGAGCCATGTGAATCGACTATCATTCTTGGTAGGCCCTTCATGCGGACCGCCGGATCGGTAATTGATATGAAAAATGGTTTGATAACAATGGAAGTGGGAGAACATAAGATTAGCTTTAACATGTATGAAGCAATGCGACACCCCCATGAGGACTATTCTCTTCTAGATTTGAATGTGATTGATATTGCTATAGAAGATGCCATTGAAGAGCATGAATTAAGCTTGCATTCATATGATTACACATCTGATCTTGAAGCTTATGACTCTTATTTTTCTACCCTCCCTTCTGTTCATTCTTTTTCTTCCTTAGGTGATGACGTGTATGACTTTGACTCACATGTAGTTGATTGTCTACTTTCTGTCCCTTTGGATTTTTCTTTGATTGATAATGATAGTGCTAATTTGGATATGAGCTCCACTAACCTTTCCTTGACGAGTGATGATATTTCTTTGGAATATGGTAGTTTTCTTAATGTTTCAGGTCATAAGTTGGTTGAAGAATGTGAATTTGAGGTTGGAAGCCAAGAGTTGGCCGATTTGAGCTCAAAGGGTATAGCCATCACCCCAACAAAAGCTACTTCACACTTGACCTTCTTTGGACGGGATCACCATGTGGTAAAAGGGCCACCTTTTACACCCTCTTCCATTGATTTTAATCCTAGACCTAGGATTTCTTCCCACACACTTAGATATTTGAATGATCTTGTTACAAGTTGTGATGTAGGTGTTGTGGATGATATTTCCCCAAGGCAAGTCGCTATGATAGATCAATCTAGTGTTGATTCGGCTCTTGGGAAAACCAATGAACAAGTGATGAGGTCTTTTGAGCCTAGTCTACCTTTTCCAATTGGGTCTACAAAGGGGAGTTCTTCTCACACTTTAACTCTTCCTACTCTTGTTCCCTCTGTTTTGGAACCACCCATTTTGGAATTAAAGCCTTTGCCAAGCAATTTAAAATATGCTTTTGTTGCCCCCAATGACAAATTGCCGGTTATTATTTCTAATACCTTGAGTGCAATTGAGGAGGTCAAATTGCTTGATGTTTTGAAGAAATATAGCAAGGCTTTAGGTTGGACATTGGCTGATATTCCGGGTATGAACCCCGCTATTTGCACCCATCGGATTTTACTTAAAGAGGATTCTAGGCCTCTTAGGCAACCTCAAAGGCGGCTTAACCCCCTCATTTTGGATGTGGTGAAAAAGGAGGTCACAAAACTCCAAAGTGCCGGCATTATATATCCGAACTCGGATAGTGAGTGGGTTTCGCCGGTCCAAGTGGTACCTAAGAAGTCCGGAATCACTGTTTTGAAAAATGAAAACAATGAACTTATTCCAACAAGGGTACAAAATAGTTGGCGTGTGTGTATTGACTATAGGAAGTTGAATGATGCCACCCGAAAGGACCACTTCCCGCTTCCATTTATTGATCAAATGTTGGAAAGGCTTGCGGGAAGAAGCCATTACTGTTTTCTAGATGGTTATTCGGGGTATTTTCAAATTCCTATAGCACCCGAGGACTAGGAAAAGACCACTTTCACTTGCCCATTCGGTACTTTTGCCTTTAGGCGCATGCCCTTTGGTTTATGCAATGCGCCGGGCACTTTTCAACGTTGCATGATGAGCATCTTTTCTGATATGCTTAATGACTGCCTGGAAGTTTTCTTGGATGACTTCACTATTTTTGGTGATTCGTTTGATGTTTGCTCTCATAGTTTAGAGAGAGTACTAGCTAGGTGTGTCGAGAAGAATTTGGTACTTAACTATGAAAAATGTCATTTTATGGTCACACATGGCATAGTTCTAGGCCACCTAGTCTCTAGCCGAGGCATTGAGGTCGATAAAGCGAAGACCGAGGTGATTGCGTCCTTGCCTTATCCCACTTGTATCAAAGAGCTCCGCTCTTTCCTGGGACATGTAGGCTTTTACCGACGTTTCATCAAGGGTTTTTCCCAAATTGCATTGCCTCTTTCTCATTTGCTGCAAAAAGATGTTGAATTTGTTTTTGATGATGAGTGTAAAACGGCTTTTGAAACATTGAAGAAAACTCTTTTGGAGCCTCCTATTCTTCTTGCTCCCGATTGGTCATTGCCCTTTGAATTAGCATGTGATGCTTCCAACTATGCAGTTGGCGCCATGCTAGGTCAAAGGAGCAACAAGGCACCACATGTCATAGCCTATGCATCTAAGACTTTGGACTGTGCTCAACAGAATTATACCACTACTGAAAAGGAACTCTTTGCCATAGTCTTTGCATTAGACAAATTTAGACAATACTTGCTTCATTCTGTGGTTGTCATTTACACTGACCATGCAGCTATAAAGTTTTTATTCACAAAGCCACACTCAAAGCTGAGACTTCTTCGGTGGACACTCTTGCTACAAGAGTTTAATTTGTAGATCAAGGATCGCGCCGGCAATGCCAATTTGGTAGCCGACCACTTGAGTAGACTCCCAGACAACACCAGGGGAGTAGATCTTTCTGACTTAACCTGTGATAGTTTTCCAGATTCCTCTTTGTATGCAATTGATGTTGAGGTGCCTTGGTATGCTTGTTTAGTCAATTATCTTGTTTGTGCCCTCACCCCGGATGACATGTCTCCCTTTCCGGTGCAAAAGTTAAAGAGAGAAGCCCAATACTATGTTTGGGATGAACCACACCTATGGAGACTGTGCAATGATCAAGTAATCCGGCGATGCATACCGGAATCCGAGTCCCTAGACATCGTCTCTGCTTGCCACTCGATGGTTTGTGCTGGCCACTATAGTTCTAGGAAAACCGCTAGGAGGGTCTTAGACGCTGGTTTTTATTGGCCTACGCTTTTCAAAGATGCCTACGCCTTTTGTAAATCGTGTGGTAAGTGCCAAAAATTTGGGGGGAGTGTGACAAAAAGACATGAGATGCCCCAACGGCCCATCCTAGTTTGTGATATTTTTGATATTTGGGGGATAGACTTTATGGGACCCTTCCCACCTTCTTCTGGTTTCACCTATATCCTACTTGCTGTAGATTATGTCTCTAGGTGGGTAGAGGCTATCCTAACCCGAAAGGATGATGCACCCACGGTCTCCAAGTTTCTCAAGTCTAACATCTTTAGTAGATTTGGAGTACCAAGGGGTCTTATAAGTGATCGAGGAACCCACTTTTGCAACAAGCTTCTTGATACCTTGCTTGCTAAGTATGGGGTGTCCCACAGAGTGTCTAGCCCATACCATCCCCAAACAAATGGCCAAGCGGAGGTGTCGAGCAGGAATATAAAACATATTCTGGAGAAAATTGTTAAGCCATCAAGAAAAGATTGGAGTGATCGACTTGAGGATGCATTGTGGGCATATCGGACTGCATTCAAGACACCCTTAGGCATGTCTCCATACCGGTTAGTTTTTGGTAAAGCTTATCATTTGCCGGTTGAATTGGAGCACAAGTCCTATTGGGCCGTGAAACTATGCAATATGGAGTTGGATGCCGCCGGGAATGAAAGATGCCTTCAATTGCAAGAGCTTGATGAACTGCGCCTTCAGGCATATGAGAGCTCAAGGCTCTACAAAGAAAAGACCAAGTTGATCCATGATGGCAAGATCTTCAACCGCAGCTTCAAAGTTGGTGACCAAGTTCTTATGTACCAAGCCCGCTTCCGCCATGGTCATGGGAAGCTCACATCCAATTGGTTCGGGCCGTACAAAGTAACGAAGGTCCACAAGTATGGGATGGTGGAGCTCATTGAAGAGGAGACAGGGAAGGAATTCGTTTCAAATGGGCATCTCCTCAAGCTCTACCATGAACCGGTTGCCAAGCCTCCTTGAGGCCAGGTTGCTTCTTCTCCTTATCTTGTTTACTTTCATGCATTATGGGTTGGCTAGTTGATATTTCACTGTCATTGCATTGAACAAGTGTGGGGGAGGGAGCATCCTAGTTGAAAGTAGAAAATTAGGACTTTTTCATTCAATAAAATACCCTATGCCATTGAGGACAATGCCAATTTCAAGTGTGGGGGAGGGGACTAGGTAGTCTTGTTGCTTGATCTATTGGTTTTATCATGTTTATGCCACATTAGAGGTAATTTTTAAAATTCTGTGTCAAAATTTTTCAAAATCAAGGTAGATTGTGCTCCTTAGTCTTTTGTTGCAACGGAGGGTCTCATTCAGTGCAATGGAGGACCTAATTGCATTTTTCTACCCAATTTTAAAACTGGTTTGTGAAAACCTAGTGTGGCAACAATTTTTGAAAAACCATGGAGCAATACTGGACCTTACCCTTTGATTTATGAGCTTCATGAGCAATGGGAAGAATTCAAAGAATTATGTATTTTATCCTTTCAACCTTTAAAGAGCTAGTGATGAGTTATTTTCAAGTATATGCATTGTGTTAACTGGCCTTGCAATTGGATTTTAATTGGAAATTGAGGTTAACCTTGTTGTGAGATTTTTGGGCCTATTCTCCTTTCAAGAGTGTATACTTGCTTGATCATTCAATTTCTAGAACTTGTCTTTACTCTTTGTCAAAGCTAAATTGCATTCATACATGAAGATGATTTAGGCATTCATTTCAACACCCCATATTCCCAAACACAAACCCACAACATTTCACGTTCCATTGTTCACCCATTTTGAGCTATTCCTTGGTTGTAATGCATTGATGTGAATTTTGTGATGAAGCATTGAATCTGAGCCACTTTTGTTTGTTGTTAATGCCATGTATATGTTGAAAGAAAGAAAATCAAATAGAAAATGTGCATAAAAGAAAGAAAAAAAAAGATGTATATATATACATAAAAAAAAAGAGAAAAAAAAGAGAGAAGAAGAAAAAGAAGGTTTGAAGAATAAGGAATTTCTTGGTGTGGCATCATTATTGTTGAAATTATGCTCTCATGTGTTATGTTCTTGAATTGTGACTTTGAATTGCATTGCAACCTTTCCTTTTCCATAACATGCAATCCATCTTGCCTTTTCCATCATTTCAATCCTACAAGTCCTTTTTGCCATTGCTTATCCGATTGTATGCATGTGTGGAGATGTTAGGGTAGTTACAAGCTTATGGCAAATTGTTGTTTGAGCAAGTTAAGTGTGAAAAGATCCCACATGAGGTGAGTAGAGGGAAACACTATTATCTTGAGAGTCCTCTTTGCCATTGCTTATCCGATTGCTTTGCCAATTCTCCCTTTGCATATTCTTGATCATGATTCATACTAGCTTGAGATTATTGATTGGTTAAAATCATTGTTCTTTGCATTGTACCCTTTGTCCAGGAGTACAAAGGTCTAAGTGTGGGGGAAATGATTGCACCATACTTTTATACACTTTTCATTGATAAAATCAGTAGATTATTGCATGTTCTTGGGGTAATTGCACCTAATTAGGGTAATTTCTGACTTTTGCACACTTTGTTGGAATTTATTCTAGTCAAGGGCAATTTGGGCATAATTAGCATAAATTATTGTTAACCTACTTTCAAGAACATTTGATACTTTCTCTGGCATGATTTTACTTGTAGATCATAGAAGAAGAATGCCCAAATTAAGGAGCCAAATTGCAGCGAAGAATTCGGGACGGAGCAGAAGAAGGAAGCGAAGAGAGAAACAGAATCAATGTCCCCTCGCCGCGGCGAACTGGCGGCGAGAAAGTCCAGGGAGGCAGAAGCAACGTGAGCTCACCGTGGGTCTCGCCGCGGCGAACTCACGGCGAACTCCCCAACAAGTTCCAGAATGAGTGGTAGCTCGCCGTGGCTCTCGCCGCCGAGAGCCCACGGCGAAGTGCCCAGTATCTGCGAAATCTGACGCGATTTTAGGGTCTCTGAGGGATTATAAATAGTTCCAAACACACGAAAATCAGAAGCCAAGCTTCCTCAGGTCCGAAAACCATCCCTCTCTTAGGGTTCCTCTTGTTCTTCTTCATTCCTCACTCAAATCCTCTCATCCCCACTCATTTCCACCTCCATTATTGCTGATTTTCTTGTTCTTTCTCCTTCCACCTTCCATTTTCACTCCACATTTCTTTCTATCTTCTTCATTCACTCCACATTCCATTATTGTTTAGAAGGACTCCTCAAGTGAAACGATCCGGGATTGTGCCACTTTACACAATCCTTGGTAATTATTGTGATTTTAACCCCAAGGCGTAAGGAAAAGGTTAAATAAGCTTATAACTTAATGAGCGTTGGTATAGGCATTATTTTTTATTTTTTTAAAAAAATAATTCATTTAGGTATGACTTAAAGCTGCGCTTTTGAGATTATAAGCGCTACTATAGGTTACCTATAGCGGCGCTTATAACACAAAATAAGCGCTGCAATAGGTTATATGACCTATTGCAGCACTGGCTATAGCAGCGCTTAAAAGCGCTGGTATAAGGTCAAAAAAAGCGCTGCTATAGGGTTTTTCTGTAGTAGTGTGAAGTGCCATTGAAGTTGTTGCTACTCAAATCCAAATGAATCAAATGTCGTAACTCCAACAAAGATGGATCAACACCATTAGCTTCTAGGTAATAGTAACTGAGATCAAGTGCGAGAACATGACCAGTAACATCATCACAAGCTATGCCATCCCACTTGCAACAATTGGTTTTGGGAGTCCAAGAGGAAAGTCTGTTGGGTGGATCATCATGAATAGATGCTTTTGAACTTGAGAAGAGATTGCTTCTCTGATTCTATGCACATTCCACAGAAAACTAATGGGGGAATTCCCAACAACATTAGGAAAAGGAATGCAAATACGTTTTTTCCCATAGTTAATTAGAGAAGCTTAACAACTGAATTTTCTATTTGATAAATCTCTTGTGATAAGTGGAGAATAAGCACTATTGGTATTTATAATATTCTGTGGCTAAGAAATAGGCGGTCAAGGTTTTTTTTTCTTATATATATGATAAAAGATAATCTTCAGGAGGTGTATACTTTTAAAACACAACTTTTATTCGTTGCATAAAAAAGAACACAAAAATTTACTCTTGGTTTTCTCTATTTTGAAATCATACACAATTAAAATTATACCACTTTGTTCCTTAATATAAGTCCAACTACCACAATTTTTTTGTTCCAAAATATAAGTCCACTTTGGGTTCAATTAATGCTACTGTGAATATTTTACCCCTTTATTGGAAATAGGAAAGATAAGAAAGAATGATTATAATGTATAAAATATTATTTTAATACCTATTCTTAAATAAGGGCATAGTTGGAATTTTTTGGAAAATATGTCATATTTAATGCTATAACTTCCACTCCTTGTTATGGGAGAAGTAGTTAGGATGGACTTATAATAAGGAACAGAGTGGTACACAGCAATTGACTTTGTTAGTATTCTTGCAAGGATAGTAAAAAAAAGTCAAGAAAAGAAAACAAAATTAATGTGATAATGATGAAAAGCAAATGAAAGTGCCTTTCTATTCAGTATGGAAGTTGATTGTAGACTAATAGACAACCACATGATTTAGTCGCAAAGTGTGAAAGGAGATTCCAACTACTTCGCTATTTTCCCAACCTTTGAAATTTCCACACAATATACTTCATGAATGAATGAGGCTATTCATTATTTGCATTTATATGTTTGCCGTAGTTGACTGGTAAAAGAGCGCCATCTTTTGCAAGTTTTCGAATTGACAGAGTTGCAACCAAAATTCTTTAGCTAACATATATGTTTTCTCATTTAAGGAGTTGTTTGGGAAACCCCCCATAATCAATTAAAAAAATTATTGTGCACTTAATTAGTGACCAAAACCTTCAAGGATTGAACATTTAATCATGCTTTTTTAATGTGGCACTAATATTGCCGAGTCATAATTTAAATTAACCAGGTTAATGTTCTTCTGTTGGTTAAACTAACAGTGTACGTTAACATTAATTAACTGAAAATACACTATAAATCGAAGAGACAATACTGAAATTTGATATAAACTTAAAATACCAAACATATATGTTAGACAAAAATAAAAAAGTTAAAACTATGACCAAAGCAGGATTATGACGATAACTCTGCGGATTTTACACGTACAAAAATGGAGCTCTTGTGCTTGTCATCTATGGGAAACATATAGATACAATCATAAAATTCATAAGGTTACTCCAACACCATAATTTCTAGGTTCAGTCTACCTATTGAACACGTCACATGTTTTACAAACAAACTTAGTCACTTAATAAATAAGAGAAAAACAATAAATATTAAGATATAAAAAATATAATTATATAATAAATATTAAGATATAAAAAATATAATTATATAGTTTTTATGTGTTGAGAAGAAATAAAATTTAATTTATATTCAGCAAGAGAACATGACTATTTTTTTCCTCTTGCAGACATTCAATATCGTAACAAATCAATCATATATAATAAGGTATTTTTTCTTCTCTATAAAGGATGATTAAATTATGTATCATTTTACATTATAAAATGTAAAATTATAAAAAAAATGAACATAAAATTTAAATTATATCGCCAAAACACTTCTTGTATACACTTGACCCATGACCATTATATTATCAATATATAAAGAGAACAATTTACAGTGATTTATGGCAGAAACAAAAGTTTACAGTGATTAAATTAATAAACTTGGTAGATATGTTAATCTTTCAAATTTTCAAAATTGGATTATCCTATCGACCATTTTGGTGAAAGAGACTATTATTTGGACAAAATTTATTAAAGCATGTATGGTGGAAAGTTATTATCAGGATGGAAATGGGGTTGTTTAAACATGGTAGGTAGAGCTACTCTGATTAAAGCAGTTCTCTTTGCTCTCCCGTCTTACCACATGCAAATGATGTTGCCCCCAAAAGGGCTTCTTCGGGATGTTGAAAAGAATAGTAGAGGTTTCCTTTGGGATGATAAGGACGAAGAACATAAGCTCCACCTTCTATCTTGGGAAGTCGTTACACAAGATAAGAAGCAAGGGAGACTGGGCATTTGGAATTTGGCCAAACAAAATGAAGCGTTCATCATGAAACTTTGTTGGAACTTGGTGACAAATAAGGAAGCTCTATGGGTCCAAGTGATCAAGGGGAAATACCAATGTGGCAATCAAAACCTTCCTAAAATTCGGAGAAAACAAACATCCTGCCTCACTTGGAGCAATATTTGTCAGGTCTGGGAGACTTTTAAGAATGGTTTGCGTGTGAAGATTGGTGATGGCATGTCTACTTCCTTTTGGTATCATAACTGGGCGGAGGTTAATACTCCCTTGATAAATCTTATCTCTGGTTTTGAGGCCTATGTGAATAAAGAGGAAAAGGTTGTGGAGTATATCTCACCCTCTAGGGAGTGGGACAGGAACAGGCTCCTAAGGTGGTTCCATCCCCATATTGTTGATAGGATGATGTGTGCACACCCACCCCGTGAGGAGAGAGGACTTGACAAATACATACACTACTACAGAAATGGCCTATAGCAGCACTTATTTTGGCCTTATAGCAACACTTATAAGCGCTGTAATAGCCAGTGTTGCGATAGGCTACTAAGTCTAATGCAGCGCTTAGTAAGCGCTGCAATAGGTATACCTAAAGCAGCACTTATTTCTTTATAAGCGCTGCTTTAGGTAATGTATTATTTTTAAAAAATACCTAAAGCAGCACTTATAACGAAATAAGTGATGCTTTATCTATACCTAAAGCATCACTTATTTCGTTATAAGCGCTCCTTTAGGTATTTTATTATTTTTAAAAAAATACCTATCGCAGCGTTTATAACGAAATAAGCGCTGCTATTAATTTCTTTTAAAAAAATATTTGATTTTATTTTGTATATACCCCACCTACATCAATGATAAATACTGGCAATTCTATATAGTTCCAGGTAACGAATATACACCAATAAATTATCCAGAGAGCAATGTACAATTAAACCAACCATTGTAATTGGGAAACAAAAAGCACGCTACTAGCTACTTTACTTATTGAAAAAAAAGGTAGTACATAAGCGCGCCATTCTTCAATTAGCGCATTCATTTTTTCCCTCGACAGCATCTGGCCATGTGCGTCTGGGTAATACTGCACAGACAAATATATTTGAATGGCAATCAAATCTACTTGAAATCTAATAACAAGTTCAAATACAATTTGAGTTGGCAAAATATAAAACTTACTGTCAATGGAATGCTACATCGATCATGTGTAACGACATCCCTCATAAACTGTATCACATAGTATCCACAGTCATTGTTATTGGGTTGGAAGGGGCACTATAACAAAGAACACTGAATATCATATGATAAACATTTACATTATGTTTGACTAGATTGTTTAAAAAATTGAATAACTTGTAAAACCTGGACTATGCTCCACCGATAAGCATCTTTCTGGTCAGGGGCTCTGGAATAACTCAATGGAGGACCAAAAACTGGTCAATGCACTGGAAACAAAACAAATTAAATTAATTTTACTAGCTAGGGTCACAAAATGTCAAATAATACAATGCATTATTCAAATAATGTTGACAATCATGTACCTATTGACGACGCACATCAAAGCTGGGTGATTGTCTGGTTCAGCACCTAGCACAAGATCCAAATAGTAAATCAAGGGTTTTGGTTGTGCTTGCGGATAGATGATAAGCAAAAGCCAATGGTTCCTAAAATTTGTAGAACGTTATGTCAGTATATATAAATGATGCTTGGAGCTAAGAATAAGATAAAACCTATAATGCGTATTGACTTACCCTGTATTAATTGGAGCTAAGAATAAAGTCTTGCCTGTTGCTTTTAAAGAAAAGTGCATTTTAAGCATCGTGGACTGCTCGTCATATCTCGCGCCTGCAATGTGTGCCATGACGTAGGGTCTTATGAATTCGAACAAGACACGCTCCGTGGTGATCATGACATGTTCGTACAGGTGCTTTTATAGAAACCATGCCAACTCCCAATTAGTGTAAAACTTATGACATTAAATGAAACACCAATGGAAACGCATTTATACCTGATCTATAAATTGATAACCGTAGCACTGAGTCATCCTTCATCAAGCACCTCCATGAGCTGATCCCTAGAAACATGCTCAGTCATGCCTGACACGCCAAATATTTGGCTGTTGAATGGAATCGCGACACTAAATTCAGGAGATATGGTGGCTGCACATGCTCGCAATCGAGCATGCTTTGGCGTCTCGGCGCTTGTACGTTCAATAACAGGATGAGGCTCTTGTACTTTCTTCTTGCCCTTGGCTTTTGTTGCCTACAAACCATGTAATAGAATGTCTGAAATTTTATTCCAATAAAAAAGAATGCTAGTTTAAATTGATTAGTAAATAATCACTTGAGTGGCTGAACCACCGGTACATTTGACATTAGCCACTTGTGCTTTCTTTCCGGTAGGACGTGTACCCTGAAAAAGCAGATAAATTAAAGAGCGTTCTTCCAACACAATGAATGCTAGTATAAATGTTATTAGTAAATAATCACCTATGGTATTGCCTCAATCAAACCAATGGGCCAAGCAACGAATGTACTAACAACATCTTTGACCCTGGTCATCTCATCAGTAGGGAACGGTAACAGTGCCTAATTGATTTAGAAGTATTCAATCATGACCCTCAATGCATTATCAGGCAACGGTGAGTTGTGCAGAATCTTGTTGGAAGTGTTAAAGACCTTACCGTAGGCAACTACTTCACTGAAAGAGTGATCCTTATACAGCCTGCAGTCTAACTCGTCCTACCAAAGAGTTGACAACATTAGCTCACAATCGACAGTATAACAGTGTCACTGCAAGTTTGTAAACAGGAAATGTATGAAGTACCTGAGGAATTTGGGCCCTAGGCATCGTACAGCCATCCTTGATGCTTGGACTTTCGACGAAAGGAACGTTACCTTATTGCACGAAGTTCGACGTTTGTGATGCAACATTATATCGCTAGTAAAATTCAAACATTTGCTCATACTTCCGATGCATTTCCTTGTTCTGTCGTTGTATTTCCTCATCCCGTTGTTGCATTTCCTTGTGCTACTTTAAAGTTTGAACTTCTTCTTTTAACGCTCTTACTTCGCCTTTTGATGCCCTCTTTTGGCGGCCAAAGTAAGATAAGAGCGTGACCCCTAGACCTATGCCCCAAACACGGCCCGAATACTTAGGGCGATTGAGCGCTCTGCTCAGGAAATCACCAGGGCCAAATTTGTTGACCTCATCAGGTTATTCTTGTGACAACATATCCTATAACAAGAAGAAATGATTATTAGCTATTAACTTAGCAAAGTAACCAGTTAAAAAATATTACAAAGTCCAAGAGAATGACTTACACGTCGTTCACGGACTCTTCTGACCTCTTCGTGAATGATAGTACCATCCTTTTTGGAGTGTCCCCTGACCTAGAGGTCATGCCGTGGTGGCCTCCCTTCTAGGTCTTGTTCCTGAATCTGTCAAGTTAAGCCAGGTGAACGCATAAATTAATCACGTAAATATTTATTCAGAATTTTGTATTTAAAAGAGTTACTAACATACCATATCTTCCTCCAATTCAAGAAATGTCTTTCATCCACCTATATACGGATACTCGCAGCTTTTAGTCGCCTGTCTATTTCTTTGACTTATTTCCTCAAACTCCTTTGTCAGAAGTGATTGCACAAATTCATCCCATTCTTCCTGGGTAATTGACCCTGCGTATGCCTCTGGGGGTGATGGAACGATCTCCCCGTTTTCATCTCTCAGATAGTACTTAGTCAAAGTTGAACGGAAAGCTCGATGCCTTATGGAAGGTTTCTTCAGGACATACTCTCTGTGAGAATCATCAATATAAAACATGGTCTGTAACAACAGAAATCATATTAGATTTGTTAGTTACAATCTTATCATAATAAAACTGAATTGTAAAAGGGCACCTAACCTGAATCTTTGACCAAACCACGTCATGGATGCTTCTCGCGGTTCTCCAATCTATAATAGTAATAGGCACTTTCTGCCGAACAGTGCACCTAATAAAACCTGAGAGGTCTTTTGCAATCTCTCCGATAGCTTGGTCATTCTCGTTTCATTTAAGTTTAGTCTTTTTACCTACAGCTCTATGTTTGAGGAGTTTACACATAAGGGTTATGCCACGGTGAACTTCTGCCTCGGCTGCCGCTCTACCTGCGTCGATTTCTACCTATGCATTCGGTTGTTCTTGTTACTCCTCGTTTAGGGGGGATCCATTATCCTACAAAATAAGTAAACAAGACATGATTTTAGTGCATAATGAAGCTATGTGTATGCATATTAAATGAAGTGATTCATAATGTAAAACAGAAATACATACAAACCCAAAATCAATATAAGGGCTTTCGTCTCTTTTTCCTCTGTATTATATTATCTAAAATTGTTTGCTTCTCTTTTTTCTGGATTTAAGGTTGTGTTGACCCAAATGCCTTCTTCATGATCAAGCCTTACATAAACAGATTCATCTTCATCATCATATTCGTCCGCATCAAAGTCTTGTGATAGTAGCGTCTTAAAGGAAGGATCATCTTCTATTATATTCATATCATCATCACTACTTTCGTCATCAACTTATCCTGCTGGATTTTTGTTCGAATGCATGACAATGGACCAATTCTGCTTAGAAGGATCGGCAATGTAAAACACTTGTGATGCTTGAGAAGGTAGAATGTAAGGATCATCCTTATATGCAACTTTAGAAAGGTCGACTGATATAAACCCAAATTCATCTAACCGCCGTCCACTATGGTTGTTAACCCACTGACATCGGAACACAGGAACTCTGAACATGGTGTAATCTAACTCCCAAATGCAATCAATCACACCAAAGTATGCCATCTTCTCATCTATGGGATTTGTATCTCTCGCACTGGATATATGCCATGCCTCGGCAACAAGTGTGACTCCATTATTCTACATTGTGCTTTTTTCATCCTTGTCTTTTGTATAGAATGTGTAACTATTAATTGCATAGGCGGTGTAAGAAAATGTGTGCAAACCCGGTCCTTTCGACAGCCAAAACAATCTTTCAGAAACTGATCTAGCATTAAGCTCAAACTGCTGACAAATGTGTGCATTGAACCATCTAATGAAATTTTTGTTGTGCTCCCTTGTAATCAAACTCTCATTTCTATCACTGTGTATTTCTCGCAGGAGTTTTTTGTGTTCTTTGATGAATGGTTCAACCTCAGGAGTGTTGTGAAGAATATACAAGTGAGCCAATTCCCTTTCAGCATTCGAAATGCGTATTAAGTTGAACCCACTTATTCCTTTCCCCATTAATCGCCCATCGTGACGAGACTTCGGCAAACCAACATGTTCAATATTTGCTAAGTAATTGGCACACAAATCACTCGCTTCTTCAATGATGTATCTTTCAGCAATACACCCCTCTGGTCAATATCTATTTTTAACGTACCCCTTTAAAACTTTCATGAACCGCTCAATTGGGTACATCCATCTCAAATAGACTGGGCCACACAGTTGAACCTCTTTGACCAAGTGTACAGTAAGATGAATCATGATGTCAAAGAATGATGGGGGAAATACATTTCAAGTTTGCACAGGATACGAATGATCTGCCTCTATAATTCCTGCAACCGTCCCCGGTCAACCACTTTACTACAAATGAGCCTGAAGAAAATACATAGTCTAGTGATTGTGCTCCGCAGTTTCTTGAATAAAATGTTGCGTATGCCGACTGGTAAGAAATTTTGCATCAGGACGTGACAATCATGAGATTTCAGGTTCTTCAACTTCAACTCTTTCATGGATACAAGGTTCTTTACATTTGAGGAGTAGCCTTCTGGAACTTTGATCCCATTCAGGAACTCACAGAATGATCTTTTCTCTTTCTTCGAAAGGTTGTAAGCTGCTAGAGGTAAATAAGTGCGGTATCCTCTCTCGATAGGTGCCAAGTCTTGTCTTATTCCCAACTTTAGCATATCTAACCTTGAATTGACACCATCCTTAGTTTTTTCCTTGCATATTTAGCAACATGCCAATTAGGTTATCACAGATGTTTTTTTCAATATGCATCACATCCAAAAAGTGCCTGACATATAAGGACTTCCGGTACGGGAGTTCAAAGAATATGGACCTCTTCTTCCAACCACTTGTCAACACATTTTTAGTAAAAGGCGTGAATGGCAAAATGCACAAGAGGGGGGTGAATTGTGCTATTCAAAAATTAAACTGTAACCTCAATGACAATCCTTTATACTGGTTTGGTCAAACATTGCCTACATCCAGTTCTCCAACTCCTCGTTGGGTTCCACTAATCCACAGGTTTTACAACACGGGTTCACGTGCCAACCTTTACAGAACAGAGCTTTAGACTTCCTCTAAACGCTCCCCCTTACAAGTTGTAAGAATAAAACCTTATTCTAAAGTCCCAAACTTTAGAACAACCTCAAACAGTAGAGGATTTCAATAAATGAGTTCACTTAATGAACAGATTTTGATAAACACTGAAGAACAAATAAACTCACTGAGAGTAATAAAGCTTTTAGCAGAGAGTAGATAAGAATAATGAATGTAAGTTCGTTAGTTTGTTCTCTGCTTCATAAATGCTAAAGTCTTGGTATTTATATCTCTTCACAGTTTTTTGCCTTTTTCTTTCTGCTTTATGAATCCGTTTGAATATGTCTGTTGCAAGCTCCTAGCCATTGGCACTTAATGCTGGTCTTCGTTTTAGTCATATTTCTTCTCTTGCTTCATTTAATTCTTGCAAAAGATGAACTATGTGCGATAGGGACAGTGTCTAACAACTACCTGCAACATTGTACTTGCGTAGCAGCTTTTTCAGTAGCGTTAGCATCCCAAGCTATCGCTAGCTTCATCGAGTGAGTCCTGCACTTAGCCATTAATTGAACAAGTATTTCAGTGAAGCACAGTTGGTGTTATCGATGGAGAAATTCATTAGCTTAGGGTATACAGATAATGTATGTAGCTCTCAGTAATTTCAACAGGTGTTTTGTTATCGATAGCTAAACTCGTTATCGCTAGTACATTTCATTTGCTCAAGGAGTTTTGCTGTTTGAATGTCTAAGTTACATCAACCAACTATCTGCTATCGATAGCTCACCATGTTATCGCTAGTGACTATGTTTAATTTCTACTAGTTGTTCCTTATGAGGTCTTAGCGATAGAGTCATTTGTCTTTTCAGATTATAGCTAAGTCTTCATTAGCTGTTATCCTAAGTTTTGCATTTACTTGCGATAGGATCTTGACCTAGCGATAGTGCATCTGCTATCTATAGGATTCTTACTTTGTTCAATGTTCAGCTAACCTATACTTCTGTTACTTAGTCTTTTACCATGATTCCTTTTTCAATTTCATTCCAGACTAAGTTATACTCTATCTGTTCATTTTACTTATGGTATCTATAGGTCCAATCCTCATCAAAACTTAAGATTCTAACAAAAGGCCAGCCAAAATCATTCTCCAACGTGCTCACCTTTTCAAAAACGTCTTGCTCGGTCAATATCCTCAGTGGCCTACCTTCTTCGAGCCCCCGTTAAATGCCTTCTTCCACCTCCGCCAACGATGTTTTAACGGCAAGAACCTTCGATGTCCCATGTAAAAATTTTTCCTGCAATGATTCAGTCGCATCAAATGGGTATCATGGATTTAACCGGTTCCATAATCGCCTTGGGGGTTAAATGCAAGAAAATATGTGAAACCAAGACTTGAGCAAAGTGGCTCAACCTCAGGTCGTCTCTCAAAGGAGTCAACTTATTTTGATGCCTAGACTAACTTAAATGCATTAAAAAGCAAATAAATTGGGAGTTTGATCATTGAAATGGTATTTTTGGTATTTTTCAATTTAGAAATGTAAAGAAACTTGTTTTTGGCATTTTAGATTTAGGAAAGTAAAGAAAAGTTGTTTGAAAAACTCTTTAATGGAATGCGTTCTTGGTGAAAACTTTGCAATCTTCATAGCTTCTCAAATGAATTGGGAGCTCAAAATCCAAGACCAAATGTTAAAAACCAAAGGCAATCACCTAAGTCCAATTAACCTCGTTACTAATTGATTCGGCGTATCGCTTGCACAGTTAGACAACTAGGAAATTGTTAAGAATCGCTTGGTAGTGAGAGTCCTTGACAAGAAACAATGAGTCTCTTCTTGAAGGTGTAATTTGTACTCCTGGACAAAATATAGATAAGCAATGATAATGACTTAAGCTAATAAACAATCTCAAGTTGGAATGAGAAATGCTCAACACATACAGAGGAAAAATTGACCATGTAATTAGAAGCAAATGGCGATATGTGAGAACTCTCAAGGACTGTAGTGTTTAACTAATCTCATTATACCGGTTCTTTCGCTCAAATTGCTCAATATACAACTTACCATAAGCTTGTAACAAATCTAAGATATCCATTGATAAAGCAAGTATGGAATGAATTATGAGGACTTTGAGGTTCTAATGATGGGAGAAAGCTACATGGATTGAAAAATGAGATATGAAATGGGAATGGTTGAAATGCATGAACAAGATTCAAAAATGTATTGTAGCAACCAAATTCACACATTTGAACTCAAACTAGCCACACATTTCAATATGCCTTATTTTTGTAATCTTTTTGTTTTTTTTACCTTCATTTCTACTTTTTTTCTTCTTTTTTTCCTTTTTTTTTTGCTACCCTTTCCATTTATTCACATGGCATCATACACATTTGCACAAGTGGCTTTTACAATTCAATTCAACAAGATGCTTCATTCAACAACTGAATTTGATGCAGATCAACCAATGAATGGCTCAAAGGGTGGACAATGGATGAATGATTAAGGCTTGTGTTTGGGATAAAGAGGTGATAAAATGAATGCCTCAATCACTTTCAAAACACATATGCTAATGCAATTTTGACCAAGAGTTGGAAAAAGTTCTAGAAGTTAACATACCAAGCAAAATGCACTCATGAATGGAAATTAGGCTCAATTTACCTCACGGCAAGGCTAATCTCACATATCACTATTTAACAACCAATTACAAAGCAATTTGCACAATGCATGCCTCAAACAAGTTTCATATCCAACCATCAAAAATTGAAAAGCAAAGGCTAAGGTCATTGCAAACTCTACCCAAAGTCCAAGATAACAAAAAATAAAATGAGAGGCTTCTTGCACAGGTTTTTTTAAAAAGTGGGGCAATCTAGGTTTTTACCAAAAACAAGTTAAAAAGCACTTGAGTTCACTCCCAACTAGTCTATCATGGTAAATGCGACCCTTTGCACACAATAGGCAAGTCAAAAGCAAAAAACAAGCCAAATTTTGAAAATATTTTCGAAAATAATCAAAGATTACCTAAAGTTACCACTAATCAAGGGGAATAAAGCAAAGAAACCACAAGGATGCCTCTACCCCCCACACTTGAACAAAACATTTTCCTCAATGTTTAAAATGACCAAATATCAATTGACCAAACTCTAGGTGTAGTGGAAAGTATGAAGTCCAATTCTAGATTGGAGCATACACGTCGCCTACACAAAGAGAGAGAAGAGTAGAGAATGGTGCAATCAACATGAGGTGATGTTTGAGAATTAGAGAGAAGCAATGGATGCAAGTATGGTGCAATCATCGCAACAATGCCTATGGATTTTATTAAATTGTAAAATATACTTTTTACCTACTAGGACGTCCCTTCCCCCACACTTGTTCAATATAATATATCAATTTAATCAAGGAACAAGGAAAGGAAAGAGACAACCTTATGATCATGGCGGCATGTAGCTAGAGAGGAGAATCAAGAGAAGGGTTGATTTTGTCCTCCTCCCTAGTGGTCTAGGCTCCATCAACAGGGGATCCAAAATTGAAGATGTGTGATTGGTATGATAAAACACTCCCAAGTGATAAGCCTGAAAAGAGTTAGCCAACACAAAAGCAGCAGTACCTACACCAAGTACACCACATGAATTGAAATACTTAAATCCGTGGAAAGAATTAGCACAAATGAAGTGACAAAATGGTGTATGCAATGTGAGAAGTCTAAAATCGGGCACATTCGATAACAATTGCTTCTCACAACCAATGAAATCAACCAGAGTCATGCAGCTATCAAATCTAGATACTACAAAGTCAATGTGATTTGCAACTATGGAAGTATCACAAGTAAGTGCTACCCTCTCATCAACATCAATCAGATCCACACAATTCATATCAGAATGAAATTCAATTATGTCAGGAGGTAATTCACAAGATAAGATTTGAGAATAGGAACACTCATGAAAGCATTTCTCAACCAGAGGACTAGTGATCAATTTCGAATCACCATCGTTATCTTCACTCTTGTATGAAGTGGATAAAAGAAGAGGGTGTATAAGAGTTTACTGATAAATATGTAAATAAATAAGAAATATAAAAAATAATAATTTGATTTAAATATGAATAATTAATATTAAATCTATCCACATTAATAATTTATCCAATTAAATAAAAATTTCTATAAAATTCATATATGAAGCTATTGAATATGACCAGATAAAAAAAAAGCTGACATAAAATTAAAAATAAGTTGACTAAACTATTTTAGGGGTAATTAATTACAGGTCCCGTGTAAGGGACTTAATTAAGATAAGGTCCCACGAAATCACCTAATTAATATAAGGTCCCACGAAATTGTTATTGCAGGTCAAAAAGTTGTTATCACAAGGTCACAAGTTGTTACAGACTAAGAGTGATTTTCAGGCCACAAGTTGTTATGACAGGCCAAAAAGTTGTTATTGCAGGTCGAAAAGTTGTTATAGTAGGCCAAAAAGTTGTTAGTGAAGATCCATGCACAGTCCCTACAGCAATCCTAGCATCATGCAATGCATGCTCATGAAGTTCAACAGGCAAGTGACACTTTTGATCAATGCAATTCATATAGCTCATATGTTCTTCACAAGTGCATGGCAAACAATCAATTTTTTCAGCATTCTTAACATTGCTACCACTAAGGAGAGCAGCACAATCATCACAAGAAAAATCAACATTGCAATTGGTATGCTCAAGTGTAGTACTACTATTGATGGCATCATGCTGAGCATGTTCAATTTTAGGTAAAACAGGAGTAAGAGGAGGAAAAACCTCTTCTAAAAGAGGAGGGATACTACTTATGCTTGAAAGTGCATCCTCTTGCACTTGAGGTACCACTTGCTCAATCTCTTCACTCTTAGAATCATATGGCCACAGGGTTCCCTCTTTTCGTTCCGTTCTTTTCCAAAGCACATGCATATAAAATGCATTGAGGTATGCCCCTAAATCTTCTAATTCTTCTTCTAATTGCTTGGAGAGTCCAAATGCGGTTTTCTTCCTATACAATTCTAGAGATCGGGCTTTATGTACCACATACATCCTCTTAAGCTCTTTTGTATGGTCATCCATGTTTGGATAGTCGAAGAAAGCATCAAGCCCAGTTGGTTTAGGGGTGATGGGTTCGGATGGAGGTGAGGGTTCACATGGTGGTGGGCGGTATGTAGTTTGGTATGAGTGATGAAGTGGTGGTGGGAAAGGTTGGGATGGAGGGTATGGTTCAAATCGAAGGGGTGGTGGCCATTGGAACTGTGGGGATGGTTCATGGGATGACCTATATGGTGGAGCTTGATATGATGGAGAGCATGATTGAGAGTGTGGTTCATGGTATAGATGGTAATTTTGTGGGGAAGGATCTTTGAAGTATGGATGATGGTTTGGTAGAGGTGAAGGTGGATCCCTACATGGTGATTCATAGGACTTGGAGAGGGAATTGAGAGAGGCCATTATGTTGTTGATCTCTTTCAAGAACTCATCCCTAAATGAAGAAAGTGCCCCTTCCATGGTTAAGTTCTATTACTCTTCTCTAAGGGGACAATCCTTTGCAAAATATCCAACAAAAAAGCGATGCACACAAGCTAGTTCCTTTGATGTAAAATTTCAAGTTCAAGTAACAACCATCACATAGCAAAACTTAGCAAATGAGAGCAAGTCAATCAAAACACAAGGTGTGTTGTCATCCCATAATCTAACAAGCAATCCTATCTAAAAGAAGCTCAAGCAACCTACAAAACAAGGAAAAAAAATCAAAAAGAAAAATAAAAACTTAGCTATCATAAATTCTGGAAAAATAACAGAAAATAAAGGAAAATTGGAAAAGTGCCTTAAATGAAGAAATTTGGTCAAAATCACCTACACCCAATAGCATAGCTATTGATCTTGCTTAGAATGGCCCAAAACCTAAGGAGGCCGAAGCTCAAAATTTTCTAGGCAAAAATTTCAAAACTGGACAGCAAGCTCAAATAGAAGTGTTGATGAGTTTTGAACAACTTTCAATAATGTGAATGCAAAGTAGCACTTTCCTTGTTTTGATGATGTCCCAAAGCCTAATAAATCACATGAAGGACAGAATTGAGATAGTAAAACACAAGTTCCAGATACAAATCCAGTCCAAATATACCAAGAAAACAAGTATCATCATGAAAAGCTCCAATGTCCAATATATCAATCAATAAGTGCCAGACTTTCAGTTCCTCCCAGTGATATTAATAAACCAGATATTAACCAAAAACAGGCCAAAATTGCAGCAAAGGTCATGTGAAGCAAGGCAAAATCAGAGAGGTCACATTAAAACCACCTAGCACAAGAGTGCAAGGATCTCCGCAAGTATTTCAGCATTTGCCACAATGTAATCATAATTTCTACAGTGAAAGAGCAAAGTTGGGCATGTTCACAGTAGCAATTTGAGAATGAATTTGAATCAGCAAAATAGCACTAAATGTGTCACAATATCATTAACACAAATAGGCCAGTAACCACAACACCATAACAGCAAAAATTGACACAAAGAATTAGTATCACTGTCAGCCAAAAATCAGCAGCAAAAACAATAAATTTCCAGCACAAAAACAGCCCCCATATATCAACAATTTCGCACCAACAATATGGAGCAATATGGTAACAATACAAGCAAAAAATTTTCTGCAAAAAGTGCAGCAAATCAGATGAAATTTCATAGCCAAAATCAGCAAAGTGGCAGCCACAAATTAGCACCAAATAGATGAATTATGCAGCAAATTTTTCAGCAAAAATTCAGCTTAATGCAGCAGCAATTTGAAGCGATTTATAGCAGCAAAACCAGTAGCTATTCAGATCAGATTAATCGGCGAAAATGGCAGCAACAATCAGCACAAATCAGCACAGAATCTGCACAAAAAGATGCAGCAAAACAGAACCAAACAAAGCTTGCAGTTCAGTACCAAACAAGCAAACAATGCAGCAACAAATCTGCTGCAAATAGCTGCACAAAATAGCCAAAAGTCACCTGTACACATGTTAGCACGGATCAGCACCAAAGAGCAACTTATAGCAGCGAAAAAAGAAAAAAAACAAAAAACAAAACAAAACAGCAAGTAACCAGCAATTTAACAGATTAATGTTGCAGCCAAATTTCAGCACATATGATAGTAATCTTGCAAAAAGTCTCCAATTGATTCTAAGTTATGTTAAGCCTCCCCAATGATCAAAACAAGTTTAAATGAGTTAGGGGGACTTGGGAAAAAAGCTAAACCACTTGAAAAAAGTTTAGAATCAAATATGGCTCATTCAGTTGCAAAAATGCACAAAGTAGTTTTTTGAAAATAGGCCAAAGTTGCAAAATTGAGAAGTTAGCTTTAGGACCTTGCAAACAAGATCCAAACAAGTTCAAAAAACTAACAATGACTTGGAGAAATGGTTTTGGGAGCCAAGTGGGTTAAAATGCAAAATTTGACCTTTCAAGGTGCAAATAACCACCAAATTTGACTCCAAACCACAAAATTGAGCAACCAAGCCAATCAAACATGTTTAGGTGCAAGAATGGCAGCAATACACCTATCCAAATATGTCCAAAATAGTAGCAAAACAGGGCACACGAAATTTTTGGGTTTTTCTCGAAATTTCCAAAGCAATGCTACCTAAACACTAGTCTAACTACCTAAATGCAACTCTATGACCTAAAACTATCCTAAAATACTAAAAACCCCTTGTCAATGCTCAATTAACACTTAGTTAGCCTAGGGAGTCAAAATTGACTGCCCAACAACGGCGCCATTGATTTAACCGGTTCCATAATCGCCTTGGGGGTTAAATGCAAGAAAATATGTGAAACCAAGACTTGAGCAAAGTGGCTTAACTTCGGGTCGTCTCTCAAAGGAGTCAACTTCTTTTGATGCCTAGACTAACTTAAATGCATTGAAAAGCAAATAAATTGGGAGTTTGATCATTGAAATGGTATTTTTGGTATTTTTCAATTTAGAAATGTAAAGAAACTTGTTTTTTGCATTTTAGATTTAGGAAAGTAAAGAAAAGTTATTTGAAAAACTCTTTAAAGGAATGCGTTCTTGGTGAAAACTTTGCAATCTTCATAGCTTCTCAAATGAATTGGGAGCTCAAAATCCAAAACCAAATGTTAAAAACCAAAGGCAATCACCTAAGTCCAATTAACCTCGTTACTAATTGATTCGGCGCATCGCTTGCACAGTTAGACAACTAGGAAATTGTTAAGAATCGCTTGGTAGTGAGAGTACTTGACAAAGAAACAATGAGTCTCTTCTTGAAGGTGTAATTTGACCCTTCAAGAATGGATCTAGTGTCTAGTGCTAAATGTGATAAACAAATGCACTAATCCAAGCTCGCAATCCAAAGGAGATAAGCAATTCTACCACATCAATTGAATAATGCCAAGATACAAACACTAAGGTTCATACAAGTAAAAGCAATCGCTTAATTACGAGTAAGACCCAATAGAAATCTACCTATAAGCATAGAAATTATAGCATCATGTTCTAATCAACACACATACATACAAAAGCATAAGAATCTGAACATATATGTGAAATTAGACATGAAAATAAGCTAAAGAACTCCCCTAGTTAAGCATTGAAGCTCCCATTGCAAGTCACCACCAAGAACACGCTAATCAGTCTCTCATGCCGTCACATACAGCTTCAGCAAGCTTGCAGCACGTTGGAGCCATGGAGGAAAAAGGTAATTGGTCAAATTTGGAGTTAAATTGAAGATAGAATGGTAGTTGGAGAAGAATGAGGCAATGGTGGGATGGATTGAAAATGGTAAAGGCGACGAGAGTGGCGAAGCCGATGGTGAATGGTGATGACGATGGCGGATGGTGGTTGGGGAATGAAATCCGTCGGCCTTGATGGAGATGGGAGAAGTGGAAGGCCGACGGTCGAAGATGGGTGGTCGACGGTGGAGAAGGGTGGTGAATGACGATGCAAGAGATATGTGGTTGCAATGAACGTGGTTCTGTGTAGCCTCTCGGGTCTGGGCAGATTCAGGTATTAAAAGGGGGTAAGGGGCTGTTTGGTTGATGAAAATTAAGCCCACAATCTAAGGGTTTTTGCTAGATACCCAATTGTACTTCCAAACAAGACCCTTACTTTTGCAATCTTTAATTATAAAAATATGAAAATAAATCCATCAATTTTTATCTCATCTTTGCCCTCCTTTAAGCTCCCAAATTACCAAACTTGTCCTTGTTCAGTTGAGATATGCAGTGCCATGGGACTTAGTTGTATTTTCTGAAATTCGAGCACTAAATTGTAATTTCTGGAATTCGGGCACATCTTCACCATGACTTCCTACAATGACATATTTAAGCACAAATTGTAATATCCCAAGTCCATAAATCAGAAATGCATGAGTTCAAACCTTAAAATGTTCAATTTAGCACAAAAATGCAATTAACTCAATGCATGTGAACTATAAATGTAAAAGTGCCTAAATAGTCATGTATTAGCCTAGGATAAGTGTTAATTTCCCAAAATTAGTGGTTAGAAACATAAAAACCGTCTCACACGAATCCCACATATGCTTCAGGTCTTCAATCAAAGGATCCAAATACACGTCTATATCGTTGTCGAGCTGTCTAGGCCCGGAAATAAGCATGAAAAGCATCATAAAATTGCGTTTCATGATCAAATTTAGGGGGAGGTTGTATATTATCAGAGTCACCGGCCATGTGCTATGAGTACTACTCTGAACTCCATGCTGATTAATTCCATCGGTTGCAAAGCCGTAGGTTTCTTGGTTCTTCACCGAACTCAGGGTACTCGTAATCAATTTTTTTTCATTGGGGGTCATCTGCGGGGTGCCTAAGCTTGATGTCTTTAATCCTCTCATCAGCGTGCCATGTCAAAAGTCTTGTAACATCCGTATTACTATACATGCGCATGAATCTTGGAATGATCGGAAAGTACCACAACACTTTAGAAGGACTATTACCTTTCTTTCCATACCGAGATGAGCTGCATTTAGGACACTTCTCCAATGACGCATACTGGTTCCGCAATAAAATACAGTCGTTGGGGCATGCATGTATTTTCTCATATTTCATATTGGTCAACCGAAGAATTTGCTTTGCCTCGTATGTTTTTGAGGGGAGTACATTCGCTTCTGGGAGTATATCTCGCAGAGCGGACAGCAGCACGGTGAAACTTGCATCACTCCACCGTATCGCGCTTTCAGGTTATACAATTTAAGCACCGCACTCAGCCTTGTGTATTTGCTGCATCCCACATACAAAGGCATCTCTGCATCGCTCTTCAGTGTCTCAAACATTTCAAGATTCTCCTCACCCACCACGTTCAACATTTCTTCAAGATCATTGCTCTCTTCACGCATGTTTGTGTCAAGCACATTCGAAGTGCTACTAACATCAGGTGCCCGATCTCCGCATTCATCTTCATAGGTCTCACTGTGCTTTGTCTATCGTGTATAAGACGGATCGATTCCATGACAAATTAAATGACCCAACAAGTCAAGAGAACAAAGACGCTTTCCATACAAACACGACATACAAGGGCATACAATTCTGTTAGCATTCTATGCATGCTTAGCAACAAATTCAATGAACTCTTTTGCTCCATCTATATATTCCTTTGAACGCCGATCACAAGACATCCATTTCCGATCCAACATAGTAACCTACTAAAGGAAAGTGGCGGTAAGATGTACATCATAATTTAATCATTAAGTAGCCACCCCACGATGTTACCTTATTTTTTAAACAAAAAAATCGGCAGTATAACGGCTACAAAATGAACGTTCTCAGGCTCTAGGCCCTCTCTTTTTAACATAGAAATGGATAGCAAACTATATAAACAGAATCAACTCTATATTTCCACAGCCCACCGCAACAGAATTCACAGAGCATATATTAGGCAGAAAAACATAGTTACAGCTCACATATCCAGTTCCACAAGGCCATAATCTCATTAATGTAAATTAACATACCACACATTCTTAACATCTAACATAAATATGTACCTTAATAGATTCTTTGAATTGACTTTTGGTGGAGAACAAAATGTGGACCAGACAAATACTAGTTGAAATTCCTACAATATATAAACAAAGTCTTTATAACTTTCTTAACATGTTGCAACTTAGGAATACAAATCATTTGAAATGTGGATAACTTTTAAGCCTAAAAAATTCAATTCATTAATCAAGCAATCATAAATTCAAACCCTTGTTCTTACTTCCTAAACATAACATTTATACTTCTAATCCATAATAACATTCTTCACCTTATAGCATATACCAATCCAATACCAATAAAATCCTATATTCCTTCAAAATAATCAATATATCTCTTCATAATTCTAATGATAAGCTTTAATAGTCAGCTTCGGAATAGCCCAATCTCATGAATGATACACACACACACACACGGAGCAGCAATCACAACATTAACCTTGAGTCGTAGATCTTATATAGCCCATACATTGAATTTATTATAATCCACAACAGATAACTAGTCCAATGCATCACAAAATTCACAGCCACACACCATCACTTTATAAACAAAATTACACCCCCAGAGACTGCACAACAAAACAACATGACCACCTAAAGAATCAAACTTCCCAAAACTACCCATCACCAAGAACTTTGTTTCAGTACTTCACATTCTGTTACACATTTCCCATAATTGTGAATAGCTTCCAATACTAAGAGCCAAATTTCAGAGGTGGCAACAAGAAAAATTAAACAGAGCACCTCAAGTTCTAATTTTTGAATCAACCTAAAACTAACCGCAAATCAAACATACAATCCCTCCAAAAAGTCATTCTAATTATCATTATTATTTTTATTTGAGAAAGCTATATAATTGCAATGAGAGGGAAGGAAAAAGTAATTAGGAAAAAATCAATTTGCCAACGTTGGTTTAATTTCTGGACAAAAACAAAAAAATGCAAAAGTAATTAGGAAAAAATCACACTTTCAAACCAGACAAATTATATAATCCAACGAAATTAATCACAACAAAAACCCAGAGCTCAGAAAAAAAACGAAGGGAAATATAATATAGTACTTGGGTTTAAAGTGGAGGTGAAACGAGCTTTGGGTTTCTGAATGGTGACGAAGGAGGTGAATGGCGAGCTTTGTGTTTGGGAAGGAGCTGCGAGCTTTGGGTTCCAGTGAGCTAAGGGGTGGAGGATACGCTATGAGTTAGGAAGCTTGGGGCGGCGGATATGATGAGCTCAGGGTTATTAATTACGAAGCTGAGGGTTATGTGTGAGCAGAGCAGTGAAGGGAAACAAAATAATTAAGTTTCCAACGTACATATCCCAACGCTTATTAATTTAAAAGCGTTGGGATAGGCCCCATCTCATATACAAAATATTAAAAAACTATTTTTTTTATTGTTTTGCCATATTTTAAAATGTCTCAGTTTTTTTTAATTTGAATTAAATATTTTTTAAACAATTTTTAAATTCCAGGGGGCCTATCCCAACGCTTGTAACGTAATAAGCGTTGGGATAGGCCCCATTTTTTATTTTTAAATTTTTTTGAATTTTTAAAAAGACTAATTGTATTTTTAGAATTTCATTGAATTTTTTTAAAACAATATTTAAATTCTTTGGGACCTATCCCAACGATTATTAATTTATAAGCGTTGGTATAGGCCCCATTTCATTTAATAAATATTTAAAAATCATCTTTTAATTGTTTTGCCATTTTTTAAAATGCCTCAGTTTTTTTTAATTTGAATTAAATATTTTTTAAACAATTTTTAAATTCCAAGGGCCTATTCCAACGCTTATAACGTAATAAGCGTTGGGATATGCCCCAGTTTTTATTTTTAAATTGTTTTGGATTTTTAAAAAGCCTGATTTATGCATGTAGACATAATTAATTCACCATGCTCGACTATCTTGATTTGATTATACTTTTAAAAGCATGTGAACTATGTTGTTCATACCTACGAACTAACCATGAGCAGATCCATATGAATTTGGATACTGAAGAATAGAAAAAGAATTACAGTTCTGTAGGTAACAAGGAGAGAAAGCTTCAAGACTATGATCAATGTGGAAATGTACTAAAGCCTTGACAAGCTAAACTCCATGCTTGGATTCTGGTGTTGAACCTGTAAAAGAAAATATCGATTTTTTAGTCCAAAACAAGCTATTACATGGGCAAGCACAGACTGATCAATCAATAGTAAAGTCATACTATCACTAGCATTCGCAGGACAAAGCTAAGATTGAGTTGTTTGCCTCCAAAAGTTGATCTTATAGCAACTCTCAATTTTGATAGCAATCATCTACCTAAATAATTGCAGTTATGGTGATATCATTCTTATCCTATCTTTAATGAATTATCTGTCAGTCTGCTATATGATTGAAAAGATGGATTCGTGTATGGTATTATCCTATGTGGAATCTATGAAATGCCAATCAAATTTGTTTAAAGTTGCATCTCAGCCTGTTTATAAATCTGCACTCAATAAAATGTAAAATCTTAAGTTTTGTAGCTCTAACCAATCGGTAGTAAGTTTTACTATCGCTAAGTATATGCAGGGAAAAAGCTGGTAAGGCCAAGATTGCAATCGCTAGCCAAAAGCATTATCGATAGCAAAGTCAGCTATCGATAGACGGAAGGAGTAAGTGGATTAAAATCTAAGTCACTTGCTCAGCGTGGGATCATGCCTGCTAGCGATAGCAGCTCTTACTAGCGATAGTAAGTCACTTAAAGGTCCAGAATGCGAAACGTTTAAGCTGATGAACGTCACACATGGTAAAACCCTAAACCATAAAACCTATAAAGAGGGGTCATTTTGCATCAGCATTCATTTTAAAATTTATTCTCTTCTACTCCCAACGTTCTGAACATATCCTGCATTCTCATCTCTCTCAAAACTCTAAAACCCTAAACCCAAAAATGACCAGAACAAAAGTTCCAAGTGTGAGCGATTGATTTAACCTTTTCCTAATGGCCTTGGGGGTTAAATGCAAAATTATTTATTAACCAAGGATTGCACTATAGTGGTGCGATCCCGGATCGTCTCACAAGGAGCCTAATGACTAACCTAGGAAACTAAATGCCATGCAAATGAGGTATAAAAAGGGGGTTTTGTTGGTTTTAGTATGAAACATGCAAAATGAGCCTAACTACAATGTTTTTGATCTTTTCCTTAATGAGATAGAATGGTTGGATGGGTGAAGTAAAGTTAATGCAATGAAATGGATCTCTTGAGTTTAGGTGAGGTGGCAAACATTGGCTCAAATCATTTGGGGGTTCAATAAATCAAGTCTAATAAAATATTCCCCAAGCAACCACTAGGGGTCCACTAGCCCTAATTAATGACTAATCTAGCAACCACTTTCATAGCCATTACTTAGGGTTAGTGTTAATACATGTCTCAGGTTATTGAGGATTTAGGTTGTTACAACATGAATTGTGATCGTAGAATTAATTTGGGCTGTGTTTTCTTTTGTGGTATATTAGGGACTGGGTATCCTCTTAATTTGGGCTGTGTTTTCTTTTGTGGTATATTAGGGACTGGGTATCCTCTTCTTCAAGGAAGAGTTCTTGAAAAGGGATTGTATTGTCAATGATTTTGGGAAACTTAGTGTAACATCTCAAAATTTTATTTGATTATTTATGGCAGTTTAGGTAGTAATCTTAAGGTAAATGAATGAGATTAGGGACTTGTATAAATAAAATTTATAAAAATGAAGTATGTTGGAAATTTTTAAAGGCCTTGTTTCTCTCTTAATTGGAGAAAATTAAAGTTAGAAAAAATTATTTTTGGACTTAGAAGGGATCTCAGTAGGAGACATTTTTAGCTTGATATGGTGAGAATTTTTATAAAGAAAGAGGGAAAGTTTTTTTTTATATATGAATCAAGGTATCCCCACAGCCGGATGCCATGAGACTAATCCTTCATCCCAGGTCGACGCACTAAGAGGCAAAGAACTGGCCAAGGAGTTTGCTCCATTCACAAGAGTTGGGGATCGAACCCCAACCACTTACTTAAGGGATGAGATGCCAAACCATCACACCAACTCAGCTTGGTTAAGAAAGAGGGAAAGTTTATCTTAATGAAAAATATATTATCTTAATGAGCTAAGGGTCTATTAGTAATTTCCTCATCTTACCTATTTGTTTTCTTTATTTTATTATTATTATTCCCTTCATTTTTCCTTTTAATTCCCTTCTTCCCCCACCTGAGCAGCATCATCACCACATTCCTCTTCTTTTTCCTCTTCGTGTAGCCGGGCAAGAGGAGGAGAGCGGCGGTGGTGTCGGCGCTGCCTCTACCACCGATGAGGGTGCTCGCCGACCCCTCATCTCTTTCTTCCTCCTCCCCGTTCTTCCGCGTGTGTGTGTATGCTGTGTGTAACACATAAAATTTTCTAGTATATAACATTTTAATTGAATTATAACCACTATTTCATGCCAGAAGCCCAAAAATACGGAAAATTTAAAACTTTTTCTTTCCAAAAATATTCCAATTTCATTTTTGTTGGAATGGGCTTTTCTGAAAAACTATAATAAATTAAAACTTTTAATAAAATAAAGTGGTCCATAAAACAATTAAAAGTACCTCTATCCTTTATTTAGAATACTTGAGAAATTTAAATCCCTTAATACATGTATATATTTCTATTTTATATATTTTCTACTAATAACTCAATAATTTAATTCTATGTCATCTACAGATAAATCTACTGAAAATATTTAACTACCATAGTATATCATATTTTCTTCGTCTCATCTTCTTCCAACACTCCTGCCTTATCTCAACCATAACACTATCTCCCAGTTTCTCTGAAGCAGCAATTTAACGCAGTTCATTTCATTCATTACCATGCATAATAATTCATAAATATGTATGAAACCCATAAATATGTATTTCTGTTACTAATGAATATAAACATGTCTTTCTGGGTAGGGATGCTGCCCCTCTGTGGCCCCCACACTCACCCCGTACTCGATATTTCTGTTACTAGTAAACATTAACCTTGTATGCTAGTGCGCTTAAGGCACTGCCACACAATTATTGTAAATTTATTTTCCTATAATTATATGGCCTGTGAGGCTCAACCTCCTGAATATAACTTTCCAGTTATATCTAATCTGTACTAAGGGTAGCTAATCCTCTAGTCTTCGAGTACTCTGATACACTGAATATTTCTGACAAGGTTAAAGCGGTCCTTTAACCCTGAAGTTTACTGTAACTTTATAAAAGATGTTATGCAATTATTAATACATGATAGATGATATTGAATGAAACTGCACCTAGATATCGAATCATTGTCTTGAACCAGTTCCTTTCCTTTTCATTGTCTTAGTGAAATTAATACTTATACCTATATATTTATACCTATATCTGTATAATAAAAATAAATTAATATTTATACCTATATATTTATATTTAACGTCTCTCACGATCCTAATGTAATTAATACTACCACATTTTTTGTATTAGTGAAAGATTACAGTTTACTATAATTATCTTAACCCCTTCTTAAAATTAAAAGGTCAATTATAAATAATTTATTTCAATTAATAATTATGATTCTCGTTATCATCTTTTCCGAAATTAAATATAAAAATCACAATGACTTAATCATAATTGATCTATTAAACATTATCATCTTCTACCATATATTAATTCCTTATTCTTGTACAGTATATGTTCGGTCCGCAAGTGCACGGGTCGCATCAAGTAATAGAGTAATAAGAAAAGTATCGTTCCCACAGGGATTTGGTTACAAAAGCGATCAAGCAGAAGGCTTAGTGTATTAGATTAAGTTGAACTAAACAAGGTTTTACTTTGAAGAGTTAGCATGTAAAATTAAATCACAAAAAGGTTACTTATTTTTGATATTTTTAGTTTAAGATTTGTGAACAAGAAAAATGACGTAGAAATACTTGACAAATTGGATGAGAAAACCTAGGGTTACCTTTCCCCATTTAACTTCATGACCCAATAAATTCCTTTCCTTTTCATTATCCAATGAATTTCATGCATGAGTTCAAGGTTCAATTTCATTTGACAAAGCTCTCTCAAGTCAAGATCAAATTTTTACTAGCATTAATTGCACAATCCCTTGCAACAATTAATGCTAGCCATAAATGTTCCACCAACCTTATATGAACAATGTTAGGTCAATAATTATATCTCTATATTACCAACAAACCATCCATTTAAAACCATAAATTTTAAGTCTAACATGATTTCCCCCAAGTTCTAAAATAAAATATACTCTCTCAAGTCATACTTCATTTAACACTTCAAGTGGTGATCAAGCACTTGTATAATTTAAAGTAAGATGAAAATCCATACATAAACATTCATTAAATACATCAAAGGAAGGAAATACAAGAGTTAATCCATCAAATGGTTCAAAGTAACCCTAGAATAGGGGTTTAGTTACACATCAGTAAATAAGAAATGAAAATAGAAATAAAAAGCGGAGTCATGGCAGAAATTAGAGAAAAGGGAAGAAGAAAAGAAACCAAGTCACAACTTGAATCTCTCCAAGATTTTCCAAGCTTCCTAGCTCTTCCCACTCTCTCCTTAAGCTCCAAAATGATCCAAACTGTGCCCTAAATGATCTGTGTCCGTTTCTGTTCGCATTCAATGTTCTTTATTGCCTTCAGACAGCGTCAATTAATTGAAACGTGCAGCATCAGGTGTTTTCGCCGCGGCGAAGTCACGGCGAACGAAGGTGGCAACCAGAGAATGAATACACTCGCCGTGGGTTTCGCCGCGGCGAACCCACGGTGAAATCTTGTTACTTCTGGTTCCTTGATCTTTCTTCCCACTCAGTGTTCATTCCAAAGCCACTTGTATCTCTTTGGATTTCTCTCTTTATCACCTCTTCCTATACAAGATTGAAAGAGGGTTGATGAGCTTTTAAAATTTAATAACATACACACAAATTGTCAAGCAAAGAATCCTCAAGATCTAAATTTTATGCATATAAGCTTTCTTCTTCATTAAGAATTTTCTCTGAATTTTTATGTCCATTTCAAAACATCACTTTCAAAAATCTATACAAAAATGGGGACAAATGTGATGAAATATGTGAAATTTAGGAGCTTATCACTCCCCCAAACTTGAGTTCTTGCTTGTCCTCAAGCAATTTTTGAAAATTTATGCACTTTGCTTATAAGCTCACTTTACTTTGGCTGAAATGCTTGTTCTCATATGTTACTATTTTCCTTTTTGATTGATAGAAGATACAATGTGTATGCCAAGATGAATGCTTCATAACACTAAAGATAGGCTTTCTAAGAATTCCTTGAGCTCGTGTGTGTGTGTTGGAGTTGAAAGAAAATTTTCCGGATCTTATTCAAGTCATTTGCAATACCCCAACTCGTGTATAAGCTCTCATTTTTTGAATTTTACCCACCCTTTTCTTTATCCCTTTCCACTTACAACTTGCATCATATGATTTTCGAATCCAAAGGACTTTTCAGCTTGTAACTTGGCCAGGGTACAAGGTACTTAAAATGAAAGGGAATAAGGGCATATTCAAAAACTTTGAGATAATGAACTTGATGTGCTTTTCAGATACCCATTCACTTCTGTACTCATTTGAGAGACTTTGTTGGTCCCTACCAAGCTTTATTGTATATATATCCTCTCTTTTTTTTCATACTTGTTGATATTTATTGTGTTCCTCCTATCCCATTATCTCAAAGCAGGATAATTCTTATGGTTTTTTAGGCTTAAGGGTTAGGATCTTAATTGGGTTTACAAAAGACAAAATCTTGGTTTTTTTCTTTTTGGCTCAAAAATTGGGATCAAATGGCATAGATTTCATCAAGGTCAGCTTGAAAGGCCCAATCGCATTTAAGAATTGCCTCTATCATTTGTCAAAAATCATATAAAGCTTGCTCTGCATGTTAAGGTCTTCCAAAGAGGATTTTTAAAATTATCAAATGAGATTCAACACATAAACCGGTTTACCATAACTTTCCTTCCTAAAACCCATCAGATTAACTCTCACTCCGTTCGTGCTTAGTTTTACTCAAAGGAATTTAAGAAAAGGCCTGCTCTAATATCACAATTCATATCATACAATGCATACATATCCAATATTTTACCTATCATCCAGTCAAGCAACTTATTTCAATCATTAAACTTTCACACCATTTTCAAGCAGGCTCATAGTCACAAATCAAAAAAATGCAACAACTTTAGTTTGGCAATGCATTCGCATACTTCTATCACGATGTATCCCTATTATTTACAACCAAAATTGTTCAAAATAATTTCAAAATGATCAAAATGATAATACCCTCATCCCCAAACTTAAAATTGACAATGTCCTCACTTGTCATCAGGGGAAAAATAAGGGTCTTCTTTCACGCAAAAGGTTGCATGAAAGGGTCCAAAATACCTGTACGAGATGTAATATGTACCAAGTGGAATTAAAAGCAACTATGTGAAAGTTAGCTAAATCAGATGCAAAAAGAGCTAACTAGAATAACAATTCACACGGTGCCAAAAATTTATCACAGCCAGTTGCAAGAAGAAAATCATCAATCATGAAATCTACTAGTAAAGTATGCACTGGTTCAAACAACAGGTAACCAAAAGATAGATTTGTTCAACAGTTCACAATCAAAAGCATTTAACAGAAAGAATTTTAAATTATTACAATCAAACTTAAAATTCCATCCCTAAAAACAAAGATTTAAAAAACAAAAAGAAAACAGGAGAACAGCGGTCAGTCTTCATTCTCGTCCCAAGAATCGCCCTCCTGCAAGCTCTCCTCTGAACCATCCTCATCCCTGTCAGAGTCCTCCTCCTCATTGGTATCTGCAACCACTGGGGCTTTACTGCGCTCGCTCCTCTCCCTGACTTCTTCTGACCCCTTCCATCTATTTTCCAATCTCTCATCCTTAGATGGCTCAATTTCCAGTTTGAGCGATATCTTTTTAACCATCTTTCTCAAAAGGCGATTCTCAGCTCTCTGATGCTTCCATTCAAGCATCATCTGATTACCCCATTGGTCAATCAGCCTCCGCATCTCACCACGCGTGGCAAGAGCGTCATCAGAGTCTTCCTCTGGCATTGGCTTATCCTGGTCTGGGGCTGGAACTGCAGGTACTTCAACCGCCTTAATGAGCTCATAGTCAAACATGGGCACAGGATAAAAATGGAGATCATCATCAGGGTCTGTGAAGGATGCCATTGTAAATGATGACCTCTATCTGAACTAGTAACCCCTTGATAAAGCAGTAGACAAGCAGGGCTAATTCTTTGGTCAGATCACTCACATGCGCTGAGGGTATCACGTTGAACGAAATGAAATGGAGCCATGCCTTAGCATCCGGGGTTAAGGTTTTTCTGTTCAAGTACTTTTGGTTCCCTGTCCTTTGGAACCATCCTGGCTCCCCCGGAATGACCAGTGTCTTAGCCATGTTACCGAAGGGGTACTTCCCTGTTTCCTCTTTGATACACTTGTAGTGACAGAAAGGGAGAGTGGGAAGGCTGTAAAAATCCCTAATGACGATTGGAGTTATAAGACAAAATAACACATGACCAGCACTTGGGTCCATTATGTTCTCAATCAATCTTATCTTAGCTTGCTCATAATAGTGCCGGACCAATGTTCCATTACCCCGTTGGCGCGGCCCCAAAAGCTTGGCAAACTGATAATGTTGGGTTGCCTGCTTGTAAAAAGGGACTAGATCCGTTTCAGGGAAATGGCGCTCCTGAAGGATGGGCCTTATCTTCTTTTTATCCATAGGGGCCTTGCTCTTTTTCTTGGAAGGAGGAGGCGAATCTTGTGGTTGGCTGGGGGATGGTTGTTGAAGTCTTTTACCCCTTCCAGCTAAGATCTTGCGGCGATGCATGTTCTAGGCAAGCAAACAGACAAACCAAAGGCAGACAAAGCATATTGAATGAGCATAGGCAAGAGACACAATCACTATCCTAACAAAGTCTGAATTACAACAAAAAGTCTACTAAACTAAGTCCAAAAAGAAAGCCTAACCCCCAAACTTCAACTAATGTAATCCTTTAACATGTCTGCCAAAATTCCAAGCCTAATCCTGATCCTCACTGCCTTATCAAATGGCCCATGGAAGCCCAATTGAAATCCAATCACTCATAAATAGGGCCCAAGAGCACAACCCAATTTGGGTGCAAGGAAGGGAAGCCACAATTGGAAATTTGCCCCCAAAGTGCTCATTCTGTACTAACACACGTGATGTTGACTAGATTCAAGTAGAAAGACAAAATTTTTGTAAAACATACGTGGCTAATACAGGCTAACTAAAAGTGGTCCCAATTTCTACCAAATGATTCATGGACACAACACAACAGCAGATGCAATTTACAATGGACCCTACACTGAAAATAAACCTCAAGTACCCCACTGTTCAGGCCTACATATGTCATATTCAATTTGCATGACCCCACCAAAATTTAGGCACCAGATCAAAATGAGAAAACTATATAACTCCCTCAAAAACTCACATTCAAAACCTTAATTTCCCCTGTTCCTCCCTATGAACACCAATATCTCCCTATTCCCTTAATACCCACAAGATGTACAATATTCTAACAAAGAAAGATCAGAAGAAGTGAGGAATCATACCAAAAATGGGAGATATGAAGACAAACTCGAAATCTGACTTGGAGAAGGGAAGGGAGGGGGAAGGCCGAAATTTTCCTTTGAGCACAGATGAAGGCTTAAAAACGAGGTACAACAAATGAGGAAGACCAAATAGTGAGGATGGATATAGTGGGTTTCGTTGATTGACAAAGAGGAACGGGTGAAACGAGGGTGAAGGGGTCTTCGTAGAAGGAGGGCACACGAATGATGGAGAGAGCAAGAGAGAAAGAAAATGAGATGAAGTTAAATGGGAATAGGGTTTGGGAAATGTTGAAGAGGTTAAAAATAAAATAAAGGGGCAAGGGTGTGATGAATCTGGACTCAAAAGTGGGATAGATTCAAAGGGGTATGGTTAAAAATGGAGAATAACTGTCAAATTAGCGTGGGGGGCAGAATGAGTGTGCACTCGCCGTGGGTTTCGCCGCGGCGAACCCACGGTGAGAAATGCATGAGTGGCAGAGATAGAAGGAGTTCGCCGTGACTTTCGCCGCAGTGAAGTCACAACGAAAATTGTTAAACAGGCAGAGGGTTATGTAGCTCGCCGTGGGTTTCGTCGCGACGAACTCACGGCGAGCTGGATCCTTTTCTGCCAAAATCCACTCTTTGGCGCCAGAATGCCCAGGATTTTCAATTGAACACCCAATTTATTCAAGGCACAAAATTCACCAAAATGACCAAGAAAATTACAGATCCATAATCACCACGCTAAATGCAAAAATGTGCAAACATGCATTGATTCATCATATTCAGCTCTGCACACCATTCCAAAATGTAAATTCACAACCAAAATTCTCAATCAGTAATTCACACTTTTCACAACACAATCATCCCATAGCAGCAGTACAAATCAATGCAAGTTAACATTGTCAAATCAATCATCCATGAAACACAATTTCTCACAGCACACACCAAAAATTAATCAAGTGGATATTCAGTGAAATTTGTCAGATAAAAGAATGCATAATGGTACTGTGAGAGTACTTCCCTTTTTAGTTCACTTTTTTGCTTTCAAAATTCCAACTTGCAATTCCCTTCCACCTCTTTCTTCCATTCACACTTTGTATGAATCACCTTTCCTCCTGCAAAAAGGACGAGCAAGGATAAATCTACTAACCTAATAAGAAATGACTGGAGAACTAAAATAAAGAGAAAAAGTTTAGAACTTGGGTTGCCTCCCAAGAAGCACTTGGTTTATAGTCCTCAGCCTGACTTTACATTCTTTCATTCTGTAGCCAAATGAAGGGTGGCCACTTGATGCTCCACATGACCGCCCCAATAATGCTTCAATCTATGGCCATTTACTTTGAACCTTTCTCCTTCAGCATTTTCAACCTCAACAGCACCAGAATTTGAGGCTTGAACAACATTGAATGGCCCTGACCAACGGGATTTCAGCTTTCCCGGGAAGAGTTTGAGTTTGGAGTTGTATAGAAGCACTCTTTGACCAGGTTCAAAAGTCTTGGGAAGAATTTTCTTGTCATGGTACCGCTTAGTCTTCTCTTTGAAAAGCTTGGCATTCTCATATGCACTAAGCCGGAACTCCTCCAATTCATTGAGCTACAAGAGTCGCTTTTCACCAACTGCCTCGGAATCAAAGTTAAGCTTCTTGATGGCCCAATAAGCTCCATGTTCAAGTTCTAATGGCAAATGACATGCCTTCCCATAAACTAGTCGATATGGAGACATTCCGATGGGAGTTTTGTAGGCAACTCTATAAGCCCATAATGCATCATCAAGCTTTGTAGACCAGTCCTTCCTTGTTGCACCAACCACCTTCTCAAGGATATTCTTGATTTCACGATTTGATATTTCAGCTTGCCCATTGGTTTGAGGATGGTAAGCCAAAGCTACTTTGTGTCTCACTCCATACTTCTTCATCAGGGCTTGGAATTGGTGATTACAGAAATGGGATCCCCCATCACTAATGATCGCCCTTGGAGTACCAAAACGAGTGAAAATGTGCTTCTTCAGGAACTTTAGCACTGTTTTAGCATCACTCTTTTCACAAGCAACTGCCTCTACCCACTTTGATACGAAATCCACTGCAACTAAGATGTACTCACTATTAAAGGACTTGGGGAAGGGCCCCATGAAATCAATTCCCCAGACATCAAAGAGTTCAACCTCTAACATATTCGTCAAAGGCATTTCATTCCTTCTCGATATGTTTCCAACTCTTTGGCACCTATCACACTGAAGCACAAAGGCATATGCATCCTTGAAGAGCGTTGGCCAATAAAAGCCACTTCGGAGGACTTTAGTAGCTGTCTTTTCACCCCCAAAATGTCCACCATAATCAGATGAGTGACAACATCTCAAAATTTCTTGCTGTTCATTCTCAGGGACACATCTCCTTATCATCTGATCTGCACATCTATGGAACAAATAAGGCTCTTCCCACAAGTAGAAATTAGCTTCATGCAAAAATTTCTTTTGTTGGTGATATTTCAACTCCGGTGGCATCACTCCACAAACCAAGTAATTGACCAAATCTGCATACCAGGGAGTAATAGAGACATCAATAGAGAATAACTGCTTATCTGGGAAAGCTGTGTTAATCTCCTGAATTGAACCGTGCTGAGTTTCAACACTCAATCGTGACAAGTGGTCAGCCACTTGGTTTTCAGTCCCTTTTCTATCAATGATCTCCAAATGGAATTCTTACAACAGGAGCACCCAACGAATCAAGCGTGCTTTGGAGTCTTTCTTGCTGAAGAGGTACTTAAAAGCAGAGTGATCCGTATGAATGGTCACTTTAGTACCCACAATATATGCCCGAAACTTCTCACATGCAAAAACTATTGCGAGCAACTCTTTCTCAGTTGTGGTGTAGTTGAGTTGGGCATCATCAAGTGTCTTACTAGCATAGTAGATGGGATGGAAAAGCTTAGCCTTCTTCTAACCAAGGGCAGCGCCTACCGCATAGTCACTCGCATCTGCCATAATGATGAATGGCAAATTCCAATCTGGTGCAACCAAAATAGGTGCAGATACAAGCCGCTTCTTCAGTTATTTAAAAGCTTTCAAACATTCTTCATCAAACTTAAACTCCACATCTTTCTCAAGCAAATTGCACAAGGGCTTCGCAATCTTAGAAAAGTCTTTGATAAATCTGCAATAGAATCCCGCATGACCTAAGAAACTCTAATGCCCTTAACATTTGTTGGAGGAGGTAATTGCTCAATAATCGAAATTTTGGCTTTGTCTACTTAAAATCCTTGCTTAGAAACACGGTGACCCAATACAATGCCTTCTTGCACCATGAAGTGACACTTTTCCCAATTAAGAATCAAATTAGTCTCCTCACATCTTTGCAGAATAGCGGCTAAATTATCCAAGCAACTATCAAAAGATTGTCCAAAGACTGAGAAATCATCCATGAACACCTCAATCGTCTTCTCAATCATGTCGGAGAAAATGGACATCATACATCGCTGAAAGGTGGCCGGAGCGTTGCACAACCCAAAAGACATCCTCTAGAAGGAAAAAGTGCCATACTGGCAAGTAAAGGTGGTTTTCTCTTGATCTTCTGGGGCAATCACGATCTGATTATAACCCAAATACCCATCAAGGAAACAAAAGAAATCTTGCCCCGCCAATTTATCTAACATTTGATCAATGAACGGCAATGGAAAGTGATCCTTTCTGGTGGCTACATTCAACTTACGATAGTCCATACACACCCTCCAACCTGTCACAGTACGAGTTGGAATCAATTCATTGTGGGTGTTAGCCACTACAGTCATACCGCCCTTTTTGGGAACGCATTGGACTGGGTTCACCCAAGAATTGTCAGATATAGGATAAAAAATACCAGCAGAAAGCCATTTCAATATTTCCTTCTTCACCACTTCTTTCATGATTGGATTTAACCTCCGCTGATGCTCAATAGAAGTTTTGCGATCATCCGCCAAGAGTATCTTATGCATGCAAATAGAAGGGCTTATTCCCTTGATATCAGCTATCGGCCATCCAATAGCTTTCTTGTGGTCTTTCAGAACTCTCAATAATTTTTCCTCTTGGACTGGTGATAAGTTGGAGGAGATGATTACCGGCAAAGCATTAGACTCCCCAAGATAAGCATACTTGAGGTGAGGAGGTAGTGGTTTCAACTCCAAAGTAGGAGGCTCTTCTATTGATTGTTTCAAAGGAGAGCTCAATGCATTAGACACATCTAAGGGTTCAAAAGGCTTGAATCGTGCATGGCCATAGGTTTCCACCGCACATATTTCCCTTAATTCTTCATCATTAATCTCTTCGACATCTTTCTCTCCTACTAACAAGGCTTCCAATGGATCCTTCATCAATGACGCATAGAAACTCTCTTGGTACATTGAATCAACCACATCCACAAAAGAGCATTGAGCAGAGTCATCTAAGAATTTCAAGGCTTTGTTCATGTTGAAGCTTACTTGCTCATCATTGACTCGCAGGGTAATTTCACCTTTTTCCACATCAATTAGGGTTCTTGTTGTGGCCAAGAAAGGTCTTCCAAGAATAATTGGGATGTTCCAATCCACTTCACAATCAAGAACTATGAAGTCTGCTGGGAAGATAAACTTGTCTACTTTCACCAAGACATCTTCAATTACTCCTCTAGGACGAGAAATACTTCTATCAGCTAGGAGTAAGGTTACAGTTGTGGGTCTCGCATCTCCCAGACCCAGTTGATTGAATACAGCGAAAGGCATCAAATTGACACTCACCCCCAAATCACAAAGAGCTTTTCCTTGAAAGTTCTTCCCTATATTACAAGGAATGTAGAAGCTTCCCGGATCCTTCAATTTTGGTGGGAGTTTCCTTTGCAAAATGGCACTGCAAGTTTCAGTCAGAGCAACTATTTCAAATTCGTTAAACCTCCTTTTCTTTGCCAACACATCTTTTAAAAACTTTGCATATTTTGGCATTTGTTCAAGTGCCTCAGCGAACGGGATGTTGACATGCAACTGCTTGAACATTTCAAGAAACTTCTTGAATTGACCATCTTCTTCTTTCTTTTTGAAGTGTTGAGGGAAGGGAAGGGAAGTGACGGCATATAGGCCAGAGGCTCATTTGACTTGGGTTTTAGCTCCCCCTTCGTTTCTTTCACACCACCATCCATAGCTTTTTCAACTAGTTTCTTCTTTGGGCTAGTGCTTTCCTCCATGATAATCTCCTCATCAACCTTTTCTTCCTCATCATGAGCGATTTTCTCAAAATCACTATTACTCTTGTCAACAGGCTGGGGCACATTAGGTAATTGTTTTCCACTTCTCAGGGTCACCGCTTTGCATTCCTCGTTGCCATCCCTTTTTGGGTTAGGAATGGTGCCACTTGGAAGAACACCTCGGGTCATGGCATTTACTTGTGTAGCCAATTGCCCCATTTGCACTTCGAGGCTTTTAATTGCATTTTCATGCAGTGAAAAGGTGGATCTAGTTTCAGCCCTCTGAGCCTCTTGTCCAGCTAAAATCTGTGCCATCATCTTTTCCATTTTGGATTCTTCCTCTTTGATAGGAATTTGCCTAGGTTGGGCTTGAAAACCCGGAGGATGAGAGGGTTTAACACCCGAAGAGGATGGTTGATTAATGTTTTGCCCTTAATTCCATGAGAAATTGGGATGGTTTCTCCACCCAGGATTGTAAGTCTGCGAGTATGGATTGTTCTGTGGATTTTGAAATTTGCCCATGTAATTGATTGACTCAGAAGCCATATAAAGTGGACACTGATCTGGAAAATGGACATCACTACACTGATCACACACAACTGGGGTGGATTGTACAGAATGAACCCCGTGAGACTTACCCCTATGCATATGAGATTCTATCACATCAAACCTTTTATTGATCGCAGAGATAATAGTTGCAAGTTGTGAAGAAAAGGGAGCATCTTCTTTGGGTGCTGCCATTGATGGCGAAGTCTTCCTATTAGTTCCTTGAGAATTGTTGGCAGATAGTTGGTCCAATAGTCGAAAAACTTCATTGACAGGAACATTTCTGTACCCTCCATTGGTCATAGAGTCAACCATTGCTTTAGACTGAGCATTCAGACGAGTGCAAAAAATTTGAACTATCACCCATTTATCTACCCCATGATTAGGGCATTGCCTCATCAACATCTTGTACCTCTCCCAAGCAGTGTAGAGGTGCTTATCCGGGTGTTGCTTAAAGCTCAGGAATGCATCTCTAGCTTCAACAGACTTGTCATCAGAGAAAAATCGGGCTCTGAATTTTGCCTCAAGATCGGCCCAAGAAGTAATTGATCCCTCCGGTAGATTATCAAACCATTCCCTTGCTGTGTCTTGCAAAGAAAGAGGAAACAATCTAAGTCTGAGAACATCATCGGGGACCCCATTCTGCTTGAAAGACCCACATACTTCCAGAAAGTATAGCAAATGTTTGTTGGCATCTTCATTGTACAGCCCATGAAACAACCCATGCAACTGCAGCATAGTGATCATCACCGGTTTGATCTCAAAGGTATGTGCTTGCATCTCCGGCATCCGAAAACAAGATTGAGTACCTCACATATTTCGACTAGCAAAATCATTGACTGTAGCCCGATCATACTCATCATCGGCCATGATTGTAGATTCAATCTCAACTTCTTCCTCAAAGATATTCACTCCTTCAAGTACTACTTCCAAGCTACCAAACTCCAAGCTTTGCATAAGCCGAAATGGCACCTACAAGAAGCACAACCAAGCAAGTATCACACTAAACTAAAGTAACTATAAACAAGAAAGAAATTAAAAGAAAAGTAAATAATTACAAGCTTAAGCGAAATCAATAACCAAGCCTAAGGTTGACCAAAGGATTTGTTACCAAATCCCCGGCAACGGTGCCAAAAACTTGTTCGGTCCGCAAGTGCACGGGTCGCATCAAATAATAGAGTAATAAGAAAAGTATGGTTCCCACAGGGATTTGGTTACAAATGCGATCAAGAATAAGGCTTAGTGTATTAGATTAAGTTGAGCTAAACAAGGTTTTACTTTGAAGAGTTAGCATGTAAAATTAAATCACAAAAAGGTTACTTCTTTTTGAGATTTTTAGTTTAAGATTTGTGAACAAGAAAAATGACGTAGAAATACTTGACAAATTGGATGAGAAAACCTAGGGTTACCTTTCCCCATTTAACTTCATGACCCAATAAATTACTTCCCTTTTCATTATCCAATGAATTTCATGCATGAGTTCAAGGTTCAATTTCATTTGACAAAGCTCTCTCAAGTCAAGATCAAATTTTTACTAGCAATGTTAGGTCAATAATTATATCTCTATATTACCAACAAGACATCCATTTAAAACCATAAATTTCAAGTCTAACATGATTTCCCCCAAGTTCTAAAACAAAATATACTCTCTCAAGTCATATTTCATTTAACACTTCAAGTGGTGATCAAGCACTTGTATAATTTAAAGCAAGATGAAAATCCATACATAAACATTCATTAAATACATCAAAGGAAGGAAATACAAGAGTCAATCCATCAAATGGTTCAAAGTAACCCTAGAATAGGGGTTTAGTTACACATGAGTAAATAAGAAATGAAAATAGAAATAAAAAGCAGAGTCATGGCATAAATTAGAGAAAAGGGAAGAAGAAAAGAAACCAAGATCACAACTTGAATCTCTCCAAGATTCTCCAAGCTTCCTAGCTCTTCCCCACTCTCTCCTTAAGCTCCAAAATGATCCAAAATTTGCCCTAAATGCTCTGTGTCTGTTTCTGTTCGCATTCAATATTCTTTATTGCCTTCAGACAGCGTTAATTAAATGAAACGCACAGTACCAGGTGTTTTTGCCACGGCGAAGTCACGGCGAAGGAAGGTGGCATCCAGAGAATGAATACACTTGCCGTGGGTTTCCCCGCCGCGAACCCACGGCGAAATCTTGTTACTTCTGGTTCCTTGATCTTCTTCCCACTCAATGTGTATTCCAGAGCCACTTGTATCTCTTTGGCTTTCTCTCTTTATCACCTCTTCCTATACAAGATTGAAAGAGGGTTGATGAGCTTTTAAAATTTAATAACATACACACAAATTGTCAAGCAAAGAATCCTCAAGATCTAAATTTTATGCATATAAGCTTTCTTCTTCATTAAGAATTTTCTCTGAATTTTTATGTCCATTTCAAAACATCACTTTCAAAAATCTATACAAAAATGGGGACAAATTTGATGAAATATGTGAAATTTAGGAGCTTATCACTCCCCCAAACTTGAGTTCTTTCTTGTCCTCAAGCAATTTTTGAAAATTTATGCACTTTGCTTATAAGCTCACTTTACTTTGGCTGAAATGCTTGTTCTCATATGTTACTATTTTCCTTTTCGATTGATAGAAGATGCAGTGTGTATGCCAAGATGAATGTTTCATAACACTAAAGATAAGCTTTCTAAGAATTCCTTGAATTATCTTTCCCAACATTAAGGGGAGAAAATAAGCAGTTAGAAAAAGAAATTAGCTAGAATGAATTATCATTATCTCATTTTGATCCTCGCACAAAACAATGTGAACTAGAAGTTTAAAAGATAATTCATTTGCAAAATTTGGCTAATCAATTGCCCAATGCATTTACTGACCCAAAGAAAGTGACAAAATCACATGTTCCAGTTGCTAATACTCTTATTAAAATTGATGTCCAACCTAGTGCTAATGAATCTAAAGCAAGTTTGAAACGTGGCAGGCTTATCAGTTCCAAAGATAAAAATCCTTGAAAGAGAAGAGGAGCTAACAATATAATGTGTCAAATCGAGGATAACCAAGAAAATTTAGTAACACTAGAAGAGTCATAGGACAATGAAAATGTCTCAATCCCAAAAGAGACTCAGGTACCTAAAATATGTGAAAATCATGAGATCTCAATAAATTATGCTATGAGTGGAATATGATGGGGCCGAAATGAAGTCAACGTTGACGATGTTTTCGCTTACAATGTAGCGATTGATATAATGAATGATAATGAGGATCATGAGCCAAAGTCTATTAGAGAATGTGAACAAAGAAATGATTGGCCAAAATGGAAAGATGCAATTGAGGCGGAATTAAAATCATTGGAAAATCGAAAAGTTTTTGGACCTGTAGTCCTCACACCTGAAGATGTGAAACCGGTTGGATACAAATGGGTTTTTGTACGAAAGCGGAATGAAAAAGGTGATATCACAAGATATAAGGCACGGCTTGTTGCATAAGGCTTCACACAAAGACTGGGCATTGACTTTGAAGAAACGTATTCACCGGTGGTAGATGCAACTACTTTTCGATACTTGATTAGCCTAGCAGTGAATGCAGGGCTTAATGTACGTCTAATGGATCACTTGACAGTGAAATTTATATGAAACTCCCTGAAGGATTCAAGTTGCCTCAAGCACACAATTCAAGTTGTTAGATAATTGGACCTTGATCCGCCCTTATTGGGCTGATATAATTAATTAGAATAATATGGGTTTATTTTCTAATTAATTAAATCATATAATTATGTGATTGGCTAAATCTGCTTGGCATGGATTTAGGAGAAAATATAGGTTTATTTTCTAATTAATTAAATCATGTAAATTACGTGATTGGCTAAATCTGTGTGGCACGGATTTAGGAGAAAATATAGGTTTATTTTCTAATTAATTAAATCATGTAAATTACGTGATTGGCTAAATCTGTGTGGTACGGATTTAGGAGAAAATATAGTTTTATTTTTTAATTAATTAAATCATGTAAATTACGTGATTGGCTAAATCTATGTGGCACGGATTTAGGAGAAAATATAGGTTTATTTTTTAATTAATTAAATCATATAAATTACGTGATTGGCTAAAGCTGTGTGACACGGATTAAGGGATAATTATCAAATCAGGTAATTATAAAAAATTACCTGATTGGTTGATTTTATTTGGCATGGATTAAGGAATCCACAAAATCAGCCCTGACCAACTACTATAAATAGAAGGCCAGGTCTCATTCTTTAAACGTACAAAAATCTAGATCTCTCACTCAGAGTAAAAACCTCTCTTCCCGATTCTGATCATTTGGTGATTAGTTGTGCTGCTAAGCAAAAGGACTCTAGTAGTCCCCACTCGGAAGGAAGAATTAAAGTCTGGTAGTCCCCACATTCAAGAGAAAGAATCAAAGACTGGTGGAGCCTCCAAATGACGGTTCGGATCTTTGATCTTTATATCTTCGTGAATTTTATAATATCTGCGTGTTTTAGAATTTTATATTTATTTTAAAATTCCAACACAAGTAAACAAGAACAATACTCGATTAAGCTAAATAAGTCCTTATATGGATTAAAGCAATCCGGGCGTATGTGGTACAATCGACTTAGTGAATATCTGCTGAATCAAGGATATAAAAATGATCCAATATGCCCATGATTACACCATATTTTTATACACATTTCATTGATAAAATCATTGGATCATTGCATGTTCTTGGGGTAATTGCACCTAATTAGAGTAACTTCTGACTTTTGCACACTTTGTTGGAATTTGTTCTAATCAAGGGCAATTTGGGCATAATTAGCATAAATTATTGTTTAACCCATTTTTAAGAACATTTGATGCTACCTCTGGCTTGATTTTATTCGTAGGTCAAGGAAGAAGCATGCCCAAACTAAGAAGCCAAGTTGCAGTGAAAAATTCTGGACGAAGCCGAAGAAGGAAGTGAAGAGAGAAACAGAATCATCTGTAATTCGCCGCGGTGAGGTGACGGCGAATTCAGAGGCCAAAAGCTCCAGAATAGATGCCCGTGGCTTTCGCCGCGGCGAGCCCACGGTGAACAAGCCCAAATTCAACCAGAACCAACATGAGCTCGCCACGGCGAGTCCACGGCGAAGTCGCGAGATTCTGCAAAAATGTGACGCGATTTTAGGGTTTCTGAGGGATTATAAATAGGTTTTAACACCCGAAAATGATCTCTAAACAAAGCCTCCAAACACGAAATACAGCCCCTCTCCTAGGGTTTCTCTTATTTTCCTCCATTCTTCACTCCAAATCCTCATCTTCCCATTCAAATTCACCTTCATTCTTGCTGGTTTTTCTGTTCTTCCTTGCTTCACCTTCCATTTCCACCATTTTTCTTCTTCTACCTTCCTCATCCATGGAGGCTGTGGTCATGGGCCATCCTTGGCTCGAATTTGAAGATATTAGAGGCTAAGTTTTTGGTGCTTTGGTGGTGTGGAGGTGGCTCTAGCCTCATAGACCAACATAGGGGAGTTTCCTTTGTATTTGGCTTATACTCTTTTGTATTGGTCTTGTATTTGGATTTAAGACTTGGGATATGTGATTGCTGCCTATGTTTGTGAACTATATTGTGTATGCTTTGAATTGAATGTGATTGAGATACAATTTCCTATTTACTTGTGGTTGTATTTTTGGTTGTAGCCATTTTAGTGGTTATAGTCAATTTCTTCCATGCATGATGATGTGGTTGCACTTCATGAGAGTTAAATTGCATTTGTTTTAAGGAATTTCACAAACCAAGTGGATCTTCACACTAACCCTAAGTAATGGCTATGAAAGTGATTGCTAGATTACTCATTAATTAGGGCTAGTGGACCCCTAGTGGTTGCTTGGGGATTTTTCAATTAGACTTGGTAAACTAAACTCCCACTTATGATTTTGAAAGAAGCGTTTGAGTCACCAAAACACTACCAAAGCCCATTTTATAAAATCACCCCTAATCCAAACCCTTTTCACTTTTCACTTATTAATCTAAAACACCAAAAACAAGTAACTGCTTTTGTTAATAGCTTTAGTAAATGAATCTTCAAACCAAAACTCCCGTACCTTTTTATTGTTTTAATTGCATTTAGTTAGCTTAGGTTGTTTAGAAGGACTCCTCAAGTGAAAAAATCCGGGATTGTGCCACTTTACACAATCCTTGGTAATTATTGTGATTTTAACCCCAAGGCGTAAGGAAAAGGTTAAATCAGCCCATGTATATTCATGAAAAGATCTGGAAATGAGTTTGCTATAATTGCCGTATACGTTGATGATATAAATATCATCAGAACTCCTGAAGAGCTTGAAAAGGCAATAAATTGTTTGAAGAAAGAATTTGAAATGAAGGACTTAGGAAGAACAAAATTCTATCTTGGGTTACAAATTGAGTATTTGAAAAATGGAAATTTCATATATCAAGAAACTTATATTAGAAAGGTCCTAGAACGTTTTTACATGGATAAATCACATCCATTATGTACTCCGATGGTCGTAAGATCATTAGAGGTAGATAAAGACCCTTTTAGGCCTCGAGAAATTAAAGAAGAAGGTAATGAAGAATTACTTGGTCTAGAAGTACCATACCTTAGTGCAATCGGAGCATTAATGTACCTTGCCAATCACACACAGCCAGACATATCATTTGATGTTAACTTACTAGCAAGATATGGCTCCACACCAACCCAAAGACATTGGAATGGAGTTAAGCACATTCTTCGCTACCTCAAAGGTACTTTGGACATGGGACTATTTTACTCGAATGTAACCAATACGGATCTTGTTGGATATGCAGATGCTGGATTTAGATCTGACCCACATGTTGGAAGATCACAAACAGGATATTTATTCACATGTGGTGGTACAGCGATCTCATGGAGATCCATGAAACAAACCATCTCAGCTACATCATCTAACCATGCAGAAATTCTTGCAATGCATGAAGCAAGTCGAGAGTGTGTATGGTTAAGATCAATAATACATCATTACGAACTACTTGCGGTTTATCTTCTTGTAAAATGACCCTGACGGTCCTATATGAGGATAATACTGCATGTATTGCCCAACTTAAAGAAGGATACATCAAAGGGGATAGAACTAAGCATATTTCACCAAAATTCTTCTTCACTCAAGATCTTCAGAAAGATGGTGAAATTGATATCCAACAAATTCGGTCTAGCAAAAATTTAGCAGATATGTTCACCAAGTCACTTCCTGCTACAATATTTGAGAAGCTCACTCATGACATTGGACTTCGCAGACTCAGAGATATCAACTGAAGTGGTCAAGAGGGGGAGATGATACACGCTGTACTCTTTTTCCCTTGTCTATGGTTTTTCTTCCACTGGGTTTTCCTAGCAAGGTTTTTAATGAGGCAGTATTAGGAAGTGTATCACTAAACATTGTACTCTTTTTCTTCTACTAAGTTTTTTGTCCCACTGGGTTTTTCTTAGTTGGAGTTTTTTAACGAGGCACATGTTTAGTCATTGACATCCAAGGGGGAGTGTTATGAATTTCCTATTATTATGGATGTGCACAACTCCTATTTCCTATTAACATTGTATTGTCATTAATGCTAATTGATTACACTACTACAAAATAGGCTTTTCACGTCACCAATTAACGTCACATAATTATAAATGTGACATGGAAAAAAAACGCGGTGGCATTTTTGTAATTAAGTTGCAGGTGGAGGGAGTTACAACGTCACAAAAACCTTAAATTGTGACGTTGAAAGTTTCAACGTCACACTTTGAGCATTTGTGACGTTGTATGTTTGAAATGAAAAAATAAAAAAAAATTACTTTAACTTTCCACGTCACACTTAATCTAAGTGTGACGTTGAAAGGCAACAGAAAATAATTTTAAATTTTTTTTAAAAAATTAGTAACTTTCAACGTCACAATTAAATTAATTGTGACGTTGAAAGTCACAGAAAATTTAAAAAAAAATTAAAAAAATTGTCCGTGACTTTCAACGTCACAATTATACTAATTGTGACGTTGAAAGTCACAGAAAAAAAATTTAAAAAAAATTATCCGTGACTTTCAACGTCACAATTATACAAATTGTGACGTTGAAAGTCACAGAAATTTTAAAAAAGATTTAAAAAAAATTATCCGTGACTTTCAACGTCACAATTATACAAATTGTGACGTTGAAAGTCACAGAAATTTTAAAAAAGATTTAAAAAAAATTGTCCGTGACTTTCAACGTCACAAATATACTAATTGTGACGTTGAAAGTTACTAATTTTTTTTAAAAGAATTTAAAATTATTTTCTGCTGACTTTCAACGTCACAATTATACTAATTGTGACGTTGAAAGTCACAGAAATTTTAAAAAAAATTTAAAAAAAAAATTATCCGTGACTTTCAACGTCACAATTATACTAATTGTGACGTTGAAAGTCACAGAAATTTAAAAAAAAATTTAAAAAAAAAATATATCTGGGACTTTCAACGTCACAAATAAGATAATTGTGACGTTGAAAGTCCCCCCAGCTCCCTCCAAATATTTCCCCCAGCTCCCTCCAATTTCTTAACCCAAAAACGAAACTCGTACTTCCCCAGCTCCGTCCCGCGCCCCATAGCTCTACAAATCTCATACCTCCTTCCTTCCACAGCTCCGGCCAACGCATGCAATCTCTGATCCGAGGTCAGGTGAGCATCCTCTTCCTTCATCCTCTTCAAGTTTTGATTTTTATGAAGTCTTTCTAACTTCAGATCTCAAAATCACCAAAATCCCATTTTGTTAATGATAAAGGTGTTTACGCCGCTCGTTGCTCCGGTGCCTATATGGAATCTGTGAAGAAATGTATGTCCCATTATTCTTCAACCACTGTGAAATTTCTGTTTATTTTCTTATTCCTTCTCTGTTTCGTTCGAATCTGGCGGGCCGGAGGGACTAAAATTTTGGGGGTGATAAGTTTAAGAGTAGAAAGCAATGATTTGTGTTTTGCATGTTGAAATTTTGGGTGGTAAGTGACTTTGAAGATTTCTGATTTTCCTGTTCTTCCTTTGCTTCCTATGTTCCGTTCAGTTTCTTTATTTCCCTCTGTTTTCTGCTCTGATTCAGTGATTGTTTTTTTTAATTACATGGGCAAGCTATCGCTTGGAATGGTTTACATTACCTGGTCTCTATGATTTCTGCTCTAAATAGGTGATTAGCTCCATTTCTTGATTGTTTGTAAATATAAAAAGGATTGAATAATATTGAGTTCAGATTTTTAGGGTGAAAGATTTCTTTAGAGTAATAAATTGATGTATTGAGAGGTGATATTCAGATTTAAATGAAGTTTCAGCGAGGATAAAGCACTAAATTGGACTTTGTTGTACAGGAAGTTTGCAAGGGATATTGGGCAATTGAAGTGAGTTTAAAAACTGATTTGGATTGTTTAAATTTAAGAACTAGTCATAAAGTGTTGTTTGTGATATTTGATTAGTATTTAGTATTTTTAAGGCTAATGCAAGTATTTTAGGTGTTAAGTGTATATAGAGACAAAGTTTATTGATTGTTTTGGAATTTTGCTGTTAAATAGCAAAATAAATAGAATTTATATCTTGATGTTATGGGACGGAGTAAATGGTAGCTAAACTTTGAGGAACAATGGTGATTGAAAGAGAAGAAACTATAAAGAGTGGTTAAAGTAGTTACATGTAGTTTGTGATAGAATTAATTGAGACTAGAAAGGAAGTTTGTGAATTAAGAAGTATAAGCATAAAGATATGTCAAATTGAGTTGTATGAACATGATACTTATTGTGGTCAAATTTATTGACTTGGTTTCTTTATTTTGAGCCTTCATTCTCATTTCTTAATCTCCCTCATATTATTACACTATTGTTTGTAGGATGGGTGACTTTAGTGCTCATGTTCTAGCTTATCATCTACTCATTTAAATTCTGAGGACCATAAACAAAACTCCTGCTTTTCCAGAAACATTATAAGTAGAAGTTGAGTAATTTCTCTACTTCATCTTGGTGCTGCGATTTCAGTGTTGGGTCTGACTTCATTTGAGTAAGCAATTCCTCCACTCCATTTTGGTTATCTTGAATTTTATTACTATTAGTACTATTATTGAATTTGTTGTTTTATCCTAAAACAGTATAACTCAATAGCTTAAACAGTTAGATAAACTTGACTAGCTTGTTGGAAATGGCATAGGTTTAATAGAATGGATCGTAGTTGGATGCATACATTGAGAACCACTAAAGAGTATCAGATGGGTGTGGAAGAATTTATTGAATTTCCCAAGAGAAACGTGCCTAGTAAGAATGACATGTATCTTTGCCCTTGTGTGAATTGTGCAAATGCTTATCGTAAGAGCGTTGATGATATAAGGGATCACCTTCTTTGTGATGGGATCAATCTCCGTTATAAGAAGTGGCTTTGGCATGGGGAATTGGGAAGTACCGTACATGCGTGCCCGTCACAAAATGTAGAAGCAACGGTGGATGATGTTTGTGATGATGGAATGGACGACATGATCAATGATATTAGGGCGGAGTCATTTTCTGTGGTACAAGAGTTTGACAAGTTGCGGAGTGATGCAGAGACACCGTTGTTCCCGGGGTGTACTAAGTATACTCGGTTGACTGGCGTCCTGAAATTGTTGAAAATAAAGACAGAAAATGGGTGGGCAGACGCGGGTTTCTCGCAGATGCTTGAAGCTTTGAGTGATATGTTCCCAGCAGGCAATGTGCTTCCGAAGCGTATGTACGAGGCTAAAAAAGTTCTAAGCAAGATGGGCATGGAGTATAAGAAGATACACGCTTGCCCTAATGATTGCGTGTTATACAGGAAAGAGTATGAAAGCCTAAAAGAGTGTCCAAAATGTAATACTCCGAGGTACAAGCCGAGGAAGGATGCCGTTGGTGATGATGATGGATCAAAGAAAGGGGTACCTTTGAAGGTAATGTGGTACCTTCCGATTGTGCCAAGGTTTAAACGCTTGTTTGCAAATGAGGCAGAAGCAAAGAAACTGAGGTGGCATTGTGATGAGAAAATCTCAGATGGAAGATATCTCCGGCACCCTGCTGATTCTCCTCAATGGAAGAAGATAGATTCCATGTTTCCTGAATTTGGTGGTGAGCCAAGGAACCTTCGTCTCGAACTGTGTACGGATGGTTTCAACCCTTTCGGGAGTCTCAGTAGCACACATAGTGCTTGGCCTGTGTTGCTGGTCATTTACAACCTGCCGCCTTGGTTGTGCACGAAGCGCAAGTATGTGATGATGTCAATGATGATTTCGGGTCCGAAACAGCCTGGTAACGATATCGATGTCTACTTGGCACCTTTGATTGAGGACTTGAAGATGTTGTGGGAGGAAGGCGTAGATGTGTTTGATGCGTACAGGCAGGAGACATTCAAGTTGCGAGCTATGTTGTTTACCACAATAAATGACTTCCCTGCATATGGCAATCTTTCTGGCTACAGTGTGAAGGGTTATATGGCATGCCCTATATGTGAGTCTGACACACACTGCCACCATCTCAAACACGGAAGAAAAACCGTCTACCTCGGTCACAGGAGGTTTCTTGATCGGTTCCATCCTTACCGTAGACTAAAGAAGTGTTTTAATGGCTCATCTGAGTACCGATCTGCTCCTACCCCCTTAACCGGGGATGAAGTTTACCGCCGTGTTGAGAATGTCAGTATGGTATTCGGTAAGAAACAGAAGCCAAAGACCGGTTCTGAAAAGATCATTTGGAAGAAAAGGTCAATCTTCTTTGATCTACCTTATTGGCGATATCTCGATGTGAGGCACAGTATAGACGTGATGCATGTGGAGAAAAACGTCGGTGATAGTCTTGTTGGAACGTTGTTGCATATACAAGGGAAGACTAAGGACGGACTCAGTGCACGGTTAGACTTGGTTGAAATGGGTATAAGACAACGGTTGCATCCTATAGTCAGTGAAAATGGCAAGAGGGCTTATATGGAACCTGCTGCTCATACACTTTCGAAACAGGAGAAAAAAAGTCTGTGTGAGTGTTTGAGTGGGATCAAGGTTCCACAGGGTTTTCTTCTAATGTTAGCAGACTTGTGTCAATGAATGATTTGAAGTTGGTGGGAATGAAGTCACATGATTACCATGTATTGATGCAACAATTCTTACCAATTGCCATAAGAGGCATTATGCAAGATGATGTCAGGAAGACTATAGGAAGACTGTGTATGTTTTTCAATGCGATATGCAGCAAAGTCATCGACACTGAAAAGCTAGACGAGTTGGAAAATGAGGGTTACATTATATTGTGCCAATTAGAGATGCACTTTGCTCCAGCCTTTTTTGATATTATGGTGCACTTGATTGTTCATTTGGTAAGGGAGATAAGGCTCTGTGGCCCTGTTTATCTAAGGTGGATGTACCCTTTCGAGCAATTCATGAAAGTCTTGAAAGGGTATTCCAAGAACCCACACCGACCTGAGGCATCAATTGTTGAAAGATACTTAGTTGAGGAGGCAATGGATTTTTGCAAATCGTATCTAAAAGGGGTTGAGGAAAACCCAAGACATGAAGATGGGATCGGTAAGGGGGTACGGGGCGTCAAAGTAAAGACTATGTGCCGTGAAGAGGTGTTACAAGCACACCTATATATCTTGAATAATATGGAAGAAGTGCAGCCTTATTTGGACGAGCATAAGAGGATCCTAAAAGAAAAGAACCCGAAAAAGAGTGACATGCAGATTTCTAACGAGCATAATAGGACATTCATTGGGTGGTTCAAGGAGAATGTTGAAAAGGAGACCGGTGGCCTGGATACAATAAGATGGTTAGCCGGAGGGCCGCGTTTTGAGGTTGTTACGTGGGGCTCTTTTGACATAAATGGTTATTCTTTCTACACTAAGGCTCAGGACAACAACAGCACCATGCAAAACAGTGGCGTGATGGTGGTAGCCGAAGCGATGCACTTCTCCAGTTCAAAAGATAAAAACCCAAGATTGGCTTCCATGGCATATTATGGGGTAATTGAAGAAATTTGGGAAGTTAGTTACACCAAGTTCAAGGTTCCAATCTTCAAATGCAAGTGGGTTAACAATAGCGCAATTGTGATTGAACCCCACACTGGTATGATCTCAATTGATCTTCACAAATTTGGGTACAAAGATGAGCCATTTATCTTAGCAAGTCATGCGAAACAAGTGTTCTATGTAACGGATCCCGCAAATAAGCACTTGTCCATAGTCTTGAAAAGTAAAAAGCAAAAAGATCGTGCTCCCACTTTAGATCTTGATGAGATACCACCTTTGTGCGTAATTCCACCTGAACCAAGGGAACCGGAATTGATAGATGATGACGACCTATTTGCCTCTAGAAATGATCATTGTGAGGGGATATGGGATAACACCTAAAGTGAGAATCTTTTTGAATTATAATGTATTAAGTATTATTGTTATTGTTTTGGTTTTGTGAAAGTTGTTGCCTTGTAATGACTCAACCACATATTTGATTTGTTAACAGGTACATCATGGCGGATGATTCTAACAATCAACAACAAAACAATCCCCCTCGAAAAAAGGGAAGAGGTCCGACGAAGCTCAAAGACATTATTGTCCGTCAAGGGACAAATGTTCAGCCTATCCGTGTGGAATTTGACGAGGACATGAATCCTATTGGAGAGATTGGAGCGCAATTCGTGAGCTACGTCGGTTTTGTAGCAAGGAACCGAGTAAGCATCTTGGATGACGATTGGAGGGAAGTCGATAAAGACATTAAGGATCAATGTTGGTCAGATATCTTGGTATGTTTTATCGTTATTTATCTATTTGTTCCTAATATGCATGTATTTGTTTTTTTTAGTTAACTCAACTAATGTGTCTTTTATTCTTATTTTTCCTTGTAGCAAAACTTCGACGTTCCAAACACCAAGGCGTTCAAGGATTTTTGGTTGAATGAATCGCGCAAGATGTGGAAGGGTTTTAAGAATAACCTAACCAGAGACTACATCAGGGGGAACAAGATGGGTCAAGATCCCTGTCAGACCTATCCCTCTATTGACCCGGAGACTTGGAAGACCTTTGTTAAGAAACGGCTCGACCAAAAGTTCCAGGTGTGTATAGGTTATAAATAGTTCTTTAACTTTGCTTCAAAAATGAATTTTGAGCACATTATATTAATTAACTAACTTAGTTTTATTTTCATAGGAGAATAGCCAAAAACAAAAGGAGAGACAAGAAAAAAATATTTACAAGCATACAATGTCTCGGGGGGGTTACAAGTGGGTCGAGAAAAAGTTGATTAAGAAACAAATTGCAGAAATGGAGGAAGCGGCACGGACCGATCCTACCGCTGTTCTACAGCCTCCGCCGCCCATCTCACGTCATACGAAATGGGCTGAGGGAAGGAAGTCTAAAGAAGGAAAATTTGTTAATCTGGAGGCTGAAACAGTTGCAAAGAGGATTGTAAGTATTTTACTTGGTTGTTTATTCCTTTAACTTGTGGTTTTATAGCACATTACAACTTAAGATTTTTTCGGTTATTATAGGAAGAACTTGAGCAGCAGACCACCCAAGGGTCCTTCACACCTTCTGATAGGATGGACATCCTGGCCACGGCAATTGGGAAGCCCGATCGCCCCGGCCGGGTACTAGGGGAGCCCAGGACTCTAGGGTTTATCAAGTATTTCGGCCGTAGATCCCGAGCCACTCGCACAGATTCTACTGAGGAGATATTGGCTAAGGCTCGGGCAGAGATGGAGGCCCAGTTAGAGGAGCGGGTTGCTTTATCCGAGCAGCAGATTAAAGCACAGTTCGATGGGCAGGTGGCCGCGAAGGTCCAGGAGGCTCTGTCGGGTTATATGGGGGAGCAGATCCGAGCGCAGATTGAGGCACAAGTTAGAGCGTCTACCATGCAGCTTGGACTGTCATCACATTCTTCTCAACAAAGACAGCAGGTTTGACCATCTCCTATATATGTTAATTACCGAATTATGGGTTTATCAATTAGGCTCACTCTGTGTATTCCCATCTCCTGTAGGAGTCCCCTGCTACCGGCGGTCCAAGCGGCAAAGACAGCTGCAATCAGACTGTGCCGTTAGGATCAATTCGTGAGAATGAATCAAATCCCACTCCAGACAATGACCCTGAAGTTGGAGTAGAGTGCTATCTCCATCTCGATTTCCCTCGCCTGCACCCGGTCGCAGAAGCTCGCCAGTTCCCGAACGCCTCCTTCATACATAATAAGCTTATTGGGGAGGACCAAGTGAAGGTGTCTGTTACAAATATCTTAAATGATGAGGGGGGGACAGATGTACCCATTCCCCATAATGAAGTCACCAAACTATATGAGGCGATCGGGACATTCATCCTGTGGCCTAGAAGACTTGTACACAGCACTCCACAAAAGGCGCCGATTGATGCGGTATGTACACTTAATTTTTGAGACTCCTTGTTTTACATGATTACAGTTGTAAAAATATATAACATTGGTTTTTTCATCGCCCGCAGTTCTTTTCAGATGAATATCCTTCTCTCCAACTCCTGCAGGAGATGCAGCCAACTTTGCACTCCATAACCATTAAGATGCCTCCAGGAGTAGTCAGTCCGTATCGTTCATATGATTTTCTAGTTGATGGTGACAGAGATATCGTGGAGTTTTTGACGATGGAAGAAATTGACCTCGCTTGGCTCGAATTAGTGACTTTGTAAATGACTGTTACTTTTTATGTCTATGCAATATTTTTACATCTATCCTTTTATAATTTCAATCATTTTATGATAGGTACTTCCACCAGCTGTGCAACCAATTAGGCAGGGAACAATACAGATTCCTTAGTCCAATGGCCTTGGTGAGGCGAGATGATTTTAAAAACGACAAGGCTAAACTGGAGTATGAGGACGAGATGCGGGCTTATGTCACACATCAAATGTCAGCGAATCGGGGATCTGTCTATTTTGCGCCTATTCTTCAAGAGTAAGTGTGATTATTACCTTTTGCCAACTTTTCATTATTTGCACATTTACAAATGTTATGTTTATGTGTGGACATAATATTCTTAATGTTTTTCAGTAAACACTGGTCATTAGCTGTCGTTTGCCCCATACAACATCGTCTGGTTTGGTTTGACCCATTGCGATATAATATAACCTCATATTATAAAACCCTCTTATCTAAGTAAGTACTTTTAATGACTTTTTACTTTGGGCTACATAAATTATTTTCATGGATACGTGCTAATTTTAGTTCTATTTTAGGGGCATTCAACAATGGCATTTTGCATCAGAAACCGGTGAAATGGATGATCCCATCGTGACACAAAGACCTAGAGTAACTACCTTTAATTTAAATTCATTCAATGTTAGTCAATTGAGATATTATTTATTTTGTTATTAATTTATACTATTTCTTGTGATTTATAAAGTGCCCCCAGCAACCGACGAATAAGGAGTGTGGGTATTACGTCATGAAGTATATGTGTGACATTATTGAGAGTGATCGTACCGGATCCTTTACACAGGTATAAATTAAATTCTTATCTATAGCTTGATACAATCATTATATAATTATATGATTTATTTATCTAACTTTGCAGTAATCACAGCATCCATTATTTTTGCAGTTTTATGATGGAAACAACTCATTTGAAGACACAGACCTTGATTCACTTCGTGACCGTATTGCTCAATTTTTTCTTTCATTTGTGGTTGGTTAAAAAGTGATCATTGCAGAAAATACTTTGTTGTCTAAACATGGAATTTTGTGTGTCTATATATATGTTTAGTTTGATTTAGTTATAATATAGCTATGTATACATGTTGTATGAATAATGTATACTGTTGTTGATCTGCATTATATCTATTTCTGTGACATTTGCAATTAATACAGATTGGGAAACCAAAAGATAAATTAACCATCATTTTTTAAAAAAAAAATTAACCACGTCACAATTTAAAAATTTGTGACGTGGTTTCATGAAACCACGTCACAAACTATTAATTTGTGACGTGGTTTGTGGAGAAACCACGTCACAAAATAATAGTTTGTGACGTGGTTTCATAAAACCACGTCACAAATTTTTAAATTGTGACGTGGTTTATCAAGAAACCACGTCACACACTACTAATTTGTGACGTGGTTTCTTGAAACCACGTCACTTTTGTTTAATGTGTGACTTGGTTTCCTGAAACCACGTCACACATTAACAATTTGTGACGTGGTTTCTCTGCCACACCAACGTCAATTTAATCTAGTTTTGGACAAACAACGTCACAAGTTTTGTAATTTGTGACGTGAAAAATATGACTTTTAACGTCACTTTTTGGTGTGACGTTAAAATTCAAGTTTTCCACGTCACTTGAATTTATGTCACACCAAAAAGTGACGTGAAAAGTCCAAAATTTGTGACGTGAAAACCCTGTTTTGTAGTAGTGTTACATTGTAACCCTAGAACCTTGCCTATAAATACAGGGCTTGTATTGTGTATTCGACACTCTTGAACGTTAAATGAGAACGGCTTTCTATTCTCTCTACTTCTTTCCCCGTTCTCTCTTATCTTCTTCTATTATTTATAACACTATGTTTATTATTATTATTATTATTATTATTATTATTATTATTATTATGGCATACTCATTGGAGAAGAATGGAACATGATCGTGAAGGATCCAGAAACCCCCAATTTTTTTTCCCGTATGTATTAGTTAATAAGGAAGAGGAGATAAAGGGATTTGGTGAAAAATCTTATTCCTATGTTTTATTATTATTATTATTATTATTCCCAAAAGAGTACAAGAGCATGACAATAGAAAATGGCCCATGTTATTATTTTTTTTAAATGCATTACAGGGATCCGACCAAAGAGCAAAAAAATAGATAAATAGGATTGATTTTCATTTTGATGCATTTTCTCCATAATTCCCAAATTCAACTTTTACCCTAAAATTACATATTTTACATCTGATTATCTTTAATTCCTACTGTATATTTTTCTATTATCGGCTCATTAATTCTCTTATATATTTAATTATTATGTCTTTTTTTCCAATAAATTTCTAGATTGTTACAGATAAATTAACCGAAAGTAAGAAAGAATCCAATATAAACCACGGGCATCCAAAGAAGTGAAAAAAGGAGTTAAGAATACACAATATAGACAAAAGACTATAGAGAGTTATGAACATCAAATCTAATGGACAAAAAGTGTAAACTTACCGCAAACCAAAGAAGAAGAAATCTTTGGTAGAACTGTTAATCCTAATTAAATCCAAAGAAGCAAAAAATATGGAGTTAATAATATTAAAAAAAGGACAAAAAAGAAAGGAGGTAGAGAAATATAAGGTGAGGGAGATAAATTTACCAAAAATAAAAAAAGAACCCAATGTAAACCATTAACATCCAAAGAAGTGATAAAAGGAGTTAAGACTTAAGAATACACAATAAAGGGGGAAAAACTATAGAGAGTTGCAAATATCAAATCAAATGGGAGAAACGTGTAAATTTACATTAAACTCACTACAAACCAAATAATCAGCAAGATTTTATAAAAAATAAGCAAAAGGAAGCCACAAAAATAGGGGCCAAACCAAATCACTAAAAAGGAATTAAGATCAAAATCCAACATATAGTAAATCAAACTATAAACTCACCATAAAGCAAGAAAAAAAACAAAACTAAATCAAAAGGAAGGAAGAGAAAATATTAATCGGCGAATAACCAAGGAGGAACAAAAAAAAAAAAGAAAACCACAAAATGCATAATATATATATCAAGATAATTAAACCCGGACCAGAGTCTAGACCGATCGAGTCAATGGGTCAAGGGTTAGTGGGTCAGTTATGAATCGACTCGGGAGTCAGACTGATAGTTATTAAAATAATATAATTTTATTATAATGGATCATAATATTTATATTTTAATTAGAGGAAAAATAATTGTTGAATACATATCATGTTTTCTACATATAAAATTCTTTTATATTTTTATTTTATTTCCTTTTCATTCTTTTTATCCCTTTTTTAGGTTTTTTTTTTTTGCCTGAAAATCTTTTTTTAGTTCACATATTCAAATTATTCCTTTTTATGTGTTTTCTCTCTCTTTCTTTTATCATTCTCTCTCCCACTCCCACGTGATTCCTAATTTCTCTCAGCTCTTTACCAAGTACCAACACTTCACTTCATGTCTGACACAACACTAGACCCCTCTTCTACACACATCACGTGATTCCTTTGTTCACATTAGGAGGCCATTCTTTTTCTTCATCACTTTAACTCTTCAATGCTTCTTCACGGCATTCTTCCTTTTTTCAAGCCAAGAAAGAAAATTGCAGTGCTTTGCTTCTCCGGCGACCGATGGCTTCTCCAACGACGGATGAATACGGCAAAGAAATAGTAGTGTCCAAGTGAACCACACATCACAGATCTGCAATATCTATGATCTTAACTTATGACCAAGCAGTCCACTCTTCTTATCTTCTTCATTTCTCATTTTCATCTTCTTGTTCTCTCATGAATCTGGATCTGACGTTGAAAATGCTCAACTCGGGTGACTCACCCCACCCGACGAGTCACTCGAGTTAGTCATGGGTTGCTCCTAGTTTTCCTAGTCATGGACAAGTCGTATCAACGCCGGATCATATGCCAAATAGGACCAGTTGCGTGCCCGGTCCTGTGAGTTACGGTCCGGACCAGCCGGTCGGGTTTAATAACCTTGATATATATTGAGGAAATTAGGGGGAGCAACGATGAGTCTGAACATTAAAGATAAAGGATTAAGGATAAGGATAAGCAATGAGGTTCAATGAAACCATGAAGGAAAAATGAGTAGTTAGAATGATAGAAACAACAAATAATTAAATAAGATAATTATAATAATGCATAACAAACTACTAACAGACTTTAATAGCAGCCCAAAAATTGTAAATGAACACTAACAGAATCCAAGAGACTTGACACTGTCACTATGTGTAATATAAGTTTTATAGATAAGTAGGTTTAAGGCTTAACTTATAGCTTGGTTATTTCGAATAATAACCCTTTTACTTGTAAGATGGGATCAAACCTCCCTATGGAGCATATATATATACACACAAAATGTTATATTTGGCCAGTAACCCACACTTACCTTTTCCTAACTATATATATTAACAAAGCATATGCATAGATAAATATAAAAATAGTTAACTATGTACAAATTTAGCAGGCATCCCTACTCTTTTACTACCATTACAAAAAAGATGGTTTCAGTGGGGACAAAAAAGAAGCCACTAATGTTATGATTTTAAGCGGTGACATAAACAATCACCGTTAAAAGTGACACTTTCAGTGGTGAAATCTAGGTGTTGCTGCTGAAAGAGTAACTATCAGTGGCATCAAAAAAGTTGCCATCGAAGGTAATACTTTTAGCAGTGCAACTCACCACTAAAAGTCATACATTTAATTTCTCACCAATAAATGTAAATTTTTAGTTTTATTTTTGAAGGTGATGAAATGGTGAATGGTGCAATGTGTCATTGGGTGATGATGTGACATAATGTGGCACTTGACAAGTGGTAAAAGGGTGGATGATGTGGCAAGTGGGGTAATGGGATCCATGTCATCGCCCATATTGTAATGCGGTGATGATGTAGATTTATTTATTTATATATTTATTTTTCACTTTCAGCATTGATATTTGTCACCGCTGAAAGTACCCCTTTTGCAGCAAAAAAATGTCATCAGTAAGAGTCGACTTTTAATTGCGACTTGAAAAGTCGACACCAACACTTTCTGTCATAGTCGCTGTCAAGGTGACTTAACATTTAGACTTGTATCAGCAACAACTGAAAAGTCAAATTTTTTGTAGTGTACATGAACTTCTTGCTACTTCTTGTTCACCTGCTCACCTAAAAATCACATAAAAAATAGAGTGAGATTCGACAAATCTTAGTAGTAGTTAACTCCTTCATGAATACAAATAATACATAAACCTGTAACAAGCATCATAGATAAACATTGCATTTGTATTATATATATGCCATTGGCATCTTCACATAGTAACTAGTAGGTTTAATGGAATCCTAGTGAGTAGAATGGAGACCCTCGGCCTCATACCTACTAGCTTCTAAAATAAATAATGAATAAACTGGATCAAGATCCAATTAGGGGGTTTTAAACTCTTGGAGTATTTAACCAAATATATTTGATAATATCTTTGTTTTAAATCAAGAATTTTAATTTGTTGTTCTAACTTAATTCCTTTAAAAAGATAAATAATAATATTTTTTATTAAACTTTTTAGCTTGAGAGTACGTAAATTAACTGGTTTTGAAAATATTGTTGTTTTCTAAGTCAAGCCTAAATGGGCTAACCCTTTTAAGCTCGAGCCCCATTGAAGGCTAGCACATTGTTTTCGTTACATTTGAGATGCATAAAAGACATGTAAAAGAATATATATATTTGTCAGTATTGGAATATATTTTAGTTTATAGGTTGCCTTGATTATAAGGGTTAATGTGTAAATATGTATCGAAAGTTCTTACTTTGCAGTAATGTTGACTTAAAAGGTCTATTGGGTTCAATATATTCTTGTCAAACTGCAAGAGGAATTGGTCCAGTCAAATTGTTAATTAACTCAACAGGAATTGGTCCAGTCTAACTTTTATTTAATGAATCCAAGTTGAACACAAGATGAAAGACTATAGTATAATCAAATTCTCTTCCTTTCATAACTTTTTTCTAATCCTTCAATTCTGACGGCATCCATATTCAATTCCAAAGTATTATGTTCAAGTGATATCCGCCCACTACTATAGAAATACCCTATAACAGCGCTTTTTTTTTACCTTTAAAAGCACCGCTTTAGCTAGTGCTGCAATAGGTCATGTGACCTATAGCGGCGCTTATTTAGCTTTATAAGCGCCGTTATAGGTTAACCTAAAATGACGCTTATATGTCAAAAGAACAGCTTTAGGTCATACCTATAGCGGCGCTTTACATGTCTAAATGCTACCATAATCCTTATTTTTTTAGAAAATACCTATAATGGCACTTTTTTCTTCTTAAGCACAGCTATAAACACCCTATAGTGCGCTTATTATGTAATAAGCGCCGCTATAGGTCATTTTTACCCTATAGTGACGCTTATTATGCTATAGGTCATATTTTTTAACAAATATTTCTTTTTTTTGTTTCACACCCTCCTGCATCAGTGCAAAAAACCAACAGCTCTATACCATTCCAGATAATTTATACATATACACCAGAAAGTCATCAAGAGAACAATGTACAATTAAACCAACCATTCTAATTCTGAGTTGACAACAAAAGCATGCTAATGACTGGATCATGATCTAATTTGGGAGAAAAGAGGGTATACATAAGTGCACCATTCTAAAATTAGGGCATTAATTTTTCCCTTGACAACATGAAGCAACGAGCATCTGGGTAATACTGTACAAACACATTTAAATGACAAGTAAATTTACTTGAAGTCTAACAAGTACAAACACGATTAGAGTTGGGAAAATATAAAACTTACTGTCAATGGGATGCCGAGTCGATCATGTGTGACTGATTTAACCTTTTCCTTACGCCTTGGGGTTAAAATCACAATAATTACCAAGGATTGTGTAAAGTGGCACAATCCCGGATCGTTTCACTTGAGGAGTCCTTCTAAACAACCTAAGCTAACTAAATGCAATTAAAACAATAAAAAGGTACGGGGGTTTTGGTTTGGAGATTCATTTACTAAAGCTATTAACAAAAGCAGTTACTTGTTTTTGGTGTTTTAGATTAATAAGTGAAAAGTGAGAAGAGTTTGGATTAGGGGTGATTTTATAAAATGGGCTTTGGTAGTGCTTCGGTGACTCAAATGCTTCTTTCAAAATGATAAGTGGGAGTTTAATTTACCAAGTCTAATTGAAAGATCCCCAAGCAACCACTAGGGGTCCACTAGCCCTAATTAATGACTAATCTAGCAACCACTTTCATAGCCATTACTTAGGGTTAGTGTTAAGATCCACTTGGTTTGTGAAATGCCTTGAAACAAATGCAATTTAACTCTCATAAAGTGCAATCACATCATCATGCATGGAAGAAATTGACTATAACCACTAGCAACCACTAAAATGGCTAAAACCAAGAATACAACCACAAGTAGATAGGAAATTGTATCTCAATCACATTCAATTCAAAGCATACACAATATAGTTCACAAACATAGATAGCAACCACATATCCCAAGTCTTAAATCCAAATACAAGACCAATACAAAAGAGTATAAGCCAAATACAAAGGAAATAAGAAATTGTAAACTAGAAACTCCCCTATGTTGGTCCATGAAGCTAGAGCCACCTTCACACCACCAAAGCACCAAGAACTTAGCCTCTCATATCTTCAAACTCGTGCCCAAGAGGACCCATGATGATAGCTTCCATGAATGAAGAAGATAGAAGGAAATGTGGAGTGGAAATGGAAGGTGGAAGGAGAAAGAACAAGAAAATCAGCAATAATGGAGGTGGAAATGAGTGGGGATGAGAGGATTTGAGTGAGGAATGAAGAAGAACAAGAGGAACCCTAGGAGAGGGCTGGTTTTCGGACCTGAGGAAGCTTGGTTCTGTATTTTCGGGTGTTGGAACTATTTATAACCCTCCAAAGAAACCTAAAATCGCGCCAGACTTCTGCAGATTCTGGGACTTCGCCGTCGGCTCGCCGCGGCGAGAGCCACGGCGAGCGACAAGAGCTTCTGTCTGAATTTGGGTCCGCTCGCCGTGAGCTCGCCGCGGCGAAAGCCACGGCGAGCTGGCATCTATTCTGGAGCTTTTGCTGGGGAGTTCGCCGTGAGTTCGCCACGGCGAAACCCACGGCGAGCTCACGTTGCTTCTGCCTCCCTGGTCTTTCTCGCCGCCAGTTCGCCGCGGCGTTCGCCGCGGCGAGGGAACATTGATTCTGTTTCTCTCTTCACTTCCTTCTTCTGCTCCGTCCCGAATTCTTTGCTGCAATTTGGCTCCTTAATTTGGGCATGCTTCTTCTATGATCTACAAGTAAAATCAAGCCAGAGGTAGCATCAAATGTTCTTGAAAATAGGTTAACAATAATTTATGCTAATTATGCCCAAATTGCCCTTGACTAGAATAAATTCCAACAAAGTGTGCAAAAGTCAGAAATTACCCTAATTAGGTGCAATTACCCCAAGAACATGCAATAATCTACTGATTTTATCAATGAAAAGTGTATAAAAGTATGGTGCAATCATTTCCCCCACACTTAGACCTTTGTACTCCTGGACAAAGGGTACAATGCAAAGAACAATGATTTTAACCAATCAATAATCTCAAGCTAGCATGAGTCATGATCAAGGATATGCAAAGGGAGAATTGGCAAAGCAATCGGATAAGCAATGGCAAAGAGGACTCTCAAGATAATAGTGTTTCCCTCTACTCACCTCATGTGGGATCTTTTCACACTTAACTTGCTCAAACAACAATTTGCCATAAGCTTGTAACTACCCTAACATCTCCACACATGCATACAATCACGTATGAATCAAAAGGACTTGCAAGGTTGAAATGATGGAAAAGGCAAGATGGATTGCATGTTATGGAAAAGGAAAGGTTGCAATGCAATTCAAAGTCACAATTTAAGAACATAGCACATGAGAGCATAATTTCAATAATAATGATGCCACACCAAGAAATGCCTTATTCTTCAAACTTTCTTTTTTTTTCTTTTTTTTTTTTTTTCTGCACACTTTTCTATTTTTCTTTTTTTTTTTTTTCTAACATAAGCATGGCATTAACAACAAACAAAAGTGGCTCAAACTCAATGCTTCATCTCAAAATTCACATTAATGCATTACAACCAAGGAATAGCTCAAAATGGGTGAACAATGGAAAGTGAAATGATGTGGGTTTGTGTTTGGAAAGATGGGGTGTTGAATTGAATGCCTAAATCATCTTCAAGCATGAATGCAATTATAGCTTTGACAAAGAGTAAAGACAAGTTCTAGAAATTGAATGATCAAGCAAGTATACACTCCTGAAATGAAAGTAGGCCCAAGAATCTCACAACAAGGTTAACCTCAATTTCCAATTAAAAATCCAATTGCAGGGCCAATTAACACAATGCATATGCTTGAAAATAACTCATCACTAGCTCTTTGAAGATTGAAAGGGTAAGGTCTAGTCTTGCTCCATGGTTTTTCAAAAATTGTTGCCACACTAGGTTTTCACAAACCAGTTTTAAAATTGGGTAGAAAAATGCAATTAGGTCCTCTATTGCACTGAATGCGACCCTCCATTGCAATAAAAGACTAAGGAGCACAATCTACCTGGATTTTGAAAAATTTGACACAGAATTTTAAAAATTACCTCTAATGTGGCATAAACATGATAAAACCAATAGATCAAGCAACAAGACTACCTAGTCCCCTCCCCCACACTTGAAATTGGCATTGTCCTCAATGGCATAGGGTATTTTATTGAATGAAAAATCTTAATTTTCTACTTTCTACTAGGATGCTCCCTCCCCCATACTTGTTCAATGCAATGATAGTAAAATATAAAGCAGCCAGCCCAGAATGCATGAAAGTAAACAAGATAAGGAGAAGAAGCAACCTGGCCTCAAGGAGGCTTGGCAACCGGTTCATGGTAGAGCTTGAGGAGATGTCCATTCGAAACGAATTCCTTTCCGGTTCCTTCTTCAATGAGCTCCACCATCCCATACTTGTGGACCTTCGTTACTTTGTACGGCCCGAACCAATTGGATGTTAGCTTCCCATGACCATGGCGGAAGCGGGCTTGGTACATAAGGACTTGGTCACCAACATTGAAGCTGCGGTTGAAGATCTTACCATCATGGATCAACTTGGTCTTTTCCTTGTAGAGCCTTGAGCTCTCATATGCCTGAAGGCGCAGTTCATCAAGCTCTTGCAATTGAAGGCATCTTTCATTTCCAGCGGCATCCAACTCCATATTGCATAGTTTCACGGCCCAATAGGACTTGTGCTCCAATTCAACCGGCAAATGACAAGCTTTACCAAAAACTAACCGGTATGGAGACATGCCTAAGGGTGTCTTGAATGCGGTCCGATATGCCCACAATGCATCCTCAAGTCGATCACTCCAATCTTTTCTTGATGGCTTAACAATTTTCTCAAGAATGTGCTTTATATCCCTGTTAGACACCTCTGCTTGGCCATTTGTTTGGGGATGGTATGGGCTAGACACTCTGTGGGACACCCCATACTTAGCAAGCAAGTTATCAAGAAGCTTGTTGCAAAAGTGGGTTCCTCGATCACTTATAAGACCCCTTGGTACTCCAAATCTACTAAAGATGTTAGACTTGAGAAACTTAGAGACCGTAGGTGCATCATCCTTTCGGGTTGGGATAGCCTCTACCCACCTAGAGACATAATCTACAGCAAGTAGGATATAGGTGAAACCAGAAGAAGGTGGGAAAGGTCCCATAAAGTCTATCCCCCAAATATCAAAAATCTCACAAACTAGGATGGGTCGTTGGGGCATCTCATGTCTTTTTGTCACACTCCCCCCAAATTGTTGGCACTTACCACACGATTTACAAAAGGCATAGGCATCTTTGAAAAGTGTAGGCCAATAAAAACCAGCGTCTAAAACCCTCCTAGCAGTTTTCCTAGAGCTATAGTGTCCAGCACAAACCATCGAGTGGCAAGCAGAGAGGATGTCTAGGGACTCGGATTCCGGTATGCATCTCCGGATTACTTGATCATTGCACAGTCTCCATAGGTGTGGTTCATCCCAAACATAGTATTGGGCTTCTCTTTTTAATTTCTGCACCTGAAAAGGAGACATGTCATCCGGGGTGAGGGCACAAACAAGATAATTGACTAAACAAGCATACCAAGGCACCTCAATATCAATTGCATACAAAGAAGAATCCGGAAAATTATCACAGGTTAAGTCAGAAAGATCTACTCCCCTGGTGTTGTCTGGGAGTCTACTCAAGTGGTCGGCTACCAAATTGGCATTGCCGGCGCGATCCTTGATCTGCAAATTAAACTCTTGTAGCAAGAGTGTCCACCGAAGAAGTCTTGGCTTTGAGTGTGGCTTTGTGAATAAAAACTTTATAGCTGCATGGTCAGTATAAATGACAACCACAGAATGAAGCAGGTATTGTCTGAATTTGTCTAATGCAAAGACTATGGCAAAGAGTTCCTTTTCAGTAGTGGTATAATTCCTTTGAGCAGAGTCCAAAGTCTTAGATGCATAGGCTATGACATGTGGTGCCTTGTTGCTCCTTTGACCTAGCATGGCGCCAACTGCGTAGTTGGAAGCATCACATGCCAATTCAAAGGGCAATGACCAATCGGGAGCAAGAAGAATAGGAGGCTCCAAAAGAGTTTTCTTCAATGTTTCAAAAGCCGTTTTACACTCATCATCAAAAACAAATTCAACATCTTTTTGCAGCAAATGAGAAAGAGGCAATGCAATTTGGGAAAAACCCTTGATGAAACGCCGGTAAAAGCCTACATGTCCCAGGAAAGAGCGGAGCTCTTTGATACAAGTGGGATAAGGCAAGGACGAAATCACCTCGGTTTTGGCTTTATCAACCTCAATGCCTCGGCTAGAGACTAGGTGGCCAAGAACTATGCCATGTGTGACCATGAAATGACATTTTTCATAATTCAGTACCAGATTCTTCTCGACACACCTAGCTAGTACTCGCTCCAAACTATTCAAGCAAAAATCAAACGAATCACCAAAAACAGTAAAGTCATCCATGAAAACTTCCAGGCAATCATCAAGCATTTTAGAGAAGATGCTCATCATGCAACGTTGGAAAGTTCCCGGCGCATTGCATGAGCCAAAGGGCATGCGCCTGTAGGCAAAAGTACCGAATGGGCAAGTGAAAGTGGTCTTTTCCTGGTCCTCGGGTGCTATAGGAATTTGAAAATACCCCGAATAACCATCTAGAAAACAGTAATGGCTTTTTCCCGCAAGCCTTTCTAACATTTGATCAATAAATGGAAGCGGGAAGTGGTCCTTTCGGGTGGCATCATTCAACTTCCTATAGTCAATACACACACGCCAACTATTTTGCACCCTTGTTGGAATAAGTTCATTGTTTTCATTTTTCAAAACAGTGATTCCGGACTTCTTAAGCACCACTTGGACCGGGGAAACCCACTCACTATCCGAGATCGGATATATGATGCCGACACTTAGGAGTTTTGTGACCTCCTTTTTGACCACATCCAAAATGAGGGGGTTAAGCCGCCTTTGAGGTTGCCTAAGAGGCCTAGAATCCTCTTTAAGTAAAAGCCGATGGGTGCAAATAGCGGGGTTCATGCCCGGAATATCAGCCAATGTCCAACCCAAAGCCTTGCTATACTTTTTCAAAACATCAAGCAATTTTACCTCCTCAATTGCACTCAAGGTATTAGAAATAATAACCGGCAATTTGTCATTGGGGGCAAGAAAAGCATATTTTAAATTGCTTGGCAAAGGCTTTAATTCCAAAATGGGTGGTTCCAAAACAGAGGGAATAAGTGTAGGAAGAGTTAAAGTGTAAGAAGAACTCCCCTTTGTAGACCCAATTGGAAAAGGTGGAATGGGCTCAAAAGACCTCATCTCTTGTTCATTGGTCTTCCCAAGAGCCGAATCAACACATGGTTGTTCTACCGCAGCGACTTGCCTTGGGGAAATGTCATCCACAACACCTACATCACAACTTGTAACAAGATCATTCAAATACCTAAGTGTGTGGGAAGAAATCCTAGGTCTAAAGTTAGAATCAATGGAAGAGGGTTGAGAAGGTGGCCCTTTTACCACATGGTGATCCGGTCCAAAGAAGGTCAAGTGTGAAGTAACTTTTGTTGGGGTGAGGGCTATACCCTTTGAGCTCAAATCGGCCAACTCTTGGCTTCCAACCTCAAATTCACATTCTTCAACCAACTTATGACCTGAAACATTAAGAAAACTACCATCTTCCAAAGAAATATCATCACTCATCAAGGAAAGGTTAGTGGAGCTCATATCCAAAATAGCAGTATCATTATCAATCAAAGAAAAATCCAAAGGGACAGAAAGTAGACAATCAACTACATGTGAGTCAAGGTCATACACGTCATCACCTAAGGAAGAAAAAGAATGAACAGAAGGCAGGGTAGAAAAATAAGAGTCATAAGCTTCAAGATCAGATGTGTAATCATATGAATGCAAGCTTAATTCATGCTCCTCAATGGCATCTTCCACAGCAATATCAATGACATTCAAATCTAGAAGAGAATAGTCCTCATGGGGGTGTCGCATTGCTTCATACATGTTAAAGCTAATCTTATGTTCTCCCACCTCCATTGTTATCAAACCATTTTTCATATCAATTACCGATCCGGCGGTCCGCATGAAGGGCCTACCAAGAATGATAGTCGATTCACATGGCTCGCTGGCGGTGTCAAGAACATAGAAATCAGCGGGAAAAACTAAGTCTTTAACCTTAACAAGTATATCCTCAAGAATACCTTGTGGATATCGGAGTGTGCGATCGGCCAATTGCAAAATGGCACTTGTCTTTTTCAAACCGGTGATGCCTAAAGAAGTGAAAATCGCACTAGGCATCACATTAATGGCCGCTCCTAAATCCAACAATGCATTCGTCACCGTCAAGTTCCCTATGGTGCAAGGGATCATGAATGATCCAGGGTCTTTGCACTTGACCGGCAACTGAGGCTTGAACAAAGCCGACACACTAGGATTCAATTGAATTCTTTCATTCGGCCTAAACTTCCTCTTATTGGTGCACAACTCTTTCAAGAATTTACAATAGCTAGGCATAGATTTCACAAGTTGAAAGAAAGGCACATTCACATGCAATTTGCTAAAAAGTTCAAGCATTTCATTTTCAACAACTTCATCATGTTTCTTTTTGCTTTTAAAGTAAGCTTGAGGAAAAGGGAGTTGAGAGATAGTTACCTCCTTGGCCGGAGGTTTGGCCAAGGTATCTTGTGTGCTACACTCTCCTGTCTCATTGATACTCAATTGCTTGTTGTGCTGCTGCTTCTCTTGTGGTGGTGCCTCAGGATCCTCCATTACTTTCTCCTTTCTAGTCAATGCCCTTCTTTCTTGAAGTTCCTTTTCCTTAACACTCTCTGATTGCGGAAACTTCATTGGGCTCAATGGTGGGCTCCAAGTAGGGCTTTCCACTTCAATCTCTTCATCCACTGGCTCATCATCTTCCTCCCCTTCACTACTTGAAAAGTGAACCTTCTTCTTGGTTGGCATGGGATTTAGTGATTTTCCACTTCTCAAAGTAACAGCATTCAAAGACTTTGGGTTGATGACCGTATTGGACGGAGTTGGACCACTTGCCTTGGCTTGAAGCTCATTGAAAGAGTTTGAAAGCTTCATGACATAGTCCTCTAAGTTAGCACTCTTGGTCTCCCATTGGCTCATACGGTTGTCTACCTTCTCAAACCTTGACTCCATACATTGCTTTGTTTCATTCGCCCTAGAGTCAATGAGACCTTCCACATGGCGGAATCCCATAGTAATGGACTTGTTCAACTCTTCAAAGTCATTAGTGGGTCGGTCCTTTCTTACAGGAGTTAGTGCTTGGGAGGACTCCCCTTGGAATTGCCTTGGGGGATTGCCATCTTGGCGCCAACTAAATTTTGGATTTTGTCTCCACCCTTCATTGTATGTATTGGAATAGGGGTCCCATCTCGGATTGTTGCCTTGCCTTGGTTGGAACATTGCATTACATTCTTCCGGCTTAGAAGGACAATCGCTTGAGAGATGCATAGGTGATGCACAATAATCACAAGACGGACCCACCAACTCATTACCAACTGGACCTGGCGGGGAAGATGGACCTGAGATTTTGTCCAATCTAGAGTGGATTGCTTTGAATTCGGCCTCAAACCTATCCAATTGAGGAATGTGAAGAGAAGTAGAATCAACCCTTTGAAGACTACGAGTTGATCTTCTGGAGCCATGTTTCTCTTTGGCCAAAGCGAGCTTACGAACTAGAGGCCATGCCTCTTCAGGTGTGTAGTCAATGAATGAGCCTCCAGCGGCTGCATCCAGCTTGTCTTGGTCTCTTTCCCTCAACCCATCATAGAAGGTATGGGCTAATTGTTCATCGGGAATTTGGTGATGAGGGCATTTCTTCAAAAGGTCCTGGAATCTCGACCAATAATCAAAAAGAGATTCATCGGGCTCTTGAGTGATGGAATTGATCTCTTTCCTTCTTGCAGATGTTCTAGTGGCTGGGTAGAACTTTTCTAGAAAGGCTTGCTTCAAGTTGCCCCAGGAGGCGAGGGCATCTGGATTGAAAGTAGGCAAACTCATGTACCATTGCTTAGCCTTGCCTTCTAGAGTAAGGTGGAACACTCTCCACATGACATCCTCCACTTGTGCTCTGACTGGTTTCATGGTGTTGCAATGTATGAAGATCTCATCTAAGTGATCATGTGGCTCATCTTCCTGCAAACCATAAAACTTAGGTAAGGATTGTATCAATAAGCCTTTAATTTCATAATCAGTGTTCATAGTGGGGAATGCAGTCATGAATGGGTTGTGGTTAAGGCTGGTTGTGGTGGCTTCCCTGATGGTTCTTCTTCTAGGTCGCTCACCATCATTAACCACTTGTCCTCCCCCATTACCACCTAGATTTGGCTCTACTTGAACTTCAGGAATATGGTGATCCCCCTCCATGTCTCTAGTATCACTCTCAGTTTCTGGGGAACTCTCAATGCTTGGCTCACAAGAGGGTGGGTGTTCAACTATCAAGGAAGTAACCGAAGTTCCCCCTTTCTTTGTCTTTCTCAACCTAGTAAGGTGTCTCTCAATTTCTGGGTATTCAAGGTAAAGTTCTTGGTTCCTAGGGTTCCCTCGAGTCATACACAAGGCACAGACAACAAGTGTAGACTGAAGGCTCAACAAAGATGCACTTGCACAAATTCAAGGAAAAATGGATGAATGATGATGCAAGTGAGTATGGTGTGAAAGTGTGTATGGTATGTGTGAAGTGTGTTGAAAAGTATGAGTATGAAATGTGTATGAGAGGTATATGAGTGTGGAAGTATGGCAAATCAGGTATTCACAAGTAGGTGCAAGAAAATCCAGCAATACACCTAAGCAGGCATCACAATTCGAGCAAGAGCAAAGGGCAAGCAATATTTTTGGTATTTTCTTGTCAGACTTTATACAATGCAGAGCAAGTAATTGTAAACTAACTTAAGAATGCAAATGACCTAAATCTAATCCTAATGACTCCTACCCCTAGTCAATAGCTTCAATTGACACTTAGCTAACCTAGAGAGTCAAAAATGACTCCCCGGCAACGGCGCCATTGATTTAACCTTTTCCTTACGCCTTGGGGTTAAAATCACAATAATTACCAAGGATTGTGTAAAGTGGCACAATCCCGGATCGTTTCACTTGAGGAGTCCTTCTAAACAACCTAAGCTAACTAAATGCAATTAAAACAATAAAAAGGTACGGGGGTTTTGGTTTGGAGATTCATTTACTAAAGCTATTAACAAAAGCAGTTACTTGTTTTTGGTGTTTTAGATTAATAAGTGAAAAGTGAGAAGAGTTTGGATTAGGGGTGATTTTATAAAATGGGCTTTGGTAGTGCTTCGGTGACTCAAATGCTTCTTTCAAAATGATAAGTGGGAGTTTAATTTACCAAGTCTAATTGAAAGATCCCCAAGCAACCACTAGGGGTCCACTAGCCCTAATTAATGACTAATCTAGCAACCACTTTCATAGCCATTACTTAGGGTTAGTGTTAAGATCCACTTGGTTTGTGAAATGCCTTGAAACAAATGCAATTTAACTCTCATAAAGTGCAATCACATCATCATGCATGGAAGAAATTGACTATAACCACTAGCAACCACTAAAATGGCTAAAACCAAGAATACAACCACAAGTAGATAGGAAATTGTATCTCAATCACATTCAATTCAAAGCATACACAATATAGTTCACAAACATAGATAGCAACCACATATCCCAAGTCTTAAATCCAAATACAAGACCAATACAAAAGAGTATAAGCCAAATACAAAGGAAATAAGAAATTGTAAACTAGAAACTCCCCTATGTTGGTCCATGAAGCTAGAGCCACCTTCACACCACCAAAGCACCAAGAACTTAGCCTCTCATATCTTCAAACTCGTGCCCAAGAGGACCCATGATGATAGCTTCCATGAATGAAGAAGATAGAAGGAAATGTGGAGTGGAAATGGAAGGTGGAAGGAGAAAGAACAAGAAAATCAGCAATAATGGAGGTGGAAATGAGTGGGGATGAGAGGATTTGAGTGAGGAATGAAGAAGAACAAGAGGAACCCTAGGAGAGGGCTGGTTTTCGGACCTGAGGAAGCTTGGTTCTGTATTTTCGGGTGTTGGAACTATTTATAACCCTCCAAAGAAACCTAAAATCGCGCCAGACTTCTGCAGATTCTGGGACTTCGCCGTCGGCTCGCCGCGGCGAGAGCCACGGCGAGCGACAAGAGCTTCTGTCTGAATTTGGGTCCGCTCGCCGTGAGCTCGCCGCGGCGAAAGCCACGGCGAGCTGGCATCTATTCTGGAGCTTTTGCTGGGGAGTTCGCCGTGAGTTCGCCACGGCGAAACCCACGGCGAGCTCACGTTGCTTCTGCCTCCCTGGTCTTTCTCGCCGCCAGTTCGCCGCGGCGTTCGCCGCGGCGAGGGAACATTGATTCTGTTTCTCTCTTCACTTCCTTCTTCTGCTCCGTCCCGAATTCTTTGCTGCAATTTGGCTCCTTAATTTGGGCATGCTTCTTCTATGATCTACAAGTAAAATCAAGCCAGAGGTAGCATCAAATGTTCTTGAAAATAGGTTAACAATAATTTATGCTAATTATGCCCAAATTGCCCTTGACTAGAATAAATTCCAACAAAGTGTGCAAAAGTCAGAAATTACCCTAATTAGGTGCAATTACCCCAAGAACATGCAATAATCTACTGATTTTATCAATGAAAAGTGTATAAAAGTATGGTGCAATCAGTGACGATATCCCACATGTGCTGCATCACATAGTACCCACAGTCCTTGTTATTGGGTTGGTAGAGGCACTGTAACGAAAAACACCAAATATATCATATAAGAAACATTTATGTTATGGTTTAACTAGATATATTGTTTTAAAAATTGAATAACTTTATAAAACCTGGACTGATTGCCACTTATAAGCATCTTTGAGGTCTAGGGCTCTGGAATACTTCAACTTAACAGAGGATCGAAAACTAGTCAATACTCTGAAAAAGAAACAAATTAAATTAAATTTATTAGCTAGGATTGGTCATAAAATGACAAATAATACAATGAATTCAAATAATGTTGACATTCACTTACCCATTGAAGAGATGCATCAAATCGGGCGATTATCTGGGAAAGCATATTCTACAGGATACAAATAGTAAATTATGGGATCCTCTTGTGCTATCGGATTGATGACAAGCAAAATCCAATGTAGCCTAAAATGTTTTATAATGTTATGTCACTATATATATACGATGCTCGGAGATAAAAATACAATGAAAGCCATAATACGTATAGACTTACCTTGTATTAATCGGAGTTAAGAATAAAGTTCTGGCTGTTGCCTTTAAAGAGAAATGCCTTTGAATCGCTTTGAATTAGTCCTCACGTTTCGAGCCCGCAATTTGTGCTATCGAATAAGGGCTTATGAATTCGAACGATACATGCTCCCCGGCGATCATGACATCTTCATGCAGATGCCTTTATAAAAACCATACCAACTCCCAATTAGTGTAAAACTTATGACATTGAATGAAACCACAATGGAAAAGCATATATACCTGATCCATAAATTGATAACCGTAGCACCGACCCATCTTTGGTTAAGCATCTCCATTACCTGATCCCTAGAAAGAATGTCAATGAAATTTGACTTGTCAAATATATGCATGTTGAAAGGAATTGAGACAATAGCATTGCGAGGTATGGTAGCTACAAATGATCACAACCGAGCACGATATGGCGTTTCGGGACTTGCATCTTCAATCACAAGATCAGGCACTTGAACTTTTTTCTTACCCTTTGCTTTTGTTGCCTATAAACCGTGTAAATAGAAAGTTTAAAAATTCCTTCCAATAATTAAGAAGAGTGCTAGTTTAAATTAATTAGCAAATAATCACCTGTGACAATTGATCAGTATGTGAACTCTTTTTCTTAATTTGAGCAGCTGAACCACCAGTACCTTTGACATTAGCCACTTGTGCTTTCTTTCCCAGAAATTGTGTACCCTGTAAAAACATGTAAATAAAAGAGCGTTATTCCAAAACAATGAATGCTAATGTAAATGTTACTAGTAAGAAATTACCTGTGGTATTGGCACAATCAAACCAATGGGCCAAGCAACGTATGCACCGACAACCTCTCATACCCTAGTCATCTCAACAGGAGTAGGGAATGGTAACGGTGCCCAATCATTGTAAGAGTATTCAATCAATACCCTTAGTGCATTTTCAAGCAACGGCGAGTTGTGCAGGATCATGTTCAAATTGTTGTAGACCTTGTCCATCGCAACTACTTCACTGAAAGAGTGATCCGTATATAGCCTGCACTTTGACTCGCCCTACGAAAGAGTTGTCAACATTAGGTCACAATCGATAATATAATAGAATCACTGCTAGTTTGTAAGTAGAAAATGTATGAACTACCTAAGGAATGTCAGCCCTGGGCATCGTACAACTATCCCTGATGCTTGGACTCTCGACAAAAGGAACGTGACTTTGTTGCACAAAGTTGGACTTTTGTGATGCAACATTACTTCTCTGGAAGAATTTGAACATCTTCTCGTACCGTTGTTGCATGTCTTTATTTCATCATTCCATTCCCTCATGCCGTCTTTGCATTTCCTCATTCCGTCATTCCATTTCCTTGTTGCGTCGTTGCATCTCAAGCATTTCCTCCCTCATAGTAAGAACTTCATCTTTCAATGCTCTAACATCGCCTTTTGATGCCCTCTTTTTACGGTCAAAGTAAGATGAGGGCGTGACGCCTACACCCGCACCCCGAACACGGCCTAAATACTCAGGGCGATCGAGTACTCTTTTGAGGAAATTGTCGCTGCCAAATTTGTTGACCTCGTCAGGGCATTCTTGCGTTAACATAACCTATAACAAGGAGGAAGGATTATTAGTTATTAACTTAGCAAAATCCTGGGTTAGAAAAATATTAGAAATTCCAAGATAATGACTTACACATCGTTCATGGACTCTCATAACCTCTTCATGAACGACGGTACCATCTTTCTTCGAGTGACCTTTGACCCAGAAGTCATGCTGTGGTGGCTTACCTTCTAGGCCCTATTCCTGAATCTGTCAAGGTAAACCAGGTGAACATATAAATTAATCACGTAAACATTTATTCATAATTTTGGAGCCAAAAGTATTACTAACATACCATATCTTCCTCCAATTTTGGAAATGTCTTTCGTCAGCCCATATACGGATACTCACAGCTCTTAGCTGCTTGTCTATTTTTTTTACTTATTTCCTGGAACTCTTCAGTCAAACATTGTCGCACAAATTCATCCCAATGTTCTTGAGTAATTGACCCAGCAAATGAAGATGGTAGCGTTGGAACGATCTCCCCATCTTCATCTCTCAAGTAATACGTGGTCAAGGTGGAATGAAAATTCCTATGCATTCTCAAAACTTTCTTCAGCACATACTCCCTATGAGTATCGTCGATATGAAAGACGGTCTGTAACAACAGAAATCATATTAAATTTGTTCGTTACAATGTTATGATGACACATATGCCCTTAATTGTAAAAATGAAGCTTACCTGAATCTCTAACCAAACCAACTCATGTTTGTCGCTTGCTTTTCTCTAATCTGTAATAGTAATAGGCACTTTGTCCCAAACAGCACACCTAATGTAACCCGAGAGGAGCTTCACCAACTCTCCAATCGCTTGGTTATTGTCGTTCCATTTAAGTTTTGTCTTTTCTCCCCGAGCTCTGCGTGTGAGGAGTTTGCGCATAAGGGTCTTGCCACGACGAACATCTGCCTCATGTCTTGCTCTACCTTGACCGATATCTACCTGGTCACTAGGTTGTGCTTCTTCCTCCTCGTTTAGGGGGGATCCATTATCGTATAAAAAAATTAAACAAGACATGATTTTAGTGCATATACATATAGTCATGCAAAGTGTATGCGAATTAAATGAAATAATTCATAGTGTAAAACATAAATACATACAAACTTAAATCAATATGAGAGCTTTTGTCTCTTTTTCCTCTTTGTTATATTGTCTACAATTGTCTGCTTCCTCTTTCTTGTTGGATTTTGGGTTGTGTTTACCCAAATTCCTTCTTCATGATCACGCCTTACATAAGCAGGCTCATCTTCGTCATCATACCCATCTGCATCAAAGTCTTCTAACAGTAATGTCTCAAAGGAAGGAACATCTTCTATCACATTCATATCATCATCACTACCTTCATCATCAACTTGCTCGGCATAATTTTTGTTCGACTGCATGACAACTGACCAATTCTTCTTAGAAGGATCTGCAACGTAAAACACTTGTGCTGCTTGAGACGGTATAATGCAAGGATCATCCTTATATCCAACTTTAGAAAGGTTGACCGATATAAACCCAAATTCATCTAACCGTTGTCCACTGTGGTTGTTAACCCACTGACACCGGAACACGAGAACTCTGAACATGGTGTAATCTAACTCCCAAATACAATCAATCACACTAATGTACAACATCTGCAGATATATGGGATTTGTATCTCTCACACTGGATATATGCCACCCCTCGGCAATAAGTGTGACTCCACTATTTTGCATGGTGCTTTTTTCATCCTGGCCATTTGTATAGAATGTGTAACCATTGATTGCATATCCGGTTTAAGAAAATGTGTGCAAACCCAGTCCTTTCGACAGCCAGAATAATATTTCACAAACTGATCCAGCATTAAGCTCAACCTGCTAACAAATGCGTACATTGAACCATCTAATGAAATGTTTGTTGTGCTCCTTTATGATCGAACTCTCATTCGTATCACCGTGTATTTCATGAAGGAGTTTTTTGTGTTCTTCAAAGAATGGTTCAACCTCAAGAGTGTTGTGAAGAATGTACAAATGCGCCAACTTCCTTTCAGCATTTGAAATGTGTAATAATAGGTTCAACATTTGATAATTAGTCGGCACACAAATCACTCGCTTCTTCAATGATGTATCGTTCAGTAATACACCCATCTGGTTGATATCTATTTTTAACATACCCCTTTAAAACTTTAATGAACTGCTCAATTGGGTACATCCATCTCAAATAGACTGGGCCGCACAGTTGAACCTCTTTGACCAAGTGTACAGTAAGGTGAACCATGATGTCAAAGAATGAAGGGGGAAATACATTTCAAGTTCGCACAGGGTACAAAAAATCTGCCTCTGCAAATCCTGCAATTTTGTTGTATCAACCACTTTACTACAAATGAGCTTGAAGAACATACAAAGTCTACTGATCGTGCTCCGCAGTTTCTTGGGTAAAATCTTTCGTATGCCAACCGGTAAGAAATGTTGCATCAGGATGTGGCAATCATGAGATTTCAGGTTCTTCAACTTCAACTCTTTCATAGATACAAGGTTCTTCACTTTTGAGGAGTAGCCCTTTGGAACTTTGATTCCACTCAGAAACTTACAGAATGATCTTTTCTCTTTCCTTAAAAGTGTGTAAGCAGTTGGAGGTAAATAAGTGCAGTATCCCTTCTCGACAGGTGCCAACTCTTGTCTTATTCCTAGCTTGAGCATATCTAACCTTGAATTGACACCATCCTTACTTTTTCCTTGCATATTTAGTATCATGCCAATTAGGTTATCACAGATGTTTTTTTCAGTTTGCATCACATCAATAAAGTGCCTTATGTATAAGGACTTCCAATATGGGAGTTCAAAGAATATGGACCTCTTCTTCCAGCCACTTGTCAATGAATTTTTATTAAAAGGCTTGCCAAAATCATTCTCCACCGCGTTCACCTTTTCTATAACGTCATCCCCAGTTAATATCCTTAGTGGCCTACCTTCTTCTGAGCTCTCGTTAAGTGCTTTCTTCCACCTCCTCCAATGATGCTTTAATAGCAAGAACCTTCGATGTCCCATGTAAAATTTTTCCTGCAATAATCCAGTCACATTAAATGGGTATCATCTTCACATATAGGGCACGCACCATATCCTTTGATGTTGTATCTGGACAAATTACCATATGCTGGGAAATCATTTATTGTGCCAAACAACATGGCTCTCAATTTAAAACTTTCTTCCTTACAGCCATCAAAAACCGTCTCACCCGAATCCCACATATGCTTCAGGTCTTCAATCAAAGGATCCAAGTAAACATCTATATCATTACCGGGCTGTCTTGGCCCAGAAATAGGCATGGAAAGCATCATAAATTTTCGTTTTATGATCAAATTTGGGGGGAGGTTGTATATCATCAGAATCACCGGCCATTTACTGTTAGTACTACTTTGAACTCCATGCGGATTAATTCCATCGGTTGCCAATGCAAGCCGTAGGTTTCTTTGTTCTTCACCGAACTCAGGGTACTCGTAATCAATTTTTTTCCATTGGGGGGCATCTGCGGGGTGCCTAAGGTTGATGTCTTTAATCCTCTCATCAGCTTTCCATGTCAAAAGTTTTGTAACATCCGCATTGTTGAACATGCGCTTGAATCTTGGAATGATCGGAAAGTACCACAAGACTTTAGAAGGACTCTTACCTTTCTTTCCATACCGAGATGTGTTGCATTTAGGACACTTCTCCAACGATGCATACTGGTTCTGGAATAAAATACAGTTGCTGAAACATGCATGTATTTTCTCATATTTCATACAGGTCAACTGGAGAATTTGCTTTGCCTCGTATGTTTTCAAAGGGAGTACATTCCCTTCTGGGAGTATATCTTGCAGAGCAGAGAGCAGAGCGGTAAAACTTGCATCACTCCAACCGTATCGCACCTTCAGGTTATACAATTTAAGCATCGCACACAATTTGGTGTATTTGCTGCATCCCACATACAAAGGCATCTCTACATCACTCTTCAGTGTCTGAAATATTTCAGGATCCTCCTCACCCACCACATTCAACATTTCTTCAACATCAACACTCTCATCACACATGTCATTGTCAACCACATTTGAAGCGCTACTAACATCAGGTACCCGGTCTCTGCCAAAATACTCATACGTCTCACATGCTTTGTCCAACGTGTATAAGACGGATCGATTCCATGACAAATTAAATGGCCCAACAAGCCAAGAGGACGAAGACGCTTTCCATACAAACACGACATACAAGGGCATACAATTTTGTTAGCATTCTCTGCATGCTCAGCAGCAATTTTAATGAACTCTTTTGCTCCATCTATATATTCCTTTGAATGCCAATCACAAGACATCCATTTCCGATCCAACATGGTAACCTACTAAAGGAAAGTGGCGGTAAGATCGATTTAATAAACTTACTTATTAGGTATCCACCTTACGATGTTACCTTATTTTTTTAACAAAAATTTGGCAGCATAACGGCTACAAAATGAACATTCCCTGGCTCAAGGCCCTATCTTTTTTACTTAGAAATGGATAGCCTACAAAACACCAATCATTAACTCAGTAATTTTCCAGTCTTCAACAACAGAATTCATAGAGAATATATACATATAGCATTAATGGGCACAAAAACACAATATTGCACAATTACTACCACATCAAACTTAGTCATAAGAGTTTAATGAAACAACAATAATATTATTCATGATTCAATGAAGGAAGGAAATTTAAAAGTATACCTTCTACGGGGCGAAGTCAATTAATAAAAGCTCTCAAATTGCACAAAAATATCTCACTTTTGGTCCCCTGTTTCTGCCAACAAACTATTAGGCAATTCTAGGCTCCTATAAAAAATATTATGTAAAACAATAGTTTAGATCTAAGCTCAAAATATTCAGCAAAAATTTAAAAATGCACAAATAATATACAAATTAGGTCTGAAATGATATAATGGGTGTTAACTATTCCAAATTTCAAACTGTCAAAGCCAACATGCAGTTCAAATTCAGAAGACTAGGTCTTCAGCAAAGTGAAGTTCAATGGCTCAAAATAATTCAAAGCCAAATCGAATGAATTGCATACAATCCCACTTCCAAAAGTGATGATTCCAGTCCAATTCTTACACCATTATTAATTCCTCATGATTGACTAAAATAGAACAAGCAAAAGGAGAAAAATAATTTCACATTCCATGCATAAATTAAACATGCTACCACATATCTGCACTCAATTACATCTTCCTCAGGGACCAGACAGCACAAAGAGTCGTATCAGAGCAGAGAAAATTACTACAAATTCACATACTCAATTAAACCTTATTCCTACTAAATTAAACATCACAAATTCTCTTTTCCCTGTCACTGAAGCAGTCAACCAGCACCAGCAAGAACAAAAAAATTCCACTACAAATTCACTACCAAACAAAACCATATTTGGACCAAAACAGAGCAACAAATCGGCTAGCTGAACAGGGGGAAAAGAAGGGAAAAAATACAAAATTTCCACAAAGCCTCATTTCTACTCTTTGAAACCTCTAAAAAGTTTAGGTAGCATTAAATCATCCTTGTAAAGATCAAACATCAAATATATATATCCCTAAATGAAAGAATAATTGCACAAACACCTCAAAAAATCATCTCTTTATATGTCTTTAATGCCTTTTGATCGATTAATTGTTCTCTCTTTTATCGTAGAACCAGAATCCATACTCCCTCATTTGATCTGAAATTTCTCGAAATTAAACATTATTAATCCTCTTGACAGCAAGCCTAGATAAATTTCCTAGATTCAAAACCATCATACAAAGCTTAGAAATTAAATCTTTATATGGCCATGGACTCTTTTAAATTTTGAGTTATTTGGTAATACTTTTGTATATTATTTTTCACCAATACATGCAAAGCTCAACTACTAGAAGATCAAAACTCCAAATCAAAGAATTCTATCAGCAGAAAAACAGAGCATAATGGATTGAAGTGCAAGTAAAACTATTTTACCCAAGCATAAGAGTTCGAATCCGACTAAGAACATCATATCAGCTCGAATTTTAGTTAAATGTAAAATCTAACCTTAAGCTTCAATTTAATTGTATTACAACTCCTTAACACCAGAACCCAATCAAAATCCTTGGTCAAAAATGGTGCAGCTTCATTTTCCTTAGAGAGATGAAAAATGTTGTCTTCTCCTCGTTATTGGCCGAACGGAATATAATGTAGGAGAGGAAGAAATCGAAGAAGGGGGTGAAGGCCGAAGTTGTAGTGTGAGAGTGAAATAGGGACGAGTAGAGGGAGGGAAGTTTCGTCGGAGAAGGAATGAGGGTTTGGGAGGGAACAAAGATGAATAGAAGGGGGGAGGGAAATGGGTAAAAAAATTGGGAGAGAAAGCCTATCCCGGCGCTTTCTACATAACAAGCGCCGGGATAAGCTCAAAAGTAAAAAAAACCTGAAATAAATTTAAAAAATAAAAGACCTATCCTGGTGCTGAGTATATACTAAGCGCCTGTAACATTTACTCCCAACAACTGTAACATTTACCTCCAAATTCCACTTTTAACCACTAACAATAATATATTAAAACGTTTATAGTACTAACTATGTTAGGAAAAAGAATTAAATTAACAAAAATTCACTAACATAGTTAGAAAAAAGATCTTTCCATAATATTTATATATATATTTCAACCTCAATTCCAATCTCTGTCATCACAATATAACTTCCTTCCCAGTACAATAACAGAGAATTTCATTATGCATGATTAAACTCCACACATCATTCTTAAAATACCATACCATAATAGGTATTATACAATAATTTTCTCCCAGAATAGGAACAAGGTTCAGCGGAAGCATCATACAAAATATGATCCTAAATGTGGCAATACCTCCTGTCCTTCTGGTCCAGAATATCTCACGATATTAGTGAGAAGTTCCCGAATCCTTCCCTTGACCTCCTACTTCGCTCCTAGGACCTGCAAAAGTGAGATCAACGGGGGGTAGCCCCAAAACGCAACCACTGACTACTCATCTACGTGTGGTGTGTGCTAGCAAGGTGTCCAGTGGAATACATATAAATACATATCAATTCAGAAGCATGCTCAGGTATTCACATATAATGCATAACTTGGTCCCAAATATCTTTTCTCATCGTTTATAATTATAAAATAATCCATCACAATTCATCCTCAATAATAGTATATATATCATTGATAATTACAGACAACCCAAACAAATCTTACTAGAAATATTGGGAAAACATGTGGGACCAGTCGGGACCTTTCACCCACCCCTGATCACCACGGTACAATTCACGAGGGACTCTCTACCCTCCCTGAATAGTACCACAGATTAGAAGGATCTCTGTCCTTTCTGAATCCGTAAGGGGCGATATCCCCTCTTTCGTCTTTCTCTCCTTTATTTCTCATAATATATCAATTAGTCCCTGTGGCGCAACAGGGTACCTCATCACGTGATGGCACAATTTCCAATTCACCGGTGTCACATACACAAATAATTTCTCACAAACAACACATACATATGCAACACCACTATCAGGCACCAGGCCTTCCAGTATTTCCATGATATACATATATTAAACAATTTCCAAAACCACATATATTTCAGTTTCAAATATTTCACATCACAAATTTATGCCATTTCAAAATAATACTCCACAGGACATTTATTATAAAAATATTAATATTCCAAAATCTCATTTTCATATCTCATCAATCATCAATTGATAATCATATCTCAATTGTGATCCAATATCTCATCTCCATATAGCATCATAATTGTCAAATAATAATATTTCAAATTACTTACTAACACTGCACACACACATAAACAAGCAGAAAGCGGTTACCTGATAGCTGGCACCAATCTCACAATAGTGCAGCTCCCCCGTGCTAACTCAGTGCAATTCAAGCACTACACAATCATACATACTACCACAATTAATTATTTATCCAACAATTTCATATGTTGGAAATTAAATTACTAACTACCCTTTCTTTGCCCTTACTTATTTTAAATTTCTATTTAACATTTATTCTCCCTTTTTATCTCTAAAATTTATCTCTACTCCATTTATACATATATCCAAAATTATTAATCTTTCCAATAACTATTTATAAAATTCCTTAATATCCCATAATCCCTCAATAATTCTTTAGGTGCAAACCCCAATCAAATCAATTAATTAAATCCCCTCATATAACCTTAATAAACATCTAAAAATCATCAATTTACCCATAAGCACCTCGAGTAATTTAAAAGCCCAATTTCTAAAACTTCCATAAATCCAAAAATTCCTAATAATTAGGAAAACTTCCAACAATGAAAAATCTACTCAGAAAAACTCATAATCGAGGCCTAAGCTTCAATTTATTAATTTTAGGACTCCCAAAAATTACCAATTTAGACAAAGCCTAATTTTTCAAGTATAGCTAATTGAAAAACTAATGGCATAGAATTGTAGAGGAGACTTACGGGGTTCCGAAAATGTGCTTAGTTGGCCCAAAAACTCACTATTTGTATGCCAACGGGCTCTGATAAATCCGGTGAAAGGAGTAATAATGGTGATATAAGAGAAAAGAGGGGAGAGAGAAAATAGAGAAATAAGAAAACAAAGTGATCAGTGAACATGTATGTGTGTGCTCAGTGAACGTGTATGTGTGTGTTTATATAATGATAATAATAATAATAAAATAATAATATAATAATAATATATGTAAATAGTAGTTGAGTGTGATTGGTTGAGGAATAATAATTGATGCACAGTGACAAGTTATTGACGAGGAACTGAGTGTCGGCAGAGTGGAAAGAGAAAACTACACTACTAGACCCTAAAATTCTCAAATAAGATATTTCTTTTGAACAAAAAATTTTCTTTTTACTTTCAAAATTTTCCCTATAATATCTTTTATTTATTTACTCCCACAATAACCTCTTTTGAGTCTAAAAATAATTTCCCCAAAAATTATTATCTTCCAAATAAGGGAAAAACTAGGCCTTTAAAATCCTCAAAAACACCTCAAAATTCTTCAAATATTCTCATAATCCATCATTTCTCATTAATCAATTCCTATTTACCCCCATAAATCCTTAATTAATTTTTAGGATGTTACAGCGCCGGGACAGGTTTCAAATATATTATAAAAATAAAACACCTATCCTAGCGCTTAGTAGATACTAAGTGCCGGGATAGGCACCCCTATTCTAAAATAATAATATTTACACCTATCCTGGTGCTCAATTTCAAAAAAGCGCCGGGATAGGTTCCAAATATTTAAAAAAAATAAAAGACCTATCACGACACTTATTAGATACTAAGCCCCGGGATAGGCACCCTGATTTAAAATAATAATATTTAGACCTATCCCTGTGCTCAATATAAAATAAGTTCCAAGATAGGTGTCAATTATATAAAAAAATATGGAAGCATGTCCCGGCGCTTACTAATATTAAGCGCTGGGATAGGCTCACTGATTAAAAAAATTATATTTAAAAAATTGGAATACCTATCCTGGCGGTTTAAATTGTTAAAAAAGCACCGGGATATCCTATCCTAGCACTTGCATTTATAAAGCGCCAGGATTGTTGCGCTGCAATAGCCCATTTCTATAGTAGTGGCCTTATTGGGTCGAATGCCTTCTGCTGTGGGTTATCAACCTACCCTTAGTACCGAAATGGGTTCTTTACAAGAAAGAATTACTTCTACCAAAGAAGGATCCATAACTTCTATTCAAGCAGTTTATGTACCCACAGACGATTTGACCGATCCTGCTCCTGCCACGACATTTGCCCATTTAGAAATGAGGCATCTACTTAATTGGCATCTACTTAATCTTGATTGATTGATTTCCATATGTAATCACTATCTTTGGTCATCCCAATAAGATTGCCAATGTAATGGGGGTGTTGAGCGATTTAAATTGTTATTTGCAAGGTCTAAAATATGGAGTGATTTGAGTTGACACAAAAAGAAAGTCCTAATTAGATCATATATTTAGGACACATCATTTTAGTTATTTTGTGAAAAAGAATAACTTTCAAAAAGAAAAAAATATTTTGCAGAAAGGTGAGAGTGTTTATTGAAAGGGAAATGAGAGAACAATACCTTTTGAATTAAAAATCCCATATAGGTGATTTGTAGTTGCTAATATCTATACTCAACTAGCTCATACTGTTACTCAATTATTTAAAATCTTCCATATGGGATTTTGAAATTTAAAAGCTGTAATTTTCTTTTATTTTTCCTTTATTAAAAAGTTTTACAACTGATTAAATTTTAAAAAAATTGAGACTGCTCTAATTATTTCTAATTATATTGATACTGACAAAACTTAGCTCCAATTTCTAATATCAGTCCATCTAGTGTTCCAATCAACAACTGCCACATGGTTCATATCAGTCCATCCAATTTCCTATTGTCACTACAAAAAGTACCAATGACCAAACTACTCACAGATCTCAAATGTTATCTCCTATTGTTGTTATGCACTATCAAAATTCCATAATTGTAAGGTATCATTTTCTAGTGTCTTTTATGCTTTATCTTTCTTTTTATTTCCTTATGAAGTCATTCTGATAATGCAAAACATGTTATTTACTAAACCTTTTGTTTAAATATGTAAATTATCAGGACTATTATACCTATCCTTCTTTATTGACAGAAATAGAGAGGAATAGGTGGCAGAAAATTTTTGTAGCATTAGCTCACTAGCTTTGTGTAAGAGAAAAATAAAGGACAACAGTGACTTCTGGCATTTAAAAGGCTAGTTAGTCTCCTTTCTTTGAAAAATCTTCCCTTTTTCTCCTCCAGTTTCCCATCATAAAGCCCATAGAGAAACCAAAAATTTCTCTCCTCTCCATTCAAACACTGTGTGAGGCATTAGTCTAAACCTTGATAATTTCAGTTTGTCTCTCTCTCTTCTATTTGCTTCAGCTCACTCACTCCTGGACTTTGCTTTTGGATAGTCTTTCCTCCTTTACTAACATAAACGCTGTAAATTGAATGATGAATATCTCTATATTGTTTTACTTCAGTTATGGCTTCTTTCTCTCTTTTTATGGTTGGGGTTTGTTGAAAAGAGAGAAGTAAGATAAGGCCTTTGGTAGTTAGGGGGTTATAGATGTTTTGGCATCACTTTTGTAGGCTAACACTCATTTGAGAACTAGATTTTGCAATAATCATGGGGTTTCAATGGTTATATATTTGTCCTGCTCAATAAAGCTGTAAAAATATGTTTACTTGACTGCCACTTGTTATTTCTCTCAACAGTTTATGGTTACTTGACTGCCACTTGTTAATTTTTGTCACAACTGTTTAGTAACTAGTGGTTATTTTAATATAGTTTTTGTACATTGCTACATGATATTTTTTGGCATGGTTTTCATTAACTGTATTCTATAGTCATCTATTATGTGTTGCTGCTAAAGAAACACCAAGTGTGGTGGTGGATCAAATTTCCAAGGAGGTGGCATTTACTGAGCCAATCAAAATGTTTCATTCAGGTGGTCACTACTTTGACCTTACCCAATAAGTTACCACTTACTTGCATGTTTCTAAACCACTTCAAGCCAACTCTGGTCCCAGTTCTCAAATATAGGAGCCTCTCCTTCATGAGGATGACTTCTTGGAAATGAATGATCGCATTGATCCCAAACTAGAATTGCCCATAATAGAAAATCCTTTGGAGAACTGGAGTTTGAAGATGGATCAAGTACATTTGACTTGTACCATGATGCAGAGATGCTTCTTCATGACATGGGGCATATTGATCAGGAAAATGTTTTGACAGTAATGTTGTGAATCAGCATTATCAGTCTCTGCCCCTTGGAGACAATGCAGATTAAAGTAAACTCTGGATGCATCATGAAAGGCAGATCATGAGTCGAGCAGAACATGCTAATGTTCCCTTCGCTTCATCAACCTTAGGTACATTCATTGGCAAAACGAACAATGTTAGTGGTCTAACTCCACTTCCAAATAATTATCTTAGTCTCTTTGATTTGAATGGAGATGCAAGCTTCACCTGAACTCATGGAAGTTGTCTTCCATTGGTTGATTCCCTTCTAATGCATGAAAGAAACCTTCCTTGACTATTAGTGTTATGGCATCCACTCTAACACACTCTTATCTAGCAGCTCCAACACTTAATGTCTTCACAAGACTATCTACTTCCTAAACCACTGAATCCTTACTCGTTGGCACTTCCACGAAACTTCATTACTACTCGCAAGTTGTAAACCAAGCAAAATTCCCTAGTTCTTTCTTTGACCACAACACTATCACCCCTACTCCCAAAATCCTTTATCCCCTCTAAATTCTATTATATCATCCTACAAAATTCATTTCCACTTTTTTCTCACTCTCTCTCTGGTTTCTCTATCGGATCATGTAGGTTTCGATTCGCTGCTTCTTGGTTCGAATTTTGGATCAAAGGAGTGGTTTTTGTTGTTGGGGGAATCTTCAATTTCATTTTTTTGTTTTGGGTATTACTGGTGTTGAATCGAAAATGATTGTGGCAGAGGATTCATCCCCAAAGTCTTTCAGCCATATGATGGCTTCCATGCCTAGGTTTTGATTCCATCCCACTGATGAGGAATTGGTTATGTACTATCTGAAGAGGAAGATATGTAGGAGGAGGTTGACACTTGATGTGATTCCTGAAACTGATGTCTACAAGTGGTATCTTGAGTAATTGCCTGATATTTATTTGCTCTATTCTTTGAATCATCTTTGTTTTTACTTGGCGTTGACTTTCTTAGTGGAGGGATTTTGGGGGTTGTTATGGTTAGGGTTTTTATATTTTTTTTATCGTGTTGATATTGAATTGCTTATGAACTTAAATTTTCTTTGTCCATGAATGTAATTGTGAAACATGCTCTTGCGGTTCCAATTGGTTAGAATAGGAAGCTATATAGCCTAAGTGTAGTATTTATTTGACGTGTGATTTTGTGGATTGCTTTTGATTGGTAGGCGTTTGGGTGGGCTTCTATTCCTTTGATATTGTATTGAAATTTTTTGCGTAATTTTATGAGCTAGGCATTGGCTAGGTGTGTTACAGTTGTCTTGGCAATTATGTGTTCGGATCATGTACCAAGAAACCTTTTTTAATTTAACCCAAACCTCTCATGGTAGATACCTGATTGGATGCAAGGTTATTAATGGATTCTGATTTGTGCTTTGAGATTAGCAATCATTGTTTTCTTTAGGATTAATATTGTATGCAAGATAACCATTTGTAGAAGTCTTCATTCGCTAAAGTTGTTGAGGATATTCTGGTGTGATATGTACAGAGATCAAGAAACAAGAAAGACAAGGGAAATAAAGAAAAGAGAAGAGAGAATGAGAGGCAAACATAATATTTAAGAGAATCAGGGCAAAATGAATCTGTTATTTAAAAAATGAGTCCAGTTGTACAAGCATTAGGGAGAAAATCATATTATATAGGCCCTAATTCCCTAACTAATTTGTTGACATGGCACTAGGACTAACCAACTTATAACTAAGTCCTAATCTTATTATATTTCCATAACATGGTGCTTGAGACTTTTAGAGAGATGCCTATCTTTGAGACTTTTAGAGAGATGCCTATCTTACTAGCCATTCTGTATTTATTTATGTCCAATAGTAGCTTTTCTTCTTCTTCTTTGTTTTGTTAATTGTGAGGTTAAATGTTAACTTTTAACTTGAAAGATTTTCTTTACCCTTTACTAAGATTTGTTAGCTTATTTTGTTTGTCTACCTTCTTGATTGCTTATCTGCTTACAATTTGAACGTTTTGAAGGGCAGTCAGTGCTGAAAACTGGAGATAGGAAATGGTTCTTTTTCAGCCCTAGAGACAGAAAGTATCCTAATAGTGGTAGGACTAATCAAGAAACAAGATATGGATACTGGAAACCAACAGGGAAAGATTGTAATATAACGTACAATTCTCGGGCTGTTGGGGTTAAAAAGACACTCGTTTTTTATAGAGGTAGAGCACCACACGGTGAACGAACTGATTGGGTTATGCATGAGTACACATTGGAAGAAGAAGAACTTGTAAGATGCCAGAATTGTAAGGTATCAATTTCAATTTTCTTTTATGGTTTATCTTTCTTTTTATTTCGTTATGAAGTTATTTTGATAGTGAAAACGTATCGTTTACTTAACTTTTTTTTAATGTGAAAATTATCAAGACTATTATGCACTTTACAAAGTGTTGAAGAAAAGCGGACCTAGTCCTAAAAACGGTGAATAGTATGGTGCACCATTCAAAGAGGAAGAATGGGTGGGTGATGATGATTTTGTAGATTTTAACGCTAATTCAGCTGCCAAGGAGACTCCAATTTCACAATTTGATGAGGGTACTTCTGTTGATACTGTAACTTGTAATGATTAAGCGCAGCCTATATTTAATGATGAACTTGACGAGATCTTTAAAAAAATATGGATGACCATGTTCCCGACCTGCCCTCGTTATGTCCTTCTCTACCTTAGGTTTGTTTTCTAATGAAACCTTTAGAACTCTGGTTCTATTTATGTAAAAGTTGCCTAAAATACTGTTGTAGTAGCTCACTTGCTCTGTGTAAGAGAAAAATGAAGGACAACTGTCTCCTCCCATTGAAAAAATCTTCCCTTTTTATCATCCTGTTTCCCATTAAGCCTAAAGCCCATGCGGAAAACAAAACTTTCTCTCTTCTCCATTTAAACACTGTGCGAGGCATTAGCCTAAACTCTAAACTTATTTAATTTTTGTTTTTCTCTCTTCTATTATGCTTCAGCTCTTTCACTCCTCGACTTTGTTTTTGGATCTCATTTCTTTACTAATGAAAACACTGTAAATTGAATGCTGAAAATCAGAGCCCATTATTATCTCAACATTTATTCTCTGTACTCTTTCACTTTAGTTCTGGCTTTTTCCTCTCTTTTTGTGGTTGGGATTTGTAAGAAACATGGAAGTAAGATATGGCCTTTGGGAGTGTGGGCATTATAGATGTGTTGGCATCACTTATGTAGGCTAACACTCCGTTGAGATCTAGATTTTGCGACTATCATGGGATTTCTATGGTTATATTTTTGTCCTGCTTAGTAAAGATATGTTAAAGCCATGACACTGTATAAGACTTTGATCATGAAGAAAAGAGCATTGACTAAGATTGAGAGAATATGTGATTGTGGTTGTCATCTTCTCTTTTACATGGCCAAACTGTTTTATCTCTCTGAACAATTAATGGTTACTTGGCTATTACATGTTAATTTTTGGCATGACTGTTTAGTAACTAGTGGTTCTTTTAAGATAATATTAGTTGGTTGCTACATGATGTATTTTTTGGCATGATTTTTCATTAACTCTGTCTTCTATAATAATCCATTATAGGTTGCCGCTACAGGAACACAAAGTGTGGTGGCGAATCAAATTTCTAAGGAGGTGGCACTTGCTGAGCCAATCAAAATGTTTCATTCAAGTGATCACTACTATGACCCGACCCAATCAGTTACCTCTCTCGTGCATGTTCCTGGAGCACCTGAAGTCACCTCTGGTCCCAGTGTTCAAGTAGAGGAGCCTCTATTTTTTGAGGATGACTTCTTGGAAATGAATGATCTCATTGATCCTAAACTAGAATTGCCCATAATAGAAAATCCTTTGGTGAACTTGGATTTTGAAGATGGATTAAGTGCTTTTGACTAATACCATGATGCAGAGATGTTTCTTCGTGACATGGGGCACATTGACTGGGAAACTGTTTCACATGCTTATATGAATACTTTTGATAGTAATGTTGTGAATCATCATGATCTGTCTCTGCCTCTTGGAGAAAATGCATATGAAAGTGAACTCTAGATGCGACATGAAGGGCAGATCATGAGTCCAGCAGAACATGCCAATGTTTCCTTCTCTTCATCAACCTCAGGTACATTCATTGGCTCCACAAACACTGTTGGTGGTTTGATTCAACTTCCAAATAATGATTTTAGTGTCTTTGATTTGAATGGAGATGCCAGCTTCACATCTCATTTGAGATGAACTCTTCAAAGTTGTCTTCTATTGGTTGATTCCCTGCTAATGCATGGAAGAAACCTTGCTTGACTGTGTAGTGTTGTGGCATCTTTTAGAGCTTTCTACGCTAACATTAATATGACTTGAGATTTCATGCGGCTTGTTACACCCCAAAATTTAGATTAGAGATAATAAGGAGTTATTTAAGGTCTTGGGTGTCATTTAGAAATTAAAAAGTCTTATAAATAAATTTATGAGGTTAGATGTATTTTTAATAATTTTAAGGCTTATTTTCTTTATTAATTGAGGATAAATAATTAGAAGATAAATTTTAATTTGGAAATTTGAGGAAAAACTATTTTGAGGCTCAAATAAATTTATGGGTGAGAAAATATCTAATCTGATATGAGAATTAATTTTAGGAAATTAATTTTTTCGGATAAGGACCAAACTGAACATAATGAAAAAATTAAGGATAGGGACTAAATTGAAAAGAACAGAAGTTGAAAGGGTAGAAACGTAATTTTGCAAAAAAAAAAGAAAAGAAAACAGAAGTTGGCAAAAAAAAAAAGGAAACGTAATTTTGCATAACCCCTTTATAAAATCAGACCCTTCTTCCTTCTCCATTCCGTCCCCTCTCTCTCTTACTCTCATTCATATTCTCTCACTCTCATCTTCGTTTCTCTTGCTCTCTTTCTCTGCGTTCCCAGCGACGGCGATGACATTTCCTGGCTACGGCAAGTTCTGATGGCACATGCAAGACTAGATTCGAGCTCAGGTGATTCTTCTCTTCCCATTGCTACTAATTTCTGCCCGATTCGAGTGAGATTAAGAGAGGGAGCAATTTCGGGTTTGGGGTTTTTAGGATTAATGTAATTGGGAAGGATTTTTGAGATATGAAGTGGTATTTGTCATGTTCTTCCCCATTTTATTTTCAGGTTACTGTTCACCCGAAGCCAATTCGGTTGATTTAGGGGTGTTAATTGCTTTAAGACTAAATTAATCATGATTATTAGTGAGTTTAAGCTTATAGAGAGTATTGCATGTTTCATTTTCTGAAGTGTTTGAAATCCTTGTATTTTTTTCTTCCCTTATTCATTCGAGCCCCTGTTATTCTATGTTCTGTCCGATTTCTTGACTTGGGTGCTTATGGATGATATAATAATGTTGATACCAGTAGGATAGAATTGGTATATGGCTGTGTATGTGGTATCTTATGAGGTTCCAGGATTTTTGGAATTTCTAATATCCCCGTCTATGCTCGGCCGAATTCTTTGTTTGTAACGAGGTGGTGGTTCTTTTTCAACATGCAATTTTCTGTTTTGTGTTGAATTTTCTAAGCAGAGATGATTCAGAAATTTTGTGTCCTCCGTTCTCTTACTATTTATGGAGAAAACTTCCTGATTTTTGAGTTTAAGCAAGTGGAATCTAAGCTTTAAAGGTCTTTTAAGTATGTTCAAGAGATGTTTTGTGGACACATATATTTGATTGTGCTAGTTGTGAATGTGAACTTCTTCCTTGTTGCTCTGTTTCTAATTCTTCTTGCTGCCACAATTGAGCTTTGATTGTTATGATTGTAAGCCATGTATAAATATTGAAATTGGACGAAATGTTAAGCTTAAAAAGTATGTGGCTGAAATCTTTGCAGCTTTATGTGTGTTAGAATCAAAGATATAATTTCCTAATTATGTCTTGATTATTATTTCCTATTATGTTCTATCAGATTCTTAGACATTTAATGCCTTGATTATATGCTGATTGTAATTCTTTTTATTTCCTTTTTCTACTCCCTCTTCTTTCCTATAAGTTGTAATCTCTTTGATCATTCTAATTATCAATAAGGGCATGATTTCTCTCTAAAATTCCACATGGTACCAGAGCCCAGGGGTTCTGCTCGAACCCAGAAAACGAGAGAAATAGTGTGAGAAGGAGAGGCACACCTAGGGTTTCTGTTTTTCGGCGAGTGAGACAACACCGCCACCCTAGGAGTGATCGGAAACCTCCGATCGGCCAAACCCCAGAAGCCACCGTCCTCCGCCGACGGAAATCACCTCCGCCACCGGAAATCGTCTTTTGCCCAGAAAGATGAATCCAGATGATTTTCCTCCTATTTTTTGTTCCTATGCTCCTAAGTCTGATATTCCAGATCCAAATTCAAAAGCCTTCATGTCCGGGAGTTCTTCAAAGACGCCAGAATTTGTTCCAGATTCTCAGGTGATGATCATTAATCACAAATTGAATGGCAACAACTATCTCCAGTGGTCTCAAAGTGTATTGAGATATATTAGGGGCAGAAGGAAAGAAAAATACATTAATGGAGAGGCGCCTCAACCTGCTCATGATGATCCACAATTTGACACGTGGTTTGCTGAAAATAATCAGGTAATGACTTGGTTATCTAAATCAATGACTGATGAAATTAGTGAGGGTTATCTTCTTGCAAATACTGCTAAAGAGATTTGGGATGAGGCCAAACGCACCTATTCTTCTTTTGAATAATACTGCAGCTTTGATCCAACTAAAGCGACAACTCCGAGATATGAAACAAGGAGACATGACTGTGACCCAATACTACAGCGCCTTACAACGAATCTGGCAGCAACTGGATTTGTTTGAAGTTCATCCCTGGAAGAATGTTGAAGATGCTCAGTACTACAAGCAATTGATTGAACAGGGAAGGATACATGATTTTCTTCTTGGACTTAATGATGTATATGACGAGGTGCGAGGCAGAGTTATGGGACTCAAACCTATTCCGTCTTTGTTTGAGGTCTTTAATCTTGTACAGTTTGAGGAGAGCAGAAAGCAATTGACTCAGAGCAGTCAACCTTCTGTTGAGGGATCTGCCTTAGCTATCAAAGGTGCATCATCTGAGCAAAGAGAAAAGAAAGACAACAAGTATTGCAACTACTGCAAAAAGAAGGGTCATGTCAAAGATGATTGTTGGAAGCTGCATGGTAGACCGCCCAACACAAGGTCAAAGTTTCAGCAAGAAGGGAAGAGTCACTTAACTACATTGGAGCAGACAGATGATGAGGATAGTTTAAGCAAGGAAGAAATGCAGATGCTGCGGAAAATTCTTGACAAACATAATAGGTCACAAACTGTTCCTAATGTGAACCTAGTTCAATCAGGTAATTCAATAATAGCCCTTAATGCTGTGATGACTAATGATGATACATGGATTGTTGACTCTGGAGCTACAGATCACATGACAGGAAATAGAGGTTTATTCAAAACTCTTAGATTATGCCATGAAAATCTTAGAGTTAAAGTTGCAAATGGAGTTGTTACAAATGTTGCAGGGATTGGTTCTGTTATGTTAACAGAATACTTAGAAATCCATAATGTTCTCTTTGTTCCTGCACTTACTTGTAATTTGATATCTGTAAGCAAATTGATTAAAGGGAAGAAATGTCGAGTGATTTTTGATGACATTGGGTGTGCTTTTCAAGATTTAAACTCGGGGAGGACGATTGGGAGTTCTAAGGAATGGGATGGACTCTACTATCTTGAAGGCTTGCACTAGAAGAATCGGGAAGGAAAGAAGGCACTTGTTAGCTCAAATTCCAATAATGAAGATGTATTTTTGTGGCATCATAGGTCAGGCCATCCTAGTTTTGATTATATGAAGCATGCATTTCCAAATTTATTCAATTAAACTCTATACCTTTTTCTTGTGAAACTTGCCAATTTGCAAAACACAAACGATCCTCCTATCCTAAACAATCCTATAAACCTACCACACCATTCACATTAATCCATAGTGACATTTGGTGGCCTGCTAAGATTAAAACCCTAACCAGTGCCAGATGGTTCATAACTTTCATTGATGACCACACTAGAACTACTTGGGTTTACCTAATGAAAGAAAAATCTGAAGTGGGCCAAATCGTCCAGAATTTCTACTCCTTTGTTAAAAACCAATTCCATACCTCTATCAAGATCTTAAGGAGTGACAATGCTAAGGAATACTTGAGTCGTTCCCTAAAAGAGTTTTTTACCCAGCAAGGTATCCACCACCAAACCTCTTGTGTGTATACCCCTCAGCAAAATGGTGTAGCTGAAAGGAAAAATAGGCATTTACTAGAAGTAACTCGAGCCATCATGATGGGAAGAAATGTTCCTGACATATTTTGGGGTGATGCGATCTTATCTGCAGCTTACCTTATAAACTGTATGCCATCCAAAGTCCTTAATTTCTCCACCCCTATCCAAAAACTCCTTGAAACCTACCCTAATTCTCCTCTCATTTATACTCTTCCTCAAAAGATTTTTGGGAGTGTTGTATTTGTTCACAAGCATGGTGAGGGAAAACTTGGTCCTAGAGCGGATAAATGTATATTTCTTGGCTACTCTCCAAGCCAGAAGGGTTATAAATGTTATTGTCCAACTACTCGGAAAACTATTGTCTCACAAGATGCAGTGTTTTATGAAAATGAGGCCTATTATCCCAAATTACCCATTCAGGGGGAGAACTGTAGTACATAATGGCTAATTGTGAACCATGAAATTCCTGAAAGTCAACCTGGCCCAACAACAGCCATCCCAGAAATACCCGATCCAACCACAGCAATCCCAGAAATACCAGTCAACCAGGATAACATTGAATCTAATCTTCAAACCATAGGGGAAATCAATGCTGAAATCAATACAAGGATGGCTGATGAAGAACAACATAAACAGGAGTTACAATCAGGTGATGAAGACACTGATAGTAGAGTTCCTCCCTCTCCAAGAATCACCATGAATCTGACTCGGGAATAGATCCTGAAGAGATGGGCTGGCCTATTGCACTCCGAAAAGGGGTAAGATCTTGTACTCAGCATCCTATTCAGAGATTTGTCTCTTATGGTAATCTGTCTGTAAAGATGCAGAGTTTTGTGATTAACACTACTTAGGTGAAAGTCCCAAACAACTTCCAAGAAGCCATGACCGATCCTAACTGGAAGTTAGCTGCAGAGGAAGAATTGAGGGCCCTTAAGGAGAACAAGACATGGGAGATCACTACTCTTCCAAGAGGGAAGAAACCAGTTGGATGCAGGTGGATATTCACTCCTAAATTTAATACTGATGGGAGCATCAATAAATATAAGGCCAGATTGGTTGCAAAAGGGTACACCCAGACAAATGGAGTTGATTACCAGGAGACATTTGCTCCGGTTGCCAAGTTCAATACCATCAAGATATTACTCTCAATTGCAACCAACTTGGAGTGGTCCTTACATCAATTAGATATTAAAAACGCATTCTTGAATGGTGACTTGGAAGAAGAAGTGTATATGGAGATTCTTGAGGGTGTCAAAGCTCCTAATAATACTGTGTGCAGGTTAAATAAATCGTTATATGCCTTAAAGCAGTCTCCAAGAGCCTGGTTTGACAGGTTCGCTAAGGCATTGAAGAAGATGGGTTACATTCAGGGGCAAGCAGATCACACCTTGTTCACCATACATAATGGTGACAAAGTAACAATCTTAATTGTTTATGTTGATGATATTGTCATTACAGGGAATGATGAAAGTTCCATAGCTCAGCTGAAACAGGCTCTAGCAAAAGAATTCCAAGTTAAAGATCTTGGCCAGATAAGATATTTTATTGGCATGGAGATAGCCAGAACCAGGAAGGGCATTAATGTGTCTCAACGCAAGTACACACTGGACTTGTTACATGAGACCGGCATGCTAGGAGCAAAACCGGAGGAGACACCAATGGATGAAAAATGAAACCTGGAAGTCAAAGAGGATGGAGTTCCTGTTGATGCAGAGAGATATAGAAGACTTGTCAGAAAACTGATATACTTGACTCACACTCGTCCAGATATCAGTTATGCAGTTGGAATAGTAAGCCAATTTATGCATCAACCTCAAGAGGATCATATGAAAGCAGTAATGAGAATCCTTGGCTACTTGAAGTTAAATCCAGGTCGACGTATTTTCTTTAAGAAAGGCACAGCTCGAAATATGGAGATTTACACTGATGCTAGTCATGCAAGAGACCTAGAGAATAGAAGATCTACAACAGGTTATTGCACATATCTCTGGGGAAATCTAGTTACATGGAGAAGTAAGAAACAAATAGTTGTATCAAGAAGTAGTGCTGAAGCAGAATTAAGAGCTGTAGCTCTTGGTGTATGTGAAGGAATTTGGGTTATTAGATTACTAAGTGAGTTAAGAATTCTGTTTGAAGGGTCACTTCAATTATGGTGTGACAACAAGGCCAGCATTGAGATGACCAGGAATCCAGTTTATCATGATCGGACTAAGCATGTTGAGATCGACAGACACTTTATCAAGGAAAAGGTGGAAGCCGGGATCATGAAATTGACATATATCCGATCATCTGAGCAGATTGCAGATATGATGACAAAGCCTCTTGCCAGAGTCAAGTTTGAGGGTTTTCGAAGCAAGCTGGGAATGATTGACATCTATTCTCCAACTTGAGGGGGAGTGTTAGAATCAAAGATATAATTTCCTAATTATGTCTTGATTATTATTTCCTATTATGTTCTATCAGATTCTTAGACATTTAATGCCTTGATTATGTGCTGATTGTAATTCTTTTTATTTCCTTTTTCTACTCCCTCTTCTTTCCTATAAGTTGTAATCTCTTTGATCATTCTAATTATCAATAAGAGCATGATTTCTCTCTAAAATTCCACAATGTGAAGTGTGTTAATTGAACAAGAGCATTGTAAATTAAGGGCTAAAGGTTGGGTATTATGAGTTTTTGGAATTTGTAAGAGGGGGCAAATTTGATATGCTTCATGGTATAAATGAATATGCTAAAGAATGGGGTTGAACTGATTTTGGGGACACTGTTTCAGACTTTAAATTGATTAAAGTGAATTATGATTGAAGATATTGGATGTGTCCATGTATTTATGGAGTGGTTTTTGGGTGAACTCCTCAATTTACCTCTTTAGTCACTGTTCATCGATGAATTGATGTTCTGTATAACAATGAAAGTTCAATTCTTTATTCTTCAAAAATATGATTTGACTTTTCAAGGGTTATAAGGATTTATTTAAATATGATATATGAGTAAAGATTTTTGAATTAGAAATGCTTAAAGAATAAAGAGAGTCTAGAATTATAACGTGTTAAGTAGGAAATCAATAATCTATGGTAAATGAAATTACCGATGCTAGCTCTAATTGAAATTATAATATAAGAATTAAGTACTTATCTACACTGAAAAATTGTTATGATATATATTTTAAGGAATTTTGGGAGATTAAAGGAATTGAGCATAAAATGAATTTGATGTGTTTCTTTATTTGGGTGTTTGATGATTTTTCCAAAGTTTTGAGGACTAGTGTTGGAGGAGAACAATAGTTTAAGGTGTAAGAAATGTGCTCGCTTGAAGGGTATACCAGATATTATGGTTGTGAATCAGTTTTGGCAATTAAGATTGTTTATGAAATTGTGCTGCTGCACTTATTTGGCATAATACTAAATGTTACTGTTGTGTGCTGTGATGAATGAAAAGGTTTTGATTCTACAATTAAGGAAGTGGAAGTGCAAGATTTAAGAATTTTATAAGTGATTGTTTTTGAAGCTTGAATGTCAATATTGTAAGCTATTTGATATTTGTTCTTGAGATGTTTTTTTTAGAACAAACCAAGTTAAAGCATGCATTGAATTATGCTGGTATGGAAGAAAAGTATGTGGGTGTGTGATTTCAAGAATAAGGAAGGATGATGTGATGTTTTAAATATTAAATAAGAACTTCAAATGATATATATAATAATCGCTGTAATATTTCTGGTTAACAAACGATTCAGGTTTATGAAATGAAGTTAGACTGTACATGTAACTGGTTGTAGGAATGATGATGATTTTAACATTTGTGACTCTGTCAAGTATAGTTTCAGTTTTAACATCCATAGTTACAACTGAGGTTTCCCCAAATGATAAACAAGTATGTAGTGTTAAGATAGGATCAATAATAAGCATTTTAAGAAAGTGGAGCATGGCTTCGTGGATCATTGTATGATGATGTTGAACCTGATTTTAATAACTGTTCTGAGGTCCCTACATTTAAGATATACAATGTTAAATTATTATAGTACACATTAGAAGGTTTAAGTGTAGTTTTAGAACTGTAAATCTTGTAAGAATTATATTATAAGATAGAACTAAGGTAAGTGGCAATCATTAATAGTTTAGCATTTAGAAGTAAAGATGATGCAAGTTGATTTAAAATAATTAAGGATATATTGAAGCTGATGTTGTATATGATGGTTTGATGATTGTAAGTGTCTATTTGATGATAATGTAATTAACAACTGAGTAAGAGATTAAGATTTTCATATATACTAGAGATAGGAAAGGGTAGAAGTATATAATATCATAGGAATGTGAGAGACGCTCGTAATTACATGAAAGTATAGATATTAATTTATTATTTATTATATGAAAGTATAGGTCCTGATAGTGATATAGACGTACCGAGGCAACGAAATGGAAAGAAGTTGGTTCAGGACTAAGTGTTGATGTTCAGGTAGTAGTTTAATTCATTATATAAGGTTTTATATATAAATTTGTAATATCTGTTGCAATAAATGAGCATTATTCCTGTTATGATATTTATGGAGTACTTCAAGGCTTAGGTGGGTCGCTCCCCCTTTGCTAGTTAAATTCCTATAACCGTGAGGGTTATCGAGTAGCCGTGAGGGCTATAATTAAATTCCTATAACCGTGCGGGTTATTGAGTAGCCGTGAGGGTTATAATTAAATTCCTATAATCATGAGGGTTATCAAGTAGCCATGAGGGCTATACATTGCCGTGAGGGCTAGTCATGACCGTGAGGGTTATGATTCAACTTTTATGACCGTGAGGGTTATAATTGGAAAATCCTGCAGGTATTGGTTTAAAAGGGATATATGCTTTCATTATATGCATAGGTTTATAAAATTGATTTATATATATATAAGTGCACACATGATATACATATTAGAGTTATACAGGATATGTATGATGGTGTGTTGACTAAAGTTAGAACTCTGGGAGGTGAGATAAAAGACTTCCCTATAGGAATTGGCCTACATCAGGGATCAGCTTTGAGTCCATATTTGTTTAACATAGTAATCGATGTTCTAATTGAGCCTATCGAAGAAGAGGTCCCTAAGTGCATGCTTTTTGCTGATGATATAGTCCTTTTAGCTGAATCAAGAGAAGAGATTAACGATAAATTAGAGATATGGAGAAACACTCTGGAGTCGAAGGGTTTCCGTCTAAGTAGGAGTAAGACAGAATATATGCATTGCAATTTTGCAAATAGACAACTTAGAGGTGATTTGGAAGTTAAACGGGGGAGATCAAACAATACCTCAAGTGACAAAGTTTAAGTATTTGGATCAATTATATGACAAGATGGTGAGATTGATGACGATGTCAACCATAGAATTCAAGCTGGGAGGTATAAGTGACAGAAAGCTACTGGAGTTCTCTGCGACCGGAAAGTACCCTATAAGGTAAAAAGAAAATTTTATCGTACTGCTATAAGACTAGCAGTTTTATATGGTAATGAATGTTGGGCTTTGAAAGGACAACATGAATATAAAATGGGAGTAGCTGAAATGAGGATGTTGAGATGGATGTATGGGCATACAGTAAAGGACAGGATTAGGAATGACCATATACACGATCGAGTTGGAGTGGCACCCATCAGTGAGGAAATGGTAGAAAATCGTTTAAGGTGGTTTGGACATGTACAAAGAAGGCCATTAGATGCGCCAGTGAGGAGGTTAGATCAAATAGGCTGGAGCCCGATTAAGAGAGGAAGAGAGAGACCCAGGCGTGCACTTGGGGAAGTTGTAGAGCGAGATCTTTTAGTGAATGATATATCTAAGGATTTGGTTAATGATAGAGCACAATGGCGTCGTGTGATCCATGTAGCCGACCCCACCTAGTGGGATAAGGCTTGGTTGTTGTTGTTGTTGTTGTATAAGTGCACACATGATATGGAATAAACTGCTATTGAGATTTTGAATCTCATATTTTTCCAAAAACGTTTTCAGTATAGCAGAATGGGAGTAGCTAGTTGTGAAAGAAGTAAGGTAATGTGAAGGAGCCGGAATGCCTGCTGTGTCTTGTACCTTTGTAGTTAGTTAATTTAGAACCTATTTACCTGTGTATGATATAAGTTTAAGTAACTAAGAAAAGTTATAAGCTTGTTTAGTAGTTAATGTGAAAGTGTATATGTATATACCCTTAATGAATAGTACTGATGCATACACAGGTAAGAGGGTTATTATTTGAGATAACCCGCCATTATGTTGTAGTAGAAGAGATGTAGACAGATAAATAACAATAATCTAAATAATATATAAATATAAGGTAAAGGGTTTTAACTCTCCAAGCGTTATCATTAGAATTATTTTAATTGTTTTAATAACCACTCTACTTTATAAAAAGTTTAAGGTTATTCCAATTTGTCAGAAAAGCCCATTTCAAAGAAAGGAAATTTGATTTAGTATTTTGAAAGAAAAAAATTTAATTTTTTTGTATTTTCGGGCTTCTAGCAATTAAAAAGTGGTTATAAACCAATTAAAATGCTATAATATAGTAGTAAAAATTAGGTGTTACACGGCTCTTTTATACCCAAAAATGAAAAAAGAAAAAAAAAAGGAAACAACACAGACGATTTCTAATATAAGCTAGTTTCTGGTCATATGTTTAGGTATGAGTTACGAATCTGTGAGCTTGCCTTCAGAAGGTATTGATAAAAGCAGCAGCGTGAGAGAAGTTCCTATGAGTAGATTATCTTCTGCTCTCTAGGCCTTCCTTGAGTCAATACCTTCCACTCCTGCATCAGCTGCCGAAAATGCAAATCGAGCTCTTGAGAGAGTGTCTCGCCTTAGTAGGGTGAGAGATAATGTGAAGCAGGCAAGTGTAGCCGCTGCTGCCGTTGCTAATTGTCACGGGGTCATTACTCTCTCCCCCAAAAGCTAGCTCGAAGGGGTGTGCAGCACACCCGCTTATATAGCCCAGCACCGCCCCAAGTCCCTCCGATGTGGGACTTCTTTCTGAAACATGCCATGGACCTGGTCGCAATTCCAGCTAACCATGACATGGAGCGTACGCGGACCTGGTCGCAATTCCAGCGAACTGTGTCTAGTGACATTAAGATATAAAAAAATATAATTATATCTAGTTTTTATGTATTGAGAAGAAAATTTATTTTATATTCAGCAAGACAACATGATTATTTTTGGGTAAAGGTGTAAAAATACCAATGGTAATATGTCAAATGTGTAGCTGGCACCATATTAAAACCTCGGGTGCAAAACTGCCTGTCATAAATTTAAATCGGTGCAAATTTATTTGTTCCGTTAAAAAAGTTAACATCTGTTAACTTTATATGTGGGTCCCACACCATTTGTTTGAAATTGATGATGTTGTAGATGAGTGCCACCTCATCCGAACTCTGACCAATGAAATTGTCCCACCTCATATGATTTTAATCCACATGTCACCTTGCTCATTTCTATTAATTTGTTGTTTCCAAAAATAAAAATGCCTTATATTCCATTAATACCCCTCTATCTTTTTCTCCATCTCTCTCCCGTGTCTTTTCCTTCCCTGTCAAATTCTCTCGCTTCCTCTCTCATATCCCCAAGCCACCGCCACAGCGACAGTGACGACGTCCACCACCAGTGACTTTGGCGGCGGAACCCTTTAACAATTGCAACATTTCATCCACCGTTAGAACCAACAGATCATAGCTAAACGATAGAACCAACAGATCATCCACCGTCACATGCTCGAGTATCTCAGAGATCCGTTTCTCCAGCTCTTTCTTACAGCCGCTTGATGGCGACGAAAAATTGCACACCATAGGATGCAACACAGGAAATTAATCGGAAACATCGCTTTCTCTTACGGAAGCAGAGACACAATCGATTCAAGAAGCTCTCGTTGTTCGGTCCGGGAACCAGAATCAGGTTGAGATTATTTGATTTCTTGATTCCGTCTCCGGAGTGGTCTCGGACTAGTTCCCGGAGTAAACAATGCTCGGTGTATGTAATCAGCATACTTCCTAGAGATAAGGACTTCGCACAGCGAAGCCTTATGGCGACGATGACCTTAGCGAAGTAATCAATGTTGAGGAGGCGAGTTCTTCAGTCCACTAGTTAGGCGGCGAGCGGCTGGGGAAGTTGGCCCCGCTGCAGGCCTTGGTGGCGACGGATTCGAAGCTGCGTTTTACGATTCTGTGTTCTTCGGCGTGTGGGAGGTGGTGGTGGCATGATTTGAGGATGTGGACAAAGCGAGAGAGGCTGGTTGGGGCGACCTGAGAGAGGAATTCTTCGGTGACCAACGAATTAATAAGAGGGGCATTAATGGAATATAAGGCATTTTTATCTTTTGAAACAACAAATTAATAAAAATGAGCAAGGTGACATGTGGATTAAAATCATATGAGGTGGGACAATTTCATTAGTCAGAGTTTGGATGATGTGGCACTCATCTGCAACATCATTCATTTCTAACAAATGGCGTGGGGCCCACATATAAAGTTAACAGATGTTAACTTTTTTAACGGAACAAATAAATTTGCACCGATTTAAATTTATGATAGGTAGTTTTGCACCCGAGGTTTTAATATGGTGCCAGCTGCATATTTGACATATTACCATTGGTATTTTTGCACCTTTACCCATTATTTTTTCCTCTTGCAAACATTCAATGTCAGATCAGCTTAACAAATAAATTATATATAATAAGGAATTTTTTCTTGTTTATAAAGGATGATTAAATTATGTATCCTTTTACTTTATAAAATGTAAATATATAAAAAAATTCAACATAACATTTAAGTATACCGCCAAAATACTTCTTGTATACACTTAACCCAGCACCATTATATTATCAGTATATAAAAGAGAACAATTTACAGTGATTAAATTATTAAACTTAGTAGATATGTTAGTCTTTCAAATTTTCAAAATTGGATTATCCTTTCGACCATTTTGGCCCCAACTTTCGAGTTTTCCACACTCAAATATTAAATGAAAGAGACTATTATTTGGAGAAAATTTATTAAAGCATGTACGGTGGAAAGTTCTTTCGTTGTCATATTCTAATTTTATAAAGTCTTTTGCGTCTCAAAAATGGCAAGACAAATTTTTTTGTTAGTTGTAATTAATAATTTTGTAATTATTGGTAAAAAATATTGCTAGTTATAACAAAATAATAGGTAGCGATATATTTTCTGTGCGTGTCTGACTTATACTTGAGTACCTATTGAACACATTGTCACGGAATTCGATGATTAATTAATTTTCAATCAGATTCTTAGATAAAAAAAATTATCAAATAGTGATGATAATTCCAATCTTAACCGCTATCTATCTATTCTAAAACAGATTGATGCCACGTTTGGTGGCAGGAATGTTTTCGGGGATTGGAACTAGGAATTTCTACCTTTCTTAAATTATTTTAAAATAATTACAATACACTATAAATTTAAGAGACAATACTAAAATTTGAACACGTGGAATGTTTTGTAAAAAATGTTTTGCAAAAATTTAAGAGACAATACTAAAAATAGTTATGTTTTCCACATAACTATTTTTCCCTCTTGTAAACCTTCTGTCAGAGTAATAAAAAAAATCATATATGATAAGGATTTTATTTATTGTTTTTAAAGGATGATTCAATTATGTATCCTTTTATTTTATATAATGTAAAAATATTAAAAATTTGAAAATAACGTTTAAGTGCATGGCCAAAATAGTTCTCTTATCCATTTTACACATCACCTTTATACTATCAATATTCAATATAAAGAGTAAAAATTACATTATTAAACTAAAAATATATGTTAACCTTTCAAATTTTAAAAATTGGCTTATCCTATCAACCGGTTTGGTCCAAACTTTCAAGTTTTCTATAGGTAAATGAAAGATACTATTCATTATTTGGAGAAAATTTGTTAAAGCACGCATGGTGGAATGTTTTTTCGTGGTTATATTTTAATTCAATAAAATCTTTTGCATCTAAAAAAAAGCAAAAACAAATTCTTTTTGTTAGTCGTTGTTCTATTTTTCAAGGATCTTTTGTAATGATAAACATATACATAAGTCGTAAAAAATTTTAATAGCAAATTTTGGTATCTTAACTCACTCTCACGAACACCCAAACAAACTATTTCAGTTTACTTTCACTTTATTATCTCTAATCTTTTTTACTACTACATCCCCTCTCTCTCTCTCTCTCTAACAAGGGTTGGTTTAATGTTGAGTTTGGTTATAAATATAAGACTTCAATTCACAGAGTTCCTATTTGTATCAGTTTCCCCTTAAACTATCCATTTTGATTGAGGAGTTTGTATTAAGAGAAGTTTAAATAAAAATGATTGAAGAAGGCATTATAGGAAAATTAACAAACACTTTTACAAATAATGTATTTAATTTTATTAATTCACCTAAATTAGTTAAGAGTGTGTGTGTGTTAAGAACTAGGTTCATATCGAAATCAAACGGTTTAAATTTATTATTTTTTATTATTTAATTTTTTAATGCTAATTTTTAAAATTATTTGATAGGGAGAAGAAAGTTCCTATTTGACGTTAACCAAAATGATTTATTGAGATAGAAAGACATATGCTATTATGACACGTATAAATATGAGCAAAGATAGTAATATAGAGAAGTGAATTGGGAAATTTTTTTAATAATTTTTTTTTTGGTTAATTTAATTAGGAATGAGTATATAACTGTCCAGATCCTTTAGGTGTATTTATGCCTATAACTAAATTATAAATTCATGGTCCCATCTCCCATGTTAAGTAAAGGTACCACTGGATGTAACTAAAAATAGTACTAAAACCTAGATGGATTAGAAAAATAACATTAGGGTGGTAAATAAATCATAGAAAATCTAAAAGTAGGGATGGAACTGAAAAATAATATCAGAGTGCTAAATACTACTCCCTCCATCCCTTATTATAAGAGCCAATGAGGTAAAATCACACCGATTAAGAAAGTGGTTGAAATAAATAAATATATCTGAAATAATTTTGTTTTCTCAAATTTGTCTTTATTTATGATTGAGTATAAGAGAGAGAGAAATATGATAATAGTGTCATAAATGAGTATGAAAGAGAATGTGAATAGAGAGAGTAATGATAGATAAAGTGTAAAAAAAACTCATTAAATGCTTTAGCAAATTTAGTTAGACTCTTATAAAAATGGATAAAACCATTCAAATTTTTAGCTTTTATATATAGGAATAGAGGGAGTACTTTATTTATAAAAATTTACTTATAGATATGTTTAATGTTGTGTAACTCCATTGGTTGTGATTTCGATGTTTAATGTTGCATTGCGTTTTTCCTCAATACTATTTAATAAAAGGTGAAGGTGTAATTTTGACAATTAAGTTTCATGTCAGGAGTGTCGGACACCATAAAATTTTTGAAGAGAAAAACTGCATACAATCTTTATAAAATGGACTAATTTAAATACAAGTCATAACACAATTAAACATTAGTTACTTTTTTGTTTGTGAGCCACAGATTAATTAATATCGAATGATTATTAAATAAAAGGGTATAGGTGCAGTTTTAACAAAACAAAGTTTCATGCTAGGAGCATCTGATACCATAAAGTTTTTTAGAAGCAAAAAATGTAAATAAACTTTATAAAATAGTGCAAGTTTAACACTAACTCTAATACTGTTAAACATTTGATACTTTTGAGTTTTATAAGGCCCAAATTAATTAATTTAAATGATTATTTTAAAAAATCATTAAAATTATTCTCTCTCTTCCACTTCATCTCCCCTCCCTCTCCCCATTCTCACATTACTATGGATTACTCATCGTAGCAGATAAGAGTGTCATGTACACATAATATTGGTATTTAACCCACTCGGTAGTTTTGATTCTTCATATTCTTTTTCTTCTCCGCCATTATTGTGCTTAGTATTTCAACAAGTTCAACATTTTTCTATTTTTGATATGAACTAGATATGGCATTTTCCCAACAACACTTTCTCTCTCCACTTCCATCCTTCTAAAACTCCAACAACTTTTCCTCCCTCATTCATTGCCCCTATTATCTTCGCCAATGGCATACCCATTGTTTGGTTTTCCTATAACAAAGCCACTATTGACTCCCTTGGCTCATTTCAATTTCTCTCATCTCACATCTTTTGGATTGGCTTTACCACACTCAATAATTAATATGCTTTGTAGCTTCACACATTATGGGGAAAGAGAGAGGATGATGGATGAGATCAAATGATATGAAAGAGAGAGAAATTTTTTTTAATAATCATTTAAAATTAATTAATATGGGCCATACAAACTAAAAAATAATGAAGTTCATTAGTGTCAACACTTTTGTTAAAATTGTTGTATTTTATAAAGGTTATGTGTATTTTTTTCATAAAAAAAATTATGATATTAGATATTCAGGACACAAAACTTTGTTGTTAAAATTGTACTTTCTTTTATTTCTAAAAACATTTAAAATTGATTAATGTGGGGCTAAAAACAAAAAAAAAATAATGGAAGTTTGACAGTGTCAGGATTTATGTTAAAATTACTTCATTTTTTAAAGTTTATGTATATTTTTTCTCCCCAAAAAACTCTAGTACCAAACTCCCTAACACAAAAATTTGTTGTTAAAATAGCATATTCACCGTTCTATGAAACTTACTTTGTATGTCGATGTGAAGGTAGTTTTTATTTTATCTAGCGAACCTGTTGTGAGTAGTGGAGAATATGCACTGCTTGTTTATAATATTCTGTGGCTCAGAAATAGGCTGTCTAAGTTTATTCTTATATATGATAAAAGATAATCTTCAGGAGTTGTATACTTTTATGAAATTCTACACAGTAATTTACTTTGCTAGTAATCTTGCAAGGATAGTGAAAAAAAGTCAAGAAAAGAAATTTTTAAAAAGAAGCAGTGTAATAATGATGAAGAAGAAAATAAAAGTGCCTTTCGAAAGGTGTCTTTATGCAAGTTGATCATAGACTAATAAACAATCACACAACTTGTGGAATGAGATTCCAACTTCTTTGATATTATCCCAACTTTTAAACACAATACTCTTCATGAATGAGATTATTCATTATTTGGATTTATATATTCGCCGTAGTTGACCGGTAAAAGCACACCATCTTTTGTAAGTTTTTGAATTGACAAAGTTACAATCAAAACTGATCTTTAGCTAACAGATATGTTTTCTCATTTAACGTGTTTGGAAACCCCCCGTAATCAATTAAAAACATTATTTTGCACTTAATTAGTGACCAAAACCTTAAAATGATTGAAATTTAAGAATGCTTTGTTAATGCGGCATTAATATTGCAGAGTCATAATTTGAATCAGTACATATGCTCCACTTATCACCGCACGTTGCATGTTTTGTTAAAAATGTTCTGCAAAAAATCATTCACTAGTGAATAAAAGAAAAATAATATATATTAAGACATAAAAAACATATCTATATAATTTTAATGTGTTGAAATGAAAATTTATTTTATATCCAACAAGACCACATAATTATTTTTTTTCTCTGCTAAACCTTCTTGATAGAGTAACAATAAAAATCATATATAATAAGGATTCTTTTATTGTTTTTAAAGGATGATTCAATTATGTTTCCTCTTACCTTATATAATGTAAAGATATTAAAAATTTGAAAATAACATTTAAGTGCATGGCTAAAAAAGTTCTCTTGTCCCTTTGACGCAAAGTTTTTCAATATGTAATTGAAAGAGACTCTTCATCATTATTTGGAGAAAATTTGTTAAAGCATGCATGATGGAAAGTTTTTCCGTGGTCATACTTTAATTCAATAAAATCTTTGGCATCTTAAAAACGCAAAGACAAATTCTTCTCTTAATCGTTGTTCTATTTTTAAGGATTTTTTTTTTTTGTAATGATAAACATATACATAAGTGATAAAAAAATTTAATAACATATTTTGGTATCTTAACTCACTACTCTCTCAAACACCCAAACAAACTTTTTAGTTTCCTTTCACTTTATTCCCTCTAATCTTTTTACCACTAAATCCTCCCTTTAAAACAAGGGTTAGTATAACACCAAATTTATAATACTATACTAAGGCATATTAATTTCTTTATAACCACTTTGTCATTATCATAAGCCCAAAAATGTGAATAAATTTAAAACTTTTCTTTCAAAGTATTAAAAACATGTTTTTAATGGGTTTTTTTTGACAAATTGGCTTCAACCCAAACTATATATAAAATCAAATGGTTTTATAAAACAAATAGCCATGTTCTATCCAAATTTTTATTTTTATCTGATAGTGTGTGGGAAGCCAAAACTATCATAATATTTCTATTATGCATAATGTGCATCTCATACCTATATGTATGCTTCTACTGTCATATAATAACAAAATATTGGGTTATCCGAGTCAATAACTCCTTTAAATGTATATGCAGTAGCACTTCTGAATGTTATATCTATATATATACTAGTTATATAACTATGCAAGCTTCAATCTTGCTTTACTTATCATAATCTTATAACACATACGGGTAGAGACATCCAAATGTATATATATACATACACCGCAGTACAAAATGATGCAGGCATGCCTAACCCTTCATCTTACTACCTTACCCAAAAACAAAACATTCTCCTTGCTCTTCAATAAAAAAATGTATTAAAAAGAGTGAGATTCAAAGAATCACAGTAGCAATTTATTTCATTCATTATTATATATAACAATTAATAAACCTGTGCAAACATTATAATATCAATAATCCTTGTACAATTAATGATAACAAGTATCCTTGTAAACTGTGTCTTTTGGCAACTTCCAGCCACTAATAATAGTGGGGTAACTTCCAGCCACTAATAATAGTGGCTATCTTCCTACCACTAAATCATAGTGCGGTATCTATACCTCCAGGATTTCTCTTTCATACCAATTAAATTACGATAACTAATCTTTGCTAGGGGTTGCAACCCACCTAGCCTTGGGGTACTATATAAACTGAGAAGTAAGACTTCCATGCAGGAATTAACAAAGTTTATCACCTTCATTTATAATGTAAACTTGTAACAGATGTTATGTAATTATTCATACATAATCAATGACATGGAATAAAACTGCTACATGGTTATCAGAACTTAGTTCTCAACCAACTCCTTTCCGTTTTGCTTTGGAGAATTCATGTAACACTTAAAACCTAACCATACATGACCTTGACATAGATTTTAGTCCAAGATTATTTAACATTTAATAACCTGAAATCAGTAAATAAAATCAGATGTAATCCTTCTATGTACGGTTTAAAACTGATTTCATACTTCATAAACTCTAGCTCATGCTTACAACAATCAAGCCTAAAGCTTTATACATTACTTCAACCATCCAAAAAAAATCCAGCTTTAAGATGTTAACTAAGTTCTCATTTAATATGCTAGAACATACCTTAATAACAGTAATTAAAGTCAGATTCTTGACCTTAATGACTTAGAATCCAAAATAGGACTTTCAAACCTCTATAAACAATGGGAAGTACATATAACATCCATAATTCACTCTTATATATTTAACTTGTTTACTATTTGGTAGAATCAAAACAATTCATACTTAATATCTTAAAACAGTAACCATAATATTCAACATCCTTATGCTTCTTACAAATTCAACCATAAATTAATATTTGGGATCCTAAATCAGTAAGCTATGATAAACCCTTAAACCGAAGGTAATCCCTCTCATATGCAACACTTTGAGATACCTCTTAACATATAGGGAAAATTTCATTTTACCCCCATAATAAGGAATTAATTTCAAATTTCCCCCAAAACATTCTGAAATTTCACTGCACCCCCAAGGGACTAAAGTGAAATTAAATGTTTCAGCTAAAAGACCAAAATGTCCTTATTGAAAGAAGTACAAACGTTTTGGAAATTTCTCATATGTGTCTTGGAAATTCTTCATATGTGTCTTGGAAATATAGTTGTGAAATTTTGGATGTTTTAGTGTTGGATTCCATGATTTTTAAGACTTAAAAATACTCACATTGATGTTGAAAATAAGCACAAATATGTTGAAAAGTTCCCTCATATGCGTCTTAGAAATTTCCCATAAATGTCTTGGAAATTCTTCATGTGTGTCTTGGAAATTCTTCATATGTGTCTTGGAAATCCAATACAAAATTAAATAAGGACATTTTGGTCTTTTAGTTTAAACATTTAATTTCACTTTAGTCCCTTGGGGGTGCAGTGAAATTTCAGAATGTTTTGGGGAGAATCTGAGATTAATTCCTTATTATGGGGGTAAACTGAAATTTTCCCTAACATATAAGAACCTTAAACAATACAAAATCAGATTTAACATCGCTTATAACTCCCAAAACAGTGGTCAAAATGGATTCTTAAAACTGAAGTCATTAACTCCAACCATTACATTCCCATATTTCTTTAAACCTTCAACAATACCTTGTAGTAAGGTAAGATACCTTCAAAGTTTTCCCCAGTTTCAGCACTTAAAATTACTCTAATGTCAACTTTAAAACAGAAGAAACTCCAAATCAAAATACTAAATTAAGAAAAACTAATTCATATCTTCACCAAATAACCTCTGTAATCACGCTATTCTAAATTTATCAGTTTTGAACAATTGTAAACTAATTGAAATCCTTTAATCATAGATTGGCACTTTGAAACTTATTCCATCTCTTTGAACAATAACAGAGTTCCAGCACCAATCATGAGATATAAACCTTCTTTTTGAAGCTTCTATAGTTAATTGAAACATCCATATTAGTGGCTCAACACTTAGAGACATGAATGAGAAAGGTTCAATCAGTTTTCAATTTGTAGCTATATGGTCTCAACATATAATATTTGAACAGTTGGGATAAAATCAGTTTGAAATTACCATTGAATCATCTAGTTGAAATCCTAAATTATGCTTCAATCAGAACAATAATTTACCTCCAGCTTTCACTCCAAACTCAACTCCATTAAGTTCTCACTGCCATACAACTAAATGACATTAGAATAATCAATCCACTTTAGCCTTTAAGCAACCTCTGATCTGCTAAAAATGCAATAACCTCATATTCTTCATATTCGCAGTTTACATTCTTTTAAAGCTTCTCTAAGCAATATCTTCACAGCAAGACTGAAATTACAGATTCTAAATTCACACTTGAATCAATACTTCAAACCCACCAAATCATGTATTAACATTCTCAGACACTTCTTTAGCATTGGAGAACCTTAAAAACTGTCTATGAAATCAGATTTAATACTTCGAATTATCCAAACAGCAGCACACAATGATCTGAAACATATTTCTGGCTCCCAAAAACAACCAGCAAGACAGGTCTCAAAAATCCTCTTCCATTGACAATTATGAGTACTTTACATTCAACACAACTATACACTATTTCTTATGATTCACATTTCTCCAATTTCATTTATTATATACAGTTTCCAATCATTAAAAAAAAAAAAAAAAAAGCTCAGATATCGCTGCAAGAAGAATCACATACAGGGTATGAAGCTCCAAATTTCGAATCACAAGATCAACCCAACAATCAAACATGAAAAGACCAAAGTTAATCTCTTGTTTATTCCTATCAAAGTTTAAACACTATTTAGTTTGATTTAGGTTGAAAATCGGTGAAACCCTTCTATGAACAGTAGCTTAAAACAAGGAACCCGAAACTTCCAACCAAAACCCATAGGAAACTTTCTATTTCTTTGAACAATGCTTTGTTTCAAGCTTAACCTCATCTATTCAAAATCCCCATTTTAGTTCTAATGCTGTCACTCAAGCTCGCTTGAATCAGAAAAATCGGAGATAAGAAGAAAATAGAGGAGACCAACCTGAACTAAAATCCAGTCATGCATGTGTGATTAAGTCTCTCTTCCATCGACGGTAAAGCCTCGAATCCTTCGGCGACCTCACCCTCTCTCTCGCTCTCTACCCCTCTTGGTTTCCACTCGAAATGAGGGAGAAGACAGAGCGGAATTGATGAATAATGGCCGACAGGAATGAAGCAGAGATAACGATAGTATGATATTTTATATATGACAATTTACTGTTTTGACCTTCTAGCTATAACTAAAAGAGTTGTCTAACGATGGGCAATTTCGTCCTTTTACTTTAGTCCCTCTTATGAAATGAATTTGTAGAATTTAATCGTTACACTCGGAATTTTCTTTCACTATAATTTTTTTTTATCTCAAAATAATCTGTTGAAAATTCCCATATTTAAATTTATTCTCTTACAATTTTCTTCAATTTCTTTATAAAGCCTTTTTATTTTTAAATGATTCCTCAAGACTATCACTACTACAGAAATATCCTATAGCAGCGCTTTTTTTGACCCTATAGCACCGCTTTTTAAGCGCTGCTATAGCCAGTGCTGCAATAGGTCATAAGACCTATTGCAACGCTTATTTTGTGTTATAAGCGCTGGTATAGGTAACATAAAGCGGCGCTTATAATCATAAAAGCGCAGCTTTAGGTCATACCAATTGGAATTATTTTTTAGGAAAATAAAAAATAATGTCTATAGCAGCGCTTATTAATAAAAAAGCGCTGCTATATATAGCCTATACCAGCGCTTATTACGTAAAAAGCGCTGCTATAGGTCTTTTTTAATAAGCAAACTTATAGCAGCACTTATTTAAAAAAGCGCTGCGATAGGTTATTTTTTTTTTAAAAAAAATAAATTTTAATATTATCCCACATCTGCATCAATTTAAAAAATTACGTATATTTTCGATACATATATACACCAAAAAACCATATATCCACAGATCAAATACATTTATCCAAAAATTCCAAAGTAACTGTCACAATCCAATATCATATTATCCAAAAATTATCATAACACAAGTGATTCAATCCAATTTTATTATTTATATCCAAATTAATATTACAAAAATGTTATAATACAACTTTCATCCTAAAATCAGCTTAGCAATGCATAAAACTACCTGTAACAATAAAGTGCACAACCAATTTTAAACTCCAAAATTAAACATGTATCACATAAAGCCATTTAAAGTCCACTACCCATTCATGGCATCATTAACATCTACATTATAGAGTACTATTTTAGCTTGAATGATTACTTAACATTTATAACCTAAAATTCAACAAGTTTCAACAATCACATTGAAATCTCTAGGTGTCTAATAAATTCTTATTTTTCACCTCAACACCCAAAACGGTATTTATATTTGGTAGCTTTCTTAACAAATGAGCATTCCTTGCAACAAACAATTGCCAATCCAATTTAATGATTCATCCTATTTAATATAGAAAATAAACCTTAAATATCAATTGCTTAGAATCTAATAAGTCCTAACGACAAATGGATAAGACATCTTGTGTAGTTTAAGGAAAAATATATGATAGTATGTTTTTATTACCACAGCTGTTGATGAAATGGACAGAAAGGAACCAACAAATACACCTTCTGACAACTTGGCTCCAAATAACTGCAAAGCACGATGACAAAAATGCTTAGTTTCCATTTAGAAATAATCATAGCCAGTAGCTTTTAACAAAATCAACATTAAAATGTAACCACTACCAGATCATGGTAAGAAATGCCACACAAGAACATAAATATCGCAATCTGAGCAAGTGAAATCCCAACATATATAGTCAGGAATACAGCCATTCGGTACTCATGATTTATGAAAATGTTACTGAACAAACTATCGTCCAAAAAGCTGAGGCAACTTACCAAGATTTAACATACAAAAAAATGCTACATCAATCACTACAGTTTCTACCAAGATTTAACATACAGAAAAGTAAAAACAAGTGAAAAGGATATAGTAACATCATAAGTTTCAGTTGGCTTTCACCAGTACAAGAGGTTACTTATGTTGAAATTATTCCATGTAAAAGGCCACTGGTGCCACCCAAAACTGGGAGTAAAGCAAAGAGAAAGCCCACAAAATACAAGTCTTTATTATATGCACCTGAAGATAATGCCTTGGAGTCATATTTTGAGGTCCAAGTCTTTAATATAGACTATGGACTATGGTTGGCGTGAAGAATCATTCAATAGCAATGTGAACACTAGATGATCATCATTACAAGTTGAAATAAACAAATCCAAATTTCACAAGAAACCCAGTAGACAACTCAAAAGCATTTTATATAACCTCCATCAAACAAATAAAAAAAATGTGGGACCCATTTTATCATCCAAAACAAAAACAAATAATTCGGGGAAGCATTGGTTTTTCAATTCTACACCAATTTCTTGATGATGACCTATAATGACGCAAAATTATCTATAGCATTTTGCTGGAGTTATATCTGTTTTTTTTAAAAATGTATCATTGAAAATAAATTACAAGAATAAAAGTCATAATAAATGTCAACCTTAAATCCAACTGAAGTACTGGGTATTTGGATTTCTTGTTTGACATCACAAAAACATTGTCCTGCCATGTAGTAGGATAAACAAATACATGAGTTGGATGAAAACTAATAATTTTAAAGCATAATGTATAACCAATAAAGGCTTTGCATCACAAGTCATAACACCTTTATGTCAATCAAGGTTGTTGCATCATCAGAATCTTCATTCTCCAGGGAAAACACATCTTGAAGTTGAAATAATCTTGTACCATTGATAAGGGGGAATATTCAGTATAAATGACAAAAGGCCTTCTGATGATTATTGAAAACTACTTTTGTGCTCTTGCTCTATTCTCCAGAACTAAGAAGACGATGGTAAAACAAAAAGCAGTTCATAACAAATGAAAGAAGAAGAAACAATAAGCAAAAAAATGAAATAGCTCCATGCCCAACTCAGCAAAGATCATTGAACAAAAATATGAAATAGCAAAGTTGGAAAAAAATAAAAACCTTCAGGCTGTTCAGAAGAAGAGGGAGAGTGGTGCTTGAGGGAGAGTTGAAGGGCGACAGCGAGTTTTGGAACCCTAGAGTCCAAAATCGAACCCAAGCTCAAAATCACCAAGAACAAGCAACTACCAACATGAGCAAACCCAAGCTCGAAATCACCAAGAACCCAAGCCCGAAATCCACAACATACCACGAACGAGAAACCACCACCATGAACGGCGGCGAACGGCATAGAACGGCGGCGAGTTCTCCATCTCCTCTTGCTTTCTCGCTGCAGGCCGAGATGAGTGGTTGTGGCAGATTGAAGAGAAGAGGCTAGGGTTTGTGGGCTTTTGGGGCGAAGGAGAATAGAAGAAGAGAGGGAAGAGAAGTCTGGCGCCAGATCTGGAAAAAGAAGGGAGGGAAACAAAAAAAGTGGGGGAAATAATTACAGGGGCCTATCCCAGCGCTTATTACGTAATAAGCGCTGGGATAGGCCTATTTCTGTAATTTTATATGGTTTTCCCTTTTCTTTAAATGCCTCACTATTTTTAAAATTTCTTTTAAATAAAAACAAAACCCCAGGGGCCTATCCCAGCACTTATTACATAATAAGCGCTGGGATAGGCCTATTTCTGTAATTTTATATTGTTTTCCCTTTTTTTTTAAATGCCTCACTATTTTTAAAATTTGTTTTAAATAAAAATAAAATCCCAGGGGCCTATCCCAGCGCTTATTACGTAATAAGCGCTGGGATAGGCCTATTTCTGTAATTTTGTATTGTTTTCCCTTTTTTTTAAATACCTCACTATTTTTAAAATTTGTTTTAAATAAAAATAAAATCTCAGGGGCCTATCCCAGCGCTTATTACGTAATAAGCGCTGGGATAGGCTTATTTCTGTAATTTTGTATTGTTTTCCCTTTTTTTAAATACCTCACTATTTTTAAAATTTGTTTTAAATATTTTTTAAATAAAAATAAAATCCTAGGGGCCTATCCAAGCAGGCCTATTTCTGTAATTTTGTATTGCTTTCCCTTTTTTTAAATACCTCACTATTTTTAAAATTTGTTTTAAATATTTTTTAAATAAAAATAAAATCCCATGGGCCTATCCCAGCGCTTATTACGTAATAAGTGCTGGGATAGGCCTATTTCTGTAATTTTGTATTGTTTTCCCTTTTTTTTAAATACCTCACTATTTTTAAAATTTGTTTTAAATATTTTTTAAATAAAAATAAAATCCCAGGGGCCTATCCCAGCGCTTATTACGTAATAAGCGCTGGGATAGGCCTATTTCTGTAATTTTGTATTGTTTTCCCTTTTTTTAAATACCTCACTATTTTTAAAATTTGTTTTAAATATTTTTTAAATAAAAATAAAATCCCAGGGGCCTATCCCAGCGCTTATTACATAATAAGCGCTGGGATAGGCCTATTTTTGTAATTTTGTATTGTTTTCCCTTTTTTTAAATACCTCACTATTTTTAAAATTTGTTTTAAATATTTTTTAAATAAAAATAAAATCCCATGGGCCTATCCCAGCGCTTATTACGTAATAAGTGCTGGGATAGGCCTATTTCTATAATTTTGTATTGTTTTCCCTTTTTTTAAATACCTCACTATTTTTAAAATTTGTTTTAAATATTTTTTAAATAAAAATAAAATCCCAGGGGCCTATCCCAGCGCTTATTACGTAATAAGCGCTGGGATAGGCCTATACCTATACCATCATTTTTATTTCTAAAGCGCTGGTATAGGTCATCTTATACCTATCCCAGCACTTGCTTTTTGTAGGCGCTGCTATTGTTGCGCTGCAATAGAGTATTTCTGTAGTAGTGTATAATAACTCATAATTTCTTCTTTTTCAAATGTAGAGTGTTACAATTTGTTTAATGTTGATTTTGGTTATAACTATAAGACTTCAATTCACTATGTTCCCATATGTATCATTTCCTCATAAACTATCCATATCGATTGATGGGTTTGTATTAAAAGTAGTTTAAATAAAGGATAAATGTAGCGGCCCAAAAAAAAAAATCAAATAGTTTAACTATTTCACTTATGATTAATATTTTCCTTATTTGTTACATATATATGTGCGTAATAGCCTTAAAGAAATATAGATATATTTATGTATGTCTATATATTATAAAGATAATTAAAATTTAAGTTACTTATTGTAAATTGACAAGAAGGTTACATTAGTATATTAGTGGCTTGGGTGATGATATTTTAGAGGTGGTGGCGTTAAATTTACAATCCGTTGCGGCAGAGAGAATTTTATTATATTCTATTTTAAGATTTAACTTTTTTTTTACTTAAAACAACTTGAATTTACTAAAATTTCCTTCTATAAAAAAAGGAAATATATAAAAGAGAAGCCTTGAGAGAGTTTTGGTTCCTCTCTCCACCGACTTCACACACATACAGAGAGAAATATTTGAGAAAATTCATTCACTTCCTCCTAGTCTTAGGTCGCTGAACCTGTTGCTGTTACGAATGTGCATGCTAGCTTCAAGCCGTCGCTATGGGTGCCTGACAGCTGGAATTGTGTTCTTCAACCTGTAATGGATGATATCTTTTTTTTATGCGTGTTCAGCTTCAAACATGTTCTCTAGCTAATCTGATTTGTGTATGTATATTCCAATCCCTTTTCTCCTTCTTTTGTTCTGCTTCTCATTGCTTTGTGTGTGTATCCATATGAATTTTTCTTCATACCTTTGTTTTTTTGTGGGGTGGTGGGATTGGTGCCCTTGAACTCCGATTTTCCCATACCCGTGGAGAGTGTTGGACGGAAGATCAGTTGAAGGACTGGGGAAGTAAACCTTATTTGTATTAAGGATATACCTCAAAATATTAACATTTCCATTTTTATGTACATAATGAGTTATAGTTTAATTACCCCATCTGTTTTCTATCAAAACGTTGGTATGAAATTTGATAATTTTATTTTAGAATGGTTGATGGTTGATGAGATACTTGACGGTGGGTACAAACCTTTGGTGTGTGATTTGAGACTAGGGAGCTTATTTCATAAGTTTAGAACTTTTTGTGCACATCAAGTGTTTGACAAAATGTGTGAAAGAGAAATTATGTCTAGAATGAGCTTTTAAGCATGGTTTGATGATATTAACAAAATTGTAGTGCAAATGTTGTATATCCTCTAAGTTGATATTTGGGAACGACATGTTTTTTTTTGAAAGGTTTAAAGAGGCTATTGATATAGGGTGTGTTTGGTATAGCTTCTGGATGTCCAAAAGCCCAGCTCAGCCGCAGAAGCAAAATGTGGCTTATTTCTATGACATTTGCAATGAATACAGATTGGGAAACCAAAAAAAGTTAATTAAAGTATCATTTTTTTAAAAAAAAACCAACTATCACATATGTACAAATGTATGAAACCACGTCACAATCTAGAAACCACGTCACACATTACCAATTTGTGATGTGGTTTCTTGAAACCACGTCACATATTGAGTAATATGTGACGTGGTTTCTCTGATCTTCCCTCATTATATCCGTATATTTTTGGACAAACAATGTCACAATTTTTGTAATTTGTGACGTGAAAAATCTGACTTTCCACGTCAATTTTTTGTGTGACGTTAAAAGTTCAGTTTTCCACGTCACTTGAATTTATGTCCCCTTGAAAAGTGATGTGAAAACCCTCTTTTATAGTAGTGAGTATTGAATGCAGTAAGTGTAACTAGCACAAATAATCAATGTAGCAATCCATGTCTTCAACCAACTTCTTCACAATGGCTTTTATACTTTCTTCTGGAAATTTGCCAGTTGTTAAGTTATATCCATTGCATGTTTAGAGACCTAGTTAATCTGATATGGAGTGTTAAGATTGTGTTCTGAGAAGCATTAACTCCATTGTACTTGTTTTGCTTCAGTTCATCTCTCTTCATTTATCGTTGGAAGTAGTTGGTGTGTCCAACGGCTCTAATGACAGTTTGCGTGCCAACGTTAACTTCCAGAAGTAGGTCTAAGCACTTTCTATACTTTGAAAGCTTAAAATAAACTTAATCATTGAATTTGAATAAATCCTATCGCCACTTCGATCATAGCCTCTGATCGATCACAGGGACTGATTTCTAATCGATCACATATCGATTACATATAGATCACAGTCAGCATCACTGAATATTAAATTAGAAAAATATTCGCCTGATCGATCACAGGGGATCCCTGATCGATTAGGCGTGTCTAATCGATTGCAAACAGATTATACACAGATTACATGGTTTCTCTTATCGATCACTCAATACTCTCTGATCAATTAAAGCTCTCTGATCTATTAGCCTTTGATTATGTTTGAATTATACTTTGGTTCTTCTGATCGATTAGACTTGTCCAATCGAGTACACTAAGTTCTTCTAATTTACCTAATCGATTACACAGAGTCTCTGATCGATCACAGGGGTCCTTGATCGATTGGGTGCCTATGTTTCTTACTCCTAATCTGAATCTAATATATCCCTGATCGATTAGGATTTTATGGACTTAACTTATAATATGTTCCTAATCGATTAGGCAGTTCTTAGGATATTCTATCAGATTAATTCTAAGTTATTCCTTATTTTTACCAAGCATTTCTTTATGCCTAAGTTATGTTTAGTTATCATCAAAACTCATTATTCTAACAACACCGCGTCATCATTATCATTCATGCCGGTGAGTAGACAGTAAGCCAACAATTTGGAACGTCAATGGAGGAGGGATAAAGGATTGTGCTTCCAGCGTGGTAACCCATTCATACCTGGGCATTGTTGCAACTCGTTCTCCTTCTCTCTAACGGAGATTGACGAGAATGGCAACCCCATTCAAGAGGGCCTTGAACCATTGAATGAAACTGACGAAGATTCACCTAAGAGGCTGAAATTTCTTTTAATGCTATTTTGGGGAAACCCAATGCTTCTACCATGAAGTTGGTAAAGTTGTGATGTTGGGAAATGGATAGAGACATGTTAGTAATCTTTTTTTTTAAATGAAGTGAAATGACATTAAATGAAAAATATTACAGCATACGAATTTGGTAATCCTTTATACAATTCTAGTAATAAACAAAAAAGTTGGTAAAGTTGTGATGTTAGTAAATAGATAGAGACATGTTGTTAATCATTTATACGAATTTAGTAATCATTTATACAATTCTGATAATAAACAAAAAGAAGTTGGTAAAGTTAGGAAGTTGGTAAATTGATCGATAAATGTTGGTAAACCATTATGAAAAGTTGGTAATAAGTTATGCGACATTGGTAAACCATTATCCAATTTTGGTAACAAACAAAAAGATTCCCCTCACATACCGATAAAAATTACTTATTATTTTCCTTTTTTTTATTAGAACTAAAATTCCTAACTACATACTAATGTTAGTAGTGAAAAGCTGCACAATACATTCAGGTGGAGATTGAAAGAAAACAATCCCCTCTGGTAATGACAGTACTTCTCTAGCAAGTCTATCAGCAACACTAATTACATCTCTCTTACACCAGACAACAACTTATTATACGCATGAACGTCTGTCTAATCAGATAGGATAAGATCCACCGCCTCCCAACAATCTGCCACCACTATTACTGTAACACCTAGAATTTTCTATTATACTATAACAATTTTTAATTGAATTATAACCACTTTTCAATGTCAGAAGCCCAAAAATACGGAAAATTTAAAACTTTTTTCTTTTAAAACATTCAACCAACTTTTTGTTAGTTGGAATGGGCTTTTCAGACAAATGGGAATAACTTAAAATTCTTTATAAAATAAAGCGGTTAATAAAACAATTAAAAGTACATTAACCCTCTTAGGGTATCTATTATTAATTCGTAATACTTAGGAAATTTAAATCCATATCTATCAATTTATACAATTCTATTTTATATGCTTTCTATTATTAATTTAATAATTTAAAATTACATCATATACAAATAACCTTACTTTTTATAATATAATCTTAAATTCTTAGTCTACTCTTCTTCCAGCACTCCTGCCTTATCTCAACCATCTTATTATCTATCAGCTTCTCTGTACAACAGTAGTTCAACGCAATTTATGTCATTAACTGTAAATTTTATGCATGCATTGCCATGTATACACTTTATAAACCTTTGCAAATTAATGATAGTATTTATCCTATTAATCTGGGTGACATAAGCACCTACCAACCACTGAAAACGATATCTTCGTTACCTTGTGGAGGTTCTACCTGCAGGACTTCTCGTTATAACATTTAAAGCTATAACTAACTGGTTTGGCAAAGAGGTAGCGAACCACCTAAACCTCGAGTACTCCAACTGAGGAATAAAAGACATATTACTATATGCAACAGGAATTACAAAAGTATACATGCAATTTAAGTATAATGAGATAAACTGCTACCTGAATTCCATAACATACTCCTGAATCAACGTCTTTCCTTCTATCCTTTCGGCTTATATAAGAAATCAGGGCCTATATACATATATGAGTTTGGATTAGGGGTTGGACTATAAATTAATCGATGCGTCTCTCTCGACTCCTAATTTAATTAATACTACCCCATTCTTTGTATTAGTGAAAGATTACAGTTTGCTATAATTATTTTAACCCCTTTTTAAAATTAAAAGGTCAATTATAAATAATTTATTTCAATTAATAATTATGATTCTCCTTATCATTTTTCCCAAATTAAATATAAAAATCCTAATGACTTAATCATAATTATTTTATTAAACATTACCATCTTCTATCATATATTAATTTCGTATTCTTGTATAATATAACTTTAATATTATCAAAATTGTAGCTTACAACTGATTCACTATTGTCACTGAAAATGTTGTTTAAGAGAACGGAAATAGCATAGAGGTTTTAGTTTATTAAACCCAGTTCAACAACCAAATCAGAGTTAAATTTAATTTCTAACTCTATCATTACTTTCTACCATTAAAAATACAGAGCAATCAGACATGTAACCAGGCACAGAAATAAATTCAAACTTCTAGGAATTTATAACTTCCAACTTAACAACACATGTCTAAACTTTAAGATCCTCAATCAAGGTATAATCATTAATATTAAATCCTTAGTTGTTATCTCTAATAGTCTCCTAAAATCACACCTCTATTTCTAGTTCCAGAAATGATATCACACCTAATCAAGCCGATTAAATCCTTTAACTTTCCATCGTCATAACGTTCAACATATAATCATCCTATCTCACCTCTACCATCCCTAAGATGGTTACTACCAACTAAATCACCACTTCAAGAATCAACTCTCCTCCTTTGAACTTAAAGTTAATACTTCACATGTCCGCATTCTCAAGCCATCTTTATCAATCAATTCATGCTTGATACATTAAACATTAAACTAATCCATATACCGATAAATTGATTCTTATTCTTCACAAGGATCTGAAATAACCTTTACTCCTATCTAACCCATCTTCTACCTTCTTTAGTTATTTCCAAAATCACTCCCATATCTAAATTGAACCAAATTAGGGAAGTAATCATCCCTCACAAGAGAAAATAAATACTAACAAAACTCATAGTCTCAAGTTAACAATTCACCTTTCAAGCTATTAATTCCCATCACCAATACGAATCATCAGAATCTACTAATTTATCCCTTTTCGAACTAATCATAGAAGCTAGACTCAAACTTTGACTAAAATACATCTTCCTATTTCACTTATAGTAAAACCAACAACTCCATGTTATCAAACCACCAAACTCCAAGCATACTCCCCTTAATAGTATTTATGAAACCTCTAAAAACTTAATACTCAAAATCAATTCTACATAAATACTTGCTTTATCATGTTAAGTTCTAATAATGTGAACCTTACAATAATCCTTCCTTCTTACAAATCATCGATTAAATTACATATCAAAGAAACAGTTAATACCTCATCAGATTAATCAAACCATTTTAATCCATAATCCATAAACCTTTTAAAACCATTAGATTACCTACTAATATTTAAGGACTTTAAACAAGAAACAATTCAGATTCATCATCCTCTTTAACCCAGAATTCATTTACGATTCAAATCTGTCCTTAACAACCTTAATTCCCATTTAATCAAAATTCTAAGCCATATACAATCAAACAATGGTTAATCCTTCATCTTATCCTTGTCCAAGAACCATCAACAGATACCTTCAATATGATTCATTTCAATTTCCAAAGTCAACCACATTCGAATTTAACCTTAACAATCTTTCCTCCATTGGTGATTAAATTTCCTAACTTCTTCCTTAAAACCTATTATTTCTATCAATGATGTCCTCTTTTAAACCTCAAACATTTCAACTAAACCTTTAATAATATCTTCTCCCTCTTTATTTTCCAAAATCGCACAACATAATAACTAATATCTTGCTCCTTTAGAACCCTTTGATTGTCCAATCCTCAGATAGCAACAAAACAAAGTGCATCCTTAATCATTTGAATCATCCATTACAAGGTAATAATAACTAACCCATCTTTCAGATTCAAACTACCATATTTTGATCATAATCTCATATTTTTATTTTTATTTTTCTAAAGGTATAAGCAATAACTACAACAGATCAAGTCTTAATTCATACATACCTACTTAGGCCACCAATATATAAATCCTCCACAATCATCCAATCACAAACCTAAACCCTACATCCTAATATCAACAATCATTTCACAACTCGTACCCAAAATCATAAAACTACTCATAATAATCAGATTTATAAGCTTTCCTTCAATTGATTCCCAAGGCTGAGTCCAATTATTCCAAATCAACAACTTTCAATTAGATTTTAGATCCCAGATGTTTATATTCATAGACCTAGAATAAAGCATACAAGTCCTACGTAGTTAGGATCCATATTGCACAAATTTGCAGCAAGTATATCAAACCAAAATCTGTTTTCAACACCCTATCAAATAACATTCACCAATACTTCATTAATTCTCCATCTCAATTACTATGCCCATGACTTAAAATATAGTTCCACATTTAAAATCCATTCCAAACTAAGATTAGATGGTTCATCTTACATATAATAATCCCATTTATTCATCACAGAAAAGCAGAATACCTATCCAAAAGCCTATATTATTCACGACTGAGTTCAAGCTTAGACCATTGCTTGAACCACACTTAATATGTTATAATCCAAGAACAGCCCAGAAAATAGCTTCTCACAGCCATAACCAACTGAATCAGATAAAAAAATTCTAGAAATCATATTACAAATTATTTAAACTCCTTGGCCGAAACACAACCAGAAAGGGAAACATTGAATAATTATCATCTAACATCATCAAGCAACAAAAACAAGTAGATTAAACCCTTAACCATTGCATAATTGTCAGCATTATCAACTAGATACAAACCACTGCAACTCCATCTTCCTTTCTTCATCAACAGAAATTAAAGTCGCAAAAGAAAGAACAGAGCATCACGAAGAACAAAAGGGAAAAACAAGAATTTCGGCCAAGCAAAGAAGAATACTGAACTAGGAAGAACAATCACCACAATTACCCCTTCCTTTATCGGCGACATCACTAAGCAGAGGAAGAAGAAAAATTCAACAAAATTCCAAATTCACTAATGAAACATTCAAGGTACTAAATACACTTAAATTTACCCCTAAGCAAAACTAATTAAACGTTCAAGCTATATCCGCCCAGAGATCAACGGAAGTGTCGACGAATGAACAGTAGAAAATTTGGGAATTTTGAAGCAATTTGATCAAACTCGAATCCTACCTCAAAATCACTTCTCAAATTGACTTAGATTGAAGTTTAAACTTTGTTTCTATGGATTCAGAAACCTTTAAACCACTAGAACCAATTTAATCCCTCCCCTCAAACTCATTGAAATCAGGCCAAAAAGAGAAGAAAACGAAGGGAAGAGACTCACCCACAACTACCCCAAGCTTCCTGAGCGTCTCCACTGCTTCACGCCACCGTGCTTCGCTATTAACGCCGTCGATCGTCGCTGACGTTGAAGAACAGAGGGAGGAGACGAGGAAGGTTGAGAGAGAACAGGGAGAGTGAGAGCAGAGAGGGAGGACGGAAATGAGAGAGAAATAGAGAGTGAGTGTTTATAATAAGGACACGTGGGGCATGTAACATTGAAAAGGTGAGGGTGATATTTTTAATGGGTATTTTACCATCTTGCCCTTTTTTTTACAATTGAAGATATTTTTAACTAAGGGCAGATATTGTCTTTTTCATTTCCCTTTTTCTATTTTTCCCTTAAATGATAATTTTATTTATCATTCACATTTACAAATAAGCCTGAATTTATCCCAAAACAATTTCTCTAGATATACTTTAATTTCCAAATTTATTTATAAGACTTTTTAAATATCAAATAATACCCCAAGAGTCTAAATATTCCCTTATTTTAAATTCATTTTCTAACTATTTTTCCTCAATTAATAAAGAAAATAAGCTTTAACATTTATTAAAAATACATCTGGCCTCATAATTTTATTTATAAGGCTTTTTAATTTCTAAATGACACCTCAAGACTTCAAATAAATCCTTATTATTTCTTTTCCCCAAATCAAGTCTTATTTTCTAATTATTTCTCTGTTTCTTAAAGAAAATAAACCGTAAAATTATTAAAAATGCATAATACATCATAAATTCATTTTCAATGATTTTTAATATTTAGTTAAATTCCTAAAATCTTAAATAATTTCCTATTTTCTATTTTCTAAAATTTGGGGTGTTACAATTACTCTCTTCCAATTTGATTCCCATGCACTCTTAACCCCCATAATAGCCCACAACTCAGCTTGAAGGCTACTGCCTCTACCAATGTGAAACATAAGACCTTCCAACAACTTACCTTCATGATTTCTGGTTACCGTAACCCAGCTCATGCCGACACCAAACTTCCATGACTGTATGCTCCATCAACATTGATCTTCACAACATCGACGAAATGACATCTCTATGTGGATGTTTATGAACAATCTGGAACAGAAGCATTAATACCAAAATTAGAGCATTTAGCTAACGCTTTAACTTTGAATAACAAAGCTACACTTCGCAACACCTTATCATCAAATATGTGTTAGAATCTTAAGTTTTGATGAAGACTGGCCCCATAGATAACATAAGTAAATAGAGTGTAAGTTACCTTTGAATTAAACAAGTAAAATCTGATAGGTAACAGATCACTATCGCTAGAAGTAAAGTCTATCACAAATGAAAGGCTTAGCTATAGCAGATGGAAACTTAGCAGAACACTAAAATAAATATCTCTATAGCTAAGAGTATTCCTATCAGTAATAGATAGAAATGAATAGCAAATGAAGACTTAGAAATAACAAAGTTAATATCTATCGCTAAGTCCTTCACTATCGCTAAGAAATATCCTATCGCTAGAAGTTTATTGATAACATGAATAAATGAAACTAGCAGAAAAATGAACTAAGTCTTTGAACTAATGGAATCAGCTAGCGATAACAAATGATGCTATCGATAACAAGTCTACCTATCGATATCTGTATTCTTATTGAAATATCTTAAATACTCAGATAACTAATACACTGAACGTTGAACTAAAAGAATATGCTAGCGATAATGCTCATGTCTATCTATAGAGAATGCTTGATGAAATTCCTTAGCTGATATATTGTCTATCTTTTAAGCTAATGAACTTAACAATAGATGCTAGCGATAAAGCATCTAGCTATCGATAGGAGAATAATCATTGTGATAACTTAGACAAACTAATAAGCTGATACATTGAGCTAATGGACTAAGCTTGCGATAACATCTGCTGTGCATCACATAATTACTTGTTTAGCTAACAGCTCAAGTGCAGGAATTATTCTATGCAGTTAGCGATAGCAAAGCATGCTAGCGCTACTAAAAAAGTTGCTATTCAAGTACAGTTGTTGAAGACGTTCAGAACGCACAGTCTATCTCTCTCCTAGCTCACTCTATACATGAACAGTTGAATCTAGATCAGAAGTTTGAATTAAATGAAGAATAGCATTTATTGCCAACGGCTATGGATCTCCAAGACTATATTCAAAAGGCCACATGAAGCTGAAAGAAAAGGCAAGCTGTGAAGATATAAATAGATCGAGATTTGCTTTCAGATATATAACAACGACGATGATGAACAGTGCTTTATGCAGAATTGTTGATTACACTGATTGAAAGCTAAACCTAGTGAGCCCAGAAATGATGAAAGAATGTTGAGTCAAGTAAATTAGAAAAATAGAGCTAGAGCACACATTGTTTAGATTATTAAGCTCTAATTTGAATTTCATCTTACATTCCTCTGTACTTAAGTGATTATCACAATCCGTTCATTAAGTGAACTTATTATCTGAAATCCTCTACTGTTTGAGGTTGTTCTAAAGCTTGGTGCTTTGAGAACAGGGTGGTAACCTTACAGGTAGTAAGGGGGAGTGTTTAGAGAGAATTCTAAAACTCTGTGAAAAGGTTGGCAGGTGATCCCGTGTTGTAAAACCTGTGGTAAAGGCTTCACAAGTGCTCGGCTAAGCTTGTGGGTTGTAAAGGCTTCTCTTGTGCCCGGTTTAAGCAAGATGGTAGTGGAAATCTCAGATGGAGCCTGAGGACTGGATGTAGGTCAGGATAGACCGAACCAGGATAAACTATGTTTGCATTATCTCTTCCCCTAACTCTCTTAGTTTCCAGCATATCTAACTTATATACTCTTTAGTGCATTTCATGTTTTGAAATACCCTCAATAATAAACCGAAAAAGATTTTAAAGATTGCCTTCATTGTTGTTTTAGAAAAGAGAAGTTTTTGAGTTTTTTATCCTATCACCCAATTCAATCCCCTCTTGGGTGACAGCCAACACTATCAATATGGCCACATTCCTATTTAACCATAAATGCCTGCATAAAAATGTAAACCATACATTCCATTTAACTTCCTGTACTCTTCTTTGCTGATTGATATTCATATCAATCCATCGCACAACATCATTGACAAGAAAGAACTTCCTTCGAAAATCAGTTGGAACCAATTGAGACCAGCATGCCGTTGACATAACATACAATTCTCCTCTGAAATCAAACCTTTCTTTCATCTCAGATTATTTGTAAGTAATCTACCCCTCCTACTAAACCACATAAACAATTTATATCGCTGAGGAACTTGTAATTTCCAAATACGTTGCTAATGACTTCGATTCGCTGAATGAATTTGATAACTACCAACTTGATATGCTGATTTTACAGTAAATTCTCCATTGTGTGAATGTCTCCAACGAGGAAAATCTAGATTATTAGCTTGAAGTACTGGATAAGCATATTGTATCTGTCGAAGGATCTGAATAGGTAGAAACGACACAAGTCAATTCCAATCCCACCCTCCACAAGGTGAAATGTAGTCCGAAACCATCTCCTCAAGAAATAAAGTTGGCAACTGTCTAACCACATAAACACATAAACGATCATGATTACGTAGCCATAAATATGTCCATATCTTAACCTAACTCCCATACCAATCTTCCACCCAATACCATCTTTTACATCAATCCATGCATCACGAATTCCACGCCAAGCAAGAGAACCTCTTCTAGAAGTGCTGATAGTTGGAATAATATCTTAACCACACTTCTAATTTTCCCTCATGAATTGGACCCTCATCTTATCCCTAGTTTTATGCCATTCACAAGACCCTATTCCAACTTCATCATAAAAGCTTTATTTTAAAATCTTGCACTTGGGATACCTAAGTTTGTTTCCATCAGATGTTTGTAGAAGAAAGGGGGAAGGAGGTTTGGGTATCCAAAGTGCAATCAGCGTTTATTTAACAAACCCAAGATCATATAAAATTCAATACTTATTGTATAAAAAATTGATATTTAACCGTAAAGCAGACCAAATGGTTAAGATGCATACCTTAATTGATTATATCTATCAAATTTACAATACATTTTTAAAAAAATAATTATTCAATATTTATATTTGAAATACAATTTTATTTAAATCAGATTTGAACAATTAGGTTCTTATCATCTTATTTTAATACAATTTTTTATTATAATATGATATATTATTAATTCAAGTATTAATACGTCAACAAACAATATTTCAAAATAAATTAGTCATCATAAGATATTATTAATTAGAATATTAAAACATTTCTTTTTTCATATACAACAATATTAAAATATTTCTTATGCATCGTACAATGTGAAAAATCTAGTTTAAAATTTAAAATACGTAAAAAGATTAGTAAACTGCCATATATTGATTTTGGTAAAGATATTTAAATCAACAAGGATTATTTTAGGGAAAATGACAAAAAAATCCCTTCTAATTTGCAAAATCCCAAATAAGGAATTTTGAGTTGTTAATGGTTGTTAATACCTATCTTGAAGTTGTTAATACCTATCATGAAGTTGTTATTGGGATTTTACAAATTGGAAGGGATTTTTTTGTCATTTTCCCATTATTTTAAAAGTCGCCTACCCAATCTATGAATATATTTTCCGTAGCTTCGGCTTCCTCTTAATTATCTGTGTTCATCTCAGGTTAAAGAAAAAAATATCTGTGTTCATCCACGTGACGCCCTGACAAATTAACATATTTTCCTACATTACATCGTCAAACTATAAGATAATAAGAAAAATAGAAAATCCAAAATATTACATTTAGTTTGTTATACAATGATGTAATTACTAATATATAGCAAGCAAAATAAACAATTTTAAAAATATAACTTTTTTATAACGAAAGTTATAAATTGAAGTTTTCTTTCCGGATTCATATTTAGATATTTATTGTTATATAATCAATATGCAATTTTACATTTTTGTTCACTTATAATATAACTATTTATATTTAAAGTATTACCATTATTCATATGTTTTTGATAATATATTGTTGGATTAGATTTAGTTCATTACTCGTTAATGTAATAACAACAATCTAGTAAGTGATTGGACAAATAAAGATGAGCATAACACTTAGATTCCCCCCTATATATCCTAATCGGATTTTATCCTTCCTTATGATAATAATAGGATTTATACTTTCCCAATAGTATATCATACTCATTGCACTGGACAACCAACACTATACCAACAAAAAAAAGAAAGAAAAGTTTTTCCATGCAACATCACTTGTGATTTTACCAATCATAGATTAACATTTCAAGAAAAATCCTTCCGCCACCTCCTTCGTCGGAGGACCAAGTTCCTCTTTAACCAAATCGCTGCCTTTCCATATCCCTTCCTGTTGATTGGATCCAACATTTTCAATCGGAAATTACCTCTCTCTCAACAAAAACCTCACCACCGTTGCCAATCTTGCAGTCACAGTCGCTGTCTGCTATTACGAAGAAGGCTGTGATCGGAGAACCCAAATGGAGAGACCTCTTCTTTCTTCTGTAATCCAGTTCATGTTTGAATGATTAGAGGAGAGCTTTTAGTCTCTCTTTCTCCTGATCGCTGTCGCTGATGTTCAACTGGAGTTTGTATTTTGTTGCTGATTATTGATTCGATTACACTGCATGTGGGGCTTTCTCTATGTAAATTGGCTACCTGCTTGAAGACCCGTTGATATTTTTGGGAACGACTTCCAAAGCCATAAATTCTGGTAAGGTTTTACAGTTTCAATTTCAATTTGTACCAAGGGAGCTTAGACGACTCTGCAACATCGTCTATTGAAGGGATATCATGGGGGAATGATGTCGTAATTTGTGGTAATCAGAGGGCTCTGTTCCTCTTTCACTCGGTTGATGTTCTCCCATGAAACTTTGTTCCCTACATGTAACATCTGAGCTTTGTTGTTTTCAATTTGGTTTTCCCTAGTTCAATCCTCTCATTGTGAATTCTGGGAATTTTTCCTGATTTAAAGTAAACAGAGATTCGGAGTATCTTTGGAATGTTCTGATTGTTCGGTCTTCTTCTTTCTTGATCTGGTTTAAGGGAAGATTTCAGATTTTTCTTTGTTGTTGTTTGATTCTCTGATTTACATCTTTGTCAATTCTGGACACTGTGGATTCCGTTCATGAGCTAATCCTGGAATTTGAAGGAGGGTTAGTATCTCTCGGCTTCTGTTTTTCCCCTGTTTTATCTGAATGTAGTTGGACGACGAAATTGCAAGGTGTTGTAGGGGAGAAGATACGGTAGTTAAACTGTGATGTATGACTAATCAGACACATACTTGAGTGCTTTCTCCTGTTAATTGAGCGATCAAATTGAGGTTCTTCAAGCTCCTTTTTGTTAATTCTCTCTTGTACATCGGACTTTGTTTTCTTTGGAGTTTGTTCTGGGTGTAAATTGTTACTGCTTCGGTCAATTTTATTTTCTTTTGGTATTTCAAGTTTGGGGTTTGATGTTATGATTGGTATAAATAGTATGGCCCCTTCTTCTGGATGGGATATGTCTTCTACTATTAAAGGGAATTATGTTCTTGCCAATGTTGTGGATAGTTGTACGATTCATGTATCAAAGTTGCAATCTTTAATTAGGATTTATTGGAAGTTAAAAGAATGGATTTCTGTAGTTAAGCAGCTCAAAAATCTTTTCTTGCTGCAGTTTCAGTTTGAGGAGGATGTATCATTTATGCTTGCTCATGGTTCATGGCTCTTACAGGGTTATTTTATCTCTTTGATCCCATGAAAAGCGAATATATATTGGATTAATCACTCGATACACTACTTTCCAATATGGGTTCAAGCTCATGGGTTGCCTGTAAAATACTACAATAAGGAGACTGCAAAATTTATTGGTGACAGCTTAGGAAAGTTCAAATGTTATGATGAGAAAAGTCCATTCAATAGATATGGTTTACGTCTTCAAATTTATCTGTCTCATTTGGGTCTTACCTCCAAAAATCTGTGTCGATATCTTGTGCTTGATGGTCAATAGGTGGAAGTATCCTTTATTTTAGAGCAGGTTAGAAGATTTTGTCCTTCTTGTCTAGCCATTGGACATGTAGCGAAATATTGTAAATCTGTTTCCTTACATCAACCTTTAGAACAACCTAGAGTGTAGCGAAATATTGTAAATCTGTTTCCTTACATCAACCTTTAGAACAACCTTTAGAAGATTTTGTCCTTCTTGTCTAGCCATTGGACATGTAGCGAAATATTGTAAATCTGTTTCCTTACATCAACCTTTAGAACAACCTAGAGTGATGGTCTCTGTTGTTGGCACGAGGTCTGTTAAAGCTGATTATGATAAATTCTTTGGCTGTCATCATTCTAATTTTATAGAGACAGGAGCTAAACTAGATGTATATGGTTGTTCTGAACTAATTTTGCCTCAGAAATTTGGTTTTAACCAAGATATATCAAAAAATGAGGGGCTAATGGGCAGTGTCTTAGGTAAAAGGAAATTGGAAAAGTTTGATGAGGATAGTTTCTACAGGAAGAGATGTTGTTTAAGGATCGATACTAATAGAAAGCGCAAGTCAAATCAACAGCTGGGTTCTTTTGTTTCTCCATATAAAATGATCAAGTGTTTTTTCGGTGAAGATATATCTTTCTTTACTTCTTCCCCTCGTCAGCATGATTTGGACCTCACGGTCATCGGTAATAAAGTTTTAAGAAGGGACAAAATAAAGTTTTCAAGGAAGAGGAAGATAATGCATGCTTGTGTGGACTATGGGTTTAAAAAGCCAAGAATCTTTGGATCTTGGGTTTCAAAGTATTGGAGAAGCTTTAGGAAAAAAGAGTGAAAGATGGAGGATAATGAAGATAATAGTAACGTTCAAACTGTGATTGGGAAAAGAAAGAGGCATTATCTGTGGGGGGAATTGGCTGATTTTCCTCCTCCTTCTAAGAAGAGGTATGTGTCATCTTCTAATTTGGTTCTATTCTCCAGGGAAACTCTTATCCTCTCATTTGCTATTAATCAATCTTCAATTCAGTCTCTCAATTTTGTCAAAGTGGCTAGGGAAGCGGCCCCTAGAAAGCTTCCCGAAGAGCCATGAAAATCCTAAGTTGGAACTGTCGTGGATTTAGGAAGTCCACGGCAGTTCAGCGTTGTAAGCGACTCATTAGATCACACACGCCTGACTTCCTTTATTTATCTGAAACAAAAATAAGTGTAGTTACTGCTGCTAGGTCGCTTCTGCTTTTGGGATATGATAATCATGTAGGAACTGATGCTATTACGAAGGGTGGGGGTACAATTATAGCATGGAAATCTGGCCTTAATATTACAGTTAAAGAACTATCTTCGTACTATTGCCACATGAAAGTTAATGGAATAGTATCTTCATCTTCCTACTATATCTCTTTTATATATGGACCCCCTGCATTGGCAAACAGATGCATCCTCTGGGATTGGGTTAAAAAAACTGCCCAAAACATGACTGAATCATGGATTCTAATAGGGGACTTTAATCAAATATATTCAGTTGATGACAAGTTGAGTAAACATGCTTTAAGTTCAGGATTACAGATATTTAAGGAGTGTATTGATGAATCAGAGTTACTACCAATAGCCCAACAGGGACCTGCATTTACCTGGTCTAATAAAAGAGAGGGACATAAGGAATGTCTGGAGAAAATAGATATGGCCTTCTGCAACTCGAATTGGTTAACAAACTTTCCATGCTCCTTTATTCAAACTCTGGGCATTGCTGCTTCTGATCATAGCCCCATAATTCTCTCCACCGATGCTGCTTTCAAGAAGTCAAGAATAAAAAAGTTTGAGAAAATGTGGTATAAATTTTCGGAATGTGCCAATCTCATCAAAGACTGTTGGAATCAGCAAATAGGAGGGTCACCTGGTTTCAAAGTGCAATGTAAACTTGTTAGAATCTTAAGTTTTGATGAAGACTGACCCCATAGAAAACATGAGTAAATAGAGTGTAAGTTACCTTTGAATTAAATAAGTAAAATCTAATAGGTAACAGATCACTATCGCTAGAGTAAAGATATATCGCTAATGAAAGGCTCAACTATAGCAGATGGAAACTTAGCAGAACATTAAAAGAAAATCTCTATCGCTAAGTGTATCCCTATCGTTAATAGATGCAAAGGAATAGCAAATGAAGACTTAGAAATATCAAAGTTAATATCTATCACTAAGTCCTTCACAATCGCTAAGAAACTTCCTATCACTAGACTCTGTCTCTATCGCTAAGACCCTCAGATAACATGAATAAATACTTAAGGGGAAGAATGTTAGATCAGTTAACATAGTTAGCAGCGATAACAGATTTAGCTATCGATAACAGGATACCTGAAATAACTTAGAATATTCAGCTAGCTCAGTATCCTTAAGCTAATGAGCAGACAAGTAACTAGCGATAATGGGATTAGCTATCGATAGAAGAATGTTTATTAAGATGACATAGCTAGTACGCTGAACATTGAACTAAAAGAATATGCTAGCGATAATGCTCATGTCTATCGATAGAGAATGCTTTGAAATTCCTTAGATGATATATTGTCTCTATGAGCTAATGGACTAAGCTTGCAATAACATCTGCTGTGTATTACATGAATACTTGTTTAGCTAACAGCTCAAGTGCAGGAATTATACTATACAGTTGCGATAGCAAAGCATGCTAGCGTTACTGAAAAAGCTGCTATGCAAGTACAGTTGGTGAAGACGTTCAGAACGCGCAGTCTAGCTTACTCTACGCATGAACAGTTGAATCTAGATCTGAAATTTTGAATTAGATGAAGAATAGCATTTATTGCCAACGGCTATGGACCTCCAACGACTATATTCAAACGGCCACATGAAGCTGAAAGAAAAAGGCAAGCTGTGAAGATATAAATAGATCAAGACTTGCTTCCAGAAAAAATGACGACGAACGAATGATGAACAGGGCTTTATGTAAAATTGAAGATTACACTGATTGAGAGCAAAACCTAGTGACCCCAGAAATGATGAATGTATATTGAGTCAAGTAAATTAGAAAAAGAGAGTTAGAGCATTCATTGTTCATTCTCTTAAGCTCTAGAATTGTAATTTCATCATATATTCCTCTGTAATTAAGTGATTATCAGAATCCGTTCATTAAGTGAACTTATTATCTAAAATCCTCTACTGTTTGAGGTTGTTCTAAAGCTTGGTGCTTTGAGAACAGGGTGGTAACCTTACAGGTAGTAAGGGGGAGTGTTTAGAGAGAATTCTAAATCTCTGAGAAAAGGTTGGCAGGTGATCCCGTGTTGTAAAACCTGTGGTAAAGGCTTCACAAGTGCCCGACTAAACTTGTGGGTTGTAAAGGCTTCTCTTGTGCCCGGTTTAAACAAGAGGGTAGTGGAAATCTTAGGTCGAGCCTGAGGACTCGATGTAGGTCAGGGTTGACCGAACCAGGATAGATACTGTTTGCATTATCTCTTCCCTTAACTCTCTTTGTTTCCAGCATATCTACATTATATATTTATGAGTGCATTTAACAGTTTTAAAAAGTACTCTCAGTGATAAACTGAAAAGGTTTTTGAAGATTGACTTCATTGTGTTTAAGAAAAGAGAAGATTTCAAAAGAGTTTAAGTTTTTATCCTATCACCCAATTCACCCCCCTCTTGGGTGACAGCCAGCACTATCAAAACTTTCATCCACGCTTTCCACCTTGACCTCCTGGGGAAAAGCACGCATTGGTAACATACCAAATAGAATTTGTGAACGGGAGGAAAAGCTCCAACTATTATCCTCTAGAATTAATCTGTATTGCTCTCAACCTCCCAGCCTTGCTAAAGAAATTACTTCAGTCAGACATGAATTGGAGTTCCTATATGACTGTGAAAATAGTTTTTGGGAGCAACGAGCTAAGATTAAATGGAGGATACATGGAGAAAGGAATACAAAATACTTCCACTCGATGGTTACTAAACGGCACAACCAGAACTTGATTCGCTGCCTACAAAAGGATGATGGGTCTTGGACAGAAAATCAAGAAGAATTACAACATATGGCTTTGTGTTATTATAGGAACTTATACTGTAAGCCAATAATTCCAACCCCAAATCTACAAGAACTGTGGCAATTTCCTGTTCCTTCTATCACAGAGGAGGAGCAGATGGTTCTTCTTCGGCCTCTAAACATAATAGAAATAAAAGAAGCAGTTTTTTCACTGCCAAAGGATAGTGCACCAGGCAGTTATGGATACCATGCTAGCTTCTTTCAAAAAAACTGGGAACTTGTAAAGAATGATATTTTCTCCATGATCAATGCTTTTTGGAACTCTGAGTTCATATTAAAGACTTTCAATAAGTCTATCATTACCTTGATTCCAAAAACTGATAAGGCATCCACGTTGCGAGATCTAAGACCAATTAGTCTGTACAATGTTGTATACAAGATTATCTCAAAGACTCTGGTCAACCGACTGCAACCAATATTACATAAATACATTGCTCCAAATCAGAGCGCTTTTCTTAAAGGCAGACTTATTTCAGATAACATCTTACTTACAGGAGATGTCATGAATCAAATATACTCTTGTAGACAAGGGAGAAAGAAAATAGCCGCGCTAAAGGTCGACTTCTCCAAAGCTTTTGATAAAATCTCTTGGGAATTCCTATTAGCAATTTTGGAGCGAATGAATTTTCCCAGGAAATGGATCTACTTGATTTTCCAATGCATTCTACAGTCCAGTACCAAGTCATGTTCAATGGTAGACTCTCATCACCATTTGTGCCAACAAGAAGGGTGAGACAAGAGGATCCCTTATCACCATATCTATATATCTTATCCGCCAATATTCTATCATGTCTTATCTCTCACCTAGAGTTACATGATCAGTGGAAAGGAATACAAGTGTGTAGTGCAGCAAGACTGCTCTCGCATCTCTTCTATGCAGATGATTCCTTGTTCTTTTTTGAAGCAAATCAAGAAAATATCAATGTTGTTAAGGCAGCATTGGATAAATTCTGTGAATGGTCTGGCCAAGAGATTAATCTAAGGAAGTCATCTGTCATATTTAGCCCTAATGTTTCAAATCGAGCCAAGACCAAATTCTCGAGGTGTTTAGGCGTTAAGTTTGAATCTAGATTGGGGAAATATCTAGGAACATGGATTGATCCAGGAAGGAATAAAAAGGACATACACAACCATGTGCTAAAAATGATTGAACGTCGAACTTCAGCGTGGCAAGCAAAACTTCTCTCACAGGCATCGAGGTTGCAACAAATCAAATCAGTGTTATCCTCAGTAGATCACTACTACAAAATATGCATTTTAGACCCCTCTTTTTAGACCTTATATTGAGGATAAGGTCTAAAAAGTATGGTTGGTGGCATTTTTGCAAATATATGTAAACTGTTTAGAATTGATATTTGTATATAAGGTCTAAATAGTGTGATAGGTGATATTTTTGTAAATATATTTAGACCTTATATTTAAAAATAAACTCTAAAATGTGTCATTAGTGGCATTTTTATAATTATATATTTAAATTGTTTATACCTAATTTTTAATTTTAAGAATAACTTCTCAGAAAGTTTATACCTTCAATCCGATGCACGATCTCTTCTTCATTCATTCTTCGTGGCCTCTTCTTTCTCGTTCTTCATCTATTATTCTTCACTTTCAAGGAGGACAAGCATCTAGCAGAAGGCGATGGTGATGGCATGATTGTTAATCAGAGATTGAGTAGTTGCATATACGGTTGTTAATCGAAGATTGAGCGTCGAACATCTATATGCGGTGGTGAAGACGTGATTGGGCACTTTTCAGGATCATAGACTTCGTTATCATAGTGAGTTCTAAATTTCTGTTTACTGTTTATATATATATTTTTTTAGTTCAAATTTCATTAGCATATAACATTTTGAACCTTGTTCTCTGGAATTTCATTCGTGCTTTAAAAAATTAGGGTTCGATCTCCATTATCTCCGTGCACTCTAAAATCTGGGTTTGATCTCCATTATCTCTGTTATATCTAGTTATTTGCTTCTAACCCTATAATTGGCACTGATTTTGGGACTCTTAAGAGGTTTACAATTTTAGGCTATTTTGCAATCTGTATCAGTCATGTTTTGCAATCTGTAGAAGGTATAATGATTTCCTTTAATATCTTGATTAAGAACTCAATGGTCTTCATTACTGAAACTATTGTTTTTTTTTATAACCAGGGTGAGGAACTCCGAAAACAGATTGGTGATATAGCGTTTTCAATTCTTGCATAGATGCTTTGATTGTGACTTTTAATTGTTTTGCATAGATGCTTTGAGCGGCCTCTCTGTGAGATGAAATCCATTGCTTATTGTATTTTGATCACGCTGCTTAGTTTTTCTCCCTTCAAATGATGCATGATAACTTGGAAAAACAATTCTCTTCTCTTTTTCTTTGGAAATTATAGGAGATAATTTGAAGTTTCCCCCCTTTAAATCATGCATGATTTTGTTCAGACTCAAGAGTAATAGAAGAATAGTAGGAAATCAACAGTTTAGCGAAGAAGTGCTTCTCAAAACTCACATGAGGAACAGGGAATTGAGATTGTTGTTGCATCTCACATTACTACTACTAAATCTGACTTCGTACAACAAAAAGTGATTGATGCAGAATTTGAATACAAAGATTTTGAACTACATGATGAAGTGACTGAAGCTACCACCAAATCTAGAACTGTAGACCCTGTCAAAGCTAAAGATTCTTTGCTGTAATATGAAAAGATTACTGCATCCAATCCGTGTGATAGTTTCAATCCTTAATTGTTTGCAATTTTCTTACACTTCAAAAAGAGAATATGAAATTGAATTATTTGTAGGAGGAGCAGTTCAAGCTGAAAATGGATTGGGATGTGTTGATTATGAGGATGCACTTGCCACATCCCTCTCTAACTTTCAAGAGAAGGGAAGTTTCAAATTTATTAAAGATGTTGAAGTTGCATAGGAGTAAACAATATTACTTTTAAGTGAAGGGAAGTTCCAGATTTATGCTTTTCTAATAAAAAAAATATTTCAAGCTCCTGACTGTTAATTAATTATCAATTAACCATGTTTACTGTTCCTACAGGATGCTATTTACCACTTGTTCTTCAGGCTGTAAATGTGGGAGCTCCTGTCTGAATATACCTTTTTATAGTCCTACCCATGAAGAAGATGATGGTCAAGGTACTGACTCAGGGATTTTGGTGATACTTTGCTGTCAATGTGGGAGAAATGGAAGATACAAATCACTAAACTTGATTGTAGCATTCTCAATTCTATGCTTGATTGTAGCATTCTAAATTCAATGTGATTATCATCAAACACGTGAAAGGATTAAAGATTAAAAGGAAGGCTTTAAATTATGCTCTGTAACATTGAATTTAAATAGTATTTTGAGCTTCAAGGATATATGGGGGGCATTTCTTTGTTTTTATTGATAGGCCTATGAATGTCAATTCCTATTTGTGTTGAACAAATAGTATCATATTACTATGTTATTTTCTTTTGTAACTAACTGACATTAGATAGTGCATTTTTTTTCATTTGTATGTATTTTGGCTTATGGAGGTCCATGTTAGAACATTTGAATGATGAATAGTTATTTAATTAAATTTGGGTGAACTTAAATCGGAAGATTGTTGGTTTCAATTTTATGTGAAGCCTTCATGTTGTTATTGGATACTTTTGAATGATAGGAATTCAATTTATAGATTGAAGCTATAGATTGAACTCCTTAATACTTTGGTGGTTGAATTTTATACCAGGAAAATGGGTTTGGAGGTAAAACAAATGAAAAAAAGGTATTTTATTTAGACCTTATATAAAAATGTGAGGTATAGAAAGTGTAAAATTTTTGACCTTACAAAAGATTTATAAGGTCTAATAAGTATTATTCTAAACCTTAGATGAATATATGAGGTCTAAAATGTATAAAATTTTAGACCTTATATGAGGGTTACAAGGTCTAAAATGTCAAGCTTTTAGACCTCATAGTTATATATTAGGTCTAAATTATCTTTCTTAGACCTTATGTTAATGAGGTCTAAAAAGTGATAGACTTTTTAAACCCCCTGAAATAAGACCCCATATAGATGAGGTCTAAAAAGCACTTTTTATGGGGTCTAAAAACCCTTTTTTGCAGTAGTGGATGTGCACATCATGTCTACTGTCATGTTGCCAAAAACGGTATGTGATGCGATTGACTCAAGGTCTATTAATTTTTTCTGGGGAAAAACAGGAGATACAAACAGAATGCACCTTTTGAGCAAGGACTCTCTATTCCTTCCTGATTTAACCTTTCCTAATCGCCTTGGGGGTTAAATGCAAAATATTTATAAAACCAAGGATTGCACTATAGTGGTGTGATCCCGGATTGTCTCTCAAGGAGCCTAATGACTAACCTAGGAAACTAAATGCCATGCAAATAAAGTATAAAAGGGGTTTTGATGGGTTTTTAATATGAAGAATGCAAAATGAGCCTAACTACAATATTTTTTGGTCTTTTCTTTAATGAGGTGGAATGGATGGATGGATGAAGTGAAATAGATGGAATGGATCTCTTGAGTCTAGGTGAGGTGACAAACATAGGTTCAAATCATTTGGGGGTTTGATTCATCAAGTCTAGTTAGAGAAATCCCCAAGCAACCACTAGGGGTCCACTAGCCCTAATCAATGACTAATTCAGCAACCACTTTCATCAGCCATTACTTAGGGTTAGTGTTAAAGTCCACTTGATGTGTGAAATACTTTGGGTCAAACACTTGTGGCTCTCATAAAAATGCAATCACAATGATTATGAATGGAAGCAATCAATTAAGTTCACTAGCAACCACTAAAATGAAATTAACTTCATACAACCACAATGTAGATAAGAATTCATAACTCAAGTGTTCAAAGCCCAAAATAAACACATATAGTTCATACACATATATATCCAAAATCTCAATCCAATACATAAATCCAAACATCTTCCAAGAGAGGTTCAAATAAACATAGAAGAAATCCCAAATACATATGTTAGAACAAAGAAAAACTTCCCCAAATGAAGAACCCATGCTTGAGACACCATCAACCCATCCTCAAGAGATGAAGAGCTCCTCAATCCAACATAGAAACTCCAAGAGGAACCCCAAGAAGAAGCCCCATCCGAAAATCCATGGAAGAAGAGGGTGGAAGAAGATGGAAGATGAAGAAGATGGAGGTGGAGGTGGATGAAAGGAGTTTTAGGGTTCTTGGGAGTGAATGGGAATGAATGATATCAAGGAAATGAAGGTATAGGTCGAAATTATAGTGAGGAAGTCGGGTCACAAGGTTCCTGGGTCGGATTCTACCAATTAAAATCAAAAAACCCGAAGAAAAACGCGCAGCAGAATTGTATCAGAGCCTCGCCGTGGGCCTCCCACGGCGAGGGGCAGAGGAGAAACATGAGAAGTGGCCTCGCTGTGGGCCTCGCCGTGGAGGGTCCACGACGAGGGGCAGAAAATCCAGAGTCCTTTCTTATGCTTCCTCGCGCTCCGTCGGCGTTCTTGTCCGCAACTTGGCTCTTCCATTGGGTATATTCCTTCATGATCTGCACACAAAATGGACCTAAGGTAGCATCAAATGTTCTTGAAAATAGGTTAACAATAATTTATGCTAATTATGCCCAAATTGTCCTTGACTAGAATAACTTCCAACAAAGATTGCAAAAGCCAGAAATCACCCTAATTAGGTGCAATTACCCTAAGAACATGAAATAATCTACTGATTTTATCAATGAAAAGTGTATAAAAGTATGGTGCAATCATTTCCCCCACACTTAGACCTTTGTACTCCTGGACAAAGGGTACAATGCAAAGAATAATGGTTTTAACCAATCAATAATCTCAGGCTAGCATGAGTCATGATCAAGGATATACAAAGGGAGAATTGGCAAAGCAATCGGATGAACAATGGCAAAGAGGACTCTCAAGATAATAGTGTTTCCCTCTACTCACCTCATGTGGGATCTTTTCACACTCAACTTGCTCAAACAACAATTTACCATAAGCTTGTAACTAATCTAATATCTCCACTCAAGCATACAATCATGTATGAATCAAAAGGGCTTGTATGGTTGAAATGATGGAAAAGGCAATATGGATTGCATGTTATGGAAAAGGAAAGGTTGCAATGCAATTCAAAGTCACAATTTAAGAACACAGCACATGAGAGCATAATTTCAATAATAATGATGCCACATCAAGGATTGCCTTATTCTTCAAACCTTTTTTTTTTCTCTCTTTTTTTTTTCTTTTATATGAACTTTTCTATATTTTTTTTCAACACCTACATGGCATTAACAACAACAAAAGTGGCTCAAACTTAGTGCTTCATCACAAGATTCACATTAATGCATTACAACCAAGGAATGGCTCAAAATGGGTGAACAATGGAAAGTGAAATGTTGTGGGTTTGTGTTTGGGAAAATGGGGTGATGAAATGAATGCCTTAATCATCTTCGTGCATGAATGTAATTCTAGCTTTGACAAAGAGTAGAGACAAGTTCTAGAAATTGAATGATCAAGCAAGTATACACTCTTGAAAGGAAGATAGGCCCAAAAATCTCACAACAAGGTTAACCTCAATTGCCAATTAAAATCCAATTGCAGGGCCAATTAACACAATGCATATGCTTGAAAATAACTCATCGCTAGCTCTTTGAAGATTGAAAGGATAAAATGCATAATTCTTAGAATTCTTCCCATTGCTCATGAAGCTCATTAATCAAAGGGTAAGGTCCAGTCTTGCTCCATGGTTTTCCAAAATTTTGCCACACTAGGTTTTCACAAACAAGTTTTAAAAATGGGTAGAAGAATGCAACTAGGTCCTCCATTGCAATGAATGCGACCCTTTATCACAATGAAGAACTAAGTAGCACAATCTACCTTGGTTTTGAAAAATTTTGACAAAAAATTTAAAATTTTCTCTAATGTGACATAACATGATAAAATCAATGGATCAAGCAAAAAGACTACCTAGCAACGCGGCCCTTCCCCCACACTTAAATCTTGCATTGTCCCCAATGCAAAATCAAAATGTAAGGTGCAGAAAGCAAGAGAACACAATGGGGATTTATTGACTCAACTAACACTAAGTCTACCTTTTACTAATGGTGCAGTCCCTCCCCCACACTTATCATTCATCATAATCTCAAAAGAGCATGCAACAATTGAAGGCAATGAAAGTACAAGAGAGGAGAGGGACAACCTTGCGTTTAAAACGCTTCAAACTCTTATAGGAGAAGTTCTCATCTCGAATGAGAAACATGCGTGGCTTCATGTGAGCCACTTCTCCTACCTGCTCCTTCCTTGGTGCGAATTGTGGTGTTTCCTGCAAAAAGGATTCAACAAACACAGCAGTATCCAATTCTAGGCAAGGAAACGATTTATCTAAATAAGTATTGCAACCAAGGAAGTCAATCAAACTCCCATCAGTAGGAGTAAAACAAGAAAATTTATTTTGAAAATACTCAAGTGTGTGTGGAGCGAAAACATTGCATTCACATACACAAGAGGCAGCTGAGAGAGAGAAAAAAGAAAATTGGACGTTGGGAGTGGCATAACAAACACTTTCATTTTGGGATATGTCAGGTGGAAGATCACAAGAAAGTATTTGTTGGAAGGATTCCCTATTGTCAAAAATATCAAAATGCAAAGTTTGAGGAATCCTTCCCAAGTGCACTCTCAACATCATGCAATTCAATGGGAACAATGTTACATTCTCAAGCACAATGTAACTCTCATTTTCAATGATCACATGCTTACAAATTGCAGCACTCCTAGCTCTAGCAGATGCATCATGCTCAATAGTAGAGTTATTTAATATGGCACAATCATGCTTTGGATATTCAATAACTAAATGATTTTTCACTGCACAACAATGCACACAAATTTCATATTCCACACATGAACAAGATTTAGCCTCATTGAATTCAACAACATCATCTTTACTAGCATCAAGGAGAGAAGCATGGTTATCACAAGAAGAATCCATGATAGTGCAAGCAACATTTTCAATTGAGCTACTACTTCTTGAAGCACTAAGTTGAGCATATTCGTCAATAAACCGATGAGGGAATTCACAAATGATTTCCTCATCCACCTCATCTTCACTCTCATGATTAGTAGCTTGCTCAATCAAGGGGTCAACCAAAGAAGGAATAATCTCCTCAAGGATAGGAGTATTACCTAGTGTGGAGTGCATTTCCTCTTGAGGTTGTAGAGTAGCTTGCTTCATTTCTTCAACTTGTGGAAGGTCATTAAAGGTCACCACTGGAGGTTGGGTGTTCTCCACAAGAGATGTGGGATGTTGCTCTTCATTAAGTGCACCCGGCTCCTCTTCATCATTAGTGTCATAAGGCCATAATGTTCCTTCTTCTCCTCCCGTTCTTTTCCAAAGCACATGCAGGTAGAATGCATTGAGGTACTCCCCTAGCTCTTCCAATTCATCTTCCAATTGCTTGGAGAGACCAATTGTGGTCTTCTTTCTATACAACTCCATGGAACGAGCCTTATGGACCTCATACATCCGCTTGAGTTCCTTTGTACGATCATCCATGTCAGGATAATCAAAGAAAGCATCAATCCCAGTTGGTTTAGGTGTGATGGGTTTGGGTGTAGGTGAGGGATCACGTGGTGGTGGTTGGTATGTAGTTTGGTAGGAATGGGGGGATGGCTTGAATTGGAGGGGAGATTCATGATATGGCTTATATGGTGGAGATTGGTATGGTGAAGGGTATGGCTCATGGCATGGAGGGAAATATGGTGAGTAAGGTTCATCGAAGTATGAATGTGGAGTGGATGAAGGTGGGTCCCTACAATGTGTGTCATAGGATTGGAAGAAAGAATTGAGATTGGCCATCATTTTATCTCTTTCTTTACGAAACTCTTCCATGCTTGAAGAAGGTGCCTCTTCCGTCCGAGTGGTATTTCCTGCAAAAGAATGAGAATCCCCAAAGTCCCAGAGAATCACAAGCAATTTAACCTATGCACAATTTAAAACAAGAATTAAAAAGAAGAAGAATAATGCAAAATGCAATGCATCTAAGCTAACCTAAATGGTGAAATGATGTAAATATGACCTAAAGGCTCCTACCCCTTCTAAATGTCTCAAGTGACACTTAGCTAACCTAGAGAGTAAAAAATGACTCCCCGGCAACGGCGCCATTGATTTAACCTTTCCTAATCGCCTTGGGGGTTAAATGCAAAATATTTATAAAACCAAGGATTGCACTACAGTGGTGTGATCCCGGATTGTCTCTCAAGGAGCCTAATGACTAACCTAGGAAACTAAATGCCATGCAAATAAAGTATAAAAGGGGTTTTGATGGGTTTTTAATATGAAGAATGCAAAATGAGCCTAACTACAATATTTTTTGGTCTTTTCTTTAATGAGGTGGAATGGATGGATGGATGAAGTGAAATAGATGGAATGGATCTCTTGAGTCTAGGTGAGGTGACAAACATAGGTTCAAATCATTTGGGGGTTTGATTCATCAAGTCTAGTTAGAGAAATCCCCAAGCAACCACTAGGGGTCCACTAGCCCTAATCAATGACTAATTTAGCAACCACTTTCATCAGCCATTACTTAGGGTTAGTGTTAAAGTCCACTTGATGTGTGAAATACTTTGGGTCAAACACTTGTGGCTCTCATAAAAATGCAATCACAATGATTATGAATGGAAGCAATCAATTAAGTTCACTAGCAACCACTAAAATGAAATTAACTTCATACAACCACAATGTAGATAAGAATTCATAACTCAAGTGTTCAAAGCCCAAAATAAACACATATAGTTCATACACATATATATCCAAAATCTCAATCCAATACATAAATCCAAACATCTTCCAAGAGAGGTTCAAATAAACATAGAAGAAATCCCAAATACATATGTTAGAACAAAGAAAAACTTCCCCAAATGAAGAACCCATGCTTGAGACACCATCAACCCATCCTCAAGAGATGAAGAGCTCCTCAATCCAACATAGAAACTCCAAGAGGAACCCCAAGAAGAAGCCCCATCCGAAAATCCATGGAAGAAGAGGGTGGAAGAAGATGGAAGATGAAGAAGATGGAGGTGGAGGTGGATGAAAGGAGTTTTAGGGTTCTTGGGAGTGAATGGGAATGAATGATATCAAGGAAATGAAGGTATAGGTCGAAATTATAGTGAGGAAGTCGGGTCACAAGGTTCCTGGGTCGGATTCTACCAATTAAAATCAAAAAACCCGAAGAAAAACGCGCAGCAGAATTGTATCAAAGCCTCGCCGTGGGCCTCCCACGGCGAGGGGCAGAGGAAAAACATGAGAAGTGGCCTCGCCGTGGGCCTCGCAGTGGAGGGTCCACGGCGAGGGGCAGAAAATCCAGAGTCCTTTCTTATGCTTCCTCGCGCTCCGTCGGCGTTCTTGTCCGCAACTTGGCTCTTCCATTGGGTATATTCCTTCATGATCTGCACACAAAATGGACCTAAGGTAGCATCAAATGTTCTTGAAAATAGGTTAACAATAATTTATGCTAATTATGCCCAAATTGTCCTTGACTAGAATAACTTCCAACAAAGATTGCAAAAGCCAGAAATCACCCTAATTAGGTGCAATTACCCTAAGAACATGAAATAATCTACTGATTTTATCAATGAAAAGTGTATAAAAGTATGGTGCAATCACTTCCTGAAGAAGAAGGAGGCTTGGGCATCCGATCAATGTTCTTGGTCAATAAATCTTTATCGTCAAAGTAGCTGTGGAGAATCATTTCCTCTCACCTGACTCCCTCTTAGCCCGAACACTCCAATTCAAATATGTAGACTGGTCCAATGAAGCTATGTTCATGAAGCCATATAATTCATCTTGGGTCTGGAAGAGCATTCTTCAAAATGCTGATATGATTTTGCCTCACCTGCAATGGTCAGTAGGGGATGGTTCATCAATTCCTCTAAGCCACCCTTTATGGTGGCCATTGCAGCACAATTCTGTTGCCATGGGACAACAACTCAAGGTAGCTGATTTGTTAGTGCATAATGGAAACAACTGGAATGGTTCCTCCTGGAATCACCACCTTCTACATGCCCTATATGACCGGCAAACTTCTGATATAATATCCCGAATACCAGTCTCAATTTCAAGTTACAAGGATTCAGTCGTTTGGAAGCTCAATAGATCCGGATGTTACTCAACTCAACAAGGCTATAAGATCTTAAGAATGAAGAATTCTTTAGCTGCAAAGGACAACTTCTGGCTTTTCTTATGGTCTATCTCATTGCCAAAAAAATATCTTCTCTTTGTATGGAAGCTACTACACAGATCAATCCCTTCCACTGATGTTCTGCAATCTCATCATTTACCTGTGCAGAATCATTGTTTCTTTGGATGTGACTGTAATGAAACTTTATTTCACATTTTCTGTGAGTGTCCTTTTGCAGGTACTCTTTGGTTTCAGTGGCTTAACATGAGGCTGCGAGTAACATCTTTTCATGAATTTGTGCAGTGGGTCAAAAATGTCACCATGGCTTTGCATGATGATAGTCATGTTTCTATCATCCAACATATCATCATTCTGTTAAATGTCCTTTGGGCCAAAAGGAATCATGTGATGCATGGCAGACAAAAACCTGATGTCAACAATGTGGCTCGAGAGATCTCCTCAGAACTATCCTTCTGCGCAATGGCCTTCCAAGAAGACATTACTCAAACATTCCAAGAGAGTGCGGTGCTCCTGCAAAGCAATAACTTACAGCTCACACATGGATGGACGATTCTATTAGAAAAACAATCTACCTCTTCTACCAAATGCTATCTGTAACACCTGGTTTTCGTTTTAACTTTTTGATAAAACCTTGCCTACTTGGTAGCCTTTCTTAACGTTTAGCCAATACTTAATTAACTAGAACTTATAGAAAACCTCTTTAAGTAGCCCAAAAATGGACTTGATTAAAACTTTTTATCGGAAACTTGATGTGTCAAATCAACTTATCATTTTTTTTATTCTTTTTTATTTGGTACTCGATCCTTAAACTTCACTAATATATATAAATCAAACTATCATTTACATATCGATCCAGACATCACACCCTTGCCTACGATAGGTACTTCAGAGTAATATATATATATATCCAGGTTCATACCCCTGTTGATATTTACTACAAACTTTACCCTATATTTACTTACATGTGCCAACTTCTTCCCACCATAGTGTTTACAAAATATACATATGCAGCAAGTATTCACCATAGCTTAATAATATCATACTCAAAAATATATACAAATTGCCTAAGCAATCTTATACAGCATCCTCAGGCTACATATACTTTCACTAAATCCAACCTTACCAAAAGCAGTCCAGCCTATCTTTCCCTGCAACCAAAATTTTCTCAGGTTTACCTCATACACTCTAAATTCATACAGTCACACCATCACAATTTATTTAAGCTGTAGAAATAATGATAATATTATCCTCATATTTCGCGTCTCTGACGTCAGTCACCCAAGTAATGATATATTCACTCACTTGGAGATTAACTATTTATCTCAATGTGCATATAGCACCTGCCACTGATTAATAAGGATGCATTCCCTATTAGCAGTGACTATACCTGCAGGGTTTTAATAATGACATACAGATATATATATCATGTAGATAGAAAATCTGACATAGGGGGAGCGACCCACCGTATGCCTGGGAGTACTCCGAATTAACAAAAAGAAATAAGAACATACGAGCAATAATCATTCATCAAGTATCTGTAACAGCAATCATGCTTAATTATCATACAATCCAATCATGCATTATTCTAGGTGTGTATGAAGTAAACCCTCACCTGTGACAACCACGTACTACTTTGCTGGAGCCTTTCCTTCTCGCTGCCTATCAGATTTATCACCACTTGGTCCTCCTATTATTACATCATGTAATAATAGAGGTCAATACTAATATTATACATATTAAATATCTCGCTCTCGGTCCTAGTATACTACCCACCCCTTAGTGATAGTTCTTACTAGGTGAAACACATTCACATCTCTAATTAGAACAACAAGTCTCATTCTCCAACTCTAAAAGTTGGTATTTTTATTGAAGAAGGAAATTCCACAATCAATATGTAATATAGCACTACTTATGGTTGGATTTAATTGCCAATTCAACAACAATAATTAAGTTCATTTATGTACAAGAAGCATCACACTTAAAACACTTGTTATAGCACAATTGTCCACAACTTTTGAACCTAATTTAATTAAAACCACTTACAATAAGGCAGCAGCAACTTGTACCCAAAATTATCAAACATCTTGTAATGTAATACAAGAAAAGTATATGTCACATTATCTTTATTTGAATTACAATTGTGCAGCAGTAAAATTGGGCACATTATAATGCCTTTCACATTGTTTTTAGTCAAAATAAGTCATCCCTTATTAACTCCATTAGTCCCATTTGTTCTAGGCCAAAACAGAACCAATTTTCATCTATTATTAATTCAAGCACAATCTTATCAACTTAATTTAAATTGCTGTCACAAATTGCAGCAATATGCACAAACCATAACTTCATATTTCTTCACTACTTTGCAGCGATTTGAACCATTAATAAAGTAACTAAGTTATGCTAATCTTGTGTGAATTATAAAAGAAAATCTGCACACACACAAGTAACTTAATGGCTGAACCGAATTGCCCTTCATACAAAAATACTACATTCTTTTAGACACATGAAGAATCACAGATTTAACACCTATGACAGCGCACAAATGGACAGCAATTTTCAGCACAAACTTGCATCCATTTGTAGCCAATTCTTCACAAGATACCTTCCCAATTTTAGTTGTAACTTTCATAGATAAAAGAGGAAAATGTTAGAGCCAATTTTCTTCCTTTAATCGGTCAAGGAAAACTGACCACAATCACCCAAATTTTGGACAGATTTCATAGCTCCTTTGGTTTAATAAAAACAGAGCATCAAAGTTAAGTAAATACACATGCAGCTCGAAATTTTCACCCACATAAACACCTTTAACAATCTCCCATTTAGCTATAGAAAATCAGATTCGAACAGCCCCCAAATCCCCCCTCAAACCCGACATGCATCTCCCTTAAATCCTCTCTTGATTGAAGAAAATTTGGCATAGATTGGTAGAGAATCTTCACCTGAGTTTGAATCTTGTTTTGCATGTGGATTCCACCTCAATCTTCCTCCAAATCCGTCCAAGGAAGCTGCTGGAATTTGGGCAGAAGTTTGAGCATTTGGAGAGCAAGAGAGAGAGAGACGAAATGGAAGAAGAGGAAAAGTAAATGAATGTGTGTGTGGGTGTGTGTTTCGGCTGACATAAGGGAGTAAATAATAATAAATTATTTAGTATTTAGGTGGGGCAATTTAATCATCTCCTATTTTACTTAATTGGCTCTTTTACACTTACCTTTGATTTTTATCAACAATATTACATATTGTTCTTATTTGGTAAAAGACATTTCTTACCTTCCTTGAGTAATTTTATTTACTAATTGGGTTTTTGGGATGTTACACTATCATTCATTGATATGTTTTCAACAACAATCAATCATGTGCCTTGTTTTTACTAGGAAGTTTAGAGGAGATTCAAGTTTTTGTTCAAAATGCATAAGAGCGTCCATCTCTTGGATTGTCTCAAATCCTTTCTTCATACATGGCAGCCAGGAGGTTCACATTGTATCAATTGGGAAAGTCCTATCATTCTCGCAGGCATAGATGCAAAACTACAAGGATATAGTAAGCAGAGATATTACCACACTCATAGGGAAATTCTGTACTTTAAGTATTTTATCTACCTCCTGTATTCCAATAGAGATGGAATGCCTTCTTAATTCCTGTCCGAAACTATATATTGCATTGTAAATATTTTTCATTTAATGTCATTTTGCTTCATTTTCGAAAAAAAAGAGAGACCCACTCCTAAATAGGGTTGATTTGTTACATTTTAGCTTTCCTTTTTGTTGTAAACCTTTTTATCGTTATTTATATAATTTTGTTTTTTATAAAAAAGTTAGGGACCACACCTCCTTTTGAGTTGTCCCCAGTAGAGCTTATTATTTTCCAGAAAACACAACCATCGTTGCATTGCTTGAGGAGGAATGTTATTTTGCTCAAAGAGTCTTCCTAAGACACATATATCAAATGGTTTAATACTTTAATTTAGTGCTTTAGCTAGAATTGTAGCATCATCATATGTAAACATATTCTCTTAAAAAAAATTTTGTTCAGTATGGTTACAATTAAAGTTTTTATGTGTTTTATAACATCTAGCATTTTACTCTTAAAATTTTAGCCGTATTGAAAATTGTCCATAAAGCACTGAGATGTTACATGTTTCTTTATTTCTTACCCTCCAATAGGGAAAATTAACTTTTCATTGTTTGAATTAGAGGATAAAATAGGGTGAGGAAAACCCAACCCAAGTGCAAACTCTTTTGGACTTAAATTTTTCTGATATACTCCTGAAACTCTTCCAACAAACTTCTAGTCACAAGAAATTTTCTAGATATCGAATATCTGAAGAGTTAGGGGGTGTTTGACTCTATTTTTAACAACAGCCATTTTTTTTAGAAACAAAAAAAACTTGCTTGGAAACTTGTTTCCAATTAATCGTTACCAGAAAGAAAAAAAGCAAAGAGTTGTTTTAAAAATTTAAAAAAAAAACAACTTTTAGGTGTTCTTTAATTTTTTTTCAAAATATCAAAATATTTTTCTTTTTTGAAAGAAAGCTTGAGTTACATATTATATCCAGAAGGTCGCGACTTCACCGATGACAATGAAAACTGCAACGTTACTAATGGTAGTCACTATGTCATTAAAGATCCACGATGGCGACGGAAATCAAGACATCACCGACAGCGGTTGTGACATTCCCCGATGACGAAGAAATTGCAACATCACTGACGAAAAATGTGACATTACTAATGACGATAGAAACAACAATGTCATCTACGGCGATAAAGACCGCCACATTAGTTGTTACCAATGACTATGGAAACCACAACATTACTAACGGCGATGGCGACGGAATCACAATTTCATTGTTGACACTAGTGACATCATTGATGGAGACTGAAAATGCAATGTTACCCCTGCAAAGGAAAATACAACATCACTAACGACAGCCGTAATGCACTTACAGCAGTGAAAACCGTAAGACCGCAATGTCATTGATGATGGCCTTGACATTACCAACAATTGTTGTCACGTTATCACTACCATAAGATTAGGAGCAAGTATTTTAAACAAATTTTTATAGTTTTATTTTGTTTTCAATATTAGTTATAAAAACAATTTTTGAGCGACTTTTTTTTTCAAAAACATGTTTTAAGAACTATTAACCAAACATGTTTTTTATTCTCTTGTTTCCAAAACTTTTTTTTAAAAAAAAACAGCCCCTTAGATTTTAAAAGATAAACGGGTGATTATTTAGAAAAAGAAAGATAAAATGGTTATAGTTCTTATAAAATTAGTGGGTTCAAGTTTTCAGTTTATATTCCCAAAAAAATGAAAAGAAAGTCTTAACATAAAGAGCAATGCGGAGAGTGAGAGACATGAGAGAGCGTGATCCGTCTAGGAGTAGAGAGAAGGTTCGTGCGATGGCGGACAAGGGGGATGGGATGATGGTGGCTGATGAGGGAGAATAGGGGTTGTCTGAGGAGGTGATGAAATCTCCAGAAGAGGTGGATGCCTTGGTAAGGAGCAGAAAAAATTTTTGACAAGGAGAAGGCGTAAAGGTCCGAGGTCGTCCTTTGGTTCCGCGTGAGGAAGACTGGATGTCTGAGGGAGTACCCGACGTAGATATGGAAAAAGAGAGTGGAGGGACGAGCAACCGTTCGTATAAGGATGCTTGTGTTAATGCTATAGCGTCAGAGAATGAGGTTGAGGAAGAAGATGATGACTGGTGGAAGGAGGAGGGATGAAAGTCCTGTATAACAGTGGATAATTCTGGGAAGATACCGAATATTATTCTTTCGAATGAACTACGTACAAAAATGATAAGAGGTGGAGTCGAACTTTGATTGTTTCTGTGTTGGGTATGATGGTACGGGAGGATATAATGGCAAAAAAGCTTGATCAATTGAAGGGAGATGTGGATACAATTGATATTGGATCTGGCTTTTTTATGGTTAATTGTAAGAGGGAAGCAACGTATGAATTGGCTTTGTCTAGGGGTCCTTGGCTCATTTTTGATCATTACATTAGTGTGCAGCCATGGATATCAGTTTTTAATTCTGAAGGAGAAAAAGTTTCTCATATAGCAGCTTGGGTCCGTATTTCTCAGTTACCGTTAGATTATTATGACAAAGGTATCTTGTTTGTGATTGGCAGTCAGATAGGGGAGGTATTAAGGGTTGACAGGAATACTTTGAACAGTACGAAAGGAAGATTTGCTAGAGTCTGTGTGAAAATTGACTTAACTAAACCATTGTTGCCCAGTATCATGATAAATTGGGTGGATAAAAAAATTGAGTATGAAGGGTTACACATGATCTGCTTTAAGTGCGGCAAGTATGGCCATGATGCTGATCATTGTACTCCTAATATTTCTAATATAGCACAAGCCAGTGAGCAAAAGAAGCAAATTCCACAAAGTTTTGAAGAGAGTTCTAGCAATGGAGAGGCACAATACGGTGGTTGGATGGTGGTGCAACGGAATTGGAGGGGGAAGCATGGTGGTCGCTCTGAAGGGAAAGGGAGAGATATGCGCTATAATGGGAGTAATAATTCTGCAATTATTACGGGCTCCAGATACGCAGCATTAAATGTGAAGGATCAGGAGGTTTTGAATAATCAATCACCCTTGGCGCAATCTAAGGAGGTGGTTATGAAGGGGTCTAATAGTGGGGCAATTAATGGTGATAAAGTTTTCATAAAAGCTCAGAAAAAGGAATCTCATGTGCAGTTGAGTGGGCCGAAAAATTTGAAAAAAGCAAGTGCTCCTAGCCCAATGGATGCTTATTTGGCAGTTAGAAACAAACTAGCTATAAATGGGCCCATTACTATTTCGGATAGTAGCCTTGTGGTCTCAGGTCCGAAACTCAAGCAGGTGGAGGAGATAAAAACGAAGGAAGGTAAAATTATTAATTTGAAGGTGGGGAGGGGTTTAGGTGTGCACCTAGAGGCGGATGATCCAGTGGACCCAGGATTAAATAATAGCAAGTTGCTGGTCATGCATGAGAACCCTTTATCTCACGTGCCAATGGAGGGGATGGAGCTCGTGCATGGGCTTCAAAATTCAGACAAGGCGTCCTAGTGCATAGCTTTGTGCCAGGTTCTTTTCATTTAATAATTTTTACTTAATGATGAATATTTTAATTTGGAACTCCAGAGGTGTTGGAGGAAAAGTTTTTGTGCCGTTGATTAAAGAATTGCGTTATCAGTATAAGTTTAATTTCCTTGCTATCCTTGAACCTAGACAAAAAGGGTTTAAAGCTGATTTATTAAGGAGGAGGTTGGGATTTTGTGAAGTGGATGTTGTTGAGGTGTCCGGTTTTAGCGGTGATATTTGGTGTTTTTGGGAGAAGAGTACATGTTTTCAGGTGTTAGAGAAGCATGAGCAAGCTCTCCATGGGGTCTTCAATATAGGTATGGATGATGCTTGGGGTTTGTCTGTTGTGTATGGTAATCCAAATTCACAAAAGCGTCGGTCTTTATGGGAATCTCTTGCTAGAATAAAGGATATTGGAGTTCATAGATGGTGTTATTGCGGTGATTTTAATGCCACTCTTAAATATGGGGAAAGGGTTTCAAATGCAAGAAATATTGTCCCTCCTGACAGATATTTCAAAAGATGGGTGGAGGAGGACATGTTGAGAGAGGTAGAATTTGTGGGGCCAAAATTTACGTGGGGAAGAAATGGGTGTTCGAGTAGAATTGATAGAGCCTTGGTATGTGAGGAATGGATGTTAAGGTGTTAAGCTCCTAAAATTTCACATATTTCATCACAATTTTTCCTCATTTGTGTATATTTTTGAAAGTGATGTTTTGAAATAGGCATAGAAATTCAAAGAAAATCCTTAATGAAGAAGAAAGTGTTTGTGCATGAAAATTAGAGCTTAATGATTCTCTATTCAAAAATTTGTGTGTGAAGGTTATTAAATGTTAAAAAAAAAGAAGCTCATCAACCCTCTTTCAATCTTGTATAGGAAGAGATGATACAGAGGAAGAGCCAAAGAAATGCAAGGAAAGCTGGAACGGAGAATGAGAGATGACAAAAAGGCCAAGAACCAGAAGCAAAGGGATTTCGCCGTGGGTTTCGCCGCGGCGAACCTACGGCGAGTGTACTCATCCTCTGGAAGCAAAAAGCCCTTAGCTCGCCGTGACTTCGCCGCGGCGAACTCACCTAAAAACTGCGCGTTTTGAGTAATTACGCGATCTGAATGTAATAAATGACATTGAATGCGATCTGAAAAGGACACAGAGCATTAAGGGCACATTTTGGAGCATTTTGGAGCTTAAGGAGAGAGTGGGGAAGGGCTAGGAAGCTTGGAAAATCTTGGAGAGACTCAAGTTGTGATCTGGGTTTCTTTTCTTCTTCCCTTTTTCTCTAATTTCTATCATGTCTCTGCTTTTTATTTCTGTTTTTATTTTTCAGTTTCTCATGTGTAACTAAACCCATAGTCTAGGGTTACTTTGAACCATTTAATGGATTGACTCTTGTATTACCTTCCTTTGATATATTTAATGAATATTTATGTATGGATTTTCATCTTGCTTTAATTGATACAAGTGCTTGATCACCACTTGAAGTGTTAAATGAAGTATGACTTGAGAGAGTATATTTTGTTTTAGAACTTGGGGAAAATCATGTTAGACTTGAAATTTATGATTTTAAATGGATGGTTTGTTGATAATATAGAGATATAATTATTGACCTAACATTGTTCATATAAGGTTGGTAGAATATTTATGGCTAGCCTTAATTGTTGCAAGAGATTGTGCAATTAATGCTAGTAAAAATTTGATTTAGACTTGAGAGAGCTTTTTCAAATGAAAGAGAACCTTGAACTCATTGACAAATCCTTATATTTGTATGTTTTTATATGTTTAAATTGAGGTTTCTAACATGAATAAGTTGCAAATTTGGTCCAATTGTGCTTATTTAATATCTTAGACTCTTGGATAAAATTAGTATGAGATTAGGATTAATTGGCCATAATTGTAGATTAATTTATATTAATTAATTTATAGGGCTATTTGATCCTTTTTCATGTCATATTCACTTGTAGGGTCGCTCAAGGACCAAAGGAATGTATTTCAGATGAAGAAGGACACTTGAAAAAGAAAGAAATTCAGGCTAGAAGCTGAAATTTCAAGAGAAAAAGGGAAAATACAAGTTTCTGGATGAATTGTGGAAATTACGAAAAGGACCTTGAAATTCCTAAATTACAGAAAAAGACCACGAAATTCTAAATTTCAGAAAAGGGCCTCAAAATTTCCAAATTACAGAAAAGTCCTGCCCACTATCATTTGTCTTATTCTCCACCCCACTATCATTTGTTTTATTCTCCACTCCACTATCATTTGTCTTATTCTCCACCCCACTATCATTTGTTTTATTCTCCACCTACCATCCACTCAACAACCCCACTATCATTTACTTTATTCTCCACTACCACCCACTCAACAACCCCACTATCATTTATTCTCCACCTACCATCCACTCAACAACCCCACTATCATTTACTTTATTCTCCACTACCACCCACTCAACAACCCCACTATCATTTGTCTTCCATCACTCACTATAAATACCATCTTCACCACCACCAAGCAACACACCTCTTCTTCATCCTCCTCTCTCTCTCAACTCTCTCATTCCACCTCCATCTCTCTTCCATTTCTCCTTCCTCCACTCCATGTCTACTATTTTCTTCCACCTTGGTGTTGTTCTTCCCACGGAGAGTAGCAGCTAGGCTCCACCATTCTTGATGATGGGAGCCAAGGGATGAGCTTGAAGCTTTAATAGGGGAGTTTTTCTAGTTCTAATCCTTCTTCCTCTTGTTGTATTTATGCTTTTCTAGGGTTCTAGGAGTATATTTATGACATTTGGTTGTGTTCTTCATTTCTATATGTTGTATAAGGGTTGGAAACTATTTTATGTTGTTTCTTTCTTGTTGAATGCTTAACATTGTGCTACTTTAACTTTGAGTTTGATGAAATTTATGGGTTCATGATTTTCTTATTCTCTTAGTGAAAATTATGTGCTAATGCAAGGTGGCTTGGTTAGTGGATCAAAAGTGTTAAGTGGTTTTGCATGAATGGAATGGCATAGGAATTAATTAATTGTGTTTAGACATTGGGTAATTACTCTTTTCAACCTTGATCTTTGTTTGGGTGGCCATCAATGAGTTAGGGTTAATTGAGAAATTAAGTGCAATTGTGGGGTGGCCCAAATTGTGGATTTAAAGTCTTGCATGATTAGTTAGTTCTTGAATTTGTCAAATTGCATGAGTGGCATTGGACTTCAATCCTAGAGTCTTGATTTATTATTTGGGGTTCCAGTAATCGATTAAACTCTAGGATTAATTAAGTGGCAATTCGGGGTCCCGGTTGTCGGATTAGGAGCCCCTTACGATTAGCAAATTTATATTGATTTTGAACTTAATCAACTTAGGTTAAATTAAGTAATGTGCGGGGTTCAGGCATTAATTAAGTTAACCTAAGCCTAGCCTAGAGGGGTTCCTCTAGGGGTCTTTTGAAAATCAACAAAAACTCCCTAAAAACCTTTAGAAGCAATGAATCCCGAGGTTTCCATTCATCAAGAATGATTTCATTTCCCTTCCCCTCCAAATCTCACTTTTATCTTATTTTTATTTTACTTTTGAACATATCATACATTTTGCATATTTTCTAAATCAAAAACAAAATACAATACTTTTTGCCCGTGTTTAATAGTTTGCATATTAGCTACTAGGTAATCTTTTGCGTTTAGGCTCCTCAAGTGAACGACACCCGGGGGTTAGCTTCCACTATCCCCTTGGTTCTTATTTTCTTGAAGGGCGGACCCAAGGGCACGCTACACTCACACACACTCGAAATTGCCGAGCTCGTCACTCATGCATGAAATTCATTGGGTAAGGAAAGGGGAAGGAATTTATTGGGTCTTGAAGTTAAATGGGGAAAGGTAACCCTAGGTTTTCTCATCCAATTTACCAAGTATTTCTAAAACATTTCTCTTGTTTAAGAATATTAATATAAAAATCTCAAAAAGAAGTAACCTTTTATTGATTTAATTTTATATGTTAACTCTTCCAAGCAAAACCTTGTTTAGCTCTACTTGATCTAATACGCTAAGCCTTCTGCTTGACCGCATTTGTAACCAAATCCCTGAGGGAACGATACTTTTCTTATTACTTTATTACTTGATGCGACCCGTGCACTTGCGGACCGAACAAGTTTTTGGCGCCGTTGCCGGGGATTTGGCAACAAATCCTTTGGTCAACCTTGGGCTTAGTTATTGATTTCGCTTGAGCCTGTAATTATATACTTTTCTCTTAATTCCTTTTCTTGTTTATAGTTGCTTTTGTTTAGTGTGATACTCGCTTGGGTGTGCTTCTTGTAGGTACCATTGTGGTTTATGCAAAGCTTGGAATTTGGTAGTTTGGAAGTGGTATTTGAAGGAGCCCATCTCTCTAACGAGGAAGAAGAAACTGAATCTGAAAGAATGGCTGACGATGAATATGACCGGGCTACGGTCAATGACTTTGCTAGTGAGAATATGCGAGGTGCTCAATCTTGCATTCGGATGCCGGAGATGCAAGCACACACCTTTGAGATTAAACCGGTGATGATTACTATGCTGCAGTTGAATGGGCTATTTCATGGGCTGTATAATGAAGACGCCAACAAACATTTGATATACTTTCTGGAAGTATGTGGGTCTTTCAAGCAGAATGGGGTTCCCGAAGATGTTCTCAGACTTAGACTGTTCCCTTTTTCGTTGCAAGACAAAGCAAGGGAATGGTTTGATAATCTACCGGAGGGATCAATTACTTCTTGGGCCGATCTTGAAGCAAAATTCAGAGCCCGATTTTTCTCTGATGACAAGTCTGTTGAAGCTAGAGATGCATTCCTGAGTTTTAAACAATACCCAGATGAACACCTCTACGCTGCTTGGGACAGGTACAAGATGTTGATGCGGCAATGCCCTAATCATGGGGTAGGTAAATGGGTGATACTACAAATCTTTTGCACTCGTTTGAATACTCAGTCTAAGACGATGGTTGATTCCATGACCAATGGAGGGTACAGAAATATCCCTGTTAATGAAGTGTTTCGACTCTTAGACCAATTGTCTGCTAATAACTCTCAAGGGACAGAGAGAAAGACTTTGCCATCAATGACAGCACCTAAAGAAGATGCTCCCTCTTCCTCACAACTTGCAACCCTTATTTCTACAATCAATAAACAGTTTGATGTGATAGAAACTCAGATGCAGAGGGGTAAATCTCATGGGGTACATTCTGTACAATCCACCCCAATTGTGTGTGACCAGTGTAATGATGTACATTTTCCAGATCAGTGTCCACTGTATATGGCTTCCGAGTCAGTAAACTATATGGGCAGATTTCAAAATCCACAGAATAATCCATATTCGCAGACCTACAATCCTGGGTGGAGAAACCATCCTAACTTCTCGTGGAATCAAGGGCAAAATGTTAATCAACCGTCCTCTTCAGGTACCAAACCTTCTCATCCTCCGGGTTTTCAACAACCTAGACAAGCCCCTGTCAAGGAGGAGGAATCAAAAATGGAAAAGATGATGGCTCAGCTTTTAGCTGGACAAGAGGCTCAGAGGGTTGAGACCAAAACAGCTCTTTCTCTTCATGACACGGCCATTAAAAATCTTGAGGTGCAAATGGGGCAACTGGCCTCACAAATGAATGCTATGTCAAGAGGTAATCTCCCGAGTGATACCATTCCTAATCCTCGAAAGGATGGTAAGGAGGAGTGCAAAGCTATCACATTGAGAAGTGGAAAGCAAGTAGCTAACATGCCTCTCCCTCAATCCCAGAGTAATGAAGTTGTTGAAGATGTTGTTCTTGATGAGGATGACAAAGTTGATGAGGAGATCATAGTGGAAGAAAAAGATCGCCCAAGAATGTTGTTGACAAGCAAGATGAAGTCAAAGACAACAAGGAGGGTGGTGACACGACGAAGCTGCAAGAGGCAAAGCCAAAATATGTGCCTCCTCCTCCATTTCCTCAAAGGCTTAAGAAGCAACAAGAGGATGGGCAATTCAAGAAATTTTTGGATCTGTTCAAGCAATTGCAGATCAACATTCCATTTGCTGAAGCTTTAGAGCAAATGCCAAAATATGCCAAGTTCATGAAAGATGTGCTCTCAAAGAAGAGAAGGTTCAATGAATTTGAAACAGTGGCGGTGACCAAGAGTTTTACTGATGTTATTAAGCAATTCCCCCAAAGATGAAAGATCCGGGAAGTTTCTCTATTCCATGCCACATTGGAGACAAATTCTTGGGAAAAGCCTTATGTGATCTTGGGGCTAGTGTGAACTTAATGCCTCTTTCTGTTTTCAACAAGTTAGAGTTGGGTGAAGCAAGGCCAACCACTGTCACTTTACAGCTTGCAGACCGAAGCATGTCATATCCACGGGGTATTATTGAAGATGTGTTGGTAAAAGTGGATAAATTCATTTTTCCTGCAGATTTCATTGTGCTTGACTTTGAGGCAGACAAAGAAATGCCTATTCTATTAGGAAGACCATTCTTAGCAACTGCTAGAACTCTGATTGATGTAGAAAAAGGTGAGCTCACCTTGAGAGTTGCAGATGAGCAGGTCACATTCAACATGCATAAGTTGATGAAGTCTTCTAATCAGGCAGACCAATGCTTCTTTGTGGATGTTCTGGAACAAGTGGTGCAAGAAGGATTTAATCAGTCTAGATGTCATGATCCTGTTGAAGCAGTCTTAATTGGGCAAGAAAATGGGGGTGTGGACATGCAGGAGTGTTTGGCTATTATGGACGCATCAAGGCCCTACCCTAGAAGTCGGGGCCATTTTGAATCCTTAGACTTGACTTCCCTTGATAGACCAACTCTAAAATCATCTCTTGAAGAACCACCCTCTCTTGAGTTGAAGCCTTTACCATCACACTTGAAGTATGTATATTTGGGAGCTAACAACACGTTGCCACTGATCATTGCTTCAGACTTATCAATGCAACAAGAGGAACAACTAGTGGAAGTTTTGAAAGCTCATAAGAAAGCCATTGGGTGGACTATTGCCGATATCAAGGGTATTAGCCCCTCAACTTGTATGCACAAGATTTTCCTTGAGGAGAACCATAAATCTTCCATCGAGCATCAAAGAAGATTGAACCCAATTATGAAGGAAGTTGTGAAGAAAGAAATTTTGAAATGGCTTGATGCGGGCATTGTGTATCCGATCTCTGATAGCTCTTGGGTGAGCCCAGTCCAATGCGTCCCCAAAAAGGGCGGCATGACTGTAGTGGCTAACACTCACAATGAGTTGATTCCTACTTGCACTATCACGGGCTGGAGAGTTTGTATGGACTATCGCAAGTTGAATGCCACCACCCGGAAGGATCATTTCCCTCTTCCCTTCATCGATCAAATGCTTGATAAATTGGCTGGGAAGGAATTCTTTTGTTTTTTGGATGGATACTCTGGATACAATCAAATTGCTATATCGCCTGAAGATCAGGAGAAGACCACTTTTACATGTCCATATGGGACTTTTGCATTCAAGCGCATGCCATTTGGCTTATGCAATGCACCGGCAACTTTTCAGAGATGCATGATGGCTATCTTCTCTGATAAGATCGAGCATTCTATGGAGGTCTTTATGGATGACTTCACAGTTTTTGGGGATTCCTATGATGAGTGTTTGAACAACTTAGCCAATGTGTTGCAAAGATGTGAAGAGACTAACTTGGTCTTGAATTGGGAGAAGTGTCACTTCATGGTGAAAGAGGGCATAGTTCTTGGCCATCGAGTGTCCAAAAAGGGCTTAGAGGTGGATAAAGCAAAAATCTCTGTGATTGAGCAACTTCCCCCACCCATTAATGTCAAGGGTGTGAGGAGTTTTCTTGGCCATGCCGGTTTTTATCGTCGCTTTATCAAGGACTTTTCAAAGATAGCAAAACCATTATGTGCGTTACTTGAGAAAGATGTTGAATTCAAGCTTGATGATGCATGTATGAAAGCATTTGAAGAATTAAAGAGAAAGCTGATTTCTGCACCAATTGTAATGGGCCCCGACTGGTCTCTGCCCTTCATTGTGATGTGTGATGCTAGTGATTATGCTGTGGGTGCCGTTCTTGGGCAAAAGAAAGACAAATTGTTCCACCCAATATACTATGCTAGTAGAACACTTGATGATGCACAAGAAAACTACACAACTACTGAGAAGGAATTACTTGCAGTAGTGTATGCCTTTGGTAAATTTCGGGCGTATCTTGTGGGAGCCAAAGTGACAGTGTACACAGATCATTCAGCCTTAAAATATCTTTTCAGCAAAAAGGACTCCAAAGCACGGTTGATTCGATGGGTGCTTTTGTTACAAGAGTTTGACTTGGAGATCATGGATAGAAAAGGCACAGAAAATCAAGTAGCTGACCATTTATCTAGATTGAGTACTGATGATCTACTAGAGAGTGACAAAGAGATTGATGAGACATTTCCTGATGAGCAACTCTTTAGTGTCAGTCATAATATGACTCCTTGGTATGCTGATATTGTCAACTTTCTTGTTTGTGGAATCATACCTCATGATTTGAAACCTCACCAACGCAGAAAGTTTTTGCATGATGTTAAGTTCTATCAGTGGGAGGAGCCTTTCTTGTTCTATCAATGTGCCGACCAAATGTTTAGACGCTGTATACCAGAATTTGAGCAACAAGATATTCTGAGTTGTTGTCATTCTTCCGAATATGGAGGACACTTTGGAGGCAACAAAACTGCTGCTAAAGTTCTACAGTGTGGGTTCTATTGGCCTTCCCTGTTCAAAGACTCTTATGAGTTTGCGGTGAATTGTGATCGATGTCAAAGATTGGGAAACATCTCTAGAAGAAATGAAATGCCTTTGAACAGCATGTTGGAAGTGGAATTATTTGATGTGTGGGGCATTGACTTTATGGGACCTTTTCTCAAGTCTTTCAATAATCAATACATCCTGGTTGCCGTTGATTATGTTTCGAAATGGGTTGAAGCAATTGCTTTACCCACTAATGATGCAAAGGTGGTGGTGAAGTTCTTGAAGAAACATATCTTTACCCGTTTTGGAGCCCCTAGGGCCATTGTGAGTGATGGAGGTACTCATTTTTGCAACAATCAATTTCAAGCTCTTTTGAAGAAATATGGTGTGAGGCACAAGGTCGCTTTGCCATACTATCCTCAGACAAATGGCCAAGCTGAAATCTCCAATCGGGAAATCAAGAAAATCCTTGAGAAAACCGTAGGCACTACTAGAAAGGATTGGTCCCTTAAACTTGATAATGCATTGTGGGCCTATCGAACGGCATACAAGACTCCCATTGGTATGTCCCCTTATCGGCTGGTGTTTGGGAAGGCATGCCATCTACCGGTGGAATTGGAACATAATGCTTATTGGGCTATCAAAAAGCTCAACTTTGATGCAAAGGCTGTGGGTGAAAAGAGGCTCCTTCAACTTAATGAACTTGAGGAATTTCGATTCAATGCTTATGAGAGTTCAAGGTTATACAAGGAGAAGACAAAGAGGTGGCATGACAAGAAGATTATCTCCAAGACTTTTGTGCCAGGCCAACGAGTGCTCTTGTTTAATTCTAAGCTGAAATTATTTCCAGGAAAACTCAAATCCCGTTGGTCAGGACCTTTCACTGTGGTCCAAGCACTCGACCGTGGTGTGGTGGAGCTTGAAAGCAATGATGGGGAGAAGTTTAAAGCCAATGGTCAAAGACTGAAGCATTACTGGGGTGGTGAAGTGAATCGTGCATCGGTCAAATTACCTCTTTCTGATCCTTCTTGAAGAAGAAAGAAAGTCTGGCTGAGGACTCTAAACCAAGCGCTTCTTGGGAGGCAACCCAAGCTCTAAACTTTTTCTCTTTACTTTACTTTTCAAGTCCTTTCTTATTAGGTTAGTAGATTTATCCTTGTTCTTCCTTTTTGTAGGAGGAAAGGTGGTTTTACAAGTATGGATGGAAGATAGGGGTGAAAAGGGTATTGAAAGTTGGAATTTTGAAAGCAAGAAGTGAACTACAAAGGGGAGTATTCTTACAACACCATTATGCATTAGTTTATTAGATAAACTTCACTGAATATCCACTTGATGTATTTTTTTTATGTGTGTTGTGAGAAATTGTGTTTCTTGGATGATTGATTTGATAATGTTGATTTGCATTGATGGGTACTGCTGCTATGGAATGGCTTGTGTTGTGAAAAGGGTGAATTGAATTGCTAGAAATTTTGGGTAGTGAATTTAACTTTTTGAATGGTGTGCAATTTTGGTGATTCTGGTGAATTTTGTGCTTTAAATGAATTGAGTGTTAATTTGAAAATCCTGGGGAGTCTGAAGCCAAAAACTGGAATGTGGCAGAGAAGAATCAAGCTCGCCGTGGACTTCGCCGCGGCAAAAGTCACGGCGAGCTACTTATGCCTCTGTCCATATGGGCAATTTTCGCCGTGGGTTCGCCGCGGCGAAACCCACGGCGAACTCCCCTAGCCTCTGTTGTTTACCATTACTCGCCGTGTATTTCGCCGCGGCGAAGTCACGGCGAGTGCACACCCTTTCTGCCTCCCACGAAAAAAAAACTGGGCAGTTATTTTCTTAATTTTTCTTTTACCCTTTTGAATCTAGTCCATTTTCAATCCAAGTTCATCACACCCTTTCCAATTCCACTCTCACCGTTTCATTTTACTTTTAACCACCCCCACATTCCATAAACCCTATTCCCTTCTTCCCTATCAGTTTCACTCTCTCTTCTTCGCCGTCTCCCTCGCCCTCCCTCTTGTTCTTCGTCTTCTTCTTCTTCCTTCACAAATCCACGATACCCATTGCATCTACACTCGTTATTTGCCCTTGTTCTTCTCTTCTACCACGTTCTCAAGCATTCACAACGTTCCCAAGGACTCCATTGGAGATTTTCGGCCCTCTCTCTCTTCTCCAAATCAGATTTTGATTTCATCTTCCTATCTCCCTTTTTGTGGTATGATTTCTCCACCCTTTTGCTTGTTCTTTGTTAGAATCATGCATATCTTAAGAGTATTGAAGAACTAGGGAGACATTGGGTTGTTTGGGTTGATTGGGTTGATTGGGTTTGATAGGAATGAACAGGGGAGATAATGATTTTTGTGGCATGTGCATTTTAAGGGGGATATATAGTTTTCTCATTCTGATCTGGTGTTTAAATGTTGGTGGGGTTGTGCAAATTGAATACGCTATTGGTAGGCCTGAAAAGTGGGGTACTTGAGGTTTAGTTTCATTGTGGGGACCATGGTTAATTGCATCTGATGTTTTGTTATATTCCAGAATCATTTGGAAGAAATTGGGCCCACTTGTAATTAGTTAGCACTAGTCACGTGTTTGTGAAGCATTTTGTTCAATTTGTGCTGACAATAATGCATGTTTTGTGGTCCCCTCATGTCCCCGTTGTCAGTGGTGCACTTGAGGCTGTGTTTTTGGCGTTATTGGGTTTTTATGGGCCAATTGATAAGGCAGTGAGGCTTAGGATTAGGTTTGGAATTTTTGACTAACGTGTTAAAGGGTTAGAATAGTTGAAGTTTGGGGGTCAGGCTATTTTATTGGACTTAGTTTAACAGCCTTTTTCTTGTGTTAGGGTAGTCATTGTGTCTCGATTTTTTTTTATTATGCTCATTCACTCTGTTTTGTATGCTTTTGGCTTGTCGGGTTGCTCCAATAGTCCATGCCTCGCCGCAAGATGTTAGCTGGAAGGGGTACAAGATTTCAAGAATCATCCTCCAGCCAACCACAAGCTCCTCACCCTCCATCCAAGAAAAAGCGCAAAGCCCCAATGGATAAAAAGAAGATCAGGCCTCTTCTTCAAGAGCGCGCTTTCCCTGAGACGCCTAAAGTCCCTTTTTACATCCAGGCAAAGGAGCATTATAAGTTTGTTAAGCTTTTGGACCGGCGCCAGCGGGGCAATGAGACACTGGTCCGGCACTATTATAAGCAAGCTAAAACGGGGTTGATTGAGAACATTCTGGATCCAAGTCATCGTCAAGTGCTATTTCGTTTTATCACCCCATCCGTCATCAAGGATTTTTACAGCCTTCCCACTCTCCCGTACTGTCACTATAAGCGTATCAAGGAGGAGACAGGGAATTACCCTTTCAATGACATGGCTAAGACGCTGATCCTTCAAGGAAAGCCAGGATGGTTCCAAAGGACAGGGAACCAGCAGTACTTGAATAGAAAAGACTTAACTCCCGATGCTAAGGCCTGGCTTCATTTTATAAGCTACAATGTGATCCCTACCGCGCATTTGAGTGATTTGACCAAAGAAGTAGCCCTGCTCATCTATTGTTTTATCAAAGGGCTGCCTGTTCAAGTCGAGGTCGTCATATATAATAGCATTCTTCACAGTGCTACCACCCCCAGAGAGGGAGCAGTCCTGGCATTCCCTCACCTCATCTCTGATCTGTTTGCTGCTCGGGGTGTGGATGACCCTGATGATGACGACCACTTTTATCCAGTCCCCGATTTTGACTGAGACACTCAAAGGAGTTGAGGTACCTGCTGTTCCAGCCCCAGACCAAGATGTGCCAATGCCGGATGCAGATTCTGACAGCGCCCCAGCCACACGTGGTGAGATGAGGAGGTTGATTGACCAATGGGGCAATCAGATGATGCTTGAATGGCGGCACCAGCGGGCTAAGAATCGCCTCTTACGCAAAATGGTCAAAAAGATGTCTCTCAAGCTGGAAATAGAGCCATCTGATGATGAAGAATTAGAAAATCGCTGGAAAGGATCGGAGGAAGTCAGGGAGAGAAGCGAACGTGGTAAAGCACCAATGGTTGCATATGCCGATGTGGAGGAAGACTCTGACGGAGATGCGGATGGTTCAGAGCAGAGCTGGCAGGAGGGCGACTCCTGGGATGAGGCTGATGACTGACCGCTTTATTCTAGATGTTTCTATGTTGTTTATGGCTTTGTTTTGTTTATATTTCATTTTCAAGTTGATTGTAGTCATTTGAACTTTTCCCTGTTACATGCTTTTGATGGTAAGCTGTCACCAAACTTTATCTTTTGATTACCTGTTGTGTGAACAAGTACAGATTGTGGTAGTGGATTTCACGGTTGATAAGGTTCTTATTGCGCATTTATGCATAGTGTGAACTGTCATTCTAGTTAGCTCCTTTTGCACATGATTCAGCTAACTTTCACATTGTTGCATTTGATTCTGCTTGGTACATATTACACTGCTTACTGGTATTTTTGATCCTTCCATGAAATTGTTTTCAATGGAGGAAGGCCCTTATTTTTCCCTATTGACAAGTGAGGACATTGTCAATTTTAAGTTTGGGGGTGAGGGTATATCATTTTTTTTTGGGTATATCATTTTTTGAAAACTTTTGGCTGTAAATAATAGGGATGCATAGTGATGGAAGTATGTGAATGTTTTGCCAAACTAAAGTTGTTGCAATTTTGTGTGATTTGTGAATATGAGCCGGCTTGAAAATGGTGTGAAAGTTCCATGATTGAAATAAGTTGCTTGACTGGATGATAGGTAGAAAATTGGATATGTATGCATTGTATGATATGAATTGTGATATTAGAGCAGGCCTTTTCTTAAATTCCTGTGAGTAAAATTAAGCACAAAAGGAGTGAGAGTTAATATGATGGGTTTTAGGAAGGGCAGTTGTGGTAAACCGGTTTATGTGTATATTCTCATTTGACAATGTTAAAAATCCTCTTTGGAAGACCTTAACATGCATAGCAAGCTTTATATGACTTTTGACAAATGATAAAGGCAATTCTTAAATGCGATTGGGCCTTTCAAGCTAACCTTGATGATATATATACCATTTGATCCTAATATTTGAGCCTAAAAGAAAAACCAAGATTCTGTCTTCTGCAAACCCAATAAAAATCCTAACCCTTAAGCCTGAAAAATCATAAGAAACATCCTGCTTTGAGATAATGGATTGAAAAAAAAAGAAGAAGAAGAAGAAGAAGAAGAAGAAGAAGACGAAAGAAGGGATATTTATGCCCAATAAAGCTTGGTAAGGACCAACGCAGTTGCTCAAATGAATAGAGAAAAGAATGGGTGTCTGAAAAATATATCAAGTCTATTATCTTAAGGTTTTTGTATATATCCTTATTCCCTTTCATTTTAAGTACCTTATATCCTGGCCAAGTTACAAGCTGAAAAGTCCTTTTGATTCAAAAATTATGTGATGTAAGTTGTGAGCGGGAAGGGAAAAAGAAAAGGGTGGATAAAATTCGAAAAATGAGAGTTTATACATGAGTTGGGGTATTGCAATTGACTTGAATAAGATTCGGAAAATTTTCTTTCAACTCCATCACACACACACAAGCTCAAGGAATTTTTAGAAAGCTTATCTTTAGTGTTATGAAGCATTCATCTTAGCATACACACTTTATCTTCTATCAGTCAAAAAGGAAATAGTAACATATGAGAGCAAGCATTTCAACCAAAGTAGGGTGAGCTCATAAGCAAGGGACATAGATTTTCAAAAGTTGCTTGAGGACAAGCAAGAACTCAAGTTTGGGGGAGTGTTAAGCTCCTAAAATTTCACATATTTCATCACAATTTTTCCTCATTTGTGTATATTTTTGAAAGTGATGTTTTGAAATAGGCATAGAAATTCAAAGAAAATCCTTAATGAAGAAGAAAGTGTTTGTGCATGAAAATTAGAGCTTAATGATTCTCTATTCAAAAATTTGTGTGTGAAGGTTATTAAATGTTAAAAAAAAAAGAAGCTCATCAACCCTCTTTCAATCTTGTCTAGGAAGAGGTGATACAGAGGAAGAGCCAAAGAAATGCAAGGAAAGCTGGAACGGAGAATGAGAGATGACAAAAAGGCCAAGAACCAGAACCAAAGGGATTTCGCCGTGGGTTTCGCCGTGGCGAACCCACGGCGAGTGTACTCATCCTCTGGAAGCAAAAAGCCCTTAGCTCGCCGTGACTTCGCCGTGGCGAAGCCACGGCGAACTCACCTAAAAACTGCGCGTTTTGAGTAATTACGCGATCTGAATGTAATAAATGACATTGAATGCGATCTGAAAAGGACACAGAGCATTAAGGGCACATTTTGGAGCATTTTGGAGCTTAAGGAGAGAGTGGGGAAGGGCTAGGAAGCTTGGAAAATCTTGGAGAGACTCAAGTTGTGATCTGGGTTTCTTTTCTTCTTCCCTTTTTCTCTAATTTCTGCCATGTCTCTGCTTTTTATTTCTGTTTTTATTTTTCAGTTTCTCATGTGTAACTAAACCCATAGTCTAGGGTTACTTTGAACCATTTGATGGATTGACTCTTGTATTTCCTTCCTTTGATATATTTAATGAATATTTATGTATGGATTTTCATCTTGCTTTAATTGATACAAGTGCTTGATCACCACTTGAAGTGTTAAATGAAGTATGACTTGAGAGAGTATATTTTGTTTTAGAACTTGGGGAAAATCATGTTAGACTTGAAATTTATGATTTTAAATGGATGGTTTGTTGATAATATAGAGATATAATTATTGACCTAACATTGTTCATATAAGGTTGGTAGAATATTTATGGCTAGCATTAATTGTTGCAAGAGATTGTGCAATTAATGCTAGTAAAAATTTGATTTAGACTTGAGAGAGCTTTTTCAAATGAAAGAGAACCTTGAACTCATGCATGAAATTCATTGGGTACGGAAAAGGGAAGGAATTTATTGGGTCTTGAAGTTAAATGGGGAAAGGTAACCCTAGGTTTTCTCATCCAATTTACCAAGTATTTCTAAATCATTTCTCTTGTTTAAGAATATTAATATAAAAATCTCAAAAAGAAGTAACCTTTTATTGATTTAATTTTATATGTTAACTCTTCCAAGCAAAACCTTGTTTAGCTCAACTTGATCTAATACGCTAAGCCTTCTGCTTGACCGCATTTGTAACCAAATCCCTGAGGGAACGATACTTTTCTTATTACTCTATTACTTGATGCGACCCGTGCACTTGCGGACCGAACATAAGGTTTCCTAATGCCAAAGTTGTTCATCTTCCCAAATATAAATCAGACCATTGTCCGTTGCTTCTAAGGCTCAATGATGTCTCAATGCATAGCGTTAGGGGGAAGAAGTCGTTTCGTTTCTTCGCTCCTTGGGTTACTCACGCTGATTTTCCAGAAATAGTGAAAAGATCCTGGTCCTTATCTAGTGACTAGGAGGATAACGTGAAACGTTTTAAAGGTGTGGTTCATGATTGGAATAAATCGGTTTTTGGTGATTTAAATAAGAAAAAAGCTTTGTTATTGAGGAAAATGGAGGCTTTAAATTATAAAATGGGGCAGCCGAGTTATGATGGGAGTATGGACGAAGAGAAGAATAACGTGTGGGGCCAATTAGAGGAAGTCCTAGCTCAAGAGGATATAATGTGGCTTCAAAGGTCCCGATGTAATTGGTATACTGCAGGGGATAGAAATACTAGATATTTTCATTTAATGGCTAATAGTAGGAAAAGGAGAAATAAAGTTGAGGCCTTGAAGAATGATGAAGGTATTTGGGAATATGATCAAGGAAAAATCAAAGAGATGGAGACGAGTTTTTATCAATCTTTGTATGAAGATGATGGTGAGGGTTTACTCACAGTTAATTTCGGTATGACTTTTCCAGAATTATCTCATATGGATCTTCATAATGTTGGCAAGGATTTATCCTTACTCGAAGTTAAACAAGCTTTATTTGCAATGGGATCATTGAATGCCCCTGGTCCTGATGGCTTGAACCCTCTGTTTTTTCAGAGTCAATGGGAGATTTTGGGAAGTTCTATCTTTTCAAAGGTGTGTAGTATGTTCTCTGAGGAGGAAGAAATTAGAAGGGTGAATGATACTAATATTGTATTGATCCCGAAGTTGGATCATCCTGAAACAATTCGAGATTTCCAGCCAAATAGCTTATGTAATGTTATTTACAAGGTGTTAACGAAGGTAATAGCTTCTCGCTTGCGAAGATTAATGCCCAAGATTATATCTCCTAACCAATGTAGTTTTGTTCCGGGAAGACAAGGAGCTGATAATATTATTGTTGCTCAGGAGGTAATTCATTCTATGAATAAAAAGAAAGGTAGAAAGGGGTTTATGGCGGTTAAAATTGATCTTGAGAAGGCTTATGATCGGGTGAGATGGTCCTTTTTGGTGAGATGTTTAGAAGAATTACATCTTCCTGATCATGTAATAAATGTGATCAAATGGTGTATTAGCACTGCTAGTATGCAAGTTTTATGGAATGGCGATAAGGGGGGGGGGGGGAATTCTTACCTACAAGAGGTTTAAGGCAGGGGGATCCTTTATCTCCTTATTTATTTGTTTTTGATTATGGAGAAATTTGCCCATCTTATTCAGAAAGAGGTGGAAGAGGAGAATTGGAAGCCCTTCCGATTACGAAAGAATGGGACTTATGTGTCTCATCTCTTTTTTGCAGATGGTTTGATTTTATTTGCAGAAGCTAACTTGGAACAGGCGGCAATCCTAAGAGCATGCCTTGATGATTTTTGTGAGGCATCTGGGGAGAGGATGAATAATGCTAAGTCTAAGATTTTTTTCTCAAAGAATATTGGCCATACAAGGGTTTAGGAAATAAGTGGATTTATGGGCTTTACGCCTTGTGCTGATTTAGGCAAGTACCTTGGTGTGCCCTTGCATCATAAAAAGGTCACGACAAAGACTCATGATTATGTTTTAAATAAAATGGATGCCAAATTAGCCTCTTGGAAGGTTAAATCGTTATCGAGTGCAGCTCGGCATACTTTAGTTCAATCTGTCATGTCAGCGATTCCTTCTTATACTATGCAAACGGTTCCTCTCCATGACTCCAATTGTTTGGAAGTGGATAAAATATGCAGAAAATTCTTATGGGGTAGCAGTAGTTCAGAATCGAAAGTTCACCTGGTTTCTTGGGATCGAGTTTGTAGAAGGAAAGAAGACGGAGGTTTGGGGCTCAAGAAGGCTAAGTGGCAAAATAATGCCTTCATGATGAAGTTAGGATGGGGGCTAATAAAGAGACGAGATACGTTATGGGTTCATCTTGTATGGGAGAAGTATGGGTGTGGGTCTCATCTTATGCCGTCTATTAACAAAGATAAGGCTGGTTCGAGGGTGTGGCAAGGTATTAAAAATAATTGGCAGAAAGTCAAGAATGGCTTAAGGTGGCATTTGGGGAATGGTTCTTCCATTCAATTTTGGCGTGACATATGGCTTCCAGGTGGTTCTAGACTGGAGGAGCTTGCTACTCAAGTCATCCCTGAAGATTTGGCTAAATTAAATGTACGAGATTTCATTGATAATACTGGGTCTTGGATTATCACTAAGTTTGAAGCCTTTCTGCCCCAGGATGTGGTGAGATTGATCCAATCTCAACTAGTTCGTTCAGATGAGGAAGATAAACCAGACTGGAGATATTGCCCTTCTGGTGAATTCTCCACTAAATCGGCATATTTTAGTCACATGCGGGAGGAGCAATCAGATCATCATTGGATCTGGAAAAATTTATGGAAACTTCAGGTTCCACAGCGTTGTAAAATGTTGCTCTGGCTAGTTTGCAGGGAGAGAATTCTTACAAATCAATCCAGAGCGAGTCAAGGTCTTTCGGCCTCGGCGGAGTGTGCATGTTGTCCTGGAGTTGCAGAGGGGACTATCCATGCATTACGGGACTGTGGTAAGGCGGTTGAAGTTTGGTTGCGAATTATTCCTGGCCCGTATTCATCGTCTTTCTTCAATAAAAATGACGTTAAAGAATGGGTTGGGTGGAATTTTAAAGCCCAATTTAAGGTGGAAGGGGTTCAATGGAAGATCTAGTTCGCTATAGTCTGTCATCAACTCTAGATTGCAAGGAATAACAGAGTTTTCAAAAATATGGAAACTAGTTTTTGTGCTATTATTTCGAAATCCAGGGCTTGTATTAGTTGGGGGAATGAAAAGATTTTGCAGTGCATTCATCCCACCATCAGTCTTGGGACATGGAAAGCACCAAATAAATGTTATGTGAAATTGAATGTTGATGGTGCATGTTCTCTAAATGGAAGGTGCTCGTCCTGTAGTGGGATCATGAGGGACTTTAGAGGAGGGGTGATTGGTGGCTTCTTGTTCAATATCGGTGCAGGGGATAGCTTCTTGGCTGAGCAGTGGGGCATACTTATGGGGTTGAGGTGGAGTTGGGATTTGCATGTGCGTCATCTAATTGTTGAAACTGATTGTTTGAATCTTGCAGAGGCCATTAACGCTAGATCAGAGTTGCGAACTTCTAATTCTTCGGTTATGACGGAGATTTTTAATTTCATGGACAGGGGATGGGAGGTTCATGTGCGCTGGTGTCCTAGGGAGGCAAATATGGTAGCAGATTCTCTAGCTAATAAGGCATTAGAGATGGGTCAAGGTCCAGTTCATTTCACGGTGGTTCCAGAGTTTGTTGCCGAGCAAGTGGAGTGAGATAGGAGTTTGGCTAATATTTAAGCTATAATTTTTGTGCTTATATTTCATAAAAAAAATTAGTGGGTCCAAAAAGTTGTTATGGATTTATAAATCTGTTATGGATTATACTAATCAGGGTTATAAGTATATTTTTTTATTGTTACATGTTTATTTTTATTGATTTAGATTGAGAGGAAATGTAGAAATTAGTGATGGGTTATCAAATTCACTCAAGATTTTCAGCAAATTAATAACAATTTTTTATCATAGTAATCACCCCGAGATTAATATACTAGAAGGTTTTAAAACCGTTCAATATTGGTGTGTGCAGTAGCTAACAGGGTGAATTGTGGGCCATTTTATGGGGTTTAGCACGGGCTTGGGAATCGATTGAGATTGAGTTTGCTCAACAGCAATTGGGTTTGCTTATGTTTGTATTCTGCAAAAGAGATTCCAATAAGGTTGCTGTTATTTTGGCGAACGAGGCATTATCTTTGGCTGAGGGCATTGTTTTCTTTCATGAGCCCCCTATTTGCATTATGCAGCAACTTGCTGCTGATATTTCTCTGTAGTTGTTGTTCTTGTATTTCATAAAAAAAAAAAGATCGATATACTAGACTTTGAAAAAAGAGAGATAAATACCTGCTTACATATCCATTGGAAATAAGTAACTTAGGAAAAATAAAATAAGAAAAAAGATATGATCAATTAATACCTAAATAATTACAGTTGTGGCAATAACGTATTTGCTTTGATTGATTTGTTCAAGTTACGCCATAACGAATGGATATTGTGTAAACATCCAAATTTCATTTGAGATTTAGATAAAATCTATTAGTGAACAAAATAGTATTCTATTTAAAAATAATAAATAGGAAAATTTTAATATTATTACATTTTGATAGCATTTATTAGATTTTTTTTGTTATCTATTCAAATTATTAATCATCGAATAACTGTTAAAATAAATACATTTTAAATCACTTTTTTGAAAATAGATAATACACGTATATATACCTACCTTAGTAACCTATCTTTAGACTATCCATTCTCAAAGGTATCAACGACAAACACTCTCATTGTTGTGCAGTCGAAAAGATACACTATCCTTCTTCTCTTCATGTTCTTTGATGCTTGTAATTTATGTACACTAGATTCCATTAAAACATACATTTTTATTTTCTATACATTTGTTTCCATAGTTCCCATCCACTTGTATCCGTCTTTTTTTTTTTGACCATATCTATCTTGTTTAATTTTATATATTATAACTACACTACTATAAAAATAGGCTATTGTAGCACATCAATACTGACGCTTTTTTATTTTAAGCACCGAGATAGCATATATTGGCGCTTATTTATTTTGAGCTCCGGGATAGGTCTTCCAATTTTTTAAATATAATTTTTTTAATTAGTGAAGCCTATCCCGAAGCTTAATATTAGTAAACGCCGGGGTAGACTTCCAGATTTTTAAACTTTTTTTTATATATTTACAACCTATCCCGGCATTTATACTAAGCAACGGGATAGGTCCTAAAATAATTTTTTTAATCCGTGGTGCCTATTCCGGCGCATATTAAGCTATAAGAGCCATAATAGGTCCTAAAATAATTTTTTTAAGTCGTGGTGCCTATCCGGGGCTTAATATACATATTAAGCGTTGGGATTGGCTCAATAATTTCCCTTCCCGCGCCTATCTTTCCCATTTCCCTCCCTCTCATTTTTTCAAACCCTACTCTTCGTCTTCCTCCTCTCCAATCACCGTTCCTCTCCCCTCTTCTTTCCCATGTTCGATAGATAGGCTTCCAACTCTCAGATCTCTAACTTGTTCTCAGATCCCCTTTGATTTCCTTCGTTCACCCTCACAAACGTCACACGCGCCGCCTTCATTCTCGGCACCGTAGCAGCTGTCTCTTTCATTGTTCTTGTTCTTGCCGACAATAGGTCCTAAAATAATTTTTTTAATCCGTGGTGTTTATTCCGGCACTTAATATATATATTAAGCTATAAAAGCCATAATAGGTCCTAAAATAATTTTTTTAAGCCGTAGTGCCTATCTGAAGGTGTGTTTTCAACCTCATTTCCTTTTTCTCTTTTCTTCTTCCCCCTCCTTTTCTTCATCCATCTTCTCCAACCAGCTTCACTGGCACCGTTCACCTTCGCCAGCGTCGTCGAGTTCGCCTCTCCCTTCTCTATCATCTTCTTCCTTCAGCACTGCAAGATCTTCTCCCTTGAAATCTTCTCGCTTTCATTTGTCGCGGGTCCTAATCCTCGCCTTCTTCATTTCAAGGATCAGGAATATTATACTTTCCCATCTTCATTTCCCTGATTTCTTGATTCCCTTCAAGAGAACCATTTTCTGAGAGATCCCATTGTGCTCGACTCCACAATCGTCCAACCATATCGCCAACCCTACTTTTAGCAAACATGTACCAGCGCTCAATCTGTCGATCCACGCAAGATGCAGGAACAATTTGAGGAATTCTACGAGGATATTTTCGAAGTGCTCAACAAATTCGGTGAGATCCAGAATCTTAATGTGTATTGATTTTTCGGAGCTCTTTTTTGTTTCTCCTTTACGACTTGCCATGCGTCTAGGATCTTGTCTGAAGAGTAGTCTGCTCTGTGATTTAAGGATTGGGATATTGGAATTTCTTTGTTCTGGTTTTGGGTCCGAATCAATTTGAAATTCTTTTGGGATTCTTGAGAATTATAAACCGTTGTGGATGGCTGGTTGTTCTATTTTGGTTTTTATGTCATATTGATGTTATATTGTCGTCTACCAACTTGTTCCATTGTGCCTTAGCTGGGGTTTATTTAGGAGACTGTTTAAAACCCAAGACTCGAAATTGGGGGCACCGAAGGTACTAAATGAGTGCTCGTCTAAAACCCAGTTCATCTCTAGTATTTCCCTGATGCTTTCAAAAATTGCAGGTATCTTATCTCCAAAATTCGATTCAGCCTAAAAATCAAAGTGATGGAAAAGTGAGATTGATTCAGCTTGCATGTTGGCCTACCTCTAATTAAATAAACAGAACGGTATAAATGAAATGTAAAAGGAAGATATCAGTATTTATAGATTTCTGGCTATAAGAAAATGAAACATTTATAGATTTTTTTTCCTTTTCCCCCCTAGTTTCCCCCTGAATTTGGTCTTGTGGGCATGGTGGCCTCACTGATTGACTAGCTTGTGCTGAAAGCGCGGTAGGTCAGGTCACTTTTCACTATCACTAGAGTATTTCTCCAGACCTTTCAGGAGGGGATATAAATAAGCAAGCACAAAGTCCCTTCTGTTACTTTTTCCTCCACAATTTGACTGAACATGCCATTTGTAAAAAAAAATGTCAGTTAAAGAGAGTTATTTTTAAATGTTGTAGTAGTTATTACTTGATTAATGCCCTTCATGTTTCTTTGTCATTTTTTGTGTCATGGTTTAAAAGTTTATGTTGTTGTGGACATTGGTTTTTTGAGTCAATCCTGATGATTTCATATATAACTCTGATGCAGACTTTGTCCTAAATTGTTGGCCTTGAGTTACAAATTGAAACATATTTTGTGTTCTTCGGTTAAATGAACATGTGAATGGTGAAACATATATTTTGATGAGACTTGCTTAGCTAAAGTATGTATGGATGCTTACCAGATGCTGATTTGTTATGAACCATTACTATGGATGCCAGGCATACTCATGGATCATAAGTCTGAAGCATATGACCTTGTTCACCATGGATTAAATGTCTTCTTTTATCTTTGATTGCACACCCTTATCCTATTTCCGCACATTGTCAAAGAATTTAGCTAAATCTTTTGTTCTTATGCAAAATGACCTAAAAAGTCATGTTTGCTGGCATGTTTATGGCCTGCTTTATTGATCAGATAGAGAATATAGGGAGGTAATTAAGTGCTACCGAAATGCACTGAAAATAGATCCAGACAGTATTGAAATTCTACGTGACCTGTCACTCTTACAGGTAGCAATTTAATTCCTTTTTGTCTCTTTGTGTAGTATAGAAACTCAAATAATCTCTTTATCTCTATTTCTCTCTCATGAGCATTTACTTTAACTTGGGTATGATTTATTCTTTCATAGTTAGGTACATTAAATTTGAACTATTGTGTTTCATCAATTTAGAAGGTCCTGTTCTTGCTCTGATGATTACTTCACTAGCCTTTAAGATTGTATAATTTATGTGAGTATACCATGTCAATGCCCCTTTGTTGTCAATTTTATTTTTTTCTGGGTTAAACTGTGTTGTATTATGATGTTCATATATGGCAAAATTCATGGTGGGCTTGAATTTTATACAGATCTTGGTATCATATATGAGCATCATAATACAACACAATTTATTCTAATTTCTGGATTAAACTGTGTTGTATTATGATGTTCACTAGCCTTTTTTCTGGACTGAACTCTTGACTGATTTTTTATACAGATCTTGGTATCATATCAAGGACCTTTTTATCCTAAAGTTTAAGCGATTGGAAGAAGGTCAAGATGAAATTGCAATCCCAGTGTATTCTTTTTCTTTTTCTTTTTCTTTTTCTTTTTGCGTGAGGTGCTAACATTTTTTGCATGCTTTCCTTTTTTTGTTGTTCCTTCTATATTGCTGGTGATTCAAATTACTGCACAATCTGGGTCTTAAGTAAAATCATTTTGTAATTTGTCTTATGTGAGTTGGTTTGTTCAAAACTATTTTCGTTGTGTTGTTAAGATTTAGATGGTTTTCTGTGCTACTGTTTCTGGAATTTCAACTTTTATGTTGTCTCGTTGGATTTGTTGCAATAGGACACTCCTCACTCTCGATGACTTGTGTCTAGCAGGTTGTAAATGGTTTCTTCTGGGCTGGAAAACATGTTACCAGTAATGTTAAAGGGCCTTCACATTTAAATGCACTTGGTGTGAGTACTTGCCCAATGGCTGAAAGTGTAGATAGAGTTATATGGTGGTGAGAAGCACGAGAAAGAGTGAGAGTATGATATCTCTACACAAGTACCTAAATGTCATCTGAAATAACAGCCGATAATTGTAACTGGATTCAGGAATCTTATATAGGAGCTATAACGGGTATTCTACTATGTTCTGCAAAGCCTATAATGTTTGTCTAGGAAGGTAGGATTTTGAAGTTCAAACTACAATTAAATAGTGTTGAAGGGTCCCAAGTGTTAAAGAATATATGTTCTTAAATAAACCTTTTTTCTGGTGATATGTTTTTAAAGAAACCTTTATGCGAAAAGGTATTAGCCCAACCCAATTGCATGACTAAATTTTGTTAAGTTCCTAAGGCTTTTGATTTACATGCTCAATAACTCATTTGGAATGATTCTCTCAAAGAATTAACTATATATTGCTTGGCCCATTTAATTAATCGTGGAGCTTGATATGTGTATCTAGTGTCCCCCAACCTTAATGTTTCAGGTAGGTGTGTCTATGTAGGTCGTTATTCTGAATTATTTCATTATAATAATGATTTGTTAGCTTATGCTGGAAATATTAGCATTGCCTCTTTGGTTTGTTTAATCTTGAAGCTTCTTCAATGTAGACTGATTGGTCAATCATATTGCTTGTATAACCCAAAATTTGTGTTTGGCGATTTTTGGGTGATGCTTTCAGGGATGATACAGTGATATGGACGAGAAAGAAGATTGGCACACCTGTAATTAGAATAAATTCTGTGGCAGAGACAGAAGAATTTCTGAAGAAGTATTATACATTTGTTATTAGTCTATTTGATAAATTTGAGGTAGGTGACACAATGTATGAAGTATTTCGAGGCTACCAGATGAGTGCTATTGATTAAAAGGAGGATAAATTAATTGAAAATTATATATGATTGAATAATTTATTGAACTTAGTGATCTTTTTGCTGATTTGACCTTATTGGGTGTTAATTTTTATCCCATTCAAGTTGCATAGAACTAATTATACTCATAACATTTCTTAGTAACTCATTTATTTATTTGAATTACATATCAGAAACATTTTTTAATTTTTTTTACATCAAAAGCGCCACTCTAGGCTTTAGGTTTATTTTTTTAAATATTAAATAGCCTATAGCAGCGCTTTTTAATAAATAAGTGTGCTATAGGTGGGGTGTATATAAAATAAAATAAATTATTTTTAAAAAATGGCCTGTAGCAGCGCTTATTACGTTGTAAGCGCCGTTATAGGCCAATAGGTGGGTGTATATAAAATAAAATAAATTATTTTATTAAAAAATGGCTTATAGCGGTGCTTATTACTTTGTAAGCGCCACTATAGGCATTTAATTAGTATAAGCCAGTTAAATTAAAAAAAATGTCCTATAGCGGCACTTATTACGTAATAAGTGCCGCTATAGGGTGTCTATAGCTGCTTAGGAATAAAAAAGTGCCGTTATAGGCATTTTCTTAAAAAAAAATAGGCATATAGCGGCACTTAGACATGTCAAGCGTCGCTATAGCGGCGCTTATAACGCTTAATAAGCGCTGACCTATCACAGCACTGGCTATAGTAGCGTTTAAAAGTATCGCTATAGGGTCAAAAAAGTACTGTTATAGGGTATTTTTGTAGTAGTGCTATATGAACACATATGATGATAAATGTAAGGCTAGTGACTTGTTATGGTAGATACAATAACATTCATCATTAGTTTTTTTACTTCTTTCTCCTTGCATTTATGATACATCATATATTTAGGGCCCGTTTGGTTCACCGAAAATTTTAGGATGGAATGGAACGAAATGGAATGCAGTGGAATGGAATGGAAAATTGAAAGGGGTTGATGTGTTCGGTTACCACTGAAATAGAAATGATTTTGAAGGGAAAATTTTTGTTTGGTTGGATGAAAATAAAAGTGTTATGAGGGAAAATATTTGGCAAATGACGAGAATGCCCTCACTATGATAAAAGAAAAAGAAGGTTCACAATGGTGAAGAAGGTGCCAGTTCATGCGATTTGTGGGAGCCAGATCCAGCGGAGAAGTGGGAGACGAAGGACGACGATGGCCGGTCAGCTTGGATTCGGGCGGAAATGATGGGTAATAGAGGTAGGCATTGTGTTTTTTGAACTTTCGTGGTAAAAGGAATTTTATAAATTTGGCAAATATGAATTAGGACAGAAATATCCATGTGGTTGATTGTAGAAGTTGAATATGCATTGCTGTTGTAGAATTGCTCCTTATTTTTGAAGTATAGTAGCTGATTGTAGCTTAAGCTGCTATGGGTAAGGAGAAGACTCATCAACATTGTGGTAATTGGCCATGTCGACTCTGGGAAATCAACCACCACCGGCCATCTCATCGTTGTCAGCTTAGAGGTATTGACAAGCGTGTTATTGAGAGGTTCGAGAAGGAAGCTGCTGAGATGAACAAAAGGTCCTTCAAGTACGCCTGGGTGTTGGACAAGCTCAAGGCTGAGCGTGAAAGAGGAATCACAATTGATATTGCTCTCTGGAAATTCGAGACCACCAAGTACTACTGCACAGTCATTGATGCCCCCTGAACACAGGGATTTCATCAAGAACATGATTACCGGAACTTCCCAGGCTAACTGTGCTATCGTCATCATTGACTCCACCACTGGTGGTTTTAAGGCTGGTATTTCCAAGGACGGACAGACCCGTGAGCATGCCCTCCTTGCTTTCACCCTTGGTGTGAAGCAGATGATTTGCTGCTGCAACAAGGTATCTAACTATGGTTCCTTGGTGAATTTGAATATATATTGAATTGATTATCACATTCATTGTCATTTCCTAATGTGGTTTTCCTTATTTTCCTCTCCTACAGATGGATGCCACCACTCACAAGTACTCCAAGGCCAGGTATGATGAAATCGTGAAGGAAGTGTCATCTTATTTGAAGAAGGTTGGATACAACCTTGACAAGATTCCCTTCGTTCCCATCTGTGGTTTCGAGGGAGACAACATGATTGAGAGGTCCACCAACCTTGACTGGTACAAGGGACCAACCCTCCTTGAGGCCCTTGACCAGATCAACGAGCCCAAGAGGCCCTCAGACAAGCCCCTCAGGTTGCCCCTTCAGGATGTGTACAAGATTGGAGGAATCAGAACTGTTCCAGTGGGACGTGTTGAGACTGGTGTGCTGAAGCCTGGTATGGTTGTTACATTCGGCCCCGGTGGACTGACAACTGAAGTTAAGTCTGTGGAGATGCACCACGAGGCTCTCCAAGAAGCTCTTCCAGGTGACAATGTGGGATTCAATGTGAAGAACGTTACAGTGAAGGATCTCAAGCGTGGTTATGTTGCATCTAACTCCAAGGATGATCCCGCGAAGGAAGCCGCCAACTTTACATCTCAGGTCATTATCATGAACCATCCCGGCCAGATCGGTAACAGTTATGCTCCAGTGCTTCACTGCCACACGTCCCACATTGCTGTGAAGTTTGCTGAGCTTTTGACCAAGATTGACAGGTGATCTGGTAAGGAGCTTGCTCTCCTTGGTTTCAATCTTGGTGTCAAGAGTGAAATTGTCCATGACAGATGGATGCTAGTACTCCCAAGTACTCCAAGGCCAGATATGATGAAATTGTGAAGGAAGTGTCTTATACTTGAAGAAGGTTGGTTACAACCCAGAGAAAATATCATTTGTTCCCATATCTGGTTTTGAGGGAGACAATATAATTGAGATGTCGCTTTGCTGTGAGGGACATGCATAAACTGTGGCTGTGGGAGTCATTAAAAGAGCGTGGAGAAGAAAGATCCTACATCAGCCAAGGTCACCAAGGCTGCATAGAAGAAGGGCAATTTATTGTAATGAAAAATGTAAATATTTTGGTTGGATGAATGGTTTAACAATGGGTGGTGTGAGATTTGAAATAGGTAGTTTGGTGTAAAATACATTGTATGTTACATGAAGAAATGAAGTGTGTATTTTTTTGTTTTACATTGTATTTTGGTGTAAATATAGCAGGACAAAATGGTGGAAATGATGTCTACATTGTGCTAACCATTGACAATGGAACTAGCAAATTTTTTTAACCTATGATAAATGGTCAGTGTAAGCAACACGTAGGGAAAGCTAATGTTTACAATTCAAAATCTAATTTAAGTACAGGAAATTCGAATTTATATCTGACATTCTTATGTTTGTGAAAATTTGGTGAAGCAGTGTAGTGGAAAAGGTAATGTTTAGAATTCAAAATCGAATTTAGGAACAGGAAAAGGTAATCTGCAAGTTAAGTTGAACATGTAAAAAATCGAATGTAAAGGGAGGGATAAAGTTATTATTTTGCGTAAACTCAAATTTACAGCATCAAAATCGATTTTAAAAAAGAAGAGGAAGACAAATTTGATTGTGAATGGATCAGATTAGGGAAATGAACCTGAACATTAGGCAGAAAGTGAAATACAAGAGTAAATTAACAAAAGGTTCACTGTCTAAACACAGAAAATACATCCAACTCACTTAACTTCAGCAAATAAGAGTGAGAGGAACCAAAAGGACATAGAAAAAGAGCATGAAACATTTCCAAGAAGAGTAAAAAAAAGTATTGAACTTCACTTCTTCTTCTTCTTGGTAGGTGAGATTTCTTTTGCGCCAGTCTTCTGCCTTGCCCTTAGATTAGTAGGCTCTAGTAACTTAACATTGGTGACGGAACCGACAGGATAATCAGTTGACAGTGAATGGGGAAGATTTGTTTGGTCCCCAATGACACTGTGAAGTAAGTTGTGAGCTGAAAAGGATGATGAAAAATCTGTGCTTGGGATATATGACAAGGGAGTAGGCTCACCAATTCCTCTTGAAGGTGCGTGGGGAAGGTTGGATGGATGTGTAATTGGCACAATGGAGAGGGGAGTGACAGTCTCTAAAGGTTCTTCCACATAATAGGGAAATTGGGGATGTTCAGTGGGGGCGTGGGGCTGTGCAGTGGGGGTTGGGGCTGTGTAGGGGTAGAGTGGGGCTCTCTAGGGGTGGATTGGGGCTGTGCAGGGGGAGTGGGGCTGTGCAGTGGGGGAGTGGGGCTATCCAATCGTTGCATCAATGTGGGGGTCTTCTTCAACAATGTGCTGTGTTGAGGCATGTGAAGGGGAGAAGGAAATGTTAGAATCTTAAGTTTTGATGAAGACTGCTCATAGAAATCTATCGCTAATATGAAAAGATAACTTAGCAGATCAATAATAAATAAGCATCTCTTTCGCTAAGTGAATCTGTATAGCTAATTGAAAGAAAGGTGAAGACTTAGTAATATCAAGGTTAATATCTATCGCTAAGTCTCTCTCTATCGCTAAAGAAAGATCACATCGCTAGAAGTTCATTGATCATATGAGTAAATGAATCTTGCAGATAAATGAACTAATATTTCAGCTAGCGATAATTGGTTAAGCTATCGATAACCATAAGTGCTTCAGATAATGATCCTTCAGATAGCTAGTGCCTGAGAGCTAATGAGTCAAAGAGCTGATATGTTTGCTTGCGATAAAATGTTTATCTATCGATAATAAGGTACTTTGAAATTCTTCTAAAGCCTGATGATTGTATTCTAAAAGATAAAGTATCTTGCGATAATGGATTAAGCAATCGATAGAAGAATATATGCTGATATAATATGCTATCGATAATGCACTTTCCTATCAATGCTCTGAAATGTCTTATATTGTTTTTATCTCATTTGAGCTAACAGGCTAAGTTTGCGATAGCATTCCTATATCTTTGGAAGATTATCTGTTTCAGCTAACAGTTTAAGTGCAGAACTCACTCTATGAGGTTAGCGATAACATATCAACTAGCGCTAACAAAAAGCTGGCAGAAAGTACTGTTTGTACGGATACTCAGAACGCTGAGTCTGTCTCTCTCCTAGCTCACCCTACGCAAGAAGTAGTTGAAGCTAGAGCAGAAAGTTAAGCCCGAAGAAGAAACTGCATTTAATGCCAACGGATAGAAGCTCCCAACGACTAATTTCAAACGGCTTCTTGAAGAATGAACGTTAGGGCAAAATCTGAGAAGAGCTATAAATACAGAATTCAAGCATTTACGAAGCGAGAGACGAAAAACGAGAATATTCATAAGCTCATTCATTGCTCTGTATTTATTGTCTTAGAGATTTTATTTGTACTTAAGTGTTTATCAAAATCAGTTCATTCAGTGAATGTATTTATTGAAATCCTCTTCTGTTTGAGGTTGTTCTGAAAGCTTGGTGCTTTAGAACAGGGATATTGCCTTACAGGTAGTAAGGGGGAGTGTTTAGAGATTCTAAAACTCTGTAAAGGTTGACAGGTGAACCTGTGATTGTAAAACCTGTGGTTAGTGGAACCCAACAGAGTGTTGGAGAACTGGACGTAGGCAGTGTTGGCCGAACCAGTATAAATCTTGAGTTGTTTCAATTTCTCCTAAGATTTTTAAATAGCACAATTCACCCCCCTCTTGTGCGATTGCCACTTTCAGGAAATGTTTCCAAGTTGGTCATCAGTGTGCAGAGTGGGGTTGCTTAAGGGAGGAGTAGTGAAATGATCAGTATTTTCCCTCTTCGATGCAACCAACTGATAAATGTCCTGCAAATCAATCCGAACCTTACTCATGTCACTTTCCAAAAGCCCTAATCTGGTGGAGATGGTTTGAAATTGCTGCATCATCTTTGAACTCAATTCATCCATCTTTTGCTGGACAGTCTTGTTAGAATCTTAAGTTTTGATGAAGACTGACCTATAGAAATCATAAGTGAAAGTTACCTTTAAGTTGAATAAGTAAAATCTAATAGGTAACGGATCTCTATCACTAATAGACAAAGAGCAATAGCAAATGAAGACTTAATAATAACAAAGTTAATATCTAACGCTAAGTCATTCACTATCGCTAGAGAGTATCCTATCGCTAGGAGTTCATGAAAGAACATGAGTAAATAGCTAAGCAGATAGATGAACCAAGTCTGTGGACAAAAGAAATCAGCTAGCGATAATAGGATAAGCTATCGATAACAAAAGTGCTTCAGATAATGGTCTTTTAAGATAGCTAGTGCCTGAGAACAAATAAGCTGTGATAACATAGTTGCTAGCGCTAACATGTTTATCCATCAATAGTAGGATACCTTGAAATACCTTTGAATATTTAAAGCTGTATCCTTAAAGCTAATGAGCAATCAAGTAACTAGCGATAATGAGATTAGCTATCGATAGAAGACTGTTTATAAAAATGACATAGCTAGTATGCTAAGTGCTGAACTAGAAGAATATGCTAGCGATAATGTGTATATCTATCGATAGAAGAATGCTTTGAAAAATAACTAATATATTGTCTCTATCCTTTCAAGCTAACGAAATACTCTATCGATATCATCTACTGCATGAGTATTTGTCTCAGCTAACAGCCTAAGTACAGGACTTAACACTATGAAGTTAGCGATAGCAAATCATGCTAGCGCTACTGAAAAAGCTGACATGCAAGTACAGTAGCAGGTAGCAGCAGGATAACGTTACTTACAGTCTCTGTCTCTCTTGTCTTATCCTCTGCAAGATTAGTTGAAGCAAATTATCAACGGCTAGTTCTTCAAGTCTTCAACGGACAGTAATTTATCAAACTCTATATGAAGACTTGAAGACATCTGGAACGGATGATGAACACACAACGCATATACGAAAACAACGATGGAACAGGGCTTCATTGTAGAATACACAGATTGAAAGCAAAACCAAGTGAGCCTATAAATGATGAGATGAGCACATTAGATAAGAAGAGCTAGAGCAACCATAGTTCAAATCTTTAATCATATACGAGTTTGTACTTAAGTGATTATCACAATCTATTCATTTAGTGAACTTATTACTTTGATTGAAATCCTCTATTGATTGAGGCTGTTCTAAAGCTTGGTGCTTTAAGAACAGGGTTGTAACCTTACAGGTAGTAAGAGGGAGCGTTTAGAGAGATTCTAAAACTCTGTAAAGGTTGACAGGTGAACCTGTGTTTGTAAAACATGTGGAAGGCTTCTCTTGTGCCCAGTTTAACCAAGAGGATAGTGGAAATCTCAGGTGGAGCCTGAGGACTGGATGTAGGTCTGGGTTGACCGAACCAGGATAAATTCTGTGTGCATTATTTTTTCCCTTGCCTCTCTTAGTTTCCTGCATATCTGCATTATATATATATATATCTCTCTTATGCATTTAATAGTTTTAAAAAGCTTGCCTTCATTGTTTATTAGAAAGAGAAGTTTTTAAAAGTTGTGTTCTATCACCCAATTCACCCCCCTCTTGGGTAACAGCCTGTACTAACAAGTCTGACCCAACAGTGTTGACAATTCTTCTGCAGCTAAGGAATGGACCAAACCAGTAGGGTGGGCCTGAGTGTTTGATTGTGCAGGGACACTTTGTTCAATATTGGGAGGGGGGTTACTGCTTGCCAAGGTTTTAGCCTGAGCATTTGGCACATTTCGGCCTCCAACTGGTATCTGCATGTGGTTTAATACTTTGTAATCAAACTTATCAGTCCAGATTGGGGGCTCACCATTTTCCAAATACCGCACCTTGTTTTCTTTCAGGATCAAAGAAACAACTGAGGGGAAGGGCAAATGGGTATTCCTTTTGTCGGTAGTTGCAACCTTGATCATATTGTCATATATAAGGTTGCCTACTGCAATTATCTTCCCCTTAACCAACCGGGTAAGGTTATCTTTGTCCTCAGGGGTGAATGCTGTATAGTGTCCCCCCTTGTTCACAAAATTCCTGGAGTATATATACCAAAGCACTCTATGGGCATCGGGCATTAAAGCAGGCTTAATCACAGGGTTAGTTGGGCAGGCATCAGTGTTCATCAAGGTCTTGTAAACTTCACTTTCAGTGAACTTAGAGTCATCATCTTGTAGGGATTTAAGTCCCAGCCAGTTGGTTATTTTCTTAGGGGTGATCACAATTTTCTTTCCCCTCACAACTGTTCTAAGGATTTCATTGACAACTCTGAAGTTAGAATAAAATATCCTCACAACAGAATCACTATAAGGCACTGACAGCTCAACCAGATTTTTGTAAGGAGCAAGCAAATGTGATAGGGCAAACTTGAATTCAGAATCGAATGTATCGAGTTTAACTCTACTCATTTTGGAAATGGTACGATGAGCATGCAAATCTTTGTACCTTTCAAGCTTAGATGAATTGAAGTCAGCTTTATCATCAGGAATTCAAATGCGATGTAGCCTCTTCTTCAACAGTTTCCTAAGATTAATCTTGTCCTTTCCGTCCATAACAGCATCATTTTCATCATCACCAGACCCATCTTCTTCACCAGAGTTGGATGTAACAGTTTTTTTGGATTTGGACGACTGGCTCTTTGCTTATTCTGATGAAGCTGAAGCCTCTTCTTCCTGTGAACCACTTGCAGAGGCCTCCTTCTTTGAATGGGAATCACCTGTATTGTCATCTTTATCACTGGACTTGGCGTTAGAGTCACCAGTGTCTTCTTGCGTTCCATCAGAATCATCTTCACACACTTAAACTGGTTCATCATCCACTTTGTCATCTTTCGTCTTTCTCTTCTTAGCATTGGAATGCTGAGAACCTTTGGCCATTTGCTTTCTTTTGGCTGCTCTTTTTTGGTTCAAATTTGTTCGCCTCACCTACTCCTCCTTCTATTTTGCTGCAGCTGTAAACTCATCAATGTCTTGATCTCGTTTACCACCAATGCTTGCCTTCCCTTTGCGATTTGACACACGAATATTGCTCATGTGTTCCCTGTATCGTTGGAGGTCTTCCTTGGTGATGTTTGTTAGAATCTTAAGTTTTGATGTAGACTGACCCTGAAGAAACATAAGTGAAAGTTACCTCTGAAGTAATCGTATAAAATCTGACAGGTAACAGATTACCATTGCAAGAATAAAAGACTCATCTCTAATGAATAATGACAACTTAGCAGATCAATAATGAATGAGTGTCTCTATCGCTAAGTTAATATCAATCGCTAATAGACAGAGCCATAGCAAGTGAAAGACTTAGAAATAAACCAAGTCCTTAAGCAAAAGATATCAGCTAGCGATAATAGGATAAGCTATCGATAACATAAGAGCTTCAGATAATAATCATTCAGATAGCTAGTGCCTGAGAGCAAATGAGTCAACATTGTTGCTAGCGATAACAGAGATAGCTATCTGTAATATGACACTTAAAATATTCTGCAAAACTGAGTAACCTCTGGCTAATGATAAAGTAATTAGCGATTTCAAGCTTAACTATCGATAAAAGTCTGATCACAAGAATAATATAGCTGATGAACTGAACGTTGGTCTAGACGAATATGCTAGCGATAATGTTTGTACCTATCGATAGAAAATGGTTCATGAAAAATCTTAGCTGATATAAATGTTGTCTATCACATTTAGCTAATAAACTATGCTTGTGATAACATCTGGTGTACATTATATGATTAATTGTTTAGCTAACAGTCCAAGTGCAGAAATTCAATACGAAGCTAGCGATAGCAGATCAAGTTAGCGCTAATGAAAAAGATGCTATGAAAGTACAGATGCTCAGAACACTCAGTCTAGCCCACTCTACTCATGAACAGTTCTGAAGTTTGAACCAACTAAGAAATGGTACCTATCCCCAACGGCTATGGACTTCCAACGGCTATATCCTAACAGTCATATGAAGACGAATCAAAAGACAATCTGTGAGGATATAAATAGAACTAGATTTGTATCCAAGACGAGGACGGATAATCAACGAACAAATCATCAACGAGAGATGAACAGGGCTCTATACAGAATTGCCAATTCCTCAGACTAAGAGCATTAGAAAAGAAGAGCTAGAGTTATACTTCGTTCAGATTATTAAGCTCTATCTTGTATTTCATCATACATAACCTTGTTCTTAAGTGTTTATCACAATCTGTTCATTTAGTGAACTTCATTGTTAAAATCCTCTTCTGTTTGAGGTAGTTCCCTAGCTTGGTGCTTTGCGAACTGGGTGGTAACCTTACAGGAAGTAAGGGGGAGTATTTAGAAGATTCTAAAACTTTGTAAAGGTTGGCAGGTGAACCTGTGTTCGTAAAACCTGTGGTAGGCTTCTCTTGTGTCAGAATTAAACAAGAGGATAGTGGAAATCTCAGGTGGAGCCTGAGGACTGGATGTAGGTCTGGATTGACAGAACCAGGATAAATCTTGTGTGCATTATCTCTTCCCTTAACTCCTATAGTTTTTCATGATACCTACATTATATATTACTTCATTCATTTACCAAGTTTTAAAACTACTCTGTAATAATCTGAAAAGGTTTAGAAAATATTTCCTTCACAGTGCTTAAAGAGAAGAAAAGATTTCAAGAAGGTTTGAATATTAGCTTATCGCCCAATTCACCCCCCTCTTGGGCGACAGCCAGTACTCTCAATGTTGTGTTCCTTAAATCTATCAGAGGCTGTTTTTGTCCGCGGCATTGTTGTTGGGTTTTTCAAATATGGGAGGATAACTGCTATCTAACCTCCTGGTGCAACGGTTGGGACTTTTGGAGGCACGAAGGTTTGAATTGGGGAGGAGTTTCACTGGATTTGTCGCCCTAATGTGTGAGTGGAACACTAGAGTGCGGAATGGAAGACAAATCGTTGCTCCTATATAAATTCAATTTTACAAAATTATTAAAATGGAAAATAATCTGATGCGCTGGCTTAAACCCTTACACCAGAACAAGGCACTCGATGTGTGAGTTTAAAATAGATTTTATTATGCAAACTTAATATTTGACAGATAAACATGGATTTTGCGTTGGGTCTTACATTGGCATTTGAATTGTATAAGCAAAGTCAATGGTCCACATTCGATTTCAAACAAATCCTTCTGATTGACAATCGAATGTGACACTGTCAAGTGGAATTGACTCAGAAACGATGTGAATGGCACAAATTCGATTGTATGACTGACATTCGATTTCATGCCATTCCTTCTGACTGACATTCGATTTCAGACCATTCCTCATGACTGACATTCGATTTCATATATCTGAATTCAAATTCATTTTCCTTGTCTGAATGTAATACAGCAAGCAGCAACCATTCTACATAACACAAACACACAAGCAGGAAGTACATTTTTCCACTAATTACCATATATCATATATGCCTTGCATTGACTACAAGATGTTACACAACCATACTTTAATCCATGTTAGCATGTCATTCCATAAGAAACATGGACAAAAGTATGGGCAAAAGCACAATGCACAAAATATACAAAAGTATGGGCATAAGCAAAATATACACAATGCACAAAAGCATATGTTGTTAACAAAAAAGATGTCACATGTGCCAACTACTTCAGCAAACTACGTATCCATGATGCCTTGAAAGCATGTGGAATCCTTCCAAATGCATTCAGCAGCTGCTCTGATGCCACAATCTTGATATGCGCATCATTGAGCTTATCAATTGATAGACCTTCCACTTCCATCAGTTCAATATACAGGTCTTGCCCCTTGGCATCAATTGCAGCCTGCCTAGCTTGAGTAGAAATGTGTTTGCCAAGGTTTTCAATGACATTCACAATTGTGCTGTCAAGAGAAGTAACAGTTTCCCTTATCACATTAGCTAAAATGTCAGAGTTGTTTGTCCTGCGTCTCTTTCTTATACTTGAAGATGCCTTAGTATTAGGGATTGTGGTTGTTGTTGTTTCAAGAACATGACTAATCAGTTCAACTTTAGGTACATTGTCAGGGGAATGACCATTTAACTCTTCTTCTCCAAGTTCTTCTTCCATCCCAACTGGGGATCTTACAATATCACCCACGGCCCTGTCTTTAGCCCAAATGAAGCTCAAGCTCTCCAAATGCACAAATGGCTTTTTCCGGAATGGGGCAGCCTTGTTATGGACCTAACAAAATACAACTCTCATTAGTAAACCATCCAAATGCACAAATGCTTGCTTTATGGAAGTAATTTAAGTGTTTATACCTTCAAATATTCGTCCCACACCTCTTTTTCAGTAGTAACACATTTGTGTCAGGATCCCATCCAAATCCAGACGTATTTGTGCCATATACCATGTCATAGACAGCCTGCCACCATATTTTCAGTGTCTTTATCCTAGACATGATATGTGGACTTGCTTTTATTCCACAACCAGGTGCTTTTTCCTCCATCATGACTTGTAGGGCATTGGCAAACCTTAGCTTGAAACCATTCTCAGCCATGAACTTTTATTCTGTCCTAAGATTGACAAGGCATTCTACCAGTAAATTGTCCTCCTCCGGTGCCCACACATGAAACTTCTTGTTACACTCAACCTGGCTCTGATCCATCTACAAAACATATCCTCACAACAAAAACAATTATTCTAATAACACTATGACGCATACATATATGGAACCATCATCATTTAAGCAACACAAATCAAACAACAACTAAAACAATTTATTGAATCATCAAACATGGAAAAGGTTCAACACATGCACAATAAGTGCACAAGGTCAACAGTAATAAAAAAACAACAACAACATCAACAATCTGTTGGAATGACAAGTCTTTTGATGATAACTAAACATAACTTAGGCACAAAGAAGAGCTATGATAGAATAGAAATATCTTAGGCATAATCTGATAAAGAATCCAAAGATCTTGGCCAATCGATCAGGAATAAATTGCAAGTCAGATAACTTAAGTTCAATCGATTAGAGAAGAACCAGATAGCGCCCAATCGATTAGAGGCCCCTGTAATCGATGAGTAAAATTAAGCCTAATCGATTAGAGATGAAACAAGTTCAAATTATATAGCGCCCAATCGATTAGAGACCCCTGTAATCGATGAGAAAATCCTAGACTAATCGATCAGAGTCATGTAATCGATTAAGAGATCCTAGTCTAATCGATCAGAGTCCAGTAATCGATTAAGAGTCACTTGCCTAATCGATTAGAGCCATGTAATCGATTAGGAGAAGATTAGTAATCTGAATGTAATCTGTTTGTAATCGATTAGAGAAATAAGTGTTAACTCTGTGTAATCGATTAAACTTTCCTAATCGATCAGGCATCCCCTGTAATCGATTAGGCGTATGAATTACTAATCTTGTGTTCAGTAATGCAGGTCATAATCGATATGTAATCGATCAGACATCAATCCCTGTGATCGATCAGAGACATGTAATCTGAGTGGCGATGAGAAATATTCAAAATCAATATTAAGCCTATTTATTTTTAGCTCTCAAAGTACAGAGTGGTTCAGACCTACTTAAGGAAGTTAACGTTAACCCACAAGGTTGATCAAAAAAGCCGTTGGAACTTACCTACTCTGTCAGCGATAGAAGAAGAGAGATGAGCTAAAGAAAAATCAAGTACAATGGAGTAAATGCATAGCAGATTTAATCACCATTACTCCACCAGATTTCTCAATCTTCCTTGTGGACTTCAACGGCCATATTCTCAACGGATATATTTCCAAGAGAAACTATAAATGCTATTGAGCAGAAGTTAGTTGGAGCGATTGATTGCCACATTGATTATTTGTATCTACTGCATTCAATACTCTCAATACTCACTGTTCTCATATTCTTAAGTGTGTAACACAATCTGTTCAATTGAGTGAACAATCTTTCTGTATTCATTATTAAAGTGTGATTTACTCTTAAGATAGTGGGATCTTAAGAGTAGGGTGTAATCTTACGAAAGTAAGGGGGAGTGATCAGTAAAGAGAGGAGTTCTTGCTGTCACTTGTAAAGGCTATCAAGAGCCTGTTTTAATCTTGAAGAATTAGTGGAACCCAACTGAGGTTGGAGAACTGGACGTAGGCCAAGGTTGGGCTGAACCAGTATAATTCTTGTTGTTTTTCTAAAGTAAATTTTTGAAAGCACAATTCACCCCCCTCTTGTGCATTCCTGCCAGTCACATTTGGTATCAGAGCCTGGTCTTCTCAAATTCCACTGATCCCACGATCAGGAGAAGTAAAGATCTATCATGACAGGATATGATAATGTACTTCCAGAGGGCAGCTCAATCAACAAACCTCCTGGCTTCAATGGTGAACACTATACCTTTTGGAAAATGAAAATGAAAGTGTTTATCAAATCTTCTGGGTATGATCTTTGGAGGATAGTTGAAGAAGGAGACCTTGTTCCTATTAAAACTGAAGATGGAGTTCAAGTGCCAAAACTTCCTCAGGATCTGACGGATGATGACAAAGGAGACTTGGAACTCAACAGCAGAGTGGTTCTAATTCTTCAAAATGCCTTAAGTCAAAAAGAATATTTCAGAGTATGTCATTTGGAAACTGCAAAAGAAATGTGGGATGCTCTAGCAGTTGCTCATGAAGGAACCAGCGGTGTAAAGACTAGAAGAGTTGAGCAACTAATTACTGATTTTCATTTATTCAAGATGGAAGAGGGAGAACCAATCAGAGAGCTAGAAATCAGATTTACTCACTTGATCAATAATCTTACAGCTCTTGGGAGAAGGATCTCTGAAGCAGAACAAATTTCCAAAATATTGAAGATTCTGACTCCTGAATGGCAGATGAAAGCTACTGCAATCCAAGAAATGAGAGGAGAATCCATGAGCTCTATCACCTCGTTATTTGGAAGCCTGGCTGAGTATGAAACAACTATCAAGGTACAAAGAGAACTTTATGGAGATAAGAAGAAAAAGAATCTCGCACTAACAGCCTGTACAAAAGATGATGAGGATGAGGAAGATGAGGAGGAACTGGATGATGATGAGATGGCCTTTATGGTCAGAAAATTTAGAAAGTTTTTCAGAAATAAAGGAAGATACCAGAGAGGTAGCTCAAGCAACATCAGAAAGGACCCCCAGAAAAATGCTCCTGTTTGCTATGAATGTAAGAAGCCTGGACGCTTCAAGGCTGAATGTCCAAGTCTTCAAAGATTCAAAGAAAAAGAGAAAAAGAAGGAGAAGTTTCAAGGCAGAAAGAAAGCTTATGTTTCTTCTATATGGGGAGACAGCTCAGATGAAGAGACTAGTGATGTTGAGGAAGCAGCTAACCTCTGTCTAGTGGCTCAAGAGGAATCATCTGATAATGAGGTATATTCTACTAATTTATCTTTTCAAGAGCTTCAAGATGCATATGATGATATACATATTGAATTTGAAAAGCTTGCAAAAGAAGTATCTATTCTGAGGAAGAAAAACAAAGAACTTGAAAAGAAAGTTGAAAAGTCTGACTGTAAGAAATGTAAACAGACTTCAGAGAAAATTCTTCAAGAAAATTCTAATTGCAAAAACTGTGAAACTCTTCGAAAAGAAAATGGAAAATTTTCTGAAATTCTAAAGAAGTTCACCAAAAGTACAGAAACACTTGATATCATGCTAATGAATCAAAAAGCTTATAGAGATAAAACTGGAATAGGGTATGATTCAGTTTCCAAAAATTTGAAAGAAAACAGATCTGTGCCAAAAGAAAAATCATACATGAAATTTTTCAGAAAAGCTTCAGAATATTCATCACCTTTTTCTTTTTGTAATTACTGTAATAGAAAAGGTCATTCTGAATCAACTTGCTATCCTAAGAAACATGGATTATCAAAATCATATAAGTGGGTCCCTAAAGGGACACATCAGCCTAAAATCCGCTTGGATCAAAGGCAACAAACTAATCCCAAAGGACCCAAGAAAGTCTGGGTACCTAAAGCTACTTAGTATGTGCAGGTCTGTTTCAAAGCATCCAACAACCCAAAGTGGTATATTGATAGTGGGTGCTCAAGACATATGACAGGAGATAAAGAAAAATTGAACAACCTGATTTTGAAGGATGGTGCTAAAGTGAGTTTTGGAGGAAATCAATCTGGGAAAATCACTGGAAAAGGAGACATTGGTCCACTATATATCTTGTGGAAGGTCTCTGTCACAATTTGCTGAGTGTCAGCCAAAGTACTGACAAAGGTAATTGGGTAATCTTTGACTCAAATGAATGCCTCATAGTAGATAAAAATGATCTAGCTATAGACAAATCAAATATAAATTGTAAATTGAAAGCTAACAGAAATGGAAACTTGTATGTAGTAGATTTAAGCCAGTCACTCTCTGAAAAATGTCTCATAAGCAATTCTGATAATTGCTGGCTATGGCATAAAAGATTAGCTCATGTGAATATGTCTCAATTAGAAAAACTAATCAAAAAGGATTTAGTTATTGGAATACCAAATATGAAGGTAAAATCGGATTTAGTTTGTGAAGCATGTCAAAAGGGGAAACAAACAAAGTCCTCTTTTAAACCTAAGAAGGAAGTTACCACCACTAGACCTCTGGAACTAATCCACATGGATTTAGTTGGTCCAGCAAGAGTGAAGAGTCTTGGAGGAAGTTTGTACACTCTTGTGATTGTGGATGACTATTCTAGGTTCACTTGGACTTTGTTTCTTTCTTCCAAGCATGAAACTTTTGATGCCTTTTATGTGTTTGCTAAGAAAGTGCAGAATGAAAAGGACAAGAAGATCAGCTCAATCAGGACAGACCATGGAGGAGAATTTGAAAACCAAGATTTTCTAGATCTCTGCAAAGAAAATAGGATCAATCACAATTTTTCAGCCCCTAGAACACCTCAACAGAATGGAGTGGTTGAACGAAAGAACAGAGTCCTCACTGAAATGGCCAGATCAATGCTCAATGAAAAAGGAGTATCTCAAGTATTTTGGGCAGATGCAATGAATACTGCATGCTACATCTCAAACAGAGCTTACATTCGAAAGGGAATGGACAAAACTCCATATGAGATTTACAAAGGAAGAAAGCCAAATGTAAGCCATCTTAAGGTATTTGGTTCAAAATGCTTCATCCACAATAATGGGAAGGTAAATTTAGGGAAATTCGATCCTAAGTCTGATTCTGGGATTTTCATTGGCTACTCTAGTAGAAGTAAGGCTTATAGAGTTTTCAATAAAAGGAATTCTACTGTTGAAGAGTCAGTTCATGTAGTCTTTGATGAAATTGACTCTGAGCAGAATATTTCTCCAGAAGATGAATCAGTTTTTCAAAAGAAAGTTAAAAATTCTAACCAATCATTAATCCCACTGGATGAGTCTCATGAGTAGAGACAAGAGTATGATTCACATGATGTACCAGCTGGACCATCAGCATGGAAACATCACAGAGATCATCCACCGGAGCAAATCATTGGTGAGGTTAATGAAGGGGTTAGAACCAGACATCAAACTCAAAATGCAATACATTTCTCTGCATTTATTTCTGAAATTGAACCTACTCACATTGAAGAAGCTCTAGAAGATTGTGATTGGATAACTGCAATGCAAGATGAACTCAATCAATTTGAAAGAAGTCAAGTTTGGGATTTAGTTCCAAGGCCTTCAAATTATCCTATAATTGGAACTAAATGGATTTTTAAAAACAAACTTGATGAATATGGGACTGTTGTCAGAAACAAGGCAAGGCTTGTGGCTAAAGGATATAACCAAGAAGAAGGTATTGATTATGAGGAGACTTTTGCTCCAGTTGCAAGATTGGAAGCAATAAGATTGCTGTTAGCCTTTGCATCCCTCAAAAATTTTAAACTTTATCAAATGGATGTAAAAAGTTCCTTTCTTAATGGTTATATCATGGAAGAAGTATATGTTGAACAACCTCCTGGTTTTGAAATTGCTTCTAAACCAGATCATGTCTTTAAACTTAAAAAGGCCTTATATGGACTCAAACAGGCCCCAAGAGCATGGTATGAAAGATTGAGTAATTTTCTATTAGAAAAAGGTTTCTCAAGAGGAAAAGTTGATACCACTCTATTTATTTTACATAAAAAGAAAAACATGCTTGTAGTACAAATTTATGTAGATGACATTATTTTTGGTGCTACTGATGAATCTCTTTGTGAGGAATTTTCAAAGATTATGCAGGGAGAATTCGAGATGTCCATGATAGGGGAACTCAACTTCTTCCTAGGTCTTCAGATTAAACAAAGAAATGATGGGATTTTTATTTCTCAAACAAAGTATGTGAAGGAAATTTTGAAGAAATTTGGAATGGATCTGTCCAAGGAAGAAGATACCCCTATGAGCTCCTCAGTAGTAATGGATGCTGATGTAGAAGGAAAGGATTTCAATAAATCAACATATAGTGGTCTAATTGGTTCCCTCTTATATCTAACTGCCAGCAGACCAGATATTCAATTCAGTGTAGGAGTATGTGCCAGATATCAAGCTAATCCTAAAGAAATGCATCACATATGTGTTAAGAGAATCTTGAGGTATCTGGTGGGAACTCAGGAGCTGGGGCTGTGGTACCCAAAAGGAACTCAGGAATATTTAATGGCTTACTCAGACTCAGATCATGCTGGGTACAAAACTGATAGAAAGAGTACCAGTGGTCAATGTGCGTATCTTGGAGGATCCTTAGTCTCTTGGGCAAGCAAGAAACAAACATGTGTTTCTCTATCCTCTACTGAAGCTGAATATATTGCTGTTGCAACCTGTTGTGCTCAAGTTCTATGGCTCAAGCATCAATTGAGGGATCTAGGAATGGAGTTTCCAGAAGCTCCAATCCTCTGTGACAATACAAGCACTATCAGTCTAGCCAAAAATCCTGTACATCACACAAGAACAAAGCACATTGATGTAAGGCATCATTTCATCAGAGATCATGTGCAAAAGAAGGATGTCAGAGTGGAATTTATTTCAACACACTTGCAGCTGGCTGACATTTTCACCAAACCTTTAGAAACTGGACAATTCATGTTCATCAGAAGAGAATTGGGAATGGTAAATCCCAATGAGTTGTAAGTTCTGTATTAAATTCTTCAATTTATCTGAATTAATTCATGTTTTTGATGATCTAATACTAACTTAGGCATTAGAGTACCAAAATAGAATTTTTGCAGGCTCTGCGTCCAATCGATCAGGCAACCTTAATCGATTACAGAGCATGCCCTGTAATCGATTAGGCATCGATTAGAGAAGAAAGAAGGATCGATTAGGGAAAAATGCATAATCGATCAGAACTATCTGATCGATCACAGGGAAGGGGTAATCGATTGGGCATCAATTACTCAGCTTGGAACTATCGATCACAGCAACCCTAATCGATCAGACGCATCTCATCGATCAGAGATCACTCCCTGTAATCGATTACTCAACTTGTGTAATCGATTAGGCGTCAACGGTAACTTTTGTAACGTACACTTTCTCTGACAGTTACATGCTTTTCTGTGATTTCTCTCTCATATAAACTTGACATATGCATCTGAAGCATCATTTCGCACCATATTTCATTCAATCTAAAGCATTCTCTCTTCATCTACTCTCAAACCCTAACGTTCGAATCATCAAACCCTTTCGAAATCATCATAACTGTTACCATTATTCGAATCATTACCAGACATAACTCCTCCAAACCAGTTGCGACCTTTCAACTTATCAGACATAACCCTCAATCCTCTATATAAGCTCTACCCATGGCACCCAAGATGCGTATCCCAAAGAACTATAGAGCTCAGATTGTCCCTGATACAGTTCCATTACCCCAAGGAGACCCAGCACTAACCTACAGACATCCTTCTCCACCCTCAAATCCTATTTCCTCAACCTCTCAACCATCATCCCAAATGGCCAAAACCCGTGGCTCTGCATCCAAAACCCAATCCAAAAGCCCTTCATCAGTCAGAGTCAGAGAGCTTATTTCTGGGGACACAGAAGTTCCCATTGATTCATCATTTGCCCAGAATCCTATTGAGGAAGCCTCAGAAGATATTCAGAGGAGATCCTTGCAACCAAGGTGTGGCTTTGTTGATGTTGATTATCTGGAGAAGAATGGCTTCCCTGTGACTGAGTGGTTGGCACCTTACAAGCATTGGGTTGGAATCAAGAACCACTATAATGAGAAGGTTATCAAGGCTTTCTATTCCAACATGAAGATTCAAGTAAGTGAAACAGAAGGGAAAACCACAGGCATAACCATATCTTCCAAAGTCAGAGGCAAGGCTTTCTCTTTCGATTGGAAGAATTTAAACCAATGGCTTCATATGGAAGGGCCTAATATGGAAGAGTACAACACCTGGCAGATAAGAAATAAGTTTTCAGATGAAGAACTCAAGCAGGTCTATCAGCCAATAAGCCCTATCAAAGGCAATTTGACACCTGCTCAATTGCCTCCTGCCTATAGGATTCTCCATTATGCCTATTCCAGGTGCAAGGTCAATAAGGCAGGAAATTTTTCTCTAATTCTGGACATTGATAATCCTATTCTGCCCATGCTGATCAACAAGATTCCTATGAACCCGGGGCAAGTTATCTGTGAAGAATTTTTGAGGTTTCACAAAACCAAGATAGTGAAAACCACTCTTCCTTTTGCTCAACTGGTGTCTTTCATCCTCTGCAACAACAAAATCTTCTGGCTTGAAGGAGAACAAAATAAAGAACCACCCAAGTTTGATCTGACAAATCTGAAGAAGATGGGGGTGACTCCCTTTAGACAGATTCCCTCCCAGCCTGATTCTACCATTCATATTGAAGAGGATCAACCTCAAGCAGAAATTGGATCAGAAGGCATTCCAGTCCAGGGACATGTTCCTGTGAGCCCTGCACCACAGACTCACCCTGCACCACAGATTCATCCTCCTCCTTCTACATCTCTTCCCACTCCAGGAGTTTCCCTGCCTGCAAATTTTATTGATGATCTGGTTGCAAGAGTTTCAGCCAGCACAGTGGAAGAAGTGGCTATGGAGCATCAAGCCATGGAGGATCGATTGCTCAAAAGATTAGTGGCTGCCTTGAATGACTCAGTGGTGAAATCTGTCAAGGAAAGCACCATGACCATTTTTAATGGATATGATGCTATGGTAAACATGCACAAGTTTTTGCACAATAGACTCGCTGGGTTGGAGGACATTCTCAGAAAATCCTATCAGATCAACCCCCCAGGCTCTCCCTTATCTCCATTTCCTGACCATGAGGCACATCAGGTTTCTCCCATTCATTACTCACCCTATCACTCAAATCCCTCTCCTCCAATTCCTCCCTCACAACATTCACCCAAACACTCTCCTTCACCATCAAGACCCTCCTCTCCCTCTAAACACCTTTCCTTCTAGTTCTTCAGACCCTCCACCCTCCCCAGATCACATCCTTACCTCTGCCTCCCATCCTGCACCTCCTCACCAATCTCCTCCTCCACCACCTTCCCAGCCACCATCCTTACCCCACACTTCCCCTAAAATTGCCAAAACCTACACCAGAAAAGGGAAAGCTATCCTTGAAACCTTGCCTTCCACCTTTGATGATGCCAAAAAGGGGGAGAAGATATTCAGTGTTCCAACTCCTGGAGAAAGCAGTCAGATTCAAGAGAAGGCCGTGGAAGCTGCCACCATCCTCTCATCCATTGCCTCTGAGAGCCCTCAAATGCCCCAAATTCCTGAGGAAGTCACCATAGGCCAGACACTCGAGGAAATTCATGAGCTTGCAGAAGCCATCAAGCTAAGCATGGCAGAAGAAGAGGTTGTGGTAGAAGAAGCCACAGATTCTGAAGATGAGGCCACCATCAATATCCCTCCAGAAAATGCTGAAAATGTGCTAGAAGAAAATTTGGATATGGCCATGGTTTTGTATGAAGGGGAACCCAAACCCATTGCTGTTGATCTGCTACCTCACTATCTTCATCAGGCAGATGTGCTGCACCAGCAAGTGGAGGAATTAGGACAGGCCTTGGATAAAAGTCAAAAAGAAAGGAAAGACAGAGATGCAGCAAAGGCTATTTTGGCAGAATCAGAGCAAGAACATCAAAAGCATCCCTCTGTGTTTCCTAGATGGGGTGTCCAGAAGAAAGTTCAATTCAAGAAATTAGATCAGAAGAAAGTGTTAGATCCCATTCAGACTACATCAGACTTTCTGAAATCTGATGAAGAAGAGGGGCAAGAAGTTCAGTCTGTTGATAAAGGGAAAAGAATCAAGAAAGTTGCCTCTAAGCCTCCTGTCAAAGAAATACCAAGGAGAAGTACCAGGGCAACAAAAGGCATTATAATTGAAGAACCTAAGCCTGCCCAGCAGCAAACTTCAAAGAGGAAAGTTGCACCCAAAGGAAAAGGAAAATCTGTCAAGCCTCCTCTAAAGAAGAAACAGAAACAACAATCTAGAGTGGATAGGATCTTGTCTTGGTTTCCTCCTCCATCTCCTCCTAAGAAGAAAGCTGCCCCCAAGAAGAAGAAGGCCCCTGCTAAGAAAAAGGGATTAGAACTTGAGTCTGAGATTCTTGAAGATCCATCAACTGACTCTGGTGGAATTAGCATTGAGTCTGGGGACTATGATCTGGACACATCCAATTGGAAGGATGACACTGATTCTGACTGATCCAGAAATCTTCCATCAACCTTAGCTACCCTCATGTGCATCATTCATACATTGCATGTTTACTTGCTTTCAGGTTTTCCCTTTTGTATGTTTATTGTATCATCTGACTTATGGATTATGATATGTTTACTATCAGTTCCTTATTTCTGTCTCAACTGAAATGGTTATTTTTTTTATATATATATCTATTGTTTTGTCATCATCAAAAAGGGGGAAAATGTTGGAATGATAAGTCTTTTGATGATAACTAAACATAACTTAGGCACAAAGAAGAGCTATGATAGAATAGAAATATCTTAGGCATAATCTGATAAAGAATCCAAAGATCTTGGCCAATCGATCAGGAATAAATTGCAAGTCAGATAACTTAAGTTCAATCGATTAGAGAAGAACCAGATAGCGCCCAATCGATTAGAGGCCCCTGTAATCGATGAGTAAAATTAAGCCTAATCGATTAGAGATGAAACAAGTTCAAATTATATAGCGCCCAATCGATTAGAGACCCCTGTAATCGATGAGAAAATCCTAGACTAATCGATCAGAGTCATGTAATCGATTAAGAGATCCTAGTCTAATCGATCAGAGTCCAGTAATCGATTAAGAGTCACTTGCCTAATCGATTAGAGCCATGTAATCGATTAGGAGAAGATTAGTAATCTGAATGTAATCTGTTTGTAATCGATTAGAGAAATAAGTGTTAACTCTGTGTAATCGATTAAACTTTCCTAATCGATCAGGCATCCCCTGTAATCGATTAGGCGTATGAATTACTAATCTTGTGTTCAGTAATGCAGGTCATAATCGATATGTAATCGATCAGACATCAATCCCTGTGATCGATCAGAGACATGTAATCTGAGTGGCGATGAGAAATATTCAAAATCAATATTAAGCCTATTTATTTTTAGCTCTCAAAGTACAGAGTGGTTCAGACCTACTTAAGGAAGTTAACGTTAACCCACAAGGTTGATCAAAAGAGCCGTTGGAACTTACCTACTCTGTCAGCGATAGAAGAAGAGAGATGAGCTAAAGAAAAATCAAGTACAATGGAGTAAATGCATAGCAGATTTAATCACCATTACTCCACCAGATTTCTCAATCTTCCTTGTGGACTTCAACGGCCATATTCTCAACGGATATATTTCCAAGAGAAACTATAAATGCTATTGAGCAGAAGTTAGTTGGAGCGATTGATTGCCACATTGATTATTTGTATCTACTGCATTCAATACTCTCAATACTCACTGTTCTCATATTCTTAAGTGTGTAACACAATCTGTTCAATTGAGTGAACAATCTTTCTGTATTCATTATTAAAGTGTGATTTACTCTTAAGATAGTGGGATCTTAAGAGTAGGGTGTAATCTTACGAAAGTAAGGGGGAGTGATCAGTAAAGAGAGGAGTCCTTGCTGTCACTTGTAAAGGCTATCAAGAGCCTGTTTTAATCTTGAAGAATTAGTGGAACCCAACTGAGGTTGGAGAACTGGACGTAGGCCAAGGTTGGGCTGAACCAGTATAATTCTTGTTGTTTTTCTAAAGTAAATTTTTGAAAGCACAATTCACCCCCCTCTTGTGCATTCCTGCCAGTCACACAATCAAGTCACATCATTTACTTCCTCTAACCATCAGCATTAAATGCATTAAACATTTCATTTGCCATATTCTCCCTAAAGTTATTCCAAGCTTCAGAGGTTTCCATGGACATCATGGGGATGTTGTCCATAGTTGCAGCTGAAGGTTCCAATGTTTCTATCTCTGCATCTAGTGGATCCTGAACACTCCCCCTCCTAATCAGATTATGTAGGAGACAACATGCCATGATGCATCTGTTTTGAACCTTCAAGGGATAAAATGACGGACTACGTAATATTCCCCACCGCTTCTTTAGGATGCCAAAGGTCCTCTCAATCACATTTCTAGCAGCAGAGTAGCGCATATTGAAGCACTCTTGTGCACTCTCAGGTTTTTGTCCTTGCCTCCATTCATTAAGATGGTACCTTTGCCCTCTAAAAGGAGCCAAGAAACCTTGGCAATTTGTGTATCCCACATCTACCAGGTAATAATTCCCTGCAACAATATAACATTTTATTACCATGAAATAATTTTTTATATTTCCAATCTCTCAACAAAAATGTGGTCTACCATATCCTATATTTCACTAACCAGCTTGAACTTTCAACCCATGTCTCCTCCTTATAGCATCTCTCAGCACTCTTCCATCAGCAGCGGATCCTTCCTAACCCGTCAACACATAAATGAACTGTGATCTGGTGAGCAAACAGCCAAGACATTTGTCGTTAACTCTCCTTTCTTGTTGCGATATCGACCTCTTGCATTGGTTGGCACATGCAATCGAATATGGGTTCCATCCAACGTACCCAGACATCCCTACATCAGATAAATGTCAGTGCCTTTGGACTAGAATAAACAATACCTTGCTATCCACACTACACAAAAGTAATAATAAAATTACCTTAAACCATTTCCATCGATCATCTGCGTCCTCAGTAATGGCCTCTGGGGTTTTCAAAAGATGAGATTGTAGTCTAATTGTTGCATTAAGAACAAGGTTAAAGTACCTGCTTATTGTCTCACCAGACCTACCAAACTCAAATTGGATGACTCTATTCTTCACATGATGAGCCAAAATTTGCAGGAACATCGCCACTTGTTCATCCACTAACATATTATTTGTTGGTTTCAATCCCCCTATTGTGTCTAACATGTAGCACAATCTATCAAATGTTGGCCTATACATCCTAATTTGGTTGAAACATGTCGTATCGCTACTGTAAATCATAGCCCTCAGATTTGCTCTCTTAGCATGAAAGTCTAACCTATATGACCTCTCCGGTATATCCCTTGACCTACTTGATGCCACTGTGACTATTAAAATTGTCACAATCATCCTTCTTACTGCAAGCAGCAAGCTTAAGACGGCAACCAAAATTTCAAAATACATTTCATCCAACCCTTGATCCATCACCTACAAAATGTAGCCCCAACCTATCCTAATTACACACACACACACACACACTTCACACATTACACCATAGTTTACATTACCAGCCATATTCCATTTTTCATAGTAACATTCGATTTTCAAATATATACTTTCTATATTCCTGCATTCAAATTCATATCTAACAGCAATTGTAAAAAAACCATGCTCAACATTTCATACATGTCATCAACGATGCACAACATGACAAAGGACGAAGCCAGTGAAAATTGCCAAAAATTACTTCATTATTTCATATCTCTTCATCAAAAATCATGCATTCACATAACCATAACAATCGAACAGCACCCACATAACCATTAAAAAAAACCTCTATCATCTTTAGACAAACTCACCTTCAACGAGAACGATTGTCAGCTATAATACTCTACTCCAACTCCCAGCTCCAACCCAGACCTCCAACCCACAGCTCCAATGCAAAGAAGATTCACCACAGATTCCCTCAGCTCCAGCTCAGTCCAGAAATCTCTGAAGCTCAAACCCGAAGCTCAATGTGGAAATTTATATATATATATATATATATTCATGCATATTTCACGAGCTCAACTGGAGGTCATTGCCGTCTTTTCATCTGAAAATTGAGGGACATTTTCGTCCTGCTTCATTTCCATTCGAGGCGTGAATCTAGCTTCCCACCGTTTTTGGTGGGAAGCTATTTTCACGTATATAAGGGAAAATTGATTCCAGCGGGAAGAAGAAAATTTGAAGCTTCAGCGCGCCAAACACGCACAGCACGCGAGAACCACGCCATTTTCCGGTTCCCGCCTTCAGATTCCTTAAACCAAACGGGCCCTTAGTACGTGCGCGCGCATACACATATATATAAATACATATTAAAAATTTAATGCTATGTTTTCTGTAAATTTATAACTATTTGATTTCGTATAGGACACTATGAGTTACATAAAATAATTTTGAAGAGTTTCGGAGAACTCTATCAGCTAAATAGGAGACAAGAAGACTTAAAAAAAATATAAAACCAATAAAATGGACTAAAGTATCAAAATAAGTTACTAAAACTAGATTCATATTTATGGCAAATATCATCAAGCAATATTTAACTTCATTAGTAAAGGTTTTCCCTCTTCAATCATATTAATTTTTGTTTAACTTTGGTGTAAGATTTTACTTCGTTATGTTATTACCATTCTAATTCTTCACTAAAAAACAAGTTATTGTAAGGCATTTAATTAAGATCATATCCCACAAAATTTTATAATTAATCTGAGGTCCATTGGAACCTTGATTATAATGAACCCCAAATTATAAAATACGGCAACTATGTTTAACCATCAAATGACAACATTTTGGGCGTCCATAACAAAATTCTAAGCAGGATTCACAAGTCTTTTAAATTTATATTAATTCTCCACTCCAATTATTTTAGAATATCAGTTTTTTTAAAACAGTTGGAACATACTAGTTGAGCATCTAATTACAATAAAATGAGCACATGTTTACATTATGTTGAACACTCTTAGGGCAAGCATTTAAAGAATATGTATTCTAACAAGTCTTTTAGAACATGTCAACAATTATTGACAATGGAATGACTATGTTGTTATCACAATATTTTGAGCATTATCACAAGTCTAATAAAAAAGAAGGAGCGAAAATGTTATTTTCATTTTTAAAAATTAATATAACCAAAGTCTCAAGATATTTCGATTTAATTATGGGATTTCACGGACTTATTCATGAACCTATTCTTAATCAAATGTCTTCAATGGTACCTAGTATTAAGTTTCACTATATAAAAATTTATTTTTTAAAATTATACTTGCATAAATATAGTTAAATTAGTGGCAAAAATTAACAAAATTTAAACCGAATAAAACTGCACAAATAATAATTTACCAATAGTGTCGGCCTGAAAATTCTGATCACATTGTCAAGTGAGGATTGAACATTGAAGATGGATGACCCATAGTCATGATTGACGTTATTGATTTTCCCCCTAATTTATATAAAAAGCATAAATCATTAGTTCTAATTACTTTCCTTATGCCATCAGGTCTGGGTAGGGGTGGAAATATGTTAGGTTTTTGTAGGCTTCAACTAAATAGGCCTGAGCCTGATTAAAAATGTAAAGATAAAGCCTGAGCCTAACCTGTATGTAAACTTATTTTTAGGACTGAGCCTGAGCTTTCAAAAGGCCTGACAAGGCCTGAAAGCCTATTTAAAGGCCTTCTTAAAATGTAGATTCTTAAGTAGGCTTAAAAAATTATACTTATAATTCCATATATTACCCTTTAAACGCATTAAAACACATATGTATGCATCCGAAAAGATTTTATGGTTATAAAACTAGATAAATTGATAATGTTATAATTAATTTAAATAATTTATTTTATATTATATATCATAATAAAAATTACAAAATAACTAAATAGGCCAAGCCTGTAGGTTTGTAGGCTAGGTCTTACGAAAAAGGCCTGACCTGTTTTCTTAAATAGGCCTGATTATAAGCCTTACCTATTTACTAAATAGGTTAGGCCAGGCTTATTATAGGCTAGATCGTAGCGCTGCCCTATTCCCATCCCTAGCTCTGGGACTCTATCAAATATCGAAATCCAAAAGTCTTTTTTGTCTTCCTCGCACCACTCTCTGCAAATAAACTGTTTTGAATTCGCTCCCTAGCGCTTCGATACGAAGATTTTCAACAACTCGTATCAATTGGAGAAGAATCCTCAAGAAGATGAAGCAGCGTTTCACCTTCTCGTTCTCTACTTGATTTCCTGGCCACTTCCCAACATCGCTACGTTTTTTGTATTTAATTTATTCTTTTAAGCTCATTTTTCTTCGTAGATTTTATGAGTAAAAGTGATTGGGGGCTGATAATGGTTAGGAGTAGTGATGGGAATTTCAAAGTTTTAGTCTTTGATTGATTTTTTTTTCATTCCTGTGATGTTTTAGACCGTTAGTTTTGCGAATTATGACAATTGTTTTGTTTATGTTGTAGTTGGGAATATACCGTATGATGCCACAGAGGAACAACTTATTGAAATCTGCCAGGAGGTTAGGGCTGTCGTATCATTCAGGTAAATTTTTAAGGAGAAGCTGTTATTTGAGAACTCTAGCATTACTTTTGTAAGGAAATAATAAAATAAAGGAAATTTTGATTGGTTGAGATTATAAAATGATTACACCACTGGTTGGGAAGAAGAGGGAGGCATTCTTTGTTGTACTAAAGTTTTAAGGGTGGATTGATGTAATCAGTAGGGTAAATGTAGTTATGTTAATCTTGAGGTCTTTATAACTCAGATGTTCTTATTCTACATTGAAGTTGCTATAAATGGGTTTGTTTTACCAGCTTGCTTCAAATTTTTTCTTAACCTAATTGTGGTTAAGGGGTTAAAAGCTGATGTATATTTAGTATTCATAATACGCCTTTGATTTGTATTTCTTCAATGGTTAAATTTTGTATGTTTTTATTCAGCAAGAAGTTATTTGGTTGAGCTATTTTATTCTTATGCATTCTACAGACTAGTCATTGATATAGAAACTGGAAAACCTAAAAGTTATGGGTTCTGTGAGTATAAGAATGAAGAAGAAACAGCTCTAAGTGCTCGTCGTACAGGTTTATGAGATTAATGGGTGCCAATTGCGTGTTGATTTTGCTGAAAATGACAAAGGTGCCGACAGAAATGGAGAACAGGTAAGTTGGTAGAATTTATTTCCTAACATCAATGTAGCTTACCTTTCTTTGATGTGATATATGATTGGCATTTCTTTTAAGAAAAAAATCAGATTTATATAGAAAAAGATGGGACAATGTAAGGCCCTATGCCTATATACCCTCTTGTGTCTGTTAGTTTTAGTAGTTAACTATTTGAGACTTGTTTATCGCAGCTACTGTCAACTTCTAATTTTTTATCATCAAATTTTTCCCTTTGATGACTGACCAGATTTTCACCTATTTGAAATTTAAGCTTCTTAAATCACAAAATAATTTCAATTATCTAGTGTTGAATGTTTTGTTTATGACTTCTTACTGCATGGATTACTGGGCATATCAAATGAGATGAGGCTATCAACATGTAACAACCAAGAACTGTTCTTTTACTTAAATTGTCAGCACCATAGGGGCCAAAGGGCAAGTTTTTCAAGTGAATGAGGAGGCCAATTTTTTCTTGCTGATGTTAGATTAGACCCTTGAACTACAGAGAAAAATTTAATCTAGTGATCATGATGGATGTTTTCTAACCAGTATAAACTAGATGTTTAAGTTTGCTTGTATGTTTAATCGATTAAGAAACATATTCTGAAATTATATCTTTGATGGAAAAGCTTAAAGATATTATTTTTTACTCTTTAATTCTTGCTAAGAATAAGCAAAGCTGAACTAGGTTGTTCTATTGAAAGGAAAAATTAATATTTTTCTTTTCAAAAATTGAAAGCTGATACATAAAGTATCTTGGATCCTGTAACTGATTGTATATTCTTTCTGCTGCCGCTTTTTATCCTTTTGCTTTCTCTCATTCTAACATGGACGGATCAATCAAGCTCTTAATATCAGTTTCTTGAACATTTTAAATGGTTGTTCTTTTTGTTACAGGGGATGGGCCTGGACTGTCAGCAAATGTTGGTTGGTTCTTCATGCCTCTCCTTTAGTTATTGTGATAAACTATCTCAGACTATAGATGCTGACTTGTTTCCATCATTTCCTTTCTCCCCCAATGTATAAAAGACTCTCAGAAACAAATAGCTGTGCCGGTCGTCCATGGGAAAGCTGCCCACCATCAACCTATTGGTCTTCATATTGCTGTAACAGCTGTTGGATATGCTTAGTTTTGATGATTTTAAATATAGAGTTAAATGTAGGAAGCAAAAAGTGTGTATGAAGTGTTTATCTCCTACTGTCTATGATATTATGTTTGCTATATGTTTATTGTAATTGAAGCATTGCATATATGATCACATAACATGTCCATAGGCTCAGATTGCATTAATAAGAGCATGTAACTTAGTCTGTAATGAATTGAGATAAGAATCATAATAGCTAAGTAAAAGAGTGTAGATTACCTCAGCAATGAATAAGTAAAATCTAATAGGTAACAGATTCTCTATCGCTAAGCTAAGAGCCTATCGCTATCAAATGAAAAGCTTATGATAATAGCTAATGAGGACTTAGCAGAAATCCATTGAAAGAGCAATATCTCTATCGCTAAAGGTCTTCACCATAGCTAATGGAATGTGTAGAGCTAGCCTAAGCAAATAAGAATAGATCCTATCGCTAGACTCTGTCTCTATCGCTAAGGCCCCTCAGATATGAATAAATACTCGGGGAAGAATGTTAGATCAGTTAACATAGTTAGCTAGCGATAATGAGGTTAGCTATCGATAGAAGAAAGGTCATTGTGATAACTTAGACAAACTAATAAGCTGATGCATTGAGCTAATGGACTAAGCAAGCGATAACATCTGCTGTGCATTATATGTTTATCTGTTTAGCTAAGTACTGGAATTACACTATGAAGCTAGCGATAGCTTTGTTAGCTATCGATAGCGCAATACTTGCTGAGCTAATACATTGTCTCTAAAGTGCAGATTTTACACTGTCAAGCTAGCGATAGCAAAGGAAGCTAGCGCTAGTGAAAAAGATGACAGCAAGTACAGGAGTAGGTAGCAGCAGGTTACCGTTACTCAGTCTCCATAGCTGAAGCAAGAGAAGAAAGAAATCCTCAACGGCTAGTTCTCCAAGTCTCCAACGGACATAAACATAAGACCATATATAAAGACTTGAAGACATCTGGAGCATAGAGACGAGCGTCATACAAGCTACACACATACGACGCAAACCGCGATGAAAACAGAGGCTCTGCTCAGAGTATTAGTTACATATCAGTGAGCCCAGAAATGATGAGATGAGCGTATAAGAAAAGAAGAGCTAGAGCACTCATTGTTCAGATTATTAAGCTCTTAGTTGTATTTCATCATACATTCATTTGTACTTCAGTGATTATCACAATCTGTTCATTTAGTGAACTTATTACTTTGATAAAATCCTCTAGTGTTTGAGGTTGTTTTAAAGCTTGCTGCTTTAAGAACAGGGTTGTAACCTTACGGGTAGTAAGGGGGAGTGTTTAGAAAGATTCTAAAACTCTGTAAAGGTTGGCTGGTGATCCCGTGTTCGTAAAACCAGTGGAAAAGGTTGGCTGGTGATCCCGTATTCGTAAAACCAGAGGAAAGGGTTGACAGGTGAACCTGTGCTCGTAAAACCTGTGGAAGGCTTTTCTTGTGCCCGGTTTAAACAAGATAGTGGAAAATCTCAGGTGGAGCCTGAGGACTGGATGTAGGTCAGGGTTTACCGAACCAGGATAAATTCTGTGTGCATTATCTCTTCCCTTAACTCTCTTAGTTTCCAGCATATCTACATTATATATCTTGTGCATTTAACAGTTTTGAAATACTCTGTGGTAGACTGAAAAGATCTTAAAGATTACCTTTATTGTGTTTTTAAGTGAAGAGAAGTTTAAGTTTTTTATCCTATCACCCAATTCACCCCCCTCTTGGGTGACAGCCAGTACTAACAATTGGTATCAGAGCAGGTCAACATTTTAAAGGATCCAACGATCTCAAGTGAAAAGATCATGGCTGATTTTGGGTGTAACATGTTTTCTGAAGGTTTTGATTATACCATTGCACCTCTTCTTAAAGATATTGATTTCGGATTTTGGAAAGCTAGGATGAAGAGTTTTATAAAGTCTTTTGATTATCATATGTGGAATATTTTTACAAATGATTTTGATTTCAAACCAAGAAAGGATTGGAATGACAAAGAAAAGAAAATGTTTTCCTTAAACAATAGAGCAATGCAAATTCTGCATAAAGGCTTAACTGAGAATGATTTTCAGAAAATCAAATTTTGCTCTAGTGCTAAAGATATTTGGGATACACTTGATTATATATATATCACTGATCATCTTGTTGAAATTGAAAGTGTTGACAGCTCATCTGAATTTCAAAGTTGCATATCTATGATTGATGAGCAATTGGAAGCTGAAATTGAAGAAGGAGAGATCATAGAACCCTTCCAAGATTCAGTCAACACAGAAGGACAAGAGAAAGATGACTGCCAAGAGCTCTACCTAAACGAATCTGCAAAATCATCCTCCGGAGCTCAAGATGCAGATATGGTATACAGTTCCAATCCCTGTGTATTTAAGAAAAACAATTTTGATTTGCATATCATTGATTCTCATCCTATCAATGATCATATTTCAAAGAGTGAAAATGTTTTAAATCATGCTGAAAAATGTTTTGGGAAGAAAGATTGCTCAAATGAAAACAATTTGCGTTTATACTCCTCTGGCCATCACAATAATTGCATAAAATCTCATGTTGCACATCACTCTATTATTTGCTATTATTGTCGAAAAACTGGTCATATTTCTCACACGTGTAATATTAGAAGAAATTCAAATGTGAAAAATAAATTTATTTGGGTTCCAAAAGGACATGTAAGGTCCAAAGCTAACAATGAAGGACCCAAATATAAATGGGTACCAAAATGTCCATCTAGTGCTTTATGTGTGCAGATTAATTCTAAAAGAAATGGATATTCTGGTGCAGAACCTAGAAAGAAGAATCCAAGAGTGTCTCATGCTTCAAGAAAGAGATTCACAGAATCTACATATAGAAGGAGAACTCATGGAGAAGCCACTGCTGCAACATCTGGTTCAAATCATAAGAAGCAGTGGACAGTGACAAGAAGAGCATGTTCTACCTCAAGAATAAGCTACCACAAAGTACCATTCAATTATCTTGAGGAGAACAAGAGAAATAGAATTCCTCATACACCAAGAAGAAGATTCTTGAATTCTATTTCACGTGAGAGATCTCTGCAACCTGGTGCTAAGCATGTCAGAACCATTTGGGTGAGCAAGAGCAATTATCCAAATGCCTAAGGTAGAGGTATGAAATGGTAAAATCTCCTACTCTATTATCAGCAATATTTATTGAGATTTTACACTCTGAAACCTTAGGAATGAACATTGAATTATGTATTGAAGACAATTGCAAAATATTTACAATGTTCATAACTTAGCTCTTATATACATGCATATTGATTTGGAAAAGAATATGTTTATATATATCTTTGTGCATGTAGTCATGATTAATTCACTATGCTCAACTATCTTGAATTGATTACATCTTTTGAAGCATGTGAATTATGCTGTTAATACCTACGAACTAACCATGAGAAGATCCATATGAATTTGGATACTGAGAAAAGAAAAAGAATTACAGTTCTGTAGGTAACAAGGAGAGAAAGCTTCAATACTATGATCTACATGGAAATTTACTCAAGTCTTGATGAGCTGAACTTCATGCTTGGATTTTGGTGAACCAGTAAAAGAAAATATCAACATTATTCTGCCAAAATCAAGCTACTGCATGGGCAAGCACAGACTGACCAATCAATAGTGAGTTTCACTATCGCTAGCATACGAAGGACAGAGCTAAGATTGAGTTGATTGCCATCAAAAGCCCCATCGATAGCAAATTCAGCTATCGATAGCGGGATGGAGTGAAAGCCTGTCAGTATGGGATCATGCCTGCTAGTGATAGCAACTCTCATTACCGATAGCAAGTTTCTGCCTAGACAAGTGCAGTTATGGTGATATCATTCTTATCATATACTTGAATGAATATAGTTTTTGTTTGGATAATGAATGTTTATCTCCCATCTCATTACCAATCAATCTTTTACTGTCATGAAATATCTGTCAGATTGCTATATGACTGAAAAAGTTGAAATTGTGCATAGTTTATCTTTTGTGGAATTTATGAAATGCACAATTCAAATTTGTTTAGATTTCAACTCAGCATGTTTATAAAATTTCATTTTGAAAAATAAGTTCACCTCAATTGTATTTAAACTATATTTGAAAATTGGAAAGTGATATCTGTTATGAACCAAAAGTTGGAAATATTTCAAATCCATGCATTAAAGTTTTATTCCAACTTCCATATGCTGTGTAGTGCCTAATCTGTGCTAACCTATTCTATGATGAGCTAAATCCTATGTTCCCCAAATTAAGCATCATTTGAGAAAGCTTTGTGGCAAATGCTTAAATTCTTGACCAGTTAGTTGGACAAATGAGTGTGTACTTCATTATTCAAAAATCCATCCCTCATCCTATTACTCAAATGCATTATCAGTCGTTATCATTTCAGAGTATCTAGAGTCTTGTGTTTATCCTAATATTGAATATTCATATCACTCTGAACACAGCTCTAAAAGTCAAGAAAATCTCTAAGTCATATCAAAGTCAATGTGTCTATCATGTCTATAGCTCAAAGCCTTCTTTGTTACAAGACTTTGGATATGTTCTCTGATCCTTAAAAGGTGAAGCATTTTGGCATATTTTCTTCATTGTTGACTTTCATCTCAATATTGCCATCCACCATCGCTAGCTCCTCTCCTAACGATAGGAACCAAAACACAGATTCCTACATAAGCATTGTATGTTAAAACGTTTGAATTTATACATAAAAGCATAAGCAAATTATTTCAAACCTTATCCTGAGTTTTCTATACTTTTGCTGGAAAAATGAATCATACTAATGATTTCAAAACAAGCTTGTATTTTGAGTATGATTATATTCTACAGGTTATGGAAAAGGATTAAAGGCTATCATTGATTGAGCAAATCTTAAATGAGCGTCATACAAGCTACACACATACGACGCAAACCGCGATGAAAACAGAGGCTCTGCTCAGAGTATTAGTTACATATCAGTGAGCCCAGAAATGATGAGATGAGCGTATAAGAAAAGAAGAGCTAGAGCACTCATTGTTCAGATTATTAAGCTCTTATTTGTATTTCATCATACATTCATTTGTACTTCAGTGATTATCACAATCTGTTCATTTAGTGAACTTATTACTTTGATAAAATCCTCTAGTGTTTGAGGTTGTTTTAAAGCTTGCTGCTTTAATAACAGGGTTGTAACCTTACGGGTAGTAAGGGGGAGTGTTTAGAAAGATTCTAAAACTCTGTAAAGGTTGGCTGGTGATCCCGTGTTTGTAAAACCAGTGGAAAAGGTTGGCTGGTGATCCCGTGTTCGTAAAACCAGAGGAAAGGGTTGACAGGTGAACCTGTGCTCGTAAAACCTGTGGAAGGCTTTTCTTGTGCCCGGTTTAAACAAGATAGTGGAAAATCTCAGGTGGAGCCTGAGGACTGGATGTAGGTCAGGGTTGACCGAACCAGGATAAATTCTGTGTGCATTATCTCTTCCCTTAACTCTCTTAGTTTCCAGCATATCTACATTATATATCTCTTGTGCATTTAACAGTTTTGAAATACTCTGTGGTAGACTGAAAAGATCTTAAAGATTACCTTCATTGTATTTTTAAGTGAAGAGAAGTTTAAGTTTTTTATCCTATCACCCAATTCACCCCCCCTCTTGGGTGACAGCCAGTACTAACAATAGCTGCAACAGTCATGGAAGTAGCTCTAAGAGGGCCTCAATCTGGCATCCAGTCAAATCAAAATGGTATGCCAGTTCAGTCAGGACTGGCACGTGACGCTTTAACTCTGCATCTGGCGAAATTATCCAGAAATCAGCTGACTGAGATTATCTCTGAGCTCAAGGTAAGTATTTGGTTAAGCTAATTTCTTCTTCTCAACTTAAATTGATATCATCCTTTCCTACTCACATTAAGATTGTCATCGTCATCTTAAACTTCAAGATCACTTTTAGAGCAAAGGTTAGACATTCTTGTTTCAAATACACCTTCAAAACTATTTATCCACGGTTTTGGATTGCTTCATGGGTTTCTTGTCCAGATATACTTCATTATGAGGTCCAAAACTCAAGGCTCACACTTTATATGGTAAATAAATGCTTCAGATATGCACTTACTATCATTTTATTGATCAACCTGGTTTTTCATTTTTGATTTGGTACTTTTGCTAATGATGATGTGATTGGAAAATTGATAATAATGTTTTTAGAAAAACAATAGTCAACATCGATTAAAAGTTACCAATGTTGAAAGCATTTTATGATGTATGGAAACTTTGAAATACATTACATTGTTTCATATAACGTCATTTCTTTAATCAAGGTTAAAATTCGTTTTTAATCAATGTTAAAGTTCTTCTCTATAGTACAAATAATGTAGGGATTTATTACATTAAAAAGATTTTAAGTTTCAAAATAACATGCATGCTTTACATTCCTTTCTTAGTTATATTCTTGATGACCGATATCAAATTAATTACACAAGTGATTTTAGTTATGAACTTTAAATTTGGTAAAATCATACAAAACTCCTTTAAACTTGGGAGCATTTTATATAACTCTCATTACACTTCAAAGTTTAAATTTGAATGCGTGATCTTTTGTTTTGTATTATGATTTCCTTGTGATTAACTTCCTATTGTTGTTCCTAAGGTAATTGACACAAAAGATTAATAGGAGACATCTCGCATTCTATATAACATCCTTTGTAAACTAATAATTCTATGCTAAGGATTAAGGCATATTTAGAACTCTGAAATAATTTTTAGGGTACATTGAGGATCCTAAAACATTTCGTGGAGTATCTAATATCCAAATATCCAAAAGTACATTCATTAAAAGTAAGTTGCAATTGAATGCATAAATGGTTAGAATAAATTAAACTCCAACATCTTTCTTTGAATTCCCATTATTACATAGCACATGGATGTACTAAAAAAAAGCACATTTTGTTAAACAATTATGATATATTAATCATTGCTAGTAAATATTTGATTATGAAGCCCAATCAGAAAACACAATCAATTATCATCAAGGTATACCGTTTGTAAGTCATATAATCAATCCATACAAGGAGCAAAGAACTTGTGCAAGTCTCTTGTGTTAGATTCATTGAAGCCTTGGATGTGTACCTTGAGTTCATAGTGTCTCCAACACCGTGTGGGATCCCCAAAACCAACTCTCTCTTTCTCCTTCGTCATCTTCACTTCCTTGCCATATTTAAACTGCAATTTTTCAAATTGATTTAATTAGTTTTATATATATAATATGATGAAACCTTGTTCCTCTCTGAAGGTATGATAAGAATGTTTACCTATAGATAAGGAAGAGCTTAATTATTGAATTATATGCCATATTTAATGATTACGCACTCATCACTCAATATAATGCCTCCTTAACTTCAAACTCAACATGAAAATTGTTTATTTTCTTTCGTCTTCCTTTTCTAATTTAAATCTTGGGGATTCACCAAAGTAAGCTAGTTTGAGTCTTACAACTTAGGTTTACAAAGGTTTTTCAGATAGAGGTCTTTATCTTAATAATGAGTCTCAAATTGACAATTGGTGAAATAAAATTGTATTATTCTTTTTTAACTACCCAAGTTGGTGTCTATGGTACCTAATTTTCCAATCAAATAAAAAAGAAGCAAAGTGATATAAATAATATGTTAAATAAAAATACCATCATATTCAAGGCTCATAATTATGTAGGTAAATAGAAGTTCAAGAAGTTAAAAATACTTTCAAGGTTCCAATAATTGTTTGTCACGCACAAATAATGTCAATTCCAAGGGTTTAGACACAAACCAAAGCAAACCTTCGATTATTTTCATTACATCTTTGCTCTTTGGCTTTTCCATTAATGTTTGAACTTTCATATAGTTCAAATCCCACAATGGAAAAGGATTATGTTCAGTCTCGTGCTCTATATGTATTGGGAATATCAAACTATACAAATCAAACCAAATGAAAGCATATATGAGCTTAATACCCTTAATTAATAAGAAGAATGCTTAATATCATAACTAATAAGAAAAATGGCATATGAAGTAGAAAACAAGTGCGTACCTTTGCTTCAGATGGAGTAATAGTGATGTGTTGAATGTGGTAAAAGCAAGAGAGAAATTGTTTTATGTAATAAAATTGTAAGATAGGATCTATTTGAGAAGGTGGCAATTTAATTTTTGCACCATATTTTGTGGATAAAATGGTCAATGGATAAACTTCCATGCTCCCTTCATAGTCAAATTTGAGCATGTTTGGTGCATCAATAATTGCTTCTTCTAAATCAGAACATTCCTTCATTGACAAAAACTTGAGCTTGCCAATTTTCAACTCCATCTTCCTTAAGGAAGTACAACGTTTTATTATCAGCTCCTTCAGACAACCTAAGTTTGATAATACACTCTTCGCCCGCTCATCTTTTATGGCTACTCCTTCCAATTCTAAAATACTAAGATCCACACATGTTGAGATATTCAATGTAACTTTTCTGCTTTGAGAAGGATCAAAACCATAGTCATAACCAAAACATAAGCACTCTAGACTGGGAGTGAAGAGGAATAGGTTCTCTACATTTGAGGCATATGATATCTGCAACTTCTTGAGTTTAGGATTTTGAATCTTGAAGTTCGTAGGCAAGCGACAATAAATAATTAGTAAAGTATCAGTAACTAGTACGTTAGGTTATTCTCTGACACCTCTGCAAAATGAAGAATCATTAAATGTATGGATTCGCAAGCAGGAAGGTTAAAGTAACATGGGTGGACAAAAGGGCCAAACCCAAAATAGAATAGATTTTTTGCGTGGGTAATTGAATACCTTCTAACCCACGACAACAATTGATACCTACATGTTCCACACACGAAGATGATACGGTTATAGTGTGAATCCTTTGCAACTATTTATTTCAAGTGATTTCAATTTCAGACGTTGTATAATAGGATCATTAATTGGAATACTCAATCTGGCGAGATTGAGAATGGTCAAAAATTCTGAAGAAAATAGATGAAAAGGGGCTCATCTCTCATTTATAAAGCTTGAAGTGAATATATTGAAAACTATATATCTCTTTACTTTTGTTTTCTATTGCAAATTTCACAAACTTATCAAATGTAATTTGGTAGGAGAAAGGTGGCTCGTGAAACTTATGGTGATGAAATAGTCTAAACTTTTGCAAAGAGTTATTTGTATGAGAACAAAGCTAGAGAGATTTGTCTATGAACATAAACAATCTGTATTCTGTATCTTTGTGTTGTTTAAACACACAGTAATCGAATTCAAGGACAGGAAATGAAAGCCAGCAAGAATTGAAGGCTTTGAGTAAAACACTACACTTAGTTGCATCCTTGTATTCTTTATGGGATTTTGATGAATGATGCTTAGATTGTTTCCTTCATCGACCTCCTAGATGTCATTCTTAGCAAATTCATCAAATATAAAAGTATCGTCAATATATTACGTATACGTAATTAGGAACTAATAATTTCGAACATGCTAAAGATGACATAGGGTTTTTGTATTTTGTTTGATCAGGTCGATATTGAATTGCTTATGAACTTAGATCTTCTTTGTCCATGAATTTAATTGTGAAATATGCTCTTGTGGTTGGAATTGGTTAGGATATGAATCTATTTAGGCTAAGGGTAGTGTTTATCTGATATGTGACTATGTGGATTGGTTTTGATCGGTAGGCGTTTTGGTGAGTTTCTAGTCCTTTGATATTATATTGATGATTTCTTGCTGAATTTGATGAGCTAGGTATTGTCTGGCTGTGTTCAGACCTCTTGGTCAATATGTGTTCAGATCATATACCAAGAAACCTTTTTTAATTTCCACCAAATCTCTCGTGATAAATACCTGGTTAGATGCAAGGTTATTATTGGATTTCTGATTTGCATTTCGAGTTTAGCAATCATTGTTTTCTTTAGGATTGATATTGTATGCAAGATAACCATTTGTAGAAGTCTTCGTTTTCTAAAGTTGTTGAGGATATCCTGATGCTTGACACTTTTATAGAGATGCCTATCTTATTGCTATTCTGTGTTTATTTGTGTCCAACTGTAGCTTTTCTTCTTTTTGTATCATAAGTTTGAATGTTAACTTTTAACTTCGAAGGTTTTCTTTACCCTTTACTATGGTTAGTTATTCTACCTTCTTGATTGCTTATCTTCTTATAATTTGAACGTTTTGCAAGGCAGTCAGTGCTGAAAACTGGAGGTGGGCAATGGTTCTTTTTCAGCCCTAGAGGCAGAAAGTATCCTAATAGTGGTAGGACTAATCGAGCAACAAGATATGGATACTAGAAAGCAATAGGGAAGGATCATAACATTACATACAATTCTCGGGCTGTTGGGGTTAAAAAGACATTGGTTTTCTATCGAGGCAGAACACCACACGGTGAATGAACTGATGGGGTTATGCATGAGTACACATTGGAAGAAGTTGCGAGATGTCAGAATTGTAAGGTATCATTTTCAAGTGTCTTTTATGATGTCATTTTGATTGTGAAAACGTATTGTTTAATAAGCTTTTTTTTAATGTGTAAATTATTAGGACTATTATGCACTTTACAAAGTGTTCAAGAAAAGCAGACCTGGTCCTAAAAACGGTGAACAGTATGGTGCACCATTCAAGAAGAATGGGTGGTTGATGATGATTTTGAAGATTTTAAGGCTAATTCAGCTGCCAAGGAGACTCCAAGTCACAAGTTGATGAGGGTGCTTCTGTTGATACTGTGACTTGTAATGATCAAGCGTAGCCTGTGTTTGATGATGAACTTGATGAGATCTTGAAAAAAATGATGGATGAGATGGTTCATGACCTGACCTCATTGTGTCTTGCCGTACCTCAGGTTTGCTTTCTGAGGAACCTTTAGAATACAGCCGTGAATTCGGGCCGAGCCCGTCGGGCCGGCCCTTTTAAACCCGAGCCCGAGGAGGGCCGGGCTTTGATTTTGGAGGCAAAAAAAGGGAACGGGCTTAAACGGGCTAACCCGTCGGGCCGCGGGCTTTGACGTGTCGGCCCGCGAGCTGCCCGTTTAAGCCCGTCTAAGAAGTTTTTTTTTCAGGAAATAAAAATTAAAAAGGCAAATTGTACTATGTTATTATGTATTGGTTTATTTTGTGGTTTGTGAACTAGTTTTTTTAAATGTGTTGTGTCATGTGGACATTGTATCCTTATGGAACATTCTAATATTCTATGTAGTTGTGATGTATGACTTCTAGATGTGGTGTATGACTTCTAATTATAAACCTGCTACTTATGGATCGTATTTATGTTTTTTATTTATGCTTGGCCCCTTGTTTTTTGATTGTCTAATATTTGGAGTAATGAATGATTGTTTCATGTCACTACTTTTTTCTGTTCTATTTAATCTCATTTTTTGAATTGTGATGTATCTTTGCTTTTGTTGTCTTTATCTAGTAATTAATTAATTATTTGTGTAACATTGCCAATTTGCTATTGTTAATTAAAAAACCACATAAATTTAGCATGTTCTTCCCTTTTAAGTTATATATATACGAGTTTTGAAAAATTATGTCACTTGACTTTGCTGCACAATTTATATTCAATTACCCATCTTTGTTTCTTTAATTTTTTCGCAGTGCAATTTCATTGATAAAAGAAAGTTAAAGCCCTTCACTTTTTTTAAAAAAAAAAAAAGAGTAAAAGCCCGTCGGGCCGGCCCGGCCGGGCTTCAATAAAAGGGTGTATTTTTGTTTGCGGGTTTAAACGGGCTTGGCCCGTTTCAGCCCGGCCCGTCCGAATTTCCAGCTCTACTTTAGAACTCTGGTTTTGTTTATGTATAAGCTGCCTATCCTTATCTATTGAAAGAAATGGAGAGGAATAGGTGGCAGAAAAATGTAGCAGTAGCTCACTAGCTCTATGTAAGAGAAAAATGAAGGACAACAGCGACTTCTGGCATTCAAAAGGCCAGGTGGTCTCCTCAATTAAAAAATATACCCTTTTTCTCATCTTGCTTCCCGTTAAGAGAAAACAAAACTTTCTCTATTCTCTATTTAATTACCGTGCAAGGCATTAGTCTAAAACTTATTTAAGTTTGGTTTTTCTCTGTTCTATTCGGCTTTAGTCTTTCACTTCTAGACTTTGTTTTTGGATCCTATTTCTTCCTTTACTAATGTAAACATTGTAAATTGAATGCTAAAAATCACTTAGTCCATCATTATCTTAAGATTTATTCTCGTATTTTTTCACTTCAGTTCTGGCTTCTTTCTCTCTGTGGTTGGGTTTTGTAGAAAAGATGGAAGTAAGAAATGGCCTTTAGGAGTGTGGGCATTATAGATGTGCTGGCATCACTTAAGTAGGCTGACACTCCATTGAGATTTAGATTTTGCAACTATCATGGGGTTTCTATGGTTATATTTTTGTCCTGCTTAGTAAAGATATGTTAAAGCCATGACACTATATAAGACTTTGGGCAGGAAGAAAAGAGCATTGACCGAGATTGAGAGAATATGTGATTGTGGTTGTCATTTTCCCTTTTACTTGGCCAAATTGTTTTATTTCTCTGAACAATTTATGGTTGCTTGACTGTTACATGTTACATTTCGGCATAACTGTTTAGTAACTAGTGGTTCTTTTAATATAATTTTTGTTGGTTGCTACATGATATTTTTTGGCATTACTTTTCATTAACTCTGTCTTCTATAATCATCCTTTATAGGTTGCTGCTGAGGAAACACAAAGAGTGGTGGCGGATCAAATTTCTAATGAGGTGGCATCTGCTGAGCCAATCAAAATGTTTCATTCAAGTGAGCACTACTATGACCCTACCCAATCAGTAACCTCTCCTGTGCATGTTTCTGATGCACCTGAAGTCACCTCTGGTCCTAGTGTTCAAGTAGAGGAGCCTCTCTTTCATGGGGATGCCTTCTTTGAAATGAATGATCTCATTGATCCTGAACCAACATTGTCCACAATAGAAAATCCTTTGGAGAACTTGGAGTTTGAAGATGGATTAAGTGCATTTGACTTGTACCATGATGCAGAGATGTTTCTTCGTGACATGGGGCACATTGACCAGGAAACTGTTTCACATCTTTATATGAATACTTTTGACAGTAATGTTGTGAATCAGCATTATTAGTCTCTGCCCCGTGGAGACAATGCAGATCAAAGTAAACTCTGGATGCGTCATGAAAGGCAGATCATGAGTCCCGCAGAACATGCTAATGTTTCCTTCTCTTCATCAACCTCAGGTACATTCATTGGCACCACAAAAAATGGTGGTGGTCTAACTCAACATCCAAATAATGATTTTAGTGTCTTTGATTTGAATGGAGATGCAAGCTTCACATCTCATTTGTCCTGAGCTCTTCGAAGTTGTCTTCCATTGGTTGATTCCCTTCTAATGCATGGAGGAAACCTTCCTTGACTATTAGTGTTGTGGCATTTGCTCTAACATTAATGTGACTTGAGCTTTATTTTGTGTGGCGCTTGCATAACCCAAAAAAATGGGGAAAAAAAGAAACAACACAGTTGATTTCTAATATAAGCTAGTTTCTGGTCTTATGTTTAGGTATGAGTTATGAATCTGCGAGCTTGCCTACGGAAGGTATTCATGATCAAAGCAGTAGTGTGAGACAAGATTCTACAAGTAGATTATCTTCTGCACTCTGGGCCTTCCTTGAGTCAATACCTACCACTCCTGCATCAGCCACTGAATATGCTAATCGAGCTCTTGAGCGAGTGTCTAGGTTTAGTAGGGTGAGAGATAATGTGAAACAGGCAAGCATAGCTGCTGCTGCTGTTGCTAATGAAACTGAAATTGTGAAGAGAGAAGGTAAAGGAAGGGGAATCTTCCGATTCTTGCCGGTTCTTGTTGCTTTATGTGCTTTTTTTTTTGTTTTCTATGGGAACATTGAGGCTACTTGCTGGGAGATTCATCTCTTGACACTTGAATCCTTACTTTTGCTGCTGTGTCATATAGAATTCCACAGATTCAATGAACAAACGAATATTGTTCCAACATATCTTAATAATTATAAAAAGAGAATTTGCCCTTTTTTGTGTATACTAAACTTGAGAAGGAAGGTTTTTATAACCTGAATGATTAAGTTAAAAGAAGGGCTTCTATGTAGATGCAGAATCTCACAAATCTTTCTTATTTTGTTCAATTATTAAGCTTATTTAGTCTTAGCTTGATGGACCTGTGTCCCTTTGTTTGTTCATTTATTTTATAATGTATTTATTAGGATAACCTATGCTAATCCAATTCCGTTTGGGAGTGCTCAATTTGGGCAGTTGATCATATAAACAATCACTCTTGTGAAACGTGTGTGATGTGATTTCTCTATAATGTTAGTTTTTGTTTTAATAACGTGTTTAAGTTGGTGGGATAGGATCATTGTTGCTACTATTTTATTTTATGCTGCCAAGTTGCAAGGAATCACTGGATATTTGCTTGGGAAAGAAAAAAGAATGGAGTTATCATATATTTATTAGAAGGGTTTTTATCAACTAATTGATACTCATTTCATTCCTTAATATAAGATCTAGTTGACTTTTTTTTAAGAGATTAATGAAGCTAAATAAGGTACTTTATCATAACGTGTTATATTATCATATTACATATTAGCTTATAGGTTAAACAAACTACTTTAGAGAAACAATTTATGTAAATCAATTTATAAGTAACTTATTTAATTTTCTTAGGATTTTCAAAAAAAAAAGTCAATTATTATATTAAGAACAGATGGAGTAGTATTTATGAATTATCAATATGCATAATATAATCACATAAGTTTACGATTTTAACACAATTGAAAAAAAAAATTATACAAGGGTTTGAGCTAAACAACTGTCTATTTATATATATATATATATATATATTATACTGTGATTTAATTGTTGAATGTTGAAGGGAAATTCATTGGAGTGTTTGAATCGTTAATTCTTGAAGGTTAAACAGAAATCAAATCCTTAATTATCACAGCATACAGCACAAAATTACTCCACTTGGAAAAACCTTTGAACCCTAAAAAAACATTTGGGGCATTAATGATCCATTTAAATACTTAAAGTAGAACCTTGAATCATTGTAATAAAAGCTTTCTAGACAACATTGCTTTGTGTTAACACTTTTGGGAGAAGATTCAACCCTTAAAAATATCCGAGGAAACATTTTGTTCTTTAACTTTTAAATATAGACTTTTCATCAGTGGACTTGGCCGGCCAAATACAAAGTTATTTCGGTCTCAACTTTTAATAATAAAATACAGTAATCATATAGCCAATGTAAGAAGTGATCTGAGATACATGTATAGCGATGAATATGAATGAAAATATCTTTTTGTAATTAATTAATTAATTTAATTTTGCTTCAAAAAATTTATATTTTAAATTTCTTTCTTTCTAGTAATACTACCTAATTCACTGATTTCTTGTCAGAAAAAAAATGGATCGTTTGCAGACATTTTGACCAAACTTATTGCTCCATCCGGTCCTAAATAATATAGGACCTATTTCGGGAGTTGGTCTTGGTGCTAAATATGGGACCTAAATCTAATTTTTGTAATCCAGTTCCCAAATTGCTCTTATTATACATTTTTTATTAGTTGACTCGGCTAACTAAACAAAAAAGTTCATTTCAGTCTCATTTTTTCATAATGAAATAATGTAATTACACGAGATACATATATAGCGTAGAATATGAATGAAAATATCCTTTTGTTATTAATTAGTTTTTTATTGTGCTTTACAAATGTATTCGTTTCTTTCTTTCTGCTAATGCTACCTAATTTACTGATTCCGACTCTACAAAAAGGAGGATTATTTGCTTTAGAGTAACATTTTGAGAAAACTTAATATTAACACTATTATTACCTTCTTATCATTATTTTCTATTTCACTAACATTATTCAACACCCTAAATACACCACATGAGATCACTAGCTTCGTCATCGTATGAATATATTTTCTCAAAAAGTAGTACCAGTTCTTAAGTTTGTCGCATTTTTATTTAAATTTTTTAGCTACCAATCAAAGTACCAATGATTTTGGCAAAAAGTTTGTGTGTAAGTGTGTATATAAAAAGATTTATAGCAACATTTGTTCACAATCAATATTGGGGAATTCTCTTCACAGAATCTGTTTTTTAGGTGGACTGAAGGCCCCTTCAACCCCAATTAAGTCAAATGGATCATTTTATATCAGTTGACTGTTCACACAAGGTTTTTGTTATAACACACTTCATAATATTCCACACGATAGCTTAAACATCTCCATGTCATTACAATTCTTCTCAATGATATCATGAAGGCAAACACAGTATATGTGAGTGACTATTTATTAATATTGTTGTCACACATAATGAAACATTACATGATTCTAATACCAAGAGCTATAACAAAGACACACATAACTACAAGGATCAACCATGGACGTGGTTTGCGAATGGCCTCTTTAACTTTGCTAGTTTTATTGAAGTGAAGACATATATCTCATCTGCAACATCTTCCACTCGTCGGAAACAAGCATATCTCCAAGTCTTCTTCAACACCAAAGTCCCAATAGATCCCCAAAAGCCAATGACAAACCCAGTTGCTATGACAAAATAAAACCACACCTTTTCAGAATCATTTTCACCTTCCAATTCTTTGGTCTCCTGAACTTGATGAGTATCAACACCTTGGCACTTATTTGATAGTGGAATTCCACAAAGATAAGGGTTGCCGACATAAATGGATGGATCATTCAAAGTCAAGAATTGATTTTCAGTTGGAATTGGCCCTGAAAGGTTATTGTATGACATGTTCAAATAGTTTAGTGCAGTTAGCTTGGACATGCTCTTTGGAATTGCGCCTGAAATTTGGTTATGAGAGATATCAAAGGATTCAAGGGATTTCATATTCTCAATGATCTCTGAAATTTCTCCTTTCAAATGATTGTGTGAAAGGTTCAAGCCTATCAATCCAATGAGCGAGAATACCTCAAGAGGAATTGACCCAACCAAATTGTTATATGACAAATCCAAGTTAACTTCAAGTTGCAAGATCCTAATATTGTCAAAGTCTCGTCCTTTCATAACTTGCATGATATCTTGCTCGCTCCATTCATCTTCCATGCTAGTACCTCTAGGGGTCAATAGAATGGTTGAGTTCAATATAGTACCACTATCTTTTGTCATTCCTTTAAGATTGCCAATACAATGGGGTATTGAGCCACTCAAACTGTTATTTGCAAGGTCCAAAATCTGGAGTGATTTGAGATGGCACATATTTAAAGGAATGTTACCATCTAACATGTTATCCCGCAACCTGAGAATTTGCAAGGTAGGAAAAGTGTTATTGGTCCATGATGCTGGTATACTTCCAAAAAATGTATTCTCTCCCAAATCTAAAATTCTCAATTGCTTCAAATTGTTCAAAGTTAACGGAAGCTTTCCTTCAAGATGGTTATTGTTCAAATGCAACCAAAGCAATGATGAAAGATTTCCGATTGAGATGGGGAAAGCACCAGACAGTCTGTTGAATGAAAAGTTTATCTCCGTCAATCCAAATGGATCCTTATCTCTCCAACAATCAGGAATCTCACCAGAGAAGTTATTACGGGAAAAATCAATGCTTGTTAGATTTACAAAGTGACAAAGTCTGTGAGGGATACTGTCATTGAAAGAATTATTTGAGAGATCAAGGTATTGAAGGTTTACAAGCTGATCAAGACTTTGAGGAATGTTCCCACTAAAAGAATTACTTGAGAGATCAAGTACTTGTAGGTTTCCAAGTTGACCAAGACTTTGAGGAATATTGCCAGAAAAAATATTATTCGAAAGATCAAGGTATTGAAGCTTTTCAAGATTCCCTACCCAAGTTGGTATATGGCCGTTGAGTTTATTGTTTCCCAAGTACAGCTCTTCTATTTCATATTTGATGCATCCAGAAAAATTGGAGTCACCAAATGCTTCTCCTTGAAGATTGCTATATTCAATATTTAATTCTTGTAAATGGCACATGTTTCTTAAAATTTGTGACACAGAAATTTCCATTGTAGCTGTGATCTGATTATCGGAGATGTCAAGGTTGCGAAGGCTCCTCAACTCCCCCAACCAAGATGGAATTGAACTAAAGTTGTTAGAATACTAAACTTGAGAAGGAAAGTTTTTATGGCCTGAATGATTGTTAAGTTGAAAGATGGGCTTCTAGGTAGATGCAGAATCTCACAAATCTTTCTTATTTTGTTCAATTATTAAGCTTATTTAGGCTTAGCTTGAAGGACCTGTGTCCCTTTATTTGTTCATTTATTTTATCATGTATTTATTAGTATAACCTATGGTAATCATATTCCGTTTGGGAGTGCTCAATTTGGGCAGTTGATCGTTTAAACAATCACTCTTGTGAAACCTGCGAGCGTGTGTGGTGTGGTTTCTCTATAATGTGAGTTTTTGTTTTAATAACGTGTTTAAGTTGGTGGGATAGGATCATTGTTGCTACTATTTTATTTTATGCAGCCAAGTTGCAAGTACTCACTGGATATTGCCTGGGAAAGAAAAAAAAATCGTGTTATCATATATTTATTAGAAGGGTTTTTATCAATTAATTGATACTCATTTCATTCCTTAAAATAAGATCTAGTCGATTTTTTTTTAGAGATTAATGAAGTTAAATAAGATACTTTATCATAATATATGTGTTGTATTATCATATTACATGTTAGCTTATAGGTCACACAAACTACTTCAGAGAGCTAATTTAGGTAAATCAATTTATAAGTAACTTATTTAACTTTCTTAGATTTTTTTTTAAAAAAAAGTCAGTTAATTCTTATATTAAGAACAGATGGAGTAGTATTTATGAATTATGAACATGCATCATATAATCACGTAAGTTGACGATTTTAACACAATTGAAATTTTTTTTTATACAAGGGTTTTAGCTAAAGAGCTGTCTATTTATATATTTTATAATGTGATTTAATTGTTAAATGTTGAAGGGAAATCCATTGGAGGGTTTGAATCCTTGATTTTTGAAAGGTTAAACAGAAATCAAAATCCTTAATTCTCACAGCATACAGCGCAGGATTTACTCCAATTGGAAAAACTTTGAACCCTAAAGAAACATTTGGGGCATTAATGCTCCATTTAAATACTTGAACCTTGAATCCTTGTAATAAAAAACTTTCTGGACAACATTGCTTTGTATTAACGCTTTCGGGAGAACATTCAGCCCTTAAAAACATCCGAGGAAACATTACTCATGGTAGGACTAATTTAGTTCTTTAACTTTTAAATGTAGATTTTTCATTAGTTGACTTGGCTAGCTAATAAATAAAAAGTTATTTTCAGTCTCAATTTTTCATAATAAAATACTGTAATTATATAGTGATCAATATGAATGAAAATATCCTTTTGTAATTAATTAATTTAATTTTGCTTCAAAAAATTTATATTTTAAATTTCTTTCTTTCTAGTAATATTACCTAATTTACTAATTTCTTGTCTAAAGAAATGGATTGTTTGCTTTATAATGGCACTTTGACCAAATTTATTGCTCCTTCCGGTCCTAAATACATGACCTATTTTTGGAGTTGGTCTTGGTCGTAAATATAGGACATAAATCTAATTTTTGTAATCTAGTTCCCAAATTGCTCTTATTATACATTTTTTATTAGTTAACTTGGCTAACTAAATAAAAAAGTTCATTTCAGTCTCATTTTTTCATAATGAAATACTGTAATTATATAGTCAAAATAAGAAACAACACGAGATACATATATAGCGTAGAACATGAATGAAAATATTCTTTTGTTATTAATTAGTTTTTTTATTTTGCTTTACAAATGTATAATTTAAATAGTTCGTTTCTTTCTTTCTGCTAATGCTACTAATTTACTGATTTCGACTCTACAAAAAAGGGGATCATTTGCTTTAGAGTAACATTTTGAGCAAACTTAATATTAACACTATTATTACCTTCTTATCATTATTTTCTACTTCACTAACATTATTTAACACCATAAATACACCACATAAGATCACTAGCTTGGTCATCGTATGAATATATTTTCTCAAAATGTAATACCAGTTCTTAAGTTTGTCACATTTTTATTTAAATTTTTTAGCTACCAATCAAAGTACCAATGATTTTGGCAAAAAGTTTGTGTGTATGTGTGTATATAAAAAGATTTATAGCAACATTTGTTCACAATCAACATTGGGGAATTCTCTTTACAGAATCTGTTTTAGGTGGACTGAAGGCCCCTTCAAACCCAATTAAGTCAAGTGGATCATTTTATATCAGTTGATTGTTCACACAAGGTTTTTGTTATAACACACTTCATAATATTCCACACAATAGCTTAAACATCTCCATGTCATTACAATTCTTCTCAATGATATCATGAAGGCAAACACAGTATATGTAAACGACTATTTAATAATATTGTTGTCACACACATAATGAAACATTACATGACACTAATACCAAGAGATATAACAAAGACACACATAACTACAAGGATCAACCATGGACGTGGTTTGCGAATAGCCTCTTTAACTTTGCTAGTTTTATTGAAGTGAAGACATATATCTCATCTGCAACATCTTCCACTCGTCGGAAACAAGCATATCTCCAAGTCTTCTTCAACACCAAAGTCCCAATAGCTCCCCAAAAGCCAACGACAAACCCAGCTGCTATGACAAAATAAAACCACACCTTTTCAGAATCATTTTCATCTTCCAATTCTTTGGTCTCCTGAACTTGATGAGTATCAGCACCTTGGCACTTATTTGATAGTGGAATTCCACAAAGATAAGGGTTGCCAGCATAAATGGATGGATCATTCAAAGTCAAGAATTGATTTTCAGTTGGAATTGGCCCTGAAAGGTCATTGTATGACATGTTCAAATGGCTTAGTGCAGTTAGCTTGGACATGCTCTTTGGAATTGCGCCTGAAATTTGGTTATGAGAGAGATCAAAGGATTCAAGGGATTTCATATTCCCAATGATCTCTGAAATTTCTCCTTTCAAATGATTGTGTGAAAGGTTCAAGCCTATCAGTCTAATGAGTGAGAATACCTCAAGAGGAATTGACCCAACCAAATTGTTATCTGACAAATCCAAGTTAACTTCAAGTTGCAAGATCCTAATAATGTCAAATTCTCGTCCTTTCATAACTTGCATGATATCCTGATTTTTCCATTCATCTTCCATTGTAGGACCTCGGTTGTATGGATCGGGTAAGTTCAATATAGTACAACTATCTTTTGTCATTCCTTTAAGATTGCCAATACAATGGGGTATTGAGCCACTCAAATTGTTATTTGCAAGGTCCAAAATCTGGAGTGATTTGAGTTGGCACATATTTAAAGGAATGTTACCATCTAACATGTTATCTCTCAACCTGAGAATTTGCAAGGTAGGAAAAGTGTTATTGGTCCATGATGCTGGTATACTTCCAAAAAATGTATTCTCTCCCAAATCTAAAATTCTCAATTGCTTCAAATTGTTCAAAGTCAATGGAAGGTTCCCTTCTAGATGGTTATTGTTCAAATGCAACCAAAGCAATGTTGAACGATTTCCGAATGAGATGGGGAAAGCACCAGACAGTTTGTTGAATGAAAAGTTTATTTCTTTCAATCGATGTTTATCTCTCCAACAATTTGGAATCTCACCAGATAAATTGTTACGGGAAAGATCAATGCTTGCTAGATTTACAAGGTGACAAAGTATGTGAGGGATACTGCCACTAAAAGAATTATTTGAGAGATCAAGGTCTTCAAGGTTAAGTTGACCAAGACTTTGAGAAATGTTTCCACTAAGAGAATTACTTGAGAGATAAAGGCTTCCAAGGTTTACAAGCTGACCAAGACTTTGAGGAATGTTTCCACTAAGAGAATTACTTGAGAGATAAAGGCTTCCAAGGTTTACAAGCTGACCAAGACTTTGAGGAATGTTTCCACTAAGAGAATTACTCGAGAGATCAAGGCTTTCAAGGTTTACAAGCTGACCAAGACTTTGAGGAATGTTTCCACTAAGAGAATTACTCGAGAGATCAAGGCTTTCAAGGTTTACAAGTTGACCAAGACTTTGAGGAATGTTTCCACTAAGAGAATTACTCGAGAGATCAAGGCTTTCAAGGTTTACAAGTTGACCAAGACTTTGAGGAATGTTTCCACTAAGAGAATTACTCGAGAGATCAAGGCTTTCAAGGTTTACAAGTTGACCAAGACTTTGAGGAATGTTTCCACTAAGAGAATTACTCGAGAGATCAAGGCTTTCAAGGTTTACAAGTTGACCAAGACTTTGAGGAATGTTTCCACTGAAAGAATTATTTGAGAGATCAAAGCTTATAAGGTTTACAAGTTGACCAAGACTTTGAGGAATATTACCAGAAAAAAGATTATTCGAAAGATCAAGCAATTGAAGCTTTTCAAGTTGCGCTACCCAGGTTGATACATGGCCGTTGAGTTTATTATTTCGCAAGGTCAGCTGCTCTATGTCATATTTGACGCATCCAGAAAAATCGGAGTAGCCAAATGCTTCTCCTTGAAGATTGCTGTTTCCAAAATCTAATCTTTGCAAATGACACATGTTTCTTAAAATTTGTGACACAGAAATATCCATTGTAGCTGTGATCTGATTATAGGAGATATCAAGGTGGCGAAGGCTCCTCAACTCTCCCAACCAAGATGGAACTGAACTAAAGTTGTTACCAGAAAGGTAAAGGTATTGAAGGGAAGTCAAGTTCTGCAAAGCAACAGGGATGGGTCCAGAAAGTGCATTCCATGAAAGACCAATAGAAATCAGATTCCTAAACTCTCCCAACCACAATGGCAATGAACTAAAGTTGTTATGAGAAAGGTAAAGGTCTCGAAGGGAAGTCAAGTTCCGCAAAGCAATAGGGATGGGTCCACAAAATGCATTTCCTGAAAGCCCAAGAGAAATCAGATTCCTAAACTCTCCGAACCACAATGGCAATGAACTAATATTGTTTTCATAGAGGTAGAGGGATTCAACAGAAGTCCAGTTTTGAAAAGCAGTAAGGATTCGGCCATCAATTTCATTAAAAGCGAGATTCAGGATCTGAACTCCAACGTTATTTGTGAAATTAATGGGGGGAAGAGGAACAGACAAGTTGCCGAGTCCACATCGTTCTAATTGGAGTTCTAACAAAGAAGGAAGCATATGAAGTACCTGGAACAAGTTGTGAGCTTCTCCAAGGTAGACATCACTGAGGTTGAGATATTGTAGAGACTCAAGTTTAGAGGCCCAACTCATGTCATTGATGTGCAGACCGTAATTCCAGCTAAGATCAAGAAACTGTAAGTTCGTGAGGTTTCCACCGAAATTGGAGGGAATCTTTCCAGTGAAATTAGCATCAGAGATGGAAAGATATCTCAACCGCTCCATAGAACCAAGAAAGAGGGGAATTGAAGTAGCATTGAAGTCGTTCCAGCTCAGATCCAAATGAATCAAATGTCGCAACTCCAACAGAGATGGATCAACACCATTAGCTTCTAGGTCATAGCCACTGAGATCAAGTGTGAGAACATGACCAGTAACATTGTGACAAGCTATGCCATCCCACTTGCAACAATTGGTTTCGGGATTCCAAGAGGAAAGGTTTTTGGGATTCCACGGGGAAAGGCTGTTGTATGGATCATCGTGAATAGATGCTTTGAACTTGAGAAGAGCTTGCTTCTCTGATTCAATGCAACTTCCACATAAACCTAATTGGGCAATCCCCAGTAACATTAGGAAAAGGAATGCAAATACGTTTCTTCGCATAGTTAAAGAGAAGCTTAACAACTGAATTTTTTATCTAATGAATCTTTTGTGGTAAGTGGAGGATATGCACTACTGGTATTTATAATATTTTGTGGCTAAGAAATAGGCGGTCAAGGTTTTTTTTTCTCATATATATGGTAAAAGATAATCTTCAGGAGTTGTATACTTTTAAAACACAACTATTCCCTTGTATAAAAAAACACACAACAATTTACTCTTGGTTTTCTTCAAACTTTATTTTGAAATTATACACAGCAATTTGCTTTGTTAGTAATCTTGCAAGGCTAGCGAAAAAAAATTCAAGAAAAGAAAAGAAAATTTATATTATAATGATGAAAAAGCAAATGAAAGTGCCTTTCTATATGTGTCTGTATGTATGTTGATTGTAGACTAAATAAGCAACCACATGATTTAGTTGCAACGTGTGGAATGAGATTCCAACTTCTTTGATATTATCCCAACAAATTGACAAAGCTACATTCAAAATTCTTTACCGAACATTCTATATGATTTGCACTTAATCAGTACTCCCTCCAATCCTAATTGGAAGATTAAGCTGGTTTTTTTTTTAGAAAAGTTAAGAATGTAAAATAAATCATTTTCAATTGTTTATATTTATCCTTTTCAATAAATTGTTTTCAATTGTTTATATTTATATTTTTCTTCAAAACTAATTTATCTTACTTATAAACTAACATATAATCTAATTACATATGACATATGTTATAATTTAGTAATTTAATTTGTTTCTTTAACATTCACAAAAAAAAGTCAACTTGATCTTATAATTAGCACCAGATGGAGTATCAAAAACTTTGAAGGATTGAAAATTTAAGCATGTGTTGTTATTGTGGCATTAGTTTTATTGCAGAGTCATAATTTAAATTCATCGAGTTAATATTTTTCCGTCGGTTAAACTAATGGTGTTAAACATTAATTTTTTTTTATAAAAGGACAATTATCATTAAATAAAAAGGATAAACAACAAATAGTACTAAATAGTTAAATAATCACAACTAGAGAATTGAAAGGAAAAAGCATTAAAGGTAGATGTAGAAAAAGAGGTGTCCTTAAATAAGTACACCATAGAGAAAGACTGCAAGAGCGTTCAATATCTTGGGAAATGACATCTCCCACTAAACTTGCTCCTCTCTTAAAAAAGGAAATAAGGCCACAGTTGGAGCTGATTAAGATTGAGGAAGATTCCATTTCAATATTAGTAGCCAGAATCCAAGCCAATAGTGCATGAAGGCATCGAGGTGTGAAGCTTGAAGTGAGAGATTTTATGGACACTTTCCAATATGGCATTTAACAATGTATGCACGGAGCCAGAGAAGGAGTTAGACGGCTAATGAATAGTGAAATGGGTCAGGAGCAGACCAAAAACTACACGGCTCATGTACAAGAATAACAAACAGGAGAGAGCAAAAGGAAATGGCGGGAAGGTTTTGTGTTTAATGTATAATAGATTTTGCAAAGCCTTCAAAGTTGACTATAATTTGTACTGAAGTATGAAGCTGGGAGAGCCTTGGAAACTGTTAGACCAACTTTCTGAAATGATTCTGTGGCAATCAGGGAATTTATACAAAAAAGGTTCTAACTTAAGAGATGGCTTCTTGAGAACCTCAATTTCAGTATTCACAAAAAAAGGGCTATGATCTGAAGCTGCAATTGCTAAAGTGTCCACATGAGATAAGGGAAAGAGTTGCAGTCAGTTGTGATTGCAGAAGGCCATGTCTAACCTTTCTATGATTAGGTTTTGGCCCTTCCTATTATTGGACCAAATAAATTTAGGACCCTTTTGGATGATATTAGTTAAAAGGCATTTGTCCAAGCAAGCATGAAATCGGTCCATATTACTTGATGTACCAGAAGCTTATGATTTATTAGATGATTGGTAGATTTGGTTGAAATCACCAAACATATATGCAAGCCAAAAATAAAAAAAGTCGATTTATGACCAAAGAAGGATCATGTTGATAACTTTGCCGATTTTGACACGTACAAAGATGGAGCTTTTGTGCCTGTCAACTATGGGAAACATATACATTCAATCATAAAATTCATAAGGTTACTCGAACACCATAATTTGTAGGTTCGGTTCTACCTATTGAACACGTCACACGTTTTGCAAAAAATAAAAATAAAAAAAATAAAAAAATAGTCACCTAATCAATAAGAGAAAATAATAAATATTATGAAGTAAAAAATATATTTAGATTAAGAAAATTTAAGTTATATCCAGCAAGACAACATGATTATTTTTTCTTCTTGCAAACATCCTATGTCAAAGTAACAAATAAATCATATATAATAAGGAATTGTTTTTGTTTATAAAGGATGCTTAAATTATGTATCCTTTTATTTTATAAAATGTAGAAATATAAAAAAATTTTAACATAACATTTTAGTACATCATCAAAATACTTCTTGTTTCCACTTTACCCATCACCATTATATTACTCCCTCCGTTCCTAAATATAGGAACTAATTTAAGAGATATGTTTGTTCCTAAATATAATACATTTTTCTAATTTTTATCACTTTTTTTCTAAATTGCCCCTATACATAGTAACTACATGTAACATCTTTCCCACCTCACAGCCACGTAATTATACACAGCAATTTACTTTGTTAGTATTCTTGCGAGGATTGTGAAAAAAAGTCAAGAAACAAAAACAAAATTCATGTAATAATGATGAAAAAGAAAATGAATGTGCCTTTCTATAGGTGTCTGCATGTAAGTTGATTGTAGACTAATAAACAACCACATGATTTAGTGGCAACGTGTGCAATGAGATTCCAACTTCTTTGCTATTATCCCAACTTCAAAATTTTCCACACAATACTCTGCATAAATGAGACTATTCATTATTTGGATTTATGTTTGCCGTAGTTGATTGGTAAAAGAGCACCATCTTTTGTAAGTTTTCGAATCGACAAAGTTACAATCAAAATTGATCTTTAGCTAACATATATGTTTTCTCATTTAAGGAGGTGCTCGGAAACACCCCATAATCAATTAAAAAAATTATTTTGCACTTAATTAGTGACCAAAACCTTAAAGGATTGAAAGTTTAAGCATGCTTCGTTTATGTGGGATTAATATTGCAGAGTCATAATTTAAATTATCCAGCAAAATATTCTTCTTTCAGTTAAACTAACGGTGTTAAATTAACTGAAAATACACTATAAATTTAGGAGACAATACTAGAATTTGATATAAACTTAAAATACCAGACATATATGTTAGCCAAAAATAGAAAAAGTTAAACTATGACCAAAGAAGGACTATGACGATAACTTTGCGGATTTTACCTCGTACAAAGATAGAGCTCTTGTGCCTGTCATCTATGGGAAACATACATATTGATACAATCATAAAATTCATAAGGTTACTCCAACACCAATTTTTAGGTTCGGTTCTCCCTATTGAACACGTCAGGTGTTTTACAATCAAACTTAGTCACCTAATGAAAAAGAGAAAAACAATAAACATTAAGATATAAAAAAAATATAATTATATCTAGTTTTTATGTATTGAGAAGAAAATTTATTTTGTATTCAGCAAGACAACATGATTATTTTTTCCTCTTGCAAACATTCAATGTCAGATCAGCTTAACAAATAAATTATATATAATAAGGATTTTTTTCTTGTTTATAAAGGATGATTAAATTATGTATCCTTTTACTTTATAAAATGTAAAGATATAAAAAAATTGAACATAACATTTAAGTATACCGCCAAAATACTTCTTGTATACACTTAACCCAGCACCATTATATTATCAATATATAAAAGAGAACAATTTACAGTGATTAAATTATTAAACTTAGTAGATATGTTAATCTTTCAAATTTTCAAAATTGGATTATCCTATCGACCATTTTGGCCCCAACTTTCGAGTTTTCCACACTTGAATATTAAATGAAAGAGACTATTATTTGGAGAAAATTTATTAAAGCATGTACGGTTGAAAGTTCTTTCGTTGTCATGTTCTAATTTTATAAAGTCTTTTGCGTCTCAAAAATGGCAAGCCAAATTTTTTTGTTAGTTGTAATTAATAATTTTGTAATTATTGGTAAAAAATATTGCTAGTTAGAACAAAATAATAGGTAGTGATATATTTTCTGTGCGTGTCTGACTTATACTTGAGTACCTATTGAACACATTGTCACGGAATTCGATGATTAATTAATTTTTAATCAGATTCTTAGATAAAAAAAATTATCAAATAGTGATGATAATTTTCAAGATAATAAAACCCGGACCGGGGCCTAAACCAGTGGAGGTAGTGGGTCAAGGGTTAGTGGGTCAGTTCGAAGTCAACCCGTGGGCTAGACCGGTGGGGAATAAAAAATTAAAAAATAATTTAAACTCTCATTATTCCATTAAATACTAAATATTAATTCTTTTTTTTTGCCAACTAACTAATTATTAGTTCACTATCTTAAATCATTAACAAAATATCATATACTCATCCAACATTCTTAATGATTTATTTGACATATTGACATTATAGCATCAATCCACTATCAAATAACATCAAAATTAGTAATCACAAAATATTCTTCACATAATAATTATCAAAATAGATAAATGATTACAAAATATTCATTCTCATAGTACTTTATCGTTAAACTAATAGTTATTACCATTAAAATTATCATTAATTTCAATAAATATTGCCTTCTACTATTCATGCAAAAAAATATTTTTTAGAAAAAAAAAAAAGCTAACCCACTGACCCACCGGGTCACACTCGGGTTATGCTGGGTTGGTCCGGGTTAGCATCAAACCCAGGCCGGGTCAGGCCGAGTTTGATTACCATGATAATTTCAATCTTAGCCACTATCTATCTATTCTAAAACAGATTGATGCCATGTTTGGTAGCAGGAATGTTTTCGGGATTGGAACTAGGAATTTCTACCTTTCTTAACTTCTTTTAAAATAATTACAATACACTATAAATTTAAGAGACAATACTAAAATTTGAACACGTGGAATGTTTTGTAAAAAATGTTTTGCAGAAATTTAAGAGACAATACTAAAAATGGGTAAAGGTACAATTTTAGGCACGAAGTATTACGCCAGGTGTACTGGGCAGAAAAATGTATTTTTTTAACAGATTTTAGGCATGAACAATAAAATTATGGGCAATTTTAGGCACGCCGTTAGTTGACCGTTAGTTGATCGTTAAGTTTGACTACAGAAGCTGATGTGGCAGAATTGAAAATTTTAATTAAGGATTAAGAAGTGATTTTATGATCAATTAAGGAGTTTTGAGAGTTTTATAAATAAATTCAGGAAAATGAAAGTTTTTTTTGGACTTTTAAAGGCCTAGTTTCTCCCTTAATTTTGGAACATTAGAGTTAGAGGAATTATTTTTGGACCTTAAAGGGATTATAGTGGGAGGAAATTCTTAGCCAGTAATGAAGAAAATTTTTAAGAATTGAAGGAATAATTCTTTGGTACAAAAAAATACAGTAGATTAGGTAAAAAATTTTCTATTATACCCTTAAATCTTAGCAATAGAATATATTCTTTGGGCAAAAAAATTATTCCTTCAATTCTTAAAAATTTTCTTCATTACTGGCTAAGAATTTCCTCCCACTATAATCCCTTCTGGGTCCAAAAATAATTCCTCTAACTCTAATGTTCCAAAATTAAGGGAGAAACTAGGCCTTTAAAAGTCCAAAAAAAATTCATTTTCCTGAATTTATTTATAAAACTCTCAAAACTCCTTAATTGATCACAAAATCACTTCTTAATCCTTAATTAAAATTTTCAATTCTGCCACATCAGCTTCTGTAGTCAAACTTAACGGTCAACTAACGGCGTGCCTAAAATTGCCCCTAATTTTATTGTTCATGCCTAAAATCTGTTAAAAAAAACATTTTTCTGTCCAATGCACCTAACGTAATACTTCGTGCCTAAAATTGCACCTTTACCCTACTAAAAATAGTTATGCTTTCCACATAACTATTTTTCCCTCTTGTAAACCTTCTGTCAGAGTAACAAAAAAAATCATATATGATAAGGATTTTATTTATTGTTTTTAAAGGATGATTCAATTATGTATCCTTTTATTTTATATAATGTAAAAATATTAAAAATTTGAAAATAACATTTAAGTGCATGGCCAAAATAGTTCTCTTATCCATTTTACGCATCACCTTTATACTATCAATATTCAATATAAAGAGTAAACATTACATTATTAAACTAAAAATATATGTTAACCTTTCAAATTTTAAAAATTGGCTTATCCTATCAACTGCTTTGGTCCAAACTTTCAAGTTTTCTATAGGTAAATGAAAGACACTATTCATTATTTGGAGAAAATTTGTTAAAGCACACATGGTGGAATGTTTTTTCGTGGTTATATTTTAAGTCAATAAAGTCTTTTGCATCTAAAAAAAGCAAAAACAAATTCTTTTTGTTAGTCGTTGTTCTATTTTTTAAGGATCTTTTGTAATGATAAACATATACATAAGTCGTAAAAAATTTTAATAGCAAATTTTGGTATCTTAAATCACTCTCGCGAACACCCAAACAAACTATTTCAGTTTCCATTCACTTTATTATCACTAATCTTTTTACTACTACATCCTCCCTCCCTCCCTCCCTCCTCTCTCTCTCTCTCTCTCTCTCTCTCTCTCTCTCTCTCTCTCTCTCTCTCTCTCTCTCTCTCTCTCTCTCTCTCTCTCTCTCTCTCTCTCTCTCTCTCTCTCTCTCTCTCTCTCTCTCTCTCTGGGGGTTGGTTTAATGTTGAGTTTGGTTATAAATATAAGACTTCAATTTACAGAGTTCCCATTTGTATCAGTTTCCCCTTAAACTATCCGTTTTGATTGAGGAGTTTGTATTAAGAGAAGTTTAAATAAAAATGATTGAAGAAGGCATTATAGGAAAATTAACTAACACTTTTACAAATAATGTATTTAATTTTATTAATTCACCTAAATTAGTTAAGAGTGTGTGTGTTAAGAACCAAGGTTATATTGTTCATATCGAAATCAAATGGTTTAAATTTATTATTTAATTTTTTAATGTTAATTTTTAAAATTATTTGATAGGGAGAAGAAAGTTCCTATTTGACGTTAAACAAAATGATTTATTGAGATAGAAAGACATATGCTATTATGACACGTATAAATGAGCAAAGATAGTAATATAGAGAAGTGAATTGGGAAATTTTTTTAATAATTTTTTTTGGTTTATTTAATTAGGAATGAGTATATAACTGTCCAGATCCTTTAGGTGTATTTATGCCTATAACTAAATTATAAATTCACGGTCCCATCTCCCATGTTAAGTAAAGGTACCACTGGATGTAACTAAAAATAGTACAAAAACCTAGATGGATTAAAAAAATAACATTAGGGTGGTAAATAAATCATAGAAAATCTAAAACTAGGGATGGAACCGAAAAATAATATCAGAGTGCTAAATACTACTCCCTCCATCCCTTATTATAAGAGCCAATGAGGTAACATCACACCGATTAAGAAAGTGGTTGAAATAAATAAATATATCTGAAATAATTTTATTTTCTCAAGTTTGCCCTTATTTATGATTGAGTATAAGAGAGAGAGAGAAATATGATAATAGTGTCATAAATGAGTATGAAAGAGAATGTGAATAGAGAGACTAATGATAGATAAAGTGTAAAAAAAACTCATTATATGATTTAACAAATTTAGCCAGACTCTTATAAAAATGGATAAAACCATTCAAATTTTTTGCTTTTATATATAGGGACAGAGGGAGTACTTTATTTATAAAAAATTACTTATAGATATGTTTAATGTTGTGTAACTCCATTGGTTGTGATTTTGATGTTTAATGTTGCATTGCGATTTTCCTCAATACTATTTAATAAAAGGTGAAGGTGTAATTTTGACAATTGAGTTTCATGTCAGGAGTGTCGGACACCATAAAATTTTTGAAGAGAAAAATTGCATACAATCTTTATAAAATGGACTAATTTAAATACAAGTCATAACACAATTAAACATTAGTTACTTTTTTGTTTGTGAGCCACAGATTAATTAATATCGAATGATTATTAAATAAAAGGGTATAGGTGCAGTTTTAACAACAAAGTTTCATGCTAGGAGCATCTGATACCATAAAGTTTTTTAGAAGCAAAAAATGTAAATAAACTTTTATAAAATAGTGCAAGTTTAACACTAACTCTAATACTGTTAAACATTTGATACTTTTTAGTTTTATAAGGCCCAAGTTAATTAATTTAAATGATTATTTTAAAAAATCATTAAAATTATTTTCTCTCTTCCACTTCATCTCCCCTCCCTCTCCCCATTCTCACATTACTATGGAATACTCATCGTAGCAGATAAGAGTGTTATGTACACATAATATTGGTATTTAACCCACTCGGTAGTTTTGATTCTTCATATTCTTTTTCTTCTCCCCCATTATTGTGCTTAGTATTTCAACAAGTTCAACATTTTTCTATTTTTGATACGAACTAGATATGGCATTTTCCCAACAACACTTTCTCTCTCCACTTCCATCCTTCTCAAACCCCAACAACTTTTCCTCCCTCATTCATTGCCCCTGTTATCTTCGCCAACGGCATACCCATTGTTTGGTTTGCCTATAACAGAGCAACTATTGACTCCCTTGGCTCGTTTCAATTTCTCTCATCTCGCATCTTTTGAATTGGCTTTACCCCACTCAATAATTAATATGCTTTGTAGCTTCACACATTATGGGGAAAGAGAGAGGATGATGGAGGAGATCAAATGATATGAAAGAGAGAGAAATTTTTTTTAATAATCATTTAAAATTAATTAATATGGGCCCTACAAACTAAAAAATAATGAAGTTCATTAGTGTTAACACTTTTGTTAAAATTGTTGTATTTTATAAAGGTTATGTGTATTTTTTTCATAAAAAAATTTATGATGTTAGATATTCAGGACACAAAATTTTGTTGTTAAAATTGTACTTTCTTTTATTTCTAAAAACATTTAAAATTGATTAATGTGAGGCTAAAAAACAAAAAAAAATAATGGAAGTTTGACAGTGTTAGGATTTATGTTAAAATTACTTCATTTTTTTAAATTTTATGTATATTTTTTCTCCCCAAAAAACTCTAGTACCAAATTCCCTAACACAAAAATTTGTTGTTAAAATAGCATATTCACCATTCTATGAAACTTACTTTGTATGTCGATGTGAAGGTAGTTTTATTTTATCTAGCGAACCTGTTGTGATTAGTGGAGAATATGCATTGCTTGTATTTATAATATTCTGTGGCTCAGAAATAGGCTGTCTAAGTTTATTCTTATATATGATAAAAGATAATCTTCAGGAGTTGTATACTTTTATGAAATTCCACACAGTAATTTACTTTGCTAGTAATCTTGCAAGGATAGTGAAAAAAAGTCAAGAAAAGAAATTTTTAAAAAGAAGCAGTGTAATAATGATGAAGAAGAAAATAAAAGTGCCTTTCGAAAGGTGTCTTTATGTAAGTTGATCGTAGACTAATAAACAACCACATGATTTAGTCGCAACTTGTGGAATGAGATTCCAACTTCTTTGATATTATCCCAACTTTTAAACACACAATACTCTTCATGAATGAGATTATTCATCATTTGGATTTATATGTTCGCCGTAGTTGACTGGTAAAAGCACACCATCTTTTGTAAGTTTTCGAATTGACAAAGTCACAATCAAAATTGATCTTTAGCTAACAGATATGTTTTCTCATTTAACGTGTTTAAAACCCCCCCCCCCCCCGTAATCAATTAAAAACATTATTTTTCATTTAATTAGTAACCAAAACCTTAAAATGATTGAAATTTAGAATGCTTTGTTAATGCGGCATTAATATTGCAGAGTCATAATTTGAATCAGTGCATATGCTCCACTTATCACCGCACGTTGCATGTTTTGTTAAAAATGTTCTGCAAAAAATCATTCACTAGTGAATAAAAGAAAAATAATATATATTAAGACATAAAAAACATATCTATATAATTTTAATGTGTTGAAATGAAAATTTATTTTATATCCAACAAGACCACATAATTATTTTTTTCTCTTCTAAACCTTCTTGATAGAGTAACAATAAAAATCATATATAATAAGGATTTTTTTTATTGTTTTTAAAGGATGATTCATTTATGTTTCCTTTTATCTTATATAATGTAAAGATATTAAATATTTGAAAATAACATTTAAGTGCATGGCCAAAACAGTTCTCTTATCCCTTTGACGCAAAGTTTTTCAATATGTAATTGAAAGAGACTCTTCATCATTATTTGGAGAAAATTTGTTAAAGCATGCATGATGGAAAGTTTTTCCGTGGTCATACTTTAATTCAATAAAATCTTTGGCATCTTAAAAACGCAAAGACAAATTCTTTTCTTAATCGTTGTTCTATTTTTAAGGATTTTTTTTGTAATGATAAACATATACATAAGTGATAAAAAAATTTAATAACATATTTTGGTATCTTAACTCACTCTCTCAAACACCCAAACAAACTTTTTAGTTTCCTTTCACTTTATTCCCTCTAATCTTTTTACTACTACATCCTCTCTTTAAAACAAGGGTTAGTATAACACCTAATTTATAATACTATACTAAGGCATGTTAATTTCTTTATAACCACTTTGTCATTATCATAAGCCCAAAATTGTGAATAAATTTAAAACTTGTCTTTCAAAGTATTAAAAACATGTTTTTCATGGGTTTTTTTTTGACAAATTGGCTTCAACCCAAACTATATATAAAATCAAATGGTTTATAAAACAAGTAAATAGCCATGTTCTATCCAAATTTTTATTTTTATCTGATAGTGTGTGGGAAGCCAAAACTATCATAATATTTCTATTATGCACGCATAATGTGCATCTCATACCTATATGTATACATCTGCTGTCATATAACGAGCTGAACCTCCCGTGCGTTGCACGGGGGATTTATTTCATTCATACGTCATATTAAATAAACTTGTTAAATAAACTTTTTTCATTTGTTGTATTATCTGCAGAAGCTTTAGGAGAAAAGAAATGAAGTAAACTTGTATTATTCATACGTCATATTAAATAAACTCATCAAATGCACACGTCATATTAAATAAACTCATCAAATGCACATTCAACACATGTAACTGGTCACAAATGATGCTTTGATAACCCTATACTTATGAGATAGAACCTTAGGTGAATCTTTAATTATAGAGTTACCAATTTGGTGTAAAGATAAGATGCTGCAGGGACTGTGTATGCTTATGAGAACAATAAACGGGCCTTAATTGCAAGACTGTTCGCATTTCTTTAAATATGCTTATGAGACTAAATTTAGCTAAATAGATTTTCAGTTATTTAGCTACGATTTGTTTATACACTTTGCATTAATATATCTATACATAGGTGTGTTTCTTAGAGTTTAAAAATAATTATTTGAACCATTTTAAATCATAATAAGTTAAAGTTTTTAAAAAGTTAAATATTTTTAAAGAATTACGTTTTTCATTTGTCAATTGCAAGCTTAAAATAATGTTTAAACATGATTAAAAGAGTTGCCACATCTCTCTCTCTCTCTCTCTCTCTCTGATACAATAAAAGGTGTGAACTATCTCCAACTTAACAGGATGCAGTAAACAACAACTTAATAGTTAGCACCTCAGTACATGGATGCATAAGAGTTCTCTTACCAATGAAGGTATTAGATAAGTTCACATGAACTGCTGTGATATCACCTAAAGCAGAGTTCATCCTTTGTTTCTTGGATTTAGATGAAGATGCAACTGCCGTATGTTGAGAGAAGCATGCAGATGGTTGGCTGAAACTCTGGGTATCTTCCTCTGGATAGTTATTTCTCTCATTCTTCTTGTGTTTCATTACTGAACCACGAACATTAAAGGTATAAAAGATCGAGAAACTGTATAGAAAAACTGGTAATGAAAGTTTCGATCGCTGTTGCTCCTTTGTTTCATATAGATAGGTTATGACTGATTTGCTTTAGTGCAAATTTTATATTCATTGATATTGTCCAAGTTAGAGAATAGGCGTGAATAAGCCTGTGAACCATAAGGCCAGCTATAAAACCTAATATATCTCTTCTATGAGGGTCAAATCAATGAAGGACAAAATACATTTAATTATATGTTTTGTATTGCAGAGAAGATTGTTTTGAGGATTTGTCATCACCAAAAAGATTCTCCAATATTTTGGTGAGAGAGGAGATATATACATAGATATATGAAGCTCATAGATAGCAAAATCCTGTCGGAAAGTAACTATATATTTTCAAATTCTGTTAGGACTCATGTCAGTTTTCAACATAGGTCCTGCAATTGGCTAAATAACGTTGCGAGCAAAGGGTTGACTCTCAAATATCGATTTGAGGAAAAGCTGATATTGTCTAAAAGTTACACTCAAAGTTTCCCATTTTGGTGATTTATGCAGTCATACGTAAGAGCCTACGACGATGAAAGGCGCAGGGGATATCCTCTTGAAGAAACATTCACGGGTGTTCTATTGTGTAGATCCTTATATCATCTTTAAGTTTGGGTTTTCTATTTGAACAGAGAGCAACCACTGAGCAGTACCTATGTAAGAAAAAAGTTCTCCAATATTTGATTGATAGCAGCATATAGATTGCAATTATTGTATAAAAAAAGGATCTTGCAATCACTTAACGTTTCTTATTTTGGATGTTTTAAAAAATCAGATCATATCAATATCAAAAAAATATATTTAACATCATTTATCAATCTTGATATTTTTATAAAAAAATATCACGTTCATAAATTATATACCTGAATCCTATTACTTTATTACATTTCTTCATTTTGTTTATCAAACTATATGATAGGGAGGGAGGGAGGGAAAGGAATATTTGAAGAATGGTTTTCATGAAGCAAAAACATTTTAAATAACATCATAAATGTTTTTTTTAAAGGTTATATATAAAGCAAAATGAAAAATGTTCAAGGAAGTGTCTAACTACCAGGGAAAATGAAGTAATACTGTGATGACACAGGATTTTTCTATGGATGTTAAAAGATTTAATTAATAGCTGTCTAATAGATTTTTAAGAATGAAAAATAGTTGTGACACGTATAACCTTGCAAACATCCATTTATTAAGAATTTTCTAACAATTGAATCTATATTTGAGAATATACTTTAAGATAAGAAAAAGGACAGAACATTGATTGAAGTTTGTATAATAATTTCATTGTTCTAGACCCCCAAATTTGACCAAGAGGTGGCTATTGGATGTTGGCAGTGGATGGTTGTCAAGAAAGCTATATTGGTGTCATGCTAGAGAGTTGCCATATGTCGGAACAATGATTTTAATTTTTTTTTTGTGTGAGGATTTAAGAGAGAGCTTGTAAGTGCAATAAAATCGGCCAAGGCTGCATCAGCATCGTTATGGTGGCTCTGCAGAAAGTTGCACAGTAAAAGCTTTTGGAGAAGGAAAAGAACAAAGGTCCTTCCTGTGCAATAGAACATATCATTGAAAATTGATAATGTTGGTTAGAGCATGCAGCTTGATGGTAAATCTTTTGCAGAATCGACATTACTGACATGGTAAGAATTTGATATTTAACAAACCCGAAAGATATACTTTTAATTTGCTTCTTAGTTCTTACTCTGTGTGACATACTGTTTAAAGATTTGTTCTTCACCATATTAACTTTAACTTCATATATACATATATTATATATATATATATAGATTTTATCCCAGTCAATAACTCCTTTACATGTATATGCAGTAGCACTTCTCTTGAATGTTATATATATATATATATATATCAGTTATATAACTATGCAAGCTTCAATCTTGCTTTACTTATCCTAATCTTATAACATATATAGGTAGAGACATCCAAATGTATATATATACATACACCGCAGTACAAAACAATGCAGGCATGCCTAACCCTTCATCTCAATACCTTACCCAAAAACAACACATTCTCCTTGCTCTTCAATAAAAAAATGTATTAAAAAGAGTGAGATTCAAAGAATCACAGTAGCAATTTATTTCATTCATTATTATATATAACAATTAATAAACCCGTGCAAACATTATAATATCAATAATCCTTGTACAATTAATGATAACAATTATCCTTGTAAACTTTGTGTCTTTGGCAACTTCCAGTCACTAATAATAGTGGGGTAACTTCCAGCCACTAATAATAGTGGGATATCTTCCTACCACTAAATCATAGTGCGGTATCTATACCTCTAGGATTTTTCTTTCACACCAATTAAGTTACGATAACTAATCTTGCTAGGGGTTGCAACCCACCTAGCCTTGGGGTACTATATAAACTGAGAAGTAAGACTTCCATATAGGAATTAACAAGGTTTATCACTTTCATTTATAATATAAACTTGTAACAGATGTTATGTAATTATTCATACATAATCAATGATATGGATTAAAACTGCTACCTAGTTATCAGAACTTAGTCCTCTACCAACTCCTTTCTGTTTCGCTTTGGAGAATTCATGTAACACTTAAAACCTAACCACACATGACCTTGACATAGATTTCGGTCCAAGATTATTTAACATTTAATAACCTCAAATCAGTAAATAAAATCAGATGTAATCCTTCTATGTACGGTTTAAAACTGATTTCATACTTCATAAACTCTAGCTCATGCTTACAACAATCAAGCCTAAAGCTTAATACATTACTTCAACCATCCAAAAAAATTCCAGCTTTAACATGTTAACTAAGTTCTCGTTTAATATGCTAGAACATACCTTAATAACAGTAATTAAAGTCAGATTCTTGACCTTAATGACTTAGAATCCAAAATAGGACTTTCGAACTTCTATAAACAATGGGAAGTACATATAACATCCATAATTCCACCTTATATATTTAACTTGTTTACTATTTGGTAGAATCAAAACAATTCATACTTAATATCTTAAAACAGTAACCATAATATTCAACATCCTTATGCTTCTTACAAATTGAACCATAAATTAATATTTGGGATCTTAAATCAGTAAGCTATGATAAACCCTTAAACCAAAGGTAATCCCTCTCATATGCAACACTTTGAGATACCTCTTAACATATAAGAACCTTAAACAATACCAAATCAGATTTAACATCGCTTATAACTCCCAAAACAGTGGTCAAAATGGATTCTTAAAACTGAAATCATTAACTTCAACCATTACATTCCCATATTTCTTTAAACCTTCAACAATACCTTGTAGTAAGATACCTTCAAAGTTTTCCCCAGTTTCAGCACTTAAAATTACTCTAATATCAACTTTAAAACAGAAGAAACTCCAAATCAAAATACTAAATTAAGAAAAACAAATAATTAATTCATATCTTCACCAAATAACCTCTGTAATCACGCTATTCTAAATTTATCAGTTTTGAACAATTGTAAACTAATTGAAATCCTTTAATCATAGATTGGCACTTTGAAACTTATCCCATCTCTTTGAACAATAACAGAGTTCCAGCACCAATCATGAGATATAAACCTTCTTTTTGAAGCTTCTATAGTTAATTGAAACATCCATATTAGTGGCTCAACACTTGGAGACATGAACAAGAAAGGTTCAATCAGTTTTCAATTTGTAGCTATGTGGTCTCAACATATAATATTTGAACAGTGGGGATAAAATCAGTTTGAAATTAACGTTGAGTCATCTAGTTGAAATCCTAAATTATGCTTCAATCAGAACAAAAATTTACCTTCAGCTTTCACTCCAAACTCAACTCCATTATGTTCTCACTGCTATACAGCTAAATGACATTAGCATAATCAATCCACTTTAGCCTTTAAGCAACCTATGATCTACTAAAAATGCAATAACCTCATATTCTTCATATTCGCAGTTTACATTCTTTTAAAGCTTCTCTAAGCAATATCTTCACAGCAAGACTGAAATTACAGATTCTAAATTCACACTTGAATCAATAATTCAAAACCACCAAATCATGTATTAACATTCTCAGAAACTTCTTTAGCATTGGAGAACCTTAAAAACTGTCTATGAAATCAGATTTAATACTTCGAATTATCCAAACAGCAGCACACAATGATCTAAAACATATTTCTGGCTCCAAAAACAACCAGCAAGACAGGTCTCAAAAATCCTCTTCCATTGACAATTATGAGTACTTTACATTCAACACAACTATACATTATTTCTTATGATTCACATTTCTCCAATTTCATTTATCATATATAGTTTCCAATCATTAAAAAAAAAAAAGACCAAGCTCAGATATCGCTGCAAGAAGAATCACAAACCGGGTATGAAGCTCCAAATTTCGAATCACAAGATCAACCAAACAATCAAACATGCAAAGACCAAAGTTCATCTCTTGTTTATTCCTATCAAAGTTTAAACACTATTTAGTTTGATTTAGGTTGAAAATCGGTGAAACCCTTCTATGAACAGTAGCTTAAAACAAGGAACCCGAAACTTCAAACCAAAACCCATAAGAAACTTTCTATTTCTTTGAACAATGCTTTGTTTCAAGCTTAATCTCATCTTATTTGGTGATTCTATTCAAAATCCCCATTTTAGTTCTAATGCTGTCACTCAAACTCGCTTGAATCAGAAAAATCGAAGATAAGAAGAAAATAGAGGAGACCAACCTGAACTTAAATCCAATCATGCATGTGTGATAAAGTCTCTCCTCCGTCGACGGTAAAGCCTCGAATCCTCCGGCGACCTAACCCTCTCTCTCGCTCTCTACCTCGGTTTCCATGCGAAATGAAGGAGAAGACAGAGAGGAATTGATGATAATAATGGCCGACAGGAATGAAGAAGAGATGGGGATAGTATGATATTTTATATATGTCAATTTACTGTTTTTGACCTTCCAGCTATAACTAAAAGAGTTATCTAACGATGGGCAATTTCGTCCTTTTACTTTAGTCCCTCTTATGAAATGAATTTGTAGAATTTAATGTTAAACTCAGAATTTTCTTCCGCTATAAATTTTTTTTTTAGTCTCAAAATAATCTGTTGAAAATTCCTATATTTAAATTTATTCTCTTACTAATTTTCTTCAATTTCTTTGTGAAGCCTTTTCATTTTTAAATGACTCCTCAAGATTATAATAACTCCTAATTTCTTCTTTTCCAAATTTTAGAGTATTACAGTTAGTTTAATACTGATTTTGGTTATAAATATAAGACTTCAATTCATTGTGTTCCCATATGCATCAATTTCCCCATAAACTATCCATATTGATTGATGAGTTTGTATTAAAAGTAGTTTAAATAAAGGATAAATATAACGGCAAAAAAAAATCAAATAGTTTAATTATTTCACTTATGATTAATATTTTCCTTATTTGTTACATATATATGTGTAATAGCCTTGAAGAAATATAGATATATTTATGTATGTCTATATATTATAAAGATAATTAAAATTTAAGTTACTTATTGTAAATTGACAAGAAGGCTACATTAGTATATTAGTGGCTTGGGTGATGATATTTTAGAGATGGTGAGGTCAAATTTACACTCCGTTGCAGTAGAGGGAATTTTATTATATTCAATTTTAAGATTTTTTTTTTTTACTTAAAACACCTTGAATTTACGAAAATTTCCTTCTATAAAAAAAGGAAATATACAAAAGAGAAGCCTTGAGATATTTTTGGTTCCTCTCTGCACCCACTTCACACACATATAGAGAGAGAGAAATATTTGAGAAAATTCATTCACTTCCCCCTGGTCTTAGGTCGCTGATACGAATGTGCATGCTAGCTTCGAGCCGCCGCTGTGGGTGCCGGACAACTGGAATTGTGTTCTTCAACCAGTAATGGATGATATCTTTTTTTTTTATGCGTGTTCAGCTTCAAATAAACATGTTCTCTGGCTAATTTGATTTGTGTATGTATATTCCAATCCCTTTTCTCCTTCTTTTGTTCTGCTTCTCATTGCTTTGTGTATCCGTATGAATTTTTCTTTATACCTTTTTTTTTGTGGGTGGTGGGACTGGTGCCCTCGAACTCCGATTTTCCCATACCCGTGGAGAGTGTTGGGCGGAAGATCAGTTGAAGGACTGGGGAAGTAAACCTTATTTGTATTAAGTATATACCTCAAAATATTAACATTTCCATTTTTATGTACATAATGAGATATAGTTTAATTACCCCTCTATTTTCTATGAAAACGTTGGTATGAAATATGATAATTTTATTTTAGAATGGTTGATGAGATACTTGACGGTGGGTACGAACCTTGGTGTGTGATTTGAGACTAGGGAGCTTATTTCATAACTTTAGAACTTTTTGTGCACACCAAGGGTTTGACAAAATGTGTGAAAGAGAAATTATGTTGAGAATGAGCGAAGTGTGGTTTGATGATATTAACAAAATTGTAGTGCAAATGTTGTGTAACCTCTAAGTTGATATTCGGGAAGAACCACATTTTTTTTTCAAAGGTTTAAAGAGGCTATTGATATAGGGTGAGTTTGGTATAGCTTCTGGATGTCCAAAAGCCCGCCCAGCCGCAGAAGCAAAATGTGGCTTATTTATCATGTTTGGTTTGGCGTTTTTGGAGAATAGCTTATGGCTTCTAATGGGCTTATCTGAAAAACCTGGAAATTGGAGCTTTTGGCTTTTGGCTTCTACGGGTTAGAATGATATGTTTCATGCCTTTTGTTGTGTATTATTTAATAACGTGTGTGGGAAAATTAGACTATTAGACCCCTAAAATTCTCAAATAAGATATTTTCTTTTAATCTCCAAAAATTTACCATAATAATCTCTAACTATTTTCTCCCACAATATCCTCCTTCGAGCTAAAAATATAATTTTTTTTTCAAATTATTTTCCTTAAAATAAGGGAGAAACTAAGTCTTTAAAATCCTCAAAAGCCCCAAATTTCATTTTTTCCTTCTAAACTATAAGAATATATGCATATTATATGTATATTATTTATTAACAATAATGTCCTTTTCAGTAATTTTTCATCTTAACTTGCTTTTCAAAATAATCATCCAAACATGTTTCTAAAAGTCAGATTGAAAAAAAGTCATTTCTATCATAACAAATCCAAACATAAATCCTTAAACTTGTTAAGCTGATTAGGTAAAGTTGGGAATATTGTTGAAGAAGTTGTGTATGGTTAGAATAGCTTGGGAGAAGAATAAATGATTTTGATGAATGATCATAGAGTTAAGGGGTGTTGTATTAGTATATTAAGAAGAGATTAGCAGTTACCTATTTATACCGAATCTTAATGAAATAAATGGTATTGGGAAAAGTGGAATAAGAAAGTTGGTAGAATAAAAAAAGGGACAATTTCACCTAGGTCCCAAGGAAAATAATTAATTTCAGAAAGGTGCTAAGGAGTTGTTAATGACAACTATTAACAACTGCAATAACCTTGATTAATAAGTGAAGAAGTTGTCAATGGACCGTTCTGAAATTAATTCTCTTACTTGGGACCTATGTGCAATTCTCCCTAAAAAAAGTCTAGTTGTTAAAGAGATGGTATTGATCGAGAAACGAATATGAAATTTACTTTGACAGTAAATTAAAGAAAATGCGTGCCATGTCATAGTTGATATGTTACAGCTTCTGCATTATAATACCATAAACTTTATAACTTTGATTATTTTTCATATGTGTGTATGTGTGTATTATCTCTTAGTGGAAGTTGGTAAATTGTTTTTTGAAGGTTAGTAATTTTTTTAACTTTTACTTGAAAAAACCTTAATGAAGTTAAACAAATTGACTTTTCTTATATATAGATTGCAAATATTTTTATCAGGGGAACAGACATAGAGGGCCAGTTGTTCGTGACCTACGGGTTGCGCCAATCGTTCGTGACCTCAGGTTACGCCAGTTATTCGTAATCTTCGGGTTGTTCCAGTTATTCGTGACTTACAGGTTGTGCCAGTTATTCGTAGTATTTGGGTTACGCTACTTATTAGTGACCTATAGGTCACTCCAGTTATTCGTAATCTTGTACTAAAATCTTGTACATTCCCTTAAGTTTGGACAAAATCTTATTTTAGTCTTTAAATTTGAAAAGTGTGTTTTTAATCATTTTAAATTAACACATTTAATTTCTCTAACGAAAAATGCAAACTGAATAAATTTAAAAAGTTGACAAGGTAACATTAAAATGTTGACTTATTAATATTAAATTGGAAAAATTACAAATAAAAAAATAAATAAAACCCTAATTAAGATCCCCTCAATATTAAAACACCCATAATATCTAAATTGTTGTACGTAGACTGTTCTACAGCTTCATCAAGAACGCATTCAGCAGCCCTCTAAAGCAAACAGTACCAGTCCGGCAACCCTCCATTGCAAATTGAATCAATTAAGTCTACTGCTAGAGACAAGCAACAAGTGTTTGTGTTACTCGAATGATTCGATATCGAGGCATGAGAATGACTCAAAACCTTAATTAGATATTCCAATCGCAATTGCCTTATTTCATGCCTCTACAAATTCAATTTCTTCACGAACTGCTCCTTTGTCGCTGTTCTAGGCTTAGCCCCCTTTGGTCCTGGAATAATGTATTGTGCAAATGAAATAGAGTATATGTACTATATAACAGAACAAAGAATGATACGAACCACAGTTCCCGATTCCTTGGACAAATTGAAGAAAGTGAAAGAGGAGTAGAAATTGTGTGAAGCAACCCACCGCCTGTTAATTATCACATATCTCTTATCGGTTCAAATATATAAGTTTGGGCAAGTTGTTCCCAGAGCTGACTTCGAAGCCACCGCCGGTAAAGCATTTATTATGATTGAAGCATGGAAGTGGTGGCTCTTCTTCAAGTTCGGTTTTGAATTCAGATCAGTATATCGCAAAAGAATGTTTAGATCGAAGGAGAAGGAGAAATGGAGAAGGACGAGGATGGGACGGGCGAAGCAGAGGGAACAGTGCATTAAGAACAGCCACGCATCACTTTATTTTAATTAAAAATTTACTCCATTTTTTCTGTTTAGCCCCCAATTAATTGGTGCCTGTCATATCTATTCCCCACTCATTCTTAGTCATTTTCTCACTAATTCTCTCCCCCATCGTCTTCATAAATAAGAGTATAATTGAAAAAAAATATTGTTTATGTAACTTCTAAATTAAATGAATTCTGTTTTAAAAATTAAGACGGTTTTTAAGAAAACATAATAAATGTCATAATGTTGATTAATAAGATATGCATGATCGTTCCTTCATATCTTTTAAGGAATATTTTAATTAAGACTAAATGCAATTATCAAAGTAACTGATGAATTAGTTCCCTACATTATAGGAAGTACATTAAAAAGGCAAATTGATTTATTGACTACCTATTATATTTAACACACATGGAAGATGAATCAAATGAGAGATCTATTTATTTCTCCTAAGGATAACAATAATCAATCAAGTTTAAAGAACCCACGTAGGAAGATGAGAAGTCAGGACGATGGAAATAAAAAATAATTAAATAAGATAAATATAATAAATACCTAATAGAATTAGCAATCCACGTAGGAAGACGAGAACCGACGTATAGATTTTATAGAATTTTTTCCATCATAAAATAAAATGTTATTAAGCATTGATGTAGAAGTATTGATAGTTGATTTAAATTATATATTTGATATATTGGTACTGATGCTTGTCAGCATCAGTGTTCTAGTATTCTCGTGCCTTCTCTGATAGGCAAGCCAAATAATTATTTTTTCTATTTATTGAGCTAAGATAAACACAGCAGAAATAAACTAGTTACATGAAATGCAGTAAGCAAAAGAAGACAGGGAACAAACAAACATTAATTTTCACAAAGTTCAAATTGCACACCCAATTGTCAAATAATCAGAAGAAAAACAAACGTGGAGAAATGGAGTGGGAAAAAATTAATACTTCCATTGCTATGATAGAAATTTAGAGATGAACAAGTGAAAATTCAAATCTCAATAGAAAAATAGATAAATGAATCCATTATCTTACCAGAGGAATTAAAAGATTCAAAAACAAAAGATAGCATGCAGAACATAATTCAAATAGAAACACACACAGCATCGAGATGGATGATGACCTGCAAAACGCTGTTGCAGTAATAAGTATTGCCAAAGTTCTCGAGACCAAAGTAACGTTCGCCTTAAGTATTGTGAAAGTGTCAACAGCCCACGTTTTTTCGAAATTGTAAAGATTTCTATTGACAGTGAACTACTTGCTGGGTTTTGCTGTTCTAGTGTTGGTGGGGCATCAAGGAAGGGTTTTTTTGTCGAAGAAAGAAAAGAATGAAGAAAACAGAGGGAATTACACATGGAAGATTGGGTTTTTATGAAATCAAAGAAATTGGTGATTGAAACCATAAGGATGGATTAATACATGATGCCACATCACGCATGCGTACCCAAAAGTCTACTTGTATCACTTTCGAAGTTAAAGGTTCAACCTTTGAACATATCCGGTTCAACTAAGGTTGTAACTAACTAATCCTTGGGCAAAACCAAGTCTAATGCAATGCTAATTCAGTTGGATTAAGTTAACACTCCATAACCAACGAGGGAACTTAAGACCAGGGAAAACCTAACATTTAGTCTAAATCCCCAAAATCCCTCTAACCCAAAGAGAACCACTGTCAAAAATGGCACAGATCGATGAGTTTGGAGAGTAGAGACGAGAAGGAAGGCTCACCGAGGTTGAAATCAAGCGTCGCCGAAAACCATGGCTCACCGGCCATCGCTCGCTGAGAAAATCGAGAGAGAGAGAGACATATCGGCGTATAACCACTCTGGCCATCTCCTGTATCGAATCCTTGGAAGCCAGAAACACTCCCTCCTGGCTTCCCCGACAGGCCCTGAAGCACCGATTGAAGATCCCTTGAGCTAGCACAGGAATGGTGGAGGACTAAACGGCGCTGGATGCAACAGATTTGGGAGAAGATAGAAGACGGCTAAGGCTTGGAGAAGAGAAGTGGAGAGAACTTCGGAGCAAAGACAAAATGAGGGAGTAAGGGAAACGGGGAAAATGGCACGGTTGTATAAATTCATTGCGAGGTCAATAAAAATTTTAAAACAAATCCACAAATCTATCCCGACGCTTAGATATATATATATATATATATAAGCGTGGGATAGCTGTTAAAAATAAAAAAAAAAGATAAAAACAAAATATGTAAGGCTTATCGCGGCGCTTATGATAGTCAACACCTATCCCGACGTTTATGTCTATAAGCGCTGTTATAGGTCGGTGCCGCAATAGAGTATTTCTGTAGTAGTAAAAACAATATTTGGAGCTCCCATCCACAGTAAATTCATTTGTAGATAATCAAAAACATAAGAGAAGACATGGATCCTACCTATAAGTTACACATAGCATCTATAAAAAGTAATACATAAATTTAGAATTATATTTACATCAGTTAGCAGCTTCAAAGCAAGTCAGCAAGCATTCAAATGGCTAAGTGGCTCTTTATTGCTCGGCTTGAGGTACAAAATTGACAATATTATCTGAGATCAAAATAATTTTTTTCCGATGAATAACGTCCCATCAATAAGATATAAAGAAAGACTAAGGAAATATTTAAGTAGGACTAACCTTGAATAGCAAGACAAGATACTATCTATCAACTTCTAAATAATACAAATACAAATATAACTTACAATATAGGGGATCATTAATTGAAAAAAAAAACTAGGTGATGCTATAACAATTTATTTTAAAAAAACATTATGAACTATCAAGTCTCAAATCTTGTAGGACTTCAACAGAATGAATAAGCGTGGATACACAGTCCACGAGGGTAACTAATCAAGCGCAGCTTAAAATCACGAATACAAGCGTGGACAAATAGTCCACGAGGGTAAGTAACCAAACAAGCACAGCACGAGGCCACGAAACAAGCGCGGGTACAAAACCTACGAATAACAAACATGAGAATGAATCTCATGATTATCAAGCGTGAGTACTGTGCCCACGAATGTTAAGTGAACTCGAGGTTAACCATGGTGCACCAAGAACTAACAGTATTGCTGTTAGTAACCAGCATTCTGTATTCAAGTTTTCATAAAAAAAAATTCAAGCATGCGTGGGATCAATTTACTATTTCTAATTGTGAAGATCAAAGAATCAATTATGACAAGGAGTAGTTGTTAATCAAGAAACCCAACATGTAGGTATATAAATAATATCTCAAAACTACTTTCAAGGATGCATTAGAGTCCATATCATAAATATCATTTTTTTATAAGAATAATTCAACATATTTTTAGACAGGAACCTCATCATTTACTCATTTTAATAGCAATGCGAAGCTAAAAGATCATTCTAACAAATTTTCATTGAAGAAATTGTTATTAGAAGATGCAGTAAAAAAAGTAACAAAATAAGAATTAGTAAAAAAAAATGACTATCATCAATAAACATGCCAATAATATGTTATTCACTCACCTGTTGCGCTCCCAAAACCGATATATATAATTTACTTTTATTTTGCAGCTTCCGACCTATTTCACTCTTTAGTCCCCTAATTGCCAAAACATTATTGTATCGAATCACCAAAATTAGATACAGATCCACTCAAATACCAATCATAAATTTTAAAACAATAATACATATAATTCCCACACCATATCATCAGAGAAGGAAAACCATCTTCACAAAATAAAAAGAAGAATGGCCATTCGGAAATCAAATGAGGGAGAATAAACAAAAAGAAGTATACATACATACCTACAGCCAACACAAGAGATGAAACAAAGCAGTGAAAATGACATTATTATCACACCCATACAGTAATGACGTTAAAACAGAGGAAGAGGGGGAAAAGTGAGAAGCTTCAGCACCCATACTGCAGAAATGGAAATAGAGAACAGCAACCAGAAGATCAGACAAGGGAGATGGACGACAGAAAATGAATGGCACACTCATTGGAGAAGAATGGAACATGATCGTGAAGGATCCAGAAACCCCCAATTTTGTTTTGTCCTGTATGTATCAGTTAATAAGGAAGAGGAGATAAAGGGATTTGATGAAAAATCTGATTCCCACCACCACCACCACCACCACCACCACCACCAAAAGAGTACAAGAGCACCACCACCACCACCACCACCACCACCACCACCACCACCACCACCACCACCACCACCACCACCACCACCACCACCACCACCACCACCACCACCACCACCACCAAAAGAGTACAAGAGCATGACAATAGAAAATGGCCCATGTTATTATTATTTTTTTTAAATGCATTACAGGGATCCGACCAAAGAGCATAAAAATAGATAAATAGGATTGATTTTCATTTTGATGCATTTTCTCCATAATTCCCAATTCAACTTTTACCCTAAAATTACATCTTTTACATCTGATTATCTTTAATTCCTACTATATATTTTTCTATTATCAACTCATTAATTCTCTTAAATATTTAATTATTATGTCTTTTTTTCCAATAAATTTCTCGATTGTTACAGATAAATTAACCGAAAGTAAGAAAGAATCCAATATAAACCACGGGCATCCAAAGAAGTGAAAAAAGGAGTTAAGAATATACAATACAGAAAAAAGACTATAGTGAGTTATGAACATCAAATCTACTGGACAAAAAGTGTAAACTTACGTTAAACTTACCGCAAACCAAAGAAGAAGAAATCTTTAGTAGAACTGTTAATCCTAATTAAATCCAAAGAAGCAAAAAAATATGGAGTTAATAATATTAAAAAAAAGGACAAAAAAGAAAGGAGGTAGAGAAACACTACTACAGAAAACACCTATAGCGCGCTTTTTTGACCCCTATAGCGGCGCTTTTGAAGTGCCGCTATAGCTAGCGCCGCTATAGGTCATCTGACCTATAGCGGCGCTTATAAAGCGCCGCTATAGGTGACCATATAGCGGCGCTTAATTACCCAAAAGCGTCGCTTTTTACAAAAAGCGCCGGTATAGGCCCATCTATACCGGCGCTTTTGGGTAATAAAGCGCCGGTATATGCCTCTCTATAGCGGCGCTTTTTGTAAAAAGCGCCGCTATAGGTTATATTTTTGTTAAAATATACAATTTGTTTTTTAATTCACACCCACCTGTATTATTGCGAAAATTCCAGCAATTCTATACAATTCCAGGCAGTCCATACACACCAGTAACTCAAACAGAGAAGAATATGTACAAACTAAAACTTTTTATTGCACAAACTAAAACTTGATAAGAGAGTACATGCTATGTACAAGTATAAACAATGAATCAGCTTTGGTTTACGGCTTCCAGCGACGCAGAACAAAAAAATGAAGAAAAAAAATGCAAAAGACACATAAACTCACCTAATTTATCCGATTAAGAATGAGGTGAAAAATCCCCACCAGCTTTGTTTGCAAAAACCGCACCTTTAAATACAATGAATTAGATGTTAGAACATTTGTTTCTCAAACAACAAAAATTTGGGAATCCCAGAGACTAAAACAAGTTAAAAAAAAAGCAAAAACAAAGGGAAACTCACCGAAGGAGGCAAAGATTTGGGGAAGAGGCTTGGATGCTTGAACGGCGTGACTGAAGAACAGATGACAGATGAAATGGCAGAGCAAAGGTGAACGGCGTGACTGAAGAACAGACGACAACGGCGGCGAGAACGGCTTGAACGACGGTGAGAATGGCGTGAACGACGGCGTGACTGAAGGCGAGGTGAAGATGAAGCTAAGGTGAACAGCAGCAAGAGGAAATGAAATGACGACAGAAAGTGAAAAGTGAAAAGACGAGAGGAAATAAAAAAGAGAAAGAGAAGCCTATACCGGCGCTTTTTTTAAAAAGCGCCAGTATAGGGGGGTCCGAAAATTTTTGGAGGGAAATTTCCCTCCAATTTTTTGGCCTATACCGGCGCTTTTTAAATAAAACGCCGGTATAGGTGCATTAAAATAAATAATTAATGTTTTAATATTTAATATTAAACTCTTATTTTAATTATTATTTAAAAACGAAAAATTATTTATTACTAGCCTATACCGGCGCTTTTTAAATAAAGCGCCGGTATAGGTGCATTAAAATAAATAATTAATATTTTAATATTTAATATTAAACTCTTATTTTAATTATTATTAAAAAATGAAAAATTATTTATTATTAGCCTATACCGGCGCTTTTTAAATAAAACGCCGGTATAGGTGCATTAAAATAAATAATTAATTTTTTAATATTTAATATTAAACTCTTATTTTAATTATTATTAAAAAACAAAAAATTATTTATTATTAGCCTATACCGGCGCTTTTTTTAAAAAACGCCGGTATAGGGGGGTCCAAAAATTTTTGGAGGGAAACCGGCGCTTTTTAAATAAAGCGCCGGTATAGGTGCATTAAAATAAATAATTAATGTTTTAATATTTAATATTAAACTCTTATTTTAATTATTATTAAAAAACAAAAAATTATTTATTATTAGCCTATACCGGCGCTTTATTTAAAAAGCGCCGGTATAGGGGGGTCCAAAAATTTTTGGAGGGAGATTCTCCCTCCAAAAATTTTTGGACCCCCCTATACCGGCGCTTTTTAAATAAAGCGCCGGTATAGGTGCATTAAAATAAATAATTAATGTTTTAATATTTAATATTAAACTCTTATTTTAATTATTATTAAAAAACAATTTTTTTTTTATTATTAGCCTATACCGGCGCTTATATAGAAAGCGCCGGTATAGGTGTTTTAATAAAAAAAATAATAAATAAATGATAAACTAAAACCCTATACCGGCGCTTTTAGTACCAAGCGCCGGTATAGGCTTACCTCTATTCCGGCGCTTTGCTCAGTAAGCGCCGGTATAGACTCCTTCTTTACCAATACCGGCGCTTTTTTCTATGAGCGCCGCTATTGTTGCAACGCAACAGGATAATTCTGTAGTAGTGAAATATAAGGGGAGGGAGATAAATTTACCAAAATAAAAAAAGAATCCAATGTAAACCACTAACATCCAAAGAAGTGATAAAAGGAGTTAAGACTTAAGAATACACAATAAAGGGGAAAAAACTATAGAGTTGCGAATATCAAATCAAATGGGAGAAAAGTGTAAATTTACATTAAACTCACTGCAAACCAAATAATCAGCAAGATTTTATAAAAAAAAATAAGCAAAAGGAAACCACAAAAATAGGGACCAAACCAAATCACTAAAAAGGAATTAAGATCAGAATCCAACAGACAGTAAATCAAACTATAAACTCACCATAAAGCAGGAAAAAAAAAACAAAACTAAACCAAAAGGAAGGAAGAGAAAATATTAATCGGCGAATAACCAAGGAGGAACAAAAAAGAAAGAAAGAAAACCACAAAATACATAATATATATATATATATATATAGAGAGAGAGAGGAAATTAAGGGGAGCAACGATGAGTCTGAACATTAAAGATAAAGGATTAAGGATAAGGATAAGCAATGAGGTTCAATGAACCCATGAAGGAAAAATGAGTAGTTAGAATGATAGAAACAACAAATAATTAAATAAGATAATTATAATAATGCATAACAAACTACTAACAGACTTTAACAGCAGCTCAACAATTGTAAATGAACACTAACAGAATCCAAGAGACTTGACACTGTCACTATGTGTAATATAAGTTTTATAGATAACTAGGTTTAAGACTTAACAAAAGTATAACTACTTATAGCTTGGTTATTTGGAATAATAACCCTTTTACTTGTAAGATGGGATCGAACCTCCGTATGGAGCATATATATATATATATATATATTCATACACACAAAATGTTATATTTGGCAAGTAACCCACACTTACCTTTTTCCAGCTATATATATAACAAAGCATATACATAGATAAATATAAAAATAGGTAACTATGTACAAATTTAGCAGGCATCCCTACTCTTTTACTACCATTACAAAAAAGCTGGTTTCAGTGGGGACAAAAAAGAAGCTACTAATGTTATGATTTTAAGCGGTGACATAAACAATCACCGTTGAAAGTGACGCTTTCAGTGGTGAAATCTAGGTGTTGCTGCTAAAAGAGTAACTATTAGCGGCATCAAAAAAGTTGCCATCGAAGGTATGACTTTTAGTGGTGCAACTCGCCACTGAAAGTCATACATTTAATTTCTCACCAATAAATGTAAATTTTTTTATTTTTTATTTTTGAAGGTGATGAAATGGTGCGATGTGTCATTGGGTGATGATGTGACATAATGTGGCACTTGACAAGTGGTAAAAGGGTGGATGATGTGGCAAGTGGGGTAATAGGATCCATGTCATCGCCCATATTGTAATGGGGGTGATGATGTATATTTATTTATTTATTTTTCACTTTCAGCATTGATATTTGTCACCGCTGAAAGTACCCCTTTTGTAGCAAAAAAATGTCATCAGTAAACGTCGACTTTTAATTGCGACTTGAAAAGTCGACATCAACACTTTCAGTCATAGTCACTTTCAAGGTGACTTAACATTTAGACTTTTAGAGGCAACAACTTAAAAGTCAAATTTTTTGTAGTGTACATGAACTTCTTGCTACTTCTTGTTCACCTGCTCACCTAAAAATCACATAAAAAATAGAGTGAGATTCGATGAATCTTAGTAGTAGTTAACTCTTTCAAGAATACATATAATACATAAACCTGTAACAAGCATCATAGATAAACATTGCATTTGTATTATATATATGCCCTTGGCATCTTCACATAGTAACTGGTAGGTTTAATGGGATCCTAGTGAGTAGAATGGAGACTCTTGGCCTCATACCTACCAACTTCTAAAATAAATAATGAATAAACTGGATCAAGATCCAATAAGGGGGTTTAAAAGTCCTGGAGTATTTAACCAAATATATTTGATAATATCTTTGTTTTAAATCAAGATTTTTAATTTGTTATTCTAACTTAATTCCTTTAAAAAGATAAATAATAATATTTTTATTAAACTTTTTAGCTCGAGATTACGTAAATTAACTAGTTTTGAAAATATTGTTTTTTTCTAAGTCAGGCCTAAATGGGCCAACTCTTTTAAGTTCGAGCCCCATTGAAGGCTAGCGCATTTTTTAGGAATATATTTTAGCTTATAGGTTGCCTTGATTATAAGGGTTAATGTGTAAATATGTATCGAAAGTTCTTACTCTGCAGTAATGTTGACTTAAAAGGTCTATTGGGTTCAATATATTCTTGTCAAACTGTAAGAGGAATTAGTCCAGTCAAACTGTTAATTAACTCAACAAGAATTGGTCCAGTCTAACTTTTATTTAATGAATCCAAGTTGAACACAAGATGAAAGATTATAGTATAATCAAATTCTCTTCCTTTCATAACTTGTTTCAAATCCTTCTGACGACATCCATATTCAATTCCAAAGTATTATGTGCAAGTGATATCCGTCCACTACTACAGAAATACTCTATAGCAGTGCTTTTTTTACCCTATAGCGGTGCTTTTAAGGGCCGTTATAGTCAGTACTGCAATAGGTCATGTGACCTACAACAGTGCTTATATGTCAAAAGCGCAGCTTTAGGTCATACCTATAGCAGTGCTTTACATGTCTAAATGCTGCTATAGGCCTTATTTTTTTTAAGAAAATACCTATATGGCACTTTTTTATTCTTAAGCGCAGCTATAGACACCCCATAGCGGCACTTATTACGTAATAAGCACCGCTATAGGTCATTTTAAGCGGCACTTATTACGCTATAGGTCATATTTTTTTTAAAAATATTTCATTTATTTTTGTTTCACACCCTCCTATATCAGTGCAAAAAACCAGCAGCTCTATACCATTCCAGCCAATCCATATATATATATACACCAGAAAGTCATCAAGAGATCAATGTACAATTAAACCAACCATTCTAATTCTAAGTTGAAAACAAAAGCATGCTAATGAATGGATCAAGATCTAATTTGGGAGAAAAGAGGGTATACATAAGTGCACCATTCTTCAATTAGTGCATTAATTTTTTCCCTTGACAACATGAAGCAACGTGCATCTGGTAATACTGCACAAACACATTTAAATGACAAGTAAATTTACTTGAAGTCTAACAAGTATAAACACAATTAGAGTTGGGAAAATATAAAACTTACTGTCAATGGGATGCCGAGTCGATCATGTGTGACGATATCCCGCATGTACTGCATCACATAGTACTCACAGTCGTTGTTATTGGGTTGGTAGGGGCACTGTAAGAAAAAACACCAAATATATCATATAAGAAACATTTATGTTATGGTTTAACTAGATATATTGTTTTAAAAATTGAATAACTTTATAAAACCTGAACTGATTGCCACTTATAAGCATCTTTCAGGTCTGGGGCTCTAGAATACTTTAACTTAACAGAGGACTGAAAACTAGTCAATACTTTGAAAAAGAAACAAATTAAATTAATTTTATTAGCTAGGATTGGTCATAAAATGACAAATAACACAACGCATTCAAATAATGTTGACATTCACTTACTCATTGAAGAGACGCATCAAATCTGGGCGATTATTTGGGAGAGCAGATTCCACAGGATCCAAATAGTAAATTATGGGATCCTCTTGTGCCATCAGATTGATGACAAGCAAAATCCAATGTAGCCTAAAATGTTTTATAACATTATGTCAGTATATATATCTTTGATGCTCGGAGATTAAATACAATGAAAGCTATAATACGTATAGACTTACCCTGTATTAATCGGAGTTAAGAATAAAGTTCTGGCTGTTTCCTTTAAAGAGAAATGCCTTTAAATCGCTTTGAACTGGTCTTCACGTTTTGAGCCCGCAATTTGTGCTATCGAATAAGGGCTTATGAATTCGAACGACACGTGCTCCCCGGCGATCATGACATCTTCATGCAGATGCCTTCATAGAAACCATACCAACTCCCAATTAGTGTAAAACTTATGACATTGAACGAAACCACAATGGAAACACATATATACCTGATCCATAAATTGATAATTGTAGCACCGACCCATCTTTGGTTAAGCATCTCCATTACCTGATCCCTAGAAAGAATGTCAATGAAATTTGCCTCGTCAAATATATGCCTATTGAAAGGAATTGAGGCAATAGCATCGCGAGGTACGGTAGCTGCAAATGCTCGCAACCGAGCTGATATGGCGTTTCGGGACTTGCATCTTCAATCACAAGATCAGGCACTTGAACTTTTTTCCTTACCCTTTGCTTTTGTTGCCTAAAAACCGTGTGAATAGAAAGTTTAAACATTCCTTCCAATAATTAAGAAGAGTGTTAGTTTAAATTAATTAGCAAATAATCACCTGTGATAATGGATCGGTACGTGAACTCTTTCTTAATTTGAGCAGCTAAACCACCAGTACCTTTGACATTAGCCACTTGTACTTTTTTTCCCATAAATTGTGTACCCAGTAAAAATATGTAAATAAAAGAGCGTTATTCCAAAACAATGAATGCTAGTGCAAATGTTATTAGTAAGTACTTACCTGTGGTGTTGGCGCAATCAAACCAATGGGCCAGCAACTTATACACCGACAACCTTTCCTACCCTAGTCATCTCATCAGAAGTAGGGAATGGTAACGGTGCCCAATCATTGTAAGAGTATTCAACCAATACCCTCAGTGCATTTTCAGGCAACGACAAGTTGTGTAGGGTCATGTTCGAATTGTTGTAGACCTTGCCAATCTCAACTACTTCACTAAAAGAGTGATCCGTATATAGCTTGCACTTTGACTCGCCCTACGAAAGAGTTGTCAACATTAGGTCACAATTGATAATATAACAGAATCACTACTAGTTTGTAAGTAGAAAATGTGTGAGCTACTTGAGGAATGCCAACCCTAGGCATCATACAGCTATCCCTGATGCTTGGACTCTCGACAGAAGGAACGTGACTTTGTTGCACGAAGTTGGACTTTTGTGATGCAACATTACTTCTCTGGAAGAATTCGAACATCTTCTCGTACAGTTGCATTTCTTCATTCTGTCGTTCCATTTCCTCGTGCCGTTTGCATTTCCTCATACCGTCATTCCATTTCCTTGTTGCGTCGTTGCATCTCAAGCATTTCCTTCCTCATAGTAAGAAATTCATCTTTCAATGCTCTAACATCGCCTTTTGATGCCCTCTTTTTGCAGCCAAAGTAAGATGAAGGCGTGATGCCTACACCCGCACCCCAAACACCGCACGAATACTTAGGGCGATTGAGTGCTCTGCTAAAGAAATCCTCACTGCCAAATTTGTTGACCTCGTTAGGGCATTCTTGCGTTCACATAACCTATAACAAGGAGGAAGGATTATTAGTTATTAACTTAGCAAAGTCACCGGTTAGAAAAATATTAGAAATTCCAAGATAATGACTTACACATCGTTCATGGACTCTTCTGATCTCTTCATGAACGATGGTACCGTCCTTCTTCGAGTGACCTCTGACCCAGAGGTCATGCCGTGGTGGCTTACCTTCTAGGCCTTGTTCCTGAATCTGTCAAGGTAAACCAGGTGAACGTATAAATTAATCACGTAAACATTTATTCATAATTTTGGAACCAAAAGCGTTACTAACATACCATATCTTCCTCCAATTCAGGAAATGTCTTTCGTCCACCCATATACGGATACTCAGAGCTCTTAGTCGCTTGGCTATTTTTTTACTTATTTCCTGAAACTCTTCAGTCAAATGTTGTCGCAAAAATTCATCCCAATGTTCTTGAGTAATTGACCCAGCATATGAAGATGGTGGCGTTGGAACGATCTCCCCCTCTTCATCTCTCAGGTAATACGTGGTCAAGGTGAAACGAAAATTCCTATGCATTCTTGAAGCTTTCTTCAGCATATACTCCCTATAAGTATGGTCGATATGAAAGATGGTCTGTAACAGCAGAAATCATATTAAATTTGTTAGTTACAATGTTATGATGACACATATGCCCTTAATTGTAAAAATGAAGCTTACCTGAATCTCTAACCAAACCACTCATGTTTGTCGCCTGCTTTTCTCCAATCTGTAATAGTAATAGGCACTTTGTCCCGAACAGTGCATCCAATGTAACCCAAGAGGAGCTTCGCCGACTCTCCAGTCCCTTGGTTATTGTCGTTCCATTTAAGTTTTGCCTTTTCTCCCCGAGCTCTGCATGTGAGGAGTTTGCTCATAAGGGTCTTGCCACGACGAACATCCGCCTCATGTCTTACTCTACCTTGACCAATATCTACCTGGTCACTAGGTTATGCTTCTTCCTCCTCGTTTAGGGGGGATCCATTATCCTGTAAAAAAAAATTAAACAAGACATGATTTTAGTGCATATACATAAAGTCATGCTAAGTGTATGTGAATTAAATGAAATAATTCATAGTGCAAAACATAAATACATACAAACTTAAATCAATATGAGAGCTTTTGTCTCTTTTTTATCTTTGTTATATTGTCTACAATTGTTTGCTTCCTCTTTCTTGTTGGATTTAGGGTTGTGTTTGCCCAAATGCCTTCTTCATGATCACGCCTTACATAAATAGGCTCATCTTCGTCATCATACCCGTTTTCATCAAAGTCTTCTGACAGTAATGTCTCAAAGAAAGGAACATCTTCTATCACATTCATATCATCATCAACTTGCTCGCATTATTTTTGTTTGGCTGCATGACAACTGACCAATTCTTCTTAGAAAGATCTGAAACGTAAAACACTTATGCTGCTTGAGACAGTAGAATGTAAGGATCATCCTTATATCCAACTTTAGAAAGGTCGACCGATATAAACCCAAATTCATCTAACTGCCATCCACTGTGGTTGTTAACCTACTGACACCGAAACACGGGAACTTTGAACATGGTGTAATCTAACTCCCAAATGCAATCAATCACACCAAAGTACAACATCTGTGGATATATGGGATTGTATCTCTTGTACTGGATATATGCCACCCCTCGGCAACAAATGTGACTCAACTATTTTGCATGGTGCTTTTATCATCCTGGCCTTTTGTATAGAATGTGTAACCATTGATTGCATAGCCGGTATAAGAAAATGCTTGCAAACCCGGTCCTTTCGACAGCTAGATCAATCTTTCACAAACCGATCCAGCATTAAGCTCAACCTGCTGACAAATGCGTGCATTGAACCATTTAATGAAATGTTTGTTGTGCTCCTTTGTGATCAAACTCCCATTCCTATCATCGTGTATTTCACGAAGGAGTTTTTTGTGTTCTTCAACGAATGGTTCAACCTCAGGAGTGTTATGAAGAATATACAAGTGTGCCAACACCCTTTCAGCATTTGAAATGCGTAATAACTTGAACCCACTTATTCCTTTCCCCATTAATCGCGCATCTTGAAGAGACTTCGGCAAACCAACAGGTTCAACATTTGATAAGTAATCGGCACACAAATCACTCGCTTCTTCAACGATGTATCGTTCAGCAATACATCCCTCTGGTCGATATCTATTTTTAACATACCCCTTTAAAACTTTCATGAACCGCTCAATTGGGTACATCCATCTCAAAAGATTAGGCTGCACAGTTGAACCTCTTTGATCAAGTGTACAGTAAGGTGAACCATGATGTCAAAGAATGGGGAAATACATTTCAAGTTTGCACAGGGTACAAAGGATATGCCTTTGCAAATCCTGTAACTTTGTTGTATGAACCACTTTACTACAAATGAGCTTGAAGAACATACAAAGTCTGGTGATCGTGCTCCGCAGTTTCTTGGGTAAAATGCTGCTTATGCCAACCGGTAAGAAATTTTGCATCACGACGTGGGAATCATGAGATTTCAGGTTCTTCAACTTTAACTATTTGATGGATACAAGGTTCTTTACATTTGAGGAGTAGCCTTTCGGAACTTTGATTCCATTCAGAAACACACAGAATGATCTTTTCTCTTTCCTCGAAATGGTGTATGTAGCTGGAGGTAAATAAGTGCGGTATGCCTTCTCGACAAATGCCAACTCTTGTCTTATTCCTAGCTTGAGCATATCTAACATTGAATTGACACCATCCTTACTTTTTCCTTGCATATTTAGTAACGTGCCAATTAGGTTATCATAGATGTTTTTTTAATATGCATCACATCAAGAAAGTGCCTGACATATAAGGACTTCCAATACGAGAGTTCAAAGAATATGAACCTCTTCTTTTAGCCACTTGTCAATACATTTTTAGCAAAAGGCTTGCCAAAATCATTCTCTACTGCGTTCACCTTTTCTAGAACGTCATCCTCGGTCAATATCCTCGGTGGCCTACATTCTTCTGAGCTCCCGTTAAATGCCTTCTTCCACTTCTTCCAATGATGCTTTAATGGCAAGAACCTCCGATGTCCTATATAAACATTTTTCCTGCAATGATCCAGTCGCATCGAATGTGTATCATCTTCACATATAGGAAACACATCGAATGTGTTTCAGGTCTTCAATCAAAGGATCCAAGTACACGTCTATATCATTGTCGGGCTGTCTAGCCCCGGAAATAAGCATGGAAAGCTTCATAAATTTGTGTTTTATGATCAAATTTGGGGGGAGGTTGTATATCATCAGAATCACCAACCATGTACTATGAGTACTACTCTAAACTCCATGCAGATTCATTACATCGGTTGCCAATGCAAGCCATAGGTTTCTTTGTTCTTCACCAAACTCAAGGTACTCATATTCAATTTTTTTCCATTGGGGGGCATCTGCGGGGTGCCTAAGCTTGATGTCTTTAATCCTCTCATCAGCATGCCATGTCAAAAGTTTTGCAACATCCGCATTATTGAACATGTACTTGAATCTTGGAATGATCGGAAAGTACCACAAGACTTTAGAAGGACTCTTAACTTTCTTTCCATATCGAGATGTTTTGCATTTAGGACACTTCTCCAACGACGCATACTGGTTCGGAATAAAATACAATCGTTGGGACATGCATGTATTTTCTCATATTTCATACCGGTCGACGACCGGAGAATTTTCTTTGCCTCGTATGTTTTCGAAGGGAGTACGTTCCCTTCTGGGAGTATATCTCACAGAGTAGAGCGGTGAAACTTGCATCACTCCAATTGTATCGTGCCTTCAGGTTATACAATTTAAGCACCGCACGCAATCTGATGTATTTGCTGCATCTCACATACAAATGCGTCTCTGCATCGCTCTTCAGTGTCTGAAATATTTCAGGATCCTCCTTACCCACCACATTCAACATTTCTTCAACATCATCGCTCTCATCACACATGTCTGTGTCAACCACATTTGAAGCGCTACTAACATCAGGTACCCAGTCTCCGCCATAATACTCATACGTCTCACCATGCTTTGTCCAACGTGTTTAAGACGGATCGATTCCATGACAAATTAAATGGCCCAACAAGTCAAGAGGACGAAGACGCTTTCCATACGAACATGACATACAAGGGCATACAATTCTGTTAGCATTCTCTGCATGCTCAGCAGCAAATTCAATGAACTCTTTTGCTCCATCTATATATTCCTTTGAACGCCGATCACAAGACATCCATTTCCGATCCAACATGGTAACCTACTAAAGGAAAGTGACGATAAGATCGATTTAATAAACTTACTCATTAGGTAGCCACCTTATGATATTACCTTATTTTTTTAACAAAAATTCGGCAGCATAACGGCTACAAAATGAATGTTCCCAGGCTCAAGGCCCTATCTTTTTAACTTAGAAATGGATAGCTTACAAAACACCAATCCTTAACTCCGTAATTTTCCAGTCTTCAATAACAGAATCCACAGAGAATATATACATATAGCATTAATGGGCACAAAAACACAATATCTACCATTCATGGATATTTTCAAATATTGCACAACTACTACCACATCAAACTTAGTCATAAGATTTTAATGAAACAACAACAATATTATTCATAATTCAATGAAGGAAGGAAATTTATAAGTATACCTTCTAGTGGCAAAGTCAATTAATAAAAGCTCTCAAATTGAACAAAAATATCCCACTTTTGGTCCCCCGTTTCTGCCAACAAACTATTAGGCAATTGTAGGCTCCTATAAAAAATATTATGTAAAACAATAGTTTAGATCTAAGCTCAAAATATTCAGCAAAAATTTAAAAATGCATAAATAATATACAAATTAGGTCTGAAATGATATAATGGGTGTTAACTATTCCAAATTTCAAACTGTCAAAGCCAACATGCAGTTCAAATTCAAAAGACTAGGTCTTCAGCAAAGTGAAGTTCAATAGCTCAAAATGATTCAAAGCAAAATCGAATGAATTGCATACAATCCCACTTCCGAAAGTGATGATTCCAATCCAATTCTTACACCATTATTAATTCCTCATGATTGACTGAAACAGAATAGGCAAAGGGAGAAAAATAATTTCACATTCCATGTATAAATTAAACATGCTACCACATATCTACACTCAATTACATCTTCCTCAGGGTCCATACAGCACAAAGAACCGTATCAAAGCAGAGAAAATTACTACAAATTCACATACTCAATTAAACCTTATTCCTACTAAATTAAACATCACAAATTCTCTTTTCCCTGTCATTGAAGCAGCCAACTAGCACCAGCAAGAATAGAAAAATTCCACTACAAATTCACTACCAAACAAAACCATATTTGGACCAGAATAGAGCAACAAATCAGCTAGCTGAACAGGGGGAAAAGAAGGGAAAAAAATACAAAATTTCCACAAAGCCTAAACTCTACTCTTTGAAACCTCTAAAAAGTTTAGGTAACATTAAATCATCCTTGTAAAGATCAAACATCAAATATATATCCCTAAATGAAAGAAAAACTGCACAAACACCTCAAAAAATCATCTCTTTATATGTCTTTAATGCCTTTTGATCGATTAATTGTTCTCTCCTTTATCATAGAACCAGAATCCATACTCCCTCATTTGATTTGAAATTTCTCAAAATTAAACATTATTAATCCTCTTGACAGCAAGCCTAGATAAATTTCCCATATTCAAAACCATCACACAAAGCTTAGAAATTAAATCTTTATATGACCATGGACTCTTTTAAATTTCAAGTTAGTTGGTAATACTTATGTATATTATTTTTCACCAATACATGCAGAGCTCAACTACTAGAAGATCAAAACTCCAAATCAAAGAATTCCATCGACAGAAAAACATAGCATAATGGATTGAAGTGCAAGTAAAACTATTTCACCCAAGCATAAGAGTTCGAATCCGACTAAGAACATCATATCAGCTCAAATTTCATTAGGTAAATGTAAAATCTAACGTTAAGCTTCAATTTAATCGTATTACAACTCCTTAACACCAGAACCTAATCAAAATGCTCGTTCAAAAATGGCGCAGCTTCATTTTCATTAGAGAGATGAAAAATGCCATCTTCTCCTCGCTGGTGGTCGGATGGAATATAATGTAGGAGAGGAAGAAATCGGAGAAGGAGGTGAAGGCCAAAGTGGTAGTGTGAGAGTGAAATGGGGACGAGTAGAGGGAGGGAAGTTTCGGTAGAGAAGTAATGAGGGTTTGGGAGGGAACGAAGACGAAATGGAAGGGGGAGGGAAATGGGTAAAAAATTTAGAGGGAAAGCCTATCATGGGCTTTCTACATAATAAGCGCTGGGATAGGCCCAAAAGTAAAAAAAAGAACCTGAAATAAATTTAAAAAATAAAAGACCTATCATGGTGCTTAGTATATACTATGCGCCGGGATAGGTGTCAAATATATTATAAAAATAAAACACCTAACCCAGCGCTTAGTATACTAAGCGCCGTGATAGTTGTCAAATATGTTATAAAAATAAAACACCTATCCCAGTGCTTAGTAGATACTAAGCGCTGGGATAGGCGCCCCTGCTCTAAAATAATAATATTTACACCTATCTCGGCGCTCAATATAAAAAAAGCGCTGGGATAGGTTCCAAATATATATAAAAAAAAATAAAAGACCTATCCCGACGCTTACTAATATTAAGCACCGGGATAGGCTCACTGATTAAAAAAGTTATATTTAAAAAATTGGAATACCTATCCTGGCACTTTAAATTGTTAAAAAGCACCGGGATATCCTATCCTGGCGCTTGCATTTATAAAGCGCCGGGATTGTTGCGCTGCAATAGCCCATTTCTGTAGTAGTGGCCTTATTGGGTCGAATGCCTTCTGCTGTGGGTTTTCAACCCACCCTTAGTATTGAAATGGTTTCTTTACAAGAAAGAATTAATTCTACCAAAGAAGGGTCCATAACTTCTATTCAAGCAGTTTATGTACCCGCAGACGATTTGACCTATCCTGCTCCTGCCACGACATTTGCCCATTTTGAAATGAGGCATCTACTTAATTGGAATCTCCTTAACATTGATTGGTTGATTTCCATATGTAATCACTATCTTTGGTCATCCCAGTAAGATTGCCAATGCAATGGGGGTGTTGAGCGATTTAAATTGTTATTTGCAAGGTCTAAAATATGGAGTGATTTGAGTTGACACAAAAAGAAAGTCCTAATTAGATCATATATTTAGGACACATCATTTTAGTTCTTTCGTGACAGAGAATAACTTTCAAAAAGAAAAAAAATATTTTGCAGAAAGGTGAGAGTGTTTATTGAAAGGGAAATGAGAGAACAATAACTTTTGAATTCAAAATCCCATATAGGTGATTTGTAGTTGCAAATATCTATTCTCAACTAGCTCATACTATTACTCAATTATTTAAAATCTTCCATATGGGATTTTGAAATTCAAAAGCTATAATTTTCTTTTAATTTTCCTTTATTAAAAAGTTTTACAACTGATTAAATTTAAAAAAATTGAGACTACTCTAATTATTTCTAACTATATTGATACTGACATAACTTAGCTCCAATTTCTAATATCAGTCCATCTAGTGTTCCAGTCAACAACCGCCACATGGTTTATATTAGTCCATCCAATTTCCTATTATCACTACAAAAAGAACCAATGACCAAATTGCTCACAGATCTCAAATGTTATCTCCTATTGTTGTTATTCACTATCAAAATTCAAGAATTGTAAGGTATCATTTTCTAGTGTCTTTTATGCTTTATCTTTCTTTTTATTTCCTTATGAAGTCATTCTGATAATGCAAAACGTGTTGTTTACTAAAATTTTTGTTTAAATATGTAAATTATCAGGACTATTATACCTATCCTTCTCTATTGACAGAAATGGAGAGGAATAGGTGGCAAAACAATTTTGTAGCATTAGCTCACTAGCTTTGTGTAAGAGAAAAATAGACAACAGCGACTTCTGGCATTTAAAAGGCCAGGTAGTCTTCTTTCTTTGAAAAATATTCCTTTTTTCTCCTCCAGTTCCCCATCATAAAGCCCATACAAAAATCAAAACTTTCTCTCTTCTCCATTCAAACACCGTGTGAGGCATTAGTCTAAACCTTGATAATTTCAGTTTGTCTCTCTCTCTCTCTCTTCTATTTGCTTTAGCTCACTCATTCCTGGCCTTTGCTTTTGGATCGTCTTTCCTCATTTACTAACATAAACGCTGTAAATTGAATAATGAATATCTCTGTATTGTTTTACTTTAGTTATGGATTCTTTCTCTCTTTTTGTGGTTGGGATTTGTTGAAAAGAGAGAAGTAAGATAAGGCCATTGGTAGTTAGGGTGTTATAGATGTTTTGGCATCACTTTTGTAGGCTAACACTCGTTTGAGATCTAGATTCTACAATAATCATGGGGTTTCAATAGTTATATATTTGTCCTGCTCAATAAAGCTGTAAAAATATGTTAAAGCTATAAGACTTTAGGCAGAAAGAACAGAGCATTGACTGAGATTGAGAGAATATGTGATTGTGATTGTCATCTTCCCTTTTACTTGGCCTAACTGTGTTATTTCTCTCAACAGTTATGGTTACTTGACTGCAACTTGTTAAATTTTGGCACAACTGTTTAGTAACTAGTGCTTATTTTAATATAGTTTTTGTAGGTTGCTACATGATTTTTTTGGCATGATTTTCATTAACTATATTCTATAGTCATCTATTATAGGTTGCTACTGAAGAAACACCAAGTGTGGTGGTGGATCGAATTTCCAAGGAGGTGGCATTTGCTGAGCCAATTAAAATGTTTCATTCAGATGATCACTACTATGACCTTACCTAATCAGTTACCCCTTACTTGCATGTTTCTGAAGCACTTGAAGCCACCTCTAGTCCCAGTTCTCAAGTATAGGAGCCTCTCCTTCATGAGGATGACTTCTTGGAAATGAATGATCTCATTGATCCCAAACCAGAATTGCCCACAATAGAAAATCCTTTGGAGAACTGGAGTTTGAAGACGGATCAAGTGCATTTGACTTGTACCATGATGCAGAGATGCTTCTTCGTGACATGGGGCATATTGATCAGGAAAATGTTTTCATAGTAATGTTGTGAATCAGCATTATCAGTCTCTACCCCTTAGAGACAATGCAGATTAAAGTGAACTCTAGATGCATCATGAAAGGTAGATCATGAGTCAAGCAAAACATGCTAATGTTTCCTTCGCTTCATCAACCTTAGGTACATTCATTGGCAACACGAACAGTGTTAGCGGTCTAACTCAACTTCCAAATAATGATCTTAGTCTCTTTGATTTGAATGGAGATGCAAGCTTCACCTGAACTCATGGAAGTTATCTTCCATTGGTTGATTCCCTTTTAATGCATGGAAGAAACCTTCCTTGACTATTAGTGTTATGGCATCCACTCTAACACACTCTCATCTAGCAGCTCCAACACATAATGTCTTCACAATACTATCCATTTCCTAAACCACTGAATCCTTACTCGCTAGAACTTCCACAAAACTTCATTACCACTCGCAAGTTGTAGACCAAGCAAAATTCCCTAGTTCCTTCTTTGACCACAACACTACCACCCCTACTCCCAAAATCCTTTATCCCCTCTAAATTCTATTATATCATCCCACAAAATTCATTTCCACTTCTTTCTCACTCTTTCTCTGGTTTCTCTATTGGATCATGTAGGTTTTGATTCACTGCTTCTTGGTTCGAATTTTGGATCAAAGGAGTGGTTTTTGTTATTGGGGGAATCTTCAATTTCATTTTTTTGTTTTGGGTATTACTGGTGTTGAATAAAAACTGACGGTGGTAGAGGATTCATCCCCAGAGTCTTTCAGCTATATGATGGCTTCCATGTCTGGGTTTCGATTCCATCCCACTGATGAGGAATTGGTTATGTACTATCTGAAGAGGAAGATATGTAGGAGGAGGTTGACGCTCGATGTGATTCATGAAACTGATGTCTACAAGTGGGATCTTGAGTAATTGCTTGATATTTATTTGCTCTATTCTTTGAATCGTCTTTGTTTTTACTTGGCGTTGCCTTTCTTAGTGGAGGGATTTTGGGGGTTGTCATGGTTAGGGTTTTTATATTTTGTTTGATCATGTTGATATTGAATTGCTTATGAACTTAGATTTTCTTTGTCCATAAATGTAATTGTGAAACATGCTCTTGTGGTTCCAATTGGTTAGAATAGGAAGCTATTCAGCCTAAGTGTAGTATTTATTTGACGTGTGATTTTGTGGATTGCTTTTGATTGGTAGGCGTTTGGGTGGGCTTCTATTCCTTTGATATTGATAATTTTTTGTGTAATTTGATGAGCTAGGCATTGTTTGGGTGTTTTACAGTCCTCTTGGCCAATATGTTTTCGGATCATGTACCAAGAAATTTTTTTTAATTTCCCCCAAACCTCTCATGGTAGATACCTAATTGGATGCAAGGTTATTAATGGATTTTGATTTGTGCTTTGAGATCAGCAATCATTGTTTTCTTTAGGATTGATATTGTATGCAAGATAACCATTTTTAGAAGTCTTCATTCGCTAAAGTTGTTCAGGATATTCTGGTGTGATATGTACAGAGATAAAGAAACAAGAAAGAAGAGGGAAATAGAGAAAAGAGAAGAGAGAATGAGAGGCAAACAGAATATTAAAGAGAACCAGGGTAAAATGAATATGTTATTTCACAAATGAGTCCAATTGTACAAGTATTAGGGAGAAAATCAGATTATATAGGTCCTAATTCCCTAACTAATTTGTTGACGTGGCACTAAGACTAACCAACTTATAACTGTAATTGGCAGGAATGCACAATAGGAGGGGTGAATTGTGCCTTTTTAGAATTTAAACTAAATGAAACAAGATTTATATTGGTTCAGTCCAAACTCTTGGCCTACGTCCAGTTCTCCAACTCTCTGTTGGGTTCTACTAACACTTCAAGATTAAATCAGCCTCTTGAATGCCTTTATAAGTAACAGCTAGTGACCTTACTATTCACTGATCACTCCCCTTTACAACTTGTAAGATTACACCCTACTCTTAAGATCCAACTATCTTAAGAGTAATCCTCTCTTAATTGAAAATACAGAGCTTGTTCACACTATTGAACAGATTGTGTTACACACTGAAGAATATCAATCAATGAGCTTCCTAAAAATTGGTGAGTATTGGATGCAGTAGTTAATACAGATAATCAATGTGGCAATCAATGAGTCTCTATCAATTTCTCACTGGGCCTTTTATACTTGACTCTGAAATTTTGCCCGTTGAGAGAAGATTATAGCCATTACTTGAATGATGATGTTGATGGAGTACTTTAGTTGAGAATTAACTCCATTATACTGGTTTTGGCTTTAAAACATCTCTCTTCATTAGTTCGATAAGGTGGTTGGTGTATCAAACGACTTTAAAGCAGGTTATGTGTCTAACGATAACTTCCCAGAATAGGCTTGACCAACTCTGTACTTTGAAGGCTTAAAATAGGTTGTCCAATCAATTTGAATTAAATCCATCGCCACTTCGATCATAGTCTCTAATTGATCACAGGGGTTGGTTTCTGATCGATCAGACATCGATTACACATAGATCACAGCCTGCATTACTAGATATCAAGTTAGAAGAATACTCGCCTGATCGATCACAGGGGAACCTTGATCGATTAGGCATGTCCAATCGATTAGAAAAAGATTATACTCAGAGAGAGAGGCTTGGGTTTATTCTGAGTCTGAGCCACTTGTCCTGTATTTTGTATTCAGATCATCATCACCAGACTCACTGATGTATCCTCCAGAATCTGTTGAGGGTTCTTCTAGGAACTTTGTTTCAATCACAACCTCCTTCTTCTTAGCAGGTGATTTCTTCTTCTTTGCCAGATCTTTCTTCTTAGGAGGAGATGGAGGAGGAAAGTAGGAGAGCATTTTGTCTAGATGAGACTGTTGCTTCTGCTTCTTTGGAGGAGGCTTGGAGGATTTTCCTTGTTGCAACTGCGTTAGGTTGAGGCTTGGGAGCAGTCATCTTTACCCTTTTCTTTTTAGCCTTAGATTGAACCTCTTGTTAGAATCTTAAGTTCTGATGAGGACTGGACCAATAGATAACATAAGTAAAATGAACAATTGGCATATGACTTAGTTTGGAATAATTTGAGATAAGAATGACTAAGTATAAGAGCGTATGTTACCTTAACATTAAACAAGTAAAATCTAATAGGTAACAGAAGCTCTATCGCTAAAGCTAAAACCTATAGCTAACAGATAGAAAGTGTAGGATAGTAATATCTAATGAAGACTTAGCACTAAGATCACTATCGATAAGCTCTGTCTCTATCGCTAAGACCTCATATAGAATAGCTAGCAGTAATGAACCATAGTTACTAGCCATAACATGATTAGCTATCGATAGCAGAACACTTGTTGAAATAACTTAGTCACTCAGATAGCTAATACGTTGAGCTTATGAAATGAACTAGCGATAACATAGTCACTAGCAATAACTTGATTGGCTATCGATAGAAAAATACTTGTTGAAATAACTTAGACATTCTGATAGCTAATACATTGTTTGTAAACATTGAACTAATGAATTTCACTAGCGATAACACCTACTGTGTTTCACATGAATACTTTTTTAGCTAACAGCTAAGTGCAGGACTCACACTATTAAGCTAGTGATAGCCAAAGGAGCTAGCGCTACTGATAAAGCTGCTATGCAAGTATAATGTTGCAGGTGTTCGTTACTCATAGACTCTATTTCTCTTAGCTCACCCTCTGCAAGAATTAAATGAAGCAAGAGAAGAAAGTTGACAAAGATGAAGAACAGCATTAAATGCCAACAGCTAGGAGCTACCAACAATTAATTTCAAACGGCCTTTTAGAGCTGAAAGGAAAGGCATGCTGTGACGAGATATAAATACCGAGACTTGAGCATTTATGAACTAGGAGCTGAAATACTCAATCACACGCACACATAGAAAACTAGCATTTAATATTCTCATTTATTCTCTGCTCACAAAAGCTCAAAGTCTTTATTACTATTAGTGAGTTATTTGTACTTAAGTGCTTATCAAAATCTGTTCATTGAGTGAACTTATTAATTGAAATCCTCTACTGTTTGAGGTTGTTCTAAAGCTCTGTTGTAAAGGTTGGCAGGTGAATCCATGTTGTAAAACCTATGGTATAGTGGAACCCAACAAGGAGTTGGAGAACTGGACGTAGGCATTGTGTTGGCCGAACCAGTATAAACATTGTCGTGTGTTTCCAAGCTTTAATTTTTGAAAGCACAATTCACCCCCCTCTTGTGCGTTCTGCCATCTTCATTTGGTATCAGAGCAGGTCTTCTCTTTTTTATTCCAACGAATCTGAGAAGCAAAGATCAAAATGGCATCGTACGAGAATATCTTGCCTGAAGGAAGCTCCATTAACAAACCCCCTGATTTTGATGGAAAACATTATACTTTCTGGAAACTCAAAATGAAGATATACATCAAAGCCAATGGGTATATATTATGGAAGATTATAGAAGAAGAGGATATTGTGCCCAGAAATATCCTAGGCAATCCAAAGAGTGAAAATGAATTTACTCATGATGACATTGCTTATCTTGAGTTGAACAGCAAGGCAATTCTCATGATCCAAAGTGCTCTTAGTCAAACTGAGTTTTTCAGAGTCAGCCACTTGAACACTGCTAAAGAAATGTGGGAAGCTCTGCAGTTTGCTCATGAAGGAACTTTTGGAGTAAAAGACAGAAGAGTGGAAATGCTTGTCGAAGAGTTCCACAAGTTTGAAATGATAGAGGGAGAAAAGATAATAGATCTGGAGATCAAATTCACTCATCTCATCAACAATCTTGCTGCTCTAGGAAGAAAAATTTCAGAGAAAGAACAAGTCAGCAAGTTTGAAAAGGTGATTGGCTCATGAAGGTCACTGCTATCCAAGAAATGCAAGGAGAATCAACTAAGTCCATCACTGCCTTGTTCGGTAGCCTTGCTGAGTATGAGCCAACTTTGATAGCCCAAAAGAAAGCTCAGGGAAATCCTAAAAGGAAGTCTCTTGCCCTTGCTGCATCAGAAAGAGATGAAGATCTTGATGATGAAGATATGGCCCTCATGGTCAGAAAATTTAAGAAATTCTTCAGGAGAAGAGGAAGGTTGCAGAAGGATGGTCCTAGCTTCAGAAAAGACTCTTAGAAGGATAAAGTTCCTATATGCTTTGAATGTAAGAAGCCTAGTCATTTCAAAGGAGAGTGCCCAAGTCTTCAAAGATTCAAACAAAAGGAGAAAAAGAAGGAAAAGTCCTTTGGAAGGAAGAATCCCTATGTATCATCCATCTGGGGTGGTAGTTCAGATGAGGAAGCTAGCGATAATGAAGAAAGTGCTAACCTCTGCTTGGTTGCTCAAGAGGAGCTGAGTGATACTGAGGTATATGATTCTGAACCTACCTATTTTGAACTTCAAAGCATGTATAATGAAATGCATATTGAATTAACTAAGCTTGCTAAAGAAGTTGTAGGTTTAAGAAAAGAAAACAAGGAACTTAGGAAAAATATTTCCGATTCTACACCAAAAGTTCCCTCTGCACTATCGATAGAAGAGAAGCTATCGCAATCTTCCAAAGTTGCACTATCGATAGCCACTCCTCCATCGATAGCGAATCCTCCTCCAACAAAGTCTGACAGTTGTTCTAACTATGAAAAATTGTTGAAGGAGAAAGAGAAGCTTTCAAATGCTTTAGAAAAATTTACAAAAGGCTCAAAAATGCTAAACATAATTTTAAAGGATAAAAAAACATTTAGAAACAAAACTAGCATTGGTTATGAGCCAAAGAAAGCTTCAAAGAAATGGGAAGAACCCAAGGTGAAACCATATTTGAAATATTTTAGAAAATCTTCAGAATATTCTTCACCTTATAGTTTCTGCAATTATTGTAACAAAAAGGGCCATACTCAATCTACCTACAATCCAAGGAAGTATGGAATTAGTGGCCCCTATAAGTGGGTTCCTAAAGGTACTCATGTGCCTAAGGTTTTTACAAACCAAGAGCCCAAAACTAATCCTAAAGGACCCAAGAAAGTTTGGGTACCTAAATCTGTCTAGTTTGTACAAGTGTGCCTTAAAGCATCCAAGAAAGGAAAGTAGTACATTGATAGTGGATGCTCAAGGCATATGACTGGTGACAAGGACAAGTTCAACAATCTAGTGATACAAGATGTAGCCAAAGTTAGCTTTGGAGGAAATCAAAGTGGAAAGATCACTGGAGTTAGTGAAATTGGTCCTGTCAAAGAGATATACCTAGTGGATGGTCTCAGCCATAACTTGCTAAGTGTCAGCCAAAGCACTGACCATGGTAACTAGGTAACTTTTGATTCCAATGAATGTCTTATTGTTGATAAAAAGGATTTAGATCTAAATAAAACTAATCTTAAGTGTAAGCTAAAAGAAAATAGAAATGGTAATTTATACACTTTAGATTTATGCCAACAACTTGAGGAAAAATGTTTTATTTCAAATGATGAAACATGTTGGCTATGGCATAAGAGACTAGCTCATGTGAATTTTACTCAACTTGATAAGCTAATTAAGAAGGAGTTAGTCATAGGGATTCCTAGTTTTAGAACTAAGCATGATTTAATTTGTGAATCCTGCCAAAGGGGTAAACAAACAAAGTCTTCATTTAAAACCAAGAAGACAGTCTCCACAAGTAGGCTATTGAAACTAATCCACATGGATCTAGTTGGGCCTACAAGAGTGAAAAGTCTAGGTGGTGGTCTATACACTTTTGTGGTTGTGGATGACTACTCAAGGTTTACTTGGACAATTTTCTTTCCTCAAAACATGAAACTTTTGATGCCTTTTGTGTGCTTGCTAAGAAATTGCAGAATGAAAAAGGCACCAAGTTTGTTGCAATCAGGACTGATCATGGAGGAGAATTTGAGAACAAAGAGTTCATGGAGTTGTGTGATGAAAGTGGTATTGAACACAACTTCTCTGCCCCACATACTCCTCAACAAAATGGTGTTGTGGAGAGGAAGAATAGAGTGCTCACAGAAATGGCAAGGAGCAGCTGAATGAGAAACAAGTGCCTCAAATGTTTTGGGCATATGCAATGAGCACAACATGCTACATCTCAAATAGAGCATACATAAGAAAGGGGATGGAGAAGACTCCATATGAGCTCTACAAAGGAAGGAAGCCCAACATCAGTCACCTAAGAATCTTTGGATCCAAGTGCTACATTCACAGCAATGGGAAGGTAAACTTAGGTAAATTCGATCCTAAATATAACATTGGCATATTCATAGGATATTCAAATAGGAGTAAAGCATATAGAGTATATAACAAGAGAACTCAAACTGTTGAACAATCAATGCATGTCGTGTTTGATGAAACTCCTCGAGAAAAACAACATTGTGTTGATGAGGATGAAGATTTTTCAAAAGTTTTAAAACGTCCACTATCGATAGCCCCAGAGCCATCGATAGGAAAAGCTGAAAATCAAGCTTCTTCAAACTTTTCAAAACCTCCCCTATTGATAGCACCAAAGCCATCGATAGTGGGTTATGAGGAAAATGCTGAAGACGATCAAGATGAAGCCAATGAGCCTCAATCTTCCATAAGACATCTTAAGCATCATCCTCCTGAACAAATAATTGGGGAAATGTCAAAGGGTGTTAGAACCAGAAGGAAACTACAAAATGAAATAGAATTTTCTGCCTTTATTTCTCAAATTGAACCAGCCTGTGTTGATGAAGCTCTTGTTGACTGTGACTGGATAGTCACAATGCAGGAAGAACTTAATCAATTTAAAAGGAATTAAGTTTGGGATTTAGTACCTAGACCAAGAAATCATCCTATTATTGGTACTAAATGGGTTTTCAAAAACAAACTTGATGAATCTGGTCAAATTGTCAAAAATAAAGCCAGATTAGTTGCCAAAGGATATAACCAGGAAGAAGGCATTGATTATGAAGAAACCTATGCTCCAGTTGCAAGAATTGAAGCAATAAGGATTCTTCTAGCTTTTGCATCCATCGAAAACATTAAACTTTATCAAATGGATGTTAAGAGTGCCTTTCTTAATGGCTATACCAAAGAAGAGGTATATGTTGAACAACCTCCTGGTTTTGAAGAAAACTCTAAGCCTGACCATGTTTACAAACTTAAAAAGGCTCTTTATGGTCTCAAACAGGCACCTAGAGCTTGGTATGAGAGGCTTAGTACATTTATACTTGAAAAAGGCTTTTCTAGAGGAAAATTAGATACTACTTTATTTATCATGCATAAAGATAAGCATATGCTCATTGTTCAAATTTATGTTGATGATATTATTTTTGGTGCTACTAATGAAAAGCTCTATGAAGAGTTTGCTAAGATGATGCAGGGTGAATTTGAAATGTCAATGATAGGAGAATTAACATTCGTCCTAGGCCTGCAGATAAAGCAAAAGAAGGATGGCATCTTCATCTCCCAAACCAAGTATTGTAAGGAAATTCTCAATAAGTTTGGGATGGAGCAATCTAAAGATAAGGACACTCCCATGAGTACCTCTGCCAGCTTAGATGCAGATGTCAAGGGGAAAGTAGTTAGTCAATCCCTTTATAGAGGAATTATAGGATCCTTACTTTATCTAACTGCAAGTAGGCCTGATATTCAATTTAGTGTGGGAATGTGTGCTAGATATCAAGCAAATCCTAAAGAATCCCACTTAACCAATGTAAAAAGAATTTTACAATATTTGTAAGTAACTCAAGAGCTTGGGCTGTGGTATCCCTAGGGAACTCAAGAGTATCTTCTTGCTTATAATGACTCTAACCATGCAGGATATAAGACAGACAGAAAAAGTACCAGTGGTCAATGTCAATTCCTTGGTGGACGTTTGGTCTCTTGGGCTAGCAAGAAGCAAAATTGTGTGTCTCTTTCATCTACAGAGGCTGAATATATTGCTGCAGCAAGTTGTTGCACTCAAGTCCTGTGGCTTAAGCATCAACTAAGAGATCTGGGTTTGGAATTCCCAGAAGTGCCTATTCTCTGTGACAACACCAGCACAATAAGCTTGGCCAAGAATCCAGTTCATCATTCCAGACCAAGCATATTGATGTGAGACATCATTTTCTGAGAGATCATGTTCAGAAGAAGGATGTCAAGGTAGAGTTTATCTCAACAAATTTGCAACTTGATGATATTTTTACCAAACCTCTTGAGCCAGCTCAATTTATCTTCATCAGAAGGGAATTAGGAATGGTGAATCCAAATGAGTTGTAAATATCTCTGACTTATTCTTGATTTATTCTCATTTTATTAATATAGATCAATCACTGACTTAGGCATCGAAGTGCCAAATCTTAAGTTTTGTAGGACTGACCAATCGATAGTGAGGTTTACTATCGCTAGCATATATAGGGCAAAGCTGTTTGAGCTAAGATTGCCATCGCTAGCCACAAGCATTATCGATAGCAAAGTCAGCCATCGATAGCAGGAAGGAGTGTGATAAATCTAAGTCACTTGCTCAGCATGGGATCATGCCTGCTAGCGATAGCAGCTCTTATTAGCGATAGCAAGTCACTTAACAGGTCAGAATGCGAAACGTTAGCTGATGATCTTCATCGATGGTAAACCCTAAACCTATAAAGTCAGGTCATCTGCATTTGCAATCATTCACGAACATTCACTTTCTCTTCTACTCCCAAAACTCTTTGAGCATTCAAGCATTCATTTTTAAATCTCTCTGTTCTCAAAACCCTAAAATGGTACGAACCAAAGTACCCAATGTCAGAGCCACCTTTAGCGCTAATCCATCTTCTCTATCCGCGAGCAAGAGGTCTCGTACTCAGAAAAACGTTTCATTTTCTAAGGAAGCTGTTGAACAAAATCCCAAGTGACAAAAAGAAGTTTCCTCTAGTGTTCCCTATGTGCAAGATCCTCTTGAAGTTCCTCGCCCTTTCTTTGCAGAAAAAGGAACCCTAGATCGGGCTGCTGTATGGGTAGATTTGGATTGTTTCAAGTAGCAGGGTTTTGATCTAAATGCTTAGCTACTTCCCCACCAAAACTGGCTGAGTGTAAAGAATGACTACAATGAAGAAGTGCTGAGGTCATTCTACTCCGGTCTAAAGGCCATTCCAGAGTACAAGAAAGGGAAAATGGTAAACATCTCTTTTGAAGCCTATGTGAGAAGAAGAGGCATCATTTTTTGTTGGTTGTGTAACACCCCAAAATTTGGATTAGAGATAATAGGGATTTTTAAAGGTTTTGGGGTATCATTTAGAAATTAAAAAGTCTTATAAATAAATTTATTAGGTAAAATGTATTTCTAATAAATTTAAGATTTATTTTCCTTATTAATTGGGGAAAAATAATTAGATGATAAATTTTAATTTGGAAATTTGAGGAAAAACTATTTTGAGGCCCAAATAAATTTATGGGTAAGAAAATATCTAATCTGATATGAGAATTAATTTTAGGAAATTAATTTTTGATAAGGACCAAACTGAAAGTAATAGAAAGATTAAGGATAGGGACTAAATTGGAAAGAACAGAAGTTAAAAGGGTTGAAACATAATTTTTCCTCTCACCCTTATAAAATCAAATTTCCTTCATTCCTTCTTCATTTTCCCATTTATCTCTCCCTCTCCCTCACTTCCTCTGCTCTTTCTCCGTTCTCTCTAGTCTCTGCGTTTTCCGGCGACGGCGATGGCGTTTCACAGCGGAGCAAGGCTGCGACGCCACATGCAAGGGCGGATTTGAGTTCAGGTGAGCCTCTTCTTTACATTTCTACTCTTTGTTTCTCTGATTAGGGCCGATTTGAGAATGAGGGTATTCGATTAGGTTGGGGTTTTGGGTGTTTTGAACCGATTGACTTGAAGCTTAAGACTAGAATTCGAGTTTCACTAAAGAGATTTGTGTTCTTGTGAAACTTCTTGGCCTTATTCAGAATTTTTCAGTCGGGGTTACTGTTCACCAAACCGACTCTTCGATTTCCTACCTGAATCAACGTAAAATGATGATTAAATGTTGTTAGAACTATAATTGACATGTTTTCTTACTACTGCATGTTCGAATTCTTGCTGATTCTTATGGTTTCGAACATGAATCTTCCCTGTTTTGTTTTCGGGTTTCCATGGCTATGTGTGTGTCATCTCTGATTCTCTAAAATTTGGACTTAATGAATAATGAAATGATTTCTTAAAAATGTCAACGAACGAAATTCTATTTCAAGGCACGCTGGTCATATTATGTTAAAATTCATTATGACTTCGCATTGTGTAGAGTTGTCCAAAACGTGGGGGTATAATTTAGGTGTAAATGATGGTTAGTTATTATATCAAGATAGTACAGAGATGAATTTTGTAGAAAATGGGACTGCTGTTTAGAATATGAGGTAGACTATGTCAAAATTTCAGTTGTACTTAAAGCTGAAAGATTGGAGTTAGGTATGAGGTTATATGTTTAAATTCTTGTTGATGTTGGTGGTTTTGAATATGAAAGTTCTCTGGTAGATTCTCTGTAATATTAGTTCTGAATCTGAGCTGTGATCTGTTTAGGATTAAGGTAATAATATATTGAAAAGGTTCGATGTTTTATTCTTATTCAAAAAGGTTCAGTTCAGTTTTAAATGGCGATAGAATCTTTCTGAAACATAGATCAAGAATAATTTGAAAAGGAAGTATTCGAATTTGGATAGTGAGTCTGTTTTGTGAATAAAGGAAAATTTTGAAAAGAACATTAAGTGCTAGCAATATGATCTAGATCTGGTTAAAGTTATTTGCATTAAGTTCATTAATGTTTGACGTAAAGATGACATTGGATGTTTAAGAGAATAAAGTTTCATTTTTGAGGTTTCTGTTTGACAATATTTGGTTTTAAAATCAGTTTCAAAGTGCTGATTTAAAAAAATATATATATATATTAATATGAGGGCCCAATCAGTGTTGTTTCTTGCTACAAAAGAATCTTAATTTAAAAGAGCAATATTCTTAATTAATACTTTGAATTGAGAAGTTTGAGTATTGATGTTAATATGTCTGAGAGTGAATTGTTTAAGGTTGAAGTGAATCCTTGAATTTCTGTGTTGGATAGCTTAAGCTCTTGAGTATGGTTTTGTTTGGAGCCTAAAAGTTAACTGAAAATTATGGTTTGGGTTATGAGATTAAGTGGAAATTAGTTATAGTATGCTATTGTGTGTTTCTAAAGGTTGAATGAATAATCAAAGTATTGAAAATATTATCATGCAAGGTGGTGCGTCATTGTTGAATAGCTTATCAAGGCTCTCAAATTGAAAATTTTCTAGATTGAACTCATGGCTGTATTTTTGAAGTATAGTATTGGGTTTGGAATTTTAGGTTTTCAAGAAATGGTTTTCGAGAAATTTATTAGTCAAACATTGAGAATAAGAAATACTAATTGGAGTAAAGTAATTAAAAGTGATCTTTTTAATGTTGAATAGTCCAGATAGTTATAGTAAATATTAATGATTCATAGATATAAATAATGGGGTAGTCACAAGCATTTTAGGACTTGAGAGAGACGCTTAGTATAAATATAGAAGTACATATATTAACTTACTCTTATTATAATATGATGTGTAGATAGGCTTTGATTTTGGTATGAGTTCACCAAGATAGTGGAAAGTAAAGGATCTGGTTCAGGAAATAGCTCTGGTATCCAGGTAGTAGTTTAATTCATAATATAAATTTATATATATAATTTTGTAATATCTGTGGCATTTAAATGAGCATTATTCTGGTGGTGATATTATGATATTTGTGGAGTACTCCAAGGCCTAGGTGGGTCGCTCCCTCTTTGCCAGTTAAATTCCTATAACCGTGAGGGTTATTGAGTAGCTGTGAGGGCTACAGTTAAATTCCTATAACCGTGAGGGTTATTGAGTAGCCGTGAGGGCTACAGTTAAATTCCTATAACCGTAAGGGTTATTGAGTAGCCGTGAGGGCTATAATTGGAAAAATCCTGCAGGTATTGGTTAAAGGGATATATGCTTTCATTATATGCACAGGTTTATGAAATTGATGTATATGTATGTATATAAGTGCACACATGATATGAAATAAACTGCTATTGAGATTTCCAATCTCACTGTTTTCCAAAACGTTTTCAGTATAGCAGAATGGGAGTAGCTAGCTGGGAAAAAAGTAAGGTAATATGAAGAGGCAGAAATGCCTGCTTTGTCTTGTACCCTATAGATAGATACTTTAAGAGCCTACTTACCTGGGTATGGTGTATGTTTAAATAATTAAGACAAGTGGGAAGCTTGTCTTGTAGTCAATGTATAATTGTATATGTATATATACCCTTAAGGAATAATAGAGCTACATACACATGAAAGAGGGTTATCAATCGAGATAACCCGCCAATATATTATTATAGTAAGAAAGGTGGAAATAGATAAATAGAACGTAATCTAAAGAATAGGTAAATATAATGTAAGAGGTTTGACTCCCCAAGCGTTATAATTCGAGTTATTTTAATTGTTTTAATAACCACTCTATTTTATTGAAAGTTTAAAGATGATCCAACTTATCAGAAAATTTCATTTGAAAGAAAGGAAATTTGATTTATAATACTTTGGAAAGAAAAAGTTTTAAATTTTTCGTATTTTTGGGCTTCCGGAATTAAAAAGTGGTTATAAATCAATTAAAATGCTATAATATAGTAGTAAAAATTTAGGTGTTACAGGTTGGCTATCAACAAAATCTTGGGGATCTCTGGGGAACAATACAATAAATGGTACATGCATGACAAGTACTCTGACGCACAACTGGCATAAATTTACGAGACAAACACTAATAAACCAGCAGATATGCCAGTTCTCAACAGGATTCTTCATTATGTCTACACTAGGATCATGACTCACAAGTCAGGGAACTTCAGCAGCTTCCCAAAGATTGACAATCCTTGGCTGCCTAATCTAATCAATAAAGTTCCTCTCAATACGGGCCAGATGGTGTGTATGGAGTTGCACAGGTTTCTATAAGACAAACCTCCTAAGGCTCCTCTTCCATACCCTCAGTTAATGTCCTACATCCTGGAGTATTCAAAGATCAAATCTTTAGGGGATGGTGAGAATAAGAAATGCAAGCAGCTTACAACCACTACCCTCAAGAAGATGGGGATTCCAGTGAATATCAATGGAGGTGGTTCTACCTCTCAATCTCAGGCCTCTCATGCCCCTCTTCTTCAGCTCAGCCCAAGACTACTGAAGAAGAAGCTCAATCAGAAAAAACTCCTCCTCCTACTACTGCTTCCAAGTCCTTCACTTCTTCCAAAGACACAGTTGAGGAGATCATTTTCAGACTCTCTGCTGAATTCCACTTTGCATTGGAAGCTCAGAAAGCAGAGTTGATAAAGCCTATTCAGGAGCTCCAAGCCCAAGTAAGGAACTTGGAAGAATGCCTCTGCCTTGTTCCAGAAGATGTTAAGAAAAGGGCAGCTCCTCCTCAGTCACCAGGTATATCATCACCCATCCTCTCCCCTATTCACCATTCTTCCTCACATCCCCTGTAACACCTAGTTTTAGTTTTACCTTTTTGATAAAACCTTGCCTACTTGGTAGCCTTTCTTAACGTTTAGCCAATGTTTAGTTAATTAGAGCTTATAGAAAACCTTTTTAAGTAGCCCAAAATTGGCCTGATTAAAACTTTTTATTAGAACCTTAATTGTGTCAAATTAACTTATCATTCATTCATTTTTTTTATTTGGTACCTGATTATTAAACTTCACTAACATATATATTAAACTATCATTTGCATATCGATCCAGACATCACACCCTTGCCTACGATAGGTACTTCAGAGTAATATATATATGTCGAGGTTCATACCCCTGTTGATATTTACTACAAACTTTACCCCATATTTACTTACATGTGCCAACTTCTTCCCACCATAGTGTTTACAAAATATACATATGCAGCAAGTATTCACCATAGCTTAATAATAACATACTCAAAAATATATACAAACTTCCTAAGCAATCTTATACAGCATCCTCAGGCTACATATACTTTCACTAAATCCAGCCTTACCAAAAGCAGTCTAGCCTATCTTTCCCTGCAACCAAAATTTTCTCAGGTTTACCTCATACACTCTAAATTCATACAGTCATACCATCACAATTTATTTAAGCTGTACAAATAATGATAAGTTATTCTCATATTTCGCGTCTCTGACGCCGGTCATCCGAGTAATGATATATTCATTCACTTGGAGACTAATTAATTATCTCAATGTGCATATAGCACCTGCCACCTATTAATAAGGATACATACCCTATTAGTAGTGACTATACCTGCAGGATTTTAATAATATAATACAGATATATCATGTGGATAGAAAATCTGACATAGGGGGAGTGACCCACCGTATGCCTAGGAGTACTCCGAAATTAAAAATAATAAGAACATACGAGCAATAATCATTTATCAAGTATCTGTAACAGCAATCATGTTTAATTATCATACAATCCAATCATGCATTGTTCTAGGTGTGTATGAAGTAAACCCTCACCTGCGACAACCACGTACTACTTCGCTGGAGCCTTTCCTTCTCGCTGCCTATCAGATTTATCACCACTTGGTCCTCTTATTATTACATCATGTAATAATAGAGGTCAATACTCATATTATACATATTAAATATCTCACTCTCTGTCCTAGTATACTACCCACCCCTTAGTGATAGTTCTTACTAGGTGAAACACATTCACATCTCTAATTAAAACAACAAGTCTCATTCTCCAACTCTAAAAGTTGGTATTTTTATTGAAGAAAGAAATTCCACAAATCAATGTTTAATATATCATTACTTATGGCTGGATTTAATTGCCAATTCAACAACAATAATTAAGTTCATTTATGTACAAGAAGCATCACACTTAAAACACTTGTTATAGCACAATTGTCCACAACTTTTGAACCTAATTTAATTAAAACCACTTACAATAAGGCAGCAGCAACTTGTACTCAAAATTATCAAACATCTTGTAATGTAATACAAGAAAAGTATATGTCACATTATCTTTAATTGAATTACAATTGTGCAGCAGTAAAATTGGGCACATTATAATGCCCACATTGTTTTTAGTCAAAACAAGTCATCCCTTATTAACTCCATTAGTCCCATTTGTTCTAGGCCAAAACAGAACCAAATTTTCATCTACTATTAATTCAAGCACAATCTTATCAACTTAATTTAAATTGCTGTCACAAATTGCAGCAATATGCACAAACCATAACTTCATATTTCTTCACTACTTTGCAGCGACTTGAATCATTAATAAGGTAACTAAGTTATGCTAATCTTGTGTGGATTATAAAAGAAAATCTGCACACACACAAGTAACTTAATGGCTGAACCAAATTGCCCTTCATACAAAAATACTACATTCTTTTAGACACATGAAGAGTCAAAAATTTAACACCTATTACAGCGCACAAATGGACAGCAATTTTCAGCACAAACTTGCATCCATTTGTAGCCAATTCTTCACAAGATACCTTCCCAATTTTAGTTGTAACTTTCATAGATAAAAGAGGAAAATGTTAGAGCCAATTCTCTTCCTTTAATCGGTCAAGGAAAACTGACCACAATCACCCAAATTTTGGACAGATTTCATAGCTCCTTTGGTTTAATAAAAATAGAGCATCAAAGTTAAGTAAATACACATGCAGCTTGAAATTTTCACCCACATAAACACCTTTAACAATCTCCCATTTAGCTACAGAAAATCAGATTCGAACAGCCCCCAAATCCCCCCTCAAACCCGACATGCATCTCCCTTAAATCCTCTCTTGATTGAGGAAAATTTGACATAGATTGGTAGAGAATCTTCACCTGAGTTTGAATCTTGTTTTGCATGTGGATTCGACCTCAATCTTCCTCCAAATTCGTCCAAGGAAGCTGCTGGAATTTGGGCAGAAGTTTGAGCATTTGGAGAGCAAGAGAGAGAGAGAGACGAAATGGAAGAAGAGGAAGAGTCAATGAATGTGTGTGTGGGTGTGTGTTTCGGCTGACATAAGGGAGTAAATAATAATAAATTATTTAGTATTTAGGTGGGGTAATTTAATCATCTCCTTATTTTACTTAATTGGCTCTTTTACACTTACCTTTGATTTTTATCAACAATATTACATATTGTTCCTATTTGGTAAAAGACATTTCTTATCTTCCTTGAGCAATTTTATTTACTAATTGGATTTTTGGGATGTTACATCCCCACTCCCACAAGCACTCACCTATCCTCCTCACCATAGCCAACCTCCCTCTCCAACCCCACAAACCACAAAAGTCCCAACACCTCCAGCAACCCCTATCGCTAGACCATCCCCTAGTGATAGCCACCATACTCCACTCCACTCCCAACTGTTCCTGAACCACATGCACCTTCTATCGATAACCCCTCCCCTAGCACTAGCCATCATTCAACTCCACCAACCTCTATCGCTAATCCCTCTATTAGCGATAGCACTCCTATCCCTACCACCACCACTAGCTCTCCTATCCCTCAACCTCCCATCTCTTCTCCCATCCCTGCCCAAACACCTACACCTGGTGCTGATGATGACAAAAAGGGGGAGAATAATCCAGCCTTTAAGGATGATATTCTTGAGGATACTGAGGAAATTGAGGACGCAATCAGAAATATTGCTCGAAGCTACATGGCGTCTGAGGACCACATTACTCCTCCTCCTTCAACTTCCAATAAGCCTCAAGTCTCAGCTCAAGTTCCTCAGGCTTCAGAGGAAGACCTTGTTGAGGTGAAAAGAGAAAGGAGCAAGAGGAAAGCCAGAGAAGAGGTCTCCTTCAAGGTTATCCCAAAGACTTCTCTTGAGGCCCTTAAGGGACAAAGGATTAAGCGGGTGGCTCCTAGAAGGACAAGAGGTAAAGCAGCTGAAAAGTTAGCTTCTCCTCCCAAGCTATCAAAAGAAGAAAAGAAGGCTCTTGCTGAAATCTTGAGACAAAAAAAGGAGGATTTTGCTAAGGCTATGAAGGAAGCAAATGAGGTAAAGAAAAAGGCCAAGAAAGCTGCTGAGGCAAAGAAGAAAGCTGAGAGAGAAGCTGCTAAGGCAAGAAGGAAAGCAAAAAGAGCAACTGCAAGGAAAAAGAAGAGGGAAATTGCTCGAGGGAAAAAGGCATGGGTATACAAAAGGAGGCTTCACTAAACTAAGGCTAAAGCTGCTAAGGCTATCTCCATTACTGAACCTTCTGAGATTCCTGAGCAAGCCAAATCTGAGCTAGTCAGAGCTAAGAAGAAAAGAGCTGAGCAAGACAAAATCGAGCAAGATAGATTCTTCTACTCAGATTCTTCTGTTTCTAACTATCCTAATGAGGAATACAGAGCCACACCTTCTGGAGCAAAATGTGAAAAAGAAGAAGTTTTAGTCTTTAAAAATCAGTCTGCATATGCACCATATATGGCTAAAACTGATGTGCTTCCTTTTGCAAAGCTGATATAATATATGTGTTTGCCTCAATTTATGCTCTACACATACCTTATTTTATACATGCTTTTACTTATGTTTTGTCATCATCAACAAGGGGGAGAATGTTAGAATCTTAAGGTTTGATGAGGACTGGACCTATAGATAACATAAGTAAAATGAACAGATAGCGTATAATTGAGTCTGGAATGAATTGAGATAAGAATCATGCTGAGAGACTAAGTAAAAGAAGTGTAGGTTATCTGAACTCTGAATAAGTAAAAATCCTATAGATATCAGATACACTATCGCTAGGCCAAGAACCTATCACTAACAAATAGAAAGTTTAGGATAGCAATAGCTAATGAAGACAGCAATAATCTAAAGAAAAGAAAATATCCCTATCGCTAATATATGTCTCTATCGCTAAGGTCTCATAAACAACATGGATATCACAAGGGAAAATAGATAGCAAAGATAACTAGCGATAACGAGAATAGCTATCGATAGCAGAACACTGAGACATTCAGATAGCAAATAGTTTGAGCTAATGAATTGAATTAGCGATAACATAGTCACTAGAGATAACGAGATCAGCTATCGATAGGAAATCACTTGTTGAAATAACTTAGACATTCTAATAGCTAATACATTGTCTGTATGCACTGAGCTAATGAATTTCACTATCGATAATACCAACTGTGCTTCACATGAATACTTATTTAGCTAACGGCTAAGTGTAGGACTCACACTATGAAGCTAGCGATAGCTTGGGATGCTAGCGCTACTGATAAAGCTGCTATGCAAGTACAATGTTGCAAGTTGTCATTACTCACAGACTCTGCTTCTCTTAGCTCACTCTCTGCAAGAATTAAATGAAGCAAGAGAAGAAAGTTGACGGAAATGAAGACCAAGATTTATTGCCAACGGCTAATAGGGCTCAACGAACATATTCAAACAATCTGCTGGAGCTAAAGGAAAAAGGCTAAGCTGTAAAGAGATATAAATACCAAGACTTGCATTTATGAAGAAGAGAACAAAAACTGACGAACTTACATTCATTATTCTCATCTACTTACTGCTCAAAGCTTTATTACTCTTAATGAGTTTATTTGTACTTCAGTGTTTATCAAAATTTGTTCATTAAGTGAACTCATTTATTGAAATCCTCTACTGTTTGAGGTTGTTCTAGAGTCTGGGACTTTAGAACAGGGTTGTATTCTTACAACTTGTAAGGGGGAGCGTTTAGAGGAAGTCTAAAGCTCTATTTTGTAAAGGTTGGCAGGTGAACCCGTGTTGTAAAACCTGTGATATAGTGGAACCCAACGAGAAGTTGGAGAACTGGACGTAGGCAGTGTTTGGCCAAACTAGTATAAAGGATTGTCTTTGAGTTTATAGTTTAATTTTGAAAAGCACAATTCACCCCCTCTTGTGCGTTTTGCTATTCACATGTGTTACACACTGAAGAATATCAATCAATGAGCTTCCTAAAAATTGGTGAGTATTGAATACAATAGTTAATACAGATAATCAATGTGGTAATCAATGAGTCTCTACCAAATTTCTCACTGGGCCTTTTATACTTGACTCTGAAATTTTGTCCGTTGAGAGAAGATTATTGTTGTTGTTTGAATGATGATGTTGATGGAGTATTTTAGTTGAGCATTAACTCCATTATACTAATTTTGGCTCTAAAACATCTCTCTTCATTATTTCCAGAAGGTGGTTGGTGTATCAGACGACTTTAAAGCAGGTTATGTGTCTAACGATAACTTCCTAGAATACCAACTCTGTACTTTGAAGGCTTAAAATAGGTTGTCCAATCAATTTGAATTAAATCCATCGCCACTTCGATCACAGTCTCTGATCGATCACAAGGATTGGTTTCTGATTGATCAGATATCGATTACACATAGATCACAGCATGCATTACTAAATATCAAGTTAGAAGAATACTCGCCTGATCGATCACAGGGGAACCTTGATCGATTAGGCATTTCCAATCGATTATAAACAGATTATACTCAGATTACATACTTTCTCTAATTGATCACTCAATATACTCTAATCGATTAATGCCCTCTGATCGATTAGCCTTAGTTTACGTTTGGATTATACTTTGTTCCTTTGATCGATTAAAGGAAAGGCCTAATCGATTGGGCTATCCAATTGATTACACTAAGTCCTTCAAAATTCTATGATCGATTAATGCTCTCTGATCGATTAGATTAAGTTCTCTTAATTTCTCTATTCAATACACAGAGACCCTGATCGATCGCAAAGGTCTCTGATTAATTAGGCGACTATAATCCTAACTTCTAATCTAAACCTGCTCTGATCCTAATCGATTAGGCTTTAAGTTTCTTAACTTGTGATCTGAACCTAATCGATTAGGCAATACTTAGGATTTTCTTTCAGATTATTTCTAAGTCATTCCTGATCTTTACCCAGCCTTTCTTTATGCCTAAGTTATGTTTAGTTATCATCCCAACTCATTATTCTAACAATAACTAAGTCCTAATCTTATTATATTTCCATAACATGGTGCTTGAGACTTTTAAAGAGATTCCTATCTTACTAGCCATTTTGTATTTATTTATGTCTAACAGTAGCTTTTCTTCTTCTACTTTGTTTTGTTAATTGTGAGGTTAAATGTTAACTTTTAACTTGAAAGATTTTCTTTACCCTTTATTAAGATTTATTAGCTTATTTTGTTTGTCTACCTTCTTGATTGCTTATCTGCTTACAATTTGAACGTTTTGAAGGGCAGTCAGTGCTGAAAACTGAAGATAGGCAATGGTTCTTTTTCAGCCCTAGAGACAGAAAGTATCCTAATAGTGGTAGGACTAATCAAGAAATAAGATATGGATACTGGAAAGCAACAAGGAAAGATTGTAATATTACGTACAATTCTCGGGCTATTGGGGTTAAAAAGACACTCATTTTTTAGAGGTAGAACACCACACGGTAAACGAACTGATTGGTTTACGCATGAGTACACATTGGAATAAAGAAGAACTTGTATGATGCCAGAATTGTAAGGTATCGATTTCAATTGTCTTTTATGGTTTATCTTTCTTTTTATTTCGTTATGAAGTTATTTTGATAGTGATAACGTATCATTTACTTAACTTTTTTTAATGTGAAAATTATCAGGACTATTATGCACTTTACAAAGTGTTGAAGAAAAGCGGACCTGGTCCTAAAAACGGTGAACAATATGGTGCACCATTCAAAGAGGAAGAATGGGTGGGTGATGATGATTTTGTAGATTTTAATGCTAATTCAGCTGCCAAGGAGACTCCAATTTCACAAGTTGATGAGGGTACTTCTGTTGATACTGTGACTTGTAATGATTAAGTGCAGTCTATATTTGATGATGAACTTGACGAGATCTCTAAAAAAATGATGGATGAACATGTTCCTGACCAGCCCTCGTTGTGTCCTTCTCTACCTCAGGTTTTGTTTATGTAAAAGTTGCCTAAAATACTGTTGCAGTAGCTCACTTGCTCTGTGTAAGAGAAAAATGAAGGACAACTATCTCCTCCCATTGAAAAAATCTTCCCTTTTTCTCATCCTGTTTCCCATTAAGCCTAAAGCCCATGCGGAAAACAAAACTTTCTCTCTTCTCCATTTAAACACTGTGCGAGGCATTAGCCTAAACTCTAAACTTATTTAATTTTTGTTTCTTTCTCTTCTATTTTTCTTCAGCTCTTTCACTCCTAGACTTTGTTTTTGGATCTCATTTCTTTACTAATGAAAACACTGTAAATTGAATGCTGAAAATCAGAGTCCATTATGATCTCAACATTTATTCTCTGTACTCTTTCACTTTAGTTCTGGAATTTTTCTCTCTTTTTGTGGTTGGGGTTTGTAAAAAAACATGGAAGTAAGATATGGCCTTTGGGAGTGTGGGAATTAATGTGCTGGCATCACTTATGTAGGCTAACACTCCGTTGAGATCTAGATTTTGCGACTATCATGAGGTTTCTATGGTTATATTTTTGTCCTACTTAGTAAAGATATGTTAAAGCCATGACACTGTATAAGACTTTGATCATGAAGAAAAGAGCATTGACTAAGATTGAGAGAATATGTGATTGTGGTTGTCATCTTCCCTTTTACATGGCCAAACTGTTTTATCTCTTTGAACAATTAATGGTTACTTGGCTATTACATGTTAATTTTTGGCATGACTGTTTAGTAACTAGTGGTTCTTTCAATATAATATTTGTTGGTTGCTACATGATGTATTTTTTTGGCATGATTTTTCATTAACTCTGTCTTCTATAATCATCCATTATAGGTTGCCGCTGTAGGAACACAAAGTGTGGTGGCAAATCAAATTTCTAAGGAGGTGGTACTTGCTGAGCCAATCAAAATGTTTCATTCAAACAATCACTACTACAACCCGACCCAATCAATTACCTCTCCCGTGCATGTTCCTGGAGCACCTGAAGTCACCTCTGGTCCCAGTGTTCAAGTAGAGGAGCCTCTATTTCATGAGGATGACTTCTTGGAAATGAATGATCTCATTGATCCTGAACTAGAATTGCCCATAATAGAAAATCCTTTGGTGAACTTGGATTTTGAAGATGGATTAAGTGCTTTTGACTAATACCATGATGCAGAGATGTTTCTTTGTGACATGGGGCACATTGACCTGGAAACTATTTCACGTGCTTATATGAATACTTTTGACAGTAATGTTGTGAATCAGCATGATTAGTCTCTGCCTCTTGGAGAAAATGCAGATCAAAGTGAACTCTGGATGCGACATGAAAGGTAGATCATGAGTCCAGCAGAACATGCCAATGTTTCCTTCTCTTCATCAACCCCAAGTACATTCATTGGCTCGACAAACAGTGTTGGTGGTTTGATTCAACTTCCAAATAATGATTTTAGTGTCTTTGATTTGAATGGAGATGCCAGCTTCACATCTCATTTGAGATGAACTCTTCAAAGTTGTCTTCTATTGGTTGATTCCCTGCTAATGCATGGAAGAAACCTTGCTTGACTGTTAGTGTTGTGGCATCTTTTAGAGCTTTCTACGCTAACATTAATGTGACTTGAGATTTCATGCGGCTTGTAACACCCCGAAAATTTGGATTAGAGATAATAAGGATTTATTTAAGGCCTTGGGTGTCATTTAGAAATTAAAAAGTCTTATAAATAAATTTATGAGGTTAGATGCATTTTTAGTAATTTTATATTTTCTTTATTAATTGAGGAAAAATAATTAGAAGATAAATTTTAATTTGGAAATTTGAGGAAAAAATATTTTGAGGCTCAAATAAATTTATGGGTGAGAAAATATCTGGTCTGATATGAGAATTAATTTTAGGAAATTAATTTTTTTGGATAAGGACCAAACTGAAAATAATGGAAAAATTAAGGATAGGGACTAAATTGAAAAGAACAAAACTTGAAAGGGCATAAACGTAATTGTCTATCCGATTTCTTGACTTGGGTGCTTATGGCTGATGTAATAATGTTGATACTAGTAGGATAGAATTGGTATATGGCTGTGTATGTGGTATCTTATGAGGTTCCGGGATTTTTGGAATTTTTAATATCCCCCCTGTCTATGCTCGGCCGAATTCTTTGTTTGTGATGAGGTGGTGGTTCTTTTTCAATATGCAATTTTCTGTTTTGTGTTGAATTTTCTAAATAGAGATGATTCAGAAATTTTTTGTCCTCCGTTCTGTTACTATTTATGGAGAAAACTTCCAGATTTTTGAGTTTAAGCAAGTGGAATCTAAGCTTTAAAGGTCTTTTAAGTATGTTCAAGAGATGTTTTGTGGACACATATATTTGATTGTGTTGGTTGTGAATGTGAACTTTTTCCTTGTTGCTCTGTTTCTGATTCTTCTTGCTGCCACAATTGAGCTTTGATTGTTATGATTGGAAGCCATGTATAAATATTGAAATTGGAAGAAATGTTAAGCTTAAAAAGTGTGTGGCTGAAAACTTTGCAGCTTTCTATGAAGTGTGTTAATTGAACAAGAGCATTGTAAATTAAGGACTAAAGGTTGGGTATTATGAGTTTTTAAAATTTGTAAGAGGGGGCAGATTTAATACACTACTACAAAAGTGGGCTATCACGACGCAACAATACCGGCACTTAGAGTAAAAAGCACCGGTAATGGTATGTATAGGGCCTATACCGGCGCTTAATAAGAAAAGCGCCGGAATAGATCTAGCCTATACCAGCGCTTTTTCCAAAAAGCGCCGGTATAGGGTTTTTTGTTCACAATTTACTTTTTTTTAATCAAAAAACCCTATACCGGTGCTTAAATATAAAGCGCCGGTATAGGGTTTTGTCTCACTTCTGTTTCACTTTTTAATAATTATTAAAATAATAATTTAATAATAAATATTACATAATAAAATAGATTAAAAATATTTATTTTATTATACCTATACCGGCGCTTTATCGGAGAAGCGCCGGTATAGGTTTTATTCTGTTTAAATTTATAATAATAATTATTAAAAGAATAATTTAATAATAAATATTACATAATTAAATAAATGAAAAAAAATTAATTTGTTATACCTTTACCGGCGCTTTACCGGAGAAGTGCCGGTATAGGCCCAGAAATTTGGAGGGAAATTTCCCTCAAAAAATTTTTGCCTAAACTATGCCTGCGCTTTTTGAAGAAAGCGCCGGTATAGGCCTTTAAATTAATACCTCTGTCCTTACTCGTTCCATCTCCCTCTTTCCCCCCATGCCGCGAACTCGATCGAGTCACCCAAGCGCCGTCCTCCGCCGTTGCTCCCCAAGCCCCACGCCGCTGTCTCGTCTTCCTCCTCCTCCGTCGTTGCTCAGCCGTTCGCCTTCTTCCAAGCCACATGCCGTCGCCTTCTTCGCCGAAGCCGCCGTCGCCGCCGTTCGCCTTCTTCCATAATAGTGGCTTCTTTTCTTTTTCTGCCTCCAGTTATCCTTTTCTGAAGCTCTCCAAGGTTTATTTGTTCACCATTTCATGATGATTCTGAAGCTCTGTTTGTATAATCTATTTCCATTTTGCCTTTATCTTGTCATAATTGCTTATCTTCGACGCTTAGTTTAGTTTCATTCCGCTCAAATTGAGCTTGGCTCCCGTTCTATAGTTTCAATTTCTGCTCAATTTATCCTTCGTCCTTTTCTTTTCAATTTTATTGCAATATAATTGGCTAATTCTTGGTCTATTCTTTTGGTGTACATATAATCTTACAAGGAAATATGTTAAACAACGAACGCACTTAAATGTCGTATATTTGGTGCACAAGAGTTTTGGACTTTTGAGCTGCGGTCTATTTTTATTCATTGTTCTGTTTCTTTTCTAAAAGATAATATCATTTTTTTGGAGTATAATTGCTGTATTTGATAGTTTGATATATTTGAGGTATTGAATTGAGTTGTTTAAGTGGGCATAGGTGACTGCTCTCTTGCTTTTTCTTTTCTTTGAACATTGAGTTAAATCAAATCTATTTGCTTTTTGTTTTCCTTATAGTATTTACAGATTATTGCTCGACACTTTAAGGTGAAGAATCGTATTGTTGCTAGCGGGGCTTACTTTGAGCTAAAGGACCTTGAAGTAAGTCTTATCTTTTTTTTTCTTTAATTTAGCAGGCTGGGACATATCAAATGATTGAGTTTTGGTACTTTCCGATGAATCCTATTGTGTGGTGTTTTATTTTACTCGTATGGAATTTTTGTTTTGTGGAACTATTAATACTCTATATATATAAATGCTCTGTGAATTCTGTTGTGGTGGGCTGTGGAGATATATTGAGTTGATGTTATTTATATAGTTGGCAATCCATTTCTATGTAAAAAAGAGAGGGCCTTGAGCCTGGGAACGCTCATTTTTTAGCCGTTATGCTGCCGATTTTTTGTTAAGAAAGTAAGGTAACATCGTAAGGTGGCTACCTAATGAGTAAGTCATATACATCTTACCGACGTTTTCCTTTAGTAGGTTATAATGTTGGATCGGAAATGGATGTCTTGTGATCGACGTTCAAGGGAATATATAGATGGAGCAAAAGAGTTCATTGAATTTGCTGCTGAGCATGCAGAGAATGCTAACAGAATTGTGTGCCCTTGTATGTCTTGTTTATATGGAAAGCGTCTTCGCCCTCTTGACCTGTTGGGTCATTTAATTTGTCATGGAATCGATCCGTCTTATACACGTTGGACAAAGCATGGTGAGACGTATGAGTATTTTGGCAGAGACTGGGTACCTGATGTTAGTAGCGCTTCAAATGTAGTTGACACAGACATGTGTGATGAGAGCGATGACCTTGAAGAAATGTTGAAAGTGGTGGGTGAGGAGGATCCTGAAATATTTCAGACTCTGAAGAGTGATGCAGAGACGCCGTTGTATGTGGGATGCAGCAAATACACAAGATTGAGTGTGGTGCTTAAATTGTATAACCTGAAAGCGCGATACGGTTGGAGTGATGCAAGTTTCACCGCACTGCTTTCCGCTCTGCGAGATATACTTCTAGAAGGGAATGTACTCCCTTCGAAAACATACGAGGCAAAGCAAATTCTCCGCTCGATCGGTATGAAATATGAGAAAATACATGCATGTCCCAATGACTGTATTTTATTCCGAAATCAGTATGCATTGTTGGAGGAGTGTCCGAAATGCAACACATCTCGGTATGGAAAGAAAGGTAAGAGTCCTTCTAACGTCTTGTGGTACTTTCCGATCATTCCGAGATTCAGGCGCATGTTCAATAATGTGGATGTTGCAAAACTTTTGACTTGGCATGCCGATGAAAGGATTAAAGACACCAAGCTTAGGCACCCCGCAGATGGCCCCCAATGGAAAAAAATTGATTATGAGTACCCTGAGTTCAGTGAAGAACCAAGAAACCTACGGCTTGCATTGGCAACCGATGGAATCAATCCGCATGGAGTTCAGAGTAGTACTCATAGCACATGGCCGGTTATTTTGATGATATACAACCTCCCGCCAAATTTAATCATGAAACGCAAATTTATGATGCTTTCTATGCTTATTTCCGGGCCTAGACAACCCGGCAACGATATAGACGTCTACTTGGATCCATTGATTGAAGACTTGAAGTATATGTGGAATTCGGGTGAGACAGTTTTTGATGGGTGTAAGGAAGAAAGTTTTAATTTGAGAGCCATGTTGTTTGGCACGATAAATTATTTCCCAGCATACGGTAATTTGTCCGGATATAGCATCAAAGGATATGGTGCGTGCCCTGTATGTGAAGATGATACCCATTCGATGCGACTGGATCATTGTAAGAAAAATGTGTACATGGGACATCGGAGGTTCTTGCCGTTAAAACATCGTTGGCGTAGGTGGAAAAAGGCGTTTAACGAGAACTCAGAAGAAGGTAGGCCACCAAGGACATTGAGCGGGGATAGCGTTTTTAAAAAGGTGAAGGCGTTGGAGAATGATTTTGGTAAGCCTTTCGCAAAAAATGTGTTGACAAGTGGTTGGAAGAAGAGATCCATATTCTTCGAACTCCCGTATTGGAAGTCCTTATATGTTAGGCATTTTCTTGATGTGATGCATATTGAAAAAAACATCTGTGATAACCTAATTGGCACGTTGCTGAATATGCATGGGAAAAGTAAGGATGGTGTCAATTCGAGGTTAGATATGGTCAAGTTGGGAATAAGACAAGAGTTAGCACCTGTCGAGAGAGGATACCGCACTTATTTACCTCCGGCAGCTTACACCCTTTCGAAGAAAGAGAAAAGATCATTTTGTGAGTTTCTGAATGGAATCAAAGTTCCAGAAGGCTACTCCTCAAAATTCAAAAACCTTGTGTCCATAAAAGAGTTGAAATTGAAGAACCTGAAATCCCATAACTGTCACATCCTGATGCAACATTTCTTACTGGTCGGCATACGCAACATTTTACCTAAGAAATTGCGTAGCAAGATCACCAAACTTTGTATGTTCTTCAAGCTCATTTGTAGTAAAGTGGTTGATACAACAAAGTTGTAGGATTTGCAGAGACAGATCGTTTGTATCCTGTGCGAACTTGAAATGTATTTCCCCCCTTCATTCTTTGACATCATGGTTCATCTTACAGTATACTTGGTCAAAGAGGTTCAACTGTGCGGCCCAGTCTATTTGAGATGGATGTACCCAATTGAATGGTTCATGAAAGTTTTAAAGGGGTATGTTAAAAATAGATATCGACCAGAAAGGTGTATTGCTGAACGATACATCGTTGAAGAAGCGAGTGATTTGTGTGCAGATTACCTATCAAATATTGAACCTATTGGTTTACCCAAGTCTCGTCACGACGGGAGATTAACGGGGAAAGGAATGAGTGGGTTCAACTTAATACACATTTTGAATGTTGAAAGGGAGCTGGCGCACTTGTATATTCTTCATAATACTCCTGAGGTTGAACAATTTGTTGAAGAATACAAAAAAATTCTTCGGGAAATTCACGGTGATAGAAATGAGAATTTGATTACAAAGGAGCACAACAAACATTTCATTAGATGGTAAAATGCGCCTATTTGTCAGCAGCATGAGCTTAACGCTGGATCAGTTTGTGAAAGATTGTTCTGGCTGTCGAAAGGACTGGGTTTGCACGCATTTGCTTACACTGCCTATGCAATCAATGGTTACACATTCTATACAAAAGGTCAGGATGAGAAAAGCACAATGCAGAATAGTGGAGTCACAGTTGTTGCCGAGGCATGGCATATATCCAGTGCAAGGGATACAAATCCCGTCTATGCACAGATGTCATACTTTGGTGTGATTGATTGCATCTGGGAGTTAGATTACACCATGTTCAGAGTTCCTGTGTTCCGCTGTCAGTGGGTTAACAATAATAGTGGACGACGGTTAGATGAATTTGGGTTTATATCGGTTGACCTTTCTAAAGTTGGATATAAGGATGATCCTTACATTCTACCGTCTCAAGCGGCACAAGTTTTTTACATTGCAGATCCTTCTAAGAGGAATTGGCCAGTTGTCATTCAGTCGAACAAAAATTATGCCAAACAAGTTGATGATGGAAGTAATGATGAAGATATGAATATGATTGAAGATGATCCTTCCTTTGATACATTACTGGCAGAAGACTTTGATGCAGACGGATATGATGACGAAGATGAGCCTGTTTATGTAAGGGATGACCATGAAGAAGGCATTTGGGTCAACACAACCCTAAATCCCACAAAAAAGAGGAAGCCAACAATTTTGGATAATATAACAATGAGAAAAAGGAGTCAAATGCCATCATAATGATTTAAGTTTGTATGTATTTTCTTATTTTTTTTACTACAAATTATTTCATTATATGCATATGCATGCACTAAAATCATATATTGTTTAATTATTTTACAGGACAATGGATCCAAACGTACCTGAGGAGGAGAAAGCACCACAGAGTTCCCAGCAAGTTATTGATGAGGGTAGAGCACATGTTGAAGACCAAGTTCATCGTGGCAAGACCATTATGCGTGATCTCCTCAAACGTAGAGCTAAGGGAAAAAAGACAGCCCTTGTATGGAACGACAATGGCCAACTAGTTGGAAAGAGTGCGAAGGCCCTTACCGGTTTCGTTGGATGCATTGGTCGTAATAAAGTTCCTATTACAGTTACAGATTGGAGAAAAGTAAACAGGAAAACACGTGACGAGATTTGGTCAGAGGTTCAGGTAAGCTATTTTTTTACAATTAAGTTTAATTTCATCATGATAGATAACATTGTAACTAACAAATTTAATATGATTTCTATTGCTACAGACTGTGTTTCATATCAATGAGACTCACAAGGACTATGTCATGAAGAAAGCTTCAAAAATTAACAGAAACTTCCGTTCAGATTTGTCGACATTATATGTGAGAGATGAAAACGGGGAGGTCGTTCCAACACCCCCATCTACATATGAATGGGTCATAACTCAAGCAGAGTGGGATGAATTTGTGCAATCACGCTTATCAGAGGAGTTTCGGGAAAGAAGCGAAAAAAATAGCCAGCCGGCCAAAAGCCGTGCGTATCCTTATTTAGGCGGCCGGAAAACATTTCCAGAATTGGAGTACGAGATGGTATGTTAGTAACGCCCTTTTGCTTCTAAAATTGTGAATTAATGTTTATGTAATTAATTTATAAGTTCACCTGTTTTACCTTGACAGATTCAGGAAGAGGGTTTAGAAGGTCACACTCCACGGTTTAGGGTTTGGATCAAAGGACACTCTAAAAGCGACGGAACCATCGTTCACGAAGAGGTTAGAAGAGTCCGTGAACGATGTGTAAGTCATTCTCTTGGACTTTGTAATTTTTTTATTAGTGAATTTCCTAACTTAATAACTAATAATCCTTCTTGTTATAGGAAATGTTAACACAAGAATCGCCCGAGGAGGTCAACATATTTGGCCAAGGCGATATCCTCAGCAGAGCACTTGACCGTCCTGAGTATTCAGGCCGTGTTCGGGGCACTGGTATAGGGGTCACGCCTTCAGCTTACTTTGGCTGCCAAAAGCGGGTAACACAAAGCGAAGTTTCTGTGTTAAAGATGAAGTCAATACTCTGAGGGAGACTGTGCTTGAAATGCAAAGAAGGAATGAGGAAATGCAAAGACGGCAAGATCTGATATACGAATTTTTCCAGCGTAACAATGTTGGATCACAAATGTCGAACTTCATGCAACAAGGTAACGTTCCTTCCTGTGAGAGTCCAAGCATCAGGGAGAGCTGTACGATGCCTAGGGCTCAAATTCCTCAGGTAATTCTTGTCTTTTGTACTTATAAACTTGTAGTGATACTGTTATATTATCGATTGGGAGCTAACGTTGTCAACTCTTTTGTAGGGCGAATCAAGGTGCAACCTGTATAAGGATCAATCTTTCAGTGAAGTAGTTGCGATCGGTACGGTCTTCAATACTTCAAACAGGATCCTGCACAATTCTCTGTTGCCTGAAAATACATTGAGGGTTATGATTGAATTCTCCCTGAACGGGGATGCACCGTTACCATTCCCTACTCCTGATGTGATGACTAAGGTCGCAGATGTTGTTGGTGCATATGTTGCTTGGCCCATCAGTTTGATTGAGCCAATACCACAGGTGGTTATTTACTAATAACGTTTAGACTAGCATTCTTTGTTTTGGAATAACGCTCTTTTACTATTTATAAGTTTTTACAGGGTACAGAGGCTCTGGGAAAGAAAGCACAAGTGGCTAGTGTAAAAGGTACCGGTGGCCCAGCTGCTCAATTGAAGAAAAAGAGTTCACGAGCTGGTTCAGTGTCACAGGTGGTTATTTGCTAATTAATTTAAACTAACACTCTTCTTATTGGAAGAATTTTTGAAAGTTTCTATTTATATGGTTTATAGGCAACAAAAGCAAAGGGCAAGAAGAAAGTTCAAGTGCCTGCACCTGTTGTCCAATATACAAGTGCTGAAACGCCAAATCGTGCTCGATTGCGAGCATTTGCAGCTACCGTATCTCGCGATGCTACTGTCACAATCCCATTCAACAGGCTTATATTTGGCGAGTCAAATTTCAATGAGCTTCTTTCTAGGGATCAGGTCATGGAGGTGCTTGACGAAAGATGGGTCGGTGCTACGGTCGTCAATTTATGGATTAGGTATATATGTGTTTCCATTGTGGTTTCATTCAATGTCATAAGTTCTACACTGATTGGGAGTTTGTATGGTTTCTTTGAAGGCACCTGCATGAAGAAGTCATAGTCTCCGAGGACAACGTCTCGTTCGAATTCATAAACCCTTATTTAATAGCGCAAATTGAGGGTGTGAAACGTGATGATCAGTTCAAAGAGATTAAGAGGCGTTTCACTTTAAAGGCAACAGGCAGAACTTTATTCTTAGCTCCAATTAATACAGGGTAAGTGTATAGGCATGATAGCTTTCATCGTATTCTTAGCTCCAATCATCATTGATATATATACTGACATAACGTTATAAAACGTCTTAGGCTACATTGGGTTTTGCTTATTTACTATTTGGATACTGTGGAATTTGCTGAACCAGATAATCGCCCGGATTTGATGCGTCTCTTCAATGGGTAAGTGAATGTCAACATTATTTGAATGTGTTGTATTATCTGTCATTTTATATGACCGACCCAAGCTACTAAAATTAATTTAATATGTTTTGTTTCCAGAGCATTGACTAGTTATCGGGCAGCTAATGGGTACAATTATTCCAAAGCCCACGACCAGAAAGATGCTTATCCGTGGCTCAAAGTTCAGGTTTTACAAGTTATTCAATTTTTCCAAACAATCGTTACTTAAACCATAACGTAACTGCTCTTATATGATATTCTGTATTTTTTGTTACAGTGCCCACATCAACCCAATGACAACGACTCTGGATACTATGTCATGTATTATATGAGGGATATCGTATCATGTGATCGAGATAAATTTAATTGTCATTTAAATTTCTATACGCAGTATTACCCAGACACACGTTGCTTCATGTTGTCAAGGGAGAAGATGAAAGCGCTAATTGAAGAATGGTGTAGTTATGTACACCCTCTGTTCTCTCAAATCAGATAGCCTGACTAGTGTATGCATGTTTATTTTCCTAACTGAACAATATAACTTTTGGTCTTATTGTACATATTCTTCTCTGTTTGAGTTACTGGTGTATATGGACTGCCTAGAATTGTATAGAATTGCTGGAATTTTTGCAATGATGCAGGTTGGTGTGAATTAAAAAACAAATTGTATATTTTAAAAAAATATAACCTATAGCGGCACTTTTTACGAAAAGCGCCACTATAGAGATGCCTATACCGGCGCTTTAAGACATTAAAGTGCCGGTATAGATGGGCCTATACCGGCGCTTTTTAAAACAAGCGCCGGTATAGGCCTCTTCAGTTTCAATAAAAAATTAATTAAAACATACCTATACTAGCGCTTTTGGGTAATAAAGCGCCGCTATAGAGAGGCCTATACATCACGTGACCTATTGCGGCGCTAGCTATAGCGGCACTTCAAAAGCGCCGCTATAGGGGTCAAAAAAGCGCCGCTATAGGTGTTTTCTGTGGTAGTATGCTTAATGGTATAAATGAATATGCTAAAGAATGGGGTTAAACTGATTTTGGGGACACTGTTTCAGACTTTAAATTGATTAAAGTGAATTATGATTGAAGATTTTGGATGTGTCCATGTATTTATGGAGTGATTTTTGGGTGAACTCCTCAATTTACCTCTTTAGTCACTGTTCATTGATGAATTGATGTTCTGTATAACAATGAAAGTTCAATTCTTTATTCTTGAAAAATATGATTTGACTTTTCAAGGGTTATAAGGACTTATTTAAATCTGATATATGTGTAAAGATTTTTGGATTAGAAATGCTTAAAGAATAAAGAGAGTCTAGAATTCTAACGTGTTAAGTAGGAAATCAATAATCTATGGTAAATGAAATTACCGATGCTAGCTCTAATTGAAATTATAATATAAGAATTAAGTACTTAGCTACACTGAAAAATTGTTATGATATATATTTTAAGGAAGTTTGGGAGATTAAAGGAATTTAATTGAGCATAAAATGAATTTGATGTGTTTCTTTATTTGGGTGTTTGATGATTTTTCCAAAGTTTTGAGGACTAGTGTTGGAGGAGAACAATAGTTTAAGATGTAAGAAATATGCTCGCTTGAAGGGTATACCAGATATTATGGTTGTGAATCAGTTTTGGGAATTAAGATTGTTTATGAAATTGTGCTGCTGCACTTATTTGGCATAATACTAAATGTTACTGTTGTGTGCTGTGATAAATGAAAGGGTTTTGAATCTACAATTAAGGAAGTGCAAGATTTAAGAATTTTATAAGTGATTGTTTTTGAAGCTTGAATGTCAATATTGTAAGCTATTTGATATTTGTTCTTGAGATGTTTCTTTTAGAACAAACCAATTTAAAGCATGCATTGAATTGTGCTGGTATCGAAGAAAAGTATGTGGGTGTGTGATTTCAAGAACAAGGAAGGATGATGTGATGTTTTAAATATAAAATAAGAACTTCAAATGATATAAATAATAATCGCTGTAATTTTTCTGGTTAACAAACGATTCAGGTTTATGAAATGAAGTTAGACTGTACATGTAACTGGTTGTAGGAATGATGATGATTTTAACATTTGTGACTCTATAAAGTATAATTTCAGTTTTAACATCCATAGTTACAACTGAGGTTTCCCCAAATGATAAACAAGTATGTAGTGTTAACATAGAATCAATAATAAGCATTTTAAGAAAGTGGAGCATGGCTTCCTGGATCATTGTATGATGATGTTGAACCTGATTTTAATAACTGTTCTGAGGTCCCTACATTTAAGATATACAATGTTAAATTATTATAGTACAGATTAGAAGGTTTAAGTGTAGTTTTAGAACTGTAAATCTTGTAAGAATTAGATTATAAGATAGAACTAAGGTAAGTGGCAATCATTAATAGTTTAGCATTTAAAAGTAAAGATGATGCAAGTTGATTTAAAATAATTAAGGATATATTGAAGCTGATGTTGTATATGATGGTTTGATGATTGTAAGTGTCTATTTGATGATAGTATAATTAACAACTGAGTAAGAGATTAAGATTTTCATATATACTAGAGATAGGAAAGGGTAGAAGTATATAATATCATAGGAACATGAGAGACGCTCAGTAATTACATGAAAGTATAGATATTAATTTATTATTTATTATATGAAAGTATAGGTCCTGATAGTGATATAGACGTATCGAGACAACGAAATGGAAAGGAGCTGGTTTAGGACTAAGTGTTGATGTTCAGATAGTAGTTTAATTCATTATATAAGGTTTTATATATAATTTTGTAATATATGTTGCAATAAATGAGCATTATTCCTGTTATGATATTTATGGAGTACTCTAAGGCTTAGGTGGGTCGCTCCCCCTTTGCCAGTTAAATTCCTATAACTGTTAGGGTTATTGAGTAGCTGTGAGTAGCCGTGAGGGCTATAATTAAATTCCTATAACCGTGAGGGTTATTGAGTAGTCATGAGGGCTATAATTAAATTCCTATAACCGTGAGGGTTATCGAGTAGCCGTGAGGGCTAGTCATGACTGTGAGGGTTATGATTCAACTTTTATGACCGTGAGGGTTATAATTGGAAAATCCTGCAAGTATTGGTTTAAAAGGGATATATGCTTTCATTATATGCACAGGTTTATAAAATTGATTTATATATATAAGTGCACACATGATATGGAATAAACTGCTATTGAGATTTCCAATCTCACATTTTCCAAAAATGTTTTCAGTATAGCAGATAGCAGAATGGGAGTAGCTAGCTAAGAAAGATGTAAGGTAATGTGAAGGAGCAGGAATGCCTGCTGTGTCTTGTACCTTTGTAGTTAGTTAATTTAGAACCTATTTACCCATGTATGATATAAGTTTAAGTAACTAAGAAAAGTTATAAGTTAATGTATAAGTGTATGTATATACCCTCAATGAATAGTATTACTGCATACACAGGTAAGAGGTTTATCATTTGAGATAACCCACCATTATGTTGTAGGAGGATGTAGACAAATAAATAACAATAATCTAAATAATATATAAATATAGGGTAAGGGGTTTTAACTCTCCAAGCGTTATCATTCGAATTATTTTAATTATTTTAATAACCACTCTACTCTATAAAAAGTTTAAGGTTATTCCAATTTGTCAAAAATGCCCATTTCAAAGAAAGAAAATTTGATTTAGTATTTTGAAAGAAAAAAATTTAAATTTTTCATATTTTCACGCTTTTGGCAATTAAAAAGTGGTTATAAACTAATTAAAATACTATAATATAGTAATAAAAATTAGGTGTTACACGGCTCTTTTATACCCAAAAATGAAAAAAGATAAAAAAAAAAAAAAAAGGAAACAACACAGACGATTTCTAATATAAGCCAGTTACTGGTCTTATGTTGGGGTATGAGTTACGAATCTGTGAGCTTGCCTTCAGAAGGTATTGATAAAAGCAGTAGTGTGAGAGAAGTTCCTATGAGTAGATTATCTTATGCTGCTCTCTGGGCCTTCCTTGAGTCAATACCCACCACTCCTGCATCAGCTGTTGAAAATGCAAATCGAGCTCTTGAGAGAGTGTCCGGCTTTAGTAGGGTGAGAGATAATGTGAAGCAGGCAAGTGTAGCCACTGCTGTCGTTGCTAATGAAACGACAATTGTGAAGAGAGCAGGTAAAGGGAGGGGAGTATTCTTCTGATTCTTGCCGGTTGTTGTTGCTTTATGTGCTTTTTTTTGGGTTTCTATGGGAACATTGAGACTACTTTCTGGGGGATTCATCTCTTGACACCTGAATCCCTACTTTTGCTGCTGTCATATGGAATTCCCCACAGATTCAATGAACAACCGTACATTATTCTAACATATTTTTAATTTATAAAAAAAAAAGAGAAAGAATTTACCCCTTTTTTTAATACTAAACTTGAGACTGAAGGTTTTTATAGCCTGAATGAGTGTTAAGTTGAAAGAAAAGCTTCTAGATAGATGATGAATCTTACGAATCTTATTTGGCTCAATTATTAAGCTTATTTAGGCTTAGCTTGAAGGACCTATGTCCCTTTATTTGTTCATTTAATTTTATCATGTATTTATTTGTTTATTTATTAGAAGTATAACCTATGCTAATCCACTTTCGTTTGGAAGTGCTAAATTTGGACAATTGATCATATAAACATTCTTGTGAAATTAAACCAGCGACTGTGTGTGATGTGATTTATCTCTAATGGTGGGATAGGATCATTGTTGCTACTGTTTTATTGTATGCAGCTAAGTTGCGAGTAATCACTACATCTGTTTGGGAAAGAAAAAAAGTTGAGTTAATATTTTCACTAGAAGGGTTTTTATCATTAAATTTGTACTCCATTCCTTCTTTAATATAAGATCTATTTGACTTGTTTGGAGATATTAAGGAAGTTAAATAAGGTTTTCCTCCTTAAGGTTTAGTTAACTTTTTTTTTTTTTTGAGATTAAAGAAGCTAAATAATGTACTTTATTACGACATATGTGGTATATCATCATATTATATATTAGCTAAGTTAAACAAACTAGTTTGGAGAAGCAATTCAAGCAAATTAATTTATAAATAATTTATTAAGTTTTTTTACGGTTTTCCAATAAAAATCAATTAATTTAGGGCAAATCAACATTGTATTATGTTAACAACTCTAGGAGGACATGGAGCGCTTAAAAATATTGAGGGCAACATTGCTTATTAATTACCTATGAGTGAAAAATTTTCATTACAAATTTACTTCTTAACCCATTGTAATTTTAATCATACATTTTTTATTAGTTGACTTGGCTGGCGAAATAAAAAGTTATTTTCAATCTCTTATTTTTAATAATGAAATACTGTAATTATATATTCAGCATAAGAAATAATAAGATATACATAGATAGTGTTGAATACGAATGAAAATAACCTTTAATTATTAATTAATTTTTTTGCTTCAAAAAAAATTTATATTTATATAATTCGTTTCTTTTTTCTGATACTTGTCTACAAAAAAGTGATCTTCTGCTCCTACTTCAGCTCATTTTTACTAGTAATATTTTCAACTTCATTGACATTATTTAACAGTTAACACCCTAAATTCGCCGCCTAATATATCTAGCTTTGTCATCGGATGAAAATATTTTCTCAAAAAATACAAGTCCTTAAGTTCATCACATTTTATTTAAAACTATCTTATGCTACCATTCATAGTACTAATGATTCTGGCAAAATGTTCGTGTGCATGTAAAGATTGATAGCAACATTAGTTCACAATCAACATTGCGGAATTACCTACCCAAAGTCTGTTTTAAGTGAACTGAAGTCCCATTGAAGCCCAAATAATTCAAATGGATCATTAACCTCAGTTGACAGTACACAAAGTTTTTGTTATATATACAAGTATAAAACAATTCATTATACGCCACGCAATAGCATAGACCTCCGTGTCACTTCAATTCTTCTCTATGAAATCCTGAAGGCAAACATAAATATATGTAAACGACTCTTTATTGATATTGTTGTCCCACACATACTGCAACAAGACATGATACTAACAGCAATAGATATAATAAAGACACACATAACTACAAAGATCAATCATGGACATGGTTTGCGAGCATCCTCTTCAACTTTGCTATCTTTATTGAAGTGAAGACATATATTGCATCTGCTACATCTTCCACTCGTCGGAAACAAGCATATCTCCAACTCTTCTTTAACACCAAAGTCCCAATAGCTCCCCAGAAGCCAACGATAAAACCCAGCTGCTATGACAAAATAAAACCACACCTTTTCATAATCATTTTCATCTTCCAATTCTTTGATTTCTTGAACTTGATGAATATCAACACCTTGGCACTTATTTGATAATGGGATTCCACAAAGATAAGGATTGCCAGCATAGATGGATGGATCATTTAAAGTCAAGAATTGATTTGCAGTTGGAATTGGCCCTGAAAGGTTATTGTATGACATGTTCAAATGGTTTGGTGCAGTTAGCTTGGACATGCTCTTTGGAATTGTGCCTGAAATTTGGTTATGAGAGAGATCAAAGGACTCAAGGGATTTCATAATCCCAATGATCTCTGAAATTTCTCCTTTCAAAAGATTGTGTGAAAGGTTCAAGCCTCTCAATCCGATGAGTGAAAATACCTCAAGAGGAATTGACCCAACCAAATTGTTATCTGAAAAATCCAAGTTAACTTCAAATAGCAAGATCCCAATAATGTCAAATTCTCTTCCTTTCATGACTTCAATGATATCCTGATTGCGCCATTCATCTTCTTCCTCGAAGGCTGACTGAATGGTTAAGTTCAATATAGTAGCACTATCTTTAGTCATTCCTTTAAGATTGCCAATACAATGGGGTATTGAGCCACTTAAATTGTTATTTGCAAGGTCCAAAATCTGGAGTGATTTGAGTTGGCACATATTTAAAGGAATGTTACCATCTAACAAGTTATCTCGCAATCTGAGAATTCGCAAGGTAGGAAAAGTGTTATTGGACCATGATGATGGTATACTTCCAAAAAATGCATTCTCTCCCAAATCTAAAATTCTCAACTGCTTCAAATTGTTCAAAGTCAATGGAAGCTTCCCTTCAAGAATATTATCAATATACAATAATAAATCTCAATCACTTGTCTCATTTGCTTTTTGTTTTTCTCTCTACTTTTACTATTCCTGTGAACAATAGTAGCTCATATTTTGCTTTGAGCCCTTTTCTAAATTTTTTCGGACTGCGTGCAATCTGATTTGGATTAAAAGTATATGTGGCTGTGTGCCTTACTTTATTTCTTGGCTTCTTTCAGAAGCTTTATGTTGCAAGCTAATTTTGAATTTTAAAATTTGAAATTCCACATTTGAAATGTACTTTCCTTTATTTTCTTCTCTCTCCAACTGTCCAACCGGTATATTTCTTCATCTCCCTCCAAATCAATGAATGCCTTTCCTCTCCCATTCTTTGTCACTCTCCTCTCGTCTCTCGCAAGCTGCCACTTGAGCATTAGGGTTTGTTTCAAAACCAGTGAAAAAGAGAAAAAAATGGGTGAAGAAGAGGTGGCTCATTCGAAACAAGCTAGAGGAGTTTCATTCAGCGCTGATTGCCACCGAGATTTGCAATGCGAACAAGAACCCATCTCTGTCTGTCAAGTGGGTACTCCATCACTTTATTTATCTTCGATGTTTTTGCTGCATTGGACTTGCTTTATGATTATTGGGTTCTTGTCTTTTTTCCATGGTCTTACTTGGCTGTTGTGAGAAATGTGTTCGAGGGGATGGACAATTTTTCTGGAAACTTCACTCAATTCAAGCTCTGTTCAAAGGCTACTTCTCCTCTGTTCAATACATTGTCATTATGCTATGGCTGTGGCCATAGTTTCAGCCATCTCGTCCCCTCTATTCTTCCTTCAAGTTGCATGTGTGTAGTTGCTTACCTTCTCTTTCAAGTTGAAACCTTCAAATCTCATAAATGTGGTTGTTTTGTCTTCCTTCTCCGTCTTCTTCTATGTACAACCTTCTTGCCGAAAAAGGTTTTATTTTTTGTTTGCTTTAGAGTACATACACACATTTATATTGTATTGAGTTTATATCATGACCCCTGTGAATTGCGGCTAAACTCTGAGTCTGAAGTCATCAACGTTGGGGCACAAGATGATATGCAGCAAATGGTTAGTTTTCCTATGATTATTAATCTCAAAAAGTGTTCAATTTTATATTTTAAGTTATGGTGTGTGTAGAAGAAAGTTGGGGTACTTGTGGGGATTTAAGTAAATGAAAATAGAAATATTGTTTTCAGTTTTATATTTTAAGCTCTGCCTTTGTTAAATGAGTGCATTTGTTTGCTTAAATGCCTTCGGTTAATTGGAAATTCATTTTGCAGGACAAATTCAATGCAAGGCCAGTAACTCTTGATGGTTATTATGGCTTTCAACAAAGTGTTCAGGGAATGTTTAGAATAGGATACACTTCAGTTCTTATCTCTGGTTGCTTCATATTAGCACTTGCACTTATGTATTTGTTTATCTGACTATTCAGTTGAACTTGACGAGACCAACGAGTGGTAATTATTATGGAAATAATTTTAACTACTGAATGGCCATGCTTCTTTCTTCAATTCGATGTCTTTGTTGCTAGAAAATAGCTGAAATTTGTGTTATCGCTAAAAAAAAGAGGTCAAATTTGTCCAGTTGATGTTGCACGGAACTGCTGCGTGAAAAAGAGGTGCAATTTCTCCTGTCACTTAAACGCATTATCTCTCTATTATTATCAACTAATACTTCCTTGCCTTCCTTGACCTTTATTTCGTGGTAGCCATTGGGCTCCACAAAATTTGTCATGGGCGTGAGCTACATGTAAATTATGATTGAGGTATCAAACTACTTTCTTGAAAATTTATCCGACTTTAATGCATAATCAACTTTCAAGATAAACTAAAAGGATTAGATTTGGGGTTCTTTGCATTTTCAAAGTAATACCTATTGGATGTGTAGTTTAAGCATGTAATCGTTTATAATTTAGGGACACAAGAAAGAACGTCCATGCTTTGTTTTGCTTCATTTTACCTTCTGGAAGGGAAGCTCCAAAGTGATGGCTGTATGCAAGTCTTCCTCTCCCATTGTTCTTGATAGTAGTCTGTGGGCTGTGGCTTCATTCTTTGACTTCATTTTTGCTAATGATTAATGTTCACTGTTGTCTATTGTTTCCTCCTTTATTTAGATTCAAAATTTACTATTACTTTTGTTAGAATCTTAAGTTTTGATGAGGACTGACCCTAAGAAAACATAAGTAAAAGTTACCTCTGAATTAATCTTATAAAATCTGCCAGGTAACAAATCATCATTGCGAGAACAAAGATTTATCTCTAATAAGAAATGGCATCTTAGCAGACCAATAATGAATGAGTATCCTTATCGTTAAAATGTATCTGTATAGCTAATTGATAGAAAGGAATAGCGAGTGAAGACTTAGAAAAATCAATGTTAATATCTATCGCTAAGTCATCCTCTATCGCTAAAGAAAGATTCCATCGTTAGAAGTTCATTGAGCTTATGAGTAAATGAAACCAGCAAATAAATGAACTAAGTCCCTAAATCAGTTAGCGATAATAGGTTAAGCTATCGATAACCATAAGTGCTTCAGATAATGATCTTTCAGATAGTTAGTGCCTGAGAGCTAATGAATCAAGAGCTGATATGTTTGCTTGCGCTAAAATGTTTATCTATCGATAATGGGATACCTTGAAGCTCTGAATTCTTTGATACTTATTATCTGTTCAGCTAACAGTTTAAGTGCAGATCACACTCTATGAGATTAGCGATAATAGATCAAGCTAGCGCTAATACAAAGCTGCCAGAAAGTACTATTTGTACGGATGCTCAGAGCGCTGAGTCTGTCTCTCTCTTAGCTCACCCTATGCAAGAAGTAGTTGAAGCTAGAGCAGAGAGTTAAGCCCGATAAAGAAGTTGCATTAAATGCCAACGGATAGAAGCTCCCAACGACTAATTTCAAACGGCTTCTTGAATGTTGAATCTAAGGGCAAAAACCAAAGAAGAAGATATAAATACAGAATTCAAGCATTTATTGAGTAGAGACGAACAACGAGAATATTCACAAGTTCATTCATTACTCTGTATTTATTGTCTTAAAGATTTCATCTGTACTTAAGTGTTTATCAAAATCAGTTCATTAAGTGAACGTATTTATTGAAATCCTCTACTGTTTGAGGTTGTTCTGAAAGCTTGGTGCTTTAGAACAGGGATATTTCCTTACAGGTAGTAAGGGGGAGTGTTTAGAGATTCTAAAACTCTGTAAAGGTTGACAGGTGAACCTGTGCTCGTAAAACCTGTGGTTAGTGGAACCCAACAGAGTGTTGGAGAACTGGACGTAGGCAGTGTTGGCCGAACCAGTATAAATTTTGTGTTGTATTCATTTTTCTTTAGAGTTTTTTGAATAGCACAATTCACCCCCCCTCTTGTGCGATTGTCACTTTCACTTGGTATCAGAGCGGGTCTTCTCTGTTATTAAGATTCCAACGAATCTGAGAAGCAAAGATCTAAATGGCATCGCTTGAAAATATCCTCCCTGAAGGAAGCCCCATTAATAAGCCTCCTGAATTTGATGGGAAACATTATACCTTCTGGAAATTAAAAATGAAGATTTACATCAAAGCCAATGGATACAAGCTCTGGAAAATTATAGAAGAAGGAGATATTGTTCCCAGAGATCCCATGGGCATTCCAAAGGGAGAAGATGAGTACACAGAAGAGGATATTGCTAATCTGGAGCTGAATAGCAAAGCAGTCCTCATGATCCAGAGTGCTCTTAGTCAAACAGAGTTCTTTAGAGTAAGTCATCTTGACTCTGCTAAAGAAATGTGGGAAGCCTTGTAAATAGCTCATGAAGGGACTTCTGGAGTAAAAGATAGGCTTGTGGAAATGCTAGTGGAAGAGTTCCACAAGTTTGAAATGATTGAGGATGAGAAGATAAGGGATCTAGAGATCAGATGCACTCACCTCATCAATAATCTTGCTGCTCTGGGGAGAAAGATTACTGAGAAAGAGCAGGTAAACAAAATTTTGAAAGTCCTAAAGGGAGATTGGCTCATGAAAGTCACAGCCATTCAAGAAATGCAAGGAGAATCAACAAAATCCATCACTGCCCTGTTTGGCAGCCTTGCTGAGTATGAGCCTACCCTGATAGCTCAAAGGGAAGCACAAGGAAATTCCAAGAAAAAGTCACTTGCTCTTGTTGCTTCAGAAAGAGATGAAGTCAATGATGATGAGGAAGATCTTGATGAGGAGGACATAGCTCTTATGGCCAGAAAATTTAAAAAGCTCTTCAGAAGAAGAGAAAGATTTCAGAGAAGTGGCCCTCGTTTCAAAGACTTCCAGAAAGACAAATCTCCTGTATGCTTTGAGTGCAAGAAGCCTGGTCACTTCAGAGCTGAGTGTCCCAGCCTTCAAAGATTAAAGGAGAAAGAGAAAAAGAAGACTTATGGAAAGAAAAAGGCTTATGTGTCATCCATCTGGGGTGATAGCTCTGATGAAGAAGCTAGCGATAGCGAAGAATGCGCCAACCTCTGCCTTGTTGCTCAAGAAGAGCAAAGTGATTCTGAGGTATCTGACTCTGAACCTTCTTATTCTGATCTTCAAAATTTATATGATGAAATGTGCATAGAATTCTTGAAACTCTCTAAAGAAGTAGTTAGACTAAGAAGAGAAAACAAAGAAATTCAGAAAAACTCTTCTCAAAAGATTTCCTCTTCCCTATCGATAGAAGAAGAGCTATCGCAAGTTCCCATAGATGCACCTTCGATAGCTAAGCCTCTATCGATAGCTGTTCCTTCAATTTCTGAAAATTGCTCAAATTGTGAAAAATTATTGAAGGAAAAAGAAAAACTTTTGCATGTTTTAGAAAAGTTTACAAAGGGATCTGAGACTCTGAATGTGATTTTAAGCAACCAAAAAGTTTTCAGAGATCGAACTGGTATTGGCTATGAGCCCAAACAAAAATCTTCAAAAAGATGGATTGAACCAAAGGTGAAGTCATACATGAACTACTTTAGAAAATCTTCTGAAAATTCTTCACCATATAGCTTTTGCAATTTCTGCAACAAGAAAGGCCATACTCAGTCAACGTGTATTAACAGAAAGTATGGTGTTAATAGCTCTTATAAATGGGTTCCTAAAGGAACTTATGTGCCAAAGGTCACTACACACCTAAAGCACAAGTCTGACCTTAAAGGACCCAAGAAAGTTTGGGTACCTAAATCTGTTTAGTATGTGCAGGTGTGCCTGAAAGCATCCAGCAATGGAAAATGGTATATCGACAGTGGATGCTCAAGACATATGACTGGAGACAAAGATAAAATCAACAATCTGGTGATAAAAGATGGAGCCAAAGTTAGCTTTGGTGGGAACCAAAGTGGAAAAATCACTGGAGTTGGTGAAGTAGGTCTAGTCAAGGATGTCTACCTAGTGGATGGTCTCTGCCACAATCTTCTGAGTGTTAGCCAAAGCGCAGACCATGGCAACTGGGTAATTTTCGATTCTAATGAATGTCTCATTGTTGATAAAAATGATTTAGATATAAATAAATCCAATCTGAAATGCAAGATAAAAGGAAATAGAAATGGGAATTTATATACTCTAGATTTATGCCAACAGCTTGAAGAAAAATGCTTTATTTCAAATGATGAAAATTGCTGGTTATGGCATAAAAGATTAGCTCATGTGAATTTTTCTCAGCTAGATAAATTGGTTAAGAAGGATCTAGTCATAGGAATTCCCAGTTTTAAGTCAAAGCATGATTTGATTTGTGAATCCTGTCAAAGAGGTAAACAAACAAAGTCCTCTTTTAAAATCAAGAAGACAGTCTCCACCAGCAGGCCATTGGAACTAATTCATATGGATCTAGTTGGGCCAGCAAGAGTAAAAAGTCTAGGAGGTAGCCTATACACTCTTGTAGTTGTGGATGACTACTCAAGATTTACCTGGACTATGTTTCTTTCCTCTAAGCATGAAACTTTTGATGCTTTTTGTGTTCTTGCTAAGAAAGTGCAGAATGAGAAAGGGACAAAGATAATAGCCATCAGAACTGATCATGGAGGTGAATTTGAAAATAAAGAGTTCATGGAGCTGTGTGATGAAAATGGAATTGACCACAACTTCTCTGCCCCTCGGACTCCTCAACAAAATGGTGTTGTAGAGAGAAAGAACAGAGTGCTCACAGAAATGGCTAGAAGCATGCTGAATGAGAAATAAGTGCCTCAAATATTTTGGGCAGATGCTATGAGTACAGCTTGCTACATTTCTAACAGAGCCTACATCAGAAAGGGAATGGAAAAGACTCCATATGAACTCTACAAGGGAAGGAAGCCTAATATCAGTCACCTGAGGATTTTTGGATCAAAATGTTACATCCACAACAATGGAAAGGTAAATTTAGGTAAATTCGATCCTAAATCTGATATTGGCATTTTCATTGGATATTCAAATAGAAGTAGAGCATATAGAGTTTATAATAAAAGGACTCAAACTGTTGAAGAATCTATTCATGTAGTATTTGATGAAACCCCTCAAGAAAAACAACAATCTGTTGATGAGGATGAAGATTTTTCTAAGTTTTTAAAATAGCCCCTATCCCGATAGCACCTCAGCCATCGATAGTAAATCCTGAAAACAATATTGAAAATAATCAGGATAAAACTGAAGATGATCTAGAAAGATCTGTTGAGCCTCAATCTTCCATTAGACATCTTAAAAATCATCCTCCTGAACAGATTATTGGAGAAATCTCAAAAGGAGTTAAAACAAGAAGGCAACTGCAAAATGAAGTATAATTTTTATGCTTTCTTTCTCAAATTGAACCAACTTGTATTGATGAAGCTCTTGCTGAATATGATTGGATAATAGCTATGCAGGAAGAACTTAATCAATTCAAAAGAAATCAAGTTTGGGATTTAGTACCAAGGCCCAGAAATCATCCCATTATCGGTACTAAATGGGTTTTCAAAAACAAACTTGATGAAGCTGGTCAAATTGTGAAAAATAAAGCCAGATTAGTTGCCAAAGGATATAACCAAGAAGAAGGCATTGATTATGAGGAAACTTTTGCTCCAGTTGCAAGACTTGAAGCAATAAGAATTCTTCTAGCTTTTGCATCCATCAAAAATTTTAAACTTTATCAAATGGATGTTAAGAGTGCTTTTCTTAATGGCTATATTAAAGAAGAGGTGTATGTGGAACAACCTCCTGGTTTTGAAGAAAAGACTAAGCCTGACCATGTTTTCAAACTCAAAAAGGCTCTTTATGGTCTCAAACAAGCACCTAGAGCTTGGTATGAGAGACTTAGTACTTTTCTGCTTGAAAAAGGATTTTCTAGAGGAAAATCAGATACTACATTGTTCATTATGCACAAAAATAATCATATGCTTATAGTTCAAATTTATGTTGATGACATTATTTTTGGTGCAACTAATGAAACTCTATGTGAGGATTTTGCTAAGACAATGCAGGGAGAATTTTAAATGTCCATGATGGGAGAGTTAACATTCTTCCTAGGACTACAAATAAAGCAAAAGAAGGATGGCATCTTCATATCCCAAACCAAATATTGTAAAGAAATTCTCAACAAATTTGGGATGGATTTATCCAAAGAAGGAGACACTCCCATGAGTACCTCTGCCAAATTAGATGCAGATGTTCCCGGCAAAGCAGTAAATCAATCACATTATAGAGGAATCATTGGTTCTTTACTTTATTTAACTGCTAGTAGACCTGACATTCAATTTAGTGTAGGTGTATGTGCTAGATATCAAGCAAATCCGAAAGAATCTCACTTATCAAATGTTAAGAGGATTTTGCGTTATTTACAAGGGACTCAAGAGCTTGGGCTGTGGTATCCCAAAGGAACTCAAGAGTACCTTCTTGCCTTTCTGACTCTGACCATGCAGGTTATAAATCAGATAGAAAAAGCACAAGTGGTCAATGCCAATTTCTCGGTAACTGTCTAATCACTTGGGTAAGCAAGAAGCAAACTTGTGTTTCTCTTTCATCCACAGAGGCAGAATACATTGCAGCAGGAAGTTGCTGTACTCAAGTCTTATGGCTTAGGCAGCATCTGAAAGTTCTGGATTTGAACTTCTCAGAAGTACCTATTCTCTGTGACAACACCAGCACAATAAGCTTGGCTAAGAATCCAGTTCAACATTCCAGAACCAAGCATATAGATGTGAGACATCACTTCCTGAGAGATCACATTCAGAAGAAGGATGTCAAGATAGAATTTATTTCAACCCATCTACAACTTGCTGATATATTTACCAAGCCTCTTGAGCCTGATCAATTTCTCTATATTAGAAGAGAGCTAGGAATGGTAAATCCAAATGAATTGTAAATATTATTATTCTTAATTTATTGCTTTTGATTATATGAATTAATGTGCTAACTTAGGCATCGGAGTGCCAAATCTTAAGTTTATGCAGGACTGACCAATCGATAGTAAGTTCCACTATCGCTATCATATGCAGATCAAAGCTAAGACTGAGCTAAGAGTGCCATCGCTAGCCTACAGAACTATCGATAGCAAAGTCAGCTATCAATAGATAAACCTTGGAAGGAGTAAGTGAAGCCCAAACGTCACTTACTCAGCGTGGGATCATGCCTGCTAGCGATAGCTGCTCACACTAGCGATAGCAAATCACTAGAGTCTCAGAATGCGAAACGTCAGCGAATATTATATTATTTCTGGTAATTTCTGAACTCTATAAAAGCAGGACATGTGTATTGTGCATTCATTATTCACCCAAAGAGTCTCATCATCTCTTTAAACACTCTCTAAAATCTCGAGCCTCCCTCGTCTCAGAACCCTAATCCCAGAAATGGGTAGAGTCTCGAATCTAAAAATAGGTGATTTTGATGAAATCTCTAGCGATAAATCCTCTTCTCAATCCGCTAGCAAGTGTCTCAAAGCCGTGTCATTCTCCAAAGAAATCTTTAAATCCGATATCCTGTGTCAGAATCGTATCTCTTCTGAGATAATATTTTCAGAAAAATCCTTCAAAGTTCAAATCGCCCTTCTCGCACATGGAAAGATCCTGACCAGGGCTGAAATTTTGGTGGATTTCTCTCCAACAGATGATGCCAAAAAGGGGGGGAGAAATGGTCTATTAAAAAGGAGATCAGGAAGATCGAGTATCGAGCCAAAAGCCAAATTCCTGAAACCTCAGCCTCAGTTGTTTAAGCAAAATATCTTGTCCGCCAATGCTCCTTTTAATGTTTCTCATTGACCTCAGTTGTTTAAGCAAAAGGAGATTAGGGAGATTGAGTCAAAAGCCAGATTTCTGAAGACCTCCCTCAGTTGCATTCTGCATTCATAGATAGTTTATGTTTTTAAAGTTTTGTTCTGCAAAATTGTACTATGATCTGAGATGTTCTGAATATAACTGATCTGTACAAGCTTTATTGTTATCCAAGTTCTGATATATGCTTATGCTTATATAAATGATTATAGTCTCAACTTGCTCTTGTATTTTTACTTATGTTTTGTCATCATCAAAAAGGGGGAGAATGTTAGAATCTTAAGTTTTGATGAGGACTGACCCTAAGAAAACATAAGTAAAAGTTACCTCTGAATTAATCTTATAAAATCTGCCAGGTAACAAATCATCATTGCGAGAACAAAGATTTATCTCTAATAAGAAATGGCATCTTAGCAGACCAATAATGAATGAGTATCCTTATCGCTAAAATGTATCTGTATAGCTAATTGATAGAAAGGAATAGCGAGTGAAGACTTAGAAAAATCAATGTTAATATCTATCGCTAAGTCATCCTCTATCGCTAAAGAAAGATTCCATCGCTAGAAGTTCATTGAGCTTATGAGTAAATGAAACCAGGAAATAAATGAACTAAGTCCCTAAATCAGTTAGCGATAATAGGTTAAGCTATCGATAACCATAAGTGCTTCAGATAATGATCTTTCAGATAGCTAGTGCCTGAGAGCTAATGAATCAAGAGCTGATATGTTTGCTTGCGCTAAAATGTTTATCTATCGATAATGGGATACCTTGAAGCTCTGAATTCTTTGATACTTATTATCTGTTCAGCTAACAGTTTAAGTGCAGATCACACTCTATGAGATTAGCGATAACAGATCAAGCTAGCACTAATACAAAGCTGCCAAAAAGTACTATTTGTACGGATGCTCAGAGCGCTGAGTCTGTCTCTCTCTTAGCTCACCCTATGCAAGAAGTAGTTGAAGCTAGAGCAGAGAGTTAAGCCCGATAAAGAAGTTGCATTAAATGCCAACGGATAGAAGCTCCCAACGACTAATTTCAAACGGCTTCTTGAATGTTGAATCTAAGGGCAAAATCCAAAGAAGAAGATATAAATACAGAACTCAAGCATTTATTGAGTAGAGACGAACTACGAGAATATTCACAAGTTCATTCATTACTCTGTATTTATTGTCTTAAAGATTTCATCTGTACTTAAGTGTTTATCAAAATCAGTTCATTAAGTGAACGTATTTATTGAAATCCTCTACTGTTTGAGGTTGTTCTGAAAGCTTGGTGCTTTAGAACAGGGATATTTCCTTACAGGTAGTAAGGGGGAGTGTTTAGAGATTCTAAAACTCTGTAAAGGTTGACAGGTGAACCTGTGCTCGTAAAACCTGTGGTTAGTGGAACCCAACAGAGTGTTGGAGAACTGGACGTAGGCAGTGTTGGCCGAACCAGTATAAATTTTGTGTTGTATTCATTTTTCTTTAGAATAGCACAATTCACCCCCCCCTCTTGTGCGATTGCCACTTTCAACTTTTACATATTTGATAACCTAGGCTGATGGCTATTTATAGGAAGTCCATGTATTGATGCATTATAAAATGATAGACCATAATCAGATCTTATACTCCATACCAATACTTCCTCCTCTTATTTATCAACTAGTCAATAGTTAATCACCCTTATAAATGATAGATAATCAAATCATTGATTTTTGCCCCCTATTTTTTAAAGTCATAGTGTTTTTTTTTGGGTTTTTTGTTAGATTGTTGCTTTCATTTTTGGAAATGAGCATTTTGAATATGTGGTCGTTAGGTAGAAGTCAATGTGATGAATATTTTGATGTGTTATTATAACTCTCTACGAATACCATATATATGAGTGGGTTAATTATATTGGTTCATTTTGTTAGGTTGTTATATTTTATTATATGAACATGTAATTTTATACTCTGTTTTTGCTAAGTCAATATTGGATGTCTGTACTGTCTGATATAATTGTTTGTGTTATTACATGTAGATATTGTAGTGCAATTATACTTTATGTTTGATTACCTACTGAGGTATGAGTTTGTGTCATGTAGGAGGAAGTTTGAATGATCTTAATGCTGCTGATGTGGAGATCTTCGTTATCTGGGCTTTTGAATAATTTGAATATGCCAAGTCATATCAATTATTCAAAAGCAAACTTCAGAGTGAAGGAGGGTCAACAGTTATTGTGAAAGTGACATCTGACCAGCCTGCTTCAAGTCATTTTGAGGAAATTAGGGTTATTATAAGTGACCTTTTGTTTATGAGTCATATGAACTGAAGTTTATCCAGTACGGTTGTGAAAATGCAGAGGAAAGCTATGAATAACAGCTTTTCCTGAGGCCTTACCTTTCATTAGTCATATGTGAGTGAGTCTATAGTTTTAGGTATTAATTGTCATGTAATATTTTCATCACAGTTATGAGCATTTGTATAAAGTATTCCATGGTTTCCACATAGTTTTTAGACAAAACAAAGCAGAAACATGATTTTTTTCCCAGCAGAAACATGATAATTGAAAGGCACAATGGTTCTTACACAATGGAAAAAGGTAAGATTTGTCTTCTCAATGAGGATTTGGGTAGGTAGATTTGGTAGGATATTTTATCAGCTTTTTGGCACTGTTAAAGGAAGGCTAGTGTCACAAGGAAAACTGACACAATAGATGCATAGCTTCCATATTGTGTGATACAAATGTGTGTCGTGGGTTTATTCACATTGGTGAAAGGATTGATTTGACCTCCTCACAAGGAAGTATATGACCTAGATTGCTAGCAGAAGGATTATCCTCCTTTCTAGGAACTTATGTATATTAAACCTAAACTTTGAACAGTGGGCAAGCTCGTTGTATCTTTAAGAGTGACTCAGTATATAGTGTATGTGATATTAACCTATTGGTTACTGTCCCATTAGTGTGAATCATGAAGTTTTCCTATATTTGTAGCTTTAAGAGTGACTGAGTGAGGAGTAGGATATCTCATGAATAGTGGGTACATCTATATGTGATAATTTCATATACTTGAAGAGCACCACTTTCGAGTGTGTGTGCGTGTAGCGCGCCCTTGGGTCCGCCCTTCAAGAAAATAAGAACCAAGGGTATAGTGGAAGCTAACCCCCGGGTGTCGTTCGCTTGAGGAGCCTAACGCAAAAGATGACCTAGTAGCTAAGATGCAAACTAACAAAAGCGGGTAAAAATATTGTATTTGGTTTTTGGATGGAATAGATGCAAAAGGTGTGATATGTTCAAAAGTAAAATAAAAATAAGATGAAAATGAGATTTGGAGGGGGATGAAAATGGAATCATTCTTGATAAATGGAAACCTTAGGATTCATCGCTTCAAAAGATATTTAGGGAGTTGTTTGTTGATTTTCAAAAGAACCCTAGAGGAATCCCTCTAGGCTAGGCTTAGATTAACTTAATTAATGCCGGAATCCCGCACATTACTTAATTTAACCTAAGTTGATTAAGCTCAAGATCAAGGTGAATTTGCTAATTGTAAGGGGCTCCTAATCCAACAACCGGAATCCCGAATTGCCACTTAATTAATCCTAGGGTTTCAATTCATTATTGGAATCCCACATAATGAACCAAGACTCTAGGATTGAAGTCTAATGCCACTCATGCAATTTGACAAATCTAAAACCAATTAAACCTATTAATCGCAAGGAACTCTTGATCCTACAACCGGGATCCCGCATTGCAACAAGATTAATCTATCAATCCCAATTCCTTGGTGGAATCCCAACCAATAAATTGGAACCAATAGATGGAAGTCCAATGTTACTCAAGCAATTAGTAGATTTACTTGCTACTTTCTAAACACAAACACTTGACATATGATCCACCAAGCAAGAATCCTCACTTGGCACAAGATTTTAACAAGAAAACATATATTAAACAATGAATCCATACAAATAACATATGCTCAAGTCAATAGGTGCAATGTCAAGCATCCATACAAAGAAAATGAACAAGACAAGTTGTTTCCACCACTCTCATACAAAGATATGGAATAAAATTACAACCAAATGAAGAAACAAGCCCTAGAATCCTAGAAACATGCTTAAACATAAGGAAGAGAGAGTGGGAGAACAAGAACTCTCCTTTGAAGCTTCAAGCTCATCCCTTGGCTTCCACCATCAAGAATGGTGGAACCTAAATGCTACTCTCCACGGGAAGAACAACACCAAGGTGGAAGAAAATAGTAGACATGGAGTGGAGGAAGGAGAAATGGAAGAGAGATGGAGGTGGAATGAGAGAGTTGAGAGAGAGAGGAGGATGAAGAAGAGGTGTGTTGCTTGGTGGTGGTGAAGATGGTATTTATAGTGAGTGATGAAAGACAAATGATGGTGGGGTTGTTGAGTGGAGAATGAGTGTTGTGGTGTGTAGAATAAAATAAGTGATAGTGGGATTGTTGAGTGGATGGTGGGTGTTGAGTGGAGAATAAAGAAGAGGATAATGTGATGATGAAGAATAAAATAAGTGATAGTGGGGTTGTTGAGTGGAGAATAAAGGATAGTGGGGTTGTTGAGTGGATGGTGGGTGTTGTTGAGTGGAGAATGAAGAAGAAGATAATGTGATGGTGAAGAATGTTGTTGGGCAGGACTTTTCTGTAATTTGGAAATTTCGGGTTCCTTTTCTGTAATTTGGAATTTCGAGGTCCTTTTCTGTAATTTGGGAATTTTGAGGTCCTTTTCTGTAGTTTCTATAATTCATCCAGAAACTTGTATTTTCCCTTTTTTTCTTGAAATTTCAGCTTCTAGCCCCAATTTCTCCCCTTTTCAAGTGTCCTTCTTCTTCGTCCGGAATCCTTCATATTTGGTCCTCTGATGACCCTACAAGTAGAAACAAGAGAGAAAAAGGATCAAATGGCCCTATAAACCAATTCATACAAATTAATCTACAATTATGGCCAATTAATACTAATTTTACACTTATTTCACTTGAGAGTTTAAGACATTCAATTAAGCATTATTGGACCAAACTTGCATCTCAATCATGTTAATTTCCTCAAATTAGGCATATAAAAACCATACAAATCTGAGATTTGTCAATACTTATTTTATTTATTATATTTTTTTAGTTCAAAATTTGTATGGTCAAACATATGCCATTAATATTGTTGTGCTCCTTTGGCGCGGAGTGTACACTAACCTATATACTTGGGTAACTTTCCTCATTTTTGCTAGGAGTTTTTTTTAAATGGCTTTACTTAATTTCATTTCAATATTTAGAATTTTATATGGCATTAGTTAGAGATGTTGTTTTGCATAAAGTACAGCCTCAATAAAGATAGACGACAAATTTCACCTACATTTATGTGATAATAGTTTTTGTAGCATTAGTTAAAAATTGTACATTCGCTTCTCTTTTTAATGTATTGAAAATAATGCTCCCGCGCATCGCGCGGGGTAGTCAATGCTTCAAATTGTTCAAAGTCAATGGAAGCTTCCCTTCAAGATTATTATTGTTCAAATGCAACCAGAGCAATCAAGATTATTATTTCAGTATGTGATAAAAAAAAATAATCTTCAGGAGGAGTATACTTTTAAAACACAACTTTTCCTTGCATAAAAAAGAACACAAAAATTTACTCTTGGTTTTCTTCAAACTGTATTTTGAAATCATGCACAATTAAAATTATACGCAGCAATTTACTTTGTTAGTATTCTTGCAAAGATAAATCAAAATAATGAATAGCCTCATTCATGAAGTATACTGTGTGGAAATTTCAAGAGTTGGGAAAATAGTGAAGTCGTTGGAATCTCATTCCACACGTTGCGACTAAATCATGTGGTTGTCTAATAGTCTACAGTCAACTTACATACAGACACCTATGGAAAGGCGCTTTCATTTGCTTTTTCATCATTATTACATTAATTTTGTTTTCTTTTCTTGACTTTTTTTTTACTATATATGTTTGCGTAGTTGACTGGTAAAAGTGCACGATCTTTTGTAAGTTTTCGAATCGAAAAAGTTACAATCAAAATTCTTTAGCTAACATATATATGTTTTCTCATCTAAGGAGGGGTGTTTGGTCCCCCAAAAAAAATAATCAACTAAAAAAATTATTCTGCACTTAATTAGTGACCAAAACCTTAAAGGATTGAAAATTTAAGCAGCTTTCTTAATGTGGCATTAATATTGCAGAATCATAATTTAAATTCGCCAGGTTAATACTCTTCTGTTGGTTAAGCTTTTTTTTTTTTGACCTTTCTCTGTTGGTTAAACTAACAGTATACGTTAACATCAATTAACTGAAAATACACTATAAATTGAAGAGACAATACTAAAATTTGTTATCAACATAAAATAACAAAAATATGCGTTAGCCAACAATAAAAAAAGTTAAACTATGACCAAAGAAGGATTATGACGATAAATGTAAACACTTACAAAGTTAGAGCTCTTGTGCCTGTCACTGTCATCTATTGGAAACATATAGATACAATCATAAAATTCATAAGGTTACTCCACACCAATTTTTAGGTTCAGTTCTACCTATTGAACACGTCACATGTTTTGCAAACAAACTTAGTCACCTAATTAAAGAATAAGAGAAAAACAATAAACATTAAGATAAAAAAAGTATAATTATATAGTTTTTGAGAAGAAAAATTATTTTATATTCAGCAAGAAAACATGATTTCCTCTTGCAAACATTCAACGTCAGATCAGCGTAACAAATAAATCATATATAATAAGGAAATTTTTCTTGTTTATAATGGATGATTAGATTATGTGTCCTTTCACTTTATAAAATGTAAAGATATAAAAAAAATTGAACATAACATTTAAGTGTATCGCCAAAATACTTCTTTTATACACTTAACCCACCACCATTATATTATCAAAATATAAAGAGAACAATTTACAGTGATGAAATTATTAAACTTAGTAGATATGTTAATCTATCTTTCAGACTTTCAAAACTGGATTACCCTACCGACCATTTTGGTCCCAAATTTCGAGTTTTCCACACTCGAATAGTAAATGAAAGAGACTATTATTTGGAGAAAATTTGTTAAAGCATTTACGGTGGAACATTCTTTTGTAGTCATGTTCTAATTTTAAGGTCTTTTGCGTCTCAAAATGGCAATTTGAACATAACTGTAAGTATAACTTTTGAGCCTAATTTGAATATAACTGTAAGTATAACTTTTGAGCCTAATTTGAAAGTTCAGAATTACTTTTGTTTAAAAAAAAAGCATTTAGTGTTGGATAATTTGACAAAACCACATATGTATTTTTGACCCTTCACCTTAAATTTTTTTAACAAATTGATTGACTTAAGATGTTGACCATGATTTGAGGTAAATACTATTAGTTAAAATCACTATTTAGTTTAAGGTTTATAATTTTTTTTATCAAGTGTGAATTGAGTTTAAAACATTTTATAATGAAAGACAAGAAAGAAAACTATGCAAGGTAAAACTTCAGAATTTAAGTCTAACGATAGTCCATCACTACTGCAAAAAATGGTTTTTATGTCTATTATTTTGGGGTTTTCATGTCACTTTTGTAAATGATGTCAAAACAAGTGACGTGAAAAAATATACTTTTAACATCCCTATAACTAATGGACATGGAAAGTTTCCACGTCATATTTTATGAAAAAAGGGACGTTGACGTAGAAAGACGAATTTTGATGTTGATCTCTGAGAAACCACGTCACTAGTTATGTAATAAGTGACGTGGTTTCTCCCACGCTTACTATCCATAATAAGAGACGTTAATTCCTTTTTTAAAAAAATTATTATTTTCTTTTTCGTTTCCCCATATCTTCATGTATTGCAGATGTCTCAGAAACAAAAATACAATAGATGTATATCAACCAAGCTATATAACTAATTAATTAAACTAAACATATACATGTGACTCTTGCTACTACTACACAAACAAAAAATTCTATTTTTACACAACTTAGTATTTTGTACAATGATCATTGATCTCTACTAACCAAATCAGAAAGCAAAAATTCAGCAATACACTCACAAATTGGATCAAGATTTTCTTCTTTAAATGAGTCGGCTCCATCATAAAACTGCAACAATAATAGATGTGATGATCAGTGCAAAGAGATTAGATAAAACATTATATATTTATGTATTAATTGTATCAATCATATAAGAAGTTATATATAAAAATTTAATTTATACCTGTGAGAAGGATGTGGTTCGTTCACACATAGTAATGTCATAAATATATATTTATAACATAATACCTGCACTCTTTATTCATCGATTGCTTAGGGCACTTTAATCACAAGAAACGGTATAAATTAATAACAAAGTAATTAATATATCTCAATTAACTAACATTAAAAGAATTTAAATCAAAAGTACTTACTCCAGGTCTTTGTGTCACGACGCCTTCAAAGGCTTGATTAGTTTATTCCATTAAATGCCATTGAGATATACCCCTGAAATGGAACCAAAATTAGCATATATACATGAAAATAATTTATTTGGGCCACTAGTATATAATAAAGATATTAATGTTACTTACTTCGATATGAGAATTCTATGATAGGATGTTATATTATGCCTCAACGAGTCAACCAAACCAGACGATGATCCCTAGGGCAAACGATAGCTACTGCCTAGTGCTCATTGAAAGACATTAAAAATAATCATAACATTTACAAATGTGTATAATGATTGAAAGTTGGCAAAATGAAATAATCAAACTTACTCTTCAAGAATATATGCAAAATAGATAATTCCCCGATTCCCTGACATTTGATGGTTGACATATGCCTGCATGTCATCATCATAATTTTTATTCTCTGCCAGGGTATTGAAATTATCACTCCTCATCAAGGACATTGAACTGAAGAATCTATATGCTCCCCTGCTTAATTCGTTACACAAGATGTGGAAGTGCCTATATATCATAGATAAATTGAAATAAAAAAAGGATTGAATAAGAAATACTGTAGAGACATAAAAATAAAGTAACGGTCATTTATTACGTAGTCGCTAACTGTTAACCGATAGGAATTTATTGTTTTTTAAGCACATTTATCATACAATTATCCATGTTTTGTTTATAATTAATATATTTATTTATACACTTGTTATGATAAATTGTGCTACTCCGTTTGATGCAATGAGTAGATAAATTTACAAATTTTTCTCCCTCTTTTGTAGGATAAAGAAGGAGGAACAAATTGAGCGAAAATCAGAGTTAAAGAAAGCATGCTGGACAGGACGCCTCGGCCACCAGAACAGGGTGCTGAGGTGACCTAGGACGACCCAGGACGCCTCGGCCACCTGAACAGGAGGTGACATGAGAAAAATCAAATTATAGATTTTGGATATCAGATTAAAAAATGAGGGCTTTTTAAGAGGAAGAAGACGCAAAATTGAGGGAGGACTGAATTTGGGATGAAATTGAGAGAGAGCATAGACTTGTGGAGAGAGAAGATCAAATTAGAGCTTTAAAGGAGTCTTACGACGCTAATTCGGGAGGCTTCTATAAAGTTCTTCTTTATTCTTCTTATTCATTCGTCTTGTTTAGTAGTTGTAATCATGAATTGACTTCATAGATTTGAATTCCTTTCAATTATGCGAAGCTAAACGTTTGACTAGGGTTTCTTTGAACCTCTATATGGATTGATTTTGTTAATTTCCTTTCTATTATTTATTTAATGCAATTCAGTTTTGTTTTTAACTTGCTTATATTTCAAAAAGTGCCTCATCAACACTGTACTTGTTCAATGATTCATCTCTTGAGAGAGGGTGTTTTGTTGTAGAACTTAAGTAAAAGCATATTAGAGGAAAAACTCTTTGTTGACAGAGAAGAGATTCATTTGTCAACCTAATATCATTAGAGTGAAATTAATGCTTAAACATGTTTCTGTTGATTCAATAGCATGAGATTGTGAGTCTTTCAACATGATTTTTTTTATAAATCCAATAGCAGAGAGTGTAAGGGTTTTGAAAGATAAAGATCAGATTTTTAACTTGAGAGAGCGTTTCTGATCTCACTAACTCAAGCCATCCATGGTTAATTTCCTCAATCTTCAAAATCCCCATGATATCTTGGGAGCTATCAAGCCCAAATTCGTATGTACGATTAGGATTGACTTCTTCTTCCATCTTCTCAGAACCAGTCTTTGTCTTCTGCTTCTTACTGAATGCCACAATGATATTCTCAACACAGCGGTAAACTTCCTTTACAGTTAAGGGGGTCAAAGCATATCGGTACTTAGATGAGCCATTAAAACACTTCTTTAGTCTACGGTAATGATGAAACTGATCAAGAAACCTCATGTGCTTGAGTTGGTGGCACTGTGTGTCAGACTCACATATAAGACATGCCATATAGCCCTTCACACTATAACCAGAAAGATTGCCATATGCAGGGAAGTCATTTATTGCGGTAAATAACACAGCTCGCAACTTGAATGTCTCCTGGCTGTATGCATCAAATACATCGAGCCACAATATCTTAAGGTCCTCAATCAAAGGTGCCAGGTAGATATCGATATTGTTCCTAGGTTGTTACAACCCCAAAAAAATTACTTGACATTTAGAAAGTCTTATAAATAAATCTCCCATTTAGAAAGAAGATAAATTTAAATAAGGGAATATTTAGAACCTTGGAATATTACTTGACATTTAGAAAGTCTTATAAATAAATCTGGAAATTAAAGCATATCTAGAGAAATTATTTGGGGATAAATTTCAGATTTATTTATAAATGGGAATGGTAAATAAAATTACCAACTAAGGGCAAAATAGTAAAAGGGAAATGAGAATTACAATATCTGCCCCAAGTTAAAAATATCTTCAGTAATAAAGGGAAGGGCAAGATAGTAAAATACCTACTAAAAATATCACCACTGTACTTGTTAAACATATACCACATACGTGTCCTCAACTGCTCCATTCATTCAATTTACATTGCTTCCTCTCTCTGCCTAAATATATACACAGTTGAAAAGAAAAGAAAAATATTATACTCCCTCCACCCGAACACCCACATATACACACACATACACTCCCTCATTCTCTCTCACTGACTCTCACCCTCTCACTCTCCTCTCTCTGTCTCGTGAACCCAGCGGTGTCTTCGGCCTCCACCAGCGGCCCTCGACGGCAATCAACGGCGGGGAAAGCTCAAGAACTTGGAACAACCTTGGGTAAGTTGTTTCCCTTTCTTTTCCTCTCCTTCTACCGCAAGTTTGAGCGAATTTGGGGGTTGATTCAGATTTTTGAAAGGATTTTGGAGCTTCTGAAATTATAGAAATGTTGCTTGAAGCTTGTTCTTGGTTGTTTAAGTGTTGATTTTGGAAATAAAGTAAAATAGGTTTAAGATTTTCGAATGTCTTCTTTCCCTTCTACTGTTCACCGACGGCCAAATTTGGGATTTCTGGCAATTTGTTTTTTGAAGCTTAATTGCTTGTGATTTCTAGCAATTCTAGGGTTAAGGGATAAGTTGCATGGTCCAATTTGGAGATTAAGAAATTTTGTGTAATTTCTCTGCCTCCCCTGTTTTCTGGTATTCGTCGGGCAAAGAGTGGAAAATTTTCTGAATTAATACCTGTATGAATTAGGAGCTTGATTGGGTGTTGTGAATCTGTGCTTGGATGAAGTATAAAATCTTTGATTGTTGAGTTATTTTTCCCTGCTCATTCCTCTGTCTGACCGAAAAGAGAAAAAAGAGAAGGATAGGATTTTGAGGTTAGAATTCTTGATGTCTCATATATGTGAATGCTTTGCTCTGATAAAGATGATGAAATTGGTATTTAATTGTATAAAAATTGATGTTGGTGGATGATGGTTCAATAATGTTAAAGTGTTAAACTGTTCATTTCTCTTCTCCTCTTGCGTGTTCTGCCGGCGAGATTCACTGGCAAGGAAGGAGGAAATGTTGTGACAGTAGATTCCTAATTAGAGCTTCATTAGGTGCTTGATTTTTCTGTGCTCAGTTCGGTAAGACGAGGAAGAAATAATGGAATTAAATATATTGAACTCTAGGGTTGTGTAATTTTTGTTCTCCCTTAACTTGTTTGGGTTCTACGGGCTCAATGACTCTGGGGAGGGAGTATTTTGCTTGTCTTCACATGAATCTGTTCCTCTGAATTATGATTGAAGAGAGGAGTATAATATTAGTATGTTGGTTGTCAATGGTTGGTTCTAAACTTGCTCTTTGGTGTTTTCCTCTGGATTTTGAATCAGTTCAATGTGCTGTTCTAGGTGCTTGTTATTGTCGCGTTGAGCCTCAACCACTATGATAGAAAGAATTATAGTTATTGACATTGATTTTTAATCCTGAAGTCTGAAGTTTGGAGAAGTCATTTGGTTGATCTTAGCTTGAGTTTTTCAATGGTTATATGTTTGAACGAAATAGAGGGGAATTATATGTGTAGTTTCAGTCTTTACAAACCAAAGAGAGTCAAGTATACTATTGTTAATTGTTTAGTCATATTCTGTGATGGCCGATTATGAAGTCTTGAAGGCCTAATGGTTTGTAGGTTGGTTTTCGATGAAATTGTTAATAAATCTAAAGCAGTACGTTTAATTTGAATTAAGAATGTTGTTTCATTCATTTTTAAGAAATGGGAAGAAATAAAGTGTTTGAAATGAGCTAAAATATTGTATTAAAGATTATTAACGACTGATTTACAAGGCTACATGTTCTATTTCTTGTTAATTGTTATGTGTTGGTTGGCTTCAAAGTTCTGTATAAGAATTAAATCGTTAGGATAAAGGGAAAAGTCAAACGGTTCTCTGATATAATAATAGGATTGTAAAAGGATGCTTAATTGACTATAGAGAATGTTATTTGGGTACTTAAAATAGTATTTCAAATCCGGAATTTATTGGTAGGTATACTGTTTTAAAGTTCCTAATTGATATGAAGGTGATTTAAATAACTAAAGAACATCTTTATATATTTAAAATATTATAGGAGAAGTTTAAATGAAATGTGGAATAATAAGGATATGAAGTAGGACTATAAAAGTGATTAGATTCTGCTTGAGTAAATGATTTACATTATTGAGTGATCTATTCTTGAGATTTTGTAATAAGCAGAAGTTAAGGATATATATATATATATATATAAATGAGTGCTTGTTTGTGTGTGTGAATGATTGGAAATGTGATAATTTAAGTTAGGAATTTAGGTTTAATAGTATTAGAAATAGAAAGGGGTAGTATGATAGGAATGTGAGAGACATTTAACTATTATACTTAAGATTAGATATTAATATATTATTTTATATCATAAATATTTATAGGACAAGATAGTGGGATTGAATCCACAAGAGTACGAAGAGATAAACGAGTACAGTAAAGAGTAAGCTCAGGACACAGGTAGCAGTTTATTTCATATAATATTTAATTACAGTGCATTGCATGCATAAATTTCATAATATCTGTAACAATGGTAATTTTATTCCTTAGAGGTTATGAGGGAGTCCTCCAAGGCTTAGGTGGGTCGCTCCCCCTTTGCCGGAAGTTATGAAATCCTGTTGCAGGTAGAGGTACCTCCACTATTTAATGAATATATCGTTAGTAGTGGTTGGTAGAGGTTATAAGGATAAAGATTACTCATATTGTGAAAATTTATGATTTATTATGCATGAACTCATATGAAAGAAACTGCTATTGGGATTACCAATCTCACCCCCGTCCCCAAACATTTTTCAGTAACGCAGGTTTGGAAGAATCTAGCTGGGAGATAATAAGATGATTAAGATGAGGTAGAAGTGCTAGAAGAAGTTTAGATGAAGAAATTAGACTTTATAATTTGAAAAGTAAGATTATTTGTATATGATGTAAAATTAAATTATGAAATTATCAATAGAAAGTATAGAAATTAGAATTGTACAAATTTATTAAGAGATTTAAATTTCTCAAGTATTATGAATTAAGAATAGTTACCCTGAGAGAGTTAGCGTACTTTTAATTGTTTTATTAACCACTTTATTTTATAAAAAAAATCTTAAGTAGTTCTAATTTGTCCAAAAAGCCCATTCCAACCAACAGAAGGTTGGTCGAATGTTTTAAAAGAAAAAGTTTTAAATTTTCCGTATTTTTGGGCTTCTGGCATTGGAAAAGTGGTTATAATTCAATTAAAATTACTATAATATAGTATTAAAAGTCCAGGTGTTACAGGCCAAGCACTATGTGTGCTACTGAGACTCCCGAAAGGGTTGAATATATCCATACACAATCTGAGACGAAGGTTCCTCGGCTCATCACCAAATTTAGGAAACATGGAATCAATCTTCTTCTATTAAGGAGAATCAGTAGGGTGCTAGAGATATCTTCCATCAGAGATTCTCTCATCATAATGCCATCTCAGTTTCTTTGCTTATACCTCATTTGCAAACAAGCATTGAAATTGTGGCATAATTGGAAGGTACCATATTACCTTTAAAGGTGGCCCTTTCATTGATCCATCATCATCACCAACGGCATCCTTCATTGGCCTATACTTAGGAGTATTACATTTTGGACACTCTTTTAAGCCCTCATACTCATTTATGTACAACACACAATCATTAAGGCAAGCATGTATCTTCTTATACTCCATGCCCATCTTGCTTAGAACTTTTTTAGCCTTGTACATAAGCTTTGAAAACACATTGCCGGTCGGGAACATATCACTCGAAGCTTCAAGCATTTGTGAGAAACTTGCATCTACCCACCCATTTGCTGCCTTTATTTTCATCAATTTCAGGATGCCAGTCAACCGAGTATACTTAGTACACACCGGGAACAACGGTGTCTCTACATCACTCCATAACTTTTCAAACTATCTACCACAAAAAATGACACCGCCCCAATGTCATTGATCATGTCGTCTATTCCATCATCACAAACATCATCCACAGCTGGTCCTACATTTTGTAACATGCACACATGTGCGGTAACTCCCAATTCCCCATGCCAAAGACACTTTCTTATAACAGAGATTGATACCATCATAGAAAAGGTGGTCCCTTATATCATCAACACTCTTACAATAACCATTTGCATACTTCACACAAGGGCAACGATATATGCCATTCTTACTAAGCACGTGTCTTTTGGAAAATTCAATAAATTCTTCCACCCCCATTTGATACTCTTTAGTGGTTCTCAATGCATGCATCCAACTATGATCCATTCTATTAAACCTATGCCATCTCCAACAAATTGGTCAAGTTTAGCTCACTAATTTGTGAAGAAATAGGCATACTATACACTTCACTTCATGCAAATTTTTACAAAAATTTTGGCAGAGTTTACCAATGTAAATTTGACATCCAAAAATTATATTTACAATATAATTTAAGCACGTAAGAGAGCAATTAAACAATTTGAAGATTCAGATTATAAAAAATGTCCAATATACTCAGAAAATTTAGAGAACCACAAGTGTTCCATGTAAATTATCACAACAATCACAAGAATAGAAGAGCATATTCACATTTATTATTGTTAAAAGGAGGAGATAAAATCAATAACATACCTCTAGGTGGCTTAGGAAGACAAGATTACTCTTATGGTGAGAAGGGGTTAGAAGAATTGATTTTAGATTTGGAACATTTGCGTGCAAGTGTTTAAAAACGTTAAAAATAAAATCTCCAACAAGATTCAATAGAAGAGCTAAATGGTTTAAATACTCCTCTCTACACTTCACTTGGCACAACCAATAATCAACAAACCAAAGAATTAGACTTCAAATGATGCCTCAACTCAGACAACTTGATTTATGAATGCACAATCACCAAGATAAATTTAGTACCCAAAAAAATAACAAGAGAAGCAAAAATGAAAACTATACTACAGAACAACCATCATTAGGTTGTAAAAGTAAACCTGGCAACGAGAATAATGATGAAGCACAACAAGGCTTGCAAAGACAATACAATCCCCAGATTTGAGCATACGACAGTAGCAAAATATTTTACTAAGCTCAAAACATCAGTAGGTAGTTCACAGCATAAATTTCTCAAGTGATGGCAACCAAAATCCAAAATCCAATACTCCATCACAAATTCCAGTAGTTATATTAACCTTGAGACAATAAAGTGTTGCTAAATAGCAGCAAATGTGCGTAAATTTAGAAGTATTTAGCTCACAAGTTAGTTTTATGGACAAACAGTCACTTAATCAAGCAAGAAATTCAAGAAATCTAGTAAGGAAGAAAATATGTATTTTTTCTCTTTTGCTTTGTTACAATGCAGAAACAAGTTGTTAGCACTTACTAAAAAATTCAACAGCACCAATTCCCAATGGCAGCAAGTTCATGATTAAAACTACAACAAGTTAAGTGTTTGCAACAAATTAAAACAACAACAATTTAATTGCCCAATTGTCACTGCAAAAAAAAAATCAGATTCGAATGCACAGAGATGGAGGGCAATTGAACCAGCAAACTCCACAAATCAAGTAAGCAAAGTGCAACAAAAAAAAATCAGTAGCTTAATGACAGAAAAATATGAAACAACAACACCAAATATTACTAAGCAAAATGATAAAGGGTTTGCCCTAGTTTCTTTTCCTTCTTTGTTACTACTATGCAGTGCACAGAAACAACACCAATTATTTCCCATACTCTCCAAAAAAAAAATATATGCATTGTAGAAAAGTAAAAGAGATTTCTTTCTAATGCAGAAATCAACATATAACCAAATTAGATTCAAGCACACATGACCCAAGAATGAGTTAATTTATCCCAAATAAAAGTCCAACCTTTGAAATTAACATGTTTAAGTTCAAATATAGCCCAATTAGAGCCTGCATGTGAAAAAGTGAAAGACATTTTGATAAATTGATCAAAGTATGACAACACATAACAAGAGCTCAAGAAGGGGCAAAATTGAAGAAATGAAAGAAGAAAAGAGGAATTACCAAAAGAGGCGAGCATCAATCTGAAATCAATGAAGTATCAGGAAGCAAAGATCTGATAGGCTATTAGCAAAAGGGGAAAAACTTGATCTGTTGTTGCCTTGTGGTGAACAAGGCTTTCAACAGAGAAGAAGGGAGTGATGGCGAAGAAAGGATTTGAAGGTGAGGGCGGTAAGGTTAAGGGATTGGGGGTTTACTAAAGCTTTGAGTGAAGTATTCGTACAAAGTTTGAGGGATTGTGGATTATTGCAGCTACGAGTCAAAAATTTTGAAGGATCAGGATTCGAACAATGGTGGGCTAGATGGGGTTGGCCGAGGACGATTCGACACTAGCAACTGGTGGGGAGTGAATGTGAGTAAAGGGAGAGCCAAAGGTAGAGACTTTAGCCATGAAAATACCTCTGAGAGAGAGAGGAAGTGGCTAGGAAAAAAGCAAGCTAGGAGGAAATGAGGAAGATGCGCAAATTCAAATAAAGGGAGCAAATAAACAATGTCACTTATTTTTTCAAAATAATTGACTTTGTAAGAAACAACGTCTCTTATTTAAAAATTATAGACGTTGTTTCTTTTAACGTCACTTATTTTACAAAACAAAACGACGTCTCTTGTTTATAATAAGAGACACCATTTTATGAAACCACGTCACTAATTTTAAATAAGTGACTTCGTTTCTTACGACGTCACTTATTTTTAAAATTAGTGACATTATTTCTTCCTTTGCTAGCCAGTTAATTACAAAGTTGCCACCGTATTTTTTTCAATGTCAGATTTGTCATTAATGGACGTTAAAAGGTGATGTTAAAGACCTTTCTTGTAGTAGTGCATAAAATAAAAACATATTGATGGATAATGCATAGTAGTGCGTACAATAAAAACATATTGATGGATAATGCATAGTATGACCAACAAGTGTGGGTGGTGGCAGGTATTCATATTATTTTTAAGTAGGGTATAGGGTGAATTATACCCATATATATTTACGAACAGTTCACCTAGCACCATATTAAAAAATGTAGTTCAAAAGTACCTATATATATATATTACAAAAGAGTTCTTAAATGATAGGGCTGTTTGTTCCAACTAATTACGTTCATTGTGAGTTGTTGTCCCTACTCAACAGTACCCAATTGAGAGATGAGTATGAAAGTCTAGTGAGGTTATACTATCACTACTTAGGTGCTCCTTGTTGGACAGCATGTACGGAAGGAAACCCTGGATGTAGGTTTTATGGTTGCCGATTTTACTCTCATGTAAGAATTAATTTGTTTTAAATTGACTATTCATTATTCCCTTAATTTCACCTATTTTGGTCTCTTCATTCCCTCCATCAATTTCGTTGTCCACAGTAGTATGGTACTAGGTGAAACACATTTGAAGAGCCCTAGCATTTAGTAACTCTTTTGTAATATATATATATAGGTACTTTTGAACCACATTTTTTAATATGGTGCTATTAACCTCATGAAATTCACCATTTTAGCACATTTTCCTGTAGTTCTTACACTTTTTTGATGGATTTATACATATTTTGATCTACACATGATTGGAAAATGTGCCAAGTTGATGTTTGGATTAAAGTCATTGAATTCTTGATTTAATGTGAATATTTCACCCTCTTTTTATCAGCTTTTCTTTGGCTTCTGTAGATTTCATTGCTTGTTAGGTGGTTGAAGCCAATCAATTAAGCCACATTTGGGTTGCATTTGAAGTTAAAATCAAGGAGCAAGAAGTGGAAAAGAAGATTTAGAGTAACCAAAAAAGCTGAAAAAAGAGTCCGCAGAAAGTTATTGGCCGCAGCCAAAAGCTCAAGCAAAAATTCCTGGCCACAGCCAAATCCAAAAAATTCCAGGCAAAGAGTTATTGGGCACAGCTAACTAGTGCAGACAAGAATTGTGGCCTTAGCTAAAATGCTGACAGAGTATGAATAGTGAAATTATCAGCTCAAAAATTATGTTATAAAACACACTAAACTCATACTCAAACACATTCTTTTGACTTGGGATTTCTTTCGGGACTACTTGGTGAAAGTGACAGGAATGCACAAGAGGGGGTGAATTGTACTAATTCAAAATTTAATGCACTAAGACATAAAGCTTATACTGGTTCAGCCCAAATCTTGGCCTACGTCCAGTTTCCATCAAGACTTTTATACTGGTTTCTAAAATTCTACCCGTTGATGAAGTTATAGCTGTTGCTTGATCTTAGATGAGAAATGATTATAGATGGAGTGTTGAGGTGAATGTGTTCTGGGTAACATTAACTCTTCTGTACTTGATTTTCTTCAGTTCTTCTCTCTTCATTAATCGCAGATCATAGTTGTTATGTCAAACAACTCTAATGGCAGTTTTGAGTGTCTAACGGTAACTTCCCAAAATAGGTCTGAACAACTTCTATACTTGAAAGCTTAAAATTGGCTAACCATTCAGTTTGAATTAAATCTTATCGCCACATCGATCATTATTCTCTGATCGATCATTCTCCATGTTTCCTGATCGATCACGCATCGATCATGACTTGCATCACTTAATATGATATTAGAAAATTCCTCGTTTGATCGATCACAAGGGTTCCTAATCGATTAGGCTTACATAATCAATCACACTTAGATTATATTCAGATTACAAGTATTTTCTGATCGATTACTCACTACTCTCTGATCGATTAGGCTTAGATTAGGCTTGAATTATACTTTTGTCTTTCTGATCGATTACAGGGGAGGCCTGATCGATCAGGTGCAATAATTTGATCACACTAAGTTACTCTAATTCCTCCAATCGATCACTCTAAGATTACTTAATTCATTTTTACTTCTCTAATCGATCATAGGGGTCTCTGATAGATTGGGCGCCTATGATTAAAACTTCTAATCTAACTCTGATATGTCTCTGATCTATCCCTAATCGATTAATGCCTTAGTTTTAACTGATAATCTGATCCTGATCGATTGGGAAATACTTATCCTTTTTCTATCAGATTGTTTCTAAGTTATTTCTTATCTATGTCCAACCTTTCCTTATGCCAAAGTTATATTTAGTTATCATCAAAACTCATTATTCTAACACTTAGGAGCATTTCTAAGCTAGGGTTTAGAGATTTTCAAGGAGATTCAAGTGGAGATTGAGGATTTGAAGAGATTCAACCTTATTTCTCTTGGTTTTTCTCATTCTTCTCTCTTTCTTCTTTGAAATTTGTTCCATGGCTGTTCTTATTTTCCAGATTTGTATATTCTTCCCCATGAGTGGCTAAACTTCCATTCTATGACTATTTTGAACCTTTGTATGGATTAAGACTTGATTCTTCCTATCTTTTGGTAGTAAATGATATATATATGTGTGTGTGTGGGTTTTATCCTTCTGTTCATGCTTTTAAGTGTTTGGCCACCATTTAGCTTGATTTGTTCATGTGGGTTTAACTTGAGAGAGTTAATCCATGTGTAGAGCTTGGTTAAAATCATGCTTGACTTGAAATTTACATGATAAATGGAAAGTTTTTTGGTAAAATAGAGATATCTTTACAAACCTTGCATTGTCACATTAGGGTTGGTTTTCAAAGGGGATTTTCATTATTTGTAGCAAGAGATTGTGCATTTTAATGAAAAGATAAACTTGATTTTGACTTGAGAGAGCTTAATCAAGTGCATATAAACCGTAGACAAACACATATATTTATGAAAAATACCATTTGAGAGGGAGTTCTTCATGTCTTATGAAATGCAAAGGGGATAAATAATCCTAGACCCCATTTAACCCTAAAAGTCAAAGAATTCATTGTTTTTATCACTTTCTAGTTTTTAGAAATAAATTTTAACATTTTTTTACACAACCCAAAAATATTTTCTTAGTTCAACTTGATTGAAATCACTTAGTCTTTTGCTTGGTCAAGATTTTAGTACAAATCTCCGTGGGAACGATATTTTATATTACTTGCGATCCGTGTACTTACGATTAACGCTTGACGGCAAACATGTGCCAAATGAACTTTTTATAAATATATATGGGTATATTTCACCCTTTGCCCTTTTAAGTATCATAAACAACAAAGTTAAATTCTTTTTACGTCGTAATTAAATTGTATTAAAATCTTCAACAATTGACTTATTATTATCATGCCAATTTAAAAGAGAAATGTTAATCTGGACATTCTAGGTGTTTGTATGAAAGTTGATTGTGGACTAAGGTAAATACCACATTATTAGTGGTTAGTCTCAACGTTCAACGTGTGGGATGGAATTCAAACTTCTTTGCTATTTTTTATTTTTGTCTCAAGCTTTGAATTTTCCACTCAATTACCCTTCAAGTAAGAGACTGTTCATTATTTGGATCTATATGTTTGTTTGTCGTAGTGAACGGCATAACATCATTAAGTGTACAATGAAAGTTGTTGCTTTTGTGCCCGGCCGTCAACTATGGTAAGCATGCATATATAGATCCAAATTCATAAGCTTATCACAGCACTCAAAAAACTTGAATGTGCTTAGTTATGATTGGATATATACTATTTTTTTTTTTGGTAACAAGGATAAATAATATATTATAGAAAGCGCCGGAGCTACATGGACTATTTAAAAATATTACTGTCAGATTCTAGATCTTTTATTAAATTATAAAACACTTCTTAAAGTTATTATGGAATTTTAGTATTGTTACTCCATCCTATTGCATACATTAAATTACGTTTTTTTTTTTAAAAAAAACAATGTTACGGTAAGAGCGTTCTTGCACACTCATAAAATATCAATATATTTTTTATTGTAGGAATGATACAACTTTCACATCTCAGAGAATTTTTTCAGTAAGAACTAACTATCTCACCAAATTCTCTCCTCCTTACACTTTATAAGACTACACCTTTTCCTTAGGATCCCACTATCCCGAAGAAATCACTTGTTAGGAAAGATTACAAGTTTGAGTGCTTGCTCATACGGTTGGGCAGATAAGACTCAGTTTGAATAACAATGAGAGAACTTAGATAAATGAATTGAATGCTGTTTGGATCGTCGTTGGATTGCACTTAATGTCTCTACCTTCCAAGTTAGAGCTTCAAATGCTTTTATAGTGTCTTTGTAAAATTTGTCTATTGAAGCCTCAGTTTATAGCCGCACTACTACAAAAAACAGTATTTATGTCCCCATTTCACGTCTCTTTTTTAAATATGAGATGTAGAAAAAAGGCGGTGGCAAAATTGTAAATATGTGAACAAGTTTCAACGTCTCTTTTAATTATGAGACGTAGATTCTCGAAAAAAAATGGCAAATACGAAATATGGTGAAAAAGAATTAGGGAAAAACTTTCCACGTCTCACAAAATTTGTGAGACGTGAAAAACTGGTGGGACATATTTTTCACGTCTCACTTATAAAGTGAGACGTGAATACTATGTTAGAATCTTAAGTTTTGATGAGGACTGACCCCATAGATAACATAAGTAAATAGAGTGTAAGTTACCTTTGAACTTAACAAGTAAAATCTGATAGGTAACAGATCACTATCGTTAGAGCTAAAGTCTATCGCAAATGAAAAGCACAATTATAGCAGATGGAAACTTAGCAGAACACTAAGATAAATATCTCTATCGCTAAGAATATTTCTATCGCTAATAGACAAGAAGGAATAGCAAATGAAGACTTAGAAATAACAAAGTTAATATCTATCACTAAGTCCTTCACTATCGCTAAAGAAAAGTCCTATCCCTAGAAGCTCTTTGATAACATGGATAAAAGAAAGGAAGAACAACTAGCAGAAAAATGAACCAAGTGCTTGAGCTAATGAATTCAGCTAGCGATATCATAAGCTGCTATCGATAACAGGATTAGCTATCGATATCTAAATACTTGAGGAAATAACCTAACTCAAATAGCTAAACAAACTTGTGATAACAAAAGTCACTAGCGATAACGCACTTAGCTATCGATAGGTGTATGTTCTGTGATAACTTAGACAAACTTAGCTGATACATTGAGCTAATGGAATAAGCTTGCGATAACATCTGTTGTGCATTACATGATTACTTGTTTAGCTAACAGCTCAAGTGCAGGATTTACACTATGCAGTTAGCGATAGCAAAGCATGCTAGCGCTACTGAAAAAACTGCTATGCAAGTACAGTTTGTACGGATGCTCAGAATGCTCAGTCTATGTCTCTCTTAGCTCACCCTACGTAAGAGTAGTTGAAGCTAGAGCAAAAAGTTAACCTCGATGAAGAAACTGCATTAAATGCCAACGACTATGAGCTCTCAACGACTAAATTCAAACGGCCTCATGAAGATGAACGCAATGGCAAATCTGAAAAGAGATATAATACAGAAATTGAGCATTTATGAAGAACTGACGAAAAACAAAGAATATTCAAGAACACATTCATTGCTCTCTGATCTTTGTATTTATTGTTCTTAGTAATTTTACTTGTACTTAAGTAATTATCATAATCTGTTCATTAAGTGAACTTTATTATTGAAATCCTCTACTGTTTGAGGTTGTTCTAAAGCTTGGTGCTTTGAGAACAGGGTTGTAACCTTACAGGTAGTAAGGGGGAGTGTTTAGAGGGATTCTAAAACTCTATAAAGGTTGGCAGGTAAACCTGTATTGTAAAACCTGTGGTTAGTGGAACCCAACGAGGAGTTGGAGAACTGGACGTAGGCAGTGTTGGCCGAACCAGTATAAAGATTGTGTTGCATTAAATAGTCTTTAATTTTCGGAAGCACAATTCACCCCCTCTTGTGCGATTGCCATTCTCATACTATATTTTTTTTTTTAAAAAAAAAGGTTTTCACGTCTCACTTATAAAGTGAGACGTGAATAATATATTTTTTTAAAAAAAAAAGGTTCCACGTCTCATTTACAAAGTGAGATGTAGAAAATACTTTTTCACGTCTCACTTTTAAAGTGAGACGTGGAAAAAGTAGTATTCACGTCTCACTTTTAAACTGAGATGTGAATACTATATTTTTTTGAAATTAAGAATAACATCTTTCATGTCTCACTTTTAAAAGTGAGATGTGAAAAACTCTCACATCTACACATTCATTTTGTGATTTCAGATCGTGCTTCCTCTCAAACCCTCAGTCTCTCATTTTCTCTCTCAAACACTCACATCGTGCTCCTTCACGAAATTGCCTCCAGACTTTGGTTTTGCTTCCCTCTTCAGTTCTCATCTCCCTTAGTTTCAGCGACCATGGCAGGAGGAGCGAGGTTGAGGTCAAACCTGCAAATCTCTCAGCAGCTGGGGATGAGTCTGATGGATGGGCGACGGGGGAGAGTGAAGTGAGGGGGAGGAGGAGGAGAAGAATCTAAGGCCCCTCTAACCCTAAATCATTTTCCCTTGTCCGATGGAGTATGGGTAACACCGATTTAGCCCTAGGTGAGTTCCTTTTCCTCCGTTTCCTTTCTCTTCTTGTCCGATTTGAGAAAGCTGAAGGGGCAGTTGAATTCAGATTTTGGTTGGATATTGGATGTTATTGTCTCCATTTGGGTAATACTCTCTTCAATTCTGTCGCTCTTCCTTGCCTCTGGAAAATTTTGGTTCTTGTCCTGCAGTCTTGGAAACACACACTAATGATCTTCTGATTAAATCCTATGCATGCTTAATGCTTTCAGATTATGGCATTCTTTCAATCTTCTCATTGAACTTTTTTATCAGTTCAGGTTATTTCAAAATCTCCAAAAAGCAATAAAAGAATAGAAATTGTTGTGGCAATTGAAAAGGCAATAGGAAATTATTTCAGATTATGGCATTCTTTCAACGCAGGCATCTGATCTAGAGTTAACTTCTACCCCTTTAATTATTCTTTCTTTTTCTCTATGTGGCCTTTATTAAAATTTTCATCTTTCGACGAATATTAAATTTATAGGAATGCTTGAGGATTTTGAAAGCTCGTTTTGTCAATTTTTCCCCCTTTAAAACAAATGCTCATGTGTGCCCTCTTTGTTTTACTGATTGCAGAAGCACTATGAGTAACTCTCAAGCAAGGCACGACCTAAACCAAGAAGCCCCTCCAGGTCCTCATCGCAGGAGGAGGATCTTAGCCAGCGACTAGAAGCAAAGCTGCAAGCAGCTGAATAGAAGAGGTTGATTCTCAAGTTGAATACCTGGCTTTATGTTGTGGCATTGGTTTTAAGTTGTTTCTTGATCTGAAATTTTGCATTGGTGATTTGTTGTATGTTCTGCTCTATTTTGGCTTCTTCTTGGCTATCATATTTTTGCTCTTAATAGCTGAAATTTGACTGATATGACTTGCTATCTACTGTATGCTATTTTTGGTTCTATTTTGCTGGCCGATAGGTTGTAAATCTAATTGACACCTTTTTCTTCACTGTATAGCACTATTCTGTTTGTAAATTGATCAGGGAGCTGCAAAATTCTTTCCTGGTGGCTTGATTTTTCTTCTTTGTTATAGCATTTTGCACTATTTTGCTGGTTTTGAAATTTGATTTTGTACTCAAATTTCTCTGAATTGGGGCTTATATTCTATATTCCTTGCCCAAATCATGTACTGTACATCGAATTTGGTTGAATAAGGCTTGTTGAGATCAACTTTCTGAAGAACATATTACACTTGATGACATTTTTGAGTTGTTCTTGCTGGTGATAACTCTGCACATCTGATTTCTGTTCTGAGCTGCATTATTGCTTAAGAACTTGAAAGTATTGAAATTGTTTCTGTTCTTGAGTTTTCTGATTGAACAACAATTTGTTTCAGATCTGATTTGTGTTTTGCTTAGTGTGCTCCTCATGATAGGGGAGCTGGCCTTCTTCCTCATCTTGGACCTTATCCTCAGAGGCAAAATATTGGTCTGCACTTGCTTTGTCCAATATTTGTTCAATCATTTTTTTCTGTGTTTGTACAGAAACTCCAAATTTTATGTGGTGCTTTAAAACTGATGCAGTTGGTTGGTAGTTTCAACCCCCATTTTTTAAGTTCAAAATTGTATGATAACATTTTTGTAATATTTGTCTAGCTAGCTATAAATCATAAAATTAGTTCATTTTTTTTCATTTTAATGTTGTATTTCTATTATTCCGATAAAATATTGGGGTTTTTTTAATTGGGGTTAATTATCCTAATTAAAAAAATATCCTTTTAAAAAAAAAGACTTTCCACGTCTCTTATATGAATAAGAGACGTGGAAAGTTTGCACTGGCAACTTTCCACATCTCATTTCTGAAAATGAGACGTGGAAAGTGGCACATTCCACGTCTCACATTTAAAGTTGGCACTAACCACTTTCCACGTCTCATTTCTGAAAATGAGACGTGGAAAGTGGCACATTCCACGTCTCAAATTTAAATGTGAGATGTGGAAAGTACCAACTTTCCACGTCTCATATTTAAAATGAGACGTGAAAAATTCCGACTTTCTACGTCTCCTGTATCCACATCTCACCAAAAAGAGACGTAAAAAGTCCAAAAAAAGAGACGTGAAAAGTGTTTTTTGTAGTAGTGTCGTTATGAGAGAGAGAGAGAGAGATGAATTGAAGCACATTAATGATGTTTAATCGTTGTAGTAATTGCTTCAAATACTTGTATCTGATGTGTTTGCATCCTCTTGCTATTTTTAAACATTGTCCAGCGTATTTGCATAACGGCTTTCTCTGTTCTCTCTGTCTGTGTTTTGCTTGAGTTCTATGTCCAATGGAATTTACCTAAAATAGGCCAGGCAAAAACTTCAGAAATGTAAAGTTAGTTAAGCATATGAAAAGTAATTAAATTTGATTTTTTTGTTTATCCATCGATGGTTCTTCAAGCAATCGATGGCTCTTCATGCTTGTCAATCGATGATGTTTCGAGCAATCTAGTTTTCTTTAGAATTTCACCTACAATACTCAATGGAAATGTCAGTACTCGATCAAAATTGAAGAACAACAATCGATGTCCATTTTGCCCATCGATGGATAGTGAACAATTGAAGAATTAATGTGCTCAGTTGTTTTCTTCCTAGTTTACTTTGAGTTTTTAGCTTAATACTCGATTGAAAGTGATGACAATCGATTAGAATGTATGACACTTGATTAAAGACTTCAACACTCGATTAATGCTTGATGTGCTATCGATGGAAGTTTCTTGTGATCAATCGATTGTTTCACATGCTATCGATGGCTCTTAACTTAGTTTTAAAAACTTGATTCAAAACTCTTTCTAAGTTAAGGTATCCATAATTTTCATAGCCTAAAGTCATGTTTGGTTATCATCAAAACTCTGAGGTTCAACATTCAGTTACACTATGCATTCATTATTGACCTATAAGAAATTCCCACTTCAACCAGAACCTTAAACTATCTCCAACTTGATGGTCGTACGTATATGAACTAGATCTTTTCATAAAGGTGTAGTCATAATGAACGGTTGCCCTTACTTAAAAGTCAAGATTCTTTTGGTCTTTATGACGGTTCAATTGTTCATTACTACCTCACTAAATTAGAAGCAGGAATAAATGGAATCGGTTTCCATGGTTATGCCATAGCTTCTTTCTCGTATCTAAAGTAAAATTTGATATGTACATAACATGCTAAATTATATAAATGTGTGAACTTCAAATTAGTACCTATAATTCAACCTCAACAGCACGTGTAACATCCTAAAAACCTATATATTTAAATATTTGATTAATAAGTATTAATAGCTTTAATGTAAATTTTATTTGATATTTTCTTATTATTATATTATAAATTAATTAATATATATACTTGTATATTTATACACATAAAGATAAGAGATAAATTATGTATTGATGAGGTAATAGATGACATCATTAGTAACTTTGTAGAGAAGTTGAAATGGATAGACTTTGGATGACTTAGGGATCAAGACGGAATGGATAAGGATTAAAAGAAGATAACATCTCATTTAATATAAGGGATAAGGGATTAATGATATTAGAAGACTAACATAGAGAACAAGTTAGGAAAGGATAGGACTAATATTTAAAAACAAAGGATAAGTTTTAGTGGCTTGACTTGGAGGAAAAGAAATATAAAGGATGAGAGCTTAATAAATGCATAAAGGATTAGAATGAGAGCTAAGAAGTGAACAAGATCAATGCCTCTCTCTCTCTCTCTCTATATATATATATATGTTCTTCTATTTTGCTTCAAAGCAAGAAAGAAAACAAAAGTCCTAGAAAAGAAAAGAAGGGAGTGATACTGCTGCAACATGTAAGAGTTTTCTTACTTAGTGATACTTCCCTGCCTAAATTATAGTATTTCTAAACTGGTTTTGAATGTAAGATATTACTCTTACTGGTTTGATTAAAGTATGTGAGGAAGGCCAGATATTATTGCTGTGTGATGAATTCTGCTGTGTGCTGAATTCTTTGAACACCCAAGAAATTCTGTGTGAATTTCTGTTGATTGTGGATCCACTCTAGGGGATGCCATAGCTTATCTGTGTGACGTGGGTACTCAGAAAAGTTGTATCTGTGTAAATTCTCACATAATTTCATACATATGAGTTTTCTTAATATATCTACACATATTTTCTCAAATCTTTTATTGCAGGGATTGAAAGTATTTTCTGCTTAAATAGCAGCTGGGCATTATTAGTTGAAACTTATTTATTTAGTATCACTCATATTTTGTCGTAATGTCCCAGATGAAAGATAGAGACAAGGAGATGGTTCAGACCGGATAGCTTAAACTTCCCATGGGGATTATATTTTTATAAAGATTAATCAAGCGCAGTAAACAAGGAGTCTCATTAGTTGCTTTTAGTTTCTTTTTAGGGAATGATAATTATAGCATTATCTTTTTGAAACTTTATGTCCATGGTGAAATATGATTCACCTTTTGTACTAAATTATGATAATCAATATCAATAGAATATTTTATTAGTTATATGTCTTCTTTGAACTATAATAATATTTATAAAGAGAAAATAAATTGAGGGTTTTACAGCACGTACATCTATATCATTCTATGATTGCAAAAAGAATATTTCTATTGTTATGCATTGATAGTAATTTTATAATATAAAACTTATGAGACTACTTTGGGGAGATTAAGAAATAAATAAAACTTATTGGACTGAATCAGTTCAATTACATGAAATTTTTATTAGGGTTAGCTCCCCATGCAACACACTGGAGGTCTAGTTCGTTTGTACAATAAGTGGTAACCATATATCAGGGATATGTCCCTGTGGATCATGAGTAAAGAGTCCTACTTTTTTATTATGGGTGAGCCTAATCCCCTTCCTAAAGTTTTTATTATAAAAAAGTGTATGTTAAGCATATATTGGTTTAAGGGTAAGTAATTTATTTTTCCAAATAAATGTGATATACTTGTAATTTAAATACTCTTCCTAAACAAAAAATAAGCAATTTAAAAACGTTAGCTCCAACACAACAACTTAGTAAAATCTTTCACAATTGGCTTTGTATTATTGTACATATTAAGAAGGGCGATATTACAATCCAAATTATTGCATTTACATGTTTTTTAAAGTCTATTTGGTCCTAACTTTTAAATTTTCTCCTCTTGAAAGTTAATGAAAGGGACTGTTCATAATTTAGAGAAAATTTGCTCAAGCGTCTGGTGGGAAATTCTTTTGTAGCCATATTCTAACTTTATAAAGTATTTCATAATTCACTATTGAAAAAAAAAATTTATTTCATAATTAACTTCTTATTTTTATGCGTCTCAGAAACAGTAAAGCTCAATTCTTTTTCAGTTGTAATTTAACTTTTTAAAAGTCTTGATTATAGACTATTAAAATACCACATGGTTAGTCCAACGTAAGGAATGGGACTCCAGCTTCTTTGCGATTCATTACTATTGTCCCAACTTTTAAATTTTCCACACAAGACTTCATATAAAAAACTATTGATTATTTTCCACAAAAGACTTCATATAAAAAACTATTCATAGTCCAACATAAGGTATAGTATACCTTTAGTATTCAAAGTTTAAATAATGTCTTCTTAACAAAAAATGATGATTTACAAAATTTACATAATGATTCTACAATTAAATGTTAAAAATATGCTTTAAAATTAATCCTTTAATATGACTATATTAGAAAATATGAGTTCTTCATATTAAAACTTTAGGTTAGAGTATATATTCATTAGTCCCTTGGGACACACAGGATAAAATTGAAATAATACAGAGAGAATATATTCATTAGGTTTTTTTTTTAATTTATAAATTTTAAATTAAAGATCAATATTTGGTCAAAAAAAATTAAAGATCAATATGTATAATTGCAAAGTTATCATTTAATTTAATTCTCTCAATCAACATTTTCCATCGACGAAATTAACAATGTTGACATTAAAGGATTGAAAATACATTTTATAAATTAAGTGACTATATTCAAAAAAAAAAAAAAACAATCAACATTTTTCCATTGTTAAAATGTAATTTTAGCCAAAAATAAAGAAAAAAAAATGAATTATTGTTAAAGAAGGATCGTGGCCGTAGCTTTGTTGATTTTAACAAGTACAAAGATTGTGCTATTTTGCCTGCCATCTACGGCAAATATATATAGTCCCAAATTCATAATGTCAAATCCCATCACCATAGTTTTATAAATACTGCAATGAAAAAAATTCAAGAGTTCCAATTACTTAAATGAGCTTTGTTATGATTTAAGAAATAATACATCCTCCCAACTATTTTCTTCTACTAAGATTATTTAATTATCTTGGAAGCATTTGAAAGCCTTCAGAAGTCCAAAAATCTAAATAAATTAAAACCTTTTGTTTTACAACGAAGTAAAACATTTCTTTGTAGAAATAGGCTTTTCTTAAAAAAAATGTAAATAAAGTTGAAACTGACATAAAATCTCAAATTTACCAATTCAATCAAATAGTTAGGTTTGATCCTTAAAAGCTTTTCAATCTAAGATATATTAAAAATAATGCTTGGGAAATCAGAAAAGCCCATAATCTCATAAAATAATTAGGTTTAAGGCTTAACAAAGCATAACTAAATATAAATTGGTTATCTCCCGGCAACTCTTATACTCGTAAGGTGGGATTGTACGTGCCTATGGATATATAAATACACACTAAATGATATCGTTGGCAAGTAACACACACTTGCCTCTTCCTAAATATATATAAAAAAAACCAATATCCATAGGTAGATATTAAAATAGTTAATATATATGTACAAATCTAGTAGGCATCCCTACTCTTCTACAACATGCACCCTCTTGCTACTTCTTGTTCACCTGTTCAGCTGAAAATCACATAATAGAGTAAGATTAGACGAATCTTACACAACCGAATTCAACATTGAGAATTGCCCACCTGTGGTTCCTTTGGCTTCACAACCTGTTGGCTACAAAAAAGGTGAGAATTAGCGGCGGATAAGAAAGGGATTTAAAACCGTTAGAAGACAATTAATAGCGTTTTACACAACTGCTATAAAAATGACCATGACAAACTTTTGTAGTGATTACTTTTAATTGATGACCATGACAAATTTTTGTAGTGATTACTTTTAATTGCTACTATATTGGTCAAATATGCTACTATATCAGTAGCGTTAACATGTAACCGCCGCAAAATGCGTGGGGGCGAATTTCTGATTCCATGAACAATTACAGCGGTTTCAAATTGCTACTAAAGATCCAAAATAACGAAATTTTGAGAATTTTTATAAGTATTAGTAGTGGTTTGCAACTAATGCCCAAACCACTACTATTGTTTAAATTGTAGCGGTTTGACTACTATTGTTTAAATTGTAGCTGTTCGTGAAACCGCTACAAATAGTACAAGAAATGGAATTTCGAACTTCAATAAGTATTTAGAGCGGTCAATAACCATAGCATTAATTGCAACAAAGTTAATAAAATTAGTATCGGTTATAGATCCGGTACTAATATTGGAAAAATTAGAAAAAAAAAATATCAAAGCTTTAGTGATATAATATTAAATTTTATTTGAAATTTTCCAACAAATCTTAACTGAATTGATTATTAATAAGTAGTATATACTTAGAATTTTGCTGTTAATATGTAATTGATAATTTGTTTTACAAATTTTCATGATTATTTTTTTGTTCTGATTATTAATTTTTATTATGAGGATATAATAATTGTTACTTGATTAAAATGGTAACAAAAAAGTTGAAAAGACACGCCTGAAATGAAAAGGAAGGATGAAAATGTTAGTAAAGTGAAAGAAATAAAAAGTTAAGAGAATTTAGATGAAAACAATAGATAATAAAATTTATGAGATAATTAAAATTGACAGTTTGAAGAGAGAGAAAGGTAGGAGATAAATTATTAAAAGGAGAGGGAGTAGTAGGAGATATGAATTTGTGGGAAAGGTGTAACACCTAAATTTGATATACTATACTTATACTATTTAACCAATTTAGAACCACTTGCTAGTTATTAGAAGCCTAAAAATATGCATAAATTAAAACTTTTCTTTCAAATGCTCGATTAAACTTTCTTTTCATAAGGCAGACCTTTATAACAAATTGATTTCTTTTCAAACTATTCTACAAATAAAAATCCCAAGTGGTTATAAACCAATTAAGTAGCCAAATTCAATCCTTGATTTCTAACTCTATCGCTTGGGGAGTATACTTATAATACTTCTACCCTTCCTAGCATACATCACATACTTGTATATTCATTACCGTAATAACTAAATCTTAGGGTTATCTCAGTTGATAACCCCTTACCCATATATGTTGTATTGCTTCTTCTTTAGGATATATATGTACAAAATTATATATAACTATGCAAGAACCGTGCTTACTTTCCTATCATAACTTCATAACATATACAGGTAAAGATTTCAAAATATAAATATGTACATCAATACAAAATAATGTAGGCATCCCTACTTTTCATCTTACTACCACAACAAAAAACACTTGTGTCTCCCTCCTCCTCTGTGAAAAGATATATCAATAAGAGTGAAATTCAAAGAATCTCAGTAACAGTTTATTTCATTAATTACCATGCATAACAATTCATAAAGATGTATAAATGTTACAAATAAACATTAAACCTGCATGTTAGTTTGCTCAAGGCACTGCCACACAATCACTATAATTTATGTTGCTCTAATTGTGTGGCCTATGTCGCTCAACCTTATGAGTATATCTTTTCAGTTATACCTATAAAAATCTATACTATGGGTAGCTAGCCACCTAATCTTGGAGTATTTTGATATATTAGATATTTCTGACAAGGTTAGAGCGGAACCCTGAAATTTACTGTAAATCTATAACAAATGTTATGTAATTATTCATACATAGTCAATGATATGGAATGAAACTGCTAGTTGTACTTTATAACTCAAATATGAGCTGGCTCTTTTCCTCTTTGCTACCTCAATGAACTTATAGGGTTATTGGAACCTATATTTTCACATAGTATATAAATAAATAAATACACCTATTCTAGTATAATTACTTTACGTCTTTCATGGATCCTAATTTACTTTATGCTACCCAACTCTTTATATATAGGAAAATTTATAATTTGCTAGAACTACCTTAAACCGTTAAGATCAATGGGGTCACTTTCAAATATTCCTCTCAAATTAAACTTTAACATTCTCAAACAACTTGGTCCTAAACTTGTCTTAAAATTTCTCTTACAAGGTGCTTCAAGGTACTGAGCTAACTCTAGTCTAAAGGGTGTTGTTCAAAATACGAAATAGGAATAAAATCTACAAACTCATACTTTTGATATTCCAATCGCACATTTAGTCATCCACATAGCTAAACTTCAATCATTCAATTGTAATTGTTCCTTTTCAGGAGTTGCTTTAGCTTTCATACTCCTCATTTTGGCCTCTAATACCTTCCTTTATATGAATCCCAACATAACATGAATATCAACACCATCATTTACACCTTTCCTATATGCCAAAGAACGTAATGGTAAAAATCTGGAAAATTTCCAGATTTTAAACACAACTAGATCATGAATTAAAATACCACTAGCCAAGTATTATTAATCCAGCCCATCTAATTAGTATCAAGAGACTTTGATGATTAGCTTTCAGTCATATTTTAACCTTCAAAATTGAATAATGACAGCCCTTTATTTAGTTGCTTCTCCTTCTTTGACGACTCAATAATTTCAGCCCAACTACTCTTTCCCATAAATCAAACAGCAGCATGCTTCATTAGTGCCTTACACATCTAGGAATCAATTCCAAATCTCACACCATAGCATTTGAAGAAATTGAAGATAAAAGGAATTTGAAAAAGCCTACTATAGAAATAAGCTTAATTTATACTCAGATTACCATTCCCCTGTTTCAAAACAGTTTTAAGAATCAATCAACATCCTCAGTAACTTATAGCTTCAATTTGTAGAGAAAGTAAAGCTCACTCTATCTCCCTCAAACAAGTGGGTTAAAACAAGGGAGAAAAAGAAAGTTTGTGATTCTACTTCAATGCATAAACAAATGTTGGGCCTTAAGTATCCGAACACCTAAATTAAAGTGTGATTAAATGATGTATGACAGCTGCTCCCTATTTCTTTACCTCAGCATAGTAGTGTTTCCTTCATTAATGGTTCCAAGAATTTGCATTTGAGTTCCATGATTCACAGGTTCAATAAAACATCTACTCACCCAAACACAACTTATAACTCGTACTTCCAACATTTATACCTTCAACCTTTTTACTTTTCAAAATAAAAAAGTATACTCAATATACTTGGAGTCACAGATTAAATTTACTACCAACATTTACACAATTAGAAGAATGAACCCCAAATTCTGAAATTTTACTGCAACAACATTTAGGAAGAGGAAAAAAACTGAAATTAAAAATCTTCTCCCTAAACCTTCGTGTTTCACTAGAAATAGTTTTGGTTTTCAAGAATTGTCTCCCATTTTCAACATTATCACACCAAAATGAAGGCCAGTCAGATACAACTCAGAAAATCATATTTCAAAGAAACACTAATCCCAACCAAAAATTAGCAAACCAAACAATGAATTCCAACAATATACAGCATCCTTATCTCTCTATCATTCAATCATCAACCACACTCTTACTCCTTAGTTTCGGTTATTCTTGATAAAGGATAAATTAATCCAATATGTCCACATTTAGCTAACTATTAATAAGTTGAAACTCCTTTACACCTCTTCCTAGTTCCCCTGATTCTGCAAAATTTAAGAACTAGTGAAGAGTCATTAGAAGTCAGTTGTATTTAGACTATTATGCTTCCAAAGATTGCAACTTTCATCTCCTCTGACCTTGCAATCACTCACTATGTGTATTATGGCTTTTATTCCCGAAAATCACATATTAGGCGCAAATCATTCACAACAAAAACAGAATATAAGGATTCATCATCGAAAATCAATCCATAAAGCAAAAATAAAACAAGCAACCCCAAAAATCTACTCTAGTCGATTCTTCACAATGTCTGAATGACATTTAGTTTTGATTTAAGCAGAAAATCAAAGAACCCCATCGATGAACAGTGAATCCCATTGATAAACTTTAAAAATTTGATCAATGATTTCACGCATGCTCAAAATTTCTTTAGGAGAACTAATTATCTAAGCTCTAACTTCGGATTAATCAGTTTAAAATCCCCAAAAACCCCTAAGTTAGAATCGAGTAAAGGGAGCTCACCAGAGTTGAAATAACTACTTGCATGCATAATCTCCATCCTCCATCGCCGGCAAAGTAGCGTACCTTCTCCGGCGTCACTCTCACTGTCGATTTCTCTGGTTCGAAGAGAGGAAAGATAAAGAGGAAGGGAATGAATGGCGACAGGCGGGGAGGAGAGGAAGAGGGTAAAGCGATTTGAGGGGGTGAAATGACTATTTTCCTTCCCTTCATAATTAAAGATATTTTTTTCAATGAGGGCAAAGTCGTCCTTTAATAAATAAAACTTTTCTATTTTTTTCTTTTATTCCCTAATAATACAACTTTTAATCATTTCTAACTTAGTTCTTCTCCTAAATATATTTCTAAAATTACTCTTTATATCCAATTAGAGATTTTCCTTTTCCATAGATTACTTTAAGGGCCCGTTTGGTTCACAGAAAATATTCTGACAGAATGGAAAAGAATGGAATGGAAAGGAATGGAAAGAAAGATTGACACATTTGGTACGCACAGGAATAGAAAAGAAATGGAATGGAAAATTTTATGTTTGGTTGGTTGAAAATGATGGTATGGAAAGTAAGAAATATGTGCAAATGACTATATTGCCCTTAATGAGTATTTATTAATAAAATTAACATTTAAATTCTAAAATTCAATAATTAATATAATATAATAATTTTAAAATATAATATATAAATATATATGTAACACAAATTAAAATTTTTTAAAAATATAATATAAATATTTAATTTTAATAAAAAATTATAATTTAAATAAATAAAAATATTTCTGTTAAATATAAAAATAAAAATATTTTACTTTTAATATATATTTTTAATATATATATATATATTTATATAATATATTTAAATATTTTAAAATTATATTTCCATAAAAATAAGTGAATAAATTATTTTTACTAATTATAATTTCTATAAATATTAAATTTTGGTAAATACAATAATCTCTTAGATTTTAATTTAAAAAAATATTGATATCATATGATTAAAAAATAATTACATTATATTTAAAAATACCACCCAAATAACTCTAATTTAGATATAAAAGATACCTGCTATCATATCTATCATATCTGACAAATTTATTAATAATTAAATGAAACGAATAATAAATTAAACAGTAAAAAATGCCTAAAATATAATGAGATTATGACTTCATTTTTAAACAAAATCTGTTAAGAATTCATCAGCAAACTTCGGAGCTACCAAAATCGATTTTAAACCCTCACATTCGATTTTAACCCCTCAATTTCGATTTTAAACCCTCACTTTCGATTTTAACCCCTCACATTCGATTGTAAACTCCCCACTTTCGATTTTAACCTCTCCTCTTTCAATTTTAATCCCTTACTTTTGATTTTAAACCCTCACTTTCGATTTTAACCCCTCACATTCGATTGTAAACTCCCCACTTTCGATTTTAACCTTCCAACTTTCGATTTTAACCTCTTACTTTCGAATGTAAATCCTCACAATATCCAGATTAGACACACAATATCACCATCAGAATTTTTGGTATCTATACTAGGCATAAACACAAAAGATGAAGAAAATAAAAGAAAGAAAAAATGCAAGCTTTTACTATATAAAAGAACCCTATATTTATTCTTTTTCTTCTTCCCAGTGAGCTCCCAAATTCCAATCATAATCCATTACCCAAATTATACACACAATTCATAATCCAAATTTCGAGCATCCAGGCAAATGAAAGGAAGAAATAAAAAATAGAAAAATTTGGAAACTCAATACAATTTCAAATCAACACAAACTAGCGTGAAGAAAAAAAATTGCAACCCAAATTTTTCTTCATCTGCGAGTGTTAGCAAGAGAAAAGAGGAATGATTATTTCTTCTTCTAAGCTCGTCTTTTGCTTCCACTCTTTCCTTGCTGCTTCTACTTCCTTACCCAATCCCTAAAAATTACATCCACTCATGCCAAGTTACAAAATCATCGTTTTACTTCAGTGGAATCGAAAAATTGAAGAGCTCTAAGATCTAACACATATCGCCGTTCGAAAGTGAAGGCACAAGCAAGTGAGGTATAGTAGAATATATGGCTGCCATTTGACCACTGTTGTGAGGGCATTTCAGTCTTGTGCCAATTCCATCGAGCGCCGGAAAATTGGTTCCCACTATTTTTGGTGGGATCCCATTTTCCAACCTTTAAAGGAAAATGGGCGGAGGCGGGAAAGGAACCAGTTCCACATTCGTCCAAGGAAACACGGGAGAATGAGGAAAAATGGTGATTTTCCTCTTCCATCGCTAAAAATTCTGCAAAGCAAACGGGCCCTAAACCTCAAAATAATTTATCTAAAGTTTTCCGATCAATATTTATCCCCTAACTATTTTTCTTCAATTTCTGATGATATAAGCCTTAAAGATCCTTAAAAATACCTATGAATTGATAAATTTATTTACAAGGTTTTTTTTTTCATTATTCCTATATAATACCTTAAGACTTCAAATATATCTTTATTTCTTCTTTTCCAAATTTTGGGGTGTTACAAGAGGGAAGAGGTATTTATAAGGTGTAAGGTGGGAATTAGTGGAGTTTTGGTTAGCGGTGTTTGCAGCGGTTTAATTGTGATTGGATAGTTAGTAGTGATTATAAATCGCTATAAAGTTTTTAACTTGTAGTAGTTATGTAAATTCCCAAGACTAAAACAAGATATGTATGTTGGCTCAATCTTCTTCTTGATCTTTCGTGTAGTAGAAAATATATAAAGACATCCAACATTTATAAAAATAATGTAGAAAGTTGTAAAGGTCATTAGTGTAGAAAAGACGCACCCAACAAGTGATAAATGTTCATCTTGAGGCGGTGTATTTTTAATTGCCAAAGGTAAGGAGTTATTACATCAAAACATGGGAGTCATTACTTTTCAACTAAGCAACCTTCCTGCCTTGCAGATCTCACAACTTGAAATGTTGCTTAAATAACCATTAGGAACGTTAAAGTGTTTAAGTGTGGAGAGGAAGATGTCCTTGTTGGCCTTGGTCAATGTGAATGCAGCCAGGGAGAACCTTTCATTTTCATCCGGCCAAGCATCTTCACGGATTTCCATTGCCATTAAATATTTCCTTGCTTGCTGATGATCCTTCTCCTTACCAAACTTGTTCAACAACATGTACAACACATTATCACACATTTTTTTTATTTGTGCATAACATCCAAACAATGGCATAGAAAATTAGATTTCCAATAAGTGGACTCAAAAAATATGCCATTTTTCTCCATTGCTGCACGTTGTCCCCTTGAGATTAATTAATAGCGAGACATTTTGTTACCATGCTAAACATCATCTTTCTTCCCAAACTTTGTGTTAACATTTTCATGTTGTAGAGCATCTGTGTTAGGTATAGTCATATGAGAACCTCTTCTTTCTTATTGTGCCCCATTGAATCCAACCCTTTCCAATATGAATTTATGATATCCAGGCAGGAGCCATCAATGATGTAACGTCTGGACTTTTGCTACTATATTATAGTAATTTAATTGAATTATAACCACTTTTAAGAATATTCGAAGCCCAAAAATACGGAAAATTTAAAACTTTTTCTTTTTAAAATATTTATCCAACATTCTGTCAGTTGGAATGGGCTTTTCGAACAACTCAGAATTTAAAACTTTTTATAAAACCAAGTGGTGCATAAAACAATTAAACTACCTAGGTTCCCTTATAATTTTCTCCCCTTGATGATAGTGTGTGGGGAGTGAAAACCCATTCATGGGTTCTCTGTATCTATTTATGGGTTTCTACTTTTCCGATATTAAAACGCTGGGGTTACCTCGGTTGATAACCCTTCTACCAGAATACGCAGCGTCATTAGGGTAATGCATACATTCACATACGGTTAAGTATTAATTCTTTATAATCATTCTCACAGATAATTAAATTATAAATTAACTAACTAGGGTGGTACATAGCTTAGCAGGCATTCCTACTTCTTCTTATATTATCTTACTTCTTTCCCAGCTAGCTTCTCCCATCCTGCGTACTGAAAATGTTTGGGGAAGGGGTGAGATTGGAAATTCCAATAGCAGTTTCTTTCATTAACATATATTATCATGCTAGCAATTGTCATGTATATATTTCATAACGCTGTACAAATGATGATAGTTTTATTCCTATTAATCTGTGTGCTAAAAGCACCTGCCAACCACTAATAACAATATATTCGTTATAGTGGAGGCTTTACCTGCAGGGTTTCTCGTTAAAGCACATAAGGCTAAAACGTAACTGATCTCGCAAAGGTGTAGCTAATCACCTAAGCCTGGAGTACTCCATCTGAGGAATAACAACTTACCAACTAAATGCAACAGTTATTACAAAACAATACATGCAATTTAATGGTTACTGAAATAAACTGCTACCTGGAATCCAAGCTTAATCCTTTACTGTCTCTTTTCCACTGACCTCCTCGACTTATGCCACTATCAGGACCTATTTACATATAATATATAAATAATAAATTAATTCCTATATTCTTGGATAATTATCTGACGTCTCTCACGAATCCCAATTTAATACTACCCAAGTCTTTTCGTTTAATTAAATTATAATTTATTCAAACTTAATTAGGATCTTAACTAACCGAGATTATTTTGATAATTTAATTATATTAAACTTTCTTATTCTCAATGTTTGACTAATAGTTTTTATAAAATCTTTCTTTAAAGATAATAGTCCTTCACACACACAAGTACACACCTATATATATATTTATTTATTTCCTATTTATTATACAATCTTCAAGAACAACTAAATCAATAATGTAAATCAAATCCTATTAATTCAATTTATTAAAGAGTACTACAAATCAATCACCAATCACAATCAAAACCCAAATCATATTTCTTTCTCTTCTAAATCCTTATTTACCTTAATGCTTTCACCCATAGTCCACCTCCTAACACTTTAAGCTAAGCATATTTGATTTTCAATAATATATTTATATATAGTCCTTCTTAACATTTTTCAAACTTAGATCTTCATAGCCTTGAATACATAACAGAACATAGATCAATAAACCTTGAACCATTTTTAACTCCTAGTCCAATATTTAAAGTTCTATAAATTAAATACCCTATCAAGCTTCCCAAAATTCCAACCCATATATTCTTTTTACTTAATTCGTATTTAAATCTCTTGTTAATCTAAATAACAATCTTGTAATATTATAGATTGAACATAAATTGAATTACTCAACTTTTGACACAAACATTAATAAATTCTTATTTCAATTTCAAAGAACCATTTTATGAATCTCAAGACGATCTTTAAGAACTTTTAAACATACTAAATATCACTTAATAATTCACTTTTATTAAACTTTCTTATTAACCTATGAATTAGTACATAACCATGGAATTTCAATTAATTATATTAAATCCTTAACATTTATTTGATCACTTAACTCATTGGTTTATAGTGTATAAACCTCAATAACACAGACCGAACCTTTAACTCACTATATACATTAGCAAATTCCAAATGACATCTCAGATTTAAAGTAGAAATTCCCGTACACAATCATATCCTCTTCACAATATTCTTTTAACTTGCCCCTATAATTAATTAAATCATGAGTAAAATCATACTTTAGATATTCTGTACTCTCTACTTGCTCATTCACTAGACTCTTTAAAACAGAAACTTATTTTATATATATATATTTATTTGACTTTACTTCAACTTATTTCTCTTCTTCAAAACATTTGCAAACTTTAGTAATCATAAACAAAATCAAACATTTATTAAATTGTAGCTGACAAAGGACATGGCATACTACTTCATGTTTATTCCCCAACTCCAACCATTTACAAATACTTGCATTAGTTTAGAAAATACTAAATACTAACCAAATATCACAAAAACACTTCTAATACACATAATAACTTACTCAACTTAATTAACTTCTCCCTAAAACTATAAATTTCAATTGATCCTAATAAATTCCCAACAACAACATTTAGCCTACTTAAAGGGTAACTTCCTACTTTATTAACCGTGTGATCCTTTATTCATTTTAGCCCCAATAATTTGAATCCATACTATTTCATCATTATAAATTCTTCTTTTTCATCTGAAAGCCATTCCAAACAAGGAATAATTAATTCCCTTATCCTAAAATCATTGCCTCTCTTTTCTTACCCAACCATCAATAATTCTTAATCCCTAAATCAAAACATAAAACTAATCTTATTTCTTATCTTCAATCCCTAAATCTTCTATCAAATTCTCTTCTCCTAACTTCCTCTTTCTCAATTATAGCTTATTCATATACATTAATGAAGGTAGAGGTACCCAAAATTCTCACATTTTCCCTTCAACTCCCACGGCTAGCAAGAACAGAGAAATAGAGGAACATAAGCAAACCAAACTCAACTATAACACTCAACTTTCCCTTCACCATTAGCACTAATCTAATCCTTCCTAACCCAAAATCAGAAACGGAAATCCCAGAGAAATAACACCACATTTTCGGCCAGCACAGAACAAGAACAAGGGAAGACAAATTCAACTAATTTAAACAACAATCAACTTAGCTCATTAAGCACCAGGAATCAACAACAAAGAAGAACAAAACCCGGTGGAACAGAGGGAACACAATTCGGCCAGAACAAAATGGAGACAGGGGAAATTGAACAATAATTCAAACCAATCAGAAATCCATCAAATCATACATACAAATTGCTTATTAGAACTTCTCAATTACAAGTGTATCACATTCAAGAATTTTCCCCCTTTAACCCGTCGGATTTTGCAGAAACAGAGAAGAGGAAAAATACTTCAAAAATCCCTTAGCTTCATAATCACACTTTTAATCCATGCCATAACCTTAGAATCACTAAAAATCATGAGTAATTAAGTCCCAAAACAAGAAACAACCGAAAATCCCCAAGTTTGCGTCGGATGAACAGTGCAAAGAGGAAGAAATTTGGGAAATCTTGATTAATCCGACTCTATTGCTCAAATTCGTTCTTGGGGTTTGTTAATCGAACCCTAAGCTTCGAATTTATGGATTTAGAAGCTTAAATAAACCCCAGAAACTCGAACCCTAAATCGGACCTCTCCCAAAACTCACTCGAATCGGACTGAAAAGGAGAGGAAAACAAAGGACAAAAGCTTACCCAAACTCTATGCGTGTTTTCCGCTGCTACTCGCCGTCGTTCTCCGCAGTTTACGCCGCCGATCATCGCTGTCGAACTTGGAGAAGCGGAGGAACGAAGAGGAACAGAGAGGCGGTGAGGGAGAGAGGGATCGAGAGAGAGTGAGAGGAATAGGGGACGGAGGGAGTATTATATAAAAGGTGAGGGGAAAAATAGAGTTCTGACCCCTAAAACTTTCTTCTTTTCGTTTTAATCCCTAAAACCAACTTTTTATTATTTTCAGTTTAGTCCCTTCCTGAAAATAATTTTCTAAAATAAATTCTTATATCATATTAGAGATTTTTCTTAGTCATAATTTCTTTAAGCCTTAAAATAAATTCTCCTAAAGTTCCCAAATCAAAATTTATCTTCTAATTATTTTTCTTTATTTTCTAAAGAAAATAATCCTTAAAATTATTAAAAATATCTAAAACATCATAATTTCATTTTTAATGCTTTTTAATATTTTAATAATATTTCCTAAATCTTATTTAATTCCTTATTTCCTATTTTCTAAAATTTGGGGTGTTACAAATGACCCATGAAGCACAACTTGCTGTTGTGAGGAAGATGCACAGAATCTTAGTCAAAGTTGTAGGTAGGACACACGTTCCAATCAAACAATGTGCCACATCCGAGAAAGTCACTTACCATGCACATCAACAAGGCATAGAGTGTAAAGAGCACCTTATTATAAGCATCATATGTCTCAACGTCATTGATCCACAGTTCCTTTAACTAATATATCAACAATTAAGGTAGATATATATATCATTACCTAGAGCTCTCTTTCCTGGAATTATCGTTGAAAGAATGAAGGATCCCTGTTTCATACACATCTAATGGGGAAAGTTATACAATATGAATACACATGCCATATATTATAAGATGTACTAACATTACCAAATGGGGTAAATCCGTATGAGGCTAGAGCTAGACGGACATTTATACAGTCCTTGATGAATTCTAGAAAGTCAGTGCTAAATACTCTCCAAGCCTTATCATCCCTTGGATGTCTTAACTTCCCATCTACATTTGGCTTCAATGAATGCCATCTCATGTGCTCAGCCATTTTGGATGACATATACAACCTCTAAGGTCGCAAAACTAGTGGAAAATATCTAAGAATCTTTATAACCTCATTGGTTTCCCTTTAACCCTTCTTTGTTTGTTTCAACCAAGGCACGCTTCATAGTTTACATTTGTCCAATTCGGCATCGCCTACCCAATACGATAAGCAATCATTTGGTCATGGATGGATCTTAATGTAGTTCAGTCCCAACTTGTTGATAGGCTTCCTTGCTTCGTAGAATGAATGTGGAATTTTTATTTGAGGGAATACATGACGAATCCTTGAATTTGTATGTACTTTCTACTTCGAATTGAGGTTTTCGTAGAAAATAGCTTTCATCTAAATATGAGTCATATGAGCAAAGATTATTCTTTTTGTGTCTGTGTGCTTAGAGTATCTTATGAGAATGATGGTGTTTGTGATGACTCTTAGACTTGCATTGTAGGATTTCACCAAATTATCACATCGATATATTTACTATTAGAAGTGAAGAAATAATAATACATGTCTCAAGTTATTGTTATTGAGGATTTAGGCTGTTACAACATGAATTGTGAATTGTAGAATTAATCTAGGCTGTGTTTTCTTTTGTGGAATATTAGGGACTGGGTATCCTCTTCTTCAAGGAAGAGTTCTTGAAAAGGGATTGTATTGTCATTGATTTTAAGGAAACTTAGTTAGCCTTTAAAGTGGACATGGAAGGGAAATCTTTTTTCCATTTTTTTTCTAGGAATTGGGCATTTCAAAACTTAAATCATTGTGAAAACAATGATATGGATAAAATGATAAATGCATGTGTTAAAGAGTAAGGATGTGGTTGATGCAAGGATATGTGAGTAGTTAGAAACTATTATGTGTAGATTGTGGCCATGTAACAAAGTACTGTACTTAGTAATTGAATTCGAAAACAAATTAGATTGATTGATGATTAAAAAAAAAAAACTCTAAGGGCTGAGTGGGATTTTAGAGGTGTGGTAGATATAATATTTATTAATGTATAACTATAAGAGGGAGACTGTTTTGGTTAAGATTTATTTTGGTAGGCAAAGTTTGATGACAATCGGACATAAGGAAATTTATATATCTATGATCGATTATTTGAAGGATGATTGGTTATGTATGAGGTAGGAAATTAAACAATGGCAACCATTTTTTTTTTGTTGAAAGATAAAGAAGTAAAGGGGAAAATAGTGTTAAATAGTTGGCTTCCATAAGAATTTGAAGTTAGACTTATAATTTTTATGTATTATTATTTTCAAATATCTCATGATAAAAAAAAAGTAACTGTGTTTTAACCATTAATTTTTTTAATGAGACTTTTTTTTCTATTGGCATTTGGAGGCTCAATGTTTGTAAGGAGTGGATTTACTTATTGAGTCATATAGACACCCCGTTCAATAAATTTGTTGGTGAATGATGTTTTCTATGAAGTTGATTGGAAAAGATCTAGAAATGTGCTACCACGCTATATATACATATGTTTTCACAAATTTAATGTATTTTAGATCCAAAGTTTTAACTACTTATTGAATATTTCAACGTGTGAAAAAAAGGCTTTCATTTTCAAATTTTTTAAGTTTCCTATTGTTAACTGTGGAAACTAGAGCTGTGGAAGTCTTTGGGAGTGATTGTGATTCTTCATTGGTTCTTAAGCAATTGAAACAGGGATTACGATTCTTAGTTAATAAGCATCAATTTTGGTATGTTTGAATCAACAGTTGTGTCTGATATTGTGCAGTGATTACTGTCAAATTCTGCAATAAGAGTGATTTTGAGAGATTGATTTAATTCTAGGATAACTACTTTCATGTGCCATGCTAAATAATGAATGCTCCGGTCCATGTCGTAAGGTATAATTTAAAGACTGATATTGTGATTCTGTCATAACCTTTGTTGGACTTGCTGATTAGGTGTTAAGGAAGTTTAGGAATTTAAATTCCCACAGTTGGTCAATAGCTGCTTAACTTTGGAATTGTTTTGCTCTTCTTGGGTTTTACTACATTCAATGGTTCTGCCCAAGTTTATTTAATACTTTGGCATGTCCTCTAGCACAAGTCTCTTCTGGATTTGTTATTTAATGTATATTTCAGATTTGATATTCGATTAGCTGAATTGATAGTTGCTGCAGTTTTCATTCATTCACGCAGACTTTCCTTGAATTGGATTATTTATAAATTGAGTTGTCCAGCTGAAAGTTATATGACTGTTTCTGTTGCTTTATTTCGGGTATTGGCACTTTTGGGTTTTGATTTCTTGACTGTAATTGATGGCTTGTGCTGTACCTAGAAGTTTGACTGTGATCATTGGTATTTTGAAGGCATATTTTTTTTTTTTTAGCGTTGGTCTTCTTTGCTGGCAAACAAAATTTAAACTGTTTATACATTGCAGTTCTTTTCTTACTTTCTTTGATATCTCAAGCCTGAATATACATTGATTTAAGCTTGCTGGAACAATTAAAAGAAAAATCTCCTTGCCTTCATGATTCCTGCATTGTTGCTCAATATTTACCCAATTCTTCTCTACTTCCTTTGGCTGCAGTCAATCACTTTGTAACACTCCAAATTTTAGAAAATAGAAAATAAGGATTTATTTAAGGTCTTGGGGTGGCATTTAGAAATTAAAAAGCCTTATAAATAATTTATGAGGCCAGTCGTATTTTTAATAATTTTTAAGGCTCATTTTTCTTTAATAGTTGAGAAAAAGTAGTTAGAAGATAAATTTAAATAAGGGAATATTTAGAACCTTGAGGTATTGTTTGTTATTTAAAAAGTCTTACAAATAAATTTGGAAATTAAAGCATATCTAAATGGATTATTTTGGGACTTAATTCAGATTAAATTGAAAAGGAAATAGTAATTAAACTTTGTAAAGAAGGGCATAATGAAAAAGAGAAAATGAAAATGACCATATCTGTCCCTGGTTGGAAAATATCTTGAGTAATAGTCTGAAGGATAAAATGGTAAAATTACCCAATTAAAATTAATATATACTCCCCCACCTCCTCTTTCGCAGACTCTCTCTCTTTTCATTTCAAATTTCCTTCACGCCCAGGAGCCCACAGGGACAGGCCCCCAGTGGATCATGAGTCAGGAGCCCTGCCCTTGGATTGGGTTAAGCCCGAACCCCTTCCTAAAATTTCTTTATCAAAAAAAAAAAAATATCTCTCTATTCCTCTCATTTTCCCTTTGCTCTCCATGTTCTCTCGACGAAACCAGCGAGCTTCGACAGTGGTGTGCATGATTTCCGGCAACGGCGAGCTCCCAAGACGCATGCAAGACTCGATTAGTCGATAGGTGAGTCTCCTCTACTGATTTCTACTCCTTTCCTTTCACGATGCGAGAATTTTGAGAGGAGGGTCTGATCGGGTTTTGAGTTTTTTGGGTGTTTTGAATCAATTAAATCAAAGCTTAGGTATAATGAAATAGTTCTCCTAAAGAAATTAGAGCACACATGAAAGATTTTGGCTAGAATCCTAATTTGTTCTGTTTTGCTACTGTTCATCACCGAAAGATCTTCAGTTTCCCCATGCAGCTAACTAAACTAGTGATCTAGAGTATAAATGAGTATCTTAAAGCAATTTTATTTGTTTATAAGTTCGGTTTGGAAGTAGATTGATGTTGCATGTGATTGGGCTCTTCTTTTTGGAGTCAATCGGAATATAGGGAGGTTGTTGTTTCAATCTTATATACATGGATTCTCTGAAATAATTGTTTGGAATTTGTTAAATGAGAAAGAAGATGGTGTGTGGATGTTCTTGCATTTCTTGGTTGGAGTGTTAAGTAATTTTGTTAAGATAGGAAATTTGTCAGATTTCAATCCTAGTCAAATGAAAGGGAGAAGACGAGTGTGTATATTTGTGTGACCAAGAAACTTTGTCTTTTGGTGGCTGTGAGTTGTGAGGGGTTTTTTTTTTTTTTTTTTTTGTGATGGCTTTGGAACTGGAAATTTGTCTAGGCTTGCTGTCATGAGGATTAATATTGGATAAGACTGAAAAATTTCAGATCTAATGAGGGAGAATGGATTCGGGTTCTAAGTTAAAGGAAGAACAATTAAGGGATCAGATGTCAGAACAATTAAGGGATCAAAAGGCATTGAAGACATATAAATAGATGATTCTTGAGATTGAACCTACTTTAATTACTATAGATAAGTTAGCTTGAATGTTTGATAATTTTGGTTATATAATTTGAAAATCTGAAAGTTGTAGAGGAATGAAATGGTTAAAACGGAAATTTGTGTGGCTGCTTAAAGTTTCATTTGAGATGATTGGTATGGATTTTTAGACTTTGAAATTGCTAAGTTCTGGTTTTCTAATTTCTGTGCTGGCATCTTGCTTTTCAAAGACTTAATTTATTAACACATTGAAAGGGGTTATTAAAAGCCCATAGATTTAATGGTTTAATGGTCACTTTATGGTTAATGTTTCTTTGGTTCAAGATGCTGAAGCAGGGGATTTCTATTGTTTTCTAAGAGGTTTGGGTTATTGATTTATTTGGATGGGAAATGAATTGGTTAAACGAAGGTGGTTAGAAATTTAAGGAATTCAGATTTGTAAGGCACAAAACTTAAAAGAGGGTTTTGCTGTTTGTTAGTGAATCATTAGATGAGTGTTTGAAACCTTGAAACAGTGCAGTGATTTTTATAATCTCTGTAAGGATGTTTTTGAGCTTTTATTGGTAACCAAAAGTGAGGTTGTAAAGGATAATTAGAGTCATATATGATATTCAAATGGTATGGTTTAAAATTTAATTATATTGATAACAATGATGATTAAAGATGTTTCTTGTTCAAGGACTTTGTGGATTCATTGGGTGTAAGGAATATATTTACATAGTTAAGCTACTCCTGTTGATAAGGTCAATACCTGATTCTATTTATTGTTGGAGGTCCTCAAGTGTTAACCAATGGTTCAAGGTATTAAATGATGGTATTTGTGGGTTCAATATGGATACAGATTTTAGAATGAAGAAATAAATGTTTCTGGAACATAATGTTCAGATTTGAAGTAAAATTAATAGAGTTGCTGTTTGAGATTCCTTAAAGGGCGATGTGATTATTCTTTTAATATCTAACCAATCTTGTGATGGTTAGAGTTATGATGTTGGATAATTTGTTTGAATTTTCAAGGGATTGTTTTGGAAGAAGGAAGTGTTTTGAACAATTATAATGTTTATAAGTCAAGGCCTAGATATGTCAGCTACCAAGAATTAAAGCTTATACTTCCCTTTCCATTTGTTCTGTTTTGAACAGTGTGAGATTATTAAAAAAGGGTAAATTTTGAATATTTGATGCCTGATTCAAAGTGTATCAATTACACTTTTAGTGAACTTAGTCTCTTAGTTGAAGTGGTGTTAATAGAAGCTGGAAATTTGGTTAGGTGATGATAATTTTAAGAATGATCCTTGTGAATGTTAAAGGTTTGAAATCTAACTTTTATTTCTGTTTTGATGTTTTGATAAGTTTAGGCTTTACTTTGTATACTGTTTTATGTCTCAACTTGTCAAATAATTGTGCTAAGTAATAATGGTGTGATTGGAGAAGGAGTTGTTGACGATTAAGTGAGCTTGTGAGATTTTTACTTTAGGACAAATTGTGTAAATGTTAATTAAGTATAAGAAAAGCTAATTATAGAGTTGTTTTGGGATTTCTTAAATTGTTAGAAAGCATTGATTAAATTATTAGTCAAACATTGAGAATAAGAAATACTAATTGGAGTAAAGTAATTACAAGTGATCTTTTAATCTTAAGATATAGTAAATTAGAATGATTCATAGATATAAAAATAGTGGAGTAGTTACAAGCATTTAGGACTCGAGAGAGACGCTTAGTATAAATATAGAATTACATATATTAACTTACTCTTATTATAATATGATGTGTAGATAGGCCTTGATAGTGATATGAGTTCACCAAGACAGTGGAAAGTAAAGGATCTGGTTCAGGAAATAGCTCTGGTATCTAGGTAGTAGTTTAATTCATAATATAAATTTCTATATATAATTTTGTAATATCTGTGGCATTTAAATGGGCATTATTCCTGTTATGATATTGATGATATTTATGGAGTACTCTAAGGCCTAGGTGGGTCGCTCCCTCTTTGCCAGTTAAATTCCTATAACCGTGAGGGTTATTGAGTAGCTGTGAGGGCTACAGTTAAATTCCTATAACCGTGAGGGTTATTGAGTAGCTGTGAGGGCTACAGTTAAATTCCTATAACCGTGTGGGTTATTGAGTAGCCGTGAGGGCTATAATTGGAAAAATCCTGCAGGTATTGGTTAAAGGGATATATGCTTTCATTATATGCACATGTTTATGAAATTGATGTATAAGTATATATATAAGTGCACACATGATATGAAATAAACTGCTATTGAGATTTCCAATCTCACTATTTTTCAAAACGTTTTCAGTATAGCAGAATGGGAGTAGCTAGCTGGGAAAGAAGTAAGGTAATGTGAAGGGGCAGGAATGCCTGCTTTGTCTTGTACCCTGCAGGTAGTTACTTTAGGAACCTATTTACCTGTGTATGTTGTATGATTAAATAATTAAGACAAGTTGGAAGCTTGTATAGTAATTAATATATATATATATATATATATTTGCATATGTAGATATACCCTTAATAAATAATAGAATTACATACCCATGTAAGAGGGTTATCAATCGAGATAACCCGCCAATATATTAGTATAGTAAGAGAGGTGTAAATAGATAAATAGAACAAAATCTAAAGAATATGTAAATATAGTGTAAGGGATTTGAATCCCCAAGCATTATAATTCGAGTTATTTTAATTGTTTTAATAACCACTCTATTTTATTGAAAGTTTAAAGATATTTCAATTTGTCCGAAAATCCCATTTGAAAGAAGGGAATTGATTTATACTTTGGAAAGAAAAAGTTTTAAATTTTTCGTATTTTTGGGCTTCTGGAATTAAGAAGTGGTTATAAATCAATTAAAATGCTATAATATAGTAGTAAAATTTAGGTGTTACACACTTTCTTTGCTGCAGTCAACTTCTTCTGTGTTGAAACAAATGTCTAGATTTGTTTCGTTCAATTGAGTGTAATTTGTTGCTTGTAATGGTTGCATGCAAAGATGCATTATCAGTAGTCTGCTAAAAGGAGTGTTTGGGGTTCAAGTTTGTTTTAAAATAAGAATCAAGTTTCTTCTTAAATTTATGGCTAGGTGTATTTTCTCATAATAAGCTCAGCATTTTGTGGATTAATCTGTCAGAAATGGTAGGTCAGAGTGACGTACATATGTTGTTCATTATATCATAGATTAAGTTAGTTTGAAAAAAAATGTATGTACATGAGCTAGGAACTAAGTTTTACTAAAATTTGGAGTTGTTATGATAAATAAATGATGTATACATGGAAAACACCATATAGTTGTATTGTGTTTCAAAGATAAGTTTGAAACTCGTCATGAGTTTACATTCTAAAAGATTTTAGGAATGAACTTTTATTTTAAGATGTTAAGCTATGGTTATAAGTTATAAAGTAATGGCTAGTTACAAGTATGGAAACTTTCATGTTCAAATGGCTTGTATAAAAGATTGATCCTTGAGAATTATTAGTCAAACATTGAGAATAAGAAAGAACAAATAGAAGATAATATTTAGAATTGAACGTTTTATTTACAGTATCGACAAATTGTAATTTGCCTAAATGAAAAGAATGGGTAGTGTAAAGCCTTTAAGATCCGATAGAGACGCATGGATTTATTTATAGATTATATTTTTAACCTAAACCTATACATGAATATTTAGGGTTTAATCAAGGCAACAGAGGGAAAGGAGCTGGTTCAGGACTAAGTTCTGGTATTCAGGTAGCAGTTTATTTCATAACATTAAATTTACATATATAATTTTGTAATATCTGTTGCAATTAAACGGTAAGCCTTTATTCCTTTTATGGATAAATGGTTGAGCTTTTATAACCTAAATGGTTATAACTGTATAGCTTTTATAACTTAACTGTTATAAATAAATGAGCTTTTATGCCTTAATTTTTATAAATGGATTAGGTTTTATAACCTAATGGTTATAACTGGAAAACCCTGCAGGTATAGCTTTCACTAGTTAGCAAATATATTGTTAATCTAGTGGTTGGGAGTAGCTTTTATAACTTAATTGTTATAAATGTATTAGCTTTTATAACCAGATGGTTATAACTGAATTAACTTTTATAAATTAATTGTTATAAATGGATTAGCTTTTATAACGTAATGGTTATTACTGGAAAGTCCTATAAGTATAGCTTTCACTAGTTACCAAATATATTGTTAATTTAATGGTTGGGATTAATTTTTATAACTTAATTGTTATAAATGGATTTGCTTTCATAACTTAATAGTTATAACTGGAAAACCCTGCAGGTATAGCTTCTACTAGTGGGCAAATATATTGTTAATTTAGTGGTTGGTGGGTGCTTATGGTACACAGCTTAAAAGAATTAAATGCTTTCATTATTTGCACAAATTTATAAAATAAATATAAATACGTGAGTATATATGTTAATAGAAATGTATGAAATAAACTGCATTGAACTTTTGGTTTTAAGTGAAGCAAAGAGGAGACCCTTTTTTTGGGATAAGGTAGTATGTGAAGAGGCATCCTGATGTACCACCACAGAAAGACCTTTTTGTTAGTATTTTTTGTAGATAATATAAAGGGATGTATATATGTATATGTATACGTTAAGCAAATAAAAAGCTTGTATAGTAGTTATATATAATAGTGTGTAAATATATATCTATAGAAAGGAGTTTTAACTCTCCAATCACTATCGGTAAAAGATAAGTACGTTAAGGAGGTTTGAATTATTTTGATTGTTTTATAAACCATTTTGCTTTATAAAAATATTTAAATTATACCAATTTGTTAGATAAGCCCATTTCAATAGAAATAAAGATTGGATTGATTTTTGGAAGGAAAAGTTTTAAATTTTTTCGCATTTTTAGGTTTCTGGAATTAAGAAAGTGGTTATAAATCAATTAAGGTGCTATAGAACAGTAATATAAAGTTAGATGTTGCAAGGTCCATTAGAACATTGATTATATTAAACCGAAATGATAAAACACGGCAATAATGTTTGACCATCATATGACAATATTTTGGGCATCTGTAACAAAATTTGAAGAAGAATTCACAAGTCTTTTAAGTTTATATTAATTTTACACTCCAATTATTTTAGAACACAGTAGTTTTTTTTAGACAGATAGAACAGACTAGTTGGGCATCCAATTACAATAAAATGAGCATATGTTACCATTTTATCAAATAGTCAAAGGGTAAGCCTTTAAAGAATATGGAATTCTAACAAGTATTTTAGAATATGCTAACAATGTTTGATCATTCGATAACAATTTTTTTTTTATCTATCACAATATTTTGAACAACATTCACAAGTTTTTTTTAACTAGATCAAATAAAAAAGAGGGAGCAAAAATGTTATTTTCATATAAAAATTAAAATAATCAAGGTTTCAATAGGCTTCAGTGCAATTATGGGATTTCATATGACCTATTCTTCATTAAATGTCTTCAATGGGACCTAGTATTAATTTTCACTATATAAAAATTTAAATTTTTTTTAATAAACTTGCATAAATATAGTTAAATTAGTGGCAAAAATTAACAAAATTTAAACTCAATAAAACTGCACAAATAATGATTTACCAACAGTGTTTATGTTGAAAATACTGATTATATTGACGATTGAGGATTGAACATTGAAGATGGATGACCCATGAATCATGATTGACGTTATTGATTGATTTTCCCCCTAATTTATATAAAAAGTATAAATCATTAGTTATAATTACTTTCCTTATGCCATCAGGTCTGGGGACTCCATCAAAAAATCAAAATCCAAAAGTTTTTGTCTTCCTCGTACCGCTCTCTACAAATAAACAGGTTTGAATTCGCTATCTCGCGCTTCGATATGAAGATTTTCAACGACTCGTATCAATTTGCAGAAAAATCCTCAAGGAGATGAAGCAGCGTTATAGCCTCTCGTTCTCTACTTGATTTCATGGCCACTTCCCAGCATCGTTGCGTTTTTGGCATTTAATTTATTCTTTTAAGCTCGGATTTCTTCGTAGATTTTAAGATTTAAGTGATTGAGGGCTGATAATGGTTGGGAGTAGTGATGGGGATTTCAAAGTTTTAGTCTTTGATTTTTTTTTGGCATTCCTGTGATGTTTTTATGACAATTGCTTTGCTTATGTTGTACTTGGGAATATACCGTATGATGCCACAGAGGAACAGCTTATTGAAATCTGCCAGGAGGTTGGGCATGCAGTATCATTCAGGTACATTTTTAAGGAGAAGCTATTATTTGAGAACTCTAGCTTATTATAAAATGATTGCACCACTGGTTGGGAAGAAGAGGGAGACATTCTTTGTTGTGCCAAAGTTTTAAGGGTGGATTGATGTCATTAATAGGGTAAATGTAGTTATGTGAATCTTTAGGTGTTTTTAACTGTGATAGTCTTATATAACACTGAAGTTGCTATAAATGGGTTTATTTTACTAGCTTGCTTCAAAACTTTTCTTAATCTATTGTGATTGGGGGTTAAAAGCTGATGTATATTTAGTATTCATTATATACCTTTGATTTGTATTTTTTCAATGGTTAAATTTTGTATGTTTTTATTCAGCAAGAAATTATTTGGGTGAGGTATTTTATTCTTATGCATTCTACAGACTAGTCATTGATAGAGAAACTGGAAAACCTAAAGATTATGGGTTCTGTGAGTATAAGGATGAAGAAACAGCTCTAAATGCTCGTCATAACCTACAGGGTTATGAGATTAATGGGCTGCAATTGCGTGTTGATTTTGCTGAAAATGACAAAGGTACCGACAGAAATGGAGGATAGGTATATAGGTAGAATTTATTTCCTGACATTGATGTAGCTCACCTTTCTTTGCTGTGATATATGATCTGCATTTCTTTTAAGAAAAAAATCAGATTTATAAAGAAAAAGACGAGACAATGTAATTATGTAAGGCCTTATGTCTGTATACCCTCTTGTGTCTATGTCCACCATTAACCTATTGGTCTTCACATTGCTATAACAGCTGCAACAGTCATGGAAGCAACTCTAGGAGGGCCTCAATCTAGCATCCAGTCAAATCAAAATGGTTTGCGAGTTCAATCAGGACTGGCACATGACCCTTTAACTCAGCATCTGGCGAAACTATCCATAAATCAGCTGACTGAGATTATCTCTAAGCTTAAGGTAAGCATTTGATTAAGCTAATTTCATCTTCTCAACTTAAGTTAATATCATCTTCTTCTACTCACATTAAGATTGTCGGCCTCATATGAAACTTCAAGATCACTTTTAGATCAAAGGTTAGACATTCTTATTTCAAATACGCTCACCTTCAAAAACTATTTATCCACGGTTTTGGATTGCTTCATGGTTTTGTTGTCCAGATATACTTCATTGTGAGGTCCAAAACTCAAGCTCACACTTTATATGGTATAAAAAATGCTTTAGATATGCACTTACTATCATTTTATTGATCAACCTGGTTTTTCATTTTTGATTTGGTACCTTTGCTAATGAAGATGTGACTGCAAAATCAATATTAATAATAATGTTTTTAGAAAAACAATAGTCAACATCGATTAAAAGTTACCAATGTTGAAAGAATTTTTACGACTTATGGAAACTTTGAAATACATTATATTGTTTGATATAACGTCATTTCTTTAATCGATGTTAAAATTAATTTTTAATCAATCTTAAAGGTCTTCTCTATAGTACAAACAATGTAGGGTTATTAAATTAAAAAAATCTTTAAGTTTCAAAATAACATGCATGCTTTACATTCCTTTCTCAGTTATATTCTTGATGGTGGATATCAAATTAAATTACACAAGTGATTTTAGTTGTGAATTTTAAATTTGGTAAAATCATACAAAACTCCTTTTAAACTTGGGAGCAGTTTATATAACTCTCATTACACTTCAAAGTTTAAATTTGAATGCATGATCTTTTGTTTTTTATTACGAATTCTTTGTTAATAACTTCCTGTTATCTCGTTCCTAAGGTAATTGACAACAAAGAGTAATAGGAGACATCTCGCATTCTATATATCATCCTTTGTAAACTAATAATTCTATGCTAAGGATTAAGTCGTATTTAGAACTTTGAAATAATTTTTAGGGTACACTGAGGATCTTAAAACATTTCGTGGAGTATCTAATATCCAAATATCCAAAAGTACATTCATTAAAAAAGAAAAAAAAGTTGCAATTGAATGCATAAATGGTTAGAATAAATTAATCTCCAACATATTTCTTTGAATTCCTATTATTACAAAGCACATGGATGTAATAAAAAAAAGCGCATGTTGTTGAACGAGTAAAATATATTAATCATAGCTAGTAAATAGTTGATCATGAAGCCCAATCAGAAAACAGCTTAATTATTGAATTACATGCCATATTTCAATGAATACTCACTCATCACTCAATATTATGCCTCCTTAACTTCAAACACAACATGAAGATTGTTTATTTTATTTCGTTTTCCTTTTTTTCCTTTTCTAATTCAAATCTTGGGGATTCACCAAAGTAAGCTAGGTTGAGTCTTAGAACTCAGGTTTACCAAGGTTTTTCAGATAGAGTTATTTATCTTAATAATGAATCTCAAATTGACAAACTGGTGAAATAATATTGTATTATTCTTTTTTAATGACCCAAGTTGGTGCCCATGGTACCTAATTTTCCAATCAAATAAAAAAGAAGCAAAGTAATGATACATATAATATGCTAACAAAAATACAATCATATTCAAGGCTCATAATTAGGTAGGTATATAGAAGTTCAATAACTTAAACATACCTTCAAGGTGCTAATAATGGTTTTTGTCGTGCACAAATAATGTCAATTCCAAGGGTTTAGGCACCAACCAAAGCAAACCTTCAATTATTTTCATTACATCTTTACTGTCTGGCTTTTCCATTAATGTTTGAAATTTCAAATACTTCAAATCCCGCAATGGAAAAGGATTATGTATGTTCAGTCTTGTGCTCTATATGTACTGAGAATATCAAACCCTACAAATTAAACCAAATGAAAGTATATATGAGCTTACTACCTTAATTAATAAGAAAAATCGCATATGAAGTAGAAAACAAGTGCGTACCTTTGCTTTGGCTGAATTAATAGTGATGTGTTGGATGTGGTAAAAGCAAGAGAGAAATTGTTTAATGTAATAAAATCATAAGATAGGATTTATTTGAAAAGGTGGCAATTTAATTATGGCACTGCATTTTGTCGATAAAATGGTCAATGGATAAACTTTCATACTCCCTTCATACTCAAATTTAAGCAAGTTTGGTGCATCAATAATTGCTTCTTCTAAATCACAACATTCCTCCATTGACAGTAATTCAATTTTGTCATTTTTCAACTCTATCTTCTTTAAGGAAGTACAACACCTTATTATCAGCTCCTTCACACAATCTAAGTTTGATAATACACGCTTCACCCACTCATCTTTTATGGCTACTCCTTGCAATTCTAAAATACCAAGAGCCACACATGTTGAGATATTCAATGTTACTTTTCCGCTTTGAGAAGGATCAAAACCATATTCATAACCAAAACATACGCACTCCAGACTAAAAGTGAAGAGGAATAGGTTCTCTACATTTGAGGCATCTAATATCTACGACTTCTTGAGTTTAGGATTTTTAATCCTGAAGTTTGTAGGCAAGAGACAATAAATAATTAGTAAAGTATCAGTAACTTGTACTATTAGGTTATTGTTTTAAAACTTTGTGAAATGAAAACAAATGAAATTTATGGATTCATAAATAAGAAGGTCAAAGTTACATGGGTGGAAACCAAGGACAAACCCAAAATAGAATAGATCCTTTGCGATGGGTAATTGAATACCTTCTAACCCACAACAACAACTGATACCAACATGTTCCACACACAAAGATGATATGGTTATAGTGCATAAACCCTTGCAACAATTAATTTCTAGTGATTTTGGTTTCGGACAATGTATAATAGGATTATCAATTGGAATACTCAATCCGGTGAGATTGAGAACAGCAAAAAATGCTTGAAGAAAATAGATGGAAAAGGGGCTCATCTCTCACATTTATAAAGCTTGTAGTGAATACATCAAATACCATCTCTTTACTTGTGTTCTCTATTGAAAATATTACCAATTTATCAAATGTAGTTTGGCAGGAGAAAGAACGGTGATGAAATAGTCTAAACTTTTGCAAATAGTTAATGATATGAGGTGAATACGAGGGTGGAGAGTTTTGTCTATGAAAGTGAACAATCTTTGTTCTGGATCTTCGTGTTGTTTAAGAATAATACTGAAATATTATTGGACAGTTGGCAGCAGGAGAGTGGTTAGGTCTTCTTTTGGAATTACTTCTGGGGAATGAGGCATTCTGGAAATGCAGTACAAAAAGATAAAAATACAAAGAATAAGAAACATGGAATGTTATCCTTAAAATATATTTTTCAGTAAAATTCTATTTCATTGTGGACCTCATCTTAAGCTACAGAATCACTCATAAATTGATATCATCTTTTCAATTAAAATTGTGGACCTCATCTTAAGCTACAGAATCACTCATAAGCTCTGATTTAGCTCATAGGTTAGACATTCTTATTTCAAATACTCCCACATTCAAAACTATTTCTCTACGGTTCTGAATTGCTTCATGGGTTTCTTCTCCAGATATACTTCATTATGAGGGTCAGAACTCAAGGCTCATACTTTATATCGTCAAAAATGCTTCAGATATACACTTATTTCATCTTATTGCTCAACTTGGTAATTCATATTTGATGTGGTCCTATGCTAATGGACGATATGAGTGGAAAATGAATAATAACTTTTTTTAAAGAAAAACAATAGTCAACATCGATTAAAAGTTACCAACGTCGAAAGCATTTTTACGACATATGAAATTTTTGAAACAAATTACATTGCTTGTTATAACATCATTATTTTAACTGACGTTAAAAGTCATTTTTAATCGATGCTAAAAATTCTTCTCTGTAATACAAACAATGTAGGGATTTATTAAATAAAAATTATTAAGTTTCAAAATAACATACATGATTTACATTCCGTTCTCATTTATATTCTTGATGGCATTCAGCAAATTAAATTACACAAGTGGATTTTGTGGTGAATGTTAAATTTAGCAAATCTAGATAAACCTTTAAACTAGGGAGCAATTGTATGTAACTATCATGACACTTCAAAGTTTAAAATTGAATGTGTGTTATCTTTTTATTTTATTTTATTATGAGTCCTTTGTCATTAACTTACTGTTATCGTTATTAAGGTGATTGCCACAAAAGATTAATAGGAGACATCTCGCTTTCTATGTGACATCCTATGCATACTAATAATTCTATGCTAAGAAGGATTAAGGTGTATTTAGCATCCTGAAATATTTTTCAAGGTACACTAGGGATCCTAAAACATTTTGTGGAGTATCTAATATCCTAAAGTACATTCATATTGAGACTAAAAATGAGTTGCAATTGCATGTATAAATGGTTGGAATAAATTAAACTTCGACATTTTTGTTTGAATTCCAATTATGAAAGCACATGATATTTAACAACTAAACTAAATTAATCATAGCTAGTAAATAGTTGATTATGAATCACAATCAGAAACACAATCAAACATAATCGAGAGATACTGTTTGTAAGTTGCATAATCAATCCATATAAGGAGCAAAGAAGTTGTTCAAGTCCCTTATGTTAGATTCATCGAAGTCTTGAATGTCTACCTTGAGTTCATAGTGTCTCCAACACCTTGTGGGATCCCCAAAACCAACTCTCTCTTTCACCTTCGTCTTCTTCACTTCCTTGCCGTATTCAAACTGCAATATTTTCAAATTGATTTAATTAGTCATATATAATATGATAAAACCTTGTTCCTTTCTGAAGACATCATCAAAAGTGAATATACCTGTAGATTAGGAAGAACTTAATTATTGAATTACATGCCATATTTCAATTAATACTCACTCATCAATCAATATTATGCCTCCCTTATTTCAAACTCAACATGAAGAAATGTTTAATTATTTTCTTTCACTTTCATTTTTTTCCTTTTTTAATTTGAATCTCGGGGATTCACCAAAGAAAGTTAAGTTGAGTCTTACAACTAAGGTTTATGAAAATTCTTAAGATGGAGGTCTTTATCTTAATAATCAGATTCAAATCGACAACTTGTGAAATAGTATTCTATTATTCCGTTTTAAAGACCCAAGTTGTCTATGGTATCTAATTTTCCGATCAAATAAAAAGAAGCAAGGTGATAAAAAAATATGTTCACTCAATAAAAATACCATCATATTCAAGGTACATAATTAGGTAGATAAATAGGAGTTCAATAAGTTAAACATACCTTCAAGGTTCCAATAATGGTTTCGTCACTCACAGATAATGTCAATTCGAAGGGTTTAGGCACCAACCAAAGCAAACCTTCAATTATTTTTGTTACATCTTGACCGTCTGGTTTTTCCTTTAATGTTTGAACTTTCATATACTTCAAATCCCGCAATGGAAAAGGATTATGTTCAGTCTCATGCTCTATATGTATTGGAAATATCAAACCCTACAAATTAAACCAAATGAAAGCATATGAGCTTAGTACCTTAATTAACGATAAAAAGGCATATATATATGAAGTAGAAATCAAGTGCGCACCTTTGCTTCGGCTGAAGTAATAGTGATGTGTTGGATGTGGTAAAAGCAAGAGAGAAATTGTTTTATGTAATAAAATCGTAAGATAGGATCTATTTGAGAAGATGGCAATTTAATTTTGGCACTATATATTGTCGATAAAATGATCAATGGATAAAATTCCATGCTCCCTTCATACTCAAATTTAAGCAAGTTTGGAGCATCAATAATTGCTTCTTCTAAATCAGAGCATTCTTTCAATGATAAAAACTCGAGTTTGTCATTTTTCAACTCCATCTTCCTTAAGGAAGTACAATGTCTTATTTTCAGCTCCTTCAGACAACCTAAGTTTGATAATACATTCTTCACCCACTCATCTTTCATGGCTACTCCTTGCAATTCTAAAATTCTAAGAGCCACACATGTTGAGATATTCAATGTAACTTTTCCGCTCTGAGAAGGATCAAAACCATAGTCATAACTGTAACACCTTACTCTAGGGACATTCTTTAGAGCCCTTTTACTGAGTTTGAACCACTAAAGCTTCTTAGAAGACCCAAGGATATCAATAAACTTAAACTTTTCTTAACTATCTTCCTTGGGCTTCTAACTTTGAAAATTCATAGTTAATTCCTTTTAAGCTCAAAAATAGCGGTTCAAAGCTCAAACTTTAGTTCTTAAAATATTCTTTATAATCATGATAAAACCTTGGCTCAATCTGGTCCCATTATCACTAAAAAACCTTCTTATATTTTCCAGACATATTAGAATTTCGCAGGAAATTCCTGTTTTTACGTCTAACTTGTAAATTTCATATCTCTTAATCTACATGTCCAAAAATTACGCATGAGTACTTGATTTAAAGCTTAGGACGTTTACTATATATCTGGAAAATATCATGGGCTAACTCAAAAGATAACCTGACGAAATATCTACCACAATAAAACTTGTTCATATGTTCTCATAACTTTTCTATGTGTAGATATAACTCTCTACTTGAAGTAGAGTTCAGGTTCTTGGTTTCTTTGCACGTCTTTAAGATACTTAAGCTCCTTATGGAGTCTATACATACATACCGAAATATGATAACTAAATCATAAATTCTAAAAGTACTCTTTTTATCTCCTTTGCCTTAGCTAATGATCCACCGGCTTCTCCTTTCCTCTGGAAGTGCTCTGTCCTATGGGTGGGACATGGAAAAAGGGGGTGAGATTTGGGGAAATCTCCGTAGCAATAATCACAATTAGTATATAATGTATGGTAAAAACTGTGCATGTAAAAAAACTGGCCAATGAGAATAATACCTTACAAGCTTATAACTGTAAAGTGTAAACTGTAACTAATTTCACACATGATCATGGCAAAATAACTGAGTAAGGATATTACATATTCTCATGCCTAACTGCAGCATAAATGGCAAAACTATACATGCAACCAAAACATATATACAAAATTGCAAATTAAAGCTACCTCTTGTAGAGTCTCTTTCTATAGCACTTCCTCTCTGATTTCCTTCTGGTAAAACCGATTGCAGATCAATTCCTAATATTAATAGGTACAACAAGAGATTAATTTTGGTCCATGGGATAAACCTTTTACTACTCTTCCTCTTGAATTTTCGTTTATACCCCAAATACTCCATTTCTAAATTTTCAATCAAAACTTCTTCTATTTATTTCATACTATAACTTGAGGCCTTTATTTTTAGTAAGCATATGAACACTTTCTTCTCCCATTTATAATTACTTTTATACAATTCAACTCTTAATCCAACTATAGAGTTGTATAAACTTAAAATAGGGAGATAAAAATATACTTACCAAGAGCTTAAAATAACTTCCTTCTAGAACTCCTTCTAATTAGGCCTCCTTGTCTCTCTATTTTTCTTCCTCTTTTTCTCTTTATTTTTCTCTTCCTTTCTTTCTTTCTTCTCTTTCTCACGCCACACACTCAGCCTTCTAACACTCCATTTCATTGCAACCAAGCTTATTAATAGACCAAAAGTGCTTGGTGACTACGCATAAATCAACTTGGAGAGGAAATGTTTTTATAAAAGCCATTTGTCCTTGCTTGAAATTGTGTCATTGGTGGCTACTTTTCTTTTTCCTTTTTATTCACTAGAAGGCCATGTTGTGGCTGCTTGAAATGGAAAATAATATAACATAATTATTGGATAGGACATGTGTCATTAAGGAAAGAAAGATGGCATCACAAGCCATGCAAAATTTCCACGGATACACACCAAATTTGAAGACTTTATGACACTTCAAGACAAAGCTCTCTTATTTGATATATGTCTTATGTGGATTAGGTGGCTAATTTCTTTTTCATTCCTAGGCCACGTTGTGGCTGTATGAGAGGGAAGATTTCAATGATATTGCATAATTCATTTAGTAGGCCATGCATGTCCAACTTGAAGACAATAATGCTTTCTTTCATCTTGACTTCCATGGCAACTTGAAGACAAAGCCTTCTTGCATTCATTTTCCATGTGTAGCATTAAATAATATGCATAAATCATGAGAGGCCACGTATTTAGCATCTTGAATCATGCATCAACTTAAAGACACAACTTGGTGGACAATATATAATATGCATAAACCATGTATAAGGCCACGCATGCATCAACTTTAAGGCCAAGACTTCCTTGCATTCAAGTGCCAAGTGTCCATACTAGAAAAATTGTGTGGCATTTATGCATGAGGCCACGCATGCATTCATCTAAAAGGCCAAGCAATGGACTACTTGGACGGTAAGCACAAACTTGGGAGGGAGTATTTTCAAGTCATGAGTCAAAAATAAAGGCCATGTGTGAACACCAACTTGAAGACCAAGACTTTCTTGCATGCAAGAGTCAAGTGTTCACACTAGGTAATGTGTGGCATCTTGAATCATGAGAAGCCACGTCCAAGAGTGCTCTTATGAAGCAAAATGGCTTCTTCTTGAAGCCTAAAATTATCTCTTGTAGCAAAATAAATCATATGTATAAGGTACCTTTATAGATAAAAATTATTTGGAAACTTACTACATAAAATTATCTTTATTTGTAACAAGATGACTAATTATTTTGGGATTATTTAACATGTCTTAGACATGTAAATTAAGCTCTTCTATGATCCCAATAATAAACTTTTACATGAATCTTGATACATATAAACTTTTGGATCATATGATTCACTTAATCCAAAGGCTCATAACTATTTTGGGCCCTTAATCTTATAATAATTCCCCTTAAATAACTCTATTTTCTTAAGCCCAAAATTAACTTTTACTAACTTCCTTAATGATATACTCAAATAGCTACTTTGGAGCTATTGAGATTTTTGGGATGTTACAATTCTCCCCCCGTAAAATAAATTTCGTCCTCGAAATTTGAAACGTACCTTATGACATAAACTTTGAATATTTATGTTTCATGTCTTCCCCTGGCTCCCAAGTTGCTTCTTTAGGGGAAGATCCTTTCCAGACCTCCTTCATAAATAGGATACTTTTATTTCCTAATCTCCTTTCCTGATAATTCTTTCAGGCTTTGCTTCGTCGATAATCTTCTAGATCAACTTTTTCATGTTCAATAACATGATCTTGGTCGGTGATATCTTAAGAAATACATGATCTCCAACCTCATACTCTAGCGGTCTCCTTGTTTTATCTGCATAACTTTTCTGTCTGCTTTGAGCTGCTAATAGCCTCTTTCTTATAATCTTAATCTGTTCTGTAGTTTGATCCACCAATTCTGGACCGTACAAGCTTCTCTCCTGTACTTCAGTCCAACAGAGTGGAGACGTACATCTTCTTCCGTATAATGCTTCATACGGAACCATTTGAATGCTCGAATGATAACTATTATTATATGCAAATTCTGCGAGTGGAAGAAAATTATCCCAACTCTTCTTGAAATCCAAAACACAAGTTCTTAACATGTCTTTAAGTGTCTGGATTGTTCTTTCTGTCTGACCATCAGTTTGGGGATGGTAAGCTGTGCTAAATTTTAACTGAGTACCCAATGCGTTTTGCAAAGATCTCCAAAATTTTGAAGTAAATCTGGGATCTCTGTCAGATATAATACTACTTGGCACACCATGAAGTCTGACTATTTCTTTTATATACACTTTGGCTAACTCTTCCAGAGTATAATTAGCCCTTACTGCTATGAAATGGGCCAATTGATAAGGCAGTGAGGCTTAGGATTAGGTTTGGAATTTTTGACTGACGTATTATAGGGTTAGAATAGTTGAAGTTTGGGGGTCAGGATATTTTGTTGGACTTAGTTTAGCAGCCTTTTCTTGTGTTAGGCTAGTCATTGTGTCTTGATTTTTTGTTATTATCCTCATTCACTTTATTTTGGCTTGTCGGGTTGCTCCAATAGACCATGCCTCGCCGCAAGATGTTAGCTGGAAGGGGTACAAGATTTCAAGAATCATCCTCCAGCCAACCACAAGCTCCTCACCCTCCATCCAAGAAAAAGCGCAAAGCCCCAATGGATAAAAAGAAGATCAGGCCTCTTCTTCAAGAGCGCGCTTTCCCTGAGACGCCTAAAGTCACTTTTTACACCCAGGCAAAGGAGCACTATAAGTTTGCTAAGCTTTTGGACCGGCGCCAGCGGGGCAATGAGACACTGGTCCGGCACTATTATAAGCAAGCTAAAACGGGGTTGATTGAGACCATTCTGGATCCAAGTCATCGTCAAGTGCTATCTCGTTTTATCACCCCAGCCGTTATCAAGGATTTTTACAGCCTACCTACTCTCCCGTACTGTCACTATAAGCGTATCAAGGAGGAGACAGGGAATTACCCTTTCAATGACATGGCTAAGACGCTGATCCTTCAAGGAAAGCCAGGATGGTTCCAAAGGACAGGGAACCAGCAGTACTTGAATAGAAAAGACTTAACTCCAGATGCTAAGGCCTGGCTCCATTTTATAAGCTACAATGTGATCCCTACCGCGCATTTGAGTGATTTGACCAAAGAAGTAGCCCTGCTCATCTACTGTTTTATCAAAGGGCTGCCTGTTCAGGTCGAGGTCGTCATATATAACAGCATTCTTCACAGTGCTACCACCCCCAGAGAGGGAGCAATCCTGGCATTCCCTCATCTCATTTCTGATCTATTTGCTGCTAGGGGTGTGGATGACCCTGATGATGATGACCACTTTTATCCAGTCCCTGATTTTGACTATGACACACTAAAAGGGGTTGAGTTACCTGCTGTTCCAGCCCCAGACCAAGAAGTGCCAATACCGGATGCAGACTCTGACAGCGCCCCAGCCACACGTGGTGAGATGAGGAGGCTGATTGACCAATGGGGCAATCAGTTGATGCTTGAATGGAGGCACCAGCGGGCTGAGAATCGTTTTTTGCGCAAAATGGTTAAAAAGATGTCTCTCAAGATGGAAATAGAGCCATCTGATGATGAAGAATTGGAAAATCGCTGGAAGGGATCAGAGGAAGTTAGGGAGAGAAGCGAGCGTGGTAAAGCACCAATGGTTGCAGATGTCGATGTAGAGGAGGACTCTGACGGGGATGCGGATGGTTCAGAAGAAAGCTGGCAGGAGGGCGATTCCTGGGATGAGGCTGATGATTAGCCCCTTTGTTTTAGTTGTTATTATGTTGTTTATGGTTTTGTTTGGTATTTCATTTTCATTTTCAAGTTGATTGTAGTCATTTAAACTTTTCCCTGTTACATGCTTTTGATGGTGCACTGTCACCAAACTCTATCTTTTGATTACCTGTTGTATGGACCAGTACAGATTGTGGTAGTGCATTTAACGGTTGATAAGGTTCTTATTACGCATTTATGCATAATGTGAACTGTCATTCTAGTTAGCCCCTTTTGCACATAATTCAGCTAAATTTCACATTGTTGCATTTGATTCTGCCTGGTATATATTACACTGCTTACAGGTATTTTTTTTTATCCTTCCATAAAATTCTTTTCAATGGAAGAAGACCCTTATTTTTCCCTGTTGACAAGTGAGGACATTGTCAATTTTAAGTTTGGGGGTGAGGGTATATCAAATTTTTTAAAACTTTTGGCTGTAAATAACAGGGACATTCATTTTGTAAGTATGTGAATTTTTGCCAAACTGAAGTTGTTGCAATTTTGTTTGATTTATGAGGATGAGCATGCTTGAAAATGGTGTGAAAGTTCAATGATTGGAATAAGTTGCTTGACTGGATGATAGGTAAAAAAAAATTGGATATGTATGCATTGTATGATATGAATTGTGATATTAGAGCAAGCCTTTTCTTAAATTCCTGTGAGTAAATTTAAGCACGAAAGGAGTGAGAGATAATCTGATGGGTGTTAGGAAAAGCAGTTGTGGTAAACCGGTTTATGTGTGTATTCTCATTTGACAATTTTAAAAATCCTCTTTGGAAGACCTTAACATGCATAGCAAGCTTTATGTGATTTTTGACAAATGACAAAGGCAATTCTTAAATGCGATTGGGCCTTTCAAGCTGACCTTGATGATATATATACCATTTGATCCTAATATTTGAGCCTAAAAGAGAAACCAAGATTCTGTCTTTTGCAAACCCAATTAAAATCATAACCCTTAAGCCTGAAAAACCATAAGAATCGCCCTGCTTTGAGATAATGAAAAAAAAATATATATATATATATATATAAAAAAAATATTTATGATCAATAAAGCTTGGTAAGGACCAACAAAGTTGCTCAAATGAATAGAGAAAAGAATGGGCGTATGAAAAGTACATCAAGTCCATTGTCTCAAGGTTTTTGTATATATCCTTATTCCCTTTCATTTTAAGTACCTTATATCCTGGCCAAGTTACAAGCTGAAAAGTCCTTTTGATTCAAAAATTATGTGATGTAAGTTGTGAGTGGGCAGGGAAAAAGAAAAGGGTGGATAAAATTCGAAAAATGAGGGTTTATACATGAGTTGGGGTATTGCAACTGACTTGAACAAGACTCGGAACTTTTCTTTCAACTCCAACACACACACACAAGCTCAAGGAATTTTTAGGAAGCTTATCTGTAGTATTATGAAGCATTCATCTTGGCATGCACACTTTATTTTCTATCAATCAAAAAGGGAATAGCAACAAATGAGAACAAGCATTTCAGCCAAAGGAGAGTAAGCTCATTTCAGAAATTGCTTGAGGGCAAGCAAGAACTCAAGTTTGGGGGAGTGTTAAGCTCCTAAAATTTCACATATTTCATCATAATTTTTCCTTATTTGTGAATATTTTTGAAAGTGATGTTTTGAAATAGACATAGAAATTCAAAGAATATCCTTAATGAAGAAGAAATTGGTTGTGCATGAAAATTAGAGCTTAATGATTCTCTATTCAAAAAAGTTGTGTGTGAATGTTATTAAATGTTAAAAAAGCTCATCAACCCTCTTTCAATCTTGTGCAGGAAGAGGTGATACAGAGAAAGAGCCAAAGAAATGCAAGGAAAGCTGGAGTGGAGAATGAGAGATGATGAAAAGGCCAAGAACCCGAAGCAAAGGGACTTCGCCGTGGGTTTCGCCGCGGCGAACCCACGGCGAGTGTACTCATCCTCTGGAAGCAAAAAGCCCTTAGTTCGCCGTGACTTCGCCGCGGCGAAGCCACGGCGAACTCACCTAAAAACTGCGCGTTTTGAGTAATTACGCGAGCTGAATGTAATAAATGACATTGAATGCGATCTGAAGAGGACACGGAGCATTAAGGGCACGTTTTGGAGCATTTTGGAGCAAGAGGAGAGAGTGGGGAAGGGCTAGGAAGCTTGGAAAATCTTGGAGAGACTCAAGTTGTGATCTGGGTTTCTTTTCTTCTTCCCTTTTTCTCTAATTTCTGCCATGTCTCTGCCTTTTATTTCTATTTTTATTTTTCAGTTTCTTATGTGTAACTAAACCCATAGTCTAGGGTTACTTTGAACCATTTGATGGATTGACTCTTGTATTTCCTTCCTTTGATATATTTAATGAATATTTATGTATGGATTTTCATCTTGCTTTAAATGAAACAAGTGCTTGATCATCACTTGAAGTGTTAAATGAAATATGGCTTGAGAGAGTATATTTTGTTTTAGAACTTGGGGGAAATCATGTTAGACTTGAAATTTATGCTTTTAGATGGATGGTTTGTTGATAATATAGAGATATAATTATTGACCTAACATTGTTCCTATAAGGTTGGTGGAAGATTTATGGCTAGCATTAATTGTTGCAAGAGATTGTGCAATTAATGCTAGTAAAAATTTGATTTTGACTTGAGAGAGCTTTTTCAAATGAAAGAGAACCTTGAACTCATGCATGAAATTCATTGGGTAAGGAAAAGGGAAGGAATTTATTGGGTCTTGAAGTTAAATGGGGAAAGGTAACCCTAGGTTTTCTCATCCAAATTACCAAGTATTTCTAAATCATTTCTCTTGTTTAAGAATCTTAATATAAAAATCTAAAAGAAGTACCCCTTTTTATTGATTTAATTTTATATGTTAACTCTTCAAAGCAAAACCTTGTTTAGCTCAACTTGATCTAATACGCTAAGCCTTCTGCTTGACCGCATTTGTAACCAAATCCCTGAGGGAGCGATACTTTTCTTATTACTCTATTATTTGATGCGACCCGTGCACTTGCGGAGCGAACAATCTACTTTAACTTTCATACTGCTTTAACTGTAAACCTTTTTGCCTCCGTTGGAGTAAGCTCAAATCCATTTGCCTTACTTTGGTAACTATATTCCACAAGCTTTTATTTGAAGTTATGGACTCGTCTCCCATATCATCAGGCCAATTTAAACTTTGCTGGGTCTCTAGGCCTCTTACCCTTAAAGGCACTTGAGCTCTAGGGGGAAACTTCTGGTGATCCACTGGTTATGGTTGCATCACTAGAGATGCTAACAATACTATGGATGCAAGAGTCATCATCCATCTATGCCTGTTCATAATAAAACAAGGCAGGTATAACATCGAAAAACTTAGAATACTAATATACGCTAGCAGAGCATTCTAGCCTTTTGCCAGAACCTCCGCTCTGATACCAAAAATGTAACACCTTACTCTAGGGACATTCTTTAGAGCCCTTTTACTGAGTTTGAACCACTAAAGCTTCTTAGAAGACCCAAGGATATCAATAAACTTAAACTTTTCTGAACTATCTTGCTTGGGCTTCTAACTTTGAAAATTCATAGTTAATTCCTTTTAAGCTCAAAAATAGCGGTTCAAAGCTCAAACTTTAGTTCTTAAAATATTCTTTATAATCATGATAAAACCTTGGCTCAATCTGGTCCCATTATCACTAAAAAACCTTCTTATATTTTCCAGACATATTAGAATTTCGCAGGAAATTCCTGTTTTTACGTCTAACTTGTAAATTTCATATCTCTTAATCTACATGTCCAAAAATTACGCATGAGTACTTGATTTAAAGCTTAGGACGTTTACTATATATCTGGCAAATATCATGGGCTAACTCAAAAGATAACCGGACGAAATATCTACCACAATAAAACTTGTTCATATGTTCTCATAACTTTTCTATGTGTAGATATAACTCTCTACTTGAAGTAGAGTTCAGGTTCTTGGTTTCTTTGCACGTCTTTAAGATACTTAAGCTCCTTATGGAGTCTATACATACATACCGAAATATGATAACTAAATCATAAATTCTAAAAGTACTCTTTTTATCTCCTTGCCTTAGCTAATGATCCACCGGCTTCTCCTTTCCTCTGGAAGTGCTCTGTCCTATGGGTGGGACATGGAAAAAGGGGGTGAGATTTGGGGAAATCTCCGTAGCAATAATCACAATTAGTATATAATGTATGGTAAAAACTGTGCATGTAAAAAAAACTGGCCAATGAGAATAATACCTTACAAGCTTATAACTGTAAAGTGTAAACTGTAACTAATTTCACACATGATCATGGCAAAATAACTGAGTAAGGATATTACATATTCTCATGCCTAACTGCAGCATAAATGGCAAAACTATACATGCAACCAAAACATATATACAAAATTGCAAATTAAAGCTACCTCTTGTAGAGTCTCTTTCTATAGCACTTCCTCTCTGATTTCCTTCTGGTAAAACCGATTGCAGATCAATTCCTAATATTAATAGGTACAACAAGAGATTAATTTTGGTCCATGGGATAAACCTTTTACTACTCTTCCTCTTGAATTTTCGTTTATACCCCAAATACTCCATTTCTAAATTTTCAATCAAAACTTCTTCTATTTATTTCATACTATAACTTGAGGCCTTTATTTTTAGTAAGCATATGAACACTTTCTTCTCCCATTTATAATTACTTCTATACAATTCAACTCTTAATCCAACTATAGAGTTGTATAAACTTAAAATAGGGAGATAAAAATATACTTACCAAGAGCTTAAAATAACTTCCTTCTAGAACTCCTTCTAATTAGGCCTCCTTGTCTCTCTATTTTTCTTCCTCTTTTTCTCTTTATTTTTCTCTTCCTTTCTTTCTTTCTTCTCTTTCTCACGCCACACACTCAGCCTTCTAACACTCCATTTCATTGCAACCAAGCTTATTAATAGACCAAAAGTGCTTGGTGACTACGCATAAATCAACTTGGAGAGGAAATGTTTTTATAAAAGCCATTTGTCCTTGCTTGAAATTGTGTCATTGGTGGCTACTTTTCTTTTTCCTTTTTATTCACTAGAAGGCCATGTTGTGGCTGCTTGAAATGGAAAATAATATAACATAATTATTGGATAGGACATGTGTCATTAAGGAAAGAAAGATGGCATCACAAGCCATGCAAAATTTCCACGGATACACACCAAATTTGAAGACTTTATGACACTTCAAGACAAAGCTCTCTTATTTGATATATGTCTTATGTGGATTAGGTGGCTGATTTCTTTTTCATTCCTAGGCCACGTTGTGGCTGTATGAGAGGGAAGATTTCAATGATATTGCATAATGCATTTAGTAGGCCATGCATGTCCAACTTGAAGACAATAATGCTTTCTTTCATCTTGACTTCCATGGCAACTTGAAGACAAAGCCTTCTTGCATTCATTTTCCATGTGTAGCATTAAATAATATGCATAAATCATGAGAGGCCACGTATTTAGCATCTTGAATCATGCATCAACTTAAAGACACAACTTGGTGGACAATATATAATATGCATAAACCATGTATAAGGCCACGCATGCATCAACTTTAAGGCCAAGACTTCCTTGCATTCAAGTGCCAAGTGTCCATACTAGAAAAATTGTGTGGCATTTATGCATGAGGCCACGCATGCATTCATCTAAAAGGCCAAGCAATGGACTACTTGGACGGTAAGCACAAACTTGGGAGGGAGTATTTTCAAGTCATGAGTCAAAAATAAAGGCCATGTGTGAACACCAACTTGAAGACCAAGACTTTCTTGCATGCAAGAGTCAAGTGTTCACACTAGGTAATGTGTGGCATCTTGAATCATGAGAAGCCACGTCCAAGAGTGCTCTTATGAAGCAAAATGGCTTCTTCTTGAAGCCTAAAATTATCTCTTGTAGCAAAATAAATCATATGTATAAGGTACCTTTATAGATAAAAATTATTTGGAAACTTACTACATAAAATTATCTTTATTTGTAACAAGATGACTAATTATTTTGGGATTATTTAACATGTCTTAGACATGTAAATTAAGCTCTTCTATGATCCCAATAATAAACTTTTACATGAATCTTGATACATATAAACTTTTGGATCATATGATTCACTTAATCCAAAGGCTCATAACTATTTTGGGCCCTTAATCTTATAATAATTCCCCTTAAATAACTCTATTTTCTTAAGCCCAAAATTAACTTTTACTAACTTCCTTAATGATATACTCAAATAGCTACTTTGGAGCTATTGAGATTTTTGGGATGTTACAATTCTCCCCCCGTAAAATAAATTTCGTCCTCGAAATTTGAAACGTACCTTATGACATAAACTTTGAATATTTATGTTTCATGTCTTCCCCTGGCTCCCAAGTTGCTTCTTTAGGGGAAGATCCTTTCCAGACCTCCTTCATAAATAGGATACTTTTATTTCCTAATCTCTTTTCCTGATAATTCTTTCAGGCTTTGCTTCGTCGATAATCTTCTAGATCAACTTTTTCATGTTCAATAACATGATCTTGGTCGGTGATATCTTAAGAAATACATGATCTCCAACCTCATACTCTAGCGGTCTCCTTGTTTTATCTGCATAACTTTTCTGTCTGCTTTGAGCTGCTAATAGCCTCTTTCTTATAATCTTAATCTGTTCTGTAGTTTGATCCACCAATTCTGGACCGTACAAGCTTCTCTCCTGTACTTCAGTCCAACAGAGTGGAGACGTACATCTTCTTCCGTATAATGCTTCATACGGAACCATTTGAATGCTCGAATGATAACTATTATTATATGCAAATTCTGCGAGTGGAAGAAAATTATCCCAACTCTTCTTGAAATCCAAAACACAAGTTCTTAACATGTCTTTAAGTGTCTGGATTGTTCTTTCTGTCTGACCATCAGTTTGGGGATGGTAAGCTGTGCTAAATTTTAACTGAGTACCCAATGCGTTTTGCAAAGATCTCCAAAATTTTGAAGTAAATCTGGGATCTCTGTCAGATATAATACTACTTGGCACACCATGAAGTCTGACTATTTCTTTTATATACACTTTGGCTAACTCTTCCAGAGTATAATTAGCCCTTACTGCTATGAAATGGGCTGATTTGGTTAGCCTGTCCACAATCACCCATATGGCGTTATACTTAGCCACTGTTGATGGTAAACCCATAACAAAACCCATTGTAATACTTTCCCATTTCCATTTTGGAATTTCGGGATTCTGCAACAACCCTGAAGGTTTCTGATGCTCAACTTTTATTCTCTGGCATGTTAGACATCGGGCTACATACTTTGTTACATCACTCTTTATTCCTGGCCACCAGAAATAAGACTTGAGATCATGATACATCTTGGTCATACCAGGATGAATAGTGACTTACTCTTATGTGCCTCATCTAGGATCCTTTTTCTAAGTTCTGCATTTACTGGGACATAAACCCTTTTCTGATACATGACCAATCCATCAGGGGACAATTGGTACTCTTGAGTTTCTCTTCTTTGAATTTTGTCTCTTAGAAGACCAGCTAATTGATCTTGTCTTTGAGCCTCTTCAATCTCTTTACATAAGTCCATCTGAATCCGAATTGAGGTCAAATTCCCAAGGACCAAGTTGTTTGAGAATGTTAAAGTTTAATTTGAGAGGAATATTTGAAAGTGACCCCATTGATCTTAAAGGTTTGAGGTAGTTTTGGCAAATTATAAATTTTCCTAGATATAAAGAGTTGGGTAGCACAAAGTAAATTAGGATCCGTGAAAGACGTAAAGTAATTATACAAGAATAGGTGTATTAATTTATTTATTTATATATTATGTGAAAATATAGGTTCCAATAACCCTATAAGTTCATCAAGGTAGCAAAGAGGAAAAGAGCCAGCTCATATTTGAGTTATAAAGTACAAGTAGCAGTTTCATTCCATATCATTGATTATATATAAATAATTGCATAACATTTGTTATAGATTTACGGTAAATTTCAGGGTTCCGCTCTAACCTTGTCAGAAATACCTAGTGTATCGGAATACTCCAAGACTAAGGTGGCTAGCTACCCATAGTATAGATTTTTATAGGTATAACTGAAAAGATATACTCAAAAGGTTGAGCCACGTAGGTCACACATTTAGAGCAACATAAATTTTATAGTGATTATGTGGCAGTGCCTTGAGCAAACTAACATGCAGGTTTAATGTTTATTTGTAACATTTATACATCTTTATGAATTGTTATGCATAGTAATTAATGAAATAAACTGTTACTGAGATTCTTTGAATTTCACTTATTGATATATGTTTTTATAGAGGAGGAGGGAGACACAAGTGCTTTTTGAGTTGTATCTGAGTGGCCTTCATTTTGATGTGATAATGTTGAAAATGGTAGACAATTCTTGAATACCAAAACTAGTTCTAGTGAAACACGAAGGTTTAGGGAGATGATTTTTAATTTCACTCTTATTGATATATGTTTTTACAGAGGAGGAGGGAGACACAAGTGCTTTTTGTTGTGGTAGTAAGATGAAAAGTAGGGATGCCTACATTATTTTGTATCAATGTACATATTTATATTTTGAAATCTTTACCTACATATAAGTTATGATAGGATAGTAAGCCCGGTGCGTGCATAGTTATATATAATTTTGTACATATATATCCTAAAGAAGAAGCAATACAACATATACAGGTAAGGGGTTATCAACTGAGATAACCCCAAGATTTAGTTATTACGGTAGTGAATATACAAGTATGTGATGTATGTTAGGAAGGGTAGAAGTATTATAAGTTTACTCCCCAAGCGATAGAGTTAGAAATCAAGGATTGAATTTGGCTACTCAATTAGTTTATAACCACTTGGAATTTTTATTTGTAAAATAGTTTGAAAAGAAATCAATTTGTTATAAAGGCCCACCTTATGAAAAGAAAGTTTAACTAAGCATTTGAAAGAAAAGTTTTAATTTATCCATATTTTTAGGCTTCTAATAACTATCAAATGGTTCTAAATTGGTTAAATAGTTTAAGTATAGTATATCAAATTTAGGTGTTACACCTCTCCCACAAATTCATATCTCCTACTACTCCCTTTCCTTTTAATAATTTATGTGCTACCTTTCTCTCTCTACAAACTCTGTCAATTTTAATTATCTCATAAATTTTATTATTTATTGTTTTCATCTAAATTCTCCTAACTTTTTATTTCTTTCACTTTACTAACATTTTCATCCTTTCTTTTCATTTCAGGCGTGTCTTTTCAACTTTTTTGTTACCATTTTAATCAAGTAACAATTATTATATCCTCATAATAAAAATTAATAATCAGAACAAAAAGATAATCATGAAAATTTGTAAAACAAATTATCAATTACATATTAACAGCAAAATTCTAAGTATATACTACTTATTAATAATCAATTCAGTTAAGATTTGTTGGAAAATTTCAAATAAAATTTAATATTATATTACTAAAGCTTTGATTTTTTCTCTCTCTAATTTTTCCAATATTAGTACCGGATCTATAACCGATACTAATTTTATTAACTTTGTTGCAATTAATGCTATGGTTATTGACCGCTCCAAATACTTATTGAAGGTCGAAATTCCATTTCTTGTACTATTTGCAGCAGTTTCACGAACAGCTACAATTTAAACAATAGTAGTGAAACCGCTACAATTTAAACAATAGTATTGGTTTGGGCATTAGTTGCAAACCACTACTAATACTTATGAAAATTCAAAATTTCATTATTTTGGATCTTTAGTAGTGGTTTGAAACCGCTGTAATTGTTCGTGGAATCAGAAATTCGCCCCCACACATTTTGCGGCGGTTACATGTTGACGCTACTGATATAGTAGCATATTTGACCAATATAGTAGCAATTAAAAGTAATCACTACAAAGATTTGTCATGGTCATTTTTATAGCAGTTGTGTAAAACGCTATTAATTGTCTTCTAATGGTTTTAAATATCGTTCTTAGCCGCCGCTAATTCTCACCTTTTGTAGCCAACAGGTTGTGAAGCCAAATGAGCCACAGGTGGGCAATTCTTAATGTTGAATTCGGTTGTGTAAGATTCGTCTAATCTTACTCTTTTTATATGTGATATTCAGCTGAACAATCTTGCTCTATTTTTATGTGATTTTCAGCTGAGCAGGTGAACAAGAAGTAGCAAGAGGGTGCATGTTGTAGAAGAGTAGGGATGCCTACTAGATTTGTACATATATATTAACTATTTTAATATCTACCTTTGAATATGGTTTTTTATATATATTTAGGAAGAGGCAAGTGTGTGTTACTTGCCAACGATATCATTTAGTATGTATTTATATATCCATAAAGACGTACAATCCCAACTTACAAGAATAAGAGTTGCCGGGATATAACCAATTTATATTTAGTTATGCTTTTATTAAGCCGTAAACCTAATTATTTTATGAGATTATGGGCTTTTCTGGTTTCCCAAGCATTATTTTTAATATATCTTAGATTGAAAAGCTTTTAAGGATCAAACCTAACTATTTGATTGAATTGGAAGTCAATTGAGATTTTATATCAGTTTCAACTTTATTTACATTTTTTTTTAGAAAAGCCTATTTCTACAAAGAAATGTTTTACTTCGTTGTAAAACAAAAGGTTCTAATTTATTTAGATTTTTGAACTTCTGAAAGCTTTCAAATGCTTCCAAGTTAATTAAATAATCTTAGTAGAAGAAAATACTGGGGAGGATGTATTATTTCTTAAATCATAACAAAGCTTATTTAAGTAATTGGAACTTTTGAATTTTTTTCATTGCAGTATTTACGAAACTATGGTGATGGGATTTGACATTATGAATTTTGGACTATTTATATTTGCCGTAGATGGCAGGCACAATAGCACAATCTTTGTAATTGTTAAAATCAACAAAGCTACGGCCACGATCCTTCTTTAACAATAATTCATTTTTTTTCTTTATTTTTGGCTAAAATTACATTTTAACAATGGAAAAATTTTGATTGCCTGAATTTTTTTTAAATATAGTCACTTAATTTATAAAATGTATTTTGAATCTTTTAATGTTAACATTGTTAATTATATCGATAGAAAATCTTGATTGAGCGAATTAAATTAAATGATGACTTTGCAATTATACATATTGATCTTTAATTTTTTTTTGACCAAATATTGATCTTTAATTTAAAATTTATAAATTAAAAAAAATAACACCTAATGAATATATACTCTCTGTATTATTTCAATTTTATCCTGTGTGTCCCAAGGGACTAATGAGTATATACTCTAACCTAAAGTTTTAATACGAAGAACTCATATTTTCTAATATAGTCATATTAAAGGATTAATTTTAAAGCATATTTTTAACATTTAATTGTAGAATCATTATGTAAATTTGTAAATTATCATTTTTTGTTAAGAAGGAATTATTTAAACTTTGAATACAAAAGGTATACTTTACCTTTTATTTTTTTAAAGTCTTTCGTTGTTGACTTAATGATGTTGTGCCCGTTAACTGCTAACTGCGACAAACAAACATATAGATGCAAATAATGAATAGTTTCTTATATGAAGTCTTGTGTGGAAAATTTAAAAGTTGGGACAATAGTAATGAATCGCAAAGAAGCTGGAATCCCATTCCTTATGTTGGACTAACCATGTGGTATTTTAATAGTCTATAATCAAGACTTTTAAAAAGTTAAATTACAACTGAAAAAGAATTGGACTTTACTCGAGGCGCATAAAAATAAGAAGTTAATTATGAAATAATTTTCTTTTTCAATAGTGAATTATGAAATACTTTATAAAGTTAGAATATGGCTACAAAAGAATTTCCCACCAGACGCTTGAGCAAATTTTCTCTAAATTATGAACAGTCCCTTTCGTTAACTTTCAAGAGGAGAAAATTTAGAAGTTAGGACCAAATAGACTTTAAAAAACATGTAAATGCAATAATTTGGATCGTAATATCGCCCTTCTTAATATGTACAATAATACAAAGTCAATTGTGAAAGATTTTACTAAGTTGTTGTGTTGGAGCTAACGTTTTTAAATTGCTGATTTTTTGTTTAGGAAGAGTATTTAAATTACAAGCATATCACATTTATTTGGAAAAATATATTACTTACCCTTAAACCAATATATGCTTAACATACACTTTTTTATAATAAAAACTTTAGGAAGGGGATTAGGTTCACCAACAATAAAAAGTTAGGACTCTTTACTCATGATCCACTAGGACATAACCCTGATATATGCTTACCACGTATTGTACAAACGGACTAGACCTCCAGTGCATTGCATGAGGAGCTGGCCCTAATAAAAATTTCATGTAATTGAACTGATTCAGTCCAATAAGTTTTATTTATTTCTTAATCTCCCCAAAGTAGTCTCATAAGTTTTATATTAGAAAATTACTATCAATGCATAAAAATAGAAATATTCTTTCTGCAATAATAGAATGATATAGATGTACGTGCTGTTGAGGTTGAATTATAGGTACTAATTTGAAGTTCACACATTTATATAATTTAGCATGTTATGTACATATCAAATTTTACTCTAGATACGAGAAAGAAGCTATCGCATAACCATGGAAACCGATTCCATTTATTCCTGCTTCTAACTTAGTCCTGGTGGTAATGAACAATTGAACCGTCATAAAGACCAAAAGAATCTTGACTTTTAAGTAAGGGCAACCGTTCATTATGACTACACCTTTATGAAAAGATGTAGTTAATATACGACCATCAAGTTGGAGATAGTTTAAGGTTCTGGTTGAAGTGGGAATTTCTTATAGGTCAATAATGAATGCATAGTGTAATTGAATGTTGAACCTCAGAGTTTTGATGATAACCAAATATGACTTTAGGCTATAAAAATTATGGAAACCTTAACTTAGAAAGAGTTTTGAATCAAGTTTTTAAAACTAAGTTAAGAGCCATTGATAGCATGTGAAACAATCGATTGAGCACAAGAAACTTCCATCGATAGCACATCAAGCATTAATCAAGTGTTGAAGTCTTCAATCAAGTGTCATACATTCTAATCGATTGGCATCACTTTCAATCGAGTATTAAGGTGAATACTCAAAGTAAAGTAGGAAGAAAATAATTGAGCACATTAATTCTTCAATTGTTCACTATCCATCAATGGACAGAATGGACATCGATTGTTGTTCTTCAATTTAGATCGAGTGCTGACATTTCCATTGAGTATTGTAGGTGAAATTCTAAAGAAAGAAAACTAGAATGCTCGAAACATCATCAATTGACAAGCATGAAGAGCCATCGATGGATAAACAAAAAATTCAAATTTAATTACTTTTCATATGCTTAACTAACTTTACATTTCTGAAGTTTTTGCCTGGCCTATTTCAGGCAAATTACATTGGATATAGAACTCAAGCAAAACACAGACAGAGAGAACAGAGAAAGCCGTTATGCAAATACGCTAGACAATGTTTAAAACTAGCAAGAGGATGCAAATACATCAGATAAAAGTATTTGAAGCAATTACTACAACGATTAAACATCATTAATGTGCTTCAATTCATCTCTCTCTCTCTCTCTCTCTCTCTCTCACATACACACACACACACAACGGATATAAACTGAAGCTTCAACAGACAAATTTTACAAAGACACTATAAAAGCATTTGAAGCTCTAACTTAGAAGGAAGAGACATTAAGTGCAATCCAACGACAATCCAAACAGCATTCAATTCATTTATCTAAGGTAGAGACATTAAGCTTCAACAGACAAATTTATCCTTGTTACCAAAAAAAAAAATAGTATATATCCAATCATAACTAAGCACATTCATGTTTTTTGGGTGCTGGGATATAAGCTTATGAATTTGGATCTATATATGCATGCTTGCCATAGTTGGCGGCCGGGCACAAGAGCAACAACTTTCATTATACACTTAATGATGTTATGCCGTTCACTACGACAAAAAAACATATAGATCCAAATAATGAACAGTCTCTTACTTGAAGGGTAATTGAGTGGAAAATTCAAAGCTTGAGACAAAAATAAAAAATAGCAAAGAAGTTGGAATTCCATCCCACATGTTGAACGTTGAGACTAACTAATAATGTGGTATTTACCTTAGTCCACAATCAACTTTCATACAAACACCTAGAATGTCCAGATTAACATTTCTCTCACTACTACAAAAAGCCCCTTTTATGTCACCAATTAACGTCATTTATTTAAAAATGTGACATTGAAAATCAAGGAAAAAGAAACAACGTCACACTTAAAATTAAGTGTGATGTTGAAACTTTTCCACGTCACACTAAAATTTTAGTGTGACGTGGAAAAATACTTTCAACGTCACACAAAATTTTCGTGTGACGTTGAAAGTTTTTTCCAGAAAATGAAAAAATGAAAAAATGGGGGGGGGGGGGGGGGGCGGGAAATGGAAAAAAAAAAGAAGGCAGGGGGTTTTCCACGTCACACCACAATGTGGTGTGACGTTGTATCAAGGTTTCCACGTCACACCAGACTTTTGGTGTGACGTGGAATCCCTTTTTTTTTTTCAGCTCCCGCCCCCCAATTTTTCCACTTCCCGCCCCCCCCCCCAAAACAAAAACCCTCAGCTCTCACCCAAAAAAACCCTCAGCTCTCACCCCCCACACGAGCCACAGCCCTCATCAGCTCCCCCACCCCACATACCCCCCCAAGCACACCCCCCACCCCCCACACCCCCCCACACGGCCACACACCCCCCCAAGCACACCCCCCACCCCCCCACACGGCCACACCCCCCCAACACCCCCACCCCCACCCCCACCTCCCAGCCAGCTTCATCAGGTATGTTATTTTTTTATTATTTTTTTTTTGTAATTAAATATGCAATTCTATCTATCTGGTTCTTTTTTTTACTTGTTCAAAGTTTTTTTCAGCTCTGTTTTCCTCCTATCGGGTTCAGCAATTTCAATTGTGCCTCCGTTTGCAGCTTCACTTCATCCAGGTTCCTTCTTTTCCTTTTTTTTCCTGATAATTAAATTTTCTGCCTTTTTTTTCTCAATTGTAAATTGCAAAAAATGCCATAGAATATTTAATGGTTTTGTAAGTCTTGTAAATTGGTCTGCCATAGAATGTTTAATGTTCAATTGTAAATTGGTTTGCAAATGCTGTTACGTTGTAGTTGCTGCAAATATTGCATACTTGCCAAAATGTGTTATAAAAGTCTTGTAAATTAGTTTGCTATTGGTTTTTGTTCTCAAATTGCTGAAGATTTATTTTTTCTAATTGATCTTGTTGCTACTAAAATTATCGTGAATTTTGTTGCATTGTTGCTTGTTTCTTTGTTGCATTTTACTTGCTGGTTTTGCTTCTATAAATCACTTCAAATTACTGGAGTGAAATTGGATTGTAAATGTAATTTTTGGATGTCACATTTACAAGAGGAGGCTTTGCCAAATTTTTTAAAAATTTTGCATGAAGTGAAGATATGCATAGCATGCCCATTTCTTCCCAATAATGTAATGATCTAACTTTGTATTGATCATAGTATCCATTATTGTATGATTCATACAATTAGTACATATATATGATGTTTTATCTAACTTTGTATTGATCATAGTATCCATTATTGTGGAAGTTTTATGACCGAATCGACGAATTTACAGTCGAAGACATTGATGCGATTCGTGAACGTATTGCTCAATTTTTCCTTTTATTTTTGATTATGTAACAATCTGAATCAAAATTATGTGCTGGTGATCTTTCCTTTCATTCGATTCGACTTATTTTCTTTGGTCTGGCCTATGTTGGTGATTGTATAGTAGTGATAGCATTTTACTGTTATGCTCTGTACATTATTGCTTGGAACTTGACTTTTGTGTATATTGTATTATCTTTTGAGAGGCATTTAGACATTTGCAATGTATCAACGGGGAATAGAAAAATTAAAAATGTTTTTTTTTAAAAAAAAGAAACAACGTCACACAATGTAAGATGTGTGACGTGGTTTCCAGGAAACCACGTCACACAAAATATTCTGTGTGACGTGGTTTCTCCGAGAAACTTACAACATCACACATAATATTATGTGTGACGTTGTTTCTCTGACTTTCTACGTCACTTCTTTATGTGACGTTAAAAGTCCATTTTCCATGTCACTTGTTTCAATGTCCCCTGAAAAAGTGACGTGGAAACCCCCAAAATTTGTGACGTTAAAAATACTTTTTGTAGTAGTGTCTTTTAAATTGGCATGATAATAATAAGTCAATTGTTGAAGATTTTAATACAATTTAATTACAACGTAAAAAGAATTTAGTTTTGTTGTTTCTGATACTTAAAGGGAAAAGGGTGAAATATACACATATACATTTATGAAAAGTTCATCTTGCACCTGTTTGCTGTCAAGCATTAACTGCAAGTGCACGGATCGTAAGTAATATAAAATATCGTTCCCACGGAGATTTGGACTAAAATCTTGACCAAGTAAAAGACTAAGTGATTTCAATCAAGTTGAACTAAGAAAATATTTTTGGGTTGTGTAAAGAAATGTTAAAACCTATTTCTAAAAACTAGAAAGTGATAAAAACAATGAATTCTTTGACTTTTAGAATTAAATGGGGTCTAGGATTATTTATCCCCTTTGCATTTTGTAAGACATGAAGAACTCCCTCTCAAATGATATTTTTCATGAATATATGTGTTTGTCTTAGGTTTATATGCACTTGATTAAGCTCTCTCAAGTCAAATCAAGTTTATCTTTTCATTAAAATGCACAATCTCTTGCTACAAATAATGAAAATCCCCTTTGAAAACCAACCCTAATGTAACAATGCAAGGTTTGTAAAGATATCTCTATTTTACCAACAAACTTTCCATTTATCATGTAAATTTCAAATCAAGCATGATTTTAACCAAGTTCTACATATGAATTAGCTCTCTCAAGTCAAACCCACATGAACAAATCAAGCTAAATGGTGACCAAACACTTAAAAGCATGAAGAGAAGGATAAAATCCACACACATATATCATTTACTACCAAAAGATAAGAAGAATCAAGTCTTAATCCATACAAAGGTTCAAAATAGTCCTAGAATGGAAGTTTAGCCACTCATGAGGAAGAATATACAAATGGAAAATAAGAACAACCATGGAACAAATTTTAGAGAAGAAAGAGAGAAGAACAAGAAAAACCAAGAGAAATGAGGTTGAATCTCTTCAAATCTTCAATCTCCACTTGAATCTCCTTGAAAATCTCTAAACCCTAGCTTAAAAATGCTCCTAAGTGTTAGAATAATGAGTTTTGATGATAACTAAACATAACTTTGGCATAAGGAAAGGTTGGACATAGATCAGGAATAACTTAGAAACAATTTGATAGAAAATGATAAATATTACCCAATCGATCAGGATCAGATTATCAGTTAAAACTAAGGCACTAATCGATCAGGGATAAATCAGAGACAGATCAGAGTTAGATTAGAAGTTTGAATCATAGGCGCCCAATCGATTAGACACCCCTATGATCGATTAGAGAAGTAAAAATGAATTAAGTAATCTAAGCGTGATCGATTGGAGGAATTAGAGTAACTTAGTGTGATCGAACTGTTGCATCTGATCGATCAGGCCTCCCCTGTAATCGATCAGAAAGACAAAAGTATAATTCAAGCCTAATCTAAGCCTAATCAATCAGAGAGTAGTGAGTAATTGATCAGAAAATACTAGTAATATGAATATTTTCTGAGTGTGATCGATTATGTAAGCCTAATCGATTAGGGACCCTTGTGATCGATCAGACGAGAAATTTTCTAATATCATATTAAGTGATGCAGGTCATGATCGATGTGTGATCGATCAGGAAACATGGAGAATGATCGATCAGAGAATAATGATCGATGTGGTGATAAGATTTAATTCAAACTGAATGGTAAGCTTATTTTAAGCTTTCAAGTACAGAAGTTGTTCAGGCCTATTTTGGGAAGTTATTGTTAGACATTCAAAAATGCCATTAGAGCCGTTTGACACAACAACTATGGTCTGCGATTAATGAAGAGAGAAGATCTGAAGAAAATCAAGTACAGAGAAGTTAATGCCACCCAGAATACATTCACCTCAACACTCCATCTATAATCATTTCTCATCTAAGATCAAGCAACGGCTATAACTTCATCAACGGGTAGAATTTCAGAAACCAGTATAAAAGTCTTGATGGAGAACTGACGTAGGCCAAGATTTGGGCTGAACCAGTATAAGCTCTCTGTCTTAGTGCATTAAATTTTTAATTAGTACAATTCACCCCCTCTTGCGCGTTCCTACCACTTTCACCAAGTAGTCTCAAAAGAAATCCCAAGTCAAAAGAATGTGTTTGAGTCTGAGTTTAGGGTGTTTTATAACATAATTTTTGAGCTAATAATTTCACTGTTCGTACTCTGTCAGCATTTTGGCTATGGCCACAATTCTTGCCTCCACTAGTTGGCTACGGCCAATAACTCTTTGCCTGGAATTTTTTGGGTTTGGTTGCGGCCATGAATTTTTGCTTGTGCTTTTGGCTGCGGCCAATAACTTTCTACAGGCTCTTTTTTCAGCTTTCTTGGTTACTCTAAATCTTCTTTTCCACTTCTTGCTCCTTGATTTTAACTTCAAATGCAACCCAGATGTGGCTTAATTGATTGGCTTCAACCACCTAACAAGCAATGAAATCTACAAAAGCCAAAGTTGATAAAAAGAGGGTGAAATATTCACATTAAATTAAGAATTCAATGACTTTAATCCAAATATCAACTTGGCATATTTTCCAATCATATGTAGATCAAAATATGTATAAATCCACCCAAAAAGTGTAAGAACCATAGGAAAATGTGCTAAAATAGCATGAATTTCAAGATGTTAACAGCACCATATTAAAAAAATGTGGTTCAAAAGTACCTTTATATATTACAAAAGAGTTATTAAATGCTAGGGCTCTTCAAATGTGTTTCGCCTAGTACCATACTACTGTGGACAATGAAATTGATGGAGAGAATGAAGAGACCGAAATAGGTGAAATTGAGGGAATGATGAATAATCAATTTAAAAAAAATTAATTCTTACCTGAGAGTAAAATCGGCAACCATAAAACCTACATCCAAGGTTTCCTTCTGTACATGCCGTCCAACAAGGAGCACCTAAGTAGTGATAGTATAGCCTCACCGGACCTTCATACTCATCTCTCAATTGTGTACTGTTGAGTGGGGACAACAACTCACAGTGAACGTATAGTTAGTTGGAACAAACAGCCTTGGCATTTAAGAACTCTTTGGTAATATATATAGGTACTTTTAAACTACATTTTTTAATATGGTGCTAGGCGAACTGTTTGTAAATATAGATAGGTATAATTCACCCTATACCCTACTTAAAAATAATATGAATACCTGCCACCACCCACACTTGTTGGTCATACTATGCATTATCCATCGATATATTTTTATTGTATGCACTACTATGCATTATCCATCAATATGTTTTTATTGTATACACTACTACAAAAAAGGTCTTTAACGTCACCTTTTAACGCCCATTAATGACAAATCTGACATTGAAAAAAATACAGTGGCAATTTTGTAATTAACTGGCTAGCAAAGGAAGAGACAATGTCACTAATTTTAAAAATAAGTGACGTCGTAAGAATGACGTCACTTATTTTTAAAATTAGTGACATCGTTTCATAAAACGGTGTCTCTTATTATAAACAAGAGACGTCATTTTGTTTTTCAAAATAAGTGATGTTGTAAGAAACAATGTCTCTTATTTTACGTTAAAAGAAACAACGTCTCTTATTTTAAAATAAGAAACGTTGTTTCTTACAATGTCACTTATTTTGAAAAAATAAGTGACATTGTTTGTTTGCTCCCTTTATTTGCATTTGCGCATCTTCCTCATTTCCTCCTAGCTTGCTTTTTTCCTAGCCACTTCTTCTCTCTCTCTCTCTCTTAGAGGTATTTTCATGGCTAAAGTCTCTACCTTTGGCTCTCCCTTTACTCGTGTTCACTCCCCACCAGTCGCTGGTGTCGAATCGTCCTCGGCCAACCCCATCTAGCCCACCATTGTTTAAATCCTGATCCTTCAAAAATTTTGACTCATAGCTGCAGTAAACCCCAATCCCTCAAACTTTGTTCGCCATCACTCCCTTCTTCCCTATTGAACCCCCAATCCCTTAACCTTACCTCCCTCACCTTCAAAACCATTCTTCGCCATCACTCCCTTCTTCTCTATTGAACGCCATGTTCATCACAAGGCAACAACAGATCAAGTTTTGCCCCTTTTGCTAACAGCCTATCAGATCTTTGCTTTCTGATACTTCATTGATTTTAGATTGATGCTCGCCTCTTCTGGTAATTCTTCTTTTCTTCTTTCATTTCTTCAATTTTACCCCTTCTTGAGCTCTTGTCATGTGTTATCATACTTTGATCCTTTAATTTCTCAGAACGTCTTTCACTTTTTCACATGTAGGCTCTAATTGGGCTGTATTTGAACTTAAACATGTTAATTTCAAAGGTTGGAATTTTATTTGGGATAAATTAACTCGTTCTTGGGTCATGTGTGCTTGAATCTAATTTGGTTATATGTTGATTTCTGCATTAGAAAAAATCTCTTTTACTTTTCTACAATGCATATATTTTGTTTTTGGAGAGTATGGGAAATAATTGGTGTTGTTTGTGTGCACTGCTTAGTAGTAACGAAGAAGGAAAAGAAATTAGGGCAAACACTTTATCATTTTGCTTAGTAATATTTGGTGTTGTTGTTTCATATTTTTCTGTCATTTTGCTACTGATTTTTTTTGTTGCACTTTGCTTACTTGATTTGTGGAGTTTGCTGGCTCAATTGCCCTCCATCTCTGTGCATTCGAATATGATTTTTTTTTGCAGTGACCAATTGGGCTATTAAATTTTTGCTGTTTTAATTTGTTGCAAACACTTAACTTGCTGTAGTTTTAATCATGAACTTGCTGCCATTGGGAATTGGTGCTGTTGAATTTTTAAGTCAGTGCTAACAACTTGTTTCTGCATTGTAACAAAGCAAAAGAGAAAAAATACATATTTTCTTCCTTACTAGATTTCTTGAATTTCTTGCTTGATTAAGTGACTGTTTGTCCATAAAACTAACTTGTGTGCTTAATACTTCTAAAATTGCGCACATTTGCTACTATTTAGCAACACTTTGTTGTCTCAAGGTTAATATAACTACTGGAATTTGTGATGGAGTATTGGATTTTGGATTTTGGTTGCCATCACTTGAGAAATTTATGCTGTGAACTACATACTGATGTTTTGAGCTTGGTAAAATATTTTGCTATTGTCATATGCTCAAATTTGGGGATTGTATTGCCTTTGTAAGCCTTGTTGTGCTTCATCATTATTATCGTTGCCATGTTTACTTTTACAACCTAATGATGGTTGTTCTGTAATAAAGTTTTCATTTTTGCTTCTCTTTTTATCTTTTTGGGTACTAAATTTATCTTGGTGATTGTGCATTTATAAATCAAGTTGGTTTGTTGATTATTGATTCTGCCAAGTGAAGTGTAGGGAGGAGTATTTAAACCATTTAGCTCTTCTATTGAATCTTGTTGGAGATTTTATTTTTAACATTTTTAAATACTTGCATGCAACTGTTCCAAATTTGAAATCAATTCTTCTAACCCCTTCTCACCATAAGAGTAATCTTGTCTTCCTAAGCCACCTAGAGGTATGTTATTGATTTTATCTCCTCCTTTTAACAATAATAAATGTGAATATGCTCTTCTATTCTTGTGATTGCTGTGATAATTTACATGAAACACTTGTGGTTCTCTAATTTTTCTGAGTATATTGGACATTTTTTATGATCTGAATCTTTAAATTGTTTAATTGCTCTCTTACGTGCTTAAATTTTATTGTAAATATAATTTTTGGATGTCAAATTTACAATGATAAAATCTGCCAAATTTTTGTAAAAATTTGCATGAAGTGAAGTATATAGTATGCCCATTTCTTCACAAATTAGTGAGCTAAACTTGACCGATTTGTTGGAAATGGCATAGGTTTAATAGAATGGATCATAGTTGGATGCATGCATTGAGAACCGCGAAAGAGCATCAAATGGGGGTGGAAGAATTTATTGAATTTTCCAAAAGACACGTGTCTAGTAAGAATGGCATGTATCGTTGCCCTTGTGTGAAATGTGCAAATGCTTACCGCACATGCATGCACGTTACAAAAGTAGAAGCAGCTGTAGATGATGTTTGTGATGATGGAATCGAAAACATGATCAATGACATTGGGGCAGTGTCATTTTTTGTCGTAGATAAGTTTGAAAAGTTGTGGAGTGATGCAGAGATACCATTATTCCCGGTGTGTACTAAGTATACTCGGTTGACTGGCATCCTGAAATTGATGAAAATAAAAACAGCAGATGGGTGGGCAGATTCGAGTTTCTCACAAATGCTTGAAGCTTCGAGTGATATGTTCCCGACCGGCAATGTGTTTTCGAAGCTTATGTACAAGGCTAAAAAAGTTCTAAGCAAGATGGGCATAGAGTATAAGAAGATACACGCTTGCCTTAATGATTGTGTGTTGTACAGGAATGAGTATGAGGGCTTAAAAGAGTGTCCAAAATGTAATACTCCTAGGTATAAGCCAAGGAAGGATGCCGTTGGTGATGATGATGGATTAAAGAAAGGGCCACCTTTAAAGGTAATGCGGTACCTTCCAATTGTGCCACGATTTAAATGCTTGTTTGCAAATGAGGTATAAGCAAAGAAACTGAGATGGCATTGTGATGAGAGAATCTCTTATGGAAGATATCTCTGGCACTTTACTAATTCTCCTAAATGGAAGAAGATTGATTCCATGTTTCCTAAATTTGGTGCTGAGCCGAGGAACCTTCGTTTCAGATTATGTATGGATGGATTCAACCCTTTCGGGAGTCTCAGTAGAAAACTAGTGCTTGGTCAATTTTACTAGTCATTTACAATATGCCTCCTTGGTTGTACATGAAACGCACGTATGTGATAATGTCAATGATGATTTCCGGGTTGAAACAACCCGGGAACGATATCGATATCTACCTGGCACCTTTGATTGAGGACCTGAAGATGTTGTGGGAGGAAGGCGTCGATGTGTTTGATGCATACAGCTAGGAGACATTCAAGTTGTGAGCTATGTTATTTACCGCAATAAATGACTTCCCTGCATATGGCAATCTTTCTGGTTATAGTGTGAAGGGCTATATGGCATGTCTTATATGTGAGTCTGACACACAGTGCCACCGGCTCAAGCACAGAAGAAAGATCATCTACTCGGTCACAAGAAGTTTCTTGATCAGTTTCATCCTTACCGTAGACTAAAGAAGTGTTTTAATGGCTTATCTAAGTACTGATCTGCTCTGACCCCCTTAACTGGAAAGGAAGTTTACCGCTGTGTTGAGAATATCAATGTGGCATTCGATAAGAAACAGAAGATAAAGACTGGTTCTGAGAAGATGGAAGAAGCGGTCAATCTTCTTTGATCTACCTTAATGGAGATATCTCAATGTGAGGCACAGTATTGATGTTATGCATGTGGAGAAAAGTGTTGGTGATAGTCTTGTTGGGACATTGTTGCACAGACAAGGGAAGACAAAGGACTGACTCAATGCGATATTAGACTTGGTTGAAATGGGCATAAGACAATGGTTGCATCCTATAGTCAGTGAAAATGGCAAGAGGGATTATATGGAACCTGCTGCTCATATACTTTCCAAACAAGAGAAAAAATATCTGTGAGTGTTAGTGGATCAAGGTGCCACAGGGTTATTCTTCTAATGTTAGCAGACTTGTGTCTATGATGATTTGAAGTTGGTAGGAATAAAGTTGAATGACTACCAAGTATTGATGTAATAACTCTTACCAGTTGATATAGGAGGCATTATGCAAGATGTGTGTGGATGACTATACAAGACTGTGTATGTCTTTCAATGCAATATGCAGCAAAGTCATCGATATTGAAAAGTTTGATGAATTGGAAAATGAGGGTGTTGAGTCCAGCATTGGCAGCTACTGAACCCACCATGTTGGGCACCCCAGGGGCCCCTCTCGAGGCCACCCCGGTATTGGCAAGCCCAACTCAGGTATTGTAGAGAAGTCCAGGGCCGCTCTCGCAGACCCGACCCAATGCTGCAGCATTTCAGGGAGGAGGCCGTGTCATTGGCGCACCCTGGGGTTCGATCTCTGGACCTCCCACTTTATAGGCATTCTAGATGCCTCGCTTATCACCACTTGAGCTGTAGCTCAAGTGGTGATAAGCGAGGCATCTAGAATGCCTATAAAGTGGGAGGTCCAGAGATGGAACCCCAGGGTGCGCCAATGACACGGCCTCCTCCCTGAAATGCTGCAGCATTGGGTCGGGTCTGCGAGAGCGGCCCTGGACTTCTCTACAATACCTGAGTTGGGCTTGCCAATACCGGGGTGGCCTCGAGAGGGGCCCCTGGGGTGCCCAACATGGTGGGTTCAGTAGCTGCCAATGCTGGACTCAACAAAAAGGCGCTTTTTGAGGGGAGCACAGCAGTATACTTGATAACTCCTAGAAATTCATGATATTTGAGTATATTTTACTTGAGTTTTTGTCTATTATTTATACATTTTGGATACTCAAGAGGGAAAATGCTCATTTGATTTTCGGTTTCACCTTATTGTATATTTATATAGATTTTGATTGTTTTTGTAGTTAGTTTCTTATGTTGTTGTATATAATTTTTGTAGGAATAATTTGGAGCAATAAGCAAGAGATGTTAGCCCTCCTCCAAGCTCCCAATTGTACAAAAATAAGAAGAAGCCAAAGCAGCCAAAGAAATAAGAAAGCAGAGCAAAGCACCAGAGAAGCAGGGACTTCGCCGTGGAGTTCGCCGCGGCGAAGTGAATCTGCCTCTGCCCCTTTTTGTGAGAGCTCGCCGTCTGCTCGCCGCGGCGAAAGCCACGGCGAGCGACACTTGATTCTGTAATATTTTTGGGACTTCGCCGTGGGCTCGCCGCGGCGAGACCCACGGCGAACTTCGCGTTTCTGCGCGTTTTGGACAGATCAGGGGCGCGTTTTAACTGATATAAAAGCTAGGGCTTCGTTGTAAGTCCGCATTCTTCGACTTCTGGGCGTATTTTGGGCGTGTTTGGCTCTGCTAGGGCTTGGAGATTGGTGGGATTTGGCTTGGGCTCGGAGCTTCAAAGAGATTTGGGCTTCCTCTCTTGGTTTATCTCTTCCTTCTTCATTCTCTTCTCTTGTTCTGTTTGTAATGTTGTATATATATGCTCCCTTGGAGTTGTAGAACATGAGTAGCTAAATACTTTGATTCTAGGATTATTTTGAACCCTTGTATGTATTGATTCTTGATTCCTCCTATTGATTTGTGATTAATGATATCTTTGTGCTTATATTACCCCGTTCTTAATGCTTCTAAGTGCTTGATCACCATTTAGATGTTGTGTTCGCTTGATTTATGACTCGAGAGAGCTAGGTTGAGTGTAGAACTTGGGTAAAGTAGTGCAAGAACCGGAAGTTTGCATGACGAACGGATGGTTTTGTTGGTAAGATAGAGATATACTTGCTAGCCTTGCATAGTCACATTAGGGTTGGAGTTTGATAATTGGGTTCTATCAAATTGTGGCAAGAGATTGTGCAAAGAATAGGACTAAACACTTGTTCTTGACTCGAGAGAGCATTACAAGTACTCTTTGAACCCTAGATTAGCACGCAGTTTCGTTGAGAGCTTCTTGAGGGGAGCTTAATTGAGTTTTGAGAAGTACAAAGGGGGATAGATAATCCTAGGACCCTTTTTATCCTTGAAGTTGGGGAATCACTTGTTTATATTTTATTTTCTTATTTAATTTTCAATCTCAACATTTGTATCACTCAAATTGGGCGAGAGTGTGATAATCATTGTTTGACCGGGTTTTGGATAAATCCTCGTGGGAACGATACTCTACTCATCATTTTATTACTTGGCGCGACCCGTGCACTTGCGGCGCGTGGCGAACAAGTTTTTGGCGCCGTTGCCGGGGATTTGTTTCCCAAAATCATCTTTGGTCAACCTTGGTTAGAGCACTAGTAGCTTAAGCTTGAGTTGTATATATTTGTTCGTGTGTTTGTTTTTCTATTGGAGTTTCTTTTCTTGTGTTCGCATGTGTATATTTGTTTTCTTTGTTTGTCTTTTTGTTTGTTAGTTATTTTCTTTTAATTTTTGTTATGGATTATCCTTGGTGGACTACTGGGGCAAGTGATGAATTTGAACAGGAAAAAGATTATTTACCTTCTTGCTGTGAGCCTAATGCTTTTGAAACTCAATATGAGTACATTTGTTGCAATTTTTGTGGAGATAATCATTATATTGATCAATGCCCTCATGTCTCAACCTTGGATTATGTAGGGGATGATTTCAATAGGGTTCAAACTGATTGGCACGATAATTCTTTTTACCCTAGTTGGAATCATGAGCATTCATTTTCTTGGGATCCAAATGTCTCTTTCCCTTCATATGCATCATATTGTCAACCATCACCTAGTCATGTAGAAGAAATCATTCCCATTCATGAGAAAAAGCCCACAATTGAGGAGATGCTTGAGCGTATTTTGGATAATCAAAATGAAATGAGAGCTTGGACAAATGAGAAACTTAATGAACATGAATTAGCTCTTGAAAGCTTAGCATCTAGGGCAAATGAATTGGTTTCTACCTTTGAGTCTTTAAAGCAAAAAGGCATTTGCATTAATACTTCCAATGACTCTCATGAGGAAGAAACCATTTCAAGTGAGAAATTAATTGTGGGAAGTAATTATGGGCTGTCAATGGATTGTAATACTTTTGTGGGTGATTGTGAGCTAGGAATGGAAGAGGGAGAGAGAAATACTGAGTTTCCTGCAATGTATGTTCAAAATCCTCCTACTGATAGCTTGGCTCTTACTGATGAGAGTCAAGTTGATTTTATTGGGTTTTCAAAGTATTTAGGGGTTAATGAGGATAAAGTTGAAACAATTGATTTGATACCTCCCATGTGCCATAATGCATCATGCTCCTTAAAATCATTCGTGATTGAGGGAGCATGTAATTCTTGTATAGTTGAACTCCCAATATTTTCGGAGCCTTGTCTTTTGAAGAGAAATGAAGACAAGGTGATTTTTGTTTTTGATACGTATGATTAGTATTAGGAAAGTCTGGCTGAAGACTATAAACTTAGCGCTTCTTGGGAGGCAACCCAAGTTTTAAAAGTTTAATAGTTTTCTTTGTTGTTTTTCTTTAGTAGGTGTGACCTCTTTTGAGCATTTTCGAGGTTTGTCATCAAAGTTTACATGAGGCAAAGGAAAGCAAGCTTGGAGCACAAAGAGAATTTATAGGGAAGTTTCTTGCATTTCCAATTTTGCTTTGATCTGACTGAATTGATGATAAACTGCTGATTACATTGACATGAATTTCAATTTTGGAAACTTGGACGATTACTTGTCATTTTGCAATAAGCATGATTTAGATTGATTCAGTATCCACTGAACTAAATGTGGGATCCAATGATAAATGGTTGCTTAGATCATATGTTTGAGAGGAAATTTTGGTTAATATTTTTGAATGCTTGATTTGCATTATTGAGACTGGCTTTTTGACAATTCTGAACCAAATCTTGCACAGAGTTGGAAATGGTTTGGATACTTTTGTTTGGAGATGTTGTAGTATTTGAGTGTATATTTTCTTTCTCAACTAATAGACTCTAGAACCTATCTTGGAATCTCTTGAGGCTTTGTAATGATTCTTGCATGATTTTGGAAAATGATATGGGCATTCTTTCAAATGCGTTTGAGCCTTTCAAGCCAACCCTTAACATAATTCCATTTGCACCCTCTTTGAGCCTTATAATGAAAAACTATATGAATTTTCTTTTTGAAAACCCACAATAGACCCTAACCTTAGCAACTTGAAAAACCATGAACTACCCGAATTTTGAGATAATTGATAAATCATTGGTAGAAGGCAGTGGATGGTTGCTACAAAAATTGGTGTGGGAATGTAAATGGTGCATGATGTTCAAAGCTTGTACTCCAAAGTCATTGCAAGTTTATGGAAGAATAAAAGAAGAAAAGAAAAAGAAAAAGAAAAAGAAAAAGAGTTTAGTTTCAATAAGACTTGGAGTGCACATACATCATTTTGAGATAAGTTTGGGGGAGTGGTTTGAATTTTGGAAGGGAATTTTGGATAGAAAAGAAAGATGAGCTCCTTATTGTCATTTATCTCAAGATATTTGAATTCTCTTTATACCTTTCTTTCTATAACCTTAACCCTTGGCCTCATTACAAGCTTATAAAGTCCCATTGATTTCGAATTTGTGTAAAAAACATTCTTTTGGTGGAGAGAGAGGAAGAGAGTAGGCATATGAAGTTTTGAATGTTGAGAGAGCTAGATATATATTGAAATGATGCAATTTTCTTTTTGACATTTGCTGAAGAATTGTTCTCTGGCTTTGCACACACACACTTAATGATTGTTGGGAAGTTTGTTCTTAATGTGTGAGTTTTGCATTCTTCCATATTCCATTGCTTTCCCATTGAATATATCTTCTTGAGCAACCCATGAGGAAAGCTCTCTGCATGCATAGTAAGAGAATACTTCATCAATCTAAAATATCATATTGTGTTTTACTCGAGGACGAGTAAAAGTCTAAGTTTGGGGGTGTGATAACTCCTAGAAATTCATGATATTTGAGTATATTTTACTTGAGTTTTTGTCTATTATTTATACATTTTGGATACTCAAGAGGGAAAATGCTCATTTGATTTTCGGTTTCACCTTATTGTATATTTATATAGATTTTGATTGTTTTTGTAGTTAGTTTCTTATGTTGTTGTATATAATTTTTGTAGGAATAATTTGGAGCAATAAGCAAGAGATGTTAGCCCTCCTCCAAGCTCCCAATTGTACAAAAATAAGAAGAAGCCAAAGCAGCCAAAGAAATAAGAAAGCAGAGCAAAGCACCAGAGAAGCAGGGACTTCGCCGTGGAGTTCGCCGCGGCGAAGTGAATCTGCCTCTGCCCCTTTTTGTGAGAGCTCGCCGTCTGCTCGCCGCGGCGAAAGCCACGGCGAGCGACACTTGATTCTGTAATATTTTTGGGACTTCGCCGTGGGCTCGCCGCGGCGAGACCCACGGCGAACTTCGCGTTTCTGCGCGTTTTGGACAGATCAGGGGCGCGTTTTAACTGATATAAAAGCTAGGGCTTCGTTGTAAGTCCGCATTCTTCGACTTCTGGGCGTATTTTGGGCGTGTTTGGCTCTGCTAGGGCTTGGAGATTGGTGGGATTTGGCTTGGGCTCAGAGCTTCAAAGAGATTTGGGCTTCCTCTCTTGGTTTATCTCTTCCTTCTTCATTCTCTTCTCTTGTTCTGTTTGTAATGTTGTATATATATGCTCCCTTGGAGTTGTAGAACATGAGTAGCTAAATACTTTGATTCTAGGATTATTTTGAACCCTTGTATGTATTGATTCTTGATTCCTCCTATTGATTTGTGATTAATGATATCTTTGTGCTTATATTACCCCGTTCTTAATGCTTCTAAGTGCTTGATCACCATTTAGATGTTGTGTTCGCTTGATTTATGACTCGAGAGAGCTAGGTTGAGTGTAGAACTTGGGTAAAGTAGTGCAAGAACCGGAAGTTTGCATGACGAACGGATGGTTTTGTTGGTAAGATAGAGATATACTTGCTAGCCTTGCATAGTCACATTAGGGTTGGAGTTTGATAATTGGGTTCTATCAAATTGTGGCAAGAGATTGTGCAAAGAATAGGACTAAACACTTGTTCTTGACTCGAGAGAGCATTACAAGTACTCTTTGAACCCTAGATTAGCACGCAGTTTCGTTGAGAGCTTCTTGAGGGGAGCTTAATTGAGTTTTGAGAAGTACAAAGGGGGATAGATAATCCTAGGACCCTTTTTATCCTTGAAGTTGGGGAATCACTTGTTTATATTTTATTTTCTTATTTAATTTTCAATCTCAACATTTGTATCACTCAAATTGGGCGAGAGTGTGATAATCATTGTTTGACCGGGTTTTGGATAAATCCTCGTGGGAACGATACTCTACTCATCATTTTATTACTTGGCGCGACCCGTGCACTTGCGGCGCGTGGCGAACAGTAGCACTATCTTTTGTCATTCCTTTAAGATTGCCAATACAATGGGGTATTGAGCCACTTAATTTGTTATTTGCAAGGTCCAAAATCTGGAGTGATTTGAGTTGGCACATATTTAAAGGAATGTTACCATCTAACAAATTATCTCGCAACCTGAGAATTCGTAAGGTAGGAAAAGTGTTATTGGTCCATGATGATGGTATACTTCCAAAAAATGTGTTCTCTCCCAAATCTAAAATTCTCAACTGCTTCAAATTGTTCAAAGTCAATGGAAGCCTCCCTTCAAGATTGTTATTGTTCAAATGCAACCAGAGCAATGGTGAAAGATTTCTGATTGAGATGGGGAAAGCACCTGACAATTTGTTGAATGAAAAGTTTATTTCGCTCAATCCATATGGATGATTATCTCTCCAACAATTTGGGATCTCACTAGAGAAATTGTTACGTGAAAGATCAATGCTTGTTAGATTTACAAGGTGACAAAGTCTGTGAGGAATACTGCCACTGAAAGAATTATTTGAGAGATCAAAGCTTATAAGATTTACAAGTTGACCAAGACTTTGAGGAATATTACCAGAAAAAAGATTATTCGAAAGATCAAGCAATTGAAGCTTTTCAAGATGCAGCTCAAGTGGTGAAGGCCATCCCCTTAGGGGGGTGATAGCACGAGGTCTCGACTTCGAATCCCACTAGGGCTGCAACCTGGGGATGAAGCTCGAGAGAGCATTGGACCTCGTGTAAGTTGGGGCCCAGTACCGTGGCAGCGGGGGCCCATTTGGGGAGTATAGTATACTGCTGTGCTCCCATCAAAAAGCGCTTTTTTGTTGGGTACTGATAGTGGCAGCTACCAGCCCACCATGTTGGGCACCCCAAGGGAGCGGATCTCTCTTCACCCCGGTATTGGCAAGCCCAACTCAGGTATTGTAGGGAGGCCCAAGGCTCTCTCGAGTCCACGATCCAATGCTGCAGCATTTCTGGGAGGAGGCACTTGTCATCGTGCGCACCCAGGGATCGAAGTCGAGACCTCCCACTTTATAGGCACCTTAAGTGCCTCGCTTATCACCACTTGAGCTCAGCTCAAGTGGTGATAAGCGAGGCACTTAAGGTGCCTATAAAGTGGGAGGTCTCGACTTCGATCCCTGGGTGCGCACGATGACAAGTGCCTCCTCCCAGAAATGCTGCAGCATTGGATCGTGGACTCGAGAGAGCCTTGGGCCTCCCTACAATACCTGAGTTGGGCTTGCCAATACCGGGGTGAAGAGAGATCCGCTCCCTTGGGGTGCCCAACATGGTGGGCTGGTAGCTGCCACTATCAGTACCCAACAGAGGGTTACCTTATATTGTGCCAAATAGAGATGTACTTTGGTCTAGCTTTTTCGATATTATGGTGCACTTGATTGTTCATTTGGTAAGGGAGATAAGGCTCTGTGGCCTAGTTTATCTAAGGTGGATGTACCCTTTCGAGAAAGGGTGTTCCAAGAACCCATATCAACCTGAGGCATCCATTGTTGAAAGATACTTAGTTGAAAAGGTAATGGACTTTTGCAAATCATATCTAAAAGGGGTTGAGGAAAGCCCCAGACATGAAGATAGGATCGGTAAGGGGTTAAGGGGCATCAAAGTGAAGACTGTGTCATGAAGAGGTGTTACAAGCACACCCATACATCTTGAATAATATGGAAGAAGTGCAGCTTTATTTGGATGAGCCTAAGAGAATCCTAAAAGAAAAGAACACGAAAAATAGTGACATGCAGATTTCTAATGAGTATAACAGAACATTCATTGGGTGGTTCGAGGAGTATGTTGAAAAGGAGGCCGATGTACCGGATACAATAAGATGGTTAGCCGAAGGGCCTTGTTTTGAGGTTGTTACTTGGGGCTTTTTTAACATAAATGGTTATTCCTTCTACACTAAGGCCCAGGACAACAATAGCACCATGCAAAACACTTAGGGCTCTTTTAACATAAACGGTTAGCTGAAGTGATGCACTTTTCCAGTTCGAAAGATAAAAACCCAAGATTGGCTTCCATGGCATATTATGGGGTAATTGAAAAAAATTGGGAAGTTAGTTACACCAAGTTCAAAGTTCCAATATTCAAATGCAAGTGGGTTACAATAGCGCAGTTGGGATTAAACCTTGCACTGCTATGATCCCAATTGATCTTCACAGAGTTGGGTATAAAGATAAGCCCTTTATTTTAGCAAGTCACGTGAAACAAGTTTTCTATGTAACAGATCCTGCAAGTAAGCAATTGTCTATAGTCCTGCAAAGTAAAAAAAGCAAAAGGATCGTGCTCCCACTTTAGATCTAGATGAGATACAAACCTTGTGCCCAAATCCACCTGAAAAAAGTGAATTAGAATTGATAGATGATGACTACCAATTTGGTTCTAGAAATGAACATTGTAAGGGGATATAGGATAATACCTAAAGTGAGAACCTTTTAGAATTATCATGTATTATTATTTTTGTTATTGTTTTTGTTTTGGTTATGTGAAAGTTGTAGCACTGTACTGACTTGGGGGTTAAGTTGAGTGAAAAACAAAAGGAGCGACAAGCGAAGAATATCTATAAGCACATGATGTCTTAGGGTGGTCACAAGTGGCTCAAGAAAAGTTGGCCCAGAAACAAATTACAGAAATGGAGGAAGCGGCACGATCCGATCCTATCATTGTTGTAGTGCCTTCGCCACCCTCCCCATGTCATATGAAATGGGCTGAGGAAATAAAGAATAAAGAAGGAAAATTTTTGGCTCTGGTGGTTGAGGTAGTTGCAAAGAAGGTTGTAAGTATTTTAATTGGTTGTTTATTCATTTAACTTGTGGTTTTGTGGCAAATTGCAAATTATGATTTTTTGAGTCATTGCAGGACGAACTTAAGCACCAGGCCACCCAAGGGTTCTTCACACAGAGGATGGACATCCAGGCCTTGGTAATTGGGAAGCCCGACCATCCCGACCGAGTTATCGGGGAGCCGAGAAATGTAGGGCTGAACAAGTATTTCGGCCGTAAACCCCAATCATCCACCCTTAGAGAATCCATTGAGGAGATTGTGGTCATGGTTCGGGTGGAGGTAGAGGTCAGTTCCAGGAATAGGTTGCTGCACAGGTCTAGCAGTAAGTGACGGTACATGTCTAACAGCTTACTTAGCAAATGAAGGAGCAGATCTGGGTGCAGGTTGAGGCACATCACGTCGAATTGGCTCAGTTCCAGGAATAGGTTGCTGCACAGGTCTAGCAGTAGGTGACGGTACATGTCCAACAGCTTACTTAGCAAATGAAGGAGCAGATCTGGGTGCAAGTTGAGGCACATCACGTCGAATTCTTCTAAACAAAATAATCAGGTTTGAGCATCTACTATATATGTTGATTACCGAATTCTGGGTTCATCAATTGGCTTACTATGTAATTTTTATCCTTTACAGGAGTTCCTCGGTACTAGCGGTCAAAGTGGCAAAAGCAGCTGCAATCAGCCTTTGTCGTTAGGATCAATTCTTTAGGATGACTCAAATCCCACACCAGATGGCAACCCTAACATTGGAGAGGAGTGTTATCTTCATCTTGATGTCCCTTGCTTGCACCTGGTCGCCAAAGCTCTCCAGTTCCCGAAGGCCTCCTTCATACATAATTTGCCTATTCAGGAGGATCAAGTGAAGGTGTCTGTTACAGCTATCCAGAAGAATGATGTGAGGGCATTTGTACCCTTTCAAGATAAGGAAGTCACTAAACTAGGCGAGGTGATCGGTGCATTCATCTTGTGGCCTAGATGACTTGTACACAAGACTCTGCAAAAGGCGCTGGTTGATGTGGTATGTATACTTAAGTTTTGAGATTGCTTATTTGATATTTTTTTGGTTTGGGAATAATATAACAATGATTGTTTTCATTGCCCATAGACCTTTTCAGACAAATATCCCTCTCTCCAGCTCTTGCAAGAGATGCGGCCAAATTTGAAGTATACCTTTACGATGCCTCCAGGAGTAGTCAATCCTAATCGTACATACGAATTTGGGCTTGATAGCTCCCAAGATATCATGGAGTTTTTGAAGATTGAGGAAATTGACCTTGGATGGCTTGAGTTAGTGTGATCAGAAACGCTCTTTTAAGTCAAAAATCTTATCTTTATCTTTCAAAACCCACGCATGACTCTAATATGCTTTTACCTAACTTCTACAACAAAACACCATCTCTCAAGAGATGAATCATTAAACAAGTAAAGTGTTGATCATGCACTTTTTGAAATATAAGCAAGGTAAAAACAAAACTAAATTGCATTAAATAACCAATAGAAAGGAAATTAACAAAATCAATCCATATAGAGGTTCAAAGAAACCCTAGTCTAACGTTTAGCTTCGCATAATCGAAAGGAATTCAAATCTATGAAGTCAATTCATGATTATAACTACTAAACAAGACGAATGAATAAGAAGAATAAAGAAGAACCCTATAGAAGCCTCCCGAATTAGCGCCGTAAGACTCCTCTAAAGCTGTAATTTGATCTTCTCTCTCCACAAGTCTGTGCTCTCTCTCAATTTCATCCTAAGTTCAGTCCTCCCTCAATTTTACGTCTTCTTCCACTTAAAAAGCCCTCATTTTTTAATCTGATATCTAAAATCTATAATTTGATTTTTCTCAGGTCATCTCAGCACCTTGTTCAGGTGGCTGAGGCATCCTGGATCGTCCTAGGTCACCTCAGCACCATGTTCTGGTGGGTGAGGCGTCCTGTCCAGCATGCTTTCTTTAACTCTGATTTTCGTTCAGTTTGTTCCTCCTTCTTTATCCTACAAAAGAGGGAGAAAATTTTGTTAATTTATCTACTCATTGCATCAAAAGGAGTAGCACAATTTATCATAACAATTGTATAAATAAATATATTAATTTTAAACAAAACATGGATATTGTATGATAAATGTGCTTAGAAAACAATAAATTCCTATCGGTTAACAGTTAGCGACTACGTAATAAATGATCGTTACTTTATTTTTATGTCTCTGCAGTATTTCTTATTCAATGCTTTTTTATTTCAATTTATCTATGATATATAGGTACTTCCACATCTTGTGTAACGAATTAGGCAGGGGAGCATATAGATTCTTCAGTTCAATATCCTTGGTGAGGAGGGATAGTTTCAATACCCTGGGAGAGAATAAAAATTATGATGACGACATACAGGCATATGTCAACCATCAAATGTCCGAGAATCGGGGAACTTTCTATTTTGCATATATTCTTGAAGAGTAAGTTTGATTATTTCATTTTGCCAACTCTTCATCATCATTCGCATTTGTAAATGTTATGATTATTTTTAATGTCTTTCAATGAGCACAGGCAGTAGCTATCATTTGCCCTAGGGATCATCGTCTGGTTTGGTTGACTCGTTCTATTTCATCATTTTTATTAACATAGAAAGCACCACAAGACCATGGGCTTCTAGATTTACTAATTAATATTTTATTTAGAAGTTCTTGAACTTCTTTTTTACAAGTTTCAAGAAGCTCAGAAGTCATCTGGATAGGTCGTGATTTTGTTGGGATTTGGGTTTTCAAGAAATTTGTTTCATAAGGCAAATTGACAACATGTTTTTTACGATTCTAGAAAGCATTAGGTAAATCCGAGCAAATAGTTTGGTGGATTTTATTTAAGTAATCTTGAATTTGTTGTTTAACTTGTGGCTGACCCAACTGTGCTTCAATTTGTTTAAAAGAGATGTCTTCTTTTAAAAAGTTTATTTGTTGTTGTTTTGAAGAAAGAAGATTTAATTCTTTAATTCTAGGTTTTTGTGTAAAAGGGAATGTAATTGTTTTTCCTAAGTGTTCAAAAGAAATTCCATCCTGACTACTTAGATATGGGAATATGGAACCGACAAAGGGTTGTCCCAAGATAATTTGATTTCCCATGTTTTCAACTAATATAAATGGTTGTTGAACACGAAAACCCTTATTTTCAATAACAACATTTGTGATTTTATACTTGACATCTATGGGTGTTTGGGCTACACCACTAAATCTCTCAGTTGTTTTGTCATAGTATTTTGTAGGGACAATGCCTTCATTAAAACAATTAGAAGCAGCTCTTATATCAAACAAAACAGGTTACTCTAGAACAAACTCATCATTGATAATGATGTTAGCAAGGATATGAAATTTTGGAATTAATACTTTAGAGATTAAGTTAATAAATGTTTCATCATGCTCCTCATCAGTATCATGTTCTGAAAGAGGTTGTTGTCCATTTGATTTATGGGATTCAAACTGAATATCTTGAATTTGGAATATTGCAGCTACATGTGTTTCTTGTTGAAGTTTAATGTAAGAGACCTCAGCCTTAAGATTATGTATCTCATGCTGGAGATCTTGTAAGGTTGCAGGTTTAACAAAATATTTGAACCGGTTTATTGTTTCTATTAAATCATACTTATTCGAGATTAAAGATGATTTATTCTTTGAAGAGCCTGGGTTTTCATTGAGAAGTTCTTTAAATTTAAACAAGTATTCGCCCTTTTCATTATCGGGAAGTTTAGTGATAATATCAAGGAGTAAATCTTGTTCCTTAGTAATGACATTAATGGAAGAGGATGACTCTTCAATATCATCGTTTTGGATATTGTTTAGATCTTCTGAAGAGCTTTTAGTATCGTCTGCTTCAGATTCAGAAGTATTTAGTAAAAGATTATTAATTTGATCAAGAATTAGTTGGTCAATATTCCTAATCTTTTTAAGTTTTCGAGTTAAACGGAAATATTTTGAAATGTGCACTTGTTTTCCACATTTAAAACATGTTATTTTAGTTTGAGAAGTATCATTTTTGGGTTTAGATCTAGATTCTCTGTGTGGCAACCTAGGGACTGTTTTTTGTTTATACTTGTGGTAAGCTGTTTTGTCTTTTCTGAATTGCCTAGGTTTGGATGGCTTAGATTTTTTACAAGCAGGAAAGCCAAACTGTTCACAGAATGTGCCCAGCTCTCTACTCCTTGTAGCCTTTTCTTTGGCAAGTTGTTTTTGAATTTTGTCATCCTGACAAATCTTAAGAGCAATCTTTTGGACATAAAAAATCAATTGTCCATAACTTAAGTATTCATAAGGGATATTGCCATCATGCTGATTTCTAAGTTTTTCTCTAACTTTATCACCTAAAGATTTAGGTAATACAGCAAGGAATTTTTCTTTCCAAAACGGTCGATCGGCATCATCTCTTGTAAGTACTCTTTGTAAAAAGTTATCTTTATACCAACGAAAATTGGATAGAGTCCTCTACTTAAGATTTGAGAGGAGTTCTGCTGATCTATATTTCCAAATAGATGGATCTCCAACAAAATGTTTAATAATTGTAAAAATCAGAGTGTTTACAGAATCAAGAATAGAACAACCATCAAATGTGATGGGTGCTGTTCCATCTGCTTCGGTTTTTACAGAGGTAAATATGGCAAGTTTGTCCTCAGGGGAGAGATAATTATCCCACCATCCTTTTAGTTGTCCAGAAAATCCGGCCACTAATAGGTTAGTAATGGATTCATCTAAGGCATTTTTTTGAGTTTGGTATGACGTTCTTACCATTGTCATTTGTTGAAGAATTTGTAAAATATTAGTTTCACTTTGACCATCTATGTTCCATTCATAAATATGATCAGCACTAAATGATTTAAAATTCTAATTTAATCTTTCTTCTAATTAAATATCAAGAGGCGAAGCTTCTCGACCATGACGAGAAGAATCTCAGCCTTCCCTAGTCAAATGATTTGGACATAATGATTTGGGCTACTTATTATATAACTAGTGACGTGGTTTCTCAGAGATCAACAGCAAAACTCATCTTTCTGCGACTTATCAACGTCCATTTTTTCATAAAATATGACGTGGAAACTTTCCATGTCACTACTACAGAAATACCCTATTGCAGCGCAACAATAGCAGCGCTTATAAAATGCAAGTGATGGGATAGGTATAATATGACATATACCGGCACTTATAAATAAAAGTGATGGTATAGGTACAAGTATATAGCAGCGCTTAAGCGGTGCTATAGGCCCCCTGGGATTTAATTTTATTTTGAAAAATAAGTAAACCAATTTAATAAAATCATTGGAAAATTAAGAAATGTAAAATATATTAAAAAAATACTTATTTAGCCCCCAGGAATTTAAAAATTAGATAAAAACAATTTGATACAATTTTAAAAATCTGAAACAATTAAAAAGAAACAAAAGCATTTAAATTGTTTTTATTAAATTGGGTTACTTATAAAAATTAAATCCCAGGAAGCGCTGCTATAGGCCCCCTGGGATTTAATTTTATTTTGAAAAATAAGTAAAATAATTTAATAAAATCATTGAAAAATTAAGAAATGGCAAATATATTAAAAAATATACATATTTAGCCCCCTGGGATTTAGAAATTAGTTAGATAAAAATATTTTGATAAAATTTTAAAAATATGAAACAATTAAAAAAATAATGCATTTAAATTGTTTTTATTAAATGGGGTAACATATAAAAATTAAATCCTAGTAGGCCCCCTGGGATTTAATTTTATTTTGAAAAATAAGTAAAACAATTTAATAAAATCATTGAAAAATTAAGAAATGGCAAATATATTAAAAAAATACATATTTAGCCCCCTGGGATTTAGAAATTAGTTAGATAAAAATATTTTGATAAAATTTTAAAAATATGAAACAATTAAAAAAATAATGCATTTAAATTGTTTTTATTAAATGGGGTAACATATAAAAATTAAAACCCAGGGGGCCTATAGCAGCGCTTAAGCGCTGCTATAGGCCCCCTGGGTTTTAATTTTTATATTGGCAAATATGTAAAACAAGTTAAATTGTTTTATATATTTTTCAAAATAAAAATTAAATCCTAGGGGCCTATACCAGCGCTTAAGCGCTGGTATAGGCCCCTAGTATTTAATTTTTATAGCTCATAACTGATGGTCTATCTCTCTTGGCGCCACTTTTCCCAAAATTCCCCAAATCTGAACCCAAAGCTCAAAAATTACTTCATTCTCTCTTGTTCGCAGAAAAACCCAAATCTGATCCCAAAGTCGTCTTCTTCGCGTTAAATCCCAGAGCTGAAGCATCGTTCTCTCTCTCCTCGCCACTCACCGCCGTCAGCTCCTCCGCCTCTCCGATCCTCCCTCTCATCCACTCCAACAAATTAAAGAACTTCATTCTTCAGGTCCGTTATTCATCTTCCACCTCTCCCATTTCAGATTTCTGATTCAGATCCGCCTTCTACTTCATGCATGCTTGTTCTTCCTTCTCGATCCCGCATAGCTACTTTCTGAGTTTGTTTTCTGTTGAATAGTCTTCGTTCCTATGAGATTATGCTAAATCATTTTCATCTAAATCGTCGCTTTTTTGTTTTCTTTGGTTAATCCATTGGTTCCATTAATTGAAGTCAGACTTGATTTGTTCGGGTTTAAGTAGATTTGTGCTATAGATAGATTCAGCTTTCAAGTTTTTTTCTTGATATTTTGATTTTGGTTTTTTTGCATTTATGTACTTAATGTTAGTGCTGGCTGTCACCCAAGAGGGGGGGTGAATTGGGTGATAGGATAAAATTCAAAACTTTTCTTTTCTAAAACACAGTGAAGGCAATCTTTAAAATCCTTTTCGGTTTATCACTGAGAGTATCTCAAATCATGAAATGCACTAAAGAGTATACAAGTTAGATATGCTGGAAGTTAAGAGAGTTAAGGGAAGAGATAAAGCACACAGAATTTATCCTGGTTCGGTCAACCCTGACCTACATCCAGTCCTCAGGCTCCACCTGAGATTTTTCACTATCTTGTTTAAACCAGGCACAAGAGAAGCCTTCCACAGGTTTTACGAGCATAGGTTCACCTGTCAACCTTTTCCACTGGTTTTACGAACACGGGATCACCAGCCAACCTTTTCCACTGGTTTTACGAACACGGGATCACCAGCCAACCTTTACAGAGTTTTAGAATCTTTCTAAACACTCCCCCTTACTACCCGTAAGGTTACAACCCTGTTCTTAAAGCACCAAGCTTTAGAACAACCTCAAACAATAGAGGATTTTATCAAAGTAATAAGTTCACTAAATGAATAGATTGTGATAATCACTGAAGTACAAATAAATGTATGATGAAATACAAATAAGAGCTTAATAATCTGAACAATGAGTGCTCTAGCTCTTCTTTTCTTATACGCTTATCTCATCATTTCTGGGCTCACTGATATGTAACTAATACTCTGAGCAGAGCCTCTGTTTTCATCGCGGTTTGCGTCATATGTGTGTAGCTTGTGTGACGCTCGTCTCTATGCTCCAGATGTCTTCAAGTTTTTATATATGGTCTTATGTTTATGTCCGTTGGAGACTTGGAGAACTAGCCGTTGAGGATTTCTTTCTTCTCTTGCTTCGGCTATGGAGACTGAGTAACGGTAACCTGCTGCTACCTACTCCTGTACTTGTTGTAAGCTTTTTCACTAGCGCTAGCTTCCTTTGCTATCGCTAGCTTGACAGTGTAAAATCTGCACTTTAGAAACAATGTATTAGCTCAGCACGTATTGCGCTATCGATAGATAATAAAGCTATCGCTAGCTTCATAGTGTAATTTCAGTACTTAGCTAAACAGATAATCATATAAAGCACAGCAGATGTTATCGCAAGCTTAGTTCATTAGCTCAATGATAAAGACAATGTAATAGTTGGCATTTCAAGTAATCTTCTATCAATAGCTAGAACATGTTATCGCTAGTAAGATATCATTATCACAACTCATTAGCTCAATGAATTTGCTATCTGATTATCCAAGTTATTTCACGCATTATCTCATCGATAGCTGATCCATTATTGCTAGCTAACTTGTTTGCTCATTAGCTTAAGGATACTGAGTTTTATGAATATTCTAAGTTATTTCATGTATCCTGTTATCGATAGTTAAACCTGTTATCGCTAGCTAAACCGTTTAAATTCATGATCTAACATTCTTCCCCTTTAGTATCATTCATGTTATTTATGGGGCTTTAGCGATAGTACAGAGCTTTAGTGATAGTGATCTATTCTTTGCTTGCTTAGGCTAGCTCAACTCTTTGTATTAGCGATAGTAAAGATCTTAGCGATAGTGATATTGATATTTCTTCAGATTATTGCTAAGTCTTCATTAGCCATTGTTATCCTAAGCTTTCCAGAGATTTATTATCGATAGGATCTAGCTTAGAGATAGATAATCTGTTACCTATAAGATTTTACTTGTTCAATGCAAAGGTAACCTACACTCTTTTACTTAGTCATTTATTATGATTCTTATCTCAGCTTATTTCAGACTAAGTTATATGCTCTTATGAATGCAATCTGAGCCTATGGACATGTTATGTGATCATATATGCAATGCTTCAATCACAATAAACATATAGCAAACATAATCTTATAGATAGTAGGAGATAAACACTTTATACACACTTTTTGCTTCCTACATTTATCTCTATATTTGACATCATCAAAACTAAGCATATTCAACACTTAAAACGAGCAATGATTGATTTAGCTTATATATGCTTTTAACTTGCTTAGTAAAGTAAATAATTGGCTTGTTATCATTAATATTGAAATTTATTTTATTATCGGATTTACCATTCACCAATTTTACTAATTTTGCTCCATTTACAATTTTACATAAACAACTCAGGGACGAAGAAAATAAAAAATGAAAAAAATAAGTTTTGTTTTTTATTTTTTTGGCCGGCGGACATGACCTAACATCATATGCACTTTCATTTCTCTTACAGCATAATTTTTATATTTTAGAATAAGAGAGAGCTATATATATGATATGTGAATTCTATTGTGGTGGATGGGCTATGTAAATCTATTGAGTTAATGATATGTATTTTGTGGAGTATCAATTTTTATGTTAAAAAGAGAGGGCTTTGAGCCTGGGAACGTTCATTTTGTAGCCGTTATACTGCCGAATTTTTGTTAAAAATAAGGTAACATCATAAGGTGGCTACCTAATGAGTAAGTCATATAGATCGATCTTACCGCCACTTTCCTTTAGTAGGTTACCATGTTGGATCGGAAATGGATGTCTTGTGATCGGCGTTCAAGGGAATATATAGATGGAGCAAAAGAGTTCATTGAATTTGCTGCAGAGAATGCTAACAGAATTGTATGCCCCTGTTTGTCGTGTTTGTATGGGAAGCGTCTTCGTCCTCTTGACTTGTTAAGTCATTTAATTTGTCATGGAATCGATCAGTCTTATACACGATGGACAAAGCACGGTGAGACCTATGAAGATGAATGCGGAGACCGGGTACCTGATGTTAGTATCGATTCGAATGTGCTTGATAGAGACATGTGTGATGAGAGCGATGATCTTGAAGAAATGTTGAATGTGGTGGGTGAGGAGAATCCTAAAATGTTTGAGACACTGAAGAGCGATGCAGAGACGCCTTTGTATGTGGGATGCAGCAAATACACAAGATTGAGTGCGGTGCTTAAATTGTATAACCTGAAGGCACTATACGGTTGGAGTGATGCAAGTTTCACCGCGCTGTTGTCCGCTCTGCGAGATATACTCCCAGAAGCGAATGTAGTCCCCTCGAAAACATACGAGGCGAAGCAAATTATCCGGTCGACCGGTATGAAATATGAGATAATACATGCATGCCCCAACGACTGTATTTTATTCCGGAACCAGTATTCATCGTTGGAGAAGTGTTCTAAATGCAGCACATCTCGGTATGGAAAGAAAGGTAAGAGTCCTTCTAAAGTGTTATGGTACTTTCCGATCATTCCAAGATTTAGGCGCATGTACAGTATTGCGGATGTTGCAAGACTTTTGACATGGCATGCTGATGAGAGGATTAAAGACATCAAGCTTAAGCACCCCGCAGACGCCCCCCCAATGGAAAAAAATCGATTACGAGTACCCTGATTTCGGTGAAGAACTGAGAAACCTACGGCTTGCTTTGGCAACCGATGGAATCAATCCGCATGGAGTTCAGAGTAGTACTCACAGTACATGGCTGGTGATTCTAATGATATACAACCTCCCCCCAAATTTGTTCATGAAACGCAACTTTATGATGCTTTCCATGCTTATTTGCGAGCCTAGACAGCCCGACAACGATATAGATGTGTACTTGGATCCTTTGATTAAAGACCTGAAGCATATGTTGGATTCGGGTGAGACAGTTTTTGATGGATGTAAGGAAGAAAGTTTCAAATTGAGGGCCATGTTGTTTGGCACGATACATGATTTCCCAGCGTATGGTAATTTGTCCGGATACAGCATCAAAGGATATGGTGCGTACCCTATATGTGAAGATGATACCCATTCGATGCGGCTGGAGCATTATAGGAAAAATGTTTATGATAGAAGAGGATCCTTCATTTGAGACGTTACTGGCAGAAGAGATTGATGCAGACGGATATGACGATGAAGATGAGCCTGTTTATGTAAGGAGTGATAATGAAGAAGGTATTTGGCTCAACACAACCCTAAATCCAACAAAAAAGAGGAAGCAAACAATTTTAGATAATATAACACAGAGGAAAAAGAGACGAAAGCCCTCATATTGATTTAAGTTTGTATGTATTTCTGTTTTACATTGTGAACTACTTCATTTAATTATTTTGCACTAAAATCATGTCTTGTTTAATTATTTTAATTTGCAGGAAAATGGATCCCCCTGAATGACGAGGAAGAAGAACAACCGATTGTGGAGCCAGATATCGATGCGGGTAGAGAGGCTGTCGAGGCGGATGCTACCCGTGGCATCACCTTTATGCGTGAACTACTCAGGCACAGATCTCTGGGAAAAAAGACCAGACTTAAATGGAACGAAAATAACCAACCAATCGGGGAGACTGTGAAAGACCTATCTGGTTTTATTGGGTGCACTGTTCGGCAGAAAGTGCCTATTACTATCACAGATTGGAGAACCGCCGGGAGCTGCAAGAACGCGGTTTGGTCAGAGATTCAAGTTAGGTGCCTTTTTACAATTTAGTTTTATTATGACAACATTGTAACTAACAAATCTAATATGATTTCTATTGTTACAGACCATGTTTCATATTGATGATTCTCATAGGGGGTATGTTATGATGAAAGCTTCCAGAATGCATCGCGGTTTCCGCACAAATTTGACCAAGTACTTCCTGAGAGATGCAGACGGGGAGATCGTTCCAACACCCCCAGAGGCATTCGCAGGGTCAATCACCCAGGAACATTGGAATGAATTTGTGCAATCACGTTTGACACCGGAGTTTGAGGAAGTAAGTCAAAGAAATAGACAGGCGGCTAAAAGCTGCGAATATCCGTATATGGGCGGACGAACGACCTTTCCTGAATTGGAGCAAGATATGGTATGTTAGTAACACTTCTAAATACAAAATTATGAATAAATGTTTACGTGATTAATTATGTGTTCACCTGGCTTGCTTGACAGATTAAGGAACAGGGCCTAGAAGGGAAGCCACCACGGCATGGCCTTTGGTTTCGGGGACACTCTCAAAAAGACGGTACCATCATTCACGACGAGGCCAGAAGAGTCCGTGAACGATGTGTAAGTCATTCTCTTGGACTTTGTAATATCTTTTTAACTGGTGACTTTGCTAAGTTAATATCTAACAACCATTTCTTCTTGTTATATGATATGTTGTCATAAGAATACCCTGACGAGGTCAACAAATTTGGCCCCGATGATTTCCTGAGCAGAGCGCTCGATCTCCCTGAGTATTCGGGCCGTGTTCGGGGCACAGGTCTAGGGGTCACGCCCTCTTCTTACTTTGGCCGCCAACATAGGGCATCAAAAGGCGAAGTAAGAGCGTTACAAGAAGAAGTTCAAACTCTGAGGGAGGAGATGCAACGACGAGACGAGGAGATGCAACGACAGAACGAGGAACTGCATCGGAAGTACGAGCAGATGTTTGAATTTTACCAGCGATATAATGTTGCATCACAAATGTCGAACTTCGTGCAAAAAGGTAACGTTCCTCCCGTCGAAAGTCCAAGCATAAGGGAGAGCAGCTGTACGATGCCGCGGGCCCAAATTCCTCAGGTAGTTCATACATTCTCTGCTTACAAACTTGCAGCGATATTGTTATATTATGCGTTGTGAGCTAATGTTGTCAACTCGTTCGTAGGGCGAGTCAGACTGCAGGCTGTATATCGATTACTCTTTCAGTGAAGTAGTTGCCAGAGGGAAGGTCTACAACACTTCCGACACGACCCTGCACAACTCGCCGTTGCCTAAAAATGCACTGAGAGTAATGATTGAATCCTCCTACAACAACGCGGCACCAATACCGTTCCCTACTGATGAGATGACTAGGGTCCAAGATGCTATCAGTGCTTTCGTTTCTTGGCCCGTTGGTTTGATTGAGCCAACACCACAGGTGGTTATTTACTAATAGCATTTACACTAGCAATCATTGTGTTGGAAGAATGCTCTTTTATTTACATGTTTTTTCAGGGTACACGTTCTACCAGAAAGAAAGCACAAAGGCCTAATGTCCAAGGTACCGGTGGTCAAGTGATGAAGAAAAAGAGTTCACATACTGATCCATCGTCACAAGTGATTATTTACTAATCAATTAAACTAGCATTCTTTTTTATTGGAATAAAATTTCAGACTTTCTATTTACATTGTTTGTAGGCAACAAAAGCCAAGGGCAAGAAGAAAGTACAAGCGCCTCCTGTTATTGAACGTACAAGCGCCGAGACGCCAAATCGTGCTCGATTGCGAGCATTTGCAGCTACCTTATCTCCCGAATTTATTACCAATATTCCATTCGACAAGCGTATATTTGGGGTGTCAAATACGGTTGAGCATGGTTTTAAGGATCAGATCATGGACGTGCTTAATCAAGGATGGCTCGGTGGTACGGCTATCAATTTATGGATCAGGTATATATGTGTTTCCATTGGGGTTTCGTTTAATGTCATAAGTTTTACACTAATTTGGAGTTTGTATGGTTTCTTTGAAGGCACCTGCACGAACATGTCATGATTGCCGGGGCTAATGTCTCGTTCGAATTCATAAGCCCCTATGAGATAGCACATATTGCGGGCGTGAGCTATGACGAGCCGTCCGTGAAGCTTAAAAGGCGCTTTTCTTTAAAGGCAACAGGCATGACTTTATTCTTAGCTCCAATTAATACAGGGTAAGTCGATATACATTATAGGTTTCATCGTATTCTTAGCTCCAAGCATCATTTATATATACTGACATAACGTTATAAAAAATTTTAGGCAGCACTGGCTTTTGCTTGTCATATATCCGCAAGCACAAGCGAATCCCTTGATTTACTATTTGGATCCTGTGTATGGTGCTGAACCAGAAAGTCGCCCAGCTTTGATGCGCCTCGTCAATAGGTACGTGAATGTCAGCATTCTTTGAATCCGTTGCATCATTTGTCATTTTATGACCCTAGCTAATAAAATTAATTTACTTTGTTTCGTTTCCAGCGCATTGACCAGTTTTCGGTCCTCCATTAACTTGAGTTATTCCAAAGCCCTTGACCAGAAAGATGCTTATAAGTGGCTCATAGTCCAGGTTCTACAAGTTATTCAATTTTTTAAACAATCTACTCAAACATAAATGATGGATCCCCATTTTTTATTAGATTTGATACATATTTGGGTGTATTTGGGGAGTCATTGATGCTAAATTGAAGGGATTTATTTAAGATTTTGATAAAATATCAATTTGGTCCATTATTTAGGGGATTTCATTGTAAATATCATTAGTTTAAATTAAAATAGAAATAGTATAAGATAAGAATTGGTAAGAAAGAAATAATTAAAAGAAGAAGAAGTGCCGTGGGTTATTATTATTATTGTTGCAGCTCCTTTTCTTCTAACTTATCTTGGTGCATTTTCTTGTTCATTTATTCCTTCAATAAGTGAAGCGGTGCACTAAGTGTCAGGAGATCCATTTAAATTTAAAAAAAACGCAAGAAGGCCTACAACACTACAGCAGCAACGTGGGCCAATTGGAGATGAAAGGTATGGGCTTTGATTTAATTAAATGAGCATGTGCCAGGAAGGCAACACGGCAGCGTTGGAGGTAATTGTTGTGGGGAGACCTACGAAATAAAAAGAGGCATTTAGCGAGAAAAAGGAAAAATGCGCGGCACTGTTCATCTACGCATCTTCATCGTCTTCTTCACTGGGCGAGGTAGAGATCCAGAGCGAGAAGAGGGAGAGAGAGAGCCAACGGTGGCCGGAGTGAGGACGGAAGGAACTCCGGTCTGCCTTCATCATCTTCATATTCTCTGGGCAGCAAGGAACTGGAATGAGAGGAGAGAAAGGAAGGCATTTTGGGGAGTTTTCTGAACAATCTATTGTTCCTTTTCTTCTTCCTTCTAGTTATATAATCTGAATTTTGCTTGGGATGTTGTTGAGATGATTTTGCTGATTTCATTTATAGTTATGAGTAGCTAGTTAATTTGTTCTAGGTTTATTTTGAAGCTTTGTATGGATTGATGCTTAGAACTTTTTCTTTCTTGATGATTGATGATTATTAGGTTGTGAATTTAATTTGTGCTTTATTTATCCTAAATGGTGGCCAACATTTAGCTTGTTAACCTAATTAGTGGCTTGAGAGAGCATTAATTAAGCATAGAACTAGGTTAAATTCAAACTTGTCTTAAAATTCCAAGTTGGGATTGAGAGTTTGTTAATGAGATAGAGATATTCATTAACCAAGTTTTGTAAAATTGAGGTGGGATGTTTATAGAGACTAATTAACATAATATGTAGTAAGAGATTATGCATATTAGTAGTTAATTAAGGTTAGGGTAAGCTTGAGAGAGTTATTCAAATGGATATGACTTCAAACATCAACTTAGTATTTATTAATTGTCATTAGAGGAGGGTTAATCAAGCATCATGAAATACAAAATGGATAAATAATCCTAGATTTTCCTTTGTCTTAAATTCAAGTTTTAATTTAGTTTTTTGTCAAATTATTTTCATGTTAGGTATTTTTAAAATACAAAATACAAAAATTCTCACTCAACCTAATTGATAATATAATTGCAATAATTAATCCACTTTTGCCTTAGTCCCTGTTGGAACGACAACCTTTTCTATACTATTTTTGATGACCCGTGCGCTTGCGGATATGCGAAACCTCGGACAAGTCAATAAAGTAAATGTTTCTCATATGATATCTGGTATTTTTTGTTACAGTGCCCCTTCCAACCCAATAACAACGACTGTGGATACTATGTAATGCAATTTATGAGGGATGTCGTTACACATGATCGATGTAGCATTCCATTGACAGTAAGTTTTATATTTTGCCAACTCTAATTGTATTTGAACTTTTTATTAGATTTTAAGTAGATTTGATTGCCATTCAAATTTATCTCTCTGTGCAGTATTACCCAGACACACGTTGCCACTCATTGTCGAGAGAACGAATGAATGCGTTAATTGAGGAATGGTGCACTTATGTTTTACCTCTTTTTCAATAAGTACAAATGTAGATATATAGTAGTATAGCTAGTAGCGTGTTGTTTCCCAAATTAGAATGGTTGGTTCATTTGTACATTGCTCTCTGGATGAGTTATTGGTGTATTTTCGTTGCCTGAAACTGTATAGAATTGCTGGTATTTTAGCACTGATGCAGGTGGGGTATATAAATTAAAATCAAATATTTAAAAAAAAATCAATAGCAGCGCTTATTTCGCTAAGCGTTGCTATAGGCAAATTTTAGGTGCCCTGTAGCAGCGCTTAAGCGCTGCTTTAGGCCACCTATTGCAGCGCTTAACAAGCGCTGCTATAGGCCTAATAGCCTATAGCATCACTGGCTATTGCAGCGCTTATAAGCGCTGCTATAGGGCCAAAATAAGTGATGCTATAGACATTTTCTGTAGTAGTGTGTCCATTACTTATAGGGATGTTAAAAGTATATTTTTCCACGTCACTTGTTTTGACATCATTTACAAAAGTGACATGAAACCCCAAAATAACATACATAAAAACCATTTTTTGCAGTAGTGACAGACTATCGTTAGACTTAAATTCTGAAATTTTACCTTGCATAGTTTTCTTTCTTGTCTTTCATTATAAAATGTTTTAAACTCAATTCACACTTGATAAAAAAATTATAAACCTTAAACTAAATAGTGATTTTAACTAATAGTATTTACCTCAAATTATGGTCAACATCTTAAGTCAATCAATTTGTTAAAAAAATTTAAGGTGAAGGGTAAAAAATACATATGTGATTTTGTCAAATCATCACAATACCAAATGCTTTTTTTTTAAACAAAAGTAATTCTGAACTTTCAAATTAGGCTCAAAAGTCATACTTACAGTTATAGTCCAAAAAAACACATGGTACTGGATAAACTTTTAACAAAATCATATATGTATTTTTTACGCTAATTTAACAGTAAATGTGAATTTTGTGCCTAATTTTGAGGTTCATAGTTACTTTTGATAACAAAAAAAAAGCACTTTGTGCTAGATGAACTTTTGATAAAATGTATTTTTTACCATTAAGCCAAAAATTTACTATTACAATATATGTTCTATTGTAAATTCAGTCAATATTTATTTTACCTTTGATGTGTAGATAATGCTTTCAACACACACATGTACATTTGTTATAAGTCGTTAACGTATTAGAAAAAGAGAAATAAATGTGCTAACTTTATATTCATTCGATGAATTTATATGTATATATATACACACACATAGATAGATATACATATATATCTATATAGATTTAAGAATTATTGGTATGTACAATATGTTAAATTATAAAGTCAATCAACACTTACTTTTGCTTTTGTCTGTCTAGCTAGTGCTGTCTTTTAAGAAAGTGATGGTTTTCTTAACCAACACGTTATTCATGAAAATATCAAACACTCCACATGACTTGACCAGGAGCTGCATGCTTGGCCACAAAATATAAAGCTACAAATTGTTCACATTCCCGGAAAGCCACACTCCCCTTATGACAAGAGATAAATTTATCATATGGAAAAGTAACTTGTCCAAGCTTCTCCGAATATTGGAAGACGCGTATCCTATTGTGTCCGAAATTGGTATGTTAGCATTGTGTGGAAGATAACAACCTTCGGACATCTGTTGATAATACATTTTTAAATAGAGGCGCTAAAGGAAAAAAACTTCAAAATTTTCAGGTTTCCCTTGTTTTTAGACGAAAAAACAAAGTATGTACACATTCCAAATATAGCACCAAGCTAAATTTCATCAACAACAAATGACAAATCAGCTTACATCATAACTCATAAGCACAACAAAAAATCACTAAGTTTTACATATAAAGTTGTCTTTTATGTTCAAACATTCATATGGAAATTTTTGACTTTTATTTCAAAGCATTCATCCTTAATCACATTCCTACCAAGTATAGGAAATTTAGTTTCTGGACATACCACTAATTTAGGAGAAAAATCCAAGTTGGATCTTTACATAATGGAAGGTGGATGATGGATAGTGGATGATGGATGATGTTTGTGCCCTCATTGCTCTTCATGAGTCTTCCCAGAGAAAGAATGACACCCTCAATTGCTTCTAATTTGCTCCTTTTTTATGTTAAATATGTTGAGGGTAAAAGGGCCATTTGGTTTTGTGACATAATATAAATGAGGTCCCTTGAGACCTTACTTTAGCTTAGCTATTTTGTGGGACATCTCTCTTATTATATGTCTTCCATGAGACTCCAAATTAATTTTTACTTTGTTTATCGTCATGTGGAACTTTCTTCTCCCTATCAAATAATTTAAAAAATTAACATTAAAAAATAAATAACAAAAAATAATAAATTTAAACCGTTTGATTTTGATATAAACAAAATAACCCTGGTTCTTAATACACACACGCTTAACTAATTTAGGTGAATTAATAAAATTAAATAAATTATTTGTAAAAATGTGTGTTACTTTTCATATAATGCCCTTTTCAATCATTTTTATTTAAACTACTCTTAAACTCCTCAATCAAAATGGATAGTTTATGGGGAACATCAAATATATATGGGAACACTGTGAATTGAAGTCTTATATTTATAACTAAACTCAACATTAAACTAACCCTTGTTATAGAGAGAGAGGATGCAGTAGTAAAAAGATTAGAGAGAATAAAGTGAAAGGAAACTGAAATAGTTTGTTTGGGTGTTTGAGAGAGTAAAGATACCAAAATATGTTATTAAAATCTTTTATGACATATGTCTATGTTTATCATTACAAAAAATCCCTAAAAAATAGAACAACAACTAACAAAAGAATTTGTCTTGGCATTTTTTAGAGACAAGAGACTTTATTGAATTAAAATATGACCACGAAAAATCTTTCCACCATGCATATTTTAACAAATTTTCTCCAAATAATGAATAGTCTCTTTCATTTACCCGTGCAAAACTTGAAAGTTTGGAACAAAGCAGTCAATAGGATAAGCCAACTTTTAAAATTTGAAGGGTTAACATATATTATTAGTTAAATAATGTAATTTTCACTCTTTATATTGAATATTGATAATATAATAGCGATGCCTAAGATAAATAACAGAACTATTTTGGCCATTCACTTAAATGTTATTTTCAAATTTTTAATATCTGTACATTATATAAAATAAAAGGATACATAATTGAATGATCCTTTAAAAACAATAAATAAAGTCCTTATTATATATAATTTTTTTAGTTACTCTGACATAAAAGGTTTACACTTTACAAGAGGAAAAAAAATAAATAGTTATGTGGTTTTGCTGGATATAAAATAAATTTTCTTTTCAGCACATTAGAATTATATAGATTTTTTTTTATGTCTCAATATATATTATTATTGTCCTATTCATTAGTGACTAATTTTTTGCAAAACATTTTTTTACAAAACATGCGAAGTTTTCAAATATTAGTATTATCTCTTAAATTTGTAATGTATTGTAATTATTTTAAAAGAAGTTACGAAAGGTGAAAATTCCTAACTCCAACCGCGGAAAACATTCCGGCTACCAAACAAGACATCAATCTGTTTAAAGTAGATAGCAATTAATCATCAAATTCCATGACGATGTGTTAAATAGGTACTCAAGTATAAGTCGGACACGCGCAGCACATATATCACTACCGATTCTTTTGTTATAACTAGCAACAGTTTTGTACCAATAATTACAAAATTATTAATTACAACTAACAAAAAATTTGTTGTTGCCATTTTGTTACGCAAAAGACTTTAAAATTAGAACTTGACTACAAAAGAATGTTCCACCGTACATGCTTTAACAAATTTTCTCCAAATAATAGTCTCTTTCATTTACTATTCGAGTGTGGAAAACTCGAAGTTTGGGACCAAAATGGTCGGTAGGATAATCCAGTTTTGAAAGTGTGAGAGGTAGATTAACATATCTACTAAGTTTAATAATTTCATCACTGTAAATTGTTCTCTTTATATATTGATAATATAATGGTGGTGGGTTAAGTGTATAAAAGAAGTATTTTGGCCATACACTTAAATGTTACGTTCAATTTTTTTTTATATCTTTACATTTTATAAAGTGAAAGGACACATAATCTAATCATCCATTATAAACAAGAAAAAATTCCTTATTATATATGATTTATTTGTTACGTTGATCTGACGTTGAATGTTTGCAAGAAGAAATCATGTTGTCTTGCTGAATATAAAATAATTTTTCTTCTCAACATATAAAAACTATATAATTATACTTTTTTATCTTAACGTTTATTGTTTTTCTCTTATTCTTTAGGTGAAGTTTGTTTGCAAAACACGTGGCGTGTTCAATAGGTAGAACTGAACCTAAATATTGGTGTGGAGTAACCTTATGAATTTTATGATTGTATCTATATGTTTCCAATAGATGACAGGCACAAAGGCTCTAACTTTGTAAGTGTTAAAATCCGTACATTTATCGTCATAATCCTTCTTTGGTCATAGTTTAACTTTTTTTATTGTTGGCTAACGTATATTTTTGTTATTTTAAGTTGATATCAAATTTTAGTATTGTCTCTTCAATTTATAGTGTATTTTCAGTTAATTGATGTTAACGTATACTGTTAGTTTAACCAACAGAAGAGCATTAACCTGGCGATACTACTACAAAATAGGCTTTTCATGTCACCAATTAACGTCACATATTTATAAAAGTGATATGAAAAAAAAACGCTATGGCATTTTCGTAATTAAGTTGGAGATGGAGGGAGATACAACGTCACACATAATTTAAAGTGTGACGTTGAAAGTTTTAACGTCACACTTTAGATATGTGTGACGTTGTATGTTACAAAACGAAAAAAAAAAATTGCTGTGACTCAACGTCACACTTAATTTAAGTGTGACGTGGAAAGTCACCAATTTTTTTTAAATTTTTTTAAAAAAAAATTGGTGACTTTCCAAGTCACACTTAATTTAAGTGTGACCTGGAAAGTCACCAATTTTGTTTTAAAATTTTTTTTAAAAAAAAATTCGTGACTTTCAACGTCACACTTAAATTAAGTGTGACGTTGAAAGTCACCAATTTTTTTAAAAAAAAAAATTTAAAAAAAAATTGGTCACTTTCCATGTCACACTTAAATTAAGTGTGACTTGAAAAGTCACCAATTTTTTTTTAAATATTTTTTTTAACAAATTTCTGTCACTTTCAACGTCACACTTAATTTAAGTGTGACGTTGAAAGTCACCAATTTGTTTTTAAAAAAAATTGGTGACTTTCAACGTCACACTTAAATTGAGTGTGACGTTGAAAGTTACAGAAATTTGTTAAAAAAAATATTTAAAAAAAAATTGGTGACTTTTCAAGTCACACTTAATTTAAGTGTGTGTGACATGGAAAGTGACCAATTTTTTTTTAAATTTTTTTTTTAAAAAAATTGGTGACTTTCAACGTCACACTTAATTTAAGTGTGACGTTGAAAGTCACCAATTTTTTTTAAAAAAAAAATTGGTGACTTTCCATGTCACACTTAAATTAAGTGTGACATTAAAAGTCACAGAATTTTTTTTTAAAAAAATATTTAAACAAAAATTCGTGACTTTCCATGTCACACTTAATTTAAGTGTGACGTGAAAAGTCACGAATTTTTTTTTAAATATTTTTTTAAAAAAATTTCTGTGACTTTCAACGCCACACTTTATTAAAGTGTGACGTTGAAAGTCACAGAATTTTTTTTTTTAAAATTGAAACACTTTCCACCCCCACTCTCCCAATATTTCAGATCTCGCGCCCTCAGCTCCCTCTAAATCCCTCAAGCCCCCTAGCTTCCCCCCCACAGCTCCCCCCAACTTCCCCCCCTCAACGACGGCGATTCACGGCGGCGTGGAGCTCCGACGACCAATGCAAGTACTGGGTTGAGTTCAGGTGACTTCCCTCTCTCCTATTTCTACCCTTAACTCCTTCGGTTTGAGCGATTTTGTGTGAGGATCGATCTGGGTGCTAGGGAATTTTGAAGCTTCTAAACCGGTCAAAAACAAGTTTAAGCTTTGGTTAAGGAGTTTTGTGAAAGATTTTGAGGAGTTGGTTAAGATTTTGTGAAAGCTTAGGTATGTCTGTAACTTTTCCTTACTGATGCTTGCACAGTGGAATGAAGGTGTATTTTAATTCCTCTTTAACTGTCCATTGCTGACATGGGTTTAGGTGTTCCATTCTTTTCCTTCCTTCATTAATTTCTTTATGATTTGTTATGTGTGTGGTCAGCCCAAGTTTTTCCTTTGCTCTTAGATTATCGCTGATTTAGGGAAATAAAAGAAGTTATAATGTTAGTTTATTGGAATTTAGGCTAATAAATTTATTATAGACGCAAAAAGGAATTAATATTAACTATGGTAAGGAAATTGATTTTTAGGTACTCTAGGACATTTAATTTATACATAAAGGCATATTCATTTTTGCTGTTTGTAGTTTATATATTGGGGTTGTTGTGTTAATTAAATTCCTAGCTATTAAATTATATTTTAGACTGATTTAATTGTGGCAAGAAAATTATCATGAAAACTTATCTTGAGAAATTTTAAATTAAAGGAAACTTTGTTTCATAGTGTTAAAGTGTCAAGCTTGATTATGACTGTAGAAGAGAATGATTCCTAAAGTTATTAATCATTAAGAATAAGGAAAAATCAATTAGAATAGATTATTTATAAGCAACCTTTTATTTTAAAAAGTTCAAGAAAGTGTGAGGCAAATCATAACTTTCTTGGATAAAATGAAACATGTCATTAGATGTATAATTTTGTTAGATGTATTATGAAACATGTCATTTTTGGAATGTTCATACTAATTTGGAAATTGTTCATTTTTATCTTATAAAATTTACAATGTCTTTGTTGTGTAAACATAGAATTTTTTGTGTGTATATATATATGTTTAGTTTGATTTAGTTATAATATAGCTATGTATACATGTTGTATGAATAATGTATACCGTTGATTTGCATTATATCTATTTCTGTGACATTTGCAATGAATACAGATTGGGAAACCAAAATAAGTTAATTAAACCATCGTTTTAAAAAAAAAAAACAAAACTAACCACGTCACATTTTACAAATTTGTAACATGGTTTCAAGAAACCATGTCACACATTACCAATTTGTGACGTGGTTTCTTGAAACCACGTCACAAATTGGTAATGTGTGACATGGTTTCTTGAAACCATGTCACAAATTTGGAAAATGTGACGTGGTTTCTCTGTCATATCTTTTTCAATATAATCTAATTTTGGACAAACAACGTCACAATTTTTGTAATTTGTGACGTGAAAAAGATGACTTTTCACGTCACTTTTTGGTGTGACGTTAAAAGTCCAATTTTCCACGTCACTTGAATTTATGTCACACCAAAAAGTGACGTGAAAAGTCCAAAATTTGTGACGTGAAAACCCTGTTTTGTAGTAGTGCGAATTTAAATTATGACTCTGCAATATTAATGCCACATTAATAAAGCTGCTTAGATTTTCAATCCTTTAAGGTTTTGGTCACTAATTAAGTGCAGAATAATTTTTTTAGTTCATTATTTTTGTGGGAGAAGGGGGGGGGGTTCCAAACACCTTTTTAAATGAGAAAACATATATATGTTAGCTAAAGAATTTTGATTGTTACTTTTTTCGATTGGAAAACTTACAAAAGATGGACAAAAGATGGTGCACTTTTACCAGTCGACTACGGCAAACATATAGTAAAAAAAAGTCAAGAAAAGGAAACAAAATTAATGTAATAATGATGAAAAAGCAAATGAAAGCGCCTTTCTGTAGGTGTCTGTATGTAAGTTGGCTGTAGACTAATAGTCGCAGCGTGTGGAATGAGATTCCAACTACTTCACTATTTTCCCAACTCTTGAAATTTCCACACAGTATACTTCATGAATGAGGCTATTCATTATTTGGATTTATCCTTGCAAGAATACTAACAAAGTAAATTTCTGTGTATAACTTTAATTGTGCATGATTTCAAAATACAGTTTGAAGAAAACCAAGAGTAAATTTTTGTGTTCTTTTTTATGCAAGGAAAAGTTGTGTTTTAAAAGTATACTCCTCCTGAAGATTTTTTTTTTATCACATACATAAGAAAAAAAAACCTTGACCGCTTATTTCTTAGCCACACAGAATATTATAAATACCAGTAGTACATAATCTCCACTTATCACAAGAGATTTATCATATAGAAACTTCAGTTGTTAAGTCTCTTTTAACTATGGGAAGAAACGTATTTGCATTCCTTTTCCTAATGTTACTGGGGATTGCCCAATTAGGTTTCTGTGGAAGTTGCATCGAATCAGAGAAGCAAGCTCTTCTCAAGTTCAAAGCATCTATTCACGATTATCCATACAAAAACCTTTCCTCTTGGGATCCCGAAACCAATTGTTGCAAGTGGGATGGCATAGCTTGTCACAATGTTACTGGTCATGTTCTCACACTTGATCTCAGTTACCATCAACTAGAAGCTAATGGTGTTGATCCATCTTTGTTGGAGTTGCGACATTTGACTCATTTGGATCTGAGCTTGAACGACTTCAATGGTACTTCAATTCCCCTCTTTCTTGGTTCTATGGAGCGGTTGAGATATCTTTCCATCTCTGATGCTAATTTCACAGGAAAGATTCCCGCCAATTTTGGTGGAAACCTCACGAACTTACAGTTTCTTGATCTTAGCGGGGATTATAATGATCTCCACACCAATGACATGAGTTGGGCCTCTAAACTTGAGTCTCTACAATATCTCAACCTCAGTGGTGTCTACCTTGGAGAAGCTCACAACTTGTTCCAGGTACTTCACATGCTTCCTTCTTTGTTAGAACTCCAATTACAACGATGTGGACTTGGCAACTTGTCTGTTCCTCTTCCCCCCATTAATTTCACAAATAATATTAGAGTTCAGCTCTTGAATCTCGCTGGTAATGAAATTGATGGCCGAATCCTTACCGCTTTTCAAAACTGGACTTCTGTTGAATTCCTCGACCTCAATGGTAACAATCTTAGTTCATTGCCATTGTGGTTCGGAGAGTTTAGGAATCTGATTTATCTTTATCTTTCAGCAAATGCACTTTTTGGACCGATCCCTGTTGCTTTGCAGAACTTGACTTCCATTCAAACCCTTGTCCTTTCTGGTAACAATCTTAGTTCATTGCCATTGTGGTTCGGAGAGTTTAGGAATCTGATTTATCTTTATCTTTCAGCAAATGCACTTTCTGGACCCATCCCTATTGCTTTGCAGAACTTGACTTCCATTCAAACCCTTGTCCTTTCTGATAACAATCTTAGTTCATTGCCACTGTGGTTTGGAGAGTTTAAGAATCTGATTTCTCTTGATCTTTCATGGACTGCACTTTCTGGACCCATTCCTATTGCTTTGCGGAACTTGACTTCCCTTCAAGACCTTGATCTTCATCGTAACAACTTTAGTTCAGTTCCATCTTGGCTGGGAGAGTTGAGGAGCCTTCGCTACCTTGATATTTCCTATAATTGGATCACAGCTACAGTGGAAATTTCTGTGTCACAAATTTTAAGAAACATGTGTCATTTGCAAAAATTAGATTTTGGAAACAGCAATCTTCAAGGAGAAGCATTTGGCGACTCCGATTTTTCTGGATGCGTCAAATATGACATAGAGCAGCTGACCTTGGGAAATAATAAACTCAACGGCCATATATCAACCTGGGTAGCGCATCTTGAAAAACTTCAATTTCTTGATCTTTCGAATAATCTTTTTTCTGGTAATATTCCTCAAAGTCTTGGTCAACTTGTAAATCTTATAAGCTTTGATCTCTCAAATAATTCTTTCAGTGGCAGTATTCCTCACAGACTTTGTCACCTTGTAAATCTAACAAGCATTGATCTTTCACGTAACAATTTCTCTAGTGAGATCCCAAATTGTTGGAGAGATAATCATCCATATCGATTGAGCGAAATAAACTTTTCATTCAACAAATTGTCAGGTGCTTTCCCCATCTCAATCGGAAATCTTTCTTCATTGCTCTGGTTGCATTTGAACAATAATAATCTTGAAGGGAAGCTTCCATTGACTTTGAACAATTTGAAGCAGTTGAGAATTTTAGATTTGGGAGAGAATGCATTTTTTGGAAGTATACCATCATCATGGTCCAATAACACTTTTCCTACCTTGCGAATTCTCAGGTTGCGAGATAACTTGTTAGATGGTAACATTCCTTTAAATATGTGCCAACTCAAATCACTCCAGATTTTGGACCTTGCAAATAACAAATTAAGTGGCTCAATACCCCATTGTATTGGCAATCTTAAAGGAATGACTAAAGATAGTGCTACTATATTGAACTTAACCATTCAGTCAGCCTTCGACGAAGAAGATGAATGGCGCAATCAGGATATCATTGAAGTTATGAAAGGAAGAGAATTTGACATTATTGGGATCTTGCTATTTGAAGTTAACTTGGATTTGTCAGATAACAATTTGGTTGGGTCAATTCCTCTTGAGGTATTTTCACTCATCGGATTGAGAGGCTTGAACCTTTCACACAATCATTTGAAAGGAGAAATTTCAGAGATCATTGGGATTATGAAATCCCTTGAGTCCTTTGATCTCTCTCATAACCAAATTTCAGGCACAATTCCAAAGAGCATGTCCAAGCTAACTGCACTAAACCATTTGAACATGTCATACAATAACCTTTCAGGGCCAATTCCAACTGCAAATCAATTCTTGACTTTAAATGATCCATCCATCTATGCTGGCAATCCTTATCTTTGTGGAATCCCACTATCAAATAAGTGCCAAGGTGTTGATTTTCATCAAGTTCAAGAAATCAAAGAATTGGAAGATGAAAATGATTATGAAAAGGTGTGGTTTTATTTTGTCATAGCAGCTGGGTTTATCGTTGGCTTCTGGGGAGCTATTGGGACTTTGGTGTTAAAGAAGAGTTGGAGATATGCTTGTTTCCGACGAGTGGAAGATGTAGCAGATGCAATATATGTCTTCACTTCAACAAAGATAGCAAAGTTGAAGAGGATGCTCGCAAACCATGTCCATGATTGATCTTTGTAGTTATGTGTGTCTTTATATTATCTATTGCTGTTAGTATCATGTCTTGTTGCAGTATGTGTGTGACAACAATATCAATAAAGACTCGTTTACATATATTTATGTTTGCCTTCATGATTTCATAGAGAAGAATTGAAGTGACACGGAGGTCTATGCTATTGCGTGGCGTATAAAGAATTGTTTTATACTTGTATAACAAAAACTTTGTGTACAGTCAACTGAGGTTAATGATCCATTTGAATTATTTGGGCTTCAATGGGACTTCAGTTCACTTAAAACAGACTTTGGGTAGGTAATTCCGCGATGTTGATTGTGAACTAATGTTTCTATCAATCTTCACATGCACACGAACATTTTGCCAGAATCATTAGTACTATATAAGAATGGTAGCATAACATAGTTTTAAATAAAATGTGATGAACTTAAGGACTTGTATTTTTTGAGAAAATATTTTCATCCGATGACAAAGCTAGATATATTAGGCGGCGAATTTAGGGTGTTAACTGTTAAATAATGTCAATGAAGTTGAAAATATTACTAGTAAAAATGAGCTGAAGTAGGAGCAGAAGATCACTTTTTTGTAGACAAGTATCAGAAAAAAGAAACGAATTATATAAATATAAATTTTTTTTGAAGCAAAAAAATTAATTAATAATTAAAGGTTATTTTCATTCGTATTCAACACTATCTATGTATATCTTATTATTTCTTATGCTGAATATATAATTACAGTATTTCATTATTAAAAATAAGAGATTGAAAATAACTTTTTATTTCGCCAGCCAAGTCAACTAATAAAAAATGTATGATTAAAAATTACAATGGGTTAAGAAGTAAATTTGTAATGAAAATTTTCACTCATAGGTAATTAATAAGCAATGTTGCCCTCAATATTTTTAAGGGCTCCATGTCCTCCTAGACTTGTTAACATAATACAATGTTGATTTGCCCTAAATTAATTGATTTTTATTGGAAAACCCTAAAAAAATTAATAAATTATTTATAAATTAATTTGCCTGAATTGCTTCTCCAAACTAGTTTGTTTAACTTAGCTAGTATATAATATGATGATATACCACATATGTCGTAATAAAGTACATTATTTAGCTTCTTTAATCTCCAAAAAAAAAAGTTAACTAAACTTTAAGGAGGAAAACCTTATTTAACTTCCTTAATATCTCCAAACAAGTCAAATAGATCTTATATTAAAGAAGGAATGGAGAACAAATTTAATGATAAAAACCCTTCTAGTGAAAATATTAACTCAACTTTTTTTCTTTCCCAAACAGATGTAGTGATTACTCGCAACTTAGCTGCATACAATAAAACAGTAGCAACAATGATCCTATCCCACCATTAGAGATAAATCACATCACACACAGTCGCTGGTTTAATTTCACAAGAATGTTTATATGATCAATTGTCCAAATTTAGCACTTCCAAACGAAAATGGATTAGCATAGGTTATACTTCTAATAAATAAACAAATAAATACATGATAAAATTAAATGAACAAATAAAGGGACATAGGTCCTTCAAGCTAAGCCTAAATAAGCTTAATAATTGAGCCAAATAAGATTCGTAAGATTCATCATCTATCTAGAAGCTTTTCTTTCAACTTAACACTCATTCAGGCTATAAAAACCTTCAGTCTCAAGTTTAGTATTAAAAAAAGGGGTAAATTCTTTCTCTCTTTTTTTTTTATAAATTAAAAATATGTTAGAATAATGTACGTTTGTTCATTGAATCTGTGGGGAATTCCATATGACAGCAGCAAAAGTAAGGATTCAGGTGTCAAGGGATGAATCCCCCAGCAAGTAGTCTCAATGTTCCCATAGAAACCCAAAAAAAAGCACATAAAGCAACAACAACCGGCAAGAATCAGAAGAATACTCCCCTCCCTTTACCTGCTCTCTTCACAATTGTCGTTTCATTAGCAACGACAGCAGTGGCTACACTTGCCTGCTTCACAATATCTCTCACCCTACTAAAGCCGGACACTCTCTCAAGAGCTCGATTTGCATTTTCGACAGCTGATGCAGGAGTGGTGGGTATTGACTCAAAGAAGGCCCAGAGAGCAGCATAAGATAATCTACTCATAGGAACTTCTCTCACACTACTGCTTTTATCAATACCTTCTGAAGGCAAGCTCACAGATTCGTAACTCATACCCCAACATATGACCAGAAACTAGCTTATATTAGAAATCGTCTGTGTTGTTTCCTTTTTTTTTTTATCTTTTTTCCTTTTTGGGTATAAAAGAGCCGTATAACACCTAATTTTTACTACTATATTATAACATTTTAATTAGTTTATAACCACTTTTTAATTGCTAAAAGCGTTGAAAATATGAAAAATTTAATTTTTTTTCTTTCAAAATACTAAATCAAATTTTCTTTCTTTGAAATGGGCATTTTTGACAAATTGGAATAACCATAAACTTTTTATAGAGTAGAGTGGTTATTAAAATAATTAAAATAATTCGAATGATAACGCTTGGAGAGTTAAAACCCCTTACCCTATATTTATATATTATTTAGACTATTGTTATTTATCTGTCTACATCCTCCTACAACATAATGGCGGTTTATCTCAAATGATAACCCTCTTACCTGTGTATGCAGCAATACTATTCATTGAGGGTATATACATACACTGATACATTAACTTATAACTTTTCTTAGTTACTTAAACTTATATCATACATGGGTAAATAGGTTCTAAATTAACTAACTACAGAGGTACAAGACACAGCAGGCATTCCTGCTCCTTCACATTACCTTACTTCTTTCCCAGCAAGCTACTCCCATTCTGCTATCTGCTATACTGAAAATGTTTTTGGAAAATGTGAGATTGGGTATCTCAATAGCAGTTTATTCCATATCATGTGTGCACTTATATATATAAATCAAGTTTATAAACCTGTGCATATAATAAAAGCATATATCTCTTTTAAACCAATACCTGCAGTATTTTCCAATTATAACCCTCACGGTCATAAAAGTTGAATCATAACCCTCACAGTCATGACTAGCCCTCACGGCTACTCGATAACCCTCACGATTATAAGAATTTAATTATAGCCCTCATGGCCACTCAATAACCCTCACAGTTATAGGAATTTAACTGGCAAAGGGGGAGCGACCCACCTAAGCCTTAGACTACTCCAAAAATATCATAACAGGAATAATGCTCATTTATTGCAATAGATATTACAAAATTATATATAAAACCTTATATAATGAATTAAACTACTACCTGAATATCAACACTTAGTCCTAAACCAGCTCCTTTCCATTCCGTTGCCTCGATACTTCTATATCACTATCAGGACCTATACTTTCATATAATAAATAATAAATTAATATCTATACTTTCATGTAATTACTGAGCGTCTCTCATGTTTCTATGATATTATATACTTCTACCCTTTCCTATCTCTAGTATATATGAAAATCTTAATCTCTTACTCAGTTGTTAATTACATCAAATAGACACTTACAATCATCAAACCATCGTATACAACATCAGCTTCAATATATCCTTAATTATTTTAAATCAACTTGCATCATCTTTACTTTTAAATGCTAAACTATTAATGATTGCCACTTACCTTAGTTCTATCTTATAATCTAATTCTTACAAGATTTACAGTTCTAAAGCTACACTTAAACCTTCTAATCTGTACTATAATAATTTAACATTGTATATCTTAAATGTAGGGACCTCAAAACAGTTATTAAAATCAGGTTCAACATCATCATACAATGATCCACGAAGCCATGCTCCACTTTCTTAAAATGCTTATTATTGATTCTATGTTAACACTACATGAAAGTGGCAATCGCACAAGAGGGGGGTGAATTGTGCTATTTAAAAATCTAGGAAAAATTAACTCAACACAAAATTTATACTGGTTCGGCCAACACTGCCTAATTCCAGTTCTCCAACACTCTGTTGGGTTCCACTAACCATAGGTTTTACAATCACAGGTTCACCTGTCAACCTTTACAGAGTTTTAGAATCTCTAAACACTCCCCCTTACTACCTGTAAGGAAATATCCTGTTCTAAAGCACCAAGCTTTCAGAACAACCTCAAACAGAAGAGGATTTTAATAAATACGTTCACTAAATGAACTGATTTTGATAAACACTTAAGTACATATAAAATCTTTAAGACAATAAATACAGAGTAATGAATGAGCTTGTGAATGTTCTCGTTTTTCGTCTCTTATTCAATAAATGCTTTGAGTTCTGTATTTATATCTTCTTCTCAGATTTTGCCCTAACATTTAATCTTCAAGAAGCCGTTTGAATTTAGTCGTTGGGAGCTCATAGCCGTTGGCATTTAATGCAGCTTCTTCTTCGGGCTTAACTCTCTGCTCTAGCTTCAACTACTTCTTGCATAGGGTGAGCTAAGAGAGAGATAGATTCAGCGTTCTGATCATCCGTACAAATAGTACTTTATGGCAGCTTTTTATTAGCGCTAGTTTGATCTGCTATCACTAATCTCATAGAGTGTGATCTGCACTTAAACTGTTAGCTAACCAAATAGTCATATATTGCACAGAGGTTACTATCGCAAGCTTAAAATACATTAGCTCAATGAGATGAAGACAATATAAGGAATTTCAGAGCATATTCTCTTGGATTAGAAGGTATTACATCAGCATAGATTATCTCTATCGATTGCAAATTCATTATCGCTATTATCCTTCAGGATACCATTATCTAAACATTCATATTTTCAGGTATCCTATTATCGATAGCTCAATCAATTATTGCTAGCAACTACTTTAGCTCATTTGACTCTTGCTCTCAGGCACTAGCTATCTGAAAGATTATTATCTGAAGCACTTCTGTTATCGATAGCTAATCTGTTATCGCTAGCTGGTTTCATTAGTTAAAGGACTTGGTTTATCTTTCTGCTAGCTGAGTTAGCGATGGATTCTTTCTTTAGCGATAGAGAAAGACTTATCGATAGATATTGACTTTGTTATTTCTAAGTCTTCACTTGATGTTCCTTTCTATCAATTGGCTATTTAGATTCACTTAGCGATAGAGATTTTCATTCTTATTGATCTGCTAAGATGTCATTGTTCATTAGATATGAATTTTTATTCTCGCAATAGAGATCTGTTACCTGGCAGATTTTATAAGATTAAATCAGAGGTGACTTTTACTTATGTTTTCTTAGAGTCAGTCCTCATCAAAAACTTAAGATTCTAACACTACATACTTGTTTATCATTTGGGGAAACCTCAGTTGTAACTATGGATGTTAAAACTGAAATTATACTTTATAGAGTCACAAATGTTAAAATCATCATCATTCCTACAACCAGTTACATGTACAGTCTAACTTCATTTCATAAACCTGAATCGTTTGTTAACCAGAAAAATTACAGCGATTATTATTTATATCATTTGAGGTTATTATTTTATATTTAAAACATCACATCATCCTTCCTTGTTCTTGAAATCACACACCCACATACTTTTCTTCGATACCAGCACAATTCAATGCATGCTTTAACTTGGTTTGTTCTAAAAGAAACATCTCAAGAACAAATATCAAATAGCTTACAATATTGACATTCAAGCTTCAAAAACAATCACTTATAAAATTCTTAAATCTTGCACTTCCTTAATTGTAGATTCAAAACCCTTTCATTCATCACAGCACACAACAGTAACATTTAGTATTATGCCAAATAAGTGCAGCAGCACAATTTCATAAACAATCTTAATTCCCAAAACTGATTCACAACCATAATATCTGGTATACCCTTCAAGCGAGCATATTTCTTACATCTTAATCTTTTGTTCTCCTCCAACACTAGTCCTCAAAACTTTGGAAAAATCATCAAACACCCAAATAAAGAAACATATCAAATTCATTTTATGCTCAATTAAATTCCTTTAATCTCCCAAACTTCCTTAAAACATATATATCATAACAATTTTTCAGTGTAGCTAAGTACTTAATTTTTATATTATAATTTCAATTAGAGCTAGCATCGGTAATTTCATTTACCATAGATTATTGATTTCCTACTTAACACGTTAGAATTCTAGACTCTCTTTATTCTTTAAGCATTTCTAATCCAAAAATCTTTACTCATATATCAGATTTAAATAAATCCTTATAACCCTTGAAAAGTCAAATCATATTTTTCAAGAATACAGAATTGAACTTTCATTTTTATACAGAACATCAATTCAGCGATGAACAGTGACTAAAGAGGTAAATTGAGGAGTTCACCCAAAAACCACTCCATAAATACATGGACACATCCAAAATCTTCAATCATAATTCACTTTAATCAATTTAAAGTCTGAAACAGTGTCCCCAAAATCAGTTCAACCCCATTCTTTAGCATATTCATTTATACCATTAAGCATATCAAATCTGCCCCCTCTTACAAATTCCAAAAACTCATAATACCCAACCTTTAGTCCTTAATTTACAATGCTCTTGTTCAATTAACACACTTCACAGAAAGCTGCAAAGATTTCAGCCACACACTTTTTAAGCTTAACATTTCTTCCAATTTCAATATTTATACATGGCTTCCAATCATAACAATCAAAGCTCAATTGTGGCAGCAAGAAGAATCAGAAACAGAGCAACAAGGAAGAAGTTCACATTCACAACCAACACAATGAAATATATGTGTCCACAAAACATCTCTTGAACATACTTAAAAGACCTTTAAAGCTTAGATTCCACTTGCTTAAACTCAAAAATCTGGAAGTTTTCTCCATAAATAGTAATAGAACGGAGGACACAAAATTTATGAATCATCTCTATTTAGAAAATTCAACACAAAACAGAAAATTGCATATTGAAAAAGAACCACCACCTCATCACAAACAAAGAATTCGGCCGAGCATAGACAGGGGGGATATTAGAAATTCCAAAAATCCCGGAACCTCATACGATACAACATACACAGCCATATACCAATTCTATCCTACTGGTATCAACATTATTACATCAGCCATAAGCACCAACAATTACGTTTATGCCCTTTCAAGTTCTGTTCTTTTCAATTTAGTCCCTATCCTTAATTTTTCCATTATTTTCAGTTTGGTCCTTATCCGAAAAAATTAATTTCCTAAAATTAATTCTCATATCAGACCAGATATTTTCTCACCCATAAATTTATTTGAGCCTCAAAATAGTTTTTCCTCAAATTTCCAAATTAAAATTTATCTTCTAATTATTTTTCCTTAATTAATAAAGAAAATAAGCCTTAAAATTATTAAAAATGCATCTAACCTCATAAATTTATTTATAAGACTTTTTAATTTCTAAATGACACCCAAGACCTTCAATAAATCCTTATTATCTCTAATCCAGATTTTTGTGGTGTTACAAGCCGCATGAAATCTCAAGTCACATTAATGTTAGCGTAGAAAGCTCTAAAAGATGCCACAACACTAACAGTCAAGCAAGGTTTCTTCCATGCATTAGCAGGGAATCAACCAATAGAAGACAACTTTGAAGAGTTCATCTCAAATGAGATGTGAAGCTGGCATCTCCATTCAAATCAAAGACACTAAAATCATTATTTGGAAGTTGAATCAAACCACCAACACTGTTTGTCGAGCCAATGAATGTACCTGAGGGTGATGAAGAGAAGGAAACATTGGCATGTTCTGCTGGACTCATGATCTGCCTTTCATGTCGCATCCAGAGTTCACTTTGATCTGCATTTTCTCCAAGAGGCAGAGACTAATCATGCTGATTCACAACATTACTGTCAAAAGTATTCATATAAGCACGTGAAATAGTTTCCAGGTCAATGTGCCCCATGTCACGAAGAAACATCTCTACATCATGGTATTAGTCAAAAGCACTTAATCCATCTTCAAAATCCAAGTTCACCAAAGGATTTTCTATTATGGGCAATTCTAGTTCAGGATCAATGAGATCATTCATTTCCAAGAAGTCATCCTCATGAAATAGAGGCTCCTCTACTTGAACACTGGGACCAGAGGTGACTTCAGGTGCTCCAGGAACATGCACGAGAGAGGTAACTGATTGGGTCGGGTTGTAGTAGTGATCACTTGAATGAAACATTTTGATTGGCTCAGCAAGTGCCACCTCCTTAGAAATTTGATTCGCCACCACACTTTCTATTCCTACAGCGGCAACCTATAATGGATGATTATAGAAGACAGAGTTAATGAAAAATCATGCCAAAAAAATACATCATGTAGCAACCAACAAATATTATATTGAAAGAACCACTAGTTACTAAACAGTCATGCCAAAAATTAACATGTAATAGCCAAGTAACCATTAATTGTTCAAAGAGATAAAACAGTTTGGCCATGTAAAAGGGAAGATGACAACCACAATCACATATTCTCTCAATCTTAGTCAATGCTCTTTTCTTCATGATCAAAGTCTTATACAGTGTCATGGCTTTAACATATCTTTACTAAGTAGGACAAAAATATAACCATAGAAACCTCATGATAGTCGCAAAATCTAGATTTCAACGGAGTGTTAGCCTACATAAGTGATGCCAGCACATTAATGCCCACACTCCCAAAGGCCATATCTTACTTCCATGTTTTTTTACAAACCCCAACCACAAAAAGAGAGAAAAATGCCAGAACTAAAGTGAAAGAGTACAGAGAATAAATGTTGAGATCATAATGGACTCTGATTTTCAGCATTCAATTTACAGTGTTTCCATTAGTAAAGAAATGAGATCCAAAAACAAAGTCTAGGAGTGAAAGAGCTGAAGAAAAATAGAAGAGAAAGAAACAAAAATTAAATAAGTTTAGAGTTTAGGCTAATGCCTCGCACAGTGTTTAAATGGAGAAGAGAGAAAGTTTTGTTTTCCGCATGGGCTTTAGGCTTAATGGGAAATAGGATGAGAAAAAGGGAAGATTATTCAAACAACAGCAATAATCTTCTCTCAACGGACAAAATTTCAGAGTCAAGTATAAAAGGCCTAGTGAGAAATTTGGTAGAGACTCATTGATTGCCACATTGATTATCTGTATTAACTACTGCATTCAATACTCACCAATTTTTAGAAAGCTCATTGATTGATATTCTTCAGTGTGTAACACATGTGAATGGCAAAACGCACAAGAGGGGGGTGAATTGTGCTTTTCAAAATTAAACTATAAACTCAAAGACAATCCTTTATACTAGTTCGGCCAAACACTACCTACGTCCAGTTCTCCAACTCCTCGTTGGATTCCACTATATCACAGGTTTTAGAACACGGGTTCACATGCCAACCTTTACAGAATAGAGCTTTAGACTTCCTCTAAACGCTCCCCCTTACAAGTTGTAACACCCCAAATTTTAGAAAAATAAGAAATAAGGAAATATTTGGAATCTTGGGGTATTACTTGATATTTAAATAGTCTTATAAATAAATCTGGAAATTAAAAGTATACCTAGAGAAATTATTTTTGGGACAAATTTCAGATTTATTTGTAAATAAAAATGGTAAAAGAAATTACCATTTAGAAGAAAATGTAAATTGGGAAATTGAAAAGACAATATCTGCCCCTAGTTGGAAAATATCCCCAATTAAAAAGGAAGGGCAGGATAGTAAAATACCTGATAAAAATAAATATCAGTTTCCCTTTTAAATCTCAGCCATACATGTGTCAATTTGGTGATTCTACTTTCTTCTCATATCTTCCAAAATATTCCCTCTCTTCCACGTGGATACACACACATATATATAAAAAAAAATATATTAATTACATACTCTCTCTCCGTCAGAATTATACATATATATATATATATAAAAAAAAAATATAATAATAATAACATTATATACTCCCTCTCTGCCCGAAAACACAAGCACACACACACTCAAAAATCACACTCTCTCTCACTCACCATTCTCATCTTCCTCCCTCCGTTCCTTCGACTCTGGCAGCGGCGACGGCGGCTTCGACGGCGGCGAGCGGCGGCCACGTGCAGGGGAGAACGAACAAGAAAGCTAGAGGAACCTTAGGTAAGCATATTCCCCTCATTTCCTTCCCTCTCTCGCGAATCTGAGCGTTTTTGGGGGGATGGTTCAAATTTTTCAGATGTTTTTAGGGATCTCTGAAATTATAGAAGTGAAGCTTGAAGCTTGTTATTGTTGTTTGGGTTGTTGATTTTGGAAAGGAAGTGTATTGGAATCAAGATTTTCGAATTTTCTCCTCCCCTGCTACTGTTCACCGACGGCAAGAACTTGGGGATTTTGGGTATTTGTTGTTTTAAAGCTCGATTAGTTTGATGCATGAGTGATTTTAAGCATGATTGTCCCTTGGATGTGGATTATTGAAGCCTTTTTCTCCTCCCCTGTTTCTGCATTTCGACGGGCAAAAAGGGGAAAATTTCTGAGCATATTTTACTGGTAATTAGGAAGTCAATCTTATGGGTTGATTGAAGGTTTTATGTGTGTGAAATTATGAAATTTGGGATAGTTGAATTTTGTTCCTCTTGTTCTTGTTCTGCTGGCCGAGAGGAAGAAGAATGAAAGAAAAGAATTTTGGGGAACCAAAATTCTTAAGATATATTAGTTGAATTTTATCTCTGCTTTGTGATGGTTAAGTTGAGCAAGGAAAAGGAAAGGATTATGGATGATATAAGAAGAAATTGCTATTGTTGTTGATTAAAGGTTTAGGTGCTGAAAGTTAGAAGTTTAATTGTTTTGGGTTACCAATTTAGTGACAAAGGAAAGGAAATATGGTTTGCTGACAAAGGAAGAGGGAATGATTATTGATATTGTTGGTTGTTGATTTATGATAGGGAGAAGGATAGGATTATAAATACGATTGATTAAGTAGTAGGAAAAGAAAGTGGTGATTGAGGTTGGATTAGGAGTCTAAGGATTGAAACTCTAAATATTTAATTGGTGGGTGATCATTGATTTTAATGATGAGGAATATGAGTTCAATGGGAAGAAAAGAGAAAAGCTAAGGATTTGCAAGGTTAGCTGGAAAATATAAAGACCCTTTTGTGCTTATGTTTTGTATTGTGTATACTAATTTTATTGTGTGTATATTATTAGGTGTTTGTGCAATATGTGTTAGTAATGGTGTGATTAACCATTTATTTAGAAATTAAGAATTAATAGAATTAGAAATAGAAAGGGGTAGTACAATAGGACTGAGAGAGCCGTTTAATTATTATCCCTAAGTTAGATATTAATGTAATATTTTATATTATAAATATTTATAGGACAAGATAGTGGAATAGAGATTCCAGAGTACGAGGCAGAGAAAGAGTACAACGAAGAGTAAATCAAGAATCAGGTAGCAGTTTATTTCAGTAACAAATTAAAATACATGTATCATTTTATATTATCTGTTGCATTTAGTTGATAAGTTATTATTCCTCAGTTGGAGTACTCCAGGGTTTAGGGGTTTGGCCACCTCTTTTCCCAACCAGTTAGTTATAGTTTTAAATGCTATAACGAGAAATCCTGCAGGTATAGCCTCCACTCTTTAACGGATATACCGTTACTAGTGGTTGGTAGGTGCGGATCGCACACAGATTAATAGGAATAAGCTGTCATTATTTGCACTGATTTATAAAATGCATACATGTCAGAATATATATTCAAGAGAATAAAGGTTAATGAGATAAACTGCGTTGAACCATTGCTTTTCAGATAAGCTAGCAGGAGATAGACTTTTTGGGGAGTAAGGTAAAGTAGAAGAAAGCAGGAATGCCTGCTGGTTAGTGTATTATGGTAACCATTTTGGGCCTAGTTGTATATATTGTAAATATGAAAGATAAGCAAAAAGACAAGCATAAGTATATAAATGATAAGCAGTAAGCTGATAGGTACAGTTAAAGAGGATCGTCGTTCGAGATTGTTCCTCTAGTTTATTTTTAAGCCACGCTAATCGTTATTAAGTCTTAGACCGATATTAAGGCAAATCTAGTTAATATTTTAATTGTCTTATAACCACTAGATCTTATAAAAAGATTTAAGTATTTAAATTGTCCGAAAAGCCCATTCCAACTATAGTAAGGTTGGAACATTTTTCCAAAGAAAAAGGTTTAAAATTTTTCATATTTTTGGGCTTTCGGTATTAAAAAGTGGTTATAATTCAATTAAAATTCAGTAATATAGTAATAAAAGATAAGGTGTTACACAAGTTGTAAGAATACAACCCTGTTCTAAAGTCCCAGACTCTAGAACAACCTCAAACAGTAGAGGATTTCAATAAATGAGTTCACTTAATGAACAGATTTTGATAAACACTGAAGTACAAATAAACTCACTAAGAGTAATAAAGCTTTAAGCAGTAAGTAGATAAGAATAATGAATGTAAGTTCGTTAGTTTTTGTTCTCTTCTTCATAAATGCTCAAGTCTTGGTATTTATATCTCTTTACAGCTTAGCCTTTTTCCTTTAGCTCCAGCGGATTGTTTGAATATGTTCGTTGAGCCCTATTAGCCGTTGGCATTAAATGCTAGTCTTCATTTCCGTCAACTTTCTTCTCTTGCTTCATTTAATTCTTGCAGAGAGTAAGCTAAGAGAAGCAGAGTTTGTGAGTAATGACAACTTGCAACACTGTACTTGCATAGCAGCTTTATCAGTGGTGCTAGCATTCCAAGCTATCACTAGCTTCATAGTGTGAGTCCTGTACTTAGCCGTTAGCTAAACAAGTATTCATATGAAGCACAGTTGGTGTTATCGATAGTGAAATTCATTAGCTCAGTGCATACAGACAATGTATTAGCTATTAGAATGTCTAAGTTATTTCAACAAGTGATTTCCTATCGATAGCTGACTCGTTATCACTAGTGACTATGTTATCGCTAATCAATTCATTAGCTCAAACTATTTGCTATCTGAATGTCTCAGTGTTCTGCTATCAATAGCTATTCTCGTTATCGCTAGTTATCTTTGCTAGCTATTTTCCCTTGTGATATCCATGTTGTTTAAGAGACCTTAGCGATAGAGACATATATTAGCGATAGGGATATTTTCTTTTCTTCATATTATTGCTGTCTTCATTAGCTATTGCTATCATAAGCTTTCTATTTGTTAGTGATAGGTTCTTGGCCTAGCGATAGTGTATCTGATATCTATAGGATTTTTACTTGTTCAAAGTTCAGATAACCTACACTTCTTTTACTTAGTCTCTCAGCATGATTCTTATCTCAATTCATTCCAGACTCAATTATACGCTATCTGTTCATTTTACTTATGTTATCTATGGGTCCAGTCCTCATCAAAACTTAAGATTCTAACATTCTCCCCCTTTTTGATGATGACAAAACATAAGTAAAAGCATGTATAAAATAAGGTATGTGTAGAGCATAAATTGAGGCAAACACATATATTATATCAGCTTTGCAAAAGGAAGCACATCAGTTTTAGCCATATATGATGCATATGCAGACTGATTTTTAAAGACTAAAACTTCTTCTTTTTCACATTTTGCTCCAGAAGGTGTGGTTGTGTATTCCTCATTAGGAAAGTTAGAAACAGAAGAATCTGAGTAGAAGAATCTATCTTGCTCGATTTTGTCTTGCTCAGCTCTATTCTTCTTAGCTCTGACTAGCTCAGATTTGGCTTGCTCAGGAATCTCAGAAGGTTCAGTAATGGAGATAGCCTTAGCAGCTTTAGCCTTAGTTGAGTGAAGCCTCCTTTTGTATACCCATGCCTTTTTCCCTCGAGCAATTTCCCTCTTCTTTTTCCTTGCAATTGCTCTTTTTGCTTTCCTCCTTGCCTTAGCAGCTTCTCTCTCAGCTTTCTTCTTTGCCTCAGCAGCTTTCTTGGCCTTTTTCTTTGCCTCCTTTGCTTCCTTCATAGCCTTAGCAAAATCCTCCTTCTTTTGTCTCAAGATTTCAACAAGAGCCTTCTTTTCTTCTTTTGATAGCTTGGGAGGAGAAGCTAACTTTTCAGCTGCTTTACCTCTTGTCCTTTTAGGAGCCACCCGCTTAATCCTTTGTCCCTTAAGGGCCTCAAGACAAGTCTTTAGGATAACCTTGAAGGAGACCTCTTCTCTGGCTTTCCTCTTGCTCCTTTCTCTTTTCACTTCAACAAGGTCTTCCTCTGAAGCCTGAGGAACTTGAGCTGAGACTTGAGGCTTATTGGAAGTTGGAGGAGGAGGAGTAATGTGGTCCTCAGACGCCATATAGCTTCGAGCAATATTTCTGATTGCGTCCTCAATTTCCTCAGTATCCTCAAGAATAACATCCTTAAAGGATGGATTATTCTCTCCCTTTTTGTCATCATCAGCACCAGGTGTAGGTGTTTGGGCAGGGATGGGAGAAGAGATGGGAGGTTGAGGGATAGGAGAGCTAGTAGTGGTGGTAGGGATAGGAGTGCTATCACTAATAGAGGGATAGCGATAGAGGTTGGTGGAGTTGAATGGTGGCTGGCGCTAGGGGAGGGGTTATCGATAGAAGGTGCATGTGGTTTAGGAACGGTTGGGAATGGAGTGGAGTGTGGTGGCTATCACTAGGGAATGGGCTAGCGATAAGGGTTGCTGGAGGTGTTGGGACTTTTGTTGTTTGTAGGGTTGGAAAGGGAGGTTGGCTATGGTGAGAGGGAGTAGGTGAGTGCTTGTGGGAGTGGGGAGGTGAGGAAGAATGGTGAATAGGGGAGAGGATGGGTGATGATATACCTGGTGACTAAGGAGGAGCTGCCCTTTGCTTAACATCTTTTGGAACAAGGCAGAGGCATTCTTCCAAGTTCCTTACTTGGGCTTGGAGCTCCTGAATAGGCTTTATTAACTCTGCTTTCTGAGGTTCCAATGCAAAGTGGAATTCAGCAGAGAGTCTGAAAATGATCTCCTCAACTGCGTCTTTGGAAAAAGTGGAGGACTTGGAAGCAGTAGGAGGAGGAGGATCTCTTTCTGATTGAGCTTCTTCTTCAGTAGTCTTGGGCTGAACTGAAGAATAGGGGCATAAGAGGCCTGAGATTGAGAGGTAGAACCACCTCCATAGATATTCACTGGAATCCCCATCTTCTTGAGGGTAGTGGTTGTAAGCTGCTTACATTTCTTATTCTCACCATCCCCTAAAGATTTGATCTTTGAATACTCCAGGATGTAGGACATTAGCTGAGGGTATGGAAGAGGAGCCTTGGGAAATTTGTCTGATAGAAACCTGTGCAACTGTTGAGTCCAGCATTGTCAGCTACTGAACCCACCATGTTGGGCACCCCAGGGGCCCATCTCTGGGTCACCCCAGTATTGGCAAGCCCAACTCAGGTATTGTAGCTCGGTTGGGGGCCACTCTCGCAGACCTGATCCATGTTGCAGCATTTTTGGGAGGAGGCCGTGTCATAGGCGCACCCAAGGATTCGATCTCCCAACCAAGCACTTTATAGGCATTCTAGATGCCTCGCTTATCACCACTTGAGCTGCGGTGGGTTCAATAGCTGACAATGCTGGACTCAACAGCAACTCCATACACACCATCAGGCCCGTATTGAGAGGAACTTTATTGATTAGATTCGGCAGCCAAGGATTGTCAATCTTTGGGAAGCTGCTGAAGTTCCCTGACTTGTGAGTCATGATCCTAGTGTAGACATAATGAAGAATCCTGTTGAGAACTGGCATATCTGCTGGCTTATTGGTGTTTGTCTCGTAAATTTATGCCAGTTGTGTGTCAGAGTACTTGTCATGCATGTACCATTTATTGTATTGTTCCCCAGAGATCCCTAAGATTTTGTTGATAGCCAACCAACCAAAAATGATGCCTCTTCCTCTCACATAGGCTTCAAAAGAGATGTTTACCAATTTCCCTTTCTTGTACTCTGGAATGGCCTTTAGACTGGGGTAGAATGACTTTAGCACTTCTTCATTGTTGTCATTCTTTACACTCAGCCAGTTTTGGTGGGGAAGTAGCTAAGCATCTAGATCAAAACCCTGCTACTTGAAACAATCCAAATCTACCCATACAGCAGCCCAATCTAGGGTTCCTTTTTCTGCAAAGAAAGGGCGAGAAGCTTCAAAAGGATCATGCACATAGGGAACACTAGAGGAAACTTCTTTTTGTCGCTTGGGATTTCGTTCAACAGCTTCCTTAGAAAATGAAACGTTTTTCTGAGTACGAGACCTCTTGCTCGCGGATGGAGAAGATGGATTAGCGCTAGAGGTGGCTCCGACATTGGGTACTTTGGTTTGTGCCATTTTGGGGTTTTGAGAACAGAGAGATTTGAAAATGAATGCTTGAATGCTCAGAGAGTTTTGGAAGTAGAAGAGAAAGTGAATGTTCATGAATGAATGCTTGAATGCTTAGAGAGTTTTGGGAGTAGAAGAGAAAGTGAATGTTCGTGAATGATTGCAAATGCAGATGACCTGACTTTATAGGTTTAGGGTTTAGGGTTTACCATCGATGAAGATCATCAGCTAACATTTCGCATTCTGACCTGTTAAGTGACTTGCTATCGCTAATAAGAGCTGCTATCGCTAGCAGGCATGATCCCACACTGAGCAAGTGACTTAGATTTATCACACTCCTTCCTGCTATCGATGGCTGACTTTGCTATCGATAATGCTTGTGGCTAGCGATGGCAATCATAGCTCAAACTGCTTTGCCCTGTATATGCTAGCGATAGTAAACCTCACTATCGATTGGTCAGTCCTGCAAAACTTAAGATTTGGCACTCCGATGCCTGAGTCAGTGATTGATCTATATTAATAAAATGAGAATAAATCAAGAATAAGTTAGAGATATTTACAACTCATTTGGATTCACCATTCCTAATTCCCTTCTGATGAAGATAAATTGAGCTGGCTCAAGAGGTTTGGTAAAAATATCATCAAGTTGCAAATTTGTTGAGATAAACTCTACCTTGACATCCTTCTTCTGAACATGATCTCTCAGAAAATGATGTCTCACATCAATATGCTTGGTCTGGAATGATGAACTGGATTCTTGGCCAAGCTTATTGTGCTGGTGTTGTCACAGAGAATAGGCACTTCTGGGAATTCCAAACCCAGATCTCTTAGTTGATGCTTAAGCCACAGGACTTGAGTGCAACAACTTGCTGCAGCAATATATTCAGCCTCTGTAGATGAAAGAGACACACAATTTTGCTTCTTGCTAGCCCAAGAGACCAAACGTCCACCAAGGAATTGACATTGACCACTGGTACTTTTTCTGTCTGTCTTATATCCTGCATGGTTAGAGTCATTATAAGCAAGAAGATACTCTTGAGTTCCCTAGGGATACCACAGCCCAAGCTCTTGAGTTACTTGCAAATATTGCAAAATTCTTTTTACATTGGTTAAGTGGGATTCTTTAGGATTTGCTTGATATCTAGCACACATTCCCACACTAAATTGAATATCAGGCCTACTTGCAGTTAGATAAAGTAAGGATCCTATAATTCCTCTATAAAGGGATTGAATAACTACTTTCCCCTTGACATCTGCATCTAAGCTGGCAGAGGTACTCATGGGAGTGTCCTCATCTTTAGATTGCTCCATCCCAAACTTATTGAGAATTTCCTTACAATACTTGGTTTGGGAGATGAAGATGCCATCCTTCTTTTGCTTTATCTGCAGGCCTATGACGAATGTTAATTCTCCTATCATTGACATTTCAAATTCACCCTGCATCATCTTAGTAAACTCTTCACAGAGCTTTTCATTAGTAGCACCAAAAATAATATCATCAACATAAATTTGAACAATGAGCATATGCTTATCTTTATGCATGATAAATAAAGTAGTATCTAATTTTCCTCTAGAAAAGCCTTTTTCAAGTATAAATGTACTAAGCCTCTCATACCAAGCTCTAGGTGCCTGTTTGAGACCATAAAGAGCCTTTTTAAGTTTGTAAACATGGTCAGGCTTAGAGTTTTCTTCAAAACCAGGAGGTTGTTCAACATATACCTCGTCTTTGATATAGCCATTAAGAAAGACACTCTTAACATCCGTTTGATAAAGTTTAATGTTTTTGATGGATGCAAAAGCTAGAAGAATCCTTATTGCTTCAATTCTTGCAACTGGAGCATAGGTTTCTTCATAATCAATGCCTTCTTCCTGGTTATATCCTTTGGCAACTAATCTGGCTTTATTTTTGACAATTTGACCAAATTCATCAAGTTTGTTTTTGCAAACCCATTTAGTACCAATAATAGGATGATTTCTTGGTCTAGGTACTAAATCCCAAACTTGATTCCTTTTAAATTGATTAAGTTCTTCCTACATTGTGACTATCCAGTCACAGTCAACAAGAGCTTCATCAACACAGGCTAGTTCAATTTGAGAAATAAAGGTAGAAAATTCTATTTCATTTTTAGTTGCCTTCTGGTTCTAACACCCTTTGACATTTCCCCAATTATTTGTTCAGGAGGATGATGCTTAAGATGTCTTATGGAAGATTGAGGCTCATTGGCTTCATCTTGATCATCTTCAGCATTTTCCTCAGAACTCACTATCGATGGCTTTGGTGCTATCAATAGGGGAGGTTTTGAAAAGTTTGAAGAAGCTTGATTTTCAGCCTTTGCTATCGATGGCTCTGGGGCTATCGATAGTGGACGTTTTAAAACTTTTGAAAAATCTTCATCCTCATCAACACAATGTTGTTTTTCTCGAGGAGTTTCATCAAACACGACATGCATTGATTGTTCAACAGTTTGTGTTCTCTTGTTATATACTCTATATGCTTTACTCCTATTTGAATATCCTATAAATATGCCAATGTCAGATTTAGGATCAAATTTACCTAAGTTTACCTTCCCATTGTTGTGAATGTAGCACTTGGATCCAAAGATTCTTAGGTGACTGATGTTGGCTTCCTTCCTTTGTAGAGCTCATATGGAGTCTTCTCCATCCCCTTTCTTATGTATGCTCTATTTGAGATGTAGCATGTTGTGCTCATTGCATATGCCCAAAACATTTGAGGAACTTGTTTCTCATTCAGCTGCTCCTTGCCATTTCTGTGAGCACTGTATTCTTCCTCTCCACAACACCATTTTGTTGAGGAGTACGTGGGGCAGAGAAGTTGTGTTCAATACCACTTTCATCACACAACTCCATGAACTCTTTGTTCTCAAATTCTCCTCCAAGATCAGTCCTTATTGCAACAAACTTGGTGCCTTTTTCATTCTGTAATTTCTTAGCAAGTACACAAAAGGCATCAAAATTTTCATGTTTTGAGGAAAGAAAATTGTCCAAGTAAACCTTGAGTAGTCATCCACAACCACAAGAGTGTATAGACTACCACCTAGACTTTTTACTCTTGCAGGCCCAACTAGATCCATGTGGATTAGTTCCAATGGCCTACTTGTGGAGACTGTCTTCTTGGTTTTAAATGAAGACTTTGTTTATTTACCCCTTTGGCAGGATTCACAAATTAAATCATGCTTAGTTCTAAAACTAGGAATCCTTATGACTAACTCCTTCTTAACTAGCTTATCAGTCGAGTAAAATTCACATGAGCTAGTCTCTTATGCCATAGCCAACATGTTTCATCATTTGAAATAAAACATTTTTCCTCAAGTTGTTGGCATAAATCTAAAGTGTATAAATTACCATTTCTATTTTCTTTTAGCTTACACTTAAGATTAGTTTTATTTAGATCTAAATCCTTTTTATCAACAATAAGACATTCATTGGAATCAAAAGTTACCCAGTTACCATGGTCAGTGCTTTGGCTGACACTTAGCAAGTTATGGCCGAGACCATCCACTAGGTATACATCTTTGACATGACCAATTTCACTAACTCCAGTGATCTTTCCACTTTGATTTCCTCTAAAGCTAACTTTGGCTCCATCTTGTATCACTAGATTGTTGAACTTGTCCTTGTCACCAGTCATATGCCTTGAGCATCCACTATCAATGTACCACTTTCCTTTGTTGGATGCTTTAAGGCACACTTTCACAAACTAGACAGATTTAGGTACCCAAACTTTCTTAGGTCCTTTAGGATTAGCTTTGGGCTCTTGGTTTGTAAAAACCTTAGACACATGAGTACCTTTAGGAACCCACTTATAGGGGCCACTAATTCCATACTTCCTTGGATTGCAGGTAGATTGAGCATGGCCCTTTTTGTTACAATAATTGCAGAAACTATAAGGTGAAGAATATTATGAAGATTTTCTAAAATATTTCAAATATGGTTTCACCTTGGGTTCTTCCCATTTCTTTGAAGCTTTCTTTGGCTCATAACCAATGCTAGTTTTGTTTCTAAATGCTTTTTGATCCTTTAAAATTATGTTTAGCATTTCTGAGCCTTTTGTAAATTTTTCTAAAGCATTTGAAAGCTTCTCTTTCTCCTTCAACAATTTTTCACAGTTAGAACAACTGTCAGACTTTGTTGGAGGAGGATTCGCTATCGATGGAGGAGTGGCTATCGATAGTGCAACTTTGGAAGATTGCGATAGCTTCTCTTCTATCGATAGTGCAGAGGGAACTTTTGGTGTAGAATCGGAAATATTTTTCCTAAGTTCCTTGCTTTCTTTTCTTAAACCTACAACTTCTTTAGCAAGCTTAGTTAATTCAATATGCATTTCATTATACATGCTTTGAAGTTCAGAATAGGTAGGTTCATAATCATATACCTCAGTATCACTCAGCTCCTCTTGAGCAACCAAGCAGAGGTTAGCACTTTCTTCATTATCGCTAGCTTCCTCATCTGAACTATCACCCCAGATGGATGATACATAGGGATTCTTCCTTCCAAAGGACTTTTCCTTCTTTTTCTCCTTTTCTTTGAATCTTTGAAGACTTGGGCACTCTGCTACTTCTTACATTCAAAGCATACAGGAACTTTATCCTTCTAAGAGTCTTTTCTGAAGCTAGGACCATCCTTCTGCAACCTTCCTCTTCTCCTGAAGAATTTCTTAAATTTTCTGACCATGAGGGCCATATCTTCATCATCAAAATCTTCATCTTCATCATCATCATCTTCATTTCTTTCTGATGCAGCAAGGGCAAGAGACTTCTTTTTAGGATTTCCCTGAGCTTCCTTTTGGGCTATCAAAGTTGGCTCATACTCAGCAAGGCTACCAAACAAGGCAGTGATGGACTTAGTTAATTCTCCCTGCATTTCTTGGATAGCAGTGACCTTCATGAGCCAATCACCTTTTAACACTTTTAGAATCTTGCTAACTTATTCTTTCTCCGAAATTTTTCTTCCTAGAGCAGCAAGATTGTTGATGAGATGAGTGAATTTAATCTCCATATCTCTTATCTTTTCTCCCTCTATCATTTCAAACTTGTGGAACTCTTCGACAAGCATTTCCACTCTTCTGTCTTTTACTCCAGAAGTTCCTTCATGAGCAAACTGCAGAGCTTCCCACATTTCTTTAGTAGTGTTCAAGTGGCTGACTCTGAAAAACTCAGTTTGACTGAAAGCACTTTGGATCATGAGAATTGCCTTGCTGTTCAAATCAAGATAAGCAATGTCATCATGAGTAAATTCACTTTCACTCTTTGGATTGCCTAGGATATTTCTGGGCACAATATCCCCTTCTTCTATAATCTTCCATAATCTATACCCATTGGCTTTGATGTATATCTTCATTTTGAGTTTCCAGAAAGTATAATGTTTTCCATCAAAATCAGGGGGTTTGTTAATGGAGCTTCCTTCAGGAAAGATATTCTCGTACGATGCCATGTTGATCTTTGCTTCTCAGATTCGTTGGAATAAAAAAGAGAAGACTTGCTCTGATACCAAATTTAGATGGCAGAACGCACAAGAGGGGGTGAATTGTGCTTTCAAAAATTAAAGCTTGGAAACACATGACAATCTTTATACTGGTTCGGTCAACACAATGCCTACGTCCAGTTCTCCAACTCCTTGTTGGGTTCCACTATACCACAGGTTTTACAACATGGGTTCACCTGCCAACCTTTACAACAGAGCTTTAGATTTTTTCTCTAAACGCGCCCCCTTACAACTTGTAAGGACACAACCTTGTTCTAAAGTCCCAAACTTTAGAACAACCTCAAACAGTAAAGGATTTCAATTAATAAGTTCACTCAATGAACAGATTTTGATAAGCACTTAAGTACAAATAACTCACTAAGAGTAATAAAGACTTTGAGCTTTTGTTAGCATAGAATAAATGAGAATATTAAATGCTAGCTTTCTCTGTGTGCATGTGATTGAGTATTTCAGCTCCTAGTTCATAAATGCTCAAGTCTCGGTATTTATATCTCGTCACAGCATGCCTTTCCTTTCAACTCTAAGAGGCCGTCTGAAATTAATTGTTGGTAGCTCCTAGCCGTTGGCATTTAATGTGTTCTTCATCTTTGTCAACTTTCTTCTCTTGCTTCATTTAATTCTTGCAGAGGGTGAGCTAAGAGAAATAGAGTTTGTGAGTAACGAACACCTGCAACATTGTACTTGCACAGCAGCTTTATCAGTAGCGCTAGCTCCTTTGGCTATCGCTAGCTTAATAGTGTGAGTCCTGCACTTAGCTGTTAGCTAAAAAAGTATTCATGTGAAGCACAGTAGGTGTTATCGCTAGTGAAATTCATTAGCTCAATGTTTACAAACAATGTATTAGCTATCAGAATGTCTAAGTTATTTCAACAAGTATTTTTCTATCGATAGCCAATCAAGTTATCGCTAGTGACTATGTTATCGCTAGTTCATTTCAAGCTCAACGTATTAGCTATCTGAGTGACTAAGTTATTTCAACAAGTGTTATGTTATCGATAGCTAATCATGTTATGGCTAGTAACTATGGTTCATTACTGCTAGTTGTTCTATATGAGGTCTTAGAGATAGAGACAGTGCTTAGCGATAGTGATCTTAGTGCTAAGTCTTCATTAGATATTACTATCCTATACTTTCTATTTGTTAGCTATAGGTTTTAGCTTTAGTGATAGAGCTTCTGTTACCTATTAGATTTTACTTGTTTAATGTTAAGGTAACATACGCTCTTATACTTAGCCATTCTTATCTCAAATTATTCCAAACTAAGTCATATGCCAATTGTTCATTTTACTTATGTTATCTATTGGTCCAGTCCTCATCAGAACTTAAGATTCTAACAAGAGGTTCAATCTAAGGCTAAAAAGAAAAGGGTAAAGATGACTACTCCCAAGCCTTAACCTAAGGTAGTTGCAACAAGGAAAAGCACCAGGGCAACTAAAGGCATTGTAATTAAAGAACCTAAGCTTGCCCCCAAGCCTGCTACTAAGAGAAAGGCTGCCCCTAAAGGAAAATCCTCCAAGCCTCCTCCAAAGAAGCAAAAGCAACAGTCTCATCTAGACAAAATACTCTCCTACTTTCCTCCTCCATCTCCTCCTAAGAAGAAAGATCTGGCAAAGAAGAAGAAAGCACCTGCTAAGAAGAAGGAGGTTGTGATTGAAACAAAGTTCCTAGAAGAACCCTCAACAGATTCTGGAGGATACACCAGTGAGTCTGGTGATGATGATCTGAATACAAAATACTGGACAAGTGGCTCAGACTCAGAATAAACCCAAGCATCTCTCTCTCACCTGTATCTAGCATCTGCATCATTCATATTTCATGTTTTTATCTATCTCCTACTTCATATATATTTTGTCTCTGCTACTCTGATTGATTTTTGTAATGCATGATTTATAAGTTTATAATACCTATGTTTATCAGTACATGACTCTTAATCAATCTGTATCTGCCTTCTTATCACTTTTACTTTGACTATTTCTAATGTTTTGTCATCATCAAAAAGGGGGAGAATGTTAGAGTAATGAGTTTTGATGATAACTAAACATAACTTAGGCATAAAGAAAGGCTGGGTAAATATCAAGAATGACTTAGAAATAATCTGAAAGAAAATCCTAAGTATTTCCTAATCGATCAGGTTTAGATCACAAGTTAAGAAACTTAAATCCTAATCGATTAGGATCAGAGCAAGTTCAGATTAGAAGTTAGGATTATAGTCGCCTAATCGATCAGAGACCTTTGTGATCGATCAGGGTCTCTGTGTAATCGAACAGAGAAATTAAGAGAACTTAATCTAATCGATCAGAGAGCATTAATCGATCATAGAATTTAGAAGGACTTAGTGTAATCGATTGGATAAGCCCAATCAATTAGGCCTTTCCTTTAATCGATCAGAGGAATAAAGTATAATCCAAACGTAAACTAAGGCTAATCGATCAAAGGGCATTAATCGATTAGAGTATATTGAGTGATTGATTAGAGAAAGCATGTAATCTGAGTATAATCTTTTTCTAATCGATTGGACATGCCTAATCGATCAAGGTTCCCCTGTGATCGATCAGGCGAGTATTCTTCTAACTTGATATCTAGTAATGCAGGCTGTGATCTATGTGTAATCGATGTCTGATCGATCAGAAACCAACCCCTATGATCAATTAGAGACTGTGATCGAAGTGGCGATGGATTTAATTCAAATTGATTGGATAACCTATTTTAAGCCTTCAAAGTACAGAGTTGGTCAAGCCTATTCTGGGAAGTTATCGTTAGACACATAACCTGCTTTAAAGCCGTCTGATACATCAACCACCTTATCGAACTAATGAAGAGAGATGTTTTAAAGCCAAAACCAGTATAATGGAGTTAATTCTCAACTAAAGTACTCCATCAACATCATCATTCAAGTAACGGCTATAATCTTCTCTCAACGGGAAAAATTTCAGAGTCAAGTATAAAAGGCCCAGTGAGAAATTTGATAGAGACTCATTGATTGCCACATTGATTATCTGTATTAACTACTACATCCAATACTCACCAATTTTTAGGAAGCTCATTTATTGATATTCTTCAGTGTGTAACACAATCTGTTCAATAGCGTGAACGAGCTCTGTATTTTCAATTAAGAGAGGATTACTCTTAAGATAGTTGGATCTTAAGAGAATGGTGTAATCTTACAAGTTGTAAGGGGGAGTGATCAGTGAATAGTGATGTCACTAGCTGTTACTTATAAAGGCATTCAAGAGCCTAATTTAATCTTGAAGTGTTAGTAGAACCCAACATAGAGTTGGAGAACTGGACGTAGGCAAAGAGTTTGGGCTGAACCAATATAAATCTTGTTTCATTTAGTTTAAATTCTAAAAAGGCACAATTCACCCCTCCTCTTGTGCATTCCTACCAATTACAGTTATAAGTTGGTTAGTTTTAGTGCCACGTCAACAAATTAGTTAGGCAATTAGGACCTATATAATCTGATTTTCTCCCTAATACTTGTACAACTGGACTCATTTGTGAAATAACAAATTCATTTTGCCCTGGTTCTCTTTAATATTCTATTTGCCTCTCATTCTCTCTTCTCTTTTCTCTATTTCCCTCTTCTTTCTTGTTTCTTGATCTCTGTACATATCACACCAGAATATCTTGAACAACTTTAGCGAATGAAGACTTCTACAAATGGTTATCTTGCATACAATATCAATCCTAAAGAAAATAATGATTGCTAATCTCAAAGTACAAATCAAAATCCATTAATAACCTTGCATCCAGTTAGGTATCTACCACAAGAGGTTTGGGGGAAATTAAAAAAAACTTCTTGGTACATGATCCGAAAACATATTGGCCAAGAGGACTGTAACACACCCAGACAGTGCCTAGCTCATCAAATTACACAAAAAATTATCAATACAATATCAAAGGAATAGAAGCCCACCCAAACGCCTACCAATCAAAAGCAATCCACAAAATCACACGTCAAATAAATACTACACTTAGGCTGAATAACTTCCTATTCTAACCAATTGGAACCACAAGAGCATGTTTCACAATTACATTTATGGACAAAGAAAATCTAAGTTCATAAGCAATTCAATATCAACATGATCAAACAAAATATAAAAACCCTAACCATGACAACCCCCAAAATCCCTCCACTAAGAAAGGCAACGCCAAGTAAAAACAAAGACGATTCAAAGAATAGAGCAAATAAATATCAAGCAATTACTCAAGATCCCACTTACAGACATCAGTTTCATGAATCATATCGAGAGTCAACCTCCTCCTACATATCTTCCTCTTTAGATAGTACATAACCAATTCCTCATCAGTGGGATGGAATCGAAACCCAGGCATGGAAGCCATCATATAGTTGAAAAGCTTTGGGGATGAATCCTCTACCACCGTCATTTTTTATTCAACACCAGTAATACCCAAAACAAAAAAATGAAATTGAAGATTCCCCCCCCCCAATAACAAAAACCACTCCTTTGATCCAAAATTCGAACCAAGAAGCAGCGAATCAAAACCTACATGATCCGATAGAGAAACCAAAGAAAGAGTGAGAAAGAAGTGGAAATGAATTTTGTGGGATGATATAATAGAATTTAGAGGGGATAAAGGATTTTGGGAGTAGGGGTGATAGTGTTGTGGTCAAAGAAGGAACTAGGGAATTTTGCTTGGTCTACAACTTGCGAGTGGTAATGAAGTTTTGTGGAAGTGCTAGCGAGTAAGGTTCAGTGGTTTAGGAAGTGGATAGTATTGTGAAGACATTAAGTGTTGGAGCTGCTAGATGAGAGTGTGTTAAAGTGGATGCCATAACACTAATAGTTAAGGAAGGTTTCTTCCATGCATTAGAAGGGAATCAACCAATGGAAGATAACTCCATGAGTTCAGGTGAAGCTTGCATCTCCATTCAAATCAAAGAGACTAAGATCATTATTTGGAAGTTGAGTTAGACCACCAACACTGTTCGTGTTGCCAATGAATGTACCTAAGGTTGATGAAGCGAAGGAAACATTAGCATGTTTTGCTTGACTCATGATCTACCTTTCATGATGCATTTAGAGTTCACTTTAATCTGCATTGTCTCCAAGGGGTAGAGACTGATAATGCTGATTCACAACATTACTGTGAAAACATTTTCCTGATCAATATGCCCCATGTCACGAAGAAGCATCTCTGCATCATGGTACAAGTCAAATGCACTTGATCCGTCTTCAAACTCCAGTTCTCCAAAGGATTTTCTATTGTGGGCAATTTTGGTTTGGGATCAATGAGATCATTCATTTCCAAGAAGTCATCCTCATGAAGGAGAGGCTCCTATACTTGAGAACTGGGACTAGAGGTGGCTTCAAGTGCTTCAAAAACATGCAAGTAAGGGGTAACTAATTAGGTAAGGTCATAGTAGTGATCACCTGAATGAAACATTTTGATTGGCTCAGCAAATGCCACCTCCTTGGAAATTTGATCCACCACCACACTTGGTGTTTCTTCAGTAGCAACCTATAATAGATGACTATAGAATATAGTTAATGAAAATCATGCCAAAAAAATCATGTAGCAACCTACAAAAACTATATTAAAATAACCACTAGTTACTAAACAGTTGTGCCAAAAATTAACAAGTGGCAGTCAAGTAACCATAACTGTTGAGAGAAATAACACAGTTAGGCCAAGTAAAAGGGAAGATGACAATCACAATCACATATTCTCTGAATCTCAGTCAATGCTCTGTTCTTTCTGCCCAAAGTCTTATAGCTTTAACATATTTTTACAGCTTTATTGAGCAGGACAAATATATAACCATTGAAACCCCATGATTATTGTAGAATCTAGATCTCAAACGAGTGTTATCCTACAAAAGTGATGCCAAAACATCTATAACACCCTAACTACCAATGGCCTTATCTTACTTCTCTATTTTCAACAAATCCCAACCACAAAAAGAGAGAAAGAATCCATAACTAAAGTAAAACAATACAGAGATATTCATTATTCAATTTACAGCGTTTATGTTAGTAAATGAGGAAAGATGATCCAAAAGCAAAGGCCAGGAGTGAGTGAACTAAAGCAAATAGAAGAGAGAGAGAGAGACAAACTGAAATTATCAAGGTTTAGACTAATGCCTCACACGGTGTTTGAATGGAGAAGAGAGAAAGTTTTGATTTTTGTATGGGCTTTATGATGGGGAACTGGAGGAGAAAAAAGGAAGATTTTTCAAAGAAAGAAGACTACCTGACCTTTTAAATGCTAGAAGTCGCTGTTGTCCTTTATTTTTTTTCTTACACAAAGCTAGTGAGGTAATGCTATAAAATTGTTTTGCCACCTATTCCTCTCCATTTCTGTCAATAGAGAAGGATAGGTATAATAGTCCTGATAATTTACATATTTAAACAAAAAGTTTAGTAAACAACATGTTTTGCATTATCAGAATGACTTCATAAGGAAATAAAAAAGAAAGATAAAGTATAAAAGACACTAGAAAATGATACCTTACAATTCTGGAATTTTGATAGTGAATAACAACAATAAGAGATAACATTTGAGATCTGTGAGCAGTTTGGTCATTGGTTCTTTTTGTAGTAATAATAGGAAATTAGATGGACTGATATAAACCATGTGGCGGTTGTTGACTGGAACACTAGATGGACTGATATTAGAAATTGGAGCTAAGTTATGTTAGTATCAATATAATTAGAAATAATTAGAGTAGTCTCAATTTTTTTTAAATTTAATCAGTTGTAAAACTTTTTAATAAAGGAAAATTAAAAGAAAATTATAGCTTTTGAATTTCAAAATCCCATATGGAAGATTTTAAATAATTGAGTAATAGTATGAGCTAGTTGAGAATAGATATTTGCAACTACAAATCACCTATATGGGATTTTGAATTCAAAAGTTATTGTTCTCTCATTTCCCTTTCAATAAACACTCTCACCTTTCTGCAAAATATTTTTCTTTTTGAAAGTTATTCTTTTTCACGAAAGAACTAAAATGATGTGTCCTAAATATATGATCTAATTAGGACTTTCTTTTTGTGTCAACTCAAATCACTCCATATTTTAGACCTTGTAAATAACAATTTAAATCGCTTAACACCTCCATTGCATTGGCAATCTTACTGGGATGACCAAAGATAGTGATTACATATGGAAATCAACCAATCAATATTAAGTAGATTCCAATTAAGTAGATGCCTCAATTCTAAATGGGCAAATGTCGTGGCAGGAGCAGGATCGGTCAAATCGTCTACGGGTACATAAACTGCTTGAATAGAAGTTATGGACCCTTCTTTGGTAGAATTAATTCTTTCTTGTAAAGAAACCATTTCGATACTAAGGGTGGGTTGATAACCCACAGCAGAAGGCATTCGACCTAATAAGGCCACTACTACAGAAATGGGCTATTGCAGCGCAACAATCCCGACGCTTTATAAATGCAAGCACCAGGATAAGATATCCAGGCGCTTTTTAACAATTTAAAGTGCCAGGATAGGTATTCCAATTTTTTAAATATAACTTTTTTAATCAGTGAGCCCATCCCGGCGCTTAATATTAGTAAGCGTCAGGATAGGTCTTTTATTTTTTTTATATATTTGGAACCTATCCTAGCGCTTTTTTTATATTGAGCGCCGGGATAGGTGTAAATATTATTATTTTAGAGCAAGGGCGTCTATCCCAGCGCTTAGTATCTACTAAGCATTGGGATAGGTGTTTTATTTTTATAATATATTTGACACCTATCACAGCGCTTAGTATACTAAGCGCTGGGATAGGTGTTTTATAGGTGTTTTATTTTTATAATATATTTGACACCTATCCCGGTGCTTAGTATATACTAAGCACCATGATAGGTCTTTTATTTTTTAAATTTATTTCAGGTTCTTTTTTTACTTTTGGGCCTATCCTGGCGCTTGTTATGTAGAAATCCCGGGATAGGCTTTCCCTCTAAATTTTTTACCCATTTCCCTCCCCCTTCCATTTCGTCTTCGTTCCCTCCCAAACCCTCATTCCTTCTCTACCGAAACTTCCCTCCCTCTACTCGTCCCCATTTCACTCTCACACTACCACTTTGGCCTTCACCCCCTTCTCCGATTTCTTCCTCTCCTACATTATATTCCATCCGGCCACCAGCGAGGAGAAGATGGCATTTTTCATCTCTCTAATGAAAATGAAGCTGCGCCATTTTTGAACGAGCATTTTGATTAGGTTCTGGTGTTAAGGAGTTGTAATACGATTAAATTGAAGCTTAAGGTTAGATTTTACATTTACCTAATGAAATTTGAGCTGATATGATGTTCTTAGTCGGATTCGAACTCTTATGCTTGGGTGAAATAGTTTTACTTGCACTTCAATCCATTATGCTCTGTTTTTCTGTCGATGGAATTCTTTGATTTGGAGTTTTGATCTTCTAGTAGTTGAGCTCTGCATGTATTGGTTAAAAGTAATATACATAAGTATTACCAAATAACTTGAAATTTAAAAGAGTCCATGGTCATATAAAGATTTAATTTCTAAGCTTTGTGTGATGGTTTTGAATATGGGAAATTTATCTAGGCTTGCTGTTAAGAGGATTAATAATGTTTAGTTTTGAGAAATTTCAAATCAAATGAGGGAGTATGGATTCTGGTTCTATGATAAAGGAGAGAACAATTAATCGATCAAAAGGCATTAAAGACATATAAAGAGATGATTTTTTGAGGTGTTTGTGCAGTTTTTCTTTCATTTAGGGATATATATTTGATGTTTGATCTTTACAAGGATGATTTAATGTTACCTAAACTTTTTAGAGGTTTCAAAGAGTAGAGTTTAGGCTTTGTGGAAATTTTGGATTTTTTCCCTTCTTTTCCCCCTGTTCAACTAGCTGATTTGTTGCTCTATTCTGGTCCAAATATGGTTTTGTTTGGTAGTGAATTTGTAGTGGAATTTTTCTATTCTTGCTGGTGCTGGTTGGCTGCTTCAATGATAGGGAAAAGAGAATTTGTGATTTTTAATTTAGTAGGAATAAGGTTTAATTGAGTATGTGAATTTGTAGTAATTTTCTCTGCTTTGATACGGTTCTTTGTGCTGTATGGTCCCTGAGAAAGATGTGATTAAGTGTAGATATGTGGTAGCATGTTTAATTTATGTATGGAATGTGAAATTATTTTTCTCCCTTTGCCTGTTCTGTTTCAGTCAATCATGAGGAATTAATAATGGTGTAAGAATTGGATTGGAATCATCACATTCGGAAGTGGGATTGTATGCAATTCATTCGATTTTGCTTTGAATCATTTTGAGCTATTGAACTTCACTTTGCTGAAGACGTAGTCTTTTGAATTTGAACTGCATGTTGGCTTTGACAGTTTGAAATTTGGAATAGTTAACACCCCTTATATCATTTCAGACCTAATTTGTATATTATTTATGCATTTTTAAATTTTTGCTGAATATTTTGAGCTTAGATCTAAACTATTATTTTACATAATATTTTTTATAGGAGCCTACAATTGCCTAATAGTTTGTTGGCAGAAACGAGGGACCAAAAGTGGGATATTTTTGTTCAATTTGAGAGCTTTTATTAATTTACTTTGCCACGTAGAAGGTATACTTTTAAATTTCCTTCCTTCATTGAATTATGAATAATATTATTGTTGTTTCATTAAACTCTTATGACTAAGTTTGATGTGGTAGTAGTTGTGCAATATTTGAAAATATCCATGAATGGTAGATATTGTGTTTTTGTGCCCATTAATGCTATATGTATATATTCTTTGTGAATTTTGTTATTGAAGACTGGAAAATTACGGAGTTAAGGATTGGTGTTTTGTAAGCTATCCATTTCTAAGTTAAAAAGATAGGGCCTTGAGCCTGGGAACATTCATTTTGTAGCCGTTATGCTGCCGAATTTTTGTTAAAAAAATAAGGTAATATCATAAGGTGGCTACCTGATGAGTAAGTTTATTAAATCGATCTTACCGTCACTTTCCTTTAGTAGGTTACCATGTTGGATTGAAAATGGATGTCTTGTGATCGGCGTTCAAAGGAATATATAGATGGAGCAAAAGAGTTCATTGAATTTGCTGCTGAGCATGCAGAGAATGCTAACATAATTGTATGCCCTTGTATGTCATGTTCGTATGGAAAGCGTCTTCATCCTCTTGACTTGTTGGGCCATTTAATTTGTCATGGAATCGATCCGTCTTATACACTTTGGACAAAGCATGGTGAGACGTATGAGTATTTTGTCGGAGACCGGGTACCTGATGTTAGTAGCGCTTCAAATGTGGTTGACACAGATATGTGTGATGAGAGCGATGATGTTGAAGAAATGTTGAATGTGGTGGGTAAGGAGGATCCTGAAATATTTCAGACACTGAAGAGCGATGCAGAGACGCCTTTGTATGTGAGATGTAGCAAATACATCAGATTGTGTTCGGTGCTTAAATTGTATAACCTGAAGGCACGATACAATTGGAGTGATGCAAGTTTCACCGCTTTGCTCTCTACTCTGCGAGATATACTCCCAGAAGGGAACGTACTCCCTTCGAAAACATACGAAGCAAAGCAAATTCTCCGGTCGACCGGTATGAAATATGAGAAAATACATGCATGTCTCAATGATTGTATTTTATTCCGAACCAGTATGCGTCGTTGGAGAAGTGTCCTAAATGCAAAACATCTCGATATGGAAAGAAAGTTAAGAGTCCTTCTAAAGTCTTGTGGTACTTTCCGATCATTCCAAGATTCAAGTACATGTTCAATAATGCGGATGTTGCAAAACTTTTGACATGGCACGCTGATGAGAGGATTAAAGACATCAAGCTTAGGCACCCCGCAGATGCCCCCCAATGGAAAAAAAATGATTACAAGTACCTTGAGTTTGGTGAAGAACCAAGAAACCTATGGCTTGCATTGGCAACCGATGTAATGAATCCGCATGGAGTTTAGAGTAGTACTCATAGTACATGGTTGGTGATTCTGATGATATATAACCTCCCCCCAATTTTGATCATGAAACACAAATTTATGATGCTTTCCATGCTTATTTCCGGGGCTAAACAGCCCGACAATGATATAGACGTGTACTTGGATCCTTTGATTGAAGACCTGAAGCATATGTGGGATTTAGGTGAGACGGTTTTTGATGGCTGTAAGGAAGAAAGTTTTAAATTGAGAGCCATGTTGTTTGGCACAATATATGATTTCCCAGCATATAGTAATTTTTCTGGATACAGCATCAAAGGATATGGTGTGTGCCCTATATGTGAAGATGATACACATTCGATGCGACTAGATCATTGCAGGAAAAATGTTTATATGGGACATCGGAGGTTCTTGCCATTAAAGCATCTTGGAAGAAGTGGAAGAAGGCATTAAACGAGAGCTCAGAAGAAGGTAGGCCACCGAGGATATTGATCGGGGATGACGTTCTAGAAAAGGTGAACGCAGTAGAGAATGATTTTGGCAAGCCTTTTGCTAAAAATGTATTGACAAGTGGCTAGAAGAAGAGGTTCATATTCTTTGAACTCTCGTATTGGAAGTCCTTATATGTCAGGCACTTTCTTGATGTGATGCATATTAAAAAAAACATCTATGATAACCTAATTGGCACGTTACTAAATATGCAAGGAAAAAGTAAGGATGGTGTCAATTCAATGTTAGATATGCTCAAGCTAGGAATAAGACAAGAGTTGGCATTTGTTGAGAAGGCATACCGCACTTATTTACTTGCAGCTACTTACACCATTTCGAGGAAAGAGAAAAGATTATTCTTTGTGTTTTTGAATAGAATCAAAGTTCCAGAAGGCTACTCCTCAAATGTAAAGAACCTTGTATCCATGAAATAGTTAAAGTTGAAGAACCTGAAATCTCATGATTGCAACGTCGTGATGCAAAATTTCTTACCGGTTGGCATAAGCAGCATTTTACCCAAGAAACTGCGGAGCACAATCACCAGACTTTGTATGTTCTTCAAGCTCATTTGTAGTAAAGTGGTTCATACAACAAAGTTACAGGATTTGCAGAGGAAGATCCTTTGTACCCTGTGCGAACTTGAAATGTATTTCCCCATTATTTGACATCATGGTTCACCTTACTGTACACTTGGTCAAAGAGGTTCAACTGTGCAGCCTAGTCTATTTGAGATGGATGTACCCAATTGAGCGGTTCATGAAAGTTTTAAAGGGGTATGTTAAAAATAGATATCGACCAGAGGGATGTATTGCTGAACGATTGATTGCACCATATTTTTATACACTTTTTATTGATAAAATCTTTAGATTATTGCATGTTCTTGGGGTAATTACACTTAATTAGGTTCATTTCTGACTTTTACACGCTTTGTTGGAATTTGATCTAGTCGAGGGCAATTTGGGCATAATTAGCATGACTTATTGTTCAACATATTTTCAAGAACATTTTGATGCTACCTTAGGTCCATTTTATATGCAAGTCATAGAAGAAAATACCCAAATTAAGGAGACAAGTTGCAGCGAAGAATTCTGGAAGGAGCAGAAGGAGAAAATGAAGGAAGAGGCAGAATCATCTGTACTTCACCGCGACCTTACTGCGGCGAGGTGACGGCAAACTCAGAGGCCAAAAGCTCCAGAATAGATGCCAGCTCGCTGTGGCTCTCGCCGCGGTGAGGCCACGGCGAACGAACCCGAATTCAACTAGAACCAACATGAGCTCGACGTGGCTCTCGCCGCGACGAGCCCACAGCGAGCCCCCGATATCAGCAAAATTCTGACGCGATTTGTTGGGGTTTTTGAGCGGTATAAATAGATCCAAACACCCCCACCTTAAGTTTTTAAGCCTTCTCTGCTCAAAAATCAGCCCTCTCCTAGGGTTTCTCTTGTTTTTCTTCATTCTTCATCCAATTCCTCACATTTCTACTCATTCTCACCCCCTCTCCTACTGATTTTCGTGTTCTTCCTTCTTCTACCTTCAATTTCCACTCCACATTTCCTTCTATCTTCTTCATTCATGGAGGCTATCATCATGGGTCCTTTTGGGCACGAATTTGAAGACATGAGAGGCTAAGTTCTTGGTGCTTTGGTGGTGTGAAGGTGGCTTTAACTTCATGGACCAACATAGGGGAGTTTCTAGTTTATAATTCCTTATTTCCTTTGTATTTGGCTTCTACTCTTTTGTATTGGTCTTGTATTTGGATTTAAGACTTGGGATATGTGGTTGCTATCTATGTTTGTGAACTATATTGTGTATGCTTTGAATTGAATGTGATTGAGATACAATTTCCTATCTACTTGTGGTTGTATTCTTGGTTGTAGCCATTTTAGTGGTTGCTAGTGGTTATAATCAATTTCTTCCATGCATGATGATGTGGTTGCACTTCATGAGAGTTAAATTGCATTTGTTTCAAAGCATTTCACAAACCAAGTGGATCTTCACACTAACCCTAAGTAATGGCTATGAAAGTGATTGCTAGATTAGTCATTAATTAGGGCTAGTGGACCCCTAGTGGTTGCTTGGGGATTTTTCAATTAGACTTGGTAAATTAAACTCCCACTTATCATTTTGAAAGAAACGTTTGAGTCACCGAAACACTACCAAAGCCCATTTTATAAAATCACCCCTAATCCAAACTCTTTTCACTTTTCACTTATTAATCTAAAACACCAAAAACAAGTAACTGCTTTTGTTAATAGCTTTAGTAAATGAATCTTCAAACCAAAACCCCCATACCTTTTTATTGTTTTAATTGCATTTAGTTAGCTTAGGTAGTTTAGAAGGACTCCTCAAGTGAAACGATCCGGGATTGTGCCACTTTACATAATCCTTGGTAATTATTGTGATTTTAACCCCAAGATGCATTAGGCAAAGGTTAAATCAACGATACATCATCGAAGAAGCGAGTGATTTGTGTGCCGATTACTTATCAAATGTTGAACCTGTCGGTTTGCCGAAGTCTCGTCACGATGCACGATTAACGGGGAAAGGAATAAGTGGGTTCAAGTTATTACGCATTTCAAATGCTGAAAGGGTGTTGGCACACTTGTATATTCTTCATAACACTCCTGAGGTTGAACCATTCATTGAAGAACACAAAAAACTCCTTTGTGAAATACACGATGATAGGAATGAGAGTTTGATCACAAAGGAGCACAACAAACATTTCATTAAAAGGTTCAATGCACGCATTTGTCAGCAGGTTGAGCTTAATGCTGGATCGGTTTGTGAAAGATTGTTCTAGCTGTCGAAAGGACCAGGTTTGCAAACATTTTCTTATATCGGCTATGCAATCAATGGTTACACATTCTATACAAAAGGCCAGGATGAAAAAAGCACCATGCAAAATAGTTGAGTCACACTTGTTGCCGAGGGGTGGCATATATCCAGTGCAAGAGATACAATCCCATATATCCACAGATGTTGTACTTTGGTGTGATTGATTGCATTTGGGAGTTAGATTACACCATGTTCAGAGTTCCCGTGTTTTGGTGTCAGTGGGTTAACAACCACAGTGGATGGCGGTTAGATGAATTTGGGTTTATATCGGTCGACCTTTCTAAAGTTGGATATAAGGATGATCCTTACATTCTACCGTCTCAAGCAGCATAAGTGTTTTATGTTTCAAATCCTTCTAAGAAGAATTGGTCAGTTGTCATGCAGCCAAACAAAAATAATGTGAGCAAGTTGATGATGAAAGTAGTGATGATGATATGAATGTGATAGAAGATGTTCCTTTCTTTGAGACATTACTGTCAGAAGACTTTGATGCAAACGGATATGATGATGAAGATGAGCCTATTTATGTAAGGCGTGATCATGAAGAAGGCATTTGGGTAAACACAACCCTAAATCCAACAAGAAAGAGGAAGAAAACAATTGTAGACAATATAACAAAGATAAAAAAGAGACAAAAGCTCTCATATTGATTTAAGTTTGTATGTATTTATGTTTTGCACTATGAATTATTTCATTTAATTCGCATACACTTAGCATGACTATATGTATATGCATGAAAATCATGTCTTGTTTAATTTTTTTAATAGGATAATGGATCCCCCCCTAAACAAGGAGGAAGAAGCATAACCTAGTGACCAGGTAGATATTAGTCAAGGTAGAGCAAGACATGAGGCGGATGTTCGTCGTGGCAAGACCCTTATGCGCAAACTCCTCACACGCAGAGCTCGGGGAGAAAAGGCAAAACTTAAATGGAACGACAATAACCAAGGGACTGGAGAGTCGGCGAAGCTCCTCTCTGGTTACATTGGATGCACTATTCAGGACAAAGTGCCTATTACTATTACAGATTGGAGAAAAGCAGGCGACAAACGTGAGTGGTTTGGTTAGAGATTCAGGTAAGCTTCATTTTTACAATTAAGGGCATATGTTGTAACATCCCAAAAACCCAATTAGTAAATAAAATTACTCAAGGAAGGTAAGAAATGTCTTTTACCAAATAAGAACAATATGTAATATTGTTGATAAAAATCAAAGGTAAGTGTAAAAGAGCCAATTAAGTAAAATAGGAGATGATTAAATTGCCCCACCTAAATACTAAATAATTTATTATTATTTACTCCCTTATGTCAGCCGAAACACACACCCACACACACATTCATTTACTTTTCCTCTTCTTCCATTTCGTCTCTCTCTCTCTTGCTCTCCAAATGCTCAAACTTCTGCCCAAATTCCAGCAGCTTCCTTGGACGAATTTGGAGGAAGATTGAGGTGGAATCCACATGCAAAACAAGATTCAAACTCAGGTGAAGATTCTCTACCAATCTATGCCAAATTTTCTTCAATCAAGAGAGGATTTAAGGGAGATGCATGTCGGGTTTGAGGGGGGATTTGGGGGCTGTTCGAATCTGATTTTCTGTAGCTAAATGGGAGATTGTTAAAGGTGTTTATGTGGGTGAAAATTTCGAGCTGCATGTGTATTTACTTAACTTTGATGCTCTGTTTTTATTAAACCAAAGGAGCTATGAAATCTGTCCAAAATTTGGGTGATTGCGGTCAGTTTTCCTTGACCGATTAAAGGAAGAAAATTGGCTCTAACATTTTCCTCTTTTATCTATGAAAGTTACAACTAAAATTGGGAAGGTATCTTGTGAAGAATTGGCTACAAATGGATGCAAGTTTGTGCTGAAAATTGCTGTCCATTTGTGCGCTGTCATAGGTGTTAAATCTGTGATTCTTCATGTGTCTAAAAGAATGTAGTATTTTTGTATGAAGGGCAATTCGGTTCAGCCATTAAGTTACTTGTGTGTGTGCAGATTTTCTTTTATAATTCACACAAGATTAGCATAACTTAGTTACTTTATTAATGGTTCAAATCGCTGCAAAGTAGTGAAGAAATATGAAGTTATGGTTTGTGCATATTGCTGCAATTTGTGACAGCAATTTAAATTAAGTTGATAAGATTGTGCTTGACTTAATAATAGATGAAAATTGGTTCTATTTTGGCCTAGAACAAATGGGACTAATGGAGTTAATAAGGGATGACTTATTTTGACTAAAAACAATGTGAAAGGCATTATAATGTGCCCAATTTTACTGCTGCACAATTGTAATTCAAATAAAGATAATGTGACATATACTTTTCTTGTATTACATTACAAGATGTTTGATAATTTTGGGTACAAGTTGCTGCTGCCTTATTGTAAGAGGTTTTAATTAAATTAGGTTCAAAAGTTGTGGACAATTGTGCTATAACAAGTGTTTTAAGTGTGATGCTTCTTGTACATAAATGAACTTAATTATTGTTGTTGAATTGGCAATTAAATCCAGCCATAAGTAGTGCTATATTACACATTGATTGTGGAATTTCCTTCTTCAATAAAAATACCAACTTTTAGAGTTGGAGAATGAGACTTGTTGTTCTAATTAGAGATGTGAATGTGTTTCACCTAGTAAGAACTATCACTAAGGGGTGGGTAGTATACTAGGACCGAGAGCGAGATATTTAATATGTATAATATTAGTATTGACCTCTATTATTACATGATGTAATAATAGGAGGACCAAGTGGTGATAAATCTGATAGGCAGCGAGAAGGAAAGGCTCCAGCAAAGTAGTACGTGGTTGTCACAGGTGAGGGTTTACTTCATACACACCTAGAATAATGCATGATTGGATTGTATGATAATTAAGCATGATTGCTGTTACAGATACTTGATGAATGATTATTGCTCGTATGTTCTTATTTCTTTTTGTTAATTCGGAGTACTCCCAGGCATACGGTGGGTCGCTCCCCCTATGTCAGATTTTCTATCTACATGATATATATATCTGTATGTCATTATTAAAACCCTGCAGGTATAGTCACTGCTAATAGGGAATGCATCCTTATTAATCAGTGGCAGGTGCTATATGCACATTGAGATAAATAGTTAATCTCCAAGTGAGTGAATATATCATTACTTGGGTGACTGGCGTCAGAGACGCGAAATATGAGGATAATATTATCATTATTTGTACAGCTTAAATAAACTGTGATGGTGTGACTGTATGAATTCAGAGTGTATGAGGTAAACCTGAGAAAATTTTGGTTGCAGGGAAAGATAGGCTGGACTGCTTTTGGTAAGGCTGGATTTAGTGAAAGTATATGTAGCCTGAGGATGCTGTATAAGATTTCTTAGGCAATTTGTATATATTTTTGAGTATGATATTATTAAGCTATGGTGAATACTTGCTGCATATGTATATTTTGTAAACACTATGGTGGGAAGAAGTTGGCACATGTAAGTAAATATGGGGTAAAGTTTGTAGTAAATATCAACAGGGGTATGAACCTTGATATATATATATTACTCTGAAGTACCTATCGTAGGCAAGGGTGTGATGTCTGGATCGATATGTAAATGATAGTTTGATTTATATATATTAGTGAAGTTTAAGGATCGAGTACCAAATAAAAAAGAATAAAAAAAATGATAAGTTGATTTGACACATCAAGTTTCCGATAAAAAGTTTTAATCAAGTTCATTTTTGGGCTACTTAAAGAGGTTTTCTATAAGTTCTAGTTAATTAAGTATTGGCTAAACGTTAAGAAAGGCTACCAAGTAGGCAAGGTTTTATCAAAAAGGTAAAACGAAAACCAGGTGTTACATATGTGTTATCATAACATTGTAACTAACAAACTTAATATGATTTCTGCTGTTACAGACTATCTTTCATATCGACCATACTTATAGGGAGTATGTGCTGAAGAAAGCTTCAAGAATGCATAGGAATTTCCGTTTCACCTTGACCACGTATTACCTGAGAGATGAAGAGAGGGAGATCGTTCCAACGCCACCATCTTCATATGCTGGGTCAATTACTCAAGAACATTGGGATGAATTTTTGCGACAACATTTGACTGAAGAGTTTCAGGAAATAAGTAAAAAAATAGCCAAGCGGCTAAAAGCTCTGAGTATCCGTATATGGGCGGACGAAAGACATTTCCTGAATTGGAGGAAGATATGGTATGTTAGTAACGCTTTTGGTTCCAAAATTATGAATAAATGTTAGGAACAGGGCCTAGAAGGTAAGCCACCACGGCATGACCTCTGGGTCAGAGTTCACTCGAAGAAGGACGGTACCATCGTTCATGAAGAGGTCAGAAAAGTCCATGAATGATGTGTAAGTCATTATCTTGGAATTTCTAATATTTTTCTAATCGGTGACTTTGCTAAGTTAATAACTAATAATCCTTCCTCTTTGTTATAGGTTATGTGAATGTAAGAATGCCCTAACGAGGTCAACAAATTTGGCAGTGACGATTTCTTTAGCAGAGCACTCGATCGCCCTAAGTATTCGTGCGGTGTTTGGGGTGCGGGTGTAGGCATCACGCCTTCATCTTACTTTGGCTGCAAAAAGAGGGCACCAAAAGGCTGTTAGAATCTTAAGTTTTGATGAAGACTGACCCTGAGAAAACATAAGTGAAAGTTACCTCTGAATTAATCGTATAAAATCTGCCAGGTAACAGATCACCATTGCAAGAATAAAGATTCATCTCTAATGAAAAATGACAACTTAGCAGATCAATAATGAATGAGTATCTCTATCGCTAAGAGAATCTAAATAGCTAATAGACAAGAGCCATAGCAAGTGAAGACTTAGAAATAACAAAGTTATTATCTATCACTAAGTCATCCTCTATCGCTAAAGAAGAATCCATCGCTAGAAGCTCATTGATAAATCAGCGAGTAGAAAGATAAACTTAGTCCTTGATCTAATGAAATCAGCTAGCGATAACAGGTTAAGCTATCGATAACAAAAAGAGCTTCAGATAATAATCACTCAGATAACTAATGCCCAAGAGCAAATAAGTCAAAGAAGCTAACATGATTACTAGCGCTATCATGATTATCTACTATAATAGGATACCTGAAAATATCTCTGAATGCTTAGATAATTGTATCCTTAAAGAAAATAGTGATAATGAATTTGCAATGGATAGAAATAATTTATGCTGATATGATGCTTTCTAAATCCAAGAGAATATGCTATCGATAATACATCTTGTTATCAATATGAAAAGCTCTGATATACCTTATATTGTCTTTATCTCATTGAGCTAATAGATTAAGCTTGCGATAGCATCTTCCGTGCAATATATGATTATTTGGTTAGCTAACAGCTTAAGTGCAGAACACACTCTATGAGATTAGCGATAGCAGATCAAGCTAGCATAAATGAAAAAGCTGCCAGAAAGTACATCATGTACGGATGCTCAGATCGCTGAGTCTGTCTCTCTCTTAGCTCATCCTATGCAAGAAGTAGTTGAAGCTAGAGCGGAGAGTTAAGACTGATGAAAAAGCTGCATTAAATGCCAACGTCTATGAGCTCCCAACGACTAAATTCAAACGGCTTCCTGAAGATTGAATGTTAGGGCAAAATCTGAGAAGAAGATATAAATACAGAACTTAAGCATTTATTGAAAAGCGACAAAAAACGAGAATATTCATAAGTTCATTCATTGCTCTGTATTTATTGTCTTAGAGATTTTATGTGTACTTAAGTGTTTATCAAAATCAGTTCATTAAGTGAACACATTTATTGAAATCCTCTTCTGTTTGAGGTTGTTCTGAAAGCTTGGTGCTTTAGAACAGGGATATTGCCTTACAGATAGTAAGGGGGAGTGTTTAGAGAGATTCTAAAACTCTGTAAAGGTTGACAGGTGAACCTATGCTCGTAAAACCTGTGGTTAGTGGAACCCAACAGAGTGTTGGAAAACTGGACGTAGGCAGTGTTGGCCGAACCAGTATAAATTCTGTGTTGTATTAAATTATTCCCAGATTTTAAATAGCACAATTCACCCCCCTCTTGTGCGATTGCCACTTTCAAAGGTGATGTTAGAGCGTTCAAAGATGAAGTTCTTACTATGAGGAAGGAAATGCTTGAGATGAAACGACGCAACAAGGAAATGGAATGACGGTATGAGGAAATGCAAACGGCACGAGGAAATGGAACGACAGAATGAAGAAATGCAACGGTACGAGAAGATGTTCGAATTCTTCCAGAGAAGTAATGTTGCATCACAAAAGTCCAACTTCGTGCAACAAAGTCACGTTCCTTCCGTCGAGAGTCCAAGCATCAGGGATAGCTGTATGATGCCTAGGGTCGGCATTCCTCAGGTAGCTCATAGATTTTCTACTTACAAACTAGCAGTGATTCTGTTATATTATCGATTGTGACCTAATGTTGACAACTCTTTCGTAGGGCGAGTCAAAGTGCAGGCTATATACGGATCACTCTTTTAGTGAAGTAGTTGTGATTGGCAAGGTCTACAACAATTCGAACATGACCCTGCACAACTCGTCGTTGCCTTAAAATGCACTGAGGGTATTGGTTGAATACTCTTACAATGATTGGGCACCGTTACCATTCCCTACTCCTGATGAGATTACTAGGGTAGGAGAGGTTGTCGGTGTATACGTTGCTGGCCCATTGGTTTGATTGCGCCAACACCACAGGTAAGTACTTACTAATAACATTTACACTAGCATTCATTGTTTTGGCTAGGTACACAATTTATGGGAAAAAAGTACAAGTGGCTAATGTCAAAGGTACTGGTGGTTTAGCTGCTCAAATTAAGAAAGAGTTCACGTACCGATCCATTATCACAGGTGATTATTTACTAATTAATTTAAACTAGCACTCTTCTTAATTATTGGAATGAATGTTTAAACTTTCTATTTACACGGTTTTTAGGCAACAAAAGCAAAGGGTAAGAAAAAAGTTCAAGTGCCTGATCCTGTGATTGAAGATGCAAGTCCCGAAACGCCATATCATGCTCGGTTGCGAGCATTTGCAGCTACCGTACCTCGCGATGCTATTGCCTCAATTCCTTTCATTAGGCATATATTTGACGAGGCAAATTTCATTGACATTCTTTCTAGGGATTAGGTAATGGAGATGCTTAACCAAAGATGGGTCGGTGCTACAGTTATCAATTTATGGATCAGGTATATATGCATTTCCATTGTGGTTTCGTTCAATGTCATAAGTTTTACACTAATTGGGAGTTGGTATGGTTTCTATAAAGGCATTTGCATGAAGATGTCATGATCGCCGGGGAGCACATGTTGTTCGAATTCATAAACCCTTATTCGATAGCAAAAATTGCGGGCTCAAAACGTGAGGACCAGTTCAAAGCGATTTACAGGTGTTTCTCTTTAAAGGCAACAGCCAGAACTTTATTCTTAACTCCGATTAATACAGGGTAAGTCTATACGTATTATAGCTTCCATTGTATTTAATCTCCGAGCATCAAAGATATATATACTGACATAATGTTATAAAACATTTTAGGCTACATTGGATTTTGCTTGTCATCAATCTGATGGCACAAGAGGATCCCATAATTTACTATTTGGATCCTGTGGAATCTGCTCTCCCAGATAATCGCCCAGATTTGATGCGTCTCTTCAATGAGTAAGTGAATGTCAACATTATTTGAATGCGTTGTATTATTTGTTATTTTATGACCAATCCTAGCTAATAAAATTAATTTAATTTGTTTCTTTTTCAAAGTATTGACTAGTTTTCGGTCCTCTGTTAAGTTAAAGTATTCTAGAGCCCCAGACCTGAAAGATGCTTATAAGTGGCAATCAATCCAGGTTTTATAAAGTTATTCAATTTTTAAAACAATATATCTAGTTAAACCATAACATAAATGTTTCTTATATGATATATTTGGTGTTTTTTCTTACAGTGCCCCTACCAACCCAATAACAACGACTGTGAGTACTATGTGATGCAGTACATGCGGGATATCGTCACACATGATCGACTCGGCATCCCATTGACAGTAAGTTTTATATTTTCCCAACTCTAATTGTGTTTGTACTTGTTAGACTTCAAGTAAATTTACTTGTCATTTAAATGTGTTTGTGCAGTATTACCAGATGCTCGTTGCTGCATGTTGTCAAGGGAAAAAATTAATGCACTAATTGAATAATGGTGCACTTATGTATACCCTCTTTTCTCCCAAATTAGATCTTGATCCATTCATTAGCATGCTTTTGTTTTCAACTTAGAATTAGAATGGTTGGTTTAATTGTACATTGTTCTCTTGATGACTTTCTATTGTATATATATATATGGATTGGCTGGAATGGTATAGAGCTGCTGGTTTTTTGCACTGATATAGAAGGGTGTGAAACAAAAATAAATGAAATATTTTTTTAAAGAATATGACCTATAGCGTGATAAGTGCCGCTTAAAATGACCTATAGCGGTGCTTATTACGTAATAAGCGCCGCTATAGGGTGTCTATAGCTGCGCTTAAGAATAAAAAAGTGCCACTATAGGTATTTTCTTAAAACAATAAGGCCTATATCGGCATTTAGACATGTAAAGCACTGCTATAGGTATGACCTAAAGCTGCGCTTTTGACATATAAGCGCCGCTGTAGGTCACATGACCTATTGCAGCACTGACTATAACGGCGCTTAAAAGCACCGCTATAGGGTAAACAAAGCACTGCTATAGAGTATTTCTGTAGTAGTGGGCGGATATCACTTGCACATAATACTTTGGAATTGAATATGGATGTCGTCAAAAGGATTTGAAACAAGTTATGAAAGGAAGAGAATTTGATTATACTATAATCTTTCATCTTGTGTTCAACTTGGATTCATTAAATAAAAGTTAGACTGGACCAATTCTTGTTGAGTTAATTAACAGTTTGACTGGACCAATTCCTCTTGCAGTTTGACAAGAATATATTGAACCCAATAGACCTTTTAAGTCAACATTATTGCAGAGTAAGAACTTTCGATACATATTTACACATTAACCCTTATAATCAATGCAACCTATAAGCTAAAATATATTCCTAAAAATGCGCTAGCCTTCAATGGGACTCGGACTTAAAAGAGTTGGCCCATTTAGGCCTGACTTAGAAAAAAACAATATCTTCAAAATTAGTTAATTTACGTAATCTCGAGCTAAAAAGTTTAATAAAAATATTATTATTTATCTTTTTAAAGGAATTAAGTTAGAATAACAAATTAAAAATCTTGATTTAAAACAAAGATATTATCAAATATATTTGGTTAAATACTCCAGGACTTTTAAACCCCCTAATTGGATCTTGATCCAGTTTATTCATTATTTATTTTAGAAGTTGGTAGGTATGAGGCCAAGGGTCTCCATTCTACTCACTAGGATCCCATTAAACCTACCAGTTACTATGTGAAGATGCCAAGGGCATATATATAACACAAATGCAATGTTTATCTATGATGCTTGTTACAGGTTTATGTATTATATGTATTCTTGAAAGAGTTAACTACTACTAAGATTCATCGAATCTCACTCTATTTTTTATGTGATTTTCAGGTGAGCAGGTGAACAAGAAGTAGCAAGAAGTTCATGTACACTACAAAAAATTTGACTTTTCAGTTGTTGCCGCTAAAAGTCCAAATGTTAAGTCACCTTGAAAGTGACTATGACTGAAAGTGTTGATGTCGACTTTTCAAGTCGCAATTAAAAGTCGACGTTTACTTATGACATTTTTTTGCTGCAAAAAGGGTACTTTCAGCGGTGACAAATATCAATGCTGAAAGTGAAAAATAAATAAATAAATATACATCATCACCCCCATTACAATATGGGCGATGACATGGCTCCTATTACCCCACTTGCCACATCATCCACCCTTTTACCACTTGTCAAGTGCCACATTATGTCACATCATCACCCAATGACACATCGCACCATTTCATCACCTTCAAAAATAAAAAATAAAAAAATTTACATTTATTGATGAGAAATTAAATGTATGACTTTCAGTGGCGAGTTGCACCACTAAAAGTCATACCTTCGATGGCAACTTTTTTTATGCCGCTAATAGTTACTCTTTTAGCAGCAACACCTAGATTTCACCACTGAAAGCGTCACTTTCAACGGTGATTGTTTATGTCACCGCTTAAAATCATAACATTAGTAGCTTCTTTTTTGTCCCCACTGAAACCAGCTTTTTTGTAATGGTAGTAAAAGAGTAGGGATGCCTGCTAAATTTGTACATAGTTACCTAATTTTATATTTATATATGTATATGCTTTGTTATATATATAGCTGGAAAAAGGTAAGTGTGGGTTACTTGCCAAATATAACATTTTGTGTGTATGAATATATATATATATATATATATATATATATGCTCCATAGGGAGGTTCGATCCCATCTTACAAGTAAAAGGGTTATTATTCCAAATAACCAAGCTATAAGTAGTTATACTTTTGTTAAGCCTTAAACCTAGTTATCTATAAAACTTATATTGCACATAGTGACAGTGTCAACTCTCTTGGATTCTGTTAGTGTTCATTTACAATTGTTGAGCTGCTGTTAAAGTCTGTTAGTAGTTTGTTATGCATTATTATAATTATCTTATTTAATTATTTGTTGTTTCTATCATTCTGACTACTCATTTTTCCTTCATGTGTTCATTGAACCTCATTGCTTATCCTTATCCTTAATCCTTTATCTTTAATGTTCAGACTCATCGTTGCTCCCCCTAATTTCCTCTCTCTATATATATATATATTATGTATTTTGTGGTTTTCTTTCTTTCTTTTTTGTTCCTCCTTGGTTATTCGCCGATTAATATTTTCTCTTCCTTCCTTTTGGTTTAGTTTTGTTTTTTTTTTCCTGCTTTATGGTGAGTTTATAGTTTGATTTACTGTCTGTTGGATTCTGATCTTAATTCCTTTTTAGTGATTTGGTTTGGTCCCTATTTTTGTGGCTTCCTTTTGCTTATTTTTTTTTTTATAAAATCTTGCTGATTATTTGGTTTGCAGTGAGTTTAATGTAAATTTACACTTTTCTCCCATTTGATTTGATATTCGCAACTCTATAGTTTTTTCCCCTTTATTGTGTATTCTTAAGTCTTAACTCCTTTTATCACTTCTTTGGATGTTAGTGGTTTACATTGGATTCTTTTTTTATTTTGGTAAATTTATCTCCCTCCCCATATTTCTCTACCTCCTTTCTTTTTTGTCTTTTTTTTTTTTAATATTATTAACTCAATATTTTTTTGCTTCTTTGGATTTAATTAGGATTAACAGTTCTACCAAAGATTTCTTCTTCTTTGGTTTGCGGTAAGTTTAACGTAAGTTTACACTTTTTGTCCAGTAGATTTGATGTTCATAACTCACTATAGTCTTTTTTCTGTATTGTGTATTCTTAACTCCTTTCTTTCACTTCTTTGGATGCCCGTGGTTTATATTGGATTCTTTCTTACTTTCGGTTAATTTATCTGTAACAATCTAGAAATTTATTGGAAAAAAAGACATAATAATTAAATATTTAAGAGAATTAATGAACTGATAATAGAAAAATATATATAGTAGGAATCAGATGTAAAAGATGTAATTTTAGGGTAAAAGTTGAATTGGGAATTACGGAGAAAATGCATCAAAATGAAAATCAATCCTATTTATCTATTTTTATGCTCTTTGGTCGGATCCCTGTAATGCATTTAAAAATAATAATAATAACATGGGCCATTTTCTATTGTCATGCTCTTGTACTCTTTTGGTGGTGGTGGTGGTGGTAGGAATCAGATTTTTCACCAAATCCCTTTATCTCCTCTTCCTTATTAACTGATACATACGGGACAAAACAAAATTGGGGGTTTCTGGATCCTTCACGATCATATTCCATTCTTCTCCAATGAGTGTGCCATTCATTTTCTGTCGTCCATCTCCCTTGTCTGATCTTCTGGTTGCTGTTCTCTATTTCCATTTCTGCAGTATGGGTGCTGAAGCTTCTCACTTTTCCCTCTCTTCCTCTGTTTTAACGTCATTACTGTATGGGTGTGATAATAATGTCATTTTCACTGCTTTGTTTCATCTCTTGTGTTGGCTGTAGGTATGTACGTATACTTCTTTTTGTTTATTCTCCCTCATTTGATTTCCGAATGGCCATTTTTCTTTTTATTTTGTGAAGATGGTTTTCCTTCTCTGATGATATGGTGTGGGAATTATATGTATTATTGTTTTAAAATTTATGATTGGTATTTGAGTGGATCTGTATCTAATTTTGGTGATTCGATACAATAATGTTTTGAAAATTAGGGGACTAAAGAGTGAAATAGGTCGGAAGCTGCAAAATAAAAGTAAATTATATATATGAGTTTTGGGAGCGCAACAGGTGAGTAAATAACGTCCCATTCTAATTATATTATCGGCATGTTTATTGATGATAGTCATATATTTTTTTAACTAATTCTTATTTTGTTAAATTTTATTACTGCATCTTCTAATAACAATTTCTTCAATGAAAATTTGTTAGAATGATCTTTTAGCTTCGCATTGCTATTAAAATGAGTAAATGATGAGGTTCCTGTCTAAAAATATGTTGAATTATTCTTATAAAAAAATGATATTTATGATATGGACTCTAATGCATCCTTGAAAGTAGTTTTGAGATGTTATTTATATACCTACATGTTGGGTTTCTTGATTAACAACTACTCCTTGTCATAATTGATTCTTTGATCTTCACAATTAGAAATAGTAAATTGATCCCACGCATGCTTGAAATTTTTTTATGAAAAATTGAATACAGAATGCTGGTTACTAACAGCAATACTGTTAGTCTTTGGTGCACCATGGTTAACCTCGAGTTCACTTAACATTCGTGGGCACAGTACTCACGCTTGATAATCATGAGATTCATTCTCATGCTTGTTATTCGTAGGTTTTGTATCTGCGTTTGTTTCGTGGCCTCGTGCTGTGCTTGTTTGGTTACTTACCCTCGTGGACTATTTGTACAAGCTTGTATTCGTGATTTTAAACTGTGCTTGGTTAGTTACCCTCGTAGACTGTGTATCCACGCTTATTCATTCTGTTGAAGTCCTACAAGATTTGAGACTTGATAGTTCATAATGTTTTTTTAAAGTAAATTGTTATAGCATCACCTAGATTTTTTTCAATTAATGATCTCCTATATAGTAAGTTATATTTGTATTTGTATTATTTAGAAGTTAATAGATAGTATCTTGTCTTGCTATTCAAGGTTAGTCCTACATAAATATTTCCTTAGTCTTTCTTTATATCTTATTGATGGGACGTTATTCATCGGGAAAAAATTATTTTGATCTCAGATAATATTGTCAATTTTTGTACCTCGAGCCGAGCAATAAAGAGCCACTTAGCCATTTGAACGCTTGCTGACTTGCTTTGAAGCTGCTAACTGATGTAAATATAATTCTAAATTTATGTATTACTTTTTATAGATGCTACGTGTAACTTATAGGTAGGATCCATGTCTTCTCTTATGTTTTTGATTATCTACAAATGAATTTATTGTGGATGGGAGCTCCAAATATTGTTTTCACTACTATAGAAATACTCGATTGCGGCACCGACCTATAGCAGCACTTGTAGACATAAACGCCCGGATAGGTGTTGACTATCATAAGCGTCGCGATAGGCTTTACATATTTTGTTTTTATCTTTTTTTTTTTATTTCTAACAGCTATCCCGACGCTTATATATATATCTAAGCATCGGGATAGATTTGTTGATTTTTTTTTAAAATTTTTATTGACCTCGCAATGAATTTATACATCCGTACCATTTTCCTTAATTTCCCTTACTCCCTCATTTTGTCTTCCCTCCGAAGTTCTCTCTCCACTTCTCTTCTCCAAGCCCTAACCGTCTTCTATCTTTTCCCAAATCTGTTGCATCCAGCGCCGTTTAGTCCTCCACCATTCCTGTGCTAGCTCAAGGGATCTTCAATCGGTGCTTCAGGGCCTGTCGGGGAAGCCAGGAGTGTTTCTGGCTTCCAAGGATTCGATACAGGAGATGGCCAGAGTGGTTATACGCCGATTTGTCTCTCTCGATTTTCTCAGCGAGCGACGGCCGGTGAGCCATGGTTTTTGGCGACGCTTGATTTCAACCTCGGTGAGCCTTCCTTCTCGTCTCTACTCTCCAAACTCATCGATCTGTGCCATTTTTGACAGTGGTTCTCTTTGGGTTAGAGGGATTTTGGGGATTTTGACTAAATGTTAGGTTTTCCCTGGTCTTAAGTTCCCTCGTTGGTGATGGAGTGTTAACTTAATCCAACTGAATTAGCATTGCATTAGACTTGGTTTTGGCCAAGGATTAGTTAGTTACAACCTTAGTTGAACCGGATATGTTCAAAGGTTGAACCTTTAACTTCGAAAATGATACAAGTAGACTTTTGGGTACGCGTGCGTGATGTGGCATCATTTAGTAATCCATCCTTATGGTTTCAATCACCAATTTCTTTGATTTCATAAAAACCCAATCTTCCATTTGTAATTCCCTCTGTTTTCTTCATTCTTTTCTTTCTTCGACAAAAAAACCCTTCCTTGATGCCCCACCAACACTAGAACAGCAAAACCCAGCAAGTAGTTCACTGTCAATAGAAATCTTTACAATTTCGAAAAACGTGGGCTGCTGACACTTTCACAATACTTAAGGCGAACGTTACTTTGGTCTCGAGAACTTTGGCAATACTTATTACTGCAACAGCGTTTTGCAGGTCATCATCCATCTCGATGCTGTGTGTGTTTCTATTTGAATTATGTTCTGCATGCTATCTTTTGTTTTTGAATCTTTTAATTCCTCTGGTAAGATAATGGATTCACTTATCTATTTTTCTATTGAGATTTGAATTTTCACTTGCTCATCTCTAAATTTCTATCATAGCAATGGAAGTATTAAATTTTTTCCCACTCCATTTCCCCACGTTTGTTTTTCTTCTGATTATTTGACAATTGGGTGTGCAATTTGAACTTTGTGAAAATTAATGTTTGTTTGTTCCCTGTCTTCTTTTGCTTACTGCATTTCATGTAACTAGTTTATTTCTGCTGTGTTTATCTTAGCTCAATAAATAGAAAAAATAATTATTTGGCTTGCCTATCAGAGAAGGCACGAGAATAATAGAACACTGATGCTGACAAGCATCAGTACCAATATATCAATATATAATTTAAATCAACTATCAATACTTCTACATCAATGCGTAATAACATTTTATTTTATGATGGAAAAAATTCTATAAAATCTATACGTGGGTTCTCGTCTTCCTACGTGGATTGCTAATTCTATTAGGTATTTATTATATTTATCTTATTTAATTATTTTTTATTTCCATCGTCCTGACTTCTCATCTTCCTACGTGGGTTCTTTAAACTTTATTGATTATTGTTATCCTTAGGAGAAATAAATAGATCTCTCATTTGATTCATCTTCCATGTGTGTTAAATATAATAGGTAGTCAATAAATCAATTTTCCTTTTTAATGTACTTCCTATAATGTAGGGAACTAATTCATCAGTTACTTTGATAATTGCATATAGTCTTAATTAAAATATTCCTTAAAAGATCTGAAGGAACGATCATGCATATCTTATTGATCAACATTATGACATTTATTATGTTTTCTTAAAAACCGTCTTAATTTTTAAAACAGAATTCAATAAATGTAGAAGTTACATAAACAATATTTTTTTTCAATTATACTCTTATTTATGAAGACGATGGGGGAGAGAATTAGTGAGAAAATGACTAAGAATGAGTGGGGAATAGATATGACAGAGGCACCAATTAATTGGGGGCTAAAAAGAAAAAATGGAGTAAATTTTTAATTAAAATAAAGTGATGCGTGGCTGTTCTTAATGCACTGTTCCCTCTGCTTCGCCCGTCCCATCCTCGTCCTTCTCCATTTCTCCTTCTCCTTCGATCTAAACATTCTTTTGCTATATACTGATCTGAATTCAAAACCGAACTTGAAGAAGAGCCACCACTTCCATGCTTCAATCATAATAAATGTTTTACCGGCGGTGGCTTCGAAGTAAGCTCTGGGAACACCTTACCCAAACTTATATATTTGAACCGATAAGAGATATGTGATAATTAACAGGCGGTGGGTTGCTTCACACAATTTCTACTCGTCTTTCACTTTCTTCAATTTGTCCAAGGAATCGGGAACTGTGGTTCATATCATTCTTTGTTCTGTTATATAGTAGATATACTCTATTTCATTTGCACAATACATTATTCCAGGACCAAAGGGGGCTAAGCCTAGAACAGCGACAAAGGAGCAGTTCGTGAAGAAATTGAATTTGTAGAGGCATGAAATAAGGTAATTGCGATTGGAATATCTAATTAAGGTTTTGAATCATTCTCATGCCTCGGTATCGAATCATTCGAGTAACACCAACACTTGTTGCTTGTCTCTAGCAGTAGACTTAATTGATTCAATTTGCAATGGAGGGTTGCCGGACTGGTACTGTTTGCTTTAGAGGGCTGCTGAATGCGTTCTTGATGAAGCTGTAGAACAGTCTACGTACAACAATTTAGATATTATGGGTGTTTTAATATTGAGGGGATCTTAATTAGGGTTTTATTTATTTTTTTATTTGTAATTTTTCCAATTTAATATTAATAAGTCAACATTTTAATGTTACCTTGTCAACTTTTTAAATTTATTCAGTTTGCATTTTTCGTTAGAGAAATTAAATGTGTTAATTTAAAATGATTAAAAACACATTTTTCAAAATTAAAGACTAAAATAAGATTTTGTCCAAACTTAAGGGAATGTACAAGATTTTAGTACAAGATTACGAATAACTGGAGTGACCTCACTACAAGAAAAGCGCAGATTTGTCACGGTTATTTTGTCACGGTTGTGCTAAACCGTGACAAATCTTTGGAATTTGTCACGGTTGCTACAAAAAACCGTGACAAACATTTTTTTTTAAAAAAAATGTTTGTAACGGTTTGAACCGTTACTAATGTTTAGTAACGATTCGAACCGTTACAAATCAGTAACGGTTCCAACACGGTTCGAACCGTTACAAGTCAGTAACGGTTTGAACCGTTACTGGGATTTAGTAACGGTTCGAACCGTTACAAACGGTTCGAACCGTTTCAGAGATGTAACGGTTCGAACCGTTACAAGACCTTTTTGTGACGGTTCGAACCGTTACAAAGGGTTTGTAACGGTTCGAACCCTTACAAAAGGGTCTCTTAACGTGACATGGCTTATATATGCTTGTCACGTTTCGTTATTCACTAAACCGTTACAATTCTCTCTATTTTTCCACCAAATCTCACGTGCGTGTTTAGTGGATGGTCGTTGTTTTTATCTTCATATTTCATTTATATATATAACAATGTCATCTGGGAGAAACAAGGGAAAAGGAAAGGTAATAGAAGAAGAGCCTAGGCGTGTTAGAAGAGGAAGTTCTGGTAGAAGTAGGGGTGCCCAAGGTAGAGGAAGTACAATACCGGTATATGTACCATCCGGACCCGAAGAAGCCGGACAGAGCCAACCAGAAGCTCATGGACATTTTCCTGAAGTCCCCGATAATATAGATGACATCAACATAGATGACTACAATATAGAGGCCGCGTTGTTCAACGATTTTCCCATATTTGAAGGAGAAAACGTGATGAGTACAGAAGAAGCGAACAACGAACAAATCCTTCCCCGACGATCGTCTTCACGGGGAAACGGTTGGTTGGTTAATCTTATAGGTAATAAGATAAATAATATGTTGTATTTAATTTACTAATTTGTTAAGTAAGGTTATTTTAGTTGTTATTTAACCTGCGAAATTTTGCAGATCGACGAGGCAGGATCACAAAGAGGACGTTAGATGTGACTGCAACCAATCAGTTGGAAAGGGGCCTACGAGTTGTGGTACCTTTCAATAATGAAACTAGGCAACCTAAATTGTTGGGAGGCCATTTGTTCAACCGGTTTTGCAGCGATCTAGGCGGCAACTGGAGCTGGTTTCCTATCTACTTTAAGAACTGGAAGAAAATGCCTGATGAGTTTAAGGTCGCAGTTTGGAATGAGATAATCAAGGTAAAAAATTTAGCAAAATAAATTTAATCGATATAATATAAAGTAATAATTTGTTGAGAATTTATTTAAATTTATAGTCTAATATAATGTATTTGTTGAATTGAATTTGATAGGAGAAGTTTCTGGTGAGAGGGGAATTGATGCAGGACTACGCATTTATAAAGATGGGCGAATCGTGGAAGAGCAAGAGGAATCGCCTATTCCACAGTACAGATGGGGATGGCACAAGAACAATTGAAGAGAGGATAGCGGATGTGCCAGACGGTATTACACCTGATGCGTGGGAACGTTATATTCGATATCGGATGAGTGCCGCAACAAGGGTAAACAATTTATTAAATTATGTTTAAAGAATTTATTATATCATGTAGTAATTAAAATGCGTTTAATTAAAAATGTATTTGTGTTTCAGCGGATGGCTGAGCAGAACAGACGGAGTCGTTCCTACCTAACTACCCCCCACACTTCAGGAACAAAGGCGCTGCAGATTAGATATAGTGAGATGGTGAGTGAATTGTTGAATTGATTGATTTGTTCTATATATGAATTGATTACTATTTAAAATTTGTTTAGGAGGTGGAGGCAGCGGCTGAGGGTAGACGGACAAACTATGGGGAGCTATTCGTAAAAACCCATACATATAAGGATGGTAGACCTGTATCCCAAGATACACAGATGCGAATTGTAAGTAATTTAACTATATAACAAGTATTAAAAGATATATTTATTATTAAGTATATATTTTAATTAAGAATAATTTTATATTTGGAAAGGAGCGTATTCGGCAAACACAGGAGCGGCTAAGTCAACAAAAGGAGGGAGGCGAGTCTCAGGATCCCACAAGCACCCTAAAAGCGACTTTCGAGACACCAGAGCACCCCGGTAGAGTCCGAGGGATGGGGCTAGGTTCTCGGCCAAGCAAGATTTATGGGAGGTCCAGCATGTCTGAAGCTGGACCTTCCCAGTTTAGGGGGTACTCAAATGTGGATGAGATTCAAGCCCATCTAGCCAGGAATGCTAGATTAACTAAGCAAGCAAATGAGTTCAGGGCTTGCATGAACGAGTGGCGTGCTTCTATGAGAGAAATCGTACAAGAAACATGGTCGATGAATAGGCCTGGAGTTACACCACCTGATTTGCCTCCTGTCCCTAGATTTACCTGCGACACTCCTATGCCTCCTGAAGATGATGATGCTGTCGATTTCAGGCAGCAAGATGATGTGGCAGATGATGATGATGATGACCAGTAGTTTTTTTAGTTGTTTATGTATGCTTATTTAAATTTGAACTCCTGTTTGTTTAAATTTGAACCTATGTTAAATTTGGATATGAGTTGTAATCATTTATCTTAATGTTTTAATTATTCCTAGTTTTTTTTAATTTTTATTATTACATTTTGAATAGTAGATTAAAAGACATTTATAACGAAAGTCAGACATCATATTATTATAGTCTTAAAAGTACATTAAAATTATTACATCAACTTAAATTATCCTATGAAATATCAACCGTCATTCATTGTCCGCGTCCCTGGCAAAAAGAGCAAAAATCAATTAGCATCAATGAAATCAAAGTAAATTAAATAAAATTAGCTAAATGCAAATTATTGCCGTACCGAACTAAACAATGGAATCGAACTAAACTTAATTAATTAGCACATTAACGTACCGAATTAAAGGCAGGTCGTCGTCTCCTTCGGGGAGGAAATTTTCAAAATTGGTCGGTTCGAAAGGCTCATTCTCGTAAGTGATGTTATCACCATCACCCATGTCATAGAGATCTCTAGGTTTCAGGTGAACAACCATGTGCCAATCCTTATGCTTTTCATCTGCAACATAGTAAACTTGTTGTGCCTCTGATGCAAGAATGTATGGCTCATCATCTGCGGACTGACTAGTGTGAACTAGCCTGGAGAAATTGACTGATGTGATTCCTAATTCATCGGTATTCAACCCTCTTGAAGTTGTTGTGTTTGCCCATGAACACTTGAACAGTGGAACCATGAAACGACCTTGATAATTAAGTTCAATTATATCAACAAGTCTTCCGTAATAAGGAACTCCTCCAAACTGCATGGTACCATATGTGCTGCTCGCATAACTCCTAGTCCCGAATGTGCCAAAAACGCCTGAATTTTGAGTCAATAGGCCTTCATCCCGAGAAACTGTGCAAAATTTGAAACCATTGACATTATATGCTGTAAACCTTCTTGCTTGGTTTAGAGGTCCGATTGCAAGAGCTTTCAAATCAGGAGAGTGTGGTAGGTGATCATTCATTATGCGACGCGTGAACCATGATGGGAATTCTCTATGGACTCTCTTATCAACATCAGCGGATGTGTTTGTCCGGATCCTTAGTTGACGTTTAACATGGCTTCGGAATTCCCTACAAAAATTAGTAAGTGGAAGGTCAAATTGCATTACGTTGTAATGTAGGCCTATGTGGGTGTGCAATAATTCATACCGAAGGAACGGATCAACTTGACTGCAATTTGTCAAGACATGTCGGTGTGCTTGTAACTTCTCCATTACAGTTAATCTGAAATTTTCACTTCCCCCCACCGCCTTTCCAACAGGAGGGATTAAGACTTCATCAGGTGAAATGCTAGATTCAGGGCAATCGTCTACATGAGGTGGACGGTTGAAAGATGTCTCTATGTCATCAAAGTATCAAGAGCAAAAGTATAGAACCTCATCCCCCAAATAGCCCTCAGCTATAGAACCTTCTGGCCTTGCTTTATTTCTTACGTAGGATTTCAACTTACCAAGAAACCTGTACAGATAATAATACAATTTTCAAAATAGCAGAAACAGTTCAATTGGGAAGTTTTGATATGGTAATTAGAAGTAAAACAATTACATACCTCTCCATCGGATACATCCATCGATACTGCACTGGTCCAGCTAACTTGGTTTCATGAACAAGGTGGATTGTTAGGTGAACCATGACTGTGAAAAAGGATGGAGGGAAGATCATCTCCAAATGACAGAGCGTTAGAATATTTTTTTGTTGCAGTTGATCCAATTCATCAATCACTAAAACCTTTGAACACAACTGACGGAAGAAAGTGCACAGACCAACCAAAACGATCGATACATCTGGAGGAAGTGTATTTTTTATGGCCATTGGAAGTAGTTGTTGCATCAAAACATGTGAGTCATGACTCTTAAGACCAGCAACCTTACGAGCATGCATATCAATGCAACGTGAAATGTTGCTTGAATATCCATCAGGAACTTTAATATTTTTCAGGGTCGTTAAGAAGATGTTCTTGTTGTCTTTCGTGAGAGTGAATTTAGCAGGCTGGAACTTGTCATTGTCATCTGGCTAAGCATCTTGACGCACTCCCATAGCAAGTAAATCTTTCCTTTCCTGAAGATGATCTTTCGATTTCCCCGGTTCATTGAGCAATGTATATAACACATTATCACACACATTTTTTTCAATATGCATGACATCAAGACTGTGGCTAACAGATTGGAATGCCAATATGGAAGAGTGAAGAAAACGCTTATCTTATGCCATTGTTACGACTCAGAAGATGATGGCCTGTTAACCTTCTTACCGATATTAGCTTTTTCAATGGCTTTCCGAATTCGAATTCAACATCGGCAAGCTGCTCTAAAATCTCTACACCAGATAATATTGTTGGGGCCGCTCTTTTCTCCTGTTTCCCATTAAAATGCTTGCGTTGCAATCTGAATTTGTGTCCTCCATCTAGAAAACGTCGATGACCCATGAAACACCACTTTCGGCTGTGTGGGAGACGAATTGAGTCAGAGTCAAAATTGCAAGTCAGACAAGCAAGGCCAGTATGAATATTCCATCCAGATAATGTCCCTAAACCCGGAAAGTCACTGATGGTCCACATCAAAGCTGCACGTAAGTTGAAAAGAGTATTGTCGAATGCGTCATAGGTTTCGATACCATCATTCCACAGGTCTATTAGCTCATGCATAAGAGGTTGGAGGTATATATCAATGTCATTACCGGGTGCTTTTTTCCCCGGAATGATCATGGACAAAATAAAGGGGCTGTGCTTCTTACACATCCATGGAGGCAAGTTGTACGGCACAAGGACAACCGGCCAAATACTATAACTCGTACTTAGATTCCCAAAAGGATTGAACCCATCAGTTGCGAGACCCAAACGCACATTTCTTGGATCAGCAGAAAAAGAGGGAAACTCACGGTCGAATGCTTTCCATGCTTCTGCGACACGTGGATGTCTTAACTTTCCATTCGGATTCGTGTCAACGCTATGCCACCTCATGTGTTCAGCGGTCTTAGAAGACATGAACAACCTTTGCAATCGAGGTTTCAACGGAAAATATCTGAGAATCTTTGCCGGCTTCTTCTTTTGCCTTTTCCCCTTTCGTACTGGCCGGTATCTGGAAGCGTTACACCGCTTACAGGTCTCACTTTCAGCATCATCTCCCCAATACAACATACAATCATTCGGGCATGCATCAATTTTTTCGTAATTTAACCCAAGCTTGTTTATAATCTTTTTTGCCTCATAAAACGATGCAAGGATTTCCTCGTTGGGGAATGCATCATGCAATAATTCAAGGATCATAGATATACCTTTATCAGTCATTCCACATATGCATTTTATATGATATAATTTAACCAAAAATGATAATTTAGAATATTTTTTACAATTAGGATATAAAGACTTATCTGCTTCGTCCATTAACTGGTAAAACTCGCGCGCTGCATCGTTCCTATAGAACACTGGGTCAATCCTTCTGCTTCTTGAGTGATGTTGTCATCATGAAAACCAAAAGCATCACGAACAACCCATTCATCGGGTCATGATCACCATCTAATTGAACTACTGCCTGAGAACTTTCAGCGAATGGATCATCAGCCATGTCGGGTGTTTCTCCATGTAGACACCAATATGTATATCCTTCCGGGAATGGCTTCACAATTAAATGTTCTCTAACAATTTCTCGTGGATGCCACCTCTTACACTTGCATTTGAGGCATGGACATAGAATCTTCCCATTAACACAAGAGTGAGTTGTAGCAAAATCTAAGAAAACATTCAATCCATCCAAATAGATCGAACTTGTTCGAGGAAACTTTATCCATGATTTATCCATACTTTGATGATAATGTTATAGAGAAAAATAAGTGAGAATAGTAATAATTTGTGTATTTGCAAACTCCTCACCGTCGTTTCCACCATATATATTGATGAAAAATTTCAACGTTTAACATTTTGTAACGGTTTAAACCGTTACAAAACCACAACCGTTGGCTTTCCAACGGTAAGAACACGTGCAGAAACCGTTTTGTCACGGTTCTAACTGTGACAAACCTTTGTCACGGTTAGAACCGTGACAAACACCATTGTCACCGTGACAAACTATCTTAAAGACTCCTATATAAACCCCTTCCCCTCATTTTACACACTCTACTTTACATTCTCCTCATTTTCCTTTCCTCTAGTCTGGTATGCTTCATTTTTCTGAATAGTTTTATTTCATATTAGTTTTGTTTATCTATTTCATTTCTAACTCTTTTTTCTTTGTATTGCAGGGTGTTTAAATAAAAAATATTGTATCTGTTAATAAATTGTAAATAAAAATATGATCAATTTTTTGTTTATATTATTTCATTTTTCTTTATTTTATTTTAGAGAAATGTACAGAAGAAAATTAAATCATAAAATATGAGCTTATTTACCTTAAAAGAAAATAATTAATCATATAATTCAGTGAAAATATAAAAATTCCACGGATTTCTGATTGGGACCGTGAGAAGGCATGTCACGGTTGGAACCGTGACAACAAACCGTGACAAGAGTTGTCACGGTGAGAACCGTGACAAAGCTTGTCACGGTTGGAACCGTGACAACTGTTGTCACGGTGAGAACCGTGACAATATGTGCCTTGTCACAGTTGAAACCGTGACAAAGCTCCCTGTTTGTCACAGTTTCCTGTAAAAATGTGGCTATTTGATCAATTTTGTAACGGGTTTAACCGTTACTAACCCAACATTTGTCACAGTTAAAAACAACTGTGACTAATCGGCTTGCCACAGTAGGATTTGTCACGGTTTTTCAAACCGTGACAAACTCGTTTGTCACGGTTTTAACCGTGACAAAACCACGGTTTTAACCGTGACAAATGTACGTTTTTTTTGTAGTGCCTATAGGTCACTAATAAGTAGCGTAACCTGAATACTACGAATAACCGGCACAACCTGTAAGTCACGAATAACTGGAACAACCCGAAGATTACGAATAACTGGCGTAACCTGAGGTCACGAACGATTGGCGCAACCCGTAGGTCACGAACAACTGGCCCTCTATGTCTGTTCCCCTGATAAAAATATTTGCAATCTATATATAAGAAAAGTCAATTTGTTTAACTTCATTAAGGTTTTTTCAAGTAAAAGTTAAAAAAATTACTAACCTTCATAAAACAATTTACCAACTTCCACTAAGAGATAATACACACATACACACATATGAAAAATAATCAAAGTTATAAAGTTTATGATATTATAATGCAGAAGCTGTAACATATCAACTATGACATGTCACGCATTTTCTTTAATTTACTGTCAAAGTAAATTTCATATTCGTTTCTCGATCAATACCATCTCTTTAACAACTAGACTTTTTTTAGGGAGAATTGCACATAGGTCCCAAGTAAGAGAATTAATTTTAGAACGGTCCATTGACAACTTCTTCACTTGTTAATCAAGGCTATTGCAGTTATTAATAGTTGTCATTAACAACTCCTTAGAACCTTTCTGAAATTAATTCTTTTCCTTGGGACCTAGGTGAAATTGTCCCTTTTTTTATTCTACCAACTTTCTTATTCCACTTTTCCCAATACCATTTATTTCATTAAGATTCGGTATAAATAGGTAACTGCTAATCTCTTCTTAATATACTAATACAACACCCCTTAACTCTATGATCATTCATCAAAATCATTTATTCTTCTCCCAAGCTATTCTAACCAAACACAACTTCTTCAACAATATTCCCAACTTTACCTAATCAGCTTAACAAGTTTAAGGAGTACCACCGATTAACACATAATTCATGCATTATATTATATAAGCTTCCTTCCAACAGCATCAAATACTCTATGTATGTTACTATTTTCTTAGACTCACTATTTCAAGCCTTATCAAAGAACTGCAGAACATCAAATTATGTAGAGGCATCAGATAGATATTTTAACATATCTACATTCTATAAGGTATACTAAACCACATAAGCTAAATGACCATTACCTCCAATTGAAGGAAGAAAAGTTTAAAAAGTAAAGTGAAATTCAAAATATAATCAAATAGAGACCAAAAAGGGAAAAAAATTAAGATCCAAGTAGTTTCATTACACAACCGTGGAATTTTAACTTTCAGATTCAGTTTATGATACATTCCCACGTGTTAACAGGCACTAGGTGAGCATGTAACAATTGTCCAAGTTGTAAATAGTCTCACTCACACTAGAAATCATTTCACGATACATACAATTGGTCTTCTTCACTTTCTCCTTATATTATTATCAGTGTATTTGGATTGGCTTATAAAAGGTAACTTTTTTTTTAATCTGACTTTTTTAGAAGTAAGATTGGATAAAAGTCAGATTGTGTGAAATGATTTATGTTTGGATTTGTTATGATATAAATGACTTTTTTTCAATCTGACTTTTAGAAACATGTTTGGATGATTATTTTGAAAAGCAAGTTAAGATGAAAAATTACTGAAAAGGACATTATTGTTAATAAATAATATAAATATAATATGCATATATTCTTATAGTTTAGAAGAAAAAAAATGAAATTTGGGGCTTTTGAGGATTTTAAAGACTTAGTTTCTCCCTTATTTTAAGGAAAATAATTTGAAAAAAAAATTATACTTTTAGCTCGAAGGAGGATATTGTGGGAGAAAATAGTTAGAGATTATTATGGTAAATTTTTGGAGATTAAAAGAAAATATCTTATTTGAGAATTTTAGGGGTCTAATAGTCTAATTTTCCCACACACGTTATTAAATAATACACAACAAAAGGCGTGAAACATATCATTCTAACCCGTAGAAGCCAAAAGCCAAAAGCTCCAATTTCCAGGTTTTTCAGATAAGTCCATTAGAAGTCATAAGCTATTCTCCAAAAACGCCAAACCAAACATGATAAATAAGCCACATTTTGCTTCTGCGGCTGGGCGGGCTTTTGGACATCCAGAAGCTATACCAAACTCACCCTATATCAATAGCCTCTTTAAACCTTTCAAAAAAAAAATGTGGTTCTTACCAAATATCAACTTAGAGGTTACACAACATTTGCACTACAATTTTGTTAATATCATCAAACCACACTTCGCTCATTCTCAACATAATTTCTCTTTCACACATTTTGTCAAACCCTTGGTGTGCACAAAAAGTTCTAAAGTTATGAAATAAGCTCCCTAGTCTCAAATCACACACCAAGGTTCGTACCCACCATCAAGTATCTCATCAACCATTCTAAAATAAAATTATCATATTTCATACCAACGTTTTCATAGAAAATAGAGGGGTAATTAAACTATATCTCATTATGTACATAAAAATGGAAATGTTAATATTTTGAGGTATATATTTAATACAAATAAGGTTTACTTCCCCAGTCCTTCAACTGATCTTCCGTCCAACACTCTCCACGGGTATGGGAAAATCGGAGTTCGAGGGCACCAGTCCCACCACCCACAAAAAAAAAAGGTATAAAGAAAAATTCATACGGATACACAAAGCAATGAGAAGCAGAACAAAAGAAGGAGAAAAGGGATTGGAATATACATACACAAATCAAATTAGCCAGAGAACATGTTTGAAGCTGAACACGCATAAAAAAAAGATATCATCCATTACTGGTTGAAGAACACAATTCCAGCTGTCCGGCACCCACAGCGGCGGCTCGAAGCTAGCATGCACATTCGTATCAGCGACCTAAGACCAGGGGGAAGTGAATGAATTTTCTCAAATATTTTCTCTCTCTCTATATGTGTGTGAAGTGGGTGCAGAGAGGAACCAAAAATATCTCAAGGCTTCTCTTTTGTATATTTCCTTTTTTTATAGAAGGAAATTTTCATAAATTCAAGGTGTTTTAAGTAAAAAAAAATCTTAAAATTGAATATAATTAAATTCCCTCTATTGCAACGGAGTGTAAATTTGACCTCACCATCTCTAAAATATCATCACCCAAGCCACTAATATACTAATGTAGCCTTCTTGTCAATCAATTTACAATAAGTAACTTAAATTTTAATTATCTTTATAATATATAGACATACATAAATATATCTATATTTCTTCAAGGCTATTACACATATATATGTAACAAATAGGGAAAATATTAATCATAAGTGAAATAATTAAACTATTTGATTTTTTTTTGGGCCGTTATATTTATCCTTTATTTAAACTACTTTTAATACAAACTCATCAATCAATATGGATAATTTATGGGGAAATTGATACATATGGGAACACAATGAATTTAAGTATTATATTTATAACTAAAATCAGCATTAAACTAACTGTGATACTCTAAAATTTGGAAAAGAAGAAATTAGGATTTATTATAATCTTGAGGAGTCATTTAAAAATGAAAAGGCTTCACAAAGAAATTGAAGAAAATTAGTAAGAGAATAAATTTAAATATAGGAATTTTCAACAGATTATTTTGAGACTAAAAAAAAATTATAGTAGAAGAAAATTCTGAGTTTAACATTAAATTCTACAAATTCATTTCTTAAGAGGGACTAAAGTAAAAGGACGAAATTGCCCATCATTAGACAACTCTTTTCGTTATAGCTAGAAGGTCAAAAACAGTAAATTGACATATATAAAATAACATACTATCCCCATCTCTTCTTCATTCCTGTCAGCCATTATTATCATCAATTCCGCTCTTTGTCTTCTCTTTCATTTCCCATATGGAAACCAAGGGAGGTAGAGAGCGAGAGAGAGGGTGAGGTCGCCGGAGGATTCAAGGCTTTACCGTCAATGGAAGAGAGACTTAATCACACATGCATGACTGGATTTTAGTTCAGGTTGGTCTCCTCTATTTTCTTCTTATCTTCGATTTTTCTGATTCAAGCGAGCTTGAGTGACAGCATTAGAACTAAAATGGGGATTTTGAATAGAATCACCAAATAAGATGAGATTAAGCTTGAAACAAAGCATTGTTCAAAGAAATAGAAAGTTTCCTATGGGTTTTGGTTTGAAGTTTCGGGTTCCTTGTTTTAAGCTACTGTTCATAGAAGGGTTTCACCGATTTTCAACCTAAATCAAACTAAATAGTGTTTAAACTTTGATAGGAATAAACAATAGATGAACTTTGGTCTTCGCATGTTTGATTGTTGGGTTGATCTTCTGATTCGAAATTTGGAGCTTCATACCCTATTTGTGATTCTTCTTGCAGCGATATCTGAGCTTGTTTTTTTTTTTTTTTTTTAATGATTGGAAACTATATATAATAAATGAAATTGGAGAAATGTGAATCATAAGAAATAGTGTATAGTTGTGTTGAATGTAAAGTACTCATAATTGTCAATGGAAGAGGATTTTTGAGACCTGTCTTGCTGGTTGTTTTTGGGAGCCAGAAATATGTTTCAGATCATTATGTGCTGCTGTTTGGATAATTCGAAGGATTAAATCTGATTTCATAGACAGTTTTTAAGGTTCCCCAATGCTAAAGAAGTGTCTGAAAATGTTAATACATGATTTGGTGGTTCTGAAGTATTGATTCAAGTGTGAATTTAGAATCTATAATTTCAGTCTTGCTGTGAAGATATTGCTTAGAGAAGCTTTAAAAGAATGTAAACCGCGAATATGAAGAATATGAGGTTATTGCATTTTTAGTAGATCATAGGTTGCTTAAAGGCTAAAGTGGATTGATTATGCTAATGTCATTTAGTTGTATAGCAGTGAGAACATAATGGAGTTGAGTTTGGAGTGAAAGCTGAAGGTAAATTATTGTTCTGATTGAAGCATAATTTAGGATTTCAACTAGATGACTCAACGTTAATTTCAAACTGATTTCATCCCCACTGTTCAAATATTATATGTTGAGACCACATAGCTACAAATTGAAAACTGATTGAACCTTTCTCGTTCATGTCTCTAAGTGTTGAGCCACTAATATGGATGTTTCAATTAACTATCGAAGCTTCAAAAAGAAGGTTTCTATCTCATGATTGGTGCTGGAACTTTGTTATTGTTCAAAGAGATGGAATAAGTTTCAAAGTGCCAATCTATGATTAAAGGATTTCAATTAGTTTACAGTTGTTCAAAACTGATAAATTTAGAATAGCATGATTAAAGAGGTTATTTGGTGAAGATATGAATTAATTATTTGTTTTTCTTAATTTAGTATTTTGATTTGGAGTTTCTTCTGTTTTAAAGTTGACATTAGAGTAATTTTAAGTGCTGAAACTTGGGAAAACTTTGAAGGTATCTTACTACAAGGTATTGTTGAAGGTTTAAAGAAATATGGGAATGTAATGGTTGAAGTTAATGATTTCAGTTTTAAGAATCCATTTTGACCACTGTTTTGGGAGTTATAAGCGATGTTAAATCTGATTTGGTCTTGTTTAAGGTTCTTATATGTTAAGAGGTATCTCAAAGTGTTGCATATGAGAGGGATTACCTTTGGTTTAAGGGTTTATCATAGCTTACTGATTTAAGATCCCAAAAATTAATTTATGGTTCCATTTGTAAGAAGCATAAGGATGTTGAATATTATGGTTACTGTTTTAAGATATTAAGTATGAATTGTTTTAATTCTACCAAACAGTAAACAAGTTAAATATATAAGGTGGAATTATGGATGTTATATGTACTTCCCATTGTTTATAGAAGTTCGAAAGTCCTATTTTGGATTCTAAGTCATTAAGGTCAAGAATCTGACTTTAATTACTGTTATTAAGGTATGTTCTAGCATATTAAATGAGAATTTAGTTAACATGTTAAAGCTGGAATTTTTTTGGATGGTTGAAGTAATGTATTAAGCTTTAGGCTTGATTGTTGTAAGCATGAGCTAGAGTTTATGATGTATGAAATCAGTTTTAAACCGTACATAGAAGGATTACATCTGATTTTATTTACTGATTTCAGGTTATTAAATGTTAAATAATCTTGTACCAAAATCTATGTCAAGGTCATGTATGGTTGGGTTTTAAGTGTTACATGAATTCTCCAAAGCAAAACGGAGAGGAGTTGGTAGAGGACTAAGTTCTGATAACTAGGTAGCAGTTTTATTCCATATCATTGATTATGTATGAATAATTACATAACATCTGTTACAAGTTTACATTATAAATGAAGATTATAAACCTTATTAATTCCTACATGGAAGTCTTACTTCTCAGTTTATATAGTACCCCAAGGCTAGGTGGGTTGCAACCCCTAGCGAGATTAGTTATCGTAACTTAATTGGTGTGAAAGAGAAATCCTAGAGGTATAGATACCACACTATGATTTAGTGGCTGGAAGACCCCACTATTATTAGTGGCTGGAAGTTACCCCACTATTATTAGTGGCTGGAAGTTGCCAAAGACAGAAAGTTTACAAGGATAATTGTTATCATTAATTGTACAAGGATTATTGATATTATAATGTTTGCACGGGTTTATTAATTGTTATATATAATAATGAATGAAATAAATTGCTACTGTGATTCTTTGAATCTCACTCTTTTTAATACATTTTTTTATTGAAGAGCAAGGAGAATGTGTTGTTTTTGGGTAAGGTAGTGAGATGAAGGGTTAGGCATGCCCGCATTGTTTTGTACTGCGGTGTATGTGTATATATATATATACACATTTGAATGTCTCTACCTGTATATGTTATAAGATTAGGATAAGTAAAGCAAGATTGAGGCTTGCATAGTTATATAACTGATATATATATATATATAGATATAACATTCAAGAGAAGTACTACTGCATATACATGTAAAGGAGTTATTGACTGGGATAGCCCAATAGTTTGTTATTATATGACAGTAGAAGTATACATATAGGTATGAGATGCACATTATGCATAATAGAAATATTATGATAGTTTTGGCTTCCCACACACTATCAGATAAAAATAAAAATTTGGATAGAACATGGCTATTTACTTGTTTTATAAACCATTTGATTTTATATATAGTGTGGATTGAAGCCAATTTGTCAAAAAAAAAACCATTAAAAACATGTTTTTAATACTTTGATAGAAAAGTTTTAAATTTATTCACATTTTTGGGCTTATGATAATGACAAAGTGGTTATAAAGAAATTAACATGCCTTAGTATAGTATTATAAATTAGGTGTTATACTAACCCTTGTTTTAAAGAGAGGATGTAGTAGTAAAAAGATTAGAGGGAATAAAGTGAAAGGAAACTAAAAAGTTTGTTTGGGTGTTTGAGAGAGTGAGTTAAGATACCAAAATATGTTATTAAAATTTTTTATCACTTATGTATATGTTTATCATTACAAAAAAAATCCTTAAAAATAGAACAGCGATTAAGAAAAGAATTTGTCTTTGCGTTTTTAAGATGCCAAAGATTTTATTGAATTAAAGTATGACCACGGAAAAACTTTCCATCATGCATGCTTTAACAAATTTTCTCCAAATAATGATGAAGAGTCTCTTTCAATTACATATTGAAAAACTTCGCTTCAAAGGGATAAGAGAACTGTTTTGCCCATGCACTTAAATGTTATTTTCAAATTTTTAATATCTTTACATTATATAAGATAAAAGGAAACATAATTGAATCATCCTTTAAAAACAATAAAAAAAATCCTTATTATATATGATTTTTATTGTTACTCTATCAAGAAGGTTTAGAAGAGAAAAAAATAATTATGTGGTCTTGTTGGATATAAAATAAATTTTCATTTCAACACATTAAAATTATATAGATATGTTTTTTATGTCTTAATATATATTATTTTTCTTTTATTCACTAGTGAATGATTTTTTGCAGAACATTTTTAACAAAACATGCAACGTGTGGTGATAAGTGGAGCATATGCACTGATTCAAATTATGACTCTGCAATATTAATGCCGCATTAACAAAGCATTCTTAAATTTCAATCATTTTAAGGTTTTGGTCACTAATTAAGTGCAAAATAATGTTTTTAATTGATTACGGGGGGGTTTCCAAACACGATAAATGAGAAAACATATGTGTTAGTTAAAGGTCAATTTTGATTGTAACTTTGTCAATTCAAAAACTTACAAAAGATGGTGTGCTTTTACCGGTCAACTACGGCGAACATATAAATCCAAATAATGAATAATCTCATTCATGAAGAGTATTGTGTGTTTAAAAGTTGGGATAATACCAAAGAAGTTGGAATCTCATTCCACAAGTTGCGACTAAATCATGTGGTTGTGTATTAGTCTACGATCAACTTACATAAAGACACCTTTCGAAAGGCACTTTTATTTTCTTCTTCATCATTATTACACTACTTCTTTTTAAAAATTTCTTTTCTTGACTTTTTTTCACTATCCTTGCAAGATTACTAGCAAAGTAAATTACTGTGTAGAATTTCGTAAAAGTATACAACTCCTGAAGATTATCTTTTATCATATATAAGAATAAACTTAGACAGCCTATTTCTAAGCCACAGAATATTATAAATACAAGCAGTGCATATTCTCCACTAATCATAACAGGTTCGCTAGATAAAATAAAAACTACCTTCACATCGACATACAAAGTAAGTTTCATAGAACGGTGAATATGCTATTTTAACGACAAATTTTTGTGTTAGGGAGTTTGGTACTAGAGTTTTTTGGGGAGAAAAAATATACATAAACTTTAAAAAATGAAGTAATTTTAACATAAATCCTAACACTGTCAAACTTCCATTATTATTTTTTTTTTATTTTTAGCCCCACATTAATCAACTTTAAATGTTTTTAGAAATAAAAGAAAGTACAATTTTAACAACAAAGTTTTGTGTCCTGAATATCTAACATCATAAATTTTTTTATGAAAAAAATACACATAACCTTTATAAAATACAACAATTTTAACAAAAGTGTTAACACTAATGAACTTCATTATTTTTTAGTTTGTAGGGCCCATATTAATTAATTTTAAATGATTATTAAAAAAAATTCTCTCTCTTCCATATCATTTGATCTCATCCATCATCCTCTCTCTTTCCCCATAATGTGTGAAGCTACAAAGCATATTAATTATTGAGTGGGGTAAAGCCAATCCAAAAGATGCGAGATGAGAGAAATTGAATTGAGCCAAGGGAGTCAATAGTGGCTCTGTTATAGGCAAACCAAACAATGGGTATGCCGTTGGTGAAGATAATAGGGGCAATGAATGAGGGAGGAAAAGTTGTTGGGGTTTGAGAAGGATGGAAGTGGAGAGAGAAAGTGTTGCTGGGAAAATGCTATATCTAGTTCGTATCAAAAATAGAAAAATATTGAACTTGTTGAAATACTAAGCACAATAATGGCGGAGAAGAAAAAGAATATGAAGAATCAAAACTACTGAGTGGGTTAAATACCAATATTATGTGTACATGACACTCTTATCTGCTACGATGAGTATTCCATAGTAATGTGAGAATGGGTAGAGGGAGGGGAGATGAAGTGGAAGAGAGAGAATAATTTTAATGATTTTTTAAAATAATCATTTAAATTAACTTGGGCCTTGTAAAACTAAAAAGTATCAAATGTTTAACAGTATTAGAGTTAGTGTTAAACTTGCACTATTTTATAAAGTTTATTTACATTTTTTGCTTCTAAAAAACTTTATGATATCAGATGCTCCTAGCATGAAATTTTGTTGTTAAAACTGCACCTATACCCTTTTATTTAATAATCATTCGATATTAATTAACTGTGGCTCACAAACAAAAAAGTAACTAATGTTTAATTGTGTTATGACTTGTATTTAAATTAGTCCATTTTATAAAGATTGTATGCAATTTTTCTCTTCAAAAATTTTATGGTGTCCGACACTCCTGACATGAAACTTAATTATCAAAATTACACCTTCACCTTTTATTAAATAGTATTGAGGAAAAACGCAATGCAGCATTAAACATCGAAATCACAGCCAATGGAGTTACACAACATTAAACATATCTATAAGGAAATTTTTATAAATAAAGTACTCCCTCTGTCCCTATATATAAAAGCCAAAAATTTGAATGGTTTTATCCATTTTTATAAGAGTCTGGCTAAATTTGTTAAAGCATTTAATGAGTTTTTTTTTACACTTTATCTATCATTATTCTCTCTATTCACATTCTCTTTCATACTCATTTATGACATTAGTATCATATTTCTCTCTCTCTTATACTCAATCATAAATAAGGGCAAACTTGAGAAAACAAAATTATTTCATATATATTTATTTATTTCAACTACTTTCTTAATCGGTGTGATTTTACCACATTGACTCTTATAATAAGGGATGGAGGGAGTAGTATTTAGCACTCTAATATTATTTTTCGGTTCCATCCCTACTTTTAGATTTTCTATGATTTATTTACCACCCTAATGTTATTTTTCTAATCCATCTAGGTTTTAGTACTATTTTTAGTTACATCCAGTGGTACCTTTACTTAACATGGGAGATGGGACCATGAATTTATAAGTTAGTTATAGGCATAAATACACCTAAAGGATCTGGACAGTTATATACTCATTCCTAATTAAATAAACCAAAAAAAATTATTAAAAAAATTTCCCAATTCACTTCTCTATATTACTATCTTTGCTCATATTTATACGTGTCATAATAGCATATGTCTTTCTATCTCAATGAATCATTTTGTTTAACGTCAAATAGGAACTTTCTTCTCCCTATCAAATAATTTTAAAAATTAACATTAAAAAATTAAATAATAAAAAATAATAAATTTAAACCGTTTGATTTCGATATGAACAATATAACCCTGGTTCTTAACACACACACTCTTAACTAATTTAGGTGAATTAATAAAATTAAATACATTATTTGTAAAAGTGTTTGATAATTTTCCTATAATGCCTTCAATCATTTTTATTTAAACTTCTCTTAATACAAACTCCTCAATCAAAATGGATAGTTTAAGGGGAAACTGATACAAATGGGAACTCTGTGAATTGAAGTCTTATATTTATAACCAAACTTAACATTAAACCAACCCTTGTTAGAGAGAGAGAGAGAGAGAGAGGATGTAGTAGTAAAAAGATTAGAGATAATAAAGTGAAAGGAAACTGAAATAGAGTTTGTTTGGGTGTTCGTGAGAGTGAGATAAGATATCAAAATTTGCTATTAAAATATTTTACGACTTATGTATATGTTTATCATTACAAAAGATCCTTAAAAAATAGAACAACGACTAACAAAAAGAATTTGTTTTTTCTTTTTTTTTTAGATGCAAAAGACTTTATTGAATTAAAATATAACCACGAAAAAACATTCCACCATGCGTGCTTTAACAAATTTTCTCCAAATAATGAATAGTGTCTTTCATTTACCTGTAGAAAACTTGAAAGTTTGGACCAAACCAGTTGATAGGATAAGCCAATTTTTAAAATTTGAAAGGTTAACATATATTTAGTTTAATAATGTAATTTTTACTCTTTATATTGAATATTGGTAGTATAAAGGTGATGCGTAAAATGGATAAGAGAACTATTTTGGCCATGCACTTAATTGTTATTTTCAAATTTTCAATATTTTTACGTTATATAAAATAAAAAGATACATAATCGAATCATCCTTTAAAAACAATAAATAAAATCCTTATCCTATATGATTTTTTTTTGTTACTCTGACAGAAGGTTTACAAGAGGGAAAAATAGTTATGTGGAAAACATAACTATTTTTAGTATTGTCTCTTAAATTTTTGCAAAACATTTTTCACAAAACATTCCACGTGTTCAAATTTTATTATTGTCTCTTAAATTTATAGTGTATTGCAATTATTTTAAAAGAAGTTAAGAAAGGTAGAAATTCTTAGTTCCAATACCTGAAAACATTCCTGCTACCAAACGTGGCATCAATCTATTTTAGAATAGATAGATAGTGGTTAAGATTGAAATTATCATCACTATTTGATAATTTTTTTAATCTAAGAATCTGATTAAAAATTAATTAATCATCGAATTCCGTGACAATGTGTTCAATAGGTACTCAAGTATAAGTCAGACACGCACAGAAAATATATCACTACCTATTATTTTGTTATAACTAGCAATATTTTTTACCAATAATTACAAAATTATTAATTACAACTAACAAAAAAATTTGTCTTGCCATTTTTGAGACGCAAAAGACTTTATAAAATTAGAACAGGACAACGAAAGAACTTTCCACTGTACATGCTTTAATAAATTTTCTCCAAATAATAGTCTCTTTCATTTAATGTTTGAGTGTGGAAAACTCGAAAGTTTGGGCCAAAATGGTCGATAGGATAATCCAATTTTGAAAATTTGAAAGATTAACATATCTACTAAGTTTAATAATTTAATCACTGTAAATTGTTCTCTTTTATATATTGATAATATAATGGTGCTGGGTTAAGTGTATACAAGAAGTATTTTGGCGGTATACTTAAATGTTATGTTCAATTTTTTTATATCTTTACATTTTATAAAGTAAAAGGATACATAATTTAATCATCCTTTATAAACAAGAAAAAATTTCTTATTATATATAATTTATTTGTTAAGCTGATCTGACATTGAATGTTTGCAAGAGGAAAAAATAATCATGTTGTCTTGCTGAATATAAAATAAATTTTCTTCTCAATTCATAAAAACTAGATATAATTATATTTTTTTATATCTTAATGTCTATAGTTTTTCTCTTATTCATTAGGTGACTAAGTTTGATTGTAAAACACGTGACGTGTTCAATAGGGAGAACCGAACCTAAAAATTGGTGTTGGAGTAACCTTATGAATTTTATGATTGTATCAATATGTATGTTTCCCATAGATGACAGGCACAATAGCTCTATCTTTGTACGAGGTAAAATCCGCAAAGTTATCGTCATAGTCCTTCTTTGGTCATGTAACACCTTATCTTTTATTACTATATTACTGTATTTTAATTGAATTATAACCACTTTTTAATACCGAAAGCCCTAAAATATGAAAAATTTTAAACCTTTTTCTTTGGAAAAATGTTCCAACCTTATTATAGTTGGAATGGGCTTTTCGGACTAATTTAAAATACTTAAATCTTTTTATAAGGTCCAGTAGTTATAAGACAATTAAAATATTAATTAGATTTGTCCTAATATCGATCTAAGACTTAGTAACGATTGGCGTGGCTTAAAAATAAACTAGAGGAACAATCTCGATCGACGATCCTCTTTAACTGTATCTATCAGCTTACTGCTCATCAGTTATGTACTTATGCTTGTCTTTTTTTCTTATCCTTCATATTTACAATATATACAACTAGGCCCAAAATGTTTACCATAATACACTACCAAGCAGGCATTCCTGCTTTCTTCTACTTTACCTTACTCTCCCAAAAAAGGTCTATCTCCTGCTAGCTTATCTGAAAAGCAATGGTTCAACGCAGTTTATCTCATTAACATTTATTCTCTTGAATATATATATTCTGACATGTATGCATTTTATAAATCAGTGCAAATAATGACAGTTTATTCCTATTAATCTGTGTGCGATCCGCACCTACCAACCACTAGTAACGGTATATCCGTTAAAGAGTGGAGGCTATACCTGCAGGATTTCTCATTATAGCATTTAAAACTATAACTAACTGGTTGGGAAAAGAGGTGGCCAAACCCCTAAACCCTGGAGTACTCCAACTGAGGAATAATAACTTATCAACTAAATGCAACAGATAATATAAAATGATACATGTAACTTTAATTTTGTTACTGAAATAAACTGCTACCTGATTCTTGATTTACTCTTCGCTGTACTCTTTCTCTGCCTCGTACTCTGGAATCTCTATTCCACTATCTTGTCCTATAAATATTTAAATATAAAATATTACATTAATATCTAACTTAGGGATAACAATTAAACGGCTCTCTCAGTCCTATTGTACTACCCCTTTCTATTTCTAATTCTATTAATTCTTAATTTCTAAATAAATGGTTAATCACACCATTACCAACCCATATTGCACAAACACCTAATAATATACACACAATAAAATTAGTATACACAATACAAAACATAAGCACAAAAGGGTCTTTACCCTTTAATATTAACTAACATTTACCATCAATCAATGAATAATCTAATAAACTTACCAATCAAGGATTAGAATTCAATACTTTTAAACTTTGTTCTACTTCTTGAGAATCCCAAACAGTAAATTAATTTTCCAACTAACCTTGCAAATCCTTAGCTTTTCTCTTTTCTTCCCATTGAACTCATATTCCTCATCATTAAAATCAATGGTCACCCACCAATTAAATATTTAGAGTTTCAATCCTTAGACTCCTAATCCAACCTAAATCACCACTTTCTTTTCCTACTACTTAATCAATCGTATTTATAATCCTATCCTTCTCCCTATCATAAATCAACAACCAACAATATCAATAATGATTCCCTCTTCCTTTGTCAACAACCATATTTCCTTTCCTTTGTCACTAAATTGGTAACCCAAAACAATTAAACTTCTAACTTTCAGCACCTAAACCTTTAATCAACAACAATAGCAATTTCTTCTTATATCATCCATAATCCTTTCCTTTTCCTTGCTCAACTTAACCATCACAACATTTTTTTTTCCTTTCCCTAATTAATTCCAAATCAGCCAGATATCAATTGAACAAGAATTGTACCTCTAAGTACCTAATATTAATCAGTCATATATAACCAAAATTTCAAGCCATCTCCCAAGACAAAACAAACATCAAGGCCATTTCTTTCTCTCTTTGGCCGAAACAGAACAGGAAATCGAAGGATCAGAGTTAGCAACTATAGCTCAAACTTAACACACACAAAGCAGAGATAAAATTCAACTAATATATCTTAAGAATTTTGGTTCCCCAAAATTCTTTTCTTTCATTCTTCTTCCTCTCGGCCAGCAGAACAAGAACAAGAGGAACAAAATCCAACTATCCCAAATTTCATAATTTCACACACATAAAACCTTCAATCAACCCATAAGATTGACTTCCTAATTACCAGTAAAATATGCTCAGAAATTTTCCCCTTTTTGCCCGTCGAAATGCAGAAACAGGGGAGGAGAAAAAGGCTTCAATAATCCACATCCAAGGGACAATCATGCTTAAAATCACTCATGCATCAAACTAATCGAGCTTTAAAACAACAAATACCCAAAATCCCCAAGTTCTTGCCGTCGGTGAACAGTAGCAGGGGAGGAGAAAATTCAAAAATCTTGATTCCAATACACTTCCTTTCCAAAATCAACAACCCAAACAACAATAACAAGCTTCAAGCTTCACTTCTATAATTTCAGAGATCCCTAAAAACATCTGAAAAATTTGAACCATCCCCCCAAAAACGCTCAGATTCGCGAGAGAGAGAAGGAAATGAGGGGAATATGCTTACCTAAGGTTCCTCTAGCTTTCTTGTTCGTTCTCCCCTGCACGTGGCCGCCGCTCGCCGCCGTCGCCGCTGCCAGAGTCGAAGGAACGGAGGGAGGAAGATGAAAATGGTGAGTGCTTTAAGTGTGTGTGTATGTGCGTTTTCGGCAGAGAGAGGAAGTATATAAGGTTATTATTATTATTTATTTTTTTTTTATATATGTGTGTAATTCTGACGGAGAGAGAGTATATAATTAATAAGTTTTTTTTTTATATATATATGTGTGTATCCACGTGGAAGAGAAGGAAGGCTTTGGAAGATATGAGAAGAATGTAGAACATCAAATTGACACATGTGTGGCTGAGATTTAAAAGGGAAACTGATATTTATTTTTATCAGGTATTTTACTATCCTGCCCTTCCCTTTTAATTAAGGATATTTTCCAACTAGGGGCAGATATTGTCTTTTTAATTTCCCAATTTATATTTTCTCTTAAATGGTAATTTCATTTACCATTTTCATTTACAAATAAATCTGAAATTTGTCCCAAAATAATTTCTCTAGGTATACTTTTAATTTCCAGATTTATTTATAAGACTATTTAAATATCAAGTAATACCCCAAGATTCCAAATATTTCCTTATTTCTTATTTTCTAAAATTTGGGGTGTTACAGGTCATAGTTTAACTTTTTCTATTTTTGGCTAACATATATGTCAGGTATTTTAAGTTTATATAAAATTCTAGTATTGTCTCCTAAATTTATAGTGTATTTTCAGTTAATTTAACACCGTTAGTTTAACTGACAGAAGAATATTTCGCTGGATAATTTAAATTATGACTCTGCAATATTAATCCCACATAAACGAAGCATGCTTGAACTTTCAATCCTTTAAGGTTTTGGTCACTAATTAAGTGCAAAATAATTTTTTTAATTGATTATGGGGTGTTTCCAAGCACCTCCTTAAATGAGAAAACATATGTTAGCTAAAGATCAATTTTGATTGTAACTTTGTCGATTCGAAAACTTACAAAAGATGGTGCTCTTTTACCAATCAACTACGGCAAACATAAATCCAAATAATGAATAGTCTCATTCATGCAGAGTATTGTGTGGAAAATTATGAAGTTGGGATAATAGCAAAGAAGTTGGAATCTCATTGCACACGTTGCTACTAAATCATGTGGTTGTTTATTAGTCTACAATCAACTTACATGCAGACACCTATAGAAAGGCACATTCATTTTCTTTTTTCATCATTATTACATGAATTTTGTTTTTGTTTCTTGATTTTTTTCACAATCCTCGCAAGAATACTAACAAAGTAAATTGCTGTGTATAATTGCGTGGCTGTGAGGTGGGAAAGATGTTACATGTAGTTACTATGTACAGTACAGGGGCCATTTAGAAAAAAAGTGATAAAAATTAGAAAAATATCTTATATTTAGGAACAAACATATCTCTCAAATTAGCTCCTATATTTAGGAACGGAGAGAGTAATATAATGGTGATGGGTAAAGTGGAAACAAGAAGTATTTTGATGAGGTACTAAAATGTTATGTTAAATTTTTTTTATATTTCTACATTTTATAAAATAAAAGGATACATAATTTAATCATCCTTTATAAACAAAACAAAAATTCCTTATTACATATGATTTATTTGTTACTTTGACATAGGATGTTTGCAAGAAGAAAAAATAATCATGTTGTCTTGCTGGATATAACTTAAATTTTCTATATAAATATACTTTTTACTTCATAATATTTATTATTTTCTCTTATTCATTAGGTGACTATTTTTTTATTTTTTTTATTTTTATTTTTTTGCAAAACGTGTGACGGTTCAATAGGTAGAACCGAACCTACAAATTATGGTGTTCGAGTAACCTTACGAATTTTATGATTGAATGTATATGTTTCCCATAGTTGACAGGCACAAAAGCTCCATCTTTGTACGTGTCAAAATCGGCAAAGTTATCAATTTGATCCTTCTTTGGTCATAAATTGACTTTTTTTATTTTTGGCTTGCATATATGTTTGGTGATTTCAACCAAATCTACCAATCATCTAATAAATCATCAGCTTCTAGTACATCAAGTAATATGGACCGATTTCATGCTTGCTTGGACAAATGCCTTTTAACTAATATCATCCAAAAGGGTCCTAAATTTATTTGGTCCAATAATAGGAAGGGCCAAAACCTAATTGGAAAGGTTAGACATGGCCTTCTGCAATCACAACTGGTTACAACTCTTTCCCTTTTCTCATGTGGACACTTTAGCAATTGCAGCTTCAGATCATAGCCCTATTTTTGTGAATACTGAAATTGAGGTTCCCAAGAAGCCATCTCTTAAGTTTGAACCTTTTTGGTATAAATTCCCTGAAATTGAGGTTCCCAAGAAGCCATCTCTTAAGTTTGAACCTTTTTGGTATAAATTCCCTTATTGCCACAGAACCATTTCAGAAAGTTGGTCTAATAGTTTCCAAGGCTCTCCCAGCTTCATACTTCAATACAAATTACAGTCAACATTGAAGGCTTTGCAAAATCTATTATACATTAAACACAAAACCTTCCCGCCATTTCCGTTTGCTCTCTCCTGTTTGCTATTCTTGTACATGAGCCGTGTAGTTTTTGGTAAGCTCCTGACCCATTTCACTATTCATTAGCTGTCTAACTCCTCTGGCTCCGTGCAAACATTGTAAAATGCCACATTGGAAAGTGTCCATAAAATCTCTCACTTCAAGCTTCACAGCTTCACACCTCGATGGCTTCATGCACTATTGGCTTGGATTCTGGCTACTAATATTGACATGGAATCTTCCTCAATCTTAATCAGCTCCAACTGTGGCCTTATTTCCTTTTTCAAGAGAGGAGCAAGTTTAGTGGGCGGGAGATGTCATTTCCCAAGACATTGAACGACTCTTGCAGTCTTTCTCTATGGTGTACTTATTTAAGGATACCTCTTTTTCTTCATCTACCTTTAATACTTTTTCCTTTCAATTCTCTTGTTGTGATTATTTAACTATTTAGTACTTTTTTTTATCCTTTTTATTTAATGATAATTGTCCTTTTATAAAAAAAAATTAATGTTTAACACCATTAGTTTAACCAACGGAGAAATATTAACCCGACAAATTTAAATTATGACTCTGCAATAAAATTAATGCCACAATAACAACACATGCTTAAATTTTCAATCCTTTAAAGTTTTTGATATTCCCTCTGGTGCTAATTATAAGATCAAGTTGACTTTTTTATTGTGGATGTTAAAGAAACAAATTAGATCACTAAATTATAACATATAAGCCATATGTAATTAGATTATAAGTTAGTTTATAAGTGAGATAAACTAGTTTTGAGGAAAAAGATAAATAGAAACAATTGAAAACAATTTATTGAAAAGGATAAATATAAACAATTGAAAATGATTTATTTTGCATTCTTAACTTTTCTAAAAAAAAAACCAGCTTAATCTTACAATTAGGATCAGAGGGAGTACTAATTAAGTGCAAAATAATTTTTTTAATTGATTATTTTGGGGGGGGGGTTCCCAAACTCCTCCTTAAATGTGAAATCATATAGAATGTTCGGTAAAGAATTTTGAATGTAGCTTTGTCAATTTGTTGGGATAATATCAAAGAAGTTGGAATCTCATTCCACACGTTGCGAGACTAAATCATGTGGTTGCTTATTAGTCTACAATCAACTTACATATAGACACATATAGAAAGGCACTTTCATTTGCTTTTTCATCATTATAATATAAATTTTATTTTATTTTCTTGACTTTTTTTCACTAGCCTTGCAAGATTACTAACAAAGCAAATTGCTGTGTATAATTTCAAAATAAAGTTTGAAGAAAACCAAGAGTAAATTGTTGTGTGTTTTTTTATGCAAGGGAATAGTTATGTTTTAAAAGTATACAACTCCTGAAGATTATCTTTTACCATATATATAAGAAAGAAAAAACCTTGACCGCCTATTTCTTAGCCACATAATATTATAAATACCAGTAGTGCATATTCTTCACTTATCACAAGAGATTCACAGATTGAAAACTCAGTTGTTAAGCTTCTCTTTAAATATGGGAAGAAACGTATTTGCATTTGCATTCCTTTTGCTAATGTTACTGGGGATTGCCCAATTAGGTTTCTGTGGAAGTTGCGTTGAATCAGAGAAGCAAGCTCTTCTCAAGTTCAAAGCATCTATTCATGATCCACTCAACAGACTTTCCTCTTGGAATCCTGAAACCAATTATTGCAAGTGGGATGGCATAGCTTGTCACAATGTTACTGGTCATGTTCTCACACTTGATCTCAGTTACTATTACCTAGAAGCTAATGGTGTTGATCCATCTTTGTTGGAGTTGCGACATTTGACTCATTTGGATCTGAGATGGAACGACTTCAATGCTACTTCAATTCCCCTCTTTCTTGGTTCTATGGAGCGGTTGAGATATCTTTCCATCTCTGATGCTAATTTCACAGGAAAGATTCCCGCCAATTTTGGTGGAAACCTCACGAACTTACAGTTTCTTGATCTTAGCGGGGAGTATAATGATCTGCACATCAATGACATGAGTTGGGCCTCTAAACTTGAGTCTCTACAATATCTCAACCTCACTTATGTCTACCTTGGAGAAGCTCACAACTTGTTCCAGGTACTTCACATGCTTCCTTCTTTGTTAGAACTCCAATTAGAAGGATGTCGACTTGGCAACTTGTCCACTCCTCTTCCCCCCATTAATTTCACAAATAATGTTGGAGTTCAGCTCCTGAATCTGGCTGAAAATGAAATTGATGGTCGAATTCTTACTGCTTTTCAAAATTGGACTTCTGTTGAATTCCTCGACCTCACTTTTAACAATCTTAGTTCATTGCCATTGTGGTTCGGAGAGTTTAGGAAACTGATTTCTCTTGATCTTTCATCGAATGCACTTTCCCTCACTGATGTCTACCTTGGAGAAGCTCACAACTTGTTCCAGGTACTTCACATGCTTCCTTCTTTGTTAGAACTCCAATTACAACGATGTGGACTTGGCAACTTGTCTGTTCCTCTTCCCCCCATTAATTTCACAAATAATATTAGAGTTCAGCTCCTGAATCTCGCTGGTAATGAAATTGATGGCCGAATCCTTACTGCTTTTCAAAACTGGACTTCTGTTGAATTCCTCGACCTCACTTTTAACAATCTTAGTTCATTGCCATTGTGGTTCGGAGAGTTTAGGAATCTGATTTCTCTTCATCTTTGGGGAAACGCACTTTCTGGACCCATCCCTATTGCTTTGCGGAACTTGACTTCCATTCAAACCCTTGGCCTTTCTTATAACAATATTAGTTCATTGCCATTGTGGTTCGGAGAGTTTAGGAATCTGATTTCTCTTGATCTTTCGGCAAATGCACTTTCTGGACCCATTCCTGCTGCTTTGCAGAACATGACTTCCATTCAAGACCTTCGCCTTTCTGGTAACAATCTTAGTTCATTGCCATTGTGGTTTGGAGAGTTTAAGAATCTGATTTCTCTTGATCTTTCATGGAATGCACTTTCTGGACCCATTCCTATTGCTTTGCGGAACTTGACTACCCTTCAAGACCTTGATCTTCATCGTAACAACTTTAGTTCAATTCCATCTTGGCTGGGAGAGTTGAGGAGCCTTCGCCACCTTGATATTTCCTATAATAGGATCACAGCTACAGTGGAAATTTCTATGTCACAAATTTTAAGAAACATGTGTCATTTGCAAAGATTAGATTTTGGAAACAGCAATCTTCAAGGAGAAGCATTTGGCGACTCCGATTTTTCTGGATGCGTCAAATATGACATAAAGTAGCTGACCTTGGGAAATAATAAACTCAATGGCCATATATCAACCTGGGTAGCGCATCTTGAAAAGCTTCAATTGCTTGATCTTTCGAATAATCTTTTTTCTGGTAATATTCCTCAAAGTCTTGGTCAACTTGTAAATCTTATAAGCTTTGATCTCTCAAATAATTCTTTCAGTGGCAGTATTCCTCACAGACTTTGTCACCTTGTAAATCTAACAAGCATTGATCTTTCACGTAACAATTTCTCTAGTGAGATCCCAAATTGTTGGAGAGATAATCATCCATATGGATTGAGCGAAATAAACTTTTCATTCAACAAATTGTCAGGTGCTTTCCCCATCTCAATCAGAAATCTTTCACCATTGCTCTGGTTGCATTTGAACAATAACAATCTTGAAGGGAGGCTTCCATTGACTTTGAACAATTTGAAGCAGTTGAGAATTTTAGATTTGGGAGAGAACACATTTTTTGGAAGTATACCATCATCATGGACCAATAACACTTTTCCTACCTTACGAATTCTCAGGTTGCGAGATAATTTGTTAGATGGTAACATTCCTTTAAATATGTGCCAACTCAAATCACTCCAGATTTTGGACCTTGCAAATAACAAATTAAGTGGCTCAATACCCCATTGTATTGGCAATCTTAAAGGAATGACAAAAGATAGTGCTACTGTTCGCCACGCGCCGCAAGTGCACGGGTCGCGCCAAGTAATAAAATGATGAGTAGAGTATCGTTCCCACGAGGATTTATCCAAAACCCGGTCAAACAATGATTATCACACTCTCGCCCAATTTGAGTGATACAAATGTTGAGATTGAAAATTAAATAAGAAAATAAAATATAAACAAGTGATTCCCCAACTTCAAGGATAAAAAGGGTCCTAGGATTATCTATCCCCCTTTGTACTTCTCAAAACTCAATTAAGCTCCCCTCAAGAAGCTCTCAACGAAACTGCGTGCTAATCTAGGGTTCAAAGAGTACTTGTAATGCTCTCTCGAGTCAAGAACAAGTGTTTAGTCCTATTCTTTGCACAATCTCTTGCCACAATTTGATAGAACCCAATTATCACACTCCAACCCTAATGTGACTATGCAAGGCTAGCAAGTATATCTCTATCTTACCAACAAAACCATCCGTTCGTCATGCAAACTTCCGGTTCTTGCACTACTTTACCCAAGTTCTACACTCAACCTAGCTCTCTCGAGTCATAAATCAAGCGAACACAACATCTAAATGGTGATCAAGCACTTAGAAGCATTAAGAACGGGGTAATATAAGCACAAAGATATCATTAATCACAAATCAAGAGGAGGAATCAAGAATCAATACATACAAGGGTTCAAAATAATCCTAGAATCAAAGTATTTAGCTACTCATGTTCTACAACTCCAAGGGAGCATATATATACAACATTACAAACAGAACAAGAGAAGAGAATGAAGAAGGAAGAGATAAACCAAGAGAGGAAGCCCAAATCTCTTTGAAGCTCCGAGCCCAAGCCAAATCCCACCAATCTCCAAGCCCTAGCAGAGCCAAACACGCCCAAAATACGCCCAGAAGTCGAAGAATGCGGACTTACAACGAAGCCCTAGCTTTTATATCAGTTAAAACGCGCCCCTGATCTGTCCAAAACGCGCAGAAACGCGAAGTTCGCCGTGGGTCTCGCCGCGGCGAGCCCACGGCGAAGTCCCAAAAATATTACAGAATCAAGTGTCGCTCGCCGTGGCTTTCGCCGCTGCGAGCAGACGGCGAGCTCTCACAAAAAGGGGCAGAGGCAGATTCACTTCGCCGCGGCTATCACCGCGGCGAACTCCACGGCGAAGTCCCTGCTTCTCTGGTGCTTTGCTCTGCTTTCTTATTTCTTTGGCTGCTTTGGCTTCTTCTTATTTTTGTACAATTGGGAGCTTGGAGGAGGGCTAACATCTCTTGCTTATTGCTCCAAATTATTCCTACAAAAATTATATACAACAACATAAGAAACTAACTACAAAAACAATCAAAATCTATATAAATATACAATAAGGTGAAACCGAAAATCAAATGAGCATTTTCCCTCTTGAGTATCCAAAATGTATAAATAATAGACAAAAACTCAAGTAAAATATACTCAAATATCATGAATTTCTAGGAGTTATCAGCTACTTTATTGAACTCAACCATTCAGTCAACCCTTAACATAGAAGAAGAAGAATGGCGCAATCAGGATATCATTGAAGTTATGAAAGGAAGAGAACTTGACATTATAGGGATCTTGCTATTTGAAGTTAACTTGGATTTGTCAGATAACAATTTGGTTGGTTCAATTCCTCTTGAGGTATTCTTGCTCATCGGACTGAGAGGCTTGAACCTTTCACACAATCATTTGAAAGGAGAAATTTCAGAAATCATTGGGATTATGAAATCCCTTGAGTCCTTCGATCTCTCTCATAACCAAATTTCTGGCACAATTCCAAAGAGCATGTCCAAGCTAACTGCTCTAAACCATTTGGACATGTCATACAATAACCTTTCAGGGCCAATTCCAACTGCAAATCAATTCTTGACTTTAAATGATCCATCCATTTATGCTGGCAACCCTTATCTTTGTGGAATTCCACTATCAAATAAGTGCCAAGTTGTTGATATTCATCAGGTTCAGGAAATCAAAGAATTGGAAGATGAAAATGATTATGAAAAGGTGTGGTTTTATTTTGTCATAGTAGCTGGGTTTATCGTTGGCTTCTGGGGAGCTATTGGGACTTTGGTGTTAAAGAAGAGTTGGAGATATGCTTGTTTCCGACGAGTGGAAGATGTAGCAGATGAAATATATGTCTTCACTTCAATAAAGCTAGCAAAGTTGAAGAGGATGCTCGCAAACCATGTCCATGATTGATCTTTGTAGTTATGTGTGTTTTTATTATATCTATTGCTATTAGTATCATGTCTTGTTGCAGTATGTGTGTGACAGCAATATCAATAAAGAGTCGTTTACATATATTTATGTTCGCCTTCATGATTTCATAGAGAAGAATTGAAATGACACGGAGGTCTATGCTATTGTGCGGCGTATAATGAATTGTTTTATACTTGTATAACAAAAACTGTGTATGAACAGTCAACTGAGGTTAATGATCCATTTGAATTATTTGGGCTTCAATGGGCCTTCAGTTCACTTAAAACAGACTTTGAGTAAGTAATTCCCCGATGTTGATTGTGAACTAATGTTGCTATCAATCTTTACACACACACACACACACACAAACATTTTGCCAAAATCATTGGTACTATGAATGGTAGCATAACATAGTTTTAAATAAAATGTGATGAACTTACGAACTTGTATTTTTTGAGAAAATATTTTCATCCGATGACAAAGCTAGAGATATTAGGCGGCGAATTTAGGGTGTTAACTGTTAAATAATGTCAATGAAGTTGAAAATATTACTAGTAAAAATGCCTTTTTCGTAGACAGGTATCAGAAAAAAGAAACGAATTATATAAATATAAATTTCTTTTGAGCAAAAAAAATTAATTAATAATTAAATGTTATTTTCATTCATATTCAACACTATCTATGTATCTCTTATTATTTCTTATGCTGAATATATAATTATAGTATTCCATTATTAAAAATAAGAGATTGAAAATAACTTTTTATTTCGCCAGCCAAGTCAACTAATAAAAAATGTATGATTAAAAGTTACAATGGGTTAAGAAGTAAATTTGTAATGAAAATTTTCACTCAGGTAATGAGCAATGTTGCCCTCAATGTTTTTAAGGGTTCCGTGTTCTCTTAGAGTTGTTAGCATAGTACAATCTTAATATGCCCTTAGTTGATTTTTTTTTGGAACACCCTAAAAAAACTTAATAAACTATTTATCAATTAATTTGCTTGAATTGCTTCTCCAAACTAGTTTATTTAACTTAGCTAATATATAAACTAATGACATATCACGTCATAATAAAGTACATTATTTAACTTCTTTAATCTCTTCAAAAAAAGTTAAACTAAACCTTATATTAAGGAGCAAAACCTTATTTAAATTCCTTTATATCTCCAAACAAGTCAAATAGACCTTATATTAAGGAACGAATGGAGTACAAATTTAATGATAAAAACTATTCTAGTGAAAATATTAACTCAAACCTTTTTTCTTTCCCAAACAAAGATGTAGTGATTACTCGCAACTTAGCTGCATATAATAAAATAGTAGCAACAATGATCCTATCCCAACAACTTAAACACGTTATTAAAAAAAATTTACATTAGAGATAAATCACATCACACACAGTAGCAGGTTTCACAAGAATGTTTATATGATCAACTGTCCATATTTAGCACTTCCAAACGAAAGTGGATTAGCATAGGTTATACTTCTAATAAATAAACAAATAAATACATGATAAAACTAAATTAACAAATATAGGGACACAGGTAAGCCTAAATAAGCTTAATAATTGAGCCAAATAAGATTCGTAAGATTCATCATCTATCTAGAAGCCCTTCTTTCAACTTAACACTCATTCAGGCTATAAAAACCTTCAGTCTCAAGTTTAGTATTCACAAAAAAGTGTAAATTCTTTATCTTTTTTTTTTTATAAATTAAAAATATGTTAGAACAATATACGTTTGTTCATTGAATCTGTGGGGAATTCCATATGACAGCAGCAAAAGTAGGGATTCAGGTGTCAATGGATGAATCTCCCAGCAAGTAGTCTCAATGTTCCCATAGAAACCCATAAAAAAGCACATAAAGCAACAAGAACCGGCAAGAATCAGAAGAAGATTCCCCTCCCTTTACCTGCTCTCTTCACTATTGCCGTTTCATTTGCAACAGCAGCAGCGGCTACACTTGCCTGCTTCACATTATCTCTCACCCTACTAAAGCTAGACACTCTCTCAAGAGCTCGATTTGCATTTTCAGCAGCTGATGCAGGAGTGGTAGGTATTGACTCAAGGAAGGCCCAGAGAGCAGAAGATAATCTACTCGTAGGAACTTCTCTCACACTGCTGCTTTTATCAATACCTTCTGAAGGCAAGCTCGCAGATTCATAACTCATACCTAAACATATGACCAGAAACTAGCTTATATTAGAAATCGTCTGTGTTGTTTCTTTTTTTTTTCCCCTTTTTTCTTTTTTGGGTATAAAAGAGCCACATGAAATAAATCTCAAGTCACATTAATGGTAGCGCAGAAAGATCTAAAAGATGCCACAACACTAACAGTCAAGCAAGGTTTCATCCATGCATTAGCAGGGAATTGAAGAGCTCATCTCAAATGAGATGTGAAGCTGGCATCTCCATTCAAATCAAAGACACTAAAATCATTATTTGGAAGTTGAATCAAACCACCAACACTGTTTGTGGAGCCAATGAATGTACCTGAGGTTGATGAAGAGAAGGAAACATTGGCATGTTCGGCTGGACTCATGATCTGCCTTTCATGACACATCCAGAGTTCACTTTGATCTGCATTATCTCCATTGTGTGTGGAACATGTTAGTATCAGTTGTTGTCTTAGGTTAGAAGGTATTCAATTACCCAACGAAAAGGATTTACTCTATTTTGGGTTTGGCCTTGATTTCCACCCATGTGACTTTGACCTTCTTATTTGGGAATCCGTAAATTTCATTTGTCTTCATTTTGCAAAGGTTTCAAAGAATAACCTAATAGTACCAATTACTGATACTTTACTAATTATTTATTGTTACTTGCCTACAAACTTTAGGATTAAAAATCCTAAACTTAAGAAGTTGGAGATATTATATGCCACAAATGTAGAGAACCTATTCCTCTTCACTCACAGTCTAGAGTGCTTATGTTTTGGTTATTGTAACATCCCAAAAATCTCAATAGCTCCAAAGTAGCTATTTGAGTATATCATTAAGGAAGTTAGTAAAAGTTAATTTTGGGCTTAAGAAAATAGAGTTATTTAAGGGGAATTATTATAAGATTAAGGGCCCAAAATAGTTATGAGCCTTTGGATTAAGTGAATCATATGATCCAAAAGTTTATATGTATCAAGATTCATGTAAAAGTTTATTATTGGGATCATAGAAGAGCTTAATTTACATGTCTAAGACATGTTAAATAATCCCAAAATAATTAGTCATCTTGTTACAAATAAAGATAATTTTATGTAGTAAGTTTCCAAATAATTTTTATCTATAAAGGTACCTTATACATATGATTTATTTTGCTACAAGAGATAATTTTAGGCTTCAAGAAGAAGCCATTTTGCTTCATAAGAGCACTCTTGGACGTGGCTTCTCATGATTCAAAATGCCACACATTACCTAGTGTGAACACTTGACTCTTGCATGCAAGAAAGTCTTGGTTTTCAAGTTGGTGTTCACACATGGCCTTTATTTTTGACTCATGACTTGAAAATACTCCCTCCCAAGTTTGTGCTTACCGTCCAAGTAGTCCATTGCTTGGCCTTTTAGATGAATCCATGCGTGGCCTCATGCATAAATGCCACACAATTTTTCTAGTATGGACACTTGGCACTTGAATGCAAGGAAGTCTTGGCCTTAAAGTTGATGCATGCGTGGCCTTATACATGGTTTATGCATATTATATATTGTCCACCAAGTTGTGTCTTTAAGTTGATGCATGATTCAAGATGCTAAATACGTGGCCTCTCATGATTTATGCATATTATTTAATGCTACACATGGAAAATGAATGCAAGAAGGCTTTGTCTTCAAGTTGCCATGGAAGTGAAGATGAAAGAAAGCATTATTGTCTTCAAGTTGGACATGCATGGCCTACTAAATGCATTATGCAATATCATTGAAATCTTCCCTCTCATACAGCCACAACGTGGCCTAGGAATGAAAAAGAAATCAGCCACCTAATCCACATAAGACATATATCAAATAAGAGAGCTTTGTCTTGAAGTGTCATAAAGTCTTCAAATTTGGTGTGTATCCGTGGAAATTTTGCATGGCTTGTGATGCCATCTTTCTTTCCTTAATGACACATGTCCTATCCAATAATTATGTTATATTATTTTCCATTTCAAGCAGCCACAACATGGCCTTCTAGTGAATAAAAAGGAAAAAGAAAAGTAGCCACCAATGACACAATTTCAAGCAAGGACAAATGGCTTTTATAAAAACATTTCCTCTCCAAGTTGATTTATGCGTAGTCACCAAGCACTTTTGGTCTATTAATAAGCTTGGTTGCAATGAAATGGAGTGTTAGAAGGCTGAGTGTGTGGCGTGAGAAAGAGAAGAAAGAAAGAAAGGAAGAGAAAAATAAAGAGAAAAAGAGGAAGAAAAATAGAGAGACAAGGAGGCCTAATTAGAAGGAGTTCTAGAAGGAAGTTATTTTAAGCTCTTGGTAAGTATATTTTTATCTCCCTATTTTAAGTTTATACAACTCTATAGTTGGATTAAGAGTTGAATTGTATAGAAGTAATTATAAATGGGAGAAGAAAGTGTTCATATGCTTACTAAAAATAAAGGCCTCAAGTTATAGTATGAAATAAATAGAAGAAGTTTTGATTGAAAATTTAGAAATGGAGTATTTGGGGTATAAACGAAAATTCAAGAGGAAGAGTAGTAAAAGGTTTATCCCATGGACCAAAATTAATCTCTTGTTGTACCTATTAATATTAGGAATTGATCTGCAATCGGTTTTACCAGAAGGAAATCAGAGAGGAAGTGCTATAGAAAGAGACTCTACAAGAGGTAGCTTTAATTTGCAATTTTGTATATATGTTTTGGTTGCATGTATAGTTTTGCCATTTATGCTGCAGTTAGGCATGAGAATATGTAATATCCTTACTCAGTTATTTTGCCATGATCATGTGTGAAATTAGTTACAGTTTACACTTTACAGTTATAAGCTTGTAAGGTATGATTCTCATTGGCCAGTTTTTTTTACATGCACAGTTTTTACCATACATTATATACTAATTGTGATTATTGCTACGGAGATTTCCCCAAATCTCACCCCCTTTTTCCATGTCCCACCCATAGGACAGAGCACTTCCAGAGGAAAGGAGAAGCCGGTGGATCATTAGCTAAGGCAAAGGAGATAAAAAGAGTACTTTTAGAATTTATGATTTAGTTATCATATTTCGGTATGTATGTATAGACTCCATAAGGAGCTTAAGTATCTTAAAGACGTGCAAAGAAACCAAGAACCTGAACTCTACTTCAAGTAGAGAGTTATATCTACACATAGAAAAGTTATGAGAACATATGAACAAGTTTTATTGTGGTAGATATTTCGTCCGGTTATCTTTTGAGTTAGCCCATGATATTTTCCAGATATATAGTAAACGTCCTAAGCTTTAAATCAAGTACTCATGCGTAATTTTTGGACATGTAGATTAAGAGATATGAAATTTACAAGTTAGACGTAAAAACAGGAATTTCCTGCGAAATTCTAATATGTCTGGAAAATATAAGAAGGTTTTTTAGTGATAATGGGACCAGATTGAGCCAAGGTTTTATCATGATTATAAAGAATATTTTAAGAACTAAAGTTTGAGCTTTGAACCGCTATTTTTGAGCTTAAAAGGAATTAACTATGAATTTTCAAAGTTAGAAGCCCAAGCAAGATAGTTAAGAAAAGTTTAAGTTTATTGATATCCTTGGGTCTTCTAAGAAGCTTTAGTGGTTCAAACTCAGTAAAAGGGCTCTAAAGAATGTCCCTAGAGTAAGGTGTTACATTTTTGGTATCAGAGTGGAGGTTCTGGCAAAAGGCTAGAATGCTCTGCTAGCGTATATTAGTATTCTAAGTTTTTAGATGTTATACCTGCCTTGTTTTATTATGAACAGGCATAGATGGATGATGACTCTTGCATCCATAGTATTGTTAGCATCTCTAGTGATGCAACCATAACCAGTGGATCACCAGAAGTTTCCCCCTAGAGCTCAAGTGCCTTTAAGGGTAAGAGGCCTAGAGACCCAGCAAAGTTTAAATTGGCCTGATGATATGGGAGACGAGTCCATAACTTCAAATAAAAGCTTGTGGAATATAGTTACCAAAGTAAGGCAAATGGATTTGAGCTTACTCCAACGGAGGCAAAAAGGTTTACAGTTAAAGCAGTATGAAAGTTAAAGTAGATTGTTCGCTCCGCAAGTGCACGGGTCGCATCAAGTAATAGAGTAATAAGAAAAGTATCGCTCCCTCAGGGATTTGGTTACAAATGCGGTCAAGCAGAAGGCTTAGCGTATTAGATCAAGTTGAGCTAAACAAGGTTTTGCTTTGAAGAGTTAACATATAAAATTAAATCAATAAAAAGGGGTACTTCTTTTAGATTTTTATATTAAGATTCTTAAACAAGAGAAATGATTTAGAAATACTTGGTAATTTGGATGAGAAAACCTAGGGTTACCTTTCCCCATTTAACTTCAAGACCCAATAAATTCCTTCCCTTTTCCTTACCCAATGAATTTCATGCATGAGTTCAAGGTTCTCTTTCATTTGAAAAAGCTCTCTCAAGTCAAAATCAAATTTTTACTAGCATTAATTGCACAATCTCTTGCAACAATTAATGCTAGCCATAAATCTTCCACCAACCTTATAGGAACAATGTTAGGTCAATAATTATATCTCTATATTATCAACAAACCATCCATCTAAAAGCATAAATTTCAAGTCTAACATGATTTCCCCCAAGTTCTAAAACAAAATATACTCTCTCAAGCCATATTTCATTTAACACTTCAAGTGATGATCAAGCACTTGTTTCATTTAAAGCAAGATGAAAATCCATACATAAATATTCATTAAATATATCAAAGGAAGGAAATACAAGAGTCAATCCATCAAATGGTTCAAAGTAACCCTAGACTATGGGTTTAGTTACACATAAGAAACTAAAAAATAAAAATAGAAATAAAAGGCAGAGACATGGCAGAAATTAGAGAAAAAGGGAAGAAGAAAAGAAACCCAGATCACAACTTGAGTCTCTCCAAGATTTTCCAAGCTTCCTAGCCCTTCCCCACTCTCTCCTCTTGCTCCAAAATGCTCCAAAACGTGCCCTTAATGCTCCGTGTCCTCTTCAGATCGCATTCAATGTCATTTATTACATTCAGCTCGCGTAATTACTCAAAACGCGCAGTTTTTAGGTGAGTTCGCCGTGGCTTCGCCGCGGCGAAGTCACGGCGAACTAAGGGCTTTTTGCTTCCAGAGGATGAGTACACTCGCCGTGGGTTCGCCGCGGCGAAACCCACGGCGAAGTCCCTTTGCTTCGGGTTCTTGGCCTTTTCATCATCTCTCATTCTCCACTCCAGCTTTCCTTGCATTTCTTTGGCTCTTTCTCTGTATCACCTCTTCCTGCACAAGATTGAAAGAGGGTTGATGAGCTTTTTTAACATTTAATAACATTCACACACAACTTTTTTGAATAGAGAATCATTAAGCTCTAATTTTCATGCACAACCAATTTCTTCTTCATTAAGGATATTCTTTGAATTTCTATGTCTATTTCAAAACATCACTTTCAAAAATATTCACAAATAAGGAAAAATTATGATGAAATATGTGAAATTTTAGGAGCTTAACACTCCCCCAAACTTGAGTTCTTGCTTGCCCTCAAGCAATTTCTGAAATGAGCTTACTCTCCTTTGGCTGAAATGCTTGTTCTCATTTGTTGCTATTCCCTTTTTGATTGATAGAAAATAAAGTGTGCATGCCAAGATGAATGCTTCATAATACTACAGATAAGCTTCCTAAAAATTCCTTGAGCTTGTGTGTGTGTGTTGGAGTTGAAAGAAAAGTTCCGAGTCTTGTTCAAGTCAGTTGCAATACCCCAACTCATGTATAAACCCTCATTTTTCGAATTTTATCCACCCTTTTCTTTTTCCCTGCCCACTCACAACTTACATCACATAATTTTTGAATCAAAAGGACTTTTCAGCTTGTAACTTGGCCAGGATATAAGGTACTTAAAATGAAAGGGAATAAGGATATATACAAAAACCTTGAGACAATGGACTTGATGTACTTTTCATACGCCCATTCTTTTCTCTATTCATTTGAGCAACTTTGTTGGTCCTTACCAAGCTTTATTGATCATAAATATTTTTTTTATATATATATATATATATATTTTTTTTTTCATTATCTCAAAGCAGGGCGATTCTTATGGTTTTTCAGGCTTAAGGGTTATGATTTTAATTGGGTTTGCAAAAGACAGAATCTTGGTTTCTCTTTTAGGCTCAAATATTAGGATCAAATGGTATATATATCATCAAGGTCAGCTTGAAAGGCCCAATCGCATTTAAGAATTGCCTTTGTCATTTGTCAAAAATCACATAAAGCTTGCTATGCATGTTAAGGTCTTCCAAAGAGGATTTTTAAAATTGTCAAATGAGAATACACACATAAACCGGTTTACCACAACTGCTTTTCCTAACACCCATCAGATTATCTCTCACTCCTTTCGTGCTTAAATTTACTCACAGGAATTTAAGAAAAGGCTTGCTCTAATATCACAATTCATATCATACAATGCATACATATCCAATTTTTTTTTACCTATCATCCAGTCAAGCAACTTATTCCAATCATTGAACTTTCACACCATTTTCAAGCATGCTCATCCTCATAAATCAAACAAAATTGCAACAACTTCAGTTTGGCAAAAATTCACATACTTACAAAATGAATGTCCCTGTTATTTACAGCCAAAAGTTTTAAAAAATTTGATATACCCTCACCCCCAAACTTAAAATTGACAATGTCCTCACTTGTCAACAGGGAAAAATAAGGGTCTTCTTCCATTGAAAAGAATTTTATGGAAGGATAAAAAAAAATACCTGTAAGCAGTGTAATATATACCAGGCAGAATCAAATGCAACAATGTGAAATTTAGCTGAATTATGTGCAAAAGGGGCTAACTAGAATGACAGTTCACATTATGCATAAATGCGTAATAAGAACCTTATCAACCGTTAAATGCACTACCACAATCTGTACTGGTCCATACAACAGGTAATCAAAAGATAGAGTTTGGTGACAGTGCACCATCAAAAGCATGTAACAGGGAAAAGTTTAAATGACTACAATCAACTTGAAAATGAAAATGAAATACCAAACAAAACCATAAACAACATAATAACAACTAAAACAAAGGGGCTAATCATCAGCCTCATCCCAGGAATCGCCCTCCTGCCAGCTTTCTTCTGAACCATCCGCATCCCCGTCAGAGTCCTCCTCTACATCGACATCTGCAACCATTGGTGCTTTACCACGCTCGCTTCTCTCCCTAACTTCCTCCGATCCCTTCCAGCGATTTTCCAATTCTTCATCATCAGATGGCTCTATTTCCATCTTGAGAGACATCTTTTTAACCATTTTGCGCAAAAAACGATTCTCAGCCCGCTGGTGCCTCCATTCAAGCATCAACTGATTGCCCCATTGGTCAATCAGCCTCCTCATCTCACCACGTGTGGCTGGGGCGCTGTCAGAGTCTGCATCCGGTATTGGCACTTCTTGGTCTGGGGCTGGAACAGCAGGTAACTCAACCCCTTTTAGTGTGTCATAGTCAAAATCAGGGACTGGATAAAAGTGGTCATCATCATCAGGGTCATCCACACCCCGAGCAGCAAATAGATCAGAAATGAGATGAGGGAATGCCAGGATTGCTCCCTCTCTGGGGGTGGTAGCACTGTGAAGAATGCTGTTATATATGACGACCTCGACCTGAACAGGCAGCCCTTTGATAAAACAGTAGATGAGCAGGGCTACTTCTTTGGTCAAATCACTCAAATGCGCGGTAGGGATCACATTGTAGCTTATAAAATGGAGCCAGGCCTTAGCATCTGGAGTTAAGTCTTTTCTATTCAAGTACTGCTGGTTCCCTGTCCTTTGGAACCATCCTGGCTTTCCTTGAAGGATCAGCGTCTTAGCCATGTCATTGAAAGGGTAATTCCCTGTCTCCTCCTTGATACGCTTATAGTGACAGTACGGGAGAGTAGGTAGGCTGTAAAAATCCTTGATAACGGCTGGGGTGATAAAACGAGATAGCACTTGACGATGACTTGGATCCAGAATGGTCTCAATCAACCCCGTTTTAGCTTGCTTATAATAGTGCCGGACCAGTGTCTCATTGCCCCGCTGGCGCCGGTCCAAAAGCTTAGCAAACTTATAGTGCTCCTTTGCCTGGGTGTAAAAAGTGACTTTAGGCGTCTCAGGGAAAGCGCGCTCTTGAAGAAGAGGCCTGATCTTCTTTTTATCCATTGGGGCTTTGCGCTTTTTCTTGGATGGAGGGTGAGGAGCTTGTGGTTGGCTGGAGGATGATTCTTGAAATCTTGTACCCCTTCCAGCTAACATCTTGCGGCGAGGCATGGTCTATTGGAGCAACCCGACAAGCCAAAATAAAGTGAATGAGGATAATAACAAAAAATCAAGACACAATGACTAGCCTAACACAAGAAAAGGCTGCTAAACTAAGTCCAACAAAATATCCTGACCCCCAAACTTCAACTATTCTAACCCTATAATACGTCAGTCAAAAATTCCAAACCTAATCCTAAGCCTCACTGCCTTATCAATTGGCCCATAAAAGCCCAATAACGCCAAAAACACAGCCTCAAGCACCACTGACAACAGGGACATGAGGGGACCACAAAACAGGCACTATTGTCAACTGATTACAAATGGGCTCAATTTCGACGAAAGGATTGTGGAATATAACAAAACATCAGATGCAATTAACCATGGTCCCCACAATGAAACTAAACCTCAAGTACCCCACTTTTCAGGCCTACCAATAGCGTGTTCAATTTGCACAACCCCACCAACATTTAAACACCAGATCAGAATGAGAAAACTATATATCCCCCTCAAAATTCACATGCCACAAAATTCATTATCTCCCCTGTTCATCCCTATCAAACCTAATCAACCCAATGTCTCCCTAGTTCTTCAATACTCTCAACAGATTTACATGATACCAAACAAAAACAGGCAAGAGAGCAGAGGACCATACCAAAAATGGAAGATGAACTCTAAATCGAAGTTAGAGAAGAGAGGGTAGGACGAAAATCTTTCCTTGGTGCCTTGAGAGCGTTGGGATACCCTTGAGACAAGGATACATGCAATGGGTATCACGGATTGAGGGGTTGGAAGGTTGGAGACGAGGAAGATGGAGCGTTCGTGGGGGACGGCGAGAACAATGGCGAGAGAGAATGGGACGGCGAGAGGGAGGGAGGAATTGGAAATAAGGTTTAGGAAATGAGAAAGAGGGTTAAAATAAAAATTGAAAAGGTAAGAATGGAAGTTGAAAGGGTGGGACGAATTAGGACGGAAAATGGACTAGATTCAAAAGGTTAAAGGAAAAAGTAAAGGAATTAACTGCCCAGTTTTTCGTGGGAGGCAGAAAGGGTGTGCACTCGCCGTGACTTCGCCGCGGCGAAGTGCACGGCGAGTAATGGTATACAACAGAGGCTAGGGGAGTTCGCCGTGGGTTTCGCCGCGGCGAACTCACGGCGAAAATTGCCCATGAGGACAGAAGCATAAGTAGCTCGCCGTGACTTTCGCCGCGGCGAAACCCACGGCGAGCTTAATTCTTCTCTGCCAAATTCTAGTTTTTGGCTTCAGACTCCCCAGGATTTTCAAATTAACACTCAATTCATTTAAAGCACGAAATTCACCAAAGTTGCACGCCATTCCAAAACTTAAATTCACTATCCAAAATCTCTATCAGTTCAATTCACACTTTTCACAACACAACCCATTCCATAGCAGCAGTACACCTCAATGCAAATCAACATTATCAAATCAATCATTCAAGAAAAACACAACTTCTCACAGCACACACCAAAAATACATCAATTGGATATTCAGTGAAATTTATCTAACAAACTACTGCATAATGGTGTTGTAAGAATACTCCCCTTTGTAGTTCACTTCTTGATTTCACCCCTATCTTCCATCCATATTTGTAAAATGAAAACACCTTTCCTCCTACAAAAAGGAAGAACAAGGATAAATCTACTAAACTAATAAGAAAGGACTTGAAAAGTAAAATAAAGAGAAAAAGTTTAGAGCTTGGGTTGCCTCCCAAGAAGCGCTTGGTTTAGAGTCCTCAGCCAGACTTTTTCTCTTCTTCAAGACGGCTCAGAAAGAGATAATTTGACCGATGCACGATCCACTTCACCACTCCAGTAATGCTTCAGTCGTTGCCCGTTGGCTTTAAACTTCTCTCCATCATTGCTTACAAGCTCCACCACACCACGGTCAAGTGCTTGGACCACAGTGAACGGTCCTGACCATCGGGATTTGAGTTTTCCCGGGAATAACTTCAGCTTAGAATTAAACAAGAGCACTCGTTGTCCTGGCACAAAAGTCTTGGAGATTATCTTCTTGTCATGCCACCTCTTTGTCTTCTCCTTGTATAACCTTGAACTCTCATAAGCATTAAGTCGAAATTCCTCAAGTTCATTAAGTTGAAGGAGCCTCTTGTCACCTACAGCCTTTGCATCAAAGTTGAGCTTTTTAATAGCCCAATAAGCATTATGCTCCAATTCCACCGGTAGATGGCATGCCTTCCCAAACACCAGCCGATAAGGAGACATACCAATGGGAGTCTTGTATGCCGTTCGATAGGCCCACAAGGCATCATCAAGTTTAAGGGACCAATCCTTTCTAGTGGTGCCTACGGTTTTCTCAAGGATTTTCTTGATTTCCCGATTAGAGATTTCAGCTTGACCATTTGTCTGAGGATGGTATGGTAAAGCGACCTTGTGCCTCACACCATATTTCTTCAAAAGAGCTTGAAATTGATTGTTGCAAAAATGAGTACCTCCATCACTCACAATGGCCCTAGGGGCCCCAAAACGGGTAAAAATATGTTTCTTCAAGAACTTCACCACCACCTTTGCATCATTAGTGGGTAAAGCAATTGCTTCAACCCATTTCGAAACATAATCAACGGCAACCAAGATGTATTGATTATTGAAAGACTTGGGAAAAGGTCCCATAAAATCAATGCCCCACACATCAAATAATTCCACTTCCAACATGTTGTTCAGAGGCATTTCATTTCTTCTAGAGATGTTTCCCAATCTTTGACATCGATCACAATTCACCGCAAACTCATAAGAGTCTTTAAACAAGGAAGGCCAATAGAAACCACACTGTAAAACCTTAGCAGCAGTTTTGTTTCCTCCAAAGTGTCCTCCATATTCAGAAGAATGACAACAGCTCAGAATATCTTGTTGCTCAAATTCTGGTATACAGCGTCTAAACATTTGATCGGCGCATTGATAGAACAAGAAAGGCTCCTCCCACTGATAGAACTTAACATCATGCAAAAACTTTCTGCGTTGGTGAGGTTTCAAATCATGAGGTATGATTCCACAAACAAGAAAGTTGACAATATCGGCATACCAAGGAGTCATAGTCTGACTGACACCAAAGAGTTGCTCATCAGGAAATGTCTCATCAATCTCTTTGTCCTTCTCTAGTAGATCATCAGTATTCAATCTAGATAAATGGTCAGCTACTTGATTTTCTGTGCCTTTTCTATCCATGATCTCCAAGTCAAACTCTTGCAACAAAAGCACCCATCGAATCAACCGTGCTTTGGAGTCCTTTTTGCTAAAAAGATATTTTAAGGCTGAATGATCTGTGTACACTGTCACTTTGGCTCCCACAAGATACACCCGAAATTTACCAAATGCATACACTACTGCAAGTAACTCCTTCTCAGTAGTTGTGTAGTTTTCTTGTGCATCATCAAGTGTTCTACTAGCATAGTATATTGGGTGGAACAATTTGTCTTTCTTTTGCCCAAGAACGGCACCCACAGCATAATCGCTAGCATCACACATCACAATGAAGGGCAACGACCAGTCAGGACCCATCACAATTGGTGCAGAAATCAGCTTTCTCTTTAATTCTTCAAATGCTTTCATACATGCATCATCAAACTTGAATTCAACATCTTTCTCAAGCAATGCACATAATGGTTTTGCTATCTTTGAAAAGTCCTTGATGAAGCGACGATAAAAGCCTGCATGGCCAAGAAAACTCCTCACACCCCTGACATTAATGGGTGGGGGAAGTTGCTCAATTACAGAGATTTTTGCTTTATCCACTTCTAAGCCATTTTTTGACACTCGATGGCCTAGAACTATGCCCTCTTTCACCATGAAGTGACACTTCTCCCAATTCAGGACCAAATTAGTCTCTTCACATCTTTGCAACACATTGGCTAAGTTGTTCAAACATTCCTCATAGGAATCCCCAAAAACTGTGAAGTCATCCATAAAGACCTCCATAGAATGCTCGATCATATCAGAGAAGATAGCCATCATGCATCTCTGAAAAGTTGCCGGTGCATTGCATAAGCCAAACGGCATGCGTTTGAATGCAAAAGTCCCATATGGACATGTAAAAGTGGTCTTCTCTTGATCTTCCGGCGCTATAGCAATTTGATTATATCCAGAGTATCCATCCAAAAAGCAAAAGAATTCCTTCCCAGCCAGTTTATCAAGCATTTGATCGATGAAGGGAAGAGGGAAATGATCCTTCCGGGTGGCGGCATTCAACTTGCGATAATCCATGCAAACTCTCCAGCCCGTGATAGTGCGAGTGGGAATCAACTCGTTGTGAGTGTTAGCCACTACAGTCATGCCGCCCTTTTTGGGGACGCATTGGACTGGGCTCACCCAAGAGCTATCAGAGATCGGATACACAACGCCCGCATCAAGCCATTTCAAAATTTCTTTCTTCACAACTTCCTTCATAATTGGATTCAATCTTCTTTGATGCTCAATGGACGATTTATGGTTCTCCTCAAGGAAAATCTTGTGCATACAAGTTGAAGGGCTAATACCCTTGATATCTGCAATAGTCCATCCAATGGCTTTCTTATGAGCTTTCAAAACTTCAACTAATTGGTCCTCTTGTTGCAACGATAATTCTGAAGCAATGATCACTGGTAAAGTGTTGTTAGCTCCCAAATATACATACTTCAAGTGTGATGGTAAAGGCTTCAACTCAAGAGAGGGTGGTTCTTCCAGAGATGATTTTAGGGTCGGTCTATCAAGGGAAGTCAAATCTAGAGATTCAAAGTGCACCCGACTCCTAGGATAGGGCCTTGATGCATCCATAATAGCCAAACACTCCTGTATGTCCACATCCTCATTTTCTTGCCCAATTAAGACTGCTTCAACAGGATCATGACATCTTATCCCATTAAATCCCTCTTGCACCACTTGTTCCAGAACATCCACAAAGAAGCATTGGTCTGCCTGATTAGAAGACTTCATCAACTTATGCATGTTGAATGTGACCTGCTCATCTGCAACTCTTAAGGTGAGCTCACCTTTTTCTACATCAATCAGAGTTCTAGCAGTTGCTAAGAATGGTCTTCCTAATAGAATAGGCATTTCTTTGTCTGCCTCAAAGTCAAGCACAATGAAATCTGCAGGAAAAATGAATTTATCCACTTTTACCAACACATCTTCAATAATACCCCGTGGATAAGACATGCTTCGGTCTGCAAGCTGTAAAGTGACAGTGGTTGGCCTTGCTTCACCCAACTCTAACTTGTTGAAAACAGAAAGAGGCATTAAGTTCACACTAGCCCCAAGATCACATAAGGCTTTTCCCAAGAATTTGTCTCCAATGTGGCATGGAATAGAGAAACTCCCCGGATCCTTCATCTTTGGGGGGAATTGCTTAATGACATCAGTAAAACTCTTGGTCACGGCCACTGTTTCAAATTCATTGAACCTTCTCTTCTTCGAGAGCACATCTTTCATGAACTTGGCATATTTTGGCATTTGCTCCAAAGCTTCAGCAAATGGAATGTTGATCTGCAATTGCTTGAACATATCCAAAAACTTCTTGAATTGACCATCCTCTTGTTGCTTCTTAAGCCTTTGAGGAAATGGAGGAGGAGGCACATATTTCAGCTTTGCCTCTTGCAGCTTCGTCTTGTCACCACCCTCCTTGTTGTCTTTGACTTCATCTTGCTTGTCAGCAACATTCTTTCTTGGGTTATTTTTTTCTTCCACTATGATCTCCTCATCAACTTTGTCATCCTCATCATGAACAACATCTTCAACAACTTCATTATTCTGGGATTGAGGGAGAGGCATGTTAGCTACTTGCTTTCCACTTCTCAATGTGATAGCTTTGCACTCCTCCTTACCATCGTTTCGAGGATTAGGAATGGTATCACTCGGGAGATTACCTCTTGACATAGCATTCATTTGTGAGGCCAGTTGCCCCAATTGCACCTCAAGATTCTTAATGGCTGTGTCATGAAGAGAAAGAGCTGTTCTGGTCTCAACCCTCTGAGCCTCTTGTCCAGCTAAAAGCTGAGCCATCATCTTTTCCATTTTTGATTCCTCCTCCTTGACAGGGACTTGTCTAGGTTGTTGTTGGAAACCCGGAGGATGAGAAGGTTTGGTACCTGAAGAGGACGGTTGATTAACATTCTGCCCTTGATTCCACGAGAAGTTAGGATGGTTTCTCCACCCAGGATTGTAGGTCTGCGAATATGGATTATTCTGTGGATTTTGAAATCTGCCCATATAGTTTACTGACTCAGAAGCCATATACAGTGGACACTGATCTGGAAAATGTACATCATTACACTGATCACACACAATTGGGGTGGATTGTACAGAATGTACCCCATGAGATTTACCCCTCTGCATCTGAGTTTCTATCACATCAAACCGTTTATTGATTGCAGAAATAAGGGTTGCAAGTTGTGAGGATGAGGGAGCATCTTCTTTAGGTGCTGTCATTGATGGCAAAGTCTTTCTCTCTGTCCCTTGAGAGTTATTAGCAGATAATTGGTCTAAGAGTCGAAACACTTCATTAACAGGGATATTTCTGTACCCTCCATTGGTCATGGAATCAACCATTGTCTTAGACTGAGTATTCAGACGAGTACAAAAGATTTGTAGTATCACCCATTTACCTACCCCATGATTAGGGCATTGCCGCATCAACATCTTGTACCTGTCCCAAGCAGCGTAGAGGTGTTCATCCGGGTATTGTTTAAAGCTTAGGAATGCATCTCTAGCTTCAACTGACTTGTCATCCGAGAAGAATCGGGCTCTGAATTTTGCTTCAAGATCGGCCCAAGAAGTAATTGATCCCTCAGGTAGATTATCAAACCATTCCCTTGCTTTGTGTTGCAACGAAAAAGGGAATAGTCTAAGTCTGAGAACATCTTCGGGAACCCCATTCTGCTTGAAAGACCCACATACTTCCAGAAAGTATATCAGATGTTTGTTGGCGTCTTCATTGTACAGCCCATGAAATAGCCCATTCAACTGCAGCATAGTAATCATCACCGGTTTAATCTCAAAGGTGTGTGCTTGCATCTCCGGCATCCGAATGCAAGATTGAGCACCTCGCATATTTTGACTAGCAAAATCATTGACCGTAGCCCGGTCATATTCATCTTCAGCCATTCTTTCAGATTCAGTTTCTTCTTCCTCGTTAGAGAGATGGGCTCCTTCAAGTACCACTTCCAAGCTACCAAATTCCAAGCTTTGCATTCACCACAATGGTACCTACAAGAAGCACACCCAAGCGAGTATCACACTAAACAAAGGCAACTATAAACAAGAAAAGAAATTAAGAGAAAAGTATATAATTACAGGCTCAAGCGAAATCAATAACTAAGCCCAAGTTTGACCAAAGGATTTGTTGCCAAATCCCCGGCAACGGCGCCAAAAACTTGTTCGCTCCGCAAGTGCACGGGTCGCATCAAGTAATAGAGTAATAAGAAAAGTATCGCTCCCTCAGGGATTTGGTTACAAATGCGGTCAAGCAGAAGGCTTAGCGTATTAGATCAAGTTGAGCTAAACAAGGTTTTGCTTTGAAGAGTTAACATATAAAATTAAATCAATAAAAAGGGGTACTTCTTTTAGATTTTTATATTAAGATTCTTAAACAAGAGAAATGATTTAGAAATACTTGGTAATTTGGATGAGAAAACCTAGGGTTACCTTTCCCCATTTAACTTCAAGACCCAATAAATTCCTTCCCTTTTCCTTACCCAATGAATTTCATGCATGAGTTCAAGGTTCTCTTTCATTTGAAAAAGCTCTCTCAAGTCAAAATCAAATTTTTACTAGCATTAATTGCACAATCTCTTGCAACAATTAATGCTAGCCATAAATCTTCCACCAACCTTATAGGAACAATGTTAGGTCAATAATTATATCTCTATATTATCAACAAACCATCCATCTAAAAGCATAAATTTCAAGTCTAACATGATTTCCCCCAAGTTCTAAAACAAAATATACTCTCTCAAGCCATATTTCATTTAACACTTCAAGTGATGATCAAGCACTTGTTTCATTTAAAGCAAGATGAAAATCCATACATAAATATTCATTAAATATATCAAAGGAAGGAAATACAAGAGTCAATCCATCAAATGGTTCAAAGTAACCCTAGACTATGGGTTTAGTTACACATAAGAAACTGAAAAATAAAAATAGAAATAAAAGGCAGAGACATGGCAGAAATTAGAGAAAAAGGGAAGAAGAAAAGAAACCCAGATCACAACTTGAGTCTCTCCAAGATTTTCCAAGCTTCCTAGCCCTTCCCCACTCTCTCCTCTTGCTCCAAAATGCTCCAAAACGTGCCCTTAATGCTCCGTGTCCTCTTCAGATCGCATTCAATGTCATTTATTACATTCAGCTCGCGTAATTACTCAAAACGCGCAGTTTTTAGGTGAGTTCGCCGTGGCTTCGCCGCGGCGAACTAAGGGCTTTTTGCTTCCAGAGGATGAGTACACTCGCCGTGGGTTCGCCGCGGCGAAACCCACGGCGAAGTCCCTTTGCTTCGGGTTCTTGGCCTTTTCATCATCTCTCATTCTCCACTCCAGCTTTCCTTGCATTTCTTTGGCTCTTTCTCTGTATCACCTCTTCCTGCACAAGATTGAAAGAGGGTTGATGAGCTTTTTTAACATTTAATAACATTCACACACAACTTTTTTGAATAGAGAATCATTAAGCTCTAATTTTCATGCACAACCAATTTCTTCTTCATTAAGGATATTCTTTGAATTTCTATGTCTATTTCAAAACATCACTTTCAAAAATATTCACAAATAAGGAAAAATTATGATGAAATATGTGAAATTTTAGGAGCTTAACATAGATCCATAAGGAAATGGTTTCATAGTTACCAACAGAAATGAGTATGACCTAAGAAAGAAAAGTTGGCATCTAAGATCAGTCTTGGAGAATGATGGTTGCCAAAAGTGAGGAGGTAAGGTTATTCAATAACTTTGTCTATTGGTCTTGAGATTCCTAGAGGAGGATCATAGTTAGATCCCTGGATCGTAGTTAGATCCAAGAAGTGGGCTCAAGGAGATCGTAGTTAGATCCCATAGTTATAGTAGAGCTCAAGGAAAGTTACTGAGCCACAAGAATGGTTCTCTGGGAAGATAATGACCTAAGATGTGTTTAGAATACAAAGACCTCTTGAATTTGGCTAACCATTTTAGAGAGAGTACCTTGACTTTTCTTTAGATTGCCTATTTGTTAATTAGGCTAAACTCAATTCTATTTGGTTAACAACAGAAGTAAGAGTTAGAAGAAGTTATAGCCATAAGCCCAGAACACTCTACTTGCATGGGAGTTGTTTTTAGAAAAGTTCACTGATAAGTATTTTCCACACATTGTCAGAGATGAGAAAGAAGCTGAGTTCTAGTCCTCAAGCAAGCTGAAAATGAGACAATTGATGATTACCTGGCTAAGTATCTCAGGTTGTCTCATTCCTCTACTTATCTAAAGTATAGAAATGACGAGAAGTGGACTACTAGAAAGATGATAAGAGGATTAAAGCCAATTCTAAGAGAGAAGATGGCTCCTAGACAGTTCGCAGAGTTTAATTCTGTGATAGAGGCATATAGAATTAATGAGAGCAGTTTATTCGATCAGAATCTGATCACAACTCAGAAGAAGTCAGAGACAACCATAGTTGAAGGAACCTCTAGCGGAAAGAAGACTGGAGGATTCGGAAAGAAAAAGTTTAAAAAGTCTGGTCATAAAGGAGGCCATAAAACCTCAGGAAATGCTAGAGAATGTCCTCAATGTGGAAAGAATCATGGTGACAAGTCGTGCCTTGCAGGACAGAATGTCTGCTTCAAATGTGGGAAGCCAGGACATTATGCCAAGGATTGCGGCCAGAGATTTGATGGAGCTCGACCTAAAAGTTAAGAAAGGGTCTTTGCATTGTCCCAAAGGGAAGCATGCAAATCTCCAGAGATGATTCAAAAGACGGAACTAAAAGTTAAGGATATTCATGTAGTTAATGAGTTTCCAGAGGTATTTCCCGAAGAAATCAGCGGGTTGCCTCCAGAAAGGGAAGTTGAGTTTGCAATAAATGTAAAGCCTGGAGCAGGACCAGTTTCCAAGACCCCATATAGAATGGCTCCAAATGAGATGGTAGAATTAAAGAAGCAAATAGAGGAGCTGTTAGAAAAAGAATTCATAAGACCTAGTGTTTCCCCATGGGGTGCTCCAGTGTTGTTTGTAAAGAAGAAAGATGGGAGTTTTAGACTATGTATAGATTATAGAGAATTGAGCAAGGTTACGATAAAGAACAAGTACCCACTCCTAAGAATAGATGATTTATTAGATCAGCTAGCAGGCTCCTGTATCTTTTCTAAGATAGATTTGCGTTCAGGTTATCATCAGTTGCGAGTAAAGGCAGAAGATGTCCCAAAGACTGCATTCAGAACTCGATACGGGCATTATGAATTTTTGGTAATGCCGTTTGGGTTAACCAATGCACCAGCAGTTTTCATGGACTATATGAATAGAATTTTCAGGCAGTACCTCGACAAGTTCGTGGTAGTGTTTATTGATGACATCCTGATATACTCCAAAAGCAGAGTTAAGCAAGAGAAGCATTTGAGAATAGTTTTGGAAATCCTTAGAGGAAAGCAGCTATATGCTAAACTCAGTAAATGTGAGTTCTGGCTATCAGAAGTTAGATTCTTAGGCCATGTCATCTCGCTAGATGGGGTCACAGTAGATCCTAGCAAAGTTGAAGCAGTGCTGAGATGGAAGAGGCCTGAGACAGTTATAGAGATTAGAAGTTTTCTAGGTTTAGCTGGCTACTACAGAAGGTTTATTCCAAACTTTTCTCGAATTGTTTTGCCACTGACTAAGCTCACCAGAAAGAACCAGTCATTCGTGTGGGATAGAAAGTGTGAGGCTGGCTTTCAAGAGTTAAAAGGGAGGCTTACATCCACACCAGTTCTCATCATCCCTGATCCTAAGCAGACCTATGTGGTCTATAGTGATGCTAGCAAGAATGGATTGGGATGTGTCCTGATGCAGCAGGGCAGAGTGGTAACATATGCCTCTAGACAGTTGAAGTCTCACAAGGAGAATTATCCTACGCACGATCTTGAGCTAGCAGCGATAGTTTATGCTTTAAAGATATGGAGGCATTATCTTTATGGAGCAACAGTAGAGTTATATTGCGATCATAAAAGCCTCAAGTATTTACAAGATCAAAAGGAATTGAATATGAGACAGAGGCGATGGATGGAATTGTTAAAAGATTATGATTATGAGATCAAGTACCATCCAAGCAAAGCTAATGTGGTCGCTGATGCTTTAAGTCGAAAGGTAACTCAAGTAGCATCTATGATGATCAAAGAGCAAGAGTTAATAGAAAGTGTTAGGGATTTCACCCTGACATCTGCAATTGCACAACTCACCGTTACTTGATAATGCACTGAGGGTCATTATTGAATCCTCCTGCAATAATGGGGCTCCGTTACCGTTCCCTACTGATGAGATGACTATGGTCAGAGATGCTGTTGGTGCATTCGTTGCTTGGCCCATTGGTTTGATTGAGCCAACACCATAGGTGGTTATTTACTAATAATATTTACACTAACATTCATTGTGTTAGAAGAATGCTATTTTATTTACATGTTTTCCCAGGGTACACAATCTGTCAGAAAGAAAGCACAAGTGGCTAATGTCTAAGGTACCGGTGGTTCAGCCGCTTAATTGATGAAGAAAAAGTTTTCATGTACTGATCCATTGTCGCAGGTGATTATTTACTAGTCAATTTAAACTAGCATTCTTTTCTATTGGAATAAAATTTCAGACTTCTATTTACATGGTTTGTAGGAAACAAAAGCTAAGGGCAAGAAGAAAGTACAAGCGCCTGCTCCTGTTATTGAATGTACAAGCGCCAAGACGCCAAATCATGCTCGATTGAGAGCATTTGTAGCCACCATATCTCCCAAATCTATTGGCATGATCCCATTCAACAGGCATATATTTGGCATGTCAAATATGAATGAGCTTGTTTCTAAGGATCAGCTCATGGAGGTGCTTGATGAAGGATGGCTTAGTGCTACGGTTATCAATTTATGGATCAGGTATATATGTGCTTTTGTAACACCCCAAATTTTAGAAAATAAGATATAAGGAAATATTTGGAATCTTGGGGTATTATTTGATTTTTAAAGAGTCTTATAAATAAATATGGAAATTAAAGTATATCTAGAGAAATTATTTTGGGGCAATTTGAGATTTATTTGTGAATGGGTATGGCAAATAAAATTACCATTTAAGAGAAAAATATAAATTGGGAAATGGAAAAGACAATATCTGCCCCTAGTTGAAAATATCCTCAATTATAAAGGGAAGGGCAAGATAGTAAAATACCTGTTAAAAGAAAATATCAGTCTTCTCTTTTAATTTAGGCCACACACGTGTCCTTACTCACTTCTATTCCGTTTATTTTCACTGCTCTCTCCTTCCACGTATACACATACACTTAAAAAAATATATACTTCCTCAAAACCGACATCGACATATATCTATTCCCTCTCTCATTAGATTCCCTCTGTTCCCGAAGTCCTTCCTCTCTTGCACCCTCTCACTCTCTTCTCTCTATCTCTTCGAAGTTCAACGGCGATTTCAGCCCGAATCAGCGACGGCGGCTGGCGACGGAGCAAGGAAGAAGGCGCACGAAGCTTGGTTCACTCTTAGGTGAGTATTTCTCTCTATTTCCTTCTCTTTCTGGCGCGTTTTGAGCGAATTTGGGGGGAGAATCTGAAATTTGTGAGGTTTTTGAAGCCTCAAAATGCATGAAATTGAAGCCTAAGACTTGAACAAGGATAATTTTGAAGTGGATTAAAGGTAGGAAGCTTGATTTGGTCGGATTTCTTTAAGAAATTCCGTCGGGTTACTGTTCACCCGAAGCTAAATTTGGGATTTTGTGTGTTTCTTGTTTCAAAGCTCAATTACTCACATTTATAAGCAAGATTACGGTTAAGGAACGGGTTATATGTGGGGACTATCAAAGGTTAGGGAATTTTGAAACCATTCTTTGTCTCCCCTGTTCTGCGCATCCGTCAGATTCAAGAGGGGAAAATTATTGGACGAGATATACTTGCAATTAGGAGCTACGATAAGTATTTTGAATGTGTAAATTAATGAAATCTGGAATAGTTGGATTCTTGTTCTTTTTGTTCTTATTCTGCGCTGGCTGAGCTTCCCTTTCTATGGGAATTGTTTGATTTTTGTTATTTTCTTGGATATCTAACATTTTAATTTCTTGGATGTCTAACATTTTAAGCACAAGGAAAATGATGAACTAGAAGTGATTGAATCAATTGCAGAATTGTTGTTTCCTCTTGCTTTCTGCTCTATTCGGCCAACGAAAGGAAAAATGGCCATTGATGTTTGTTATGCTTTGGGAGATGAATTTGAGTTTGTTACTTGTGATTGGTTGATATGAAGTTATTAAGATGTGTAATTCTTGTTTTTTTGCTGCTTTGGCCGTGAAGTGTTGCAGGGAGAGAAGAAAAAATATATACAATACTATGATGTTTAATGGGATAAGAAATAGGATTGGTGGTGGATGTTGTATAAGCTTTAGGTTCTAGAATTTGGATTGTTGTTAGGACTGAATTTTTGGATTACTAATTGTGATGATTAGTTGAACAAGAAATAGGCAATGATTATTGATGGTGGTTGTGGTTTTAGGTTCTAGAATTCTAATCGTTAGTTTGACTGAATCAAAGTGAAGGAAGTAGTGATTTTCTGATCATGTTAATGTTAGTGGCTATTGGTTTTATGAGCAGAGAAAATAGAGGTTATGATGATTAATTGGATGATACAAGGGGAAGTTGTTATTGTTGTTTGATTAAAGGTTTTAGGTGTTAAAGTTAGAAATCTTAGTTATTTTGGCTGCTGGTTATTGGCAAGTGAAGGAGAAATGGAAATATTAATTTAATAGGAATGAAGTATAAGGAAATTTGAGGTGAATTAGTAATTCTTGGGATTATTGGATTTTGGTTTTCGGCTAGTTGATGTCACTGATTGTTGGTTAATGGTAGGAAAGGAAGAAATGATTATTGATGTTGTTAGTTGTTGATGTTTGATTTTGAGTTAAGGTGTTGGAATTCTAATCTTTGATGGATGGTTGGTCATTTATTTCAATGATGAAAATGGAAGGAAGGGATGATATGAGTTTAATGGAAAATAAAGGAAGAAATAAGGGAAGTTAGATTGGTTGTTCTTTGATTTTGTTAGGTGTTGGTTCAAAAGGGATTAAGTTTAAGAAATGGAGTAAGTTGGATTAGTTGTTTTGGATTGTTGGTTGGAAATGGTATTTATTGGATTAAATTGGTACTATGATTGAGGTTTCCAAGTCAATATTACTAGATGGTTAGGATTAGGTAAAGTTAAGAAATTGCAGGTTTAGTTGGAATTTGAAGTGGTAATTCTTTGATTGGTGAATTATTGATTGATGATATTCTTTTGGAAATAAAGTTCCTGCTCTAATATGTTTGAAGTATATTAGTTTAAGATAATAAAGATATTCCTGTGTTCATGTGGTGTGAATGTTAACTTGTAATTGTGCAATGCTTATGAATGATGGTGTGATTAAACAGTAAGTTAAGAATTTAGATTTTACTATATTAGAAGTAAGATGGGTAGTACCCTAGGGCTGTGAGAGACGTTTAAATATTATACCTAAGTTTAGATATTAATATATTATTTTTATATTATAAAAATTTATAGGACAACATAGTGGGGTTGAATCCCCAGAGTACAAAGAAGAGGAGGAATACATCGAAGAGTAAATCAAGAATCAGGTAGCAGTTTATTTCAATAACTATTAAATTGCATGTATCATTTTACAATATCTGTTGCATTTAGTTGATAAATTATTATTCCTCAGTGGAGTACTCCAGGGTTTAGGGGTTGGCCACCTCTTTTCCCAACCAGTTAGTTATAGCTTTAAATGTTATAACGAGAAGTCCTGCAGGTGAACCTCCATTAGATAATGAATATATCGTTACTAGTGGAGGGTAAGTGCGGATAGCACACAGAATAATAGGAATAAGATTATCATTATTTGCACTGATTTATAAAATGTATACATGTCAATAGATGAATTCATGAGAATAAAAGTTAATGAGATAAACTGCGTTGAACTATTGCTTTTCAGAGAAGCTGGAAGAAGTAAGCCTTTTGGGGAGTAAGGTAAAGTAGAAGAAAGCAGGAATGCCTGTTTTATAGTGTATTATGATAGCAATTTTGGGGACTAGTTTGTACATATTGTAAAGCAAAAAGGTAAGCAAGCAGAGAGATATAATCGTATAAATGAGAAGCAGTGAGATGATAGGTAAAGTTAAAGAGGATCGTCGATCGAGATTGTTCCTCTAATTTATTTTAAGCCACACTAGATAATACTAAGTATTAGAACGGTATTAAGATGATTTTAATTATTTTAATTGCGTTATAACCACCTAACTTTATAAATAGATTTTAGTATTCTAAGTTAGTCCGAAAAGCCCATTCCAACTATAATAAGGTTGGAGCACTGTTTCAAAAAGAAAAGTTTTAAATTTTCCATATTTTAGGGCTCTCAGTACTAAAAAGTGGTTATAATTCAATTAAAATACTATAATATAATAGTAAAAGTTAAGGTGTTACAGTTTTCATTGGGGTTTCGTTTAATGTCATAAGTTTTACACTAATTGGGAGTTGGTATGGTTTCTATGAAGGCACCTGCATGAAGATGTCATGATCGCTGAGGAGCATGTCTCATTCGAATTCATAAGTGAAGAGCTCATCGAATGGGGTTATGTTGGAGCAATGCCGCCTGGGCCCTCTCTTCAAGAAACTTAGGGACCAAGGGGGATAGTGGGAGCTACCCCCGAGTGTCGTTCTCTTGAGGAGCCTAAAAATGCAAATGGTTCCTAATAGCTAGATGCAAACAATTAAACGGGTAAAAGCATTTTTGGTTGATTTTAAGTATGAAGTTGGTATAAAAGTATGATATGTTCAAAATGCAAATAAAAGATTGGATTAAAACGGGAGATTTGGAATAAATGGGAATAGATAATCCTTGATGATTAAAGGCTTAAACAATCATTGCTTCAAGTTGTTTTTGGGAAATTCTTTGGCTAATCAAAAGATCCCTAGAGGAATCCCTCTAGGCTAGGCTTGGGTTGGGTGAATTAGCACCGGAATCCCGCTTACTAATCCCTCCAACTCTGAGTTGATTAGCTCAATAACCAAGGTGAATTTGCTAATTGCAAGGGGCTCCTAATCCAACAACCGGAATCCCGAATTGCCACTTAATTAATCCTAGGGTTTTTAATTCATTATTGGAATCCCAAATAATGAATCAAGACTCTAGGATTGAAGCCCAATGCCACTCATGCAATTTGACAAATTTAAGAGCCAATTCACAAATGCAAATGCTTGGCAAAATAATCCACTACATGAGAATCCCCAAATAGCACAAAATATTAACTAAAACATTCATTTAAAATGATGAATCCATACATCTAAACAAAGTTCAAGTCAATGAAGAGCAATTGTCAAGCATACACAAATGAAAACAAGCTACAAATGTTTCTACCACTCTCTAACACAAGATCAATATGAAGAATACAACCAATTGCATAAATAAAATCCTAGAATCCTAGAAATATGTAAATACAAAAGGAAGAGAGAGTGGGAGAACAAGAACTCCCCTAATGAAGCTCCAAGCTCAAGCTAAAACCTCTATCACCAAGGATTAATGCCTCTTAGTTGCTGCCTTCCATGTAGAAACCACCAACAAGAGAGATGAGAGTGGGTGCCATGGAGATTTGGGGTGGAAGAGATGGAAGATGAAGATGAAGATGAGAGAGTTGAGAGACTATGAGGAACTAGGGTTTTGGTGGCTTCCAAATCTCAGCAAATGAGGTCCCAATTTCGTGCCTTAAATGATTGGAGTCGGGTTGGATGAGTGGGTACCGGGTATGGACTTGAATTGACCCAAAAACCAGCTGAAATTATGCAGATTGTGACTGAGTTGCAGCTCAGAAATTTGAGCCGCGGCTCAGTTTTTTTCTGTAAAGCAGTGAGCCGCAGCCCAGAAATTTGAGCTGCGGCTAAGTTGTCTTTTAGAAAATTGGGTTTTCTTTTCCCATTGCAAATGAAATGTTCCACCCATGGTTCTTCAATGGTCCTACAAGTAAAAACATAATAGAAAAAGGATCCAATGCCCTATAAATTAATTATTTCTAATTAATTACCAATTATGGCAAATTAATCCTAATTTCACTTAAGGGCCTAAGATCTTAATTAAGCACAATTGGACCAAAATTGCATCTCTATTATGTTTAAAACCTCATTTTTAGCATATCAAAACCTTAATTTGTTAATAAGCCCCTATGCCATAGCACATATGTCGGGCGCGAGATATGACGAGCAATTCGCAGCACTTAAAATGCGCAATTCTTTAAAGACAATAGGCAAGACTTTATTCTTAGCTCCAATTAATACAGGGTAAGTCGATACGCATTATAGGTTTCATCATATTCTTAGCTCCAAGCATCATAGATATATATACTGACATAACGTTCTAGAAGAGTTTAGGGCACATTAGCTTTTGCTGGTCATCTATCTGACAGCACAACCGAAACCCTTGATTTACTATTTGGATCTTGTGCTAGGTGTTGAACCAGACAATCGCCCAGCTTTGATGCGCGTCGTCAATAGGTATGTGAATGTCAACATTCTTTGAATACGTTGTATTATTTGTCATTTTATGACCCTAGCTAATAAAATTAATTTAATTTGTTTCGTTTCCAACGCATTGACCAGTTTTTGGTCCTCCATTAACTTGAGTTATTCCAATGCTCTTGACCAGAAAGATGCTTATCGGTGGAGCATAGTCCATGTTTTACAAGTTATTCAATTTTTTAAACAATCTAGTTAAACATAACGTAAATGTTTCTCATATGATATTTGGTGTTTTTTGTTACAGTACCCTTTCTAACCCAATAACAATGACTATGGATACTATGTGATGCAGTTTATGAGGGATGTTGTTACACATGATCGATGAGCATTCCATTGACATTAAGATTTATATTTTGCCAACTTTAACTGTATTTGAACTTGTTATTACATTTCTAATAGATTTGATTGTCATTCAAATATCTTTGTTTGTGCAATATTTTCCAGACGCACGTTGCCCGATGTCGTCGAGGGAAAAAATGAATGCTCTAATTGAAGAATGGTGCGCTTATGTATTACCTCTTTTCTTTGAATATGTAAATATGTACAAATGTAGATAATAATATAGCTAGTAGCGTGCTTTTTGTTTCCCAATTAGAATGCTTGGTTTAATTGTACATTACTTTCTGGATGAGTTATTGGTGTATATGGATTGCCTGGAACTGTACAGAATTGCCGGTATTTAGCATTGATGCAGTTCGGGTATATATAAAATTAAATCAAATATTTTTTTAAAAAAATCAATAGCGGTGCTTATTTCGTTATAAGCGCCGCTATAGGTTTTTTTTATAAAAAAATACCTAAAGTGGCGCTTAGCTTATAAAGAATAAGCGCGGCTTTAAGCCACCGCTTTAGGTTAGATAATTTTTTAAAAAATAAATTTTGACTGACCTATAGTGGCGCTTATAATTTAATAAGCGCCGTTTTATGTTATCTGTAGTGATATTTTTAAAGAAATAAGCGCCGCTTTAGGTTATCTATTGCGGCGCTTAGCAAGTGCCGCTTTACGTTACCTATTGCTGCACTTAACAAGCGCCGCATTAGGCTTAATAGCCTATCTCGACACCGGCTGTTGCGGCGCTTAATAGGCGCTGCTATAGACAATTTCTGTAGTAGAGTGTCTCAACAATCTGACACCACTATCACTCTCTTCCAATGTGATTACCATGCATGCTTAAGTCCCCGCATAATAGCCCATAACTCAGCTTGAAGGCTACTGCCTCTACCAATGTGAAACATAAGACCTTCCAACAACTTACCTTCATGATTTCTAGTTACCGTAACCCAGCGCATGCCGACACCAAACTTCCATGACTGTATGCTCCATCAACATTGATCTTCACAACATCGACGAAATGGCATCTCCATGTGGATGTTTATGAACAATCTGGAACAGAAGCATTAATACCAAAATTAGAGCATTTAGCTAACACTTTAACTTTGAATAACAAAGTTACACTTCCCAATGCCTTATCATCAAATATGGCCACGTTCCTATTTAACCATAAATGTCTGCATAAAAATGCAAACCATACATTCCATTTAACTTCCTGCACTCTTCTTTGCTGATTGATATTCATATCAACCCATCGCACAACATCATTGACAAGAAAGAACTTCCTTCGAAAATCAGTGGGAACCAATTGGGATCAGCATACCTTTGCTATGGTATAATCATGAAGCACATGAAACGTGTCTTCTTTCACATAACATACAATTCTCCTCCGAAATCAAACCTTTCTTCCGTCTCAGATTATTTATAAGTAATCTACCCCCTCCTAGTAAACCACATAAACAATTTATATCACTGAGGAACTTGTAATTTCCAAATACGTTGCCAATGACTTGGATTCCCTGAATGAATATTATAACTACCAAACTGATATGCTGATTTTCTAGTAAATTCTCTATTGTGTGAATGTCTCCAACGAGGAAAATCTTGATTATTAGCCAGAAGTACTCGATAAGCATATTGTATCTGTCGAAGGATCTGAATAGGTAGAAACGGTACTAGTCAATTCCAATCCCGCCCTCCAGAAGGTGAAATGTAGTATGAAACCATCTCCTCATGAAATAAAGTTGGCAATTGTCTAACCACATAAACACACAAACGATCATGATTACGTAGCCAGAAATATGTCCACATCTTAACCTGATTCCCATTACCAATCTTCCACCCAATACCATCTTTTACATCAGCCCATGCAGCACGAATTCCACGCCAAGCAAGAGAACCTCTTTCTAGAAGTGCTGATAGTTGGAATAATATCCTGACCACATTTCTACTTTTCCCTCATGAATTGGACCCACATCTTATCCCTACTTTTATACAATTCACAAGACCCCATTTCAACTTCATAAAAGCTTTATTTTAAAATCTTGTCCTTGGGATACCCAAGCCTCTTTCCCATCATATGTTTGTAGAAGAAAGGGGGAGGGTTTGCGTATCAAAGTGCAATTAGCATTTATTTAACAAACCCAAGCTCATATAAAATTCAATACTTATTGTATAAAAAAAAATCGATATTTAACTAATAAAGTAGACCAAATGGTTAAGATGCATACCTTAATTGATTATATCTATCAAATTTATAATACATTTTAAAAAACAATAATTATTAACTATTCATATTTGAAATATAATTTTATTTAAATCAGATTTGAACAATTAGGTTCTTATTATCTTATTTTAATATAATTTTTTATTATAACATGATATATTATTAATTTGAGTATTATTACATCAAAAAAGAATATTTCAAAATAAATTAATAATCATAAGATATTATTAATTAGAATATTAAAACATTTCTTTTTTTTGTAACAATATTAAAATATTTCTTGTGCATCGTACAATGTGAAAAATCTAGTTTAAAATTTAAAATACGTAAAAAGATTTGTAAACTGCCATATATTGATTTTGGTAAAGATATTTAAATCAACAAGGATTATTTTAAAAGTCGTCTACCCAATCGCTGAATATTTTTTCCGTAGCTTCGGCTTACTCTTAATTATCTGTGTTCATCTCAGGTTAAAGAAAAAAATATCTGTGTTCATCCACGTGATGTGCCGACAAATTAACAATATATTTTCCTACATTACCTCGTCAAATTATAAGATAATAAGAAAAATAGAAAAGGCAAAATATTACATTTAGTTTGTTATACTTTGATGTAATTACTAATATATAGCAAGCAAAATAAACAATTTTAAAAATATAATTTTTTTATAACGAAAGTTATAAATTGAAGTTTTCTTTTTGGATTCAGATTTAGATATTAATTGTTATATAATCAATATGCAATTTTACATTTTTGTTCACTTATAATATAAATATTTATATTTAAAGTATTACCATTATTCATATGTTTTTGATAATATATTGTTGGATTAGATTTAGTTTATTACTCGGTAATGTAATAACAACAATCTAGTAAGTGATTGGACAAATAAAGATGCGCATAACATTTAGATTTTTTTCCCCTATATATCCTAATCGGATTTTATCCTTCCTTATGATAGTAGGATTTATACTTTCCTAATAGTATATCATATTTTTGTGTGTGTATATATAGAGACCCACTCCTAAATAGGGTTGATTTGTTACATTTTAGCTTTCCTTTTCATTATATTGTAAAATTTTTTATGGTTATTGATATAATTTTGTTTTTTATAAAAAAATTAGGGACCCACAACTCTTTTTGAGTTGTCCCCAATAGAGCTTATTATTTTCCAGAAAACACAACCATCGTTGCATTGCTTGAGGAGGAATGTTATTTTGCTCAAATAGTCTTCCTAAGACACAGGTATCAAATGGTTTAATACTTTAATTTAGTGCTTTAGTTAGAATTATAGCATCATCATATGTAAACATATGCTCTTAAAAAATTGTTTGTTCCGTATGGTTACAATTAAAGTTTTTATGTGTTTTATAACATCTAGCATTTTACTCTTAAAATTTTAGCCATATTGAAAATTGTCTATAAAGCGCTGAGACGTTACATGTTTCTTTATTTCTTACCCTCCAATAGGGAAAATTAACTTTTCATTGTTTGAATTAGAGGATAAATAGGGTGAGGAAAACCCAAGCCAAGTGCAAACTCTTTTGGACTTAAATTTTCCTGATATATACTCCTGAAACATTTCCAACAAACTTCTAGTCACAAGAAATTTTCTAGATATCGAATACCCGAAGAGTTAGGGGGTGTTTGATTCTATTTTTAACAACAACTTTTTTTAAAAAAAATAAACTTGCTTGGAAACTTATTTCCAATTAATCGTTACCAAAAAGAAAAAAACAAAGAGTTGTTTTAAAAATTAGAAAAAAACAATTTTTAGGTGTTCTTTATTTTTTTTTTTGAAATATCAGAATATTTTTCTTTTTTGAAAGAAAGCTTGAGTTAGCCATCCATACTATATCTAGAAGGTCGCGACTTCACTGATGACGACGAAAATTGCAACATTACTAATGGTAGCCACTATGTCATTAAAGATCCACGATGGTGATGGAAATCAAGACATCACCGACAGCGGTTGTGACGTTCCCTGATGACGAAGAAACTGCAACATCATTGATGAAAAATGTGACATTACTAATGACAACGGAAACAACAGTGTCATCTACGCAATAGAGACCGCCATTTTACCAATGACAACGGAAACCACAACATCACTAACGGCGATGGCGACGGAAACACAATTTCATTGTTGACACCAATGACGTCATTGATGGAGACTGAAAATGCAATGTTACCCCACCAGCAAAGGAAAATACAATGTCACTGACGACAGCTGCAATACACTTACAGCAAAGAAAACCGCAAGACTGCAATATCATTGATGATGACCTTGACATTATCAATGGTCGTTGTCACGTTATCACTACCATAAGATTAGGAGCAAGTATTTTAAACAAATTTTTAGTTTTATTTTGTTTTCAATATTCATTATAAAAATAATTTTTGAACGATTTTTTTTTTCAAAATCATGTTTTAAGAACTATTAACCAAACATGTTTTTTATTCTCTTATTTCCAAAACTTGTTTTTTTTAAAAAAAAAAAAAAACCAACAGCCCCTTAGATTTAATTAAAAGATAAACGGGTGATTATTCAGAAAAAGAAAGATAAAATGGTTATAGTTCCTATAAAATTAGTGGGCCCAAAAAATTGTTATGGATTTATAAATCTTTTATGGATTTTACTAATCAGGGTTATAAGTATATTTTTTTAATTGTTACATGTTTATTTTTATTGATTTAGATTGAGAGGAAATATAGAAATTAGTAATGAGTTATCAAATTCACTCAAGATTTTCAGCAAATTAATAACAATTTTTTATCATAGTAATCACCCCGAGATTAATATACAAGAAGGTTTTATGTTCAATATTGGTGTGTGCAGTAACTAACAGGGTGAATTGTGGGCCATTTTATGGGGTTTAGAACGGGCTTGGGAATCTATTGAGATTGAGTGTGCTCAACAGAAATTGGGTTTGCTTATGTTTGTATTCTGCAAAAGAGATTCCAATAAGGTTGCTGATATTTTGGCGAAGGAGGCATTATCTTTGGCTGAGGGCGTTGTTTTCTTTCATGAGCTGCCTATTTGCATTATGCAGCAACTTGCTGCTGATATTTCTCTGTAGTTGTTGTTCTTGTATTTCATTAAAAAAAAAAAAGATCGATATACTAAACTTAGAAAAAAAAAAGATAAGTACCTGCTTACATATCCATTGGAAATAAGTAACTTAGGAAAAATAAAATAAGAAAAAAGATATGATCAATTAATACCTACATAATTACAGTTGTGGCATTAACGTACTTGCTTTGATTGATTTGTTCAAGTTACGCCATAACGAATGGATTTTGTGTAAGCATCCCAAATTTCATTTGAGATTTAGATAAAATCTATTAGTGACCTAAATAATATTCTATTTAAAAATAATAAATAGGAAAATTTTAATATTATTACATTTTGATTCGGTTAAGCATTTATTAGATTTTTTTTGTTAGCTATTCAAATTATTAATCTTCGAATAACTGTTAAAATAATTACATTTTAAATAAATTTTTTGAAAATACATAATACACGTATATATACCTACCTTAGTAACCTATCTTTAGACTATCCATTCTCAAAGGTATCAACGACAAACACTCTCATTGTTGTGCAGTCGAAAAGATACACTATCCTTCTTCTCTTCATGTTCTTTGATGCTTGTAATTTATGTACACTAGATTCCATTAAAACATACATTTTTCTTTTCTATATACATTTGTTTCCATAGTTCCCATCCACTTGTATCCATCTATTTTTTTTTTGACCATATCCATCTTGTTTAATTCTGAATATTATAACTATATAAACACATATGACAATAAATGTAGGGCTAGTGACTTATTACTCATGATACAATAACATTCATCATTAGTTTTTTACTTCTTTCTCCTTGCATTTATGATACATCATATAGTGCACACATATATATATATATATATTAAAAATTTAATGCTATGTTTTCTGTAAGTTTATAACTGTTTGATTTCTTATGGGATACTATGAGTTACATAAAATAATTTTGAAGAGTTTCGGAGAACTCTATCGGCTAAATAGGAGACAAGAAGACTTAAAAAAATATAAAACCAATAAAATGGACTAAAGTATCAAAATAAGTTACTAAAACTAGATTCATATTTAGGGGAAATATCATTAAGCAAGATTTGACTTTTTTATTAAAGGTTTTCCCTCTTCAATCATCTTAATTTTTGTTTAACTTTGGTGTAAGATTTACTTTGTTATGTTATTACCATTCTAATTCTTCATTAGAAAACAAGTTATTGTAAGGCATTTAATTAAGATCATATCTCACAAAATTTTATAATTAATCTGAGGTCCGTTGGAACCTTGATTATAATGAACCCCAAATTATAAAATACGGCAACTATGTTTAACCATCAAATGACAACATTTTGGGCATCCATAACAAAATTCTAAGCACGATTCACAAGTCTTTTTGTAACACCTGGACTTTTACTACTATATTATAGCCTTTTAATTGAATTATAACCACTTTCTAATGACAGAAGCCCAAAAATACGTAAAAATTTAAAACTTTTCTTTTAAAACATTAGACCAACCCTCTGTTGGTTGGAATGGGCTTTTCAGACAAATTGAAATAACTTAAAACTCTTTATAAAATAAAGTGGTTAATAAATCAATTAAAGGTACGCTAACTCTTTCGGGTAACTATTCTTAATGCATAATACTTGAGAAAATTTAAATATCTTAATAAATTTATATAATTCTAATTTTTATACTTTCTACTGATAATTTAATTTTACATCATATACAATAATCTTACTTTTCAAATTATAAAACTTAATTTCTTCATCTAGTCTTCTTCTAGCATTCCTGCCTCGTCTTAATCATCTCACTACCTCCCAGCTAGATTCTTCCAACCCTGCGTTACTGAAAAATGTTTGGGGAAGGGGGTGAGATTGGAAAATCCCAATAGCAGTTTCTTTCATTAACATATTTTATCATGCTAGCATTGCCATGTATTAATTTCATAAACCTGAACAAATAAAACAATTATACATATTTCCTGCGCTCAATGCTCTACCAACCACTATTAACAATATATTCGTTAACTAGTGGAGGCCTCACCTGCAGGATTTCTCGTTATAACTATCCCGTTATAACATAACTGAACTGGCAAAGGGGGAGCGACCCACCTAAGCCTGGAGTACTCCATAAATCTCTATGCAGGAATTAACAAGGCTTATCACCTTCATGCATAATGTAAACTTGAAACAGATATTACAAAATTATACATGCAATTTAATTGTTACTGAAATAAACTGCTACCTGAACTCCAAGCTTAATCCTTTACTGTCTCTTTTCCTTTCCACTGACCTCCTCAGCTTATGTCACTATCTAGGCCTATTTACATATAATATATAAATAACAAATTAATACCTATGCTTTTATATAATTACTCAGCGCCTCTCACGTTTCTAATATAATTAATTCTTCCCCCTTCTTTGTATTAGTGGAAATTACAGTTTACTATAATTTATCTTAACCCCTTTTTAAGTTTGAAAAGTCAATTATAAATAATTTATTTCAATTAGTAATTCTGATTAATGACTATCTATACTCCTTTAGGCACCATTAAATCATAGAATAATCTAAGTTTGCATTTCAAACATCTCTCAAAACTTTGGGAACTTGGGTGCATATAAAATTCCTAAATCAGTAATTTAAATATTATCAAAGCAACTAAGAAGAACTGCAACTTAAATCTCTTAGTTTAGGAGTCTTTCATTAAACCTTGACCACATAGAACCCTAACATATAGAAATAACACACCATTTACTTTACATGCGCCTTTTATGATTACTAGAATTATCATTTATTTCTTAAATAAAAGGACTATGTAAAGGTTTACTTAAATTAAACTTCCCAACTCACACTAACCTTCCCTATTTAATGACGAAATCCGAACAACTCCTAAACAATATATCATTATTACCCATTCCTTCAAATAATTATCCCCATACCCAAACTATTACCAAATAATATATTTAATCCTTTTCTAACTTAGAAAGAAAAACTAACACCAATCCTTACTTCCACTAAATCTGAAAATCCATCATCCTAAAGTCCCCATCATCATTAAACACATCAAGACACCATATTAATCCCCTAACTTTCAATATTAAATCAAGTTTCCTTAAACATCTTTATCTGCCACCTAGAGGTCCCTACACAACTTTCATAGATGAATTGGCAACTTCATAAATCAATTTCCTCTTCTTAATTCTAGAATCCATACTTTGTATATTCAAATCATCAAACCCCCTTTATCGTTCCAAATTGATCAAAACCCTTAACCGTCTTCTTAACCCATAAGAATTCTCATATTCATATATCTAATCCTCATTAATCCACCATTAATTAAACCAAACAAACTAATAAGAAAAGAATGCTCAATCAAATTCCAACCAAAACATCCTTAAATCCTTGAGCCACCTCTTATCACACTCTAAATTGTCCTTTGAAAATACGATCTAATAAACTCATTAATAAAACATATCAAATTAAATTAACAAAATTGCTCCACCATTCACAACTTCCACCCTACTTCCTAAGTACCTTAAACACTCATCAATTCACACTAATCATTATCCTAATCCCTATACTTCATTGTTTCCCAAAGATCAACTCCATTATTTTAACTAAAGTTATTTTAGGACCCTATCTTGTTTTTATGCCACAATCCCTAAGAGTTATGCGCTCCAGCAAAATCCTTAAATATAAAAATTCATAATTCCCAATGAGCTATTATACAAAAACAGAGGAAGAGGTAAACAATAATATAAGTTGCCATCACCATTCACTCAAACCATCTTTCCCATAACATTTAGGGTAAATTAAATCCTCTACTCCAAAACACCCTTTATGGCAGATTACACCCACAACAGAACACACAATTCAACACATAAGATAATGATTCTAATTAAATTCCAACACCATTACCATCAATTATATTTTTTTTTTCATCACCGAAACAGAGAAGAACATAATTTCCCATTCAACAAAATTGCCAACTACAAAACCATATGTTCTTTACTTCCTCTTTGAAACTTGCACCAAAACAGAACATCAAAAAGAAAGGAAAATTAATGCCACAAAGAATACAGAATATTGCAGAAAATTACAGGACTTCCACATACAAAGGTTGATCTCGATTTAATCCTAACACCCCAATTCTTCCTCTTTTTGAAATGTCAACCAGAACACCAAATCGAATTTCACTAATAAAATTTATTACTATCCAGAATTTAAAACAGCACATCAATTAATTAAAACATCCTTAACTCCTATTCCTCATCACTGATCAACGCTGAACAAGAAAGAAGATAAAGAACAACCTTACAATCAATTAAGAAATAAACCCCACATAATCCAATATCAACAATTCCCTTCTCTTCATAGTATATGGTCGAACAGGACAGGGAGCAGGGAAAGAAGAGAACTACAAAATTCCATAGGCAAACAAGAATCAGCCATATACATTCAACATCAACCCCAACATTCTTTCACCATATTAACCCAAGATTTCAATTCAGTTCACACCCCAAAATCCGACGTACAGGAAGGAACAAGAAACAAAGAAGAACAGAGGAACAAAATTCCAAATTTCATTGAATTGAATGTACAAGACTCTCTTTGAACTTAAACTCATTCCTAGACAAGATTGATTAAGCTTTGGTTCACATAAACGCCCAGAAATCACGAGAACGCCGTCAGATGAACAGTAAACAGGAAAGGAATTTGTGAAGAAATCAATCAAGCACCACCCCATCACTCAAATCCTTTCATAAATGTTCTAAATCGAAGTTTGAGCTTCCTTTTATATGGTTTAAATTTCTGAAATCCTCATACCCCAAATCGAACCTCACTCACGATTCCTCAAATCGGCAGAACAGAGGATAAGAACGAGAAAAGAAATGTCACCTGAGGTCATATTCGGGCTTCCATAGGGGGTTGGAGCCCTCCGTCGCCGGAGATCGTCGCCGTCGCTGCCCAGGTCCGCGGAGAATGAAGAGAGAAGGCGGAGAAGCAGAGAGAGATGAGAGGGCGAAGTGATATTGGGCTGAGGGGGAGAGAGGTCTCGGGTGAGAGGGAGAGGAAATGAATGTGTGTGTGTGTGAAGTGACACGTGTAATATATGTAAGGAAAAGGGAGAGTGATATTTTTAACAGGTGCTTTACCATTTTGCCCCTTCTTTTTGCTGAAGATATTTTCCAACCAGGGGCAGATATTGTCTTTTTAATTTTCCCAATTTATGTTTTCTCTTAAATGGTAATTTCATTTACCATTATCATTTGAAAATATACATAAGTCTGTCCCAAAATAATTTCTCTAAATATGTTCTAATTTCTAAATTCATTTATAAGACTTTTTAAATAACAAACATTACCTCAAGATTCTAAATACTTCCTTATTTAAATTTATCCCCCAACTATTTTTTTTCCTTAATTAATAAAGAAAATAAGTTTTAAAAATTATTAAAAATATATTGGGCCTCATAAATTTATTTATAAGGCTTTTTAATTTCTGTATATCATCCCAAGATTTTAGATAAATTCTTATTATCTCTTTTTTTTTCTAAATTAAGTTTTATCTCCTAATTATTTCTCTTTGTTTCTTAAAGAGACTAAACCTTAAAATTAAAAAAAATGCCTAAAACATCATAAATTTATTTTCAATACTTCTTAATATTTTAATTATATTCTTAAAATCTTAAATAATTCCCTATTTCCTATTTTCTAAAATTTGGGGTGTTACACTTTTAAATTTATATTAATTCTCCACTTCAATTATTTTAGAACACCAGTTTTTTTAAAACTGTTAGAACATACTAGTTGAGCACCCAATTACAATAAAATGAGCACATGTTTACATTATGTTGAACACTCTTAGGGCAAGCATTTAAAGAATATGTATTCTAACAAGTCTTTTAGAACATGTCAACAATTGTTGACAATCGAATGACAATGTCGTTATCACAATATTTTGAGCAATATTCACAAGTCATTTTTAGCTGATCAAATAAAAAAGGAGCGAAAATGTTATTTTCATTTTTAAAAATTTATATAACCATGGTCTTAAGAGATTTCGATTTAATTATGGGATTTCACAGACCTATTCATGGACCTATTCTTAATCAAATGTCTTCAATGGTACCTAGTATTAAGTTTCACCATATAAAAATTTAGTTTTTAAAATTATACTTTAACAAAATTGAAACCGAATAAAACTGCACAGATATTATTTACCAACAGTGTCTAGGATGAAAATTCTGATCATATTGTGATGATTGGGGACTGAACATACAAGATGACCCATGAGTCATGATTGACGTTATTGATTTTTCCCCTAATACATATAAAAAGCATAAATCATTAGTTCTAATTACTTTCCTTATGTCATCAGGTCGGGGGACTCAATCAAAGATAGAAATCCAAAAGTCTTTTTTGTCTTCCTCGTACCACTCTCTGCAAATCAATTGTTTCGAATTCGCTCCCTCGCGCTTCGATACGAAGGTTTTCAACAACTCGTATCAATTTGCAGAAGAATCCTCAAGAAGATGAAGCAGCGTTTCACCTTCTCGTTCTCTACTTGATTTCATGGCCACTTCCCAACATCGCTGCGTTTTTTGCATTTAATTTATTCTTTTAAGCTCAGTTTTCTTTCGTAGATTTTATGATTAAAAGTGATTGGGGGCTGATAATGGGTGGGAGTAGTGATGGGAATTTCGAAGCTTTAGTCTTTGATTGATATTTTTTCCCTATGATGTTTTATGAAGTTAGTTGTTGCGAATTATGACAATTGTTTGCTTATGTTGTAGTTGGGAATGTACCGTAGGATGCCACAGAGGAATAGCTTATTGAAATCTGCCAGGAGGTTGGGCCTGTTGTATCATTCAGGTAAATTTTTAAGGATAAGCTGTTATTTGAGAACTCTAGCATTTCTTTTGTAAGGAAATAATAAAATAAAAGGAATTTTGACTGGTTGACATTATAAAATGATTGTTAAACTGGTTGGGAAGAAGAGGGAGGCATTCTTTGTTGTGCTAAAGTTTTAAGGGTGGATTGATGTAATCAGTAGGATAAATGTAGTTATGTTAATCTTGAGGTCTTTGTAACTCAGATGTTCTTATTCAAAATTGAAGTTGCTATAAATGGGTTTGTTTTATCAGCTTGCTTCAAATTTTTTCTTAATCTAATTGTGGTTAGGGGGTTAAAAGCTACTGTATATTTAGTATTCATTATACGCCTTTGATTTGTATTTCTTCAATGGTTAAATTTTGTATGTTTTTATTCAGCAAGAAGTTATTTGGTTAAGGTATTTTATTCTTATGAATTCTACAGACTAGTCATTGATATAGAAACTGGAAAACCTAAAGGTTATGGGTTTTGTGAGTATAAGAATGAAGAAGAAACAGCTCTAAGCGCTCGTCGTACAGGGTTATGAGATTAATGGGTGGCAATTGCGTGTTGATTTTGCTGAAAATGACAAAGGTTCCGACAGAAATGGAGAACAGGTAAGTTGGTAGAATTTATTTCCTAACATTAATGTATCTTACCTTTCTTTGCTGTGATATATGATCTGCATTTCTTTTAAGAAAAAAATCAGATTTATATAGAAAAAGATGGGACAATGTAAGGCCCTATGCCTATATACCGTCTTGTGTCTGTTAGTTTTAGCAGTAATCTATTTCAGACTTGTTTATCGCAGCTATTGTCAACTTCTAATTTTTTATCATCAAATTTTTCCCTTTGATGACTGACTTGATTTTCACCTATTTGAAATTTAAGCTTCTAAAATCACAAAATAATTTCAATTATCTAGTGTTGAATGTTTTGTTTATGACTTCCTACTGCACCGATTGCTGGGCATATCAAATGAGATGAGGCTATCAAAATGTAACAACCAAGAACTATTCTTTTACTTAAATTGTCAGCACCATAGAGGCCAAAGGGCAAGTTTTTCAAGTGAATGAGGAGGCCACTTTTTCCTTGCTGATGTTAGATTAGACCCTTGAACTACAGAGAAAATTTTAATCTAGTGATCATGATGGATGTTTTCTAACTAAGTATAAACTAGATGTTTAAGTTTGCTTGTATGATCAATCAATTAAGAAACATATTTTGAAATTATATCTTTGATGGAAAAGCTTAAAGATATTATTTTTTACTCTTTAATTCTTGCTAAGAATACAAAGCTCAACTAGGTTTTTCTATTGAAAAGGAAAAATTAATATTTTTCTTTTCAAAAATTGAAAGTTCATACATAAAGTATCTTGGATCCTGTAACTGATTGTATATTCTTTCGGCTGCCGCTTTTTATCTTTTTCCTTTTCCTCATTCTAACATGGAAGGATCAATCATGCTCTTAATATCAGTTTCTGGAACATTTTAAATGGTTGTCACTACTATAAAAAGCCCATTTCTTGTCCCTAATTCATGTCACTTAATTATAAAACAGACATTGAAAAAAGCTTGGTGGCATTTTTGTAATTAAATATCATGCTGAAGAAGAAACCACGTCACAATAATGGGAGAAATGTGACGTGGTTTATGGCTGTGAGTAACCACGTCACATATTATATTTATGTGACGTAGTTTTCCTCAAGTTTTTTAATTTTTTTATAAGAAACCACGTCACATATAGAAAATATGTGACGTGGTTTGTAGTAAATAATCAGGTTTTCGAATTTTTTTTTAATTTTTAAGAAACCACGTCACATATATAAAATATGTGACGTGGTTTTATAGATAATCAGGGATTTTTTTTTTAATTTTTAATAAACCACGTCACATATATAAAATATGTGACGTGGTTTGTGGTTTTCTTTTTTTTTTTTTAAATTTTTTAGAAACCACGTCACATATAGAAAATATGTGACGTGGTTTGATAAAAAGATAATATGGGAATTTTTTTTAATTTTAAAGAAACCAAGTCACATATAGAAAATATGTGACGTGGTTTCTCCTAAATGACGTCACATATTAGATATATGTGACGTCGTTTTGTAGAAACCACGTCACATATTTTATATATGTGACGTGGTTTCATTAAAATTAAAAAAAAATACAAAACCTGATTCTAATAAGCATCATCGTCTTCATCGCCCAAATTTAGCCCGTGCCAGAATTTCAGCTCCCTCCAAATTAATTTGTCTCCCTCATCCCTCAGCTCTCTCCTCTCTCCCTCACCCCTCACCCCTCACCCCTCAGCTCTCTCCCAAAACATAAATCGGTTGAAGAAGAAGCTCTCAGCTCTCTCCCTCAGCTCTTTGCAATTAGGTGCAAAATCTTCGCCATTTTCGTCCAAATCCTGTGTTCTTGGTTTCTTTTCCCATGCATTTTCGTTTCTGTGTTCTTGGTTTTCTTTTCCCTTGCATTTTCGTTTTCTGGGTTCTGGTGGGTGTTGCTTCCTTGCATTATATTGAAATTTCTGTGAACTCATTTTGTCTAGACACATCATCTTCAACATTGATGTAAGGGTGACGTCATTAGACACATCATCTTCAACATTGATGTTTTTGGGTTCTGTCACACCATCCAAAAACATAGTCTGCTCATCGACTGGCCCTGACATTGCCTTCCCATTGTCATCAGCTTCAATGGTTGACATGTTCTCCAAATTGCAAGAATGATTTTCTAAAATCTGCACAGAAGATAGGCCTTTAGGTTTTGGTATTTTATTGTTAATCAGGTGGTCCTCTGGTGTTGGACTAGTAAGAGAATGGTATGGCTTATGTTCTTAATTAGGCTGAAAAGGGAATTAAAAGAATGGCTAATTTGATTTTGTCTAGAACTTTGGGTGATCAAGGTTTTATTGAGCTAAAACAAATATGGAGGTTAATGTGCTAAGAGATTAATTCAAAAGACATTGTTATTGGTAACTAAAATTGGATTAAAAAGTAATAGGCTTAAGTTTGAGAAATGATGTACATTTTGATTAGTGGAAATTTAGTGTTCGATTTCTGTTTTGTGAATTATGCTTGGAAATTTAGTCTTTATCAATGGTTTTGTAAAGAAAGGAGGTTGTGTTTCTAATTATTAATTAGTTGTCTGGAATATGGAAGTAATTGGTTTAATATTTCTAAGTGTTCACTACCTTATTCTTCTTAAACATTGATTCCGTGGTTTTGCATGTATGGTTTTAAATGTATTATTTTGAAGTCTAATTCTTTGGTTTGTTGATTATTGGTTGTGTCAAGTGAAGTGTATGTAGAGAGGAGTATCAAAACCATTTAGCTCTTCTATTGAATCTTGTTGGAGATTTTATTTTTAACCTTTTCCAATATATACAGGTAACTGTTCCAAATCAGAAATCAATTCTTCTAACCCATATCACCATAAGGGTAATCTTTGTCTTGCTAAGCCACCTAGAGGTATGTTATTGATTTTATCTCCTCCAATGAACAATAAGGAATATGACTATGCTCTTATATTCTTGTGACTACTATGATATATAATTTCCATTGACAACTTGTGTTTGGTGGTGATTTTTGTGCCTGTGGCTTGTTACTCTGTTAAAGCTTTGTGTAAGCCATTGATCTGATTGTTGGTTTGCTCTATTCCCCTGAATTAATATGTGATTTCATTGGGATTTCTAGTTTCATTTTGGATTATCTTAGATTGTAAATGTAATTTTTGGATATCACACTTACAAGGGGAAACTCTGCGAAATTTTTTAAAAAATTTGCATGAGGTGAAGTTAAGTGTATGGCATGCCCATTTCTTCACAAGGTAGTGAGCTAAAATTGACTAATTTGTTGGACATATGGCATAGGTTTAATAGAATGGATCGTAGTTGGATTCATGCATTGAGAACCACTAAAAAGTATCAAATGGGGGTGGAAGAATTTATTAAATTTGCCAAAAGAAATGTGGCTAGTAAGAATGGCATGTATCGTTGCTCTTGTGTGAAGTGTGCAAATGCTTATTGTAAGAGCTGATATATTAAGGGGAGCGGATCGGCTAGAAGACAAGTATAATGAACGATAAGAAAAGAGAACACGGAACCGATGATCAATGGGAGGAAGAGTACCCGTCTCTTACAACCCTAGCCCACAAAGACACCACAAGGATGATTAGTCCTTGATACAGTCAAGTATTCTCAAGAGAATACAAAGATGCAAGCAAAGCTCACACAAGAGAAACAAAAGTCTCAATTCATTCAAGTCTTCCAATCCAGTACAAAGCATAGCCTATTTATAGGCAACAATGGAATACTCTAGAAGAAAAAAAAATCCTAAGACATCAATGGTGCATTAATGGTGATTGGCATTTTGAATGGCACCATTCCATACAAAGAAATGACTTATTCTTGAAGAAAAAGTCAGCTAGCTAAAATAGGAAGATATGAAAAGGCTTCTAGAACAATCATTTGCCAAATGGCCTTATTTTAATGAAATGAAATAAGAGACTTAAATGCAATCAGATTTGTGCAATAGGAAGGCTTCTAGATGCTTCATGAATTGTCCAAATGGGTCTTCCTCTTAATATTTTCGTTCATGAAAATGTATGGGCCATTAAGACACCCATCTGGGCTTGAATGTGGTGTAATATCATTCTGGAACTCCCATAATCCATTGCACATTGCATTTGGGCTTAAATTTGACATTTTAAAGCTCCATTGGACTACTCCATGCCAAGGTGGCTTTGGGGGTGCTCTACCATGCATCACGTTTAATTCCACACATGTAGTCATCCATGTCACCACCCAAGCAATAATCCATGTCGTCCTTAATGTAAGCGTTTCTAAGTAATAACTTTGTTGAACTCTTTGGACAGATTGTTGGCCCTTGTGAAGTCTATATTGGACATCTCTCTGTATGCTATCAAGAATGTTGATGATATAAGGGATCACCTTCTTTGTGATGGGATCAATCTCCATTATAAGAAGTGGCTTTGGCATGGGGAATTGGGAAGTACCGTAGATGAGTGCACGTCACAGAATGTAGAAGCAGTGATGGATGATGTTTGTGATGATGGAATGGATGAGATGATCAATGACATTAGGGCTGAGTCATTTTCTGTGGTAGATGAGTTTGAGAATCTCTGATGGAAGATATCTCCGGCACACTGCTGACTCTCCTCAATGGAAGAAAATTGGTTCAATGTTTCCTGAATTTGGTGGTGAGCCGAGGAATCTTCGTCTTGGACTGTGTACAGATGGATTCAATCCTTTCGGGAGTCTGAGTAGCACACATAGTGCTTGGCCAGTTTTGCTGGTCATTTACAACCTGCCTCCTTGGTTGTGCACGAAACGCAAATATGTGATGATGTCTATGATGATTTCTGGGCCGAAACAGCCTGGGAATGATATCGATGTCTATCTTGCACCTTTGATTGAGGACTTGAAGATGTTGTGGGAGGAAGGCGTCGATGTGTTTGATGAGTACAGGCAGGAGACATTCAAGTTGCAAGCTATGTTGTTTACCACAATAAATGACTTCCCTGCATATGGCAATCTTTCTGGTTACAGTGTGAAGGGTTATAGGCATGTCCTATATGTGAGTTGGACATAAACTGCCACCAGCTTAAACATGGAAGAAAGACCATTTACCTCGGTCACAGGAGGTTTCTTGATCGGTTTCATCCTTATCGTAGACTAAATAAGTGTTTTAATGGCTCATCTGAATATAGATCTGCTCCGACCCCCTTAACCGGGGAGGAAGTTTTCAACCGTGTTAAGAATATTAATGTGGTATTTGGTAAGAAACAGAAGAAGAAGACCGGTTCTGAGAAGATCATTTGGAAGAAGAGGTCAATCTTCTTTGATCTACCTTATTGGCGATTTCTGGATGTGAGGCACATTATAGACGTGATGCATGTGGAGAAAAACGTCGGTGATAGTATTATTGGAACGTTGTTGCATATACAAGGGAAGACTAAGGACAGACTCAGTGCACGGTTAGACTTGGTTGAAATGGGTATAAGACAACGGTTGCATCCTATAGTTAGTGAAAATGGAAAGAGGGCTTATATGGAACCTACTACTCATACACTCTCTAAACAGGAGAAAAAAAGTCTTTGTGAGTGTTTACGTGGGATCAAGGTGCTGCAGGGTTATTCTTCTAATGTTAGTAGACTTGTGTTTATGAACGATTTGAAGTTGGTTGGAATGAGGTCGCATGATTACCATGTATTGATGCAACAATTCTTACCAGTTGCTATAAGAGGCATTATGCAAGATGATGTGGGGATGACTATAACAAGACTGTGTATGTTTTTCAATGTGATTTACAGCAAAGTCATCGACACTGAAAAGCTCGACGAGTTGGAAATGAGGGTTACATTATATTGTGCCAATTAGAGATGTACTTTGTATAACAGGCAGGAATGCACAAGACGGGGGTGAATTGTGCTTCTTTAAAAATCTAATTTTGAAGATAAACAATACTGTTTATACTGGTTCAACTCAAACTTGGCCTACGTCCAGTTCTCCAACCTGCAGTTGGGTTCCACTAATTCCTCAAGATTAAATCAGGCTCTTGATAGCCTTTACAAGTGACAGCAAGAACTCCTCTCTTTACTGATCACTCCCTCTTACACTTTGTAAGTTTACACCCTACTCTTAAGATCCCACTATCTTAAGAGTAAATCTCACTTTGAAAGTGAATATAGAATAATTGTTCACTTAATTGAACAGATTGTGTTACACACTTAAGAATATGAGAATAGTAAGCACTGAGAGTATTGAATGCAGTAGATACAGATAATCAATGTGGCAATCAATTCTTACAACTAACTTCTTCCCAAAAGCATTTATAGTTTCTCTTAGAAATATATCCGTTGAGAATATGGCCGTTGAAGACATCAAGGAAGGTTGAGTAGTCTGGTGGAGTAATGGAGATGTATTTTGCTATGCATTTACTCCATTGTACTTGCTTTTGCCTTAGCTTATCTCTATTCTTCTATCGCTGACAGAGTAGGTAAGTTTCAACGGCTCTTTTGATCAACTTGTGTCTTAACGTAAACTTCCTTAAGTAGGTCTAAACAACTCTGTACTTGGAAAGCTAAAAATAGGCTTGACATTGATTTTGAATATTTTCCATCGCTACTCAGATTACATGCCTCTGATCGATCACAGGGTCTGATGCCTAATCGATTACATATCGATTACATATAGATTATGGCCTGAATCACTGAACATCAGCTTAGAAATTCATGCGCCTAATCGATTACAGGGGAAGCCTGATCGATTAGGCAGGTTTGATCAATTACACAGAGTTAACACATATTTCTCTAATCGATTGCAAACAGATTACATTCAAATTACTTAATCTTCTCTTAATCGATTACATGGCTCTAATAGATTAGGTAATTGTTTCTTAATCGATTACTGGACTCTGATCGATTAGTCTAAGATCTCTTAATCGATTAGACAACTCTAATCGATTGGGCTATTATTTTCTCATCGATTACAGGGGCCTCTAATCGATTGTGCGCTATGTGATTTGAACTTGATTCATCTCTAATCGATTAGGCTAATTTCTCTCATCGATTACAGGGACCTCTAATCGATTGGGCACTATCTGATTCTTCCCTAATCGATTGGGCTTAAGTTATTTGACTTGTAATCTATCCCTGATCGATTGGTCAAGACTTAGGATTTTCTATCAGATTATGGCTAAGATATTTCTGATCTTATCATAGCCCTACCTTATGCCTAAGTTATGTTTAGTTATCATCAAAACTCATTATTCTAACACTTTGCTCCAGCCTTTTTCGATATTTTGGTGCACTTGATTATTCATTTGGTAAGGGAAATAAGGCTATGTGGCCCTGTTTATCTAAGGTGGATGTACCCTTTCGAGCAATTCATGAAAGTTTTGAAAGGGTATTCCAAGAACCCACATCGATCTGAGGCATCAATTGTTGAAAGATATTTAGTTGAGGAGGCAATGGATTTTTGCAAATCGTATCTAAAAGTAGTTGAGGAAATCCCCCGACATGAAGATGGGATCGGTAAGGGGGTACGTGGCGTTAAAGTGAAGACTATGTGCCGTGAAGAGGTGTTACAAGCACAGCTGTACATATTGAATAATATGGAAGAAGTACAGCCTTATTTGGACGAGCATAAGAGGATCCTGAAAGAAAAGAACCCGAAAAAGAGTGACATGCAGATTTCTAACGAGCATAGGACATTTATTAGGTGGTTCAAGGAGTATGTTGAAAAGGAGACTGGTACACTGGATACAATAAGATGGTTAGCCGAAGGGCCTCGTTTTGAGTTTGTTACTTGGTGCTCTTTTGACATAAATGGTTATTCCTTCTACACTAAGGCCCAGGACAATAATAGCACCATGCAAAACAGTGGCGTGATGGTGGTAGCCGAAGCGATGCACTTCTCCAGTTCGAAAGATAAAAACCCAAGATTGGTTTCCATGGCATATTATGGCGTAATTGAAGAAATTTGGGAAGTTAGTTACACTAAGTTAAAAATTCCAATCTTCAAATGCAAGTGGGTTAACAATAGCGTAGTAGTGATTGATCCCTATACTGGTATGATCTCAATTGATCTTCAGAAGGTTGGGTACAGAGATGAGCCTTTTATTTTAGCAAGTCACGAGAAACAAGTGTTCTATGTAACAGATCCCGCAAATAAGCAATTGTCTATAGTCTTGCAAGGTAAAAAGCAAAAGGACTGTGCTCCCAATTTAGATCTAGATGAGAACCAAGTGAATTTGAATTAGTAGATGATGATGACCAATTTGCCTCTAGAAATGATCATTGTGAGGGGATATGGGATAACATATAAAGTGAGAACCTTTTTGAATTATCATGTATTAATTCTTGTTAATGTTTTTGTTTTGGTTTTGTGAGGGTTGTGGAATTATGACTCATCACATCTTTGATATGTTAACAGGTACATGGCAGACGGTGATAACAATCAGCAATGGAACGATCCCCCTCGGAGAAAGGGAAGAGGTCCGACGAAGCTCAATGACTTTGTTGTCCGTCAGGGGACAAATGTGCAGCCTATCCGTGTGGATTTTGACGATGACATGAATCCTATCGGGGAAGTTGGTGCGATTTCGTCAGCTACGTCATTTTGTTGTGAGGAACCGGATAAGCATCTTGGTTAACAATTGGCAGAGAGTCAACAAAGATGTTAAGGATCAATGTTGGTCAGATATTTTGGTATGTTTTATCATTATACTTCTGTTTGTTCCTGTTAGAATAATGAGTTTTGATGATAATTAAACATAACTTAGGCATAAGGAAGGGCTATGATAAGAATAGAAATATCTTAGGCATAATCTGATAAAAGAATCCTAAGTCTTGACCAATCGATCAGGATAGATTACAAGTCAAATAACTTAAGCCCAATCGATTAGAGAAGATTCAGATAGCGCCCAATCGATTAGGAGTTCCTGTAATCGATGAGTGAAAATAGCCTAATCGATTAGAGAGTGAAACAAGTTCAAATTACATAGCACCCAATCGATTAGAGGTCCCTGTGATCGATGAGAAAATGTTAGCCTAATCGATTAGACTTGTGTAATCGATTAAAGAGATCTTAGAGCAATCGATTAGAGTCCAGTAATCGATTAAGCATCAATTGCCTAATTGATTAGAGCCATGCAATCGATTAGGAGAAGATTAAGTAATCTGAATGTAATCTGTTTGCAATCGGTTAGAGGAATATGTGGTAACTCTGTGTAATCGATCAGACTTGCCTAATCGATCAGGCATCCCCTGTAATCGATGAGGCGCATGAATTTCTAATCTAATGTTCAGTGATGCAGGCCATAATCTATACGTAATCGATTAGACAAAAGACCCTGTGATCGATCAGAGGCATGTAATCTGAGTGGCGATGGAAAATATTCAAAATCAATGTCAAGCCTATTTTTAGCTTTCCAAGTACAGAGTTGTTCAGACCTACCTAAGGAAGTTTACGTTAAGACTCAAGTTGATCAAAAGAGCCGTTGAAACTTACCTACTCTGTCAGCGATAGAAGAAGGAAGTTGAGTCTAAGTAAAAGCAAGTACAATGGAGTAAATGCATAGCAGAATTCATTTTCATTACTCCACCAGACCACTCAATCTTTCCCTGATGTCTACAACGGCCATATTCCCAACGGACACTTTTCCAAGAGAAACTATAAATGCTATTGGGAAGAAGTTAGTTGAAAGGATTGATTGCCACATTGATTATCTGTATCTACTGCATTCAATACTCTCAATACTCACTATTTCCATATTCTTAAGTGTGTAACACAATCTGTTCAATTAAGTGAACAATTTTTCTGTATCCATTATCAAAGTGAGATTTACTCTTAAGATAGTGGGATCTTAAGAGTAGGGTGTAATCTTACAAAAGTAAGGGGGAGTGATCAGTAAAGAGAGGAGTCCTTGCTGTCACTTGTAAAGGCTATCAAGAGCCTGTTTTAATCTTGAGGAATTAGTGGAACCCAACTGTGGTTGGAGAACTGGACGTAGGCCAAGTTTGGGCTGAACCAGTATAATCCTTGTTGTTTACTTGAGCAAAATTTTTTAAAGCACAATTCACCCCCCTCTTGTGCGTTCCTGCCAGTTACAGTTCCTAATATGTATGTAACCTTATTTCCACTTAATTCAACTAATGTGTTCGTCATTTTTTTCAGCAAAATTTTGATGTCCCAAACACACAATTTTTCAAGGATTTTTGGTTGGGAGAAGGGCGCAACATGTGGAAGAATTTCAAGAATCTCCTGACCAGAGAATACGTCTTTGGAGACAAGCAGGGTAAAGATCTGGGTCAGAGCTATCCCAATATTGACCCAGACAATTGGAAGCAGTTTGTTGCATCACGGCTAGACGAAAAGTTCAAGATCTGTATATTTCATAAATAGCTTTTTAACTTTGGTTAAAAATTGCACTGTTAACACATTATATTAGTTAACTAACTTAGTCTTAGTTTCACAGGAGGAGAGCGAAAAACAAAAGAAGCGACAAGTGAAGAATATCTATAAGCACACGATGTCTCGGGGTGGTTACAAGTGGCTAGAGAAAAAGTTGACCCAGAAACAAATTGCAGAAATGGAGGAAGCTGCACGGTCCGATCCTACCTTTGTTGTAGAGCCTCTGCCACCCTTCCCACGTCATACGAAATAGGCTGAGGGAAGGAAGAATAGAGAAGGAAAATTTGTGACTCCGGAGGTTGAGAAAGTTGCACAGAGGATTGTAAGTATTTTACTTGGTTGTTTGTGCATTTAACTTGTGGTTATGTAGGACATTGCAAATTATGATTTTGTTGGGTTATTACAGGAAGAACTTGAGGAGCAAGCCACCCAAGGGTCCTTCACACCTTCTGGGAGGATGGACATCCTTGCCATGGCAATTGGGAAGCTCAACCACCGCGGTCGAGTTATCGGGGAGCCGAGGAATGTAGGGCTAACCAAGTATTTCGGTCGCAAACCCCGATCTTACGCCCGTAGAGAATCCACTGAGGAGATTATGGCCAGGGCTTGGGCGGAGATAAAGGCCGAGTTCCAAGAATAGTTGGATGCACATATCCAGCAGCTTAATGAGCAGATCCGGATACAGGTTGATGCACAGGTCCGAGCATCTACCGTACAGCTCAGACTCACGACGAATTCTTCTGGACAAAATAATCAGGTTTGATCATCTACTAAATATGTTGATTTCCATATTCCGGGTTCATCAATTATAGTCTTACTCTGTATATTTTCACCCCTTGCAGGAATCTCTCGGTACGGCCGGTCCAAGCGACAAAGACAGCTGCAATCTGCCTAGACAGTTAGGATCAATTCATGAGGACGACTCAGATCCCACACCAGAAAAAAACCCTGACTATGCAGAGGAGTGTTATCTCCATCTTGATTTCCCTCGCCTGCGTGCGGTAGCCAAAGCTCTCCAGTTCCCGAACGCCACCCTCATACATAATTTTCCTATTGATGAGGACCAAGTGAAGGTGTTCGTTAAAGCTATCCAAACTAATGAGGCGGGGGTAGATGTACCCTTTCCCGATCATGAAGTCACCAAACTAGGTGAGGCGATCAGGGCATTCATCTTGTGGCCTAGATATCTTATACACAAGAGCCCGCAAACGGGGCCGGACCAGCCGGTTGATGTGGTATGTATACTTAAGTTTTGAGACTGCTTGTTTGATATTTTTCTGGTTTAGGCATAACATAACAATGATTTTTTCCATCTCCCTGCAGACCTTTTCAGACGAATATCCTTCGCTCCAGCTCCTACGGGAGATGCACCCAAATTTAGAGTCTGTGCCCTTTACGATGCCCCAGGAGTAGTCAGTCCTGACCGTACATACAAATTTTTGCTTCAGAGTTCCGAAGATATCAGGGAGTTTTTGCTGCTGTAGGAAATTGACCTTGGATGGCTTGAGTTAGCGACTATGTAATAAATGACCGTTACTTTTTATGTCTCAGCAGTATTTCTTATTAAATCCCTTTTTGATTTCAACTTGTATATGATATATATGTACTTCTACAGCTTGTGTAACAGAGTAGGCAGGGGACAATACAGATTCTTCAGTCCAATGGCATTGGTGATGAGGGATAATTTCAACACCCCGGCGGAGTAGAGGAATTATGATGACAACATGCAGGCATACGTCAACCATTAAATGTCAGTGAATTGGGGAATTATCTATTTTGCACCTATTCTTGAAGAGTAAGTTTGATTGTTTCCTTTTGCCAACTTTTCATCATTTTACACATTTGTAAATGTTATGATTATTTTTAATGTCTTTCAGTAAGCACTGGGCACTGGCTGTCGTTTGCCCTAGGGATCATTGTCATGTTTGGTTTGACTCGTTAAGGCGTAATATAACCCCATATCATAGAACTCTTCTATCGATGTGAGTAGTGTTAATATCTTTATCATATACTAGTGTCCCAAATAAATTAGTCCCGTATATATGTACTAATTTTGGTTCCATTTTAGGGGTATATCTGAGTGGCATTCAATGGAAAAAACTGGTCAAGAACATCAAGACGTCGTGCTACAAAGACCTAGAGTAAGTACCTTTGATTTAAATTCTTTCAATGTTAGTCAATTGAGATTTATTAAATTGATTGCTATTAATTTATACCGTTTCTTGTGATTCAAGGGTCCTAGGAAACCGGCCAATAAGGAATGCGGATATTACGTCATGAAATTTATTTTTGACAATATTATTAGTGAACGAACCGGATCATTCTCACAGGTATAAGTTAAATTCTTGTATGATTGTTACAGTTAATATAATTTCTTTGCATTGATAAATATATAATGTTTTATATAATTTCTTTGCATTGATAATCACATCTTTATTGTTGCAGTTTTATGATACCAACACATTTACAAATGATGATCTTGATTCAATTTGTGAGAGTGTTGCTGATTTTTGCTTTCGGAATTGGTTAGTAGAGATAATTGATCATTGTACAAAATACTAAATTGTGTAACACTAATGGTTAATTTGTGAAGTAGTAGTAAACACAAGTTATATATGGTTAGTATGATTGATTACTTATATGTTAGCTTGGTTGATTGCTATTTGTGGTGAATCTGTTTTCTGAGACAGCAAAAACAAGAAAAAGAAAATGGGATCAAACGAAAATATTAAAATTTAATTTAAAAAAAATCCACGTCACATGTTTAGAAACATGTGACGTGAAATATGCTTGCAAGAAACCACGTCACTTATTATCCAAATAAGTGACGTGGTTTCTCCAAAACCACGTCACATATATTCAAAAATGTGACGTGGTTTATAAGAAACCACGTCACTTATTTGGCTAATAAGTGACGTGGTTTCTCCACGCCACTTTCCACATCACATGTTTTATATACATGTGACGTGAAATCTCAGCCATTTAATAAAAAAATCATTTTGGGACTTATCTACGTCGCTTGTTTCATAAGTTGTGACGTGGAAAATATGACTTTCCACGTCCCCTATTTTAAGTGACGTAAAATCTTCATTTTTTCTAAGTCACTACTTTTTATGTCACATAAAAAAGTGACATGAAAACCCTGAAATAAGAGACATAGAATCCCCTTTCTGCAGTAGTGCATTCTTTTTGTTACAGGGGATGGGCCTGGACTGTCAGCAAATGTTGGTTGGTTCTTCATGCATCTCCTTTAGTTATTGTGATAAACTATCTCAGACTATAGATGCTGACTTGTTTCCATCATTTTGTTTCTCCCAATGTATAAAAGACCCTCAGAAACAAATAGCTGGGCCAGTCGTCCATGGGGAAGCTGCCCACCATTAACCTATTGGTCTTCATATTGCTGTTACAGCTGTAACAGTCATGGAAACAGCTCTAGGAGGGCCTCAATCTGGCGTCCAATCCAATCAAAATGGTATGCCAGTTCAGTCAAGACTGGCACATGACGCTTTAACTCTGCATTTGGCGAAACTATCCAGAAATCAACTAACTGATATTACTCTGAGCTCAAGGTAAGTATTTGGTTAAGCTAATTTCTTCTTCTCAACTTAAATTGATATCATCCTTTCCTACTCACATTAAGATTGTCGTCGTCATCTTAAACTTCAAGATCACTTTTAGAGCAAAGGTTAGACATTCTTATTTCAAATACACCTTCAAAACTATTTATCCACGGTTTTGGATTGCTTCATGGGTTTCTTGTCCAGATATACTTCATTATGAGGTCCAAAACTCAAGGCTCATACTTTATATGGCAAATAAAATGATTCAGATATGCACTTACTATCATTTTATTGATCAACTTTGTTTTTCATTTTTAATCGATGTTAAAGTTCTTCTCGATAGTACAAACAATGTAGGGATTTATTACATTAAAAACATTTTAAGTTTTAAAATAACATGCATGCTTTAAATTCCTTTCTTAGTTATATTCTTGATGACAGATATCAAATTAAATTACACAAGTGAATTTAGTATGAACTTTAAATTTGATAAAATCATACAAAACTCCTTTAAACTTGGGAGCAGTTTATATAACTCTCATTACACTTCAAAGTTTGAATTTGAATGCATGATCTTTTGTTTTTTATTATGATTTCTTTGTCATTAACTTCCTATTGCCGTTCCTAAGGTAATTGACACAAAAGATTAATAGGAGACATCTCGCATTCTATATAACATCCTTTGTAAACTAATAATTCTGTGCTAAGGATTAAGGCGCATTTAGAGCTCTGAAATAATTTTAGGGTACATTGAGGATCCTAAAACATTTCGTGGAGTATCTAATATCCAAATATCCAAAAGTACATTCATTAAAAGTAAGTTGCAATTGAATGCATAAATGGTTAGAATAAATTAAACTCTAACATTGACAAATCCCGGATTTGTATGGCTTTTATATGCCTAATTTGAGACAATTAACATGATTGAGATGCGATATTGGTCCGATAATGCTTAATGTATAACTTAGACTCATAGGTGAAATTAGTGTTAGATTAGGGTTAATTGGCCATAATTGTAGATTAATTTGTATGAATTCGTTTATAGGGCTATTTGATCCTTGTTTAGTCTTGTTTCCACTTGTAGGGTCACTCAGGACCAAAAGATTGGACCCGGGACGAAGAAGAAGGCCAAACAAAGGAGCAAAAGAAATGTGAGTTCGTCGTGGCCTCGCCATGACGAGCCCATGGCGAATGGACTTCCAAGGAGGCAGAGATGAAGGCGGCGAGTAGACAGCGAACAAGCTTCAATTTTGGCAGAAAAGACGACGAGCCCATGGCCAGAAGGCCCCTAAAGTTCCAGAAGCAACAGCACCTCGCCGCGACGAACGGACTGCGAGCGGATGATTCTGCAGAAATTTCAGTTCGTGTTTTGGGCCTGGTTCAGATCCAAATTGAATACCCACTCACTTGACCCGACTTGGGGGGCATAAAACACGAAAAACACACCCCTTTAGGTCAGATTTGGAGCCACCACTCACTTCCAAACCCTAGCTCTCTCTCTTCTCCATCCTTATCTTCATCTTTCTCACTTCCTTCCACCCAAATCCATGGCCTCTTTCCTTCCCACCTTGGTTGCTGTTCTTCCCATGGAGTAGCAGCTAGGCTTCACCATTCTTGGTGGTGGGAGCCAAGGGATGAGCTTGAAGCTTGAATAGGGGAGTTTTCTAGTTCTAATCCTTCTTCCTCTTGTTGTATTTATGCTTTTCTAGGGTTCTAGGGGTATATTTATGATATTTGGTTGTATTCTTCATTTCTATATGTTGTATAAGGGTTGGAAACTATTTTATGTTGTTTCTTTCTTGTTGAATACTTGACATTGTGCTATATTAACTTTGAGTTTGATAAAATATATGGGTTCCTGATTTTATTATTCTCTTAGTGAAAATGATGTGCTAATGCAAGGTGGCTTGGTTAGTGGATTAAAAATGTTAAGTGTTTTTGCATTAATGGAATGGCATAGGAATTAATCAATTGTTTTTAGACATTGGGTAATTACTCTTTTCAATCTTAATCTTTGTTTGGGTGGTCATCAATGAGTTAGGGTTAATTGAGAAATTAAGTGCAATTGTTGGGTGGCCCAAATTGTGGATTATAAGTCTTGCATAATTAATTGCATGAGTGGCATTGGACTTCAATCCTAGAGTCTTGATTTATTATGTGCGGTTCCAATAATCGATTAAACTCTAGGATTAATTAAGTGGCAATTCAGGGTCCCGGTTGTTGGATTAGGAGCCCTTTACGATTAGAAAATTCACATTGATTTTGAACTTAATCAACTTAGGTTAAATTAAGTAATGTGCGGGGTTTCGGAATTAATTAAGTTAACCTATGCCTAGCCTAGAGGGGTTCCTCTAGGGGTCCTTTCGAAAATCAACAAAAACTCCCTAAAAATCTTTAGAAGCAATGAATCCCAAATCTTCCATTTATCAAGAGTGACTCCATTTCCTTTCCCCTCCAAATCTCACTTTTATCTTATTTTTGTTTTACTTTTGAACATATCATACATTTTGCATCTTTTCTAAATCACAAACAAAATACAATCATTTTTACTTGCTTTTGTTAGTTTGCATATTAGCTACTAGGTTATCTTTTACGTTAGGCTCCTTAAGTGAACGACACCCGGGGGTTAGCTTCTACTATCCCTTTGGTTCTTATTTTCTTGAAGGGCGGACCCAAGGGCACGCTACACCGCACACACACTCGAAAGAGAGTGGAGCTCTTCAAACATCTTTCTTTGAATTCCCATTATTACATAGTGTTAGAGCTGGCTGTCACCCAAGAGGGGGGTGAATTGGGTGATAGAATAAAAACTTTTGATTCTATAAATAAAACACAAGCGATGTCAATCTTTTAAATCTTTTCAAGATTTATTACAGAGAATAGTTCAAAACATGAATTGCACTGAAAGTAGCTTTGGTATGCTTGAAACTAAGAGAGTTAAGGGAAGAGATAATGCACACAGAGTTTATCTTGGTTCGGTCAACCCAGACCTACATCCAGTCCTCAGGCTCCACCTGAGATTTCCACTACCTTCTTGTTTAATCCTAGCATAAGAGAAGCCTACCACAGGTTTTACGAACACAGGTTCACCTGCCAACCTTTACAGAGTTTTAGAATCCTTCTAAATACTCCCCCTTACTACTTGTAAGGTAATATCCCTGTTCTAAAGCACCAAGGTTTCAGAACAACCTCAAACAGTAGAGGATTTCAATAAATACGTTCACTTAATGAACTGATTGTGATAAACACTTAAGTACAAATGAATATATGATGGAACTATAATTCTAACTCAATTAATTTATCATTTCTAAGCTCACTGAGATATATCTTTACTTTGGGCAGAGCTCCTTTGTATCTCGTATCACCTTTTCATGTAGATGCGTCGTGTGTGCGCGCTTGTTAATTCTAAAATCTTCAAGTCTTTATATGAGGTGGTATACTTTCCTATCCGTTGGAGACTTGGAGAACTAGCTATTTGCACCTTTTCTTTCTTTTCATGGTTCAACTGATTTTGCAGAGGATAAGATAAGATAGACAGAGACTGTGAATAACGTTATCCTGCTGCTACCTACCACTGTACTTTCATGTCAGCTTTTTCATTAGCGCTAGCATGGTTTGCTATCGCTATCTTGACAGTGAATCCTGCACTTAAGCTGTTAGCTGAAACAAGTGATCATGTAGTGAAAGTTATGGATAGGGTATTTCATTAGCTCAACCAGATAGAGATAATATATTAGCTAAGCTATTCTCAAAACATTTTCTATCGATAGTTAATTCTATTATCGCTAGTTACTTGATTGCTCATTAGCTTTAAGGATACTGATATGATTATTCAAGGGTGATTCAAGGTATCCTATTATCGATAGCTGAATGAGTTATCGCTAGCACTATGTTATCGCCATTTAACTTATTTGCTCTCAGGCACTAGCTATCTGAATTGTCTATTACTTGAAGTACTTTGTTATCGATAGCTTAACCTGTTATCGCTAGCTGACTCTATTAGCTCAAGGACTTTGATCTATATTACTGCTATTTGTCCTATCTTTCAAGAGCTTATGCAATCTATGAACTTCTAGCAATAGGATCTTTCTTAGCGATAGTAAATGACTTAGCGATATATATTAACCTTGTTATTTCTAAGTCTTCACTTGCTATGACTCTCTGTCTATTACCGATAGGAATACTCTTAGCGATAGATATACCTTTATCTTAGCATTCTGCTAAGTTTCCATTTGCTTTGAGCCTTTCATTAGTGACACCTTCTAGCGATAGTGATTTGTTACCTAATAGATTTTACTTGATTAATTCACAGGTAAATTATACTTATGTTATTTATGAGCCAGTCTTCATCAAAACTTAAGATTATAACATTCTCCCCCTTTTTTATGATGACAAAACATAAGTAAAAGTATGTAAGATAAAACATATTCAAATCAACAATAAGTAATATTATTGCAATACATCAGGGTAAACAATTAGGGTCAGTATGAATAATAATACCCTCAGAATATTCCTTATTAGAATCAGAGTCATCAAAATCATGCATGAATGGTATAGGACGAATATCTAGCATGCAATCTAAAAGAGGTGGGTCATCAGAAGAGGTTACGTATGATTTGTATTCAAAGAAATTTCTAAAGGTTAGGGTGTAGTTATTTTCAAAATTCGCTCCAGAGGCTGTGGTAATGTACTCCTTATCAGGATCGTCAGATAGCTCAGAGTCTGGATAGAAGAATTTGTCTTGGTCAATGCTCTTGGGACCACCCTTAGCTCTTTCTTCCTCAATTTTCTGAACATGTTCTTTGATGGAAATGCCTGAAGAGCCACCCTTTGATTTGTGAAATCTTCTCTTATATTCCCACACCTATTTTCCTTGAGAAATTTCATTTCTTCTCCTCTCTTCTGCCCTTTGAGCAGCAACCTCTGCATCTCTCTCTATTCTTGCCCTCCTTCTTGCTTCAAATGTAGCTTTCTTCTCAAGGGCTTCCTTATGCTTTCTCTTAGCTTTTACAAGGGCTTCCTTGTTAGCAGCCTCTTTTTCAGCCATTTTCTTTTCTTCTTTCGACATTCTGTGAGGGCGAGAAGTGGCTATTGTCTTTTCTTTAACAACAGGCACCTTTTCAGCCTTTTTCTGTGCCTTATATTTTCTTTCCATGCAGCTAGCTTAGCCTTTCTTGCTTCATAAGAAGCCTTCCATTCAGCCATCTTATCATCTTCTGACTTTTTCTTTTTGGCTTCCTCCTTGTCTTGCCTTAAAAGTGCTGCTATTGCTTTCTTATCTGCCTCAGCAGCTTTCCTCTTGGCCTTAGCTGCTTCTTTCTTATCTTGCCTTAGGATCTCATCTATGATTTTCTTGTCTGCCTTATCAGCTTCTCTCTTGGCCTTAGCTGGTTCTTTCTTATCTTGCCTTAAGATCTCAGCTATTACTTTCTTGTCTTCTTTTGACAATTCTGGAGGGAGAGACAGCTTTTCAGATGCTTTGGCTTTTGGCTTTGGAGCTGTCATTTTTATTCTTGGAGCTTTGGCTGAAGAAACTTCTGGGGTCTTGGGAGTGACCTTGAAGGACATTTCTTTCCTTGCTTTTCTTTTGGTCCTTTTCCCTTTCAGGCTTCAGCTGAAACTTGACTTTTTCTCTTTTCTGGAGGAGCTTGAGTCTTTTCTTGCAGAGGAAGGGTTCTGTGATCCTCTGATTCCATGTAGCAGTGTGTAATTTGTCTGATAACTTCCTCAGCTTTTTCTGCTATCATGGGATCCTTCAGAATCTGCTCCACATTTTTCTCTATATGTTTCTCCCCCTTTTTGTCATCATCATAGGCAAGGGTAAGGGAAGAGGGTTGATCAGGATTTTGAGAAGAGGTGGAATGAGAGGGAGGATTTGTGGTAGCGATAGAGATTTGCTGGAAAGTTGGAGGTGAGGTATGGGTGCTATCGCTAGAAGGGGTGCTAGCGATAGATATTGCTGGTGGTGTTGGGACTTTGGTTTTTGAGGGTGAAGTTTATGGATTAGCGCTAGGGGATGGGTTAGCGATAGGGGTGTCTGGAGATGTGGGCTGATTGGAATGTGGTGAAGGTGGTGGTGATTTGGCTTGTGGGCTATCACTAGGATGTTTGAAGGTAGAAGGAGATGGATAATTACAGAGATGAATGGAAGAGCTAGAAGTGATTGAAGATGAGGATGTAGGTGTTTGGGCTCGTGAATGAGGGCTATTGCTTGGATGAGTGAAGGTGGAAGGGGATGGGTAATATGATAGATGAAGAGAGAAAGTAGAAGGGGTTGAAGATGAGTGTTTGGGAGAGGAATGAGAGGGTGAGTGAAAACAGAGAGGTGAATTTGGTGGACTGGGAGAAGAAGAAGGAGTAGAAGAATGATTGGGGGAATGAAGTAGTGAGGAAGAAGGATGAAGAGGAGAGTATGAGAGGGATGATGATGATTTACCTTGATGGATTATGGGGCTGGAGAGGCTCAAAGATTCCTCCAATTTCTTTACTTGAGCATGAAGCTCCCGAATATGCTTTAGCAACTCCTCTTTTTGAGCTTCTAGGGCAAAATCAAACTCAGCAAAGAGCCTGAAGACTATTTCCTCCACAGCTTCCTTGGAAAAACTTGAAGTTTGATTTACAACAGGAGGAAGAGGTGGAGCTCTTCTGGATTGAGCTTCTTCTTCTGGGAAGTCAGGCTGAGCAGACAAGGCAGAGACATAAGAAGCTTGAGACTTAGAGCCAGAAGTCCCTCTGACTAGGCTAATTGAGATCCCCATCCTCTTCAGGGTAGAGATTGTGTCTTGCTTGCATTTCTTATTCTCTCCATCCCCGATTGACTTGATTTTGGAATACTCCAGAAGTAAAGAGATCAATTGAGGGTATGGAAGAGGAGCCTTGGCAGATTTTTCAGACATGAATCGCAGCAATTCCATACACACTATTTGACCTAGATTTAAGGGTAACTTCTGAATGAGATTGGCCAACCAAGGATTGTCAATCTTGGCAAAACTGCTAAAGTTCCCAGACTTGTGGGTCATGAGCTTGGTATACACGTAGTGAAGGATTCGATTGAGCATAGGCTTATCTGCAGGCTTCTTGGTTGAAGTCTCATAAATTTCAGCAAGTTCTTCATCTGAATATTGCTCAGTCATGAACCACTTGTTATAATCTCCCTCAGAAATTCCCAACATGTTGTTGATGGTAGACCAGCCAAAACCAAAACTTTTCCCTCTTATAGTGGCTTCAAAGGATACGTCACTTAGAAGCCCTTTCTTGTAAACTGGGATAACTTTCAGATTTGAGTAGAAGGATCTCAGAACGTCTTCATTTAATCATTCTTCACACTCACCCAGTTCTGGTATGGCAGTAACCAAGCATCTAAGTCAAAACCCTGCTCCTTGAAATACTTCAAATCTACCCAAACTGCTGCCTTATCTAGGGTTTCTTTTTCTGCAAAGAAGGTGCTGGGAGCTTCTAGAGGATCTGATGCGTAAAGCAGATCTGTGGAAGTTCGTTTTTGACGCTTCTGCCCTGATTCAATCACCTCTTTTGAGAATGATACACTTTTTTGGGTTCTGGACCTCTTGCTAGCGGATTGGGAAGAGGGTTTAGCGCTTGAGGTAGCCTCAAGATCATTCACATTTGGAAATTTGGTTCTGGCCATTGCTGGATTAGGGTTTTTAGGGATGCAAAAATGTTTTCAAAAATGCTCAGAGAGAGCTCATGCAGTGTTTGGAGTATAAGAGAATGAATTTAAAATGAATGCCAATGCAAAATGATCCACCTTTATAAGTTTTAGGGTTTAGGTTTTTACCATGAGTAACGTACATCAACTTAACATTTCGTATTCTGACCTGTGAAGTGACTTGCTATCGCTAATATGATCAGCTATCGCTAGCAGGCATGATCCCACACTGAGCAAGTGACTTAGACTTGTCACTTACTCCTTCCAAGTTTCATCTATCGATGGCTGACTTTGCTATCGATAATTCTTTAGGCTAGCGATGGCAATCTTGACTGCAGGCTTTTGTTCTGCACATAGCTAGAGATAATGGAGCTCACTATCGATGGGTCAGAGTTGCAAAACTTAAGATTTAACATTTGAACAAATTCTATAGAGCAAGATCGTTATTAATCGTGCAGAGAGGTGAAATAATATTGTATTATTCTTTTTTAACTACCCAAGTTGGTGTCTATGGTACCTAATTTTCCAATCAAATAAGAAAGAAGCAAAGTGATATAAATAACATGTTAAATAAAAATACCATCATATTCAAGGCTCATAATTAGGTAGGTAAATAGAAGTTCAAGAGGTTAAACATACTTTCAAGGTGCCAATAATGGTTTTGTCACGCACAAATAATGTCAATTCCAAGGGTTTAGACACCAACCAAAGCAATACTTCGATTATGTTCATTACTTCTTTGCTCTTTGGCTTTTCCATTAATGTTTAAACTTTCGTACTTTAAATCCCGCAATGGAAAAGGACTATGTTCAGTCTCGTGCTCTATATGTATTGGGAATATCAAACTATACAAATCAGACCAAATGAAAGCATATATGAGCTTAATATCCTTAATTAATAAGAAGAATTCGTAATATCATAATTAATAAGAAAAATGGCATATGAAGTAGAAAAACAAGTGCGTACCTTTGCTTTAGATGAAGTAATAGTGATTTGTTGAATGTGGTAAAAGCAAGAGAGAAATTGTTTTATGTAATAAAATTGTAAGATAGGATCTATGTGAGAATGTGGCAATTTAATTTTGGCACCACATTTTGTGGATAAAATGGTCAATGGATAAACTTCCATGCTCCCTTTATACTCAAATTTGAGGATGTTTGGTGCATCAATAATTGCTTCTTCTAAATCAGAACATTCCTTCATTGACAAAAACTCAAGCTTGTCATTTTTCAACTCCATCTTCCTTAAGGAAGTACAACGTTTTATTATCAGCTCCTTCAGACAACCTAAGTTTGATAATACACTCTTTGCCCACTCATCTTTTATGGCTACTCCTTCCAATTCTAAAATACTAAGAGCCACACATGTTCAGATATTCAATGTAACTTTTCTGCTTTGAGAAGGATCAAAACCATAGTCATAACCAAAACATAAGTACTCTAGACTGGGAGTGAAGAGGAATAGGTTCTACACATATGAGGCATATTTTAATCTTGAAATTCGTAGGCAAGCGACAATAAATAATTAGTAAAGTATCAGTAACTAGTACTGTTAGGTTATTCTCTGATACCTCTGCAAAATGAAGAATCATTAAATGTATGGATTCGCAAGCAGGAAGGTCAAAGTAACATGGGTAGACAAAAGGGCCAAACCCAAAATAGAATAGGCCCTTTGCGTGGGTAATTGAACCACTCAAATTGTTATTTGCAAGATCCAAAATCTGGAGTGATTTGAGTTGGCACATATTTAAAGGAATATTACCATCTAACATGTTATCTCGCAACCTGAGAATTTGCAAGGTAGGAAAAGTGTTATTGGTCCATGATGCTGGTATACTTCCAAAAAATGTATTCTCTCCCAAATCTAAAATTCTCAATTGCTTCAAATTGTTCATAGTTAACGGAAGCTTTCCTTCAAGATGGTTATTGTTCAAATGCAACCAAAGCAATGATGAAAGATTTCCGATTGAGATGGGGAAAGCACCAGATAGTTTGTTGAATGAAAATTTTATTTCCATCATTCCAAATGGATGCTTATCTCTCCAACAATTTGGAATCTCACCAGAGAAATTATTACGGGAAAGATCAATGTTTGTTAGATTTACAAAGTGACAAAGTCTGTGAGGGATACTGCCATTGAAAGAATTATTCGAGAGATCAAGGTATTGAAGGTTTACAAGCTGACCAATATTTTGAGGAATGTTTCCACTAAAAGAATTACTTGAGAGATCAAGATTTTGTAGGTTCACAAGTTGACCAAGACTTTGAGGAATGTTTCCAGAAAAAAAATTATTCAAAAGATAAAGGTATTGAAGCTTTTCGAGATGCCTATCCAAGTTGGTATATGGCCGTTGAGTTTATTATTTCCCAAGTACAGTTCCTCTATTTCATATTTGATGCATCCAGAAAAATCGAAGTCACCAAATGGTTCTCCATGAAGATTGCTATTTCCAATACTTAATCTATGTAAATTACACGTGTTTCTCAAAATTTGTGACACAGAAATTTCCATTGTAGCTGTGATCTGATTATAGAAGACATCAAGGTGGCGAAGGCTCCTCAACTCTCCCAACCAAGATGGAACTGAACTAAAGTTGTTACCAGAAAGGTCAAGGTCTTGAAGGGAAGTCAAGTTCCGCAAAGCAATAGGAATGAGTCCACAAAGTGCATTCCATGAAAGATCAAGAGAAATCAGATTCCTAAACTCTCCAAACCACAATGGCAATGAACTAAGATTGTTACAAGAAAGGAGAAGGGTTTGAATGGAAGTTAAGTTTTGCAAAGCAATAGGAATGGGTCCAGAAAGTGCATTTGTTGAAAGATCAAGAGAAATTATATTCTTAAACTCTCCGAACCACAATGGCAATGAATTAAGATTGTTATAGGAAAGGCGAAGGGTTTGAATGGAAGTCAAGTTCTTCAAAGCAATAGGAATGGGTCCAGAAAGTGCATTTGCCCAAAGATCAAGAGAAATCAGATTCTTAAACTCTCAGAACCACAATGGCAATGAACTAAGATAGTTATAACTGAGGTAGAGGAATTCAACAGAAGTCCAGTTTTGAAAAGCTGTAAGGATTCGACCATCAATTTCATTATCAACCAGATTCAGGATCTGAACTCCAATATTAGTTGTGAAATTAATGGGAGGAAGAGGAGTGGACAAGTTTCCAAGTCCACATCCTTCTAATTGGAGTTCTAACAATGAAGGAAGCATGTGAAGTACCTGGAACAAGTTGTGAGCTTCTCCAAGGTAGACCTCACTGAGGTTGAGATACTGTAGAGACTCAAGTTTAGAGACCCAACTCATGTCATAGGTGTGCAGATCATAATTACCGCTAAGATCAAGAAACTATAAGTTCGTGAGGTTTCCACCAAAATTGGTGGGAATCTTTCCTATGAAATTAGCCCAAGAGATGGAAAGATACGTCAACCGCTCCATAGAACCAAGAAAGAGGGGAATTGAAGTAGCATTGAAGTCGTTCCAGCTCAAATCCAAATGAATCAAATGTCGCAACTCCAACAAAGATGGGTCAACACCATTGGCTTCTAGGCGATAGCCACTGAGATCAAGTTTGAGAACATGACCAGTAACATTGTGACAAGCTATACCATGCCACTTGCAACAATTGGTTTTGGGATTCCAAGAGGAAAGCCTGTTGCGTGGAACATAAAAAATAGATGCTTTGAACTTGAGAAGAGCTTGCTTCTCTGATTCAATGCACCTTCCACAAAAACCTAATTGGGCAATTCCCAAAAGCATTAGCAAAAGGAATGCAAATACGTTTCTTCCCATAGTTAGAGAAGCTTAACAACTGAATTTTCTATCTGATGAATCTCTTGTGATAAGTGGAGAATATGCACTACTTGAATTTATAATATTCTGTGGCTAAGAAATAGGTGGTCTAAGTGTTTTTCCTTATATATGATAAAAGATAATCTTCAGGAGTTGTATACTTTGAAAATACAACTATTCCCTTGTATTAAAAAACACACGACAATTTACTATTGGTTTTCTTAAAACATTGTTTTGAAATTATCCACAATTAAAATTATACACAGCAGACAACAGTTGACTTTGTTAGTAATCTTGCAAGGATAGTGAAAAAAAAGTCGAGAAAAGAAAGTAAAATTCATATAATAATCACGAAAAAGCAAATGAATGTGTCTTCTTATAGGTGTCATTATGTAAGCTGATTGTAGACTAATAAACAACCACATGATTTAGTCGCAACGTGTGGAATGAGATTCAAATTAAACTTCTTCGCTACTATCCCAACTTTTAAAATTTCCACATTGTACACTGCATGAATGAGACAATTGATCATTTGAAGTTAAATTTTGCTGTAGTTGACAGGTAAAAGAGCACCATCTTTTGTAATTGTTCGTATCGACAAAGTTTCAATCAAAATTGATATTTAGCTAACATATATGTTTTCTCATTTAAGGAGGTATTTGGAAACCCCCATAATAAATTAAAAAAGTTATTTTGCACTTAATTCATGACAAAAAATTTAAAGGATTGAAAATTTAAGCATGTTTTTTTGTTGTTGTTATTATGGCATTAATTATATTGCGCAGTCATAATTTAGAATCGTCGGGTGAATATTTTTCCATAAGTAAAACTAATGGTTTTAACATTAATTAATTGAAAATACACTATAAATTTAATAGACAATGCTAAAATTTGATATAAACTCACCTTTCACCTATGGGAAACAAATAGGTACAATCATAAAATTCATAAGAATGTTACTCCAAAGCCATAATGTTTAGGTTCTGTTCTACCTATTGAACACGTCACATGTTTTGCAAAAATAAAAAAAAAGTCACCTAATGAATAAGAAAAAATAATAAATATTAAGTTATAAAAAATATATTTATATGAAAAATTTATTTTATATCCAGCAAGCCAACAAGATTATTTTTCCTATTGCAAACATTCTATGTCAGAGTAACAAATAAATTATATATAATAAGGAATCTTTTTTCTTTTTTGATTAAAAATTGGAAATCGGTACCTTTTCTGGATCCTATTACTAGGTATCCAAGCAACTGGCTACTCAAGTTTTGAGGTTCATGGCTTCCCCTCTCAACACAGGTGTCTCATCCAAGACTTGAACTCGAGACTTCAAAGGATTTAGCGGGGCCTTACACCACTGGACCAACTATGTGTTGGTAATAAAAAATATTTTATTGTCTACAAAGGATGATTAAATTAGGTATCCATTTATTTTATAAAATGTAAAAATATTAAAAAACTTGAACATAACATTTTAGTACACCGCCAAAACACTTTTTGTATCCACTTTACCCATATTATCAATATGTAAAGAGTATATTTTATAGAGATTACATTATTAAACTTATATATTAGATATGTAATCTTTCAAATTTTCAAAGTTGGATTATCCTGTTGACCACTTTGGTCCCAACTTTCGAGTTTTCCACACTTTAATAGTAAATGAAAGAGACTCCAACTTTCGAGTTTTCCACACTCGAATAGTAAATGAAAGAGACTGTATAATTTGGAGGAACTTTATTAAAGCATGTGTCGCGTCGTGGAAAGTTCTTTGATAATTTTTCTAAAGTCTTTTGCGTCTCAAAAATGGCAAACACAAATTTTTTTGTTAGTTGTAGTTCAACATTTTAAAGATTTTTTTTGTAAAAAATACACATAAAATAGTAAAAAAATAAATAACACATTTTGGTATCTTAACTGCCTCTCCCAAGACCCAGAGTAATTATTTCAGTCTCCTTTCACTTTATTCTCTTACCTTTTTAATACAACATCATGTTTTCAATGCAAGAGTTAGTTTATTGAATTTGATCATAAATATAAGACATTGATTCATTGCATTCACATATACTATCAAAAAAAAAACCAGTAGTTTAGCCACAAAATGAAGCTACGAAATTCTATCTGTACAAACAGAATTCTGTAACATCCCAAAATTTACAAAATAGATGCAAGGAAATAATTAGGTTTCTAGAGATATTATTCAAAGTATTAAAGAGCATTAAAATAAATAAATTTATGATATTAGACATTTTTAATAATTCTAAGGTTTATTTTATTTAAGAAACAAAAAAAAAGATTAATTAGAAGATAAAACTTAATTTAGGAAAAATAGATAATAAGAATGTAGTTGAGGACTTATAAAGGTATTGAGGAATTAAAAAGCCTTATAAATAAATTTATGAGGCCCAGTATATTTTTAATAAATTTTTAAAGTTTATTTTCTTTATTAGTTCAGAGAAAATAGTTTGGAGAAAAATTTAAAGAAAGGAATATTTAGAATCTTGGGGTATTGATTATTAATTAAAAAGTCTTATAAATAAATTTAGGAATTAAAACATATCTAGAGAAATTATTTTGGGGACAGATTTAGGTCTATTTCTAAATGATAATGATAAATAAAATTATGATTTAAAAGAAAAATATAAAATAGAAAATGGAAAAGACAATATCTGCCCCTAGTTGAAAATATCTTCAATTATAAAGGGAAGGGCAAGATAGTAAAATGCTTATAAAAGAAAAATATCAGTCTTCCTTTTAGTATGAACCACACACGTGTATAGGCTTTAATTTATTTCCTTCCTTCCTCTCCCAAACGGATACACACACACGAACATATATTCACTTCAACACTCTCTCATCTTCTCTTCTCTCTGGTTCTGCGAGGCAGCGGCGGCTTCAGCCAGATCGGCGACGGCGATGGGCGACAGAGCAACGGAGGAGACGCGCGAGAGTTGGGCCACTTTTAGGTGAGCATTGCTTCTCTTTCCCTTCTCTTTTCTGGCGCGATTCGAGCGAAATGGGGGGGGGATAATCCGAGTTCTTGTGAGATTTTTGAAGCTTCTAAGCTTATAGGAGTAAACCTTGGACCTTGTTCTTGGTTGTTTGAGTATTGATTTTGAGAAGGAAGTTGAAATAGGCTAGGATTTGCCCAAGAAATCCCGTCGGTTACTGTTCACCGAAGTAAAAATTTGGGATTTCTGGGAATTTGTTGTTTTGAAGACTAATTACTCATGATTTCTTGCAATTCTAAGGCTATAGAAAAGATTGGGTGAGTGACTCTGAATTTAGGGAATTTTTGGGGAAATAATTCTTCTCCTCTGTTCGGTGATTCTGGCGGGTGAGAGGGGAGGAATTTTGGGAAACAATGCATGGCTCATTCGGAAGATGTAGTGAAGGTCTTTGGTTGTATGATTTGGTTAAGCCTAGAATTTCTGATTTGTTGGTGATTCTTTGTTTCCCTGTTTCTGCTAATTCGCTGGACTAAGAAGGGAAAATTATTGAAATACTGCAGGTAGGAATTGGAACTGGGAATAGATGATGAGTAGGTGAAATTGGTGAAGTATATAATTCTTGTTTTCTTTTCTTGTCTCTTGTTCTGTCGGCTAAAAGGGAAAATATGGCCATTGATATTTAATTTTTGCTTGGGAGAATGGATTAAAATTGTCTGCTTATGGTGATTAATATAGGATTGTCAAGCATGCAATTTCTAGATTCCTGGATTGCTTGATTTATTGCTCAATTTCTTTGACTTGGTTCTGCTCTGGCCGAGAAAGGAAAGAAGGGAGTTGGAGCTATCATTCTTGATGTGTGGTGGCTGATTTCTGTCTCTGGAATATGTGTTATTGGTTTGAGTTATAGTAGCTTAATTTTGTTCCTCAATTATCCTGTTCTGTTCGGCCAAAGAGAAAGAAAAGGGCCATTGATGCTTGTTTTGTTTTGGGGGATGGCTTGAAATTTTGGTTATATATGATTGATTAATATGAGGTACTTAGAGGTGCAATTCTTGGTTATTTGATACCTGGCTGATTTGGAATTGATTAGGGAAAGAAGAAAATGCTGTGATGGTTAAGTTGAGCAAAGAAAAGGAAAGGATTTTGGATGATATAAGAAGAAATTGCTATTGTTATTGATTAAAGGTTTAGGTGTTGAAAGTTAGAAGTTTAATTGTTTTGAGTTACCAATTTAGTGACAAAGAAAAGGAAATGAGGTTGTGATGATTAATTGAATGAAGAGGAAATAGAAAATTAATGCTTTGTTTTATTGAAAGTTTTGGGTGCTAGAGTTATGATACCCCTTGTTCTGATTGCTGGTTTATAGGTAGAAACAGGGAAAGGATGATTGATGTTTGATTATTGACTTTAATGATGAAAATGGAAGGAAGGGATGATGTAAGTTTAGTGGAGAATAAAGGAAGAAATAAGGGAGGTTAAATGGAATGTTCTTTGATTGGTTAGATGTTGATTCAAAAGGGATTAAGTTTAAGAAGTGAAGTAAGTTGGAGTAATTGTATTGGATTTTGGTTGGATTCTCATTTAAAGAGTGAATTAGGTGGTATTTCTAACTATTGATTGGGATTAGTATTTATAGGATTAAATTGGTACAAATTTAGCTTGGAAATTTATTTTATTACTCAAGGATTCTTAAATACTAGTACAAGGTCTAAGTTGGATTATAACTAGATGTTAATTTCATCTAGTAGGTAACTTGGGAACTAATTATTGTTATTTAAATTTAAAGACTAGTAATTTGTAATGGAAGTCCAGTGAATTATCAATTAATTGACAAGGAAGATTAGTTAATTTAAGATAATAAAGGAATTCTTGTGCTTATGATTATACTTATGTTATGTATTGTGTATACTAATTTTATTATGTGTATATTATGTTGTGTTGTGTAATATGTGTTAATAATGGTATGATTAACCATTTACTTAGAAATTAAGAATTAATAGACTTAGAAATAGAAAGGGGTAGTGCAATAGGACTGAGAGAGCCGTTTAATTATTATTCCTAAGTTAGATATTAATGTATTATTTTTATCATAAATATTTATAGGACAAGATAGTGGGATTGAATCCCCAGAGTACGGAAAGATAAAGGAGTTTAGTGAAGGTTAAGCTCAAGGATCAGGTAGCAGTTTATTTCATTACATTAAAATAATTGCATGTATTATTTTGTAATATCTGTTTCAAATTTACATTATGCATGAAGGTGATGAGCCTTGTTAATTCCTGCATAGTTATTTATGGAGTACTCCAGGCTTAGGTGGGTCGCTCCCCCTTTGCCAGATCAGTTAGTTATAACTTTAAATGTTATAACGAGAAATCCTGCAGGTGAGGCCTCCACTAGTTAACGAATATATTGTGAATAGTGGCTGGTAGAGCATTGAGCGCAGGAAGTATGTATAATTGTTTATTTGTTCAGGTTTATGAAATTAATACATGTCAATGCTAGCATGATAATATAAGTTAATGAAAGAAACTGCTATTGGGATTTCCAATCTCACCCCCTTCCCCAAACATTTTTTCAGTTTAGCAGGTTGAAAGAAGCTAGCTGGGGAAGAAGAGTAGACGGAGAAATTAGGATTTTAATTTGGAAAGCAAGAGGCAGTAAATATTTTAATAGGGTTATTTGTATATGTTGTAAAATTTAAATTATTAAATTAATAGTAGAAAGTATAGAAATTAGAATTGTATAAATTATTTAGAGATTTAAATTTCCTAAATATTATGAATTATGAATAAACTCCCTTAAGAGAGTTAGTGTACTTTTAATTGTTTTATTAACCACTTTATTTCATAAAGAGATTTAAGTTATTTCAATTTGTCTGAAAAGCCCATTCCAACCAACAGAAGGTTGGTCTAATGCTTTAAAAGAAAAGTTTTAAATTTATTCGTATTTTTGGGCTTCTGACATGGAAAAGTGGTTATAATTCAATTAAAATTACTATAATATAGTAAAAAAGTCCAGGTGTTACATTTTGGTATCAGAGCAAAGGTTCTGGCATAGGTTAGCTAGAATACTTTGCTCATTGGTTAGTTATTTAAAAATACCATTGGAACACCCTTAGAATATTATAGTTATAGGCTATGCTGATGAGATACATAGAAGAGGAAGTTGGAATTCCCCTCGAAATCGTTCAAAAGATAACATTTCAGGAGAGGATTTGACAAGCTACTCTCTGAGAGATAGCTCTAAGGGACACATATATCTTAAGATTGGTCAGGTAGTTCATAGGAGGATAATGGATGATGGAAATGTGATCTCTAATAGTTCCCTTTAGGCAGGAGAAAATTTTGAAATTCGAGTCTAAATTCTGGTTGACTGGGATAAATTGTTGATTAAAGGATACTTATAGGTTATTTATGGGGAAATATTAGAAGTTTTATGGATAAATTATGAAAGGATATTACGGAAATTTAGAATATTTTGAGATTATTACCAGAATTCCTATAATAATGATAGTGAGTTAATAGAAAAGATCGACAAGTCAGTGACTCGAAGCCTACTAAAGGATCCTTATATGTAGTATTTATACGAGAAATATTAACGTTGAATGTCTAAGGAAGACATTTTAGTAAAAAAAAAAAAGTATTTGAGGTTGTTAAGAAATGGACATACGTTGAAGTTAAACTTATAAGATAAGAATTATTAAGAGATTGTTATTGCTCGATGATCAAGGAAGATCGGAGGTTAGAATTTCAAGTGAGCTAAGCTTATCATGAGTGTTTGAAAAAAATTATATTAATATTGTAAGTCATTATAGGATCTTGAGAATGGTGACATTGATCAAAACCATAGATGTTGAAATATTCCTAAGAATATATCAAAATAGTAGCAGAAGCATAGTAAGTTTATGGTCCTTTGATGGATTATATGATTATTAAAGAATTGAGTTGAAGTTTTTAGTACTATTATTGAGGTTAAAGATTAGTGATTAAATGATTTGAGATTTAAAGATTTCAGAGGCAGATGCACTTCGCAGCGGCGATGCACTTCGCCGCGGCAATCGCCACGACGAAGTCCTTTATTCTCTGTTTTGCCTTTCTTTTCTTTATTCTTTGAGCTGCTTTGGCTTCTTCTTATTTTTGTTCACTTGGGAGCTTGGTGGAGGGCTAAAATCTCTTGTTTATTGCATCAAATTATTCCTACAAAAATTACATAAAACAAAAAAAGAAATTTACTACAAAAATAATCAAAATCTACATAAATATACAAGGATGTGCAACCAAAAATCAAATGAACATTTCCTATCTTGAGTATCCAAAATTTATCCATAATTAAATAAAACTCAAGTAAAATGTGCTAACATTACATGAATTTCTAGAGATTATCAGTTGCATTGCTGGAAAAATTATTACGTTATAGACTTTGTTGTTGCGGTGCTGTAAATCTTGGTCCGAAATCTGTAAACTTTGTTGTTGGATTCTGTTTGTTTATATGTTAAAAAGTTGTTGAGAAATTTAATTTTGGGGACTCCTGTGATTTAACAAGGATTTTTGAAGTTGATTACTTAGCAATGTGAGATAATAGTGATTGTTTTATGACTTGGTGTTTTTAAAAAATGCACACAAGTTGTTTATGAAGTTGTTTATAAAAAATTGTGAGAACATTTTTGTCTAATAATCTAAGGTTATCTTGAATTTGGTACTTTATCATTATAAACACTTGCAAGCACCTATTATATATTAATAATGACAGATTTGTAGGAGTTATAATTTTAAATTTCTGGTTGTCTGTGAATTTTAACTAATGTTCTAAGTTCCAAGCATTTGAAAGTTTTTATGTAATTTATTTTTTTTAGAATCTCGATTCTTTGGGTTTTGAGCTTTAATTGGTTGTATGAGTATTTTTATGGGCAAAGAGCCTTAAAAGGAGTTAGGGGATTAATTACTTGATTTTTTTATAGGAGCCTACAGTTGCCTCATAGTTTGTTGGCAAAAAGGGGGACTAAAAGTGAGATACTTTTGAATAGTTTGAGAGCTTATATTAATCAACTTTGCCACATATAAGGTATGTTCTTAATTTTAGTTTCTCCATTGAATTATGAGTAATCTAATTGTGGTTTCATTAGAGTCTCATGTCTAATTTTGATGTGGTAGTAATTGTATATTTGTGCCCATTAATGCTATACATGTATATATGCTCTGTGATATATGTTGTTAAAGACTAGAAAATTATTGAGTTGATGATTGGTATTTTGTGGGCTATCCATTTCTATGTTAAAAATAGAGGGCCTTGAGCCTGGGAATGTTCATTTTGTAGCTGTTATGCTACCGATTTTTTGTTAAGAAAATAAGGTAACATCTTGGGGTGGCTACCTAATGAGTAATTCATCATGTACATCTTACCACCACTTTCCTTTAGTAGGTTACCATGTTGGATCAGAAATGGATGTCTTGTGATCAGCATTCAAGGGAATATATAAATGGAGCAAAAGAGTTCATTGAATTTGCTACAGAGCATGCAGAGAATGCTAACAGAATTGTATGCCCCTGTTTGTCGTGTTTGTATGGGAAGCGTCTTCGTCCTATTGACTTGTTAAGTCATTTAATTTGTCATGGAATCGATCAGTCTTATACACGATGGACAAAGCACGGTGAGACCTATGAAGATGAATGCGGAGACCGGGTACCTGATGTTAGTAGCGCTTCAAATGTGCTTGATAGAGACATGTGTGAGGAGAGCGATGATCTTGAAGAAATGTTGAACGTGGTGGGTGAGGAGAATCCTGAAATGTTTGAGACACTGAAGAGTGATGCAGAGATGCCTTTGTATGTGGGATGCAGCAAATACACAAGATTGAGTGCGGTGCTTAAATTGTATAATCTGAAGGCACGATACGGTTGGAGTGATGCAAGTTTCACCGCGTTACTGTCCGCTCTGCGAGATATACTCCCAGAAGCAAATGTACTCCCCTCGAAAACATACGAGGCGAAGCAAATTCTCCGGTCGACCGGTATGAAATATGAGAAAATACATGCATGCCCCAACTACTGTATTTTATTCCAGAACTAGTATTCGTCGTTGGAGAAGTGTCCTAAATACAGCACGTCTCAGTATGGAAAGAAAGGTAAGAGTCCTTCTAAAGTGTTGTGGTACTTTATGATCATTCCAAGATTTAGGCGCATGTACAGTAATGCAGATGTTACAAGACTTTTGACATGGCACGCTGATGAGAGGATTAAAGACATCAACCTTAGGCACCCCGTAGACGCCCCCTAATGGAAAAAAATTGATTACGAGTGCCCTGATTTTGGTGAAGAACCGAGAAACCTACGGCTTGCATTGGCAACCGATGGAATCAATCCGCATGGAGTTTAGAGTAGTACTCACAGTACATGGTCGGTGATTCTGATGATATACAACCTCCCTCCAAATTTGATCATGAAACGAAAGTTTATGATGCTTTCCATGCTTATTTCTGGGCCTAGACAGCCCGACAACGATATAGACGTGTACTTGGATCCTTTGATTGAAGACCTGAAGCATATGTGGGATTCGGGTGAGACGGTTTTTGATGGATGTAAGGAAGAAAGTTTCAAATTGAGGGCCATGTTGTTTGGCACGATAAATGATTTCCCATCGTATGGTAATTTGTCCGGATACAGCATCAAAGGATATGGTGTGTGCCCTATATGTGAAGATGATACCCATTCGATGAGGATGGAGCATTGTAGGAAAAATGTTTACATGGGACATCGGAGGTTCTTGCCGTTAAAACATCATTGGCGGAGGTGGAAGAAGGAATTTAACGGGAGCTTAGAAGAAGGTAGGCCACCGAGGATATTGACCGGGGATGACGTTTTTGAAAAGGTGATTGCGTTGGAGAATGATTTTGGCAAGCCTTTTGCTAAAAATGTGTTGACAAGTGGCTGGAAGAAGAGGTCCATATTCTTCGAACTCCCGTATTGGAAGTCCTTATATGTTAGGCACTTTCTGGATGTGATGCACATTGAAAAGAACATATGTGCTAACCTAATTGGCACATTGCTAAATATGCAAGGAAAAACTAAGGATGGTGTCAATTCAAGGTTAGATCTGCTCAAGTTGGGAATAAGACAAGAGTTGGCACCTGTCGAGAGAGGATAACACACTTATTTACCTCCAGCAGCATACACCCTTTCAAAGAAAGAGAAAAGATCATTATGTGAATTCCTGAATGGGATCAAAGTTCTAGAAGGCTACTCCTCAAATGTAAATAACCTTGTATCCATGAAAGAGTTGAAGTTGAAGAACCTGAAATCTCATGATTGTCACGTCCTGATGCAAAATTTCTTACCGGTCGGCATACGCAACATTTTACCCAAGAAACTGCGTAGGACGATCACTAGACTGTGTATTTTCTTCAGGCTCATTTGTAGTAAAGTGGTTGATATAGGACGGTTGCAGGATTTGCAAAGGCAGATCATTCGTATCCTGTGTAAACTTGAAATGTATTTCCCCCCATCGTTCTTTGACATCATGGTTCACCTTACTGTACACTTGGTCAAAGAGGTTCAACTGTGCGGCCCAGTCTATTTGAGATGGATGTACCCAATTGAGCGGTTCATGAAAGTTTTAAAGGGGTATGTCAAAAACAGATATCGACCAGAGGGGTGTTGTTCGCCACGCGCCGCAAGTGCACGGGTCGCGCCAAGTAATAAAATGATGAGTAGAGTATCGTTCCCACGAGGATTTGTCCAAAACCCGGTCAAACAATGATTATCATACTCTCGCCCAATTTGAGTGATACAAATGTAGAGTTTGAAAATGAAATAAGAAAATAAACTGAAGATAAAATTATAAACAGGTGATTCTCCAATCTCAAGGCTAAAATGGGTCCTAAGATTATCTCTCCCCCTTATACTTCTCAAAACTCAATTAACCTCCTCTCAAGAAGCTCTCAACGACACCATGTGCTAATCTAGGGTTCAAAGAGTACTTGTAATGCTCTCTCGAGTCAAGAACAAGTGTTTAGTCCTATTCTTTGCACAATTTCTTGCCACAATTTGATAGAACCCAATTATCATACTCCAACCCTAATGTGACTATGCAAGGCTAGCAAGTATATCTCTATCTTACCAACAAAACCATCCGTTTGTCATGCAAACTTCCGGTTCTTGCACTACTTTACCCAAGTTCTACACTCAACCTAGCTCTCTCGAGTCATAAATCAAGCGAACACAACATCTAAATGGTGATCAAGCACTTAGAAGCATTAAGAACGGGGTAAAATAAGCACATAGATATCATTAATCACAAATTAAGAGGAGGAATCAAGAATCAATACATACAAGGGTTCAAAATAATCTTAGAATACAAGTATTTAGCTACACATGTTCAACAACTCCAAGGGAGCATAAATATATACATTCAGAAACAAAGAACAAGAGAAGAGAATGGAGAAGGAAGAGATAAACCAAGAGAGGAAGCCCAAATCTCTTCGAAGCTCCAAGCCCAAGCCAAATCCCCTCCAAACTCCAAGCCCTAGCAGAGCAAAACACCCCCAAGAATGCCCAAAAGTCGAAGAATGAGGGCTCACAACGAAGCCCTAGCTTTTATATCAGTGAAAACGCGCCTGATCTGTCCAAAACGCGCAGAAACGCGAAGTTCGCCGTGGGTCTCGCCGCGGCGAGCCCACGGCGAAGTCCAAAAATTACAGAATCAAGAGTCGCTCGCCGTGGCTTTCGCCGCGGCGAGCAGACGGCGAGCTCTCACAAAAAGGGGCAGAGGCAGATTCACTTCGCCGCGGCGAAGTCCCTGCTTCCCTGGTGCTTTGCTCTGCTTTCTTATTTCTTTGGCTGATCTTTGGCTTCTTCTTATTTTTGTACAATTGGGAGCTTGGAGGAGGGCTAAAATCTCTTGCTTATTGCTCCAAATTATTCCTACAAAAATTATATACAATAACATAAGAAACTAATTACAAAAACAATCAAAATCTACATAATTAACAATAATGTGAAACCGAAAAGCAAATGAGCATTTTCCCTCTTGAGTATCCAAAATGTATAAATAATAGACAAAAACTCAAGTAAAATATACTCAAATATCATGAATTTTTAGGATTTATCAGGTGTATTGCTAAACGATACATCGTTGAAGAAGCGAGTGATTTGTGTGCCGATTACTTATCAAGTGTTGGATATGTTGGTTTACCGATGTCTCGTCACAATGGGCGATTATTAGGGAAAGGAATAAGTGGGTTCAACTTAATATGCATTTCGAATGCTGAAAGGGAGCTTGCTCACTTGTATATTCTTCACAGCACTCCTGAGGTTGAACCATTCGTTGAAGAACACAAAAAACTCCTGCGGGAAATACATGGTGATAGAAATAAGAGTTTGATTACAAGGGAGTTGATTGCACCTAATTATTTTATATTTTGACCCACTAATCATAGTAAATTAAACCTTGTCCTAGGCTAATACATGGCAATTCAAGCACTTTTACACTTAGAATTCCAATACATTAAGTTAATTGCATTTTAGTACTTAAATGAGAATTTTAAGGTTTAAACTCATGTATTTCTTATTTTTGGACTTGGGATATTACAATTTGTTGTTGAATTTGTCATTGTAGGAAGTCTTGATAAAGATGGGCCCGAATTTCAGAAATTACAATTTAGTGCTCGAATTTCAGAAATTACACCTAGGTCCCGCTGCACTGCATATCTCAATTGGGCAAGGACAAGTTGGGCAATTTGGGAGATTAAAGGAGGGCAAAGATGGAATAAAAATTGTTGGGTTCATTTCTATATTTTTTTAAATAAAGATTAAATGAGTAAGGGTCCCGTTTGGAAGTTTATTTGGGTATCTAGCAAAAACCCTTAGATTGTGGGCTTAATTTTCATCAACCAAACAGCCCCTTACCTCCTTTTAATACCTAAATCTGCCCAGATCTGAGAGAACATACAGAACTAGCACGAACAGCCACCATCTTCATCGTAAGAGCTTCACCATCACCACCATCGTCACTCACCCTCTCCCATCATCACCGTCGGCACTATCACCATCAACCATCTCCATCTCCTCCTCAAGGCCGGCGGTTTCCACCTTCCTTAGCCATTTTTGATGCCATAACCATCATCATTACACAGCCACCATATTCGAACAACACAAAGCTTCATCACCATCACTCTCATCCTCACCTTCACCGCCTCACCACCGTCGCCGTCAGCTTTCCATTTCGACCCCATTCACCAAGGCCGACGGAACCCATCCTCCCTTCCATCAATTAGCTTCATCAATTTCTGATTTTTCTTCATTCAGCTCCCTCAGCTTCCATCTCCATCACTACACGCACATCACCACAACAATCCACCTCCATTCACACCTTCCCTCCATTTCCATCAGCTTAAAAAAAATCCAGGTCTGCACGTCATTTTTGAAGGGCTCCTTCTCCACTTTAAGCATCATTCTCTCACACCATTTCATCCATAATCACGCCATTTTCAAGCACCATTTCTTTTAGTCCATTATTCACACCATTTCACCCAACAATCACAACATCCTCGGCCTTCACCATCACATACCATTTCATTTATCATGTCTGATCATTTGTGTGCTTTATTTGGAGCTGGAGCAAAGGTGATGAGAGGCTAATTCTTGGGGTTTCTTGGTGGCAACAATGCAATTGGAGTTTCAATGCTTTATTAGGGGAGTTTTTCCTAGCTTCTTTTGTTTCTAGATTATGTAATTGATTTAAATTCTTAATTGTCTCTACTTGATATGTAATTTTGGAACAAGAGGTGCTATGATTTCTATTCGTAGGGGTAGATTTCTTTTGGATTATGTGTGTAATTTGGCGATTGCTTTTATGTGCATAAACCTTAGTGTTAAGCACTTGGCATAATGCAATTTGATGTGGTAGCATTGATTATTTACTTTGGATTGCTAGATTGGATTAATGCATTTGCCTTTTGCACTTAGCATTAGACACTAGGTCCATTCTTGAAGGGTCAAATTATACCTTCAAGAAGAGACTCATTGCGTGTTGTCAAGGGTTTCCACTACCAAGCGATTTTCTAACAATTGGCTAGTTGACTAATTGTGCATTAGTAACTAGGTCAATTGGACTTAGGCGATTGCCTTTGGTTTTTAACATTCGGTCTTGGTTTTGAACTCCCAATTCATTTGAGAAGCTATGAAGATTGAAAAGTTTTCACTAAGAACCCATTCCATTAAAGAGTTTTTCAAACCACTTTTACTTGCTTTCCTAAATCCAAAAAGCCAAAAACAAGTCCCTTTATATTTCTACAATTGAAAAAAAATACCAAAAAGACTTTTCAATGACTAAACCCCCAGTTTATTTGGTTTTCAATGCATTTAGCTTAGTCTAGGCATCAAAATAAGTTGACTCCTTTGAGAGACGACCCGAGGTTGAGCCACTTTGCTTAAGCCTTGGTTTTACATATTTTCTTGCATTTGACCCCAAGACGCACCATTACGACAAAGGTCAAATTAGGAGCACAACAAAACATTCATTAGATGGTTCAATGCTCGCATTTGTCAGCAGTTTGATCTTAATGCTGGATCAGTTTCTGAAAGATTGTTTTGGCTGTCGAAAGGACCGGGTTTGCACGCATTTTCCTACACCGCCTATGCAATCAACGGTTACACATTATATACAAAAGACCAGGATGAAAAAAGCACAATGCAGAATAGTGGAGTCACACTTGTTGCCGAGGCATTACATATATCCAGTGCGAGAGATACAAATCCTATATATACGAAGATGGCATACTTTGGTGTGATTGATTGCATTTGGAAGTTAGATTACACCATGTTCAGAGTTCCTGTGTTCCGATGTCAGTGGGTTAACAACCATAGTGGACGGCGGTTAGATGAATTTGGGTTTATATCGATCGACCTTTCTAAAGTTGCATATAAGGATGATCCTTACATTCTACCGTTCCAAGCATCACAAGTGTTTTACATTGTCGATCCTTCTAAGAAGAATTGATCAGTTGTCATGCAGTCGAACAAAAATTATGCCGAACAAGTTGATGATGAAAGTAGTGATGATGATATGAATATGATAGAAGAGGATCCTTCATTTGATACGTTACTGGCAAAAGAGATTGATGCAGACGGATATGACGATGAAGATGAGCCTGTTTATGTAAGGAGTGATCATGAAGAAGGCATTTGGCTCAACACAACCCTAAATCCAACAAAAAAGAGGAAGCAAACAATTTTAGATAATATAACACAGAGGAAAAAGAGATGAAAGCCCTCATATTGATTGAAGTTTGTATGTATTTCTGTTTTACATTGTAAACTACTTCATTTAATTATTTTGCACTAAAATCATGTCTTGTTTCATTATTTTAATTTGCAGGAAAATGGATCCCCCCCTGAATGACGAGGAAGAAGAACAACCAATTGTGGAGCCAGATATCGATGCGGGTAGAGAGGCTGTCGAGGCGGATGCTACCCGTGGCATCACCCTTATGCGTAAACTACTCAGGCGCAGATCTTTGGGAAAAAAGACCAGACTTAAATGGAACAAAAATAACCAACCAATCGGGGAGACTACGAAAGACCTCTCTGGTTTTATTGGGTGCACTATTCGGCAGAAAGTGCCTATTACTATCACAGATTGGAGAACCGCAGGGAGCTGCAAGAACGTGTTTTGGTCAGAGATTCAGGTTAGGTGCCTTTTTACAATTTAGTTTTTTTTGACAACATTATAACTAACAAATCTAATATGATTTCTATTGTTACAGTCCATGTTTCATATTGATGATTCTCATAGGGAGTATGTCATGCTGAAAGCTTCCAGAATGCATCGCGGTTTCCGCACAAATTTGACCAAGTACTTCCTGAGAGATGCAGACGGGGAGATCGTTCCAACACCCCCAGAGGCATTCGCAGGGTCAATTACCCAGGAACATTGGAATGAATTTGTGCAATCACGTTTGACACCGGAGTTTGAGGAAGTAAGTCAAAGAAATAGACAGGCGGCTAAAAGCTGTGAATATCCGTATATGGGCGGACGAAAGACCTTTCCTGAATTGGAGCAAGATATGGTATGTTAGTAACGCTTCTAAATACAAAATTATGAATAAATGTTTACGTGATTATATGTTAGTAACGCTTCTAAATACAAAACTATGAATAAATGTTTACGTGATTAATTATGTGTTCACCTGGCTTGCTTAACAGATTAAGGAACAGGGCCTAGAAGGGAAGCCACCACGGCATGGCCTCTGGTTTCGGGGACACTCTCAAAAGGACGGTACCATCATTCACGACGAGGTCAGAAGAGTCTGTGAATGATGTGTATGTCATTCTCTTGGACTTTGTAATATCTTTTTAACTGGTGACTTTGCTAAGTTAATATCTAACAACCATTTCTTCTTGTTATAGGATATGTTGTCACAAGAATACCTTGACGAGGTCAACGAATTTTCCCCTGATGATTTCCTTAGCAGAGCGCTCGATCGCCCTGAGTATTCGGGCAGTGTTCAGGGCACAGGTCTAGGGTTCACGCCCTCTTCTTACTTTGGCCGCCAGCATAGGACATCAAAAGGTGAAGTAAGAGCGTTACAAGAAGAAGTTCAAACTCTGAGGAAGGAGATGCAACGACGGGATGAGGAGATGCAACGACAGAACGAGGAACTGCATCGGAAGTATGAGCAGATGTTCAAATTTTACCAACGATATAATGTTGCATCACAAACGTCGAACTTCGTGCAACATAGTAACGTTCCTCCCGTCGAAAGTCCAAGCATAAGGGAGAGCATCTGTACGATGCCGTGGGCCCAAATTCCTCAGGTAGTTCATACATTCTCTGCTTACAAACTTGCAGTGACATTGTTATATTATGCGTTGTGAGCTAATGTTGTCAACTCTTTCGTAGGGCGAGTCATACTGCAGGCTGTATATCGATTACTCTTTCAGTGAAGTAGTTGCCAGAGGGAAGGTCTACAACACTTCCAACACGACCCTGCACAACTCGCCGTTGCCTTAAAATGCATTGAGAGTAATGATTGAATCCTCCTACAACAACGGGGCACCAATACCGTTCCCTACTAATGAGATGACTAGGGTCCAAGATGCTATCGGTGCTTTCGTTGCTTGGCCCATTGGTTTGATTGAGCCAACACCACAGGTGGTTATTTACTAATAGCATTTACACTAGCATTTATTGTGTTGGAAGAATGCTCTTTTATTTACATGTTTTTTCAGGGTACACGTTCTACCGGAAAGAAAGCACAAAGGCCTAATGTCCAAGGTACCGGTGGTCAACTCCCCCACACTTAAACCTTTGTACTCCCGGACAAAGACAAATTTCAAAGCTTAAGAACAAATGGTAAGTGAGGCATAAATGAGAACTTCAACATGCTAATTGAATAAAAGCTAATACAGATTGACAACTCTTCAACCAACGAGCAATGAGGAATAGAATGATGCTAAAGGCTAACCATGAATGCAATTGATGCAATGTGGATGAGTAAAAGGGAAAGTCACTCAAGGATAAGTGTTTTACTCTTCTCACCATATTGGGTTCATTTTCTACAAGAATAGGTACATGGTATGATGAAATGAAAGGAATATGATGTCATGCATGCTTGAATGCCCAATTCAGTCCAAAACACTAATTGCACTTGCCAACAACTAAGCTTGCCTTATTTTGTACTTTTGCAACTTTTCAATTTTTTCGCATTTTCTTTTTCTTCTTTTTGCATTTTTGTTTTTCTCTATACATGGCATGCTTATATATAAACACAAGCAATAATGCAACTTTACACATATTGGCAATTTATGCAAAACATCAAGCGAATGGCTCAAATGGGATGACAAATGGAAAGAGTATTTGTGGTTTGTGTTTGGAATGTAGGGGTATGAATGAATGAATGCCTTTATCATGCTTTATTACACTAAATGTAAAATTTTTTGATCAAGAATGCAAACAAGTTCTAGAGAGAATGGCAACTAAGTGGATTTCACACAAGAATAAACATTTAGGCTCAAATACACATCACAGCATGGCTAATTCTCCTAAACTCATAAACAAAGATCAACTACAACCTAGATTCAACCATAAAGCATCAATTCCAATCAACAAAGTGCCAATCAAGAAAATTAATCAAAAGCATCAACACACATCCAGAAGCATGAAAGAATTCCCATAATTGCCAAAAAAAATTTCCAAGAAAATCATGTCAAGTCTGAAGAGGAACAAAAGTGGAAGTGAGGTAAAGTTCAAAATTTTTCAAATTTTTCCAACTTTTTGAAGCTAAAAACATAACTAAGATGCAATAATTATTAACCCACTTCACCCACTATACAGCTCATCCCTCCCTTACACTTAATTTCTACATTGTCCTCAATGTAGCAAAAATATGGAAATATCAATCTAACTCAACTCTTGGGGTGAAGTGGAAAGTTGTGAAGTCTAATTCAAGATTGAAGCACAACACGTCATCAATCACCAAAAGAAAAATAGGAAGAGGCAAGAGTGAGTCAAAATGTTATACCAATGAAATTTTCAAAGCATGTTGAAATAAAGTGTGGTGAGCAAGAAGCTTTTAGTACTAATCCTAAGAATTGAAAAACAACTACAACTACAACTACCTTTTCCTACTGATAAGTTCCCTCCCCCATACTTAGCTCAAAAAAAACATGTAGCAATTATAAAGCAAAAAGAGCAAGTAGAGAGGAAAGGAACAACCTCATGATCAAGGTGGTTGAGATGAGTCATGGTAGTGCTTGAGGAAATGGCCATTGACTTTGAATTTTGATCCGGTAGAGCCATCTAGAAGCTCAAATGCACCTTAGGGGTAGGCTTGAACAACTTGATATGGACCTTCCCACCTAGACTTGAATTTTACTGGTAGGATCTTGAGCTTGCCTTAGACATCATCACCTTATCCCCTTTCTTAAAGTCCTTCTTCAAGATGTGTTTGTCATGTATCATCTTCAACCGATCCTTATAGATGAGCCCATTTTCATAGGTGTGCAACCGTAATTCCTCAAGCTCTTGGAGTTGCATCATCCGATTAGTCAAGGAAGACTCCAAATCGGCATTGCAAGATTTGATAGCCCAATATGATTTATGCTCCAACTCCATAGGTAGGTGGCAAGACTTCCCATAGACAACTCTAAAGGGTGATGTCCCAATAGGCGTCTTGTAGGCCATCCTATATGCCCAAAGAGCTTCTTCCAATCGATCACTCTAATCTTTGCGTGATGGCTTCACTATCTTCTCAAGAATACGCTTTACTTCCCTATTCGAAACTTCATCTAGCCCATTGGTTTGGGGATGGTAGGGTGTAGCAACTTTGTGAGTGAGCCATACTTGGCAAAAAGGGACTGGATGATCCGGTTGCAGAAATGAGTGCCCTGATCACTGATGATAGCTCTAGGAATGCCGTACCTGCAAAAGATATGAGAACGTAAGAATTTAGAAACAGTAGCGGCATCATCTTTCCTAGTTGGGATTACCTCAACCCATCTAGAAACATAATCTACTGCAAGTAAAATGTAAGAGAAACCATAGGAAGGGGGAAAGGGTCCCATAAAATCAATGCCCCAAACATCAAAAACCTCATTGAAATGCGTGGGTCTCATAGGCATTTCATGCCTCTTACCCGAACTCCCAAACTGTTGACATTTCTCACAAGACTTACAATAAATAAATGCATCTCTAAACAAAGTAGACAAAAAAAATCCACATTCCAATACTCTCCTAGCAGTCTTTTTAGCACTAAAATGATCACCATAAGATAAGAAATGAGCATGAGTAAGGATAGAGTAAATCTCATCATTTGAGACACAACGACAGATGATCTGGTCACTACAAATGCGCCACAGAGTGGGTAGATCCCAGATGTAGTACTTGGCCTCCCTCTTTAATTTGTTGACCTGGAAATGAGACAAGGAAGAGGGAACCACATCAGCAGTAAGATAGTTCACAATATGAGAATACCAAGGCTCAATAGTGGCCAAGATAAATAAAGCAGAGTCAGGAAAAGAATCAATGCAAAGATCAGAAAAATCAACTCCCCTTGTGTCGGGAGGCAAGCGGCTCAAATGATCGGCTGCATGATTCTCAGCTCTAGCCCGATCCTTGATTTTTACATCGAATTCTTGCATTAGAAGAGCCCATCTCAGCAGTCTAGAGCCTTAGATTGGGGCTTTTGAAACAAATATCGCACAGCTGCATGGTCAATGTATATACCACAGAAGAGTTTATCAAATATTGTCTAAACTTGTCAAGTGCAAAAATTATAGCAAACAACTCTTTTTTAGTAGTGGTGTAATTAACTTGTGCAGAATCAAGTGTCCTAGAAGCATATGAAATAACCCTAGGGACCTTGTCAACTCTCTGACCAAGCATGGCTGCTACCGCAAAATTAGATGCATCACAAGAAAGCTCAAGGGCAAATGCTAATTAGGTGCACTAATAATGGGAGGAGAAATTAGGGAAGACTTCAAAGTGTCAAAGGCATGCTTGCATCTATCATCAAACACGAAATCAGAGTCCTTTTTAAGCAAAGATGAAAGAGGTAAGGCAATCTTTGAAAAGTTAGTAATGAAACGCCTATAGAACCCCGCATGCCCTAGGAATGATCTCACTTCTTTCAAATTGGTAGGATAGGGCAATGATGCAATAACTTCAATTTTAGCTTTGTCAACCTCAATCCCCTTTTGGGAGATCAAGTGACCCAAAACAATGCCACTATCTACCATGAAATGACACTTCTCATAGTTCAAAACCAAGTTCTTTTCCAAACATCTTTTCAAAACAAGTTCTAAACTAGAGAGGCATTCATCAAAGCTAGAACCATAAACAGTGAAATCATCAATAAACACCTCCATGTTATGCTCCAACAAATCACTAAAAATAGACATCATGCATCTTTGAAAAGTACTGAGAGCATTACAAAGTCCAAAAGGCATCCTACGATAAGCAACAGTACCAAAAGGACATGTGAAGGTGGTTTTTTCTTGGTCCTCCAGTGCAATTGGTACTTGGAAGTACCCGGAGAAACCATCAAGAAAGTAGTAGTGAGACTTGCCAGAAATTCTCTCAAGCATTTGATCAATAAAAGGCAGAGGAAAGTAGTCCTTTCTAGTTGAGGAATTAAGCTTCCTATAATCTATACACACTCTCCAAGAATTCTGGACTCTAGTAGGAATAAGCTCATCGTTGTCACTCTAGACAATGGTAATTCCACTATTCTTCGGTACTACTTGTACCGGTGACACCCACTCGCTATCAGAAATGGGATAAATGATCCCAGCACTCAAGAGCTTAGCTATTTCTTTCCTCACAACATCAAGAATGAGAGGATTCAGTCTCCTCTGTAGTTGCTGAATAGGCTTAGAACCCTCCTCCAAGAGGATTCTATGTGTACAAACTGAGGGATTGATCCCTGGAATGTCAACAAGAGGCCACCTAATTGCACCCCTATAAGACCTAAGAAGAGAAACAAGTTTATCCTCCTCAATATCAAATAAAGCATTTGAAATAATCACAGGCAATTTATCACAGTTAGCAAGAAACACATATTTCAAGTTAGGAGGTAAGGGCTTGAGATCCACAATCGGAGGTTTTACCACAGAAGGTACCAACTCCTGAAGCTCAAGTATAGCAAGTGGCAAAATTATGTCATCACAAAGTGGGAAAGGAGATATGGGTGCATCTACCAATGCTATAATTTCTCTACTTCCCAAGGGTGAGCAAGTATCCACCATAGACAAAGCTACCGGTGTAGCTTGGACATCAGTGTCTATGTGGTTAGTAGGACCTGCATCACAATCAGAAGAAACTTTCCCAAGACAATTGGGTGTGGGGTGAGCAGATAAAGTATCAACTAAGCATGTAAACTCATCCAAATCATGTGAGATGGAAAGATAATCATCAATCTCAATGCAATCAACACATTTCACATCACCAACACATGCACAACATAAAGATGTATGAAGGGGTCGGCATAGGCAAAGAGCTCTCCTTAATGGTCTTGGAGTTGGAATACTCACCCAGACCCAAAGGTGTTCTATCACAAACAATTTCTTCATCAACATCGGACTCAACACCCTCAAGTCCTTGGAACTTGACTTTCTTGCTACATCTCAAGGTGATGACATTAAGGGACTTTGGGTTAATCATAGTATTAGAGGGGGAAGCTCCACTTGTCCTTGCTTGCTTGTCACTTAAACCATCTGACAATTGGGTCACAAAGGATTGAAGATTTGTGGTTTTAGTCTCCCATTGCTCCATCTTGGATTCAAGAGATGCAAATCTCGCATCGTTGTGAGCATTCATATCCTCATGCATTCTTTGTATGCTCTTGAGAATCCGATCACATGAATCATCCCCTCTTGGTGAATCTTGGGGAACTAAGGGCCTTGGGGAAGAAAAAGATTGGCCCTTGTAATTGGTCATGGAATTATTGTTGTTGTCTCTCCACCGGAAGTTAGGGTGTGACCTCCATCCTTCATTGTAGGTGTTGCTATGGGGATCCCATTTTTGGTTGGGATTAGAGCTGGACCTCTCCTGGTACATAGAACTAACATCCACCGGCTCATTAGGACAAAGGCTACTAATATGCATAACCGACCCACAATGTTCACAACTAGGTGCAACTAATGCCTTGGAGGTAGAGGAAGTGGGAGCACACTGTTTTATGCTAAGGTTCCTCAACTCTGAAGTAATGAAGGTAAGCTGAGAATTAAGTTGGGAACTCAAAGTATCCACCTTGGCCTCTAAAGAATCCATCCTCCTTGTTTGTTGCGAGTTGGAGCTTAACTCAAACACCCTTTGGAACCTCTTCTGTTACATTGTTGGGTGTTTTTGGCTCTAAGCTTAATCATAGCCCAAGCCTTCTCGGTGGGTAGGTCTTCCAAAGAACCACCGGCACTAGCATCCATAATGCCTCTCTCATTAGGCAAGAGCCCCTTGTGGGAGTTTTGAATCAACTGTTCATCTATGATCTGGTGGTGGGGACACTTGGCTAACAACTCTTGAAAACGACACCAATACTCATAAAAGCTCTTGGATGGGTCTTGTCTGATGGAATAAATGTCCTTCTTCAAATCCTCAGTCTTAACATCGGGGAAGTAATGCTCCAGAAATGCCCTCCTCAAATTGGCCCAAGAAGTGAGGTCATTCTCATCATGTCTTGGTAGGAATCTAAACCACTCTTTAGCTTTTCCATCTAGCGACAAGTGAAAGACTTTCAACTACACATCGTTAATATTCGCTCCAGTTGGTTTCATGCTTGTGCAAGCAAGGTAGACCCCATATAGATGGCCATATGAATCCTCCCCTTACAATCCTGCAAAATGAGGCAAAGCTGGAATTAGTGGTCCTTTGATTTCAAAATCAGCATTTAGAGCATGATATGCAGTTTGGAATAGGTCGTATGTGACATCACTCGAGGTAACTTCCCTAATACTATGCCTCCTAGGGATTTCATTGTTTCCTACTCCCTCGCCTCACCATTGTTTCCATTATTGCCATTGGGTGATGGTATGTGGGCCATGGGTGGCATGTCTAGAGGTATTTCTATGCGAATAGAATTTTCAGTGTCTGAATGGGATGAGATGCTAGACTCCCCAGAAGAACACTCTTCTAAGATAGGGCTAGAGGGACCTCCTTGATCGGCTCTCCTAAGTTGGTTAAGGTTTTGCTCAATCCAAAGGTTTAAGGATGGAAGGTTTGATCCTCTTCTCCTTCTACCTCTCCCTCTAGGTATGCACAATGAGTTACAAGCAAGTAGAAGAAATCAAAATCAAGTCAAGGTTGAGTCACACAAGGCACAGACAACAAGTGGACTATTAGCAGCAACTAAGACTTAGAATGTACAAAAGTCAAGTAAGAGTGAATGGTATGTGATGTATGGAAGTGTATGAAATGTGTATGTATGAATATGGTGTGAGTATGAGGTGTATATGCAGCAAGAATGATCAGATAATAGCGAAAGTCAGTGAAAACAGAAGCTGACACAGGTGGAGCTCACCGTCTCTTCACCGCGACGAGGTGACGGCGAGGAATCAAAAGTTTTTCCTCCGTGGGGGCGAGGAGCAGCTGATTCTGCCATTGAATAGAAGGCAACTGCAGAATTTTTAGAAGCAAAAACAAGTTGAGTGAAAGCGTGATATACAACTTCAAACAAGTGCAAATCAGTCAGAGCAAGTATGCTATGCATAAGTAAGCTTCAAGCAACAAGAACGTGACTTGGGGGATAGATTCATGCACTCAATATCCAGCAAAGGACATCATTCGCAATTAGTGCAATAAAACTACCACTAAAACAACCAAGCACGATAGTAAGTCAGTGAGCCAAGAAAATGCAAAGAGTAAGCATCTATACCAATTGTCAAGGGTGTTTCAAAATATGATATGTAAGAATAAAAACTAAACTAAGATACAACTAAGCTAAAATGCAACTAGATGCTAGACCCGGCCAAAGCAAGTTTGACAACCGGCTACTAGGGAACCAATTACTTGGCTCCCCAGCAACAACGCCACTTGAAGAGATCACTGATTGGGGTTTGTATCGGAGCAGTGCCGCCTCGAGTCCGCTCTCCAAGAAATTAAACCCGAGGGGATAGTGTAAGCTAACCCTGGGTGTCGATCTCAAGGAGCCTAGTGTAATATGATTCCTAATAGCTAATATGTAAACTTGAAAAAGCAGGTAAAAAGCATTTTTTATTTGGTTTTAATATGAAGTTTGGTATGTGCAAAAGGTAAAGTAAAATGTGGGAATTAAAAGTCAGATTTGGATAAGAATGGGATAAAAATCATTCTTGATGAATGAGAGAGTCGGGAATCATTGCTTCTAAAGATTTTTAGGGAGTTTAATTGATTTTTAAAGAACCCTAGAGGAACCCCTCTAGGCTAGGCTTAGGTTAACTTAATTAATTTCAGAACCCCGCAATTACTTAATTTAACCCAAGTTGATTAAGTTTAAAATCAAGAAATAATTGATTATGCTAGACTTTTAAATCCACAATTTGGGCCACCCCATAATTGCTCTAAATTTCTCTCTGAACCCTAATCCATTGAAGGCCACCCATACAATAAATTAGGACCTAAAGAGTGTTTGCCCAATTTCTCAACACAACCAATTATTTCTTATGCCATCTCCCTCAAGAAAATAACTTAACACTCTTAATCCACTAACCAAGCCACCTTGCATTAGCACATAATTTTCACAAAGAGAATAACAAAACTATGAACCCATAAATTTCATTAAACACAAGGTTAATAAGTAGCAATATCAAGTATTATACAAGAAGGAAATAGCATAAACATAGTTTCTAACCCTAATGACATAAATGCACTCAACCAAGTGCCATAAATGCACTTCAACCAAATGCAATTAATACATTACACCAAATGCCATAAATGCACCCCTAGAACCCTAGAAAAGCATAAATACAACAAATGGAGGAAGGATTAGAACTAGAAAAACTCCCCTATTCAAGCTTCAAGCTCATCCCTTTGCTCCCACCACTAAGAATGGTGGAGCCTAGCTGCTACTCTCTATGTAAGAACCAGCAAGAAGGAAGGAAGGTAATAAAGCCATGGATGGAGGAAAGGAGAAGAAGAAGATGGAGATGGAGATGGAGAAGAGAGAGCTAGGGCTTGGGGGTGTAAATGTGAACCAAATCTGACCTAATGGGGTGTGTCTTTCATGTTTTATGTCCCTCAAGTCGATTCAAGTGAGTGGGTATTCAAGTTGGACCCAAATCAGGCCCAAAAACGTGAACTGAATTTTCTGCAGAACGTTCGCTCACTATCCGTTTACCGCGGCGAGGTGTTGTTGCTTCTGAAACTTTGGGGGCCTTCTCGCCGCGGCGAGGCCACGGCGAGCTAATGATGCTTCTACCAATTTGGCGAGGCCACGGCGAGCTAATGATGATTCTACCAATTTGGCGAGGCCACGGCGAGCTAATGACCACTGTAAATAGGCCAAAACACATAAAAATTAGAAGGAAATGCAGGTGTTCACCGTGGCTCTTCACTGTGCAGGGCTACAGCAAACACTGAGCACTAATTGTGTATATTGGGCAGATCCAAAGGAAAATAGTACAACATTTATTCTAGACAATTTTAGTCCACCCATTTGATTGAAACAAGTTTAAATGAGTTAAAGAGACTTGGAAAAAATGTTAAAACACTTGTGAATCACCTAGAATCGAATTTGACCATTGAGGTTGCCACATTGCAAGAAAATTCCTTTGAAATTTGCCAAATATACAAGTTTAAAAATTTGAGTTTGAAAAATGGTGTAAATGACCTTAACAAGTCCAAATACCAGAAAATGACTTAATTGAGTGGTTTAGGTGGAAAAATTGAGTGCAATGCAAAATATTAGTATGTGATACACAAATATAAACTCAACCAATCAAAGCAAAAACCAAGAAACAACAACTAGTCAATCAAAATTCACTCAAATGTTGAATGAAATGTAGCAATACACCACAAGCACAATAGCAAATAATAAACACAAGCTCAAGAACACTATTTTTTTCATTTTTCAATTTTATGAATGCAAATACAACTATAACTAACCTAAAACCTAAAATGCAACTAGATGAACTCAAACTAACCTAAAATGCTACTAATCCCTTGTCGATAAGCAATTGACACTTAATTAACTTAGGGGGTAAAAAATGACTCCCCCAGTAATGGCGTCATTGATTTGTACCTTTCCTAATTCGCCTTGGGATGCAAATGCAAAATTAAATTAACCAAGGATCTCACAAGTGGTGCTTTCCCGGATCGTCTCACATGGAGTTGATTAACTACCTAGACCAACTAAATGGATGAAAAAGCTATCAAATTGGGGTTTTGTGATTTTGATTAGAGAAAACTAAACTGCTTTTGGGTATTTTTGATATTCAAGAAAGCAAGTAAATATATTTTGAAAATGATATGATGAATATAGATCTCTTGATGAACTGGGCAACCTTCTTAGCTTATAAGATGATATGGGAGTCCTAGATCCAAGTTTTAATGTAAAAACCTAAAGTAATTGCTCTAATCCTATTAACCTAATTAACTAATTGACTTGGCACATTGCTCATTCAATCATTAAAGAGGAAACCGTTAAGCAGAACTTGGTAGTGATTAATCATGATAAATACACAAAGGGGTTCTTATTGAAAGTAAATCAAACCTTCAAATATTTGACCTAGTGACTAAACACACATACAATCGCACATGCATCCAAAATTTACTAGTATTCCAAAGTAAATAAAAATTCAAACACATCTATTGCATAGTATATACAATGAACTAATCACTGCCTGGAAAAAATACATATACCAAAACCAATAGAGTTAGAATACATAGATGAACTTATACAAGAAAAGAAATCTAAAATAACTCCCTGATTAAGACATTGAAGCTCTGTTGCTTTTCTCCATCAAGATCCCCACAAAAACGCCTAGCTACTCATGCTCCCGATCAACATAGACTAAATTTAATTTGTGGAATCCATGGGAATGTAGTGGAAGGGTGAATTTCTTGTAGAGAGTGTGGATGGGAAAGGGGAATTCAGACTTGTGGAAAAAGGAATGAGTTAATGGTGTATAGGTAATGCAAAATCTAGAGGTATTTTTAATCCACACAATGGGCAACTAGAAAACCTTCTAAATTGTCCTAGGATCACTTGTTTAGGTTGAAAATATCAATTAAGAAATGTTTAGGCTAAACCCAATCACTCAAAATTGCTTAATCAATCAAACTAGGTAACTTCAAAATCTGTCTAACAATTGCATCTTTGTAGTTGAGTTCACCGTGGGGTCCACGGCAACAGACATGTTTTGCTTTTATTGTGCCTTGCACTATCGAGTCCATGGTGACCCATTTTTCCTCTTTTGCTGTGGGCCTCGCCTTGGGTGCTCACGAGAAATCTTGATATTTTTTTTCTTTTCAATTTCTTCCAATTTGATCCTTCTTCTTTGCACTAATAACGGAAAATTAGAGCACATGTGAAGTATATCATGTCCAAAAATGTATAATGCATGATTTGAGGGCTTAAAATACCCAAACTAAGATCTATATGCAACTAACTCAATAATGTTGGACCCTAAGTGCAAAAGTTCCTAATTCCCAAGGTATTTGCCTATAACAAATGTTAACTTCCCATAACTAGTGTACAAAACCATGGAATAATCAAGTAATCACCCCATTGGTTTAATTGTAGGCTTTGATCTTCCTATTAGAGCATGTGTTTGAGCACATTCCATTACAGAATTTGAAGTATATGAAAGTTCAAACGTTAGGTAAAAAACCAAATAGTGAATATGTAATGAAAATTATTGAAGGTTTACTTTAGTTGGTGGCTAAACCTTTGGAATTGAAGTTATCTGTATATGATAAAAACAATATTAGCACCTTGAAGGTATGTTCTAATTTATTAAACTTCTATTTATACATCCTTATTGATATATTAGTGATTTAACCTTTTCCTAATCGCCTTGGGGGTTAAATGCAAAATATTTATAAAACCAAGGATTGCACTATAATGGTGTGATCCCAGATCGTCTCTCAAGGAGCCTAATGACTAACCTAGGAAACTAAATGTCATGCAAATGAAGTATAAAAAGGTTTTTGTTGGGTTTTCATATGAAATATGCAAAATGAGCCTAACTACAATATTTTTTTTTATCTTTTTCTTAATGAGTTGGAATGGTTGGATGGGTGAAGTGAAATTGATGGAATGGATCTCTTGAGTCTAGGTGAGGTGACAAACATAGGTTCAAATCATTTAGGGGTTCAATTCATCAAGTCTAGTTAGAGAAATCCCCAAGCAACCACTAGGGTCCACTAGCCCTAATTAATGACTAATTTAGCAACCACTTTCATAGCCATTACTTAGGGTTAGTGTTAAGGTCCACTTGATGTGTGAAATACTTTGAGTCAAAACACTTGTGGCTCTCATAAAAGTGCAATAATCAGAATAATTATGAACGGAAGCAATCAATTAAGCCCATTAGCAACCACTAAAATGAAATTAACTTCATGCAACCACAATGTAGATAAGAATTCATAACTCAAGTGTTCAAAGCCCAAAATAAACACATATAGTTCATACAAGTACATATCTAAAATCTCAATCCAATACATAAATCCAAACATCCCCAAGAGAAGTTCAAATAAACATAGAAGAAATCCTAAATACATATGTTAGAACAAAGAAAAACTCCCCTAATGAAGAACCCATGCTTGAGACACCATCAATCCATCCTCAAGAGATGAAGAGCTCCTTAATCCAACATAGAAACTCCAAGAGGAAGCTCCATTCGAAAGTTCATGGAAGAAGAGGGTGGAAGAAGAAAAAGATAGAGGTGGAAATGAGTGGGGAGTGAAGGAATGGAAGGAAACCCTAGGAGAACTAAGGTATTTTCGTGTTTGGAGGCTTGGAGGAGTGGTTTTCGGGTGTTAGGAACTATTTATAACCCCCTAGAAACCCTAGAATTCGTAACAGCGTGTTACTGATGCGTCCCGCTCGCCGTGGGCTCGCCGCCAATGTCAATTCTGATGTTTTGCTAGGAGCTGGCTGTGACCTAGCCGCGGCGAGCTTAAGGCGAGGTCGCGGTGAGCTCAAGGCGAGCTAACGTTGATTTTGCCCTTTTGTTCTGTTTCTGTCCAGCATTCTTCTCTGCAACTTGGCCCTTTCATTGGGTATGTTCCTTCCATAATCTACAAATAAAATGGACCTAAGGTAGCATCAAAATGTTCTTAAAAATGTGTTAAACAATAAATCATGCTAATTATGCCCAAATTGCCCTTAACTAGAACAAATTCCAACAAAGTGTGCAAAAGTCAGAAATTACTCAAATTATGTGCAATTACCCCAAGAACATGCAATAATCCAATGATTTTTCTATTGAGTGACCATATTAATATATCAGTTTGATTTTTCTATCAGAAAACTACGTACCATACGCACTAACTAGGGTTAATTAATGAGAATACACTCTTTTATTCGAAAATGTGTGGATTTTGAATCTCTTTATCAATATAGAGACCTATATCATAAGCACCTTTATAACTTTGAACTGTAAAAGCCAACCTAACTTACTTAGGTGAATCTCAAGGTCAACAAATGAAAAAAATGAAAAAGAGAAAAGAAAATAAACCTTTTTTCATATTATGGTTGTTGAAGTCAGGCAGGCATATATTGTAATTGGCAGGAATGCACAAGACGGGGGTGAATTGTGCTACTAAAAATTTTAAATAGAAAGATTCAAGACTTATACTAGTTCAGCCTAAACTCTTGGCCTATGTCTTGTTCTCCAACTTCCAGTTAGGTTCTAATAATACTTCAAGATTCAAACAGGCTCTTGAATGCCTTTACAAGTGATCACATAACAAGAACTCTCTCTTACTGATCACTCCCCATAAAACTTGTAAGATTACATCGTACTCTTAAGATCCCACTATCTTAAGAGTAATCCTCACTTGAAATGAGATTACAGAAAACTTATTCTCTCACTGAACAGATTGTGATATACACTGAAGTATAATAATCAATGAATGATCTCTCTAAGAGTTGGTGAGTATTAAATGCAGTAAGTATAACTAACAAGAGTAATTAATGTAAGCAATAAATATTCTTAACCAACTTCTTCACGAAAAGCTTTTATAGGTTGTTCAGGTAATATGTCCGTTGGAGACTAATTATAGCTGTTTCTTGATCTTTTGGTGAGAGATGATTAATCTGATGGAGTGTTAAGATGGTGTTCTTTGTGTAGCATTAACTCCTTTGTACTCGCTTTGCTTCAGTCCTTCTCTCTTCATTAATTCCAGAAAGTAGTTATTGTATCAAACATCTCTAATGGCAGTTTTGTGTGTCTAATGATAACTTTCCAAAATAGGTCTGAATACTTTCTGTAATTGAAAGCTTAAAATAGGTTAACTATAGAATTTTGAATCAAAACCTATCACCCCTTTGATTTGATTATTGGTTTCTGATCGATCACAGACTCTATTACCTGATCGATCACACATCGATCACAACCTGCATTACTTATATATAAGTTAGAAGATATATTACCTGATCGATCACAGGGGTCCCTGATCTATTAGGCTTATATAATCATTCACACTCAGATTACATGTGTTTCCCTGATCGATTACTTACTACTCTTTGATCGATTATGCTTCTTTGATCGATTAAGCTTAGGTTAGACTTGAATTATACTTTGATATTTCTGATCGATCACAGGGAGGCCTGATTGATTAGGTGCTATAGTTCGATCATACTAAGTTACTTCAATTTCTCTAATCGATCACTCTGAGGTTACTTAGTTCAGTTTTTACTCCTCTGATCAATTATAGGGGAACCTTGATTGATTAGGTGCCTAAGTATTCATTCCATTCTACCTCTGATCTATCCCTGATCGATCGATACCTTAGCTTCTTAACTGAAAATCTGATCCTCATCGATTGGGCAATACTTAGCATTTACTATCAGATTGTTTCTAAGTTATTCTTGATCTATGTCAAACCTTTCTTTATGCCTAAGTTATGTTTAGCTATCATCAAAACTCATTATTCTAACATTCTCCCCCTTTTTGATGATGACAAAACATATGATTTAATTTGACAGTAGGCAAGAAATAACACACTGATAAGCACAGGAACTTTGTCAATGAACAAGTCATACAATACATCTGAAAGCAAAATAAACATGATGAAAACATATGTGAATCATAGTAAATATCTACTTAGCCAATAAGAAAAGATATAAATCATGAAAGATGTAGATGTGGAATGATTGATGCAGAATGAGATGAGGTTTAGGCTGGATCACTCTGAGTCACTCGAGTCCTTCCAATACTTTATATTCAGATCATCATCTCCAGATTCACTGTTGTAACCCCCAGAGTTAGTTGAAGGCTCTTCCAAATAAATTTCTTCTTAGGCTCAGCCTTCTTCTTCTTTGCAGGTGCTTTCTTCTTCTTAGGAGGGGAAGGAAGCTTGAATTTCTCAAGCATCTTTTTAAAGTAGGTCAGCTGCTTCTTCTTCTTCTTTGGAGGAGGCTTGGATACTTTTCCTTTTGTGTAGCCTTCATTTTTGTTGTAGTCTTAGGGACAGGCTTTGGTTCCTTAGTCACAATCCCCTTTATAGCCTTGGATTCTTTTCTTGTTGTAACTATTTTGGGTGGAGGCTTGGGAGTAGTCTTCTGTATTCTCTTAGCCTTGGCCACAGATTGAATTTCTGGTCCTTCTTCTTCTCCATCAGACTGAAGAAACTCTGAGGTTGTTTGACCAAGGTCTTCTGTACTAACTTAGTGGGTTTATGATAGATGTAGGTCTTCTTGGCAACTCAACTAGGAACTACTGGCTTATGCAGGTCATCTTGTTCCTTTTTAGCCTTAGCCTCTTCCTTGCCCTTGGCTTCTACTTCAGCTTTGGCCTTCTGTTCTTGTTCTACTCTAACCCTTGCAGTTCTTTTGCAACCATCTCTTACAATTTGTGATGAAGGTAAGGCCAAGTATCAACTGATACAGGCTGAGGCTCTCCCTCATACAGAACCATGGCCATACTCATATCTTCTTCCAGTACCACATCATCATCTTCTGAAGGGACATTGGTGGTCTTAATTGCTTCTTTTGATACTTCTTCCACCATGCCTTCTTTTGCCATGCTTAGCCTGATTCCTTCTACCAAGTCATGGATTTATTCAAGAGTTTGGCTCATTGTGACATCCTTAGGAATTTGGGGCACCTCAAAAGCAATAGATGACAGAATAGTGGCACCTTCAACATCCCTTTCTTGGATGACACTACTTTCCCCATGGGTTGGAACATTGTAGATCTTTTCCCCCTTTTTGGCATCATCAAAAGAGGCAGAGGGAAGAGAGGTTTCAATAATTATGGCTTTGCCCTTTCTGGAATAGTTCTATGCAGGATATAGCCGAGGAGTATATTGAAGTACTGAGGGGTGGATTTGGGTATTTTTTTTAGGATGAAGTAGCTTGTGGTTGAGGAGATTTATGTGAGGTATGTGGAGGAATAAGGGGTGAGGTAGAGATGTTCATTGGTGAGGGAGGAGGATCTTAGTTATATGATGAGTCTGAGGTAGTTTGCTTGGTAGGTGAGGAGGGTTTGGATGAGGAAGAAGTGTGTTTGGGAGAGGTTTGTGTTTGGGGGATGATAGGAGAGGTAGGATGAGTAGGAGAAAAATGAATGAGGGATACATGGTGGGCTTCATGTCCAGGGAAAGGTTCTATAAGTGAGCCAGGAAGATCAACATCAAGCTTTTCTTTGAGGATTACCTTTAGTCCAGCAAGTCTATTATAGAGGAATTTGTGCATGTCAACCACAGTGTCAAACTTTGAACACTGTCATTCCACACTCCTAGACTGATTTAACCATTGTATCATTGAGGGCTGCCATTAGTCTCTTCAAGAGCCTATCCTTCATAGCTTGATTCTCCAAGGTTAATTCTGCCATAACTGTCTCTGTGACTTTGCCTACAATCTGATTGATCATATCTTCTGAAGTAAGGCCCTTCTTGCAAATTCAGGCACTGATGGTTCAGATGATTGAGAGGCAGAGGAATGGACTTCTTCTTCATGCTCTTCTTGAGGTTGACCTCCTTCCTCGGGAACTCCTTCTGTACTGGTGCATGAGCTTCTTTTTTAATAAAAAGCAACACATTCATCTTCTTCAGAGTGGTAAGATCACATCTGGGGGTTCCACATTGTTCTACTATTCTAACCAAAAAATCTTGTTGTTGCATAGGATGAAAGACGCCAACTGTGCAAATGGTAGAGGAGTTTTAATAGTCTTGCTTTTGTGGAATCTCTGAAATTCTTCCAGATCAGTTGCTCAGGATTGACTGAGACTTTGTTGATGATCATGGCTAATACTATTTTGTCAATGTCCAAAATCTAAGTGAAGTTTCTTGCCTTATTTGTCATGCATATAGAGTAGGCATAGTGAATCACTCTATTGACTGGTGTCATTTGGATAGGTTTAAGGGTTCCTTGAACCATGCTGTTTGGTTAATAGGGCTTCATGAGATCAACTTCTGAGTAATTCTGCCATTCTTTCCAGATGTTGTATGTTCCAAATCAAGCTTGTCTATATCAAGCCATTGAATTAAGTCATTCCAATCAGAATAAAATTTCTTCCCTCTGACTTATGATGACACTCTTATTTCTGTAGTTTGTCCTTCAGATTCAGAAACTGAAATCTTCATGTTGGAGTAGAAGGCTTTGGTTACAGAACTTTTACTTTTTGATTTGGAGGCTTCAGCTCAAGTATTAGGCATGGTTGCAAATAAGGGTTGAGAAGTTGATGGAGGAGAGGGTGGTTTGTAGGTTAAAGTAGGATAGCCTGGAGGAAGAGGAACTGTATCTTTAATGACTCGGGCTCTGTAAGTTTTGGGTATAATCATTTTGGGTGCCATTGGAAGGTTTATATAAAGAGCTAGGAGATGAAACTAATGTTTCGAAACAAAGAAAATGAGAATGGCAAGCGCACAAAAGGGGGCTGAATTGTGCTTTCAAAAATTAACTAACTAATTAAAACAACACAGACTTTATACTGGTTCGGCCAACACTGCCTACATCTAGTTCTCCAACTCCTCGTTGGGTTCCACTAACCATAGGTTTTACAACACATGTTCACCTGTCAACCTTTATAGAGTTTTAGAATCCCTCTAAACACTCCCCCTTACTACCTGTAAGGTTACTACCCTGTTCTAAAAGCACCAAGCTTTAGAACAACCTCAAATAGTAGAGGATTTCAACAATAAAGTTCACTTAATGAACAGATTATGATAATCACTTAAGTACAACTAGAATCTCTAAGAACAATAAATACACAGATCAGAGAGCAATGAATGTGTTTGTGAATATTCTTTGTTTTTCCATTAGTCTTTCATAAATGCTCAAGTTTTGTATTTATACCTTGTCTCAGATTTGCCATTGCGTTCATCTTCAAGTGGCCGTTTGAATATAGTCGTTGAGAGCTCATAGTCGTTGGCATTTAATACAGTTTCTTTATCCAGGTTAACTTTCTGCTCTAACTTCAACTACTCTTGCGTAGAGTGAGCTTAGAGAGATGTAGACTGAGTGTTCTGAGCATCCGTACAAACTGTACTTGCATAGCAGCTTTTTCAGTAGCGCTAGCATGCTTTGCTATTGCTAACTACATAGTATAATTCTTGCACTTGAGCTGTTAGCTAAACAAGTAATCATGTAAAGCACAGCAGATGCTATCGCAAGCTTAGTCTATTAGCTCAATGTATCAGATTATCAGTTTGTCTAAGTTATCACAATGAACATTCTATTATCGAAAGTTATATGCGTTATCGCTAATGACCTTTGTTATCTCAAGATTGTTTAGTTATCTATGTTATTTCCTCAAGTATTTATATATCGATAGCTAATCTTGTTATCGATAGCAGCTTATGATATCGCTAGCTGATTCCATTATCTCAAGGACTTAGTTCATTTTTCTGCTAGTTGTTCTTCCTTTCATTTATCCATGATATCAGTGAACTTCTAGCGATAGGATATTTCATTAGCGATAGTGAAGAACTTAGTGACAGATATTAACTTTTTTATTTCAAAGTCTGCATTTGCTATGGCTCTTTGTCTATTAGCGATAGAGATATTTCCTTTTGACTTCAGCTAAGCTATTGTTAGGCTTTTCATTAGCGATAGTTTTAGCTCTAGCGATAGTGATCTATTACCTATCAGATTTTACTTGTTTACTTCAAAGGTAACTTACACTTGATTTACTTATGTTATCTATGGGTCCAGTCCTCATCAAAACTTAAGATTCTAACATTCTCCCCCTTTTTGATGATGACAAAACATAAGTAAACCAAACACTTTAAGAGCATAACCATATATCAGCATAAGCATATATTAGAATGTAAAATAATGATGATGCATGTACAGAGCATATGATATAAGTGTGTTGTTAGAATCTTAAGTTTTGATGAATACTAACCCATAAGAAACATAAGTGTAAATTACCATTGAGCATAAACGAATAAAATCTGATAGGTAACAGATAACTATCGCTAGATCCATCACTAATAACAAATGGTAACTTAGCAAATAAAAGCTTAACAGATCAACTAATAGAAATATCCCTATCGCTAAGTGTATCTCAATAGCTAATAGACAGAGCTATAGCAAGTGAAGACTTAGAAATAATAAGGTTAATATCAAATCACTAAGTCGTTCACTATCACTAAGAAAAGATACCATCGCTAGAAGTTCATTGATCATATGAGTAAATGAAACCAGCAGAAAAATGAACTAAGTCCGTGGACAAAAGAAATCAGCTAGCGATAACAGGTTGAGCTATCGATAACAAAAGTGCTTCAGATAATAATCACTCAGATCGCTAATGCCTAAGAGCAAGAGTCAAATGAGCTGACATGATTGCTAGTGCTAACATGCTTATCCATAGATAATAGGATGCCTTGAAATACCTCTGAATACTTAGTTGTATCCTTAAAACTAATAAGCAATCAAGTATCTAGCGATAAGGGATTAGCAATTAATAGAAGAAGTTATGCTGATATGATTTTTTTGATCTAGGAATATGCTATCGATAATGCATCCTCTTATCCATGTGAAAAGCTCTGATATACCTTATATTGTCTTTATCTTATTTGAGCAAATAAACTAAGTTTGTGATAGAATTCTCTATATTTTAAATGATTATTTTAGCTAACAGCCTAAGTGCAGAATTCACTCTGTTAAGTTAGCGATAGCAGATCAAGCTAGCGCAAATGAAAAAGCTTCCAGAAAGTACATCTTGTACGGATGCTCAGAACGTTGAGTCTGTCTCTCTCTTAGCTCACCCTACGCAAGAAGTAGTTGAAGCTAGAGCTGAGAGTTAAGCCCGATGAAGAAGCTGCATTAAATGCCAACGGCTATGAGCTCCCAACGACTAAATTCAAACGGCTTCTTGAAGATTGAATGTTAGGGCAAAATCTGAGAAGAAGATATAAATACAGAACTTAAGCATTTATTGAGGAACGACGAAAAACGAGAATATATACAAACTCATTCATTGCTCTGTATTTATTGTTTTAGAATTTTTATCTGTACTTAAGTGTTTATCAAAATCAGTTCATTCAATGAACGCATTTATTGAAATCCTCTATTGTTTGAGGTTGTTCTGAAAGCTTGTGCTTTAGAACAGGGATATTACCTTACAGGAAGTGAGGGGGAGTGTTTAGAGAGATTCTAAAACTCTGCAAAAGGTTGACAGGTGAACCTGGACTCGTAAAACCTGTGGTTAGTGGAAACCAACAGAGTGTTGGAGAACTGGACGTAGGCAGTGTTGGCCGAACCAGTATAAAGTCTGTGTTGTTTTTAATTATTCCTATATTTTTAAATAGCACAATTCACCCCCCTCTTGTGGGATTGCCACTTTCATATGTTTCAGAGCAAAAATTGAGATGAAGAATATACATTTTATTCTGACTTATCAGAGTCAGAGCCTTCAAGTTCATATTCATAAGTTGGTCTTTCAAAGGAAATTTCAAAATCAAAATTAAACTTAGAAATGTCATGACTAGCTAAGTATGATTGGTATTCAGAGAAATTTCTGAAGGATAGGGTGTAATCATTTTCAAATTTGTCTCCAGAGGCTGTGGCAAAGTACTCTTCGTCAGGATAGTCAGATAGATCAGAGTCTAGGTAGAAGAATTTGTCTTCGTTAATGCTCTTGGGGCCACCCTTAGCTCTTTCTTCTTCTGTTTTCTGAACTAGTTCTCTGATGGAAATTCCTGAAGAGCCACCCTTGGATTTGTGACATCTTCTTTTGTATTTCCATATCTGTTTTCCTTGAGAAATTTCCTTTCTTCTCCTTTCTTCTTCCCTTTGTGCAGCTACCTCTGCATCTCTCTCTATTCTTGCCCTCCTCCTTGCCTCAAAGGTAGCTTTCTTCTCAAGGGCTTCTTTATGCTTTATCATAGCCTTTTCAAGGGCTTTCTTGTTAGCAGCCTCTCTTTCAGCCCTTTCCTTTTCTTCTTTTGACATTCTGCGAGGGTGAGAAGTAGCTACTTTCTTTTCTTTGTGGACTGGCACCCTTTTAGCACTATCCTTCTTTCTTGCTTCAGCCTTTTTCTGTTCCTCATATTACACCTTAAATTCAGTCAATATAGCCTTTCTTGCTTAATAAGCAGCCTTCCATTCAGCCATCTCATCCTTAGCACATTTTTCATCTTCTAATTCTTTCTTTTTGGCTTCCTCGTCTTGCCTTAAGAGTGCTGCAATTGCTTTCTTATCTGCCCTAGCAGCTGCCCTCTTAGCCTTAGCTGCTTCTTTCTTATCTTGCCTTAAGATCTCAGCTATGACTTTCTTGTGTTCTTTTGACAATTCTGGAGGAAGAGTTAGCTTTTTAGATGCTTTGGCTTTTGGCTTTGGAGCTGACATTTTGATTCTTGGAGCTCTGGTTGTAGTGGCTTCTGAGGAGGCCTTGGAAGTGACCTTGAAGGATATATCTTTCCTTGCTTTTCTCTTGGTCCTTTTCCCTTTTAGGCTTTCAGCTGTAACTTTCCTCTTTCTCTTTTCTGGAGGAGCTTGAGCCTCTTCTTGAGGAGGAGGAGGGGTTCTGTGTTCCTCTGATTCCATGTAGTAGCATGCAATTGCTCTGATTACATCCTCAGCTTCTTCGGCTATCATGGGATCCTTCAGTCTTTGCTTCACATTCTCAGCTTCTTCGGCTATCATGGGATCCTTCATACTTTACTCCACATTTTGCTTCATGTGTTTCTCCCCCTTTTTGTCATCATCATTGGCAGGGTTATCGCTAGAAGAAGGGGTGCTATCACTAGTAAAAGGGCTAGCGATAGGGGTTGCATGTGGTGTGGGGACTTTGGTTGTGGAGAAGAGTGAGGCTTGTGTTTGTGAGCTAGCACTAGGGGAAGGGTTAGCGGAAGGAGTGTCTAGAGATGTTGGATGTTTGGTTTGGGAATGGTGGCTAGCGCTAAGAGAAAGGCTAGGATGTTTGAAGGTGGGAGAAGATGGAAAATTGGAGAGATGAAGTGAAGCACTAGTGGGGTTGAAAGGGGTGTTGAGACTTTGGGTGGTGAGTGGGAGTTAGCGATAGGAGAGACTGGAGGAGTGGGAACTTTGTGCTGGGGAGTTGGAGAAAGGTGAGGGTTGAGAGGAGAATGTGGTGAAGAAGAAGGAGTAGAAGAATGGTTTTGGGAGTGTAGAGGTGAGTGAGAGTGATGAAGTGGGGAGTGATGTGGGGATGAGATACCTTGAGATGTAGATTGCCTGGAGAGGCTCAAAGATTCTTCCAAATTCTTAACTTGAGCCTGAAGCTTCTAAATATGCTTCAATAACTCAGCTTTCTGTGCCTCCAAAGCAAACCCGAACTCAGCAGAGAGCCGGAAGACTATTTCCTTAACAGCTGCCTTGGAGAAATATGAGGCTTTTGGTGCAGCAAGAGGAGGAGGAAGAGCTCTTTGAGACTGAACCTCGTCTTCAACAGATTCAGGATGAGTTGAGGAAGATGGAACTTGAGAGGATTGAGATTTAGAAGCAGAGATACTTCTACCAGCAGCGACTGGAATCCCCATTTTCTTCAAGGTGGAGATGGTGACCTGTTTACACTTCTTGTTCTCAACAGTCCCTAATGATTTGATCTTGGAAAATTCAAGGATGAGAGATATAAGCTGAGGGTATGGAAGAGGGGCCTTGGTAGATTTGTGAGAAAGAAATCTGTGCAACTCCATACATATAATCTGGCCAGGATTGAGAGGGATCTTCTGAATGAAATTTGCAAGCCAGGGATTATCAGTCTTTGCAAAACTGCTAAAATTTCCTGACTTGTGAGTCATAATTCTTGTGTAGACATAATGAAGAATTCGGTTAAGTACTGGCATGCTGGCTGGCTTGTTAGATGAAGTCTCATAGATTTCAGCAAGTTCTTCGTCTGAATAGTGCTCAGTCATCTGCCATTTGTTGTAATCTGCCCCATGGATCCCCAAAATTCTATTGATAGCAGACCAACCAAAAACAAAGCCTCTCTCTCTGACAGTGGCTTCAAAAGACATTTCCCTGAGAAGACCTTTCTTGTAAACTGGAATAGCTTTCAGGTTTGAGTAGAAGGATCTCAGAACTTCTTCGTTGTAGTCGTTCTTCACACTCACCCAATTCTGGTATGGCAGCAACCAAGTGTCTAAGTCAAAACCCTGTTCCTTGAAATACTTCAAATCTACCCAGACTGCAGCCCTATCTAGGGTTCCCTTTTCTGCGAAGAGTTTCTTTGGGGTTTCGAGGGGAGCTGATAGGTAGGGTATATCAGCAGAGGTTTCTCTTAGACATTTGGGGTTGGGTTTAGTAATGTCTTTTAAAAATGAAACATTCTTCTAAGGCTGAGACCTCTTGCTAGCTGATTTGGGAGATGGGTTATCACTAGAGATCTTCGAAACATTTGGTACTTTGGTTCTGGCCATTTCTAGTTTAGGGTTTGAGTGATGCAAAAATGTATTCGAAAATGCTCAGAGAATGCTCAGACAGTGTTTGGAGTAGAAGAGAGTGAATGTAAAATGAATGCAAATGCAAATGACCTAGCTTTATAAGTTCTAGGGTTTAGGGTTTTACCATTAATTAAGTACATCAGCTAACGTTTCACATTCTGACCTGTTAAGTGACTTGCTATCGCTAGATCGAGTTGCTACCGCTAGCAGGCATGATCCCACACTGAATAAGTGACTGACTTATCACTCATTCCTTCCAAGTCTCTTCTATCGATAGCTGACATTGCTATCGATAATGCATTTAGCTAGCGATGGCAATCTTGACTTCAGATTTTTGTTCTCCATATAGCTAGCGATAGTGGAGCTCACTATCGATGGGTCAGTCCTGTAAAAACTTAAGATTTGGTACTCCGATGCCTAAGTTAGCAATAACTCATATGAATAACATGAAAATAAATCAAGAAATAAGTAAAAAACATTCACAACTCATTTGGATTTACCATTCCTAACTCTCTTCTGATATAGGAGAATTGATCTGGTTCAAGAGGCTTGGTGAATATATCAGCAAGTTGTAAATGAGTTGATATAAACTCCACCTTGACATCCTTCTTCTGAATATGATCTCTTAAGAAGTGATGTCTCACATCAATATGCTTGGTTCTGGAATGATGAACTGGATTTTTGGCCAAGCTTATTGTGCTGGTGTTGTCACAGAGAATGGGCACTTCTAGGAATTCCAAACCTAGATCTCTCAGTTGATGCTTAAGCCATAAAACTTGAGTACAAAAACTTGCTGCTGCAATGTATTCAGCTTCTGTGGATGAAAGAGAGACACAGTTTTGCTTCTTGCTTGCCCAGGAGACTAAACAGCCACCAAGGAATTGACATTGACCCCTTGTGCTTTTTCTATCTGTCTTATAACCTGCATGGTCAGAGTCAGTATAAGCAAGAAGGTACTCTTGAGTTCCCTTGGGATACTACAGCCCAAGCTCTTGAGTCCCTTGTAAATAGCGCAAAATCCTTTTTACATTTGATAAATGAGATTCTTTAGGATTTGCTTGATATCTAGCACACATGCCTATGCTAAATTGAATGTCAGGCCTACTAGCAGTTAAGTAAAGTAAAGATCCAATAAGTCCTCTATAATGTGATTGATTCACTACTTTGCCTTGAGCATCAGCATCTAACTTGGCAGAGGCACTCATGGGAGTGTCATCTTCTTTGGATAGATCCATCCCAAATTTGTTGAAAATTTCTTTACAATATTTGGTTTGGGAGATGAAGATACCATCCTTCTTTTGCTTTATCTACAGGCCTAGGAAGAATGTTAATTCTCCCATCATAGACATTTCAAACTCTCCCTGCATTATCTTAGTAAAATCTTCACAGAGCTTTTCATTAGTTGCACCAAAAATAATATCATCAACATAAATCTGAACAATGAGCATGTGATTATTTTTATGCATGATAAACAAGGTAGTATCTAATTTTCCTCTAGAAAATCCTTTATCAAACAAAAAAGTACTAAGTCTCTCATACCAAGCTCTAGGGGCTTGTTTGAGACCATAAAGAGCCTTTTTAAGTTTGAAAATAAGGTCGGGCTTAGACTTTTCTTCAAACTAGGAGGTTGCTCCACATATACCTCTTCTTTAATATATCCATTAAGAAAAGCACTTTTAACATCCATTTGATAAAATTTAATATTTTTGATGGATGCAAAAGCTAGAAGAATTCTTATTGCTTCAAGTCTTACAACTGGAGCAAAAGTTTCGTCATAATCAATGCCTTCTTCTTGGTTATATCCTTTGGCAACTAATCTAGCTTTATTTTTGACAATTTGTCCAACTTCATCAAGTTTGTTTTTGAAAACCCATTTAGTACCAATAATAGGATAATTTCTTGGTCTAGGTACTAAATCCCAAACTTGATTTCTTTTGAATTGATTAAGTCTTCCTGTATTGCAACTATCCAGTCACATTCAGCAAGAGCTTCATCAACGCAAGTTGGTTCAATTTGAGAAAGAAAGCAAGAAAATTCCATTTCATTTTGTAGTTGCCTTCTTGTTTTAACTCCCTTCGAAATTTCTCCAATAATCTGTTCAGGAGGATAATTCTTAAGATGTCTTATGGAAGATTGAAGCTCGTTAGCTTCATCTAGATCATCTTTAGTTTCATCCTAATCATTTTCAGTATTGTTTTCAGGATTTGCTATCGATGGCTGAGTTGTTATCGATAAGGATTGTTTTAAAATCTTTGAAAAATCTTCATCCTCATCAACAGATTGTTGTTTTTCTTGAGGTGTTTCATCAAATACTACATGCATAGACTCTTCAACAGTTTGATTTCTTTTATTATAAACTCTATATGCTTTGCTTCTATTTGATAGCCTATGAATATGCCAATGTCAGACTTAGGATCGAATTTACCTAGATTTACGTTTCCATTGTTGTGAATGTAGCATTTTGATCCAAATATTCTCAGGTGACTGATATTGGGCTTCCTACCCTTGTAGAGCTCATATGAAGTCTTTTTCCATCCCTTTTCTGATATAGGCTCCGTTTGATATGTAGCAAGCTTTGCTCATTGCATCTGCCCAAAATATTTCAGGCACTTGTTTCTCGTTCAACATGCTTCTTGCCATTTCTGTGAGCACTCTGTTCTTTCTCTCTACAACACCATTTTGTTGAGGAGTACGAGGGGCAGAGAAGTTGTGTTCAATCCCATTTTCATCACACAACTCCATGAATTCTTTGTTCTCAAATTCTCCTCCATGATCAGTTCTAATTGCTACAATCTTTGTGCCTTTTTCATTCTGCAATTTCTTAGCAAGCACACAAAAGGCATCAAACGTTTCATGTTTAAAGGAAAGAAACATAGTCCAGGTAAATCTTGAATAGTCTTCCACGACTACAAGAGTGTATAGACTTACAATAGTTCCAATGGCCTGCTTGTGGAGACTGCCTTCTTGATTTTAAAAGAGGACTTTGTTTGATTACCCTTTTGACAAGATTCACAGACTAAATCATGTTTAGTCCTAAAGTTAGGAATGCCTATAACTAGCTCTTTTTTGACTAACTTATCAAGTTGAGTGAAGTTTACATGAGCTAGTCTCTTATGCCATAGCCAACAAATTTCATCATTTGAAATAAAACATTTTTCTTCAAGTTGTTGGCTTAAATCCAAAGTGTACAAATTTCCATTTCTGTTTGCTTTTATCTTACACTTGAGATTAGACTTATTTATGTCTAAATCATTTTTATCAACAATAAGACATTCATTAGAATCAAAAATTACCCAGTTACCATGATCTGTGCTTTGTCTAACACTCAGCAAGTTGTGGCAGAGACCATCTACTAGGTAAACATCCTTGACTGGACCTACTTCACCAATTCTAGTGATCTTTTCACTTTGGTTTCCACCAAAATTAACTTTGGCTCCATCCTTTATCACTAGATTGTTGATTTTGTCCTTGTCACCAGTCATATGCCTCGAGCATCCACTATCAATATACCATTTTCCTTTGCTGGATGCTTTAAGACACACCTACACAAACTATACAGTTTTAGGTACCCAAACTCTCTTGGGTCCTTTAAGGTTAGTCTTGTGCTCCAAGTTTATAAAAACCTTAGGCACATGAGTTCCTTTAGGAACCCACTTATAAGAGCTACTAATTCCATATTTTATGTGATTGCAAGTAGACTGTGTATGGCCCTTCTTGTTGCAATAATTGCAAAAACTATATGGTGAAGAATATTCAGAGGATTTTCTAAAATATTTCATATATGACTTCACCTTGGGTTCAACCCATTTCTTTGAAAAATTTTGCTTAGGCTCATAACCAATACCAGTTCTATCTCTAAAAACCTTTTGGTTGCTTAAAATCACATTTAAAGTTTCTGAGCCTTTTGTAAATTTTTCCAAAACATTTGAAAGCTTTTCTTTTTCCTTCAACAATTTTTCACAGTTAGAACAATTCTCAGAATTTGAAGGACTTGCTATCAATAGAGGCTCAGCTATTGAAGGTTAAGTTCTGGGAGCTTGCTATAGATCATCTTCTATCGATAGTGAAGAAGAACCTTTTTGTGAAGAAGAATTTTTCTGAAGTTCCTTGTTTTCTTTTCTTAACCTGAAAACTTGTTTAGCAAGTTTCATTAATTAAATGTGCATTTCATTATACATGCTTTGAAGTTCAGAATGGGAAGGTTCATAATCAAATACCTCAGAGTCACTTTGCTCTTCTTGAGCAACTAGGCAGAGGTTGGCACATTCTTCGCTATCGCTACCTTCTTCATCAGAGCTATCACCCCAGATGGATGACACATAAGCTTTCTTCTTTCCAAAAGTCTTCTTTTTCTCCTTCTCCTTTAATCTTTGAAGACTTAGACACTCAGCTTTGAAGTAACCAGGCTTCTTGCATTCAAAACACACAGGCGTTTTGTCCTTCTGGGAGTCCTTGAAGCTAGGACCACTTCTCTAGAATCTTCCTCTTCTTCTGAAGAATTTTTTAAACTTTCTGGCCATGAGAGCTATGTCCTCATCATCAAGATCTTCATCATCATCATTATCATCAATTTCATCTTTCTCAGATACAGTAAGAGCAAGTGACTTCTTTTTGGAATTTCCTTGAGCTTCCCTTTGAGCTATCAGGGTTGGCTCATATTCAGCAAGGCTACCAAATAGGGTTGTGATTGACTTAGTTGATTCTCCATGCATTTCTTGTATGGAAGTTGTTAGAATCTTAAGTTTTGATGAAGACTGACTCATAAATAACATGAGTAACCTGTGAATTAATCAAGTAAAATCTGTTAGGTAACAAATCACTATCGCTAGAAAGTGTCGCTAGATGAAAGACTCAAATATATCAGATGGAAACTTAGCAGATCTCCAAGATTAATTATCTCTATCGCTAAGTTTATCCCTATCGCAAATAGACAGAACCATAGCAAGTGAAAACTTAGAAATAACAAGGTTAATATCTATCGCTAAGTCATTTACTATCGCTAAGAAAGATCCTATCGCTAGAAGTTCATAGATTGCATAAGCTCTTGAAAGATAGGACAAATAGCAGAAATATAGATCAAAATTCTTGAGCTAACAGAGTCAGCTAACGATAACATGTTAATCTATCAATAACAAAAGTGCTTCAAGTAATAGACATTCAGATAGCTAGTGCCTGAGAGCGAATGAGTTAAATAGCGATAACACAGCTACTAGCGATAACACCTTCAGCTATCGATAATAGTATACCTTGAATCACCCTTGAATAATCATATCAGTATCCTTAAAGCTAATGAGCAATCAAGTAACTAGCGATAATAGAATTAGCTATCGATAGAAAATGATTTGAGAAAAGCTTAGCTAATATATTGTCTCTATCTGGTTGAGCTAATGAAATACCCTATCGATAAGATACACTGCATGAGTATTTGTTTCAGCTAACAGCTTAAGTGCAGGACTCACTCTGTTAAGATAGCGATAGCCAGCAGAGATAACGCTAATGAAAAAGCTGACATGCAAGTACAATGGTAGGTAGCAGCAGGTTATCGTTACTCACAGTCTCTATCTCTCTTAGATCATCCTCTGCAAGATAAAGTGAAGCAAAAAAAAGGTTGATTGACAACGGCTAGTTCTCCAAGTCTCCAACAAACAGAAAAGAATAATACCCTATATAAAGACTTGATGACATCTGGAGCAAAGAAAGAGAATACATGACGCACAGACAAATGACAAGATAATTTGAAATGAAAAGCTGAGGCTCTGCACAAAGTATTAGATATATTAGTGAGCCCAGAAGATGGAGAGATAACGATGTGCATAGTTATATAGAATAGAAGAGCTAGAGAAACTATTGTTCAGATCTTTAAGCCCTAGAATTTGTATTTCTTCATCATATACTAATCAGTACTTAAGTGATTATCACAATCCGTTCATAAAGTGAACTCATTATTTGAAATCCTCTACTGTTTGAGGTTGTTCTGAAAGCTTGGTGCTTTAGAACACGGATATTGCCTTACAGGTAGTAAAGGGGAGTGTTTAGAGAGATTCTAAAACTCTGTAAAGGTTGACAGGTGAACCTGTGTTGTAAAACCTGTGGTTAATAGAACCCAACAAGGTGTTGGAGAATTGGACGTAGGCAGTGATTGGCCGAACCAGTATAAATATTATGTACTACTTTGATTAGAGTTTAAATTAATAATTAGCACAATTCACCCCTCTCTTGTGCGAATTCCACTCTCAATTAGTATCGTAGCAGGTAACTTGTTTAAAGGATCCAATGATCTCAAGTGAAAAGATCATGGCTGATTTTGGGTGTAACATGTTTCTTGATGGTTTTGGTCATACCATTCCACCTATTCTTGAAAACATTGATTTTTCATTTTGGAAAGCTAGAATGAAGAGTTTTGTAAAATCACTTGATTATTATATGTGGAATGTTTTCATAAAAGATTTTGTTTTCAAACTTAGAAAGGATTGGACTGAAAAAGATAAGAAAATGTTTTCTTTGAACATTAGAGCAATGCAAATTCTGCA